>CAMTZC010000006.1:3237500-13237500 GCA_947086505.1 Morpho deidamia | reverse complement strand
TAAATGGCGTCAGTTTATTTTATCGTCTTTGAATATTTGTATAAAGACGTGTACACACAGCACATGTGAAATATTGCTATTAAAAATATAAAATAAGGAGAAAATTAATATAATATAAATAATAATTCAATTCAAATTCAAAATATTCATTATTCGAGTAAACTTGTAAACAAGTCGCCCTGGCCGAAGAACAACGTCACATTTCCTATGCTTATATATGGGAAATGTCAAATCGTCAACTCTACTGGTTCGGAAAGCGTTTCCTACCGAGAAGACCCAGCAAATAATATAAATAACCCATTCCGATACTTAAATGTAGATTGCCAGGTTATAAATATCGTATTATCAAGTGAATGTACGGTTCATTCCACGATGTGTTCCATTGCTGTAGTATTTTATTAAACATTATTTATGTTTTTGTAGAAACAGTACAAAAATCCGTTCAGTAAATATTGAGAAAATCGGTCACATACAGGCAGGCAGGCAGCTTTAGGGACTTTGTTTTATAATAAGTATAGATTTGCTCTACTTATGCTATGGTAGTAAAATTTCACTACATATATTAGCGTTCTTTTTTTTACATACAAAGCTATTTAAATAAAGATTTATAAATGATTTATTCAAGCCTTTACTTAAATTTAATTTTGACCTATTAATTTAAACAAAAATGTCTGCAGACTCAAAGCGCGAAACTCGAGGCCGCCTAGAAATAAAAAAGATAAGGTAAATCAGAATTGCAAATAAAGTTCCTCTAACTAAGTGCAATATGATTAAATTAGAACTCCTTTGAAGTTGGGCGATAAGCATATAAAAATATCAATTTATTAAAAAAAAGTAATAATAAACAAATAAATTAGACGCGATTTTAAATGATGGAAATATCTGAAGCGGCTTTTTCTAGTTAACGTCTATTTACCTAAATACGTCTAAGTTTATTTAGCAATTAGCACTATGAAATTTATGAATTACTAGATCTGATAACTTATATCATTATTATCTTTATTTATGGCATGTACAGCGCAAATTAGGCGCAAATCACTCTGCCAGTCATCATCCTCCTGCCCTTATCGCACTCTAAGTGGGGTCGGCACAACGTTATAAACATGTTGTCACATGATTCGGCTACGTGTTTTACGAGCGGCCGCCTGCCTGACGTCAACTTACCGTAGTCAAATTTTACGACCCTTCAGTAAGAAAGAGGGTGGTCTATTCTACTCAACCGGATACCACACGGTGGGTTAACTTACCTTAGTCGCCTTTTACGCCACCTCGGTAAGAAATGAGGGTGATCTATTCTACTCAGCCGGATACCACACGGCGGCAAATTACTCTGTCAGTGTCACGTAAAATGGCAAACTCACAAGTAATTAAATTTAGAATTCGCCTCGATGAAAATGCACCAAATGAACAAACTAACCAAAAATATTATAAAGTAAATATAATTATGAAATGAAATAAAACTAAAGATATATAGTTAAACATCTGATAACTGATTAACAAAATATATATTATTTTAGTTAAAGAATATTCTTATCGTTCTCCTGAAAACTCGTCAAAAACACATCAGATCTCATGCGTCTTATATCGAAATATCCGTTTAGTAATAATAATAATAATAATAATAAATTGTTTATTGTATAAACATTTATATGTTACACTTCAATGTAGCCCTGGCTTCTGAACTAGCGCTAGCCGTGAGTCAGAAGTCGGTTCCTTCCCCTACTTATAAGTACTAAAAGAATTTAAATTTTATAACAATTTTTTTTTACAGATTCATTATCACCCAAAACCTAACGGTGTGTTTGTTATGTGTTTGTGTTATGTATGTACGTGTATGTCTGTGGAGTTAGTGAAAATCTGAAAATACGTGTGTGTGCATGGGTGAGTGAGTGAATGCATAATGCTCTCTGTTTACATATGGTTATGTCACCGACACTAACAATCTTTCTACATCATCATAATCTAGATTTTTTAGCCACGTTTTTAAGATTTTTTAAAGTCTATAAAATTACTTATACACGTAAGGTGTTTGACTTTGGTTGAGACATTAATCATTTTATATAATTTCTAATATTAAGTAATATTTAAGGTGTTAAAATATACCAAAAACTCAGAGACATTTATAAAATTTCGCATTTATTATTGAAACGTGTATGATGTCACCAAACATCGAAGAGTAATCTCTAGTATTTGAATATTTATTGCTGTCACTACTATGTTAATAAAGTTAATTGTTATAAATTGTTAGACGTTTTTGTTTTTGTGTAATTCCGAATTAATACTTGCGTCGATAAGATCATAAGTTATAGTAATAGTTGGCTAGAAATACAAAAAAAAATTAGGAAATATCCTTAGTCCGAGTCTCTATACCATAATTCATATCACTTTTAGTCATAAGCGTTTATATAACTCAAAACGCCGTGGTATCCGGCAAAATAGAATAGACCACCCTCCTTTCTTACCGAGGTGTCGTAAGAGGCGACTAAGGTATGTGCCGTGTGGTATCCGGCTGCATAGAATAGACCACCCACATTTCTTACCGAGGTGTCGTAAAAGGTGACTAAGGTAAATTGACGTCAGGCAGGCGGCCGGTCGTAAAATACGTAGCCAAATCATGTGACAACATGTTGCGCCGACCCCACTTAGAGTAGGATAAGGGCAGGAGAATGATGGTTTATCTAACACAAAATTCATACATATTTTCACGTACTTACGAAAGGAAATCTTAAGGCCTTCGTACTTTTAAATCAGTCGATACTTCCATTAAGAATCCTATCGCACGATTTTATTAGGCCTTGAATTGTTCTTGTTTAATATTAAACAATCGTAATTTTAGTTAACGTTACGTTAAGTAATTTTGTTTTTTTTCAGTGCGTATGAACACAGCTTTAGTTTCATGAAAGAATTATTACGTTTGAATAATGCCAACGTGGGATGTGTGTAAATTTAAAAATCCATATATGGGTAATTGCGCGTAAATACTGGTGGTCTATAATGTCTGTAGATAGATATTCAAAATTAAGTAATTTGAGAGCATATTAAATAGATTATTAGAACTTATAAAACATGAAGAATTTAAATTAAAATAATTTGTAGAGTCAGAGACTAACTGTTACAAAAGATAAAAAAAGTGCTAGTAATATGCCCGAACGCTTATCCCTTTGTTATGACTTCTCTTTGCAAATCGTGTCAAAATGTACATAAAATGTAGAAAAGGCTTAGTATTTGTCCAATAGTTAGGTCCAAAAACTGCTTATTTCTGCACATTTCATCTTCCATTTTATCTGAGCTTGACGCTAAAGAAAAGTAAAGATCAGAGGTAACGTTAATGCAGCTACAAATGGTTTGAAATGATGTTCTAACTGAATACAACTAGCAATAAACTCGGTTATCTATATTTTAAATCTGTTTAATTTACATAATTAAGCTGTAGTTTTGTATGAACCTGAAAGGATTTTGAAATCCAAACATTTTTGACAGTTTGATATGCTTTACGTATATTCGTTATACTTAATTTAAGCCTTTCTGTAAGTTGTTACTCTATATTTTTATACCAAAGTATAAATAGAACCATTTGTCCATATATGGCACTGTAACAAATAAAATTACAAGTCAAAAATAGATTAAAAAATCTCATCACTCCTTTCAAATCCTTAGAAATAAAAGGACATCACCAGCATACTCGGGGCTAAAACATAACTAAATTTTATATGTAGAACACTAACGTTTTATGGCACTCTTAATAAAGCCATCAAAACTGCCGTATAAATTCTCAATCAAAGAATATTTATTCTTTTTAATTTAACACTTGAGTGACATTTTTTTTCTATAACTAGCTGTTAGCCTCGTCTTCGTTCGAAGACTTAATTAGTTGAACGTTTAGAGATCTTATATAGTGTGCTTATTACGATTATTTTAACCTACTCTATTGCAAAAGTAATAATAAATTTATTTTGTTATAATCCGTGATAAAGTCAATAGAAAATATATACAATACTAAATGGAGAGTGGACTATACGTTTTCATACCCGATACAAGCAGGATTCTTAAAAACACATGTACAAACCTCAACCACCGCCACAACACACAGCACCACAGACGTTCACTATCACAAACTCAACAATCATTTTGCGCCGCAACCGAAGCATCATCAGGAAATAGACTGGACATGGAGTCTACGGAATGCATGTATCGGGTATGAAAACGTATAGTCCACTCTATATTTAACATTATATATAATTTCTATTTCGTTTATCGCGGATTATAGCAATATAATTTTATTATTACTTTTCTATTATAGATCTCAGAAAAATAACGCCTAATTCTTTCAAATTAACTACTCGGTCGCGTTAGCGTTATACCAATTTGTATGATGCTGCCAGAGCGACATCTAGTGAGCGCTGTTCCAGCACTATACAAATAGGCGTAACGTTAACGCGATCGAGTAAGTTAAAAAAAACTTCCAGTAAGCTTTTCAAAATTCAAATTCAAATTCAAAATATTCTTTATTCAAGTAAATTTGTAAACAAGTGCTTTTGAATCGTCAACTTTACTGCTGGTTCGGAAAGCCGTCCTACCGAGAAGAGCCAGCAAGAAACTCGGTGGAGCTCTTTTTTTAAAAAGAAGATTCTTAATACTAATTACATTCTGTCATAGCTATCCTGCACAAGGTCAAAGAGCAGCTATATCCACGCATTCTTATCTTCAATGTAAGCCTCCACGGTATTATAGGCTTTCTGTATCAGCCTCTTTTTAACAATATTTTTAAATTGCTGTAATGGCAAAGTTAAAATTGATTGTGGAATTTTGTTATAGAATCTTATACCCAAACCCACAAACGACTTACGTACTCTTATAAGGCGCAAAGCAGGAGCCGCAAGCTTATGTCGGTTCCTACTTTGTCTATTATATACATCGCCAATCTTTTTATAATTATGTATATTTTTATGCACAAAAATCAAATTGCTAAAAATATACTGTGAAGCTAACGTAAGAATACCTGTTTCCTTAAACTTCTTAAGCTTAGTAGTCCCACTTTTTTTTCGAGCTGACTGTATGCCGTTAACCCTAACGGCTTTTACAGCGTACAACGCAGAAGCTCTACTAGCGTCGGGGAACGTTGTCCTAAGGGTGCCTCCTGTGAGGCCGGACCACGGCTCAGGGCGACGTGTAGTGGAGGGCTGATGGTATGACTTAGATTAGTCATTGCGGCGTCAGAAGGGTGTCGAGAAGCCACGACCGACCGACGTTAGAAAACTGTTACCTCGTCTTCACCGGCGAAGACTATGTGTGTGTGTGTATTACGTGTTTATGTGTTTAAGCAGAAAGTTTCTGCAGATAGCATAATTATATTTATAAATATATGATGAATAGTTTACACAGCCTGTAATTAGCCCCCTTGATTACAGGTTGTAAGAATCACTGTTATGGGCCAAAGCCTTTGATACATAGTGAATTAAAAAGCTTCGATGGATTGACAATAGATGGCGTTTTAAAGTCATATTATTCCTGTAGAATTAACAGGATTTCTATAGCCTATATCTTATAAAGAATAATGGTCCCATATGTCATCGATATTGGTTCAGCGGATTTGCTGTGAAAGAGTAATAAACATCTATCCATAACAAATCCATCACAAACTTTCGTATTTATAATATAAGTAGGATAAGGAGTGGGACGTGAGACTCCATTGGGTCTCCTGATTTAATAAAAAAAACATGACCATATATATATATACATTTGTTTTAAAAATCCAAAACTTTTTTTAATAACGTTTTTAGTATAATCGTTACTCTTTATATTCCTTGTTCAAATGTGAAAAGCTTCCATAAAACAGTACAGACAGAGAAATATTAAACCGTAGAGTATTGCAGGAATCGGGTAGTTGTTATTGATAATTATTGATGCAGACTTGTTCAAGCTTTGCCGTTACACTTATATCACTAATCTACACCCAAACTATGTAGTAATTTACGCATAAAACATGCAAATACAGACAGACCTACGCACTGTTGTTATAAGTATAATTTATGATGTACAGAATTCGAAACGAGTTTATACATAGCCAGTTCTAATCGGTTCTCTTATCTATAAATGTATATTATGTAAATTTGTCATTCCATTTTGATGGCATAATTCTTTTCTAATGCTAAGTAAAATGTATGAATCATAATAGGTGATTATGCTATAATATATTAGAGAGGTGACATTCTTGACCCAGGACCTGTATAAAATAGTACCCATTCGATAACGATTAATCTATTATTTTATATATTATTATTTAATATATTCATGAGATGGTATCATCATTCTCTTGCCCTTATCCCACTCTAAGTGGAGTCAGCACATGTATTTACCATGTCGTTAAAAGATTTGGCTAGATATTTTACGACCGGCCACCTGCCTGACGGAAACCTAAGTCACCTTTTACGACGCCTTGGTCTGAAATGAGGGTAGTCTATTCTACCCAGCCGGATCCCACACAACTAGTCAACTTACCTTAGTCGCCTTTCACAACCTCAGTATGATATGAGGGTGGTCGATTCACTCAGTCGGACCAAATGGCGGGTCAACTTACTTTAGTGGCCCTTTACGACGCCTAGGTAAGAAATGAGGGTGGTCTATTCTACACAGCCAGATACTAACTACACGGCGATATAATTAAAAAAACAATATTATCTATATAAGCGCCATCTGTTTAAGATACCTAAAAAATATTACGTCTATAGTTTACAAATCCGCGAAGACTATTAGTTGGTGCATCTACAAGCTACAAGATGGCAGTAGTTAGAGCTCTGAGTATAAAAAAATATATGGTATTTTCAATCCAATAATATTTTGCTACAGGCTAGTTTTTTTACAACTGCCCGACCTCTTCAATATAATGCACATAAAACCTTATTGCACTATTAACCTAAATCTTCCATAAGAATTGCACTACTTTTAAGTACGAGTATAAACCGTATAATAATTCGTTCACTAGATTGTGAGAAAGTCGATTGCATACAGACAAAAAGCTAAGTATGGATGATAGAAAACACCAAAGTATTAAAGTATTTATTTATGAAAATTCTCTTAACTATACACATCATAAAGCTTACATAATTACTAAAGACATTCTATAAAAACTGGATAACAATTTTCCTTTTTTTCAACAACCGCTCTGGCTAAGGGCGCGTCACTGTTCCTTAATTTAACTTTGGTGTTATTGTTTAGCGTAATATCCGAAAATGCGTCAAGGAAAACGTTATTGTGTGGATGTGGCATTTCTAAGCTAGGTAATTGCTTTGCATGGCCACTGAAGAACCCAAGTTCACGACATATCGCTTCCAGTTCGGATCTGGTATGATTTTGCTTGGCGTAGCATTTTGAATGCCATATACCGTGGGACCTGATTATTACTTCACCAATGCCATATCTGAAATGTATTTTAATCAAAGTTTAGATCGCAAACTGAATACCAAATTCTTATTCGTGCTACATATTTATAAGGTTCGGAAGCAAAATTAAAATTACAAGGATCGATTATTATAATGGCTTGTCCCCGCTACTTGGCACCGAGATAAAAGTAGTCTACATTAATCTGTCATTTTTCTTCATCTCTACCCGAAAGGTCAAATGGTAACAATCAAATCTCTTCATTCAAAGAAACGATCAAACACACTTTTGTATTATTTGGCCATGCCATTACAGCAGTTTAAAAACACTGTTAAAAAGAGGCTGATACAGAAAGCCTACTATACTGTTATAGATTACTTAGATGATAAGGATATGTGGATATATGTGCACTTCTACCCTGTACAAGACGGTAATAACTAAATGTAACTTGTTTTAAGATTTATATTTTAAAAAGAGCAACCACCGAGTTTCTTGCTAGTTCTTCTCGGTAGAAACAGCTTTCCGAACCAGCAGTAAAGTTGACGACTCAAAAGTACTTGTTTACAAATTTACTTGAATAAAGAATATTTTGAATTTGAATTGAATATTATACGCTTAGTATGAATCTTAAGTATAATACATAATCAAGTAATTTCCTTCGGTGAGACCAAATATGCCTGTGAATTGGAACAGTTTTGTAATGGAGAGTAATTGCTTTTTCTGTAAATCATATTATTAGTCTTACTTATACAGACTACTATTATAAAGCGAAAATCTGTAACGCTTTCACGGCTTATTAATGTCCATAAAATTTGGCGCAATTTAAGTTTATATACTGCTCAATCGGACAGTGGAAATTGGGTAACATTTAACTTGCAAGATTCCACCTTCACATTGCTAGTTGAATAAATTTTTTTAATAAATAAACGTCGGTTTCTATTCGAGAAGAGGCAAAAAATATAGTTTACGTAAACGTAGTCGCGAGTGCCACAAGTTAAATAAATTTAATTACTAGCTAATAGAGTTCCTTCTCTCTAGAGGCCTAAGCCTAACATCATCATCCGCCTGCCCTTATCCCACTCTAAGTGGGGTCCGCACAATGTGCTACAAACATGTAATCACATGGTTTGGCTATGTATTTTACGACTGGCCCCCTGCCGGACGTCAACTTACCTTAGTGGTTTTTTAAGACCCCCCGGCAAGAAAGAGGGTGGTCTTTTATACTTAACCGGACAACACACGGTGGGTCAACTTACCTTAGTCGCCTTTTACGACACCTCGGTTAGAAATGAGGGTGGTATATTCTACTCAGCCGGATACCACACGGCGGGAGGTCTAAGCCCAATAGTGGGATTGTAATAGATCGTTTACTTTAATAGCTTATAAATAATAAATAATGAATTAGTGTCCTCATAGATTTGAGAAAAGCCTGAATATAAATACTAAATGAACTTACGCAGATCCTCGAGGTGCATTTAGTCCGATACAAGCTCTTTCATCTTCGCCGTTTGGACAATCCCGAACACCGTCACATACCATATCCATCGGTACGCAGTAGTCTCCGTCATTAGACGATCTAGTACATCTGTAATTTTAAATGATAAAAGCATTTGATTTCATGAACTCAAATTTCAATTCAAAGCTGAAATTTATGTCTGTACTATTCTTTTTTTTTAATATAAAAAAGTAACGGCATGTTACTATCCCACTGCTGGGCATAGCCGTCCTATTCGTATATTTTTTTTTGAAGAGCTAACCTACCACGCTGCTCCAATGTGGACTGGGAGGTTACACATATCCTCAGAATTCTCTAGAGTTATGCAAGTTTCTTATCAATGAAACATTGAAACAATGAAACAAGAAGGAAACCTTCTCCAAAAGTATGTGATAAATTTCAATTATTCATTGGACACATAAGTTTTAACTTGGTTGATTTGATTTGATTTGAGTAAAACTCATTGGTCCCTTCCAAGAATTTTAACCCGTGACTTTGAAAGAGTCTACTATCAATGCTTTATATCCTAAGGGATATAAGGAATATTGCCTTACCTAATACGCAGTAATACTTCAATTCGGACTCAATTGAAGACGTAAACGAAATTGTTTTGCTTTTTCATACAATAACGTCTTAAAGACGAACACTTTAAGTCGTCGCCGAATGAGCGTTGGGAATTCGTCCTAAGAACATGTGAGAACAAGAGACAGAGTTATCTATAGTTCGTATTACGTTATCCTTTTCAAAAATTACGACCTTAATGCAATTCACACTTCATGGTACGAAAAGAAAGCGGGTCGCGGTCGTCGTTTACGTCTTCAATTGAGTCGCAATAAGAGTTCATGGGAGGCCTGCTGGTCTATTTATACACGAGTTTTTTCTTTTAAGCATGAGTACAGTTTATAGAATTTATACTGATTATAATTTATTAAATGATTAAAAGGTTTTAAATATATGCGGGCAGCTAATGGATACAAGCAGCACAAGCTCGTATGGTGTAGAGATTCCTTAAAAAGACATATGTCCAGTAGGAGACGTCCATAACTTGAAGAAGAAGAAATCAAATCCAAAGAATAAATTCAAATGCCAGTAGTAGACGTCAATAACTTGAAGAAAAAGAAATAATTTACCCCATCCAAAGAATAAAATCAATTTCAAAATATTTTTTATTCAAGTAAACTTCAAAAAAAGCTTTTGAATCGTCAACTCTACTGCTGGTTCGGAAAGCTGTTCCTACCGAGAAGAGGCACCACAAAACTTGGCGGTTGCTCTTTTTAAAAAGTCACATGTTCTATGTATAAACATAGAAGATGTAATTTTATTCTTCAGATAGGGCAATATATTCACTTATTTTATTATCAAACCAGGTCTTAACATAATATTAGATAACTCACTACGCATTCATAGTCTTAATTCCGATAGTCAATAAAACAACATCTCTAAATGATAGCCATGAATGTTTGATGAATCGATGAATGTTATTTAATATTATTGTTGTTCATGAAAATAGAAATCACAAAATAAAAAAGCTTGTTTCTTATATTATATGAGAAACAATTTGTTTTGCCAAGTCAGTTCAACGTTCATAAATATCAAGAGCTTTCAACTCATTGGGACGAAGTTAATATGGAACTTGGATATTAAATATTGCTTTGATTGTACAAATACATCGCACGCTTAATATTAAAGTGACCTAATTCAAAAAAGTTTTTTGTGGCAAATTGTAATAAAGTGTAACTTAGTAATTGTAATAAAGTGTATACAAACCTCGTAAGTGCTGAAAAAACTTATAACTTGGAAGAGCAAGAACACTAGCTTTTTTAATAATTAGCAGCGTGATATCAAATATGGCATTCAATAAGAATTACAATGTACCTTACTAGATTAAGCCTTATTTTAAATAAGGTCACTTTAATATTAAGCATGTGATATGTAGTTATTTACTGATATTTAATAATTTTTGTATTATTTTTTTATTATTGCCACTAAACATCGAATTCGAATTCAAATAATTCTTTATTTAAATTGGCTTTTGAATCGTCAAATTACAATGGAGCTACAACTGGTTCGGAAAGGTGCTCTTACCGAGAACGAGGACCGAGGCGGTCACTCTTTTCAAAAGTAAATATTTCATTCATATATAATTGTTTACATATCAATAATTACAATATAATCAAGTGCGTAGCTGATCGCAACTTAAATCCAAGTTTTCTTATTATTACTTACTTAAATCCTTTTTTAGCAAAACATTTACAAAACATCGGATCTTCATCACTTCGATCGTGGCAATGTAGAATCCCATCGCAAAGTCTCGACGGCGTTACACGGCTGAGGTAATCCGAACATTTGGTTTGACCTGGCTCATCAGTACCATCACCACAATCATCATTACCATCTTTAAACAATTCCTTCGCTATGCAACGACCATTGTAACATTTCAATTGACCAATAGGACAATCTGAAATAGTGGCATAAATTGAAATAGTGACATCTTACTTTTCATAATCTTGATTAATCACTTGATATATAATGGATAATCTTCGAAACGGGATAACATGCACATGATGTCCCGTTATTTCACCACTATACTGTGGAGCAAAATACTAGTGGACGCCATCTGTTATTTCAACGAAGAAAATACATGCGTGAACTAAATTATGTTATACAATCTGAGTTTTTGCCGCTGATCTTTTTTTATGCACTGAAGTGTTTTAATATATTAATTGTTATTAGTATTTTAAAGTTTTTACAATATATAAATAAAGTACAGTAAATTTTATTTACTGCCTTTGTTTCCTCTTACCACATCCATGATGGAAAGGATCAAGATTACAAAACTCATGCTTCTTAGTGCAAGCATCTTTAGATTCATCAGAAGCGTCTTCGCAGTCATTGATACCGTCGCAAATGTTTCGAAATTTAACACACTTCCCTCTCTTACATCGGGTGCCTTCACAATCATCATGTATAGATTGTTCTCTTGAATCTGTCAATCGTCTGTCTACAAATGAAACAGTCATAATACTTATCAAATTAAGAAATATATACTAAGCTTTGCGTTCAAGTGCGTACATGTCTATAGAGATACACAAAATATCAAAGAAAATACAAGAAAAGGCATAAATTAACAAAGCCGTCCGCTATCATAATTACTTGCGCACTTGGGAGTATTTTTCGATCATATTTGTGAATTTATAATGGTCCTAACGGACACACGCACACATTTGAAAGTAAAACATTTAAAAAAATAATAATGTAAAGATGCATGAATGACAATGCATTTGATCTGGTGCTTTAATTTAAAACAGATAAACATTTACAAACCTTCATAATATTTTATGTCATGTTTTAGATTTCCGATATCTGTGGCGATAATTTTGTTACAGCCAATAGAAATTCCCACAAAGGAAGCCGCGGGATACCAACCATATGTTGTGTGACAACTGATTATCCCGGCCCATTCAGAGTCCAAATTTATCTAGAAATATTTTAAGCTTATCTTTGTTATAACAATATCAATTACATTGTTATTTTAGAAATCTTAAAAGTAGCATAACATAAATATATATTAATTCCAATGCCTCGAGCTGATTGTCCTGGTACTGTTCCAATGCTGTTACACAAATATTATAAGACAAGCTTGTAATAAACCGGTGTTCTCAACCTTACTAGTTAAATATGCCAAAGCTAAGTAGTACTTACTACTTAGCTTTGACATATTTAAAAAACTCTCCACCCTCATATATTTTTTCTTAAAATTTTGACTTAAAAATTTTGATATAAGGAATGTTTTTAAAAAAAAGTTAAGTTGTCTTATCAATACTGACGATAGCCAATATCAAAATCGTCGCAACATCTATGATTAATACAATTAAAGAGTTATGAAATTAATATTAACAAGCATAAAAATACTTTATGTTATACATATACTCACATGACAAGAAGTATCATTTGCTTGACGAATAAAACATCGACTATGAGGATCGCAATCATCTGTTTCTTTTAAAAATAAGTTGAATGTTTTATTGTTTTTATCTTGTCCAACAGTAACGCATATTGTGTTTTTAATGTCCTCAGAGTAACTTTAAAATAAAAATTCGAAACTATTTTAAAAATGCTTTAAAAATTGCGACAACCACCATCATGGTCGTCTTCTTATTTAAGGATAATCCATAATGAAATACTTACGACATGATCGTCATTGGTTTCACCATAGTAGAATAAACTGCAGGCTGCTTCAAATGTAGGAGGATAATTTTACTTAGGTATAGATCTTTTAGACCATCAATTTGATATACTTGCTCGTAAGGAGCTACTATCTTGTCCAGGGTTTTGTGTGAACCAAGTATAACGGTTATGTAGTGATGAATGAAACTGAAATAAATTTATATTCTGTTAACATATTTTTCTGTTACTAAAAGCTGATATGAGGAAAGAGAAGAATTGAATTTTTTGAATTCTAAAGAAGAATGACTATTTAAACTCATAAATAGTTACTCATATTTCAAGAATTTTCAAGGCACGTACAGTTTTTATTACTATGTTTGACATCATCGTATAATAATAAATTGTCAATAGCAATTTTTAAATATTACCAAACGAAAAATTCACAGAAATAATTAGCACAAATAAATACAAATAATATAAAGACTTACGTGACACTTTGAAGGCATAAATGACTGATTAAAACCCATGATAAATCTATTAATACGCCTGTGCATTTATATTTTCCATCAACGTATACTTTAGCTATCCAAGGCCATATATAATTTGTTACGTCTTCTATATTTTTACTGCTACGAAGTTCTTGTGAAACATCGAAATTGGTAAATAGTGAGTGGTCACAGTAAACATATAATGTCATACACGTTTTCGTTACATTGGGTACACATCGTTCTTTTATAACTTCAGGATTTTTAATAATAATATTTCTTAGTGAGTTATCATCGTCTTCTGTATTAAATGTAAAATGTACAGGTATCTTAACATCTATGTCACGTTTATGTTTTTTATGTTCTGTGATGGAATCAAGTTGACTGTCTTTCATATTTATGTACTTCATTAAATATCGATTTGCTGAGCTGCAAAAAGCCACATATATTATTTCCATTTAAAAGATTTGTTAAGTATGACATATTGATTAAATATATTTTTACCTAAAACCTAGGTAACGACAAATGTGCGTAGAGGTCTCTTCTTGTACATTAATTGGCATATCTTCTTCACAAAGTATTTGCCAGTTATTCTGGTGTTTCTTCGTTATATACCCTTCTAAACTGATCTGTGGTCTTCCATTTAAATCATATACTATATGTTTTCCATTTGATAAAGTATCTAAAATTAGTGAAATTAAAAGCATTTACACTTTGATATCTCGACACTGTAAGTAACTGTTTAAGTAATATAGTAGTTCGTGTCTAGCCAATATTCAAAAACCGAGCACGAACTAGTACAATTTTTCAAAATGGACGGCATATTCGTTTCTTTATTTTTTTATAGCTTTCGCGATTATTATATCAGGCAAGTAACGTCAAATGAATACGCTGATTCGTCAAATACAATATTAGGTTAATTGATAATAATAGGTAAATAATAAAGTACAATAACATGCAAGTATTATCTAAAAATAAAATGAGGCACGTCAGTATTTTTAGAACATTTAATTCCAGTAGTAGTAATAAGTATAGACTTATACATCATTGAGATTCGATACTTACAACAATCGAGTTCATCTTCCCCAAGGGGACACTGGGGAATGCCATCGCAAATATATTTTGTATTTAAGCAGATTTGACTTCGTCTGCACAGAAAATGATCTTTCTCACAAGTATCTGAATATTAAAAACTACAATTAAGTAATCATTTCATAAAGTTAATAAAAAGCGTTTAATTTTCGCTTTACTTACAACAATCAATTTCATCTTGTCCGTCTGCGCAATCAAAATTTCCATCACATATAAGCTTACTGTCGTACGTTGTTAGGTAATCTAAGCATGTACAATCTAATTCGTCAGTTCCATCTTCACAATCCGGCTTATGATCACAACGAGTGGCGTAAGACACAATTTGATAAATACTGAAAAAAGGAGTAACTAAAAATCGACAAATAATTGCAAAATAAATGTGTATTACATAAAATTATAAATTAAATATATATAATATTGACAAAGTATTGATATGCATGTATAACGATGATATATAAAAATTATTTGCTTCATATAATATATGTTCTGATTTGACGATTCTTGAAACTTACCCCCTTACCATACCATACCTTACCACACTAACCACCGCTATTAGATATTATCCCCCAAGGTCAAATACGATTTCATTTTTACAAAAATATGATTCCTAAAATAAAATTCGATCCTTATCAAAATCATCACTTATCATCATGCTTAATGAAAATCACATCAGCAATTGCTGCACAAAATAATCCATAAAATAAATATTATCAAGATTTTAAAAATTCTATACCGTCTGCATTGAAATTCCATTGGGGTTAAATGTTTTTTTCTTATTTTTGCAGATTGTACTTCTGTGAGCATATTATCTTGTATTCGATTAATATCCTCTGCTTTGAAATTTAAGGTTTTATTTGCATCAGATTCATGTTCTATTTTATTTGTTCCAGATTTTTCCTGATCTTGTTCTATGTTATTCACAGTTTCTAATTTTTTTGTGTCATCACGATTGGCATTTTTTGGAATAGACTGAACTAATAGTTTTTCCGACTCTTTAGTCATTTTATGTTTTCCAGGATTTAGATCAACTTTTTCGTCATATAGTAAAAAATCATGCATGTAATAAGGAACAGTCGTGGTGATTGTTTTAGTCTCAGAATTTAAATGGGCAGGCAACGTCGGCTGTGACGATAAAGAAATTTCAATTGACTTCACTTGGGAATTACTTCGGTTAACTATTTCGTATGAGCTATTTTCAATAATAGTTGACATTGATTCTGGTTCTAATTTCGAGGTATTCAATTGTATTGCTTTTTGAAGCAATTCGCCTTCTGATGAAATATTATTAATTGGATCAGATGTTGAAAATTCTTCTGAACTCTCTTCCTTTCCAATTTCTTGAGAATAATCTAGATTCGGAATTTCTACGGTAGAAACATATTGTAAATCATTTTCTAGTGAATTTGCATTTGATGGTTGCTTTACTAAAGATTGCTCGATATCTTTTTTTGGTGTATAATTCGTTTCAATTACTAGATCTCCTTTTTCAGTATTTTCTTCATCTCTTGACACATATTTATCTTGCAAAGGTGTAGTAATTGAATCCACTGTTGTTGAGGTTATCTCATTTTGCAGATCCTTATATTCAATAATATTTTTTTTCAACGATGACATATCTTGCATTGTATCTTTGGACATATTATTAATTAAACTAATATTTGATTTACTAATAGCATCCCTCGTAAGTGTATCTAAAACTAAGCTCTTTTCACTATTTTCTAATAGCATTTGGACATCACAGTTAATTTCATCCTCTCCGTCAAGGCAATCTATTATTTTGTCGCAGATACGCTTTTTAGGTAAGCATTTAGATATTCCAGAGTTGCACTTAAAGCCTGGACATTCTTGTTTCGGTTGTATTATAGGCAACATTTTTGAAGCTATACAAACAATAAATAGTGCAATTAGCGGTTTGATTATTAAAAAAAAATTAAACCAATTTTGCATTTACTTACAAATATGATACTTTATCCATGACACGAATAAACTGACTCTTGTATAAACGCCAGGTTCGCCTTTTCTAGCACATCCATCACCATGGCTTACGATTCCCGCTACATACCATTGTCGAGTATTCATAGGGTTTTTGCACAATAGGGGACCTCCACTATCTCCCTTTAATAAATAAAATATGAAATATAATACTTCATTCGAATAATTATCGCGATTAACGATCATAAAAATATCTACAATTATAGTACCATTTTCACAAAGCCAGTTTATGAAATATACAATCTGAGCTCAAAAATGTATGTTTCTGCCAAAAGATAATTTTGTGCTATATTTATTAGTAAGTAGTCTAGCTATGCCATCAACGGCTTCGCCCGCGTGGAATTCAATGATTAACGAAACTTTTCTGATTTTTGGAAATTTTGAACATAAAAGTTGTTTTTGTGAGTTAGCCGAGAGAGATAGAGGTATGCTGTCGCGGACTTTTTGTAGTATTTAAAAGATGTACAATTCTTTAGTACATTACTTTATCGTATCTCTGCTAGTTTACACAGCGCACAAGACTAAAGCTCTCAGCAAACAAGTTTTTTAACAAATACTCGATCTCTTCAACACAATTTACATAATATCGATATGTACTATTTACCTAAATCATCCGAAAGTATTTCACTATCTTTTGGTGTAAACCGTACATAAATCCATTCAGTATATAATATTTTGAGAAAATCGATTATATACAGTCAGACAGCTTTTTGGTACTTTGTTTTTTAATAAGTATAGATGCACTACTTTATTTAATCTTACTTGACATGTATCCCTTCCTCCTTCCAATAGACCTGCACATATTTCTTTGCCAGCTTGGTCCTCTTCATGCTTGCAATGCTCCCATATAGGTACTTCTACCTCTCGCATGTGGTCAGCTACAAACAGATTTGGATTAAACATTACATGAGTTAATGCAGTTTGTAGTAAATAATTTTAATATATTAAAATTAACATATTCCTGTTAATTTAGCATCAGTACAGTTTACTATAATTTGATAGTGATAACTGCGATGGTAAGATAGAATGATGATAAAACAAAATTAGAATTTTAGTACTAATTCAATGGTAATAAAGAAAACAAAACAGTTATATAAGTAACGCAATTAACGAGTACAAAAGAAAAAGGTAATATATTTAAAAAACAAGACAGCCTCGCTAAAAAGGAGAAATACAGAAAAATTTAGAATATTATGTTATTATTTAAAAAAACTTTCAATATTCAATGCAATTCAAAATATTCTTTATTCAAGTAAAATTGTAAACAAGTGCTTTTGAATAGTCAACATCTACTGCAGGTTCGGAAAGCTGTTCCTACTGAGAAGAACCAGCAAGAAACTCGTCGGTTGCTCTTTCCAAAGAATAATTCTTATCACTAGTTACATATAGTTTATTTATGTCTTGTACAGGGTCGAAGAGTAGCTATATCCATGCATTCTTATCGTCTAAGTAATGCTCAATAGTATAGTAGGCTTTCTGAATTAGCCTTTTTTAAAAAGTATTTTTAAACTGCTGTAATAGTTAAAGTAGATTGTGGAATTTTATTATAGAATCTTATACCCAAACCCACAAACGACTTACGTACTTTTGCAGGGCGCAAGCAGGAACCGCAAGCTTATGTCGGTCCTACTTTGTCCATTATATACGGCTAATAATACTGGTATAATTGCTATATATAACTGCTAAAATAATGCTAAGTACTATTGTGTTAATGTACTAACGGTCAGGTCCACGTTCCACAGTAGCTCCCCACCCTACAGCAGTGCAAATGGTTTTCGCCGGCGGTCCCCAAAGCCAATCACTGCCGGCTACTTCCGGACTTGGAAGACATATCGGCCTTACCCATCGGCTAAACTGTATACCAGGTTTAACTCGTAAAAGAGAAAGATCGTTTTTCATATCTTCTTGATTATAGTTCTGATTAACGATTACGTGAGTTACACGGTGGTTTTGTTCTTGAGGCGAAAAGGAAAAGCGTCGAAGCATACCAACTTGTACTTCATAATAATGTTGCCAAAATCTAAAACGAAATTAAAGATTAATCAGCTATGACTGCGGCTTCGCTTGCATGAAAATCAATATGTCACAAAGGTTTCTCCCCTTAAATCCCGAACCCACGGAAGATAAAAAGCAGCCTATATGTGACTCCACAACATTTACTATTTTCCTCATCAAAATCAGTTTAGCTGTTCCGGAGAATGTATCATCAACCTAAACCATCCTCAAGATTTACGCAGTCTTTTAGTAAAAAACGTACCAAAATCCGTTAAGTAGATTTGGAGAAAAAAGATCACCTACGTCTGTATGACAGCTTTAAGGGATTTAGTTTTATAATATGTACTGATGATATTTATTACCCTGAAATTGTTGAAACGGGGCAATTTGTCATTTTTTCCAGCACTATTCAATAGTCATAAGAACTATTCTCACATTAAACCTTAGAAAAAAATTGTTATTTGTTCCTTATAATAGATTTAGTGTTTAATAAAAAAATTGGCCTTTTATTTAGCCCCATATGAGAAAAAATTTACACGAAGAAGGGTTTATAAATAAGGGTTTAGTTAAAGGTTTGCAAGTCACATATATGTAGGTCCTTATCGTCATAACTAATTTATATTTTAAAAAACTTACTTGTGAACACAATGGGCCGCGGACATTATCCAATTTTGGTTAATAATAACACCTCCACAATGAAACATTCCATCTCTATACAAAGCAATCATCCACGGCCAGGCCGCGGGTTGGCTGGGCTTACCCCCAACAACTCTACTCTCAGCTCTTTTTATTCTACTTTCATGTATATGATCTTTACTCAAATAGTTCAATAGCACATCGAGCTTGCTGTTTTTACTTGTTAGGTATCTTTTTGCCCGATCAGCATAGAATTCTTGAGGATTTGGATATTGATGATTTGGATAACGATGATGGGATCTCCTGTTTCGACCGAATAGATGGTTTTCTACAGCTGCGTTCTACAACAACACATCATAAAAGAGACAATAACATTGTCTGTTCTAACACTGTCTGTAAGTCGAGACTTATATACTACTAATTATACCCGCGACTTCGTTCACCTCAACTTTAGTGTTACGAGTAAAATACAGTAAATTAGGAACGACATTTTTGCAGATTCTTAAGGAAAAACTGTATTTTTTTTCTATATGTTATCCTAGTAAATAAGCTAAATAAAAGTAAATAATAATCGTACCATTTTTCAAAACTTTTTCTTCAGCTGTTTAGCTGTTAAATCGTAACAGACAGAAATAAAGACCGACAGTCAGATATTCACTTTAGTAACACAGATGGTTTGTTAAAAATGCAATTTAGCAAAGTAAAGTAGTAAAAGTAGCGGCCTGTTACAATCCCACTGCTGGGAAATGTCACTTCTCTCCGTTTCTGAAGAGAAGGGTTGGAGCTAAGACCTACCACGCTGCTCCAATGCGGATTGGTAGGTTACACATATCTCCAGAATTCTCTAGAGATATACAGGTTTCCTCACGATGTTTTCCTTCACCGAAAAGCATGTGATAAATTGCAATTATCAATTAGACACATGAGTTTTACTAGAAAAATTCATTGGTGCCTGCCTGGGTTTGAACTCGTGTTCCCCTTGAAAGAGTCGCACGATCTCACCGCTGGGCTATCACAGCTTTTTATTTTATAAATATTGAAAATTTAGCAAAGGCACCTTAATATTTAATATTCAAATGTCGTAATCAAATTGCATCTATCGGTTGACTATTCGTAAGATTGAGCTTATGTGACATTGTTGTTATTTATTTACCGGTACTAAATAAAGTATTAAAAAATTATGTCCAACTTAATAGAGTTTAGTAAACTAGACAAATAACAGACAGATGGAGGATGCGTGAGTTTTTAGAATCCCTTTTCCGAAACACGATAGTAGTATATTAAGTTTGAGGCGATACATAAATTTGACCATATGCTATAGACACGAATAAAGAAATCAATTAAACAATTACCTCTTTCAATAGCTGTGACGCAGTCAGTACCCTGGTACCACATAATAAGTCAGGGCAAGTAACATATGTAGCAGAGGAATTCATACACGTGTTGGTCATATGGATTAAACCTCCAGGTGCAGTGTTTATATAATCAACTTTCAGAAGTGGATCAATTTGTAGAACTTGAATGAATGGCGGCCTGGTTTAAAGTATATTCGTTAATAAAAACAACGTTTTCTAGTACGTTAAGTTCGGGTTTAACCCTTATACGTCACATAATGTTTAACTAACATTGATTTTCGTGCTCCGGTAAAACATGATACAAAAATCCTACTAATATTATAATCCTACTAATATTATAAATGCGAAAGTTTGTGAGTATGGATGGATGTTTGTTACTCTTTTACGAAAAATCTATTAGACGGATTTGGATGAATCTTCACAGTTTTATAGGTTATACATTGGAATAACATATAGGCTACAAATTGCAACGATTTTACGTAATATAACGATACATGTCAATAATGTCGGAAAAGATCTGGCCTCTAGAGAGCTATCTCGGCGTACGCTGCCTAAACCATTAGAGTTACAAAGGTGATGTACCGTAGTATTGTTTGTTTTAAAGAGTTCTAAATAAAAGTCCGCGACAGCATATATCTATCTTTTTTGTGGAAGCCACTATGACCAAAATTGTGAATCATAAATTTAACTAAATAAGATACTTTGGCAGTACAAATTCCTCGCGAGCAAAGCCCCGCGAAAAAACTAGTATAAAATATAACGAGGAATAATAAAATAAACTATTGTTATAATAATTAATATCGATAGAAAATGCTGCTACCTATTGTTATCTTTTACGACCAGTACAAGTTTTTTTGGTGAACAACGCGAGTTCACGTCATCAAATCATAAATTAGGACCGAACTTTAAGTCCTTGACGAGTTGGATTCGAGTGCAAAAATTTAAAGGAACATTCCCAATAATATGCGTTTCCTGCAACCAACGCTTTTAAAAATATTGTTCTTAGTATGGTTTATCAAATGTAACTTCGACAATATAAAATATTTTTTTAAATGTAATTGTAAATCGAATATAAGATTCTAAATACAATTTGAAATCATGTTCATTTAATGTTACAAACTTATTTTTTTCCTATTAAAAATTTTTTGCATGCATTAAAGAGTAACATATACTGATATAGAAACTTGTTCACCATCAAAATATACGGATATGCAATAAAAAAAATTAAACGGCATAATCATTTGGCGTAAAGATCGTTAAGAGACATATGTCCATCGCTTAAAAAAAAATAGTTTAAACTATTTTTTAACTCTTGGTGTATATTTTGTCAGTGGAGAGTGATACTTTTACCTCCTACCTTATTATTAGACCTGTTTCACGTCGGCAGGCATCGTGCGCCCACATGTAAGGGTTGCTGCAGACAGCATACCAGTTTCCCTTATAATTCCTATGTAGGTAGCCCTCTGTATTCGAAATCGCAAATAGCTGTAAAATACACATTTGTAACGCATGAAAAATTGGTATCACCATGACGCATCTTTTTACCTCTGCAAGATACACGCCATCACCATACAATAGATTAGCTTAATCCCAACAGACAGAGATAGTTATAGAGACAGCTTGAACCTTGCTATATATAAATTAGTCACAAACCCCTTTTAGTTACTGGATTTATTAAGAGAAACTATGAAGATATCGAGGAGCCAAATTGGAACAAAAGCCTCATAATAAAAATTTATAAACATTATTTCACTTGCTTTTGCCGTGTTTACATCATTAAATATGTAAATAAATTAAATAAGTAATTATTCTTACGGGTTTCTTGTGCAAACTTGGTGCCAGCATGCTGCAATCAATTTCATCTTTGTGATTTGGACAATCAACTACATTATTACAGCGTTGCTCTTTCGAAAAACAAGTACTTTGAGCGCTAAAATTGACGTCTTCACAGCTGAAGTTTTCTTCGGTACATCCTATATAAAAAAAATATTTACCATCTCTCTAAACATTGTTTGGTTTTATGTTAACATATTTATTTGAGTAACGCGGTTTATTTTGTAAAGCATATCTAAGTTACCAATTGAATTCTATGAAACATAATGGAATAATCCTTATATATCCTGTATATTATATAATTAATGTGTTTCGGGAAAGCTAAATTGAAATTAAAAGAGTATAAATATAATAAAGCCTGGTACGTAGTGGTTACTTCTGTTCTGTGATATTTCCTTCATTTTTTATGATCTGATACATATATAAACCAAATAAATAATGTAGAGTTTATAAGACGACGTTATCTTTTATTTCAAGAAAATTAAGGTAAAGAAGAAGGAAGTAATCAGCCTACAAACATGTTAAAAAGTCATCAATGGCATATACTGAAGTTCTAGTTAAATAAATTACATGAATGGGACTTATTTTGCCCAATCTAACCGTCCAGCCTTTAGTTTCCAATTACATCTTTGACCTTCTTTTAGCCATATATTTCATAGTCTGGTAATATAGATGCCATTAATTTTATGTCAAAATAATGACGATGTATGAGATGACAACCTGAATTTTGTCGAAGGTAGCTCCTCTGATAAAGTAGTGTTTTTTAGATTTAGCATTACCATAACATCCCATTTCATCTTCTCCAAAAGGACAATCAAAATAGCCATCGCATATCCTTGATTCGTCTACTCTTGATTTACAACTGCAACGGGCTTCATCACTCACGTCGTCACACTCTACCTTTCCATTGCACCAATCTTTTTCATTTATACAGGAATTTCCATCATCACACGATATCATCCCGTCAGGACATTCAACTTCTTTGATAGAAGAATTCAGAGCTGCATCTTTAGAAGTTATATCATGTCTGAAACAATTAATACATATTAAACTACCACGTTTCATTGTTTTATTGTTCATTACGGAACTATTTTTGATAGTAAGTAAAAAAGTTTAGTATAATCTGAAAAAAAAATAATTGTACTAAATATCATCCCCTATTCTATCAAAAAAAAATTTCAAAAAATAGTTTTTGTGGCTTTGTTGTTAAAATATCTTTATTTGCCCTTTAATCCAATTTTCGGTAGAAATAACGTAGCAAGAATAGGAATGGACTTCATATCTGCAATTGATCTATTGGTATTACTTACGTGGGTGCTATGAAGCGCATAGCTATTTCAATGTCCTGAGGGTGTGGCTTAGGTTCCTCCACCTCATGATTATGCACAGAAGGAGGCAGGTGATAATGTGACGAAACATGCCTAAAATAAAGTTAAATTGAGCCAAGATTGTTGATTGAAATAGTTATAAGTTTTTTAACATAGATGATACTAACCTAGAAGCGTATGGTGAAAATTGTGATTGATAGTCGAATTGCGGATTTTCATATACACCTAAAATGATCAAGATATACTGGTTAAAAAAGAAAAGTTTATATTTAACTAGTGAACCTAGCCGCGCTTTAATTTCCCTTTCCTTATAATTTTGCGCGAGTAATTTTGATTCTGTGATGACTTTTAATAAATTTATTTAATTTAAATGGTGTAAAGGATTATTATATTGAGCATACAATGCTTATTAATTTTATTATTGCTGTACCCATTTAAATAGCTTTCATAATACTGCATTCAACGTAACTATTAAAAAATGATAGATATATGCCATTTTGTATTTTTTCGTATTTCAATAAAAGAGAAATGCCCCTATAATACAATAATTTTTAGCGGATTATGCAGCGTTTTCGATGAAGGCCCCTAGGTGATTTGTCAATTTCCGAAATTTTTAAATAAATAACAACATAACAAAGAGCTTTCAGAATACTGCATTCTACGTAACAATTAAAAAAAAGAAAGATATTTTTTAAATAAATAACAAAACTTCAACAAGTTCATAAGCTTTTTCTTGAATTATCCTTTCGCGGCGACTTTGTTTTATAATATGTAGGTACATTTAAATTTATGATATCAAATACGAACCCTGTAAATCTGGGAAACTTTGTTTCATCAGCCGAGCTAGTAAGCAAGTATCCGATAATTGTTGATTAGACGCTTCCCGCGGTAATGTAGCAGGATATGGAGAATGTAGTTGATGCGGCATCTCAAAAGAGTTAATATTATCTTTTTCATTCGTCTTTGGTTCCTTTGGTATCCCAACAGTTTCTCGTTTTAATAGATATGTAGGACTCGCATCATCTTTTCCTTCGTGAGCAATTTCTTTAATAATATCACTTATTTTATTTTCGTGATGATTTGAAAAAATATTTTCTGTCAACAATCTTATTCTATTAATTAGTTCTTTACAGGCATCTTTGTGGTTTTCTTCGTTACATAAAATATCATGTTCTGATATCATTTTCCGGATTCTTTGTTTTTCATTGTCTTTAAATTTAACGTGACTATGTTTTAGTTCAGGGTCGTCACTGTTATTTGGCGTAAAGAAAATTTCTCTTTTTTTTCGTTCTTGCAGTTTGGATTTGGATGTTTTATTGTTAATTTGTAATGGTATTTCTATTTCATCCTTTGATATTGACATGTTTTGTGCTTCAAGTAATTCTGATAGTAGAAATATTTCTTTGTTTGAGTCGTTGTCTAAAAATACATTTAATAGAACTGTAAAGACTCTCATATTGTTAAGATAAAAACTCGGTATTACTTACCATCATCTTGTAAGAGCCTTAATACCAAAACGTAAAATCCAACAACAAAGAAAATTATAATGAATATTGCGAGCACCTTTTGTACTAAAGGATACCATTTAAGTCCAGCTCTCGCTGAAATAAAGCAATTTATGGGTTAAAAGTAATATTAAACAAACAATTTTTTTTCTTGGATGACACACACAGTTATTGTATACTAATTTTATTTCTGAACAATCATTACTTACAAAGTATGATTAAAAAAGGAAAATTTTCGATCTAAATCCATTTTATTCTTTGCATTTTGTGCATTTTTTCAGTTACGTAGCAAGATTTGAGTTTAAGCAACTGTATTGTGTAAATAAGTACTACTTATGATATTATCGTACCTCATTTTGATTTAATATCATGTATATTATGTATATATATATATATATATATATATATATATATATATATATATATATATATATATATATATATATTAAAATTAACTTAATATTACTAGTAATTCATCTACTTCAATTAATAGCTTAATTCTAGATAACGGCTTTATTTACACATTGACAGCTTTAAGAGGAATAAAAATTCTAATGTGAGTTCACATCTTTTGATTGATTCTGTGTAACATATGAAGATTCTGAAACTTGTATCGCACCGCGTGTGTTTTATGAAACAAATAAAAAAAAGTAAAAAAAATCTAAGATAAGAAGAATAAACAAAATAATAAATTAGCAGTGGAAATTTCGGTTTAAAATTATTTAGTGCATAATGTGCTTGGTAAAAAAGTTTAGTAGTTGTATATGAATCACAATCGATACGAACGTTACTAGTGAAAAATAATAAAATAACGAACAAACATAGATGTGATATAAAGCATTATAATCTATTGAATAGTTTACCTTCACTCGTCTCCGCTAAGCCCATAGGAAGTAGGCCGACTGTTCTCTTTATATCTGCTGCAGGAGTCATCATCTAAAAAAACACATCAAATGAAAATGAGGAAAAATAATTACGTAATATACCATAGTTTATAAAAGAATACCTTAATAGTCGGAAAAGAGCTTTGTTATCTTTTACTTTAATAGGTTGATGTCATCACTACACAAGATAATTTAAAATTCCATACTAAAGTAGTATTATAATTTATTATTTTTCATAGTAAAAACATTTATTATAATTCATAGTAAAGTCGATATAATTAAGTATTTTTTGAATATAAACTATCGTGAATAGTATTCATATGGCCCTTATTTATGAGCTCTTTATACCGCGTTAGCGTGGTAGGAACCTGGTGTATCGCGGATATAGCAAAATAATTTATTATTACTTTTGTATTATGGATCTCCGTAAAGTAACGCCTCATTCTATAAATTAGGGAGGGAACCTAATAAAGCCCCGAATGTGAATGAATATTTAAGTAATGTAAATGATTTATATTCTATTATTATATTGTATATTTTAAGGATGATCAGAGTCGTTCAATAATTGATGAAAATTAAGCTACGCTAAAAGAGTAGGATAGGATATAAGGATATAAGGGATATGATCCGTAGATGAACCAAAATGATTGATTTAGCAATGGGATACGATCCTATCGATAGCTAATTCACATTATTGGGATGATGGATGGGTGACGCAGCACTGGAAAACGCACCATTGACTAACGCTACAGGGTAGGTAAATGAGGAAAAGTCACAGCGAGAAGCTGGATCTGAGCGGGATAAGACCATATAGAGTACAATAGCTATGGTTCATAGGTTGAAAAAAATCTTTAAGATTATAAAAATATCTTTGCTTATGAAGCGATCTTATCACTACGACAGGATGTCGATATTAATTATAGATATTTTTCTGTACGTTGAAATACGATCCCTACAATTAAATACAAAGCTATCATACTCACGTTTGCTATTTAATTCGACACGTCAACACATATCACAAAATAGAATAAATACCTTTATTATTTAATAATGAAACTAAGAACTTGCTCGCACCATGACAGCAAGGCAACTGCTGGATATTGCTACATCAAGATTCGGGTCGCGATTCTGCTTATGAAGACGTTTTGCAAAAGTGCTGATCAATTTCTATTGTTTCATTAGCCTGGTCAGGGCATGTTATATTTGTTCAATTTTATATAATTTAAAATGTTGACACCATCATGGTCGAATGGTCAGAGCTCGTGCCTCTTACTTAGAGTTCGCGAGTTCGAATCCGTCATTTCGGGACACAGCACTTTAACAAACTTATTAGTTGTTAATTATCACTTCAGTATGCAAATAATTGATAGAATTAGGCGTTACTTTGCAGAGATCTATAATACAAATGTAATTATAAAAGAATATTTTCCTAGAATCCGCGATACAGAATAGAAAATATATATAGTGCTAAATGTATAGTGGACTATCCGTTTTTTCCATACCCGATACATGCAGGATTCGTAAAAACACATGCACAAACCGCCAACACTGCCACCACCGTATACAAGCACTACACACGTTCACTATTACAAACTCAACAATCGTCCCCCCCCCCGCAACCGAAGCATCATCAGGAGATAGACTCCACGACAAAATCGCAAAGCCAAATAAAACGGATAGTCCACTATACATTTAGCACTATATATATTTTCTATTTAATGTATCGCAGATTATAGCAAAATATTCTTTTATTATTACTTTTGCACTTCAGTATGCGTTAAATGCGATATAATAGCCTTTCTTATCGTTATGTATGGCTTTCATCCATCTGTAGAAAAGGAATAAGCCGTTTCTATCTCATAGTTGTCGATTTCATCAATAATGACGAAATGAAGCCATAAAAATCACGATCAAATCCTGATCGCCTCCTAGTGGCGTATTACTCGTTAAGAAAAATCGTACACATCTCAATTGGATATGCTGTTTACTTGAAACTATTTGAGCGTTCTGCATCATATCGCATCTTTAGCTTGTCTCCTGTGAAGTCAGAGCACACAGATTAGAACGAAAATTTTTAAAGATACGTATATATAAATACGCGATAACGTGTAAAGAGCTCATGAATAAGTGCCCCGGATGGGCTCGAAACTAGTTGGGCTAACCCGATAAAATTAGAAATGAGTATAGCCGAGTATATAGAGTATATTTATATATCAACTATAAATTATGTAAACTTTAATTTTAAAATTTCATTATTGGGTTACATTTAAGCTTTTTACCAACATAGTCAAGGAGAGTACAAAACCGCCGTGTGGTATCCAGCTGAGTAGAATAGACCACCCTCATTTCTTACCGAGGTGTCGTAAAAGGCGACTAAGGTAAGTTGACTCACCGTGTGGTATCCGGTTGAGTAGAATAGACCACCCTCTTTCTTACCGAGGGGTCGTAAAATACGACTAAGGTAAGTTGACGTCAGGCAGGCGGCCGGTCGTAAAATACGTAACCAAATCATGTGACAACATGGTTTTTACATGTTGTGCCGACCCCACTTAGAGTGGGATAAGGGCAGGAGAATGATGAGTCAAGGAGTAAAAACATGACTGGCTTTTTAATTTATATTACAAATAACAAGATAATTTTTATATGTAATAAAAAAATAAATTAGCAAACAATACATATATATTATACTAGCAATGCCCCGCGGTTTCACCCGAGTCCATACCGATCTCGTGGTAGTGGAAAGTCTACGAATTCGAACTATAGATTTATTTTGTAGATTATTTAATTATAAAAAATGGATATCATTAGTATTCTTTCAATAAGAGCTAACTCACCAAATTCAGGCCCTGCTTGCTATAACGGTCGCTACAATGAATATGTTATGGCAATATTTTCTTTCGATTTACATGCTTAAATTCGTAATATCTTTCGATTGGGATATCGGATTTTAATGATTAAAAAAGTATTTTACAGGGCTTGAAATAGTTTTGAATAAAATATCATTTAATGGAATAAGGATTAATACAGAGATATATTTAATGGGATAAGGATTAATACAGAGATATGAATTAAATGGTTTGATTTTTGTCAGCACTTTTATAAACTTTTACAATGTAAAAAATTAGATATATTGGGATAACTATAATAATTAGTATATATAGTAACATATGATATCATGGACTTTTTTGTGGATATTGATATGTTCCATAATACTATAGAACATTGTTCTATCATCAATAGTTTCCGCAACGCACGCGATGAATGATCTTTACGACTAAAATTTTCACACCTTATTCCAATTTTATTAGGGATCTCTTTTTTAAAAAAATGTCATGTAGCTTATGTTGCTCAGTGAAGAAGCAGCTTTCCAATGGTGAAAGAATTTTTGAAATCGGTCAAGTAGTTTTTGTAGTACATATAAAACCTATAAGAATGAAATAAAATATTTTTTACAAAACAAACGTCATTTTTTTATCGACATGTCAAGTGTTTCAAATCCATAGCAATATTTTTTAATATAATGTAAGCATAAATTTAGAAGTCTCATTTATTGTAATTTTTATTGAATGTGCAACTTTTAAGGTGAAATTTAATACATAAGTCAGGTGACGAATGCAATTACGCAATTAATATGAGTGAACCCAGTAAAACTTGTCATAAAGTAACAAAAATTATTGTTACTTCCCCACACATTTATAAGCCAGTTGGACCTTACAGGTAAGACTGTATATATTCGTGTAACTGAAACGAATCACTTGACGGGAGTTTAAAATATGAAACGATTCAAGTATGAAGAAATTCATGACTCAAAGATTAGAATAAGATGCTTACGGTCGATCTTTTTAGCTTTAAATTAAAACCTCTGTAAATATAAAATGAAATCATCGATTGAAGTCCCGGGCTGACACTAACGACATTTTCTGTTAAAACTCTACTACTAATTAGAGTAATTACTAATTAATATTTGCAATATTTTATCACACAATGTTCGGTGAAAGTAAAACTCATGCGTAATTTTAATGTACTTGGAAAAATCCTGGGCAATGTGTAATTGGAGCAGGTCTAAGGTAGGTCTTACTTCAATCCTCTTCAAAAGGAAAGAAGAGACCTTTCATCTTCTCATCTCATCTCTGGAATTCAAAATGTAATGTCTCTATTGAATTTTAACTCAATATTAGTATTTTTTTCTAGTCAAGCAATTTTAGTGGACAAAACTTTATACGTATCTGGAGTCTTAGGATTGGATCCACAAGCAAAGTTAGTGGAAGGTGGCGCTGAAGCACAAGCTCGTCAAGCTTTGAGTAACTTGAAACATGTGTTAGAAGCAGGTGGTTCTTCTATGGAAGCTGTTGTTAAAACTACAATTCTTCTTGGAAATATAGAGGACTTCAAAACTATTAACGAAGTATATGGACAATGTATGTAATCACGTGTATAAACAAAAAAAAAACTCCTTTTTAAAAGCTTTTCTTCAACTTGCCGTGTATAAATGTGAAGGTGGAACCTTGCAAGTTAAATTTGACCTATTTCCCGGGGTACAATTAAGCTGAAATTTTATATACTGGTCCAGTCCCGATGATAATACATGTTTATGATAAGCATGAATTGATGCTGCTGCCAGGATTGGGATCCAGACGAGGGAAATGCTTAACGGTTATAAGTAGGGACACGAAATATTGTTAGAAACTTTTTCAAAAGCTTTTTTATGTTGACTTATTAATATTTAACATTTAGATTTTGCATTAGCTTAGTTATGATAATGTTTATCTACTAATTAATTTTAAAAGTAACTCTAGGCAATAACTGATCGTAATTCTTCTATCTAGTATTGTTATTTTCAAAATTTGCCAAACGTGACACTTCATAGCCGTAACCTAAATAAAGATGGTCAATATCCAGAGATGAAACAAAAGTTTACCAATAGTCATTTAATTTTGAGTATGTTAAGGAATTATTTATTTATAATATATTTTAAAATATTTTTTATAAGAAAATTAGTAGCATACTTAAAAATATAAAAAAAATAATTAGTTAGAACTTCAGGCAAAAGAACTTACGTACAATATACATTACGTGCCGTTTAAGCAGTACTACCTTTTAACTTCTCTTGATCTAATAACGAAGAAAGAGCCTTTTGAGATATTGGTCGAGGATCTTCGGGATTAGAACATTAACAGAGACACCAATAAGAACAATTATTGTCGAGTCAATATAATGGTTATCTCGTGATCTAGGTCTAAATATTTAGTTAATTTTTCTTTTTATCTCTCATAAATGTCTCACAGATATCCAGTGATATCAACAATAATAGCCCGACGTGCTAATCGATCCACTAAAACTATATCAGGTGTTTTAGCAAAGTGCTAATGGATTGGTCCCAGTAAATAACAGCAACATTTGATTACTGAAATATGGTTAACGTTTAAAAATCATGTCTAAATTTAACTTTTTTTGCAGATTTCACCAAAGACTGTCCAGCCCGTGCTACATTTCAAGTAGGGAAATTACCTCTTGGTGCCGCTATTGAAATCGATGCCATAGCATTAAGTGGAGAACTGACTATTGCTGAAGCTGGACCATGTCCTTGTTCTAAATAATTTAAAAACTTTGATCCATCTCTTGTCAGCTTTGATTTTTTTATATGACTTCTCACTTAGTCAACTAGTTTTCTATATAAGTATTAAATTCGGTGTTGGCGTCTTTTAATTCTTTAAAATGCTATGGATTTAACGTTATTGTTTTTAAAATATAATTGAAAGTAAATTATTTTTTGTGTTATCAATAAATGTTTTAAATATATTTTATTATAGTATTCTTTAATCTCCTTCTCATTTTGGCTTATACTTGTTTGTTTTCAATAGTTAGTCAGGTTTACCTAATTAACCCCGCTTAATACACGTTTATCGTTTCTTTACGACTATAATCTTTAATGTCTATGGTAATTCCGACCTCTCGGAATTTAATGTCTCTTTATATGATTTATAGAAGCAGGCGTTACTTTGCGGAATTCCATATTACAAGCAATACAACAGAACTAACTACTATCTATAATCCCGTGCGGATTATAGCAAAGTAGTTAGTTCTGTTGTATTGCTTGTCTCTTTATATATTTACTTAAATCAAAAAGTAAAAACCATCACCGTTTAGCATTAATAGGGTTTTTTGTCTTGAAATTTAGTTTAATTTTCACTTTACTTCTCTAAAAAACCTGTTAAATAAGTAGGTGTGCTAAGGCTAATTCTACACGAGACTAAACTGCTGCTAAAAATATATTCGCACTTAAGACGATGTAATTCATGTAATATATATTGCACGCATTAACTCCTTTGGCATGCAGCCAGCCATCATATGACGAGAATTTATTGTTGCAGCTTACTTAATTTTCACTGCTTCTTAGGTTTTCCTGAATTGTTGAAATGTGCCCTATAGATCTTAAAAAAATTCACCACTTAATTCAAAATTTCACCACTTTATTCAAAAATTCAACGTCGTAAAAATTACGTATTTTTTTTATTTTAACCTAGAAAATAATATAATCGTCAAAATAATTTTACAAAAGCAAATGTCTATTGTACTATTTATATCAAATTTTTGTATTCATATCAAATCAAACAGCATTTATTCACACGAAACACTTTCATGCTCAAAACAATTTAAACCTAAAATATAAAAGAACAACAAAAGTAGCATAGAAATAGCAACCTATCAAATAATAATAACACAAAGTAAAATTTAAAAAGGGTGAACAAGAAAAATAAGACAAAAGTTTTAAAGTAATCATACTTATGACACCGGTGTCTCGCCCCATATCATACATGCATGGAAGTGTGACATGCGAAACGGTATGCCACTCAACCTTTGCTAAGGCTAGGGCCTTAAAGTTTAATCGATTTTGCTAAGGTTATAAGCTCATAGTTTCATCGACACCGTGCTTTGTATAACTATGTCTCGTGTACTCTTATTAGATTAGGTTTAGGTCATAGGTTATGCGTTGCTACGCGACAAATGAAATACTCTGATTAATAATGTCTCCAAGAAACTTTTAACAAGTTGACATAAAAGCGTTTTGTTTGCTTCTAACACATCACCTATAGATAAATGGCCACTAATGTCCGTCCATTAGTTAAGTAATATTTTCTTTGTCGTTATCTCTGCTACATTATATTGCTGGTCAAGAAGTATGTCACATGCAACAATATAGTATGATGAAAATTTTTTAAACTTGTTTTAAATTTACATTAAAGTTTATTATTTCTTTCTGATGGGATCTTTTTTTTTACTTTTACCTCCAACAAAGTTTCTTGGAGCCTTTGGTCATCTTTCATACTAGTTATCGCTTTTGTTACTTCCTATCATGCCTCATACTTTGTCTTTCTTTCTTTCTTCCTCATGTATCCTTTATAAAGGAAGCTCCATATAAACTGTAATATTGAGATTACTCAAACATTGAGACTGTATGTTGCTGTGTGTACTGATGAGGAGGATGCCAATTGGTTGGATGGTCGATGTTGTTACAAAAAGACATATTTTCTTTACAAGGATCATTGCCATGAAAATTAATCAATATTACTATCGGCGAACGAAAAAATAAAATAAAATTCATTCAATCTGGATTCTCGCATATCTGACTGTAACCCCATATGGGGATCAACACTTATAAATGTGTTCTTGCATATTTTACTTTAACCCCATATGGGGATCAACACTCATAAATGTGAGATGGTGACAATGATCGCGAGCTTAGAGTAAAATCATATGATGGCAAAAGATACAAAAACATAAACAATACACTATTAACTATACACATATAACAATATAAACGAAATATGCTGTGTTTTATCACTAAAATTTCCAAAGCTTTATTATTGCGTCAAATCTTCATTGCATGATCACGACGTTTTTTATAAGAAAAAATTACGAAATAATTTTTAGTCATTATCCGTTCTAATATAAATAGAAAAAAGAAAAGTATATAAGATTTATGAAATTCATGAAAATAAAAAGTTCGATAAATATTAATGTAGAATATCAAACATCAAGATGAATCGAAAAGGTAATTTTGTTTGATTCTAATCAAATTCGTATCAAACGAGATTAGGGAGATAATCAGACGTCAAGTTTTATTTATACTGGAGTTTTCCAATATAATTTTTTGCTTTTTTTACTTAAATATTTTGTTTATCAATGTTTTATTATATTTTTTGGCCCTGCATTATCGACACGTATTGCTTTAGAAATATGAAGGGAAAATAGAAAGTACAATATTCTTTGAACATTGCATAGATTTCCACTAATAGCGGATTATAGGAAAAATAAATCAGTAAATTTTAAATCATATGTGTTAGATATTGTCAGATATGAGTGGAATGATAATGAGAAAATGTTTTGTCTACAATAATATGTTATCTGTCATTTGGTGGGTAGAGGAATAAAACCGGATGAATGAAGGTAAAAGATTGTGACCCGAGGCTTGTTCGCGAGCGACATTCAACAGTTTAGTCAGTCCAATACCACCTCTCAAGGTGTCAATACGTTTTAAAGTGCTGTGACGTCTTAATGTTGATATAACTTGTACATTTTTGTTAAAAAAAAAAACTTATTAGTAATTCAGTAACCTTACTAAACATTGAAAGTAGAGTAATGAATTCTCGGAGGATATCAAAATTTCATCACTAAAGTTCTATTTTATTTTTTTCACATTTCACATTTACTTTAACATCGATTTTGTTGTACATGTATAGTTCGTGTGTTTATTACAAGATTTACCCGTGACTACATTCGCGTCAACTTCAGTGTTAAAATACCAAATTTCATAATCGTACAGACAGACAGAAAAACAGACATACGGACATAGATAAAAAGTAAAGGTAAAGTAACGGCCTGTTACTATGCCCACTGCTGGGATAAGGTCTCCTTTCTTTGTTTTAAAGAGAAGGATTGGAGCTAAGACCTACCGCCTACCTCCAATGCGGATTGGTAGGTTACACATATCCCTAGAATTCTCTAGAGATATGCAGGTTTCTTCACGATGTTTTCCTTTACCAAAAAGCGTGTGATAAATTGCAATTATCAATTAGACACATAAATTTTAATAGAAAAACTCATTGGTGCCCGGGGTTCGAACCTAAGTCGTCTCTAGAGAGTCGCACGGTCTCACCGCTAGGCTATCACAGCCTACGGACATAGATAGCTTTCAATAAAAGGTGAATACTTTCTGCTCACAGATTTCACCCCGCAAATCCTTAGTAAAGATACTAAAAGTGAGCTTAACCCATTCGCATATATAATATTAATTAATGAGTAATAGTGAAAATTTTTTAAGCAATTCTTATTTTAAAAAATGTATTCAAATAAGCCCCTTCAAGCACTTTTGAATCATCAAGGATCAATATGATTAATGAAGCTACAACTGGTTCGGAATATTGCTCTTACCGAGAAGAACCAGCAAGAAACTCAGCGGTCAATCTTTTGATTTGACCTTTCTAAATTCTTTATTTGGACCAATCATCAGCGTGCCATCAAAATTCACGTGTCACATCTAAGTGTGTCTTGTAAAACATTTTTGGGTTATACCCTCGTATAGTGAATATGTCATGCCCGTAATCTAATAATTTCCTCTTACAACCCAACCCCACTGTCGGAACAATTTACCACCCACAGCGCGGATATTAAAGAGGCGGGTTTTGATGCGATGAATTTGTATAGCTACATTTAATACGTTTTTCTGATTACAACATGTTATTTATTTACTCTTTGTTACGTAGTTTAATAAAGATTCAGTCTTATCGTTAGTCAGATATGAATAAATAACAACCAAAATTGAGTTTTATGATCTGGCCTGGTTAGTTCCGCGTTGAAACTAATAATCCCATCTCTACATTATATGCTAACATACTTTATAGTAAAATTTGATATCAAAATAAAAAAAAAGTTATCGAAGTAAAGATATTCTAGCATTGTAACGATGTTAAGTTCCGATTCGTGCAAAGTAAATTACTTTTAAGAATAACTAGCTGACACGGCGACGCGTTGCTGTGTCTACTCTATATCCCATCCCGTCGTAATATTTTGGGGTGCGTTAGCTTTAATTTTTCGATATCTTTTACGAGATTAAATATTTATATTATTATAAATATAGATATATATGTGGTTTAAAATATTATAATGTTAATCAAGGTAATAAAGTAATTAAATATATAAGTATACATGTAATAAGCTTTTCAATTACTGCATTGTAACAGAATTTGGGATGCGAATATCAGTAGCAGTAAGTTCTTTCCTCCTTGCGTCGTTTTCCGTTCAGTGCTGAGGGTCGTGACCTCCATGGATCACCTTTTTCGTAGATAACGTTTTTGCGATCTCCTGGGGCATGCAAAGCATCGTGAACTTGGATGGAGAGCGATTTAGTGATCTGCATGCCTACCATGACCTGTTATTGCGACTCATTTGAAGTCGTAAACTAAATTGGTTTGCTTATTCATACCATGACGTCTTAAAGACGCACACTTGTCGTTGCCGAATGACCGTCGGAATGCGTTCAAAAACATGTGAGTAAAAGAGACTTATATGTTAAAAGAGACTATAGATAACATAGAGTTATCTATAGTTCATATAACGTTGTCCTTTTCAAACACATTTCATGGTACGAAAAGAAAGCGATTCGGTTTAGGTACTGACTTTGAATTGAATTGTTTTCTAAAAGTTCATGGTAGGCCTACTGGTCGGGCTATCGAGTTGGTCTGCGGCCTCTTGCTCTTTTTCCTTCCATCAAACCAGTGATCATCATCATCATCGAATTCCCTGTAAAAGATACAATTGGATTTTTTTATACACCTATAAAAAAATGATCAAAAGTTTTTGATAGAATTTCATCTGACTTAAATATCATATCATATAAACATTATACTTCACTAGCCGTGTGGTATCCGGCAGAATACAATAGACCACCCTCCTTTCTTACCGAGGTGTCGTAAGAGGCGCCTAAGGTATGTGCCGTGTGATATGCGGCTGCATAGAATAGATCACTCTCCTTTCTTACCGAGGTGTCGTAAGAGGCGACTAAGGTAAATGCCGTGTGGTATGCGGCTGCATAGAATAGACCACCCTCATTTCTTACCGAGGTGTCGTAAGAGGCGACTAAGGTAAATGCCGTGTGGTATGCGGCTGCATAGAATAGACCACCCTCATTTCTTACCGAGGTAAAAGGCGACTTAGACAAGTTGACGTCAGGCAGGCGGCCGGTCGTTAAATACGTAGCCAAATCATATGACAACATGTTTGTAACATGTTGTGCCGACCCCACTTAGAGTGGGATAAGAGCAGGAGGATAATATACATAATACTTCACATGTACCTTTCACTTGATTACAGATCAATATGATACTCTGATAATGTACATCATTATCTTATCTTATTTAACTCTAAGTAGATCTGAAAAGTAAAAAAAGCTGTATACCCAATATCCGTAGATAGTGAAGGAAAGTTAATATACACTGTCATAAGAGATCATGCCCGTCAAACAGGCTTTAACCTTATTTTCCTTATAATATTATTACTTTCTCAGTCTGAATATGGAAGTAATAAAAAAAGAGGTCATGCTTACTGATATTGACCGTCACGCCTTTGAACAAATACCTAGGTATGGCTAACTATTAACGGTATTTGCTCATGTAGAAAATTGTCCGCTTTCCTATACGATTCTTATATAAAGAGTTTATGTGTGGAATTTATTTGCGTTTAAAACTCAGTTCAGGGACATTGTGAATTGAGCCTTTGTTGTTGATATTGGTAAATAAATTTGCTCTCGGCTTTGTTTTAAGAGCTAAATTGGTTTCAGCTAACTGAAAAAGGAAAACAATTGTTGCGTTCCCGGAGGAATAGAGGTAATTTATATTATCAATGGCTTATTTATTTATTTATTGTATATACATATAGTTAGTAATAAGAAAGAATAAAATACCACATGTACAAAGGCGGACTTATACCTAAAAGAGATCTTTTCGAGTCAAGCTTTGAGAAACAGGAGGAAATAGACCATTAGTGAAATACACGTTATAGAAAGTAAAACAAAACGGAAAACTATGTAAGTTTATTTGTATTTGCACAAATATTTATGGCTTATAAGACAAATCAAAATTTATTGTCTTGTAAATAAGATGCCACATTTCGTTATTTTCCAATTATTTATATAATAATTTTTATTTCTAAATAAGTAAGGGATGATCACGTGAGTAAAGTCGTGACCAAAAGTTAGTATAATACATAGATTTTCTCATTCCTTAATAATCTCAAATATTCCCGTTTTGAACTTTACAGCCAGAATTTCGCTCGTGCATGCAATGCTATATCAAGTGAAATGAAATACGTGACACTGGAAACTGGTATTATGGGACTTGCATTTTATACTTTAGCACTGATATCGGTGTCAAATTGTGCCAACGGTGTACCGAATGGCTTAAATGGCAACGATAATGATACTGATACGTATTTGAGCAGACTTATAGCGGATTTATGGTTGGAAGGGGCGGATATTGTTAGAATTATATGGAGAGATTGCTCGAAAAAGGTACGCATTTTATAATAAGTTTTTAACTTTTTTATTTATTTATTTAGTAATCTAACAGCGTTTTAACTATTTAATACATTATAAAATAAGCCAATTTAGGATTACACTGTTATTAGTATTAAGCTAATCTTATCACTAATTATTCGTTATGGAACTTACGAACTTACACATCATGAAATTAAAACCATATATAAAATTTATAAAAAAAAACAACATGAAATTTGTGGATGTATGAGTGTTTGTGTGTGTGTGTGTGTGTCTGTTTGTGTGAATGTATGATTGTGTGAGTGTGTATTTCATAGAAATATATGTGCACTAATATGTCTATTAAAAATTTCTATGTCTAGTTTTTTCCTACTAATATTGAACAAGTCCCGATTTATTTAAATAGAGTTGAAAAACAAAAGGTAAATTATTTCATAATGCGAATTGTGTGGAACCGATTGTAGATCTAGTCAACTTAAAAAATCCAAACTTCTATACTTATTATAAAATGAAGTCCCCAAAAGCTGTCTGTCTGTATGTAATCGATTTTCTCAAAATCTACGGCACGGATTTTTGTACGGTTGTTACTAAAAGTTAGTGCAAATACATCTTCAAAGTTTAGTTTAAAATCACATTTTGGATTTATGTAAATTGTCGCGCAGTTGTAAAAAAAACTCGCCTGCCGGGAGTTTTAGTCGCGTAAGTCGCGTAATATACTAGGTAATGTACTAGAGACATTATCCACAATCATACTTCAGAAAAGTCTGCGACAGCATGTCTCTATCTATAATAGTTAACTCACAATATCTACTTCATATTCAAAATTAAAGCTAAGCCGTAATTACAGCTAGTGAGTTATAAATAGCGTGTCTGTTTGTTATATTTTCAAAGATAAACTAAAAAAATTGATTAAAAAGATAGGATTGGAAACTTTGAAAACAACGTAAACTGAAAACTATTGAACATCATCATTAGTTTCACGGGCACATGAAGTTATAGTCTTGCTACGAAACATTATTAAAAAAAATTACTAGTTAATTTTGATATCCCATAACGTCTAATACAGTTATAGTCGACATAAAGTTGTTCTCTTATATATTAAAGAGAAATATTCATGTAAAGTATTTTTTTATGCAGAGCACGGTTTAACGTATACGTGGTATATTTACTAAAAAAACCACCTTTGAATATCGAAAACAACAAAGAACGCTCTTTTTTTTAAATATTTTTATGCAATTTTAGCAATTTTGGAGAATAAATTAGTGGTATTTTAATATCTTAAAGCATTAGGTAAAGAGTAAACAGATTATATATTAATTTGTGAAAAGAGAACCTTTTTTAAGAATTCTACCGTCCTTCGTCAGCTCGGCTTATAACGAGAATAAGAAAGCAAATTTTCCGCAATTTCGCGTAAGCGTGACAGAGTAATTTAATAATGTGTTACCGTTTGAAAATAAAATGTAAATTTTAGGAAACTTTGCCTGAATAAAATATAAGCGGTTTCATGAATCGAATTTATAAGGTGTTTTTCCTATTAGACTAGGGAAGAAATACGCACGTCTGTGAGTGTGTGTCCAACAAATAATAGACGAGGGAAGATAAGAAATCCATACTTTTCTTTGTCTAATCACACATAAAAAAGAGAGACATAGAGCATCATTTGCTTTCAATTTCTTACGATGGACACATTTTAAGCAGACCGCCGTGTGGTATTCGGCTGAGTAGAATAGACCACCCTCATTCCTTACCGAGGTGTCGTAAAAGGCGACTACGATAAGTTAACGTCAGGCAGGCGGTCGGTCGTAAAAAACGTAGCCAAATGATGTGACAACATGTTGTACCGACCCCACTTAGAGTGGGATAAGGGCAGGAGGATGGTGATGATGATGATGGACATCCTATCCCCTACTCTAGTATTCTCTATGGTTTTTCCTATGGTGTTGAATGTTTCTGGCAATTTACCGACCCCACTTAGAGTGGGATAAGGGCAGGAGGATGGTGATGATGATGATGAACATCCTATCCCCTACTCTAGTATTTTCTATAGTTTTTCCTATGGTGTTGAATGTTTTTGGCGATTTTTAATCTAACTGGGAACTTTATAATACTTAGTACTTGTAGTGTAGTGATGCACATTACTATTTCTTAGTGGAGTCTTAAAGACTTTAATTATGTTTTAGCTTATTGACCTCAAAGGTATAGATCACAAGGAGTATTATCCGAAATTCGTGAGGTGCATGAAGCGAAAGACTTTAAGGGCCTTGGACCGTTGTCTCAGCCCGGATGTGGTGCCCGTTGCGGAGGGAGTGAATCTTGTTAGATTCGAACTTGTTGACCATTCGGGGAACATTTTGCATAATAATGAGACAAGGTAAGAAATTATTAATAGCATTGACCATTCGCTAATATGTTCGAACTGGTATTTAGCCGCGACTTTCGCTCGAACAATAAGTTGCAAAGCTGTTTTGCGGTTCGTACGTGGAGTCTATTTGCTGATAGAAATTATTTATCATCTATAAGTCCACAAAAAACTCACAATGTCATCATTTAAAGTAGTAGGCGTCACTTTGCAGAATTTCATAGTACAAAAGTTCCGATAGAAATATTTTTCTATAATCGTAAAGCTTTACCATGTTGTCGTAGATGATTCGGTAATGGAGCGAAACTGCTTTTGAGATTGTGATAGTGAATGTGTGCAGTGCTTGTGTATTTTTTTATAGATGGTTTGTAGTGTACGAATTTTTACGAATCCTTCATGTATCAGGTATGAGAACGGAAGGTACACATTAAGTTTTAGGTACATTTTATTTCTTTTCTCCCGGATTAAAGTCAAATAATATTTTCATGATTTTTGTGTTATGGACATCCCCAAAGTAACGCCTAATTCTATAAATTAATCTTTCAAATGATAAAAACTTTGTGCAACGGTCAATGGGGTCAATGACTGCTCTATGTCAAAGACATTAGGTTATTTCCCAGCAATCATAGATTATTAAATAAGATATACGGAGCGCACCATGCAACAAAGAGGTGATGTAATATCAGTTAACTTAACGTGCTTAATCTTACATCTTCGTAACCTATATTTATATTGGCGGTGCTGTTGCTATGAGCTTTGACCTGAAATTTGTTTGGCCGTCATACATCGTCATTACTGCTATAGTATGCTAAGCTATGATGATTTTTATTCATTAATAGTGTTATCTATATTTCTATACTAATATTATAAAGAGGAAAGATTTGTGTTTGTTTGTACGTGTGTATGTTTGTAAAGTTCTCACGCAAAAACTACTGGACCGATTTCAAAAATTCTTTCACCATTGGAAAGCTGCTTTTTCACTGAGCAACATAGGCTATATGTCATTTTCAAAAAAAATAGGAATCCCTAATAAAATTGTAATAAGTTGGGAAAAATTTAGGCGTAAACATCTTTCATCGCGTGCGCTGCGAAAACTATTGATGATAGAACAAAAAAATATTCTACAGTATTATAGAACGTGTCAATTTCCACACAAAAGTCCGCAATACCATATGTCTAAATATTATAGTAATGCCAATATAACTATTTTTTTATATTGTAAAGTTGATAAAAGTGCCGACAATAATCAAACCATTTTATTCATATCTCTGTATCAATCCTTATTCCATTAAATGATATGATATTTAAATACTAATGATACCCATTTTTTATTGTTACATAATCTACAAATAAATCTATAGTCCGACTTCGTGTAGACTTTCCACGAGATCGGTATGGACGCGGGTGAAACCGCGGGGCATTGTTATTATAAATTTGAAAGTCTTTCTATCAGTCGGTGTGTCAGTGTATCATTTCACGGCTGGAACCCTATTTGGTTTTGGTTAATACTGTCATTATCCTCCTGCACTTATTTCCCTCCAATTGGGGTCGGCACAACATGTTACAAACGTGTTGTCATGTGATTTGGTTACGTATTTTACGAACGACCGCTCTACCTGACCACAACATAACTTAGTGGTATTTTACTACACCTTGGTAAGAAACAGGGTGTTCTATTCTACTCAACCGGATACCACACGGTGGGTCAACTTACCTTAGTAGCCCCTAATGACACCTAGGCACAGGGCGGGTCGACTTACCTTAGTCGCCTTTTACGACACCGCGGTGAGAAATGAGGATGGTCTATTCTACTCATCTAGATGACACACGGCGGGTCGACTTTTTCTGGTCAGCTGTAGCAGGATACCACACGGCATAAATACCGTGTTTAAATGTACGTTACGTTGTACGTTAAAATACCCTCAATCATTTCCTAGTTGTTTTTGCCTTTTTCCGTACGAGATACGGGCATCGTTTTATTCTAGATATGAGGCCCGATATCTTAATTTAAATGAAATGGATAACAAAAGGATAGAAATTTATATTTATAATATTAGTATATCATGTCAAACCCGGGCAGGCACCAATAATTGCAATTTATCACACGCTAGTCGGTGAAGGAAAACATCGTGAGGAAACCTGCATATCTCTAAAGAATTCTGGAGATATGTGTAACCTACCAATCTGCATTGGAGTAACGGAGAGAGGAGGCCTATTCCCAGCAGTGGGATTGTAACAGGCCGCAACTTTACTTTATCATGTCATCATTATTTCAGTATGTATTAATATATTGTAAAATTGATTGCGCAAGTTTCCGCTGCACATTTGCGTGCTAAACATGGGTTAACGATCGCATAATAATTTGTTGACGTGGTTAATGTATAGTTTCTTATTACCATTGTGTAAGCGCTCCGGTTTCATTGAAAAGATACGATTTGTAGGTACGTACAGTATAAGAAGAATTGAAATGCTAATTAAGATATATGATAACCTATTTATATCCATCAATAATTTAAAATTTAATGCAATAGTAATTATAAAATTATTTTGCTGTTATACGCGATATGAATAATGAAATATTTAATATATATTTTTTTAAAGAAACTGAATTTACTAAAAGTTTGAGTGATATTGGTAGTTCACTTCTCAGAAAATATTGTGAGGAGACTTGTATAGGATGTTTAATAAATGTTCAGACATTTGTAATATCCGAATCCTATTAGGAGAGAAGAGTTAAGGCAATATTTCTCGTCTAGTGACAAGTCACTAGTTAGGTTATCAATATTAGATAAATAATGAATATATGGGACACTTACACACACACGGTCGTCTATTCCCAAAGTAATAAATACTTGTGTTATGGGTGACACAACTAGTAAATATATACATATATATTTTTAAATACATACTTAAATACAAATATACACCCAGGCTCAAAGAACCAAAAAAATTTAATAGAAAATGCTGGCGCTCGGCGGGAACCGAACCCGCGACCAGCGGAGCTGAAGGCAGAGTCATTACCCACTATGCCTAAGGGTCTGTCAGGGCCAGCCATATTGATTAAATAATAGAGATTCTTCTTCTTCTTCAAACGATGGATGTTCACTGCTCGTTATAGGTCTCTTGACGCGATTTCAACACCACACTATTTTGAGCCGCCTTTGATAGATAGTCAGTCAAAAAAATAGAGGATTTCATTTACACCATGACAAAACTTTTACTACTATACTTCTTTAATACTTTTCTTCTTCTACTACTTTATTTTCAACCAACGGACATAGTTTTCTTGTTCACAAAACTTTTCATAGGATCTCTATTACTTGAATGTAATCTGTTCTTCTTAGTCATACCCCACCCAATCCCACTTCTGATTTGGTTTATTTATATAATTATATCACTTCAGCCGTGTGGTATCCAGCTGAGTAGAATAGACCACCCTCAATTCTTACCGAGGTGTCGTAAAATGCGACTAAGGTAAATTGACCCACCGTGTGGTATCCGGTTGAGTAGAATAGACCAGCCTCTTTCTTACCGAGGGGTCGTAAAATACGACTAAGGTAAGTTGACGTCAGGCAGGCGGCAGGTCGTAAAATACGTAGCCAAATCATGTGACAACTGCTTGTACCATGTTGTGCCGACCCCACTTAGAGTGGGATAAGGGCAGGAGGATGATAATGATGATATCAGTTACTTTAGTCCTTTCACGGAGTTCCTTGATTCTGATCTCTCTTTCATCTTCACATGCATTCACATAAACACATACACACACGTTCAAATAATAATCACTACATAGTATAAAACAAAGTCGTTTTCTGTGTCTGTCCCTATGTCCCTATTTCCCTATGTATGCTTCAATCTTTAAAACTACGCAACAGATTTTGATGCGGTTTTTTTTAATAGATAGAGTGATTCAAGAGGAAGGTTTATATGTACAATAACAGTCAATATGGAGTAGAGAAATACTGTAATTTTTGAGGTTTCTAACGTGATGTCGTAAATAATTACATTTTTTTCCGCTTACATTGCAAACGCAGGCTGAACACTACAAGATTTATCAAAATAATGTATTAAAAATTTGTACACCTTAAAAAGGTCTACAGAAAACTCTGCGATGGTATATGTCTATCTCTTATGGATAACCCACAATAGCATTTTTTGTCATTTACTTTTTACGAAAAATAACGCCCTCTTTTCGAAGCAATTTTAAGCAATACAGCATCAATCCTTATCCAATTAAGTACCTTAAATACATTGTTAATTTAATATAGATCAATATGGCCGTTTACAGCATGTAATTTAAATGAATATTTTCGAAGATATTACAGATTTAATATGCGGCGCGTGCCTATAAATAGCGCATCGGAGGCCGCGCTTCGCCCTATAGCACTTATAATTTAGCAGCGATTGGATTAATTGTAAAAATAAAATACATAGAGAAAAATGTAAAAAGGAACTAGGTAAAATGTATTAAATGAATTAAGATATTCCAAAGATTGCAGGAAATCTTCATGGTATAGGGAAAGGGGAATTGTTTTACTCCAAATTTAACGCTGCGGGCCGCGGGCAGTAATGAATAAATCAAAACTACTGGATCTATTTTAATCACTTTTTTCACTGAGTGACAGCCTATACTTAAATATTTTATACCCGTGCGAAGCAGGGGCGGGCCGCTAGTATAATATAATAATATAATAATAATATGATATATAGTTTGTATTGAAATATATTTAAAAGAAAATAAAAAGAAAACATGTGTTTAATTTTAAGTTTTTCTTTTATTAGTTTATTGATAAACTTATTTGTCATGGTGGATGAGAGAGACACCTAGCAATACGTTTTAACACCTAGTTCAGGGGCCCTTGCTATTATTGTTGAATGAAATTATACAACAATCAATTATTTTCATTTTCATAATTTTCATATTCATTAATTTTCATTTTCATTAATTTTAATTTTAATTTTTGCAGCAATTTAGACCTTATGAGTCGGCGTCTATATATCTTGTAAATATAGGTTTTCAATTTTCATTGTATGACAGACGTAATACACAGACTTCGTAGACCATTTATGACAATCAATAAAACTATAAGTGCACTGGAATAACATAAAATAAATGTGGTAGTAAATGACGGCGCGCATGACCAATTTTACGTTTGACCGATTAGACCGTTTGACCGTTCCGAACCATAGAGTCATTATACTAGAATAGGGGAGGGGAGCAAATGATTTTTTTTATATTCTGTATTCAAGTAAACTTGTAAACAAGTGGTTCTGAATCATCAACTCTACTGCTGGTTCGGAAAGCTGTTCCTACCGAGAAGCGCCAGCAAGAAACTCGGCGGTTGCTCTTTTCAAAGAATAATCCTTATTTCTAATTTGATTTCTATCATTGCTGTCATTATTGTATTTCTGTAAAAGTTATTAGTATTTTGTATAAAAGTATGATTACTTTTATAAAAGATGATTCTTTCCTGCAGTTTTTGGACCGATAAAGAATTAGAAGACAACGAATGGAAGACGCTAGCATTGCAAAGAATGTCAAAAGTTCTCAAAACGCATGTGATAAAATTCGATTTTGAAGATAACATCGTTGAAGATAGAGGTAAAGATTTTTTTTAAAATCATCATCATCCCCCTGCCCTTATCCCACTCTAACTGGGTCGGCACAACATGTTACACACATGTTGTCTCATGATTTGGCTACGTATTTTACGACCGGCCGCCTGCCTGACGACAACTTACCTTAGTCGCATTTTACGACCCTTCTGTAAAGAACCCTCTTCTTTTTTTGTCTATTCTACTCAGCCCGATACCACTCAACTTACCTTAGTTCCTTTTTACGACACCTCGATAAGAAATGAGGGTGGTCTATTCTACTCAGCCGGATACCACACGGCGGGTCGACTTACCTTAGTCGCCTTCTACGACACCTCGGTAAGAAATGAGGGTAGTCTATTCTACTAAGCCGGATACCACACGGTGGGTTGACTTACCTTAGTCGCCTTTTACGAGACCTCGGTAAGAAATGATGGTGGTGTATTCTACTCAGCCGGTCGGCACGACATGTTTGTAAAATGTTAAATTTATCGGGTTAGCCCGACTAAGTTAACTAGCTGCATAGTTAATATATAGATACCGGCTATACTCACGTCTAATTTTATCGGGTAAACCCGACTAGTTTGACTAGTAAAAACTAGTCAGGCTAACCTGATAAATTTAGACGTGTGGGTAGCTGGTATCTATATATTAACTATGCAGGTTTCCTCGAGACGTTTTCCGTCACTGAAAAGCGTGTGATAAATTACAATTATCAATTACACCCATAAGTTACACACAGAAAATCTTTTTCCTGCCCGGGGTTACAATCCGTGACCCCCTCCAAAAACTCGCATGGTCTTACCGCTGGGCTATATTAGTTACTCAACCCAACTAAAATTGCCACGTTATCTATCAACGTTATCTAAAAAAAGGATAAAATAAACCAAAATAATATTTGCACTTGTCATTTGACTCAATCTTACTATTTTCAGCAAAACTCCAATTTTCTTTTCGCTTATTACATCAAATCCCTCTTTTACCTTTTCTGGTATGTATGTAAAATGAGTCCTTAACGTAATATGATAAGACGTAATTTGTTTCAAAGTAGAGGCTTAGTTATTTCGAGGAAAAGGCATAGTACGCCAAAAATCCGAGACCGAAATTGTTCTGCAAATTAACTATAATCAGACGTATCATCAAAGTCTTAGAGAGAATCAAATGGGAAAATGCTTATTATACGGCGGTGCTAGAATCAACAAAATTCAATTTAAGAGAATTTTATTACGTTATGTATAAACATTACGTTATACTAAGATAAACACAATAACTCTTTTATTAGCATTTAATGTTTTTTTTAGTATACCTTATTTTTTTATTCAGTTACTTCTGCAAAATTGTATTATTAAGCTAATGATTTATAACCTTTATAGTATATTTCATCATTATCCTGCTCTTATCCCACTCTAAGTTGGGTCGGCACAACATGTTAACTTTCCCAAACTTTGGGAAGTTGGGCGATATATTTTCATCCATTACTCCTCAGTGCCTAAAGACTATAGTTTTTGAACAGTGCGTGTTGACAGAGATTAGATATGGCTCTGAATCTTAGTCGCTAAGTATGGGCTTCATAAGAAAGCTCAGAGTCGCTCAGCGGGCAATTGAGAGAGATATGCTCGGAGTATATCTACATGATCAAATTAGAAATGAGGAGATCCGTATTAGCACAAAAATGACGGACATAGCTCAACGGGTCGTGAACTGAAGTGGTAATGAGTAGGGCACGAAATTTCAAGAAACGATGGACGTTGGATTCTCAAGGTGTTAGAGTGGTGACCCCGCACCGGTAAACGTAGTGTAGGCAGACCCCCTCTAGGTGGACAGATAACCTCAAAAAGGTTGCGTGGAGCCGCTGGATTCAGGTGGCACCAGACCGTGTAGCGTAGAATTCCTTGGGAGAGATCTACGTCCAACAGTGAATGTCTATTGGTTTACGAGAAAAAGAGAGAAGATGGACTTTGTAAGATAATGTACATGTAAAACGAATAATGTGCATTAGAATACATTTGGCATATCTTACATAAATAAATAAATACATGGTACACTTACACACAGGGTCTTCCGTCTCCAAAGTAAGTAACTTAGAACTTGTGTTATGGGTGACGGACAACTGGTAGATATACCTACATATATAATTTAAATACATACTTAAATACAAATGTACACCCAAGCTCGAAGAACCAACAAATTGTTTATAGAAAATGTTGGCTCTCGGCGGGAATCGACCCGCGGAGCTGATGGGTCTCTACCTACAGCGCCAACGGGCCAGTCAATAAATTAAATTCAGTCAGTAAATAAATTAATATATTAAACACTTCACCCTTATAATATTATTAGTCCTTAAACAGTCAATTATAAAACAAATTGAATGGTGGATATAAATACTCTTGAATATTACATTATTAAACTGAGAAATTCTTAAATTATTGTAGGCGTCTTCAATCAATTTATTCTTGGAGCCTCTTAAATTACCATTCCTTTATGAATTCTTGTAAAAGTAAAAAGTATCTTACAAATCAAAAATCTTTTATATTATATAATTGGAAATCTCGCAGTCAATTATAGTCTCACTAATAGAAATGTATAAAGAACTTCGTTCGCGTAGAGATGTTCTATTGAAGATTCCGTAAAAATAGTTTCTAATTATTTTTTCTAATTTATTTGATAAAAGTAATTTGAATAAATGACTTTAAGTTATAATATTTAAAATATGGGGAAATATAAGATGCGATGGAATTTTGGAAATTGTGGTCGCTGGCTATGCTAAATTGGCGATGGGACCCCACATGTATGTAGCCTGTAGCTGTCAGACACTGGATGGTGCGGACTCTGCCTAGAAGCGGAGGAAACATCCATGCATATCCTATATGACTGCCCCGTGCTGAATAACTTTCGATACTCTCTCCTAGGGTCGCAAATTTTATGCCCAATGGAAGTGAAAGTAATCCCCGCCAAGAAGATCCTTGAATTCTTCAAGGACACCGGCATTGGTGGCGAATTTTAAGCAGTGGCGATCACAATAGACCAGTAATGGTCAAAGTGATACTGGGCCCTCAGGTCCTGCATAGCTACTCTTAGAAGAAGAAGAAGATGTACCCCACATAGTGCGGAGAACTGATGGGCATTGGTGGCTTAAGGTGTTAGAGTTGCGATTTCGCACTCGGACTGGTAGACCCCCACGAGGTGTACCGATGACCTCAAAAAAGTCGCGGGAAGCCACTATATTCAAGCGGCATAAGATCATGTAGTGTGGAGACCCCGTAAAGAGACCTTTCTACAGCATTGGACCTCCATCGGCTTAAGGAGAGAGAGGAGATAAGGAATTTACATAGAAATTTATTAACCAGATGGACAACTCTGTTGATTTATAGAAGCAGTCGTTACTTTGCGGAATTCCATATTACAGAAACTATAACAGAACTACTTTAATCGAATGCATGCAAAGCAGGCAAAATTTACGTAGGTACCTTGCACATGCAGAACAAGTCACCATATGCATCACAAGACGCCTCCAAAAGCAGCAATGCACAAAAGCAACACAGCCACCACCGAAATCTCGACGATCATTTCGCCCGGAAACCGAAGCATCATCAGGAAGATAGGCTCCACGACAAAATCATAATGCGTACAGGGCATGTGGTGATTTATCCTGCGTGTATAAGGTACGAGAATTTTGCCTGCTTCATACACATTAGCATTGCATGCATTCGCTTAACCCGCGCGGATTATAGCAAAGTAGTTCTGTTATAGTTTCTGAGAACTCTGTTGTAAAATACATTTTTTTTTGTTATGTTCTGTGCTTTTATAATTGCTACAAATCATTTTTTACCCGTAAGACATGTTACCCCTACGTAATCAACATCTAACGAAGGTTGACAAAGCGCTTAGCTTCATCATTTTCCTTGCACACAGCACGGATATCGAATTCTCTCCAGGTATTTATGGTGTATAGTAATATGGCTATGTGTTTAAGCAAGATGGCATAGGTGTTTCCTAGACAAGAGTGCATCATCACTACCATCAGGCATAATTGCAGTAAAGCAAAAAAAACAACATTTAAAAAGAAACTACCTACCATTTATACGCGTTGTTATTATAAACTAATATAAACTTATATAAATAATGTATTGTTTCACTCAATTTAATATTCTGAAAAAGAATATTCAAAGGCATACTCTACTCCCCATAGCAAACCTCGATTTTTTTATTATTTATAATTGAATTACTTGGCTTTTAACATTTTAATCTAATATTAAATGTATTCTTGTTCAAATTCCTTAGAGAGCTATCTAGTACATCGTTAATGGATTATAATATAATCTATTCTACTAAAATAATTGGATTTGAAATTTGAATCTGCGTTTAGGTCTATGTAAAATGGCCAAAACAAAAGACCATCGCTTTGCGATTTTGTCGTGGAATCAATCTCCTGATAATGCTTCAAATGCGGAGTGAAATATTTGTTGAGTTTGTGATAGTGAACATGTGTAGTGCTTGTGTATTGTGGTGGTGGTGGACGCTTGTGCATGTGTTTTTTACGAATCGTACATGTACCGCATACGAAAAACGGATAGTCTACATTTAGCATTATATATATTTCCTATTTACTTCATCGCGGATTATAGCAAAATATTTTTTTTACTTTTGGATCTCCGTAAAATAACGCCTAATTCTTTAAATTGTTGTCTTCAGTCTTTTCTGCAACGTGCCCAAAGAACTCTAGTATGCTGCGGTGGAAATGATATATGGTGGAAAGGCTGGTCTTGGTTCCTTTGGAACTCTAAATCAAGAACTTTTTAATCCGAACTTCTAAATCCAATTTTTAGAGATAAACCATATAATCATACTTAATTTAACGGAATATATCTTTAAGCAGCTTATAAATTAGATCATTTTCTTAATATCAAGAATTGGAAATTCAATTTACAACTTTTCTTATTACAAGCCATCCATATACCCGTGATGAATAAATATTTGGTTGTTGTGAAGGTGTTCAGACTCTCTCACAAAACATTTCTCTTCCTGGACTTAAACGTATTGGTGTTGTTATCATACACTTTTATAGTGAAGTGCGTTAATGAATTTTTTAGTAGCGATTTGGTACTATCCCACTGGCCAAAGGGATTCCTTTCATCTTAAAGAGATGGATTGGAGTAATGTTATAGCTGATTACACAAATTTTAAGATATATATAACCCACTTTTTTTTAAATATCCAGATTCCTCTAAGCGAGAGCTTTGTAAGCTTTGAGCGAACAACTCCTTGGTAACATCATATCGTCTTACTGTCCTTTTTCCAAGTTTTAGAGAGCTAAATGTACAGTGGACTCTCCGTTTTTTCATACCCGATACATGCAGGATTCGTAAAAATACATGCACAAACCTCCATCACTGCCACCACAATACTCAAGCACATCACACGTTCACTATCACAAACTCAACAATCGTTTCGCTCCGCAACCGAAGCATCATCAAGAGATAGACTCCACGACAAAATCGCAAAGCGATTCGCGAAATCAAATTGAATAGTGAATCGCAAAGTGAAAACTTTTGAAAAAACGGATAGTCCATTATACATTTAGCACTTTATATATTTTCTATTTACTGTATCGCGGATTATAGCAAAGTAATTTTTATTATTACTTTTGTATTATGGATCTTCGCAAAGTAATGCCTAATTCTATAAATTATTTTAGACAGCCTTTGCCAAGTAGTGACATACTAACATACTCATTTAATAATCAATTAATTCATTTATTAATTTAATTATGGTTTATTTCTTTTTACTTAATATGTAATAGTTTCTTTTGTCTGGAACTTTGTAATTAACTTTTGGAAGCTGGTACTATCACCGCTACCATTTTACTAGTAAAATTTGTAAACTTTCTTTAATGAATGAATTTCATTTCAATTTATTTACTTTAATTTAACACATTTCATATTTTCATAGCAGAAGTTGGAAACTATTTACGTACTTTTTAAATTTGCAAAGAATAACTGTAATTTATAAGTGATGATCTGAAGTGATATTTATTTATTTATTTATTTAGTGACTCCAACAGAGGTACACAAAATAAAGTTACAATATTATTTGACACATGAGCAAAGTGTACCCCCAATTATAGGAGAACTGATTTAACTTCATCAACTACAAAGCACTTTATTTTCCTTGTTTTTTCAGTTGAATATAGAGGTCGTCGGCGACATCAGATGATGACAATGATGATGTTTGGAATAGTATCCATTGGTATGGTTTTCATTCCAATGGGATTTCAATTCCTAGCTGTTCTCGGAGGCAAAGCGTTACTCTTAGCTAAAATGGCCTTGATCTTAGCGTCTATCCAAGGCTTAAAAAAGGTAACTGTTAAAAATTATTTTGTATACAGTTTTAAAAATATTTAATGTCTTAAATCTCTAGAGCAATGTACCCGATTACTTTACAACTTATATTAACGACATAAGTAAAGCCGTATGCAAACCGTATGATTCGGTACTGAGTAACGGGTGCGAAATCTAGTACCGAGTACCGAATCGTTACTCACGAATGCTATTCGTTAGTCGTTACTCGCATCTTTCGTATCAGTACGTGTTAGTAACTACATAATACGGTACTTAATCTGTGATTTGAATGTGTGCTGTCGGTGAATTTAAATGAACCTTACGAAGAACAATGTTTGTTTTTTGTTTTATTGTTTATTAAGCCCCTTAAAATAAATATTTTTAAATTATTTGAAATCTCTTTAAGAATTTTTTTATTATCATATTTTATGTTATCTCAACAATATCTATTTTATTCTCACAGTTAAAATATTAAATCCATTGCAGAATTCAGTAGATTCCGCCTACAATTTACTTGTGCTTTTAATTACTCTACAATTCTATTTTTTCTTTATTAAATCAAGATTTTGTAAAAAAAAAGAGAAAATTCACCTTACGAAGCTAGGTGTATTTTTGTGCAAGTAAGTAATATGTCGCGCCGATATCATACCGTACGGGAATACGACTCAAGACGTTACTTTAATGCTATGGTAACAGGTATCAAAAGTAACGAATAAAGTACCGATACCGATAGACGAACACATACGGGTACGCTTTTTGTCGTTACTCTTACACCTCTAGACATAAGTAGCGATAAAATTAACAATGTATTGTTGAGTTTAGCAACGGCATATCAAGTGTATATATTGTAACAATCAAAGTTATAACAACAAACCAATCGGGTACTAATTTATAGAATTAGGCGTTACTTTGCGGAGATCCATAATACAAAAGTAATAATAAAATTATTTTGCTATAATCCGCGATACTATCGCGATACTAGTGTCGCGGATTATAGCAAAATAATTTTATTATTACTTTTGCAATCGGGTACTCTTTCAAATGACTGACATTTAATGACATTTAAGCGCTGTGATTTAATTTTAACATGTATTTATTATTTTAATTTTATTATTATGTATTTATTTTCAAAAAAGATATTGTATTTATTTTTATGAAAGTATTTTTACAAGCAATACAACAGAACTAACTACTTTGCTATAATCCGCACGGGTTAAGTGAATGCATGCAAAGCCAATGTGTATGAAGCAGGCAAAATCTACGCACCTTATACATGCAGGACCAGTCACCACATGCACCCCAAGGCGCAATTCACCAGCAACAACGCACACAAAAGCAGCACACACACCCACCACCACAATCTCGACGATCGTTTCGCCCCGAAACCGAAGCATCATCAGGAGGATAGGCTCCACGACAAAAATCGTACTGCGCAAAAAAGATTATAGCAAAGTAGTTAGTTCTGTTGTATTGCTTGTAATATGGAATTCCGCAAAGTAACGCCTGCTTCTATAAATATAAATAAAAGTATTTTTATTTATGTATTTATTATTAATAAAGATACTTGTACAATTATTGGTATCTCTATAACATTAAATTTTGGGCTTTTGTTAACACATTAGCAATATTTGAAAGCCATCTGTCATTACCATGTAACACTTATTGAATATTATTAGTAAGGGCTAGTTATAAGATAAAAAAGACAAGCAATGAAATTTAACTTTCAATTCATTTAAAAAATAACTATTAATGTTGTTGAAATGTGTAACATTTTTAAATAACGCCTGATTGGGTTTCAATTTGAACAGTTTACGCAACACGAAATAGAATTTAATTTGCGGACTGTTTTAACTGTTGCGAATTAATTAAAGTTGAATTAATTTATCCAAAATATAACAGTATATTCCGCGTTACTAGCACATTTAACAAATAACATTATCTTTTAGGTAGACACTTATGATGGTTATCATGAGAGAGGGAAGGTATGAAACGTTACTACTAAGAAAACCTTATTAATCTTACAATCACTATTAACTACTTTATGTATAGAAACCGGCTATACTCACGTCTATTTCTATCGGGATAACCCGACTAGTTTCGAGCCCATCCAGAGCCCTTAATCATCAGGTCTTCATACGGTGTATAAAGCCGCCGATAATGCCATGTATAGACACCGACTATACTCACAACTTTTTCTATCGGGATAGCCAGACTAGTTGTGAGCCCATCTGGAGCCCTTATTCAGGAGTTCTTCATTCGGTGTATACAGTCGGTTTCTATACATAAACTATGAATTTAGTTTACTCACAATAGTTTAAAATCAAATCTCTTATTATTACTAGCATAAATTCAAATTCAAATTCAAAATATTCAAGTAAACTTGTAAACAAGTGCTTTTTTATCGTCAATATCTACTGCTGGATCGGAAAACTGTTCCTACCGAGAAGAACCAACAAGAAAATCGGCGGTTGCTCTTTTCAGAGAATAATTCTTATTACTCGTTACATATAGTTATTAATGTCTTGTACAGGGTCCAAGAGTAGCTATATCCACGCATTCTTATCGTCTTAGTAATCCTCAATAGTATAGTAGGCTTTCCGTTTTAGCCGTTTTTTAATAGTGTTTGTAAACTGTACATAATTTAGAATATACTTAAAATACTAATCACTATATCATTGTACAGCACATTTACTAATTATACAAAAAGATAACCAGTTAATAGATGTTCTGTTCCAGATTGCTACAAGTCCGTTAAGCTATGGGTTCTACCATAGCTATCCTTTCGATCATTATGAAAAAAGAAGTGGCGACTGGCTTTCATCAGTAGTTGATCATTCCTACACAAATTCACCAAATCCGTTCACACAAAATGGTGATTTGGAACTTGATAGAAACCTGGCAAAATCTGAAATGGATAAAGATATTATTAAACGCGAAACTGAAATACAACGAAATGAAGACGATGCTGATATCAAACATGAGTCAAAGATGTTTTCAGTTGACAGAGGTTTAAATTTACCATCTCTAACAGTTTTAAATGTTGCCGATACACCATCACCGTTAGTTGATTTAACTACAATACCAGGACAAGTTCAAGCGGATTATGCGCTAGATTTACCATACAATAGATTTCATTTTCAAAATTCCCCTCCTGTCGTTCAATCTTCATAAATTTGTTCTACTTTTTCAAGCTTTATTTGATGTAATCATTGGTATATATTCATATTTCTCTCAAATATTGTATCCTAACAGACACGTACTGTTTAATATTTATTGATTGGACTATAAAAAATGCTGTTTTATGCCGTTCTAAAGCTTTTATGTAAAATCTTTCCACCCTTCGCCGTGTGACGTCGTATTTTATGACAATAACGTCTAATGGATATTTTATTTTAAATTCAATAAATGGTTTTGTTCACGCTTTTATGTATTTGCTTTTTATTACTGTTTGTGGCTATTGCAGCAACCAAGTGTAACCAACGTATAAATATAAGTAAGATTTCTCACTTTTTTTGTTTTAATATTATTAGAACAAAGTGAGAAATCTTACGTATATTATATTTTTTAAAATATCAAAAATTATCTACATAACTGTAGTCAATATGAACTAACCAATGGATTTTTCAAAATGTTTTCTGTTGTATCAATTGATTTATTTTATAATTACCTAGATTTTTTAGTTTTTGTTTTATTTTTATGTTCTCCAAAACTTGGAGAACATAAAAATAAATAGATAAAATATGAAATAGACTTGCCAATATTTTATCATCCGTTGCTAACTTTAGTCAATGTTAAATCAATTTAATCATCTGATATATACTATTGCAATTAGGCCATCCTGTATATGTTTTCAAATAAATAATATATTGGACGATTACACACACTGTCTTCCGTCCTCAAAGTAAATAACTTAATAAACTTAGGCGACAGAAAATTGGTCAAATTTATATCCATTTATGAATTTAAATATACCTAAATAGATTTATACACCAAGACTCGAAGAACCAACAATTTTTTTTTAATGTTGACCCTCAGTGGAAGTCGAACTAGCGACATAAAGCCAGGCTCTGCCAACCGCTCCAACGGGTCATATTTCATGATTATTCTTACTTAACACAAAACCCAGATTCAAATTACTTCAGGGCAGAACCATTTACATAATAAACAGTGTTTACTAGTGTTAATACATTTACTCGGCGTAATCGCAAAAAAATCAGCATTAATTGAGAGTAAGTTTTTAGATTAGTAACTGCCCTAGAATTTATGTAGAACAAATGTAACAATTTCCTTGTTTAACGTTGTTCTAGAAAAAAAATGACTAATCATATTGATTTCCAAGAAATTCATTTACGTATGTCACACGAATTGATAAAATTATATTGCTAAAATAATAGGATAGTATTTTTGACGTAATTATTACTTCAAATATACTATCCTATTATTTTTATTATTACCTTAAAAAAAATTATGTAAGGATATATGTTATTATATCTCGCAAATATGACTAGTTTTTTTTTATGTCAGGTTAACCCGTTATGAGCCATCGCCGCTCGACGGGGACGAGGTGGGTATGTCGGACTCACACCGACTAAAAACCTGACAGTGACGCTGCTAGTGGCTGGGACTGGGATAGGGTACCGTTGTGAACATTGCCCCCATCCCCACCAGCAGCAGCTTTAAACCCTGGATTTGTATGCCACCTCCAGGTCGAGGCCTGTCTAAGCAGTGGCCCCTCCCTCCGCTGATCGATGCATCGGGAGCACCAGATGCATCAACCGCCTCCGGTACCTAACTCCAGCGAACGTCCGTTAAACCCCGTTCGGAACGTTCGGAGGTCCCCGCTAGGGCGGCTTGCGACGGACTTCGGCGAGTCGTCTGCGCCCCGTTCGCCTGTGGTGGATCGGATCCAAAGACTCGACTTCCCGGATCCGTCCCGCCGCCTCCTTCGGCAAGATGACATCCTCGCAGAACGAGGCCATCGCTGCCGACGATCCCTCCCTGTCCACCATGGCACGAACCACAGTGGGCAGGGAGAGATCGTGCTTCACCTCTGCCACGAGCTTCGCCCGCTGAACCGCCCAAGCTGGGCAGTCCACGAGCGTGACGCAAAAATGACTACTAGGACTTCAATTAAGTATTGGACACAAATAGATTTAATCCAAATTAAGAGATATAATATACTTTTCACACAGTTCTGAAGTCAACACATACAAAGTGAGAAAGCTAATTATCATATAGTAAATAAATCTGTGAAGCTCCATATTTAAAGTTGCCATCGCCGTAATATTGTAACAATAATTTACATTTAAGTTCAAGAATATATAGCTTCTTATGGTTCTTGCAAAATTGCATAACATTTTTAAGCTCGCCCGATCAAAATCCGTAGTTGATACCCAAAATCTTATTCCGAACGAACAGTTCGGATTTCGTCCAAAACGGTGTGTTTTGGACGCCTACGGAAATTTCCCTTTACAATACACCGATTCACTGGCAACAGAAAGTCAAGTACCTAGGTATCACCTTTCAACTTTCCATGACCTTCCACGAGCACATACACATAGTCTGCAATAAGGCTGCGTATGTCATGGGACGACTTTATCCGATGTTATGCAAGAAAAGTAAGATGTCGCGCCGCAACAAAGTGACACTCTACAAAAATTGCATAAGACCAATAATGCCCTATGCGAGCATTGCGTTTGCGCACGTTTCAAAAGTCAGATTGCTCAGGCTCCAAAGACTACAGAACCGATTTATGCGGACAGCCACTGGTTGTCCGTGGTTTATGCGGAACGTTGACCTCCATAGAGACCTCGATCTCCCTACCATTACTCACCTCTTTAAACGTTTTTCGAAATCTTACTTCGAGAAATCTGAGGTACACCCGAACCCCCTGATTTCAGTTGCTTCTACCTACATCCCAGTTAGGTCCGACCATCGAAAATATAGGCGTCCAAAAAGCGTCCTGTATGACCCCGACGATCAAATAACGATCGCCAACACAGAAACACGTAATACACTCACACAGCGTCTTCGCCGGCGAAGACGAGGTCCCAGTTTTCTGACGTCGGTCGGTCGTGGCTTCTCGCCACACTTCCGACGCCGCAATGACTAATCTAAGTCATACCATGAACCCTCCACTACGCGTCGCCCTAAGCCGTGGTCCGGCCTCACAGGAGGCACCCTTAGGACGACGTTCCCCGACTTAAGTAGAGCTTCTGCGCTCTACTCCCTGCAATTTACAACTTCGGCGATGCTTCTGCGCTCGCCCGTCTCGCCCGGTGACGCTGTAAAAGCCATTAGGGCTAACAGCATACAGTCAGTTCGAAAAAAAAAAAAATTTTTAATGCTAACGTTAAGGATACGAGCCATTTGGATATCATGCATAGTTTTGTACTTTTACTGTGTTATGCAGTTACATGGAAGAGATGTTAAAGATGTTAGTTATTAAGATATGTAGCGATAAGAAAACCAGATTGTAGATTTTTGCGAAATTGTATTCATTAATTTTTTACATGGATATACTCAAATTATCATTTTGTAAACCTTTGATCATGAATAAAAAGTATACACATTATTATTATTATTTTTGTAGGTAGATGACAGATGTATGTATATATAGATATATATTGATTCTTTTGCTATTATTATTGTTGTTTTCTTTATTATTATTTTATGTATTAGTGTGTAGTTATTAGAATGTATTGATTTATCTAAATGAAAACTTTGTGCACCTTAGTTTAATTTATATTTCTATTGTTTAGTTAGGTACTTTAGGTAGGTAGCCTGTAAGAGATCGCTATTAGTGATAAGGCCGCCTTTGCACTTCTTCTTGTTTAATTTTAAGTTTTGTGTATTATTTGTTTGTTTTAATGTGCAATAAAGTATTTTTATTGTTATTATTACATATGTTAATTATCACAAGAACTTAAAACCCTAACTAAGAGAGTAAATTACTTTGGTTCGGAAGGTATATAGAAAGAAAAGATTTATTGAAACACAACAAAAAACTAAAATATATTCGTTTATATATTCATTTGCTTTTAATTAATTTATTTAATATACTTTATTGCACAACAGAAACATACAGAATATGAAAAATGAACTTACTATAAAACTTATACAAAGAGGCGGACTTATCGCTTAAGGAGCGAATACTAACAGACAACCTCGGTGAAAGAAATTGTATATAGAGACAGGTAAGAGGAGTTTAAACTAACATACTAATATTTAATTCAAATACATAAATAGTATACATATATATGTAAATAAACATACTAAACATACATGAATAATAAAGTAAATGAAATAATCAACATTATTCATAGCAAAGCAAAAGATAGAAGTCCTTAACTTTAATTAGAATTGGATTTGAATTTTATTAAGTTACCGAAGAACATTCTTATTTATCAAACAGCAATTCCTTTTTATAATAGTTTATAGTTAATATTCTAGTATATCTGTGTTTATTAAAAGGTTTTATAACCATAACGTAATTGAAAGATGATTAAAAGCGTGAACATTTTCCACGGAAAATTAAAAATATTCATAAAAGCACGAAGCATACTTTAGTATGCACAAGTCGTAATAAATTCACAACAAACTCGCTATGAGACCTACTTTATTAGCGTTTCAATATGCGCAAAAAGGTCTGCTACAAACTCGGTCATACGTTATGGAAAAATAACTACGGAGTATTACAAGTTTATTAAAGAATTGTTCATACGTTGACCGGAATTTTTAATAAATTTTAAATAAGCAATGACCAAGGGTGATTTTGTGTGAGTATAATGCTTTTTTTTCATGGGTATTCATGCTTGGGTATTGTATAATTGAGTACAGAACAAAAATTTACACCTGTTTTTTTAAAGAAAGATAACGCTTTACAGGGTTCATAACACATACACATTGCAGTATTCAAATCAAATCAAATATTCTTTATTGTACAACTAAAAAAAAACAAAAAAAATAATAGTACAAGAAAAACAATTATTAATAACCTATATAATGACAATTAATTGCACAACTGAATTATCGATCTTATTCGCTGATCTCTTAGTAGGGTATCGGATCTTCGGAAAAGACCTAAGACGATCATTAATGAAGAACGAAGAATAATCAATAAAAAATGCTCAATAAATAAATAAATATCAATCTATGGGACATCTACACACACAGTCGCCCCGTCCCCAAAGAAAGTAAGTAAATATTTCTGTTACAGGTAACTGACAACTGGTAAATATATACATATATAGTTCTAATTACATAATTAATTAAATATGTACACCCAGACTCGAAGAGTTTTTATGCGACACGGATACACTTATGTTTTTGCTTATCGATGGGTATTTTTGTAAATTAAGATATTTTTTAAATTATATATGTAGTTCAAATGTTATTGGGAATTTACAACGACAAAAAAAACATAATTTTCTAAAATACGCTGTTAATACGTTCGTACATCTATACAAATACTATAATTGCGAAACTCTGTCTAAATGTCTATCTGTTACACTTCCACTGCTAGTCAACTGGAGTAATTCGGATGAAATTTGGTGAAATAGAAGTTTATATACGGAGCTAGTATGTAGGATAAAAGTTTCCATTTTACCTATACAATAGAGTAAAGAACAGAAGGTATTTAAACATTAAAATTAGCACCGCGGATGACACAAGTAAATTATATTTTAAACTAGTTCCTGTCCGTGACTTTACAAAGATTTACTTACTTGCTTTACTTTTAAGAGAAAAAAGTAGATACAACATTCGGCACTTGAAATGTCTCCGTATCAAAAATGACAAAGGTTGTTTTGCTCAGTTCAACTTATCACTTCGAGCATAATATAAGTGCTATGCGCTTGGTCCTTTTTCGAAGACGTCTTTGTACTTAAAGGCGGGTCTGCTAACGCTGCGTTTCCTGTAAGTTTTCACCTTGAATCCAAACGCCCTTTGTTTCTTGATACTACACGTGTGTAAATACGGTCAAGTGACGGCCAGTTACTGTCCAACCGCTGGGTATAGGCGTCCTAGTAGGTGTCCGCTCTTCGTTTTTGAAAAAAAGGGAAAATAGACTTACATCGATTCCACAATGTGAAAACACACATTCCCAGAATTCTATAGAGATATACAGGTTTCCTCACAATGTTTTCTGAAAAACGTGTGATAAATTAAATTTATCAATTAGACACATATTTAGATAGAAAACTCATTGTCCGGGGTCGTACGGTCTCACCACTGGACTTTTATCGCTTGAATAACATACACATATATTTAAAGTAAGAAATCCAAAGAACAAAAGTTACTAATGTAGCGCATCGTTTCGCAAAAGTAAAGTGGCAATGGGCAAGGAACATAGTGTCGTATATACAGTCGCTGTAAATCTAAATACTCCCATAATAATCCAGTCCGACTCTAATCGGCTTATCGTCTCCATTACGTTATTAATGATCTGAGTGTAATTAATTATTGAGCCAATTTACTTTATGTGAGTGATAATACCTTTCTATAGACTAAGTTTGGGATTTGGGATTCGTGATTTTTTTGTGTTCTTTGTACAATTTCTACTTTTTATGATAAATAATGCTGACGCTTAAAATAAGCGTGACTTCCTTTTGTTCAGGAATTCCTCAGAAAAAGTTAACCTTACAAATAGTTCATATTACTTTTGACGAACCCTGGTTAATTAAAAAAAAGGTTAGTTATTTCAGTAATAAAATAATCTTTGTTTGAAAATTTTAGAGAGACAAAGACTATTTTTGTAAGAAAAGTGACAGAGCATATAAGTTGAAGAACGAATAGACGTGAGGATTTAAAGTTACTGGAATGATGGCATTCCAGAAGCAGGCGTAAAGTTAGGCGTAAGTAAGTCCTTACTTACGCCTAACTTTATTCTGCTTCTTCTTTCTCAAACGATGGATATCCTCTGCTGGCCATAAGTCTCTTCATGGGATGACAATTGAACACGAAGGTTTTGCCAGTAATCATCACACTTCACATGCCGGTTGGTGATCGCAGTGACCGTGTCACACCGACAGTGCTGCTGCTCATTATTGGTCTGGTAGAATTTAGGTGAGCAATATGATTATACCGCCATTTATCCGTCGCCAGAGTCGAGTCGGCTAATCTGCAGGGTGCACCGCGTGCGGGTGAGGTTTACAAATGAGGAGACTGATTCGGACAAGCCTGCCCCTTACACCCAACTTTACATTGTTTGTAAATTGTTAATAACAGATCACTCTGATATTAACGATCTGATAAATATAGGTCACTGAGATTCGTTAAGTCAAAAAGACATTCGTCAGCGAATAAAAGAGAATGAGAAAGAGAAATAAAGAGAGAGCACGATATTTTACACGGGTGCCTACAATTTTCAACAAAGTAAAAAATGTAAACTCGACCTTAATGTAGTATACCTAAAAACTTATTTTCCCACGTCAAACAAAATGTCAAAACGGTTCGATAGGTCGTATTTCTGGATCTGATACAATACCATGAATCATGGTTTATCTCATATATCACAATGGTCTGAGCCGAACGGACTAGTAACCAATTAAAGGATTTGCTTCGATCGAGCTGCAGATATATTCTCTGAGACGGATTACGGCCCTTTGTACGCGTAATTACAAACACGGGCCAAAGCAAACATGATAAATTAATTTATACGTTCGCTACTGTTTATTATTAGCTTATCATCTTTAGCATAATTTATGGACCAATAAAATAAAAATGCCTTCTAACTTCCAAACATTCCCAAGGAATGTCACTATATTATAAAAATTAATTACGTTATATAATTAAGTTATAATATGATATATTTCTCCATATAATAATTAACTGAAATGACAAGCATGATAATTTTTTTATTTACCCCACTTTATACTGGTTTTTTGGTCGATATGGTCTTATTTCTGAATACTTGCAAGTACATTAAAATGCCAACTGGCAGAGGATACAGAACCAACGTTTGCTAACACTCGGTCATTCAAGTTCCAATTCAAAATATTATTTACTCAAATAAACTTGTAAGCAAGTGCTTTTAAATGAACCTTACTGCTGGTTCGGTAAGCTGTTCCTGCCGATTATTTACAAAAGTATCTCATTTTAACAGTGTTTTAATCTGCTGTAGAATTGTTTAGGTAGAATTCCTTATTATATTCCAGAGTGCACAATTTTTATTACTCAAATTGTTTAAGGGATACAAAAAGCCTACTAATTTATTGTGGATTACTTGTGTAAATGTGTGGATATAGCTACTGTTCGACCCTGTACAAGACTAAATAATTATTGTGACTTGTTATGAGAATTAATTTGAAAAGAGCAACCGCCGAGTTTCTTGCTGGCTTTTTCCGGTAGGATTAGCTTTCCAAACCAGTCGGTAATCAATCAATAAGAGTCGACTATCTGAAAGCACATCCTTACAAGTTTACTATAATAAAGAATATTTTCAATTTGAATCTGTGTAACTTAAGGCCGGTCTTACAAGGACTGCTCGAGCAGTTAGCCAGTACAGTTAGTGTATAGTACGCGGCAATAAATAATGCACATCGAGGCTCAGAGGGAGAAATCGGCTAGATTCTGCTTCATATAGCATTGTCTCTGTCGCACAGACTGACGAACCCGTGTTTGACAGTGACAACGCTCTACGAAACCGAACTGGCCGGCTGTTTAGTTCTAAGTTCTCGATGTGCATTATTTATTGCCGGGTACTATACGCATGATGAAATTTCACCGTGCTGCCAACCGTCCTAAGCAGTTGCAATTGCTTGAGCGTAATATGTACGTACGTAGAAGTCTGTGGTTCACTATGTAGAAGTATGCTTCAAGCTTTCCGTGAATAGCATTTCAGCGGTAAATAACTGATAACGGACTAGACAGTACATTGTATAATTAAATTTAACATTAAAGACCTGTATGACAGAAAAAAAGCTTAACATGTAATGAGGAAGCTTACCAAAATATATTTGTCAAGATAAGACGCCTATTTGAAATATTTCGTCTGCCGCTTTGTACGTAATGTTTGCATCAAGATATTTTATATTATTATAACATTGGCCGCAAAGATAACTCATCTTACTAAATACTTTCATTCAAAACATACAATATATAAATTCAAAAACACAACAAATATTTGCGGTACAATTAAATGAATTAACTATATATAAACCACAACTGGCATAAACATTTGCCGAACAAATACTAGACGCTGATAAAATTTCGCCCGTGCTACAAAAGATAACGTTTTACTCTAGATAGCATCGTTACGCATGGATGTTGATTCTCATATTGAATTAAATGGTTCCTAAACAAGTGGACACTCGTTAGAGCACAAAAAAAATCCTAAACATTTTTTTTTGTAGTGAGCATATAACAAAATAAAAGTATTTTATTAAGTGACCATTAAATAAAAGTTTTTTGTAAGGTAAAGGTATAAGAAGATTCATAGTGTGAGGAAGTTGGACGTTAAAAAACTTAACACATTTGAGTTTGCGCAGAACATTGTGAGAGCTTATAAAAGCAGCGGGAAAGTCGAACCATTCACAATTTGTTCGAAGACAACGTCACTGTTCAGTGAAACTTCGTGGCGTTATCAATAACTTTGTGGAAACTTTTTTGGAAAATGAGAATTTCTCTTTTCTTGTTCGCGGCTGTCCTAGCGTGCAGTGGCATTTATGGCTTTCTTTTACCGGTGAGTTATTTTAGTTTATTTTAAATGTCTCGGGAATTTATGCTAAGTATAAATTTTAAAATGATATAGGGCCAGAATTGCATAGTATTTTATTTATTATACAAACATACTGTAAGAAAGGAATAAAAAATAGCACATATATAAAATCGGACTAATCCCTAAAAGGGATCTCTTCCACCAAAACAGAAGGAAAAAGACAAGAATTGAAATACGGATAATATAGAAAGAAAGAGAGAAAAAAAATAACGAAAAATTATGTACTTAGATGAATATTTGCACTCAATATTTTAATTTAGGAGCCAAAAAGGATTACAATGATGAATAATTATTTTTGTGCGAATAAGTATATGCAGTTTTCGGAAGAATTTAATAAGATTTACTAACCAAACCTGTGTATCACTCAGTTTTATTAAAATTTAAAATGGAATACATATCTGTACCTCCTAAAAATCTTAGCATTTCAAAAATGTTTTACGGTTACAATTACAGTAGGTTAAAATATTCAAAAAAGGGTCATTAGAGAGTCATTAAAAAAATAGATATTTCCCAATTTTCACAGCATTGGACGTATAAGACTAATTCCAATTTTTTTTCAAGTAATGGCTTTTTACTAACCCACTGCTAGGCGTGGGCATAGGCCTTCATTCTCCTTTATGGTAAGACAGTATGGAGCTTGCATCAAGAAAAGTGCTCCAATGCGGATTGATAGGTTACTCATGTTCTTCAAAGATATTCATGTTACCAAAAAATGATTTTGACCAAAAAGCCTGTAATAAATCGTAAATATCAAATGAATATATAAGTTTTTATAAATACAATACACTTATAGATATTAACATATTTGTTTTTGTTAAATTCGAATATTTTATGTTATTAGATTACATGTATATAGAGCTATGGAAGGATTGAGGTTCCAAGTACAGGCGTTTGCTTTAATGGGGATTCGAAACACTAGATTAAGTTTGATATAAACGTGAAATATTGTTATTGTAAAAAAATGAAATAAATAAAACAGTTAGTTTATGGAAATTGCGGTATTACTTTTCGTAAATCAACATCAGATAAATGGTTAATTAATTTGTATATTGTATGTTAGAATCTAATATTGCCCCAAGTGTTTCTAAACTTTCACGGTTAAACAATATGCTAGTTGCATTGAAACTTAAACATCGTTAGCAACTCGTAACCTTTTACATAATTATAATAAAACATACAGGATAGATATGGAGCTGTGATAGCCTAGCGGTGAGATAGTACGACTCTTTCGAGGGCGTCACGAATTCAAACCCGGGCAGGCACCAATGAGTTTTTTTATTAAAACTTACGTATCTAATTGAGAATTGCAATTTATCACACGCTTTTCAGTGAAGGAAAACATCGTGAGGGAACCTGCATGTCTCTGGATAATTCTGTGTATAACCTACCAATCCGCATTGAAGCAGCGTGATAGATCTTAGCTCAAACCCTTCTCTTCAAAAACGGCGAGAGGAGGCATATTTCCAGCTGTGGGATTGTGATAGGCCGCTACTTTACTTTACTTTACAGGTTATGCTAATATACACATTTTATTATTTCTTAAATTTAAAATGGGAAAATGCTTCTGAAATATGAACATTAATTCGTATCCGAATTGCTCGTAACAACAAGATTGTTTGTTGCCTACGGCGGATTTTCGTGTAATATATCCATATTTAACTTTTTATACTACAGCAATCATTACCAGAAAATAGCCGCGTATTATTAAATGAAATAAACCGTTTGATACAAAAGAATTGTATCAAAAATTGCGTTCTATATTTTTTTAAAGTGCCAATCTAAATACCACTGTTTGTTTCTGTTAAATTGAGCTTGCCTTAAATAATATAATTCACTGTAAAAAAGAATAATTTTGGAATATAACATGCCTGTACTGAATATTTTTGTAAATTGGCAAAATTGATTACCTGATCAAATAACTATATGGAGCAACATGAAAAACGTTTCCTCATGTTAAAAAGATACGCCCTATAGTTAATAGCTACTTTAATGAACTAAAAAATTCAGCGCTATAAGTGCACAAAAAACATACAAATGCAAAAAAAAACAGAGAAAAGGTAGCTATACCACATAAGTAGCTAGTTATATCACTCTCCAAAGCGCTATCGAGTTTCGCTGCAAAATAATCATTACGCTGGCAAGCACTTCCAAACCTTCCAAATATTCCCTCAAAATTATATTAAGCGATAGATGTGCACAACCATAATTGGCTTCAAAAACATGAATGTGAAATAAACACCGGATAATTAGAGAGCTAAGCTCATCGCATTGAGGACGCCTAGTGGCAAGTTCTGTGATTATGATATGAAGTATGAATCGTCTCGTAAAATAATATTGGGAGATGTTGGCTATTGAGTAAGCCGAAAGATCATTTCCTGCGCTTTTCCCACAAAAAACCTCGATAAGTCTGCGTGGAATATATGAAACTCGAAGTAGAACAGTGTTGTGTCATGCCAGAGCTCCATATCACTTTCGCAAATGGGAGCAGTGAGATGTTAACAGGCTGTAAATTTACTTTATGTGTATTCATTAGAACTGAATACGTACGTAGTATTACAAAAGAAAGGTCAATGTATTCTCTTCCGCATAGTAATAGACAAAATAACGACATCATTAGAGTATGGTAATAAAAGGATTCATCAAAAGTCAGGATTAGTTTCATGCCTTCAGAGTGAGGTGGGTTAATTGGAAGACAGATTTCAAAATCAAAACGTATCTATAGGCGAACAGTTTAAGTCAGTCCTCGCATGCGGGGTAAAATGCACAAAGGGAGGGAATGGAAACTGAGATAGGTGTGGGCGGTCATCTCTCGTATATCATACTACAAACGCAGCTCGCACACAAGGACTGAGTTAAAAGGTTGGCCCATAATAAATAAACTTTAATAACGATGTTGGTCAAATATATGTGAATCATATAAAGATCAGATCATATAGAGAATCAGATAAAGATCCATAACTTTCCGTAGCTCGTAGAGTTTAGGTACCCTTGTTTAATGAAGTTTTAAATTAATTTTAAAGTGGCCGGTTACAAAATCCATCAAAGTGTTTTCGGGTACGATCCTTGAATATTCATAAACGATCTCTTGGTCTCTTTACCTCAATATACCCCTTCCTGCTTGAATATCAATGCCATGCAATAAAAACGAATCGTTATTACCTCTCTATAACAATTTAATATTTTTTTTGCAGAAAAACTAACTAAATTTTTTCCTTCTCTATGATCCTTACTATTTATGATTATACAACCAGGGCCGAAGAGTTTTTGACCATATTTTTATAGTAGCCTCAGTGAAATATGCAATGGTGGCCGAATCCCGTTTAAATTTGGTTGATTATTGATTTTTTCCGGGATAGATTTAAATAAAAGAAACAATGAAAAATTTCCTTGCTGGTTCTTATTTATGAGAACTAAATAAGTAAAGCGCAAATATTCACTTTTAACTCATAAACTATTGACTGAACGTATTTTGTAGAAGATTATTACAGACAAACAATATTAAAAATGTGCTAAATTTAACAAGAATAATATACTGCATGTATAAAATACATTTTAAGAATCTTAAAATATTAGTTTCAATACTCAATAATTGTCAAGCCAGTGCATAGAAACTTGATGTAAAAGTAAAAATAAAAAGTAAAGTAACTGCCTGTTACTATCCCACTGCTGGGAATAGGCCTCCTGTCTCCGTTTTTGGGAAAGAAGGATTGGAGCTAAGACCTAGCACGCTGCTCCAATGCGGATTGCTAAGTTACACATATCCCCAAAATTTTCTAGAGATATGGAGGTTTCCTCACCGAAAAGCGTGTGATAAATTGCAATTATTAATTAGACACATAAGTTTTAATAGAAAAACTCATTCGGGCCTGCCCGGGTTTGAACCCATGTTCGTCTCTAGAGAGTCGCTTGGTCTCACCGCTGAGCTATCATAGCTTCTTCTATACTTACGTCTTAATATATCGGGTGAGCCCGACTAGTTTCAAACCCATACGAACCCCTTATTCATTAGCTCTTTATGCGGCGTTATCGCGGTGCGATCTGCTTCTCGAAGGCCGGGATCTATACATTACCTACAATTGGCAAGCAGTGGTGGCCAAACGCCCAGACCCTGTCAAACCATCATTGGCAGAAGTCTGTCTATAAGAGAGTTCTATTAAATCCTATGTACACATATTTACAATTCATTATGTCCTTTGAATGAAAAAAATATGCGTAAATCTATATATCTATATATATTTATGTATAATATAGGTATTTGTTTACTTTTGTGTAAATTTGATGTAAGTATATTTTATGGTGAAATATATAGTGTAGAATTGTATTATTGTCTTTATATAATATACTTTGTGGTAAACTTTCCTACAAGTTATTTTATTAAACAGCTCCATAACGCTTAAGATTGCCTGGAAGAAATCACTGGTTAGCGATAACGCCACCTTATTGTACGTATATTTGTTCCTGTCTATTAATGCCTGTAATTTTTGTTATGTGTACAATAAAGAGAATTTTATCTATCTATATCTTTACAGATGCCTCGTATATGTATAACCTAGCAATTGTATAATTATTTTATTGACACAAGATGTAAAATGTTATATCTCGTGACTATAATTACACAGTATCTTTAGTATCGGTAACCTTCACGTTTCATAATATTTACTACACTGTTTACTAGTCTATTGATTGTGCCGGATAGAATTTCAATGTAACTGAAGTACACGTCAGATATAATAGGCTTCAGCAGAGCCTAGTCCTCCTCTCTCCATTTTTTGAGAGAAGGATTGGAGCTAAAAACCTTTACGCTGCTCCAATGCGAATTGGTATGTTACATAAATCACCAGAGTTTTTTCAGGTTTCCTCAAGATAAATTGCCAATATTAATAAGACATAAAAGTTTTAACATAAAAACTCATTAGTACCTGCCCCGGGGTTTGAATCCGTGACCGTGGTATAGTAAAATTATTTTTCTGAGATTTGGAAATGCATATATTACTTAATTGCCAACTCAGATCGAAAGACAGTAAGAATATTTTATTTATGATATTTTCCGAGCTTTTAACTTAGTCTTCACCTAATAATTAAGAACTATCGTAAATAAAAATCTATTTGTCTAAAAAAAGAAGCTAGTGATTGAATACTACTTATAAACCCGTCGCAATGAAAAGAATATTGTACCTAGTCTTGCAGAAGTAGCGATTAAATATTGAGTGATGACATAAGTGGGCGATAACTGTTTGATGAAAAATATCATAAAAGACAAGTGACTATTGTCGATAAATATAATTGACGACAAGATTAAAAGCTCCTGAAAGGTCTATCATATTTCATCAAATGACCTTTCATCATACTTCAAATTTACTGTACTTAAATGTGTAGTGAAGTAAAGTAAGCTTGTAGTCGTTCCATTGATAGGAAAAGGCATGAGGCCTTTCCCTATCAATGGTACTTCTCCTTGAGAATGGAAAATGTACTCGTACTCACATCAAAAGCACTACTCTAATGCAGATTTTAAGTTATAGCTATTCTAATTCTCCAGGCATGTGCAGTGAAATCGTAACAAATCTGTCACTATTTCTTCCGTAACCTTTAAGTGTATGATGAAATGTAAACATCACTTGATGTTTACATTACTGCGTACCGATGACCTTACTTGCGTAAGTACGCAAGTTAGGTCGCGGGCACGATGGCCTCCTTCTGCCCTGCAGAGGGAGGCGGCGGAGCGGTTCCGGGAACCTTTATTCTGGATCCAATCTGCTGCTGGCAAGTCCAGGTGACAATGACTTGCCCAAGTCCATCGTTTGCCGCCCTGACGGGGACCCTCTGGTGTTCCGAACAGGGTATATCGGACGCCTGGCTTGCAGGTCACCGAGGCAGTCGTTGCATCTGGTGCTCCCGATGCACCGGTTAGCGAAGAGGGACTTCTCTTTCGAGGGGTCCCTACCCAGAGGAGGTGTTCTCTGGGATCAGAGCTGTCGGCGGGGATGGGGGTAATGTGTACAACGATACCCTGTCCTTGTCATCGGCAGCGTGGTGGAGCACACAGGTCGTTTTAGTCGGTGCGATTCCGACATAAGGGGTAACCATAAGGGGTTTTTTCTGTATAAAAAAAAAGTTCGCAAGTTAGGTAATCAAATTCATAGGTGTCTGGCCGCATGTCAACCAGCATAAGAATACTAAATTACTTACTTTACCTACCTAGGTAAGACCCGAAAAGACGAGAAGATTGGCACTGTGAAATTGTTCCCTTAAAGCAATTAGATAAAGTCCAACTTAATAAACACAAGCTAACGAGAAAGTACAAGTAATTTTAATTATGTATTTTGATACGTAGAAAAGAAGTATATCAACATTTTGTAGTCATAAAATATTATAAAACAACAAAAGCCACGAAAGAATACAGAAATATTTATTAGATATTCTGCTTGATAATATGAAAAAATAAATTTCGGAATGAATAAAATATTTATGAAGTGGCCGTTTGGGAATCACTGAAATCGTTTCATTTTAAGAAAAATAAATAGTACTGTACAAAGTGGAGACTATAAAAAATGTATACAGTCGGCCCTGAGTCTGTATTATGGACAAAGGGAATAAAATGACCGGTATTAAGTAAACCGTTGTTAAATATTCTATTCTCTCTGATACGATCTCTTTTGTCTTTTATTTTGACGAAATTCAGCATAATACAAGTGTTTCGCGAACTTATAGGAATTCGTGTATATTTTCAAAGCGTAGACAATAAAAACAGAAGGGTGTTACCAAATAGGAGTCAATCGTATAAAAATCAAATTACTAGGAAAAGTTTTTATTACAAAATACGCATTTACAAGTACTTTTGAAAAATGAAATGATATAGAAGCCGTCGCTGTTAATCGCATAATGCTACTCTCTGCTCTTATCCAAAAATATTCACCGGTCGCAAATTAGAAAAAACAAAAATATTCCAGAATTTAAAATTTATCTAACGAAGAATCTTAAAAAATAAATAGAAAAAATTTAATTAAAAATTTAAATGATAAATCTTAATCTTATCTGTGAAATCGAACTTATATTATATGTCTAGTCTAGGCTTTCAAAAGTACGTAAGTCGTTTGTGAGTTTGGGTATCAGTTTTTATAATAAAATTCTGCAATCAATTTTAGATTTGCCGTTACAGCAGTTTAAAATAACTATTAAAAGTAGGCTGATACAGAAAGCCTACTTACTACATTGTTGAGAATTAAATAGACAATAAGAACGCGTGAATATAGCTGTTCTTCGACCCTTACATTTTGAAAAGAGAAACTACCGAGTTTTTGCATGTTCTTCTCGGTAGATACAACTTTCTAAACCAGCATAAGAGTTAACAATACAAAGCACTTACTAAGTTTACTCGAATAAAGAATATTTTGAATTTAATTGAATTGAATATTTATCGTATGCATATATAATCTTCTGCCTCGTCAGGTGACAACAACACACCAAGAGCTTGTTTGACCAACAACGTATGTCAGCCAGTTGTCACTTTTAGAATAAAAATGTCCTTGAAATATTTACGGCTATTATATTTAAGAATATACGCCATAGTTTGTCAGGTCGGTAATTAAATTTAATGCTTTAGACATACTGGTCAACTATGCCCTTCCTTCACAGGTCCTTAAGGCCTAACTTGAGCCTTCTTTTGTCTCTCTTTACCACTGATATGCTCAATCTCTTTGCTATATGCTCAGATACACCTATTCAGTTTTCAAATCGTACTTATTATACTCATTGAAATTTCACGATAATAAGATTTACGTTTAATTCCAATACTTTATCATAGCGAATTTGTACATAGCGATTTTTACTATTGATCGATAAGTGATGTAATTTTTGGCAATAAGTTGCTGCTAAAATAAAGTTTAAATCTTAAGTTATACATTTGATAAAAGATTTCTTATAAAATATATAAGTGGGCATACATAATTGTTATCAGTTTAAGTGAAATGGGTTTAAAATTATCTTATTTTTTGGAGTTCCCAAAGATAAAAAGTTTTGAGAGATTAAAACCCTAACGAGGTTTAATTATATATGTGGAGCCTTATTATCATAGATAACAAACGAATAATAAAAATACATTGAACATAAAATATGTTCTTAAAACAATATAACGTCCTTCTTTAAGTAGGTTAAACACACTTATACACACTTATGCTTGAAAATATAAATTGCTCTCTAAAAGGTTTTGCGGGTAAAAGTTATATGTTGTGGTTTATGAAAATGTCATTTACCATAAAATGAGAAAAGGACAACCCTCACGCACCAATAAAACCAAATAGTATTAGGCCCTTATCCATTTAAAACACTTTTACCGTGTAAAATACTCTATTCTGCTTCATTGAAGACTGTTGCTCATTAGGTGGAAATATTCATAATTTATACTAGATATAATTCAAATTCGATTCGATAATAATTCATACTTTATACAGACTTTGATGGCTTAGAGTTAACATATAAACCTTATATGTTTCATTCATAATCATTTATTGTGTGCTTTACTAAGCTGTTATGACTTAATATCGGGAAAGCTAATCCCAAAGTTCACGGATTCAAAGCTCATGAGTTCTATGAACGTTTCTTTATTTTAGAATCCATCAGCAACGCATGGTTGTCTTTGTAAATGAGAAAATTATTTTTCCTTGTTACACTGATTAAATATAGTAGTAGTAATATAGGGTATAGTTTTAGTCGAAGGATTTTAACGCTAAACGACCTTGTGCAACTTGTAACCATTGGCTTATTGCGACCTCTTTGAGGTCATCTAATCACCTGTAGTGATCTACAAAGCAAGCAATCTACTTACGCTGTATGTTCCTGTCCCCAACGCTAATCAGTTCATACAATAAGCTATGTTGGTATTTTTTTTTTGTGGATATCATTACTAATTTGTTCAAGCAGATAATCTTTAAGCAATCACACTTAATGGATTGACGAAAGCGTTCTCGATGACTGACCGTAAGAGATTTCTCATCAGCGGCTGGTGAGCTTTCTCTTAAGATCAGAGTTCATATCCCTATGCTACGTCACGCGGTGCGGTCACGTATCACGGATGGCGGAGGAGGGAGTAGCGCATCTTTTACTGTGTTGTATTCGGTAAGCGAAAGTATGGCGGACAACTCCTCAGATACAAAGATGTCCAGAAGCGTCACATTAAAAGATTTAATATTGAGCCCTCTCAATCGGAGGGTTTGGCAGTACAGCGGTCTGAATGGCGCGGGCTCGTGAAGAAGCAAATCCGCGATTTTGAGGCAAAGCTTAAAGCTGATCTAGACGCCAAGCGCGATGAGCTAAATGCTCGCCCACCCGCTGCGATTCACTATAATTATGTAAGTGGCAAGTTCACGTGCCTTCATTGCGCACGTGAGTTTGTTGCAAAGATTGGCTACGTAAGCCATTTCCGGGCACATCAGTGCCACACCGACTAGGAGTCAAAGTGGTCGCCAAGACCGAAATCGTTCGGACTATTGATCATCATCATCATCCCTAAGCTATCAAGGGCTATATAATAAGTTATGTAACTGTAACTCTGTAAAATGAGTTCATGTTTCTCATCTACAAGTTTCCTCCGTGGCATTTATAAACGACGTGTGCTCGGAGACGATGACGTAATTAATTAGATGGCTACTCTTATAGCATCGCTTTATTTATTCGTGGTGATATTTTTGATATTTTTATATTTTGTTGTCAACGTAAGCTAAACGAACTGTAGATTTTAATTTATTCATGACGTTAAGAACAAGTAATAGCGACAAGCGACGCGGGTTGTATACCGTACTGTAATTTTAAATGTCGGAATAACAAAGAAGATAAACATAGATCAAGTTAATATATCTAAGCTATGAGTATCATCGCATTCTATTTCTATGGGCAAGAGGTAATCAGTAAACAATTAATTTGAAATTAATTGTAATAATGTAATGCGTATAATGGGAGCCAACTGCAGCCGCATCGTAGGACGCAATGGCCACGTCCCCATTACGGTCTTCGATCCACTCCTCGCCTGACGGAATGAAAAGGGATTCGGAGACCACTGCCACGTGTACCATGCGCTCCGCCAAGATTTAGAAGATGAGGTCCTGGGTTCTGGCGGAGCGCATGATATTCGCCTGGCGGAATCGTATGGAGGCCACCAATTAACAACCTCCATTGGACTCCCCATAACTCGGCTCGTAGAAGGCTGGGCCGGGCCGACGGCGGGTGGCTAAGGAACCTTCGGGCCATCGAACCCCCTTCCTCTCCTCTTTGGAGCGGACAGTGCCTTGCACTGCCCGCTCTCCGCCCTATGCGTGTGATGACTCCATTCTAAGTAGGGTCACCACAACATGCTTTAAACATGTTGTTGGCTATTTATTTTACGACCGGTCACCTGCCTGACGTCAACTTACCTTAGTCGCCTTTTACGACATACGGTAAGAAGTCATGGTGGTCTATTCAACCCAACTGAATACCACACGGCGGGACAATTTACCTAAGTCGCCTTTTACGACGCTTTATTAAGAAACGAGGTTGGTCTATTCTATCAGCCGGATACCGTACGGCGGGCTAACTTACCTTAGTCACCTATTACAACGGTAAGAAATGAAGGTGGTTTATTTTACTCACCAGGATACCACGCGACTGATTTCAATAAATTTGTAATAATTTCATAATTTTTCATATTTAATCAACAGTATATTGAATAATATTTCGCTATAAATAAGATATTCCAACTATAATACCTTGTAGGCGTAAATTGATGACAAAAATGAAGCATTATAACCCACGTTCGATGTCACTTTACAATATAATATTTTCTACATGGTCATCAGATGACAAAAAGAATAAAAGGCGCTCCTCTTTCATTGTATATTCTTTTTTATATATATTTTATAGACTTTAAGCCTTTATGCAACAAAAAAAGGAGGCATAAGAGTAATAATGATATTATTTTGCTGTAATCTACGATAAAGTAAATATAAAATATATTTACTTCTAACTCTAAAGTGGACTATCCGAGTTAGACTCCACGACAAAATCTCCTGATGTTGCTTCGGTTGCGGGGCGAAACGATTTTTGCGTTTGTGATGGCGAACGTGTGTAGAGCTTGTGTATTGTGGTGGTGGTGGTGGAGATTTGTGCATGTGTTTTTACGAATCCTGCATATATCAGGTATGAAAACGCATACTCCATATCTACATTTAGTAATATATATATTTGCTATTCACTTTATTTCAGATTATAGCGAAATTATTTTATATTACTTTTGTATTATAGATTTCCGCAAAGTAAGGCCTAATTCGATGAATTATTTAAAGATGCGCGATTATTTTTTTATAATTCTTACGTACATTTGTGAATAATGTATTTTATGCCACACACTAATTAAGTCAATTTCTTTTTCTGCGTACACTATATATTCTTAACTTAACTTCTTAACTACGCCGTGTGGTATCCGGCAGAATAGAATAAACCACCCTCCTTTCTTACCGAGGTGTCGTAAGAGGCGACTAAGGTATGTGCCGTGTGGTATCCGGCTGCATAAAATAGACTACCCTCATTTCTTACCGAGGTGTCGCAAAAGGCGACTTAGGTAAGTTTACGTCAGGCAGGCGGCCGGTCGTAAAATGCGTAGACAAATCATGTGACAATGTGTTTGTAACATGTTGTGCCGACCCCGCTTAGACTGGGATAAGGGCAGGAGAATCATGACTATATATTCTTAACTAGTATATTTAAAACTTAAATATTGTCATAATTTATTTGATTTTTTATTGTAATGTGAAATTACTATGCATGAATTCAACTCAACAAAAAGATTTCCAACCTCTTAGGAATGTATAATTTCACTCGATTTTCTCTCGAGTTTGAGCTGTCTTAAAAATAACAAAGAAGACAAAAGTTTGTATTTACTCACTGAAAGAAGTTTGTGAAAGTTAATTAAGCATTATGTTAGTAAGAGCAATGTAAAGGTGAAGTTATAAAGTTTGTTTGATGTGGTTGTTAGAACGATGTTCATATTAAGTTCGAAACATAACCCACTCTTTGCTTTCATGAATTACGCAAAGAACGTGATGTAAGAATTAGTTAAACATCCTTTGTAATTATATTTTAAATCTAATCATTTCGACTCTAAAGAGGTCGCAAGTATAAATTGTACGATATATGTTATGTCACGTATAGCGAGTGTCATTTTTATAGTTTCCTATAAAATATCTTCTCTCTATTTTCTATTAGCGTTCAGTACACGTGCCATTATTATTCTTTTACATTCAAAGTTACTTAAGGATGGACGTTTCAGATTACAGATTTATCCGATATACTCGTATACGACGGACACTCTTTTCTTGATTGAATAATGTTAATCCTTATCTATTACTAATATTCCCTCTCTCTCTCTGTCTATTGTCAACTGTAAGGACATCTCTTTCATTGGAATTAAAGTAACGGCCTGTTACTATGCCCACTGCTGGACTAAAGCCTCCTCTCTCCGTTTTCGGAGAGAAGGATTGGAGTTAAGACCTACCACGCTGCTTTAATGCGGATTGGTAGGTTACACATATCCCTAGAATTCTCTAGAGATATGCAGGTTTCCTCACGATGTGTTCCTTCACCGAAAAGCGTGTGATAAATTGCAATTATCAATTAGACACATAAGTTTTAATAGAAAAACTCATTGGTGCCTGCCCGGGGTTTGAACCCATGTCGTCACTAGAGAGTCGCACGGTCTCACCGCTAGGCTATCACAGCTTCTTCATTGGACTTATTAGGGTTAATCTACCGACTCATATTCTGATATCCTGTGGATCATGATTAAGGGGTATAACGACACGTTTATTGACGTGTCGTTATACCCCTTAATCATGATCCATGATACTTCAGTTACCTAGTACCGACACATTTAATCGTAAAATACACACGTATTTTTTTTTATGATAGTAGTTTTTTTTTCTTTATTAAAACTGACATAGTTCTATTTCTATTTCATCACTATTTTAAGGAGTGTAAATTAATAGAAGATTTACTTGCAGGGGTGGCGGGAACATCGAGGATCAGAAAAATTACTGAAGTGGTTTTCGAGAGTGCGCCGTTTTCCTATTCCGTCACATAAAATAATTGACCCCAATGAAGGTAAGACATAAAAAATATTTAATATATTTTAACCTTTAGAAAATACATCAAATAATAGGAAGTACAATTTGGTTTTGTATCTATTTTCAAACGTAGAAATTTATGTTGATTATTTGAAGACAAGAACATACGGTAAACTCTTGTTATAGCAAACTTCTTTCACTTTACATACAAGTCACTTTAAATTCTTACTTCTTATTTTTCGTCCTTACTTCTGCTCGACGTCTATTTATTCATTCCCGGTTTTTTTGGGTTTCTTTTCCGTTTGACTTTTAACGTACTAACTTATTTGTGGGCATGACTAAACGAAATTTCTGATTGCTTATTTCCATAACGTTATGTCTTACGAAATATTGTTAAGGGGTAAATGCGCGGACCTTGAAAAAGTTTTTGTATTACAAAAAAGAGCCATACAGGGCATTTACAATTTTAATTCGCTCGATTCCCTGCGAGGGTAGTTTAAGGAAATAGATATTCTTACATTGATTATAAAAAGATCGGCCATGTTTATGATAGACGAAGTTCCTGTTTTGCGCGCTGCTAAAATACGTTAGTCGTTTGTGGGTTTGGGTATACGATTGTATTATAAAATTTCGCAATTTACTCTTACTTTACCATTATAGCAGTTTAAAAATACTATTAAAAAAAGGCTAATACAAAAACTATTGAGGATTACTTAGACGATAAAAATGCGTGGATATAGCTACTCTTCGATCCTGTACAAGACATTAATAACTGTATGTAACTAGTAATAAAAATTATTCTTTGAAAAGAGCAACCGCCGAGTTTTTTGTTGGCTTTAGCAGTAGAATTGACGATTCAAAAGCACTTGTTTAAAAGTTTACTTAAATAAAGATTATTTCTAATTTTCAATATTTCTTTTTTATGACATTTTCCACGTTGCTATGTGACACTATCTTTTGGAGCTCAGATCTTGAACAAAGTATATAATTACATACTGAGACCTTTTAATCGGCTTAAACCGCGACTTTATAGTTTGTGTTTAAGGTTAACCTTAAACAAGATTAACCGTAAGATTGGCGTTAATCTTTGTTTGCTATACATTTTGTCGCACATCCAATTCTTACTAAATATTAACCTGATATTAATGAAAGTACTAACAAAATAATATTTCGAATAATAATACTTTGATGAAATATATGATTTGATAAAAATAGCGTACAAAAGTAATAATAAAATTATTTTGCTATATATCCGCGATACAATCGCGATGTATCGCGGATTATAGCAAAATAATTTTATATTATATTTAATTTTTGTATTATGGATCTCCGCAAAGTAACGCCTAATTCTATAAATTATTGAAAATAGCGTAAAAAATGAAATTGCAGTTCTTTTGAAAAGAGATCTATAAAAAATGTCCTAAATGCATTTTTACCTACGTCATAATCGATATAATCGAAACATCGATAATTCCTGGGTTGTGTTGGCAAATCGAATGTTCAATAATGTGAAATGTTGTTATAATTTTCTTTAAGGAAATTGTATTTAGAAATCCATAGTATATAGTTATTAAAAAATAGATTGCTTCCTGGTGACCTCCGAGGAAGGGGAACTCTTTTACAAATCACCATCAGACGAGCCCACGGTATGCGGTATCTACATGATAGCGGAGCCCGATAAGAGGATCCAGGTGATATTCAACTACCTGGACGTGCCTTGTGACAACGGCGGGTTGGTTGCTGTAAGTAATTGTATCATAAAGGATTATAATCACGTTATTTAGGGAACCAACACTTTACAATTCATAAAACAAACAATTAAAAACAATGATATAGAGTTCAGACCAACGTTTCCCAAACTTTTTGTGCCCCATCTTTCTAAAACTCTCGCTTTTGTACCATACATAATTTTTAATAAAAAAAAGATTAAATTTTATACTTAAGGAACTTAAATGATAGGAAGAATGATTTGCTTTTTTCGTTAAATTTGACACCGAATTTTGCCTGGAAAATAATGGTTAAAACTCGTGTCACTTTAGATTACCCACGCTCCAGAAAAAATGTTAAGCTGTAAATTAAAAAAAAATACATAATTTAGTCTATTATCTAAACATCCACCTTAGTCTTAGTCCTTTTAACTACCTATTTGTCGCAGGTATTACCGCGGGGCCAAACTAGTGAAATGAAAATGAAAATGAAAATAATTTATTTATATAGAATTTCATTATAAACTAATAGCAAGGGCCCCTGCACTAGGTGTGAACCCGTATTGCTGGGTGCCCCGCTTATCCACCAAGACAAGTAAACTTATCAAAAAACTAATAAAAAATAGACAATTAAACTTAAAATTAGGTACAAGTTTTTTTAAAATATATAATACAAAGTTATATTATTGTTGGAACTTGTATGTGTGTGTGTGTTTGTTTGAATGCATGATTGCGTGTAAGTGCTTGAATGTGTATATATATGTATCGCTGATTGTAATGATGGTTATATTAATATTTGTCATATTATGTCGATGGTTAATATTTGCTCAGTTTCATGATACTTTAATGTTAGCAGATGGTGTGTAATTATATAGTGTAGTATTACTATAATAATAATATAATCCTACTAATATTATAAATGCCAAAGTTTGTAAGTATGGATGGATGTTTAACGATACAAGTTAATAAAGTCGGAAAAAATCTACCCTGAGAGCTATCTTGGCGTACACTGCCCAAACCAATAGACTTAGACAAAGAAGATGTAGTATTGTTTGTCTTGAATAGTTCTAAATAAAAGTCTGTGACAGCATATATCTACCTTTTACGTGGAAGCGACTACGACCAAAATTGTGAATCATACTTTAATTAAATTTGATACTATTTTACAATGCACATTTTAGTATACTTATAAAACTGTTGTAAAAATCAATACATTTGTCGTTTTCAATATTTAATGTAGATAAAGTTTGTGTTTCACACTCAGTTATTTGGCTGAATAGTTTAAAAGTTATCACGATATGACTGAATTGAATGGCGTGCCATGGATTGCTTAATATGCGCAGTATTTAAATGTGGCAGACTAAATTCCACGCGAGCGAAGCCGCGGGCAAAAGCTCGTGCCTAATATATCAGACATTCCAAGAAACTTATAAGCTTCGCCTTCAAAGAGAAGCTCAAAGTGAAAGCATCTGATATACTCGTAATTACTACTTCAGAACTTATAATCCTATCTCAATCTACGAGGATGATTGGACGCTTTTCTGTAACATGAATTCTTCCCCTTTTAAAAGCTTTTTTTTAAACTTGCAATGCTTGTATGAACTGATACTGCTGCCAGGATTGGCTCCAGACGAGGGAAGCGCTCAAAGGTTAACAGTAGCGATATGAAATTTACTTAAAAGCTGTTTTAACTAGACTTGTTCTTTACTTAATACGTACTATTTTTATTTTACCAAAATTTTGTATTATATGAAATTGTTTAGATTTGTACTGAATGGTGTGAAAAACACGGGTTTTCTAGTAAACAAAACTCACTTAACTGGATTTCGTGTATAAAACGATGAGTCACCTATAGGTGACGTAACAGTCTATACATATCTATTTAACGGCTTCAATTATACTGGTAATACATAAACTTCCGTGCTTTATAATAATTTGACTTTAAAGAAGTAAATTACTACATAATACTTGAATCAATTTTTAATATAATACTATTCATTCTGTCTAATCTAAAACTAAACTTATCAGCAAGGAAAAGTTTGTGTCGTCATAATAGATGATGTTCCAAGATGAAAATGGAAGAAAATGAAATTGTTACTTAACATTTAACTAGGTTGCAATTTATAACTTGATCACTTGATGTTTTCCAAGTTATTAGATTTATATTGTTATTATAAACGGATTTCCCAATCTTTTATACTCTGTTATAAGAATATAAGAATAAAAAAAGCAATATCAATAAAAAAATTATAAAATAATTAGAAAAGATTGAATATTTTGGTATTGATCGTTGCTTGTTTAAATTAACCATATTAGTCCATTTGTCAAATAAAAAGTACGTAAGTCGTTTGTGGGTTTGAGTATAAGATTCTATAATAAAATTTCGCAATTAATTTAGCTTTAGCTTTGCCATTACAGCAGTTTAAGAACACTGTTTAAAAGAGGCTTATACAGAAAGACTACTATACTGTTGAGGATTACTTAGATGATAAGAATGCGTAGATGCAGTTACTCTTCGACCCTGTATAAGACAGCAATGACTGGATGTAATTAGTAACACGGATTATATTTTAAAAAGAGCACCCATCGAGTTTCTTGCTGGCTCTTCTCGGTAGGAACAGCTTTCCGAACCAACAGCAAAGTTAACGATTCAAAAGCACTTGTTTACAAGTTTACTTGAATAAAGAATATTTTGAATTCGAATTTGAACTATAATTGGTATACCTTTTATTGTTATTTGGGTTAGGTGTTGGATCCAAAACTACCCTACTACTACTATCTACTTCCCTACCTACATTGCATTTGCTAATTCACTAATACGTACTTGATTTAAATTAAAGCCACCCGGCCATGAAAATTGTAAACCTTAATCTACAATGTCTACAACTTTATATGTCGTCATCATCCTAGTTACAATCACGAAAACGTTATTTTTACACCATGAGAAATAACTTACTCAACATTGTAGTATTTATTTTTTCTAAGCGAATAAAAGTAGAACTCACAGCGTCGAATATCGAAGACTTGCAACGGCAGATTCGTTTCGATAGACTATTTATAATAGATACTCGTATATTTATAATTAATACATAGCAACTTGTACATTTTTTTGTTAATACCATCAGGCCATCAAAGTAATTCGTGCGAGCAAAATTAAATGATATACATGTAATTTCCCCTGAGGATTGATTAAACTGTAAAATATGTTTGTTCGTAGTGGGTTGATGGATGGGAATTAAATGGACAAGTTTGGCCGGCGGACTCCTGGGACGATGATAGAGTAATCGAGTCGTGTGGCCAACGTCCACAGCGGAAGCTAGTGTCTCGACAGAATGCTGCCTTGGTGCAGTACAGAGTTCCGGCGCGTGGCAAGGGATTTGCGATTACCATTCGCCACTTGAGAAATTCAAGACGTAAGTAATTCCTTTTCTTATCGGTATTTTTTCTGTATACAGAGCAGAGAGTTCTATATAAGTATAGTGCAGCTATTTGATAGCTGCACTATACTTATATAGAACTGCTGAATATAAACCATCTATCTATGAATCTATAAACTTTGTCTCAATTAACGCGCTGTTAATTTTGAATTTAGATATTGTGAAATGATTTTCACAATCGGCATATACAAAAAAATACATTACCTACCTAATAGGAACAAATTTACCCAGTATTTTTACTGTGATTGAACGATAAAATTGAGTTTGATATTAGAAAAGTTCTAGTAAAGAAGTGTCTTGAAAAATTCCAAAAAGAATCTCTAGATTAATAGCAAATTTCGACCCCAATTATAAGTAATTGGTGCTGTCACAGATTCCGTGTAAAATATGAGTTTTTAAAACTTTTTTTTTGAGAGATGAAAATTAAAAAGAAACCACCAGATTTATTTACGCCTTGGACAAAGGCGTTACAGTTATGATGTTTATATTGTTAAATTGATAATTATTATGTATTTTATTAGGTTAATGTATATTTACAGTAGAAAACAAATTTTGTGTTCTTTTATTTCTTGTTTTGTCTTATTTACAAAATTATTACACATTTTCAAAGGTTGATTGGGAGAGAATGCTTAATTTCCAGAGACAATAAGAGGATTGTCTAATTTTATTTGTGCGATAACCTCCAAATTATCAAAAAAACAGTATAGGATTTTTTTTTTCGAAACCAGTCCTGACCAATATAACTGTAAACAATAAAAAAAGGTTTATCAGAGAAATATCAGATTTCCACTCGCATTAAATTATATTTCTTCTGTGGTGACTACATCAACTAAGTGTGTTTTTTTAGAGTTTGTAACAAATTTAAAACCTTTTATTGTGTGACTGCAGGGCAAAATCCTCTAGAAGAGAAAAGAATTGAAGTTTGGACTTAATACGTTTCCAAAATATGCAGGTTCCTCACGATGTTTTCTTTCATCTAAACGCCGTGTGGTATCCGGCAGAATAGAATAGATCACCCTCCTTCTTACCGAGGCGTAAAGGCGACTAAGGTATGTGCCGTGTGGTATCCGGTTGCATAGAATAGACCACCCTCATTTCTTACCGAGGTGTCGTAAAAGGCGACTAAGGTAAGTTGACGTCAGGCAGGCGGCAGGTCGTAAAATACGTAGCCAAATCATGTGACAACATGTTTGTAACATGTTGTGCCGACCCCACTTAGAGTGGGATAAGGACAGAAGAATGTATGTTTTCTTTCATCTAAAAGACCATGTGTACAGTGTAAACATTAAGCGCGTTAGTTTGTATGCAGCATGTTTTTTTTAATAAATCATATTATGATATTATGTCCCTTTCTTGTCCAGCCCTTTTTTAGTTAAGTTTTATTGGTATCATTAATTTTATCTGTACTTATAAACGAACTTACTTTAATGCTAATTTTTTTCCCCAATTTTTTTACTCTATCACATTTACACGTTTAACAACTACAACTAATCTTTACAACTAAACACTTGAGCTTTGCTACTTGAACTATTTGCTATTGCTTGCTATTTGAACTATTTCAAACAAATTTATATTATGTATTATATGATAGCTGTCTTTTTTGTTAACGTTATTATAATAACGTATATAACAAATATACGTTATACATTTAGTATAGCCTTGAGCTATCAAGGCTTTGTCATGAAATTATACTACCTTTCGTTACTAGCCTGCAACTTAATGCTGTTTGGTGCGGAGGGCGTATACACACTACGGAACCACGGAGAAACAGGGAACTGTTCTCTAATTGCTGTCTCTCCGGCCACAGTGCGTGTTCTTGACCTCGACATTGGCCAGTCAGTCAAAAGAGGCAACTTACTTGCTATTGAAACTGGGACTATTCATCACGTGAGTACTTTATATTAATCGGACTATTCCAATTAAGTGTAAAAAATATGCTTATACATAAAGCATATTACAAAATTCAAAATTATTTGGATGATAAGAAAGCCTGGATTTGAAAATCCTTTCAGCTTCATACAAGACAGCGGTTTAATAATTTATAATTGAAAATATTTAAAAGATTGACCGCCGAGTTTCTTGCTGGTTCTTCTCGGTAAGAGCAACATTCCGAACCAGTTGTAGCTTCATTAATCATATTGATGCTTGACGATTCGAAAGTGCCCGAAATGGTTTATTTGAATAAAGATTATTTTGATTTTGATTTTGATTTTGATCATGAAAGCAATTGGCGCCCAACGTTGGATACAGTCATTTTTTTTTATTATCGTATTTACATCGATATCAATTATTGCTATGCTATACTAATAATATATATACTGACTACAGAACTCTATACACTACGGTTGCTGACTACAGAAGAAAGAGCATATTATTTTTTTACACGTTTATTTGTTATCAATTATATGGTATCCGGGTTAGTAGAATAGACTACCCTTATTTCTTACCGAGGTGTCGTAAAAGGCGACCAAGGTAAGCTGACATCAAGCAGATGGCCGGTTATAAAATACGTAGCTGAATCACGTGACAACATGTTTGTAACATGTTGTGCCGACCCCACTTAGAGTGGGATAAGGGCAGGAGGATGATGATTGTTATGAAACATAGTATAGTTATATAATATCAAATTCTAAATATACATTTTGAGTGGAATTTAACTTAAATGGCAACGCTTTCAGAGAGTTCATAAAAACTATCAAAAGCTTCAAACTTCGTTTCTACAAAATACATAACACTTTTTATTACGTACAAAAGTTATGATATATTTTGCTATAATCGACAACAATATAAGCAAAGCTTTGCGATTCTGTTGTGGTTTCTATCACCTGAAGATGCTTCGGTTACGGGGCGAAACGAGCGTGAAATTGTCGTAGTGACTGTGTGTAGTGCTTGTGTAGTGTGGCGGCGCTGCCTTGTGATACCTGTGGTAACTAGTCCTGCCTGTATAAGAACGGTTTTTCTAGCTACACTTAGCATTACATAGATGATACTAGAATTCTGCAAAGTAACCAACTTGTATAAATTACTTTATTTCCTAATTCATCATTATCCTGCCCTTATACCACTCTAAGTGGGGTCGGGACAACATGTTATGACATGAATTGGCTACGTATTTTACGACTGGCTGTCTGATTGACGTTAACTTACCTTAGTCGCCTTTTACGACACCTCGGTAAGAAATGAGGGTGGTCTATTCTATGCAGCCGGATACCACACAGCACTTACCTTAGTCGCCTCTTACGACACCTCGCCAACAAAGGAGGGTGGTCTATTCTATTCTGCCTGATACCACACGAGCGTTTATTTAGAACTTTTACAGGGAAACAATTTTATAGTACATGATTTTTGAATAACTTTCACCGTTTACTTAACGCAAGGAAAGCTTTAAATTTTGTCGTTTACGAAATATTTTTTATTGCTGCTCCTCAGCTATTCATCTTAGCGTGATTCTATGTCGGATATCACACGGCTAACTTTATTACCTAATTATGATAGAAAATAACGTCACTCATTCAAAAGTCAGTCATTCAATCTTTGATTGACAAATTACACGAAGTCCCATATTAAGCTTAAAAGAACCATCAAAGCCTTAAATGACTACAAAATTGCTATACAAAAAAACCTTGTCTCTAATACAGATTACGGTTATTAAAAGTCCTTCAAAGGGACGATTTAGCAGCCCACGCCTCAATATTGGTTTTATGTTAAAGACTTGCTGTATTATAAATAGATTTACGGCGTTGGAAATTTAAATATTTGTCTTGAACTATGTCTAAGTGTGATATCAGATGTAAAAAAATACAATAAATTGCAGTTATCAATTAGACATTTAAGTCTTTACTGAAAACTCATTGGTGGTCCGGGGTTTGAAATCGTTACCCCTTGGAGAGTCGGACGCTCTCACCGCTAGGCATAATTAAAAATTAAATTTAATTGAACTAATTAAATTTAAACAGGCGCACTAAAGCTGTGATAAATTTAGCGCAACAAGTGCTTATTTCGATCAATTATGTCGAATAGATTTATATTCTGTATAAGTTATTAAAAAAACTCGAGAAATGAAACAAAAGAAGAATATAGAAAATCTATAGAATGCTAAAAGTTGATTTATTGAAGTAGGCGTTGCGGAGATCTATAATACAAAAGTAATAACATAATTATTTTGCTATAATCCGCGATTATTTTATTTTTAATTATTATTATTATTATTATTTTGCTTTGATTATTTTGGTATGATCGCGGATAACAGCAAAATAATTATATTATTACTTTTGCTAAAACTTGAGTTTACTATCTGCGTTCATACCTTATTCATGTTTGATTAATTTTATATAGAATACATATACGGCCAAGCTCAGCGTCTATTAAAACATATTCGCCGTAATTAACGCCTAATTCTATAAATTAAAAAAACATGATGAATTAAACGCTGTTAACATTGATACTGCACGGAGGTAACTTTAAGATCGACACATATTGGGTCAAACTTGTGATCGTGGACGAAACTACGCATCGTTAGTTAATTAAACCGTGTGTACACTTGTTTGTACAGTGCACAAAGAGGGGCCTTGCAGATTACGCGGAAATTGGGGGTGCCAACGGCCTCGATCACACCAAAATGGAGGTCTTGGAGAGCATATGTGGACTTGACTCTAATGAAGGTAATTGAATTTAGTTCATATTAAGTTTCTTGAATATTCAAGGTTTAATTTTCTTATACAATAGTAGAGCTAAACGAGCGGATTCAACCGCGTGGACATCTGTCTGGCATAAAGTTTTTCTTACGTAAAACCGTAATGTAATATTAACCTAAACCTTCCTCCAGAATCGCATTATCTTTGAGCAAAAACTATACAAAAATTTGTTTAGTAGATTTTAAGAAAATCAATCACACACAGACAATTAGATTTTCGGGACTTAATATGTATATATATCCTTATATATGTAGGTATATATCCTTTTGCTTTTGAAGCTGTGATAGCCCAGCGGTGAGACCGTGCGACTCTTTTCTTGCGAGTTTTTCTATTAAAACTCATGTGTCTAATTAATAATTCACACGCTTTTCGGTGAAGGAAAACATCGTGAGGAAACCTGCATATCTCTAGAGAATTCTGGATAGATGTGTAACCTACCAATCCGCATTGGAGCAGCGTGGTAGGTAAGGTAGCTCCAACCCTTCTCTCCGGAGAGGAGGCCTATTCCTAGCAGAGGGATTGTAACAGGCCGCTACTATATCCTTTTGATTCTGTAAATGTAGCTAGCAAATCGATTATTTGTTGGTCACTATATCAAAAGGCTTTTGTAAAATATTCACATTAAACAGATATGTTAAAATATGTTTCTACAGATCCAAAATATGTGATAAAAACTTATCTGACAATGTAGTAAGATTGATTACATTGAGAGATGAAAGTATCAAAGTGGGTTCTGAAGAGCTTTTTGACGATGTTTGATTACCTTTTCTGGATAAACTATTCTTTATATAGCTATGTCGAATGATGTTAGGAAAATGTCGATCGTTATGTTTTATTTGTACAATATTGAACATATACGTATTTCTCATTTATTTATTCCTACCCTTCATTACATTTTTTGTAATTTCCCGGAATTAATTGAACCAGGTCTTAAGAATTAGTTTTGAAATTGGAATCTCCATTTTTTTATACGTTAGGTACGTATTTAACCTTTATCTTTATTTTATTTACCTTTAATTTACTTTTTATTTACCTTTTAATTACCTTTTTTACTATTTTGAATTTTTGTGTTCAATTTGATTACATCTACTGATAAAAATAAATATAATGTAGTAAAATTAATTTTTAAATTTATAACTATTCCTGACAGTTCCCTTTTCATTTTGTAAATAAATAATAAGATTGTATTCTTAATTTTGAATAGATTCCTAAAAATTGAAACATTTCATTTAACAAAATTACATTGTGGCCACCAATTATGTTATTGTAATGTGATAAATTACATTTTCCCTTCATCAGTTTTCTGAACTCAAACTCGAAGTGTTTTTCCGATAAAATCCTCGAAAATTGAATCAACTGCAATTAAGTTATGTCAGTATGCATAATACTACCAATTTTCTGTACTAAATTGAAAACTTGTCGCTGTAACGTCGTCTAGCAAAATTGAAAGACGACATAATTTTTGCTTGTAGAAGCTTTTTCATTATTTTTGTGTGAAGAAATATTGGAAATTGTGACCACGAATTGAAAAACATTTATTACTATTAAAAGTAATTTTTCTTATAATGTAGTGTTATGAAATGAAAATCTATTAATAAAGATGGCGATCGGCTCTTTGTAAAACAGTTTGGTGACGCCTGGGAGAAAGATGAACCTTGCCTGGGAACCAAAAATTATTGAGTGAAAATTCCACTGAACCTGAAAAGATATTCCTGACAACCATGAACGACATGATGAGGATTCTAATTGCAATTGCCTGGAATCAGAAATAGCTGTCATATTTTAAGTTATTTTATTTAACCTAAATAGCCATGTTTTTTGTTTTCAATTAAAGTATGTTGATAATAAATAAAGTTATTAAAAGCCATTTTATCTGGCTTTATCAGAACCCGATATATCCAGTTGGTTTGATCAAAAACCGATATGTGAATTTTCTTTTTAACTCTACAGATACCACAGTCATAAATATGCACATGCAAATTCAAATTCAAAAATATTCTTTATTCAAGTAAACTTGTAAACAAGTGCTTTTGAATCGTGAACTCTACTGTTGGTTCGGAAAGCTGTTCCTACCAAGAAGAGCCAGCAAGAAACATGGTGGTAGCTGTATCCACTTTTTATCGTAAATTTCGTATTACAAAAAAGAGCCATACGTGGCATCTACAATTTAAGTCCGCGTGATTCCCTGCGAGAGAAGTTTAAGGAAATAGGTATTCTTACATTTGCTTCACAATATATTTTAAACAATGTAATTTTTGTACATAAAAATATAAAGAATTATAAAACGATAGGTGATGTATATAAGAGACAAAGTAGGAACCGACATAAGCTTGCGACTCCTGCTTTGCGCCTAGCAAAAGTACGTAAATCGTTTGTGGGTATGGGTATAAGATTCTATAATAAAATTCTGAAATCAATTTTGGCCATGCCATTACAGCAGTTTAAAACCACTGTTAAAAAGAGGCTGATACAGAAAGCCTACTATACTGTTGAAGATTACTTAGATGATAAGGATGTGTGGATATAGATGCACCTCTACCCTGTACAAGACAGTAATAAATAAATGTAATTAGTTCTAAGATTTATATTTTAAAAAGAGCAACCGCCGAGTTTCTTGTTGGCTCTTCTCGGTAGGAACAGCTTTCCGAACCAGCAGTAAAGTTGACGATTCAAAAGCACTTGTTTACAAGTTTACTTGAATAAAGAATATTTTGAATTTGAATTTGAATATCATCTATATTATCTTCAATAGTATAGCAGGTTTCCTGTATTAGCCTCGCTTTAAAAGTGTTTTTAAACTGCTGTATTGGCAAAGATAAAATCGATTGTGGAATTTCGGTTTCCAAAAATGATGCTACCACCAATAAGTTGAAAGATTTCGTTTATTAATTAATTAGAAACCCATAAACTGTCTATATTTTTATATTTTACAGAATACAAATGTGAATTATCGGTTTTTGTTACAACGCTCTTCACATAGCACCTTCATAATTTACACGACCCAGTGCCTTATACAGATAATAAATTCCGATGCTATTTCTAATGATAATATAATTATTTTGACAACATGCGTGAAACGAATCTGTCACTAGCACGCATCTCATGTATTAAATTCAAATGACAGGATTTGAGAAAATATGGTTCGTCAAAAAAACGCTATATTTGTTGAATATAAATCAACACAGAAATGATTATATAACATGATTTATTCACAAACAAATTCTCAGTAAAATTCAATAATAAATTTGTGATATTGAAGTATAGAATATAGAGCACACAAATTATTCAGGATTCGTATTTCCTACGTTTCGGATAATTCACGTTCATTAACAGATGGAACATTTACATAACTATATAGGCGAATAACTAAGGGATTATTATTTAATCACTTAATATGCAGCGTCTTACGTATGAGAGATACTGTCATGGAATAACATTATTAAAACTTCAACAGCGTATTACCTGCGACTTCGTACGCGTCAGCTTTACTGTTAAAATACCCACTATTATAAACGGTTTTTTGGCCTACATGTTAGCCCTATATTTAAGCTTCAGTTGCACCAAGTTTTATCAATATTGGAACGGAGGTTTAGCTGTAACTTCTTGTCTAACATGCAGCCCTCTACCTACAAAGAATATCAGTGTGAGGATTCTTAAAGAAGATGGTTTAGTAAAAACAATGAACTTGGGATAGGAGACCTATAGACGCGCCACGGTACTACGGCTGAGCAAATAAATTGTGACAGCACGAATATAAATATGTTGAATATATTAACAATTAAATAAATATATGGGACACTTACACACGCGGTCGTCCGTCCCCAAAGTAAGTAACTTAATACATGTGTTATGGGTGACAACTGGTAGATATACTACATATATAATATTAAATATATACTTGAATACAATCAATCGTTTCGCCCCGCAACCGATGCATCATCAGGAGATAGACTCCACGACATAATCGATTTTGTGATAGTGAACGTGTGTTGTGCTTGTGTATTGTGGTGGCAGTGGTGGAGGTTTGTGCATGTGTTTTTACGAATCCTGCATGTATCGGGTATGAAAAAAATGGATAGTCCACTATACATTTAGCACTATATATTTTTTCTATTTACTGTATTGCGGATGATAGCAAAATAATTTTATTATTACTTTTGTATTATGGATCTCCGCAAAGTAACGCCTAATTCTATAAATTATTTTAAATGAAAGAATGAAAATGAAAAATGTAAATGAATAGAATAGAATAATTAGAAAGCAAAAATGTTGCATTTCGTACTATAAACTGAATTCCGTCATAAGTTAAATTCCTATCCGATCCAGAAGAAATTTACATTCTATCACTCCTTTATAAAGTACTCGTTAATCCTTTAAATCCAATATATCTTAAAGAGCATTTCAACTTCTTGTCGGATGTTGGATGTGGCCGGCTAAGATCTATAAATACGTTAGATAGATCTTGCCTTCCCTAAATGCTCCTCACTGACTTACTCGAGATAATTTAGCTTTCACGGTGTAAAGTTGTAGAATGATTTACTGGTATCAATCCGCAAATCTCCTTTTCTATCAGCATTTACGTCACAGACTAGTAAATATTAGTCTTAAGTAATTCAAATTAAATTTAGTAACATATACGTCATCTAATTATTTTACCAAATGATTTTATACATTAAATAGTTAAATTTTAATAAATTCAAATAAGCACCGCTATCTATATTGCATTATTTTTCAGTATTAATCTATGTTTATAGTGTTTCGCTATTTTTCTTTTTCTTCCTTTCTTTTTTCATTACCCCTATTTCACTTCTTGTCTTTTTCTTTCTATCACTCAAAGGTTGACCGGAAGAGATCCCTTTTAGGGATAAGTCCGCCTTTGTACATGTGCAATTTTTTTTTCTTTCTTTTTTTTATTATTGTGGGTGTACAATAAATAAATAAACAAACCTTGCTTTTTAAATGGTATATAGAGGTAAAATGAAAATATAAATGTAAATTAATATAGAACGAAAAAAATTGTCTTTCGTATTATTAAAATTTGATGAAGTTTTCGCTTAAACTGTGTGGTTTCAAGCACATCCAATTTCATTTTATATTTCAGCACATCGCCCAGCATTCATAGCATGCGAAGACGCGGTGGTCAGACTTGTATCGAGTGGAAAATATCAAAATTCAATCACCTTGGCTTTTGCTGCTCTTCCTTTGGAGTACTATGAACACGCCGATCTGATCTGCGGACTAAATGACATCTAAGTTTCTAAATCAGAACATCGCTTCGTGACTCTTCTTGAATTTAGCGGGTATAATTCAAATCAAACCTTGAACCTTGTTTAATAGAAATAATAAAAAATATTTTAATTTTGAACAAATTTGTAATGCCTATATTGTTTTAAAATCTACTTATAATATTGTTATATAAACTAATTAAGATAACCAAACAAACTTAATATATCTTATTGCCATATCTCTCGTCCGCTGATTTGTATTATTTTAGTAACCGCGAGTTCCTAATTTGCCTTGCATTTAGTGGATACTGGCATCGAATTGCGTTTTTATGTTTTACGAAAGGTTGGCACATTTAAATTTCGCATTTCTTTTAAACTATAAACCTAACAATATCGTAATTATCAAAACACTTGCAACTCATATACAACTCACACAATTATATAGAGTTACACGTTTATTTGTCATATAAATTAAGCAATAATCCTCGTAATGCTTAGAGGAATTTATTTGTTCATTATTCATTGAAATATTTATTTGTCTTACCCAGACGAAGAGTTGAAACGTGTTAGGATGTACTGTTGGTTGTTGACCAGAAGGTAAACTATATATATATATAATAAGCCAGTAATTAAAGGTATTTTAATGCTTTTGTTTTAAAGCCGTAAGCAAACCGTATGATTCGGTACTGAGTAACGGGTGCGAAATCTAGTACCGAGTACCGAATCGTTACTCACGAATGCTATTCGTTAGTCGTTACTCGCATCTTTCGTATCAGTACGTATTAGTAACTACATAATACGGTACTTAATTTGTGATTTGAATGTGTGCTGTCGGTGAATTTAAATGAACAACGTTTATTTTTTGTTTTATTGTTTATTAAGCCCCTTAAAATAAATATTTTTAAACTACTTGAAATCTCCTTTAAATTTTTTTTATCATATTTTATGTTAAATTTCATTCTAAGCGAACAATATCTATTATATTCTCACAGTTAAAAAATAATAAACATGTTTCAAAATCCAGTAGATTCCGCCTACAATTTACTTGTGCTTTTAATTATTCTACAATTGTAACTTTTTTTTATTAAATCAAGATTTTGTAAAAAAAAATGAAAAATTCCCATTACGCAGTTAGGTATGCAAGTAAGTAAGTAATATGTCGCGCCGATTTCATACCGTATGGCAATACGACTCGAGACGTTACTTTAATGCTATGGTAGCAAGTATCAAAAGTAACGAATAATGTACCGATACGATAGTAACTAGTACTACTTGTTGTAGCAACGAACACATTCGGGTACGCTTTTATAGTTACTTTTACAACTCTATTTTGTTTAACTAGACGGCATTATAATCCTTTAAATATTCTTGTGGTTCAGTAACCTAAATTGAATCGAATTTAAATTGGTTATTTCAAAACAGTAACCCATGATGTAAGGCAAATCAGTATAATAACTAAATATAGCCAGGATACTCTATAATTTTAAAATTCATATAGTCTTTCTTTTGGCACTAGTGATGCCTAAATATGCCAAATATTATGTTAGGTAAGAGATTAAGTACGTTACTATGTAATCGTTCAAGTATAACTTAGTATACTTAAGTAGTAATTTCAATGTCTAGTCAATCGGTGAACGGGTGACTGTAACCCAAGAAATCAATAAAAAATTGCTACAAACCTTGTTTCATTTCACCTTCAAATTGGGTAAATTTGTCCACAAGATGTAAATGTGTCAAAGTCAAGATTGTAAGTTAAAGAAATAGGTTTTATATAGGAGACCTGATGACCTCTCACATGAATAATATAATGAATAATATAAAAAGATTTTACAATTTTTTTTTAGGGTTTTTTTAGGAATGTTACGGAGGTGGGTTTACCGGAAACGGAGTCGGAACTGGAGATTTCATATTTGAATTATCGGAACCGAAGTCGGAATCGGAGTCGGAGGCGGAGGTTTCTACTTATGCCTCCTTCATTATGAATTTAAAAATTGACCCGTAAACTGTACTTAGACAATATGACTACCACGATTTAAATAATTGAATACTTAAGCGCGTCTAACCATTGACACTGAAAATAAACAAACAGCCGAGAGTTGCGCGTGCGAGGGGAGGTAAAAAGGGCAACAAGTTACAAGTTGTAGCTTCACGTTCTGTCCGAATTCGCATGACAATTTCACCTTCGTTATTCCTCCGACTAAAATTTATTGGAGTCGGAGTCGGAGGTGTGAATTAATCGGAGGTTCCGAGCTTTCGGAACCGAAGTCGGAGCTCCGTAACATCCCTATTTTTTTTATAATTTCTCCCAGAGCCAATGATGATAACGAATTTCATGTTATTAAATTTTTTATAAATTTAATAGTAATTGCAATTTAACCCCTCGGATCGATCTCATTTTTGTGATGGAGATATTTTCAGGGTTGGTGAGTGAGAGAACCTACTTTTTATTCCAAGACTCAACGGTCCACGTGAACGAAGTCGCGGGTAAAAGCAAGTTAAGAACAAAACGTTCATTGTAAATAGTTTTGATAACTAAATGTTTGGTATAAAATCGACCGATTTTCTTGCCCTATAGAAGTCGTAAAGCAAAACAGCTTCTTATCATAATTAATAGAATTAGGCGTTACTTTGCGGAGATCCATAATACAAAAGTAATAATAAAATTATTTTGCTATATCGCAAACCTTTGCGATTTTCTCGTGGAGTCTATTTCCTGATGATGCTTCGGTTGCTGGGCGAAACGATTGTTGAGTTTGTGATAGTGAACGTGTGTAGTGCTTGTGTATTGTGGCAGTGGTGGAGGTTTGTGCATGTGTTTTTACAAATCCTACATGTATCGGGTATGAAAAAACGGATAGTCCACTATACATTTAACACTATATATATTTTCGCGGATTATAGCAAAATAGCTTCAATGTTATATAGTATTAAACTATTATGCTATATCACAAGAATGTTTTATATTGCAATCTTTAAAGTCGTCTTTTTTTCACTAATAAGGCGTCGTAGACTTACGTGAGCACGCATGCACATAATCATGTGAACTCATGAAATAAAATCATGTGATCAAATGAGTGTTGAATATGAATACGGATGGATATGTGGCTAGAGGGAGACCGAAAAAGAGTTGTAGGGATTATGTGAAGTATGACATACAAAAGTAATAGCGTCAGAGTTAACAATTGATAGGAGAGAATGGAAGAGATACCGTGTGGTATCCGACTTAGTAGAATAGACAACCCTCATTTTCTTACCAAGGTGTCGTAAAAGGTGACTAAGGTAACTCAATCCACCGTGTGGTATGCGGCTGAGAAGAATAGACCACCCTCATTTCTTACTGAGGTGTCGTAACAGACAACTAAGGTAAGTTGACCCACCGTGTGGAATTTTTAAATAGAAAAGACCAGTCTCTTTCTTACCGAGGTGTTGTAAAATACGACTAAGGTAAGTTGACGTCAGGCAGGCGGCCGGTCGTAAAATACGTAGCCTAATCATGTGACATGTTCGTTACATACTGTGCCGACCTCACTTAGAGTGGGATAAGGGTGAGGATAAGTAGAGAATGAAAGGGAAAAACATGTTGTGCCGACCTTACTTTGAGTGGGAAAACTGTAGGTGAATGATGTAAGGCGTCGTCGATTCAACTGCTTTTAGAACCTGCAGGCCTACCATGAACTCTTATTACGACTCAATTGAAGACGTAAACGAAATCGTTTTGCTTTTTCATACCATGACGTCTTAAAGACGCACACTTTAAGTCGTTGCCGAATTAGCGTTCGGGATGCATCCTAAAAACATATGAGTAAAAGAGACAGAGTTATCTATAGTTTATATAACGTTATCCTTTTCAAACATTACGACCCCAATACAATTCACACTTCATGATACGAAAAGAAAGCGGTTCGGTTTAGGTACTGACTTATTTAAAAGTTCATGGTAGGCCTACTGGTTATTTAATAAAACAAGATCTTAAATTTAAATTTATTGAATAATTGTCCGAGTAAAGATATGTAGTTGAATATTTAAAGCAAAACCATTATGTCTAAAATATTCGGATAAAACGTTTTTCTACCGCAAAACTAATAATGGAGTGTTCATGTACAGTGAACTACCAATAGATATAATAATAAATGAAAGAAAAATTGCCTGTAAAGTAAAGTAAAGTAGCATTGATGCTCGCGCAATAATCAATATCAGTTAATAGTTAATGTTTAGCTAATAAGTTTATAGTTAATGTATAGACCGGCTATACTCACATCTTATTTTATCGAGTGCGCCCGACTTGTTTCAACTCGTACCCTTGTTCATGAGCTCTTTATGCGGCGTTATCGCGGTGAGAACTAAGAGTTCATGAATAACGGCCCCGTATAGAGTTGAAACTAGTCGGGCTCACCCGATAAAAAAAGAACAGGTTTTATATAATATTTTTCCAACATTAGGCATAGGATGCAAAAAATAATTGATTTTTATTTCAATCGATTATTTAATCAATATAAAAAAAATTTTTGAATGGATAAATAGATATATATAAATAGATTTTCTAAACATTATAAAACTATATTTTATTCTTATTTTTAAGATTTGATATGAGTTGTTGGACGAAACTAATATAGCCAAGCTACATATTTTAATCGAATTTTGACAATTCGATTAAAATATCAACTTTAATTGTTGTTTAATTCGTACTAGTCCACTTTAATTTGTCTTCTTATTAATATTGAAAGGCCTTCTTCAAATAGACAGAAAAAAACGATAATTATTAGTCTCTTTGTTCGATTCAGGTTAATTGATTTTTTTATATCGTTTTAAAACGATAATTATTAGTATTTTTGTTCGATTAGGTTAATTGTTTTTTTTATATCGTTCTATTTTGAGGAGAGAAAATAGATTATTTATTAATCGATTCTTTCCACTCCTAGTCACAGCCCTAATGTTCAAGCAGCGAATCAAATTTATAGGAAACTAATCGTAGCTCACTGTACATTTCGTAACAGACTAAAACATCTTAATATTTTTTATACTTTATTATATTTAGAAGTTCCTAACAACAACTAAATATGATAGAAACGTTAATATTTTATTTTAATATAAACAACAGAGATAGACCTATAAGCGGTACAGCGTAAGATATCGAAATCCAAAATTATTAACATATATTGTCAATGTCATTTGCATTTCAGTTAATAGATTATTATTGAGTAAGTGCACGCCGACATGTATACATTACATAGCACCTAATTTACAAGCAATATCTAGGTTCCAGTTTATTCATTCTATTATACAGAAAGATATAGTCTATGTTTAGACTAATAGGCCTTATATTCAAATATCTATACATATTACTAGCTGACGCTGAAAACGTTGTTTTGATGTATAATTTATTTCTAGGAAGTTCCTAGTATACATTATACACAAACAAAAAAATTAAACCAAAAGAAAAAATAAAATAGGGGTAGAGAACCTTTATCACTTATGGGCATATAAGATAGATAGTGATCGATTCTCAGACCTAATGAATATGCATATAAATTTCATTAAAATCGGTCGAGCCGTTTCGGAGGAGTATGGTATGAGTTGTGATACGAGAATTTTATATAAAATAAATCAATTTTTGAATTTAAACTATTTTAATGGTATTCATAGTTACGTATAGAAACTGAATCTAAACGTTAACTCAGTTCGCATCGCTATAACACCGTGTAAAGGAGCCTATGAATAAGGGAACCGTATGGGCTTGAAACTAGTCAGGCTCACCTGCTCAAATAAAACGTGAGTATACTCGGTTTCTATACATTAAATATTATAAAAAAAAGTCTCTAAAAATGTCTATATTTGATTGATTTCTCAAAATTTACTGAACGAAGTTTTGTACAGATAGTGTTTTTTTTACGGGACGTTTAAGTAAATAGTACATTCTCCGGAACTAATAAACCGATTCTGATGGGACTTTCATTTGAAGATAGAGGAGGTTGTGGCAGCATATACGCTTTTTTTTATAAATAAATCAAGTTGTATTGACCAAAAAGTATACAAAAGTAATAATATTATTCTCAAAATTCCCGCGAGAAAATCTTTGTAGCTAGCTAGTTAGCTAGATAGCTCATTTAATATTAAATTTTATTATGCTATATTTTTTTCAAAGTATTTAAATAATATTTACCCAGCAAATTATACAAATTACGCGGTCCCAAACGTGCTACGATAAACAAAATTAAAACCTAACTAATTAAATAACCAAAATATTAAAAAATCTATTGTTGTTATAGTATAAGATATAGATATAAGGCCATTAGCCAAAACATAAAAACAACAATGACGGCGTAAGATATTACGTACATACGTTTATTATTCCAACGATTAAAATCTATCTAAAAAAATAAGCCTCCTTTACAACATAGTTATTTTTTATTACATGACATAATACTGATGAAGAAATTTTGCTGCCCTTACAGATTTTGATTAATATAAAATGTTTTGGCAATATAGTAAAATAAATTTCGTAATTAGAATAATAAAAAAAGTAACATATATGTATCAAATTAATTTATGAACTACACCATGTACTGAGCGTTTATTTATCAAATGTTGAAAGTTTAAGAAACTAGTAAGAAAAGGAAATGTAAGAAAATCTCCTGATACGAAATTTACTTTACGGCAGATGAAAGATCTAGTTCGCAATTGCATATTTTTCACTTGTAAGCAATTCTAACACATTAACATCAAATATTGGATAACATATGAAAGCTTTTATCACACAAATAACATCAAACATTTAATTACTAACAAAGAATACTTTTTTCTAAGGAACTACACATTTATTTACCGTTTATTACGTCATTACGTCACTGGTAAGGAATAAATACTTTCGTGTAAATAAATAATTCAATTTATATAAAAGTAAGTGATTATAAATATTATATGCTATACCATTTAAGAAACTCTTTTTTTGGCAATAGTATATCTTTTACTGAAGGATGATATTTAATTCTGCATACAATTTTCTAGTTCTACCTTAAATATTAATGTACCTAATACACTAAAGTTCTAAGCTATACATCGAAATGGCATCACCATTTGTGCAAACTATATATTACGTGAAATATAAAATTAGCTTACCTAGTCTTTATTGGCTATTATGACATAATTTAATATAAAAACCATAGAGTTATTAACTAGAGTAGCGAAGCCAGCTTATAATATGCCATATTACAATATAGAGAAAGCGATGATCTATCTATCTATCTATCTATATCTCTTCTTTATGTGTGATTAGACAAAGATGAAGTATACCATTTTCATCTTCCTTCTTATTATTTATTGTGTCACTATCACTTACAGGCCTGAATATGGCTACCCTACTCTAGTATTATTACTTTATGAAAAAACGCACATATAATAACATAGACAATAAAATTACATTCTAATTATTAAATGTACACATATTGACAAACGAAGACTAATAACAACTAACGCAATTTCTTACATCCGGCTCATTTAACAGTTAGGCCAGTAAAAAAAATTATATTGAATCGCAACATTCGAATAATATTTTATTACACATTGTTAATACTGAAACATGGTTAAGAAATAAAGACAGTTTGATATAATATTGTTTTAAATATAAAATGAATTTGATGTTATATGGTACAAAAATATAAAAATAATAAAGCTTACCAAAACTATAAAATGGAAACAGCTTTTGTATGACAAAAATAATTAGAAATTAGCTCATCTAGACCGTAAATTATTCAAAATAAAAAACTAGCCTAGTTTTAATGATGATCTATAAGTTTTATGGAAACTAGGAAGATAGTATGCCTCGTCGTATAGATAAATTAAAAGTTCATTTAGATTTAGAGCTTTGTAAAGTTTACTATGTTCATTAGCTTATTTCAAAAGATACGCTTTAACAATATTTTTATCCCAAAGATGTTTTCATTTTAAGACATTTAATATATTAATGAAATACGTAAAAGAAATTATATATTTAACAGAGTAACTTTAGCTATTCTCAAGTATTAAATAATTAATGTTTTTTTAAATATCACTTTACATCTTATTTTTTAACTAATTAAAGCTATCCCATACAACTTTTCACGTAGTGCTTTATTCGACAAAAAGCGAGATGGTGCAATTATTTTATTTCAGAACTGTATATACTTGTGAAGGAGATCTTCATTGAAAAACTATTCAGTTAGATAGACGCCTGCGAAAATTCAACACTACAGTGTGCATACAAGGACCTACTTTAAGTTATAATACTATAACAATTTTACTAAACAGCAATACTACTATAAATATATTCTAAATTGACCACGGTATCTTTGAGTGGAACATTGTAACTGAGTTTCATATGAAAAGAGTGCCTATGTTTTAGATATAACCAGCTCGATCGAAGACAGTAATTGACAACCGCATACTATAAATATTTCACTAATGCTAATGTTTTCATTTTATAAATACCATGTTATTTATTTTATTAAATTCATAAGATGATTTTCATTTAAAGCATTACTATGCTATAAAGTACGTCAATTTGACGGAAATAATTTTCTATCACTGCCGTAGAAGAGTATTAAACCTTTTTACGCTGAAAGCTTTTTGAAAATATTAATCGAGACATTTCGAAACTTTAATCACTGTCCAAGAGTTGTTATACTTAATCCATTCATACCAGTTTTCCGAAAAAGATTTTTGTGGTTTTCTTAATCAAGTGAATTCCGATTGTGTACATTTTTACGCATAGTTGTTGCTATATTGTTTGAAGTCAAAAAAGTTTATTGAACTTGCCAACGCACCACTGTGCACGCAAACGTAATCAGTCATAGAGTTATTAAAAACTTTTATTCAACTTGCACTATATGAAGATGGAATCTTATTTATTTATTTTATTTATTATTTATTTATTTACTTTAACAAAATCCACAGCTCTTATATTAATTTACAAAATATTGCTTAGTTTAACTTACAGCCAATTACGGATTTTAATTTTGCTAACAATATGGTCAATATAATAATCTTGCAAGTTAAATTTGAGGTACTTCTCGGATTCGATCCGAATAAGATAAAATTTACATACGGACAACATAAACATGTATCGACATCGGAATTGAACCACAGTTTCGATTAGGGATGGACCGAATCACCAATCACTTAGTGATTATGATATGATTCACTCATCATATAGCATCATCTGCTATTGAATTTTAGATAACTGCTATTACTATACAAAATTATGGATATTCCATAAAAAGTAAAATAATATTACAAAGAAATGTTATCATTATATCATATGTATCGAGGTTATGTGTCACTTTTACGATATTCCAAGTGAATGTATTACCTAGAAATTGTGACATTTTACAATAATGAGAAATACAGAGAAATCTGCCGTGTTGTATCCCGCAGAATAGAATAGACCACCCTCCTTTTACCGAGGTGTCGTAAGAGGCGACTAAGGTAAGTGCCGTGTAGTATCCGGCTGCGTAGAATAGACTATCCTCATTTCTTACCGAGGTGTCGTAAAAGGCGACTAAGGTAAGCTGACGTCAGGCAGGCGGCCGGTCGTAAAATATGTAGCCGAATCATGTGACAACATTTTGTGCCGAGTTATCCCCACTTAGAGTGGGATAAGGGCAGGAGGATGATGAGAAATAAAGAGAAAGCAAATGAGGATGATCTATCTGTCTCATTTTTTTTGTGATAAGACTAAGACGAAGTATACGAGTTTCATCTTTCTCATTATTTATTGTGTCATTGTCACTTGCAGGCCTGCCTTTGTCTCTCCTCAAAGTATAATAACTCTATGACTCAATAATAGTACAGATTACATATTTTAATTAGTCCTTGACGGCAGTGCTACTCAAATATCATTTATAAAATGCGTGTTCCTAATCTATAGTTTAATTTAATCCATTTAATATAACTGTATAATCCGTCACATATATAGAAAAGTTTATTATGTCGGGATAACGCGACCTAATTGTAAGAAGGGTTTATTTATAAAATATATTTATTTGTTTGAAGTCATAAGAATTGATCATAAGATCCTCAAGTGGTAAATGTCAATAGCATCCTAAATAGTAGGTTAATATATTGATAAAAATTCGTCTCACAACGTACACTCTATACATATATAATATAAAATTCTAAAAGTTTCGCTCTAAGATATGTATCGTTTGCTATATAAGCAGAGGCACACATTGATATGTATAGTGATAATTTGAATGTATTGTAAAAGCATTGCTTCGCTTTAACAGTCAAAGCTTGTGTAAACATTTTTCTAGTTAACCTAAAGATTCAATTTTGCAAGATACGACAAAAACAAGATGCTGATATACATTTCCATCTGCTGCATAATTCTTAGCTAGTAAAGTAAAGTCCACACACAGCGTCTTCGCCGGCGAAGACGAGGTCCCAGTTTTCTAACGTCGGTCGGTCGTGGCTTCTCGCCACCCTTCCGACGCCGCAATGACTAATCTAAGTCATAACATCAACCCTTCACTACGCGTCATCCTAAGTCATGCTCCAGCCTCACAGGAGGCACCTTTAGGACGACGTTCCCCGACTTAAGTGGAGCTTCTGCGCTCTACTCTCTGCATTTCGCAACTTCGACGATGCTTCTGCGCTCGGCTGTCCCGCCCGGCGACGCTGTAAAAGTCATTAGGGCTAACAGAATACAGTCAGTTCGGAAAAAAAAAGTAAAGTAGCGGCCAATTACAATTCCACTGCAGGGAATAGGCCTCCTTTCTCCGTTTCTCGAGAGAAGGGTTGGAACTAAGACCTACCACGCTGCTCCAATGTTACACATAACTCCAAAAATCTCTAGAGATATGCAGGTTTCCTCACGATGTTTTCCTTCACCGAATAGCGTGTGATAAATTGCAATTATCAATTAGATACATTTTAATAGAAAAACTCATTGGTGCCTGCCCGTGGTTTGAACTTGTGACCTCCTCGAAAGAGTCACACGGTCTCATCGGTGGGCGATCACAGCTCTGAATTCTTAGCTAACTTGGGATTATATCACCACACCTTTAATGCCTATAGACTGAGTAAGCTTTTAGCAAAGAAATTTACACTTTTCGTAAATCCAACATACTCCCAGTATTTAATTTTGGCTTACTTGTAATTGTTTTTGTTACTCGGTTAGGTAATAATTATAAAATGACATTAGGATTTTATAAACATATTAAATAGGTTATTTACGTTATATGTATCTTATTTACTTCATTTGGATGAAAAACACTTTCTTCACCATTAAATATAATTTCAAATTATCAAATTTGATTGACGCTTAGTCGAGTACCACATAAATTCACTCTTACGTTGTTACCCTTCTATCCAAAACTATATTAAAATTATATCCCTCACCTTCGCATCCCCAATCACGTATCAAGAGAAAGTTACTTTTACAAATTGCAATTTTATTGAATATGCCAATCGAGTTTTAAACCTTTTTATTAAACTATCTTATTTTTGTCATCTCTTTCCAAAACGTACCTTAACATACATCTTAAAATAACAAGCCAGCTAAACTATTAATCGATTTTAACTAAATCGTGATATAAAACGATACCTACGTTTTTCTAATAGGTAGAGGAACATCGTGAGAACTAATTTACTTAAGCGGCTACATATTAAAACAAGTAAATACAGAGATTATAAAATATTTGTCTTAAGAATTTATATTCCACTAAATTAATGCGTTAATCTTAGAATTGCACATTTCAAACCAAATTAAACTGAGGCACTTGTAATACCTATGTTAAGAAAATAAAAACATTATATTGCGTCATCTTTGTTTTAAGTTTAAATTCCGTAGAACTCGTGTAATTAACGGACATCTCCAGTTTTAATAATTATTAATTAGACCTTACTTTATTCTATTGTCAGTAAAACCTTCTCATGTAGAAATAGACTGATCTATAAGAATCAGAATCATTCGTGTTATATATAAAATCATTAGTAGGTGTGTAAATTGTAGATGATATGTGATTAAAATTCAAAAGTTCGACTTATTTTTAAGGATCCAGTGCCATTCTTGATAACGTATCGACTTAAACCTAAAACGATATGTGATTTTTTACCGAAAAGATTACTATATCGTGAAATACTTTACAACGGTGCATTTTGAAGGGGTATTTAACCAGTTTATAGGGCAATTGTAATTGCTAAAGTTGTGAGGAGCACTAGAGGGAGTGTTGTGCCGGCGACACTGCTGTAGGGTCCAGTGACAGCTCCGTCGCAAGGAACGTGTTCTAGTTCTGAAAAAAAAATTGACAATGGTACTGTATTATATGCACACATTGTTGCTGACACGTGTGTAGTGGTTACGTAGGCTACAGCAGATATGAGGTAGACGTATTATTAAATCCTGATACTAAACTCTTGCTTATATGACGGTAAAAGGTGCATCAATTATGAACCTTCACAGTTTAAAAGTAAGATGGGTTGGTAGTGATCGCCCCAGGTTCGACCCCGGCGTCTCCAAGTTATTTTTATTCCGCCGTGTGGTATGCGGTTGAGTAGAATATACCACCGTCATTTCTTACGGAGCTGTCGTAAAAGGTGACTAATATAAGTCGACCCGCCGTGTGCTGTCGGCTGAGTAGAATAGACCACCCTCATTTCTTACCGAGCGATCGTAAAATACGTCTAAGGTAAGTTGACGTCAGGCAGGCGGACGGTTGTAAAATACGTAGCTAAATCATGTGACAACATGTTTGTAACATGTTGCGCCGACCCCACTTAGAGTGGGATAAGGGCAGGAGGATGATGAGGATGATGATGGGTTGGTAGGTATCGGGACTGAAGCGGTTCTTTATAGGCCAAATTTAAATTTGTGATAAAAAATAATTAAATAACTCAGCCTAATCTATCGTATTTAATTTTTATGGCATATTAACTCTCATCCATATTAATGGATTATTATAAAAAAATAAAACTGGCTTAGCTTTTTGTGTCCAGTGATAACTATCAAAATTACAAAAAAAAACGCTCTTTAATTGTGTCATATCTATGAAATACGGTCTTAGTCATAAGCAAACCTGTTAACCACAAAAAACCCTTCGGAAATAAATGGCATCAAAAAGCTTCCAATCGGCTAAAACAAACCTGTTTTGCTTTGGTTTGGTTTTGGTTTGCTTATGACAAACATAAGCAAACCTGCTTATGTTTCTTATGACGAATATGCGGTCACGTATATTCTTGTTACGGTTTCGAAGTCAGATGCATAATCAAACTAGATGAAATGTATCGCTTAGTATCGAAGTGACCTAATTGAATATTAGGCTAAATTGAGTTTTAGATACACTCATCATTCTCCTGCCTTTATCCCACTCTAAGTGGGGTCGGCACAACATGCTACAAATATGTTGTCACATGATTTGGCTACGTATTTTACGACAGGCCGCCTGCCTGACGTCAATTTAACTTAGTCGCCTATTACGACACCTCGGTAAGAAATGAGGGTGGTCTATTTTACGCAGCCGAATACCACACGGCACTTACCTTAGTCGCCTCTTACGACACCTCGGTAAAAGGAGGGTGGTATATTCTATTCTGCCGGATACCACAAGGCGGTGAGTTTTAGATACACTGTGATCTTCATTTCAATGCCATCAATGACATCACGCTACGAACTTTTAAAAACTAGTGTTTTCTAGTTGTTACAAGTTTTGAGTCTCTTGATGATGTTTGGGACTCATGAGTTTTGTACGCTTTACGCAACGTTTTATTGCAACTTTTTTTAATTAGGTCACTTTAATACTAAGTGGTATATTTTATTCTTTTCATATGATATTTATTCCGTTATGATTGAGTCATAAATATGTCATAGATGTAGTAAAGATTTTTGGGAATAGATGCTTAAAGAGTAAGCGTCCCTAACCCGAAAATATTGTAAATATCAATTAAGCGCAAAGTTCTTTTATAAAAGTAATAAATGCCTGTTGGGGGTTAAAGCTTAGAATGTGAAGAGTGTCTGACCCTTCAGCTTACCGTTCAGCTATACAAACATATATTTTGATTTAATTCAAGGAACTTTTTTAACCGTAGCATCTTCATGTTTATATTCGAATAGCAAATTATAACTAAGAATAAAAGACAAAATTTTTGTTACTTTTATTATCTACCACAAATTGACTAATCGGACTACGGAACCATCACTATCATCTTGCACGCACTTGGACGGTTTTTTTGCTAATGTTGCTGGCTTTATAATCGATTTATTACAAGAAAAAATATATTAATTCCATTCAACTGCCTACCTGTCGTTTGCGGTTATCTGCCGTTCGTATCCGTAATCAGATATCGACAATTATTATGTGTAACTTTTTGCTGCATATTAATGTAACCAATTCAAACATCTAATTAAAGTCAATTTTATAACTTCTGTTTTATATATTAGTCCCTACTAGATGCCGTGTGGTATCCGGCTAAGTAGAATAGACCATCCTCATTTCTTAACGAGGTAAAAGGCGACTAAGGTAAGTTGACCCATCGTGTGGTATCCGGTTGAGTAGACCACCATTTTTTTTACCGACGGTTCGTAAAATACGACTAAAGTAAGCTGACGTCAGGCGGGCGGCCGGTCGTAAAATACATAGCCGAATCATGTGAAAACATGTTTTTAACATGTTGTGCTGACCTCACTTAGAGTGGGATACAGGCAGGAGGATGATGACGATATAAGTCCCTATTTTATATGAATAATTTATGTTTATAGCTTTTATACTGAATTCAACCATTTGCGTTTCGTCTTTAGATTCGATAATAAATTACACTTTTGTTAGTTTTGTAAATGAATTCCTCTCTCACCTACTTTATTTCCTACTCTCTTACTTTCTCCTACTTTAAAATAAGAGAGAAGATTATCCAATCCTTCTTGTGCTTTTAAGACGTTTTATAGAACAAAGTTTATTAAATATCAAATTGGTAACGACGACTATTAAACGCAAGCCTCCTCTGTGCTTTTTTGGAATCAAGCATTAGATCTACCACGCTGCTGCACAAAAGTTTAGGGAAGGTTACACATATACAGATATAGCACCGCTACAATACACTAGCTCTGCACATAATAACCACCACAATTTATCCACGATCTATTCGCCTCGTAACCGAATCAGGAGATAGACTCAATGGCAAAAACTAAAAGCGATGCATCACCGAAGCAAGCATAGTCATGTAGTAGTTTAATAAACCCCCATCATTTATTTTTCCTCTAAACACGCTAACAAGAACTAAATTACTCTTTGTTAATCAAGATGCCATTGTTATGTTTAATTATTTCCAATTGCTCTATTCATATTAATTCGCAGGTGTGCCACGGATCATGTCTCACCGTTAAGTTTGTTCAGGAAATCATTCCAGAACGCGCAGGCCGATGCTCGGGGACCTCGTGGACCGGCTGGACCGCTAGTGCCATCAGCGGTATACGTGTAGTAGTGGGGCGACGACCTCGAGTACAGGGGCCACTTCTCATCCGGTTTGTGAGGTTTCCTGGAACGTGCGATTATTGTGTTCGTATAAATTTAGCTGTGATAGCCCAGTGGTAAGACCGTGCGACACTTTCAAGATTACAAACTCAAACCCTGGGCAGGCAACAATGAGTATATCTCTTAAAAACTTATGTATCTAATTGATAATTGCAATTCGGCATACGCCTTTTGGTAAAGGAAAACATCGTTAGGAAACTTGTATATCTCTGGAGAATTCTGGGGATATGTGAATCCTACCAATCCGCATTGGAGCAGCGTGGTAGGTATTAGCTCCTACCCTTCTCTCCAGAAACGGAGAGAGGAGGCCCTATGCCCAGCAGTGGGATTGTAACGGGCCATTAATTTACTTTTTTTTACATATTTAGCAATCGTAAGATTGAAAAAAGGTTTATCGAATTAATATTATAAATGCAAAAGTCTGACTGTTACCCCTTTAATGAAAAACTGCTGGATTGGATAGTGATGAAATTTGGTTTCATTAAAACTCGAAAAACAAAAAAAAATGTTCAATAAGAGTACGGACTAAATCCATACTTATTATACAACTTTTCAAAATTTTTTTAAGGAAAAAATAATAGTAAACATCACAAAAGCACATTCAAAATTGTACTTATATCTTTTTATTTGGTATAATGCAAAATTCTGAACTGTTACGCCTTCATTGATAAACTGCAGGATTCAATAGCGATGAAACTTGTTTCAATTAAAGCTTGTAAAACGAAAAGTTTGTGGAATAAGTGGTTACTAAATCTATACTAATATAATTAACTTATCAATTTTTTTACGGCAAAAATATATAATACAACAACACATTTAAATTTGTATATCTTTGTTACGTAGATAAAATGTAATGTATAGTCTATGGCCTTTGGCGGCGTCGCTCTCTCTTGTCTACTACTCCCAATGGCGCACGCACTGACTATTGTAATATTAAGATATAATAAATCTCTACCAGACAACACGGCCTTTTAATAATACAATAATATCTTTTGATTTGGTATGATTGATTACACGTTTATTGCAGTGAACTTTGAACCAGACGGTTTTAGTAATTAGCAGTTATAATGCTACGAAGGTTTAATTATCTTAATGTCATTATAGTAGTTAAAATTATGGAATTTATTTTCGATAAACTCAGCTATTAACAATTAGCAATTACAGATTTGAGTGCCCGTAAGTAATGGGCACTATAATAATTTTTTATTTGTTCTTTAAAGTAATATATGATTATTGTTTGTTATAATAAAGTAGGGGTACTTTTTGTATGATATTACAATTATTGTCGCCATAGTTACAACCAGTTGATATAAGAAAAAAAAAACCCTTTTTAATATGACTAACTCGTTGGCACAGGTGGTATTGACTACGACTTCAGCTCAATATTTTCTAAAAACAATTTGTCGGTCCTTCGACACTGAGTGTAGTAAGATAGTTATTTAAAGTTACTCAGTTATTTAAGTTACTCACTTTAGGGACGGACGACGGTGTCTGAAATTGTCCCATATATTTAAAACCGTGCCTGCCGCTTTAACCGCGTGGGATTTTAAATATAAAAATAGTTATTGTAGGCAGTGGATGGTGCCGAATCCCAGCCACGCGCCATCCGTGCCGGAGTACCCCAGGGCAGCTGTATATCGCCGCGCTTATACGCGGCGTATACGGATGATATCCCTACCCTGCGCGACCACCTGCAGGAGGGAGTGGAGGACGTGCTGTTGTCGCTCTACGCCGACGACAGCGCGTATTTCGCGTCGTCCTACAAGCAAATCGTCGCCATAAACCGCATGCAGCGTCTGCTGGACTAGCTGGACAAGTGGAGGATGTCCGTCAACGTCGGGAAGACGGCCGCTCTGCTGACCATTCGCTCCGTGCCGCTACGCCAACTCACTCTGCGAGGCCAGGACGTAGATCGGAAGACCACAGTAAGGTTCTTGGGGTGTGAACTGGACCGCAGCCTGCGCATGGTCCCCATGGTGAGTCACACCGTGGGCCAAGCTGCTGCTGCCAGGTCCAAGCTCCACGCCCTGTTCACATCCCACCTGCCCGTCAACACCAAGCTAAGGGTCTACGGTGCCTACGTCCGCTCGCGCTTGACGTATGCGGCACCCGCCTGGTACGCGCTTTGCTCGGCGTACCAGAGGCGAAGGCTACAAGTCCAGCAGAATCGATGCCTGCGATTGATCGTAGGAGCCCCGAGGTATGTGCGGAACGACGTCGTGCACAGGGATACCAAGATGCCGACCGTGGAGGAGTTTGTTCGTCGCTTAGCGCGCCGACTGTTCGCGCGAGCAGACTACAGCGCGCACGAACACCTTCACGACATCGCGCCACTCCATGCACGACCTCCGGAGGGATTTCCCCTGCCTCGCGAGCTCCTGCGATCACCGTCACCGCGGCCCGACGCGGAAGACGACGGCGACGATGAGGACGACGCTACGGGCAAGAGGGCAACACCGGACTTGACAACACCACCTGACATGACAAACCACCCGGATACGACACCATCAGAATTTGACGCAGCGGTCTGGGAGTTATTATTCCCAGACCCCCCCACCGAAAATGACATCCCTCAGGCCACCTAGGTGGCCTGGGCCAACCGGCCCGAACACTGACCAGGCCCACAGGCCTGCGAGGAGCAGCCCGGGCAAAGAGGTTCGCCTCGAGGCCCGTACCCCGGCACCCTCACAGGGTACCGAGAAGACCCGGATTGATAGTTGTTGTAAATCAACCGTGTGAAATAGAGACATGCTGTCGCAGACTTTTTTGTAGTATTTTTATAGATCTACAATTCTCTAGTACATTACTTTGGCGTATCTCTGCTGGTTTACGCAGCAGCGTTATTTAATAACTACGCGATTTGTTCAACACAATTTATATAATACCGATATGTACTATTTACCTAAACCGGAAGTATTGTACTATCTATTGGTGAAAACTGTACAAAAATCCGTTCTATAGATTTTGAGAAAATCGATTACATACAGACAGACAGCTGTTTGGGGCTTTATTTTATAATAAGTATAGATTTAAGCTTGCGATACTGAGTCATTGCATGGAAGTGACGATATATGCAAAGTAAAACTAAGTACTATATAGTTCGCCACTTACCCAGTTAAGGCGAATCTGGTAAAGGATTGCATGATGTGCGCCGCCAGATCACGTTCTCGAGTGTGGTATTGCAAAGACATGTTCAACGGGTGTCCGAACACGTACTCCATCTCATCACCATGCATCACGCCCATCCATTCGCCCCACAGACTGGTGCTTGTACGCTAAAAGTGAAAAAGTAAATAGCTTTACGATTTATATGACACAGTTTTGATTTGAGTCTTGTCAGACTCTATCTGAATTTCGTTATTCCATAGCAGGAATAAGACATGTCTGTGTGTGTTTGTTTGTATGCGACATGAGGTCACGCTTTTGTGTGTGTGAGTTGGTGTCTTGCACACTCTTGTTATAGAGCTGTGATAGCCCAGCGGTGAGACAGTGCGACTCTTTCGAGGGGAACACGAGTTCAAACCCGGGCAGGCACCAATGAGTTTTTCTATTAAACTCATGTGTCTAATTGATAATTAAAATTTATCTTACGCTTTTCGGTGAAGAAAAATATCGTGAGGAAACCTGCATATCTCTAGAGAATTCTGGAGATATGTGTTACCTACCGATCCGCATTGGTGCAGCGTGGTAGGTCTTAGCTACAACCCTTCTCTCCAGAAACGGAGAGAGGAGGCCTATTCCCAGCAGTGGGATTGTAACAGGCCGCTACTTTACTTTTTTACTTGCACACTTGTGGGAGCAAGTGCGTGCTATTTGTGATACCAACTGTGCCATTCACTGTTACACCTTAAGCCATATTCCCTGGTTACCATAACTGAGCCATCACTATCATAATACCCTTTATTGAAGATGTGGAGAGCTATAATGCGAATCCTGTAGAATGCCAAGTGCAAAAATGCACCTATTCTTTCGCAGCTCAAAATAACGACGTGCCTCTTCTTCATATGCTATAAGCGGCTACTCGATGACTTCGGACATATCGTGCGGCGGGAGGACAATGCCTTTGAGCGACTCATAGTTACCGGTAATACTGAAGACAAAAGACAAAGTGGTCGCTCACCAACTAGGTGATCCTGCTGACAAAATATTTTTATGAGATAGCAATGAAGGCCACTAATAGAAGCCGGTGGAAATAATGGATCCACTGGAGGACATAGTCGGTCAAGACCACGTTCTTCAGCAATTAAGAAACGACTGGAGAGAGAGAGGGATAGCTAACATCATATTAAAGTCGTTGAAAAGATAGAATTGCTATGATCAACTGGTTCATGCCTTTATTATTGGGCATTTGGGTATGTTGGGTAAATGACAATCAACGACAAATCTGCTTGATAGTAAGTAAGACACAACAAAAATATACATATTGCGACAGTTGAAGAATTCACTACGCAATTTATCGCACGACGCAAACTTCAATATTTTCTGCTTATTAGAGCGTTTTCATCTGTTTTTTTTTAATAGATTGGATTACCAGTGTATAATTCTGGTAATAGATTATTTCGCAGCATTGTCCGCTAAGACACTGTGAGATATCTTGAGGGCTAGACTTGATAAACAAGTTGAGTTTATAATTAATTGAACTTTTGTTTCCATTAGCAAATCTTAGTAGGCCTTGCCCGAAATAATACCTCTGCCCACACGGGGTTTTGAACTAAACGCCTACGCTGCTAACTTTGGAACTGATTCAAATAATAGCCCGCATTTGATATACAAAAGGGCAGTACAGTATTATTCACGGGTAAACAAATGTTTGTCTAAAATGTTAATAACCTCAATGACGCAACAAGTGATAAGTCTTTTCGTTACTGGAGATCCCGGTTCTATCCCCAATTGATATTTTGCAAAATATCGTCTCAAGTCTGGTTTAGACAAAAGTCTAAGCTGTGGGTAGTTACTTTGTTATTTGACACACTTAAATAGACGATGTGGGCAAATCAAATGTGTAAAATGAGTTTCTTTTTTTTGTTTGGCTTACGTTGAAAGGGTTATTTTAAGAAAGTTTTTTTATATATTTTGGGTTCTGTTTACGGGATAAATATAATTGGGCTATTAAAATGTGTAATTAATATAAGAAATACGGGTTTTTTACTAAAATAAGTAAGCTTCTAATATTAGAAATGCGAAAGTCTGAAATTTTCATGGCCAATGCACCATATAGATGAAATTTGGCACAATAAAAGCTTATTTACCGGGTAAACGAGCTTATATATTTTGGCAAAAAAATCCTATCTTTTTATCGGGTAAAGCAGGAGATTGAGAAGCGCCGTTTATTATAATATATCGGGATATTTTATGCAAGCATGTAATAAACGAAAAAGTTTCTATATCACTTTGTTTGCCTAACGTCGAAAAAAGTATTTTAAGAAAGTTTTTATATATTTCGGTTTTTTATATTCGATAAATTAAACTAAGTTGTTACAATATATAATTCATGTATATAATAAGGGTTATATGCTAAAATAAATAAACTATGCTCTCGAGAAAACGATAAATCTCTGTGTCTGCATTTCTATTGAGTTTACAAGACAGTGAGACGCGGTAGATTTTTTTTTATATAATAAGTATTAAAAAAAGTAAAGTAACGCCCTTTACTATACCTTATAATATTTCCTAATTAACAGTAATGCCATGAAGGAAATCAAATTTAATGTTGACATTTGGGGTAGTAAATAGGAATTGCAATTTAACCCCCCGGATCATCCTGATTCTTGGGATGGAGATATTTGCAAAGTTGGACACTGACAGAATCTACTGTTTATTCCAAGACTACAGTCCACGCGGACGTAGCCGTTGATAAAAGCTAGTACATTATAAAGATAATTCGAGTTACAATCAACGCTCCCCACTAGGGAATATCGACGTATCCTGTAGGATATACAACTGCAATCATCATAACGATCCGCGTTATACGACTGTTCTTTATTGTGTTTTTACTAGAGTAGGTTTTTATGTCTGTGTAAGCGTGATTTAAATGTTAACTGGAACTGTGCTTTAAGACCAAAAACTTCGAACACTGCGTGTTGCTGGTGATGAAATATAGATCCGATACGTGGTTACTGAATATGGCCTTCATAAGAAATGTCAAAATTTATGAGCGGAAGATGAAGCGAGCTATGCTTGGAGTATCTACGTGATCAAATTAAAATTTAGGATATCTGTACAAGATACAAGGTCACTGATATAGCTCAGCGTGTCACGAAGCTAAAGTGGCGATGGGTGGGGCACATATTGCGGAGAACCGATGGATGGATGTGGTCAGCCGCTGGATACAAGCGGCACAAGACCGTGTGGTGTAGAGATCCAACAACATCATCATTCGCTTACCCTTATCCCACTCTAGGTGGGGTCGGCACAATATGTCTTATTCTTCCATTCTCCTCTATCATTCGTCAGCTCTGCCGGCACTCCTTTTATATGCATATCATTCTTCACACAATCCATCTATCGTTTCTTCGGCCTCCCTCTAGTCATATGTGCATCCATCTAAATTCATATTCAAAACTCTTTTGGTCACATGATTTTCATCCCCCCTCATTACATGACCATACCAACTTAATCTTGCACCTCTCATCTTTTCTACAATGGGCGCAACTTTCAAATTTCCCCTAATATACTCATTTCGTATATTATCCAGTCTTGTCACATCACACATCCATCTTAACATTTTCATCTCATTTGCGTGCAACTTTCTTTCATCCTTTTCTTTTATTGCCCAACATTCTGATCCGTACATTACGACAGGTCTAATGACCGTCTGTGTCCAGCAATGGGCATATAAATATTTGAGTGCATTTAAATTCGGAAGTATCAGTTTATGAAATTTCTCAATTTTCCTCATTGATTCTGTATCTGCAAGACATTATTATCTGTTTCTTCTTAGATGTTGTGGAGTATAATTCATAGACGCTTCTAAATGATACAAAATCGTTAATCGTCCGTCTCAAACGTATATTAGATCCCTTTTGTGTGTATCTTATGCCTCGTCTTTGGCACACTTTATAAATTTGACATTCAATCTGGTAACGGACAATATACGTTAGAGACGGACGATTAAAACCACCTTAGTATCATTTACAAGCGCCTTTGAATTATACTTCACAACATCTAAAAAGAAACATTATCCAATCTCATATTTGATTCGCTTGTATCTATTGGCTTTTACAATGATACAATACATTGATATACAAAACAATGATAACACTACTTAATGTAATTTTTGATTATAAGCTAAACTTTTTAATCGATAACTAATGCACACGACTTCATCTAACTATATCTTTTAGATTAAAAATAAAATACGTAATATGATTTTTTCAAATTGTCTAATATACATTTAATACATTTAATGGCATATTAATATAATCAATGATTTATTTATCACGCACAAAATATTATAAGCCCGAAATAGATATAAGTGGGAGGTAAAATATCACCAAAAATTCAATGCACATAAGAATGGTCGGATGTCGTGGCCTGAAATAGAACTCTTTAATCTGTGACCTTTGACATCCAGATATGTCCCGCGGTGCTAAAATTATTTGGGCCACTAAAATACACTCATAGTTTTAAATACCAAAGGTCTATAGATATTAAGGTGTTCTTGTATAGATAAAACCTTATTGCGGAACTAAAAAAGTTTTGATCTTTGTGTTTACTAAGAGACTTCAATTATTTGCTTAAATACTGAATCTCATACTAGTTTAGACGTAAGTAATGTATAATAAAATATAAGGCTCCCATCATACTACATCATAACATCTGTACTATGGAATTCTACAAAGTAACCCCTGCTTCTATAAATTATTATGTGCATAGAGTTATTATACTAGAGTAGGGCAGACAGAGCAGGCCTGAAAATGAGAGTTTCGCAACAAATAATTTAGAGGGATTATATTGTCTTTATTATATTATCTTTGCCTGATCACACATAAAAAAGAGATATATATATATATATACAGTCTCATTTGTTTCTCTTTATTTCTTATTGTTGTAACAGGGCAAATTTTATCCTGGTTTCCCTATTCTAGTATAATAACTCTATGGTTATGTGACATATCAGAAATTTTAGTTTATGCATACAGGAAAATGTTTCTAAACATAAGATTATATAAAAGTATTTTATATTAATTAAATTTTTGAATTTATTTTGTCGTATAATATATTTAGTATGCTCTGTCTGTAGGTAATATAAGAACTTGTAAATCTTTTTTTGCATATTTCAGGTCAGAGGTATGAAAATCAATATAAAGTAAATATTCTTCATAAGTTATGACTATATTTGTTTTCTCGCAGCAATATCCGTGGTAAGGAAATTGATGAAAATGTATTCTCCGAAGATAAATTGCCAGTCTTCCTTTTACATGATGCAGATATTAGATTGAAACTTTATATTTACGTTGTGTTAATAATTTGGGTACAGCAGTTTGTTACATTTTTACTTTTCTATCATTAAACAGGAACTACCTTATTATAATGTTTCGATAATTTCGGTAAAGCGGTTATTATATAATTATTTATTACATAATAAATAATAATATAGTATGCCGTGTGGTATCCGGCTGAGTAGAATAGACCACCCTCAGTTCTTACGGAGGTGCCGTAAAAGGCGACTAAGGTAAATTGACCCACCGTGTGGTATCCGGTGGAGTAGAATAGACCAACCTCTTTCTAACCGAGGTGTTGTAAAATACGACAAAATTAAGTTGAAGTCAGGCATGCGGCCTGTCGTAAAATACGTAGCCGAATCATATGACAACATGTTTATAACATGTTGTGCTGACCCCACTTAGAATGGGATAAGGGCAGAAGGATGATAAGCTAACAATGATATAATATAGGTCAGCCTTAACATAATTTTATAAAAGAATTACATAATTTTAGACAGATTTAAAACTGTATTTTAAAATCTGGATCATGGTTATTTGTTCATCTGATAATGTATTACTAAATTGACTAAAAGTTATTTCTATTAATCATCATCATCATTCTTCTGCCCTTATCCCACTCTAAGTGGGGTCGGCACAACATGTTACTTACATGTTGTCACATAATTTGGCTACGTATTTTACGACCGGCCGCCTGCCTGACGTCAACTTACCTTAGTCGCCTTTTACGACACCTCGGTAAGAAATGAGGGTGGTCTATTCTACCCAGCCGGATACCACACGGCACGGCACAACAAAAAATTACTATATTAATAGAATTAAAAGTTATTTCTATTAATATAGTAATTTTTTTTCTCAAGATACTCTTTTTAAATGAACTTATAAACGTCAGATTTGATAAAGTAAATTTGGATCATGAGTTTGAAAAAATTTCAGTATTTTAAAAATTATCTGAATATTCGGTTTTTAGATAGATCAAATAAGAGGCAACATAATTACTAATATTCCTTAATATAATGTATACTCGTAATTTTGTCAAGAATACCTTCTTATTTCTTCTTCTTAACGTTCGTAAATTCTTGAAGTTATGGAAGCAACTGCTTTTCGTCAAACTAGCTTACGCAGTAGCGTGGTTATAGTCAATTTGAATCGAATTGGTCACCGTGATGTCACTGACCGATACAAAACAAATTATTTAGACGGAGTTTTAAAAGATACGCTTCTGATACTTTTTTGTAGTATCCTTTTCGTAACTTTAATTGTATTTGTTATGTAAAATTTTAAGTAAAGTAAAGGCCTGTTGCTATCCCACCGCTGGGCATAGGCCTCCTCTCTCCACTTTAGTAGAGAAAGATTGGTGCGAAGATCTACCAATGCGGATTGGTAGGTTACGCATATCCCTACAATTCTTCATTCCTCACGTTATATAATTTTTTCTTCACCGAAAAGCATATGGTAAATTGCAAAAATCAATTAAACATATATGTTTTAATAGAAAAATATAGGTACCTGCCCAGGTTTGAACCCATGATTATCTCAATAGAGTCGCACGGTTTCATCGCTGGGCTAACACAGCCCTTTGTTATGTACTTATTACATAATTAAAATGCAATTTAATGAACCTGTCTTGAAGCTTCCTTGAATATTTTTGGAGATTTTTATATAAAAAACATATCATATTCCTTTAATAAACTAAGTAAATAACAATACAAAGAAAAGAAAAGGAAAACAACTTTCAACTGGAGAGTCTACTTAAAAGTTTTGTAATAAGATAAGTTAGCGAATTTTTATACGAAAAATGCTGGTGACCTAAATAAGTAAATTGTTCGTTTTAAATGGATGAGACGCGGCTAAGGATCAATTATATTACGAGTATATAGTGTTGTGACCGAAATATTTAAAAAACAACTTATTATATAAAAAATTTGAATGAAGTAGTTTTCATTTAATATTACACATCTTTTTAGACCAGATAAACAAATGAACGTGTTCAAGTTGTTTCTTATAAGGATAGGCGTTAGTAGTCTTTTAAGTTGCGCTATAGAGTTGCTCTTTCCGGATACGTAAGTATGCAGGATAGACGCGGTGAGTTTGAGGTTTGAATGTTGTGTAGATCGTATTAGATGTTGAATTGTTTCATAGGGTTCGATTCTAGGTCTTGGTTGTTAATACTTTGTAGTATTACTATAGATCACTCGACAGTGGGTTCTCGAGACATTTAAGTCTCGGTCTTCAGTGGCCGGAAGTATACGGTCGTGATAGGAAATACTGGTTGTAACCAAACTTTTATTATAACTACTTGACATAAAAAGCGGGTGGCATTGAAATATTTAGTTGCTGAAAAATGACTGAATAAATCTATCTATCAAACTTCGATTAAATTTTGCCGGCCATGGTTGTGAAATTTATAGACCACTGCCTATTTCCCAATATCCCTTGACTTTAGTCACCCCTTTGTTTAAGAGATAACTCACTCCCAAATAACCTATCCTGAAACACATTTAAGTCGATATTGTTTAAAAAAGTTCTGATTTATATTGCAATTATCCGCTTTTGTTAAGAAAATCTATGTAAAGCTTAGTGTAGGAAGAAAAACCGTTCTCATACCTACATACATGCAGTATTAGTTAAAGCTCGTATCATAAGACACCAGCATCACAAAATTGCAAAGAAAATCGCTGAGCGATTTTTTCGTGAAGCCTATATCCTGACGGCGCTCTGCTTACGGGTCGAAACAATCGTTTAGATTGTCGTAGTGAATGTGTGTAGTGTCCTGTAGGTGGTGGTCTCTTTTCGACTGGTACGAAGATTATAAATTTTATTTTATCGTTACTCAGTTTTATTCATAATAAAAATAAATGCCGAGCATTATTTATTTTTAGTATTTCGCATTTAAAAATTGTACCAACAAATACTTGCTAACAAATAGTGAGATTTATGTTCTCATACAAAATGACGTTTGAATTCTGCAGAGCCGGTTTATGAAAACACGTTAATTTAGCTAACGAACTAAAAACAAGGGCCTTGCAAACAGGTCGAGCGATGTTCTTAGTTTGCGCCGGACATTACTGTTTGTATATTGACACGGAAAATGCTGTTTTGCAATTTTTTATTTCACAAGCCGTACCCGCGACTTCGTGTGCTCAACTTAAATATTAAAATATCCTCAATTATGTACTTTATGATTTTAGCTTATTCCAAAAAGAAACACGGGATTTTATTAAATTATGTAAGCCCGGTATATGAACTTCAATTGTATAAAATTTAATCAAAAATATTTCAGTAGATTAGCCGTGAAAACTCATACAGACAGATTTTTGTAGATACGGAGATATATTTAGTGTATCAAATATAACTTGGCTGATGAAAATCAAAATTTGCGAACAAAATTGAGGTAAAACATTGAAACACAGACTGCATTTACTAAATTGTGCGTGAGAAAAAACATACTACTGATGACTTTAAACTTCCAGACCAATTTATACTTGTCAAACTATTTATACTTCATTATCGAAATACCACGAATATTACTGAGTTTTTTGGAAAGAAAATCCTTTGTAAATCAATTAAGACAATCCTCAGGGCTCTAATACCTCTTTTTAGTCAATAGACACGTATAGCTAGACATAGGCAACATCCAGAGGTTTCCATGTCTTATGTCACGTTAACCAGCTGATAACTATTACTCGCGCTCACACCTCGGATATTTGGTCATAGCAATTTGTCTGACTGCTTTAATATGACTTTTAATGACTTGCATATATGTTGTATGAATAACATATATACAAGTCAGACATTTAAAAACAAATGCGGTTATATATTTTTGTAGAGCTTTAAAGCGTCTCACAAAAGTTCTGACCCAGGGATAGCGTCTGACTTCTCTGACATGACATCAGAGTTATATTCTACAAAATATATATATAAATCTCTCTAAAAATCTTGGCACACTGTTAGATAACGAAAGTTTTAGAGTGGATTTGGATCTCAGATTGGGAACCACATTGTGCCTTAAGCACAGATGTCCATGTGGAGAAGAGGTAGACAGTTTTGGCATACACGGGCTTTCATGCCATAGGAGCTCTGATAGGCTTTTCCGCCATGGTTCTCTTAACGACACCATCAAAGGAGCTCTTGCCACCATCGACATTCCTACTCTTCTCGAGCTTTCCAGGATATGTCGGGATGATGGCAAGACGCTAACGCTGGTTTCTTGGGAACGGGGACGGGCCCTAATGTGGGACGCAACATGCGTTGAGACGTAAGCCTCGTCCCATATCAGGGAAACGGTGTCTAGACCTGGAGCTGCGGTAGAAATGGCCGAATCCAGCAAGCGGCGAAAGTATGCATCTCTCGTTGAGAGTTATATATTTGTGCCGTTTGCAGTTGAGACCCTAGGGCCACGGAGCCAAAGTTTTTTTATCCGTTTTAACACCTCGGTTGATCGTCTCTTCGGGTGACAAGAGGGCTGGTTCCTTTTTCGCACAAAGAATCAGCTTAGCGATTCAACGCGGAAACGCTGCCAGCATTCTTGGGACCATTCCACGTGGGCATGATTTGTATAGTAGTAGCGTGTAAGTAATTTAAGATAGATATAACTTGTACATATTTGTTATAAATTAGTCATTAAAATTTAAGTTAACTAACTCCGATTTTCACTTACTTTTCTCACCCGGTACGTGCGCAACCGGGCAAGTTCCATAAACATAGAGGTATTAAAAATACATGAAAGACTACTAATCGAAAGATCTGTTTAGAAAGTAAGTTCTTTCTTACGGCGCTGGGATCTTAATATATAAATACTTCATTAATATTATATTAATAGTTCTTTATTTCACATACTCCAAAATAATTTAGAAGAAATTGATATCGTTTGCTGCGATAATTTTTCGCTTTGTGTATTTTAACAATTGATAAAAATAAAACTGTAGTTGAGTTCAGCGAAGAGCAAAAATAAAATCGAAATTGATACCTTCAGAATTTTAAAACCGTTTTCTGGTTTTCAATTTGCATCTAACGAAACTCTACGTATTTATAACGTTCGTTTATTCTGAAACCATTTTTGTTTATAAAAGAAAAATGATCTTCATTTTGTCTAGAGAATCGACAAACATATACATATTTTGAAAGTATTTCAAAACGTGTATTCATACAGAAAATAAATATTTCTGTTTGCCTAGACTTATCATTCTCCTATCATTAAAGCTGTGACTATTCCCTTAAAGATATAACTTGACACAGTCATCATCACCATTCTACTGCCCTTATCCTAAGTGGGGTCGGCACAACATGCATAACCTTCTTGTGTAATTCGGTTAGGTATTTTACCGGCCGCTTGTCTGACGTTAACTTACCTAAGTCGCATGTTACGACACCCTGGTAAGAAATGATGGTGGCCTATTCTACACAGCCGGATCCCATATGGCAAGTTTACAAAACTTTATATTTTCTAAAATACACCATATACAATTAATCTTATTTTTTATTTTAATAACAAATTCTATCGGCAGAATACTCATTGATCACTACATAAATTAGTATAGCGTTTGAGATTTTGTATTTCAATCAAGCCAGATGCGAAAAAAGACAGTTTAACTCCCTTTCATAATAAAAAAACTGTTTACTTTTGAAGTAATAGACAACTATTCAGCCCTATATAAAATCAATAGGTACTCAAAAATAACCTCTAATGTCTCATAATTGTGCAAAGGTCTTCTGACAAAGGGTTAATGAAGTTAGCGCCACCTTTAAGGACAGCTTATACTAGCTATTATAAAAAGAACAATCTATAGAGCTTTACAAATTCGCGTGTTCTAAATATTAGAAAAGGCGTCTAGAACAAACGACGTTAACGCTCGTTGGAGTAAGCTTCTATTCAACTAGAAATGGGGCACGCTACGCCGTAAAATCTTTACAATATTTATCACTGAACATATTGTTCGGAGCATTCAAGTAAGATTGAAATTTGCATAATTTATTTATTTTATTTATTTTAGGACCACCAGTAGCTACTGTATGTAAATAAATTATTATACTACAAAATATTAATAGCGTTTGTTAAATGTGCAGATTACTAAGGTAGCCACATCCTCAAAAAACCCCAAATTTATTACCCTACCGCTTTACAAATAACAAACTTAAATTTTATATTACAATGTAAAAAAGACAATACGCTAAACAATAAAAAAGTATAGGAAATTTAAAGAAAAACTATATCACAGCTCCTTAGGTCTGTTTTCAGCAACTCTCAACAACTTTAATGTGTTTTGACGAAATGAGTTAGCGGGTTCATTGAATATATCCAAAGAAATGAATACAAATGAAGAAGAAACTCAAAAGCTACTATAATGTAACTGATTTCATAAAGGTAAGCTATTCCTATTACTTAGTTAAAGGTAAGTGTAACAAATCAATCAAATAAAATATCATAAACATAACTAATTATTATATTGTTATAATGTTTTGAACCCATCCGGGCATTATTCATGAGCTCTTTACACGACGTTAACGCGGCGGGAACTGTTAACGTTAACGTTAACCGTTAACGTCGTGTAAACTAACGTCATGGATTAATGTCGTGAAACTAGTCGGGCTAACTCGATAAGATTAGACGTGAGTACAGCCGGTGTCTACTCATTAACTATAAATACACAATAGTTTAAGTTTAAAAATTATTAAAAGTTAGGTTAGTTTTACAATTTGTCATATGGTTAGTTTAGGTAGTAAGGTTAGTAAGTTCAAAATTTATAGGAGATTTTATGGACTAAAACGTTACTGTTTATTCAGTATACCGTCTTTTATTTTTTATGGATATGGCAAAGCAAAATTTATCTGTAAAAGTTATCTACACATTATTAGTATTTACTCTAACCGTAATTAATTAACAATGGAAGCACGGCAATGTTAAACTTTTTTATGCTTCTAACATGACGAACAAAACATTGCAGTTACCTAACGAATTACTCGAGCATACCTCTTTGTAGAGTTTTCATTATATAAGACCATAATTAAGTCTAGGCACAGCTGACAATAGCAGTTTTACTTGCACTTTGTTAGCTTAGTTATTAATTATTAAAAACCGCTTAAGAAGAAAGTTTTGTTCATAGTTGATCTTAGAAGAATTTATTTGATTTTATTAATAGTTATATTTTAATGATCTGCTTAATTATCTACTTGAAAATCAACGTTCTAAGTAATTTAAATATGTGTATAATTAATTTGCTATTATATAAATAAAAGTTTATTTACCGGACACTATCGATAATTTTTTTCCCGACGTGTGGTATCCGGCTGAGTAAAATAGACCGCCCTCAGTTCTTACCGAGGTGTTGTATAATACGAATAAGGTAAGTTGACGTCAGGCAGGCGGCCGGCCGTAAAATACGTAGCCAAATTTTGTGACATGTTTGTAACATGTTGGGCCGACCCCATTTAGAGTGGGATAAAGGCAGGAGGATGATGTTGATGACTATCGAAAATTCTTTTCATTAAAATATTTAAGATTCTTTTTTAGTAAAAAGTAGCGGCCTTTTAATATATAAAAAGCATATTACAAAATTGAAGATTATTTGGTTGATAAGAAAGCCTGGATTTGAAAATCCTTTCAGCTTCATACAAGACAGCGGTTTAATAATGTATAATTGAAAATATTTAAAAGATTGACCGCCGACTTTCTTGCTGGTTCTTCTCGGTAAGAGCAACATTCCGAACCAGTTGTAGCTTCATTAATCATATTGATGCTTGACGATTCAAAAGTGCCTGAAATGGTTTATTTGAATAAAGATTATTTTGATTTGATTTGATTTGATTTTATAGTAACACACACACAGCTGGGAATAGGATTCTCTCTTCGTTTTTGAAGAGAAGGATTGGGGCTATCAACTACAACTCTGCTCCAATGCGGATTAGTAGGTTACACATATCCCTAGAACTCTCTAGATATATGCAGGTTTTCTCACGATGTTTTCCTTCACCGAAAAGCGTGTGATAAATTGCAATTATCAATTAGACACATAAGTTTTAATAGAAAAACTCATTGGTGCCCGCCCGGGGTTTGAACCCGTCACTTCCACTGAAGAGTTGGACGGTGTCTCCGCTGGGATATCATAGCTTTTTTAGTACTTAAGATATATACATTGATGCAGACGACATAGAATATCTCTTTTTACAATATTTTGCTTAAATGCTTTTTAAATCTTAAGGTGCTGGAATGGCGACCCCGCGTTGGTATATGCAGTGTCAATAGATCCCTTACGAAATGAACTGACGACCTCAATAATGTCGTGACGAGCCGCTGGATACAAGCGGATGATGACAAGATCGTGTGATGTGGAATATCCCGTGAAGAGTACTTTGCCCAGTGGACATCGATTGATGAAGAAGAAAAAGAAGAAATATTGGAAATAAGTGTTAGAAAAAAGAATCTAAAGACTATTACTGTGGAAATCGTTTTGTCGTAATATAAACGTTATATTTTAAATGAAAATTTTGAACACAAAAGTAATTATTTTAAATTAACCATAAGAGATAGAGATATGCTGTCGTTGACTTTTTTGTAGTATTAATGTAGATCTACAATTCTCTACTGCATAATTTCAGTGTGTCTCTGTTGGTTAACGCAGCGCACGCGACGAAAGCTTCCAGCAAACGAGTTGTTTTGCTACTGCACGGTCTCTTCAAGACCATAATTTCCACACACCATAACACCTTTCGGAAGAATTGCCCTACCGTTTAATAAAAACCGTACAAAAATCCCTTCAGTAGAGAAAATCTATCGCTTACAGACAGAGGGCTTTTGGGACTTTGTTTTATAATCATTACTATAAATTTAGGTTGGACTATGACATTATATATCATTAATAATACGTAGGAAAAATAATTCTAATAACAACTTTAAATAACAATCAACAAACCTGACTCGCTAATCCCAAGCGCAATACGCGTTGTGAATATTTTGATTGGACTACAAAAGAGTAAGGAATACCCAAGGGTAACGATTTGCGAACAATCAAGTGGTTCTCGTTGCAATATTGTGACGCACTAGACTACAAATATAGCAGTGGCACGTGATTTGCTTGCTTTGCCTTGACACGTGTTTTATGTCATTGTAGAAACACAAGGACAAAAACAAGCACTTACCTTAATTCACGTGTCATAACAGGATAGGTTCGTTTTTTTTAAGAGTAAATAGTAAGTTTATCGTTTTTATGCTCCAATCTTTTTTCTTAATTTTTTTATGATCCATCTCGTTAGATAAGCATCCGTTGCTTCGAATGGATATGTAATTTTGTATCGCGAAAATGACCTCAATCATCAAGCTAATAAATGGATTAGGAGCGTCAGTTACACCGTTTATATCGGTTAAATATAGTGTAATTATATCCTAAACATTAAAATATATATAAAAAGCAGCATAGCGTGAATATTACGTGAATACAAAAGTAATAATGAAATTATTTTGATAAAGTAAGTGGAAAATATATATAGATGCAGGATTTTTTCGTGGAGTCTATCTCATGATGATTCTTCGGTTGTGTAGTGCTTGTGTATTGTGCTGGCAGTGGTGAAGGTTTGTGCATATGTTTTTACGGATCCCACATATTGTATCGGTAGTGTGGACTAATCGAAAAACGATTAGTCCACTCTACATTTAGCATTATAAATATTTTCTCTTTACTTTATTGCGGATTATAGAAAAATAATTTCATTATTATTTTTGTATTATGAATCTCCGCAAAGTAACGCCTAATTCTAGAAATTACGTGAGTATTATATTTAAAGAAAAACACATACATATGACAATACTTAACAAGATTTTGTACGAATGTACTAAATATGTACTTACTGCCGAGTGGTATCCGGCTGAGTAGAATAAACCACCCTCATTTCCTATCGAGGTATCTTAAAAGGCGACTAACGTAAGTTGACCCCCCGTGTGGCATCCGGTTGAGTAGAGTAGACCACCCTCTTTCTTACCGAGGTATCGTAAAATACGACTAAGTTAAGTTTACGTCAGACAGGCGGCCGGACGTAAAATATGCAGCCAAATCATGTGACAACATGTTTGTAACGTGTTGTATCGACCCCACTTAGAGTGGGATAAGGGTAGGAAGATGTGAAGAAGAAGGGTACAAAATATGTACTTACTATAACCATATTATTAACAATGCATTATGATTTTTTATTGAATCTTGTAAAATAATAAAAGCGACCTCTTCAGGAAGACGTGGTGTTTAGTATGTAGTAGGAAAGGGAAATGACAGGTGTCACTTAGAACGCTCAGATAAGCGCGATGGCTGGCAAATATTTTTAAATCATTTGTCAATTTTCATTAAACCAACTAGGTATCCGCTTCTGTTTCGCATGGGAACATATATAATGTCTATTAACGTAATGTTAAGCCTGAAATGCTGAAGTTAATTAACGTAATATATAAAAGCAATAATAAAATTAATTTGCTATATATTATTATAGCAAAATAATTTTATTATTACTTTTGTATTATGGATCTCCGCAAAGTAACACTTAATTCTATAAATTATTTCACGTAATATAGTTGATATAGCATAATTATGTAGAATAAATAGTTTTGCGATTACCGCACAATAATTGACAAACTGTTTAAGAAATTAGAATTTGTATCGTTAGCTATCGTTAAAAGATAAATATATGCTACTTATTTCAACTTTTTGTAGAACTATAAAAGATGATATTCCACTTTACATTGTGTAAAATGTATTATGAATTCCCTGCCTGGATACCTATAAGTTTATTGTCTGTAAAATTTCTTTTTACTCTGTGACATTGTTGGATGAGTGTATAGTACCCGGCAATAAATAATGCACATCGAGGCTTAGAGAGAGAAATCGGCTACATTCTGCATCATAGAGCATTGTCTCTGTCGCACAGACCGACGAACCCGTGCGAAACGTCACATACTAACTGAGTGACAGTGACAGCGCTCTACGAAACCGAACTGGCCAGCTGTTTATACGCTGCAGCTTATGCACTATACGCTATTGAGAAATAAAAGTTATGAAATTAATAAAGCACTTTATTTTAATATAGATCGAGACATTGTTTTATTATATTATCTCAAAGACAACCTTAACACACCACGATTCGTGCTAGTATGTTTTAAAAGTAAGTTATTTAAAAATGCTTCTATTGAATGTTTAATCTCGATATATATTTCTTCAATCTAAGAATAGAGTATTTCATACATCATTCTGAAATCCAAGTATGTATCTATATTTCAATAGTAGATTTTTAAAGATTGAGTCAATACAGACCATTTCCCAGAAAATCCAATATTAAGGTAATTTGAAGAAAGAAGTTTATTTAATATGTTTGTGTGGATTAACAAGTAGATGGAAAGTACTAATTAAACAGCTCTATTTTTTCAAAACGACACCACGCTCTTGGGTGTATAAATTTAGTGTGTGCCTTAACTAAGGTATCAAGTGTTTTAACATTATAATTGCAACAATAGTATTTTATGTTACTAAAGAGAGTAGGAGGCTTTTTAAAACTTTATGACAGATTAATCAATCTAATAATATTATTCTAATCAGCCTCAATCTATTTTGGACTTGCCTTTACACAAGTTCAAAAAAGCAATTAGAGAGCCTCTCATTCATAAAGCTCATTATACTGTTGAGGACTAAGTTAATTAACTATGTTAGTTAAGAAAGCTTGGAATTAAATTGTGACCAGCAACGCACTAGACTACACTGTAATTTTTGTTGGGTAATAATTACAAATCCAATATTGTTATATTTATTTTTTAAAAGAGTGACCGCCTTGTTTCTTTCTGGTTCTTCTCGGTTATAGCACCTTTCCGAAATAGTCGTAGCTTCATTTAAATTTGAATTTGACGATTCAAAAGTGCTTGTAAAAGCCAATTGGAATAAAGAATCATTAAAATTTGAATTTGCATTACCATCATTAAAGCGCTTATAGTATGCGGCAATAAATAAGGCACATCGAGGCTCAGAGAGAGAAATCGACTAGATTCTGCTTCATAGAGCATCGACTCTGTCGCACAGACTGACGAACCCGTGTGTGACAGTGACAGCGCTCTATAAAACTGAATTGGACGGCTGTTTCGTTCTAAGTTCTCGATGTGCATTATTTATTGTCGGGTACTATACAACATTTGAACACTGACGTTGTGAACTCTCATATCACTTGTTAAAAATAATAAAATCATTACTTACATGGGTAAAGTAATAATAATAGACGTCCACTCCGGAATCAGCCAGGATTTCAGCGAAGTAATTAGTTGGGCAGACGAAGAAATAGTCGCCTACGACGTCAGCGATCATCTTCTGGTTCAAATATCCATCTGTGATCTCTTCCCAGTCAGTGTACTAAAACAAAGCATAAACTATACTTAGAATATTAAAAATAAATAATTGTAAATTATTTTACTTTCTTGTCAACGTAAATGTGGAGCCTAAAAACAGAAAGTCTTTATTAATCTCATTTGACGGGCCCTGTCTTTAGCTCCGCGGTTCGCGGGTTCGATTCCCGCCGTGGGCCAGCATTATCTATAAACAATTTGTTGGTTCTTTGAGCCTGGCTGTATATTTGTATTTAAGTATTTATTATACGAAATAATAAAAAATATAAAGAAAGAAATGATATTGTGAGTCTTTCTATAGAACGCACTATAGAGCTGTCTTGTGTTGAGCTGGAGCAGTATATTGTAGTATGCGTGTACCGACCTCCGTCAGGTGATTTTTCTTTATTGGAGGATACCATGGAGAACGTTCTTACGAGGCTTTGCAAAACATTTAAAAAAATTTTAATATGTGGTGACTTCAATATTGATATTTTAGTACACTCTCATCCATCCATCCATCCATCAGCCTAATGCAGTCCACTGCTGGACATAGGCCTCCCCATGTCTGCGCCAGACATCCCGCTTCTCCGCAATGCGCATCCAGCTGGCCCCAACAACCTTTTTGATGTCGTCGGTCCAGCGGGACGGAGGACGCCCTACGCTGCGTTTGCCAAGACGCGGTCTCCACTCCAGGACTCTTTTGCTCCAACGGCCATCAGTCCTGCGACAGACGTGACCAGCCCACTGCCACTTCAGCTTGCTTATTCTGCTAGCTACGTCGGTTACTTTGGTTCTCTCGCGGATAATCTCATTTCTGATCTTATCTTACTCTCATAATAGATATAAATTACTTAATTTATTTAAATGCTTCAACTTAGAGAATGTCTTTAATGAACCCACCAGAATAACCGCAACTACAGCTACCGGTCTTGATAACGTATTTTGTAATTGTAAAGTTTTAGAAAAAGCTGTAATTAATTATCTCAAATCTGATCATTCTGGACAGCGTATATCAGTTCCATATGCTGACACGCATGATACACAAGTAATAAAGTTTAAGCCAATCACCAATAAGCAAATTATGAAATTTAAGGAAAAATTATAGCTCGAGTTCCTTCTATAAATATCAGAAATGGTGGTCCGGATGAACTTTATAATGCTCTCTTTGGATTAATCGACTATGAATTCAATAATGTTTTTAAGACAGTTGAAAAAAGAATAGTAAAAAATTTTAAATTTAGTGATTGGGCAACAGTTGGTATTTTTAAGAGTAGAAATAAATTGTTTGATTTGTACGCACAAAAACAGTTTAATAGAACCCCCAAATTTAATGAATATGTAAAAAAATACTCTAAGTTATTTAAAATTGTGTGCGTACAAGCTAAGTCTTTATTTATTAAAGATAAAATAATGAAATCAGACAATAAAATAAAAGCCACCTGGAACATTATAGGTGATGAATTAGGTAAAAATAAAAAAATAATCATAAATTTGAGCTTATTGTTAATGATCACATCATTACTTCTGATGCAGAGGTCGCTGAAACATTTGAATTCTTTTTCCAAAATATACCAATCGTAACAACTCAATGCATCAACTCTTCACCAACTGAAGCTCTTAAGCTACTAAGGAGCATTTCCACTGAGTGCGATGTTAAATTTAATTTTCAATATATTACCCCATGTGATATTCTTAAAGTCTTCAAAACGATAGAATTGAAGAAAACACAAGATTTATGGGGTATGTCAATGAAAACAATGCACAACATTATTGAAATTATTGCGCCTTATCTGGCTTTGATTTTTAATAGAGCCATAGATTCTGGAATATTTCCCGATCTTATGAAATGTAGTAAATTAGTCCCTTTATTTAAATCAGGTGATAAAAATGATCCCAATAATTATAGACCCATCTCTGTATTACCAACTCTCAGTAAGATCTTTGAAAAAATTATGTACAATCAGCTGCTCAGACATTTCGATTTCAATAAATTACTACACCCAGAGCAGTACGGTTTCACTAAGGGCCGGTCAACAACAGATGCAGGCGCAAGGCTGTTGAAACATATTTTCGATGCCTGGGAGAATTCACAGAACGCTATTGGTATTTTCTGTGATTTGTCTAAGGCGTTCGATTGCGTCCAACATAAAACTCTCTTGCTTAAACTGGGTCATTATGGGATCAAGGATAATGCGCTTAGTCTTATTACATCTTTTCTCAACAATAGATCACAAAGAGTATGTATAAATGAGGTCAAGTCATCCGGATCAGTCACAGTTATGGGCGTGCCTCAAGGTTCTATCTTAGGTCCTTTCTTGTTTTTAGTTTATATTAATGATTTGCCATATTTTGTGCACAGTATTTGTGACATTGTATTATTCGCAGATGATACATCTTTAATTTTAAAGGTTGACAGAAATAAGGATAATCTTGACGATGTGAATATTGCTGTGTTTCAAATATCTCACTGGTTTACTACAAATAACCTACTTTTAAACGCAAAAAAGACTAAATACGTAGAGTTTTCACTACTTAATGAAACCAAAGAGGCAAAAAGTGTTGTATTAAATAACGAAACATTAAAGAAAGAGGATACAACTGTGTTTTTAGGAATGACCTTGGATACAAAGATCCAATGGGGTCCCCATATATCAAACCTTTGTGGAAAACTTAGTTCCGCTGCCTACGCTGTTAGGAAAATAAGACAATTAGCTGATGTTGAAACAGCAAAACTTGTTTACTTTTCCTATTTTCATAGCATTATGTCATATGGAATCATGCTATGAGGTACAGCGGCTGATATTCACAGGGTCTTCGTTTTACAAAAAAGAGCTATTCGTGGTATTTATAATATGAAACCTCGTGATTCTTTAAGGGAGAAATTCAAAGAAATAGGCGTCATGACTGTAGCTTCTCAATATATCTATAGTAATATACTATTTGTAAGAAAAAATATTCACCTTTATAGTAAGAATAGTGATAGATACGACAGACACACTAGAAACCGAAATAATCTAATGACGCCAAGGTTGCGCCTCCAAAAGGTGCGAAAATCATTTGTCGGTCTCGGTACACGTATTTATAATAAAATTCCTCAACATTATCTAGACTTGCCTTTACACAAGTTTAGAAATTATCTTAAAACGATGCTGCTACATAAAGCTTACTATACAATTGAAGATTATTTAAGTGATAGTAGCATATCTTAACTGCGATCAGCTACGCACCAAGCTGCAACGATTAATTTGTAACCATCAATCAAATAGTAAAAAAATATATATTTAAAAAAGAATGGCCGCCGAGTTTCTTGCTGGTTCTTCTCGGTAGGAGCAAACTTCCGAATCAGTGGTAACTTCTTGTAAATATTTGACGATTCAAAAGTACTGTAAACAGTCTACTTGAATAAAGAATATTTTGAGTTTGAGTTTGAGTTTAAGTATGTATTTAAAATTATATATCTATATAATTACCAGTTGTCCGTCACCCATAACAAAAGTATTAAGTTACCTGCTTTGGGGACGGACTACCGTGTGCATAAGTGTTGCAGAGGTTGTTTCCGATAAGATTTTGAAGAAAATAATATTATATTTTTAGAAATTTCTCTAGTCCACTAAAGTAATTTTTATCGAAATACTGTTAAAAAAATGAAATCTAGTCTAAAGTATATTGAAAATAATTGAAGCAACATTTTTCAAATTGCACCTCTATTATATTATAATATCAAAAATGCTGCTTTTAATTTCCATAAATGGCATTCGGAGTAAGAAATAAAAAGCCGAAGTTAAAAGTTTATAACGAATATAAATCCTAGTACACATGAAAAATTTATTTAAAAAAAAACTTTTAATATGAAGTCAAGAGTTGCGAAACTGTACTTCAGTTTGCCTTTTTAATAAAATATTAAAACATTAAACATTTAAAGTGAAAATCTCAAAATTTAGGTCACAGCGTCTTTAGAGCCACTTTTAGGTTTTGCTTTAATTTATCAATCTATAATAGCGATAGTAGAATGATAAGACCGTGTGATACTTGCAAGGTAACGGGTTTAAATCCCAGGTTTGGTTGGAACCTGCTCAAGGATTTTTGTGTTAAAACTTATGATCCTAAATGATATTTTCTAATGTATCACATGCTTTTAAAGGAAAATACCGAGGAACTTTCCATTTCTTAGAACAATTCCTGCGATATACCCTGTACTATTTATTTATTTATCTAGTTTATGTTATGGAAACAAAAAGTACTATAAGAATAATTAACATAATAACAAATAAACCAAACAAAACCAAAAATAGTTTCCAAATAATAAATTGAACACATAATAATTTTACCAAACCAAAGACAACTATGGCAAAAGAACATGGGAATATATTATGTTGCCTGATATTCTCAATAAAATGCCCGACATTATACTAATTAAGTTAGTAAAAAACCAAAAAAATTGTAAACACTTGCTCATATTACATTATTTAAGAACACGTAGTTATGTATATGTAGTAAACAGATATTTCGCGAATCAGGCGAACGCATTCTCGTTATGCTTAAACCTAAACAAGTTTATAATAAAGAAATAAATAAAGGCTAAAATAATTAAAATAATAAAAACATGCAAAAGAAAAGTATTCAATAATTAAAATAATTAATAGTAATGAATCTGAGTTATATGAAACCTACCAATTCGCACTGGAGCAACGTGGTGGGTTAAAGCTACAAATCTTTTCTATGCTCAGCAGTGGGGTAGTAATCAGACCGTTACTTTACTTTTATCAATAAAATCTTACCCTGAATAATGATCACTGAACTACTCAGAAGAGCATTTTCCATTATACGAGGCAATTTAAAAATGGGAAATAGTCATTTACCAATTCTGCAAAACGACTCGCTAACGATCTTCTCCGTTGGCCGCTAAATCACGTATATGATTATTGACTTGAAATATGCTCAAAACACATAAGCGAAAATAAAATAAAAACAACTCACTCTTAAATAAATTTTTCATATTAACACAAATTTATATACCAAAATTAGTTTCCACTTATTACTAATACTTGGACAGTGAAGAAGTATAGTAAGGAAAAATTATTATTAAATTATTATATTTATTTCAAGGGTAGGTTAGTAACTCTTTTAAACGTTTTTTAATCATCAAATATCAGTCAAAAGATACCATAAATAAGAAATTCTTTGGTATTTGTTAAAAATAGCTTAATTTACATAATTAGTATGCAACCTTATACTTATCGGGAAGTATTTGTACGACAAAGGTTTCTGTAATACAACATACAGCAAGATTATTTTGAAACCACAGATTACAGCAATAGGACAACCCAAGACGTAAATTTATACTGTGCAAAGTATAAATTTACCTCAAATCATTTATTTTTGTATTCTGTTATGCAATTAGGCATTCTCTTACCCTTGTCTACACTCTAAGTGGGGTCAGCACAATATGTCTTAGTTTTCCATTCTCTCATAATCATCTATCATTTGTCAACTCGGGCACCATTCCTTTTAAATGCATATCATTCTTCACAAAATCCAAGCTTCTTTTAGGCCTCCCTCAAGTCAACATCCATCTACATTCATATTTAAAACTCTTTTGGTAACACGATTTTCATCCCCTCTCATTACATGACCATAACAACTTAATCTCGCACCTCTCATCTTTTCTATAATGGGCGTAACTTTTAAATTTCCTCTAATATACTTATTTCGTATTATATCAAATTTTGTCACACCACACATCCAACTTAGCTTCCTCATCTCATTTGCATGCACCTTTCTTTCATCCTTTTCTTTTACTGCCCAACATTCTGATCCATACATTACGACAGGTCAATTAGTATTAAATAAAAATAAGTAAATGTTATCAACTATCACTATACTTTCATATATCACTTCCCCATAAACAAAAAGCTTTATTTCATATCATATTTTACATCAGACCTTCTAGTAGATTTAATTTCTATTTTACTTAAATACCGCAAAGGAAAACGAAAAATTATTTCCCAAAGGTAAGTAATTACTTAGCAACAATTAAGAGTAACAATATCTTAAAAGATTTAAGTTTCGACTAATTCTTGGTACATTTTAATCCGTTTTAAAAACTTATTATTTAATTAGATTCGGGGCAAGGAAAAAGCAGATAGCGTATAATTGAGGGTAAGTTAAGGTGAACGAAAGCGTTCAAATAGTTATTATAAAATAGAACCCTCAAATTTCAACCGTATAACTACTAATTAGAGCCAAGTGTTAATTTTGTTATATATTTAATCTTAGCAAATGTAATATTTATTGATAAGTGGGAAATGCTTACAGCTACACATAAATAATGCAATATTAAACCTAGAAATAATTTCCAAAATATGTCCACGGTAAGCGAAAAAAGAGCTCAAGGTATTAACAGTTAAGATTCCAGAATGAGAAAAGCTCTTTAAAGGTCTGTCTTATACAAAAGTAATAATAAAATTATTTTGTTATAATCCGCGATAAATTAAATAGAAAATCTATATAATGTTAAATGTATAGTGGAATATTCGTTCTTTCATACCCGATACATGCAGGATTTGTAAAAACACATGCACAAACCTCCACCACCGCAACCACAATACACAAGCACTACACACTCTTGCGATTAAACATTATGGAAGAACTTGAGATCATAAAGCATAACAATGGCGCCCTCATTAGTGATCAGATTAATGTTTCAAGTTCAAGCTTGTTACACGTGTTCAGAGGGAAAGTAAATGGTGGGGTTGAACGGATTACTATATAACCATGCTTGTTTGGATAATGCTTTGCTTTGTGATTTTGAAGTCTATTTTCTGAGGATGCTTCGGTTGCAGAGCGATTTGTGGTAAAGTAAATGGTGAGCTTGAACCAATTACTATATCACCATGCTTGTTTGTATAATACTTCCTTTTGCGATTTTGTCGTGGAGTCTATCTCCTGAGGATGCTTCGGTTGCGGGGCGAAACGATTGTTGAGTTTGTGATAGTGAACGTGTGTAGTGCTTATGTATTGTGGTGGCGGTGGTGGTGGTTTGTGCATGTGTTTTACGAATCCTGCATGTATCGGGTATGAAAAAACGGATAGTCCACTATACATTTAGCATTATAAATATTTTCTATTTACTTTAGCGAGGATAATAGCAAAATAATTTTATTTTTACTTTTGTTCAAAATGTTTGTTTTCGTTAGACACATTTTAGGCTGCCTACTCTACTCTAGTATAATAACTCTATGGCTCTTATACATCGTATTTATAAAATGTTCACACTCATCTTCCTTTATGTACTCGTATGTCAGAGACATTATAATGTAATTATTTCTACATTAAATCACATTAAGGTCAACTGGAACCCAGTAATATGATGTTCGTTTTCTATTCATGGATCTTTATCTCATACAGTAGACTAGACTAATACATTTTATATTACTTCTAACCAACAAACTTCGTATAAATTCAGCTGTCAGTTATTCTCCAATGTACTTGTAGTTTTGACATACGCAGTAATTTTATAAAATTTACTTTATGAAGTTTTCCAACAAATATCGAATAAAATGTTCTAAAAGATGTGTCCCTTTTTTGTATTTTATATTTTAAATATTGATATAATGGTAAACAGATTTTATCATATATAATTTTTTTATTCGTATTTTAAGGGTTGTAAGGGAAAATTATATTAACTAATCAATACCAACCAATTAGCTCAATGCAACTTTACTTGTCCATGGTGAACATTGTTAATAAACATACACTGCAATAACCAACCCGTTTGCCAAGTATTGTTTAAATGACATTAATGTTCAGAAATAGCGCCATCAGCAGAAGACAATATGTCCATCCATAGAACTAAAGTTATTACAAACCATACAGTAAAAACTAACACGCTGTTACTATCCCACTGCTCGGCATAGAATTCCTCTCTCGGTTTTTGAAGAGAGAGTTGGAGTTAAGACCCACCACGCTGTTCCAATGCGGATTGGTAGGTTGAACATATTCCCAAAATTCTCTGAAGATATGCAGGTTTCTTCACCATAAAACCACCAAACCAGCGTGTGAGAAATTAAAATTATTAATTAGACACATTAGTTTTATCAGACTCATTGATGCCTGCCCAGGGTACGAACCCTTTCGAAAGACTCGCACGGTCTCTCTGGTCTTTCACAATTTACCACACTCAAACCATACAATGCTTATTATTAACTCAATACGACGATTAAAACCAACTAAACTCAACAAATATATAAATACATCAACTAACTACAAATTATGTTATTTAAAAAAATATTCGCTTACTTGGAATACGATAGCCTCCCGTTTGATTTTAGAGAACTCTTTGAAAATAGTGTCAATAATCTCCAAGAACTTCTCCCTCTGTAGAAAACTCGGTCCGTCCTTTTCGAAGTAATCGAGGAAATCATAAAGCAGAAAATAAGTTCCTGAAAGTTAATAACAGTTACAGACATTTTGATATAGTTGTATAACAAAAAGACGTTCTCCAATAAAATAACAAAATGTAAAATATTAGTAACAGCATGTTACTATGCCAACTGCTGGGCTAAGGCCTCCTCTCTCCGTTTTTGGAGAGAAGGATTGGGGCTAAGATCTACCACGCTGCTCCAATGCGGATTGGTAGGTTACACATATCCCTATAATTCTCTAGAGATATGCAGGTTTCCTCACGATGTTTTCCTTTACCGAAAAGCGTGTGATAAATTGCAATTATCAAGTAAACACATAAGTTTTAATAGAAAAACTCATTGGTGCCTGCTCGAGGTTTGAACCTACATATGTCGTCTCTAGAGAGTCGCACGGTCTCACCGCTAGGCTATCACAGCAGGCCGTGATCGTCTAGTGGTTAGGACCCTACGTTGTGTAAAATATAAAATTGCATTCATATTTCGTTGATCGTTTTGTTTATAGTATTATAATATCATCATCCTCCTGCCCTTATCCCACTCTAAGTGGCGTCGGCACAACATGTCATTTCACAAGATTCAGCTACGTATTTTACGACCGGTCACGTGCCTGACGTCAACTTACCTTAGCGGTATTTTACCTACACACCTTGTTAAGAAATGAAGGTGGTCTATTCTACTCAATCGGATACAACACGGTGGATGAACTTAACTTAGTCGCCTTTTACGACACTTTGTTTGGTAAGAAATGAAGGTGGTCTATCCTACTCAGCCGAATATCACACGGTGGGTCAACTTATCTTAGTCGCCTTTTACGACCATTCCACGTGGGCATGATTTGTATAGTAGTAGCGTGTAAGTAAATTAAGATAGATATAACTTTTACATTATTGTTGTATTAAAAAAAGCCTTTTACGACACCTCAGTTAGAAATGAGGGTGGTCTATTCTACTCAGCTGGATACAACACGGCATAACTAGTATTATAATATATGGCAGGTTAATATTAGCTTTGTCTACAATTAGTTACCAGGGTACCTTGCTAAATGTGGTATATTGACGTACCCTTTAAGAACAAAATATAGATTAATCGATCACGTCAAACACAGCCCTTCGTTATAACCACAAACCCTTTGGGAGCGAATTTCACGTTTGATAAGTTAGTTACCACTACTCAAATATTACATTTATCTTTGCAACTATGAATAGGATGTAGGTTATATTATTAGCGTTACACTAACGATGTAGGTAAGGAGAGAGACTTGAATATTTTATATCATAACGATCGACTTCACCTTCTCGAGGCTATGATTTACATATATTATTTCATGAACGGGCCAATGTATACTGGACGAGCAATTAAATTCAATCATATCGATGTTATGGTATAATATTATCATACCAATTTATTTTTGTTTTTTGGCTTTATTTGAATTCTTCGGTATAACTCATTTCACAGGATTTAGGTTAATATAATATAATCACAGCGTAATGAAGCTTTCCTTCATAAGACAAATGATGTACCATATAGAGTAAAAGTAAATTATAGGGAATAAAACATAATGCCGTTTGGTATCCGGATGAGTAGAATAGACCACCCTCTTTCTTACCGAGGAGTCGTAAAATACGACTAAGGTTAGTTCACGTCAGCCGGTCGTAAAACACGTAGCCAAATCATGTGACAACATGTTTGTAACATGTTATGCCGATCCTACCAGAGTGGGATAAGGGCAGAGGATGATGGCAATATCCTTACTACCTTACTAATATTATAAATGCGAAAGTCTGTCTGTCTGTCTTTGTCGTTTTCACGGCCAATCCGCTGAACGAATATCGATGAAATTTAACAGAATTGTTCCTTATACACCGGGGTAACATATAGGCTATAGAAATCCTGTTAATTCAACAGGAATAAAATGACGTTAAAAAACGCCATCTATAATAAACATAATAAGTTATTTTTATTATAATAATAATAATAAATCTTTATTGTATAAAAATTTGTATAAAATATTGACAATAGTGTCATAGTTACCAATATATTAACGACCTGGAATCGAGCCCTTTAAGTCAAATCTGTAATTTGAAAGAGGTGAAAGGTTTCATAGTATTTGCTATCTACTGAATAAATTTAATTATTTATAAATTGAATAGCTATAACAACGTATAATAAATATAAATAAAACGCACTATTTACTAAAAACTATGCCTTCGAAAACACGATAAATCTCTCTGCCTTCCCGAAATGTTACAACCGATTGTGAGTATCGTACAAGAATGCAAACCTCGAAAATATTGTCTTAATATGAATAGCTTTTCACTGCTTCGCTTTCACTATTTGGAGTCTAGATCTTCCAAAAGTTCAACTCAGCATGCATCCGAAGATTACAGCAGATTGTGATCAATCATAATGAATAATTGTGATCAATCATAATCAGATGTGAATCACTCATAAGCGAACTTCCGAGATATTCACTCAATATAAAGAGCAATTAACTGCATATCAACGTTGTCATTCGAAGATAAAAGCTTAAAAAACGATATCAAAACAAGACTCATATTAGTCCGTGATCATCACACCGATATGCGGGCTCCGGAAACATTCGCGCAAAATGAGGGGCAGTTAAGTGCCAATCGCCTTCGCCATTCGCCTTTTGAAGGCAATTTTAGCTAACATTAAATAAGTTTTTTTATTCAAAAGGCTCTGTCTACAAAGACAAGATTCAAGCCTAAAGATTGGACAAAAAGTAACAAAGATTCAAGTAACTTAATTGTACCCTCATAGGGAGTGCCCTTCCAAAAATGATTCACGACATATCGTATTATTGATAAAAGTAAAGTAATGGTAATGTAATCGTATTCCTGCTGCATTCACAGAATTTCTATCGCCTTTATGTTACCCTGATGTAAAAAAGTTGATTGTGCCGAATTTTATCGATATTGGTTCAGCTGATTTGGCGTGAAAACGTAACAGACAGGCGGATTTTCGCATTTACTTTTTTGTATAACTTATTACATTAATTTTACATTTCAATAGCTCAGTTAAATTTATTGAGTAAATAGAAATATTAAAACTTTATAATATATTAAAACTTTTTTTAAATAACTCTTTCGATGAAGTCAAACAACGTCATATATATAACCTTCTTCAAATTACAGATGTGACTTTGATAGGTTGATAATAGATGGCGTTTCCTAATTTCGTGCTATTCCTGTTAAGTTAACAGGATTTCTAGAACCTATATCATTGCCTATAAGTTATCCTGATGACGAGTATAAGCATTAATTGTTATTGTTGTGATGTTGGTTTGAGAGAAGTATTTTATATAAATAGTAAAGATTATACTAAAAAGTTATCAAACGAATGATTAGAATTTTTGTGAAAAAATTTATATCATGTTTTTAATTTAATCAGACGGGCCAATAGAGTCTCATATTAACACATAAACTGAAAGATGCTGCTGCCCACTTAGAGAGGTTTTACAATTTTTTTATGGTTTTGTTCGAATCTTTTCAGTGCAAATTAATATCTTTGCTAAATAATAGTAATGGCATGAAGGAAATGATATTTAATATGGACTTTCGAGTATCGTAATAAATGAAATAGGAACTGTTGTTTAACCCCCCGGATCGATCTGATTTTTATAATGGAGATATTTGCAGGGTAGCGATAGAAGCTACTGAGTATTACAGAACTACGGTCCACGCGGACGAAGTCGCGGGTAAAAGCTAGTTACTTATAAAGTACATAGTATCCATACCGTGTAATTAATCGAATATTTATAACTTAAAATAAACTAAATTTCCTGCAGAATGATAAAAAACGTTCTCTTAATACAAATACATAATTTCATCACTTTAGTCGTTAAAAATTTTAAATTGTATTTTATTGAAAACTTTCAACCGTTAAATTGAGCGAATATTTGACCTATAATAGTCACAAAAGTTTGCTACAAATAGCTTGCTGATCTAGCTCTCGGATAAAGTTTTAACAAACCCGTCAACAATTTCTCAAACGATATTTCACGAAATGTTTTTTTTTTTCGAGGGGAAACTCCTAACGAGTACACACGCCGTCATGGGAGCCGACGACGTGATTATGTGGGGTTCGCACCCACTAAAACCCCCCGGTGTCCAACTCACACCTTAATGCGGCAGCCACGGTTCCCTATTTGACCGCGACCTCGCAGCGTTGCCGCCCTAGCGGCCCTCCTCAGAGCAGGGAGTTCCTGACGCCTCCCGACCACCTCTGGGATGCACCCAAAGACACTAGATGCATTCTAGAATAGGACCCTTATAAAGGCGCCGGGTCTCCCATCACCCGACGTCCAGGATCTCGACATCGTCGCTGTCTGTAAACAGTCGAGGATCGACCGCAGCAACGACTGCAGGTTCCGAAGGGGAACTAGTCATAGGTTCCTTGCGAAACCTGCGGCGACTTCTGACGGGGTTGCAGAGCCTGCCCCCCCTCCTATGAGTTGCCGGGAGACCAGCCCTAGCGCATGGCCCACATTTATGGTCTCGCGAGCATCGCGTGGCGATGTGGCCGGTCTCACCGCAACGATAGCACTCAGTGCTTCTATCAACTTTCGAGCCACAGTTCGCTCGAAAGTGGCCAACCTCTAAACAGCGGTAGCACCGCTGTATGCTCTTTCCAAGGAGCTCAACGCGTGCCGTACACCATCCCACGCGGAACTTCCCAGTGCCCTCCAACTTCAACGCCGCAGCCACCGGACAACGCACCCACACCGTGCAGTAACCAGCAGCGTTGTGCTTCAATTCCCCGACCTTGACTTGACCGGGGACGCATCCACCAGATTTAGCCACAGCATTAACCACTTCCGACGCCGAAGCAACCTCTTCCACACCCACAAGGCGCAGTTCCGCGGACTTAACGGGTCTAGAAATCCTCACCAAATCTTGGCCCATGGACTCCTTTAGCTTTTCAGCCAAGATGTCTGCCTTGACCCCATTCTCACTTTCGGATACTTCGAATATCTAAATAAATAGCTGACCGTCTGTATGTTACAGACGAGATCCCCAAAGCCGGGAGATCTAGCCTTTCCTTAGCTTGCGCAACGACATCGCTGTAGCTGACTCCACATTTTATAGCGGTGTCGATTAAAGTGACCACCACTGCGGAGGAGTTAGGTACTCGCACCTTGGGTTTTCTCATCCTCTTCTTCTTCCTCCTATCCTTTTGACCAGGAGACAACTCCTGGACTGAAGTCATCGCCGGTTTAGCTGGGACAGGGTTCCGCACTCTTGCCGTGTCCTCATTCCGCCTTCGATTTCTTTTGGCAACTGTGGCCCACTCATAAGCTGGCGGAACCACAGGAGCTTTAGTCCTTCCTGCATAAGTGTGGTCATCGCACACCTGTTTCTCAACTCTGGCGATTTTCGCCGGTCTAGGCCCTAGCGAAGATACCTCAGGAGTCACTATGCAACTCGAATCTACCATAGTTGACGCATCCTTTCGATGAGGCCTTGCTGCGGACATAGCAAGACGCTTGATCTCCTGCTCATGAGTGAGACTCGAACCACACCTCTTCAATTTCTCAACTTCTTTCCGCAGAGTCTTAATCTCCGCCCGGAGATCACAATTTTCAGTCTCACTGCGTTGGATAATTTTTTTGTGCCTCGCGGAATCATCCACCAGTGTACATATGCCGTTCCATTGCTGTAAAAGCCAGCCAGGTCCACCAAGTTACGAATGTGTTTTCTGCTCACATTAGGATCGTCAATGCTTTTTACCGTCTCATCCATGAGATCAAGATGGGCCAGAATACGATTCCCACTCTCTTTCTTCGTTCGAGCCTCGTCGATTGCTCGTTCCACAAAATCGTACCTCATTATTGGTCATTCCAAATTGGAATTTTGGTTCGACTATTTCATCGCATTCCATTTCCTCTCCGGCGCTATGCCGCTTGCGTTCTTGGCTGCGAGCCGGGCTCTCCAAAGCCTCCTTTGCTTCCTTAGCGGAAACCTCCTTCGACGTCGAAACAGAAGGTGCCCCCCCTGATACGATGGGGCGACTACGTCGAGGAGACGACTGCCGGTGCTCCGGTTGCCGTTTCCCCGACGCAGCAAGGGATTCCCCAGATGAACTGGGACCCTCCTGGGTAGTCATTTGACTGCGTGTCTTAACCATTCTGTTATTTCCCCCATGAAAATTCCCCCCCAGTTGTGGAGCCCTAGTGACCGGATCCCCCCCGGCCATTCATCCCATCGGCGGACCCGAATCTTAGGATTGGGGTAATTTTTTAGAGAGGTTTTCTTCCTCGCGGCCCCTCCGCTCAAATGAGAAGAGCGGCCCCCGGTTCCGCACTGACTTGCGGAGTTACGGTTCTCCCGACGTGGCTCCCGAGTTGAGAGCCAAAAGCCTACTGGCCATAGAACACGACCAGAACGGCTCGCCGCGCATGGTGGGCGTTTCCACCCCCCCCCCAAGGGTAATTTTTTATAGAGGTTTTCTTCCTCGCGACCCGAAGGTCCCCGTTCCCGTTACCGGGCTTACGGGCTCCGCCAGTCCGTCCGCCAGGCCCCTGGAATACATACATATTCAAGAGACCTGCCCAGGGTGCGCCACGAGGAGGCTGACCGACATTGGCACCCCCACGAAATGTTATAAAATTAATTCATATTATGTTTCTTAATAAAAAAATACGTAGACGAAGGACGCTACTGCGCTGCAATAATTTAATAGTCATCAAAATGTATATCATTGAGTATATAGTATTTATTTGAGAAATAGTTTAAAACATAGGAATTATCAATTTAATAATTTATAGGATGAGGCGCTACTTTGCGGGGATAGTGATATAAAAGTAATAATAAAATTATTTTCTTTTATCGCAAATCGCTTTGCGATTTAGTCTCGGAGTCTATCTCCTGCAGGCCTACCATGAACTCTTATTGCGACTCAATTGACGACGTAAACGATTGCAAACCGCCTTCCTTTCGTTCACGAAGTGTGAAATGCATTGGGGTCGTAATGTTTGAAAAGGATAACGTTATATGAACTATAGATAACTCTGTCTCTTTTACTCACATGTTCTTAGGACGAATTCCGAATGCACATTCGGCAACGACTTAAATTGTGCGTCTTTAAGACGTCATGGTATGAAAGCAAAACAATTTTGTTTCGGTTGCGGGGCGGGGGTGTATTGTGGTGGTGGTGTTGGAGGTTTGTGCATGTGTTTTGCGAATCCTGCATGTATCTGGTATGAAAACTCACTAAAAGGTCACTATCCGAATTATACCAAGATAATTTTATTTATACTTTCGAACTATAAATTACTTTATAAATACCAAATAAGATTTCAGGCATGCCTATGATAACTCTATGATGTGTCGCTTAATCTAGAAAAGGATAAGAGGGATAAAAGAAAACAATATTTTATATCGTTAAAGTAGGTACTATATTTTTACTTTCTACGTACAACAAACAACATTAAAGTTTATCGTTATTCAAAAATGTTGTTTAAGTATTTATAGCATTTTAAACCACATATTTGCATAAAGATAAACAAAGGAAATTTAATTTGAATATGAAAATAATTTCCTTGAATACAATATCGCATGTCTCAGAAATTTCGTGATTATAAAAATTCTGTTGAAAGTATTCCTAATTCGCGATAATGTCAAAAGGAATTGCATTAGCGAGGAATTTAATGAACATAACAAAGTTTCGAAGGTTGCCTTCAATAATATAGGTTTAAATTATTATTCGTGAACAACAAAGATAATTTTAAGATAAATAATTTTCGCAATTATAACAATTATATTTATTTCTTAGTATCAAATGTAAAATATAATCCATACTATGAAGAATTTTCAATTTCGTACATTTTTTCAATGTTAATCTACTTTTTTCTATAGTGTTACTATACTATCATCATCCTGCTGCCCTTATCACACTTTAAGTGGGGTTTGGCACAATATGTTATAAGCATGTTGTCACATGATACGGCTACGTATTTTACGACTGGCCGCCTGCCTAACACAAGAACAAGTCGTTAATTTACTATTTTTTTCAATATCTCTAATCATTTACTTTAATATAATAGTAAAGTTTTGATACTCGCAGTATATATTATCAAGATTGTTAATTTAATAAAAAATTGTAATGTAAGAAATACCACTACATTATCCCCCAGTTAATTGACGGCTTTGGGGTGAGATATTCACCTCCCGTCTCGAGATTTTAAGCTGAGAACTAAAGATCCTGTCTGCTGATTTTCAACCTCAATTTTTTTGACAGTAAAGATATGATGAAACTTATAAGACAAGATTTTTATAATCAGACGTAGTACATTCTATGCATTTTCTGCAAAATAGTAGTAAAAGTTCTTAGAAGCGGAGAACCACCTATAAAAGATTTACGTAAGTACTTGGAAGACTCGAAAAGGGAGCCGCAATAATCTCTGTACCTATTTATAACTAAGCGATTGTTGATGGTCATACGAAACCTCACCACATTTACAAACCTTAAATAATGTGCAACGGACGGAAACCCTAATAGTCTGATTGTCGTAAACGTCAGAAATGTAGACGTATGACCGGACGCGCGTGTTACGAGAGTAATCACGTCCTGATTTGAAAATATTAGTTTCAATTTCATAAAAAACTAAAGCCATTGACCACCCATATTTATTATATTATTTACACCTATCATCGTACACCTTTCCTTACCCCACTTTAAGTGGGGTCACTCACTAAGTGGGGTCGGCACAACATATTCAATCATGTTTTGGCTAGTTATTTAATGACCGGCCGCCTGCCTGCCTTACCTTAGTCACCTTTTAGGAACCTGAGTAAGAAAAGACGGTGGTCTATTCTACTTATCCGGATATCACGGGGCGGCTTAATTTACCTTAGTCGCATTTTACGACACCTCGGTCGAAAATGATGATGGGATTTACACTTATTTATATGACTTATTTTTTAAGAATAGTTAGCGTTTTATAAAACAGAATAACCAACAAATTTAAATGATTATGTTATACTTCTATAGTAGATACGAGTATATCTAAAATAATGTGACAGAATATAGATTTCTACATTACAAAAAAGAAATATAGAAAAGTAATAATAAAATTATTTTGCTATACTCCGCGATACAATAGAAAATATATATAGTGCTAAATGTATAGTGGACTATCCGTTTTTTCATTCCCGTTAAGTGCAGGATTCGTAAAAATGCACAAACCTCCACCACTGCCACCACAATACACAAGCACTACACAAGCTCACATCACAAACTCAAACAAACAAAAATATTTTGGAACAATTAGAAATCATTAAACATAACAATGGCACCCTCATTAACGATCAGATAAATGTTTCAAGTTCAAGCTTGTTGCACGTGTTCAGAGGTAAAGGTGGGGATGAACCGACTACTGTATAACAATGCTTGTTCGGATAATGCTTCGCTTTGCGATTTTGTCGTGGAGTCTATCTCCTGATGATGCTTCGGTTGCGGGGCTAAACGATTGTTGAGTTTGTTTTATGTTATGTTTGTGTTATGTTTTAAAGTTAGATTTATTGAAAAGGAATGTGATTGAAATTATCTTTACGTATAGCTGTAAGATTTTAAAATAGATAAAAACATACTTATGGTAGCATATTAGTGGCAAACTTAATACTAAACTTTTACTCAACATATCGGAAACTCGATCGTAAAGTTTGGAGTCTTAACGTCAGGAACTTTCGCATTGCCTTTCGTTAACTCAAGCATACTTCATGTGAAGCTCCGGCAAGACTAGGTGAAATATCATCACTTTATAAAAATATTTATTAAGGCCTAACCTAATCTACATTTTGATTATTAAAACTACTATAATTTACCTATGTTATATAAATATTCACGACCAAGCGTAAAATACATATGAAGATTTTTTTTACAACTATATTATACTAGCTATGCCAACAACGGCTTCGCCTGCGTTGAAATCAGTGATTAACGAAACTATTCCCAAATTTTCGAAATTTTGAACATATAAGTAGTTATTGTGAGTTAACTGTGAGAGATATAGACATGCTATCGCGGACTTTTTGTAGTATTTTTTATAGATCTACAATTCTCTACTACATTACTTTAACTTATCTCTGCTGGTTCACGCAGCTCAAGCGACTCAAGCTCTCAGCAATCAAGTTTATTACCAACTGCGCGATCTCTTCAATACAATTTACACAATACCGATATGTACTATTCTGCTAAACCATTCAAAAGTATTGCACTATCTTTTGGTGAAAACCGTATAAAAATCCGTTTAGTAGATTTTAAGAAAATCGATTATATAGAGACAGACAGCTTTTTGGGACTTTGTTTCAAAGTAAGTATAGATATGGCTGTACAGTGTTAACGACCGGGGACATCGAAAACATCGTGAGTAAAACCTGCATATCTCTAGAGAATTCTAGGGATATATGTAACCTACCAATCCGTATCGGAGCAGCGTAGTAGGTCTTAGTTCCAATCCTTCTCTCCAAAAACGGAGAGAGGAGGCCTTAGCCAAGCAGTGGACTTGGCAACAATAGATAACTCTGTCTCTTTTACTCAAATGTTTTTAGGACGCATTCCGAACGGTCATTCATACAGGTCATGGTATGAAAATGCAAAACAATTTAGTTTACGTCTTCAATTAAGTGGCAATAAGAGTTCATGGTAGGCCTGCTGGTATGGGTTCCACGATCGCAGCATTCGCCCATCACGTGTGTTGCATGACATCGTAGCGAGTCGCGTCGTCCATCATTTGCGAGTTGTCTTATCTAGGGTAGGGTGCGTGGCAACAGTGGGTGTAGGGGGTGGGTGCCGCCTAGTTACGTGGGCGAGTCTGTAGTACTGTGTAGTACGGGCGACGGCGTGGTATTGTTGTGTTTACTTGGCACTGCGCACGCGTGCCTCCCTGCCTCCATGTGCAGCACCCAGACGACCTCGAACCCTATGCCCGATATCGATAAGTCACGCTTTTTAACAAATACATAATAAGGTCATTTATGAAATGTAAACAATATTACGTTTCATAATATTATAACGAACAAGCGTCTACTGCACAAAACGTACATTGGCATTTTAAAAGGCATAAAAATGTTTCTATACGAGAAATTGTATTTTATTGTCAACAGTGCAATAAACGTCCCTTGAGTGCATGAGTGAGAGATGAGTATGAGTTTTTTTGTAACTCCGGTGTTTTTCTCCTTTTTAAATACTTTTCATCGATCATCATTAAATAGTATTTTTCTAGATGTACAATTCTCTAGTACATTACTTTAATATATCTCTGTAAGTTTGAGCGGCGCACGCGACTAAAGCTCCCAACCGGCGAGTTTTTTTACAACTGCACAACCTTTTCAACACAATTTACATTAAACCGTTATGCACCTACCTTCTGAAACAATTGCACTACCTTTTAGTAAAAACCGTACAAACATCCTTTCAGTAGATTTTGAGAAAATTGACATACAGACAGACTTTTGAGGAGTTTGTTTTATAATAATTATCAAATCAAATCAAAACAATTTTTATTAAGGTAAGCTCTTTACAAGTACTTTTGAATCAAGGATCAATTAGATTTAATGAAGCTACAACTGGTTCGGAATGTTGCTCTTACCGAGAAGATCCAGCAAGAAACTCGGCGGTAAACATTTAAATTTACATTATTTAACTGCAGCTGAAAGGATTTTCAAATCCAAGCATTTTTATCATTCAAATAATCTTCAATTGTATAATATGTCTTACGTATAAGCATAAGTTCGTACACTTAATTTAAATTTTTCTGTAGATAAGTCTAATATAGATAGATAATATGTATAGATTGGAAAGTCTTACTACAGTTGCTTGTAAAGAGTGACATTTGGAAAGAACTAGATAACATTAAAAAACGTACGTACGTACGTAAACGAACGTAAAAATCGTACAATCTTCACCGAGGCATACTTTCACAAATTGTAGGGAAATGAGTTAGAGCATTCTGGATTAAGAGTCAAAATTTGAAAACTATCAACATTAATCTTGCAGTTTTATAGTAGTTATGTGCAATGAAGAGAGTTCAATTAATTATACTTGCGATTTCATCAGATTAAACTTTGCTTCTGAAGGTAAAAAGCACCAACTGTCATACTCTAAAATGATGTAAACTACTTTTTATTTCAATATTCAGATCGCGCAAAGTTCAAATCACAAACTAGTATATGTGATATCTTTTTGCAGGAATCTGCGAATCACTTATTAAATGCATGCCAATTTTTTATTGAGTGCTCTTAATTCTGACCTTTTGCGAGTTCAGTAGAGATTCAGTACTACCAGAAACCTTAAAATATGATTATTAATGATTTTAAGTGCAACCTCGTAGTTCAAAGCTGCATATACTTGAACATTTTCAATTCTGAATGCCAATAATTTTCCGGGCAGCTTTTAAGTCCAATAAAAGCTTCATACCGGTGCACTTTTGATTAATGAGTTCTTTTAAAATTCTTCGTTTAATGGTAATTGAAACTTTTAAAGGTTGTTCAAAACTTAGCCATGACTTAAATCGTATCTATTCTTCGTATATAAATGCATAGGTAGGTATATTTGTCTGTTTGACTTTGTTTAATATCTGAAGGTAGCAATGGGTGGATGTTATTTTTGGTATATATTAAAGAGACGAAATTAAGGGGAAAGGCTAGTGATATTATAATCACGACTAAATGTTAATTTATTCATATTTCTTACGCGTGCAAAAAGATCAAGGGCGCGATGTGATTTTTGAGTCATTTGCAAAATCTGCAAATCAATTAAGGTCTTAGTACTGAGTTCCACGCATACGGAATCTAGCTAGTTGATCGTGTAGGTAAATGCGATTTGAACTCAACATGAACTCAAATCATAACCTATACTTCTAATTCTTTCAAGACTTCAACGAGCACTTATATGCCGTCAGGTTACGAATATACTTGCAGTTCGCAAAATTGCTTCTGCTGAAGGAGTTAGAAAATTACTTCATAAAATATATAAGTTATAATTTAGTTGCTGCAGTCCAGTACAATACTAAAATTGTATATCTTACACTCACATCATCATTCTCTTGCCCTTATCCCTCTAGGTGGGGTCAGCACAACATGTTACAAACATGTCATTTGATTTGGCTACGTATTTTACGACCGGCCGCCTGCCTGACGTCAACTTACCTTAGTCGCCTTTTACGACACCTCGGTAAGAACTGAGGGTGGTCTATTCTATGCAGCCGAATACCACACGGCACATACCTTAGTCGCCTCTTACGACAAAAAAACTCTTTACATATCTTAAACATCTTTATAAATCATATTTTAAACTTATGTAATCGCGAAATGTAGGATTTACATCACAATATTTTGTATTTTTATAATTATTTGTATTGTATCTACAAAATCAACATTACTTTAAACATAATGTGAAGAAACTGTAAAAACAACTACTTTTTACAAATGTTGTTTTGAAGGGAATTACAAAGTAGGCCATTATCTGATAAATTCTACTTGAGACGATCATTACTTATCAAGGGTTTTAGATTCAATTAGGTTTAAGGATAGTTGGTTAACATAGTTACTTCTACAAAACATATATTTTATAACTTCTGTGATACTCTCTTACCATTAGTACAGAAAGTGGTTTGGGTTCCAGACCAAGTTTGAAAAGAGCAACTGCCGATTTTTTTTCTTTCAGTAGTAGCATTTTTGTGTGGTATCCGGCTGCATAGAATAGACCACCCTCATTTATTACCGAGGTGTCGTAAAAGACGACTAAGGTCAGATGAAGTCAGGCAGGCGGCTGGTCGTAAAATAAGTAGCCAAATAATATGACAACATGTTTGTAAGATGTTGTGCCGACCCTATTTAGAGTGGGATAAGAGCAGGAGAATGATAAGTAGCAATTTTTGTAACCACCTGTAGAGTTGACCATCATCCTCCTGCTTAAATAGGGTCGGCACAACATGTTATAAACATGTTGTCACATGACTTGGCTGCGTATTTTACGACTGGCCGCCTGTCTGACGTCAACTTACCTTAGTCGTATTTAACGACCCGTCGGTAAGAAATAAAGTTGGTCTATTCTACTCAGCCGGATACCACACTTACCTTAGTCGCCTTTTTCGACACCTTGGTAAGAAATGAGGTTGGTCTATTCTACTCTGCCGGATACCACACGGCAATAGAGTTGATATTCAATTGTAATTGCTTAGTATTCAAAAGTTTTTGAATAAAGAATATTTAGAATTTGAATAATTAATGATAATGGCGACATTGTGTTGTAGGAATTATTAAACAGTCTAAAACATAGTCTACTGAAGAAAAATATTGTGGGACAGATAAGCTAGTAACAAGGTCAAGGAAATTTACCGAGGTCAAATAAAAAGCGGTGAGGTGATAAATTATGATATTTCAGTTGATAATTCTAGTATAATCCAAGATGTTTTCCCTGTGATGATAAAGGAACCTTAGTAGGTTTACCTACTAAATACATTTGGAAAACGTAAAAAAAAATCTTGTAATCGAGAGTCTTCTTTATAAATCTGAAGATTTGCTGAAACGTTTAAAAATGATGCGGAAATTTTAAAACATTAACCATACTAGCACAAGAAAGGAGAAAAAAGAAAAAGAAAATGAGCAAAAGAATAAAAAAATAGTAACAGTATAAAAATAGTTACAGTAAGTAAGCTATGTAAACAGATAGTCCACTCTACATTTTGAGCATTATTTATATTTTATATTCGATGAAATAATTACTGAAATACTAATTACAAAAAAAATTACGATTTCATAATCATTATCTTTCTTTAGATACAAAGTTTTTTGATCCTCTCTTAAAAGTATTTGTAAAGAGTATTTGTTGTAGTATAAAGTTCTCTATAATTTATCGTGTAAAAATTTAATGCAAAATGCAAATATTTGCGGCAAGCCTGCAAGTCCAAAGCAAACTTTCTACCGCTGCACTTTAGATTAATGAGTCCATACAAAGAAGCGGAAGGTTGTGTAATGTCAGAAACATTATTTTGTTTTTATTTATTGCTTGTATTTGGCTCTATATTTTATTTTAAATGTATCGGTCGAAAGTCTTCAAAGATCACTTTCTATTGTTATATATTCAATTTTATGAAAGCTAATTGCAATATGCGACATTTTTTCTTAATTTTAAAGTTAATTATAATAACATATTCGTTATAAATAAACTAAATTTGATATCTATTTGAGAACATTCAGTTTTCATAATGCACGTTACAAAGGATTATTAAGATTGCTATGTGTAAGATTTTCTTTACATTCAATCGTAATTTATCGAAATATCCTATTCGTAAGAAAGTCTAAATCTCTATTGGTTTTTTTTTTATGTCTAATTTACTCATTACAATTTTGAAAGTTTTTATAGTTTAAACTAAACAAAATAACATTAATAACTAAATAAAATTAATTTGCTATACGCGATAAAGTAAGTATGCCGTGTGGTATCCAGCTGAGTAGAATAGTCCACCCTTATTTCTTACCGAGCTGTCGTAAAAGGCGACTAGGCAAGTTAGCGTCCGGCTGGCAGCCGAATGTAAAATACATAGCCAAATAATTTGAGAACATGTTTGTAACATGTTGTGCCGACCCCACTTAGAGTGGGATAAGGGCAGGAGGATGGTGCCGATAAAGTAAATAAAAAATATACATATATAATGCTAAATGTAGAGTGCACTATCCGTTCTCATACAGGCATGCAGGGTTCCCAAAAACTTCACACGCACTACAAACCTCAACCACCGCCACCACCATACACAAGCATTACACGCATTCCCTATTACAAACTCAACAATTATTTCCCTATCACAGAATCGCAAAGCTAAATAAAATCTCTAACAATTCAGACAAGTACATCGCTGACAACTCATATAAGCCTCAAACCGCAAGCCTACCTGTTGACGATATTGATGACCGAAACGTTATTTAATATGCATGGTGCTACAGATATGAGTCGTCATTTTATTGAAAACGCCTTTTTGTTCTAGATTATTAATATAAACATTAGTAATTGACATTAGTATCCCTGAGAATTTAAGATAAATACAGATCTTACCTTCGTCTTGGTTGCTGCCTAGTAGCACTTCAGTATTATGGAATTGACCTTCTTTCATCATTGTATCAGGATCCTTTGGTAAAAATATGCCATCTACTGTAGGCGCTGATGGAAAGCCCAGAATACCGGTATATGAGTTCCATTGCTGTACTGATATTGTTTTAGCATCTACTCCACGCATACAATCCATAACTAAGCTTGGATCAGCAGCTAAGAGACTACTATTACAATTGCAGTCATCAACTAAAAGTTTTCCGATATCCTGCGCGCGTTCTCCAGTCATCCAACTCCATGGCGCGTTCAAAGTTCCAGATTGCAATATACCACGCTTAAAAAGTCCTTTCATTTCAGGTGATAACATGTGTAGGCTCACACTTCCACCACCTGCCGACTCGCCGAATAAAGTAATCAAATCAGGGTCGCCTCCGAAAGCTCGCGCATTGTCCTTTATCCAACGAATGGCCAACTGTTGATCCCACAATCCCATATTCCCAGGAGTCTCTTCACTTCCAGGAGAGAAATATTTATTCAAATATAAAAATCCAAACGCACCAACCCTGTATTGCATGGACGCTACTATAACATCACTTGATGAAGCCATTATGTCGGCTTTATACAGGTCAAGTGTAGCCGTTCCACTCATATACCCTCCACCGTAAATCCATACTAGTATAGGCACTTTGGGCCGTTCGGTAAGAGGTTTATCTTGATGGTGTCTAACTCTTAAGTGCTGTGGCACCCATATATTCAGGTAAAGGCAGTCTTCTGATATGTTTGTGTTAGGATTCCACATCTCTTCGCCCTCAAATCCAGGGAAATATTCATATCGCTCTTGATAACAACTATTTGGCATAGCGGTTGCCTCGAGAACACCGTGCCAAGGTTCAATAGGAACAGGTTTACGGAATCTTAATGGTCCTAGAGGAGGTTTTGCAAATGGGATTCCGGTGAATATGTGTACTTCACGGCCCATCACAGTTTTCGCGTAGCCCTTGACGTGGCCGCTCTTTGTTTCAACAATAAGAGGATCATTATGAATGTTCTTAGGCGTGGAGCTAGTCGTAGGCGTTGTTTGTGTAGTGGATGTAGTTGTGTCGTGATGATTCGCCCAGGATCTGCTCCATACTCCTGCCATGCAAAAGCACAGGATAAAATTTGTGATTACGATTTTGTTATTGTAACTCATCTCGACTTTTTTGACTTCTTTATGTATTCAACGAGATGTGCTCAATCGAAAATAGTCTGCCCACTTGATAAAGAATATTTTAAAACACATTTCTATTTTGCTTGAATTTTATACTTCTCTTCACATTCCTGGAACAAATGAAAAAGTATTTTAATTTCTTTCAAGTTTTATTAGTAATGTTAGTATATTAATATTATATTAGTGCTCTAAAGTATTCAAATGAACAAATATTAATCATGTATGCTATATTTATAAAGGTATTTGTATTACAAAGATAATATTTTTTCCTATTTAGATAAAACATGAATATAACAGTTAGTATAAAAACGAATAGATGGCTAAAAAAGTCTTGCTGTTTTTAACGTTTAACTCGTAAAATTTAAGTCACAAACTTTTAACAAATAAACTAAAGATTAAAGGTCACGAATTATTTACAGAAATCTAATATGATCAGTTCTTGTAATTTAGTCGACTTGCTGCCCTTTGTTTCTGCATTCCGGCAGGCTTCAGCAATAGATTGGTGATCAAATGCTCCGGCTCGTACAACCCGGCTTCCGCGACGTATCCAATCACCAACAGTGTTTATAAAATTAGATAATATTTTAATAGTATCCGTGTGGTATCCGGTTGGGTAGAATAGACCACCCTCTTTCTTACCGAGGGGTCGTAAAATACGACTAAGGTAAGTTGACGTCAGGCAGGCGGCCGGTCGTAAAATACGTAAATAAATCATGTGCCTACATGTTGTGCCGACCCCACTTAGAGTAGAATAAGAGTAGGAGGATGATGATGCTAAAAAAATGTAATAATGTCCTTAAGTTCAGTTTGTGCTTTTTTTAATAAACCAAACTGGACCAAACCAAACGGAAGCTGTGATAGCCTAGCGGTGAGACCGTGCGACTCTCTAGAGACGATATAGGTTCAAACCCGGGCAGACACCAATGGGTTTTTCTATTAAAACTTATGTGACTAATGGATAATTGCAATTTATCACAGTTACCTTACTTACTTACACACTGTTACTTTAAACTGGACGATCTAACATATCGTCAGCAATGGAGATGTCAAACTAAAAAAAAATACGGCTAATAATCAGCTTTTTACTATATTTTTATATACTTTATTCTACTTTACATTAAACCAGGCTAAAAGATCAATTACACGAGTGCTTTTTATCAAAGATACATAGTTGGTGTAACACACGTAGCTCCATTAGCCGGCTTTGAATCGAACGAACGTTTTATAGCCGGTGAAATGGTAAATCAATCACAATGAAATCGTTCGGCGGCGAGTACTCCCAAGTACTATTATAGCTATCGCTGAAATTGGAGTTTTCACCGTAGAGACAATCAAATGTTGATTTGCACTCGGTAAAACAGAAAGCTTTCGTAAAGTTCGTCTAATTGTTTCACTTTTCTTTAATCAAACTTTGTAAAAAATTTCTATAATTCGGACGGTTTAATTTAGCTTTGTTGAGCACGAATTTAGAATTGTATTTTAAACTTTTAAAGTTTATGTTATGAAACATCATATCTAGATTTCATTTTCTTTCGGACGGTCTATTTTTGCCTAAATTATATTCTGAATAGAATAATTTTGTAGGTATTTATTTATACAAAAAAATATATTACGGAAAAAATTTATTATATTAAATGATTTATAGAAGCAGGCGTTACTTTGCGGAATTCCATATTACAAGCAATATAACAGAAGTAACTACTTTGCTATAATCCGCACGGGTTAAGTGAATGCATGCAAAGCCAATGTGTATGAAGCAGGCAAAATCTACGCACCTTATACATGCAGGACCAGTCACCACATGCACCCCAAGGCGCAATTCACCAGCAACAACGCACACAAAAGCAGCACACACACCCTCACGATGTTTTCCTTCACCGAAAAGCGTGTGATAAATTGCAATTATCAATTAGACACATAAGTTTTAATAGAAAAACTCATTGGTGCCTGCCCGAGGTTTGAACCTGTGTCGTCTCTAAAGAGTCGCACGGTGTCACCGCTAGGCTATCACAGCTTATATATGTGTCTTGTATCTGTATCGTACCGTAAATGTAGAAAAAACTTATTTACTATTATAAATGTACTCACAACTCGATCACAACCTTCAAAGGGCAAGCGAGTCACATTGAGTCAATTAATACGCTGTTGTTGTTGAAACAAAAACCGTTTGTAGACACGTTTTTCGTATTAGTTACCTGTAATGCTTACCTAATGTTTACAGCATAAACTGTTCCAACAAAACATGCGTGGGAAAGTTTACGATCATTTTACTGACTACTGTTTAGTTAATTCCACAAGTCTCACCTCCGTAACCAGGTATTGAGGAAGTAGCAACAAAAAAAACATTAAAGCATAACAAGCTCATTTGTTAGGCTTCATATCTTCTATGATTTTGTTCATACATAACACATGTTGGCACAACATGTTACAAACATGTTGTCACATGATTTGGCTACGTATTTTACGATCGGCCGCCTGCCTGACGTCAACTTACCTTAGTCGCCTTTTACGACACCTCGGTAAGAAATGAGGGTGGTCTATTCTATGCAGCCGAATACCACACGGCACCTTCTATGATATTATTCAATTTTAATAATATCAGTTGTTGTACGTTCGCTATTTTTTAAGCACGCTCTGAAGACCTTTAATTGAATTTATATGTTACTAGTAACCCTATTTAAATAGAACCTACCTAGAATAGACATAGAATACTTACTTTAGATACACATGTACACGTAGATCAAGGAATTGATCACGGATTTAAAAAAAGTGGCACAACAGAATGCACGGAGAGACGGATCGATGGCTGACTCAAGCGTTTAGCGGACACACAGTTTGCTATAGGGAAAGCGCTAATTGAACGTTGCTATTTTTGTGGTGAGATAGATACTCCAAGTCATGGACTGTTTGAGTGTGAAGCTTTTGCAGAGCTAAGGAGTACAGCGCAGGGAACAAGAGTAGCCTTTTTTGTGCACTTAGCACAAAACTTGGTGCCACGTATGCTCGCGAGTGAAGAGGAGTGGCAAAAGCATACGAACATTTAAAGGGAGCAGAAGGAAAAAGAGGGAAAAGGAGAAAAATTTTGAAGAAGCGGTCAGCACGAAGAAATGCGACAACGGGAAGTCAAAGAGGAGTTTATTTAGTCCGTGTGAGACACTCCCTACCAGTAAGGGCTGGTAGACGTCCGTCAGGGATTTTAGGGAAAGATACACATGTATTGTAAATCTGTTGGTATTTGTATAAAAAAATACATATATATATAATAAATAAGAATTAACATTTAAGCGATTATAATCCATGGCTTAAAAGAGCTTACAGATGTTCGGATCTGAAAATTTTAATCTCATATAGTGTGTTTAATTAGTGATTTGTGGTTTATTTTTTTTTATCACAGATTAGTGGTGTAACAACGTTTTTTTTTCAAGATACATAAATTTGAGCTGTGATAACCACGTGGTGACCACGTGCGACTCTTTTTGGAAGGTCATGAGTTCCGACCCCGGGAAGGCACCAATGAGATTCTCTATTTAAACTTATGTGTCTAATTGATACTTGCAATTCATCACACGCTTTTGGTGAAGGAAAAAATCGTAAGGAAACCTGCATGTCTCTAGAGATTTCTGGGATTATGTGTATCCTACCCGCATTGGAGCAGTGCGGTACGTCTCAGCACCAATCTTCGCTCCAGAAACAGAGAGGCCTATGCACAGCAGTGGGATAGTAACAGGCCGTTATTTTAAATAAAAACATAACCGAGACAAATCATAAGAATGGTTACCTAGCAAAAAGGTCTCTGTTTTGTAAACATTCAAATACTATCGTGGTTAAGGAGTAAACCATACAGGTAATGACTATTTGATCGGACGTCGAATCTCCGGAGGGGCATTACTTTTTTACTACATTGGATGGAGATTTGAAGGTGTATGTTAAATTGAATGCAACTTGATGTGACCCAGAAACTAAGACTGCTTAACTTGACCACAAATTGTAATTACATTATGTAATATGAAATGATAGTAAATTTTAGATCTTATAGATACACTAGCATTTAAACGCAACCTCGTTTGCGTGGACTGCAGTCTTTTTGTTTGAATAAACCGTAATACTTATATTTATTATTTATTTATTTATTTGTTTATGTACCATAAAAAATCAACATTCTCCTGCCCTTATACCACTCTAAGTGGGGTCGGCAGAACATGTTACAAACATGTTGTCACATGATTTGGCTACGTATTTTACGACCGGCCACCTGCCTGAGGGCACATACCTTAGTCGCCTCTTACGAAACCTCGGTCAGAAAGGAGGATGGTCTATTCTATTCTGCCGGATACCACACGGCTTTATGTACCATAAAAAAAATAAAAAAGTAAAAATAAACATAAAAATAATTAAAAAAAATAACGTAAGAAAAACATTACCAATAAAAAAAACAGAGTACAACGGTCAACTTATTCCTTTGACAGAGATCTCTACCAGCTAACCTATGAAGTGAGATAATTTATAGCTAAACAGTTTTGGTACTAATATCCTATCTTATATACTAATAAATATATATTTATATAATCATGATAAATAAAATAACAATAATATGTACATAAATTTCAACAAATACATTATGGGAGTAAAGAAATACAATGTTTTTTTAATATAAGTTTAAAAGCACTAGGGGAAAGGTTAAGGCTATCATAGATAATGCTGTATGGCAACGAGTTCCATAGACGTGCAGCAAAAACTGTAAAAGTTAATAATTATGCTTAAAGTGGGTTAACTTTAAAAGCTACACATATGGTGTCGCGGACTTTCATTTAAAACTTTTAGAGGGGAACAATTTTCTAATACATGATTTTTGAATAACTTTCACCGTTTTCTTAGCGCACGCAATGAAAACCATAAATTTTACCGTTTTCGCAATATTTTTTATTTCAGCTCCTCTCTTATTCATTTTAGCGTGATGTTATATAGTCTTATAGGCTTCCTCGATAAATGGACTATCTTACACTTAAATATTTTTTTAAATCGGTCCAGGAATTCCTGAGATTAACGCGTTTGAACGCGTTATGAGTACCGCTACATATTTTACGACCGGCCGCCTGCCTGACGTCAACTAACCTTAGTCGCATTTTAAGACACCTCGGTAAGAAATAGGGTGGTCTATTTTATTCAACCGGATGCCACATGGTTGGTCGATTTACCTTAGTCGCATTTTACGACATCTCGGTAAGAAATGAGTATGGTATATTCTACTCAGCCGGATACCACACGGCGGGTCGACATACCTTAGTTTCCTTTTACGACTTTAGTATAGATATCTCTAAGAACTGTAAAAACTAAAGCCAGCTGTAATCACTTTTTTATTCGACGTCCGAATCACTCGCTGGGGAGACATTAAAGTGTTTCAATATTGGAGTTGGGAATGAATTTTAAATTCAATACAACGAGATGGAAACTAGAAAATAATGTTTTCAGGTAAGAGTGCTTTTTGGAGGCTATTGAACAACAGAGACATGTTTAATACCTACTCAAACTTAAAATGAAATGGCGGAACTGTAACTTAAATCTTTCGGAATTAAATAGAAATTTAAACTACATAACAAAAAAGGCTTTAAGTGATTGGTATTACGATTTTGTCGTGGAGCCTCCTGAGGATGCTTCGGTTTCGGGGCGAAACGATCGCAGAGGCGTCTTGGAATACGTGTGGCGACTTATCCTGCATGTGTAAGGTACGTGAATTTTACCTGTTTCATACACATAGCATTACATACATTCGCTTAACAAACGCGGATTATAGCAAAGTAGTTGTGTTATAGTTTCTGTAAAGCCTTTAAGCATAAAAAAACTTTAAATTCGCAATAAGTAATATTATTAATAGACATACAATATCCTATCGTTTAAGTTGAACCGAAATTTAAGTACCTAGAAAATTTTATTGAAATCGGTTCAGTGGTTTTGAAGATAAGCGTAAACGTATACATCGTGATATATAGAAAGGGGGTTATACTCACGTTTAATTCTATCAGGTTAACCCAACTAGTTTCACGCCCATCCATTACTGAATAAATTTTAACTAACTAATGTTTAATGATTAACGATTTACTTACTTTTATAATATGTAACATTTCACAGGCACTATAACAGAACTACCTTGCTAAAATCCGCACGGGTTATGTGAATGCATGCAAAGCAGCCAAAATTTACGCACCTCACACATGCAGGACAAGTCACCACAGGCACCCCAAGGAGCCTCCACCAGCAACAATGCATACAAAAATCGCAATGCAATTTTGTCGTGAAGACTATGCTATGCCTGATGATGCTTCGGTTTCGAAGCGAAACAATCGTCGAGATTTTGGTGGTGGTTGTGTATGCTGCTTGTGTGCATTGTTGCTGGTGGATGTGCCTTGGGGTGCGTGTGGTGAATTGTCCTGCATGTGTAAGGTGTGTAAATTTTGCCTGCTTCATACACATTAGCTTTGCATGCATTCACTTAACCCGTGCGGATAGTAGCAAGATAGTTCTGTTATAGTGCCTGTAATATGACCTGTAATATGACTCTGTAATTACAATTTAAAAATTCACTAGTACGGTAAACAAATTCAGATCATGTATGGAATGGGAGAGTATATCAAAGTACCGTTTGTGGAGATCAGGGAGCTATCCCTTGGGAACAGACTTCTGTAAATTAACTTAAGCTTACTCTGTATGCAGACTATCGCCCACTGTAACGAGATTCAAGGGCCCTACGGAATCCTCTTACAGTTTATGAAATTAGAGCTCAAACTCGATACCATCATGCTATTAAATATTCGTTTACTAAATACTAGAAAAGTTAAGCATGCATACAAAGCACTGCTATTTATGTTCTTTACCATAAAGTTATGTATTGCTAAAATGTTAAAAAATCAAAATTAAATTAGAAAATTAGAAAGAAATTAGAAAATTAGTTCAATCAGATATTACTTATTATTATATATATTTAACAAAAAATATTGCCAGTTTGTATTGTATTAGAAATTTGCGAATTTTACTTTTCCAAAATCAACTTTAAATCTTAAGTAACTCATAAAAATAAAAAGTATCTAAACTATCTTGAAACAAGGTTTATTAAAAAAATTGCTACAAATGTGTTAACTTTGTGCTCTACATGCCAAAAAAACTAAAAATAAAAGGCTTAAAAATAAGATACTGTAGAATGGAATGCAAATTTTTTTTTTGTATCTAACGATAAATTTATGCTTGTAATTTAAATGAAGAAATATTTATAAAAACTATTTAACACGAATTTCCATTTCTTTAATTAATATTTGAAACTCCTGATCCAAACCAAAGCTAAATAAAATGCATTTTTTTTAATGATCTAGTAGTAACTTATAAAAATTATTTGTCCCTTATTTCTTATCGAGGTGTCGTAGAAGGCGACTTAGGTGAGTTGACCCACCATGTGCTATCCGGTTGGGTAGAATAGACCACCCTCTTTCTTTCCGAGGGGTCGTAAAATACGACTTAGGTAAGTTGACGTCAGGCCGGTGGTAAAATACGTAGCCAAATTATGTGACAACATGTTTAAGGGATAACATGGATAAGGGCAGGAGGATGATGATGGTATGTCGCCCGACTACTGCCCGGTACTGTTATGTACGTATTAAACGTAGCTGTTTTGATGTTGATTGATTAAAGCCATTCCGTATTAAAAGTTAAAGGAATACGATTTCAATTTTCCTGAAATTCTCCATCTGATTGTTTTCTCTGCAAGTGAGCATAATAGAATCTTTCGTAGCGGAGATAAGGCAGTTAGGTGAGTTGCTTTATTCCGCGACTTAGGGTGGGAAGAGGCAAGGGTGGGGCGGTGGTGGAGGAGTGGGGCAGCGCGCGCCGTTCGATAAATCGATCTGGGGTAACACAATGCTATGCGGCGCGACGGCCTTGGGCGCCTGCAGCCAAGACACACCTCCGTCCTACTGCCAAGTTCAATGTCATCTCGCATATCCTTACACAAATACAATTATACGTTACTACATTTCATATATAAGCTGTGATAGCCTAGCGGAGAGACCGTGCGACTCTCTAGAGACGACATAGGTTCAAACCCCGGGCAGGCACCAATGAGTTTTCTATTAAAACTTATGTGTCTAATTGATAATTGCAATTTATCACACGCTTTTCGGTGAAGGAAAACATCGTGAGGAAACCTGCATATCTCTAGAGAATTCTAGGGATATGTGTAACCTACCAATCCGCATTGGAGCAGCGTGGTAGGTCTTAGCTCCAATCCTTCTCTCCAATAACGGAGAGAGGAGGCCTTAGCCCAGCAGTGGGCATAGTAACAGGCTGTTACTTTACTTTACTTTACTTTTACATTTCATATCTTCAACATAAGCTGACGTAAGGCTAGGCTGACGTAAATTTAGTCATCCCTTTTATCTTTTTTAATTACGCCACGGCTGAAATTGGTAGGCAAAATTAGTAATTTTAAAGTTTAAACGCATTGCTTATTGCTTTAAATGTAATATATATATTTTTAATTTATTTAAATTAAATGGGACAATCGTCATTTTCATATTTGGCTTTAGAATCGCTACGTTCGTCCTGAAAAGGCGTGTTAAATTAAAATAAAATGCTATATGCTTAATGATAACTAATATTTATAAATAATTGTTATTTAAGATTCTCCTGACTTACAACTCTTCATTCTCCTGCCCTTATCCCACTCTAAGTGGGGTCGGCACGACATGTTACAATCATGTTGTCGTATGATTCGGCTACGTATTTTACGATCGACCGCCTGCTTGACATCAACTTACCTTAGTTGCCTTTCACGACATCTCGACTTACAACTGTAAAAAAAATTGCCTAGTTCTGAACATTACATACTAACAAAAAATAAATTAGCTATTTTTTTACAAATTCCGTTGCAACGTAATAAATTATTACAATCCATTTACTAAAAACATATTTATTTATTTGAAAGTTCTTCTTAACTTAAATTAGAAATATAGGAATATCCATTAATATAATTTGATATAATGACTGTACATTTCGTTAATAATTTGCCATATCCTCGTTTTTCTGAACGCCTTTTTTGGACATCCACAAGTCATTCCTTAGCAATATTTCACATTTACCTATTTCATGCATTCACTGTTGTCCTACATGTGACATCTAAGGAAATGAAAGTGCCTTCTAAAGGGTTAGACGTTCACTCTCCGAAGAAATATTGCAAACACCATTAAATGTGCATTACGAAGAAAGTCAAGAAGCAAAATATTTGCTTGCAAGAAATGTGTCGTAAGTGATTGTTTTATTAAAAAGTTTCATTAAATGTGTTGCTTGTAATTTAATGAAGATAGATCAATTGTTAAGAATTGGGTTCATTTTAAATAGAGTACATAATCAGTGCGACTCTTTCAAGGGGAATACGAGTGAAAACCCGGGCACGCACCAATGAGTTTTTCTATTAATTATATTTTCTATTATCACACGCTTTTCGGTGAAGGAAAACATCGTGAGGAAACCTGCATATCTCTAAAGATATGTGTAACCTAACAATCCGCATTGGAGCAGAGTGGTAGGTCTTAGCTACAATCCTACTCTCAATAAACGAAGAGAGGAGGCCTATTCCCAGCAGTGCGATATTAACAGGCTGTTTCTTTACTAACAATTTAAACAATTTATTAACAAACGTTACTTAACACTATAACCCCGCTACTTTACTTTTACTTTACATAATCCGTACCGGGGAAAAACCCTTTGTATAGTAGTAGAAATAAGTCATTGCGATTTTTGTCGTGGAGCCTATCCTCCTGATAATGCTTCGGTTTCGGAGCGAAACGATCGTCGAGATTGTGGTGGTAGTTGTGTGTGCTGCTTGTGTGCATTGTTGCTGGTGGAGGCGCTTTAGGCTGCGTGTGGTGGCTTGTCCTGCATGTATAAGGTGCGTAAATTTTGCCTGCTTCATACACATTAGCTTTGCATGCATTCGCTTAACCCGTGCGGATTATAGCAAGGTAGTTCTGTTATAGTGCTTGTTAGAAATAAGTTAATTTAAAAAAAATCTTTTAACACGAGCTTTTAATAAAATTTTATGTCTCTACTGTTAACCATTGAGGAGTTTCTTCGTCTGGAGCCAATCCTGTTAGCAACAGCAGGTCATTCTTGTCATAAACATGCATTCTCATCGGGACTGGAGCGATATGTAAAATTTCAGATCAATCGAACGTCAATCGAACCAACTTGCAAGATTTGAAAAGTAATAATAAAATTATTTTGCTATTATAATCCACGATACAGTAAATAATTAATAAAATTATAATCCACGATACAGTAAATAGAAAAAAATATATAGTGCTAAATGTATAGTGGACTATCAGTTTTTTCATACCCGTTACATGCAGGATTCGTAAAAACACATGCACAAACCTCCACCACTGCCACCACAATACAAGCACACAAAATTTTGTCGTGGAGTCTACCTCCGATCATGCTTCGGTTGCGGGGCGAAACGATTGTTGAGTTTGTGATAGTGAACGTGTGTAGTGCTTGTGTATTCAGAATCCTACATGTAACGGGTATGAAAAAACGGATAGTCCACTATACATTTAGCACTATATATATTTTCTATTTACTGTATCGCGGATTATAGCTAAATATTTTTATTATTACTTTTGTATTATGGATCTCCGCAAAGTAACGCCCAATTCTATAAATTTTTGGAAGATCCACTAAATAAAAGCTTTTAAAAATCATAGGCATCTATGATATAAAAAATTATATATATAATATAGCCCATTTGAAGTAAATCTTTATATCATATATCTCAATTTATGATATGGAAACTTTGCCTAATAGTAAGATATCAACAGGTTCAGTTTTAAATAAAACTCAGAGAAAAGCATATGCTTTAGAAGAGAAGAGAGCTTTGCCCAGTGGAATAATAATAAACCATTAAAATGAAAATTTCATAACATTTTCACTACATTAATTTAGTTATTCCGGCAGCTTTGCCAATATTTAAACTATTGTCACAAACACGATTATGCCCCCATAAGTATAATATATGTACGAAGTTTATATCGTCAATGGTATCCAGCTGTCTCTAAAGAGCCTTTGTTTTGCATCAATGTCACTACTCGATTTATATAATAGCGAATAGTTGACCCAAGGGACTCATATTCCTGGAAAAGGTGCTGTACGTAGTAGAAATGACATAAAATTTAAAGCAGTTTGTCAAAATAACGATACATAACAAAAAAGCTTGTCTTATTATATATATTTTTACTTATTATAACAAATATTATTTTGTGACTTCTTCGGAACGAATTTCATTACGAGAAAATTGTAACATTCATATAGGTTTCCACGCTGGGGGTAGTGCCCATCCACATTCCCTATTAAAATTCGAGTGACGGCTAATTTCAATCGCCTCACGTATTTTTCTAGGTACTAGAAATTTTTCCTAAATAATACGGTAGCCTTGTCGAACCTGATGTAGTGGTTGGCACCCGAATCGTGGACATGTTCCGCTATGGCTGACCTATTAGTGTCCATATTCTTGACACTACGTATATGTTCTGAAATTCTCGTCAAGATGTTGCGACGAGTTTCACCTATATAATTCTTCCCACAACCGTAGGGAATCATATACACACCAGGCACGTTAAGTGGATCTGAATCTTTCGGTGAGCGCAGCAAGCTAAGTATTTGACCAGGAGGACGGAATATCGTCTTAATATTGTACTTGCGACGAAGATGGTGGCCTATCTTATTTTTATTTTTATGAAATAGGATGGCAGACGAGCATGCAGATCAACGTTATCACCGCCGCCCACGACCTCTCGCAGAGCGAGTGTGCTGCCGACCTTTAAAAAGATGGAAAATACGCTTTTTGAAGGTATTTATGTCGTACCGATCCGGAAACGCTGCAAGAGGGAGATTATTCCATAAAATGGTGGTGCGCGGAATAAAATTATTAGAAAACCGCACTGTAGTGGATCGCCACACATCCAGATGGTAAGGATGATATTGTAACCTGTGACGTACAGTGCGGTTATGGAATTTGGCGGCAGGAATCAGGTCGTGTAGCTCACTGGAACACTCCCCATGAAAGATGCGGTAGAAAACGCACAGTGAAGATACGTCTCTACGCATCGCCAAAGAGTCCAGCTGTTTGCTGTTCACATGGTCCCCGATAATTCGAGCTGCTCTGCGCTGTATGCGATCGAATGGCTTTAGTTGGTACTGGGGTGCACCAGCCCAGAGATGAGAACAGTACTCCATGTGAGGCCGGACTTGTGCTTTATACAGCGCTAGTCTGTGGGCCGGCTTGAAGTACTGCCTCGCTCTATTGATAACACCCAATTTTTTGGAGGCCAACTTAGCCTTTCTTTCCAAGTGATCGCGATACTTGCAGCTATTAGAAATGTCCAGACCCAGTATTTCAATACTAGTCGAGCCACTTAACAGAACATTCTCGAAAGACGGAGACACGACAAACGGTGATGTTTTTGTGGTTAACGCACAAACTTGCGTCTTCTGGGGGTTAAATTGAACTAAGTTTAATTTACCCCATTCCGAGATCTTCCGTAAGGTAGCTTCAACAGAAGACACAAGATTTATTCGACACTCATCAACCTTTTCCCAAGAGAGTCCTGCGCAGCCGGTGTATATGGCATCCACTGTACTGTCATCTGCATAGCAATGAATGTTAGGATCAGCTAACATGTCATTGATATGCAGAAGAAACAGCGTAGGGGATATCACGCAACCTTGAGGAACACCAGCATTCACCAGCTTGGGATTCGAGCAAAATCCATCGACAACGACACGTATGCTACGGCCAGTGAGAAAGCTGGAGATCCAAAGGCGCAGATTCTCTGGAAGCCCATAGGAAGGTAATTTCGAAAGAAGTGCCCTATGCCACACACGATCGAAAGCTTTCGCCATATCCAGGCCAACTGCAAGGCCTTCTCCCTTGCTTTCTATAGCCGCTGCCCAACGGTGAGTCAGGTAGACCAAAAGATCACCAGCTGATCGACTACGTCGAAAACCGTATTGACGGTCGTTGATCAGCTCATGATTCTCAAGGTAAGACAATAGCTGGCGATTGATAATCATCTCCATGACTTTGGAGATGAGGGAGGTAATGGCAATGGGCCTGTAGTTAGCCGGATCTGAAGCATCACCTTTTTTACGGATCGGATGGATAAGAGCTGCCTTCCACGTATCCGGGGCTATGCCTTGTGAGTAGGAGAGCCGAAATAGACGCGTTAGCACAGGAGTTAACTCGGGAGCACACGTTCGAAGCACAATTGGAGAGATACCGTCTGGCCCACTCGACTTATGAATGTCCAAAGAGAACAGAGCTCGCCGAACAGCTTTTTGGGTGAACTTAATATCAGGCATTGAGCTCTTACACCAAGGGATAGTAGGTGCTGGGTTTCCTTGGTCATCCAAAGTAGAGTTTGAAGCAAAGAAATTGCCTAAAAGATCGGCTTTCTCCTTTGCTGTATGAACCAGCGCATTATTCTCTGTGCACAACGGTGGAAGTGAAGGTTTGTCGAAGTTACCAAGCGCCGCTTTGGAGAGTGCCCAGAACCGACGCGTTCCAGATGGACATTGCGCGAGCTTCTCACCAATTTTGACGATATACTTAAACTTCGCTCTGGCAACTTCCCTTTTAAAGAACCTGGAGGCACGGTTGTAATTCCTCTTGAGTAAAGTGGAGTTTGAATTTCCTCTAGCCAACGCCTCAACCCAGGCTTGATATGCGACTCGTTTGCTATCAGCAGCTGCCTTGCATGATTCACTGAACCATGGTTGCGATCTACCACCGATTGGTATCACGGAGCTAGGTATATAATACTCCATACCTTGTAGAACCACTTCGGTGACAGACGCACCACAAGAATTAGGATCATTAGTAGAGAAGCAGACTTGCTTCCATGGATAGGACGCATAAAAGGAACGCAAACCATCCCAATCTGCCGATTTGTAATGCCAGACACGTCGTGTCGCGGGTGATCTGCGGCGGGGACGTGTAATAGGCACTACACACTTAACCAGGCAATGGTCAGAAGACCCTAGAGGAGCATCGACCGAGATTAGGTAGTTTTGGGGATGCGTGGTCAGGAAGAGATCCAATAAGGAGGCGTTTTGACCATCCACGTCTGGGATTCGCGTAGGCTCTTTAACCAGTTGGGAAAAACCATTCGCCATTGCAAAGTCAAATGACACTCTCCCGGCGTGGTCTGTGATGTTCGAGAAGCCAAGCCATTCAGCATGGTGTGCATTAAAGTCACCAAGAACTACGATTTCAGCAGAGGGAGACTGTGAGAGTATATCGTCAATAGCCGCTTGTAAATGGTCCATAAGCCTGTCCGTTTCCGCATTACCACTATGGGACCTGTAGAGGCATGCATAAACCCTGACATGATCGTCACAGGTCACGCGTCCCCAGATGGTAGACAGATTCCGACCATCAAAATTGCCAAGACGTTGAAAGCATATATCTTCCCTTACGAACACAGCAACCCCGGCATGAGGCACAAAATTATGTTCGAGTTTGTAGCCGGGGTAGTGTAAGTACGTTGTGTCGCTCGGACGTGATATCTGCGTTTCCGTTAAAAATAACAAGGCTGGCCTAGATGTCTCGAGATGGTAGTGGACGGCGTTTAAGTTGGAATGTAGTCCTCGGATGTTACAGAAGTCCACATTGAGAGTAGGACGTGATGCCGCAGTATTATTTCCTCGTCTGCCATTGACTTTCAACGTTTCGTTGCCCGCCCCAGAATACGACGGGCAGCCCGAGCGAGATTGCTCAGGGAGGGATTCTCCGACTCTGTCAGAGTCGGTACCCTCCTGGGGTATTAAAACTCTTTTTCGAACCGTTGTCATATTTGGGGAAGGCGGGGGGAAGGGCACCGGAGCTCAACACTGACCTATGCGAAACGAAGCGGCAAGCCGCTCCTTCACGCTGGTTTTCTGTGTGAGGGTGGTATTAAACCGGTCGAGTCTGCCCATTCGGTTAACCAATATATGTTGGCAACGTGACTCTACCACCGAAATTTCCGTCACTCCTTTAACATACGTCAAGTAAGCCACTTCCACCGATTCTCGCGACTTCTTGTTACGTGCCACACGATAACAATGGCGCCAGTTATACCCATTGCTTTCTAATGCCCGCTTTATTTGGTCTAGCTCTTGTACCAAATATTGTGGGTCACAAATATTTAAGGCCCTGTTTATTAGAGTCCGAGGCAGAGAGGACAGGTGCGACGGATGGTGATGCGATCTGGCATGTAAGTATTTATGGTGTGTGTAGGTTTTCAAAAATTACATTCACATACACATACATCTCAAAATTATACCCGCCTATAGCTACGTTCAAACAAGTGACAATGACAAACAAAATCATCATGGATTTTATGACAATTATTAAGAGTAAGATTGATTAATATTAGAAAGAAAGTGACGTCAGTAAAAATGACGTCATCAAAATATTATTGTCAAATATTATTAACTCAATGGCTCGACGTTCTAGAAGACTTATTGCCGATGTTACTCTGCAATATTTTTTCAACAGAGTAAAAAATAATAATAGTTTATAAAAATCACTTGAACTTGAAACATTTATCTGATGATTTAAGATTTTTTCACAGGTGTGTAGTAAAAAAGCTTAAAGTTGAATATTTTGGAACAATTAGAAATCATTAAGCATAACAATGGCACCCTCATTAACGAGCAGATAAATGTTTCAAGTTCAAGCTTGTTGCACGTGTTCAGAGGTAAAGGTGGGGATGAACCGATTACTATATAACAATGCTTGTTAGCATAACGCTTCGCTTTGCGATTTTGTCGTGGAGTCTATCTCCTGATGATGCTTCGGTTGCGGGGCGAAACGATTGTTGAGTTTGTGATAGTGAACCTGTGTAGTGCTTGTGTATTGTGGTGGAAGTGGTGGAGGTTTGTGCATATGTTTTTACGAATCCTGCATGTAACGGGTATGAAAAAACGTATAGTCCACTATACATTTAGCACTATATATATTTTCTATTTACTGTATCGCGGATTATAGCAAAATAATTTTATTATTACTTTTTCTTTTATCTAGAATTCTAATGTCACACGTGTAGTTACCATATTCCTGCAAAACGGTATGACCGATTCTTATGAAATATTTATAAGCATATTCCTACTGAATATGGTTATAAATAGTTTGGCAATCAGCTACTATCTACTTTTCATACCCCTAAGTGATAAGGATTATCCACACTAAAATATTTTAATTTTTTTATTATTATGTACACTAGACGTTCCCTCGAAATAATTTATATAGCAAAACAACGTTTGCCATATCAGATAATAAATAAAAAAACCATAAGTACCGATTTGAATTGACAGGCTCGTAGTTCTAGCAATTTCATTTTTTATTTTCAGGTTTCAGAATCTTATTTACGAAAACGGATATTGATCATAAGTTAGAACGTCCTGAATCACAAACGATTTGAATAGATTTACTATCACTGTTGTCGATGTTCATGTATATTTTATGGCACGAAATCAATTTTCATGTATTAAGCGTCTATCGTTTATTATTTATAGCTTTGTGATTTGTAATATTGTACTATGTATACTAGTATTACCTTATTATGGCACTTATATCATATTCCGATTTGGTCAACCCATTTTATGATTAGCGACTGTATAAAAAGGAACGTCATTGTTCATAATTCATCATATCCAGAAATATCTATACTTATTATAAAACAAAGTCCCTAAAAGCTGTCTGTTTGTAGGTAATCGATTTTCTCAAAATCTACTTAAGGAATTTTTGTATGGTTTTTACTAGAAGATAGAGAGTGCAATTTTATTCCGGAAGGCTTAGGTTAATAGTACATTACGATTTTACGTAAATTGTGTAGTGGAGGTCGCGTGGTTGTAAAAAACTCGCCTGCTGGGTGATTACTGCGCCGCGTAAACCAGCAGAGATACATTGAAGTAATGTAGTAGAGAATTCTAGATCTATACAAATACCACAAAAAATCAGCGACAGCATGTCTCTATCTCTTATGGTTAAATCACAATAACTATTCTTGTGTCTTTTGTGACACACTGACTTCTATACAATAGTTTCGTTCGAAAACTGGACAAGATGAAATACAATAGAGTCAACCGAATAATTTTATGTCATGAATTTGGCTTAAAATATTTTGCAATTAAAGAAGGCACCTAAAGACTTACAGACGTGCTCTTAGTACTGGAACACCGTGCTGGTTGTGGGTAGACGCAATTCGTTTTAAAAGCTTTAATTTAAGTTGATTTGTATGTGTGTTTGTATGTGAAGGTGGAAATTAATTTTCTTATCTAATCTTGCAAATTAAATTTGAACCGCTTCCCGATGTCTGATTGAGGTGAAATTGTATGTTCCAGTCCAGTTCCCATGGCATGTTTATGATAAGCATGACCTGATGCTGCTGCTAGGATTGGCTCTAGACGAGGGAAGTCCTCAACGGTTAGCAGTAGGGACATGAAATATATAAAAACTTTTAAAACATACTTTTCGCAACTCTTCAAAAAAAATTCTTAATGTTGATGCTTGAGTACATACGTTTTATTACTTAAAGTATAAGGTACATACGTTTTATTACTTCAGGTAGCCAAGCAGAGAGGCAATCTCCTAAAAAAGGAGCATCTATTTTTAACCGGTCTATATTAGCCCAAGGCACACGTTTAAATTTTCTTTACCGAAACTTTATTATTAACATCAAGAACCGGTACGGCTAGCATGATCACAAAAGCATAGGCACAATGTGGAAATAACTTGTTTGCATTTAGATCAGGTATTTTAAGCTAAAAACGTCCTTTACAGCCGACTGAAATAGAAACAAGGCCAACCGTATGAGGTCACTACATCATATAAATTTCATACCACCAACCTTCCCTAAGAGATACAATGTAAAACTTACATATTGAACTTTAAGCTTCTTTAGAAATCAACTTCACGTGTTTAGTAACTTATAACACTAACAAGTATGCATGATGGTTACATATAGTTCTGAATATCTTATACAGGGTTGAAGAGAAGCTGTATCCACGCATTCTTATCGTCTAGGTAATCTTCAATAGTATAATAGGCTTTCTGAATAAGCCTTTTTTAAATAGTATTTTTAAACTGCTGTAATGGTAAAGTTAAAGTAGATTGTGGAATTTTATTATAGAAACTTATACCCAAACCCACAAACGAATTACGAACTTTTGCAAGGCGCAAAGCAGGAACCGCAAGCTTATGTCGGTTCCTACTTTGTCTATTATATACATCGCCAATCATTTTATAATTATTTATATTCATATGTACAAAAATTAAATTACTAAAAATATACTGTGAAGACAATGTAAGAATACCTGTTTCCTTGAACTTTATTCTTGCAAATTAAATATTTCTATGAAACTTTATATTTTCTCAAGGCGAATTACCGAAGCAGAAAAAAGGCTTATAATACTACTTTAGACCATGTACGGTTCACTGCAGAAGAATAATTATGTAATTGAAAACAAAGTTCTATAATTAAATTTGTGCAGACCATTGTTTCGATATCCGGGTTTCTGCCCCCTGTTAAATTTTTATATATATATATATACATATATGACAATAATATTCTGATCCTTAAGGTAAACAGTATAAGTAAAGTAGCGGCCTGTTACAATCCCACTGCTAGAATAGGCCTCTTCTCTCCGTTTCTGGAGAGAAGGGTTGGAGCTAAGACCTACCACGCTGCTCCAATGCGGATTGGTAGGTTGCACATATCTCCATAATTCTCTAGAGATATGCAGGTCTCCTCACGATATTTTCCTTCACCGAAAAGCGTGTGATAAATTGCAATTATCAATTAGACATATGAGTTTTACTTGAAAAACTCATTGGTGCCTGCCCGGATTTGAACTCGTGTTCCCCTGCAAAGAGTCGCACGGTCTCATCGCTGGGCTATCACAGCTTACCTTTAAGGTATGTTTAAATGAATCGTGTTATTTTTTTTTCTAGTAATAAGACATTAACACAAGAAAATATTATAGTATTATATTAATTTTGAATATTATATACATGTATATATAGAATATATTCTATTATATAATATATTATCTTATCTTCATAGTAAGAAATTATAAAGGAATTTCTTCATAATTCTTATTCTTGATACATGCTTATTAAATGTTCAAAATATAAAGATTTAAATGTATTTCATTTACAGACAGATGGGTTAGTCAGTCGGTCTATCGTCGTCACAGTAATTAAATACTTATTCATTAAATTAAATTGAGGGTTTATTTTGATAAAGCTAAGCGAGCGAGGCGGTATTCACTTGCGATTTGTTATTTGCGTAGAGATCACCAAATCCTGTGATATAATTACATAATCATGTAGATAATTATGCTGATCCAATAAATGATTTATAGAATTAGGCGTTACTTTGCGGAGATCCATAATACAAAAGTAATAATAACATTATTTTGCTATAATCCGCGATACAGTAAATAGATAGTGTTAAATGTATAGTGGACTATTCGTATTTTCATACCCGATACGTGCAGGATTCGTAAAAACACAAGCACACACCTCCACCACCGCCACCTCAATACACAAGCACTACACACGCTTGCGATTAAACATTATGGAAGAACTTGAGATCATAAAGCATAACAATGGCTCATTAATGATCAAATAAATGTTTCAAGTTAAAGACTCCACGACAAAATCGCCTATCTCCTGATGATGCTTCGGTTGCGGGGTGAAACGATTGTTGAGTTTGTGATAGTGAACGTGTGTAATGCTCGTGTATTGTGGTGGAAGTGGTGGAGGTTTGTGCTTGTGTTTTTACGAATCCTGCACGTATCGGGTAAATACGGATAGTCCACTATACATTTAACACTATATATATTTCCTATTTACTGTATCGCGGATTATAGCAAAATAATTTTATTATTACTTCTGATCCAATAAAATAAAAGTAGAAACAACACAACAGTATGAAATAGAGTTAAGTAGCTTTGAAGTAAATAGCTCGTCGCTAGTTTATTTAACTTTAAGTTTCATTTACTTAATAAAGATGTATATTCAAGACAAAGAATTGTACTGATATCCAAACGCGAAGCGAAATTATTACAGAGCGTCGACATGATATATCGATTTATGTAAATATACTTTTGTAGAAAAAATTTATTGTTCGCTTCATACACTGTGAAATCTTTTTTTTACCTAAACTTACTTTCCTTCCTTGTTTTCTGGGACCAACTCCTGTATTACTTTAAATTAGACTTCTTTTGAAAATGTCTAGAAGATTTTGCACAGTTTACCTCTGTTTGCGTTAAATTTGCAAACAAGAAGACGGAAGAGTTAAACGTGTTAACCTGTAACTTAACTAAAATCAAATTAATAAACATTAACGAAATTTCATTCACCTAAATAATCCCCTTACTCTGTAATTAAATCTGTCAGATAACCTACTTTTACATACTTCAAAATCAAGTTAACGTAAATAATTGTTTCATTTTTACAACAAACCTTATTTTAGGAGGTAGACGTCAATAAAAGTGACTACTGAATCACGCAACAAAATTTATTCACTAGCCCAATATTTTATGCTCTTTTAATCCATAAAGGTATTATACTAGAGTAGAGCTCACTCTACTCCACTTTTTTACTCTAGTGCTACTACTCATAGTAACACGAGAGTAAAAAAGTGAGAGTGACGCAAGAAATAATGAGGGGGAAGATGAAGGTTGTGTAAGGTGGAGAGAATAAGGGTCAATGTGTGTCGTCTTTACTGTTGATGGAGACTTTAAAGGCTGGCTACTATAGTATAACTGTATGCTTTCCATACAATAATCTATGTATTAAAAGCATACAGTTATCTGCAGGCTTACCATGGAAACGAAAATGTTTTGCTTTTTCATACCATGACGTCTTAAACACGCACACTTTAAGTTGTTGCCCAATGAGCGTTCATAATTCGGCCTAAGAACATGTGAGTAAAAGAGACAGAGTTAACTATAGTTCATATAACGTTATCCTTTACAAACATTACGACCCCAATGCAATTCACACTTCATGGTACGAAAAGAAAGCGGTTCGCGATCGTCGTTTACGTCTTCAATTGAGGCGCAATAAGAGTTCGTGGTAGGCCTGCTGGTATCTTGTCTAGGAACATACATTTAGACAAGTGACAGTGTAAGAAAACTTAATTCATTTTATTTCTTGGCGGTGTATTGACAGACCTATGTTATAATTTATATTTGTAAAGAACTCTATGAGAAAGGGATCAAAAGCACTTGTAAATTCAGCTGAATTTTTAAAAATTATCCAAAGTCGAGCGTAAAAAAATTGAATCTATATCTAGAAAGTAGGATTAATAACAGAGGATAGAATTCTCTTATTTGTAGCAATAAGTAATTTGTGATCAATTGATATTATTTGATTTTAAAAAAATGTTTAGCGATATTCTGCTGCTATAAAATTGTTTTACTCTAGGCTGTTTTATGTCCAAAAATTATTCTGAATTAATAATAATAATAATAATGATTTATTAAACCCAATTTTTTTTTACATTTTTTCGTATTAAGTCCTAGACCCCTAAACTAGGAAAACCCGTATCTTAGGGGTCAGTACCTTCCCATAACTTTACTATTAACATTTTACTTATTTATATCAGTAAATTTATAACGTAAAAACTCCTATATGTATATATTATACTATAACAAGAATTTATATAATAAAATTTAAACTTGTGTGTATGATCGTCTCTCTCTCTCTCTCTCTTTGAGTTTGTGTTTGAGTGTGTGTTTCTGTGCACGTGTGTGAGTGTAATTGTAATGTCAGCAAACTAAATATTTCTCTGTTTTTGCAAAAGTAAGGCTTAAAAGTAAGTTACCCATTTATTTTTTTAACTAGTATCTGTTTAGATGGAAGACTTTTTGCCTACTGTTTAAATTCTTGTACAAAAATGGAGAGCAATTTTAAGAACAATATCAGTTATAGCTGATAAAGGAAAATAAAACATCCTAATTACACAGGTAGTGAACAGATGTTTTTATACGCGAACCTTTATATGCCCTGCACTACATGGTATCTTCAAACTCAGCGTTAATGCTGGTTCGATTGCCAATGTGAACCTCAAAATTCATATAAATTTTACTCTAATTTTAAATGCATAATTCAATTCAATTTAAATAAAAAATTTACATTATTAACAATTGTCGATAACTCAAAAAAGCATATAATTTTTATAGGCTTCTCTAGAATGCCTGCCCATCATATATACCACACATGAAAAGTGAGGAAAATATATTCTGCACATATCTTTGTACATATTATGTACAAAGAAATTTCACTAATCATCATAATCCTCCTGCCCTTATCCCACTGTAAGTGGGGTCGGCACAACATGTTACAAACATGTTGCCGCATGATTTAGCTACGTATTTTACAACCGGCCGCCTGCCTGACGTCAACTTACCTTAGTCGTATTTTACGACCCCTCGGTAAGAAAGAGGGTGGTCTATTCTACTGAACCAGATGCCACACGGTGGGTCAACTTACCTTAGTCGCCTTTTACGACACCTCGGTAACAAATGGGGGTGGTCTATTCTACTCAGCCGGATACCAAACGGCGGTACAAAGAAGTTTCACAAGTGATAAGATTATCTTTATTACATCTATACGAAGAAAATTCGCAAAGATTTCAAGCCATAATGAGATATTTTATTTAATGATGGCTTACAAAGCCGACAGCCCTCTAATCTACTCATTATCGAGCACGTGCGGCCGTTTTAACAGCTTTACTTTTAGCTCGTTAACAAAGCTATTGACCAACCGATTAGGTTGTTTTAGAATTGCTTTTTATATCGCTATTTGCCTTGCCATGTGGTATCCGGCTGCGTAGTATAGACCACCCTCATTTCTTACCGAGGTGTCGTAAAGGGCGACTAAGGTAAGTTGACGTCAGGCAGGCGGCCGGTCGTAAAATACGTAGCCAAATCATGTGACAACATGTTTGTAACATGTTATGCCGACCCCACTTAGAGTGGGATAAGGGCAGGAGAATGATGATTATTATTCATAATCTTTAATTGTGTGGTATGCTTTACGTATAAGCATATTTTTTACACTTCAATTTAATTTTTCTGAAGATAAATCTTATAATCTTATATAAGATAAATCTTATAATCTTATAATCTAATAGATTACGGAATTTTATTGTAGAAGCGAAGAAAATGTTGTGCCGATCCACTTGGAGTGGGGTCGGCACAACATTTTACAAACGATAAGTGTACGAAAATGATGATGATCGCTATTTGCCCTGGTTAATTGAAAATTTATGATTAAAATATAATATTGTTTATATTTGTTCATATTGTCGTTACCTGGCAGTAAGCAAAATAGAAAACCTATTGACTCTTGCTAGCACAGGCCACGGCCTATTTGGGCTGCATATTGTTATACACCAAAAATAAATAATGTTAGTCTGGTGCTTTTGTCTCAATTATAGGTACTTGTAGGTAATGTACTTGTTATAACTTTTCAATGAATAAATAAAATAAATAAATAAAAATTACTATTTAAACTATTTGCGTTTACAGTATATTGGCTCAATAGTATAAACTACTCAGTTTTTAATATCCAGTCCTCAAAGTCTGTAATATTGATCTTTATATTATATTTATACTTTTTATAAAACAACGTCCCCAAAAGCTGTCTGTTTGTATGTGATTGATTTTCTCAAAATATACGTACGGTACGGTTTTTTGTACGGTTTTTACTAAAAGATACTACCATTCTTCCGGATGGTTTAAGTTAATAGTACACTGCGATTTTATGTAAATTGTGTTGAAAAGCTCGCGCAGTTGTAAAAGAACTAGCCTGCCAGGTGCTTTACTCGCGTGCGCCGCGTAAATCAACAGATATACAAAAGTAATGTAGTAGAGAATTGAAGATCCACAAAAATACTACATAAAAGTCCGCTACAGCATGTCTCAATCTCTTATGGTTAACTCATAATAACTACAAATTTCAATTAAACATATTCATTTCTAAACGCACGCGTACGCGTACAGCTAAAAATTAATTTATGTTGAATTCAAACAAACATGCTATACGATGATGTACAGTATATTTTTTTTTATTTTTAAATTGAATTATGTATATTAAATTCATGACATCGGAAACTCGACTTTATTATTTCTCTACACGTTTAACCAATCGGCAATCGCTGATTATTTTTCAGTATTTTTTTGTAATTTTGTCAACTGTGAGAAAGGTTATATTGAAATTATTCGTTAGCTAGCAGTCATCAGTATACAACAAACATATTATACCGCAATAGAAAAAAATACACAACTGTCCAAAAACTGGCAATTATCTGTAATTACAACTCAAACATACTACTTATTCAAAAGATAAAATGTCCGCACATGTTAGTGTCTTATACATATCCGATTCCATTTGGATTGAATGTCGGAACCAGTACAAGGCAACGGCGGACCGTATACTCGTATATTTGATCTCAGCTCTGATAGCCGACCGTGCCCACAAATAGAAAAACTGGATACAGTGAATTTTCTTTCATTTCTATACTAATATTATAAAGAGGAAAGATTTGTATGTTTGTTGTTGTTGTTATTCCAAGAATACTAATGATAGCCGTTTTTTATAATTAAATAATCTGCAAATAAATCTATAGTCCGACTTCGTAGACTTTTCACTACCACAAGATCGGTATGGACGCGGGTGAAACTGCGGAGCATTGCTAGTATATTATAAAGCTGCGGTCGTTTTAGCTTATCCAACAAAATTACTTAACACAATTTAAATAGTAAAAATGCAAAATAACCGCTCGCTGGTTTTCATGGTTAGGTAAATGTTATTCCCTCTCCTTGGGGAAAAAATCGCATCCTAGACCCACCACATTGCTGTAAATTGGACATGCTACAAGGAAAGGGTATCAGTGTGATGAAACCCTTGGGATATGTACATATAATACCCGGCAATAAATAATGCACATCGAGAAGTTAGAACGAAACAGCCGGCCAATTCAGTTTCGTAGAGCGCTCACTGTCACACACGGGTTCGTCAGTCTGTGCGACAGAGACAATGCTCTATGAAGCAGAATCTAGCCGATTTCTCTCTCTGAACTTCGATGTGCATTACTTATTGCCGCGTACTATATATGCATATCCCAAGAGTATTCCTGTAATTCAAAAATGTTTCCTATATCTATAATCCATCAATCCGATTTGAAGCAGCATGGATAGACAATGGTCCAATATTTTTAATCAACCTTCTTAAAGGGCTCTTCTATCAAAGGATTAAAGTAACATCTTAGTAAATGTTACGGCCGCCTGCCTGACGTCAACTTACCTTAGTCGTCTTTTACGACACCTTGGTAAGCAATGAGGGCGGTCTATTCTACTAGCCGGATACCACACGGCGGAATTAGTGTTTACCATAACCTTGTAATAATATGACGCATGTATCAATAACGTGAAGACGGAATAAGCCGTATCAATTGTCTAATGTAATATTAATCGACAAGAGATTGTATTGTTGTACTAAACAGACACTAATAGTAATGGACAGTTCGCTTCGCAGTGTATTATTGGATGTGATCTGCTTATTACTGATGTAATCAAAACCATATTTTCCTCAAATGTATAGGAGTATCTTAGATATATAATGTAGTGGACGATTTCATTGAAGTAGACCAATTCTAAGATATTAAATCCTAAGCACGTGCAATAAATTGATAAGCTAAAGACATTTTGAATTTTGTATTTTACTATATTTAAAAAATCTATCACTAGACTATATCATTATCAGGAGATAGACTCCACGACAAATGACAAAGCGACGCATCACCCACACAAAAATAATTAATATACAGTAGTTATTTATATACAGTAGTAGAAAGAATAATACAGTAGTTGGTTCAACCCCCACCATTATTTTGCCTCCGAACACATGTAACAAGCTGGAACTAGAATATTTATCTGTTCTGGAAATTCTTAATCAGCAGGAATATTACCAGACTTCTAGACTCTTTAAGTTGATCTGTTGGCTCTCATTTTATAAAGATCACTACGTACAAAATAGATAACCTATAGTTGTGAACAAACCATTTAAGATTATCATTTCTCATACAGACAGTCAAAGAGTAAAATTTCTTCCCCCGTCTGTTTTCCGACACTTATAAATTGGTTGCTCTCATAGGAATAATGAATAGTTCCACAGACGTTACCTTGTGTAATTCAGCAAAATTCCATTTACACATCGAAAATTAATTTGATTGTAAGCAATGATACAGTCTATGATGGAGCGCGCTTACCCAGAAGATGCCTATTCACTCTTGCCTTGAAGGTACTCATATTGTAAGTATTGGGAAAGATAGATGCCGGGAGAGAATTCCATTCCCTTGCTGTGTGCAACAAAAAAGACGAAGCGAAGCGCTGTGTGCGTCTTCGTGAAATGTCGATAACATAAGGGTGGAACTTCTCCCGGTGCCTAGCGGTGCGGTGATAGAAAGGCGAAGGTGGAACAAGTTCATGAAGTACCTGGGCACACTCTCCGAAATATATCTTGTAGAAAACCGATAGACAGGCAACCCTGCGCCGGTGTTGCAGACTCTGCAATTTGGCGTTTGTCAGGGTCTCATCACCTATGAGTCTCCTGGCACGTCGATCCACCGAGTCCAAAGCATCCAATTGGTATTTGGCTGATCCTTTACACAAATGGCAGCAGTACTCCATACACGATCGTATCTGAGCCTGGTACAATGCAAGAAGCTGTTTCGGTGTGAAATACTGCTTGACTTTGTTAAGGATGCCAAGTTTCTTGGCAGCCGTTTTTGCTTTGGACTCGATGCATTTTCCAAAGTTGAGCTTGGAATTTATTTGGATTCCCAGAAGCTCAGTGCTATCGGCAATCGGTACAGATATATTTCGGAAAGTAAGAGTTAAGGTAAAGGAACTCCGTTTGGCGCTGAACAGGCACGCTTGTGTTTTGGAAGCATTAAACTTGACTAGGTTAGCTTAACCCTAGTCGGAAACCTCTTTTTAGAGTCAAGTTAATGCGCTCAACCATGGCCTCTCTTTGTTGGAGAATCTCAGCACTACTAGCTCTGGGACTGGACATATATCTCTCCGTAACAGTGCTATCATCTGCGTACGCAAAGATACCGGGACTTAGCAGATCATTAATGTGAAGCAAAAAAAGCGTCGCGGAAAGAACTGATCCCTGAGGAACACCAGCATTGGTGGTCATTAGATCAAATGAGCAGCCATTAATGACTACTCTAAACGATCGTTCCCTCAGGAAATCGGATATCCAGTTACAGAGCACAGTAGGCAGCCCATAAGTAGGAAGCTTGCTAAGAAGACCATCGTGTCAGACACGGTCAAAAGCCTTTGAGATGTCAAGGGATACGGCAAGCGCCTCACCGTGCCTCTCAATGGCTTCGCCCCAGATATGAGTGGCATACGTTAAAAGATCTCCTGTCGAACGATTTCGGCGAAAACCGAATTGGAAATCCGACAGCAGATCGTTTTCTTCCAAGTACGCCAGGAGCTTTTTGTTCAATACACGTTCCATAATTTTACCTATTATGGAAGCGATTGCTATAGGTCTATAATTGACCGGATCGGCACGATTACCCTTCTTTGGGACTGGTTGTATATTGGCAATCTTCCACGCTTTAGGGACATGAGCAGTTTCTAAAGAGAGGCGATATAAGCGAGTTAGAACAGGAGACAACTCAGGTGCGCAATTACGCATAACAATTGCAGGTATGCCATCGCGACCACTTGCCTTGTTCACATTTAATTTGCGAAGTTCTCTCAAGACCTCTTTTTGGCGGATTCGAGTTTCTGCCATGACAGAATCGCAAGGTTGCATGTGGGGTAGAGAGGCACCTCCTGCACCAAGGCATGAGTTTTCCACAAATAACTTGGCTAATAAATTTGCTTTGTCATTTGCAGAAAAACTAGTGACCCATCTGGCTTAAGCAATGGTGGCAGTGTTGGACGGCAGAAGTTCGACTTAACCGACCGTGCAAGCGACCAAAAAGCTTTGCTACCACGGGGATAGGATGCTAATTTGATCCCAATGCGATTAGTGCGGTTAAATCGAGCCTTCTTAAGAACCCTCTTGTAGGATTTGGCAGCAATATTAAATGCTCTCTTCTTAGCTGTAATGTCCGGAGCTTTTTGAGATCGAGCTTCAACCTAGGCTAAAAACGCTGAATTCTTAATGGCCTCTGCAGCTGCACATTCACCGTTGTACCATCGGGGAGTCTTTCTATTCAGAGGTACATCCGCGTAAGTTATAAAGTATTCCATAGCTTGCCGAATGACCCCCGATATAGCATTTTCGCAGCTCGACGTATCATTAGAAGAGAAGCACATTCTCTGTTAGGGATACGATGCAAAAAAGTGCCGCATCTCATCCCAGTCTGCCGACTTATATCGTCATATGCGCCTGGTCCCAGAAAAACTAGATCTGTATAAAAATCGAGTATTCGTCCATATGAAATCCTCTCATATTGGAGGGGTAAAGGAGTTCCATAAAAGGAACCCCGGGTATACGGAGAACGAGGGAGGCCAACCACCTACCTGGATGAGATGCTGACAGGAACTTCAGGTTTTCTCCGCGTGTCCTCGCACTCACTTTTCACTGGTCGGGCCCGCCAGGGTTAATGCAAAGATATCCCACCATAAAAGGCGTTCACGTAAAGTTATCTATTAAATAGTGGTTTAGCGTATGGCGTATGCGTATGCGAAATTAAAATGTTATAATAAGGGCGCGTGCGGTGATGCTCATTACAGCGTTCAATTCGTACTGGTCGCTTGTAGATGACAGCAGCCTATTGCGTGCTCTTTGCTCCGTCGGTAAAGGGTTGGCCGAGTGTGAGGCAGAAGGATATAGGGACAAGGGAAATAGTGTAACTAGCCCAACCACATATAATAATTGTATAACCTAGTTTATTATAAACCCAATCCATTTTAAAAATAAAATTTCAACACGGGTCGTACAGATAGAGATCGCGTAGCGACTTTTTCAGCAGTAGAAGTGATCTTCCGCGGATAACCCTTGACAAAAGTATTTAACGGACAGAAAATTACGGAAGCATAACTAAATGCTTAACTTTCAAATATATACTAATATTATAATTATATTATACTAGCTGTGCAAATAACGGCTTCTACTTTGATTATTGTAAGTGATATAGTAGGAACATAATAAGAACTGATATCGCCAAAAAGTATAATTTAATCTCGATAAGTGCCACCAGTCAATACAATGATTAATGTCGATTTTATTTATTGAAATTTATTTAAGAAAATGCTGTATCATTTACTTATTGATAAGCTTCTGACACAACCTCGTTTGCAAGTTTCAGTAACAGTAACTAGTTTATTATTTATTCACTAGTTACTGCCCGCAACTTTGCACGAACTTCCATACATAGATGACAAAATCTATATCACTTTCCAGACCTCCAACTGTCTTAATGCAAAGTCACATAAGTCGATACCCAATAATTTTCCTTCCCTTGACGTAAATAATTGTAATAGTAAAATATAATTTCACTACACGACTAATGGAAATGTATCGTATAGTATTAAACTGACCTAATTAAAAATTAGACTTAATTGAGTTAGATACAGTGTCATCCTTATTTCAATGATATACATTATATCGCGTTATGCACTTTTAACTATTTAAAGAAATCTGTTTTCTTGTTCTTCCAAGTAATGTATCCCCCTAGCACTCGCAAGCTTTGTAGACACTACGCTACGCCTGACTACAATTTGCCACAAAACAACTTTTTTGAGTTAGGTCACTTTTATTCTACGCGTGCGATATATTTACACTGTGTGATTATTTTTAAATCTTACAAATACATTAAGGAATTTAATTTTCCCTTAACATAACTTTTCAAAAAATTTAACAATCATCAAAAACTTTAAATTAATATTTTGAACATGAAATTAAAAAGATTCTTCTAACCGAATTCAGATTCGAAAACTTTTAGTGCCTTAGCCTACGCAGATTTAGACAATTCCACTTGAAATACCCTATTTTCTTTTATTGGGCCGAGCCCTCAGCTGTGCTATTGTGAAGTTTCTACATGAATGTATAAGGGAATATAAAAGAATTCTATAACGTTCCCTACTGTGTGCTTTGCTAGTTTCAAAGCTTTACCTATAAGCTCAGCGTGACCTTGTTTCCGTAATAAAGTCATAAATGATAAGTGAGTTTCATTTGTGGTCTGAATTGACGTATTATGCTAATTTCCTTGAAAGTATATTAGTTTAGGGTATTTTTATATATTATTGTTCGTATATATTTATTAGAGTATGCGGATAAAAGATTTATTTAACAAGTGCTTTTTGTTTGGTTGTTAATGTATATAACATTGTAGGCTTTTTTGTTGTTGTTCTGAAATATTAAAAGAACTAATACATAAACAATATATTTCATTAAAAAAAAGGATACATCGTTGGTGACTTAACCTTGGTTAGGTTCGAATAAGAAAAATATTTAGGTAAAAACTTTCTTGCACAAAAACACATTAAACATACAAAAATACATGAGAATTTAATGTAAACCTTATTAGGATAAAAAATTTAAAAATCACGTGATGTCGTTAAACATTGACAAATTTTACTCTTTATCATGGAGTCACAGGTTCATATCTCTAAAGAATTTTGGGGACATATGGGGGAACCTACCAATCCGCATTGAAGCAGTTTGGTGGGTTTTATCTCCTCCAACCCTTCTTTCCAAAAACGGAGACCCATGGCCAATGGGTAATTCGCCGATTAATTTGATGACAACGCGAAATTTAAATTTTTTCGATATAACTTATTCAAAGTACACTAGAGAGAAAAAAAGTTTAAAAAACATTTGAAATGCTTCATATAAATTATAATATTATAAAGTCTGTGAAATTTCATCATACATAATATATAAGAAAATAGATTATCTCAATTCAGACTTGAATAAAAGCTTTTTTATATTATTCGTTTTAAAAGGATAAAGTATTTCGTAAATTCTTTTACTTTTTTTTCATTGATTAGGACTTCGCTTGACTGGAATCATACCTGATGGTAAGCGATGTACAGTCTAAGAAGAGCGCGCTTGCCTAGAAAATACTTATATCCACTCTTACTTTAAAGATTCAAATTCAAATTAAATTCAAAATATTCTTTATTCAAGTAAACTTGTAAACAAGTGCTTTTGAATCGTCAACATATACTGCTGATCCGGAAAGCTGCTCCTACCGAGAAGAACCAGCAAGAAAATCGACGGTTGCCCATACTATATGAACTAGGAAAAATAGATGGCGGGAGACAGTTCCATCCCCCTGCTGTGCGCGACAAAAATGAAGACGGGAAGTATTCTGTGCGTGGGTTATCGATATCAAAACTTCTACCTGTGCCTAGCGGTGCGATGATAGTAAGGCGGCAGAGGAACAAGGTCATGGGGTACCTCATCACACTCTCTGAAATATATAGAAAACAGATAGACAGGTAACCCCGCGCCGATGTTGCAGGCTGCTATTTGGTATTTGCGTGATGCTATATTTTATAGATCTTTATCGCGTCTTCTATAAAATTTAGCATCTGGCGGACGATGACTTTTGCAGTTTCCCAGTGCCGATATCAATTTATAAGTACAATCGTAAATTGTAAGTTGTTTTATTAGTATACTGACTCAGCCAACAACGGAAATTTTGAACATAACAGTAGTTATTTTTAGTTAACCGTGAGAGATAGGGACATGCTATCGTAGACTTTTTTGAAGTATTTTTATAGATCTACAATTCTTTACTACATTACTTTAGCGTATATCTGCTGGTTTGCGCAGCGTAAAAAGCTTTGCGTCTAAAGCTCCTAGCAAGCATGTTTTTAAACAACTGCGCGATCTCTTCAACACAATTTATATAAATGAAAACCGTACAAAAATCCGTTCAGTAGATTTTAAGAAAATCGATTACATACAGGCGGACAGATTTTTGGGACTTTGTTTTATAATAAGTAATATATATTAAGATTATATCTATATCTCATCGTATAAATTTACTCTATCTAGAATATTGGCTAAAATGAAATTCTCTAGCATAGCATGGAATAGCGCCATCTAGTATTTGAGTGGTGAAGTTAACTCGAAGTTAACCCAAACAAGTTATCTCGAACATACATTTTTATTCTTATCTTAAAACTACGGTTTACTAAAAATTTCGAAATGTGGATTGTATATCAAACACCCTAAAGTTATGACTGTGAATTTATTATTGTTCCTTCCGCCCCTATTTCCAAATGAGTTTTTCAACCTTAGCGTAATTGGTATACCGTACCTTTGATTTCCAACGCTTTTCATGCCATTCAATTGTGATTTCTGGACTTCAAAAGGTGAGAGGCTATCTCGTGAGCGCTACGAGACCTGTTCGGGGCAGCAGCATCAACGCGGCGTTGGTGATTCCGTCGGGGCCTGGCGCTTTTCGCTTATCAAGGCGAGCAGCGACCGACCGCAGCTCTGACAGGGAGATGAAATCCTCTCCCCGGAGCGGCGGTGTAGGGGCCGACAGGAACCTCTCCAGCTTGTCTCGTGCGTACGCTCGCAGTGAACGGACGCGTATTGTTTATGTGAACGTTATCGCTGCGCGTATCGTGTGAGACGCAAAGTTCGTCAGTTTCGGCTAACGCCCCTGCACCCCTGCCCCCGACGCCAGTTGTACTCGCCGCGACCCGTGTTGCGGCTCGAGGAAGCGGTCGGCAGCGCATCGCGTGCACCTGCTCCGCCGAAGCTGCCCGGACGCAGCGATCTGCACCGCCTTTCGTTGCAAAGACGTACGCAGACGTGCCCTCAGTGAAACCACCGTTCATTATCCCATTGTGTTTGTAGTCTCCGCCCCCGCTCGCGGGCGCCTAGCTGGGCCTCCCCCCAGGGGTCTCACCCGGCTGGGTTGCACGCGCCGAGGGTGCGTGGAGCTGCAATCGCACAGGAGCGGCTCACTAAGGTACCTCTGTAGCTACTATCCGAGTAGCATTACCCGCATTCGCAAAACTGCGCGACCATGTCCGGTAGGGGGGAGCCCCCCCCGAGGGACCCACGTATTAGAGTGGAGCGCCCCGCGTTCCCCCGCGCTGTAGTGCGGCGCGACATACGGGACAGCACCATCGTCCCGTTTACGCCGATCGCACCCGCAGCAGCGCCACCATCACCGCCAGCGCCTGCACCACTACTACGCTTCCGGATTCCATCCGGCGAGCAAAAGTCGTCAGACTCCGCGCCTTTGTTCTCCGCCGATGTAGCTGAGCTTACATCGGGCGGTGAAGCACCGAAGCGTCCGCGGGTTGCCGACTCTTCGCCCGAATCCCTCGAGGGAGACGACAAGCGTCCGAAGACGGACCAGTCGCCGACCACCTCGCTTACAACGTCGTCGTCATTCGACGTTCATCTAACAGCCGAGCAAAGGACTCGGCCCACTCCACCGCCGGCCTCCTCACCTCGGGACGAGTGTGGCGTGCGACTGCCCACAGAGAGCGCGTCGCAGGGATCCGCCTCGTGGCCTCGGGACTCGACGAGCTACGCCGGATTCGCTTCGTCGCCGTCTCCTATGGTGACGTCCCGCCCCCCTACCCCTCAGGCCGGGCCGTCCGGTTACGCCGCCGCCGCCGCCGCGCCACCGTCACCCCGCGCGCTCCAGCAGCGCCAGGAACAGCTGCAGCGCCAGCTTAATCCTCCGACCACTACCGGAGCGAAGACGGCGCGCTCCGAGTACCCGCCCATCACCGTGGAGTGCCTCCCCAACTGGACGAGGCACTTCACCGCAATTCGAGGCATCCTCGGACACGCCCCTAACGCCCGCCCGATGGGAAAGGGCGTAAGATTCCTCCCCAAGTCGGCGGAGGAATTCCGGGTGCTCCAACGGTACCTTCTCGACGCTGCCAAGCAGGACCCGAACGTCGCCTGGTACTGCTACAGCCCAGCGTCGAGCCTACCCAGCAAGGTAGCCATCAGGGGGCTACCACAGGACACCCCACCAGAGGAGGTCATCGCGGCGCTGCGATCCCTTGGGTATCCGGCGACCCAGGCGAGGGCCATACCACCGGTCAGAGGGCGGCACGGCTGCACATACTTCGTGCAGCTGGAGCATCTGACCTTCGAAGAGCTCGGTCACCTGTACAGAGAGACCGAGCTCCTGTCGATGCCGGGCCTCATCATCGAGGCATGGAAGGGCGGACGAGGTCCGCCACAATGCCACAGGTGCCAGCAGTTCGGCCACTCATCGGCCAACTGCCACCGGCCGCCCAAATGTGTCCGCTGTGCAGGCGGGCACCTGGCCCAAGACTGTGACCGGCCCCAAGAAGCCGCGCCCAAGTGCGCGAATTGTGGAAAAGCGCACGTGGCGCGGGACCGCAAATGCCCTGTCTTCCGCCGCGAGGCGCGAAAGCGCGGCATCGATGTCGCGCCGCCGCGCCCGGACAAGGAAGCGAAGAAGAGGGCAGGGGGGTGTAGGCAAGTTCCCCCCCCAACCGCAACACCCGCCGCCGCCATACAAGTCGCCGCGGCGGCCCCCGCCATCCCCGCAGCACGTCCCGCGGTAGCCGTACGCTCCGCCCCTGCCCCCGCGGCACGTCCCGCAGTGGCCATGCTGGCCGCTCCCGCCCGACCCGCACTGAGTAGCGCCCCGCCGTCGCCCGGCGTATTCATTCACGCTACTCGACGGGGGGAAGCGGGAGGGGCTAACGTAGACCAGGAGCCGGCGACTAAACAACCGCCGGCCTACATCCCGATCGCCCCAGCTACTCGACGGTTGGAAGCGGGCGGGGTTATCATAGACCGGGAGCCGGCGACTCTGCAACCGCCGGCAAATGACCCGATAGGCAGGGGGGAGCCCCTGCGAAAACGAAACCGGCGCAGGCGCAGGCAGCCGAGGCCAGCAGAGGCTGAGCCCGCCGCCGCGTCCACACCGCACCCCAGGCCGCCAACATCAACATCGTTGGCGGCAATTCCAGTAATCGCCGAGGCGCCGAGAAGCCGCGGCCACCGACAGGCCACAGAAGAAGAAGAGGCGGAGCTTCGAGCGCCGCTACACCCTACTTTCCCCCTGCCGCCCCCCGCGCAGGACTCGGGCATGAACAACATTGTCCGGGTCCTGATCGAGGCGCTCATGGCGGCGCTCGCGCACTATGTGAGCACGAGGGATGTAGTCGGCGCTATAACGGCGGCCATAACCCAGTTCGGGCGGTCGTACCAGTGACCGCCCTAAGAGTACTATATTGGAATCCGGGCGGCATAAGAGGACACGTCCGTGAGCTAACACTACTCGCCCAGTCGCAGGACATCCATGTTATCCTCCTGGGCGAAACCAAACTCACGGACAGCGTCGAGCTCCGCGTGCCCAACTTCTTCGTGTATCGGCGTGATGAAATCTCTCCCCGGGGCTATCCGTACCGAGGTACGGCCGCTCTGGTGCGGAGGGATATTATACATGAAGAGTTGGAGCACACCCCGTTCACTAGCACCCGTACACAGGGGGTGCGTGTCAACGTGGGCAACCAGGAGCTCCGCATTTATGCCGCCTACAAACCACCCGGATTGACTTTCTGCAGCACCGATGTCGGGACAATCTTCGGACAGCAGGGACCCGCAGTGATCGTGGGTGATCTCAACGCGAAACATCATGCGTGGGGATCGCGAATCATCACTGGGGTCGGGAGGCAACTGCACGAAGATAGCGTGAGGAGCGGGTACGGTGTGATGGGGCCGGGAGCGCCGACCCATATACCCACCGACAGCCGCTCCCAGCCAGATGTCCTTGATATAGTGCTGCACCACGGACTCGACAACCCGTTTGATGTCGAGGTCCTCTATGACCTTGACACCCAACACCTACCGGTTCTGGTCACCCTAGCCACCCAGGGAGGCTTTTTAGTGCCACGCCCGCCGCGGATGCGGACGAACTGGGAGCGCTACACCGCCGAGCTTGCCGGGCTTGAGCTGGCAGGCCCAATTACCACACCTTCGGGAGTCGACGATGCTGCTGCGCTCGTCGCGGAAGCGATGATCGCCGCCAAAGCAGCAGCCACCACCACCACGTCGACTTCACCGGATACCAATCGAAGGAAGGACCTGCCGAGCTCGCTCCGCAATATGCTCAAGCGGAAGCGCACCCTACGCCGCCTATGGGCCCGCACTCGCTGCCCCAGGGTGAAGGCTGACCTGAACCGGCTTGCAGAGAAGATCGCGCGTGCCGTAGTCGCTCTCGACGAGGTGCGATGGGAGGATACCGTCGATCGAGCGACGGAACACGACACAGCGCTGTACTCTCTCTGCAAGAAACTCACCGGACATGACACCCCCGTCTACCCGCTGTTTGATGCAGCGGGTAGACGCACCTATACCGCCAAGGGTCGCGCTGAGATCCTGGCGGCCCACCTGGAAGAGACTTTTAAGCCCAACGCCCCCAACACCTCCAACCTCCAAGTCATCCGTCATCACGCGGCTGTCCAGGACAAGCTGGAGAGGTTCCTGTCGGCCCCTACACCGCCGCTCCGGGGAGAGGATTTCATCTCCCTGTCAGAGCTGCGGTTGGTCGCTGCTCGCCTTGATAGGCGAAAAGCGCCAGGCCCCGACGGAATCACCAACGCCGCGTTGATGCTGCTGCCCCGAACAGGTCTCGTAGCGCTCACGAGACTGTTCAACGGAGTACTCCGCACCGGTCACTTCCCAGAGGCGTGGAAGGCCGGGAAGATCATCGTTCTTCCCAAGCCGGGGAAGGACCGCCGCCTGCCTGGAAGCTACCGGCCGATCACCCTGCTCTCGCACATAGCCAAGCTGTTCGAGCGTCTGCTGCTGCGTCGAGTCACGCCCCATCTGCCCCTGCGCGAGGAGCAGTTTGGATTCCGCAGCGGCCACTCGACGACGCTTCAGCTGGCGAGGGTAATTAACCACCTGACCAGTGAGCGGAACAACGGGCGCTACACCGTGGGGGTCTTTCTCGACATCGAGAAGGCCTTCGATCGTGTGTGGCACGCCGGGCTCCTGGTCAAGATCTTGGACACCACCATGCCGCCCGCTTATGTGCGAGTGCTGGCATCATTTCTACACGGCCGTAGCTTTTACGTGGCAGTGGATGGTGCCGAATCCCAGCCACGCACCATCCAAGCCGGAGTACCCCAGGGCAGTTGTATATCGCCGCGATTATACGCGGCGTATACGGATGACATCCCCACCCTGCGCCACCATCTGCGGGAAGGGGAGGAGGACGTGCTGTTGTCGCTCTACGCCGACGACAGCGCGTATTTCGCGTCGTCCTACAAGCAAATCGTCGCCATAAACCGCATGCAGCGTCTGCTGGACTAGCTGGACAAGTGGAGGATGTCCGTCAACGTCGGGAAGACGGCCGCTCTGCTCACCAGCCGCTCCAAGCCGCTACGTCAGCTGACTCTTCGAGGCCAGGACGTAGAGTGGAAGACCACAGTGAGGTTTTTGGGGTGTGAGTTGGACCGCAGCCTGCGCATGGTCCCCATGGTCAATCGTGCCGTGGGCCAAGCTGCTGCTGCCAGGTCCCAGCTCCACACGCTGTTCACATCCCATTTACCTGTCAACACCAAACTGCGAGTCTACGGTGCCTACGTCCGCTCGCGCTTGACGTATGCGGCACCCGCCTGGTACGCGCTATGTTCGGCGTACCAGAGGCGAAGACTTCAAGTCCAGCAGAACCGCTGCCTGCGACTGATCGTAGGAGCCCCGAGGTATGTGCGGAACGACGTCGTGCATCGGGACACCAGAACGCCGACCGTGGAGGAGTATGTCCGTCGCCTAGCGCGCCGGATGTTCGCGCGTGCGGACAATAGCGCGCACGTACACCTCCATGGCATCGCGCCACTCCATGCGCGACCACCCGATGGACGTTCCCTGCCTCGCGAGCTCCTGCGAACACCGTCTCCGCGGCCCGATGCGGATGACGACGGCGACGAAGAGGACGACGCGACGGGCGAAAGGGCGAATACACCGGACATGACACACCTACCTGATCGAGACACCACCGGACGAGACACCACCGTAATTGACCCCGAGGTCTGGGAGCTACCATTCCCAGACCTCCCCACTGAACAAGACATCCATTAGGTCACCAAGGTGACCTGGGCTTACGGCCTAAATACCGACACCTTTGGGTCACCTAGGTGACCTCGGCCTACTAGGCCGGAACACATACCGGGCTTAAGTGCTCGCGAGGAGATGCCCGGGTAGTGAGGAATTCCTCGAGGCCCGCACCCCGTTTACCCCCACCCGGGGAGTAAACGAGAAGACCCTGCTGCTGCAAACAAGTTATCTCGAACATACATTTTTATTCTTATCTTAAAACTACGGTTTACTAAAAATTTCGAAATGTGGATTGTATATCAAACACCCTAAAGTTATGACTGTGAATTTATTATTGTTCCTTCCGCCCCTATTTCCAAATGAGTTTTTCAACCTTAGCGTAATTGGTATACCGTACCTTTGATTTCCAACGCTTTTCATGCCATTCAATTGTGATTTCTGGACTTCAAAAGGTGAGAGGCTAGCGTAAATAATAAAATATCTTCTCTAGTTCGCGCCGACTGAATAAACCAACGATTCAGTCAAATAAATAAATTTGCCAAGTGCGTGTTGAGCACGCATTAAAGACAAAGCCGCCCGCTAATGTAGGGAATCTTTACGGTTTTTGTCGAACTATATATAGCCGAAGAACTTTGAACAATAAATTACTATAACAATAAAACATAAAGCATTTTATCAGTCGGTTGATATAGCATTGATATGATTTTAGATTTTACACATTAAAGTATCTTAATTCGCTTTCCAGCTAAATTATTATTTTTTTCTATGCCATATGATAATTTGCCGTTTGGATCACTGGAAATGCGAATACCAACAGTGCGTAAATATATAGTAAATTTTTGCGATGCCGTTAAAATGAAAATTTGTGCTGCACACTGTGCTGCATAGTTCTGCACACTGGTAGAATTCCACCTTACATTATCAAAGATCTCACAGGACGCATACAAGTGTTAAGAGTAAAATATAGAAAAGTAATAATAGAATTATTTTGCTATAATCTGCAATATAGTAAATAGAAAATATATATAGTGCTAAATGTATAATATCCGTTTTTTCATACCTGATAAATGCAGGAGTCGTAAAAACTCCTGCAAAAACCTCCACCACTGCATATCATCTGGGATAGTTTTGGAGTCTATCTCTTGATGATGCTTCGGTTGTCGGGCGAAACGATTGTTGAGTTTGTGGTAGTAAACGTGTGTAGTGCTTGTGTATTGTCGTGGCGGTGGTGGAGGTTCGTGTACGTGTTTTTACGAATCCTGCATGTATCGGGTATGAAAAAACTGATATTCCATTACACATTTAGCACTATATATATTTAATATTTCCTTTATCGCGGATCATAGCAAAATAATTTTATTATTACTTTTGTATTATGGATCTCTGCAAAGTAACGCCTAATTCTATAAATTATATATAAAGTAAAATATAGATTTAATGTGCACTGTATAAGAACTACTTCGGCGTATCGGCCGGTAACATTTGTTATTGTTTTTCAAAAAACTGAGGCTGGAAATTACGATACTTAGCAGTGAGCGATCGGCTAAAGGAATGAAATAGATATGATAAAAATACATAGGTTAACAGACTTACACGACGAATTATAACAAATTTTAAGTTTCTATTCTGTAAAAAGCAAGATAAAGATAAGATAAAGTACACAAGTAAATTTACTAATATTAAATACTAGGTAAAATAGGAACCGATATAAGCTTTTGGCTCCTGTTTTGCTTTTAGAAAAAGTACGTAACGTTGGTGGCTTTTGGTACAAGATGTTATAATAAAATTCCGCAATCAATATTAGCTTTGCCATTTAAGCAGTTGAAGAAAACTATTAGGAGACTGATACAGAAAGTCTACTGTACTATTGAGAATCACAAAAATTATAAAAATGTAAATCAAATCAAAATAATCTTTATTCAAATAAACCATTTCAGGCACTTTTGAATCGTCAAGCATCAATATGATTAATGAAGATACAACTGGTTCGGAATGTTGCTCTTACCGAGAAGAACCAGCAAGAAACTCGGCGGTCAATCTTTTAAATATTTTCAATTATTAAACCGCTATCTTGTATGAAGCTGAAAGGATTTTCAAATCCAGGCTTTCTTATCAACCAAATAATCTTCAATTTTGTAATATGCTTTATACGTAATAAACATATTTTTTACACTTAATTGGAATCTTTCTGTACACTGGTCTAAAATGGATTGAGGAATTTTATTATAGAAGCAAAAGAATAGACCACCCTCGAGGTGTCGTAAAAGGTGACTAAAATAGGTTGACCAACCGTGTGGTATCAGGTTGAGTAGAATAGTCCACCCTCTTTCTTACCGAGGGGTCGTCAAATATGACTAAGCTAAGTTGACGTCAGGCAGGCGGCCGGTCGTAAAATACGTAGCCTAATCATGTGACAGCATGTTTGTAACATGTTGTGCCGACCCCACTTAGAGTGGGATAAGAGCATGATGATGATGAGGATGATGATAATGGTTGGATATTACTCCTCTTCGACTCTGTACAAGATAGTAATGACTGTGTCCTAGTTATAATATTTATGTTTTAAAAAGGGCACCAACCAAGTTTCTTGTTGGTTTTTCTCGGTAGGAGTATTCCAAATTAACAGTAGAGTTGACTATTTAAAACTATTTCTTTACAAGTTTACTTGAATAAAAAATGATTTTCTTAATAATTTAAGCATGGTGAGACGTAAAAGCCTTAAGGTAAAAAAACTTCTAAAATTCACTAGATATTTTCTCAAGCACTCTTAATACATTTGATCCCTATTTTAACTATGAAAATACGACATACAGTTCAGCGACTTGGTCATGTGAACTTTAACATTTCCCTTTCCGAATATGTAAAAAGGTCTCATTTAAAATACAAACGCGCTTACGGATAAATAAACCAGTACAGGATGGTAACTTAAAGGACAGTTTTAACTATAAAGTTAAGTATTAATTTTAATAAAGTAAATAAGTCAAGAACAGTCTTTAACTATCCCACTGCTGGGCGTCCTCTGTCCTTACTTGGATAATTCGCTCTAATGTGGATTGGTAGGTTACACATATCCCAAAAATTCTTCAGAGATAAGTTGAGAATATGAGCGGTTTTCATTCATTAAAAAGCGTGTGATTAATTGCAAATATCAATTATAATTAGTTATTAGAATTTTTTATTAAAGTAACTCAGACTTATATTTATCTGGCTACAAAGTTGATTAAGATATTTCCAACTATAGCTACTATATTTACATAAACTTAGCTTCTACGAACTTATACGTAAACAATAATGTTAATTTATACCAGACGTAAATAGCTTTGTAATATTTACTGCTAATTTTCCTTCAACCCAACTATTTGTTGCGTCAACAAAATTTAACATTAATTCATTCACACATTAATATGATCACGAGAACACATTTGGGGTGAATTTGTTAGAGATTTACGATTTTAAAGGGATTGAGAGAATATGTTTTACGACTGAACTTAGGCTATAATAAGATATACGAATTTTGATGATGAATAATATTTTGGACTATGAACAAAATATCTTAAACGAGCAAACCCGGGTACGCGTTGCTGTGTCTTCCGATTTCCACTTCTAATATATATGAGCGCAGTAGTTTTATTTTTGCGAATATTTGCTATTATTAAAACAAAAAATAAGCACAGATATTTTAGTATTTCTTAATGATAAAGCCGTAGAAACATTCTATCTCTATCTCACCTGATGATAACGGCCGAAACGCCTTCTTAGCAGATGAGACACTATAACGATTTGAAAAAATAAATTGCATCTCAATTCCGAAATTTAACTGAGAACCTTAAATATATGGTTTACTAAACATAAACGTTACGTAAAGGTTTTGAATTAATCATAAGAAATAGAGACATACTATTACAAATTTGTTGTAGTATTTTTGTATCTAAAATTCTATGGTACATTAATTTAATATATCTCTGTTGATTTACGGAGCGCACACGACATAAGCTCTCAGAATGCGATTTTTTTACAACCGCGTGATTTCTTCAAAATAATTTACATAAAACGTTAATCTACTATTAACTTACCTTGCGGAAGAATTACATTATCTTTTAGTAAAAACTGTACAAAAATCCGTTCAGTTAGCTTTTGAGAAAATCGAACACATACAGACAGCTTTTGGGGACTTTTTTTATAATAAATATATATAGATAGCCCAGCGGTGAGACCATGCGAATCTTTCGAGAGGGTCAAGAGTGAACCCCGCGCAGACACTGTTTTCTGTTAGTTTTCTGTTAATTCTAATAATGTTAGTTAAACTTATGTGTCTAATTGATATCTGAAATTTATCGCAAGCTTTTCGGTAAAGGAAAACATCATGAGGAAATTAGCATATCTCTAGAGAATTCCGGGGATATGTGGAATCTATCCGCATTGGAGCAACGTGTTAGGTTAGGTTTAGCTCTAATCCTTCTCTCCAAAAACGGAGAGAGGAGGCCTATGCTCAGAAGTAGGATAGTAACAGGGCGTTACATTGCTTATGGATATAGAAGTTACACTATTATTTAACTCAACCACAAAAAGTAGTAAAATAAATGCCACCAAATATAAAATGAACTCTGATTTCCCTTACGACGCTGAAGCGTCGAAAACCAGTCCAGTCATATTAGCCTCACGCAAATAAGGCCGCCGTTGAAGGGGCTCATAAAAGCCGTAAATCATACTTAATTCTCTGTCAGAGACACACTCGCTACCCCTCGTCCGTGAGCAGAATACCTATTTACTCTTTTACCGCTGGAATCATTTTATTCTTGAAAAATAGGTTTTGTGTCATCGAAGATATTATCAGTGCTATATTTCACTGACAACTCCGCGCTTTGCAGGTAGGCATGTAATTAAATTATGGCAAGCTCGTGCCAATTTGGTTCTAGAAATACTGGTTTTCTCTTTTAACTTCTACACATAATTGGAAATACTTCTGTAAATATAAAAAAATCAAGGTGATAGTAAATAGTTATACAACAAAGTTAAGACCTGTTTTGACAACTCTACATATCCACCTGTTTTTTTAAGTGAAGAATAGGAGTTTATTAGTTAAATTCATTACGCTTTATCGATCTCTATATAGGGTGGCTAATTTGTTGATTTACTTTAAGGGTCTGGGTTAATCATCATCAGTTAAAGATATAATTGAGATTATCATCGTACCATCTAAAAATATTAATGGTGATTAATTAATGGTACCAGCAACTTCGTTTGCGCTAACTTGAAAGTTTAACTACCCTCTATAATGTAATGAGATTTTTCCGGAAATAGAAGGGTTTTTTATCTTGTGTGATATTCCGGTGTTTATTTAACTCTTGTGATGTATCAACGTTAATGGTGTCAAATTTCCTAAATATTGGTCTCAACATGCTTTCGCATTTATGATATATTAGGTTTTGCCCGCGGCTTCGCTCGCGTGGAATTTGGTCTGCCACATTAAGTTTGTGACAAATCATTTTAGATTTAAAATTTTTTTTTACTTAATATAAAAAAATATATTTTTTTTAGTTACTCGTACATCCAAAATTTTAGATGTCTAACTTCAAAACAAAAGGATTGTATACAATTTTCGCGCGCTGCGCATATTAGACACTCTATAGCGCTCCATTTAAGTTAATCATATCGTGATAACTTTTAAACTGTTCGGCCAAATTACCTAATGTAAAACACAAAGTTTATCTACATGAAATACTGAAAGCGACAAATGTATTGATTTTTATAGGAATTTGATAAATATATACTTAAATATGCATTATAAAATAGTATCTAATTTAATTAACTTTATGATTCACAATTTTGGTGACAGTAGTAAAGTATAGGCCTGTTACAATCCCACTGCTGGGAATAGGCCTCTTCTCTCCGTTTCTGAAGAAAAGGGTTAGAGCTAAGACCTACCACGCTGCTCCAATGCGGATTGGTAGGTTACAATATCAACGGAATTCTCTAGAGATATGCAGGTTTCCTCACGATGTTTTCCTTCACCGAAAAGCTTGTGATAAATTGCAATTATCAATTAGACACATGAGTTTTAATAGAATAACTCATTGGTGCCTGCCCGGGTTTGAACTCGTGTTCCCCTCGAAAGAGTCGCACGGTCACACCGCTGGGCTATCACAGCTCATTCCACATAAAAGGTAGATATATGGTGTCGCGGACTTTTATTTAGAACTATTCAAGGCAAACAAAACTACGGTACATCTTTGTGTAACTTGAATGGTTTAGGCAGCGTGCGCTAAGGTAGCTGAGAGACTAACTCAGAGGCCAGATTTTTTCCGACTTTATTGACATATATTGTTATATTACATAAAATCATTACAAATTGTAGCCTATATGTTATTCTGATGTATAACCTGATGTAAAGTTTTATCCAAATCCGTCCTGTAGTTTTTTTGTGAAAGAGTAACATACATCCATCCATACTCACAAATTTTCGCATTTATAATATTATAGTAGAATAGTAGGATAGGAAGTATAGATTATTTTGATTAACCATCAATAGATAGCGATATTGTCAAGAAGCAACGATACTCGTTAACAAAGTATACTTCCCGAAGCTTGTGTAAATTAGTTCCTACATGAAACTAATTTACAAAAGCTTCGGGAAGTTCGTAAAATTGTAATACCAAACCAATAAGTATTCTGAAATGATGCCCTAAAGAAAAAGTAAAGGGTAACGTCGTCAAAGTCACCAGATTTGTCTTATGCATGCTTTTATTTTTACTCACCATTAGATCAAATAGGAAAAAATAAATGAAAATAAAAGATAAAAGACAAATTTCCTAAAAAAAAGTACTGCCATACGATGTAAAGTATAACCAACAAATACTGGTTAAACCCGGATTATTTGCTTAACCAAGAAGGCATTTCACTATCACATCAATTTCACAAACAAGCAATTGTTTATATGCTAAATGATCAGACGACTCATTAACGCCGATTATTACGCAAAGCAAATTAATTAAACATAAATGGAGCTTAATATTAATGATCCATTTTGTTCACGGCGTTTGAAATTCACCAGATAATAGAATCCTTTGAAAACAAAATGGATTCCGGGTTTCATTTAAAAGAAATTAATTAAAATTTCATTAAGTGAAAGATTAGAATTTAAAAAAAAGTGAGAAAATTATTTTCAAAAAAGTCAGAAAAATTCTCAAAACAGCATAAATTTTCTTTAAAGCTAGGAAAAGCTTTAAAAAAAGAAGAAGTTGAAATTATAGTTCTCAAACGGTGTATTTTGTCGTTTTGGTGTTAAAGTCCAAATATAGTTTCAACTTAAGCGGATACAAAATTGAAAACCAGAACCATATAACTGATAAAATCTTGATTGATGACAATTGATTTGCTATAATGGTTATCAAATTTTTTAACAAAATCGTAACATCGTAACCATAAAGTTATACTAGGCTGTACTAACCAATATTAAATAATCGTCTGCGATCGCCTTCTACCCGGGACTTGTCAGTTTTTCAAACACGCATCTAAGGGAATCGCTGGGAATACATATGATCGGATGTATCGTATGGTAATACGAATGATCGCGTGGACTCTTGCACAATTATTGCGTCGATTCTAGACGATGTTACGATCGACGATGGTTACCGCTAGTTATGTGCAGACATAAGAATGTCGGTATTACAACTCACTCGCCTTTAAATCATTAATTTATGATTTACGTGCACACACACGTATATATTTAATAAATAAAAATAAAAAAAAACAAATTATAACGGCACAATCAGGTGCGTTTACCGGTATACTACGCACGCAAGACTATTTAGGAATCGTTTGTAGAAGTTTACAATACGCACGCTATGGATAATTGAAATGTTTCCAAATACCTTAAATCTACGCTTATAATACCCAAAAGAAACAATGGAAACAGTAATTTAATCAATAAAACGAGTTTGTATTGCAATATAGGTATTCGACAAATATTTGGCCTTCTAGAGTGCAATACAAAATATTGACTGAAAGATGTACTGCGTTATATTTCCTGTTTTAAAAGCCTGTATTTTTTTAATTCTATTGGTTATTATATCGGTTTATGCCGTGTGATATCCGGCTGAGTAGAATAGACCACCCTCAGTTCTTACGGAGGTGTCGTAAAAGGCGACTAAGGTAAGTCGACCCACCGTGTCGTATCCGGCTGAGTAGTATGGACCACCCTCATTTCTTACCGACGTGTCGTAAAATACGACAAAGGTCAGTTGACGTCAGGCAGACGGTCGTAAAATACGTAGCCAAATCATGTGACAACATGTTTTATAACATGTTGTGTCGACCCCATCTAGAGTGGGATAACGACAGGAGAATGATGATGATGATATAGACTAGAAAAATATAGAAGGAATGAAATAATTTAAGATACACGGGAGATATGTCTTAGCTACTGGCAACGGGGTTTTTAAAAATGAAAGGGAATGGTCCTCCTAGATGGTTGGAACAGAACTGATTTATTCGTCAGAATATACATGGTAGAATGAAATATGATATGGCATGGCGTGGTATGCAGACAATCGTTATGCCAACGTAACTCGGGTAAGTAATTAATTTAAGAAAGACGGACAACAATTATCATATTGTTATTACATTGTTTTAACAAGTATCAATCAATCAATTCAAGCTTTAAATAAGCTTAAAATAACTAAAAATAGGCTCACACAGAAAATATTATACTATTGAGAATTAATGAAAGACAGAAATACGTGGGTTTAACTATTCTCCGACCTCAATCATGAGATTTATGAGAAAATAGAACTTTTATAGTTACAAGAAGAGGAACAGTAGAAATTCTTATTAGCATTACTTCAGAAGCAAATTTTAAAAAAAGCAATAGATCTAACGTATAAAAAGAACTCCTTTAAAAGTTATTTATAACAAAGACTTTTTAAAACTACATAAAAACAGACGTAGATGAAATTCCAAGATGAAATTCCAGTTTTCTGTTGAAGCATCCAGCCACATACCTAACGACTAGTCACATATCATTTCTTCATAAAATGTCCTTAATGAAACCATGGTCGAGCCCCCAAAAATTTATCTTTAGTTCCAAAATTCCAGGAATTTAAAATGCGCATTCATAAGTCCTGCAAATGCGCTATTAAATCAGTAAGGTCTGACTACTTTATAAAAAAACTATTAATTTACAAAAACGTAATCTTGAATTAAGTATATTCGAATTGAAGAGTAATTTAACTTTACCATTACAGCAGTTTAAAAATAGTATTAAAAAAAGGCTATAACAGAAAGCCCACTATACTATTGAGGATTACTTAGACGATAAGAATGCGTGGATATAGCTACTCTTCGACCCTGACAAGACATCAATAACTATATGTAACTAGTAATTATACAATAGTTGCCTGTCTATCGGTATTCTATAGGATATATTTCGGAGTGTGCTGAAGTAATCCATAACCTTGTTCCTCCATCACCTTTCTATACGCACCGCTGGGCACCAGGAAAAGTTCCACCCTTAAGTTATTGAAATTTCACGGTTTCATTACCATCAGGCATGATTACAGTAAAGCGCTCGCCTGTTCCGCAATAAAAAAAAATTAATAAGAATTATTCTTTGAAAAGAGCCACCGCCGAGTTTCATCCTGGTTCTTCTCTGGAGGAACAGCTTTCCGAACTAGTAGTAGATGTTGACTATTCAAAAGCACTTGTTTACAAGTTTACTTGAATAAAGAATATTTTGAATTTGAATTAATCATGTAAAAATGATTTAACATTCAAAGGTCAAGCTCACGTCTGTAATGAATTTCAAGCTGTATGAAAAGTGATGTTCTAAAATATAAACGTGTTATGCTCTCGGCTCTTCAGTTTTTGGTCTTCGTCCAAATAAAAAGACACACTGAAGAGCTACACTTGCGCAAGAACTGTGTCAATAAGGCATACAAAATTCCGACTGCACATTTGCAAGGTTAACATCAAACGACAGTTTTATGTAAGATAGATACCTAAGACAGATTACTTGTTTACTATTGTAAACAAGTAGTCTGTCTTAGGTATCTATTTGGACAATACATTTCTTTTAGATAAACACTAACATATGTTAATGTGAGGTTATTAAATTTTTATAAATTTGTCCAATCTTCCCGCCGTGTGGCATCCGGCTGAGTAGGATAGACCACCCACATTTCTTACCGAGGTGTCGTAAAAGGCGACTAAGGTGAGTTGACCCACCGTGTGGTATCCGGTTGAGTAGAATAGAAGATAGAGGGATCTTACCGAGGGGTCGTAAAACTAAGACTAAGGTAGGTTGACGTCAGGCAGGCGGTCGGTCGTAAAATACGTAGCCAAATCATGTGACAACATGTTTGTAACGTGTTGTGCCGACCCCACTCAGAATGGGATAAGGGCAGGAGGATGATAATTAAGTCCAATTTTCATCAATTTCACGCGGCATTTCACACAAAAAAACGAATAACTCAGTTGTATCTTACACGTACTGTATATTACTATATTATTCGTTATTAGAGTAAAATAAAAATTTTGAATAGAAGATGTAATGTTATGTAGATGACCTATCTTTTAAGAAACTAATGGCAAGAAAGTATTATGAAAATGCTAACAAACTCTTGCAAGCTCGTGGATAAAAGAATGACGCGAGGATTGTTTGTTTCCTTCTTCCATTTTTTGGTTTATGCTTGTTCTACGACAGTGAGTAAGAGAGAAAGAGACTGATTTTAGTCTTATAGTTCATAGTTCACGTCATTACGTAAGGCATGTGATTATATTATTGCATCTTTTATATATCACGATGACAAAAAGAGTTATATACATATTCAGCTATATAGCAATTTAAAAAGTCTCCTTTTCTAATATATTTTCTAAAATAATAATAAATTTGAAAGTTTGTTCCTTTTTTGTTAAAATAAAATTTTGTACAACTGCAATTGCAAAAACAGCTGAACTCATATTGGATCGAGTAATTCAATACTATAATATTGATTATAACTTTAAATATAAAATTAATTATATTACTTTACTTTATTTTAATATCGCAAATAATATTTAAAAATACATCATCAAACATTAGGAAATATCGTTTCAAAATTTGAATCAGTCGCAGGTAATTTAATACAATTTGAACGAAAATGGTGCATCATTGACGGTCAGCGACAAAATGGATTTAGACCCTCCTTAAATAATCGATGTGTTATTGGGTCATCTATAATTGGAATGCACAGGTCAGGCGGCATTCTGCGAAACTTCTAACCTAATAAATGATTTTGTATACACGGGGTTTAGGTTCCCACCTAAAAACTACTGTACTAAGCGTAATATTTATCCAGATATTCCAAGAATTTTATTAGCAACCCATTTTCCAAAACCTTAGGCTTTTGAACGTTGCGATAGAGCATTAGTTTTCATTTGAAGTGTTCTCAAGGGTATAATCTATCACTGTCGTTGTTGACATATTTTTCTTAACCTTTGAATTTTTTACCGTACACAGATTGAAAAATCTGTTTAAAAAGTGTTTATAAAACTCTATTTGAACAAACATTTTTTGATTTGAGTAATATGCCCTGAAATTCTGACGCTGAGCTCACAAGGACCACAGCAATTATATCCATTAATTCAGATACGGGAAAGATTTTTGCTGCCCAAAAAAGAGTCATACGGACTATCTGTAATATGAAGCTACGTGCATTATATAATGTAAAACTGTATTCGCATGGAAAAATATATATATGTAACAGACAAAATTTGATATATAGCATAGATGTACGAGAGATCAGAATAGGCTTGTGAATTCTGTGTCGCGGCTCAGCAGAGTTAGCAACTTATTCGTCAATCATTCGCTTCTACAGTAAAATTCCGTAATCTATATAAGACTTATCTTTAGAAATATTAAAATGAAGTGTAAAAAATATGCTTATACGTAAAGCATATTACACAATTAAGGATTAATTCTCCCACCCTAAGTGGGGTCGGCACAACATGTTACAACCATGTTGTCACATGATTTGGCTACGTATTTTACGACCGGCCGCTTGCCTGACGTCAACTTACCTTAGTCGCCTATTACGACACCTCAGTAAGAAATGAGGGTGGTCTATTCTACGCAGCCGGATATCACACGGCACTCTTGGCACATGGCACCTTAGTCACCTTTTACGACACCTTGGTAAAAAAGGAGGGTGGTCTATTCTATTCTGCCGGATACCACACGGCTATAAAAATTAAATTAAATAAAAATAAAAATTCTTGCATATGAAAATCTTTTCAGTTTCATACAAGAATGCAGCTTAAAAATGTAAATTGTAAATATTTAAAAGATTGATCTCCGAGTTTCTTGCTGCTTCTATTCAGCAAGAGCAAATTCCTAACCCTTTTGTAGCTTCATTAGTCATCTTGATCCTTGACGCTTGAAAAAGCTTGCTTGAATATCTAATTTACAATAAAGAATGACGCTTAAGTAATTTTATTAAAAATATTTGTACAACAGGAGCTATAAGGAAAGTTTAACTCAACCTGACAATTTAGACATGCTCCTTGACTTGCAAATTATCGAAGTATAATTTGATTTAACATTTGGTGGAAACTTGTCTTGAAGGTTAAATTCGGCTCAGCTATCAAATTGATAATATGACGTTATTTATGACTGGAATTAATAATAAAACTTCCGATAATTTCAATTCATTAATAATTAAGATAGCTTACAACAACTATTTGGGGTAATTACAACTAAACGTAGTTGTGTGTAAATCGCCTTATCACGTACCTATGGTTCTATGTTTGCTATATGTGATACCTATGGCCTATACTATATTGATACGTAAACAAAAATTAAAGAAATAAAAATAATGATGGACTTTGATATTTGGTATAACCAATTTGACATAGAGAAGGGGAACTGAAAATGTATGTAGATTTTCGGTGAAAAACATTATTAAATAAAATATAATATAATATCCATTATATACGTTTGTTCTATCAGTCTCAAATACAAAATAATTGGTCAAAATAATTAATTAGTAAGTAATAGTTAAGAATATTTATCTTGTATCATCCTCCTGCCCTTATCACACTCTAAGTGGGTCGGCACAGCATGTTACAAACATGTTGTCACATGATTTTGCGTCAACATACCTTAGTCGTATTTTACGACCCCTCGGTAAGAAAGATGGTGGTTTATTCCATTCAACCGGATACCACAGGGTGGGTCAACGTACCTTAGTCGCTTTTACGACACGTCGGTAAGAAATGAGGGTGATCTATTCTACTCAGCCGTATACGGCACAATTGAAATTAGTATAAAAATCTTTCACGAAAATTTGGGAAATTATAAATGCAAAAAAATTGAATTCTTAATCTTCATTAATTGCGATATTAAAAAGAAACACCTTATGTTATTAATAGTAACACACGCTTAACATAAAAAAAAACTTCAATAAAATAGAGATTAATTTAATTAGCAAAGCGAAAGGCTTCCATGGTTGATGTAAAATCATTCAGCGAGCTAACGCCTTCATAATATCAAACGATACCTAATGTCTGCCTAGTTGCATTTCACTAGGGATGTACTTGTTAAGGTATCGAAAGGATATATTTCGTAAATATCTATTTTTTAAGTCAATATTTCCATGACAATTGTTAATTATTTCAATTGTATGCAAGTGTACATAAAACCATTTCTTTCTCCAGTTAAGCGAGTACTTTATTGTAATAAGTTCGATAAATGTATAGTTATTTTGTTATTGCTACATTACCATTATTTTTTTATTTACAAGATATGAAACATAGACTTGTCAAAAATCGTACCATCAACATTCTGTCTACAAATAGGTTATCGCGAATGAGTTTTAATACAACATAAGACAACATCTCACGAGATAAGTCTATCTGCACCTTACTTAATAAAATAAATCGGCTTTTGAAATGCAACATAGATATCGCCTATCTTTTCAATGTAGCATGAATGACCATCTATGATGAATATGGCGGTGATTTCTAAATAGAGATAATGTACGAATAGAATGGTTACCGATTTTCCTTATATTTATATAAAAGTATAACTTTTATACTGAATAAAATTTTAATCGAAATTTAGACAACATTATTGCGGATGTAATTAGATTAAACATCAGCTTCTGATGCGTATTGAATATCTGTTTTATTACTATCTACCTACGTCATATGTGTATTTAAAAAAATATTATTTTAGTGACCATTTGAAACGCTAATATTCAACTAATTACAAAGATAAAAGTTATCTTGATAGTCGTTTGAATTTGAGCTGTTGCTATTGTCTCAGCAATGTGACTAATCAACCAAACGTAGTAATTATTAGGAATAAGAAACAAAATTGTATAAGTAAACATAAAGAAAACATCTCACGTCTGTTAGAAACATAATTTAGTTTTGTCATGACATCTTCTGTAAACAATGTTTCTTCGGATTTAATACTTTTTTGGAGCATAAAAACACGTTCCAAGGAAAGTTTTCTCGCAGATTATAACACAGTTACGTTATTGTTAAAATGTTTTTCGAGATTTTTGTTTGACTTTTATATATCACAAAAGTAATAAATAGTATAAAGTTATTTTTAATGAAAATCTAGGTTCATAGTAATATTGAGATGTTTCTTATGTTTGAGGATTTGCATTTTGAAAGGTATTATTAACAGGTATACCTGATTAATTATATAGTCTGAATAATAAAAATAAGCGAAGACAAATTCCAATCAATAGAAAGGTACAGACAGACGATGTACGTATATATTATATTAAACAGTTTACAAAGTAAAGGATTAAATAAATGTTAAAAAAGCCGAGATTTGTAACGTAATTCACGTTTGCGATGTGTAAATTACATAATTTTATAAGATCAAGTTTCTTGTTGAGTTCTTCCTTGTAAGAGCGACATTCCGGACCTCCGGACTTGACCGGAATCATTGCCATCTAACTGACCTTGGAAAATCCAAAAGGGTTTTTGAACGTCTAACAACCGACGCACGAATACTTTGATTGAAGACAATCGATAAATCGTAATTTTAAATAGTTCGTAATATTATTTAAAATAATTTTTTGCAGTTTTTTTTAAATATCTAAATGTTATCGTTATGCTTCTTCTTTTAAGAGCATCACTATTTTGATGTGCAGCTGTGAACCTGGCTGCCCTCTGCTCAGCGTGAGATTTAATTAAATTATTTGAATGAATCCGACGCTTCCGCCGCCCCGTAGTCGACTGTACAGGATATATCAATTGCGGCTTTAATAATACGTATTTCTATTTGTATATAATAAAAGGATTTGCAACATCTTATATGTTCAAACTTGATTTATATTAAAAAAAAATTAAAAAGAAAATAAACCGGAAATTTATATTAAGAACATTTATTTCTAATTCTTTAATAATTTTAAATTTGGAACAATAAATAAGGTTTGTGCTATAAGGATTATAATTCTTTTTTTTAAATACCTACCTTCAGAACGAAATACGAGTAAAAGATAATAAACAGCCTTGAACTACAAATCGGACCGTAATAACACATAATAAGCGTGTAACGACGACAGCATGCATAATTTGATTGTAAATGACTTATAAGTTATAATACATACATAATAAACCAGTGTACAACAGGTGTCTAATTTCTTGAAGCCGACCTTAATTATTTTTGAAGTTGGCAACGTAAAGTTAATACAAAGTTCACATACACTCACTCGCGGTTTATGTGAAATGGTATGTAAGTGTCATTCAAAGCTAACACGATGTGAATCCTTAAACGTCCCCGACAAGACTGAGCTGTACGGTCGACCGCCAGTTTGAAAATGGGGTTGCAACATCTACAGTTAAATTCCCCTGTTTGGTATAAATATTTCTCAGTTACCTTTAAATTATATTTTGTGATATTTCAATATATGCATATATATACTGATATTTATAAAAAAAAACTTCTGACGGTATTGTTTTGATTTATAGAAGCAGGCGTTACTTTGCGGAATTCCATATTACAAGCAATATAACAGAACTAACTACTTTGCTATAATCCGCACGGGTTAAGTGAATGCATGGCAGCAGTACGATTTTTGTCGTGAAGCCTATCCTCCTGATGATGCTTCGGTTTCGGGGCGAAGCGATCGTCGAGATTGTGGTGGTGGGTGTGTGTGCTGCTTTTGTGTTCGTTGTTGCTAGTGAATTGCGCCTTGGGGTGCATGTGGTGGCTGGTCCTGCATGTATAAGGTGCGTAGATTTTGCCTGCTTCATACACATTGGCTTTGCATGCTTTCACTTAACCCGTGCGGATTATAGCAAAGTAGTTAGTTCTGTTATATTGGTATTGTTTTGCATAGTCTAAGGTACTTTATATGTATACAATGTGTAAGCCTATGTTATAGTTATATTACGGGGCTAAGCAATATAAGCAAATAGGTTTTATTTATTGGATATACAGAATTCCAACATATATTAAATATAGTGATAACTTTCTTCCTCTTATTCATGGAAAGAATATAAATCTATTAAACTAAATCAGTTCTCATTCACACCTACGAAGGTTTTACAAATAAAAAGTTTCAAAATATTTAAAAGCATTTTTTGATTGAGCTATCGATATAGCATACAAAATTCAGTAATTTATTTGTGACATTCCTTGAATATTTTGTACTTATTATATAGATGTATCATATATAGCTATATAGTCGAATAGAGTAATGGGATGATTGGAGCGATCGATTAACTTTTAATGTTGATTGTGTAAAAATGCATTATTATCCCTTAAATAGTGGTAAAATGTTTGTACACTTATCCCTATGTGTAGATGATCAAACTCCTCCCGACTGCCTTGCCCTGGGCACCCTGTACTAATATGTTTTATACATATTGACTCTTTGGTATTATTCAACATCCATTGCTTAAAGTACTACTAAGAATTATACATACAACAGGTTAACAGGTAATGGTGACAAAAAACACATCGATTAATATACACGTTACTATTTTACGGTCTCCGTAGAGCAACACCTCGAAAACGATTAAATAATAGCAGATTCGCGGTTGTAGCCCGGTGTATTCATGTATTACTAACAATATTGCAGCTTTAGGAAACTTTGATTACACTGAGATTAGACACTAAGCAAAGAGGAAAGATGTGAAATTTAAAGTTTCTATAGCAAATTTCGAATATATTAAATAAAACCTTTATATTAGACTAGTTTTACCCGTGACTTCATTAGTATCAACTTAAGCGTGATTTAACGTGTTTTTATATATATAAGCAATTTATAGAATTAGGCGTTACTTTGCGGAGATCCATAATACAAAAGTAATAATAAAATTATTTTGCTATAATCCGCGATACAGTAAATAGAGAATATATAGTATAGTGTAAATGTATAGTGGACTATCCGTAGAGAGAGAGAGAGAGAGAGTAAAGCGCGCTTGCGATTTTGTCGTGGAGTCTATCTCCTGATGATGCTTCGGTTGTGGGGGAAATGTTTGTTGAACGTGTGTAGTGCTTGTGAATTGTGGTGGCTGTGTAGGTTTTTAGTGCATGTGTTTATGAGCACCCTCCATGTATCAGGAAAGTAAACGGATAGTCGACTCTACATTTAGCATTATATATATATACTATTTACTTAATCGCGGATTAAAGCAAGATAATTTTATTATTGCTTTTGTATTAAGGATCTACGCAAAGTAACGCATAATTCTATTAATTATACTATACTATTACAATTAAGGCGGTAAGACCATTTCGAGGAGGTCACGGGTTCAAACCCCGGGTAGGCACCAATGAGTTTTTCTATTAAAACTGATGTGTCTAATTGATAATTGCAATTTCTGACACGTTTTTCGGTGAAGGAAAACATCGTGAGAAAACTTGCATATCCCTAGGGAATTCTGGGGATATGTGTAACCTATCAATCCGCATTGGAGCAGCGTGTTAGGTCTTAGCTCCAATCCTTCTCTCCGAAAACGGAGAGAGGAGGCCTTAGCCCAGCAGTGGGCATAGTAACAGGCTGTTATGTTTTTTTTTAATATTTTCGTTTCTTTTGTATTAGTACTCTTTTAAATTAATAATATTTTGATAATGATTTCTTAGTTCATGCAATATCTTTGCTACACAGTATGTTGTTACATCTCCTTAGGTATAAACTCTGTACAAAGATATTAAATAGTAATTCTCGTTAGTATTCAAGCTGGAATACTCAAGATCACGTCCGAGACACGACACAGTACCAAAATATCTAAATAGGTATGAATTTATAACGCGAGTCTACAATTTACTAGTACTATAAACGTGCATTAAGTATGTTTGACAGACTTGACAACGGACCCCAGTATTATGAAGATTTAGATCCTTGCCCTTAGCCCACTCTAAGTGGGGTCGGCACAACTAGTTTTACCTATGTTGTGATGTGAATTGGCTAGGTATTTTACGACCGACCGCCTGCCTGACGTCAACTTACCTTCGGCGCCTTTTACGACACCTCAGTAAGAATTGAGGGTGGTCTATTCTACTCTGCTGGATACCATACGGTGGGTGAACTTACCTTAGTCACCTTTTACGACAACTCTGTAAGAAATGAGGGTGGTCTATTCATTTTATCACATGGCAGGTCGACTTACCTTAGTCGCCTTTTACGACACCTTGGTAAGAAATGAGGGTGGTCCATAATACTCAGCCGGATACCACACGGCGGGTCGACTTACCTTAGTCGCCTTTTACGACACCTTGGTAAGAAATAAGGGTGGTCGATTCTACTCTGCTGGATACCATACGGTGGGTGAACTTACCTTAGTCGCCTTTTACGACAACTCTGTAAGAAATGAGGGTGGTCTATTCTACTCAGTCGGATATCACATGGCACGTCGACTTACCTTAGTCGCCTTTTATGAAACCTTGGTAAGAAATGAGGGTGGTCTATTCTACTCAGTCGGATACCACACGGCAGGTCGACTTACCTTAGTCACCTTTTACGACACCTTGGTAAGAAATGAGGGTGGTCTATTCTACTCAGTCGGATACCACACGGCAGGTCGACTTAGCTTAGTCGCCTTTTACGACACCTTGGTAAGAAATGAGGGTGGTCTATTTACAACGGATCTCAGTATTATGAAGCTTTAGATTTTGCATTGATATCGAAACATACCTAGTCAAAAATAATTATGACCCGTGAGCGCAGGTGGCAGTGACCCTGCCTTCAGCTCTTGGGATCGCGGATTCAATTACCGCGAGGGCCAACATTCCTATTATTATTATTGTTCCGCGCAAACGTGCGGACGAATGAAACAACCTCCGGGAACTGGGCCCGACGTCCCGGCGTTTCAACCTACATTATGCGGCCGTTAGCTGTATGTGGTCCGGCCTCGTGAGTCACTGCGTGTAAATGTGTACGTGTGCGTTCGTGCTTGTATGTACTTGGCCGATTCCCGAAACCGTTGACTCGCCTCTGCACTCTTCTACGGACACGTAATGTCTGTTTCTCCCTGAGTATATCTTCTTCACTATAACGGCTGAATAACACCCGGTGTGCACACAACCTTCGTAAGGTCACACGTTATTAAGTCGTCCCTATATCGGGGAATAATACCCAACGCGCACCAAAACTGTGGACGGTCGCGTCTTATCAAACACTTCACTGGTTAAACGCGTCACTAAATCTGAGAATAACACCCGAAACGCAAAATTACACGTGTGCGTTATAAAGGAATGCCGTGTTCAGGCATACGCGGCTTGCCCGTATCGTGTTTGAAAGGTAACTAGCAGTCGGCCGCTCTGGTAGCAATCCAATGCCTAAACGTCCCTGCTCGCGTCGCTCGCCCCTCCGGCGGGCGAGTCATTTTATTCAGAAGAATTATTATTATATTCGAAGAACCAACAAATACAATTTGTTGGTTCTTCGAATCTAGGCGTATATATTGAAATATGTATTTAAAATTATATACGTAGTATATTTACCAGTTGTCCGTCATCCATAACACAAGTATTAAGTTACTTACTCTGAGGATGGACGACCGTGTGTGTGTCACATATATTTATTTATTTATTTATTAAGGTAAACATATATATATACACAAGTTTTCTGACACCCGTAAATAAATTAATTAAATTACTTTAGACACGGACGACCGTGCATGTAACTGTGTATAAAAAATATTTAAATTTTTCGTTACAAAGTTGTTGTTGAATCGGCGATTGGTGGGGTAGACAATTCCACTACACGTAGATATATACTTTGACACCCAAAGACACAGAATCACTGGGTTCAAGTATTGCCAATTTATCTTTCATAGAGAGTTTTTAGCAGTAAAATTTGATTTGTTAAAAATGATAAAAAGGTAAGTAAAAGATTGCTTTTTAAGTATATTATATAATCAGTGAGTATACTATATGTATTATATAATTAATGAATAATATATTCCTGGATCCAGTGGCTCCCTGCGACCTTTTTGAGGTTACTGGATCCAGGCGGCGCAAGATCGTGTGGTGTGGCGATCCCATGAAGAGGCCTATGTCCAGCAGTGGACGTCCATCGGCTGACGACGACGAATAATATATTTCAGATTGATTGCTTATATCATAATACAAATCGACGATTTTAAAATTTATTCTTCACCATGCCTTAAAATTTTATACAGTCTTAATTATAGTCGCTCAAAGATGCTTCAAAATAAGACAACATTTAAATCACAAGAATTTAAAAAGAAAGGAAATATTTAGGAAGTGAAGCACAATTTATTTTTAAGATGAATTCATCTACAAACCTTTGTCACAAAGAGAAGTTTCGACGAAATAATATTTCGCTTGAATTCTGATGGATCCGTTTTTGTTAAAGACAAGTCAGGGATTTTTTTTGTTAAAGCAAATTAGGAATGTATAACTCCTTTATCAAAGATACCTTTTTTTTAAAAAAACTGGAAGAACCTGTGTGAAGTTGCAAATGAACCTTAACATTCAACCTTCAACCCTAGAAGTGTAAAAGCCAAAATATTCAACGCTTTATTTTACATTGACGATATCTATTCTTTATTCTAATTATATAGACAACCTTAATTGTAAGAAAAAGAGGAAACGATTAAATGCGGTTTTTTTTCGAACTGACTGTATGCTGTTAGCCCTAGGCTTTTAAGCGTCTCGTCGGGCGAGCGCAGAAGCATCGTCGAGGCTGCGAAATGCAAAGAGTAGAGCGCAGAAGCTCTACTAGCGTCGGGGAACGTCTTCCTCAGGGTGCCTCCTGTGAGGCCGGACCACGGCTTAGGGCGACGCGTAGTGGGGGGTTGATGGTATGACTTTGATTAGTCATTGCAATGTGGGAAGGGTGGCGATAACCCACGATCGACCGACGTCAGAAAACTGGGACCTCGTCTTTGAAGTAAAATGCGGTTAAGTCAATAGAATACAAATGAACTTGACCTAATACCTTATTTGCCACCTAGTTTGTAAAATTTCCTCTCTTAACTTCAACCAATGGGCGTCCACTGCTGGACATAGATCTACGCTAAGTGATAGGCAAAGTACGGCCCGCGAAATCATTTAATCCGGCCCGCCGAGAATCCATCAACATGGATAGTACATAGGTACGCTACAATTAAGTTTTGACACAAAATGCATTTTTCTATGATTCTGGCCTTCCTGTAGAATTGCTCTAACTTTTGGCCCTTCTTAAGTTTGCCCACCACTGGTCTACGTAAAGCTCCTTCCATTACTCAATGTGGACTATCTTCAATCAATTAATTAATTAATCATTCTTTTAGTTTCTATTGTTTGCGATAAAGTTACAGGGACACTGTTTATGACTGACACTAAGCATTTTCGGCTATTAACATTTAGTAACTATTATAAATTCAACCTAGATTTACAAACTGGTCCCTGGTGTGTGGTCCCTGACACCGCCTCATAAGAACTGAGCTTTCTTACGAGGCGTGATCAAATCAGAAATGAGAATCTGTAGAAGAACCTAAGACTAACCTAAGCTTAGCATGTCGCGAATATGGAAACGCACCGGAAAACGCAGCATCGGTGGATAGATGACCTCAAAAATTTTGGGGGGGGGAGCCGCCAAACGGCACAATATCGTGTGGTGTGGGAATCCCGTAAAGAACCGCCGAGTTTCTTATCAATAAATATTTTGAATTTTACATTATTGAACCGTATAAAGCTAAAGGATTAACAAATCCAGAATTTTCAACATCCCAATAATCTTAATTTATAAAGGTATTTAGTAATATTATTTACGTATAAGCATATTTCTTACTTCATTTAAACCTTTCTGTAGACTGGTCATCAATATTGCTGTCAGTAGTTTGAGTCGTTTACTACAATAAAATTAAACACATAGAGCAATCTAATTTCATGAAATCGATATTGCGGGCCTTTATAAATCCAAAAAAATATTATATGAAGTTCAAACATTTCCTTAAAAAAAACATAAAGCTCAGAAGATTAAAAATGTCGGCAATTACGTAACATATTGCTGGACCACAAACGAGATTACCGTTAATTTAGGTCAACTGGATCCTCGCTAATTATTTATTCATTTTACGACACCGTTACATTCGTTTATGGGTGACCGATGGGCTTTTTAAATGATTCGGGAGAGTTATTACATCTACAATATCAGATTTACCAAATTTTTCTTTACTTTTGAGGCTTTTGAGTGCTATTTATAAGTGCGGTGAAGTAAAATTTAAAATAATTTTATTAAAATTATAATACGTTCGGGTCTATTATAATACGTTCAAAATTTGTTTCTACGTTATGTAAATCTAGCCTTACCTTAATACTAAACCTTACCCTTTTTCTTTTGCTTTTTTCCTACTAAAATATTTAAAAGCGGGACAGCTGACAGACACACATTAGATATTGAAATTGAAATTTCGAATCCGCATGGTCAAATATGAGTATTATTATTGAAAGCAGGTATTTCGATAGATATAAAACATAGATAGATTATAAACTGGATTAGCGGGTAGAATACTTTTTTGACCACAAAGACAAAATAATAAATTAGTGTCTAGCAGGCCTACCATGAACTTTTATTGCGACTCAATTGAAGATGTAAACGAAATTGTTTTGCTTTTTCATACCATGACGTCTTATTTTATTATTTTTCGAACTGACTGAATGCTGTTAGCCCTAATGGCTTTTACAGCGTCACCGGGCGGGACGGGCGAGCGCAGAAGCATCGTCGAAGTTGCGAAATGCAGGGAGTAGAGCGCAGAAGCTCTACTTAAGTCGGGGAACGTCGTCCTAAGGGTGCCTCCTGTGAGGCCGGACCACGGCTTAGGGCGACGTGTAGTGGAGGGCTGATGGTATGACTTAGATTAGTCATTGCGGCGTCGGAAGGGTGGCGAGAAGCCACGAACGACTGAATACTGGGACCTCGTCTTCGCCGGCGAAGACGCTGTGTGAGTGTATTACATGTTTCTGTGTTGGCGATCGTTATTTGATCGTCGGGGTCATACAGGACGCTTTTTGGACGCCTGTATTTTCGATGGTCGGACCTAACTGGGATGTAGGTAGAAGCAACTGAAATCAGGGGGTTCGGGTGTACCTCAGATTTCTCGAAGTAAGATTTCGAAAAACGTTTAAAGAGGTGAGTAATGGTAGGGAGATCGAGGTCTCTATGGAGGTCAACGTTCCGCATGAACCACGGACAACCAGTGGCTGTCCGCATAAATCGGTTCTGGAGTCTTTGGAGCCTGAGCAATCTGACTTTTGAAACGTGCGCAAACGCAACGCTCGCATAGGACATTATTGGTCTTATGCAAGTTTTGTAGAGTGTCACTTTGTTGCGGAGCGACATCTTACTTTTCTTGCATAACATCGGATAAAGTCGTCCCATGACATACGCAGCCTTATTGCAGACTACGTGTATGTGCTCGTGGAAGGTCATGGAAGGTTGAAAGGTGACACCTAGGTACTTGACTTTCTGTTGCCAGTGAATCGGTGTATTGTAAAGAGAAATTTCCGTAGGCGTGTCTATGTGAGATCGAAAGCGAATGACGTCTTAAAGAAACTTAAGTCGTTGCCGAATGAGCGTTCGGAATTCGTCCAAGAACATGTGAGTAAAAGAGACAGAGTTATCTATAGTTCATATAACGTTATCCTTTTCAAATAATGGAACCCCAATGCAATTCACACTTCATGGTACGAAAAGAAAGCGGTTCGCGATCGTCGTTTACGTCTTCAATTGAATCGAAATAAGAGTTCATGGTAGGCCTACTGAAGCTAGTCTGCAGTGTTATGTTCTGCGTTATACAGAACATTTTTAATACTTTGTAACGAGATTTCGCTGTTTAAATAATTTGTCCAAGAGAGACGTCCTAATATTTGCTTCATTGTATCCACTCACATACTTCACAAATTAAGATGAAGTGTTTAGTTTGGAATAGCATATTCACCCCAAAAGATTACGCAGTCGGAATACTATGATCTAATTCTTGATCAATATCTAAAATTTATAAACTTATTAGATAAATAAGAAGCAATATTATAAAAAGTTGGCTCATTTTATTCTTTTTCAATTTTGACGATGATCAACTTATCACAAGGGCGCGACAATGTTTTTTTATTTTATTGACCTAACTATTGAAGTGCGTGGTATCCGGCAGAATAGAATAGACCACCCTCATTTCTTACCGAGGTGTCGTAAGAGGCGTCTAAGGTATGTGCCGTGTGATATCCGTCTGCGTAGAATAGACCACCCTCATTTCTTACAGAGGTGTCGTAAGAGGCGACTAAGGTATGTGCGCTATGGTATTCGGCTACATAGAATAGACGACCTCACTTCTTACCGAGGTGTCGTAAGAGGCGACTAAGGCATGTGCCGTATGTTATCCGGCTACATAGAATAGACCACCCTCATGTCTTCCCGAGGTATCGAGGAGGCGACTAAGGTAAGTTGACGTCAGGCAAGCGGCCAGTCGTAAAATACGTAGCCAAATCATGTGACACATGTTTGTAACATGTTGTGCCGACCCCACTTAGAGTGGGATTAGGGCAGGAGTATGTATGACCTAGCTATTGAAGGAGGTTGTATTTGAAACGCGTTGTAATAAATTATTTATTTATTTATTTATGTACCAAAATTAAAATATATAAGAAAATACAGGTAAAGAAAACAAGTACAAAGGATTACTTATCTCTATAAGAGATCTCTGCCAGCGACCCTTGGTGGTTTGAAAGTAAGTGAAAACGTAGTATAGGTACATTAATAGTAAAAGATAAATTATTAAAAACACTATAAAACAATTATAAATTAAATTTGGATAAACTTACTTTCTTATGATCATAAAATAGAATATATTATATATGTAATATAATACAAGATAATACACTAATACTAATACAAAATATAATAAACCTACATAGATATAAGTTATGACAGCGAGGAAAGGTAGTGTTGCTTTAGCCTAAGTTTGAAAATGTGCAAAGAAGGAGAGTCTTTAAAGATGCTATCTGGTAAAGAGTTCCAAAGACGGGATGCAAGGACTGTAAAAGACTTAGAGAAAAACATAGTTTTATAAGAAGGCACTGCCAATGATTTAACTGCCACGCAAGAGCGTGCAGGTCTTACACGAGGGGGAGCCATGTAAAAGCGCTCACGAAGATAAAGAGGTGAAGAACTATTAAGAGTTTTAAAAAGCGTGGTGAGGATATGAATATTCCGGCGAAGGCGAATAGGGAGTCACTTTAGTTTGCATCAATTATCTCGTTTTCGTACATAAATATTTGTAACAATTTACGGAGAGGGTGAAAGAAAGGGTGATGTTTCTAACAATGATCGAAGTTCGTCCCTTTATATGTCCTACACAAATAGAATAGAAACAAAAGGTCAACGAATTTATTTTTGGCGAAGGCGTTGTCGTACAATTCAACACTAACTTTGATAATATCTAAAGTTTATTATCCGTGTTTCTTATAGTCATATACTGACTAAACTGTTCGGTACAAATATTATAATTGCAAAATTCTGTCTGTTTGTTACGCTATCGATCCGCTGGACCAAAATTGATGAAATTTGACACAAAGCTAATACACCGGAGTAACATATAGGTCTAATAAATTCCGTTTGTCTTTTGGACAATACAAGAAAAACATATTAGTTTATTTAAGGTAATTCAGCTTGCGCAAATAAAGTCGCCAGTATCAATTATTAGTAAATCTGTCCTCAAAGACTTATGTTATGAATGCCAGACAACTGCTTAATATATACATATATAATTTCAAATAAATATTTAAATACACCCAGACTCGAAGAATCAACTATTTGTTTTTAAGAAACTGTTTGACCTTGGCGGAAATCGAACCTGCCTCCGGAGTTAATGGCAAGGTCACCGACACATCACCATCGGTACAGGTATACCAGAAAAAGAAGTTATTTATTTTTAGGAAACTCAAGTCAACCTTGCAACTCATTATGTCTTCAAATGTAACATACATAATTAATTACTTTTAATATAAAAAAAAATGAATTGTTCACTTATGAAACTTAAATGATAGGTTTTAGGAAGAAGAATATGCTTTTTTCGTTAAGTTTTTCACTAAGCATCTAGTTTTACAGCGTATTTCAAAATAAATGGATTGACTTTGTAGAGAAAATTGCTTATTTATTGAATAAGTTTCAAAGAAAAATATTTATGTTATCCTAGCATTGCATTTAAATGCCCGATAAGCGAAAGGATTAAATTCCCGTAGAGTCCATTTTCGAACTGGCCTGCTCTCTTTATTTAGGGGCATTGCTCCCACGAAGGGAAACACAGGGATATAGGACACTTTTTAGGTTAAATAAAATACTTTCTTTTAATGAAACAAATATATTTCATTATGAAATTAATTACCCAACAAATCCATTGTCAACACGTTTTCAAACCATTTTTCAATTATAATAGGAAAATGTGCCTTTAAGTGTCAAATATTCATTTAACACACTAAAAAATATGGTTACACGTACTGAGATCATTGTCGAAACATTAAAAAAAGAACCATCCATCTTTAGTAACCATAGTTTTTAGTTAAAAAATTTATACGCCTAATGGTAACACTACAACACACACATTTATTGCACATTTAGAAATTTCGTGAAGTGTTTTTGTCTTTTTTTTTCTTAATTTTTAGAGATCCAAGACATTTACTATAATTTTGCACATCGATAATATTAATTGAAACAATATACACAATAGCAATTTTTAAGTGGCTTAATACATATCCAAAATATCGAACTATATCCTAAGTTAGTTGGAAAATGGACAAGAGATTTAAAATCAATGGACTGTTCCGTAGATAAAAATTTTACATTATCAAATTAAAAATTTAAAATCCCTATTAAAAAGTTTGTCGTGTTAAAACTATAAAACAGGTTCATCTGTTTAACAGTAATAATTATCTGAAATATACCAGTAAAAAAAATATATTATATCATATAACAGTAAGTATTACACTAAAGTTGGCTTAGAATTAGGGAATTCATCCAAAAAAACACGTATACGATGCCGATTATATACGATCACACGATCAACGTGAAGTACCGGTAGGTTGTTGATAAAAGTATGCACCGGTCTCTGATTTCAAACGCATAATAATGGATTAGTGTTCAGAGTCCATAGATGAAGTATATTATATAAAAAAGTAACGACCTGTTACTATCCCACTGCTGGGCATAGGTCTCCTATCTTTGTTTTCCGGAGATAGGATTGGCGCTAAGACCTACCAAGCTGCTCCAATGCCGATTGGTAAGTTACACATATCTCTAGGATTCTCTAGAAATATGCAGGTTTCCTCACAATGTTTTCATACCAACGAAAAGCGTGAGATAAATTGCAATTATTAATAAGACTCATAAGTTTTTATAGAAAAACTCATTGGTACCTGCCCGGGGTTTGATTTGAACCCATGATCCTCTCTAGAGTCGCACGGTCTCACCGCTGGGCTACCACAGCTTATGTTTACAAGTAAATAATATTTATAGAAATAAAACATTTTGTGTACGAACAAAAAAGCTTTAAGGATGAACTTTAAATTTTTATGATAAATAAAAATTTGATCTTTTAGAAATATTGCTGTCAATAATATACTATTGACATTCATTATTGCAAGAGGACGTTACATATTGCTTTTTTGACGCACTATTATAACATTATCATCGAATGGACGAATTCCCTAATACTCAGATATATTAAATTAAAACATTTTACAACAAAAACCTCTCTTTCAACTATCTAACAGAAATGAGACTATTATTAAAGAGTCAACCTAAGAATTTGCCCGTAGAGTAATAGCATATAATCTTGTACCATACAAAAGCTTATTTGTTTTAAGATTTACGACATTTTATATTACAAGGCCATAAAACAAGTTAACACATTCATATAACGAGTGACCAACGAGTCAAACCAAATCATTAACTAACTAGCTGTATTAAATACAATATATATTTAATAAATTACTAGAACGGTATAAACGAAAAACAAACTATAAACTAACAAAAAGGTCTGCACTAATGCACGTTTTAACTAATATATAACATTTTAATCGCCAGATGTTTAAATAATAAGATTACAAAACCATGAAAGATTTTTGAAAATTAAATGAAATAAAGTACTTTGGTTCCAAGAGACACGCAATATCAATAATTTTTCATTATTGAATAGTGAAAATAAATAAGCGTATTAATAAAAAATACAATTCAAAATGACTTCCAAACGATTTGCCCTTCTGTTCGGCAAAAAATCTGAAATTAAATTTAGTCTTCGAATTGTTTTCTTTATTGTATCTAAATTATTGTGCTTAAACCAAGTTATTGCTGTCTGTATATTAAAATGTAATGTTCATATTATATTATCTATGGAAGCTTCAATAAATAAAATGTCTCTGAAGAACAATAGCTATCACATATCTTTACACTTTGTAGCACCACGCGGTTAATAGACCCATCTACTTTATCTACACTTACCTCTATTCATTGTTTGTATATGGACATGTATAAAAATCAATACATCTGAAAAATAATTTAAGGTTGGTATATAAAACATTCTGTATAAGTTATGTTTAAAATTAAATAAACTCTCTCATTGTTTTATATCATAAAACTATTGAGACTGCGATTTGGCTTTTAAAAAGTTTAAAATCAATACCTATACATTAATTATATTACTTATTGACTGCGAAAGTTCTGGCCTATTTTACTTCTACCCGAAAATCAGTCTACGTTCAATCGTTGGTTAGGCTGTGGAGAGAGTTCAGCTGATCGTCAACAGGCTAAACAGTGCAACCCACTACAGTACCGTTTGTATGTTTTGACTTTAAGATTTACCGTCTCAATCTCGATATGAAAGACAAACAATTACAAGCAAACTTCGCCTATAGTTTTGCTGTTACAAATACACATTAAAATTATTTAAAAACATGTAATTTTTTGCACTATACAGCCCTTCGATACAATATCTTTAGCTGTCAGACATTAAGCGGTAACAACTAATAGTAATATCACAATATTAGCAACCACCAAAGATAATCCTTTTCCTATACATTAAAATTAACAAACCAACTATGCTAAAAAGTTCAACATCCATTTTCTCTTTAACTCTGTTCTCTTCGGTGATTGCTTCGTGGAAATTCTAGAGAACATTTGAAAGACTTAAGTCAATTAGTAATAACATTTATCTAGTCTTATTGATCGTTGTTATTCGATGTATACGGAACATACATTAATCGAACGATATACAATTAGCGACTACTGAGAAATTGACGCAGCAAAAAGACACGTAAATTTTAAGTATATCAATGCGGGTAGACTATTTTTTTGAGAACATTCGAGAATATGTACCAATGTACTAGACCGGACATTGCACGCTTTTGTATACCATGTACACACTCACTATGGAGTTACGTGCCTTAGATGTACTGACATCTGTTAGTCTTGTGTAGTTCGTGAAAGAACTAATTCGAAAGTCTTGATTGAAAACTTGATCCCACATATTCCCGTTTCAGAATTCGTTAGTACGTGACAAAATGAGTAATCGTTTTAAATATGTCCAGTTTCAAAAATGAAGAAATGAAAGAATGACAGCTAGAAACGAAAAACGTTACGAACTAAAAGAACTAACGAAACTAGGATCGATGAACTAGACTGATAGATCTCAGTTGCGAACTATTACAACCAAGACTCTTTTAATCTAAGAATTTTTTAATTCGACTAACATTACCAAGTTCAAAACCAAAAGGGTAGCTACATAAATTATACTTACTAGAAGAAATACGGACAAAGTAACGTAGAACTGTGTTGTCTATAGTACATTAGTATACATCACCTATGTTCCAAAATGAGAAACGTATAACGTATAAATAAAATACAATGAACTGGACGGAGATAATATATCTTGTAAAACGCTTTAAAATTGTGCGCAGATACAAATAATAAACACGTGTCTCTTACATCGATTCAATTTATATCTGATGATCTTAAAAGCTCTCTCACACCTTTGATGACGAATAAAAATTGACGTTCAATATAAATAATGCCCATTGGCTCACAATCCACGGTAAAATAAAGTTATAAATAATAGATAAATCTGTGGCCTTAAGAATGATAGATAAAATATAATTTAGTTATGAAATAAAAGCTCTCAGAGAATACACATATTTTAAAGGTCAATTTACTTCATACAAATACATTTTCATATGAATTAGTTAAAATTTTGTCGATATAAACTGACGCTCTTTCTAAAAAGGAACTATATTTATCTGTTACGGGTGTCAGAGGTAAGGGCTAAATATAATTACTAGTAAGGGATTCTCCCATGAGCAAAAGTAAAGAACGATTTCTTAGATACACAATTAATTTATGATCATGTCTAAAAGTTGAAATGACAACCTTGTAGTGACACCATATAAATCAACAATAAAAATATATAAACTAAAGTTGCAAATTTTTAATCATAATAATATCCAGAAATATACAATTTTCCTCCAAATTTATACCTACATACAGTATGATAAGTTCATACATCAACTGCATATGAATTGCCCCGACCATCTCTAGAGACCCAATTCGTTTTAGATTTTTTGTAGGGTAGGCGCTTGGGCACGATTTTTCCTGATGCAAAGTAAATGATGCAGCCTAAGTTCGAACACGTTCGCCAAAGTATTGATTGTTCACTTTTTCTTATATCTTTGAATTCTATTTTCACCACACTATTTTTTAGTTTTAACTTTGGATGACAGAATTAATCAGGCAGGCAAACTTTGTTCTGTAGCAAAATTCACTGCATATACGTCCTCTATCTTTTTTTGGCCGCTTATGTCATTTGTATGAAGTAAAGCCTTAATGCTCAAAAAAGATAATACAATCAGTTGTTATAATTTTGAATGAAAATAATCACTTAAAATCTAATTTATCACAATTGTCCTGGTTTAGCACATATTTACAAAACATTTGCTGTGCTCCATATATTTTTAGAATCTGATATTAAAATTATAGAATATAAATTACGATAATAAGTTACGTGAACATTATTATAAAGAAGACCACACCGATTTAAAGACTACTAGATTTCAAAATAATCACTCGAAGATATCGCTTTGGCGGACTTTTTTATTTTCATATGATTATTAAAGTATATTTTCAAAAACTATAATATTGAAGTACATCTGCTTAAGAAACATAACATTTGTTCGCGGTATCTTTGAGTGATTAGCGACCTTAGATAATAAGACACTAATTTACACCACAACATCAAGTAACTACGGCTGATATAATTATAAAAACAGTCAACATCAATTCTGAATGATTAATATTTTTTTTATATAAATTTGACGTAATGGCAAATATCTACATACAAATATTTTAATGCGTTCCATCATTCCGGCATTATTTTACACATTTTTAATTTTACAGTTATTTAATTTAATTACTTTAAATTGAAATCCACAGAAAAGATGCTAATAGACTTCAAATGCCGAATTTATTATCAGAGTATTTCCTGTCGTAAAAAATAAAAAAATTCAGAGTATTGCTTCTCGTTTTATACTAAAAGTTTTTCTACTACCTAAATATTACTTATAATAATATCCCTCTGGCAAATTCAATAATATTTAATTTGAAATGTTTTTATTTAACTGTAACTGTATAACAATGAACAAACTAAAAATACAAAATTGATCCTTAAAACTCCCGCATAACCGAAAACCAAAGGTGAACGCACATAGAAGTGAGGAAAATCAAGTAAACTTTCTCAACGTTCACTTGGTTAGTTTCGGAATGAATCAACAAAGGGCGTAAGATTTACGATATACAGAAGACGCGTAAAATGCTATGCAACATATCTTACCTCATAAAAAAACATTGGTACAGCACATAGACATAAACTTTTTAATCAAACAAATGGTCAAAGCATTTAATAACACATCAAAAGTTAAAATAAAAACTTGTTATGCTTGATTTTAAACTTTCGCGATTCATACCTATTATTATATAAATAAACGGGTCACATCGCAACAAAATCGAGTTAAAGGTAAGTATAAGGTTCGATTTTTAGGCAGAGTTGCATCCACCGTGTTCACGAACTGACTGGAGCGCCGCGGCGTCTTCGTTCCCGAGTCTTTATTTTCGCCAACTTCCCTCAATTGAACCGCACAATCCATATAAAATGTGACCCGTATATTTAAATAATAATAAAAACTTGTTTCTTCAATTTACTTATACTTCAGCGATGACATAAAAAGGGACAAAATCTTTACATTTACGGACGTTCAATGTCCAATGTCCAAAAATGACATTTTTAAAGACAAGCGCGCATTTGCGATTCTTCATCACATTACTTTTCTACGTAATCTTGAAATGTATCGGTAATCCGTAATATATGCCTATTTGAGGTTTGCCTTTTGACCCTATGTCTTCTAACAATAACTTCACAATGACAACACCGCTAAATAAATTATACTATTATAAAACCTAACCAGTTACAGCGGGTAAGAACCAGCTTTTCGTTGTATTGACTATTTAACTTACAAGTATTACGAATTAATATTTTCTCTTGTATATTATTCTATTTATATAGAAAGTTTATTTTGTTACGTCACGTAACTAATGCCCGACGGATTTTTGTAGTAACGTGTAAAAAATACTGGCCCGCTGAGAAATATTGACTATTAATTGTAAAGTAATATATATTCCCTTATTTGGTAATAATTTAATTGACAATGCGTTACACACATGATAACTGGCAAAAAATAAACCTAATCGTATTAAAATAAAAAAAATAATTTTCTCAATATTGGTAGCATTTTTTTTCTTTTTTAGGGTATTCGATTTCGGTCCAAGAGATAGTGCAATGTAGCGTAAATATGGCCTATGACATCATTGGAAACTGACCATAAAAAGTTATAGTAATTTAATAAAAATAAGGCTTTACAGAATACAGTATTTGAACACATTGTGCTGGTAGGTCAAACTTTCAAATACCTAGATGAAAGCACATGATAACGTTTTGATAAATTTATCTACTCATCAATATAAGTTTGTATCCAAAATGTACAGATTGAAATATAAATTTACTAAATATGAAATGTTCATGTAGAGGTTTTTTTATGAAATTTTGAGTTGGTTTAAGAATTGGAAACGGCATGTTATGACAGACTCATGCAATCTCTCAAATCCCTCAAATCGCGGTATCATATTTAATATATTGTTTACGCTTTCCACATTGAATTTGTGAAACTTTTCATCATCATTATCCTGCGCTTATCCCACTCTAAGTGGGGTCGGCACAACATGTTACAATCATGTTGTCACATGATTTGGCTGCGTATTTTACGACCGGCCGCCTGCCTGACGTCAACTTACCTTAGTCGCCTTTTACGACACCTCGGTAAGAAATGAAGGTGTCTATTCTATGCAGCCGGATGCCACACGGCACATACTTTAGTCGCCTCTTACGACACCTCGGTAAGAAATGAGGGTGGTCTCTTCTATTCTGCCGGATACCACACGGCGAAATGGCTTTTGTGGAACTTTTATGTTTTTTTTCTATTATTTTTAGGATGCCAAATTATTATATTCTGCTCGGAAAAGCTTTACCTTAATGTTTTTATTAGTGGAGTGAAAGTAAAGCCTAAGATTAGACAACGATTTGATGAAATTCGAATTTAAGTGTATCTGTTTAAAAAAAATAATAAGCTATTTTGGATTTAAAAACTATTGCTTTTGAAACCACTCACTAAGTAAATCTTAAATGTGTATCGCCTACATATATGAAGAAATATCACAATATCGGCAGTTTATATTGATCTTAATTAGGAGGACTAACTTGGCAATGTAGTGCAGATGACGCGGGCAAGTATTTTTTCCTTGCAAAATTACAAACATAAAATTAATAAACTGTAAACCATTAATATGAACCTGCATATACAACATTATATGTAAAAAAATGTGTATAAACAATCTTGACAATTACTTTAGCTACTTCAAGCTTTATTTTATGAGGTACATATTTTGGCACAGAGAGATTTCTTAAATCTATAATGAATTATATATCTAGATATTTTAAATTATTTAAAATTACATAAAACATTTTCGATGTTTTAAAACTTGGTGACTGGTCTTAATCATATTAATCACAGCTTTTTTGCATTCTCCTACCCACCTATCGTCCACACTACAATTTTCTAATTCCCCATCCATGGAATGAATTCAATCTTACTGAAATTTTTAATACGCTTTACATTACGCCGAAAGAATTTTTAATATATAATAAAATTAAAACCAATTTTAAGTCTCTAAATTTTCATTTCTTATCCTTGATTAATAATAAACCAATAAAAAAATATTGCAAAATTAATCGAATCGTACTCTACTCAGACTCTTCGGATCAGTTCGTATTTTTGTTATTATAAATAAATTTAAAAAGCGACCACTATCAATAAATAATCATTTCCTATTCAATAAAAATGTAGTGTGACGTATGATAAAGTTAGCCCATTCTAATTATTTCCTTGCAATGTTCCATCATTACATGTTATAGAATAAATATAGAAAATTATTTATTAAACTATAGATACCACTCCGAAAAGAAAAACAACATGGTAAAAATCTATTTAGACCTGCTTAATTATATCCACAATAAAGTGTAAAGATTCAAAACATTTTTAAAAAATATTCCGATTTACTGTTATAAAATGACTCGGTCATTAACTATAGAGGTATGAGAAGATTGAAAACAGGACGGCGCAGTCGATCAGCGGGCGTTGTGAACGTGAGTAGTGAGGTGTTTGGAGAGGTAGTCGGCCCTCGCGAAACACTTACCACACGCCTCGCAGTGGTACGGCCGCTCGCCGGTATGGATGCGCAAGTGACGAGTCAGGTCGCTCTTCCCTCCAAACGCTCTTCCACAGAACAAGCACACGAACGGACGCTCCCCAGTGTGCTTCCTGACGTGCAACTTCAAATTCTCCTTTGACCTTACACACTTGCCGCAAAACGGACACGCGAATCTCCTCTCCCTATCCCTCTGCCTATCATCGTTTTGCAAGAACCCCAATATACCGGAATGTGAACTGGAACTCTCCAGTTTACCGCTATCTCCACGAGACTCGTTCTCAGAACTGTCTGCCATTGAGCTAACGCTTGCGAACGAAACAGGGTTACGCCTTCTAACAGTCCCGCTATCGTCCCGTTTTGTTTCGCTCTCAGCGCTTGAATTCCTGCAATCATTCGAGTCATCGACTGTCACGATAGAATCTAGCGGTCCGTTAGAGTCTACGGTACTGTCTTGTTCGATATCGCCGATTACTTCGATGGGCGGAGTTCTGGCATCTGTTCTATTCTTTTTCTTCATCGACAAGTCCATTTCACCGCACTGGCCTATCAAAACTTCGTTAGTACTGGTGACTTGATCGATACCTTCTTGGTCAGTGTTCTTCGTGTGAAGCCTTTCTAAAGTATGATTCAGGCGATGCTTTTTAAACGATTTAAGGTATCTGAACTGCATGCCGCATACATCACAGGTGAATAGTTTGTCGGCCGGTAATCTGGCTCGGTGGTTTTGCTCTCTGTGCTTCACATAGGCGGATCTGTACCGATAGCTTTGCCCGCATTGTTCGCAGACGAAAGGTTTGTCGTCAGTAGAAGATTGGGATGCATGTTGTAGAGCAGCATGGCGTTCCAAGAGCCAAGCGGAAGGGAAGGAAGCGAGGCAAACACCACAACGTCTTCGTTCTGAATGGAGCAAATGACGACTCTGATAAGCCATACAATCGTCGCTGAGGTATCTACGTAGACGATACGCTTGCAACGTTAGGAGTGGCGACCATAACGGCAGCGCAGTTGGACTACTGGCCGGTATTGGGCTGGCTATACTCGGCGAAGCACATGTCATGTCCAAGCGCATCTGCAAACGAAATAATTGTGGATTGCAATAACATATTAACGTCATCGTTTCCAGTAAATATTTATCGTACGTACCTGTAAATATATGGTTAAACTTAAAATCATAGAAATAAAAGAGTAGTTCTGTAATGATTGTAGAGCTTTTATTTGTCAAAATTGTATTTTTACAGCTATGATATGCTTATATTTGTTTCAAAGTTACAATGATCAACAGCGCTGGATTTGTGTACTGTTGCATTATCAATTGACGAATTACCGATTCGATCCTCGACCATTTTGATATACTGTAACTATATTTCAACAAAACCTTACTGCTCTTTGTTACAACATTATAACCTATTAATAATGTTAAGGCAAAACAGATTTCACTAATCTAAAATGTCAACAATGAAAATTAAATAAAACAGCTTAAGGGAAAAAAATAACCATCGATGCCTCTATGAAGTAACAATGATTTTAAGCTATATAATATAAATAAAGTGGACCTACGTTATTTGAACTTGTGCTTGTTACAATTAATTTATAGCAGAATATACATAATTTGCCACATAAATGCAGGGTTCTAAAGATGTGAAATTAATTTCAAACAGGAACCCCGCAAAACAAGATGTTACGTAAACAATTTGTACGTACTTTTACACGTGTATCATGCTAACAAAAACTATTATCTAAATAAATTATATTAAAAATTATACTTATTAAAACAAATTGTACCAATATATAATCGATATACCTACAGGAACTTAGAAAATTGCAATATAAGTGATATAATCATGTATGCCACTTAAAATCGTAACTTAATCACATTCAACCAGTGAATTCTTGCCGCGGCCCAGACCTTCACCGTCTCGTCGGTGAAACCTTACATTATCTAAGACTATACAAATAAATCTATTGTCCTATTATTGGTCATTAAAATAATTTTGCATTTGTCTCCGCCCACTTTACCACGATAAGTCCAAATTTAAGCCCATTTTAAAACATTTCCATATCGATTTAATAATAATAATAATAATAATCACTTACACACACGGTCGTCCGCCCCCAAAGTAAGTAGCTTAATACTTGTGTTATGGGTGACGGACAACTGGTAGATATACTACAAATATAATTTTAAATACATACTTAAATACAGATATACACCCAGGCTCGAAGAACCAACAAATTGTTTATAGAAAATGTTGGCCCTCGGCGGGAATCGAACCCGCGACCCGCGGAGCTGAAGACAGGATCACTACCCACTGCGCCGTTTTTAATAGCCCATATTAGAGATATTTCCGATTTCTTCAATAATAGTGGAAGTGTAAAGATCTAACAACCTCATTTAAGCAGAAATGTTGGAATTTAATCTGAGGACTTGTTCTAGTATAGTGAACGAAGAAATTCAATCGTTAAATGTATGAACATCACAAGATTGGAATGCGCTAACTACGGAGGCCCTCTCGCGGTTTACCATAAAACACAAAACGACCAATGGTGGTCCATATCATTGCAAACACATTGCAAGTCCCATATCATAACGCAACTTACAATTTTCACCATAAAATTACATTATTTTTTTTCTCTATAATTCATTTCCTACATAAACTATGTATATTTCGTGATTTGCAGCCTTTATATAAGTCTTATATAGGCAAGAGGCACTCTAAATATAAAACCGTGGTCACAATTTATGTTATAAAAATGAATCTAAGTTGTATCTATTCAAACGCATTAACTCGTGCTAATTTCTTACATACTCGATAGGTACTTGGAGAAAATATATCTACACTTTCACTTTAATAAAGCCCACTAGCAGATGTCCGTGTAATTTACCATAGCGTACCATATATATTAATTACTTCTCTTTGTTTAAAGTGAGTAAGAAATGTTTATATTTCATAACTTTCTATAAATTATTTCACGTAACGTCTAAATAAAAATATTATTTATAAATATATTAGAAAAAAAACGTCACAAGACTGTGAAAACGTGAATATAATTCGATTTGGTCCAACAGAAAATCGAACCTATACCCTCTAATTGAATAAGTGCGTCAAAGACATCGCCTTTAGAGATCTGAAGAAATATCCAACGATAAGTGTAAAAGAAATCTAGTCGCTCAATAAAAATCAATGTAATCTGTAATGTTCTTCAATCTATATTGATTTGTACAGCCTACTATATGATCGTAATTGTAGGCATGCTAAAATTATTATAAGGCTAAGAGGCTTTTATAATAAAAGACATCTCTTTGAAATGTATTATTAGTCAAACCTCCTCACCTCGAGCGAATAAAGAAAGGTTGACAAACAAATATGAGGTACAATTATTTTGCATTAACTACAAAAAATATTGCAACCTGAAGCTTACAACGTTGGACAAGAATTACAAAAAATATTTTTCGTCCTAATCTATAATAAATCATAATTTTAGGGCCGATATCAATGTACAGACACGGCATCTGTATGCTTTTTTATTTTATTTAAATTAATTAAATATAGACAACTATGTATTCATTTAATCTGTGCTAACGGCGTGTGATGTTCGCGGGGACGTGGCAACAACTGGCAAATGTTAAAATTTGAATAACTGCACTTAGGGGCCATATTATAAACACTATTGTATCTAACAATCATCTCAAACAACAACCGCCACTGTCTATATACATGTCAATACATAGATATATGTATAATAATAATATCATCATTTAATCAATAAATAGTACCTCTGAAAGTTAGGAAACGAAAATAGCATTTAACACTGCATTCATTTCTATTATAAAAACTATTTCGATTAAAAAACTCGTATGTCATTTGCATCTTTACTAACCATTTAATTATTGCTATTAATTTAATATGTAAATTGTAAATATTCAATCTCTTAAAACAAGAAGAGGAACATTAATCAAGGTTACAATATTGCTAAGTTTGGTAACGTTTGACTCCGAAAAATAAGAACAGTGCAGCTTTTCAAATGACAACATTGTTGTGGATCTAGTAATTTTTTTTTTCGTTTTACATATTATCAACCATTTCAGCTCCGGAAAGTAGCGCATCTACCAATCTATACTAAATATGTATTTTACACGTGCCTTCCAACAGCAGAACAAAAAATAATCTTCACAGCGGATAACGGTAAACTTTCTAAAAGTTCACACGGAAATACTATTTGTATTATATATATAAATCACCTCTATTTATAATTGATACGAATCTCTTTCGAATGGATGCTCAATTTTACTATATACACTTTCAATTGAAAATTGTTCCAAATACTTTAATATATTATTATAATTCTATGTGAATTTCGTCATCCATTCTTTTAAGTGGAATGTTTTATTATGTTAGTATTTTGTATGACCTGTCAAACTATATTAACAAACGAAAGATCGTAAATAAATACTGCATATTATGTCTAATTTAAATTACCACTCGGCTTTCCAAAAGCCTCCTACAGACACTACTACAAATAACAATATTCTTTTAACACGCCACAATACACAGAAGAAACCAAGAAAACACTTCTGAAAGCCTACGGTACTCGTGGTGTCGGCACAATCATTTAAAAAACAACGGTTATCGTATAAGACATCTAAGATTTTCTAAGATAAATAAATTAATATTAGATGCTAGAGTAGACAGAAAAAAAGTATAACGCAATTCAAATATAAATGAAAAAATGTCTCTTAAAATCAAATTACAGTTAGACATTAAATATTTGAAGAGAGATATATTGAATGCCTAAAAATGGAACAAATAGTGCCTTATCTCACTCGTTATCTAGAAACTACTTTAGTAAATTTTGTTAAAAGGTCCTGAATATTCATCTTGTATAATTATCAGTTTAAATAAAAGTTTACGTTGATGTAAGGATATATATAAAGGCGGACAAACGCCATTAAGTAAAGCCCTAATTTCTACTTTTAGAATTTCTTAATCTACGAGTACATGCCATGAAATTTAAAGGACTCATTTAAATAATGAATTTCTTAAAAATCATATAACGATATGATCGATTTTTATAAAAGATACTTTGTTTTGCGATAAACGACAAAAATTACTACAGTACCTACCACAAATTTAATCCTAAACAGGAACTGAAAATAAATAAAATATCCTAAACATTAAAAAAAAAAATTGTTAGAACTTGAAAAATATATCTGATTGCAAATTAAAAACAAATAAAAGATATTACGAACTAGCCGCTGATTGTATTTTAAATCAAATCGAAAATAAACCAAAGCACTTGAAGGGCCGAGACAAGAGATGAAATTCTGAACAACATTATCTAGTTAAGGCTTTTATAAATTGTAAAATGTAAATTGAACGAGGGGGAAATCTAAAATAAATCAAAATAGTGAATACGCTGAATTACAGAGATGATATGTTACTATACCAAAATGGGAAAATCAAGAAAAAATCTATCAAATAGTAATATGAGGAAACGCAATGGATTGAAGATGCTTCACTAAACAGTACAGCGAACGCATGACTGCAATCTTGTCTGATATATAGCAATTATGCAGTATTATATGAATCGCGCCTGTCAAGATTCGCTAACTTATGCTTTAAATATAACTATATTATTTATTAGCGGGAAAGATAAACGCAGCAAGAATGTTATATAATCATATAATGCGCAAGATAAATGATGCGAGGTGCTTAGTGAACCTTTGTAAGATATCGAATACATTAGACGGGAATTTCTCTCGGCGTCTAACGATGCGCTGATAAAATAGCGATCGAAGAAACATGAATGAACACTCCAAAATATATCGTGTCGACAACTAATAGACAAACCCTCTCAGATGTTGCAAATCCAAGTTTAGTTTCATTGATCCCTGATCAATCGTGGAGGATGAATCGATCAAGTCCAAACCGAATCAAAACTTGCCTTAGATGTCCAACAAATGGCACCAGATTTTATATACGCAGACATAAGCTTGCGGCTCCTGCTTTGCGCCTTGTAAGAGTACGTAAGTCGTTTGTGGGTTTGGGTATAAGATTCTATAATAAAATTCCACAATCAATTTTAACTTTGCCATTACAGCAATTTAAAAATACTGTTAAAAAGAGGCTGATACAGAAAGCCTATTATACCGTGGAGGCTTACATTGATGATAAGAATGCATGGATATAGCTGCTCTTCGACCTTGTGCAGGATAGCTATGACAAAATGTAATTAGTATTAAGAATCTTCTTTTTTAAAAGAGCTCCACCGAGTTTCTTGCTGGCTCTTCTCGGTAGGACGGCTTTCCGAACCAGCAGTAAAGTTGACGATTCAAAAGCACTTGTTTACAAGTTTACTTGAATAAAGAATATTTTGAATTTGAATTTGAATTTGAATTTGAATTTGAATATACAATCAAATCTGACTTTGTATAATGTGAAGAGTTATTTCTATGTCATCTACCGCTTGACTTTATTACAGAAGCCAAATTTTTGCTTTGGAATCGATGCAATTTTTCTAAGTTGGAATTGGCCGTTACTCTAATGATATTCACTACGGATACATTTTAGAAAGTAAGAGTAAAGTTGAATGCACTCCCTTTGGTTGTATTTAGTACCATTAAACCTGATAAGATCGGCTTCTACCCAATCAGACACCTCTATCAATGTCAATGTCACCATGGTCTCTGTGTTAGAGGTTTTCAATAACAATAACTAGGGATTTAGATAAATGTACTGTCGCGTAAAAAACATCATTTATTTTTGGGTAGTTGAAGTTGTTAGAAAAATATATAAAACTCAACTTGAAGTATGCCAAGTTGAAGTATCAATTTAAGACCATAAATTAAATGAAGGATAATAAATAACAAAGAAAACTTTGTTTTTAAGATAACAATAAGCAATAAACAGATATTAGACTCAAATCAAAATTTTAAGCAACCACCATACAAATTCTTTGTTCTGAGATCGTGTTTTGAACTCCCAGATGTAGTAAACCTACGTGTATATCACAGACCTTTTTCCTAAATTACCGTACTACTTAAGATATTCCCAAATATTTTTAGTTCATACAGAAAATTCCACAATATTTTATAGACATTAAAACGTCTTAAATTGAAATCAATTACCTAATTTTTTTTAGTCTAAACATTTTTCTATAGCATTTTTTAAAACTAGTGTAATAACACCTATGTTTCAATTTCTTAAAAATGATATGCACAATCCTATTTTGAAATGATAAATATCTACGCTTTATCTAGAATGTAATTTTTAATATTTCTTAGTCTTTATAATAATTGCGACAGTCCCGAGTACCGTTGGCATAACATAACTATATAATATAAATAAAAAATAATCAGTCGTCCAAACATATAAACTCATTGGCACGGCATAACGTAAGATTTCAACGGGTAATCTCGTGTAGGAAACTTAATATATAAAAGTTGCGATATCGCAATCGAAACCCAAATAGTTGCCGCACCAAGTAGAGCATTCTTTCAATCAAGAACAAATCAAAGCTTTAGTAATATATTTCTGAAGGAGGCGTCGATAACAGTTCGCGAATAAAACATACATAATTAAGACAAAAGTTTTCATTTATAATGAACACTGTCGTGCTAATCATGTATCTATTTTAAACAATAATTATGTTATCTATTTGAAATGAACATTGTAATCCATAAAATATCCCTGTATTTAACTCTGTTTTATTTCTTGAACACAGCAATTGTGAGATGAGTTTCAAATGCTTCATACAGTTTTTATAAAAGTGTATATATAGCGTAACGTTGAGTAGATATAGCATTTGAAACATCGTATAAAAATAATAGTGAAATGCAGTTAATCTGTATGAAAATAGATAAAAGTTTTCTACGTGTCGGTACCATGCCTCTTCATTCCAAGATAGCTAGCGAGCTTAAATATGGATATTGAAGTTAGAAATAGGTCAATGTGTGATATGCAATTTGGATCTTACTGTGATGAAATATGTTACTCGCACTACTCCTTTTAAATATATCAGTGACACTGAACTCTTAAGGAAACAAAATAGGAGATGCGAGATTCATAAGATCGAATCGCAATTACATATATGTTATATTGAGGTTTGAAAACAGTACGTGCCTTTCTCTGGATAAAAGTTATTTGCTTTTGGATGGTCAAAGGACCCAGCGGTATTTGGTTGATAAATTATGTACTTATCATGGACCACTTATTTTTATGTTACAGAAAGGTTCTCACATCTATTGCAAAATATAATTGCAACAGACAAAGTCGAGTCAAAAAACTAAGACGCGAAGTCTCCAAGAGCTATGAAGCTAATTGACTACTTAAAATGTATTGTAGAGGGAATGAAATGCATTGCAATAATGAGGGCCCCACTAAAGAATCCACCCTTTATACTTTAATGCTTCAATTGAAAAGAGCAATTTAAAATTATAAATAAAATACCAGGATAGTTTGTACCGTGTGTGGCAAAATAGTAAGGGTGGAATATTCTCGATCTAGTCGCAACTTTTAAGGGAATTACTCATTAATTATCATTACCATACAGAGCAGGATTCCATAGTAAAAAATCGTGATTACCTATAACGATTCTGAACTGTTTTTGCGGTCATTGTATATATACTAGCATACTGTTTAGTAAAATTAGTTCTCAATGATTCTATTTACGTTGCAGTTAACCGATATGGTCACAAGTTTTAAGGAGAACTTACCATATAGTTAAAAACTGTGATAATGTATAAAAATTCTGAATTATTTTTGCGGTCATTGCCCATATACTAGCATGTTAATAAGATTAGTTCTAGATGATCCTATTCACGTTGTAGGTAATCCATCTGCAGACCTACCATGAACTCTAATTGCGACTCAATTGAAGACGTAAACTAAATTGTTTTGCTTTTTCATACCATGGCGTCTTAAAGACGCATACTTTAAGTCGTTGCCGAATGAGCGTTCGGTATTCGTCCTAAGACATGTGACATGTGAGTAAAAGAGACAGAGTTATCTATAGTTCATATAACGTTATCCTTTTCAAATAATGGAACCCCAATGCAATTCACACTTCATGGGACGAAAAGAAAGCGGTTCGCGGTCGTCGTTTACGTCTTCAATTGAGTCGCAATAAGAGTTCATGGAAGGCCTGCTGGTCACAAGTTTTAAGGAGGCTTACTCTTAAACCACATAGTCTAGGAATCTGTAGTTAAAATCCATATTCTAGCATATTGTTTAGTAACACTAGTTCTAGAAGATTTTATTCACGTTGTAACTCTATCGATGGAAAAAGAGGCATAGTTGTGTGGTCGAACTGAAACGGCGCTTAAAGCTTTGATTCCCATGATCACACATCCACAAACCTCCCCAATTCAACGAGCTACTGAAGCATTTACTCTAATAAATTTTCTAAAAAACCCGATATTAGGTATCAAACTATATACTTATTTACATTTTTTTATATGTCGTAATATTGCTTTTAAATTACCTCGGGGAGCGTGCGTCGTTTACTTCGAGAGACAGGTAAAATTACTAAAAACCTCAAATATCTAATACACTTACAATCTTGAGTGCAATCTTCATAGACTCTAATAATGTTAAAGCACTCAAAGTTCATATTTAATTTGGTTTATAAAATTAATTCTGAGAGAAACATTCTAATAACATTGCAACTCTCTAGAGATATGCTTGCCCTAGATTAATAATTTACAAATTTTTAACTTAATCTTTCAAATTCGCAAAACAGTTTTACTAAGCCTAAATTCATAATAGCAAAGCAAACGAGATCTAGAACGTCTTAAGTTTAATTTTGAAAAAAAATTACTTTCTATTTATCTTTGGCTATGCCAATTAAAGGATCGTCGCTAATAAAATTACTTATTATTATCTAAGGTAAGTAAAGCACCTAAACTTATAAATATCTAGAAAGCGAACTTAGGACAAACTGAAAAAAAAATGCTTGAAGAGAAAACGAATATAACAACAAATTTTGTGAGACAATTATCTATAAGTGAAATATCAAATATTTATTCATATCATTCAGATCACAGTTGCGGCGTTTAAATCACATTCTTAACTATTAACATATTGTCCTCCGTTTGTTCAATCAACTCGCACCATTGACTACTTCCAATAAAAACTTACAGTATTGGCTAATATCATATTTTGATAAATTTGTGCACTATAGCCATCCCATACTCATTGATGTGGACTTTCCTCTTCCGTATCGACGGGACTCGGAGATAAAAACTTCCTCGCGTACTTAGGATAGTGAGTTTTCTCGTGGGCTTTCAATATCGTCGAACGGGAAAATGTCTTGCCGCACAAAACACAACGAAACGGCCGCTCGCCTAAAAAGTAACAGTTAAATCAAACGCCAATACCAAATCGAAAATATTCAGAACCAATTAATTAAAAAAACTTACCTGTATGAACTCTACAGTGATCTTTCATATGATGCCTTAACTTAAACGCCTTCCCGCAAAATTCGCACTTGAACGGCCGATCGCCCGTATGAACCGGCAAATGTGCTATCAACGATGAAACGTCAGGAAAACTCTTGCCACAAAACTTGCATAAAACCACGTTCCCAGGTTCAACTGGGCCAATATCTAAATCGAGAGGAGACTCTTCTGTCGGCATGCTCATATAAGGAGGTTCACTAAACTGTCCGATCAAAGGCAATCCTAGCGGTCTGCCCATTAACGCGTCGCGATACTTCAGCGTGTCTAGAGTGTGCGTCGTCAGTATATGCCTGGTCAATTTGCTCTGGTGGGGGAACGTCGCTCCACAATGTATGCAAGGGTACGCCCTCTCCCCCTCGTCAATTCTCCCCCTACCGGACCCTTCGTACTCCTGCAACCACAAAAAGAACATCAACTTCTTTTTCTCTTGATCAATCTTAACAAGGACCAAAGTGTGTGCAATATCTCTAACACTACTTTCTAAATTGAGATGCAGTATCTGTATATCTTTAATTTCACTATCTAATTAAGAAGTTGACGCTCATTTTTGCCCAATAAATGTGCAGGAGTGAACCCGGGAGCCGGCTACGCGTAATGCCTTGTTGTATAGCAACGCGCGCGCGTACGCAATCTATGACTCGTACAGGTAACGTGTGAAAGAATATGGCCAAAATTTAAATAAAAACTGCCCAAAATATATCAAACAAAATGAATGTATATAAAAAAATGATGGCCAACAAAATGAAGGTCAACTTCTTGACAGCAAGGCATAGCACTCGTTGTTAAAAATAGCGCAGCACATCAATAAGCATGCAATCAAACTTAAACCAACTAGAACTACCACCGATGAACAACAAGAAAGAATAATTATTATAATATTAATTACTTATAAATAAAATATTATCTTGCAAAAAATTTAATAAGTTTTTGGATATTTATACAAATTATTTAAGATTTTTTGATATGCAAGAACCTTATTAACTTTGATTTTATATTCATAAAAGTTAATTATCATAATATAACTCTCAGTTTATTCATCAATCATCCTCAATTCATACATACGAATATATCACATATAATCAATAGCTGCTAAAATCTAATGTGTTGTCTTTAATTCAATTGTATAATTTAATTCAACAGTATGGTTTCTAAATAATTCACAGAAATGAAAATAGAATAAAATTTTAAAAATATATCAAGTAAGAAATTAAAGATAATCTATGATAATAATAATTTGATCAAGTAATGTGAGGAGAAAATATAAAGATGAATTCTAGATAACCTTACACTGAAAACTCAAGCATGGGATTTTAAATTAAAACGAACATATATAAATTCATTTTACGTGACACTAGTAGAAAGCATTGCGCCCCATTTGCGCTGTACGGGCCTCAATTAAGATAATAAGATTATCTAAGATAGAAAGTTAATTAAGAGACTAATTTCAATATTATGGGTTTGATTTTACTAGTCGAAGTATTGACTAATGGAAAGAAGCTTTTAAAAAGCATATCTGAACAAGTTTCTAAAACTGTCTCATTTTGAACAACAGATTAGTTTACAAGAGGTATCTGCTAATTAGTTTATAACCAAAATTAATTTGTCATACCAACAACACATGTGATTAGCTCAAAAAAACAGTTAGTTTTTTTATATCCCAATTAATTTGAGATATCCCAGTTAATATATTTCCAATAACTTGAGACGTTTACAGCATCCGCCGCATACTTTCAAACATACTTTTGATTCAATAGTATATTCACTTTTTTTACTTTTACGCTAAGAAGGATCGCGGCATTTGAATAGCGTTAGATAAACATGCACTTAAAATGAAAAATAAATTATAATAGATACGTTAAAGTTTTTTGGCCCGTTTTGGGAAATGGATCAATTTAGCAAGATGGATTACATATTCTGTTAATAAAATGTATTTTTTAAATTTCGTATATCATGAAGAATATGAATATTTATACAAATATCTATAATGCATAGAATTATACGACCCAAATGGAGTTAATATTTAAGTACACCAATTCTTTATAAGTTCAAGGTTTAGAATTAATCAGTCTTACCCAATATACATATACTAAAGATACATGCCAAGTAATTTATATACAACAACTACTTTAAACAGGATTATCTCAAAATATATTAATTAATTATAATCAATAAGACAAGTGTAATGCGTCGAACCAGATGGTCGTACAGATAGAGGAAAGAAAACGAACAAATGACTGCATTAGAGCATTCCAAGATATTAATGTACCTGAAGATGCACTGTTTACAGTTTCGCTAAGGCGTAGTGTTCCAGTAGGGTGTACATTAAAACCATAGTAACTGATGTTCGAGATCAATCAATGAACATTTTGTATAGGGGACTTATATAACTATAAAAGCATCACAATAGCAGGGAGTAAAATACTAGTCGCGCCATCTGTTATTCAGTGCGAAAAATACATGTGTAAACCGTGTTACGTTACACAATTTGTGATATAATAATTTAACAAATAAAATAATCAAATATATAACACAGATAACCAAGAATTATCATGCAACATAGTAGATAAAAATTAAATTAGAATTATAATAAGCCTCCAACTATTAAATATGTACAAATCTACCACATCCACACAACATTTATGTTTCAAATTACATACCGATTCATGTTGGAGTCTGTAATCAGTCGATGGTTCCCCAACTTTATCATCATTGCTCCTGTCCCAATCTGCTTCTTTTTTTAGTGACTGAAAGAGATTATACTTTAAACTAGCCATTTTGATGTTCGCATGTTGTGTATGTGCTGTGTACTCAACACTCAAACACAAAAATACAATGTTATATTACACATATAATATTAATATTTATTTATGTTTATCTCATTCAATTAAAATATAAAAATTTAGTTTATCTGGTATATATATAATATGTCCATACCACCAGTGAATATATTGATAAGTCTACTTACTTTTCTTTTTTGTAACTATATTAGGCATTAGAAATTCCTAATTTATGTGGTGAATATTTAAATAAAGTCAATAGATAAGTCTTTTATATCGCATACATACAGCTTGTTAATATTGAAATTACTCTCTAAAAATATACTAAAAGTAAACCTATTTATGACTGCCATTGAAAGTGTGCGTTTTAGGCTTGTTATTCACTTCTGGTATGGATGCAGTCTTAAGCATTATGTTCAAATAAGAACCTCAAGCTCACTGAACTATTTTAATCAGGTTACAGTTTGTCATATGTATACATACATAATTAATGAAGAATTACAAACATATTTAATGAAGATAATAATTACCAAAGGTACTTGTTGGACAGGTGGCAGCCCAGAAGGACCAGCAATTGGCTCATTCCTGGGACTTGACAGAGAGCTGTGTGAGGGATGTGGCAGACCTGGGTGTGGTAGTGTATTCAATACACTTAACCGCTGTTCAACTGGTGAGTATCTAGGTCCCAAGACTCCATGGCTATTTATGGTCATGTTGATGCCTGAAAAAATATAAAATAACTGGCTAAAATTAATATTTTAATGAACCACTGATAAAAACAAAACCTAAGCTATTGTTTTGCAGATTACACATTTATAACAAATACTTTGTTAAAAAATTCTTCCTTTATATGTAGTCTACACTGTTCCAAATATTATTTAAAGCAAAACTGAACTGAATATTATTATTGCATAATTTACCAATTTAAAATTGAATGCAATAAATAAAATATAACTTATAAGTTAAGGAAAAGTTAATTTGACTAAACAACCTATCAAGTATGATTTATTTTTCTTTAAAGAATTATGTAATTATTAATTAGATATTTAGATAGTAGTAGAAAAAAAACATTTTCTTTTGAGTCTAACGTGAATTTTTTTTTGCATAAAACAAAACAAAATCAACCAACTATTGATAGTCTTGTGTAGATAGAAAGTTTATTCGAATAAGAATGACAATATTTAAAATACTTACTGGCTCATAATTATTGGGATCGAACTGGAATAAAATTTGACGATGCATTTGTATATTCTTAAAACTCATGGTATCGTTTATTAAATAGTTAAATATTAAAATATATTTAAAGATGTAACACATCATTACAAACTTTTTTCCCAAATGTTCTCAGTAAGAATTTTAATTTTTAAAAATAATTCACTTTGACACAATAAGAAATGTCATTTGTCAATGACAGATTTTTTTTTATAGCTTTGACTTCTGGTTTTTTGAGCACCGTAAAATAAAATATAAGTGACAATCTGTACACTGTAGTCTTTGGTAACAATACTTAGACACCTTAATTATTTATTTATAGTAACAGCTTCTTTAAATTTAACTAGTACATATACAACACAAACTGAAGTAAGGTTTTCTATGTTCTACAACGCAATCTTTCATTTTAGTTAAAATTATTATAAATTGATAGTGTAACGTAGTGGGCGTATATAAATACAGTAAAAATATTTTAGCTTTTATGATATTATTGCTAAGTTCGTTATTTTACGACAAATTGCACTGTTTATTTGTAGTAACAGTTCGAGCTTATGGCTGCTTTAAAAGGTAGGCTAAATAAAGAATGATTAATTTCTTGCAAAAATATATTTTACTATAAGTTGTAACATTACATAGCATTCTAAAATTTTAGACACTAGCACTTACCGACGCTCTCATTTGCACCATTCGATCTAATTGAGACTGTGTCATCTTCAGGCGATGATGGATGTCTTGATTCGTCAGGTGGTTCATCTTTTGGTATGGGTGGATGCGTCAGGGTCGGTGTTTCCATTGACGTTTCAGGCCTAAATCGTCGCACAGATAGTAGAGGAGATATTCTGGGAGGAGAAGCTTCTGATGCTTCTCTAGGATCACGTGAGTCCCGATGTTCTCGCGGATCTCTTATTTCACGTAAGTCACGGGGTTCTCTATTATCTTTTAATTCTCGCAGTTCTCTGTGGTCCCTAGTCTCCCGATGCTCACGCGGATCTCGATGATCTCGCGTTTCTCTTATTAAGTCACGCGTCTCACGTTCTCTATCCCAATCCCTATGCTCTCTTAATTCTCTCGTTTCTCGAGCTTCTCTATGGCTTTCTCTAGTATCTTTGCACTCCCTTTCACGAATTTCTCGATTCTCTTTTATGTCCCTTCGTTCTTCTTTATCACGAGTCTCCCGCTCGTCTAATCTTTCATGCGATTCTGCACATTCCCGGATATCTTGTTGTTGACACTCCTCCATGGGTTCTGGAACGTTTCTAGCATCAATGCCTGCTGCACTTAATGTCGTCATTTCAGCTAATCCTTTGACCTTGAAAAGATTTATATAGTTATATCGCTACGTAACAATGTATTTATATATGTATATTATTTATTAACATTAAGTACAATGTATCATATTACAGTAATCTTATGATATATGATTTAGTATTCAGGGTTGTATGATCTAATAGCGGTAGTGCATATAAAATAATTGCGCAGCGTAGCTTATTCAACGATAGAATATCATTTACAGTTTCGACTACTGTCAAATGTAACAATTATGCATAGTTATTATTTAAAAAGTGTTTAACATTAATGGAAAATTATGTTGAACGTTGTTAAGAGCGGTAATTAATCAATGGACTCATGACACATCGTTAATGTCGCAAATGTATCGATTTTATACTGTCAGGAATACGACATTGTTACCTGAAGGCTTTCAGCAGTTTTAAGGAGAGCAGGCAGCTGGCAATATTGGACGTTAACCTCGCCCTTGTACATGAAGTCCACAAGCGTTCTTAGTTCCTCCAAGCCCACGTCTTTGAGGATGACGATAGGGTGCCGTGAGGGGTGGTCCACGAATAGCGAACGGAAATACGATGAACACGCAGATAATACTACCTGAAATTAAAAAAAAACGTATGTAACTTTTCGTACACTAAATACTAGTAATTAGACTACCAAATGGCACTATTTCAAAGACATTATACATTCACAGCATGCTAGATATTATACAGTATGCTGTTTTTTTAATCCTATCCTACTTCCTACTAATATTATAAATGCGAAACTTTTTGTGAGTATGGATGGATGTTTGTTACTCTTTCACGAGAAATCTACTGGACGGATTTGGATGAAACTTTACAGCTATATAGGTGATACATCAGAATAACATATAGGCTACAATTTGTAATGATTTTATGTTATATAACGATACATGTCAATAAAGTCGGAAAAAATCTGGCCTCTGTGAGCTATCTTGGCGTACGCTGCCTAAACCATTGGAGTTACACAAAGATGATGTACCGTAGTATTGTTTGTCTTGAATAGTTCTAAATAAAAGTTCGCGACAGCATATATCTACCTTTTATGTGGAAGCCCCTATGACCAAAATTGTGAATCATAAAGTTAATTAAATTAGATACTATTTTATAATGCATATTTTAATATATTTATCATACTCTTATAAAAATCAATGCATTTGTCGCTTTCAGTATTTCATTTTGATAAACTTTGTCTTTTACACTAAGTAATTTGGCCGGATATTTTAAAAGTTATCACGATATGATTGACTTAAATGGAGCGCCATAGAGTGCCTTATAAGCGGGGCGCGAAGATTGTATGGAATCCTTTTGTTTTTTAAGTTAGACCTTTTGTTTTATAAGTATATTTTTTAATATAAAGTAAAAAAAAAATAACCTAAAATGATTTGCCACGAAACTTAATGTGGCAGACCAAATTCCACGCGAGCGAAGCCGCGAGAACAACCTAGTTGATAATAATTAAATAACTCGATTTGAAATAATATGTGGTAGTTTAATTAAGAAACAGTTCTCCAAAGTGATGATTTCATTGATTGATCCAAATGATTTCATTATTAAAATAAATAAAGAAATTAAGAAACATAGAAATTTTGAAGAAACGCTAAAAAAACGATTAGGAGTCGACGGGACCAATTGTTAATAGTAAATTTCAAACGAAAGAAATCACAGTTTTTTCTTTGTAATATAGACCTAATAATATCAAACGAATAAAAATAAGTTTCATAAAAATCGTATTAATATTTGAATCAATGCACCAAGCAATTTAAAAAATCGCTTAAATTGTTTTTAATAATTTATCATTTACAAAATTAAATTCCTTTAATAGGCCTTTCTTTTTTTTAAATAACTTTTATCCATGCACGATTCAATAAGTCGTTTAAATGCATTAAAATTAAACGATTACATTAGTGAAAATTTATATAATATAAAAGATTATTAATATGATGAGTCTATTCAGGCCTATGTAAGGTATTGCAGTGTTTAATAGTATTATTATATGACATTACGATTAATGACAATCGACTTTGATCAATACCAAATGGTTTTTCCCCTTTACTTAGATTGATATGAATCATAGCACATGGGGCTTTTATATCAGTACATTTTCTCATGTTATAATAAATGTTCAACGTTCACTTTAAAAATAATTGTATCGTATATTAAATGTAGTATTCGTACATTTCCCTAATCTTAGATTCTAATATTATGATGGAATGTTGCAATTTGTTTTAAAGTCCATAAAACGAAAATAGGATTTATTACTTCATGGTATGTTAAAGTATGACACTTACAGATGTTTGTAATAAAGTAACTAAATATATGTAGTTTATTGTAAACTAGCTATTGGCCTCGGATTGGGAGGTTACACACATCTCAGGAATTCTCTAAAGATTTGCAGTTTCCGTTACGATGTTTTCCTACTGACAAAAGTAGAAGTAAAGTAGCGGCCTGTTACAATCCCACTGCTGCGAATGGGGCCTCTTCTCTCCGTTTCTGGAGAGAAGGGTTGGAGCTAAGACCTACCACGTCACTCCATGCGGATTGGTAGGTTACACATGTTTCCAGAATTCTCTAGAGGTATGCAGGTTTCCTCACGATGTTTTCCTTCACCGAAAAGCAATTATCAATTGGACACATGAGTTTTAATAGAAAAACTCATTGGTGCCTGCCCAGGTTTGAACTCGTGTTCCCCTCGAAAGAGTCGCACGGTCTCACCGCTGGGCTATCACAGCTTGCCTCTTGCCTACTGACAAACGCATGATTAACTGTAAATATACACATAATTTTTAATGGAAGCTCGATCACAACCTTTTAGTCATCACAGATGCTAAACAATTCTAGATCACGTGACGATGGCGAGTTTATTGACTGCAATAAGATCATCCACGGCTAGAAAATGTCACAAAATCTAACTCGGTGGCTCGCTCTAGAAACCTCTTTTGGCGGCACGGGTCATCGGTGGTACAAATTGTATTAGATGCTGAAAATTAAAACAACGAAAATGTTTTGTATCCAAAAACGGCTACAGTAGCAAAACAACGCGTATATAGTTTTGTTTAGGCAATAATTGCGCACCACCAGATGGAAATTCTCTCTCTTCAAAACTCTAGGGTGATCGTGCTAAGTACTCCTGCAATGACAGCTGTATACTCTTTTCGAGAAACCCTGAGACATGTGAGAGTGTAGACGGTAAATCTCGCCTCGCCTATGTCTTGGGGCGTCTCAACCGCTCTCGCTTCCGTTTCCTTTTTATGCCCGAGTGGAAGGGTCTCGCGCCGCGTCGCACATACGGCGAGCACGTAAGTGTTCACTCTCGAGAATGTACATGATCATTCCGAGCCTACACATCTCGGCGGAAGCGTCTCGGGCGAGAGTGTACTGCCGCCATAAGGCGAGAAGGTGGCATGACGTACCTTATGAGCCCGGATGGAAGCACCTTCGGAACAGGCGAGCGTGACGTCCACCAAGCTCTCGTCGTGTAGCAGTTGGCTGAAAACGCCGAGCAGGTTGCTCTGATGATTGTTCCACCTCAGGCAATAGTGCTCACTTCCCATGTCTGAGCTAGCTCCCGCCGCTGCGCAAACAAAACACTTCATTAAAAAAAATATATATTTCGAAGAAGAGTATTTGTTGTAATCATTTTATTGGAATTACAGAAAAAGTTAAACAAATGCAAAAACAAACCAAAGTGTTCAACGACGGCTTTATTCCGGAATCGGAATCTTCAGAGATAACAGGGATCAAGTGTTTAGTTTAAACATCATTTAAAATAAAGAAGAATTAATTGATTAAAATGAAAATGAAAGATATATAGTAATGAAAAAAAACAGTGATGACTAAACATTTTTGGGTGATAAGTTAACCTTTTAATATAAAAACAATTCCATGACTGAATTATAACAAAAGTTTGCGTACGCGTAGGTAAATCACAAGGTAGGTAGGAATTAATTGGCTTTTTATTTCGTATCAAACTGAAAACCTAGAGAGAAAAAAATCAATATGCATCTTGTAAAAAGATACCTAAAGTGTGTTGGTTCTTACATTATTATTGAACTGCAGTAATCGCAGTTGGTTTTATTCCACCTTTAACACTTTGCTCACTTCTGCATGCATCTTCTATACAAAAAAGAGCCATACGTGGCATCTACAAATTAAGTTCTCGTGACTCCCTGCGGGAGAAGTTTAAGCAAATAGGTATTCTTACATTTGCTTCACAGTATATTTTTAGAAATTTAATTTTTGTACATAAAAATATAAAGAATTATAAAACGATAGGTGATGTATATAATAGACAAAGTAGGAACCGACATAAGCTTGCGACTCCTGCTTTGCGCCTAGCAAAAGTAAGTAAGTTGTTTGTGGGTTTGGGAAGACTCTATAATAAAATTCCGAAATCAATTTTGGCCCTACCATTACAGCAGTTTAAAATTACTGTTAAAAAGAGGGTGATACAGAAAGCCTACTATACTGTTGAGGATTACTTAGATGATAAGGATGTGTGGATATAAGTGCACTTCTACCCTGTACAAGACAGTAATAAATATATGTAACTAGTTCTAAGATTTATATTTTAAAAAGAGCAACCGCCGAGTTTCTTGCTGGCTCTTCTCAGTAGGAACAGCTTTCCGAACCAGCAGTAGAGTTGACGATTCAAAAGCACTTGTTTACAAGTTTACTTGAATAAAGAATATTTTGAATTTGAATTTGAATAACCGATGGACGTTTACCCTAATACAGTAGAGTAGTGACTCCATATCGAAAAAAAAGATCCACTAAAAAGATGCACACTTAAAACAAACATCAGAATGCAGCGATATCCAAGCGGCACAAAATCTGGTGTCACGAATATGCCTTGAAGACACCCAGACTCTAGTAGTCAATGTCCTATGATTGAAAACGTTAAATTATTTTGGTAGCAATAGTAGCTTGTAATCGAATAGATCCTTAGCTAGATGAAGCTTGATTCATAAAAGCAGGCGTTAATTTGCGGAATTTCATATTACAACATTTTGCGATACGTGTGTTGACTTGTCCTGCATGTGTAATGTATGTGAATGTTGCCTGCTTCATACACTTAGCATTACATACATTATCTTTAATAAACGCGGATTATAGCAAAGTAGTTCTGTTATAGCTTCTAGATAAAGCTTATTTGAATAAAAAAATATTATTTGGGTCACTTAGTAAGATGGGTTAATAACTTAATTAACTTAATGAAATTTCGAAAATTTTTTGCCAGAACAAAACTTAAAAAATTTGTGAACATAGGTTGTATCTGTACAATTAAAAGAAAAATAAAACTTTATTTGCACATAATTCGCTTATTTACGCAATTTCGTTAAAATACATGTACTTTTTAGCGTAAATAAAAAGTATTGGAAGCAAAAATGGACTCTTACGCTCTTTGTATTAATAGTAAAGTTTAGGTATAAAGTTAGTGCTATTCGAGAATAATAAAATAAAGATTCTTCAGAAAAAAATGCGGAATCTGAATAAATTTAATAACGAAATAAGAGTCAAACTAATAATAACTATTATAATTATATAAGAACGTTTTATTGTTCGTCATAACGCTCGTGTAAATACAGTTTTAATTACTAATAAACTTCTAAAAATTTATGAAGTATGTACAACACGCTTAAGCCGTTTTCGATTATATTTGCTACATAAAACAAGTGTATTCTGTTCTAAACTCAATTATTCATTAGGAAACAAAAGAATATGTGTCAGGGGTTCAAAGACTACAATAAAGTGTGTACTATTTTAAATTAAATATAAGTTAATTATTTATTATTTACGTCTACGGTCTACAATTCGGAGATCAAGGATGATAACTATTACATGAACCAATTTTGCTATGAATAAAATCAGGACGAATCAGTTTCCTAATCAGCTTTTTGAACTATTAAATATTATTCAATCTTTTTTGTTAAAGTCAAAATAACAAATTCAGAACAAAGATCAACTTTTCATTTTTATACGTCGTACTCATGACGCCTTCATATTCCGCTGTGTTCTTTATTTAAATACAAAATTTAAATAAAGAACGCAACGATGATTATAAAAATCAAGAAATTGATTACTACCGAAAGTAATTAAATTACAAGCAATATAACAGAACTAACTACTTTGCTATAATCCGCACGGGTTAAGTGAATGCATGCAAAGCCAATGTGTATGAAGCAGGCAAAATCTACGCACCTTATACATGCAGGACAAGCTACCACATGCACCCCAAGGCGCAATTCACCAGCAACAACGCACACAAAAGCAGCACACACACCCACAACCACAATCTCGACGATCGTTTCACCCCGAAACCGAAGCACCATCAGGAGGATAGGCTCCACGACAAAAATCGTAATGCAATTCCGCAAAGTAACGCCTGCTTCTATAAATCAAGTAATTAAATTGTTAAACCTTTAACGGTTAACGATTTTTTGAACAAATAAATAAAAATTATTTAATATATTTTGTGTCGGCAACACTGATGAAGGGGGGAGGGCGGAATAGAAATGAGGATCGGTAAGAGAGTACTCACAGAGTACACAGAGTGGATTCTCTTGGTCAAAGTGAACGGTGATAATGGAGACTGAATATGTTAGAAGTTAGCCACTCCAATAGAATTGGAGTGGCTTACACTATGAAAGCACAACTTTAATTTATTGAATATAATAATTTTATTGCTTTACGCTTTACCCTTGGGAAATACATTACGCTATCACTCGCTTTTCGGTGAAGGAAAACATCGTGAGGAAGCCTGCATATCTCTAGAGAATTCTGGAGATACATATGTGTAACCTACTAATCCACATTGGAGCAGTGTGGTGGGTCTTAGCTCCAACCCTTCTCTGCACACAAGGATAGAGGAAGCTCATGCACAGCAGTGCGATAGTAACAGGCCGTAACATACTTACTTATAGAATGTGAATTACATAGCTCTGTTATGAGTAAATTTTTAAATGTATCCGAATACTTTTTTTTCTTTACATTATCGTCTTTTTAGTTTGTAGCATATATTTATTAAAATAAGTCGCATTTTAGGTTGGCATTAGAATAAGTCTATTTTAAATTATAATTGCACATAGTTCAAGTTTCGTGTCATGCTTTTTCGATATTGACATTAGATCGAATCTGACTTTAGAATTTACTGTAATGCTATCATAGAGTTTTTATACTAGAGTAGGGAAGCTACCCTAAAGACAAATATGAAGTATACGAGATTCATACCATTTATTATGGCAGTCTCACTTACTGGCCTGCCTAGTCTAGTATATTTACTTTATATATGTTATATCTACAAGTCTAGAACACTTTAATAATAGGCTTATAAACGATCAAACTGTCCTTGGTGTTCATAACAAAAAAAATAAATTGAACCATACAATGCCAAACGAAACGAGTTTTGGCAAAACTAGTTATAAATTTAGGTATTAATTAAAAATTAGCTGGCTACGTGGCTGGAACACGTTGCTGTGGCTTATTCTGGTATGGAACTTCCCTCGAAACTGCTCTGATTGCGACCTCACTTGCAGAATAATCCGCTGGGTCATTCTAAATATTTTCTGAATATTTCATAAAATCTGTATATATCAAAAATGGTATATAGAGAAACATTTATTTTTATATATTAGATTTTGTAAGTTTATATTTACCAGTTTTTTGTCCCTCACAAGTATTAAGTTACTTACTTTATGGATGAACAGCCAGTTATGTAATTATCCTATTTATTTATTATTGCAACAAAAAGCAATCCCTTTGATTAATTCATCATCCTCCTGTCATCATCATCATCCCACTCTAAGTGGGGTCGGCACAAGAAGTTACAAACATTTTGTCATATTCGGCTACGTATTTTTGAACCCCAACTACGACTATTCGACTTACCTTAGTCGTATTTCACGACCTCTTGGTAAGAAAGAGGGTGGTCTATTCTTCTCAACCGGATACCACACGGTGGGTCAACTTACCTTTGTCGTATTTTACGACACCTCGGTAGGAAATGAGGGTCGTCTATTCTACTCAGCCGGATACCACACGGTAGGTCGACTTACCATTGTCGTATTTTACGACACCTAGGTAAGAAATGAGGGTCGTCTATTGTACTCAGCCGGATACCACACGGCGGGTCGACTTACCTTAGTCGCCTTTTACGACAACTCGGTAAGAAAGTGAGGGTGGGCCATTCTACTAAGCCGGATACCATACGGCCAAATTTAAATAAACCTACTTTAAAATGACGTACATTTTAATATCTTGATTTTTACCTAGATTTGTGGTGAACTGTATAAATTGCTAAAGATCTCACCTTGGCCATGGTCTGAATATAACAGCCCAACATTAGTTAAAGGTTACTAGTTTTTACAGCTTTTTTTATAGAAGTAATCTGTTGTTTTGTTAATCAAACGGCACTTGTTGCATAAACAACTATGTGTTATGAATAAATAAAACTGCAATTTAGTCCTGTCTGTAAGTGTGAATAAAATATTTATATAACAAATCCTATCTAATTTGTTTCCCAAAGCAATTAAAGATTTCGTTATTATCTGACGTTACACATAACGTGTTATAGGCTATGTGTATTGTATCCATAGAGAATTATACTAGAGTAGGAAAGCTAGCTTATTACCACCTGACTACGTCGGAAGTTTAGCACTACAGCTTTCCATCCCGGGTCAAAGACCGGTAGGAAGACCTAGAACAATATGGAAAAAAGTAGTGCTAAAGGATAAGAGTGCATGCAAAGTTACCGACGACGATGTCCATGACCGAGCGAAGTGGAAGAGAAGTGTAAGGAAGGCTGACCCCACCACCATGTGGGATGCATAGCTGGGAAGAGAGAGAGAAAGGAAAGCTAGCTTATTATATGCCATATTGCAATAAAATAAAGCAAATGTTGGTGACCTATCTGTCTCTCTTTTTTATGTGTGAATGGACAAAGATGAAATATACGAGTTTCAACTTTCTTCTCATTATTTATTATATCACTACTATTTACAGGCTTGCTTATGGTTTCCCTATTCTACTACAATTATAAGACATTTTAATCGTTTTAACAACGTAGGCTCTTGCGTACGTGAAAATATGTCATTCCCTACCAGATCCCAGGATTATGTAAGATTAACCCTAGTTGTGGCAGCGCGTACATAAGCCAAACAAAAGATGCCATCGATAAAAGAGTCGAAGAGCATTAAGTTGTAGTTTAAAATAACTATAACAATAAAAACATAATCGGAAACCTTTTACTTCATTCGCTAAGGTATCACTGGATTGAGCTTCATTATCACAAGCGCCTCTTGACTGATTCATTTTGGCACCCTGCACGTGAAGTTGAAGAAATAAAAAAGTACATAAATGGGATCCTGTGATAAATTAATACAGATGAAGAAGTTGTATCTGATGTATATCACATGCAGATTCTATAAGTGTGGTGTACAATAAGACGACCTGGAACATACGGTCCAACTAAGTAGGTCCAATTTCGAGAAAGAGGTAAGTCGCCGAAGCCAACTCGGATCGGCAGCGTTTGTGGAAGCTACGAGAGATCTTTTCAACCAAGAGACCTCAGTGCCTGAAGACCAAGGTCGTGGAAACAGTGCGTGTTGCCAGTGATGACTTACGGAACCGAAACGTGGCTATGGGCCTCATTAGATAGCTCAATTACTCAGCGGGCGATAGAGCGAGCTTTGATCGAAGTATCTCTACCTAATCAAATCAGAAATGAAGAGATCCGTAGAAGAACTAGAGTCACCGATATAGCTCAGCGTGTCACGAAGCTGAAGTAGCGATGGGCGGGGCACAAAGTCCGGAGAACTGATGGATCAAAGCGGTGCAAGATCGTGTGGTGTGGAGATCCCATGAAGAGACCTATTTCCAGCAGAGGACATCAATCAGTTGACGGAGAAGAAGAAGAAGAGAAGAGGTGTACAATAGACGCTACACAGATTATGCGGTCAAAATGAGAATAATTTGAGAGAAACAACTTGACGTTCCGAACCGTCGAACCTAATATATAACTCGATTTTGCCGCGATGTGACCCGTTTAACTATAAAATAACTTTATAAAATTACGAATGCGAAATATTAAAAATGCATTAAAATTATAAATGCGAAAGTCTATCTGTTATAGGCCTGTCTATATGTTATAGGAAGATGGAGTGCTTCTTGTACTAAAAAAGGACATTTTAAATATTCAGATCTCTGTATAGAAATACAAAAGCGTAATAATGGACTCGCAAACTTTGCTGACACCATCTTAATATAATGAATTTTTAGAACATGTTTAAAATACAACCTCCTTCATATTAGGTCAATAATATGAAAAAAACATTGTCGTCCTCATTGTGAAGTTGTTGAAATAGATTAAATCGGTCGACTTTTGAGAAAATTTCTCCTTATTTATTGCATAAGTGTGTGTGAAGAGTGTGAAAATATCGTTGTTATAGAATATCTGGGCGTATGCTCCGAGAATATTCGTTTTCATATACATAAAAACTTCTTTTATTTCAGTTGTTAATTTAAAAAATGAACAACAAACGATCGCTTCTTTACAGTACGTCGCGCGTCGGTAGCACGGCGATTTAATATACTTCGACGTCACAAAAACGTAGACAAGCGTAAAAACTACGATATATGAAAACATATAATTAATAGCATCAAGCGCAATAGAAGGAACACGATTATACCATAAATTATAGAGTACTTTACCAATAGCGTGGTATCGCTTTGAAGCGTGTGTATTCCTTATCAGCGTAGGCCTATTTCCTGCACGAGTAACTGATTAATAACACGTCGGTATTAGATTTGCATATGAAATCATTGAAACGAAAAGCCTTTACGTGTTATAGAGTTATACTAGAGTAGAGGAGATTGGCTAAAATGTTTGAGAGAAAGCAAATGAGGCTGTCTTGTCTGTCTTTCTTTCTTTTTTATGTGTGATTAGACAAAGATAAATATAGGACTTTCATCTGCCCTCTTTTATTATTTAATAGATATTCGCACTCACTGCCTATGGCTCCCCCATCTATCTATACTTATTATAAAACAAAGTCCCAAAAACCTATCTGTCTGTATGTAATCGATTTTCTAAAAAACTACTTAACCGATTTTTGTACGGTTTTCACCAAAAGATAGTGCAATACTTCCAGATGATTTAGGTAAATAGTACATATCGATATTATGTAAATTGTGTTGAAGAGATCCAGCAGTTTTTAAAAAACTTTCTTTCTGGGAGCTTTAGGTGCATGCACTGCGTATTCCAGCAGAAATATGCTAAAGTAATGTAGTAGACAATTGTAGATCTATAAAAATACTACAAAAAAGTCTCTATCTCTCACTGTTAAATTTACAACTATTTTACGCGGGAGAACTACCACAGGCATAGCTAGTTGTATATAAGTTTAATAACTGTTTGTTCATTGTTTATCTGCGAAAGAAAAACATATTTTGACAGAAAGAGTTTTTGTGTCGTTTGTATCACTTTATCTGAACAGAAGTAGCAGCGTGTTAATATTACTCACAAATATTTGTTTCCTTTGATAGAAGGATCGTAACTTAGAGTCATACACACATAACTCGGCTATCGTGGAACTCTTTCTCTAGAGCAGTGTCTCCCAACCTTTTTTGTTCTTTGCCCCACGTTAGCTTTCATACTTAGCTTACTTATATGTACATAAGTTTTAATTAAAAACTTTTAAACGAATATATATATAAAAAAGAAAGGGAAATAGATAATGAATTTTAAAAAGTTAGGAGAAGTGTTTGCATTTTTCGTTAAATTTGGCATCTACTAATGTTTGCAGGAAAAGCGAATGATGCATTTTGAATATCAATTACATAACAGTTTTTATAGAAAACTCAATGATTTAAGCAATTTGAACCTATGATGAGCTGGTAAGGATAATACGGTAACACGATAAGTCACTCTAGTGCAGCTTCAGGTTAATATTTTCCTACAAAAACCGAACAGTTAATCTATGAATTATATACCGAACGTTATATTTTTTAACTAATTCGTATCAGTTTGTCGAGCCGACATAACCTTGAGGCCTGAATGCATAAATTTTGCGAAAATTACAATACGACCAAGCGTATTGAATTTATAGAATCTATGCTAATTTGCTCAAACAAATTAAAAAAGAAATCGGTGAAGCGAAACATTAGTGCTTTTTAAGTATTATATGCCGTGATGGCTGAACTATTAGAGAGCATGATCCAGGTTGCAGGATCAATTTCGGGCACCTATGAATTTTATAAAAACTTTAACCATATCTAGAATTTATTTCGATCTTTATATGAAGGGAGACATCGAAATAAACCTTATTATATACACAGGGAATTCTAGGGTATTCATACTGTTTCTTGCTAAAATCGTATTGGAACAACGTGGTGTTTAATGTTTCGAGAGAGAGAGAGGTGTAATCTAGAAATACAAAGGTATTTTATAAATCTAGCACAAATTAAAGCCAGATTAGTACAAATGGTGCATTATATATTTTAAATATATATGAATTATAGAAATTTCACAAGAACAATTTGGAACTGTGAAAAATAATATTGACAAATATAGTAGCACTTAGTAAATATAGTTCCAATAATATTTGAAAAGAGCACCACATAATGGCACACTAACTCTTCGGACTGCATCTCTGCCAGAACAATGTGCCCAAAACTAGTATCTTTAAACAAACGCGTCGTAATAATTAATTTTATATTTCCCAGACAGTGACTTTCAAAACCCCTTAATCAATATTAAAAAGAACCCGAAAAATAACGTGCCCTTGTATTTTAAGTCTAGACAGTAAATTCTATTAACAAGTATAATTTTGCAAATCGAATTTTACATCAAATCACCTCATTTATAATGTCTATGACCCACATCGGGAATAAATTATTTTATAAATAAATAAATAGGACACTTACACACGGTTGTCCCTCCTCAAAATTATTTACTTAATACTTGTTATACGGGCGACAGAAAGAGTGGGAAAAATAAATATATAATTTAAAAAATATACTTAAATACACAAATACACCCAGACTGAAATAAAAACATTTTTTTTAAATGTTGGCTTTCGGCGGAAATCGAACTTGTGACCCATAAAACTAGAGACAGGGCTGCTAACGGCGCCAACGGGACATCGCATTCTTAATCTTTTCAAAATGTTGTACATATAAGTATAGTACCCGGCATCAAATAATGCACATCGATGTTTAGAATGAAACAACCGGCCAGTTCGGTTTCGTAGAGCGCTGTCACTGTCACTCAGTTAGTATGTGACGTTTCACACGGGTTCGTCAGTCTGTGCGACAGAGATAATGCTCTATGAAGCAGAATCTGGCCGATTACTCTTTCTAAGACTCGATGTGCATTTTTTATTGCCGCGTACTATACAGGTATCAGTCACAGTCATTACTTTAACCATGTATATAAATCATGTAAGTCTAAGCCTGTTTTATACTCAAAACTCAGATCAATATTACATAGTATTCACACATGCTGAACTGGGTTTCGACTCTAAGTATATAAATAAACACGAACCGCGAGCATAGCGAACTAGAACCGAGTATTGGAGCGTATTGTTTGACTCAGAGGTCAGCAACGTTTTTAATGTAAAGAGTGAAATACTAAATTAAAAATTAAAGAGGGGCGCTAACTATTCTTTGAAATATTCATATTTTAAAACGCAAGCTTTTGCCCGCCTACTTCGCTCGCGTGGAACTTGGTCTGTCACACTAAGTTATGTGGCAGATCGTTTTAGATTTTAGTATTTTTTTTACTTAATATTACTTGGTGTGAAATACCTTATCTAAATAGTTTATCTACATGAAATACAAACGACAAATGTATTGATATTATAAGGGTTTGATAAATGTACTAAAATGTGCATTGTAAAATGGTATCTAATAAAATAGTAGTAATTAAATTTATAATTGACAATTACGGCATAGTGGCTTCCAAGTAAAATATATATGCTGTCGCTGACTTTTATTTAGTAGTATTCAAGACAAACAATACTACGGTACATCATCTTTGTGTAACTCCAATGGTTAAGGCAGAATACGCCAAGATATCTCCCAGAGGCCAGATTTTTCCGACTTCACATGTATCGTTATCCGATTGACATGTATTGTTATATTACCTAAAATCATTACAAATTGTAGTCTATATCTTATTCCGACGTATAACCTTTAAAACTGCAAAATTTCATCCAAATCTATCCAATAGTTTTTTTGTGAAAGGTTAAGAAACATTTATCCATATTCACAAACTTTCTCATTTATATTAGTAGGATTAGTAGGATGTTCATTTTTAATTTCTTGTCTAAATTAACAATAATTTAAGGGGTGTACTAAAATTTATTGCAGGGTGCCGTATTGCCAACCTCTGGTTTAACTTATTTTACAAATATAGGAAGCTCATTATAGCTTATTCTAATACTACGATGTATGCATCAGATTCAAAAGGAAATTTAAAAATTCCCCCGATGTATTCTAAATACTCCATTTTCCTTTTTCTGTCCATGAGATTCATATACACTGCAAATGTGTTCTTATGAGAGCATTTCCATTTACAGTGAAATATTTCGGGACTCTGGACAGATCGCTGAAGTTCTTTAACGCCCACTAGTGGACACTTTATCTAATTTTTGCGAGATGGTAATAAAGTATCAATTTTTACCAAAATTTTCAAGTAATAATCATAATTTTTACATCAATAGAATTCAAAAATAAAGCTTAGCCGAACGGGGAGACCGTGTGCGTGTCTCTATAGGGGGTCATAGGTTCAAACTCTGGACCAACCAATGAGTTTTTCTGTTAAAACATATGTATAATTCATGATTACAATTTATCTCACACTTTTTGGCCAAGGAAAGCATCGCGAGGAAACTTATATATATCTAAAAATTCTGGATATATTTGCTACCTATCAATCCGCAACGAAGAAACGTGGTGGATCATAGATCCAAACCTTCTCTTCAAAAACGGAGAGAGTAGATTTATGCCCAGAAGTGGGATAGTAACCGGCCGTTTTTTTAGTCTCAAAAACTTTACCTTGCTGCGGTGATCTACGCTGGTACTCCGGCGAAGTTCTAGCAACTTACTAATGGACATAAGTTACCACTACCAAGATCTAAGCAATACTTACCAACCCAAATTAAGTGCATGATAATTAATTTACAGAAGTATCTTTACTTTATAGAATTCCATAGTACGAAAGTTATGATAGCATTATTTATGTACAATCCGTGTCAGGTTTTATTTAAATTCAGTAAACGGCCTGGAATCGAGTCCTTAAGGCCTCTCATAAATATAAAATTAGTTCTCTTAAAACTATTTAACCACCTATATTACATATTTTTTAAACTAAACTATTTACAATTTGCTATTTACAAGTATATACTATTTCCGCGTTAGTTAAGAGTTCCGCATTCAGGAATAACAATACCACAAATTCGAATTTAGCAAAACATATGTCGGAAAACGATCATAAAGTACCCAACGACCTTTCCTTCAATATTCTTCACACTTGCGATAAAATCCTACGACTTAACATTTTAGAGCAACTGGAGATATTAAAATATACCCAATGGTCACCTAACGTGTAAACGTTTCTAACTAAGGTTTGCTACACATTTGGAGGCAAAATCAATGGTAGGTGTATTGAATTATTTGTACATAATACTGCATTCTTGGGCGATGCGGCGCATTGCAATTTTGTCGTGGAACCTATCTCCTGATGATGCTTCGGTTATAGTGCGGAACGATCGTATTTAAACAGATCGTATCGACTGTCGTAGTGAATGTGTGTAGTGCTTGTGTGGTGTGTTGTTGATGGCGGCGTTGTGTGATACGCGTGGTGACTGGTCTTGAGCGTATAAGACATGTGAACGTTGTCTGCTTCCTACACTTACCATTACATAAATTCTCTTACTAATGCAGATTATAGCAAAATGATTCTATCATAACTTCTGTGCTATATAATTCCGCTAAGTAACGCGTGCTTCTATAGATTACGGTGAAGAATACTTGTAAGTGCACTACACATCGAACCACTTACTTGATAAATGAATTTCGTGAGACAAAAACATATGATTTAAAAAAAATAGTGAATAAAAAGCACAAGAATGAACACCTTCTCGCAGTGCAACTTGCTAATGAACCGGAGAGACTCTTGTCAACCGAGAGACGCTTCGTAACTAGTCAATCACTCGCGCAATTTACAGATAACGACATCATCGGAATAAGCACTAACCGACCCGACTAAAATTTGTGGTGATTATTGTAATTATTGTAATTATTGTAAGATACTGATTTCTCCATTCGTCAAAAAATATCCGTTACAAAGTTTTTGGGCCTTCGTAGGAGTCAATTTTTAGATTGCATCAAAACCAAGAAAAGAGTTATCCATCCATTAAAATAAGAAATCAATTTTGTTTTTATTAAACCCCAGATATTTAAATTCAAAAATAGCGACGCAAAACTGTGGTACTGATAGTAAGGAGCAATAAAAAGTTTTCGTAAAACACTGATCCTCTGTTAAAATATTCAAGATTACCAAAGTCAAGGTCAGGCATAAATGCTCAACGCAAGTTATATGGCCCCGCCACATAGTCATAAGTAGAGATGACTAGATATAATTTCAAAACATCAGTATTTAAAATATAAGAACATAACTTATGTTACGACGTATTTTAAATACAACCTCCTTCATAGTTGGCCAGTAATAAAAAAAAACACATTGTCGCTGTCATTATGTGTTTAGTTGTTGAAAAAGATTAAATGAGTTGACTTTTGGAAAATTGTTTCTTATTTATTGAATAAGTGTAATGGAAAAGTATTATTGTCGTTATATTCAGAAGTGCGATGGAAACCTTTAACCCACAAATAAAATGTAAAAAACGTAATATTAAGAGATTGAAGAAAAAACAAGTGACGGTAACGTGTAATAGTGTTGACATAAATGTAATTCCCAATTGGTTTTTAGCGTAAGAAATAAAAGATGGGAAGCTTTATTTACTATACGGGGATAAATGCGATGCTCGTAATATTTAATAATTGAGTTTACAGAAAGCTTATTCCTTTCCTGCGCCAATTGCGGCGCAATTGTTTCAGAATGGCTGACTCTAACAGCAGGAAAAAATGGAGAGCAAAAATGTAGCATGCATGTAGCAAGCAAGCCATGGCGATGAGTGTTAGCATTAGCAAGCCTGTTTACGTATGCATCTGCTGAGTTGGTTGCCATTAATTGTGCTGTGTTATGCCATGACAGCGAGAGCTTAAGGGTTAAAAGAGCAAGTATTGAGTTTCTTGCCGATTCTTCTCAGTACAATCAGCATTCCGAATCGGTGGTAGAATCATTCCCAGAAGTCAGCTTATTAGATTTGCGGGGTCGCAAATGTTGTCAGGATGGTCGACTGTTACGACGTATTTTAAATACAACCTCCTTCATAGTTGGCCAGTAATAAAAAAGAAAACATTGTCGCTGTCATTATGTGTTTAGTTGTTGAAAAAGATTAAATGAGTTGACTTTTGGAAAATTGTTTCTTATTTATTGAATAAGTGTAATGGAAAAGTATTATTGTCGTTATACTTACTCATTTTCACGAACATGCTCAATCCGAAATCGCTTTTTCGTAGAAATATTTCGCCCATACGCATATCTGCCATAAAATACATTATCATAATAAAATATATTCAAAATGCACTACATATTACGCACAAACGTATGCACAAACTTCCTTTTACAATATATCCTCGAATACCGTTTCGCACCTCAATGCGGGAAGATAAATATAGTCGAGAATGTAACAGAACCAACTACTTTGCTATAATCCGCACGGGTTAAGTGAATGCATGCAAAGCCAATGTGTATGAAGTAGGCAAAATCTACGCACCTTATACATGCAGGACCAGCCACCACATGCACCCCAAGGCGCAATTCACCAGCAACAACGAACACAAAAGCAGCACACACACCCACCACCACAATCTCGACGATCGTTTCGCCCCGAAACCGAAGCATCATCAGGAGGATAGGCTTCACGACAGTACGAAGCAGGCGTTACTTTGCGGAATTCCATATTTAAGATTGTGGTGGTGGGTGTGTGTGCTGCTTTTGTGTGCGTTGTTGCTGGTGAATTGCGCCTTGGGGTGCATGTGGTGGCTGGTCCTGCATGTATAAGGTGCGTAGATTTTGCCTGCTTCATACACATTGGCTTTGCATGCACTTAACCCGTGCGGATTATAGCAAAGTAGTTAGTTCTGTTATATTGCTTATAATAAAATATATTCAAAATGCACTACATATTACGCACAAACGTATGCACAAACTTCCTTTTACAATATATCCTCGAATACCGTTTCGCACCTCAATGCGGGAAGATAAATATAGTCGAGAATATTAATGTGTGCGCGTACGCGTGCGGGCACGACGCAGTCAAGATCAAGGGCGCGCGATTGCGCAAGAGTTGGCTGTCGCACGGCACTGCAACTCGGTGTGATGTCATCGCGTCTGCGTTCCCCTCCCACCACATACTCCTCTCATCACGCGTTTCAGAACGGCCGCGGACGCGGAACGTTCTATTTTTAAATGTACGAACTAGGCGGCCTTAGTATTTTATCTATAACCAATATATTTATTTATCTGTATTTCCATATATCATTTTTTAATATTTTATGTACATGATAACGGTTAATTACGATAGATTAAAAATAAAACCTTTAATTTTAATGTATCGTAAAAAAATAATAATTCAAATAACCGGTAATTATGATAATTAAAAAATAATAATTTCATTTTCATTTTCTCTCTTTATTTTCAACACCACTTATTGCTAATACAAAAAATAGTATAGAAAAAAAAACAAATACAAAACATAAAAAAAAAACCATTAACATAAAATATATTAGTCAATAGATATACAAATGTATACATTATATATCTATAAACGAATAAAACTAATTACATAAAATATAACTAAGTAAAAAAAAAAATAAGTACATGAGTGTGGTGTTAAAAAAGGGATGCCACTCAGATACGCTGAGGCTCTAGACCTCCCTTACAAGAGACGGCCGAAGCCACAACTCTGATTTTCAGTAACACCTAGGAGTAGGACTTTTATTTCATTCCATTTAGATACCTATATGTCTATCTATAGAATACAGGAATTTATTGTGATGAATAAGATCGTCGATATATAAATAGAAATTATGCGAATTTTTTTATGTGTAGATATAGAATAAAGGATCTAATACAAGTCTAATGAAAGAAATTATTTTCTTGTTAAAAGTTATCACAGTCAATCAACGGTGAACTTTAAAAAAACAAGATTTTTTTAAACTTCTTCTTTTTGTTTCTATTGTTTAATTATTTTTATGGATTATATTAACAGTATTTTTTTAAATAATGCATATCAAACACTTCTACTTATTTATCACACCTGAAGTTTGGTAATGTTGCAATATGAGTGACTGCTACGATTCAAAAATATTGATTGTATTTTATATTTGCGTAACCAGAAGACATGACCTTTCGTAAAAAAATAATGGGTAGTTGATCATTCTATATGATTCGACAAAAAATTTCGTATTAATGTTTTTTTTTATATATATTATTATTAAAGGAACTAAGTGGAATTTTGAATTATATTTGTTAGATAAAATAAAAATGGTATTGAAAATGAATTTTAAATATTAATGAAGCACCTAAATTAGCATAGTGAGCTCATACTCAGTTTATGCAATAGACTAATAAGATATACATTTTTTTAAATATATATGAAATTGGTAATATAAATTGATCATAAATAATAAAATTGCCAAGAGGTAAATGAAACCAATAAAAAGGATGTATTAAAGTATAATAAGTCAACGTTTATTTTCTTCATTCTAAGAAGAGTATGAATAGTACTAAGGCTCGTGTTTTATTTATCTTGAATTAATGTTTACATTTAGGATGCATGATAAAAACCTACTACGTAATTCGAAAAAAAAGATCACCACAAGTCTATTATCCGTATGCTTTGGATTTTACCCATAGTAGGCAGCTAACACCATCGCATTTCCTGTTAGGTATAATATGACCTTGTGCTGGGAATTCACCTTAGCGTTTTTATAATCTTAGCACTCAATATTTGATATCACTTGATAGGATATCTGAGTTTTCTGAAGTGGAACAACATCCGTTAAGATATTAGGCCTAACATTAAAATTTAAATATTTATATATGAGCTGTCTGAGGTCTTTCATAAAAACAATATCCTGATAGCAATCTCTAACGAAGATCGCACTGAAATTTGCATTTCTATAAATATCTCTATTATACTGATGGTCTTGAACATAAATATTGTTAGGTATAATCCATACTAAAATTAAAAATATATATATATATTTTAAAAAGATAATGCAAGCGCCTGGCTGCGATCTCGCCTGATGGAAAGCGACAGATGCAGCCTAAGGTTGACCGCGCTTGCCAGAGTAGTGCCTTTTCACTCTTTTTTTGAATGAAAGAATAAATATAATATGTAGAAACATATAAACACAGATGTGGCATTTCCTTAAATGGGAAATTGGTATTTGCTTTCTGCTTTAAGTATATCATCTCGGATCGTTTAATCGTATTGATTTTTTTAATAATCAGGAAGTCATCATCATCATCATTCTCCTGCCCTTATCCCACTCTAAGTGGTGTCGGCACAACATGTTGTCACATGATTCGGCTACGTATTTTACGACCGGCAGCCTGCCTGACGTCAACTTACCTTAGTCGCCTCTTACGACACCTCGGTAAGAAATGAAGTTGGTCTATTCTATGCAGCCGGACACCACACGGCACTTACCTTAGTCGCCTCATACGACACTTCGGTGAGAAATGAGGGTGGTCTATTCTATTCTATTTTTTACTAATCAGGAAGTAATAGCACAAAAGCTATTGTTTCATTATTAACATATGTGGGTTATATGTGGGTCTGATTCGTTTTGTAACATATTTGACTATTCTGTCAAATATGGTCATATAAAATGTTGAATATATGGATAGCCGCGTAGCTTACGAGGCGATTAGTTTATTTAAAGTGATTTCAATCGTCTATATAATATATTATATATATAAGTTTGGCGCTTTGTGTTCTTTATAGATTCCAAAACGTCTAGACCGATTTTGATTAATTTTTCAGAAAATTTGATTGACACTACAAAGTTTAGTGACGATCAGAACATTTTTAAATTGTCAATGTCAGTTTAATTACGAGGGGGAAATCGACATCAGACTGAGCTACACCAACGCGTGGCCGGAGCGATAGTTAATGATAAATAAAAATTATTTGTAACTAATTCATGTATTTTTTTAAGATATAAAAAAATACAAAAAAGGAAAAAAGAAAAAGGGCAGGTGCTGGAACTCGATACCATGTATTTTTAGTTGCTTAGTCCGCTTATTACCCACTGAGCTATTGCAACTTTGAACCTATAGCAAAATAACCGTTGGATTCAATTTATATTTTAGCAGTTTTTAATGCCTGAAAACAGGGATAAAACATTTTCATATATCATATTTTAACAATTACGGAATATACTTAATAAATCGAAGTTCATTAAATATCAAGGAAATATCAGGCGGCCGGTCGTAAAATACGTAGCCAAATCTTGTGACAGCATGTTTGTAACATGTTGTGCCGACCCACCTAGAGTGGGATAAGGACAGGAGAATAATGATTAAATATCAAGGAAGATGTTAGATTGTACTTCCATATAATAATAGGTTGTAACATGCGGAAAAGGTAATATTTTCAAGAGATTCTTCGAAGGAAACTTTTAGTTGCAACGTTAGAAGGATATTTCATATCTAGAGTCTAGACATTAATATAATGAGTTTTTATTTGAATACAAATCCCATTTATTTTTTATTTAAATGTCAGATAATAATGAAACTGATTACAATTTTTATGGACACACAAATGGGGACTTGTAATTATTATAAGGTTATTTTATTAGAGAGGCCAGCGGGTGAGCGATTCCTTTTTTTAGTTTTGAGGTTGTAGAAAATATAAAACAAAATAAACATATGAGACATTTACACATACGGTCGTTGGTCTTACTTGTGTTATTTGTCTTAGAAAATTTGTTAATATATACATACTACCGGCAAACGTTGTTTAGTCATTAGTTTTAGGAAATTTCTACTAAACATTATAACAAAAATTTAAATGAAAGTTAGTGGTGAAAAACCCTCCCTTATCACTTAGGGGTATAAAAAATAGTTAGCTTATTCTCAGAACTAGTGATATGCATATAAAATTTTTTTCATAAAAATTGGTTAAGCCGTTTTGGAAGAATATGGTAACTAACATTGTGACACCAGAATTTCCTATTTTATACATATATGAAGTATAAAATTCTTGAAGTTGAAATAAATATTTAAATACACCCAGATGACCCAAAAAATTGTCATTCGAAAATATCGGCTCTCGGCGAGATCGAACCCGCGACCCACGGAGTTTACGGCCCTGACCACGATCAGATGATCTCTATCGCTAGAACCGGACCTGATGATAATTTAGTAACTCAATATCAATAACAAAATATTTTCGAGAAAATAATAGTTTAGTCGCGCCACTCAGCATTGGAATTGATGAAACTCGAAAATCAAAACATCAGAAATTAAAAAATATGTATTAAATACTATTTGTAAAAATATTTATTTCTTTTTTTAAAACCCATCAGACTATTAGTCACTTGGCTATATTTCTTTTTTTTTTTAATATATCTACTTTATTAAATAATAATAGCGTGTAAAACATAAATTAAGATAAAACTACATGAGATATAAGATTGTTATCGACAATTGTCTAATAGACTCTACAGATATCATCCTGCCATAATTGAATAGAAAAATAGATTAGGATCTAAATACAACGAAATATACGAAAATGTACAAATTAACTAATCAAGACTATACCATTTTATATACATAAAAAAAATACTATTCCTGTATAGATACAGGCATATGCATTAAATACGGAGTAACTCATCAAAGCATCATAGCGATAGTTTTTAGTTCAAAAACTCATGAAGGAGAAACAATAAAGTAAAGTAGCGGTCTGTTACTATTCCATTGCTGGTCTAAGATGGCCTGCTCTCTCCGTTTTTGAAGAGAAGGGTTGGAGCTAAGCCCTAACACGCTGCTCCAATGCGTATTGATAGGTTACGCATAACTCTAGAAGTCTCTAGAGATATGCGGGTTTCCTCACGATGTTTTCCTTCACCGAAAAGCGTGCGATCAATTGTAATTATCAATTAGACACATATTTCTAAAGTTTTTAATAGAAAATCTCATTAGTGCCTGCCGAGGGCTCGAACCCATGATCGTCTCTAGAGAGTCGCACCGTGCGACTCGTGTGAGCTATCACAGCTGGAGAAACAAACAATTAATAAAAGACAAGAAAAGCGTCTAACCGCCTCTTTATCTTAAGTATCGAGATGAGCCTATATCATTTTCCAGCCCTTAAAAGATGTCCATACTAAAAATCACATCCGTCATACCATTCTTGTAGTAAAGAGGACAAATATTTTAGAATTAAAAATAAATATGTATTATTCTGACATAAATATTGGCCCCAAAGGTCAAGCAAGTTATACGTCGAAACTAATTTCTTTCAAAGAAATAGGTAGACACATATGTCTAGTCATTTAGCCGTGTAACCGTGTTCGACCTTCATCCACACAATAGAGCTAGCTAGCATGCATAGTATGTTTAAGGATGAGTACATATGATCACAAAAATGCATATACACAGATGATACATAACGTAGAGCGCTTATGTCACCTATCAGTAACTACTCTAAAGCGAATTATAAATATATCTTATATTATAAGTTTATTATAAGTTTAATGCCGTGTGGTATCCGGCTGAGTAGAATAGACTACCCTCATTTCTTATCGAGAAGTTGTAAAAGACGACTAAGGTAAGTTGACCCATCGTGTGGTACAAAAAATTGAGTAGAATAGACCACCTACTTTCTTACCGAGGGGTCGTAAAATTAGACTCAGGTAAGTTGACGCCAGGCAGGCCGGTCGTAAATACGTAGCGAAATTATGTGACAACATGTTTGTAACATGTGCCACCCCCACTTAGAGTGGAATAAGGGCAGGAGGATGATAAGTTTAGTAAATTTTATTTTAGCTTGGTAGTAACAAAAGATTAATTTAATCGGAATGAATTGGGAAATATTAAATTGCATCGTTGTTGGAGAGGACGCGGAATAGTGCCAACAGTATTCTGAAAGTCTTCTCGGACAAAATAAACACTAATATGTGTCGTCATTTTGTCCAGCATATTATTAGGTAGGCTAATTTTTAATTTGTATTTTTATTTTTATCTATATCTTTAATTGTATTTCAATACTTAGTCATAAGATACTTACTAAAAACTGGACTGTAATTGTCTTAAATAAAGGTCATATTTTTATTAGGTGTCGTAAGAGGCGACTAAGGTATGTGCCGTGTGGTACCCGGCTGCATGGAATAGACCACCCTCATTTCCTTACCGAGGTGTCGTAAAAGGCGACTAAGGTATGTTGACGTCAGGCAGGCGGCCGGTCGTAAAATACGTAGCCAAATCATGTGACAACATGTTTGTAACATGTTGTGCCGACCCCACTTAGAGTGATGGATAGAGGATAGAGGAGAATGATGATGATATTATTAATAAATGGCGTACGCTGAGTAATTCATGTAATATCATGTTTTTCCAGCGTTTAAACTTCGTATCAGGCAATGGTGCGGCTTAAACTGAAATTTAGGTATTTTTCAAGATTTGTGCTATCTATTATTATTAATGCTTATTGTATTGTGAAGTCACCGATTAATTCTAAGTTTAGAGATAGGTAGATAAGGAAGAAGGATGACGGAACAATATTGAACACTTTAGCCATGCGCACTAGAAATGAAGAAGTGTTGCGCTTCCTACGATTTGACTACGTAAGGAATATAACTGACAGTTCAGGGCGAGTGAAGTTTATATATTTATATATTAAAAACGTACCTTAGAAGAATATTTTAATTTATAGAAGAATGGACGTAATGATTTTCAAACTAAGAAGACAACCCTTTTATCTTCGTAAATTACTTCAAGTATTCAAGTACTTCAAGTCGATTCCACACAGATGACATTGCCATATTCATTTTATGAGGTAACTAGCTGTGCCAGCGGCTACGCCCGCGTGGAGATCAGCGTGTCACAATTTTTTTCAATAATCCAAATTTTAAACATAAAAGTAGTTATTGTGAGTTAACCATAAGAGATAGAGACATGCTATCGCGGACTTTTTTGTAGTATTTTTATAGATCCACAGTACTTTAGTACATTACTTTAGCGTATCTCTGCTGGTTTACACAGCGCACGCGACTTAAGCTCCCAGCAAGCGAGTTTTTTAACAACTGTTCGATCACTTCAACAATACCTATATGTACTATTTACCTAAACCATCCGGAGGTATTGCTCTATCTTTGGAGAAATCCGTACAAAGATCCGTTCAGAAGATTTTGAGAAAATCGATAACATACAGACAGACAGCTTTTTGGGACTTTGTTTTATAATAAGTATTGATATGTAAGATAAGTGAAGATTTGGATAATTTATAGAATTAGGCGTTACTTTGCAGGGATCCATAATACAAAAGTAATAATAAAATCCAATTTTATTATTACTTTTATACGATATAGCAAAATATTTTTTTTATTACTTTCGAAGTTTTGGACTTTAAATATAATTTAAAAAAATTACTTCGGCTTCTTCATCTGAAGCCTACATCTCAATATTCAATATTCTCAGTAAATTTACTGAAGCGCCTCCCAAAACTGTAGTCTATATTCTATATTACTGTACCACTTCATGTCACTGCTATATATGATCTATACTTTTCGGTCTATTTGTACTTCTTCTTCACCCCAACATATTGAGCTATACCAGTAACACTGGGTGTTATATGGCTATCCTAATATTGATTACAAACTAATGAACTGAACCATATAAAACTCCCTATTATGTACAATTCAAATCCTCTCTGAAGAAAATCGAAGTTATTTCCCTACGGGCAACCCTAATTCCTTTATTCAATAAGTAATTAAAATATTGATAAAACTGTTATTTCAATATTATCCAAATTATATCAATATTGATCTAGCCGATTAGCTTAGAAATCTTGCCACAGGCAGACAGACTTACACACTTATAGTATTAATAATATGTAGATATAAGTGAAAAGTGATTGTAGTTTATTTATATGATCAAAAATCATAATACATAATAATGCGAATGATACATTAACAATAAACTATTTTCTCTAAATACATACTGTTATGTACAACCTGCCATCGATAAAAGAAATATTTATTGTATTGATTCATGTTAATTAATTATATGGTGATACCTTAAAATATTTGGCAAAATAATATGGAAGTACAAAGTTATAGAGTCAACCGAATAATATATGCATAAGAGCATACAATACACTATACAATTCAATTCAAATTCAAATTCAAAATATTCTTTATTCAAGTAAACTTGTAAACAAGTGCTTTTGAATCGTCAACTTTACTGCTGGTTCGGAAAGCCGTCCTACCGAGAAGAGCCAGCAAGAAACTCGGTGGAGCTCTTTTAAAAAAGAAGATTCTTAATACTAATTACATTTTGTCATAGCTATCCTGCACAAAGTCAAAGAGCAGCTATATCCACGCATACTTATCATCAATGTAAGCCTCCACGGTATAATAGGCTTTCTGTATCAGCCTCTTTTTAACAGTATTTTTAAATTGCTGTAATGGCAAAGTTAAAATTGATTGTGGAATTTTGTTATAGAATCTTATACCCAAACCCACAAACGACTTACGTACTCTTACAAGGCGCAAAGCAGGAGCCGCAAGCTTATGTCGGTTCCTACTTTGTCTATTATATACATCGCCAATCTTTTTATAATTATGTATATTTATATGCACAAAAATCAAATTGCTAAAAATATATTGTGAAGCTAACGTAAGAATACCTGTTTCCTTAAACTTCTCTCGCAGGGACTCAAGCGAATTCAAATTATAAATGCCACGTATGGCTCTTTTTTGCAATACAAAAATTTTCTCAATATCAGCGCATTTACCCCATAACATTATTCCATAAGACATAATGCTATGGAAGTAAGCAAAATAAACTAGTTTTGCTGTTTCGACGTCTGTAAACTGTCTTATCTTTCGAATAGCATAGGCTGCTGAACTGAGTTTCTATATGGATAACTAAGCTTGGTATAATATCACCATGGAGTTAATTAAAGGGAGAACAGTATGGAATTGGCCTTACTCTACACGCGCAACGCTGCGCACACTGCGTGGGGATCAAGGTCATTGGAAATAACGCACACAACTCGATGTGCTAGCGTTATAGGCTAAGAGACAATCTATCTAATTTGAATATCACCGTTCGTCTGTGCCTTATTTAGATGTTTAGGCCTGTGGGATCGTTATAATGATTCCAATACCCATATCGATCAGTAAATAAATAAATAATAAATAAATATATGGGACATTTACACACACGGTCATCCGTCCCCAAAGTAAGTAACTTAATACTTGTGTTATGGGTGACGGACAACTGGTAGATATACTACGTATATAAGTTTAAATACATACTTAAATACAAATACACACCCAGGCTCGAAGAACCAACAATTTGTTTATAGAAAATGTTGGCCCTTGGCGGGAATCGAACCCGCGACCCGCGGAGCTGAAGACAGGGTCACTACACACAACGCCAACGGGTCAGTCAAATCAGTGATATTTTATTCCAGCATTCTCTTCATCAACACTCTATTACCGGAACTAAACAGACTTAGATCATTTTATTGCTGCCTGCCAACTGAGGTTTTGTATAATTAAAAGCTTATATTTTATGTATGTAAAGGTATCTTGTAAGTTAAATTTGACCCACTTCCCGGTGTCCGATTGAGCTGAAATTTTACATATTGCTGTGAGCCCAATGATAAAGCGTGTTTATGATAAGTATGACCTGATTCTGCTGCCAGAATTAGCCCCAGACGAGGGAACTCCTCAACGGTTAAAAGCTGGGACATAAAGTTTTGTTAAAAGATTATTTAAATTAACTTGTTATATAGTTAGAACATTAGTTTAATACTATAGGATTAACGTATATGACAAACGTATGAACGTACGTAACAGAATATGTGTACCTACAACCCATACTCAAAAATGTATCCGACATATACCGGCGAAAATTTGTTTGCGTGAGTTTAATCGTGTATCACACGTACATGTGTCTTTGTTGTTTTAGTGCTTTAAAAGTAAAATATTTTTTACAAATTTCCAGGTTGATAGATCGTTATATTTAGGCCTAACGATTAAGTTTGATATAAATATAAAATAAGTATGAGATAAATATCATACAAAAATTACAATACGCTACAAATTATGCGTCAATGTATAAATTTATAACAACGCTATTTTCCTTTTACATTTATTTCATAAATAAGAAGTAATTTTCTCAAATGTCAACCCATTTAATCTTTTTCAACTACTCAAAGACATTGACGGCGACTATGTTTTTTTATTGACCAACTATATGAAGGAGGTTGTATTTGAAACATGTAACAAATTATACAACATTGTTTTACGTCTTGCAATGATGGTCTGCAGTCATAATACTACATCGTTGATAATTATACCCAACAATGGAGTTTCGTAAGAATGATATTAAAAGCAGTACTTTTTAAAGACATAAATTTTGTCACCGGCTCTTTTGCCATGCATCTAAACTCGCCTACCAACTATTGGTACTACGTAATTCGTCGGCTGGACATCCGGTCGCACCTAGGTTTCGAATACGATTATAAATTGCCGAAATCAACTGAAAAGCCCCAAGGTTGTAACGCATGTGCAGTACTAATAATATAATCACAAATATATTTAAATCGATTTCGTATATTGACCTTGTTACAGTGCGTGTTGTCAGTATTGTACTCGAAACTTGCTCGACAATGGGCCTTATGATAAAGCTTAGAGCCGACTAGACGGCAAAGCGAGCTATGTTTAGAGTGTCTATACTTGATCGTATCAAGAATCAGATTCTCTAAAGACCCAAAATTACTAATATAGCACAGAGTATCGTGAACCTGAAGTGGCATTGCATAGGGCACACAGTATGACAAAACGTTTAGATGTTGGATTGGCGACATCTACACCGATAAACGGAGCGTTAGTAAGAGTAGACCTGGACAAGCAACGAGATGGCGAGATGACCTCAAAAAATTTGCGGGAACCCAGTGGGTTCCTGCGACTTTTGACTGATACAAATACAGGATCATATGACGTGGAATTTTGAAGAGATCTTTGTTTAACTATCTACGTCCATAAGTAAAAAGATGTAAAGAGGAGTTACTATAACTAGCATTCTTGTAAACGTAAAAGTAAAGTAACGGCTTGTTACTATCCCACTGCATAGACCTCTCCAATCCTTCTCTCCATTGGAGAGAAGGATTGGAGTTAAGACCTACCACGCTGCTCCAATGCGGATTGGTAGGTTGCACATATCCTTACAATTCTCTAGAGATATGCAGGTGTCCTCACGATGTTTTCCTTCACAGAAAAGCGTGTGATAAATATTATTAATTAGAGACATAAGTTATAATAGAAAAACTCATTGGTGTCTGCCCGGGGTTTGAACTCATGAGCGTCTCTAGAGATTCGCACGGTCTCACCACTAACTAGGCTACCACAGCTCGCATTCTTGTACCAGCTATCAATTGTAATTAGTATATAGTTACAGTAGTATTATAGAACAGTGTTACATATAACGATATCTGTATGTTTCAGTTTTCATTATCAGTTACGGTCAGTAACGCATGAGAGAACATTGAAAATGCTATCGGTATGTTTCTGATTTTTCAAATTTGTTAAAAAACCACAGGAAATACTAATCCGGAAAACATACTGATCAACATTGGCTATCAATAAATCTAATTGCATCTCACCTTGATAATGAAACTCAAAGAGGTTAAATAGTAATAGTGCATTCAAATGCAATTGTACGATCGTTTCTCTCAAGGCTCAATATTGGGTCCCTTTCTATTTTTAGTATATATAAAATTATTTAAAATATTCTAATTATTATTGAACAATTTTATTCCATTTTAAAATTATAAAAACATTTATAATTTATTAATTTAAGTTATACTAAAAACATGAATTACTAGCTAAATAAAAATTAGTACACTGTACGAACACTGGCTTACGCAGTGTAAAAATAAATTTGTAAACTATTGATTTGAATTAATCGAATGATGAATTTATTTAGTACTTGAAAATTCAAATGAGCTTTTCTATAAAAGTTCAAATAAACCCATATTCAGATCCTAAAACTGAGTTTTGATAGTACTTGGTTAAATTTTTTTCATCATTATATTTACATTCGGTAAATATAATGATGTGCAGTAGCCAAACTGTATTTTCATAAGGAATGTGTAAATAGGCCCTTAGCGCCGTATAATAATGAGGTACGGAATCAAGCAAATCAACTGTGATATTAAATAAACATACAGAACGACACGACAAAGAGTATGATAGCATAAAATGTTTATAATGATTTCAAAATAATCAAAATAAGCCGTTATTGCTGAGTCTTGAGAGCTCATGGCTCTTACAGGTGTTATTGCTTCAAATTAAAATTTATTTGCTGGTTGATGGAACTTTTCAATGATAGGAAACACTGCGTGTATACATGCATAGAGGATTCCTAGAGAGATGTAACGAAGGCGTAGAAAGGGCTTCGCCTCGCTTATCTATAACGCACCTATTTATGAAATACTCTCTTTGCATTTTTTGCTTCCCGCTTTACAGCTACACATCAGAAAAAATGGATGGAGAACTTCTAGGTTAACATTTTAAAGCTTAGAGAGCATCAAGGTTTTCCAACTGGCATTATAACAGTGAGCCTTTCGTCTATTATCCAATAAAAAAAAGTAAACGTAGCATACCGAGCATATTAAGTAGCAGGGCACAGATTTTCAAGAGCAAGATCTCTACATCTAGGGTGAAATTGTTAAAGCAAAAAGATTGGATTAGCTATAATAGTAAATAAATTAAAGAAGGCAGCCGTATACGGTTCTCTTTTATCGATATATATCTCTTTGATAGACTTGCAGGCCTATCATGAACTCTTATTGCGACTCAATTGAAGACGTAAACGACGACCGCGATCCGCTTTCTTTTCGTACCATGACGTGTGAATTGCATTGGGGTCGTAATGTTCGAATAGGATAACGTTATATGAACTATAAGTCTGTCTCTTTTACTCACATGTTCTTAGGACGAATTCCGAACGACTTAAAGTGTGTGTCTTTCAGACGTCATTGTATGAAAAAGCAAAACAATTTCGTTTACGTCTTCAATTGAGTCGTAATAACAGTTCATGGTAGGCCTGCTGGTAACAAATAAACGGCTATCTACCAAATATTTTATTTCTTTCAATTCATTCCTTTTTTTTTACAAGAAAAATGTACAAGTTATGTCTATCTTAAAAATCTTACACGCTAGCACTATAATTAATTCATTCCTTTTAGATTATTTCGGCGTCTGTTTCTATGGCCTTTAAGGTTGTTTTGCAATCTCAAAGGAACCCAAATGTCTTATCTATAAATTTTAGTAAATGTAAATTCCATATTAAAATGACGGCTTTACAACATTTACATCGTGGTTTTTGGATTTAAATGAAACTTGTAATTACGAGAATTTCAGCGCACAAAAGGATCACTTTCATTTGTTTTGTCTTATGTATTTGTCACTTACTTAAACGTCACTTTGCAGATTTTATGTAAACGTTTTGGTCAATCAATGCATAATTGGATTTAACGGGTGCTATACACAAAGTACAGTGTTAACCTCTCTAAAATCAAGTTTCACATCGTCGTCATAGATTCCAAGCTTAAATTGGCTATTTTAATATTTTAGACTAATGCTTAGCGTATTCTCAATGGAATATTACAAATAAATTTTCCATTCCTTAAACAATGAGTCATCTTGCTACTTATAAAGTAATTTGTAGCCGTAGATTTTTACATTTATTTTAAATATAGAATAGATACAAAATAAACTAGTAATTTAGAGCCTGTTTATTCAAATGAAATTTTTTTGGACGATAAGCTCGAATAAATAAAGGTGTATGTTTTGAGACACGTGAATGATAAGTATATTAACTACGTATATTTCTTTATATAGAGCTAAATTCATGCCACTGTACTCATTTCGCTTTTGGTATACAATTTATAATATACTAGCTGTAATTCAGTGTATCAAAATTTTCCCTGTATTGTAAGTTAACCATAATAAATAGAGACATGCTATCGCTACATTACTGTAGTGTATCTCTGTACTAGATTAAGTGGCGCACGCAAGTAAAGCTCTTTAGCAAGCGAGTTTTTTTTACAACCGCACGACCTCTTCGGCACAATTTACACAAAACGGTAAAGTACTGTTGACGTAAGCCTTCTGAAAGAATTGCACTATCTTTTAGTAATCATCATCACTCTAAGTGGGGTCGGCACATCAAGTTACAAACATGTTGTCACATGATTTGGCTACGTAATTTACGACCGGCCGCCTGCCTGTCAACGTAAGTTGACGTTATATTCATATTTTACGACCCCTCGGTAAGAAAGAGGGTGGTCTATTCTACTCAACCGGATACCACACGGTGGAGCAACTTACGTCAGGCGCCTTTCACGACACCTCTGTAAGTAATGAGGGTGGTCTATCCTCCTCAGTCGGATATCACATGGCGGATCGACTTACCTTAGTCACCTTTTACGACATCTCGGTAAGAAAAAGAGGATACCACACGGCATACTATCTTTTAGTAAAAACCGTACAACAAGCATTTCAGTAGATTTTTGAAAAAATCGATCACATACGCTTTTGGGTACTTTATTTTATAATAAGTATAGATAATATATACAGCACTATTATAATATAAAGTGTAGGGTATTTGAATATAAATTAACGGTGAAGCCAAAAAAGTTTTTACGTAAATTACATCATAATATCCATATCAGAAAATAATCTAGTAGTTCATACAAATATTATAAACGCGGCGGTCTATCTGTCTGTATATTAAAGCTAATAATCTGGAGCAATATTGGAGATGTTTGTTTAAATTAAAAATTATGATCGATTTTTCGGAAACTGTTCGAGCCGCTTTGCTAGCTTGCCCTTCCTGAAATCGCTATCTCTGAACCAGATAGAAATCTACATACATCTTTTTAATTACAGTAAGAATAAAAAATATTCAAAAAACATAATACTACGTGTTCGCATACTCTACTATCCTAAGTGGACGATGGGCGGCAGGATTTACGGCACCTACGCATAAATTTTTGCACGATACACATTCTATCATCGTCCAGCATCGTCGCAATAAATCCATTATTATTGTACTGAAAAGCATGTCATAGTATGGGCGTGACAACTCGAAACGTTTGATTTATGTCGACTATAAAATCGATTATCTTCCTCGCGCAATTTAAATATGTGTATGGTTTATTATATCATTATTTGCAAAAATATGAAGCAACAAACAACGACAAAATCGCAAAGCGTCGTTGTGGAGTCTATCTCCTGATGATGCTTCGGTTCCGGGGCGAAACGATTCTTGAGTTTGTGATAGTGAACGTGTGTAGTGCTTGTGTATTGTGGTGGCTGTGGTAGAGGTTTGTGCATTTGTTTTTACGGATCCTGCATATATCGGGTATGAAAAAACGGATAGTCCATTATACATTTAACACTATATATATTTTCTATTTACTGTATCGCTGATTATAGCAAAATAATTTTATTAATACTTTTGTATTATGGATCTCCGTAAAGTAACGCCTAATTCTATAAAGCATGTTATTTGCATGTTCCTTCTTTTAATTTTACCTTTCTAAAATAAATACGAGATTTCTAAAAAAAAGTAAGTAAAAAAGTAAAGTAGCGGCTTTTTACTATCCCACTGTTGGGCATAGGCCACCTCTCTCCGTTTATGAAGTGAAGGAATGGAAGACATCACGCTGCTCCAATGCGGATTGGTAGGTTACATATATCCCTAGAATTCTCTAGAGCTGTGTAGGTTTCCTCACGATGTTTTCCTTCACCGAAAAGCGTTGATAAATTGCAATTATCAATTAGAGAGTTTTAATAGAAAAACTCGTTGGTGCCCGGGGTTTGAACTCGTAATCGTCTCTAGAGAGTCGCACGGTCTTACCGCTGGGCTATAACAGCTTCACGTTTCAGTAATAACAAAAAAATGAGACGTATTATGTTGCTATCTCGCAAAACTTGCTAATATATTACAGTTGTACCAGTTTAATAAATGCGATCTTGTGCCATTTTAGTATATTATTATTCAAGAGGATTGATAATACTGCATCGCGGTTTATTAATGTCATTCTCAACTTCTTTTAAGCTTACTGCGGCTTTATTTCTATTCGACTTTCAAAATGAAGTTGCGCATTGCGTTGCTATGTCGTGGCTCTATCTTTCGAATGCATCACAACCGGATCGACGCAAAAATGCGACCTTTTTTAGGGCATAAGTACAGGTGGGATGAAAAAAATTCATTTTATAACGTGACGTGTGTGAGAAATATTTAATTGCTTCCACATAAGACATTTCAATTCTTAAATTATAATTAACTAGAAATACGTGCGGCTTCGCCCGCGTGAAATTCAGTGTTTAGCATGTTATAGTCGCTCGGGTCTCCATGAGACTGGCTCTCTGATACCTACACCGCTTTATATACCTATTCCCCCCTCTAAACTATAATTGACACCGGTTTGTAACTACCCCCACTAAAAATTGTTAAAAAACGACCTCTTCAACTTAATTTAGATGAAATGGTTATGTTTCGGAGGAATTGCACTACCTTTTAGTAAAAACCGTACTTAAATCCGATCAGTAGATTTTGAGAAAATGGATTACATACAGACAGACAGCTTTGGGGACTTTATTTTAATATAAGTATAGATGTTGACAGACCGGCTATACTCATGTATTATTTTATCGGATCAGTTCCCGCCACTATAACGCCGCGTAAAGAGCTCATGAGTAGGAAGGAGCCCCGTGTAGGCTTGAAACTAGTCGGGCTCATCGGATAAAATAAGATGTGAGTATAGCCGGTCACTCAACATTAATTATGAATACCTCTCACGATAGTTTAAATTAAAAAAGATTCTTAATTTATTTCTCCATATACTTATTATTCAACAAAGTTTCTTATACCATTAATATAGATAACATAGACTATAAAAGATAACTTTTATAGACAGAAATAAATAAGGTGTGTGAATACCTTGGTTTAGATTTAGAATTCTCCTTGTAGTAATAGATTTCCAATTATTTTTTCTAAAAAAAAAATATTTTTATTTTTATTATAATTACTTATTTTATACCATCGGGCGGGAAGGATCAGTGCAGAAATTGGGAAATGCAGAACGAATGTTACTAAGCCAGTAAGGTGTAAGCTGCAACTTACTCGATTCATGGTTGCCATAATATCAAACTTGGTAACTGATAGGCGTCTTAAATTAATTAATTATAGGAGAAAAATAAACTTCTTAAAAATGTATAAGATCATTTTCAAAAAGTTTGTTTTGCCTTTATACTCTCGTTTGCATAAGTTTATAGACTGTTTTATATTTATACGCTTAATTTATATTTCCATTTGATCGTGCACATATGGTGAAGAAAAATATTGAAAAAACCTCCACATCCCTAGCGAATTTAGAATATATGTAAAAATCAAATCTGCGTTGGAGTATATTCTTGAATTTCGAACAAAGAATTAGTTCAATTATCGGACGTTTATACGCAGCCAGTTTTATAGAAGCTATTTTAAACGTACGTTATTTAAATTTTACCAGTATAAAGTTGATATTAATTTAAACACAAAATATAACGTAGCGGCCTGTTACAATCCCACTGCTGGGAATAGGCCTCCTCTCTCCGTTTCTGGAGAGAAGGGTTAGAGCTAAGACCTACGCTGCCCCAATGCGGATTGGTAGGTTACACATATCTCCAGAATTCTCTAGAGATATGCAGGTTTCCTCACGATGTTTTCCTTCACCGAAAAGCGTTTGATAAATTGTAATTATCAATTAGACACGTGAGTTTTAATAGAAAAACTCATTGGTGCCTGCCCGGGTTTGAACTCGTGTTCCCCTTGAAAGAGTCGCACGGTCTCACCGCTGGGCTATCACAGCTTAACACAAAATATAGTTCTAATAATTCTTGTTTACCGCTACTTTTTGGTTCGATATAATAAAGTACCATATTCAAACTTTTCCATTCGCTCAGGTAGTATTTTTTTCACGTTTAGATAATCGCTATGAAACGTGCGGCGGCCAGTTTAAAGACTCACTTTAAAGGAGCCGCGCGTAGGCGTATGTGTGCCTATAGAATTTACACAGCTATACCTGACTATATTCAGATATATAATACAAAAAATTGCTGAAATTCTTTAATGCTAATGAAAATATTATATTGACACTTGCTTTACGGTATAATATAAATATTAAAAAAGAAAACAAACTGTATACTTATTTAACATATATTTTAAGGCTAAAGTCTAATGGTATAGAGAGTACAGCCGCTATATGGGCTTGAGGTTAAATTCACCTAAGTACTGACCAACTAAGCATTAAAAAAAACCGTTGCTCATATCAAGGAAATGCTAAGAAATATCTTCTCAATTACCAGCCTCACCTGTCCGTTTGTCACCCAAAAAAAAAAATTGGCCCGTTAGTGCCAATATCCTATCTGTAGATTTTAAATTAAATATGAATTCCATATCATCATATTAATTGACAGTGACCCCTTCCTTATGTGAAGTGACAGTGAAGCCTTCAGCTTGTCATGGCTTCGATACCAACCTATAACAATTTGCTGATTCTCGGAGTCTGGGTGTATATTCGCACGCTTAATATTAAAGTGACCTAATTCAAAAAATATTTGTGGTAAATAGCAATAAAGCGTAGCATCTACACTATCGTAAGTGCTAAGAGACCTATAACTTCGAAGAGCAAGAAAACATGAGTTTTTTAATATTTCGTAGTGTGATGTCATAGATGGCATTGATATAGGGATTAAAATGTATCTAACTCAATTAAGCCTAATTTTAATTAGGTCACTTACTAATACTAATCGTGCTATTATATATATAAGTATATATTCAAATTATTTCAAATTATATATGTATATATGGACAGACAACTGGTGGTCTGTCATCCGTAGATCAAGTTGTGAATGACAAACAACTTAAAGGAGTAGCGTGATGACTTTCCGACATCGTAATGATTAATCAAAATCATACTATCAGCCCTCCACTACACGTCACCCTAAGCCGTGGTCTGGAAGCATCCACAGGACGACGTTCCCCGACGCTAGTAGAGCTTCTGCGCTCTACTCTCTGCATTTCGCAACCTCGACGATGTTTCTGCGCTCCTCGTCCCGCCCGGTGACGCTGTAAAAGCCGTTAGGGCTAACAGCATACAGTCAGTTCGAAAAAAAGACACAACTATTAAGCTACTTTTTGGGACAGACGGCCGTGTGTGTAAGTGTACTTTTATTATTATTATTTATTACATTATTTTATACTACTCTGATATGTTACACATAGTTATAAAATATCTTTGTACAAAATATCCAAATCCATTCAGCCGTTATTGTTTGAATAAAAAAATGACCTAACGTCAAACTTTCCAATTCTAACATAAGTAAAGGCATCGTTAAGTCATATCAGATGAATTTCAGAATTTTAAGCCTGTGATAAATTTATACTACATAGTAGTATAGAAAGAAGCGGTTAATAAATACTATAAAATAAAAATGAAACTTAATAGCTTACATAAAAAAAATTTGAAAACAATTTTCATACTTCTAACACTTACCCCTCGTACGCACGAGATGATTTTTATCGTGCGTTAAAAATACGTCGAAATGAAACAAATGGGTATCCAGGTATCTGTGCACATGACAGCGCTTTTAAAACGCGACGTATTTTTATCGTGCAGTGTTTCAATTTATTCGTTAGGACGTAGAGCGTTAAGCTGAATATTCAATACGAAACTTCTTATAACGCGTATTGCGGAATTATAACGCGACGTATTTTTTACTCTCGTCCGAACGAGGCGTTAGATAGTTCTAGAAAAAGCTTCCGAATTGACAATAAAACACTTTTGCAACATTCACAGACACGCAGACCGTCGAGTCCAGTTACAATAATGATATTTTTATACCTGTTAATGTTTTCTAACGATCTCTTAAGTGTTCACCGTGCTTTTACTCGCAGATCATAAATTAATATGCATCAAAACGCTACTCTGTCGGCTTATAAAAATACATTCATTTTGAGCAACCTAATAGCTTTTATAATTATAGACTTCATTTCGTAAATGTAAAGGAATAAAAGATATCAAGACTTTTTCGCAGTGTACATTGTTTTCGAAAAAAAAAATGGCTTTAAACACTCGATCTAGATCGGACGAAGGCAGATTTTTTTTGAAATTATATTATAGTTTTTTAGATTTTTTTTTTCGAATTGTCAACACGATGAATTCACTGCTGCAGCGGACTATTATTAATAAATGACGCTTTATAGAATTACGCGTAAGTCGCTTCTTACGACATTAAGAAGTGACTAAGGTAAGTGCCGTGTGGTATCCGGTCGAATAGAATAGACCACCCTTATTTCTTAAATTCATTAATATTAATTGTATATGTTTTGATTGTTACTCTCGCTTTGAACTCGCGAGCTCCTGGATTAATATCAAAGGACATGAAACTATTACAGTAGATAGCGACATTAATTAAAAAATAATTAGATCTGATATGATTTATACTATACTAGCTGTGCTAGCGGCTTAGCCCGCGTGGAATCTGCGTCTCACAATTTTTTTTGAAATTTTAAATATGAAAGTAGTTATTGTGAGTTAACCATAAGAGATAGAGACATGCTATCCCGGATTTTGTTGTAGTAGGTTTAAAGATCTACATTTCTCTAGTACATTACTGCTGGTTTACGCAGCGCACGCAACTTAAGCTCGCAGCAAGCAAGTTTTTTAAAAACTGCGCGATTTCTTCTACACAATTTACATAATACCGATATGTACTATTTACTTAAACCATTCGAAAGTATTGCACTATCTTTTGGTGAAAACCGTACAAAAATCCGTTCAGTAGATTTTGAGAAAATCGATTACATACAGACAGACAGCTTATAGGGACTTTGTTTTATAATAAGTATAGATTATACGTTACCTACGTATACAATATGTTGTTCTAACATTGAAGTGGGTGCGCCATAACACTTGGTACAACACTTCGAATAAAGAGAATAATCTTATGATAGGACTATAAATTACCATCGAGTGGGGCGCGAATATTTTTCCACCAACAGTTATATGCGTGCATTATGAACGAGCAAATTAGGACAGTTATCATACTTAACGTTAGGCTTAAACTAACTTAGTGCCTAGATTTTTTTCATAAATATATTTAGTACAATGTACTGTAGAAAGATTTTGCATTACTCACAAAATCAATACGTATATGTGTCTGGTAAGTAGCTGTACCAACGATTTCATTATTGAACCTTTATCGTACAGACTTTTATGGAAATAAATACGATCACGTAGCTATTTACTTCCTTATTCCCAGAATAAATGTTGATTCGCTTAAAATATATGTTACATCGGTATATGAGCTTTAAATGAAAGAAAATTTTGACATTATTAGTTTAGTGGTTTGCCGTGACTGCGTAACTTTTTTATATCATCAAATGAAAGTCCTGTCAAAATCGGTGTTGCTGTTCCCGAGAAAGTACTATTACCCTAATTCTCCCAAAAGAATTGCAGTTAAGAGTAAAAACTGTACAAAAATACGTTCAGTACATTTTGTTCATACAAAATTATTGGTCATTTAAAAATAAATTCCTAGACATTAACAGAAAACAATTGATGCAACTCTTACAGATTTTTGAAGAGAAGGGTTGGAGCTAAGACCTACAACGCTGCTTCAATGCGGATTGGTAGGTTACACATATCTCCAGAATTCTCTAGAGATATGCAGGTTTCCTCACAATGTTTTCCTTCACCTAAAAGCGTGTGATAAATTGCAATTATCAATTAGAAAGTTTTAATAGAAAAACTCATCGGTGCCTGCCCGGGTTTGAACTCGTGTTCCCCTCGAAAGAGTCGTACGGTCTCACCGCTGGGCTATCACAGCTTAACTCTAGTCTAATGAGAGTATTATTACCAACACCACACCAAATATATTATCCAAAAAATCATTATATTATGCTGGTGAAATTAATACACAAGAGAAATATCAATTACAAAAGTTAAAATTTAAAATCTTTAAGATAGAGACCGTCGAGTTTCTTTATAATTCTTCTCGGTAAGATCAACATTCCGAACCAGTGGTATCTGCATTAATGTTATTGATACTTGACGATACAAAAACGGTTGAAAAACCTTGAACAATGATTATTTGGATTTGATTTAAATATTTAACCATTTAAAAAGTGGCGAAATATTGTGCACGGAAAATCCATCTACGCTATAACAAATTGCAACTGATTTAAAAGATTGGTGGCCTGCCAAACCAAGGCTAATCCGCATTTTAGACAGGTCAGGAAATTGTTGCCAAAAAAATGTTTTTGTGCGAAATTACGTACCATTCCGTAATCCAGCTGTATATTCCAGGTCAATGTACACAAACATCTGAATCCAACATCTATATGTTTCATAAAACATTTTATCTGCACCAAAATGGTTAGATATGTACATGATTACAGACAAAAAAAAGTTTTTTGGGAACATAAATTTTCCGATTATAAAATACTACAAAAGTAATAATAAAAAAAAGTTATTATGCTATAATCCGCTATACAGTAAATAGAGAATATATATAGTGTTAAATGTATACGTTATATGCAGGATTTGCGATTTTGTCGCGGAGTCTATCTCATGATGATGCTTCGGTTGCGGGGCGAAACGATTGTTGAGTTTGTGATAGTGAACGTGTGTAGTGCTTGTGTATTGTGGTGGCAGTGGTGGAGGTTTGTGCATGTGTTTTTATGGATCCTGCATGTAACGGGTATGAAAAAACGAATAGTTCACTATACATTTAGCACTATATATATTTTCTATTTACTGTATAGCGGATTATAGCAAAATATTTTTATTATTACTTTTGTATTATGGATCTCCGCAAAGTAACGCCTAATTCTATAAATTATATAAAATACTATATTTAATGTTTGATATTAACGGAACGTTAGTCGGGCTTTCTTACTTTGAAATCACTTGACTTAACATCAAAGTAAAATTAGCTAAAAAGTTAAGAACTGTAAAATTAACGTTATTTATACATATTCTATCTATACTAATATTAGTAATATACAAACTTGTATATACAAGTTTGTTTGTATATACAAGTTTAGTAATATACAAGTTTGTTTGTATATACAAGTTTAGTAATATACAAGTTTGTTTGTTTGATTGTTTGTTTATTTGTTTCATTGATTGATTGTTTGAAGGCGGTAATCTCAGGAACTACTTGACCGATTTGAAATATTCTTTGAGTGTAAGATAGTAAAGCTATAGACTATATAACATTACGTTAAGATGAATAGACGAAGAGCAGCACTAAAAAATATTTCAAAAACGGCAGAATCTTCAGCTTTCCTTGTGTGCGCTAAGTAAACTGTGAAAGTTATTAAAAAGTCATGTACTACAAAATTGTTCTCCTCTAAAAGTTGTAAATAAAAGTCCGCGACAGCTTAAGTCTAGCTTTTAAGGTTAACCCACTTTAATCATAATTAATATAAGAATTAAGGTTTACTCAAATAATAAGACTTCATTCCACGCGAACGAAGCTGCGTTGAAAAGCGAGTATACTAGTATAGTACTATTATAAGCTGTGATAGCCCAGCGGTGAGACCGCGCAACTCTCTAGAGACGATCATGGGTTCAAACCTCGAGCAGGCACCAATTAGTTTTTCTATTAAAATGTATGTGTCTGATTGACAATCGCAATTTATCAAATGCTTTTCAGTGAAGGACAACATCGTTAGGTACTTGCATATCTCTAGAGAATTCTAGGGATATGTGTAACCTACCAATTCGCATTGGAGCAACGTGGCAGGTCTTAGCTCCAAACCTTCTCTCCAAAAATGTAGATAAAATAAATCTCCTTTTTAAAGTTTCTAAAATGTTCTATTGTACTCTTGTTTATTATTTCTACTTAAATTATATACCTATATGTTTGTATATGCGAAAGTTTATGCTTTTGATATTCATATTCTATATTTATATTCTTTATTTAGTTTTACCCTCAACCGTGATAACTTTTGTTAGTATATATTATTAGAACTAACTGAGTTATTTAATAATTTCTTTTTGGATGTAAACAAGTTTGCTTTGACAGATGTCACTGTTCAATGATGACGTTTGACGTTTAGTTTCTGCTCGTTCTGTTATGGTCATTTTGCTAAGCATAACGCATAAAGCATAACATTTATACTTTACTGTAACTTAAGGATTTTTTTTTGTCTATTGTAGTGTTTACTATATAGTTGTAGTTACATTGTACCTAATATCTTTAAATATTATATGCATTTCTATTATTTTTAACTTAGCACTAATGTTCGGTTTCCCTTACAGCTGGCGGGTTAGGAAAGTATAGATACCAGTCAATTATATTAACTTGACAGTTTTAATTTTTATTTTTATTTTTTATTTTTTATTCTTATATATAATTATTATATTTATTATTATATATATATATATATATATATTTTTATGTCGTCTAGTGAGAGTATAAATAGTGATAAATTTTTTTCTTTATCGTCCTATGATGAAATGTCTAGCGATGATAGTTTCCACAGTACATCTTTCCTTCCATTAAATGTCGCCCTAAATTCATATTTCTCAGACTCACTGAAAAATTTTAATGTTATCCATATTAACGCGCAAAGTATTCCGGCTCATTATCCTGATATGCTTGCGGCATTTGAATGTCGTCACATTCATGCAATCCTAGTTTCAGAGTCGTGGCTCAAGCCCTGCTTACCTTCAACTTCTTACTCTCTCCCTGGCTTCCGACTTTTACGTAATGATCGTGTTGGTAAAGGGGGTGGTGGAGTAGCGATCTACTTACGTGCTCATATTCCTTTTAAAATTATTAGCTCCTCACCGCAACCCCCTTTAAATGATTCGGCAGAACACTTACTAGTTGAAGTCAATCTATCTTACTCTAAAATCCTTCTCGGCGTTTTTTATTGCCCTCCTTCTATCCCTAATTACTTTAATGCCTTCGAAGTATTACTTGAAAATTTAATTCCTTCATACAGCCACTCTATTATAATGGGTGATTTTAATACATGTCTGCATAAAGGCGATAATCGCAGTAAGAAGCTTATGGCTGTAACTGAATCATGTAATTTGCGTATGCTACCCCTTAAGGCTACCTACAATTGCCCTGGCTGTACCCCCTCACTTCTCGATCTTATTATGGTCTCCTCTCCAGAATTCATCAGTAAGCACGGTCAGTGTTCCGCTGATGAATTTTCTTATCATGATCTCATTTATCTCTCCTATAACATACGTCCTCCAAAGGCAAAACCGAGAATACTTCTTCAACGTAATTTTGGTGGAATTGATAAAGACTTGCTTTGTGAGGATGCTCGTCGGTTGGATTGGAGTATCGTTACCAATGCTGATACCATTGACAATAAAGTACAATTATTTAATACATTGATAACTGAGTTATATAATATCCATGCTCCTATACGACCAGTTAAAAAAAAACATCTGCCTGCTCCATGGTTATCCGACGAGTTAAAGATTTTAATGGAAAAAAAGAATAAAGCCAAATACAAATTTAAAATAAACGGCACTGTAGAAAATCGTCTAAAATACCATAAAGCTCGGAATCGCTGCAATACATCGTGTAGAGACGCACAACGACGCCACATTTATAAATCTCTTGAAAATGGCGACACCGCCAAAACTTGGAAATTTCTTAAGACACTTGGAGTTGGTAAATCATCTCATATTACTTCCATCATTCCTGATATCGAAATTCTTAATGAACACTTTTCTTCGTGTGACACAATTGATAGTAACAAAAAAGAACGGACGCTTAATCTTCTTTCATCGTCCCCAACTCCAGACTTTCTACCATTTATCTTCAAAGATTTCGCTGAATGTGATGTTAAAAAGAACATACTATCTGTCTCGTCGAATGCTGTTGGTGCTGACTGCATTAGCCGTAATATGATCGTGCCTATCCTAGATATTGTGGCTCCTGTGTTAACACACATCCTTAATTTCTCCGTCTATACTAGCACGTTTCCTGAGTCTTGGAAGAGTGCACACATTATTCCTTTACCTAAAAAAGCCTGTCCCACGAATGTCTCCGACTATCGTCCTATCTCGATTTTACCTTTCCTTTCCAAAATTCTTGAAAAATTAGTATATCAACAACTGTCTCTTTTCCTTAATAAACATCTCCTTCTCAGTCCTCTACAATCCGGGTTTCGTCCTGGTCATAGTACGGTTACAGCGCTTGTCAAAGTCACGGATGACATTAGACGGGCCATGGATAGTAAGCAGCTTACTATTTTGACTTTACTGGATTTCAGTAATGCTTTTAACACTGTGGATTTTGATATCTTGTTAAGTCTGCTACGTTCGATTAACATATCTCCATCAGTGATTGAGTGGTTTCGGAGTTACCTCAGTGGTCGTCGACAGCGAATACACGTTGATGAGATCTTCTCATCGTGGTGTGACGTCTATTCTGGGGTACCTCAAGGTGGCGTGTTATCTCCGCTTTTATTTGCTATGTTTATTAATTCTTTACCCTGTAATATTACTTCTCTCTATCACATGTATGCAGATGATATCCAAATCTATCGCTCTTCAACCCTGGAAAATATTGCTCTTGCTGTCACTGAAATAAATAGCGATCTAATGGCTATTTCTGAGTGGAGCAAAAGCTTTGGCCTTTGTGTTAACCCAGGAAAATCACAAGCCATTGTTATTGGCAGCCAGGGTATGATTTCGAGGGTTGACTGGCATAGTCTCCCTTCTGTTGTACTTAATGGCATTATTATACCGTATTGTTCTACTGCTAAAGATCTTGGATTACACTTAGATCAAACGTTATCATGGTCCACGCACATTCAAGATGTTAGCAAGAAAATATTTATGACATTAAGTTCGTTACGTCGACTACGATCTGTGCTACCAATTCCTACTAAAATTATGTTGGCAAATTCTCTTCTTCTTTCAATTCTCGATTATGCCGACGCAAGCTATATCAATTTGACTGAGGACCAATTAAACAAACTTGAGCGACTTCAAAATCTTGCCATTCGGTTCATATTTAGCTTACGCAAGTATGACCATGTATCAGTCTTCCGTCAAAAGCTCAAATGGCTCCCTATTCGTTGTCGCCGGAATTTGCATATACTTTCACTTCTGTACTGTGTGTTATTTGATTCAAAAACTCCTTCGTATCTGAAGGGGAAATTCAAATTTCAGGGAGTGCAGACTGAGTTGCGTATCACCAGAAAACTGTTGCTTACGATGCCTACCCATAAAACTAAATTTTTCGGCCAGTCTTTTGAAGTTGGTGCTGTTAAATTATGGAATGCACTCCCTCTAGAAATTCGTAACTCCACTTCACTGGGCATTTTTAAAAATCGTGTTAAAGCTTATTATCTCGCTAACTCATAATAATTGACGACTAATTTTACATACTTTATTTTAATTTGTATTTATATATAAATGTACATATATTATACTATTTATTAGTCTGTGTAGAATCTGTATGTATTTTAAATAATATTATTTGTGTAACATGTCTGTGTATTAGTGTGTACTTAATTGTATGTATGTCTATTATAATACACCACCTACCTACATTTATCTTACAACTTTCCTAATCCGAAGGTTGTCTGGAAGAAATCGCTTAGAAGCGATAAGACCGCCTTTTGTACTCTATATTTTTTTTATATTTAGTTGTAATTGTATATTTAAATTTTTTTGGTGTGCAATAAAGTATATAAATAAATAAGAGTCCTGTGCCCAGCAGTGGGATAGTAACAGTACTTTTATACATATTGAAAAACAAAATCCCTAAAAGTGGTCTATTTGTACGTGATTTTCTCAAAATCTAAACTAAACGGAAATCTAAACGAAATTTATTACGGTTTTTACTAAAAGATAGTGCAATCTCTTAAGAAGGTGTAAGTTACTAGTACATTAGCATTTGAATTCCCGTGGGATTAGTATTTATTTACGAGTGAAAAACGTTGTGGCACACTGATTTCTTCGCGGGCAGGGCTGCGGGAAGTTAAATAAAACTTTTAGTGCTTTCTAGATATATCAAAAACACTATAACTAATTATTACCGTACTCTTACCGGAGGTATCACTATTAGTAATAAGAAGGAATAAAAAGAAACTTTATTGTAGATATTTGATCAATAAAGCGTCTTAAATATATGTTTTGTTAATAATAAAATATATTGAAAATCAATATATATGTCGGATACATGGCAATAGTCAAGTTTCATTTCTTTAGTTTTTGTAGAGTGGCACCACTGATCACGCGATCGATACCAGAGCGCGGGCTTGGTTTTGGAGCGAAACTGTTTATAAAAGGCAGAGTTCGCCACATTGAAGGCAGTCTTGTAGCAATACTCGACTCTTACGGTTATTAGCTTACGCTTACGCGGCTAGACCGTTCTGTTGGAGTTTCGTTGTGAACGAAACTTGTACGATCATTATAGATCGTGTTACAACCTGCCTTGGTTAAACAAGGTGTAATTATTACTGTGTCGTTTTAATGTTGCTTAGGTAATTCAGAGAGTACCTAAATTAAGTGTTATTAGAATCTACCCTCATATTCGTGTGATTACTATAGTGTAGTTTAATGTTGTTCGGGTAGATCCACACCTACCCACATTGCGTTCCGTGTTAGTAAAATCGAACTAAGATAATTGCGATTCGTGATAAGAGCAACCATTGAGTTTCTTACCAGTTCTTCTCAGTGGATGACAGCGTTCCGAACTGGTGGTAGAATCGACCTGGTAATAATTCCAAATTACGATTAACTAAACCGTGTTATGACTTGTTTGGCCCGTTCCTATGTTTCACGACCACGCCCGGTCCTGTTTTAGAGGTTACGTTATAACCTCCGCGTTATGATATCGAATTATGCTACCGTACTGTTGTCTGTCTCGTGTTCTATCCTCGGCCCCCTGATGATGAGCCGACATCAGAAGCGGGATTCGAACGTAGAAGTAAAAAAAAATAATAATAATAACGATTTGCGGATTGAAATTATAAGATTAAGATTTTCGCCTTTTGCAAGTTCAGCTCTTTTAGTCAAAAACATAATGGGTCATATCGTCTTAGATAAATGCCTGAGAGTAAAGTACCGATTGACAATGACAAGTTTTGTGATAACGTAATTGGTGTTCATGTTTATACAAACGGGTTCTTGGTTCGGTGGGTCGGTGACTATACCAGAGTATCGTCTGTAGCCTGGTAGAAATCGGTATCTACTTTGAGTAGTCCGTGGGTACGCAGTGAAGCGATAGCTCTGGGTGGTATAGTCTGGGTCTAGCTGTGTAGCGATGACCGTGAGTCGTGTGGACTCGGTTTCCCTGAGGGAAGACCCTTCTGTTGAGACAGAAGAGGTAGACCACGAACAAGATACCTAGGTTGTTTTTGAAGTAATTTTGATAGGTTTTGTTTTTTTTTTTTTTTAAATATCATGTTGAGTGTCGGTCAATGGTACTCTGACTCGGTACTTTTCGTATTCATTGTGGTTTGTGCACGACTTAAAAATTAGTTTCGTATGGTTTAAAATTTTAGTCAGTCGAGTGTATTCAGCACTGTTCAGATTTTGTGTATCGTTGAAATTGAAAATATTTTTTTCGAGATTTTATTGCATGTTTTGCCGGACGTCTATTTGCGTAGTGATATTATGATAGCTCGCGAAATATTGCTATGAGGATTTAGTATTTACATGACCGCGACTCTATTTAAAATTTCGAAAGTGCACTTATTGCGAACTTACGTATTATTACGTAAGTAATTTACAACTACCCTCAGTTGAGTTAGTGTATTGTTCTAATGAACTACCCGATGTGAATAATTTTACGGAAATTGATACCGAAGTGTGCTTAGGTTAAAAATCGAAACTTATTTGTGTTGATTCGTTATTCGGACTATTTTATTACTAGTGTAACAGACACTAAAAATGTTGGAATATGAAACAGTCAAATGAGTCTGTGTTGTGGTTAATACCGGAAGTGAGGTTCTTGAGTGATCAATAGCGAGGGTAAGGGACTTTTAAATAGTAGGGATTGACTTAAATAGTGAAACTTGACGTAATTAGAGATTCTGTTGGGATTCTGTCGAGTCTGTCGATTGTCATCATTAACGTGATTTCTAGTTGAAGTGTATTTTTGAGTCGATTAGTGAAGTCAAGCTTAAAGCGAATAGTGAATTAATACAAGTTTAATAGTGAGAAAGTGAAGATGTTACGATCCAAGACCTTCTGGGCTAGTTTTACAAGTTTGCCGCAAATTCTTACCAACTGGAGAACTTGAGATACGATTAATCGACCCGAATAAGACCTTATCGAATTAGTGTAGAAGAAAGGAAAATTATGCGCGAACGTGTAGATGAGTTATTGCTTGCAAATATCATTCTACCAAGTAGTGCACCGTTTGCTAGTCCACCCATTTTGGTTAAAGAAAAACGCGACGGCTTCGTTAGGATGTGTATTGACTACCGCGAACTAATTTGTAATACGGTACCTGATCACTATCCATTATTACCGCTTATATCCGACCAAATATTGCACTTACATAGTGCGCGGTATTTTACCAAGTTATATTGTGCTTCAGGTTTTTATTTAATTCCTGTAAAATCAGATGATCAGTTGTTACCATGTACTGCGTTCATATCGCCGGATGGTCAGTACGACTATTTGACCATGCCTTTCGGGCTCCGTAATGCTATATCAGTTTTTCAACGCGCGATAGTTAAAGCTCTTGGCGATCTTGCTAATAGCTACGTCATTGTTTACGTCGACGATATTTTAATCATTTCGAAAACAATTGAGGAAGGTATCGAGAGACTTGAAATAGTTTTACAAACATTAACGATGGCCGGTTTCTCTTTAAATTTAATTGAACACGTTCGTTTCTGAAGACTCTACTTGAGTTCTTATCTTATAAAGTAAGATCGGGAGAGGTCGGACCCTAAGTTTAAAGAACCTTATGAGGTTATAGAAGTTCTTGACGGTCGTTATAATTTAAGAGCACTAAACTCAAGGCGTACTTACAAATACGCACATGATAGATTGCGAAAAATGCCGGATATTCAGAGCATAAATGATGAAGTTGTTGTAGAGCTAAGTAGTTGTGGTTATAAAGAAAGTGCTTAAGTTGACATGATGATTGGACCGTACCAGAGGTTGTTGTGTAGCCATAGCTCGTTAGAAATCGGTGTCTACTTTTAGTAGTCCGTGAGTACGCGGTAGGCAGGCAACTCTGGCGGAGGTCGGGGTTTCAGAGGAAACCATAAAGGCGTTCCCGTGGGGGTTCGCAGTGATGAGTAACTGGAGGTTACTGGGCTATGCGTAGCCGTTGATCACATGTGGAACTTAAGTGTTTTGATTGTTGATGTAATTGTTTTGTGTAGAAACACAATTAGTAGTCCCTTGTGCTCTGAATTTCACTGGCAATGATTGTGACATCACATGATGTTGAAGACCAGATAGATGTCGATTGGTTTTGCGCCCTGTTTGGAAAGGTTACATTATAACCTCTTAAGTAGTAATCTCGAATTAATTTCCGTTATTGTCGTCTATCGCTTGTTCGATATTCGTTTTTTTTCCTGACTATTCCGAATTTTGGAGTGGACTTTAAGTACCTACCTAAGAGTTTTCTTATGATCTGTAACGTGATAGGAAAAATAAAGTGACGTGCTGAACAGACCTACTTTAAGGTTATTGTGATAAAGGCTCGAAATGATTATCCAGATGGGATTGTCGTAGTAACCGGATGGAGGTTACTTGTTGAGGACCGGATAGAGGTCAATTGTTTTGATGCTTATGACTGGATGGAGGTTATAAGTGTGACCGAATGGAGGTCAGAGTACGAGCACTGACATTTTAATGAGTTTGCTATGATTTGAATGAGTATGGGTGTTGTTCGACACGTCAGCTTTGAGATATTTTTTTTATGATTTTCATTTAAACTTGTAATAGTTATGATCAGAGTGCCTTTTGTCCTCTACTTGTCCACTTGGGCCAGGAATAGCCGAACGGAAATTCTGGGTTATTTTGTTTGTTACAGATTAACACACAGGGACGTATGTCTCGCAGGATGGCCGTGTCGGATACATGGCAATAGTCAAGTTTCATTTCTTTAATTTTTGTAGAGTGGCACCACTGATCACGCGATCGATACCAGAGCGCGGGCTTGGTTTTGGAGCGAAACTGTTTATAAAAGGCAGAGTTCGCCACATTGAAGGCAGTCTTGTAGCAATACTCGACTCTTACGGTTATTAGCTTACGCTTACGCGGCTAGACCGTTCTGTTGGAGTTTCGTTGTGAACGAAACTTGTACGATCATTATAGATCGTGTTACAACCTGCCTTGGTTAAACAAGGTGTAATTATTACTGTGTCGTTTTAATGTTGCTTAGGTAATTCAGAGAGTACCTAAATTAAGTGTTATTAGAATCTACCCTCATATTCGTGTGATTACTATAGTGTAGTTTAATGTTGTTCGGGTAGATCCACACCTACCCACATTGCGTTCCGTGTTAGTAAAATCGAACTAAGATAATTGCGATTCGTGATAAGAGCAACCATTGAGTTTCTTACCAGTTCTTCTCAGTGGATGACAGCGTTCCGAACTGGTGGTAGAATCGACCTGGTAATAATTCCAAATTACGATTAACTAAACCGTGTTATGACTTGTTTGGCCCGTTCCTATGTTTCACGACCACGCCCGGTCCTGTTTTAGAGGTTACGTTATAACCTCCGCGTTATGATATCGAATTATGCTACCGTACTGTTGTCTGTCTCGTGTTCTATCCTCGGCCCCCTGATGATGAGCCGACATATATTAGAATATTTCTAATCGATATTTTTATTTTTTTTATTTTATTATTTTTATACAAAATTACATATGGACAACATCAGTCTCTACAAAGTTCTTGTAATTTTTATGTCATCTATATAAAAAAAACTAAAATCATCGTGACGATTTGGGGTTAAAAAATCCATATTAGTTTAATAACTGTGATTTTGTTTACGTCAACTTAACCGTAAAAGTATCCTTAATAATTCAAAACGTGTTCCATCACTGTTTCCGATTGAAAAAGGGATTTATATCGTTTACGTTACATATACACTGTACATGTATATATTTTACCAATATATACACATACAGTGTATATGTAATGCGTACATCCGGTAACACAGGATATTAAGTTAAGATAGGATATTTTACCGATGTATAAAAAGTTTATAAACCGGTAACTGAGTATGTTTAGGTAAGATAGAATATTTTACCGATATATATAAAAGTTTATACGCCGGTAACTTAGTATAATTAGGTAAAATAAAATATTTTACCTATGTACAAAAAAGATTATACATCGGTAACTTAGTATATTTAGGTAAGATAGAATATTTTACCGATGTATAAAAAGTTTTTAAGCCGGTAACTTGGTATATTTAGGTAAAATACAATATTTTACCGATGTACAAAAAGATTATACACCGGTAACTTAGTATATTTAGGTAAAATAAAATATTTTACCGATGTATAAAAAAGTTTATACAACGGTAACTTAGTATATTTAGGTAAGATAGAATATTTTACCGATGTATAAAAAAGTTTATAAACCGGTAACTGAGTATGTTTAGGTAAAATACAATATTTTACCGATGTACAAAAAAGTTTATACAACGGTAACTTAGTATATTTAGGTAAGATAGAATATTTAACGATGTATAAAAAAAAATATACACCGGTAGCGTAGGATAAATTTCGTCAATATTGGTCGTGCTAAAGCTGTAAAATCGTTACAGTCAGACTTTTGCCTTTTTAATATTAGTAAGGATAGTGACAATTGTAATAAAATATTTATACTTGGAATCTTAAAAACATAATCTGTCAAGTACAAGAATCATCGATTCCATTATTAAAAATAATATCCGGGTAATTTTCCACGAAACATTTGATACCGTTTCTAAAAAACAATAAAAAATTTGCTAAGTGTATGAAGAATGCAAAATTCACATACCTTGCACATGCAAGACAAAACAGGACACCAGACACAGACACCACGACAATTACAACCATTCTCTAAACAAACGCGGATTATAGCGAAATAATTCTATTATAGCTTCTGAACTATTTTGTAAACATAAATCATTTGAAAACCAAATTTGGGTGAATAAAAATAAGCTCAAAGTAAAATTCGTATAAGGCGTCTGATGATTTCGACGCTTTCGTTTTTCTTGTTCTCATTGTAGAAATAGTAAAACAACCATCACGGGTATTTCCAAAAGTTGAACGCCACAAAAAATTATAGTTACAAACATGAGGTCATTGCACTTGGCATAGTCACTCAACATTCGTTCTGTAAATTTCTATACATTAACTTCAAAAATAACCATAATGACCTAGTAGTAAAAACGTATTGACGTATGTAGTGGGGGCAAGAACTATTGCGATCGTGTTTTTACTAGTTAAGTTTGAAAGCTAGCAAAGTGAGACTTGCAATAAATATTTGAATACGATATGATAGATTGATGTTATCTAATTATGTATATAAATAATACACTAATTAATTTATAGAATTAGACATTAATTTGCGGAGATCCTTAATACAAAATAATAAAATTATATCGAAATTTCAGAGCATTTTAGAGCAAATTGAGATCATTTAATATAACAATGGCAAACTCATTAACGATCAGATAAAGTTTCTAGTTCAAGCTTGTTACTCGTGTTCGGTGGCAAAATAAATGGTGGGCGTTGAACCAATTACTATATAACTATGCTTATTTGAGTGATGCGTTGATAAAAATTAAAATCTCATGTCTCTTCTCTTCACTATTGGCGATGATCGTTGATCGTGTGTCTATAATCGGCACGATCATCGTGTAAGTGTTCACACGACCATCTTTATTAACATACGATACATAAGATCATAAGTATCAACTAGCGATTCCTAGACGATCATTGGCGTGTCAGCCGAGTATGGCTCCTACACAATCGTGATCACGCTTAATCGTTTGTGATCGCCGAATATAAAGACAAGCCATCAAGTATCTACGAAATCAGTTGACACACTACTCACATCACCACTTCAGCTTTTCCGAAAAACAAGGCATGTTTATGACTCTGCCTTTTCATCTGATCTGATTATGTGATGATAATGTGATTGCCTTTATTCTTCATACTTCGAGCATTACGTTTTTATCATCCGTGACCTAATTTTTCTGTCCCGAGACTAATATAGCGAAGTTGCAAATTTTTCCAAGGCTTTAGTCTCCAAGATCTTATTCATTCATCTTATTCATAGATATTAATAAGTACGAGAACGGATAGTCAATAACTACATCCTGATTTTACTGAAATAAAACTCAAAATAATCTAGACAAATTAAACGTCGATAGAAAGTTTTGACGTTCCTGATATAACCAAAGAGTCTATTCGTCCATTCTCTTAAAGTATTGGAGCTTTTTAGTCAAAGTAACAAAGGACGAACCTTCAATAGACATCAACGAGCTCTCGCCCTTAAATAACGTATAAACGTATTTCTTATATTCGACTTTAATCTCTTTCTTGTCTTGGGGTCTTTTAATAAGTCTATTTTACGTACGTTAATAATGTCCCACATGTCTCTGGTGTTGATATTAAAATTACAAGCACAGGTTTATGAAATCGGTATGTTGTGACTTCTCGCCACACTTCCGATAGTATGGTTACTTGCACAGTCATTGAGCATTGATGTTACAGAACTTCTGTGCTCTTCTCTCCTCGTCTCGCATACTTGACGACGCTTCTTCGTTCGCCCGTTCCGCCCATTGACTGACACATTTTATCACACGCCTTTCGCATAAACACGCCTGCATATCTCTAGAGAATTCTGGGTATATGTGCAATCTACCATCCCGCATTGGAGCAGCGTGGTGGGTCTTAGCTCTAACCCTTCTCTCCAGAAGCGGAGAGAGGAAGCCTACGCCCAGCAGTGGGATAGTAACAGACCGATACCTTACTTACTTATATTGTTTATGATTATAATATTCTAGACGCGAACATTCATGGAAATAAAGTCTACATTTTATTTTTATATGAACGTTGAATGAATGAAGTAAATTCATTCATACGAGATTGTAATAAGGTTATCATGTAAACCAAATTTATGCCGAATGCATAATGACGTATTTGCTTCGTTCGATCGTATGAAATGGTACTTAAAATTTCTGCAGTTAAGGACGGACATTATACTTGACACAATTGTTACATAAAGTAAAGTAAGTAAACTAACGGTCTCTTACTATCCCACTGCGGGAATAGGCCTCCTATCTCGGTTTTTTTGAGAAAAGGGTTGGAGCAAAGACCTACCACGCTGCTCCAATGCGGGTTGGTAGGTTACACATATCCCTAGAATTCTCTAGAGATATGCTGGTTTCCTCACGATGTTTCCTTCACCGAAAAGAGTGTGATAAATTGCAATTAATAATAAGACACATAAGTTTTAATAGCAAAACTCATACCCGGAGTTTGAACTCGTGACCGCCTCGAAAGAGTCGCACGGTCTCACCGTGCACACAAACCTTCAGCATTAGTATTATATTACAATTCTTGATTAATATTATTGAACATTTGCGAACTCCATCCCCCTTATCGTCGGGGTTAAGATTGATTTCATCATTCTCCTGCCCTTATGCACTCTAAGACGTCAACTTACCTTAGTCGCCTTTTACGACACCTCGGTAATAAGTAAGGGTGGTCTATTCTGCTCAGCCGGGTACCACACGGCGGGGCGTTTAGATTGATATATTATATATTAATTTTTAAAAATCACCACGTCCAGTAGGCCTACCATGAACTTTTAGAAAACGTAAAGGAAAACGTTATATGAACTATAGATAACTCTGTCTCTTTTACTCAATCGTTTTTAGGACGCATTCCCAACGGTCATTCGGCAACGACTTAAAGTGTGCGTCTTTAAGAAGTCACGGTACGAAAAAGCGAAACAATTTAGTTTACGTCTTCAATTGAGTCGCAATAAGAGTTCATGGTAGGCCTGCTGTTCCTATACATACTGTTAAACGTATATCTAGCTCTACAAACTTGTGGTACTTTTCCGTAGAAGTCTCATTATAATCAGCTAAGTCATTACAAAGATTACCCCAGATAAAAAAAGATAAGACACATTTTATGAATAAATGTAGCCAAATTCAATAGCATAAAATTAATAATCATATTATTATAATAAAATGACTCATATAAATGTATTTATTAAAATGTATTTATTATGTCTATGCAAACTCGTATATTACAATATTAAATACAGTCTAAGAGATTTCTATTTAAATTTTTTTTTTGTGACCCACTTAGCTGAAGGCAGGGTCACTGCCACTTGCGCCAACGGGAAAGTCTAAAAGTTTATCATTTAAATTATTGTTATATGGAATTTCAAGTGTGTACGACAACTCGCATTTTATTTTAATATATTATAAGAGATGTCAGGAATTCCACTTATGATATTAGCGATCTGACGTAGAAAATGTTACCAAACAATACATCAACAAGAGATATAGGTACAGCTTTAACATATGGAACAGGTCAAACAAGTATTGACAGATTAAATTAGTAATAATTTGGAATTATTAAGCCGGGACGATTCTAACACCAGTTCTGAACGCTGACATCCACTGAGAAGACACCTGACAAGAATCTCTATGGTTGGTCTTATCACGAATATTACCTATTTGAGCTTAGAATCTTATAGCATGAAATACCTATCCCAAACTAACATTAAGACGGCACAGTAACTAGAGATAGTTGGATTAGTAATGACTTAACTAGATTTAACTCTATTTTCCAACAAACTGTAACACGATAAACATATGGGTGTTTAGTAATTGTACAAGTCAAGCTTTACAGACAGACTCCAAGCGAACACGATCTAGCCGCATAAGCCTCTTATAACCGTACGAGTCGAGTTTTACAAGATTGCCTTCGGTATAGCGAGCTCCGCCTTTTGGAGACAATTCCCACTTAAAGACAAGCCCGTACTTTTCTATCTACTATGCTACGTTCACGCGATTACAGTGTTGATAATTTACAAAAATTAAAGAAATGACATTCCTAACAATATCGAAATTTACAATGCAATTTCACTTTAAATAAATAGGCCGATAAGTTTTTTTTAACATACAGAAGTTGTGAAAATTTCCCATATTGATTTATTCAACAGTTTATTAATTGATAACATTTCAATAGTATGAAAAATCATCACAAAACAACATGCATTGCCCTAATACTACGGTTCTTAGCTCTGATGTATTTCAGAAGGTAATATCTTACCTTCTTCGAACGTCCAGTGAGAGTTGATTTAAACATACAAGTTCCTAATTGAAGTCATAATCCTCCTGCCCTTATCCCAATCTAAGTGGGGTCGGCACAACATGTTATCAAATGATTTAGCTACGTATTTTAAGACCGGCCGCCTACCTTAAGAAAGAGGGTGGTCTATTCTACTCAACCGGATACCAAATGGTGGGTCGACTTTAGTCGCCTTTTACGACACCTCGGTAAGAAATGAAGGTGGTCTATTCTGCTCAACCGGATACCAAATGGTGGGTCGACTTTAGTCGCCTTTTACGACACCTCGGTCAGAAAGAAGGTGGTCTATTCTACTCAGCCGGATACCACACGGTATAATATTTTCCAAATATTATTCTATATATTCCAAAAATAAGTTCCAAATTAAAGTAACAAACTTTAAATAAGTTAGTCATGTTACTAATTGATACACATAATTAAAACGACTTGACCTCTAAAAGCGTTGCAGACGGAACACTAGACGATTATTAATTAATTAAAATTCATACAGAAGAACTACTAAAGGAAAAACATATTAAACTGGTTTTAAAAATAATACGACATGCCTCGTCAATTCGATATTTCGATTGCATTATTTGCAAAAATTTTACCAAATATTGTGAAAGAATCTCGTTTACCCATGTAATGTAAACGTTTAACCATGACTGTAATTCTTGTGAATGTTTTCCAGATGTGTGTAGGTTTCCAGTTAGTCAGTCGTCTTACCTAATGCACGTGAGATGCTGTAAGTAAATCTTCAAGAGATTTCCAGGTAATGCGGTCTGATGCTTGAATGCAGCGCCTTTCTACGTTTTGCTTTGAATACTCTATCCACCTTAGAGATATCTTCCAATACTGGGTCTTTCATTATGATAGTGCTATTTCAAATGATATTTGTAAAATAATACAAGTAGCCTTTCAAATATAAAAACATAAAACAACTTTACGATATTATAAAAAAAATTACTACTTAGAATTACTTTGCGGAACTCCAAAGTACATAAGTAGTTATACAATAGAATTATTTTGCTATGATCCGCATTTGATTACATAATTTGTGTAATGCTAAGTGCATGAAGCAGGCAACAGACACACTCCTTATACATTTAGGACAAGTCACCAAGTATCACAGAATGCCGCCACCAGCAACTATCCACACAAGCAATACACAACATCACTACTACAATCTCTACGATCGCTTCGCCCCGAAACAAAAGCATCATCAGGAGGACAGACTCTATGACAAAATCGTAAGGCAGCAAAACAATAAAATGGAATTATTTGCAATATTTGCAATACAACATAGAATATAGCTGTTATCTATTCATTGAATAACTGCAAAATATTTTTCGAAGAATCGAAAGATTTAAGCTTGCGATTAAGACATCATTTAACTATTTAACAGTGTTCCACAAATAAGGTTTTTTTTGGTGAATATTGAACATTAATATATTATTAGTATATTATATTATTTTGTAAAAATAAAATTTCACAAAGAGATTATCATTTTTGTCTATCCTCACTTTGACTTACAGATGAAGTGTTAGTACAGGTAAAGTGAGAGGGATGGTTTAAAATAAATAATATTGTAAGCTGTTTTCAGACAAAATATTTATCCATTGAAAATTTACTTTTATTGTATTCCTAAGTTGAGAAACCTGAGCTTTTCTATACGCTCAAGCTCAAGCTTCGGTTTCTACATTATTATTATAGACTGGCCCGTTGGCGCAGTGGGTAGTGACCCTACCTTCAGCTCCGCCGGTCGTGAGTTCGATTCCCACCAAGGGCCAACAATTTCTATCAACAATTTGTTGGGTCTTCGAGCCTGGGTGTGTATTTGTATTTAAGTATGTATTTAAAATTATATATGTAGTATATTTACCAGTTGTCTGTCACCCATAACACAAGTAATATGTTACTTACTTTGAGGACGGACGACTGTGTGTGTAAGTGTCCCATATATTTATTATTTATTATTATTTATTGGCAACTTGGAATATTCAGATAGGTATGTTCATTCTTCAGATTCATACGATTTCGAAGATTTCATCTCGATAAAACTATTACTGCGACTTCTCAAGTTGAAACGTCTATCTACATTATTGAATTGCTGGGAATGTAAAAACAACGTTACGGTCTATGCCTATCCCATTGCTGGGTATAGGCCTCCCCTCTCCTTATTTGAAGAGAAATCCAAAGAAGCAAGAAAAAGGTTTGAACCTAGTAATCCTTGGCGATTTTCACGCGCTTTACTTATGCGACTAATATGGTTATGGAAAATTTTTTCAATCACCTAAGCATATATTAAATCTATGCAAAATATATACATTTGCTCAAGGTCTAGCCTTGTTCAACTATATTAAAAATTTGAATAAAAACATATTTACGCGAATTTTGTATGGTAGTAATGTAAGATATGTAATCACCCTCCTGCCCTTATCCCACTCTAAGTGGGGTCGGCACAACATGTTAACATATTGTCACATGATTTGGCTACGTATTTTACGACCGGCCGCCTGCCTGACGTCAACTTACCTTAGTCGTACTTTACGACCCCTCGGTAAGAAAGAGGGTGCTCTATTCTACTCTACCGGATACCACACGGTGGGTCAACTTACCTTAGTCTCCTTTTACGTTAATTTTAGTAATGTAAGATATGTGATTACAATGTTAAATAATGTGCCTCGTGCATTTCTCACCAATTTTATGTTAAACCATGTGTTTATTTGAATTTTGCAATTTATCGCAAGCTTTTTCGTGAAGGAAGACATCGTAAGGAAACCTGCAAATCTTTGGAGAATTCCTGAAATATGTGAAACCTATCAACAAAGCAGCGTGGTGGGTCTAAATTCCAACGCTTCTCTCCGAATATAGAGAGAGGATGGCATTCCCAGCAGTGGGATATAAAAAGCTAATGAAGTAGCAGTCTGTTACAATCCCACTGCTGGGCATAGGCCTCCTCTCTCCGTTTCTGGAGAGAAGGGTTGGAGCTAAGACCTACCACGCTGCTCCACTGCGGATTGGTAGGTTACACATATCTCCAGAATTCTCTAGAAATATGCAGGTTTCCTCACGATGTTTTCCTTCACCGAAAAGCGTGTGATAAATTGCAATTATCAATTAGACACATGAGTTTTTAATAGAAAAACTCATTGGTGCCTGCCCGGGTTTGAACTCGTGTTCCCCTCGAAAGAGTCGCACGGTCTCACCGCTGGGCTATCACAGCTCAAAAAAAACATTCAACATAAAGCTAATAACTTTAACAAAAGCAGTGCAATTTTTGTATACAACTAAAAAATTAAGTCCACCAAATATATTCCCAACATCCTATACATCGTACAATCAGGTAAATCGTTTATCATGTTTTTTATCAATGCGCTAATTGTCTAGATATCTAATATAATGCACCTCTCAAGGGCAAAATATGCGTCCGGACGTAAAACTGTTCGCGACTAGCATACACATGTACACACATGTATTCGTATAACCTAGGTATCTATTGTATATTCTGCGAGTGTGTGCCAAGTGTGCATGAGTGCGTAGACGTCTCCGACGGCGGTTGTTTTTCGACTGCAGTTGCTATGCCCGAAATATAAGCGGATGGATTTTGCGCCAATGTTACGCACACGTTTACGAATAGATCGCAGCTTGAACGTGAAAAATTTGAATTACGTACGTAACAAGTGTCTAGTATATCTAGACCTGTGAACCAGCATTTTAGGTCTTAAGATATTTAGTATAAGGATCTACGAACGCCTGTATCAGTTAAGGTTGGAACATGTTAGACTCATACAAACGTATGGATCGTATTAATTGCCGACTGTTTGGGCCTAAGCATTGTTATAAAAATAGTTATTACCGCCTATATAATTCTATATTATAATATTAGTATTATTATCAGCAGCTTCTCTTCAACTTCAATAGCTTAAAGTGCCGATGTCGTGAAGCCTATCCTCCTGATGATGCTTCGGTTTCGGGGCGAAACGATCGTCGAGATTGTGGTGGTGGGTGTGTGTGCTGCTTTTGTGTTCGTTGTTGCTGGTGAATTGCGCCTTGGGGTGCATGTGGTGGCTGGTCCTGCATGTATAAGGTGCGTAGATTTTGCCTGCTTCATACACATTGGCTTTGCATGCATTCACTTAACCCGTGCGGATTATAGCAAAGTAGTTCTGTTATATTGCTTGTAATATGGAATTCCGCAAAGTAACGCCTGCTTCTATAAATCAGTTATAAAAATAGTTATTACCGCCTATATAATTCTATACTATAATAATTAGTGTTATTATCAGCAGCTTCTCTTCAACTTCAATAGCTTAAAGTGGGGCCGATATTTAAGCGAATGCCACTAGACGAAATTGCGGTATTTTTAAATCGTTTTAACCCTTAGCGATAATTTATATAATTAGGCGTTACTTTGCGAAGATCCATAATACAAAAGTATTAGTAAAATTATTTTGCTATATATAAAATATATATAAAATGCATAATAGAAAATATATATAGTGTTAAATGTATAGTGGACTATCCGTATTTTCATACCCGATACGTGCAGGATTCGTAAAAACACATGCACAAACCTCCATCACTTCCACCACAATACACAAGCACTACACACTTTCACTATCACAAACTCAACAATTGTTTTGCCCCGCAACCGAAGCATCATGGAGATAGACTCCACGACAAAATCGCAAAACCTTAGCGATAGGAAAATTTATCTGATGGTACTGCCAGTTAGTCAGAGCAAATTTAGCTTTTCAGAGTTATTTCTCCATTAGTGATTCAAAATAAATATATGTGTATCAGAAAACACTGAATTCGTTGAAACTGATTTATTGTGTTTCAAAGTACTTATAATACATAAAAGCAAACTTTTATTATTATGATTAAATAGAAATGAATTGTGCATTTGTTTTTAGTTATCTAATATTCCAATGTGCTTGTAATTGCCATTGTTCCTATATTTAGAATTACGCTAATTAAGGCCATCATACTTCATATTCATATTTTCATATTATCATGATGTACTTAAAATTTAAACCCATTATCACTTCTCTCATATAAATACTCCTCTACCCTTAAAAGATAGACAATGTAACTAGTAATAAGAACTATATATGAAAAGAGCTTTCCGAACAGCAGTAGAGTTGAGGATTCAAAATCACTTGTTTACAAGTTAACTTGAATAATGTATATTTTGATATTGAATTTGAATTAGAAAGTACTTTAGACATAGCTTTTTTTTCTATTAAAACTCATGTGTATAATTGATAATTGCAATTTTCACACGCTTTTCGGTGAAGGAAAACATCGTGATGAAACCTGCATATCTCTAGAGAACTCTGGAGATATGTGTAACCTACGAATCCGCATTGGGGCAGCGTGGTAGGTCTTAGCTCCAACCCTTCTCTCCAGAAACGACGAGAGGAGGCCTATTCCCAGCAGTGGGATTGTAACAGGCTGCTATTTGGACATAGCTAGAATTGCTACAAAACCCAGCGAAACTAATGGACACTCGGAAGGATGACGAAAGAGATCCAGGGCTCTGGATACCGGGACATTAGATAAACCGTAGCTCTATACATGGTGCTGTCCACGGGAGAAATGAGGGTATTTGCCCTACAGTAGAAGTGACCGGGATTATCATGATGGTCAGCAGTGCACTTATAAAGAAGGAGGAAAACGTATCTGCTAAATTAAAATGTAGAATATATCACGGGCCTCTCGGTGTAGAAAAATATTGTAAGGAAACTTGCATAGCTTGAAAGAATTTCTAGTATATATGTATATCTAATCTGCATGCTAAATAAATATCATCATTCTCCTGCCCTTATCCTACTCCAGGTGCTACACGGGACAACATGCTACAAACATGTCATATGATTTGGCTACGTATTTTACGACCGGCCGCCTGCCTGTCGTCAACTTACCTTAGTCGCCTCTTACGACACCTCGGTACGAAAGGAGGGTGATCTATTCTATTCTGCCGGATACCACACGGCTAGCATAGTAAATAAATAAATAAATAAAAAAATAAATAAATATAAATATATGGGACACTTAGACACACGGTCGTCCGTCCCCAAAGTAAGTAACTTAATACTTGTGTTATAGGTGACAGACAACTGGAAAATATACTACATATGTAATTTACATACTACATATAATGCAGCCGGATACCACACGGCATTTACCTTAGTCGCCTCTTATGACACCTCGGTAGGAAAGGAGGGTGGTCTATTCTATTCTGTCGGATACCACACAGCGTGACTAGACGGAAATTAAATATCTAACAAATTATAACACTTCATCGTGGGACAGGATAGGCGCAAGTAAACAAACATTGTTCAGGTATACGCAACGCGTTTGTACAACATTTAGACTATACAGAAACATTCATCGGCTACCATTTGCGTTAGTCAATCAAAATAAAAAACAAAATTTCGTATTGGTGATTGGTCATTTTAAATTGATGATAAGAATAAGAGGAAAGTAATAATAAATTAGCAGATTCAAATTTAAAATCAAAAAAATCATTTATAGAATTAGGAGGAACTTTTCAGAGGTTCATAACACAAAAGTAATCAAAATATTATATTGCTATATCGCGGATAATAAATAGCAACATAGTATTTCCATTACTTTTGTTTAAGTCCAAGTGCCTGACTTCTATAAAAGCTTAATTGATATTCACGTATCATTGAAACATCTCTAGCCGATCTGCATATCCTTAGTAAATTCGTAGGATGTGTGTCACAAACCTCAGTAACACATAAGGGTGGTCTATTATACTCAGCCGTATACCACACGGCGGGTCAACTTACCTTATTTACCTTTTACTACATCTCGGTAAGATATGGAGTGGTCTATTGTACTCAGCCGGATACCACACAGCCGGTTAGTCGCCTTTTACCACACCTTGGTAAGAAGTTAGGTTGGTCTATTCTAATCAACCGGATATCACACGGCACTTACCTTAGTCGCCTCTTACGACACCTCGGCAAGAAATGAGGGTAATCTATTCTACTCAGCCGGATACAACACGACGGGTATAATGTCGTCATAGTAATGTCATTAATGTTCTCAAGGTGTTGAAATGGCAATCCTGCGTCAGACACTGCAGTGATATATACGCCCTAGTAATTTGATTTCACTATTAAGAGCACAAGAAAGGAGAGCTCGCTGGATTAAGTCAGTGTTAGAATTAAAGAAATCATGTCTGTCAGTGAACAAACATTGAATGAAGAGAGAGCGCCTAACCTCGTACAACTGAATAAAGTCAAAGCCTAGAAAAATTGGACACTACGAGGTCATTGCGAGTCATTGGACTTATAAATCATGAAGAAACAGTCATTGGATAGGTCAGTGGTCTTGTCATAAAACATCTTGTAATTATTAAATACTTATACTTATATCAGTTTGATAAAAAATAGTATTTAAAATGCCTCTTAGGAAGTTCGACTGTTATATTATTATCAACGTTTACAAGTTTTTCTCACTACCGAAATTAAACTCCAATTATAGGAATTACGGGCAGGCACCAATTCCTTTTTTATTACAACTCATATGTCTAATTGATAATTGCAATTTATCACACGCTTTTCGGTGAAGGAAAACATCATGAGGAAACCTGCATATCTCTAGAGAATTCTGGAGATATGTGTAACCTACCAATCCGCATTGAAGCAATGCGGGTAGGTCTTAGCTCCAACCCTTCTCTCCAGAAACGGAGAGAGGAGGCCTATTCCCAGCAGTGGGAATGTAACAGGCCGCTACTTTTATAGGAATTTAATGTCCTTATTTTTCCTTCTTCTTCTTTTGTAGCCAATGAATGTCCACTACCGGTCAAAAGGTCTTTTCGACAGACTCCTATGTCACACAAAGTGGGGCAGCTTGGACCTTGCTTGGAATGCTTTTAACGGTCCGCAACTCTTTTTTGTTATCTAGTAATCTGCCTAATAGAAAATCTTTCTCTAACGATTGGTGCCGTCTAAATCATGTGACTAAACGAGTGTTAGATATGAATGTGGATGGATAGGTGGCTAGAGGGAGACCTAAAAAGAGATGGTTGGATTGTGTGACATTTAACGTGCATGTAAAAAAAAGAAGTAGCGCCAGAGCTGAGCAATGATAGGAGAGAATGGAAGATAAAAACATATTGTGCCGACCACTCTTAGATTGGGATAACGACAGGGGAATGATGAATGGTGCGATTTAAATCCTTTGTTAAAGTAATTACAATTGAAAAACCTGCCTAGTATATACAGGTTATCCTCGTATATTACCTAGACTTGACTTGACTTGACTGCTAATTTTCATATTGTCCGTTGGTTCCAGAACTGTGTTAATAATGTACTAGAAAATTACACATTATTTAAACTTTACACATTTTAAAAATAATCTAAATCTAATAGGATTATTTAACAATAAGTCCTTCAAGCTTAAGCATAATTAGTGACTTAAAAACGCAAAACACTCAAAAAATACCTTTTCATTGTTATCTAACAAATGAGTAATTCGCAAATTCGTTGCACTGTTGTTACGTGCGCTACAGGTATACGTTATCATATCACATAATATCCGTGAAAAGTCAATGCCTACACTATCACTCATAAAATATATCTTGTTAGCTACGCCGACCTTCCACTATAAGCGAAGCGGTCTCCGTGCATACGACATTTGATCCAAAAACGTTAATATCTTTTTTAACCAATTGTTTTCAATTTGTAAACACTCATACACTCGTACAGTTAGCTTGATATAGAACTAAAACTATACTATTTTAGAAAAACGAAAATTTTAGCTCGTCTACGCAAACCAAGACAAACAATTTCTATATATTGTACATTAATAATTTTTGTATAATAAATTATTTGTATTTTCTGTTTAAAGTTAAAATCTTGTTTATATATACATTTTTTTCTGATGTGCACATATCATTAATAGATTATATCCGGAATTTTGAACGAGTGTTATCAACGTTACCTTTTTTGTATATTTAACCATTATCGTTCTATGAATTATAAATCTTTTGCAAGTTTTATATTAAAATAAAAGCAGTTTTATCGAGTATGTTAAAAAAAATATCTCTTGCCTAATTCAGAATTCAAGTTCGTACAAAACAGAGATAACTTCAGAGAAATCTCATATGAACCTAATAAGAATTATAAGACTGGCGATTGGATAAAAAAATTATTCTATAAATGAACACAAAGGGTAAATATCATTTGATGCTAAAGGCAATGATAAAGTAAAACAATATTATTATTACAATGATTAAACGTTAACTTAACTAAACAATTTAAACTTATATATGGAACGAAAAGTTAGCAATCAAATCATAAACTGTTAATAATCATAATTAGCTCCCGCTTTCAATGGACGGCAGGCTATAAAGTGGATGGAGTTATCATTCTGTCATTTTATTGGCAGGGTTTAAGTGTAACGACATTATCTGAATGTGATATATTTAAGGCTTTTTATGTGTAGTAATCCTAAGGTCTTATAGGCGTAGGCCGAGGAAGAGAGTTTCAGAGAGGCCCCGACCCAGAGGTGGTGCACTCTAGGTGTCAAAGTGGCTCCTAGGGGATATGGAGGCAATATGTTCAACTGTACCACCAGTATCTTGGAGCACTCAGGTTGTTTAAGTCGATGCGAGTCCGACATAAGTTGACTGGCCCACCTCACTCACCCTAGGTCACCCTGCCTTCAGCTCCGCGGGTCGCGAGTTCGATTCCCGCCGAGGGCCAACATTTTCTATAAACAACTTGTTGGTTCTTCGAGCCTGGGTGTATGGGTGTATGGGTGTATGTATCGATGACATATAGGTTTTGAGTACTTTGTTTTATCATATTGTATGGAGATTAACCTTTGTGAATATTCTGATATTCAAAGTGCAGCAATTTTAATGTTTGTTAATATCATATCGATTACCTAAATATCAAAAAGACAAACGTTATTGGACATTTAAATGGGCATTGTGTGCACATTAAAAAAAATTACGATGATAAAGTAAGAAATGATAAGATAATTTTTATGAGCATAAATACTCTTAATGAACAATGAATGAAAATGACATGATTTTTACATGTATATAACACCTATTTCAGGAATGGTTTTCCATGATATTGTCCAGGACATGGTAAATGAGGTTCACGTGGAAGTCACGTCCATGGTCCTCTCTATTTGTATTGCAGCTATTCCAAAGTACAAATTCAAAAAGGGTAAAATAATAAGCTATAAATAAAAAGAATGAATGATGTTCCGTATGAACCATAGACCAAGATCCAACACCAGGATTAAAAAGTAAATAGCTATAACTGATCAGTGAAACGGAATATCCTAGTCTATTGTCAAGGATAAATGGGCAGCAGTACCCAATTCCGTTAAAAAATGATTTGGCTTACAATTTAGACAGGACATTTTGCCGGTTCACAGTCAATATAATAACTGTACTTTAAGTTACAACGGTATAGACCGCAAACAATTGCAAAGCAAAAGAGCTAAGAGCTCTGATACGTGAATGATATTGAATAAATCTCACGAAAGATATATTTGTATTGAGTAGAGAAAGTGTAGCGAAAGTATTATTAATAATAATGATATCATAAGATATGCGTCGTATGACCTCTGAAGGCTGGATTCGCGGCTGACCAAACTGCATTGTGTCTCGCTCGCACGAACGCTATCTGATAGGCTATTTATTACACCTGATAACCTTGAAAACTGCGAGCGTTATCAATAGTGTTATCTATTTAAAAATGCACTCTACAGCGCACTGGTGCGTTTGTGCGTCTTTAAGCAAAAGTTCGCGAATTCTACAGAATGGTCAGTATTATACTTTTTTGTTTTATTAGCCAAACCAAGTTTTTAGCGTAATGCGCTAAGTAAATGGATTTAAACCGAATAGCCTAATGTAGTGTTATTGGTGCTTAAAAGTATACAATATAATTGTTCTCTTCTGTACTAATCAACATTCATTCTCCTGCTCTTATCCCGATCTAAATGAGGACGTCATCCATGTTTTAAACATGTTACAATATTTTGGCTAGGCATTTTATGAGCGACCTGCCTGCCTGACGTCAACTTACCTTAGTCGAATTTGACACATCGGTAAGAAATGAGGATTGTCTATTCTGCTCAGCCGGATTTACAGATTTTTCTATAGTAAATCCAAAATATAAAATATTCAATGAACTAATTCAGACTACTTGTTGAAGAAAGAAGCTATTGAAGAAGTTTAGGATGAATTATCCTCATTGCATGGCAATCGCATGGCATTACAAATCACTAGTAAAAAAGAAAACACTTGTAGAAAAATACAGACGATTCTTTAGCCTAAAATATCCCTTAGGCCTGAACCAAAAATATGTTACCAAATATCGGTACCGGTAAAATAATTAGTAAATATTGTAACCACTACCAAAATACACTAGCACTGCACAATATCACTAAAGCAATAAAACACGTGTCATTTTGTAGGTATACGAAAAATCATTCCTATTTTCGACACATTATGAAATGAACAAAATATTTAGTTTGATTAGATGAGAAACCTCTTGCAGGCATCAATGAGTATTACTTTTAAAAAATTATGTGTCTAATTGATATTTATATCATATTTCGGTGAAGGCAAACATCTTGAGGAAACCTTCTAATCTTAAGAAAATTTTGGATATATCCAACCGAATTGGAGCAGCGTGGTGGGTCCACACTTTCTCTCCAAAAACGGAGAGAGAAGATCTTTGACAGTTTTTTGCTACTTACGCATAAGGATTTCGTTTAACAATTAAAATGTAGTGGTCTATCTATAATGTTCCAATTATATTGAAAATATTGCATAATTGTTCTACTCGATTACAATGTGAGGTAGGTCAACCAACCAAACATAACAACTCAGTATAAATATAATGATGTCCTTATCTGCTTATATAAACACCTGTAATTAAGAAAATACGTATACAAAAATATTAATTAATAAGCATTGGCGTTGTCAACGACATCAGCTAAATTTACAGCTCCTAATATATATGTCGTCTCAAGACGACTTAATTAAACACATAATTGCCGTGTGGTATCCGGCTGAGTAGAATAGACCACTCTCATTACTTACCGAGGTGTCCTAAAAGGCGACTAAGGTAAGTCAACCTGTCGTGTGGTATCCGGCTGAGTAGATTAGACCACCCTCATTTTTCACCAAGGTGTCGTAAAAGATGACTTAGTCAAGTTGACGTTAGGCAAGATAGGTTAAGTATAGTACCAAGCCAAATCATTTAACATCATGCTTTAAAACATATTGTGCCGACCCCGCTTAGAGTGGGATAAGGGCAGAAGAATTATGATTAATTAGACACATAAGTTTTAACAGTAAAATTCATTGGTGCCTGCGAATTGAACCCGTGACCCCCTCGAAAGAGTTAAATAGTCTCACTGTTGGGGTATGAGCTTTCTTTGTTTTTACTGCATAGAAAAGCAATATAATAAAAAGGAGGTAAAAAACAGTAAATGAAACAAATCTTTAATGTCAGAGTGATGCAGGCGCCATTGTAGCTGAACAGGTCTCGACCTACTTCGGGACGACTTTAATGTGTCATGGGGGCACGGTGCACTGTATGAGTTCAATTTGAGAGGTTATCTTTTATAGAATTTGCTAACCTAGTTTTGTATGTATCCATACTAATATTAAAAATATAACGGTCTGTCTGTCTGCCTGCATCTATACTTATTATAAATCAAAGTCCCAAAAAGTCTGTATGTAATCGATTTTCTCAAAATCTACTGAACGGATTTTTGTACGATTTTCACCAAAAGATAGTGAAATAGTTCCAAATGGCTTAGGTAAATAGTACATATCGGTCTTATGGAAGTAATGTCCAACAGATCGAGCAGTTGTTAAAGAACTTGCTTGCTGGGAGATTTATTCGCGTGCGTAAACCAGCAGCGATACGCTAAAGTACAAGAGAATTGTAGATCTATTAAAATACTACAAAAAAGTCCGCGATAGCATATTTTTATCTCTTACAATAACTAATTTTATGTCCAAAATTTCAAATTGGATTTTTTTTGTGACGATTGATTTCAACGCGGGCGAAGCCGCTGGCACAGCTAGTATTATATAATAATACTTCACGATCATATTATATTTTTTAGTGGTAGGCTTTTGGTGCATCAACGTACTTCAAATGTTATTACTTATAACTGACCTCTAAATTGATGTGTGGTGTGCCAAGATTTGGTTAAACAAGAAATCAGTAAGGCGAAGTCTGAAAGCTCGCTCATAAGACGCGAACAAGAATAAGATGGTATGTGCATGTTATGGAATCAAAATTATATAACAAAATGAGTCTTAAATATGAATATGTAGATATAAATGAGATATAAAGATATAAAGATAGAGATATAAAATAGATATAAAGGAAGACCGAAAAAGAGATGGATTGATTGTGTGAAATATGACATGGATATAAAAGGTGTAGTGCCAGAGATGACGAATGATAGGAGAAAATGGAAGCAAAAAAACATGTTGTGCCGATCTCACTTACGGTTAGATAAATTGCAGTAGAATGATGACTGACCTTAAAATTGTGTTGTTAACGTAGACAGAATTTACTACCGATTAAAAAAAGCACATTCCAGCTTTTCAACGATGCCTATACTTAATTATACTTATACTTACTTACTTATTCTCTACTTTCTAACTTATAATATTTGTATGATTTGACCATGATCTTATGAATACTGCATTAAACATACTAAATTGGTCACACATGTCCAATGCCATGTGAAAGCTCACAAAGCAGGTCAAGCCTTGTTGAGACAGATCGTTTCAAAGCTAATACAGCTTTTTTCAAGCCCCTACAAAAAAAATGTGAGCGTCACAACCTCTATGTACTATTATATGTTGCCTGTCTATCGGTATGCTACAGGATATATTTCGGAGAGTGTGCTGAGGTACTCCATAACCTTGTTCGTCTATCAGCTTTCTATCAACGCACCGCTAGGCACCGGGAGAAGTTCCACCCTTACGTTATTGACATCCCACGAAAGCCCACGAAGCGCTTCGCGTCTTCTTTATTGATGCTCACGGCAAGGGAACTCCCTCCCGGCATCTATTTTTCCCCGGTCATATAATATGGGTCTCTTCAAAGCAAGAGTGAATAGGCATCTTTTAGGCATACGCGCTCCATTTTAGACTGTATCATTGCTTACCATCAGGCATGATTACAGTCAAGCGTTCGCCTTTTACGCAATAAAATAATAAAAAAAAACGAGAAATCAGTGTGTCACAAAGTATTTCCCGCGTAAATCAAACAAGGAATTCTTGGGTAAAAAGTAGTGTATATCGCACGCTTAGTATTAAAGTAACCTAATTAAAAAAAATAGTTTTATGCCAAATTGCAATAAAGCGTAGCGTAGCATCTACAAAACTCATGAGTGTTAAAGAAATCCGTAACTTGGAAGAGCAAGAAAACAATAGTTATTTTAATAGTTCGTAACTTGATGTCATAGATGATATTGAAATAAGAATTACAATGTATTTAAACTATCGTGAGTGGTATTCATTATTAATGTTAAGAGACCGGCTATACTCACGTCTTATTTTATCGGATGAGCCCGACTAGTTTCAAGCCCATACAGGGCTCTTATTCATGAGCTCTTTACGCGGCGTTATGTTATGTTATAATAATTACAATGAATCTAATTCAGTCAAGCCTAATTTAGAATTCGGTCGCTTTAATACTAAGCGTGCGATATGTTGATCCACAATCTCCTCTATATTCGAGTGAAAGTCCCGTCATATTCGGTTTAGTCGTTCCGGAGAATATAATATTAACCTGACCCTTCCTCGAAAATTGCATTATCTTTTAATATAAACCGTACAAAAATCTGTTCAGTTCATTTTGAGAAAATCGATCACATACAAATAGACAGTTTTTGGGGACTTTTATAAGAAGTATAGATTGCTATATATTAAAATTGCACGATTAATTTTAATAAATTACAGTTTGGATTTCATCTTCGAGCGTCAGAATCGTAAGATGAAGTAGCCAAGGCCTACTTTGATATACATAGATCTCTCTTTTTTTTTCAAATGACGCTTTTGTTCCAATACGTTAAGCACAAATAAACGTTATATGTGAAAAAAATATTTAAATATACAAAATTTATATTTAAAAAATTGCTCTTTGTCTTCCATTTCCGTAAAGTTTCAAAAATATAGAATAAAAATAAATTGCCTACCGCATGAATTACCTACTGAATGAATTAGTATGACAATCATATTCTTGATTAGAGATAATTTTATAATCTAACATTTAATATTGAATGTTTGTCTGTATCTTCTTTATAGATTCCGAAACGGCTGGACCGATTTCAAAATATTTTTAAGAAAATCTTTTCAATAAACCAGTGGATGATCTTGTAAAGTTTGGTGGCTATCGGAGTATTTTTTCACTGTTGAGTTCTGTTTTTCGAGGGGAATTCAAAGAAGATTGAACCACAGCAACCTGTAGCTAGACAACTAGTATAATAAAAATTTCGAATCTTAAGATAGTTTGATGATAATTTGATTATAAAAATTTATTAAAAATCTTTCTATGATATAAGTAATTTGGACTTCGATATACTTAATGTATATAATTGTTTATGTAAGATACACACTTCATATAATGAAACTCAGAAAAGCAATGTGCAATATATACAATACTTACACAATAAAAACATTATCCCACTAGTTTGTCCTATCTATCGAAGTGCAATCATGGAAACCCTATAATACTCAATGCTAAAATTAAGTTGAGGTTTAGATTTTCGTTAGGTTAGCCAAGCGTAAACACTGAATACTAATTAATATACGTAAAGCAATAAACAATTTTTAAATTAGGTTTCGTAACTAAAACCTTGATTAATGAAATAAACCTATATGACTATCTCTTTACCATATGTAAATAGTAAAGTAACGGCCTTTTACTAGAGGCCTATGCCCATTAAAACTTTATGACGGCCTCTTCACCATATGTAAATAGTAAAGTAACCGCCTTTTACTAGACCATTGCTGTGCATAGGCCTCCGAAAGCCTGATAAAATAATTAATAAATAAAAACGGGGAGCGGTTTGGGGTTAGACCTACCATGCTGTTTCAATGTAGATTGGTAGGTTACACATAACCCCCAGAACTCTCTAGAGATATGCAGGTTTAATTACGGTGTTTTCTTACACCGAAAAGTGTGCGATATATTGCAAATATCAAATTCAAATTCAAACTCAAGATATTCTTTATTCAAGTAAACTTGTAAACAAGTGCTTTTGAATCGTCAACATCTACTGCTGGTTCGGAAAGCTGTTCCTACCGAGAAGAGCCAGCAAGAAACTCGGCAATCATATCAATTAGACACATAAGTTTTAACAGAAAAACTTATTGGTTAGCCCGGAGATTGAAATCTTGACCCTTTCGAAAAAGTCGCACGGTCTCATTGCTTGGCTATGTCTGGTTTACCAAATAATTGCTTGTTTACATGACGAATTTCTCATCCTTTTTTCATCACGTTCTTTCCATTGTCTCAACCCTAACATAGTTAGTGCAAAAGTTAAGTTTTGAGCCTAGATAATTAAAAAGTTAGCGAAGCGTGTAAGTATAAATTAATATGCAATGTTCACAGCATATTAATAAATACATTTCATAATGAAAAATTTGTTTTTGTCCATTCGAATTATTTAAACTCGACAATAGGACTGTGAATTTAGTGAGATCTGGAATTTTTTCATTCTTAAAACATTTTTTTATAAGGTGCGATGGACTTTTGCTTAATTACGAGTATTAAGTATGTAACTAATGACTGTAGTGATCGTATTGTTAGAAAGCACGTATAAACACGGTTTGGGCGTGTTTAATCACGGCCTGACGAACGTCTACTGCTTGAGATACGTTTAATCTCCACACCAGAAGATCTTGTGGCGCTTGAATCCAGCAGCTCCCGGCTACCTTTTTGAGGTCATCAGTTCACCTCTTAGGGGTCCACTGACTGCGCTTTCCGGTGTGAGATCGCCGTGCTGGCACTCCTGGACCCCAATGGCCATCGGTTCTACGTATAATTAGCTCCTTAGTTTTATTTATTCATTACTCATTACTTAGGCTTAGCTCATCATCTACCGGCAACTTTTCTTTTCTCTCTCTGTCTCTCTATCTCTCTCTCTCCTTCTCCTGGATCTGTTCACCAGGAATGAGGTTGCGTAAAAAATAAAGATAGCTCGCTCAATCGCCCACTGAGCGACTCAGAGCTCTATTATGAGGTCTTAGGTATTAGAAGTTTGCAATATCGATACGGACAGACCAACGAACAAAAAAAGTAAAGTAACGACCTGTTACTATTCCACTGCTGGGCATAGGCCTCCTCACTCCGTTTTTTTGGAGAGAAGGGTTGGAGCTAAGACCTACCACGCTGCTCCAATGCGAATTGGTAGGATACACAAATCCGCAGTATTCTCTACAGATATGCAGGTTTCCTCACGATGTTTTCCTTCACCGAAAAGCATGCGATAAATTGCAACAAAAATCAAAGAACAATACTATTAGGACATAAGTCAACAGCAAAGTGACAAAAGCAGATTAGATTTCTTCTTATTATCTTGATTTGATGATCATACATCATCAAGTATTTCATCTAAAATATTATAATACATGCAAACCTTTGTCTGTCAGTTACGCTTTTTTACGCTAGACAAATATTAATGAAATTTGGTACAACTAAAGTTATATCTGCCTAACATATAGAATTTTAATCCCATTTTTGCTTCGGAAATACAGCGAACAGATAGTACACAAATGAGAGTATTTTACATTTAAGTTGACGATAACGAAACCGCGGGTAAAGCTTGTTTTAAATAAAGCAAGTCAAAATTTTAAAGCTATTTATGTAGTTTGATTTCCACTGAATTTGAATTTAATTTTTACTTTAATTTTATTATCATAGCACCATTGCCATTTGTGTAAACAAACGGCGGCTGTTGCAGATTTCTGTTAATATTGAAGTATAATTTATCTCATAATAAATTCTAAGGTCAAATTGTATGAGCATTTTAGTAATTGATTTCTTAATATATTTAACATTTTCATATCCATAAATATATTTAATTCAACATTCAGTCTGTCTGTCTGTTACGTTTTCACAACCAACCTGCTGAAGCAATTTAAATGAAATTAGGCCAAATGAATACTTCCGAAGATAAGATTACGATTGGAAGATATTCTGATCCCACAATAAGCCGCTGTACACTATGTTTTTGTTTTTTTTATCATTTATGCATTAGTTTAAATATTTCTATGTGTGTAATAATAATATATCAAGGTTTTCCACCACCACCGTTACATCAATACACCAGCACTACACACATTCACTATCACAAACTTAAAGTTTGTATTATTTGTAAGTATGTTTTCTAATAACTTCACCGCATATTATAGCAAAATTTTCTAATGTAATTATTGCTTTTGTACCATCTATCTATAGGTATTCTTACTGTAGCTTCACTCATTTATAATAATATAGTGTTTGTGAGACAAAATATATATCTTTTTAATAAAAAAAAGTCGATTAGTAATACGCAAATTAGTAACCGAAATAAATTAGTAGTACCAAGGCTGCGGTTTCAGAAAGTTCATAGATCGTTTGTCGGCTTCGGTATACATTTTAATAATAAAATTCCTCAATCTATTTTGGACTTGCCTTTACACAAGTTCAAAAAAGACATTTTATAAAGCTTATTATACTGTTGAGGAATATGTTTAAAGATAAAAAAGCTTGGAATTAAATTCCGATCGGCTACGCAGTCTTTTGCCGACCTCGAGGACGAAGCTCAATTCAGTGGACTGGCTAGAACTACTTTAGACACAAATCTACACATTAATATGACACATAAAAATACGTGTCACATTGCTAGAAAATCGAGTAATCTTAGTATAACGTTCGACGTTTCGGCAGAGTTGCATCCACCGAGGTTTGTGACCACGGTAGATGCAACTCTGCCGAAACATCGATCCTTATACCAAACTAACTCGATTTTGTCGCGATGTGTCCCGTATTTTTTTATATATTAATTAAGCATGAATCTCGAAAGTTTAAAATCTAACAAATCTGCACGTTGCTCTGCATTCGGCAAAGACGAGGGACAAATGGCGAGCAACTGTCCAAAAGATGATCACACGGCACTAGGGATCGCGACCAACAGCAATGAGGATAAGATCTCCTGCCCTTATCTTACTTTAAGTGGGTTCGGCACGATATGTTTTAAACATGTTGTTACAAATTTTGGCTGAGGTTATAGAGGAATATATACGACCGGCTGCCTGCCTGAGATCAACTTACCATAGTCGCCTTTACGACACTTCAGTAAGAATTGAGGGTGGTCTATTCTAATCAGTCGGATACCACACGACGGGTCAACTTACCTTAGTCACATTTTACGATACATCGGTAAAAAATGAGGGCGGTCTATTCTAATCAGCCGGATACCACACGGCGGGTCAACTTTTCTTAGTCGCCTATTACGACACATCGGTATAAAATGAGGGTGGTATATTCTTCACGCCTGGATACCACACACAAATAAAATAAGAAATATACTCGTACAAGTCTTATCTTTTTACGTTAAGTCATGTAATTTTGAAAAGACCTTCAATCAGTGATAAGATGGTTTTTTGCACTAATCTTTTATATTCGTAGTGTTTGAGGCAGACATGTTTTTATATGTCTACACAAATATGTGTAAAATCAAATTGCAATATTAGGTAAATGAAATATTTTGTCCCGTACTGAATTTATAAAATTTTGATAGGTTGTTTTTATTAGATGTTGAATGTGACATACAAACTGAAAAATATACACGGACCAGGAAGATAATCTATAAAGTAGTAAAAAGTAACGGCCTGTTACAATCCCACTTTTGGACACACGCCTCCTCTCTCCGATTTAGGAGAGAAGATATTGAGGTAAGACCTACCACGCTGCTCTGCTGGATTGGTAGGTTACACATATACGCAGAAATCTCTAGAGATACATACAGCTTTCCTCACGATGTTTTCCTTCACGGAAAAGCGTGTAATAAATTGCAATTATCAATTAGATGCATATGTATTAATAGAAAAACTTATTGGTGCCTGCCCAGGTTTGAACTCGTGACACCCTCGAAAGAGTTGCACGGTCTCACCGCTGGGCTATCACAGCTTATCTATACATCTAGACTATCAATACGTATTATAAAAAAGAGACCTCAAAAGCTTTATGTGATCGATTTTTTCACAATGTAGTGAATTGATTTTTATACGGTTTTTACTAACAGGTTTAGCGCAATTCTTCCGCAAGGTTTAGGTTAATACATTACGGTTTTATTAAAATTGTGTTGAGGTTGAGGAGTTGTAAAAAAGCTCGCCTGTTGGGAGCTTTAGTCGCGTGCGCCGCGTTAACCAACAGAGAAACGCCAAAGTAATGTACTAAAGAATTATACGACTAAGCCGATTTTGAGGGGATTTTCACTGAAAGATAGAGGCTGTGGAGCAATATATAAACTTCATACTTTTTGTTCTCGAATTGCTGCGGGTTCGGGATTTACGCGGGAAAAACTTTTTAACACATTAATATCCATACGGGCGCTAGTTCACGATATTTTGGACAAGTGAAACTTTTTTATAAATCACAGACAAATAGCTGAACGAGAAATAAGATTATAATATTAAATATATAAATGTTATCTTAGTAGAATACGTTAGCATAAAAGTTAGCATATCATATTATATTAAAGTAATGCCGTCGGATAATACCTAGCGAATGAATTAGCCTTTAATTTTATTTAATTCCTTGTGAAATTTCTATTAAATACAACAAAAACAGAAAACATCAAAGATGTTAGATTAGTTTATGTTTAGTTCTCGAAAAATATATTGTGCTTAAGAAAGAGCTAAATCCTAAGAAGTTAAAGCTATATCTGCGTTCAAACATGAAATTTAACAACGTATGCAAAGTTTCTGTCTATAATAACACAAATAGAGAAATAGCGAAACTAACACTAATAATTCAATTCAAATTCAAATTCAAAATATTCTTTATTCAAGTAAACTTGTAAACAAGTGCTTTTGAATCGTCAACATCTACTGCTGGTTCGGAAAGCTGTTCCTACCGAGAAGAACCAGCAAGAAACTCGGCGGTTGCTCTTTTCAAACAATAATTCTTATCACTAGTTACATATAGTTATTAATGTCTTGTACAGGGTTGAAAAGAAGCTATATCCACGCATTCTTATCGTCTATGTAATCTTCAATAGTATAATAGGCTTTCTGAATTAGCCTTTTTTTAATAGTATTTTTAAACTGCTGTAATGATAATAAGTCACAACTTACTAAACTAAATAAATATTGTTTAAATAAAATGTAATTAATACACCAACCAGTCAAGACTTGCTTAGTTGAATGTAGATTCATTAATTATACTCATCCTTAACGATTGAAAAGCTCTTTCAAAGCATATTTGAGTAAAAATCATTTTGATTTTGCTCGAATAATAACGCTAACTTAAAAATGTTTAGACTGAAAGGGTCCTATAACAATTGTTGTAAATAGTTAAATAAATTAAAAGGATTTTATAACTAAGAAGCCCAATAATTTGGAACCAACAAATTAATGCAATCCCGTCAACAACATTTAATGTTAACACTTACACGCTTTACTATGAATCCTTCATTTTAAATTGTGTTACGACGTGTTTTAAATACAACCTCCTTCATATAGTTGGTCAGTAATAAAAAAAAACATTGTCGCTGTCATTATGTGTTTTAGTTGTTGGAAAAGATTAAATGAGTTGACTTTGGAAAATTGCTTCTTATTTATTGAATAAGTGTAATGGAAAAATATTGTCCTCGTTATAATTGTTTTGTTCGTTTCTATATGCCTTGATCACAATTCGGAATTTCATTGATGTGACAATGAAGTAATGAGTCTTATAAAAACAGCTCTGTGTTTATTATCATCGTATTGTTTATTATAATAATAACCAAATGTTAATAAAATAATTTCAATCGCTACGGCGTTCAGCAAATCTTCGCATTAAACGGTTATATATTATTAAGTCAATATATTAAAAATTAATAAATTATCGTGTTTTAAAGACAACCGTTGTCAATATTCCGAGTAATAATTACATTTTCAAGTCTTTAGTAGCATTATATATAATGTAAATCATCAATGTAAATCATACGAATTGTTCACTACTTCTGTTTTAGTAGTATTTTTTAATATTCAGAAGTATGATAAAAACATTTAAATTTATTTTACCTTTGAGCATCACTACATATAATAGTTGTAGTTTATTTCTTTTTCATCTATCTTATTCTATTATCTACAACTTCACTTGCTTATCAAAATAACTATCCACCTCTCCTACATTAAACTTAAGGCGCCGGCAAGACCACATAATTATTGCGGTGAAATTTCCTAAATGTCTAAACATTTAGAAAATGTTAATCACTTTTATCAATATGATGTCTCCATAAACTAATTTCAAAATATATTTAAACATTGATACAATAATCTATACGTCCTATACAAAATCAAAAATCCGCCGCTACTAGCTTCCTTTATTGGTCACTTAAAAACATTTAGATTTGTAGTGTTGCGTCGTTAAATAAAAAACATATTGAAAATCTATTTACAGGCATTACAAAATACAAAATTTGGATATTATTTTAACAGATTAATTTAGCAAGAATCCTTGTTCTATAATTTCTCTATCAACGAACGAATATAATTAATAATTAAATTTCAAATAACATAAATTTCATAATAAAATTTGACGATGCAAATATTTAACTGATTGACTGCTAATCCGTGTAATTAAAATGATTTATTAAAACTGTTTCGACGTGGTGTACTGTGAAAAAAATGATAAGCGAACGTCATAACATGACTCACGAGATGCAAACAGATAACTTTGAAACTACCGAGGAAATATTTACTTGCGATTGTAACAAATTGATGCAATAGATGTGTGCCAGGTGTATATATCTATATAAATAGACTGAGCTCTATTGAAACGCATGTTTGCGATTGTCCTTTAACGGTCAGGATACACTCGTAGCCGTAGGAACGTGTCTACGTTGCGTTAAGTCCACTTTATAACAATTATGTTTTCCTCAAAACTGATCTAAATGAGTGCAAGTAATAGACCTAGCTAACATAAAACTTGTGCAAATAACACCATACAATTTTACATATACACGCATTATATGTGATACATTATTTAAATGAAGGAAAACGACTGTGACAATAGGTCCGCGTATTTATTCTCAATGCACTATAAAATGACATTTGTATAATAGATTATGCAAATATAAATCTATGTAATAATTGCGTCTAACAAGTTTCAATAGTTTTTAAATTCATATTGTGCTATTTATTAGTTAGATATGCATTTACTGATATATGTAATTTAATTCGGGAAACTAGTCTAATGCATAATTTATAGAATTAGGCGTTACTTTGCGGAGATCCATAATATAAAAGTAATAATAAAATTATTTTGCTATAATCCGCGATACATGTTGTATCGCGGATTATAGCAAAATAATTTTATTATTACTTTTGTAGTCTAATGCAGTTTGTTATTGTTATTTACACTTTTCGTCTTGAAGGCGATAAAATGATGTAAGCGTAGTCTCACCAAGCGACTATTTTCCGGCATACTTTCAGACGTACCTATAAAATAACGGCGTGCGGAGTGCGCGTACGGCTGAAGTGCGAGGTCGCGCTAGGGCGCTCAGGACCGACGACGGGCGGTGCACTAACACTCACATTCAAATATTCGTCTAACCTTGATGCGATTCGGTGCACTCCGGGTTCCATCCGACGACGGTCGTCGATACAGACGGGTGGAAGGGCTCGCTCGTGTGTTAGCGTTAGCGGCACCGGCAGCGAGGCTTCGTATAGCGTGAGGGGGTTTAGCGGCGCGGGCGTCGGGCCGGACGGCAGGCGCATCGGCGCGCCGCCACCGGCGTGTGGTCGCGAGGCTGCGGCGCGACGGCCGCGCTACATGTCACGGTGCGGCGAGCGCGCTCTTCGCGCCGTGGTCACCGACTCACAGTGGCGTCGCCGTCCTACTGTCTGCCCGTCGGCCGGGACGGCGGCGCGCGTTGCACCGCCCCGCTGCACTCCGCCTGCCCCCCTGCCGCCGTGCCCCCTTTCCCCACCTCCACCTCTCTTCACCCGCTCCGCCCCGAAGAATTTTCCGCATCGGGTGGGAAAAATCGATTGTGCAGCGAGCCCCGAATAATTTCGGCAAGACGCACGGCGCCCTTGCGTCGTCGTCACCGGATATCGCGCTCGCCGACGGTCAAGCGCACCAGCCGCCGCCGCCGCTACCGCCTTTCCTTGGACTCGCGACACTATTTACTTCGAGAAATATGAGGTACACTCGAACCCTCTTATTTCAGTTGCTTCTACCTACATCCCAGTTAGGTCCGACCATCGAAAATATAGGCGTCCAAAAAGCGTCTTGTATGACCCCGACGATCAAATAACGATCGCCAACACAGATACACGTAATACACACACACAGCGTCTTCGCCGGCGAAGACGAGGTCCCAGTTTTCTGACGTCGGTCGGTCGTGGCTTCTCGCCACACTTCCGACGCCGCAATGACTAATCTAAGTCTTACCATCAACCCTCCACTATACGTCGCCCTAACTGCATTTCTACTTTCACTGCATTTCGCAACCTCGGCGATGCTTCTGCGCTCGCCCGTCCCGCCCGTTGACGCTGTAAAAGCCATTAGGGCTAACAGCATACAGTCAGTTCGAAAAGACACTATTTATTTCCTCTTAAAACTTTTTCAGTATCAGAAAAAAAAAATTTCAAGTATACTACCCTAGCCAGGCCATATCCTTTATTTAATGATAATACACATTGCAGGTAGAATTAAACAAGCATTTCATATCAGACTTATAAACTGTATTAAACGTATATTGGCGTAAAAATTGTTATCCAATTTCTAGGATCTTCGAATTAACTTATTTTAATACATCACGTCAATTAGATGATTATGATATTATGATGATGTTTCTCAATCCTTGACGAGATAAGACTAAATTTGTAGTCTAGAGCACACTACCCCAATATGGATTGACTAGGAATAGGAATTCTACAGAGGTTTCCCAAACGAATATTCCAAAACGAAGAGACATATGCCTAATAGTTCAAATTCAAATTCAAAACATTCTTTATTCAAGTAAACTTGTAAAGAAGTGCTTTTGGATCTTCAACAAACCGACAAGAAACACGACGGTTCTTCTTTTCAAAGTATAATTCTTATTACTAGTTACGTTTAGTCTTGTACAGGTTCGAAGAGTCCACGCATTCTGTCTTGTACAAGTTCGAAGAGCAGCTCTGTCCACGCATTCTTATCGTCTAAATAATCCCCAATAGTTAAGAAATAAATAAATATATTAGACATTTACACACACACAGTCGTCCGTCCCCAAAGTAAGTAACTTAATTCTTGTGTTATGGGTGACGAACAACTGGTAGATATACTACACATATAAGTTTAAATACATACTTAAATACAAATACACACCCAGACTCGAAGAACCAACAATTTGTTTATAGAAAATGTTGACCATCGGCGGGAATCGAACCCGCGACCTGCGGAGCTGAAGGCAGGGTCCACCCACAGCGCCAACGGGCCAGTCAATAGTGTAGGCTTTCTGTATTAGCCTTTTTTAATAGAGTTTTTAAACTGCTGTAATGACAAAGCTCAAATCGATCGCGCAATTTGCATTATAGAATCTTATACACAAATCCACAAACGACTTACGTACTTTTGCATAGAGCAAAGCAGCATCCGCAAGCTTTTGTCGGTTCCTACTTTGTCTATTATGTACATCGAAATATTATAATTATGTATATTCTTATTAAATTAAGCTGTGATAGCCCAGCGGTGAGACCGTGCGAATCTTACGAGGGGAACACGAGTTCAAACCCGGACAGGTACCAATGAGTTTTTCTATTAAAACTCATGTGTGTAATTGATAATTGCAATTTATCACACTTTTTCGGTGAAGGAAAACATCGTGAGGAAACCTGCATATCTCTAGAGAATTCTGGAGATATGTGTAACCTACAAAGCCGCATTGGAGCAGCGTGGTAGGTCTTCGCTCCAACCCTTCTCTCCAGAAACGGAGAGAGGAGGCCTATTCCCAGCTGTGGGATTTTAACAGGCCGCTACTTTACAAAATTAAAAAAAAAATTGGATGTATGTGGTAAAGTAACAAGCCTTTACTTTACAAGTCTTTACCTCCTTCCAAAACTTTACTTGCATCTTTATATTCGCAATTCTATTATTGTCTACCTTATAAACTTATCAACGTTTTAACAAAATGTATTAGTGATTTTAATAACGTATTTTTTTTAATGATGTATAGAAGCAGGCGTTAATTTGCGGAATTCCATATTACAAGCACTATAACAGAACTAACTACCTCGCTATAATCCGCACGGGTCAAGCGAATGCATGCAAAGCTGATGTGTATGAAGCAGGCAAAATTTACGCACCTTATACATGCAGGACAAGCCACCACACGCACCCCAAGGCGCCTCCACCAGCAACAATGCACACAAGCAGCACACACAACCACCACCACAATCTCAAAATTTTAGAGATTGTGGTGGTGGTAAATTTTCCCTGCTTCCCTTCATACACATTAGCTTTGCATGCATTCGGTTGACCCGTGCGGATTATAGCGAGGTAGTTAGTTCTGTTATAGTGCTTTTAATTTAATGACTTACTAATTTCTCTTCACATCGTTAAAGTATCCAGTTAAAATGAATCGATACATACAATATTAATTTTTAACTATTCGTCACACTAATAGTTTAAGCACTAAAAGTTCTACACAATTCATTTAATGACAAATAATTTATCGTTTTAATCTTATAAACAAGGTTAATATCACTTTCTCGTGTTTTAATATGCAGTTTTGTGTAAAATACCGCCAATTTTATTATTAACTAGCATCAACAACAGTTAGCGTTCATAACTAAGAGTTTCATCTGTATATTACCTATATTATAAATGTGAAAGTTTGTATGTTTAAATATTTTTAACCTGATGCCTGAATAAATTAAGATGAGTATGGCATGTACAATGGCATAGCCAGCAATCTATACAGGGCGGGTATGCCAGAAAATCCTAGACTACATTATTTCAATCATGATTTTTAACAGTGCCGTGTGGTATCCGGCTGCATAGAATAGACCACCCTCATTTCTTACCGAGGTGTCGTAAGAGGCGACTAAGGTAAGTGCCGTGTGGTATCCGGCTGCATAGAATAGACCATCCTCATTTCTTACCGAGGTGTCGTAAGAAGCGACTAAGGTAAGTTGACGTCAGGCAGGTGGCCAGTCGTAAAATACGTGGCCAAATCATGTGACAATATGTTTGTAACATGTTGCGCCGACCCCACTTACAGTGGGATAAGGGCAGGAGACTGATGATTTTTATTATTTAACTCATATAAAAATTAAGGTAAATTATGGGTCTAAAGCAAGCCTTATAAAGTGTCATTTTCATGGGATTGTTCAGTTTACTAGCGACTGACCGTTATTCCGAGAGATATGATATATTTTTTCTTTAAGAAGAAAAATCAGACATATTTTAGGGTATAACACTATAGTTGACGGGGAATGGACTCGGAGGTACAACTAGAATCTTATATACTGAGCTTTACTTTGATGACTTTCGCTTTCCCACGAAAAATTAAAACTTCTTTCTTTTTCTTTCGTGACAGTTTTTTTTTTACTTTAAGTTCAAATTTTTAAGAAGACTTCCGTCCTCTCCATCCAGTAAAGTAAAGGATTGTAATAAAATTTAGTAAAGAATTTTCTGACATTAAATAAAACATATTTCTGCGAACCGCAAAGCAATCACGAGCACTAACCCTGTGGTATCACTATGGGACATTCAAAATTCTCAGATGCATACATATTAGTTATGAATTTATAATTTAATCAAACAAAACTATAGCTTTTAGGCTTTTAAGTGAGGAACAACTTTAATTTTTCAAAGGTTGTCTACGCAAAATATCCTTTAAATTACGTCTTTATGTATATGTACTTAAAGCTGATATTTTTCGGTCATTAAATTATAACGCTACAGATTCAAATGTTTAGATAAATAAATCATCTTTAACTTTCTTTAATAGAAAACGCAGCAACTCGATAATTGTTATAAATGTAACGAACAAAATGCCCACTGTTGTTAGAAACACGATTAGCTATTTAAGATTCTGAGAAATTAATCGATTTTAGAACTTGATGACCTCATTAGATACTTATTTGTACGTCGCCGGCAATTTTTATAATTTTGCCGTTCTCTAGAATATCTGCTATTTTTAAATGAATGCTCAATTTAAGTCATTGGACTCGGTCCATAGATACACTATGGAGCATCTCCTATAGTGGACATATAACAACCGAGTCAAGTCTCTTCTAGATTTGTATCACAAGAAGTTTTATGAAACACCAGTGAGGTCACCGAACGATTTATTAAAGATCCTATTCCAGAAATACTGCTGCTGTTTTCGGTAAGTGGTATCAAAATAGTTAATACAAAAGATTACATCACCATTTATCGTTCCCTAGGGTCTCATCAGTTCGTAACGTTTGTCTGTTTAGATGTAGCTTGAAATACCACTGTATTAGACGAAGGGTAGTTAGGCCCAAATAGTTTGATTTTAAATTTATTTTAGATTAAAAAGTCATCAATGACAGTCATGAAATGAATGATTGAATAATTTATAAATTTTCAGCTGATGGTATGGTAAAGTTTTTGAGAGTTTTTAATACTATGTTTATATTTTGTTAAATTTTCTTTAAGCTGTGATAACACAGTGATGAGACTGTGCGAATTTTTCGAATGCGTCACGGGTTCTAACCCTGGGCATGTACCAATGAGTTTTCGGTTAAAACTTGTGTCTAATTGATAAATGCAATTCATCACTGGAATTGGAATTGGATGGAATTATATGGATAAGGGGACCGCATCGGAGCAGCGTGTTAGGTCTTAGCTTAGCTTAGCCTTATGACAGATCGTTATTTTTACTTGCATATTTCCTTAAAACACTATAATATTACAAAAAAATGTAAACGAATATTGTATTTATTTATTTTTTTTTTAAATTATATTAACGAACTTATCTTTGATTGATAAACCACAATGTCGCGAATGTACTGGATTATAGAAACGTAACAATTAGCCAATTTTTTTTCACAGAATTTAAGTGTTGGTTTTTAATTTACCATCGTCGTCACATTGAGCGTGGATTTTTTTTAATATTTGAGAATATGGGCAAATTAGCTACGTGCTCTCTTTCTTAAGCTGTGTAATTACGTTTAAGCTCTCATACTTGTAGGTTAATTTCTATGAAGTTTTCAATTTTAAATATAAATTTTACAGTGTAAATTATCATAGAAAGATCATTTATATTACAATCTCATATTTGACTAAATTTTATTCACTTAACACTTACGCCTCAGTTTGTCTTAGTAATTAGTATAGTCGGTGATGTTCAGTCCGTAATATTCCTGACCGCGGTGTCACCCTCAGCGGTGTCGCAATAAGTTAGCTAGTGTCAATTTTTGTATCATTACATATGATATTTCAATCTCCTTAATAAGTAAATGATCTGTAAATTTACGCATTTTTTTCATTCAACATAGAAATTGGGTATCAAGAATGTAACTTAATATGTTTTTGAAACTCGCTTAAAGCAATATATTGCTATCTTTTTAATTATATTCTATAATTTGTAATATTAACAAGAAAATTAGTACATATATTAAAATTTATAATAACCTGATATTATTTTTTAAACTCCTTGATCTATTCATTATGTTTACAAAATTTCTAATCTATTATATTTCTTAACATTATGCAGAACTTATTGAGGCACCATAAGATTTCAATTAATAAATATTAATTTATTTTATCATATTTCTATTTTTGCAGTTTTGGTTTTGAGAAAACTTTTTTTATACATTTTATATATAAATTTTGGAAAAAATTTAAATCGTTAACGTTGAGTTTTTGGTAACACATTTTTTTTTCAATTTAACTACACATAAACTTATTCTTATTTAAGTTATTGAACTAATTCTATAATGGGATTTCGTCGATTCGCAGAGATATTTATTTATATATATTTGCTTGACTAACTACTTACCAATTCCTTGTGATCAGAAAGTGTGCCATAGTTGAATAGAATGACGGTTCAGGATATTAAATCCAAATGGAAATAAATTCCTATTTTTCCCACTAATGTGACATTAACACCGCATGGAATTAACATTTAGTTCAATTTTTTGTTCATCTATCGGCCTAAAATATCGCAATTGCTAAAATGATTTCACATTATCGGCGCAAGCAAAACGATTCCCAGAATATTACATCAATGCACACAGTTGGTCGGTGTTGAGTTTCTATTATAGGTAAAAATATTAGGACTGTGTACATTGCAACAGATTCATAGCTAATTTCTTTTTATTTATTACGACGTCGCTTACTACGAACTACAATGCTGATGTACGATTTTTGTTACATAGTTAACTTTGTTACGTTAAAAATAGCTGTTTCGAATACTAAAACTTATAAATAGGTATTAAGATCGTATTTTAGTTCTTTTTTTGTGAAAAATTGAATTTGCTAGAATGTTCTTTATTTCATCATATTATTTTAAACTATGAACTTTACCTTTTTACTTTCTCCGTTTACCATTTTTTTTATATAAAAAACTGACGCTAAATTTATATTTATGTGATTAGGCAACAATTTACTAAATCCGAATCCAATCAAAACATTCTAGTCTTCGATATAATAATGTGATTGGTTAATATTTTATGCTAGTAAAATTAATTAAGCTAACATACCGTCATCAGCCTCACCATAGCGATTATGAACACTGAAAGGTGTATTAGTAACCATTTTATAGTCAATTCTTATTTTCATCAATAATCACCACAAGTAGCTGGGGTGGTGAATAAACTATCTCACCAATAACAAGGTTGTCTATTATGATTATTATTCACAGAGGTATTTAGAACCTAGAACCTCAGCTATATGAAGCGTCTAATTGCAGCAATACGTTGCAGTGGTAATCATAAACATTATTGTTCCGTCGATTATCTTAGAAGGTACCCGTAAAACAAGGTGATCGAATCAGGAACAGGCTTATCCATTAATTTCTTAACTAAAACTTAGATCATCGTGTAGCGAAGCTGAAAGGGCGATGGGCAGAAAACAGCACGAAGCTAAAGTGGTAAGAAAATTAAATAAAAAATAAAAGACTTTTGCTTAGTAAACCAAAACAAGTTATTGATAATTTTTGAATTTAAACTATCGTGAGTGGTAGTCATAATTTATGTTATAGCCAGTCTCTCAACATTATTGATAATTGTTAAGTTCAAGCTAATATCAGCTATGCAATTTATTCCATATACATTTATTTTTATTCATACATTTATTTCATATTACACTAGCTTTTAAACCCAACTTTGTTCGCGTGGACTGACTGCAGTCTTATTATTTGAGTAAACCATAACACGTATTAATTATTGTTAAAATGGATTAATCTTAAAAGGTAGACGTCGCGGACTTTTAGAGGCGAACAATTTTGTCGTTCATAATTTTTTAATAACCTTCACCATTTAAGTAAATAGTTGGAAAGTTGGCGCACGCAAAGAAAGCTTAAAATTTTGCAGTTTTCGCCAATATTTTTTATTGCTGCTCCTCTCATATTCATCTTAGCGTGATAGTATAGCATATAGCTTTCCTCGATAAATGGACAATCTTACACTCGAAGAATTTTTCAAATCGGTCCAGTAGTTCCTGAGATTAGCGCGTTCAAACAAACAAATAAACAAACAAACAAACAAACAAACAAACAAACAAACAAACAAACAAACAAACAAACAAAAAAACTCTTCAGCCTTATATATTAGTATAGATTTGTACATGATATTTAAAATTTCTTATACTACGATTTATAATATTTTTGATCAACATTCATTAACAAGATCTAACTATTTTTACTTTCACGCTTGCAATTATATACAAATCATAATCAAAAATAAAGAGCACGGTAGATATTGCATTGGTCAACATCTAGAAATTTCAATAGCGAAGGCATAATCACGATATGACCAGCGTAAATAATATACTAAGTCGTGACTTTCCTAATCATGCGCCAGTATAAGTAGCGGGAAAACAAAAAAAACGCTTTGAAATTTTGCGTTTTATCATTAGAATGCTTGAATACGAATTATGCTACAAACTCTATTATATCGCGAATAGCTCACACATATAATAAAAATTATTCTAAATTATACCTTTTCCATATAACTAAAGGCAAATTTAAAAAAGAACTAGTTATAATTAAACGGAAACAAAGATTGTAAATTTTTTAAGGGCTAAATTATTCAAACTAAATCATAACTTCATTTATAAATAATATATAAATAATAAATAATATAAATAATATTATTTATTGCCTAAACGAATGCCCCCTAAACTAAAGGGAAAAATTTACACATCGGTCATAAGACCTGTCGTAATGTATGGATCAGAATGTTGGGCAATGAAAAATGGATGAAAGAAGAGTACATGCAAATGAGATGAGGATGTTAAGGTGGATGTGTGGTGTGACAAGACTTGATAAAATAAGAAATGAGTATATAAGGGGAAGTCTGAAAGTTGCGCCCATTATAGAAAAGATGAGAGGTGCAAGATTGGGATGGTATGGACATGTAATGAGGAGGGATGAAAGTCATGTGATCAAACGAGTGTTGAGTATGAATGTGGATGGATATGTGACTAGAGGAAGGCCTAAAAAGAGATGGTTGGACTGTGTGAAGTATGACATGCATATAAAAGGAGTAGCGCCAGAGTTGACGAATGATAGAAGAGAATGGAAGAGAAAAACATGTTGTACCGACCCCACTTAGAGTGGGATAAGGGTAGGAGAAAGAAGGAAGAAGAAAGAAGATTGGAAATTCAAAAGATTAGTTATAGATTTTTATTATACAATTGTCATAAAATTATCATTTTTTAGATATTATTGTAATTATTAATATATTAGCCGTCCGGCCACGCGTTGTTCAGTCTGGTTTCGAATTTCCTTCAAAACCGTGGACCCTGCGACTTGAAAGAACCACGGGTTCAAATTCCACCAGGCACTAATAAGTTTTTCTGTTAAAACTTATTTGTGTAATTGATAAATTTGATTTATCACACGCAATCTTTTCGACGAAGAAAAACATCGTGAGGCAACGTGCAACTTTTTTATTTTATTTTTGTACTTCGTTTCGTATATTACTACCTATGTGTATAATTTTCCAATAAATATTTATTTTTATCGCAAGGAAATGCTTCAGTATTTTTTTAAAGAAATGTAAAATAAATAAAAAAGTAATAATAAAATTATTTTGCTATAATCCGCGATACAGTAAATAAAAAATATATATAGTGCTAAATGTATAGTGGACTATACGTTTTTTCATACCCGTTACATGTAGGATTCGTAAAAAACATATGCACAAGCCTCCACCACTTCCACCACAATACACAAGCACTACACAAGTTCACTATCACAAACTCAACAATCGTTTCTCTCCGCAACCGAGGCATCATCAGGAGATAGACTCCACGACAAAATCGCAAAGCTTTGAAAATGTGTATTGTGGTGGAAGTGGTGGAGGCTTGTGCATATGTTTTTTACGAATCCTGCATGTAACGGGTATGAAAAAACGTATAGTCCACTATACATTTAGCACTATATATATTTTCTATTTACTGTATCGCGGATTATAGCAAAATAATTTTATTATTACTTTTGTATTATGGATCTCCGCAAAGTAACGCCTAATTCTATAAATTATTTAAAATAAATAAATAAATATATGAGACACACACACAGTCATCCGTTCCCAAAGTAAGTAACTTAATGCTTGTGTTATGGGTGATAGACAACTGGTATATATATACATATATAATTTTAAATACATGCTTAAATACATTTATACACACAAACTCGAAGAACCAATAAATTGTGTTAAGAAAATGTTGGCCCACGGCGGGAATCAAACCCACGACCCGCGGACCTGAAGATTTACTGCCACCTGCGCACATGGTCCAGTCCAGTCACGATGTTATCCTTCACCGATAAGCGTGCGATAAATTGCAAAAACCAATTAGGCACATAAGTTTTAATAGAAAAAGTCATTGTCACATACCCGGGGTTTGAACCCATGTCACCTAGAGAGAGACATACGGTCTCACCGTTCGGATATGATAACTAAAGTGTCAGTGTGTATTAATAAGTACTAATAAACCAAAAGTAATAATAGAAATATTTTGCTATATTCCGCGATAGAGTAAATAGAAAGTACATATAATGCTAAATCGACTATCGGTTTTCATGCCTACAGGATTCGTAAAAACACATGCACAAACCTCCACCACCGCTAGCACAATACACTAGCACTACACACTTTCATTATCACAAACTCAATCGTTTCGCCCCGCAACCGAAGCAACATTGGTTACGCCTCGTACGCACGGGCGTAAAAAATACGTCGCGATAAATCTCCGCAATAGTCGTAATAAGAAGTTTCTTATGGTATATTCGGTTTAACGCCAAACGCCTAACGCCTAAAATGGAACACTGCTCGATAAAAATAGGTCGCGTTCTAAAAGCGCTATCGTGTCTATCTATCTGGATATCTGGATGCACATTTGTTTTATTTCGACGTATTTTTAACGCACGGTAAAAAACCTCTCGTGCTTACAAGGTTATGCTTCGTTTGCGGTTTATGATTACTTTTGTATTATGGATCTCCGCAAAGTAACGCCTATAAATTACTAATACACTCTTTATTTCATTAGACGACAACGACGACGAGAACGACGCAACGGGCACAAGGGCAACACCACCGGATTTGACTCTACCACCACCTGACTTGACACACCCACCGGATATGACACCACCCGAATTAGACGCAGCGGTCTGGGAGTTACTATTCCCCGACCGCCACACCTGAACCAGACTTCCCTCAGGTCACCTAGGTGACCTGGGCCAACCGGCCCGAATACTGACCAGGCCCACAAGGCCTGCGAGGACCAGCCCGGGCAAGGAGGTTCGCCTCGAGGCCCGTCCCCCGGCACCCTCAAAAGGTACCGAGAAGACCCACCATTTCATTAGAATTAGAATTAATTAGGAAAAATACGTTCAATTCGCAGTTCATTTCGCTTTTCACTTAAAATATATGCGAATGTACTTTCTAAGTTCAAAAGCCTATAAGTATCGGACTTAGGCTGAAAGTTTAGGCGTATTTTGAACTTTCAGAGGGCAAAGAACGTACCGAGGAAAGGGCTTCGACCGAAACTGTCTACAGGCTGCGTTTTTGCGATCTCGAAACGTGTTTTGCATCAAGTAACGTTTCGTGATTTAATGTTGTCTATACTTGTATGAAACAAAGACCCCAAAAACTGTCCGTCTGAATGTGGTCGATTTTCTCAAAATCTACTGAACGGATTTTAGCGTAGTTTTTAATAAAAAGTATTGCAATTCTTACGGAAGGTTTTTCTCAAAATATATGTTTGATTATGAGTTACACCCGCAGATGTATTAGACCCGTATTCTTTCTTTAAAGATAAATTTATAAACTAGTGCTTTTGAACCGCCAACTCTACTGCTGTTTCAAAAAGTTGCCTATACTCGAGGTAAAATGGGCGGTTGCTTTTTTTTTAAAAAGAATTCCTATAGCTAGTTATATTTTGTCATTGTTGTGCAATACTGTGGCAGTTCAAAGCAAGTAACTTAACACTTGTTTTTACTTGGGTGACAACTGGTAGATATATACATATATAATTTTAGATACATGCTTAAAAACAAATATACACCCAGGCTCGAAGAACCAACAAATAAACTATATTGTCCATAAACAATAAAAAATGTTGGCCCTCGGCGGGAATTGAACCCGCGACCTGCAAGCTAAACGCAGGATACCACTGCGCCAGCGTGCGTGACGATAATACGCCATAGGCTTTTGTATCAACCTCCTTTTAGTAGTTATTTTTAAGTTGCTATTATGGCAAGGTAATGTTTGTGGAATATTCTTATATAATGGCAGGTATATCAAATCCAAGAACGATTCAAAAGCTCTTGTTTACAAGTTTACTGGAATAAAGAATATTTTGAAATTTAATTTGAACATATATACTTTTGTCAATCGCAAAGTAACAGGCGCAATAATAAAGAATCGTTAGAATAAAGCACCTAATGTAAGAAGTACTTCGAACATAGATAAACTTTTTTTTCTTAATTTCACAAAGCATAACAAAGTAAGGTCTTTGCCCGCTACAGATAAGCTATTTGAAGGTGCAACCGCGGCGTCTGGGTCGACGTGACGTCACGATTATTATAGTCGACTAGAAAGGAAATTTTTGTAACGAACATGGCCGCCATTCATAATAATGCTTTTTTGTCTGTCTACCCTTTCTATTTTAATGACCAAATTAAATTCAAACATAACACTACGAAACCAATAAAATAACAAAGCGAAACAACCATGTTTTGAGCTTTTTCTTGCCTTAGCGAGGTTTGCCTTGCTTTGCTTGTATAGCGCGCACTACGGAACCTTCGTACTTTAGTTCATGTATCTCCTAAACAAATGTAGATACCATTTTACATGATAAAAATAAAAAATATGCGAGGGTGGAATAAAACTATTTTTTTATCTTTATTTCCGGTTTGACATATAAAAAGTTTTTCTTCTAATTTTCCCAAATATACTCAAGTACACACTATTTACTTATAATCTATACTATTTTAATATTATAAAGAGGAGAGATGAGAGAAGGCTGGTGAGTTAGCTCTTATTCCAAGGATACCAATGATACGGACGGATATAGCTATACCTTTTTAAAGCATTCAAATTCCAGTTAAAACTTCCTTTGACTTAAGTATTAATAAGTCCCAGGGCCGATTATTTACAAAAATAAATCTATAGTCCAACTTAGTAGACTTCCCACTACGAAGAGATGAACGTACGCGGCTGAAACCGCGGGACGTTGCTAGTTATTATTAAATTTGTTCAATTGACCAGGTTCTATACACGTTACATTTCTATACGCCAAATTATGAACAAAATCCAGAAAATCACACGTTTTTCGCTGCCCGCTTGAGTGAAATGCTCCCAATGCTAAAAAATATGTCATTCTTCAAAACTCAGCTGTTTAACGAATTATAAAAAGTTCGTAACCTCAGTTTTACTAGATTTTTATAACACTGATTTTAGATTTACAAAATCAGCGAAATTTCGAGTAAGAGTTAACTAATAAAAAATATATTAACTGGCCCCATTTTCATCGTTATACATTATGGTCCAAAAATTGTATGAAAGTCTATCTATCAGTTTCCTTTCTTTGTATTAATAAATTTAGTTTTTTATGGTTCACTAACCCACTACAGTATAATGTAAATATGATCATATAATATATATGATGATGGTTATTTCGTTTAAAAGGCTTGCGTGGAATAAATCACTGATAATAAATAATAAATATATGGGACGTTTACACACACGGTTGTCCGTCCACAAAGTAACTAACTTAATATTGTGTTCTGGATGATAGACAACTGGCAAATAATTCATATATAATTTTAAATACATCTATACACCCAGATTCGAATAATCAGCAATTTTGTTTATACAAAATGTTGGCCCTCGGCGGAAATCGAATTCGCGATACGCGAAGACGAAGGGTCACTGCCGACTGCGATAACGGGTCAATCGTAAGTTATTATAGTTTTAAAGTTTTCTGTAAATTGTTTTTTCCTTTGTAACTTTGTACACTAAAGATGTTTATCTATTCATCTGTCTATAAAAAAGTAATAATAAAATTATTTTGCTATAATCCGCGATACAGTAAATAGAAAATTTTCAAAGCTTTGTGATTTTGTCGTGGAGTCTATCTCCTGATGATGCTTCGGTTGCGAGGCGAAACGATTGTTGAGTTTGTGATAGTGATCGTGTGTAGTGCTTGTGTATTGTGCTGGAAGTGTTGGAGGTTTGTGCATGTGTTTTTACGAATCCTGCACGTATCGGGTATGAAAATATGGATCGTCCACTATACATTTAACACTATATATATTGTCTATTTACTGTATCGCGCATTATAGCAAAATAATTTTATTATTACTTTTGTATTATGAATCTCCGCAAAGTAACGCCTTATTCTATAAATTATCATCTGTCTATCTTCATTTGTATCATATGAATGTATATATATTGTATGTTGTATTTTTGGTTTTTTGTATATCTACATATGGATATTGTATCAATACGATATTTTGCTGTCCATGAATTGTCTAGACTAACCGGATATTTCTATTTTTGATAATATCAAACTCAATATAGAATTCAAAGTAGAATAACCTTCTGTATAGTAAGCCGATTGTTTATTTCCGGTAAACTTGTTACTGAATTACCTAATTACTTATAGATTAGGTAGATAAACATTATTTTATTGCATTAATGCATAGCATAATAATATAGCAACAGTGTCCAAACGAATACAAAATCGACAGCAGTACATCGATATTGATGATTATAATAGAATTAAAATTATAACATCTTGAGGAAACCTGCATATCTCTAAATAATTCTGGGGATATGTGTAACCTACCTAACCGCATTGCTGATCTACAGCAAATAGGTCTCAGTTCTTCTCTCTATAACAAAAATGGAGAAAGTTTGCTCAGCTGTGGGATAATCATACCGTTAATTTACTTTACTTTTATTTATCTACTAGTGTATAAAACAAAATTTGATATAGTATATATCCTATTGTAGATATACCATCGTAGCGGATCATTCGTTGTTCGAGGTAAATATTCGCTTTTACAATATATTAGACTCGCCTATAGAAAAGTTTAAATTAAGTGTAAGATATATGCTTATACGTTTTGATGACAAAAATGCTTGGATTCAAAAATCTTTAAAGCTTCATACAGGATTGCGGTTTAATAGTGTAAATTTTAATTTAAAAGATTGACCGCCAATTTTCTTGCTGGCTCTGCTCGGTGGGAAGAGCTTTTCGAACCATCATTAGAGTTGACTATACAAAAGGACTTGTTTTTTGTTTACGTGAATAAACAATATTTTGAATTTAAATTTATATACTTGTGTTATGGGTGACAGACAACTGGCATAATACATATCATATATTGTTTTAAATAAATACTTTGATAAATAATTTGATATACACATATACGTCCGTACTTGAAGAACAAAAAAAATATTTAAATGATTTATAGAAGCAGGCATTACTTTGCGAAATTCGCAATGCATGCATTAAATGCATGCATTGCGATTTTTGTCGTGGAGCTTATCCTCCTGATGATGCTTCGGTTTAGGAGCGAAACGATCGATATTGTGGTGGTGGTTGTGTGTTCTGCTTGTGTGCGTTGTTGCTGGTGGAGGCGCCTTGGGGTGCATGTGGTGACTTGTCCTGCATGTGTAAGGTGCGTAAAAAAAAATTGCCTGCTTCATACACATTGGCTTTGCATGCATTCGCTTAACCCGTGCGGATTATAGCAAGGTAGTTCTGTTATAGTGCAGGTAACAAAAAAATTGTTTTTAATGTACTGATTAGATTTTCTTGTAAAAATAATTCTTGTTCTTCTACAAGAATTCCTAATTAGTCATATAAGCATTGTCATTTTTTCTGAAAGAAAAAAAGCTGATATACTTGTAACTAGGGCAGTACAAATAATTAATGCAAATATCATGCACAAATTTTATGTCCATTATCTGGCGATAATTCGAAAGCGAGATAATTATGCAAGAATTAATGTAATTACATCCGTGAATTTTGTTTTTTTGCTATTTAGATAATTGAAAAATTTGCATTGAATAACTCTGTTTATAGGCCTGATAAGAAACGCCAGAACCACTAAGTGGTCGATGGATAGAAAAATCGCCAAAAAAAAACTAGCTGACCCGATAGACGTTGTCCTCTCTCAACTATATTTGGGAGCAAATAAATGGAACATTAATTTTTTAAGAAAATTATCGTTATTTCTTTCAGACCCGATAGTCAATTTATGAGAGCTTTCAATAATTAAACCCTAATTTAAAAGTTCTCAAATAAACTTTCATATGACATACGTTTTGAAGTCTTAAAATATTTATAACAGGAAATATTTATTCAAGAACGTGAGAAACAGGGGAGGCTCTATTTATATGCTCCCGAGTGTATTTATGTCGGAGAGTTGTCTTAAATTTCCGCTAAACTTACAATATTTTTCTTTCATAAAAACCTTTTATATATATCGTGTATCGTGTTATAGAACCTACTTCTTTTTTTTGAATTGATTTTGACACATCGCGAATAAAAAACTTTAAGACATCTATCGAAAACTTCAGCTTTAAAAACTTTAATCGAGATAAAAAAAATCTATCTTTCAAGTTACAAAATATAACGACCGAAAATTTTATTGAAATCAGTTTAGTAGTTTCAAAGATCAGCGTAAACGCACATCGTGACACGGGATTTTTATATATAAAGATATTTCTCTGAAAACTGAGGCATTTTCAAGTAAGAAATTCCTGAGCCGAAGCCCCCGTTCTTTATATTTTAGGTTTGGGTTGTAATTTATAGTTAGGCGTTACTTTGCGGAGATCCATAATACAAAAGTAATTTTTTTTTTTGCTATAATCCGCGATACAGTAAATAGAAAATATGTATAGTGCACAAGTAGTAGCACAAACCTCTACCACTGCGGTGGAGGTTTGTGCATTTGTTTTTACGAATCCTGCATGTATCGGGTATGAAAAAACGGATAGTCCACTATACATTTTCTATTTACTGTATCGCGAATTATAGCAAAATTATTTATTATTATTATATTTATAATATTTATAATTATTATTATTACGTTTGTTTGGGTTGTATTTAAAACTAAGTAAATTTGTTACTTAAAAATTACATGAAAATTATAACGCGACGTTTTTAAATAGAGATTATTGGCAGTGAATTTTTTTTTAAAGTTTTTACAAATCATGCGTGTTTTACGAATCAGGTATGAAAGTGATTACTACACTTTACATTTATCGTAATATATGTTTCCTTTTATCGTAGATTATAGCAAATTAATGTCATCATTGCTTTTGTGTTATCGACCACCGCAAAGCCACACTTAATTCTATAAATTATGTGAAAAAATTCTCAATCATTACAAAGACATGGAAGCATCCAACCCAATATAAATATGAAACCATACGATCTGGGTGGTAAGCCATCTTGTCTGACCTAGTGCTAAGTCAGCACCGGCAGTTCTCAGAAGGAACGAGACGTGAGACCCGCTTGCGAAGTTAAGGCTAAGCATCCATCTATAACAGAAGCTATAACACTATTTTGCTATAATCCGCGTTTGTTAAGAGAATCTATGTAATGCTAAGTGTATGAAGCAGGCAACATTCACATATATTACACATGCACAAGTCACCACACAGCAATATGTACACAAGCAATACTGTGTGTATTGAATGTGTGCATACCACCATCACAACCTCTACGATCGTTTCGCCCCGACATTCTGCTTCTAGAAATCATATAAATCATCCATCTATAGCGTAGCAGTACAAATCTTTACGTACCAAATTATGGACACGTTATATTAGAACTTTAAATAAGAAATTATTCCTCAATTCTGTATTAAAATTGAAAACGATCTTTTATCAAGTAAACTTAGAAACAAGAGCTTATAAATTGTCCACTCAACTGCTGGTACGGAACTTGCAGATGTTTAAATTTCTACTATTCGGAAGGAATAATATTATAATAAAACAGTCAGTAAATGTCAAAATACATACTTAAACTTATTTTACACTTACAAACATTTAGGAAACACAAATTTTAAAATGGTAATAGTCATATTTTTTTAGATACAATTTCCGATTTGACTTAATCTTAGCTATATCAGCGATAACACCGTCATTGGGTGGGACGGTCAAGCGCAGAAGTATCGGCGTGGTACCAAATGCTAAAAGTAGAGCACTAAGCCGTAACACTAAATCGCTCAAGTTAAAGAACCTGTGGCGATAGATGCAGATAAACTCCTAACAATCCATGCTTTTACCGGCATAAATCGATTTTAATTAAAGCCTATTTAGTTGTCATCAAAAATCAAAATATACAAAATCATAGAAAGCAACAAAAATAATAAAATAAAGAATGTTTGTGTCTTAACCACACATTCATGACTACAAATATTTATAGCTAAGCGATTCTTTACTGATGAACAAGTCTAAACGAATCCTTGTGTAATCTATTCCGGTAATGATTGAGTAACATTTAAAGAACGATTTAGGGTGACACATAAGACATCATTAAAATATGTTTTGCTGATAGTATATGCTATAGTATCCGAAAAAAGCTTTGTATGAAAATGATTAAAGTAGCCTTATAAATGTAATTTCTTAAAAGTAAATAAATAACTTTTCAGCTATTTCATGGGAGTGAGATACCCTTTCGCTCCAGAAGGATGGATAAGTGTTTAATAAAACAATGGACTGCTTTTTAACTTAACTTTTTGGTGTGACGTATTAACGCGGTCTTTAGTTTTTTAATGGATACAAAATTTTGACTATTCCATTGGTTGTTTGATAAATCGTAATTATTAATTGGACAATTTTAATAGAAAACTCAATGGTTTTGTATTGGTGACCCCCTCAAAAGAGTCGCACGGTGTCACCACTGGGCTATCACAGGTTTTTCGCTTGCATAGTCTATACTTATTATAAAACAAAGTCCCAAAAAGCTGACTGTCTGTATGTAATCGATTTTCTCAAAATCTACTCAACGGATTTTTGTGCGGTCACCAAAAGATTGCACTATCTTTTATTACTTCCGGATGGTTCAAGTAAATAGTACATACCGGTATTATGTAAATTGTGTTGAAGAGATAGCGCAATTGTTAAAAAAACTTGCTTGCTGGGAGCTTTAATCGCGTGCGCTGCGTAAACTAGCAGATATACGCTAAATCAATATGCTAGAGAATTGTAGATCTATAAAACTACTACAAAAAAGTCCGCGATAGCATATCTCTATCTCTTATGGTTAACTCACATTAACTACTTTTATGTTTAAAATTTGAATTGTAGAAAAAAATTGTGGAATTTTGAGCATCGATGGTACAGTACTTATGCGCATTGAAAAAGCTCTTAAAGATTCGATTAGGCTTAAAAAATTTAGACAAAAATAAGATTGAAATGTCAGTCAGAATTATTAAACTTTTGTATTTTTTCATTACACATACATTACACATATTTTCATCGTGTGCTATCTGGCTGAGTATTACACATATTTCACCACGTATTTACTCTAACAGTTTTAATACTTGTCTCCTTCACTTCTTATTCATCAATCTGTAAAGTCCTACAACCTTCTTCTTACCCATTTAACTTTATTAACTCTTTGCACTCCAAACTCTTTTAAACAAGTACTGTAACTTTTACTGTACTGTACCGTACTGTACGCTTTGCGATTTTGTCGTGGAGTCTATCTCCTAATGATGCTTTGGCTGTGGGGCGAAACGATTGTTAAGTTTGTGATAGTGAACGTGTGTAGTGCTTGTGTATTGTCGTGGCAGTGGTGGAAGTTTGTGCATGTGTTTTTCCGAATCCTGCATGTATCGGGTATGAAAACACGGATAGTCCACTATACATTTAGCAATATATATATTTTCTATTTACTGTATCGCCGATCATAACAAAATAATTGTTATTATTACTTTTGTATTATGGATCTCCGCAAAGTAACGACTAATTCTATAAATTGTCTCTAATGTATTTACAATATTGCGAATCCCGGGTGATTTAAACCATGTCTACAGCTACTCGAAAGGGTTTACAATGTTGCTACCGCCTTAGAACTGGCGTGCCGTGTCGCCGCAGCGGAAACAACGGACTGCACAGGGTTAATTGTTCAGTTTTTTTAATGTTACAGAAAGTATAACAGAACTACTTGGCTATAATCCATGTGGATTGAGCGAATGCATGCAATGTGTATGCACAAGGACAAGTCACCACACGTATTGGAGGCGTCTTGGGATACGTGTGGTGACTTGTCCTGCATGTGTAAGGAACGTGAATTTTGCCTGCTTCACACACTTAGCATTGCATGCATTCGCTTAACTCACGCCGATAATAGCAAAGTAGTTCTGTTATAGTTTCTGTAATATATATATTTTTTAATCTTTGTTTTTTCGAACGGAAAATGTCACCCTCAGAGTAATTACAAACTAACCTTAATTCCTACGACTTATGCCTTCAACTTATGAGTTTTTGTAACATGGAATTTCGCAAAGTAACGCATGCTTCGAGCTGTGATAGCCCAGCGGTGAGACCGTACGACTCTTTCGAGGGGTACACAAGTTCAAACCCGGGCAGGCACCAATGAGTTTTTCTATTAAAACTCATGTGTCTAATTGATAGTTGCAATTTATCACACGCTTTTCGGTGAAAGAAAACATCGTGAGGAAACATCATATCTCTAGAGAATTCTGGAGATATGTGTAACCTACCAATCCGCATTGGAGCAGCGTGGTAGGTCTTAGCTCCAACACTTCTCTCCAGAAACAGAGAGAGGAGGCCTATTCCGAGCAGTGGGATTGTAACAGGCGGCTACTTTACTTTACGCATTCTATAAATCATTTTTAAATGTCATCGTTTGGTACTCCTTGAACCCCTTTTGTTTCTTACCTGTTTATCTCTCAATGCGTCTTTCTTTCGATTACGTATCATTTTATTTTTGCTTTCCAATAACTTGTTACTATTTATCGGCTTTTGAAATTTTGCCAAATGTAATATGTAATCGTAAATTATTTATTGACAATCCGATACATCCATTCACTTTCTAGCTTGATTAAAAGTTGTTCGACTACAAATATCATTACTATAACTAGGTTAAATTAACAACAATTTTATACATGCATGTGTAAAATCTACAAGTAAGTACCTCGTGTTAAAATTTTGAGTATTCGTATTCTAAGAATCAGAACGAGTGTGGTAAATAGTTACGTGGTAAAAAAAATCTACGTAACATTATTAATAATTCCAACTAACAGTATTGGACGTGCATAAATGTAAATGTTTTTTGCACTATCCCGTATTCCTAGAAATATTACGTTAATAATATACGCGCACGTGAACAGGTCAATACTACTTACAGTACTTTTAAGTCGTCAATGTGCTAGAAGTTGACTAAGTTTTGAATATTCTTGATTTTAATATTAATATTAATATTAACTATTTATTTTCTTATATAAATATGTACGAGTTATATCTATCTTAAATTACTTACACGCTACTACTATACAAATCATGCCCAGGTGGAATGGTCCCAAGAATGCTGGCAGCGTTTCCGCGTTGAATCGCTAAGCTGATTCTTTGCGATCAACCGAGGTGTTAAAACAGATAAAGAAATTTTTGCACTTTGGCTCCATGGCCCTAGGGTCTCAACTGCAAACGGCACAAATATATAATTCTCAACGAGAGATGCATACTTTCGCAGCTGGCCGGATTCGGCCATTTCCGCCGCAGCTCCAAGTCTTGACACCATTTCCCTGATATGGGACGAGGCTAACGTATCAACGCATGTTTGCGTCCCACATTAGGGCCCGTCCCCGTCCTCAAGGAACCAGCGTCAGACCGTCTGGTCTCTTGCCATTATCCCGACATATCCCAGAAGGCTCGAGAAGAGCAGGAATGTTGATGGTGGCAAGAGCTCTTTTGATGGTGTCATTAAGAGAACCATGGCGGAAAAGCCTACCAGAGCATACCCTATGACATGAAAGCCCGTGTATGCCAAAACTGTCTACCTCTTTTCCACATGGACATCTGTGCTAAAGGCACAATGTGGTTCCCAATCTGAGACCCAAAGTCACTCTAAAACTTTCGTTATCTAAAAATTAATCTTAATATTAAATTAATATGAATATTAAAATCAATAACATTCCAATCATAATTCCAAAAATTATAAATATTCAAATCCATAGTAACAATTCCAGCACCACGGTTAGTTGCCTCTTAAGATGATAAAGAATCAGTTCAGTGATTTAATTTCTTCATAGCATATCTAACTTCATAGCATTCTTGGGACCATTCCGAGGTTATCCAAGTTTAGAAATTATCTCAAAACGATGCTTCTACATAAAGCTTACTATACAATTGAGGATTATTCGAGTGATAGTAGCATATCTCGACTGCAGTCTGCTACGCACCAAGCTGCAACGATGAACTTGTAACCATCTATCAAATTGTAAAAACTTTTATTTGAAAAGATTGTCCGCCGAGTTTTTTGCTGGTTCTTCTCGGTAGGAGCAAACCTCTGGATCAGTGATAGCTTCTTTAAAAAAAATTGACGAGTCAAAAGTACTGAAAACAGTCCACGTGAATACAGAGTATTTAGATTTTTTTGAATTAATAGCTTTATTTTATTTTTATTTTTTATTTATTTATTGGTTCACTTACAATTATATACACTAATACACTGAGATAACAATTGATATATATTAAATCTAAACTAAATGTTATAATTAATTAAAAGTGAACACAGCATGAATAATCTCATAATGAATCTAAAAGAATAAAAAGAAGAAATTAAAACAACTTACAATAGTCATGTGAATAAAAAAAATTAATAACTAAAACAAGAAGAAAATACAGTTTCCCGAAACTTTCGCAGTGAGTCTGCGTGTAAATCAGCGACATCGGATATATGATTAAGGGCTTTCCACATTCTTGGGATCGGAGAGTTGGCGCCTAGAACTCTTCTTCGTAGAGGCGGATAAAGTGGCGTTACGGGGTTACTTCAATTTAAATAAGCATAATAATTGGGGGCAATCCATCAGGTTTTTTAAAATTTTATAGAGAAATATTATATCGAGCGTTTCCCTACATTTGTCCAACGTGGACATCTTAAAATATTACACTTATTTTTGTACGAGTATATTCTTATCGCCATACCCTCAGAAAATTTATCTCTAATATTGTTCTAGTTATTTTATACTTATATCGACGACGATCGAAGATAAGTATTTTCTAAATTGAATATGACTCGCGGACATAAATTTATGTTAGTTTTGCTATCAAATGCGTTAAAAATATACAGCTTAAAATCGTACAGTTTATTACATAATAGAGGATTATATAAAAGATAACGTTATGCGGCATTATCTTTGTAGCAAATACATTGTCTAAATAGCAACTATGTATTTTCTTGCTCTCAGTAGAAGTGATAAAGATTAAACGAAATATTAACTTTCTTTGCCAAGATCACTAATTTATAATATATTATAATATATATATACACAGGTGGACATTCAACATTTATTATTGAACGATTTTTGGTTCTTCTGGTTCGAGCCTGGGTGTGTATTTTTATTTAAGTATGTATTTAAAATTATTAAAATTATATATATGTATTTATTTACCAGTTGTCTTAGAGGTCGTTTTACAAAAAATTTAGTGCGGGTAGTAACAAACCGGTGTCGATTGTAGTTTAGAGGGGGTAATAGGTATAAAAAGCGGTGTAGGGTATCAGCGAGACAGTCTCAAGCCGAGACTCGAGCGACTATAACATGTTAAAAACTGAATCTCACGCGGGCGAAGCCGGACGTATTTCTAGTAAAGATTATTTTGATTTGATTTGATATATTCGTTATATTAGCGAATGGGACTGACTACGAAGCTGCCTATTTGATTTCCTGTAAGATAAATTTAGGATATTAAGGCACTTACTCGATTTAGACCTAGTCCACGTAACGTATTTATAAACCCACCTAACCTTATTAGTTTGATTCCCTAGCATTTATGAGTATTAATTGTGGTTAATGATACTATGTCTCTAGTTACCAGTTACTATTTTTTACTTAGAACTTAAAGTGAAAATAAATTTAACTCAGACTTCGTTTACTATTCTTGAATGGACAATGAAGGGCATTATGATCTCAATGTTTGTAGACCATCGAAAGTTTCAAAAAAGCTTCACAGATTACAATAGTACGACTGAAAAGCTTTTTGCCAAACAGTTATTATTAACATTGATGTGTCCATAATGTTACGATAATATACGTACATGAATATAATCATATTAAAAATAAATAATAAACATACAGGGGGCCAGTTACACATACGGTAGTTCATCCCAAAAGTAAGTAATTTAATACTTGTGTTATGGGTGCCGGAAAACTGGTATACTACATATATGATTTTAAATACATACTTAAATATAATTATGCACCCAGGCTCGAAAAACCAACAAATTGTTTATAGAAAATGTTGGCCCTCGGCGGGAATCGAACCCGCGACCCACGGAGCTGAAGGCAGACACTACCCACTGTGCCATATTGATATTACCATTATTATTTGCCATATTTATTTACAATTAATTATATAGCTCTATATTAGTTACATATACACTAGGATTTCGTATTTTTTTGCGATTTCAAATCGCTTACGAGATCACGCAAGACATTGTCTTTTAATTCTAAAAACTAAATGTGAATCAATTTACTAATTAATTAAACTAATTGTGAATTAAAAAATTGCTATTCATAGTTAATGTATAGAAACTGGCTATATGTGTTATTCTGTCGGATGAACCCGATTACGTTTATTAACGATAACATCACATAAGAAGCTCATAAATAATGAGTATGCCCTTGGAACTGTTCGGTAGAATAAGATGTGAGAATAGCCGGTTTCTATACATAAACTATGAGTACCACTCACGATATTCAAAATTCAAAAATAAGTTAGTATTCTTGTAATATATTTAAAAAAAACATTTTTAGAACACAATAACATATTACGCAAACATAAAAATATACAATTATTTATAATCGCCTTGCCATAATCAAAGCATGGGAAATCCCTTGTGGGATCACTTTAACGCAATGACGTCAAACATTAACATAAATACGTCATATTGTACAAATTGCATAGAGACGCCATGGGCTAATGTCTTTAGGTATGTTAAAATCTAAATTAAAAAGAACTTAACCATTTTTTTTAACATAAGCTTATTGTCTCTACCACTGACAGCCTAAGCTGGAAAATTTTTCAAAAATTGTTCATGAAGATGATCAATAATTAGCCCACCAAGAAAATAGATCTGGATGGTTGCTTTTGTATGCAAATTAGCTTTTGAATTATTTCGACTTCTAGAGCTTTCCGTAGAAACCGTTACAACTATATAAGCCATAGCCCAGTTATGTTTTATTGGACCAAGGAGAAGACAAACAAACAAAAAGAAACCAGATGAAGGAATAGTGTTGTCGACTTTGACAGTCAAATTTGTTTTATAGAAAATAAGGTGAAGTAAGGTAACGGCCTGTTCTTATTCCACTGCTAAACATTCTCTTCGTTTTTGGAGAAAAGGGTTGCTAAGGGAGCTAATACCCACCACAGTGCTCCTATTCGAATTGGTAGGTTTCACATACCCCCAGAATTCTCTAGAGATAATATAAGTATATTAGTACGTTTCCTTACGATGGTTTCCTTTACAAGAGACCATGTGATAAATTGCAATTATGACTTAGACGCTGACGAGTTTCAGAAAAACTCATCTGCGTCTAAGTGTAAGTAAGTCTAAGTCTACGCACGTTCTCACCGCTGGGCTGTGACAGTCATGAAAAAAAATAGACTCATCTCTTGTGGTGTGTGAGTTCACAACATGTTTTTCTCTTCCATTCTCTCCTATCATACATCCTTTTATATACGTGTCATATTTCAGAAAATCCAACCATCTCGTTTTAGACCTCCCTCCAGTCATACACCATCCACGTTCAAGCTCACTCGTTTGATCACGTGATTTTCATCCTCCTCATTATATATGTCCATACCATCTCAACACTTCTCATGTGGATGGATGTATGAGCACAGGGAGGCCGAATAAAGATAGTTAAATCGTGTCAAGAATGATATGCATTTAAAAGGAGTGACACCAGAGTTTACGAATGATAGAGAATATAAGATAAAGTATTGTGCTGACCACTAAAAATGGGATAAGGGTAAGAAAATGATAACCATCTCAACACTTCTTGCCTTTTCTACAATGGGCCCAACTTTCAGACTTCCCGTTATATACTAATTTCGTATTTTATCCTGTCTTGCAAGATCACACATCCTCATTTCCATAAACTTTTCTTTCATCCAGCGTATTAATTGCCCAACATTCTGATCCATCTATCTATCTATCTAATTAGGGGACGCCTGCCGTAGCAGTCCGGGTGGTCAGCTCCTATGTCGGACTATTCCACCCATTTTCCCATGTTGGGACATGGGTATCACTGCTATCGCGGCAGTGTTACCTGCTTCTCCACTAGCTTGTGGCTTCTACCAGTAGCTTTTGTAAATCTGATAATATCCCTGAAGGGGATATCAGCTAGGTCCTTAACTGCAAGTTCATCCTTACCTAGTATCTCCCAGCTTACCTGGGAGTACATAGGGCATTCAGCTATAAGGGGAAGACTCGTTTCTTCCACTCCAAACTCTGGATTCTGATCCATACAATACAACAGGTCGTATAAATAATACATCGTCGCCGTTGTATAAATAAAAAAACGGACCTTTTTATACAAAATCTCCTATAAGCAATTTTGTAACGTGTCTTATATCCAATGCTTGCTTGGCACCCCACTTCATGTAGAGTATATGCTAATGACTGACAGCTCGACGACACCCGGTAAATGTAAATGAGTTGCTTATTAGGCAATCGCTTTAAGTGCCTATACCATGCACGATCGAAACTATTTATTATGTTATAACAAAAAACCTTATCAATATGAAACACACTTTGAAGCGAAGCGTCGGCTATGGCTAATTATCACCTTCTTGCATAATATTATCTCCAAACCCTGAGTGGTTTCGTACGACTCTGCTTAGTAACAAAAGGAAGAGTGCATATTCCAAGTTATTCCATTTTACAAAAGTGAAAATGATTTCAATGAGCTATAATCAGAGCTGTGATAGCCCAGCGGCGAAACCGTGCGATTCTTTCGAGGGGAACACGAGTTCAAACCCGGGCACGCACCAATGAGTTTTTCTATATCTGTCTTATTGATAATTACAATTTATCACACGCTTTTCGGTGAAGGAAAACATCGTGAGGAAACCTGCATATCTCTAGAGAATTCTGGAGATATGTGTAACCTACCAATCCGCATTGGAGCAGCGTGGTAGGTCTAAGCTCCAACCCTTCTCTCCAGAAACGGAGAGAGAAGGCCTATTCCCAGCAGTGGGATTGTAACAGGCCGCTTCTACTATACAACTGAGCTATAATCCGCGATAAAATAAATAGAAAATATATGTAATTCTAAATTTGGAATGTACTATCTGTTTTCATGGTACCTGATACATGTATAGAAACGCATTAAAACCTCAACCAGAAAGTCAACAATCGTTGCGCCTCGTAACCGGAGCATCAAATATTATATTATATAGATATCTCATGATATTTCTATTTGCTTTTGGCAGATTGTAGCAAAATAATATTTTTTAAATTATATTTTCTATTTCCGCAAAGTGACGTCCAATTCTATTACTATTATCGTATGATACTGACTGAAGAACTATTTATCATATGATTAAAACCGTATCTGACTTGATTTGTCGTTTCGATTCATCGGACATTTTTCTTTTGATATGTGAAAAAGGTTAAAAAGGAGCTTTGATAGCCCAGCGGCGGTACCAATGTGTTTTTCTATTAACACTTATGTGTCTAACTGATATCTGAAATTTATCACACGCTTTTCGGTGAAGAAAAACATATACGATAAAAAAATTATATATTATAGTAATAATAAAATTGGCGTGGAGTTCTCGAATATGCTTTGCGCTGGCCAGGTTTAACTCCCACAAAGTAAAGTAAAGTAAGTAAAATTACCGGCCTTATTATGCTCTTGTAAACAAGTCCCTTCATGTATATAAATTTTTATATACAAATGTCATAATTATAAAAATTACTTAGGCCATGGATATGAGAGGAGTAGCGCCAGAGTTGACGAAATATAATATAGCGAGAATGGATTAGGCAAATATAACCCGACCCACTTAGAACGGGATTAGGGCAAGAGAATAATGATGGTGCATTCTCCTATGATGATAACTTATTCAGATACTAATTCATTAAAGTAATTAAAAATGAAATTCTTAATTTTTTGTTTTACTATAGAATTCTACGAAGTAACCTCTATTAGCATCAAATCAAATCAAATTATCAACGCTTAAAATTTTATGTAATTTGTTTCTTCCATCAAAAAACAATACATAAACACGCTCTGTGAAATTCTAATGTTAATTTAAGTATCGTATTCGCATTTCTTGATACAAAGTTGCTTCTTTCTTATAACACGGTATTGTTATAAAACTACTTAAAAATATAATATAATATATATACTTATTATAAAACAAAGTGCCAGAAAGCTGTCTGTCGGTGTGTAATCGATTTTCTCAAAATCTAATGCACGGATTATTGTACGGGTTTCACCAAAAGATAGTGCAATACTTCCAGATGGTTTAGATAAATAGTACATATCGTTAGTATGTAAATTGTGTTTAAGAAATCGCGCAGTAGTCAAAAACTTCCTTGCTGAAAGCTTAGTCGCGTGCGCTACGTAAACCAGTAGAGTTACGCTAAAGTAGTAGAGAATAGTAGATCTATAAAAAATACTACAAAAAAGCTTCGGTTGCGGAGCGAAACGATTGTTGAGTTTGTGATAGTGAACGTGTGTAGTGCTTGTGTATTGTTGTGGCGGTGGTGGAGGTTTGTGCATGTGTTTTTACGAATCCTGCATGTATCGGGTATGAAAAAACGGATAGTCCACTAAACATTTAGCACTATATATATTTTCTATTTACTGTATCGCGGATTATAGCAAATTAATTTTATTATTACTTTTCTTTAAAACAACTTAGACGAATAACATTATACAACTACACGCTGTTAAAGGCAAACTAAACGACGAGAAACTAATTTAAAGAATTAGGCCACCTTGCGGTGGTCAATTATATACACCGTCTTTCCTCCCCAAAGAAAATAACATAGTACTTGTATTGGGCATGACAGATAACTGGTAAATAAATAGTTATATAATTTTGTTTTTTTTTATACACACGGGCATGACACTTTAGGGACGGACCTAAAGTAAGTAACTTAATACTTGTGTTATGGGTGACGGACAACTGGTAGATATACTACATTTATAAGTTTAAATACATACTTAAACACAAATACACACCTAGTCTCGGAGAACCAACAATTTGTTTAAAGAAAATGGTGGGCCTCGGTGGGAATCGAACCCGCGACCCGCGGACCTGAAGGCAGGGTAGTGACCCGTTGGTCAGGGTCAGGGTAGTGAAAAGTTGGCGCCGTGAGTAGTGACTCACGGCGCCAACTTTTTTAGAAAACGTCGATCCTCGTAAATCGAACCTGCAACCCCCGAAACTAAAGCCGGCCATGATCGTTCACTGCAACCTGCGCTATTGGCTATTCATTAAAAGTCGGACTTGATTTAATAAAGGAGAAAGTAAAGTAACGGCCCGTTAAAATCGCACTGCATGTGATAAATTGCAATTATCAATTAGACACATAAGTTCGTTATTGGTGCCTGCCCGGGTTTGAACACGTGACCATCTCGAAAGAGTCGCACGGTCTCACCGCTGAACAAAGTGCAATATATGGTATGCACTATGGTAGTCGTCTCTACTTTTAGCGATTAAAGATAGATTAAGATAGATTGGCTCTAATCGCGGATTATAGTAAAATAATATACTTCCACATTTATAATAATACCAAATATCGTACAACTGATGAAAACTGTAGTTATTGTTCAACACACAACGTGTTCAACACGTTTTATCTTTTTTTTCACTTATATTATCAAAACCGCCTCAATGCGCATGTTTCTAAAGGCTAATTTATACGTAGATAAGCGAAATTTAGGAACTGGTCTACCAGTCTAGACATTATATCAGACTGGAATATTTCGGATCGTTGAACTATGCGTATCTACTGAATTTATAACTTAACGATAACTTATATTCTGTTCGTAGTGTATTTACTTTTATGAGTTTATTACTCACCTTTATAGCTACAAACTAGGTGTGAAAAACGTGCATTTATAATAATTATAAATATAATTCATTTGTTGAACACTTAATTAATTAATACATCTCTTAATTTAGGACGTGCTTAATATAAAACTAAGTTTCGCTAAGATTATCTCTAGCGCTCACAGTTTTATTTCAAACTGACTGTTTGTTGTTTTACTGCGTCACCGGGGGGAGTAGAGTGCATGCGGAGAGTAGAACGCAGAAGCTCTACTCGCGTCAGGGAACAACGTCCTAAGGCTTATACCCTCTAGCTCTTTTAGCGACCGAATGCGAATAAGCGGCGAAAACAGTCAGCTGAAAGAAATAAGAAGTTTCAAACCTTAATAACTCACATACAAATCATCAACGGCCTTATCTAGGTGTATCTTACACACATATGTAATTTTATAGAACAACACTCTTTTGCGTGTTCTCGCATAACGCAATAACCGGTTCTAATCGTAATGTCCTTATACAATATGAGCAGACAATAAGGACAAAATTAGCCTACGTCAATTTGAAAGAAGACTAATTCTCACACATTAACAACTACACCACATACAAAAGCTTATGCATAATTATTATATAAAGGCATAATCACACTGGGAAGAACTGCGCGTTTGTTACGCTCGGTAGAAAATATTTTGCTACTTGCCTACGTGATGTATGTGATGAGAGCCGTTTTTACGTCCATAAAAATGGTCCATTCAATTAAATATTTATTCAAGTAAACTTGTAAACTAGTGTATTTGAATCGTCAACATCTACTCCTCGTTCGGAAAGCTGTTCCTACCGAGAAGAACCAGCAAGAAACTCGGCGGTTGCTCTTTTTAAAATATAAATCTTAAAACTTTAGTTAAAACTTCAAGTTACATTTAGTTATTACTGTCTTGTACAGGATAGAAGTGCACCTATATCCACACATCCTTATCATCCAAGTAATCTTCAACAGTATAGAAGGCATTCTGTATCAGCCTCTTTTTAACAGTGTTTTTAAACTGCTGTAAGGGCATGGCCAAAATTGATTTCGGAATTTTATTATAGAATCTTATACCCAAACCCACAAACGATTTACGTACTTTTGCTAGGCGCAAAGCAGGAGTCGCAAGCTTATGTCGGTTCCTACTTTGTTAAAATTTAAAATTAAAATTACATTGTTTTAAAATATACTGTGAAGCAAATGTAAGAAAACCTATTTCATTAAACTTCTCTCGCAGGAAATCACGCGGACTTAAATTGTAGATGCCACGTATGGCTCTTTTTTGTAATACGAAAATTTTTTCGCTATCCGCGCATTTACCCCGCAGCAATATTCCATAAGACATAATGCTATGGAAGTAAGCAAAATAAACAAGTTTTGCTGTTTCGACAACTGTAAATTGTCTTACTCAACCGGATACCACACGGCGGACCCACAAACGACTTATGTACGTAAATTTGTCAAGACTAATTCATTGCATTGCATTAAAAGATGCAATGATATAAATTATAATAAAACCGCTTCCATTGGTCCGCTGTATGAAATACTTATGAATTACTCGGCCTCTCTAAAAAAAGTTTATGCTTGTATAATCTTTAAAAAATAGATTCTTCAAAGATTGTGAACTACGAACATTTTTTTGCCCAGAAAGCGGTTCGTAGATTTATATCGTTCAGTTATTTATGTTACATCTAGACTTTTAATCTCACTTTTCTTACTGTTAAAGATTTGTACGAAAGATAATGAGTTATTTGGATCAAAGTCGAGTGGTCTTCTTATATTAGAGTCTTATATAAGTAGTCAATTGGTTAATGACCCATGTTATTCTCGTAATAAATAAGAATTATTTATAATAAATTTACATTCATTTTACGTCTCTATAATTTATTGAATGGCCATGAAACAAATTTTTAAATACGCGCGACGAAATCGCAAAGCTTTGACCGTAACCGCAAATAAATTATTTATGCACTATTTGTTTAATTTTTTTTGATCTGAAAATATTAAACGTTAAAGTTACGATATAAAATCGTTACTGCAGCTTTTGTTTAATGATAATGTGAAAGGAATATTAACTAAGTTCATCATGTTAGTTATTTAAATTAATATTTTAAAAAGCATTTTTTTGTTTTAATTTAGTTAATAAAAGATTCCTAAACATTTTTTTATTATATTAGTTTAGAGCTTAACTTAGTTTGAAATATGATTTATATAATTATTTTTTATTGCATTTTTAAACTTTCTTAACATATTATGCTAATAAAAAATCCTCCTCGTTCAATTTCAATCATAATAATAGTATTTATTTTATAGTAAAATATTATCAATACTAATACTATAAACGTCACTGTCTGTCTGATACGCTTTCATGGCTAATCCGTTTACACAATATTAATCAAATTTGGTACAACTGAAACTTATATACTAGAGCTACTAAAAGGATAATAACCTTTTTTTCTTTGGGAATTAAATTATTCTATAATTACTCGTATAACATAAAGTACTCGTAACACTGTTTACGCACGTGCTTTCTCAATGAAATAACACTAGTATCTTACTTAGCGCTATATGGTGCTTTTGTAGTTATGTAAGAAGTCCCCATACAAAATGTTTATTGATCGATATCGCCAATTCCTTTAAGTGCATCGTGCTAGAAGCCTAAGTGAATGTGTAAACGCTGCATCTTTCAGTACATCCATACTTCGAATACTGTGTTGGACCCGTCCGCTATACTCTCTGTATAAGTGACAATAATTACTATCCTGTCATTTCTACGTATTCTATCTTCCGTCCTTACGTCCGACGGTTCGACGCCTTAAACTAGTGAAAATACTAATTTTAAAACTATAGCTAACGTGAGCGAAGTCGCGGATTAAACTAGTATTATATATAAAAATTAACGTTTGTCCGTAGTCCCTTAGACTCCGAAACGGCTGCATCGATTTTAATGAAATTTTCAAATAATCTTTAGATTGACCAACGGATAATCCTGTAAAGTTTAGTATCGATCGGAGTATTTCTTTAAACCGTCAATTACACAATTCATACAATTAGGCGTTACTTTGCTGAGATCCATAATACAAAAGTAATAATAAAATTATTTGGCTATAAGCCCTTTGCGCTTTGCGATTTTGTTGTGGAGTCTATCTCCCGATGATGCTTCGGTTGCGGGGCGAAACGATTGTTGAGTTTGTGATAGTGAACGTGTGTAGTGCTTGTGTATTGTTGTGGCGGTGGTGGAGGTTTGTGCATGTGTTTTTACGAATCCTGCATGTATCGGGTATGGAAAAAACGGATAGTCCACTATACATTAAGCACTATATATATTTTCTATTTAGTTTATCGCGGTTTGTAGCAAAATAATTTTATTATTACTTTTCTACAGTATGCCTGTCAATTACAGTTTTATTTCGAGGAGAGATCGAAACCAGACTAAGCCACAGCGACGCGTGGCTTGACCACTGGTTTTTTTTTCATTCATTCGCTTACCCCTATCCCACTCTAGGTGGGGACGGCACAATATGTCTTAGTCTTACATTCCCCTCTTTCATTCGTCAACTCTGGCGCCACTTCTTTTATATGCATATCAATCTACACACAATCCATCCATCTCTTTTTCCCTCAATATTTATTTATTGTATTTATTTCTTTATTGTACAAACATAAAAATATATAAAAAGAAAGAAAAGAAAAGCACGTGTACGAAGGCGGACTTATCCCTAAAAGGGATCTCTTCCAGTTAACCTTTGAGTAACAGAAAGAAAATGACAAGAAGTGAAATATGGATAATGAAAAAAGGAAGGAAGAAAAAGAAAAATAACGAAACACTATATACATAGATTAATGTTGAGAAATGATACAATATAGATAATAGTGATTGTTTGAATTAATTAAAACAAACTCTTTTGGTCACATGATTTCAGACCGGTAGTGATTAATAAATTTGCGACTAAGGTAAGTCGACCCGCCGTGTGGTATTCGGCTCAGCAGAATAGACCACCCTCATTTCGTACCGAGGTGTCATAAAAGGCGACTAAGGTAACTTGACCCCCGTGTGGTATCCGGTTGAGTAGTATAGACCACCCTCTTTCATACCGACAGGTTGTAAAATACGACTAAGGTAAGCTGACGTCAGGCAGGCGGCCGGTCGTAAAATACGTAGCCAAATCATGTGACAACATGTTTTTAATATGTTGTGCCGACCCCACTTAGAGTGAGATAAGGGCAGGAGGATGATGATGAGTGATTAATAATTAATTTAATAAAATTTAATAACTAATAAAACTAATTAAACGGGAAGCTACGCGAGATCTTTTCGTCCAAGATACCTCAGTGCTTGAAGACCAAGGTCTTCGAACAGTGCGTGTTGCCAGTTATAACCTATGGATCCGAAACGTGGTCGCTGACTATGGGCCTCATAAGAAAGCTCAGAGCCACTCAGCGGGCGATGGAGCGAGCTTTGCTCGGGATTTCTCTACGTGATCAAATCAAAAATGATGAGATCCGTAGAAGAACTAGAGTCACCGACATAGCTCAGCGTGTCGCGAAGCTGAGTGGCGATGGGCGAGGCACATAGTGCGGAGAACCGATGGACGTTGGGGTCTCAAGGTGTTGGAATGGCGACCCCACACCGGAAAGCGCAGCGTCGGCAGACCCCCAACGAGGTGGACAGACGACCTCAAAAAGATCGCAGGGAGCCGCTGGATCCAAGCGGCGCAAGATCGTATGGTGTGGTGATCCCGCGAAGAGACCTACGTCCAGCAGTGGACGTCCATCGGTTGATGAAGAAGAAGAAGAACTAATTAATTTTAATAATATATATAATAATTTAATAAATTTAATAATTAATTAATTTAAAAACTGGGCATTTCTTCTTACATCGCATACACGGCCTTAATCCTAAGCACTTATAATATGGTAAGCAAGATTTGATACTTGAAAAAACACGCAAAAAACGCGCGTGTGTGTGATAGGCTGAATCCTACACATACACAGTTCAAACGCTGCACCGCGCCAATGTTACGGAATCATTTTTTGCTGTCTGTCTACTTCTTAGCGTGTTAGGCAGTGTTTTTTCTAAGTGCCAGTCGCGTCGTGACCTCGGCTGACATTAAAAATGGTTATGCCTTGTGCATTTATACCACTTTTTTTTGTTTTCTGTTGAATGTAGGTGCTTCTAAATATTTTATTAATACGTAGGTGGACTAACTCAACAAGATATCAAATTTTACCGTTGAGTGTTCAGTTTTGTCTTTAGTATTATTAGTTAACACATTCAATGGACTGCTCGGAATTTTATTGTAGACAAGCTAGAAGATAAGTAGAGTACTTGTCCTTTAGACTATAGTTGAACACTAACTGAATAGAATATACCCAAAATATATGTCGGCGTGATATAATATAAGCTGTGAGAGCCTAGCGGTGAGACCGTGCGACTCTCTAGAGACGACATAAGTTCAAGCCCCGGGCAGGCACCAATGAGTTTTTCTATTAAAAACTTATGTGTTTAATTGATAATTGCAATTTATCACACGCTTTTCGGTGAAGGAAAACATCGTGAGGAAACCTGCATATCTCTGAGAATTCTAGGGATATGTGTAACCTACCAATCCGCATTAGAGCGGCGTGGTAGGTCTTAGCTCCAATCCTTCTCTCCAAAAAAAAAGACGGAGAGAGGAGGCCTTAGCCCAGCAGTGGGCATAGTAACAGGCTGTTATTTTTTTTACTATATATCGGCGAAGGTTGCAGTGACTCTGACTTCTGTTCCGTACGTCTCGGATCTTCCCGTCAACAGAATACTTCTCTAAAATCAGTTTGTTTGTTCTTTAAGTCTGGATGTATTTATATATTTAAGTATCTATTTCAATAATTTATACAATTAAGCGTTACTTTGCACAGATCCATATTACAAAAGAATAAAAAAATATTTTGCTATAATCTGCGATGTATTTATTGCGATAATCGCGATAATTTATCGCGGATTATAGCAAAATAATGATATTGTTTCCTTTTGTATCCATTTAAAACTATTTATGTATATATTTACCGATTGTATGTCACTCATAACACAAGTATTTAGTTACTCACTTTGAGGACGGACAACTGTGTGTGTGGGGGTCTCGCATTGTATAGGAATTTGTTTAATTACGTTAAGTACATCAACTAAGTCGTCAAAAGTCACAGGTTCAAACTCTAGATATCTTTGATTTTAATATAAAAACTGGTAAACCTACAATTCGTCGTGCGGTCTTCAGAAAACATTGTAAAGAGATCTGTACATTTCTAGAGCCTTCTTAGGATGTTTATTACTTCATTAGCTTGGCAGTTGAGGATTTAAACTCCATTTCCTTCAGCATTACGATTATGTCGTGGAGCCTATCCTCCTGATGATCCTTCGGTTTCGGGGCGGGGCGATTGTGGTGATTGTGATGGTGGTTGTGTGTATTGCTTGTTTGCATTGTTGCTGGTGGTGGCATTCTGGGATACGTGTGGTGACTTGTCCTGTGTGTGTAAGGTATGTGAATTTTGCCTGTTTCAAACACTTAGCATTACACACATCCTCTTAACAAACGCGGATTACAGCAAAATATTGTAGCTTCTGTACCATGGAACTCCGCAAAGTAACGCCTGTTTCTAAAGATCATCCCATCCCTTTCTCCAAAGAGGAGAAGATACTTTACCCACTTGCGGGATTCCAATACCAAAACCTCTGCTGTACGCCCCGTACGTACGTCCGTAGCCCTTAGCAACCTTATAGGAGAGACAAGATGACCCTTAGCATTATAATACTGATCTCAATGATCTCCCGGATACTTCAGTAACATCTGATACTATACGCTGCAATTTTACGGAACAATGTAATTATAATAGAATAGAAATAGAAATATAAATAAAAAAGAAATAGGGGAAAAAAACTTTTATTTTAATTAAATTAATAAATTTAATATCAACGTCACGTAAGTACGTCAAAATCTTCGTTATTAGTTAATATAATTATTATTTTAGCTAAAAACAGTGTAGACACAATAAATCATAATATTTTCCGACATTTTGATTACATACAGAGACGACCCATGTGAACTTTAAAAATGCTTTTGAGTTAAGGTGAATACTAAAGGAACACTGTAGTACTCCTGCAGTAATTGCCTACGTTAAAAAAAATGTAATAATAAATACGAAGTAAAATACGTCTGAAAGAGTTTACCCTGTACCATATTTGTGCTGATGGAAATTGAAATTTAATATTAATAGTGCAATATTTATACAAATTTAACAATACCAAAATTCTTCTTCTTCTTCTTGTTCAACCGATCGACGTCCACTGCTGGACATAGGTCTCCTTAAGGGATCTCCACACCACACGGTCCTGTGCCGCTTGGATCCAGCGGCTCCCCGCGACCTTTTTGAGGTCGTCTGTCCACCTCGTGGGGGGTCTTCCAATGCTGCGTTTACCGGTGCGGGGTCGCCATTCCAGCACCTTAGGACCCCAACGCCCATCGGTTCTACGTACTATGTGCCCCGCCCATTGCCACTTCAGCTTCGCGACACGATGAGCTATGTCGGTAACTCTGGTTCTTCTACGGATCTCCTCATTCCTGATTTGATCACGTAGAGATACACCAAGCATAGCTCGCTCCATAGCTCGCTGAGTGACTCTGAGCTTTCTTATGAGGCCCATAGTCAGCGACCACGTTTCTGCTCCGTAAGTCATAACTGGCAACACGCACTGTTCGAAGACCTTGGTCTTCAGGCACTGAGGTATTTCGGACGAAAAGATCTCGCGCAGCTTCCCAAACGCTGCCCATCCGAGTTGGATTCGGCGACTGACCTCTTTCTCAAAATTGGACCTACCTAACCGGACCGTGTGTCCCAGGTATATATACTCGTCTACAATTTCAAGTACAGAGTTCTCAACGATGACCGGGTGGAGCGGAACAAGTGAGTTTGACATAATTTTCGTCTTGCTCATGTTCATTTTAAGGCCCACCTGTTGAGACACTCTGCTGAGGTCGTCGAGCATTGTGTTAAGGTCCTCCAGAGACTCTGCCATAACGACTATGTCGTCGGCAAACCTAAGGTGAGTGATGTACTCGCCGTTAATGTTGATGCCGTATCCGTTCCAATCCAAAAGCTTAAAGACGTCCTCCAATGCAGCGGTAAATAGCTTCGGGGAGATGACATCTCCCTGTCGCACACCTCGCCGCGTTTGGATTGGTCTCGTAGTTCCGTCTTGGACACGGACAGACATTGTGGCGTTTTCGTACAAACACTTCAACACTTGGACGTACCGGTAGTCGATACGGCATCTCTGGAGTGATCTTAACACAGCCCATGTTTCCACCGAATCAAAGGCTTTCTCATAGTCCACAAACGCCAAGCAAAGTGGCCGGTTATACTCCTCGGTCTTCTGTATAACCTGCCGCAGCGTAAATATGTGGTCTATGGTGCTGTAGCCTTTCCGGAATCCGGCTTGTTCGGGAGGCTGGAAGTCGTCAAACCTACGAGCGAGACGATTCGTAATGACTCTTGAAAACAACTTATAAACCTGATTCAGCAGCGCGATGGGTCTGTAATTCTTCAATGAGGTGTTATCACCCTTCTTGAAGAAAAGAACCACCACGCTCCTGTGCCACGCTTTTGGCGTAGTACCTTCGTGAATAACGGAATTGAACAATCGCTGAAGGACTTTGAGTACTGGTTTTCCACCCGCCTTCAGGAGTTCGGTTGTGATTCCGTCATCACCTGGTGCCTTGTTGTTCTTAAGTTGTTTCAAAGCCATACTAATCTCGTATAGGCTGACGTCCGGGATGTCTTCAGTATAGTGTCGGGTTAGCTTGGCTCTTGGGTCTTTTGCCAAGGTGACAGCAGGCTGTTGTGTTGAGGTGTATAACTGCCCATAGAATCTCTCAACCTCTCTCAAAATCTCAGGTCGAGATGAAATGATACTACCAGTATCGGTCTTCAATCGCGTCAGCTGCCTCTGCCCGATAGACAGATCTTTTGCGAACACTTTTGAGCCCCTGTTACGCTCAATAGTATCTCGAATATATTCGGTATTAAAGTGTCGCAAGTCGCATTTCTGCGCTTTTGAAATCTGTCTATTGATCAGACGGTAGCGTGACGCGTCTACTGAAGACTGTAGTCTCATTTCGTTCCTCTCATCCATGAGCTTGAGAGTCTGGGTCGAGAACTTATTGGTTCTTTTACGGTGTGTCTTATAAAATTTGGACCCCACCGTATGGACAGTTTCCACCAGCCTGTTGTTTAAATCGTCCACAGAAGCGCAGTCCGCTAGGCAATCGAAGCGATTCATCAGCTCGAGTTGGAAGTTTTCGGGGTTTTGGATATGAGTTCGAGTTGGTCGGAGTGTGGACTTCACCAGTCTAGATCTTTCCAGTTGTACGCATATATTCAATGTGCCTCTTACCATACGATGATCACTACCCGTCTTTACGGTGTTAATGACAGAGACATCATTGAATATATGACGCCTGGTCGACATGATGAAGTCGATCTCATTTCTCGTGGAACCGTCGGGACTTATCCAGGTCCATTTACGATGTGGCCGTTTCTTGAAGAAAGAATTCATCATGTAGAGGTCCTCTCTCTCCAAGAAATCGGCTAACATCTGGCCCCTGTGGTTCCGTTGCCCATATCCAAATGGCCCTACTCTTACCTCTGTACCACTTCGATTGCCTAGTTTTGCGTTGAAATCCCCCATCACAACAGTGTAGAAGGTTTTAGAGGCATGTATGGCTCTAGACAAATCCTCATACATGGCCTCTACCTCCTCGTCTGGATGTGCCGATGTCGGTGCGTAAACCTGTATGACCTTCAGCGAATACCGTTTGGTAATTCTGAGTATAAGGAACGCGACCCTGCTCGACACACTCTCGACTTGGACAATGCTGTTGACAAGGGACTTGTGGACGAGAAACCCGACACCACCCTGAGACTGTTGGTCACCCTCCCGGTAGTAAAGCAAGTTGCCGGATTTAAGAATTATCGTGTCCTCCCCCTCTCTTCGGACTTCAGATAATCCTATCACATCCCACCGCAACTTGCTTAACGTTTCTTCCAGCTCGATGATCTTTCCGTCTTCCCTCAAAGTGCGTGCGTTGTATGTTGCCAGGTCAAGTCGTCGGGGTTGGCAGCGGAATCTCTGCCGGAGATTCTTAACACCCCCTGCCCCGCCGTTACCTAAACCGCTGCCAGAGCCAGGAATAGCGGGGCTGCCGGGAACTAGGGGCTGTGGCTTTTTAAGTGTATCCATTAAGGGTATTGCCAATAATCACCACGCTTGGCATGCGGGTTGGTGATCGCAGTGCTGACCATGTCGCACCGACAACGCTGCTGCCCGCTGTCGGTCTGTTATATTTAAGTCAGCTAAATATAATAGCTAATACCAAAATTGAAATATGCCAAACAATACATGGTCAATACAAAAAACAAATAACAAGTTCTTTATATTTATGATTTCATTGAGAAATAATATAATACTAAAGAATATAAGAAATCCTCAAAACACATGTATCTTATTCAAAACACGCAAGGTTATATTACTTTTGAATCGTCAAAATCTACTGCTGGTTCGGAAAGCTGTTCCTACCGAGAAGAGTCAGCAAGAAACTCGACGGTTGCTCTTTTCAAAGAATAATTCTCATCATTAGTTACATATACTTAGTTAATAATGTCTTGTACAGGGTCGAAGAGTAGCTATATCCACGCGTTCTTATCGTCTAAGTAATCTTCAATAGTATAGTAGTAGGCTTTCTGAATTAGCCTTTTTTAAATAGTATTTTTAAACTGCTGTAATGGTAAAGTTAAACTAGATTGTGGAATTTTATTATAGAATCTTATACCCAAACCCACAAACGAACTACGAACTTTTGCAAAGCGGAAAACAGGAACCGCAAGCTTATGTCGGTTCCTACTTTGTCTGTTATATACATCGCCAATTTTTTTATAATTATGTATATTCTTATGCACAAACATTATAATGGTTAATGATTACATATTGTATCGTTAGCGTATCAAATAAATAAATAAATAAAACTGAAAAAAAATCACCAATACTTTTTCCCGAAATAATTATTGCAGATTGTTCGTCTTAAAAATCATAACAGATCAGTTTAACTTAACTCCTTAATCAAACCTTGATAGTTAAAGCACAGAAAACGACAAAAGGGTTAATTGGAAAAAAGATTGCCTATTCAGCATGATTATCTGAAAAAGATGGCCTAAAAACAAGAAGTCAATGACATATTGAGGAAAACTTTCATAAATCGACCGAAAAAAAGCCGTAAAACGTACGTGACGAATCTGTGATACTTCAGAGGGGTATTTACGTAACGATAGAAAAAATTGGTTGGGTAAAAATTGTTTTAAAATATTTTCATTGTACTTTTGTATTGACAGGTTTTGAAGACATAAGGCCAGACAGACGGGAAGGTCAACGGCCTCGTATTTCAACTTCAACGCGGCATAAAAACTTTATAAGTTCAAAAACTTTACCTATGAGAGTTGCAGACAACCATATATAAAGCCTTTATTTATTCCACAACTTAATGTTTTTCTTAAATTGTTGTTAATTATTGTTCCTTATTCTATGTTAGTATTAGTTGTATAATTTGTTGTAAACCCTTTTCGGGTATAGGCCTCTTCCAGTCGTGCCACATGGTCTAATTTTTGGCAATGTTTATCCAATCTTCCCCAGCAATTTGCTTGATGTCATCGACCCAATGCATTTTAGGTCTGAATGATAACCATGTAAACTAATATTTATAAATTATGTGAAATCATTAACATTAAGTTATTCTTTTATTTTTTTAATGTTACACAAAGCACACATTCAAAAAAAATGGAATCATAACATAAAATAGCAGAGGATATAAAAATAATCCTCCTTCTAATACGGTAAATGTTAAAGTTTTTATTTGAATGTTTCAAATCGATATTATTAATTAGCAAAGTGTTATAAAGAGCTTTATAACACTTTATAAGAATTATTATAATACAATAAATAATAATTAATAATTCTCAATAAATTATTAATAAATAATAATTCTCATTTGCAGTAGTATAGTATCACTTGAAAATAAATAGTTTTCTTTATATTATATATTGTACATTTTATGCGGTGAAATAAAGTATAAAAGTAAAAAAAAGTAAAGTAACAGCCTGTTATTATGCCCACTGCTGGGCTAAGGCCTCCTGTCTCCGTTTTTGGAGAGAAGGATTGGAGCTAAGACCTACCACGCAGCTCCAATGCGGATTGGTAGGTTACACATATTCCTAGAAAATTCTCTAGAGATATGCAGGTTTCCTCACGATGTTTTCCTTCACCGAAAAGCGTGTGATAAATTGCAATTATCAATTAGACACATAAGTTTTTTAATAGAAAAACTCATTGGTGCCTACCCGGGGTTTGAACCTATGTCGTCTCTAGAGAGTCGCACGGTCTCACCACTAGGCTATCACAGCTTCTAAAATAAATAAATAAAGTATATTCTATTCTATTCTATTCCTAGCCCACACAAATGACGTAGTAGTCAGAAGTTACTCGTGGTATATATTATACTACAGTAGACATGCACTATACTATACTCCTAAAGCTTGCAATCTATGTTTATATCTGTCTGTAATATTGTATTTACAAAAACTTATCCTAAAATAATAAAAACAGACTCAGAGATAACTTACTTAAATAAACATCACGGTTCTAAAGCTTTAAGCTTTTATGATCCTTCTTAAAAACTTGTATATTTGTCTTTTAGGCTATTATCTTAGATCCATGTAAAATATATCATGATTCCTACTGAACTTATAATGCTGTTAAATAACATTGTAAAATAACATTGTTAGGGAAACATGGATTTCAGCAAAATAATCTTTGCTAATATTATTTGTTAATACCTCATTTGTTAATACGTTTAAATCTATTCCCAAATTTGAATATATTGAACTTGACTCTTAATAATTCTCTTAGCAGCAACCATAAGGTTATATCGATTTGTTTCGAAAAGCTTTTATTTCAAAGTAAAATAAAATATTTCAGAGAGTTATCGAGATCTAGTATTCGAGATCGTTTTTATTGGAATTATGAATGTATATAATTAGTAATATATGTAAATGAAAACTATTTGATATCCAAGACATTAAAGTGAAGAAACCTATTCTGAATGTTTATACTACAAATAGTGTATTAATTTTCAATAATTACTTTGTTACTTATATTTAAAATAACTTTACTGGTCACTTTCAAGACAAGATTTTTTAATCTGCGGAATAATTTATTACTAATATAAATTATTGTTATTATTTGTAACGACATTATTCTCAACGTTTTTTCTTTGGGGATAAATTATAAATTATTATTTTTGGGTATCTATTAATTAAATTATAGTTTGTTTTGTCTCCATTCAAATATTTTGAAAGCAAAATTAGTTCTTTATCCTGGATCTTGCAAAAAACACAGGATTGGATAATGTGTTTTTTTGCCTTGAAGGACTGGTAGGTGACGTAGGCGTAATGAGTATGTAATTTTTATCTCTGTGGTGAAGTCTTCGTTAGTAAAGTCAAGGGCAGACTATAGTATTAAATCTTTATAACCTACCGTTAATGCAGACTCACAATTACATCTAACATTGGCTTCTCAGTATATTTTTAGTAATTTAATTTTTGTACATATGAATATAAATAATTATAAAAGGATTGGCGATGTATATAATAGACAAAGTAGGAACCGACATAAGCTTGCGGTTCCTGCTTTGCGCCTTGCAAAAGTTCGTAATTCGTTTGTGGGTTTGGGTATAAGATTCTATAATAAAATTCCACAATCTACATTTACTTTACCTTTACAGCCGTTTAAAAATACTATTAAAAAAGGTTAATTCAGAAAGCCTATTATACTACTGAAGATTACCTAGACGATAAGAATGCGTGGATATAGCTTCTCTTCAACCCTGTATAAGACATTAATATCTATAACTAGTGATAAGAATTATTGTTTGAAAAGAGAAACCGCCAAGTTTCTTGCTGGTTCTTCTTGGTAGAAACAGCTTTCCCAACCAGCAGTAGATGTTGACGATTCAAAAGTACTTGTTTACAAGTTTACTTGAATAAAGAATATTCTGAATTTGAATTTGAATTACAAAATGTATATAGTTTCAGATAGGAAATTTTCCACTTTTTTATAATAATTAGATATTTAATGCAAGTGGCTTATGCGGTTATTATTTAATTTTGCTTTTAAAATTGAAACGCATAGCTATTAAGTAGGACGCCAGACACATTATCATAAATTACCTAAATCTGACTATACTTTGAATAACGCATAGGATTGTTTCGTTCGGCATTTGTAATTTATTATAAGTTCCTAGAAACAGACATTTACACACAAATCCAGGGTCTTCTACGAAAACCTGGTTAAACCAGATTTTTCATCTAATTATTGCAACCAGATCTTGCCTTAACGACATCTGCTTTTTAAGCCTCACGGTCTGGTACCGTTTATATGTAATGACCCCATATATAAAACTTAATAACTTACACTCTGTCTACTCTCTAATCACCACGCTTTGCGACTGTTTTGAAGATAATCTTTATTGTACTATGTCATTATTGGTATGGTTTATTGATTTGTTATCCCAACCAATAGGGGATATTTTAAGGAGCACAGGACTAGTCAATTGCTAAATTCTATATCATTTAGAATGAACTTGAAATTATAGGGGTATATGTGTTAGCTACGGCCGGAATTCGACTCATAGTTCTAACGTTCTCTCATAGAAAATGTTACCAAATAATACGTCAACAAGAGATAACCGTACAACTGTAACATATGGAACACGCTAAACAAGTATTGACAGGTTAAGTTAATAATAATTTGGAATCATTAAAAGCCAGGACGATTCTACCACCAGTTCGGAACGCTGTCATCCACTGAGAAGAACTGGCAAGCAACTCAATGGTTGCTCCAATCACGTTTATTAACTATTTGACGTTAGATTCTAACAACACAAAATACTCGATATCGGAAACCAAATCAACATTAAGACGTTACAGCACTTTAAAACGTATTGACACCTTGAGAGCTGGTATTGGACTGATTAAACTGTGGAATGTCGCTCGCGAACAAGACTCGGGTCATAATCTTTTACCCTCATTCATTTGGTTTTATTCCTCTACCCACCAAATGACAGATAACATTATTGTAGACAAAACACTTCCTCATTATCACTCCACTCATATCTGACAATATCTAACATATGTATTTATGTCAGATTTGGAACCATTTGTTGTTTTTTAGCTGACGTCAATTATCTTAAATGCCAAATATAACACCATAGAAAACTTACTTATTCTATGATATCGTATTTGATTTTCTGTCGCCTTTTAGATAAATAGGAATCGTGAAGAAAAACGCAAAAAAAGTATCTAGCATATGAAAAGACATTCTTAGGTACACATTGGTTACCATTGTGTTACTTTTTTATAACACCATTTCAACGATGAAAGTCAATTTAGTAAAGTAAAGACACAATTATATACAAAGTCAAACACTTTTTGTGATGTCCAAAATGTTTCTGAGAATCATCCGCGGTACAGAAATCCGGAAAAGAAAAGTTTTTAGTGCTTCCTGTTCTATGCAAGATAAAAAAACCATTATGACTAATTGCTTGAGTAAGTTGAACTCGCAAATATGCATTTATAAATATTGTTGATTAAGAATGTCAACAAATTTAGAATGTGGTATAACATTATTTATTATTCAGTGCATTAGGATCAATAATAATTAAATTCAATTAATGAGTATTATACTGGTGGCATTGCTATCACTAATATTCTAGCAACCATTGATATTAATTCTTGATGACATAATATGTCATTTAATTATGTTTTAGAAAGAGTTATTATAGTAGAGTTGGAGAGCCAGCCTAACATGTACCATGAAGGGAAATATAGAAAACGCATTTGACGGTGTATATATCTCTCTCTTTTTTATTTGTGATTAGAAGAAAATAAAGTATACACGTTTCAGCTTCGTCCTCATTATTTATTGTGGTACTCTCAATTACAGGCTTGCCTATGTCTCCATTACTCTAGTATTCTAACGCTATGGTTTTTTAATAACGCTTTATTAATCGGATTATATCATAAAACTGAAACCCAAAAGCTAATGCTAAATTTAGTAAATACTAGTGAGTTTTTTACTATTATTATTATATTTTATTTTTGATCTATAAATATTATAAAAACCAATGACCCCCAAAAGATGTCCCTGCGATCGATTTTCTCGAAATTTAATGAACGGATTTTTGTAGGGTTTTTACTAAAATCATTTTTTTTAAAGTTTATGTTAATAATACATTCTCCTGAATGGCGGAACCGATTCTGATGGGACTTTCAGTGGAAGATATAATAGGTAACTGGCAAAATATAGGTTACTTTTTATCATAGAATTCCCGCGGGGCAGGATTAACTCGGGAAAACTTTGTGACGGGTGTTGGTGAAGCCGCGGACAAAGCAAGTTTTTTCATAAAATACAAAGCTGAGTAGTCAGTCATATACATCAGTACCAAAAAGTAAAATCTGAGAGTTGCAACAAGTCTAATGCCTATAGCACAAGCTGCTTTATCAAAAGCTGACTAAATTACGTGAATTGCCATGATATACTTTGAAAGTCATCATCATCATGCCCTTATCCCACTGTAAGTGGGGCTGGTACAACATGTTAGAAATATGTTGTCACATGATTTGGCTACGTATTTTACGACCGGCTGCCTGCTTGATATCAACTTACCTTAGTCGCCTTTTACAATACCTCGGTAAAAAATGACGGTGGTCTATTCTACGCAGCTCGATACCACACGGCACATACCTTAGTCGCCTCTTACGACACCTCGGTAAAAGGAGGGTGGTCTATTCTATTCTGCCGGATACCATACGGCGGCATGATATACTTTGAAAGTGCCTCAGGTAAAGTATGATGGTTAAGTGGCGTCACAATTTCACAAGGTACAGACAGCCTGTCTGTGAGTAGTTCGGGAAACAGCGTCCGCGAGTCATGTGGATGGAAAACAATTAGTTTCAATACTTAAGTTTTTATTTTAAATAATATTATTAAAAATGATTACTGTATTAATGAAAAGTATAACATAACTATCCTTATAATGAATTTATATTCCGTACTGCTTATAGATTTCAGCTTTAAGAAGTTTTTATTAACAAGTTAGCGTTACTATTTTGTTTATTGTAAATGCCTCGCAATTGATTTTGGTAACATTTAGTGAACAATTTTTTTTTTAAGTCTACTTTATAGGAATTAATAATATTTTTGCGTTCTATACTCAATAACGTACGCCCGATAGCGACCGACAAAATCGCAAAAAACATGTAGATCTATAATATAGGGTCATTAAAAAAATAAGCCATTAAAAATATAACACCCAGAACAAATTCGATTTATTAAATACCGAAATTTATATTGAGTTTTTATATTATTTTATATTCATTACTATGCGATACTATAAATTTATCTATTCTACAGTATCCGTGTATCGGTTGAAACAATGTATTCGTGAAACGAGATTAATTGCATCGTCTCTTGTTCTATACATTAATGCGTAACCAACACGCACTGTGATGCCCCTTTATGTAAGCAATTTAACGCGATTCAGAAACAAGTTTTTTAGCTGTTTCACGGATTCCCATATTCAAATAGGACTTTTTTGGACAGGAATTTTTTTTTTCTGAAAGTGGTAAATATAAAATTGTACTTATATACAGTTTGTTTAGTTATCTGCGTATAAATTAAACCATATTCTCTAAACGTCGATTTTATCATTACAAAAAACAATATTTTAATCCCTTGTGTAGCAGCGCCAAAACAATAACAGACATGAATGAAAAAAGTGTATCAACTATCGAGTGACGAATAATGGTTTTCTTAACCTATTATATACAAAAGTAATAATAAAAAATATTTTGCTATAGCCCGCGATACAGTAAATGGAGAATATATATAGTGCTAAATGTATAATGTACTATCCGTTTTTTCATACCCGATACATGCAGGATTCGTAAAAACACATTTAGTACTAAATATATTCTCTGTTTACTGTATTGCGGATTATAGCAAAATAATTTTTATTATTACTTTTGTATTATGAATCTCCGCAAAGTAACGCCTAATTCTATAAATTACCTATTATATAATTATAATTACCAGCAACTAGGATATTACTCGAGTAAAGATATGTGTTGAATTTAATCGAATAGAAGCTGAGATCTATAGCTTACTTTTGCCATTTTCTTTCTTAATTTGTCTTAATTTTGTCAGTTCTATTTTTAAAATTTTAATAAAACTTTTAAAATTTGTGAATTTAGCATATATAGCACCATCAGTAGGAATGTTATGAACACCTATAATTCAGGATGTACTTAACGCTTAGTTTAAGAGCACTCTTGTTGATGTTTCTATTAAGAAAAACAAATATAACACAAGTTCCCTAGTTTAGTATGAAAAAAAGCTGAAACACTTATCTAATATTTAAAGTAAGGAGTGAACTATAAATATTGAAATTTTTTGATTTACCAGCCAATGTCGATTTTCGAAATTAAAATCACTTATCTGTGCTGGTAATGACGGATTTTACTGTGACTAGTTACCTACCACCTTACTGTGCAAAGCCATTTCGTTAACAGATTCAGTGTTCCAGTATGATGTAAAGGTTATCCTTCGTAGGTTTCGAACCCTATTTTTACCTAATACACTTTTGAGCTTTTAAAACCCAATTTAGATTAATCTGAGTAAAGTTCCTTTCAGCTGTAAAAATGCTATATTATCACTAGTGAAACCGCGAATAATTACTATGCAAAAGTTTGCACTAACTATTCGCATGAATCGAGTGACGTCATAAGTGAAAAAGCAGGAAACAAAATGCAAAGCGAGCATGTGGCGTATGAAAACGAAAGTCTTACGGAGTTTCATTGAGACGAAGTTGGCCCGCGAGTTAGATCGCAGTTTACTACTGTACCAACATCACATTTTAATGTACTACGCAAAGTAGTTTATCATAATAAATATTTTTCATATGTTTATAGACCTTGCTCTTAAATTATGTTTGATGGAATGAACATGGTAGGTAATTTTTTAGAAAAGGTACTATTTATCCTAGTTTGTTAAGTCTGCCTAATATTGGTCTGGTCGAGACTACCAATCAAACTACTGGCATATCCTGAGTCACTGGCCGATGTTGCAAAGCAATCTATAATTGTAAATGGCAATTTATGATTAGTGACCTGAGAATTTTCTTACCGAACCATAAAATAATAATGGCAATTAATTTTACCGTAATAAGTTTAGGATGTCAATGTAGGATACATCCTTAGAATCATCATTCTCCTGCCCTCCACTCTAAGTGGAGTCGGCACAACATGTTACAAACATATTGTCACATGATTTGGCTACGTATTTTACGACCGGCCGCCTGCCTGACGTCAACTTACCTTAGTCGCCTTTTACGACACCTCGGTAAGAAAGGGGGGTGGTCTATTCTATGCAGCCGGATACCACACGGCACATACCTTAGTCGCCTCTTACGACACCTCGGTAAGAAAGGAGGGAGGTCTATTCTATTCTGCCGGATACCACACGGCGTTAGGATACATCTTTAGAATATCTCTTATTATCTTTGTATAATTTATTAAAACCAAACAGCATAGGGGTTTGGGGTAGGGGTAGGGTTTTAGGTGTAGACTATATACCCTTCCCTTTATAAAGTTATACGAACATCCCTCCACGGTACGTCATGGCTATGAATTCAACAATAGCTTTCTCCGGAATCTCAATTCTACAACGATCATGTACTTTAAAGAGATTTCGCAAATTTACAAGAAGTTGTAGGATACACCGTAAAACATTTTTATTTTTCTATTGACAAATTTATATTTGAACGAGTTTAAAAAGTAAAACTTATACGTGTCTAATTAGGATGAAAATTGGTTGAACCTGATTCGAAAACTTCGTTTAGAATCACAAATGTTCGCATTTTCTTACTCCACTTTGATTAGCTTAGCTACATTTGTTGAACCATGTGATTTTGTTAATTAGTAACTTGATTGAAGAACTTAGAACTGTGGTTGTTTGTTACAGATACTAAACTCACAAACTAATGGATAACTTGATTACGAAAGTAATAATATATGAGGGAACTAACCTCCCTTCAGAAGCACCTGGGAGCAATAAGTAGCGGCCTGTTACAATCCCACTGCTGGGAATAGGCCTCCTCTCTCCGTTTCTGGAGAGAAGGGTTGGAGCCAAGACCTACCACGCTGCTCCAATGCGGATTGGTAGGTTACACATATCCCTAGAATTCTCTAGAGATATGCAGGTTTCCTCACGATGTTATCCTTCACCGAAAAGCGTGTGATAAATTGCAATTATCAATTAGACACATGAGTTTTAATAGAAAAACTCATTAGTGGCTGCCCGGGTTTGAACTCGTGTTCCCCTCGAAAGAGTTGCACGGTCTCGCCGCTGGACTATCACAGCTCTTGCTGGGAGCAATGATCCCTGGGAATTCTTGCTATAAGTTGAGTTTTGATTGAACTTATTACCGTTAACGTGACTACACATGCAAAAACTTGGAGGTAATTTATATACGCAGGCGTTACTTTGCAGAATTCCATATTACAGAAACTATAACAGAACTACTTTGCTATAATTCGCGCGGGTTAAGTGAATGTATGCAAAGCTAATGTGTATGAAGCAGGAAAAATTCACGTACCTTACACATGCAGGACGGGTCACCAGGACATATCTCGACGACCGTTTCGCCCCGAAACCGAAGCATCAACGGCAGGATAGGCTCCACGAAAAACTCGTAATACATTACGACTTTGCATGCATTCGCTTAATCCGATTATAGAAAAGTAGTGTTATAATTTCTGTAACTAGGAAGTACTTTATTATTTATGTATGTATGACACCCAACTAGGTCTTCCTTATAAAAAACTCAAACACAAAGCATCGCACGAGACACTTTCATCTTACTAAAACCAATCGCTGAAGAGAAGGTATTTTTATTTATTTTTAGGCACGGTTTCTCCGCTACGAAAAATATTTGATTTTTCATTATGTCAATAAGACATTGATGGATTTTTTAGCCTTTCTGCTTCACTGAAACTGTTACTGGTCGACTTTATTGTTATTCCCGGAAGAGACATAGTGTTTGTCGGTATATTATATTAGAGACTAGTCGATGTTGGTGAAATTTACCTTACACTCTTTACAGTTTAAGGAAACCATATTGAAGAAATCCAAATATTCCTAGAGAATGTCTGATTTACAAATAATAATAAATAGGACAGTTACACACACGGTAGTCCATTCCCACGGTAAGTAACTTAATACTAGACAAATAACTGAAATTATTTTTATAAGTATTTTTTAATATTAAATACGTTAGAATTGTCTGTAACTGAACGATGGATATGGTTTCAAAAGGTCAAGACGTTGAACTAAGGTGTTGTTATGAACAAAAAATTAAATATATATCTATTCCTTTGCTTATTTAAAACATCATTTTTAATGCAAATATTACTGCATTTAGTGGATATTGTATTTTAAGAATTGTAGATTTTTTGTGCGTTTATTACAGAAATTGCACGATGAAAAACCTATTTACTTTGCAAATCACTGTAGATGTATGTGTAGGCAAAAAATACATTTCCTACTTCGTAAATAGCTAATATCACAGTGAATTTTGTAGAAACTGTTTACTGACTACTGTACATTGAAACATGTACGCCGTGTGGTATCCGGCTAAATAGAATAGACCACCCTACTTTCTTACAGAGGTGTCGTAAGAGGCGACTAAGATATCTGCCGTGTGTTATCCGGCTGCATAGAATAGACCATCCCCATTTCTTACCGAGGTCTCGTAAAAGGCGACTAAGGTAAGTTGACGTCAGGCAGGCGGCCGGTCGTAAAATACGTAGCCAAATCATGTGACAACATGTTTGTAACATGTTGTGCCGATCCCACTTAGAGAGGGATAAGGGCAGGTGAATGATGATGTACATTGAAACATGCAATTAACCTTGACCTAAGATTATCTCCTGTGAGCCAGGACTTCATCGGAAGGCGACGTGTACTTTAGAACTGAACCGTAATATGAATTTAAGATATATTTTGATAACCAAAAGAAGCACAAAGTAGTGAAAACATAATAACTTTTACGACTTTGTCGTCGAGTCTATCTCCTAAAAATGCTTCGGTTACGAGGCGAAACGATTGTTTAGATTGTGGTAGGGAATGTGTGCAGTAGTTGTGCGTTGTTGTGTTAGTGATGGCAGGTGCATGATTTTTTACGAATTCTGCTTGTATCAGATATGAGAACGTACATTAACACTCTAAAAATATCATTACATATTTTCTTTTATCGCGGATGATACGAAAGTAATATTTCTATTACTTTTCATATTATGGACCCGCAAAGTAACACCTAATTCTATAAATTAATCAAAATAAATTTCGTAACCGTAAGTTAATTCCCTGTCATACATTGTTTGCAACTTAGATGCAACTTCGGCTCCCTGCCAACAGGGTGCGTTCTCAATGTCACGAATTGGGGTCCACTATCATTATATAAATAGGAGTACATAAGTTTACATAGACTAGTACATGGTACTATTTCTATGAACGCACCCCACCGATTGTAATCTGGGTGCGGGGCGAGCGGTTGAATCGGCGGACCAATCGCTGTGCTCTTGTGACCAGAAAAGTGGGAGGAGTTTCGCACCCCTAGTTTTCTAGGGGTTAGTATGCTTCCGCGGCCAACCTAGTTTGCTCGTCCCCGCGCCCGCATGCCCCGCATCTGCTAATTTAGGGTTGATCAATCGACGCCGCCGGGTCTTACGTAATGCCCTACACGAATTTAAGCCCAGACGAGCGCATACCTGTTTAGACACTAACATAAATGTATGTCAGTGGTTCGTGCTGAGTATAGGTTACTGTAACGGACGATAAACCCAACTTTACACTACCCCCTCGTACGCACGAGAGGTTTTTTACTGTGCGTTAAAAATACGACGAAATGAAACAAATAGGTATCGAGATATCTATTCACACGACTGCGCTTTTAAAACGTGACGTATTTTTATCGAGCAGTGTTCTATTTTAGGCGTTAGGCGTAGGGCGTTAAGCCGAATATACCATACTTCTTATTACGCCTATTGCGGAGTTTTAACGCGACGTATTTTGTACGCCCGTGCTCTCAAGGCGTAATCCCTCGTGAGCACGAGAGTTTTTTTACCATGCGTTAAAAATACGTCGAAATGAAACAAATGGGTATCCAGATATCTATTCACACGACAGCACTTTTAAAACGCGATGTATTTTTATCGAGCAGTATTCCATTTTAGGTGTTAGGCGTAGGGCATTAAACCGAATATAGCATACGAAAGTTCTTATTACGCCTATTGCGGAGTTTTAACATATTTTATACGCCCGTGTGTACGAGGCGTAAAGTAGATCATGCGTGAAGAAAACTACTTGACCAAATTCGCCTATAGAGAGTCAATAATATATTAAAACTATACGAAGATAAATTTATAAGTGATCCTGACCCCTCGTTGGCACGAGAGGTTTCTTACCGTGCGTTAAAAATACGTCGAAATGAAACAAATGGGTATCCAGATATCTATTCGCACGACAGCGCTTTTAAAACGCGATGTATTTTTTTCGAGCAGTATTCCATTTTAGGTGTTAGGCGTTGGGCGTTACATCGAATATGTCATACGAAACTTCTTATTACGCCTATTGCGGAGTTTTAACGTATTCTTTACGCCCGTGCGAACGAGGCGTAAAGTAGCTCATGCGTGAAGAAAAAGACTTGACCAAATTCGCCTTTAGAGGGCCACTTGCGAGTTAATATTCCTTTCACATGTCGCTACTAGTCCTGCACATTAAGTTTTTACACCAACAGATGGCGTTCGGATCGTTGTTTTTGCCGAGTTCATTTCTCTTTATGGTACTATTCTATTTTTATTGCTTGCACACCTTTAGCCCCATTACGTGTTTGTCACGATTAATAGGGTTGTGGAAATGCGATAATAAGTTATTATAATGTCTAGAATAGCACCTTATTTTTTGTGACTAGGGCTCTTATACACAGAATAGCCTTATAAAATACTATTCAAATATGTATTATTTAAAATATATAGTTTTCTTCGTTAGTATGCCGTGTGGTATCCGGCTGAGTAGAATATCAGTAAGAAATCAGTCAGTCGGTAAGAACTGTACTCAGGGTACGGTACTCAGGTGTCGTAAAATACGACTTAGGTAAGTTGACGTCAGGCAGGCGGCCTGTCGTAAAATATGTAGCCGAATCATGCGACAACATGCTTATAACATGTTGTGCCAAGCCCTTTTAGACTGTTGTAAGAACAGTAGGATGTATGTATGTATTAGTTTTCTTCGTTAATATTAGTTTTTTTGCACAAATCATTATTCATACGAAGTAAGATTTAATGGCATACTTTATACCCTTAAAATTAAAATTATTTTAATCAGATCAGTTTTAACACGACTATAACATACCCTTACGAATAAAATACCCTATGATAAGTCAATAGAGAGTACGGAAAAATTATAACCGGAAATAAGAATAACGCTATCAGTGTATATTTAGGTTTACTAAAAAGTAATTGCTTTTTAACAGCATTATACATACAGAGTAGTACCTTTCAAACTAAACTATTTTAAACTTCATCATACCTATCTAGATCTTTAATACGTTCGTCGAACTATTATAAAATACGTGCTTATTGCTGAATTATAGGGCACTAGCTGTGCCAACAACGTTTTTCGAAATTTTGAACATAAAAGTAGTTATTGTGAGTTAACCGTGCGAGATAGAGACATGCTACCGCGGACTTTTTTGTTGTATTTTTATATATCTACAATTCTCTAGTACATTACTTTAGCGTATCTCTGTTGGTTTACGCAGCGCACGCGATTAAAGCTCCCAGCAAGCAAGTTTTTTAACAACTGCACGATCTCTTCAACACAATTTACATAATACCGATATGTTCTATTTACGTAAACCATCCCGAAGTATTGCACTATCTTTTGGTGAAAACCGTATAAAAATCAATTCATTAGATTTTGAGAAAATAGATTACATACAGACAGACAGCTTTTCGGGACTTTGTTTTATAATAAGTATAGATTATTAGATCTTCTTTTTCAACAGATGGCTGCACTTAACTCTCTTTAAGACATTCAGATCTCCGTCTTACTCGTAGAGGGTAAACACCTTAGCAAACCATAAGACTTAGAGAATAAAAATAGGGTCTTAATTTAAGCTAAGCATTTTGTTCGCCATATATTGATCGTGCATCCTTATTATATATATACGTAGGTAAATATATTTACATTCCCTTAGCACATTCTTTAGAAAATAACTCATCGAGTTATGGAATACACATAAAAAATTCTAGGTCATTAAAGATCCTTTGAGGATTATTAAGTTAACTTGCAACCCTTTGTAAAGAGAATTGAATTTATAATGAACTAGCTGTGCCAGCGGCTTCGCCCGCGTGGAAATCAGCGTGTCACAATTTTTTTTTTTAATTCAAATTTTATACATTAAAATTTGAAAATGAGCTGTGATAGCCCAGCGGTGACACCGTGCGACTCTTTCGAGGGGAACACGAGTTCGAACCCGGGCAGGCACCAATGAGTTTTTCTATTAAAACTCATGTGTCTAATTGATAATTGCAATTTATCACACGCTTTTCGTTGAAGGAAAACATCGTGAGGAAACCTGCATATCTCTAGAGAATTCTGGAGATATGTGTAACATTGGAACAGCGTGGTAGGTCTTAGCTCCAACCCTTCTCTTCAGAAATGGAGAGAGGAGGCCTATTCCAGCAGTGGGATTGTAACAGGCTGCTACTTTTTTTTACTTTTTACATTAAAATAGTTATTGTGAGTTAACCATAAAAGATAGAGACGCTATCGCGGAAGTAGCAGTATTAATCACAAATATTTGTGAGTAATACTGCTACTTCTGTTCAGATAAAGTGATAAAAACGACACAAAAACTCTTTCTGTCAAAATATGTTTTTCTTTCGCAGATAAACGATGAACAAACAGTTATTAAACTTATATACAACTAGCTATGCCTGTGGTTTCTCCCGCGTGGAATTTTAAGTATAAAAATAGTTGTAAATTTAACAGTGAGAGATAGAGACTTTTTTGTAGGAATTTTATAGATCTACAATTCTCTAGTACATTCCTTTAGCGTATCTCTGCTAGTTTACGCAGCGCACGCGACTAAAGCTCCCAGCAAGCAAGTTTTTTAACAACTACTCCATCTCTTCGACACAATTTACATAATACCGATATGCACTATTTACCTAAACCATCCGGAAGTATTGCACTATCTTATGGTGACAACCGTACAAAAGTCCGTTCAGTAGATTTCGAAAAAATCGATTACATACAGACAGACAGCTTTTTGGGACTTTGTTTTATAATTAGTATAGATATTTACCTATATAAAGACGCATAATAATAAATTTTATAATGGTGAAATTAGATGTACAAGTGACATAGTCTACTTATATATATCAAAAAACAAAATTATTCAATTGAAACGTCTGTTTAATTATAAGAATATACCTAACAATATATTTATTACTTTTTTGTTAGATATTTTAACGTTCTAGTAAAAAATATTAATACATCTCTTTATGCCAAAATGTTTTAGCCGAGTGGTTAGACCGTGTAACACTTCCAGCCACGGGTTCAAATCCCGGGGAGGTACCAATGAGTTTTTCTGTTAAAAAATCATGTATCTAGTTGATAATTACAATTGATGATGTAAGGAACGATGTAAGGAAACCTACATATATGATATATGTAGCCAACGCATTGAAACAGCGGGGGTAAGTCTAAGCTCCCCTTCTCTCAAAAAAGGAAAGAAAAAGACATGCAGGTCTTATTCTTTCATGCAGGTCGTGTTTTATCGATTTGATGAAAATTTCAAAAGTGATTCTATGAGAAGCGAGAGGTGAAAAATGAATTTAGTTGTAAAGAGGAGTGGTATAACTTAATTGTTGGGAAATTTCTACTATTTAACACAAGACCCAAAACAAACACTTTTAGACGAGTAAAAAAAACATCTAACCAGATTTTTTTTATTGCTCTAATATTTCAGGTTTTCTAATAAATTTTGATTATTTTTATAACACTCTAAGAACTTTTGATATCAATTCCATTTATTTTTTGTCCTTGTATTATACAATTTCGTTAGGAACGCTCTTCATTAGATAGAGATATGAATGGACTTTAAAAGAAACAATTTAGGCTTCCTATAGGAGAAAACACGTGATGCTGATTTATAGAATTAATTTTATATTAAAAAAAATACTACACGCTATTGTTATACAAATAATGCCCACGTGGAATGGTCCCAAGAACGCTAGCAGCGTTTCCGCGTTGAATCGCAAAGCTGATTCTTCGTGCGAAATAGGAGCCAGCCCTCTTGTCTCCCGACGAGGCAATCAACCGAGGTTTTAAAACGGATTAAAAAACTATTCTAATTTATGTGAAAAATATAATATATAAAGTATGAGAATTTAAAAAATTTACTAGAAACGATCAATGTAGACAACTAAGTTCTAGTGACAATATTTGGTATGCTATCTGTTGGTGAATAATCCTTCTGATTTTTTGCGAAGACTAATATTTTATTATGTTTCACATATGATAATGTTATTACAGAATTCATGAGGCGACTAAGACAAATTATATATGTTATCCATCGTGGATGGAGAGGTCGACAGAATGACGTTTTTTAGACTCATTAATATGAATAAATTAAGACCATCCAAAGCCTTATATGGCGCAGCTTGCATTTAGACGTCTCTATCATTTGTCATCCTTATATCTGCGACAGTGCATCTAGCTAATCGTCACACGCAACTCTGTAGACATCCACTATTTTTTGTAAAGCAATAAAAACAACTTAGTCGGAACCTCGTCTGGCGAAAACAAGTTTGAATTTACATATGAAAATCTACATGCGCTAAATCATAAAGGTGGTTGCATTTTTACTAAAGTCTAGACATTTCTATGCCAAAGGAATTAAAATTGTATTTTTGGAATCTGACTACGGTATCTATGATTTTATAGAAACCAGCCACACGCTATAAAATATAACGGGTTTGCCCAACTTGCCTAGTAAAACAAAATTTTGTACATTTTCGGGCGTCTAGTGAAAGTTACTTAAAATAAATCATTTTTTTAATCAAAGATATTTTTAAACTTCTTTATACTACTTAAGAACCCGCATTTAATCGGACTTAAAAGAAATGCCATTCCCTTATTGGTCATTCCCTAAAAGCTTTTAAACTTGCGGTGTATATACTTGTATATATACTTGTTAATACATACATAACTGTAAATCAGTTATGTATGTATTAACAAGTATATATATATATGTATTATACAGAAAATATATCTAATGCTAAATGTAGAGGGAGTAGAACACGTCAAATCGCGACTTTGCGATTTTGTCTTGGAACCTATCTCCTGATGATTCTTCAGTTTCAGGGCGAAACGATTGTTTATTTTGTGATAGTGCATATGTGAAGGTGGAATCTTGCAAGTTAAATTTGACCCACTTCCCGTGGTCCGATTGAGCGTAAATCTAACATACTGGTCCAATCTCGATGGCACTGCATGTTTATGATAAGCATAACCTGATGCTGCCGCCAGGATTGGCTCCAGACGAGGAAACTCCGCAACGGTTAACATGAAGTTTTACTTAGACTCGTTTTGATTTTATCTACCGTAGATATTTAGGTATATGTTGGTATAACGTGTCCAATAAAACTTCCGAGCCGTAAACTGTGACATTTATAACTGTCATTTATAAAGAAACATCAAAGGTACAAGAGTCTAATAATTCTAAACAAAACTATACTATAAGTACAAGAGGTTCAAATAAAATTATTTTGCTATGATACGCGATAAAGTAAACAGAAAATATATGTAATGCTAAATGTAGAGGGAGTAGAAAACGACAAAATCGCAAAAATCTTTGCAATTTTGTCGTGAAGTCTATCTCCTAATGATTCTTCAGTTGCAAAAAAATAAAATAAAAAATACAATAATATTTATTTCAAATCAATAAACGTTTCAAAAAATAAAGATTGAGACCTTCTAGTAAGCATAGAAAATACTTGTGTCAGAAGGTCTCGCTCTTCCATAACACAGGTAAGTATATAATAATTATGAAAAAGATAACTAAATTTATAGCGTAAAATAACATAACAAAATAGAATCGTTTTTAAATAACAGCGTATGGGTGTGTGGGTGTGTGCGCGCGTGTGTGTGTGTGTGTGTGTGTTTGTGTGTGTGTGTGTTGTGTGTGTGTGGATGTATGTATGTAGTTGTGGATGTGTGTATGTTGTTGTGGACTGTGTATGTGTGAGTTTAGGATATATATTGTAATAAGACTTCCGTATCTTCATAATTTAATGTTTTCAGCCAATAAGAAAGGGTATTTTTGCAGTTATGGTAAGTCATCGGATATATATTAATTTTTTTATTAATTATGTTGTATAGGTGTGACGCTTCTTTATTGTGCTGACGGCCAGCAAAAGCTGTTTTAGTTTTAATACAGGGAGTAACATTCTTTATTCTTCTTTTATTTAGGATAGGCAAGTTAAACGGTATTTTTTTGTGAAATCTCAGTATAATGTTTAGGATATATAATTTTCTAACGGATAGAATTTTACACATAGAGTATAGCTCATCAGTAGGAAATCTAAATGTTTTAAAAAGCATTACTTTAGGTAAAAAACGTTGAGCTCTTTCCACTTCTATAAACTTAGTTTTAGACGCTCCGCCCCACGCAGGAATGCAGTAAGAAATCACTGATTGAACAAGAGCCACATATATTTTACTTAGTAGTTCACCGGGGGCTACATTACGTAGTATTTTAAATAGATGTGTCAGTCTCCTAACTCTGCTTGCCACTAATTCTACATGTGCGTGCCATGATACATTTTGGTCAATCATGACACCAAGATATTTAGTTCTTGGCACCTTAGTAATGCTGTGGCAAGTACAGTTGAGGCTGGCAGAGTTACCGCACTCATGAAGTTTTATGCTAAAATTTATGTCTGGTTGAGTATTATTGTAAATAGAAAAACAAATGTAATTAGTTTTGTCCGTATTTATTGTAAGAAGATTAGTTTTAAGCCAGTCCAAAACGCATGCAAGTCCCAATTCGGTATTACTACGGACATCGTCCCATGAAGCACCAGTGAAAACAATAGCTGTATCATCAGCATATGAGAAGATAGTTCCATTTCGCAGTTTTAAGTTGCATAGCTCATATATGTAGATTGTGAATAAGGTCGGCCCTAATACACTCCCTTGTGGAACACCATACTGTATGTTTACCTCTTCAATAACAAATTGTCCTACTTTAACTTTCTGCTTCCTTTCACTTAAGTAGTCACGAAGTAAGTTTAAGGCAATCCCTCTTATGCCAATGTTATCTAGCTTCTGCACAAGAAGGGGGACAGAAACCGTATCTAAAGCTTTTTTGAGGTCTATGAAAACGCAGATGCATTTGTTTCTTTGGTCAAGCTGATCAACAACAAGCGAGGTTAATGCTATTACCGCGTCTTCGGTAGATTTACCTTTTCTAAACCCATATTGTTGTTTAGATATGATGCTAAACTTATTAAGGTAATTGATTAGCCTATTGTTGATCAACTTTTCCAAAACTTTCGAGATTGCAGGAAGCACAGAGATAGGTCTATAATTATTCAAATGCAGGGCGAAACGATTGTTTATTTTGTGATAGTGCATGTGTTTTTTATTTGCCGTGTGGTATCTGACAGTAGGATAGACCACCCTCATTATTTACAAGAGGTTTCACAAAAGGCGACTAACGTAAGTTGACGTTAGGCAGGCCGGTCGTAAAATCCTAGTTACATCTTACAACAACATGTTTAAAACATGTTAAAATATTCCCCTCGAAACAGAACTTATCGGTTAAAAAAATACTCCGATCTCCACCAAACTCTACAGGATCATTCTAGAGATTGACTGAAAATTTCATTAAAATCGGTTTAGCCGTTTCGGAGTCAATAAGAGACAGAGACAAACATTCATTTTTTATATATTGAGATATTGCACCGTTAAAATGATTGTGCACTTTAGAACACAGTGTAGATTAAATTTCTTTCGATATGTATATATAAGGATTTACATTCAAATTATCTGTTATTAAGTTTTTATTGCCATATGCCTATGATTATATAATTAAACATCCTTCAATTTAAAATTGCAATAAAAACATAACGGCTGGTAAATTGAAACTTAGTAGATAAATAACAACGAGAAAGACTTTGACGGCTTATAAAAATGATAATTGGTCGGACTGCGACTATTATCATATTAAATGAGAAACAACATTATTTCGTTAACATCGAACATCATGAACATTTATTTATACTCATGACGTGTGGTATCCAGCTGAGTGGAATAGACCACCCTCATTTCTTACCGAGGTGTCGTAAAAGGCGACTAAAGTAAGTCGACCCGCCGTGTGGTATCCGGTTGAATAGAATAGACTACTCTATTTCTTACCGAGGCGTCGTAAAATACGACTAAGGTAAGTTGACGTCAGGCACGCGGCTGGTCGTTAAATACATAGCCAAATCATGTGACAACAAGTTCGTAACATGTTGTGCCGACCCCACTCAGAGTAGGTTAAGGGCAGAAGGATGATGATGAGCATGAACATTTATATTCAGTTTTGGTAACAAGATAAAGAAGCCTTTATCATCCTCCAGCCGTTAAACTATCTCTAATAATAAAATTCCTTCAAAACGTTACTCGCTTTATACATGTAGTAACGACAAACATACTGTCATTAATAAAATTTGTATGGATCATCATCATCATTATTCATCATCATCATCATCATCTTCATCAAGATCATAGATTATCATTGGCAAAAAGGTTTTATTTGTTTTATAAATTTATTTTTTTCTCATTGCAGTTTTAACACGCTTTTATTAGGTTAATCACTATGTCACCTTTATAATAGAATCTTTGAACACAAGTCCCTTCTACTAGGAACTTTAAACTTAGACACAGTATTTGGTGGTCATTTTTTCTTTTGTCTATTGGCACACATTGTATATATCCAATAAGTCGTAATTACCTTGAACATATATTCGTTTTGATGCTTGTTTAGAACTAAAAATCGAAAAAGTAAATTCATAAAAAAGCAAAAAAACACAGAAGATAATAAGTCGTTTTAAAAGTATAAATTAACTGAAATATTACAACAGTTTAGAACATTTTCGAATCGTTAGGTGCCTGACAATTTGAAGATTCACTTCACCTATTTGTATTTAAGTATGTATTTAAACTTATATATGTAGTATATCTACAAGTTGTCCGTCACCCATAACACAAGTTTTAAGTTACTTACTTTGGGGATGGACGACCGTGTGTGTAAAAGTCCCATATATCATATATTATTATTACCTATACATGGCTCATGGGCTGCAATAGTGGTTCAACTAAAGTATTTTTAAGGAATCTATAGTATTTTTTGGGCACTTTTCTTAGCAGTGAAATCTTTGAGCCCATTAATCTCATAATATTTTGTGTTATGCGACTACTGTAGCCAATGAGCGATGTATCCTCTTAGCGGCTTTGTTACTAAATTTCCCAGATGATTTAAAACTTGTCAAGTTATTAGTATAATTCCCCTACAACCATAGGACTTTGAATGTTTGGTAATTCAATTCATAATATTCTTTATTCAAGTAAACTCGTAAACATGTGCTACAAAGTCAACTCTACTGATGGTTCGGAAAATTGTGTCTACCGAGAAGAACCAACAAGAAACTCGGCGGTTTCTCTTTTTAAAATATAGTTCAATAACTCACAACATTTCAAGAGTTCTATCTTGTGCAATGATAGGATAATAAAGGAACATGATTATGTCCCTGTGATATGCCGTGGTTTTGGCAAAACTTTGGTGTTGCAATTGTTAAAGCCATAGTGACCGACCAGTGAGAAGGCGTGACCTTTATCAGGAATTTACGAGTTCAAATTGTGTATTAAAAGGCATTAAAACTGTTAAAAAGTGTATTTGGAAAGTGTAGTGTCTAAAATCCAATCTTTCTTTCAGTAGAGGACAGGTATTTGCCCAGCGTTAGCAAATGGCATGGGTTTTGCCACAGAATTATTTTTCACTAGAAAGCGCAAATTCAATCATGAAATATATTTGTTAGGCACATAAGTTGTTATAGAATACTCAGTAGTTAAAACTCAGAGCCTTAATAAGGACCAGGTAGTGCGATCTTTTGACCATTATGCCTGCCTTCAGCTCCATGCGTCGCGGGTTCGATTCCCACCGAGGGCCAACAATTTCTATAAACAATTTGTTGGTTCTTTGAGCCTGGGTGTATATTTGTATTTAAGTACTGGTATGTATTTAATATTATATATGTAATATATCTAGTTGTCCATTACCCATAACATAAAGTACACAAGTATTAAGTTACTTACTTTGGAGACGGACGACCGTGTGTGTAAGTGTCCCATATATTTATTTATTCATATTTATTATATAAAGCGGTCCTGGCTAAACTGGAATATCAAATGGAATATGACTAGGTCAAAAAAGAAACAGCAGAAGTAACGTGATGCATAAATAACCTCAATTTAACAGTGCTTTTCTTGATAGTATGCAAAATTACTAATCGACGGATATTAAAAAATACTAACATTTTTTATTCGTCTGATATAAATTGAGGTGTCACTGTAAAACGTTTACAGCTTAATGCATTTCGAGTCATTGTACTGTGAAAAGTCACGCCCACTGTTTAGTTTTTTGGTCCTTTGGTGTGGGGAAAGAAAAGTGGCGGAGTATTTTTGTAAGATGCAATTTTTGCAGTCTTGCAGTCTTGTCTTTTTGCTGTTTAAAAATTATATGTGATATTTGCAATTATTTACACGCTTTTCGGCGTACGAAAATGAATAACATTTGGCATGTAAGTTTAAATAGTAACACTCAATGGTGCCTGCTTGGGGTTCGAACCCGTGACATTTTAAATAATCCTGACACTTATGATCTGTCAAAATTCAAAAAAAGAGTGAATAGGCACTATAGTGGTATGCGCAGGGTAATTAGGATACATCCTTCGCTTTCCGTCAGGCGAGATTGTAGCCGGGCGCTAGTCTTTGATTCCAAAAAATAAAAAATCATAGCTGGACTGGCCCGTTGGCGCTGTGGGTAGTGACCCTGCCTTCAGCTCCGCGGGTCGCGGGTTCGGTTCCCGCCGAGGGCTAACATTTTTTATAAACAAATTGTTGGTTCTTCGAGCCTGGGTGTGTATTTGTATTTATGTATGCATTTAAACTTATATATGTAGTATATCTACCAGTTGCCCGTCACCCATAACACAAGTATTAAGTTACTTACTTTGGGGACGGACGACCGTGTGTGTAAATGTCCCATATATTTATTTATCTATTTATTATTTATAGCATATATTATATTCCGTGTAGCTAATAACTCATCTCCATTATCTGGTTGGATTCATGGTCAAAAAACAACACTTTAATTTATAAATATGTTAACTGTTTGTTGAACGCACTAAAGAATTTCGCTTGCGGCCACGAGCATTTCAAATCTACTCGAGAGCGTTCAATAGGCAAAAAAATATTTCCTTGCGAACTTCCTGGTCATTCAACTATCCGAAATTCAAGGGTTTTTTGGAGCTTTATTTAAATTGCAAACTGGTAACAACCAGATATGTAAACTAAATTCCGTTTCTATATATAGGTTTTAGGAGAAACAAGCTTACCTGGCTATAAAAAATATTAATATCTATAGATATTTATATTTTTATAGATATGATATGAAATGCATAAATCCTTAAACTTGTGAAAGGTCAAAACAGTATACTTTCAAGTAACAACTACATTTAGGCGTAGACCGAATTTTACAAAAATTGTGCCGTGTGGTATCTGGCTGCATAGAATAGACCACCCTCATTTCTTACCGAGGTGTCGTATAAGGCGACTAAGGTATGTGCCGTGTGGTATTCGGCTGAGTAGAATAGACCACTCTCATTTCTTACCGAGGTGTCGTAAAAGACGACTAAGTTAACTTGACGTCAGGCAGGCAGCCGGTCGTAAAATGCGTAGCCAAATCATGTGAAAATATGTTTGTAACATGTTGTGCCGACCCCACTTAGAGTGGGATAAGGACAGGAGAATGATGACCGAATTTTACAAAAATTCTGTCTACGCCCCAATTTAGATGGCAACAATTTTCAAGCTTCCATACAAATTTCTAAAAAGTTTAGTATATCATTGTTAATCAACATTCTCCTGCCGTAATCCCACTCTAAGTTGGGTCGGCACAATATGTTATAAATATGTTTCATAATTTGGCTAGGTATTTTACGACCGGCTGCCTGACGTCAACTTACTTTAGTCGCCTTTTACGACACCACGGTAAAAAATCAGGGTGGTCTATTCTAGTCAGCCGGATACCACACCGCGGATCAACTTACCTTAGTCACCTTTTACGACACCTTGGTAAGTAATAGTATATCTTTAAAAATATACTTCAAAAATATGTAGCCAATTCAAAAACAAATATTTTAAAATGTAGAATCATATTGTGTAAAAAATTTAGTTCAAGTTAATTAAATTTTAGTGGTAATGACCAAAGTCGTTCACCAACACTGCCACGCCTATGCAGCGCAAAAACATTGTGTACTGAACGATTGCATCGGTTGAGCTTCGAATCGAATAGGCCGCATTGATTTGACAATAGCAGTTTTTGTGCATGCGTCACTGATCAGTCCAGACGGATCCTCAGTTTTTGTCGTAACGATTGGTTACAATATTAGGAACAATTAATATAGCTTCATACTACCAGCTTCATACCACGTTTTACGGTGTACCATAAACCATAACCATCTCCACAATCTGCTTTCTACGGATTTTAAAATACTTAGGCCATTGAGTTCCATATCGCTCGTAGAGTTCCAACCATCATCATCATCATACTCCTGCCCTTATCCCACTCTAAGTGGGGTCGGCACAACGTGTTACAAACATGTTGTCAGATGATTTGGCTGCGTATTTTACGACCGGCCGCCTGTCTGACGTAAACTTACCTTAGTTGCCTTTTACCTTGGTAAGAAATGAGGATGATCTATTCTATGCAGCCGGATACCACACGGCATATACCTTACTCGCCTCTTACGACACCTCGGTAAGAAAGGAGGGAGATTCGTTCTATTCTACCGGATACCACACGGCGTGTAGAGTTCCAAACGGCCTGGAGAAAAAATTATTCGTCGTTAACGTCAAGGGCATAAGATAAAGTGGTGCTATACGTTGGATAGACCAGATAAAATCACTTACATTATCCATTAGAATAAAAAGCCACAGACAGACCAAAGTCGCAGAATGTGGCGCTAAACGTCGTGGGAACGTAACTTTAGATCATAATACTAGGCACGACCTTCATCATTGAAAATACGACCATGAAGAATATTCTATATAGAACAGTAGAGAGCAATCTTAGGTTTCCGAAACATAACATGATTGTTATCGGCCTATCAATAGATCACAATAAAAAAGGAGATGCAATAGAGACAATTGTATTAACTACCATTGGAGTCATCACAAAGGTCAAATAATTGTTAATTAGTCAGTCAATGAAAAAGGTTTTTAAATAGATCTTTTTGCGTGCTTAATTTATTTATCAAAATTAAATATGTTCTAGGTACAGTACAATGGTTACTTATTAACGACATAAAAGGACCAATCGTTGAACCAATTTTAAATAAATACTATACATGCAACTGAAACTAACAGTCAAGTACAAAAAATCGTTTAAGTTGATTGTTGAACTATTATAACGGTATAACTTTTACTGTAGACGTCCTCCAACTAAAAATTACCGACATGTAAACTTTACAATACATTATATTATTCTAATTTATATAAATATAACTAAAATCTTAAATTGAGAATTCTTTTTTAGGTTCTGTATTTGAATATTATGTAAAACATGTTTAGTTTTCCTATTTCTGATTACAACATAGCTTTGAGTTCTTTGTTTTTTAATTTGAAGAACCAATAGGTTCTTCGTAATTTGGTATATTTATTTTGAAATTTTAAAATAATTCTATGTACATAATTAGTTTTATAATGTTTCCGTGTGTTGATCAATTTTCATTATATTGAAATGGCCTTCTAAAGTAAAAAAAGTAAAGTAGCGGCCTGTTACAATCCCACTGCTGGGAATAGGCCTCCTCTCTCCATTTTTGGAGAGAAGGGTTGGAGCTAAGACCTACCACGCTGCTCCAATGCGGAATGGTAGGTTCCACATATCAACAGAATTCTCTAGAGATATGCAGGTTTCCTCACGATGTTTTCCTTCACCGAAAAGCGTGTGATAAATTGCAATTATCAATTAGACACATGAGTTTTAATAGAAAAACTCATTAGTGCCTGCCCGGGTTTGAACTCGTGTTCCCCCCGAAAGAGTAGCACGGTCTCACCGCTGGGCTATCACAGCCCATGGCCTTCTAATGATAGTTTAATTAAAAAAATATAAAATTAATTTGTTGCGCCCCTAATCGCCGTAAACTAAGGCGCCATTAGTTGGAAGCTTCTAAAGAAGTTTCATAAATAGATATTTACAGATTCAGACTTAGATCCGGTCCGACAGTCGAGTCTAACATATTAGACTAGACTTTCTAATATTTTCATTTCTATCTAGATACTAGTATAACCAGACTATCGCCTCCGTTTGCGGTCAAACTACTTCATTCGCGTCTAGGCTATACTAGTTTATTACCTAAGTGTTTATATTTAGCACACAAAACTCAAGTCTATTTTTTGCTTATAGTCGTTATTTATTAGTGCCTGGTTCTTTTGTGCTGGTCACTAAATATATGTTTCTAACATTTCATTGTTTGATCTTTGTGTGTCGTGAATAGCTCAATCTGAAAAGTTAAGCTCTATGGGTATTTAATCCATAGATACAATTTGAGTTTTAGTTTGTCAATCCTCATTTACATTTAAAGAGAGTGAAATTCTTAATCAATTTGGTTTTGTTTACTTTCAGGGCTCAATAACGCGTTGTAGCTTTTACGGTACTTTTTTACACTTGCCATTTGTGCAGTTTAAATCAAACTCCGTTATCCGCAACTTAAAATTATTAAATATATTTTAAATTTATTTTAAATTATTAAATACTTCTCATATCTCCATACTTAGATTCCTGATATAAGTTATTACACGTTTTCTTACAAGACTAGGTACCAATGCCAGCCTTACTGAGTTCAATTCGACGAGTTTATTCATGGACTATCTGATCACAATCGAGTTTCACTATGGTTCATATCAAATTTTCCCATTTATGACTTCCCTTTCCTACTACACGTTGCCCTACTACCCGGAAAAAATGCCAGCCCGACTGAATTCTGTTCTTTGCCATCCACTCGGAATAAAATTAGAGGAATTTATGAAATTTATCTGTTAATTTTATCGCATTATAAATTATTAATAATAATTTACTGATAAAATTGATAAATATAATATTTATGCACAAATAACGGTAAAACATATCACTTTATTTCTAAATATTTTACTTGGATTCAATCCGTGTGGTATCCGGCTGAGTAGAATAGACCACCCATGAGCGTGAAGAAATGAATCTTACCGAGGTGTCAAGAGAGGCGACTAAGGTAAGTTAACACACGGTGTGTTATACGGTTGAGTAAAATAGACCTTCCTCTTTCTTACCGAGGTATCGTAAAATACGACTAAAGTAAGTTGACGTCAGGCAGGCGGCTGGTCTTAAAATACATAGCCAAATTACGTGACGACATGTTTATAGCATGTTATGCCGACCCCAGTCAGAATGAAATAAGAGCTAGGGGATCGTGATGATATTTTACTTGTCCCAGTCAATTAAAAATAAGTTAAGTTTCAACAACCTTCTACATACTAGCCTGCTTTCAACAGCAGTCGTTAAAATTATAGTGGATTATTTTTAATTATTGGTTGGAGTTAGGTCACTTTCATACTCAACGTGGCATATTACATGATAAAACTGCTAAAGGTCAATTAATGGGTGACCAAACTTTAATATTCTATTTCATTAATATTTTTATTACCTTTTACATCACAAATAATGTTGAATATCATCAATTACGAGGACGTCTGAAAGTGATTATCAGGCTGAACATCTATTTCCCATACAACTATTTCGAGCTGCTGCACGCAGTTCCCGCCGCGATAACGTCGTGTAAAGAGCTCATGAATAAGTGCCCCGGACGGGTTCGAAACTAGTCGGGCTAATCCGATACAATTAGACGTGAGTATAGCCGGTATCTATATTAACTATGAATACTACTCACGATAGTTTAAATTTAAAAACAACTATTTCTTGTTTATTATGTTATGAAGGTCGGACAACATATGTTCTACGAAAAAAAAACGAAATCATACCATTCATTAATACGCTGATAAAAGAATAGAAGAGTATCGGCAAAATGTTGAGTACTTAAGATTTATTTTAAACTTTTTCATTTCAAATTATTTCAATATCTAAATGCGTCTAAATATAAATGTCATTACACTTATTAGTAAAATGTCGTCAATTAAAATATATGAGTGAGCGATTAAATAAAATTAATAGTATTTTTAAAGCAAGCGAAACTTGACGAACAACCATAATAGACGGTAAACCACGGATAGCATTTAATATATATAATTCCTTTTTTATTGTTGTTTTATTATTATTTTGCATTTATACCATTTTGATATTTATAAGTAGTATTAATACTTAAATATTATAAAAAATACAAATTACTCACATAGAAAGCTGTGATAGCCCAGCGGTGAGACCGTCTGACTCTCTAGTGTCGATCATGGGTTCAAACCGCGGGCTGACACCAATGAGTTTTTCTATTAAAAATTTATGTGTCTAATTGATAATTGCAATTTATCATACGCTTTTCGGTGAAGGAAAACATCGTGAGGAAACCTGCATACCTCTAGAGAATTCTGGGGATATGTGTAACCTACCAATCCGCATTGGAGCAGCGTGGTAGGTCTTAGCTCCAACGCTTTCTCTCCAAATATGGAGAGAGGAGGCCTATGCCCAGCAGTGGGATAGTAATGTTTAAGAATGAATGAAAAATGTTTAAGAAATATTTGAAAGCTTGAAATTGGACTGTTAATGATGTAAAAAAAGCAGCTATCGAACAAACATACTTTCTTCCAGACATATCTTCTGAAAAAAAAATCAATATTAAGCTAAATTTTTTTCAAAACGAATAATGAAATTATTTTGCTATAATCCGCCATTAAGTGAATAGAATATATATAATACAGAAGAGTGGACTTTCCCTTTTATACCTGATACACGCAGGATTTATTAAAACACGTGCACAAAACTACACCGCTGCCACACACAAGTTCTACATACGTTCAATATCATAAACTCAATAGTCGTTTCGCCCCACAACCGAAGCATCATCAGGAGATAGACTCCACGACAAAATCACGGCATCTATAAACTATCTTTATATTTTTGTTACATATTATTCCATTTAAAATAAACTGTAAAAGAAACTCATAATATTGTAGTTCATTACATTATTATTCTATTTTTTCTGACTTGTTCATTTGTGTCAGCAGTGTACAGCAGTAAAGTTGACGATTCAAAAGCACTTGTTTACAAGTTTACTTGAATAAAGAATATTTTGATTTGATTTGATTTGATTTGTCTACATATTCTTATAGACTAACTAATGTGTGAAAGATTTTTCGATTGAAAAATGTATAAAACACTGAGTTATATAATCGTAAAACTCCTTCCACCGTTATTATCAAGATACAACGCTGCATCTAATATTGCTATGTCGCTCTTCCAATACCTAGCAACTTATATGTAGTCAAGGCCCTTCAATTCAACTTCGCTCTGAGTTTATTTATTTTACTTATCAGTTTGTACGTAGCACTAGTAGTATTGATTCCATGGTCAATCAAATTATGCTGTATTATGAAGCCAAGAGTCATCATATGCTATGTGTTTAGTATACAAAAACAATATTTTGTTAAAAAAAGACATTTCGGGACGAAAATTAAAAATGTTCTATTACCAAATACGAAGTATATACGTTTTTGTTGGGAAAAATGGATTAAAAGAAATGTAATTTACATTTAGATTCAATATTAAATAATAGCAAGCCTGTAATACACGACAGAAATTGAGACATCGCTACAAATTGCCACTGCTTAAAAAATGTGAAAAAAGACATTCTATACAACGTTTGTCATCTCATGAACGCACGAGTGAAATTCAAATGCAATTTGTATAACGTCTTGTTGACTTTCAGTTAACTTTAAATAGGTTTACCATGTCATATCAATTTGTTCAAGGATACATTCCAAATCACTGACGTAACCAGAGCGACATCAACTTTATCATACTTCTATTATATAAATACCTCAAACTGTAATTCAAACTTGAAATTAATTCATATTTGGTCACCTCGATGGGATGAGGTGCAAGTCAATTTTAGTGTAGATTGATTATAGATTGATAATATAAAAAAAATATTGCTATCATCCACGATACAGTAAAATAATATTATCATTTCTTTTATTTTGTCTCATTGCAAAGTAACGCTTAATAATTATTAAATAATTACACTAATCTCATCCACTTTCAAACTTTCCCACTAATATGTGAGAGTCAGGTAAAATTATGCAATGCTAACTGAAATCTTAATTTGATTAGTTCTTGGCATGGCTCATCTTCTTCGTCCTTTTTTTATGCATTTAACTACACTAGTAAGTATACAAAAATTTTAAACAGAACATATTCCCACGAAGCCCTGAAGGATATCGACCCTAGTTTTTCCAAGTACCGTAAAAGAAATCGCCCAAAAAAAAACTTGCACCGACTAGAATCTATAAACCAGTTTAACGACTTCCAAACTGCATCTATCGTTCACAATATTGAATTAAATATTGGCAAACGAATTTCTATCTAGAATTTTAGTGTCAAAACGGCGATGCATATTGCCATTTGGGCGATCGATCAATCTTTTTCGGAATGGTTATGTGTCTTAACTGTAAATGTTGAATAATTGAAAAATGTTTCACTGCCATGCATTTGTTTGTCGCCTTCTCGTAATAGATATCAGACTGAAAGCACACAATGCATGATTATTTATCGATGTCTGGTATGCGCTTATCTATGATCTCAAGCTGTGGTAAATGATGATGCAGTAGGTGAGACTAACGGTTGCCAGTTATTCATTTCTTTTTATTTGAATAAGTTTACACATCGTTACTAATACAAATGCGGGAGTTTTTATGACTGTTACGTCACGATCTGTGTGAAACCACCATTCTTCTGCCCTTATCCAACTTTGAGTAGTAATTTGGCTAGATATTTTACGACCGTCCGCCTGCCTAGTACCTGAAATATTCGTCGAAGCCATTATCTTGCCTGTTATCTTCATTTAAATACTCCGTAAGTGCTCATTATATTTGATTGCAAGAATTTACTTTATTTAATTTTATGACTCACTGTGTTTGTCTTTAATGTTCTAAATTGACATCGAAAATATTGCAAAAAGAAAAACCTCTCAAAAAGGTCGTTTGCGAAACTGTGATATACCATACCATATATAACAGGAAAAATAATTTAAATTAAACAATATTAATACGAAAGCCTGTCTCTGTCCTTCTATATGTTACATGGCTAATTTGCTGAAGCAATATTTGTGATATTTTGTACGACTGAATGTTTTAAACCTGGATATAAGATAAACAGTTCCCGTGTTCCCTACAGGAAAAAGACAATACAGTACATAATTGAGAATAATAACGTAGTTGCTAGTACCTAAAAGTATAATATAAATTTATTGCACGACAATTAATTAATTACTCTTACAAAGTGTCTGAAATCAGTTCCCCTATAATTTCAATTAGGCGTTGACCAAATAAAAAGTGATTTTACCTTTTATTGTACAAATAATTGACACGGAAAAAATTTCAAATGCCGCAAACGGAAGCCTAAGGTAAAGCCGTGTCCGACACGCCCTCGGCGGCTTTTTACATCTTAATTGCGCAACTTTATACCCTTTTTTAAAAGCTTTCTATTCATGATGCGCACGGTCGGCGGTATTTGGCTACGTAAGTTTGAAGTCATTAAATTGATTGTTACGGGCACGTGTATATAAAGTTATTTGAATTTCAATTTTTCTCTGTTAACAAGCTCGTTGCGACACTAGATAATTACACTAGATGTAATTCAAAGCCGACAAATGCATTTCTCGTTTGCTATGTTAACAATTATTTGCTTTGGACTTTGGACGGATTACAGTTTGGTACTTAATGGTATTTGGTATGTTTAAAAATATTGAATAGGCGAATTGTCGAAACGTTCTTTTTGTGCAACGCCGAGAACCGTGAGTGTGTGCCATCTTGTCATTATAAGTCGATAAATCATAATCATCCTCCTGCCCTTATCCTACTCTAAGCGGGGTCAGCACAACATGTTACAAACATGTTGTCGCATGATTTGGCTAAGTAATTTACGACCGGCGGCCTGCCTGACGTCAACTTACCTTAGTTGTATTTTACGACCCTCGGTAAGAAAGACGGTGGTTTATTTTATTCAACCGGATACCACACAGCGGGTCAACTTACCTTAGTCACCTTTTACGACACCTCGGTAAGAAATAAGGGTGGTCTTCTGAGGAGGGATTAAAATCATGTGACCAACAGTGTTTTAATTATGAATGTAGATGGATGTATGACTAGGGGAGGCCGAAAAAAAGACGGATGGTAGGTGTGAAGAATGATATTCATAAAAAAGGACTGGCACCAGAGTTGACGAATGATATCGGAGATTGGAGAAGTTATTATTCATCATCATCATCCTCCTGCCCTTATCCCACAAGGGGGGTCGGTACAGCGTGAAACAAACATATTGTCATATGATTTGGCTACATATTTTACGACCGGCCACCTGCCTGACATCAACTTACTTTAGTCATATTTTACGACCCCTCAGTAAGAAAGAGGGTGGTCCATTCTAATCAGCCGAATACCAAACGGCGGGTCGACTTACCTTAGTCGCCTTTTACGACACCTCAGTAAGAAATGATGGTGGTCTATTCTACTCAGCCGGATACCACACCGCGGGTATAAGTCGATAAATAGGGTAGCATTAAATGACCAAGCACCCTCGTAGTCATATTCTTAAAAGCGTTTTCATAAGGAGCAGCTGTTACAAAGGCCCCCGCACTAGTATGACCTCTATTAAAGGTCATCGTTAAAGTAACGGCCCGTTACTATCCCACTTCCGAGGATAGGTCTTCTCTCACCTTTTTAGTAGAGAATGATTGACCTTAAGGCCTACCACGCTGCTCCAATGCGGATTGGTAGGTTACACATATCCCCAGCATACTCTACAGATATTCAGGTTTCCTCAAGAGTTTTCCTTGACGGAAAAGCGTGCGATAAATTGCAATTATCAATTAGATACATAAGTTTTAACGAAAAAACTCATTGTTCCGCCCGGGATTTGCACTCGTGACCCCCTCGAAAGAGTCGCAAAGGCTCACTGCTGGGCTATTATAGTTTAGCATAATATTAACGGTCCTCATTAAGAATTTTAAAATTATTATACACTTCGTAAAGTGTTTTGTAGAGTCTTTATTTGTTAAACCATATATCGGTATACTTACAACTGCTTTGACGACAATTGTTTATATACAGTTGTCATTTTATAGCAAACTAGCTGTACGGCAACGCGTTGCTGTGGCTCAGTCTCGTTTCGAATTCCCCTCGAAACCGAACTCAACAGTTAAAAATAAAGCTCTAATGGCCACGAAACTTTACAAGGAATGTTTAAATTTTTTATTAAAATCTGTCTGACGGTTTCGGAGTCCATTAGGGACAAACATTTATTGTTAACTATATAGAAGACTAGTGTAACCTTGAATTGACTTAGGCGTTTAAGTATCATCAACAATGCAAAATTTGTTATTTCCCTATTCCCCAAAGAAAAGTGGCGATTTTTAGTGATATATGTTAGTCCGGTATATAAGCTATAATTATGCCAAATTTCATTAACATTAATTTAGCCAATAGGCCATGAAAGCGTAAAACACAAACAGATGTACAAATTTTCGCATTTATTGTATAAATATCAATTTAGGAGTTCCTTTATCTTAATTAATGTTTAGAGACCGGCTATACTCACGTCCTATTTTATCTACGAGCCCGACCCGCATAAAGAACTCTTGAATTAGAGCCCCTTACGGACTTGAAACTAATCGGGCTCATCCGATAAAATAAGACGTGAGTATAACCGGTCGCTAAACATTAATTACGAATACCATTCACGATAGTTTAAATTCTAAAAGTTCAAGATAATTCCTTTATCTGATATACAATCTTTACTATTAGGAGTTTTCTGTATCTAGAACGACGTAAACTTATTCTTCATTAAATACCGTAACAATTATCACTTGAATCGAACTGCTTTCTGCTAAAGTAAAGTAAGTAAGTTTTCAAGCTATATGTCCGATCATAACTATATCGTCGTATTTACTTAATTTAACTAGTAATCAACGCAAATATTTTATTTTTTAATAGCCTTAAATATAAATCCGAACCAAAATCTGCCAAAAGCTTAAACGAACATAGTACATTATCCAGTCTTGTATCTTAAGCAACATCATATTCTAAATAAATTTTACAAATTCTAAATTTGTTTCAAAGAAACTAATCAAGTAAATCAATTACCTTAAACCTTTTTTATTTCTTAGTAATAGCATTGTCCGTTCATTAGGTTCTGCCTGTTAAAATAATTTTACAAAAGTGTTTCCCCATAAAACAATTACGCCTTCCGAAACCTTTTGATAGCCAATCACGCGTGAAAATGAGGGCCTGGGCACTTTAGTTATATAACACTTAATTTAACGGTTGGTCGCCTTTGCCCATAAGACTTTAACTATTAAAATCTATACACCATGGCTTAGAATGCAAATAAGTCAACTCCGTTTTTTTTATAGATACATTAACACATTTTTTACGAACATTTCCCTGTATAGTCAATCTATTGAAGTTATTTTATTTCATTTATTATACTTGTATTTTAGCCCATCGCGATGTGATTCTGTTATCTAACCTAAACTTGTTTGTTTAATCAGAGAGATAAAACTTAACTTATCACATAATTCTCTTGTAAATTAGGGTATATATTGTACATAAGAGTTATCTAACTTTTTATTACGGCTCCAAAATAGTTTCCGTAGTTTCCTTAAACTATATCCGATTACATCGATGTATCCGCGATGTATCGCGGATTATAGCAAAATAATTTTATTATTACTTTTGTATTATGGATCTCCGTCTAGTAACGCCTAATTCTATAAATGATATCCGATTATCTTGTCTACTGTTTGATATTCAGCTGAGTAGAATAGACCACCCTCGTTTCTTACCGAGGTGTCGTAAAAGGCAACTTATGTAACTTGATCCGCTACGTGGTATTCGGTTGAGTAGATAGACCCCCCCCCCCTTATTTCTCACGGAGGTGTCGTAAAAGGCGACTAAGGTAAGTTGATGTCAGGCAGGTGGTTGGTCGTAAAATAACTAGCCAAAATATGTTGTGCCTACCCCACTTCTTATTATTTCTTCATAAATAATAAAGGTTAATTATTATTTATGAAGAAATAATAATGAACCTTTATGATTAATAACTACGTATATATGGCTTTTTCTATATAATAAAGTTGATGATCATGAAAATCAAATACTTAGTTTCCTTTTTTTTTTTTAAAGACATTAAATAGGGTAAATTTCAACAATAAAGTTAATATATTTTTGTCTACCATAAATGATATTTTTAGAGGGTTTTACAACCCTGAAGAAGGGGCTTAATAGTTGCCTACTTAATAACAGTTTTTAATAATTCAACAGTGTGGAACTCCCCGTCTGGTTTTTGTTACGGATGCTCAGGAATTAATACGTGAAAGGAAATATAATGATGCTTCTAAATTCATTGTGTATACTCGTATTGTAGTGATAATTAACAGCCTTATCTCCTGTTTCCTAAAAATCAATAATATGATTTAGTAAAATATTAAAAAACGCACCCCCTGTATGTATTAATATAAAATTACCCAAAATAATTATACTATTTTTCAGACTATCTATATTTTGATTGATATTCTCTTTGAACAAAAATCGAAATTAAAAATATGTTTTCTATGTTCTTGTTGTTCTTTACACATCCATTTTTTTTAAAGTTATAAACTGCAAAAAATTTCTTTTAGATATTGCTATATATATTAATAATTGAACAAAAAACGTAGCACCCCTTTTTAAGTACATCGCACACACTGAGACTTTTTTATTTTTTATTTATATACGGAAGGTGCAAGGTTGCAGAAATACAGAATTTATGTATAATTTACAAATATACCTAATAATTAAATTATTAATAATTATTAATCTTCCAACATTCATGGATTCTGCCTGTATCTCTATATTTGAATGTAGCTCATTTATATTTCTAGGATGTTCATGTTTTTAAAGATATATATATAGATAAAAACTTTATTGCATAAAAACACATTAAACATACAAAATACACGATAACTTAAAGTAAACTACTAAGTAAAATACTAAGATATACTTAAATTATAGATTACATCATTAAATATTTATTTCAGATTTAAAAAATCATCTTGAGATAAGAAAAGGTCAAAAACGAAATGTGTTTATCATAGTTATTTAACATATTGCGAGTCGCACATATAAGAAACACGCCCTTGTATCAACAAAATAGAAAAACTCATTGGTGCCTGCCCGGGTTTGAACTCGTGTTCCCCTCGATAGAGTCGTAAGATCTTGCCGCTGGGCTATCACAGCTCTAATCTATAATTGTACCAAAATTTATCAAAATTGACCAAGCGGTTCAATAAATATATGGGACACTTACACGGTCGTCTGTTTCCAAAGTAAGTAATTTAATACTTGTGTTATGAGTGACAGACACCTGGTAAATGTATACATATATAATTATAAATACATACTTAAATACAAATATACACTCAGGCTGTAAGAACCACCCAATTGTTTGTAGAAAAATGTCAGTGTAGTGTCAATCAGTAATTTATATAAGATTTATTTATATGAGCATTTTTGTCAAATATGAATTGATCTTAGTACATTCGATTTTCCCATTGCGTGACAACAGGCGCCTGATAGACACGCAGTGCGTGCAAACTGTTTTTATTTACTTGCAACCAGGTCAGAGATGGATAGTATTTAATTGTCTATTTGTTTATATTCCATACCTCAATATATGAATACCATTTAAGCCACATGTAGAAGCAATAAAATAAAGTAAATCTACGTTAGGGCCTATACTATGGATCACAATAGATCAGCAATGGTCAAAATTGGTCTTGGTCAAAAATTTGTATTTTAGTATTATGTATTTAAAATTATATATGTATATATTTACCAGTTGTCTGTCACCCATGACACAAGTATAGTACTCGGTAAATAATGCACATCGAGGCTTAGAGAGAGAAATCGGCTAGATTCTGCTTCATAGAGCATCGTCTCTGTCGCACAGACTGACGAACCCGTGTGTGACAGTGACAGCACTCTACGAAACCGGACTGGCTGTTTCGTTGTAAACATAGATGTGCATTATTTAATGCCGGGTACTATATTAACTTACTTACTTCAGGGACTGACGACCGTGTGTAAGTGTCCCATATATTTCTTAAACCGCTTGACAATTATTTATAAATTTTGGAACAATTATAGATTAGATATAAAAAAATCCGTTGTGTAATGTGGAGTGACACTATAGCGGCATGATTGAGTCTGTTACACACATTATGAGCTTTTGTTGCTTTCAAATAAAAACGTTTGAATTTGAATTTAAAAATTTCTGTAGGCACTATTGTTTCAACAACTTTTGTATTCTCATCAGGAGGAAATAGTTTTATGATCGAAAGTATCTCAGTGCAAGGCCATGACCTCACTCCTTTAGTTCTCTTTCTCTTCTAGTGGCTTTTAATTTAAAATTCATTTATTTATCTGTGGACATTTTGTAACAGACAGTTCTATCCGCCTATAAAGTGAGTAACGGCCTGTTACTATGCCACTGCTGGGCATGACCTTCACTCTCCCCTTTTTGGAGAGTAGGGTTGGAGCTAAGACCCGCTACGCTGCTCCAATTTTTAGGCAGACACAGGTTTCCTCACGATGTTTTTCTTTACCGAAAAGCGTGCGATAAATTGCTGATATCAATTAGACATAAGTTTTAACAGAACCCCTCTTAGAACCCCTTAGAAAAAGTGACACGACCTCAGCACTGACCTATACTAGGATTACAAGCAATATAACAGAACTAACTACTTTGCTATAATCCGCACGGGTTAAGTGAATGCATGCAAAGCCAATGTGTATGAAGCAGGCAAAATCTACGCACCTTATACATGCAGGACCAGCCACCACATGCACCCCAAGGCACAATTCGCCAGCAACAACGAACACAAAAGCAGTACACACACCCACCACTACAATCTCGACGATCGTTTCGCCCCGAAACCGAAGCATCATCAGGAGGATAGGCTTCACGACAAAAATCGTACTGCGCCGCGCTACCCATACAAGCAGTCTTAAATAGTTCAACTCCCACCAATACCCTCCCCTCCGAACACATGCAGCAAAACGGAATTAGATACATTTACTTGCTCGTTAATTAAGTGACCATTGTTATTTTTTATTATCTCAAGTTGCTCTAACGTATTGAAACGGAGTCCCTTATCACAAGTGTGGAGAATATGAAATGAATGGTCATTAGGCACTTTATGACCGCTTTCTAGCAAATGTTTTGCAACGGTACATATGTGGGTCAGACTGGCCGAAGTTTTGCGGTTCGATTCCGGGAACATATGGCTGCGTTTAGGAATAATAAACCACAAAATTCTAATTTTGCAAAACATTTGCTAGAAAGCGGTCATAAAGTGCCTAATGACCATTCATTTCATATTCTCCACACTTGTGATAAGGGACTCCGTCTCAATACGTTAGAGCAACTTGAGATAATAAAAAATAACAATGGTCACTTAATTAACGAGCAAGTAAATGTATCTAATTCCGTTTTGCTGCATGTGTTCGGAGGGGAGGGTATTGGTGGGAGTTGAACTATTTAAGACTGCTTGTATGGGTAGCGCGGCGCAGTACGATTTTTGTCGTGAAGCCTATCCTCCTGATGATGCTTCGGTTTCGGGGCGAAACGATCGTCGAGATTGTGGTGGTGGGTGTGTGTGCTGCTTTTGTGTTCGTTGTTGCTGGCGAATTGCGCCTTGGGGTGCATGTGGTGGCTGGTCCTGCATGTATAAGGTGCGTAGATTTTGCCTGCTTAATACACATTGGCTTTGCATGCATTCACTTAACCCGTGCGGATTATAGCAAAGTAGTTAGTTCTGTTATATTGCTTGTAATATGGAATTCCGCAAAGTAACGCCTGCTTCTATAAATCATATACTAGGATTTATTTTCTCGGAAGTAGCGTAAAGAGACTATTACAAAATGGAGGCCAATTCAATGAAATTGTTCTGGGTAAATTTGGACATGAGGGTGATATAAAATGATATTAATGTAATGATTTTAACAATACAAACGAAAGAGCCAGAATGATAATAATTGCAAATAAAGTTTATCAGCTTTGAATAAAAACCAGTTAATTAACTTGCCACCTTCGCGTTACGTGATAAAACTTTTTTTCTAGATAGGACGTTAGGAGCCGTACATGCGTGAAGCAAATGGACTTAGATGGAATAAACAATTAATTATCACTTATAATTGGCCACTGACACGAAACAATGATTATAGTAATAATAATTATAGTTATAGTAATAATAATAACTTCTCCATTCTTCGCTATCATTCGTCAACGCTTGCGCCACTCCTTTTATATGCTTCTTGCATTTAAAAGGAGTCCTTTTATATGCTTCTATGCATTCTTTACACAATCCATTCATGTTTTCATGGCCTCCCTCTAGTCATACATTCATTCACATTCATATTTAAAACTTTTGGTCACATGATTTTAATGAATTTAATCTCGCATTTATAATATTTTCTATATTATTTTCTAATAGTAATTTAATTTTTGCACATATGAATATAAGTAATTATAAAAGGATCGGCGATGTATATAATAGACAAAGTAGGAACCGACATAAGCCTACGGTTCCTGCTTTGCGCCTTGCAAAAGTTCGTAATTCGTTTGTGGGTTTGGGTATAAGAATCTATAATAAAATTCCACAATCTACTTTACCATTACAGCGGTTTAAAAATACTATTTTAAAAAGGCTAATTCAGAAAGCCTATTATACTATTGAAGATTACCTAGACGATAAGAACGCGTGGATATAGCTTCTCTTCAACCCTGTACAAGACATTAATAAATATATGTAACTAGTGATAAGAATTATTGTCTCAAAAGTGCAACCGCCGAGTTTCTTGCTGGTTCTTCTCGGTATGAACAGCTTTCCGAACCAGCAGTAGATGTTGACGATTCAAAAGCACTTGTTTACAAGTTTAATTGAATAAATAATATTTTAAATTTGAATTTGCATCAATAAATAAGTGATTATATTATTAAGTAAAAAAAAGATATTCATATTTATTTAAGTAAGCTTTTGCAAGAATTTTTTAATTATCAAGGTTTAGTTAGATTTAATGAAGCTACAAATAGAATGCTGTTCTTACCGAGAAAAGCCAGCAAGAAACTCAGCGGTTAATCTTTTAAATATGACCACCGAAAATATAGGTGTCCAAAAAGCGTCCTATATGACCCTGACCATCAAATAACGATCGCAAACACAAAAACATGTATGTAATACACACACAGCGTCTTCGTCGGCGAAGACGAGGTCTCAGTTTTCTGACCGCGCTCGGTCGTGGCTTCTCCCCACCCTTCCGACGTCGCAATGACTAATTAAAGTCATACATCAGCCCTCCACAACGCGTCGCCCTAAGCTTTGGTCCGGCCTCATTGGAGGCACCCTTAGGACGACGTTCCCCGACGCTATTAGAGCTGCTGCGCACTACTCTGTGCATTTCGGAACCTCGAAGATGCTTCTACGCTCGCCCGTCCCGTACGGTGACGCTGTAAAAGTCGTAAGGGCTAACAGCATACAGTCAGTTCGAAAAAAAATCTTTTAAACATTTTCAATTTACGTTATTAAACCTCAGTCTTGCATGAAGCTAAAAGGATTTTCAAATCCAAGCATTTTATCATTAAAATAATCCTCAATTTTGTAATATGCTTAATGTTTAACCATATTTCTTACACTAAACTTCTAAATCTAAATCTTCCAAATACCCTATTTGTTTGATGTTTAGCGAATCCCTAATCAATTATATATATTAATATTATGAATTAGAAAGTCGAATATTACCTGATCTTAATGCGTTGAATTTGTTCGGTTAAAAAAAGAAACACATGTAATAGTAACATAATTATAAAACTTTTGACTATTTATTACATTAATATTACCTTGAGTTTAATTAAAGTCAAAATATAATTTAATTTCCTTAGCTAATATATTACACACAATAAGCTAAATTCTATATACTGAACAATATTTAATTCTTCATTTCAATATGTTTAAAATGGCAGTATTAATTTTATCGCATTGATAAAGTTTGCCGGCCATTACAAGTCACAAATTTTTATCTATATAGCGATAAAGGCTTAAAATGCAAACACTAGACCGCCAGATTAAAGCAAACTTGAATGAAACTTGACCATTACTCTAATAATTTAAACATCTTGAAATGTCTAATAGATAATAATAAAATTTCTAATAGATAAATTTAAAGAAACATGTATTTATCACGTATTAATCTGTATTTAATAAACATTCCACAAAATCTACCGTTTCGTGTCAGAACAAGACTTCCCGTTATCAATAACCGTGAGAAACAAACATTTTGCGTAATGCAAATCCTGTTATCAGATGAGTTCCGAAAACACAAAAATTAAAACGAGACGTTCTCATCAAGAGGCGGAGGTAATAATGCAAATAATTGCGTCGCATCGCGGTCGCGTCGCATCCTTTCTACGTGTACAGATAAAGCTACTGAGACCAAATCTTCAGTTGCTAACAACATTGTTTATACGACGATTAATAGAAGCAGGCGTTACTTTGCGGAATTCCATATTACAGGCACTATAACAAAACTACCTCAAACTGCGGTAGTTTTGTACTGAGGTAGTTTTGTTATAGTGCCTGTAATATGGAATTCCGCAAAGTAACGCCTGCTTCTATTAATCATTTAAAAACGGTGAGCTTGACCGTTCAGGCTAGACTTTACATTAAATTCACAAAATTGCACCGCGTCGCCGTCCAGAATGTTTGGTCTACCCGTGCGGATTATAGCGAGGTAGTTTTGTTATAGTGCCTGTTTATACGACCTTTAGAATTGAGAAAGAATTATGTCAACCAACGCACAGTTGGAAAATAAATCCTCAGACTATTTCCAAGAATATTGACACTTAGAGATAAATGTATTATATGCTCTGAGGTAAAGAAACTATAACGGAACCGCTTTGCTATAATCCTTTTAATAATAAATAATAAATATATGGGACACTTACACACACGGTCGTCCCCAAAGTAAGTAAAAATACTTGTGTTATGGGTGACGGCCAACTGGTAAATATACTACATACATATATAATTTTAAATACATACTTAAATACAAATACACACCCAGGCTCGAAGAACCAACAAATTGTTTATTGAAAATATTGGCCCTCCGTGGGAATCTAACCCACGACCCAAGGAGCTGAAGGCAGAGTCATTACCCACTGCGCCAACGGGCCAGACAATCCGCTCGGGTTAAGGGAATGCATGCAATCTTAATATGTATGAAGCAGGCAAAATTCACGCACCTTACACATGCAGGACAATTCACCACATGCATCCCAAGATGCCTCCACCAGCAACAATGCACACAAGCAATACACACAACCACCACAAAAATGTCTACAATCTTTTCGCCCCGAAACCGAAGCATTATCAGGAGGATAGGCTCCACGACAAAATCTTAATGCGCTTAACGCACGCGCATTATAGCAAAGTAGTTGTTATAGTTTCTGTAATATGGAATTCCGCAAAGTAGCGCCTGCTTGTATAAATCATGCTCTGAGGTCCTTCTTCGATATAAAGCATGAAGATCACTTCTATAGAAATTAAACGTTTAAGTTTTAAACATCTTTCAGATGTGCTTGCTTACGTCCTTGAAGGTAAATTGCATATTAATTTTTTATCATGTGTTTTAGTGTCAATCAAGTTTTAGAAACATTAAACTGTAGAACACTGCTTCTTATTTCGTTTCGATATGCTGAAATTGTTTACGATGATCAGCTTTTAGTTATCAATAATGCACTAGTAGTCTTCCAGATCATATGTATGCTCGTGCGAGTTCCCATGCAAATGTAACGGGCCTACGATCTCGCTCACTACCAATTAAGTTATAAACAGATTGTGAAATAGATTACTTACTGTTCGTACATTTTATCGACACGGTGAATTTTTACACGATACTAAGGTTGCTTTGGGTATCACTATATGCACTAGTTGTCTAAGAGCTCGCATGCTCGTGCGCGTTCCCATGCGAATGTCTTGGACCCACGATCTCCTTCACTGTTAATTGTTTTAAACAGCTCGTAAAATAGGTTGTCGTTCCTACATCATCGACATGCTGAATTTGTACACGATAATCAATTCGCTTCAGGTATCACTATATGCACTAGTTATCTCACAGCGCGCATGCTTGTGCGCGTTCCCATGCAAATGTATCAGATCTACGATCTCGCTCACTATCAATTATTGTTTAAATAGCTCGTGAAATAGAATATTTAACGTTCCTACATCATTGACACGGTGAATTTTTACACAATAATCAGCTTGCTTTAGGTATCACTACATCCACTAGTTGTATTACAGCTCGTACGCGTACCCATGCGAACTTATCGGGCTTATAATTCTGTTCGCCCTTAATTAAGTTTTAGTCAGCTCGTGAAATAGATTACTGTTACTACATCATCGGCGCGCTGAATAAATCTATGTAAGATCGCTTAAGGTATCACAATATGCACTTGTTGTCTTAGAGCTCGCATGCTCGTGCGCGTTCCCATGCGCATGTATCGCGCGCACGTTCTCGCTTATTATCAATTAGGCAGCGCGCGTGCGGCCTGTCATTACTGCCAGCGCACGACGTATTGAATCTGGCAAGCGATATAAGACTGTATTAGGCTGAATAAATGAGCTAATTTTCATATGATCTTTTAACTAAATAATTGTATTAACGAAAATTTAATTTGATAAGTTTCGTTTGGTACTCAAAGATTACCTAATAGTAGTTTAGTAATAGTAGTTTTAAATAATCTACAAGTTTCCTTTCCTCGATTTATATTATGAATAGCAAATCTACGGATCTGTATTTACCGATTATTACAAGTAACTTATAAAAAGGATTCAATGCATTAATTGTTTTCATCGACATTATTTTTGTGTTGAAATTTTGACAATATTTATTTCATTATAATATTAGTATTTTTCTAACTGATTTGATGCGATTATAAGCCCATTTTTTGTTAAATATAATGATCCAAGTTATCATTGCCGCTTTAGCTTCGCGTAGAGCATACTTCAACCATAGTTCGCCCCATCATCTAACGAGCGATTCTGAGATTTATACGGTCAGTGATCAAGTTCCGGATCTATATGTCATCACTGACAGTTCGCACTATTTGGAAACTTTAATCTTTAGACACAGGTATTTTAGATAAAATAATTTTGCGTTACTTTCTAAACGCTACTAATCAATGAAAAATAAGAACTACAAGCTACAAGATAATATAAGAACTTGATTGTATCAATGGTTCACAGGCTGAAGGCGTACGTAGCTATAGACGAAAATCTAATTTGCAGCTGTATATTAGTTATAATTGTGTATTAATATTAACTATTAATATACATTCTATACGCTAAAAACATATTGTTTAAATAAAAAACCAATAAAATAAACAAAATAACACTACGAAATATAATATATTCGCGATAAAACGCGAAACAAGTTACATGCAAAGCCATACGTGTCTTACTGATTCAGTAACACTAATTCCAAATGGTTAAAATACGACTTCCAATTCTTAAAACATTCTAATTTCTCCTACCTAATAATACTGATCGTGGAAAGAAATAAGAAGTTTTTGGTTTATTAGCTTATCAAGTTAAAGATAAAATTTCACATTTTCATAATATTTTTTGTTTGTCTAGATCTGGCGCTGTTCCGAATAGATGTTTTAGTAACATGGCTCCTGCAAAAGGGACGTGCAAAAAGTCACCTAGAAACGTTCGATCTGAGCTGCAGAAAAGCTTGTGAAATTAGCTCGAAGATACTATAAAAAAAATTGTGTCGTTGCCTAATTATGCAAAGTAATATACAGATATTTTTATTCATGGTTAAAACAGCACCATGTAGTAATAACCTATTACTATCCTGAGGCTAAGGCCTCCTCTTTCCTTTTTTTTGGATAGATAGTTTGGTAGTCAGATCCCCACGCTGGTTCAATGATCGATATGAGATATGCAGGTTTTCTATATAAATTGCAAATATCAGATAGACATAAATTTATAACAGAGCATCAATGCCTGCCCGGGGTTGAATCGAGACAGACTCACGCGGTCTCACCGCTGAGATACCATTACTATAGTGTAATATTATTCGCCTGCGTTTATATAATTATATAAGAATGCCAAGTTTAGGTAAAGATACTGAAAGCAAATTGAATAAACTCTTATAAAAAGGGAAACCGAAATCGCTCAAAACATCGCAATTAAAGTTATAACACCAATCGTGTAACGTATTATTTGTATTGTCCAGTTAAATATCGGTTAACTGTGAGCATATCTCGATTATCTCTGTCCGTTGAATTAAAAATTCCTCAGGTAGAACACCCGGATGTAGATTCATAATATTTGTTTAGCTTTCATAAGTATCGTATCAGTTTTTGTGGTCATTGGCTTTAAATATTTATTCCTAAGACTGTTATGCAGGAGCTTTGCCGTCATTTGCTATTTTTTTTTAACCTGTGCTTAGAGATGTGACGACGTGATGGACTTGGAATGGAAAAACCGATTAATATATAATCGATTTTTCTCCCTTAAAAAAAATTGTAATTTGATTTTTAAAAAATCGATTAACCCTAATCGAAAAAAATTATTACGAAGAATAAACTTGTTCTGACTATTTGATTTTTCTTAATATTTATAATTAATACTAATTGATGTCGAATAAGTCGAGAATGTGGTACATTAAGATACTATTTTATTCTTATCGAATTATATATCGATATATTAGTATAACACGCCATTTATTCGATAAAATAATTAAAAGTAGGTATCATGATTTAATTTTGACAAAGATGCATAGATGATTGAGCAATTAACGTTTATCAATGGTTCACAGATTTAAACCCAGGGCAGTCTCAAAATGGTGATGAAGTCAAAAGGGCAGTGTCTTAGGACACTTTAAAATTAATGCAATATAGAAGAAATTTACAACGAACATGTTGGAACTTGGATATTTTGATGTAATGTGGGAAATTATCCTAACAATCAGTTGTACATTTATTTTCTTAAGATCATTTTCATCCTATTAATAATAATATGAATGTTATAATACTGATATGTACTCTAGAATGTATTTGTCTCATGGTATTTCTGTTACGTCCGTATATACTAATAGATTGAAGTGTTTTTGGTATAGACGTATCGTAGACGTGACGTGGTATCCGTCTACGATGACGTGGCCTATTTTTAAAAGCTTTTATATTAAATTGCCGTGTTATGTTAAATTACGTTTATGTTACATTACATAAATATATTTATATTATTTATACAATGCCTTTATTATATACTTTATTAAATTATATACATATGTGAATGTGGAATCTTGGAAATTAAATTTGACCCAATTTCCGGTGGCTGATTGAGCTGGAATTTACTGATCACTGGAGTTATTTACATACTGGTGACCCGATGACAATTGATGTTTATGATAAACATGACTTGATGCTGTTGCCAGGATTTGGACCCAGACAAGGGAACTACTCAACGGTTAAGAGTAAGGATATGCAATTTTGTTAAAAGATTTTTAATATGACCCGTTAATTATTTACCTCGGTATTGAAGTTCGCACAGACTAACTAGGGGACAGAAAATCTTATCTTATCTTACTAATATTATAAATGCGAAAGTTTGTGAGTATGGATGGATGATTGTTACTCTTTCACGAAAAAATATTGGACGGATTTGGATAAAACTTTACAGTTATATAGGTAATACATCAAAATAACATATAGGCTACAATTTGTAATGATTGTATATAATATAACGATACATTTCAATAAAGTCGGAAAAAATCTGGCCTCTGAGAGCTTTCTCGGCGTACGCTGCCTAAACCATTGGAGTTACACAAAGATGTTGTAGCGTAATATTGTTTGTCTTAAGTAGTTCTAAATAAAAGTCCGCGACAGCCTCTGCTAGATCTATATCTACCTTCTATGTGCAAGCCACTATGACCAAAATTGTGAATAATAAATTTAATTAAATTAGTTACTATGGCAAATCAAATTCCATGCGAGCGAAGCCGCGGGCAAAAACTAGTACTTATATAATCTGATGCAACTGATAATCTAAATAATAAATATCAAAATCATACATTGTTTTTATATTAATTAAAGTAAAAAAACAATATTATAAATTTAAAACTTATTAACACAATTTTTGCAATTATATCCGAATGCATTTTGGAGACGCTACAATGAGCATATCCTTGAAATTTTAATTATTTGTCTTCCAAATTTGTAATACAATAATTAAATTAGCAATTTTGCTAAATTTATAATTACATTACATTAACCTTTTTTGCAATTAAAATTTTGAATCTTCTACAAATCACGCTAATCTCGGACAAGTAATATATATGATGTAAATAGTAAAGTAAAAAGAAAAAATTAAGCTTTCGTGCAAAATAATGGATAGAGTCTAATTAAAATGAAAAAAAAAAACGCAATTTAGGCAATGCCGTTACGTCTGTCTGCATACCAGCAGACCGGTTTATTTTATTACCAAACGAATTTTAATACGCCTGCGTAGACTATTTTTTAGGAGTCTATGAATTTAATTTAATTTTATTGTTAACGTTACGCTTGAAGGAAAATAACGTCGGTATGGGATGAATTTTTAATAATTTCCTATTTAAAAGTCGACGCAAACATTTGATTCACATGAAGAATAGCATAACGTTTGGGGTTATTTATTGAATTAATTATTGTTGACCCTTAATAAATCTATATTATCCTCCTGCCCTTATCCCATTTTGAGTGGGGTCGGTACAACATGTTGTCACATGATTTGGCTACGTATTTTACGACCGGCCGCCTGCCTCACGTCAACTTACCTTAGTCGCCTTTTACGACACCTCGGTAAGAAATGAGGATGGTCTATTCTATGCAGCCGGATACCACACGGTACTTACCCTAGTCGCCTCTTACGACACCTCGGTAAGGAAGGAGGGTGGTCTATTCTATTCTGCCGGATACCACACGGCTATGACCTTTAATAAATCTGTCTTTTTGTCTCCTTTCTTTTAATGTTGGTGAAATTTGATCCCATGTTTATGTACCGGGCTAACATAAAAGATAACATAATTTATAGAAGTACGCGTTATTTTGCGGAATTCCATATTACAGAAACTATAACAGAACTACTTTGCTATAATCCGTGCGGGTTAAGCGAAATGCCTGTAGCTTAATATGAGGACATGTTAAATTGCTTCTTTTAATTATTTATTTCCCTGTCAATATTCATTTATCTTATACTTTTTACTACCAAATACAAGAATAAAGTGCATTTTTCCCCACAAGCAATAAATTACTACTGCAACGGTCACATCTCTTATGTCTTGATAAATTCACTACCAAATACCTTATCGCCCACAAAAAGAACTTGACTAGGATAGTAAACAATGTTTTTCATAAACCTAGAGCAAGATAAAACGAAGCAGGAACCCAGTCTAATCCCAGTGCAAGACACGATTTTACACTGTTACCACCTTAATACTCCACAGTTGCCTGTGGGAATTCATGTGAACACTTAATGTTTAGTCCTTAAGTGGTTGAATATAAAGCCTGTATTCGATAGTAAACATTCGCAAACTCACTGAATATAAGGCGTGCCTTACCAGAGTGACCTTGAATATTAAGGGCCCAACTATACCGACACTTTTTTAATCTTATATTCTTATAGTTCTACTAATTCTCTTTGACTGTTTTAAATTTTTTACAAATCATTTTTGTAACGAGTTGTCGTATAGATTTTACTTTGCTGTAATTGGCGTAAAAATTAAGAAATTATTTCATGTTGTGTTGCAACGGGAGACTATCCATACCACGATAACATCAACATATTGCCTCTTTATAAGAACAACGTGATATCTCTTTAAAAACATTTTTTTTATTATTTCCTTTTTTATATCTTTTTTGCTTATTTTCAGAAAGCATATTGAATACCGTAACAATTTAATTGTTGCTTCATGGTAAAATAATCAATATTTTTAAATTAATCAACGTTTAAATGTTTGATATTGCTGTCCTGTAAAGTTGTGGTTTGACAGATATCACGTTGTTCTTCTAAAGAGGCGATATGAAGTCAATTTCTATATATCGCACGTTTAGTATTAAAATGACCTAATTCATAAAAGTTGTTTTGTGGCACATTGCAATAAAATGTAGCGTACATCTTACAAACTCGTGAGTTTTTCAAGAAACCTATAACTTGGAAGAGCAAGAAAACACTAACTCCTTTAACAGTTCGTAGTATGATGTCATTGATGGCATCGAAATAAGGACAAAAGAAACAATAACAAGATTGAAAATATTTATTGATTTAAAAATGTTCCTTTATACACCAGTAGCTGTAGTAGGTGTTACCCCGTATTGCTGGGTGCCATTCATCCACAAACACAAGTAAATTATAAATATATATAAGATTTATATAAGTGTTTTTACGTGTGCCTGCGTGTCTCACTTTCTCCCTCTCTCTCTCTCTCTGTGTGTGTATGTGAATATTTATCTATGTGTATGTTTGAGTGAGTGTAACTATTTATATGCGTGTCTAATAGATTAAAGTTTCCGAACACGTAGTGGGGGGGCCAACGTAACTTAGTCATATTTTAGGACCCCTCGGTAAGAAAGAGGGTGGTCTATTCTACTCAACCGGATGCCACATGGTGGGTCGACTTACCTTAGTCGCCTTTTACGAAACCTCGGTAAGAAATGAGGGTGGCTATTTTACGCAGCCGGATACCACACGGTGGGTCGACTTACCTTAATTGCCTTTTACGACACCTCTCTTTTACGTCTCTGTCGCACAGACTGACGAACCCGTGTGAAACGTATACATACTAACGAGTGACAGTGGCAGCCTCTACGAAACCGAACTGGCCGGCTGTTTCGTTATAAACATCGATGTGCATTATTTAATGCCCGGTACTATACTATCTGAAGCCTTAGCCTTGGTATTATTAATTTATTTCGGTTCCTAGTTTGCCTATTATTAATATCGCTTTTTTTATTAATAAGATGTATTTTGACACTAACACTACTTACTACCACTAACCTACACTATGTTTTCCGGTGCAGGATCGCCACTCTAGCTCCTTGAGCTAATCATTTACATTTCCTATTATGTTCTTTAATGAAAATAGAGAGAAATGGCTCAATATAATTTTTGTTAAGTATTTTATAGAAGGGCCTTAACGAAAGCAGCCTAGTCGTGAGGTGCGCGCTGCGTGGTCGTGAGAGCGCGCCAGATAAGTGCGAGGTCGCGACGTCACGAGCACGACCATCCCTCCGCGGGTCTACGCAGGCTAATTATTCAACTTGTTCGATATTTCAACAATACGCCGGCAAAAAGGTTAACTTAGCTTAACCTCCTTTGGTTTGCAGGAGCAATTTATCTATTTTGACTATTTATTTAAATTAACTGTATTTAAATTAATAAAATATCAACTACTTAGTTACTTCAATATATAAAGAATATAGAATAGAGCTTTTTGTACTACAGTGATGTTTAACCTAATCTTCTTCTTTTTCAGCCGATGTTCGTCCACTGTAGAACATAGGTCCCGCGACCTTTTTGAGATCGTCAGTCCACCTCGGTCGGGGTCTACCAACGCTGCGTTTTTCGGTTCGATACCGCCATTTCGGCACCTTAGGGTCCTACTCATTTATCAAATTATAAATAAAATAAAATAATAAATAAATAATATTAAATTATAAATCATTATCCTCCTGCGCTTATCCCACATTAATTGGGGTCGGTACACATGTTACAAACATGTGGTCACAGGATTTGGCTACGTATTTTACGACTGGCCACCTACCTTACATCAACTTACCTTAGTCGTATTTTACGACCCCTCGTTAGAGTGGTCTATTCTACTCAACCGGATACTACACGGTGGGTCAACTTACCTTAGTCGCCTCTTACGACACCTCGGTAAGAAATGAGGATGGTCTATGTTACTTAGCAGGATACCACACGGCGGAATAATTATTACATTATAAATAAAAATAATAATAAATAGAAAATAAATTATCGGATAAAAACCGGGATTATGTAAAGGCGAAGGTCATTCATGCCTAAATGCTACATCAGTATTAAGTCAAATTGAAACCTATATCGCATAACAGCAATAAATGTACCATTACTAATTTTCATGGACCCCAATTGCGTTTCTACGTTTATGCCAAGATGTACTCGTTAAAGGTCGCTTTTTTCTTTATAAAACGTAATTACGTGCATGACTCCCCTAGAGCTGGTACAATTATGTGAATTAGATCTATTAATGGCTTATACATAAACAAAAGATTATCGCGATAAATAAATTATTTTTTACGGGTGTTATCGAACGATCGATCGTTTGCGTCAACTTTGTTGCACAGAAATATATGTTGGTACTAGAAACTAGGAATATGTTTAGGATAATACTATCTCTCACTAGGACGTCATGGGTTCAGACAACAATATGCTTTTCTATTGATTCATGTGCCTAATTTATATTTGCAATTTATCAAAAATTTTTCGGTGAAGGGGAATATATTGAGAGAACCTGCATATCTTTAGAGTATTCTGGGGATATGTGTAATATACCAATCCGCATTGCCGTAATTTAATTACATACTAAGTGTTAACCCGTATTGTTAGGTGCTCATCCACCAAGACGTTGTCTGGACTCTTCCAGGCTGACAGCATCACAGCAAGGATCTCTATCACTGCTGTGATAAGACCGCCCTTTGCATGCTTTACATTATTATTAGATTTAAGTTTTCTGTAAATTGTTTTTTATTTTCCTATAGTGTAATTTTGTGCAATAAAGATCGATTTATCGATCTATATAATAACAATAAAACAGAAACCAGTTCATTCCCCACAGCTTGGAACAACTCTGTGCCATCAGAGAGACGGATATACGGAAGGACATAGAGACGCTGGTCAAATTCGGATCTGCAGGTTACAGGTATATTAAAAGAAAAAATCCTTTTGTTATATTCGATTTAGACACAATGTTGTCATTTTCCATTTTAGATAAATATATAAATATATGGGACACTTACACACACGGTGTTCCGACCCCAAAGTAAGTAACTTAATACTTGTGTTATGGGTGACGGACAACTGGTAGATATACTACATATATAATTTTAAATACATACTTAAATACAAGTATACGCCCAGGTTCGAAGAACCAACAAACTGTTTATAGAAAATCGAACCCGCGACCCGCGGAGCTGAAAGCAAGGTCACTTCCCACTGCGCCAACGGGCCAGTTCGTGTTGCAATATTTAGTATGTAATTTAGTTTATGCTCTTTAAAAGAAAATTGAAATTACTTATGAGGGATTTGAATCAACGAACGGTTACCGTGAATTGTAACTACGCTTGGTATAAGGGTGTAACTCTGAATCACTAAATGCTGCAATATATACCTAAATATAAATAAAATTATTTTCATTTTCATATATAACTATATTGCCCTTCACTTTTATGTCCTAAAATACAAATATCATTCCGAGAGTCAAACCCAGGACCTCTAAGAAACGGCGATTAAATACATATAAATAATACACGATGGCCTTTGGCGTCAACCCATAAAAAAGTAATACAGAACCTATTAATTGCGAGGCAAGTAATTCAACCACTGAACCACGAAGGTGTTTAGACATAATTATAATGATTCATGCAGTTGCGTGCCGGCTGCGTACTTGTAGGTGGCCGAGGTCATAACTGCAGTGGACAATCGATGCATCGTACTAACGTAAAATACAAGGGGACTTTTCAAACGAACACCTTATTGTTCGAGTATTTCTTGCACTGAACATACATTTCCATTTTACAGTAACCACTGAAGCGTGAAGTGAATTGGTAATCAGCGATGTATACCGTATTAAAAATTAACTTAGTTATGTTACGATATCGAATTGGTGACCGATATTGTAACCGATACAGCGGATGAATCATATGACGATTTCAATTGTATATTGAATTCGATACTTCCTAAATACGTTCAGATGGCTCTTATTGGTCTACCTATTAAGTGCGTATTATAGAAAAATAAATTTATCAGTAATTTTGTACTAAGTAAGTTGGCTAAGTAGTGCCTGCTACTATAGATTACTCATAGAACTCAGTTTGTAATTGATTTGTACCCATAACTTTATCTATTAACAAAAGTAGATAGAGCACCGATCGGATGTTATAGCCTAGCGTTGTACCATTGCTTAACAATATTTACCGGTACTTTACAGTTGATATATATCACTAGCTTTTAAGCGCAACTTTGTTCGCGTGGACTGCAGTATTATTATTTTACTAAACCATAACACATATTATGGTTAAAGTTGGGTAATCTTAAAAGCTAAACATATATAATTTTATTAAGAACTTTTAGAGGGGAACAATTTTGTAGTACATGGTTTTTAATAACTTTCACCGTTTACTTAGCGCTCGCAAGGAAAGCTTTAAATTTTGCAGTTTTTGCAATATTCTTTTATTGTTGCTCCTCTCCTATTCATCTTAGCGTGATGGTATATAGCCTTCATCGATAAATGGACTATCTTACATTTAAAGAATTTTTCAAATCGACCCAGTAGTTCCTGAGTTCAGTGAGTTCCGTTCAAATAATCAATCAATCAAACAAACAAACTCTTGAGCTTTATATATTAGTATTGATATAGATATAGATTCGCGGATATTCCAATGTTACTATTGGAGCTATGTTATTGCCATACAAGAAATAGTTGAACAAGGATAGCCATGCTGGCCTAATGTATAGCTCGCGATTCGCGGCTTCAAACCCCTGATTGTTACGCTAATAATATCGTGATAAAGACTTGAGTCAAATCAAAAGTTAGAGAAGGCTTTCAAAGAAGGTTTGAAGAGTTCTTAAAAAGACAAATATTGATTCAAAGAAATTTTTTACGTCTATCAAAAATATTTAAGTAATTATATTTAATCTTTGATATTGACTGGATAGCTTAGTGATTTAGTAATATAAAACAAAAAAATTATGAAAATACTTTGGTTACAAAAATACTCATATTTTCAGTTTAATAATGATATTGTTGCGACATGTGTATACGCACAATGGCAAAATATATTACAAGAACTAGTAGCCTCATGGATACCATTCTCATTGTATGTAGATTCCCTTTCTTAAAGGTGCTACCTTTATCACCGTACGAAGTTTATATCTATGCTGAACATGGTGTGGTATTTAATTTAGGTTTAAAATTATTTCCTTTAAACATATTTTACCTCTCAAAAGATAAATATCTGATATGTAAAAAAGAACAAAATTCCTATTGAATTAACTTACACGCTATTTATTATACTATAGTATACACATAATACCCAAAGGTTACAAAAATGTTTGTGTTTGCTAAAATATTTATTTGTCCGAAAAACGAACAATTATCCTAAGTAGTACAGTTAAGTCAATTTATTAATTTTTACTCCAAAGTAAAAACTGCATACAGTACCGTAAAAGTAATATTAAAAAACTACCATAAGATTAAACGAATAAATAGTTCTTAGAAATTTGTAGAATAGAGAAGAAGAAAAAAAAGTGTAGAAGACTGTGGGGCAGCAATAATCTTCTTTTGCGAGCTCGTCATAACGTGGAAGGATGCGGCAGAGGTTCGAGTAAGCAAGTAAGCGTCAGTAAAGTCCGCCGAAGCAATATAAGGCGAGACGTAGACACCTCATTTGATATTGCCTCCAAGTCTGAGCATATAACGAGGAGGAACAACTATGAAGAACCACGAATAAGTGCCCCGGATGGATTTGAAACTAGTCGGGCTAACCCGATAAAATTAGACGTGAGTATAGCCGGTATCTATATATTAACTAATTATCTTCGTCCGTACAACTACGAACCCCCGGGTTATTGGGACACATCACTGAACGAAAACTCCATGGAACGATTGGTGGTGCAAAGAAATTGAGGGTAAACAATCTTGTGGGTGGTCTCCAATACTGTGGGATGACTTTATCTAATTTAAGACACATTCTTAGAGTAAATGTTAGCTCTCATTAAAATAATGATCCTAGATTGGCCCTAGTGCCTGGGCTTTGCCGTGGGACTAGAATACAGCATCGGCTCTTATTATTTATGGACTCTTGCAAGCAAGAGTCCATTAATGGGGAAAAACGACTTATGGCGGTATAAACACCCTACAATGGCGTAACTTAAATCAATGCCAGTGACGGGCAGCAGCGTCGCCAATACAAGAAGTTTAGCAACTGAGGTCGCCAACCCGCATGCCCAGCGTGGTGACCATGGGCATCAACCTCCAAAGCCTGAGCCACAATATTAAGTGGCGTATGTATATATATAAAATATACTAGCAATGCCCCGCGGTTTCACCCGCGTCCATACCGATCTCGTGGTAGTGGAAAGTCTACGAAGTCGGACTATAGATTTATTTTATAGATTATTTAATTATAAAAAATGGGTGTCATTAGTCTTCTTGGAATAAAAGCTAACTCACCAAAGGTAGGCTCTGCTATAATGGTCACTACAATGAATTTGTTATGGAATTATTTGCTTTTGATTTACATTCTGAAATTCGTCATATCTTAGGATTGGGATGTCGGATTTTAGTAATTTAAAAAGTTTTTTACAGGTATTAAAATAGTTTTTAATAAAATATCATTTAATGGGATAAGGATTAATATAGAGATATGAAAAAAATGATTTGATTATTCTCGGCACTTTTACCAATTAGTTATATTGGCATAACTATAATAGTTAGAAATATGGTATCCCGGACTTTTTTGTGGATATTGATATATTAAATTAATATTTAAATTAAAGATTTAAAAATAATATTTTTTTGTTCTATGATTAATAGTTTCCGCAACGCACGCGATGAAAGATTTTAACGACATAATTATTCACACCTTATTACAATTTTGTTACGGATCCCTATTTTTTTTGAAAATTTAATGTAGCCTATGTTGTTCAGTGAAGAAGCAGCTTGCCAATGGTAAAAGCATTTTTGAAATCAGTCCAGTAGTTTTCGCGAGACAACGTTACAAACATACACACATACAAACAAACATACATATCTTTCCTCTTTATGATATTAGTATAGATATAGATATAGATTGGAGAGGCTTTTGTCCCTTTCCAGTCCATGTGCACTGAAGTAGGCTGATGATGATGAAAATAATGAAAGAATAGTATAGCAGCGCATCTCAAGCACCATGACGAAAGAATCCACTGACACATATTCACGATTACTCTGTCAAGAATGCTTGTCTACAAAGAAAAAACTCTGAATGTATAGTGCTTAATGTTATGTTTTGACATACACTTCTAAAAGAAATGCCTACGTATCACTACCATAAAAGTTTTGACATCATCCATGCCGCTTAACATGCTCGGCAGCTATTGATCTTATGAAACAAATGAATCACCCGCAGGTGTTATGACACCCGATTCTCTTCGCACCGGAATGCGCCCGTCAGCTAAGTCATTTCGCGAACCACCCGTGTGTAAACGAGATGGGATGACTCATGTGTGAAAACGCATTTGCCGATGTCACTAAATGTATAAACTCAGAAATATTGTTACATTTTAGTTGCAAAAGAGGGTTGCTGGTGACAATTAACTGCAGTAGTCTTGACCATCTACGTGTTGTATTAAACTAGTATACTTAGCTCACCTGACTGATATTGTATAGCCGACAATCCTAGAAAGCGAATAAAAGTAAAGTAGCGGCCTGTAACAATCCCACTGCTGGGAATAGGCCTCCTCTCTCTGTTTCTGGAGAGAAGGGTTGGAGATAAGACCTACCACGCTGCTCCAATGCGGATTGGTAGGTTACAAATATTTCCAGAACTCTCTAGAGATATGCAGGTTTCCTCACGATGTTTTCACCGAAAAGCGTGTGATAAATTGCAATCATGAATTAGACACATGAGTTTTACTAGAAAAACTCATTGGTGCCTAGCAGGGTTTGAACTCGTGTTCCCTTTAAAAGAGTCGCACGGTCTCACGACTGGGCACAGCTTAGAAGAAAGCGAATATCCTAAACAAACCTGATGAAAAATAGATACAATCTAATGAGTCATTGTAAAAGTAAACCCAAAGAAGCTGGTGGAATTTCGAGCACTTACAGCCTGGTCATTAATTAAGTAAAGTAACAGCCTGTTACTATCCAACTGCTGGGCATAGGCTCTCCGTTTTTGCAGAATATTTGAATCTAAGACCCATCACGCTGCTCCAATGCGGGTTCGTAGGTTACACGTTCCCCAAGATTATTTAGAGATATGCAGGTTTCCTCATGATGCTTTAAATTGATGCTTTTTAAATATTTTTCTATATTTATAGTTAGTTATTTTCATTCTTTATGGTACAGCGTGGAATTCTCTTTAATCTTATTAATCCTTGGCATTTCAAAAGTGTTTACAAAAACTTCTTTGAATAAAGATTATTTTTATTGGAGTTGATTTTGTTGCTCATTTACTAAATTAAATCTAATACTATATCGAAATCATTGACTTCTACCGGGAAATAATAATTTTGAAACCGTAATTTGGTTAAATATTAAACATTTAAAATTAAAATAACGTTCAAATTTTTATTCGCATCAAGTATGTTTCACAAAAAGTGTTTTACCGTATCTTGTGTCAGTTAAACATAAACCTACAAAATTAAATACTACTTAAAACTAAACATATCAACAAATTACAAATTACATTTAAAAATTTCAAAACAATTTTTCTTGCATTAAATTATACACCCGACGGCACATCTAACCGATTATTGTGTGATGTATATATTACAAATATACCATTTACCTAAACAACCGACCGTCGTATAAAGCCGGCAATACACGGACTGGCCAAGTGGTTAAGTGCAATGATCAACATACACGGATCGTTCTCGCCTTCATAGTCAACAGCTTGAAGCTTTCCCATTGATAACTGCCCGAGCAGTTAGCTATTTTATATACAAAAGAAAGTGTGAGAGCGGGAAATGTGCGCGACGTGTAAGGCTGGCAATCACTGGTCAAACTGTTAGATAGTGACCAACATACACAGAACGCTCGTACAGTCAGAGTAAAGAGCTTAATGCTGCCATTTTATTTACAAAGTGTGCGAGTGGGAAGTGTGCGCGACGTGTAAGGCCGGCTATACACGGACTGGTCGAGTGGTTAAGCAGTGATCAACATACGCGGACCGTTCTTGCATTCAGAGTCAACAGCTTGAAGCTGCCCCAATGATTACTGCTCGAGCCGTTAGCTATCTTATTTACAAAGTGTGCGAGCGAGAAGTGTACGCGAAGTGTATGGCCGGCAATACACGGACCGGTCGAGCGGTTAGGTAGTGATCAACATACGCGGACCGTTCTTGCATTCAGAGTCAACAGCTTGAAGCTGCCCCATTGATTACTGCTCGAGCCGTTAGCTATCTTATTTACAAACAAAGTGTGCGAGCGAGAAGTGTACGCGAAGTGTAAGGCCGGCAATACACGGACCGGTCGAGCGGTTAGGTAGTGATCAACATACACGGACCGTTCTTGCATTCAGAGTCAACAGCTTGAAGCTGCCCCATTGATTACTGCTCGAGCCGTTAGCTATCTTATTTACAAACAAAGTGTGCGAGCGAGAAGTGTACGCGAAGTGTAAGGCCGGCAATACACGGACCGGTCGAGCGGTTAGGTAGTGATCAACATACACGGACCGTTCTGGCAGTCAGACTCCCCCATCAATAACTGCTCGAGCAGTAAGCTATTTTATTTACAAACAAAGTGTGCGAGCGAGAAGTGTGCGCGACGTGTAAGGCTGACAATACAAGAACTTTTCAAGCGCTTATCCAGTGATTAACATACACGGACCGCTCATGCAGTCAGCAGAATTGATAACTGTTTGAGCAGTTAGCAATTTCAATTATAAACAAAGTGTGTGGACGGGTAGTGTGCGCGACGGTTAATGAAGAACGTGGGCAGGGGTAACTGCGCGAGAGCAATCGACAACTCGAACAGTCAGTATATCAGTAGAAAACAGTAAGTAAAGGAAAAAAGGCTGATGTCATAATGTATTCATATAATATAAACAATCATCTACTTTTATTATTTACCAGGTGTCATAATATATTAAAATATAAATACTATAATAATCAAAAAATATTGAAATACAAATAGGGAAGTAAGAATATTTTCCACTTTCATTCAAAAGATGAGACATCTTCAGTATTTTCAGACTCATTTTCCTTTTAGATCATAAATATTCTTGTTAAATTATTAATTTGTCTGCCTTTCTGCGGCTTTAAACGATACTGACAGATTCGCCGATGTCAGTGGAATGATGCAAAAGCATCATTCCACTGACGAATATTTTTTGCAACAGTAAATTTTCCATGGATCTTGCCATTTTAGCTGTCATTCTTACACTGAAATTTTGCCGTTCATAACAATATGATCAGTTCCCGACATGAATTAATACTTTAATCTAGTGTCATTATGTTTTATCACATATTTATAATCAGCAAATATTAGCATAGTGTAGTAGCTGGTGTTACACATGTTGAAAATCAGTACAAATTAGGAATAAAACATAAAACAGGGGCATCGATGTGAATACAGCTAATCATCATCATCCTGCCCTTATCCCACTCTAAGTGGGGTCGGAACAACATGTAAACATGTTGTCACATGATTCGGCTACGTATTTAACGATCGGCCGCCTGCCTGACGTCAACTTAAGCCGGATATCACACGGCGGGTCGACTTACCTTATTCGCATTTTACGACATCTCAGTAAGAAATGAGGGTGGTCTATTCTACTCAGCCGGATATCACACCGCGGGTCGGCTTACCTTAGTCGCCTTTTACGATACCTCAATAAGAAATGAGGGTGGCTATTCAACTCAGCCGGATATCACACGGCTAGATGTGAATACAGCTAATCTACTATTGGGCTTCATCATGCGATCAAACAGTCACTAGACAATGTGTTACAAATCCTATTGTTTTAATAGATGTAAATACAGTTAATCTACTATTAAAACAATAGGATTAGTAACACATTGCCTATTGACTGTTTGACCGCATGATGAAGCTCAAGCTGTTGCAATCGCCCGTAACAGTTGATACAGCTTGAGCGGTTCGCATATGTACGTACATAGAAGCCTATAGTTCACGGTAAAGTTGCAGCTTGAAGCAATCAGTCCCAACTGCTTTAAGCTGCACGTGTATAGCCAGCTCTTAAGCGCTATGAACGGTTCAACGATTTCTATTTTAGTATTAAATTTTCTTCAAGTAAGCATAGTATGTAAATGTGAAATGATAAGCGGATAAAATATTATTATAATGAACAAGGAAACAGATTGTTATTTAGTTTTTTTAACGTCTGCAACTTTTATAAATAGACGCACTACGCAAACCGGTTTATAAAATAAATAGTCATATATTTGGGCTTACCGCGACTTCTCACATGATTATCAGGTATGATGATTTAATCAATAGCGTTTTTTCACATATCCGCTACTGGTTTACACCTCATTCTCACAATATTTGTTTTTTTTGTCACAAATTAGTCTGTTCAAACATAAATAAAGATATATTTTGTTTCGATATATACAACATCTTTCTCCTGCCCCTATCCCACTCTAAGTGGGGTCGGCACAACATATTACAAACATGTTGTCACATGATTTGGCTACGTATTTTACGACCGGCCGCCTGCCTGACGTCAACTTACCTTAGTCGTCTTTTACGACACCTCGGTAAGAAATGGGGGTGGTCTATTCTATACAGCCGGATACCACACGGCACATACCTTAGTCGCCTCATACGACACCTCGGTAAGAAAGGAGGGTGGTCTATTATATTCTATTTCTATTGTGGTGGCGGTGGTGGACTTTTGTGCATGTGTTTTTATTAAAATTTGCAACTATCAGGTATGACACAGATATTGCACTCTACATTTAGCATTACATATATTTTCTATTTACTTAATAGCGGATTATAGTAAAATAATTTAATTATTATTTTAGTATTATGTCCGCAAAGTAACATCTAATTCTAATTATATAAATTTAACTTACTCAAACTATTAAAGATACAACAGAAGCAATTTATTAATTATAAGGCAATTGAACCAGTCTAGCGGTGAACTTGAACGCTTCAAGTAAATAAAGTGGGAATCAAAGGAATTCAAAGAAAAACACCACTATTCTATGAACTACTTGAAACGCAAAGATGGGGCACTAATTGCAACGAATTAAAGTGGATATCTAGAGCGTTTTAAGCTATTAAATTAACATACAATAGCGAACATCATAAATTGTTAACAGTTAATATTCAAGCGTGTTGTGCGTACTTAATTTTAATTATGTTACTCAGAAATGCAAAGGTTAAGCCAAATAGAGTTATGTGAAGAGCTTTTTTGTTGCATTTTAAAACGCACTTGTAAGCTGACCGCGTGGCCGTTAGGAACGATATTTTAATGTATTTTTTAATTAAGACTAAAACTAAAATTATACTGGTCCTTTTAAGCAAATGTATTCCAGAAATTGGGATCAGTTTGTGTCAAGGCAATAAAAAGTTCTTATTGAGACGACTGTTGAAGATGATAAATTACTAACAAATAACTTAATCACAAAAAAATATAGCTTTATTTATATTTTTATTAATAGCTGTGTGGTATCCAGCAGAATAAAATAGACCACCCTCCTTTCTTACCGAGTTGTTGTAAGAGGCGACTAAGGTATGTGCCGCGTGGTATCCGGCTGCATAGAATAGACCACCCTCATTTCTTACCGAGGTGTCGTAAGAGGCGACTAAGGTATGTGCCGCGTGGTATCCGGCTGCATAGAATAGACCACCCTCATTTCTTACCGAGGTGTCGTAAGAGGCGACTAAGGTATGTGCCGTGTGGTATCCGGCTGCATAGAATATACCACCCTCATTTCTTACCGAGGTGTCGTAAGAGGCGACTAAGGTATGTGCCGCATGGTATCCGGCTACATAGAATAGACCAGCCTCATTTCTTACCGAGGTGTCGTAAGAGGCGACTAAGGTATGTGCCGCGTGGTATCCGGCTGCAAGGAATAGACGACCACCCTCGTTTCTTACCGAGGTGTCGTAAGAGGCGGTACTAAGGTATGTGCCGCGTGGTATCCGGCTGCATAGAATAGACCACCCTCATTTCTTACCGAGGTGTCGTAAGAGGCAACTAAGGTATGTGCCGTGTGGTATCCGGCAGTTACCGGCAGTTTAAAATACTCATCATCATTCTCCTGCCCTTATCCCACTCTGTTTTATGGGTCATCACAGCCCGACGGGGACGAGCGGTGGGTATGTCGGACTCACACCTACTAAAAACCTGACAGTGCTCCTCCACGCTGCTAGTGGCGGGGATAGGGTACCATTGGACACATTGCCCCCATCCCCGCCAGCAACAGCTCTGTACCCCGGAGAGCGCCATCTCCAGGTCAGAGCCTCTCTAAGCAGGGGCCCCTCCCTCCGTTAATCGATGCATCGTATGATGCATGGATGAGTACCAGACGCACTGACCGCCTCGGGGACCTAACTCCAGCGAGCGTCCGATAAACCCCGTTCGGAACGCTCGGAGGTCCCCGTTAGGGCGGCATGCGACGGACTTCGGCGAGTCGCCTGCGGCGGATTGAATCCAAAGACTCAACTTTCCGGATCCATCCCGCTGCCTCCTTCCGAAAGGTAGAGACATCTTCGCAGAAGGAGGCCATCGCTGCCCACGATCCCACCCTGTCCATGACTATCGTTAGCTTACCTTAATCCTTTTTTACAACACCTCGTTGCAAAATGAAGATCGTCTATTCTACTCAGTCGGATACCACACGACGGCTATTTAAAATAATATTTAAGGCATATACTTATATCATTCAAAGACAGAAAAAAAACTAACAATATGTTTTAAACATGGTGTTACAAGATTTGGATCAACTTACCTTACTCGCCTTTTACGATACCTCGGTAATGTTATATAACAAAAAATTTATTTTATAACAGCTAACATTACGTTTTATCCGATTGCTGTAAACAACACGTCCGAACATGATAATTGATACATCCGCGTCGCTAATCGGGTGGAAAACCGCTTCACTGGCCGTTGCACATTTCGATTTTTCTCCTTTGATGTGTTTAATAATGCATGAGCCGGATCGCTTGATACTCTCACGTGGTTAAAGCAGATTAATATCTGACCACGCTGAACACATCTGTGACCACAAATGGGCTGCAAAATGTTACTATATTTGGCTAGACGCTGCGGCGTGCTTTGGTGTTCAATTCAACATTCAGTGAAAACATCTTAAGACATTAACTACGTATCAAATTTCAGATATTCTGCCCAAAAGATTGATATATACTTACATATCAATCTTTTAGGAATATATCAAAAAAACAAAAATATAGTTTAGAAAAACCTCTATTATTTATATAATAAATAAATATATATGGGACAAATACACACACGGTTGTCCGTTCGCAAAGGAAGTAACTTAATACTTGTGTTATGGGTGACGGACAACTGGTAAATATACTACACATATAATTTTAAATACATACTTAAATACAAATACATACCTAGACTCGAAGAACCAAAAAATTGTTTATAGAAAATGTTGGTACTCGGCGGGAATCGAAGCGGTGGCTCATGGAGCTGATGGCAGGATCACTACCCATAGCGCCAACGAGCGAGTCAGTTATATGTCATTGAAATGTGTAAATTTACGAAAAAAACTAATTACTTAGTAAGACAAAATATAAGTTACTTAGTAAGATAAAATATTGTATAAAAAATGTATTCAGTTTATTTTCTCTAAATAAAATCTGTATATACTATAAAATTAAGTGTATGTGAGCGATTTTCTCAAAATCTACTGAACGGATTTTTGTACATCTTTTACTAAAAGGTAGTGAAGGTTTTGAAAAAGGTTTTAATTAATGGGAACATTCTCCGGAACTGAGTTTCACGGGACTTTCACTTGAAGATAAATGCGGTTGCTAAGCAACATATAGGCTACTTTTATCTTAGAATTTCCGCGGGGTCTGGATATATGCGAGAAAAACGTCGTAGCACACTGATTTCCAATCGGGTGAAGGTGTGGACACAGCTAGTATTAGATTAATTAATAACTAAATGAAAATAATGATGCGTTGAGTTAAAAATCAAAACCTGTCATTTATATGAATAAAATTCTCTTAAATTGTTAACTAACGTAAGTAATATAAATCTAAAAGATAAACATCTGAATTCATTATAGAAATCTGTACATAATATTCTTTTAAAGTATTTTGAAGCAGAAGTTACAAGTTTCGCTCATCGGGGCTGAACCGGCTGGCCGGTGAGTGACTGTGACTAGTCCCGCTGGCGCAGTTGGTAGTGAGCCTTGAACTCTGCGGATCGCAGGTTCTATCCCGCCGAGGGCCAACATTTTCTTTAAAACAATTTTTGGTCCTTCGAGCCCGGGTGTATATCTGTATTTAAGTATGTATTTAAAATTAAATATGTATATATTTACTACATGTCTGTCACCCATAACACAAGTATTAAGTTACTTATTTTAGGGATTGACGACCGTGTGTGTAAATGTCCCATTTATTTATCTGTGCAATTCTGATGTTTACTGCATTACTCCTAAATCAAATTTTTCTTCTTGCGTCCTTTTCTCAGTTTTGAGAATCGTGGCTCTTTAAGATAGTACACTGTCAATGGCGTTTTACCATTTAGCCCTTTTCTCCGCCCTATGAAGAGCACAATAAAGGGGGGAGTTCAGAGCTTCCTTGACCTGTTCCGACCAAAGCCTTGGGCTACGTCCACGTGGTCTCCTTCCATCGACATTTCCTGTGATCACAAGCCTTTCAATCCTGTTAGCGTTTTTCCGAGCTATGTGACCTAAGTACTCGAGAGTCCGCCGTAGGCAGATGGTAAATCATATAATTCACTCACTAAATCATATAGTCATAATTAATATATATTTAGAAAATTGTAAAGGACAAATAATATGGTAGTATATACTGCATTCACCAGTATTAATTTATTGTAGCAAGTATTGAGACGAACGTTGCAGGGACGCAATAATTTACCTCGTCTGCCAAAATTAACTGCACCGGCGGCGAATCAATAAACAGTCGGCTTGACCCAGTCCAACGAAACTGGAGCGGTTCTCTAAATAAATCCGTTCGTTTTATAACTGTCAGTTTGCATTTTTATATGCCGGCTTTAACAAGTTAAACCTTTTATGGCTAATAGAGAATGTCTATCTCTATCTAAAGGATATCTAGGTATCTCTATTTAAAGAATATATATCTGTTGCTGAACAGTGTGTGCTGTGACTCTTATCAGGGAGTCACGAGTCAAACCCCAGGTACTTTAACTTATCTTTGAAAAAATTCTGTGTCCATAGATAATTACAAATTTTCATGCGCTTTTCTCAGAAAAAAAATCGTATGGAAACTTGTATCTCTCTTTGTCTCTTCAAAGAATACACGTCCACTGTTGGACATAGGTCTCTTCAAAGGTCTAACGGCACACGATCTTATGTCGCCTGGTTCAGTGGCTCTTTTAATTTCGTTGGTCCACGTAGTGGAGAAAAACCTTTTATGCAACTTGGAACATCCATCGGTTCTTCGAAATATGTGCGCCTGTTATTGCCTCTTTAGCTTCGCGACCCGTTGGGATTTTTTTCACTTTAATTTTTCACATGGCGTCTTTAAGACGTCATGGTATAAAAAAGCAAAACAGTTTCGTTTACGTCTTCAATTGAGTCGCAATAAGAGTTCATGGTAGGCCTGCTTGTTACCATTCTCTTTTCATGTAATTGCGATTGTTATGTTAGCTATCGCCATCAAAACAAAAGCGCCACGGGTCAAGACGTATAAATATTATATTGGGGTCAAATAGCGCAGTCCGTTGTCTAGTATTTGACTTACTTCATACAATAAAAGGGAGCCTCGTCTTACATTTATAGAGTGTAAGAGTGTAATGGAAAATTTATCACAGTCGTTTCCTTGATTGCCAACATATATGAGGTTGCAAATAGCGCTCATATTAGAAGATATGTTTAACAGTATTTTCACCTTCAGTACAGAATAAAAAGGGTTTACTCTACGGTTTATACGGAGGATCATCGGGGAAGGGTGATGGCTAAGCTTATAAGCCGCTAGAAATATGTCAATACTTTTTTGTTAGCAACAGCATTTTCGGCTTAAGTAGAGCAGAAAAATGCTGCTTATACGCTCAACCATCATCGTTCTCGTTATAGAACCAGATCGAGATTTCTCTTAAACCGCACTACCTCCTTATCCTAATTACAGACATCCATACTTTTTTTGTTAATAACAGCATTTACGGCTTAAGTAGAGTATGAAAATGCGGCTCTTCGTCGCAACCATCATCATCCTTCTCTTAATAGTAACAGATCAAGAACGCTTGGACCGCTCCATCTAGCTAAATAAAGTCATCATCTTACTTTTTTGTTAAGAACACCATTCTCGATAAAAATTTTCGGTTCAGGTCCTAAAAGATCTCACAAATTACACATCACATATTACAAAAAAGTCCCTCAAAAGCTGTATGTATGTGATCGATTTTCTCAAAATCTACCAAACGGATTTTTGTAAAAATTTTATTGAATGATAGTGCAATTCGTAAGAAAGGTTTAAATTATTAGTACGTTAGATTAGAATTCCTCTAGGGTCCGGAATTTAAGCGGGAAAAAAGTTTTCGACACACTGATTTCAACGCGGGCAAAGCCGCGGATATTATTAGTTTAGCATAAAATATAAAACTAGACTACTACTCAATACAAAATACTTCTTCAAATGTCGGTTAGTATGCATAACGCATGTAGAACTCTAAAAACAAAAGTAGAAACTTGATATGGTGGCCCAGTTGTAAGAATAAACAATACATTGTATCTGTCAAGTTAAACGCGCATTCTAGAATGGACACAGGTGGACTCCATTTTTGTGTAACCTACAACTTTAATTACAGTTTTTACCCTCACCCTTAATGCCAATATATGATACAAAATGAAACAAACTAAACAACACTTAACTTTTAATAATTCTCTATGAAGGTGTTATGCCATTGCCAAGATCAGACATGCGTCAAAGAAATAGTATGCTATTAATTCAAATCATTACAGGCCTACAATTTTCTTAGGTGTAATTAGCAAAATTAATGCCCTAGTAATTAGAAGATAGGATGATTTAAACTTAAGATTACTTTTAAAACATTACAAGATTAAATAATTTATAGAATTAGGCGTTACTTTTGCGAAGATCCATAATACAAAATAATAAAAAATATTTTGCTGTAATCCGCGATACAGTAAATAGAAAATATATATAGTGTTAAGTGACAAACCATTTTTTCATACCCGATACATGCAGGATTTGTAAAAACATGAGCGTAAAAATATGCTTTACGGTTTTGTCGTGTTGTCTATCTCGTGATGATGCTTCGGTTGCGGGGCGAAGAAACCATTGTTGAGTTTGTGATAGTGAACGTGTGTAGTGCTTGTGTATTGTGGTGGCAGTGGTGGAGGTTTGTGCATGTGTTTTAATGAATCTTGCATGTATCGGGTATGAAAAAACGGATATACACTATACATTTAGCAGTATATATATTTTCTATTTTCTGTATCGCGGATTATAGCATCATAATTTTTATTTTTACTTTTGTACTACAAGATTAGAAAGAACAACGGTGATTCGGAGCAGAAGTGTTACTTTTCCTGTATTACTATCCTAACTGTAACTTCTCAATTTATAATTCAACATGGCGGCGCCGACCATAAACACAACACCTCACTAACTGTCAAATCATATTTCACCCATAGAGTTATTATACTAGACTAGGGTAAAAGTAAAGTAAAGTAACAGCCTGTTACTATGCCCACTGCTGGGCTAAGGCCTCCTCTCTCCGTTTTTGGAGAGAAGGATTGGAGCTAAGACCTACCACGCTGCTCCAATGCGGATTGGTAGGTTACACATATCCCTAGAATTCTCTAGAGATATATAGGTTTCCTCACGATGTTTTCCTTCACCGAAAAGCGTGTGATAAATTGCAATTATCAATTAGACACATAAGTCTTTAATAGAAAAACTCATTGGTGCCGACCGGGGTTCGAACCTATGTCGCCTCTAGAGAGTCGCACGGTCTCACCGCTAGGCTATCACAGCTTTAGCTTTAGACTAGGGTAGTCAGCCTAAAATGCCTTCATCGTCAATAAAAAGAAAACAAGAGAAACAAGACTTATTATCTGTGGAGAAAAACTCTCCCACAAACCTAGGTCCTCTGAATTAAACACTGCACTGTACTAATCACTTTATTTACACACTATATGAAAGGCATAAATCAACAATCTGTCTCTCATTTTCATGTATGATTAGACAATGATAAATATATGAGTTAACCTGTGTAAAGTATGAAAACGGTGGTTCCTACACTTAGGATCACATCGAGTTTCTTAAAAAACGCGGACTGTAGGAAAATAATTCTGCCATTGCCTTTATACTTTGGAATTCCGCAAGAATTTTTTTTTGTTCATAATAATTGATACAAAACTTCTTTTTCATACTAAAATATTGATGAAACAGTAATAATATAAATTTTATAATAGATCGAAGGAGAAGAGCATTTTATTGAACGTTTATTTTCTAATAATAAAAACAAAACATTATAAGGTAAAAATGTCTATTAATCCAGTGCGCGCTCAACGACAGCTGAAACGCGATTATCTAGCGTCTCGTGTGGCTTGACCTTTATGTAATTGAATGCAAGCGCATGCGCACGCATTGCACGCACGCGACTTCTAAATATTTTTAGTTTCTAGGGATCCTCAATAAATAAACTATATATTAGGTAAAACTAAACAGAACTAAGTAAAATTACAGATTAATCTGTTTAAAAAAATAACCTCGATGAACATCTGTTTCTTGCTTTTAATATAATATTCCAAGTTTATCAAACAAAGACACGACAAAGGTAGTATTCTTGCACACTTCTATATGAACTAATGATAGCAGAAATCATTTTTTTTAAACATTGTGAAAAAAATTGAAATGATAAATGCTTATAATGAAAAAAGTTCGCTAAAGATATTTTTTAATCTTAATTTTTTGGGGTTTTTTCGTAAAGAACATGCTGCCCCCATAGTAACTACAAACTAACTTTACTTTCTATGACTTATACCTCCATAACTACTAATTGCTTTTATTAAATACTAACTACTACAATACGAAGTCATTTAAGTGATGGAGAGAGAACGTCGTGGAAAGGTTAATTTTTGTACAGTACCAATCAAAACTTAAAGTGGAAATGGCGTGAAACGAATCCCTAGTATTATTTTAATATCGTTCTGATAAGTATTCATTTAAAGAGTTCAGCAAACGAATCCTGTATGTCAAATCCGAGAGTGGATATTATCTTATATATAAAATTCTCCTGCACGATGTTACGACCTGTGGAAAGAGTTCTTTGACCGAAGATAAGGTATTTGGTATAAGACTATCCAAGCTGAACTTTTAAAAAAACCTTGGTTTCAAACAACTATAATCGATAGGAAGACCATATTAGTTTTATCACGATTGCGGGCCGGTCACATTCCATTTAATAAATTTGCTTACTTAATGGGTAAGGTCCCTACACCAAATTGTAATGTCTGTAATATTGTAGAGGACGTTATCCATATTTTAATGGAGTGTGGCCGAAACCAGGTAATGAGACGCACACTTTTACCTAACTATAAAGTGTTACTCTCAACTGGTGGTTTGAATATTATTTTAGCTGATCCAGTATCAGCCGCTGCGAATATTTTAGTTAAATTATATAATAAGGCATTAGATGTTAAAACTAGTTGTAGATAAAATTATTGTGTATAAGTGGTATTTACAGGGCGACATAGTCGGGTACGACTAAGCCTTTATTAAAGATTTAAAAAAAATTACCCTTCTTTTAACCAGCTAGACTGATTGTTATGAAATTTTATATGCATATTCAATAGGTCCGAGAATCGGCTACTATCTCCGCCGTGTGGTATCCGGCTGAGTAGAATAGACCACCCTCATTTCTTACCGAGGTGTCGTATAAGGCGACTAAGGTTAATTGACCCACCGTGTGGTATCCGGTTGAGTAGAATAGACTACTCTCTTTCTTACCGAGGGGTCATGAAATACGACTGAGGTAAGTTGACATCAGGCGGGCGGCCAGTAGTAAAATACGTAGTGACAAACATTTTAACATATTCTGCCGACCCCACTTAGAGTGGGATAAGGGCAGGAGGAAGATGCTGATTGATTATATATTAATAATATATGATATTATTAATATATGATATGTATTTTCAATACCTGTGTTCCATCGCTACCATTTTTTTAATAATATACACTAGAAATTTCCTAGAGAAAATTGATATAGCAAAACAACGTTTGCCCGGTCAGCTAGTAAGTAAAGTAAAAAGTTGGGAAATCTCAAACAATTATTATCTGCACCAAAAAATAATGCCTTCGCATTGCCATCGAGATATTGTACTCGAGACTTTATTTATACAATTAAGACTAAACTAAGATTACGATAAAACTATAGTACTGAAGGAACCTTCGGTGTTTTTATACAGATCACTCTTGGTTGAAGTAAGCCTTAATCATCTGCCACTGTATTATTAGCCATTTGTTATCTCTTTTATTAGGTACACTGGCAATGTTAATAATTAGCTAGTTCCATTGTTAGTTTGCCGATTTTTTTTATGTCACGCAAATAGCTAGATTCTAAAATATTTGATGGGATTCAATTGTGACGATTCAATAAAAATTCGACGTCATTTCATAGACACCCATATTATAATTGATGTTAAATATTATTTCGCTATTAAATGTACGAGTAGAGTGTAAGAGCAACATTCCGAACCAGTTGTAGCTTCATTAATCATATTTATCCACGACGATTCAAAAGTGCTTGAATGAGCTTATTTGAATAAATATTATTTTGATTTGATTTGACGAAATGTGCTAGCAACGGGCTTACATGTACAATAAAAAACCATATTTGAATAAAAACTGTTTGATTATTATTTTAAATATACGTTAACGCAAAATTTCCTACAAACCCGTTTATGAGTTTTTTTTTCGTTTGGGAGGAATGATTCCTTACGGACGCTCACCAGCCCGTACTGGTGGTGGAGGAGTGTCCGACTTGCACGGACTAAACAACCTTCCCTTTCTCGCCTAGGCCAACATGAAACCGCTTTAACATTACTTCATGAAAGTTAGAACGGTACAAACGTCTAAGAAAAAATAACTAATAATGGAATTTATAATATTAGTTTTGGAAGTAATAGACGCTATTTGGTATACCAGCAGGCCTACCGTGAATTCTTATTGCGACTCAATTACTATATGACTTTTTACGAATCCTGCATGTATCAGGTATGAAAATAGATCTTACACTATATTTAGCATATATTTTCTTTTATCGGGTAAAAAGGAAGGTTGGTAAAGTAACGGCCTGTTACTATTTAACTGCTGGGAATAGGTCTCCTCTCTCCCTTTTTGGAGAGAAGTTTTGAAGCTAAAACTTATCACGCTGCTTCAGTGCGATCTTCGAATTCTCTAGAGATATAGCAGATTTCCTCGTGATGTTTTTTCTCCGAAAAGCGTGTGATAGATTTATTTTATTTATTTAATTCTTAAATTGCAATTATCAATTAGACACATAAGTTTTAGCAGAAAAACTCCTTGATGCCTGCGACTCTCGAAAGAGTAGCATGGTCTCACCACTAGGCTGTCACAACAAGTAATTAAAACAATTGTACGCACAATTAATGCTGAGTTATGTATAGTACTAACTTGCTAACACAATATGATAAATTTTTTAAGTCCTGTGATAATGAAAACAAGATATGTAAATTAACATTCTTTATTTCATTTTGTTTTATTTCTTTTTCTTGAGCATTGATTTTTTTAAAGTATTAATATATTCCAAATTAATAATTAAAATGATAATAAATGCTACAATCTCTAAGGAATATTTTTTGTAACTACATAATTAAATTTCCAACTTTTTATTTGCATGTGAAGTCATCCGCCCACTTTGACAGAAAATTATTCCACATTTTTTACGCCAATCTAGACGTTATAGGAATAGTAGTAACGTTTTTCGAAAGTTCCGGGTTAAAATATTTGAGACCTGATATTTTTTAAAAAAATTGGGAAAATATTTATAGCTTTATCGGCATAAAACTTCATAGGTGAAATAAGACGTGAGTATAGCCGATGTCTATATATTAATTATGAATATTACTCACTATAGTTTAAAAGATTTCATAACACTCACAATATGTGTTATGTCGCACAACGCCGCACCTTTGTATCTCTTTAAGTAGTATAATTAATAATATAATATATATGTTGATATGCTGATTTCATATGAATAGAAAAATAAAGTAATCGTGTATATAAAATTTGCAAGATTTTTCGTCTGACAAAAAATATACTGTTAAATTCAATATTTTATTAAAAAAAATTAATATATTATTACTCATTTACATTATTGTACGGGAGGATCAGCAAAAATAGAGAAGTAGATTCACATTTATATTCTTATATTATACTTATATATTATTATACTAACTATTATTATATAATTATGCTAAAGGATCGTCACGCGCGAAAATGTTTGGTTCGTTTGTTATTAAAATCTTTTATTTAACTTGCAATGTATATATAGTACGCGGCAATAAATAATACACATCGAGGCTTAGAGAGGAAATCGCTTAGATTCTGCTTCATAGAGCATTGTCTCTGTCGGCTGGCACCGAACCGAACTGGCCGGCTAAACATGTGCATTATTTAATGCCGGGTACTATATGTGAAGATGGAATCTTGCAAGTTAGATTTGACCAACTTCCCGGTGTCCGATTGAGCTGAAATTTTATATACTGGTCCAGTCCCGATTACAATGCATATTTATGATACTGCTGCCAGGATTGGCTCCAGACGAGTGACATCCTCAACGGTCAACAGTAGGGACATGAAATTTTGTTAAAATCTTTTGTTTGCATTTGCATGACTTGCATTGATTAGCAACTTACTACTCTGCATTGATTTTTAAGGATTAAAAAAGAAGGAGAGATATGGCTTAAAAATGTGCTATAAACATATAAATAAATAATTCCTACTAGTTGGTCTTATAAGAGATTATACCGATGTCAGTGATTGACATTTTTTTCTTTTGAATATCACGGCTCACAGTAGCGATAAAAAAGATATAGCATTAAAAATATAAACTAAACGACCCTATGTGTATTTATTTAAAGCTCATTTTTCTTTGTAAGTGGAATAAAAAAAAAACAGTTGACAATACGTTCGCAGTATTGTCAATTATTTTTCTTATTAAATTCATTAACAGCTCACTTAAAGTGATCATGCTACTATAAACTTAACCACTATGCAATAACACACACACTATGCATGTCTTAATCTAACAAATTTGTATCGTTTTCAAACATTTATATTCTAAGGCTTTATTCATTGCGTAATGTAAGAGAGGTCGCCGCTCCGAGAGGGGGGAGCAGGCGCACCCCACCCTTAGTCTTATTTCGGGTCATCGAGCTTCGTCGCTATAAAGGCTTACAAGAAATCGAAAGATTTTAATTAATTACTCTAAAACAAAAGTAGTACTGAAAGTATTTTGCTGTAATCCACGATAAAGTAAATAAAAAATATATATAGTGCTAAATATAGAGTGGACTATCCGTTTTCATACCCGGTACATGCAGGCACGACAAAATTGCAAAGCAAAAAGGCAAAGCTTTGCGATTTTGTCATGGAGTCTATCTCCTGATGATACTTCGGTTCCGTGGCGAAACGATCGTTGATTTTGTGATAGTGAAAGTGTGTAGCGCTCGTGTATTGTGGTGTCGGTGCGGGAGGTTTGTGCATTTGTTTTTACGAATCCTACATGTATCGGGTATGAAAACGGATAGTCCACTCTACATTTAGCATTATATATATTTTCTACTTACTTTATCGCGAAATATAGGAAAATAATTTCAGTATTACTTTTGTATTATTGATCTCCGCAAAGTAACGCCTAATTCTATAAATTAATTGTACTAAATAATGAATCTAAGGACTCTTCGGACACGAAATTCTCAAAAGTAGACATTAAGACGCAATAGAACTTGGTGCATGCTTTGTTTTGGTAAACGCGAAAGTTAAAGTTTAATATGGGTTCACAATGTTTGAGCAAACTGGTTTGCACAATTCTTAATTTTCAATGTCAAGGTTCTTCGGCGCAGGCGGCAGTGACCCTTCCTTCAACTCCAAGGATCGCGGGTTCGATTCCCGCTAATGGCTAAAAATTTTTTAAACCATTTTGTTGGATATTTTAGTGTTATATATATCTATTTAAATATTTACTTAAAATTATGTATGTAAATATTTGCCAGTTTTCTGTCACCCATAGCACAAGTATGACATTATAGTACGCGGCAATAAATAATCGCACAGACTGACGAGCCCGTATGAAACTAAACGTAATAGCCATTTACTAACTGAGTAACAGAAACAGCGCTATACGAAACCAAACTGGCCCGCTGTTTCGTTCTAAACATCGATGTGCATTATTTAATGCCGGGTACTTACTTTACACTTACTTTGGAGACGGACGACCGTGTGTGTACTCGTAACTGTCCCATATATTATTAATATTGAGAGACCGGCTATACTTATGTCTTATTTTATCAGATGAGCCCGACTAGTTTCAAGCCCATACGGGGCTCTTATTCATGAGCTCTTTACGCGGCGTTAACTGCTAAGTGCCGGGAACTGATAACGACTAGTTTCAACCCCGAATGGGCTTGAAACTAGTCGGGCTCATCCGATAAAATAAGAAGTGAGTATAGCTGGTCTCTCAACATAAATAATGAATACCACTCACGATAGTTTAAATTCAAAAATTGCTGTCCCATATACATATATTAAAGGATACACAATAATTTGAAATCATTTTAATCTAGTTATTTTTGTTATAAAGTGTTCATAAATACTGGTTTGTAGATCTATTACACTACAATTTAATAATACCAAAAGTAATTATAAGTTTCCATAAGTATAAGTATATTATTATTCAACTAACATTCCGGCCACGCGTTGCTGTGGCTCAGCCAGACTTCAAATTCCCTTCGAAATAAAACTCAACAGTTTAAAAAATGCTCGTATCGCCACCAAACGTTTTTAGCTTTTCCGCTTGCTCATTCTAAAGATTGAACATTTCATTAAAATCGGCCTAGCCGTTTCGAAGTCTATAAAATACATAACAGACACATTAATTTTATATAAGATATAAAGCATTATTTGCAAATTAAATACGAGTCGTTCGACGTATTTTCAGAGTTGTTATAAAATGCGTGATGAATTTGAATTCAGCACATAAACACACGTTGGTGCCTCCGGGGATTTGAACCCGTGACCCCTAAGAGCATAATGCACAGTTCGGCTATCACAGCTGCGATGTGGAAAATTTTTAATAGCAATTTATTATCTTTTAACGATTACACAAAACACGAAATTTCTAACGGTCTTAAAGTATTATCATGTTATTAGAAAAAAATAAAAATTTTATATCTGAGGTGCGTCGTCAGTTTAGCATACAATAGTAATTTTTTATTCTAAAAACTTCCTCGTTCGTGTAATCTTAGTCTAGACATGTCTAAATAATTAACGCTATAAACATATTTCAAGGATATAAGAAACGGATATTTTTCTTAATATTTCTTCTATATTTTTTTATGTTAAATAGGATTTAAAAATAGCTATTGAACAGACTTATTTAATTTAATCGCTGCATATGCTTTGCAAGGGGCATAATAAGGTGAGATAATAAATAATAACTTTAAATTTTTTTGTTTCAAATCCTACTAATGCTACTAATCCTACTAATTCCTACTAATATTATAAATGCGAAAGTTTGTGAGTATGGATGGATGTTTGTTACTCTTTCACGAAAAAACTATTGGACGGATTTGGATGAAACTTTCCAGTTATATAGGTTATACGTCGTAATAATATATAGGCTACAATTTGTAATGATTTTATGTAATATAAAGATACATATAAATAAAGGTCTCTGAGAGCTATCTCAGCATACGCTTCCTAAACCATTAGAGTTACACAAAGATTATGTACCGTAGTATTGTTTGTCTTTAATAGTTCTAAATAAAAGTCGGCGACAGCATATATCTACCTTTAATGTGGAAGCCGCTCTGACCAAAATTGTGAATCATAAATTTAATCAAATTGGATACTGTGGCAGAATAAATTCCTTGCGAACGAAGCCGCGGGCAAAAACTAGTCTTATATTGTTCAGTCGTTAGATAGTAGTTTGGAAAATATCTAGACCAAGTTTAAATACCTATTTTACAAACTATCATATATATTATTCTTCAGATTTTTCGATCTGGGTGTATATTTGTATTTAAGTATTTATTTAAATTATATATGTAGTATATTTACCAGTTGTCCGTCACCTATAACACAAGTATTAAGTTACTTACTTTGGGGACGATCGTGTGTGTAAGTATCCCATATATTTATTATTATTAATTAATTTTACTTAATATTTCCTTTTTTTATTAAGAATCGTTGGCTGGAAACTATTATTATTATTATTTTGTTTTTTTTTATCATTTTTATATTTATGTCAATTTGTACAATAAAGAAATTACAATCAAACAAACCCATTGTGTCCAACAATGGGTTTGTTTGTTTTTCTTTTTTTTTTTAGAATAACCCTTGAATCGTCGCCCACTAACGGGGATAAACGGCCGATTTGTTGGACTTTGGCCGACTAAAACCCAGACAGTGCTCCACCACGCTGCTGGTGGCGAGGATAGGATAACGTTATGCACATAGCCCCCATTCCCGCCAACAGCAGCTCTGTACCTATAAGAGCGTTATCTCCGGGTCAGGGCCTCTCTAAACAGTGGCCCCTTCCTCCGCTAATCGATCTATTGATGCATCAGATGTATCGACCGCTCCGGGGACCTATTTTAAGTTGGCGTCCAATTTCCCGTCAGGACGGCCTGCAACGTCCGTTACCATGAGGCCGCCTGCTTCCCGCTCGCCTGCGGTTGATCGAAACCAAGGACTCTACTTCTGCGATCCGCTCTGCCACCTTCTTCCGCAAGACAACATCCTCAACATAACGCGACCATCGCTGCCCACCATTCCTCCCTGTCTATGACGCAAACCAAAGAGGACAAGGACAAATCGCGCCCTACCTTATTTACGACCTTCGGCCTCTGAACCGTTGCATTTCGTTATGATTGTACTTTTGCTTTAACCAAAACTTGTTTTTGACAATAATATTTACAATTCGTCACACATCACGGTTCGGAAAAACATCATGACGAAACCATCTGGGTATGTCCATACTCTACTTTTTTGTGATATTATGTATAATATGCAAGTCCGCATTTGAGTAACTTGGAAAACGCGTGCCGCACATTTCTTTTTCTCTTTAAGGAGCTCGAAAGCATTTGTTGATACCTTTAAAATATAATCTGACATAAAAAATATATTTAGTGGTATAAAAAGAGTCGAGTTCGATTGATATAATATATTTAGTCTAGTTGTTTTTCATGAACGATTATGGCTTTTTCGTATTACACGTTAAATTAATCATGTACTTTAGAATTATAATAAAAAATTGATATGATAATTTTTTTTGGATATTTAAATGTACGCTAGAGTCTAATCAAATTCCGCCCTCAAACTATAGAGAAATATTTTTCCCTTATATAGGCTATAAAGAATTATTGTACTTTTTAGTTATCTTAACAACAAATAGAAAATCCGTACTTAGTCACGGCAAAATATAATTGAGAGTATTAGAACAAAATACCAGGTGATTGCGGATGAATTCGCCCAAGATCGTATCTTTTGATAGGCCTTTGATTTGAACGGCTTTAAATTGCAGACCCGTGTTTGTTGGGCGATCTCTTGTGCATGGTCTAAGTATGACCCGCAACTTGACCTGCGTCGATATAATCGAATATAATCGGCTTAGTCGGTGCTCCTTCGATTTCGTTATAAGTATTGCGCGGAATTTTACTGGACTTTGGTAAAATCTATTATGTATAGTTACTTATGTATATGTACTTACTTAAATAAAATTTTGAAATTAAATAAAATACTCAATAAAATCATGTAACCAAAAAAGTTTTAAATATCAATGTGGATTATATGACAAGCGAGAGGCCGAATAAAAGATGGAGGGATTGGCTGAAGAATGACAATCCATCTGCTACTCCTTTTAAACGCGTAGTAATTTTAATGATAATTGTATTGCTCTGTTTTCTTTCAAGCTGTTATTGCCCAGCTTTGAGACTGTGTGACTCTCTAGAGATGATCATGGATTCAAACCCAGAGCAGGCACCAATGAGTTTTTCTTTTAAAACTAATGTGTCTAATTGATAATTGCAATTCATCAATCGCATTTCGATGAAGGAAATCATCGTGAGGAAACCTGCATATCTCTAAACAATTTTTGGGTTATGTTTAACTGGTAGGTCTTAGCTCCGATCCTTCTCTCCAAAACGGAGAGAGGAAGTCTATGCCCAGGAGTGGATAGTAACAGGTCGTTCCTTTTTATGCCCAGCAGTATCTACATACAGCATATTTCTACTATACTAGTAAATAAGCAAAGAACACTTCAATTTCAAATAGCGAGATATGGAAAGTTTTATTCTACACAGTTCAATATCAAATAGTTTTACATAAGTATTAATAATCCACTCCACTCACCCAAGCACGCAACCGAAGTCAAAGTTCTCATTCACCCTGCATACAGAATTTCGATGTACCCTTTAGTTGTAGTGAATATTTAAGTATTTTAGTAATTTTACTATATTGCTATATCCATTGAAATTGGAAATATACAACCAGTGGGCGGTGACATTGCCTTCAGCTTCACTGGTCGCGGGTTCAATTATCCCTAAGGGCTATAATTTTCAATAAAAATTTGATGGTTTTTCGACTCTAGTTTTATATATATATTTAAATACATGTTTATAATTATATATGTACATATTTACCAGATGTCTGTCACCCATATCACATATATTAAGTTAATTTATAGAATTAGGCGTTACTTTGCGGAGATCCATAATACAAAAGTAATAATAATAATATTTTGCTATAACCCGCGATACAGTAAATAGAGAATATATATAGTGCTAAATGTATAGTGGACTATCCAATTTTTCATACCCGATACATGCAGGATTCATAAAAACACATGCACAAACATGCGGTGGAGACCACGGCCACCACAATACACAAGCACTACACACGTTCACCTTCACAAACTCAAAAATCGTTTCGCCCCGCAACCGAAGCATCACCAGGAGATAGACTCCACGACAAAATCGCAAAATAATTTTTATTATTACTTTTGTATATTAAGACGGACGGACAGCCATGTGTGTAATTGTTCCACATATACAAAAATATATAAAAAATAAAATAAACTTTATTATATATATAGCAAATCAGAAAATTATAAATTACAATTATTACAACTATTGCTAACCGCGACTTCGTTCGCGCCAATTTAATCGTTTTAGTGCCCTCAACAACGCAACATGTGTTTTTTCCTGTTCCCGAAGGAAAACAAGTATTATAAATCATATATTGATATTCTATGATGAAAAGCTTTTATCAAAATTTCACGTACTACTGCTTATAGTTGAAGAGTTCCCTCGTGTGGAGTCGATCCTGGCAGCAGCATCAGGTCTGGCTTATAATAAACATGCATTGTCATGGAGCCTGAACCATTATATAAAATTACAGCTCAATCGATCACCGGGAAGTGGCTCAAATTTAACTTGCAAGAGTCCACCTTCACATACACACATTACAAGTTAAATCAATGCTTTAAAAAGGTGTTTCGTAGCTACAGAGCATTACAGCAAAAATCGTCGTTGATTTTCCACGTTGTATGCGTAAGTTACAGAAACTATAACAAAACTATTTTGCTAAATCCGCGTGTGATAAGTATGCATTACGATTTTGTCGTGGAGTCTATCTTCCTGAAGATGCTTAGGTTTCAAGGCGAAACGATCGTAGAGATTGTGGTGGTGGTTATGTGTATTGCTTGTGTGCATTGTTTCCATATTCTTAGTGCGGTCGGCACATGTTTTTCTCTCCTATAATTCGCCAACTCTGGCGCTACTAATTTTACATGCAAGTCATAATTCACACAATTCATCCATCTCTTTTACTGCCTTCCTCTAGCGACATATCCTATGATCCTATGACAGAGCTTATCTCCTAGTAATAATAATATGTATAAATAATATGTAAGAAGACAATATTTGACGCAATATTTTATTTTAACGTTACATTGCGTGGATCCGTGAGCGTATAACTAGTTGTTTACTGAACGCCAATAAAACCGTTAGTGTTTACACATTTTAGATTTATTATACGCGGCCTTTTTCCGTCTTTGCGCCGTCCGCTGGTGGAGGCGTCTTGGGATACGTACGATGACTTGTCCTGCATGATGTAAGGTACGTGAATTTTGCCTGCTACATACACTTAGCATTACAAACATTCGCTTAATACACGCGGATTATAGCAAAATAGTCTGTTATAGTTTCTATAATATGAAATACCGAAAATTACCGCTTGCTCGTATAAATTAGGTAAATTTAGTTATTTGTTTTATAATATCAGACTGGTCCGTTGGCGCAGTGGCCAATGACCCTGCTTTCAGCTCCGCGGGTCGCGTGTTCGATTTCCGCTGAGGGCCAACATTTTCTATAAAAAAATTGTTGGTTCTTCGAGCCTGGGTGTTTATTTGTATTTAAGTATGTATTTAAAATTATATATGTAGTATATCTACCAGTTGTTCGTCACCCATAACACAAGTATTAAGTTACTTACTTTGGGGACGGACGACCGTTTGTGTAAGTGTCCCATATATTTATATTTAATATTAGTTACGTAATACTATGTATAATTTCAACTATTTGTTTTATAATATTAGTTACGTAATAAGTAGAGTGCAGAATACAGTGAAACAGAGAAGTTTCGTTTCGAAACGAATAATATTAACTGTTAAGTTTATAAAACTTAGGTTACGAGTGTAAATAGTGGTGCTGGAATTACTTACTTTATAGTCTACCCTGTGTGGTAAGTAATCCTATCACAGTGTCGTAGAGTTCATCCAAATGAACTTAAAGTTTCCGTCTAAGTGCATTAACCGACAAACTGTGGGATGAAAATTCATATAACCGAAGTCAACGCACCTCGGTCAGGTTTTATATTATGTTTTAGAAATCCCTGCAGCGTTTTGTAGGGGTGCACCCCAAGTGCAGACGGGGTGAAGTTGATAACCTGGATCGAGAGCATAAGGTCGCAGACCTTGGTGCACGACCGCGCCCAAACTAACGCTAACTTGTGCAATAGAGATCGATAATGTGGAACACTTTCACTCATTATGACATTTCTTTGTTGTAGAGAAAAGCCGCAACTTCGTGCAAGTCAATTTAAATGGCTAGAGACCCTCAACTATATAGTTTTTTTAATCCTGTCCGAAAGAAAAACGATTTATAAATTTTCCAATTAAAATTGCTTAACAAAAATGGGAATGAGCGATCATTTATTTATACTAACATTCATCATATAAATAAAATTAGAACCTTAATTCAAAATATCCTTTGGATCACTCCTATTTGGATTTCCATAATACTAGTGTTTAAGTAAATTGACACAGATAGTAAAGTAGCGGCCTGTTATAATCCCACTGCTGGGAATAGGCCTCCTCTCTCCGTTTCTGGAGAGAAGGGTTGGAGCTAAGACCTATCACGATGCTCCAATGCGGATTGGTAGGTTACACATATCTCCAAAATTCTCTAGAGTTATGACGGTTTCCTCACGATGTTTTCCTTCACCGAAAAGCGTGTGATAAATTGCAATTATCAATTAGACACTTGAGCTTTAATAGAAAAACTCATTGGTGTCTGCCCGGGTTTGAACTCGTGTTCCCCTTGAAAGAGTCTTTTTTTTTTTTCGAATTGACTGTATGCTGTTAGCCCTAATGGCTTTTACAGCGTCACCGGGCGGGGTTGAAAGAGTCGCACGGTCTCACTGCTGGGTTATCTCAGCTCTTGACACAGATAAAAATTGTATATTTTCATCATCATTCTCCTGCCCTTATCTTGCACTAAGTGGGTCGGCACAACATATGTTTCTCTCCTATAATTCCTCACCTCTGGCGCTACTCCTTTAATATGAACTTCACATAATCCAACCATCACTTTTTAGGCCTCGCTTTAGTCACATATCCATCCACATTCATATTTAACCCTTCTTTGGTCACATCAAACTTCCTTTAGAACTTGTATATTTTCGTTATAAATAAAAAAATATGTTTAAATATCCTCCAATAAATAAAATTCAAATAAAATTGTAAACAATTCTGTATCCTCAAATGTACAGCTTGTTAGGTTAGGTTAATTCCCGCTACCGAGCCTGCAATAAACTCGGCGGTTGTTCTTTTCAAAACACAATAAGTATACCTATTTACATTTTGTCATTGGTATCTTGTGCAAGATTGAAAAGTTACTTAACCCACGCATTCATAAAACTTATGTATAGGATGTTTGTATCAGTCTTCTTTTAATAGTTTTATATACGGTCCAACGAAGCCGGTCGCGAACACGATGATCTGACCAAGTGAAAGAAGCCACCTCCTCATCCAAATTCTATCAGGCAGTGAGGGCTAGTTTAAACCGGAGTAAATGGAGGCAGATCGTACGAAAGAAGGGCTCAGGTGACCACGGTACGATCCTCAGTAATGAGGGAACGATTGAAGAAGAAGAAATACGGTCCAAGCTGCAAGGATTCATTTTCTAAATTCTGCTAATGATTACTACGGCGCCATGGTAAATATTAATTTTACCGTCTCATTAAATGTTAATAATCATAAAGCATATTAACAAGCTTTTTCACTTTGCTAACCAATCATGCGTGTTAGAATGACCATTTTGCATGTGAGATGCATACCAAGCGTGACAGTCGGTCGTCTGCAATACCATGTATGTCGATATTGATGCTTTTAGTATAGCGAATATTGAACACTTTTCTTTTCTTTTGCTCTTCCTTGCCGATAAATGTTTGTATGCGTTATTTATTTTGTAATTCCTTATTTGTATAAACACTAAAAAAATTACGGTCAGTGATTAATACTTCCGTTGGTGCGCTTCATTGAAACAACGTATTTTATTTGTAAGACTTTATAAGAAAAAAAAAACAACAAGGCATAAGAAAAGGGCAAAAAAATTTCCTTGAAACATTATATATAGTGTAATGTTATAGAATATAATATAATGTAATGTTGTATTATAATATAATGTAAGTATAATATAATTAGTGTAATTGGATTTTACCCGTGCTAATTATTATTAAATAAATAAATAAATAAATTATATTCAAATCTACAATGAAGCCTAACTAACTGTGTCCACAGTTGTTAATTAAAATTTCAAATTACCCACATACTTGACTTGACTGGCCCGTTGGCGCAGTAGGTAGTGGCCCAGCCTTCAGCTCCGCGGGTCGCGGGTTCGATTCCCGGGGGCCAACATTTTCTATAAACAATTTGTTGGTTCTTCGAGCCTGGGTGTGTATTGGTATTTAAGTATGTATTTCAAATTATATATGTAGTATATTTACCAGTTGTCCGTCAACCATAACACAAGTATTAAGTTACTTACTTTGGGGGTCGGACAACCGTGTGTGTAACTGTCCCATATATTTATGTATTATTATTTATTTATTTATAATCGTTATCCTATCAAAATGTATACAGAAATCTAACATTAATATTTTTAGCTGCAGTTATATTTTCTTCGTAAAAATTTAGTACCGACTGCCAGTGCTGAGCAATGCTTTAGAGACTTCCATTCACCCGTTAATTGAACCTGTGATTTTTCGTTGTTAACCGAGTTGTCGTAACAATGCGCTACATTAAAAAAATAAAGATATTTTTTTATTTAAAAGTAATCTGAATAAACTGAATAAATGTTTGATCAGTTTTGTTCGACTAGTTTAAAACCCATCAGGGGGCCATCATATGGTTGTTACGCAGCGGTGCCGCGACGGGAGTCGATTCCGAATATTTTTACCTAGATTCCTTCCCTGCCTAGATTCCATAGAATTGACCTTATCGAAGTCAAAAAGAACATTAACAAAATACGATTGTCATTTTAATTTTTGCAATAACAAAAGTATGCCATTATGTGAAGCGAACCTCTTAGTATCCTAAGAAAGTATCCGTTTCCTGCACATACTTAGGGAGAAGAGACCGCTTATAGTGACAGGCTTTCCTTTTATCTACTCATTTTTTTTAATTAATTTCATTTGTAGACTTTGGTACAATGAGAGATTAATTTTAAAAATGCTAAAAGGTAATAATTAATTTGCTATAATCCGCGATACAGTAAATAGAAATTATATATAGTGCTAGATGTATAGTGGACTATCCGTTTTTTTTCGCAAAGCAGCTTTGCGATTTTGTCGTGGAGTCTATCTCCTGATGATGCTTCGGTTGCGGGGCGAAATGATCGTTGAGTTTGTGACAGTGAACGTGTGTAGTGCTTGTGTATTGTGGTGGCAGTGGTGGAGGTTGGTGCATGTGTTTTTACGAATCCTATATGTATCGGGTGTGAAAAAAAAACGGATAGTCCACTATATATTTAGCACTATATATATTTTCTATTTACTGTATCGCGGATTATAGCAAAATAATTTTTATTATTACTTTTGTATTATAGATATCCGCAAAGTAACGCCTAATTCTATAAATTATTTAAAATGCTTTTCTCTTCTTGCAGAAAATAGTTTTAAATAACTGAGTTCTCCAATGTGGGTTGGCGGGTAACACTAAATTTTTCAGAGTAATGAAGTTTTCTTTACGACGTTTCTTTTGAGGTAAAGAGCCGGAGGAAAGTTTTTCTGGGGAACGTGTTTTTCATTAACACTTAGGGCTACTCAAAATTTGAAATCCTAACACAAATTTAGATTTTTATTTTTATTTTTTCTTTAATGTTGTATAGGAATTAAATTTTCGTATTGAAGTTGACGCCGCGAAACTTGGAACATCTGCTAATAATATTAATTATAAATTAAAACGAACAAAAGCATGTTAAAATTTATAGTTAAGCATTGAGCTCACGAATGCCACTATAAATTTTGTCTAAGAAATGTCCTCCAGATGTAGGTTAGCCTAATAAAAATAAAATACAAAATGTTTATACCGTTCAGGTGCATTTTCAGTTTTAAAACGTTGTACTGATGCTATCAGTATTGCATGCGAAGCCTCAACTCGGAGCTCATTGCCCTTATTTAGATGTGTAAATTGAAATAAATATTCACTAGTACTTCTCTAGTTAATTTTAAATATCTTATCTATATGTCAAAATGAATCTCTATTACCCTGAACTGATGGAACAATTTCGCTAATTCTTGTTTTGTGGTGTTAATTATTTTCAGACGGTTCCTATGTAAAACAAATTGTATGTTTGACGGAACATAAGTAGGGAGGGAAAACAAGGGAGTTGTCCCTTGTTCTCCTTTATACCCAGGGTCCTTCTATGGAACTCCTATTTACCCTCCACTTAAGTTTATAGTTATAGTTTCATATTTTATTGCAAAGAGACAAACAGAAATCAATGTAAATTTTCATCTATTTGTTGTTTATCTTACATATAATCACGCTGACCTCTGTACTAGTAACAACTGTACTACAGTACGTCAGCCATCCTCGACCAAGTTAAACATTTTATAAATTGTTGATGAATTGAAATGGGGGTAGACGAAACTCTTCTATATATAAGTGCAGTAATATTCAGAGACATTTTTTTAAATTCAGATTTTATCATAACGAGTGTTGCATGCGAGGCATTACGACTAAAGTTCATTGCATTTCTAATTCAAATTCATTTGTTCCATTTAAAAATTCTCTATTAATACATTGGTCGCATACATATACATGCTAAGCCATATTCTCTTTAACAGGTATTCTCAAAATTATATTGAAAATTATGTCCTATTTATTTAAATAATTTATAGAAATATTTCTACTCTAATTGAAATGTAAATATCTTAGGTTTACAATAGTTATAGTTATAGTAGTTTGAACTTAGCAATTTGTCGTCGAGTCTATCTCCTGATGATGCTTCGGTTGCGAAACGATTGTTGAGTTTGAGATTGTGAATGTGTGCTTGTGTATTGTGGTCGCGGTGGTGTTCATGTGTTTTTACGAATCCTGCATGAATCGGGTATGAATAAATGAATAGTCCACTCTATCTTTAGCGTTATACATATTAAGTATCTTTTGTTTAATCATTTTATCCTATTTATTATTTAAATGCATACCAAAATTTTATAGAACAAACAAGAAATATAATACAATGAAATAAAAAAAATCCACGTCTTTGGGCTACTTAGCTGGCCGCCTGCCTGACGTCAACTTAATTTAGACGCCTTTTACGAAACCTCGGTTATAAATAAGGTTAGTCTATTCTACTCAGTCGGATACCACACGGCAGAGTAGTATTAATAACTCTTTTGTTAAAAAGTGTCCTCTAGTCTCCTATTCTTTAAACATATGTATATAGAATCTATGTACATACGTTTAAAGAATAGGAATATTTATATGTTTTAAATATAAATTGGAAAATAATTTTCATCTACATATTTGTGTTTTGAAACAATTTGCTCGCGCCATAACAACGTTATTGCGTGTTAGGGCCTGCGTGACTTCAAATACAATACATTCGTACCTACTTCGATGCTTTTACTAGAAAAAAAGTTAAAACAAAATCATGTGGTATAAAAAAAGTGGTTTAGTGGCATATTCCTTAGTAAATGAATATATATGTAATGTGTGTAGACTTTATAGAATAAGTTACTTTTGACCTCCTACATCACAGCGCTTTTACCTTATAATAAAACGTACCCTATATGTTAAGAGAGACTTCCGACTATATATTAGTGAAAATCGCGTCCAAATCGGATCAGCGGTTTCTGAGATTAGCGGACATAAACACACAGACGTACAGACAAACCGACAAACAGACAAACAGATAAATAGACAAAATTTATTAAAACTATTGTTTCATGTTTAGGAGCGTATTTTGAGACGACTACACTAATTTAAAAAAAAAATGTACAGATTTGACATCTCAACGATTTTATTATTATATGTATTGACAATGCTTAGATAATGTGTGGTACATCGTCAAAGCTCATATTCTTTAATCATCCTCCGGCCCTTATCCCACTTATTTCCCACGTATTTTACGACCGACTGCCTGCCTGACGTCCACTTACCTTAGTCCCCTTTTACGACACCTCGGTAAGAAATGAGGGTGGTCTAATCTACTAAGCCGGATACCAACGGCGGAAACCTCATATTCTTTATAGTCTATAATTTTTCAGGGACGACACGTTGTTCTCACGCGATGACACCAGTGTTACGTGTCGACGCGCCTTCGTGACTGGATGCACTGCATTACATATTTAACCGTTAAAAAAACATTATTTTAAAATACATATATACATATATATGATAATATTATTTATACTATAATACATGAACAATGTAATATTATTGATTTATAAGTTTGCTTTGTCTAATTTTCATTATAGTTATTGCTTATTGCAACTCTCAGGTTTAATGTTAGTGATATTATTTTAACTCTAAATTAAATGCCCTTGAATAGTGTGTCAAATAAGTAACTTTTATTACTTACTACTTATTATCATTACTTATGATTATAATTTTAATTGTTTTGTGAATATGCTGTTAGCGTATTATATGATAACAGAAACTTTTGCGACAAATAAAACAAAATATAAATAAAGAAAAAACGACAATATATTAAGGTTTTTTTCACACATTGGCTTATATGGCATAAAAATTTGTGATCGACAAATATTATAAAAAAAATTGCCACTGATTTGGAAATTGATTTGGGGATGGATTTTCTCTTACCGAGAAAAATCAGCATGAAACTAGGCTGATATTCCATACATTACCGAATTAATCGAATCAAGAGAAACATTAAGTTTCCTCAGTATCATGTATTTTAGTTTTACCCTTACCGTTAAATGATTGTTTCACATTCTATTGGACATGCTCGGCAGTACATAAACGCAAGAATAAAAATAAATATAGTTACATTTTTAATAAAGGTGTGTTAATTGAATAGCAACTATAAGATAAGTCGCAGTTAAATCTAGTACTATGAGGGAAAGGGACACATCCATAGGTATTTTAAAAAGCATATAGAATTTAAACGGTCGAGCTTCTATGTATCTGATGAATCTTTCAATGTCTTCCGTTTGATTCTTATCTGAAAAAGAACAATAATATGTACGAGTACCTAATATTAACATTTGAAAATATAGATAACATGTAATTCGGTTACTTTGTCCCTATTTTACTATACTTAAACTTTAAAATAAAGTTAATATAAATAAAGCTGTGATAGCATAGCGGTGACCGTGCGACTCTTTCGAGGAGGTCACAAGCTAAAACCCTGGGCAGACTCCAATCAGTTTCTCTATTAAAACTTCTATGTCTAATTGATAATTGCATTTTATCACTCGTTTTTACGGTGAAGGAAAACATCGTGAGGAAACTTGCTTATCTCTAAAGAATTCTGGGGATATGTGTAACCTATCAATCCGCATTGGGGCAGCGTGGTAGGTCTTAGCTCCAACCAATTAATATATTTCTATTGTCAGACCTAAATATCTTCAAGAGATGTCCTGATCATACATTGTTACGCTGCATTAATCCAGTGGTTCTTTTCAACCAATTTGAATTCATCTCTCTAGGGTAGGCGTCTTTACCAACACTTCATTTTTCTAACAATACTGTGAAAAGACCAACCAACAAATCAATTTCCATCAGTTCTTCATAATTTTATATATCAATAAAAAAAAAACCGAAAAAATATCAAAAAATCTACAATTTTCACCAGTAAATTAAATTATATGTACCGCTTAACATAAAATAAGACAAAAACAACGTAAATTTCTCTTTACTACGAACAAATTCTCAGAAGATGAAATTCAAATATATTCTCAACTAGTTCATACCTTGTTCGTTAAGTAATTTATTATGCAAAATAATCCTTAATTTTTGAGCCTCCTGTGACAAAAGGGTTGCTGCAATTGTGGGTGCAAAAATGATAAGTATCGTTTGCAGAATTGATAAATATTGTGTTGCAACCACATTGAATTTTGCCTGAAAGAATATAATTAAAAATTAATAATGAAAATATACTTAATGTCATCTCAAAAATTTTAAAAATATATAGCAACTTTAAAATTTGTTATAGCATTTATTATACTTAGAAGTCTAGCCCGGAAAAAATTACAGCTCAAAAAAAGGAGAGTGCCAGAATTTCATACATATTTGGGCCCAGACGTTACAGTATTAATTTTTATGTTGTAAGATAGAAAAATATTTGTTATCTTAGGATCAATAATTATTTTACTTAATTTCTATGGGGAACCATAAAATAAGAGTTATTTACTGAGGTTATGGACACCTTACAAGTACATGCTAAATACCATAAGAACATAATAAAAACGATAGGATTCGTGATAAAAAATACAACAATAAGCTATTATCATTAAAGTAAAAGTTGATCATTCATTTTTTTGTCATCAGAAAAACAAAAATTTCGAGAAAACACGTTTATAAGCGCAACGTATATTTTAGTTATTAGTCTAAGGCAAAATGTTCAGAAAGATGACTAATAATTGAGATATATTGCAATTTTTTTTATTTGATCCCGCAGAGATTAAGATCGTAAGCCATACAGCCAATGAAAAAAATATTGTATTCTTTATTAAACATAATTTTTAATATCTGAAAAGTAATTATTATTAATAAAGTGAAACTTATAATATTTTTTTACATAAATATTTAAAATAGTTATATTGACAAAAAACGTAATTAATTAATTATTAAAATTTTTTGGTCTATTGATACTAAAAACGCTGGAATCCGCACTGTTTAGGCAATTAAAAAAGTAACAAGCTGAGAATGATACGTTCTGATTAAGGCATTAACGACTTTAATACCATTATAAATATCATTATTAAATAATATAATATCATTATTGAATAATAAACTCACTCGTTCATCCCGAATATCTCTCAAGATTATATAAATATACGCAATTGCTTGCGTTGCATCAGAAATTAGATTCAGCAGATACTAAAAAAAACTATCATAAATAAAATACAAACATATCAATAATTCACTGGTAGTCAATAAAGTTTTCCTTTATCGCTTGTTTAAAATAAATACACTTTGAGTAAATGTCTTGAATATGACGTTTAAATTTAAAGGTTAATATCCCAAAAATTATCTAAAAAATTCAGATTTTCTTCCGAATAAGAGGTGTTAGGTAATACTGAAGTGATACATATTATGTAAGTATAATATGTCCAATATTAAATAACATTTAATTCATGCCAGTTAACAACTTAACAATGAGTATAATTATAAAGTTAGTGATAACTTAGGGTTAACTCATATCACCCTCAGAAATTCCTTTTTTTGTGAGTGATAGAGACTGAGAAACAACAAAATTAGTGCCCGGAAAAATGTATTAAGATGAATCAGTCTTCGAAATAGGATACAATTGTTTATTTACTAAAGAATATAAATATATATTTTGGTATGATCCGCGATGAGAAAAAATATTTTTGTATTTTTTACTGCGCCTCATTCAAAATTATTTAAATCGTTATACTTACATATAATCGTTAAAACTTACCGTTGCTTTGAAAGTCTTCATAACTGTTTCAGTCGAATCAATCAAATTTTTATATAGATTATTGGACAGCAATACGCGAGAGCCATTTTTCTTCGTAAATAACGATAATTGAACTAAGCGACAATATGTAGAGTAGAAGATAAAGAAGAGAAGAATATTGGGCACATCATAACAAATTGTCGGAATATAAAAGAAATAATTTAGAGAGAACCATTTAACACAACCGTCTACTAGAAAACAGTATGCAGTTCCATCCATAACTCTAAATATAGAAGACATGAGAAAACAACCGATGATTTTTATATCAATGCGATACAACGCGGTGTCAAAACCAATTTTCTGATCAAATATGTATAATTCTTTCTGGTAAGTGTAAAAGGATCGTTTCTGAGACGTAATAAGGAAAGCTAATATGAAAGCATAATATTCCAAAAGGTAGATTACATACCACGTTAATTGAACATTTTTATAATAAAAGTAATATAGCATAAAACACGACAATCCTGAAACTAAAGATGAACTTAATGCAAACAATTTAGTAAGGATCATTTTTACCCTTGATTTACATTCCACGAAACCGAAATCTAATGAAAAAAAAATGTGCATTACAATGAAAAATATTGACATTATTTTCGATGGTTTTATCTCCATGACAAGGTCTTTGTTGTTCGATTTAACTTTGACCATTTTTTGATCAGTAAATATGTCACTGATGAACAGTTACAAGAATTTAAAACGTAGAACTGAACATGGAATTTAATACTACTACTGCAAGACACTTTGTATAATTATAATATACCCGTATTACAAAGTTAAAGGCATGGTTACATCATGGTATTAGTGCATTAAAAAAAGGGTAACAACACAAATTTGATCTATTAATTTCTCTTTATGATAATCAATATCCGTATTTATATTCATAGTTATATTATAAATGTTTTAAGTCTATCTGTCTGTCTTTCTGTCTGTTCGTCTTTCCCGTTTTAAGGGCTAAATCGTTCAATAAAAATTGACGAAATTGGGTACACTTTAAGCTTATATACCGCCTTAGATACAGCTTATAAAGAACCCTATTCTCGCAGGACAGATATAACATTACAAAGGCCATATAAGTTGTATGGGTGGAATAGAGATAGAACTGGAATCCTAAACCCTTCTTTTAAATATGACGAGTAGTAATAACGAAAAAGAGAACAACAAAGTGAACAATCCCTTTGAGAGACATATATGAAGTGTAGTACCGTGAAGACCCATCAGCGATATCATGTAGGCCTAACGGATTATAGACTCGGTAAGATGGAATGGCTAGCGCAGAAGTATCGTCAACGATGCTAATTGACTAGTATAATTGGCGACCGTCGTACTAAAAGTTTCCGCTATGAAGTCTGCGTATAATATTGATATTCAATAGTATAAGAATATATATTAGGATAGTGTGATCTGTACCTAAAATAAATTAATCAAAAGATGGCTTTTTGTCAATAGGTACTTCTAATTGAGTAATACAATTAATTGAGTGATTGATGCCTTAAAAGATAACGATCTGTTAATTCGATTAGATATATTAGGTCCTTACATATGAAATTGGCGTTTTCTATGGGAGGAACATAAAGTCGTTTTTTTTTAAATGAAATATATTTAATTAATCAAAGTATGTACCATTGCTATGTATGCACTTTTGCCATCTCATAGGTAGTTTATTGATCCCCTTACTAAAAAAACCATTCGGGCGGGAATCAATAAAATCTTTGAAGGCGGTTTGGACTGCCCCATCGGAGTTGAATTTTTTTCCTTGCAAGTAGTAATCCAAATTGCGAAAAAAATGGTAATCTGTTGGAGCAAGGTCCGGAGAGTACGGTGGATGTCTAAGACATTCTAATTGAAGCTCCTCTGATTTGGTAGCCGTCTGTTGTGCAGTGTGTGGTCTAGCGTTGTCCTGAAGCAGCAGTGGCCTAGAGCGATTGACCAGCCTCGGTTGTTTAGCAGCTAGCTTTTCCATCATGGTTTGCAGTTGCTGACAATAGATATCTGCCGTAATCGTCTGGCCAGATTTAAGAAAGCTGTAGTGAACGACACCGGCACTAGTCCACCAAACACTTACAAGCAACTTTCTTTAGTCAATTTTCGCTTAGGGCAGGATTTGGCTGGTTCGCCAGGGTTCAGCCATTGCGATGAACGCTTCCGATTATCGTAGAGGATCCACTTTTCATCACAGGTAATGATTCGATTTAAAATTCCTTCATTATTGTGCCGATTGAGTAACGTAACGCAGCAGTCGACGCGCGTTTGTCGGTTTGCTTCACTCAATTCATGAGGTACCCACCTTTCAAGCTTTTTCACCTTCCCAATTTGCTTCAAGTGGATTAGAATAGTTTTATCACTAACACCGGAGCCTGCAGCTAACTCGGACGTGGTTTGCGATGGATCCGCTTTCACAATAGCCTTCAATTCTTCATTGTCAACTTTGGTCTCCGGCCGTCCACGAGGCTTGTTCTGCAGGTCGAAATTTCCAGAACGAAAACGTTGGAACCAAAAACGCACTGTGTTTTCTTTTGCGACACCGTCACCATACACATCATTAATCCTTCGAGCCGTTTCTGCAGCACTGGTGCCACGGTGGAACTCATACTCGTAAATAACGCGATATTTCATGTTTTCCATTTTGTAAACAGAGTGACACAAAGAAAAAAACAAAAGAAGAAAAAACAAATGAATTAGGGGGTTTGAAACACAAATGCATGAGTAAATAGCTGTATGAATTTGAATTTGAAATTCCTAACCATAAAGGTAATATTTGAGATCAAAGTCGCCAGTACGACAAAGCGCCAATTTCATATGTAAGGACCTAATACATAATTTATATCAAATATTTTTCGTTTATGTCTCTAGTTCTATCAAATCTATTTGAATTTTCGATTCTAAATGACAGACCACTGGATTTCCAATTACTGGAATAGCCAGCTCACATGAAACGTCTTTTAGTAACCAGGAGCATCTTTTGCTATATCTGTCAATGTGAGGCGCTATTGGACCTTGTAATTTAATAACAAACATGACCATTTGTAAATTATTTATAAAATAAGGCATTACTTTGCGGAGATTCATAATACAAATGTAATAAAAATATATTCTGCTATAATCCGTGATAAATGAAATAGAAGATATATATTAAAATGCTAAATGTACTGTGGACTAGCCATTTTTTTCATACCCGATACATGCAGGATTCGTAAATACACACTTACAAACCTCCACCACCGCCATAACAATACATAAGCACTACACATCTACACTATCACAAACTTAACAATGGTTTCGCCCCGCGACCGAAGCATCATCAGGACATAGACTCCACGACAAAATTGCAAATTGTCGTGGAGTCTACATGAAAATGTAATAATAATAATGAATAAAGAAAAATAAATAAAGAAAGATGGATTTATTGTCTATATAGAAGTTGTCTACGTAGAGTCCCACAGGATATACGTATACAGAATATACGTATGCTAATTTAACGCTAGCTAAAAACAGAAACCAAAATATATAAAAACTTTCCTCAAACATCATTTTCACCTTTTTTCTATTTATTTAACTTATAGACTTGACTATAGATAGTATTTCTCAATTTCATTTTATTCCTAATGAATTTACAGTATTTATATAGCCTATATGTTATCCTGGTGTATAAGCATTCTGGTTTAGCGAATTGCCGTGAAAACGTAACTAACAGACGGACGTCTGTCCGTCCGTATTATAAGGCTTTCGCATTTATAATATTAGTAAGGATAACTGAAAATGTTTCATTTCCCTTGCTTAGAAACCAGTTAATCAATGTTACAAATAAAAACTTTAATGTATTATAATGATTTTCTATTAACTAAGTAATAAAGACGTACATAGTGTGTACGATATTATTTGCGAGCAAAATTTATTCAAGCAGCATAAGAGCAGAAAACTTTTCCAAAGGATTTATGTGGGTAAAATATATTCAAAAAAATTGCCGACGAATAATTTATTCTTAGATGAAACAATTTATTTTAACGCATTAGCGTTCATAGTTCATAGTGTAAAAAGTCTTAACGTAATTTAACAATAGAAAATCAACAAAAAGGCACGCAAGGCATAATTTTTAATAATACAGTCATACATATGAATACTATTAGGTTAAACATCCAAAGGGAACTTTGATATTAATCATATAAATGATGAAGTGATATCAGAATTTCACAATTGATGTAATTACTGTAGAACATGTATATACTATGTATTATATAAACAGGAAGATAATAATATATCTAGTTTGTAACCGTGGTACATCGCCAAATCTCAAATTCTTTATAGTCTATAATTTTTTTTAGGGACGATACGCTGTCACGCGATGACACCAGTATTAAATGTCGATACGCTTTTGTGACTGGATGCATAGCATTACACATTTAACCGATAAAAAAAAACTATTTTAATCTTAAAATAATAATATTAGCTATAATCTAACGCATGACCGCTAATATTATATCTTTAAAAGTTTGCTATGACTAATTTTCATTATAGTAATTGTTAATTACAACTCTCAGTTTTGATCTGTTAGAGAAATTCCTCCTTCTTGCATCGTTACCCCAATACTGGGGGTCGTGACCTCTTCATAAAAACACCTTCTCTTTGGCAATCGTCTTGCATCTGTTCCGGCTTTCGGCCACGTGGATGGCCTCGGAGACTGTTGTTTTGAGAGTGGTGCGGATCTGGTCTGACCAGCGCATAGGGCTACGTCCTCTAGGTCTCTTGCCGTCGACCTTACCGGTGACGATAAGTTTCTGCAGGTCGTCGCCGGGCTTACGAGCAATGTGCCCAAAGAACTCAAAGATCCTCCGTAGGCATATGTTTGAAAGTCTCGGTTTCTTGTTAATTTTGAGTTCTTCGTTGACCTATTTGTTCTATGCGCAGTCCAAGGGATGCGCAATAATTTCCTCCAGCACCACATCTCAAATGCATCAATGCGTTTGCGGTCTGCCAGTTTGAGTGTCCATGTCTCTGCGCCGTATAAAAAAAAATATGGAGAAGACTAGGCTATTTACAAGTGCTTTCCAGCTGTGACATGGCACTCTTTGACATTCCAATAAGAGAAATTAGAGAAATTAGATTAACTGAAAATTATTTTTGTACGCCTTTAAATTGTGTGTCACTCAAACAAGATCTTATTAATATAATTGCAATTGTTTCGTAAATATACGCTGTTGATGATAAAAAAAATAAAAAAATATTCAAAGATACAAAAACTGATAAAGATTAAATTAAATATTCTATGTAACAAAAACGACACAATAATAAATAAGAAATTATAATATGATAAGGTCTCTTTTCAAATGAATGAGTGAATAATACTTTTAATGAAAGTGTCAATAGAGATGTGTTAATTGTATAGCGACGATAAGATAAGTGGCACTTAAATTTAGTACTATGAGGGGAAGGGATACATCCATCGGTATTTTAAAAAGCATGTAGAATTTAAACGGTCGAGCTTCTATGTATTTGATGAATCTTTCAATGTCTTCCGTTTGATTCTTATCTGAAAAAAAGTAATAAAAAATAAAGGTAGCATAGATTTCGGTTCCTCACTCTCTAATATTTCTATCTCACATATTATTACTAATATTACTAACTAATGAAGTACTATTGTCGTACATGAATCTATGCAAGAGATGTCCTGGTGACATATTATCCTCTATAAATCCTTTCAACTTAATTTTTTTTTAATAATTTATAGAATTAGGCGTTACTTTGCGGAGATCCATAAAACAAAAGTAATAATAAAATTATTTTGCTATAATCCGCGATACAGTAAATAGAAAATATATATAGTGTTAAATGCATAGCGGACTATTCGTATTTTCATACCCGATACGTACCTCCACCAATTCCACCACAATACACAAGCACTACACACATTCACTATCACAAACTCAACAATCGTTTCGCCCCGGAACCGAAGCATCATCAAGATTTTTTTTTCTAAAAAATAAGACAAAATACGTTAATTTCACTTAACCATGAACAAATTCTCAGAAGATGAAATTCATTGAGATTTTAACTAGTTGATTGATACCTTGATCGTTTAGCAATCTATTATGCAAAATAATCCTTAATTTTTCAGCCTCCTGTGATAAGAGGGTTGCTGCAATTGTAGGTGCAAAACTGGTAAGTATCGTTTGCAGAATTGCTAAATATTGTGTTGCAACCACATTGAATCCTATCTGGAAAACAAAAATTATGCTGAAATAAGTAATTTATATATATAATCGCTGATATAAGTAAAGTATTTGCCTGTTTATCCCACTGCTGGGTACTCGCCGTTTTTTTAGTACACATATGTATATCCCTCTAGAGATATGCAGGTTTCCTCACGATGTTTTCCTTCACCGAAAAGCGAGTGATAAATTTCAATTAATAATTAGACACTAAAGTTTTAATAAAAAAAAACTCATTGGTGCCTACCGCACGGCCTTATCAGGGCTATCACAGCTTACATGATATAAATATATCATCAGGGCTATCACAGCTTACATGATATAAATATATCATCAGGGCTATCACAGCTTACATGATATATTTATATCATGTAAGCTGTGATAGCCCTGATAAATAAATTAAATAAAATAAATTAAATAAATTAAATTAAATAAAATTATTTAAAAAAATATTTTATCTAAAAATTGATAACACAAAATAATTATTAATTACAAGTATATTAGCATATTGGCGTTAGAGTAAATGAAACAAACTCACTCGCTCATCCCGAGTATCTCTCAAAAGTGTATAAATATATGCAATTGTTCCCATTGCATCAAAAAATAAATTCAGCAGAAACTAAAACAAAAAATTATGTAAAACAATTGTATGCATGTTACTACGTACTACGATCAATGATCTAATGATGAACATAGACTTCCTTTATCACTTCCCTGGAAAAAACTAAATAATAAACTAAATAAATGTTATGTGTGTGATAAACTATTTTATATGCATACTAGCTTTTAAGCTCAACTTCGTTCGCGTGAACTGCAGTCTTATTATTTGAATAAACCATAACACATATGAATTATGTTTAAAGTGGTTTAATCTTAAAAGCTAGACATATGCTGTCGTGGACTTTTATTAAGAACTTTTAGAGGGGAACAATTTTGTAATACATGCTTTTTTAATAACTTTCGCAGTTTACTTATCGCACACAAGGAAAGCTGAAGATTCTGCCGTTTTCGTAATATTTTTTAGTGCTGCTCCTCTTCTATTCATCTTAACGTGATGTTATATAGTCTATAGCCTTCCTCGATAGATGGACTATCTTACACTCAATTTTTCAAATCGGTTCAGTAGTTCCTGAGATTAGCGCGTTCAAAAAAACAATCAATCAATCAATCAAACAAACTAACAAACACACACAAACAAACTCTTCAGCTTTATATATTAGTATAGATTCAGTAGCACTGAGAATGGTCTTCCATCTATTTTTCATACCACCTGCTGCTGTCCACCTCTATCCATCTTTTTATTTTTTTTTATAATGTTCACTACCAATTCCCTATTCTATAAATAATTTATATGGCAAAACAATGTTTTCTGAGTCAGCTAGTATACGTATATATTTTTAAATGAATACACATATACACACCTAGAATCGAAGAACAAAGAAATTACAATTTCTTGGTTAAATACAATTAGAAAATATTGGCTTTCGGCAGGAATCAAACACACGACCCGCGGAGCTGAAGGCAGGGTCACTGCCAACTACGCCAACGGGCTAGTCAATTAAAAGGTCAATCTGAAAACATTCAGATTTCCTTTGCAATAACAGAGTGAAAAGTGAAGTAAAGATGTGGAATAAAAATATAATTTAACTAAAAAGCTTCCGATGCTAAATTTCGTCCTACACCAAATTCATACCGCAAGTACACAAAGTTAGAGGTTTCTTTTCCGGGATAATACCGCTTTAAGAAATAACTTATTCTGTGAGAAACAGACTTGTTTCGTATTTTATCCATTCTTGTCACAGAGATCTACCTAAACACTTTCATCTCATTTGCATGCACTATTCTTTCGCCCGTCTGTTTCATTGCCCAACATTTTGACCCATACAATATTACATTTCTTATAACCGTTTTATAAATTGACCCCTTAACTTTAAGAGGCTGTCTGAGTCACATATAATACCTGAGACCTACCGCCACTTCATCCATCCTTCACTCATTCGTCGTTAAACTTACCGTATTCTTGAAAGTCTTCATTGCGTTTTCAGTTAGATCAATCAAATTTTTATATAGTTTATGACACTGTAACATGCTAGAGTCATTCTTCTTTGTGAATAACGACAATTGAACTAAGCGACGATATGAAGAGTAGAAGATAAAGAAGAGAAGAATACTGGGCACGTCATAACCAAGATTTGGGATATAAAGTACATAATTCACTGAGAACCATTTCAAACAACCGTGTATAAGATAGCAGTATGCAAATACATCTATAACTTTGAGTATAGAAGACGTGAGAAAACAACCTATGATTTTTACATCAATGCGATACGACGCGGTTTCAAAACCAATTTTATGATCTAACATATGTAACTCGTTCAGATAAGTGTAAAACGTGCGTTTCGGTGAAGTTATGAGGAAAGCCAATATAAGGGCATAGTATTCGAAAAGAAATATTGTATAATACAATAATTGACCGTCGTTATAGTAAAAGTAATAATATACCACAAAACACGATATTTCTACTACTGAAGCTGAAATCAATCCTAAGACTTTAATTAAGATCATTTTTATCCTTGATTTACATTCCACAAAACCGAAATCTAATGAGAAAATAATTTGTATTATAATGAAAAATATTGACAATGTTTTAGATGGTTTTAACTTCATGGCAAGGTCTTTGTTATTCGATTTAACTTTGATCATTTTATCGATCAATAAAGATCACACCTCCGAACAGTAACAAAAATTTTAAACGTATAACGAAACACGGAATTTAATTATTCTAATGCGTGGTATTGGAGTATTAAAAATAGGGTAAGGGCATAAATTTGATCTCTTCATTTCTTTCTATAACAATCAATATCCATACTAATTTCCACAGATATTATAATTGCTATAAGACTATCTGTTTGTTTTCTGTATGCTGGTTGACAACAAGATTGACGAAATTGGGTACAATTTAAATTTATATACCGCCTTTGATATATCTAACAAAGAACCCGGTTCCCGAGGCACTTATAGGACATTTCCCATGTTCCTTATTTAACTTTTTAAGGGTACTTGACAGGGACAAAATATAAGATAGATCAGCAGTATTTTTTTATTTTTTTACACGTACACACACTTATTATGAATGCATTAGAAACAGCACACTCAACCTTCATTCAAGTATTATATGACGATTAGTAATAAACAAAAAAGGATAACAAAGTAATTGCTTAAAATACCTTTGAGAGACATATATGAAAGTAATTGCTTAAAATACCTTTGAATACCATATATGAAGTGTAGTACCGTGAAGACCCATCAGCGATATCATGTAGGCCTAACGGATTATAGACTCGGTAAGATGGAATAGCTAGCGCAGAAGTATTGTCAACGATGCTAATTGATTAGTATAATTGGCGACCGTCGTCCTAAAAGTTCCCACTGTGAAGTCGGTATACAATATTGACAGTCAATAGTATAAGAATATACACAAGGATAGTGTGATCTGTACCTTAGATTACTTATTCAAAATATGTCCATTTGTCTATACTTCTAATTAAGTAGTGCGACTAATTTGATGGTTGATGCCTTTAAAAGATAAGGATCTTTAAATTCGATTGGATATAGTTAATTCATTTTTGTTTTCAAATATTTTATGTTTATAGAAATATGTATAAACACTATATATTTGAAAATTAAATTGACTGTGTATAAATTTTTGAAGATACACATCGTTGGATTTCCAAAAAACTGGAATAGCCAGCTCATATGACAACAAGTTAGTGTATTTTCGACTGGATGAACAGACGACCTCTAAAAGCTTGAAGGGAAATTTGGTTCAAATTGCACAAAACGACGGGTCGGTATTCTCTTAAAAGGGAATGTATGTATAGGCTCCCATGTGGATAATGCAATTTTGATACCGATCGTTTTTTAGCCGCTTGAATTTGATGTTTTTACAACAGCTTGTTGACCTTATGTGAGAACTTCTTTTCCGAACTGACTGTATACTGTTAGCCCTAACAGCGTCACCGGGCGGGACGGGCGAGCGCAGAAGCATCTTCAAGGTTGCGAAATGCAGAGAGTAGAGCGCAGAAGCTCTACTAGCGTCGGGGAACGTCGTCCTAAGGGTGCCTCCTGTAAGGCCGGACTACGGCTTAGGGTGACGCATAGTGGAGGGCTGATGGTATGACTTTGATTAGACATTGCGACGTCGGATGGCGCGAAACGTAAGAACGTACGTTGCTTATAACGCTATGACGCTTCCGTTGACGTTTCCTTCTTTAATCATATTTGTAGTAAAAATAATTTTATTCCTTAAATATAAATTGGAAAATAAATTCGTCTACATATTGTGTATTGAAATAATGTGCCCGCGTAATAACAAAAGTACTTCATGTCAGGCTGTGTGACTTTAACTACAATACATTGGTAACTACTTCGATGCTTTTATTAGAAAAAAATTTACAAAACCATGTAGTAAAAAAATCCCTAGCAAAATACATACGTATATGTAATGTGGAAACTTCATAGAATAAGTTAATTTTGCCCTCCTGCATTACAGCGGTCTTACCTTATAATTAATAAGGAAATAGCACCCATCATGACCACCAACCGTTACTACAAAAGCATAAAAAAATGACTCTTTGTCCCCAAATAATTATAAAAAAGATGAAAACAGTAATGACGCACTCTTTGATGGTAATCTCGGAGATGGATGGCACTCTTCTTCTTTCTCTTTTGCTCTCTCTCTCTTTGCCTGTATGTATATATGTTTAAATACTCGATATTTATGCGTAGAAATTAACCTCATTGTATTTTGAATACCAGTCAATCATTAAAACTAAAAACCAAAAATTTTTAATGTATTACATTATTTTTTTATTACCTACCAGATTTATTTACCCGAAAAATTTATTAAAGCAGCATATGAGAAGAAAACTTTCCAGAGGATTTGTGTGGGTAAAACATACACAAAAAAAGCTTTAATATTATAATTTATTGTTAGATATATCTTTATTCTTAGATCAAATGATTTATTTTAAGGCTAATATTAGCGTTCGTAGACCATACTGTAAAAAGTCTTAAGAGTAATTTAACAATAGAAAACCAGCGAAAAAGCATGCAAGGTATGGTTTTTAAATAATGTAATCTGTTCTGAATGAACATTCAGCAAACTGTTGTGTAAATTTAATTACATGAAAAGCGATCAGTTCAGTGACTTGTGCCCGTTTAATTCATTATGTACAGAATAATATATGTGAAATACTATTAACTCCAAAAATCCAAAGGGAAACTTCGTTTTAGTGTTATAAATGGTTAATTGCTAATGCCGTGTGGTATCCGGCTGAGTAGAATAGATCACCCTCTTTTCTTACCGAGGTGTCGTAAGAGGCGACTAAGGTAAGTCAACCCGCCGTGTGGTATCTGGCTGAGTAGAATAGACCACCCTCATTTCTTACCGAGGTTTCGTAAAAGACGACTAAGGTGAGTTGACCCACCGTGTGGTATCCGGTTGAGTAGAATAGACCACCCTCTTTCTTACAGAGGGGTCGTAAAATACGACTAAGGTAAGTTAGCCAAATCATCTGACAACATGTTTGTAGTAGTTGTGCCGACCCCAGTGGGATAAGGGCAGAATGATGATGTAATGATGAATTGCTACTCATCAGAAATGTACAATTAAAGCAGAAAATCTATTTACTAGATCACGTGACAGTAAGATAACATATCTAGTTTGTAATCGTGGTACATCGTCAAAGCTCAAATTCTTTACAGTCTATAATTTTTCAGGGACGATACGATGTTCTTACGCGATGACACCAGTGTTACGTGTCGACGCGCCCTCGTGACTGGATGCACTGCATTACATATTTGACCGTTAAAAACATATTTATTTTAAAATAACCATACACATATATTATGTCCTATAATATTACGTAGACTATGACAAATGAACACTATATGACAAATGAATATTAATTAACACTGAAAAGTTTGCGTAGTCTTATTTTCTTAATAGTTATTGTTACTTAATTCTCAGTTTTAAGATGTTGAGATGTATGGCCATGTAGTCCATGTATGTCACATAAACATAAAAACTTGATTATAATTTCAAAAGTTATATGAAGTCCCTAAATATAAAATAGAAAAATCTGATAAACTCATTAAAAAGCTGAGACGTAAGCTAAGACATAATGAAAGTGTTAATAGAGATGTGTTAATTGTATAGCGACAATAAGATAAGTGGCACTTAAATTTAGTACTATGAAGGGAAGGGACACATCCATCGGTATTTTAAAAAGCATGTAGAATTTAAATGGTCGAGCTTCTATGTATCTGATGAATCTTTCAATGTCTTCCGTTTGATTCTTATCTGGAAAGAAAAGTAATGTAAACAATAGAATATAAAGGTAGCATAGAATTCGGTTCCTCACTCTCTCATTTTTCTATCTCACATATTATAACTAATATTAGTGTCGTACATGAATCTATTCAAGAGATGTCCTGGTCACATATATTATGCTGTATAAATCTAGTAGTAGTAGTGTAGTTCCTTTCCATTTTAATTTTTTAATTTTGATATTCAAATTTTATTTATATTGTCAGGTATCGACAAACTTCTACTTTGGTACTCCTGACACCATAAAACCAACCAATGACCATCGGTTCATCGGCTTAAACTTAACAAAACATAATTTTAAATGTCAATCAAAAAACTTTTCTAAAAAAAAAAGACCAAAAGCGTAAATTTCACTTAACTACGAACAAATTCTCAGAAGATGAAATTCATAGAGATTTTAACTAGTTGATTGATACCTTGATCGTTTAGCAATCTATTATGCAAGATAATCCTTAATTTTTCAGCCTCCTGTGATAAGAGGGTGGCTGCAATTGTAGGTGCAAAACTGGTAAGTATCGTTTGCAGAATTGCTAAATATTGTGTTGCAACCACATTGAATTCTATCTGGAATAACATAATTAACATTTTGAATTATAAGCAATTAAATTTTTTATATTAAAAGAAACATTTCATACTATCGCATTTCAAATGTTATATTAGTTAATTTTAATAAAGGAATATAAAATATTGTGCGCATACACGTGGTAAAATTTCACATAAATAGAAACTATATTTCCGTGAGACATCAAATTCTCCTGAAGGTACAGAACTTACAGAATGCTAGCTTCTTCTTACAAGCGACCAAAACTGACTCCACATGATAAAATGTAAGAATTTTATGTTAAGTAAGATAATATATTGGTAAACAAATTTTTATATCGCAGAAACAATACGAAATATATGGAGGCTTTTTTGATTTACAATAATTTAGAATAAAATGTTGAATCTATAATAATATTTCAAAGTCCAGCCTACTATAATAATATATTATATTTATTTGGTAATCATCTTACTTAACTAACTTACGGGATAAATTTTATCCAAAAAAAGTTTTGTTTAAAAATTGATAATACCAAATAATTTTTATTTATACGTTTAGAGTAAACTCACTCGCTTATCCCGCATATCTCTCAAGATTATATAAATATATGAAATTGCTCCCATTGCATCAAAAATTAGGTTCAGCAGAAACTAAAATAAAAAAATCATATAAAACATTACACGTATAACGTATTAATATTCTAATGGCGAACAAAGTCTTCCTTCATCGCTTGTTTGAAATTAATACACTTTGGGTAAATGTTTCAGTTTAAGTTTAAATTTAAAGATTGATAGACCAAAAATCATCCAAAAACAAACAGATTTTTTTTTATCAATAAAATAGTGTTATACTGAAGTGAAATATGAATATCATTTAAGTACAAAACTTCTAATACCAAGTGAGTATAATTTAATCAATTTATAGATTATATCAATATTTTACATATCTTTTCCGTAATAAGCCAAATTTATCACCCACAGAAATTACTCTTTTTTTTTTGAGAAACAGAGACTGCAAGAAACAACAAAATTAGTATTCCAAAAAAATTAAGATTAATCTTTAATATAACACAGTTATTTATTTATTTGCCACAAATTTTATTTGAAGTGTACTAAAAAATTGAATTATTTTGCTATAACATGCTATTAACAATGATAATATTATTTTTGTATTGTACTCTGCAAAGTAACGCCTAATTCTATAAATTATTTAATTTATGCTACTCACATTCAGTCGTTAAAGCTTACCGTAAATCTGAAAGTCTTCAAAACGTTATCAGTGGAATCATACAAATTTTTGTATAGATTATGGGACTGCGATACGCGAGAACCATTTTTCTTTGTGAATAATGACAGTTGAACTAAGCGACGATATGAAGAATAGAAGATAAAGAAGAGAAGAATACTGGGCATGTCATAACAAATAGTTGGAATACAAAATAAATAACTCAATGAGAAGAATGTAACAGAACTGTCATGAAAAAAATAGTATACAGATCCATTCATAAGTCTGAATATAGATGAAGTGAGAAAAGTACCAATGATTTTTATATCAATCCGATACAACGCGGTGTCAAAACCAATTTTCTGATCAAACATATATAATTCTTTCTGGTAAATGTAAAACGAGCGTTTCTGAGAAGTAATAAAAAAAGCTAATATAAAGACATAATATTCTAAAAGAAACATTATATACGAGGAACTCGGTAATAGACCGTCTGTACAATAAAAGTTATATATCATATAACATGACAATCCTACCACTAAAGATGAAATTAATCCAAACACCTTAGTTAACATCACTTTTATCCTTGATTTAGATACAATGAAACCGAAATTTAATGAAAAAATTATTTGTATTATAATGAAAAAAATTCTCATTGTTTTCGATGGTTTTATCTTCATGACAAGGTTGTTGTTGTTCGAGTGAACTTTGACCATTTTATCGGTCAATAAAGTTATACCTGCGAACGGTCAGAAGAATTTTAAACGTGTAACGAAACACGGAATTTAATATCTACTAATACAAGTCACTTTGTATAATTGCAATGTACCCACAGGAGTAAGTTAAAGTCGTGTTTACATCGGAGTATTAAAAATTAGGGGTAAGAATACAAATTTGATCCATTAATTTCTTTCTTTTATAATACATATCCTTAATTAATTGCAATTAGTCACACGCTTTTCGGTGAATAAAAACATCGTGAGGATAACTGCATATCTCTAGAGAATACTGGGGATATGTGTAATTGGAGCATTGGAGCAGCGTGGTAGGTCTTAGTGCCAACGCTTCCCTCCAGAAACGGAGAGAGGAGGCCTATTCCCAGTGGGATTGTAACAGGCCGCTACTTTTACTTTACATATCCTTACTAATATCCATAGTGATATAAATGCTATAAGTCTTGTCTGTCACGTTTTTACAGCTAATCCGGTTAAGCAATATTGATGAAACTTAGGACAGTTGAAGTTTATATACTTAGGGTCTCATATATAGGATGAAAGTTTCCCATTTTCCTTCGGGAACAGTAAAAAGCATATAGAACATAAGTGTGGGTAAATTAATATTTATGTGCACTCGAAAGAAGTTGCGGTTAAAGCTTATAAAAAAATATTTGTTTTTTTATGTATTTATTTATGTACCTTAAAAAAACGTAAGAAAATAAAAAATGTCTACAAAAGTCAACTTAACCCTTTGACAGAGATCTCTGCCAGCTAACCTATGAAGTGAGTCAATTCATAGTACATATAGCAATTCATGGAAAAACAATCCTCCTCCTGCGACACCTATATGCCATGATAAATGCTCTATAAATTATTTATAGAATTAGGGGTTTTTGCGATAATCAGCGATTAATCTAATCAAAATAACATTATTACCTTTGCCTTATAAGTCCCTTTTTTAGTGTACGTAATATGGGCCAAATAATAGTTCAGAAAACTGTATATACATAAATACATAAACCATATAATGTATAGATATACATTAGAGTCAGCACTGGAATCCTCAGTCCTCTTATCAAGCATACGCACAGTAATAACTGAAAACAGAGTAACTGACAAAAATCCCTTTGCGAGACATATATAAACTGTACCGTGAAGGCCCATCACTTGCAGCAGTATCATGTTAGCGCTTACAGACTTATTACAGTCGACATACGAGAAGGGCGAGCGCAGACGCATCGCTACTCCTCGTACTAATTGGAAAGAATAGTCGGCGAACGTATTCTTAAAAGTTCCTGCAAGAGTAGTACAAGATTAAATATATATATTAATTTATATATATTTATATAAATTTATATATTTAAAACTTTAAAACTTGACAGTAATCCAAACTATATGCATACATCGTGACTTTACTTAGCTGCCGCGTGGTATCCGGCAGAATAGAATAGACCACCCTCCTTTCTTACCGAGGTATCGTTAAAAGCGACTAAGGTAAGTTGACGTCAGGCAGGCGGCCGGTCGTAAAATACGTAGCCAAATCATATGACAACATGTTTGTAACATATTGTGCCGACCCCACTTAGAGTGGGATAAGGGCAGGAGGATGATGATCGTGATTTTACTTAGGTGATAAACTTTGGGAATCAGGTTAATATTGAAAGTATATAAAATTAAAATTAAAATTTAAAAATTACTATTAAAACAGTAAAGAAGCATTTTCAACAACAGTATCTTTGTAATAACGACACATTCAAATAATTGGATTGATAAAAGATATATTATTAGAAAGAATAGGGCAGTGAAGGGGTCATTGTGCGGTTAACGTGAGTTAATGCGTGTATCAAAGTTAATTAGGGAAAGCAATACAGATGAATCAATGAATAATGATGAATAATTTAGTTTTATGATATATAATAATATACACAAAGATAGTGTGATCTGTACCTAAGATTAATTATTCAAAAGATGTCCATTTGTCAATATTTCTAATAAAGTAATACGATTGAGTGATGCTTTAAAAAATAAGGATCCATAAATTCGATTAGTTATAGGTTAATTTATTGCGTCCAATTTCCATCCGTTTTCAAATATTTTCTGTTTATAACTGTAATTTAATTGATTATTATTTTATTGATCACTGCGCTGGACGCGAGTGCTGGGACTCGGTAATGGTAAACTCTTGGGAGATTCATCTGATTGATACCAAATTAGACCAGCTTGGCACAACTGGCTTCCCTCGAGACCGAGGACCCCCTTATTGAAGCTGTGATAGCCTAGCGGTGAGACCGTGCGACTCTCTAGAGACGACATAGGTTCAAACCCCGGGCAGGCACCAATGAGTTTTTCTATTAAAACTTATGTGTCTAATTGATAATTGCAATTTATCACACGCTTTTCGGTGAAGGAAAACATCGTGAGGAAACCTGCATATCTCTAGAGAATCTAGGGATATGTGTAACCTACCAATCCGCATTGGAGCAGCGTGGTAGGTCTTAGCTCCAATCCTTCTCTCCAAAAACGCAGTCCTTAGCCCAGCAGTGGGCATAGTAACAGGCTGTTACTTTACTTTTTTTACTTTTATTATTTTATTGATCAATTAATGCCACGCTAAAATGACAATGTATTTTCCACTGGGTGAAAAGACGACCTCTAAGCTTGAATAGATATTTTGTTTAAGTTGCACAAAACGATTCGTGTTAGTATCCTCTGGACAAAACTCATAAAAATGACATGCAATACATAAAATGCTTTTCTCTTTTCCACAGTATATCTATTATTATAGTCCGTGTTGCAATAGAATATTAGTTAATCAATGCCTTAAAGGACTCGATTCCAGACCGTTAAATAAACTTTAGTTAATCAAACTTGACATGATCATTGACATTTGGCAACCTTGTCAAAGATAATCCTTGTAACTTGGTAATAAAAATATCAGTACGTGCATGTTGGTCGTGAAAATATAACATACATTGTATATATATGCATGTCAAACGTAATAAACATGTAGAGGCTGTTGTGAATTTTATTTGTAGTTTATTTGTACTTACTATGTAATTCTCTTCCTCTGTAATTCATCACTCAATTTCCTATTAACATTCTCGGCTCTCTCTTGGCATGTTAGTTCACACATGCTAGAGGAATGTTATAGAAATGTTATGATCTGTCTACGTTATGTCTATGTCTATGTCTATGTTATGGCCTACCATGAACTTTTAGAAAACGATTCAATTCAAAGTCAGTACCTAAACCCAACCGCTTTCTTTTCGTACCTCGAAGTGTGTTTGAATAAGACAACGTTATATGAACTATAGATAACTCTGTCTCTTTTACTCAAATGTTTTTAGGACGCATTCCGAACTCTCAGTCGGCGACGACTTAAAGTGTGCGTCTTTAAGACTTCATTGCATGAAAGAGTAAAACAATTTAGTTTACATCTTCAATTGAGTAGAAATAAGAGTTCATGGTAGGCCTGCTGGACATGGTATACATGCTAATATCAAAGGAGTAACGTAAAGTAACGCCCAGTTACTATCCCATTGTTTGGCGTAAGCTTTCTCTCTCCATTCTTGAACTTGGTGGGTACCCACCACGCTGCTCTAGTGCGGATTGGTACGTAACACGTATCCCCAGAATTGTGAAGAAATGCAGGTTTCCTCACGATATTTTCCTTCACCGAAAAGAATGTGGTAAATTGCAATTATACCGCTGGGCTATCACAGCTTATCGTAATATTGTGAACGCGGAACTTTCATTCACATCACACCACATCAACAACAAGAGATGGTAAAAGTTGTCATAAGTTATATATTTCATTTCGAAATACGTCTGCCGATTTTCCTACTAACTTATTTTCTCAGCGTATGATTACAATTTTTTTTAAATACCAAGAGTTGTCTGTAAGAAATTGCTTGAAACGATAAGACCGGCTTTGTACAGTGATAATTAAATTAACCAATTAATTTATGTAATAAAAAAATTGAATGAATGAATGAATTATTTTGTCAATTGTAAATGAATTAAAATCTTATTATTGTTTATTCAAATAGGCCTTTGTATTTATGAATTGTCAAATTATAATGAAACCAATGACTTTGACAGGCCCGTTGGCGCAGTGGGAAGTGACCCTGCCTTCAGCTTCACGGGTCGCGGGTTCAATTCCCACCGAAGGCCGACATTTTCTATAAACAATTTGTTGGTTCTTCGAGCCTGGGTGTATATTTGTATTTAAGTATGTATTTAAAATGATATATTAGTAGATCTACCGGTTGTCCGTCACCCATAACACAAGTATTAAGTCACTTACTTTGGCGTCCGACGACGGTGTTTGTAAGTGTCCCATATATTTATTTATTTATTTATTTACTTTAACAAAATCCACAGCTCTTATATTAATTTACAAAATATTACTTAGTTTAACTTACAGCCAATTACGGATTTTAATTTTGCTAACAATATTATCAATATAATAAGGACGCCAGAGAATTGTGTGTGTGTAAATGTGTTGCATGTGGGGAGAAGTGTGTGCGCATGGTTGAATGCATGTTTATGCTATGCATGAAAATGCTTCAATTTGGTATATATTTTTATATAGTTACATACATAAAATAGTTTTACATATTCTGAATATTATCCAGAATTTTATTATTTATTTATTTATTTATAGAAAGGTCATCAAATATTACCAAATAAGCATATCGTATTCAATCTAATGTAAAAAATAATAGATGCATATCTAATCTATATGTATTAATTTAGTTACATATTCTATGTGTTTCTAAAGTTTGTGTGCCACAGTTGGAACGGAAACCGCTGGTTTTACGAGCACTTGCAACTTCTAACGACATTCGTCTGCCATTAAGTGGGGAAATAGGACGGATAATACCCAGAGCGGTGCAGTTTGTGGAATCCACTTTGGGTATTACTTACAGTGCATAATTAATGGTGGATTTTGTAAAGATACCACTATTATTCACTACTTGAATGCTTTATATTCCGGAGCTCTTGATCACTATAATGAAATGCTTCTTTTTTGTCACCCATCAAGCTTATATATCGGGCCCACATCTATACTACTAATATATAAAACTGAAGAGTTTGTTTGTTTGATTGTCTGAATGCGCTATTCTCAGAAACCACTCTGACCGATTTTAAAAATTCTTTTAGTGTAAGTTTCTAGTCCATTTATCGAGGAAGGTTATATAACATCACGCTAAGATGATTAGGAAAGGAGCAGCAATAAAACATATTGCGAAAACGGCCAAAATTTACAGCTTTCATTGCGTGATCTAATTTTAATTCTGGAACTATAATAAACATCATATCAATAAAATGAAAAACAAAAATATATACTTGAAAGCTCATCATCCTCCTCCTGCCCTTATTCCACTCTAAGTGGGATCGGCACATGTTACAAACATGTTGTCACATGATGTGGCTACATATTTTAAGACCGGCCGCCTGCCTAACGTCAGCTTACCTAAGTTGTATTTCACGACTACGACGGTATGTGGGTGGTCTATTTCACTCAACCGGATACCACACGGTGGGTCAACCTACCTTAGTAGCCTTTTACGACACCTTGGTAAGAAATGAGGGTGGTCTATTCTATTTAGCCGGATACCACACGGCATCAGTTTAATGCTAAGCTTGCGATATATATTTTAAATTAAATATTACTCTTAAATAATAATTTATCAAAGCAATCTGCTCAAAGTGTCGAATATTACGTAATAGTGCAAAAAGCGCAGCTACGGTACCCGACGATGCAATATAGACGTCTACATTGCCGCCGTTTCTCCTAAGTTGATCTGCTGGAAACACGGTACGTCTTTTCGTCAAAATTTTCCAACTATGGTTCAACCAATTTAACCCAATCGTCATCATCATCTTCCTGCCCTTATCCACTCTAAGTGGGGTCGACACAACATGTTAATAACACGTTGTCACGTGATTTGGCTACGTATTTTACGACCGGTCGCCTGCCTGACGCCATCTTACCTTAGTCATATTTTATGACCCCTCAATAAGAAAGAAGGTGGTCCATTCTACTCAACCGGATACCACACGGTGGGTCAACTTACCTAAGTCGCCTAAAAGATTTGTATTACGAACAAGCTCTATATCGGCTTTAAATCAGTTTTTCACAATGTTTTTCCCGCGTAAATACCGACCTTAAACCTTAATCTTCTATTAACCTTTTAGAAAAAACAGTACAAAAATCCATTCGGTAGCCTGCATATCTCTAGAGACTTCTGGGGATATGTGTAACAAACCAATCAGTATTGGAGCAGCGTCTCAGCTCCAAGCCTTCTCTCCAAAAACGGAGAGAGGAGGCCTATGCCCAGCAGTAGGACAGTAACAACCCGTTACAGTTAATAGTTGAAGTATTTGGACAGCTTTTCTTATAGAAATTATACAATTGTATTGATAATTTATTTACAAACTTTAAATGATTTATAGAATTAGGCGTTACTTTGCGGAGATCCATAATACAAAAGTAATAATAAAAATTATTTTGCTATAATCCGCGATACAGTAAATAGAAAATATATATAGTGTTAAATGTATAGTGGACTATCCGTATTTTCATACATTTAATCGCAAAGCTTTGCGATTTTGTCGTGGAGTCTGTCTCCTGATGATGCTTCGGTTGCGGGGCGAAACGATTGCTGAGTTTGTGATAGTGAACGTGTCTAGTGCTTGTGTATTGTGGTGGAAGTGGTGGAGGTTTGTGCATGTGTTTTTACGAATCCTGCACGTATCGGGTATGAAAATACGGATAGTCCACTATACATTTAACACTACATATATTTTCTATTTACTGTATCGCGTATTGTAGCAAAATAATTTTATTATTACTTTTGTACAAACTTTAAATTTAACGAACAAATGCCTACACGCGTTATAATGTTGAAATAAAGAGCAACTTATTGTTAGTTTTACGTCACAGTCATTAGTTTACACGTGTTTCCAATAAACTTTAACATTCACGCCTCCATTGTATAGGGACATAACTTTAAATATATAGGCGATTCTTATTGAAACGTGCGTGAACATGACATCACGAGGTAGTTAAATGTAACGACTCAGAATGATACATCTGCCTTTTTCAAGTGCATTTTTTATGTTCATAAGTCCGTTTCAATAGAGACTGAATGATTTATACGAACCTTTTGAAGTTAACATCGGCTAACAGGTGAAAGTGTTGTCGTATTAAGTCTAATTAGGCTATTGTAGCAATTTATAGCCCCTTCATCCTAATATATTTCCGCACTAAAGGCTGTATTTACTTCTACTGTTAAGACTTCCGTTTTTGTGACACACCATATGAGTGGCAGTTAATCTGTATATATATGAAAATTAAATTTTTGTTGTTTGTATTTGTAAAATTCTAGAAATAGTATCATCATCATCATTCTCCTGCCCTTATCCCACTAAGTGGGGTCGGCACAACATGTTACAAACATGTTGTCATTTGATTTGGCTGCGTATTTTACAACCGGCCGCCTGCCTGACGTCATTAATCTTAGTCGCCTTTTACGACTCCTCGTTAAGAAATGAGGGTGGTCTATTCTATGCAGCCGGTTACCACACGGCACTATTCTAGAAATAGTATATGGATCGATTTGAATTGAGGGTATTCAAAACTAATATTGTTGGGTACTGCTAGTAATACGTACATATGTATCTATATATTTATTATAAAACAAAAGCTGTCTGTCTGTATGTCATTGATTTTCTCAAAATCTACTAAGAGGATTTTTGTATGGTTTTTACTTAAAGGTAGTGCGATACTTCCGAAAGGTTAATAGTACATAACCGTTTTATGAAAATTGTCTTGAAGAAGGCGCGCGATTGTAAAAAAAAACTCAATTACTGGGAACTGTGTCGCGTGTGCCGCGTAAACCAATAGAAATACACTGAAACAGTGCATCAGAAAATTGTAGATCTACAAAAATACTAGAAAAACTCCGCGACAGCATGTCTCTATCTCTTATGGTTAACTCATTATAACTACTTTTATGTCTAGGTATTCTATTATATTTTATGGTATTTTTCTATTGTATGGAATTTTCGTTTTTATATACCATTTATATTATAATTTAAAAAAGGTATTTACTCGGGAAAACTTTGTGACATTGGGTGCCACGTGGGTGAATCTGCACCTACAGTTAGTATGCCTTGCAAGTTATTTTTAAGGCTGACAGGCTGCCTTCTCTATTTTAAAGAAGCTTCAAGAGAGATGAAGTGGTACGATGGACTGACCTTAATATCTTTAGCCAATCACAAGTTCACATATATTTGGAAGACATTGATTCTCTGGCTAGCAGCGACTGCCAGAGTCCATGTCAAATGTTTTACTCGCCTTGACAAGTACAGTCCTAAGCAATACAATGTTATGAGATTATTATTTGTATTATTTAAATGGGGACATCCCGCGCTGAGATTATAACATGCGAGATTATAATATGAGAGGAAAATACAAACTATTCTAAATGACTAAGTTTTCTGGGTTGTAAAAAATATAACACCTTCGTCGATGATGAGAACTTAGAAAGGAGTTGGATAGACAAATTAATCTTAATTTTTTTATTGTTAATAAAGTAAAAAAAAATAAAGTAACTCTGCCCACTGCTGGGATAAGGCCTCCTCTCTTCGTTTTTTTTTTGGAGAGAAGGATTGGAACTAAGACCTACCACACTGCTCCAATGCGGATTGGTAGGTTACACATATTCCCAAAAATCTCTAGAGATATGCAGGTTTCCTCACGATGTTTTCCTTCACCGAAAAGCGTGTGATAAATTGCAATTATCAATTAGACACATAAGCTTAAATACAAAAACTCATTAGTGCCTGCCCAGGGTTTGAATCCATGATCGTCTCTAGAGAGTCACACGGTCTCACCGCTGGGCTATCACAGCTTGCTTATTGTTAATATCTGTTACTAAAGGCTTGATCGGGGTAAACTTCAGTAAAGATTAGCATAGGTCTTCTTTTATCACTTTAGATTAACTGGATATTGGGCCTTTACGAAGCCGCATTGAAAACAACGTTCTTTCTTATATCCTTACGCCTTACGACTGTAGTCGATCTCCTTATTCAGGCGATCGGTTTCGAACCCGAATTTACTGCACCAAAATTAGTTTTGCCTTTTCGGTTTATTGGCGTGCGTAATTGAATCATAACTATCTTACCCCTAAGTCACCTCCCTAACATATAAACCACATACAAGCTGAAATAATCCTGAAACAAATGAAAAATTTCAATAACCGACGTACCTTCTCCGTGATTTAAGGGCAAAAAGAAAAATATCACAAACCGATGGGATTGGAATCTGCGATAAATGGTCAGTCCGCACAGGCAAACTCAAAGGTTATAGACTCTGCAACTAGGCGGACCGACGATTTTAAAGAAGTTTCCAGAAGCCGCTGAATTAAATCAGTACAACATCTTGTGGTATGCCAATCCTTGGATCCTCCATAGGTTAGAGAAGGAATAGAAATGGGAAAATGTATACATATACTCTTTCTGACCACTAAGGTAGACCCATACTCAACGAACGAATCATTTTTAAGTTCAACTGTCATGACAATCGGCTTACTCGGCTACTTAAATACAAACATTTTGTTAATAATAGCCTTACTAGTCACCAGGATTTTCCCAGCAGACATGGGTTCGATTCCGGCGTTATTAATTTATATTTTTAACATTTATAAATTATTTAAATTTCATTTCATTCAGTTTCATTATTCTGAAGTTCACATTATAAAAAATATTTGCATCATAGTCGTTATAGGTATTTATGTATTTTGTGGTCAGGTTATTTTTCAAATAGACGTAGAATAACAAATTACGTTAGGTTTTACCGTAATATATTAGCACTGTAATATTCCTATTCATATCTCAGATATGTTATTGTACACGTGTAAGGAAAACTATTTACATCAATTTGTTATTAACTTACATTACGGCTTACTTCACAAGTTCTAGATTAGGATCTGGCAACATATTTTTGAATGGCACTCCAAAGCTATAGTTAGGTCGAGATCTACATAGTCATGACACTGTATCTCTCATAATATCATCATCCTCCTGCCCTTATCCCAGTGGTATCTCTCTAAGTGGGGTCGGCACAACATGTTACAAAGATGTTCTCACGTGATTTGGCTGCGTATTTTACAAGCGGCCGCCTGCCTCACGCCAACTTACCTTAGTCGCCTTTTACGACACCTTAGTAAGAAATGAGGATCATCTATTCTACTCAGCCGGAGACCACACAGCGGATCTCTTTTAGCATATCATATTTAAAATTTACTTTATACAAATAGCAAAGTAAAATTAGTAGAGTAATATATATAAGACATAAGTAACCTTTTAACACCCCACAACTAGATCTTCTCTCTACTTTTTTTGAGTCTTTCTGTACTACTAGTTATAAGTAATTTACTGTGGACGTTCAAAACGACAGATATTATTGTATTTAATTTTAAGAAACACCTTTGTAACCATGTCTTTCCAAATAAACAATTGAATTGAATTGAATTCAACTAAATTCACCAGATTGCTCTAATGTCGAACAATTTTATACTTTACGACTTAAATAATTCGACCGAATTTAAAATTGCGCTTAATCGAGGTAGGTACATTGTGGTCCGTATTTGAATGTCATCGACTATTTAACAAAGCTAGTTTCTTGCTTTTCCAAATTATGGATCTCTCCAACACTCGCGAGGTATGTAAGCACTACGTTATGCTTTACTACAGTTTGCCACAAAAAAACTAGCGTGCGAATTGCTCTAGGCAAAAAACCATAGCTATTCCCTTAACACTATATTTTTTCAACATTGCTGTGTCGTGTGTCGGAGTATAATTATTTTATAATATACTTACCATCCTCAATATTATTAATATTTTCTGTACGATAAATGTCAACTGTCATTTAAAATTATCGTAATGGCGAAGCTAGCGTCGATTGTTAAATTTTATAGAATGTTCTGTTCTCTAAGAAGTTATTTTCTCGTAGAACGAAATCACTAGTACCAAATATTATGATAGTATTGGTAGCTAGGTAGTATTATCAAAGTTTCGTCTTGAAGGATCATATTTAATAATAACTTTTTAGCAAAGATTACACATTACCCACCGTGTGGTACAGCTTGAGCAGTTGATTTAGAATAACTTTCTCAAAGACCTTGCTAAGAGTTGGCAAGATCGAGATGGGTCTATAGTTGTTAGGGTCGCTCTTATCACCAGATTTGAAAACAGGGATCAATTTACTGTACTTCATTAAATTTGGAAATGTCCCTGTGTCTACAGACTTGTTAAAGATCTTGGCCATAATAGGTGCAATAATTTCAATAACATTATTTATTAACTTTACAGACATTCCCCATAAATCAGTTGTTTTTTTAATATTTAAACTTTTAAAAGTTTTAACAATATCGTACGGAGAAATGTGTCTAAATTTAAAATTTACATTGCACTTCATGACGCTGGCCTTTAAAACATTAAGAGCTTCAATTGGGGATGAGTTTATTGAGCTAGTGGTGGAAATGGGTATATTCTGAAAAAAATGTTCAAATACACTCGCCACTTCTGCGTCGGAATTAGTAAACTCATTCCCAATTTTCAGCTCTATGGCAGAATTACGCATTTTATGTCTGCCTACTTCATCTCCTATAACATCCCAAGTTGTTTTTATTTTATTTTCAGAGTTCATTATTTTACATTTAATGTGAAGTGATTTGGCCTGTGCGCAGACATTTCTAAACATTTTCGAATATTTTTTTACATATTCTAAGAATGTGGGGGACTGATTATATTGTTTTTCTGCATACAGATCAAATAACTTGTTTCTACTCTTATAAATGCCATTAGTAGCCCAATCGCTAAACCTGAGATGTTTGGAGACTTCTTTTTCTATAATATTAAATGTCTTATCGAATTCACTACCAATAATTCCAAAGAGAGCATTAAAAAGATCATCTGAACTACCGCAACTTTTGTCAATATGTGGTAATTTTGATATTACATTCATTTCATTCCCTACTGTTAGGTACTGAGGAGTTCCCTCATCACCAATCCTAGCACCAGAACCAGGTCATGCTTATCATAAACATGTATTGTCATCGGGACTGGACCAGCATATAAAATTTCAGCTCAATCGGACATCAGGAAGTGGGTCAAATTTAAATTGTAAGATTTCACCTCCACATTCGTACACGGTAAGCAAATAAAAGCTATTAAAAAAGACGCGTTACCCCTTTGGGAACAGAAAAATATTTATTATTACATGATGAGAGTGTTTTAAATTTCACGTTAACTTAAACGAAACTGTAAGTACAGTGTAAGTACAATTTGTTTATTTTTATACTCTAGCTGTACAATTTCATGCCAATTTTAGTATTAATTTCATTAAAATTTTATTAGAGGATTGGCTGTGAGTGCAAAACAAACTGTCACTCAGACAGACTTTCGTATTAATATTATTCACGTCAGTTTAGGACACTACAGTAGGGCTTGTGTCCCACATTTGGGCATATGCTTTTTTTTACCCGCCACGCTGCTCCAATGCTGATTGGTAGGTCATATATACCTCAGAAATTATCCAGAGTCATGCAGGTTCCCTCACGATATTTCCCCATTGAATTTACCTGTAAAACTTATTGGTGCTTGCCCTGGGTTTGAACCACTGACTCCGTTCATCTACCACAGATATATTTTATTTATTCGAATGGGCATATATAAATGCTAGTAGTACCCCCGAATTAGTTTCCATCAATTTAAACGTTTAAGTATCCTCAATGATACAAAAGATAGTTTTGTTTCCGTTCTTAAAAAAATGAATTTTCTTACGATCCTCCCTTTAATTGTACATAACCTTTAATTGCGCCGAATTTCATAAATATTGATCCATCGAATAAATAGTGCAAGCTTAACAGACAGACAAACAGACCGCAGTATATACATATGTGTATATGTAGTATAGCATTGCATCGTATCGTAGAGTAATTTGGTGGATATATCAAATGAAAAGTGTAATCAAACGGCGTTTCTTGTAATTATGCGTCATATATTTGCGAAATTTCAGACGTTCCGCTTTAGGATTCATTAATAAATTCACTTTACTAAGAGCCTTTAAACCGTCTAGCGTACATAAAGGCACGACCAACCGGACACCCCGTGAGAAATCGTTTTAATACTCAAAATCCTCTTGCAGTTTGAGCGTTTAATGAATTACGTTGGGTGCAGCCTCCGGCGCAAGACGTGCATCGATCAACGTCGCCCCCTGGCCCCCTGGTTGGCCAGGTCCCACCCCTGGCCCCCTAGGCCGCAGGGTGGTCCCCTAGCTCTACTGCCCAAATAAAATATTCGCATGGTGTCGGTGTTCAGTTGCTCAAATATGACAGCAGCGACATAAAAGAGAATATGAAGGCATTATTTTAACTCTACGTTCATAAGACATGATTGTACTCCCTCGTACTTATTTTTCATTTACTTATTTAGTTGCGAGTTCAGAATTCGGCAAAGCCGTATGTATTACGTAAGTAATAATGAAATTACTTTGCTATGGTCGTCGATTAAGTTAATATAACAAATATATAATGCTAAATGTATAGTGGACTATTCGTTCTCATACCCGATACATACAGGATTCGTAAAAACACTTGCACATATCCACCATCGCCATCACAATATACACGCACTACACACGTTCACTATCACAAATTCAATAATTTATTCGCCCCGCAACCAAAGCATCATCAGGAGATAGGCTCCACGACAACATCCCATAGCATGTCTATGAGCCTATCTCCTGACGATGCTTAAGTTACGGGGTAAAACGATCGTTAAGATTATCGTGGTGAATGTGTGTAGTGCCTTTGTAGTGTGCTGTTTCTTGGTGGTGTCTTGTGATATGTATGGTAACTTATCCTACATTCATGAGAAAGGTTTTGCTTTCCACACTTAACATAACATAGATTTTCTTAACAAATTCGGATTATAGCAAAAGGATTTTATCAGAACTTGATATTTCGCTAAGTAACGCCTACTTCTATAAATTAATAATAATAACAATAAAGCCGTTATTATTTGAAATACACGGTCTTTTTTGCATCAGAATTAACGGTTCTTTGACAGTGTATGTCCTCTATCGGTCTCTTCTAACAATTTCCAGACTTTCGTATCGTAAGTCTTTTATCTCAACGTGTGGCCCGCAACCAATATAATCTCATCATCCCATCTTAACCTTGGCGTATTCTGTTTTCTACTACTACTTATTATGTCTCAATTTCACTGTGACAATCTGTTTTTCATCATATAGCTAACCTATTTCTAATTGAAATTATACCTTAAAAATTGCCTTGTGTGACGCTTCACCACACATGTTATGTTACGCCAGTCAAGTCAAGGTCCTCATTGAAATCTCCGTACTGTCAAAATGTAACGGCCGTAACGCTATTATGACACTCATCTACCACTAAGAAAGGAGATGCTTCAATAGAAGAAGAAAAAAAATGTTTCTTTACTAAAAATCATTTTCATCTTAATTAAGTTACAACGCTTAAATTTACCATATGTAATTAGTACACAGTAATTGTGGTCTCCACTAGGTCTAGCCTGTATCGTGGAGGCCAGCTAAATGAATTTCCAGACTAAATTAAAAACATGCGCTGCTTGAAAACCTTATCTAAATAGTCTAGCTAAAGAAAATATAAAAACAAACTATTACAGAAAACTATTTGTAAATTTATCATATATACCGCACGCAATCTGTAGTATCATGTCACGCCAGACGTATTTATTATAAATTACAAAGTTACAACTTACTTATGTTAAATGATTAGAGTGACAGAAAATGTATCATTAAAATTTAACATTAAATCTGTAATTTAATAGCCGTGTGGTATCAGAATAGAATAGACCACCCTCCTTTCTTACCGAGGTGTCGTAAGAGGCGACTAAGGTAAATGCCGTGTGGTATCCGGCTACATAGAATAGACCACCCTCATCTCTTACCAAGGTGTTGTTAAAAGCGACTAAGGTAAGTTGACGTCAGGCAGGCGGCCGGTCATAAAATACGTAGCCAAATCATACCCATATCCCACTTAGAGTGGGATGCATTTTCAAGGCAACCTTATACTCATAAAGCTGTCTAGTACGAACTCCAGCTTATCACTCCAATGTAAACTGTATTCAGCTATTTCTATACCCTATGATATATTATAGTAAAAGTGTAACTCTGATTGATTTTTATTTCATTGTACTTTTCTAGAAAACCAAGTATTTCATCCAATTTTCTTATCTCTTTTTATAGGTCAGGACGCCGTATAAAAAGTGGTAACTGCAAATTCGCTTGCTTTCTTCCAGTCGGGGTTTCGCCCCAGGGGCTAGGTGGCTACGTGACGCTTCTGAATTATAAGAAAATGCATTTACGACGTCGCGCCGCAGCGCGGCGCATTTCGGTGTCTACGTGAGCTCTACAATATGGATTAGGATGGCACCAAAGTTTTACTACTGGCTTTGTAACCACTACGAACTTTTATTATGCTGCTATATTTATTTGTCTAGTAAAATTTGATTCAAATCAGTCACGAAATGTTTTATTACGAGTACAAATTACACCTGTGTAAGAAAAAATTGTGGTGAAAGAGTCATGTATATTACTGACAGAAGGTATTATCAAGGCATATAATAGTCAATCGAGTCTCATCAGAAAACTGGCTCTCTGTAAATAGAGCCATATTAGTTTTTAAATCCATTCCTTATCGTAACCACAAAAATTAAGTAAATTATAACAATAATTGATGTTACAAATTGACGCAATTTCTTCAAATTAATTATGAATAGCTTTTGAAGTATAGTAAAAACAATTTAGTGAAAAAATTACAAAGATTTATTTTATTTTATTTATTTATTTAATATTTCAAAAATATACATGTACAAATTATTGTGACCCTAGCTAGCTCCCAAGCTAGTTTAAACTGTATTTTGGGAACCAGTGCCCACCTTCACTAGTTTCAGTTTACATATTACTTACTTATAGGTGTAAAAAATTACAATAAAAAAGTGAATAAAAAAATAAAAAACAATTTAAACTAAACTATAAAGAACAACATTTTTAGATAACTAAGGTAAGGTAAAAAAACAGAAAAAAAGACTAAAACTCTTATGTCTTATATTACATAAAAATAACAATTACAAAATTATATAGAATGAATAGATAACTTTTGGTTAAAAGTAGAATTATAGTATGCGGCAATAAATAATGTACATCGAGGCTTAGAGAGAGAAATCGGCTAGATTCTGTTTCATAGAGCATTGTCTCTGTCGCACAGACTGACGAACCCGTGTGAACACATACGAACTGAGTGACAGTGACAGCGCTCTACGAAACCGAACTGGCCGGCTGTTTCGTTCTAAACATCGATGTGCATTATTTAATGCTGGTTACTATAACTATAAAGAGTTATCAACATTTATTGCTTTACAACCTATGTAAAAAGTAAAGTCAAGAAGCGGCCTGTTACAATCCCACTGCTGGGAATAGGCCTCCTCTCTCCGTTTCTGGAGAGGAGGGTTGGAGCTAAGACCTACCACGCTGCTCCAATGCGGATTGGTAGGTTACACATATCTTCAGAATTCTCTAGAGATATGCAGGTTTTCTCACGATGTTTTCCTTCACCGTAAAGCGTGTGATAAATTGCAATTATCAATTCTACACTTGAGTTTTAATAGAAAAACTCATTGGTGCCTGCCCGGGTTTGAACTCGTGTTCCCCTCGAAAGAGTCGCACGGTCTCACCGCTGGGCTATCACACACACAACAACCTATGTGACGATAGTAAAAACCTTATTTTATATCTCGAATGCTTTTAGATAAAACCGTGTCTAATAAAGAACCCAACAAAATGAAGCACGTTGAAAAATTCGCCGACGCCACAGAATTATCGCTAAGAAAACTTGAGCAAGAAATGTATGCAGCTTACTTGCATCCGAGCTTATCGCATCTATCAACGTCCGAAGGCTTTCACGGAAGGCTTTGTTCGCCCCCCTTACAGCCCACCGCCCCGTTACAAAGAACTTTAACCACCACCCTCAACTTCGCTTCCTAACCTACGCATTCCGATATTGAAGTCGTTAGCTAGTTAATTGTATATACAATTTCATATACTTTATAATAGTTTAAGACAAAAGAAATAAAGGAATTATTTAGTTAAAATCCTCATTTGTCACAAGGATTATACTAAAATATTATGAGGAATGACTACATAAATAAATGCAAAAGTATTTTGCGACATTATAAGAAATATTTTGTATAAAATAGATAGAGTAGAAACCTAATAAAGAATCGTAATACAAATATATAAAAAATAATGGTAGACTTCATTCGCGTCGAATTAAGCGATTAAATACTCTCAATAATGCAATGTGTGTTTATTTCCGGTTCCTGAAATGAAGACGAGATTTTCATTTATGACAAATTTCATCTATATACGTTCAGTGGTCTAGCCGTTACAACGTGACATATGTATTTACGCAATTATAATATTAGCGTGAATTAGTAATAAAATATAAAAGTATTCAAACTCATCTACGTGTATAAACTCGTTGGTGCAGTCTACGTGGCGATAAAGCAAACAATCTGAACTCGTATCTCCGAGCATCCATCAAAAACTTGGCGCGCGCCTGAAGGCTGATTGGCAAAAACGAGAGAGACGTCCTTGTTATTTGCGACTTTACCTAAGAAAATACCTCTATATAATTAAAGTTTTATTTAAAAAGATATCACATTAACCTAATTTAGCAGCAAAATTATAGAAAAGTAATACTAAAATTATCTCTTGTCTTTGATCCGTAATGAATGTAAAGCTTAGTTTTCTGAGCACAATCCGTTCTCATCTTTATACAGGATTACTAAAATTACTAGTAGTAATCGCCAACGCACTACACTAGCATTGCACATATTTACTAAGACAAAGAGCGCTGTATCAAATTTTTCGATTAAATAATAGAACTAAACGAACTGAAATTATTAATTTAAGTATTAAACATGAATAATATGATATGCTCGTAACAAGCTTTTTTACGTACTATTTTATTCGTCTTATCCCTGTTTTCGGTCATTGAAAAACTGCTAAAATATAAATAGAATACAAAAGTTAATTTTGCGAAAGCCCGATATCTCCAACCCTTTAATTTTTTTATCGCATTTAAGGCTCGGTCACTCAGGTAATTATAATAATATGAATAACAAAATAATGAAAAATCAATAAAATTTATTTTAAATGAAGTGAATATTAGCAACTGATAATCGTCTGACGTGCCGCTACAACAAACAGTATGAAACGCTCAACTAGCAACTAACAGCATCCATCACAAACTTGGCGCTCGACTGAAGGTTGAACGGCGAGAAACGAGAGAAAACTGTTTGCTGTTTGTAGAAATTTACCTTTATTGCACCTTAACTTTATTAGAAATTTATAACACCTTACCAGAGCAAAGTCATATTATTTTTTTTTTTAATTAGGTATTATTTTGGGATGTTCAATAATACATGATACTAATATTTTTCCTTAATCTGTGATGCTGACACTGGAGGGGGAGGCCAGAGACAGAGCAAAATGGGAAGGGCTTGTTGATAAGGTTCATCATTCTCCTGCCCTTATCTCACTCTAAGTGGGGTCGGCACCATGCAAACATGCTGTCATATGATTTGGCTCCGTATTTTACGACCGGCCGCCTGCCTGACGTCAATTTACCTTAGTCGCCTTTTACGAAACCTCGGTAAGAAATGAGAGTGGTCTATTCTATTCTGCCGAATACCACACGGCTGTTGTTGATAAGGTTAAGATTCATAAATGGTTGTAGTGCCATAAGAAGTACGTAAGAAATAAGTATAATCTGTTATTTGCCAAAAACTTTTTCTTCTTCATCAACGGATGAACGTTTATTGCTTGACATAGATCTTTTTATGGGATCTTCTCACCACACAATCTTGTGCTACTTGGCTCCTGATAGCCTTCTTGAGATCATCAGTCCATATCGTAGGAACATTCCAAAACCTTAAGACCCTATCGTTCATTGGTTCTTGGGATTTTAGCACTATATGCCCCACCTATCACCACATCAGTTTTGTGACGAGCTTAGCTAAGTCGGGTGATTTAGTTCTTCCACGGATCTTGTCATTTCTGATTTGATTCCGTAGAGATACTCCGAGCATAGACGCCTGAGTGACTTTAAGCTTTCTTATGAGGCCCATGGTCAGCGACTAAAATGGAGTAGCGGATACAACAAAGAGATACAGATATCAACATTTGCTTTCTCAGATTTAAGGCTAGCTTCTCTACTCTATACGGTTCTTCTTCTTCTAAATCGATGTCCTTATTGCTGAAGGTCGTGTCTAGACGGAATTATTATTACATCGTGCACTAGGGTTTTCTACGTTTTTTTGTCGTCGGCGGTCTTTAAAGCTTCGGTTATTGGCAGGCCTGACTTACTTGGTTGTTCACGGCGGGTCAACTTACCTTAGTCGCCTCTTATGACACCTCGGTAAGAAATGACGGTGGTGTCTATTCTACTCAGCCGGATACCACACGGCAAATAATCATACACACAATATTAGCATAATACACTCATCGGAATCTCAACAGCAAATTAGTGTATGTTTACCGGGGTTCGCAATTGAATATGGCAGAACTAAATTAGCCGACTTGTGCGAACTGTAGGGAATCACAGATCAAATGTTTATATCTCGTTTGGACAAGTCAGTAGTAATCTAGTAGGTAAGTAAGGTCTTATCTGTATTAAATGTCCTCTCCAGGGTCATTAGTCCTCCAGGCAGCTGACAATGAGTTTTCTGTAAAAACTGAAGTGTCTAATTGATTCTTTAGTTGGTCTCTGACGGTCTTTACTTGGTCGCTCACTGTCAGTCACCTACCCGTTGGTCAGACGACCAAAGGGTAGGTGAGCGACCGCGTGGTCTTTTCCCGCCGACTTGGCCAACAACTATCAACTTCTCGAGACTTTCAGAGCTTCTGCGAACAACGTGTCAGAAATATTTAAGTATACGCTGGATGCAAACAGCAAAACTCTCTATGGTTACCACGTATGAAAAGTTTAACATAATTTGCACGTATGAAAAGTTTAACATAATAGCCATTACGCCAGGTCTGCTAGAATCAATCAATAATTTTTCGCTCAGCGTGCACTAAAAAGATGGCAACAGTTCGGATATTAAACGTTCGCTCGACGGAGAAGGATCGAAAGCTCCCTTTGATGAACGCCCGCTATCCGTCTACGTTCTTATCTCACGATAGTTTCCATTTCAATTCGTTTTGAATTTAAGCATCTTAATGAAATAGGTTTTAGCAAAATTTTGCAATACTACGAAACATAATAGAATATGATGACCTCGCTGTAATACTGACGTCTCATGAGTTGAAAATACGCCATATTATAGTGTACCATCTATGAAATGCGCTTTTCTGAATACTGACAGAATTATAAATAAAACTGAAAGGAAATGATTTTTCTTCTAAAATCGGTATGCCAGGGGGAAAAAAAGTCGATATAACTGAGTATTTAGTGACTCAACTTAATTTTTACATAATTTGCTATATATGCTAACGCTGAAAGCCTATTGTAAAAATCTTTTTTCGTCAGGCTATATATTATATCTATATCACATAATCATCGCCTCAATAATCCTTTTGCCCCGTAACCAATGCATCAAAACATCAAAAGTAGAAACTGTGTCCTGATATGTGTACATTATGAAACTAACTAAAGTAACTTCTAATTTGACAAATTAACATACATTCATTAATGTGAAAAATATATCTTTACATCCACTCCTTATTCCTGTAGAAGTTAAATTTAACGCTAACTGAATGAAGGACAACGGAAACCTTATTTATTTTATTTATTTATTTATTTATTGTACATACATAATAATTTAAAAAAGGAAGAAAAAAATATCACATGTACAAAGGCGGACTTATCTCTAAAAGGGATCTCCTAGTCAACCTTTGAGTGACAGCAAGGAAAGGACAAGAAGTTAAATATAGATAAGGAAAAAGAAAGGAAGAAAAAGAAAAATAACGAAACACTATATGCATAGATTAATATTGAAAAATGATGCAACATAGATAATAGTGATTATTCAAAAACTTCCCCCGTGCAATAGATAAATTGACAAAATGTATCGCCAAAGGTCTGTATCGATTCCGCAAGATACAAAGGCGGCTCGATACGCCGCAGACACTAGAGTCGGGTCGAAGCTCGGCCTTTAGATACGTGGCTATTGTGGCCATTGTATGAGAAACAATGCCCATTTCAACACCTCACAATAGCTCAGTTAGCTTTGTGAAAAATTAACGGGAGACCTGCGTCGGTGCAATGAAAGCTATTGTGATAATATTAACATACTAGTCGTATCCGCGACTTCTTTCACGACTTCAGGTTTAAATTAACCTTAAGTCGGTATATGTTTTTTCCAATTCTTAAAGGTAAAATAGTTTTTTTACCATATAAGTACTGTGTCAAATTTCAGCAATATTGCTCAGGCAGCGAGCCGTGAAAACGTAACAGACAGACTGATAGACTGACAGATACGCATTTATAATATTAAAAAATATTGGTATGGATTATAGGATGAGTCTTACGTTTTAAAACGCACCACTGCATACATCAGTCATCGTTCAGTTCTCGACATTATAATAAAATATTAAATTTTATTTAATTATTTAATCAAATGCCAAAACTCAAAGAAATCTTAAGCAATATAACGCTAATGACTATGTAAATCAAAGTTTAAAAATAAAGATATTTTTTAATATAAAAACCAACGAAGGTTCTAATGAAAAGTAAAAACAGGGAACATGGTAAGGAAAATTGTAAAATGAACACATTTATTTTCTTATACGAACTGACGGTTCCTAAAAATAAAATATGTAAAAGAAAATGTGAGATGTAAAGTAGAAGGCATCCGATGTTGAGATAAAAAGAATAGTAAAAATGAACCTGTGACGCGAATATTGTAAATGAAATTTTTTATTATTAGTAAAAATTAAATATTGAGCCACGCAGCGTGTCGATTTAAATCAGTGTATAAGCAAAGACATCAAGTGTACATCCTACTAATCCTATAAATGCGAAACTTTGTGAGTACGGATGGATGTTTGTTACTCTTTCACGAAAAAACTACTGGACGGATTCGGATGAAACTTCACAGTTATATAGGTTATACATCGGAGTAACATATAGGCAATTACAATTTGTAATGATTTGAAATGATGACTTGAATGGAGCGCCATAGAGTTCCTAATATGCGCGGTGCGCGAAGATTGTATGGAATCCGTCGGTTTTGAAGTTAGACAACTGAAATTTTGGATGTAAATCTAAATAAATATATATTTCTTAATATTAAGTAAAATAAATCAATCTAAAATTATCTGTCACGAAACTAAATGTGGCTGGCGAAATTCCACGCGAGCGAAGCCGCGAGCAAAAGCTTACTGTGTATAAGATACTGTCATAAATTATAGACTCCAAATTTCATATCTCGATTTGACAACCAGTAACATTTAACTAGTATGTTATTATACTTACATTATACGTTTGTGTTTACATAAGTAAACCCAGGGTACTGCTATTCGGAAGCAGTTATGCCGGTCTCTTAACGGCTAAAACCTCGTGGTCACCTTGCTGCTTGGTGACGAGCCAGCCTAAAAAATTCCTTACTACTATAAAGAGAAATACAGAGAAAGCAAATGAAGGTGATCTATCTATCTCTCTTTTTTATTTGTGATTAGACAAAGATGAAATTTACGAATTTTATCTTCCCTTTCATTAATTATTGTGACACTCTTACTGACACATTGCTACCCTATTATTGTATTACAACTCTACGTATGTAAAGCCTTGACTATCACTATCAATACCGATATCAATAAAGTATTTAATACATTGCGGATCTACGATTTACTTGGTAAACGAAAAACGTTTACAAAATCACAAAAAAGGGAGAATTTCTTGGTCGTTGCAGCTTAATCCTAGATGCGTCGATTGTCAGGAAATGTTGAAAGAAAGGCGCAAAGCTTTACACGGCGTGGGAACTTAAGCAGCGTGGTTAGCTAGCCGTTAACGTCATACCGCGGATCCATTTCACTTAACTGTAGTGCACGCATTTAGCTTGTATTCTTGAAATATGCAAAGCCCACTCACGACCGACCGCGCGATTGTTGTTTCGACAATCGCGATCGTCTGCCAATAGATTAACCCCTCGTACGCACGAGAAGTTTTTTACAGTGCGTTAAAAATACGTCGAAATGAAACAAATGGGTATCCAGATCTATTCCCATGACAGCGTTTTTAAAACGCGACGTATTTTTATCGAGCAGTGTTTTATTTTAGACGTAGGGCGTTAAGCAGAATATACCATACAAAACTTCTTATTACGCCTATGCGGAGTTTCAACGCGACGTATTTTTTACGCCCGTGCCTACGAGACGTAAGGGAAACGGGGACTGTTTTATTGAAATCGAATATTGTTCAGATTTTATCACTATAGTGTTCACGCTTATCTAGGCTGTTTTATTTCAAAAATATATCATTTTTCAAAAATCAGCTGTTTAACATATAATAAGTTTTTTTAGAGCTTGCGCCCAAAATTGTATTAACGTGTATCAGTTTCCTTTGTCCTTCTTTAATAATCCTTAGTTAAAGGATTCAGCAATACTTAAACTATTAATTTTTATTTATTTTATAACTGACCAAAACAGGATTCGAGGTCAACATATGTAGTTTTCAGTATTTATCGTGAAAAAAAAACTCTTAAAAGTTAATAGTGAGACCTCTAGTCTCTTATCCATCCACATTCATATTTCACACTCATTTGATCACATGATTTTCATACCTCCTCATTATATATCCGAACCATTTTATTCTTGCATTCCTCATCTTTTCTAGAATACTATATTCTGCATATATTATATATGAAGATGGCATAACAAAATATAATATAAATTAGAAACCGATCCCAATTGCTGAATCATAATCGCCCGGATGACCCTAAGTAATAGCGCGTGAGGCGCTTGAAGGAAAAACCTAGTCTCTCATCCCATTAGATGCATTAGTTCATGTGCTTCACCTCCTTTTTAATGGCAGTTTTAGTATCATCATGATTTTATGGCTTATATGGAAAAATTAAAGACAATTAAACATTTTTAACTTCTTCTTTGCCATCAAGTATTAAACCAGTAACCGTTTTGTTCTTTCACAGGAAACCACCATAACCACCACCACATAAATGGAGGTCTTCTATTATGCCACGGCTTTCCTTTTGGAGCTAAGGTTTTGGATTGGAGTCAATAGTCACTACGCTGTTCCAGTGGAAATTTATAGGTTACACATATCTCAGGAATTCTATAAAAACATGCAGATTCCCTAAAAACATTTTTCTTCATCGCATTCGCCTTAAGGGTGATGTTGGGGCTACCGCGCTATTGCAGTGCTTCTGCGATGTTTTCGCACTCGCATACTGACGATTTCGTCACTGTCAGACGCAAACGAATCGCAACACTGATGCGTAAAATGCGCGCAAGCTCTAACATCATCCTTTTTATTTTTTTCGAATTGACTGTATGCTGCTAGCCCTACCGGCTTTTACAGCGTCACCGGGCGGGACGGGCGAGCGCAAAAGCATCGTCGAGGTTCCGAAATGCAGAAAGTAGAGCGCAGAAGCTCTACTAGCGTCAGGGAACGTCGTTTTAAAGGTGCCTCCTGTGAGGCTGGACCACGGCTTAGGGCGACGCGTAGTGTAGGGCTGATGTATGACTTTAATTAGTCATTGCGACGTCAGAAGGGTGGGGAGAAACCACGACCGACCGACGTCAGAAAACTGGGACCTTGTCTTCGCCGGCGAAGTCGCTGTGTGTGTGTGTTACGTGTTTTTGTGTTTGCGATCGTTATTTGATAGTCAGGGTCATATAGGACGCTTTTTGGACGCCTTTATATTCGGTGGTAACATCATGCTGAGGATCGTTGGTGATAAACCTGATTGCCCCATACTGAGACACTGTATACGGACACACGTCTATATATTTAGTGCACAGGTTAGTGGGGCAAAATATATGAAATAGGTTAAGTTTAGAGTTAAGGTTTACTAACATATTTTATAAGTGAAATTGTAACTAACACTTATGGATCATTGGTCTGAAATAAATGTATTATTATTATATGAAAAATTGAATAATAATAATAATAACAATAATGATTATTTGCCAGAATATAGGTAATAAACAGAGATGTTGACATTTTATAAGGCACAAACATATTCTACTGCTTTACAGTATGCAAATTTAAGTTTCAATTTCTTTCGACTCCAAACAATTTAACGGAAGATTTAATACGCCCTATATTATAAATCACTTATTAGTTACTTATGTCATACTGAATAAGGTATTAAGTAAGAGCCTGTTACCATCCCACAGCTGGGCATATACCTCCTCTCTCCTTTTTTTGTACAAAAGGGAATGATATCAAAACCCACCACGCTTCTCTTATGCGGATTGGTAGATTACACCAGAATTCTCTTGAGATATACAAGTTTTCACGTTTTTTTTCTTTACCAAGAGGGTACCGTAAATTGCAAATATCAATTTAGAGACAAGTTTTAACAGAAAAACTGATTGATTTGGCCCGGAGTTTGAATCAGTGACCCTTCCGAAGAAGTCGCACGGTCTCCTCTAGCTTTAAATAACTCTAACATGCAGTTAACTACATACATTGTTTCTAGCGTAGAAAAAGTTACGTAAATTCAATCACATACCCTCGTAATTACTTCCTTCTAACCTGAAGTAAGTAAACACGAAATCTAATCATCAATAACCGCCGAGGCGTAATGTAAAATTAATTTCAGTACGGCGATCACTGAATAGTTTTTATATACTTTGTTAAACTGTAACCATTTCTTAAACTAAATGAACAAATACATATAGCTACTAAAGTGAATTATGTTTACAGCTATATACTTGATAAATTCTTCTTCTTTTTCTTGTTCAACCGATCGACGTCCACTGCTGGACATAGGTCTCCTTAAGGGATCTCCACACCACACGGTCCTGTGCCGCTTGGATCCAGCGGCTCCCCGCGACCTTTTTGTGGTCGTCTGACCACCTCGTGGGGAGTCTTCCAATGCTGCGTTTGCCGGTGCGGGGTCGCCATTCCAGCACCTTAGGACCACAACGCCCATCGGTTCTACGTACTATGTGCCCCACCCATTGCCACTTCAGTTTCGCTACACGATGAGCTATGTCGGTAACTCTGGTTCTTCTACGGATCTCCTCATTCCTGATTTGATCACGTAGAGATACACCAAGCATAGCTCGCTCCATAGCTCGCTGAGTGACTCTGAGCTTTCTTATGAGGCCCATAGTCAGCGACCACGTTTCTGCTCCGTATGTCATAACTGGCAACACGCACTGTTCGAAGACCTTGGTCTTCAGGCACTGAGGTATTTCGGACGAAAAGATCTCGCGCAGCTTCCCAAACGCTGCCCATCCGAGTTGGATTCGGCGACTGACCTCTTTCTCAAAATTGGACCTACCTAACCGGACCGTGTGTCCCAGGTATATATACTCGTCTACAATTTCAAGTACAGAGTTCTCAACGATGACCGGGTGGAGCGGAACAAGTGAGTTTGACATAATTTTCGTCTTGCTCATGTTCATTTTAAGGCCCACCTGTTGAGAGACTCTGCTGAGGTCGTCGAGCATTGTGTTAAGGTCCTCCAGAGACTCTGCCATAACGACTATGTCATCGGCAAATCTAAGGTGAGTGATGTACTCGCCGTTAATGTTGATGCCGTATCCGTTCCAATCCAAAAGCTTAAAGACGTCCTCCAATGCAGCGGTAAATAGCTTCGGGGAGATGACATCTCCCTGTCGCACACCTCGCCGCGTTTGGATTGGTCTCGTAGTTCCGTCTTGGACACGGACAGACATTGTGGCGTTTTCGAACAAACACTTCAACACTTGGACGTACCGATAGTCGATACGGCATCTCTGGAGTGATCTTAACACAGCCCATGTTTCCACCGAATCAAAGGCTTTCTCATAGTCCACAAACGCCAAGCAAAGTGGCCGGTTATACTCCTCGGTCTTCTGTATAACCTGCCGCAGCGTAAATATGTGGTCTATGGTGCTGTAGCCTTTCCGGAATCCGGCTTGTTCGGGAGGCTGGAAGTCGTCAAACCTACGAGCGAGACGATTCGTAATGACTCTTGAAAACAACTTATAAACCTGATTCAGCAGCGCGATGAGTCTGTAATTCTTCAATGAGGTGTTATCACCCTTCTTGAAGAAAAGAACCACCACGCTCCTGTGCCACGCTTTTGGCGTAGTACCTTCGTGAATAACGGAATTGAACAATCGCTGAAGGACTTTGAGTACTGGTTTTCCACCCGCCTTCAGGAGTTCGGTTGTGATTCCGTCATCACCTGGTGCCTTGTTGTTCTTAAGTTGTTTCAAAGCCATACTAATCTAAAAAAAGCCATACTAGGCTGACGTCCGGGATGTCTTCAGTATAGTGTCGGGTTAGCTTGGCTCTTGGGTCTTTTGCCAAGGTGACAGCAGGCTGTTGTGTTGAGGTGTATAACTGCCCATAGAATCTCTCAACCTCTCTCAAAATCTCAGGTCGAGATGAAATGATACTACCAGTATCGGTCTTCAATCGCGTCAGCTGCCTCTGCCCGATAGAAAGATCTTTTGCGAACACTTTTGAGCCCCTGTTACGCTCAATAGTATCTCGAATATATTCGGTATTAAAGTGTCGCAAGTCGCATTTCTGCGCTTTTGAAATCTGTCTATTGATCAGACGGTAGCGTGACGCGTCTACTGAAGACTGTAGTCTCATTTCGTTCCTCTCATCCATGAGCTTGAGAGTCTGGGTCGAGAATTTATTGGTTCTTTTACAGTGTGTCTTATAAAATTTGGACCCCACCGTATGGACAGTTTCCACCAGCCTGTTGTTTAAATCGTCCACAGAAGCGCAGTCCGCTAGGCAATCGAAGCGATTCATCAGCTTGATAAATTGTAGATGATAAATAAATAAATAAATATATGTGACACACGCGGTCGTCCGTCCCCAAAGTAAGTAACTTAATACTTGTGTTATGAATGACGGACAACTGGCAGATATACTACATATTTAATTTTAAATATATACTTACATACAAATATACATCCAGGCTCGAAGAACCAACAAATTGTTTATAGAACATGTTGGCACTCGGTGGCAATCGAATCCGCGACCCGCGGAACTGATGGCAGGGTCTCTACCCACTGTGCCAACGGGCGAGTCAAAGAAATACACTGCTTCCTATTATCAAAACACAAAAAACTGTAAAGATTTACTAACACAATTTAAAAAATTGTATAATGAAGTAAACAGAGGAACTAACAAACATACACTAATACAATGTAGAGAAACGTAAAGGATATAAGAGCGAATAAATCGTAGATCGCTTTCGCATTACATTGCTTTTCTTTAATCGCGGAATATATAAAAATAATTATTACTTGTTGGAGGCATCGATTGCTTAAAAAAACGTAAAATGCTCAGTCGAATAAGAAATGAATAAGTTAAGTACAAAATCTTTTAACAATATCCCATGTCCCTAATGTTAAACGTTGAAGGGTGCCCTCGTGTGAAGTCAATTGTGACATCATCATCAGGTCATGCTTATTATAAACATGCAATGTCATCGGGAGTGGACCAGTATGTAAAATTTCAGTTCAACCGGACATCGGGAAATGGGTGAAAATTAACTTGCAAGATTCCGCCTTCACATAAATACGGCAAGTCGAATAAAACCTTATAAAAAAACAACTTAAGCGCAATGTTTTATTCGTTTATACAATTATATAAAAGCTTTCAGGCAGGTGCTTACAAAAACCATTGTGATCTTCAGGTGATGTGTTAAGTTGTCTAACTTAACACATTACCTAATGATCACAATGGTTTTGTAAGCAGGACTCTTCCTTACCTTGTTTCTTAGGTACATACCCAGGACAGGAATTTTCATGTTTGCTGTAACCACGTATTCGCAATTTATTAATATTTTCTAAGTGAAGAAAAATACCGTGAAGAGCCAAAAAATATCGAGTTTGCTAATTGCTGCAAATAGTTTTTCTAAGATTGAACCTAATAAATTAAATTAAGAGCTAACCTAGAAATCCGCGTTGCAGCTAAGTGGTAAATCTAAACACTAAATGCTTTTCTCCAATGGCAGAAGGGAACCTTTATCAAACAGCGAAAATTTAGGAGACAATTACATTAGTGCCCACATCAAGAATACAAACAGTGAAAGTCATCTATACTTATTATAAAACAAAGTCCCAAAAAGCTGTCTGTCTGTATGTAATCGATTATCTTTAAGTCTACTGAACGGATTTTTTTACGGTTTTCACCAAAACATTGTGAAATACTTCCGGATAGTTTAAGTGATTTATAGAAGCAGGCGTTACTTTGCGGAATTCCATATTACAAGCAATATAACAGAACTAACTACTTTGCTATAATCCGCACGGGTTAAGTGAATGCATGCAAAGTCAATGTGTATGAAGCAGGCAAAATCTACGCACCTTATACATGCAGGACCAGCCACCACATGCACCCCAAGGCGCAATTCACCAGCAACAACGAACACAAAAGCAGCACACACACCCACCACCACAATCTCGACACGAATTCGAGTATTTTTATAAACAATTGAATATCAGTCCACTAAACTGTTCACGTGAAAATAAGACAAAAGTACTATTTTGTAACATATTACACGACTTTGGCATATACGAGTGTATTACTCTACAACTCTGAATTAGTCGATAATTTAACGATTATATATCTTCCGAGCCGGCTACTTTGTAATTATGTTTAAACAGACCCGTGCACTTGAATTATGGTACACATTATACTATAAATCTATCGCATAAAATAAGACATGGTTTCCATCATTTTATTTTTTACAATGTTACACGTTTTTGTAATTACGCAGACGATGTTTTTAATTATTATTAACAATGACATGATGATATTTCACTCTCTAGTTGTAAATGTCAGCGAATATGTTACTGTTTTAAACGTTTTGACATCTATTACTTTATACATTGATGAATTATTTGTGCTGCTGCTAATAAGTCACTACTCCAAAAGCTAAATCTTCAGCGGCGAATACAGGAATTTGGATATAGGCATTTTAATTCAATCTGATACATTCTATTGAACTTTACACCATTACCTGGTGCAGCAACGAGTCAAATTTCGATACATACCATACCGGTAGTTCATCTCTCAATATTCAACCGGTTTGCCCAACCAGCAAGACTTGTTGAGAGTTACTCCCCGAGGACAAAAACTGTCAACCAACCCCTCCCATTCTAACCAAAATATCGCGAGGCTTAAATACATTGGGTAAAAAAGTAATAGTAATTTTTTTTTCTCAACAATCGTTTCGCCCCGCACCCGAAGTATCATCTGGAGATAGACTCCACGACAAAAATCGCAAAGACTTTGCGATTTTGTCGTAAGTTTGTGATAGTGAACGTGTGTAGTGCTTGTGTATTGTGGTGGCAGTGGTGGAGGTTTGTGCATGTGTTTTTACGAATCCTACATGTATCGGGTATGAAAAAACGGATAGTCCACTATACATTTTGCACTATATATATTTTCTATTTACTGTATCGCGGATTATAGCTAAATATTTTTATTATTTCTTTTGTATTATGGATCTCCGCAAAGTAACACCTTATTCTATAAATTATACATTGGGTACTTTAAAGAAAATTCATAATTTAGTTTTTAGTATAAACTTAAAATTAACTTTTGGGATTTCCCCCTAATGTCAAGCCAATCATCGGAAGATAAGAGTGAGCCATTCTAGCCATTAAACATTAAACTATTACGAGCTTCGCTAATGTAAATTTATACCATCTAATAAGTCGGATAAGTCAACTTATTTCAATTACATATTCAAAATACACTTAATGAATAATTATTAAAAATTTATTAACATACTTTTTTAATTAGCATAAATTATCTATGCAAGAACTGCAACCTTTACTTTAAGTTAATATTGGTATTATTAAAATGTCTACGTAATAATAGTGATGAAAATGTCAATTAAATTTATAATGTAGAGGCGCTACCCCTGTTCCAAATCCGACTCATATAATATATTTGTTAATTAGAAATAAAGAAAATTATGCCGTGTGGTATCCGGCTGAGTCGAATAGACCACCCTCATTTCTTACCGAGGAGTCATAAAAGGCGACTAAGGTGAGTTGACCCACCGTGTGGTATCCGGTTGAGTAGAATAGACCACCCTCTTTCTTACCGAGGGATCGTAAAATACGACTAAGGAACGTTGACGTCAGGCAGGCGGCCGGTCGTAAAATACGTAGCCAAATCATGTGACAACATGTTTGTAACATGTTGTGCCGACCCCACTTGGAGTGGGATAAGGGCAGGAGGATGATGAGAAATAAAGAAAATTATGATTAAATTCGGGTTTAAAAAATGATCTTGAATAACATACCCAATATTTAGAACTAAGATAGATAAGTGTTTTGTGTGAGCACAAAATGTGTAATAAAAAATTGATATTCGTTCATGTACTAATGTCACAAAATTTCATTTTCTAGCTGGCCCGTTTACACCGGTGACAGTGTCTTCAGCTCCGGGGTCGTGGGTTCGATGCCACTCAAGGCAACATTTTTTTTAATTCTTCTAGTATGGGTGTAGATATTTCTTCTACATATTTCAATATCTTTTTTCGACCGTGTGGTATCCGTCTGAGTAAAATAGACCACCCTCATTTCTTACCAAGGAATCGTAAACGGCGACTAAGGTAAGTAGACGTCAGGCAGGCGGCCGGTCGTAAAATACCTAGCCAAATCATCTCACAACGTGCTTAAAACATGTTGTGCCGACCCAACTTAGAGTGGGATAAGGGCAGGACAACGACGACGATTTCAGTATCTATTTTAAATTATATATGTATATATATATAATTTAACCCTAAATATATATTTACGGTTTGTAATAACATAAGCATTAATTTATTTACTATGTAAACGGACGACTTTAACTGTCTTATATATTGGAAAAAAAAAGAAAATGCTATTAGGTTAGGGAAAGTTTGAAAAAAAGGGAAAAGGGAAAGATCAAAGAAAAATTTGGCGGTTACTTGTTTACAAAAATTATGCTTACAATATTATTTAGTCAGTGCTATAAACTTAAATGTATTTTGTTATAGCTAAATGAGCATGCGCATCATTCTCTACTGTATAGAGGCGGAGCAAATGCTCTGGGGCAACGTGACTAGCCCACGCACCATATCGTGCCATATCGTACTGCGACATGCATCTATTGTTCACAGCACGATGCAATTAAGAGGAAGTACGCTTTTGTCTTGTGCTTACCTTACTTATATAGCCTTAAACGCTTTGGAATTAATTCTACATACTTTATACCATTTATAACAAAATTACACTACCTTATGAAAAATCCGTATTCAAAGTAATAAGTTTATTTCTAATATTTTAAAATAACAAGCAATATAACAGAACTAACTACTTTGCTATAATCCGCACGGGTTAGGTGAATGAGTGCAAAGCCAATGTGTATGAAGCAGGCAAAATCTACGTACCTTATATATATTGCCTGCTTCATACACATTGGCTTTGCACTCATTCACCTAACCCGTGCGGATTATAGCAAAGTAGTTAGTTCTGTTATATTGCTTGTAATATGGAATTCCGCAAAGTAACGCCTGCTTCTATAAATCATTTTAAAATAAATTTTCCAAAATCTGTTTTTATCGCCGATTATAGAAATATAATGTTAACAATACTTTTTAATTTTTTTTTTTTAATTTTCTTATCCGTTTAATTTTTTCCATGTCATAATAATGTTAACGTTTTGTGATGTTAAAAAAAATTACCTCGACTCTATGAAATTTATTCGATTATGTCGTAAATAACAAACAATTTTGTCTAAAGCTAAATGGATTTTTTATTTTATTTCTTCGAGTTTTATCGTTGGTATTTTATTCATGAATATAGGTAGCGTATTTGAAATTTCTGACCACGGCGGCATCTATCTTTCCATCTATCTGGGCATCACCACACCTCACATTAGCTTATCACGCTACCTAGATATGAAACACCAAATAGTCGATCTAGGCTCGGCAAGAGACTGGCTCTCTGATATCCTATTTATAATTTTTCTCCCTCTACACTTCATGAGACACCAGTGAGCTTCTGACCTCACTTAAAATTGATGTAACATATATTTTCTGCGTTCAATCTACAGACGTCTTTAGTTTACCAGCGTATGAAATGATGTTAATATACAACTTTAGTATAGTCCGATATATGTTCACGTATAACCATTATCACGTATTCGACCGTGTGGTATCCGGTTGAGTAGAATAGACCACCCTCTTTCTTACCGAGGTGTTGTAAAAGGCAAGTTGACGTCAGGCAGGCGGCCGGTCGTAAAATACGTAGCCAAATCATGCGACAATATGTTTGTAACATGTTGTGCCGAGCCCACTTAGAGTGCGATAATGGCAGGAGGATAAAAAAATATCTTCACGTATAAATAGAGCATACATCATCATCCTTCTGCACTTATGCCACTACCCCTCTCCCCTCGGTAAGAAAGAGGATGATCTATTTTACTCAACCGGATACCACACGGTGTACACATGTCAATTTGCCTTTGTCGCCTTTTACGACTCCTCGGTAAGAAATGAGGGTGGCAGGATACCACACGGCGGGTATAAATAGAGCATACGAAACTTTGAATTCTAAAAAGAGTTCAAATGAAATGCTTAGCTGAAATTTAACATCGTACAAATTAATATTTCGTATGCACTGTAAATTTGGTAAAGAGCTTGTACCCCGTTTTGAAGCAATTAGTCGCGACTGCTGCAGCCATTACGCAGCTCCTTTTAAAACATTAAACCCTTTTCGCATCCTAAAAATGCGCGGACTTAAAAATATTAGTCAAACATTGCGCGAGCTAGCTTTTAACGCTCAATGCTAATTTGACATGATGGCTTTGGAAAACCAAAGGATTTATTTGTCCTTTTTGTCGGAAAGAGCGTTTATGACGGAACTATTTTAGTAAATACGATGTTTACCTATTATTTTAAGGGTGAAAAATCATCATTCTCCCTTATCCCACTGTCAGCACAACATGTTTGAATCTTTTATTCTCTTCTATCATTCGTTAACTCTGACACTACACCTATTCAATTCAAATTCAAATTCAAATTCAAAATATTCTTTATTCAAATAAACTTGTAAACAAGTGCTTTTGAATCGTCAACATCTACTGCTGATTCGTAAAGCAGTTCCTAGAAACTCGGCGGTTGCTCTTTTCAAACAATAATTCTTATCACTAGTCACATATAGTTATTAATGTCTTGTACAGGGTTGAAGAGAAACTATATCCGCGCATTCTTATCGTCTAGGTAATCTTGAATAGTATAATAGGCTTTCTGAATTAGCCTTTTTTTATTAGTATTTTTGAACTGCTGTAATGGTAAAGTTAAAGTTGATTGTGGAATTTTATTATACAATCTTATACCCAAACCCACAAACGAATTACGAACTTTTGCAAGGCGCAAAGCAGGAACCGTAAGCTTATGTCGGTTCCTACATTGTCTATTATATACATCGCCAATCCTTTTATAATTATTTATATTCATATGTACAAAAATTAAATTACTAAAAATATTCTGTGAAGCCAAATAGCCATATTAAAACATATGATACTTCGCATTATTGAGCTATCTTTTTTTCGGTCCCTCTCTCATCAAAAGATGTGACCAAAAGAGTTCTAAATATGATTATGGATATATATCCATAATCATATTTAGAACTCTTTTGGTCACGTCTTTTTCATCTCTCATCATTGCATATCCATACCAACTTAATCACGCACTTTTCATTTCTTTTATAATGCACGCAAACGGACTACCTGTAACCAATGGTCAGATAAACATCAGAAGTTTTTTGAAAACCAAATTGAATCAATACAAATAAAAATTTGTATTGATTGAAAATAATTACTTGTAAATAAAAAAACTACTGAGGCTCGGTTAGCCTTTGTCACGTAAGACAAATAGAAATACTTTTAAAGATCAAGACATCGTCGTATATAAGCTGATACGATAAAAAAGCGTCATTCTGCAAAAAGATTATTCTAGAATTGACACGAACGTAGTCATGGGTACCACTAGTATAAAAATATTCAAATAAATCGTTAGAAGATAAGGAAAGAAGAGAGAAAAATAAGGAACAATGGTACCGTATGTATTTAAAAAAAGGTGAAAGCTAAACGAAAAGAAGTAAAATAAAAACAGTTATCTCTACAAATAATCGTGCTCAGTGTCCAAATAGGTCGTTAGTGTTTAATCGTCCCGCGCGCCAACTGGAGCCTCCATTAAAGCATTTAAGTTGTTTTTCGAAAAAGAGAACTAATGCTCTGCTTTCATATTATAGTGCAAATAATATTTTCGGTTTTAATAATTCCTGGTGAAAAAAGTAACACTAGCAATCGTTCAGTAGTCATAAAATTAACAAATATAAAAGTAAATGTATTTCTTTGTCCCAAAATGAAGTGAGGGTATGAAAAATTATAAAATTCTGCAGAAACTGTCTTCCCGTATCACTCAACATAATTTCATCAGTTTATAAACTACTAGTATGTCCAAGCCGCTTCCAAGGGCTTCAAAGATATATGAATTACAGTCATACCAAAAATGCTCTGATCCCCACTAATCCTTATAGAAACATCCTCTGGGTCAATCTCTCATGTCACTCTCCTTTTTTTAAATATTCTATCATTAATAGCTTCATATTTTAAATACTTTATAATATTTATTTAATTAGCCCCCCCCCCCTCTCTTTATCTAAGGGGACAAGCAATCGTAAAAAGAAAAACCTACAATAAACATTCAAAAGCAGTACAAGGTCTATTTCTAGATCACTGAAACCCCATAGCTGTTTTCCTTGCTACCTAAGAGTCTAATCTACCCTCAGACCTGTAATCAGCGATCATGTCTTTTTTAAGATAAATTACCGAGTACATGAAAATAGATTTAGTGCACAAAAATAATAATTGCAAATAATAGCCAATAGATAACTGTTGAAGGTATCACATTATTTTCGATTCGTTACCGATGTTCATAATAATCGGCATTCTATTATAGTGCGTTGGAGCGAACCAGATGCGCCGTTATATCAGAGATCGAAAACATTTTAAATCAATATTGCTATTGTTAAATTTATATGAGCTAGTAAACTTTTTATAAGTAAGAAGGAAATTGCAGGCTTAATATTATCCCATTTAGCTTATACTATATACTGCTGATCTTATAGATTCACCACGCTGCTACTGTACGGATTAAGAGGTTACATATATCCATAGATAATCCCGACAAACGTTTTAACGTTACTACTTAAATAACTACAGGGGGCTCTTTGACCACGAAAAGTCGAAACTTATATAAAGTAAATCGGTTTTTATCGCGATATGACCAGTATATTCATTTTAATGTCAATATAATTGCTTGACTAGTGGTACCCGCGACTTCGTTCACGCTGACTAAAGCGGTTAAGTACCCTCTGTATAGAAACATAAATGTTTTTTTCCTATTTCCGAAAGTTACACGATTTTAATTGTGCCAAGCGAATTAGCGGTGAAATTAAGTCTGTAATAGAGAGATAACCATGTCTATCTATTACAGACTTTCGCATTCGTGTTTCTAATGAATATAATAAATTATAAGCTCTAAACTTAATTATTTTTATAAAGGCAGATAAGGGCTTCACTAGCGTTCCATTTCACAATTTTATCGCAGGTGATACAACGGGTTTAACGCAGGTACTTTAACAGTTTAAATAATTACACGTCATACAGTTACGGTCCTTTAAAAAAAACTACATTATCACGCTTATTATAATTCTGAGGGCATAAATTGAATTATTTCCGTCTCAATACACCATATTTGAAGTGAACATGTGATTCAGTTTTCGCCAAAGGCATTATTAGTGTAATGACACGTTTGACGACTACATTATATATGTTAATATGATTTTGTATGAAATAAATGGTTTTCTGACACCTGACAACAATTGCCTTTCAGAGAAATTCTAATTAATTATATTCTCACCGACGGTTATATAGCCCTGAATTTTAAACTGCTCGAAAGTATCATTTAAAGCCTATTTACGCGATACTGCTGAAAATAGTCATAAGTTGATTTTTTTATAGGTTTTGTGGATGATCTATTTATTATACGTCTAATAAATATTATTGTAGTATAAGATATTAACCAGTAGCCGCCGTCTGGTATCCGGCTGAGTAGAATAGACCACCCTCACTTCTTACCGAGGTGTCGTAAAAGGCGACTAAGGTAATTTGACCCACCGTGTGGTATCCGGAAAAGTAGAATAGACCACCCTCTTTCTTACCGTGTCTTACCGGGGTCGTAAAAGGCGACTAAGGTAAGTTGACGTCAGGCAGGCGGACGGTCGTAAAATACGTAGCCAAATCATGTGATAACATGTTTGTAACATGTTGTGCCGACCACACTCAGAGTGGGATAAGGACAGGAAGATGATGAAGATATTAACCAGTAGATATAGCAATTAATGGTGTTTTCTATCGATTTCTTTATGATGTCCTTCCAAAATCCCAATAGTATGTTTTTAACATACTATCGTTCTAACAATTTCATAAAAGCGGTATAGAATATCATATTTAAACAGAAAAATTGTCGGATTATATTTTTATCATATATATTCATATTTTTTTTATTTTAAATTAATGGATTTTGTTGTAAACCTATAAATAAATATAGTTCCCTGCTCGGGTGTAGATTATATAGCCTTGTGCCTATCGAAGCTTATTTTAAGCTATATGATGAATAATCTGTGCTTAGTTATGTCTAAGTCATTTAAATTTGTCTGTTGTCGTAGACAAATTTTCATTTTTAATATTTCAACTTTTCAAACAATGTAGCATATTAAACGCTTTCTATAATATACGAAATACTAAAAATACCAGCAAATTATTCTCGCACTGTATAATATGATTTAAAAAAATTAACTGTTTACTTCAATATACTTTTTAAGCTGTGCATTATCTTTTAAGCAGATTTATAGAATACAAAACAAAATTAAAATGTAACGGACACCTGGCTTCAGTTTGGAACCCTGCGAAAGACTGCTGTCATCAAATAACTATTCTAGACTCGTCATTTGACCAGCCGCGGAGATACTTCGTGGTTTAAGTAAACTCTTGTTTCGTCTCTTTTTTATACTTATAGCTGAGAGAAAGATAAAACAAATAATCAAAATGTAAATATTTCGTAAATATTTCTATTTTATTTACTTTATAATCAACAAATTGATTTCTTGCCAGAATTATCTTATTCGTACTGTCTGTGGATTATATATCAACGTACAAATGCAAAAAATATATACACATATATATAGTAGAATTGTGAATGTTAAGTACAATATATTAATTGTAATAAGATAACATGAAATCATCATTCTCCTGCCCTTATCCGATTCTAGTGGGGTCGGCACAACATGTTTTAAACATGTTGTTACATGACTTGACTGGTTATTTTACGACCGGCCGCCTGCCTGACGTCAACTTACCTTAGTCGCATTTTACGACTTTTAAGAAATGAGGGTGGTCTATTCTACTCAGCCGGATACCGGCAGGTGAAGATAAAATGAAATATAACGATTAAATAAAAATTTTATTTGAGAACATCGATTATTCACGATATTATTTACTATTGTTTCATTATTTTTTATATAATACAACATATATGAATTAAATTATCTCATATTCGCTAAATACATTTTTTTTAAAAGAATGAAGATATTACAGGCAAACAAACTTACACTTACAGGCAAATAAACTCATAAATTATGCTAAAAAATGGCTTAGCTAAAAACTAGCTCACTATTATTATAAACTAAGTATAACTACTACTAAGTAAAGAATGTACTTATACTTATACTAGTACTTATGTCCCACTCTTTTTAAGTAGATTTTAGATTTTATTACAAGTTTAGATTACTCTGTATAATTATAATTTTGTAATAAAAAAATATCGGTTATTCATCCTCCGATACTTTAATTGTAGTTTTTATTATGATGTTGAAATGAATAAATCTTGTTACTTCAATTCTTTGATATAAAAGCACAAAATACAGAGAAATGAACCGAATGAAAGATCCTAATATAGAATATGCCACGTTAGTCGTGCTAAAACAAACTAGCCCTCAGGGCAGGGCGTGTCCGATACGATGGTAAGGCACGCGCCGGATGTAACTAAAGATTAGAAGGCATTACAGAGAGTGCCAACCACTGCCTCTAGAAACTTCATGGACAACGGTATAGGTAGTTACCTCATTTCAAAAAGAAGGAGCCTCTATGCGCAAACGAGTAAAACATTTTTCAAATTATTATATTGAAATGTGTCTTTTAATAAGTGCTTCGTGGTCTTATGAATAAAAATATTTGTAATATAAATGCGAAAGATTTTTATCTCTTTTTATGTTAAATTTTCACGTCTAATCTGCTGGATCAATATTGATGAAATTTGGTACGATTGAAGCGTGTGTATCGGGCTAACATATAGGATAAAAAAATCAATTTTCCTTCGTGAAACGAAAAGAAAAATATAAAAAAAGAATAAAGAAATAATACTTAGTGCATAATCGGGGGTATTTTGACCCTGAAGTCGACGCGAAAAGTTAAACTTGACCACAAGTGTAATGTAGTCAAGTGTAGTGGAAAAAAGCAGAAAAGGCAAAAATACCCCTCAAATCCTCTTTCTTCGGATGTCGGCTAAGACAATATGTTAACGTATTTGTTTGTTTTATTTGTGTATAAAGAATAAGCGTTTGACAGATAAAATGCTTCCTGAAAGTCAGATACGTAGCCACAGAGCATAAATGAACATTCGATACAAAGAAAACTTAATAAAGAAACGCACTGAAGCCGCTTTACAATTTTTTTGGCAAAAAGTAACGTGCTCCATATTCGACTATGAAATTCGAATAGACAACGCTTTTTTTTGATTTTTATAGAATGTTTTTGTAGGAACTGTTATTTTGATGTCAATTTGATTTCATTGCGACAGACGTACAAATTCAATAAAAGCATTCGATGCCTTTTTTGCTGTACCGAATGGACAAATGAACATGTATCAATTAAGTGTGATGTCAGCGCAAAAAGTCAACATCAAAACTGAAATAAAATAGTCCAAGTACAAGTCGATATTATACAATATGTGTTCCACATTATTTCCTTATTACTAATACATCTATACAACCATGCTTACTTATCTTTTATTGAGGAAGTTTAATTCTTCATCTCGGTAAAAACATAAATAAGAATAAGGAATGTTCGATTCAAAACCAGTTGGATACTTACTTCGTGGATCGAAGTTCTAGCAGAATTATTAAGCCTTGCATACTTACCATGGACTCTAATTGCGATTCAATTGAAGACCTAAACTGAATTGTTTTGCTTTTTCGTATGTTAAAAAGACGCTCAGTTTTAAGTCGTTGCCGAATTAAATCCTAAAGTGAATGTATGGCCATTAGATAAATTAAAACATTATTAGGTTAACAGGTTACAAAGTTACAAGATAATGCAGCAAGATAAGTAATTGAGGTAATCTGATGATTATCTATTTCTCATTAAGGTATTTTTTCCTAAATTGAAAAACAAAAGAACTGATATCTGTTTAAATGATATTAAAACAACGCCGTTTTCAATTTCAGTGCGGAACACTATATATTAGATGACTCCGAACGCAAGATGCATAAAAATATAGTCACCGTGCTAATTTTTTCTTACTTTACGTGGTCTTCTATGCGTATAAATTACAATAACGGTTACTTTTATAGTTACTAATTCAAGTGGAGGTCCATATTCATATACCAGTCAGTTTAGATTAGATTATTTTATAATAATATTCAATTTTTCTTCTTTATGTCCCACCAAACTTTGTGATACGTGTACTGAAATAGAATCAACCCGTGTACGTGATCAAATCAAAAATGAGGACATCCATAGAAGTGGCAGAGTCGCTGATGTTGCTTAATAAATTGTGAAGCCGAAATGGCGACGAACGAGGCGCAAGTTTGGTTAACCGAAATGGTGTAGCATTGATGTATCTATAAAATACACATCGAAACCATGTAAAGTAAAGTAAAGTAACAGCCTGTTACTATGCCCACTGCTGGGCTAAGGCCTCCTCTCTCCGTTTTTGGAGAGAAGGATTGGAGCTAAGACCTACCACGCTGCTCCAATGCGGATTGGTAGGTTACACATATCCCTAGAATTCTCTAGAGATATGCAGGTTTCCTCACGATGTTTTCCTTCACCGAAAAGCGTGTGATAAATTGCAATTATCAATTAGACACGTAAGTTTATAATAGAAAAACTCATTGGTGCCTGCCCGGGGTTTGAACCTATGTCGTCTCCAGAGAGTCGCACGGTCTCACCGCTAGGCTATCACAGCTTTTCGAAACCATAGCATAAGAATAATTAAGCTATTTAATTTATTTATGTGAACAGAGCTGTGATAGCACAGTGGTGAGACCGTGCGACTCTTTCGAGGGGAACACGAGTTCCAACCCGGACAAGCACCAATGAGTTTTTCTATTAAAACTCATGTGTCTAATTGATAATTACAATTAATCACACGCTTCTCGGTGAAGGAAAACATCGTGAGGAAACCTGCATATCTCTAGAGAATTCTGGAGATAACACATATCTATAGGTTACACAAACCTACCAATCCGCATTGGAGCAGCGTATTAGGTCCTAGCTCCATTACCCTTCTCTCCGGAAACGGAGAGAGGAAGCCTATTCCCAGCAGTGGGATTGTAATAGGCCGCTACTTTACTTTACTACTTTATGTCAACAGAAATAAAAGTATTTGATGCGATTGTCTACAATTTCTAACCCCCACTAACATCTTTTGGATTAAGATTCTAAATCAAAAAGACTTGGTCCCTGGTCAGCATACGATTAGGACGCTAAGGACAGCTCATCATTTCCACACATGTCTATAATTTCTTTCCTGCAATTTTATTATTATAAAATTAAAGAAGAGGTCTTAGGCACTACAATGACAGTACCTTACAATACAAGTACCTTACCACTACAATGACAAGCGCAGTGTACCTTAGACTGCATCTTCATATTCCATTAAGAAATACCATAGCAAGGCTCCTCTGAAACTACTCTTTCTGAATAAAAAAATCTAATAATTTATAAAATTGTCCATGTTATATCCTGCTGTCTAAATTCAGGAAGATGGGCTTGTATTCTGAAGGTGTAAAGTTACCAAAATTGTACTCGATTTTCATCAATACCTAAGAAATCATCTAACTCTTTACTTAACTCTGGTAACTTTATTGACGACCATAATTTCATCGACGAGGATGATTTTATGACTATATTTTTTTATATTATGCCTGTATTTTGTATTTGAAGAGTTCAATCTAATCAAATCAAAGTCATACAGTTCCATACTCTGACTGTCAGAAATCGTTAAATAAATTCCTAATAATACTTAATTTCTATAAATATTTATAGGCAGTCAATATAAACGTTATAATATCATTTACTTATATCGAAACATGAATAATAAATCAACCTGATAATACAGTAATGACAAGCAAAAATGGATCATATCTTTTCATTTCTGCAAATAACTCGAAAGACTCAGCCGATAATAATCGGCACGTAAGTGCGTAGTTGTTCAATTAATTAAAACGTCATAATAACGTATGTTTAATTATTAATCCCTTATAGTGAGTGCAGTCGCCATTGGTATCAAGATGCAGGTGCTCACCATCTGCAGTTCACCATTTAACAAACGTTTCTTCTAATAATAATGTTGAGACACTGTGGTAAGTATTATCACTTAATTAGATTGTATTAAAAATTCAGTGCCGTTATTAACACGCGATTATGGCACAGTTAAAGTATTATACTTTAACTGTGCCACTTTAACTACCGAAACCTTAATTTTTATTGCGATTAATATTTTTTTATAGATGATACCATAATCAAGAGCAGATTTATTTTTATTAAGGGTATAGCTTGTTTTACCATGTATTTTGTAAGTAACATAATCACATTAACAATAAGATTACACTATTTTCAAAACTGTGATAGCTGAACGGTGATACTGTGTTTCTCTTTCAAGGGGATCATTTGTTCAAACCCCGGGCAGGCACTATTCATTTTTATTGGTTAAACTTAACATTTATCAGACTGTTCAGTGAAAGAAAAGATCCTGAAAAAACCTGCATATCTCTAGAGAATTTTGGGGATACGTCTAACTTACCAATCCGCCGTGTGGTATACGGCTGAGTAGAGCAAACCACTCTCGTTTCTTACCGAGATGTCGTAAAAGGCGACTAAGGTAAGTTGACCTGCCGTGTGGTATCCGGCTGAGCAGAATAGACCACTCACATTTCTTACCCAGGTGTCGTAAAAGACAACTAAAATAAGTTGACGTCAGGCAGGCGGCCGCCAATATAATAGCTAGCCAAATCATCTCACAACATCTATAAAACATGTTGTGCTGACCCCAAATAGAGTGGGATAAGTGCGGCAAAATGATGATGATGTGAAACTTACCGATCCGCTTTAAAGCAGCGTGGTAAGTTCTAACACGTCTCTTGAAAAAGGAGAAAGGTGTTCTATGCTCAGCGAGATAATAACAGGTCGTTACTTTACCTTTTTTAAGACTGCAAGATCTAAAAAAAATTAAAAAGCTTCATAAATAAATTGCAGAAATCATAACGAAATCTTTAAAAGCGCGTTGAGTGCATAAAAATGCAATGAAGACATTTCGTAATACATCAGTCAGCGCAGGCATGCACAAATCGTATTAAATCAGTCGCTGACTGAAAAGAATCGTTTCTTAGCACGAATGGACAACAATGCCTGTTATTAAACGGAGTACGGTGATAACGAACGTGTAATTTGTCGTAATTAATGCGAGAGTGTGTGACGGGGCGTGAGTAAAGCTTTTCAATTCGCATGCGGGAGCGGTGTTTACAGATATTACTGGTACCGATGTGAGATGACGCGATAAGGCAGTAAAAGTTCGTATAATTAAATGTAACTAATTTCATACTTTTTATGGCCAGTGTTCACTACCAATTTGTTTTATAAAATTTTCCGTGTGATCAATATTTTTATTTACTAGACAATAGTATTCATATAACTTGAATACTGATGTCGAGTATGGTCCCCGACTTACAAAATCAACATTGATAGAATCGAACGTGTACAAAAGAGTTTAGTTAAACATTTAGTATTTCGATCTCAGGCTTCTAATTATTTAGAGCGGTAGAAAGACAGACTTGAATATTTAAAAATGAAGTCACCGGCTACTAGAAATATTATTATTATTGCTCACAGGCTTAAATCTGGACACATGCCGTTAAATAAATTTAAATATTTATTGAAAATAAATAATACGCCTAATTGTGATGTATTGTGATCATTGAGGATGTGCATCATCTTTTAACGGAATGTGCTAGATTCCAGACAGGCAGGTAGAGTTTTAGGAGACTTATGAGTTTGAATAGACTTGATACTGGTATGTTTGTTGAGGCACTTTCCCGTCCTACATTAAGAGAAAGTATATTTCTATGCAAATTCATAAATCTCATTTGATTGATTATTGTTCTTATTTTTTAATTTTGTAATTTTTGTCTGATTTTTAAATTTTAATTTGTTTTCTTAGGTTAAGTGTGGTATTTGCCAAAATGGGACTGGCATATACATATTGTATAAAAGTCCCTAAATTAAATAAAGAAAATAAAAGTCACTGTCTATCCGAAGATCTATACTAGACATGAAATTTCTCCATAAAATTTTCAATGGAAAAATAGATGATACTCAACGGTTAAGTAGATTTAGTATTTGGTACCTCGAAAACCTCCTCGCATTCCATGTCCGTTCTTTAAGAACAAGTTTGCTAGAACGAAACTGGAGAATATCACATATATTACCGGATATTGGCTCCGATGGGCTTTCATCGTATATAAAATATGTACCGAAATTTTAATTTCAGAGTTGTAATAGTGAAGCCTTAATGTTGTTTTTTTATGTTTTCATTATTCTTTAGTGTTTATTTATAGGTTTATAATTGTAACATTGTAAATAAGAATTATGTGTACTTCTATAATTGATACTAGACATTTAATTTTAACTTTATGAGATATATGTTGGATGATTTATCGTATATATAAAGATCCAAATAAATAAATAAATAAATAAATAATTTTTGATTATGAAGATACGTGAAACATGTCTTGGATGGAGATAGTTTATATTAACTAATTTATGCATTACGATGTAGTCGTTGAGCTTATCCTCCTGATGATGCTTCGGTTACAGAGCGAAACGATCGTAGAGATTGCCGTAGTGAGTGTCTGTAGCGCTTGTATGGAGTGTTGTGGTGAACGTTGCCTGCTTCATAGATGTTGCTATATAGATTTTCTTAACAACAAAGGATTATAGGAAATAATTCTAACATAGCTTCTGTTTACATTAAGATTTAGATTATATGCCAATAATGGAATCGGATTAACTAATATCGCTGAATATATTCTAAGAATGCTCTCGAGCATTCTAAACCACATATAAAAGCGACAGAGGACTTACAGCTACTATAAATTTTTATAGCAGTTCCAAGGTAGAAAAAACATATAGTTTTGCTACTAGCATGTTCGGATTACATTTACTGAAAATGCTACTAGTTTTGACTATATTGATAATTTTATGTTAACTACACTTATAAACAGACGATATTGTAGATGTGAAATTAGGAGCCTGTTAATATCTTAATGCTAAGCCTCATCTTATCTGAGAAGGAAATAGAGGCGTTGTTTATGCTTTATTTTGCTTGGTGATTTTAACCCAATTATCTTTTTTTTATTGGTTATAGACTAGCGCTTGACTGTAATCATGCCTGATGGTAAGCAATGATACAGTCTAAGGTGGTACGTGCATGTCTAGAAGATGCCTATTCACGTTAGTTTTAAAAATACCCATATCATAATCATTGGGAAAGACTGATGCCGGGAGAGAATTCCATTCCCGTGCTGTGCGTAACAGAAATGAAGAATTGAAACGCTTGTGCGCCTTCGCGGGACATCTACAATGTAGGGGTGGAATCTCTCTCGGTGCCTAGTAAAGTAGTAAAAAAAGAAAGACGATGGAGGAATAATATCGTGAAGTACCTGAGCACACTTGCCGAAATAGGTCCTGTAGAAAACCGATAGACAGGCAACCCTGCGCCGATGTTGCAGGCTGTGCAATTCAGCCCGTCTTTCCGAGTTTCTTCATATTTCTTTTGTTCACTGTGATTAATTTCCTCTATCTTTCATCATTCCTGCGTGCAGCGGTGAGATAGTTCTCATTTTAATAGGGTTTTATATATAGATAAAGATTATACTAATAATAAATAAATATATGGGACAATTACACACACGGCTGTCCGTAGTCAAAGTAAATAACTTAATGCTCGTGTTAAGGGTGACCGACAACTGTTAAATATAATATATGCATATAATTTAAAATACATAAATATATACCCAGACTCGAAGTACCTAAAAAATGTTTACAGAAAATGTAGGGACGCGGCGGGAATCGAACTCGCGACCACGGAGCTGAAGGCAGGCGCCAACTACGTCCACTGGCCAATCAGATAAAGTTTGAAAACAAAGTTAACTGCAATGTTTTCCGGTTTATTAACCGTGTAACCTTTTTTTGTCGTGTAGAATGGGCAATGAAATGACAAGTCAACGAAAATCCTATCTCCAGAGACCGCACGCAGGTTGACGAAAATTGAATCGAACCGTCGGCTGTCACGCTCAGTCGCCATATGTCCAGGTAGGACGAAATGAGTTTTACGTTTTTTGTAATAAAACAAACGTGAAAGTTTCATTTTTCCAAGTTAACACATATCCAGCATTTTTGCAAAATCTGCTGTATATCACAATTTGTCATTTGCAGTATTAGAGCTATTATCCCTTTGACCGTTAAGCGGGGGAGTAAACGAATTTTTGACATTCAATTTTAAATCAAACCAAAATAATCTTTATTCAAGTAAGCTCTTTCGAGCACTTTTGAGTCCTCAAGGATCAATATGATTAATGAAGCTACAACTGTTTCGGAATGTTGCGCTTACCGAGAAGAACCAGCAAGAACTCGGCGGTCTTGTATGAAGCTGAAAGGACTTTCAAATCCGGGCATTTTATCATCCAAATAATCTTCAATTTTGTAATATGCTTTACGTATAAGTATATCTCTTACACTCAATTTAAACCTTTCTGTAGTATAGATATAGTATAGTCTAGTATGGATTGCGGAATTTTATTGTAAAAGCGAATACCAAGACCAATGAATGAGTTGCTAACTCTACTGAGTCGCGACACAGGAATCACAAGCTTATTTTGAACTCTTGTATGTCTATGATATACATCAAATTTCGTCTTATACATATGGATATTTTTCCGTACAAATAGAACATTACTATATGTATTGTGATGCTACAATAGCCTATTTCTTTGAACTTTTCGCGAAAGGAAGGGAAGGAGACTTTTAGATCATGTTATTTACTATATAATAATTATACAAACGATTTTATAAAATTCTCCTTCGAATACAATAAATCATTTTATAATAATAAATTACATTCATTGTTGGTGACGAAAACATTTTTTTTTTCAAAATTGTAACATTGTACATAGTACTTACTCACTAGACGTTTTACGTGACCTTTTACGAAGACCCTTAAAAAGACTTAACCAAAAAATCCGTAGAACAACAAAATCTAACTGTATACCTCAACAGGTTATAAAGCTGTTGGCGATGGGCAGGCTACAGAGGGCTGATAGACCTTGGGATCTTAGGGTCCTAGAGCGATCCTGTACTGGAAAAGCACCATCATCACAAACGACCTCAAAAAGGTCACAGTCAATCACTGGATGTTATTTCCAAGAGACATCTATCAGTTGAATAAGGAGAAGGCGATATCCAATTTCTTTTTAATAGACAAAATACTAATTTGATTCACTCACACTTCAACCTTTCAATATGTCAAGTTCACACTATTATCAGCGGTATTGACAGCGGTAGTTACCATCGCTGACGTTCCAATAGCTGTTTGAGTTACGCCGCCGACACCAAGCTTTGTATATCAGATTGTGGATGAATGGATGCGTAGATAATAAATGCCACTTCGATTTATGTACAAACCATCTTATAAATTACTAGTAAAGTACGGGATGCTACTATTTCGATACTAAATAAAAGCTTCCGCTCTCCTTACTTAGTGCTTAATTAGAGCTTATACAACACTTTAATTCAGGTCATACATATTTTAGGGATACTCTCGGATTCGTAAATATCAATTAGGCACATAAGTTTTAACGGAAAGTCATAGATGCTCGGATTTGAGCCCGCGATCGTTAAGAGTCTCATCATTCTGCTATTCTGCCATAAATTCTATTAGTACTACACTATTTTTATATAAATAGTCAATTATTAACTAATGTATCAACATTAGTTAATAATTGACCACTCGATGGAATGTTTAGAACAAAGCTCTTCGTAATAAGGCCTAAAAATAAATTTTGAAACCAAAGCTACTAAAATTGTCAAGGCCTAAAATAACAATAATGAATTATTTTTTAAATTATGATTACGTAGTATTTGGAAGACTATACTAGAAACATAACAAGCTTTTAAACGCTAGTTCGTTCGTGTTGACTGCATATTAGTAAGTATATTAGTATTAGTATAGATTGAGGAGAAATGTGTCAATTATTTTTTTTCCTATTTTGCGCATTATCAATTAAATATTTCCAATAGTTACTATTTCTGAAAAAAAATTGTTGTTAATGGTGTTGGAAATTCTCGAGACTCTTAAGTGATGAAGGCTTTAAAGGATAAATAATGTGAATTAATTTAACTCCTTAATTTTTTTACGATGCATGTAAATATACACTTCAGAAATGAAGCATTTATATTTACGAATATTACTCCTGTTTAAGTACCTAAATCGTTTAAATATTTTGATAATAAAATACTTTAAATTAGTTATAACTAAAAAACTAAATTGAATTTCAAATACGATCTCTTAGTAAGCATGCACAATATCTGTTTTTGCAGATAAATAAAGAGCAATTTAATAAAGAAGGTAATGAAACTTGGTTTTTTTCTGTGGTTAAACCAAAAGATACAGAACCAGTAGTTACATCTACGGTAATTATATTATAATAAAGTATAGTATAAAACTGTTAAAGGAGTGTTACTTAGCGATCCTGTTTTGATTGTAACTCATATCTGGAATAACTTTACATAGAATGAATCACGAAACCGCTTCGCACGTACGGAACTGAGGGCAGCGTCCTGATTTAATAAAATAGAAGCGCATAGATGTCGGGACTAGGGACGCTGCGTCCCGCCCGGGACTCGGCCGGCTTTTGTGGTTGTTTACTAGAATTTGCTGTACATCGCCTGTTTATTTATATACCAAGTCCTAATAATTATGAAGTCCCAATAATTCTTTACGACTAGTTCATAATCAGTTTCCTTAAAGATTTAGAAAAGCGTTTACATCACAACAGGATTGTAGTTAAGGCGAAACCAAAATGGAATTCAGAAGTTTTAGTTTTACGTAAACCAACATACCTCAGAGATATACGTGAAACGTAAACGTGTGAAGCCTGCATTGGAACAGTTTGGTGGGTCTTACCCCCCAATCCTTATTTTTGAAGGAGATAGGAGGCTTTTGACCAGCTGCGGGATAGTAAAAAGGCAATACTTCACTTTTTAAATAATTTATACAATAAGGCGTTACTTTACGGAGATGCATAATACAAAAGTAATAATAAAATTATTCTGCTATCGCGGATAAAGTAATTAGAAAATATATATAATGCTAAATGTAGAGTGGACTATCCGTTTTCATACTCGATACGTACTCCACGATCGCAAATCGCTTTGCTATTTTGTCCTGGAGTCTATCTCCTGATGATGCTTCGGTTGCGCGGCAAAAGGCTTAACGATTGTTGAGTTTATCTTAGTTAACGTATGTAGTGCTTGTGTATAATGTGGTGGTGATGGTGGAGGTTTACATTTAACATTATATATATAATTAATCTAATCACTTTATCGCGGATTATAGCAAAATAATTTTTTGTATTGCTTTTGTATTTGACTTTTTCTAAATATGGGAAGGCAATCTACGAAACACAAACTTATCAGTGAAGTCGCTTATCAAGTAAGTAGAAATCGTTGTTCTTTATATTGTCATTTTAAATTTATTATATTTAACTAGCTGTTGGGAAACTCGGTGCTGTAGCTCAGTCTGATATCCAATTCCTCTCGTAACACAACTCAACAGAAAAAAAATGCTCCGATCGCAACTAAACTTTACAGTATCTTCCGTTGGGTCATTCTAAATATTGTCTGAAAATTTCATACAAGAGATAGACTCTTGGACATACAGACGAATATTTTTATATAGAATATATATGCTATACCTATGCTGAGTTTGAACAATATGAATCAAAAAGAATTAAGATCCTATCCTCTAACTTTTTTGCAAATCAATACATTTTCCCGATTGCAATCAATTGATATCTATTTGTAGATAGGTTTTGTATATAAAAAGTAATAGACCCAGCAGGAGGTAACAGGTAGTCAGTTGCTATTTAAAAAAACTTTTTGCGAATATCTAATATAAAGACGACGTAAGAAACCTTTTTTTGTGAATATCTATTGAAATTCTATTCATTTGAACGATTCATGTTTCAATTGATTATAAAAGTGCGAGCGTATTTGCCAATAAAATAGCGGGTAAGAATGTAAAAATGTAATGTAAAAATAAATAATTTGCTAGGCTATATTATTAGTGCACTATAAAGAAACACTAGATAGAATAATTGCCTGAATATAGACATTACCTGTTTACTTTTATGAATAAATAAATATAAATATATGGGACACTTACACACATGATTGTCCGACCCCAAAGTAAGTAACTTAATACTTGTGTTTTGGTTGACGGACAACTGGTAGATATAATTCATATATAATTTTAAATACATACTTAAATACAAATATACACCCAGGCTCATAGAAGGAACAAATTATAGAATATATTGGCCCTCGGAGGGAATCGAACCCGCGAGCCGCGGAGCTGAAAGCTGGGTCACTACCCACTGTGCCAAAGGTCAAGTCATAACGGGCCCACTTTAGCTAGGAGTAGCGCAGAAGTAGAATCTTTAAGGGCTTTGGGTTATAAAAGTAACATTTATTATTTGTCTCCTACTGAAAAACTCAAAAAAACGTTCAACATACCCAAATGACGATATAAAATTTTTGTCATACGTCATAACTGAGTATAGACAAAACAATATAAATCTTGTTTAACAGTATGTGTCTAATGTATGTGGTAGTGTGTGTTATGGTTTTTTTAGATTAAATGTACTTTTATATATTATTTATAAAATTATTTATCATTCTGCAGTCCTTCTCTACCGAATTTCACACTCCTACGTCCGTGTAATTCTCGTAAAAAGTGGGACAAGGTTTTGTTTCACGTAAAAATATACAGATATATACTCGTACATATCAGGTTCACGCTTGAGCTCGACAGGTCTAAGCTCAAGTCAAGTAATTGTCAAGTATTCTCTCCAAAAAAAGAGAGAAGGCCTATGCGCAATTTGATAGTAACAGGCCGTTACTTTATTTTATATATCAGTGTTTTGATGTTCATTCAGTAGAGTTGACGATTCAAAAACTCCTTTGTCTATAATTTTACTTGAATAAAGAATATTTTGAGTGCCATGTTGTATTAGGCTGAGTAGAATAGACCACCCTTATTTCTTACCGAGGTTTCGTAAAAGGCGACTAAGGTAAGTCGACTCGCCGTGTGGTATCCGGCTTAGTAGAATAAGATCATCCTCATTTTTTACCGAGGTGTCGTAAAAGGCGACTAAGGTAAGTTTACGTCAGGCAGGCCGCCGGTCGTAAAAAATAGCTAAATCATGTAACAGCAATTTTAAAAATGTGTGCCGGCAGTAGAATGATGATAAAAGAATGTTTTGAACTTTTATATTAATTTCAGGTTTTCACATCGAACACTTGAGTCTTATTTATTTATTTAATAAGTACGCTAACAATATACATATTATTACATTAACCACTATATTCACATTCATACTTTAAACATACTGATATGCATATCTTTAATAAGTGCACATAACATTTACCAATTAATACCGTGTAAGCCAAAATTATATATTACATTACAGAAAACCAGTTATAACTTAATCTTAAGTTAATATTTATTCAAAAGAAACACACAGTTTATAAAAAACACAGGTGATTTAGATGTACAATATTTTTAAATATAATAAAAATCTCATCAATACGGCGTTTAATTGGTCAAAAAATAGTCAATAAGTTTATTTTTAAACACAACAAATGGATCATGAAATATGTCGATGCTTGGTAATGACTTTGACAACTCGTTATATTCTTCTTACATTAAACTAGCAAAGCCCCGCGGTTTCACCCGCGTCCATACAGATCTCGTGGTAGTGGAAAGTCTACGAAATCGGACTATAGATTTATTTTGTAGATTATTCAATTATAAAAAATGGGTATCATTAGTATTCTTGGAATAAGACTTAACTCACCAAGTGCAGGCCCTGCTATAACGGTAGGTTAGGTTTGTTATGGCATTATTTGATTTCGATTTACATTCTTAAATTCGTAAAATCTTTTGATTAGGATGTCGGATTTTAATAATTTAAAAAGTATTTTACAGGTATTGAAACAGTTATTCATAAAATATCATTTAATGGGATAAGGATTAATACAGAGATATAAATAAAATGGTTTGATTATTGTCGGCACTTTTACCAACTTTTACAATGTAAAAAAGAAGTTATATTGGCATAACTATAATAGTTAGGTATCGCGGACTTTTTTGTGGATATTGATACGTTCTATAATACTGTAGAACATTTTTTTGTTCTATGATCAATATTTTCCGCAGCGCACGCGATGATAGATGTTTACGACTAAATTTTTACCAAGTTATTACAATATTATTAGGGATCCCTATTTTTTTTGAAAATGACATATAGCCTATGTTGCTCAGTGAAAAAGCAGCTTTCCAATGGTGAAAGAACTTTTGAAATCGGTCCAGTAGTTTTTGCGTGAAAACGTAACAAACATACATACAAACAAACATACAAATCTTTCCTCTTTATAATATTAGTATAGATAAAACAAAATTTCTCTGGAGAAATGTAACAGGTGCACGCCTAAATACCAGAAACAGCATCGTGGTTGCATTGGAGCTAGAGGTCGCGCGTGCGGCCTCTGCGGTCGTTTCGCGCATGCGTCGTGACCGTGCGCGCGCGCTCGTCACGCGCTCGGCCCGGGCTCAGCGTCGCACTATTTTATCGCATTAATTATTTGGAAAAGGATTCCCTTAACCAAGCGCTCTTGCTTGCCCTTGTTAGTTGTGGGAACGCCGCTGCCATTAAAATCATGCCTGACACGACGCTTCTGCTGGAGCGGGAACATTTTGATTCATTATTCACTAGATAACACAATACTGGCTATTTATTTGCTTATTAAATCAAATCAAATCAAAATATTCTTTATTCAAGTAAACTTGTAAACAAGTGCTTTTGAATCGTCAACTTTACTGCTGGTTCGGAAAGCTGTTCCTGCCGAGAAGAGCCAGCAAGAAACTCGGCGGTTGCTCTTTTTAAAATATAAATGTTAGAACTAGTTACATTTATTTATTACTGTCTTGTACAGGGTAAAAGTGCACCTATATCCACACATCCTTATCATCTAAGTAATCTTCAACAGTATAGTAGGCTTTCTGTATCAGCCTCTTTTTAACAGTGTTTTTAAACTGCTGTAATGGCATGACCAAAATTGATTTCGGAATTTTATTATAGAATCTTATACCCAAACCCACAAACGATTTACGTACTTTTGCTAGGCGCAAAGCAGGAGTCGCAAGCTTATGTCGGTTCCTACTTTGTCTATTGTATACATCACCTATCGTTTTATAATTCTTTATATTTTTATATACAAAAATTACGTTATTTAAAATATACTGTGAAGCAAATGTTAGAATACCTGTTTCCTTAAACTTCTCTCGCAGGGAATCACGCGGACTTAAATTGTAGATGCCACGTATGGCTCTTTTTTGTAATACGAAAATTTTTTCACTATCCGCGCATTTACCCCACAGCAATATTCCATTAATATGTATTACCTGTCTGTCTAATTGATAATTGCAATTTGTCACACCCTTCTCGGTTAAGAAAAACATCGTCAGGAAACCTGCGTATCTCTAGACAATTCTAGGGATATTTGTAACCTACCGATCCGCATTGGAACAGCGTGGTAGGTCTTAGCTCCAACCCTTTCCTCAAAAAACGGAGAGTAGAGGCCTATGCCTAGCAGTGGGAACGTAACAGGTCGTTACTTTTTATTTATTACCTGCGACTCCGATCACAACAACTTAAGCGTTAAAGTACTCTCAATAATTATTATCCTATACTAGTTACGCCAGCAGCAACTAGTTCGCCCGAGTGTAAGTCAGTGTGTCACAAAATTTTTTAATGTTTTATTGTGAGTTAACCATAAGAGATAGAGACATACTATCCCGGACTTTTTTATAGTATTTACGTAGCTCTACAATTCTCTAGTACATCACTTTAGTATATCTCTGCTAGTTTACCCCGCACACGCCATTTAAGCTCACAGCAGGCGTGTTTTTTATAACCGCGCGATCTCTTCAAAATTTACATAACATACATACGGTCATACATACATACATAACATACATACATTACATACGGTCATGTACTATTAACTAAAACCTTCTGTAAGAATTGCACTACCTTTTAGTACAAACCGTACAAAAATCTGTCGTATAGATTTTGAGAACATCGATCATAGACAGACAGCTTTTGAGGACTTTGTTCTATAATAAGTATAGATGATGTTACCCCATATAATTTAAATATTAAGGTAAGTAGCGACTTACAAAATATTTTACTTAAGTTAATCAGTTATTAAATCCCAAAATGAGTGTATCAGAAAGTGTTCTTTCTTTTGAGCAATTTCAGATCACCATTCACGCAGTACGAGTACATCCTTGATTATCTCTTCTAGGTCACAGACATTACATATTTTACACAATTATTTATTATTTCACTGTATTGCGTGAAAATAATCTAATTAGTCATTTAAACAACCTGCAAATCAGGTAATCTATTTGTAAATGTCAACATCAATACAATTACTAGCACTTACAACTTGTCAACACAAACATTTTGTTCATCTATTATCATCGAAACGATATTTTTACTCGTAACACATAAATTTGTATTATTACACTCAACAAAAAAACGCCGTGATAGCTTTGCAGTAACACCGTACAACTATTCCAAACGAATCACGATTCAAACCCCAGGCAGCCACCATTGAATTTTTCTATTAAAACTTATGTAGTTAATTTATAGTGACCCGCTATAATCACGTCTTATTTGATCGGGTCAGCCTGACTAGTTTCGGGGAATGTTCCCGCCGCGATAACTTCGTATAAAGAGCTCATGAATAAGTGCCCCGGATGGGTTCGAAACTAGTCGAGCTAATCTGATAAAAAAAGACGTGAGTATAGCCAGTTTCTATAACTAAAAATTACTACTCACGATATTTTAAATTTAAAAAAACTTATGTAATATGTACGTAAAAGATAACTTTCACGCTTTCTTAGAGTTATTACAATATAGTTAGAGTATGGACATCAGCCTAAAATGTGACATATTACAATAAAGAGAAATAAAGAGAAAACAAATGAGGGTGTATCTATTTGTCTATTTTTTTATGTGTTATTTTCCCTCTCATTATTTGTTGGATCACTAACACATAATATAAATAATATTATACATAACATATATTATTAGTATATATAATACATATATACTAATAATATATCACAGAGTGATTTATACAAGCAAGCGTTACGTTGCGGAATTACATATTACAGAAACTTTAACAGACCTACCCCGCTATAATCCGCGTTTGTTGAGAATATGTATGTAAAGCTGGGTACTGACCAACGTTACGAGGTGTATTGTAACATGTTACACAACGAGCATTCATGCAGTCAGTAGGCAGTGTTACGGGGAGACCAGCACTCCACCCGGCTGTTGGTTTTTTGGCGAACCTTTTGTGTGTTACGCGGTTCAGTCAGTACGGTGTAACAAGTTGGCACGAGCGTACGCACTCACGTCTTTCCTCTCGAAACTTTTCCTATTTATACTCTCTACCTTATTTATTGAAACATCGAGTGGAACAAAGAAAAACTCTGTATTTTATAGAAAAATACAGAATAGAACCAGTGTTGTGGAACCCACCAAAGATTCCAACACAACCTCGCTGTTAGACATCTTGACTGAGAGTAACTGGTGATATGGAGTACTGGAGACTTTAGAACACACCGTAACATTCTCGATGCGAACGTAAATTACACCTCGTAACGTTGGTCAGTACCCAGCTTAATACTCTAATGTGCATGTGCGTTGTTGCTGGTGAAGGCATCTTGCGATACGCGTGGTGACTTTTCCTGCATGTTTAAAGTATGTGAATTTTGTAGTATTACGTTATGGCTTTTGTAATATGACAGAAAATAATAACTCGCTTTATGGTAAAGGAAAACGTCATGAGGATACCTGCATATCTCTGAAGAATTCTGGGTATATATGTAACCCAATCCACATTGGACCATCGTGGTGAGTCTTAAGTTCTAAACCTATCCAAAAACTGAGAGAGGAGGCGTATGCCCTGCAGTGGGCTTGTAACAGACCGTTATCTTACTTTTTTATACCTAACAAAGATATAAACCAATTAACTTGCATCGTGAATGCGTTAATAGTTCGATATTATCGCTTAAGTTATGACATGTTAGCCGACTGTATCGCAACGCGTAAACTGCGTGCGTTTCGTATAATTTGATGAGATGAGTAGATAGATATGCAGTTGCGTATGTAAAACTAATTGCGTGATAAATATTTTTCAAGATTGAAATGATAGCTACATTTATAAAAGTAATAATAACATTTATTTTGCTATAATCCGCTATAAAGTAAATAGGAAATATATATAATGCTAAATGTAGAGTGGACACATGAAACACATGCACAAACCTCCGCCACTCCTATAATAAATAAATATATGGGACCCTTACATACAGTCGTCCATCCCCAAAGTAAGTAACTTAATACTTGTGTTATGGGTGACGGACAACTGGTAAATATACACATACTGCGACCACGGGCCTTAGTAAGTAAGTTAGTTAAATTTAATGGCTATCAGAGCATTTATTGACTGTTGAGTTCTGTTTAAAGGTGAATTCGAAACCAGACAGCCACAGCCACGCGGTACGGTTGATATAAATATCAACAAAAAAAAACTAAGAGGTAATATAAATATGTGAACTTTTAATAAGAGTCAGCCTTATTCATTTTAACAATTAAAAAACAAAGGTAAAAGCTGTACTTTATAATTAAGTGGCATTTCATTAATTCGTCAACATCTAAGAGAAGCGATAGTCGTTAGACTCATTTGTGTAACAGGTTGTCGTCTGGGTGCATTACTCTCTGTTTCGGGGAAGGGGGCTCAGACGGGCTTGAATTCGGCGGGTTCAACAGCCGGCCGTAGACCTACGCGCTACGCAGCTACGTACACCTTTAGCTAACTTAATTAACTTCGTTATGTTGATGATTTATAGAATTAGGCATTACTTTGCGAAGATCCATAATACAAAAGTAGAGTTTTGCTACACTTTACGATAGATTAAATAGAAAAAAAAGAAATATATCTATACAAGTATGATGCAAATGTAGAGTGGACTATCTCTACATTTAGCATTATACGTATTTTCTATTCGCTTAATCGCGGGTTGTAGCAACAAAAAAGTATATTCAATTTTATCAGGTTGCTTTAAAAATAAAAAACTATAACAGAACTACTTTGCGACAAAATCGTAATGTCATAGAGTCTATCCTCCTGATGATGCTTCGGTTTCGGGGCGAAACGATCATCGAGATATATGTATTGCTTGTGTGCTTTGTTGCTGGTGCAGGAGTCCTGGGATGCATTTGGTGACTTGTTCTGCATGTGATAGGTACGTGAATTTTGCCTGCTTTATACACATTAGCTTTGCATGCATTTGCTTAACCCGCGCGGATATTTTCTGTTATATGGAATTCCACAAAGTAACGCCTGCTTCTTTAAATCATTGCTTAAAAATCACATGTTTCACACACGTTTCTTCAAATTACCATTTTATTTGTGTTAAACCTCACACACGCTTCTCTGAACTTTCTTCGATTCTTCAACATTGTTCTTACTTTAGCTACCATCTAAGTTTTTATAGACATAGATAGAGATCTTTCATTCTAAAAGTGCACGCCCCTCCACCAAATAACATTATTTTAATGTGTGAAAGAAAATATTGACTGTACTATTTTATATGTGTGCGCGCAGCAATTTCAGAGTTGATTTGACTCATTCGCGCACTTAAAGGTCAACTAATTGCTCGACTGGTATAAGTCAAACATTTATATGGCGGAGAATGAACGCTTTGTATGAGACAACACGTCTATTCTGACACGAGTTCCTATCATTTGTGCACTGGCTGACCAACCAATCCGGTTTCACGGGTTACAAGTAACGTTTGCATAAAAATAAAATTAATATTATATAATATTTATAATTTTTTAGTTTATGCAACTCAATGAGTTAATAAGAGACAGTTAAATTCGCTATTACTTTCACTCTTAATCCATCAGATTTGTACAAAAATTATGATAGAATTATTTGGTAATAATAATCATAGTAATATAATTACTATGATAACTTTTGTACTATGAAATTCTGCTAAGTAACCCCTTATTCTATAACTTAATTTCGTTTTCCGCCAAATCTTGGTAAAATCCAAAACCTATGATTATATTTAAAGCTCGAAGTTCACTCAATAAAAGTGTTTAACGTCATTTTTGGAAGTGAAAGAGATTTATCCGCAACAAAGAACAAGTTGGCAACACCCTGTTAACTTTATCCGGGAGTAACACTGAACTTGAAAGTTCCGGATGTTGTGAATGTTTTATTCCGGATAATAAGCCTCGTAAAGTTGTGATTTGCCAATTCCATTGTTAAGTTAAAACTCTTAGAATATTTATACTTTAATTTATAAAAATCGTAGATCATTTATTTTTTTTGATAGTGTAGTGTAGAGCTAGTGCCGTGTGGTATCCGGCTGCGTAGAATAGACCACCATCATTTCTTACCGAGGTGTCGTAAAAGGCGACTAAGGTAAGTTGACGTCAGCCAGGCGGCCGGTCGTAAAATACGTAGCCAAATCACGTGACAACATGTTTGTAACATGTTGTGCCGACCCCAGGGTCGGATACCTTAGGGTGGGATAAGGGCAGGAGAATGATGATAGTGTAGTGTAATGCTGGTGCTATTGCTACGTAAAAAGAACACAAGGACAATGTGTGTGAATATGAAAGACTAATATAAGTCACTGGACCTATGCTTAGATATAAGTATTTATAAGTTTAGGTTAGCGTAAAGTTGCTTCTTAACCTATTAATAAAGTACCTTCATTCTGATTGTAGTTTATAAAAATAAAAATAAAATTACATCATGAACGATTTTATTAGTGTTAAAATACATGAATTTCTTTTACCTTATTATACTTCGATGTTAGTAAAAAAAGTTAACCCTTACTATCCCACTGCTGGGACAAGGCCTCCTCTCTCCGATATAGGAGTGAGGGATTGCAGCTAAGACCTACCACGCTGCTTGAATACGATATGGTAGATTACACATATCCCCCGAATTCTTCAGAGACATGCAGGTTTCCCCACAATGTTTTCCTTCACCGAAAACCGTGTGATAAATTGCAATTATGAAATAGACACATACAAGTTTTAACAGAAAAATTTGTATCCTGTCCGGGGTTTGAACCCGTGACTGCTGCTCGGTCTCACCACTGGGCTACCACAGGTTATAGGTTACACATTTCTCCAGAATTCTATATAGAGACACTTTTATGTATTTAAAATTATATATGTAGTATATTTACAAGTTGTCCGTCACCCATAACACAAGTATTAAGTTACTTACTTTGGGGACGGATGACCGTTTGTGTAAATGTCCCATATATTTATTTATTTATTTAAACATTTTATATTGTTAGAGTTCATTATGACAACAAAAGTCACAAACAAAGAAATAATAAATCCAATGTCGCAATACAAATCGCATACATTGCAACACAACAATGTGTCTTTCTAACCGAGCGTAGGATTCAGAGTTATCGATTTTGCGGTCTAATTGTTCATTTTTATCAAGGCGAGCCTCGGGCATGATAGATTATCCTTTGGCTTCCTTTTTCGTTTAGAGAGCGTCGACCGACTAGGGGGTTTGGGGGGGCATTGCACCAACGTCATTGCCCTGTCAACTGAACAATACTAAGCAGTCTACGTTATATACTGATAGGAATAGGTGTTCAGTTTGTCGAACTTTAATACGTAATCGATCTTATAACCTTATGGCAAAATGTTTAGGATCTACATGACTTATATCAAAAGAAAAAAATTCCACCTTTGACTTGTTAATTGGTAATCTTTTTTTACTGAGTCTAATCTTTGAAGTTCTCAAGTGATAAGTAATTGATTTGAGCTCGTTATCACTTCTAGTGTACATCACTGAAGTAGAACAAACTTTGATCTAATGACTTTTGCTGAGCACATTCACACTTAAAAATTCACGTAATAAATATTTACCGTTAATGTTTTTATGAAATTCTCTTCCTCTCTTTACACATAAGACAATTCTTTGCATTACTACTTTCAAAAACAGTGTTTAGCAACACTACTTAATTAATTCTGTTTTTTCATATACTAACATAACATTCGACTTATTTTTAACGCACGGTAAAAAACCTCTCGTGCTACTAGGGCTAAGGATCACTTATAAATTTCTTTTCGTATAGTTTCAATATATTATTAACTTTCTTGCCCTAAGTCAGATAAATATTTAAATGTCACTTACATTTAAATGTGTGCTTATGTCGCCCTTTTTTATGTACAATGTTAGATAAAGATGGTTTACAAGTAAAAAAGGAAATACCAAGAAATGACGACATCAGTCACTTTGACACAAAACTGTTTTACTTAAACAATCACCTCGTTTCGAAAACCATTTATATTATCGATAATATCATCGATAAAATCACTATCTCCAACACTAACAAAGATACAGTAACTGCCCAGGCTAAAAAAAACTAAGGTCCCCGTTCCGTGACGTCAGTCGCCCAACCCGATGTCCGGCGTTACAGAAAGCATTCTTATGACAATATTCCGCAATACAATCAAAGATTTCTCGTTATTAAAGCTTCATTAAACAGATTTCTAGCACACAACGATATTGAAATGTTCCATACATACATTCATATACATACTTTTCACAAAAGAATATTATAAATTATATTATTAATAGTTATATTAAAATAATATACATTATATTAGTGGGATATTATTAATTTAATTTAATATTAATATATATTTCTTTTTAACTTATACACGATCGTCCGTCTCCAAAGTAAGTAACTTAATACTTGTATTATGGGTGACGGACAACTGGTAAATATACTTAATACATATAAAATTTTAAATACATACTTAAATACAAATATAAACCCAGGCTCGAAGAACCAACATATTGTTTATAGAAAATATTGGCCTCCAGCGGAAATCGAACCCGCGAGCCGCGAAGCTGAAGGCAGAGTCACTACCCACTGCGCCACTGCGTCACGGGCAGTGCAATTCAATTGAAATTAATTACTTAAATAAGCTTAATACTAATATACATTTATATATTTCATAAATATTTAAGCTTAATGCTTTTGTAAAAATTGAATATATTGATGTATAATGATTGTAATTGTCCATATATACATATAATGTAAGAAGTGTCTACAATATTTGCAACGCCCTAACCGGGCAAATATGTAATACTAGTTTTTGCCCGCGGCTTCGCTCGCGAGGAATTTGATCTGTCACAGTATCTAATTTAATTAAGGGGGGTAAGGGGGAAAACAGCAATAACACCTAGCTGGCCCCAACTGCCAACCTCACCTGCACGTGGTGCCCCCTGCTAGACAACGGACGAGGCTCTGGCGACCGATCTATGGCGGTATAACCATCTACACCCTACTGAAGCTCAGGTTGAAGTGGATGAGGCAAGCAGCGGCCTTTGAGGAATAAATAAACTCTAAAATGTCTGGTGCAGAAGGCAACGGGAGACCACTGCACTATATATTCCCTAGTTGTCAGCGAATTAAAAAATGGAAAGGTCACAAAAAAAGAAGGCCCCGAGTTCCTGGCGTCCCTTAGATGGGACAGGGGTGCTAAGAATCCCCAGGCGGCAAAAAAAATGTACGAAGTTAGGAACGTGGAACGTTAGAAGTTTGAAAAGTCCAGAAAAAGTCTTCAATGTATGCAAAGAAATGAAACGATTGGAAATTGATATTTTAGGATTGAGTGACGTTAGATGGATGGGTAATGGAAAATATAAAATTGATGACAATTACACTTTGTATTATTCCGGAGACGACGAATCCTCCAACAAGTTTGGAGTAGGTGTAATTATAAACACAAAACAGCTTACTACGGATGTAAGCATAGTACCTAAATCCAATCGTGCTATGCTGCTTCAAATAAAGGCAAAGCCAAGAAACATCAATATCATACAAACATACGCTCCTACTACTGACGGGTCAGATCAGGATATAAGAGATTTTTATAAGGAAATAGAAGAACTACTCCAGTTGACTAAAAAACATGAGATCAACGTAGTAATGGGCGATTTTAATGCCAAGGTAGGAGAAAGTGAAGTTCCAGGTGTTGCAGGAAAATTCGGACTTGGCACAAGAAACGAGCGAGGCGACACTCTTGTACAATTCTGCCAAGAAAATAACTTGGTTATTATGAACACCTTCTTTCAATTGCCAGCACGAAGGCTATACACATGGACTTCACCACAGCATACCCCACAACATATTGTAAGGAATCAAATCGATTACATAATGATTAATAATCGATTTCGTAACTGCATTAAAAGCGCTAAAACATATCCTGGGGCAGACATCCGATCTGATCATAACCCAGTTGTAGTGTCAATATCAGTTAAGCTTAAAACATTAAAAAAGAAGGCACTAGTGTCTGGAGTAGATGTGAGGAAGCTTGCTGACCTGACTATTAGAGCCAACGTGGCAAAAGATATGAACGAGTGGGCTGAAAATGTACAATCTGGGACGTTGTGTCGTATGGAAGACATATGGAACATGCTAAAAACAAAACTACATGACATTAACACCAAACATTTAAAAAAAGATTGGGCTCCTAAACAAAGTTGGATGACGGAAAGAATTTATAACCTTATCGAAGAACGAAGACTTTACAAAAATTCAGATAATTACAAGTATAAAGAAATTGATAAGCAAATCCGGCGGGAAGTACGTTACGCGCGTGATACTTGGTACCGTAGTAAATGCGATTTTGTAGAAGATCTTTATGCTAAGCATGATGCATTTAACCTTCATAGGGAAATAAAATCTTTTTTCGGATATAAAAACAACACAAACCAACTTTGGGACGAACACAATGCTCCCATACTGGATTTAGCAAAGAAGAAAGACCTGTGGAAACAATACATTGCATCAGAATTTGCCGATAGTTCGCGTAGTTCAGCTATATCTGCAGAGTACTGTGAGGGATATTGTATTCTGAAAGATGAAGTTTTAAAAGCTTTAAAGAAAGCAAAAACTGGAAAGTCGCCCGGCCCTGATGCTATTCACATAGAGGTACTTAAGCTTATTGAGGAAGAAAACATCGATATCCTCGTAAAGTTGTTAAATTTAGTGTATGATTCTGGTCGATTACCAAAAGACTGGTTAGTATCCACTTTCATCACACTACCGAAGAAAGCCAACGCAAAAAAGTGCAATGAATTCCGAACAATTAGTCTTATGAGCCAAGTACTAAAATTATTTTTGAATATCATTCACGAGCGCATAAGAGTGAAATGTGATGAACAACTCGGAGATAGCCAGTTTGGCTTCAGAGCGGGAGTGGGCACTAGAGAAGCTTTATTTGCAATACAGGTTTTGGTACAAAAGTGTAGAGATATGCAGCAAGACGTTTTTCTTTGCTTTATTGACTATGAAAAAGCGTTCGACAGAGTGTTGCACGACCGCTTGATAACGATCCTACACGATATCGGTTTAGATGAAAAAGACGTTAGAATAGTTCAAAACCTGTATTGGAATCAACGCGCAACTGTTAGGGTTGACAGTGAAGAAACTGACGAAGTCGAAATTAAAAGAGGGGTTCGTCAAGGCTGTATTTTATCACCCATATTATTCAATTTGTACTCCGAAGCAATAATAGCAGAAGCAGTCGAAGAGCTGGACTGTGGAGTCAAAATAAATGGCAGAAATATTAATAATATTAGATATGCCGACGATACCGTCCTTATTGGTTCGTCTCCTGAAGAAATTCAAAGGATTGTCTCTCGAGTAAATGAATGCAGTGTGAAGGCCGGTCTTAGGATGAATATTCTAAAGACAAAGATCATGGTCATTTCTAAAAAGAACATTGGGGACTTCGACATCAAAGTAGCAGGCCAAAAGATAGAGAGAGTGAGCAAATATAAGTATTTAGGTACTTGGCTTAACGAAGGTTGGAGCAGCGATCAAGAAATTAAGACTAGAATCGAAGTAGCCCGTTGTACCTTCGCTAAAATGAAAAAAGTACTCTGCAACCGCAGACTTAAACTTGATTTGCGCATTCGGATGTTACAATGCTACATCTGGCCCATTGTTCTATACGGATGCGAAGCCTGGACTATCAAAGAAGACCTCAGGAAACGAATAGAAGCATTCGAGATGTGGGCATACAGGCGCATGTTGGCTATAAGCTGGACCCAGAAAATCTCGAATGTGGAAGTTCTACGACGCGTCCATCAAAACCGAGAACTTTTGCAGACCGTTAAGATGAGAAAAGTCGCATATCTAGGACATGTGCTTAGGCACGACAGATATGGACTTCTACAACTCATCTTAATGGGAAAGGTTTCCGGAAAAAGAGGTGTGGGACGCAGAAAGAAATCCTGGCTTCGCAACGTAAGGGAGTGGACGGGGATCGCGAGCGCCGCTGAACTGTTCCGGCTAGCGAGGGATAAGGATGAATTTATGACGCTGACTGCCAACCTTCGCTAGTCGGAGAGGCACATGAAGAAGAAGATCTAATTTAATTAAATTTATGATTCACAATTTTGGTCATAGTGACGTCCACATAAAAGATAGATATATGCTGTCGCGGACTTTTATTTAGAACTATTAAAGACAAACAATACTACCGTACATCATCTTTGTGTAACTCTAACGGTTTAGGCAGCGTACGCCGAGTATACTCTCAGAGGCCAGATTTTTTCCGACTTTATTGACATGTATCGTTATATTACATAAAATCATTACAAATTGTAGCCTATATGTTATTCCGATGTAAAACCTATATAACTGTAAAGTTTCATCCAAATCCATGCAATAGTTTTTTCGTGAAAGAGTAAAAAACATCCATCCATACTCACAAACTTTCGCATTTATAATATTAGTAGGATATTTAAGATGCAAAAAAATAAATAATATTATGTCTAAAATACAGATATTTATTTATATATTAGTTTTAATTTATCTCGGTTTATATCGGGGTCGGGCTATCGACTCTTATTTTAGAGCACGTGATCTTCAGCAAAGATTTACGGATTAAAACCCTGAGGAAGCACAAATGTTCTCAATATTATTATTTATTTATCCTCTCTACCCCCATTACAGTAACGTCACAAAACCCCAATTCTTACATCACAAAGGTGTGATATAGTAACGTCACTCTTAAATAAAGGGCTGCTGATCAATTTGCAATTATGTGTTGTTGGCAATTATGTGCTACTAAAAGCCTATACAACTTTTTCACATTACATTTTATTAATTCATGTTCTTCGGCTTTCTAGGGCACTTCGTCGGAAATTAAAGAGAAGCTCCGATGTGACTATCATAAACTACAATTACTTTGTTACTCTTCATTTTTTAGTAACAAAACTCAAAACTCAAATAGTAACATATACTTTATAGTTTATTTTTTTAATAGCGAAGACCTGCGATTTATTTATTATGCAATCATCCTGTGATTGCATAATAAATAAATAAAAATATGGGACACTTACACACACGGTCCTCCATGCCCGAAGTAAGTAACTTAATACTAGTGTTATGTGTGATGGACAACTGGTAAATATACTACATATATAAATTTAAATACACACTTAAATACAAATATTCACCAAGGTTCCAAGAACACAAAAATTGTATATCATTTTAAATACACATTTAAATACAAATATAGACCAAGGTTCCAGGAACGAAAAAATTGTTTATAGAAAATGTCGGCCTTCGGCGGGAATCGAACCCGTGAACCGTGGAGCTGAAGGCAGGGTCACTACCCACTACGCCAACGGGCCAGACAAATATATGACGGTTTTGAGTGTTGAAATTTATTTATTATACATAATTCAAGCAATCCTTTTGTAATAAACCTTAAAAAACGAACCAACTTTTTATTACTCTCTTCAAAAGAAGCTTTTACATAAAACATATGTATTTATTGCTCCATTCAACACTAGCGATCTCTTTTTTCATATCAATCAACTAACTTAGCAGTTAACTTACTTTGCTATGAGAAATTGTTCTGTTTCCAGGTAAAATGCTTGATACAAACTAACAAACGATTAATTAAGTTTTTATAGATGTAGTGTAATTAATTAAGATTTTATGTTAATGCGGTTAACGAGTAACAGCTGTAGGGTGTAATGAGGCGGTACGAGGCGAGTGCTCGTAATAATATAATGTCTAGACTCTACACTCTGGATCGAATGCATGCGTCACCCCCATTTCTCACGCAACTGCCTTCAATATACCCACATTAGCGATAGAGTCATGAATTTTACAAAAGTAATAATAAAATTCTTTTGCTTTAATCCGCAATCCAGTAAATAGAAAATATATATAATGCTATATACTGGTCGTGTGATATCCGGCAGAATAGAATAGACCACCCTCCTATATTACCGAGGTGTCGTAAGAGGCGACTAAGGTATGTGCCGTGTGGTATCCGGCTGCATAGAATAGACCACCCTCATTTCTTACCGAGGTGTCGTAAAAGGCGACTAACGTAAGTTGACGTCAGGCAGGCGACCGGTCGTAAAATATGGAGTCAAATCATATGACAACATGTTTGTAACATGTTGTGCCAACCTCTCTTAGAGTGGGATAAGGGCAGGAGAATGATGATGATGATATAATGCTATACGTTGTCCTTTAAGCTTGGGTTGTCTGGAAGAAATCGCTAGTTACCGATAAAGCCACCCATTGTAAGTCTAAATCATTTTCGATGTTCAAACTCTTATTTCATTGTATTAGGATTATAGTACACAATAAAGCATATTTCTATTCTAATGCTAAATGAAAATTCTGGCACAAAAAACTCTTAATGTAATTAACACGATGCATTTGTGTTAGGTATTAGCAAGTTTTGTATGCATTTCAAAAGACCCTAAAGTACCCATTGTGTTTGTACGAAAGTGCAGACAAAACCCCGTGCGTCATAACAAATTTCTGGAGCTCTAGCTTGGTTCGGGCCCCGGGGGTGCCGCCCGCCACCCCTATTTCCCACGCAACGACCTTTGCGCCTCGCCGATGCACTTTGACAGACTTTACTAATTCAATAGATGGACGCTCTAGATTACTATTTTCTTTGTTTAATAAAATTCGCTACACAAATTTTATAATGCAGATATTATTTTAGAGTATTTACTACTTTTGAGCCTTGAATATCTATTCTCAAGAATACTTTAAGATTCTAGAATACACTGAATTCCTTTGTTACAAATATTTTGTGTTTGTGAATTATACGCCAAAGAAGTGAACTTTAGATTACTCTTTTCTTTGTTTAATAAAATTTGCTACACAAATTTTATAATGCAGATATTATTGTAGAGTATTTGCTACTTTTATGATGAACCTTGAATCGAATCTATGCTCAAGAATACTTTAAGATTCTACAATACACTGAAATTCCTTTGTTTCAAATATTTTGTAAATTATACGAATTTGTGATTTATGTATATTATCGTAACAATAGTTTAGGTTTTATTTACATCTCTAAGACATTAGTTATAACACCTCGATTGATTGGCTTCAGGTGACAGGAGGGCTGGCTCGTATTTCGTTAAAAGAATCTACTCAGCGATTACAGGCAGATAAGTTGCCCAGTATTTTTTGGACCATTCACAATATGGTGGATATCATTTGTATAGAATTTGTGAATAATTTAAGACAATAATTTGTATATTTGCGTTGTTAATGCTTTAATAAACATAATGTTACTCCAGTGATTCTATAATCTCTTAAATAATACCTATAGATATCTATTTGAATCATTGACACATTGGGCGGAGCAACGTTATTACACGTCAAATTTTAATAAACGCTAATTGACACAACGTTTATACACGTCGGCAAACAATATGTCTTTCTTGAAACAACATATGCATAAACGGTTGAAGCTTGTACCAATTCTTTCAAGATACGTCATTTTGCCATATTTCTTTAATTTTTTCGACTGATAGGGCTGCTCCACGTTAGTTTTTTTTTTGTACAGTGTATTCAAATTGGAACGCCATTAATGGCCTGTTGATGCAGTAGGTAGTGACCCTGCGTTCTGCTTCGCGGACCGTGGGTTCAATTCCCGCCGAGGGACATTATTTCCTATAACCAATTTGTTGGTTCTTCGAGCCTGGGTGTGTATTTGTATTTAGGTATGTATTTAAAATTATATATGGATATATTTACCAGTTGTCTGTGACCCATAACACAAGTATAAAGTTACTTGCTTTGGGGATGAACGACCGAGTGTAAAAGTGTCCCATATTCATTATTTCATCGTAATTTATTTTGTATGTGAAAATGCAGTGCCGTACATCAAAAATTTGAAAGTGAACATGCGCCGCGAAAAGTTAACTTACCGCAAGTTTATAATGTCTAACGAGAATATATTCTTAGTGATCAATCTAAATAAGAATAAAGGTAGGATATACTGTAATCTAAGGATATAAAGGCAAATGAAACACCCTCAGGGGAGCAGGGTGGTACCGTTAGAAACTTCACATGAATACGGGGAAGACGTGAATTTCGTCAGTGCAGTTTAAAAGCACTGAAGCACTAAACCATAAATGAAGGCTTGAACGACAGGCGGGCTGGGTGTGGGCCGGGGAGAGTGCTTGTTTTGGTCTATTTGGCCCTGCGACGCCCACAAAGACGTCGACCGATCCGCACACTAATTCAACAGAGATCGATAGTGCACCGAGCTAGCTCGCCCTTTTACGCCCACCTTATAATCGCCGATAATTAAATTGTTTTGTTCTATTTGATTGCGATATACTGATTTATGGAACTAGGCATTACTTAGGAGGTCCAGTAATGTTAATATTGGCTGTACGATTGCGATACCCTAATTTACATTACATTACAGCAGTTTAAAAACACTATGAAAAAGAGGCTAATATAGAAAGCCTACTATACTGTTGAAGATTACTTAGATGATAAGGATGTGTGGATATAGTTGTACTTTTACCCTGTACAAGACAGTAATAAATAAATGTAACTAGTTCTAAGATTTATATTTTAAAAAGAGCAACCGCCGAGTTTCTTGCTGGTTCTTCTCGGTAGGAACAGCTTTCCGAACCAGCAGTAAAGATGACGATTCAAAAGCACTTGTTTACAAGTTTACTTGCATAAAGAATATTTTGAATTTGAATTTGAATTTACAGAACTAAGCATTACTCTTCGGAGATCCATAATATAAAGTAATGTATTGATTGACTGGCCCGTTGGCGCGGGTGAGTGGTTGTTTGTGATATCCTTATTTATATAATTAGGCATTGCTTTTCGGAAGTCCATAATACAAAAATAATTTTCATATTGACTGGTCGTTTGCCACAGATGGCTGTTTGATTGCGATATTTCAAATTATAGAACCAAACATTACTTTTCGGTGGTCCATAATAAAGTAAATGTTAATATTGACTGGCTCGTTAGCGCAGGTGGCACTGACCCTGACTTCAGCTCGGGGTCGCGGGTTCGATTTCCGCCGAGGCCTAATATGATATTTTCAGTGTATTTATTTAAAAATTAAATTAGTGGTAAATATACCAGTTTTCTATCACCCATAACACAAGTATTACGTTACTAACTTGAGCCTGACGACCGTGTGTATTAGTCCCAAGTAAAAGAGTAAATAGTTTTATATGATCCGCAATTTTAGAAAATCTATGTAATGCTGAAAGTAGTAAATGAGGTAGACATATTTTTATATGATAGATAAATCGATTAAAATATAAATAAGCAAAAGAAACGGTTAAATTTTTTTAAATATATGTAAGAAATATTACTTTATATGAAAGCAATATTACTTATTTATTCTTTCTTATTAATTTATTCTCGACTCAGTCCATATTACTAAGATATTCCCATTGAACTTATTATGTACTCTACGAATTAGCCACTATTCGACATAGACGATTCCCTACCTAAAATTATCACATATGCTTGCAAGCAACATTCACAGATTATAACTACAAAAAATAGTGAGCCAGAATAAAAAAAAAACTTAAGAAAAACGATCTTCGTTGCTTCTATTCAAAACTAAGAAAGATTGAAGAGTCGGTGACAAAGTGATTTCGAACGTCATTTTTTAATAAATGTAACGGTAAACTCAAAACGAATCCATACTCTCTACAATAGTTTAACCTCTGACTTTTTGTACAAAGACAATGCTAAAAACGCGTAAAAAGAAACTCTTTTGTAAGCGTTACCAACCATAATTAATTTTGTTTCAAGTCTCTTAATTGTCTTTAAATATTTAAAGTTAAAATTCGAGTCAAAGAGACAGTATAGAGTTATTAAAGATAGAGTAGGGGAACCATAATGCCCTGTGGTATCCGGCAGTTGAATAGACCAGCCTCATTTTTTACCGAGGTGTTGTAAGAGGCGACTAAATTAAGTCGACCTGCCGTTTGGTATCCAGCTGAGTAGAATGGACCATCCTCGTTTCTTGCCGAGATGTCGTATAAGGCAACTAAGGTAAGTTGAACCACCGTGTGGTATCCGGCGGAGTAGAATAGACCACCCTCTTTCTTAGCGAGGGGTCGTAAAATACGACTAAGCTTAGTTGACATCATGCAGGCTGCCGGTCGTAGAATACATAGCCAGATCATGTGACAACATGTCTGTAACATGTTGTGCCGACCCCATTTAGAGTGGGATAAAGGCAGTAGAATGATGATAAAAGTAGGAACCTTATAGGCAGGCCTTGAGTACGAGTGTACTCAAGGCCACTCTTTTTATATGTTTTTCAACATATAAAAAGAGAGGGAAAATGAGAGATCAATACTTAACGTTATAATCACACATAAGTCAAATAAAAATAAAAGCCTTTAACAAATTTCATGTCCCTACTGTTAACCGTCGATTTCCCTCGTCTCGAGCCAATTCTAGGAACAGCATCAGGTCATGCTTATCATAAACATGCATTGTCATCAGGACTGGACCAATATGTTAAATTTCAACTCAATCAGACACCGAGAAATGAGTAGAATTAAACTTGTAAGATTCCTTCACATATTTACAGGGCAAGTTAAATAAAGGCATTTAAAAAAGAGAGACAGATAGAGTAGCCTCATTTTGTTTCTTTCGATGCACACATTTAAAACCGGTCCCCTAGTATAGTATAACTTTATGGATGGCATAGTTAGGTATAGTACCCGGCAATAAATAATGCACATCGAAACTTAGAGAGAGTAGATCGGCTAGATTCTGCTTCATAGAGCATTGTCTCTGTCGCAGACTGAAGAACCCGTGCGAAACGTCACATACTGAGTGACAGTGACTGCGCTCTACGAAACCGAACTGGCCGGCTGTTTCGTTCTAAACATCGATGTGCATCGTTTAATGCCGGGTACTATAGCTAGGTAGCAATGGTTATTTATCTACGGTATCAAAGGCCAATAACAAGTTATATGATTATAATAAAACATTCCCTCCTCCACTATACATTATAACTTACTTATACTTGTTAATGCATTAAGCATGTTTCATGTGGTTTTTTCTTAAATTAGCGTGTTCAACTATAAGGGCTGAGCGCCTTCAATTTATCCATACTAATAAATGCAAAACTGTTTGCTTAATTTCCTTCTTTACGGTGCGAACCAAAGAACTGGTCGATGTTATTATTGTTACAAAGATAGTTAAAGGGATATAGTTTCTATTTTTCATTACAACATCACTTCTTATTATCTTATCTTATTATCGCAGTACTGAATTACATGCACCCGGAGTCGTAGGCGAAATCTAGTGATTCAAATTCAGAAACTGTTGTCAATGTTTTGGCAAGTAAAAACTTTCAGGTAATAAATACAGTATATCAATACTATATTAGGACCGTTGAGAGATGTTAATAGCACGCTTAGTAATAAAGTGACTTAATTCAAAATTAATTGAGTTAGAACTATTGTAATCTTTATTTGAATGCCATCTATGACATCATGATACGAACTATTAAAAAAACTAGTATTTCTTATTCGTCTAAGTTATGGGTCCCTTTAACACTCAAGAGTGCTGTAGAGACTACATCATCATCCTCCTGACCTTATCCCCCTCCAAGTGGGGTCGGCACAGCATGTTACAAACATGTTATCACATAATTCGGTTACGTATTTTACGACCGGCCGCCTCCCTGACGTCAACTTACCTTAGTCGTATTTTAGGACCCCTCATTAAGAAAGAGGGTGGTCTATTGTACTTAACTCAATTCAGTGTTGTAGAGACTACACTACGCTTTATTGCTACATGCCGCAAAACAACTTTTGCGGCATATAGCAATTAGGTCTTTAATACTAAACGTGCAATATAAACCTAAGATAAACCATTAATTATAAAAAAGGCAGTGGTCAGACACTAATCTGTCTACAAAGTTTATCTTTAAAAGCACTCTACAACAAGTTTGTCTAGATAAAAAGTCGTAGACGAAATACAACGTGAAACAAACAAAATACTATCTCTAGAAAGAGCATGTTGTATAAAAAAGAAATAAAGACATGTATATAAATTTATAATCATTCAATTCCACCCAAACTTGTATAACAGCATGCTAATCTGACTAAATGCAGTGGTACTTACCACTGCGAAAGACATCTCATTTTATATTAAACTTTAATCATAACAGTGGTGAAATGAAAACCATCTCGGAATTAAAATACCAGACCGTTAAACGGAGCAAACGAAAGTGTTTTACTCAAGCAGATTCATCTTACGAGAGAAACTTTGTACGACCTTCGGGAATGCAACTTTTCAATTCATTTTAAAGATGGCGCTGCTCTGCGTCTTAGGAAATTTGCATAATACTTAATTCAGATGCTGCTCGTGATAGATAAAAGTGGGATGAAGATAAAATGTTTTATGTAAATGAGTCAAGTATACTTGGAACTACGTTTAACAAAAAATGAAACAAGAGCTTTAATACATATAAATATCAAATTTTTCATCAGAAAGTAAAGGCAGTCCGTTACTGTCACAAGACTGAATTCTTCGGTCAGAGAGCATTGCAGCTAAAAGTACTTGATGAATTGTGAATATCAGTTAGGTATAAAGTTTAAATAGAAGACTAATTGGTGCCTAAACAAACTTAAAACCCGCCGACACTCGATTAAAATCACGCGCTATCACCGCTAGGTCAATGCGACTTTACTATTCATATATATTAGCATTTATATAATTGTAATCTTTATTTGAATAACAAAAAAGTGGCTGTGACTTATTTACCCCATGCTGCATGCATCCCTATTTCAAATCTGATACTTTAGTTACGTCATACAGTAACATATTTAGTATAAATATAGTAAATATATGGGGCAGTTAAATACATGAGCGCTGTGATAGCCCAGCGGTGAGAACGTGGGACTCTTTCGAGGGGAACACGGGTTCGAACCCGGGCAGGCACCAATGAGTTTTTCTATTAAAACTCATTTGTTGATAATTGATAATTGCAATTTATCACACGCTTTTCAGTGAAGGAAAACATCGTGAGGAAACCTGCATATCTCTAGAGAATTCTGGAGATGTGTGTAACCTACCAATCCGCATTGGAGCAGCGTGGTAGGTCTTAGCTTCAACTCTTCTCTCCAGAAACGGAGAGAGGAGGCCTATTCCCAGCAGTGGGATTGTAACAGGCCTACATGTATTTACATGGATGGATGTCCCCAAAAGCAAATAACTTAATACTTTCGTTATGGGTGGCAGACAAGTGGTTAATAAATATATATATAATTTTAAATACATATACAACTAGCATCAATTTTTTTATAGAAAATGTTGGTCCTAGGAGGGACTTGAACTTTCGATCCACAAAATTGAAGGCAGGATCACTACCAATTGCGCCAACAAGGCAAGGCTGACTATTTTAGTCAATCAGTATGCACAAACAAGTATGTAGCTGAAATATAGAGCTCGTTCTAATTCTAAAGTAAATAAATATAAATATTAGGTCCTTACATATGAAATTGGCGTTTTCTATGGGAGGAACATAAAGTCGTTTTTTTTTAATGAAATATATTTAAAGCAATATAACAGAACTAACTACTTTGCTATAATCCGCACGGGTTAGGTGAATGCATGCAAAGCCAATGTGTATGAAGCAGGCAAAATCTACGTACCTTATACATGCAGGACAAGCCACCACAAGCACCCCAACGCGCAATTCACCAGCAACAACGCACACAAAAGCAGAACACACACCCACCACCACAATCTCGACGATCGTTTCGCCCCGAAACCGAAGCATCATCAGGAGGATAGGCTCCACGACAAAAATCGTACTGACAACTGCAGTACGTAGATTTTGCCTGCTTCATACACATTGGCTTTGCATGCATTCACCTAACCCGTGCGGATTATAGCAAAGTAGTTAGTTCTGTTATATTGCTTGTAATATGGAATTCCGCAAAGTAGCGCCTGCTTCTATAAATCATTTTGAAATATATTTAATTAATCAAAGTATGTACCATTGCTATGTATGCACTTTTGCCATCTCATAGGTAGTTCATTGATCCCCTTACTAAAAAGGCCATTCGGGCGGGAATCAATAAAATCTTTGAAGGCGGTTTGGACTGCCCCATCGGAGTTGAATTTTTTTCCTTGCAAGTAGTTATCCAAATTGCGAAAAAAATGGTAATCTGTTGAAGCAAGGTCCGGAGAGTACGGTGGATGTCTAAGACATTCTAATTGAAGCTCCTCTGATTTGGTAGCCGTCTGTTGTACAGTGTGTGGTCTAGCGTTGTCCTGAAGCAGCAGTGGCCTAGAGCGATTGACCAGCCTCGGTTGTTTAGCAGCTAGCTTTTCCATCATGGTTTGCAGTTGCTGACAATAGATATCTGCCGTAATCGTCTGGCCAGATTTAAGAAAGCTGTAGTGAACGACACCGGCACTAGTCCAAACTCTTACAAGCAAATTTTTTTTAGTCAATTTTCGCTTAGGGCAGGATTTGGCTGGTTCGCCATGGTTCAGCCATTGCGATGAGCGCTTCCGATTATCGTAGAGGATCCACTTTTCATCACAGGTAATGATTCGATTTAAAATTCCTTCATTATTGTGCCGGTTGAGTAACGTAACGCAGCAGTCGACGCGCGTTTGTCGGTTTGCTTCACTCAATTCATGAGGTACCCACCTTTCAAGCTTTTTCACTTTCCCAATTTGCTTCAAGTGGATTAGAATAGTTTTATCACTAACACCGGAGCCTGCAGCGAACTCGGACGTGGTTTGCGATGGATCCGCTTCCACAATAGCCTTCAATTCTTCATTATCAACTTTGGTCTCCGGCCGTTCACGAGGCTTGTTCTGCAGGTCGAAATTTCCAGAACGAAAACGTTGGAACCAAAAACGCACTGTGTTTTCTTTTGCGACACCGTCACCATACACATCATTAATCCTTCGAGCCGTTTCTGCAGCACTGGTGCCACAGTGGAACTCATACTCGTAAATAACGCGATATTTCATGTTTTCCATTTTGTAAACAGAGTGACACAAAGAAAAAAACAAAAGAAGAAAAAACAAATGAATTAGGGGGTTTGAAACACAAATGCATGAGTAAATAGCTGTATGAATTTGAATTTGGAATTCCTAACCATAAAGGTAATATTTGAGATCAAAGTGGCCAGTACGACAAAACGCCAATTTCATATGGTACACTAACACACACGGTCCGATCCCAAAGTAAGTAACTTAATACTTGTGTTATGGGTGATGGACAACTGGTAGATAAACTACATATATAATTTTAAATACATACTTAAATACATACTTAAATACAAATAAAACACCCAGGCTCGAAGAACCAACAAATTGTTTATAGAAAATGTTAGCCGTCGGAATCCAACCCGCGACCCGCGGAGCTGAAGGCAGGGTCACTACCCATTACGCCAACGGCCCAGTCAAAAGAAGTAGGTAAACATATAGAAAATTACTGCACATAGACAATAGCCACGAACAAATAACAATAAATCAAGTATTTATAACGTAGACTCCCCAGTAGATGAAAGGACGACAGGTCTGGAGTGACACAAGATCATTTAGTGGAAAGCTTTTGTAGAAACGTTCCGCTGTAGACGTCCAACAGATGAAGAAGGCTTTCAGTAGACCTTTGTGTGCAGAAGAGAGAAGAAGTAAAAGCGTATCCGATTTTTGGTTACATTAATCAAATTACATGAATGTATTACTCAAATATATATATCACTCGTATGTACCTTTACTAATAACATCATATTTCCTTCCCCAGTATTACTGTTACGTTAAAAATGTTGGAACAATAGCATACTCGATAGGTAAAAAGCGTATCGAGTTTCGCAAACAAGAAAATGTTTTCGACTACAAGTTAGACACCGTTATTATTTAAGTTAGTTCATGCGGGCCGCGCACGTATTGGCAAGAAGCAATACTAAATCCAATAGCGTTAAGTCTCGAAATTGGAATCCACAACAAAGGGACGTCAAAGAAACTAGTAAGTGCACGCGGCATAAAGACCGACGTTGCAGCGAACTAGCGAGGAGCCTCGTGCGTCCATTTCCCCCCTTGGGGGTGCCGAAAGTGTGGGGGGGCGACTCACTCACACCCAAAGATACATCGAGTTTCTGGCCGAAACCGCACCGCCCCTTGTAATGAGTTTGCACCTTTATGCATTCTACCAATTAAGTACTATTTCTGTTTGCACAATATTAAATCGACACGAACTAATTAATGTTTCAGAACTACGGTAATATATTCCGCGGACTCCATTTAGAACTTAGCAATGAAAGTATGTTGTTTGAGGTCAGAATTACGGTTTATACATCCAGCTTACTGAGAGAAAAATTTGTATTTAATGTTTGTACTATTCATTTATTTTGATTTTTCCTTCATAAAAAGATGTTATTACTCGCCCCAAAGTATTCGAATGTACTAAAGGTTAAAAATAAATTTAATAAAATTAAAAAAACTGTAGAGATAACGGACACAGATTGTGTGGATGAACACGGACAAATAATACAGATATTTAACACTTGATTATGCAAGTAATAATCTAACAAGACACATCATCATTCTCTTGCCCTTATCCCACTCTAAGTGGGGTCGGCACAACACGTTACAAACATGTTGTCATATGATTTGGCTACGTATTTTACGACCAGCAGCCTGCCTGACGTCAATTTACCTTAGTCGCCTTCTACGACACCTCGGTAAGAAATGAGGGTGGTCTATTCTATGCAGCCGGATACCACACGGCATTTACCTTAGTCGCCTCTTACGACACCTCGGTAAGAAAGGAGGGTGGTCTATTCTATTCTGCCGGATACCACACGGCGTAATCTAACAAGACATAATTATATCAATGCTAACCAAGAACCAAGATAACAGGATATCTAATAGTCGTACAAGTCTACGTTCGATATTAACCTACTCCACGATCTCTACTATTCTATAATACACTCCACTCCACTATTTATAGATAACATCTTATTCACTTGTAATTTTAATTTTATCTCTATTTCCAGAATTAGATTTATCAACTTAAGAAAAGTAACTGAAATTTGACTATTCACATATTTCGACAAATATATAAATCGTAATAGAAAAAATTATAAGAAATTAATGTTAAATGCATCATAGTGCTAGAGATAATGAGCTTGATAAATTTACTAGTTACAGAGTTTCGCCAACGACGGTGCAAAGGTAATGTAGAAAGTAGCATAGTTATATCCATAGGTACCTAGTTATAGACTAAAAGGGGCCATTGATTTTACGAAATATATGAATAAGGTCGTAGAAAGCCTAAGCAGTACAAACATACACACATGCACATAGGATCACACGCACTCACCCACACCCTCGCCCACGCATACACGCAAGCGATTTTGCAGTCTCCGTTGCCATTAGTAAGTTCAACAGCAATAAGTTATTTATTTTTAAGTCTTATAACAAAAGCTTTTAACAAAATTTAATGTCCCTACTGTTAACTGTTTAGGAGTTCCCTCATCTGGAGCTAATCCTGGCAGCAGCATGAGGTCATGCTTATCATAAACATGCATTATCATCGGGATTGGGTCAGTATGTAAAATTTCAATACAACCAGACATCGGGAAGTGGGTCAAATTTAACTTGCAAGATTCCACAATTCATTAATAATTTATTATATGCCACGGAATTTCGATCGATAAGAATTTACTTCTTCGTCTTCCACTTTAGGAATAAATCCTACATCATGTCATTATAAATAAAAAACATCAAATGTCTTTATAACCAAAAAGTAGGAATGAAACTGGAAGAATTTAATGACTTCGCATAGAAATTCCGTACCTCAAAAGTGAACGCTTTATATTTTACGGCAAGCACACGAAGTATCCTGAAAGGCTGCACCTATGATGTATTTGCTAGAAATACCTACATGTACAATCACGACATGCCCGTGCACCGATAAATCGCATTATGGCCCACGTGCGGGGAATACATTTTTAATCTTATTTCCTTTACATTATCCAGCTTAGAAAAGCTGCTGTCTTCCACAAATTTATCTGACATAGCTAGTCACTCCACGGGCATTGACTGCGAAACATCGCCAATTTATAACTCTTCAATTAAAAAAATATGCGGTCACAAAAGTCCTATTTGTAAATACAGAGCCATTTACAAATTTTGTAAACGGCTGACTTGTTCTTTAAATAGATATTCTCCTATATCGTAATGATCATCCTAATAATTAATCATATTAGAACAACCTTGCGTTTATTATTTACTTGTAATTCCGAATTTTAAAAGTATTCATTCAATATAATATTTTCTTAAAGAAAGCTTGTTAGAAGGTGATAGCACGTCAGTTAGTTTTGAAAATTAAATTAGCACATGACACAATTTCTCAATTTTTTTTTGAGAAATATCATTATTATAGCCTAAATAAAAATTCAAAAATCGGATCAACTTTTTGAAACTACTTATAACGACCAACCTAAACTAACTAAAAATATCCCGAGTGAAATATTTTTGGAAACTGTATCTTAAAAATAATCATGTAAAAAATTTCAAAGCACAGTTTTTTAGAACAATTTCATTCAACAAACATAACAGTTCAATTTTACGTTTGAAATATGATTGCATAATACAAAGTGTAATATTATTTACATACAACGGATAAAATTAGCGCAAAAACTTTATTGTTTATAATCAAAAAAGTATTTAAAACATGAAAAAGAAACTAAAATATCATTAAATTAAAATTTAAGTAAAATACTAAATTACACTTATAAAAATCAAATCAATCAAAAGATTTAATTATATATAGGTACGTGAGATCAGTCTCTTCTAACAAAGACCCTGGTTAAATATTGAGTATAAATCGTGTGTGATTTAAAGTCAATATTTGTTTTGAGTTTATTAACACTTTTTGATGTCTATCAGTCTAGTATATTCGTTGTGTTGAATAAAGGCTTTATAATATTCTAACTCATGTACAAAACAAGCGAGAAACCACTAAACTTTTACGCCGAACAGCAGCTACCTGACCTTAATGATTTTAAAATGCAGTAGTGGCCCTGAAATAAAATAAAGTTTCATTAATTTAATAGTAACGATAACCAAACACCTCGACATAACTCGATCTAAAAGATATGTACGAAACTTAAACAACAAAATGTGTATTAAAGAGAACCCCAATTTTCAGTAACCCAGTAGAAAAAAAATTGAATACCTACGTCTATCTAGACCTTGTCATCTCTTCTATTAAATCGTAATCAATTAAATACAAAGGAATTATTCCAACACGTACGTTTTTATTATAGTATCTCCAAAGTAGTATATAGATTCCAAACACGATCATCACTGTTTGTATTCTTATTTTGTTTACATTTTATTGGAGTATTGTCTGTAAAGCCTTTTGTTAATATTTTGAACACTAAATATATTCTGAAAATGAATTAGTCTATAACATACTGTTGAATTTAACGTATATTACCGCATAACGCTTACAGCAAACCCAAAGTAAGCACCACTTCCTTACTCATCACTGAATAACAAATAGGGAAACTCGAATTTAGTACCGTGCTGGTAAACATTAAACGGAAAGCACAATAAGTTGCCAAAAAAACAAAACAAAACAGGACGTAACGCGGAAACGTTAATAACGCTCGTGTTGGCATCCATAGCTCTTTTCATTCGGTACGAACCGTGCATGCTGTGTCAAAGCACGTAATTAGTATTTAGGAAGGTGGTAAGAAAGGCGAGGTCGTGGGCCAGACGTCGGGTATCGATCCGACGACCTGCCCCACGCTCTGCCTCCCTCGTGGGGAGTCGGGGGCCACGCACATCGAGCCACCAATTGACACACTTAAGGTAATACTTGGCACTTACGACGTTGCCTTCTTTGCAGTTAGCCAAACGGCGCCCGTTGCTCTCCTAGCTTAACTCTAGACCCCTCTAAAACAAAAGCCACCGTGATTACGTAAACTACATTAGATAGATAGATAAAAACTTTCTTTCTTTCTTTCTCCTACCCTTATCCCACTCTAAGTGGGGTCGGTACAACATGTTTTCCTCTTCCATTCTTTTCTATCATTCGTCAACTCTGGCGCTACTCCTTTTATACGCATGTCATACTTCACACATCCAACCATCTCTTTTTAGGCCTCCCTCTAGTCACATATCCATCCACATTCATATTCAACACTCGCTTAGTCACATGATCTTCATCCCTCCTCATTACATGTCCATACCATCCCAATCTTGCACCTCTCATCTTTTCCATAATGGGCGCAACTTTCATACTTCCCCTAATATACTCATTTCTTATTTTATCTAGTCTTGTCACACCACACATCCACCTTAACATCCTCATCTCATTTGCATGCACTCTTCTTTCATCCATCTTTTCATTGCCCAACATTCTGATCCATACATTACGACAGGTCTGATGACTGATTTATAAATTTTCCCCTTAAGTTTATAGATAAGTAGATAGATAAAAACTTTATTGTACGTAATCGGTGATAAAACAGACTTAAATAATGCGTGAAAAGGGCGGCCTTATTACTAGTTATTAATCTCTTCCACGCAACCCCTTCGGAGAGATGCTGTTATAAAGATACGGGCAGAAGCAACTACTTAATTAATTAAAAAGCATACACTAAATGTAATCAATAATATATCTTTTTTTATCTGCTGTCAAAGTTTAATGTGAGTTTAGTTTATATATTTTTTTACGGACGTACTTTCAGGCGGCTGTTACAAAGCTGCCAGAATAGCAGAAAGTTACAAAAGCTCGACCTAGTTGGCTTTGAGCCCGCCTGTGGGTCGTATCAACATACGTAGAAATAAATGCATAATTTAACCTTGAAACTGCGCTTTAAGATTTATTCCTATAGAATTTAAAGATAAAAATGGGTGATATCGACTCATACTACTAATATAAATAAAATTGGGTTCTGCTGCTACTTTTTATAACATAATAAATTTTGTTCAAAGAAAGGTTTTTTTTGTATTATTTTCTTTTTTTAATCTTTATTTTTTTAGGGACTTCTGTATCTACAGGTACATGCTAGCACCATCATAACTTAATTATATTTAAATTTAATTTGATTCTAAATCTTATGGGTTAATTTTGAAAGAAGGACTCGTAAACTCATAAACTTTAACGGCCGAATTGCACCAAGAAAATGCTAAGATAACATAATAAACAATATAATTACAAAAGTGTCTTATAATTTATACAAATTAATACACTAAATGGAACACTCAATTAAAATAAATGCACTACATTCTATAAAATGTATAAGATAAAGTTACGTTAGCTATAATTAATAACGAAACTAACAATATACGTTATATTTTACAACCCTAGTTATAAATTTCCCATCAATGTTACGAAAAATACCGAAAAACTCTTCTAAATTGCACTTTGGTAAGTTGCCGTTGGGGCTATTGTTTGAGATCCTAAGTATTCAGCGAAAATAAGCATTTCGAAAAATTTTATGATGTTATCCATCAATTTTACAAGGAAATAAATATAAATCATCCGTACCGTTTGAAGCATGTTTAAAGAAAAGTTGGACAACAATGAGATTTTTATAAAAATGATCAGACTTATACATATTCACAACTTTTAAGCAATAAAACCTGCATATCTCTGAAGAATAACTAGGATATGCGTAAACGTCAATCCTTCTCTTCAGTAGGGAAAATAATTTCTTTGGCCAATAGTGAAATATTAATCGAGTTTACATATATTTAAATATATCTACTTTAAAAACGTAATTGAAAATATGCTATAACATAGTGTTGATATCTAATTGACTCAACTCCTCATATAATATAATAGTCAATATCAGAAGAGATCACGGTGAATTAGAATAATCTATACATATTTTGCTGAAAGTTATTTAACTGAAAGCTTTCTTACCCATTGGGTAAACTTTACTCCCAAGTAAGCAATAGGAAAAGATCGACCCTTGGCGACATTTCATTACACTATTTTGGGATATGTTTAAACTTCATAGAAAAAGCTTAAACTTTAGTTTTTTTATATCTTATGCATATAAAAATCAAAACATCTATAAAAATAACGTTTTATATATTTAATTATGTATTGTAGCTATCGAAGGGCTAGACGAAAGAATGTTGAATTCGATACACGAAGGATGCGAAGCAAATAATTTTAAATAGTTGAAATGAAGCCCTAGTTTGCAGGGACAACCTTTCATTCCCTAGCTAAGCCACTGTTAGTTTATATTGTTTAAAATAATTTGTAAAACTTAATGTTACGGATCAAGTAAATAAAAAACAAAAAGATGTTATCATAATAAACATAACTTATGTATCCGAATTTCTATCCATTTCTTACAAAGCTATTATCTCATGTATTTAGAGTATCTACACAAATGGTTTCTAGTACATAAAGACAATTTCCGGCGAAGGAATTAGGAGGGAAAACAAGCAAAGCACGCAGATTGTCCGAGGCAACGTCGCGTTGCACTTTGCGAGCTCTTGGGACGGGGTTAGGGACTAGGAGAAGGGGAGAAGAACGGGTGGGGCAAAATCACCCGCAATCATTTATACCCGAACTGCCTGTAGAATTACTAGCTGTCACTAAATTCCTAGAGTTTCGCCCGGGCTTCTAACATTGCTTCTCCCCACCTAAAACCTACTTTATAAAGTGCATTAAGCGGAGCAATGTATTCGTCTCACGACGGGATTACGTCCCCAGGCAATCTCGAATATAACAAGAACGCTGCACATTTTACTCTGTACTATAGAATATTACTGCATATCGTGTCGCTTAGAATTAATTAATGATAAATAAGAGATACTCCCAAATTGAGAATATTCATTTATAATTACTTATTAATTTGGTAATACAATATAACTTTTCGAATATTGGGCCAAGTATTTATAACTAACACAAAAGTGTTATTTCGGTACGATTTGATGATGAATAAGATGCATCTGTCGAAGCTAGGCAAATACCAACATCACACTAAGCTTTGTGAAACTTAAGAACTGATCGTCTCTCAAATAAACTTCTTTTCCTATACGATCATAAATTGAATTATTTCGAAATTAATCATTAGAAAATAAACATGATTTCAAAATTATAAACCAACCTATAGAAGATTCTATTAGTTTATCTAACCCTCCGAATAAATGAGAACAAGAAGATACTAAAATCAATACGACCCTTATTAGAACTATCGAATTTATACGACTATATACTTACTGTACAATTTAAATCATATAATATGAATGGTTCCTCGTATATGGTTAATAGATGAGCCCACGACTCGCGTAAAAATTAGTTTTGAAAATATGTATTTCAGTTAATTTATACCATAGTGTACTATTAACCTAAACCTTTCTTGAGATTTGCACTATCTTTTAGTCAAAACTGTACAAAAATCTGTTAAGTAGATTTTGGGAAAGTCGATCACATACAGTTAAATATTGTATACAGCTTTTGTTAAATATTGCATATAAAACTGTAATACAAATATATAATTTCTAATTTCTGTTATATATATAGGTGACAGTACTTATGTACATACATACGACAGAGCACGTGAGATGTGGCGTTATTCGTGTCAGGAGTCCGTATCCGTGACCCAGTTTACGAACACCCCATCCCGGTCCCCCTATGCTGTTTTGGTCTAGGTTATATCATTCCAAACTAGAAGTACTTAGATGGTACTTACATTGTATCAAATATATGCTCAGTAGATATTAGCATGTTTATGATATTTAACATTTATCAACATTGTTTTAGTTTCACCTGTCCTTATATTCTTTAGAATATTAAAGAGAAAGTATATTTATTCCTTATAGATTCCAAAACGGCTGGATCGATATTAATTAAATTTTCAGACAATCTTTAGATTGACAGCGCATATTCTTATAGTATGGTGGCAATCGCAGCACTATTTTGAACTGTCAATGACAGTATTGTTTCGTAGGGAACTCGAAACCATCGACTGAATCACAGCAACGCGTGGCCGGAACGCATATCGATCGATCGTATTCTCTAAATAGCAAAATGATAAATTATTTTAGAGAATGATAGATTCTCTAAGACAAATTATCAACAATTTTGTATAAGCCATAGAATTATTTTAGGATTCATGCAAAAATAGATAAACAGTTTTGGAAATAGGAAACACGTGAGCAAAAGGTAGTTAACTATATATTCTTTGTAAATATGAATTTATAAATATATCTGAAAATATATTGACGATGTAACGTAACGCCTCTTTCAAATTAACAGCGCATAATATATATGCAAAGAGTACCTACATTTGATTTACTTGCATAGAATAACAGTGATCATTCTAGGTTTCACGACTTCTAGATGTTTCGCAAACTAGATTAAAGTTTGACACTATAGGATTAAATGAATTTTAGATTTTCAAATATCGCCCTATCCGAAGAACAAAGTCACATCTCCCATATATAAGCATAGGAAATGTGACTTTGTTTCCGGATAGAGCGATATTAAATCATACTATGAATACAATATACTTATACGTATTATTTTAAGTACAGATTTAAAAGTAGCTTATGATCAATCGGTTCGTTTATTTTCCCAATCAATACAATTGCAACGGATGGTGCGTTGCAGTTAACCATACTATTTCTATGAGCCCGGTAAGCTATAAAATCTGTTAAAATATAAACAGTAAGTCGACGTCATATCAACATTTAGAAAAATATGTTTTTTCTGTAAGTCATCGTTCATGTCTTTGTTGTTCCCTATTTATATGATTTCTTACTTACAAAAAATTGTTGTGGATTCTATCCCCTGCCGATATTTCGGTTACGGAGTGAAACGAATATTGAAATTGTGGTAGTGAACGTGTGCAGCGCTTTTGTGTTGTTGTTATTGATAGCCGGTAGTGCATGAGTTTTTACGAGTTCTGCATGTATTAGGTATGTGAAAGGATAGTACACTCTAATTAAAACATAACTTTTTTTTGATTGCGGATTATAGCAAAATAATATTTTAATTACTTTCGTATTATCTACGTCTAATTCTTTAAATTACTTCTTACTAACACAAGGTATTATCAGCAGGTATTTATTTCTTGCTGTATTTATTTAGCGATGATTGGTATTTGGATTTACTTGTTTCGTTTTTGTCAATCTGAACGCAAATTCCACTAGTAAAGGTTTCTCAATCCTATTATATTTAATATTGGTGTTGCGAATTATTGTATCGAGTTTTTGGCCTTGTGTTAGTAAGAAGTAATTTAAAGAATTAGACGTAGATAATACGAAAGTAATTAAAAACTCGATACAATAATTCGCAACACCAATATTAAATATAATAGGATTGAGAAACCTTTACTAGTGGAATTTGCGTTCAGATTGCCAAAAACGAAACAAGTAAATCCAAATACCAATCATCGCTAAATAAATACAGCAAGAAATAAATACCTGCTGATAATAAGTACTTATTTCTTAAAGCAAGGTGGTACCTAATTACATATCCACGTAATTCTTAGAGCCACAGCTAATAATTAAGCGTAACGAATTAACCGTACATGTATTCATAAACAACGCTCGCACAGGTTCCAACTTTCAGTCGAAAATTGAGGCGATTTTTACAGAGATTGTACGCGCGGTGGCTCAACAAATTAGCATGAGTAATGAACGGTTCGCACCGACGGTGTCACGATCGCCACTAATCGTGATATCTAATTAAACGGAATATCATAATCGCATGTACATTCTCCAAGCCGAACGGCAAATTAGACGCATTCGCTCGTTCGCTGAATAATCATTTTAATGAGCACACCTGAACGTATTTCTGTGTAGATGCGTGTTTGCTGCACACTGGGAAGTTTTATCGAGCTTAATTGGTCGCTACTGATATAATCATATTGTGGGGCCAGTTAAAACCGGATGTACATTTTGGATCATATGTACATTTAACTAGCTACTATAATCTGTATGCCGATAAAACATTAACAGTTTGGTTACTATATTCCGTAGGTACTAGGTATTAGGTAGGTAAGTACTTAAGTACTTACAAGCAATATAACAGAACCAACTACTTTGCTATAATCCGCACGGGTTAAGTGAATGCATGCAAAGCCAATGTGTATGAAGCAGGCAAAATCTACGCACCTTATACATGCAGGACCAGCCACCACATGCACCCCAAGGCGCAATTCACCAGCAACAATGAACACAAAAGCAGCACACACACCCACCACCACAATCTCGACGATCGTTTCGCCCCGAAACCGAAGCATCATCAGGAGGATAGGCTTCACGACAAAAATCGTACTGCGCCGCGCTACCCATACAAGCAGTCTTAAATAGTTCAACTCCCACCAATACCCTCCCCTCCGAACACATGCAGCAAAACGGAATTAGATACATTTACTTGCTCGTTAATTAAGTGACCATTGTTATTTTTATTATCTCAAGCTACTCCAACGTATTGAGCCGGAGTCCCTTATCACAAGTGTGAAGAATATGAAATGAATGGTCATTAGGCACTTTATGACCGCTTTCCAGCAAATGTTTTGCAAAATTAGAATTTTGTGGTTTATTATTCCTAAACGCAGCCATATGTTCCCGGAATCGAACCGCAAAACTTCGGCCAGTCTGACCCACATATGTACCGTTGCACTCAGGACAATCTATTTTATAAACCTATTTTTTACCCTTATCTAATGTATCTTTATTTTTACACAACAAACTACGAAGCGATTGGTTAGTTTTAAAAGAGAGTTTAGTACCCGATTTGGTTCTGATATATTGTAATGAAATGTTGGGGACTACTGAGTCATGCAACCATTTTGTTTGCTTACATTTAATTAAGTACTTAAGTGATTTATAGAAGCAGGCGTTACTTTGCGGAATTCCATATTACAAGCAATATAACAGAACTACTTTGCTATAATCCGCACGGGTTAAGCGAATGCATGCAAAGCTAATGTGTATGAAGCAGGCAAAATCTACGCACCTTATACATGCAGGACAAGCCACCACATGCACCCCAAGGCGCCTCCACCAGCAACAACTCACACAAGCAGCACACACACCCACACCACAATCTCAAGATTTGAGATTCCATGCATTTGCTTAACCCGTGCGGATTATAGCAAACTAGTTAGTTCTGTTATATTGCTTATTTTCTGTATAGCTTATTAGATATTGTATTGCATGTTTTTTTTTTGTTTGTCTTGATGAGTTTTTGTAAAATGTATATTTTTGTCCCCACAAGATGAATTGGGTCACTGTAAGGTCTTGTGGGTGAAGCTTTTGATAAATAAATAAATAAATAATAATCTGCCTATTAAAAAGAACCTTCTTTTGACAATGTTTACTTTTAGTTAAGTATCTACGGATGTGAAATGTACATAAAATTAATACTTTAGCTAACATTAGGTATATACTGTTTCTCTGGATGAAGAAACATACGACATAATTAACAAATTATAGATACCTATAGCAAACTTGATGGCTATTTTTAGTTTAAAAAGTATATATAAAGGAAACAATATATTAGATGAATCATCTTTATTTTTTTTGATGTGTCTAGCACATTTATAACGATTCGATATTTTCACAGTGATTGCGATGTTCTTCAAAAAAATATTGAATTTTAAAACAAAAAAAATTTTAATGTGTCTAACACATAATACAACTTACTACTTAACTGTATTAAAACTTACTCCAAATTAAAATTAACTTACATTATTGATATAATAAAGATAATATTTACAAAATCTCATATATATTTACATAGTAATCAGTTAACTAAGGTCCATGCAACTTACTTAAAACTGATTCGATATCTATATTTTGTATATTTGCGGAATTAAGTAAATACTGAGTATCGGGTTTAGATTTTTTATTCAAAGAGTCCTCTAAGTTACCACTTTGTAACCGTTTTCTCTTTTTAGTTTCTAATTTCTCTTTGACGTCTATACTTTCCACCTCTAAAACGATTTCACTAACATTAGTTTCACAGCTTGATATAACTGTTACGTCTTTTTTTAACGGTGTATCTATACTTGTTAGCGTTGAATCAAATATTTCATAACATTCCTGTCTATGATCTTTTATAGGAGTGTACAATTTGTCGATGTTAGATATAGAACTAACTGCATCTTCTGTTTCTTTGTCACTGTTTTGGATAGTTATTTCTTCTGGTTCCATATCAAATAGACTTTTAAAGGGTAAAGCTCTTAGTCTTACCGTAACGCCGTCATCTATACACAATTCGATCGAAAACTTCTCTTTTAACTTTGATATAGGATTATTAGGTAAAGAATTCGACTCATCAAACTGACAGGAAACAAAATTATCTGTCATTTCGTTGCACTCGTGAACTGAGAGTTCTAATTCCTCAACTTCATCTTGAACTATTTGTAAATTATTTACAATACTAGAATCCGATTCTCTGTCGCTTACAGTTACGAAAACTTCGAGTTTTCTAACATTTATCTCTTCGTTACTCGTAGATTGTATTGCTGTATCTTGGATTGGTGTCGTGTCAAGAAGATCGCGCTCAATAATTTTAGCAGTCTCTACATCAAACCCTCTTTTAATTAAATCAATATGCAAACTGCCTTCGTTATTATTATCAGGCACGTTATTTGATTGGGCAGATGTCTCGATGTATTCCTTTATTTTTGTAATATCATCTTCATCGGGAGAACTAGAGGTCGGATGTTGTTCTTTAAAGTTAGAATCTTGTATGCGGTTAGAACTCATACATGATTGTTTTTGACTATCATCCTCCCGGTCGTGAGATGTATCTGCCATTGGTGCTACATCTCGTATGCTTTTGGATAAATCACTAGAATTTTCAGACATCGGTTTTACGCAATTAAGTTTTCTAGGCGTAGACGATTTCCTACGCGATTTAGTAGGTGGAACTGTTTCAATAAGTCGAACATTATCTTTATCTTTACTCGTAACCCCCTTTTTGGAAGATTTTATAAGATTCCCTGAAAGATCTGAAGTTTTCTTCCGATTTTTACTTGATTCTTTGACAGGTGTCGGCCGCCGAGGTTTAATCTTCATAAAGTTTTTAGGTTTTTGCGGTGATTTATATGCTTTAATCTTTTTTTTATTGTCTGATTTATGTTTTAAACTCGATTGGGCTTTAGAATCTGCTGTTTTGTTATTTTTTTTATTTTTAATACTTTTATTACTTGTCTCACTAGACACAGAAACATTTTCCAATATATCGTTGTCTTTAGCCTTACAAATGACAGAGCCTTTATATGACACATTTCTGGCGCATCTCCTTTGTGGTCTAATTGGTTTATCTGACTTTTCTTTTTCTTTGTTTTCTAGTATTGGTTCTTTTGTTTCAGATTTTGTCATGTTTTCCATCGCAGTTACCTTACAATGTAGAACTTCAGATGGTGGTATGTAATCATGATCATCATCAGGTTTATAATAAGATCCTCCGCTAGAATAATCAGTAAGACGTGATGAATAGGATGGTGTGGCTTGCAGTGCCATAGGTGTATTAAAAAATCTTGGTGTGGGTATACTCATTATTTTAACATCGGAAATTGGATCGTCAGGTAGGTCAGGACCTAAAAATTTCGGAGTTTCCATCTGAATATCATATAAAGCTTGTTTATATGGTGTTTCTAATAAATCAGAAATATTCAGTTTTGCACCTATTACATTTTGAAGTGAAAGCCGTTCGTTTTCAGGTGTATCTACCTGTTCATTGCTAGTGTGAATTTTGGTCTGAGATTCTGTTGACTCTAATTCATAGGCGTGCACATCACATTCTGTAACAATATTAATAAGTTCTTTTTTTTGTTTATCTTCCTCCTTAACAGGTTCTTCAACTCTTTCAATCACTTTTTGCTTCTTCTTTGATTTATTCGTCTTGCTTTCTTTGATGTCTGACGATTTAATGTTATTTGTTTGTAAATTATCAGAAACATTCTCAGTTGTTATTGTTACCTTTTTCTTCTTTTTTTTACATCTTGGCTTTGGATCTGCCTTTTTTTCTTCGGAAACGGTTGTTCCTAGAGCCAAAGCCCGAAGTTCTGCATCCCAGTTAGATGTTTTAACCGATTTCGATTTAGATTTTTTAGACGTACTTTTAGCCTCACCAATATAATCTGTTTTATCATATCTATTATTAGTCGTTACAATACATTTGTGTGCTGGGATATCTGGGTTACTTATAGTGATTATTTCACTACCAACGTCAATGATTTCACTAGAAGTTTGAGGCGGAGCAAGTTCCTTTACAGTTTCATGCAAAATTCTTCTCGGTGTAGCAAAATCCAAAACTCTAACATGAGAGTTACGACGTGGTGTCGAAGACGATTTTCTTGTAGTTGGTAAAGTATTGGGTGTGCTAGTTTTATTCGGAACAGTAACGTTTGTGTCCTTTGGTAGAGAACCATGCGCTGGTACATCTACAGTTTTAACTAAGCCTGCAGAATTAACTTTATTACAATCTTCTATAATTATTTCGGGCAAATCATTTGAATCAGGTAGAGAATGTGGATTATCTGACGGAACGTCTATAACTAACGGACTTAACACCCTAGGTATAGAATTTATATTTGTCGTTATTGCATTTGTACTATGGGAAATATTACTTTGACTGTAAGTTGCTGGTAAATTTTGTGATGAACCTGCAATGAAAAGTAAATAACAAATAATTAAATATATTGAACTTTAACTTCAAGTTGTATTTTTTTTAATCATAGTCATCGTTAATTACCTGATGTAGGCACAAGAATAATAGTAGGCATTGCCATAATTTCATCTTTCGTAAAGTTTGTTGCCGTCTGTTGTTTATACTTATATGCAGGGGTACCATTGATAACAATAGTTTGCATTTGTACCACTGGACTTGAGGTCGTTGGAATTTTGTTACGATTATTTTTAAATGCGTCATCTACTTTGACATCAGAAAGTATTGTTACTTTTTGATCATCAAACTTCTCTTTAATCTTAACACTAGAATCACTTTTTAACATATTACTGAAATCTTTGTTCTTTTGAAAGTATGGATTGTTTATCGTTCCTGCTTTTAGTAAAAATTGCGCTAATGGCGGCCCTTTAATATTAGTGATAGGAGTGAGATTTGTTCGGTTTTCATTCGAGGCTATTATTCTGAAAAAATAAATAGTAATTTATATTCACTGGCCCGTTGGCGCAGTTAGCATTGCCTTAAGCTCCTAGGGTCATGAGTTTGATTTCTGCCGAGAGCCAATATTGTCTAAAATACAAATTGTTGGTTCTTCGATTCTGGGTGTATTTATGTATGTATTATATACTTATATATTTACCAGTTGTCTGTCACCCATAACACAAGTATTAAGTGACTTACTTTGAGGGCAGATGACTGTGTGTGTAATTGTCCCATATATTTATTTATAATTAACTATTATTTGTAATAATAGGGATTAGTTGAATAACAAACATGCAACATAAATAAAAAAAATAACTCACTGTGCATTAAAATTTTCTGATGTACTTGAATCAGGTACTATTGGTTTTTCCTTATCACTATGCCCTTCAAATGAAAAAATAAGATTTTTTGAGCTAAATTAAACAATTCAATTTTGTATATCACACATATCATAGGATTTTTTACATAGATCAAAAGTGAGCATTCATAGATAAAAAAAAGAAATAAATAAACAATAAATAAGTGCGAGCACCTACGCCCGATTGGAAATCAGGGTGCCACAAATTTTTTCCCAAATAAAAATTTGGAGTAAAAGTTGTGAGTTGACCGTAAGAGATAGAGACATGCTCTCACGTATTTTTATAGATCTACAACTGTCTAGTAGATTACTCTAGTGTATGTATCTCTGGTGGTTTGCGCGTGATGGCCTAGCGGTGAGACCGTGCGACTCTCTAGAGATGACATAGGTTCAAACCCCGGGCAGGCACCAATGAGTTTTTCTATTAAAACTTATGTGTCTAATTGATAACTGCAATTTATCACACGCTTTTCGGTGAAGGAAAACATCAAGAGGAAACCTGCATATCTCTAGAGAATTCTAGTGATATGTGTAACCTACCAATCCGCATTGTAGCAGCGTGGTAGGTCTTAGCTCCAATCCTTCTCTCCAAAAACGGAGAGAGGAGGCTATAGCCCAGCAGTGGGCATAGTAACAGGCTGTTACTTTACTTTACTTTTTCCGGAAGAATTGCACAATAAAAATCATACAAAAATCCGTTTAGTAGATTTTGAGAAAACCACATACAGACAGACAGCTGAGGAATTTGTTTTATAATATGTATATAAAATAAATAAATTCAATTAGAAAAAAGTGAATACCTTACCAGTATTAGTTAATTCTTGACATGAGTTCATATTTGATAATCTATTTATATTACTTCCATTATCGAAATTATTTCTCCTGGGTGGGTTTATAGATTTGTTATCACTACAGACTAAGTTTAATATGTTATTAAATTCTTCGATTTTCTCTTTGGATTGATCAGACTGGACCTTAAAATATAATATTAAAATTAACACGGATTATACAAATATCATTGTGTGTATTTTGTTACTATTATTGCAAAAATATTGCACATAATAAGAACATTACGCCAATTATAGTACGCGGCATTAAATAATGCACATCGATGTTAAGAACGAAACAGCCGGTCAGTTCGGTTTCGTAGAGCGCTGTCAGTGTCACTCAGTAAGTATGTGACGTTTTATATGGGTTCGTCAGTCTGTGCGACAGAGACAATGCTCTATGAAGCAGAATCTAGCCGATCTTCTCTCTCTAAGTCTCTATGTGCATTATTTATTGCCGCGTACTATAAATTGGTTCACTTCTTTCTAATAACGATAAAGTACTTTTGCCATAGGACATTATAACATCATTTTCCGTTTTGAAATTTTGCGGAGAATAGACCACCCTCATTTCTTACCGAGGTGTCGTAAAAGGCGACTAAGGTAAGTTGACCCACCGTGTGGTATCCGGTTGAGTAGAATAGACCACCCTCTTTCTTACCGAGGTGTCGTAAAAGGCGACTAAGGTAAGTTGACCCACCGTGTGGTATCCGGTTGAGTAGAATAGACCACCCTCATTTCTTACCGAGGTGTCGTAAAAGGCGACTAAGGTAAGTTGACCCACCGTGTGGTATCCGGTTGAGTAGAATAGACCACCCTCATTTCTTACCGAGGTGTCGTAAAAGGCGACTAAGGTAAGTTGACCCACCGTGTGGTATCCGGTTGAGTAGAATAGACCACCCTCATTTCTTACCGAGGTGTCGTAAAAGGCGACTAAGGTAAGTTGACCCACCGTGTGGTATCCGGTTGAGTAGAATAGACCACCGTCTTTCTTACCGAGGTGTCGTAAAAGGCGACTAAGGCAAGTTGACCCACCGTGTGGTATCCGGCTGAGTAGAATAGACCACCCTCTTTCTTACCGAGGTGTCGTAAAAGGCGACTAAGGTAAGTTGACCCACCGTGTGGTATCCGGCTGAGTAGAATAGACCACCCTCTTTCTTACCGAGGTGTCGTAAAAGGCGACTAAGGTAAGTTGACCCACCGTGTGGTATCCGGTTGAGTAGAATAGACCACCGTCTTTCTTACCGAGGGGTGGTAAAATAGAAATAAGGTAAGTCGACGTCAGAGAGGCGGCCGGTCGTAAAATACGTAGCCTAATCATGTGACAACATGTTTATAATATGGTATGCCGACCCCACTTAGGGTGGGATAAAGACAGGACGATGATGAGGTTTAGTTTAGTGAAATATTATTATATATTATTTAAATATTATTAAGGGTATTAAGTGTGTTAAAAAATACATTTTAAGCCGATATTTTAATACATTGATCTATGTATTACATAATTTTACGTTTAAGAATCCTGCATGTATTGTGTATAAAAAAAACGGAAAGTCCATTATATATTTAGCACTAGATATATTCTCTATTTACTGTATATAACAAAACAGTTTTTATTATTACTTTTGTCTATGTATTACACTTATTTATTACAGTATTGTCGGAACCACTATCTATATGAAATGAAGTTAATAGACAATAACGTCTGAATTAATTTGAACCTTACCAATGATATATCTTTTGTATTAACAGTAAGGTTAACACTATTTTGTGTATTTGAAAGCACTTGTGGTTTACAGCTAGTACTGCTTTGAACATTATGACCTCTTGAAGTCATATTCATTATTCCTTCAGATGGGCTACATTCTGAATTTATTTCAGCTGTCACTTCTTTGGTAGAATTTCTTTTCTTTGTAGAATTCCCTATAAAATAAAGAAAATTTAATTAAATTTAAATACATTAATGTTTTGTGATTTTTTTTTTTTCTAGGTTTAGCCACAACTTGTGTTCTTTATTATTAAACCGTTAGACTATTTACAACTTAAGACATATCTTAAAGCTAAATATAAAACATATTTGACTGGACCGTTGACGCAGTGGGTATAAACCACGCCTTTAGCTCCGCGGGTCGCGGGTTCGATTCCCGCCAAAGGCCATCATTTTCTATAAACAATTTTTTGGTGCTTCGACCCTGGGTGTATATTTGTATTTAAGTATATATTTAAAATTATATATGTAGTATATTCACCAGTTGTCCGTCACCCATAACACAAGTATTAAGTTACTTACTTTGGGAACCAGCGACTTGTGTGTAGGTGTCCCATATATTTATTATATTTAATACAATGGTACAATTTTAGAAACCAAACATTTTATATGCCAACAAAAAGATTTGGCTTTTTTGGCAATTTCAAGTCAAAAAATTGTACATTATTACTTAATTATAAATAAGTAATACTTAATTATACATTATTAATAAAATTAATTCTCGGCCGTGTCTGTGCGTCTGTTCACTATAAATTCAGAAACTACTGAACGAATTTTCATGCGGTTATCTAAAATAGATTGTAACAATGATTTATACGGTAGGTTTGGGTCTATGATTTATTAAAATACTACCTGCAGGCCTACCATGAACTCTTATTGCGACTCAATTGAAGACGTAAACGATTTTTTTTTTGCTTTTTCATACCATGAAGTCTTAAAGACGCACACTTTAAGTCGTTGCCGAATGAGAGTTCGGAATTCGTCCTAAGAACATGTGAGTAAAAGAGACAGAGTTATCTATAGTTCACGTTATCCTTTTCAAACATTACGACCCCAATGCAATTCAGACTTCATGGTACGAAAAGAAAGCGGTTCGCGGTCGTCGTTTACGTCTCAATTGAATCGCAATAAGAGTTCATGGTAGGCCTGCTGTTCCAACTACACTGGAAATCAGTGTGTCTCATAATTTTTCCCTCGTAAATCCCATTATTTGTGAGTTAAAAATACAAATCAAACCAAAATTGAATAAAAAAAAGAAAAAATATCTAGACGAAAAGAAATGCATACAACATTGAGTGTTCAGCAATTTTATGCGCGTAATACGTCCATTCGCAAAGTTGGACTTGGAAAGAGCGCTGGTTCGCGGAGATAATATTTCCTTTCCTACCATGATAATTTTAACCTATAATATCTTCTAATATTCACCTGATTCATATAGCAATGCAAACGATCGCATACATTTAGATAAGGTTTGATATTGAATAGAAGAAAACAGTCTCGAAAATAACGAAAAAAATTGGAAATTTTGTACATAAAATATTTATTGTGTATTAACCATAAGAAATAGACGCCGTGTGGTATCCTGCAGAGTAGAATAGACCACCCTCGTTCCTTACCGAGGTGTCGTAAGAGGCGACTAAGGTATCTGCCGTGTGGTATCCGGCTGCATAGAATAGACCACTCTCATTTCTTACTGAGGTTTTGTAAAAGGCGACTAAGGTAAGTTGACGTCAGGCAGGCGGTCGGTCATAAAATACGTAGCCAAATCAAGTGACAACATCTTTAACATATTGTGCCGACCCCACTTAGAGAGGGATAAGGTCAGGAGAACGATGATAACCATAACAAATAGATAGATGCCTTTTACTGTAGTATTTTTTTAGATCTCCAATTCTCTAGTACTATTGTACTAGTACTAATTTACTAGAGAATAGTAAAATATATCACAAAATAAACATTCAACATTACCGATAAAAGCCTCTATACTTTTGTGAACTTCAGAAGTGAAATTCAGATGAGAATCTTTTCTGTGATTTATAGAAGCAGGCGTTACTTTGCGGAATTCCATATTACAAGCAATATAACAGAACTAACTACTTTGCTATAATAAATAAATAGCTACGTCCATAGGTTATTGTCGGTTCCTCTCTCAAAAAACAGCTATGAAAAGGACTTACAAATAATTTACCAGATAGCACTTTCCAATGGTTGCATTACAGACACGGTTAAAAACATATTTAAAAATAAACACAAGTCTCAAGACGCTAAACTTTTGTATGCGGTACCATCTTTTAATAAAACTAATTATAAAGCCAGTCTGACTTACTTTGGAAAAGTAACAGATCGAGTGGCAAATATATTTAAATCAAAATCAGGTACTAAACTCTCCTTTAAAACTAACCAATCGCTTCGTAATTTGTTGTGTAAAAATAAAGATATATTAGATAAGGATAAAAATCCGAAGTTTATAAAATAGATTGTCCTGAGTGCAACGGTACATATGTAGGTCAGACTGGCCGAAGTTTTGCGGTTCGATTCCGGGAACATATGGCTGCGTTTAGGAATAATAAACCACAAAATTCTAATTTTGCAAAACATTTGCTGGAAAGCGGTCATAAAGTGCCTAATGACCATTCATTTCATATTATTCACACTTTTGCTAAGGGACTCCGACTCAATACGTTAGAGCAACTTAAGATAATAAAAAATAACAATGGCCACTTAATTAACGAGCAAGTAAATGTATCTAATTCCGTTTTGCTACATGTGTTCGGAGGGGAGGGTATTGGTGGGAGTTGAACTATTTAAGACTGCTTGTATGGGTAGCGCGGCGCATTACGATTTTTGTCGTGGAGCCTATCCTCCTGATGATGCTTCGGTTTCGGGGCGAAACGATCGTCGAAATTGTCGTGGTGGGTGTGTGTGCTGCTTTTGTGTGCGTTGTTGCTGGTGAATGCGCCTTGGGGGTGCATGTGGTGGCTTGTCCTGCATGTATAAGGTGCGTAAATTTTGCCTGCTTCATACACATTGGCTTTGCATGCATTCGCTTAACCCGTGCGGATTATAGCAAAGTAGTTAGTTCTGTTATATTGCTTGTAATCTTTTCTGTGTTTTCAGTTGTTTATAATGAACAAAAAGACCAGTTATAGGGGTTGTTCTATAATATGTATGAAAACATAGAGCTCTTTCTCTAGAGGGTACTCACCAGGCAAATCTGACAATGAAGTTGTTTCAATTGAATTTTCGGCCCTCTTAGCTTCAACCTGAACATTTGAGTGTGTGTTAGGTACTGATCTCCCAGTCGTAGCTTTACACACACAGGTGTCCAGACTGAGTGAGTGACACACCTCACAAACATTACTTTTTGAATATAAGGTCTGTTTATTGTAACTGAAATAATAAAACATAAATATATACATTACCAAAATTTAACTTGTAACAAATAAATCACCTTATATGTCTTATCACTAGCAACGCCCCGCGGTTTTACTCGCGTATATACCGAGCTCGTAGTAGTGGAAAGTTTACTAAAGTTGACTATAGAATTATTCTTGTAAATTCAAAGTTTGGTCCTGGGACCTATCAATAGTTAAGTTAAGGTAGGTTCATTCAATATGCTACAATTGTTATGGCATTATTTCCTTTATACTGACATTTTTAAATTCGTTACATCTTTTGAGCTGTGATAGCCTAGTAGTGAGACCGTGCGACTCTCTAGAGACGACATAGGTTCAAACCCCGGGCAGGCACCAATGAGTTCTTCTATTAAAACTTATGTGTCTAATTGATAATTGCAATTTATCACACGCTTTTCGGTGAAGGAAAACATCGTGAGGAAACCTGCATATCTCTAGAGAATTCTCTAGGGATATGTGTAACCTACCAATCAGCATTGGAGCAGCGTGGTAGGTCTTAGCTCCAATCCTTCTCTCCATAAACGGAGAGAGGAGGCCTTAGCCCAGCAGTGGGCATAATAACAGGCTGTTACTTTACTTTTTTTACTTTACATCTTTTGATTGGAATGTCCGTTTTTATGAATTTCAAAAGTATTTTACAGGTATTGAAACATTAATAAAACAACATATAGTGGGATAAGGATTAATACGGAGAAATAAATATTATGGTTTGATCATTTTCACCACTTTTATCAACTTTTACAATGTAGAAAAGTAGTTATATTGGCAAAACTATAATAGTCAGATATATGGTATTGCGGACTTTTTTGTAGATATTGGTACGTTTTATAATGATGTAGAATTTTTTTGTTCTATCATCAATAGTTTCCGAAGCGCACGTGACGTAAGATGTTTTATGAGTAAATTTTTCACACCTTGTTACATTTTTATTAGGGATGCCTATGTTTTTTTGAAAATGTAATATAACCTGTTGCTCATTAAAGGAGCAGCTTTCCAATGGTGAAAGAATTTTTGAATTCGGTTCAGTAGTTTGTGCCTGAAAACAATACAAACATACATACATACAAACATACAAATCTTTCTTCTTAACAATTTAGTATAGATTCTTCTACCCTTATCCCACTCAAAGTGTGGTCACCACAACATGCTTTTCGTTTACCATTTCCTCCTGTAATTCTTCAACTCTGGTGCTATTCCTTTTATATGCATGTCATATTTCACACAATCCAACTATCTCTTTTTTGATCCTGCCTGCAGCTCCGCGGGTCGTGGGTTCGATTTCCGAACGACGGCCAACATTTTCTATAAACAATTTGTTGGCTCTACGAGCTTGGATGTATGTATTTAAAATTATATATGTAGTATATCTACCAGTTGTTTGTCACCCGTAACACAAGTATTAAGTTACTAACTTTGGGGTTGGATTACCGCGTGGTAAGTGTCCCATATTTTGCAATTTTCCATTATTTGTAATTTATCACACGCCTTTTGGTGAAGGAAAACATCGTGAGGAAACCTGCATATCTCTAGAGAATTCTGGAGATATGTGTAACCTACCAATCAGCATTGGAGCAGCATGGTAGGTCTTAGCTCCAACCCTTCTCTCCAGAAACGGAGAGAGGAGGCCTATAACCAACTGTGAGATTGTAACAGACTGCTACTTTACTAAGTGTCCCATATATTTATTTATTTATTTCGACATTCCTTCAGTCACATAAATGTGGATGGACCACATTTATATTCAACACTCAATTCATGTTTAATGCTTATTTTAAACAAATTAGTAATACTACTAAAATAATCTGTAAACACAAATATAGTTCAAAAGCCAGCTGCAGTTTTATTTTGAACTGTACAACTGTAGTTATTATTAGGAAATAACAATTTTAAACAACTAACATTTATAGAAGACCTATAGCAAGCTTTAGAAACCCAACACTACTGATAACAATATATTTATGCAATTTTTTTACATCAAATCTTCACAATCCATAAAAATTTCATTTACTTTTAGAACCTTTTACACCTTTTTAAACAACAACATACCCAAGTAAAAATTCTGAATTTAACAATATTCATCTTAACCTTTAAACTTTAACCATTCATCAATTTTTAAATAATAATTACATATTACAGCACATTTTCTCTGTATATACTAAATGTATTTGTTTATATGTGAAAAATGATAATATCACAGGTTCTTTTTATATATTGATTTCATTCTATTTGGTCCCAGTCTTAATTATACAAAAAATGTGTAATAAAAAAATTTGTGTAAAAGAAAAGGTTAATCAATTATCTTAGTGGGATTCTAACATTATAAACACAGGTTTTATCAAACTGCTAATCAATTATTTTAATATATATTAATAGCCAAATATAATAAAATAATATAATAAAATAATAATATAATAATATAATTAAATAATAATAAGCCAAAATAATATATTAAGAGCCAAAATATCACCTTAGTTTTTCTATGCTTGCATCTTGTGCTTGCAGCCTATTTACATCTATGTGGTTAACCAGAAACTTTATTACTTCCAACAAGTTCGAGCACTGAAATAACTTTTTTCTTAGTAAGAATGGCTTGCAAGTTTCCACTGGAAAATAACAACAAGTAACACTATAAAAATGATACCTTAAACACTAACATAACCTCAAAAAGTATAAAAAACTATATCGGTTAACATACTGTTATAATGTATATTTATTTAGATAAACAAAAGCAATTCACAAATATGTTAGTTAAAAAAGTTTGACTAAAAAGTTTGTTCTGAGTATAAAGCTTTGTTTTCCTAATAAAAAGAACAGATAGGAATAGTCCAAAATAAAATACAGGATCAAAGTAAAAAGCTACAATGCTGACCTTGAGATTAATATACCTTAATTTACTAGAGGTTAACACTATAAAAACATTGGTAATATTTCATTATAAATCATTTTTACATTTAAATTACAGTTGAAATTATAAAAGATAGAGACTAAAGTTTCTCTTTCCTATTCCTATTTCAAGATTTATTAAATGTATTCTATGGCTCTCTTGTAACTGGATATGGAGCTTAAGGAGGCATCAAGTGTTGTAAAGATGGATGATCAAAATAGAAAAATATGACAAATTATTAAATCTTATAAAGCAACACCATTGCAAGCTATAAGCAGAAATTGAGTGATGATATTCTATCATTTTCCATCATGGAGGATTTTCTATTAAAACTGCACCAGCCATATTATTTATGCCAGCATTTGTTAATATTCTCAGAACTGTGGTACTTAAATGCATTCAAAAGAACTTCAGCTATACACATAACAGCAAATGTCAATTTATATATAAAAAAAATAGGTAAATAATGAAAACCAACTAACTACAATGAGATTAGGAATCTTTGCCATTTTGGCACTCCTGAAAGCCATTCATTAGAAATTTAATTGAAATTCGGAAATCTACCAATTTAATTTTTTTTTATTTCAAATGCAAATATATAAAATTCGAAATATTAAATACAATATACAACTGACTATAGCAAGGACAGCAGGGCTTATAATAATAATATAGCTATAATCCAAAAAGATATAAGATAAGGTTTATTTTAGTCAGTAAATCAAGTCGCAATTATTTTAGCTTATTATAAAAAAAAAGTTTTTACCATAAATTTTAACAGCTCTGTATTCTGCTAAAATATTCTTAAGTGAGGTCATAAATATTCTGTCATATTCATTTCTAAGTACATCCAGATATGGACTCGCTTGAAGAAATTCATCATATGCAGTCATCAACTGTTCCTCGGCAAGATACCCTGAAAGTTCGAAACGATTATTTATAGGTATCCTATTCCGTTGAAAGTTGAACGTTTTTCGCGCTCCCGCCAAATAACATACCGAGAACAAGTTTAGCCAAATCTTGTGACGGAAAAGGTGGTATAGTCATTGTAAGATATCTAAATTTCTAATGATAATTAAAATTAATTGCGATGTTTTAAATACAAACACATTTTATAATAAAAAACATTGTAAATCACAAATAAACAACCCAAAGCATGCACCACAGAGCTCAAACACAAATATGACAGCACTGACATGAACGCTAAATTAAATGTCATTTTTCTATACAGATATAGGTACATACATTTATAGATGAAATAAATAAATATACGAGACAAATATTTCTTTTTAGAGTATGGATATAATACTGATAATATTTGACACTGATAAATAGTGTATAATAATTTATATTAATTGATTTCAGTTCAATAGATTGAATGAAGTAGATACCTACTTACATCTGTTAAATTTTCAAGAGAAAATAAACGAAATAACAGTATAATGTATAAAAAATTAAATTGTATTAGTCTTACTAATATAAACTCATAATTAAGGGTTTCATAAGCTTATAGTATATAGTCATATAATCATTGTTTGATTTTATTTTTCAAACTAACAATTAATTAAAGCAATATTACATACAAGCGACCCGTTCTGCATTCAAATTAAAATTCAAAATATTATTTATTCAAGTAAACAAATTTGTTTACAAGTTTACAAGTAAACTTGTAAACAAATGCTTTTGAATCGTCAACTTTACTGCTGGTTCGGAAAGCAGTTCCTACCGAGAAGATCCAGCAAGAAACTCGGCGGTTGCTTTTTTTAAAATATAAATCTTAAAATCAGTTACATTTAGTTATTACTGTTTTGTACAAGGAAGAAGTGTAGCGATATCCACACATCCTTATCATCTAAGTAATCTTCAACCTATGAAGTAAGGTCTTATAGTGGGCTTTCTGTATCAGTCTCTTTTTAACAATGTTTTTAAACTGCTGTATCGGCATGGCCAAAATTGATTTCGGAATTTTATTATAGAATCTTATACCCAAACCCATAAACGATTTACGTACTTTTGCTAAGCGCAAAGCAGGAATCGCAAGCTCATAAGCTTGCGGTTCCTACTTTGTCTATTATATACATCTCCTATCGTTTTCTAATTCTTTATATTTTTATGTACAAAAATTACATTGCTTAAAATATGCTGTGAAGCAAATGTAAGAATACTTATTTCCTTAAACTTCTCTCGTAGGGAATCACGAGGACTTAAATTGTAGATGCCGTATGGCTCTTTTTTGTAATACAAAAATATTTTCACCATCCGCGCATTTAACCCACAGCAATATTCCATGATACGTAATGCTACGAAAGTAAGCAAAATAAACGGTTTTGCTGTTTCGGCTAAGTTTCCCTGCAAGAGTTGTTATGTGTGTGCTCCATTGGAGTTTTGAATCCAAGGTCACTGCCAAAAATACAGTTGTATTTTGTTTACAGGATTCTGTTCTCATTGATGTTAAACCTGCGTTTTTTTATATTAACTCTCAACATATTCTTTTAAGTTGTAACATCATTATAAACTATACTATACTTGTTATAATACAATCTTCCCAAAGCTGTTTGTCTGTATGTGATCGCTTTTCTCTAAATCTACTGAACGAATGTTTGTACGGTTTTTACTGAAAGGTAGTGCAATTCTTCCGAAAGGTTTAAGTTAATAGTACATAACAGTTTTATGTAAATTGAGTTGAGGAGTTTGTTCGTTGGAGGAGGAAGTAAAGATATCGATCACAGAATATCGATGCTAACGAAACTTCAAAAATATCGATATTTATATTTTCTTCCCTAGTTTTAGTCTGTCATGGCGGTTATTCATTTCGTCATCCACTTTGTCATAATTTATATTTGAAGTTTTCTGACATCATTTATGTTATTTTGTTTATTTGTTAACATTTAAATTATAGTATTTTATTTATTATTATAATAAACTTTGGTTCAAAATGAATGCCGCAGCATCTACCGCGCTTTTTGCTTGTTCGCGTTGTTTCTCGAGACATCCTTTTGAAGAGTTATCTCCTGGAGAACAGCTTTGCAAGGTAAGGTCAATCGTAATTTATTCAAAGAAAAATCTATCTTCAAGGGTTTTATTAATTTGTATTAAGGATAAAACACAGTAACAAACAACGTTTACTGTTGTTCTGACGTCAGTCGTGACGATGTATTTTTGTTTTTCAGGAGTGTCGTGGCTCTTTTCCCGTCGTCAAGTGCACCTACTGCCGCTCGGAGTTTCAACAGACAAGGTCAGAGTTATGTGCCAAATCATGTGATCGAATAGCAATTTGCCGTGACTGTATATGATAGCTAAATCTGATACACTTGTTTTGAAAACATCCACACAACAAACTTTAAATAAACTATTTTACTGAGCCCATAGTCTGAGAACTTAGTGCTTATTGTATCATCGATTTACCGACATTTATGATCTTATAAATAGCAACTTTTTAATTTTTAGTAGGGACTGTAATTCTTTAGAAATACAATTGTTGGTGAAAAATAAAGAAAACACCTCTATTATTGTTGTACTCGGAAAATTGTTATTTCTAGACCTAATTACTTTATAATACTCAACTAAGTTGATTTGCCATATAAAGTATAATAAATTAATTAATATATGGGACACTTACACACACGGTTGTCCATCCCCAAAGTAAGTAACTGAATACTTGTGTGGTGACGAACAACTGGTAAATATACTACATCTATAATTTTAAATACATACTTAAATACAAATACACACCCAGACTCGAAGAACCAACAAACTGTTTGCAAAATTTAGCTCCAATCCTCTCCAAAAACGGAGAGAGGAGGCCTTAGCCAAGCAGTGGACATAGTAATAGGCCGTTACTTTACTTTTTACTTTTATATACACACTAGGTTTAGCTCGTGGCTTCGCTCGCGTGGAATTTGATCTGCAACATTAAGTTTCATGATAGATCATTTTAGATTTAAATATAAACTATATATATATTTAGTTACTCATACATCAAAAATTTTAGCTGTCTAACTTCAAAACAAAAGGATTGCATACAATTTTCGCGCCGCGCATATTAGACACTATAGCGCTCCATTTCAGTCAATCATATAGTGATAACTTTTAAACGATTCGGCCAAATTACTCAATGTAAAAGACAAAGTTTATCTACATAAAATATTGTAAGCGAAAAATGTATTGATATTTTGAGAATTTGATAAATATACTAAAATATGCATTGTAAAATAGTATCTAATTTAATTAACTTTATGATTCACAATTTTAGTCATAGTGGCTTCCACATAAAAGATAGATATATGCTGTCGCGAACTTTTATTTAGAAGTATTCAAAATAAACAATACTATGGTACATCATCTTTGTGTAACTTGAATGATTTAGGCAGCGTTCGCCAAGACAGCTCTCAGAGGCCAGATTTTTTCCGCCTTTATTAACATGTATCATTATATTACATAAAATCATTACAAATTATAGCCTATATGTTATTCTGGTGTATGCCTATATGTTATTCTATGTAACTAAAGTTTTATCCAAATCCGTCCAGTAGTTTTTTCGTGAAAGAGTAACAAACATCCATCCATACTCACAAACTTTCGCATTTTTTAATATTAGTAGGATTAGTAGGATAGGATTGCACATTAGACACCAACAATAAATTCATTCCTGGTAGTTCTTGGTAGAAGAAATTTTGTAAACCTGCAATAAAGTTGATTATTCAAAATAACTTGAAAATTCAAAACAAAATAATATTGCTCAGGAGCTGAATAGTAACATACACCTACTTTACACAGCACTGTCTCAAATCACATTTTATTTTAGAATCAATAAATTTCTCATGTTTTATATGTCAATGTATATACTTGCAGCAAATCTAACACTTCATCTATCTGCAAAAAATGTGAAGCAAATGTTAAAGCATATGGAAAACCAACAGCATGTGAATACTGTAACATTATAGCTGCATTCATTGGTAAGAATTGAAAATTTAATTTATATTTTAATACATTAATTGTCAAAAAAATACTGAAATGAAATGAAATAAAACTATTTATTATTTGTTTTTCTTGTTCCATGTAAAACATGAAATGCTTTGTTATTTTTTGTGTACTTAATCCAAATGTGCTTGAGGGAAAAAATCTATGTCCAATTAAATCTAAAGATATTTTGTGTGAAAATAGTTCATTTTATTCATAATTCGTCATTTTATATTGCATGTATAAATTTTTATAATCATTTTATTAATTTTTATATTTTACACATAGCAAAGAAATTATTTTGAGGGTTTTGTAATGATGAAAACAATTTATAACAAGTTAATTTTATCACATTTGCATAAGGAAATCATAGGGTTTTACCTACACATTTATCTTGTGATTAATTAGGAATAATTAAACTCATAGTAAAATCAGTCAACAGCAATTAGCTTCTTCAAACAATGGTAGTCCACTGCTGGACATAGGTTTATCCAATGGACGTCCACATCACTCTATCTCCAGCGGCAACCTGTGTGCATTTAGTTACCTAATGAAATCTACAAACACAGATTTTAAATGTGTGGGTTTCGCTAATCCAAAATCAGTTTATGTTTGCATGTTCTGTTGAGAGCATATTTCCATGTGGATAACCTTATTGTTTTGTTATACCTCATAATAATTTCAAATTATAACGTCATTAATTCCTTTGTAATATTTTAAGGCAACAAATGCCAGAGATGTGCGAATTCAGAGCGTAAGTATGGACCTGCAGTTACTTGCGAACAATGCAAACAAAGATGCGCTTTTGATAGACATGATGACAATAAGAAGGTATTATATATATATATTTTTAAAGTCTGTTATTACATTTAAAGAAAAAATTCTCCTGAGTTGAGATAGGTACTTTCATACTTGCTACTGTACATCTTGACCAATTCTTAGAATATCAAAAGTCTGCCACTGAGGTAAACTTTCATTCAATCCTTTGGGAAATATTACAAATTGATAGGGCATTATATTATAGGCAAGAAATACAGGATTGTTCTTAAAACTAGCAGTGGTGTCTATAGGAAAGTCACAAAATTAAAACTGGATATTCCAAGTTTAGTTTTAGAGAAATTTGATTTGGAAATAACATGTAAATGTTATAATTATACAATAAGAATAATATCAAGTAGATAGATGTTGATTGATTTGGCTAGTTATTTTACGACCGGCCGGCTGCCTGACATCAACTTACCTTAGTCACCTTTTACGAAACAGTTGGCAGTTCCAAAAAAGCCATAGGACATTATACTCAGGTAGCATTTTGATTTCATGACGAGGTATTATATTGATTCATCATCCTCATCATCTTCCTGCCCTTATCCCACTCTATGTGGGATCGGCAGAACATGTTATAAACATGTTGTCACGTAATTTGGCTACGTATTTTACGACCGGCCGCCTGCCTGACGTCAACTTACCTTAGTGGTATTTTACGGCCCCTCGGTAAGAAAGAGTATGTTCTATGCTACTCAACCGGATACCACATATGGAGGGTCAACGTACCTTAGTCGCCTTTTACGACACCTCGGCTAGAAATGATGGTGGTCTATTCTACTTAGCCGGGATACCTCACGGCAGGCCAACTTACCTTTGTCAGTTACATTTGTTGATCAGATCAAGTGCAAAAGCATATTGGTTAAACATTTTAAATTAAAATTAAAATCATCGTACTTTTGATTATTGATTGATTTTGACTTATTGCTTACAAGCATCTAATATTCATTTAAGTCTGCATTCAGAACGAAACTACAAATTCCATTATTTAAAGGAACTATTATTATGTTTAAAATAAGGGAATCAACAGGTCATCGATGATGCTTTATTAGCCTCGTGGATTGACACTAAATGACATTGACAGATCAGTCTTGACCTATTTTATTTGACAACAAAGTAAGCAAAACGATTACATTGTCATATAACGACTATCCTGCGATATGCGAACTCTGTTTCCGATACTTCTTCTTCTTCTTTGTCAACCGATGGAGGTCCTCTGCTGGACATAGGTCTCTTCACGGGATTTGGGGTCGCCATTCTAACATCTTGAGACCCCCAACGTCCATCGGTTCTCCGCACTATGTGCCCCGCCCATCGCCACTTCAGCGTCGCGACACGCTGAGCTATGTCGGTGACTCTAGTTCTTCTACGGATCTCCTCATTTCTGATTTGATCACGTAGAGAGACCCCGAGCATAGCTCGCTCCATCGCCCGCTGAGTGACTCTGAGCTTTCTTATGAGGCCCATAGTCAGCGACCACGTTTCGGATCCGTAGGTTATCACTGGCAACACGCACTGTTCGAAGACCTTGGTCTTCGAACAGTGCGAAGACCAAGGTCTTTCCGATACTAAACAAACTTATTAATGTCAAAAGTAATAATAAAATTATTTTGCTATAATCCGCGATACAGTAAATAGAAAATATATATAACGAGAGATAGACTCCACGACAAAATCGCAAAGATTTGCGATTTTGTCGTGGAGTCTATCTCTAGTCTAGTCTAGTCTAGTCTAGTTTGTGATAGTGAACCTGTGTAGTGCTTGTGTATTGTGGTGGAAGTGGTGGAGGTTTGTGCATGTGTTTTTACGAATCCTGCACGTATCGGGTATAAAAATACTGATAGTCCACTATACATTAAACACTATATATATTTTTTATTTACTGTATCGCGGATTATAGCAAAATAATTTTATTATTTTGTATTATGGATCTCCGCAAATTAACGCCTAATTCTATAAATTACTTATTAATGTCTTTAGACTTTCCAGTTTTAAAATGTACAATTCACACAAACACATGAAGATTATAGTAGACTATTACATTGAAATTTTTAGGTAGATGGGAAGCTGTTATGCTGGCTCTGCACTCAGTCATTAAAGAGGGCCCTGGCACGGACTAAGCAGCATTTGACTGTCGACAAGCACAAGCATCGGTCACACAAGTCAGTTGCCATTATTTTTATATACTAACTAGCTGTAAATTTTAAACATTAAAGTAGTTATTGTGAGTTAACCATAAGAGATGGAGACGTGCTATCGCGGACTTTTTTGTAGTAGTTTTATAGATATACAATTCTCTAGTACATTACTTTAGCGTATCTCTGCTGGTTTACACGCGACTTAAGCTCCCAGGAAGCAAGTTTTTAAACAACTGCGCGATCTTAAACATAATACCGATATTTACTATTCACCTAAACCATTCGGAAGTATTGCACAATCTTTTGGTGAAAACCGTACAAAAATCCGTTCAGTAGATTTTGAGAGAATCGATTACGTACAGACAGACAGCTTTTTGGGACTTTGTTTTATAATAAGTATAGAAGTGTAAGAAGGGATACTAAGAGCTTAAGTTTGAAACAGGCTCTGTTGAAAAAGCATTCTTGGTAGACAATGAAGTGGACATTTAAACACATTTCCTACATTGCCTTTCTCTTATTAAGGGTAATAATAATATTAAATAAATATATGGGACACTTACACACACGGTTATCCGACCCCAAAGTAACTTAATACTTGTGTTATGGGTGACAGACAACTGGTAGATATACTACATATATAATTTTAAATACATACTTAAATACAAGGGTGATTTCCACTCTTGACCCTATATAGGGCGTTATCAACCTACCTAAGGCACATTTTTTTTTAATTCTTTATTGCACAATTAAAATAAAAGTACAAAAGGCGGACTTAACACTAAATTAAGCGTTCTCTACCAGTCGACCTTAGGGTTAAACGGAAAATTTAAATAGGTGCAGTAAACAAACAAACAGAGGAAGAAAAGTGATGATAAGCGTAAATATTAACAAGAATAAGGTGTCAATAAGATGTGGCGACACGCCAAAGCAAATGATAAATAAATAAGGGGATAAAATAAAATAATACATGACTATATGTGATGGTAAGGGAATTATAAAATTGGAAATTTACCAAATAATACATAAGATAAGAGAAAAGATGATATACTAAATAGAAAAAAAAAGCGGTATAAGATGACACATAGCAATTTAAACATTAAGAATATTATTGATAATCTGTAACAAATTACAGATTATCAATGAGGTATTTTTTGACATTCACCGTACCTAGAGTTCTATACCGTGGCTCGAATGTCATAAACCCAACATAGTTACTGACTAGGCTCTGTTGGTGGAGTGGATAGTGACCCTGCCTTTATCTTGATATGACTCTTATATTTATATAATTGTAACTATTAGATACACTGTTAGTATTACAGCCGTAAGCAAACCGTATGATTCGGTACTGAGTAACGGATGCGCCATCTAGTACCGAGTACCGATTCGTTACTCAGGAATGCTATTCGTTACTCGTTACTCGCAACTTTCGTATCGGTACGTATTAGTAACCACATAATACGGTCCCTAATCTGTGGTTTGAATGTTTGTTGTCTGTGAATTTAAACGTACCTTACAAAGAACGATGTTTTTTTATTGTTTATTAGGCACCGTAAATAAATATTATTAAATTATTTGAAATCTTTAAAATATTTTTTTATCATATTTTATGTTGAATATCATTCTATGCATAACAATTTTTATTTTATTAATATAATAAATCCATTGCAAAATCCAGTAAATTCCGCATACAATTTACTTTTGTTGTAGTTTTAATTATTCTACAATTCTAACCTTTTTTTTTATGAAATCAAGATTTTGTAAAAAATTTGTACATGAAAAAATTCGCGTTACGCAGCTAGGTATGCAAGCAAGTAAGTAATATGTCGTACCGACATTATGCCGTACGGGAATACGACTCGAGACGTTACTTTAATGCTATGGCATGAGGTATCAAAAGTAACGAATAAAGTACCGATACGATAGTAACGAGTACTACTTGTTGTAAGCAATATAACAAAACTAACTACTTTGCTATAATCCGCACGGGTTAAGTGAATGCATGCAAAGCCAATGTGTATGAAGCAGGCAAAATCTACGCACCTTATACATGCAGGACAAGCCACCACAAGCACCCCAAGGCGCAATTCACCAGCAACAACGCACACAAAAGCAGCACACACACCCACCACCACAATCTCACCTACTGCCAACTGCAGTACGATTTTTGTCGTGGAGCCTATCCTCCAGATGATGCTTCGGTTTCGGGATGAAACGATCGTCGAGATTGTGGTGGTGGGTGTGTGTGTTGCTTTTGTGTGCGTTGTTGCTGGTGAATTGCGCCTTGGGGTGCATGTGGTGGCTGGTCCTGCATGTATAAGATGCGTAGATTTTGCCTGCTTCATACACATTGGCTTTGCATGCATTCACTTAACCCGTGCGGATTATAGCAAAGTAGTTAGTTTTGTTATATTGCTTGTAATATGAAATTCCGCAAAGTAACGCCTGCTTCTATTAATCACTACTTGTTGTAGTAACGAACACATACGGGTACGCTTTTTGTCGTTACTCTTACACCTCTAGTTAGTATTATTAAGACCAAAAGATATACTACGCGTAGGTCCAAGAACAGTCACAAAGACAAACGCAAGTCGGACATGATGAAGTCGATGGGCGCGGGAGATCTCTCCATGGGCGATTCACAGCCGTCCGAGAAGAAATCGAAACTGAACCCTCTACAAGGTAAACTATAAAATACACTAGCTGTACTCGCGTACTTGTACTTCATTCGGCTGTTAAAATATCTTTAATAATAATAATAATAAAATACTTTATTGCACATAAAACAAACTACAGTACATAAAAACTTATAATTAAACAAAAACGTGCTAAGACGGCCTTATCACTGATAGAGATCTCTTACAGGCTACCTACTAGTAGCAGCCTGTTACAATCCCACTGCTGGGACAAGGCCTTCTCTCTCCATTTCTGAAGAGAAGGGTTGGAGCTAAGACTTACCACGCTGCTCCAATGCGGATTGGTAGGTTACACATATCTCCAGAATTCTCTAGAGATATGCAGGTTTCCTCACGATGTTTTCCTTCACCGAAAAGCGTGTGATAAATTGCAATTATCAATTAGACACATGAGTTTTAATAGAAAAAGTCATGGGTGCCTGCCCGGGTTTGAACTCGTGTTCCCCTCGAAAGACTTGCACGGTCTCACCGCTGGGCTATCACAGGCTACCTAAAGTTAAAGTAAACAAAAGAAAACTTAAAGTTAGGTGCACAAAGTATTCAATAATATACATTGACGTTCTAATAACTACATTCTAATACATAATATATATGCTAACAATATACATCATAACCGCTTAAATTATATATTTTACGATTTTTATGTTCCCGAAGAAAAAAGGCAGTTCTCTTATATCATTTGTGCCTTTTATGTCCTAGAATATAAAAAGCTATAATTGTATCAATCGAAAATGATAAAAGTTATACGTAATCGAATATCGTTAGGATGCTGGAATATGGCGATTGTACACTCTTTGCGAGACATTCGAAGCATGCCGAGTGCGAGAATGTACGGGATATTTCTCGCCTCGCCTATGTATGTGTCGGTTTTTATCTGAGTCATAGGGTCTTGAGCCGCCTCGCACAATCGCTATTCACTAGACGTGGGTCGTTACGTGATTTTCCAGTAACGTAACGTTACTAGTGACGGCAAATATGCAACCTGTTTTATAACTAGTTATTTTCGTAACTAGTTACTCATTCGAAACTCTATCACAGTAATGAAATTAAGCCAAGGTTAATACGTGATTCCACTGAAGTGTTACAGTTACTTCAGAGACGATTGACAGTTGAGGTATTAGTTATGTTCGTTATTCTTCGTTACAAGTTACATTTTGTAGTCGTTAATGCAGCAGGCCGATGCCGTAACGTAGTTCAACGAAACGCAAACGCAACGTAACTTAATGTCGCATGAAAGCTGCTACGAAAGTAGCTAGTTACAAATATAACTACTTCGCCTTTGTACACGTAACTAGTTATTCCGTTTCATAGCACGTAACCGGTTATTGTATACAGTGACGTGAAATAACGCCCACGTCTACTATTCACTCTCGAGTACATGGTCACTACGTACTTACACATCTCGAGTGAGAGATAGCGAGTGCTCTCGGACGAGAGTGTACAGCCGCCATAATCTATCCAATCGAATATTTAATCATTTCCTTACGACTTATCATTTATAGTAAAACGCTCAATAAGTTGTTAATGATTAAGGCACATAAGTTTTAACACAAAACTAATTGGTTTATAGTTTGAACTTGCGATACTTTTGTGAAGACGCCGTATCGCCGTTCGGTATTAACTATTTCTAGAAAGTGAGTTGACACGTATGCGATGAATAAATAATTATTATATTATTAGTCCTTACATGTAGTCCTTATATGTAACTTTAAGTGCCAAATGGTACCGCCGTTCTTTAAGAATTTTGACGGAATTCGACGATCTGCATATCGTATGCTTAGCATTAAAGTGGCCTAATTCAAAACTAGGCTTCATTGAATTTCAATGCCATCTATGACATCACGCTACAAACTATTTAAAGCGGGTTTTTTAAATTCAAATTCAAAATATTCTTTATTCAAGTAAACTTGTAAACAAGTGCTTTTGAATCGTCAATATCTATTGCTGGTTCGAAAAGCTGTTCCTACCGAGAAGAACCAGCAAGAAACTCGGCGGTTGTTTCTTTCAAAAAATAATTCTTATCACTAGTTACATATAGTTATTAATGTCTTGTACAGGGTTGAAGAAAAGCTATATCCACGCATTCTTATCGTCTAGGTAATCTTCAGTAGTATAAATAGGCTTTCTGAATTAGCCTTCTTTTAATAGTATTTTTAGACTGCTGTAATGGTAAACTTAAAGTAGATTGTGGAATTTTATTATAGAATCTTATGCCCAAACCCACAAACTAATTACGTACTTTTGCAAGGCGCAAAGCAGGAACCGCAAGCTTATGTCGTTTCCTACTTTGTCTATTATATACATCGCCAATCCTTTTATAATTATTTATATTTATATGTACAAAAATTAAATTACTTGAACTTCTCTCGCACAGTTTTAGTTCTTACAAGTTATGGGTCTTTATCACTCACGAGTTTACTTTACTCACTTATTGTAAGTTGCAACTAAACAACTATTTTGGATACGGTCACTTTAATACTAAGCGTGCGATATGGTTCTAATTGAACCATTTAAAAATCGTTTTGTGAAGTGTTTTCTGCTCATGGAACAGTTCCAATATTATATCGAGATAAGCATTTTGACCTATCGGCTCCTACGTACTACGTGACATAAATTTATTTGATCCAGAGAAATGTGGGAATTCGAAGAATTTCATAGGACCTTTCATGAATTTAGGCAAATATACAACTTTTTTTTAAATTTATTTCGTTTCATTTTTCACTTCTTTTCATTTTATCATGTTTTATTAATTTGTTTTAATTACATCCAAATATCATTTTACATAAATTATAACAGAACTACTTTGCAATAATCCGCGCGGGTTAAGCGAACGCATGCAATGCTAATGTGTAAAATGTGCAGGCAAAATTCACGTACCTTACACATGCAGCAGGCCTACCATGAACTCTTATTGCGACTTAATTTAAGACATAAACGACATTGTTCTGCTTTTTCATACCATGACGTTTTAAAGACGTACACTTTAAGTCGTTGCCGATAAAGCGTTCGGAATTCGTCCTAAGAACGTGTGAGTAATTATACATTATCAACAAAATTAGTTCTCGGCCGTGTCTGTGCGTCTGTTCACTATAAATTCAGGAACTACTGAACGAATTTTCATGCGGTTTTCTCCAATAGATTGTAAGAATGATTTATACCGTAGGTTTGGGTCTATGATTTATTAAAATACTACCTGCAGGCCTACCATGAACTCTTATTGCGACTCAATCGAAGATGTAAACGAAATTGATTTGCTTTTTCATACCAAGACATCTTAAAGATGCACACTTTAAGTCGTTGCCGATAAAGCGTTCGAAATTCGTCCTAAGAACATGTGAGTAAAAGAGACAGAGTTATCTATAGTTCATATAACGTTATCCTTTTCAAACATTACGACCCAAATACAATTCACACTTCATGGTACGAAAAGAAAGCGGTTCGCGGTCGTCGTTTACGTCTTCAATTGAGTCGCAATAAGAGTTCATGGTAGGCCTGCAGGACAGGTAACCATAACCCGCGCGGATTATAGCAAATTAGTTCTGTTTTAGTTTATGTGATATGTAATTCCGCAAAGTAACGCCTGCTTCTAGAAATCAGTTATCATTTTATATTTTTTTAATTTATATTGTTATAATTTTGTTCATATTGGTAGTTCCGCGTTATCCAGGTGAGCTGGACCCAAACAGTTCAGACCACGTGGTGGCGATGACGCAACTTAAGGAAACCATCGCCAGTCTACAAAAGAGAGTGCAACAGAAGGATATGGAGCTACTTTCAAAAGACAAATTGGTATGTTCAGATCGTACACCAATACGATACTTCTATACTAATATTATTAAGAGGAAAGATTTATGTATGTGTGTATGTTTGTATTATTTTCACGCAAAAACAACTGGATCGATTTTAAAAATTCTCTCATAATTGGAAAGCTGAGTGTAATGAAGAATCACTTAGCAACATAGGCTATATTACATTTTCAAAAAAAATAGGGATCCCTAATACAATTGTTGTAAGGTGTGAAAAATTTAATCGTAAAAATCTTTCATCGCGTACGCGAGAAACTATTGATGATAGAACAAAAAATGTTCTACAGTATTATAGAACGTATCAATATCCACCAAAAAGTCCGTGATACCATTTGTCTAACTATTATAGTTATGCCAATATAAATAAATAAAATAAAAAAATAAATAAAAATTTTATTAAAAAGTGTTTCAATACTTGTAAAATACTTTTTTCATTTTTAAAATAGGTCATTCCAATCAATATCACCCAAAAAATTGTCACTATAAAGAAAATAATGCCATATTAAATTCATTGTAGCTTATCTTTATAACAGGGTCTGCAATTGGTGAGTTAGTTCCAAGGATACTAATGATACTCACGGATATAGTTGTACCTTATAAAATAATTCAATTTCCAGTTAAAACTTCCCTCTCTTAAACATTAATAAGTCCCAGGGCCAAACTTTTAATTCACAAAATTAAATCTATAGTTAGAATTACGTAGGCTTTCCACTACCACGATATCACTACGGTATGTACTATGATACTACTCAGTGTTACTGGTATCTACTCAGGTGAAACCGCGGGGCATTGCTAGTTAGAAATATTTAATCGTTATGAAATCGTTGCTTGATAATTTTTTTATTATACACTAGCTCTTAAACGCAACTTCGTTCGCGTGGACTGCAGTCTTATTATTTGAGTGATCCGTAATACTTATATTTATGATAGTTGAAGTGAGTTTACGTTAAAAGCTAGACATATGCTGTCGCGGAATTTTATTTAGAACTTTTAGAGGGGAAAATTTTTGTAATATATGTTTTTTTAATAACTTTCACCGTTTACTTAGCACATGCAAGGAAAATTCATCTTAGCGTGATAGTATATCACTATATATAGCCTTCGTTGATAAATGGACACTTAATCTTACACTCAAAGAATATTTCAAATCGGTCCAGTGGTTCCTGAGATTAGCGCGTTCAAACAATCAATTAAACAAACAAACAAACAAACAAACAAACAAACATACAAACAAACAAACAAACAGACAAACAAACAAACAGACAGACAAACAAACAAACAAACAAACAAACAAACAAACAAACAAACAAACAAACAAACAAACAAACAAACAAACAAACAAACAAACAAGCAAGCAAGCAAGCAAACAACCAAACAAACTCTTCAGCTTTATATATTAGTATAGATATATTTCTGTATGTACGTTCTTCTGCTATTCGTGTAAGATAAATCCTAGGGAACTAAAAAATAAATGAATGAATTGAATTTATCGGCTTGGTATTTCATAAATATATATATAAATACACTAAACCGATGCTGTTATATAGTCTATAGCCTTCCTGGGGAAAAAGGCTATTATACACTTAAGGGTTTTTTCAAATCAATCCACTAATTCCTGAGATTAGCGTGTTCAATCAAACAAACAAACTCTTCAGCTTTATATTAGTATGAATTTTTGGCAATATTCGTACATAAAACTTTACAGTAAATAATCTTTGCCTCCTAATATAATCATATATATGCCCTCTGTAATATTACAATATGTCATACCTTTGCAGTCCCATGAAATTCAAATTCAATTTCAAAATATGCTTAATTCAAGTAAACTTGTAAACAAGTGCTTTTGAATTGCAAAAAAAATTTAGCCAATGTGTACGTTGTAGTTAAAGCCAAAAATTATATAATACTAAATGTAAAATATATTCCGGTACAAACATAATTAAAACATATCTCATCATCCTCCTTACCTTATCCCACTCTAAGTGGGGTCGGCACAATATGTTACAAACATATTGTCCAAAGATTTGTCTACGTATTTTACAACCGGCCGCCTGCCTGACGTCAACTTACCTCAGTCATATTTCACGAACCCTCGGTAAGAAAGAGGGTGGTCTATTCTACTCAACCATATACCACACAGTAGATCAATTTACCTTAGTCGACTCTTACGACACGTCGGTAAAAAATGAGGATGGTCTATTCTACTCGGCAAGATACCACACGGCATAATTAAATCATATATGTATTAGCGATAATTTATGACACATACATTATTTTCACAAAAAAAGCTGTGATAGCCTAGCGGTGACACCGTGCGACTCTCTAGAGACGACACAGGTTCAAACCTCGGGCAGGCACCAATGAGTTTTTCTATTAAAAACTAATAAATAATAAAAAAAATATGTCTAATTGATAATTGCAATTTATCACACGCTTTTCGGTGAAGGAAAACATCATGAGGAAACCTGCATATCTCTAGAGAATTCTAGGGATATGTGTAACCTACCAACCCGCATTGGAGCAGCGTGGTAGGTCTTAGCTCCAATCCTTCTCTCCAAAAACGGAGAGAGGAGGCCTTAGCCCAGCAGTGGGCAGGCTGTTACTTTACATTATTGATTCATACATTGTAATTTCCTAGATAGATTGAAAAAACTTTTAGTGTAAATGTATTGATATACATTTACATCACTATTTTCAGATAACTGAACTAAAAGCGCAGCATCACAACGACACTACAGACCTCCGTAATGAAATGAAAAACAAGGAAAGATTAAATGAAACAAAATTCGGTCTTATGAATTCAAAAATACAAAATCTATTAAAAGAAGTGGCCACGCTAAGTAAATCCGCTAAAAAAAATAACAAAAATACGAAATCGGCGCTAGCGAATACAGAAAACAGTGGAAGCGGTACAGACAGCCCTAGCACTAATTAGAACAATTTATAGACTAAGAGACAGACGGAAAGATTTCTTGTGTACTGAATACATGTGTTTTATTTTATACACTATTTTTTTTTAGGTCTTACAACTTTTAATGTTTTCTTGCCAACGAATTTTGGATGTCTAAGATAAGTAATTCAAATTAAAAAATTGGCCATAAGCACTTTTGAATCGTGAAATTAGAATCAAAATGAAGCTACGACTGGTTCGGAAAGGTGCTCTAACCGAGAAGAACCACCGAGAAACTCTCACTCTTTTCAAAAATAAATATTACATTTTATTTGTAATTGTTAACAAACATAGATTACATTATCTAGTGTTAGCTGGTCGCAATTTAATTCCAAGTTTTCCTATCATTAACACAGCCCTCAAAAGTATAATAAGTATTTATTAATATTTAATTAAATCCATAATACAAAAGTAAAGACAAAATCGCAAAGCTGCTTTGCGATTTTGTCGTGGAGTCTATCTCCTGATGATGCTTCTGATTTTGGTGCATTGACAGTTATTACGTGTATTAACAAATTCTTCGAAGTCTTATAACATTGAAATCCGAAAAAGCTAAATCATAATTATTGACTTATTTTCTAGAGGCTATGAATTATGTAATTTTTAAGAGATGTATCTCAAACAACCTAACTAAAACTTAATTTATAGAATCAGGCGTTACTTGATCTAGATCCATTATACAAAAGTGATTACAATATTATTGCTATAACCCGCGATTACTTCACAAATCTTAAAACATCTTAAACTTCACAAAGTACTTAAAAATTAATCAAGCTATTTCGTTTAATACGGTTTTTTTTTCATTGTATTCAGTTCACAAGAAATCATTACACCGTCTCTGGAGCTATTACTCTAATTTATAGTGATAATGGAAAATAGACATTTTCCTTTTATTTTTTTACTCTACAAATGGCTTCATTTGTAGACATATTTAAAACTTAAGCATAAGTAGAATTTCACGTGATTTTTTTTTACCAACATTGAACGAATCACCATTTTTTTTTATATTACCACGGTGCGTATTATTTATGTGTATGGTTATAAGGGTATAAAGACAAAATATTTTGACGAAATTGAATAGAAATTCTGACATAAATGCTTTTGACTGTTAATACTACGATAACGTTTTACGAAGAAGATTTAAAACTATCAAATTCATTGAAACTTAAATCTGGTAAAACAATACTTTTTTGTATTAGACAAATAAACATTTGTAAAAAAAGATACCTCGTTTTATAAAATCATTTATTTAAAGTACCCAAATTTCTAAGGAAGTAATAAAATTTTCTTTAGTTTAGAGCTTTATTCGTTTACTTTTCACGCTGATGAACTTAAAGTCATTTAATATTTTACATCCTCTTTTTTTTTATTCTTATTATTATTATTATTTTTTTTTTTTTTTCGAACTGACTGTATGCTGTTAGCCCTAATGGCTTTTACAGCGTCACCGGGCGGGACGGGCGAGCGCAGAAGCATCGTCGAGGTTGCGAAATGCAGGGAGTAGAGCGCAGAAGCTCTACTTAAGTTGGGGAACGTCGTCCTAAGGGTGCCTCCTGTGAGGCCGGACCACGGCTTAGACAAATACGGGTATACTGTATAAGAATCATCATCATCCTGCCCTTATGCCACTCTAAGTGGGGTAGGGACAACATGTTACAAACATGCTGTCATATGATTCGGCTACGTATTTTACGACCGGCCGCCTGCCTGAAGTCAACTTATCTTGACTTTGACTGGCCCGTTGGCGCTGTGGGTAGTGACCCTGCCTTCAGCTCCCGCGGGTCGCGGGTTCGACTCCCGCCGAGGGCCAACATTTTCTATAAACAAATTGTTGGTTCTTCGAGCCTGGGTGTGTATTTGTATTTAAGTATGTACTTAAACTTATATATGTAGTATTTACCAGTTGTCCGTCACTCATAACACAAGTATTAAGTTACTTACTTTGGCGACGGACGACCGTGTGTGTAAATGTCCCATACAGAAGGTACAATACAAAAAAAAATATGATCGGATAATATAATTAGGGTACAAATAAAGTAAATAAAAATCAGTTAATTTTAAAATTTCGATATTTATTTTGTCTCTGTACCCCAAATGCTTGCCATTACAAAGCAACAATTTTGACCTTGACCAAGACCTTGTCCCTATCACCGATTATGGAAAATAGCTATAAAGTAATATGTTTTAAAGCTATTAAGGATTTGTTTTATTATCTTTATATCATGGAAAAATATATTTTTTAAAAAATTTCGGTACACATAGTATCTGTAAGAAAATCAGTAATATTAAAATTGGTATTCGGTAATACCATCTTATATGAATTAGAAACAAAATAAAACCCAAAGTAAAACACGTTCATGCCGGCATGAATACGTTAATGCAAAAACATAATTAATAACGTATAATAATCATAACTTTGCTCAATCATATTCATATCTATGAATACTGGCCGGTTGGCGCAGTGGGTAGTGACTCTGCCTTCAGCTCCACGGGTCTCGGGTTCGATTCCCGTCGAGGACCAACATTTTTTATAAACAATTTGTTGGTTCTCCGAGCCTGGTTGTATATTTGTATTTAAGTATGTATATATATAGTAGTTTAAGTATGTATTTAACATTATATATGTAGTACATATTTACCAATTGTCCGTCAACCATAACACAGGTATTAAGTTACTTTAATGTCGGACGACCGCGTGTGTATGTGTCCCATATATTTATTTATTTATACTTATTTTATCAGCATTTATTTTTTATAAGCTGCGATAGCCCAGCGGTGAGACCGTGCGCCTCTTTCGAGGGGGACACGTGTTCAAACCCGGGCAGGCACCAATGAGTTTTTCTATTAAAACTCATGTGTCTAATTGATAATTGCAATTTATCACACGCTTTTCGGTGAAGGAAAACTGCATATCTCTAGAGAATTCTAGGGATATGTGTAACCTACCAATCCGCATTGGAGCAGCGTGGTAGGTCTTAGCTCCAATCCTTCACTCCAGAAACGGAGAGAGGAGGCCTATGCCCAGCAGTGGGATTGTAACAGGCCGCTACTACTTATTTTATAACAAAGTCCCCAAAAACTGTCTTGTCTGTATGTTATTGATTTTCTCAAAGTCTGCTGAACGGATTGTTCTACAGTTTTTACTTAAAAAATACTGCAATACTTCTGGAAGGTATAAGTTAATAGTACATTTTGCCATTTTATGTATCGTGTTGAAGACGTCAATCGCTTTAAAAAAAACTCACCTGCTGGGAGATTTATTCTCGTGCGTCACGTAAACCAGCAGTGATACACTAAAGCTAGCTACAGAATTGTAGATCTACAAAAATTTTACAATTAAGTCTACAAGTAAAACCGTAAGAAATAGAGATGTGTTATCTCTATTTCTTACGGTTGACAATAACTACTTTTATGCTCAATTTTAATTTGGCAAAAATTTTGTGACACTGATTTCCAAGCGGGCAAAGCCGCTGGCACAACTAGTTAGAATTAAACATAAAATTAATGTTTTATATTAGTCCCCATTAGATAAAGCGAAAAAATTTAAGCACACCCTCCTATGGGTGTGGTGTTAAGATATAAATACATAAAAGTATATAATTTGTCTAGCAAGTTGTTGAACATTAAAAAAAAAAAGTAAAGTAACAGCCTGTTACTATGCTCACTGCTGGGCAAAGGCCTCCTCTCTCCGTTTTTGGAGAGAAGGATTGGAGCTAAGACCTACCACGCTGCTCCAATGCGGATTGGTAGGTTACACATATCCCTAGAATTCTCTAGAGATATGCAGGTTTCCTCACGATGTTTTCCTTCACTGAAAAGCGTGTGATAAATTGCAATTATCAATTAGACACATAAGTTTTAATAGAAAAACCCATTGGTGCCTGCCCGGGTTTGAACCTATGTCGTCTCTAGAGAGTCGCACGGTCTCACCGCTAGGTTATCACAGCTTGTTGAACATTACTATATATTTATTAACCCCAAGTTAGCAAATATACTGTAGCTTTACGAGCTTTACGGAATTTAATAACAATAAATATTTCGAAAGTTATTTAAAAAAAAGAACGTATTCCATAATCGGTGACGAATATTTTTTAAGAAATATTCAAATGTGAATTTAATAAAGAAAAACGAAACAAGTTTTATTTTTTATCATTAAGATTATTGTATTTTTATATATTTTTTTATGAATCAAATTAATTTTATTTCAATTGAATTGAACTGAATCCAGAAAATTGATATTGTATTATTTTATCATTAGGTTTTATCATTTTTTCAAATATATAATCTCAATTTTTAGTAAAATGGTACATTTGTATTATTTATATTTAATAAATACCAAAATTAGATTTACAAGCAATTACGTCATATCAATATTTATTTGTAGAAGTAATTAGTTGTGAGAATAATTTATATCGACTGACTAATTTCGGTGTTTGATTCGCATTCGTGATTCGCAAACAAAACACGCCCTTTATATGTATATTTAAAATTATAATTATACAATAAACACATTTACATACCGAAAAATTTTAATATATTTTATCTAAGCATTGCCTAGAATTTTTTTTTGATTTTAATCAAACTGTTAGAATACAATTTTGCATAAAAAATTGCAGTACATATCCGTACCAAATGTGACTATGTTGATAAGTCGACTTACTTCTTTTTATATTTTTTAAACGTACAGGGATTAGGATTGCCTAAATTATGGTGAATATTTTAGTGAAGTCATATCGATGTGAATATTAAAATAACTCTCTTAAACGTATACTAATAGTAAACCTATTTATCGCTGCCCTGAAAACTGCGTTTGGGACTTGTTAGGTTATTCACGCCTGATACGGATATATATGTTTATATTATTTTAATCCTCTATTAGAAAGTGCTGTGAAGTAAGTTAATATTAAATTTTCGTAAGTCAGACCAGGAACTGAAGCCTAAATTTTGCCTATACTAGAAATAACAAGAATAATTTCAAGCAATTTAATGAGCATCTACAACAAGATCTACTTGTGTTTTTTCCGCAGTACAAAAGAAACGCCATTAGTGCTAACAATTTCATAATTCGGTAACAAAAGACAGATGTATTCAATTTTTTGTCCTTATAAACTAATTCTGTTAACATTTAAGAGTAAAAAAATATATACGAATTTGGAATTCTATAATGAAACAAGAGTATATCAGTTCGTACATAGATGGACAATAAGTAAAATGTCTTACGTATATCTTTAATAAATCATTTGCGAATTTACAGAAAATCGTTTTTTTTTTAATTTAGAATATAATGAGTGTTATTCATAGTTAATGTATAGAAACCGGCTATACTCATGTCTTTTTCTATTGCGTGAAACCGACTATAGTTTCAACCCCATACGAAGCCGTTATTCATGAGCTCTTTGCAGCAGAAAATAGACGGGCGCACCCGATAAATAAGGCGTGAGAATAGTCGGTTTTTATATATTAATCGAGAAATATATTATTAATGATAATAAAGTAATAATTTTAGTTTATGTACTGATGTCAAATCGAAATTCCATACAGAAACGCAGTATATGCCTCATTTTCACAATAAATAAAATGCGTTTTAGGCGTTTATTACTAATTTCTTATCGTAAAAACTTATAAAATAACTATCGATGACAAAAAAGTAGTTACTCATTTTAGTAACTTAAAAAAAAAAGGAAGTGACTTAAGAGTAATAACATTCTATTTTAATTTACAAGGACAAAAAAAATCTGATCTTATGTCAAGTCGAATTTTTAGTTTACTTGCGATGTAAAATTAATTCTACGGATTAAAAAAAAATTGAAATCGATAAAGCAGTATTGAAAAATAATTGAAAAAGACTATGTATAATTCCAATTGAATTGTTTCGTGAATGAATAAATAATTAGTAAATGTAAATTTAAATTCAATAAATGGTGTTGAAATCATTCTGTTTTTTATTTTTTATTCTCGACTGAAAAATTTTAAAATGAGATTGAAGATGGATATAAATAAGGAAAATATATGAAGTATTCCCAACTTCCGTCTTTCCGTTCGCGTCAGTTTATTTTTTATTTTATAGAATTAATATTGTTTATAGTTTGATCATAATAGGATATTTTAATTTGGAATTATGTAGCCAAACCATACTTTTATTACATTAGAACGCTATCCACTCTGCTACGAGTTTAACCTGTTTATTATTTGTGTACTGACCAGTCATTAATTTAGAGCTGGGCAAAAACGGCTTTTGTGAAAAACGAAACGAAACAATTTTTAGACAAAAAGAAACAGTATCAAAAACAGTTATTTAAAAAAACGCTTTAGAACTACACACTACTTGTATAGTGTTAATATCGAATACACTTTATTTACAATTAAAATCTCAAAAAACATTTGTTTTTGCAATATATTCTAAAAGACGCTTAAAAATGTCGCGTTTTTATTAAGAGCGCATACAACAATAATAATTATTTTTGCTTTGTTTTGAATGACCTATGAGACTCATCGGTCCGGTGAAGAACTGCAAAGCTAAAGCAACTGGTTTATATAGCTACGTATATATGTCAAAGAAATATCAGCTTTATTTTCATATAACCAAAGCATATTTTATACGTAAGTTTCTTGAAACTGAAACATCGTTGAAGAGTGCTTCCTCCGTCTCGCTTATTATAAAGGTATTTTTGGAAGCTGTCAACAAGATAAAAGGAAAATCTCACTCATTTATCGTTGCGTGCTTGTCATTCTATATATGACCGACCATCGAGACGACCGCAACTAGTTTTTTAGAAAAACTGTTTCTGCTGTATACAAAAACCGTTCGTTCGTTACACAGTAAAAAAGCGTTGTTTTATAACGTTTTCGGAAAACAACGCCCAGCTCTAGTTGACAAATACGCGACTGTTGATTGGTCGATAGAAGCCGCAAGACAGTGCAGCATGTATTCGTTAATTTGAATAAAAAACAACTTTAATAGATATCTTTAAGGTCAATGTTTGTTTTTTAGATTGCCGAAATTTGTATTGTTTTTCTGACAATGTCAATTCTACTTCACATAGGTGATAGGATAATTTTTCACCGGATATTTCTGAGGATCTGTGTTTCTATAGTTTTTATATCAATGCACTGTTTAAATATTTCGGAAATACTGAGTACAATATTCATATTGATATTTTCATACTTTATGTAGTGATGTTATTAACAGGACATTCAATGGAAAACATATGAAAACAATGTTTCTTTGGTATGCTTTCTATTTTAAACATTTATAAATTAATGTTATTCGCATTGTTGAACGTAAACACGCAAACTGCACTGTGACGTTAAGATAAGGGAATACAAAACATGTTTTGCTAAACTTGTATATTCATCGCATGAAACAATTTAGCACGCTGTCCATCTTCGTCGGCATTTTACTTGCCCATCATGTAACATTGTCTTGGAGCCTTTATTTTGACGCACGCTGAATTATTGTGGTGTAACATTGTGAAGGTCACTTTAGCTATACAAAGAAATTTAGAGTTAGGTTATGGAAAATTTCAACAAAACAGTAAGGAAAACAATACAATTACTTGCGAGTTAATCGATATACTAAATTAAAAATAAAATAAAATTAAAAATATGAACTTCAATCGTACCAAATTTTATCGATATTGCTCCAGATGATTAACCGCGAAAGCGTAATAGACTGTCAATCTGACAGACAGATTTCAGCATTAATAGTATGGACTAGCTTATACCCGCGACTCATCTGTGTAACAATCTAACAATAGCAAAATATGGCCTTATTTAAAACGCATGCGACAAAACTATGCTCCGGAAAAAAGAGTTGACAACTACAGATAAAGAATGTTTATTTAGGAAACTTGTTTAAATAAGATATCACCGTGTAATCTGATATATATGTAGAATTTAAGGCTTTATTTTAGTAGAAATTATACTTATATGATATAACTTAGGTTTTTTAAATTGAAACTATCGAGAGTAGTATTTATAGTTAATATATAGACACCGGCTATATTCACGTCTAATTTTATCGGGTTAGTAACTGCTGCACGCAGTTCCCGCCGCGATAACGTCGTGTAAAGAGCTCATGAATAAGTGCCCCGGATGTGCTCAAAATAAAAACCGATAAAATTAGACGTGAGTATAGCCGGTGTCTATATATTAACTAAGAACTTATGTAAAGGAAAAGTAATAATTAAATTATTTTGCTATAATCCGCGATACAGTAAATAGAAAATATATATAGTGTTAAATGTATAGTGGACTATCCGTATTTTCATACCCGATACGTGTAGGTAAAAACACATCCACCAAATTTCAGAGCTTTGCGATTTGTTCGTGGAGTCAATCTCCTGATGATGCTTCGGTTGCGGGGTGAAACGATTGTTGAGTTTGTGATAGTGAACGTGTGTAGTGCTTGTGTATTGTGGTGGAAGTGGTGGAGGTTTGTGCATTTGAACCCCGCCGCTTAGGAGATCAGCATTGTCGTTCACACGAAGAACAGAAGTTACAATAATATTATTTTGCTTTAATCCGCGTTTGAGAATCTATGTAATGTAAAGTGTAAGCAGGCAACGTTCACATACCTTATACATACTTTAAGCACTTAACATTGGATATATTCTCTTAACAAATGCGGATTATAGCAAAAGAATTATATAGTAACTTCTGTGAATTTTGCAAAGTAACGCCTGCTTCTATAAATCATACGAAGAAGTTGGAAAATAGATTCAATCATGGATCACAATGAAGGCGCCTTCTTCCTTCGAGATGGAATCCGAAAATTGTCTCAGAGATAGGCGAAAGTTTTCGCTAGCGAAGGGCAATTCTTTGAATCTCTCTTTACTCTCGTATGTACAATACGAGAGTTTTTGACAATTTATCTCACAATTCCAGAAAATAAAACGGCCTAAACAAAGTTGTACAGCTATTATTATAGCTAATTCATTCATTTTGCCATTCAAATAAAATTAGGTATGGTTTATTTACCAACATAAGAATTTGTTTCTTTGTTAAGATTATCAAGATCGAGCTTTGATTTCTTTTGTTAGAAACAATAACAATTTTCCACTTTGATTAGGTTTTTCTAGCGTAGTTTGAAATTACTATTAGTAATACATCTCGTATTAGTGACGTTGGACATATTTTAATGGAACGCCGAATCAGAATACTATTTAGATTATGTAAACGATTAGTAGAAACATACGTCAGTTAAATGGTTGTAAAATTGGGGAAATTTAATTATTGCGGACTGCGCCTATTAAAGGAATAGTCGGTATGTCTATTTAATGTCACGTCTATAGGCTACTATATAAGCTGTTATGACAGGCGGTGTTTAAACACCCGCAGTCGCACCGTTGCCATTACATCGCGAGCTTCGTTCTTTAACAATGACAATCAATGTGTTTTTGATGTTTATTTTGCTGCATTTTGCACGATCACAGGGTTAGTCTTATGATATAAGTATTGTATTAACATTTTATTCATATACCAAAAGATTTTTTTCGTACTATCATTTACAAACCTGAGACAAACATATTAAAAAAAAAGTTATGTGTCTTTTCATAAGTAAGCATTTGGAAGTTACATTACTTAAGTACTTTCCTCCGATGGAGGAATCTTCTCAAATAGTACCATTTCAAGTAGTTAACTAAATGAGAACCTTTTAAAATGTTAGTCGCAACTCTGCGCTAGAACTAATCGATGAGTGAAATAAATGCAGGATAAATGATTACGGTATCAAAATCCCAAATGCTGATCTTATAAGCAGAATTTTATCATCGACTTAAATGCTAACAACAATTATCTCCCAGTGAACAGTCAAGAGTCCTATATTGTATTTACTTGTGAATGTGTCTGTAAGTTAACTATATTTTTAGTTAGTCTACAATATTTTGTTTTATTTTATTATAATTTTAAAATTTTATATAATTTATTTCTTTAAATTTACACTTCTAGGCCCATTAACAAAGGTAAAAAAGTATAACAAAATTAATTGATTGATGAATCTAGACCTAACTTTGGAATTATTTTGAATAACTATAGATCAATGATTGTATTTAATCTTTTTTATATCCATAGTAATGGTAATATGGTGAAAATTTCGATGTTTATCCTCGGTTCATATCATAGAAAAGCATCGATGCAATATTAAAAAAGATTGTTACATACAATAAATGTGGATTTAGAATGCACTTTTGACACCCGATAATAAGCTTATTGTTTTATGTATGTACTTGCTGACCCGTTAAACATTGTTTTTCCTTCTAGTATATATTATAAAATTAAATTTTTTGTCCAAAATAAAAATTTTGGGGTGGACAACTCATCACTTAGGGGTTTGAAAAATAGATAGTAGCCTTGTCTCACACCTACTGAATATGCATATAAAATTTTATAAAAATCGGTCAAGCTGTTTTGGACAAGTATTGACATACTTGTCCAAAACTATCATTATGACACGAGAATCTTAAATACAAGATTAGTACGATTTAAGATATATTGGTATTGCTTATTTCAGTTTTAGATCTATCATGCAAGCAGATACATTCATTTGTCGATGGTCACAATTCACGACGTCTAAAAGTAGCTAAAGGGGAAGTGCCAAATCAACCCGCTGCTTCTGATATGACATATTTGGTATGTAATTCAGGCATTTTACATTCGCTTATTTGTTTGCCTGTTATTATCGCATAGTTAAACAATGGCCTCCTATTGCAAAGATGGGTTTATAATCTCGATGGGTAGGCCACACATATCATAGAAACTCTCCTTAGAAATGCAAGTTAACTTCATTCCTTGACCAAAAAACAAGTAAAAAATTGTTTGTTGTTACCTTAAAACTTAATTAAAATTGGAATGCAAGTTAAACTTATAAGGATTTGTAGAAAACTATTCCGGGAATTTATTTAACTTACGAAACGTCGGTATCCATTGCGCGTTTTAAAGGTTAGGTTTAAACGCGTTGGGCTAAGTGTAGGTAAATGAAAGCCGAAGCAAACAAAAATTTATAGGGCGTGTGGGTAAGTACACCTGTCAAACACTTTGCTACTTAAGTTGGTGGGGTCTGGTATTACTGCCCTGGCTTTGATCATACCGGGTTGGTACATGGAGACGGTATGCGCGACCACCATCTGTTACAAAAACCTGCACGTGTGTTCCCTGTATGGTCTGGGCATCGTAAGCCTTGGCGTCACATTCAAGTACGTGGGGAATATTAAAACACGAAAAAAAATACTCGATATAGATAATATCTAGGCTGTTCGTCGATCTTCCTGTAAACCTGTATAAATAATATACTATACATATATAGATATATATAAGCTGTGATAGCCCAGGGGTGAGACCGTGCAACTCTTACGAGTGGAATACGAGTTCAAACCCGGGCAGGCACCAATGAGTTTTTCTATTAAAACTCATGTGTCTAATTGATAATTGCAATTAATCACACGCTTTTAGGTGAAGGAAAACATCGTGAGGAAACCTGCATATCTCTAGAGAATTCTGGAGATATGTGTAACCTACAAATCCGCATTGGAGCAGCGTGGTAGGTATTAGCTCCAACCCTTCTCTTCAGAAACGGAGAGAGGAGGCCTATTCCCAGCAGTGGGATTGTAAGAGGCCGCTACTTTTACATATATACGTTTAAATAAATATATAAAGGTATATATATGTACGTTTTTACGTTACAAGTCCGTTCCAGCTTTTCTAATATATATTTCATAAATATATTTTACTGCAAAAATAATTCAATTATACAATACAGTAGTAAATGCAATGTTTTTCCAGATATGGGATCCCGAATTAGCAGCGAAAGCGGCGAAATGGGCCTCAAACAACAAATTCGCTCACAATCCTAACAGGACTATTCGTAACTATTTACCTTATATATACCAGATATATAATCTGTCACTTTTATGTGTTAAAATCATATAGTAGAGTACGGATGCCAGGTTAAAATGTGTTCTATTACTATAAAACGAAAGCAAAGGAGAGTATCCTTTTGTCTCTCTTTTTCATGTGTGGATTATTTTCATTAGAATAGGCATGGACAGAATCACCAATCACTTAGTGATCATGATATGATTCAATCATATAGCATCATCTGCTATTGAATTTTAGATATCTTATTTCTATTTATATATAAAATTATGGATCCATAAAAAAGTAAAATAATATTACAAAGAAATGTTATCATTATATCATATGTATCGAGCTTATGTGGCACTTTTACGATATTCCAAGTGGATGTATTACCTAGAATTGGCCAAAATTATTGTTACACAAACAATAATTCTTACATTTGCTTCACAATATATTTTAAACAATGTAATTTTTGTACATAAAAATATAAAGAATTATAAAACGATAGGTGATGTATATAATAGACAAAGTAGGAACCGACATAAGCTTGCGACTCCTGCTTTGCGCCTAGCAAAAGTACGTAAATCGTTTGTGGGTATGGGTATAAGATTCTATAATAAAATTCCGAAATCAATTTTGGCCATGCCATTACAGCAGTTTAAAACCACTGTTAAAAAGAGGCTGATACAGAAAGCCTACTATACTGTTGAAGATTACTTAGATGATAAGGATGTGTGGATATAGGTGCACCTCTACCCTGTACAAGACAGTAATAAATAAATGTAATTAGTTCTAAGATTTATATTTTAAAAAGAGCAACCGCCGAGTTTCTTGCTGGCTCTTCTCCGGTAGGAACAGCTTTCCGAACCAGCAGTAAAGTTGACGATTCAAAAGCACTTGTTTACAAGTGCTTCTAATTCACGATACGATACTTAACAACAACAACCATTCATTATTTCAATCTTAATATACTGGGATTGATATATGAAAATCATATGATATTACAGTAACAAATAATAAAAGCAATTTCTACAATCTCAGGATTTCTCATCATATCGCTCATGGGCTGCAATAGTGGTACAACTCAAAAAACACGTATTTGAGACTAGGAATAGGTGTAAATGTTAAAATACACATACTTTTCGGCAACAATACGGGCAGAACTCATATTTCGACATTAGGCCGTTCGTTTTTTACGCATTATCCTTAGCAATGACAATTATAAACCCAGTTATATCACAAGAATTTTTGGAGTTGTGCCATTATGCAGCACGTAAGCGATATATTTGACATTAAAAGGATTATATTTATTGCTTTCACAGCATCAGGAAGATTCGGAACTGGTGAGAACATTTACTTTGCTGGCTCCACAGACCTTAACTGGAAACTCAGCATTGATTCGCCCATGGAATCCTGGTTTTCAGAGTATAAAGACTATACGTATGGAACACTGTCGTCGTCAGATTTTGGCAGTTCCAAAAAAGCCATAGGACATTATACTCAGGTAACATTTTGATTTCATGACGAGATATTATATTCATCGTCATCATCTTCCTGCCGTTATCCTGCTCTAAGTGGGGTCGGCACAACATAATTTGGCTACGTATTTTACGACCGGCTACCTCCCTGACGTCAACTTACCTTAGTGGTATTCTATGACCCCTCGGTAAGAAAGAGGGTGGTCTATTCTACTCAACCGGATACCACACGAAGGGTCAACGTACCTTAGTCGCATTTTACGACACCTCAGCTAGAAATGATGGTGGTCTATTCTACTTAGCCGGGATACCTCACGGCTGGCCAACTTACCTTTGTCAGTTACATTTGTTGATCAGATCAAGTCCAAAAGCATATTGGTAGTTATAAACCTTTTAAATTCAAATTAAAATCATCGTACTTTTGATTATTGATTGATTTTTACTTATTGCATACAAGCATCTAATATTCATTTAAGTTTGCATTCAGAACGAAACTGCAAATTCCATTATTTATAGGAACTATTATTATGTTTAAAATAAGGGAATCAACAGGTCATCGATGATGCTTTATTAGCCTCGTGGCTTGACACTAAATGACATTGACAGATCAGTCTTGACCTATTTTATTTGACAACAAAGTAAGCAAAACGATTACATTGTCGTATAACGACTATCCTGCGATATGCGAACTCTGTTTCCGATACTTCTTCTTCTTCTTCTTTGTCAACCGATGGAGGTCCACTGCTGGACATAGGTCTCTTTACGGGATTTTCACAGTTTAGTCGCCTTGTACGACACCTCGGTAAGAAATGAGGGTGGTCTATACTACTACGGATACCACATGGCGAGAGGTATTATATTGATTAGAATTCATAAAAAAATGTTAAGATTGAATTATGAAATTTAGTACGTAATTTATATATTTTTTATCTAAACAAGGACACTTCGCCGAACCAGCTTTATTATTATTTAATAATAGTATTTGAAGAAGCCCATTAAAAATACTTAGTACTGGACTATTTTCCTGTCTTTTGTAAGCCCTACTTAATACTGACGTTAGTGATATTTTGATTGTTTATAATTTTATTTTGATGCCAAAGGAATAATGTCATATTTTTTTATATTTATCACTTATTATACATTAAGGGAACAATTTTTAACAATTTATATTGCGTATATTTCTGTATTTTTTTTTATTCAAATCTACCTTCTTGTCAATTTTGAGTCTACGAAACTGCAAAATACAAAGAAATAAGCAATATATAGAATATAAGAATAATAGTATTTGAAGAAGCCCATCAAAAATACTTAGTACTGGAATGATCAGGGTCTGGAGCTTGGGGGTCTCGCTAATATCTTGGCCCATGGCTGAAATGTCAGGGATTTTAACAACTTTTCAGTTTTTAGTATACGCTGAAATTTCGGCATACATATTATGTAGCTCTAAGCTGTGAAAGCCCAGAGGTGATACAACGCGACTCTCTAGACGATCATGGGTTCAAACCGAGCAGGAATCAATAAGTCCTTCTATTAAAACTTATGTGTCTAATTGATAATTGCAATTTATCACACGCTTTTCGGTGAAGGAAAACATCGTGAGGAAACCTGCATATTTCTAGAGAATTCTAGGGATATGTGTAACCTGTCAATCCGCATTGGAGCAGCGTGGTAGGTCTTAGCTCCAATCCTTCTCTCCAAAAATGGAGAGAGGAGACCTTAGCCCAGCAGTGGGATAGTAACAGAAGGTTACGTTTTTACAAGCAACATAACAGAACTAACTACTTTGCTATAATCCGCACGGGTTAAGTGAATGCATGCAAAGCCAATGTGTATGAAGCAGGCAAAATCTACGTACCTTATACATGCAGGACAAGCCACCACATGCACCTTAAGGCTCAATTCACCAGCAACAACGCACACAAAAGCAGCACACACACCCACCACCACAATCTCGAGATTGTCTCGAGATTGCCTGCTTCATACACATTGGCTTTGCATGCATTCACTTAACCCGTGCGGATTATAGCAAAGTAGTTAGTTCTGTTATATTGCTTGTAATATGGAATTCCGCAAAGTAACGCCTGCTTCTATAAATCAGTTACGTTTTTACTTTTATTATGTATTCATATGCCACATGTGTAATGTAATAATGAATCATTTTCAGTGTTCTTTATTATTTCAGATGGTGTGGTCAAATAGTGTATATGTCGGATGTGGAGTATCACAAAACCTGGAAAACGGAATGAAAGTTTATTATGTTGTCTGCAATTACGGACCGAGGTAATATGACAGTAATCATATCATGATTGATTGATGATAAGAATGCGTGGACATAGCTGCTCTTTGACCTTGTGCAGGATAGCTATGACAAAATGTAATTAGTATTAAGAATCTTCTTTTTTTAAAAGAGCTCCACCGAGTTTCTTGCTGGCTTTTCTCGGTAGGACGGCTTTCCGAACCAGCAATAGAGTCGACGATTCAAAAGCACTTGTTTACAAGTTTATTTAAATAAAGAATATTTTGAATTTGAATTTGAATTTGAATCACATCAAATATATGCGTCTCGGCATGTAGTTATGAGAACAGGCAAGGCTTATCCGCGTGCACTTATGTTTAGAGAAGCAGTGTACTTATGAATCAACGCAAATAGTTGCTCGTTACTGTCACATTGACACGCAAGCTCTTTCCCTCCCTTTGGCAAAACCGGATTAATTTCAAATCTATATCATATTATAGGACAATATCTATTTCATATTACCCCGTGTGGTATCCGGCGGAATAGAATAGACCATACTCATTTCTAACCGAGTTGTCGTAACAGGTGACAAAGGTAAGGTAACTAAGGTAAGTTGACGTCAGGCAGGCGGCCGTAAAACATGTAGCCGAATCATGTGACAACATGTTTGTAACATGTCGTGCCGAACCCACTTAGAGTGGGATAAGGGCAGGAGAATGATGACGATGATGAATATAATACCTCGTCATGAAATCAAAATGTTACCTGAGTATAATGTTCTATGGCTTTTTTGGAACTGCCAAAATCTGACAAAGTTCCCATAAGTTCTCTGTCTGTCTGTATATGATAGATTTTCTCAAAGTTTTCTATATGTTAGATTTTCTAAAATTTCAAGTTTGTCTGTATATGATAGATTTTCTCAAAATCTACTGAACGGATTTATGCCGTTTTTACTAGGAGATAGTGCATGCAATTCTTACGTACCGCGCTGATTAAAACTTTGAAACATAACGCATCTCATTTAACTCCTTGTAACTTACAATCAATATAATATTTTACAATATTCTCAAGGCTTTTAATTATCCAAATTGAGCCTCCTATAAAGGCTCAACGCAAGCGCAAACAGAATACTTTCTCCGTTACAGATCTGAAAGTAGTGCGATTCTTACGAAAGGTTTAGGTTGATAGTGTATTACGGTTTTATGTACATTGTTTTGAAGAGGTCGTACAGTAGTAAAAAATTCGCTTGCTGGGCTCGAGCTTGAGTCGAGCCGCGTAGTCCAAAAGAGACTAAAGTAATGCACTTCAGAATTGTAGATCTACGATAATACTCCAAAATAATCCGCGATAGCATGTCTCTAACTCTTATCGTTAACCCACAATAACTACTTTTATATTAATTTCAATTTAATACACTAATTTCCACTTACTAAGTACGTACTAAGCCGCAAGCACAGCTAGTTGACGATAAATTCGCAATAATCAACGTAATACCCATCACGATGATCAATGCGGATTAAGTTACACATAGTCCAGTAACTATCTACGAATATGCAGGTTCACAATGTTTTCACCATAAGTGTACGATAGATTGACTAGCCCGTTGGCGCAGTGAGTAGTGACCCTACCTTCAGCTCCGCGGGTCGCGGATTCGATTCCCACCGAGGGCCATCATTTTCTATAAACAATTTGTTGGTTCTTGGAGCCTTGGTGTATATTTGTATTTAAAGGTGTATTTAAAATTATATATGTAGTATATTTACCAGTTGTCCGTCATTCATAACACAAGTATAGTACCCGGCATTAAATAAAGCACATCGATGTTTAGAACGAAACAGCCGGTTCGGTTTCGTATGTGACGTTTCATACGGGTTCGTCAGTCTGTGCGACAGAGACAATGCTCTATGAAGCAGAATCTAGCCGATCTCTCTGTCTAAGTCTCGATGTGCATCATTTATTGCCGCGTACTGTATTAAGTTACTTACTTTGGGGATGGACGACCGTGTAAGTGTCCCATATATCGACTGTGAACTGGCAAATTGTCCTATCTTATTTTTGTCAACTTATCAGTACGAAGAAAAAACGTGATTATTAATACATTCGCAATAATTTTAAAGAAATAAAAAAACAGTTGGCTTTAAATATGTTTATTTATTTACAAAATTTCTAGTAGATAACACATGTTGATACGGTAAATGATGGGCAGTAGTACCCAATGCCGTTAAAAAGTGTTTTGGCTTAAAATTGAGATAGGACATATTGCTGGTTCACAGTCGATATCGTTGTTCTGTAGCATTTTTTTATATAAACATGTGGTTTAATTCTTTTTCCAGTGGCAACTATTTGGGCCAGACACCTTACAAAGCCAATGGACCCCGGGACAAACTAATATGTGGTACCGGAAACTGCAGTCGGCTTTATGGAGACAAGTGTTGATGTTATATTTGATTTGTAACTTTAATTTCAGTATTGTGTAGGAAATTTTGAATGTAAGCTACAGTTGTATTATTTCAGGAATTTGTAATTTTTCTTCGACAGATGAATGATCACAAATGAACATGAGTTCATCAACTCTAGGGAAGTTCTTGGATCCAGTAGCCCTCTTGCAAACTTTTTAAGTACTATGCCAACTTGGTTGTTTAATCTAGAACTGTTTTCCGGTTAGGTATTGCCACTCCAACAATTATGAGTTCCTCGTGCACACTTAAGCTGTGATAGCCTAGCGGTGAGACCGTGCGACTCTTTAGAGACGACATAGGTTCAAACCCCGGGCAGGCACCAATGAGTTTTTCTATTAAAACTTATGTGTCTAATTGATAATTGCAATTTATCACACGCTTTTCGGTGAAGGAAAACATCGTGAGGAAACCTGCATATCTCTAGAGAATTCTAGGGATATGTGTAACCTGCCAATCCGCATTGGAGCAGCGTGGTAGGTCTTAGCTCCACTCCTTCTCTCCAAAAACGGAGAGAAGAGGCCTTAGCCCAGCAGTGGGCATAGTAACAGGCTGTTACTTTACTTTTTTTTTATGTGCCCACCCTTCGCTATTAGCTTAATGAATCGTTGGGCCATGTCACTTCAAATCTTTTACGGATTTCTTTTTGTGATCATATCTCTGAGACACTTAAAGCATTTTTCTTCGCTCTCAGAGCAACTGAGCTTTTCTTTACTTTTTGTTTAACTACACGAGACTGTAAAAGTTCTGGAAGATGGTAAGTCTAAATCAGACTCGCATATGCTAAAATCTGACTATTAAAGAAAAACGGCAACACTAGGCACGTACTACCCGCACTTGTTAAAAGAATTTCTTCCCTCTAAGTTGTAAGCCAGATGTCATACCAGATTACAAGATAAGCAGTTTTTTACTCATACTATTATGTAATTATACGATTATTCTCCTGTCTTTTATTAGCCCTACTTAATACTGACGTTAGTGTTATTTTGATTGTTTATAATTTTATTTTGATGCCAAAGGAATAATGTCATGTTTTTGATATATTTTTCACTTATTATACATTAAGGGAACTATTTTTTAACGATTTATATTGCGTATATTTTTGTATTTTTTTTTTATTCAAATCTACCTTCTTGTCAATTTTGAGTCTACGAAACTGCATAAAATAAAGAAATAAGCAATATATTTTACTTCAGAGCAATATGAGAAACAAATTCGCCACAGATACATCCCTGGGTTCTTTGTCGTCCATCAACGTAATGGAATCCACAATGCGGTATTTGGGGCCACAAAACTTCTATAACCCCTCTCTAACCCCGATCTCCATAGTTTCATAGAACATATTACAAGCACTGCAATTATTGATAGACCATCCCGACGCAATTTGTAAGAAATCTTAATAAAATATCATATTAACAAAAATTATACGCATGTAAATCTTATTTTCGGTTTGTCAGGGTATGATTATAATGAAACGTTACAAATCTGCATATTATACTTATTTTAGTTATGACGTCATTAATAAATATTACCTATTGTCATATTATACTTATTTTAGTTATGACGTAATTAATAAATATTACCTATATTAGATATATATAATTAACATTTATGCAAATTCAGAAATACATTACATTGCAATAACATAAGTATTTTCAATATACCTAGTGATCCTTCCTATGATTGATGCATCTGTACATATGTTTAAATTATTATTATATTTTTTTAATTATTAATTTTACTTTAGATGGTGGTCATGTGCAATTTTCAGGGCTAGCTTAATTAGCTTTCCGATAAGGTTTGGCACGCAGGCTTAATCTACAAGCTACTCCAATTAAATATACCAGATAGACTCGTACTCATCTTACGAGAGTACCTGAGTAATCGCACCTTTCGGTATCGCAAAGACGGTACTTTATCGTCTCGCCGCACAATTCGTGCTGGTGTCTCTCAAGGATCTGTGCTGGCACCCTTATTGTACTCGCTCTACACGAGTGACATTCCACGGGCGCCTATCAAAGAGCGTACACATCTTGCCCTTTTCGCGGATGACACCGCTGTATTTACCACATCCCGCCGACCTCAAGTAATAACTAGACGTCTCCAGGAAGCGGTAGACAGCCTCGGACGCTGGTTCCGCCAATGGAGAATCGAAATAAACCCGGATAAAAGTGCAGCCATGCACTTTATCGGTAATCGCTTTCGATCTCACATAGACACACCTACGGAAATTTCCCTTTACAATACACCGATTCACTGGCAACAGAAAGTCAAGTACCTAGGTGTCACCTTTCAACCTTCCATGACCTTCCACGAGCACATACACATAGTCTGCAATAAGGCTGCGTATGTCATGGGACGACTTTATCCGATGTTATGCAAGAAAAGTAAGATGTCTCTCCGTAACAAAGTGACTCTTTAAACGTTTTTCGAAATCTTACTTCAAGAAATCTGAGGTACACCCTAATCCCCTTATTTGATAATGAAATAATTTTACTACATCTGAAATACAGTAAATAGGAAATATATATAATGCTAAATGTAGAGTAGATTATCCGTTTTATTCAAATCCGATACATGCAGGATTCGTAAAATCACATGCACAAACCTTCACCACCGCCACCACAATACACAAGCACTGCACACGTTCACTATCACAAACTCAACAATAGTTTCGCCCCGCAACCGAAGCATCATCAAGATATAGACTTCACGACAAAATCGCAAAGAAAAAATCTTGGATATTTATATAATAAAACAAGTTGTCAATAAACAAGGATATATTTTCAAAAAATAACGGAAAACACTAAAGAAACAAACATATAGTTTCCTTATGAAATAGCACATTAAAAAATAGTAAAATATAGTGCAACTAAAAATTCCCCTTAGTGATTTTATAGAGCATCTAAGATATACTCACAAAACATAATAATTACATAATTGTACACAATTTGTTATAATAGTTCATATATATAGAGATCGGTTATTTTTCACGTCTAATTTTATCGGGTTAGCCCAACTAGTTTCGCGGCGGAAACTCAGTTCCCGGCGCAATAACGTCGCGTCATGAATAAGTGCCCCGGATCGGCTCGAAAGTAGTCAGGCTAACCCCATAAAATTAGACGTGAGTATAGCCGGTGTCTACATATTAACTATAAATACTACTCACGATAGTTTAAATTTAATAATTTGTAATAATTTAAATATATTTATATATTTCTATCTAGTTACTTTTAGCTTAGGTTAGGGTTATTATAAAATTAAATCTTGTGAATAAATTAAAGAATGGAATCATAAAAAACAGAATATAATTTAGGTATATAATTTTTTGCAATTAATTCGCGTAAATCTCTTTTTTTAGTCTCGCTCAATTCTTGTTTGCCTGTATAAGCTTTGACTAATGTTAAATCATGTAAAGGCAACATTTTAGTTTGCCTGTTGCGGAGACATACTTCGGAAAATTCCTGCTGCCTATATGAATCTTTAATAAAAAAAGAAAATGGGTTATCCTTTGTCACCTTAATTATTTTAACTTTATTCCATACAATATTGTTTCCATTTTTAGTTTTATTAAAATTGTATCCCCAATTTTCTTGTAAGTGTTTTAAATCATAAAAGTCATCAAATGTAAGCTCATTAACTGTGAAATGTCTGCCTGATTTTGCTGCGTTTTTAATTATTGATATATATTGATGTGGCGAATATATTGGACCGGATTTTAAATTCTTCTTTATTTCTTTTTCTATAAGGCTATTTATGTTGTATGCCTCATTTGGTGTATGACCTTGTGTCAAATATTTATGTGTTATAGATTTAATATTTAAATGTGTAACTGCATAAAGATACAGTGTAACAATAAGTTTATTCTTGTTTTGTCCTCCACAGTTGTCTGAATAGAGTATAAGATTGATGTCTTCATTATTAGAAGCCCTCGATTCGATGCAAATATATTCAAAATAATGTAATAGACAAGAGCATATTTCATTAGCACCATTTTTTGCATCTGTTTCATTCCAAAAATAACAATGAACGTTGCTGTATGAGTCCTGAATTTTGTCTTCTACTTTTTTGTTTAAGCAGGCAACAGTGAAATTATAGCTATTCAATTTACTTTTGTAATAGAAAGCATTTCCTTTAGGTGATTGAAGAACAGCTTGTAGGTCAAACAAAATGACTTTATTATTGTGATCTATTTTACACCGGTCATCATATTTCTCCCGTCGGCTGAGAGCTTTCTCTTTTATATGTGTGTCATATTTTTCTTGAATTGTAAGTTTTAGTTCAGGCGATGAATTCTGGTATTGCAAACATTTATCACATTGATCCTTTCTTGGGCGAAAAAATGATATATTAAAACATGTAGTAAAAACTTTATAAAATGTACAATACTTTCCTGCAGTCTTATTTCGTTGGTTTTGGACTTCTTCAAAATCTTTAAAGAGCTCTGCTATCGTTTTTCCGTCGTCTATATATTCGCGTGTCGATGATTGTCTCGTGTAATGAGATTCAAATCGTGGAATAGCATTGATAAAGTCTTTGATATCGGAAATTAATGCCTCATCTGATTTATGATTACTAGACATTCCTCTACAATCAGTCTCCAAAATTCCATAACTTTGTGTCTTATGTTTGACAGTACGGATCATACGATCAGATATGTTCAAAGTATTAATAAAAAAGGTCTTGCAAACTCGGATTGAGTTACCAGCGACTACAAAATGGAAAGCTTTATTGGATTGTCTCGGTATTAATGTTTTAGTATATGTATATTTGGGTGTGATGTCAGATAAACATGATAAAATGAAACATCGTTGATTATGAAGATCACCCAGTTCCCAATATGCATCAAATATACTTTTCCTCTGATCAGAATCAATCTTGCTAGAACACCGCAACCTACACTTATCATTACATGGTGGTTTGATTTCACGACCTTTAATTACTATGTTTTTACTATTAATATATGGCTTACCAAAATTTCTCAATTTTTTAGCTTTAGTTTGCTTCCAGCTATCTGGTTGTCTAATACGTTTTTTACCTTTAGGCATAGTAGAAACTGTAGGCATTGCTGAAGTATTCTCTTGTGGTAAAATAATTTGATTTTCTTCTATTCTGTCTCGCTCTGTTATGGGCTCAAGTGTTCTATTTTCTGTAAAATTGATATTCCAATGTTCTTCTAAGGGGTCGTTATTGGTAGATGAAGAACTTGATGGCGAAGTAGTCATTCTAAAAAATAATATATATAATTATAGGTCAACAGGTAAAATGCCTTTTATGCTTGATATTTAGCATTAATGTAACTCAAACCTAAAGTCGTAAATCGTAATATACCGTAAATTGATATCTAAATTATTCAGTATTTATTAGTAGGTATAAATCTGACTAAATACAATTATAATTAATTAAAAGCTTTGTAATAAAAAGACTTAACAGTGAATTACAAAACGTATATGTCTTTGTTCATAAAAAAGATCTAAAATTATCGTATATTGAAATCTTTCAACATTTGTAGTTTTAAACATACTTAAAATTTAATATACCGTGCAATAATATCAACGTTTAATATATAATAGATTTATTACGTCTTGGGTCGAAATATTATAAGAATAACCAGTTAAACTTACTTTCAAAATTTATCGCTAAACAAACTTAATAACTATATAGTATATAATAAGGCACTTTTAAATGAAACGAGCAGAAATTCACTTTACACCGGTTGAACGAATTATATTATCTATGGAATTATATTTCATATTTGTGTCAATAATCACTATAATAGGGACACTGCACGTAAAAAGTATCGATACTTAAAGGTATCGAGTACAATAATGTCGATCGAATTATAATATCGAATTGTTATCGATTCTTTTATTTATGGCGTACTTCATGGTACGCATCGAGTACTTTTTGAGCCGAAGCTATCAACTCCAGACCCATTCAACTTTGTATAAAGAGTTATAATATATAAACATACCTACTGGATATCTAAAAGATGGTGCACCTGTTAAAATTATTTTTTAAAGATCCAAAAACTCATATTTTATGTCAGTGAATTTCAACTCATTAATAATGATTTATAACTTATTATTATATAAATAAACGGGTCAAATCGCTTTACCTTTTTATAAGGTTCGACGTTTCAGCAGAGTTGCATCCACTTTGGTGAGTTCGTGACCGCGTGGTTAGTTCGTTTATTTATTTGTATAATAATAAGTATGAATCGCGAAAGTTTAGAATCTAGACTTTAAACTTGTTTGTGGAGTACAATACTTTTTCGATAGTACTCATAAGTACAATATCGATACTTTTATTCGATACCGTATAGAGTCTAGAAACTAGAAAGTCGTAAGTGTAAGAGAGACCTATAACTTGGAAGAGCGAGAAGGAACTAACTTTTTACTTTTCTCAATGTTCGTAGCGTGATGTCATAGATGCCTTTGAAATAGCATAACAATGTAGAACATTATTATACATATCTAACTCAATTAAGATTAATTTTGAAGTCGGTCACTTTAATACGAAGCGTACCATATGATATATATTGTACATTTATATAAATTATAACTTATTAGTTTTTCTAACACATCTAAATAATCTACACGATACATTTACATTATACATCATTACCAAAAAATAGCTACATAAAAATAGAGAGATTATAAATTTGACAGTATTTTACCTTTATGTAAATTTAATGTACATTCAAAGCAGTACTTACAATAAATTAAAATTGCTATGTTACTCTTTGTTGTACTACTATATTGTAATATCGATCAAAGTTATTCCATGACCCATGATAGTTTTAATTTTATTTTACTTCATTAGTCGCGGTGTTATAAAAATATTAGAATTTTCGTTCTGAGGTTTAATTGAAGAATTTATTACGTTAGATTGTATACTGTAACCGAATTAAGTCTCGCTAGATAACATGAAATATTAAAGATCAATATTTAAGATCTTTCGCTAGTATCACTATACTTTATAGATCATATAAAATTATATTATGATATCATAATCAATGTGCCAGTAATCAACTCTTTATCTGTTCATCGATGATAATGTGGCCTATTTCGTTATTATTTTTATAATTAAAGAATCAATTGTGCTCTGGTCCCATTGAGATGTGTATAGTGAATCTTTAATAATGGTACGTATCTAATAATCTTCCATAGAAAGGATCTTTTGTAGCTTTACGACCTTCTTATACTTGTACGGTTTGTACCTAAAAGTATTTTATTTAGTAATAATGTGAATTATTATTTTCTAAATAATTAGGTATTAGTTTTTTCAATTCACGTAAATTTTTTAGACGATGTTTGGACCTTAAGGCCTGGTTTCTTATTCTTAGAAAGTTAAACCGTAAAAGTATAAAAACTTACATATTTCTGCACGAATTTGGAGCTTTTAATATGGAAGAATAGCGATGGTACGATAACATTCTTCTTGTGTTTAAACTATCGACATCAAATGAAGTAAAATTTTTTCAAGGAATTTATATTGGATCTTGCGATTTTCCAAAGATCCGACATCTCGGCTCGAACATCAAAGCTCGGGTTTCGGGTGTTTTTTCTCGAACTGCTGTAAAGTCGTTATTCGCCCTAACGACTTTACAGCATCAGGGGTGAGCTGTTTGGACGCCAATACTTTTGGTGAATCCTAACACGGATATAGTTGGATGCCTTCTTGTTTCCAAAGCAAGACTTCGAAAAGCACTTAAAGCGATATGCTATATTGGAGAGTTCGAGGTCTCAGCCGAGAGTGGAGATCAACGTTTCGCTTGAACCACGGACAACTAGAGGCTGTCTGTATGAATTGGTTATGGGAAATCAACAAAATGCGTTCTCCTGTGTCAGGTCGCCAATATTTAAGACGTAATCGCTTTACGATATCCATTTTATAGGCCCCGTGCATTACCACATTAGCTCTGTGATAAGAAGGCCTATCTCAAGAATTTGAAATCTATGAATCTCGTCATTTCAGTTTTGATGACGTAAAGATACTAAACTCTTTGACTCACTAGCTGCTGAGAAAAGAACTGTCTTATAAAATACTAGCGGTCAAGCCGCGCGTTGCTGTGGCTTAGTTTGGTTTTCAATTCCCCTCGGAATAAAAGTGTTTATTGACACAAAAAAAATGTTCTGATTGCCACTTAACTTCACAAACTTATCCGCTCGAGAATATCTGAAAATTGCATAAAATCGGTCCACTGTTTCAGAGTCTATATGTAGGAAATATAAATACAAACTTTGTCTGTTATATTGTACTACATAATAATTATTACATATATTACATAAATTACGAAGCTGTGATAGCCCAGCGGTGAGACCGTGCGACTCTTTCGAGGGGAACACGAGTTCAAACTCCGGGCAGGCACCAATGAGTTTTTCTATTAAGACTCATGTGTCTAATTGATAATTGCAATTTATCACACGCTTTTCGGTGAAGGAAAACATCGTGAGGAAACCTGCATATCTCTAGAGAATTTTGGAGATATGTGTAACCTACCAATCCGCATTGGAGCAGCGTGGTAAGTCTTAGCTCCAACCCTTCTCTCCAGAAACGGAGAGAGGAGGCCTATTTCTAGCAGTGGGATAGTAACAGGCCGCTACTTTACAACATAGAATTATTGAATTACTTCCCTGAGAATCATATCGAAAAATCCAGACTGAGATTGTAAGTAAAGTTACATATTTTTTTGGAAGCTTTAAAGCTTTAAATCTGTAAACAGGCCCACAGGCCAAGCTAGCCGGTATGCATACACTCATAGTATATACTAATACTACCTTATTCTAAACATTTTATATCTGAGAAAATAAGTAACGTCTGGGTGCCCTGGGATCTTGTACTATAAGTAATTCTGTCTTTATTTCCAGATAAATCTGTTCTTTCTCGTTAGTTTGTTTGCATCAGCATGGGCCGAATCCAGGTTGATAGAACCACCATTGCGTGTAGACTTCGCCCCGCCAGTAGAGACTCGATCTTTACGGAGCAGCAACGTATTCACAGGTTGGATTGATATGCCCATAGACCACTTTGATCCACAAAACCGGGACATGTATCAAATGGTTTGTGTCATTCATTATAATTATATTTTAGAATTTATCAAGCTATAATAGCCGAACGGTGAGACCGCGTGATTCTTACCAGAGAGGGTTCAAACTCGGGCTTACCTACCCAAAACATTCTAGTAAAACCAACGTCCCTAGTTGTTATCACACGCGTATGGGCGATGAAAACATCAGGAGGTAGCCTATATAAATATGTAGGTAGACATTAAGATGATTCCGCGACTCTGTAACTCTGTTATCTCTGATTTAAAACATGAAGTGTGCAAAAAAGCACACACGAAAACACGCGTTTAGCTTAGATTTTTTCTTGTTCGTATGTGACCAACTGCCATTTTAAATAAAAAAATTCGGGCATATTGTTCGACATTATTTATAAACCTGTAAAGTTTATTAACTCTAAAACATAAAAAGTAAGTACTTAAAACCTTCAGGCTTCACTCTATTTCTATCTTCTTGATGGAGTGTTCGGTTAACACTTTGTCGCGCACTTTCGATGGAATTTTGTAGAATAAAACTGAGAAAGCAAGTCGAATGCATTTTAAATAGAGTTGAAATTTGGAAAGTAATATAATTGATATTATGGCTGTTTGGTTTTAGCGTTACATGTATAATGAAGAATTTTTTGGAGGAGATGGCAAACCGGTTTTTATATTAGTGGGCGGAGAATGGGATATCGTTCCCGGCTGGTTGCAAGCAGGTAACATGTATCTGATGGCGCAGGAGAACCAAGGCTACCAGATATACACAGAGCATAGATATTATGGGGAGAGTCTGCCTTATCAGTAAGTTTTAGTTTCTGTAACTTTATAATGCTATTACCAATGCAGTATCTCACTGTTTTCTATGGTACTGATGTTAATACCACATTATGTGAAACTTTTGTCTTCACATACCTAACTGATCACAAAAAATATATTTAAAATATAAAGAATACTTTATCACCAAGTTTAAAATTAGTTGTGCAATAAAATCAGATTATTAATTATTTAAGTAAGTCATAGACTCTAATGTTCCGATTCAAGAAAAAATATACTTCCCCTTAGAGAAAATGGAAATATAATATCACATTATAGTTTCCTTAAACGTATAACGCATGATGAATGTAAAATATCCATTAAACACATTTTTTTATAGAAATATCAAAAACGCCTGCGCGGGGTTTGTATCTTTGTTCGTAGGATCTATCTTTTTAGACATCACGAGATTTATTTTATTAATAAATTGTGATAATTTCAGAAATTTTACAACAGAAAATCTGCGTTTCCTTAACGTCGACCAAGCTCTTGCTGATCTTGCATATTTTATTAGCGATATCAAACAACAGCCGAGGTTTGCTAACAGTAAAGTCGTATTATATGGAGGTTCATATGCTGCTAACATGGTGCTGTGGTTTAAGCAACGGTACCCGCATTTGATAATCGGTGGGGTCGCTTCAAGTGGCCCGATTAAGGCACAAGTTGACTTTACTGGTATGCTCTTTATCGATATTAGAAAATATACTTATTTATTTATCTATTTTTAATAAATCACAGCTATTATTATGACTATATAACTCATTATAACTATTATTTTGACATAAGTCATTTAGGATTACATTATTTAAGCTAAACGTAGTAGACCGAGTCAAAGTATATAGTTCATCGTAATCCTCCTAACGTTATCCCACTCTAAGTGGGATCGGCACATGTTAAAACATGTTATCACATGATTTGGCTACATATTTTACGAGCGGCCGCCTGCTTGACGTCAACTTACCGTAGTCGTATTTAACGACCCCTCGGTAAGAAATGAGGGTGGTCCATTCTACTGAGCCGGATACCACACGGCATGAGTCAAACTGTATCCTACTAATATTATAAATGCGAAAGTTTGTGAGTATGGATGGATGTTTGTTACTCTTTCATGGCGAATCCGCTGAACTAATAGCGATGAAATTTGGCACAATTATTCGTCATACGGTTAACATATAGGCTATAGAAATCCTGTTAATTCAACAGGAATGGGATGACATTGTGACCTATCAAAGTGTTTTTATTCACAATGTTTTAGAGTCAAGTCAAATCTATAGTAATTTATATGCCAAAACTACGTTTGCCGGGTCAACTAGTAGTTAATAAACTAAAACAAAAAGAACAAAATTTAAAGGTTAACAAGTATGAAAGAACACTCTTACACAATTATTATTTTTTTATTAATGAAAGTTAACAAAGTAAAAAAAAATTGAGGAAAATTTCGTATAATGTGTTATGTGCTGTATGATAGTGTTATGTTTTTATATGTGTGTACGAGACTTTATGTGATAATTAGGGATGAAGAATATTTTATATAGATGCGTTGATAAAGGGCTCCCAGGAATTTGTTTTTCTCACAAAAGTTGAAAAAGAAAACGGAAAATAATAATTTATAGAATTAGGCGTTACTTTGCGGAGATCCATAATACAAAAGTAATAATAAAATTATTTTGCTATAATCCGCGATAAGACAGAGACACGATGTAATTTGGTCCATTTAATGTAGAGCGGAGAATATTATCGCGGATAATGGCAAAATAATTTTATTATTACTTTCGAAAAATAAGAGATATCTTGATTCGAGCTGAAATACTCCGATGTCCTATGATTGCCTAACTAGACTATTATAACTTTGCATGTGATAGCGTAATTAACCTTTTTTTTTTTTAAATAAAATTGTAGCAGTTTTCATGGCCTAAAACACGGATAAAACTTTTTTTTTTACCTAAAACGTAGCTAGATAGAACTATCAACTCTATGACTAACTTTGAGAAGTCCAGATAATATTGATGAAATTTGGTACCATTGAAGCTTCTATATCGGCCAAACATATGCGACAAATAATTTCCATTTCTCCATCGGGATCAAGAAAAGAAAAGTGTGTAAGGGTATTTCAAAACTATAGCTGTGATAGCTACATAGTCAAGTATATCGATACTACATAGTCTACATACTACATAGTCAAGTATATCGATACTACATAGTCTACATACTACATAGTCAAGTATATCGATACTACATAGTCTACATACTACATAGTCAAGTATATCGATACTACATAGTCTACATACTACATAGTCAAGTATATCGATACTACATAGTCTACATACTACATAGTCAAGTATATCGATACTACATAGTCTACATACTACATAGTCAAGTATATCGATACTAGATAGTCTACATACTACATAGTCAAGTATATCGATACTACATAGTCTACATACTACATAGTCAAGTATATCGATACTACATAGTCTACATACTACATAGTCAAGTATATCGATACTACATAGTCTACATACTACATAGTCAAGTATATCGATACTACATAGTCTACATACTACATAGTCAAGTATATCGATACTACATAGTCTACATACTACATAGTCAAGTATATCGATACTACATAGTCTACATACTACATAGTCAAGTATATCGATACTACATAGTCTACATACTACATAGTCAAGTATATCGATACTACATAGTCTACATACTACATAGTCAAGTATATCGATACTAGATAGTCTACATACTACATAGTCAAGTATATCGATACTACATAGTCTACATACTACATAGTCAAGTATATCGATACTACATAGTCTACATACTACATAGTCAAGTATATCGATACTACATAGTCTACATACTACATAGTCAAGTATATCGATACTACATAGTCTACATACTACATAGTCAAGTATATCGATACTACATAGTCTACATACTACATAGTCAAGTATATCGATACTAGATAGTCTACATACTACATAGTCAAGTATATCGATACTACATAGTCTACATACTACATAGTCAAGTATATCGATACTACATAGTCTACATACTACATAGTCAAGTATATCGATACTACATAGTCTACATACTACATAGTCAAGTATATCGATACTACATAGTCTACATACTACATAGTCAAGTATATCGATACTACATAGTCTACATACTACATAGTCAAGTATATCGATACTACATAGTCTACATACTACATAGTCAAGTATATCGATACTAGATAGTCTACATACTACATAGTCAAGTATATCGATACTACATAGTCTACATACTACATAGTCAAGTATATCGATACTACATAGTCTACATACTACATAGTCAAGTATATCGATACTACATAGTCTACATACTACATAGTCAAGTATATCGATACTACATAGTCTACATACTACATAGTCAAGTATATCGATACTACATAGTCTACATACTACATAGTCAAGTATATCGATACTACATAGTCTACATACTACATAGTCAAGTATATCGATACTAGATAGTCTACATACTACATAGTCAAGTATATCGATACTACATAGTCTACATACTACATAGTCAAGTATATCGATACTACATAGTCTACATACTACATAGTCAAGTATATCGATACTACATAGTCTACATACTACATAGTCAAGTATATCGATACTACATAGTCTACATACTACATAGTCAAGTATATCGATACTACATAGTCTACATACTACATAGTCAAGTATATCGATACTACATAGTCTACATACTACATAGTCAAGTATATCGATACTACATAGTCTACATACTACATAGTCAAGTATATCGATACTACATAGTCTACATACTACATAGTCAAGTATATCGATACTACATAGTCTACATACTACATAGTCAAGTATATCGATACTAGATAGTCTACATACTACATAGTCAAGTATATCGATACTACATAGTCTACATACTACATAGTCAAGTATATCGATACTACATAGTCTACATACTACATAGTCAAGTATATCGATACTACATAGTCTACATACTACATAGTCAAGTATATCGATACTACATAGTCTACATACTACATAGTCAAGTATATCGATACTACATAGTCTACATACTACATAGTCAAGTATATCGATACTACATAGTCTACATACTACATAGTCAAGTATATCGATACTACATAGTCTACATACTACATAGTCAAGTATATCGATACTACATAGTCTACATACTACATAGTCAAGTATATCGATACTAGATAGTCTACATACTACATAGTCAAGTATATCGATACTACATAGTCTACATACTACATAGTCAAGTATATCGATACTACATAGTCTACATACTACATAGTCAAGTATATCGATACTACATAGTCTACATACTACATAGTCAAGTATATCGATACTACATAGTCTACATACTACATAGTCAAGTATATCGATACTACATAGTCTACATACTACATAGTCAAGTATATCGATACTACATAGTCTACATACTACATAGTCAAGTATATCGATACTAGATAGTCTACATACTACATAGTCAAGTATATCGATACTACATAGTCTACATACTACATAGTCAAGTATATCGATACTACATAGTCTACATACTACATAGTCAAGTATATCGATACTACATAGTCTACATACTACATAGTCAAGTATATCGATACTACATAGTCTACATACTACATAGTCAAGTATATCGATACTACATAGTCTACATACTACATAGTCAAGTATATCGATACTACATAGTCTACATACTACATAGTCAAGTATATCGATACTACATAGTCTACATACTACATAGTCAAGTATATCGATACTACATAGTCTACATACTACATTGTCAAGTATATCGATACTACATAGTCTACATACTACATAGTCAAGTATATCGATACTACATAGTCTACATACTACATAGTCAAGTATATCGATACTACATAGTCTACATACTACATAGTCAAGTATATCGATACTACATAGTCTACATACTACATAGTCAAGTATATCGATACTACATAGTCTACATACTACATAGTCAAGTATATCGATACTACATAGTCTACATACTACATAGTCAAGTATATCGATACTACGTAGTCTACATACTACATACTACACAGTCAAGTATATCGGTCTCGATTCTTGTACATAAAAGTAAAGATAGAACGAGTCAAGCCTGCGAGTATTAATCCTGTGATGCATTTTTAAAGAACGTACTTTGATAGCGTGAACATAAATTTTGACTTTAGGGTATTTGGAAGTGGTGCATCAGGCGTTTTTGTCAGAGGGAGGGGAGAGCTGTATGGCCACGATTAGAGAGGGAATAGCGGAAACTATTGCCGCCATGGCAACAGAAGATGGTCGGCGGCACTTGGAAAGCGTCTACAGGTGGGTATTTTCGACAGGATCTCTTTATATTAAACTAGCTGTGCCAACAACGGCTTCGCCCGCGTGGAGTTCAGTGATTTACGGAACTTTTTCCGAATTTTCGAAATTTTGAACAGAAAAGTAGTTATTGTGAATAAACCGTGAGAGATAGAAACAGTCGTGTCAGCTGTCGCGGACTTTTTTGTAGTGTTTTTATAGATCTACCATTCTCTACTACATTACTTAAGCGTATTTCTGCTAGTTTACGCAGCGCACGCGACTAAAGCTCCCAGCAAGCAAGTTTTTTAACAACTACGCGATCTCTTAAACACAGTTTTCATAATACCGATATGTACTATTTACCTAAACCATCCGGAAGTATTGCACTATCTTTTGATGAAAACCGCACAAAAATCCGTTTTACATACAGACAGATAGCTTTTTGGGAGTTTGTTTTATAATAAGTATAGATGTGATGATACTGTATGGGCTAACATGCACGTTTGTTATATCGTAATTATGCGTAATATTTCTTATAGGAATTTACATTCAATACAACGTCAGCCACGTATGCTCAAATAATATTATTTATCAATAGAAGCTGCCATTTTATATATAAAGGTAGCAATTAAATTTATTAACCATAGTAGGAAATGCTTATTTGTCAAGAATAAAATAATAAATTCGTTATTAATATCACAAGAGCTGTTGGTCTGTCTGTTCTACATGGTTAAAACGCTGGACTAATATTGATGTAATTTGCAATACTTGCAATTTGTCATGCAACGAGAGATGTGGCCATTGTTATATGTAACATTAAACCTCCTATACAAATGGTAAAATTGTTAATTTATGGTGTTTTATACCGATTAACCAGTAAACACCGATTTTAGTTCCGGTTGTGTCGTGAAAAAAATTACACGTTTAGTATAAAAGCGACCTAATTAAAAAAAACTTTTTTTTTGGCGCTAATTCCAACAAAGCGTAGCTAGCGCCTTCAAAACTCGTATTAAAGAGCAATAACTTGAAAGAGCAAGACAATGCTAGTTATTTTGATAGTTTGTTGCGTGATGTCATAGATGACATTGAAACATCCTTACGATGTATTTAACTCAATTAGGTATTAATTGTACTAATTAGGCCACTTTAGCAATAAGCATGTGATATATACCATACATTCATAGGATAATTTTCTGTGGTTATTTGTGTATATTATGTGCGAGTCTGTTTACTTGTATGTGCCTTTGCGCGTTTTTAGCATTAGTGAACTTTACATTTATTGCTCTTTTATTTTTTTTTATTAATTAATAATTAGCGAAAAAATAAATTTTGTTTTTAACTTTGTTGCTGTTTTGAAATTTTTGTTGGTCTCGGTATTTCGCTTCTATAATAAAGTTCCGCAATCGATATTAGACTTATCTATAGAAAAGTTTAAATTACGTGTAAGAAATAATTATACGTAAAGCATATTACACAATTGCAGATTATTTGAATGATGAAAATGCTTGAATTTGAAAATCTTTTCAGCTTCAAACTAGACTGCGGTTAAATAATGTAAACTTAAAATGTTTAAAAGATTGACCGCCGAGTTTGTTGCTGGTTCATATCGGTAAAAACAAAGATTCGAACCAGTTGTAGCTTCATTAAATGTAATTGATTATTTACGATTCAAAAGTGCTTGTAAAAAGCATACTTACTTTTATTAGGATTATTTTGCTTTGATTGAAATTCAAATTCAAAATTCAAAATATTCTTTATTCAAGTAAATTTGTAAACAAGTGCTTATATGAATCGTCAACTTTACTGCTGGTTCGGAAAGCTGTTCCTACCGAGAAGAGCCAGCAAGAAACTCGGCGGTTGCTCTTTTTAAAACATAAATCTTAAAACTAGTTACATTTAGTTATTACTTACTCTACAGGGTAGAAGTGCAGCTATATCCAAACATCCTTATCATCTAAGATAAAATAAAATAAAAAAGTTTTTTTATAGAGTTTGTGAGCCGCTGAAATACGATAGTCCATTCGCTATGGGATACTTTTCGGGACTTATCAGCTGGTCCTTTTCCACATCTGTTCAGCAAGCACGCCCCGGAACCCTCAGGACCATCTGCAACAACTTCGCTAACAACTTCTATGGTATGATTACATTTTCTATCGTCTTAACACATTCAGGTCGAAGAAAATCTACGTTTTTTTCGCGTGAGGTTGGAACAGTTCTTTTTGAGCACACATTTTTTGTTTAACGTGGTCACACAAATCAAATCAAATCAAATCAAAATAATCTTTATTCAAATAAACCATTTCAGGCACTTTTGAATCGTCAAGCATCAATATGATTAATGAAGCTACAACTGGTTCGGAATGTTGCTCTTACCGAGAAGAACCACAAGAAACTCGGCGGTCAATCTTTTAAATATTTTCAATTATACATTATTAAAACCGCTGTCTTGTATGAAGCTGAAAGGATTTTCAAATCCAGGCTTTCTTATAATCCAAATATTTTGCTATAATCCGCGATAACTATTATTGATATGGAGAGTTTTGCATAACTTTACTAGTTGTGGCTAAGGCTTCGCCCGAGTGGAAATCCGTGTATTTAAATAAAATTTTGTACATAAAAGTAGTTATTGTAAATATAGTAAATCGCAAAGCCTTCTTTGTGATTTACTTTCTTGCTTTCTATCTCTTGACGATGCTTCGGTCATTTAATAACAAAATAATTTCATTATTACTTTTGTATTATGGATCTCCGCAAAGTAACGCCTAACTCTATACATTATTTAAAAAATTTAATATAATAACCAGCAACTTGAGTCTGTTTCGCGAAGAAAAAGGCTATTGCCCAATATCGTTTTTTTTTTAATACTTTTCTCCTGCAACATGATCGGAGCCTATGTTTGCTAATTCATTCTTTCATACCAGTTCTCGCTCTTATTAACCGTTCATGCTACATCCTTATTCTTTCTCTCATTCATCTCAGTTATCCATGTCAGGTGGGACTCCTGTCTGGCTACTTTATTATTTAATTACAGGGGATTAATAATACACCTTTATTTGTTTTAACTATTTTACAATTTTTGTTTTGTCTTATTTTTATACTAACTACTTCTATTTTTTTTACCTATTTCTATGTACATTTTAATATTATTTAGCTACTTATTCTTAATACTATTTATATAATACTATTATGTATTAATTTAGTATTTTTACTTAACTACTTATTTCTATTATTTACTAGTTTTATGATTTTTATACAGTAATCTATAAAGATCTTATGGTTTTTACTATTAATAATATCATTGATTTTATTTGTTTCTATTTTAATTCCTAACCTTTGCTCCACGTTATATCGCTCGATGTTATTTGCCGGGCACTCGGTCAATATGTGTGGCACCGTTTCAAAAACACTTGTGTCACAGATGCACGATGGACTCTCCTTACATTTGAAACGAGCCAAGTATTCGGAGAATCCACCGTGCCCTGTCATTAGTTGCGTAAGCACCCCAGAAATACCTATTTTTCGCATCATTCTGTATGCTACCTGCACATCGGGGAAAAATATTTTTGTCATAGCAGCCGTTGAGCCAGTCGTATACCGCTCGTTCCATTCATCAAGAGTTGCTTTTCTAATGCATCGCTTGACGAATGAAACTGGGCAGTAACTGTAATCCGGCTTTTTCTTCGAATATCTGGCTGCTTCCTTGGCTAACGCGTCGGCCCTTTCGTTTCCTTCCCAATATCGTATTAAATATTATCATTTGTTATTATATTCTTTCAGTGTTACTTAAAGGTAAATATGACAGTATTTTAACAGAATAATGATTGAGGTAAAAAAAAATCTGTGTTAACTAGGTTCGACACCAATGGAGCAGGTTGGAGGGTATATAGCGAGCAGTCGTAATCTAAACCCAGAGTCCTGCTGGAATATGGACTACGATGCCTACATTGAGAGATATCGTGAAAACAACACCAATTGTAAATACTTATATTATACTATATGTAGCCGCAACTTCGTTCGCGATAACTTAAGCGTTTAAGATCCCTTAATATAGCAATATAAGATTTTTCCGTTTCTGAAGGACAATTTATTTATTTATTTATTTATTTATTTGTTGCCTAGATTGTGTAAACATTTAGATGTTAATCATATAATACAGTACCATCAATCTGCCTAATGAAGACATGCAACTTACAAATCTTATTATCTATTTTATAATAATAATTATTATTACGATTACAAAGTGGCTAAAGTGGGTAGCTGTGATAGCCTAGTGGTGAGACCGTGCGACTTTCTAGAGACGACATAGGTTCAAACCCCGGGCAGGCACCAATGAGTTTTTCTATTAAAAACTTATGTGTCTAATTGATAATTGCAATTTATCACACGCTTTTCGGTGAAGGAAAACATCGTGAGGAAACCTGCATATCTCTAGAGAATTCTCTAGGAATATGTGTAACCTACCAATCCGCATTGGAGCAGCGTGGTAGGTCTTAGCTCCAATCCTTCTCTCCAAAAACGGAGAGAGGAGGCCTTAGCCCAGCAGTGGGCATAATAACAGGCTGTTACTTTACTTTTTTTACAAAGTGGAATACTTAAGACAAATAGTTCAATTAAATGTTAACTTATTTTCAATACAATACTTTCAATACTTTTAACTATCTTATTAAATAATTATAAAAGGTCATGATTACATAATGAAATACATCTGACAAGTATTCATTAAGTGAATAAAATCTTTTTAGGAACAGAAATTCTTTAATTTTTGTTTTAAATATTTTAACACTTAAGTTCCGCCAATGAGGGTGGTAACTTATTGTAGATCTGCCATGCCATATTGATTACACTTTTACCAAATAATGCACTTGCATGCGGTGTATAGCACATTTTATTCTTCCTACGCTTCCTACGCAATTCGGGACTTTTATACTATGGTACTACAGCGAAGATGTATATCTTTAGAGAATTCTTGTGATATGTGTAACCCACCAATCCGCATTGCAGCAGCGTGCTGAATATTAGCTTCAACCCGTATCTCCAAAAACGAAAATAGATGGCCTATCTCAGCAGTGCTATAGACTTTACTTTACTCCGATGAATAAGGTTAACATATAGGACAAATAAATCCTGTTTTTCCTTTGAGAATAAGAATTTACAGAAGACACGTAATTGAGGTTATTTTAACACTAAAAGCAAATGAAGTTATGGTCATAGTTCCTTTATAAATATGGGTTTTGGATACTTACGCATTAACGCCCCCATAGCTGCTGATTTGATATAAAATATACCAAACTAAAACTATTTGATTTATTATAGATATCGGGAGCATTTCGTTTCCGAATAAAAAACAATCTTAACCTAATAAGTACGAATTATTATTTGGTATTTATTGGTTTGTTAAATTTTGAGACCATAATTTAAAAATGTTTATGTCGATTTAGGTAAAAATTGTATTTTTAAGCTGTGATAGCCCGGCGGTAACCCATGCGACTCTTTCGAGGGGGTCACGGGTTCAATCCCCAGACAGGCACCAATGAGTTTTTCTATTAAAAAATGTTGTGTCTTATTGATGATCGCAATTTATCACACGAATTTCGGTGATTTTTAGAGAATTCTAGGAATATGTGCAACAGCAAATGGAGCAACGTGGTAGGTCTTAGCTCCAATCCTCGTCTCTAAAAACGGAGAGAGGAGGTCTTAGACCAGCAGTGGGATAATAAAAGACCGTTGCTACTACTAGTATTATTTACTCAGAAACGAATTGCTTCCGATAACATTATTGAATAGTTTAAATATTTATATAGTATCAAATCTGAAATTACGGTGGCGTTAATACGCAAGTACCAAATTTAATTGAAAATATATATATTTCAGCCCGAGCTTGGTACTATCAGACATGTACCGAGTACGGATATTATCAGACGGCGCCGCGTATTGGCACCGTTTTCGATCAGTTGGTATGGCTCACTGTTCCCTTCTACGTAGATACCTGTAAGCAGGCTTTCAACGAAAAGTGAGTAAAGTCTTCATTTAACAAAAATGCTTGTTGCTCTTTCCTCTAGAGCAGGGTAGGCTAAACATTTATGCATCAACGCACCATTTCTTCTAAACAAATGTTTAATGAGGTCATAGCGAGCCATCATATAGACTTTCATTATTCGGGAAAAAATGAAAAAAATAATATCAACAAACCTTAAATTCTGTTAATTACTAAAAGGTAAAATTAGCCGTGTGGCTGAGTAGAAATGAATAGGCCCTTATTTCTTACCGTGAAAACGACTAAGGTAAGATAAGGTAAGTGAAGTCAGGCAGGCGGCCGGTCGTAAAACACATAGCCAAATCATGTAACATTGTTACATGTGCCTTGGATAGTTGTGCCTCCTGCCTTTATTCCACTCTGAGTGGGATATGATGACAAGAAGGTAAAATAAAAAAATCTCTCTGAACAAAACATTTAACTTTTTTCTCTCTTAGTGCGTTAAGTTTTTGTAATAGTGACGTACTCAAAATATAGTGTAACGTGACATTGATTTTGCTATCTATGCTCATGGAAGCTTTAAAAATTTTATTCCACAAACAAAAATAAATGCATAGTATCGAAAATTGGCATTAGTTATGTTTGATTATTATATAAATAAACGGGTCACATCGCGGCAAAATCGAGTTACCATTTTAGAAGGTTTGACGTTTCGGCAGAGATGCATCCGGATGCAACTATATGAGTATGAATCGCGAAAGTTTAAAATTTACTAGTTATGTTTGATTTAATAAAAACTTGTGTAAAATTCTGCCCCTCAGTCAGAAAAAGGGAAAATTTCTTTTCTCATAAAGAAATAGTGAATAGGCTATAGTGCTCCACCTAAATTGTAGCATCGTTTGCCATTAGGCAAGGTTTCAATTAAGCGTCCGACTATTAGAAACGGTAATAAAAAATAATTTATCCTAATTATCAAAAATGAACCTTAGATTCGACGAGGCATACGTCTATGACGCCGTAGAACGAGTTAACCTTGTGTTCGGGGCGTTACAACCAGATGTCAACAACACTATCAACATCCATGGCAGCATAGACCCCTGGCATGCCCTGGGAGTACACGATCGTTACCTCAAGGAAGGCTCACCTACTATTACCGTACCCAGGTACTGTTTATAACAGTTTATTGTTTAGATATTCAATTCACGTTAATAATTTTGTAAGTGCCGCCGTGTGGTATCCGGCTAAATAGAATAGACCATCCTCACTTTTTACCGAGGTGTCGTAAAAGGAGACTAAGGTAAGTAGACCCACCGTGTGGTATCCGGCTGCGTAGAATAGACCACCCTCATTTCTTACAGAGGTGTCGTAAAAGGCGACTAAGGTAAGTCGACCCACCGTGTGGTATCCGGTTGAGTAGAACAGACCACCCTCTTTGTTACAGAGGGGTCGTAAAATACGACTAAGGTAAGGTAAGTTGACGTCAGGCAGGCGGCCGGTCGTAAAATACGTAGCTAAATCATGTGACAATGTTTGTAACATGTTGTGCCGACCCCACATAAGGGCAGGAGGATGAATTTTGTAGGCAAAAGCTAAAGGACCTTAAGTCATTTTTTAAATTATTCAGTAGCGTTTACTTTTTCACGCTTTAGGCAATTGTCATTGATAACAATCGAAGCATCATCAGGAGATAGACAAAATCGCAAAGCTGCTTTGCGATTTTGTCGAGGAGTCTATTTTGTCGTTTGATTGTAGAGTTTGTGATAGTGAACGTGTGTAGTGCTTGTGTATTGTGGTGGTTTGTGTATGTGTTTTTACGAATCCTGGATGTATCGGGTTTAAAAAATCGGATAGTCCACTATACATATTTTCTATTTAATGTAACGCTGATTATAGCAAAATATTTTTTATTATCACTTTTGGACACTAAGGTCCTTTAGCTTTCACCTACAGAATTTATCATCAATTTTATTGTTAAAAACTCTGAACGTCTTTAAACTGTATTCAATGTGGTTTCTTTATAATCTGTGGTCCCATGCAGATTTCTATTTCATTCATTGTACGCATCACTTTTTAAATGTTATTTGTAAAGTCTTTCTCTTTAAAAAAAGTAATTTTATCAATATCAAAATAACTTAATTCCTTGATGCTATAATATATTAATATATATTATTTTCAGGGCATCACATTGCTTCGACATGTCAAGCTGGAGAGTCACAGATACTATTAGGATGACCGCCGCGCAGCAGTTCGCAAGACGAATGGTCACACAATGGCTTTCAGAAACGAATTGAGAAATAAGACTATTCCTTAATATTATTAAATATTAAAAAATATGTATTTATTATTTTGGATACCTCACCACAGATTTACATTTCAAAATAATTACTGCCTAAAGCAATGCGTCATCTCTCGTTATAAAATTTTAAAAAAATTTATAAACTTTCAGTCACTCGTTAAGGAAAGGTGTATAAATAAAAAAAACCTTCACATTTCCCGATAGTGTGCCGGGAAAACACAGTTTAATATTAGTTTAAAACTCCACATTCAGACAAGTCAAAAATACACAGCAGTTAAAGAGTCAACTTCAACAGGTCAATGAACTCTACTCGCCCCATTGAAATTCCTATGAGAATGTTGTAGACCAACCTCATAGTTTACGACAACGCTTATCACTGGCGGAATCATAACAGATAAGACATAGTTCATTGTATGCATAGTGCACTACTGCTGCGGACGAATCGGTGTGTTTTCAAAATGGCTCTTTTCCACGTATATTCCTTTTCGGAAACACAACACAAATCGAGGTACGCGCGAGGCGGGTATTGCACGGTAATCGCCCCTATAACGCTGTACTGTTATAACGCGATGTTCCACGTATTATAAAATTAAATTGAATTACTATATCAAATCTGTGTCTTTTTTTTCAATCGTAAGAACAGTGGCCATTTCTCATCCATGTTTTAACACGTTGAATGTGAATAAGGTTAACGTGACCGGCGAAGAATATTAGAAATACATAATTAAACTTTTAACGATTCCATAAAATAACTAAATAATAAACGAAACAACAAGATAATGCAATTGCAAAATTTATTTTGGACAAATTACCAAGCCGTAATAGCCTGATAGCCCAGTGGTGAGACCGTGCGACTCTTTCGAGGGGAACACGAGTTCAAACCCGGGCAGGCACCAACGAGTTTTTCTATTTAAACCCATGTGTCTAATTGATAATTTCAATTTATCACACGCTTTTCGGTGAAGGAAAACATCGTGAGGAAACCTACATATCTCTAGAGAATTCTGTAGATATGTGTAACCTACCAATCCGCATTGGAGCAGCGTGGTAGGTCTTAGCTCCAAACCTTCTCTTCAGAAATGGAGAGAGGAGGCCTATTCCCAGCAGTGGTTATTGTAACAGGCCGCTACTTTACCAAGCCGTACTAAAGCATGGCATTGAACGTGTTAATAAAACCCACATAAATATTTCGTTTACAACATAGTTTTATCTTAATATATTTGAACGAGCGTCTTACGAGCACGGTATAGAATACACCTACAATGCGTTTATAGATAACACGGAACAAATCTACTGCGTTGTAGGGGTGATTACTGTATATATGGATAATTGAGAGAAATACATCGACAAGTGTTATACTAGAAAGAAATAACCGCCACAACGCGTACCGCGGACTTTGCAGTGCAGCGGGAGGGAGCGAGACGGCAGTCTCTCCCGCACTCGCTCCACTGTGACGCGCCGCAGAAGTAGTGTACTGTACCGAACATCATAGCGCTAACATTTTTATTTTTTATTTTATTTAATTAATAAATGAATAAATAAATATATGGGACATGTACACACACGGTCGTCCATCCCCAAAGTAATTTAATACTTGTGTTATAGGTGACGGACAACTGGTAAATATTCTACATATATAGTTTTAAATACATACTTGAATACATATATATACCCAGAATCGAAGAACCAACAAATCCTAAATAGAAAATGTTTGTTCTCGGCGGGAATCGAACCCGCGACCCACGGAGCCGAAGACAGGGTCACTGCCAACTGCGCCAACGGGCCAGTCAATAATACAATCATACAATAATACAATAACATGTCACAAGCTCACACAAAATTAAAAAATTCGAGATTATTGGCAGTCCAGTTGTGTCTAGTTGTCGCATCAATGGATATACAAACATAATTGGTTTACAAAACATAAAATAACGATATAAGTGGCAGGTTTCAAGCTATATATTCGTGAGACAGTGACCAATTTCGGCTTCGTCTAGAATATATCCTACATCTTATTAAATAAGCTGTGATAGCCTAGCGGTGACACCGTGCGACTCTCTAGAGACGACACAGGTTCAAACCTCGGGCAGACACCAATGAGTTTTTCTATTAAAAACTTATATGTCTAATTGATAATTGCAATTTATCACACGCTTTTCGGTGAAGGAAAACATCGTGAGGAAACCTGCATATCTCTAGAGAATTCTAGGGATATGTGTAACCTACCAATCCGCATTGGAGCAGCGTGGTAGGTCTTAGCTCCAATCCTTCTCTCCAAAAACGGAGAGAGGAGGCCTTAGCCCAGCAGTGGGCATAGTAACAGGCTGTTACTTTACTACTACTTACTTTACTTATTAAATAAAAATGTAGATTGCAAAACGAATTAAATAAAAGCAAAATATAAATCTAAATCGGTTGTCAGCTCCAAGAATTAATTTAATGCCTTATCCTCCTATATATGTTAATATATTTTATCCTCAGGCCTTTGGCTTTACTTGCTTGAACATCAGATTCCATTCCATTCCATTTTTAAAAAGTATTTTTATTTTCCCTATGTCCTGTATGTTACCATGTATGACACCAAAAAAAAAACTCATAGATATATCATGTTGTCAAAAATAATAGTATATAAAAAATCTTTTAGTTGGCTTCTATTTTCAACTTCATTATCAAAATTTTTCTTCTATTCTTGACGTTATATAATTGCATGCTTCAAGATTGTTCGATAATCAGAATTTTGGCCAGTGATTTAATCACTAGCTAAAATTGCAGCCAAGCAATTGCAGCAAGGTTTTAAAATGCATTAAAATCAGTATCAATCCCATACATTTACTATTAAAAATTATAATTCATTTAATTATTAATAAATGCCAATTCATTAAATTCTACAGACTTTATTCATAAAAAAGATCATAGCTTAGGTATTGATTCTTCTTTTGTCAATTGAATATTCAGAAACACTAAACATCTTATCATAAAAGTTGGATCGCACCTAACATAGACTGTATAAACCTTTATAATCGATATAATATGTTATCAAAAAAATAAATGCCCCAATTAAAATGAGTTGTTTTTGGTTTCTATCATGTAGTAAAATAATAATTTAATGACGTAACCTAAAAATTGGGAAAAAAAATCCATGTAAAATAATTATGTCATCTACAATTATGTTCCTTTTTATGAAATATATTCTATATTCATAAAAAAGGAATTTGAATTAATAGGTAATTGAAATACCTTTTTTATGAATATAGACATTCCAATATTTATAATTAACTAAATTGCATTAAAACTTAACATTGTTGTTTGAAACGAAATTGGTCACTACCTCTTATTCATCAGGACTGCCGTTTTACCCCCGAACTAACTCAAACTCATAAACGACGGCACCCGTTACACCTATGAAACTAATATAACGAATACTTAACAATTAAATTGAATCGTGCAAATGAATGTCAATTAATCAACATCGTATCATTTACGAGATAAGTCGTAGTAATCGACAGGAGTAAGGCCATTTGGTTTACAACGCATTTGCATTTTTTGCATTTGCTCAATATTCAAGAAAGAGTACAAAAGTATCCTTCTGATACCAATTGATGTTATACATTTTCTAGAATTATCTAGGTAACGACGGAAACAATAATAGTGTTCCAATTTACCTGGAATCCAGAACAAAAAACAAAAGCTCTTAGGCCACTTGCTTTATACAACATTTGAGAAAGAGTATCCCTCTGATACCAACAGATGTCATACGTTTTCTAAAATTACTAAGTATCGATAGCTGGATACAATAATGCTGTTCCAATGTACCTGGAATCCAGATCAAACAACAGAAATCTCTCAAACCTTTTACTTTATACTACATTTGAGAGGAATACAAGTATATCTCTCTGATACCAACTGGTCATACATTTTCTAGAATTACCTAGGTGTCAATGGCTGGAAACAATAAGTGTTCCAATTTACCTTGAATCCAGATCTAACAATTGAAAGCTCTTTACCATTTGCATAATACAACATTTGAGAAAGAGTACAAGTGTATCCCTCTACTACCAACTGACGTCACACATTTTCTAGAATTAAATTGAAGTCTATGGCTTTTCAGCCATACAGTTACCAGTTTACATGGAATCCAAATCAAACAGAAAGCTCTCTCGATACCAGATAAGTCAATATAGTACTGGATATCGCTAAGCCGAACAGCCTTACACCAGTCGAAATAGTCTATCCTATAGAGAGTCAGCGATTGCTTACTCGCACTCTCGCTACAGAAAAACGTATAAAGTTCGAATAACTGATGCAATATTTACAATGATGCTATGTGTTCACGTCGCAAGTCAATCAACTAGGGGCTTGGTGTTCTCCCATGGGAAGCCCTCCCGTCCGAAGTGACCATATGTGCTGGTCTTCTGGTATATTGGTGCTCTTAGGTTTAAATCTCTGCAACAAAAAATATAAGTTTAATAATAATATTAATTATAATTTTACTAGAAGTGAATTTTCTCAATTACTTTTAATATGGCATAAGACAAAATGATCTTGTTAAACCATTATAGAAACTCAGTTACTGGAAAAACTAATTCAGCTTTAGATGTATGAAATCTAGTATTTAAAATGTGACCATATTAAAAATATTTGTGCTAAAATACCTCTGCAAAATTATTAATACAATTTATACTACCTTATTTGAGATAATTTTAAAGATAATCTCTCATCATCATTCTCCTGCCCTTATCCCACTCTAAGTGGGGTGGGCACAACATGTTACAAACATGTTGTCACATGATTTGGCTACGTATTTTACGAATAGCCGCCTGCCTAACGTCAACTTACCTTAGTCGCTTTTTACGACACCTCGGTAAGAAATGAGGGTGATCTAATCTATGGGTGTGGGTAATGTTGTGGGTATGGGTATAAGATTCTATAATAAAATTCCGAAATCAATTTTGGCCATGCCATTACAGCAGTTTAAAACCACTGTTAAAAAGAGGCTGATACAGAAAGCCTACTATACTGTTGAAGATTACTTAGATGATAAGGATGTGTGGATATAGGTGCACCTCTACCCTGTACAAGACAGTAATAAATAAATGTAATTAGTTCTAAGATTTATATTTTAAAAAGAGCAACCGCCGAGTTTCTTGCTGGCTCTTCTCGGTAGGAACAGCTTTCCGAACCAGCAGTAAAGTTGACGATTCAAAAGCACTTGTTTACAAGTTTACTTGAATAAAGAATATTTTGAATTTGAATTTGAATTTATGCAGCTGGATACCACACGGCACATACCTTAGTCGCCTCTTACGACACCTCGGTAAGAACGGAGGGTTTTCTATTCTATTCTGCCGGATACCACACGGCGTTTTAAAGAAAATCTCTAATAAAATAATATTAGGCTTAATGCTATTATTATAGCAGTTTAGAGCTAATGTTTAGCCCAAGACTTTGTCTGTGTAAACCCGAGTATAGAGAAAATAGTCTATGTCAATTTGTTGCCTTCAAATATACCCATCCCAAATATCACATCAATCAGTTAGTAACTGGGATGAAAAATTAAACAAGCAAAAAAAAAAGAAAGAAACAAATACTTTCCCATTATATTAATACTGCCTTCGCAATGGTAGAGAGCATATTTTTCCTTGTATTTAAATTTGTTCTTTTAAATATATGGTAGGCAACATCAAGCAAGAAATGCTTAAGTTATTTGTTGAAATAGCTTTCTAACAACCTTTTTATAATTTGTTTTTTATAATGTAGTTGGATTATGTATCATTCTTACTTGACAATTTTTCCCGGTCGTAGATCAAAGTTCTTTTTAACGATGGCGAGTAGTTCTTGTTGCGTTTTGTGCGATGTACCATAGTCGAATACGGTGATAGACAGCGGCTCAGCAACACCTATGGCGTAGGCAACCTGAAAAAGTTGAATAATACAGCTGTATCATAAACCTGTTATTATTAGCTGAAACAGTTTAAAAAGTAACGTGTTCTTATACAGCTGTGTTGTACCGATAAAACGACATTAATATTAATTCTAGTTACCTACACACCACAGCACTACATAAAAAAATAGTGAATTCAGCAAAGAATTTAAGCCATAGAAATTACTTTACGTTTTTAAAAAAAACACGATATATAAAAATCAAGACCCGTAAGACATACGAAATGAAAAATAGCCTTGACCCAAAAACTAAATAGTCTGGTGCGAGGGAGAGAAAACAACAACTTTTTTTTTCTCAAGAACGCACCAGCTTAGTCAACTATTACTAACAAAGCTAGATCTCAATTAAACAATCTACAGGGTGTTATTATAGAGATGTTATTATAGTTATTATAGAGTTGCATCCGCCATGGTCACTGACTGCATGGCGGATGTAACTCTGCCGAAACGTCGAACCTTGTAAAAAGGTAACTCGATTTTGCCGCGATATGACCCGTTTATTTATATAATAATAAGTATGAATCGCGAAAGTTTAAAATTTACCAATCTACAGGGTGGTACCAACAATACGTAATTAATTTCAATTTTAAGTACCTACCCACCTCAACAGGCTACGTAAGAGATTTCAGTTAATTTAGTGAAGTAATTTAGCCACAGGAATTATTAATATTAATATTCTAAGTTTTGAATAAAAGATACATGATATAGAAGGGTGAATGACCGTGACCCATTTCGTATGTAATGCTTTGACCTTGACCGAGAGACTACAACAAGTGCGAAGGAGACAAAACTATAATGTTGTTTTATCTTGTTTTTCGAACAAGCGCGCCTCGCCAGGTCAGTGAACCATTACTTGTTAACCCGATCTCAATTAAATTATATTTATTTTGTTCGAAAACACATTACAAAAAAACTATATTTAAAAGATTTAATTATGTCATAAGTTATCTTATACGCTTAATTAACTGATCAATGGATTCATTTAATGTCGTATCGTCGGTGACCGTCTGTATATTTTCTTTGAAAATACATTCTTTTTTAAAAGATGTTTAAGAAGATTGGATTAGGAAAAAGTTATCTATCACGTACAATTGATCGGTGGTTGCTTTAATTTCGTATCGTCGGTACCATCCTGTATATCTCATAATTTGTATTTATCTCATGATTCTTCTACATGTGTATTATATTCCGTATAGCACAGTATAAATATTCCCTATAACATCGTTTAGTGATTTTTAGTTCATTGGTTAAGTGATTTCAGAATATATTTTATTTAAGCTAAAGCCTTCTGAATAAAAAGGACTAAAAAACAGCAAAAACACTGTAAAAGTAGTGGGATAGTAGTAGGCAACTACATTGAATGTTTTAAAAATAGGAAATTTTCATATACTTTGCGATAGCCTGGTTTAACATATACAAGCTACAATTGTAGTTTTATCATCAACAATATTCCAGTAGATTAGCTGTGGAAGCCTTATAAACAAAGAGTTGGATGGATAGATAGATAAGACGGACGGACATTCACATTTATTGGTATGGAGCACAGGTGAAGTTTTATCAGACACCTTACCTAACCTAACCTAACCTAACCTTCCCCTTAGCATAAAGTCTAAGTCTAAGTCACCTACGTCTAAGTCACTTGCAATATTTAAAAACCAAATAAAAGATCATTTTTTAAAAATGGTTGTATGACTTATTAGCTTGTCCCTTGTTTGTCATTTGATATCTATATATATTATGTATTAGGTATATGTGTATTTATATATATCGACTGTGAACTGGCAAAGTGTCCTATCTTATTTTTAAAAATAAGATAGGACACTTCTTTCTTCTTAGAAAAAACGTGATTACTAATACATCTGCAATAATGTTTATGTAATAAAAATACTGTTGACTTTAAGTATGTTTATTTATTTACAAATTTTCTAGTAGATAATATATGTTGACACGGTAAATGATGAAGTAAGTACCCAATGCCGTTTTAAAGTTATTTGGTTTTAAATTGACATAGGACATATTGCCGGTTCACAGTCGATATATATATGTATATATTTATATATGTTATAGTATATTATATTATTAAGTATATAATCTCATAAATCTCATGATAATTATTTCAATTGCCTTGCCTATTATGTTTTATTTTCATTCTTGGTTTTATAAAGGTTGCCTGGAAGAGATCGCTGGCTTAGCCATAAGGCTTATAAGGCCGCCATTTGTACCGTTAAATTGACTTTTGGTTCAATGTGCTTATCTTTTTATATATAGGCTAAATTGTAATTTTATGTTTCTTTTGTTTGTTTTCTATTATTTTTATGTGTGCAATAAAGAATATTCTATTCTATTCTATTACCTGCACCATGCAACGGCGGCAAAGGCCCGCGCGGACTAGCGACTTGGCGACCCAGCGCGCAGCGTACGCGGCCGAGCGGTCCACTTTGGTGAAGTCCTTGCCGGAGAAGGCGCCCCCCCCGTGCGCCCCCCACCCGCCGTACGTGTCCACGATGATCTTACGACCCGTGAGCCCAGCATCCGACTGCACAATTTCAAATAAATTTTACACTAATACAAAAGTAATAATAAAATTATTTTGCTATAATTTTAATAATAATAATTTTAAGCTTGAACTAGATACTCTCTAGTTCAAGCTTGTTGCACGTGTTCCGAGGTAAAATAAAGGGTGAGGATGAACCAAGTACTATTTAACAACGCTTGTGTGGATAACGCTTCGCTTTGCGATTTTGTCGTGGAGTCTATTTCCTGATGATGCTTCGGTTGCGAGGCGAAACGATTGTTGAGTTTGTGATAGTGAACCTGTGTAGTGCTTATGTATTGTGGTGGAAGTGGTGGAGGTTTGTGCATGTGTTTTTACGAATCCTGCACGTATCGGGTATGAAAATACTGATAGTCCACTATACATTAAACACTATATATATTTTCTATTTACTGTATCGCGTATTATAGCAAAATAATTTTATTATTACTTTTGTACTAACTTTTTTTTTTTAATTTATTTATTTTTAATTTTCAAACAACATATAGAATCTAATATTAAACGCCATTAAACCGCTTGCGGTTTGTCTTAGCGCATAAAATTAAGTTTACGCTCGTACAATATTGTTTATAATATTTTTAATAACACAACTGTGTACGAGCGGCCGCAGCCGAGAAGTGCATATCGCTGCAAGAATCGGTTTGGCCACTCGCACTTATAGCATGATTCAAAATATGTATCTGTTTTATTTGTTGGTAAGATTATTTAAGTAATGTTTTCTTATAATTTTTTTTATATTGTGTTCGTTTATGTTTTTCTTTACATCAGTTGGCATTGTGTTAATTAAATCTGGGACCATATATTTTAGGGTTCTCTTTCCATAGAACTGAATGAGTGAGTCACAACATGTATTTCAGTTATTTTACTTTTGCTCTCCTACCCTTATCCTACTCTAAGTGGGGTCGGTACATGTTTTCCTCTTCCATTCTCTTCTATCATTCGTCAACTGTGGCGCTACTCCTTTTATATGCATGTCATAGTTCACACATACCAACCATCTCTTTTTAGGCCTCCCTCTAGTCACATATCCATCCACATTCATATCCAACACTCGTTTAGTCACACGATTTTCATCCCTCCTCATTACATGTTCATACCATCCCAATCCTGCACCTCTCATCATTTCTTTACTTTCAACTTTTATATTCGCCTTATATACTAATTCCTTATTTTATCCACTATTGTCACACCGCACATCCACCTTAACATTCTCATCTCATTTGCATACACTCTTCTTTCATCCATCTTTTTCATTCAGTTATTTTACATTAAACCATAATGTACTACTGTTAGTTCTACTATCATTAGTACTATTATAAGTTCAATAGCATGTTTTATATCTATTTATTATTATTGTCGTGTTGGTTATTGTCACTGGTACTTGATAAGTGTTAAAAGTTTTAATTTTGATTGCTTAAAATGGGCTGAAATTGATTACATACATACAGATAAATCTAATAGAAAGCGCGTAAAAAGGTTACAATGGCCAAACCAAATACTACTGTATTCTTTTGATAAAAGGAATAATTTATTGCATATTTTTTTAGATTCATCTGAGATCAGTCTTACACTTTAGAAGTTTATGCGAACGCTATAGTTAATATACAATATTCAAACTAGGTGTTTGTTACCTGAGGACCACCAATGATGAAGAGTCCACAAGGGTTGATGTGCACAATTGTTCGCTCATCCAAATATTGTGGAGGTATTACTTCATTGATTACTTTGACTTTTATTTCATCACGCAGAGTTTCCAAATCTATCTGTAACAGTGACATTATTAGTTATGCTATTCAATATAAATTAATCAATTTATTACATGAATAATTTACAATTTTATTAGGGATCCCTATTTTTTGTGAAAATTAATATAGCCATGTTTCGCAGTGAAGAAGCGGAAAGCTATTCCAATGGTGAAAGAATTTTTTAAATTGGTCCCGTAGTTTTTGCGTGAAAATATTACAAACATACAAATCTTTCCTCTTTATAATATTAGTATAGAAGAATCTGTTGATTAGCAACAATTAAAAGTCATTCTTATGTGGATTCAACTCAACACTGGCAACAATTAGAACAGTAAAGACTTATATAGCAAAGTATAGAAATGCTACATAACAGGTAAAATAACCCCACTTACTTTGTCAGAGTGTTGCACTGAGACAACCACAGTATGGACACGCTGCGGTACTGTTGCACCACCAGCAAATATATATTCTGCAGTCACCTATAATAATATTAACATCAAATATTAATAATACAATATTTATGGTTGTGGATTGTTAGATTGGCAATTTATGAAATTTTGCACAGTATCACAATCACAATACCATCACAATTTTCAAATTTTTTAAACAAAATTCTGGAATCACCTTGGAACTTAACTAAAATACTTAAAATCATATGACTCATTGTAGCTGAGTGATTTGATTTAAGTCTGATATGTTGCATTATCTGTGTGTAAAAAATTAACCTACCAACAAAGTCGATAAATGCAATAATTTGATTTTTTAAAATTTTATTTATGATCCACTATCATAAAAATAAACAAATAAACCTTTAGAGCCATTAGGGTCATGATTTCGCCCCTGTGAATGTCCTTACTAAATTACAGAATAAATATTTTATTAAACCTTCTAAAGGTCTTTATCTTTTGTGATATAATATTTACCTGTGTTTTGGAGTCAGGGCGTGCCCACCAAAATACACCATTTCTTCGTAGTTCAGCAATTTTCTGATTGAGCCTGTGAGCCAGAACTACTGTAAGAGGCATACATTCCTCCGTTTCATCAGTGGCGTAACCAAACATCAAACCCTGCGGAAATTAAAAGATTTATTACATACATGGTTGTCTGTTACCACAGTAAAAAACTTTATGCTAGTGTTATGGGTGACACACAATTGCTAAATGTATATATACATAATTTTACACACACTTAAATACATATTATATGCACACAGATTCGAAGAGTCAAAAAATTGTCTATATAACATGATGGCCCTCGGCGGGAATCGAACCCCGACCCGTGGAGCTGAAGGCAAAGTCACTGTCAACTGCGCTAACGAGCCAGTCGAATTGACTCAAACATGATCAACTTGAAAATGAATTTCACCCCTTGCCTATGGTCATTATTGGAGAAACCCCTTTGTGGCTAATGACAATCTATACGAAAGAAACATTACGTCAAACATAATGATATTCTATCGATCTCGACATCAATGATTCTGACTAAAGTTATGATAAAATTTTCCTTATTAGTCATATTGGATTTTTTCTACTTTATAATTGCTAAACTGCAATTATTATTAATTTATATATATACTTACTCTGACTTCTCATTTTATGATAAGCATTTCATAATTAAATGACACACTGATGTAATAAAATAACTGTCAAGTGACACATGGAATAAGATAGAATTTAACTTTTGGCAGATAATAAGAGCGAATGATAACTGATTCATTTTCTTAAAGTAACAAATATGAAATTGTGAATCAATCATATAAGAAAATAAATATAAAAGGTATATTTCTTTATGTTTAAATAAATTTTAGATTTATCTAGAATAAAAAATCGATTTAAGAAATCTAATGTTATATATTAACCTATTTTTTAATTGAATAAAATGCATCTTAAACAACAGAATTGATAATATCGTAATTTTTAATAATTTAAATGTAAATGTTGTAAATATTGATGCTGACAATTTAAAAACTGTGATATCTGTTATTAACTGAAAAATAAGGTTTTAAGAGCCTACACACATCAAAATAAAGTTTATAAGAGTCTTTCATAAACAATGTAATAAGTAGAAAAGGATTTTTTTCATTACATGGATAGAGGAGCAAAGTATATGGAACAGTTTATTATTGAACATGCAGTCATATGATACTAGTCACAGAATATCCCAAAATTAGTGGTTGCATTATTTTTATTAATATTTTGAATTAAAATATGGATGCCAAGAATACACTGTGTGACCCACCTGATCACCAGCCCCCACCTCTTCTTCATTTCTGTTCTCATGCACACCGGCTGCAATGTTTGGTGACTGTTGGTCCAATGCCAGCATCACACTGCATGTCTTGTAATCAAAGCCTGTACCCAAACATGCATTTCACCACAGTTAATAATGAATCCACTATAATAAATCATTTACTTGAACCTAGTGATCCTAATTTAATAAAACTTCATGCTCCCAATAATTTATTGAAATTTATAGTTAACACTTATTCCATAAACTTCTTGTACAGTTTCCATAGACTTCTTTTAATTTTGTCTATTATCTTTTACTTATTCACATTTGTTATCTAAGATAGATAAAAAGATAGAATTTATTATAAACCCACAAACTCTAATTAGGTAATTAGGGACTGCTTTTATATATAAAATACAATTTCTTCTTCATATTACAATAAGTAAAAAACCCAGAGTGCCATAAAATACCTAGATGGAGTACAAATAAAATACCCAATGTTGATTACATTATTACCGAAACATGCAATTTTGTTTATGATTGTTTGAATATCATTATGGCAATGGTGACCCTTTATTCGTGCAACAGGCTCAATTTTAATCAATACCTGATCTCCTGCCCCTATATCAATTTCCTCTCGGTCATTATACACACCATCAGCTATGTTAGGACTTTGTTCTTCGATAGCCACTAATAAATTTAGTGATCGCCAATCAAAACCTAGTGTACGAAATAATTATTCAGCTATTAAACTACAATTTGGAGGTCAAATAGAAATTTTGAACACATCATTCTAAGAGCATTGGCTACGCGCCAAAATTACGGGGAAATATTTTTGTTTAGTCTGTATCACGTACCTTTAGAGGAATCGTCGTAGCCAATATGTTTAACTGTCTCTCGGACGACTTTTTGATAATCAACGTTGGCTTTTGAAGTTATTTCACCGCACAACAAGATCATACCAGTTTTTGTTACGGTCTCTGTAAAGAATAATATTCGTTACTTATAGCGATTCCAATAAGCATCCCGGTGTATTTGTTTCTACCCTAACTACTCACCACAAGCAACTTTTGCGTCAGGATCCTGTGTCAAATGCGCGTCAAGGATAGCATCACTTATTTGATCGCACATTTTATCTGGAATACACGTTACCAATCAATTTCTCATACACTAATCAATTATTATACATCAAATTTGCATCAGCATTTTTAAACCACGTGTTTGTTCAATTATAAGCACTGCCTAATCGCAATTATGATGTAACAAAACATTGGCTGTACAGCACTAAAATATATTACACGAAATGTATTTCTTCCAGAAGAGCAACAATTGATAAAGTAAACAAAACGTTTTGTATTGATGCAAAATTTGCGCACATGTCGTAGGCAGCCATCTTTCATAAATATAATACAATTCCCATACTATTGAAAGACTAACCTGGATGACCCTCGCCGACAGACTCAGATGTGAATAAGAATACAGATCCATCTTCCATGTCATAACTGTGTCCATTTGTTTTTGCGTATCCATTTACTTTTGAGGTTTCCGGCATTCTGAATTTAGAGTTAGCTCACTTAAATAACACGACAATAACCCCTCGACTTAATACTGTGGAAAAGAGGCCCCGCGCAGCTAAACGGTCTTATTTATAATGTCGGGATGGAACTATTGAACACAGATTATTGACCAATCATGTATCTCTGAAATTACACAGCACTGCTAGAAACATTTTTCTATTGGCTAAAATATTTTGTTTTGATCTGCTATAGCCTATAACCTAAAAGAAGTATTTAAGAGTCTATGGTATGAAAGATACACGCGCGAATTTCAATTATTGCAATCTGTTTAATGTAAAATTTAAAATTTGTGTTATGAAATATTAAAGAGAGATTTACAACCCATATTTTTTCTTCTTAAAATAATATTCTACAATATATTTATTAAATAACCACCATTTAGTAAAACCACAGTTTTTGTTTTAACTTAATCTAGCATTTTACATATACTTAATAAGATCTAACTAAATAATGGATTCAGAGGTTTTTGAATGAAATAGTTTAGTAAGGATTTGAGCCTTTTAAATTTAAATTTGTTTCGGTTTAACAGATTATTAATTTAACAAATGAATTATAATTTATAGAATTAGGCGTTACTTTGCCGAGATTCATAATAAAAGTAATAATATCAATGGCTCCACGACAAAATCGCAAAGCTTTACGATTTTTTCGTGCGAATCTATCTACTGATGATGCTTCGGTTTCGGGGCGAAACAATTGTTGAGTTTGTGACAGTGAACGTGTGTAGTGCTTGTGTATTGTGGTGGCGGCGGTGGAGGTTTGTGCATGTGTTTTCCTATTCCTGTTTATTATTATCTACAATAGCATAAATAATACTTTTTTTCTGCGATAAGACGTTTTATTCCATTATGTAGTAATGGAATAAAAATAAGGTAACTGATGTAATGTTTAGCTTAATGTTGAAAGGTTAAGTTGATACTGTGAAAAAAATGAAGTAATGTATTAAATGTTTTATTATATATATTTATTTAGTTGATTAAAACTCTAATATATGTAAAAATTGATTATTATTTAAGCAACAATATGATTGGATGTTAAAGACTCCACTGTTTTCTTAAATTATCTTAAAGTTGCGCAAATTATGGGTTAGTAAATCAACATAAAAAACCTTTGCCAGTAACAATTGGACGAATGACATAAAAATTACATCAGATTAAAAAAAAACACTTGTTTCGATCCCATCTTACATACCGGATTTGAAAATGTTGTTTGAAAATAATGGAATATATCTTTCCTTCATCACATTTTTTTAATTTTAATTAATTGTGTCAAGTTATACTACTACATCAAGAACGTTTACATAGAGATCTCGACTTCTCAAAAATAACTCATAGTTGGAGGCGCTTCACGAAATCATACTAAGAGCAATGTTTTAAATCAACCCATCAAAAGTTTTGGCCTCCCAAGAGGGTTCCCTATGACCCTTATGATAAAACCACAATTGCCAAGATCATCAAACATACCTACTACACACACTCCTCATCTGGCGAACATTCAAGAACATTGGTGGAAACGAGGTTCCTGATTTTTGGAGTCACCAGCCGATAAACAGTCATAAAATGCCACCCAAAATTGTAGCCTAGCTTTAGACATCTTTAAGATTCTAAGTAGAGCTTTTGCTCAGTCAACGTCGCTTGCTAGTCTCGCCTTGAGACTCTACTGCTCTTGAATAGAATATAACACATAAGAATATATTTTATTTAATGCTATTCGAAGGGAAAAGGTAAAAAAGAAAAACGGTTTAAATAGATCTACACAAAATCGAACCGGAAAGCTAAATTCTTTTGATGCACGGCCTTATTGAGTCGTTTCCAATATTGTCCCGTGATATTCCTACTAAAATATATTATAAAACAAGTCCATGATTGAAATTAGGATTACGACTCTTTTTTATTTAATGCGATTCAACTGAAAATAAAGTAAATATAGAAGATAGAAAAGGTTGATAGAAGAATTAGGGTAGTATGTAGTTAAAATGGAATATTATATCTACCAGTACATAGGTCAATCAATCTCTTAAAAGTAAATTTATTAACACAACGATAAACATAGCTTTTAATTTTAGCTGGCTTTATAGTATTTGAAAACCGCCGTATCCTCTACTGGTTAATTTCGGTAGGAGTACCGGATTAGTACTAGCTTGATTATCATTTAATGATTCGAAAATGCTCGTAAAATATGACAAACATCCTTAGTTATACTGCGTAATATGGAAAATGGTTACAGACTGTTTAAACGAGTGCACTGAAAGTAAAAAAATGCAAAATACCATTTATTTATGCAACACATATGTTCGAAAATAACTCGTATAAACTGTCGACTATTTTGTAATTAGTTCCAATCATACAATCAGTTATATATTTCATCAATTATGCTATTTTAGTATATCAAAATCTAAACCTAGAAATATTGGGTGATTATTTGTAATCCATAATATTTAAATATTTGGCTTAATAATATCATAGCATAACATAAGTATTAATATAACGATTATTTAAGTTTCCATTTTTATCATTGCGAAGATAGAATTAAAAAAGCATAATGATGTAAGATATTCTATAAAAGTCTGAACAAAATAAAAGTTTTATTTGCAGCAGTAGTACACAATATTTCTTATTCTTTTATTTTGAATATCAATTAATTGAATATGAATTAAATCATAATATAACGTACCTCTTATTTTTTTGCATGAAATCAAGTTTCCAAAAATCACAAAATCTTAAAAGAGATCCAAGCTACTTGCAAACTGATAGCAAACTGAGAGTAAGCAAGGAGATATGTAGTTATTTAAAACATAAACCTTTGGCGAATCAATTCATAACGACAAAATAGTCCAGGAGATAGATAGTAGCTTAAAGCGTCTGAACCATTAATTAAAAATACGACATGAACTGACATCTTAATACGGAATAGATATCATAGTTAATTAATTAAAGAAAGAAGTAATTAAAAATTCAGCGATTAGCGTCACAGTATAAATAAAGATGTATATTATTTTGCATCATCTATTACTTTTCATCATGTTTTAACAATTACATTGATATTATTTTATGCTACGATCTCATTTTTTTAATTGACTGTCTCCCGTACTACATACCATTTGAGGTCAAATTAAATGAAAGTTCAGTTTAGATTATTATTTATTGAATAATATAATACTGATTTATCTATTAAAATTATATTAATAAAATTAACTAAAATAATTAGATATAGTAAAATTCTGTAGTCGTCGTACGGAGCGGCATAATCTATAAAGATTAAGCTCCTAAATAAAGATTAAAAAAAAAAAATAATAATACTGATTTCATAAAATTTAATTAATAATGAAATAGTCGAATAATGCGTGCGTGATTTGCGATACGTGTCCCTTAAGTTTGTTTTATTTAATCACTTATGGATATTTAAAGGAAACCTAGTAAAAAAATACACTTTACAGTTAATAAACAATAAAAATAAATAGGTATGGCATCAAGGTAATCTTTAATTTTGCCTTTGCAATGATGATTTTCTAACAAATGGGGCACCCTAAGAATGTTCTGTTCGTATCTCTATGACAATTTACTTTGAAAGTGTTATCACAATTTATCCAGTTTAGTGATACAAGGTTAGAATAAAATACAAAAGTAAACAGTAAAACAGTAAGAAACGTAAGAAGAATAATTCAAAAAAATAATTTTGTTTTTCTTTTTGTTGTATAATTTATAGAATAGATGTATAGATAGATTAAAAAATTATTTTGTAAAATATATTTTTATACCGAAAAGTATATATTTACTGAATCTATTTGGAGTCATATTGTGTGTAGATTCTTACTAATTTAATATGATTTCGTTAATGCCTTTGCTATAGACATTGCAGAGTGAATATCAATAAAGAATTTTGGCAATTCTGAAAAAAATGGAAGCGAGGAATAAGGTGTGGTGAGTATGATGTTTGCCGAAAATAGAAAATCTTCGTCAAACATCATTTTTATCATCTGTTTCTTTGAGACGATTCATTTATGTGGTATGCAGATGAACTTTGTTGTGATGATAATAAGACTGAAGCAATCAATAATCTTTATAGATAAGTACTTCCTTTTATTCTATTTTTTGTTATAAATAAAGGAGTATTTTTATTTTTTCAAACTAAAAAATCTTAAGATTGCCAAGCGTGGAATCGCAAAGCTTTGCGATTTTGTCGTGGAGTCTATCTCCTGATGATGCTTCGGTTGCGGGGCGAAACAATTGTTGAGTTTGTGATAGTGAACGTGTGTAGTGCTTGTGTATTGTTGTGTTATGGTAGCGGGCACTGCATGAGTTTTTAGAAATTTGCATGTATCAAGTATGAGAACGGATAGTACACTCTACATTTAGCATTATATTTTATATTTATATTTTCTTTTATCGCGTATTATAACAAAATAATATTTTCATTAGCCTTTGTTTATCTCATTTTGTTCAGAAATTAAAGAAGGTCAAACAAATTCTTTTATACTTTTATAATATTTATTACATATAAATATAATAAAAGTGAAAAACCACGCTTTCTACGTTCTTTATCTTGGTATATTTATCCTCTAACCCAAAGGTTACATACTAAGATTAAGGCGCTGAACAGAGCCAAATAGGCTGACTTTAAACACGTTTTTAACAAAAGCTATAGGGATGACGATTAAAAGAAAAATATATGTTAATATACATCATATCTCAGAGAGAATGTAAGATTTCAAAACATGATTACGATACTTTTTTTCGATAAAAAAAATTGGTAAATAGACCTCTGATTTTTACTTTGATCGTAAATATCTCTAATATTTATCAACAAAAATTGGTAAAATTAATAAGACTAATCAATCATTATAATATAAAGAGAATGTAAGATTTAAATTTTGAATTAATTAAGATATTTCATTCAAATTAAATATTTTTTAGAAAATAGCAAAACTGAAACGAGTCATCGTCTCGCTTCTCTTTTACATCTACGAATATAGACAGTGATCGCTGAGGCGCGCTGCTATACGGACGTGTGTTGCTAGCTGCCGCCTTTTGTGACTATTCCTTGTTGATAATATGTCTTTTTTTAGGTGTTTAGTTATAGTTTCAGCATACTTAGTTTTATAAGATTAATTAGACATAAGTTTTTTAAATAAATTGTACAAAAAAAGTTTGGATAAAATAGTGTACACCTACAATGGGTGTTAAAAAATTAAGTTTGTCGCTACGCCGTCGCAGAAATTGTGGGCGTGGCTTATATGCCGAAATCTGAATTTACGCCAGCTCTGTTCAGCGCCTTAAATCGCTTCGTACCGCTTTGTTGTAAAATCTGTGTTGGTAGCAGTGGTGGAGGTTTGTGCATGTGTTTTTACGAATCTTGCATGTAACAGGTATGAGAAAACGGATAGTCCACTATACATTTAGCACTATATATATTTTCTATTTACTGTATCGCGGATTATAGCAAAATAATTTTATTATTACTTTCCTCTCATTATTTTACACTTAAGCCGTTCCTGCAACTGCCCACAACTGCTGCATACTAGAGCAAGAATAATAATTCTATGCCATATATATCCGTTTCATACACAGATGTTTTCTTTGTATAATATTTTATTGGTATTTAATATAATAGTATGGTGATTATTTTTTAAACATATTTTAGTTACGTTTTACGTAAAAAAAATGTCATTGTTCTCTATCGTCTATGATAGGGACTGAAGAATCATGACGATATTTTAAATCTACGACAGCCTCTACATTTGTAATATATGGACGCTATTGCTCTTAGAATATTAAATGAACCAGAACATTATCTGATATGGCAGTAAATTGCAAACTGATTACAGTTCAAATTCAATGTTTTTGTCATCCATTTAATAAACAATTGCATAGCGATATTTATCAGTATTCGGTGATACTACTGCATAAGATATAAGAAAGATCCAATACAAAAAAAAATTAATGAAGATCAGGTAAAACCATAATTAAAACTTATTAAACTATAAAAACGTTAGTAATTAACGGCAGGCTAAATACTAGTGTTAGCAACACTAAGAGTGTGACAAGGGTAAGAAAATGACGTCGTTATGCTAAATCTAGATACGACTAAGGTAAATGCCGTGTGGTATCCGGCTGGGTAGAATAGACCACATTTCTTACCGAGGTGTCGTAAAAAGCGACTAAGGTAAGTTGACGTCAGGCAGGCGGCCGGTCGTAAAATACGTAGCCAAATCATGTGATGTTGTGCCGACCCCACTTAGAGTGGGATAAGGGCAGGAGAACGATGACGCTAATTTTAGGTAATATCTATTTACTAGAAAAACATATTTTAATTTAAATTTAGGATTCTCATTAAATCTTCATATCAAGTTTTTTAATTCGAAAAGCATTTTGATGTTCAGCCATCAAATTATTACGTAGTTTGAGTAATACTATAGTGGAACATCAAAAATCAATGCCCGCTCGATTATTTTTAACACGCATGACGTGAATATTGTTTTAGAAGCGCATTGCAAGTTAATAGACGACAAGCCAATCAATATATTTACTTTATCAGTTATATTGTTTATGTAACATGCGCCTATCCACCAACTAAATGTGCCGTGATAGGAAACTGTGATTGTTATAAAATTTAAAATTATCACATCATTAAACATACTGTTATCGCCGTATAAAAATATTGATACACTTTAACCCTGAATATGATTTTGTGTAATGATATTAGAAATTTGTGCTGATGTAATTAATTATCTTGTTATTTTACTTTTATTGGACTGGTTCACTTTAGCGTCGTTATATTAGATCTGGCAGCTAGAAAATGTCGTTTTTGATGACCTCAAGTCAGAGTTATCTTAATCTGTCTTTGACGCACGACTGAATTGTACAATTTTTTACTGATATAATATATAACGAGCTTCTGCGCGTGACTTTAGGCGCGTGTAACATAGAAGCGAATTAAAAAGTAGCCTAGAGAGAGGTACAAACCAGTGTTTCCCAAAGTGGGGCCCACGTTCCGCAGGAGAAATTTGACTGTTGGGTGGGAGGTGGGTCGGAGGTCAGGTCTAAAATGGAATCGACGCGAGATTTAGCTCCGCTTAGCGGCTTAATACAATTCTAGATATCGGTGGTAAATTTAACGAAGAAAGGAAAATTTTATTCGTAAAACTTATCTTTTAAGTTTTTAAAGAGAAGCACTGCAAATATGCCCATCATAAAAATCTGATCGATCCATGGGGTGTGATCTGCAATAACTTAGCGCAATTATTGCGTTACTCGAATACGTCAAGTTCATTCGATTTCCTGCTAAGTATTACTGCTATTAAAAAAAATGCCTAATTTTTTTTTTATTACCCAATGGAATATGCACTTATACGATTGCAATGTTTATTTAGGATATAAAGATTTTTGAAACAATAAAACACGTTCCCGTAGAATCTTTCGCTGTATCTTTAGATATGACTTAAATAATAGATGATCACATCGTTATTTAAAATTTCAAAAGATCAGTTAAGAACTTTAAAAAATATATAATCATTATATATTATAACAAAAACTGATGATAATGGTTAAGGTTAAAAATGATTAAATAAATATGCATTTTCATGTTCAGCTTTTGTATAAATTGGTAGAAATATAACTATAACTGTTGAAAACATATCAAAATTCAACCCGACTGTGACCTTTGGTCAAAAATTTTAGGTAGTATTCGTAAATCCATTTGCGATGTAACAATGTAAGGTTGCATTATTCCTCTTTTATCTACTAAGGAACAGTTGGCCTTATATCTACTGTTTAAAGATAGACTTTTAAGAAAATGATCACGCATAAAGCGGTAATTGTTGGTACACTGGTGATACAGTATTAATCCTTATCAACTTACATACGTTATTTTAAACAATTTATGCTTATCATTACAATTTTCTATAACATATAAAGCCGATTCGGGTCTATTATGCATACAAAAATATTTTCAACCATAGTTTCCTTTATTTTTGTACCATTTCACCATAGTGTCCTTCTATGTATGTTTTATCTGCTGTGATAATAGCCTAGCGGTGAGACTCTTTCATAAGCGTTACGGGTACAAACCCCGGGCAAGCACTAATAACATTTTCTGTTAAAACTTCTTATAGATAATCCTTTATTGCACGGTTATAGTGAAAGAAAATATCGTGAGGAACCTGCGTATCACTAGACAATTCAGGGGATATGTGGAACCTACTAATCCTAATTAAAGGAAGGAGGGTGGTTGCAACTCCAAGCCTTCTGTCCGAAAAACGAAGAGAGGAGGTCTATGCCCCGCAGAGGGATAGTTGCACACTTTTATGTTATTTGTACTCGTTGTCAAAAACACTTTTTTTAGACCATTTATCCATTCGGTATAAATTATTACGTGTGTGCGTTACATTTACTATTTACACCTATGGACTATATTTATGTAGTAGGAACATTCTGTACATACATATACAATATGAATTAAACCTGCGATTGCACCATAATATCTTGAAATATGGTTTTTTGCGCCAATTTATTTTGCGTTCGCGTATACTATATTGATTTTGCAATTTCAGTTAAGCTTTCAACTGCATCGTTTTCTATTGGGAAAAAAAACTGTGGGAAATGTCTGGTCTATTTTACAATAAAAATGCGTGTTTATTTACGTCATAAAATACGTGTTTATTCACATGAAAATTATTGTCAACTATTTTGTAATATTTATTAAGAAAGTGGTGCCTTAACCTGAGTTTACCACATTCTATTAATCTATTCTTCATATATTTCAAATAAAACTGCTTTTGAAATGGTTTGGTACAAAACAAAGGTCACGTGTGATATGAACGTGACGTAATCCTGTAAAGATATGTATGTTATTTACGCAAATGAAAATTTCAAACACGACGTTGTTATTAGTGTAATCCTTATCTAATTTATAATACGTAATATATTTTTATTAAAAAATCAAAAACGCATATGTTTTCAAATATACAATATACAAGGCATGTAATAAAGTCGGAGGTTGATTAATTCCTACATGACAGTTATCGACTAGGGGACAATTTTTTTTAAATCGAACGTTAATTTGCATAGACATCACTCGTTTCACCTTAAAATGTAAACTTATATAAGGAGGTGAATCAATACTCAAACTTACTATAGTTGATTGTGCTTATGCAACTTTAGAATATTAACAAACTAAAATACAGAGAACCCTTAGCGGATAAGGCGATATTTGGTAGCTAGATTAAAAGAGTATGCTTCACTTTTACCTTTGAAACAATCACATCGATTTGTTGCTGTTTGGACGTATGAGAAATATAATTTTGCATTTATAATATCGGCATAGATTAAAAAGTACTATTTAAACCCTTCAATATCTTTTTGTATACAAAAAGTATATCTTAGTGGATGATAAGAACTTGTTTGCACCAGATTCACCTTACTTGAACTTACCCTTACTTGACATAACCTAAAAAATAACCAAAAAATTGCATGGATATTATTGAGATAAATAACAGCAGATTGGAACGACCCATCTTTTATCTCATTAGCAAAGTCAAAGGTTATCTAGCTATTTAAGGGGTATAATTTTTCGTAAGAAATCAATTCATTAACAAACAATAATTATTGGCTACTAAATGATGTAGCTGTTTTTAAGTAAATATTTTAAATTATTTACACTTGCATAGTTATCGGACCACATAAAACTATTAATATAAATTATGAGTCAAGTTTAAAAAATGGTATTGGATATTCCAGATACTTTCGGATCGAAATATTCTGATTGTTAGAAAAGAAAATTATGCATAAAATTGGCATGATTTGAAGCCAGGAAACCCATAATGGCAAGTAGGACAAAGTGAGGCGTGAGGCTGTAACTAACGTTACGTTTGTCATAAGACAGCCATCCATCAATTTAGAACCTCAAAACCAGGGTATATCTGCTACGTTAACATAATTCAAATAACGCAACGAGTAAGGGTGGTTTTTGAAAATTCTAATTTAATATACTTTTAGTGGTACCCATTGTCGTCTGGTAGTTTCCCGCTGAGTAGAATAGACCACCCTCTTTCTTACCGAGGGGTCGTAAAGTACGCCTAATGTAATTTGACGTCAGGCAGGCGGCTGGTCGTAAAATACGTAGCCGAATCATATGACAACATGTTTTTAACATGTTGTGCCGACCCCACTTAGAGTGGGATAAGGGCAGGAGGATGATGACTTTTAGTGGTACCCACTTCGTTCGCGCCAATTGAAGCATTTACGTATGCTCGATTATGCAATTTGTGTTTATTTTCCTCTTTACAAAAGATACTTTTTTATATGTTATCAAGCAAAGCCAATTAATTAAGGCCTTCTATCAGTAGAAAATGCCACGAGAAGACGAAGATAAGCTTTAAATGTGCCAAATTTCATTAATATTGGTCCAGCTTATAAGCTTCAAAGTTTTAAGGCTGTATATCCCACTGGAAAGTTGATTATGTTAAAGCGATTTTTCGATCGATGCAATAATTATATCCAAAACCACACAACATAATCGATGTATGGAGTATTATTATAAACCTTTCTGTTGCATCCAGTTTTTTTTAATAATTTATCTTATAATTAACTATCATGCTTATTTTTTTCCAATATTCTTACATCAGATTCTGATGTTGACATAACAAATCGTTACATATGAACCTTCTGCAAACGGTATTAATGTTATTAAAAACATATTATTATTATTCCTATACGCTATCGCAATAGCATTGATAAGAAAGTTTATGTTATTCACTTTTATTTCGTTGGTAATAATTAATAACAGGATGATATTTAGGTAAACACTTCTTAGCCGTACAGTCTATTCGTTCTATTTGGTTTAAACTAAAAGGCATTTTTTAGGAATTCAACTTTCAGTTTATTTCATGAAAAAGAAATGGATTGTCTGAAGTATGACATGTCTATAAAAGAAGGAGGAGTTAACGAATGATGAAAGAGAATGGTAGAAAAAACAAGTTGGACCGGCCGATACTTAGTGGGATTAGGGGATAGTGGGATTTGGGCAGGATTATATTACTGCATGTCAAACAGACGTGCATATAAAAATAAGTACTACAGTATTTAAACAATTTTCGACAAATAATTACGATATACTTTTTATTTTTCCTATGTAAAGTAGTTCATGCGATAATTTAACGATTTCGTTATCTAATGCGTAATTTTAGTTTATCCTAAAATAATGAGTTTGCAGCAATAATCTAACATGCTGTAGTCTATGCTACAGTTACGTGTAAATATTAAGCCCAAAAACCTTATTTTTTTTTCTACTATATGAAGGCACAGAACACAGGACAATATTTAATTTTTTTAATGTATACCTTAGATTCATGTGAATTAGCATACTCATATTTCAGCCTCTAGTGCGTTTTTTCCTAGACGTTTTTATTCGTGTTCTTTTGATGTAGATTTGAAAATAAGCTACTTTTTACTCTTTCGTGAAAGTGTCTTCGTTATTAGAGTACGTATATAATTCATCGGTATATAACCGATGAACAGAATGTTCAGGTCATATCAGGGTGTCACTTTCCGACTTATATGACCCTTTTAGTAGTCTATAGCCATGGTTTAAATATACACTAAAGAAAAATAGCTGAGATATTCACCAGTAGAATAGAAATCAGTAGTGATGGAATCTGGGATGATGGGCGTTTCATTCACAAATTTTTGATCTTTATAATTTGGAATCCCCAATATGATATAATCTTAAGTTATAGTGCGTTGTCCTTAAATGCGAATGCAGTAAAATGAATTTTAATAAATTTTTTTAAAGAACACTTATACTGGGGATTGAAACTATCAATATAACGTGTCACGATGATCACATGCTTTAACCTCTAGGCCAACACAGATCTTACAACAAAGCGGTACGAAGCGATTTAATCTTAGTATGTAACCTTTGGGTTAGGGGATAAATATACCACGATAAAGAACGTAGAAAGCGTGGTCTACATATAAATATTATAAAAGTAGAAAATATACCTTGAACATATTAACCTTCTTTAGTTTCTGAACAAAATGAGATAAACAAAAGCTAATGAAAATATTATTTTGCTTTAATCCGCGATAAAAGAAAATATATGTAATGCTAGATGTAGAGTGTACTATCCGTTCTAATTCTTGAAACGTGCAATTTTCTAAAAACTCATGCAGTGCCCGCTACCATAACACAACAATACATAAGCATTGCACGCATTCACTACTACAATCTCAACAATCGTTTCGCCCCGTACCGAAAGCATCATTAGGAGATAGTTCTAAGCATATTTCTAATTTATAGAATACTTTAAAATTTTGATTGCTTTACGTCAAATAAGTAAGACAAACTTAGTATAAACATACTCATTGAAGTACGGTGGAATACTTTAAGACTCATTATGTGAGTATTCTAAAATATATTCATAGATTATCGTTTTATCTATGTAGGTTAAACTACAGCTGTAGAAATTATTCGTTTTGCTACAAACAAATTATTTAAAATACAGCTTTATAAAAATGTGTTAATTATACAAGATGGCGTTCCAAATTTGTACTTCCTCTTTATTTTTCAGAATGATAAGAAAGTTCATTCGTGCGGCTATAAAACAGATAAATCCAGTATCAGAATGGTATCTCTATTATATTCAGTAATATATATAACCGTAGAATATAATCGTGTATATAAACTATATATTTGTGTATGTACGTTCTACTACTATTCGTGTAAAATAAATCCTAGGGAACGAATGAATTGAATTTATCGGCTTGGTATTTCATAAATACATACTAAACCGTTCGTTAAAGTTCGTAAACTCATTCAATACGAAAATACGGAAAAAGGTTATACAATGCTAAATTGATGACTAAGTATCATAAACCAATGGGCATTTGGGAATATTGGTATCTTCTGATTAGAGGTAATACTAGGAGGCACGACCTTAATGGCTCCTATTCACGATCAGTGATAACAATCGTTTAATTAAGAATAAGTACTTAGAAATACTTTATACCTGCTTTTCACTGTCTGCGATAATGATCGTTGGTTGTGTGATCGTCTACAATCGGCTCAATCGTCGTGCAAGTGTTCACACGTCGATATTATCATACAATACTTCTTCTTCTTCCTGCGGCGCCACAACCCTTTATGGGTCTTGGCCGCCTCAACGAGCCTTTTCCATTTCACTCTGTTCCTGGCCTCCCGCCTCCAAGATGTGACTTAACCCATGCATTTCAGGTTCTCCTCGACACAGTCTCTCCATCGCTTCCTGGGTCTGCCTCTAGGTCTCTTTTGCTGCGGGGTCCACTTAGAGATGGTTTTGACAGCTCTGACATCGTCCATGTGTTTCAGGCGGCCTGCCTATCTGAGTTTTTGTGACTTGCAAAATCTGACAATCGTTTTCATATGAATCAGCTGGCCCAGTTTGTGATTCATTCTTCTTTATCAAACAATACTAACGATAATATTCGTACGGAAAAATATTCATATGTACAAGACGAAATTTAATGTATATCATAGACTTACAAGAGCTCACAGTAAGCATGTGACTCATGCGTCGCGACTCAGTAGAGTTACACTCATTCGTTGGACTCGGTATTCGCTCTTACAATAGAATTCCGCAATCCATATTAGATCAGTCTACGGAAAGGTTTAAATTAAGTGTAAGAGATATGCTTATACGTAAAGAATATTACAAAATTGAAGATTATTTGAATAATAAAAATGCCGGGATTTAAAAATCTTTTCAGCTTCATACAAGTTAATTATGTAAAAATCGAAAAGAAAAAATTGAAAGATTGAGCGCCGAGTATTTGCTGGTTCTTCTTGGTAAGAGCAACATTCCGAACCAGTTGTAGCTTCATTAATCATATTGATGCTTGACGATTCAAAAGTGCTAGAAAGAGCTTACTTGAATAAAGATTATTTTGATTTGATTTGATTTGATTTGATACGTATCATCAAGCGATCCCCTTTGATACGTGTGTGAAAACTTTCCAGGTTATAGGCCGTAGCAGATGATTGACGAGTGTGCCCTCTACACGCTTAATCGTTTGTAATCGCTGTCCCCGCCCGATGACGCTGTAAAAGCCATTAGGGCTAACAGCATACAGTCAGTTTGAAAAAAAAAAAGTAATCGCTGTATATTTATTTATTTATTTAAATTTCACAATTGCATTATAAATGAAATCAACAGATATCTATTGATGCTCGCACTAGGTCGCCCTGTACCGCGAGCATCAGCTTTCCCAAAATAGTACAAAAAAAAACAATAATTATTAAAACAAAAATAAAATTAAGAAAACTTGTTGCTATAAGCCAGATATAATATCTTACAAATCTTATATTAAGAGGAACCATCAAATAAGAACTATTTTTTTTATTTGATGGTTCAATCAAGCCTCAGCAAGTAATAAGTATTTTACAGACATATCGCGTAGCGTAAATTTCCTTATAGCATAACCTCCTAGATCGAATTTATATAAACAGATAGTTTATATAAATTCTGAATACTTAAATTAATATATTATGATTAGGGTTAAAAACAATATTAACTTAATATGAGGACTATACTTATAATTCCGCTTAAAACTCTATAAGCGATAACTGCAGTACAGATCAACTTGTAATATTGCTTGTAATTACTACGTATAAAATTAGCTGTGCTAGCCTAGCGCTGAGACCGTGCGACTCTCTAGAGACGACATAGGTTCAAACCTCGGGCAAGGCACCAATGAGTTATTTCTAATAAAACTTATGTGTCTAATTGATAATTGCAATTTATCACACGTTTTTCGGTGAAGGAAAACATCGTGAGGAAACCTGCATATCTCTAGAGAATCTAGGGATATGTGTAACGTACCAATCCACATTGGAGCAGCGTGGTAGGTCTTAACTCCAATCCTTCTCTCCAAAAACGGAGAGAGGAGGCCTTAGCCCAGCGGTGGGCATAGTAACAGGCTGTTACTTTACTGTTTTACTACGTAACATCAGAATATGTCTAATGTTTTTAATTTTTACCTTCAAGAAGAGATAATTATTAAGGTATAGAGGTCCCCGAACGCTTTATACATGTGTTATGTTTGTTTGTTGTATGATGTCATTAACAGAAGATTATTGAGGTTAAAATAGTTATTTATCATTTGACACGTGTCTCCTACTATCGCTATTGGACTTCTTATATACCGTTATATTATGTGTTTACTTATACTCTCCTAAGGAGAGTATTCATTATCCCGTAGTTTAGATATAGCAAAGGTGGTTTGCTGTTTTGTCTTCGGTATATAGAATGTTTATATTAACGAACTTTGTTATATCATTCCCAACACTCTAAGTGAGATCGGCACAACATGTTTCAAACATGTTGTCACATGATTTGGTTACGTATTTTACGACCGGCCTGCCTAACGTCTACTGACGTTAGTTGTATTTCACGACCTATCCATAAGAAAGAGAGTGGTCTATTCTAATCAGCCGGATACCACACAGCATAAACTTCGTTATATATGTAGTTTATATATTTATTTTTCTTAATGCAAGATATTAAGTTGTCGTGGCTGTTAAATATGTCTAGGCTGATATTATTCGTTTCATTAAGCTCTTGGCCCATGTTCTATTAGTTTAACGGGCACCCAAAAAAATTGGATATATAAAGGATATATTTATGAATTTTACTTTATAAATAAATATATGGGACACTTACACACACAGTCGTCCGTCCCCAAAGTAAGTAACTTAATACTTGTATTATGGGTGACAGGCAACTGGTAATATACTACATATATAATTTTAAATACATACTTAAATACAAATACAGACACAGGCCCGCAGAACCAACAAATTGTTTATAGAAAATGTTGGCCCTCGGCGGGAATCGAACCCGCGACGGAAACTATTCGGGCTAACAGGATAGAACAGGACTTAAGTATCCGCTTTCTATACATAATAACGTTGAAATTCAAAAAATAAGAGATAATCAAAGGTGAAGGATATAAGTGACGTTTCCACGTGGCCCACGAATACAATAGGCAAGTATTTTTCAATAGAAAAATTTGTAAAGAACTAATGTGTGTCTTATCTCAGTAAAATCAATTTGATGATAATGGTTCAACACAAAAGATTATTTTTCGCTCTTCTCTGTAATGAACGAATAGATTTTCAAGATAGACTAAATTATTCACATATGTAATTGTTATTATGACTATTTATTGTATGTCTTGTTAGCGTCACTGATCAGCATTGTATTGTATTTTTAAATTCTTATTATAATAATGAAGCAAATCTATGCTTTGTTCATTACGTTTTTCCGGTGCAAATTTTTAATCTATTTTTATAGAATTGTTAAATAAAGTATTGTATATATATGGCAATCGCCTGAACTAGCAAAAACATTTTTAAAAAATTGAACCAATATATGAATGAAACAAAATTAAAAAGCAGTTTTCAAACCGAAAAATCGGTTAATAAATCGTATAAAATGAAAATGAATTCAATGCGAAATAAATAATAATTAATTAAATTTACAATTATAAATCAAATGAAAAAAGGTTTTCTAAAGAATATAATACGATACATAAACGATTACATACATAAACGATACATAAACGATACAAAAACGATGTGATTTCAGTGGTCTCTCCAATTTTTCTCCAATAACCTTAAATGGTGTTGTTTTGCCAGTCTGTTCCGACTTCCGGTACCTTGGTTCGCTTTTCCAAAAGAACGGTGAAATTGATCGCGATTTGAGGAATAGAATGAATGCAGGATGGATGAAGTGGCGACAGGTCTCAGGCACAATATGTGACCCCCGAATGCCCCCTAAACTAAAGGGAAAAATTTACACATCGGTCATAAGACCTGTCGTAATGTATGGATCAGAATGTTGGGCAATGAAAAAGATGGATGAAAGAAGAGTACATGCAAATGAGATGAGGATGTTAAGGTGGATGTGTGGTGTGACAAGACTTGATAAAATAAGAAATGAGTATATAAGGGGAAGTCTGAAAGTTGCGCCCATTATAGAAAAGATGAGAGGTGCAAGATTGGGATGGTATGGACATGTAATGAGGAGGGATGAAAGTCATGTGATCAAACGAGTGTTGAGTATGAATGTGGATGGATATGTGACTAGAGGAAGGCCTAAAAAGAGATGGTTGGACTGTGTGAAGCATGACATGCATATAAAAGGAGTAGCGCCAGAGTTGACGAATGATAGAAGAGAATGGAAGAGAAAAACATGTACCGACCCCACTTAGAGTGGGATAAGGGTAGGAGAAAGAAGAAGAAGATAATACGATACATAAACCGATTTTTATAATTTCAAAATTAATCTGAGTATATCACATTAAGGTTGTGAATTCAGTTCGTTGGTTTATGACATGACTCTTAAAATTAAACCAAAACAATAAACACGGTTCCTTCTGTTTTTGAGTCTACTGAACAGCAATGCGTTTGCATTTAACGATTGTATTCATCACTGAAACAACTTAAAGGAAGCTACCGATATTTCGCGTAGGCAAAGTGTTTTTGTTTTTATTCATTGAGAATCGCGGGTCTCATAATTGCGTAATGTAACTGAAGCCTTGACCCATTAGATCTGCGTTTATTGTATTTCTTGGTAATCTAAGTGCGACTCTAGCCATGTAAATACTTAAAGAATAAAAAAATATTGTTTTGTTTACAAAATAAAACAATTTTTATTCTTATATGCAGTTGTTAGCAGAATACATTATGATATTTAGAACATACTTTCTAAAGTAAAATGTTAATATTGAAAAGCTAGAAGTGATAAAGAATGATTTTCTTAGATTCTGTCTTAGTAGTTTGTATTTTATCTAATTTAATAAAATAAGTAAAAACAATGAAAAATTATGTTAATGTTTATTAATACTTTTTATGTTTTATAAGTTTCCTAACAAGGTGAAATCGCAGTTTTTTTGAAGAATTTCGGCGGTATATTTTCTCGATTTACTAAGCAAACATACACATATTTCAATGTCCCTTTGTCCCATGAAAATTAATAAAAATAACGTCTTGTTGCATCAAATAGAATATAGTAGCGAAATCTTGCTAATAATAATATTCTCAATGACATCAAAAAGAATAAAACGCGATGTGATTTATTGATAGAATTTAGATAAGACATTTCAATATACGAATCACAGTATATTTTGTGATTAATATCCGATAACAATAAGCAGATAATTTGTAAACAGTTGTTTAGTACAATTACAGCAGTGAATTCGAAAGAAAATAAAGTCAATGTTGGAGACAATTAACAAAGACTGTTGTGGTTCATGTCCGAATCGGAATGTTAGACGTTAGTCGTTTTCCATACATCCCAAGTGATACAAATTGACATTTTACTTTGATTTGATAGGATCATGTTCATTTATTTTAAGTGTCCATTGTTTAGTGATATGAATTTGAATTATGTGGAAAATCAATAAAGTATTATTTGTCGCATTCTCTTTATTGATTGGATGTCATGCACAGGTTTGTATGGAAATAAAAAGTAACTAAATATTAAATGTGTGTTAGATAAACTGTAAAATATGTTACTATACTTTCATGGAGTCAAGAAAAGACTTGAGCCCATTTAGAAGGCAAATAGCGTTTCAATTATTACGTGTATATATTGATTGCCTAATGGCAAATTATATGCGTTATTTGGTTTAAATATGTATGCCCTAATAAAAAAGGCGGACGAAGGAAAGGGCCTTCTCAATTCCCAATGCCCATGCCAATAAAAATGGCTACTTTTTACGTTTGACTTAAACAGATATAGATGGCACTTTATTTAGATACATTCCGTTATAGGAAAAGCCTATAGACTTCTCCTATAACGAATTTTTGTACAACGAATATTTGAGCTTAGAACAGTTAAAAACAATATGATCATTTGCATCTTCATCCAAACCACATGAGATGCAAGAGATTACAAGTATGGCCAAGGTTAAACGGCATATAATTTCGGTAGTTCTCTAATCTAGGTAGCTGGATGAATGTAAACAGCAGGCCTACCATGAACTCTAATCGCGAATCAATTGAAGACGTAAACGACGACCGCGAAGCGCTTTCTTTTCGTACCATGAAGTGTGAATTGCAGTGGGGTCGTAATGTTTGAAAAGGATAACGTTATATGAGCTATAGATAACTCTGTCTCTTTTACTCACATATTCTTAGGACGAATCCCGAACGCTCATTCGGCAACGACTTAAAGTGTGCGTCTTTAAGACGTCATGATATGAAAAAGCGAAACAATTTCGTTCACGTATTCAATTGAGTCGCAATAAGAGTTCATGGTAGGCCTGCTGGACGCCACTTTATAGAAAACTGCGACGCTGTAAATTAATTGTAAATATTTCTTATCTATGGCAATTAGGTGGAAGGTTATTTTAGCTATGGCATCAACCCCGAGAAAGTGGATTTGAGTGTGTGGCATCAGCGGAATCCTCGAGTGGCTGTGAGAACAAATGATCAGCTGACTTGTGAAAAACCCGATATGTATATTTGCGAAGTAAGAAATACACGTATATATTTAAATTTGGCTAATTATCATACTTGTCCCTAGTAGTTAGTCCAACAAGCAGTGTTATTGATTAAAATAACAATAATATAAAATGTGTAAACTCCCGTAATATGTTATGGAGTAAAAACGTTCTGAAGTACCATTCTGGGTCATAAGCATCATTATCAATAATTTATAGAATTAGGCGTTACTTTACGCAGATCCATAATACAAAAGTAATAATAAAATTATTTTGCTATAGTATATAAACTATAATCCGCGATAGAAGTATATCGCGGATTATAGCAAAATAATTGTATTTATTACATTTGTAGCGTCATTATCCTTCATAATTTGTATAAATGTGATGTCTCTGCGTTCAAAAAGCGTCCTATATGACCCTGACGATCAAGTAACGATCGCAAACACAGCAACACGTAATACACACACACACAGCGTTTTCACCGGCGAAGACGAGGTCCCATTTTTCTGACGTTGGTCAGTCATAGCTTCTCGCTACACTTCTCACGGCGCAATGACTAATCAAAGTCATACCATAACAGCTCTCTGCTACGCGTCGCCCTTAGCCGATATCCGGCCTCACAGGACGCACCCTAAGGAAGACGTTCCCCGACGCTAGTAGAGCTTCTGCATTTCGCAACCTTGACGATGCTTCTGCGTTCGCCCATCCCACCCGGTGCCGCTGTAAAAGCCATGTCGAAAAAAAGGGATATCTCTATCTTATTATACTAGAGTAGGGAAATAAAGAGAAAGCAAATGAGGTTTATTATCTGTCTCTATTATTTATGAGAGAAAAATAAATATATGAGTTTCATCTTCCAAAATAATAATTTGTGGCGACCCTCTCACTTACAGGTCTCATTATGCTTATACATTATACAGCTTTTACAGTTGGTTAATATTTAATTTAACTTTAACTTAAATGTCAAATTTGATATTTATCTTCACTAGGTGTTAAATATAACTAAAGATTATACAAATATTCACACTTAAACATACATAGTAAAAATGAAGATATGAAAATAATAATTTTCGTTCATATTTAATTTATTTATATACATAAGTAACATTATTTTTTCCTTATAAGTTTTATCTATATAACAATTAAGAAGTACCTATTATTTGTGACATCGAATACGTAGTTTGTAATTTAAATTTCTAATAAGGAAACTGAAACTAAACTGTATTTATTTTCATTAACCGAAAATACATTATTGTTTCCACTGACGAAGTTTCTTGTGATTTAGTTCTTATATTTGAAAAATTGAGTATTTGATAATATGACTTTTAAAAATTTTAGTAAATATAGTTCTGGAAGTTTCCTGCCGTTTTTTTATATATTTTTACAATGAAATGTATAATTTCAGGAACCTCCAAACTTGATACCCATCGAGAGTACTAAAACTTGTAATTACCGTAACGTATGGTACCACGAACAAGTGTTCCGCTGGGTCGCAGGATGGGGATGTCTTCTCTACACTCCGGATTTTCTCTTCGTAAATGGTACCAATACCATCAATTTGAATGTAGGATGTGTGTATGGGAAATTTTTCGTGCCTTGTTTGGAAGCTGTAAGTATACAAAACTTAAGTCATTTTGCGAGAAGAATAATTTTTTAATCAAGATCTTTATATATTCTATACTTTTAATTGCGGATAAAAATGCTGCATATTCACTAGATCCAGGGATTGCGAACCAATGGCACGAGACATTCATTACCTATGTCATGTTATGTTAAAAAAAATTTGGAGAGTGTTAAATCATTTTTATTTATACAATATAAGTGGTAGTCGTGACTTCGTTCAGACCAATTTAAGCGTTTAAGTACCTCAACATTTCAATATGTGTTTTTTCCTTATTTACGAAAGAAAAACCATTTTCGCGTATACTATATGTTACCTCGATATATAAGCTATAATTATGCCAATCTTCAGATTAAAAGTAAAATTTCGAAGTAACCAGCAAAATAAGCGTTGCGACATAACAGGTGGACAAACTTTCACATTTAATAATAATACTAATTTATGCTATAAATTCTTTGTAGGATATAGTACCACATAAGCATAAATTATGTACAGAAGTGTTATAAATGATACCGTACTATCATTATCATAGAACAATTAAACATTCGTAATAGTAAAGGTTTAAAAACAATGTTGTCATGAAATTAACTTCAACGTGTCAATATTCACAGTTACATTTCTTACAATGTATGTTAAGCATTATCTTTTAAGGCCAAAAACTGAAAATATATCAATTGAAACAAAATTTACATTTAGAGAACCTTTTTTAGTTTATTTATAGTTATTTTTTTAATATAATTTCTATACTATCAGTGACATAAAACAGGTATATAGAGTAGTTTGCCATTTTAAATGTTTAATCTTAATTTGTTTTATGGAGGCGACCTAATGAAATACTTTACACTGTCAGTAACTTTTTTATTACATTGGAAGTAGAGGCAGATTTGCTACACATTTTTTACAAGGCTGTTAAGGTTTTGCTGCCGTCACATGTATAGTTGATATTAATTGTTAACTCTGGTTGTCATATTATACTAGCTGTGCAGGCTTCGCCCGTGTGGAATCAGCGTGTCACAATTATTTTCTAGAATTCCAATTTTAAACATAAAAGTAGTAATTGTGAGTTAACCATAAGAGATGGAGACATGCTATCGCGGTCTTTTTTTGTAGTAGTAGTTTTATAGATCTTCAATTCTCTAGTACATTACTTAAAGCCCCCAACGAGCAAGGTTTTCAACAACTGCGCGATCTCTTAAACACACTTTTCATAATACCGATATGTAATATTTACCTAAACAATCCGGAAGTATTGAACAATCTTTTGGTGAAAACCGTACAAAGATCCGTTCAGTAGATTTTGAGAAAATCGATTACATACAGACAGACAGCTTTTTTGGGACTTTGTTTTATAATAAGTATAGATAGCACGTTAAAGTAGACGAATTCAAAATTGGACTTAGAGTTAAATACATTGTAATCCTTATTTCAATGCCATTTATGACATTACGTTATGAATTAATTAAAAAAAACTAATGTTTCCTTGCTCTTCCAAGTTATTGGTCTCATCTAAACTTACGAGATCTAGGCGCTACGGTTTATTGCAATTTGCTACAAAAACTTTTTGTATTAAAGTCATAAGTCATAAGTCATAATAATAAGAAGTAACAGGCTGTGAAAACCCAGCGGTAGTAATGTGGAACTGTTTCGAAGGGGTCACGAGTTCAGAACCCGAGCAGACAGCAATAAGTTTTTTTTGTTAAAAATGTGTCTACTTCATAATTGCAATTTATTACACGCTTTTCGGTGAAGGATAACATCTTAAAGATACCTGCATATCTTATTATATTGATAATTCAGGAGAAGTGTGTAATCTTCCATTCCGCATTGGAGCAGCATGATGGGTCTTAGCTCCAATTCCTCTCTCCAAACGCGGAGAAAGTAGACCTATGCCCTGCCGTGGGATAGTTAGTTTAAAGCGTATTTTAGATACACTGCTTGTCTTCTCTATCCTAAAAGTAATGCAAACGGAGCTGCCAGACCCGGCGGAAGCTTTTTTCCCTTGTCCGTTTTTAGGCAAACTCCCGGTCAACGAATAATTTACAAATAGATTAATTTACTAGGTTAATTTCCAACGCTAGTAACCGTGGTGTCAGCAGAAAGCAGTTTCTAACAACTGGTAGTTTTAATCAAATAAAAATGAATTTGCAATTAAAAGGCAAGAGAGATTTTCATCTCTGGCTTTCTAGATTTTCATTCATTCTATCAATAGAAATTGTAGTAACAAAATCTGTCAAAAAATTTGTTAATTTTCATTGAATACGTCGTTATTAGTTGCGTGTGGTAAATATCAACTATTAAATGCGACTCAGCCTTGACTAGTTGTGGGTCAGGCGATGCTAATTATCAAATATTTATTAATATATTATAATTATAATTTTATCATAATATATAAAATATCGTCAATTAAGTTTTTTGTATTGATAGTTGTGCTCTTGAACTCGTATGAATTCATGTACTGATAAGCGATTTTGCAGTACGACAGAATCAAATAGAAACGGGTAATGCTCATAACCGTACTAATAAGATTTTTTCTTCTATAAGTGGTACTAGGCACTGCATAAGAACATACATAATTATTAATTAGATTATAGAATTGTGCATGACAATATTCATAATTATAAAAAAATTGGCGATGTATATAATAGACAAAGTAGGAACCGATAAGCTTGTGGCTCCTGCTTTGCGCTTTGCATAAGCAAGTAAGTCGATTGTGGGTTTGGGTATAAGACTCTATCATCAAATTCCGCAAACAGTTTCAGCTTTGCCTTTACAGCGGTATAAAAACACTATTAAAAAAGGCTAATACAGAAAGCTTACTATACTATTGAGGCTTACTTAGCTACTCTTCGACCCAGTACAAGAACGTAATGCCTAAATGTAACTAATAATGAGAATTATATTTTGAAAACAGCAACCGCCGAGTTTCAGGCCCTTCTCGGTAGGTACAGCTTTCCGAACTAGTAGTAGAGTTGACGATTTAACTTGTTTACAAATTTACTTGAATAAAGAATATTTTAAATTTGAATCGAACTGAGGTGAAGACCATCGTTTCATACAGTGCGTATTGTCAGTGATGAGATATGGATCCGAAACGTGATAGTTGATTATGGACCTCACAAGAAAGCTCAGAGTCACTCAAAGGATGATGGAGCGAGCTATGCTTGAGTATGACGTATAGGTAATCAACTTAGAAATTAGGTGATCTTTAGAAGAAGTAAAGTCACCGATATATCTGAGCATGTCGCGAGAAGCTGAATTGACAATGGCAGGGCACATATTGGGGAGAACCAATGGACGTTGGGATGTTAAAAAATAGCGTGCTCACACTGGAAAACGCAGTGTCGGTAGGTCCCCTAGGGGGTGGACTGTTGACCTCAAAAAGGTCGCGAGGAACTGCCGGTAAAGAGACCCATAAATCCCGAAAAGAGATATATGTCCAGCAGTGGTCTGCTATTGGTTGAAGAAAAAGAAAGTTGTTACAAATAAATCCTTTGAAATATCCAAGGAACGTCAGGAATCATAGCAGTTATAACATTTCTCATCCACCCGCAGACAAAGTACATTACTAGGTTTTCGTAAGTCAAATAAGGACACTAAAATACCCAATGTTGATAGCATCAATCTTGCCTCTTCTCATCATACATTGGAATGGGACTGTAAATGGCTTATTTGGCTGGACTTTTTATTATTTTCAGGGTCATCCACGTACAAATGGTGTAGGGATTAAATATTTCCAATATATTTTATATTTTATTATTATTGAAAGTTTTGTGCGAAATCATATTTTTCTTAAAAGTTAGCCTATAACAATTTACGTAATCTTCACGGCCGAAGTATTGTAATAATATTTAAAGATGATAATGAGGTCAATCTCATTAAAATCGTGAATGTTAGACTAAATAGTTTTTTTCAAATACACGGTTAAGTGGTAATAATGCCTGTAAATAGTTTTCGGGAATGGACTTAAACCTAATGCTCGCTTGCTTACTTAATTTAAATTGCTAAGCCTGTAGCTGCCTGACGCAGCTACTTATACCTATTACCTCATAACCTATTACCTGATAACCTATTACCTTGGTCCCATGGTACATGGCATACGTACATGATAGGTTATCAGGTAAAAGGTTATGAGGTAATAGGTATTAGTAGCTGCGTCAGGCAGCTACAAGCTCATCATAGATAAAACATTAGCAAACATATAATGGAAATTTTGTAATTGGACATTAAAAAACCACCACAAATCTATTAGCACATAAACACCAGAAGTACTTCCATAGTCGTATCTGTTATAAAACAACGTCCCTCGCCACGTCTGTTTGTCTGTTCGTGAAAAACTTTATAACTTTTGTATTTTCATATGGTTTTCAACAATAGACAGGTACAGATAACTTATTAAGTTTTCTGTAAATCTAAAAACAATATGAAGAAAATGCCAGCGCCATCTCTGGGTAAGATTTTCTAAACATGCCCCTCTCCGTTAATCGACGCATCGAGAGCAGCGTTGGCAGTTGCATCGAACGCATCGGGAACTACTCCAACTGGACGTCTGATTTTGATTATCCACCCAAACTAATTCGATATTAATCCGATATATATACATGGGTTGTGCTAAAATCCCTAAATCGCTATATAAATGCCAATAGTTTTGGATTGAGGATGCTTTTTCTCGAGTTCGGCTTCAAGCATGTGATAAATTTCAGGTTAAGGAAGATGGTACTTGTGCTTGTTATCCATTCGATCCAAGCTTCGAAGAAGTAGCAACAGCAGTGCGGAGAGCATTGGTGCCATCTATTCATGGGCGCTGGGAGAGGTGCTTTTATGTGGCCAGCGATTGCTGTAGCCACTATATGGACGAGTATTCTCACTTGCAAGGTATACTTTTATACCTCTTTTTGTTACAGGTTCATGCAGAAGTAATTATTCCGTCAAATCGTTCATATTATATAAACTAAATAATTAACTAATAAGATTTAACTTTTAAAATAATTATATATTATTTAAATTATTATTTTTGAAAAGAGTGACCGCCGAGTTTCTCGGTAGTTTTTTTAGGTTCGAGTTAATTAAGTAGGTTCGAGGTAGTTCGAACCAGTGTTAGCTTCATTAATATTTGTCGATTCGAAAGAGCTTGTGGAGCTTAATAAACAATAATAGTTAGTTAAATAAAGAATAATTTGAATTTAATCTAATAGACTATTTATATACTATTGTTTCGCAGAAAAACACGAATGTCCACCGACATATGACGGCTGGACTTGCTGGCAGCCGGTGCCGAATGGATCCATCGCTAGATCTGTATGCCCTGAGTTCGCCTACTCGAATTCTGGACCAATATGTCATCGTATGTTTCTCTACTACTCCTTCATAATATTTGTAACGTCACGGCCTGCTACTATCCCACTGGGCATAGGTCTCCTTAAAACAAAACCGCTGCTTTAATGTATATTGGTAGCTTACACAGGAGTTCTCCAGAGATATGTAGGTTTCCTCACAATGTATTCCTTTAACAAGTGCGTGATCAATTGTTATTATAAAATTAGGGACATAGGTTTTAACTCAAAAATTCATTGCTAGGCCCGGGTTGAACCCGTGATAACCTGGAAACACACGGTCGCACTTTTCGGATATTACAGTTCACGTGCGATATCAAAGCTCTCCATAATTTTCATTGATCCCTAAAAATTAATTAATATCAATTAGAAAGTCTCTCTTCACTGCCCTCTGGATGCATGAAAAAAAATAAAAAAAATATATAAGTAATAAATAAAACCCTTTTTTTATATATAAGTAAAACGTTGTATCAAATTTTATGTTGTACTCACGCTATTTTTTGAGTTTTTTGCAGATACAAATATATGGAAATTAAATTTTAGTATATAAGATGTAGGGCATAAAACATTATAATAAAGTACATAACTGTAAGAAGTCTTAGAGAATGAATTTTATTTTCAATCATTTCATACAATCATCCGTATTTTGTCGAACGAGAATCAAGATGGGCGTGTAGCGATTCTCTTTAATACGTGTCCGAAAAACAGTTAAATCCCGGGTTTTAGGCGATCATGGACGATGATTGGCGAGTACAGCTGAGTATGCCGCCTACAAAACGTTCGCGCTTAATCGTTTGTAATCACCGATTATGAAGAGAAGAAAATCAATTTTGAAATAACTAACTCTTACCTACAGATTTTAGCCACAAAGAATGCCACAGTGATGGAGAATGGGAGCTTCAAACGGACTATAGCACTTGCAGTATCACACCCCGGCTCTTACGTCGGTACCGCTATTACACTGGTGTGCTTACCTTTTCCGTAGTCACCGGTTTACCTGCCATTGCTATTTTTATCTTCTACAAGCGTTTACGGATCACTAGAGTGGCTCTACACAGAAATCTTCTGATAGCTATCGTATTGAGAAACATTATTGTTATCATCAGCAGAAATGTGGTAAGTCCTTGTTATTCTTAAAGGTATAAATATTTATTAAATACTTTTTAATTTGAATTCATCGAAATGGATAAGAAGAGCCTTTAAAGAATTTAGTGATACTAAAGAAAATGTTCAAAACGTTTCCAAGTTTGTTAAATGTTTAAGGTTTCAAAGTGTTTAAGCGATGTCTCCGTTTAGGGAAAATACAATATTGGCAGACCTTTCACTAGACGGACAGAAGACCTCAGATAGGTCATATTATTCCTTTGGATTCTAGCAGCACACATCCCTTCAATAGATCTATGTTAAACAGCGGAATAACTTTGAGAGATTAGACGGGGAAGTTTGAGCTAAATTTGCCAGATATTTAATACAGAAATATTTCTATATGTTACCCCGGTGTAGAAGCATTAATTGTGGCAAATATTCGTCTAGCGTATTAGCTTTAAAGCCTAACAGACAAACTTTCGCATTTATAATATTAGTATAGATTGTATTTTCATATAGGTTGTGATACATTGGCCCTTGTTCACTTTTAGATTTATATAGACGAACTAACAAATGCAGGAGAAACGATAATGTCACAAAATAGTGTTGCCTGCCGTGTCCTGGGCGTAGCAGAGAGGCTCGCTGGAAACATTGTGTTTGTATGCATGTTGATGGAAGGGATATATCTTCATAGACTTATTGTTGCAGTTTTTAGGCAGAAACTAAGGATGAAATTGCTTTATTGCATTGGAGCATGTTAGTAAGCATTTTTTTGCTGGTAAAATTATCTATACAATATAATCATGCATCTAAATGGTATGAAATTTCTTGTATGATTTGAGAATATATGACTTAATATGTATAATTAATAGGTTCACTAATACATGTCGTTATTTTACTCCTTGTACATATTTGAATCTTTGAATTTAGACTAATAACAACATCATAGAAATACTAAATATTAGTAACTAATGCTCGATGGCGTCATCATAATAATTTAAACATGATGTCTCGTCACGGTAATCATTGCAAACCTATATCAATATTATTTTTGAATATGTGGATATTTGTTTCAATTTTAGAGATAGAATAATTTCGATATAAAATAAAAAATCGCTCATAGTTACGCTATTAATTTTAGTAAGAGTCTTAACGCCTGCGATAAAGCGTTTGCATAAACACTTTTATTTAATATTGCTCGCGAATTTCTCAAGCTAAGCGGTTTAGTTTAATTGAGAAGTTGCAAGAGTATACAACATGTATAGTGTTGTGCACAAATTTAAACTTACTGTACTAAATATTTAATGTGTTCATCATTCTCCTACCCTCTACTCTAAGTAGGGTCGGCACAACATGTTACAAACATGTTGTCACATGATTTGGCTACGTATTTTACCTTGGTCGCTTTTTACGACACCTCGGTAAGAAAGAGGGTGGTCTATTTTACTCAACCGGATACCACACGGTGTGTCAACTTACCTTAGTCGCCTTTTACGACATCTCGGTAAGAAATGAGGGTGGTCTATTCTACTCAACCGGATACCACACGGTGTGTCAACTTACCTTAGTCGCCTTTTACGACACCTCGGTAAGAAATGAGGGGGCGGGCGTATATAACACTACTTATTTTGTTGCCTTTGTCAGATAAATTACGTTACCTTTTTTCATACGTTAACTTTTTCTTCAGTATTTGCGATACTGCCTGTAATCGCGTGGTCGACATTGATGATCTTGTTGAACGACCACTCTTGCTGGTTGGTGTACACGGTAGAGAATGTACAGTGGTCGCTGGATGCTCCTCGATTACTCATCTTAGTTGTCAATGGCGTTCTCTACATTGATGTACTCAGAGTGCTATTCACTAAGATACGGAACAGCGAGAACGCTAACCAGTTGTGAGTAAATGATGCCCTAAAATTGTATAGAATAATATATGTATACATACTTTGACTTTGACTGGCCCGTTGGCGCTGTGGGTAGAGAACCCGCCTTCAGCTCCGCGGGTCGCGGGTTCGATTCCCGCCGTGGGCCAACATTTTCTATAAACAAATTGTTGGTTCTTCGAGACTGGGTGTGTATTTAGAGGAACGTTTAAGTACGCGGCCAGTAAAATATGGAATGATCTGCCTCCCCCAGCCGTAGCATCAAAATCTATACATGTGTTTCGTAAAATTGTGAAACAAAAATTTCTAGAAAAACAAAAAGAAGACATAATCGTAGCTTTTGGGTTGTGTACAATTCTGGATTGCAAATTATGATTGCTCGAGAAACAGAAATGACATACAATAATATCCTAATTATAATATCCTAAATCTTTATAATATTCTAAAACTCTAACCTGTATATGATATGCTATGTGTACCTGTTAGCGGACCGGTCCGTGATATTACTTTAAGGTCGGGCCTGAAAATCAGCGCTGCGGTTTTATTTATATCCTTAAATACCGCAGCAATATGCTGAGGCTGCGACCCTTTCAACTAGAATACCACTTAAGTTGATAAATTTAAGTATAGTTTTTTATATTATTTTATGTTTATTTGCTTACTTGTCTTAGATTTACTTTTCCTTACTGTAAAATTATTTTTAAGTTGTTGTGGTAATTTTTAGTTGAATAAATACTTTATTATGATTATTATTATTATTATTATTTGTATTTAAGTATGTATCTAAAATTATATATGTAGTATATTTACCAGTTGTCCGTCAACCATATTAAGTTACTTACTTTGAGGACGGACGACCGTGTGTGTAAATGTCCCATATATTTATTTTATTTTATTTTATACTTATATATCTTAACACCGTATTTGATTCAAAACTTTTGGGTAGAAATGGTCTATTACGCAGTGATGTGTGGCCTCTCTCTTTTTTGTAGGGAAGGGTTGAAGCTTAAACTTAGGTTACCATTTCCTCAGAATTTTCTGAAGATATTCAGGTTTAACGAATTTTTCCTCGCCGAAAAACAGTTCGGGTTAATTCATTTTAAAACCCTCAGATATAATTTTATAAGGAAAACATATTATTGTGCATGTCGAATGTACGATAAAAATTAAAATATTATAATAAATTAAGATATTACTACGCTAAAATTATACCTTTAAATATAATAAGAATTTTAATTTATATTGATACTTGGGGAATTATTGTTATTAATCAAATTTTCATTACTACTATTATTTATTACTCATCTTTATTAATTGCTTTATTAATTAATTTTATTAAATGTAGGTATACTTTTTTATCAACTGGAACTTAAGTGATGTTCATTTTACAGCTTAAGACGTAAAAGAGTCTCAAGGGATGTTTGTAAGAGATAGCTATAAGACCGCCTTTGCACGTTTTCGTAATTTATTTCTTGTACAAACAAATATTTTGCTGAATACATAAAGACATAAATTAGTTTTTTTTTATAAATATATGGAACACTTACACACACGGTCGTTCATCCCTAAAGTAAATAATACTTGTGTTATGGGTGACGGACAACTGGTAGACACCCAGGCTCGAAGAACCAACAAATTGTTTATAGAAAATGTTGGCCCTCGGCGGGAATCGAACCCGTGACCCGCGGAGCTGAAGGCAGGGTCACTACCCGCTGCGCCAACGGGCCAGTCAGCAGATGGATAGTATAATAATTTCATGAAATCTGTTTGACAGTCGTTACTTTTTTATTTCATCATAGGAACACAGCGAAGGCGACATTGTTCCTGATGCCACTATTCGGGGTGCAGTTTCTGTTCACTGTGTTTCGACCTAATACAACCAACTGCGAGGCCGAACAGTTCTATTATTTTGTCGCTTACACTATGGAGGCTTTGCAGGGATTCATTGTTGCATTGCTTTACTGCTACATTAATAAAGAGGTAAGTACTAAATATTTCTACTTTTAATCAAATCAATGACGCATTCACATAAGTCATATTTTGAAGTGAAGGAGAGTGTTCAAATATATTACGTTCTCACAGATGATTAACATATGTAACTGATGTGTTTATCATTTCACAAAATTAAAAAAAAATAGATTTAGAAAGAACAAAGAAAGAAAAGAAAAGAGAAAATGTATACATATAGAATAGGTATATCTATGTAAACATCTTAATGTATATATCTTATAAAATAGCATTATAACAATATTATGAAAAAAAAGTTTTCTGGAGTGTCTGTGTCTGTTTGTCTCTTCGCGATATACTGAAAAAGTGCTAAAGTAAATATTCATACGGTTTTCACTAATAGTTCATTCACTGATTAGTGAGAAAGATTTAGGCACATTTGTTGAATCGGTCTAAACATTAAAAGGTCTGAAAGGTGTAATCGAAAAGGCTATATTTGATAATTTTAACTTTGCCATTACAGCAATTTAAAAATACTTTTAAAAAGAGGCTGATACAGAAAGCCTATTATACCGTGGAGGCTTACATTGATGATAAGAATGCGTGGATATAGCTGCTCTTTGACCTTGTGCAGGATAGCTATGACAAAATGTAATTAGTATTAAGAATCTTCTTTTTTAAAAGAGCTCCACCGAGTTTCTTGCTGGCTCTTCTCGGTAGGACGGCTTTCCGAACCAGCAGTAAAGTTGACGATTCAAAAGCACTTGTTTACAAGTTTACTTGAATAAAGAATATTCTGAATTTGAATTTTGAATTTGATAAAATCCTTAATATTGACTCTCATAAGGAAGGCAAAGTGAGACCTATATGTCCGTATTTTATTAGAACGTTACATACTTCCTAATTAACTTAGTTTTGTCTATACAGGTCCATGCACTTATCAAGGCTACTTACAAAAAAGCAGAGGATACTGTCACGTCTCGTATCAGAAGTTCCTCTAATTATCCTCGTGTCAGTGGGGATCACACCGCTGAAAGAAGATTCACTTACAGTACTGCGCTGCATACAAATAATGTGGATGACGCGAAAAACCATTACGCAAGCATGAAACCTAAATTACATGTCGCTGAAATAATATCAATACAAGCGAGTGAAAGACTAGCTGAAATACTAGACCCAGTTTATGAAACAATAGACAACGGTGTTATCACTGAGGGATACGATTATTTAGAAAGGTCGGACGCGGATAATGATTCAGGCTTTATACGAAACAGAAATTCTAAAGTAGACGAATATTACGGTTTCACGAATGCGTCGAGCGTTTCTATAGGTTGTCCGGATTGGTTGAAATGTGTGTCCTCGCCATCGAGCAGTATTTATAATAATTCAGAAGCTCCAGGAGACGCAAAACATGTTGAAACAACAAATATCCTAGTAGGTCAAAATAGAGCGGAAAATAACAAAAAATCTGAAACAAGTGACTATGAAAATGCTAATAATGCTGACTATGAAAATATTTATCAAGACGAAAAATCAGATAAAATTCAAAAAGATGTTACTCACACAGAAACAGATATTGGTAATGGTAAGTACGAGAATATGCTGGATGAAATTATGCAATGTATGGAAAACAAAGACAGCGGAGATGTTAAATTAAATCCAGACTTTATGTCTCCAAATAGATCAGAAGGAGAAAAAATCGTGTTTGTGGAAGAATAAATTGTAACAGATTATAAAAATATAATATAATGTACAATGACTTTAAAATAAAGAGACAATGTTTGAATGATTCAATCATAAAGTTATATATTAGAGTAGATAAGCCAGCCTAAAATGACCCCAATTATAATAAAGAGAAATAATGAGACTGCATCTGTCTGTCTCTCTTTTTTATATGTTATTAGACAAAGATAAGTATACGATTTTCATCTTCTCTCTCATTATTTATCGTAACACTCTCACATACAGTCCTGTCTATGGTCCCTATTTTAGTATAATAACTCTATGAATTACTAATAAAGTTGTGGTTTGCAATATTATTTGTAAAATTTGTTACGAAATAAATTTTGTTTTATTTTCACTGTAGTTTTTAGTCTCAGATATAAATATTTAACACTGTGCAATAAATTTATAACATTGTTGCTGTTGATAAATCGAAATAAATAAATACCGGATCGATTTTCCGGATTCGGTTTCGATTCCCGCCGAGGGCCAACATTTTCTATAAACAATTAGTTGGTTCTTCGAGCCTGGGCGTATATTTTTATTTAAGTATGTATTTAAAAATTATATATGTACATAGTATATTTACTATGCCCACTGCTGGGCTAAGGTCTCCTCTCTCCGTTTTTGGAGAGAAGGATTGGAGCTAAGACCTACCACGCTGCTCCAATGCGGGTTGGTAGGTTACACATATCCCTAGATTTCTCTAGAGATATGCAGGTTTCCTCACGATGTTTTCCTTCACCGAAAAGCGTGTGATAAATTGAAATTATCAATTAGATACATAAGTTTTAATAGAAAAACTCATTGGTACCTGCCCGGGGTTTGAACCCATGTCGTCTCTAGGGAGTCGCACGGTCTCACCGCTAGGCTATCACAGCTTACTTTACTACTACTTATAGTATATTTACCAGTTGTCTGACAACCATAACATTAAGTTACTTACTTTGGGTATGGACGACTGTGTGTCCGTCCCATATATTTATTTGTAATCTTAAATAAAACAATAACCAAAGTATTGTTTCTTTTAAAAACTGTTTTAACTACTAAACGAGACTACAATAACAGAATTTCATTTTCATAACATGATTTTGACAAAAAGTTCATGATAATCTTCAGTCAAAATAACTGGATTAAATTACAGTACAAATTTCGTCAATTTTGTTATATATAAAAATGCTTTTGGAACTTAAATATAAACGATTATAGCAACTGAATGGTATGAGAAAAATAAGTAATATGAAAAAACACAGAAATTTTTTTTGTGTAAATTGACGCGTAAAATTAAAATTGTTGTAATCAATTCATATTGCACAATATAATGTTCTATCGTCCATTCTCTTCTCCTCCTACTTAATCTTAAAGTTATTTATATAAATTTTCAATCAAAAATATATAAATCAAAGGAGGATCTTAAAATTGGTATCTATCTTAAACTGTAGAAATTTACACTATATCGTAAATATATTCTCTACAGCTCTATGATATAATATATTTACAGACACAAATAGGCAAAATTATTGAAAAAGTTTTTATATGAAGACTTTAATTTCATGGAACGTTCCAGTTGTTCTAAAATGTTTATCCTTTCAAAACTAAGTTACAAAAGTGAGCGTATTTCTATACGCACACGCAGTTCATGCTGAATCTTTGAGTGAAGATTACCCAAACTCGGTATATCTTAGTATACAATTCTGGTCGGTGGGTGTCACCCAATAAACGTTTATAGAAATGGTGGTCAAGTTATTGCTAGTTTTGTTAATTTGTTGGGGTGTGGAAGGATTTCCTGATGGCGCGCCGGTGGATGCTTGCGTTAAGGATCGCGCTAATCAACCAAACCACGGCCAGCATCGTACACAGCCGTTGTCCAACTTGCCTTACAGGGTGGCAGCGTCTTCTAGTACCTATAGCCCAAATTCCAAGATCGCAGGTTTGTGTCTTATTTAGTATTATCGACGTTACTAAATTACTTAATGGATATTGTGTAACATATAGATTATGGATTATTATAAAATAAGATATGATAGTTTTAAATTCAAAATTCAAAATATGCTTTATTCAAGTAAACTTGTAAACAAGTGCTTTTGAATCGTCAACTTTACTGCCATATTAGCACCATCATATTTTTTTTCACTCTTAGCATTTTCTAACAGTTCTTAACACTTCTGGTTAGGTTAGTTAAATTGCTATTGCAATAGGCTATAGACACTGCAGTATAAAACAGTAATGTGTATATGTTTATCATAGCCTAAACATTCTAAGACATCTCATAAAAGTAGCGAGCACTTGCTCTTTAACTGATGGGTTAACAACTCATCTTTTGAGACGAATTAGAGCTTACAGCCACCACATTGCTAAAATGCGAATTCGCAAGTTATACAAGTCCAAGATTAAATTTTTTTAAGATTTAAATTTCATCATCATTCTCCAGCCCTTATCCCACTCTAAGTGGGGTCGGCACAACATGTTACATGTTGCCATATGATTTGGCTACGTATTTTACGACCGGCCGCCTGCCTGACGTCAACTTAACTTAGTCGCCTTTTACAACACCTCGGTAAGAAATGAGGTTGGTCTATTCTATGTAGCCGGATACCACACGGCATTTACCTTAGTCGCCTCTAACAACACCTCGGTAAGAAAGGAGGGTGGTCTATTCTATTCTGCCGATTACAACACGGCGTTTTAACCTTAAATTTCATGATTATCTTCTATAGATTGAAGCCTGCATGGATTTGAATCCTTTACTCCTTATATGATTCGTGGTCTCACCGTAATATAAACAAAATCTATTGATTTTGTTTATATTACGGTGAGACCACGAATCTATTGATTTTGTTTATATTACTTTAGTCGCCTGTTAAATAAATTTCCTTTTAATGTGGAAATTACTTGTTATGGTTATTTCCACCGAAGGAAAATAATAAGTGATTAACTTCATGACTGTTCAATTTTGACAACTGGAACTGAATAAAACAGAATGATACTACTTTAAAAGATAATCTGTTGTGTTGAACTATAAGATTAAAAAATACTTTTATTCAAATTAATTTTACCCACATTAAACTCTCAATAGTTATCTATATCTGTGTTGTAATATTTCCGAATTTGGCCTTTATTTTGCATACAATAGATCATCACGGTTTGTTAATTTCAAAACATATTCGGCGTTGCGTAATTGTTATTGCGGAGATTTTACAGGTCAGGGCTTATGAATCGTTCACATGAAAGTGTACATCTAATGATCTTAAATTAGTATAAGTGATTGCAATGTTTAACATAAGTAGTAATAATTAAATAAATAAATTTAATAGGTAAAGACGGAAAAAAATAGTTGTGATAACGTAAGAATCCGATGATGGAGTTTAAGGAATGATAACGTGATATTTGTGACAGATTTTAAATAAATTTGGCTCAATTTAAGCTTATATACTTTCATAACTAAAAAATAACTAAATATTAAAAAAATTAAAAAATAAATATTTTTTTTCTTTCGGGAACATATTGTAGTATTGTGAGTATTAAAAAGCTTAGATTGGCGCGAACAAAGTCGCAGGTACCACTGGTCTAGTATAAAAATCAATACCTCTTGGTATTAAACCATAGTATTTACACTATGCGGTTACGCAAGTATAGCTGATGGTATTTTAGGTCAAGCGCTTATGGCGGACTGCTCACTCAACCGGTCTCGTTTGATACAGATTTTTCTATATTTTCCATTAATGCATATTAATTTATTATACGTGTAATCCAATGACATTGAATACTTTAAATTACACTCTGCGTGTCTGCGAGCGGTGCTATATTTTAAAGGAAATAACGAAATGGGCAGGAAGTCATAACATTTCAAATAAAAAATGTAAACATTGCATAAGAAAACTATGTATTAGGATTATTCTGTAACAATGTTGGAAAAAAATCATCCGGTGGTATGTGCAAAGATATTTAACTTCCTAAGCTATCTTACTTTTTTTTACTCGTATAATCAGGTTAAGATAATTGTACATAATGCCTTAACTAAAGTAAATGCTTCATTTAAATACAGATTTCACTTATTAATTCTTGTATGTATTCAAAAAAGCACGTGTGGATTATTTAACCTCTACTCTAACTATCTTTATTAATTCTAGTGACAATCGAAGGTGCTGAACCTTTCAAAGGTTTCTTTATCCAAGCACGCTCGGCTGAAAATAACGAATGGTTGGGCTCGTGGGAGGACACCCCGAATACCAGCCCTCTTCCAGAATGCTCAGCTATCACTCACGCGGACCCCAGAGACAAGATCAGGGCCACTTTGTTATGGAAAGCACCACATAATTCACACGGACGAGTGTACTTTACGTAAGTATTTCACTTGTATAAAACAAAACTTGTATAAAACTCAAGTTTCGAGAATCGAAACCTCGTATATCCTTAAAATGTAAACCGAAGAATAGAAAACACAATGAATTACTTCAAATTCAGAGTGCCTGAATATTTTAGGAGTCGTAATACATCATTGCTATGTTTATCTGTGTCTATACCAATATATAAAGCTGAAGAATTTGCTCAGGAAATACTGGACCGATTTGAAAAATTATTTGAGAGTAAGATAGTCCATTTACCGAGGAAGACTATAGACATATAACGCGCATTAGCGCGAGCTAAGATAAATAGGAGAATAAAAAAAAAATTTCCTTGCGTGCGCTAAGTAAACGGTGAAAGTTACGCAAAAATCATGTAATACAAAATTGTTCCCATCTTAAAGTTCTAAATAAAAGTCCGTGCCAGTATATGTCTAGCTTTTAAGGTTAACCCACTTTAACCATAATTAATATAAGTAAGTAAGGTTTACTCAAATAATAACACTGCAGTCCACGCGAACGATGTTGCGTTTAAAAGCGAGTGTGTATATAAGTGTATTTTGAATAATGTATTTTAATTTAATGATTTCTACTATAGATGCTCCACATATTCGATCATTTAATGATGCTCTAAATCAAATTTTTAGCTTTTGTCTACCAATAATATGCTATGATGGAAATCTTTAAAACAAATAGCTTAACACTGTATTTTTCACATCGTTTTAATTCTCAGATTTGACCGTACTATTACATTAGTATTGGACTCAATTGTGGTTTCGTCACGGCAAATATTAGAAATTCACAGTTTTCATCAGATTCAGGACATACAGGTTTCATCACAACACTTTTGTTCGCCGTAAAGCCTTAGTTGAACTGTATTGTAAATTAAAAGGTCTATGCTAGGTTCTACTCGTATGGTATAGGAATCCCAGAATCCTTGATAAGGATCGCGTTCACTCGCCATTTGACCATCAAGGGGTTTTACATAAGACTTATAATTAAAGTATGTCTTATAGAAAAATGATTTTATTACATAGTTGATTCTAAGCCTCTCACTTTGACCCATATGACGTATGTCGTAACATAAGCACTCGTATCGCAGACCTTTAGATAAAGTTGAACGATAAATATAGGTTCTCGAAAATCGTGTAACAGTAATTACTCACTGGCTAAAATTTATACCAATCTTGTTATCGCCTTATTACCTATTTAGCTGTCAGTATGTACGCTCACCATGATTTCTTAATATGACACACATTTGTGCAACTCGGCTTGCTGGCAACCGTCCTCGCACCAGATTTTAAGTAGTCATGTATGTATAAATGATAATAAATTTAAACGAGAGATCATGAATAGATATAAATCATGTTTTGTATAGACATTAATGAATTAAAAAAATATAAAAAACAGCATATTTTTTGAAGTATTAAAAATGAAATATTAAGTTTTTTACTAGCTGTCATTAGCTGTCCGGCCACGCGTTGCTGTGGCTTAGTCTGGTTTAGAATTCCCCTCGAAAAAGAACTGCACAGCTTAAAAAAATGCTCCGCTTGCCACCAAACAACAGAAACATTAACTAGGTGATCATTCTAAAAATTGTCAGAAAATTTAATTAAAATCGGACCGATTTTAAGTAAATTCGTTTCAGTTTCTATAAAGGACATACAGACAAATATTTTAATACATTAGATTAGAACTAATAATGTGATGTATGCCTAAGTAATATACTTAGAGTCACCTGGTGGAATATGGCGTTAAGATTATGCCGAGTAAAAATTAAGTCTGCCATAGCTTGCGAATATCTACTTTAATATCAAATGCTGATATGTGTATGTTTGATTATCCCTATTTATGTACTTAACGATAAAACAACACTGTTACAGTACTGGATATTTCTGTTACCCGCTTCTTAAATGAATTGATCACATCGACTTTGGACCCTAGAACTATGGTACTATATTATTTTACTTCGTTGTGCAGTTTGTGCTAGTGGTTGTGCAGGAACTGCTTTATGACTCGATGTTCACCACTTTTCCTAATCTTTTACAATTGAGCGCAATATATCTTTTCCAGACAGTCATACTTTTTAAATTCAACTTGCAATATATGTATGTGAAGAAGGAATCTTGCAAGTTAAATTTGACCCACTTCTCGGTGTCCGATTGAACTGAAATTCTATATACTGGTTCATTCGCGATGACAATGCATGTTTATGATAAACGTGACCTGATGTTCGCCAGGATTGGCTACAGACGAGGGAACTCCTTAACTGATAACACTAGGGACATGAAGTTTTATTAAAAGCTTTTTTAAAAACCTTTTTGCCTTGACTTGTTTTCTGTAACTATTTAGAAATGCTGATAGGCACATACTGTACGTGTGACAGTTGCGCAAATCCTTACTTTCAGCTAAAGATAAAGAATTAATTACTTTGTGATTAAAAATTCATTTGCTAATTGTCTTAATTAATTTTTCATCTTGCAGAGGCACAGTGCTAAAGAACTATGGAACATTCTGGGCGAACCTTATCGCGGAGGCACCGCAGGACCCTGCCTCTCTTCAAGTACTCTCACAATTTTAGTCTAAAGAATATAATATAATTAATTTAAATATGTTAACATAAAACATTTTTTTTGTAAGTGTTTAGTTGCGATATCACAAAGAAAAAACCTGAATTATAGAAATCTATATATGACCGCTATAACTTGGATGTTTTTGAAGTGAATAGGTATACATGTAAAAGTAACAGCCTGTTATTATGCCCACTCAAACTCAAACTCAAACTCAAACTCAAAATATTCTTTATTCAAGTAGACTGTTTACAGTACTTTTGAATCGTCAAATGTTTACAAGAAGTTACCACTGATTCGGAAGTTTGCTCCTACCAAGAAGAACCAGCAAGAAACTCGGCGGCCATTCTTTTACTTTAAATATATATTTTTTTACAATTTGATTGATGGTTACAAATAAATCGTTGCAGCTTGGTGCGTTGCACTGCTGGGCTAAGGCCTCCTCTCTCCGTTTTTGGAGAGAAGGATTGGAGCTAAGACCTATCACGCTGCTCCAATGCGGATTGGTAGGTTACACATATTCCTAGAGAATTCTCTAGAGATATGCAGGTTTCCTCACGATGTTTTCCTTCACCGAAAAGCGTGTGATTAATTGCAATTATCAATTAGACACATAAGTTTTTAATAGAAAAACTCATAGGTGCCTGCCCGGGGTTTGAACCTATGTCGTCTCTAGAGTCGCACGGTCTCACCACTAGGCTATCACAGCTACATGTAAGGGCAGGTATACATGTAAGGGCAGATAAAAATAATGATGAACATGCTAGGAATCTTTGCTTTTGATTATTCATTAAAAACCATCACGATTATAAGATAAATATGTTATTAAGGATCTTAAGGCCATATATCTATGACAGAAAAGGTCATAAAGAGAACCAAGAATCTAGGGCATTAAGAGAATTAAGTTCGGTCAAAATATTGCACTCTTTCTAATCCTAATTCTAATCCGGCTATGCTTTACTGTGACTTAGTCTAGTGTTTCCTGTTCTTGCAAGTAAGTTTATAAAACTATGAATATCTATTTAATAAGTGCTAAGCTCTCTAAAGAACAGGTTTAGGCAGTAAAAAACATAAAATATCATTGGGATATGATGAATTGCTCAGGAAAGCATACAAAGCAAATTAACATCTATTTATGTTCCCTTTGTGGTCCTTTAGGTGGTTGAAGGAAACTATCTTGTTGGCGGAAATATATTTAATTGGGTAAAATACCGAGAATACCGAAGCGCCTTAACAATGCGCGGCGCAGGAACGACTGACTCTAATAACGTAATTATTACATTAAAATTGTACTACAGTAGCCCCCCTGTTAAAAGATTTATAGAAGATATAAAATAGATTAAAGATTTATATTGTCCCTACAATTTCTATTCATTTAAACCAATAATGAGTAGCTGACCGAGCAAACGTTGTTTTGCCATATAAAGTATTTCTAGGAAATTTGTAGTGTACATTAAAAAAAAACAAAAAAAAGAATGTTAAGGGTAGTCAACCCGTATCACTTAGGGGTATGAAAAACAGATAGTAGCCGATTCTCAGACCTACTGAATAGGCATATAAAATTTCATAACAATTGGTCAAGCCGTTTCGGAGGAGTATGGTAACTAATATGACACGGAATTTTATATATAAGATGTTGGAATTGTAAATAAAAGATTTGTTATAAGAAAAGGTATTTTATTGACATACAGTTATGAGTTAAAACATTACATTCCTCAATGTATATTTCAAAATAAAAAAATCTTGTGCAATCAATAATATTCGGTTAATAAATTAAATATAACTTTGTATAGGCACTGAGCAAATAATCTAGCAGAACTAATATCCAAGCTTGTATAGAAAGCAAATGTGTTAATATAAAATCACAGATATTACGAAGCTTTTTGTTTCAATACGGGACGCTTTATTCCCATTAGATCACAGATCTCATTTCTAATCGGCCTCAATTCGTTAACGTCCTTTTCCCAATCAGTTTCAGCGAGAATTGTCATCACCTGAAAGTATTATTGTTTTTTACAGAAGATCTCACAGGAGGTATTTTTTGAACGACGTACCTACTTAGCAGTATATCCTAATAGAAAAGAGTTTAGTAAAGAGTCATTTTACGTCATTTAATATTATATTATCACGTCTGCAAATTGGCATATTCGTAATAATAAAAATTTGCAATTATCATTAATACTTTCTGAACTCGGTGTGTAAATATATATATTGCCTTTCAAGTTTAATCTTAATTAGATGAATCTTAATTTCGTTTAATAGACTTTTGACTGAGCTATTAGTCTACCAAAAATTAGCTTATGTTACAATAATTTTTAATGGGGGTACAAGATCTTGGAGCTGTGATAGCCCAGCGGTGAGACCGTGCGACTCTTTCGAGGGGAATACGAGTTCAAACCCGGGCAGGCACCAATGAGTTTTTCTATTAAAACTCATGTGTCTAATTGATAATTGCAATATATCACACGCTTTTCGGTGAAGGAAAACATCGTGAGGAAACCTGCATATCTCTAAAAAATTCTAGGGATATGTGTAACCTACCAATCCGCAATGGAGCAGCGTGGTAGGTCTTAGCTCCAACCCTTCTCTCCAGAAACGGAGAGAGGAGTCCCTATGCCCAGCAGTGGGATTGTAACGGGCCGTTACTTTACAAGATCTTGAAACAAATTAGTGTTGCTTGTAGTTTAAAAGGGGAGTAGAATCATTAGATGCCTTGATATCTTGGTCGTGAGTCAATGTCTGGTGTGTGTCAAATAGTTATCGCCCCCCCCCTCTTTTAATTTAACTTTCTTATTTCTTTTAAATTTATTTATTTATTTTTAATTTTATTTTTATTGTTTATTACTTTTTTTCTCTTTGTTATGATATTTAATTGTTTGTGTGCATGAAAGTGTTATATGTAAATAAATGCTGTTTGATTTGATTTGAGTAGCTGTTATACCTGGTCAAGAGCATCTTGTTCTATCGCACACTGGTCTCCATAAAGAGTCAGCGCTTCGTACAGTCTGGCTGCGGCGCAACGACGCACATACCGGTCCGCGTAGCACACGTAGATCACCAACTGGCCTAACGAACGGGACATCACCACTCCCCCTACCTGTACCAATACAAATCTCTGGAACTATCTCATCATACAAGCCTCTATGATAGTGGAGACAATACAAATCTCTGGAACTACCTCATCATACAAGCCTCTATGATAGTGGAGACAATACAAATCTCTGGAACTACCTCATCATACAAGCCTCTATGATAGTGGAGACAATACAAATCTCTGGGACTACCTCATCATACAAGCCTCTATGATAGTGGAGACAATACAAATCTCTGGAACTACCTCATCATACAAGCCTCTATGATAGTGAAGACAACACAAATCTCTGGAACTACCTCATCATACAAGCCTCTTGGAGACAATACAAATCTCTGGGACTACCTCATCGTACAAGCCTCTATGATAGTGGAGACAATACAAATCTCTGGAACTACCTCATCATACAAGCCTCTATGATAGTGGAGACAATACAAATCTCTGGAACTACTTCATCATACAAGCCTCTATGATAGTGGAGACAATACAAATCTCTGGTACTACCTCATCATACAAGCCTCTATGATAGTGGAGACAATACAAATCTCTGGAACTACCTCATCATACAAGCCTCTATGATAGTGGAGACAATACAAATCTCTGGGACTATCTCATCATACAAGCCTCTATGATAGTGGAGACAATACAAATCTCTGGAACTACCTCATCATACAAGCCTCTATGATAGTGAAAACAACACAAATCTCTGGAACTACCTCATCATACAAGCCTCTATGATAGTGGAGACAATACAAATCTCTGGGACTACCTCATCATACAAGCCTCTATGATAGTGGAGACAATACAAATCTCTGGGACTACCTCATCATACAAGCCTCTATGATAGTGGAGACTATACAAATCTCTGGGACTACCTCATCATACAAGCCTCTATGATAGTGGAGACAATACAAATCTCTGGGACTACCTCATCATACAAGCCTCTATGATAGTGGAGACAATACAAATCTCTGGGACTACCTCATCATACAAGCCTCTATGATAGTGGAGACAATACAAATCTCTGGGACTACCTCATCATACAAGCCTCTATGATAGTGGAGATACTTCAATACTCAATATTTTTGTTCATGCAACATAACATGTTGACATCGGTGTTCCAGATATTTTTATTATTATTATGTTAGCATAGAGCTTCTTACTGAGAATGATTCTTCTCAGTAAGAAGATAATTCTCAACTGTCCCAAGGAGTGGGACATTACTAATACGCCCACCTGTACCGATATCAAACATCTTTAGAACTACCCTATCTCATCAGCCACTATTTCGGTTGAGATATTTTTCAATACTCAATATTTTCATTCATTTCATTGATTTGGATGATTTGGATTTTCATAGGTTAAATATTTTTATTAATGTAAGTATAGAGAATGGTTCTTTTCAGTAAGATCAATATTCCGAACACTGATTCGATACTGTCATTTAGTTTTCTAAATTATGAAATAGTTTTTGATGCATCAGTAGCACTGATAGTTATTACTACTAGTCATATTACCGACTATTATATGTCCCACGGAAGATAATCTATAAACAATCATACAGGGAACCTACTTTCTGGCATCGATAATTTTTATTTATTAGCTGGTTTTAAATAATAAAAATATGTTTTACCTGAATCAATTGACACAAAACATTAATAGAGTCTAGAAGTTTGTATATATTTTTCCCCCCTCTTAGCTCTAATTGTAAATATTTCAATATATCCATAGCAAAGGTTGATTCTGGATCTTCTAATATAGGATTTATTGAACCTGTGAAAAATGCGAGTTATCTTTTTAATTTAAATTTAAAACATGTTGAACGAATAAAATTAAAATTTTACGAATTCGGAGCTCTTTTCCTGGGTGGTATTATACGAGTATCTGTTGTTTCTTGCAAAATTGTTGCGTTAGTTAAACCAAAATGACAACTAGATATGCGTCAATGATTTATTTCACGTATTAATACAAATATCAATATTTTATATGTTACAGCCTAAAATAAGGTTGTCAAACTTAAAAGCTAATTAGGGCCAAAAAATTAACGCCTAACCTTAGGTAGGCATCAAAAATCAATGTTAATAGATTTTTTTTATTATTTTGGCTAGATCGTAAAAAACGTATACAAAGGCAAATTATTGTTTTCAACCTGAAAATTGACTTAATCTTTCTTACTATCTTTTATATTTCGGGAGAAATTTTATTGGATGTGACTTTCAAAACTGACCCAACGTGAGCGTTATTAATAAAGTTTCAGTTCGTATATTTTTTAAAGTACACTATATTAAAATTTTACATGCTGGTTTTGTTTCTTATTAAGCTGTGATAGCCTAGCGGTGAAACCGTGCGACTCTTTAGAGACGACATAGGTTCAAACCTCGGGCAGGCACCAATGAGTTTTTCTATTAAAACTTATGTGTCGAATTGATAATTGCAATTTATCACACGCTTTTCGGTGAAGGAAAACATCGTGAGGATACCTGCATATCTCTAGTGAATTCTAGGGATATGTGTAACCTACCAATCCGCATTGGAGCAGCGTGGTAGGTCTTAGCTCCAATCCTTCTCTCCAAAAACCTTAGCCCAGCAGTGGGCATAGTAACAGGCTGTTACTTTTTACTTTGTTTCTTATTCACCATTAGACATTTTTTTTACCATGCGTCGGATATATTTGACTGGGCCGCGAAAATGTTTATCTTGGCCAAATGCGATTTCACACCCCTTACCTAAACAGAAATGAATTACCTGAACTAAGTAACCTGTCCAAAAAGTTGAACATAGGCCCCGTGATTCTCTTTACATGCAAGTTGTCAGCGAACACTTCTATAATCGTTTCGCATATGCTCTTTAACATCGCCTTGTCTTCATCTAAGGTTTTTAAATACGAGAATAATGATTGTGTTGTGTGTTTCACCTGAAAACGTTGTTATTATGTATTATTAGTATTATTATTGCTTGTGATTATACATTGCATGTTATGAAATCAACCACCACATGACACCAAACCACAAATTTAATAAAAAAGTACAAGACTATTTCTATCTATACTGGATGGTTACATTAGTGCAATACGAAATAATTAATGTTTTTCACTATCTTGACATGCAATACTAAGAATGTGAACTTTTCTATTTCCCGACAAGTTCCCAAATGATAAAAAATGATAAATGATGTCCAGAATGATAAATCCCATATCATTTTTGAAAATTCCCTGAGAGGCGGGAGAGGGGGGAGGGAGAGAGAGAGAGAAGGGGGAGGAGAGAGCATGATAGGGAGACACAGGGATGGGAGAGGGAGGAGAGGGGAGGGAGAGATATGGGAAGAAGGGGGGGGATAGAAGGGAGGGGCGGAGGGAGAAGGGGGAGAGAGTAATAGAAAGAGAAAACTAGTGTGAAGCGAAATGAAAAATACTTGCAGCTTTCAAAGCTCATCAGCCAAACAAGTAGATTTCCAAAATAATAGCTTCTGCAAACGAATTCTTTGTGGATTCTATAGAAAATATATCTTATTTTTCAATAAGTAAGGTTTCAAAGGTCGAAAACGATTGCAGTGTGACTACGTGTAGGGTAAATTCCTTGAATCGATGCACATCTACTGCTGGAAAATGAACTCTTATATGCAGCAGTGGACGTATTGGTAGGTTACGATGAATATGATATGTGTGTGGAGATAGTATAATACTTTATTAAGCTCTAAATTCAACTTACCAGGCTTTCTGTTAACTCTCCGGCGCTAACCACTAGCCCCTTTATGACGTGGTACCGGTACGCAGGGAATGAGAGAAGCTGTACGAATCTCGGCATCGTGTGTCCGGGGAACAACCACAGCACCACCGCAGAGCTTTCGCTAACAGTTTCCGCTTCATCACTCTTCCGCATTTCCACCTCCTCGCAGGGGAATATGCGCTTAAGTGCATCGTGATGCGGTATGTTTGAGATGGGCGGATCACTAAGACAAATTGAAAACGTATATTTTTACTAGCTTTTAAAGGGTATTTCGTTAGCGTGGACTGCAATTATCGTTAAAGTGGGTTAATCTTAAAGCTAGACATATGCTGTCGCGGACTTTTATTTTAAAACTTTTTTTAAAACAATTTTGTATATGATTTTTAATAACTTTCACCGTTTGCTTAGCGCACGCAAGGAGAGCTTTAAATATTGCCGTTTTCGCAATATTTTTTATTGTTGCTTTTCTTTTATCCATCTTAGCGTAATGTTACATAGTCTTATAGCTTTCCTCGATAAATAGACTATCTTACACTGAAATAACTTTTCAAATCGGTCCAGTAGTTCCTGAGATTAGCGCGTTTAAACAAACAAACTATTCAGCTTTATACATAAGTATAGATTCAAATTCAAATTCAAAATATTCTTTATTCAAGTAAACTTGTAAACAAGTGCTTTTGAATCGTCAACTTTACTGCTGGTTCGGAAAGCTGTTCCTACCGAGAAGAGCCAGCAAAAACTCGGCGGTTGCTCTTTTTAAAATATACACCTTATAACTAGTTACATTTATTTATTACTAATTAATTAGATTAAGTATAGATTCATCATCCTCGCTCTAACGTATATAATGTATAATCCATGCCGTATGTCATTGATTCTATAATCTATGTTACCTATCCCAACGGAAATTTAGCATTGTGACTAATTTAATTACGTTGGATGCACGGATCTATCCACGTATGTCTTCATTCGTTGTGTAAAAACGTTGAGGCATTTTAAACATGACCATTTTCATCCCTGAGTACTCTGAGATGTAAAGCAGGGAAAAAAGTTTCGGTGATACAGATGGAAATACACGTTGTATAGTTATTGTGTCATTTTAACAATGACATCTTTATTTCTGAAGATTGGCCTAACTATTAAGCTGTACATCCTCCTGCCTTTGTGCCTCGGCACAACATTTTGTTCTCTTCCATACTTTCCTATCATTCGACTCAGACGCTCCAATCATCTCTAGTCACATATTCATCTACATTTATATTTAACACTCGTTTAGTCGCATGATTGTCATCCCTCTTCATTAAACAACCATCTTAATTTTGCACTTCTCCTTTTTTGTAAATGGTTGCAACTTTTAGGTTTCTATCAGAGTTTTTTCTTATATTATACGGCCCAACTATTAGGCCGTGGTTATAAAATAAAACGGCTTGCACTAACTTGTAAATGAGAGCAGTAAATATCCTTCCAGCGTGGGCCCGTGTGCGGTCTATTTTCTCTACGGCTTGTTGCGCTATCCCACAAGCAGCCGCCCTCACGGCCGCAGGCTCGTTTAGATGCGGTGCTTGAACTGCACATTGCCGACATAGCGATAATAACCCTATAATTAATTAGCATTAGTATTAGAATGAGCTGTGATTAGTATTAGATGTATTAGAATGTAGCCCAGCGGTGAGACTGTGCGACTCTTTCGAGGGGAACACGAGTTTAAACCCGGGCAGGCACCAATGAGTTTTTCTATCAAAACTCATGTGTCTAATTAATAATTGCAATTTATCACACGCTTTTCGGTGAAGGAAAACATAGTGAGGAAACCTGCATATCTCTAGAAAATTCTGGAGATATGTGTAACCTACTAATCCACAATGGAGCAGCGTGGTAGGTCTTAGCTCCAACCCTTCTCTCCAGAAACGGAGAGAGGAGGCCTATTCCCAGTAGTGGGATTGTAACAGGCCGCTACTTTATTTTTTTTTACCAGTATTAGAATTGCACAGCAGTTTTTGGTTGCTACTGAAAATCAGTGTTGGGCTTCCTACCTCAACTACCGCTGAGTAGCTACCATTTTATAGCATTGCACTGCTATTTTTTTTTGAACTTTTTGTTTTGTTGTATTAGTGCATAGTAGAATAGTAGTGCAATATAAATAAAGATATTCTTATTCTTAATTAATGAATTAGCGCAATTAAAAGCCTTCTCTTTTCGTAACAGAATAATTGCGAACACCCTCCTTTCTTACCGAGGTGTCGTAAGAGGCGGCTAAGGTATGTGCCGTGTGGTATCCGGCTGCATAGAATAGACCACCCTCATTTCTTACCGAGGTGTTGTAAAAGGTGACTAAGGTAAGTTGACGTCAGGCAGGCGGCCGGTCGTAAAATACGCAACCAAACCATGTGACAACATGTTTGTAACATGTTGTGCCGACCCCACTTAGAGTGGAATAAGGGCAGGAGAATGATGATGAATAATTGCACGGAAATGAAATTCTCTCTCTCTCTACTTACGATATGGATACCTTAGAAGCAAGAGTGAATAGGCATCTACTAGGTAAGCGCGCTATATTTGAGACTATACTGCGTCCATCATATTATCAGTCTTTTGACAGCTCACGCTCATTAAGTTTTGTATTGCTTACGTACAAATATCATACAAATAATATTTGTACTTTATGGATGGGTACCGCCCACTTAGTGATGTCACACATAATGGTTACTACGATTATGCCACAGATTAAAAATAATCGGTAGAAATCGATGTTACGAGTATTAAAAGACATTTAATAACATTATATAAAGTTTTACTTTCTTCTTAGTTAATACATGAATACAAATAAAACAATCAGGATATTTTAATTTATTTTATTAGCACGAGTCGTCGGAATGATAATCAACACTAGACTCCTCCGATGAGGAGTCTTCAGTAGCAGTTATTATTAGCTCTTGTGTAGATAATATATTATCAAACGCAATATCACGTTCCCAATCAGAGAATATTACTCTTTTAGTTCTTTCCACCACACTTGCCCAGTTCTCGGCCGTTACGTGGGTGCAAGCATTTTTTAGCAATTGCAACATTTTATTCGCTGTGACAGTCCAGGCAGCGCAAGATCGTGTGGTGTGGCGATCCCATGAAGAGGCCTATGTCCAGCAGTGGACGTCCATCGGCTGAAGAAGAAGATTCGCTGTGAATGGGGGGCTTGTATTGCATCTCGCAGCATGCCCTTTTACTTGTGCCCATATAAGTTCTATTGCGTTGTACTGGCAGTGGTATGGAGGAATCCGAAGAACAGTATGGCCATATTCTGCTGCCATTTCATTGATTACATAGCGTTTTGCTCTCTTTTTGGTTTTTAATATTTTTATTAATTCAACTTTTAACATTGAGTCGTCCACATTTTCTCCATTGTCCCGAAGCCAATTAATTATTTCATGCTTTTTATTAGCCTGTGTTGGCATTTTGTCAATTTGACGGGAGTGGTAGGGCGCATTATCAATAAAAATTATTGATGGTTCTTCCAATGAAATGAGCATTTTTTTGAACCACTCTTCATACACATTTGCATTCATCTCTTCGTGGTAGTCATTTGATTTCTTCGATTTAAATGCCAACAGTGCGTCTTGTACAAATCCTTTTGCTGTACCTGCATGGCAAATGATTAGGCGCTCACCTTTTCCCATTGGTACTGAGGAAGTGGAATCAGCAGTATCATCAGTCCAGAAACGAGATAGTGTGTGGTTAGCGTTGAGCCATGTTTCATCCGTGAAAACAATATTTGCCCAATCTTGTATTTTCTTTGCCTCTCTTAAAAAATCACAACGTGCTATAGCTATATCTGTGCGTTCCATTAATAATTTTCTTTTATTTAACTTTTTATATGAAAAGCCAATTGTGTTCAAAACTTTGACCAAAGAAGATTTTTCACCATGAAATAGACCACTTCTTTTCAAAGAAACAATAAGTTTTCTCAAAGTTGGAATTTCTTTTCTCAAGTAGTAATCATATACATGACGACGAATAGCGTCAGCGTCAAAGTCATCAACAGCTGTCACCTTATGAGCCCGGCGCTTTCTTTTTGGTGTAGATGGTTTGTTTTGCTCCAAGCCGCTCCTGCCGTAGGCATCAGTAGTGATTTTAGTCACAGTTGATAGACTGATCCCCAACGCGGCTGCAACACGGTTTCGGACTTGCGTGATAGGTATAAGAGGTCCGCCATTTTGATTTTCTTGCTCAAAATACTCATGAAGTTTTAACACTAACTGTCTCGATTGTGCTTTCAACACACGTCCTTTCGGCATTTTCACGATCAATTAATATAAGTTTCACAAAAGTTTTTCCGAGGAATAAAGCTACTTAACTCAAGGTGTAACAGATGCGAGAGAACACTCAGCGAACGTAAATGCGTGTGACTATCACGGGCGTTTCGTTGAGAGTGACAGATCACGTCAAAATGGCGGCCGAGCGGAAGGTCTGTTGATGTTGCCAGTTGATGTATAATATATTTTTTATGATTATAATAAATACACACGGATTAAAATTTATTTTCAAAAAACTAAGGCAATATTAAATCAAAATGTTGATTTCTATATCTGTTATTAGTTTACGTAGGTTATCATTAATCGAATTACTTAGGTACGTAATTCGATTAATGATAGTAGGTACTATAATCGGAATGGTATCGCATGCGAGAATCTTTAGGACATCACTAAATATGTAAATCGTCAATCTGTCAAAAGATGGTTAATATAATGGACAGTGTATATATCATTGATTACCATCAAAAACGTATTGTACTTTTAACTTAAATCTTTCTCAAGACTTGCACTATCTTTTAGTTATAACCGTACAACAGTAAGTTCAGCAGATTTTGAGAAAATTGATCACATATAAACAGGCTGATTTTTGGCGATTTCGTTTTATAATATGTATATGTATTAGAAATCAACATTATTACGTAATGTCTAATGTCCAAAGTCTGAATTGATACAACGATCGTTTTTTATCGATAAAGTGTCCGTGGATATGATTTCGCCTATTGATAAAATGATAGTCCGAAATAGAAATGTGCTGACATATCTATACTTATTATAAAACAAAGTCCCAAAAAGCTGTCTGTACAGACAGATGTAATGGATTTTCTCAACATCTACTGAACGGATTTTTGTACGGTTTTCACCAAAGGATAGTGTAATACTTCCAGATGGTCTAGGAAAATAGTACATATCGTTGTGAAGTAAATTGTGTTGAAGAGATCGCGCAGTTGTTAAAAATCTTACTTGTTGAGAGCGTTAGTCGTGTGCCCTGCATAAAATAGCAGAGATACGCTAAAGTTACGTAGTAGAGATTTGTAGAGCTATAAAAATACTACAAAAAATGCGATAGCATGTCTGTTTTGAATAAATTGACGCGCGCGACGCGACGCGACCGGCCGGATCAACGACCTTTATGCATTCGATTAGCGACGCGAGCGGCCGCCAGTTAGTGACGTTTCGTATACGATAACGACAGGCCGCGTGCGCCTGTATACGACATTCTTTTATAACACACGTGTATTTATTGTATTTAGTGACACGTTTAACCAGTGAAGCGTTTGAGAAGACGCGACCGTCCACGGTTTTAGTGCGCGTTGGGTCACTATTCCCCAATATAGGGACGATTCAATAACGTGTGACCTTATGAAGGTTTTGTGCACACCGGGTGTTATCTAACCGATATAGTGAAGTGTATACTCCGGGAGAAACAGACATTACGTGTCCGTGGAAGATTGCAGAGGCGAGCCAACGGTTTCGGGAATCGGCCAAGTACATACAAGCACACACACACACGTACACATATACACGCAGTGATTCATGAGGCCGGACCACATGAAGCTGACGGCCGCATAAGGTAGGTTGAGACGCCGAGACGACGGGCCCAGGTCTCGGAGGTTGTTTCATCCGTCCGCACATTTGCGCGGAACAATGTCTCTATCTCTCACGGCTAACTCACAATAACTACTTTGTTTAAAATTACGAAAAGTTTCGTAAATTCCACGCGGTCGAAGCCGTTTTTGGCAAAGCTAGTTGAAGAATGAAAAAAAAATAAACCTGTCATGCTGGCTTCTCTGACCCAAGCGCCTATATCGCCGCGCATATCCACCGTGTACTCAGACAAGCATTCCAACAAGGCGCCTCTCATATCGGCTACGTATAACTCCAAACCACCGCCGAGACCCAGTGTCTGACACACGTCCGTGAGTCCGATCACCGAGTCGCGTCGAGCCTCGGCCCACTTGTGGGTGCCTTCAGTCAATTTAGTACACTCTATCAGTGACCGTATCACGAGTTGCATGCTTTCACTGAGCACGAATTTTGGTAAAGCACCTAAAATTTTTTTTTAATTACTCAAATTAAATCAAATCAAGATAAGCTTTATCCAGCACTTATGCGTCGGATCAATTAATGAAGCTACCACTGGTTCAATTCAAAATATCATTTATCCACATAAGCTCTTTCAAGCACTTTTTAATCAATTAATTTATAGAATTAGGCGTTACTTTGCGGAGATCCATAATACAAAAGTAATAATAAAATTATTTTGCTATAATCTGCTATACAGTAAATAGAAAATATATATAGTGCTAAATATATAGTGGACTATTCGCTTTTTCATACCCGATACATGCAGGATTCGTAAAAACACATGCACAAACCTCCACCACTGCGACCACAATACACAAGCACTACACACTTTCACTATCACAAACTCGACAATCGTTTCGCCCCGCAACCGAAGCATCATCAGGAGATAGACTCCACGACAAAATCGCAAAGCAAGGATTATAGCAAAATAATTTTATATTATTACTTTTGTATTATGGATCTTTAAAGTAACGCCTTCTATACTTATTATAAAACAAAGTCCTACAAAGCTGTTTGTCTGTATGTAATCGATTTTCTCAAAATCTACTGAACGGATCTTTGTACGGTTTTCACCAAAAGATTGTGCAATACTTTCGGATGGTTTAAGTAAATACTACGTATCGGTATTATGTAAATTGTGTTGAAGAGTTCGCGCAGTTGTTAAAAAAATTGCTTGCTTGGAGCTTAAGTCGCGTGCGCTGCGTAAACCAGTAGAGATACGCTAAAGTAATGTACTAGAGAATTGCAGATCTACAAAACTACTACAAAAAAGTCCGCCACAGTATGTCTCTATCTCTTATGGTTAACTCACAATAACTACTTTTATGATAAAAATTTGAATTTTAGAAACAATTTGTGACACGCAGATTTCAACGCGGGCGATACCGGCTACAGCTAGTATTCTATAAATTATAGCGGGACAAAATTATCTATTCCATTCATCCATCTCAAAAACGGTTTTTTGATTTGTGCTTATGGCAGCCCATGTGCGATGTATCAATCAGCTCTAGGTATCTAGAATACATATAATTACCTAGCGCCCGAGCATATCCCATTCTCAAAAACAATCCATTAACTCCAGTATTACTCAACTGTTGACAGTATTTCTCCACTAACTGCATCCGTTTCTGCTTAGCTGTCTGTACGCCATAGTTCATGTTGTCTTGCAAATAATGTTGGAAAACATGTGGTAACGCTTCTATGGCTTTCTCGCGTATTGCTTGAACCTCATGCGACAGACACTCTTCGATCAAACTTAGCCATTCATCTGTAATACAGTTTTATCTATATCTATACTTATTATTAAACAAACTCCCAAAAAGCTATATAAATAGAAAATATATATAGTGCTAAATATATAGTGGACAATTCGCTTTTTCATACCCGATACATGCAGGATTCGTAAAAACACATGCACAAACCTCCACCATTGCGACCACAATACACAAGCACTACACACGTTCACTATCACAAACTCGACAATCGTTTCGCCCCGCAACCGAAGCATCATCAGGAGATAGACTCCACGATAAAATCGCAAGCAAGGATTATAGCAAAATAATTTTATATTATTACTTTTGTATTATGGATCTTTAAAGTAACGCTTTCTATACTTATTATAAAACAAAGTCCCACAAAGCTGTTTGTCTGTATGTAATCGATTTTCTCAAAATCTACTGAACGGATCTTTGTACGGTTTTCACCAAAAGATTGTGCAATACTTCCGGATGGTTGAGATGAATAGTACATATCGGTATTATGTAAATCTATATAACTACATAAAAAAAGTCCGCGATATCTCTCATGTCTCTATCTCTTATGGTTAACTCACAATAACTACTTTTATGTTTAAAATTTGAATTTTAGAAAAAATCACTCAGATTTCCACGCGGGCGAAGCCGCTGGCACAGCTAGTAGTATTTAGAAGTAGGCGTTACTTTGCGAAATTCTATAGTACAAAACTAAATGATAGTTTATTATGTTAATTTTGCTATAATCCGCGATTAGAGAGAAATATGTGATGCTAAAAGTATTGTACTATCCGTGTTAATATTAGGTCCTTACATATGAAATTGGCGTTTTCTATGGGAGGAACATAAAGTCGTTTTTTTTTAATGAAATATATTTAATTAATCAAAGCATGTACCATTGCTATGTATGCACTTTTGCCATCTCATAGGTAGTTCATTGATCCCCTTACTAAAAAAACCATTCGGGCGGGAATCAATAAAATCTTTGAAGGCGGTTTGGACTGCCCCATCGCAGTTGAATTTTTTTCCTTGCAAGTAGTTATCCAAATTGCGAAAAAAATGGTAATCTGTTGGAGCAAGGTCCGGAGAGTACGGTGGATGTCTAAGACATTCTAATTGAAGCTCCTCTGATTTGGTAGCCGTCTGTTGTGCAGTGTGTGGTCTAGCGTTGTCCTGAAGCAGCAGTGGCCTAGAGCGATTGACCAGCCTCGGTTGTTTAGCAGCTAGCTTTTCCATCATGGTTTGCAGTTGCTGACAATAGATATCTGCCGTAATCGTCTGGCCAGATTTAAGAAAGCTGTAGTGATCGACACCGGCACTAGTCCACCAAACACTTACAAGCAACTTTTTTTGTCAATTTTCGCTTAGGGCAGGATTTGGCTGGTTCGCCAGGGTTCAGCCATAGCGATGAGCGCTTCCGATTATCGTAGAGGATCCACTTTTCATCACAGGTTCATCAATGATTCGATTTAAAATTCCTTCATTATTGTGCCGGTTAAGTAACGTAACGCAGCAGTCGACGCGCGTTTGTCGGTTTGCTTCGCTCAATTCATGAGGTACCCACCTTTCAAGCTTTTTCACCTTCCCAATTTGCTTCAAGTGGATTAGAATAGTTTTATCACTAACACCGGAGCCTGCAGCTAACTCGGACGTGGTTTGCGATGGATCCGCTTCCACATTAGCCTTCAATTCTTCATTATCAACTTTGGTGTCCGGCCGTCCACGAGGCTTGTTCTGCAGGTCGAAATTTCCAAAACGAAAACGTTGGAACCAAAAACGCACTGTGTTTTCTTTTGCGACACCGTCACCATACACATCATTAATCCTTCGAGCCGTTTCTGCAGCACTGGTGCCACGGTGGAACTCATACTCGTAAATAACGCGATATTTCATGTTTTCCGTTTTGTAAACAGAGTGACACAAAGTAAAAAACAAAAGAAGAAAAAACAAATGAATTAGGGGGTTTGAAACATAAATGCACGAGTAAATAGCTGTATGAATTTGAATTTGGAATTCCTAACCATAAAGGTAATATTTGAGATCAAAGTGGCCAGTACGACAAAACGCCAATTTCATATGTAAGGACCTAATACTTTGTGCAGGATTTGTATACTTTTAATAATTTAAACTATGTGAATTGTAGATCTATAAAACTACTCTTATGGTTAACTCACAATGACTACTTCTATGTTAAAAAGTTGAATTCTAGAAAAAAATTATGACACGCAGATTTCCACGCGAACGAAGCCGCTGGCACAACTAGTACTTATTATAAGATAAAGTCCCAAAAAGCTGTCTCTCTGTATGTAATCGATTTTCTCAAAATCTAAAACAGATTCTTGTAGAGTTTTCACCAAAAGATAGTGCAATACTTCCGGATGGTTTAGGTAAATAGTACATGTCGGTATTATATAAATTGTGTTGAAGACATCGCCCAGTTGTTAAAAAACTTGCTTTCTTGGAGATTTAAGCCCGTACGCTGCGTAAGCTAGCAGAGATACAAAGTAATGTAGTAGAGAATAGTAGATCTATAAAAATATAGATATATGTTGGATGATTTATCGTGTAATGCTGTTGAAGATCCGAATAGGCCCGTTGGCGCAGTGGGTAGTGACCCTGCCTTCAGCTCCGCGGGTCGCGGGTTCGATCCCCGCCGAGGGCCAACATTTTCTATAAACAATTTGTTGGTTCTTCGAGCCTGGGTGTGTATATTTAAGTATGTATTTAAAATTATATATGTAGTATATCTACCAGTTGTCCGTCACATATAACACTAGTATTAAGTTACTTACTTTGGGGATAGGCTACCGTGTGCGTAAGTGTCCCATATATTTATTTATAAATAATAAAGAGCAACGAACTATTTTGGCACGTACGTAATAATACATACGAAGAGAGTTTGATCAAAGTAAAGAAACCGTTATTATACAAAGGAATTCAATACTGACCGACAATGTCCTCTTTCTGAACCGGGGTCTTGGCGAGAGCTAACTTTGCGAGACATTGGCAGGCGGCCTGACGCATTAATTCTCCCCCCAATCCTCGTAGTAACTGCCTCGAACGTAGTTCTCCTATGAGACCTCTTACACGAGACCATAATTCTTCGTCTATCAATGTATCACCTTTACGTCCTACGAGAAATCAGTTAAAAGTTTTATGCAATGTGATTAGTAAAGTAAAAGTAAAGTAACGGCCTGTTACTATGCCCACTGCTGGGCTAAGATCTCCTCTCTCCATTTTTTTGGAGAGAAGGATTGGAGCTTTGACCTACCACGCTGCTCCAATGCGGATTGGTAGGTTACACATATCTTTAGAATTCTCTAGAGATATGCAGGTTTCCTCACGATGTTTTCCTTCACCGAAAAGCGTGTGATAATTTGCAATTATCAATTAGACACATGAGTTTTAATAGAACAACTCATTGGTGCCTGCCCGGGGTTCGAACCCATGATCGTCTCTAGAGAGTCACACGTTCTCACCGCTAGGCTATCACAGCTATTTGTGATTAACTCACAACTGATCAATATGAAATGTTAAATACGAGAAAAACGTGTTATCATTTGACACGTCATAAATTTTACTATATATAATATTATGAATAGAGTTTGTTTGATAAATAATTACTAATAATGAAGCAAAATAAATAATAAACATAGTACAAAATTTATTTTTCCTCTTTATTAGTATATGTGAAAAGGAAATCTAAAATTATTATACATATCACACGCTTAGTTAATACTTTTTTGATTTAGGTCATTTTAATAAGTGAAAAAAGTTTAAAAGTTGTTTTGCGACAACTCAAATAAAGCGAAGCGTAGCGCCTACAAAAACTCGTGAATGTTAAAGTGCCCTATAACTTGGAACAGCAAAACACACTAGTTTTTTTGAAAGCTTTTTTTTAGTTCACAACGTGATGTCATAGACGTCATTGAAACAAGGGTTACAATGTATCCAACTCAATTAGGCCTAATTTTGAATTCGGTCACTTTAATACTAAGCGTACGATATACTGAATACGCAGATACTTATACTTAAAGTAACGGCCTGTTATACATTGTCCTACTCTCACAATTTCTGGAGACAAAGAGTTGGAGCTAAAACCTATCATGCTGCTCCAATGCGGATTGGTTACACATATCTCCAGAATTCTCTAGAGATATGCAGGTTTCCTCACGATGATTTCCTTCACTGAAAAGCGTGTGATGAATTGCAATATAAGACACATAAGTTTTAACTCAAAAACTCATTGGTGCCTGGCCAGGGTTTGAACTCATGACTCCTTTGAAAGAGTCGCACAGTCTCACCTCTGGACTATCACAACTTATCTTTACTACTTACTTAAACTTACCATCAGATAATTCAGCTTGTGATAATGCGTATATAGCCTCTCCTATACCAAGTATTGCTCCGTGTCGAATGTTGAGATCGATTGATTCAGTTTTTTTCACTAACTCGGGTAGAACTTCTCTTGCTACATATTCGGGTATCTGTGAAAATAAGGCAAGTAATGAGTAGAATCAGGTGTTCTTTACTGAGTACATCTCAAAGCTTAGTTTCCGCCGTGTGGTATCCGGCTGAGTAGAATAGACCACCCTCTTTCTTACCGAGTGGTCGTAAAAGGCGACTAAGGTAAGTCGAGTCGCCGTGTGGTATCCGTCTGAGTAGAATAGACCACCCTCTTTCTTACAGAGGTGTCGTAAAAGGCGACTAAGGTAAGTCGATTCGCCGCGTGGTATCCGTCTGAGTAGAATAGACCACCCTCTTTCTTACAGAGGTGTCGTAAAAGGCGACTAAGGTAAGTCGAGTCGCCGTGTGGTACCCGGCTGAGTAGAATAGACCACCCTCTTTCTTACAGAGGTGTCGTAAAAGGCGACTAAGGTAAGTCGAGTCGCCGTGTGGTATCCGTCTGAGTAGAATAGAACACCCTCTTTCTTACAGAGGTGTCGTAAAAGGCGACTAAGGTAAGTCGAGTCGCCGTGTGGTATTCGGCTGAGTAGAATAGACCACCCTCTTTCTTACAGAGGTGTCGTAAAAGGCGACTAAGGTAAGTCTAGTCGCCGTGTGGTATCCGGCTGAGTAGAATAGACCACCCTCTTTCTTACAGAGGTGTCGTAAAAGGCGACTAAGGTAAGTCGAGTCGCCGTGTGGTATCCGTCTGAGTAGAATAGACCACCCTCTTTCTTACAGAGGTCTCGTAAAAGGCGACTAAGGTAAGTCGAGTCGCCATGTGGTATCCGGCTGAGTAGAATAGACCACCCTCTTTCTTACCGAGGGGTCGTAAAATACGACTAAGGTGAGTTGAAGTCAGGCAGGCGGCCGGTCGTAATATACGTAGCCAAATCACGTGACAACATGTTTGAACATGTTGCGCTGACCCCACTTAGAGTTGGATAAGGGCAGGAGGATGACGAGATATAAACTTTAAGTCACCCTACCCTAAAAACAGTCAAATACTGATTTGACTAAGTTGTAAAACACAACAAACATTTTATTTGTGAAACAAAAGAGTTCAAACATCTTGTCACATACAACATGTTTGAACATGTTGAGCCGACCCCACTTAGAGTTGGATAAGGGCAGGAGGATGATGAGATATAAACTTTAAGTCACCCTACCCTAAAAACAGTCAAATACTGATTTGACTAAGTTGTAAAACACAACAAACATTTTATTTGTGAAACAAAAGAGTTCAAACATGTTGTCACATACAACATGTTTGAACATGTTGCGCCGACCCCACTTAGAGTTGGATAAGGACAGGAGGATGATGAGATATAAACTTTAAGTTTTTAGGGTAGGGTACCCTAAAAACAGTCAAATACTGACTAACTTGACTAACTACTGACTGACCGACTTGACTAAGTTGTAAAACATAACAAACATTTTATTTGTGAAACAAAAGAGTTTTCTGCTAGGAAACTTATTCAGTAAACACAAATAAGAACTTAAAATTATTTAATGTTAAATGAAAATAAAAAATATTTTTCGCAATTTTTACCAACGTGCTACCACCGGACATTTCCAAAATAGTTTTTTAATGGCACCACAGTGGGGTCACCGGGACTTACCCAATAGCTTTCAGATGGCACCAAATTTTATATGCATATTCTGCATAATAGTTCTGAAAATCTTTTTAATTTTTTTTATAATATTGTTACGAACATGCGAAAAGAGTTCGTAATGCGTATTTCATAGAATTCTAGTTGGCAGTGTTACGAACATGCGAAAAGAGTTCGTAATGCATATGTCATAAAGTTCAAATTGAACGGGGTAGTTTACTAACATGGATTACTAAAAAGGGTTCGTAAACTGTATGACATAGGGTTCTTAAATTTGCTTAACGTTCTCTGGAACATTCGACTTGTATCAAAACATGTTTACTTAAAAGACTTGTTTACGATGGTTTCAAGGTCTATCGAATGTTCTCGAAATCGGTTCGTTTGATATATAAGCAGACGTTTCGTGCGCCTTTCAGTTTGCGAATAGCGATCAATAGCGAATAAACGAGCGAAAATAAAAGTGAATTATTAGTGACCTCGTCAATATTATTGACGAACAACGAACAACGAACGAACGACAACGACAACGAACTGTATAGGGACTGTAAGTACTAAGTTTATAGTAAAAAGTTGAATAAAGTGTTTTTAACGAGTCACCAGGTATTTTTATCCAAATCCACACAACCCTGTAAGTAACAATATATACTAAAAATAATTTATATGGCAAAACAACGTTTGCCGGGTCAGCGTGTTATTACTATGAAACAACTGTGTTGAATACCTTGTCCGTTAGTTTGTTGAGTGCTTTGGCGGCCAGGTCTCGTATAGCACAATCCCAATGTTCCAACTTCAGGTCTACAAGATGATCAAGTAACGGCCTGGTGTACTCTGGGAATGTCGCCACGTACGGTGCAACTACAAGGTACGCGTGGTTTCGAGGCCCTACTGATTGGAAATCTGCCGCGGTGAGTACGTCGATACCGTGAGGGAATAATCCGTGGCGACCGACATTTTCTTGATACGCTGCCGACGCAGCACGGCGACAGTTTATCTAGCAATAAGATTTTTCATTTTAATTTCCTTTACATTCAATATTTGCATCCCATTTCATCTCTTAGATCCAATTTAAAAATAACAGAACTACTTTGCTATAATCCGCCCGGGCTAAGAGAATGCATGCAAAGCTAATGTGTATGAAGCAGGCAAAATTCACGACAAAATCGTCTTAACGGTTTTGTCGTGGTGCCTATCTTCTTGGTGATTCGGTTTCGGGGCGAAACAATCGTCGAGATTTTGGTGGTGGTTGTGTGTATTGCTTGTGTGCATTGTTGCTGGTGGAGGCGCCTTGGGATGCATGTGGTGACTTGTCTTGCATGTGTAAGCTGCGTAAATGTTGCCTGCTTCATACACAGCTTTGCATGCATTCGCTGATATGCAAGTATATTTGGTATACTTTTTGCACACTCGCCACGTTCTTTTCTATTATCCTATAACAAGGGTTGCCTGGAAGAGATCACTATACAGTGATAAGGCCGCCCTTTGTACATATACTTAAGGTTTACTCTAAGTTATCATGTGTTTTTGTATGTTTTGTGTTTTGTGTTTTGTGCAATAAAGTTTATATATATCTAAGTATAGATGTGCATTATTACTTCTCGATCGAAGCAAGCCGTGGCAATAAGTGCATTCGCCAAGAGATCTGCGTGGGGCGCCAGAGCGGCCGCATCGTAAGCCCTCGCTATAGCCCACGCGGCGTGGCAGGCGGCGTCTCTAGCAGCTAGGCCTCCGCCCCCGCCGCCTCCACCAGCAGCCCGCGCCTCATCCCGAGTCAGAGCTGCAGCTGCACATTGCACTGCCGAGCTGAGTTGGCGGGGAGAGATCAAACCCCGGCGGCCTGACGAAAGACATTTAAAACAACTAAAACAAATGTTTTGAATAAAATGACTCGGCCGCTGGAGACGCGACCGGCGGAATCAAGGACGTTTATGCATTCGATTGCCGACGCGAGCGGCCGACCGGTAGTAACTTTTCAAACACGATAAGGACAGGCCGCGTGCGCCTGTATACGGCATTCTTTTATAACGCACACGTGTAATTTTGCGTTTCGGGTGTTATTCTCAGATTTAATGACGCGTTTAACCAGTGAAGTGTTTGATAAGACGCGACCGTCCACGATTTTGGTGCGCGTTGGATACTATTCCCCGATATAGGGACGATTTAATAACGTGTGACCTTACGAAGGTTGTGTGCACATCGGGTGTTATTTAGCCGATATAGTGAAGTGTATACTCAGGGAGAAACAGACATTATGTGTCCGCGGCAGAGTGCAGAGGGGAGCCAACGGTTTCGGGAATCGGCCAAGTACATACAAGCACACACAGGTACACATATACACGCAATGACTCATGAGGCCGGACCACATACAGCCAACGGTCGCATAAGGTAGGTTGAAGGTTTCATCCGTCCGCACGTTTGCGCGGAACATTTTTTCAAATTATATTGAAAGAAATAATAAAATTATTTTGCTATAGCCGTGTCGTATCCGGCTGTGTAGAAAAGACCACCCTCATTTCTTACCGAGGTGTCGTAAAAGGCGACTAAGGTAAGTCGACCCGCCGTGTAGTATCCGGCTAAGTAGAATGGATCACCCTTTTTCTTACCGAGGGGTCGTAATATTCGACTAAGGTAAGTAGACGTCAGGCAGGCGGCCGGTCGTAAGATACGCACCCAAATCATGTGACAACATGTTTGTAACATATCTGCAGCTCTGTCAGTTCGTGCGGTACATATGAGTCCAATTTTTTTTATTACACTCAAATTTTTACCAGAACCGTATAGCAAGTCAACTTGTGGTATCCGGCTGAGTAGAATAGGCCACCCTCAGTTCTTACCGAGGTGTCGTAAAAGGCGACTAAGGTAAGTTGACGGAGGCGGCCGGTCGTAAAATACCTAGCCAAATCATTTTACAACATGTTTAAAACATGTTGTGCCGACCCCACTTAGAGTGCGATAAGAGCAGGAGAATGAATATACACGTAAGTTTTAACAGAAAAACTCATTGGTGCTTACCCAGGATTTGAATCCGTGACTCCTTCAAAAGAGTTGCACCGTTTCACCGCTGGGCTACACAGCTGACAGTACATAATTGAGGGTACTCTAAGATTTAAATTGACGCGAACGTAGTCACGGGATTAGCTTGTAATAAAAAGTTAAACTTACCTAATTCTGCCATTGCCATACAACCACCATGCCAGGCCGTGTCCCGTTCGTTCTCCGCGAACAATACAAGAACACTCTCACATACATCGGCAGCAGCCAACGCTGGTAATCTAGCACCAATACGACCGACGCCCTTCGCAGCCGACCATCGGACCACGGTATCATCATCACGAAGCGAGCACAGCAGGAGCTCTACTACATCTTCGACCTTAAAACAAAGTGCATATATTTTTGTCAAGATTTTGGTACTGTCCTATCAAACTAAACTATCAGCCAAAAAATTCACTGGAAATAGGTTTATTGTTTTGTTTATTGCAAACAAAATAACTCAAAAGTAATAAAAATATTGTTTTGCTATAATTTCAGATAAATAAAAATATATGTAATGCTAAATGTGGAGTGTACTATCCATTCCTATACATGCAGAATTCATAACAGTTCATGTACTATCCACCACCAACACAACAATACTCAAGCCTTGCACACATTCACTGAGACAATCTCAACAATCGTTCCACATAGTTGCCAAAGCTGCATCAGGTGATAGACTCCACAAGAAAATCCAAAACAGCGACGCACCGAATAAAGCAATAAGGAATATAGTAATAAGTTTAACCACATATTTTATTTTGCTTAGGAACTTATGTAGCAAACTGGAACTAGTAACAGTTCATTTATTAATTTTATTAATGAATTCATTCCAGTTTGCTACACATGCTAGTACTGATATATTTGCAACCGATCAGGCTCATTTAAGTAAAAATATATGTTACTTAATCTGATGACCAGAGTAAGCTTTAGTAGATACATGAAACTGTTCGTAATAATAAATAAATTACTTTAAGAAAATTGTAAGAACTATTTTTTAATTAGGTATCAACACACCTCTTGTGGTATATCCTGGTCATCATCATCTGGTGGTGAAGTTATAGGTTCAGTAGTATCTCCTGCTGCAGCTGCTCCGCCGCCTAATGTAACTGCCAGAGACCGTGAACCACGTGTGTACCTCCACGAAGCGACCCGAGGACGTAAGAATGTCAGGCCTGGTTAACAGAGGAAACAAACCAAAATATATGTTACCATGCGGACATATCATCATCATCATTCTTCTGCCCTTATCCCACATTAAGTGAAGTCGGCACGACATGTTCTAAACATGTTGTTGCATGTTTTGGATAGTTATTTTAAGACCGGCTGCCTCTCTGACGTTCACTTACCTTAGTAGTATTTTATGACCCCTCGGTAAGAAAGAGGGTGGTCTATTCTACTCAATTGGATACCACACAGGGGATCGACTTAGCTTAGTCGCCTTTTACGACACCTCGGTAAGAAATGAGGGTGGTCTATTCTAGTCAGCTATATAACACACAGTGTTGTTACAATGCTGACATATAAAAATCATTAATATGGCTTGGATATGAAGAACTATTAAAGTACTTATTTATAAGGAAAGTTCATTTAAAAATATAAAATACAAGTATTTAAATTGTGGGAGCATTTCAGAGTGAATACAGTAAAATAACTCATTAAAAAAATGCTAGAACACAATTGCGAAGGTGTGAATAAAATGAAGATACTTATGTTTGAAATTCCTTGATGTCCATTTTTCAACATTTATAGTCATAGTATGCACTGCACAGACAATGAGAAGTTTTTACATATAAAAGCTACACACATAAATCTACATACACATAATTTCGAATATTGTGGAACATACACAAACTAAAAGTTAACTAAAAGTATCCAATCTTTACCAATAGGTAACAAAAATTAACATATTATCCCTGTAGTTTTTTTTAATACTTACATTATATCTACATGATTTTTATTTACCTATTCTCTGTACAATCTTTACACCATACTTTCTGACCAACATGGCTTTATGTTGCTGATAATTTTGAGTTGTGACCCATTCAAGCAATTTAGGTGTAAATGGTAATAAGTCATCCCTTTTCCCATGTTTCAGCACAGCAGCAACAGCTGCTAACACACCATAATGTATAGACTCCTCCTCTTGCAGATTGGAATGTAAATCACAGGCCCAGTCAAAGAAGGAACTCATGTACAATTCTTTCACATCTGACCTAAAATCATTATAAATTATATTTCACTCAAGTTAAAATCAAAACTACTTCTGTATCAATCATAACATATTGTGATGTTCGAAAATGAAATATTAGAACTAAAGTGACCTAACCCCAGAGTTACTTTTTTAATTTTATTACTTGATATAAAAAATAAATATTTAAATAACATATATCTAACAAGTAATGAAATATGTGTACACATTATGAAGAGTGGTCTTGTGGGTGATTTTTTTAATAAATATTGCCAAATTAGAATAATCAATTTATTAATATCCTACCTTATCAAAAATTTTGAAGCCAAATAAGCACTTGCCTCTGCACAACTGTCCTTGCTCAATGCATAAGTCTTGCAAATGTTAAATATTCTCTCCATAACAGTTAGTTTTTTGGAGCTACTAGCGCCTGTAATTTATTAGTATATTTTTGTAATGTATCTAATAATACTTTTTAAGCCATAAAATAATGTTTTTGAGTATGCTTGTAAAAGTTATAGTTCTTAAATATTGTAATATAAAAATCCAAGTTTTATTGTGATATTTTATTTATAATAATATTTAGCCTAAAATAACTTGTGCTCAAAAAGTTATTTTTTTTTCGAACTGACTGTATGCTGTTAGCCCTAATGGCTTTTACAGCGTCACCGGGCGGGACGGGCGAGCGCAGAAGCATCGCCGAGGTTGCGAAATGAAGGGAGTAGAGCGCAGAAGCTCTACTTAAGTCGGGGAACGTCGTCCTAAGGGTGCCTCCTGTGAGGCCGGACCACGGCTTAGGGCGACGCGTAGTGGAGGGTTCATGGTATGACTTAGATTAGTCATTGCGGCGTCGGAAGGGTGGCGAGAAGCCACGACCGACCGACGTCAGAAAACTGGGACCTCGTCTTCGCCGGCGAAGACGCTGTGTGTGTGTATTACGTGTATCTGTGTTGGCGATCGTTATTTGATCGTCGGGGTCATACAGGACGCTTTTTGGACGCCTATATTTTCGATGGTCGGACCTAACTGGGATGTAGGTAGAAGCAACTGAAATAAGGGGGTTCGAGTGTACCTCAGATTTCTCGAAGTAAGATTTCGAAAAACGTTTAAAGAGGTGAGTAATGGTAGGGAGATCGAGGTCTCTATGGAGGTCAACGTTCCGCATGAACCACGGACACCCAGTGGCTGTCCGCATAAATCGGTTCTGAAGTCTTTGGAGCCTGAGCAATCTGACCTTTGAAACGTGCGCAAACGCAACGCTCGCATAGGACATTATTGGTCTTATGCAAGTTTTGTAGAGTGTCACTTTGTTGCGGAGCGACATCTTACTTTTCTTGCATAACATCGGATAAAGTCGCCCCATGACATACGCAGCCTTATTGCAGACTATGTGTATGTGCTCGTGGAAGGTCATGGTAGGTTGAAAGGTGACACCTAGGTACTTGACTTTCTGTTGCCATTGAATCGGTGTATTGTAAAGGGATATTTCCGTAGGTGTGTCTATGTGAGATCGAAAGCGATTACCGATAAAGTGCATGGCTGCACTTTTATCCGGGTTTATTTCGATTCTCCATTGGCGGAACCAGCGTCCGAGGCTGTCTACCGCTTTCTGGAGACGTCTAGTTATTACTTGAGGTCGGCGGGATGTGGTAAATACAGCGGTGTCATCCGCGAAAAGGGCAAGATGTGTACGCTCTTTGATAGGCGCCCGTGGAATGTCACTCGTGTAGAGCGAGTACAATAAGGGTGCCAGCACAGATCCTTGAGGGACACCAGCACAAATTGTGCGGCGAGACGATAAAGTACCGTCTATGCGATAGCGAAAGGTGCGATTAGTCAGGTACTCTCGTAAGATGAGTTCAAGTCTGTCTGGTATATTTAGTTGGAGCAGCTTGTAAATTAAGCCTGCGTGCCAGACCTTATCGAAGGCTTTGGCGACGTCGAAGAATATGACACCTGTAAACCGCTTGGTTTGTAAACCTTGCAGAATGTGTTTCGTGAGGCGGTGCACTTGTTGAACACAGGTGTGTTTTGGACGAAATCCGAACTGTTCGTTCGGAATAAGATTTTGGCTATCAACTACTGATTTTAATCGGGCGAGGATGATTCGTTCGTATATTTTCCCTAAGTTGTTTAGTAGGCTAATGGGACGATAGCTAGTCGGGACGTTTCTGGGCTTTCCCGGTTTAGGGATACCTATCACTGTAGCTTCTTTCCACTCATCAGGAAAGGAGCATCCGACAAGGAGGGCATTGAAAATCAGTACCAGTAAGTGGATGATTTGGTTAGGAAGGCACTTTAGTGCTCTGTTGGAGATGGAATCAGGTCCTGGGGCTTTTTTGGAGTGTAGGTTTTTAATAATGGTGCGGACTTCTTCTCCGGTAGTGGGAAGCAACGGCTCGCTTTCGGGAGTCGTCACAGATAGATCATCTACTACCTTTACCACCCTGGAGTGGAATTCGGTGAGTTCAGGTCTACTGGGGTTGGGGGAACATTGTTCTTCCAAGCTGTCCGCCAAGCATTCGGCCTTTTCAGCGTCGTCAAACGCAGGTGGGAGATTCGGACGAAGTAGAGGTGGGGTGGCTGCGTACCCATCCGCTTTTAGAGATTTCGCCAGGCGCCAGTAAGCCTGGTGTCCCGGCTTAATCTCCGAGAGCTTTCTATCCCAGGAAGTATTGTGAAATGAAGCTAGTTTTTGTTTAACTTCTTTCTGCAATCTATTAAGCGTATTACGATTCTCTCGAGTCGGATATCTATCGCGTGCCCTAGTAGCAGCACGTTTTTTAGTTATTAATTCTCGCAGATCATCTGGTAGTTCTCGACAACGGAAGTTGTCGGGAATTTCCCTAGAGCAATCCTTGAGAGTATTACATAAGTGGGCTGTGAGATGAGCGGTCGCTGCTTTGGCAGTTTCCACTGAATCTATACTGTCAGGAATTTGTTTGAGGTGCTCTGAATCAACAAAGTGGAGACGCTCACTAAGTTTTTTCCAATCGATTATAGTTTTACTTTGAACCGACGCGGTTAGAGGGGGTCCTAGCTGTAGTAAGACCGGGCGGTGGTCGGAATCTAGGTCGTGAACAACTTGTATGGTATGAAGCTGCAGGGTAATGTTTTTTATTAGTGCCATGTCAATTGTACTGGCAGTCTGAATGGGGTGGGTGGGGCGAGAGTACCGTGTGGGCTCGTCTGGAGCTAGAATATCAAAGTTAAGGAACGGGGAATTGTTTAATCTATGTAATAGATTGCCATTGGTATTTGGAGACGATCGGTTCCATTGACTATGTTTTGAATTGAAATCACCGCCTAGTAAGACGGCATCTCCAAGTCCTAAAAGCGTTCTAATGTCGCTCTCCAGGAGAGATTTAGATGGACTGAGGTAGATTGACGCAATTATAATCGGCTGATGGCCGGTCATACCTAACTGACATACTGAGGCCTCGATGTTAGTAAGTCGAGGGGGATCTAGAGGGGTGCAGTGAAGAGACTTTCTGTAGTAAATTGCTGTGCCTCCAAGAGGGCCTGTAAGTCGGTCGTTTCTAATTAAGACAAAGTTTGCTATTTTAGGATCGCGATTGCAAGGCTTCAGGAACGTCTCTTGCACTAAAAGGATGTCAATCGGGTGCGCAGCCAAAAATTCGCGTACTTCGTGAATCTGTTCCCAAAGGCCGTCTGCGTTGAACAGACCTATAGAAAGTTGAGTCGGTTTGAGTCTGCCTTTTAATGTACTATCCATTTTAAGCGTTAATGTTTTTTACTGCCTCAATTAGGCTAGCATGCTCCAATAGTGCGGAGAGACGGTTTTGTCAAAAAGTTATGAAAACTCCAGGCTTTATGGGAAGAGGCATACCAATTATCTAAACAAATTTTTATTCATCATATTGTACAGTGAAAATAAATATTGAATCAAATTTTTGAATTTAGATCATAAGTCAATTAGTTTCTTTTATATTTGTATGCCCACATAATATTAAAAAATAATTTCAAGTTTTAATACCAGGTTGTTCAGGAGCAAATCCATCAAGCCTACTCATGTGGAATGGAATAATAACAACAATAGACAACCACAGCAACAGAACAAATCTACTTCTCCATGTTTCCTTGTCATTTGGATCTTGAGCTTCCAAATATGTAAGAACTGTCAAGAGATCTGCAACCTGTGTTAAAATAGAATTATTATACTACAACTATTATACTGCAAGCTGAATTAATTGAGATTAAAAGAATTTTTATAAAAAATGGGACAATAGTAACAATTGACGTTTAATAATTATTTTACTGCTGCATTATAATAAAATGTTTGCTTGCCCAGGTTATGAACTAGTAGGATGAAAATGATCTTTTAATGGTGAAACAATTAGAGCAGCTAAATTCAATGCCACAAATTAATAATTGTTAGCAGCATTAAGAGTACACATGGAACCATGATCACCTACATACTTAGCATACTAAAAACACTCATTGATATGTTATGACTGGAACTAGGTTTTTCTGTAGTGTCAGATAACTTTGAGACACATAAGTGTATTTCTTAGTTTCATAGCAGCCTTAATAATTAATAAAATCACAAGCATTATTAGGAATGTACTATCACTATTTGACTAATAATACCTCATGTGGGAGATGTCGCACCACCACTTTGTAGCCTCTTACTCTAATAATTTGATACATATAATTAAATGTAGCGTGCTTTAACTCGAAAGGTGTTCCTTTATCATTAATTATATTCATAAATTTTGCGAGCATCTTATCTAAATGCGGATCCAAAAGATGAGGTTGCTCATAATATTGTTTTAAAATAGTATAAAGTTTGTCGTATTCTACTTCGAAAGCAGGTGTGTTATAGATATTTTTCACATTGTCTATTATGTTTAACACATCTTCTACTTCAGAAAAGTGCTCTAAAGCGCATCCGAGACCGATATTGTCGCAGTCGTCGTCTCTGTTCATTTCCATTTCAAGGGCCACCATGTTCGCTAATTATGTTTTAATTTGTTTTAAATGTATTATATCTTTGACATGAAGATATTCAATCTGAAGTAAAATTAATATGTATCTCAGGCAAGTATCAAAAGTTTAAAATTGTATGGGTATAATATCTCCAACGCTATCGCTTATTTAAAAATTAACAACAAATATGACAAAGGACTGTATTTCCTTCATATGACACTGACAATTTGACAAATAATTGTAGACTAAAATAACAGTGATAAACTATCACATTTCAACCATCTTTACCTATTTGATATCAAATGAAAACATATGGCTTGATTATTTTAAGATGAGATAAAAATAACGATTTTAATGAGTCAAAAAATTTGTAATTGTAGGTTTTAATTTAGAATATACTATAGTGTGTTTCTTTGTAGTTTAATGTTTATCGCAAAGTTACTAACTATTATTATTTAGTCTATGGCATAAGTTATTTGTCTTTGTTGCAAGCTTTTTCTGTTTTGCTAACCAAAATTGGCAAAAAATATTGCAAAGAATTTGCATTGAAAAGTATGAATTCTGAAGTATAATATTACAAGTTATGTGACAATAAGCTTAAATAACATTTTGAGGAAAATGAGTAATCGTAAGTTTATACATAAGTACTAAGGTGAACGGCATTACTTTTTGTAACTTTGATTTTGATTTCGAAATACTTTACAGAGATTCGAGGTCTTGCTAAACGTAAGGTAAAGCCGGTTGAGCCCCAGTCTTTATTAGACTTTGATCTTGGAGAAGGAGAGAGTTCAGATGATTCCGACTTTCGCATTGAAGATCACCCAGAGGAAAGTGATGATTATTCAATAAATAGTGATGATGATGACAAAAGTAAATATTTTTTGCAAATTTATAATACACTATTTCGTTCTTTCCTGTAATGATTTCTGTAGTTCTGAAGTTCTAAGTTGATTAAATAAGCTCCTTTTTTTGAAATTGCTTCCATTTTTAGAAGGGGGTGCAAATAGTGCCAGTTCAGAGGAACAATCAGGGTCAGAAGCTGAAGATGAATATAAGAACACAACTAGAAAGTTGGGTGTGGAAATGTGTGTTACAGATCTACTTGAAAAAGCTAAACAGCAAGAATTTAAGGTATTTATTACATTGTGGATGTAATATTACATTATTATGATGAATTATTACTTATAAAAAAGCTTCATCAATAGTAGATATTGACATTCATCATGTACTTTACGAGAGTTAATGATAAAACCTTCAAATGACATACATTCGTAGATCTAGGATATGGGATATGGATATGGATTGATTTGCATTGGAATCAATGTGGTGGGTGTGAGTTCTATATCTTTCCAAAGAGTTAAAAGCCTTTGATAGAATAGAAGAATAGAGTCACAGGCATTTTTCTCTAGAAAAATAACACAGAGCAGTTCTTCGTATTATGTGATGTCTTGATTAATTATGAAGGTTTTGGTTTAAAATTATCACATTAACCATGTACCATTCTAGGCTTAGTTTCATATAAGTTATACTACCTTAATAGCATAGTAAGTATATTTTGTCTTTCAGTATCCAGAGTTAGTGAATGTTCTAATATGTGCTGGTTGCTTGGGTTCAAGAAGTGATGATTTTAATGAGATAGTGGAATGTGACGGCTGTGGTGTGACAGTTCATGAGGGTAAGTCATATTATATATTCCACACTATTAAATTTCTTGTCAAAGTTGTCTTAGATTAGTTTTCATTTTTTTTATGTTTGAATGCATTGTACATATAAAGCCTAAATCTTAAATTCACTACACATGGTGAGAGTTGATGATTGTATTATTGTTTATGAAAATGCTGCTTCTCATTATTAATCAAGAAATTTTTTACTAGCAGTTTAGACTAGACAGAGCTCCCCCTCATAACTTAGGACATAAATAGTTGATTGATATTATATTAGTATTTTTTTTAACACTAAACAAGTTCTAATTCTGTTGCAGGCTGTTATGGAGTATCAGATGTAGCAAGTGAATCAAGCACAATAAGCTCAGCATCAACAGAACCTTGGTTTTGTGAGGCTTGCAAAGCTGGTGTCACAGATCCTAATTGTGAACTATGTCCGAATAAAGGTAATGCAACATTCATTTCATTGAAATAGCAAATGAGGTTTTTTTTTACTTGCTTTGTGTAAGTGATATAGTCACCTAATTTTTTGGATTGTTTTGAGTGCCAAAACCTTATAAAAAAATGTTCTAATACGTCTCTTGTTTAGTATCTAAATTAAAATATTTTCTTTATTGTAACTTAACTGTGCTCACTAAAACTTAAATGAAAGTAAAAACTTTACCTCTTTGATTTTACATTTTATTATGTTGAGTGACATGAGGATGTTGGATTATTACATTAATTTTTTATATTCTAAGGCAACATATCAAATTAAGAGGACCATCCACTGCCTCACTACCATTTAAGTTTTTAAATTAATATATATAAATAATCAAATTGGCCATATAGTATCCGGCAGAATAGAATAGACCACCCTCCTTTCTTACAGAGGTGCCATAGGAGGCGACTAAGGTAAATGCTGTGTGGTATCCGGCTGCATAGAATAGACCAACCTCATTTTCCGACCGGTTCGGTAAAAACCGAGGTGTCGTAAAAGGCGACTAAGGTAAGTTGACGTCAGGCAGGCGGCCGGTCGTAAAATACTTAGCCAAATCATGTGACAACATGTTTGTAACATGTTGTGCCGACCCCACTTAGAGTGGGATAAGGGCATGAGAATGTATGTATATATAAATAATCAAATCATTGTTCATTACTGGCAACACATTATATTTAGCAGTTATTGAGAATACAACAGGTGCAAACATCTTCAAAATAATCATCTCTTTGAATGAAATCTTATTACTTGTTACAGGTGGTATATTTAAAGAGACAGAAGTTGGAGCATGGGTTCACCTAGTGTGTGCTCTTTATGTGCCAGGCGTAGCGTTCTCAGAGGTATGAGTATTTTAAAACTTTATCTATTCATGACTATCTCTATTTTTCTGCTGTGAACAACATACGAATTGTTGATTAGTTAGATATAAGAAACTAAACAGTAGTCATACTGATATAGGAATTCCTAAAAATGTAGCATACAAATTTTAATGTTTCAATGAAATAGCTTGTTATTTTTATACGAGTCAAAAGTGATATATGTATATGGAGAGATTGCTTCAGGATATAAAATTGTCTAAACATAAAATAAAACTTACAACAATAGTCCAAGTGAAAAATATACACCCAATTTAAGTAATTATTTATTTTTCTAGTTTGTTTTATTATAGACTAGCTTTTGAGCGCAACTTCGTTCACGTGAACTGCAGTCTTAGTATTTAAGTATACCATAACACATATTAATTATGGTTAAATTGGGTTAATTTTAAGAGCTAGACATATGCTGTCGCGGATTTTTATTAAGAACTTTAATAAATTTTGCAATTTTCGCAATATTTATAATTGCTACTCCTCTCCTATTCATCTTAACGTGATGGTATATAGCCTATAGCTATATCTATAGCTTTCCTCGATAAATGGAGTATCTTACATTCGAAAAAAAATTTTAATCGGTCCAGTAGTTCCTGAGTTTAGTGCGTTCAAACAATCAATCAATCAAACAAACTCTTCAGCTTCATATATTAGTATAGGTTAAGATATATAAATATATATAAACACAGGTGTTGTTTTGTATTCAAGGTGGAACGTTTATCAGGGGTGACATTATTCGAGATGGCATATTCTCGGTGGGGTGCCCGCTCTTGCGCCCTCTGCTATGATGCCACGCTGGCTCGGACCGGCGTGTGTGTCGGCTGCGACGCCGGCCTCTGTAAGACGTTCTTCCACGTTACATGGTGAGATAATTGTGGTGATTAAAAATCCGGCTCGAAGGATCAATCTACACCTATACAATCTTTTGGTTGTAGTAAAGTAAAGTAAAGTAACAGCCTGTTACTATGCCCACTGCTGGGCTAAGGCCTCCTCTCTCCGTTATTGGAGAGAAGGATTGGAGCTAAGACCTACCACGCTGCTCCAATGCGGATTGGTAGGTTACACATATCGCTAGAATTCTCTAGAGATATGCAGGTTTCCTCACGATGTTTTCCTTAACCGAAAAGCGTATGATAAATTGCAGTTATCAATTAGACACATAAGATTTAATAGAAAAACTCATTGGTGCCTGCCCGGGGTTTGAACCTATGTCGTCTCTAGAGACTCGCACGGTCTCACGCTAGGCTATCACAGCTTCTTTTGGTTGATAGATTGATCATTACAATATTAAATTTGACACCTTTACATTAACCATATCAGTGTGAATGTTATTTTTATTCCTGTTCCCTAAGTATCGACGTAACGAGTAACGAGTTTTTTGAATCCTATATACCGACCTGACTAACAATCCGGTATACAAGCTTTAATTGTGCCAAAGTTCTTCACTAAATGTCTAGTGGTTTAGCTTCAAGGCTTACGGCGGACATAAATAAATAAATAAATAAATATATGGGACACTTACACACACGGTCGTCCGTCCCCAAAGTAAGTAACTTAATACTTGTGTTATGGGTAACGGACAACTGGTAGATATACTAGATATATATGTTTAAATACATACTTAAATACAAATACACACCCAGGCTCGAAGTACCAACAATTTGTTTATAGAAAATGTTGGCCCTCGGCGGGAATCGAACCCGCGACCCGCAGAGCTGAAAGCAAGGTCACTACCCACAGCGCCAACGGGCCAGTTAGACTTTCGCATTTATAATAATAACGATAACATCATTTTTGGATACAACATCATATAAATTCTAATAAAACATAAGAACACAATTTGGACCACAACTTTTCCTGCTTATCGAATTTTCAAATACTTGAAGTCATGAATATATAAATGCCAAGACTCACACCGGGGTGATAGAAAAAGACAGCATAATATATTTCAAGTATATTTCTCTTTCACACGCACGTTAACGATAACGCACACTAAAACGTGCGTTTGCACGCATGCATTTGCGTCCCCCTCGATCGCATTTTGACCACACCTTGAAATTGATGAACATAATTCGCACCATCCAAAGAATAAAGTTACATGTCCTATGTTATATATGTATATATATAACTAGCAATGCCCCGCGGCTTCACCCGCGTCCATACAGATCTCGTGGTAGTGGAAAGTCTACGAAGTCGGACTATAGATTTATTTTGTAGATTAATTTATTATAAAAAATGGGTATCATTACTATTCTTGGCATAAGAGCTAACTCACCAAATGCAGGCCCTGCTATAACGGTCGCTGCAAGCAATGAATTTGTTATGGCATTATTTGCTTTCGATTTACATTCTTAAATTCGTAATATCTTTTGATTGGGATATCGGATTTTAATAATTTAAAAAGTATTTTACAGGTATTGAAACAGTTATTCATAAAATATCATTTAATGGGATAAGGATTAATACAGAGATATGAATAAAGTGGTTTGATTATTGTCGGCACTTTTACCAACTTTTACAATGTAAAAAAGTAGTTATATTGGCATAACTATAATAGTTAGACTTATGGTATCGCGGACTTTTTTATGTATATTGATACGTTCTGTAATACTATAGAACATTTTTTTGTTCTATCATCAATAGTTTCCGCAGCGCACGTGATGAAAGATGTTTACGACTAAATTTTTTCCAACTTATTACAGTTTTATTAGGGATCCCTATTATTTTTGAAAATGATATATAGCCTATGTTGCTCAGTGAAGAAGCAGCTTTCCAATGGTGACAGAATTTTTGAAATCGGTCCAGTAGTTTTTGCGTGAAAACGTAACAAACATACATACAAACAAACAAACATACAAATCTTTCCTCTTTATAATATTAGTATAGATATAACATAGGACATGTAACTTTATTAAAGTTACATATACTATGTAGTATATGTAACTTTTATCCGGATGGGGCAATATCAGCGTCTTTCATTTAGTATTTAGTAGTTATTCCTGAGTACCCGCATTTCAGTGGTCAGCGAGAAGGTCTTTTAGCTGAAGCACACTCTGAAGAAGCAGAACAGGCGGATCCTTTTTACGCTCACTGCCGGTTGCATTCAGACAAAACACTTGTCAAAAAGCGCAAAAGAAATTGGTTGGCGTTGCAGCTCAGGACCGAAAAAAGGTAATCTATTTACTTGTCTTTACTTTGCTTCAGTATATCCTCGGTATTGACCAGTCCAGACCAGATTTTCCATATGTGACGCGTAATCAATAATTATAAGGCTACAAATAACATTTGATCTTAATAGCTTAGAGATGCACAAAAAGTAGAGTATAAAAACTATTCAAAGCTAGGTTAACGATTACTAGTGGATATTGATGATGATAATTAAGTTTAGATACTTAACTTTCTCTCTAAGGCACTAAAATAAGGATTTATAATTATTAAATGAAATCTAACTTCTACTGCTGCTTACTTTTAATTATTGACTTTGATCGCTGTTGTTTATATTTGTTTATATTGCTCGAGTGTTGTGATACAAATTGATTAATATTTTTAAATGTCATCCAGCCAAATATCATCCAAAACCTTCTTTTTGTAGTTAGAAAAATTTCGAAACATCTAATATGATTTAAATTTTTACGTTTGGTTACTGGTATTTATGTATTATTTTATTTCTTCATTCAATTCTGACAGAAAAGTGGATATACAAAACAAAGTCAGCACAGAAGAGAAGAAAAGGATACAGCGGAAATTGATCAAGTACAGAAAAAAGTATTCACAGCAGAAAGAAAACAGGAACCCACCATGGGGTATATAATTAATATTTTAATAACTTAGTTTTATTTATGTCGCTTATCGTATAATTTTATATTACATATGTAAAATCTCTCGTATGTCACCAATCGGATTCATGTAGAACAGAGCTTCTTAGAATTTTTCTCATAGAGTACTTTCAAAAATTTAGTTTGTTTTGATGGACCCTGTGTGTCTTACATTTCTACCATTTTCACAAAACTCGACAAATAATAACATTGAAAATCGTAAAGCCAATTTTTAGGCCCTGTCGGGGCTCTTGTGGACCCCTGGGAGTCCACCTGGACCACTTTGAGAAATGAAGATCTAGGATTTGATGAATATTTTAACACCATCATAGTTAGTTACAGTAGTGCATATTATACAGAAAAAAACCTTATTATAAACTAAGAATAATATTTTGCCTATGAAATTTAATTAATGATTGAAGATAGCACAGATGAAAGCACAAATTTTATTATGCTTTATTTAGTGCCCACGCAGAAGATGGCGCGTATGGTCTACAGCAGTGCATCAGCAATGCGGAAATTTCAACGCAAAGCCGAATGTATGGGTGTCGATACACACGCCTTGGAGTTTCAGGATGCGCAGGTGTGACTTGTTATTTAGGTTGAAATATATCCAGAGAAATTAGAAAACAATTAAGATTCATAATCAAGATCTGTTCCGCGCAAACGTGCGGACGGATGAAACAACCTCCGGGACCTGGGCCCGACGCCCCGGTGTATCATACCCTACCTTATGCGGCCGTTAGCTGTATGTGGTCCGGCCTCGTGAGTCACTGCGTGTATATGTGTACGTGTGTATGTGTACTTGTATGTACTTGGCCGATTCCCGAAACCGTTGGCTCGCCTCTGCACTCATCCACGGACACGTAATGTCTGTTTCTCCCTGAGTGATACACTTCACTATATCGGCTGAATAACACCCGGTGTGCACACAACCTTCGTAAGGTCACACGTTATTGAGTCGTCCCTATATCGGGGAATAGTACCCAACGCGCACCAAAACCGTGGACGGTCGCGTCTTATCAAACACATTACTGGTTAAACGCGTCACTAAATCTGAGAATAACACCCGAAACGCTAAATTACACGTGTGCGTAATATAGGAATGCCTATATTAATTATAATAGGCGCACGCGGCTTCTCCCTATCGTGTTTGAAGGGTCACTAGCGGTCGGCCGCTCTGGTAGGAATCGAACGCCTCAACGTCTGTCGCGAATTCAGTAGGTAGTCGCGAAATAAAAATAAGATAAATAGTAAGACGTCAGAGGGGAAGGTAGGTAGCAAGCCGGTATGGCAAGTGAGCGCGCCAAGCGGGCAGTAGTATTGTGACTTGTGTTAGAGGCAGTACTGGTGATACTATGTAAGTGATTCAGATTTATTTCTTATTGTTGTATATTCAGATCTATATTTGATATTGTGTGTGTAACGGGAATTCAGATATTCAGAGTTATGAGTGTAGCATCGGAATCAGAGATTTAAAGTATCAGGTTAAAGCATACAAGTAAAGCGAGGCATGGGGTGGCTGTAGGGGAGGTCGGAGGCCACTATCAGGGGAACAGACCCCGTGTGTTGTATCAGTACAGGGAACAGACCCTGTGTGTTGTATTAGTCCAGGGAACAGACCCTGTGTGTTGTATCAGTCCAGGGAACAGACCCTGTGTGTTGTATCAGTCCAGGGAACAGACCCTGTGTGTTGTATCAGTCCAGGGAACAGACCCTGTGTGTTGTATCAGTCCAGGGAACAGACCCTGTGTGTTGTATCAGTCCAGGGAACAGACCCAGTGTGTTGTATCAGTCCAGGGAACAGACCCTGTGTGTTGTATTAGTCCAGGGAACAGACCCTGTGTGTTGTATCAGTTCAGGGAACAGACCCTGTGTGTTAAATCAGTCCGGGGAACAGACCCCGAGGGTAATACCAGCAGGGGACCTGACCCTGTATTACCTATCAGTCATATAATCAGTATACGATACATGTAGCTATTCAGATAAATCAGTTATCAATATGTGTTATATTGTACATTCGAAAGATTACTCAGTTTCGTGATGTACCAAACAGGGTACATGGCGACAACGTCCTTGCTTTCGCCGCTCGCGTCGCTCGCCCCTCCGGCGGGCGAGTCATTTTATTCAAAACAAGATCTTTTTTTATCTCTTGTGTAAAGTGTGCAAATCGTCCTATCCGTAGAACAAAGTCACATTTCATATATTATATATGGGAGATGTAACTTTTTGCTTCTGAATCGGCGAATCTATGTATATAGTTTTTCGCTATTTTTCTTTTTCTTTCTATCTATATTACGCGTATTTCACTTCTTTTCCTTTTCTCAAAGGTTGACTGGAAGTGATGCCTTTTAGAGATAAGTCCGCCTTAGTACATGTGCTATTTTTCTTTCACTTTTCTAACAATATTTATCTATACTAATTATAAAATAAAGTCCCAAAAGCTGTCTGTCTATATGTAATCGATTTTCTTAAAATATACTGAACGGATCTTTGTACGGTTTTCACCAAATTATTGTCCATACTTCCGGTTGGTTTAGGTAAATAGTACATATCGGTATTATGTAAATTGTGTAGAAGAAATCGCGCAGTTGTTAAAAAAATTGCTTGCTGGGAGCTTAAGTTGCGTGCGCTGCGTAAACCATCAAAGATACGCTAAAGTAATGTACTAGAGAATTGTAGATCTATAAAACAACTACAAAAAAGTCTGCGCTATCATGTCTCTACCTCTTATGGTTAACTCACAATAACTACTTTTATGTTTAAAATTTGAATTCTAAAAAAAAATTGTGACACGTAGATTTTCACGCGGGCGAAGCCGCTGGCATAGCTAGTGTGAAATAAAAAATAAATAAATAAGATTAAGTAAAAAATAATTGTGATGATGTATGAACACGTTTTGCGATTGGTCGCCCAGTGGTCAAAATTTGACCAAAAATCGACAAAAAAAATAAAATATATCACTATAAATGCCGATTTCGTATTAATTGTACATATATCTCGAATTTAATACATACAATTCTTGAAATATTAAGGGTGTATAGGTGAAACTGATTCGGATTCAGTCCGTCAAATGCACTTTCCATTTTTTTTTGTGTGCCAGTGTTATTTTGTCTGTTGTTTTTTTTTGTCTGTATGATTTTTTAACTCGTGTTGCGTACATTTATAAATATTTATTATACTTATTTAGGTTTCTATTTATATTAGGTAGTTTTTGAATATATAGATGTATATAATAAATGTTTGTGTATAAGTCCTTTATAGACCCCGAAACGTAAAATGAAATTTTTAGACAATCTTTTAATTTCAAATCAACCAAGCGGATGATTCGATAAAGTTTGGTCGCGATCGGAGCATTTTTTAATTCAGTGCTTTTTACTACAGATACCTCTAATTAAGCCTAGCGAAGCGGGTATGGTAGTTGTACAACTACCATAATAAAAATAAGCAAAACAACGGATGATTCTATAAAGTTTGGTCGCGATCGGAGCAATTTTTAACAGTCAATTTATGTTCTTTACTACTGGTACCTTGAATTAAGCCTGGCGAAGCGGGTATGGTAGTAATTGTAAATAAAGCTGATAAAGCAGCAAAATTCTAACATTTTATTTCCTAGATGGCAGCACTAAAGGACGTGTCCCGGCGTTGGCACGTGCCCCCAGCGTTTTCTGTAGAATTCGTTGGATATTATCTTGAGAGGAACACCAGGGTGACGTCACTGAGGAAATCGCTCGAGAGGCTGACTAAGGAGAACGAGAAGTTGGTGTCTGAGGATGAGAAATTAAGGACCGATTACGATGAGGTGAACTTTTTAACTTTATTTTTGGATTTTTATATATATTATATTCATCATGCACCAAGATAAATATCAAATTCAAATTCAAATTCAAAATATTCTTTATTCAAGTAAACTTGTAAACAAGTGCTTTTGAATCGTCAACTTTACTGCTGGTTCGGAAAGCTGTTGCTGCCGAGAAGAGCCAGCAAGAAACTCGGCGGTTGCTCTTTTTAAAATATAAATCTTAGAACTAGTTACATTTATTTATTACTGTCTTGTACAGAGTAGAAGCGCACCTATATCCACACATCCTTATCATCTAAGTAATCTTTAACAGATGAAATCATTTATCATTATGAAATCTACATGTCTCTAAAAAAATCTTGCTATGCATGTAAATTGACAATCGAAATTTTGTCTCGTCGTCGATCTCAGCTTTAAACCTTCTCCCCTGGAAGAGAAGACATCTGCTTTAAAAACATAATATTAATTTTGCGTTTCCTTATCATAACCGCGTAAAATACGTGCTATTTTTGATAACAGAGGAGAATTTTTTGTGCCTAAATCTGTTTGACACTTAGGCATAAAGATTCCGAGGTTTTGCGAAAATAATAAGGTTTTTTCGGTCTGAAAAATGCTTTTTTGTGTTTTATGTACGTTTATATTACTAATAAGAGAATTACTATACCACTCATATGGGTACTTCAAATTATTTGATGATTTTGATATAGTTTGTAAAATGTATTAAAATTAATAAATATAAATAAATAAATATAAATATATGGGACACTAACACACACGTTCGTCCATCCCCAAAGTAAGTAACTGAATACTTGTGTTATTGGTGACGGACAACTGCTAAATATATACATATATAGTTTTAAATACATACTTAAATACATATATACACCCAGACTCGAAGAACCAACAAATTCTAAATAGAAAATGTTGGTTTAATAATAATGATTTTAATGATTTTGATATAGTATGAAATAAGTTTTACAGGCGTCCAAAGAAAACACCGACACATTGGAAGCGTTAACGTCATCACGACAAAGCCTTCAGAAGATCTACGATGCGATAATTGCGATTTCCCCTAAGAAAGCTACCCCAGCTATATTGGAAGATAAGCCTCTCTTACCGCCCGTCATAGCACGCTCCACCCCAAAAGTAACGCCACAACAATTGCACAAACGGTATAGTATATAGTAATAGTACCTTAAAAACATGGCAAATACAAATACAAATTATTCTTTTTTCAAGTAAGCTTTGACCAAATATAAACTACTAGCAAAGCGGTTTCACCCGCGTCCATACAGATCTCGTGGTAGTGGAAAGTCTACGAAATCGGCCTATAGATTTATTTTGTAGATTATTTAATTATAAAAAATGAGTATCATTAGTATTCTTGGAATAAGACTTAACTCACCAAGTGCAGGCCCTGCTATAACGGTAGGTTAGGTTTGTTATGGCATTATTTAATTTCGATTTACATTCTTAAATTCGTAAAATCTTTTGATTGGGATGTCGGATTTTAATAATTTAAAAAGTATTTTACAGGTATTGAAACAGTTATTCATAAAATATCATTTAATGGGATAAGGATTAATACAGAGATATGAATAAAATGGTTTGATTATTGTCGGCACTTTTACCAACTTTTATAATATAAAAAGTAGTTATATTGGCATAACTATAATAGTTAGACATATGGTATCGCGAACTTTTTTGTGGATATTGATACGTTCTATACTACCGTAGAACATTTTTTTGTTCTATCATCAATAGTTTCCGCAGCGCACGCGATGATAGATGTTTACGACTAAATTTTTAAAAAAAAATGTTATGTATATAAAAAAAATGTCCAATGGTCCAAAGAATACTGGCTGCGTTTCCGCGTTGAATCGCTAAGGTGATTCTTTGTGCGACAAAGGATTCAGCTCTCGTCACCTGAAGAGGCAATTACCCGAGTTAAAACGGATAAAATTTGGCAAACAATACAATAATAATAATAAACTATTATATTTAATTCTCGAAAATCGCGATCACTCATCATCAAATCACAAAATGTGCTCACGAAACGCAATACGACCGCTTATATAATGAACGAACCATTCAAGAATGTTCTGCTTTTCGATTAGTCACGAGCCACGACACGATTCGTAAACAACGTGAATGTTCCAGGCGTTTAGCGTCAAACGAATTTGTACTCTATGACATATACATTACGAACTCTTTTTGCACTCTCGTAACAATATTCGTTCCTATTAACAAATATATTGCAGAACACGTAAAATTATTTCATTATCATCATATTAAGGCCTCCGTTCACAGGGATCGGGGCAGAATATCACCGTTATTGGTATTTGATTCCAACATTAAGCTGAGTTAGAACCTTTTCATTGGCACGAAACATTCTAAATTTACTTTCTAAATAATTTCTAGTTTCTATTTTGTGTTGTGTGAATGAATAAAGCTATTCTACTCTATTCTTTTACATTCTATTTGGAATCGTCAATTGAAGCTATTGGTTCGGAAATTCGGTTCCTCGTACCGATCAATTAAATTAAATTGATCGATTCATGGTCATACAATACTTTATTTATTTACAACTAATATACACAAGTTATATTTTTAAACTTACATACTAAGTACTATACAAAACTTGCCTGTGTTGAATGGTCCAAGAATGCTGGCAGCGGTTCCGCGTTGAATTTCTTAGCTGATTCTTGATGTTAAAAAGGAGCTAGCCTTCTTGTTACCAGAAGAGGCTTAATGCATGTTTCTTAATTGTAAGGCTGAGTCATAATCAAATTTATATAGTTGATATTTAACTTAGTACAGATTAATTCGAAACACGATTGAATCTAATTCCACTATTAGAAAAATTACATTCTAGTTTTGGACGTGAAATACTACAATATTTACAATATCGATATTGGTTCTAAAATGAAGTAAGATCGATCTACACATACCATTTACGATAAGCAGTGGACGTCCATCATTTGAGGTTGAGAGTTGTAGTACTGGCATGTATTGTTTTTCTTAAGAAAAATATGGGATTTCTTTAATTATCTCTTAGAAATAAATCTTTCTTTCATCGAAATTTTTCTCACAAAATTAAGCCACGTCCACCGTGACCTGATATCATTTTCACGTTTTACTTGGTATATAAACTGACATGCAAGTTATGTGATGCGATTTAAGGCATACTGAAAAATTAGCAACATAAAGTGTTAGATATGGTCAGATATCATGCGGTGACTCGGTGTAACGTGTATAATTGTTAGACATAATTATAATGGTCGGATATAAATTATATGTTATAAATAGGTATTATTATTAACTTAACCTGCCAATACTAGTTTAGCGTGTTCCATAAGTTATAGTTGTACGGTTATCTCTTGTTCACGTATTATTTGGTAACATTTTCTATGAGACAACGTTAGAATTATGACTCGAATCCCGGCCGTAGCTAACAAAAGTAAGAATATTGTAATCATTATATAGATAGTTATAGTACCCGGCATTAAATAATGCAAATCGATGTTAAGAACGAAACAGCCAGCCAGTTCGGCTTCGTAGAGCGCTGTCACTGTCACTCAGTAAGTATGTGACGTTTTATATGGGTTCGTCAGTCTGTGCGACAGAGACAATGCTCTATGAAGCAGAATCTAGCCAATTTTCTCACTCTAAGCCTCGATGTGCATTATTTATTGCCGGGCACTATAAGTAGATATTACATACGTTAGGTTATTATGACTCAGCCTAACGAAAGGGGTGAAATTATTAAGTATCAATCGCAACAATGTACCCATAGGTTAAAAAAATATACGTTATATTTGTATATTAACTTAATCTCATGGGGTTATATACATTGTCGCAGTTGTATATGAGGGTGTGGTATATTGGTACATAATGTTCACATATTGTAAACTGTATGGTCGGTGGCCAGCAGGTCAATTTCTGTACCCACTGCGGCTGCACTTAAGATGGGCGTTGGTTTTCCTCTTAGCGACAACCCGGACGCTCGCCAAGGAAAAGTTTTGTCTACTTCTTTGGAAGGTGAGTACTTTAGTATTCTTTATGAAATTTTGCCTTTAATATAAATTAAAAGACTTTGTAGCGGAAAACATGTATTGAATTTCACTATACGAAGAGTAAAAAATAAAATTTCTTTGCGATTTTGTTGTGGAGTCTACTTCCGTATGTTATGTATATGTTCTATTTACTTAAAGTAAAGTAAAGTAAAGTAGCGGCCTGTTACAGTCCCACTGCTGGGAGTAGGTCTCCTCTCTCCGTTTCTGGAGAGAAGGGTTGGAGCTAAGACCTACCACGCTGCTCCAATGCGGATTGGTAGGTTACACATATCAACAGAGTTCTCTAGAGATATGCAGGTTTCCTCACGATGTTTTCCTTCACTGAAAAGCGTGTGATAAATTGCAATTATCAATTAGACGCTATTTACTTAATGACATAATATTGTTTTTGTTACTTTTGTACTTTTTTATTATTATTATTCTTTTCACAATCGTTCTCTCATTTCTGACGATCGTGACCCTTTGTGAAATTGTCAACTGCTCGTTATATCCAGTTGTTCGTATATTTGATCTGCCCATCGTTTCGGGTCCTCTCGGTACCTCTGGGTCTGTTTCCCTCTATATTTCTTGTGACCATCGCTCTAAATTGTCGCTAGGAATTATTTTATTACACTGTTATACACTACCTGTGCCAATAACGAAATGCCCGCGTGGAATTCAGTGATTTACGAAGCTTTTCCGAATTTTCGAAATTTTGAACATATAAGTAGTTATTGTGAGTTAACCGTGGGAGATAGAGACATGATGTCACGCGTTTTTAGTAGTATGTTTATAGATCTACAATTCTCTACTACATTACTTAAGCATATCTCTGCTGGTTAACGCAGCGCACGCGACTCAAGCTCCCAGCGAGCAACTTTTTGAACAACTGCGCGATCCCTTCGACGCAATTTACATAATACTGATATGTACTATTTACCTAAACCATTGGGAAGTATTGCACTATTTTTTGGTGCAAAACCGTACAAAAATCGGTTCAGCAGATTTTAAGAAAATCGATCACATACAGAAACAGCTTTGGGGACTTTGTTTTATAATAAGTATAGATTAAATAATTTATAGAATCAGGCGTTACTTTGCGGAGACCCATAATACAAAGGTAATAAAAAATATATTTTGCTATAATCCGCGACACAGTAAATAGAAAATATATATATAGTGTTAAATGTATAGTAGACTATCCGTATTTTTATACCCGATACGTGCAGGTTTCGTAAAAACACATGCACAAACCTCCACCACTTCCACCACAATACACAAGCACTACACACGTTCACTATCACAAACTCGACAATCGTTTCGCCCCGTAACTGAAGCATCATCAGGATATAGACTCCACGAAAAAATCGCAAAGCACGTATCGGGTATGAAAATACAGATAGTCCACTATACATTTAACACTATATAACGACGACAATATTTTTCAATTAGACTTATTCAATAAATAAGAAGCAATTTTCCAAAAGTCAACTCATTTAATCTTTTCTAACAACTAAAACACATAATGACAGCGACAATGTTTTTTTTTATTACTGACGAACTATATGAAGGAGGCTGTATTTAAAACACGTCGTAACAATATATATATTTTCTATTTACTGTATTGCGGACTATAGCAAAATAATTTTATTATTACTTTTTAATTATATAAATTACATATTATAATTGATTATGAGTGTTCCGCACAAACGTGCGGGCGGATGAAACAACCTCCGAGACCTGGGCCCGCCGTCTCGGCGTCTCAAACTACCTTATGCGGCCGTCAGCTGTATGCGGTCCGGCCTCATGAATAACTGCGTGTATATGTGTACGTGTGTGTGTGCGCTTGTATGTACTTGGCCGATTCCCGAACCCGTTGGCTCGCCTCAGCAGTCTTCCACGGACACGTACTGTCTATTTCTTCCGGAGTATACACTTCACTATATCGGTTAAATAACACAAATAACACGCGGTGTGCACACAACCTTCGTAAGGTCACTCGTTATTGAATCGTCCCATATCGTGGAACATTAATCGCAACGCGCACTAAAACCGCGGACGGTCGCATGTTGTTAAACGCTTCACTAATTGATCGCGTCACTAAATCTAAAAACCACACAACCACAACCAAAACGCATAATTACGCGTATGCGTTCTACAATAAGGTCGTATACAGACGCGCGCGCGTCCTGTCTTATCGTAATCCAAAACGTTACTAAGCTATCGGCGCTCGCGTCGACAATAGGATGCATAAAAGTCGTTGCTCCGGCCGGTCGCGCCGCGTCGCGCGCCAATTTGTACAAAACAATGAGCGGTAATGTTGTGGTGTCTCGCTGGTCAGCCGCGGGCGCACTGGCCGCCCGCGAGTGCGCCGTGTGCGCGCGCAGCAGCGAGCAACACCTGATGGCGGCGTGCGACACTTGCCGCCACCACTACCACTTGCACTGCTTGCGACCGCCGCTGCAGCGGCCGCCCAAGAAGAGCAAGCTCTATGGTTGGTAAGTAAAGTAGCGGCCTGTTACAATCCCACTGCTGGGAATAGGCCTCCTCTCTCCGTTTCTGGAGAGAAGGGTTGGAGCTAAGACCTACCACGCTGCTCCAATGCGGAGCTTTAGAATTCTAGAGCAATCTAGAAATGAGTGTCCCCAAAAGCAACTGTCGTGAGTAATAAGGGAAGATACAGAAAAATATACCTTATATCGTATAATAGTAAGCTTAGAACGGTGTTTCGATTTTAGTATATAAATACATAGGTAAATTATTTATAGGTAATAGAGTTTCTATACATACATATGTGGAAAAGTACAAGTGAATCGTCCATGTCGCCCGTATAGCCCTGGAATGCTTGGTTGGTGGGTCCAAAAAGGGTCATCTGTCTGTACTCTAGACTTGTATTGACGACTTTGTTTCTCTCCAGTAACGCAAGGAACTGTCAACAAAAAGAAATATTTCAGTCAAACATTAAATAACTGGTATTATATTTCAAATAAAAAAAAGTAAAGTAACAGCCTGTTACTGATCCCTAGAATTCTCTAGAGATATGCAGGTTTCCTCACGATGTTTTCCTTCACCGAAAAGCGTGTGATAAATTGCAATTATCAATTAGACACATGAGTTTTAATAGAAAAACTCATTGGTGCCTGCCCGGGTTTGAACTCGTGTTCCCCTCCAAAGAGTCGCACGGTCTCACCGCTGGGCTATCACAGCTCTGTAGAATAATAATATGTCTTAATCGTAAATTTATATTGGAATACATTAATATAACTAACAACTGTACATTCTGTTTGTGTTGTTCTTTCGTACATTTGTATCGTAGAAATATCGTCTTTTTACACATAGAGACAAATTTAGGAGTTACTTTAAGATTTAAATCAGGAAATCATCGGGGAGGATCGTGTGCTCTCCTTTTTTGGACATCACAGTGTGTGTGTGTGTTTTACCATTTACAATCTCTTTTTTAACACAGGCAATGTTCCGAATGCGATAAAACATCAGATTCTGAGCCAGAGGTACTCGAAAAGAAAGTACCGCGACGTTCTCGAATTCGATACAGTAAAGACGGAGCGATTATATCGGAACCGCATAGCCCAGGTTCCATACCAAACTCGCCGCCGCCCAAGCCTAAACCAGAAAGATCACATAAAATAGATAAACATAAGATGAACGTTTCAACGGAGAACATATCCCCTATAAAAGTAACGATAAAACCATTCGAATTTACTAGTGAAAATGAAAGTTGCGACTTGAGATCGATGAGGAAAGACAAAAAGGCGAAATCCAAGAAGGAATACATGTCAACGTCAGCTGGAGAAAGTGAAATTTTGGCAAAGAAAACCCATAAACGAAGTTTCACTTCGCCCATCTTAACCAATACTCCGTTAATGTCTATCACACCGATTGTAGCTGACAGTCCCAATGACTCGCACAACGAGCAATCAAATGATTCCACAAATGTTGTACCACCAAAGGATTCGCATTTCTATTCACAAAATTTATCATTCTCAGCTCTTCTGAACGACTCGAAAGAACGAGATAGTAAAACTATAGAGAGTTCTATAGAAAGTACTCTCGCGAATTTATCATCCGATATCGCTATGTATAAAGCGAATAGGAAGAGAAGGAAGGAGAAACATCGATCTAGGTACTCTCCAGATTTGTTACGAACGCCGTCAAAGTCCCACAAACACAAGAGAAAGAAGAAGACTCAAGATTTAGAAAACCCTGATCCACCGCACCCTCGAATCACGATAAAAGTAAGATTTAAATTTTCACTTTAATGAACTTAATCATCATCAACTTCCTGCCCTTATCCCACTCTAAGTGGGATCACAACATGTTACAAACATGTCACATGATTTGGACACGTATTTAACGACCGACCTCCTGCCTGATGTCAACTTACCTTAGTCGTATTTTACGACATCTCGGTAAGAAATGAGGGTGGTCTATTCCACTCAGCCAGATACCACACGGTGGGTCAATCTACCTTAGTCGCCTTTTACGACGCCTCGGTAAAAGGAAAAAAAACAAATTGCGTAATCAAGGATAGATAAATGATTCAAATAGCGCGAACGAATTGGATACCACTAAAAGTCATCATCTTCCTGCCCTTATCCCACTCTAGGTGGTAGGCACAACATGTTGTCACATGATTCGGCTATGTATTTTACAACCCGCCGCCTGCCTGACATCAACTTACCTTAGTCGTACTTAACGAACCCTCGGTATAAAAGAGGGTGGTCTATTCTACTCAGCCAGATACCACACGTTGGTCAATTTACCTTAGTCGCCTTTTACGACACCTCGGTAAGAAATGAGGATGGTCTATTCTACACAGCCAGATACCACACGATGGGTCAATTTACCTTAGTCACCTCTTATGAAAACCTCGGTAAGAAATGTGGGTGGGCTATTCTACTCAGCCAGATACCACACGTTGGGTCAATTTACCTTAGTCGCCTCTTACGACACCTCGGTAAGAAATGAGGATGGTCTATTCTACTCAGCCAGATACCACACGGCGGGTCAATTTACCTTAGTCGCCTTTTACGACGCCTCGGTAAGAAATGAGGATGGTCTATTCTACTTAGCCAGATACCACACGTTGGGTCAATTTACCTTAGTCGCCTCTTACGACACCTCGGTAAGAAATGAGGATGGTCTATTCTACTCAGCCAGATACCACACGTTGGGTCAATTTACCTTAGTCGCCTCTTACGACACCTCGGTAAGAAATGAGGATGGTCTATTCTACTCAGCCAGATACCACAAGGCGGGTCGATTTACCTTAGTCGCCTCTTACAACACCTCGGTAAGAAATGAGGATGGTCTATTCTACTCAGCCAGATACCACACGATAGGTCAATTTACCTTAGTCGCCTTTTACGACGCTTCGGTAAGAAATGAGGGTGGACTATTCGACTCAGCCAGATACCACACGGCGGGTCAATTTACCTTAGTCGTCTTTGACGACGCCTCGGTAAGAAATGAGGATGGTCTATTGTACTCGGCCAGATACCACACGATGGATCAATTTACCTTAGTCGCCTTTTACGACGCCTCGGTAAGAAATGAGGGTGGTCTATTCTTTTCAGCCGAATATCAAACGACATATGAACTGTTAACTGTTACTTAAAAAATTTTTTTCGTTATCTACGTTATTTTTTTCAGATCAAGCCGATTCCCAAACCAGATGGATCGCTAGACACCCAAATGTTTTATGTTCCAACAGATAGCAATGATGGCCCACCTCCATCTGTTATAAAAAAGCACATCAAGGTGATTTTTCAATTTTTATTTATCTACTAATATCTTTTTATTTGTCCTTCATGTATGTGTTTTTTTGTGGCTTTATTGTTGTAAATGATAAGTATTGATTATAATTTAAAGAGTGTATCTATTAAGATTGTCCTTGGCATCATAACCGCTAAATAGCAGGCCTACCATGAACTTTTAGATAACGATTCAATTCAAAGTCAGTACCTAAACGCTTTCTTTTTGTACCATGAAAAAAAAGTAAAAAAGTAAAGTAACAGCCTGTTACTATGCCCACTGCTGGGCTAAGGCCTCTTCTCTCCGTTTTTGGAGAGAAGGATTGGAGCTAAGACCTACCACGCTGCTCCAATGCGGATTGGTAGGTTACACATATCCCTAGAATTCTCTAGAGATATGTAGGTTTCCTCACGATGTTTTCCTTCACCGAAAAGCGTGTGATAAATTGCAATTATCAATTAGACACATAAGTTTTAATAGAAAAACTCATTGGTGCCTGCCCGGGGTTTGAACCTATGTCGTCTCTAAAGAGTCGCACGGTCTCACCGCTAGGCTATCACAGCTTTGTACCATGAAAGTTAAATAAAATCTTTAAAAAAATAAAAATAAGTGGCTATAAGTGGCTTTAACAAAAGAAATAAATGGATAAATGATGATCAACCTGGAAAGGAAGAAAATTTCAGGGCAACATTCAAAATTCATTCACACCTGCCATGAACTCTTATTGCGTCTCAATTGAAGACGTAAACGACGACCGCGAACCTCTTTCTTTTCGTACCATGAAGTGTGGATTTCATTGCGGTTGTAACGTTTGAAAAGGATAACGTTATATGAACGATAGATAATTCTGTCTCTTTTACTCACATGTTTTATAGCATAGCATTATGTCTTATGGAATAATGGGGTAAATGCGCTGATATTGAGAAAATTTTTGTATTGCAAAAAAGAGTCATACGTGACATTTAAAAATTGAGTCCGCGTGAGTCCCTGCGAGAGAAGTTTAAGGAAACAGGTATTCTTACGTTAGCTTCACAGTATATTTTTAGCAATTTGATTTTTGTGCAAAAAAATATACATAATTATAAAAAGATTGGCGATGTATATAATAGACAAAGTAGGAACCGACATAAGCTTGCGGCTCCTGCTTTGCGCCTTGTAAGAGTACGTAAGTCGTTTGTGGGTTTGGGTATAAGATTCAATAACAAAATTCCACAATCAATTTTAACTTTGCCATTACAGCAATTTAAAAATACTGTTAAAAAGAGGCTGATACTGAAAGCCTATTATACCGTGGAGGCTTACATTGATGATAAGAATGCGTGGATGTAGCTGCTCTTTGACCTTGTGCAGGATAGCTATGACAAAATGTAATTAGTATTAAGAATCTTCTTTTTTAAAAGAGCTCCACCGAGTTTCTTGCTGGCTCTTCTCGGTAGGACGGCTTTCCGAACCAGCAATAGAGTCGACGATTCAAAAGCACTTGTTTACAAGTTTATTTGAATAAAGAATATTTTGAATTTGAATTTGAATTTGAATTTTTAGAACGCATTCCGAACGCTCATTCGGCAACGACTTAAACGTCTTTAAGACGTCATGGTATTAAAAAGCAAAACAATTTAGTTTACGTCTTCAATTGAGTCGCAATAAGAGTTCATGGTAGGCCTGCTGATGGCCCAATTTATATTTAATGTCTTTATGTCACTAGAACGAAGCTTCTATTATTATTATGTCAATCATTTATATATATTTAGTTGAAGAAGTGGCGGAAGCTGAGAAAGGCGACTTTCGATCCTTTGTTTCGAATTCACCGAATATTGCTTAATGGCACACCCTATTCCGCCCTTTTTTATAAAATGTTTCTCGATTTCAAACTATGTGTAGTATTGGCATATATTTGCATCTGATTAAATAAAAGTTTTGAGCTGTGATAGCCCAGCGGTGAGACCGTGCGACTCTTTCGAGGGGAACACGAGTTCAAACCCGGGCACCAATGAGTTTTTCTATCAAAACTCATGTGTCTAATTGATAATTGCAATTTATCACACGCTTTTCGGGGGAGGAAAAACGTCGTGAGGAAACCTGCATATCTCTATAGAATTCTGGAGATATGTGTAACCTAACAATCCGCATTGGAGCAGCACGCTGCAGGTCTTAGCTCCAACCCTTCTCTCCAGAAACGGTGAGAGGAGGCCTATTCCCAGCTGTGGGATTGTAACAGGCCGCTACCGTTACTTTTTACTTACCAATCCGCATTGGAGCAGCGAGTTACGTCTTAGCTCCAATACTTCTCTCCAGAAACGGAGAGATGAGGCCTATTCCCAGCATTGGGATTGTAACAGGCTGCTACTTTACTTTTTACTTACCAATCCGCATTGGAGCAGCGTGGTAGGTCTTAGCTCCAACATTTCTCTCCAGAAACGGAGAGAGGAGGCCTATTCCCAGCATTGATATTGTAACAGGCTGCTACTTTTACTTTGAACCAAAAGCACTCGTAAAAGTCTATTTGAATTTAAAAGTGTTTGACTCATCGATAGGGACATTAGATCACCAAGTGAGAAGATCCGAATTTTGACCCGAATGTATTTTATTGTAATTATTATAAAAATTTAGGTTTTGTGTATTTTTATTAATCTTTTTAAACTTTATGTTTAGCATACTGATATTGAAGCGTCCAAGAGTCCACCGTCGTTGCTGCCACCATTGCCCTTGAATGCTCCCGATCCCTTGGCTACCACACCTGTAAGTATATTTTACGAATAAAATCGTTTTATTGACAGATTTATCTATAATGCTACGTACAACGTCTATACGTCCAAAATCTTTGGTTACTTTTTTGTCCAATATCTATTTATTTTTTAAAAATATGTTAATATTTTTCTTTATTCAAAATGTTCTTTATTCAAGTAAACTTGTAAACAAGTGCTTTTGAATCGTCAACTTTACTGCTGGTTCGGAAAGCTGTTCATCTTTTTAAAATATAATTCTTATAACTAGTTACATTGAGTCATTACTGTCTTGTACAAGGTAGAGCTATATCCACACATTCTTATCATCTAAGTAATCCTCAGCAGTATAGTAGGCTTTCTGTATCAGGTTGTTTTTAACAGTGTTTTTTAACTACTTGGCAAGGCTAAAATTGATTGTGGAATTTTATTATAAAATCTTATACCCATACCCACAAACGATTTACGTACTTTTGCTAGGCGCAAAGCAGGAACCGCAAGCTTATGTCGGTTCCGACTGTGTCTATTATATAAATCACCTATCGGTTTTATAATTCTTTATATTTTTATGTACAGAAATAACATTGCTTAAAATTGTGAAGCAGATGTAAGAATACCTATTTCCTTAAATTTCTCTCGCAGGGAATCACGCTGACTTAAATTGTAGATGCCACGTATGCCTCTTTTTTTAATGAAAGTGGAATCTCGCAAGTTAAAATTGACCGACTTCCTGGGCTTGAATCCGATGAAGCTGAAATTTTATATACTTCTCCCAGTCCCGATGACAATGCATGTTTATGATAATCATGACCTGATGCTGATGTCAGGATTGGCTCCAGACGAGGGAACTCCTCAACAGTAGGGACATGAAATTTTGTTGAAAGCTTTTTTACCTAGACTTGTTAAATCATGGAATTGGTAATTAAAATCTTACAATACCATTTTGTCAATCTTTAAATAACGTAGTTCGTTTAATTCTATATAATTACCATACAATTCTTGCTTACTTTAATGTTTTGTGAAAACTAATTTTACATTACACCATATAGTTAAACTGAACACCTTAGAAGGTATCCCAAAAATTAAAACTAAAGCAAACTAAATTAAATTACGAGACAGGAGATGAACACACAGAAAACCTTCTCTGGAGCTATTAGTAGTATAAAATACAAATATACTTTTATATAGTAGTTTATGATACTGTTGCATAATAAGGGTTTTTATAGTATCACACGAGTGTTGTACAGTATCATACACTACTTTATCTACTCTCATACTATAATACGTAAAACAATATTGCAAATAAAACGCTGAATATAACAATAAATTGATTTTTACTTGTAATAATTATTGATGTTCTGAATATTCATTTTCCATTCCATGAACTCGTGGTAACATTTAATATAGTTGCTCCTAGATTTCGTCGGCAACAGGTTCACGGTCATGTTTGACGCAGCTTTCAGAATATCTGGTGGTATACAATCACCACTATCCCCGCTCTCAGACATGCTTTTACACAAAAACTTATTTTTTTACAAACAAAACTAAACTTCGTTTAAATATTGAAAAGATTTTTTAAATGTCATATATTGGCGCCAAGGCGCAAACATCGATTGCGCATGCGTGTTGCGTCGCCGCGGACCCATTCATTGAAACTTTTTTTTTAAGGTAGAGGTTCAACCTCCTCGGTCCGGCTGGAAATTGTATAGGTGTATCGTTATGATTAAAAAGTTACATTATGATACAGGTGTCCATACAAGACCTGTATCGTAATGAAACTTTTTAATTTTTAATTTTTGATCTGTACGTAATGTTTGTCATAAGAATTTTGTTTTCAGTTTTATAATCTTTGTATTATAGTATCAGAGTAGATAAATATACATACAAGATTACTTAAGACTGCTTTAACCACTTTTTCCTAACATTGATTTGCAAATGTGTTGCTTACAAGCTTCCTAATAATCAGGATCCTAAGGATCCAAATAATCAGGAGAAGGACGATAAAAGGCCAGAGGTTGTTACTTCAAAGCCAAAGGTAAACTGATTGCTTACGTTTTTATTGAAATATGGTTGACACTAACCCAAATACATAAATAAAGTATATGATTTCAACTATTTATTTCATTCGTTCTTCCATTTGTGAGGTAAATTTATTTCCGAGCAAATTATTGATATTTAAATTGCAGGATTTTTTTAACCATTTTTGTTTTTCCGTAAAATGTAAAAAAGTAAAGTAGCGGCCTGTTACTATGCCCACTGCTGGGCTAAGGCTTTCCATTTTTTGGAGAGAAGTATTGTAGCTAATACCTACCCACGCTGCTCCAATGCGGATTGGTAGGTTACACATATCCCTAAAATAAAATAAGATATGCAGGTTTCCTCAGGATGTTTTCCTTCACCGAAATGCGTGTGATAAATTGCAATTATCAATTAGACACATAAGCTTTTAATAGAAAGTCTCATTGGTGCCTGCCCGGGGTTTGAACCCATGATCGTCTCTAGAGAGTCGTACGGTCTCACCGCTTGGCTATCACAGCTTATTTTCCGTATTGTGATTACTTACTGAAATTCCTACTTTGATACGTAATTTGGTAATTTAATATCAATTGACTGGCCCGTTGGCGCAGTGGGTAGAGCCCCTGCCTACAGTCCGCGGGTCGCGGGTTTGATTCCCGCCGAGGGCCAACATTTTCTATAAACAAATTGTTGGTTCTTCGAGCCTGGGTGTATATTTGTATTTAAGTATGTATTTAAAATGATATATTAGTAGATCTACCAGTTGTCCCTCACCCATAACACAAGTATTAAGTCACTTACTTTGGGGTCGGACGACCGTGTGTGTAAGTGTCCCATATACTTATTAATTGCGTATTAATCAATTTTAATCAAAGTCACATTATGTCGGTATTAATTTTGACCTGTTATTAAAATGTTTTCAAAGAATTTTGTTTAGAGTCAGTTTGAGTACTTTTAAAGCAAAAATTTTGATTTTTGATGTTTCGAATGTTTTATTTCTGAACAACAAACGTCTATGCGAAAAACAAGAGGCATCATTTGGACGAAAGATTCTTCAGAGTAACACTTTTTAAAGTAACTTCATCCTTTGTAGAAGCTAACAATACGTGATGCGATAACAAAAGCCAGTTCCCCTCGCCTCGCGTATAATAGAGCTAATGTGTGAAGTATGTCTTCCGTAAAACGCCGCTCGTAACTTGACAACTTTCGCCTTGGGAATTCTAACTACATGAACATTTATAGATATTTCTCTTATTATCATAACATGTTTTGGCAAAATAATATCATCAGTTACATAACTGACTAGCTTTTAAACGCAACTTCGTTCGCGTGGACTGCAATCGTATTATTTGAGTAAACTATTATATTAATTATTGTTAAAGTGGGTTAACCTTAAAAGCTAGACATATGCTGTCGCGGACTTTTATTTAGAACTTTTAGAGGAACAATATTTGAATAACTTTTACCGTTTATGTAGCGCACGCAAGGATAGCTTTAAATGTTGCCGTTTACCCAAACGTAAACGACGGCTTAAAGCCGATCTAAGCCGGCACTAATAAGGCCCTTATTCATAGTTTTGGAAAACTTGGACAGTTTTTTTTAATGATCAAAATTTAATTCTATATATATGCCTTCCTATTATTTTCTCGGATTTTGTTATCGGTGTCATGTTTTGACTTTTTCGTTTCTATATTATTTTATAATCATGTAACCAAACGAGGGTTAAATATGAATCTGGATAAATATAAAAATATGTGAATAAAAAGGAGGCAGAAAGAGAGATGGATTCTGTGAAATATGACATGCGTCTTAAAAGTAACGCCAGAGTTAAAATGAAAATGAAACCCGCTTAGAGTGAGATGATGGCAGGAGACTAATCATGTTTTTCTATAAATATACTGTTCAGCGAAGTGATCGCTTCTTTCATCCTTTATTATTATTTTATGATGTCTTGGTATTGATGTCTAGTGTCTAACAACATTTGTAATATAAAATTTTATTGTAAAAGTAAAAGTAGTAAAGTAACGGCCTGTTACTATGCCCACTGCTGGACTAAGACATCCTCTCTCCGTGTTCGGAGAGAAAGATTGGAGCTAAGACCTACCACGCTGCTCCAATGCGGATTGGTAGATTACACATATCCCTAGAATTCTCTAGTGATATGCAGGTTTCCTCACGATGTTTTCCTTCACCGCAAAAGCGTGTGATAAATTGCAATTATCAATTAGACACGTAAGTTTAATAGAAAAACTCATTGGTGCCTGCCCGGGTTTGAACCCATGCCGTCTCTAGAGAGTCGCACGGTCTCACCGCTAGGCTTTCACAGCTTACTTAGTAGGTAAGTTTATGTAGTTATATATTTATGTACACCTAGCTAAGATTTTAGTTGTTTATATTCAAATTCAATGCAAAATTCAAAATATTCTTTATTCAAGTAAACTTGTAAACAAGTGCTTTTGAATCGTCAACTTTACTGCTGGTTCGGAAAGCTGTTCCTACCGAGAAGAGCCAGCAAGAAACTCGGCTGTTGCTCTTTTTAAAATATAAATCTTAGAACTAATTACATTTATTTATTACTGTCTTGTACAGGGTAGAGGTGCACCTATATCCACACATCCTTATCATCTAAGTAATCTTCAACAGTATAGTAGGCTTTCTGTATCAGCCTCTTTTTAACAGTGGTTTTAAACTGCTGTAATGGCATGGCCAAAATTGATTTCGGAATTTTATTATAGAATCTTATACCCATACCCACAAACGATTTACGTACTTTTGCTAGGCGCAAAGCAGGTGTCGCAAGCTTATGTCGGTTCCTATTTTGTCTATTATATACATCACCTATCGTTTTATAATTCTTTATATTTTTATGTACAAAAATTACATTGTTTAAAATATACTGTGAAGCAAATGTAAGAATATCTATTTCCTTAAACTTCTCTCGCAGGGAATCATATAGTCATATTTGTGAAAATGTTCGTACAGCGTTCGAATCGTGCACGCCGTAGTGGGGCCGACTCGGAGACCGCCATGACGCCGAACCCCCTTACCCCCATGACACACTGCGACGTGTGCCAACAGCCCGGCGACACAAGCAACCTCGTAAGGTAACGCCACCGCAACATTTATGTATTAACACCATCAAAGTTAATAAGCAAATAATTTATAGAATTATGCGTTACTTTGCGGAGATCAATATTTAAAAAGTAATAATGCTGTAATCTTCGATTAAGTAAATTGAAAATATATATTTTTATTTTTACTTTTAAATGTAGAGTGGACTATCCCTTTCCATACCTGACACATTTACAAACCTCCACCACGTAACGTAACGTACCAGCCTGTTACAATGCCACTGCTGGGAATAGGCCTCTTCTCTCCGTTTTTGGAGAGAAGGGTTGGAGCTAAGACCCACCACGCTGCTCCAATGCGGATTGGTAGGTTACACATATCTCCAGAATTCTCTAGAGATATGCAGGTTTCCTCACGATGTTTTCCTTCACCGAAAAGCGTGTGATAAATTGCAATTATCAATTAGACACATGAGTTTTTAATAGAAAAACTCATTGGTGCCTGCCCGGGTTTGAACTCGTGTTCCCCTCGAAAGAGTCGCACGGTCTCACCGCTGGGCTATCACACCTCCACCACGGTTCTACTAAAAGATACAATTTTTAGAAGGCTATAGATCATTACATCACATATATTAAATTTCCGCGGAGCAGAGTGGACTATCAGTTATTTCATACCTGATACATGCAAGATTCATAAAAACACATGCAAAAACTTCCACCACCGTCACTACAATACACAAGCACTACATACATTCACTATCACAAACTCAACAATCGTTTCGCCCGGCAACCGAAGCAACTTCAGGAGATGGACTCCACGAAAAAATCACAAAGCTTTGGTTTCGCGATTTTGTGGTGGCGGTGGTGGAGTTTACGAATCCTGCATGTATCGGGTATGAGAACGGATACTCCACTCTACATTTAGCATTATATACTTTCTACTAACTTAATCGCGGATTATAGAAAAAAAATCATTATTACTTTTGTACTCTTTGAATTATTTTAGTGTTATTTCAGTTCGTTTCTTAGTAAAAAAACCTTAACTTAAACCGACATAACCATTTGTTTATTATGTTCTATGGAACATATTTGGAACGATACTTCATATTATTAGGTTAAGGTTGTTTTTTTATATTACAGGTATGTAGAGAAAAGAGAAAGATAGCGGCATAGTTGCCGCTATCCACTATTGGATATTAATTTAAATACAAAAATAGATAATGTTTTTTGTCTACGGTTATGCAAAATAATGGCATTAAGTTTTTTTCAAATTCTATCCATATTAAAGATTTTTTATGGGTCAACATTTAGCTAAATAGATATATTAATAATTATATGTTTTAAGAATGACTCCGTTTATAATTCCTTTTGTGTTGAATAACTCTAGGAATGAATCGTCCTAACGAATCGAAAAATTCTTAAGTTTAAATACAATATAAATTCTGGAAAAGCGCCATAGAAACATCTGTTTCTTTTAAATTGAACTAAACAGGCATTTAGACATTCAAAACAAATTAAGTTTGGAACAATTTTACAATTCAAACAACTACGAAGTATGTTCGGCTAACTTTCAGCGTTGCATTGAGTTAAAAGGCAAGTTAAAAGGGAAATAGTACGAATTCTTCGGTTCGCTGCAAAGTAAAAATAGATGCATAAGGGTACCTTCACATTGTCGTTGCAAACGCGAACCGCTTCTAGCCTCTGGTATATTAAATAAGAAATAAAAATAGATTGCCTTTGCTTGACTACAAATGACGTCATCCATGAGAAGTGCTTATGGAGTACGTCATTTAATCAAGCTCATGGTTTGAGTAATCATACCATAATATAATCCACAATAGTTCCAGTACAAACTCAATAGCATACTTATAGGTAATCATGTTTTTAAGCGCCGTGTGTGTGAAAACAAATGGTATTTACAAAGTTGTTATTTAGTTACAGACTAAAGAAATCAGCTTTCATGTGGTATTTAAGAATTATCATAAGAATGATACTTTTAGTCTAATAACTAAGTTTAACTTATACGAGTAAGTGTATAAGGATTATAACTTTTTCTTTTAGCTCATACCTTTATGCTTTGATAAATTAACCTAGTTAAACGGAAATAAATATGGTTAGAATGTCGAGCATTAAGTATTTTTTTACTAAATTATAATATATAGCTGTGCCAGCAGCTTCGCCCGCCTAAAAATCAGCGTGTCACAATTTTTTTCTAGAATTCAAATTTTTTAACATAAACGTGGTTATTTTTAGTTAACCTTAAGAGATAGAGGCATGCTATCGCGGACTTTTTTGTAATATTCGTATAGATCTACAATTCTCTAGTACATCACTATAGCGTATCTCTGCTGGTTTACGCATCGCACACGACTATAACCCCCAGCAAGCATGTTTTTTAACAACTGCGCGATCTCTACAACACAATTTACATAATACCTATATGTACTATTTATCTAAACCATCCGGAAGTATTGCACTATCTTAAGGTGAAAACTGTAAAAAAATCCGTTTAGTAGATTTTGGGAAAATCGATTACATACAGACAGACAGTTTTTTGGGACTTCATTTTATAATAAGTATAGATACCATGTTAGTATAATATGTGATTCATCAGATACATTTCGTTCGGTTTTCCATTTCTAATTAACAAATTGAATGATGAAATTAAATGAACAACTCATATCGAGTCTGATATTGATTTTAGATGTCGATGCGAAGTCTAATTAACGATTTACTGATTACGATACGAAATATTAATTAGGGTCCGTTGTATGTAACGGTAACGCACGTGTTGTGTGTAAGTACACTAAACCGACTATTTTTATTTAGATGCGACGAGTGCACCAAGCGCTACCACTTCACTTGCCTCGAGCCACCGCTGAATAAGAATCCTAAAAAGCGCGGCTACTCGTGGCATTGTGCCGACTGCGACCCAACCGTAAGTAACTGTATTTCTGTTAAATTTCTTAAATTTTGAACTATTTGTTGCCAATATTATGGTAACAATTAATTGTGACTTCTTTTGACCCACCTTCTCTATCTCACGTGCGTTTACTCTCTCTCTCTCTCTTTCTCGCGTGCGCTTATTCTCTCTCTCTCGCGTGCGCTTACTCTCTCTCTCTCTCGCGTGCGCTTACTCTCTCTCTCGCGTGCGATTACTCCCTCTCTCGCGTGCGCTTTCTCTCTCGCGTGCACTTACTCTCTCTCTCGCGTGCGCTTTCTCTTTCTCGCGTGCACTTACTCTCTCGTGTGCGCTTTCTCTCGCGTGCGCTTACTCTCTCTCGCGTGCGCTTACTCTCTCTCGCGTGCGCTTACTCTCTCTCTCTCGCGTGCGCTTACTCTCTCTCTCTCGCGCGCGCCCTGTGTCACTGTCTTGCGCACTCTCTCTTTCTATATGGCGCACTTTTTCTCTATCGATCTCGCTCTATCTTTAACTATCTCGCTCGCTTTTTCTATCTCGCTCCCTCTCTGTATAACCAATGCTTAAATGGTGGGTTGTAAATCGTACTGTTGATCATATCGTATCAATAGTACGTCTCGTATTGCCTACTACATACTAAAAAATAAGAACGCTCGATGTTCGATCCACATAAATCATGCTCTAATTAAACGCTATGAATACTACTGTGTAAAATGGTCTAGTCATTGTTGTAATATCTGACACGCTCTGACCATTTTTATTTTAGATGAATTGAATGAATCCAATGAATTTTGTTCTCCCGTTACACATCCATATCAAGACGCCTCCACCAGCATCAATGCACACAAGCAATACACACAACTACCACCGAAATCTCTACGATCGTTTCGCCTTGAAACCGAAGCATCATCAGGAGGATAGGCTCCACGACAAAATCGTAATAAGATTTTTCTAGTCGGTAAAAGGCACGATAAATTGTAAACATAAGTGTTTGTATTCACAAAACTCAAAGATACTAGCTCTAGGTCTAAATTCGCAACTCTCAGAAGGAGCAAGCGCTCAAACCGTTCGTGCAACATTTTTTTAATTTCACTACTTTGCTTGCATTTCTTAATGTACCTTATGTGATATTTTCTCTTTGCACATTATTAAACCAAAAATGCCCTGCATATATTTTTAATAAACCTTCATTCTATTCTCTCGCAGGACTTGGAGGATAATAATAACTGAGACAGCTGCTCGAAGTTACGAGTTCAAAATATATTTTCGCAGTTAAAAGTATTAAGTGTAGTGTTTAAGAATAATAACAAATTATATTAAGGCTTTTTGATCTGTTTTATGTTCTGTGCGAATTCTTATTTTACTTTAAGTAACAAATAACTCGACTCTTGGCAAAGACTTTCAATCTACAGGAATATGGAGCTTACATTACATTCTATAGCACTTTGAGTTATGGATAAACTTTAAGCTTATGCGTTGCATTTTTAAACCAAAGTGACCTATTCCGAAATTTAGATTTGGAGGTCTAGCAGTGATTCGAAGACTAAATACATATACGATATACCCATATCTATGACATTACAATATAACAATTTTACATTTTAAAGTTTTAAAATTTTTACGTTATACACAAATGTCCAATAATTAAACGCTTCTTAAAATATATTTTTTTATTTTTATATTTACAGTTACATAAATTTGGTTTTATTGTAATATCGCTACACAAAATATTGTATTTTGTGATACAATTGATTAAATAAATGTTAATTTTGGCGCAGGTCACTCGTTTCAAACGTGTGTTACACAGGATACGTAAAAATGCTTTTACTAAAAGCTTTCAATAACTTATAAATGTAAAGTATAAATTATAGAAATCTCAGAGCCTGAAATCTCATAGCCTGCCAGACCGTTCTAAGTATTAGGTTATCTCGGCTTTTAACTAACTCGTTGTTTTCGTTAATATATTTGATACTAAAACTAAAATACGCTGTTCAAATGAATTTTACATGAACTGTGACTCGAGAGTAAGGTAAATTTTATCTTCTTTTTGCTGTTTTAAGTCAACTACGTTTAGCAGTTAACCCGATTATGTTAAAGTATTATTACTGCTTATAAATTGCTGTTGCGTCGTTGATATTTCTTAGATATAACAATATGTTAACAAAAGATTTATAGCAATATTTTGCCTGTATCCTTGATACAATAAATATTATCTGTGACATTAATTGTTGTTTTATTACTACCTAATACATGATCTATATTTTTTTAAGGAAGTCGGAATGTAGATAACGTTGATGGGTTTGCCTATTTATCTATAGAAAATTACGTAATACATACTCCGTGTTATCAAGAGTTTCGTGGTACGATTAAGCTTATTTTTAGTACACAAAATTTCAGAAATATTATTTGTAAGTATAAATATAAATAATTGTAAGATACAACGAATGACACATGATGACGTCACTGTTCTAAAGACGTCCTTTCAACTTTCTATATAACATGATGAAGGTTTTAATTTCGAAACTGAAAACTCGGTAAAATTTTTCGAATAGATCGGATGTTTAAACAAACATTATTAATTTAGCCGCTTTCTTTTACTGTCTCCAAGGTGCTCTACTTTTAACATATATTTTTTTATTTGATAAGAACTAGTTATATATTGAAGTTTCTATTCAAAATCATAAATAGATTAAGAGACTGGCATCTCAGAACAAACAACCCATCATTCTCCTGCCCTTATCCCACTCTAAGTGGGGTCGGCAAAACATGTTACAAACATGTCACATGATTTGGCTACGTATTTTACGATCGGCCGCCTGCCTGACGTCAACTTACTTTAGTTGCCTTTTACGACACCTCGGTAAGAAAGGAGGGTGGTCTATTCCATTCTACCGGATACCACACGGCGGCACAAGACTATACTAAATAAATAAAACAGAAAAAAAAATATTAATCTAAAAAATTATTAGAACAAACAACCCATTTCCACTTAAGTTATACGAAAAAGTATGAAACTTCTATAACCTAAGCATATGTTGCTCTTTTCTAGTAAAAATACATATTTCCGACATTTAAGAAATGAAGATAGACTAGTGTAACGCAACGTGAGGCCCATACCCCCAGAGGGGTTTAGTAAATTCTTTATTTATTGTGAAAAAAATATATATGTTACATAGGGGAGGTATAGTAGTATCTCCCATATATGTTATATATGTGGGAGATACTAGGTAAGGATGAAATTGAAGAAGAAGACCTAACAAATATCCCCTTCAGGGATATCATAAGGTTTGTAAGAGTAACTGGTAGGTTTGAGCAGGTGACACTGTCGGGATAACAGTGAGACCCTTGTCCCAACATGAGGGGAAATGGGTAGAATAGTCCATAATTGGAGCTGACCACCCGCCCTGTACCGACAGGCGTCCCCGACTCTAGATTAGATTAGGGGAGGTATAAGAATTCTAGAAAGGCTAAGGTGGGTGGGACATGGCACAATAAACGCTAATCTAACAATATGTTAACAAAAGTTGTGTCATTTCAAATAAGAAATTGGACAAAAAAATAAAATATTTTGTAGATTAGTTATAAACATATAAATTAAAAAAAGTACTTTGTTTCATTTATGTTATTTTTAAGTGTTAAAATGTGTAACTGATTTTGTCTCAATCTGTCTAAAACAAACATTTTTAATCGCTGAATTGACAAAGAAATTCAGAAAAAGTATTTAATCCGACTATTAATTCAGCAAAATTTAAATCGTATGTTTTATTTTGGATAGCGTTCAATAAAACAGAAAAGTTAACAAAGAGTAATCATCCATCATTCACGACGGTGATGGATAACATCGCGGCTAAATTTCAATTGAGACTCATGTTATATAATAATAGATTCATTACAATTCTCCGGCCTTACGGTTTTTTAAATTATGAATTAATGAATTGAATTGGATGATTAATTTCCTTAACACTTAGACACAAACATCTAACAGTTAAATACTCTATCAAAGCTGTAATAGCAAAACGGTGACACCGTTGACTCTTTAGAGAGGTTCCGGGTTCGACCCCAAGACAGGCACCAACGACTTTTGCTCTTCATCATCTTCCTGCCCTTATCCTAATCTAAGTGGGATCGGCACAACATGTTATAAACATGTTGTCACATGATTTGGCTGCGTATTTTACGACCGACCGCCTGCCTGACGTTAACTTACCTTAGTCGTATTTTACGATCCCTCAGTAATAATTATCAATATTTACTTTGATTTTATAAAGCATGAAAAATTTGTGACACATCAAGTACCCCTCGGTAAGAAAGAGGGTGGTCTATTCTATGCAGCCGCATACCACACGACTTTTACCTTAGTCGCCTCTTACGACACCTCGGTAAGAACGGAGGGTGGTCTATTCTATTGTGCCGGATACCACACGGCGGGTCGACTGACCTTAGTCGCCTTTTACGACACCTGGGTAAGAAATGAGGGTGGTCTATTCTACTCAGCCGGATACCACACGGCGGGTCGACTTACCTTAGTCGCCTTTTACGACACTTCGGTAAGAAATGAGGGTGGTCTATTCTAATCAGCCGGATACCACACGGCATACCAATGATTTTTGCTCTTCTGTGTCTAATTCATTTCAATTTATCACACTTTTTTTTTTAGGAAACCATCGTGAGTATACCTGGATATCTCTAGCGAATTCTGGGGATATGTGTTACCTACCAATCCGTATTGGAGGACCGTAGTGGGTCTTAGTTCCAACCCTTCTCTCCAAAAAAAAATATGGAGAGAGGAGGTCTATGCCTGTGGGATAGTGACAGGCCGTTTACTTTTTACTATACCAAAACGGGAGATACAAAATTGTGATATTAATCTTTTTTTTAAGGTGTGTCCACTCTCTATAACAGCCTTAACAGTTACTTTGATTACGTAACAAAAAACGGAACTGTAAAAGCAGTGAGCTTTTTAAATTATAAACTTTTCGGCCGATGAATGTTCTCTGCTGGAAGTAGGCTTTTTGTAAAAAGCGTGACCGCATTGCGAAAAGCTATTTTATATACTCCTTTCAGTATATCCTTATTTTAAACGGTGACAAAAGCCTAACTTCTCCCGCCTTTACGTGAAAGTACTTGTAGTGTTTCTACAACAATGCCCCGAACTTACGTTAGTGATTGTTCTTCTTTTTCCACTTAGCAACTTGTACAAAGAACAAGGAAGCCAAAGTTTAGGGTGCAAGATTTAGTATCCCACTTATACGTTGTAAGTAATTTTGTTCAAACTCGTACAATGTCGCGTTCATATATCTAAAGTTTGAACGTTGTATAGGCCACGAACTAAGGCTTTGATGAATGGCATAGTAATATTTCTTTGATAGGTCTATTTTAATGTGTTTATAACTTCTATACTTATTATAAGTCCACAAGCTTTCTGTCTGTATGTGAACGAATTTCACAAAATCTACTAAACCGTAGTTTGTACTGTTTTTACTCAAAGTTAGTTCAGTTCTATCGGAAGTTTAAGGTGATAGTACATTACGATTTTATGTAAATTTTGTTGAAGATCGCGCAGTTGTAAAAGAACTCGACTGCTGGGAGCTTTAGTTGCGTAACCAGCGGAGATACACTAAAGTAATGTACTAAAGTATTGTAGATCTACAAAAACACTACCAAAAGTACCGCGATAACGTGTCTCTATCTCATATGGTTAACTCACATTAATTACTCTAATGTTTAAAACTTCTGAAACGTTCACTATCACAATCTCGACAATCGTTTCGCCCCGAAGCAATTCTGGTCCATTCTCGTATGTTTAGCAACCTAGATTTTTCTAATTCTATAAATTATTCAATATTATTAAAATTTATACCGTTTGCCCGTTAAAAGTTGAAATTCTTTACTTGCTCCAAATTTACGCAAAGAGCTGCTCTCATAAGTTTAATACGCGACGCTTGCCTTTTCTCTAGCTTTAAAATTTCAAAATACTGTGAATTTTTACCAGTGAGTCACTGCTTTGAGAATATCTCCTTTATGCAGTTATTAACAGACTTTCTCGGCAAAAAGGCTGATTGCCAAGATTTAATATTTCGTTTTTGTAACGAAACTAATTTTAACGGTTCTTTTAAAACTTTGTTGATTAATAATTTGCCGCATAGTGAGAAAATTTGACTTCTTATATTTTATTGTAGCTCATCCCGCGGCATGGAAATCAAAAGATCACAAATTTTCCCCGCGTAAATTTCGACCCCGCGAGAATTCTAAACTCCACAGCCTCTCTATCATCAAGTGAAAGTCACATAAAAATCGGCTTAGTCGTTCCGGTGAATTTTCTTCTAGCTAAACCTCCCTTAAGAATTCTTAAAAAATCTTTTAGCTAAAACTGTATAAAAATCCGTTGAGTAAATTTTGAGAAAACCGATTATATCAAGACAGACTAGTTTTGGCGACTTAGTTTTACGATAAGTACACATAGATTCAGTAACCCTGAAATATTCTAGTGGCTGAGATTATATCGTGTTCAAAGATCACACAGACTCAACCTGGACATGGTCCTCCTTACTGATTATCCATTAAAAACCTTTGCACAAACTCTCGCCATGAAATAGGTCAGCATACTTCTCTTCTGTCTTTTTTGGTTTGATTCTTCGTATTGTTTGATTTGATAATTAAAGAGCAATACAAATGATATAACAATCAACAAAGCATAATAATTTAATTTTCTATTAGCTTTGCTTAATTGAAGTTATCGATTCTACACAGTAAGTGCCTATGTGCTAATTAAAAATAAAAAGAGAGATAATAATTGTTTAAATAAAATCATTCTAAAAAAACTTAAAAATATATACTTAAAAACAATTAAATAAAGCAACTTAGTTTATTCTATTCGTTACCGCTTTTATTGTCCTAAATATATTAAACACAGAATGATATAACGGTTATTTGTGAAAATATGTGTTATGCATTTAGCTTTGGTTTATAAAAATAAAGTTCTTATAGAATGCTCATAGTTTCGGCTTTTTTATTTATTTAAATAATATATATTTAATACATAATCTACAAAATTTTACTTGTCACTTGTTCCCCAGGTAACGACTATAGTAATGTTCAGGGAGGAATGTGCAGAATAACATGAATGAGCAATAATTTTATCTCGTACTTGTGATATTGGCATTCGATTTGCTGTAACGAATAAATTCAGTTATTCTCGAATCGTATTCAGTGAGTACTCTGTGAGAGTTGTATGAATGCGGATTTTAAAATGTCTGAAATTTATTTTCAGAATGAGACGAATATGTCTTTGGTATTCTTGATATTCAACAAGGAAATTTTTAAAAAAAAGTTTTTAACTAAATTTTGCATCTCTAGTTAAGGAGTTCACTTCTCTGGAGCTAATCCTGGCAGTAGCAACATTCTTATCATAAACATGCATTGTCATCGGGACTGGACATTATGTACAATTTCAGCTCAATCGGACATCTGGAATTGGGTCAAATTTAACTTGCGACCTTCACATACATACATTGAAAGTTAAATAAAATCTTTTAAAAAGGAATAATATGTAAGTGGCTATGAGTGGCTTTAAGAAAAGAAATAAATAGATAAATAATGATCAACCTGGAAAGGAAGAAAATTTCAGGGCAAAATTCAAAATTCAGTCACACCTGCGGCCTACCATGAACTCATATTGCAACTCAATTGAAGACGTAAACTAAATTGTTTTGCTGTTTCATACCATGATGTCTTAAAGACGCACACTTTAAGTCGTTACCGAATGAGCGTTTGGAATGCGTCCTAAAAACATTTGAGTAAAAGAGAGTTATCTATAGTTCATATCACGTTGTCCTTTTCAAACACACTTCATGGTACGAAAAAAAAGCGGTTGGGTTTAGGTACTGACTTTAAATTGAATCGTTTTCTAAAAGTTCATGGTAGGCCTACTGCTGTCTATCTAATTTGGCCTATACTCGGCTTTTTCAACATAGTGCGATTTCGTGCCTCTTCAGTGCGATGGTTTCTTCATACTTATTTTCGAGCGACAACCTTAGTTTTACACAAACACTTAAAAATAAGGAATGATTGTTTAGGTGGTCATGGTGGAAGTTTCCTTTGTGACCTTTGGTTTATTGTGTGGTGTAAAAAAGGGAACATGTCAAAGTTTAATAGTCGCAAACATACTATAGTGTATAATCTATGGTCACGAATATTAGCTGCTTTGTAATTGAACGTGTGAACTAGTGTGTTCTTAAAGTTTAATACGTTGTAACAAATTGTTTTTAGCTTAAAAAAATATTTGTAACTTTGAAAATCATTATTTTCTTACTTTAATAATCACGCTTATTTTTAAATAGTTATTATTGTCGCAATGAAGATTTCTTAACAAAAGGTCACGGAATAATATCTACAGTAATACTAACTTTCTCAACTTCTTACAGAAATTACAGAAGTATCGTTATATTAGTGAGTCGTCTACTTCCCTCCAAATCAGATTCTCGAGGCATTCGTGCAGACCTCTCTAAGGCTTCTTGAGGAAAGCCAGACGTTTTGAAGTAGAGGACTACGTGACGTAATCCGAGTTCTTTAGAAAATCAACGGGCAAAAGGACCAATTGTAGAAAATAATATTGAAGAATAGTAATTCATTTGAAATTTACGCGTTATGCATCCTTTAAGAAGCACAGTATAGATTTAATCTTACAACTGTAATAATAATATTATTTTGCTATAAGGTAAAGTAAAGTAAAGTAAAGTAACGGCCTGTTACTATCCTACTGTTGAGCGAGGGTCTCCTCTCTCAGATTCTGCAGAAAAGGGTTGGAGCTAACACTCACCATACCGTCCAATGCGGATCGGTAGGTTAAACATATCCCCAGAATTCTCTACAAATATGCAGGTTACCTTACGATGTTTTCCTTGCTGAAAAACGTGTGATAAATTGCAAATTTCAAAATTTAAATATCAAAATTTATGCAATTAATTGCAAAATTAGACAATTGATAATTACAATTATATTGTACACATATTTTCTTTTAATTGGAAACCTCATTGGTTCTTGCCCAGGGTTTGAACTCGTACGCCCTTGAAAGAGTTGCACAGTCTCACTCACCGCTGAGCTATCAGATCTCTTTTTGCTATAATCTATGAAAGGATTTTTTCGAATAATAAAATGTTATCATTACTGTTCAATGAAATTCTATTAAACACCGCGTAATTTTATTAATTATAATTAAGATCTTACAAACAATTATTTATACGGTTATATATAATCGGAACGACAACTTGTTAATAAAAAATATGATTTAAAATGTAGATTAGTTAAGATGTAAAAATAAACTAGCTTAATGCAGAATATAGAAAAGTATAATTCTAAGAAAATATAGAAAGTATAATTTCCAGTAATTTTAACTATCTATCTCTATCTAAGATTAGCAAATAATACAAATCACTACGTTATAAGGATTATGCGATTGTCGAAGTTGTACTTCGTGAAAGTCGGAGCACTCCAATGTAGGGGGTCTTAAAAGCGCATGATCCAGTGAATTATATCACAAAATCGCACTTAGTTTCGAATTGCCCGATTATTTAACTCTATGACGCTGGTAAGTAAAAGAAACGTAGATACTAAGAACTGTTATTTTAAAAAATTCACGAAAACCATTTTCTCCAGCGCTGTTTTAAAACCTTTTTAGCATGAATGAATTTTTCTTCATAAAGTGGGTCAGTAAGTTTGAATAGATTCAAATTAATTTTAATGTATGCGTTTTCTTATTACCTTTATTCGTTCTAGATAATTTCATCAGAATTAGTAGTCTGTATAAAAAAAGTACAATATTCCTTATTGTAGATTGTAAGTTTCTAGAAACTCAAAAGGTTTAAAAAAAAAAGTAACGGTACTCTCTCCGTTTCTGGAGAGAAGTGTTGGAGCTAAGACCTACCACGCTGCTCCAATGCGGATTGGTAGGTTACACATATCAACAGAATTCTCTAGAGATATGCAAGTTTCCTCACGATGTTTTCCTACACCGAAAAGCGTGTGATAAATTGCAATTATCAATTGGACACATAAATTTTAATAGAAAAACTCATCGGTGCCTGCCCGGGTTTGAACTCATGTTACCCTCGAAAGAGTCGCACGGTTTCACCGCTGGGCTATCACAGCTCTTCAACTTGCAATGAATGTATGTGAAGGTGGAATCTTCCAAGTTAAATTTGACCTACTTACCGAGGTCCGATTGAGCTGAAATTTTATATATTAGTCCAGCCCGATGACGATGCATGTTTATGATAAGAATGACCTGATGCTACTGCCAGGATTGCCTCCAGACAGGGGAACTGCTTAACGCTTAACAGTAGCGATATTAAATTTAGCTAATAGCTTTTTTAATATAATTTTTGATTAGACTTGTTATATGTAATATGTTAATATAAAATTTCAAGAAATTCTAAAAGCTTTTTATTAAACGTAATCGGTAATTCGAATAAACTAAAATATAAAATAATTCTGTGACATTAGAAAACAGCAACTTCTTTTAAAAATCTAAACAGGTCATCTTACTATGGTAAAATTAATTCTCCATTATATTATAGCTGAAAAAGAATGTTACCAATAAGTAGTATGCGTAACATAAAAAATTATGATGGGAAATATAAATATACAAAATATATAGGACAACTATACACAACGGTCATCCGTCCCCAAAGGAACTTAATTCTTGTATTATAGGTAACAGGTAACTGTTACCAATATACATATACAATTTTATTTAAATACTTAAATATAAATATACACCCAGAATCGAAAAATAAACAAATTGTTTTAAAAAAATAATGGCCACCGGCGTGAATCGAACCCGCGAACCGCAGAGCTGAAGGTGGGATCACTGTCACTTACGCCAATAGGCCAGTCAAAATATACGATAATCAATTAACTTTTCAAATTAGAAATCGTTAGTCAGTTAGTGGTGGGTAGTAAAGGAGTTTTTTCGAATTCTACATGTATCAGGCATGAGAACGGATAGTGCACATATTACTCTACATTACACATATTTTCTTTTATTGTGGATTATAGCAAAATAATATTATCATTATTTTGTCCTCCGTGTGGTATCCGGCTGAGTAGAATAGACCACCTTCTTTTCTTACCGAGCTGCCGTAAAAGGAGAGTAAGGTAAGTTGACCCTCCGTGTGGTTTTCAGCTGAGTACAAAAGACTACCCTCATTTTTTACCGAGATACCGAGTAATAAGTTGACGTCAGGCGGTCATAAAATACCTAACCAAATCATGTAACAAGATGTTTAGAATATGCTGTGCCGACCCCACTTAGAGCGGGATAAGAGCAGGAGAATGATTAGTATCTTCATTACTTTTGTAAATACAGAAATAATAACTATTCTTTAGGTACATAGACACAATGAAACGGCTAATTGCTGTCTGGCAATTTCTTCCACCTAATTGGACCGCCAAAGAATAATGTTAAAACTGGAGAAAATTTTACGTCTTCAAAAAGATAGCTTTATTTTCTCGTTGCTTGATATTTGTCATTTTTCAAAAGGCAATGTGCTCATTAGCAGGGAACTAACACATCCAAGCAACACCTGCGCTCTCCCAATAGAATTCAATGATTGCTGAAACGGATTTCCACCTTGCCTTTTGATAGAATTTTATTTTGCAGCTAGTTCGATATTGGATTTTTTTCACATTTACAGGGAAATCTTTTTAAATGCAACTTATGTGAATATTTATGACAAAGGTTAATTATTGATATAATAAAAAACAAGTAAATATCTTTACTTGTTATAAGAGTAAATTAGTATACTTTATATTCCCTCAATTAAGTTAATAAAACGTCAACAAATATATTTTTTTAAATAAGAACAATATTATGAGCCATAAGGCTATAAAAATAGAACAAATATTTTGATTTAGACAAATAATGTGACAGAGTTGTTACCACCGTACATGTTTGAATATAAAATAGCTTTAGCCTTTAAAAGCATAACTTCCTTTATGCGACAAAGTGTATTCAAGTAAAGAACATCACAGAGCTTTCAAACGTTTGCCGTCTCTTTGATTTATTACTTCCAAACAATTTTTTATACATCATTTAACTTATTGTAAGGATAAAATTCAGAATTTAATTTATTTGCACGTTTTAGGGGACTTATATACGCAATATTTTGTATACAAATATGACTATGGAAGATCTCGAATAAAAGTAAACATTTATAGCAAAGTACTAAACTAAATTGCGTTATTATTATTAACATTTAATTACAAAGCAAACGGCTGCAGCATTTGATGATCACCAAGGTTTGAGAGTTTGAATCCCATTCAGGCACCAAGAGCTTTCTGTAAAAAATGATACGTTTATTAATTAATGTGTTTAATTTATTCATGTTTATAATAAGCATGACCTGATGTTGCTGCCAGGATTAACTCTAGACAACTCCTCAACGGTTCACAGTAGGTACCTACAAGAAATTTTGTTAAAAGTGTTTTAACTTAACTTGTTAATCGTATCAAGTACTTCTGTCAATAATGTAAATATTTTATCGAATCAAGTCAGTACCTCTATCAATAATGTTAATATTTTATTGAACTGTTCTTTACAAATATACTGAATTTTCAAAGTACGATTGATATTTAATGAATCTGATGTATTTTCATCAAGCTAGCGCCGTTTGGTATGGTATGCAAAATGAATATCTCATTATTAGAATTGAGGAAAAATTTAATATCTTTCTGACAAAATTTTTTTCTTCAATATCAATGATATTTAATAAGAAAAAAGTGGATGAAATATAATGTGCAGGCTCCCGTAGATTTGATATTTTGCTATAGCTTATTGCCACGTCTTATTTTATCTAATTTTAAAATATCTTTCACTTTTATCTATGGAAAGTTTTGGTTCATATTTAGGCCTGTTACAGTATTATTCATATTCTATATATATTCAGTTTACATCATGGAATAGTTTGTGAATATCAACATATGGTAATGATTTGACTTCTGTGGGTATTATTATTTACGAATATGAATAAACTTAATGTTACATTGCCATTAGCATGAAAATATTTTGTTTATTATTTTATTAACCTTCATAAATAATTGAAAAATAGTGTTAATTTCTCTGATATCCGAACGGTAAAACCGTTGAAGGTTCACGAGTTCAAACCCCAGGCAGGTATCATTGAGTTTTCTGTCAAAACTTATGATCGATTTATGGAATTTAGTTTTTTTTATTACAATTAAGAACGCAGATGCGTAATAAAAAGTATATTTGATATTTTGAAAACATACGTTAAGAATAGTAATAATGCACGACAGTCAAAAAGATTGCGTCAAGGTAGAATTAATTTTATGGCTTTACTAGCGTACCCATCTCGCTTCGACGGCCTGAATTTAAGAATAAATTAAGTACAGTTAAAAAAAAACTTTGATCAACATCAAACTTTACGGGATTATCCGCTGGGTCAATTTAAAGATTTCATTAAAATTTCATTAAAATCGGTCTAGTCGTTTCGAAGTCTATTAGAACATATGTATATATATATTTTCTCGTTTATATAAAGAAACAAAAACAAAGCCTTTGAAACATAAAAAACAATATAAATGTTTTGTAAACGCATTAGAAGGAATAGTCTCGTTTTCCTATACCGTTATAAGGACCCAGCGATAAATACAAAGATTCCTTTTCCATTTCCTCTAGTTTGAAGGGTTCGAAGTAAAAACTAGCTGCGGCTACGATATGTAATAGCCTATTCTGATTTTTTATGGCTACAGTAACGCGTTTTGAATATGTTTCGATTCTAGAGTTATGATTTCGTTTTTACTGCTTATAATCTATAATATTCATGTTATAGAATCTATTCGTAACTTCCACACACATATTTTACCCTACTACCACAACTAAGAATATAGATATTGTTCGGTACTTTAAGTTTTTTTTATTAAGGTTTAAAAATCATTTTTATATTCTATATTATTCCCATCCACTACTATATTGGCACCATTACTATATTAAAGATCAACTTAATTTTCTTGATTACATTCTTCTTATTTTACTTTTTCTCAAAACTAGAACTTATTTAAATTTTTAACACAAATTCTGTTTTAAATTACTGTATAATAATCTATTATTAAGTCCACTGGCTCCTGAAATACAGTTAGTTCTAGTTTAGGTGCCAGGGTTCCAATATATCATGTCAACATTGTTTATTATGCATCAACAAAGGTTATTATTATGTCTTTTATTTAAATTTTAAATTATTTCAATATTTTTAATTACAAAAAAAAACAAAATAATAAAAAAAAATCGTCGTCCGCCGAAAGCGGGACTAAACCCCAAGCTACCGGTGTCTTGGGCTCCGGAGTGAAGAACTTCCTCACAACAGGTGCCGTTTCAAGTAATACTGCCCTCCACATCCGACTCTTGATTCAACTACTAAGCGAAAGCCTCTGAAGATGTTGGTCGAGTAACGGTCTAATTTCTTCGCAATTAGACCGTTACTTGAAACAACAATAGGAACATTTGTTGTCGAATCAACGTTCCATGTGGCGGTGGTTATTATTAATAATTTAAAAATCCTTTAAACCATGTAAAGACGAGCCTCAGAACTCTCAATTTTTGAATAAAACCAAGACCCTTAAAACGAATTGCTCCAAGCAAATAGCTTCACAAATTTCGTAATTATAAGGCGCTTTTGGAATTGATGTATACGAAACTTCTTAGATAACGAAGCGGGCGTAAGCTTTACTTGGCGCTCGGTGTGACATCTTTGTTGCTTTGATGTTCGCGGAAGCCTAAATGAAGAAAGCGCCTATTATCTTTTCAACTTTGCAGGCGATAAATTCAAATGTAACTTGAGGAAGCTCGTGCGTTCTACAGATAGTGGAACATATGTTTTGAAATTTGTGGAGCAATTGTGAATACATTTTGTATCAAAATAGGTATTCTTACATTTGCTTCACAATATATTTTAAACAATGTAATTTTTGTACATAAAAATATAAAGAATTATAAAACGATAGGTGATGTATATAATAGACAAAGTAGGAACCGACATAAGCTTGCGACTCCTGCTTTGCGCCTAGCAAAAGTGCGTAAATCGTTTGTGGGTATGGGTATAAGATTCTATAATAAAATTCCGAAATCAATTTTGGCCATGCCATTACAGCAGTTTAAAACCACTGTTTAAAAGAGGCTGATACAGAAAGCCTACTATACTGTTGAAGATTACTTAGATGATAAGGATGTGTGGATATAGGTGCACCTCTACCCTGTACAAGACAGTAAAAAGTAAATGTAATTAGTTCTAAGATTTATATTTTAAAAAGAGCAACCGCCGAGTTTCTTGCTGGTTCTTCTCGGTAGGAACAGCTTTCCGAACCAGCAGTAAAGTTGACGATTCAAAAGCACTTGTTTACAAGTTTACTTGAATAAAGAATATTTTGAATTTGAATTTGAATATCTTGTTTTGATTTCGTCTTTTGTTTTTAGTTACTGTTACAAAATGTTATGGTGGAAAGAACCAAAGCAAGAAAGACAGCGGTGTTATATAATTATAAGTATATTATATTTTGCAGCCTTGAAAGCCAAACATAGAGCAAAGTTTTAACCAAGTGTACACAGGCTTAATCACAAACAGACGACTATCAGTTACCTAATACAACGTATTCAAATTCAATTCTAAATATTCCTAATTCAAGTTATCTTTTAAATTAGTGCTTTTAAATAGTCAACTTTACTGCTAGTTTCGAAAGCTTTTCCTACCGAGAAGAGCCAACGAGAAATTGGACGGTTGATCTTTTCAAAACCTAATTCTTATTATTAGTTACATTTAATCATACCATCAACGTACCTCTTATGTAGGATAACATTCTGATGAAACCTACATACCCCTGGAGGATTCTTGATACCTGTGACGTGACAATATGCATTGTTTAACTAACAAATCTAGTCTAAGAAACAGAAAATACTTAGTAACTAAAATAATTTTAAGGATTGAAGTACCTTAAGTTTAAAGGATGTCGCGACGGTGCTAAGATGGTGCTATTTCCGCTTCCGTAAACGCTGTTTGTTTACTGAGCTGGCTTTGTTATTTGTTGGTTAATGCACACATTTACCTTAATGTCACTTAGATTCTATATAAAGTGTGTTTTTAACGTGCGAAATTATCGACTTGTCTTTTATTTAATAAGACATGTATAAATTTAGAGTATAAAGTGATAATCACTTTAAATAGTTTTAAATCTTAATTAACAATCACCCTCATTGCAGGTCTATTGAGAATTTAATATGAAGTTGGGAGAAATTTTCTATAATATCATTGTTTAGTTAATAAAGTAAGTTTTTAAGCCTAATTATTCTATAAATTTTTATTTGCATGAGATATGTAAAAATTACTTATGTAAGTAACTAATACCATATCTGAAAGCTTAGTTTAATGTGATTCTAAAAGCAAGGTAACAAAATAATTAAATTTTTTGAGGCGGAAATACAACTAGCATTCTTGGGACCTTGGGTCTGAGTTAAGTATGTAATATATTTTACACCTTCGTAATTCAATAAAAATAAAATTACTTTCTTTAAACTAATACTCTACTACTCTAATTACTTGAATGGTATTCAAATTAAATATTATCGCGTATAAAATTTTGGTGGCCTATAAATGTTATAAATAATGAAAAAAGTCCGCAATTATTATTGTTCTTTAATCTACAAAGTTAAGCATATCCACTTAAAATTGTGTACTATATAAATATCTTTATTCAAAAATAACAATAAAATTATTTTACTATAATCCGCGATAAACTAAATAGAAAAAATATATAATGCTAAATGTAGAGTGGACTATCCGTTCTCATACCCGATACATGCAGGATTCGTAAAAACATGCAAAGCTTTGCGATTTTGTCGTGAAGTCGTATCTCCAGATGATGCATGGGTTGCGGGGCGAAACGATTGTTGAGTTTATGATAGTGGCGGTGGTCGAGATTGGTGCATGTGTTTTTTTTACCAATCCTGCACGTGTCAGGTATAAAAAAAAACGTATCCACTCTACATTAAGCATTATACATATTTTTTATTTACTTTATCGCGGATTATAGCAAAATAACTTTATTACTGCTTGTGTCTCTCCTCAAAGTAGCGCCTAATTCTATAAATTGTTACCTTTCTATTTATTTACTTCTTGATTGAACCTTGAAGCTAAAAATTGACAGGTTCATTTCCTCTATTAATAATGAAATTACTTATACACGTCACGAACATGCAACTAAAATGTTTCAAATTGCGAAAAATAGTCGTAATTTGTACCTTGCTACTCACAGTTCAATTACTGAAAGATTTCAGCACCTGTTGACTCAATAAAAGCGATCTCGAAATGCAATTTCGCTAACGTTTCCCACATACCGTTCTTGAACTGAATATACAACAACATAAAAAAAGAAACAGTTTTATTGTCAGAATTCCAATTACTTAACGATGTCAAAGCGCTGTTTCTTTTGGTATATGCTTTTGAAGTTTTAGCATACCTAAACCTAATACTTAAAACAAATTGATTTCAATTCAATTATTATAAAATTCCGGCTGCAGGTCGCGATCTAGTATGTCAAATGCTTGTGTTCATTATTTAACGTTGTCTCAGATCGGTAACTAAATGTAAGGAACTTTTAGATTCTTTTCAACTGTATAAATACGCTAACCTCAAGCACCCGTATAAAGAGTCATAAATAAGGCCCCCAGATGGGCTTGACACTAGTCGGGCTAACCCGATACTATAATTCGTGAGTATAGCCAGTTTCTACACATACACTATAAGTCATCCTCTCAGTTTTCTGCAAAAAAGCTTTATTCACTGCTGTATTTTTTTATTATTAATGTTAAATCTGAATAGTATTTCTAGTATGCACTTACACTAACAGTTTGTGGAGACCAGATAATTTTAGTAAATATACCCTAGTTAAATATTTTCGCATAAACCAATAGATGAACAAAAGTGTATTTAAGCGAGGTCGTGTAAAGCACGAACAATTCACGCAGTACCGTGATCAGTATTTACAGATTTATTATCTTAATATTATTTATAGGTCAACCGCTCTAGTTTATTGTGATCGACCTTTCAACTTTATCTCCATCTATGCAATGATTCGTTATATCCCCCAACAACGCTTAGTTATTTAAATTTTTCAATATAACAACGTGAGTGGTGCCGCCGTGTGGTATCCGGCAGAATAGAATAGACCACCCTCCTTTCTAACCGAGGTGTCGTAAGAGGCGACTAAGGTAAGTGCCGTGTGGTATCCGGCTGCATAGAATAGACCACCCTCATTTCTTACCGAGGTGTCGTAAAAGGGAGGTTGACGTCAGGCAGGCGGCCGGTCGTAAAATACGTAGCCAAATCATGAGACAATATGTTTGTAACATGTTTTGCCGACCTCACTTAGAGTGGGATAAGGGCAGGAAGATGATGCTGAATATAACAACGTGAGTGTGTAGAGTTTACAAAAAAACAATTAACAAAAAAATCTGTTAAATATCATTATTTACTTCTATACGACATCTGTGTCAGATTCGACGTTATATATTTATATATTTATAGCAATAGCAAATGTTGATAAATATGCATTATGGCATTACTACGAGTATAAAGATTTGCCATCTGACAATATTTTTTAACCTGATGCTAAGGGTTAACCCTAAGTTAAAGATAAACTTAAGTTGAAGTTAAGTTTTATTAAAATTGGTCAGTAGTTTTTAATTCTAATTAATTGCATACAAATGCACTCAATACAAATATTTTTAGTATAATAATTACTGATAATATTATCGACATCACACCATATATTTATTGTCATATTTGCATATTAGCAGTGATTGATAACGATTTATTTCTATATATAATAAGATTTTGTTAAATTTATTTCCTCATTACATCTTGACCTATCGGATAACATTCAAGTGTAGTTTATGAGGAATAAGAAAGGTAAGTTTCATTTATTGATAATGAAGCAGTTAGTGGTGGTAAAAAGTCAACTTTTTTAGCGTTTGAAATTTCAATTTTAAATTTGATGATATATTTTAACTTAGATTAATAAATTCTCCCATTAATTAACAACAAGTCTTTTCAGTTATATGTAGGTCAGCGTTCGGTCGTAACGGCGTAACGCACTCCATTTTTTTTTCTTCTCGTGGGAGGAATTTACCAAAACTAAAGTGGCAGGTTTGCTGATATTCATTTTAGCTTCAGTGGAGTTTTGTTAGCGACTTATAGCATAGCATTTTAGCCTTAAGGTCTTGTTATTTTCGCAAGGATATCTGGCTAGAAATCTTCACAGGGGACTTGCCTCTGAATTTCAGTCGTTTTAGTACGACATATAATCATTTTTTAATGTATCGTATAGATAATGTTAATGTACCCATTAGATCTAAATCTTAATAATTTTCTGTTCTTGCTAAGTTCCACAATTATGCATGGTAAAAATTTCTACCAATAAGGTCCGCTATGGCTATGGTTTTGTGATTAAGTTCAGCTATTACGAATAGGTATTTGAGTCTGCTATGTGACTGTCAAGATGTCCGTGCCAAATTTGTGTGTTAAACAATATTTTTATTAATATAAAGTCAAATCACCAATATAATTTGAAATTAATTTTAACAATATTTACCCTACAGCAGATGTTTATACAAATTATGTAAATCATATGCGCATAAATTGCCAGTCGGCGTTTTATAAATTGTCCGTGTTTTTTTATTAACCAGCTAAATGGACCTAACGCAAACGTATATGTAACGTTCTTTTTATAAAATTTACTATTTTAACCAGTCTCTTTATACCTCCAGTGAATGTGTACAACTGATTATTTCAAGTCTCCTAGATTCGACATATTCTCATAGTTTTTCTTGTTCCTTTGCCACAAGTTAGTCCGCAAATCAGTTTCTATTATTACTAGTTAAATAGAAATAATTGAATGAACTGAATATGTATTATATTTGTTTTCAGATATAGTAATGGTGCTACAAATTAATATTATCATTGCAATTTTAGCCAGTTTATTATTATGTTGTCTCGCCGGAGATATATTTACCGAGTCCAAAGATGACCATTGTAGAACAATGATTTCTTGTTCTTCCTGCCTTACTAAACCCATGTGCACATGGTGCGTTGCAAAAAACTTATGCACGAAACAACTTTGTGGGAATGATAATGTTATTTACCCACAACATGTCCCAGCACTCATGTCCGGACCGAATTTTTGTCCTCGAATTGTAAAATCAAATGAACCAATAATCCAAAGTGGTAAAAGAGAAATTTTAATAGTCAGGATAACCGATATACATATTTTTATGGCGTTCACTCCATGGAAATGCCAGATTAATCTAAACAACAATGATTTCATTGTACCGGCGATATTAATAGGTGAATCGGTATACTGCGAGTCATTCGAAATGAGGAATGATTCAGAAAAACCATATATCGATGGATCGGTAAAGGTGTTGTGGAATTACAACAAGGCTTTCGATGGATCGTTGCCCTTCAAAGTTTGCCGATGTGACTTGGAGCCAAATTGTATCGCTTGCAAGAAGAAGGCGGAAAAATAGTGGATCAAGTTACTAAACGAAATTGCGTATAGTGAATAAAGTGAAGTTTGAAAAACTTTGAAACATTTTGCGAATAACGTTTGAAATAAGGACCTGTTATTTCAAGTATTACTAAAACTTGATTATACTATTGGTGTACCGTTAATGAATAGTAATAATATTATTTGATAATTTATAATTAAAAGTTATAAGATATTATAATATATATTATATACATATTCATATATTATAAAAATATATGAATGAATGAATGAATTAATTTATTTACACTACTTAAATATTTTATTTACAAAACTAAGTGAACAAGCTGTGATAGCCCAGTGATGAGACCGTGAGACTCTTTCGAGGGGGGTCACGAGTTCAGAACCAGGGCAGGGACAAATATGTTTTTCTATTAACAACTTATGTGTGTTATTCTTAATTGCAATTCTGTACACACGCTTCGGTGAAGGAAAACATTTTGAGGAAACCTGAATATCTCTAGAGAATTCTAGAGGTATGTATAACCTACCAATGCGCATTGGAGATGCGTAGTGGGTCTTAACTCCAACCGTTCTCTACAGAAACGGAGAGAGGAGGCCTATGCCCAGCAGTGGGATAGTAACAGGCCGTGAACAACTGAACTTGAACTACTGAACGTGACAAGTGAACTTGGTTAAAAAACGAATTTTCATATAGTAGTCTAGTAATGAGCGAAATTAGATATAAACATATTTTGTTTTATGATTAATAAAATATTATTTTCTAATAAGGCATAAAAATATGAAAAATGTCTTCGATCCTATAAAGTTTTGGGAATATGAAATCCAAACATTTACTTATTAGCTTTTATTAAAAGAGAAAACAACAATCATGTCGCTTTGGGTGTCGTTTCATATTGTCCGGAATGTTAATATAATGTTGCAAATGAAATATTTATTGAAATACGAATAGAATTCGGACTTTCTTTTATTACATTAAATGAGTTTTTAGTTACTTATTTTATATTATATTAAAATTAATTAAACGTTACGATTTGACATAACGCTGTTGAAAAAAAAAATTGGAAGATGTATTAGTCTTTGGTTCCTGAAAGGAAATCAAGTCTTTTTTAATGATTTTTTCCAACTATTTGGCTGTGAGAACATTTTTTTGAGAGATTCTGTGAGAGCATAATATTAGTATAAAATAATTATATATTAAATAAGTATTCAAATAACAACCATAATGCCTGAAGTTTACTACTGGTGATGAACGTTGATCGTAATCGTCTAAAATTAGTACGATCATCATGCAAATGGCCACACGATCATCCATATTTCATAGGATACGTACGTATCACTACGTATCATACGTATCACTCAGCGATTTCTTTTGATGCGTGTACGAAAACCCACAATCTCGGGACTGTAGGTGATCGTAGACGATGATTGGCGAGTACAGCTAAGAATGCGCTTTGTGATTGCGTTTAATCGTTTGTAATCGCCGATTGTGAAGAGGAGCTTTAACACTTCCTTTTTATTATTCGTGAATTCACAGACTTCCAAAGTAAAAAAGTATCCGTACAACAAAAATTCTTTGATATTTGTTAATAAAAATCTATATAGCTTTCTCTAAATGAATCCTTTTGTTAAGTCTCCACAGTGCAACATTCTAAGTCAACTTGATTTTAAATAAGACGACGCGACATCACTTCGTAGATAAAATAATTACTCAGTGTGTGATGTTTGTTTAATAAAATTAAACAGTCATATTAAAGAAAAATCTCTTTACAAAAGTAATAATAAAATTATTTTGCTATAATCTGCGATAAAGTAAATAGAAAATGTATATAATGCTAAATGTATAGTGGACTATCCGTTTTCTATACCCGATACATGCAGGATTTTTAAGAATTTGCGAGTTTGTCGTGGAGTCTATCTCCTGATGATGCTTCGATTGCGGGGCGAAACGATTGTTGAGTTTGTGAAAGTGAACGTAGGTAGTGCTTGTGTATCGTGGTGGTGGTAGTGGAGGCTTGTGCACGTGTTTTAAAAATCTTGCATTTATCGGGTGTGAAATAATATCATCACTCTCCTGCGCTTATCCCACTCTAAGTGGGGTCGGGACAACATATTACAAACATGTTGTCACATGATTTTGCTACGTATTTTACGACCGGCCGACTGCCTGACGTCAACTTACCTTAGTCGCCTTTTACGACACCCCGGTAAGAAAGGTGGGTGGTCTATTCTATGCAGCTGGATACCACACGGCATTTACCTTAGTCGCCTCTTACGACACCTCGGTAAGAACGGAGGGTGGTCTATTCTATTGTGCCGGATACCACACGGCGTGGATGTGAAATAATATATTTTATATAATTAACTATTACAATTTAGCTACAATCAGCTTAGCAATTCGACGCGGAAACGCTGCTAGCATTCTTGGGACCATATACAATTGTGCTACCCATCAAATTATACGGTACTCCATTGAAGAGGGTGTTTCAATTTAAATATCTTGGACATGTGGTATCCTTTGACCTGAAGGATGATGCTGATATAGAGAGAGAGCGCAGGGCAGTGTCTGTTAGGGCGAATATGATTGTACGCAGGTTCGCTCGTTGCTCCGTGCCCGTAAAAGTAACGCTATTCAGAGCTGATTGCACCACTTTTTATACGAGCAGCCTGTGGATGGATTATACGCAAAAACAATGCCCTGCGTGTTCAATATAATAATGCATTCAGGATGCTAATAGGACTGCCTCGATGCTGTAGCGCGTCGGGGATGTTCGCTGATGCGCATGTAGATTGCTTCTATGCAACTTTGCGTAAAAGATGTACATCCCTGGTGCGCAGAGTGTGGGCCAGTAATAATAGCGTCCTGAAAGTATTTGCTGGTAGGTTTGATTGTCAGTACCTGAATCATTGTAACACGATTCACGTGCGGACAAATCGGGCCTATCCTAGATAAGTTTTTAGAATTGATTTAGGTTAAGATTACTAACATTAGAAGTAGATTAAGTTTAAGATAGAAGATTAAGTTTGGGTGTATTACTATCAAAATATGACTTGTACGTATATAAAGTCCAAATAAATGTATTTTATTTTATTTTATTTATTTATTTCACGTGGGTATGACTTGTATAGTACCAGCGTGTAAGTAATTTAAGATAGACAAACTTGTACGTTTTTGTTGTAAATAAAAAATTTTGTTGTGCTGTTAGAGAAATAAATTACCGATAGCTGTTTCGTGCATTTCATTTTCTTGAATGCAGCCAATAAAGGTTACAATATCAAACCCTCATCGGCTTTCGATGTCAAGTGAAATGCAATCATTTTTCAATTTTCTCCGAGTACATCATGACTTTAAAGTTTAAACTTCAATCATTTTATAATGGGCCCTGAAAGAAACATGCACGCTTCATGTCGACGTTTAAATTAGATACTGAATTTAAAATGTACATCGAGAATGCTATTATGAACCATTTGTAGTATACAATATATTGAATATTTTCTTTTCAAATAGGTTAAGACATTATCTACGTTTTTATTAACCTATCTTGTAAAATATGTACCTACGATATATCAGTAAACTATGTTTGAAATACTTTAACGAACTACTATGGCTTATAAAAAAATATTTTAAACGAGTCTAAATAGTCTATTTCTTAGTGCTTAAGCACTTTCAGTCGGTGGTCACTTGCATCAAAAAGCTTAAGTAAAAGGTAAATATTTAACCTAGATGTAGGCAAAAACCGATTTATTTTATTTTTGTTTAAACAAAATTTCTTTCTTTTTAACATTCAACTATTAAAATTTAATTATATTAACGTTTTATATTTTAAAAAAAAGTATAGCAACGGCCTGTTACTATCCCACAGCTGGACATAGGCCCCCTCTCTCTGTTTTTGTTTTGGAGAGAAGGGTTGGAGCTAGGACCTACCACGCTACTCCAGTGCGGATTGGTAGGTTACACATATCCTTAGAATTCTCTAGAGATATGTAGGTACTCACACGATGCTTTCCTTCACCGAAAAGCATAAACACATAAGTTTTTAATAGAAAAACTCATTGCTGCCTGCCCAGGGTTTGTACCCATGATAGTCTTAAGAGCGTCACACGGTCTCACCGCTGGGCTATGTCAGCTTGGTTTAGTAATGTATAAATAATTTGGAGTAGGTATTATAACATTTAATGGCTTTATTCTATTTATTTATAATGAATATATGTCGGGCATATTACAAAAATCCATTTAAATGCTAATGATTTGGTGGGTAAAATTCTTTTGATCTCCGAAAATACAGGATTTCTTCTGTAATCCTGATGCCGTTTTTCGATGGCCATAAGTTGGACCGTCTATTGTATAAAATGTTTTACTTTTAAGGAGTAAACTCGAATCGATTGTGAAAAATAAAATACATTTATTTTTGATCTTTGTAGTCTTTGACCCAAATTATGTTGAACTAAAACATATTTACAGCTATTTTTTCAGCTGGAAATGAAAACAGCCTTAACACTTACTATTATAAGAGCAAAGGAGAGATTAAATTTTTAATCAACTAACGTCGCTCACTTTGAGACTAGTTTAATTTAATTTTCATGCGGAAGCCGCCAGGATATGCTGTGACATCACAACGGAAGTCCGAGTATATCCAGCTAACGTGCTAATTTCAATTTTAAAATGTTAGCATTTGTTTTACTTCAGTATAGTAGTTTTACTATTTTTCATGAATCAACGCAACTTTAAGTTAATATGCAAATTATTTATGACCCAAGTGTTACGAATATAAAATCTATACTTTAAAAAAAAATGTAATTTGTTAATTTTTGTGATATTAATCAACAGGTGATATGTAATGTAATTGTTGCCTGGAAGAGATCACCTTAAGTGATAAGACCGCCCTTTGTTAATCATTTAGTTTTTAATAATATTCTCTGTTCATCAGTGTATACAAAAAAGATATCTTAAATAAAATAAATAAATAGAAATTTCGTGTGTCTGCTCTTACTGAGAGCCTATACTAATTTAAAATTAGTATAGGTTCTCAGTAAGAGCAGGTCGCACTCTATATTCACACACGAAATATCTATTTATAATTTTATCAATATTTATTTTTAAATCACGATCCTGCAGATGAATAGTAAACAGATTCCAACTAAGCCAATTTGTAGGTACGTCTTAGGTTATTAGCGAGCAAACAAAGGATAAGCCGCATAATACGGCAAGAGTTAGGCATAGCGAGCAAGATTTGAGCCGTCTTCTCAGATTCCCGCATGCATAAGTACGAGTATGTACGTGAAGATAATTTATTTTAGAATCTTACTGTAGCTGACTATACCTATCCATCTATCGTTATTATAAAACAAAGTTTCCAAAAGCTGTCTGTCTGTGACCGATTTTCTCAAAATCCACTAGTGGTGGAGGGTTTAGAATTTAGGGATGTTACGGAGCTCCGACTTCGGTTCCGAAAAGTCGGAACCTCCGACTCCGATTCCGGCTCCGATAAATTTTAGTCGGAGGTATTAACGAAGGTGAAATTGTCATGCTAATTCGGACAGAACGCGCAGCTACAAGTTGTTTCTTGAAGAGTTGTTTCAAGTAACAACTTGCGCGCGCGCAACTCTCTTTCATTTGTTTATTTTCAGTAATAATCGTTAGACGCGCTTAAGTATTCAATTATTTCAATCGTGGTGGTCATATTGTCTAAGTACAGTTTACGGGTCAATTTTTAATTTAATAATGAAGGAGACAGAGGTGGAAACCTCCGCTTCCGGCTCCGCCTCCGATTCCAACTTCGGCTCCGATAATACAAATATTAAATCTCCGGTTCCGACTCCGGTTCCGGTAAACCCACCTCCATAACATCCCTAGTTTAGATTAATAGTAAGCAGTAAGTATTATAGCAAGTTATATTTCGTCATTACTTTTTTTAACAATTTTGTTATATTGATAACTAGTTGTGCCAGCGGCTTCGCACGCGTGGAAATCAGCGTGTCACAATTTTTTTCTAGAATTCAAATTTTATACATTAAAATAGTTATTGTGAGTTAACTATAAAAGATAGAGACATGCCGACTCGACTTTTTTGTAGGAATTTTATAGATCTACAATTCTCTAGTATATTACTTTAGCGTATCTCTGCTAGTTTACGCAGCGCACGCGACTAAAGCTCCCAGCAAGCAAGTTTTTTTAACAACTACTCGATCCCTTCGACACAATTTACATAATACCGATATTTACTATTTACCTAAACTATTTGCATACGTCTGCTAACTTCATTAATATGAGGTTTTCACCACTATCTTGTGGTGAAAACCTCATATTAATGAAGTTAGCAGACGTATGCATTTCTCACTTCACTCATTGAGACGATTGCAGAATTTCCTTCCTCTTAAAACCAAAATCATGTTAGCTACTTGGATGCAACTGAGGAGCTACTCAACAAACTCGAACGTCTTCAAAATTTGTGCATCCGTTGCAAATAAAAGTGGCTCCCTATTCGCCTTCGCCGGAATATTCATATCCTCACCACGCTTTTTAAAACTCTTAATAGTTCTTCACCTCTTTATCTTTATTGAGCGCTTTTACATGGCTCCCCCTCGTGTAAGACCTGCACGCTCTTGCGTGGCAGTTAAATCATTGGCAGTGCCTTCTTATAAAACTATGTTTTCTCTAAGTCTTTTACAGTCCTTGCATTCCGTCTTTGGAACTCTTTACCAGATAGCAACTTTAAAGACTCTCCTTCTTTGCACATCTTCAAACTTAGGCTAAAGCAACACTACCTTTCCTCGCTGTCATAACTTATATCTATGTAGGTTTATTTTATTTTGTATTAGTGTATTATCTTGTATTATATATATGTATTCTATTTTATGATTATAAGAAAGTAAGTTTATCCGTATTTAATTTATAATTGTTTTATAGTGTTGTTAATAATGTATCTTTTAACTATTAATGTACCTATACTACGTTTTCACTTACTATATACATATACATACCATATACATAAACCACCAAGGGTCGCTGGCAGAGATCTCTTATAGAGATAAGTAATCCTTTGTACTTGTTTTCTTTACCTGTATTTTCTTATATATTTTAATTTTGGTACATAAATAAATAAATAAATAAAACCGTACAAAAATCCGTTCAGTAGATTTCGAGAAAATCGATTACATACAGACAGACAGCTTTTTGGGACTTTGTTTTATAATAAGTATAAATTATTATTTTTATCGAATCCTAAAAGTAGTTTTGTTCTAGTTGAAATTTATTATTAGTTATTATTCTACTCCTTTAGCAAATGCTGTATTTAATAGCAATTCTTTTTCATGATGCCAACAATATTAACTTATACCTTCCTTCCAATAACACTACAATATAATAAATATGTTCCAAGAATCAAACTTTATAAATACTAATGAATTATATTGAATGGTTACCCAAAAAGTTTGTTGTAATTAATCATCCTAACTTCAACTTCTCTTGCCAAGTCTGATTATAACTGTTCCGATAAATTTGGACAACTCTAATCTTGCTATTTCGATAAACATTTATGTTATATACATAAATCTTTCACGGTAGTACGTTTCATACGTTTTTAACATAACATACAGTATAAATATTTCGATTACGTAAATTGAATGGTTAAACTTATCACTGGTTTTCATGTTTGGATTTAGTTATACTAATCTTCATCGTTCACCTATCCTTATCCCACACTATGTGGGGTCGGCACAACATGTTTTTTCTCTTCCACTCTGTCCTATCATTCGTCAACTCTAGCGCTACTCCTTTTACATGAATGTCATACTTCACACACACATACATTCATATTTAACACATGATCTTCATCTCTCCTTATATCCCTCATCACACGTCCATACCATTTTAATCTTGCTCTTAACGTCTTTTCTATAATGGGTGCAACTTTCAGACTTCCCCTAATATACTCATTTCGTATTTTCTTCTTCACATATTTTCGTATTTTCGGTCTTGTTACACCACACACCCATCTTACCATTCTAATCTCATTGCATTTACTCTTTTAACATCAGTCTTTTAGTCTAGCTAATCTAAAAGTTTTAAAACGTTTTTTCAGCTACGTTCTCATAACTTGTTTGGAAAATAAATAATCAAGTGTTAATTTAAATAAAATAATATTTAAAACAAAAATATACACGCTTTATCGATCTAATCAAGTGAAACCAAGTGTTTCTTAATATAATTTTCTATATTTTAGAATTCAAGGTAACCTAAAAAGATTGAGATATCTTTATTTCTCATTAAGAATAATATTATTCACTTACATGAGATTATAACTTAAAACTAAGTTCACTGGGATTAAAATAATTTCTGCAATTACCCACATTAGGTTAACCTTATTACAAAACAATAACATAGATACAAAACGCAACAATATAATTAACAATATAACGAAAAAAGATTCGATATAGAATACTAGCAGTATTCTAAAAGGAGTAGCAACTCCTTATCGCAATATGCAGTTCAATAACAATAAAATTAATACGATATATGACGGTAGTTTTGATATAATATTCTTAAATTTAAATAAAACTAACTACTATATTGGCATACATAGCTTTTCTCCAACCTGGTTGTTAAGAGGGGATGGCAAGTGACAGCAAAAAATATTGAAAATTTTGAATATTTTTTTATTTTTATTTTTTTAAGAATATTTTTTAATTTTTATTTATTTTTACATTTGTCTTCTTATTCCCTATATTTTTTGTGATGTTTATAAAATATATTCCGGCAATTTTTCCGCCGAGGGTAATCGGGGCTTGCTGCACTTGAGGCGGTGCGGGTAGGTGGTTAAATCTCACAAGAAAAAACAAAGGCATATCGCATTTAAGGTTAGTGTCCTTTGATTATTCGGGGTGGAGAAATTGCCGGTTGTCTGCCTATCCTAATTACACTCACCAACTGTGGCTATAAAAGGGCACGCAGTAGACGCAAACAAAATAATATTCAACTATTAATTAATTTTTACTAGTTTCAACGTACTTTCAATCAATTAGCACTTTAAAAGTCGTTTAGAAGTTAATTCACTAGTTGTTTGCCTACTTAATATTGGAGACCTACTTATCTGACTGGCCCGTTGGCGCAGTGGGTACTGGGTAGTGACCCTGCCTCCAGCTCCGCGGGTCGCGGGTTCGATTCCCGCCGAGGGCCAACATTTTCTATAAACAACTTGTTGGTTCTTCGAGCCTGGGTGTGTATTTGTATTTAAGTATATATTTAAAATTATATATATATTTATTTATTTATGTATGAAGTATATTACCAGTTGTCTGCTATCCATAACACAAGTATTAAGTTACTTACTTTGGGGACGGACGACCGTGTGTGTAAATGTCCCATATATATATTTATTATATTTTTAATATAAGAAAGCGCCGGGTAAATTACCAATCATGATTTGACATTAAATTAATTTTGTATGTGATAAGCTCCTAACGCAAATGAAACTCACAGAAACATTTTATTATATAATAATAATAATGTTAACGGTGTATCGCGCAGAGCCTCGACCAACATCTCAAGAGACTTTCTCCTAATTGTTGGATCAAGGGATACAGAAACGACGGTAGTAGTGAGACGGCACGTATTGTGAGGAAGCTCCTCAGTCTGCCCTAACGACTTAAATCCGATCCGAAATTTTTATTTTTCTTTCTAAAAAATATATTTTTTAAATGTATTGTAAAATTGTGTAAATAAAAAATATATGAAATGCTAATTTGAAATGTAATATAATGTACTCTTAATAAAATTTATGACGTAATCTTATCCACGGATCAAAGCAGTTTTTTTACATGTATTAGTGAAGTTAAAGTTAACTATAAAGTTAATATAGTAGAGTAAGGAAGCCAGCGTATATATCTCTCTTTTTTATATGAAATGAATGAATTGGTGAGAAGAAATGAATGTAAGACAGGTTGTGCACCACTCTCAACTCTATGATATAATAATACTACGATGATAATAGACTAATACCGCAAAAACTATCCATATTTATTTTTTTTATAATAAAAGTAGTGGCCTGTTACAATCCTACTGCTGGGAATAGGCCTACTCTCTCCGTTTCTGGAGAGAAGGGTTGGAGCCAGGACTTATCACGCTGCTCCAATGCGGATTGGTAGGTTACACATATCTCCAGAATTCTCTAGAGATATGCAGGTTTCCTCACGATGTTTTCCTTCACCGAAAAGCGTGTGATAAATTGGAATTATCAATTAGACCCATGAGTTTTAATAGAAAAACTCATTGGTGCCTGCCCGGGTTTGAACTCGTGTTCCCCTCGAAAAAGTCGCACGGTCTCACCGCTGGGCTGTCACAGCTTTTTTATAATGTTTTTTTTTAAAACAAAAACTTAAGATTTGTCAAAGGGTATAAACTTGCCTTAGCGTTATCAGCTTACAATGACATTTGTAACCATCTTTTTTCGATGATGAAGTGCTTTCCGACTTAAAATTGTAAGATTCCTTATCCATATTTAAAGTAATCTTAGTCTAAAAATGTGAATATACAGTTTATCCAATTTTATCATGAATTTAACACGATAAGATGATAAACTAAAGCTGTCTTATTCATAACGCTATCTACGGCTAGGCTTTCTGACATTATTTTTTGTGATTGTCCTTAAGCCGATAACATCACATTTTAGGACATTATCATTAAGTGCACCCGTGCATTTGCGACCACAGCGCGCGCCCATGTCTTCTGAGCTTGGCCGCTCATCAGCTCAATTCATCTGCGGTCACCAAATGCCATTAAAACGCCATCCTGCAGGCCTACCATGAACTCTTATTGCGACTCAATTAAAGACGTAAACGACGACCGCGCACCGCTTTTTTTTCGTACCATGAAGTGTGAATTGCATTGGGGTCGTAATGTTTGAAAAGGATAACGTTATATGAGCTATAGATAACTCTGTCTCTTTTACTGACATGTTAAGAACATGATGAATTCCGAATGCTCATTCGGCGACGACTTAAAGTGTGCGTCTTTAAGACTTCGTGGTATGAAAAAGCAAAACAATTTCGTCTACGTCTTCAATTGAGTCGCAATAAGAGTTCATGGTAGGCCTGCTGTACTGCTGATGGTAGGCCTAATGTGCGTGCAAACTGATCTATTTCCTACGAGACGGTGAATCTCGTTGGTCGCGGCTGGCAACTACCTTCGTCTGGACCACGATCTTTCAGCTGGCCGCGTCGCTTATATGTGCTCGCTGACCGGTGGCCGTCTAGTGCGCGCACCTATCACGGAAGAGTTAGTTGGCTGCGCCGACTAGGCCGTGCTGAATGGCCGCATAATGTGCGGGTGCACTTAGTCGTGTATACCCGTGTGCACTTTCTTACCATTGCTTCTCGCATAAAGCTGGAAGGTAAAACATAAATCTTTATAAAAAAAAATGATGAAAGTCGTAATATATAGAATTGTAGCAATCTTCATAAGCTTGCAAGTATTGCTATGCGCGGAATAAAAATAAATAAGTCTTTTTGGGTTTTAATATAAGAATCTAGCCATTATAGCGATTTACATTTATTAAAATGCCTGATACAGTGAGCTTGTTACATATCGAGGATTACGTAAATAATAAAATGCGTTTATTTAATTATATTAGACAAGTTAGATAGGATGCAATGTAACTCGTTATAAGAATTATATTGTGGAAACAGCAACTAGCGAGTATTGGTTGACCCTCATAATAAATGGATTTTATGAAACTAATTAACTAACTATAACTCTTGAGGCATCATCCTCCTGCCCTTATCTCACTCTAAGTGGGGTCGGCACAACATGTTACATACATGTTGTCACATGATTTGGCTACGTATTTCACGACCGGCCGCCTGCCTGTTGTCAACTTTACCTTAGTCGCCGTATACGACACCTCGGTAAGAAATGAGGGTGGTCTATTCTATGCAGCCGGATACCACACGGCACTTACCTTAGTCGCCTCTTACGACACCTCGGTAAGAAATGAAGGTGATCTATTCAACTCAGCCGGATACCACACGGCGGTAACTAAAAATAGAGTAAAGATATAAAAGAACTTGTACAGAATTATAATGTATTTAATAAAGTAACTTTTTTATTTTTAATAAGGATGATAGGTAAGAAATCTTGTTTGTAGTTTGCCGTATAGGTAACATTTTGTTTATATGCATATTGCACATGTATTTATAATACATGTCACACTTGTAGATTAGAGGAACGTCTCACATATAATTCGATTCCACGAATATCTATCGCGCAAACGACGTGCGCATTTGGTTTGGGTGATGATTCCTCTATCGATGCACTCATCGATACTAATAAATGGTTACTAATAAATAATCCTTTCCTTATTTTAAAATTGAGAGAATGCACGCAGCATTGTATTAGAACATATGAAAGAAATTCGCGTGTTCAATTATCATAACTATACGAAATAGACATCATTAATTGACCCAAAATAAAAAACAATATATTACTTATTTAGACCACAAACAACTGATAAGACATATTTATATCACACTAAATAAAGCAAAAAACGTTGCGTTTGATGACTCATGAACATTACTAAGAAAAACGTATAACTATAAATATATTCAATTATTCTAGAATAATGATTCAACTTGAATCATTATTCTAGAATATTTGAACCAGGAGAATACTACATAAATGCAATTTTATGTTATGCTAAACCCTTTTTAACATACTAATATTATAAACATACAACTAGTTATGCTATATATGTTATGTTATATAATAGTATACTCAACTCTATGGTTACAAACCATAGAGTTTATTTTTTTCCTTCCATTCGCCCGTGTTTAAACGAGCAGGCTAAGGTCGTTGACCATACCGCCTTGTCAATCGTTCATAATAATGAAAAACAAACCATAGAGTTGAGTATACTATTGTAAAGGAGCCAGCCTAAAATGTATCAAAGACAAAGCAAACAAGACTTATTTTATTATCTGTCTCTCTATTTCTCTTTTAATGTTTCTCTTTCTATATCTCTTTTTCTCTCTTTTATTATTAATTGTCACACTCTCACTTCAGGCTCTTCTATGGTTCTCCTACTCTAGTATAATAACTATGTATGTAACACAACCACACAACGACGAGCATGATTCTTCTTACTATTACGATGTAGTTAACCATTATTACCAAATAAATGACCACAAAAATTAACTAGTGTCACAATTTAATAAACTAAAATTTTTTTAAATTATACATAAAATATAATCTCTTATACAAATATACCTTTAGATAATTTATTTAATAAAATATTTTAAATAATCAATGAAAAATAGTGCAAAATAGATGTTACCCTAAAATTCACCAGATTGAGGTGGTTACTTGAGTACATGACGCTGTCATCAATTTGGGGTTATTGAAATAAACAAAATGATGTAACCTTGCGGCTAAGAATCACTAATTCCCGATATTTTTTTGGGCTTAGGGTATTAGGTTATCAAGACAGATAGGTAATTAATACCTTCTACATTTAGCACATTCAAGTAATTATGTTAAAATGACATTATCAAGATTAGGAAGGAATATTTCGCAAAGGTAAGTTCGGTGTAGAAAACTATAATGGAAATTTTAATCTACAAGTCCTAAATAAAAAATAAAGTATATAAGAATGATGAAATCGTTTACTTTCCTTGAAACATCCTCAGGTATATTTCCAGTAGAAACAACTATTATTTTGCATTCATATAAGATAGTTTATCTATTATTGCGATGCCGTAAAATGAATTCTTCAGCAAACTGCTGATGCTGTAGTCGTTGATAATGAACATCATAAAAGATATTAAGTAATTTCAAAGCTGAGTCAATTCATATATTACCATAAACAAACAAATTCTATCTCGTGATGTAATATAAATTCTTGCGTTCGTTTATTATACTGCCTCTGCCTCCCATAAAAAAAAAACAATTCATAGCAATTGAAGGAGCTTATTTTTAATTATTTTTTATGTTTATTAAATTTCTCAAGTTTTAATCACCTGCAACTAATTTTGCAGTTGTGAGGTTAATTTATCTTGCTTTAAATAATAAAAAATATTATATGGGATAAATTCTTTATTATCGGTAACAATGTGATAACATTTATGTCAGTTGATCATTTGAGACGATAGATGAGTTTCAGTAGTAATATTTAGAGCTGATTTTAATGTTATTTAAAAAATGCGAATTATAGTAAAATAAATTTATCATAAAATTCCCTAAACAAGCCTCCTTTTATAAATGAGTCATATGTTACTATCAGAACTCAGAATGGTATTTCAATTAATTGTATGAAAAATTGTTGGATATGTCAGGAACTGTTACCATGTAATAATCGTATAAAAAAGGGAATGATCTCAATGCATAGTTTGAAGAATCGCTTGGGATGTTATACAAAGTTAATTAAATTCTATAAACAGTAGCCAATTTAAAAAGTTCTATTACATTATCATTTGGTCGATTACTATTGGAGAACACGTTAAGGTTTTCCCATCTGATAATAATTGATAATCTATACCTTTTTTTTCCGAACTAACTGTATGCTGTTAGCCCAAACGGCTTTTACAGCGTCACCGGGCGGGACGCACGAGCGCAGAAGCATCGTCAAGATTGCGAAATGCAGAGAGTAGAGCGCAGAAGCTCTACTAGCGTCGGAGAACGTCGTCCTAAGGGTGCCTCCTGTGAGGCCGGACCAAGGCTCAGGGCGACGTGTAGTGGAGGGCTGATGTAATTAGTCATTGCGATGTCGGAAGGGTGGGAAGAAGCCAAGACCGACCGACGTCAGATAACTGGGACCTCGTCTTCGCCGGCGAAGATGCTGTGTGTGTGTATTACATGTTTTTGTGTTTGCGATCGTTATTTTATCGCCAGAGTCATATAGGACGCTTTTTGGCCGCCTATATTTTCGGACCTAACTGGGATGTAGGTTTCAGCAACTGAAATAAGGGAGTTCGGGTGTACCTCAGATTTCTCGAACTAAACTATACCTACTAAGTAAGACTTACTAGGGTCCGCGTCGACGTTAAAGAATTCTTAGGTTTAAGTTGAAAGGCATTGATAGTTATTAATGTTCGTTTATAAAACAGACTAGTTAAGTATCAATATTTATTTGAGTTTTAGTTTATTCGCGTATAAAAATAAAGGTAAGTTGCGATACTTATGTAATTCTAAGGCGTATTGTATGAATAAAATTATACTGTTGTGACTGTTATTATGATGCATTAAAGTAATACATTGAACAAGAAAATTATATTTATATTAAAACAAAACAAAAGAATTGTTGTCTTTAGCACAGATTGTAACGATTTTTTATCGGACAAAAATCGTTATTAGATATAATTGGTTGCACTTTCTAGAATGTCCGATTTTGTGCTAGACGTGTTTGATATCGCCTGTGATTAATCGATATATATTTGTAATAATGATGCGTTATGGTCTTGAGTAGTTATTTTTAATAAAGATTTCTGTACCTATTTTACAAGGAAGACAGACGACCTTAAAAGGGTGGGAATCGCTGGATTCGTGCAATAATGGAACTTTCAACCTATCAATAATGTGTGTTTGTTTTTGTGTCTGTGTGTTTGCGTGTGTGCGTACGATCGAGCTAGTTTGTGTATGTTTGATTTCATAGAAGTATTGGATATTAATATTTTATAGGCGTCATGTTTAAAACCTAATTTTACTATCAAAGTTTGAATAGAACAAATTATATTATAACTAGCTAATGCCCCGCGGTTTCACCCGCGTGCATACCGATCTCGTGGTAGTGGAAAGTCTACGAAGTCGGACTATAGATTTATTTGTAGATTATTTAATTATAAAGAAGGTATCATTAGATTAGTATTCTTGGAATAACAACTAACTCAGCAAATGCAGGCCCTGCTATAACGGTCGCTACAATTAATCTATGACATTATTTTCTTTTGATTTACATTCTTAAATTCGTAATATTTTTTGAATAGAATGTCGGATTTTAAAAATTTAAAAAGTATTTTACAGGCATTGAAACAGTTTTTAATTTAATTTGAGATAAAGATTAATACGGAGATATGAATAAAATGGTTTGATTATTGTCGGCAATTTTATCAACTTTTACAATATAAAACAAGTAGTTATATTGGCATAACTATAATAGTTAGATCTAAGGTATCGCGGACTTTTTTGTGGATATTGATGGGTTCTATAATACTGTAGAATATTTTTTTGTTCTATCATCAATAGTTTCCGCAGCGCACGCGATGAAAGATTTTAACAACCAAATTTTCACACCTTATTGCAATTTTATTAGTGATCCCTATTTTTTAAAAATATAATATAACCTATGTTGCTCAGTGAAGAAGCAGCTTTTCAATGGTGAGAGAAGTTTTGAAATCGGTCCAGTAGTTTTTGCGTGAACACATTACAAACATACACACATACAAACAAACATACAAATCTTTTCTCTTTATAATATTAGTAAAGAAGTATAGATATTATAAAGAGAAAAGATTGAAAGGGTAAAGAGGCAGCGAGCGTTTAACTACAAACCTAAAATCCTAATTTCAAAGTATCAGGTGTAGATATTAAGGGAGTAAGAATTATAATTCTAAATATCTTATAATCTAATATAATCTGAACGTTGTGTATTTGAACCGATATGAACATAAGACGTATATTCGGTCGTGTTTAAGGTCAAATGTGCAAAAAGCGCAGACTCTCCTCTACCTGCACACGGAATTAATCACCAAAACTTGTTTGACGTTTAACGTATGAGCATAGAACATTGGATAAGGTTCAAATTATGAAAATCATACAACGATTGCAATATTAATCCTTCAACATATTAATTATTTTATTCCGTTAACATAAAATATGTACTTGAATGTTTTAGTTAAAAACATACTCTCCTTCGTTCTTGTATTTGTAAAGATCCATCTATATTTATCAACTTAATTAAAATCAAAGATTACAGTGTACATAATGAAAATTAAAATTTAAAAATATGACATTATGTTATTATCTATTCGTAAAATATTAGAATTCTTTATCAACATTAACTATTCGAAATTTCAAAACACCTCCTTACGCATATTTTGCTATAATAATTATAGGTAGGTACAACGAATAAGTGTTAAATAATATCTTAATTTGTACCTTAAATGTACATATGTTGTTCTATTTATTCTGTTTACACTTGAAAAGCAATGTCACATTGAGTATGTCTTAAGGTTGATGTCATCTTGAGAAAACACGTCAGATAAAAGCCATCTCAAACATTGCAAAAAATTGAACTGTGATATAACATGAATCGCAGATAAGATTGTTAGCTCATATGTGGGACATATTTTGTTTTGCTATTACATAAACGTTGTCTTCAAGATTTGTTCTTTGTGAGCATATGTATTAAACGTTATATTTTGATAAGATTACTTTGGATTGGTGCCATCGAGACATGTTTGTTTGTGAATTTAGATATTTTAATAAAGTATTACTTGTTTTTATTACTATAGTATTACTGTATAAGGCTCATGGTTACATCTTTTTATTATAAATTATTGTGTACCGAGTAACTGGTATTGCATTCTTTATTTGAGTAAACTTTTAAACAAATGCTCTTAAATTGTCAAGTCTACTGCTAGTTCGGAAAGATGTTCCTACGGAGAAAAGCTAGCAAGAAAAATGGCGGTTGCTCCTTTCAAAATATAATTCTTACAACTCATTTTTCTTACAGTCATTACAATCTTGTGCAGGGTCGACGAGTAGGTATAGTCTCGCATTCTTAAAATTAATGTAATCCTCAACGGTATAGTAGACTTTCTGTATTTGCCTCCTTTTAGCAGTGTTTTTAAGCTGCTGTTTATTTTTAAAATTGAGTTTGGAATTTTATTATAGGCTCTTAGGTAACTATTAATAAAATAAATTTAGTTTCGTTTTGTCTAAGACAATAAATTTTCCAGGAATAAAATTAATCCTATTTATAATATAAGTTATTTCACGTACAGTTCGTACGTAAATTTTCTTTAAAATCGGTTAAAATCAATTTATTGGTTCTTCGAGCCTGGGTGTATTTAAGTATGCATTTAAAATTATATATGTAGTATATCTAACAGTTGTCCGTCACCCATAATACAAGTATTAAGTTACTTACTTTGGGGATGGACGACCGTTTATGCAAGTGACCTATATATATATATATAAAAAGTTAAACCGTTGGAGCGTTAACAAGGTTTTAACGCATTTTTCGCTTTCCTAATAATTGTAAGAGTTGATGTATTAATAAGAAGCCTTATAACTTGTGAATGCTGGTTAAATATGTCCTTCTTACTTTGAAAGAGGGAGGAAGAGATATGGTTGCTCCCGCAACGATGTAAATTCGCTGGCTGCATTACCTCAGAAGTTGTATAGGCTTACGCAATTTCATTATGTTTACCGTCATTTTAGCGAAAAAGTAGAAATGTTGAATCGTAAGTACCAATGTCTTTAGTTTTGTTTTATAAGGATATTTTGTTTTATAACTTTAAAGTCGCGATTCTTTGTTAAGTGTTCTAAATTTTCGATCAATATGATCATTTATATTAAAAGGCTTTTGTGTTGCTTAATGAAATAACTAATAATAGCTAATTAGGGACATGAAATTAATTCGCTGAGAAGCTCCAACGCTATTCAATCGAGAAGACCACTCGGATCTCATAAAGGACTTTCGCACAAAAAGCGCCTTTTTTCCCTAAATTTTTAATGTAGGTACCTACTTAATTAGATTTTTATTATCCATAACTTTAATATTAAAGTTTATATATATAAAGCTGAAGAGATTGTTTGTTTGATTGCTTAACCGCGCTAATCTCAGGAAATGTTGGACCAATTCGAAAAAATCTTTGAGAGAAAGATAGTCCATTTATCGAGGAAGGCTATGTAGACTATACAACATCACGTTAAGTAGGCGCGGCCGTTTCGGTATGGAATGAAAGTGCCGAAACCAGAGCCATCAAGCTTGCTCTTACAAACTACTGTACGGTCTATCAGGCGGAACTACTGGCGATCTGCAGGGTAAGTGCAGAAATAAATAAAAGTGGAGCGAAAACCTTTGGCATTCTGAGCGACTCCATGGCGGCTCTCAGAGCGGTGAGTAACCCCGGCTGCCTCCACTCCCTCGGTGTAGAAACAAGGAGGAACATGGAACAAGCATTCCACCAAAGAAATTACTTTGTCCTGGGTCAAAGCGCACGTGGGGCTGGAGGGGAATGAAAGGGCGGACATGTTGGCAAAAGAAGCATCTACGACCAGCAAGAAAACACCAGACTACAGTTACTGCCCAGTTGCATTCATCAAGCGTAGCATAAGAACGGCAACGCTTGGTGAGTGGAACGAGCGGTACGTAACGGGTGAAACAGCGGGCGTAACAAAACTGTTCTTTCCAGATGCTCTGGAGGCATACAAAACGATTCGCAAAATCAAAACAAGCCGATATACAACACAACTGATGACAGGTCACGGTGGGTCCTCCGAATACTTGGCTCGTTTCAAGTGTAAGGAGAGCCCATCGTGCGTCTGTGAAAGTACCGTGGCCGAAACAATAATGCATATCATATGCGAATGCCCAGTCCACTGTGTTGATCGCTATCAGACAGAACAGCAGATTGGAACAAAAATTAAACCAGAAAGCCTGAACAAATTAATAACGAGTAAAGATAGAGATAAGTTTTTGGTATTTACTGAAAAAGTTATCAAAATAGTAAATGTAAGAAATAAATTATGAAAAGAAAGCAATACTTAGATAATATCATAGGAATATTAGGCCTTAAGTATTAGATGTAGTTGAGACTCATAAAATAGATACCAAATAAGACTTATAGTAAATATAAAATGTAATGTAATGTAAATGTAATAGATATGTGTAAATAAGAATTAGATAAGAAACCCCTAGTATACTAGAACGGAATAGAAAAATAAAAATAAGTGTACAACAGTTATTTCCCTGTTAGACTAAGAATTAGATAGTTAGTATAGTTAGTAGCTATAGGCGGGAGTCCCATCTGCAAGTATGAAAGAGACGAAAGTTAGAAAGAATTAGTATGTTTTATGAATGGATGCATAAATGCGAGAACTGGAATGGAAGAGTAATAAAGCAAACATAGGCTCCGATCATGTTGGAGGAGTTAGTTAATAAAAAAAAAAAAAACATCACGTTAAGATGAATAGGAGAGGAGCAGCAATAAAAAATATTGCCCAAACGGCAAAGTTAAGCTTTAAACTTGCGTGCGCTAAGTAAACGGTGAAAGTTATTCACCGTTTAATCATTTATTACAATTTTTTTCCCATCTAAAAGTTCTAAATAAAAGTCAGCGATAGCATATGTCTAGCTTTTAAACCCTTGAAACCTTGGGTAACCCACTTTAACCATAATTAATATAAGTATAAGAGTTTACCCAAAATAATGAGACTGCACTCCACGCGAACGAAGTTGGGTTTAAAAGCTAGTATAAGAATATAATAATTTTCAAAATAAAGTATATGTGTATACATACAACATTGAACCTACAAAATAAATGAATAATGACTGCTTTATTACAAATTTAAAAGTTCACTGCTATACGTGCTGAACTGATACGTGTGATATGAATCAAATATTTACTAAATATTCATTAAGCCAATCAATGTCTTTCTAAACACTATCGAGACAAGGATGTACTAGTTAAAACTGACTTTCACTTTTACACAATCAGAACTTTCAACACTGCCTTGGGGACTTAAAGTATATATACGACTAGTGTTAGACGCGAGTTCGCTCGAGCCAACTTTAATATATATTCAATAATGCAATATTTTTTCTTTGTTCCCGACAGTTATCATCAATCATCCTTCTGCCCTTATCCCACTTTAAGTGAGGTCGGCAAACATGTTACAAACATGTTAAAACATAATTTGGCTACGTATTTTACGAACGGCCGCCTACCTGACGTTAACTTACCTTAGTCGCCTTTTATGACACCTCAGTAAGAAATGAGAGTGGTCTACTGGTGGTTTACTCAGCCGGATACCACACGGTGAATATGTTATTCCGCTCTATAATCTTTAACTGAGCTAGATTTCATCAATATTGTTTCAGCGGATTAGCCGTGAAAGCCTATAATTACTTTTGAGTAGTGATCCTGTTCCCCAAAGTAGACCCCTCGCACTATCTACACAGCAAAGTTTAAAAAAGGGAGCCTCGAGACCTTCCGTCTGACAGTGATGTCCATCGGCAGAAAAAGAAAAAGCGTACTGTATGATCCGTTCAATCGATTAGTTTATCTTATAAGTTGGCATTTTTCTATTTTTTTAAGTGCATATATCTTAAATATATTACAGTATTAGGTGAGGATATTGTATTCAAGGTTATACCCGTCTCTAAAAACAATAGCAAAAAATCTTTGGGACTTTCCGATTTTTGGGTAATACCAAGTACATAGTTTTTTAATTTTTGAACGTTTTAGATCACGGTGTTCTGTTATAAGCTAATAGGACAAATCTTTTAAAAGAAGATTTTGGAAAATCATAAATTGTTTAGTAAATAATTATGAAATTTTGGGTGCCGCTGATTTTCGGGTATCGGAAATATTTAGGTAAGGTTATACAATTAAGGTAATGGCTATAGCAGCTTACGAATTCGATTGTGTAAGCGTCTTCTAAATGATTTATAGAAGCAAGCGTTACTTTGCGGAATTCCATATTACAAGCAATATAACAGAACTAACTACTTTGCTATAATCCGCAAGGGTTAAGCGAATGCATGCAAAGCCAATGTGTACGAAGCAGGCAAAATCTACGCACCTTATACATGCAGGACAAGCCACCACATGCACCCCCAAGGCGCATCCACCAGCATCAACGCACACAAAAGCAGCACACACACCCACCACCACATTCTCGACGATCGTTTCGCCCAGAAGCCGAAGCATCATCAGGAGGATAGACTCCACGACAAAAATCGTAATGCAATTTCATACCTGCTTCGTATACATTGGCTTTGCATGCATTCGCTTAACCCTTGCGTATTATAGCAAAGTAGTTAGTGCTGTTATATTGCTTGTAAGCGTCTTCTAAAAAAAAAACTTGTGCCTGATTGATCTTTACATTGTACTTCGATTTATTTCAGTACCATTAAATTTTTGATAGAGGTGCTAGTTATTTCAATGAACATGTGCAAAAGACAAAAGCTTGTTCATACTTCTACAAGGCTACTATTGAGGTAGCAGACATATACTAATCTTTCATTGTCTGAATAGATAATAATTATAAATATTGTATTCAATTAATTAAGCTTCAATTTGAATGGTTATAATACAATGTAAAGTGGTTTTATTAACCTAATCTGTGCTACACAATGAGTTTGCTATAAACTAATGAATTTATGTACTAACATAAATAATAAAGTGCAAGAAAATAATGGTATAATACGGATCTCCAATCTTCTTACGAGGAAGGAAAATAAGTATACGTTGTACGCAGTTTCGTTGCCAGATAACAGTAGCGTATCTGTATTGTTATTCAGTACTCGCTGCGAATGTTCGCAGTCATATAAAGAGACATCAATATCTATATTTTCACCTGATCGCCACCGAACAACGGCCGCATATCGAGTGCACTTGTCAAATTGTTCCCAAATTTATATTTGAAGCAGTGAATAAGTTAAAACCGAGTGACATTACAATGGTTAAGTGTTTGTGAAGTGTGAGTGAATTTCAAACTTGTTTTTACTGTTTATTCGAGTTTGTAATTGTACCCAACAAGATGACCGTGCCGCCGGCTACCCAGATTGTTAATGTCGTGGGAGATTTAACTGAATCTAATTCTGACCCATCGTTCATGGAAAAGATCTTACGATGGTGGGCCAGAGAAACTAAAGTAATTTTGGCGGAATTGATATCGACAACTTTATTAGTCTTTTTGGGATGTATGGCTAATGTGCCACAGGACGACTTCCCGATCCAGCCACCGATGTACGGTCCGATCGCTTTCGGTTTGGTGGTTTTATTTAACATAACTTGTTTCGGGCACATTTCTGGCGCGCATATGAACCCGTCTGTAACGTTGTCGGCGATAATATGGGGGAAAGTGTCTTTACCTCTCGCAATAATGTATGTTATTGCTCAGTGTGGTGGGGCGATTCTCGGATACGGTTTATTGTTAACTGTTTCGCCAATTGATTTAATACCAGGTAGCGTTTGTATAACTCAACCGCATGTAAACCATACTATGTATCAAGCGCTGATAATTGAAATAGTGCTTTCGACTGCGCTAGGTTTTATTAACTGTGCAGTTTGGGATCCAGTGAATGAGGAGAAACAAGATGCTATTCCATTAAAGTTTGGTTTTACCATTGCTGCACTGTCACTAGCTGGAGGGCCTTTGACAGGTGCTAGTATGAATCCAGCGAGATCCTTAGGACCTGCTGTGTGGACAGGCAATTGGAATACACATTGGGTGTATTGGGTAGGGCCTGCTCTTGGTGGAGCTATTGCCCCACTCCTTTATAAAGTCGCCTGGCTTGAAACAAAAAAACAAAAGTCTGAGTCATCAATGAGAAATGGCCAAACGTGATATTTAAAACTATCTATGTATATCAAACTAAATATAGTTATATTTATAAATTTGAACAGTACTGTCATCTTATATTATATGATTGAATCGTATGCTGTATACTTAACGTAGATTAGTTAATAATAAATATATATAACCTCATCATCTACAGAACTGTTAAATCTTACTGATTTCTATGTGATTATAATAAATATTTCAATAAAGCTGTTATTCTAAGAAAACGTGTAATTTTATACAAACGCTGTTCTGTTTTTTATATTTATCTGTTCATTTATTTTCATCGTCCCTGATTAGTCAGCTAACAAATTATGAGTTATTTTTTTTTACTTTCCTCTACCGTGGTTCCAAGAAGTAATTTTAAAAATATAAGGATAAAATTTTAAAACCAATTATAGACAATCCGAATCTCGCATTTACCTACTAACAAACACATCACACACTAACTTTTCCGATATTCGCCCGTAAATTCAGGTCATTTGTATTTTTATTATTACTTGCTGTACCAAAAGCTAAAAGCATAAAAATTTCATGAGCTTAGATATGTCTTTTTAATATTTGAAAATTTGTTTACTGATCCTTCTGATCTGTTTCTTTATTACAATTATTATCGTTCAAATGTAAATTTTTTGTTGATATTGTCGGTTTATTAGTTCAATATAAGTCGAGGCACTAATTGTTTAAACTGTTATCATTTTGAATTGAAAATAATTTGTATAGATCTTAAAACCGGTATCAGATATGTGGCGATGATAATCAAATACTTCTTATAGCATCTATCTGTTAAACAACGATATTAATTATTTGAAACTATGCTGATTAATATATTTGCAGATAGTGAGTTTTTGGCCAATATTTAGTGATACTTTTAGACCTCTTATTCCACAATATACCGCTATTACTATTTACTGTCAAGATTTTAGTGTATTTTATAATAGTTTTATTTGTATATTTTATGTTTTCTGCTAAACTATATGTTGTGCGTTGTGCAAATTCATTATGCAATTAATTAAGATGAAAATATTTTCATAATTAAAATAAGCATTACCATCAATAATCAGTAATCATTATTAGTGAGTAAACACACCACATGCCACATACTTATAGTAATAAATAATTTATTCTATAAAGTATAAGAGTAAATGTTATTTGGATTTAGTGTGTTTGTTTAAGAAGCAGAATTAATATTTCATGTCCGATTCAATTTGGGATCCCACCGAATATAAGTTATTCAGTCAAGGAATCTTCTAAGTTAATATTAATTCGTTTATATTTTGCCAAAAATTTAAAGATGTTTAAATATTGTATTATTTGTATTGAAATGGTAAAATGATTCAATTTCAATTTTAGCAGAAACGAAATGCTTCATTGGCATGTTCAATGATAAAGCATTTTCAGATTGTGTATATGACCATAAAATTATACTTAAATATTATGTTGATACTGCCTTGTGTCAATTAAAAGATCGATTGCAATTTAAGAATATTAATTGTATACTTTTACAAATAAAATGTATCTTATTAAAATGTTATTGTTTATTATAGTATCACCCGATTATCGTGTTACTGTAAATATAATATAAATGATGCAATGGGTTTTCATATTATAGAGGTATGATAGTTCTAGCAATCAAACCCAGTTGTATCTATCACGAAGTTTTATATTCGTAAAAACGAATGCGAAAGCGATTTGCGTAATCGCTTTGCGATTTTGTCGTTGAGAACATCTCCTGATGATGCTTCGGTTGCGAGGCGAAACGATTGTTCAGGTTGTGATAGTAAATGTATGCAATACTTTTATATTATGGTGGTGTTACGGTTTTTAATGCACGCGTATTTACGAATCCTGCGTGTAGCTGCTATGAAAACGGGTAAAGGCTAACCGTTTAACTCAGACCTCGCTTGCGGAGTACAAGGGCGCGGAAGTTGGACGAGACTGAGCTAGGAGCGAGCGGTCGCCGTTCACACATACACTCTATTTCTCGACCTATCTCGGCCCCCTTGTACTCCGTAAGCGAAGTCTGAGTTACCCGGTTAGCGTAGAGTACACTCTACATCACATATATTTTCTATTAGCCTTATCGTGGATCATAGCAAAATATAATAATATCATCATTCCTTTTGTAGAAAAAGTAGACATGAATTTGTATGTTGACGCATTTCTAGAAATCATTCGAACTTAGGCCGATAGAATCCGCATCTATATGCGACTTTCATGGTGGGTCAACCAGTGAAGTGTCTGTGATTGTTCCGTTCTCGTATATATTTTTATTATTTTTGTAGTTATCCTAGAGGAAGATTAGATAGACTTGGTGGAGCTGTAATGCGCACTTAAGAACCCTATAATACCATAAGATAAGAGACAGAATAAATAACAACGGTTATTTCAAAATAGATAATTTTTTTCCTAATTAAAATTTTCTCAAATTCTTGTTTCATATATATTTTTGTGATAGCCCAATAAGCTGTGATAGCCCAATGGTGAGACCGTGCGACTCTCTAGAGACGAACATAGGTTCAAACCCGGGCAGGCACCAATGAGTTTTCCGATTAAAACTCATGTGTCTAATTCATAATTGCAATTTATCACACGCTTTTCGGTGAAGGAAAACATCGTGCGGAAACCTGCATATCACTAGAGAATTCTGGAGATATGTGTAACCTGCGAATCCGCATTGGAGCAGCGTGGTAGGTCTCAGCTCCAACCCTTCTCTCCAGAAACGGAGAGAGGAGGCCTATTCCCAGCAGTGGGATATTAACAGGCCGCTACTTTTATATATTTTTGATTTAAATTATATAATAAAGAAATATCTATTCTGTTTTTAAACGATAAAAGTTATGTCAGTGATAAAATTCATCGCCAGATATAATTGACGGTTCTTCAAAACGGATAAAAGTCATTTTTGTGACAAGTTTCAACATGTATTTAGTTCAAGCTACTATGTCCATGATTGCTATTTAAAAAAAAGGATTATTTATTATTTAATAAGAGCTGTAAAATTTTAATCTGAAAATATTAAATCGAATATAGAATCCAAAATGGGCATATTGTGTATTATTATAGATATTGTAAAAAAAAACAATTTTTGATTTTATTTAAATTGTATATTAGGTTAAGTTATATATATGACAAGACTGGATAAAATACGAAATGAATATATTAGGGAAAGTCTGAAAGTTGCGCCCATTATAGAAAAGATGTGAAGTGCAAGGTTAAGATGGACATGTAATGAGGAAGGATGAAAATCATCCAACCAAACGAGTGTTAAATATGAGTGTGGATGGATATGTGGTTAGAGGGAGGCCTAAAAAGAGATGGTTGGATTGTTTGAAGTGTGACATTCATCTAAGAGGAGTAGCGCCAGAGTTGATGAATGATAGAACATAATCGAGAAAAACATGTTGTGCCGACCCCACTTAGAGTTGGATAAAGACAGGGGAATGAATGATGAAAAATTAGGATTATGACGTGTCGATATTTATGATAACTATTCAATTTTGTTTATCTGATAAGATTTTAGATAGATTGATCCAAACGCCGATATAACTATGTTTTCTTCCTTATATCTCTAATGTCATAAATGCTCAAATTACATATTTTCAGTAAGCTTTTTATACCGTTAGATAAACTTATCTTATCCATTGATTATTATTTACACCTGTTGTGACCAAACCGATGATGTTCGTTTCGATATCCCATTTTGTAAGGCTTAACTATTATTATCTCAGTATAATCAGGAATAACTTTAATAAATTGTACCATATCCTTGATTTAACACGCTCACTGTCAGAAGCATTTTTTAAGACCTTCCTTTCAGGCCGCGGAGGGCGTATGCGCACAACAAATGCACAACTGTATACTAGAAATGCACTTAAAACAAGCTACGTGGAAAACAATTGTCCGTCCGTCAGCCGCGTAGGGCGTATACGCCTCACGATTAAATGAAAGATCTACATTAGTATTAAAATACCCGTATAAGACTGTATATTGAACTTTTATAAACTTTTCATGATTTCATATACATAGCCTGAACGTAGTATAAATTTCTCAAATCATCATTCTCCTGCTCTTATCCCACTCTAAGTAGGGTCTGCACAACGTGTTTTAAATATATTGTTACATTTGGCTAGTTGTTTTACGACCGGCTGCCTAGCGGACTACAACTTACGTTGGTTTACGACACCTTGGTAAGAAATGAGGGTGGTTTATTTTATTCAGCCGGATACCACTCGCGGGTCAACTTACCTTAGTCGCCTTTTACGATACCTCGATATGAAATGAGTTCGGCCTATTCTATTCAGCCGGATACCTAGATAACCAGTGTAAATTTCTCAAATATTTTATGAATTAGACGTTACTTTGCAGAAACCCATTAAGTTAAATTAAAAGTAATGATAACAATTCACACGCTTAGTATTAAAGTGACCGAATTCAAAAAAGTTGTTTTGTAGCAAATTCCAATAAACGTTTTGTAACTACGACTTTGAATATTTTACTTTGGTATGAATGCCAAAAGATAGTTGTATGGTATATTATTTTGCTAAAATCCGTGTTTAATGATGATCAAAGTATTCCTTAAAAAAATTTTCAAAATGTTTCCTTTCCGGCCGATCACCTTTCACGAGATAATTAAATTACAATGCGTACTGTCGTACCTAAACAGCTATCTTAATACCTACTAATCCATAAACTTATCGATTGTATCAAGACTGCGATGCAGCTCTGGTGATTAATGAAAATTATCTTTATAGGTAACAAGGATAAACAAAGGATGTTCGGGATTTTAAAACCTTTGTTTTAACGAAGAGACCCCGATTTTAGTATCTAAGTATAGTACCCGGCAATTAGTAATGCGCATCGATGTTTTGAGCTGTGATAGCCCAGCGGTGAGACCGTGCGACTCTTTCGAGGGGAACACGAGTTCAAACCCGGGCAGGCACCAATGAGTTTTTCTATTAAAACTCAAATAATTGATAATTGCAATTTATCACACGCTTTTCGGTGAAGCTAGAGAATTCTAGAGATATGTATAACCTACCAATCCGCATTGGAGCAGCGTGGTAGGTCTTAGCTCCAACCATTCTCTACAGAAACGGAAAGAGGAGGCCGATTCCCAGCAGTGGGATTGTAATAGGCCGCTACTTTACTTTTTTTTTATCGATGTTTACAACGAAACAGCCGGCCAGTTCGGTTTCGTAGAGCGCTGTCACTGTAACACACGGGTTTGTCAGTCTGGGCGACAGAGACAATGCTCTAGGAAACATAAGCTAGCCGATTTCTCTAATTCTCGATATGCATTATTGAGGTAATAGCCCGGTATCATTTTATCGTTTCTCTTGGACAGTGAAAGCAACGAATAATAATTTTTATTTTTTATTTTATTTGTTCATTAAATAATCTTAGAGGGTAAAAAGTTCTTATTCGATACATATTAATATTAATAGCTTAAACTAAGGTCATGTAATCCTCATGGATTACAGAAGTAGTATTTTTTTTTAAATGACTGGTCGTTACTTAGACAATAAAAAATATTAACATTGACCAAAAAAAATGTTATTATTGATAAATGAGGGTGTGTATGAGAGTCTGTGCGTGTGAGTGTATGTATGTCAGCTTGTGTAAGCTGTGTGTTTTTTGATGAACTTTTACAATGCCTTGTTCATACCTTTCAGTTACTGTTACTGTTTGAAAGACTCCTTTAAATTATTAAATAAATCAAGACCATGGTACTATAGTAAGTGGACAATACAGCGTAGCAGTAATAAATAAAAGAAAAATATCATTGCATTTAAACATTGAATATATTACTATTAAATATAGGTCTTAATCATACCGTCTAGACAGTTATTGAGCTGCCTGCCAAAACTAGAGTCATGTGTTTGACAGGCACAAGTAGGGAATTACATACCATTCTGAAGAGCTTTTCATGAAAATTAGTTTAAGCAAAGGGATTAAGCACATATAACTTTTCTATTACTGTTTTTTGAATTTTGTTGTTTTCGAAATAATAACCGCCATGTGGTATCCAGTTGAGTAGAATAGACCATCCTCATTTCTTACCGAGGTGTCCTAAAAGACGATTAAGGTGAGTTGACGTCATTCAGGCGGCGGTCGTAAAATAACTAGCCAAATCGTGTAAGAAAATGTTTAAAACATGTTGTGCCAGCCCCATTTAAATAAGGGCAGGAGTATGCTGTTTTCCAAATAACATATTTATGACTGTATATTCATACATTCTCCTGCCCTTATCCCACTCTAAGTGGGGTCGGCACAACATGTTATAACATGTTGTCACATGATATGGCCACGTATTTTACGACCGGCTGCCTGCCTGACGTCAACTTACCTTAGTTGCCTTTTACGACACCTCGTTAAGAAATGAGGGTGGTCTATTCTATGCAGCCGGATACCACACGGCACATACCTTAGTCGCCTCTTACGACACCTCGGTAAGAAAGGAGGGTGGTCTATTCTATTCTGCCGGATACCACACGGCGTAACATATTTATGACTGTAATCCTATTTATATGCAATAAACTGAGTTAAATCTACCTCGATATGGTATCTTTGTGCGTTATCTACTAAATGATCATCGCAAGATATTATCAATCGAATATTTGACGCACGATTGCTTGATGAAATATTTTATCTTGACAAATTTGAGATCTTGATATTGTTTAGTATGTTTTTATTACAACGTAGTCGATATATTTTAAGTGAATCAGAGTTCCATAAGGTTCCTCAATTAGAATTTACAATTTTAGTTTGGTACTGGTATATCGTGAGGTTGGTAGGAATTCTTTTTTTTAAACTAAATAGGCACAGGGAGCTATGTTCTGAATTGCAATTCAGCGGCGCTCCCGGGATGTCGAGTTACGTCACTATTTTTCTAAGTCTGGTGACAAGAATGGGGACTCTTTAGGGTTATGCGAGAAAGGGTGTACTTTTGAAAGTACTCGACGTGAAAGCAAAACCCATCCAGCGAGGTTTTATTCTCATAAACGGATGTTGGAATCTGGCCAAATCAAACAACAACATGTTAAAAACATCTGCCATATCCCTCTTATAGTGGGATATGGGCAGGAAGATGATGTATCAACAGAAACTTTTGAAATCTTTAGCCCAAGATTTGAAATAAAACCAGAAACTTCAAGCTTATTCTAACCAAAACGGTCTTGGTGACAAACTTTACCCGTATGTTATATTCTACTGTACTTATGTATGTAATTACTTTTAGTGTCATAATACTATTATTTGAACGTTTATTAAAGTAAGAATATTCATCATCATTCTTCTGCCCTTATCCCACTCTAAGTGGGGTCGGCACATCATGTTACAAACATGTTGTCATATGATTTGGCTAGGTATTTTACGACCAGCCGCCCGCTTGACGTCAACTTACTTTAGTCGCCTTTTACGACACCTCGGTAAGAAAGGAGGGTGGTCTATTCTATTCTGCCGGATACCACACGGCGGTATTAAAGTAAGAATATTGTGGTGAAAATATTAGGACTTTAGGTAAATAATATAAAGATTTTTTTAATGGAAATCAATATTTTGTGTTTACTTATATTAAATTAAAAAAACATAGCTTTCGAAGGTATAAACCTTTCCTTTTATAATTGTGTCTCCTAAATTTCAGCTTCATTTCAAAGTCACAAAACATTATACACGGCTACTTTGCAGTACTTTAAATTCCGTCCGCTTTTCTCAGACCTGTAACATTTGCGCATGATAAATTATTCAAATTGTATTACAAGTTATAATTTTGTTTGAAATATACAAGTCTCTAGAGAAGCGCGGGCAATATTGAACAAAAATAGTCAAGACAAAGTATTGGATATCTATGTAGTGGTGTGCTGTTTTTTGTTTGTGTGTTGTGGATAATATTATGTGTTGGACTACTACTTTTACTTTACTGTTTAATCAGAAAATATTGTTATGAAATTGTTGCCGGGAAGTCGGGTCATTAGATCCGATCTGTCGCAGGCAAACGGGCTACACACGACTCGCCGAAGCCCGTCGTATGCCACCCTAGTGGGGACATCTGGGCGTTCCGAACGAGACTCATCAGACGCCCATCTGAAAAGGTCCCCGAGACGACCGATGCATCTGATAATCCTGATGCATCGATGAGCGGAGGGGCCTCTTTTAGAGAGGTCCCAACCCAGAGGGGGCGCTCTCTGGCGTTCAAAGTGGGTGCTGTCCGTTACGCTTTAACGGTGAACTAGCTGAAGAGAAATTTTTAATTCGGTACAATTCTAGCTTATCTACTAGGGTAATATATACCTGGCGAGAATGGGCCCCAAAGGTACCCTGTCCCCGCTTCCAGCAGCAAGGCAGTTTGTTCCCTTCGGTCGACAGGCCCCATTAGAGATTTTTTCCTGATAAAAAAGGGGGAGATTCTGAAATTTATTAGTTCAATTCTTTTGTCAAAATACACCAAACATATTTGTGGATGTAAAACAGTGTATATGTGTAAACGCTGTGGTTTATTTATTAATAGGTGTGCGAGCGGTTTTGCCCGCGTCAAAATCAGTCCTTACAAAAAAAAATTGAAATTTTGAACATAAAAGTAGTTATTGTGAGTTAACCGTAAGAGATAGAAACTTGGTATCGCGGACTTTTTTGTAGTATTTTTATAGGTCTACAATTCTCTAGTACATTACTTTAGCAAATCTCTGCTGGTTTACGCAGCGCACGCGACCAAAGCTCCCAGCAAGCAAGTTTTTCAACAACTGCGCGATCTCTTCAACACAATTTACATAATACCGATATGTACTATATACTTAAACCATCAAGAAGTATTGCACTATCTTTAGGTGAAACCGTACAAAAATCCGTTCAGTAGAATTTGAGGAAATTGATTACATACAGACAGACAGCTTTTTGGAACTTTGTTTTATAATGAGTCATGAGAGATATGTCAGCACATTTCTATTTCGGACAATCATATCCACGGACACTTTATCGATAAAAAACGATCGTTGTATCAATTCAGACTTTGGACATTAGACATTACGTAATAATGTTGATTTCTAATACATATACATATTATAAAACGAAATCGCCAAAATCAGCCTGTTTATATGTGATCAATTTTCTCAAAATCTGCTGAACTTACTGTTGTACGGTTATAACTAAAAGATAGTGCAAGTATCGAGAAAGACTTAAGTTAAAAGTACAATACGTTTTTCCCTCGTGGTCGGGATTTACGTGGGAAAACCTTTTTTGACACCTGATTTCCATGCAGAACAAGCCGCAGCTAGTTGCAATACAAATTTGAAGCTTTGAATTATAATTCTCTGAGACCGTGCGATTCTCTAGAGACGATCATGAGTTTCAACCCTAAACAGACACCAATGAGTTTTTCTATTTAAACTATTATTATTATTTATTATTATTTCATTTATAACTATTATTATCTATTTGATAATTTGATTAATTTATCACATGCTTCTCGGTGAAGGAAAACATCGTGAAGAAACCAGCATATCTTTAGAGAATTCTAGGGATATGTGTATCGTACCAATCCGCATTGGAGCAAACTCTGATGTCCGATGAGAGGATGGGGAATAGTAACAGGCCGTTACTTTACTTTATTTTACTATTATGACAACGTTTTTCATATTTATCTATCTTCTTCTTATTTAACCGATAAACGTCTTCTGTCGGAAAAAAGTCTTCACACGTCACGAGAACTTGTGCAGCTTCAATGTTCAGCTTTGTGGATCCAATGCTTCGCAGTAATCTTCTTAGGATCGTCCACCTTGTGAGGGATCTCCTAATGCTACTATTATCCATTGTTCACCACACCAGCACCTTAGCGCATTAAAATCCCATCGGTTCCTTATATTATATTTGGAACTATTGATGCTAAGCCAAAAAAATTGATAGAATTCTCTTCATCAAGAAGAATTTAATTGAAGTTTTCTTACATGCTTTCCATCTTAGTTATAAGGTTATATATGACGGGAAGCACGAACGTCATAACAGCATTTCACACCTTAGTTGTATGGATTTGAAATTAGTTTAGACCCAAATAACATTATGAGGGTACATAATAGACAAGGGTTTTAACGATATGAGTAATCTAACCTTACGATGAAAGTGTGTGTTTAACATAGTCAGTTGAAGATAATTGGATATGCTTTAAATTAAATGGAGAAAATTATAAGAGGAGTGAGAAATATTGTATAAACTATAACAGAACTACTTTGCTATAATCCACGCTGGTTAAGCGAATGCATGCAATGATAATGTGTATGAAGCAGGCAAAATTCACGCACCTTACACATGCAGGACAAGTCACCACATGTATCCCAAGACGCCTCCACCAGCAACAAAGCATAAAAGCAATGCACAACAACCACTAACAAAATCTCTACGATTGTTTCGCCCTGAAACCGAAGCATCACCAGGAGGATAGGCTCCATGACAAAATCGTAATGCCGATTACGATTGCAAAATGCATTACGATTCTAACAGAATACAGAAACTATATTATAGTTCTCGGAATTCGGAATCTCGCCAAGAACGCCTTCTTCTATCAATCATAGAAATATTGGAATCATAGAAATATAGAAATATAAAATATACACAATTTGTTGGTTCTTCGAGCCTGGATGTGTATTTGTATTTAAGTATGTATTTAAACTTATATATCTACCAGTTGTCCGTCACCCATAACACAAGTATTAAGTTACTTACTTTGGGGACGGACGACCGTGTGTGTAAATGTCCCATATATTTATTATTATTATTGGGATAACAATACTTTCAAATAAGTTCGCATGGTATCGCAGTAATATTCGCAAAAACATCGTTCACAAAGCGAAAACTTTATTAGCAAATAGAATAAATTTGTTCACACCCTACACTATCCAGATCGCTAGCGAAATAGTCGACTCTTTTGCAGTTTATTGCGTGTTATTCACAACAATACATGCGCGAAATACGAACACATTCAATGCAAGATATATACTCGTACCACAGTAATTCGGAATTGTGAATGAATTAACTTATGTAATGAAGAAAAATACTCAAGCTAAATTTTAATTTAATCTAATAGACGATATAAACGTATAATTGTTAACAATAAAATAATATAGTCAATTTGTAAATAAAAAATTATCTGTACATAAATTAAAACATAGTTGCGGGCATAGTAGTATGTAAGTCCACGCTCAGGGCGCTTTTTACCGGTTTCAAATACTGTTCAGATTCTGACTTATTTGAGTATACATATCATCTTATTCTCCTGCCCTTATCGCACTCTAAGTGGGGTCGGCAGGATACACGTTTTTATAAAAAAAATCCTAAAAATTATCTAGACTTGCCTATACACAAGTTTAGAAATTATCTTAAAACGTTGCTGCTACATAAAGCTTACTTACTATACAAGAAAAGAGTATTTGAGTGATAGTAGTATATCTTAACTGAAGTCAGCTACGCACCAACCTGTGACGATTAATTTGTAACTATCAGTTAAATTATGAAAAAAAAAATGAGCTGCCAAGTTTCTTGCTGGTTCTTCTCGGTAGGAGCAAACTTTCGAATTAATAGGTGCTTCTTGAAAAAATGTGACGATTCAAAAGTACTGACAACAGTCTACTTAAATAAAGAATGTTTTGAGCTTGAGTTTGAGATTCTATAGCCCATATGGTTGTTCAAATTGAAAACAAATAACAATAAAAATGTTTACAAAAAGAAGTCTTTGTGAATGCAAAATCTGCATTTTATATCAATTTCGACGTAGAAAGTGCCTTATTCACGGACCTTTACCGAATATCGAGTTACAATGTTGTCTGTACCATTCGGCGGCCGAATAAAATACAGATACTTATTGTTCTTTTAGGATTTTATAAGCTTCCTGATATTCTGTTAGATTTTTACTTTTTAATATTCAATTCAATTGAAAAATTTACCAGTTCACGATTAATGACTGTTCAATATTATACACCCCTAAATTTGTTTTCAAACCTTCAAACATATAAATAATAAGTATAAGTATATAGTATATGATAAGTAGCTACTTGTCTTTTTCTGGAACTCTTCAAAAAGAAATGACAAAAAAAGATATGACAACTGTGATAGACACTATCACAGTTGTCATATCTTGGTGCGACCGTGCGACTCCTTCGAGGGAACCACGGGTTCAAAAATCGGGCAGGCACCAATGAGTTGTTCTGTTTTAATTTATTTGTCTAATAAATAATTGCAATTTATCACAGTCTTTTCGGTGAAGGAAAACATCATGTGGAAACCTGCATATCTTCAAAAAATTTGTGGGATATGTGTAACCTGCCAATCCTCTTTGGAGCAGTGTGGTTTGTCCTGGTTCCAACCCGTCTCTCCAAAAGCGGAGAGCGGAGGCCTATGCCCAGCAGTGCGATAGTAACAGGCCGTTACTTTACGCTAAGTACACAACGTTTTCCTTCACCAAAAAGTGTTCGATGAATTGTACATATCAATTGTGCACATTATTTTCCTTTTTATAAAAATTAAGTGTCTAAAACGCTTTAAAAATTAATTTAAAACACGCAACGGTTAGTCGTGAATGTCCAGAAAATATTATGTCTTAGAAAATATTTATTAATTGCTGATATTTAGTGAAGCAAACAGTAAATATTTAGCTTCAGATTGTTTTTTCTGCTACATTGAGTTCAGACTGCATACTTGTGTGACAAATAATATTATACAATCACTGTCGTAACAAAATATCAATTAGTTGACCTCCAGGGTCTCTGTATTCGTATGTTTAATCTCTTTCATTAAATTACTATATTGTTAGGTAGAAAATATTTTTCCTGACTTTAATACGTAAATCGAAATGCAAATATAGGCGAAACAATGTCACGTTACCGACAAATTGCACTAGAACTGACAGCATGGCGACGTATGCGAATTGCGAGGCATGTGAAATTGGCGTACGCATTGCACTGAAGATTTCCGATGCAGTGTTGGTTTAAGTTTTGAATATATCGCTTTCAGATACATTTTTATTTTTATTTTATTATCTTTTAAATTTATTCTGCTATCACATAATTGCGGTATTATCATCTATAGGGCTTCTTATATTTTCCCTGGCTCCGCCCGCGTCAAAATCAGTCACAAAGATTTTCCCGCGTAAATCCCGACCCTATTTGAGTTCTAGCATAAGAAGTAGCCACATTCTCTTTCATCTTCCAGTGAAAGTCCCAACACAATCGGTTTAGTCGTTCTAGATAATGCACTAATAACTTAAACCTTCCACGAAAATTTCACTATCTTTTAATAAAAATAGTACAAAAATCCGTTCAGTAGACTTTGAGACAATCGATCACATACCTACAGCTTTTGGAGACTGTGTTTTATATATATATAGATTAAAACTATCCTGAGTGGTATCGGGTGAGCCCGATACGGGGCTTTTATTAATAACGGCGTTATCGAGGCGTGAACTGCCTATAAAAATAAGACGCGATTATAGCCGGTTCCTTATATATTCGAATAAATTTACTAATATAAATTGTCTAGTGAAGAAAAAACTTGTAAGAATAAAATGAATAATATACCGGAGTCAAACTTTACTTAAAATGGTGTCAACCTCGCTAATTTACTCAGAAGCCCGAAATCTGACTAAACAGATTAAGTAAACTCTGCTAGAAATTGTGTTACGAGGAACTTAGTTAAGAAAATTAATTCCTTTACGTTAACTTCATTACAATACCTGCTGTTTTAAATTAACGTGGCGTAAAAAAGCATTGTACCCTAATGTACTTTGTCTTTCTCTTTAGGCATATAATATATATAGAAACAAGCGTTACTTTGCGGAATTCCATAGTACAGAAATTATGATACAATTATTTTGTTACAATACGCGTTTGTTAAGAGAATGTGATGTTAAGTGTAGAAAGCAGACAACGTTCAGGTACCTTATACACGCAGAACCAGTTATCACACGTATCCAAAAAACGCCGCCACCAGCAACACTCCACATAAGCACTACATACACACAGTATCACAATCTCTACGATTGTTCCACCCCGTAATCGAAGCATCTTCAAGAGGATAGGCTCCAAGACAAAATTGTGAAGCTCGCAATCTCGTTATAGCAAAATATGTATTAGACGGGAAAATTGTTGGGTAATTTCTACCAGCAACGAAAATTTCTAACTTCCAACTCACAAGGTTTTGTGGCAGTTTATAATAACATCCTGAATAAATTTGGTTTACAATTTTCGGAATGTTTAAGACACTATGATTTAGATTTATTATGAAATTACATTACATATATTTTGACTGTCCTGTTGGCTGCCAAGTGTGACCCTGCATCAGATTGATACATAGAACACTCGTTCACGGGTTCTATTCCCGCCGAGAGCCAACATTTTCTATTTAGAATTTGTAGGTTCTTCGAGTCTGGGTGTATATATGTATTTAAGTATTTGTTTACTATACATACCACCCATAACATAAGTAATAAATTACTTACGTTGGGGTGGACATCGGTGTGTAAGCGTCCCATATATTTAAATTTATTTTTATATTTAATTGAGCTGTGATAACCCAGCGGTGAGACCGTGCGACTCTTTTAAGAGGGTCACGGGTTCAAATGGGTTTTTTTGTGTTTAAGCTTATGCGGCTTATTGATAATTGCAATTTATCACACGCTTTTCGGTGAAGGAAAACATCGCGAGAAAACCTGCACATCTCTAGAGAATTCTGGGGATTAGAAAAGATAAGGGTTAATCAGTGTTACAGTATGATGAGAGTAATGATAAAAATCATAATTTATAAAATATGATCATTGCGTATACATTAACTAGGAATAATGCAATCAAAGTCCTATGAAAGAAATAACTATCCATTTGCAATTAATTCAAATTGACTAGTATAGTTGTTATTTATAAATTCTAGGCAAATAAATTCACTATTGTACGAAACAAATGGAATGGGCATCAAGAGGGTTTCACAGTGAAGGCACATGTTTTCCAAATAAAGTTCCTTTAAACGTTTTGGTTAAATGCAGCTGTTGTGCTAAAACGGGTGCCGTTCTAAATGGAAGCAAGGCTTATCTCCGCTTTCGGGCTCCATACTACTTGCCTGCTAACACAAGCCGAAGCTATTACAGTAAGTCTGATTAAAAGCATGGGATTAGTATCCGTGCGAACTAAAATTAAACAACACTCCGTTTTATTTCTTTATTGATTATTTATGTTTTGATCAAAAAAAGTTATGCAAAATGTTGTCGGGTCTTAACATATCTTTATTTCTTTGTTGCGATTAAAGTATGCGTGATATTGGAGATACGCCGAACTGGCGTTGCTATCCGTGATTCTAACTCCACCCATCGATTAATTAAAACAAAAGTGTATATGTAATTGATATTTAATATGCAGGCGACTAAGGTAAGTAGACCCACCGTGTGTTATCCGGTTGAGTAGAATAGACCAACCTCTTTTTTAAAATACGACTAAGGTAAGATGACGTCAGGCAGGCCCGCCGGTCGTAAAACACGTAGCCAAATCATGTGACAATATATTTATAACATGTTGTGCCGACCCCACTTAGAGTGGGGTAATGGCAGGAAGAGGAAGAAGAAGATTTAATATATTTTACGTTTACGATGTTTATTTATGTAGAGAATGCCTGGGATATTTGTTACCCATTGCAGTATCATGGATTTAAGCTAGAATTCTCTCTAAGGAGAGATGAGGCGTTTACACCATAATAGTTAAAAACTATAGGTACCTGTAATTCTCAAACGTCGGTGAAACATTTAATGTGTATGTATCAATATGAATGAGTACTCACATTTATTATTTATAAACTACTTTTAAAAACCTTTTTACTTAAAAAAAGATAATACTATTATTCAAATCGTTACTAATTTTATGGTAAATCTGATTTGAAAAATTGTCTAAGAAAAACCATCAGGTAATCCGGCAGTCAACGTTTCATCATTTTAATATTGAGCTTGATATGAGAGAAATTAAAACAAATTGTTATCATTTATATAATCCTCAGTTGTAAAAAAGGCTTTATTCAAAAGTATAATTTTCTTTGGTACTATCGTATGCAAAAGGTTCCATGAAAGAAAACCCTGAAAATTCAAAATCTACTAGAACTGTTTGCACCACATATTCGTCATGTCAGTTGCAAGCGGGCATAGAAGCAGAATAGGCACGTCAAAGACAGTTTGTATCCGCGCTAGTAGCGTAACAATATTGTACACAGTTCAAAAAATGACGTTGCCGAATTTCACAAATATTCAAAATTAACACTCACATGGCTATTAAAAGTGAAACTAAAATTACTTATTAGTATATTTTGTGATAGAACCTTGATATTAAAAGTATTTACTTCGAAATTCAAGTTTCGTAAACCTCTATAAAATAAATAAAAAGTAATAGTAACGACCTGTTAATATCCCACTGCTGGGAATAGGCCCCCTCGCTATGTTTTTTGAAAAGAAGGATTGGAGCTAAGACCTACTACGTTGGTCCAATGCGGATTGATAGGTTGCCTCACTATGTTTTCCTTCATCGAAAAGGGTGTGATAAATTGCAAATATTAATTAGACATATTCGACATATTATCAGTTTTCATAGAAATTAGTACCTGCTCGGGTTTAAACCCTTGTTCGTGTCTAGAGAGTGGCACTGTCTCACCAGTGGGACTGGAGTGGAGCTGTGAAAGCTTAATATATTAAATAGTAAATAAATATTTGGGACAATAAAACACACGGTCATCCGTCCCCAAAGTAAATTACCACTTGTGTTATACCACTAGGTGACAGACAACTGGTATTTAAAATTTTAAATAAATTATAAATACAAACCGATTGGAAGAACCAACAAAATTTTGGCAATCAGCCCTCAGCTTATGGGCAAAGTTACTGCTACATATACAAATTTTATTATCAAAAATTATGTTTATAATTTTTTTTTAATTTAAGTTTCTTTAAAACATTGACAATTATTTTTCTTTTCATTTCCAGTATGCTTCATCATGCCTATCAATATAATCGTTAAAGACCTAAAAAATTTATTATTTATTCTATATATTAATATAGAAGTTATATTATATTACCACGACTAGAACCCGCGATTTCGTTCGCGTCAACTTAGTTTTTTGTAAATACCATTTATTACTTACTAATAATAACATTTATTACTGATTTTTTCGGTTTTCAGAGGAAAAATGGGAACTTTTATATACATTGTGTTAGCCCGATATATAAGCATTGATTGTACTATATTTCATAAATAATTCTTCAGTGGATTAACAGTAACAGACATACAGATAGATAGACTTTCGCATTTATAATATTAATGTTTACTACTATTTGTTACAAACTTGATAGTGCTAGTCTAACTTCAGATGTTGTCGGAGTTGTAAATTCTAAGTGACACAATTTCCTCACCGGAAGTCACCGCGCTGGGTTCGCTCCCAACATCCGGTGACGACCGCTACAACATTTGATAGCGCTCCTCCTAAATATATCTATCTGTAGTAGTTCACTCTGATTTGGATGCATCGAATTCAAATTCAGAATATTCTATACTCAAGTAAGCTTGTAAGCAAATGCTTTTGAATCGTCACCTCTACTGATAGTTCGGAAATCTGTTCCTATCGAGAAGAGCCAGCCAGAAACTCGGCGGTTGCTACTACTATATTGTATAGAGTCAAACAGTAGCTGTATCCACGCAATCTTATCTATTTAACTTACGCAATATTATCTAAGTAATCCTTAACAGTATAGTAGTAGGCTTTCTGTATCAGTCTTTCTTCAACAGTTTTTTTAAACTGCTGTAATAGCAAAGCTAAAATTGATTGCGGAATTTAAAAACATTGAAAACCTCTTTAGGACACCTTATGGATTTTAAAATTATATTTACTGCTTTATATTTTAATAGCATGATAGAGAGATCCCTGCAGTATTTACTCAGTCTGTTGTAGCCGGTGTTTTAGCGTAAGACTAAGAAAGTTAACCCATGTTTCTGTAGTCTAAGATAAAAAAAAAAGATTGAGCATAAAGAGAAAATGCAAGTATTTTTTCATAATTCAATTTAGTAGGCTAAAGGAAAATATTGTGAAGATACGAGCATATCTCGGGAGAATTCCTGGAATATGTTTAACTTATGGGTTTAAGCATTAATCCTTCTTTTCTACGTAAAGATAGGATAGTATAATCAGGCTGTTATTTTATTCAATTCAAATTCAAATTCATAATATTCTTTATTCAAGTAAACTTGTAAACAAGTGCTTTTGAATCGTCAACATCTACTGCTAGTTCGGAAAGCTTTCTAAGTTCCTACCGAGAAGAACCAGCAAGAAACTCGGCGGTTGCTCTTTTCCAACAATAATTCTTATCACTAGTTACATATAGTTATAAATGTCTTGTACAGGGTTGAAGAGAAGCTATATCCACGCATTCTTATATTCTAGGTAATCTTCAATAGTATAATAGGCTTTCTGAATTAACCTTTTTTTAATAGTATTTTTAAACTGCTGCAAAGGTAAAGTTAATGTAGATTGCGGAATTTTATTATAGAATCTTATACCCGAACCCACAAACGAATTACGAACTTTTGCAAGACGCAAAGCAGGAACCGCAAGCTTATGTCGGTTCCTACTTTGTCTATTATATACATCGCCAATCCTTTTATAATTATTTATATTCATATGTACAAAAATTAAATTACTATAAATATACTGTGAAGCCAATGTAAGAATACCTGTTTCCTTGAACTTCTCTCGCAGGGAATCGCGCGAATTTAATTACTTTAGGATAAAAGATATATAAATTTATAAGCATTTTTCGGTTATTATGTAACTTGCTAGGTGCATAGAACAACGAAAAAGCTACGAGGGCGTTAGCAAAAATATGGTTTCGCAAAAGTGCTGGCAATATATCTTATTTGTTTACTGCCAAACAGCTTGCATATATTACCTAGTATCGTCACGATCACGATATTGTTACGTACAGGGGGTTCGTAGATGAAAATACCTGGCGACACGTTAAAAAAAACTTTATTCAGCTCTTCACTACATAATTAGTACTTACGTCCGTTGTTCGTTATCCAATAAGAAGAAATCCGTTGTCCAATAAGAAAGCTGAGGTCACTTTTATTTTCGCTTCTTCTTTTGCTCTTGATCGCTATTCGCAAACTGAATGTTGAGGTGCTCGAAACGACCGCTTATACATCGAACGAACCGATTTCGAGAATATTCGCGACTGTTCGCGAGTCGTAGAGGGGATACGGAGCACGGAATTTGAACTCTATGACATATGCATTACGAACTCTTTTCTTATGTTCGTAACAATATGTATACGAAATTTATTAAATTTTAAATTAGAAAATAACATTAATTAATACAAAGTAGTCCCGGTCACGCATTGTTGTAGCTCAGTCTGTATAGAAATCGCTCTTTTTTAGAAAATTTAGTGCGCGTTATTTTTATTTATTTTACATAACTTCTAAGTTATTCATTTAAATTTAACGAATAAAAATTATAAAGCAGGAATTGTTTCAGGAAACTGATGTATTTAAGTTAGTAAGAAATAATACCGTCCAAATAGCTTTCCTAATATCGCACTTTATTCCGCGCACCACCATATTATGGAACGATCTCCCTTAGGCAGTGTTTCCGAAACAGTACGACATGAGTACCTTTTATTTTTTAAAGGGCATTTTCATCTTTTTAAAGGGCAGCGGTAATTACTTGCGGTAGACCGCATGCTCGTTTGCCATTCTATTACAAAAGAAAATTGAGACCAATTTTAATAATCATTATATATAGGCTATAGGAAGTTATCCTTTACAAGTAGACATATGTCTTCGCGGATTATTTTGTAGCCCTATAAAAAAAATATCCCCACCATATATTGTTTTGTTATATCCCTTATCAATAACGTAGCTTTTTAGATGAAAGCTCCCACTTGATTTTTTTTGAAATATTCAACTATTTTCACATATTTAAAGTAATTTACATAAAACCTTAACAGATTATACATTAAAACCTCATCTAATAATCACGCTGTCTGTAGAGAATTTCTTTAAAAACCGTTCTTGTTTTATAATAACATGTGTCGAGATTCGTTCGTTTTGAGAAAATTTTCGAAAAGATTAAGAAATTATTTTTTTCACCTCAATAGCTACCTCTTTGTTTAGTATACTGGTGGAATTCCCCTAAACATAGATTGCTAGTCTACTACTCGGAGAAGAGTATATGTCAAAAGCTTATAAAAAATATATTGTAAAGTTACCTCTACAATATCTTTTTTTCTTTTAAAAATCGTAATGCCTACAGAAGAAGAACAAAGGAGGACTGTTTTCGCAATCAAAATCTAATATTCATGATCTCATCAGGTATTTTTACGTACAGTTCAGTCCTGAGGGTAACAAAATACACAGCACAATTGTATGTTTCCTGAGAAAACATTGGCAATAAATATATTTGTTTAACCTTATAGTGATACGTTAACTATTTCCTCAAAAAACAAGAGAAACATAGTATTTCCGAACAATAGAGTTAGTATTTTTATTTAAATTAAATAAATTTAATTAATAATAAATAAATTTAATGAATAATAAATAAATTTAATAAATTTATTAATAAATAAATTTAATAAATAATTAAATTTAATAAATTTAATAAATTTAATAAAATCGCCAAATAAAAGTATTCAAAAACAGTGCGAAGATGAAATGGTATAAATACCTAAGACAAGATGTTTGCTTAATATTTTGGTAATTATAATTTGTTTTTATCTGTATTTTGTGTATAATCTGTGGGTTTTGGCATTTAAGCATAATTAATTATTATTATTATTACTCCTATTTATAGTTTGATTGTTAGTAACTAATAAGCAGCCTTAGTTTAACTTTATTGATAAGGGGCCAATATAAAAATCTATTACATTAGAGAAAACAAATCACGAAACCATTTTGCATTTAACTATTCTCTACTCTACGAAGTTTAAAGCATTTTAGAAATGGAAAAGCGTTGTTGATTTTTTTGTTTTTATGGAATCGGTTTTAAACTATTTAATTTATGGTCATTGCATTGGTTCATCATACGAGTAGAGTAGACGACATTTTGGTATTAACTTTCATCACTTAAGAAAGATATCGTGTTGAAACCTACATATTAGAGAATTTCCATGGAGAAATATTATAGATCTCTTATCGCTAACATATGTCTAATTATTTTAGTTATGCCAATATAACTACTTTTTATATTGTAAAAGTTGATAAAATTGCCGACAATAATCAAACCATTTTATTCATATCTCTGTATTAATCCTTATCCCATTAAATGATATTTTATGAATAACTGTTTCAATACCAGTAAAATACTTAGTAAAATACTAGAGTAGACGATAATTTAGTATGCAGTCAGAGTCTATTTTTGTTACTTATAAAGACTGCTTTGAATATTCATTTAAAAGTATTACTGCTCCTTACTCTGAATATAAATTTATCTAAAAGTTAATCTATCAGATTTGACTTGGTTGAGGATTTCGCTAACCCAAAAACTATTGCCTTACGATTTGAATGCTCCTCTTTTTTATAATTAGATTGCTTCAGGGTTTAAATAACACACAGTTTTATATTTGTTATAATAATTTATTAATTTATAGTTTGTACAAAATATGTTTTCTTGTTCATTGCAGGAATCTTTTTTGATAACTTAACTTAGAACATCATAATTATCCCGATTTCGATTCTTTTGAAAGTGCTTTTAGGAAAAATTGATTCCTTTTCTCATCCTGTAATGTACGATGTAACTTATAGTAATATATATAACATACAAGTATATTGGCTACCTTAGAATTAAGATAAATAGTGCTTAGATGGTGTTCGTAGAACTAAGTTAACTGGATAAGTTGCTCTTTGTAGATATAAGATGTTTTTAGCTCCCTTAAGATATCCTCAAAAGCATCTCAGTCCCCAATTCCCTTTTTGCGATGGAAGGTTTTATTTTATTCCTTTAGAAGCAATATATTTCTAGAATTAAATTAATGGTCCATCGCTGCGATATATAAAGGTAAATCTCTTTTAAATTATTCATGTTTTGCAGCCAACATGGCAGTGTTTGTAACTGATATGGTAGTATATCTTTTGTTTTTCATATGTATAATTGGATATATTTTTGTATTAGTAAATAAACTTAATTCTCAATGTTTTTTTTTAAATTTCCATAAAAGTGGCCTTTTGCTGCTCTTCTTGATCTAGATTTGTTCTGTACCTAGATAGTGCATGTCCATCGGTGAAAGAAGAGAAGAAATTTGCGACAGGGCGCTAAAACCATTTGAATATATCTGAGTAAGAAAGAATCAATTACTTTTGCTGCTTCGCAAAATTCATTGATCCTGCCTGACAATCTGGTTTTATTAAAAAGCAAAATTTCATGAAACAAACACGATTCATTAATTATTAATTGCCATAGTTGTTTCATTGCAACCCTATCACCGAAATTTGAAAATACCGTTTTATTTTTAAACCAATATTTTTTTCCGCAGTATCGCCTTGAATATTCATTTTTGCAGCTGGATCGGTATTTGCCGTAACTGATACGTACCTAAATGTACAGAGAAATTGTTATGTATGAGAGAAAAGGTATTTATTATATTTCAGTTATAGCATAGTCTTTTGTCTTCAGCGTTGATCTTGGTTTATTTTTAAAGTAGAGCTTGAGTAAGTGTAAAAATATACATATATCATCATCATCATTACAGCAGTTTAAAAACACTGTTAAAAAGAGACTGATACACAAAGCCTACTATACTGTTAAGGATTACTAATATAATAAAAATGTGTGGATATAAATACACTTCTACCCTGTACAAAATAGTAATGACTAAATGTAACTAGTTATAAGAAATATATTTTACAAAGAGCAACCGTCGAGTTTCTAGCTGGCTCTTATCGGAAGGACATGCTTTCCGAACCAGCAGTAGAGTTGAGGATTCAAAAGCACTTGTTTGCAAGTTTACTTGAATAAATAATATTTTGAATTGAATTGAATTCAATCAGTAAATAGTCTATCACTCCATATATTTTTATCACCTTGCGAGTTTTCGCTAAGGAGTAGCTTTTACGAAAGCATTATACAACCTTTTAAAGTAAACTGTCCTGTGTCTTCAAGACACAGATAGCATCATTCATCAACGTGGTTCGTTATCTGGTCATCTTTTGCACTCGCAAAGGATAGCGATTTAAAGAAACTTGCTTCCTTTGTCGTTCAACAGTTTGCAATAAGCAGATGTTTTTTTTTTGTTTTAGTATTACGATGAACTATGGCGTTATTATGGCGTTGTTGGCCACAACTTATGCGTTTTAGTACCATCAATAATGCAATATGTTTTTTTTCGCAGGTCGCGAAAGAAAAACAGGTTTCTTTATCCTGTGTATAACACCGGTGTATAAGCTTTAATTGTGCGGAATTTCATCAATATTGCTTAATATGTTAACAGGCAGACAGATGCAAACAAATGACGATGTATGTATAAATACGTTAACCCGATACATACATATTTACAATATTTATTTATTATTACTTTATTATATATATATTATATATATTATATATATATATATATATTATATATATTATATATATTATATATTATATATATATATTAGGTTAAGCCGTGAAGGCGTTACAAGCAGACGAAGGGACCACGCTTTATGTTAAAAACCACTCTTTTGGATGGAAGTTTTAGTCCAGTAATAAATATATTGTTACACTGACTTCATCTTTTTATATTATTTTTTACTAGTTATACACGCGACTTCGCCCACGTGGAAGTTTTTCCCACGTAAATCCTAACCCTATGGGGAACTAAGTTTAACGGTAAACTATTAATCTAAGCCTTCCTTAAAGACTGCATCTTTCAATAAAAACCGTACAAAATCCATTAAGTACATTTTGAGAAAATCGATAACTGGGGGTCTTTGTTTTGTAATATGTGGATATTATAAATACTGTATCGTAGTTTTGTGTTAAAAATTTACTGTCATACATTTAAAACCGCTTTCAGTACGGAATGCTAACTGCATATTTTATTGTGTGCATATTTTATAAAGCTTAAAATTTTCTGTTAGAGCTCCGTTCAAGCGCTTTTTTTTGTCGTCTCGAAATTTACACCTCCAATTATTTTTAATTAGGACGTAGGGGTTACAAAGTTTCAGTTTAAAGTTAAGATAAATCTAAATTATAAGGGTGAAACAAAAAAACAACAGTTCGTTATGAAAATATTGTTATTATTAAATAATGTTTTCAAAGAGCATTCAATATCTTAGCTGTACTTTGATTGGATATTTAATGATATATATCATGATGTTAAAATGCTCACGGTTTTGAGTTTTTTTCTATAAGAAATTCCAATACCATATTTAAAAAGTGTTCATATATCTTTTAATAATTTCTTTGTATTTTATTTTCGATATGATTATTATTAACTAGTTGTATTCTCGACTTCAACCCAAGTGTTTAAGTACTCAATAATACAATATTTGGTTTTTATTCTGTTCTCGGTAATAACGGTTTTTTTTGTTATATGTTACTTCAGTTTAAGAGCTTTAAGTGTGCCAAATTGCATCAATATTGGTCTAGCACATTAACGTGAAAGCTGCTGTGTAACAGACAGGCAGACATACTGATATACCGATTTCCACATTTATATTATTAGTAATGGTTTTTCATTGGAGTCATCAAGTCAAATTAACAAGAAAAAAGGCTCTTAAAATAAGCGACCACTATAAAAATAAAACAAAAGATATTCTCTGTACGTGACCCAGCACGGTGATTGTGCGGGTACTACAGAGCAGAACCGTACCAGCTATGTCATGACCGGTAAAGTTGGGAAAATATTAAAGTATCCTATACATTTATTTTACTGAAAAAACTGAAAATCGTATACTTTTATTTTGAATTAGTTGTGTGTGCTGTGCTGTGTAAGCGTGTGTTCCCAGTTTTTGTCGCGTAAATCCCATTATTTTATTTATTTTAAAAATATTAATTAATTCAAAATCGAATAAAAGAAAGAAAAATACCTACCTAAGAAAGCCTTGACAAAAAAACAATGTATACAACATTGAACGTTCAGCGAGTCGATCCGTGTTATGCATCCACTCGCTACCAAAGTCGGATCACTGCAGATTATTATGGAAAGACATTTTTTTTGGTTTAAAAAATTAAATCTAAATTATTGACTTAATTACAATGGTGTAAAGGGCAGTTTTGATCTATATCCGATGGATGCCGATCGAAAGGAAAAAGTCTCGAAAATAACATAATAAAGTTTTTGAACATAAAAGAAGTTATTATGAGCAAACCTTAAGAGATAGAGACATGCTATCCCGGACTTTTTTTTAGTATTGTGTTGATTTACAATTCTCTTTTGCATTACTTTAGTGTAACTCTGGTTTATGCGGCGTACACAAGTTATTCTCAGCAGGCGAGTTTGACTACAACCGCGCGATCTCTTCAACACAATTTACGTAAAACCGTAATGTACCATGAATTCCAACCTTCTGCAAGGTTTGCACTATGTTTTAGCAAAAAACCGTTAAGGAAATTTGAAGAAAATCATTCTTTGTTTTGTAATAAGGATATATAGAGAAATAAAATCATACGCTGGCAAAAACAAAAATTAGTTATTTATAGAATTAGCCGTTAGTTTGCGGAGATCCATAATACAAAAGTAATAATAAAAATTATTTTGCTATATTCCGCGATACAGTAAATATAAAAAATATATAGTGCTAAATGTTTAGTGGACTATCCGCTTTATCATACCCGTTACATGCAGGATTCGGAAAAACACAAATGCACAAACGACCACTGCCACCACAATACACAAGCACTACACACGTTCACTATCACAAACTCGATTCGCCCCGCAACCGAAGCATCATCAGGAGATAGACTCCATTTGTTGTTTTTACGAAATCGAAATGCTTTATGCCGTACCTCAAAAATCGGTATAATTTTCAGTATTACATCATGTATGTAATTTTAATATATTTTAACGTAAAAAAATATGTATATATTTTTACTTGATATAAAATAAATTAATAAATTAATATTCCTCCGTGTGATATCTGGCTGAATAGAATAGACCAACCTCATTTCTTACCGAGGTGTTGTAAAAGGCGACTAAGGTAGCTTGATGTTAAGCAGGCGTTCGGTCGTAAAATACGTAGTCAAATCATGACAACATCATAACAGGAGGATGATGAAAATAAATTAATATCTATAACATTTTATGCTCAAATATTAAAATATTTTTACAATAAAGAGATGTATTAATTAGTCGTTAACAATAATAAAGCGTTTAATCGTCCATTTTATCGAGAATCATCCAAGGCCTCTCCATCACAGCTGCCAAGATAAATGATTCTGGAATTTTTATTTTCTTTTACGAGAAACAGCTTACATTTATTTTGTAAAACGATTACATTTATTTCATCATTTATATCGTAGTGTATTTGTTATGTATGAGAAGATATTTTTTTTGTTTTTTTTAGTTATTACAAACATAAGAAATTTATTCGAATTCAAATCTAAACTATTTTAATAATTCAAGTAGGTAAGCTTCAACTTTTGAACCGTCAACTCTACTGCTAGTTCGGAAAACTGTTCCTACTAAGAGCCAGCAAGAAACGCGGCGATTGCTCTTTTAAATTTATAAACCTTATTACCATTTACATATTACATTTAGTCATTAATATCTAGTACAGGGTCGAAGAGTAGGTATATCCACGCATTCTTATCGCCTATGTAATCCTCAACAGTATGAAAGGCTTTCTGCATCACCTTCATTTTAATAGTTGTTTAAAACAGCTACAACGGCAAAGCTAAAATTGATTGCAGAATTTTATTATTATATTATTGAGTGAATGGCAATATTAGTAGTGTCTATTACAAATAAATACAAATAAATATAAGGGACAATTGCACACACGATCATCTGTCGCCAAAGTAAGTAACTAAACACTTAACATAAATAGATGACTTGTAAATCTGTATCTGTATATACTTTTAATAAAATACATAAAACACTCAGACTCGAAGAACCAAGAAATTGTTCGGAAGCAATAATAGAATCATTTCGCTACAATCCAGGTTTGTTAAAAGAATCTTTGTATTGCTAAGTGTATGAAGCAGGTAACATTGACATACCTTGCACATCGTAAAGTATTACGCTTTGGTCGTGTAGCCAGGAGGGTTTCCGATGATGCTTCAGTTCCGGGGCGAAACGATCGTAGATATCGTGATGGTGATTGTATGTATTGCTTGTGTGAATTGTTACTTGTGGCGCCATTTTGGGACACCAGTGGTGACTGGTCCTGCATATACAAGGTATGTGAAAGTTGCCTGCTGTATACACTTAGCATTACATAGATTCTCTTAACGCACGCGGACTATAGAAAAATAATTCTATTATATTATATCCTCTGTACAATGGAGATCCGCAAAGTAACACCTGCGTCTATAAATCAACAAATTTTAATTAAAAAACGTTGGCTCTCCGCGGGAACCGAATCCGCGACCCGCGTCGTAGAAGGCAGGGTCAATGCCACCTGCTCAAAGGATCTTAATTAGGGTTCATCGGACGGTATGAGTCCATAAAACGTAGAAATTCTTGTGAGATACATCTCACAGTAAACGTTCATCAATTGAAGGCAAAGAATAAGTTATTTTACATAAAAAAAAATTCGCCTTCGTGAATTAAATCTTATATAAGTCTTCAAGTTTCCATTGGTTTCATTAAAACATAATACAGAAGCCTCGTAATAAATCGTTATCTATTTAAAACGGGTTTCAATTCATTACGCCGAGGATCACCCGAAGCGCTTCCATCACAGCCGCCGAGATAAATTGATTCTGAAACTTTTATTTTCCTACACAAAGAGAACTGAACGGCCTATTTTTATTTTGGTAAAACGATCACTTGTATTTTTTCTACTCATTGAAATTGTAGCGCGGTTCAATATATCGTAAGTACAAAATGGAAGTGGTCTTTTATATCTGTAATTTGGAACTTTACTGATATATTGTCATTTGTCCGCGGTGTCAGTCGCGGTCCAAGGTTTCTAAAATCTAAACAGTAAAATAGTTACCTATAGAAACCTTGTTTAGACAGTTGTTATGTTTAATCGTTGACGTCCGGTCACGCGTTGCTGTGGCTCAATCTAGTTTCGAATTCCCCTCGAAACAGAATTCAACAGTTAAAAAAATGCTCCATTCGCTAGATAACTTTATAGGATCACCCGCTCAGCTCTAACGGTTGTCTGAAAATATCATTAAAATCAGTCCAGTCGTTTCGGAGTCTATAAAGGACATAGAGACAAACATTTATTTTTATATATAAGAATATTTCGGGTTTAAATGCTTTCTATGCAATTTTCGTACAATTTCGTTAAACCAGACGGTATATATACCTACAGACACGCAGTAACACCTGTCGTCTTTATATTATTATTATAATACCTACAAGTTAATTTTTAAAAAAGCTATTAACAAAATTTCTTGTCCCTACTGTTAACCCTTGAGGTGTTCTTTCGCCTGGAGCCAATCCTGGTAGTAGCATCAGGTCATGCTTACCATAAATATGCATTATCACTGAGACTGGACCAATATGTAAAATTTCAGACCGAACACCGGAAAGTCAGATTTAACTTGCAAAATTCCACATCCCATAAATATAAAGCAAATTAAAGAAAAGCTTTTAATAATTTGTAACGGCAGGAAAAAAGGAGACCGGTAATTGTAGCATGGAGACGTGAAGATGCGGAGAGGCGTGGAGAAGGGAGGTGCGGCGCGGAGAGGTGCGGAGGAGATTGTTTTTTTTTAACAGGAATAAACCCCTTATGGGTACCACCGCCCGGACAGGCGGTGGTTATGTCGGACTCGCACCGACTAAAACGACCTGTATGCTCCACCACGCTACTGACGGCAGGGGCAGGGTACCTTATTTGACCTCATCCCCACCAGCAGCAACTCTGATCCCAGAGACAGCAGCTCTGAGCTGCTGTCCTCCTCTGGGTGGGGACCCCTCAAGTGAGAAGCCCCCCCGCGGAGGAGATTGTAGCACCATTTGACTTAAACCTTTGACCGACAAGAAACAGGGGGGTGTAGGAATTATTGACCTTCATTTTTAGATCATCTTATTTACCATATAATAACTATACCATATTCTCTTTTTTTATAAAATTCCCCAATGAATACAATAAATATATTTTTTTAATTATTACTTACATTGATTGTTGGTGACAAAAACATTTTGATTGTTCAAAATCGAATTTGTGCGCGGATGTGACTGGTTGTTGAAAATAAATAAATAACTTTTTAGAAAATCATTTCTTATTTACTGAAGAAGAATGAAGGAAAAATATCCTTATAAATTAATATATAAATATTATTATGTATTAATTTATAAGGATATGGTTATAAATTAATAGCATAGACGTATTAAGATTTAAGATTATAGGCGATTATAATAAAAATGTATAACAGGCTCTATAACAAAACTACTTCGGTATAATCCGCACGGGTTAAGCGAATGCATGCAAAGCTAATGTGTATGAAGCAGGGAAAATCTACGAACCTTATACGTGCAGGACAAGCCACCACACGCACCCCAAGGCCCCTCCACCAGCAACAAAGCACACAAGCAGCTCACACACCCACCACCACAACAATCTCGACGATCGTTTCGCTCCGAAACCGAAGCATCATCAGGAGGATAGGCTCCACGACAAAATCGTAATGCATTATGGTGGAGGGGCCTTGGGGTGCGTGTGGTGGCTTGTCCTGCACGTATAAGGTTCGTAGATTTTGCCTGCTTCATACACATTAGCTTTGAATGCATTCGCTTAACCCGTGCGGAATATAGCGAAGTAGTTTTGTTATAGTGCCTGTAATATGGAATTCCGCAAAGTAACGCCTGCCTCTATAAATCATTTAAAAATGTATAACGTAAAGAAAAGAATATAATAAAACCCAAGTATTTTAATTATCCTTTATTCAGAAAACACTTACATACACAATTTATCGTAATTGATACATTTTAAGGTAATAACATCAATAATATCGTCAAACTCGAATGCATTTAACCAAATATTTGGCTATATATTTGGTCAAAACTTATATTGTCTTGGGTCAATTCGTCCCGCGTACATCTAAAGTTATTTTAATAATGTCAATAGAACTTCTTACATAAGTATAATTGAATATATTTATTGACTATACATATAATGATTTACTATGTACTATTGTAAATTCAGAGTATGATTAAGATCTAGGGTGTTCACAAACAAGTTATATTTTAATCGATTTGCTTATGATTTTTTTTTAATCGATTTAAAAAAAAAAGATCACGTCGATTGAAATTAGAGCTTTTTTATATGTAGGTTGTTTTTTTTCGCCGTGGGGTATCCGGCTGAGTAGAATAGACCACCCTCAATCCTTTTACCGAGATGTCGTAAAAGACGACTAAGGTAAGTTGACCCGCCGTGTGGCATCGGGCTGAATAGAATAAACCACCTTAATTTTTACAGTGTTCGGTCGTAAAATAACTATTCAAAACATGTTGACACTATTTAGAGTAGGATAAGGGCAGCAGAATGATGATATAAGCTGTTGTTGTCATATTCTACAGAATATTTAAATAATATTTTCACACTATATCTTAACCCTTACTCTGAAGTAATAAGATTACAAAGATATATTATATAAGATATAAGAAGTTTACCTTAAGCTTTGGTTTAAGAGGTTTTCATTAATGACATCTATATATATAACTTAAGAAATTAAATGAATATATTACAATTTATAACCAATGTTACTTAAGTCACTGGGTAAAAGTGGTGTTAGGTGTGTGTTATAAAACATGTAAGTATCTGGAAAACGTCGTTAGAAGCGGTTGCTGACTTGGAAATGTCTTATCCGCAGGACGACATAAAATACCTTACTCCGTTAGAGTCGTATATTTTTATACTGTTACCAGATTAGATCTCATAAGACTGAGTGCATTTTTATTATTTCAAGATGATAATATCGTCCTAAACTTTGAAATAATTATAAATTAATAAAAAAAATGTACTAAATAAAATACATTGCGCCTCTCAATCGCATCTAATAAAAAAAAGTATATTTAATCGCGAATTGCGAAAATTGGTCGTTTTTTTTAATGGCGGTAGTAAGTAAACTTTCATGGTTGGATTCATTGACAGTACCATAAAAAGTTTAAGGGGTCTCCATACATTAGAATCATTGAATGTTGGGAATGGTACATAGAACGACTCTTAGTCTGTGGTAAAAAAACTAAGGTTGTAAGCAATCGTTCTGTGCCCTATTAAGGGTTAAAATCGACTAAATGAAAAGGAAATGCTGTTTTATGATATATAATTGTAAAATGTTTCATATAAAATCAGTCATATTGTTAGTAACCATATAGAAGCCTAATTGATAACTCTTTTCTAAATGTCGTGAAATACCATAACTCAGCATTTCCGTTTATTAATACGGATGAGTAATTGCGTATTAGTATGTGTATTCGATATGAAAAATTTCAGTCGCGCCAGGATCCCATACGAAATGATTTATTAGTAACTTATAATAACTTACAAAGAATATTTACATTCGCTAATAATAATTTTACAGGCGATTCACACACTGCACTGTTAATAGTAAAAAGTTCAACTTAAATCTTGATAAGCTTTTTGAGGTTCATTTCTAATTCAAGATATTGTAAAATTACTAGCTAACCCGGGAAACGCTGTTTTGCCATAGAAATAGTTTCTATTTGTAGTGTACAAAAACAAAACAAAATACCCAAAAAATAAGAAAAGGATGTTAGGTGTTCCGTGTTTATCACTTAAGGGTATGCTAAATGGATAGTAGCCGATTCTCAATCCTACTGAATATGTTTATAAAATTTCATAAAAATCGGTCAAGGCGTTTCGGATCACTATGGTAACTAACGTAACACGAGAATTTTATATATATAAGGTCTTGTTATAATGTGTTAAAATCTGTGTGGAACGTAAAAAATGTAAAATGTAAATGTAAAATGTTATGTAAAAAAAACATTTGATGCATCTGTATTATATTTTATAATTTATAACTGATGTTGATAGGAAAGTCTCTAATTATGTGGTGCGGTAGTCTCACCATATTAAGGCGCCATATTTTTACCACGTCTTCCGTTTAATACTCGCTTCTGTTATTGTTTAATTTCAGAGCTTATATTAGCTTATACTACATATATATGTGGGAATGCGTATAATACATAGAAGTCGGTACTATATTGATTTTATTATTAAACGAATTACAGTAAAGTAAATCTATTGTTCATTTTGTATACCTTATAGAAATACCAATTGTGACTGTTAACGATGCAGTGTGTGCTTGCCCCAACAATAGTTATAAATGCACCATAATTTATAAGCACTTACATCGTATATACAAAGAAAAACCCTATAATTAATTTCAATACTTCATACTCTCCGAAAATTTTACAATACGAAATAAAATCCATTTCAAAATTACCCTTTCTCAATAGAATATACAAAATTGACTATCCAAACATCAGTTATACTCGTAGACTTAACAGATGCAACATATATAAGACATATAATAAAAATTTGAATACAACTACGAATATTGATCTTGGAATGTAAAATTAGTTTGAAAGGTAAAATTTTGCAGATTTTTTAATCAAATAAGACACTATAAACAGAAATTCTATAATGAATAATGTGATTTAAAATAATTATTATTAATAAAAAAAAATTTAATAAACATTTACAATTAAATTGTAAAAATAATTCTGTATTGATTCTTTGAAGTAAAACCAAGATATCTTACTTCACAAAGACGTTTTAGCTTTAGTAAAAAGTTATAATATTTTTAAGTAGTATAAGGACTTTCAAGCAATCTAATTCAGCAAAGTGTTACTGATTTGGTTCCCTAGAGTTACAGATTTTTCTCAGAGTCATCGAAACTGCAAATGTATTTAAGTTTGCATCGATAGAACTAGGGTTTTGTAATTTTTTTTATTGAACGATCCCTAGAGTACGTACTCTTGACAGAGAACAATGATCAAGTTGATTAAAACAGTTTTCAGAAGGTTTACGCCCAAAATTCGTCGACTTACTTTATTACGTGACGTAATTATTAGTATTCTGTTTTCTATTTAAGTTAAATTCATGTAAACAAATATGAAAAGAGTATAAAACTCATCATTATTTTCTTACTCATAAGAAAAATGACAGTTTTAACATCAAAAAAATTAACTATAATGTTTTAGGAGATGAAATTATTATATGTATTTAAAATATTAAAATAAGAAATAACTTATACATATGTTATGTCCTAAAAGTCAATTAATTCAAGACAAGTTAATATCAGGGTGACACATTTTAGTTTATTTTATTTATATTTTTTGAAACGGAATACCTGTTACTTCAATATAAATTATAAAAATTATATAAATACATATTTCCCCAAATTATAACTGAGTTTAATACTTAACTATAATACTGTAATACTTCCCGTAATTTGCAAAGTGACTTTCTCGTCAATCTCGAAATGATGCCCAATTTTTTTGTAATTGACTATTATTGTATAAGCATAAATTGATCGATTTATATATTGATCGACCGAAAATGATTAAATCAAGAAAGATAGTTTAAGTATAAAACTAAAAAGTAAACTTTAATTAAATTAAAAAAATTGAAAGAGTCTCAATTCCAATGTTAAATTACAATTAAAACATAAAAGTTATTCCTGAGTATAAGTATAACGTTGAGTAAAATTTTGGTTAATAGAATTCGTTTAATATTTAGACTACATACAAAATTGACCATAAATATTATCATTAACAACCAATGTACAATTTTTTTAATTGCTTAAAATTTCTGGCAGTGTCAAACGTTGTATATAATTTAGAAAGAAATTTTAATATTAACTTAAAATTTCGAATAAATAAAATTCGTATGCAAGTTCGTATTTCTAACTCTTGAAGTTTTAAACCACTACATTATAAAACTTGCTCTCATATTAACAGAAGCTCTATAATTTATCCAATCACACGTATTATACCTAAATTGGTAACTATCTAAACATCTTAAGTATTGTTTATATCAGTACCTACTTAATTTTAATAGTTTAAAACGTCATAAAACTGTGGTAGTTGCATCGAGTTGTTACAAAAAGTATGGGAGCCATAGCCTGTGTGTAAGTATAAGTATAAAACAAATAAGATAGTGAAGATGAGAGACCCTTACTTATCTTTGTGTAATAATACATAAAAGAGAGACAGATAGGCAGCCTCATTTGCCTTCTCATTATTCTGCGATAGACACATATTAAGGTGATTCCCATACCTAGTATAATAACTGTATTGGACAAAATGATTCTTACCTTACGACATTTAACTTCCTTTAAGTGTTGTGATTATATAACATTTAAATATTACATTATAAAACTTTAGACATCGAAAATTTACATTCATATTCAAAGACATTCATAGACACATATTAATGATCGATTAGTTTTAAACATGCATAGGTAAGAACGCGGTTGGGGAATGTTAATGCGGACTGAATAAAATATAACATAAAAATAACAAATCTGATTTATAGAAGCAGGCGTTACTTTGCGGAATTCCATATTACAAGCAATATAACAGAACTAACTACTTTGCTATAATCCGCACGGGTTAAGTGAATGCATTCAAAGCCAATGTGTATGAAGCAGGCAAAATCTACGTACCTTATACATGCATGTATAAGGTACGTAGATTTTGCCTGCTTCAAACATATTGGCTTTGCATGCATTCACTTAACCCGTGCGGATTATAGCAAAGTAGTTAGTTCTGTTATATTGCTTGTAATAACAAATCTAATGAAGAGATTTATTAAAAAATAAATTATAGAAGTAACCAATTTAAGTATATAGCCGCTTAATACTCCAAAATTCTAGCAAAAACAAAAGATATGAAGAGTAAGCTAAAAGTGTAAGCTAAACGAATCTTCTCTGCACTACCCGTGGCCCTGATGTCGCTTTCGAGTACAAAAGGCTCATCTATTACGTGAATAATGCCATTAGTGCATTCGACGTCTGGTCTGAACACGTGGATCCAACGGCCGTTCCATTCGACGTAGTAATCTGTTTAAAAGATTTACCTATAAATGAATCTCTTTATGTAACGAAAATTTAAAAAAAGAGTTCTAGTAGTAATTAGTAAGGACAGCAGGCACTCAAAACAAATCATAATAATCTTAATTCAAATAATATTAATATCTATATTGGACAACCTGTTTTGGACTTGCATTTAGACAAGTTTAAAAAAGTAATTAAAAAAACATATTATACTGTTGAAGACTATGTTAATATTTTTATATTTTTAGCAATTTGATGTTTGTGCATAAAAATATACATAATTATAAAAAGATTGGCGATGTATATAATAGACAAAGTAGGAACCGACATAAGCTTGCGGCTCCTGCTTTGCGCCTTGTAAGAGTACGTAAGTCGTTTGTGGGTTTGGGTATAAGATTCTATAACAAAATTCCACAATCAATTTTAACTTTGCCATTACAGCAATTTAAAAATACTGTTAAAAAGAGGCTGATACAGAATGCCTATTATACCGTGGAGGCATACATTGATGATAAGAATGCGTGGATATAGCTGCTCTTTGACCTTGTGCAGGATAGCTATGACAAAATGTAATTAGTATTAAGAATCTTCTTTTTAAAAGAGCTCCACCGAGTTTCTTGCTGGCTCTTCTCGGTAGGACGGCTTTCCGAACCGGAAATAGAGTAGACGATTCAAAAGCACTTGTTTACAAGTTTATTTGAATAAAGAATATTTTGAATTTGAATTTGAATTTGAACGATAAAAAAGTTTGGGTTTAAGTTGCAACGATCTACGCACTAGATTATATTATAATTTTTGACTTGTAAACAATTGAATATGAATGAAATATTTATTTTTAAAAAGAGTTACCGCCGAGTTTCTTGCTGATTCTTCTCGGTAAGAGTACCTTTCCGATTAATTAGTAATTTGACGATTTAAAAGTGTTTGTAAAAGCCAAAGCAAAGGAAATATATGAATTTGAATTTGAATTTAAGTCTTTCAATTGAATTCAAGCACTTTTCGTCATGGGTCAATATGATTAGTCATCACTGGTTCGGAATATTTTACTTACCGAGAAGCACCAAAAAGAAACTCGGTGGTGAATCTTTTAAAGATATTAAATTTACATAATTAGCCTGCAGTCCTGTACGAAGTTGAAAGGATTTTCAACTTATATAGAAGTATGTTTATCCCGGCGTGTGGTATCAGGCTGAGTAGAATAGATCACCCTCATTTCTTGCCGAGGTAACGTAAAAGGCGACTAAGGTAAGTTGACGTCAGGTAGGCGATCGTTAGTAAAACACCTAGCCACAACATGATTAAAACATGTTGTGCCGACCCCACTTAGAATGGGATAAGGGCATGAAAAAGATGAAGAGATAGAAGTGTGTTTATCATTTACACATCCTAATATTAATTCATTAATATAATGAGCATGTTAAAAAATGATTTTATTTTCAAACTTACACACACTACTTACACTGTAAATGCAATGGTAATATATAAGAAAAATATCTCACTCTTATCAGATTCCTTGACGCGTAATCGTAAAGGATCACGTGAAGTTGGTAGCACGAATGGATGTGTTTCGTTGGCCAATAGCTTCAAATCCGATACCGTGTATGAACGACCCGCTCGGATCACATGACGCTCCAGAATTTGCTTGGTCTGAGAATATAAGTATGAAAAATTGATGTTCACACATGTCCAAAATATTAGATGGCAAAGGGTTATAGAGCATAAAGTAACGGCTTATTATTATCCCACTTCTGGGCATAGGCCTCCTCTATCCTACATTATTTTTGGACAAAAGCTCAGAACCACTCCATCCATTACTCCAAAGCGGATTGGTAGGTTATATCCCAAGAATTATCTAGTGAAAATAGTGCAGGTTTTTTCACGATTATTTGCTTCACCGAAAAGCGCGTGATGAATTGACACTGACATTGACATTGACAATTGAACTGACAAATGTCAGTAAAGCACATAAGTTTAACAGAAAAACTCATTACACCTATATATAGTGCCCGGCATTAAATAATGCACATCGATGGTTAGAACGAAACAGCCGGCAAATTCAGTTTTGTAGAGCATTGTCACTGTCACTCAGTTAGTATGTGACGTTTCTCACGGGTTCGTCAGTCTGTGCAACAGAGACAATGCTCTATGAAGCAGAAATAGCCGATTTTCTCTCTCTAAGCCTCGATGTGCTAATATATTGCCGGGTACTATACTTACACGTGCACTTTATTGAAAACTATGCAATGCTATTAATTTAGACAAAAACAGAAAAATCGTAAAAATGATACATTTTAATTAAATAGAATAAAGTTTTAATTAACAAAAGATTTTAAAAATAACAAAACTGAAACGAAACATTGTTTTAACTAAGGACATTCATTTAAGCCGGGATTTTGTTAACATTGATTACCCTTGTCACTGTCAATTAAGGGAAAGAGATTTCCATTTTTTTGTATAGATTTATTGTATCACGCAGATATTGTTTTATATTATATTGTTTTATGTTTTATATTTTTATCCGTTTTAACCCCTCGGTTGATCGCCTCTTCGGGTGACAGGAGGGCTGGCTCCTTTTACGCACAAAGAATCAGCTTAGCGATTCAACGCGGAAACGCTGCCAGCATTCTTGGGACCATTCCACATGGGCATTATTTGTATAGTAGTAGCGTGTTAGTAATTTAAGATATATATAACTTGTACATTTTTATTCAAATTCAAATTTAGAGCTTTAAAAAGTAACTCAGTTCTTGACGATAAGTAATCATACGAATTTTTAGATGATAACTTATAGACTGGACCACAATTGTATATTGATAATTTTTAACACAATAAACTTGATAGATAATTATAAGTTTTACTATTAAAAATATGTTCATCTTATATTTAAAAATGAATGTTTGTCTGTATGTTCTTTGTAGACTCCGAAACGGATTTTCCGATTTTAATGAAATTTTTCAATCAACATTTAACCCAGCAAATAATCGTGTAGAGTTTGCTGGCGATCGGAGCCTTTTTTAAAACTGATGAGTTCTGTTTCGAAACCAGACTAAGACACAGCGACGTGTGGCCGGACAGCTTAGTAAATCATAAAAATCATCGGACTGGATACTTTTACGAAGAATATAAAGGCTACTTAGTCTGAGTTATGTTACCAATTGTATATTCACGAAAGCTCAATGATTTAAAAGCACATTAACCATACTTACGTATTAAATAAGTAAACCATCAACATTCGGTTACTATTGTCCCACTCTAAGTGGGGTCAACACAATATGCCTTACTCTTCCGTTCTCCTCTATCATTCGTCGGCTCTGGTGCCACTCCTTTTATAAGCATATCATTCTTCACACACTCTGTCCGTCTTTTTATCGGCCTCTCTCTAGTCGTACATCCATCTACGTTCATATTTAAAACTCTTTTGGTTACATGACTTTCATACTTCCTCATTACATCACCATACCAACTTAAATAAGTAAATACATGAGACGAAAAGTGAAATATTTTTAGACACAATAATTAGTCGGTTCCTGAAGTACATGAAAGTAACGATTTACGGTGACACTCAACCGAAATGTAGCTGAGGGGAGCGTTGGGGAGTCGTATAAGGTTTTTTTACACTTTCTCCTTCCTATGTACACAGGTATGTACATTTTACCCCTACCCTTTGGTACTCTACGTAACTACAGTGGAAACGAGTGGTGAATAAAAATGGTCTTTTTTTCACAAAGTCTTTTCAGCGAAACCTTTATATTGTAAATATTTTCATGATACAATATAAATTTTAAAAAAAATCTGCACTCGTGACTACGCCATATAAACTTAATTATAAAAATACATTTCATCATCGTCTTTCCTTTAATAACAGGAAAAATGATTTTTATAAATAGTATTGTTCACCTTTTATATAGGTATTTATGCTTTAATGACAGTACATTTTATCACTGTTGATCCATTGGTTTAGCCGTAAAAGCTTTACAGAGACGGATTTCGCATATTTTATATTAGTATTAGTAGCTATGTTAGCCCAGCGGGGCCATCCTGCGACTCTTTCGAAAGGGTCACGGGTTCAAATCCCGGGCCGGCATCAATGAATTTTTCTTTAAGACTTATTGATATTTGCAATTTATCACATGCTTTTAGTTGAAGGAAAACATCGGGATGAAATCTAGAGAATTCTAGGGATTTGTGTATAACTAATATTTCCGCATTGTAAAATACTTCTACTACTTTCCCAAAAAGCAGAAAGGAAGTGCTCCTAATGCCCTTCTGGGCACTAGGAGCACTCTCTTACTATTGCACTTCTGTGCAATAGTAAGAAGCCATTATTTAACTTTTATAGATAGTTTCCGTGTAATCAACTTTAGCTATAAATTCTTTCTCGTCCTTTTTCCTCAAGCTGAATATTTTGCACCATACTTACGTAATATCCGAAATCTTCCTTAAATAGGGTATTGTAAGCGGAGGGATGTTTTATTTGGAATTTGAGCCAAGCGTGATCGCGGGGCACAAAGTACGTGTAACGATGCTCCATTTCGTTCAGTTGCTGGTTGAACATCTGTCGCTTGCCGAGATTGTATGTGATGCTAAAATTGAAAGCGTATTTTGAATGCAAACACGATGTACATTTTCGTTGGTATAATTGGCATAAACGAAATTGCTGTTACCGTATGAATGTCGATTATTTTGTATATGCTATTATTTAAGTTCCTTATGAATGATGGGAAAGACGATATTAATTTAACTTAACGCTGAAATAAGGTTTGATTTATGTAATAACATATAAGAAAATAAATAAGATATATTTTATATTTTAGGGCAATTACACACACGGCCGTCCGTCCCCAAAGTAAGTAACTTATATTTGTGTTACGGGTGACACACAAATTTTAAATAAATACTTAAATACATATATGCACAAAGACTCGAAGAACTAATAAATTGTTAATAGAAAATGTTGGTCCTTGGTGGGAATCGAAACCTCGACCCACGCAGCTGATGGCAGGGTCACTGGCAACTCCGACGAAAGGCCAGTCATATTTTGTTCTTATGTTAGACAGGTAGTTAGTTAGTTAGTTATCTTAGACATAAACATTATTTAAAATGCTTATTAAAAGAAAAGTAGTTAAGTATGGAACTTTTTTTAAATTAAATTACATAGATTATTATATTACATCATTAAAACTCATTGAATGCCGTATGTTTTAATATGATGGATAATTACAGTATGGGACTCTTGCAAAAACAATTGAACGTGCTTATATATTTTATAATTTAAAATTTTTATTTATTTCATTAAAATTTAATATAATATTTATATTTTGTTAATTTTGTCTTAAACATAGAGTTATTATACTTAGAGAAGGGAAGCCAGACGAAAATGTGATATATTACAATTAAGAGACAGCAAAAAGGGCGATCTATTCGCCTCTTTTTTTATTTGAGATTAGACAAAGATGTAGTATGTAAAGATGTATACTAGCTGTGCCAACAACGGCTTTGGCCGCGTGGAGTTCAGTGATTTACGAAATAGTTTTTTTTCTTTCCGAACTTTCGAAACTTTGAACATAAAAGTAGTTATTATGAGTTAACCGTAGAGATAGAGACATGCTGTCTTCTTGTTGGCTGCATGCTTTGAACTTTTTTGTTGTACTTTTATAGATCTACAATTCTCTAGTACATTACTTTAGCGTATCTCTGCGGTTTACGTAGCGCACGCGACTGAAGCTGAAGCAAGGAAGTTTTTTAACAACTGAGCGATCTCTTCAACACAATGTACATGATACCAATATGTACTATGTACCTAAACCATCCGGAAGTATTGCACTAAAACTTTGGTGAAAACTGTATAAAAATCCATTCAGTAGATTTTGAGAAAATCGATTCCTTACAAACAGACAGCTTTTTAGGACTTTGTTTTATAATAAGTATAGATATAGATATAGATAGAAAGATACTCTCTATGGCCCCGCTACTCTAAGTATACTAACTCTATGGTCTAAAAAGTTAACTGTCATTATATAAATAAAACGGTAAAAATTCCAAACAAATTGGTGCGTTATCTTCGAGCCAAATTCTAAATTTCATTACTCGTGTGTTTTTCATTTCACGTGACACTGGCAGAAAGATAATAATAATAAAAATTGCAAACTAGAGCTACCGCTTTCACATATTTAACAAACAATAACCATAGTGAAATGCGAAAATAAGAGACAACATTACGTACCTAAATTTTCATGCGATGCTGACGGATCCCTACATATTACTGTATAAAATATTTATAGGTACAATGTATCTGACAAATGAACATTTTTATATGAAATTGCTTATATGCAGTGTTTACTAAATTATAATATAATTACATTACAAAGATATTTTTTTCTCCATCTACCTCGAAGTATGTGGAAAAAAAAGATTTTTAAACTTACAAAGTTTAAATCTTCTGATTTGCGGAAACTTATTTATTTATTTTATTTGGTAAACATACAACATTAAATTAGTACCAAAGAAATGTTACACAAAAATTAACACGCATGCCAATAAAGTTTCCACTAATGAAAATGTAGGAAGTGAACACAGTAAAATAATTAAGTGTTAACAATAAGACAGTAAAAAAAGAAAAATATATATAAATATGAAGGTTAGTCAAACGTAAAAGGCGACTAAGGTAAGTTGACCCACCGTGTGGTATCCGGTTAAGTAGAATAGACCACACTCTTTCTTACCGAGGAGTCGTAAAATACGACTAAGGTAAGTTGACGTCAGGCAGGCGGCATACCAAATCAGTAGCCAAATCTTGTGACAACATGTTTGTAACATGTTGTGCCGACCGCACTTGGTGGGTTATGCAGGAGTATGATGACGAAAGGTTATTCAAAGTGAAAGGTTAATTAATAGTTAATAGTTAGATAGTTAATATTTATAGCCTTTCGATTTTCAATTAAAAGCACTGAGCAACTTAGCTTCATACAAAAAAACTTTTTGAGCGCACTTTTATGACCTAAGATGCACTTACTTGAGCATAGGATCTGTCTTCATCTTCTCAAAAACGGTAGTATAGGGAATTCCGAGCACTCTGTCGATGATATGTATAAATCCGTTGGTAGCTGCTATGTTAGTTTGGGTCACCGTTGCGTTAACTCCACCGCCTTCCACGGTTAATGTCATGTTGTTTTGATAATTGATCACGTTGAAATACAAATACCTGCGCGGTAATGCTGTTGGTGCTTGATATATCTAGAAGTAATAGGTTTTTATAACTTAATATAATGCCCTCACGATCCGTGGATTATTTTCGGGTTGTACTAACGTACAACATAGATTTACCATATCCTTATGATTAAGAGATGAATAATGGCAAAATAGATTTTGTTATATTATTATGTATATTCATTAGTTCTTTTGACGAATAAATAAATTACAAATACATGAGTAAATGACAAATAAATTACAAAAAAATATAGATATTTTTTTTTACATACATATAAATGTGGTAACACGCCTTTTAAGACAACTATCTATACAAAAGTAATAATAAAATTATTTTGCTATAATCCGCGATACAGTAAATAGAAAATATATATAGTGTTTAATGTATAGTGGACTATCAGTATTTTCATACCCGATACGTGCAGGATTCGTAAAAGCACATGCACCAACCTCCACCACTTCCACCACAATACACAAGCACTACACAGTTTCACTATCACAAACTCAACAATCGTTTCGCCCCGCAACCGAAGCATCATCAGGAGATAGACTCCACGACAAAATCGCAAAAATTATAGCAAAATAATTTTATTATTACTTTTGTATTATGGATCTCCGCAAAGTAACGCCTAATTCTATAAATTACAACTATCTATACTTATTATAAAATAAAGTCCCAAAAAGCTGTCCGTCTGTATGTAATCGATTTTCTAAAAAAATTTGTACGGTTTTCACCAGATGATAGTACAATAGTTCCGGATGGTTTAGGTAAATAGTACATATCGGTATTTTGTAAATTGTGAAGAGATCGCGGAGTTGTTAAAAAACTTGCTTTCTGGGAGCTTTAGTCGCGTGCGCTGCGTAAACCAGCAGAGATACGCTAAAGTAATGTAGTAGAGAATTGTAGATCTATAAAAATACTACAAAAAAGTCTGTGATCTATCTATCTCTCACAATTAACTCAAAATAACTACTTTTATGTTCGAAATTTCGAAAATTCGGTAAAGTTTCGTAAATCACTGAATTTCACGCGGGCAAAGCCGTTGTTGGCACAGCTAGTAATTAATAATGATAAAAAAAAATCACGCAAATATCATGAAATATTACAAGGATCTTCATAATTTAGAAACTTAAGTATTACGAGGCATGCGCTAAGACACTACAATACTACAAAGTACTACGATACGTCGAAAATAGAAAATACTCCAAACACAACTACAAAGCCGGTATTGATTGCGTTATCAGAGTGAATTTATATAATAAATTTACCTTCTTTAACATAATTTATAATAAAATAAATTTATTATAACTTTTGTATCATAGATCTGTTCAAAGTAATGCCTAATTCTATAAATTGTTCTTTTACATTATTATTCTGAAATGCCGTGTGGTATCCGGCTGAGTAGAATAGCCCACCCTATTTCTTACTTAGGTGTCGTTAAAAGGCGTCAAGTTAATATATTAAATGAAATTAAATCAAAATAAACTTTTTTAAAGTAAGCTTTTGCAAGGACCTTTGAATGGTCAAGAATCAATTAGATTTAATGAAGTTAAAAATGGTTCGGAATTTTGCTCTTACCGAAACGAACCAACAGTACACTCGGCGGTCAATTTTTAAACATTTTCAATTTAAATTATTCAACCGCAGTCTTTTTTTAAAGGATTTTCAAATCCAACCATTTTTATCATTCAGATAATCTTCCATTGTATAATATGATTTACGTATTATATTTCTTTCAATTGTATAATACGATTTACGTATATTATTATATTATTTCTTACACTTAATTTAAACTTTTCTGTAAATAAGTCTAATATTCACTTAAAATCGTTTCCGAAAATCTACAATACGTCGAAAATAGAAAAACCATTTCACTACGCTAACTACATGCAGTCTATGTAACCAGTCGTAATTGGATTCGGCATTGCCATGAGTTTTGGTGATTATACGTGAGTCTTAAATAAATGGAAATAGCATCCTTTACATTGAGATAGACAGTAAGAAAAAGACAGGAAAGATAAAACAACAAGAATAATTTTAGGTAGTTCATATGTCATACTTTAAACATTCAATACAGAAATAAGATTTACACTTAGTTTTTAAGAAGACTATTTTAAATAATTTAACATACTGTGTCGGGATGCTGTTCCGCAAAGCAGCAAAAGATTAAATAACAGTAAATATTCAGATGCTGATTAAAACTAAAATTTTGCAGTGCTGTAAAATATTGTACATATTTACACTGGATGATCCGAAAATAACATAATATTTATTTACAAATGACCGAAAAGCAAATTTTTATGAGTTCGTTTGGTATAAAACTTGCAACCGTCTTTTGGTTTTATGAACATTCCTTTCATAGTAGTGTTGTATAATGTTTATTTATTTACTTTTACAAAATCCGCAGCTCTTATATATGAATTTACAAAATATTACTTAATTTTAACTCACAGCCAATTAAGGATTTTAAATTTGTTAATAATATTCTTATAATAATGCCAGAGACGCCAGAGAAGTGTGTGTATGTGTTTATGTAGATGTGTTGCATGTGTGGAGAAGTGTGTGTGTATGGTTGAGTACAACTTAATGAAACTCGTGGAAACTAAAAATGCTTCAATTTGTGTATATATTTTAATAATGTTCTACATATTCTGAATTGTATCCAGGATTTTTTTCTTAAAACATTCCTTTGAGTTATTGAATATATCAACCTGGGTGTAACGGGGTTTAACAGTAATTTTTCGCATTATAAATTACTTTTTATTTTATTCAAAGGTTTAATCTATAAATAATCTGTGTTAGTAAGACAAATTTTAGCTCTATAATTACTTTCACGGATGAAAATTTGTTACTTACTCGGCCATTTCGTGGCCATTTCGTCACGATTAGTTAGCCTTAATTTACTTTTTTACTCATTTATGCAATTGAAGCACTATATATGTTAAAAAAGTATTGTTTGTAAACAGAATATGCTTGTATATATTCCTTGAAGGGAATATAAAGATGTTTTAAGAACCGGTTATAGCCGAACTTCTTAGTACCTAATTAGTTAAGATTCTCCTTGAATCGATAAAGTAACTGAGCTTCTTCCAACCATTTGATAGCCTACAGCAGGTTTATTAATAAAATTTAAAAGTAAATAAAGTAGATTAGTACCTGTCAGATGTAAAAAAATGTTTTATGTGTGCCAATTGAAAAAATATTTATTGTTTTAAAAGTGCAATTGCTACGCAAAAGTGATATATAATTTATTATTTAATAAACTTGTTAGGGCTTAGTAAAGATATTTAATAGTATACTGACCTGATTCATATTATTGTGAATAATTGCATCCAAAGGCAATCTCTCTCGCACCAAATGCAAATTCAAAATTTCGTGTAGTTTTTGATGGTTCCTAAAAAATATATTACAATTAATGTATACGGCGTTTTACATATGATTTTGTTTAAAAGTAATAATACAATTATTTTGCTATAATCCGCGAAAAATTAAATAGAAATATATATAATGCTATATGTATTGTGGACCATCCGTTTTTTCGTACCCGAGACATGCACGATCACGAAGGGCTTTGCGATTATGTCGTGGAGTCTATCTCCTGATGATGCTTCGGTTACGGGTTGACACGGTTATTGAGTTTGAGATAGTGAACGTGTGTAGTGCTTGTGTATTGTGGTGGAGGTTTGTGAATGTGTTTTTACGAATCCGGCATGTATCGGTTATGAAAAAACGGATAGTCCAGTATACATTTAGCATTACATATATATTCTATTTAATTTATCGCGGATTATAGCAAAATATTTTTATTATTACTTTTGTTCTATGGATCTCCGCAAAGTAACGAATAATTCTATGAATGTTTTTTTAAATAAAAATGATTAAATAATGTTTAGATAATTAAGAACAAATATTAAGGGCCATTATGAACTCTTTTCTATACTTTCGGCTCTCCTGAAAAGAATACTATGATTATTTTATACATTTTGATTATATTTTTTTTATTACCTAAATAATAAGTTATAGAAGATTCCCTCTTCATTTTTTAAGACAGAGGAAACAATAGACATTGAACAAGAATTGAAAAAAGTTAAGCCTAATCAGGCCTGCACTTTTTCAAACATTTTTGGTCCCTGTGAAATACGTCTTCTGCAATAAAGTTTGTTATATATATGAAATGTCAAATTGACTTTAACTTTTGGTAGAGCAATTTTGCCCAGAGACCATATTATTCCATTACTACGAAATGGCAAGTGATAAAGACAGTGAAAATACATCTCGAGGTCAAATAATTCTTAGTGTAACATTTTTCTCCTGCTACTAAAGCAGAGTATTTTTCCGTCTATATCCTTTTAAAAATTCAATGACTGTACAGATATATGAATAGAAGTGTTCTGAATCAAAAATATAATGAAAAGAGAAAATATAAATTGAACGCAAAGGCTAATTAGGATTGCATTTGTAAAGTTGTGATAGCTCAGTGGGAGTGGACTAAAGAAGTATCTACCGTGAAAGGCTCGGTCATCCAGGCACTAAATAAGTATCTAAATAGGTAACTATAATAATAATAATAATAATAATAATAAAGCCTTTATTTCTTCCACAACTTATGTACAGGTTTTTTTTTTATAGATTATTGTTAGTACTGTTATTTATTGTTTCTTACTCTATGTTAGTATTGTTAGTATTGTTAATTGTTGTGGACCCCTTTCGGGTATAGGCCTCTTCCAGCTGTTGCCACATGGTCCTCTTTTTGGCAGTGCTTATCCAATCTGGCCCAGCAGTTTGTTTAATGTCATCGACCCATCGCATTTTAGGTCTACCCCTTCTTCGCTTCCCGCTTGGTCCGAACCATTTGGTCGCTTCCAGGGTCCAGCGATTATCAGTAAATCTTGCGACATGACCTGCCCACCGCCATTTTTGTTTAAGAGCATAATGGAGAGCGTCTACTATTTGTGTCTCTTTTCTAATTTTCTCACTTCTTAGTTTATTGATTTTTCGTATATTGAGTATACTTCTCTCCATAGCTCTTTGGCACGAAATTATTTTATTTTTCACTTTATTGGTGTATATCCATGATTGGCATCCGTATGTAAGACAGGGTAGTATGCAGGTGTCGAGTATAATTTTTTTGATGTGTATATTGAAAGGGCCTTTCAATATTTCCTTATATGCCCAGAATTTATTCCACGTAATTGAAATTCTTCTATTTACTTCATCCTCATTGTTTGATTCGCTAAACGATACTTGCTTCCCAAGGTAAATATAACTGGTGACGTATTCTATTTTAGTTTTGTTGAGGTAGATTGGACATTTTGGGCCGTTAGTCATACCTTTAGTCTTGTGGATATTCATCTGTAGTCCTACTTTCATGCTTTCTTCGTTTAGAGCATGAATCATCGACTCCATCTTCTTATTGCTTTCTGCGAAAAGCACTATGTCATCAGCAAATCGTAGATGGCTTAAATATTTATTATGTATTTTGATTCCTAGTTTAGTCCACTTTAAATTGTTTATGACGTTTTCTAAAACTGCTATAAATATAATAGGTGATAAGGGATCGCCTTGGCGAGTTCCTCGTTTAATTTGAAATTCTTCTCCTTTTCTTTCGAGCTTTACTCTGCTGTAATTATTTTCGTATATGGTTTTTAACAGTGATATGTATGTCTCTTCTATCTCACATTTATTTAGTGCATCCCAAATGGATTCATGCGTTATACTATCAAAGGCCTTTGCGTAATCAATAAATGCAATGTACAAAGTTCTATTAAATTCCAGGTATTTCTCTATAACCTGTTCCACTGTTTGTATGTGGTCTATTGTTGAGAATCCTGGACGAAAACCGGCCTGTTCTCTCGCTTGTCCTATGTATATTTTTGGGCAAACTCTGTCGTACAAAATTGACATAAAGAGTTTGTACATGGTGGAAAGTAAACTAATTGGTCGATAGTTTGCGATATCCAATGGATCGCCTTTTTTATATATGAGTATTATGTCTGACGTATTCCACTGTTTAGGAATTTTACCTGTTCTTAAAATCTTATTGAATAGACATGTTAACTGTGTGTAGAGAAGAGGTGCAGCAATTTTTAAAGCTTCGTTAGTAATTTCGTCTTGACCGGGACTTTTATTTGATTTCAATTTTGCCATATGTTTTTGTAATTCTATTTCCACGATTGGTTCTACTTTACTTAATGTACTTATTTCTAGTTTTTCACACTGTTTTTTCCTATCATTGTTAGAAAATCTTTCTGGTATTGAATATAGTTCTTTATAAAACTGTGTAGTGCAATTTACTATATCTTTTCTAGACGTTAAAATTGATGAGTCCTTTTTTAGACGGCATATCCAGTCTTTCTGAGTATTTAAATGTCTATATGCTCTTTTTGCACTTCTATATGCTTTAATGTTTTGTTCTATTTTTTCTTGTCTGTAATTGATGTAATCTTTACGTATTGCTCTACTGCTCTTTTTGAATAATTCACTAAGTTTCTGCTTATCTTCTTTAGTCTTATTACGAAGTTTTAAATATTTTTCGCGTTGTTTCAAAAGTTCTATTGTGGGTCTATTTAAAATAATTCTTGGTATTTTTTTGTTAGTAGGTTTATTGGCTATCAGACTATTTCTGATGGCTGATTCTATTTGGTTGTAGTGATATTGTACATTATCATTGAGCGCCAATTTCATATTTCCAAGATTGTATTTAAGTTTAGAAATGTAGGACTCTTGTTCGTATTTAGTACGTAATGATTTTGGTATCGTTTTGAAAGATTTCCTAGATTTTCTGGGTGTGTTTAAAATAAAGGATGCTCGAACGGGTCTGTGATCTGTTGAAAATTCTAAATTGGTCAGAACTTCTATATTTGCTATGTTTCTTGGGCTATTGGTAAGAATATAATCTATTTCGTTTTTGGTTTTTTGGTCTGGCGAAATCCATGTCCATTTGTATTGTTCTTTTTTTTGGAAAAACGTATTCATAATGGAGAGATGGTATTCATTTGCATGTTGAACCAGAACTTCACCTCTTTTGCTTCGAGAGCCATAGCCGTGGTTTCCTAAAACGAGATGTTCAAATTTTCTTGCTTTGCCGACTTGGGCGTTATAATCGCCCATCTCTATTACATTTGTGTCTGCTATTTCGTGTGCTCTCCTCAGTGTATTATAAAATATGTCTAATTCTTTGTCATCTGAGTATTCAGTCGGCGCATAGGCTTGAATTATGGTAAGAAATTGTTTTTCGAACCTTAGCTTTAGCAATGCTACTCTTTCGGATAAACCAATGAAGCTTTCAATGTTTTCCTTGAATTCTTTTTTAATAAGAAATCCCACTCCATGTAGTCCCTTTGTTTCTCCAATGTAGCAAAAGATAAAATTTCTATGTTCCTCTATGTTATAGCCCATTCTTTTTATTTCTGCGAGACCTAGAACGTCGAAGTTTATTTTTTGTAAAGCATGTGTAAGTTCTACGAACCTCTCAGTCGATGATAGAGATCTAACGTTATAAGTAGCTATTTTTAATATATTTTTCTTATTTTTTACGTGAATATTTTTTTGAGCTGGAAGGTTGTGGTCCTTTTCTTCCGCGGTGACCAACCGTGTTGGAAGATTGAGAGGGGACGCTAGTTTTAGTTGCTATTGCTGATCAGAATGTGTTATTCTCACGTTTTGCTGGTATTTTGGGCTTCTTGTTGTTGGTGGTGATGTTGTTAAATATGATACAATTTTATTCTTCTTTGGTTGAGGTTTATTGATAGTTTTTCTCTGGTATGTATTAGATGTTTCTTTTATTTTCTCAAATAAGTTTTCTTCCGGAGACTGGGAAAGATTTCTTTTATTTGCTTGATTACTTTTATTTTCCTTCAAAATTACAACCTTGTCATATTTGATTATTGCTTTTTGACCTTTTTCTTTTTCTTTTTCAACTTCCATTTGGAGTTTTTTCCTGATTTCCAGTATTTTTGGGGGGAAGTCCTCCTTTACATAATAAGATGTATCATTTAAAAATCTTTTATTTTTAAATATTTTTATTTTTTTCCCAATGGTGGTTAACGTTACAATTATTGGTCTTATTTTGTTTTCTTTTTTTATGCCTAATCTTTTAACTGATTCGATTTCTAGGTTGGAGCACGTAACTTGTAAATTAGTGTTTATAATTGTTAATATTTTATTTTCTAGGGATTCATAGCTCTTTTCCTCTTCTTCTACCCCAAAGAACACTACATTTTTCCTTCTTAGGTCTTTTTCAATTAGGTCTATTCGTTTTTCTTGGTTTTGTAAGTTCTTTTCTAGTTGTATTGTTTTTGATTCTATTAAGGCGAATTTCTGATCTGTATTATTATTTACAGTCGCTGTAATGTCATTTGCCATGTTTTTCATTTCTATTTTTTGATTTGAAAGATCTTCCTGTATCTGTTTTAATATAGATGTTATGTTCTCCATGTTCTACGCCCTCTAGCGGTGAGTTGCAAAATGTTGTTATTTACCTTTTAGGTATATAGTTCCAATATTCACCGTTAAAATGAGCTCATATAAGTGTAAATTGTCTTTATTTAGTGACATCTAGCGCCGAATGGTAGATTTGTATTGATTCTTGTATTGCAGTTCCGCTAATCACGTAAAGATGGCGCTCAAAGTAGACACTGGTAAAATATTTCATTCGATTTGAATTTCGATGTTCTAGAATAATCTTCTTCACAATATTTAATTAAAATATTTTCACTCAGAGCATTAAAGGTATAATCTATTTTCTTTCTTTAGCACCTTTCACACTTTGATTTTTGTTCTTCTATTTACTTTACAATCTTTGTTTAACAGATATTTTGTTTTTCATTTTAATTTTTGTTTCTGAAATTAATATCACTATCTTTGGGTTTATTATTATTAACTTATTTCACTCTCGTTCTCGGGTAACTCAAAAACACTTTTCCACTTTGAATAACGTATTATAAATATATTTTTTGTAATTTAATTTACGGAGCCTATTGTTACTTGACACATTACAGCGCCCTCCTCCGAAAGCGTTCGAAACTATAATATATATATATTTTTTAATATATGGGACATTTACACACACGGTCGTCCATCCCCAAAGTAAGTAATTTAATACTTGTGTTATGGGTGACGGGCAACTGGTAGATATACTACATATATAAGTTTAAATACATACTTAAATACAAATATACACCCAGGCTCGAAGAACCAACAATTTTTTTATAGAAAATGTTGGCCCTCGGCGGGAATCGAACCCGCGACCCGCGGAGCTGAAAGTAGGGTCACTACCCACAGCGCCAACGGGCCAGTCATATAATTAGTATAATATCTTTTTACAACACAATAATTTGATAAATTTGCATCAATATGTTTTTTGTTTTATAAAATTGCAATAGTATTCGTTATAATTTTCACAATAGTTCCGTTCGACATTTAGAGTTATTATGAAATAAAACTATTTTTGACGCTGTTTGCCAATAAAATGTGCGCACTGAGATTGCTTGCTTCATGTTACTAAGTACACCTACTAACAGTACTGTTCCGTTCGGGCTCACCTTATCACGTTCTGCACACTAATTTCATTCCACGCTTCGTTGGAGGGCGCAAACAGCGTGATGTCCTTAGCTAGAGTTAGCTCATTAAGGAACTGATTGTGTTCGCCCAGATCCATGATCACTTCGTAAAATTTACACAGGGGACCGTCTTCCTTTTCCTGGTGGAAAAAATACTAATTAGTGTGAGCTTTGTTTCCGGTTGAAGAGAATTAGTTGCTTAGACTAATGTATATTTCAAAGGTGATTACTCAGCAATACATTTTAAATATGCTGTAATATTCAATTTGTTCTTTTTTCCCTTTTGCCGGTAGTTTTATGTAAAAATATCAAACTTATAGATATTTTAATTTTTTGTAACTACTAATAATTAATTGATAAGAAGAACGTGAAGGATAGTGTGAGTTAATGTAGAGAAGTTTTTTGCGTAATATTCGCGAAAACCTCTATAGATAAGTAGGTACTTTACTGTGCAAAACTAGATACAAAGATATTATACACTTTAAACATGTTCAAATGAAATTAAACCTTACAAAGCGTTATAAGGTAATCCGCTAAAATATTTTGCGGTTTTAACTTTTTATTTATATACTCTTAGTTCTTTCATGACCTTAATATATCATAAACGAAAAGTTGTCTACGTCTGGCAACGTGTAATAAATCAAATACTGCCAGATGTGCATTTTACGATGCTTTCAAACATAAGTCTCGAGTTTGTGTTTAGAAGTTGCGGAATAAAATAAATTTATACATAAAACATGTTTCGTTTTATATTATTCAGGTAATTCGTAATTATTTGTTTATAAATAAACATCTGCACTACAATTGTCATCGTAAGAGAAGTGTCTAAGAATCGAAAATATTTTTTTATATTTTTACACTGTTTAAATTTCTTTTTAAAACCATGTATTGGTAGTCTATAATTTATCGTTTTTGTGATCAGTTTTATTATATTTTATATCAACTTATATCATTATCGCCTTAGTTTGACATAAATTACTAAGCATGGAAGCTAACATGAAACTAATCTGTGCTAACTTTTGTGTAAGAAATCATTTCAGAATATTTCTTAGTCAAATATTGTGCGGCTATAGAGTATTTATTATTTATAATACATAAAAGTCCTATATGGGCTGCTTTAGAGCAATAACATGAATATTTCGATTTAATACATTACCTTCAAGTACCTTACTCGTATCCTAAGAGTGTTTCGGGTGTACGACTAATAAAGGATAATAAGATGATGCAAAAATATTACCAAATATTAAAAGAAAGGTTTAAAATGTCATATCAATTTATTATATAAACATATATACGATTTATGCATGCAAGGTAATACTTACAATTCCCTAAAGTTGTAAAATTCATGCAGGATCCATGACAAGGAAGCACAAACACGAAAATGGTTATAAAAGAAATATATATTTTTATTACATCACAAATATATTATAAAATGCTTATATAGAAATTAATCATGTTGTGTAAGCCGTTTCAAATACCGCTTTTATCCAATATAATAACATTTTCAAAAACTGATAAACTCGTTATTAATATTTATCACATTCTGAATTTGCACTTATTTTGTAAAAATACGGTTTAAAGAAAGTTTTAAGCAAACTATTGCTTAAAATGCGTTATAACATAAATTTTAAATCTAGTATGTTAAAACATAACAAAAACAATTGCCAATTCGTTACATAATAAAAGTAAAGTGATATTTAGGAGTATTTTAAACGCTCACACATCGTTAAAACTTTATTGGTCAATTATCATATCAAAGATAAAAAAAAATTAAATAAAGAAAATAAATATACAACAATTTGATAATAAATTATAAAATAAATCTACACAAGAAGGGAGATTTTTTATGGGATTTACTTTCATATTCTTTAGTAAAGTTTAAATAAAGAATGATCCATATGAATATCGGTTTATCTTACCTTTCACCACAAAGTTGTGTTAATTAAGTTTAGCTTGAATAAATTTATCAAATTATTATCTATAGTATAAAGCGACTACTTTAACAGTAAACTTATACATCAAGCTCTTATCTCTTGAATTTCCATCATCTTTTTTTACTAAATTGGGCATTTATGGGTAATTTGAGCCCTGTTCAAGGTCTTAATTAGCAGAATTTATGAGGAAAAACTCTTAAAGAGAAGTATTTTAAAATCTTGAAAAATATAATATTATCAAAATTAATAAACCAAGGTAACAATAAAAATCGATCGACAGCGTGAATTAATGTTAATAATTATTAAAGATGGCACCATGATATGATTTAGAATAATTGCACTAAACATGTTCGATGTATCGACATATTTCTCAAAATGTCTAACCAAAGTGAGAGCAATAAAAGCTAGAGATGAATCAATTTTTAGATATCGTAACAAATATGGGTAAGGAACAAAAAATGTTGGCAAAAATTCGTAAACACATGAAAAAAATTGAAACGTGCTCCAACCATTATGAAATGATGTCTATAAAATAGGACGTTCACAAGAATCATAATAAATTACACCGTTTTACCTTTCTTCCCTGGTTCCCAAATAAATGGAGCAAAACATTAACCATGTCGTTCAAAAGTTTGTTGCAAAATGATGAAAATATACTCGTAAGGAAATGAGAAATTGAATTGAACAGAATTATTCAGTAATGTAAATTTAAAATTTTATACAAAACATAGGTTGAGAGTTAAATTGGAAAATATTTACAATAATTTCTGCTGTCATTAACAATGATAAAATTAGAGGTTTATCATTGTTACTGACTTACTTAATTGTTATGCAATACAGTCTAAATATTTAATATTTTTCATTCTAACAGTGGCTTTTTGTGAATGATAATTTCTTCTATTTTTATTCAATGTTAGAAAACTAGTTTACATCGTTATGTGCCAACGCGTGGGGGCATTTAAATATATAAAATAAACGTTTGCAGATCACTGGCTCGTTTACACCTCGTTAGATACTAGTAGTAAGCTTACCCTTTTAATAATATTCTATTAATATTACAAATGAAATAAATTTTAGTCTCACCTTAAGAAAGTCAACGACAGTAGTATCTACTACCATCAATGGCCTCTGGATTAAATGCACAACACCATTTTTGACCGGTATGTTGGCTCTCACGATATCTGCTAGCACCACTCCTCGGCTATGCTTTGCATCCCCAGCCACGGTGTTAGACTTCACAAAAACTGAACATAACATATTATCATGCAACGAAAAGCTGAAAACTGGTTCTGGTGATCGGTAGCACCTAATTAGTTATGGTTTACATCTAACTGGTAAATAATTAGCATAATAATAGTTTTAAACAAGCTTGCGACTTCAAGGAACCATAGAATAATAAATACTATTATATTCTATTATTTTCTGTAAACTTTAAGTTTCAGTAAACTAAAATATATAATACATAGTAATTTACAAGCCACATATAGGGAATGTTTAACATAACTTAAATGTAATGGAAATCATACATTGTATGAGAAGGATTATATGGGATGTTTGATTAGGCCTAGCTTATCGACCCTAGCATCAATTTCAATAAGGCATAGAGTAAACGTACGTAATCAAATATTAGTTACAGAATGTTACTCAAGTTTCCAATATGCAAAGGGATGATATTATATACCTAAGATGTCAAGTAGTTATTATAATTGAGTAGCAATATGATATTTAATAAGACGGCCGTGTAGAAAATATTTATCTTTTGTTCGTTTATCATTTACATTAAAGAAGATATAGATAATAATCAATTAATTAAGAATAAATCATTGCGCATTTTTTATAACGATATTCGGCAGATAAAAGTTTTTCATCTAATATAATTAATTTTACAGACAACATCTTATCTTATGTAATCATTTTATTCTTGTCTAAAATATATAAGCCACTATGAACTATGTCGCTACGTCTTCAATCGAATCTTCGACATACTATTTGTTAATTTGCCTTGATTTAAGATCTTGAAATCATAGAGATTATTGGTATTTGTTACATTGAAGCTGCAGATTTTATTAAGTAGAAATTTAATTATCTATGATGAGATGAGTGAGCAAGTGTTCGGATGAGTGATCCAACTATTGATTCGATACTATAGGAATATCGCATAGTATTGCAACTCCAACAAACTGTTATATCATATTTTTAAATAAATATTTAAAAAATTATTAAATATTTTGTACATAAAAAAATCCGACATATATTTAGCATACATTACGGACTATGGTTACCTCATGTTAAAAAAACACCCAATTAATTCACTTTTCTCACTCACTGTCATTAGTCCTATATTTAAGAAATAAATGCGGCCTTCTTTTCAAAATAAAATGATAAACAATGACGCTTCAAAGCTTATTAATTTACTTACTAATTTCTTCTTTGCCGTTCATGTTGGTGGTAAAGGAAATGATGACTTTGACGTTGTCGCTGAAGGCCATGCTCTTGAACTCCTTGGTGTCTGGTGTTGCTTGAGTGAAGAGTACATGATGGGGTATCACATGGCCGTCTATGACTTTTGCATCGATAAGATCTGATCTTGTTGTTGGCTGTGTTAGAAATATATTATTATTTACATGTGGTATTTACAAATATGGATTATGAAATTTGCTATCCGAAATTTTATTCTTATATTGGTTTGTCAACATCATCGTTCATCATTTTTCTAGCCTTATTCCAATCTATGTGGTGTCGGCACAATGTCTTCATGTCCCATTTTCTATTACTATATTATATACTAATTTGATCTCGTAATTCTCATCTTTTCTATAATGTTAACTACTTCCAGACTCCCCATTATATACTAATTTCGTATTCCATCCAATCTTCCCATAACATCACACATCCATATGGCACTATACAACTAAGAATATAAATTTGATACTAGTAATCTTGTGATTTTTTTTAACTTACCTTGAAACCATCGTCAACGGGAATGAAGAACGTGTGTCGGCCGTCAGCATTAAATACTTCTTTCTTTTGCAGCTGGTTAACTTTCTGTCGAAACGACCTGAATAAATGGTAATTAAGTTGCAAGATTATCCTATGCCCGAAGGAAGAATGATTTTTTTATTCTATATTTAGCCTGGTATATAAGATTACCATAAGATTTGTGTAACCTGCAAATCAATGTTGGAGTAGCTTTGCGGACTTAAGCTCTATTCATTTTCTTCAAAGAATGGAGGTATTTGTCCAACATTGGCATAATAGCAGTAGACATTTTTATAAGACGATAAGAATTCAAAGATATCGAAGTGAAACTAACTTGTTTTATGTATAAAACGCCATCCATAACAACCGAAATTTACTATTTAACCTTGCAGCACGAATTTTATATTTATTATTTTTTTAAATTTCAATTTAAAAAAAGGTCCATGATAAAAATTTTCAAACCCTTCTTTTATAAGCAGGTCAACAAAATTTCCCTTTTTTCGTCGCGCCCAACTTTGTCGCCCTGATTTTACATTGTCACGGGTTTGGTGTTACATAACGCTAAATATTATTTAAATCTTGTAACCCGGCGGCTTCTTTCTAAAAGTTTTATTAATGTTACAGATATTAATATTAATCCTTTTCTAAATTATTATATTATTTGGAATTATCAAAAGAACACAAGAACGAATTATCTCCTATAGTACTCGTCAGAATGATAAGGACTAAGATAAGTCTCTTGTTGTTGTTCTTAGATATAGGTTAAAATTATTAGTTAAGGTTAATATTATGTTGCTTATGAGCCTTATGGCTAGATCGTTACTTCAATTAAGTACATACTAACATTTTGCAGATACTTTATTATCAAGCTGTGATAGCCCAGCGGTGAGACCGTGCGACTCTTACGAAGGGAACACGAGTTCAACCCGGGCAGGCACCACTGAGTTTTTCTATTAAAACTCATGTGTCTAATTGATAATTACAATTTATCACACGCTTTTCGGTGAAGGAAAACATCGTGAGGAAACCTGCATATCTCTAGAGAATTCTGGCGATATATGTAACCTACCAATCCGCATTGGAGCAGCGTGGTAGGTCTTAGCTCCAACCCTTCTTTCCAGAAACGCAGAGAGGAGGCCTATTCCCAGCAGTTGGATTGGAACAGTCTGCTACTTTATTATAGTAAAGAAAATGTATTGATTCTTTAGTATGACACTACTGCGCAAATGGTGTAACGACTAATGCAGACTTCATGTAACCTACATATTTTTTTGTATAAAAGATCCAATCGAAAGATATCTAATTCCTGTACATATATTAACGTTTCTATCTGTGTATACACAACTCACAGAATTTAGCTCTTTGCTTAGGTTCTTCTGCATTGCTTCTTACTCTAAGTGAAATTCTTTACTCTCTCTCTAAATTATAGGCCACGATGACCAAATTTTTTAATTAGTACAGAAACTGATAACTTAACGTTGAGAGCGCCTTGACAAAGCTGGCATGAACTTTAACCAAAGGTTTGCACGTCAGGGGTTCAACCCTAAGCAGGCACTTACGAGTTTCCTATAAAAGACTTGTCGACCTAATTGGTATAAAAATGGACTATGCGAAAATAGACAATCTATATTAAAGCAGCGAGGTTTTTATATGGCGGGTAGGTATATAGAAACCGCGCTGCCCCCCCCCCCCTGAAACCCCCTTCTCTGAAGAGAGAAGAAGCCATTAACACAGAAAAAGTACTTGTACCATATATTTGAACTATATGGTTCTTTAAAACAAATCCTAAATCCAATTTTACAGTATGCAGTAAGTAACAAACCAAGATAAGAACTCTTAACTCTTGTATTGCGAGGTCAAGAGCGTTTTCGCAACGACCAAGTTTCAAATTGTCCTGATTGTACATTGTTGGATGAAGAAAAAAAAACGTCACAATGTTTAAATATATTTTCAGTTACTTATTGCGACCTACTAACTTACTACTTAAAACTTTGTTAGGAAGACGGGAGACAACCTGTACTATTATTATACCATACAAATAGTAGAGCTTTTTTTACGTCATCCAACAATATCAACAACAAAATTTTCAAATTCAAATTCAAAATATTCTTTATTCAAGTAAACTTGTAAACAAGTGCTTTTGAATCGTCAACATCTACAGCTTCAATGTGTGAATATTAAAAGAAATTTTACAATTCTTGTATTATGGTGTTCAGCAATACAAAGTTCACGTAACTTAATGGCGACAACTTTACAAAACTATTTACAAGTTTTAGGTGTCAGGAACAAGTTACTTTAGAGAAGTTTTATTAACTGTTTAACTTTGACATTTTATCAAGTTGCTGCCGATAGTGACGCATAACTTATTCATGACTCGCAAAGGAAATAGCGAATTCATGGCAACATCAACTTCAAAACTTTTTAAATATATAGATGTATAATTATTAGTTTTCTCACACTTCTGTGGGAATTAAAATTCTTTATTTATTGACTTCGTTTATTTAAATATTTCCAACAAAAACTTAAAATAAATTAGGGGATTAAAAATATTCTAAAACAATACGTTCGCGTCGTTGCGTCGTTCGACTCGTTCGACTTGTGACTACTTTACAGACTAGTAACTAAAAACTACAACTATCCATACGTCATCCAATCCTTTCACTCTGTCATTCATACATTCTTCTCGCTTGCTCACCGCTACGTTCAAATTTACAATGCCACACTTCTTCTATATGAGTTTCTGAACGATTGCCGTCAATTTAAGTTGTCTGTTATTTTAAATCTGTTCTGTGTTTGTGTGTTTAAGTTTCTTTCTCTCTGTACACACACTCTATGTGTAGAAGTCGTTTGTGCGTTGTTCTTCATATTGTATTTTTCCATATACGTTAAACCTTTAAAGACCTTTTCAATTTTTGTTCCTATTTTTATTTCTGGAAAATCATAGTTTATATCTTTAGTTCGTCTCTTATTGGTCGATTTTTCGTTTTGCCGATACGTAGTCTATAGATTCAACAAGTGGTTGTACCGTGTGTGGGTGTGTGTGTTTGGGACAGCTGGTAAAAATGGTCGTATAATCGTAGTTTGCCTCCAGAACTTTATATAGATATATAAATATATGGGACACTTACACGGTCGTCCGTTCCCAAAGTAAGTAACTTAATACTTGTGTTATGGGTGACAGACAACTGGTAGATATACTACATATATGATTTTAAATACATACTTAAATACAAATATACACCCAGGCTCGAAGAACCAACATATTGTTTATAGAAAATGTTGGCCGTCGGCGCGAATCGAACCCGCGGCTCGCGGAGCTGAAGGCAGGGTCACTACCCACTGTGCCAACGGGCCAGTAGATATATGTATTATATGTTAGTAATGTGCCAAAAATTAGAGAAATTTGGAACAATAGATGGCTCTGTGCTAGTATAAGCCGCAACAATCACATTTTCAAATTCAAATTCAAATAAGTCTTTTTGTATGTAATTAAGATAATATAACTCATCCTCATCATCACACCACCAATCGGAAAAGGCAGTATATCTGCCAAGATGTATGTAGTTTTAGAATGTATAGATTTTATAGTATTAGTATTGCCCTCCTATAACACTTCTTTATCCCTTCGTAGTCCATTTAAGCTGAAACCTTCTAAGAATGAACGTAATATTATAAGCTTATAAGGGATGCTAGGTAAATGTAAATAACTATAGGTACGGCTTTTTGCTTCTACTTTGTTCTTTGTTTGTAATTCAAGTCAATATCCATGTCTGGCGAAGTCAATTTATATAATTAGGCTTTACTTTGCTGAGATCCATAATACAAAGTAATAATAAAATCATTTTACTATAATCCGCGATAAATTTTATCGCGGATTATATAGGGTACAGAATACTTACATTTATGATGTACTAAAAGCCTTTGAAAGAAACTATAACTAAGCCCCTAATTCCATTCTAATATACGTACTATATTATTATAAGATTTCTTTCTGCATTGAGTATTGAAGTGGAAAAATTTGAGTCATAAAACTCCGTGTCAGAGGCGCGAAGCAGCGGCTCGGAATAATTTTGCGAACTGCAAAATCTAGGGTACATAATGCATTCAAACATTTTACTTTTAGAAATTAAAAATGTTTTTTAATACTTTGATTGACAAGTAATTTCTTTTTTCAAACGATTTTTTACTGTTAGCCTTAAAAGATTTAACAGCTTCACCGGGGAAACGGACGAGCGCAGAAATATCGTCGGGGCTGTTAAATGCCTAAAGTATAAAGAAATATTTATTGCGTCTAGAATGTCATCCATAGGCATTAATGGATTAGAGGGTAACAGAAGATACCCAGTGGCGTAGTTAGACAGAGGGTCGACCGTAATGTAGTTTCTGCATAATGAAAACAGTTCTATTCTTCGTTTAAAAGAGTAAAGTGGTGAAATCGGACTGTATTTTTACTAATTTTATTAACATTTCCTCACCCCGGTCGCGCCCCTTGACATGCAGCACCTCCCCGCACTGCAAGAGCTGCGAGATACCTAACTCATAGTAGGTTCAGTTATCATCTCCGATAAATTAGGCCTCGATAATACATGTCAAATTATATTGCGATAATTCACGTTTAATATATGCAGGAATAACAAGAACTTGCGGTTAGATGTGATGTTAAAATGTTTAATAGCAAAATGTTGTCAATTTGCAAAAACATCCTGCTAACGCGATATTAATATTATGATCGGTAAATGTTTGAATTGCATAGCTTAATTATAGCCTATGTGTATTTTAGCCGCAAGCTAGAACATGTTGAATTGCGAAATATCAATACCTAAATGAAATCTACATAAAGAGTATACTAAAAGGCATTTGTGGAATATCTGGATTGCTGGTTGCCATACAACTAAGTGTTCGTAAATATAAATTCAAATTTTAAATATTCTTTATTTAACTAGATTGTACTTTTGAGTACGAAGTTAACGTCAAATTTTCATAAATAGGCTACCGCTGATCCGGAAGTTTGCTTCTAAGGAGAAGAACCAGCAAGAAACTCGGCGGATACTCCAAAAAGTGAAATTACGCGTGTGACGTCCACTCAGCGTTTTCCGCTTTCCCAGGCTCCATACGACACCTGAGGTGTAGTGTTCCACGCCTGGGAAAGACACTTCACGCCACTACGCCTTTGTCCCACCTAACATCGGTGGGAACGGACGTCTCTATTATAATTATTATTAGACTTATATTAGTATAAAATATAGTATAAGAGAACTTTTCGACTGTAACTATAATAAAGACATTTATTTGGATAAAGTGAGTTCTTTGTGACCAATAGTCGCCACCCATAATTCGCGTTACAATTTTAAAGTTAGGCAAAACCTCCGTAACGGATGAATTGAACCTTAGAGCAACTACACTACCCTATTGCGTATTGTCAGGGTATATGCACGTACGTCACCAATTCTCTACGAATATGCAGTTTATAATTATTTTGAAATTTTAACTACGCACAAACTGTAAGCCGTGATAACCGAACTATGAAACCGTGCGTCTTACCAGAGTCATAGGTGCAAACCCCGGGCAGGGCACAAATGAGTTGTCTTTAAAAACTTAGCTGCCTAATTGCTATTTAAAACTACCAGGAAATCTATATGCCTCTTGTTAACGTAACTATGTTTTAGTGGCCATCATTATATAATATAACTTGATTTGTGCCAACTTACGCTTTTAAGTACCCTTAATAATGCATTTTTTTCCTTAGGTTTTAACAAAGGGATTTTTGTTAATTCTATTTGTCAGCCTAGTAAACAAGCCTTATGTGTGCCAAATTGCATCAATATTGGCCAAGCGGATTAACTGGGAAAGCGTATCAGACAGATGGACTTTCAGATTTAAAATATTAGTATGGATTAAGTAACATACTCATTTGCATTGCTGTCATTCATTTTGTGATTATTTTTACTTTTTCAGCGGTACATATCAACCTTTCTGGACAATATACGGTATTGATAGTCAACAAAAATAACATCATCTTAAATATAAAATTAAGTGATAGTTCATACTAATATTATAAATGCGTACGTCTTTCTGTCTGTCTAAACTTCTAAAGCGATATTAACGAAATTTGATTCGATTTGTTACAATTGCAGTTAATACACTTTGCTAAAATATAGGATGAAAAATTCTTCTATTTCTTTCGGGAAATATTTCTTACACTGTAAGGGTATTGAAACAAGGCACGGGTACTGCCAGTTACAAAATAAAAGGAATCTAAAATTCAATAAGCTTTCCTGCGTTGCACCGCAGTCTTCACGTTAAACTTAACAATTCGTCAGTAAGTGCATTGCCTTGTATACATGTAAACTTAATTGTTACCTGAGGCGAAGTTGACCAACGTTGAACTCGTCCGAATGTTCCAGAAACTGGTAGGCATTTGGGTTATACACAGGTGACCCACCGGAACTCTGGCCTAGTGGCAACAATGGTTGTAGGACCTTGTCAATTACATGGAGAACCTACAACATAAAAAATAAACTGTACCTATGATTCCTATAAGTCTGCGTCAATATGTTAACATTGGCGGTAAATTATACATACTATTTTCTTTTTACTTTTAAATATATTTTTTATATTACTATATCAAATTATAAAATTTGGCGCATTACGTCAAATATTATATATTCTGAAGACGGCAGTACGATCCCTTTTTATTTTTATTTTTTTTACCAAATTATTTCCTATGAGTTTCAGGCTTTCATATTCACTTTGATAAGACACATGAGTTTTAATAGTAATCTCTCACTCACAGCTCTGTTTTATTATTAAATGAATAAATTTCAAGTGATTATTATAAGTCGTAAATTAGTAAATCAATGAATCATCAGAATGTTATTTTGTCACCCTTTTTTTTTAATGTTTGTTTTCTTACTAACATATAATAAATTATATACATATTAAAAAAAACCAAGGTCTCGTTTAAACATTTGTTTATACTGAGAACCCGAGCATATTACCACGTATAATATGGTTGTTGAAAACAAGTTTCATACGCCGGGGATGCATAATAAGCCCGGGGTAAATAAACTTCAGGGCAAGTACAGAACTACTTTAATAATCTTTGCTTTAATAAATGCTAAAGCAGGGAAACCTTGAACAGAATAATGCAGCGATGCATTATACATCTAAGAATCATAATATAATAATCTAACAGATGTGGAAAAGTTTGAGTTAAGTAATTTCTTTATTTTAGGATATTTGGTTTCTTTACTTAAGGTTCTATATTAGTAGAAATATGATGGAAAAGTATTTGAATTTTATTTTATTTTACGGAAAACTTAATTGAACTTCGAACTTGTTATCAATTATTGACATCACTAGAAAACAAATATTTTTTTTGTCCATAAATTTTCTAATCGTGTAATTTTTATATATACAATTTTATAAAAATTACTTCAAAAATTTTCGAAATTCCAACAGTATTACGACATACGAGTAAAATTTAAATAGTCGCGGCATCTATTCGATCTCGGCCTAAACGTCAAAGCTAACCTAAAATTCGACTTTTTTACGGATATTTTATTGTTGGTTTGTTGAAAATCGCACGCTAATAAAAAACAGTTATCGTTAAAATTATGACAATAATGATTAGAGACGAAAAAAATTCTTTCATTCCTTATAATTTCGTTTATCAATGCCAAAGAATATTCGATTTCATATCAGAAATTTTTTTTTCTGATATGAAATCGAATATTTTCGCACGCAATTTTTTTTTTAGAAAAAAAAATTGCGTGCGACTTGTATTACTTATAGATCGCTTAAAAATATTTCTTTAGAACTATTTAATTTACACATGGCTGCTATTCCATGGGATGTTCTAACTTCTATAAAAGAAGTCAACCCTTTAGTGAATTTATGTAACGAGTATCTGAAACATCTATTTGAAACGCATGCTCCTAAAAAAACAAGACTAACCAAAGATCGTTATGATCCATGGATAACATACAATGTCAGACGCATGATGAGATTACGAGACCAGGCACATGCAAAATGGAAAAACTCTAAGTCTGATGTAAATAAAAAAAACAATTACGTCCAATATAAACATTTAGTGGCAGAAGCTATAAATAGAGAGAAATACGCTTACTTTAATTACAATATAAATAATAAAATTAGTCACCCTAAATTATTATGGAAAAATCTTAAAGCAACGGTACTTCCTAGAAAATCTGCACACATACCCTCTCACATTGGCAGTCCTGACCTTATAAATAAACATTTTTTAGATATCCCAGGAAAAGATGTATCCTTTTCGCAATTAACCTTTTTCGAATTTAATAAATTGACGTCTAGTACTTTGTCTCTTAATAAATCTAATCCGGCAGAAATATTAAAAATTATTAAAAGCTTGCAATCCAATGCAGAAGGTTACGATGAGTTGACTCTTGATATGTTATTAATGACAATTCCACAAAGTCTCGATACGATTACGTCAATTATCAATAATTCTATTGAAACCTGTACCTTTCCTGATGCTTGGAAAGTAGCAGTTATCCGCCCCATACCTAAAATAGAAAACCCTACTTCTTTGAAGGATTTGCGTCCAATCAGTATATTACCGTGTATATCTAAAATCCTAGAAAAAATAATTTACTTGCAAGTTTCAAAATATATTGAGAGTAACCAGTTACTGCCTGAAGCTCAATCCGGATTTAGATCTGGTAAAAGCACAACAACAGCACTTTTGGATGTAACGGACTATATTCTGGCGGCACAGGATCAAGGAATGTGTACGATATTGGTATTATTAGACTACTCCCGGGCTTTTGATAGCATTGATACTTCACTGCTACTGTCTAAGCTTTCATATTTTGGGTTTGATATGAATACACTGCATTGGTTTAATAGTTATTTAAGTAATCGGTCCCAGTACGTTGAATTAATAAAAGATGATGGAGAAAAGTTAACATCCAGTGTTGAGGATGTTACCAGAGGCGTTCCACAAGGATCTATCTTAGGGCCTCTCTTATTTATATTATATAGTGCAGATGTGATCAATAAAATTAAAAATTGCAAATTTCACTTATATGCGGATGATTTACAATTATATTATGCTTTTGATCCAAGAAATTTTAGGGAAGCTATTGATAATGTTAATGAGGATCTCAAACATATAGCTAGTTGGTCGGAAAAAAATTCAATGGTTCTTAACTCGGACAAATCTAAATTTATAATATTTGGATCCAGAGGCCAACTCAGCAAAATTACCTATCCCCAGTCTATCAATGTTAATATAAGGGGTAATAACCTAGCTCGCGTGTATGAGGTTCGCAACTTGGGTCTGCTTATGGATTCTGACCTAAGATACGAAAAACATGTTGCTTCCTTGGTACGTAACTGCTTTTACCGTCTGAAACTTGTCTATAAGGTTCGGAAATATTTAAATACTGAGTTGCGTATTCGTCTAATAGAGAGTCTAGTATTGTCAAAATTAAACTATGCAGATGTTGTTTTCGGTCCTCGTCTTCTTTCAAAAACGAGTAGACTGATACAAAGGGTGCAGAACGCTTGTGCTCGATTCTGTTGGGACATACCCCCTAGAAGTCACATAACACCTTTTTTTAACCAGCACAAAATGTTAAAGATGAGGTATAGAAGGAAACTTCATCTTGCCAGTCTCGTATTTGGAATTGTCAAGACCGGCGAGCCGTCATACCTATTTGATAAATTGAACTGGACCCATGATATACAGTTGCAAAGAGGTTCACGAAGTATTCTTAGAACTCCACGTCACTCCACTTCCGCCTTCAGGGGAAGTTTTAAATATGCCGCCACACGATGTTGGAATAACATTCCTCCACCCATTCGAGATTCACGTTCCAAAATCGCATTTAAGAATAAATTAAAAACACTTATGATTAATAAACAAATTGAATGTCAAAACTTTTCGGTGGAGACATCAATTCTATAAAGCGGCATATTATTACATTCTCTTATTCATAATTTTTATTATTCACGTATTATTTTATATATTACATCTTCGTAAAGCTTCTATATCATATAAATTGTACATTGTTATTTATTTAATATTTTATATATCGTTATACGTATTTCTTATTTATTTTATATTTCTTTGTTCTGTTGCCATACATTGCCATTTCGGGTTACTGCTGAAAATCAGCGCCTAGGCAGGACATACGCTGAGCTGTGACCTATTCGGTATGGTGTTACAGACAGGTATGTCATTAGTTTAAGTATCTGTTTGTAACACCATATCCGAATAAATGATTATTATTATTATTATTATTATTATTATTATTATCTTCCATCAACTTCAGGAAATTAAAATCTTTGACGCTTTTCTGCATAAAATTGCTTGTCTTGAAATAGTAGGTGTAGTACTTTAGTACTTTAAGTCTTATCAGCACGAATTTCATAATATAATATATTTTTTACATTCTTTGATTACATTTTAGCAATGGGATCAGAAACTTTAAACAGTTTTTGTCATTATCATAATGTTATTTTTCACTTACTATTCGAGATATTAAACGCTGTATTGCTTTACAGCCAAAATTATATTTAACAGTACCACCGTAATTAAATCAGCATTTTTAAATAACACATATAATCGCTAAGTGTAAGTTGTTACACTCTAGTGTAATGAAATTTTTGAATTTATTATAATTTTGCTTCTGAAAGCACTTAAGCGATGTGAAAAAGCTAACTAACCGCTAACTTTTATCCTTTTTGTAATAAAGTACAAGATTTTTTTTATAAAATCGGCCCTGGAAATTTGACAGAAGTACATGCCTAAGATTGATCACAGATAATATTTCAAACTGTTAAACCAAACCAAAAAGATACCTGTAAATGATAGTAAGACAAATAAATCTCTAAGCTGAATACGGCGACAAAGTTATTGCTTATTTATTATTTCAATCGTTAACTCGGTAAGCTGCCAAATGTTGCAAAAGTGTTATCTGCGTAAACAACTATATGCAATATCTACTCCATACATAACGTTGACGAGCTAATCCGTCGTTATGTGAGGATCTGCGACTTATTCGCCCAGTATATTTACTGCGAATACGATAAATTTACATTGTTAGTAATATTTCAATTTTAAATAATATTCACAAAATGATTTGATCTTAATGATAAGATCGCAACTTAGCATCAGAGAGATTATCACATTTAGTTTAAGTTCTAAGCCTCACGTTTGAATAATTTTTGACGAAGATTGCATAATACATTGATTTTCCTCTCATGGACTGTTCAAATCATATGTATACTAATATTAAATGTATCAAAATTTAGGTAAATCTTTTTATTTGAATAACCGTTATCGAAAAAAAACAAATTACAAAAGATACAGATTAAATATATCGTAACTTCAATAACTATTATTGTACAACAGCGTAGCATTGATTTTTTGTATGAATCCTCTGATATATTTGATAATAATAAATGTTCTACAAAACTTCTAGGTAATCATTTACGTTTTGTTAAATAAAATACATCTATAATTTACATTGACAAAGATAAATAAATTATATATTATTGTATATATGCATTTCAATGATACATTTCATTCTGCGCTAACGTAAGCCGTGATTCTGACAATTCCTTCTCCTACTTATAAATACAAAAAGAATTTACAATTATAAATTTAATAAGAAGATTTTACAGAATATATCATCGTCCAAAACCAAAAAGTATTTATATCGTGTGTTTCTTTAACTTCAATACTCTCCTGTAAATATTCATTCGGTGTTCACATATGTCGTCGTGATATAAGAAGAAATCACAATAGCTTTTATAAAGAGAGTCTCTAAAATAAAAAAAGTAAAGCTGTCGAACTTACTTGTAATTTTCCATTTCTGTTGGTGGCTTGGTATGACCTTGAGATATCAACTTTGGCATTGTTCACGTAAATATCGTCGTGCATTGTGTCGCGACGCCGCGTAATCCACAACGGAGGGTTGCCGTCGAGCTCTGACGATATTGAATAGTCCAAGTTTGTGAGCGTAGTTGCCAAGTTTGCTGCATGAAAAGAGTTATATAGATTTCGGTTCAACGATGATATTTATTATACAACGAAACTATACCAATATAAAAATGGTTATTTTTTAAAAATAATTTATAGAATTAGGCATTACTTTCCGGAAATCCATAATACAAAAGTAATAATAAAAATTATTTTGCTATAATATCCGCGATACAGTAAATAGAAAATATATATAGTGCTAAATGTATAGTGGACTATCCTTTTTTTCATACCCGTTATATGCAGGATTCGTAAAAACACATGCACAAATTCACCACTGCCACCACAATACACAAGCACCACACACGTTCACTATATCGCGAATTATAGAAAAATAATTTTTATTATTACTTTTGTGTTATTTTTTTATTTAAAAGTGGCATTGCCGAGTTACGGTATTATGGTATAATACCGCGGCCGCGCATTAGTTAAGAATCAGTGACAGAAATCAGTAACTAGATTTGATTCTAAACTACATATATATGATCAAACTCCGCGTAACAGACGTTGGCAATAAACGTATAAACAAAATATATATGCTACCAGGACCAAATAGACAACGTCCTCCAACAAATTCCTACTAAAATTACATTTCAATTAGAATTTAATCAAATTAACTAAATAATTTAATATTTCCAAACTACGTAAAGACGTATATTTTATATACTGTAAGCCCATACTCAAGATGAATATGTAAGTAACACTTAATATCCTGTTATGTTTATCAATGTATCAACTTATAAATTAAACACTGACTGAAATAATTTATTCGTATGGTAGGTAAATTCGATTTTGAGCTCCTTAATTCTATTTTTAAGCCAGAATGGTTAATATTCTGTCTTCAAGGCAGATCGCGGTGTAATATAGAATAACACCAACTAACTATTGAAAGACATGATTTTTACATAAAAGTATAATGTTTTATTATTTATTTGATAGTAAAGATTCACTAACTCAGGCGTGAAAACTTTTAGAAGCCGCAATCTTATTTTCTTTCATCACTAATGCAGTATTAATGTCACCATGCTGATACCGTGTTTTTTTATTAATAAATTCAGTTACACATTCATTGACGTATAATAACAACAATCAAATACCTATAATTACGGAACACTCCACTACGATAGGGCGACAATATATAAATTAAATATGCATATACCAACAAATCTTACTAACTATGTCGTGTGGTATCCGGCTCACTAGAACAGAACACCCTTATTTCTTACCGAGGTGTCGTAAAATACGACTAAGGTAAGTTGACGTCAAGCAGGCGGCCGGTCGTAAAATACGTTAGCCGAATCATGTAACAACATGTTGTGCCGGGCCCACTTAGAGTGGGATAAGGGCAGGAGGATGATGATGATACCTATCTTACTAACTTGAGATAGTCACTTCTATTACTATTATATATTTTTCTTTATCTACTCACTCATAAAAAAAATAACGTATTTAACACATAAACCCACACTAACTTGCTCGGGGGAGTGTCGTAACAGGGTCAAGCTATGATTTACTTGACTCTGTAAACCTACGTTCTAGATTATTTATAGAAAGAGTAGTCTTTTATGTATGATTTAGAATTATATGTACAACACTCCCGCAAATTCTATGCCAATACCCGTACTAAGTCAAAGGCAAAATACCTCGCAACGTACAAAGAGAAATAGTTGCAAAGACCCCAGCGTAGTTCGTGTTAAACCGCGAAACCTCTTCTGTAAGGCAAGCACTTTATATAACGTCGCAATAATTAAGTAGTAACAAAGGTTTATATAAAAATAAACGAAATAAAATAAAAGTGCGTCTACCATACAAGAATTTTGGATAATATCGTTATGTGTCTATGCATATTTCTTCGTCTCCAAACCGTTCTCTTTCAACCGATGAATGTTTATGCTCATAGCTTTTAAGATTTACGGCTTACGACCTGTTACTGGCCCCGAGAGAAAGATTGGAGCTAAGACCTACCACACTGCTCCAATGCGGATTGGTAGGTTACACATATCCCTAGAATTCTCTAAAGATATCAAGGTTTCCTCACGACGTTCTCTTTCGACGAAAAGCATGGTAAAAGCGCACGGTATCGCTGGACTATCACAGCTTTCGAAATTACTTAAAAGTAAAGTAACGGCCTGTTACAATCTCACTGCTGGGAATAGGCCTCCTCTCTGTTTCTGGAAAGAAGGGTTGGAGTTAAGACCTACCACGCTGCTCCAATGCGGATTGGTAGGTAACACATATCCCCAGAATTCTCAAGAAATATGCAGGTTTCCTCACGATGTTTTCCTTCACCGAAAAGCGTGTGATTAATTGCAATTATCAATTAGACAGATGAGTATTTTAAAAAACCTCATTGGTGCGTGCCCGGGGTTTGAACCCGTCACCCCCTCGAAAGAGTCGCACGGTATCGCTGGACTATCACAGCTTTCGAAATTACTTATCATTATTTAATTTTTATACTCATTTTAATAAGCCCGACAAATGAAAAAATAAATGAAAACAATCCGAAAGAAACAAATTAAATATATTAATTAACTAACTAAAGTTGTAAAGTTGAAACACAATAGCCAAACAGTGTTATAAATGGTAACAAACCTGAGCATTGTCTATCTAAGTACATACCTCACATTAATGAGAATTAAGTAAGATCATGGCCGGAGAGCGGAGATAAAACCACTTATAGGATACACTTTTTAGCTGAGTTCCTTATAGTCACAGATAAGACGAGAAATACGAGGATAAAGTGAGGATTGAGAATTTAAAGGACCTCTCCAGTAAGTATATAATAATGTTTGCCAAAGCTATCGGTTAATTATGCGGAATTCTTTTAATATAATTTTTTTGGAGCAGTTGTGTTGTAAGATTAAGTGGATATTTATATCCATGATCATCCTCCTGGCCTTATCCCACTCTAAGTGGGGCCGGCACATGTTACAAACATGTTGTCACATAATTCGGCTACATATTTTACGACCGACCGCCTGCCTCATCTCAACTTACCCTAGTCGTATGTTACGACTCCTCGGTAAGAAAGAAGGTGGTCTATTCTATTCAGCCGGATACCATACGGGAGGTCGACTTATCTTAGTCGCCTTTTACGACACCTTGGTAAATGAGGGTGGTCTATTCTACTCTACGAAGTGGATATTTATATCCGTTGAGACATAATTTATCGTAGGATTTGATTGTGTAAACTATACATATGTAACAATTTTTGTAAGTTTGTTTATATATTCGTAGTTTGCAATGGTTTTTTTAAATTATATTTAGTAAATAAGAAACCTTACCATATTTTTAATTTTAACAAATGATAGATTTGGAAAAATTATGCATTAAAATCGTACACGGTTGCGATTTGAATCGAATAAAAAAATGTTTAATTTTGGAAATTATATATCTCTATAAGTTCGCAGTTTGTACAACCCAGCTATAACTGTGAGTGTTCGCTGTAATTTAACTTAAAGCTTTAGAATTCTAGAGCAATCTAGAAATGAGTGTCCCCAAAAGCAACTGTCGTGAGTAATAATGGAAGATAAAGAAAAATATACCTTATATCGTATAATAGTAAGCTTAGAACGGTGTTTCGATTTTAGATATAAATACATAGGTAAATTATTTATAGGTAATAGAGTTTCTATACATACATATGTGGAAAAGTACAAGTGAATCGTCCATGTCGCCCGTATAGCCCTGGAATGCTTGGTTGGTGGGTGCAAAAAGGGTCATCTGTCTGTACTCTAGACTTGTATTGACGACTTTGTTTCTCTCCAGTAACGCAAGGAACTGTCAACAAAAAGAAATATTTCAGTCAAACATTAAATAGCTGGCATTACATTTCATATAAAAAAAAAGTAAAGAAACAGCCTGTTACTATGCCCACTGCTGGGCTAAGGCCTCCTCTCTCCGTTTTTTTTTGGAGGGAAGGATTGGAGCTAAGACCTACCACGCTGCTCCAATGCGGATTGGTAGGTTACACATATCCCTAGAATACTCTAGAGATATGCAGGTTTCCTCACGATGTTTTCCTTTACCGAAAAGCGTGTGAGAAATTGCAATTATCAATTAGACACATGAGTTTTTAATAGAAAAACTCGTTGGTGCCTGCCCGGATTTGAACTCGTGTTCCCCTTGAAAGAGTCGCACGGTCTCACCGCTAGGCTATCACAGCTTATTTCATATATATTAAAGAAAAAATATATAAATTACTCCTGTTTTCATAAAAATAATTGCATAACTATACTATATTTATGTTCTATAGTATTGTTTAAAATGTTATACGTTAGGATTAAAATTATGAAGCACTCTTAACTATCCATTTCTATCTAAAACAAGTACAATGAAATGTTAATGAGCGATTTGCCAGTTCTAACCTCTTCTATGGACATAACTATTATTGCGCGACAAAATACTTAAAATGCCTTAAAAATTTATTCTCGAGCAAATTACGTTTGTATAAACAGTAAAATCAGTTTCTCTTTCGTTTACTCAATTTATATATCCTGCATAACATGAAAGCTTATATGAAAGTTACTGCTCCAAGCAATTTTCGATTTACAAAAACACTCGACTCTGCTGCGAATGAAAATTAAAAACTTTTCCCACATTAAGTACTCCATATCTTTTTTCAAACGTCAGAACTTCTTTATCCATTTATAAAACAAAACCATTTTCAAGCGCGCGAGCTCCGCACGTATTTTGTTAATGTAGAAAAGCAATCCAACGCTTTTACTCGCAAAATATTAAAATTTATTTCCGTCGAATAGCGTTTTCATATTAACACAAAGTGAACCAAACCTGAAGTTATGCGTTTACACGGCTTCAGCGTGAAAAAAGTTGTGGTTCTTATCACCCAAAATATAGAGTCTATGGTGTACAAAAATTTAGCTTTTCGCGGGATATTTTGATTTCGCGGGAATAGTTAAGAAAAAGTTTCTAAATGCATTCGTGAACATTTTTGTCTCTCGCTTCAACCAGTCATCGCGCCGTGCACTTTTTTGGTAGATATCTAAAAATGCTTTTTTTTTTTTTTTTTATTTATAACAAATATATACAAGTTATATCTATCTTAAATTACTTACACGCTACTACTATACAAATCATGCCCACGTGGAATGGTCCCAAGAATGCTGGCAGCGTTTCCGCGTTGAATCGCTAAGCTGATTCTTTGTGCGAAAAAGGAACCAGCCCTCTTGTCACCCGAAGAGGCGATCAACCGAGGTGTTAAAACGGATAAAAATTTTTTTGCACTTTGGCTCCATGGCCCTAGGGTCTCAACTGCAAACGGCACAAATATATAACTCTCAACGAGAGATGCATACTTTCGCCGCTTGCCGGATTCGGCCATTTCCGCCGCAGCTCCAGGTCTGGACGCCGTTTCCCTGATATGGGACGAGGCTAACGTATCAACGCATGTTGCGTCCCACATTAGGGCCCGTCAAATAAATTTAAATATTTACGTGTTATTCCGATAACATACAATATACCAGTTGTTTTGATTGGCAATAGGACTTGCATACCAGTCGATGGAAATTGAGTCGGTATTTCAAGGCACTTAAATTAATGAAACATTTCAATACGTTTTGTAATATAAATTAAGACGCGTGTTTCAGAGAAACATTATTCATTGTATTCACAAGACGTGGATAGCTAGAGAGATATTTCACAGGTGGCGCGGAAGCAGGTACAGTAAATTGATAAATAAATGCAAAGCATAGTACTTCTAAGAACTCATTATTTTCTTCAAAAGACGTGCGATTGAGCGGACTTTAGCAGAGATGCAAGCCGCTCGCGTTTATATTGGTTACCTACACAGTTTTTATGACTCTTACACAAAATAGGGTCTTCTTTTATGAATTATTCATTTATACACAATTTATAGAAAGTTTTAAATGTTCTACCAACCATTCGAAGCATTCTTTTTTCAAAGAACTTATTATCAATCAACTTATTCCTAAATGAAATAAGTGAATGTCGTAATCTTTTTACTTTTAATTGTAACATGCTAATATAATACTGTATTATTAGATGGCCAGGTCTACTATAGCTATATTATAAAAGTTATCCGGCCACGCGTTGCTGTGGCACAGTCAGGTGTCGAAATAAAACACAACACAACAATTTAAAAAAATACTCCAATCGTCGCACAAACTTTAGAAGAAAATTCGCTGGGTAAATCCAAAAAATATCTGAAAATTTCGTTGAAATCGGTCTAGTCATTTCGGAGTCTATAAGGGACATACAGACAGACAATAATTTTTATGTATAGGTATAGAAGATGAGTAAAACAGTGACTAACAATTTTAAAAACGTGTCCGCCGATATACGAATGCCATAGATTCGATTTGTCAGATACACCACACGTTGCAACTTGAAATTCTCTCCTCGAGTTCCGGAGTGAAGCAAAAAAGGGGCATGAATGTTATCGTTAGGTCTATTATTATTGTGATTATCTTTGGCGCCTCTCTGAAGCGACATTAGTATTCCACAAGGACCTCCGTATGGTAAAAGCCGATCGTTTACAATTGGCTTTGTTTGTCCAATGAACCCGATTTCTACGCTTTAGTATTGCCAAGGTTTTTAGGGTTTCACAGTGTGTAATATACGTTTATGGTTACAGAAGCGATTCAGATTAATCTTATTGGGTCAATTCAGAAACTCTATGAACAAACATTACGATTTTACATTTATGTAGTAACTACCTATTAATCTATACTAGTCTATATTTATATCTATACTAATATTATAAAGAGGAAAGATTTGTATGTTTGTGTGGATGTGTGTATTTTTGTAAAGTTTTAACGCAAAAACTGCTGGACAGATTTCAAAAGTTCTTTCACCATTGGAAATATGCGTCTTCACTGAGCAACAAAGGCTATATTACATTTTCAAACAAAATAGGGATCCCTAAGAAAATTGAAATAAGGTGTGAAAAATTAAGTGTTAAAAATATTTCATCGCGTGCGCTGCGGAAACTATTGATGATAGAACAATAAATTGTATGTCCTTTCCCAAAAAGGTGGAGAATTATATTATTCCAGCGTTTCGTAGCTAGATATTTAAAGCTGCCACGAAATGCTGCAGTTCTATGACGAGGCGTATGTAGCGGTGGGACAAAAAGATGTGCGTTGCGATTCCTAGCTCATTAAAATGGCAAACCCGGATCGGTAAACGTATCGTAGGTAGACCCTATCAAGACGGAAAGACAAAATCGAAAAGGGTATTAGATAGCAGGTGGGTCGCCTTTAAGAAACCCACTGGTTGTTTTACTGGTAATCTGCAAAATTATTTTTCTATCGCCAAAACCTAGTCAGTACGTCGGCAATACGTACAGGTGAGATTCCCCTTATGATTCCAATGTTTCCAAAATTTTAGTTTTCTACTGTATAAAAATAAAAAATGAGACGGGTTGTTTTCACGTATCTTTTGTCTCGTAGGCATCATAATCCTAAAACGTTTTAAGTGTAATTGTTGCGACGGTAACGTATTTTTTAAGCCTTAATTAGGGTTCTCACATCAAAGAAGATTTGGGAAACTTTATGTTAAGGGTACTATAAAAAATGTAACTAATGCTTAATTATTCTGTTGTTTTGTATAGTAACAATTAGAATGTTGAACGCGATTATATATTTTGTGAGCTTCACAGAGATTTGTGGCTTCATTAATTACTTTTTTCAGGGTATTTCTGGCCCTACCATAGGTGTAAGACTTTGTAAACTAATATTCCGGTATGCCAAATAAAAATCATTAACAGGCGTGGCTATCATACGTTTTTACGACTGTTACTAAAGCACCATCTTTATCCCCAGTTTTAGAGTAATACATTTCCATCTTACAATCTCCTCAAAAAGATTACTAAGACTAAAATGGTCACCTAATAGAAAATCTATATTTTAATATTTTTATTATAACTATCGATTTTTATATGCATAACTTTCTTTTGTATAATTTTGAAAATCTATAGATGTTATGTAATTCATCCATATGTGTAATGTACACTTCAGGTTTACTTATTATCCTGAGTTAATTGTATACGATCGTTATTATTGTTAATTTGTTGATAGTAGATTGTTTTTAAAAGACCACCTTAGCTTTTAACTCTGATAGCAAAACCTTAGTAACTATTAATTCGTACGTATTCGAGATTTCGGGAATTATGGACAACCCTAGCCACAATATATGAGGGGGATGAAATACTGTCTGAAATGCTTTACGCACTCCAGTAATGACTCGGCCCAGAGTGTATATTTTGGTCCGACTGATATGCAAAAACACCACAGTTCAGTTCTTTAACAAAAAAATTATTTTTATTACGTTGTAACGTTCAACTGTTTTTATATTTTTTTAGTTAAAAGTATATACGCCTTTAAATAAGGTATAGTACCCGGCAATTAATAATGCACATCGAGAACTTAGAACGAAACAGTCGGCCAATTTGGTTTCGTAGAGCGCTGTCACTGTCACACGCGGGTTCGTCAGTCTGTGCGACAGAGACGATGCTCTATGAAGCAGAATCTAGCCGATTTCTCTCTCTGAGCCTCGATGTGCATTATTTATTGTCGCGTACTATAAGCACATTAAAAAAACGGTTAAAACTTGTGAATAAAAGGTAACCTTAAACCCAAGGCATGCGCATATATATCAAACAATTGCTCTTCAGTTATATGTAGGTCGTAATTAATTATTAGAGACCGGCTATACTCACGTCTTATTTTATCGGATGAGCCCGACTGTTGAATACTCTGTGGTAATTTTGTCTAAGTAAGTTTATTGTCTGTAACTTCCCTTCTCTCCGTGCGTCCTGTCATGAAATGTTGTACTTTTAAGCTCTCAAAGGAAATATATAAATTATTATCTTCTCTCACTAACACCGACTAGTTTTAAGCCCGTACGGGGCTCTTATTCATGAGCTCTTTACGCAGCGTTATCGTTATTAACTGTTTCCGTTGTGAAACCAGTCGGGCTCTAAATATTAATTATGAATACTCTCACTCCACTCTCTCCACCACTACCACTCTCTCTCTCTTCAGTCGTTACTTCATTGCTGAAGGTCGTGGTCTGGCTTGATCCTATCCTCAAGTGGATTTCTTGTTTCCACCGGCTCCTATCAGTGACCATTGTTGCTACCTCGTGGAATTTGCAGGACGTGCATGACTGGCACAGTTGGTCGGACCACCTAATTGGTGAGCGGCCTCTAGGTCTTTTACTGAGTACTTTTTTCTGTATACCACTCACAATAGTTTAAATTCAAAAAAGTTATAGGTCGTTATTAAACAGTTAAGGTATATTTAGCTTCTTTTAGTTAATTTTTATTTCGTACAGGTCTGATGTTGCCAATATCTATACTTGGCTTTATTATTTTTTATACTAGTATTACAGCTAAGATATCGATTTGCCTTTCTGTATTTGTGTATCCCAGTACTATTTAAGTGATTTCGAGAATGTATGGCGTCAATTCTTCTAACCAATTACAGTTCATTTCAGCTTGTATCCGTCGCTTTATATTAGATGTGACTGCAGTTATGATTTTTTTTATATTAACATACTTTTTAAATTTTTATAAGAGTGCGTTTAGTTTAAATAACCATTGTGTCTTTTGCACTAAATTTTTGGAATTTGAGTAAAACTAGTTTATATTCAATACGAGTTGTAATACATTTTTACATATGTTATAGGATAGTAATATAAGTACAATTTTGTGCTTAAACATTTTAACAGCAACATTGAACCTCCGATTATCTCGGTAAACTGAACCGCTGGTTCCATTATCATTAATTAACAGTAAATTGCGAAAATTCCACTGAAATTTGCCTGCAGAGCCTCATTTTGAAAGATTAATATTATCATGTAAATGATATCGTAGAGTCGTCTCTGCAAACCCAATGGCTGTTTTAATATATAAAAGCCAGCCATTTTTATTGACTGATGTAACACGTCGAACCGGACGGACGTACAGGCAGGAAAAGAATACGTAAAAGTAACAGGAGAGTACTTTTTTCACTTATGCAGTTAGTACCGCGGACGGGTCCTTCACAGCATTCCAAATATGGATGTACCAGAATTATGTACCAAGCTTAGTATTCCAGTAAGTTGCACTGTAATACCTTAGGAATTGGTAGGCGATGTATTAACATTTTTTTTTTCGGACACTAACTAATGCTGTTAGCCGTAATGGCTCTTACAGCGTCACCGGGAGAGGGGGCGAGCGCAGAAGCATCGCCGGGGGTTTAAACTGGGAGAGCGAGTCTCGAACGAGGCTCGCAGCATCCTGGGAGCGTCGCCTTAAGGGTGCTATATAATTACGAAAGAACTTCGATAGTGCGGAGCAAAGTACTAGTAGCGCCATCTGTTATGAAATTACGTAAACCGTGTTAGTAGTACGTTATGTTACACTGATAATTTACACTCTCTAGATGTCGCATCAGGTGAAAGTTGAAACTAAATGCAGTTACATCCATACTTATATTATAATTGCAAAGTCTTTCTATCTATGACATATTTGACATCTATGGAAGCTTTTGATTTGATTGATGATGTAAATATAACCTATTTAAGAGCTAATATAAGAAAATGGTAAATACGCCTGTAATTGGTAATTATAGCAGTACTAGAATTAATATATGTGTTAATGGTTAATGTGTATATATTGTATCGTTGGCGTATCAAATAATTTAATAAATAAATGTCTGTCTCTTACGCTTTTATAACTAAACCCCTAGATCAGTAAAAATGAAACTTAGTGCAATGAAGAATAAGAATAAAAATAAGAATGACTGTATTTATATGGCACATTACAACACAAAATGAGAGACAGTAAAAAAATGACAAAAAAAATAGTATATGCATGTAACTGGAAAAAATTTAATATCTAAATTTATCTGTAATAGCTGTGACAGCCTAGTGAGCTGTGATAGCCTAGCGGTGAGACCGTTCGACTCTTTCGAGGGGAACACGAGTTCAAACCCGGGCAGGCACTAATGAGGTTTTCTATTAAAACTCATGTGTCTAATTGGTAATTGCAATTTATCACACGCTTTTCGGTGACGGAAAACATCGTGAGGAAACCTGCATATATCAGAATTCTCAAGAATTCTGGAGATATGTGTAACCTACCAATCCGCATTGGAGCAGCGTGGTAGGTCTTAGCTCCAACCCCTCTCTCCAGAAACGGAGAGAGGAGGCCTATTCCCACCAGTGGGATTGTAACAGGCCGCTACTTTTTACCTTTAATTAAAGACATATATTGCAAGACTTTGCGAATAACTCCGAGTGAGATAATATACCTTCACAAATTGGAGAACTACTCGGCTATTATTGAGGTCGCGAGACTCTACACCGATTTTCAGTGGTCACCAATTAAATGATTATATTTCGGTAATATATGATTAAAAGATATTCAGTTTTCTTTCAGGGAGAAAAAGAGCACACAGTATAATAATAACTACAGGTAGTTCAACGCTTAAGTTGATTTGAACAAAGCCGCGTTTAGTCTTATGCTCCTTTTATTCTATAACTAAAATAACATGGTTAAATTATTTTTACTCTCACCGTACACTACCAATTAGATTTACCATAAATCTACAAACAACTAAGTACAACAAGATGCATAGAAAATAGAATAAATTTATTATGTTTATTCAATTGTTATAACAAAGCTATATTCAAACGAATGCAAACACTATTACCCAATGGTTTACATAAAACTGCCTTTGACAAGGCCTTATTTTCACAAATCAGAAATAATATTTTGATTTGAACACCTGCTATCGACGTGTAACGGCTGGATATGTTTATATTTATATAAGTGTTTTTTTTAAAACAAAAACTTTGTGTTAAGCTTTATTACTTTTTAAAAGCGTATTTCAAGGTGAAATCTTGAAAATTAAATTTGACCCATTTCGCGGTGTCTGATTGGAATGGTGCTGCTAGAATTGGCTTCAGACGAGTGAACTCGTCCACGCTTAACAATAGGAACATTAAGGTTTTTTTGTAACTTGAATTGTTTATTATTCTCTTATTCTGTACTATTCTGTACTATATATAGAAAAGAATTTCTTTATTATTATGTTTAATTAATATTAATATTCTCATTTTTTATTATATACAATTAGGCAACGATAGTGGTAATTGTATCATTCATACAAATGCTGTACTGAGTTTTAAAGGTGTTTTACAGACTTAGATTATTTTATATATTAATATTGTGTTTTATATATTAATTACTCACTAGCACAGCACACATTCACTACCGCAATCTCAACTACAACTAGGAACGACTTTTATAATATTATATTATCAATATATTAGCATCTATATGTCTTATCTCTGAAAATTTTAAGCAATTGCTAGTTTCCTGAGGATTTTTCTCTTTACCTTAAAGTTTAAACATAATCATTCCTCTTCATTCTCCTGCCCTTATCCCATTCTAAGTGGGGTCGGCACAACATGTTACAAATATGTTGTCACATGATTTGGCTACGTATTTTACGACCGGCCGCCTGCCTGAAGTCAAGTTAGTCGCCTTTTACGACACCTCGGTAAGAAATGAGGGTGGTCTATTCTATCTCAGCTGGATACCACACGGCCATTTAAACATAAGCATTATAAAAATAAATAAACTTTAGCTATTATTAAGAGATAAATAAGCCGAAATATTCGAAATGGTCAATTAATATTATATTTTGTTTATATTCATGCCATTCCAATCACATTAAATTTTAAATGAGGCTCCACTCCACCACAATCATACCGAAGCATTTAATTTTCAGTGATAGTCAATCAATTTCATTAATTATATTAAGCTGGCATTTAATTGCGTATTCATTAATTTAGGTTGGATCTTTAACGTGCTTGAAATTATACAATTTTTAACGTAATTCTATTAGAAATATACTTTAAAAGTAACTTTTGAATCGTCGAATAGGGAATTTTTCACTAGTTCAGAACATTAATCTTAAAGATCCAGAATGTTGGTTGCTTTACTCAAAATATATATTGTGGTATATAATCAGCATTTCTATCTAGAATAAACTTCAAAATCTTTTAAAAAAAAATTCAAAATTCATTTTATGTGAAGTGTAAGTTTTATGTGGCGTAAAGGACGAATTTTAATATCTATCTTGTTTTATCACCTTATTTTGTAAATCTAATGTACAATTCTATAGTATAAAAATCATATTGTTGTAAATATATTGCAAAGGTTTGCTAAGACGTGTTACGACTTAAATTTCTCTCAAAGGAAATCTCTCCGTCCTAAATTATAAATAGCACGAATAGCTCTTTTTTTGTTTTAACATTTTTTATTAGATATCCCTGCATTAATAGCACGATAATGTGCCCCATGATAGTAGTATGATCGCATTTTATAGTCTATCATGTATTATATAGAATATACCATATACCAATAAATAATATATCTAGAGCACATTGAGATCATTTAAAATATCAGTGGCACCCCCATTAACGATCAGATAAATGATTCTATACTGCGTCCATCATATTATCAGTCTTTTGACAGCTCACGCTCATTAAGTTTTGTATTGCTTACGTACTAATATCATACAAATAATATTTGTACTTTATGGATGGGTACCGCCCACTTAGTGATGTCACACATAATGGTTTCTACGATTATGCCACAGATTAAAAATAATCGGTAGAAATCGATGTTACGAGTATTAAAAGACATTTAATAACATTATATAAAGTTTTACTTTCTTCTTAGTTAATACATGAATACAAATAAAACAATCAGGATATTTTAATTTATTTTATTAGCACGAGTCGTCGGAATGATAATCAACACTAGACTCCTCCGATGAGGAGTCTTCAGTAGCAGTTATTATTAGCTCTTGTGTAGATAATATATTATCAAACGCAATATCACGTTCCCAATCAGAGAATATTACTCTTTTAGTTCTTTCCACCACACTTGCCCAGTTCTCGGCCGTTACGTGGGTGCAAGCATTTTTTAGCAATTGCAACATTTTATTCGCTGTGAATGGGGGGCTTGTATTGCATCTCGCAGCATGCCCTTTTACTTGTGCCCATATAAGTTCTATTGCGTTGTACTGGCAGTGGTATGGAGGAATCCGAAGAACAGTATGGCCATATTCTGCTGCCATTTCATTGATTACATAGCGTTTTGCTCTCTTTTTGGTTTTTAATATTTTTATTAATTCAACTTTTAACATTGAGTCGTCCACATTTTCTCCATTGTCCCGAAGCCAATTAATTATTTCATGCTTTTTATTAGCCTGTGTTGGCATTTTGTCAATTTGACGGGAGTGGTAGGGCGCATTATCAATAAAAATTATTGATGGTTCTTCCAATGAAATGAGCATTTTTTTGAACCACTCTTCATACACATTTGCATTCATCTCTTTGTGGTAGTCATTTGATTTCTTCGATTTCGATTCGGTACTATAATCGGAATGGTATCGCATACGAGAATCTTTAGGACATCACTAAATATGTAAATCGTCAATCTGTCAAAAGATGGTTAATATAATGGACAGTGTATAGTTCAAGTTTGTTAAACTGGTTCGGAGGCAAAATCAATGGTTGGGGTTGGACCAATTAGTACATTACTATGCTTGTTTGGGTTATGCAGCACTTTTAAATTTTGTCGTGGAGTCTATCCTGATGAATTTTCGGTTGCGGAGTGAAGCGATTATTGATTTTTAGCTATTTTATTTTACTATTTTATACAGATAAGGATGTGAAGTATTTCCCAGCCCGTTTCGCTAAATACTAATCTGCACCGACCGATGATAAACTAAATTAACTAAGTATTTATTTTTCTTCTTTACACACTTGTAGAACAAAGTATTATAAAACAAAGTTCTAAAAAGCTGTCTGTATGTATGTAATCGATTTTCTGAAAATCTACTGAACGGATTTTTATACGGATTTCACCAAAAGATAGTACAATACTTCCGGATAGTTTAAGTAAATAGTACATATCGATATTGTATAAATTGTGTTGAATAGATCGCGCAGTCGCGTGCGCTGCAAACCAGCACAGATACGCTAAAATAATGAATGTAATGTGTAATGTGAATGTGTATACGATACCCTGTCCCCACCACCAGCTGCGTGGTGGAGCACTGTCAGGTTTTTAGTCGATGAGAGTCTGACCTACCCAGCGCTCGTCCCCGTCGGGCGGTGCCGACCTATAATGAGTTTTCCTGACATAAAAAAAGAACTCAATATAATGTGAGTAAAATCGCATAAATATTGTAAATATCCATTCATTCGCATCATTTTTTTTCAACTTTTATGGTGTAATAACACAGAATATGGGGGTAAAAAAGAAAGCAGGTGATACGGATAGTCACAATCAAACTTGTGAATTATAACTAATCATATATTTTGAACAATGTGCTAAATCTACTGAATAGGTACAAATTTTAAACAAACAACATCAAATTATGCCAACAATCGCTCCGCTATCAATTCCTTTAATATAAGTACAAATACAATTACCCAAACGACGGGTCCAAATGCGTTGCCCAAATTCCCTACTGCTTCCTCAAATATTTACCCTCATCAATTATGAATACGATTAAATACGAAATTAAAGAGAACTGAACGATTCACTAAATAACAAATAACCAAAACAGCCTTTAATGAATACCTAGTTGTTTTAGCAAGAATAGTTAATTATTCTGGCAATAATACAATCTAGTATCTTATAACTTGAATTAAATAATGTTTTGATTGTGTGTGTGTTTGTGTGTTGTGTGTGTGTTGTGTGTGTGTGTGTGAGTGTGTGAGTGTGTGCGTTAAGCTGTGATAGCCTAGCGGTGAGACCGTGCGACTCTTTCGGTATTTGGCGGGCTCAAACCCGGGCAGGCACCAATGAGTTTTTCTGCTGATACTTACGTGTCTAATTGATAATTACAATTTATCACACGCTTTTCAGTGAAGGAAAACATCGTGAGGATACCTGCATATCTAGAGAATTCTGGGGTTTGTGTGAGGTTACACACCACGCTGGCCCAATGGGGATTGGTACCTACCAATCCCTATTGGGGCAACGTGGACCTACCGGTCTTAGCTCTAATCCTTCTGTTCAAAAACAGGAAAAAGAAGGCCTATGCCTAACAGTGCGATAGTAACAGGCCGTAGAAAAAGTGTTCGATAAATTGTAAAGGCCTTTTATTACAATTTATCTTTTATTTACTTTTATGATTTTGGGATACTTACTTAAAACAGCAAACATAAATTAGAATAGCTGTCCGTATTTGAGTAAATTAATCAGTAAAAATCCAACGATAAAATTAACATAACTAATTTAGCGTTGATTTGCCTTAAAATTCCAATGGGGACCGTATTACTGATGGATCTGTGCACTTTTAATTAATGTATGATTAATTAAAAATGCACAGATCTATCAGTATCAATCGTTTAGATGAAACTCAACTCAACGTAGTTTAATATATTTCTCCATGTATTTTTGCTATTGAATTTTAGGAAAGGAAAGCTTTTATAGAGATTCCAGTACTTATAAAATATACGGCCTAAATTCCATATAAACATTGAAATATAATACTGTTCTTGGTGTTGGACTTAGTTGGTTTAGTACTACAAAACATGGAAGTCTCCTGTAAATATTTATTAAGATTGGAGTATTAATTAATATTTCAAAGTACGAAAATACACAATAAATACAAAGTTCAACAACTGGAGTAAGTTAGAAACGGCTTTAAATATATTTGAATTACAGTTTTAGATGAAAACTTTAAAGCTTTACGGTTTGAGCTCTTTAATAATATGTAAATTAATTCTAGAGAACAATATTTTAGTGTGTGTGTACTCGACGCGAGTGTGTGTGCATATGCATGTGCATGTGTCGTGTGTCCGTGCGTGAGCGTGTATATATTATTGGTATTACTACATTTAAAAGTAATACTTTTTAGTTTTTTATAAAGTAATATAATTTATAGAATTAGGCTTTACTTTTAGCCGTGTGGTATCCGGCAGAATAGAATAGACCACCCTCCTTTCTTACCGAGGTGTCGTAAGGGGCGATTAAGGTATATGCCGTGTGGTATCCGGCTGCATAGAATAGACCACCCCTAATTTCTTACCGAGGTGTCGTAAGAGGCGACTAAGGTAAGTTGACGTCATGCAGGCGGCCGGACGTAAAATACGTAGCCAAATCATATGACAACATGTTACCACTTAATTATTTTGTAACAGACGTTGCGGGTATGTCGCATTCACAATATCATAGAATAAAATAGAAAAGACTTGGCATTTTTTTTCCTTTTTTCTTATTATTATTTTTTTCTCTAAATTAACGATAGAAACTAATACATGTGAATCTAAATATAAATTAAACGTAAAACATATTTACTTAACGAATACGATAAGATTTTGATCTTGGTAATTTAGATTAAGTAGAAACGACATGATTTTTTTCTTAGCTAAACGTCCTGTGTTATTTTTTAAGTTGCATAATTGAGCAATTTTATTATATAAAAAGATAGAGAGATTCTGGAGATGAGGCAATAAAATTCTATTGACTCTAAAAACTCTGTTATTAAGTAACGTATGATAATTTGGTAAGGCTATAACTGTACGATGGGTACTAAGGAGTAAAATAATATATCTATTAAGCATATTAAAGGAGTTCATAATTCATAGTATAGTATAGTTAACTGATCTAAGTTCGAAACTACAAATAATTACTAATGATCAGGTGTTCTTGCCGTTTAGCCATTTCATCATGGCGATATAATTAAAAAAGGACCATGACCTACTTTCTATTACCTTTACGACAGGGAAACGCCTTTTGCGCAAAATTGAACCCGAACCCGGAATTCCTCAGCTTCGTAATAACAAAGATGAAACGTACCTCAATCTTACAAGAGAACAAAACCACAGCTTTGACGGTAGGAAAGATTTAATTAAATTTTTTAACATCTTTGTATAATACTCTCTAAGCTTTCGTTCTTTTGTAGAACGCGAAGTGATTAGATAAGTCCGTCTTCATGAACTAAGTTCTAAAGATCTCATTATTGTGATCCTCCGTTTGAATGATGACAGTTCAACGTTGCTCGGGAAAAAGGAAGTTTTTCTTATTAATTTTTCAACGTGACTTCACTAAATCCATTTTAATATTATAAATGCAAACATCTGCACGTCTTTCGGCTTGTCTATCTATTACATAAATGTAAGTACTAATCCGTTGAAGCAATATTAATAAAATCTGACACAAAAGTAATAATAAAAGCTAAAAAAGTAAAAATAAAAGCTAAAAAAGTAAAAATATTTAATTTCATATTAATTTTTAATAAAAAATTATTTAATTATTTATTAATTTATTTTATTTAATTATTAAACTAAATATTTTGGAACAATTAAAAATCATTAAGCATAACAATGGCACCCTCATTAACGAGCATATAAATGTTTCTAGTTCAAGCTTGTTGCACGTGTTCAGAGATAAAATAAAGGGTGGGTATGAACCAAGTACTACATAACCATGCTTGTTTGGTTAATGCTTCGCTTTGCGATTTTGTCGTGGAGTCTATATCCTGATGATGCTTCGGTTGCGGGGCGAAACGATTGTTGAGTTTCTGATAGTGAACGTGTGTAGTGCTTGTGTATTGTGGTGGAAGTGGTGGAGGTTTGTGCATGTGTTTTTACGAATCCTGCACGTATCGGGTATGAAAATACGGAAAGTCCACTATACATTTAACACTATATATATTTTCTATTTACTGTATCGCGGAATATAGCAAAATAATTTTATTATTACTTTTGTATTATGGATCTCCGCAAAGTAACGCCTAATTCTATAAATTATTTAAAATCTGATACAATTTAAGCTTGAATACATTTAGTTTAACATTTTACGTTTTAAACAACATAATAGTTGAGGGCATTTTAACAATAGAGTCGCCCCGTTAAATAAAGTACATGTAATCAATTTAAATCAATATAATATTTGCTTTGTGTTTATAATAATAAAGTTCATTATTTCGTCTTAATATTTAATCGAATACTGTGGTATAGTAATTTAGTTTACTATTTTTAAACTAAAATAATTAGTAGGTCTAGGTATACATAACAGCTATTTTAATACTTATTCCTTACCTTATACCTTATAATGCTCTCTTTAAATAAAAAGTGTATGATGATTTGTAATTTTACATCGATTGAAGTCTGTTCAATTCAATTGAAACTTACAGGCCTGAAAATCATCATATATCTATACACATATATATACAATAATACGGAAATACAGTACACACCTTAATTATGTTTTGGCCACAAATAATTTGGGTATGTAATGAGATTGCAACATTTCCGTTACTCTAAATAATAAACAGAGTGACAGCTTTGTAATAGTTTCATCACAAAATACCGCTCATTACTCACTAGCTACAATATAAATGTTAATAAAATCATACTCCCTCATGTAATATTAGCTCGGAACTGAGTGTGAGGTATATACAGAGGCACTCAAATATGCAAACGCAATCACCTCGCCCTGTGACTAGGGCTGCCACTAGGTTTGCTGACCTGGATAAATATGTGATACCTCTTTACAGATGAAATGGCACAATGCGTCCATATTCATCTAATTTTAGTGTCAAAAAATGCATTTTACTGTTTGTTGGACCATTTTCAGTAGTTGAATTTAACGTCAGCTTGATTGGCCCGTTGGCGCAGTGGCTAGGGACCCTGCTTCCAGCTCCACGGGTCGCGAGTTCAACAATTTGTTGGTTCTTCGAGCCTGGGTGTATATTTGTATTTAAGTATGTATTTAAAATTATATATGTAGTATATCTACCAGTTGTCCGTCACCTATAACACAAGTATTAAGTTACTTACTTTCGGGTCGGACGACCGTGTGTGTAAGTGTCCCACATATTTATTTATTTATTTAATGCATGTATAGAAATCCCGCAAATAACACCGCATAAAGTACTCATGAATAAGGGCTCCGTATGGGCTTGAAACTAGTCTGGCTCACCCGATAGAATATGATGTACGACCCGATAGAACTCGGTTTCTATACATTTACTATCTAAGGCATACTATTTAGCTAATATTTATTTACCACTCACGATGGTTAAAATTCTAATGTTATATAAAACTCTGTTTTATTTTAAATAAATAACACCAAAGTATATTGGAAATTCCAAAATTTCCATATGCGGTTTTAACACGATATTTATTTTCTCCATAAAGCGTATAATAGATGGAAATAGGTACCAAATAATTCTCTCATAAGTTTTTTAGCGAATTCTGAGTTCCTTGCATGAGATTTGAATCCTCTTGGTAAAAATAATGAGCTTTAAATAATAAGCAGTTTCGTATCACAGCTTTTAATCCAATAACTGAGCTACCACCGAGAGCAATAATGTGGATTCATTAAATATATAGTGAAAGTGAAAACTAATTAAATAAATGTTATCGTAAATATAACAAATATTCCGACGACGTCTTCATTAAATATTTCTAAAAACATTATCCTCGTACATATCAATAATATTATATCAATTGTTTTTATCTGGGCGATTGCAACTTTATTGACCGATACGTGGGTAACAATTGAAACGCCACCCGCGGATCGGTTCGTTCGGTTGCTCAATTTGCACACACGACTCCCCAGAGATTAATTTAAACCATTAAGACTTTACCTTTTGTTACAAGTGATATTACCAATATCAAGTGCTGCTTTTAGTTACAATTCCCTGGCGCCGCGAGAAACGGCCGCTGCCAAACCTTAACTGTAAACTCTTGATTTCAATAACCTTTTTTTTAATGTGAGGAAACTCTTCATGGGTATTGCAATCGGCGGGGGGGAGGGGTATTCCAGTTATGCTTGACTCTTATCGGCTAAAACTTCATGGTGTTCCACCTTACCGCCTGTGGACGAAGGGACAGGAATACTGGAGGCATGACGTGCTGCTGAATTACGATGGCATCAAAAGTGGTTGGTACGACATTGTTAGTACTTATCGGGAGTAATGTGTTAATAGCAGAGAAATATAGGAAAGAGTTTGACCTCTTTTGTGTTCTACATTATAAGTAACTTTTTGCAAGTGATTTGTACTAGGTTGGCACTTCTGAAAACCATTCATTACAAAAGCAACATTCCGAAACAGTTGTAGCTTCATTAATCATATTGACTCTTACGATTCAAAAGTGTCAAGCACTTATTTAAATAAAGATTTGATTTGATCAAACTACACAGTACTGTTATGTAACAGTAACATGATATTAAAAATAAGTTATAATTTAATAAGAAATGATAGCAACTCTCAAATTAAGGTAGCTAACCTTAATTTGAGAGAACTGCCTATAAAATTTAACTGGCAGTTATTAAGATCAGAACTTATATAGTAAGCCCAAAATAAGCAATAAATTATTTTTCTTCTTTTTCTATTTCTAGCAAAATAAAACACTCAACTATTCCGAAAAGAGGAAAACGATATAAAACAATTACTGTTTTCACCGCCGACGGGGGTACATGACCACGTTCCTGTCAAAGTTTGGCAGCGGGGTTCTGACTTGTGCTCCATTCGGGCGGCATTTGTCTTTAATGGGGAGTTTTAAGTACTAAATGCTTGTTGCCATATTTTGTTACCGCGCTTTGTACACATTTGGCAGTGCTTGGAGCCTTTTAACCTCAAAATATATTGCCCTGATATATTTGTTTTGTTATTTCAAAATAACAATGATTAAAAAAAGCAAAATTTCGTTACTTTATGCGCCGATTCTTTTCTGTAAAATCCATGGTCAAAGAGAAAACTCGGTTTTTGTCTGTCGAACTGTATGTAGGTAATTTGTGAAACCGAAGGCGTAGCTAGTGAATTAAATTATTATTTTTTTAACTTACAATGATGTGAAAAATATCCATAATTTTTTACTGTATTACGGCGGTGGTAATATATCCTACACGTTCAGCTATTCCTGTTAAGAGCCTATCAGAATTTGATAAAGTACTGAGGAATTAAATTACACAAAAACATATTTAAGTCCAAGATGAACATTAGTAATTTTCCTGACGAATCGTATAGTCGCAAACAAACAATAACATATAGTTCTCATATTTCCTAATACAAATTTATATCTAATTAAATAAAAATATATATATATAATTACCACTAGCAATTTGAGGCTGTGATAAGCACATCTACTCATATGTATATACATATGTCTATTATTATCAACTACATTAGCTATACTTATGTCATAAATTAAAAAGTGCATTTTTTTCTTATCGGAGCAATGTTATATATTTTTATTTATTTCTGGATATTGACAGACTTTTTATCTCGCCGTTGAAGTTAACAAAGAAAAATAAAAAAGCTTTTTAACCATAAATAAAAGACATAATATTAATTTATCTTCTCATAAAAAATATTCAATATCAAACAAGTTTGCAGTACGTCTAATAAAGTTTTCCACTGTAAACTGTGTTTCTATCTAACATAAATATTAGTCTAACTAAAGTCAAAGTAAAATTTTAGCATTCTCTTATCTACTTTGTTAGTCAATAACAGTATACTAAGATTTAAAGCGTAAGACCAATATAATTCAATACCTATGCTTTGTTAACTTTATAATTAGACGCTTAGAATGGTTTCGCGAAAAGTTGGAAGTTTCACAAACTTTGGCTGTTGAGCGGTTTGGTGGATAGCTAATCAAAAGATAAAACAACATTAGAATTTAAATTGCGAATAAATTGTTCACTGACTTCAATAAGTTGTGGTATGAGTTGATAAACTGTTCCCTTATATAAAATTATTCTGATAATCTGAAATTTAAAAAAGGTGAAAAATATATGATAATATATACATACACCAATATAAATTTGTTGAAATTTGAAATTTGAGAAACAAAAAAATTGGTGAAATATATACACGAATTTCTCGTTATATAAGCCATCACGGACAAGAAATTTAATATTTAATTTACATAAATATTGTCTATAGCCGTGAAAGAAAGAAAAATTCATAATCCTCAGGGTTTAAAAATACAAATTCCGGGCAGACAGCTGAGTTATTTAAAAAGCTATTCGCTCACTTTGCTGATGTGTACTCCGAACCTGTATGTCTTAAATCGTGCTGAGATGTTGGAAGAAATTAGCTAAGACTAGTCTTTACTCATGCTTTCTTATTTGCCGTTTTCGAGTTCTGAGAATCTCTTTTTAAGAATCCATTTTCACATAAGACCATTTCATAAGGTATGGCAATTTTATGTCAACTCAATTTTATTAGTAACTTAAAAATTACATGTGTCACGCTCGCCAATAAGCTACTCTTCATCCCTGTACAAGATAGTAATAACTAAATGTACCTAGTATCATGAATTATTTTGATAAGGGCAATCGCCAAGTTTCTTGCTGGCTTCTCTCGGTAGGAACAGCTTTTCGAATGCGCAGTAGAGTTGACGATTCAAAGGCACTCGTTTACAAGTTTACTTGAAATAATAATTTTTAATTTAAAATGAAATAATAAATAATACCAAAGCACGATGCAAACTAAGTCAAGCGCATTCATTTTCACAATGCTAAATATATACGTTGCTTCGTAGCGAAATATGGCGACAAGCAACTAGTACTTAAAATACCCATTAGATGTAAACTATGACCGAAAGTACTGCGCCAATTTACTTCCACTGCCAAAATTCCTACTGGGAATCGCCACATCGATGCCGAAAAATACATTGTTTTATATAGCTTTACTGAATCGTTTGCCAAAATGAAACAGAATTTTCTACCAAGTTTATGCTTACTATTTCCCTACAGATGATAGTGACGAAATAGTGTGCTTTAAAAAAATTGATTGCTGAAATATATAAATTTAACTGATATTCAAAACGATACTAAATGTACAGAACCCGTGTATCTATTTTTTATTCGCTAAAAATCCGAATGCATATCCGAATTGAATAATAAGTCGCGATCAAATCCCTAATTCACATGTATAATTAATAAGGATTAAATTATTTATAGAATTAGGCGTTCTTTGCAGAGATCCATAATACAAAAGTAATAATGAAATTATTTTGCTATAATCCCCGATAAAGTAAATAGAAAATATATATAGTGCTAAATGTATAGTGGACTATCCGTTTTTTCATACCCGATATATGCAGGAGTCGTAAAAACATATGCACAAACCTCCACCACCGCCACACAATACACAAGCACTACACTTGTTCACTATCACAAACTCAACAATCATTTCGACCCGCAACAATAGCAATAAGGAATCATTAAATATCGCTTGTTGTTCAACATCACCATTTGAGACTTCCAAATTCAAACTACAAATTCAAAATATTTTTTATTCAAATGAACTTGAAAACAATTGCTTTTGAATAGTCAAATCTGGCGCTGTTTCGGAAAAATGCTCCTACCGAGAAAAACCAGGAAGAAACTCGGTGGTTGCTATTTTCATTATATCATTATTATTGTGCATAAGTTCAAAGAGTATCTTTCCACACATTCTTATCATTTACGTAATCCTCAATGATATTAGGCTTTCTTTATCAGCATCCTTTTAATAGTTTTTTAAATTGCTGCGATTCTTAACTTCCGTAATATCCATCAACTTCATATATAACAAATCTATCTATATGTTAACACTTATTTACAACATAAAGTGCAAGTTATGTATATCTTAAATTGCTTACACACTAGCGCTATACAAATCATGTCCACGTGGACGTCGAAGAGTGTTTGCAGCGTTTCCGCGTTGAATCACTAAGTTCATTCTTTGTGCGAAAAAGGAGCTAGCCCTCTTAATCTACATAATATATTGCTTAAAAACCATTTCAAATTAAAATCAGACGAGGATATAGTAGAACATCACATATTATTATACAAATTTGAAGTAATGAAGATAATGACACGATGATCATCATCATTCTCCTGCCCTTATCCCACTCTAAGTGGGGTCGGCACAACACGTTACAAACATGTCATGTAATTTGGCTTCGTATTTTAAGACCGGCCGCCTGCCTGACGTCAACTTACCTTAGTCGCCTTTTACGACACCTCGGTGAGAAATGAGGGTGGTCTATTCTATTCTACCGGATACCGCACGGCATATACCTTAGTCGCCTCTTACGACACCTCGTTAAGAAAGGAGAGTGGTCTATTCTATTCTGTCGGATACCACACGGCGATAAATGACACGATGATATTTAAGTCAAATAGAACGTTATTCTGATTACCATTAAAACTATATATATTATATATATATTAAACTATAGAGTATACAAGAGTGCGATAGTATCCTGGGATATATACGTGAAACGAATTAATGAGTCTTTTTATTTACAACTGTTAATATTTGCACCAAAAGAAAGGTGGGAAATAAGAAGAATAAAAGTAATATCAGCCTAAATACGTCTTAGTAAGTGTTACGTACGGCCCTCTCTGCTAATGAACGTGCCAGAAGCTTTATCTAAGTCTACTTTACTGTTTTCGTACAAAAACCTATAGTTAAAAGTTTTTTGTGGCTTAGACAAAAGAAATTTTTAGCCACAATAATGAGACAAGTGACAAAGCTTTATTCCTAACGCTTTTGACACGTACTAAAATTTCACCACAAGAATTCTGTTTAATAAACATTATAACAGATTATTATCACAGAACTACGCACTAAGCGATGCATATTTATTTAAAATCCTTTGTTTATGTTGCAACCGCAAACGTACATGAGTTAAACACACGAATATGCAAAACCTTATTTATTAGTCAACAGTAAAACAGTCATTTGTCTATCTCAAACTCGATTAAAGGTGAGGAATAGATTTCCTGTGACTCGTGTTCGTAGTGTATTAAGGATTCGGCTAATCGACAAAGCGTTGGCGGTCAACTAATGTTGCTAGGACGAGTTAATGTATAAAAACATCTTATTTTATCGAGTGAGTCTGGCGACGGTAGCGGGTGTTCTATGAAATTTTGGTCTTCGTCATCACATGCACGGTAAAAATTTGTAGCATACATGTCTCATTTGTCGTCACCGTGTGGTATCCGGCAGAATAGAATAGACCACCCTCCTTTCTTACCGAGGTGTCGCAAGAGGCGACTAAGGTAAGTCGTCTGGTAGGCGGCCGGTCGTAAAATACGTAGCCAAATCATTTGACAACATGTTTGTAACATGTTTTTTTCTTTTTGGGTCGTCACCGCCCGACGAGGACGAGCGGTGGGTATGTCGGACTCTCACCGACTAAAAACCTGACAGTGCTCCACCACGCTGCTGGTGGTGGGGACAGGGTAACTTGTACACATTGCCCACATCCCCGCCAGCAGCGGCTCTGTACCTAGGGTACCTCTGTAGGGCGCCACCTCCGGGTCGGGGCCTCTCTAAGCAGTGGCCCCTCCCGCCGCTAATCGATGCATCGGGAGCACCAGATGCATCGACCACCTCGGGGACCTAACTTCAGCTAGCGTCTGAGAAATATGTTTGTAACATGTTGTGCCGACCCCACTTAAAGTGAGATAAGGGCAGGAGAATGATGAATGATGATGATATGTCTCATTTGTCGTATGCGTCGCACAAAGGGTTTACTTATAATTAGTCAAAGGTTTATGATCCTTAAAAATACCTTAAATTCTTTATTATACTTTCAATTATATTATATATAGTAACAAGTTAATTGTGAAGCGCAAATAAACGTGAACGTGCGGCTAAGGGAAGCCGCAAAATGGTATGTACGCTAAGTGAACAATACTCGTGTCTAATAAGGCCTCGCGTACCAACTGCTAACAACCAGTCTCTTTACATCCACACGGTTATTGTTATGTCTTGTTCCTTTGTGAGCTTTCACAGAATTTTCCCTATACTGTAACCGAGTATGATCAATTATTCTCATGTTCTTGTTATTAATGTATTTGTGATAAAATTTTCTGTTTGTTCGTGTTATATAACAAGAACAAACAGAATAATTATTAATAAGAAATTTACGATAAACACTAGAAGGTATTCTTTTTACATCACCCTATTTTTATTAACGATTTATAAACGCGAATAACCTGAATTCACAAGAAAGTCTGTTTTATAGGCTAACTGTTTAACTCAAACCTCGCCTATGGGGTACAATGGCGCTGAGGGAGGACGAGAAGGGGGACTGAGTTTGGTGCGGGCGGTCACCTTTGTATATCATACTACGGGAGTTCGCTGCTTGCACCTACGTCAGTTGCTGTCCTCGTTTACCTCCGGGCTCTTGTCGCAGGCGAAGTCTGAGTTAAACGGGTAGCCTATAGAATGTCGTCTGATTATAGCTTTCAGGAACGCTCCATACAGTGTGATTACTAGTCATAGTAATAAACGAGCCCTCAACACTACGTCACACTCTGACACAGTTCGCTCTGCTAAGAAGAATTATGCTCTATTCTTATATCTCATTATCTCAGCAAGGCTTCAGCATAAACTATATCGTCAGCGTCTCCTTTTAACCTCTGAAATATTAATTTATCTGTTAAAATTACTACTTTTAAAATTTTCATCTCCTGTAACTCTTGAAAGTTGGCTTGATTATATATCTAAAATATATATGGGAAATAAAAAATGGTACTTTTATTTATCATTACTAGCTGAATGCTAGGAAACGAAATGACTTATCTAAATCCTTTGTATTTTATAACTCAATTTTATAATTTAAAAAATGTGTGTATTAAAAAAAGCTATTGTAAATAATCGTATCGTAAGATGTGTAATTCACACATTTTTACATCTCGATAGCTAGATCGATAGTTGATGAATTTGTAATATCATTAAAACTTCATCAATCTACTATACTAGATAGTATAGTACAAATTATTTTTTGTCATAAGAACTTCAAAAATACTATTATATATTACACATCCAATTCCAAACTTGATATATGTACGAGTTATATTTTCTTTTTAAATTATAATATTAGAGTAATGCCTACGTTACAATATACACGTTTAAAACACTCGTATCATAACAGTTTCATAAATGTTTCAGAAAAAACTATAAATGCTAAGAGAGAAATACCTTTGTGGTTTGCAGTAACTAAGGGAAGCCACAAATGCTACATGTAAAAGTGAACAATACTAGCCTCTAATAAGGCCTGCTATAAATCCTTTATATATTAAGCCGGATATTAGGACTCGACCCTTATAACCTTCCTGGGAAATCTTTCTTTTTGTATTTCTTAGGGTCATAGAATAAAATGTAGACAATCATTGCTATACTAACATGTCAATCGACAATGTTATATTTAATTGTAACATGTTTTTAATTTATATTTAAAATGTCATCCCTCTCTTATGAGAGGGAAGACACTACTACTATTAATACTTAAAAAACATTTTCATCCTAGTACAGTTAAACCACAAACCAAAACACTAAAATACCACGCCGTTCTAACGCCGATTGACGAATTACGGCTTCTTTGTATATTAAATATTTTTACCGTAATAAAGCGCATGTTAGAATCTAAATAAGTACAAAAATATTTTAGGGTTAAGCATGAGAAAAATAGATTCTCTTTGATATGTGTAACCTATCAATCCGTTTAGGGACAGTGATGTTAATTTAAGCTCTAAGATTTCTCTCCAAGAAGAGAGAAGACTAGTTCGACCTGAGAAGCCGAGTCTCTGCCAATCAGTTAAATAGATAGATCATAGTTGCAGACCAACCATTACGGAATCCAATCAGAATAAAACAAAATATAACCTTCAAAAATATTTGCGTAACCAAGATATTTCGACAAAGCGTATTGTCTGAACAAACATTAAAAATATACGAACGCGAGAAAATCCAACGTCTACCTTTCTGTTCAGCGTCGTTTAAATATGTAAGAAGTTCTGTGGAGTTGTAAAACATTTGGAACACCAAAAGTTGGTTGTCACGTAAACAATTTCAAACATCTGCGTACTTACATTACACGTCATTTGTATCGTGAATTTTATACCCACATTTTTCATGGTTGCATTTTATTTCAACATATTTTATTAAGTATTTGCCATACAGAAAATCTGAATCTACGAGTTAAATTAGGAAGTATATCAACCTTGAATGTTTCTATATATTTATTTATTGGATTTGATAACTTGTGCTAAGGTGAAGTACCAAAAAAATGCATCAATTATTTATTCTATATATATAATTTAAGAACAGGAAAATCCATAATACAAAATTGAGGGTATATAAAAATTTAGTTCACCCGAAGGATACAACTATTACAATTAGTGTGTATAATTAACAAAGTAGGGTACAATTAGTATGTGCTCAGGTTAGGTTAACTTATATTTTTAGGTCATTACGAAATTAAATATGTTTAACTATATACCATACAGATTAGCGAACTATATAAAAAAAAGATAAAATGATAACTAAAAAAGAACTAACTTTAAATTTCAAAAAGTATAACTTTATTATAAAACCTCCAGTGGTTTTTGATTGCAAACCAAGTTGGTAGCATATTATCAATTATACAGGCGGGTTTTCATAAATATTTTAACAGGCCCACTGGCTACAAAGCTAATCCACGTTTGGAAGGACGCTCATTCATTTTGCGTGTTTTGAGTTTATGCTAAATTTCTTGTTTTGTTGTTTCAGAGTTTACATCTGTATTAACATTAAACAAATAGCGTGAAGCTCTTGATTTAAATGAAGTAGGATTTTAAATATACAATATATATATAAATAATAACAAATGTAGTTATCAAAGATGGATGATACATCAGTGAAATTAGCTGCGATAGCTGTTGGTTTGAGCGCTTGATCTTTTCTAAGGAATCTCACGTTCATACTCCACACAGAAATCACTTATCAATCACATTATTTATTATGAAAATGTAACTATAAGATCATATTCTTCATAGACAAGAAAAACAAAAAAATGCTAATTTTCTAGGACTTAAGCGACGTTATAACCTAAACGTAATGTCCTTTATCTTTATTCTACAATCAGACAGTGACAGTCAATGTTTATAATTATTTTAAGAGAACGTCTTATATTTATTCTATTGTCTCAAAGCCATTCCAAGCAAGTTTTTTTATTTTTTTTATTGAATGTAGCCCTTCTTAATAGTAATATTTTTATCCATAAGGATAAATGTTAACATATGATGTCAATAATCACAGCACTTGATAGAAGGATACATAATCGCAGTGCTACGTTTAGAGCACTACTACCCTTATTTAAGTGGGGTCGGCACAACATGTTTTAACCATTTTGTGATGTGATTTGGCTAGGTATTTTACGACCGGCCGCCTGCTTGACGTCAGCTTACCTTAGTTGCCTTTTACGACCCCTCGGTAAGTAATGGGGTTGGTCTATTCTACTTAGTCGGACACTACACTGCGGATCAACTTTCCTTAGTCGCCTTTTACAAAACCTCGGTAAGAAATGAGGGTGTCTATTCTACTTAGCCGAATATCATACGGCAAAGTTTTACTTAGTAAGAATTGGTCAATTTTTATGAATCGGCCAATCAATCTTTTGCCGTTTTAGCATCGGTGTGCGAAGCGTAAAGGTTGATGCCGTTTGTCAGTTGATGCCCGAGGAGTAAGTTTTCCTAAAACACCATCTGCTTAAAGTAGCGGCCTGTTACAATCTCACTGCTGGGAAAAGGCCTCCTCTCTCCGTTTCTGGAGAGAAGGGTTGGAGCTAAGACCTACCACGCTGCTCCAATACAAAATGGTAGGTTACACATATCTCCAGAATTCTCTATATATATGCAGGTTTCCTCACGATATTTTCCTTCACCGAAAAGCGTGTGATAAATTGCAATTATCAATTAGACACATGAGTTTAAATAGAAAAACTCATTGGTGCCTGCCCGGGTTCGAACCCGTATTCCCCTCGAAAGAGTCGCACGGGCTTACCGCTGGGCTATCACAGCTCAGCATCTGCTTGTGTAGCACAAATTCATTTAAAAAATTACTACTGAACGCTTAAGTTGGCAACATATGGTAGTAAAATATAAGCTTCTCATCAGGAGGGTGAAAGCTTAAAGTTGATAACTGACGAATAAAACGGTCCCTTTATTTCGTTAAATGTTAAATGTTGTACTTATACCCGCTGATTTTTAACAATATATTAAACGAGATTAACACTTACCCGCTCGCATGGGCCGCTTTGTTCACCGTAGCTATCAAGATTGGGGAGTAACAATGTAATTTTGAATGTGTATTCCGGTACAAAAGGAATCAGATATACGAAATTGTAAAGGGAACGGCCCGATTGTATCAATGTTGGAAGCTTAGGATTACATAACAATGTTTTACACGATAACGCGTGTATTAAAAATCGTAAGCGATTTAGTATAATGCATTCTGTTGTCATAATAAATTTAATATATAAATGGGGCTACTGAGCCCTTATCGTAATTTTATTTCAAAGGGCGGCCTTGAAGAATTTACAGCCTATATCAATCTGCGATGAAGTAATGGATTTGTTAACACCACTTTGATAGTTATGTACGGTTTACTTACCCCCTCCCGTAAATCGAAATATTTTGAAGTATTTTACAGACAATTTCAATAGATATTCTGATAAGTTAAGTGAAGTACCCGGCGTTCAATCGTGCACATTGCTGTTTACAACGAAACAGCCGGCCAGTTCGGTTTCGTACAGCGCTGTCACTGTCGCACACGGGTTGGTCAGGCTGTGCGACAGAGACAATGCTCTATGAAGCAGAATCTAGCCGATTTCTCTCTCTCTAAGCCTTGATGTGCATTATTTATTGCCGGGTACTATAACTTATGTTACATACCAATCCGCATTGGAGCAGCGTGGTAGGTCTTAGCTCCAATCCTTCACTCCAAAAACGGAGAGAGAGGAGGCCTATGCCCAGCAGAGGGACAGTAATAGGCCGTTACTTTACTTTTACTTTTACTATAACTTAATCCTTATTGGCGACTTCAATTTAAATTGTATAAATTGGTCTTGTAACCTTATTAACAGTAGCAGTTCCTCCATAGGTACTTTATTAATTGACTTTGCAACAACCTTACTCAGTATAACACGGTATACAACGGGTTAAATAAAGTGTTGGATTTGGTGTTTAGTGATTTTACTAACGTGGATGTAACTTCATCCTCCCTTATATATTTGTGTTTCTTTAGCGGTACCTATCAGGGGTATGCTGTTTCATTTGCTTAACAATATATATAGACTAAGTTAAAATTTGGTTATATCATGAGTCGCGAAGACCAAAACACTTTTTCATGTATAAAGTGTGAATACTATCGGTTTAGAATATGTTTAGATAATAATTTGTCCAGTGTGCCTACTTTAATATTGATATTTTGCTTCTTATTACCTGTTTTCTTTTTATTTATAAAAGCTTCCGAAATATTTGTCGGCTTACCAATAGAGGATGAGATATGGTAATTTCAATTTAATTATATTTAGACAATTTCATGTTTAACTAATAACAGTTTTTTCTATTTTATAACATAAGCAACTTTATTAACTGTGCTCTAAAGTATCATGTAGCTAAATTTGTTAGATGATGTAATGTTCCTTGTATTTTAACAGGCTTCATGTCAAGGCACTATTTGCGGTTACTCGTTAGCAAATGTAACATTGCGAATTTAACTCCAATTATTGATTTATATCATAGAACAATTTGATGACGAAATCGCCTCTAACTATGACTATTACGGTGTTATTATGTAGTATAAAAGAATAACAAACAACAGTTAGTTTCACCCTTATTTTCCTAAAAAACCTGATTCTTAAGTAAGAGGTGCGAGTGACTATTCCTTTTTCTTTTGACGTTTTCTCATAGAGAGCATATTAAGCCCAAAAATTATTTCTATTCGTTTTCGTTTCTGATTTTATTATGTACAGGTATTCCAAGCATAGCAGTTTTCAGTGTATAAATTCGTGAGAGAATCTGCATGGCCGTGGATTTTCTGGGATATGTGTAACCTACTAATCCCCTATAGAGCAGCATGGTAGGTCTAAGCTCGAATCTTTCTCAAAAAGAGAGTGGGGGCCTTTTTCCGCATTAAAATTGTACCAGGGATATATTTTTTCTTTTCATATCTATTCTATGTCGAAGATGATAGCAAAATGTACAATTACATATTATACAGTGAAAAAAAACAAAGGAACGTAACACTTATTGCAACAAAACAATTTTTTTTAATAAAGTCAACCTTATTTCTTTTCATATTTATACAGAGCACAAAAGTAATATAATTTCATAATGCAATATCTTATATGGATCTTAATGAACATAGATATATACTAAGAATAAATACCAAATTTACCTGTAAACCTTAAGCAAAGTAATTCACAGGCAGAGTTGCCACGTCGAGCCCTAAGCTTGTCACCAAAATCTACTTATAATATCAGCGATATTTCTTATCATTTCTCAGACGACGTCGTACGCGAACACTAAATTATGGGTCATAAAAACCATACAATATTCCTTGAACTACGTAATATATTTTATGTATAAAAATTCTTGGCCATATAATATATCTATTTATTCAGATGTCAGTATGAGACAAAATAAAGCACATGGAGATTTTTTAAATGTTAAATTTTATAGTTGTGACGGCCCAGTGGTGAGACCATGGGACACTTTTGAGAGTGTCACAGGCCACAAACGCCAGGCAGGCATCAAAAAGTTTTACCATTAAAACTTATGTCTAATTGATAGTTCCAAATTACCGCATGCTTTTCAGTGAAGGAAAGCAACGTGAGGAAACCTGCATATTTCTAGAGCATTCGTTTGATATGTGTAAACTATCAATCCGCATTGAAGTGTGGTGTTTTTTAGCTCTTAATTCCTCTTTACTAAAAAGGAGAGAGGAGACCTATAACCAGTAGTGGGATAGTAACAGGCAGTTACTATTTATATTAAATTTATCGTACGTTGTAGTGTTATGTCAGTTTATTACGTTTTGAGAGAGCTTGGGAAATTTAAAATTTAAATGATTATAAGCTCGAAATTTCGTACAAGATGCTTCTTAAATGCCACTTTTGTATGAAAGCCGTTAATCTGATTACAAAGCTTCTATTTTGTACAGGGAGATTAAGTACACAATGATGAAATACAATGCAATAACTCAAAGGGTTACACAAATGATCGATAAAATCATTTGATTGTTATATTCCCCATTTATAATTCACTAATTAGATAAGCCCTATATAAAAACCAGTACATAATTAAATACTATAGTTATATACATTATAAAACAAAGTCCGCGATAGCTGTCTGTCTGTATGTGTTCAATATTTTCAAAATAATGCTGAACAGATTTTTGTGCGGTTTTTTATGAAAATATAGTGCCATTCTTTAGAAAGCTTTACACATGCTAAAGATCTACAGGTTGTTATCAAGTTTATAACTAACAATGTATATAGCACACATTACTGTCTACGTTGTTTTCAAAAGATTGCCAAGTTCGACAATTTTCTGTCAGACTATAACGTGCTACAAAGATGACGCCTGGATGTCGCGCCGTCAACGGCTTTGTATTTGTCTGTGTTCAAAAAAAGAGTCACTGAACTTTATTCGCAAGTAAAATCTTACGTCTATTAAGCCTGATGATGAGACTAGAGGACCGTGAATAATATATCATTTTAATACAACCAAGGTTTTCACGAGACAATATACAATGTAAGGACACAACGCTCAAGTATCAACTCACAAGTTTTACCGAGTTATATACGTTTATAAAAATTCCCGCTGTATCAGCGACTTCGTCCACGTCAATTCAAGTCTTAAAATGTGTGCAAATTGTTTTTTGGGATTTTCTTTACCCTATCAGTGTCCCAACTTTTGGTATTACAAAATATAGTATTGTTTACTTAAGAAAATTGCATGATTGAGGTTTTGGGAAGAATTTGTTCTTTTTGTTAAATTTTGCACCGAAATCTAGCATTGCATTTAAATAGCCAGGGAAAAAAGGTTGAACTCGTGTCCCCCTTAACAATGTAATTGCTCCCCTGAGATCTCACGTTGAGAAATACTGCCCTATATGTTCGCCAAAATGTGAGTGCTGTGATAGCCCAGCGGTGAGACCGTGCGACTCTTTCGAGGGGAACACGAGTTCGAACCCGGGCAGGCACCAATGAGTTTTTCTATTAAAACTCATGTGTCTAATTGATAATTGCAATTTATCACACGCTTTTCGGTGAAGGAAAACATCGTGAGGAAACCTGCATATCTCTAGAGAATTCTGGAGATATGTGTAACCTACCAATCCGCATTGGAGCAGCGTGGTAGGTCTTAGCTCCAACCCTTCTCTTCAGAAATGGAGAAAGGAGGCCTATTCCCAGCAGTGGGATTGTAACAGGCTGTTACTTTTATGTTCGCCAAAAATTCAATTGTAATTTATATTAATATTGCCCGAGTGGAATAGCCGTGAAAATGTTACAGATCAAATCTGTCACTTTCGCATTTATTATGATTATGAATATCTCAGAATAGAGTAAGTAATCAAAATGTTATAAAAATTGACATCATCCAGTTTGATAGTACTCACTCACTACAATGTGGTATAACGACTGCGTACGTCTACAATACATGAAAAAATACCCAAAAGTCTAAGAGATTTGCATTAGCGGAAATAACTATAAGAAACGCTGATAGATTCCTATCTAAAATTTTGTGAAATAACAACTCAATTAACAACGGATTTAAAATAATCCGAATAAATAAAGGCTTTGTTCAGTATAAAATCATTACGTGTTTCTTGAGTATTAAAAATGTTATGTAAAAATATGGCGTAGATTAACCGACTAATTGGCAAAATTTCTATAGGTACCGAAGATAAAAGAAGTTATCAAAAAGCGGGGGCGCGTGCCAAAGAGCATATATCATATTCAGAGATGATTTGTTAACTCGCTAATAATTAACTTCTAATGTACCAATATCCGCCATCATAGCCACAATACTTACAAAAAATCTACTAAATTCTTACTCAATCGCCATAAATTGATAGCGCATCATTACGATGCATCGTGAACAGGTTACGTTTAGAGACTGAGAACTGAAAAAATAACCTAGGATGATAAACTATACATATTAACGAATTCTGCAGGTCAGGCCAATGGTGTTGTAACCTAAGATAAAGTTTTATGAGATCTATTTGGTAAATAATTTTACTAACGTATATAAAACAAGTGAACCCGAGAATATAATACCTTAATTCTTTGGGTCAAGCGGTATAGACTACCAATACCGCGATAAAGCTTTGTTTAATGTGTTTGAGAGATAACTATTTCATAAAACGACAGCTTTTGGCGTAAGCTCGTGGAAGATAGGGCGCCGTCGTGTCTCGACTCTCAGTCTGACTGGCGTCGGATCAGAGGGTGAAAATAAGGTCTTTGAACTCTTATAACAATTCGCCGATGAGGACAAAATTAAACGGTCCGAGCCAAGAATTTATATATCATTATATCCAACTTACAAACCTCTGAATTCATATTGATCAGAACTATGGCATTAATTAACAATTTGTAGGATTTTATTCAAATGTTGGATAACAAACAAAATTATAATAATTAACAAAAACAAATGTTTTGGAATCATATGTCATGACTTGCAACCTCCATGTGATAGTCTCTCCATCCTTTTGGGGGTATGCCAATAATACGTCTTCCATTGCAGTTCTATGAACCTTGTGCCATTGACACTTATTAGCGGGTTATTATGGTTAGAATTTCCTTGTTTCTGATTTTATAAGTTCAATTAAAGACACAAGTTGACAAATTATAGAAGAGCATGATGGTCAAGACATATTGTGTCGACCACGCTTAGAATAGGATAAGAGTAATAAAATGATGATGACGAATTAAAGACACTAAGCATATCTCTGTCCGCTCGCTTACTCGCTGATTTTTTAAATATATCCATGAATACACAACGTTATATTTGCACTGATATGTACTAATTGAAATATTTGGTTTAAAGGCAGTGAAACACATTAAAGAAAAAGATTTCGCTAACAATCCGAAGCCTTTGTTAGATTTAACAACTTATCTTTTTCTCAGTATTGGAACTACCTAAAATGTAGTACCCAGCTATATGTACTCGTACATCTAACTTTGTACGATGCTATAACAATATTAATATTGATTTATAGAAGCAGGCGTTACTTTGCGAAATTCCGTATTATAGAAATTGTAACAGAACTACTTTGCTATAATCCGCGTGGGTTAAGCGAATGCATGCAATGCTAACTGTATGAAGCAGGCAAAATTCACGTCTCTTACACATGCAGGACAAGGACAGGATTATTTAAGACTGCTTGCAGTGGCAGCGCGGCCCGTCGATTTCGTCGTGGAGCCTATCCTCCTGATGATGCTTCGGTTTCGGGGCGAAACGATCGTAGAGATTTTGGTAGTGGTTGTGTGTATTTCTTGTGTGCTTTGTTGCTGGTGGAGGCGCATTGGGATGAGTGTGGTGACTTGTCTTGTGTGTGTAAGGTACGTGAATTTTATCTGCTTCATACACTTAGCATTGCATGCATTCTCTTAACCGACGCGGATTATAGTAAAGTAGTTTTGTTATAGTTTCTGTAATATTAATATTGAGAAAGTTTTAATCAGGTAAGTTCACGATTTCATAAAAAAATACATTAATTTTTTTGATAGAAGTTGAGATATTTTTAAAAATGTGACGCATTAAAATAATTGCATATATTAAATTAATTGTATCCTTTTTTAAAACCTTTGTGAAGGTGGAATCTTGAAAGTTAAATTCGACCCACTTCCAGGTGTCCCATTGAGCTGAAATTTTACATACTGGTCTAGTCTTGATGATGCATGCTTATGATAAGCAAGAGCTGATGCTGCTGCTGGGATTGGCTCCAAACCAGGGAACTCCTCAACGGTTAACAGTAGGGAATATGAAATTTCGTTAAAAGCTTTTTTTAACTGAACTTGTCAACAATAATATTGCGCATTTGACTCGTTAAATGGATCTCTCTATATCTCATCTAAATCTCAGTGGACTTACTAAAAAATATTTCGTGAACAAAATAGGCCTACCTTTGTAACTGAAGCTTCACCCATTTTCAGATTAGCGAGTATAAAAAACCTTTATAAAGAAAGACAATATTTTCGGAAAATCACTTTTTTCTGGTCGCAAAAACAAAAGCAGCTCTTATTATTTCACGAGATACCTACCGTTTGTGTACGTCACCTTGACACAGCGGGAAGATGAAAAGAAAACTCGTCGTTATTTTCATATTTTTATCACAGTAATTGCAATCTCTTCAAATCTTTTTAAGGCGAATAGAATAATTTTTATACTTATAATGAGACAAAAGTAAGGAAAATATTATTTTGCTATAATGAAAAAATGTATCCTCAATGTTAAATGTAGAGTGTACTATCCGTTTTCATACCTAATACATGCAGAGTTCCTAAAAATTACACCACCAATAACAAACAAGCACTGCACAAATTCACTACTGCAATCTCAACAATCATTTTAGGGCGTTGGAACTAACTGGAAAAATCATTACTCTAATTCTTAATTATAATGAAACTTTTTTTCAGGTTTTATAAACACTACAGATTTGACTTTCTTTCGAGCGTTATATTAATAAAAGTGACAACTAAGTGTTTGACTGGACAAAAATCCCTTCGACTGTTATAGAATCTCCCATGCTTATCAGCCACGCTAATCTATACTTATATACCACAAAGTTGCCAAAAGCTGTCTGTCTGTGTTTGATCGATTTTCTCAAAATCTACTGAATTTTGTACGGTTTTTACTAAAAGATAGAGTAGGTTGTGAAGCAATATATATGCTATACTTTCATCCCTAGAATTCGCGTAGAATCGGGATCAACGCGGAAAAGCGCGTTACACATTAATTTCCATGAAAGCGAAGCCGCGAGAACAGTTAGTGTAGGAAAAAAACCTGTTTTTATTTTGGAGAACACACGCAAAACACATTAGTGAGTGTATTTAAACGCCTAATTCGACGCGAACCGCATCGCGAGTACTAGCCGCGATTGTATCAAGAAGAAAAGAAATATTCACTTTCAGTTACTTTACACATGCATTAACACAATGTTGGTTGAAGTAATTTATCGTTACGATTTACCGAGCTTTACACATGAGCGAGTTCAATTAAATAGACGCAGCGTCACTGAGGGGAAAACTCGGAGGAAAGCTAACTGCTATAAGAAATATATATTGAGAATCACGACCTGCTGTATACTAACATTAATCAAGAACTCTACTGAATTTAAAAAAATTATATTAAATCTGTGAATGAACAAAGAAGAAAAACTAAAATAGTTGTAGCTTTATCATCATCCACCTACCCTTATCCCACTCTAAACATGTTACAAACATGTTTTCACATGATTTGGCTGCGTATTTTATGACCGGCCGCCTGCCTGACGTCAACTTACCTTAGTCGCCTTTTACGACACCTCGGTAAGAAATGAGGGTGGTCTATTCTCCTCAGCCGGCGTATAGTTGTAGATTTATGTTCTATGGAAATATGTTATACAAATATAATTTTCAATATATATCCCGAATCCATCAACCAACCGATTGTTTTCAGAAAATGTTGGCTTTCGGCGGGAAGCGAACCCGCGACCCGCGGAGCTGAAGGTGGTCACTGACACCTGCGCCAACGGGTCATTCAAATATTGAAACCAACATACTAATTTTATCAAATATGAAAGATTACGTTTAAACATTAGCCTAATCAAGCCAAAATGTATTATTAGGTTTAGATGAAATCTACCATTTTCTACCAAGTCATATATGAAGTGGCGAGTAGAAGCTAAATGTTAATAAACGAAATATTTATGTATAAATTTTCCGTTAGGCTATAAAACGCAAAAAGAGAGGTGGTGATTTACTACTCGCAAAACAAGTCCCTCTAAAAGGACGATATATATCAAGTGATACGCACGTAGTCGTAAATTCTTGATAGGTGTCGAAAGGTGTACTGTAGTTTTACCAACTACCTAGCTGCGAACAACCCCTGGCGGTGTTCATTTAATTCATATTTACAACATTACGTAACTCAATCTGTGACCAATTTTGTGTACTGCTTGTTTTTGCTGATTAAACTATATTTCAATTGATTAAAAAACAATGTACTAACTTCATTCAATACATGAAGGACCTGACTGAATCTATGAAAAAGTTATTTAAAAAAACTTTCAAAGAGTCCAATGAATGGAGATTAATGAAGAAAATGCTTTTCAATCAATTTTTGTTTAGTAAATCTTATAATTGTAACACTGTCAAATTGAGTTTTAAATAATGATTAAACGTTTCAGTAATAAATATAACTTAACGAATACATATATAATAGAGTGCTCGAAACTATCTTTAATAATTAAATAGCAAAATTCTGCTTATGGGGTTATTTTTTTCAATGAATTGAAATAATTGCCTCAACTTTAGAACAACGTTAAATATAAAAAGTCTATTACTTTAGTTCTAATAACATGCAATTATATGTATAATTTCTATTGTGTATTGCCAAAACTAAATCCATTCAATTTAGCTAGTACCTACTATGTAAGCGCCTACAGCGGTCAACGTTGGAAATGGTCGGAAAAATTCGTCGAATATTCAATCCCAATCCAGATGACTTCACACTAAAAGCTGCCGGAAAACGCCTTTCAATGTAAAAATAGTGAAATGTTTATTTATAAATTTAATTGGCTATCCGATAAGCTTTTTAATTTGTATGGTAATTTAACAACTATTATAAAGCCCGTTAAAAATCTACGGAGCAGAAATAATTGGTTGAACCGTGCATTATGATGTTTTTTTGGGAGCTAAAGTGTGTATTTTAATCCATACTATTTTTATAAATAGTAAATTGCGTCTTTTTATTGCGTGATTTTTAGTACATTGATAGATAACTGTTGCGAATTGATAGATAACGGTGTGGAAAAAATATTTTATATTTATTTACATCGATTACTCGCTTAATTATTTGCAATGCATCAGACGCTTTCTGGTGGAAAAAAAATGTGATAGCAAGCGATGTGGTAACCGGCAGAGTAGATTAGGCCACCTCGGTAAGAAATGAGTTCATACCGAGGTGCGGTAAAAGGCGACTAAGGTAAGTCGACCCGCCGTGTGGTATCCCGCTGAGTAGAATAGACCACCCTCTTTCCTACCGAGGGGTCGTAAAATACGAGTAAGGTAAGTTGACGTCAGGGAGGCGGCGGTCGTAAAATATGTAGCCCAATCATGTGACAACATGTTTGTAACATGTTGTGCCGACCGCACTTAGAATCTCCTGTCCTTATCCCAGGACAGGAGAATGATGACGAGTAAGCGAACATGCCTACTTTATTTTTGGGACATGTATAAATTGTAATATACATTGGTATAGTTTGATTTTGTCCATTCTATTTCCTTCTCTCTCTAAAAAAACAATATTTTCATATATTTCTTTCCTTTTCCTACCAGTGGGACAGAAACTCCGATGAAATCTCAAATGTTTAATTCACAAATAATAACGTGTTATGGAAATCAAATGACATAATTATATTAGTTGACAAAGTAGTAACTTCTAACTGAAGACCGTGAATAGGTTTATGAGTAGTTCTCTCAGACTGATGTAGTTTGTGACATAACTTCGTCCTTAAACAATTCAGATTTATACCTGAAACAATACAGATAACATTATTTAACTATACAAACATTATAAAAATAAGGGACGGACTTCGTTTGCCTAAAATTAAATTGAAAAATACCTTTAATTACGATCAATAGGTTTAAATTATTTTATGGCACTTAGCCTCATGCTACAGATAACAAGAAAGGATTTTAAACAAAAGCATTTTTGAATGGTCAGCTGTTTGCACTGAAACTGTTAATATTGAAGATCAAAAGGACAAATAAAACTGACCGCGGCAAAAATCATTTAAATGTGACTTGATATTTCCAGGCACTTTATTTGTGTATTTGCTAAATTAATAAATCCTTATATTATAATTTAAACTACATGTGCCCGCGGCTTCTTCCGCACAGACATCAGTATGTCACATTGATTTTCCCGCGTAAATCCAAAGGGAATTAAGTATAATAAGTATTATAGTAGGAATTAAGTATTATAAGCACACCAACGATGATGTCGCGGCGTACAGAAAAACTTGTTATAAGTTTATGCTATGCCGTATTGAATATTGTAATACCATTTAAGATTTTATGTAATAAATAAAAAAAATAAAAATTAGCCTATTTGTTGCTCCACAACCTCCTCTATCTTATGAAAGTCTCAACAAAATTGGTTGAGACATTTCGTAGTGTGTAGTATTAACCTAAACCTTCCGAAAGAAATGTACTACCCTACAGTAAAAACCATAATAAAATTCGTTTTTGAGAAAATCGATCACACACATACAGACAGCTTTTGGGGACTTTGTTTTATAATGAATACTAGCTTCGTCAGCGTGGAAATCTAGTAGATATTTTGAGTTTACCAAAACAGATAGAGACATGTTGTCGCAGACTTTTTAGTAGTTAGTATTTTTGTAAATTTACAATTCTCTAGTACATTACTTAAGTGTATCTCTGCTAGATAACATGGCGCGAGTAAAGCTCTCAGCAGGCCAGTTGTTTTAACCACACGACCTCTTAAACATAATTGACATAAACCCGTAATGTATTTTTATGTATCTTAATGTATGACAACAACTGAGTAAAAATCGTACAAAAATCCGATCAATAGATTTTGAGAAAATCTATCACATACAAACAGACAGCTTTTGGAGACTTTTTTTTAAAATTATAATTATAGATAGATAGATGGTCTGATTTCCCATCGATTTAAAGCTACACTATTATAAATCTTATAATATACAATATTATAAGATTAAAATGTTATGAATTAAATATTTTTACAGTTCATCAAAAACCTAAATACAAATTGAATATTCTGGTTTGTTTTCATCATACCAACACAAAGTTTGATCTCAAAAGGGTCCGAAAACTGTAAACACTTCAAAAGTTGTTATATTGAAGTGTGTATTTAATATTTCGGGCCCTTTCGTATTTAACGGCAGAGTATACACACAATTCACAGTTTGTAAACTGTTTTGTAATGATAATTGTTATTTTTTAATTTCCTCTTTTTAAATTAACCTTTAGCGAAATAGATTACTTTTTAATATTTTCTGACATTTTTTCAACAGTGAATTTAGTGTTTAACTGTTTATGTCTCGGAAGTAATAATGGGCAGGGCACAGACGTGAAGAACCGTTGGTTGTTGGGGTCTAAAGGTGATAGAATGGCGACCCCGTACTGGAAAACGTAGTTTCCGTAGACCCCCACCGAGATGAACTGATGACCTGGAAAAAGTCGCGGGGATCTGCAGGTACCAAGCGGCAAATTCAAATTCAAATTCAAAATATTCTTTATTCAAGTAAACTTGTAAACAAGTCTTTTGAATCGAATTCGAAGCAGAAGATGTCCATCGTTCAATAGACTAAGAAGTAATAAATAATTGTATATAGTAGTACAAGTAAAATTACGGCCTGTTACTATCCAACTGGACATAGACCTCTTCTCTCCATTTTAAGAGAGAAGGATTGGAGCTAAGACCCACCATGTTGCTCCAATGTGGATTGGTAGGTGACACATATTCCCAGAATTCACTAGAGATATGCAGCTTTACAGCTAAGCAGCTCGTGATACTTCAGCGAAAAGAGTGTAATAAATTGCAATTATCAAGTAGAAACATAAGTTTTAACAGAATACTCATTGTTACCTGCCCAATTTGATACCATTACAGTTGCACGGTCTTATCTCTTGGCTATCACGCATCTTATAACCGCAGTGGAAGTGTGCTCAAACATTACTCCCATTACAAACAGCCTTTTAATACTATATCTATGTATATCTATACTAATATAATATATAAAGCTACAGAGTTTATTTGTTTGATTGTTAGATAAAACTTGTTACGCGATGATCCTTACGGATGGACGGGACGGGGAAAAGATTTCTACATACAAGTGGCACGGTAGTATGATTATTGCTACTTGTACGAAAAGAGCATCGCGGACGGGTTCTTCACGGCATTCCAAGGATGAATGTACCGAAAGATACACCTTTTACAATTTCGCTTAGGCTTAGTGTTCCAGCAGAATGCACTTTGAGCCTTAGGAATTGTTAGGCGATGTCCATCCCACGAACATTTGCATGGGGACTTCTTATATAATTAAGAAAGCACTTCGATAGGGCGGAGCAAAGTACTAGTAGCGTAAAGCGTGTTTCTAGTACGTTATGTTACTATATTAAATTTTTATTCATTATAATAATATACATTATAAAACGGTAATTAAATAAAACAATATTAATTATAATATTATATTATATTAATAATAAAGATAAATATCTCAAATTAAAATCCAACGGTAAGTTAAGTGCTCGATATCTTAATAATATTTGGCGATCTCAAGTATAACCTTGCAGTGTATAAATGACGCGTTAGTTTTTGATTTTATCGCGAACTGTCAGACAGAGCCTAGGACTTAATTTTATGATACGGAAGAAGTAGATAGTCCACTTGCCAACTAGAATTACGCTTTCATTACCTGAAGAGAGTTCACGAAGAGCAAATCCGATGCGCAGTTATTGGATTTTACAGACAGCTCTTTCAATATAGTTCGGATCTGGTAAGCGATTCATGCTCGTAATTTAGATACCTAGCTATTCCGATAAAGCTCGGTTTTAATTATTTCCTGCAACGTAATGAATGAGACTTCGAACTAACACTTTGAACTTCATAAACGATATATTAATGGGTTTGGAAATCGTTATCGCTTTGTTATGGCATTTTCACACAAATATAATTTCTTACATTACTTACTAGCTGACCGGGCACAAACGCTGTTTTGCCATATAAATTATTTCTAGAGAAATTTTATTGTAAATTAAAAAAATAGTGTTTTTTTTTGTTTAAAAAACTAAAATATAGAAAATGTTAGGGGTAGACAACCCTTATCACAGAAGTATAAAAATATTTAGTAACCGATTCTCAGACAACGATCAAGCCGTTTCGGAGGAGTAGCATTGTGACACGAGAATTTTATATGATAATTATATTAGTATTTTTTTGCGTGCGAATTAGTCAACTATCCTTAGACTCAATAAGATTAAAAAATCTCTTTAGCACAATCACTGTTAATATAAAGAGAAAATCATGATTTCCAAAATTGTAAAATAAACTAATTCTGTAATGCAGTAATGGCCGAACGGTGAGATTATGTGACTTTAATGATCGCAGGTTTATACAGGGCAGGCAGTTCTATAAAAACTTATGTACCTAATTAATATTTACAATTTATCATGCGCCAAATGTATCGTACAAAAGTGTGCTTCTGCCTAGGATTTGAACTAAAGAGACTATAGATGAAACCATTGAAGAGTGATAGATAAAGACCCCTGTAATTTATATTACCTCCCGGACGAATACTTCATAAAAATTCAGAATTAGAACAAGATCAATTCAAATGTTAAAATAATGGATACGATATGTTTATTTTAGAAACAAGAACACAAATAAGACACTTTCTAACTCTTATAATCCTTAACAGCGCTTCAGTGCAAATGGAGTTAATTGACATCTCTTATACGAATTGTAGTCGATTGACGATAATGCAATTTCAGATTGAAGTTGCAAGATTTCAAACTGACATTTATTACTTTCGAGTATTGTACTTGCTCCTATTGTCGATGAGATCCTCGTCTTATTGGATTTTATCGACAGATCTCCTGAATGTAGAGCAGCTACGAGTAGATAATTTACCCATACTTAATGTGGATTAATTAAATGCTTTAAATAATTTTCAGTTTGTTAAATTAAATCTAACTTAATAATTAAATTCAAATTCAATTATTTAAAGTAAAATAAATCAAATATACATTAGATTATTATCAAACAATCAAACATCAATAATGGAATGTCTAAATAGACATATTAAAATTGAAGTTTTTACAATTTGGTGTAATATTTTTCCGTGTTTTGTACTCTAAACTATTTTTTTTAATGTAACGTTATTTTGGATTTACTAAATCTCAAAATTAAATTACAAAAAGTCAATTTATTATTTTGTTCATTAGACTAAAGCGCAAGATGAATAGTAAATACATATCACACACATTTATATAAAACTCATAGATGCAAGTCCAGAGATATTCTTCATAACCTTAACAACAACGTTCTAGATTTTTACAAAAATACTTTAAATGATATTGCTTTACAAAGGCATTTCGCTCTGCTTCACATCTGATATATTCAACTATGATACGTTAAACTCTTCGATAGCGTTACATTCTAAACACTTTACCGAGAAAGCTTTGCCCATGTGATTTGCAAATTCAATGAAATATGTCCGGAAAGTTTGTATTAATAAATACATATAAGATACAGGACAGAAGAATACACTATAGATTAAATAAAGAATACATTCAAATAAATGTAACCTGCTTTAACACCACGGATTATTGCTTCTTCAAATAAACCAATATTAGCTTGTTTTTTAGCCTAAAGAATTGGTTTGGCGATTGAACACGGAAACAATAAATTTGATATGACGATTTGTATTGATTATTAATTTCGATCTCAAATTTTCTTTATTCAAATAATGTAATTAATAAGTTACTTTTAAATCGTAAAATTTCAAATTGCTCCTATCGAGAGGAGCCAGCAATAAACTCAGTGCTTGCTTTTTCAAAATAAACGTTAACTGGTTACATTTAGTTATTTTTCTCGTAAGGTTAAAGTATAATTAAATACAAATCATTTTATCATTAATTTTATAACATGGATTTATAGAAAACTCTTCTATAAATAACTTACTTTTCACAATACTGATCGGCTCACCATATGTTAGTCAATTTAATTTGGGTAGTAACTATAATTATGATCGAACGTGCTTTACTGCGATCTATTTGCTCCACTAATCCCCGGTTGTAAATTTGCGAGCCCGGGAGATCGAATTCAGGGTTGTGCTTGGGCAAAAATAGAATTAGAAAATTTTATGTAGATAATAAAAAAAACCATTTGCACTCCATTGTCGCTGCTTCGCCGACATATTTGTAGCGTTGGCAACATTGTAAACACATTCAGTAGCTAATAGTCATAGTAACCCGAAGTTCGTTTGTAAATTGTGAATGCTTCAGGCAGCAGCCAGATACAACGATCAAATTGTCCCGGACTTGCTGAAATGTCTCTAAAAACTGCTTGGAGCTAAGGGTTATTAAATATAAAGTAATATATTACGTAAAGGATAAAAAAATCCTGTTTAAGGAACAGGTTTGAATATGGTACATACTCGTAATTGTGGGCATTTAAAAACTGAAGTTGACGTGAAGGAAGTCGCTCATACCGCTTGTAACGCACGTTCTCAAAACTTAACCCATTTAATCTTTTTCAACAACTCAACACATAATGACGGCAACAATATTTTTTATATTATCGATTAACTCTATGAAAGAGGTTGTATTTGAAACATGTAACAGTCCACCATAAATATACTAAACATAGTATATATAATATACTAGTTTATATAATAAATCTGAAAGGAGAAGCACACGAGTTGATAGGAAGACAGGAGTGAATGGAAGCGAAAAACAAGTTGTGCCGACCCCATTTGGAGTATGATAAGTTCAGGAGAATGAAAAACCTATTTTTTAGAATAATGGACACTTTAGTGAAAATACAATAAAGTAAGTTCCATTTCATTACTATTTAAATAGATATAGGTTCAAAACTATTCCCTGAAGCAATCTTAAATGATAGAAAACGGTTAGACAGGCAATTGTTTGTCTGACAATTTGACAAATTTGGCAGTAAAAGACAAGACTTGATTTCGACTATACGACATTTTGGCAATAAGCCAACGCAGTATATTAGAAGTTAAATGCAAATATATTTGAATTGTGTTAAAAACTATGGACCTCGTACATTTTATGATTTATGCAGATATAGTTTATCATAAAAAAGCTATGATAATAAATTGACGGTACTATCACGGCGCAATAGCCGAAGTGTTTCCTTAAGGTCCCGGGTTCGATTTCTGGTATGAGATATGCTGCACGAGTTGCTTCAAACATGGGGAATATCCACTCTACTAGCAAAACCGTACCGTTAATCGATTTCTTGTTCTGATACGATTCTGTGTAGAGGGTATGTACAAATCTAACCCTTCCACGTTTTCGGGTTTCTATATTGTTGTGGGTTAACAGTCAAGCACTAATAAAAAAGAAACTAAGAGTACATTAAGAATAATAGTGCATAGTTAAATGTGTTAATTATTGTAATTATTAATAATTACTAATAAAAATAATACAGAATAAATTACGCAAATGAATATAAATGTTAATAGCCCGCCGTGTGGTATTTGGCTGAGTAGAATAGAACGTCCTCATTTCTTACCGAGTCGTCGTAAAAGGCGACTAAGGTAAGTTGACCCGCCAAGTGGTATCCGGTTGAGTAGAATAGACCACCCTCGTTCTTACCGAGGGGTCGTAAAATACTACTAAAGTGAGGTAACGTCAGGCAGGCGGCCGGTAAAATACGTAGCCAAATCATATGACAACATGTTTGTAACATGTTGTGCCGACCCCACTTAGAGTGGGATAAGGGCAGGAAGATGATGATGATTATAAATGTTAATAGAAGTAATTTAGTTACGCGCGGCGATGAGTATAATACAAAAACGCCGCATACCAAAACGAGAAGTTGATCAATAAATTAATATGGTTCAATGGGACAACCCTGTAGCAGCATAACACTGATTAATTTTGCAAAATCAATTGCCGGATGGTTTTGTAGGATGGATTAGACCTTCTGTCAGTACTAATAAATAAATAAATCATGACACTTTTGTGATTTTCGCTTTGTACATTCTAATAATATTTATTTTCGCTCCGTAATGCATTACGATTTGCAAACGATCGTCGAGATTGTGGTGGGGTTGTGTGTGTTGCTTGTGTGCATTGTTGCTGGTTGAGATGCCTTGGAAGTTTTATAAATATGAACATTCATATGCTAGAAAATTAATGAAATATGTGTAACTTGCCAATCCTCACAATGTTTTAACCGTAAAAGTTACGAGTAATATATAACTGAAGATATTATAATATTAAAGTCGATGCAAATATTAATATTATTACAACAAATATATATAGATATCAAGATGATATGTCAATCGGATGTCAATGACAAAATTTTGCTCGCTTCAAAATTTTTCTATTTATTTTATTTGGCTCGGTATTTTATTATAAAATTGGCATCAAATTGGCATCAACATGCGTTGATACGTTAGCCTCGTCCCATATCAGGGAACGTCAAGACCTGGAGCTGCGGCGGAAATGGCCGAATCCGGCAAGCGGCGAAAGTATGCATCTCTCTTTGAGAGTTATATATTTGTGCCGTTTGCAGTTGAGACCCTAGGACCATGGAGCCAAAGTGCAAAGAAATTTTTGTCCGTTTTAACACCTCGGTTGATCGCCTCTTCGGGTAACAAGAGGGCTGGCTCCTTTTTCGCACAAAGAATCAGCTTAGCGATTTAACGCGGAAACATTCTTTTATTCATCCTTGGGACCATTCCACGTGGGCATGATTTGTATAGTAGTAGCGTGTAAGTAATTTAAGATAGATATAACTTGTACATATTTGTTACAAATATTAATATTATTAATATTAGTACAACAAGTGTTGTTTGGAATTAATTTATTTCCATTACAATAACCTCCGACATAAAATTGACATCACATTTATCGCAATAATTTACGCCTTGAAAATTTTAATAAATCCATTTTCTTTTACTAAACGCCTATTGTTCTCCTAATGTGTTTTTTCTGCTCTGGTTATAATTTGGTCTATATTCATATAAAGAAAGGTATTTAAAATTACTTTTCTGTACCAATTGTTTTTTTTTTATAAAAGTTACTTACTAATACTTACTAAACTTTCGCGTTTACAATATAAAAGCCTTCCCCAGGGCTACACACACGTGGAAATCAGTGTACAAAGTTTTTCCTTCGCAAATAGCCTATATGTTACTCCAAAACCTCTTTTATTATCAAGTAAAAGTCTCATCAAAATCGGTTGTATAAATCAATCACATTAAGAGAGAAAGCTTTTGGGAACTTTGTTTTATAATATGTATAGAAGTTTTTATTTTAAACTGTCTTTGTTTATTTTAACTACGTGAATTAAACCTAATTCTTTATGCAACTATTACACAAGAGGTGATATGTATGCGAAGCTTGAATTGTGTGCCACGAATTCACAAAGGGATCCTCTCATTATAACTTAAGTGGATACACTGGTGCAGAGAAGTCCTTTAGGATAAGAATCCCTTTTATGCAACGAGATTGCTTGTTCCTGTAATACAAGCTTCGTACAGAAAATATAATTGTTACGTGAGTCATGACCAGGTTTTTATTGTTATTTCGATCTATCTTTTTGTCATATAATTATGCGTTATAGAATTTTATCTAATAAGATCTTTTATCTAATGAGATAATGAAGTAACGAAGTTAAATTTTTTTCGCCCCTCGCCGCCCAACGGGGATGAAATATTTCTGAAAATAATAATGCAAACTTTAATCTTTTCAAATTAATATATTTTTGGGTATATTAAACAGGTCACTACCCTTCAAGTAGTTATCGAGCTGTCAGCCGTAGCCAAATTTTCCAGACCTTTGAGCAATTTGCGAACCTTTTTCATCGTAAATTTCGCCACAGAGCGAATAAATTTAGTTTAGTAGTTATACATTGGTATGTAGTGTTTCATTTAAGCTTGATTTATATGGAGTGATAAAATTATCTACTTAATGGATAATTGAAGACAAAATACAATTAAGAAGTAGAGTTTTTACTAATACTGTACTTAAACTTCTCTTTTGGCCCCTTCGTCCTTCTTTATCTATCCTCCTTGGATAGAACATAGCATAGACTTATCATGCTCATCTAATATAGGATTAGCAGGTTACACATATTTTAAAAGAATGTTTTTTAACCGATAATTTTATAAAAAATTGATAATAAACTATGAAAATTTAAAAACAAAACCATAGATTGCCTTCCTTCGTTATGTCTATCCGTCTATCTATATGTATATATCTATATCTATATGTCCATCGTTATGCCTTTACGACTCTTAGACAATTTCCATCAATATTATTTTTAGAAAACAATATGGTGCCCGCGATTTCATCTCTTTCAAAAATAAGTCGAATGAGTGGTAGAATATCTAATAACTAGATCGATTCCGTGGTTTAAACGAAAAACTTAATAAGCAGGGGTTTTTTTCCAAATTTAAGTGGTTCTCTGATGTGATCTTTTGTACCACTGACGAGAAACGCCGAACCTGTGGCCAAACTCGTCACAGGTCAAGGGTGGTAGCTTCCGCTATTGGATACGTTCACCACCAGTAATAAGCAGGGTTACCTTCGCTTTTATAACATAGAGAGATTTTATAAATGTGAGAATATTGAAAAAAAATTTGTATTAGAAAAAAACCGCCGTACGTGGTATTTACTATTTAAGTCCGCGTGATTTCCTGCGAGAGAAGTTTAAGGATATAGGTATTATTACATTTATTTTCGTATATTTTTAGCAATATAATTACTATGCATAAAAATATACATATATAATGAAATTAAATTGGCGATGTATGTAGTAGACAAAGTAGGAAGCGACATATGCTTTTGGCTCCTGCTCTGCGTCTTGCAAAATTCCGTTATAGTTTGTGAGTTTAGGTATAGGATTCTAAAATAAAATTCCGCAATCTATTTCAGTTTTTCTATTACAGCAGTTTAAAAAAAACAGTTAAAAGGAGGCTGATACAGCAAGCCTACTATACTGTTGAGATTACATAGATGATAAGAATGCGTGGATATAGATACTCTTCGACCCTGTACAAGATAGTAACGCCTAAATGTAACTAGTTATAAAAATGATGTTTTGAAAAGATCGACCACCAAATTTTTCTGTGACTCTTCTCAGAAGGATCAATTTTCCGAACCAGCAACAGAGTTTACGATTCAGAAATACTTGTTTACAAGTTTAATTGAACAAAGAGTATTTTGAATTTGAGTATCGCAATAATATAATGACCCTGTTTATATTAAATTATGGTAAACCTACTATCAGACCACCAAGTAGAGTTTTGCATTGAAAGATGTTTTTATTCGCCGCCGGCGAGTGACACGCTCGCTTGCATTCAATATAAGCTAGAGACAACGAGCTCCTTGTAGAGAATTTTTATAAGCCCAAGATCATATCTTGCCCTTTATATAAATCGTCCCTCTTTTGTTATAATATAAAGTAAAAGTATAGACGGATTGTGTTACACATATTTTATTGAAAGACTATAGGGCTTATTATATTTAAGTTACCCTTTAATTGAGGCTATGATAGGAAAGAAATAAATCCTTACTAATATAGAAATATAGATAAATATATAATAGACAGTGTGTTTGTTTGTTTGTCTTTCTTCGATTTTGAACAGAGAAACAGGTTTAAGGGATTTCAGTGTGGAGATTGAGGGCTGATCAAAGTAAGGTACTTTTTATCGGTATATAAATAAACGGCATGCGGGTCGATTTTAACATTTTGATAATAATCTTAATAATTTACTTGGTTATGATAAATTTATTAAAAATCAATTTACTTTTTATAAGGGATTACCACAACAAAACAATTTTTTTCATTCATCTTGAGGGCTACCTCGTAGTTCCAGGTTTTTTTATACTTAACTCAAAATATAGTAAATAAATAATTATTTGGTATTGATTAATCTTCTAATATAAAAACGAACGTTTGCCATTAGAGTAGAAATCCTCCAAAATGACGGGACCGACTTTGATAAAGTTTGCAGACTATCTTTAGAATCTATCTACCTATCTATCTTTAAATGATCCTGTAAAGCTTGGTGGCGGTCGCAGCATTTTTTTAAACGGTTAGGTTCTATTTCGAGGGGAATTCGAAATCAGACTGTGCCACAGCAACGCGTGGCCGTTCAGGTAGTGTATTAAATTAGTTATCAATAATAAAGATTCTCATAGATATTAGTATCATTTCTTATTTTAATTATGTTAGTAATAATCAGGTGGTAAGCATTTCCTTAACCTAGACTAAAAATGGATAAAATAAAAGCTACACTTTTAAAGAACCGAATCCTACCCTCTTTATGACACAATTCACAATATGAAGATACAAATTAAAAAAAAATTGTTAACGTTAAGTTAAGTGATCTCTTTCAAGCAATTAATGTTGCAACAGTGTCTTAATCTAAGATTATATGAGAAGATGTGTTAATCGCGACACCAGAAATCCCTGTCTGTTACATTCATACAAATATTGTACCCGCTAAGCCGTATTAATCAATACGATTATACGAGGATTAGTCGAAATAAGACAGACAGGGGTAAATTGGGCACAAAGCCAAACTGTATTCGGGGATTGAAAAGTTGACAAACGTGAACTGGAAATGATTGGTCATCGTTCAATAACAATCAATTTTTATAAAGAACTCATTTATAAATAATCTCCACTAAAGACGAAGGTCACGGAATTTGGAAAAACCATTCAAGAATTATTGGGATTTGGATGTTTTTTTTTTGTAAATAAGTTCAAGTTTAGTACAAGTCGTACCTGCGAATCATTCGGGTCAAAATAGTCAAATCAAAACTAGTCTGGCTGACCTGTTATATAAAGGACGTAAATATACCCGATTTCTAGACATCTTCCTTTATAAAAATCCCCTATCACGATGTGCATTTACGCTAATCTTCAAATCTACTCAATCGATTTCAATAAAGAATATATACATTTATATTTAATAATATATTTTTGTAGTTATATTTTGGTGAAACTTAAAGATTACTTAAAAACGTTTTTATCTCGTTTAATAATCTCACTTTTGCAAAGTTAAAGTTTTTAAGTTGAAAGGATAGAAGTGTTATAAGTTTTCGATAGATATCAGTATAAGTATAAAGATTTTTTATTCACGTTGTATCAAAGTCAAGTGTGCAAATTAAAAACAAATCGGTATATCACGATACGCGATATATTTAGCAGGTTCCTATAAAAGAAAAATGTTAACACATAACAGTCTGAATTCAAATTTTCTTATGTTACTCATATTTTTGTCCTTCTTATAGCATCATGGGAACATGAATACATGTTCTCATGATTGGTGGGACTGCGGAACTCCCTCGAGAAAGTCAAGAATTCTAATCCCAGGCAGGCCACCAACCAATGAGTTTTTCTATTAATACTTATCTCGCCGTATTGTCTTGTCTGAATGATAATTTCAATATTTTATACGCTTTTCACAAATGAAAATATAGTAAGCATAACTCTGTATAAGTTGTGATAGCCCAACGGTGACTGTGTGACTCTGTAGAGACGATCATGGGTGCAAACCCCGGGTAGGCATCAATGAGTCTTTTTTATTAAAACTTATGTATCTAATTAATATTTCCAATTTATCGCACGTTTTCGGTGAAGGAGAACATCTTGAGGAAACCTGCATATGTCTAGAGAATTCTGGGGATATGTGTAACCTACAAATCCGCATTGAAGCAGCGTGGTTCGGTCTTAGCTCTATACTTTCTCCAAAAACTGAGAGAAAAGGTCTCTGCCCAGCAGTGGGAGAGAAACAGGGCGTTAGTTTACATGTGAACATTGTATTCACCTTTGCACACTGTTTTGTCTTCCCACTATATTATTCGATTTTCATAAGAACGCTAAATTTATACTGACCATAAGTTCGTTACCAGCGGAAGCCCTAGTAATGGGCGACGCTCGAAACCGGAACACGCCCTTGAGGGGCTTCCGATGAATTAACCGCTTTTTACATACTTTAGAATGGAAACGTTGGGACAATTTAACTTTTTTCAACGTTTAGCTGAACTGTGTTTCAATAGATGCCAAAGGCTAAATATATTGCGCATCCAGTTCGTAATATAATAATATGATTACATATTGTTGTCTCGATTAAGTAACACGCTTTAGCTATGTTTGCCAAAGCTCAGATTGGTCCGGAAATCGATGCAAAGGACTTTTCAAATATTTGTATAATATCATAATATTATATGCCTTGTGGTATAGACCACCCTCATTTCTTACTGAGGCGTCTTAAAAGGCGTCTAAGGTAAGTCGACCCACCGTGTGATACCGGCTGAGTGGGATAGACCACCCTCATTTCTTACCGAGGTGTCTTAAAAGGCGTCTAAGGTAAGTCGACCCACCGTGTGGTATCCAGTTGAGTAGGATAGACCACCCTCTTTCTTACCGAGGGGTCGTAAAATAGGGGTCGAATAAGGTAAGTGTCAACTTACCGTAAAATACGTATTAAATACGCCGATTTCACTGAAACACTGATTTTTCGAAGCTGTGATAGCCCATCGGTGAGACTGTGCGACTTTTACGAGGGGAACACGAGTTCAAACCCGGGCAGGCACCAATGAGTTTTTCTATTAAAACTCATGTGTCTAATTGATAATTGCAATTTATCACACGCTTTTCGGTGAAGGAAAACATCGTGAGGAAACCTGCATATCTCTAGAGATATGTGTAGACTACCAATGTCTCTGGAGATATGTGTAGACTACCAATGTCTCTGGAGATATATGTAGACTACCAATGTATCTGGAGATATGTGTAGACTACCAATCCGCATTGGAGCAGCGTGGTAGGTCTTAGCGCCAACCATTCTCTCCAGAAAGGGTAAGAGGAGGCTTATTCCCAGCAGTGGGATTGTAACAGGCCACTACTTTACTACTTTTACACTGATTTCCACTCGGGCAAAGCTCGAGGCACCACTAAGTTACTTATAAAATCGTTATATATTCTTGAATTAAATAAAACGTTGAGCCAGTTGATCCAGATTGACGACAGCTATTTAACTGAGCTTTTCCCTAATCGGCATAAATTGAATATCATTATTCTGTGTATAACAATGATTCGGCCCGCATCCTAAATCTGAAGGGTTTTTGTGCGCAAGCTGCTATAGTAACAATGGTGAGTTGTGAGATGTTTGGGGTAAAACAACATTAAAAATGTTGTTTTACCCCAAACATGAAGCGATGGATCACAGAGCAAATGCCATAAAGCTTTACTTGACAAATATGGTTCAAATTAGGTAATGCTTTATCGTATTTTTGTTTACAAAAGTAATAATAAAATTATTTTGCTATAATTCGCGATACAGTAAATAGAAAATGGAAAATTAAAGGAAGTGGTGGAGGTTTGTGCATGTGTTTCTACGAATCCTGCACGTGTCGGGTATGAAAATACGGATAGTCCACTATACATTTAACACTATATATATTTTCTATCTACTATATCGCGGATTATAGCAAAATAATTTTATTATTACTTTTGTATTATGGATCTCCGCAAAACGCCCAATTCTATACAGTATTTTTGTTTCTTTCTCCTTATATTCATCGTGAGTTCATTCATTCATAAATACACCCAGATGTGAAGAATCAACAAATTGTATTAGAAACTGTTGGCACATGTCAATAATCGAACCCGCAACCCTGGGCAGGCTGAATACCACCTGAGGAAACGGAGTTTGTACCTACGACCCGTGGTAGCACTCAGCGCTTTCACCGTTGGGCCATAAGAGTACTACTGTACCATACAATGATATTGATTGCAAAAAATGGTACCATAACCGAATAACAACCATTATTTTTGAAATTATTAATTTTTCAAAAGAAATATACGGAAATGAGAACAAAAACTTATCAAAAATACCTTGTTATAGGAAAGCTAGAAAGCTTTCGATATGACATTGTGATGGCTTATTTATAAATATAATGGATACCTATACTGGATAATGGGCAAAGTTCACAACTGAAAGTCGAAACTTAAAAAGAATCTTGTAGCATACAAGGGTATTATAATTATGAAAGTTTTCTCCATAAATCATGCAAGACTCGCTGAATGAGTTTCGTATAGGAAACTTTTAATTCCAAATCAGAGTTTATAAGTTCTTTTTAATTACAATGAAATTATATTTGTTCGATGTCAAAATTTTTAGAATACGTAAAGAATATGAAATACATTTAAAGGAAATTAGGAATTGTACCATCAATAAAAAACTGAAATCCACGCTTCGCAATAACCCTGTTATCATCGTAATGCTGGCCCTATAATTGTATAGACATATAAGACTTTTTATAAGGCGTATGTAATTTGTATATAAAAGAAGTATATAATAATATATTCATTTATGAAGACAAGCTGTAATAGTGCAGCGGTGATACCGTGAGATTCTTTCGAGTTTAAACACCGGGCAGGCATCGATAAATTTTTCTGTTAAAACTTATATGTTTCTCATTGATATTTTCAAGTTATTGCACGCTTTCGATGAAAGAAAACATCGTGAGGAAACCTGCATATCTCTAGAGAGATATTGGAGCAGCGTGGTAGATCATAGGGCCAACAACCTTTCTCTACAAAAACGGAGAGACGAGGCCTAAGTCCAACTGCGGGATAGTAACAGGCCGTTACTATATACTATTATCCATTAAGTAGATGTGCAATATTAACGAATTCATTGCCAAAAGAACAGTTTAAATACTTGTGAGTTAAAAGAAATGATCTAATTCGCATTATTTGCAACTTTAGGTACAGATTTAAAGATTTACTAAACCAATATATAAAAAATAGATGCACGAGTGAGAAAATTGGGCATTCCGCACACAATAATATCTAAGTAAATAAAAAAAAATTAAATATACTTTCGTCAAGCACAGCCCATTAAGGACATCTTTTTAGAAAACATTTCAAACGGATATCAAACCTAGCATTCTCTTTTGATGAGCTCTCGACTCGCTACGCCATAAGAATCAAAGTTAGGTATAAAAGTCATAGTAGGGTGTACATACGCCTGCCGCAGTCTATCAAAAGAAAACGAGAGGGGTCTGAAAATTATTTATAAAGACGAAGTAGGTACTTAGAAGGCGTAAAATATTGTTGAATGTTTAACTATTTCTCGTATTTACATTCTAGCTTTATAGTATTCTTGAATTTATTTGTTCAGAATATTTAATGAGAGCTCATTTTGTACAAGAATGTTTTCTAGTCCTGTAATATTAAAATAGTCTTATTGTCTTCATTTAAGAGAGATTATTTCATCTATTTAAATTAATTTCAGATCTAGAGATAAACCTATTCTTGCTTTATATTAAAACTAGCTGTGCCAGCGGCTTCGGCGGCGTGGAAATCTGCGGGTCACAATTTTTTTCTAGAATTCAAATTTTAAACATAAAAGTAGCTATTGTGAGTTAACTATAAGAGATAGAGAAATGCTATTGCGGACTTTTTTGTAGTATTTTATAGATCTATAATTCTCTAGTACATTACTTTCGCGTATCTCTGCCGGTCTACGCAGCACACGCAACTAAAGCTCCCAAAAAGCGAGTTTTTTAACAACTGCTCGATCTCTTCAACACAATTTACATAATACCGATATGTACTATTTACCTAAAACATCCGGAAGTATTGCACAATCTTTTGGTGAAAACCGTACAAACATCCGTTCCGATCCGATCCGGTTTTGAGAAAATCGATTACATACAGACAGACTTTTGGGACTTTGTTTTATAATAAGTATAGATATTACGATTGATACCATATCTGTCTTGATTTGATAACGACAAAAATGTGCCTATATTGAAATTGAAATTTATATAAAGACTATTTAAAATTTTCAATTCACGTAAATTGCAAAAAAAATCTCTAGCTGTCTGAAAAAAGTCTGATTATGGTCAGTATGGATAAAAGTCTGAAAATGAGGTGTTATTTTAATTTATTTAGCACCCCACTATGGTTTTGCTTTTTTTTTACTTTAAACATCATTATTTAGAAAATTAGGTACTTTGTTCATATAATCCGTTTCATATTTGATAACGTCACATGTGAGTTATTCTTTTTTGTTTTTTTTTTCGAATTGACTGTATGCTGTTAGCCCTAACGACTTTTACAGCGTCACCGGGCGGGACGGGCGAGCGCAGAAGCATCGCCGAGGTTGCGAAATGTTGAGAGTAGAGCGCAGAAGCTCTACTAGCGTCGGGGTTAATGAGTTATTCTAAAAAGTAAGTGTCCTTAAGCAATTTAACCTTAGTAATGTTCACTTATAAAATATATCATATATTTGTTGTTACGAAATCAACAACAAAATTATTATTAATTTTATAATAAATATATGTTTTGTATTTATTCAAAATTCATTACGCAGATCGTTTAATAAAGCACTCAATAACACGTTCTAATACAATCAAATCGGAATTCAATCAAACATCTAATTACTAGCCTCTATTACCAATAATTAATATATAACCGACGATCATGTGTCACTATTAGCTCAGTTTCGACAGTAAAATTTTATAGTTACTAAAAAATTTATGTATTATGCTATAGATTATCTTAGGCATGTGTTTTGTATGCGTATTATAATTAACAAGTCTTTTTATTAGAATATACGTAAAAATGATTTTAACATAACGTTGATGTATCCGGCTGAGTAGAATAGACCACCCCCATTTCTTACCGAGGTGTCATAAAAAGCGACTAAGGTAAGTTGACCCAACGTATGATATCCAGTTGAGTAGAAAAGACCACCCTCTTTCTTACCGAGGTGTCGTAAAATACGATAAAGGTAAATCGACGTCAGGCAGGAAGCCGGTCGTATTAAACGTAGCCAAATCATGTGACAAAATTTTGTGCCGACCACACTTAGAGTTGGATAAGAGCAGGAGTATGATGAGGACGATAATGATTTCAACATAACGCTGGGCAACATGTCGATGACTACGTAGCCAAATCATGTGACAACATGATGTGCCGACCCCACTTACAGTTGGATAAATTAGCTACGATGACGTGTTCAATGGCCCGCAAACGAATTTAAAATTCACATTTATTGAGTACTCCTGTAGGGACAATCAGTCCCCACAGATACTCAATAAACATACCAGGCATAATCCGAGATGACAGGAAAAATCCATCAAAGGTTTTAAAAAACACGACTTTGCTTATTTATTTTCATTCGATTGAATGAAAATTATTTGCATTTTTTGTTTAATTGCAATGGAATTAAACAAAGAAAGGACGAACCTATATAAAGCACTAAGTTAAGACTAAAAGTTATCCCTTTACAATACACCGATTCACTGGCAATAGAAAGTCAAGTACCTAGGTGTCACCTTTCAACCTTCCATGACCTTCCACGAGCACATACACATAGTCTGCAATAAGGCTGCGTATGTCATGGGACGACTTTATCCGATGTTATGCAAGAAAAGTAAGATGTCGCTTCGCAACAAAGTGACACTCTACAAAACTTGCATAAGACCAATAATGTCCTATGCGAGCGTTGCGTTCGCGCACGTTTCAAAGGTCGACTTCAGAACCGATTTATGCGGACAGCCACTGGGTGTCCGTGGTTCATGCGGAACGTTGACCTCCATAGAGACCTCGATCTCCCTACCATTACTCACCTCTTTAAACGTTTTTCGAAATCTTACTTCGAGAAATCTGAGGTACACTCGAACCCCCTTATTTCAGTTGCTTCTACCTACATCCCAGTTAGGTCCGACCATCGAAAATATAGGCGTCCAAAAAGCGTCTTGTATGACCCCGACGATCAAATAACGATCGCCAACACAGATACACGTAATACACACACACAGCGTCTTCGCCGGCGAAGACGAGGTCCCAGTTTTCTGACGTCGGTCGGTCGTGGCTTTTCGCCACCCTTCCGACGCCGCAATGACTAATCTAAGTCATACCATGAACCCTCCACTACACGTCGCCCTCAGCCGTGGTCCGGCCTCACAGGAGGCACCCTTAGGACGACGTTCCCCGACTTAAGTAGAGCTTCTGCGCTCTACTCCCTGCATTTCGCAACCTCGGCGATGCTTCTGCGCTCGCCCGTCCCGCCCGGTGACGCTGAAAAAGCCATTAGGGCTAACAGCATACAGTCAGTTCGAAAAAAAAAAAAAAGACTAAAAGTTACAGACGATGTGATTTTGTAAAGATGACACGCACTGGTACATGCACTACTTAAAATAATGTCACTAGTCCTATACTTGTAGCATTAACTTTAGATGTTTCTTTAATATATTAGAAAAACCTACATCGTTTCTTTTTTTCCCCATTTTCATTTATTTATAAGTACATTTACAATACATAACGACATAGACGACATAGACGACATCTTCAGATGACATCGATAAATGTGAAGATTACTGGAGCGATATTTCTGAGACAAGATTAAGGGGGAATGTGTGATGACATGGAAGTCAAGACATATCAGCGAAGACTATTATTTCCTTCGTTTCAATAAAAATTTAAAAATCTACATTAAAAAATTGATCGCGTAAGTATAAAAAATCTCATCAAACTTACTTACTTATAAGTTGCAATGCAAGTTCTTAACGATTACTAATTATTAACAAAACAATTGGATGAAATTACGTCGTTTTATTGAGTCGAATAAAATCAATCTTCAAAGTTTACATCTAATATAATCTACAAGAGATTAGATTTTTATAATTTTCAGACTTTTAGTACTAAGTAGATAATTTACGAAGCTAAGGCCTTAAAGGAATCAATGACATTAGTACTTATATAACATCAAAGACATCACTTTATATTCAATTAACCGATAATTGTACACATCTCAGATTAATGGAATGTTACCTATAATGCTAACACATTCCAGTTAGTGTTAGAATTACCTATACTTATCTTACACGACTTAAAAAAAAGGTGGTTTTCAATTTGATTCTACGTTTGTTACCTAATTTCTCCGTCATATGTGACTTTTTTATACACTTACAGATTAGATCTATTGTTCTGAAATTTATAAAATTTAAATGTATTTTAATCACCTATATGAATTAATTTAATTCTATGAGTTTCAAAACTACTGCGCGGTACACCTTTACTGAAAGGGCGAATGTGACCTCATTGTGAAAACAATATAAAGGATAGTCTAAAATCAAAAACCAATTTTTATTAATCAATTTCGTACAATGTAATCTTTGAAATGAATTACAGAGTGAAACTTGGCGGTTACTCTTACAATATAATAATAATAATAAATATTATTTATGAATAAACGTTGACGGTACTTGGCATTAGGTATCATATCAAAACTTTAGGATAACTCATTTTTGTAAAAAGTTCTAGGTTTTCTACTTTTCTACTTAATCTGCTGTAGTCTCATTAGAGAAACTATAAGATAGCGTCATATAATCACATTCCGCGAGGTGCTTTGCAATCTTAAGGATAGTATAGAGGGGGTTTAAGGTAAATGTTATGTACACGAGTCACGTACACTGGGCGGGATGTACTCTGTCGTACTCCATCCAATTAATACATGCTTCACATAAGAAGGTTTCGTGAAGTGACTTTATTATACTCTTCATCTACCGTTTTCAGTGCAAGGTGCAACGGTCAAGTTGTCTACCTAGAGTCTAACATATCGCCAACACGAGATTAAATCGACTGTTGTGATGTTGGCGAAATCAAATAAAACTTCCTTTTAGAATCTCAAGGACTGTTTAATAATAATAATAATTAATAATCTCAAAATGAGCTGAAAAACTTATTACTACTTCATTGTCATATTATAGCACGCCTACATACGTTTTTTATTCATTCCTGAAGGTTGGCTGGGAGATAATGCTTAAGGCATTAAGCCCACCTTTTGTGCAATTATTTGTATATGCATATATTGTAGTTGCTCAATAAAGTTTAATAAAAAAAAATAAAAAATAAAAATTAACCAAATATTTAGATTTAGCGAAGAGCCTCGACCATCATCTCAAGAGCCTCCCGCTTAGTTGCTGGATCAAGCGCAGGATACAGAAGGCAGTATTGCTTGAGACGGATAGTGAGGAGGTTCCTCACTCTGGAACCCTAACCACCGGGAGCTTGGGTCCTCTCTCCGCTCTCCGTGGATGTCAATTTTTTTATATTTTTAAATGTTTTTTTTAGAAAATATTTAAAAATGTAATTCAATTTGTATATAAATAAATGAGTGATTTTAAAATAATTAATAATAATAAGATAAGTGTATGAGTTATAAGCGAACCAAGCCCTGCATTACTTTAAACATATAATAGGATATGTGTTACCTATCCATTGGAGTAGCTTTTTGGGTCTTACCGCTAATCCTTTTATAACGTACGATTGTAATAGATCACTTCTTTACGATGTTGTAATATTAGACATAAATTTTATATAAAATTAAATAAAACATTAAGCAGTAGTAAATATACATAAATGTAGTCATAACAAAAAGCCTCGCCATCATCGTCTGTTATATATACATCTGTGTCGGTTAAGAGTGTTCTCATCTCATTTTTCAAGATCATTCAGGCTGTATTGTTCGTTTGATGTTACCCTAATTCTCCGGAGACTGTAGCTATATGGGCAAAATTCTCGGTATTACACTAAATCACGCGCTTCGCTTGGCTGGATTTATCTTTGGGACGTTGTAATAAACTCCTCTATAATGCGGTCTATACAATAAGAATTATATGTGCGCTGTAACTACTGTCCAAATTTCAAGTTCCTAACTTTAACCATTTCAGCTCGACGTTGATGAACGATGCGGGGACGTGTTTATAAATCCTAAAGAAGCTTCGGGACGGATGAGTGTATATTGTGTTATTTAGCTGGGTACTTCGGTAATATTCTAAGCGACGTTTACGGAAAAATCTTATGCTGATTTTTAATTATTTCGACACTATTAATTCTCTCCGCCATGTGGTTTCCAGCGGAGTAGAATAGACCATCTTCATTTATTACTGAGGTGTCTTAAAAGACGACTAAAAGTTGACCCGCCTTTTGGTATCCGGCTGAGTATAATATACCACCCTCATTTCTTACCGAGATGTCACAAAATACTACTAAGTTAAGTTGACGTCAGGCAGGTGGCCGGTCGTAAAATACGCAGCCAAATCATGTGACAACATGTTTACAACATGCTCTGCCAACCCCACTCAGAGTGGGATAAAGACTTATGCAACTGATATTTTCTATTTGCTTTGTTTCTATCTAATAGTAAATATTCTAGTTGTCTTTTTTTCAAGGGACTTCAACACCGATCTTATGATACTTGAATCGTCCTTGAGACCTTTTTGTGAACACCCGCTTACCTAATCAGGGCTTATCAACCTATCTATGAATCTGCCGAAGTGAAGTTGTCATTTACATTTTACATCGGTTATCGTTAGCTGTTAGTGACTCAGGCTATATCGATATTATGATTTCTACTCATTCAGAAACATCTAGAGAATAGCTATGAGTATTCACATAGCAAGCTGAGTGACTAAGCTTTCTTCTGAGATGCATAGTTAGCAATTTATAAAACCTATTATCACTAATGACATTTTACGTAAATGCAACCATTAGTATAATCTAATAGTTTTTATATTAAAGATTTAGACGATTTAGATTTTTTATTAAAGACGGCTTAGCATCGTACTTAGTACGTAAGTACTTATATTAAAACTGTCTAAAGAGAGTTATTAATTACTTATTATTATATTATATATTATTTATTACATATTTGTTACGACTAGAAAATGTATGACTATTTGCGAAAGGCATACAAAATATTGTCGCTCAAATACATTGCATTTGATCATCTCATTCCATTCACATATTTCACACTTAATAAAAAAATCTCAAAAAATGCAATTAAAATATTTAGTGACGTATAATTAGTGATTATTTTATTGAATATCTTTAAGGAAATTTGTTTTTTTTAGTTGCTTCTCTCTAAATATTGTACACTTTGTGTAGAATTCATTATTCAATGTAATTCTATTAAAATAATGGACTAACGGCGCTATTTCTTGGAATAGCTTTCTATAAAGCTTAAGCTCCCGATATACCGTAAGACCAATTTGCATAATCGCAATGCAAAAATAATACTGAGTTGGAAATTATTAATACACAGTTTAGTTTAGTTGAGCTCCTTTAAAAACTCAGATAAATTGGTATAGTAATTTTAATTAATTGCAAATTTTAGATGATTATCATTTAAGGCTACTTACTACTTCTCAGACTGTCATAAGACGATATTAAATAATAAATAATAAAAAGTTTAAAAGTAAAGTATATTCGTACCAACAATTACTTCAGAGCTCGCAGTTAAATAAAAACTGAACTAAATGACGCTAGAGTCGTATCTTTTTTCATTACGTTCTGTCATGGCGTCCATTCCACCATTGATTAATACAAACGCTGATTGGTCGGTACCTGAATTCTATTTAAGTTACTCGTAACTTTTGCCTTTCCCTGTATCATACACTTCGAGCAAAACAGCCAAGATTGATTTTTTTAGTCTAGGGATTTAAATCAAATCAAATCAAAATTATCTTTATTCAAGTAAGTTTTTTACAAGCACTTTTGAATCGTCAAGGATCAATTAGATTTAATAAGCTACACTGGTTCGGAATGTTGCTCTTACCGAAAGGAACAGCAAGAAACTCGACGGTCAATCTGTTAAACATTTAAATTTACATTATTTAATTGCAGTCTTGTTTGAAGCTGAAAGAATCCAAAAAATTTCATTTTTATCATTTAAATAATCTTCAATTGTGTAATATGCCTTACGTATAAGCATAGTTCGTACACTTAATTTACACCATGATTACACAGTAGAGTTATTCCACTGAGAGTAAGCGCTATAGCCAGGCCTGCAAGTGAGTGTTACAATAAATAATGCGAGGGAAGATGAAAGTCGTATACTTCATCTTTGTTAATCACACATAAAAAAGAGAGACAGATATATCAACCTCATTTGCTTTCTCTTTATTGTAATATGTTACATTTTGGGTTGGCTTTCCTACTCTAAGTATTATAACTCTATTTATTTTATTTTTATTTTATTTATTAGACCAACTAATAGTATTTTACAATACACATTTTCCAGACACATTATTAATATATAAAAAAAATCTGCCATATGGTACACGAAAAAATTACTTTAATAATGAAACTACATTCCATTATTTCTACGCAATATCTTAAGATAAAAGGCTTTATAACAATCTTCTAAAGGATAATTCTCATGAGCATTTGCTTTACTCTGCGGCTACATTTATTTTCATACGACTTTTCTCAATATTACGATTGGAAGAAAGAGTCGGTTTCAGGTTTGCAACGTTCATTCATTGTTTTTTTCTATTTAGTATTTCTCAACCTTACGTGCCAAAGAGTAGGAAATAGACATCATCCAAATCACTGTACATCAAGTGTTGAAGCTAAAAGTGTCTCCGTTGTGACATTCATTACATCTGCATACCCGCTATTAGCCCACAACTCAGTTACATAATACTCTCCTAGCAAGATGTCCTGAATATGAATGATGATACGAATTTGACAACATTGCCTAGTATCTTCGAATTTGACAACATTACCTAGTACTTCCAAAATTAATTTTGCGTAATGCATTTTTTATCATCGTTCGTCCTTACGGCGTAACTGGTCAAAATGGACGGGCCCAAAAGCATTGTTGCGGTTCAACATACGGACAGCAAAGCACATCTTACAGCTGTTATCTCGATGGCATCGGTGAAGATATAGCCTTAATTAAAAATCGCAATAAATTATTGGGTATTACGGTTTCTTTAGTAAGGTTGTAACTCACTTCGGCCGAAGAGAGTCCATACTAGATAAGGCTAAAGACAATTTGGAAAATAAACATAAAACCTCATATTGGAATATAAGATCTAATGTATACCCTGGTCTTCTAGTAATAAAGCGCAGAACACCGATTGCTGATGGAAATAAAGCCATTGCACTTGAGTAAATATACATAAAACTCTTTCTAGACAGACACACCTGTCATATAACTTTGCGTACATCCATACGCAGGAAACGGGAAACAATACAAGTCCTCCGCTATTCAAATGACTCGCACTTATACATTTCACCCTTCATGCCAAAGGACCATCAAAAATTGCAACGAGGCGCTATTACAAACTTACTAGTTATGTTTTAAAATTCAGTAAAATCGATAAAGTTCTTCTATAAAAAATTATAATAACATATTAATTCTAAAAATGCTCTTCTGATAACTTGTTTGTTGTATTGGTCATGTATTAATAATTTAAAATTAGTCAATGTTGTATTATGCACCAATGAGTTTTTCTATTAAAACTCATGAGTCTAATTGATAATTGCAATTTATCACACGCTTTTCGGTGAAGGAAAACATCGTGAGGAAACCTGCATATCTCTAGAGAATTCTGGAGATATGTGTAACCTACCAATCTGCATTGGAACAGCGTGGTAGGTCTTACTCCAACCCTTCTCTCCAGAAACGGAGAGAGGAGGCCTATTCCCAACAGTGGGATATTAACAGGCTGTTACTTTACTTTTTACTTTACTTTACAATGTTGTATTGTTTTTATATGAAGGTCATCATGAGGTCATCCTAAAATGATTGTCAAAAAGAAAAGGGTAACCAAATGATCTGAAACGAAACCTTTCTCTCTTTATTATGTATAATTAGACAAAGGTAAGTTTGGTTCTTTTATCTTCCCTCCCTTATTATCTCGCACTCACAAGGTTGGTTGCCCTACTCTATCTATGATTATGCAAGCTTTATTTATTTATGACACTCTCTTCCACTTTTTATTGTAAATCACAGGTTTCTTTGCCCTAGGGCAGGCTGTCTGGCAGGCAGTCTCTTTTAGACTTCAATATAATAAAAAAATTCATAAAAAACCGTCAAGCCATTTCCGAGGAGTATGTTAATAAACATTACGACACGAGAATTTTATATATAATATCATACATTTTTAGTATAATTATGTATTAATGTTAATCATTTTTTATAATAGATCTTTAACCAGTAATTGAATTAAAACATCGCAAAATTAAAGACTATCTCAGCAAGCACACACTTTATCCAGAACAATAATCATTAAGTATTTTGTGGCCCAGTATTATGACCTCTAAATTTTCCTGCTCATAGAGATAACCCGAAGTTAATTTAAACTTAAAGTCCTACCATACGAAGCTGGAATGCGAAGGGCTGAATTCTAATTATTATTATGGACACTGTGGTTCCTTTGTATTAAATTGAAGCTCTGAAACAGCATGCAGTGGATTAAGTGATGAGTTACTTGAACATAACTTTCCATAACAATATTGCTAAACTTATAGACTTTATATGGTTTTTTATATCAATATTATGTATTAATTATGCAAAAGTAATGCAATCAAGATAAGCAATAGAAATTTGTTAAAAGTAAATAAGCTAAGTAACGGCCGGTTAATATACAGAAAATTTTGCATATAAATATATTCAAATAATTAATTTTCAATTGCGTCCACATTGAGTAATTTGCTCATATTACTGGTGAGTTTTTGGACAATAATTCATTCGTCGATTCTTTCGCCCCATAACCGAAGCATCATTATGATTAATCATCATCACCACCATCATTAATATCATCATCATCATCATCATCGCCACAGCAAAATTGTAAAGCTACGATACTATGGAATTCCGTAAAGTACTACAAAATATAATAATCCCATATCTTCTCAAATCTAGTTCTAGTTGTGTAGTGTGCTGGTCTTGGTGTTTTGTGATACGTGTAGTAAATAATCCTGTATGTATAAGGAATGAGAACGGATATTGCTTCTTCGTGTAGCATTACATATTTATTTGTTATTTCGATACGTCATATATACAATGGCACCAAAACACATATATATATAAATAGAACGTGGCAAAAGATAACTCGACAGGAACGGAATACTAAAGTGACTGAGATGTCACAACTCACGCCCGCATCCAGCCTATATCGAATTCCTTAGCAATTGTTAGTTGTCACCTCCAGGAATACAGGAAGCAATGAACAATATATTCCCTCCACACATAACCCATACTAATATTATAAACGTTATATTATGTCTATTTATTTGTACGGTTCACGACTACTTAGCTGGATATTTATTGATGAAATTTGGTACGATTAAAGCTTATTATATAAGGGCTAACCTATAGAATTTAAACATTTCTGGTTTTCCTTTGGGAATAGGAAAACAATATTGTACTTAGTTAAGGCTATTTTAACGCGAAACAAAGTCGCGGGTACTCCTTGTATATATTTTCATCATAAATTGTAGCTCAGTAGTTAATCTATATTTTATGCATGCATCAAACACGTTACGTTATATCGAAGGCCGTACATGACAAGGGTTGACTAGCGATCAAAAGATTTTTTTAGAATAGATATACGATTAAAGTTTTTTGACATATGATATTGATTTAATATTTTATAGGTATTTTGACATTAGTTGTTTCGTCATTTTCGTGTCGAAGGGTTTGAAGACTACTATTCAATCCGTAAACTATCTATTCCATACATATAATTCATAGCAATAATATTCTATATGCGAAGAACTGTCTGTCTTTCTGTATGTCCGTCTGTTACGCTTTTTCAGCTGATAAGCTGGAGCGATTTTGATAAAATTATTATTGATTCAATTATATATCGAGCTAATGTAAAGGATATAAAACCCCTGTTTTTCGTTCGGGAATAGAAAAAACAGCATATAATTGAGGGCATTTTAAAATTTAGTGACGAATGAAGTGCGCGAATAGCTTTTTGTCTATATATTGAATTTCACCATTGATTGTGTAGCTATCTATCAACTTATTACAATACACACATACCATGTATATTTAAAACTATTTTGCATAACAAATACTTTAAATATGATAGGGAAATAATTTGATTTTATAATGCACTAGACGCAAGGACAATCTTAACTTACTAAGGCCGTATCGTAACCCAATCCATCATAAATCTTAACCTTTAAAAGGAAGCTCAAATAAAATTAAATGACCGCTAATTGACAAGGGGCCCGTTGTCCAGTATAATTGGTTCTTGGAGGAAGCGAAGTAACTCGAGAATTATTTTCGTGGCTCAAGATTCTCGTTAGAAGTTTTACATTATGATTTCTAAGGAATTAAATATATTCATAAATATTGTTAAGGTGCACTTATTCCATTTGCATACTATTACAACATAATCATGTATTATAATTAATTTTACAATGCGCCCATGCCGCCTATTTACGTTTTCGAAGTCTAAAGAAGCGGAGCATATTATCAATTAAAGAAAATACTATTTACGAAAAAATAATTCAGTCTTACTTCTCATTTCATCATTTCTAAATAATCTTTTTAATAAAACATAATTTTATTTATCTTATTAACGCCTTCAATATTTTAAACAGGGGTTTTGTCTAACTGGCCTTTTTGATATCAAATTATCGTTATATATCTAATTTGGTAAAAAATTCTAAATTCATATAAATATCAAATTTATGATTGTGTATGTAATTGTTACAACAATCCCGACACATACTTTTATTTACTACATTTTTTTACCCATTTTATATTTACTACGTTTGGTTATCTTTGAATATCGATCTATTCAAATTATGGATACTCAAAATGTCGCTTGATTAAATGTATAATATAGAAACTTTTGTATGCATATTTCGATATAATTAGATAATCTCACATCTCACGCGACGACTAATATATCATAGAGTACCATACTTCAACTTAAGAAACTACAAATGACATTTGATTATATCTGATTCAGAGTGTTACATATGCGGGTTGGCTATGCGTGTCATACTCAGAAACACTTCTAATGTTTCGGTAGTAAAAAAGTGGAATCAGGTCGCGATCACATTAGCCGTAATAAACCCTGTAGAATACTGATAGATAGACATTTACATGTCTATCAGTAGTCTAGAATTTTAAAATTGGAAGTTGTTCGTGACTTTCAAAAAGAAAATAATAATTATAATCTTTAATCATAATAAAGAGAACAATATTTAATGACATATTAAAACCCTGGCTACTAAACTAGATTTAACCGCAAAATGTCTCACGTATAAAGTGGAAGATCTTAATGCCAACAGGTAAATTCTACAATGTTTTGACTGGCCCGTTGGCATGGGTGGCAATAAACCTGCCTTCAACTCTGTGGGCCGCGAGTTCTATTCCCACCGAGACCATTAAGAAAAAACATTCATATATTCGAGTCTGGTGTATTTATCTATTTAAGAATGTGTTTAAAAATCATATAAGTATATTTATTAGTCATCTGACACCCATAGCACAAGTATTAGTTTACTTGTGGGACGGTGTGTGTAAGTGTACAATATATTTATTGATTTTAACTGTCATCTACAATATAATAATAACATAACTGTAAGTCTTTGATACGGCACACAAGGTAGTGGGAGACAAAGCGGATGTAACCGTTTGAGACGTCTGTCCAATTAAGCAACGAGAGTGTAACAAAGCGTAATCTAATTGTTTTATTAAACTGTAAAGATCTCTTGCCGATGAAATATGAAATTTGGTCACATGATGAAAATCATGTGACCAAAGGAGTGTTAAATATTAATGTGGATGGATATGTGACTAGAAGGAGGCCTAAAAGAAAATGGTCGTATTGTGTGAAGTATGATATGCATATAAAGGAGAAGTGCCGGAGTTGCCAAATGATATCATAGAATGGAAGACATGTTGTGGCGACGCCAATAAGAGTGGGATAAGGGCACGAGAATGATGATGGAAATAGGATAAGTATAGTACTCGGCAATAAATAATGCACATCGAGAACTTAGAAGGAAGCAGCCAGTCAATTCGGTTTCGTAGAGCACTATCACTGTCACACACGGGTTTGTCAGTCTGTGCGACAGAGACGATGCTCTATGAAGCAGAATTTAACCGATTTCTCACTCTGAGCCTCAATGTGCATTATTTATTGCCGCGTACTATAATAGAAGATAAATATAATGCCAAATGTAGAGTGGAATATCCGTTTGCATACCTAATACATACAGGGTAAAAAATGCAGGAGATATCCTAACTTTATATACGTATATGTTTTCTTATAATTTTATGGCGTGTTATAGCAAAATAATTTTATTTTACTTTTGTAAAAGAAATGTCGTTTATTTTAGATTGCATTCTTGTGGCTATGACTCGTATAGTATAAGTAAATTAATATCTATATAGTATATCTTGTATATTTTAGTTGTAAATAAATAAATAAATTTATTGTATTTTACCAAATTCTCTTTATATAATTACTAGCTATGCCTGCGGCTTCGCCCGCGTGGAATTTTAAAAATAAAAAAAGATTGTTGTAAATTAACCGTAAGAGATAGACACCTGCTGTCGCGGGTTTTTGGTAATATTTTTATAGATCTACTATTCTCTACTACATTACTTTAGCGTATCTCTGCTAGTTTACGCGCTTAAATCTCCTAGAAAGCAAGTTTTTTAACAACTGGGCGATGTCTTCAACATAATTTACATAATACCGATATGTACTATTTACCTAAACCGCCGGAAATATTGCATCTTTTGGTGAAAACCGTACAAAAATCTGTTCAAAAGATTTTGAGAAAATCGATAACATAAAGATATACAGCTTTTTGAGACTTTGTTTTATAATAAGTATAGATTATATAATTCTAGACTACATAATATTGGAAATGTGTTATCATCATTGCATGATTACGAAATACAGTGGTATAGTGGTTAAAGCGCATGATCTTTATCGTAGGTTTGCGGTTCAAATCCGTATGTAACATGCGACTCGTTTTTACACGGAATTGCTGCAATTTATTATAATAGCGATAATGACAGGGAATGGGTTCAACGCGCTCATGATATGAAGGAAAATTTAATAATAGACTAAATAGATTATGAATTAGTATGTTATGTCCGCGTATTTGAATCTAACAGAGCCACAGCAACGCGTGGCCGGACAGCTGGTACTTTAAACAATCATTAATACAAACTAATGGAGCTTGAAAATAAATGAATATTTGCTTAAGGAGTAATAACCAATTAAGCAACAAAAGTTATATCGATGCGGAATATGCTTAATGAACTGGCAAAGTCCAGCAGGCCTACCATGAACTCTTATTGTGAGTCAATTGAAAACGTAAACGAGATTGTTTTGCTTTTTCATACCATGACGTCTTAAAGACGCACACTTTAAGTCGTTGCCGAATGAGCATTCGGAATTCGTCCTAAGAACATGTGAGTAAAAGAGACAGAGTTATCTATAGTTCATATAACGTTTTCCTTTTCAAACAGTACGATCCCAATGCAATTCACACTTCATGGTACGAAAAGAAAGCGGTTCGCGATCGTCGTTTACGTCTTCAATTGACTCGCAATAAGAGTTCATGGTAGGCCTGCTGATGTCTTGTTGTTGCAGTGTTTATGAAGAATTTTCTTTGTCATAATATCTACTTCGAAATAAATTAATGGCTTTAATTTTGTTACGATTCTTTGGATCTCCTGATGATGCTTCGGTTGCTGAGTGAAAACTTTGTTGAGATTGTGATAGTGTACGTGTATAGTGCCTGTGTATTGTGATGACGGTGGTGGAAGGTTTCTGCTTGTTTTTTTACGAATCCTGCATGTATCATTTCATACCTATATGAAAAAGGATAGTATACTCTACATTCAGCATTATATATATTTTCTATTAACTTTGTTGCGCATTGTAGAAAAATAATTTCATTATTACTTCAGTTTATTTTTCTTTTTAATTTTAAAGATAAATTTATTCATGGCTCATTATTTTTGTACAAAAGACTAGAAAATTTATTAATAAGTAATTAATAGAGCCTTAAAGATCAAAAATATTAGGCAAATATAGGATCGCTAGTTTATATCTAGGATACTTTAGGTAATAGTGTGTCCTTCCTTCAATTATATATTGTAATTTACCATATTTTTTCTATCTATCTTTGACCCTTATATCTCCTGCCTCAACAGTTCTCAGTAACTAAAATCTCATAACGTAAAGCACTTAATAAAGCTCGTTCAAGTATCAAGTGGAAGCATCTTAGAGGTGGCAACAATACCTCATACAAGTTCTTATACTTCATTCAAAGTAAGATACAGGAAAGAAAGGTTTTATTCTGATATCAAGTTTTATGGTGATGTTTTTGGCTTTTTCCTCAATTCCAACGAAAGAATTACGTAACCGTACCTTACCTTCCGTAGTAAGAGCGTATATGATTGTAATTCTAGCTGTACATAGTGCATTAAACTGTGCTTGGCCTACATTCAATACTATTGCGGCTTGTGCTGCAATTTTTTTTTAATGAATGAATAAACATGTTCTCCGTTGTGGATATAAATTGTGGAGAGTAAGCTTAAGCCGAGCTGTGATAGCCCAGCGGTGAGACCGTGCGTCTCTTTCGAAGGGAACACGAGTTCAAACCCGGGCAGGCACCAATGAGTTTTTCTATTAAAACTCAGTCGTCTAATTGATAATTGCTATTTATCACAGGCTTTTCGGTGAAGGAAAACACCGTGAGGAAACCTGCATATCTCTAGAGAATTCTGGAGATATGTGTAACCTACTAATCCGCATTGGAGCAGCTAGGTAGGTCTTAGCTCCAACCCTACTCTCCAGAAACGGAAAGAGCAGGCATATTCCCAGCAGTGGGATTGTAACAGGCCGCTACTTTACTAAGCTTAAGCGACCATCATCATTTTTTACCATTATCCAAATCTAAGAGGGGTCGGCACAATATGTCTTCTTCTTCAGTTCTCCTCTATCATTCGTCAAATCTAGCAACTCCTTTTATATGCATACCATTCTTCACACAATCGATCCATCTTTTTTTCGGCCACCCTCTAGTCATACATCCATCCACATTCACATTTAAAACGTTTTTGGTCACATGGTTTTCATCCCTTCTCATTACATGACCATACCTACTTTCCACACTTCTCATCTTTTCTATAATTAACGTGTATTCGGTGCATTGGCACCTTACACATTATTCGCTTAAATACGAACACGCGGCGCCGCCGCACTCATTTTTGCAACAGTCTACGAGCAAAATGAACAATGCGCGCGCCCCGACATTAGTTTTAATAGCATTAGTTTATAGCAGCATAGTATTAGTTTATCATTAGGTTTATAATAAGTTTGGAGTAGATAACAATTCTTCTCCTTACATTTTGGTCCTTCGAGCCGGATACTGGCTAGTAACCATAGTGCCAACTTTCAACTTCCCCTAATTAATTCATTGCTTATTCTTTCAAATCTCATCACACCGCACATCTATCTTAACATTCTCATCTCATTTGCATGCACGTTTCTTTAAAATTAATAGTATGTAGTGAAGATATGGTTTTTTATGGAATAAACATATTGATTACAATCACTTCACGATAAGTGAAGATACAAAGATGAAATAGGACAAATGTAAAAGATTACATTTATCATTCGCAGCAACAAGCCACGTTCGCTCTACACCGCACTTGAGTCGACATAGATGTAATATACATATGGATATATAATATACAATAGGATATCCCTTGCAACTCAAACCTGCATTAAACCAACCTGCGCCCCAGAAGTCATCAAAGCAGGTAGAACTGAGACTGAATAACCCAGCTCTCACTTTGTTGCGGAAAGCAACGGCTGACTAATTTCAGACTTGTACTATCTCTTCACTGACGAAGTGACTATGTTTGTTCTATTAGTGTTCGTATTGTCGATCGTTATTTGATTGTCAGAGTAGAATCTGATATACTTCAGTATTCTGAATATATGAAAGTCACTTCACGGTACAAAAAATTCCATGTAATATTTTATTTCACGATGGTAAAAGAGATTGTCATAAGCTCAAATTAAAAATTCCACCCAAAAGAATATAAATCCAACATCAAAGTCACATTTTAAGCGTTATTAACGCTAATACTGCGGCGGCTTGTCTCTTGAAGCTTTTCAATATAGTTATTTGTAAATAATTTTTATTTACGCTCATTGCTTCTTTATTCAAATTTAAAAATAATTAAGAGGAAAAATAATTTATAGAATTGGGCGTTATTTTGCGGAGATCCATAATACAAAAGTAATAATAAAATTATTTTCCTATAATCCGCGGTATACAGTAAATAGAAAATATATATTGCGCTAAATGTATAGTGGACTATCCGTTTTTTCATACCCGTTACATACAGGATTCGTAAAAACACAAATGCACTAACCTCCACCACTGCCACCCTAATACACAAGCACTACACGTGAACGTGTGTAGTGCTTGTGTATTGTGGTGGCAGTGATGGAGGTTTGTACATGTCTTTTTACGAATCCTGCATGTATCGCTTATGAAAAAACGATTAGTCGACTATACATTTAGCACTATATATATTTTCTATTTACTGTATCGCGGATTATAGCAAAATAATTTTATTATTACTTTTGTAAGAGGAAAATACAAAGACATTAATTATTAAGTACGTTGCAATTTTGCTTGTAACAAATATCTAACAAATTCAGACCAACAAAATAATTTTCATATAGATAATAAACAATGCTTAAGATATATTTTTTACTTTTATTTAATCTATGTAGTCTCTAATCTTGGGCCTCTTTAAGGGATTTCTATTCCCCAATCTTTAAGAATAAGACAGTAAAAAGATTATTTTATTTATTTATTTAATTTAAAAACAAATTACATCTAACACTTTACAGTTTACTTTCTTCATATCCATAAGCCTTGCCGACTTGTCTGGATATTGCACATTCCACTAAACTATTACCTATCTGAATACACATAAAATATTACCTTATATATAAAACAAACCAAATCAAAACAAAGTATTCTTAATAATAAGTTAGTGCGGGTATATTATTTCATAATGACAGCGAGCACAACAGAAAAATAATATTGAAGATAACGATCTCATCAGATAATTATTAGAATTATGCGTTACTTTGCGGTGATCCATAATACGAATGTAATAATAAAATTATTTTGCTATAATCCGCAAAATAGCAATTAGCATTAATCGTATTACAGTAAAAATAATCTTAATATGAAAGGTTAAATTTAAAGTATAAGTAAAATTATAAAAACAATACAAGATTTGAGAAAATAAACTACATTACATTATTTATTTAATAACGATAACGATATACACATTTTAGGCTGGATTCACTAGTCTAAGTATAATAACTCTATGACATTTACACGATCCAAATATCAATTGTTTATTTGTTCAGTCATTAAAAAATAGGAAAAGAACGAAACAGCACCGACTAAAGACTGTACTGAATAAAAATTCAGGTCTTTTAAAACCCCATCTCAGAAATAGCTTCCGATTCAATTGAAGTATCTTTGCCTCTTCAGAATCTCAGTAAGTCAACCTCTTTTGGAAAGTAAAGAAACATCATTTCTATTCAGGCGTCTCGACAAAGACCTTTTGGAATTTTTTGTCTGTGCATTTCAAATTCTTAGACTTTAATGAAATAAATATCCGTCCATTATACAAAAGTCCTTCATTTTAATGGAACCTTACGTTTTCAATACAGTAAAGTAGTAGTAAAAAAAAGTAACGCCCTGTTACAATCCTGCTGCTGGGCATGGGCCTCCTCTCTTAGTTTCCGCAGAGAAGAGTTGGAGGTAAGATCTACCTCGCTGCTCCGTGCGGTTTAGTAGGTTACATATATCCCCAAATTCTAGCGATATGCAGGTTTCCTCACGATGGTTTTCTTCATCGGAAAGCGTGTGAAATAAATTGCAATTATCAATTAGACACATAAGTTTTAACAGAAAACTCATTGGTGCCTCCCCGGGATTTGAACTCGTGACCCCCTTTAAAGAGTCGCACGGTCTCATCGCTGAGCTACCACAGCTTTGGACCGACGACCCTCTAAACCATTACACTTAAATAAACAAACATTTCAGAGCTCTAATTGGTCTGGTACCTAGATGTAACTTCTAGTTGAATTACTCTTATAGAACTTGTCTTAGTTCTATTAGTTTTATGTGGATATTCGAATAATTTATATAAAAAAATAATTATACCATTATATAACGTTATCAAAGCGTATGTAACTTAAGCAATATATTTCTAAAAGACTGTGATAAACGAAGCGTAACTTTCAAAGATGTCGACAAGCTACGAACGCCAATGCCTTGATCATACGTTACTGGCAGTAAAACTTTGGTAATATATAAAAGTAATTATCAAGCTTATTAAAGACAGGTTATAATGAATAACTTTTGTCTTCAATAAAAGTTTTATAAACCAACTTTGGACTCGGTATATCAATATTTTATTACATCACGATGGCAAGTTTCATATTATTCCTGTTATTAAAAGCGCCTTATTTTCAAAACAAACGAGCAGACTAATTATGGCCAAGATAAGTATTTAAGATGATCATGATCTTAGCAACCGTAATCAATACACATCTATATGGCCTATATGTCTTGATTACTTGTCGACTGTACGTGAACTTACTAAGTGTTTAACAGTCCTAAGTAAAAACATATGAGTTGGTATGAAAATCTGTTCTTTGTTTGATACAAATGTTGGTGAGCGTTAAATTAAGGTTATTTTCGTTGAATGTTATTTAAGTTATAATTATAATACATAAAGCCGTGATAAGCGAACGGTCTCAATGCTGGATCAATGCTAATTTTTTTATTAGAAATAATAAAGCGGAGCGCTTCGCGCGCATTCGTTGAATGTCAATTACGTAGGGATAAAACTTTTTTCAAATAGGAGGAACAAAGTCATGAAGTACCTAAGCAAACTCTCCAAAATTAATTCTCTGAAAATCTAGCAACTAACAACGCACAGCTAATGTAGCAATCTGCCTTCTCTTTTTTTATACAAGAGGGTGAGCAGGATCTTAGTCTTACCAATTTCTCCAATACGAATTATAGTACCCGGCAATAAATAATGCACATCGAGAACTTAGAACGAAACAGCCGGCTAATTCGGTTTCGTAGAGCGCTGTCACTGTCACACACGGGTTCGTCAGTCTGTGCGATAGAGACAATGCTCTATGAAGAAGAATCTGGCCGGTTTCCGATTCTGAGCCTCGATGTGCATTATTTATTGCCGCGTACTATACCTACGAGTACATGTATCCCAGTAATTATCTAAAGATATGTAGATCCCATCACGATGTCTTTCAAAGCGCATTCAGTACTGCAAATATCAATTAACCATTTAAAAACCCCTCACGTGCCTACACGGGGTTTAAATACGTGAACCTCAGACGTTCTCAACGTTAAGACACAAAGAAATCAGAAATTAATATTTTCAATAAACACTAATTAAGGATTTGCTACTAAAGAGTCAGTTTGATTGACATGTCAAAAAGTGAAGCAATTGCGAATCTAGGCTGTGATTCTAAATTCATTGTTCTATCAGCATTCATTAATGAAAAATATAAAAATTTCAAATAGAAGATCCTTTGTTATACAAACTAAAATTTTAAACAATGTTGACAAGCTTTGAACACCACTATCTTGATTATACGACGAGAGCTAAGAATCTTTGACTTAATTTTCGCATAATGAATATAAAGTTACCATAAAAGTAATTATAAGGCTTGTTAATATTAAGATTACTACGAATTATATACAAAACAAAACCCTGACATAAACCTATTGTTGTCCGACATTTTTCTTGTACCTTACTGATAACTATTGTATAATATAATTACTTAATATAAATTTTGATAAGTAACTCATAGAATGATGTTTAATTATTTATACATAATTGATATACAAAAAATAACATTTTGTTTTGCTGCAAATTACGCATTCTTTTATATAATTGTTATATTATATTCTTATATAGTCTTATGTTGTATTTCAGATGAAAGTGAAAGCTTTTGCATAAGACTTTTCTGCTGTTTTAAAATTTTCGTTATATTTATGTACACACTTGTTCTTTGTCCTAAGCTTTCAAAGTTTTAAATAGTTAAGACTAAAGTAAACACTGAAATGATAATGATATGTCGCATAATTCGCAGGAAATTTCAGTAGGTTTAATTCTTGACTTATTTAATCTATATGTATAGATATCTCTGTATGGACTGTCATATACAGTTGTTTAACCTACACTTCAGAATATTACGCGCTGCTTTAAAAAATCATATTACACAAAAATATGACTTTGAAAAGTCTGTAACGGTTTTAGGGAAAAAATGCGAACACAATTTGATTAGGGCTAAACCAAATCATAACTTGATTACGACAAAATTTATTTTCGAGGTTGGGAGATTTGCGTCTAAAAACGTAAAAAATTATTTGAATAAGGTAAGGAAAAATTATTTGAATAACGTAAGGTTTTATCAAATGTGCCGTGTGGTATCCGGTTGAGTAGAATAGATCACCTTCTTCCTTACCGAGGGCTCGTAAAATACGACTAAGGTAAGTTAACGTCAGGCAGGCGGCTCGTCGTAAAATACGTTCCCAAATCATGTGACAACATGTTTGTAACATGTTGTCCCGACCGCACTTAGAGTGGGATAAGGGCAGGAGGATGTATGGTTTTATCAAATCCTCAACGATCTTCAAAAAGACCGTAGAGGATTACTTGATTCAAACAGCACTCGATCATATGGCTGATGATGTTGTCAAAATTAAACTACTCTACAGTCTAGATTTAATTATGAGCCTGATAAGAAAGGTCAAAGTCACTCACCGTGTGATGGGGCAAGCTTGCTCGAAGTATCTCTGCGAGATCAAATCAGATATGAGATCCGTAGAAGAACTAAAGTCACCGACAGAGATCAGTATGTCGCGAAGCTGAAGTGGCGATGAGAGTGGCACGTAGTACGAAGATAGTTGGGGTGTTAATGTATTAGAATGGCGACCCCGCAATGGCAAACGCAGAATCGAAAGACCCCCAACGAGGTGGACTGATGACCTCAAAAATCCCGTGAAGAGACTTATGTCTAGTTTATGGACGGCCATTAGTTTTAGGCGAGAGAGAGATTGAATAAATGATTTTATACAAAATAATTATTTTAAACTTTAGATTCTTGTTCATATTTAACAAATCATGACATTATCCCCTTGCCTATTCCTAAATATAATTTGTGTGTCACTAAATAATTTATAGAATTAGGTTACTTTGCGGAGATCCATAATACAAAAGTAATAATAAAAATAATTTGACTATAATCCGCGATACAGTAAATATATATATAGTGTTAAATGTATAGTGGACTATCCGTTTTTTCATACCCGATTCATGCTGGATTCGTAAAAACACATGTACAAACCTCCACCGCTGCCACTACAATACACAAGCACTACACACGTTCACTATCACAAACTCAACAATCGTTTCTCCCCGCAACCGAAGCATCATCAGGAGATAGACTCCACGACAAAACGACGCTTTGCGATTTTGTACGTTACGTTACGTAGCGTGTGTAGTGCTTGTGTATTGTGGTGGCGGTGGTGGGGGTTTGTGCATGTGTTTTTACGAATCCTGCATGTATCGGATATGAAAAAATGGATAGTCTATTATACATTTAGCACTAAATATATTTTCTATTTACTGTATCGCGAATTATAGTAAAATAGTTTTTGTTATTACTTTTGTGTGTCGCTCTTAAAATTACAATCCATAAGACCCTTAATATGAAAATTGTTAATAAAAGACCAAAGTTCTTGGCGTACTTGACGTAATTTGCTTTATATTTATCCATCAGGGATACTTAATATGCAAAAAAAGTAACTCATTATTATTTCAAGACAAACGCCTCTTCATTAAAGGAATTCTCGATCAACGAACGGACTGATCGTGAGTCATAGGCATTTTAATATGATACCTAATAGGCCTGATTATTCTTAGAATTCTTAATCGAAGTATAAAGCAGTAGCCATACTAAAGTTTCACAAAAGTAGTTTTGTATTCTTTATAAGCAATGGCTACGATCTTACCTGATGGAAGCGAATGATGAAAGCCTAAGATAGACTGCGCTTTCCACTATATTACCTATTTTTTTAATTTAGCTACTGATGCATGGATGAGTTTATTATGTAATAGCCGAGATTAATGTAATTTCTATTTGCTGTTGTAATATTTTCATGTCAGTACTACCTCAACTCATAGTATAGTATATATACCTCAAACAGTATTTCATCTAAGAGAAACCATGTGCTCGGAAGAAATGTACGGACAATGGATGAAAAGTACAAAAAAAATAACTATATTATTTTGCTATAGTCCGCGATAAACGTTTAAATTAGTACAAGTTATCGCTGATTTATCGCAAAATAATCATTTTCACTAATTTTGTATTATGGACCTCCACAAAGTATCTCCTAATTCCATAAATTAATGCATAAAAAGCTTTAGAACACAGCTTAATTGGTATGCGATTAGAAAAATAGGTACTTTAAAAATTATCTTTTTATATAAAAAAATGATCAGAATCATTGTGTAGATGTTGTGTAGATGTTCTTTTACCATAAACTCACCAAAATTGTAAAAACCATAACACGCACAGCAATAACAATATACTTATTCCCATCTGCTTGTAGCAAGTTTTAAACCCACCATTCAACAACAAAATCAACATTGTAAGTCTAGTCATTACATAATTCCTGGAATCTAATATCCCTAACGATCTTTACAAAAAAAAACCCTGCAAAAAAAACTCTAAAAAGAGTCGTCCTAAAAATATTCAATTACGATTATGCAAACAGGCTCTTTATTTATAGAGGCTATCTAATAAATATGAAAATGGATGTAAAATTGTCGTTATATTCCCTTATAAGAGCACAATAATTAATTATTCCGAAATATAACTTTTTCTGATGTTCCATATAGTAAAGGGAGCTTTTTTGCTGCTTTAATTACCGAACTACTTTCAGTTTCAAATTCACCAAATAAGCAACAATTTCGTTGCGCATAGCAAGCCTTAAACTTGTTTAACAAGTTTTGAACTCCGCAACCCAGAGTATATGTATATTCAATCTAGAAAAGCGCTTTACTCTACTTTCTTCACAATTTTCGTGTCCTAAATACAGTAATTAAAAGTCGCTTAAAATTTAAACAGAAAGAAAGTTGTTAAGACTTTTTATGTCGCTTATTTTACGGAAAAGTTGTAAAAGTTTAATACCTGTGAAAGATCACCATCTTCCCTCAGTTTTTCGGCTATGGTCGGCTTTCTTTGGGCTAGAACGGTGCCTGCTAACATCACTAATAATAACACGTTAAGTCCACCCATTTTCGAGTTTCCAACTTCACTTATTCACTTATAAGCACTCGCGGCATTCATCGGATGTTACGCGCGGCAAGAGTCAACGCGCGTCGGTAAATGCCGGGTTACGTCGCTGAGAGGCTACGCGTTGACGCAGTGTCTATCTCACTCACGCATACGTTTAATGGTCAAATTGGTCATGTTTCGAGGCTCATTCAAAAATAACGTTACAAAATACTGATATGTAACGGTTACTTTTTGTGGTTATTTACACGCATCACTGAACGATTGACTTTTGATTGTTTTTGGTATGAAATTGGAGAAAGCCAAATTTTTCATACAAAATTAAAAGTTAGTGAATTTCAGTCAAAAAGAAATCCTGACCTAACCTAAAATTAGAAATTACAATAGAAACAAAAAATATTCAATCTGATATTTCGATCAAATGCAAAATTCCATTAAAATCAATGTTTAGATCGAAATTATTAAGTACCAATACTAGCTTTTATGTAGAAAAAAGACAACAAGATAAGGGACAAATGTGTTTCTTGTTAGCTATATTTGACAACACTAATTTATAGGTATTTCTTTAATACCGTTTACTACCGTATAATAACGCTCATTATGACAATCTAATTTTCTAAACATGAATTATTCAGCGGTTTAGTTATTTTGAAATATAAATATTAAATATTCTAAAAATATTAAATTATCTCGTGTTATTATAAACATTGTAGTACCACTTAAGAATAAAATGAAAATATTAACTAATAAATGAAGGTAAAGCAGAACACCTCTATATAACCTTAAAGATCACGTAGGTGTGATACTAATTCCCTAATGCATAAAGAAATACATAAACCCGTTATACGAGGGCTGATACGATGCTGGAAGTGACGTCATTACTTTGCAATTGAAATTAAACTGCAAACTTTATTAATAATGCTATGATCAATTAAGGTAATGAAAATCCTGTAGTGTGCCGATTCCTTATTTGCAAAGAACAAAAACTGTATGGACTATATTCCATACAGACTTTTTTCTACGCATGTCTATATAAAATCTATATAGAATGTGCCAAGGTTAAGAACTTTAATCATAAATAATACGCAATAATCTTTGGAAAAAAACTATGTCTAGCAATAGACGTCCATTGATTACACAAGAAGAATTGATTATAAAATCCTTAAAATATTCTATTTATAAAGTGTCGACCTTAAAAAAAATATTTTTTCTCATAAAAAAATTGGTTGCTACATATCTTAATTCGAAAACTGATGAATTACATAATTGTAATAAGTTCGAAAAAATTACATAATTGCCCTATGTTTTATTACGACATTATTCAGTTATTAAGCAACATTCTTCTCATTTCATCATTCATTCTTAAATTGATGGGTTAGGTTAAGCTCCATTACATAATCTGCGTACAAAAGTACAGTTACAAAATGTTCCAATCCTACTGCTGAGGAACTCTCCTTCCTCTTTTGACGGCCTCTTTTAGCATATTCGAGATATTCTCTTAATATAAGTATGTAGTTTTCACCAGGTTACGTTCCTTCAATATAATGCACACGCTAAACTGTGAAATGAATAAACATACTTTTTTATAGGAAGCTCATATGTCTACAGTTAGCCATATTAACTGTTTTACCGTATAATTGTTTATTACATCCGTACCTTATAATTAAGTTTTAAACATGATGTAGATAGATAGATGACTGAATAATATAATTGTTTAGTTATATATAATTGATTGTGTAAGGAATTATATGTATATAAAAAGAGTAGCAACAGAGTTGACGGATGATAGAGGCACATGGAAGATGAATACATTCTGCCGACCTCACTTAGAGGAGATAATGGTAAGAAAATTATAATTATTTTATAAGTATATTATTTTGTAAGTGAAAATACAGATGAAGTGTCCAGTGAGATAAAATTGAATATTAGACTCGTAAAATGACTACAAAATTATGGCCATTCGAGATTAGCAAACACGAAACCGTTTGACACAGAGGTGTCGCAACAGGAAGTTCCTGTTTAAAATGCAAGTCCCGACAAGCAATTGTATCTTGTTTTTATAAGAGGTCCATTTTTACCTGACTGTCGCGGCCCACTATTATGCAAGTGACGTGACTGATGAACGTGATGGGAACTGATTATGGTTTTTTTGTTATTTATAAACGAACTAACTTCTAGTAATATATAGCAATTTTGTCGTGGAGTCTATCTCCTGATGATGCTTCGGTTGCGGGGCGAAACGATTGTTGAGTTTGTGAAAGTAAACATGTGTATTGCTTGTGTATTGTGGTGGCGGTGGTGGAGATTTGTGCATGTTTTTTAACGAATAATTTCACTAAAACTTTTGTAATATATAGCGGTTACAGATCAGATTATCGAGAGATCCTTGTTTATAATGCAAAAGTCGTTATGGTTTTGCGGTTAATACCTAGACCTCATAGGATTGCTGCCTCAACCTCTAAGAATTATCCTATAATGAATAAAAATATTACGAAAGAATCTGCGCATAGATATTGTAAATACAGAGATTCAAATTGTGATAGTAATTGCTTTTGAATGGAACGGTGAAATTGCGTGACCGTACTTAAGGTTCGTCGGGTTAAAAACCTAGTCATGCACTTAAGAGATTTGTTTAAATGCTCATTTTTTCAATTATATAAAAAAATTAACAATATTTACAATTCATAAGACGTTTTACGTTGAGGGAAAACATTTTGAGAAATCTGCATATCACTACAGAATACATAAATAGGCCTTGAAGCAAGGTGATATATCTAAACGTCTACTGTTTTCTTTGAGGAGAAAAGAGAATTAGCAGAGATATAGTAACAGGCAGATATTCTAACAAATATTATAATATATATTTTTTTAATATTTACAACAAAATGTACAAGTTATGGCTATCTTAAATTACTTACACGCAAGTACTATACAAATCATGCCCACGTGAAATGATCCCAAGAAACAACAAGTAAATAAAATAAAAATATATGTATAATTATATAAAATTCAATAATATTAGAATTACAAACTTTATATAACCATACAACTTTGTTTACATTACAATAATATAAATACAATATTGGGGTTCACTAAATTATAAATTGGTTAGTTACGTGATAATCGACCGATCCCAAAGGCTTAACCGCAATAAATCAAATTGTTAACTAATTGGCTGATCAATTTAATGCTAACAAATTGTCCCATTTGGCTGATTCTGAACATTAAAAAGCTCTATCACGAATTTTCATCACTAATAATGTGGAAGGAAAACATGTAGCAGCTATTGGAAAAACCATTTGCACGTACAATCCTTTGACATATAACATTATTGCTTGATTCTCATACTGGAATTTAAGGTTATTTGATTAGAACAACCACAAATTGCGTTTTATAATAAAAACCATTCGTTTGTATAACTATTAACAAATAAGGCACTCATTAAATGTATGAGTTCTATATTATCAATACTCTCTCCATTGATCAAACTTTAAAAATTACTGTATCAAAATGTTAAAAATTAAGAATTGGGAACATAACTCAAGTAAAAAAAAATCTCCTCGAAAAATCTAAAAGGAAACATGTATTAGTATTTTTAACATATGATTGTTATAACTAGCTAAATTACGTTTTTCTATGATGAACGCGGTGAGAGTGTAATGAAATCAACGTATTTTCTGAAATATGCAAAAATCTGTATAGCCTGCTAATCCCGATTCTGCTCTCGCCCGTCCTTCCTGTTACTATGTCAAAGTCATTTACAACTAACAGCATTAGTCAATTCGAAAAAACAACCTGCTAATACACTATCGCTCAAATAAAATTTATAATCTACTTTTTTCTTCTACTACGAATTTATAGATAAATATGAATAAAGCACTGTCCTAATTTTTTACATGGGGAAATACTTCTCGTAACCTTCAACACCCTACTTCACAAGCAGCGCACAAAATTACTAGAATAAAAACTCAATCATCCATTCTACATTTGTCACGAATTTTCAGAGGTGTATTGAGTACTGAAAACATAGAAAATACTATAATATGATATAATACATATTATCTTAATATTCAGTATTCACTTGAGAAAACCCTCCTAGTAATATTTTAAATTATTCTTGTTATAGCAAGCTTATGCCTTATCCCAATCTAAACCAGCGTATGTAATAAAATACGGATCACGGCATAAAACTTGCTCAAAGATACATCCCAATAACTGTAAAGATTCTAAGATTTGCAATAAGTTCTACAAATCAAATGAAACGGGACAACATGGACAAGACATCCACGAAGAGAATGAAGGAAAAGAGAGATAGGTCAGAGCCTAAGTCCAACAGACCTACACAAAAGTCCGGGCTAAAGCCCTGCGAGAAATGGCATGAGAAATGGAAATAGGAGGTACGCCTCGAAGAACGTACCACTCTCGTCTTCGGGTGAGTAAGAAAACCCCTGCAATACTCGAAAAAACTAAAGATAATCAGTTTAAAATGTTGACACTGTTTTTATGAGACGTTTTGTCGATTTATTTTACTGTTATAACATATCTCATTACCATCTGTTTCTGTAAACTTCACAATAACATTACGGGCTTATTAGTATATCATTTGAAAGCAAATCCAAAATTCGCTTGCCGCTATTTAGCTCGTTACATGGCATTAACTAGATAGCGTATCAGGATAGTGTTACTGTGGAGAAATCAATTGCACCGGTTATTAAACGTTTGGTATTGAACAATGAGTTCATATTTGCCTCTAGGGGACAATGATAGGAAATGAGCGTGAAACTCGTATGAGGCCTATTTCACACTGTGACGCTTAAATAATAGTTGCAATATTATCTAATTTAAATCATATATTTACGAATGTGGATCATTTGAATAAGAATAGGGTCTCCGTATAAATTCCGTATATATATAAACTCTGTATAAACTGTGAAGTTTTCCTAAAAAAAAATGTATAACTTCACTGGCTGTGCCTCGCCCGCTTGGATATCAGTGCATTGCGATTTTGTCGTGGAGGCTGTCCTCCTGATGATGCTTCGGTTTCGGAGCGAAACGATCGTCGAAAATGTTGTGGTGGTGGGTGTGTGTGCTGCTTGTGTGCTTTGTTGCTGGTGGAAGAGCCTTGGGGTGCGTGTGGTGGCTTGTCCTGCATGTGTAAGGTTCGTAAATTTTGCCTGCTTCATACACATTAGCTTTGCATGCATTTGCTCAACCCGTACGGATTATAGCGAGGTAGTTTTGTTATAGTGCCTATAATATGGAATTCCGCAAAGTAACGCCTGCTTCTATAAATCAGTGTATTTAATTAACATTTTGTACATAAAAGTAGTCATTATAAATAAAGCAAGAAAGTTAATAGCAAAGTCAGCTTTGCGATTTTCTTGCTGGGAAACGATTGTTTAGTTTGTGATAGTTAAAGTGTGTAGAGCTCGTATAGTGTGATGGCGTTGGTGCACGTTTGTGCGTGTATTTGTACGAATTCTGCATGTATTAGGTATGAAAACAGATAGTCCACTCCACGTTAAGCATTATATATATTTTCCATTTTCTTAATTGCGGATTGAAAAATAATTTCATTAGTACATAATATGTATTATGGATCTCCGCAAAGTAACATCTAATTCTTAAAATTATTTTCCATACTAATAAGTACGGTCAGTAATTTTAAACTATAAAATCTTTAATTCCGGCCACGTCGCCAGATATTTTAATGCATGTAGACTTGCCTTTACTTACCACATTACAAGTTTATGCACGTTTTAGTGGGAGGGAAATAGTCTCTGTGTGATGTGTGCGGGAATTTCGTGTTATCCATATTTTCGAATATGTGTACGACTATATATCATACTTACTCAACAAGACTATCTGTATTGTTCCATAACTTTATAAATACTTGTTGCTTTGCTAACACTATATTGACACCAATTTAAAGCTCTTCCTTAGAAAGATTTTTATTAGAGTTAGGGCTAAAGGAATTTGTATCTCATTTAGAAAAGTGTTTTAGTAACTCATACGATATTGTTTATACCGGTAACTTTACAATAGCAATGATAAAGTATATTGAGAATTGATAGTGTATCCTACATCTAGCAATACATTTTTTTTAACCACACGATTACAATTACAACTTTCTTCAACCATGGATTGTAGTTAATAAATAAATAAAAAATAATAATTCAATCGTCACTTTTATAGAAAGACAGTAAGATAGACAGATAAAATAACTTATATGATAGAAATGCAACTTAGTTAAAAAAATTATGAGTACTTAATAGTTAGTTATTATGGTGAGTAGACTATTGAAGTTTTGTAGAGAATCTTTATAACAAACTATAACGAGTAAATACATGATTAATTGATGTACTCGGCGTTGATATTACAATGGTACGATGACATTATAAAATGTTGGAGCGGCGAGACCGCACTCGATGACCGCTATGGCAGGCCTGCAACTAAATGAGCAAAGGCGGTCACAGGGACCAACCGAACTCAAGATATTCAGGATCCTATGACTTAAAAACTCCTTGAAGAAATATTTGCTATGATTGTTATGAATTGGCTTGGTCTTTTATATTTCGATTTGAAAATCACGTCTTCAAATATTTTACATCATATATTTTATCGTCATAGTTAATACTATACTATCTAAACTATTCCCAATTGAAAAATATGAATATAATACATAATATGCGAAATTTTGAAATGCAAAGCAAGAATCATCCAAGAATATTTAAACGATTTTAAGTATTTTTTTGAATTTCATAGAAAACTATTATACTTAATTGATATGTATAATTCATAACCAACATTACGAAAGAAAGAAGCAAATCCTGCATATATTAGTATGTGTATGTATGTGTAGAATGGAAAACTCTGTCCATTTCCCTTAAAGGGAACACGGAGAATCAATAAGTGTAAAGAATTTATAACAATTCAGCCGACAAAAGCACAAAAGTCGATTTCTAACTCTCCGGATATTAGCTAGATATTTCGAAGATTTATCAACTCAATAAAACAGGTAATAAAATAGATATCTGCTTTATGAAAGTTTTTGTGACGTCCGATCGTTAATCATTGAGACAAAATGATTGTTCCGTAGAGAGTTTCACACAATCATTTCCTAATTGTTCAGTGATTTATACTAAGAAATACTTTACTAGAACTATTAAATTTGGTTAATTTAATAGTTTTATGTCGTTAAATTTTCCATTTTCCTTGACAACCTTAATAAAATATGTGTTGAATATGAGTTAAGCAAAAATTACTCTTTTTGGTACTGGTAAGAGGTGCCTAAGGCAATTTAGGCAAGAAGCAACTACGGAAAGCTGCTACCAAAGTTTATTCATATAAGTTGAGCTTTTTTTCCTCTAAAAACAGGCAACGTAACAATAATTTTAATGATGTTGCATGTGTGGTATCCATGAAGTTAGCTATTTCCGCCCTCTATTTCGTCATATCTACGTAGAATTAAATTTAAAGCCGAATGAAATATGAAAGATATTGAACAAAAGCGATGTTCTAAAGCGAACCAGATGATAAATGGTAGAAAGGAAGGTGCGAAACGTAATTAAGGTGAAAAGATGCGGTTATGAAGTACGATAATAATTAGGGAACAAGCAATGAGAACTTGGATTATCTTTTCAATTTCTCATGTATTTTTGAAAAACAAAAATTACAAAACAGTTTTTGTTTTTCATTGTCATATAAAAGCTGTATTAGCCGAACAGTAAGATCGTATGCCTCTTAATGTGATGTTATGGGTTCAAACCCCGAGCAAGGACCAACGAATTTTGCTGTAAAACTTATGTGTCTTATTAATATTTTCAATTTTTACATACGATTCGGGTAAGGAAAAGATTTCGAGGAATTAGTGAAAATCTTTAGAGAATTCTAGGGATATGTGTAACTTACCAGCAGCGTGGTGGGTCTTAGATGCAAAGGTTCGTTCTAAAAACGGAAAGAGAGGCGGCCTATGCCCAGCAGTTGGATAACATAAGGTCGTTACTTTACTTTACTATTGTTATATAACGCAGAGCTCGCATGTGTCTCCGAAACGGTTCAGTGAAGAAATATAGTAGTCAAAAACATGTGGGCACTATGTTGTATGTTTTAGCTACGGACCTAGCGTGTTCAAACCTAAATTGTATTAGGCGCCATATTGTCGGACGCGTCCGCTCGCTGGAGTCTTTCATCTAGTGGGAAAAGGCTACCTATTTCACAAACAACATGTTTATTAGATTTCATAGTTTGTTGTATAAACAGTTTTAACCTCACACATTTTATAACAATTATATAATTTTTATCTTGAAATTATGGCTCTTTTAAATTATTTTTTGTATTTTGACTGCTTTTTGGCATCACCGACGGTATGAGCGAACGGAAACACATTTTAAGAGAAAATAGTTTATTTATAATTAACGCCATGTGGTATCCGGCAGAATAGCCTCCACCAGACCACCCTCCATTCTTCCCGAGGTGTCGTAAAAAGCGACTAAGGTAAGTTGACGTCAGGCAGGCGGCCGGTCGTAAAATACGTAGCCAAATCATGTGACAACATGTTTAAACATGTTATGCTGTCCCCACTTAGAGTGGGATAAGGGCAGGAGAATGATGATGATAGTTTATTTATAATTAATAGATATAAATACCCGTCTGATAAAAGAAAAGCAAAAGTAATAATTAAATTATTTTGCTATAATTCGCGATAAAATAAAAAGAAAAAATGTATATAGTCCTAAGTGTATAGTGGACTTTCCGTTATTCATACCCGATACATCCATGATTCGTAAAAACTCATGCACAAACCTCCACCACCGCCACCACAATACAAATGCACTACACACTTTCACTATTACAAACTCAACAATCGTTTCGCTCTGCAATCGAAGCATTATCAGGAGATATACTCCACGACATAATCGCAAGGCTTGCTTTGCTTCTTTCTATAAATATTAAATATTCTATAAATTATTTAAAAGAAAAGCATTTAAATAATCGATGGTATTAGGTGATACTTTGCGGATACCCATAATACAGATGTAATAAAAATATTATTTTGCTATAGTCCTAGATAAAAGCAAATAATATATGTGATGCTACATTTTAGAGTACTTCTCGTTTTCATACCTACGCATCTTGCTTGTATCAGTATGTAAAAAAAATATAGCAAAATAATATTACTTTTACGTCAGTTAAGGTTTACTTATACAGTAAACCTTAACTGATGTAAAAATAATACAATATATGTATATTTTTTTACTATACGTAAAAAAGAACTCATGAAGTATCTTCAAACATCTGGTAATACTTTAGTCTTGAAGTTTTGTGAAAAAAATCTCCTGGCTTTGGGTGCGCTAATCTCCTTATTACATCTACGCAATATAGTAAATTAGAGTTTCCTGACACTAAAAGTTTATTTAGCAGAATTCTCACGACCATGACACTATTTAGTAATAAGTAGCCTTAACAGCGGGTACGTCTGTCGCTACAGCATAGTGTCATATATCAGAATTAGCTCTTATGTTTCAATTCCATAATTTCCGCGATGTAATTGTGGTTGTGGCATTATTTACCCGATAAAATAAGCCAAGGTTACAAGGACAGGTTAAATGATTTATAGAAGCAGGCGTTACTTTGCGGAATTCCATATTACAAGCAATACAACAGAACTAACTACTTTGCTATAATCCGCACGGGTTAAGTGAATGCATGCAAAGCCAATGTGTATGAAGCAGGCAAAATCTACGCACCTTATACATGCAGGACCAGTCACCACATGCACCCCAAGGCGCAATTCACCAGCAACAACGCACACAAATCAGGAGCCTATCCTCCTGATGATGCTTCGGTTTCGGGGCGAAACGATCGTCGAGATTGTGGTGGTGGGTGTGTGTGCTGCTTTTGTGTGCGTTGTTGCTGGTGAATTGCGCCTTGGGGTGCATGTGGTGACTGGTCCTGCATGTATAAGGTGCGTAGATTTTGCCTGCTTCATACACATTGGCTTTGCATGCATTCACTTAACCCGTGCGGATTATAGCAAAGTAGTTAGTTCTGTTGTATTGCTTGCAAGGACAGGTTATTTAAAGGTCATCTATATAAGCAACGATTGAACAATATTTTTCACATTCTTACATCGACTATTCAAAGCTTTCTGCCTTTTTCCGATTTCACGATAAATACTCATGGTTATACTTCACTGAAAAATGTTCTAAGGCCACAGGATAGGTTTAATTAAAATATCATTCCTTTCTACTGAAGCATCTGCATTTCACATAATTGGTACGAGGCTAGGAAGCTTCTGCGCTTGCTCGTCATGTTAGGATAGAAAAGTAAGCTTATAAATCAATGAGCTCGTCATAGATTAAAAGTAATTTAGTATTGTACACAAATTTAATAATTTAAGTTTACTTCAAACATTTCTTAATTTAAGAAATATATTTTACTAACTTTATGTATTCAAAATAAATTTGGTATTTTTTGGTTTTAGAATCTAAATATGTTTGATATTAAGATTCGATATTTTTTTTGAAAATTAAATCATATATGACATTTTTCAGAATTAGAATCACGTTTTTCTTATATAAAAAGGTAAAAAGTAAAAATAAACGTTTTTATAAAATAAATTTCTTATTGCATTTTAAAAGAACATTATTTATAAAATTTTAAGACTCAAAATATAGTATATATATAGGAAAAAATTTATGCTACACTATTATTGGCACTATATTACAGTAGCGTCTAAATATTATCTCTGTACCCATTCGGTTTACAAAGAGTTAGGATTGGTATCATAAATCCTTGGGACGAGAGCCGTTTAACGAACGGGTTCAGCTGAACAAGATATATTTTACCACCCTTAAGACTCGTCTAGCATTCTTAAAAAGATTTTCGTACCCCGTGTTTGGCCACAACACAACTGAGATTGTGTTAAGCCGTAAATATATTTATAGGCGCCGGAGGCCTGAAATTGGATTTATTGGGGTCGTAGGCATAATAGCCGGAATCTGGTTTAGCGGTAGTTCCACTAAGACGAACTGCAGAACGCTGGTGGAAAGAGGAATAAAATTACGACACATATGGATGTAATTGGTATGGACCAACACTACTATGTAATCTCTTTCTATATAATTTCTATAATTATAATTTCTGTCTATTTGTCGTAACACTTTCAAGGCTAACTCGCTAGACCAAGATTGATGATTATTAGTATATTTCAAGTTTATATACAGGGCTAACATATAGAGTAGTAAAATTTCCCGTTTTTTCCTCGTGAACACACGATTATTGCCGCAAACTCAATACTTATATTTTCATTATTCGTCTGGTCTAGCCTGAGGGCGTTTTGCCTGTGACTATAAACCACTTTGCTAAAGTTTAAGATTTAATATTCCGGTACTGTGATTTACAGAAACTGCCTTCTTTCTTCTTTTGCGCTGATAGTTTGGCTGTACTTGCACGTACATTTAGTTCACTGTCAAGCGTAAATCTGTATACGATTAATGAACATTTTCAATTTATAGTGTAAACTTATGTGTATGCTCGTAAAAGTTTACAAAAGTTTATCTTATTCCTGAGGGCTAGCTGAATTCCATGAAATTGGGTATCGAACATAGATTTCTAGGAGACCGCTTTACGCATACTTAAAAAGTGAGACTCGAGACACTTCACTAAATCAGTTTTAAAAGGTGCACGGTACAAAAGTAACATAAAATTCGAAACACTTCGTCGTTTTTTATACACCTTCGCGAAAATTATATTTCTTTGTTCGTATTTACAAAGTTATAAAGAAACAGAAACTTATGTATATACTTTCAATCTTTGACCAACAGAACATGTGAAGAAACTGGGGATAAAAATACAAATTTAACGATGAATATTCACTCGTTAATTAGATGCGCGTGATGACATAGCATTAACTAATGAAACTGTGATGAGACAATTTGGCAAAGCTCGTGGCTTATTTAGGTTACACGGTATTAGGCTGCACATAATAAAGTTACTGAGTTCGAACACTGGCTCCTGCCCAAAATGAGGATAAATGTTAGTCGAAAAATTTCAGAACAGCACTGATCTGAGTGTGTTTTGCGCAACGTTAAAAAAACAATGATAGGCTTGTGATACAAAAAAAACTAATAGAAGCTTAAACAACCAAGATTACGATCAAATATATTTCAAAACAAACTCTCCCGCCACATCTGTCTTTCTAACTACAAATCGAATTGTAATGCGGATTTCGCTAATATATTGAGTAATTCATGAGAAAGTTTAGGTATGAGTGTCAAATTCATACCCAATATATTCATCATTCAGGGAAACTTGAAAATAAGTGCTTTACAATCGTCAACTCTAATGTTGGCTCGGAAAATTTCTTTACCGAAAAGTGCCAGCAAAAACCTCGGCGGTTGCTAAATGTTCTCCTTATAACTAGTATGTATGTATGCAAGTAAGTCTAATCCTGGTTTTTTTTTTTCAGGAAAATATGAGTAAATATGAAAATATGAGAAAAATGTGAGTATGTCACACAGAAAGCTCGGACATAGAACAAAAAGCTAACCTAACCTTCTCTTATGGTTGAATATATCGCTTTTAGTACCTAGGTACCATAACACTGACTCATATCCTGTACAACTCGTGTAAAACAGCGATGCGCTGTAGTAAAGTAATAATTGATCCCTTATAAAAAAAACTGGTTATTCAAACCTTACATAAGTGATAAGTATCCATTATTAAAACCTTGATGTCGCGACCTTATAATTCTTTGCAGGGCAAAGGCTTCATCTTTTATTGAAATGAAGGTTTCCGCTTATCTGCTTAGGTATTATTGCATAATAGTGAAAATAGAATTTAATTTGTAAATTATGATACTATGTACAGTCTTAAACGCCTAAAGTATGGTTGGTGTAAACCATACCAAATGTTCGAAGTTTCATACTCGTGTACGCCCTATATGAATATTCTAGAAAACTTATCGAAAGTCTGTTCCCATATTTATTTCTTTATTTATTTTTGTGAGACCATCAACGACAAATACATCATTTACATTATATAACACAAACTCAATATTAATCGGTTTTCAGCTAAATGTACCGTCAATTACAGATGGTGACGATGTGAGTATTACAATTTTCAAGCATATCATGGATTTCCTCACGATGTTTTCCGTCACTGAAAAACATGTAATTATTTGTAAATATCACTTTATGCACATAAGTGTACTCTACACTTGATTGTGCTTCTCTGGAGTACAATTCCACAACCCCCAAAGCAAGAACCTAATTAGCTACCAGAGCTACTATAATAGTTAGTCCTAAGTAAATATTATTCTATAATTTATCTACATCACTGTTGACGTTGGATTTCAATCGCTCTTAAAATTTTGGCAGTGTATTCGATAATTAAAATTTAATAGACCAAAAAGTTTTGTGAAGTTTAAATAATCACTAATAAATAAAGATAAAATAAAAATAAGTCTATAACTATAACTATTTAAGATAAACATAACTTTTACAGTATTGTTGTAAATAAATGTATGGATTAGTCGTTTATTCAAATTCTCTATAAGGCAATATTCTTAAAAGTAAAAAATTGTATATTGTTAAAACTTTATATTACTTTATTTCAAATCAAAGTAGAAATAGCCTTTCATATAAGAAACTAGAAACTAAAGAAAGTAATTTAAAAGTGCGGGTGTTATTGGCAGTTAGCTACTGCTAAACTGTATTACAAAAAGTAAAAAAAATCTACTGCGTCATTACGCTGCTATATTGCTAACGGAGACGCCCGTTGTTTCGATATCAGCACATAAACAGATATACTGCTCTAAATAATAGTGAAAAAACAAAATAACACTACAAATCTAGTTTCTAAATATTGAAATCTAAATTAGGAAATAAATTTTAAATAAATATGTACATAAAAAAGTAAAGTAGCGGCCTGTTACAATCCCACTGCTGGGAATAGGCCTCCTCTCTCCGTTTCTGGAGAGAAGGGTTGGAGCTAAGGCCTACCACGCTGCTCCAATGCGGATTGGTAGGTTACACATATCTCCAGAATTCTCTAAAGATATGCAGGTTTCCTCACGATTTTTTCCTTCACCGCAAAGCGTGTGATAAATTGCAATTACCAATTAGACACATGAGTTTTAATAGAAAAACTCATTGGTGCCTGCCCGGGTTTGAACTCGTGTTCCCCTCGAAAGAGGCGTACGGTGTTACCGCTAGGCTATCACAGCTCAAAATATGTACATATATTTCTTTTATTCGTTTATGGTTCACGAGACCATTATGGTCTTGTCAACCATGACGGTCTCGTCTGTCAGCCCACTTACCTGTTTTATAGTAAGTTATATTAGAAACACCTCTCATACCTAGTTTTAGATATACATACAACTTTAACATATCGTGAGAAGCTTACAACTGAAATCTAAATCTGGCTAATACTATAAATGCTTCTTATAAGTATGTCTGTAACGATTTAATGCTTAATCCGATGACGTAGTATTGATGCAATTTGGTACAATTGAAAATCGTACGCAAAGCATAAATATAGAAAAAAATCAAATTTTCCTTCAAAAACACTCAAAAAAATACATATTACACTATTGAGGATATTTTTAACACTTTAAGTTAAACGAATAACGTCGCAGGTCACGTGTATGTTTCATAAAAGGCGCCATCTCGTGTATTTTAAAAGGCAATATTTATTACGCCAGAACTCGCCTTCACAATTCACGATTTAAAACAGTGCTTAGGAATCAATATGTTGGAAACCCAATTCTGGTACGTGCAATTTCATCACTCGGAAGTGGAGCTGTTGACTGTGGATGTCAAGTCTGTGAACAACCTCTTTGTTATTAATCTATAATTAACTCAGTAACAACAATCAATGTTGTTTTTATTGATCACTATCATACCCAGCTTGATGTCCAGCAGGGCTTGATTCATATAAACATGAATTACAGTTATATATTAAATATGCTTCGATCGTCACCAAAATTGACAAAATTGTCTAAAGATTGTCATATTTCATTTACCTCGGTCCAGCCGTTTCGGTGTCTATAAAGGAGATACAGACAAACATTTAGTTTTATAACATACTAGATTTTAACCGCGATTTGGTATGCGTGGATCTTAATCCTGATATAACATTAGCTTCTGTCAATCTTCAACCATGCAAATATCTCCATCACAAAAATCAGATCGATCTAGGATTAAATTGAAATTCCTATTGCAATGATCCCTGGACTTCCACAAATAATTGAAGACCAATATTAGCCAAATCGGTTCAGTCGGTCTCGAGTTATAGCGGGAATAACGAACAGCAATTCAAAGATAAAATTTGCTATTGTTCACAAATTATAGAAAAAATTAATCGACAGTAGAACAAAAGGACTTTGTTTTACGTCCACCTTCGCTTTTACTTTCAATTATTCTAAGAACCGTAAATAACGTTCAAAAAAGGGTGCGTAAATAATAAAAATATTTACCCCTAACGAAAATCTTTTTAGAAAGAAAGTGCTTTTCAAAGCCGCACGGTTTATGTCACTGTCACCTTTGGACATTTTCTGCATAAAGTGAGTGTCGACGTTATCGCCATTATTGGATTTTGACGCGCCTACATTTCAGAATGCTATAGATATATCTCTCTCATTTTGAATATTACCTTATTATCTGCAAAATCATTTTTTATTGGTTAATACTTTTTGCTTTAATCTTTATTACAGTCAAGCGTCTCACTAGATGGTAAGTCAAGGTACAGTCTAAAACAAAGGCGCGTAAACCTTGAATAGAGAAAGTCCCATGATTTAAATCATCAAAGTATTGATCAAACTACAGTTTTTCACAGGCTTCTCGGTGACGGACAAAATTATGAGGAAACCTGTATATCTCGGAAAATTCAAGATATGTGTTACCCAATTAACAATAGTTGCAGTGTGGTGATTCTGAGCTCGAGCTCTTTTCTGCAAAAGGAGATATTAAAGCCTTTGTCTAGTTCATCATCATTCTCCTGCCCTTATCCCACTCCAAGTGGGGTCGGCACAACATGTTAGAAACATGTTGTCACATGATTTGGCTACGTATTTTACGACCGGCCGCCTGCCTGACATCAACTTACCTTAGTCGCCTTTTAAGACACCTCGGTAAGAAATGAGGGTGGTCTATTCTATTCAGCCGGATACCACACGGCACATACCTTGGTCGCCTCTTACGACACCTCGGTAGGCAAAGGAGGGTGGTCTATTCTATGCCAGATACCACACGGCGAAAAGCCTTTGTCTAGTTATGTGGTTATATTATTTCACACGTATAATGCAATAATATTTGGCCTTAAAACTTACAGCTCTTTCTTAACTGTTTGAAATCATTTGATGTTCATGACATGTTAAACAATTAAGTAAGAATTATGATTATTTGAACTATTTACTTCACTTATTTACTATAATTTTAAATAGTTTCTCATTGTAATTTTTCAAGCAAGAGGACGCCTTTTCTTAACAGTAGGATAGTAACATACTATTTGTTGTACGGACTTACTAATGAAGTTAATTAATGACTTTCGCGTTTTTGCTTTATATACCTGTATAGTATACCTGATACTGTATTGATAGATAAAGTAGTCGTCTGGTTTGAACCCATGTCAAAAATCAGTATACTGTGGCGTGCGCTAATGTAATTTAAGTACTGGATATTCGAAAACATGTCAGAACAGTAGCATGTACGCTATACATTAATTGTGAATGATCAGTTTTTCATGCTTTCAACATGGACCAACATTGATGGATCAACATTCTGAGATGTTTAATAAACAAATACACAAATAGACGGGTAGTTTATTTAAAAATATTCATTATTTAAATAGGAAATGTAGGAATAGAAAAAAATAGAAACCGACATTAGCTCGCAACTCCAGCTTTTCGACTTACGAAAGTGCGTAAATTTTTTATGGTTTTTATGTAGTAACAGCCCGTTATTATGCCCACTGCTGGGCTAAGGCCTCCTCTCTCCGTTTGGAGAGAAGGATTGGAGGTAAGACCTACCACGCTGCTCCAATGCGGATTGGTAGGTTACACATATCCCTAGAATTCTCTAGAAATATGCAGGTTTCCTCACGATGTTTTCCTTCACCGAAAAGCGTGTGATAAATTGCAATTATCAATAAGACACATAAGTTTTAAATAGAAAAACTCATTGGTGCCTGCCCGGGGTTCGAACCCATGATCGTCTCAAGGAGTCGCACGGTCTCACCGCTAGGCTATCACAGCTTCGGTTTTTATGTAATATTATGAAATTCCACAACTATTTTAAGCCTTGCTAATAAGGCATTTTAAAATAAGTTTTAAAAGATAAGTAATTAAAATGTGTGGATTTAACAACTTGCTTGCCCAAAAAAAACTATTTATAATCATTATATTTTGAAAAGATCAATCGCAGAGTTTCTTGCTCTTTAATTTATTCACGATAGGAATCATTTTGCGAACCACCAGTAATAATAACGATTCAAACTAATAGTTTACTAAAAGTTTATAATATTTTGAATTTGAATTTATTATTTCTTTTTAGTTGAATTATTTTGCTGACAATTCAAAATAAAGATAAAGGTAAAAGTTACAAAAAACACCATGGACTTAGTTAATTACTGAACACGCCACTCATTGTCTCGCAGCCACTGATAAATAGATAACCTGCAGTCTGTCAGTACGTAGCGAGTGCTAATTGAAACGAGCCCGTCCACTCGAATAATTAAATAATTGTCAGAAATAATAATTCTCAGAACGGAATGGTTTCTGGGTTTGTTTCATTGTCAATGATAACATTTTCATATTGACGATATCTAAGAAAAAGTTTTAGGATCTGTTAGAAATAAGAAAATTCGCGCACAGACCAAAAAAAAAAATTATAACTAAAAAAATTATCTTCGCAATAAGTCTTCAATTCTAACTTTAATCCGTATTTCACAGTGGTTTTTTATGCTCTAAGGTATTCTAAAATATATATTTTTTAATTATCAGGTAAGTGTTTTATTTATTTATTCGGATCTTCAACAGCACCACACGATAAATCATCCAACATATATCCCATAAAGTTTTAAATTAAATATGAAGTACCAATTATAGAAGAACACATCATTCTTAGTTACAAAGACACAATTATAAACCTAAAAATAAATATTAGAAAATAATGAAAACATAAAAAAAGAGAAAACAACAACAAGACTCAAATACTATAACTCTGAAATTAAAAGTTTATACATCATGTAAGAAACATCATGTTAAGTTTTTTTAATGTATAGTATGTAATGTATAGTACAAAATAAACTTGTTTTGTTTTCGCTTGTTGACCACTTTCAATCTACAGATCGTTCTATATATCTTTTGAATTATGATTTACACTATATCTAAAAAACGAGTTACGATGAGATTATTTATTTAATGGACAAAAGTTTAAAAATGTTGAGGTTAAGTAAAAAATCAAACCTAGCTTTTACAAGTACATTAAATGCTTCTAAAAGCATTTTATCCATTTGGATTACGCTGACACAAAAAGTTATTTAAAGTAACGTAATTTTAATCTCGAAAAGGTTTAATATATATACAAAAGTTGACGGAAAAAATATCGAACGATTGAAAATAATTTGAACGTTCGAAGTGATTATGTCTTATATAATTCGTTGATAAATTTATAGAACTTTTATTTAGAACTTGAATGGAGAAACAGTAACGTCTATCATTGTCGAATGAACATTGATAGATGACCATCGGTCCGTCAGCACTGGCGGCATGTACTAATCGATGTAGACTAGACTATTGGAGGAAATAGTAAAACGCCTCTATTAATATATGTGAAGGAGAATAGGACAAAGAAGGCCAAAATAGTTCCAAATCCTTTAAGCCACTTTTAAGATTTATTTTCAAAAGGTCATCTTAACTCGTATATCATCCTATTCTTAATTTGCTTTTTAACGTCTCACTCTTTCATAAGTAAAGTAACCACCTGTTACTATCTCACTGCTGGGCTTCTCTCTCTCTGTTTCTGGAAAGAAGGGTTGGAGGTAAGTCTCACCACGCTCCTCCAATACGGATTGGTACGTTACACATATCTTTAGAATTCTCTAGAGATATGCATGTTTCCTCACGTTGTTTACCTTTACCGAAATGCAAATTATTTAATTTTTAGTTTTAATAGAAAAACCCATTGGTGCCTGCCCGGGGTTCGAACCTGTGACCATGTCGAAACAGTCACACGGTCTCACCGCTGGGCTATCACAGCTCTGATTATCACGCAATGATGATTGATTCAATACAAAATATGAACATGCGTCTTCAAGATAAAATTTAAGAGTTATCTAAACACTAATTAAGTTATTAGGAAGGCAAAAGCACTGCAGTTTGCTACTTTTCATGACCGCTACTTAATTGTATTGTATCAGTGCACACTAAAACTTTGGCAGCTTTGCTTTTCTAACTGCATTTAAACTACTCGACGAGCATGTTACCAACTAAACAACGGTCTTCTAAACAAAGTTATAGATCTCGTTTGGAAACTAATATAAATTAAAGAGCGATAAATTTTCAAGATGAACGTTGGCGAACGGAGAACAAAAAATTGATGATGCCAGGAAACTTAAGTTTGAAGGTTTTGGTATGTATACTCTAATCAATATGCAAACTATATTGATTAGAATATAACCTTTTGATTTTAAATGAACGTTTGAATAACGCTTTTTTTTTCAAAATATTATTTTCCGAAATTTCTTGTTTTAGTTATCTCTTGCATTACAATATGGTCGTAACCACACTGAAAAAACCTTCCACAGAAATTAGGCAATACCTTTTATAAAAGATGTTAGTCCAAACAAAAATACAGGTTACCTATATGTATGAATGTTTGAAAAATAACATACTTAAAATATTCTTGTAATTTTAATTCATTAATTTTTGTTATACCTATATATGGAGTCTTAATTTTTTAAAATAGCATTTATGAATTGAACAATATTAATTGATAATTTCAAAGCAAATTGGTAGAGTGTGTATATGACGTCGAAAACCGCAAGCACTCTCGCTAGCGATTTGTACATTGGCATAACCAATCTAAAACATGTTTCAGAAATACAAGTATCAGAATAGTGTCAGTAACATTAATATCGAACGTAGTATAGAAAATACAAAGTTTATAGTTTTTCTGAATATCATTAATTTCATATTTATTATCTTGCATTCAAAATCTCACATCTTCACAAGTCATAGACTTATTAACTAACTAAAGTAAGAAAAGTAAAGTAACAGCCTGTTACTATGCCCACAGCTGGGCTAAAGCCTCCTCTCTCCGTTTTTGGAGGAAGGATTGGAGCTAAGACCTACCACGCTGCTCCAATGCGGATTGGTAGGTTACACATATCCCTAGAATTCTCTAGAGATATGCAGGTTTCCTCACGATGTTTTCCTTCACCGAAAAGCGTGTGATAAATTGCAATTATCAATTAGACACATAACTTTTTAATAGAAAAATTCATTGGTGCCTGCCCGGGGTTTTGAACCTATGTCGTCTCTAGAGAGTCGCACGGTCTCACCGCTAGGCTATCACAGCTTATAAACTAACTAACTAACAGATATTTTAAATTAAATCACAAAATTTTAAAATCAATATTCAAATATTCAAATTTACGCGAATCGAGCAGTGTATTTAAACGATATACGCGAATAAAAATAAATTTCTAAAGTTCTATAATTTAGAATTTGGTATCTTCTAAATGATGATATTAAGAACTAAAACCAAAATATTATTCAGCTCAATATTTCTAATATTAAAATTATTCTACCATTCCAATATCACTCAAAATAGTGTCTCAGGCAGAAATACTACTAAGAAATTTAACGGCGTATTAGTTTAAGTATAAGTTTGCGAACTCTCATGGTTACATTTTGATTTCTGGCTGGCATTCAATAGCGGAGTTAACATAACATTTTATCAAATATAATACAAACATTAAATCTCCGAAATGTTTATGTGAATTATTTAATATATTTTAATTATATATGAGTTGATGATAAGTAGATCTAATTTTGGTATTTTTGTGCTAAATATTTCATTGCGGAATATCAAAGTCTTCAAACTGTGTACGTTTTCAGTGATGATATGTGGATACAAAACTCAATCACTTACTATGGGTCTCATAAAAAAGCTTTAAGTCACTCAGTGGTTCATGGAGCGAGCTACGGGTAAGCCCAAAACGTCTCTAGGTGAGCAAATTAAAAACGAAATCCGTAGAAGAACATAAACTACCAATGTACATGAGCCAAAAAGCCGCCGTGTGGTATCCGGCTGAGTAGAATAGACCACTCCCATTTCTTATCGAGGTGTCGTAAAAGACGACTAAGGTAAGTTGACGTCAGGTAGACGACCGGTCGTAAAACAACTAGCCAAATCATGTTACAACATGTTTAAAACATGTTGTGCCGACCCCACTTAGAGTGGGATAAGGGCGCGAGAATGATGATGATGTACATGGGACAAAAGCTCTTGTGGATATGGGCGGGACATAAAATACGGAAACCAGCAGGCCTACCATGAACTCTTATTGCGACTCAATTGAAGACGTGAACGACGATCACGAACCGCTTTCTTTTCGTACCATGAAGTGTGAATTGCATTTGGGTCGTAATGTTTGAAAAGGATAACGTTATATGAACTAAGATATCTCTGTCTCTTTTACTCACATGTTCTTAGGACGTATTCCGAACGCTCATTCGGCAACGACTTAAAGTGTGCGTCATGGTATGAAAAAGCAAAACAATTTCGTTTACGTCTTCAATTGTGTCGCAATAAAAGTTCATGGTAAGCCTGCTGATAGACATTGGGCTCTTAAGGTCAGCGGTGGCTACGCACCAAAAAACGCAGGGATTGTAGACCCCCTACTAGGCAAACATGATTGTGTTATTTGGGGATCCATTGGAAAGACCCATGTCCAACAATTAACGTCTATTGGTTGATAAAAAGAAGACAATATTATCAACAATTCAGAAAAGATAATAATACAGATAAAAGGTTAAAAGCGCAAGGTTGGACGAATTTTCAAAAGTAGAAATGTCCTAACTTTAAAAGTCAAAATAAATGATTTTGATGGCATGTTTATTCGACGTTAAAGGTGGACGTGTTTTATTAAATATAATAAAATAACCCAAACTCTATAGTTGAGTTAACTTCGACTTAGACCATAGTGCAGGTGAACGGGTCCAACACCAAACTTGAACTAATTTGCGAGCAGCCAAGCTAAGCGCGTCGGAAACGGTGCCAACAAGGAGCACTAAAGTTTCAATTAGTTGCGAACTTTGAAGTCGTATTAAGAGTTCCGGCTGGTCTACCGCAACGTCAATTTCTCCACTTTGTTATATTTAAGTCTAGAGGGCATAATGATGCTTCTTACTACACTAAGAAAACTGCAGGATGATTTATAGAACAGGCGTAAGTTTGCGGAGTTCTATAATACAAAAGTAAAGTTATATTGCATACACACAGTTACATGACAGTTAAAAAATGCAGTTCTATATTATATGGTTTTAATTGTAAATATCTGGATGACCGACTTTTGCTCGTTATTTTTTTAAAGATATATTTATTAAGATACGAATTAGATGCATTACTTAAGGGCTCAATAAAAATATTTCTCAGAAATTTAAACAGAAGAAGACAAAAAAGGGAAAATATAATCAGACTGGAAATATCTGGATCTGAACTGGTGTCTTCTGAATTTGTGACAACCTGCACATTATTATAACTTTGCATATCATAGCATAATAAATTGTATTCTAATAATATTATAGCAGGTTTTTATTGTGTAAAAAGACAGATGAACCATTTTTTCTAAAAATGAAACCTAGATCGATTTATCAACTCGAAAAACCGAAAAATTATTTACTATTACCAATGCTCAAGTATTCACCAATGCTCAATACTATTTTATAATGCAAACGAAATCTTTGGTCTCTCAGATTCAAAATAATTAAATTGTAATAGTAAATATTTGATTAATATTTTGTGCCCAAATATAGAAAAAAGTGTGCCTACTGATTCACCAACGGATGATGGATGCCTATTTAGATTAGATGCGGGTATTGTGGAATTATTTATTAAACCCATGACATGTAGTCAGAAATAATTGATATATTAGTCACGTGAAAGACTGGGTAAACGTAAGTAAAAGTTGAAGTGATAATTTACTGAATCAAATTAAATTATTCCCTAAATTACAAGACCTTCTGCTGGACCTACAATGAATATTTTCTTCTGTCTTACATTTACGTAAGCCCTCTTGATAATGAAATGAAATGTATATTTATCTACTCTGATACTATAATACAAAGATTATAAAACTGAAAACAAAATTCTTATGACAAACATTACGTACAGGCCAAAACTAAAAAATGAAAAAGTTTCATTACGATACAGGTCTTGTATGGACACCTGTATCATAATGTAACTTTTTAATCATAACGATACACCTATACAAATTTCAGCTGGACCAAGGAGGTTGAACCTCTACCTTAAAAAAAAAGGTTTCAATTAATGGGTCCGCGGCGACGCAACACGCATGCGCAATCGATGTTTGCGCCTTGGCGCCAATATATGACATTTAAAATCTATTCAATATTTAAACGAAGTTTAGTTTTGTTTGTAAAAAAATAAGTTTTTGTGTAAAAACATGTCTGAGAGCGGGGATAGTGGCAATTGTACACCACCAGATATTCTGAAAGCTGCGTCAAGCATGACCGTGAACCTGTTGCCGACGAAACCTAGGAGCAACTATATTAAATGTTACCACGAGTTTATGGAATGGAAACGTACGTTTTACGTATTATAGTATGAGAGTAGATAAAGTATTGTATGATACTGTACATAACTTGGTCTTATAACACTCGTGTTATAAGAACCCCTATTATGCAACAGTATCATAAACTACTATAACGTAACATGTTTTATGAACTCTTTAATAGTCAATCATGTTTATTCGTAATATGTAGTTAGAATGAGACTATTGTCTTAGGTTTTTTAGTAGTTACCACTAAATCAGCTTAGATATGAATGTAAAGTTCGACCTGATTTATAAATTCGAGTCAATATCAGCGAAAATAATTATTGTTGACAATTATGTATCTATACTTATCTACTGTCTGTATGTAATTACTAGGATTTTCTCAAAATCTACTGAACGGATTTTTGTTCGTTGTTGTTTTCACCAAAAGATAGTGCAATACTTCTAGATGGTTTAAGTAAATAGTACATATCGGTATTGTGTAAATTGTGTTAAAGAGATTGCGCAGTTGTTAAAAAAACTTTGTTGCCTAGAGCTTTTGTCGCGTGCGCTGTCTAAACCAGCAAAAATACGCTAAAGTAATGTACTACAGAAATGTAGATCTATACAAATACCACAAAAAGTCCCCGACAGCATGTCTCTATCTCTCATGGTTAATTCACAATAATTACTTATATGTTTAAAATTTGAATTGTACGCTGATTCCCACACGGGCGAAGCCGCTGGCACAGCTAGTTACCAATAAAAGTTTCAAAAGTAGTCTCTCCTCATCAATTAAATACATTTGAAGTACATACATAGAAATTCTTGCCTTGTTAGCGATAACTAGATAATTATAATACCCATTTATAGTACATATTCTATAACTAATAAAACAGACAGAGACAAATGAAATATTTCAATATATTAGAACCTTTAATAATAGAACGATTAAGTACTGTTTTAGACAAATCATTTCACTGTTAATATTACAATTTATAAAATAAACATTCACAAACTAAAGATGAATATTTTAATATTTTGCATTGTGATAATCGTTTCTTTCTACATCTTATATACGTAATTTGTACCTAACTTGAAATTTATAATAATTGCGTTCTAAGTTTTACAAAGCTATTTGTGAGGACTTCGCATATGCTATTATGACAAACAACATGTGATTTTCAAGTTTTCATGCAATACATAAATTGCAATACATTTTTTTTAATTTACAGAACGCTTTTACGCTCTACCCTTAAATTATTGCATACATGATTACAAAGGTGATGGGTTTACAAAAATTCTATCGTTGGTTCTCCATTAACTTAACCGTTTTAGCAAATTATTTTATGGGTGTCAGTACAAGTCATAAGAAATAAAATATAGTCGATTGTTTCTATATATTAACTTTAATGATGAATTCGATTATGTAAGAAACTACAACATACAAGTATTAACTATCTAAAAATAGGATTGCAAACCAAAATTCATGCATATATGTGATGTTATAATTATTTTAAACGCTCACTAAAGTCTAGTAAAAATAAGAAAGCTATCATGTGATTGATCAAACATAATAGAATTGTGATATTTAACAACAATAACAGACCAAGACCTTCAATAAAACCAATGCAATCTAAGAAGATTGATTACGAGATTCGCCTTTAGACCTCAGAAGAAGAAAGCTGCCTTTCTTTCATTAAAATTATTTATTATAACAGTGCGTTTATAATAAAGTTGCATATATGGCAATCGGATGTTTAGTTCGTAATCAAACGAAATATGAAAAACATTCTTTAATGGACTTCGGTTGTTTGCTTAAAATATGAATATTGGTTCAATACACTTACAAAAAGTAATATTAATGGTTTTATAGAGTTAGTCGTTACTTTGCGCAGATCCATAATACAAAAGTAATAATTAAATTATTTATTATATATTTATATTTATTATTACTTTTGTATTAATGGTCTTCATAAAACCATTATTTAAAAAATTGTTTATCATAATATTTCTTCTATTTATTCTATTCAAATTGACATAATATAAAAAACCTTGACATAATATTTTTTTCTAAATCCAAAAAAAGAGAAAAGTTAAATTACAAAATTATTGACACTTTATCTTACATTACTTTTACTTACTTGAATTACAAAAAATATATCAACAGTCAATTATATTATCGATCTGAAATATTATGAATCGCGTCCGTCTATAATTTTAACCACCATGTTTCTTTTCAATCTGTTATAAGCCTAGTACTTGAAGGGGTTTTATAAAACATTTGAATCTTCTTACAAGATGTCGATCAACTTTGAAGAAAGTTCGGTGGAGTTAAACTTTGAGAATTTATATAAAATTATAAATACGTTACTAAAGACGAGTCTGTCTCATCCAAAAATAAAACGGGATTTCAAATGGTTTTGTAAATTCACCGTCTTGTACGGCCACTTTCTATCAGTTTTTTTACTCTTAATTTACAGCATTGTTTTCCATGACCTGAAAAACAATGATTCTACTCAAGCTTGCGCTAACGGAATCCTTTGTGTTGTTTACTTTGTAGTATCTTTCAACTATTGTGTATTGTTATCTTACCGAAAAATACTTAAAGAATTGATGGATCAGATGGACAGTGATTACAAAATGGCAAAGAAATTTACAAAGAAGGAACAGAAAGTAGTCATAAATTACGCTCGAAAAGGTCAAGGCGTTGCCAAACTTTGGCTTAGAATCGCTTCATGTGCTTGTGCTTTATTCGTTGTAAAGCAAATAGTCTTAACAATCTATTACACGGTCACTAGTGGATTCAGACTTATACATCTATATGAATTGACATATCCCGACGCTGTGGAGGAAGTTAAAGATAATTTTATAATTTACTGTATTTTATATATATACTTTCTTTTGTACGATTTAACAGCAACTTCTATGTTTATTGGGTTTTCACCAATGGGCTCAATATTTATGCTTCATGCATGCGGACAGCTTGAGATAGCACAAAATAGAATTTTAGGAATATTCCATGAATATAGTTCCTCGGAAGATATTAACAGAAAATTAAAGGAGGTAGCTACGTTCTTAAATAGGGCGTATAGGTATTTAATGCCATTTTATAGGTATTTAATATAAATTTAAGATTATTATAGATTGATATAATTTAATTTTTTTTTAAGTTTTATAGATAGTCTGCAACTTAGTTTTAAACTGTTATATGAGCTGACCCTCAAAAGTAGTACAATTGTAGTGCCGGTAACATTCTACCAGATACTAGAGGTAAGTTGGAATTAATATTACGAATAATATTTAAGTAAACCAAGAACCAAAAGTTAGAAAGGTTTTCTTAGCTAAAGCTTGGCAATTGTAAATTATGCTATTGTAAACATTACGTAGACTCACATAAGATTTGTATACGTGACATATTATGATAGTATTAGTAGCATAGATAATATGATAGTAACGTACTTATAAATTAGTCATGGATGGCTAAAGTACTCTTTTTCATTAATGATGAACGGAGGCAGACTACACAAAAAAATTAAATATGTATGTTTCTCCAGAAAGTTTCTCCCTACACGTTAAGCTTTTAATGAAAAACTTCTTTTACTATTAAACTATCCATGTCAAAAAATCACATTGCTCTTTTCTGCATTACAAACGTTTAACGAAAGAAGTTAAAGCAAACATTTGATATTTGTAATATAAGTATGGATTTTCTTTTCGGATCGATTAATTTATATAAATAATATTAAATGTTTATAGTCGTTCAAAAAAGGACAGTTCCGAGTAGAGTTCATAACAATAATTGTTGGAGGAATGACATTGAGCAGTATTCCCTGTTATTACAGCGACATTCTTATGGAAGCGGTAAGTTGCAAACATTTAAAGCTTAGACATAATTTACACTATATATTTTTATTGTATAACAAGCAGCAACAATAGGAAGTGATGATGATGATAATACTAAATTTGAAACCTAGTGATAGTGATGATATGGATAAATATGTTCGTTAACGATTTGTTAGTATCTCAGCTCGCTCAGAATGTGAAAAAGCACCATATTTGAAGATGACAGTAGAGACTGGAAGAAGAAAGCATGCTGTGCTGAACCTTCTTTGAGGAGAATAAGGGTAGTGAAATGATGACGTGGCGTGACGGAGGGGCGTTTTTGTCTTGCGAGATATTCTGATATTCCTCAGACTTGACAACCATTGTATTTTCTTTTTTTTCATTTATTTGACAATTTAATGAAATTAAGCTATGATAGCTCAATGGCGGGACCGTGCGACTCTCTAGAGACGCACATGGGTTCGAACCCGGGCAGGCACCAATGAGTTTTTCTATTAAAACTTAAGTGTCTAATTAATATTTACAATTTATCACATGCTTTTCGGTGAAGTAAAATATCGTGAGGAAATCTGCATATCTCTAGAGAATTCGAGGGATATGTGTAACCTACCAATCCGCATTGGAGCAGCATGGTAGTCTTAGCTCCAATCCTACTATCAATAAACGGAGAGAGGAGGCCTATTCCCAGCAGTGGGATATTAACAGGCCGTTTCTTTACTAACAATTTAAACAATTTATTATCGTTACTAAACAATATAAAAAAACTACAAAGGTTTGTGTTTAGTGCTTATATCGTCTATATTACATCATAATGTATACTACAGTATTACACAGTTGTATGTATTTTTTTATATACTTACCTATTTATTTTTATAGGTAATAGGCAAGTACCGTTCGTTATATTTCATAGCCAATACTAACCGAATGATCGACCTAAATAACACGATTTCTGGTCTCCCCTAATCTTATAAATTTAGACATTTAGCTTTAGTCTAAAGGTTCGGAAAGATGGTCGGATAGGTTGAAAATATAAGTATATACTTTACAACTTTCTAGGCTCAAAACTGTAATGTTAACCTGTTAATACCGATTTTCCATTTTTTTAAAGCTTCTGTTTAACTTGCCTTGTACATTTGTATGTGAAGTTAGAATCTTACGAGTTAAATTTGACCCACTTCCGAGTGTGCGATTTAATTAAAATTTTACATAATGCTCCAGTCCCGATGACAATATTTATAAACATTTAAAATATACATAAACATTCATGATAAAAATACCTTGATCCTGTTGCTAGAATTGGCTCAAGACGAGGGAATTCCTCAACGGTTAACAATGAAACTTTATCAAAAGCTTTTTTTAACTTCACTTGTTTCATATTTTTATAGATCTACCTAAATCTGAACAAAGATATCGTATAATATTTATTTCAACTATAATGAGCGTTAGTTTGAAAACAACAAAGTCATAATTAGGGGAACATACCTACGTCGTTTCCGAACGTTGAATACAAGTCAAATTTCATCCTAATTAAAATAAACATAATAGAAAGACACGACGTCTAATTAAAGTTTTACTCGCATTTATATTTTCAGGGAGAAAAACTTAGACTGTCAGTATACACGTGCGGATGGGAAACACATTTTGAGCGTAAATCCCGCATCATGATTCTAATGCTGCTGTTACGTACTTCACGCCCAGTGGCTATACGTACATTATTTAGAGTCGTTTGCCTAGATGCCCTTACAGATGTAAGATCAAATTATTTTTTAAATCCGTATATTAATAACATAAATGCGAAAGTCTGTCTGTCTATAACGTTTTTACGGCTAGTCCGCCCCCGATGAAATATTATACAATTTAGGCTTATATACTAACCAGGCTATCACATAGCATGATGAAATCCCGTTTATCTGATTTAAATGATTTATAGAAGCACATAGTGCGGAGAACCGATGGGCGTTTGGGTCTCGAGGTGTTGAAATGGCGGCACCGCACTGGAAAACGCAGTGTTAGTAGACCCCCTACGCGATGGACTGACGACCTCAACAAGGTCGCGGAGAGCCGCTGGATTTAACCGGCACAAGATCGTGTATTGTGAAGATCCAATAAAGAGACTTATGCGGAGAACGTCCATCGGTTAAGAAAGAAGAAGAGAAGATAGTAGCAGGAGTTTCTTTGTGAAACTCCACAGTAAAGAAGCTACAACAGAATTACTTTGCTATAATCCGGGTTTGTTAAGAAAATCTATGTAATGCTGGTGGCGGCATTTACCGATACGTTTTAATGACTTGTCCTATTTGTGTCAGGTGTGTGAATGTTGCCTGCTTCATACACTTAGCATAATATACATTCTCTTAACAAACGCGGATTATAACTGTTACGTGCCGCACACGCGTGTGGCCTGCTAACCTCCAATCCCGAAGCGGGCCCATGGTACCGTCGTTAGCTTACCTTGAGGAATGTGACATCATCCGTGCCGCCATATTGTTTGACCTTGATCGGGAGCCGAGGCGTCTTCGATGTATTATTGTATGTGTGTGTGTGTGTGTGTGTGCGTGGCCATGTGTACTCGCTTGTATGTATGCTGCCGGAATGGTCAGGTCTCCCAGAAGGCGGGAATCGAAACCCCGGTCCCCCGTTGGTGCACAAATCACGACACAAGCTACTCTCAATACTTTCCGATCTATCGCCCGACACCGCGCTCCGATAGTTTATATCGCTTAACAGCTATCGGTTCAATAACGCACGCACAAATATAATCTCACTTTTCACGTGTTGAATAATCAATTAGAATTCACTTAGCACGCCCTTTTGCACTTTCACTGAATGCCACGAATTTGCCCGATATCGAGGTCAGCCGAAAAGTACTAAATAGTTCACAAATATTTCAACCTCGTGTACGCGACGTCGTACGCGGCGCCACCGAGACAACAAGCGTAAATTCAGCCCCATGACCAAAACGTCACTAACTGCTCAGGCCAAACGCATAAAGCGACGCGTCCAATCGCCCCCTGCCCGCGCGCGCGCATCTATTCTAAACAATAACAATGTAATTCTGTTGTAGCTTCTGTTCTGTTTATATTTTGGGAGCAGAGAAAAGACACATTAGTTTAACATCCATCGAAATAAACCTACTGAAATATAAGGAAGAAAATAAGATTAGAAGATCAAGTACGCAATGATTATCTTTTACATACAGAAGTTCCTCTGAATTTTTAAAGTTTCTATGCCCCGATTCGTTTTTTCCAAATTGTTTTCATTTTCGTCAGGAATTGTAAGCAGGAATTTAAAAAGAAACCTCAAATATGTTTAGATATACTTACATAATTGCGACTCAATATGTACTAAAAAAAGAATAACTCGTTATGGTTCGTCATTAAGTGTGAAATTCGTTTAAACTTTAAAGGAATATTCTACTTTATTTCAGGTTTATCATCAAGCTTACGCTATTTTTAATGTATTGAATGCAGCTTGGAATTGAGGCAGGCGGGACATCAACCCATTTCACATTTCAATAAAATTACGTATTAACGTAACTTACACAGATGTTCGTGTTTACGTACGCGCCTACCTACCTATACATCACGATGTTACCTAAATACAGAAAGACGTTATAGTAAAATATTCGTATTGTTTTGTTTAAGAAAATGAACAATAAACAGTGATTAATATATGATTCTTTTAATTATCATGTTAGTACTAGAATGCCTGAATAAAAATATTTGACTCAGCTTTTTGAGAACATTTTTCCATCGTCGATATATTTTTCCGTCGTCGACTGCAGGCAATATTTTCCGTATTTGCTTTTCATAATCATATCAACCGATGAACGTCTGTAAAAAAAAAAACACCGGTATCGTCTTTTAAATATTTCTGTAATAATATTAAGGTCTAATATTTTCCAATTCAGTTTCTCTACTGTAAAAATAAGCAACTGGATACCAACTATGTTAAATTGTGAACAGTTTGATTCAACTACATCAAATTTATTTGCCAGAAACATTGAATATCCATTTAGAATCAATCTACCAAGAATGCAAATCGCAGAGTTTTATTGTCGTTTAAATAATAGCATCTGCAGCTAAGGTCTAGTGTGAACCATTGAAATATGGCCTAGCTTTACTTATATCAGATTGTTTGACATTAAATGTATCGGAATTTCGAAAGATTGAAATCACTGCAGGTAGATTGCGCACGGCAATTCTAAACTACAATAATATCATCGGAGAACCTATTTGTCTTTATATCCCTTTTATTTGTTGATAGAATAATATTTCATTCTGTTGGATTTAATAGATTTTATATCTACTGCTTTCGTATCTCGCAACTGATATTGATAGTTGAGTTTGAAAAATGAAACTGTATCTGATTATTACGGGTTTAACGGTAGTTGAAGTACTAGAATATTTACTAATTGTTTAAACGAATGTTAAATATTTGTTTTATTGTAATTCATATTACCATCGATAGATGGCGCTAGCGGTCTTTGTCACGCGCTAAAGTGGTCATTGTAAATTTATAGGTTGTAGAGTCAAACGTTATTTTCACTATTAATGAATTAAATATATAAATAAATAAATATATGGGACATTTACACACACGGTCGTCCGTCCCCAAAGTAAGTAACTTAATACTTGTGTTATGGGTAACGGACAACTGGTAGATATATTAGGTACATATATAAGTTTAAATACATACTTAAATACAAATACACACCCAGGCTCGAAGAACCAACAATTTGTTTATAGAAAATGTTGATCCTCGGCGGGAATCGAACCCGCGACCCGCGGAGCTGAAAGCAGGGTCACTACCCACAGCGCCAACGGGCCAGTCAAAAATTAAATCGCACCTGCTAATATAAACCTGAATATAATGTTTAGTGATTAGTAAACTTTTGAATACAGAGGACCTAGAGTTTGGAAGGGTTTTGTCCACTAGTGCTTCATCATCATCCTACTGTCCTTATCCCACTCTAAGTGAGGTCGGCACATCATGTTACAAACATTGTCACATGGCAACTTTTTTGGCTACGTAGTGTACGATACTTTGTATATATGTTACGCACATTTGGCATTCTTAATAAATAACTGAAGCCAAATAGCCATATATAAAGAGAAGCATAATTTTTTTCACGGTGGACTTTGAGTTTCATTTAATGTAAAAAATCAGCTGAACCTTTAAACCGCTTAACTCATTTTGTATTCAATTGAGGGGTCAGAAGGGAAGTAGTTACGAATTTCAATGGACATCGAAAATTTGAATACTTAATGAAATTTCCCTTTTTTTTGCGAAGCTTTTCACTTCAATTCTTGAATTAACTCGGATCAAAAACTCGATAGAAAATTCGAGTTTCGAAATAACGAATTTGGCTGGATAATACGGGATAATGGCATAAGATAAAGTTGGTTTTTCGTTAGTACCCCATAAATGGAAATATCATTTACATTAATAGATATAGTAACAGAAATCCGATAAGTTGCTTAGGTTTGTATGGTTATGTCATTATTAGTAATAACCATTCCACTATCATATATATAGCATTACAAATGTATGTAAAAGCAGATATAATTAGCTGATCCGTACTAAAATAACACGTGAACATGCCTTGAAAGTATTCAAAACATACTTCTATTAAGAAAATATTGGATATATTATAAAATTATTATAACGATTATAAAAATTAAGTACATTAAAAAAACGATTATATATATATTTAATTTAAAGCTAGAATGTTTTAAATTAAACGGCATAAAAGATATATAAAGTAAAAGTAAAATAACGGCCTGTAACCATCCCACAGGTGGGCTTTCTCCGCGTTTTTTGGAAAAAAGAGTTGGAGGTAAGATCTACCGCGCTGCTCCAATGTAGATTGGTAGGTTACACATACAATTAAAACAAGTTATATCAGAAAACTCATTGGTACCAGCCCGGGGTTTGAATCTCGAGTGACTCTCTCGAGAAAGTCGTACAGTCTCACCGCTGTACCCCAGCGATCACAGCTATTCATAAAATTAGAACTTTACAAATTGTACAGCACTTATAATTGAACAAAATTAATTCTCCAATTCCTAGTATCTGTGTTTTAAAAGTTATATACATTTGTTTATTGGCATTTATACTCTGTTCCCCATTCGATTAACTAAATCAAAGTGCCAAGTTTTCACTGATACCATCCTAGAAGTATCAACAACTAAAATACAACCTACATACTAACTAAACCTTGTGTCGTATAACTTAAAAAAGGTACAGTTCATTAAGTAATAGGTATTATAAATTCAGCGGGAACAAAATTATTATTCTAAAAAGGATGCATAACTTTCGCAAAAACTTTCCTTTGAACCCTTCATTAAAAATTCGCCGTACTCAAAATGCAAACACACCGAAAATACACTAAGTTAATAAAAGTTACAAACATGTTTTCGGATTTCTATTTTAATTAAATTGATTGAGCTATCAACACATATCTGAGATTTATCTAATACATCCATGATAGAGTCATTATTAAGTTTAAAAGACGTGAAAAGTATCGAAGGTTTGTGAATTGATTCCGGACTCGCATCTACGAGTATTCTATTATATATAAACCATATAAGTGTATGATTATTATACCTTTGCACTATACGATCTATCACTATAATCACAATTTTTACTGTTGCTCTCGTATGTTTCAGCGTATGGGATATCACAAATACGCACTATCCATATTTGGGCATTAATGTTATTTTCTCAATTAGGCGTGCATGCTCGAACAATGCGGATGGACGGTTTTGAGAATTAGCCTCATTCCTCAACCTCAAATTAATGCGGTTTGTATTGAAGCGAATAATATTTAAGATCTCCATACTATGTCAAGAAAATTTCTGAAGTACGTGTCTCAATTCACATAATATTTTTTCTCTTTCGCGATTCCTACTTGTTATTGCAAAATCTAACGCTCTACAAGATGATATCTTACGAAATAAAGCACGTCAATGACTGCGGGTGCAACTCTGTTAAAATGAACAACCTAATATAGAGGAAAATCAATATTACCATCCGTAGGGCTTACTAACTAATTGCTACGTAGAAGCGAAGGGTGCTAGTTGTAAGCTCCTTATCCTTGATTCTTTTAAAAAAAATGACAATATACTGTTATTGCTAAATTTTACAGCATCACCGAACGTGACGGGCGACTTCAGAAGCATTGTTAAGGGAGCAAAATACGGTGAGCAGAGCGCAGAAACACTAAGAAGAAAAGAAATTAAGGATATTTCCTGTAAGGTCTTTATAGGTCCTTAAAGTCTTTTAATCGTGATCTTAGAGCCCAGGAACTCCTTGAAAAGGCATCCTGTTCTCTAAAGAGACAGGATGCCTTTTCTCTTCACACTCACACGCGACAGCTATTTCTATTGTATAAGTGGGTATTAAAATATTATCTATATTTTGCATTTCCTTCTAAATTTTATTTATTCAATTGTAGTATAAAACAATTTATTTGTAATATTGATATTATTATATCGAAAATTTAATCGGGTAAATATAAAACTATTTTAAAGTGAAACTGAAAAATAGATTATTTAATAAAATTAGTAATAGAATTATTATTAATTTTATTTCAATTTTAATTTAATTATTGTTTTTATAAAAAGAACACATATTCATCGAAGGAACGATTTTAAATATCACTTTAAAACCAATATCATGTGCGAGGTATAGGGGCGTCGGGAAATCAATTTAGGTCAACCCCGAGAGTGGCTTTACTTTGTGTTGCTTCATTTGTATTCCGAAGCGTATGCCCGGTGAAATCTGTGTTCGCTTTACAACGTGATTATTACTAATTTAAAATTTCATGTATATATAGGGTAGTACCGTCCAAATGACATTAATTTTAATATTATTTACCTGCACACCACAGCATCATACATAAAGAGATCGGTTAATTCAGCGAAGTATTTTAGACAGAGAAATTATTTTAAGTTTTTTTTAAATATAAACACCATGTATAAACATCAACGACCTTACCCTAGTACGATATATAAAACGAAAAATAACCTTGACCCAAAAAGTAATAGTTAGGTGCGAGGAAGAGAAAACAACAACGTTATGATTTTCTCCTGTTTTTGAACAAGCGCTTCGCGCCAGGTCAGTCATTGCTGACAAAGCAAGATCTCAACTAAATTATATTTATTTTCTTAAAAATACCTTTTTTTAAACTATTTTTAAGGATTTAAATTGTCGTGAGTGGTATTCATAATTAATGTTGAGAGAGCGCCTATACTCACGTCTTATTTTATAGGATGAGCCCGAATAGTTTCAAGCCCATACGGGTCCCTTATTCATGAGCTCTTTACGCCGCGCTATCGCGGCGGGAACTGAAACTAGTCGGGCTCATCCGATAAAATAAGACGTTACGTATAGCCGGTCCCTCAACGTTAATTATATTCAAGAAGATTGAATTATGCCAAAGTTATCTATTACGTACAAATAATCAGTAGATTCATTTACTGTCGGGTCGTCAGTACCACCCTGAATATGTATATATCAATGTAAAATATCAAACACGAAAGTCAATCTTTATGCTCCGTGTTTCACGTCCGAACGATATGTTAGTTGAGACACATATCTTAGTTATTAAAGCAACTGTTGAAATAAATAACTAAAATTTAAAAAATATTTGAATACTGAGGTATAATAAAGATCTTTAAGCTTACTATTGAAGGCCCATGTTTCAGAAAGGGTAGGTTACTTGTGGACGAAGTTATTCCGTATAATACTTTGGACATAAACTATTGTGTCTTACCTCATTACATTAAAACAGTGTTTCACAAGGGACCCACGTCCCAAAGGGGGGCAATTTGATTGTTAAGAGGGGCCAATTCGAGAATCGGCTTGACACGAATTTAATTCTTTCGCCACGACCATTTAAATGCAATGCTAGATTTCGGTGCCAAATTTAAGGAAAAAAGCAAATTCTTCTCTCTAAAACCTAACAATAATTTTTTTTGGGTACAAAAGAATTTTTAAAGTACACTGCGCATGGCACAAAAAATTTGGGAAATACTACATTAAAGGATATTTTTTGGTCCGGTAAAATCCAGTAATTAGATAAACAACAAATAAAAAAGGCCTTTAAACATTAAAAGAACAAAGGGTTTTGTAAGAGCATAGAAATGTAATTAAGGCATTTTATTTTATTACTAACGGGTTCCAGGGCTCAGATGGCTGTCGTACAATGCCAATAATTGGCAGCGTATCAAAAAAGTGATTGGAATATTAAGTAGTGTGATAAAGAGTTCTGATGGGTTGAAGTACATTAATAGATCTATAATAAATATATGCTAATTTGTTCTCTACCCTATATCGTTTTTTATTCATAAATGGTGGTACTCGCAACTTTGTTCGCGTATATTTTAGTGTAAATTATCCTCAATAATGCACTATAATGTTTTTCCCTGTTTCCCTATAATGCCGTGTCGTATCCGACTGTTTAGAAGAGACCACCCTAATTTCTTACCGAGGTGTCGTAAAAGGTGACTAAGGTAAGTTGACGTCAGGTAGGCGGCCGGTCGTAAAAGACGCAGCCAAATCAAGTGACAACATTTTTGTAACATGTTATGCTGATCCCACTTAGAGTGGGATAAGGGCAGGAGGATGATGCTTACGTTTGTTTTGTTGTGTCTAGTTTTATTTACGTTTATCTTTATATTATAAACTGGTTTCTGTTACTCGGTTCAGTAGCTGAAAGCCAGCGGCGTGTGTTATTACTTCAAATATTGACATGCGGCGTTCCTTTCGGAGATACATAATACAAAAGTAATAATAAAATTATTTTACTTTTGTTTAATTTTACTGTTTATCTCGCAACTTCAAACAATACACACAAAGTCGCGCATAAAATCTATAGTTAAAAATGAGTAAACTGAAAAATAAGTAAGTTAAAAGACTTACTTTTTTTTTCAGCAGACATGATAGACATTGGCTTTTTTACCGTAGCCCATGCATTAAGTCGTGAACAAAAGCTAGTTTTATAAACACAACAATGCATCATTTGTGCTTCCTTTACATGTACACGTTTTGAGTTGATTTGTGAGTTTAGGTATGGAAATAATCGAAAGGCTGGCAAATATGGCAAATGTAGTCGCAGGCAGAAGCTAGTTCTTATTTAAAATATGTATAGTGAAACCTGAGAGCACGCACGCTTGTATAGGTTCAGCGTGCGTGTCTCTATAGGCCATTTCACGAATTCTCTGTGAACGAAGGCTTATGCAATTCACCGTTACACGAGACAAAGTAATGTGACGTAACTGACACTTTTCTGCTCTTACGTGGTACAGCGTTTTTGCCTATTCATGTTTTTACTCGTCGAAAGCAAAATGTTTTAAACTCTATCCTTCGGTTGATTAATATGACAGGCAACGGCAATTTTCTTTTATAATGAGCTTTATGCTTAAGCCATATACTTTTATTATAATGTCAAACCCGGTTAGATTTATGAGCCCGAATTACTTTAAAGCTGAAAGAATATCGCTTCAACCAATCTTAGTCAAGGACTGGCCCGTTGACGCTGTGGGTAGTGACGCTGCCTTCAGCTCCGCGGGTCGCGGGTTTGATTCCCGCCGAGAGCCAACATTTTGTTGACACAATTTGATGGTTCTTCGAGTCGGGGTGTATATTTGTATTTTAAATTATACTTATATAATTTTAACTATACGAGTGACGGACAACTGGTAGATATACTATAATTTCTACTTATAGTATAGTACTACTTATAGTACATCTACCAGTTGTCCGTCACTCATAACCCAAGTATTAAGTTACTTGCTTTAAGGACGGACGACCGTGTGTCCCATATATTTATTTATTTATTTATAGTTCAATAGACAATGCGGACCAATTTGTTTGAAATATAATAAGGTAACATATATTGAAAAACAAGCTGTGATAATCTAGTGGTGAGACAATGTGACTCTTTCGAGGGGGCCATAGGTTCCATTCCCGACTACTGAGTTTTTCTAATAAATCTTATGTATCTTATTGATATTTGCAATTTATAACACGCCTTTCGGTGAAGGAATACATCGTAAGGAAACCTACATATCTCTATAGAATTCGAGAGAGATTTGCATTGGAGTAGCATTTACTTTTCTTTTTTTTCGTGAAATATGTTTTTTTAAAGAATAATGAATGCTTTACGTTGCTTTTTAACTCTAAAAAGCATTGTCAGTAGGGTGTCTATATCAAATGGGCTGGGTGGCCTCGCCTTGCGCGTCTAACCTTTTAGTGCTGATTCACGACTGACCTAACCTTGTAATAAGCACCTACCTAGTATCCACTTACTATTTATATCTTTCAGTTGCAATTTTACAAACAAAAGAATAATCACATGTGTGGAAATACTTATGTGGAAGTACTTAGTGGCAAAATGTACATTTAAAAACTATTATTTATATGTAAGACACAAATTGGGACCACAACATCGGTTGCGATAACTTCAATGTTAAAATGATAATGGTAATTTTTCTTCCTTGTTACCAAAGAAAAGATAGGAAAATATATATATATTTTTAATCTTATATGTCAGCCAGGTAAATGAGCTTCACCATCATCCTGCCCTTATCTTTCTCCAAGTGGGGTCGGCACAACCTGGTAATTAGCTTCAAACAAAATTTCATCAATATCGCTTCAGGGTAGAAAGCTTACAGACAAACCGACAAACTTCTGCATTTGAAATATTAGTATGGATCCTCCGATGATATTCGACTAATACAGCTGATGGGAAAGAATGACGTGGTAATATATATAATATTAATTAGTAAGCAAATTAAACTCTGCCGTACCATTATCGTATAATTTAGAACCAAAGTTGTTCTATTTTCTTATTCACCCGGCGGAACTGTAAGCCCGGAGTCGAGCTTTCATTCGCTTAGAACAACAGTACTTATAATAATTATGTAGTTTCACTTCCTAAGTCCTAACATGGAACAGATGGTTTTGTTTCTTGTAATTATTGGTATACTTCCAGTATCGAAAGGAGTTGTATTATTTAAAATTTATGACTTTTTTAAACTCCAATAATATAGCTTATTCTGGTGTAGAAATGAGCATATTAAAATGATAAAACAAAAATACACTATTTGTAAAATTACACATTCGCAAAGGAGGTTTAAAGTTCATCAAAATTTTAGTAAAAACTGAATTTGTATACCAGAAATGGCTGAATATATTGTTGTAAAATGTACCATATTTTTATAACTGTACTCACATTTGTATATATAATACAAATAAATAAAAATAGAAGTAACGTTAATTAAAATAAAATAAGTTAAGTTAGCTACTCTCTGTCAAATTGCACAAAAACTGATCAATTGCTACTAAAACATTTCTTATGTGTTGATACTTTTTGTATTCTATTCCGATTAATAGTTTGGATTGGCCCTCTTTTTCACATGTGATCATAGATTTATTGTAGAAGAGTAGGGAGCCATAGCCAGGCCTGTAATTGAGAGTGTCACAATAAATAATGAAAGGAACATCACACATAAAAGGGAGAGATATAGATACAGACTCATTTACCTTCTCTTTATTGTAATATGGTACATTTTAGACTCGCTTCCCTACTGTAGTTCAACGACTCTATGTAATTAGTTACGACTACAAATAACGTATAGTTGTGCCGGTGCGAAAAAGAAGGTATGCGCTCCTTAATATAGTTTACTTAAAATATTTTATATAACGAGGTAAGAGCTCATTTGACTGATGATATACTCTGAAACCTTTATAAGCGATAATTCTGCCCAAAATTTTTCAGTCAATGTTTATTGTTACGCATTTTGGTACGGAGCCAGTGCTGAAATTCCGAAACAACTTTATTATGCGCAACCTTAATGTGTTGTGTAACCTAAATAACCCAGAATTCTCGCCAAGCGTCTGTGCCTTGCCTTTTTACAATGTTCCTTTATATCCCGAATCTAATCAACGTTACTGTCTTTTTATTTATTTATAATTTGAGTTAAATCTCATTAACAACAATGTATTACGTCTTGTCAAACACAAACTAAAATTTCATAATTATCCAAAGCTAAGAAAGGTAAACAAAGAGCAAAGTATAAATGATTTATAGAACGAGGCGTTACTTCGCGGAGATCCATAATATAAAAGTAATAATTATTTAATAGAGATAAAAGTTATATATAAGTGTAGTAGAATATTCTTTTTCATACGTGATGCATGCAGGGTTTCCAAAAACACATACACTAACTGGAGGTTTGTAGTGCATGTGTTTTACACGAACGTTATTTGACTATGCTGTGATAACATATAAAAGTAAAGACCCCAAAGAATTAATAGACAGTTAAACACTACACAGAGTAAACATGTGTAAATTTCCTATGACCTCACTCAATCCCACATTATTTACACTTATGCACAGTTTGCGCGCCTGCGAATATTATCATAGAACTCCAAATGGCGACGAAATATTTACATTTTGAGTCCAGGCGCTCCATAAGCCACGGTCTTCATCTGTGAGGAAAGTCGAACGGATGAATCTAATGATCTTAAAAGACTCTTAACGCCCCGAAAACTAGTAGATAGTTTTAAATTTGTTTTATAGAAGCAGGCGTTACTTTGCGGAATTCCATATTACAGGCACTATAACAAAACTACCTCGCTATAATCCGCACGGGTTAAGCGAATGCATGCAAAGCTAATGTGTATGAAGCAGGCAAAATCTACGAACCTTATACATGCAGGACGAGCATGAGGAAGAAGAATATGATTATGTTGTAAATTTTTGTGGTGTGCAATAAAAGTATAATTCATTAATTCATGCATTCAATCATTCATTCATTATTAAAAATTTCCATAATTACATATAAATCGGTTGAACAGTTTTGGGCAAAATCGTAAACTTAATATCGCAAAAAGATTTAAAGATATTATGTTGATCATCATCATCATCATCATTCTCCTGCCCTTATCCCACTCTAAGTGGGGTAGGCACAACATGTAACAGACATGTTGTCACATGATTTGGCTACTTATTTTACGACAGGCCGCCTACCTGACGTCTACTTACCTTAGTCGCCTTTTACGACACCTCGGTAAGAACTGAGGGTGGTCTATTCTATTCTGCCGGATACCACACGGCGTTATTATATTGATATTGTTAAATATGACTATTCCGTTCTGTTCCGTAAACCATACGGTTGTAAAAATGACATTTGCCTAAGGAACGGCCATCAAGTCACTATTAAAAAACTAATAAAATATTTGTCTGAATTCAATTAGTAAGCCACGCAAGCTCGTTATTAATTATGTATCTAGCTAATTAATTTATGGTAATTAATGTACTGCTATGTTTTTATTGTGTTGATTAAATGTTGGATTACTGTTTACATATAAATATTATTAATTTACTAATTAATATGTAGGTAATCAAACAATATTTGCTGTGACAGTGTTAATTGAAATTTTCCTGCAATGTGTAATTAGGAACACAAAAGGTCTATTTCACGAGCAGCATTTTTACTTTTTTAGTTTTGTACATGGCTACATGACTTTCCTTTGTACTATATCTTTATAATATGTAATGAATGATATATACGGCTAAGTAGAATAGACCACCCTCATTTCTTACCGAGGTGTCCCAAAAGGCGACTAAGGTAATTTGACGTCAGGCAGGCGGCCGTTCATAAAATACCTAGCTAAATCATTTATAAACATGTTTATAACATTTTGTGCCGACTCCACTTAGAGTCGGATAAGAGCAGGTCAATGATTATTTAATAATATATATTTTAGTTATATATAAGCTGTGATAGCCTAGCGGTGAGACCGTGCGACTCTCTAGAGACGACATAGGTTCAAACCCGGGCAGACACCAATGGGTTTTTCTATTAAAACTTATGTGTCTAATTGATAATTGCAATTTATCACACGCTTTTCGGTGAAGGAAAACATCGTGAGGAAACCTGCATATCTCTAGAGAATTCTAGGGATATGTGTAACCTACCAATCCGCATTGGAGCAGCGTGGTAGGTCTTAGCTCCATTCCTTCTCTCCAAAAACGGAGAGAGGAGGCCTTAGCCCAGCAGAGGGCATAGTAACAGGCTGTTACTTTACTTTACTTTACTTATATATTTTAGTTTACTTGCGTTTAGTCTGCGACTTCGTCAATATAGTATTCAAAGCTAAGTGATAAAATAAGAGATTTCTCATTTAACGCATCCGCATAAGACAAAAAGTTGTCAATGTGCAACTTACTACTAAATCGTAAGAACGCAATAATTCGTATTGAAATACGATAATGGTTTCACGCGAAGCTGAAAGACACAAAAATCTTAAAAGGTCGTTAAAATATTGGTATGGTATAAATAACTCAAGTGTTTAAGAAAATGTAGGTAATGTAAACTCACAAACTGGCACTTTAATTTTTTACTTGATATTATGACGCGATGGTGTCACGACAGGTGTCATAAAACGGACCTTTCTTCCTCCCCAAACTATAGTTTGCTAGTATTGGGCGCACTCCAATAAGATATTGTATAAAATAACAATGGGCCCTAAGCCCGTACATTACCACTGAGTATTTGTATTGTCACGCTGTGATAGCCTAGCGGTGAGACCGTGCGACTCTCTAGAGACGACACAGGTTCAAACCCGGGCAGGCACCAATGGGTTTTTCTATTAAAACTTATGTGTCTAATTGATAATTGCAATTTATCACACGCTTTTCGGTGAAGGAAAACATCGTGAGGAAACCTACATATCTCTAGAGAATTCTAGGGATATGTGTAACCTACCAATCCGCATTGGAGCAGCGTGGTAGGTCTTAGCTCCAATCCTTCTCTCCAAAAACGGAAAGAGGAGGCCTTAGCCCAGCAGTGGGCATAGTAACAGGCTGTTACTTTTATTTGTATTGTCTCAATATTTCTGACATTACAACTTCGTGGCTTCGAAAGCATACTATCATTCATTATTCTTCTTGAAAAAATTTCAAAAAAAAATATTGATTAGTGGACATGAAACAAAACTTTACTTAGTCTGAAAGCAAAGAAAGTTAATAATTCATTACTAAATCAATAAATAAATTTTAAAAAATTAATTTAAATTAATATTTAATGGCTTCTGTAAAAAAAACCACCGGAAACCTCTTCAATATGAGTAACTCATAAGTACTACCTTAATTTTTAACAGCTAGTTTGTAACTGATTTCAAGTCTAAAAAGACCTTGGTTAGTTTTGATGTGATGGTAATGGTATAAGTAATTGCTAATTTATTTTTAAACTTCCAAATTGGAAAAATTGTTTCAACCAACGGGCGTCTACTGAATTATACCATAAGTCTGATTAAATGTTTAATGATTTCCCAGGAATCGGAAAACTTACTAAACCGTGAAAGTTTATCAGGAGTTTATATAGTATGAACGTTTATTGGTTAGTTAAGAGGTTTAAACTGCGCGAAATTTGTAATTAAGTAACAAGAACAAATTGTACTAATTGAACTAAACTCAGAAATAACATGTGAAAAGTTATGTGCGAACGTTATATATTATCATAGTTGTATTGATCACTCATCATTCTCCTGCCATCCCATTCTTAATGGGGTCAGCACAACATGATTTTTTCTTCCATTCTCTCCTATCATTCTCCTGCCATCCCATTCTTAATGGGGTCAGCAACTGCGATCAGTACGATTTTTGTCGTGGAGCCTATCCTCCTGATGATGCTTCGGTTTCGGGGCGAAACGATCGTCGAGATTGTGGTGGTGGGTGTGTGTGCTGCTTTTGTGTGCGTTGTTGCTGGTGAATTGCGCCTTGGGGTGCATGTGGTGGCTTGTCCTGCATGTATAAGGTGCGTGAATTTTGCCTGCTTCATACACATTGGCTTTGCATGCATTCACCTAACCCGTGCGGATTATAGCAAAGTAGTTAATTCTGTTATATTGCTTGTAATATGGAATTCCGCAAAGTAACGCCTGCTTCTATAAATCATTTAAAAAAAGTATGTTTTTTGTCTATGAAAATGGAACAAAGCATATCATCCTATCAGTGGGACAAACGGTTTCCATGTTTAATATAAGGTCAGGGCCTGTCGTGGAGGGGGATAAGGGCTCTGTGTCAACAGTTGCTTGTGGTCTCATCACGTACTCGTTTACGACGGATCGTAAACGTTGATACTTTTAGGCGCCGAATAAATTTTCGCTCAGCCCTTATTTTGTTGGTTCACCCATAAAAAGGTTTAAAGAGATATAATGAATGGAAATTAACTTTGTATAAGAACATATATTATTGTCTTTTATCTGATAATTTAATTTATAGAATTAGGCTTTACCAAAGTTTTAAATTTAGTAGTAAATAAGTAATAAGCAGTAAATTTTATTTTCCGCGATAAACGAAAATATATGTAATTCTAAATGCAGTATGTACTCAACCTGATACATGCAGAATTCGAAAAAAACTCGAAAAACATTAACACAACAATACACAAGAGCAGCGTACATTCACTGCCACAATCTCAACAATCGTTTCGTCCCGTAACCAAAGCACGATGCAGGAGATAGACTCCATGCTAAAATCGCAAAATTTGTTATTTAAACGCACTAATAAAAAACATTGATTGTATTTTTATAAAAGTGAGCGTTACCTAAAATCAAGCAGTAATGCGCGAATCTAAAAATGACGTACCTCATAATTACTTTAAAAAAATATATGACTGAGGTTAAAAGTCTCAAAAGAAAAGGCAAACCTTAATCTACTTCATTATTATAATTAAATTTACCATAGTTCCATGACAAGATTGTTTTAAAACGATAAGAGTATTAGAAAACGCATTAAATAATGCTAAATAGCGACAACTGAATCTCATATACATATCCCATATATTGTCCCTAACAAAACAAATTATACGTTCTAATATTATTTTCGTTGAAAAACACGTGATAAATTGATAACAGAACTGAACTTCCCTCAACCAAAAACAAACCATTCACAACACGCGTTTCAATTAAAGAAAATTCAAAAACATTTTTGAAGGAATCATCAAAAATATTTTTCAAGGCTTCTCATAAAAAGAAGGTAAAAGGGTTTAAATTAAATTAAGAAAGAGGCTCACTACACTCATTTTACATTCTATACACGACAAGTCTGGAAGAAGTAGCAGTCTCGAATTTTAAATGGATATTAACTCTTATATTTGAATACTTATTACGTAATTAATTAAAAAATTGATTCAACATTTTAAAACAATAATATTCACAAACTTAATAAGTTGTTAAAGGTGTTTTACCTTCGATAGCATTAATAAATAAAAATTGCATATATTAATGTCACGCGTTATTTGCTTCTTGCGGTCATTAATACACACATCTGATAACAATCAAGAAAGTAAACATTGTTTTATTATTAGCAGTCAAGCCACGCATTGCTGTGGCTCAGTCTAGTTTCGAATTCCCTTCGACACAGAACTCAACAGTTAATAAAAAATGCTGTGAAAATCCTTAGAATTCGATCGTTAGTATTATCCGTTGGGTCATTCTAAAGATTAATTTTAAAAATTTCATTAAAATCTTTCATTAACACTCTCCTCTCCAAAATGAAGAGACCTATGTCCAATAGTGGGACAATAAGAGGCCGTTCTCCTCAATTATATAAAAATATAATTGAGCATATTAAAACAATTAGGTTGACGCGAAATTAGTCTCACAGTTTGTACTTATATATTTCACAAAGAACTTTATAATTTATTTAAATAATATCTCTCCAACATACCAATATTCTGGCTCGTTTCAATTAGTGTTCGGCGCTATAGGTAGACGGATAATTGACTGACAGACGGTCGTCTATCAATACGTGATGTAGAGTGATCGACGTATTGGGCTATTAGGATTTGATATGAGCGTGCATTTTGTGAAAATTTTTAATCACATCTCAATATCATCATATTTTAAAGTAATATAAGCTGTGATAGTTGAGCGGTGAGACGTGCGACTCTTTCGGGGTCACGGGTTCAATCGCACATGATGTCTATTTAATATTATATCAAATATCAATTAGACGCATAAGTTTTATCAGAAAACTTTATTTTGTGCATTTTCAAAAAAAAATGAGGAAGTCTATGCCCAACTGTGGGATGTAACAGGCCGGTACTTATTAAGCAATAATTTTTTATATCGTGCTCCTGCTAATTTCGTATTTTTGTGCCGATTACTTTTATTGTGACTAATGATGACGTTATCTATAATGTAAAAACTAATGTTTGTCTGTATGTCCTTTATTACGGTTGGACCGATTTTAATGAAATTTTCAGACTATCTTTAAAATGATCCTGTAAAGTTTGGTTGCGATCGAAGCATTTTTTTTCACTGTTGAGTTCTGCTTGGAAGATGTCGAAACCAGGCTGAGCTACAGCAACGAGTTGCTGGATCGCTAGTTAGAAATAAATAAAATGGCTTTCAGGATTTTCCCACGAACAATACCTAAGAAGAAAAGTAAGGAAGCAAAACATAGATGGATTCAACACCAATCATTGTCCGTTGTACATTGATGGATGGCTATCTGTCTGTCAGTGGGGAGAACTACGGCGAGTCCAAACGAGCATCACAAAAACAGACAAACAATAGAGTGGTTGCTGTAAAGGCTTGTTATTCAAAATGCTGTTATATCACATTCGACGTTTGTTTATACTTTTAAGCGAAAACTATATTTATTTTTACAAAAGGACATCAATAAAAATCATTTTGTAAGTCCTACTTTTGGCACTGTGTAGGATTTTTTAAATTAAAACTATCGTTAGTAGTATTCATAGTTTATGTATTGAAAACCTGCTACACTCATGTCTAATAGGGTTAACCCGATTAGTTTCGAGCTCTTTATGCAGCGTTATCGCAGCGGGAACCGAATAAGCCGTGAGTATAGTCGGTTTCTATACACAAACTATGTATAGAAAATTATTTTTTCACGGTTAATTGAACTTTAAATTTCAAATATATAAAAAATATATAAAATTCAATCTCAATAATTTATTTCTTACAAATTCACTGAATTCACAAGACACAAAAATCAATCACAAGAATGAATGTTTAATATAATTCTAAATGCAAAAAACGAATGAGCACCGAAGTCGCCAGAAGTACCAAAGATTTTTCTTAATCCTTAAGGTGAGTACATAAAACCACTCTGCAACTAAAAGATTTTCACTATATTAACTCTATTTTATCTATCATTGAGTAGAGAAATTATTTGAGTCAAAATTTGATGAACTCCATATGTTCCATGTCTGATTATGCAAACTAGGTAAAGCGTTTAAATTTGATTCATGAGGAACTATCCTAGGTATCGTTCTTTTAAATTCAGTCTTTAACAATTCATTTAATTTTTCCACAATATCCGTATTGTTTGAAGATATATCTTTAATCTCACATGGATCTTCTTTAATGTTATATAAGCAGAAGGTACCTGTAAATAAACGTTTTAATCATAATTTAATAGAACAAAATATAATATCATTTTGATCTCCTTTTAGGACTCCCACATATCAAGCTTTAAGATTCACAATACAATTGTTTTTTATTTTCTTTATTCATTCATTTTTAAAAACTTTACAGTTGTTTTTAAAAAATCTTCGATAATCCTCCCGTGGTTTTTTTTAACCCAAAAAAAACATTCTTTAAATTTTTCTTAACATTATAACATTTAAAATTATTTAAATTTCAAATAAGTTACAAGGATTAATTGTAATATGGACTTACCATTACTTGGGTAGCAAATTTCTTTATCATTTTTATTTATATTGCATGATAGTTTCAATCTATTTCTTTGACTAGTATGTATGTGCTTAAAAGGAATATCCAGACTAGATAGTACATTATACATAACACTGTTTTCAAGACTGTTCTCATATAATGGACCATTTCCTATTATACCTCGGAAATTTTCACCTTGATAGTTACTGTATTTCTGATTAACGTCTCCAGTGATCAGTTTATAATCACCACTGATAACATAGGCAAATCCTGTGTAGTCATCGATTTCGCATATGAAATGTCTTTTCGATTCGTCATTTGAAACAATACTTTCCCATAAATCTATCCCATCTATATTCATTGGTGGATCAATATTTACTGCTCTAGAAAGTGTTGGCAACCAATCTGCTACGTGTATATAACCATTCCATACATGATGTCCTAGAGTTAAATTCTTACTCCATATAAGTCCATTTACCCTAATACCGCCTTCGAATGGGCTCATTTTAAGACCTCTCAAGGGCCAATTAGAAGCATAATTTGCGGATATCCCTGATGTCATTCCACCGTTATCAGATACAAAGACAACGATAGTGTTTTCCAATATGCCTTTTTCTAATAGTGCCTTAACGATGTCACCTACGCTGTCGTCCAACTTCTTAACCATTGCTTAAAGGGAAGATGTGATCATTATTTAAACTACATAGAAACAATATAGACCACAACTTAATTAAAAGAATAGTATTTTATAAGGTTTTATCTATAATAACGAAACATTATTAGAAATGATGAATTAGTTCTAATTGATGAATTAGTTAAAAATTATTATGAAGATATCTTTGACTAATTATACTTTATTAATCGCAACTTAAAATTCTTCATTGTCGTTTTAAAAAAACGATCCTTAATATATCTGAGCCAGGAAAGAGTTAGTAGTTTTACAATATACATTCATTCTATAGAGTCTATACAAATAAATCTCATACTTTTAATCCGCAAACTTTACTAATATTTGCCTGAATTTACCTTATACTAACAAATCATTGAATAAACCTCGACAAATAAATTATCCTTCAATTTTAAATGTTTGCCTTAATACTAAAAGCAATTTTAGCATCTTCGACATAATCAACAAACAATAAGACTAATGTAATAATACCAATATCATACCAGCATAGTAACGTCTTTGTGGCAATTCTATATGACGCATGGCTTTTACAATCTCTAGTGGGGCTTGCAATAGAGCTTGCTCGTTGGCTGAGTGAGGCGCGTTATGAGAAACCAACAAGAACAGTGGTTTGGAGACATCGTGCGATTTTATTACTGCCAAGAAATAAATCAATGTTCAATAAATATATATAATACAATAATTTTCTATCTAATTCATCTATCGCTAACACAATAAAGTAAGCATGAAATATAATCAAATGAAAAAAAAACATCTCAAACTGGTTACAAGACTATTACAAGAGCTCGTTCAAGGATCCTAACTGCTCTCAGTTAAAGTCTTTACTGCAATTCAGGTGGTTCGTATTTTTAAAAATGGTTTTATATAAATGTGTGTGTATAAATATAAAAAATAATTAAATCAGTCAATGTATGCTACAACTAATTTGGTATAATGTACTCCGAAATAATGAAAAACGCATTCAAGGATAATATACACCTTATAGATATATCGTAATCAGAACAGAATTCAAAATCTAATGTACTCAAATTAGTACTATACTATTAGTACATTTTCACAACGCATTCAGCTCCCTGTTTTAGAATCCAGAAAAGGAAATAGGATTTTAAGAAATATATTTATTTTTGCTATACATACTTATATATCTAATTATAGAAGTATCCGATGTTTATCTAGCTATTTCAAAATGACTGTTGTAAATTGCATTGAGTAATTAGTAGGATATTTATCTTGTCCTCGAAGATGCAACATCGCATGTTATTGCACTACTGACATCATCGCAAGTAGTCCCTGGTACATTATTTCAATAACTCTATGAATGATGATTATTCCAATACCAATATCCAGGGTGACATAAAAATTAATATTTCCCTGGGTAGCCATTGATATTTTTTCTATAGTACAATAAAAATATTGTAACTTACATAAATGATGAATAATATTAATAATTATAAGTTGAGTTATTTTAAATTGCAATATAAAACTATATCTTATTTAAAGAGTAGGTTTGAATTCTCTACAGGGTAATGGCGATATATTTTTTTAGATAATAGAAATACAATTAAAAGTTACACTGAGTTTTATACCGATTCGTGCATCAGCAATAATCATGTCGTCAATTAAAGTTTGATATCACGCAAAGAATGAATCACTGAATGATCATTACGTTAATTATTGTACCTATGTACTGACTTTCCATTGAATTAAATTGTAATCCTGTACTTATGAGTGGTGCGTTGGTGCAGTGGATATTGACCCTGCCTTCAGCTCCGTGGGTCGCGTGTTCCGCCGAGGGCCAACATTTTCTATTAACAATTTGTTGGTTCTTCGAGCCTGGGTGTATATTTGTATTTAAGTGGTATTTAAAATTATATATATAGTATACGTCACCCAAAACAACAGTATTAAGTACTTACTTTGGGGACGGACTTCTGTGTGTGTGTCCCATATATTTATATTTATTTGGCCCTCGACGGGAATCGAACTCGCGACCCGTGGAACTGAAGGCCATTACCTACTGCGCCAATGGGCCATTTGTAATCGTATTACTCTCTTATCGGTAGATCTCTGTAGACCTATCGGTGTCACAATAAGTATCTTAAGTTTAAAAGTAAAGATGTTTGAAGGATAAAGCGATACAAACACGAACACACACACGATAACACAAAATTTATAATCTGTATTACAATAGGTTAATTTTTTTTTGAAGTGACTCACTTGATTTTGCTTCTTCGTTGTATACGTCAGTTATATAACCTTCGACATCCCAAGCTACTGATAGATTTCTGAACAAATCATATCCAGAAACGTCACCGATACTCCACTGTAAGTCGAAACTCCCTTATAAATAAGCATTAAAGCAGCTTATAAATATCGTAACTACAGTATATTATAAGGGTTGTATTTAACTACCACAATATTAAAAAGGAATGTTATAAGTGCAGAAGTTTTTACTGCACAATATTAACTTAATTAATTTCTTATCAAACCGTGAATATAAGAATAGCATTTTTGAATGTTTTTTGTTAAAACAATATTTGAGAACTGCAGGACTACCATGAACTCTTATTGCGACTCAATTGAAGACGTAAACGAAATTGTTTTGCTTTTTCATACCATGACGTCTTAAAGACGCACACTTTAACCCCTCGTGCGTTCGAGAGGATTTTTATCATGCGTTAAAATTACGTCGAATCGAAACAAATGGCAATACGTCGTCGTCAATGGTAGATATTATCGTGTGAATGTGTGTAGGCGTTTTCTGATACGTATGGTGGCTGGACTGACATGTATAAGGTATGTGAACGTTGTCTGCTTCCTACACTTAACCTTATTACTTAGATTTTCCTAAAAAACGCGGATTATAGAAAATAATTTTATCATACCTTCAGTAATGACACTATTTGTCGACGCCTATAGTTCGATACAAATTCAAAATGGAATATTTTGATCACAGCAGTGTATTACGCAATGGACTTGCTAAATCGTTAAAAAAATAAAACATTTATACATCAAAATTACCGTTTCCAACAAATCGTATTCATAGTAATCTATATAACCTCCACGGTGGCCAAAATGGGAATCAAATCCCCTCGATGTAGGCAAATGTTCGACACGTGATTGTCCAACGTGCCATTTGCCGACCAAATGAGTAGCGTAGCCATGCTCTTTAAAATATTGTGGCAAAATCTTCTCTGTTAAAGGTATGGCTCTGTCTTCGGCGTTTGTTAAGGGGTAACCTTGCATACCTGAAATGGGCCAAATCGTACGTTTACATAGATTTAATAAAAATACTCTAAAAAATGATTTCACTGGCCCGTTGGCGCAGTGGGTAGTTACCCTGCCTTTAGCTTCACGGGTCGCGGGTTCAATTCCCGCCAAGGGCCAACATTTTCTATAATTTGTTGATTCTTCGAGCCAGGGTGTATATTTGTATTTAAGTATGTATTTAAAATTGTATATGTAGTATATTTACCAGTTAACTGTCATACAAGTATTAAGTTACTTACTTTGGGGATGGACGACCGTGTGTGTAAGTGTCCCATATATTTATTTTATATTTATATAAATACTCTCTACAGAGACATCTTTTTGTAGTAAGAAGGCGGAAAAATTCTAAACCAATCCAAAAGTGGGATATAATTAATTCTCTGACTGCTCTCTACCGAACTCTATCATACCTGACCTTAGAGATCTCAAAATTTAATATTTGGAGGTTCAAGGCTGAAGCAGAAACTTCCTATTGGAAAAGTCCTAACCTTCGCTGATGCATTGGGTCTGCCCACTAATTTATTATAAAGGGAACGGACTTGACCGCCGCCTTGATTGCTGTGATCGTGACCTGCAGGCCTACCATGAACTCTTATTGCGACTCAATTGAAGACGTAAACGAAATTGTTTTGCTTTTTCATACCATGACGTCTTAAAGACGCACACTTTATGTCGTTGCCGAATGAGCGTTCGGAATTCGTTCTAAGAACATGTGAGTAAAAGAGACAGAGTTATCTATAGTTCATATAACGTTATCCTTTTCAAACATTACGACCCCAATGTAATTTACACTTCATGGTACGAAAAGAAAGCGGTTCGCGGTCGTTGTTTACGTCTTCAATTGAGTCGCAATAAGAGTTCATGGTAAGCCTGCTGATTGGAAAAATCCCAGACAAATTTAGTTTTTATTTGTATTCTGTATATAATACCTAAAAAAATATATTTCACCGAAACATTTTTTAGTAATCCAAACCTGTCACATGTGCGAATTTCCCGGTAAGCAGTGCAGCACGTGAGGGTGTGCATATACAATGGCTGTAATATCGCTCAAAAGCAATGCCGGTGTAGGCGAGGAGGTCTATATTCGGCGTCAAAATTTGATTCGAGCCGTGAAAGCTCACGTCGTCCCAACCCTGCAATATCGATGTAGCCTTTATTTCACAATTTCATCTTAAATTTAAACATGTTTGTCGTACTAAGAGTCTATTGTAGTATCGAGGAAAAAAACTACAGTTTTAATAATAATAATATTCTTTATTCATCATCATCATCGTCTCCTGCCCTTATTCCACTCCAAGTGGGGTCGGCACAACATGTTACAAACATGTTGCCACATGATTTGGCTATGTATTTTACGACTGGCCGCTTGCCTGACGTCAACCCACCTTAGTCGCCTTTTACGACACCGCGGTAAGAAATGAGGGTGGTCTTTTCTATTCTGCCGGATACCACACGGCATAATAATAATATTCTTTATTGTACACCAAAAATAATACACAAAAATATACAAAGAAGTTTGGTACAATAGGCGGCCTTATCGCTAAAGAGATCTCTTCCAGGCAACATTAGAGAAGAGAACTTAATAATATATTAACGGCAGGGGTGCACAAACTAAAAGAAAAAATTTATAAGATACATAAGATGACACAGTAAGGAAAAAAGGGAGAAAAAAAAAGTAATATAAAAAGAAAGAGAAAAGAAATAAAATTGAATTATGCAGATAAGTAGTGTTGCTTGATCATAGTTTTGAAAATATAAAGAGAAGGAGATTTTCTTATGTCTAGGGGAAGTGTGTTCTATGGAAGTACAGCTTTGACAGTAAAAGAGTTTTGTGCTTTTACGGGTACAAAAAATTTTGTACGGGTAGTAAAATAATATAGTAATTGATGTAAATGTAATTGTCTTTATTTGACGAAAAGTTACACTTAATGGACGCATATAAATTCCTATCTTAAAAAAGTAATTATTTAATAGTTTGATACTAAAATGTGACCTATTAAGCAAACAGTAACTTGTATGTAATTGCAATGTATAATGACATAGAACTTTCTGCTTATTAATCTATTTATAATATATAACCGGAAAACGTCCACAATTAATTATTTTTTGCCGGATATTTGGTAACAAGTGGCGCACAAAAAATACAATGAATGAAAATTGTCTCACAATTTTTTATTTCGCCTAATTGTGACACGAACATTATTTGTGGTTCTTTAGAAAGAAGTAACGAGGCTAATAAATTAAGAACAAATAAAATAACAGAAGTTAGAGTACTAACCGATAAATATAATCATAAGCGTCACTAACTGGGTCGTGTGCGCTAGCAGTGACCCTACCTTTAGCGCCGCGGGTCGCGGGTTTGATTCCCGTTGAGAGCCAACATTTTTTAAATACAATTTGTTGGTTCTTCGTGCCTAAGCGTATTTAAGTAAGTATTTAAAATTATATATGTATATATTTGCCAGTTGTCTGTCACCCGTAACACAAGTTATATGTTTTGGGACTGATGAACGTGTGTCTAATGGTCCATTTTTTATTCATTGACACTAAAACCTAGTAACATCTTCATCCTCCTGCCCTTATCCCACTCTAAGTGGGGTCGGCATAACATGTTATAAACATGTTGTCACATGATTCGGCTACGTATTTTACGACCGACCGCCTACCTGACGTCAACTTACCTTAGTCGTATTTTACGACCCCTTGGTAAGAAAGAGGGTGGTCTATTCTAATCAACCGGATACCACACGGTGGGTCAACTTACCTTAGTCGCCTTTTACGACACCTCGGTCATAAATGAGGGTGGTCTATTCTACTCAGCCGGATACCACACGGCGGGTCGACTTACCTTAGTCGCCTTTTACGACACCTCGGTAAGAAATGAGGGTTTATTCTGTTCAGCCGGATACCACACGGCATACTAAAACCTAGTGACATATTGTATATTAAGTTAGACATTCCGACAGCGTCGTCGTTGGTAACTGCGAGTACTACAGTTAACATTTTGTTTTTCCACTATCTTTTGAGTGTTATATCTTGTATCTTTCAACTATCTAAAGCCATCATAGCCCAGAGCAGAGACCGTGCGACTCTGTAGAGACGATCATGGATTCAAACCCCGGGCATAATATTGTCCAATTTCACATTGAAATAATAGGTGGACCTGAAGAGTGTTCTTGATTCAACATTCTCAACCCTTAAATTTACTGAAGATTGAAAAATACCCTCATCTACGCCATCTATCTTGAGGTTAAAAGAAATAGACACTTATTCAAAAGAAAATTGGTGTTATCGCGATTTGACCCGTCAAAAGTATGAATGGCTAATGTTTAAAATCTTATAACTCTTCGTAAAACTATATTAATTAATTTTACCGTAAAACCTATATATATTGTTCCCAAAATAATAAATATAAATCAATCCTCTAGCATGTGTGTGTTAGCAGCTTTATAACGTGTCCTAACTTCATCGTAAACATTGTATTGCCTAATATTGACTAAATAGAAAAAAACTTTCATTTGTTCATGAAATTTGTACTACTTTTATCTATCGAAGGTAACATAAACCTTGATAAAAAATGGCTCAATAATTAAAACACCAGTATTTGGTACGAAGGCAACGACCTTCTATACAAATTAGAGCCAAAATATTCAAAAGCTCGTTCATATTTTATTGGGAAAGCATATATAATAAGATATATACAATTACAGAGCTGATATGATAAAGATCTGGCAACATTTTCTCTAAAATTTTACCTCTTTACCTCTTGCAACAACAAAAGAAATTGGTGAATTCTTTTTATCTTCCATTGACGTTAAGTTAGTATGCTATTTTGACAGTGAATAAAACATGTATACATACTGGTATTACAAAACTACTACTTTTACGGCTTTTACTAAATGATAGTGCAATTCTTGAGGAAGGTTTAAGTAAACAATATATTTACGGAATGGCTTTATTGATTTTGGTGGGACTTTCACTGAAGATAGATGCGGTTGTGGAACAATATATTGGTCTCTTATTTAAAAATTCCAGCGGGGTCGGGATCTACGCGAGTCTGTGACACTGATTTTCATACGCGCGAGGCCGCGCGAACTGCTTAGGTACAAGCATAGGCATTACTTTGCTGAGAAATAATGATATTATTTGGTTATTAAGCAAGTAGAAAGTATACATAATGCTTAATGTTTACCAAGTTTTTTGTATTAGTGCTCGATCTTGTAAATAATTTCCTTTCTATAGACATTGTTGGATGAAAAATATGCATTTCGTACGCATTAGAACGCAACAATCTTTTGTTAATTATTAATTAAACATGCGACTGATACTGCTTGTGATATAGCTCACTTAGCTGAGCCACTCATCTTTTAAAAATTACCAAGACATAAAGTCAAAAACGTGAAATATTCTTAACCTTTATCCCTCGCATAAAATGCGTTCTTTGAAGGTAAAAGAGAATCAACAATAGAGTGAAATTCATCTAAGCCATCAATACTCATCATCAAGTGCATTTGGAAACCCTTTTTATTATACAATGAAAATATGCGTATTATATTCAGACAAATTAATATTAAATAAAAGAGCTTTAATAACCTGAGAATACACGGTTAAATGAAAATAAAAATTTTATTTAATATAGAAATTCACCACATTTATATAGAACGAAAATATTCAAGTTAAATTCCTCATACGCTAGTACTATACAAATCATGACCACGTGATACATCAATAATAATCTTACCATATCATCAGCTATAATGAAGACAATATTTGGGCGAATTGCATCTCCTTTTCTAAAACATATTAAAGTGCAACACAGTAATAATATCCGTTTGAACAACATTGTCTCGAAATACTCCAATGGTTTTATATTAAGTAATGTCTATAGTTAGAATAACATATATAAAGTAGTGGCCTATACAAACAATTTATAAAAACGATACAAAATTATAACGTCGCTTTTTTCAACATCATGAGATAACTGAGGATGTCAAGCGTCGGTTACGTGTCTATTGTAAATGATAAAGATGCGATACTGAGATGACTATATGACATATGAAATATACTAGTATGAAATATATGTACCGTCTGCCCGCGACTTTTTGAGTGGCCTTCAATTCCAAGGTAACAAGCAGCATTTTGACTATCTCCTTGACCAACCACATTTATCTATTGCTCAAAGGCCATGTTAGAAAAACGGTAAAAGCACGTGACTGAATTCATAGTACAAAAGTTGTGATAGAAATATTTTGCCATAATCCGCGTTTGTTAAGTTCTATGTAATGCTAAGTGTAGGAAGCAAGAATCGTTGTTATACTTAAAACATAGAGGGTTTGTTTCCGAACGTATCACAAAACATTACCACCAACTACACATTACACAAGCACTACACACATTTACTAAGACAATCTCAACGATCTTTCCGCCCTGTAACCGAAACATCATCAATGCTCCACGACATAATCGCAATGAATCCATAGCAATTGGCTGGTTTATGTCTCGTTAAGGACCTATGAAAAAATATTTGCGTACGTTTTATTACAAAATATCTTGAAGACGCCTGCGCTAAAGAACCTGACTGATATAGATATCGACTGGCCTGCTGACGCAATTGGCAATGATCCTGCCTTCAGATTCATCGTGGGTTCAATTCTCGCCAATATTCAAGCCAATATTTTCTATTTCGAATTTGTTGGTTCTTCGAGTCTGGGTATATATATTTATTTAAAATTACATACGTATATATTTACTAGTTATTTGTCACCCACGACACAAGTATTAAGTTACTTTTGGGGACGGACAACCGTGTGCGTAAGTGTCCCATATATTGATTTATCCCATATATTTATATTTAGAACCATTGGGATATGTATCCCCATAATCCGCTTTAAACTAGAGTGGTGAATCTAAGCTTATAGCTTTCGGAGAAAGCAACGGCCTTTGCTCAGTAGCAAATAGTAAAAGACCGCTATTGTTTGTGCGTTTTCTTGTTAATAATAACGGTGTCGTCTTAAACGTTTACTGTTATTAACCTGCAATACTGGACTTATGGAATGGAATTACTGGACATTTTATGTACCGTTTTCAATGCAACCTTGGTTTTGTTAGTTAATGTCGTTAAAAATGGCAATATGTAACAATCTAATTTTCAGTATTTACTATTAATTTTACTAAAGGTTATACTAGAATGGCCTTTACATGATTCACTCTGTTCAGAATAGATAACGTTTGACGGCAAATGATAAAACATAGTATTATTATCTTTGACATTATAATAATCGCAGAATACATTGAGAATCAATTTTCTCTCTCAAGTTTCAATGCGATTATTTACAATAAAAAGGTTTTTATTATCATATTCTAGTTTTATTATGGCACACCATAATAAAACTAGAATATGATTAAAATAACTTAACGGAAAACGGTGTCGTGCAGTTGCTTTAGCAAGTAATCGATGACGTATTAAATGTTTTTATTGGGAACTATTAGACGTATACCCTTGACCGTGCTCAGCCATAGTGATTTTTTCAAGGACGAATTTGAGTTGATTTTGTTTTATCTCTAAAAGCATGTTTATTACCACCAAAGATATTTATTATTTTCTTTATGTAAGGTTCTAATAGAAATTTAGCTAACATTCTCACCAAAAATAACAAGTAATCTATTACAAATTGTAGTCGATTTTAAGTTCAATGTCAACATCAATGGAAAATTTAGTTTAATCTTCATTCCGTGGCAGTAAATCTATAATAATAAACAACTCCTTTAAAAAGGGTTTTATAATGCAAGATTCCTCTTTTAAGAGAATATCCATATTAATATTAAACGCTAGTAAAGTTTTTTGTTTGTATTTCATAGAGGTTGATGGGAACAAAGAGTATTTATTAAACAGTTGTTTTTGTAAAATAGTTTAGTATAGTTCAGTAAATTGTGTCAATTAAATAATAAGAAAAGAATGAAAAAAAAAATACAATAATAAAATACATTTATTAAAAGCCTAAGATTTAAATAATCTGCCTTAAGTAGTAATAATAACTAGATATAACTACTCAAAACAGATATTAACTTACTATGACTTAATCACACTAACATTGACACTATTTCGTTTTATTATCAGTATGGAAAATCAACTCAATACATAACAAATCGGTTCTATTTGAACCTTTCGCCTTTCGACATCAAGATCGCTACAAAATGTAGGTTGTGTTTATTATAATGACTACACTGTCATAAACATGTTTTAGTAAACATCATCTACAACACACTCACATGTTCTGATGGATTTATAATTTTTTATAAATAAATGTACGAGACACACACGGTTGTCCGTCCGTAAAGTAAGTAACCTAATACTTGTGTCATGTGTGACAGACAACTCGTAAATATACACCTATATAATTTTAAATACAGACAAAAATACAAATATACACACAGACTTAAAGAACCAACTAATTGTTCATAGAAAATGATGGCCTTCGGCGGGAATCAAAACCGCAACCCGTGGAGATGAAGGCAGCGTTTACTGCCAACTGTGCCAACGAGCCAATCGTAACGCCAATTTTTAACAATTTATACATCATCTTACAATTTATTCCAAATTCTTGTTATATATCTAACTTTTACACTTTAATACCGCATCATTTACTGTACTGGTTTTTACTGGATTTAGATGTAATATAATTTTGCCGAATTCCACCAAATTAATGTTTAGTGGAGTGCATTACTCTATCTTTATATAGAATTATGAACATTAATCGACTATTATAACTCGTCAGCTAATCAATCTACGGTTAAAAGCGTAATTGTTGCTTGTATTTAATTTTAATTAGTATAATTATTTGAAGTTAACTAACAAAAAGAGAAACTATTTGGCAATGATTAATTTGTACTGCGCTTGCCCTTGAGTGGTCAATGCTCGATTAATTTATCTAGTTTAGCCGGTCATTCATATTGGTCGGTCATATATAACAGTTACGTGCTTTAGTGATGTAACAATACTTTTTCTCATCATAATATTATGCGAGTGTGTTTCTTTAATGAGCCTTCTTTAAACGTACAGTATGTACTTAAAGGACTCAAAAGTGTATTTTAATATCGGTACATATAAATTCATCTCGGTCTAAATATATTTATCATCAATCACTAAATAGTTATTTTTGTGCAGCAATGACAGTAAATTGACTTTTAACACAAATAATTCTTTGTATATTACCAAGGATTTTCAGACTAAAAATTTGGCTTAAATATTTCAAATTGTGTATGTAAGGGCAAATAAGTAAAAATATTTTATAAAATCAACAATATTTATTTATAAAATATTAATAACTAGGAACAATAAATTTTTATACTTAAAACTAGAAAACGCTACTTAATAAACATAAGAAATTTCTAAGACCTGTAGTACGATCACAGCCTATCTGTGAAGCAACTGTCCTTTCGTTAAATAAACTAATGTTTTGTATCAATACATTACTATTGTCATTAATCTTTTCTATAACTGAAGCTTCTGTTGTTAGTGTATCATTTTCATTATTATTTGTCACTGTATCGTTAAGCCACGGAACCCATCTATATCCGAAGTTTGCTGGATCAGCTCTTTCATCTAAAAGTGGTGTACCTCTTCTTTGTTGCATCGCCCATAAAGCTCGCAATTGACTTGTGAGCAAGGCAGTAATTTTCGGCCCTCGTCTCCACAGGTCGTGACTTTCTGACGGATCTTGTTGAATATTGTATAAACAGCCTCGAGCTAAAATTTAATGTGAATATGAAAAGCTTGATTGATCAACTTTTGTATTATGGATCTCCGTAAAATTATGCCTAATTCTAATAATTATGTGAATATGAAGAGATAAAATTGCTCATATTATGGATAAACTTAAAGAAATGCATTATAATTTAAAATAAAGATGTGGTATCCAGCTGAGTAGAATAGACCACCCTCATTTCTTACCGAGGTGACGTATAAGGCAACTAAGGTAAGTTGACCCTTCGTGTAGTATCCGGTTGAGTAGAATAAACCAACCTCTTTCTTACCGAGGTGTCGAAAATACGACTGAGGTACAATACGTGGCCAAATCACGTGACAACATGTTTATAACATGTCGTACCGACCCCATATTATAATTAAAAAGAGAAAATACATTTAAGTAAGATAAGAAGTCTATTAATATCTCGAATCAGAGTATCGGCCTCCACTCTTCTCATAAAGAAGAATATGAAATTTAAACAATACTGCTTAAATAACGATGAACAGTTTACTTATTAGAAATTCTCTATCTCTCCTGATATGCAGGTTTCGCACATGAAAAAATGTAAACATTTAGTAAGCTAAGGTCTTATCAGTACTCGGCTTTTGAAACCGGAATCCCTTGATCACAATCACGTGCTCAAATGGACTATTGCAGCTAGCTATATTAGATGGTTTACACATTTTTCTTCATTGAAACCGGCTAGATTCAAGTTACCAAAATATCGAGTTTTAACTACTAGTAATAACCCATTATTAAAAAATCATCATTAGTTTGCGACGTGATAACTATTTTAAAAAAAATTATACATTTTAGCCATTTGTTTATTTAAAGTAAAAACTTACAAGGTGTAGGTTCACATGGAGTGAGATCTTGAACTTTATCCAATTGTTTTATAACGGTTCCTTTCCTCATTTTCATAACTTCATCATAATCTAAGATTATTCCATATGTTTCATATACATTTACTACTTCAGATGACCTGACAGCAGTATAATAATCAGGTGGCGGAGACTTGTTCGTCATAAAATTAGCGCCGTAATAGCCATTACTTAAACCTGTTACATTTCCTACTATAATTTTATAATCGCCTAATCTATAAGAAGCATAAACATTAGCACTGCTGTCTTCTAGTGTTAATAGGACCTCTTTTCGTTGTGATTTTCCATCATTTACTATAGAATCCCACTGATTAACTCCATCTATATTTTTTTTTATTTCACCACCAACGGCTGTTAAAAGAGTTGGCATCCAGTCGGTGATATGCATTAAACCCCGCCATACTGCAGGCTTCAAGGACGGATGCCAAATAAATGCTGGCACTCTTACCGCTCCTTCCCAAGGAGTTTGCTTCTTTCCTCTAAACGGTAGATTTACGCCCCAATTGTTCATTGACCCAACAGTAGGAGCTCCATTATCCGAAGCAAAAACTATGATGGTATTTTGTAAAATTCCTTTATCGGAAAGAGCTCTCACTACTTTTCCAATGCTGTCGTCCAAATATGTTATTATTTCTAAAAATAAATGTAAGATGTAACTCCATAGTTATCAATGAACACTGAAATTAGAGAAATGAGAATGCGATTTGTTAAGAACAGCATATAAAGTGATATGAGATATACCTGCGTAAAGCCGTCTATTGGAATGGACAATATGGTTGTTTTTTAGCGAACGAAGCGGAGGTTGTAATAGGCCACCGTCATTTCCGGCGTGGGGTGCACTATGTGCCAAATGTAGAAAAAGTGGACAAGATGTGTTATGATTCTCGATAACTGAAAAAAGTATATATCAGTTATATATTTTTCTTCAACCAAATTTTTGAAATTGATTAACTCACAAAAAGTTTCAAAAAATAGTTTGGGCCAATCGATGATGAAATTTGAAAATGTGAGCAACAAGAAAGCAAATTAATAATTTGCTTTCTTAACTACGCCGGCTTTTTATTAACTATATACTTAATAAAGAGCCGGCTTTATTCTTATCAACTTATATTACAAGTTACAACTACTGAATGTGTAGTACTACATCAATATATATCAGTTACATGTTTGTAATGCGATATTCGGTACCTCGAATGCATCTAAAATTAATTACGGTTCATTTTGATGCGGTTTGTATTTGCTGATTTCTTATTTTATTACACAAATATTTGATCGAAATTTGATTTTCGGCTCAGTACTTTTCTAGTTACTCAATTCTAATACTCAAGACTTCTATGAAACTTATATGCCTAACACATATTCACAATTCATTACAGATTTCGGAATATGAGGTTTTTTATGTGCCCAAAGCAGACTTAAATATTTTTTAAGTTTTGTAAATAATTTTTTATTTTGCTACAACTTTTTTTATATTTTCACAAACGCGAAATGTTTCCAGAAAAAACCAAAAGATTTTACTCTTTTTTCTTCAGGACAAAAACACGAAGGTTTAAAAACATTCTTGGTTTTTGTCAATAATAAAATTATTAAACTAGCAATACTAAAACAAAAATAATAAAGCAACTTAAACGTCTTATATTTTACATTTATCTTATGCATGTTCAAAACGAGATCGAAATGACGAATGATATTGTATTTATGTTAGAATCAAGACAACTCTCTCGGTAGAGGCAATTTTCCGAACTAACAAAAAGTTGACAATTCAAAAGCACTTGTATACAAGTTTTAAATATGAATTTCAAATATGAATTTGACAATTAATTGAAAGAAAATATAAATGCAACGTAAACCACGATTTTGCTAGTTTGGCTTTCTAAGGATCTTGTATCTGGGCGTGTTGGAATTATTCAAATTCCAGAAAGCTCGGCGTCAGGTTAATTAAATGCAGAAACTCGTCATTGTCCGTACTATTTCAGTCCAGGATATTTCGCAATAAATTCCTCTCCAAATACAGATTTAAATACATAGTAAATGATTAGGTATAAAATATAACATAGTAAACGTGACACAAAAAAACAACGACGTTTTTTACAATTTCAAATTACGTTGCACTACTAAATAACTAACACGGTCAGTTAGTTCGTGAACAGAGTGGATGCAACTCTGCCGAAACGTTGAACCTTATACAAAGTTAACTTCGATTTTATCACTATGTGACGCGTATTTTTATAATGTTAATATATATGACTCCTACCAATTCAGTCTAAGCACCAACAATCTACCTAATGGGGTGGTAACAGGCTGAAAAAAACGCCTTTCCGCACTTGTCAATCTTTAAAGTTAATGTTTAACCGCGAAATTTCCTTCACCATTATGTTTATCTTAAAATTAAGTCCTATATATACAAAAATTACTTACATTTACAGTTTTTAAGAAACGCCTTTTGTACTTGTACCACTGAAAACTCTATTTTCTTGTTCACAATCGTTTTTATTGTCACTGGCAGACATTTTTTTTATTGACGACAACGTCGCAAAACATTGCAATATTTTTCAAAGACAGTAAAAGTTCGAACTCACTTGATACAGCTCTGTCTGTTAACGCATCCACAATATAACGGTCTTCCTCGTCCTGTGGGATGTAATTGTCGAAAAAATCTTGACCAGAAAATTGTCTCCCATTTGGCCACTATAACGAAAATATAAATCCTATAATCAACAATATACAATGTAAAGCCCATTACTAAAATATTCAAATGTACTTATTGGGTATACGCCTTTTACATTCCATCTTAGAAACAGAATAGTTACCAAACTCAATGTGATTAAGCATTAAAATAAGTGTAATTGTTTTCTCTATTAGGTTAACATAAAATTCTTAAACTCCCATATTACTGTGAAATTTGAAGTCAAAATACTATTTATTAAAAGTTTATTTAAAATAAAATCGTCATATTATAACGAGAAGAACCAGCAAGAAACTCGGCTATCAGTCAATACTGATACATACATAATTGCATTGTATACTTACAATGCAATTATGTATGTATTGTATTATGTAACAATTTAAGAAGATTGATGTGCAAACCGACAATTTTAAGAAATATTTACTTTTATGCTACTATTTAATAGACAATCCATTTAAATCTGAATTTTTGCATTAAAAAATATATTAAACAAAAATAATCCGTATCTATGGCTTTACATAAACGTTACATTACATTCTATGTTGGAAACATTCAAATTCATATTAAATATTCATAACTACGGAAGAGGAAGGGAGAGCTAAGAAAAAATACATTTTTTTAATTAACACAATTTGTTTAACTTAACAAACGTACGTAAGCTGTGATATCCCAGCGGTGAGACCGTGCGACTCTCTAGATACGATTATAATTCACATTCAAATTCAAAATATTATTTATTCAAGTAAACTTCTAAACAAGTGCTTTTGAATCGTCAAAATCGACTGCTGGTTCGGAAAGCTATTCGAGAAGAACCAGCAAGAAACTCGGCGGTTGCTCTTTTTAAAATATAAATCTTAAAACTAGTTACATTTAGTTATAACTGTCTTGTACAGGGTAGAAGTGCACCTATATCCAGACATCCTTTCATCTAAGTAATCTTCTACAGTATAGTAGGCTTTCTGTATCAACCTCTTTTTAACAGTGTTTTTAAACTGCTGTAATGGCATGGCCAAATTGATTTCGGAATTTTATTATAGAATCTTAAACCTAAACCCACAAACGATTTACGTACTTTTGCTAGGCGCAAAGCAAGAGTCGCAAGCTTATGTCGGTTCCTACTTTGTCTATTATATACATCATCTATCGTTTTGTAATTATTTATATTTATATGTACATAAATTACATTGTTTAATATATATTGTGAAGCAAAAAAAAACATAGGTTCAAACCCCGGGCAGGCACTACTAAGTTTTTCTGTTAAACTGATGTATCTTATTGATAATTGCAATTTATCACACGCTTTTCAGTGAAGGAAAACACCGTTAAGGAAACCTGCATATCTCTAGAGAATGCTGGGGATATGTGTAACCTATCAATCCGCACTGGAGCAACGTGGTAGGTCTTAGCTCCAACCCTTCTCTCTAAAAACGTAGAGAGGAGGCATATGCCCAGCAATGGTATAGCTTAACTTACCAATTCCACCTTGTCATGTGTATAGTAATCGATAAAACCACCTCGCATGCCATAATGAGAATCGTATCCTCTAGATGTAGGAAGGTATTGTCGCCTTGACATTCCCACATGCCATTTACCAACTAAATGTGTGCAATAGCCTAAGTCTTTTAGAAATGCTGGAAAGAGTCGCTCTGTCGTAGGTATACCTCGATCCTCGGCATTGAATAAAGGCATTCCATGCATTCCTGAAACGAATTATATAATTTAATCTCGGTCAAATAATGTTACGTCAAATTGTTGTATTAGTTCTAGTTATAGCTTGTTATACGTGTTCAAAGGCAAAATAAATGGTGGGAGTTGATCCAATTAGTATATGATTATGCTTGGTTAGGTGATACATCGCTTTGCGTTTTTTTATAGAGTCAAACTTCTCGGTTGCGGGGCGAAGCGATTGTTGAGTTTGTGATAGTGAACATGTGTAATGCTCGTGTATTATTGTGGCGGTGATGGAGGTTTATGCATATGTTTTTTTTGTATTTGTTTACAAATTCTGCACATGTTAGGTATGAAATAGTCTACTCTACTTTATCATTATAAATATTTTCTATTTACTTTATCGCGCATTATAGCAAAATAATTTTATTATTACTTTTGTATTATGGATATTTTTTAAAATTACTTTATTTCAATTAAGTTTACATTTTCTTTTACTAATAATCTCGCCAAACTTGACAATAGTAAAAATTCTTAGCAAAGTAGCGAATAATTTTTTGATTACACGGTCAAATATTTTAAGAACCTGGAAATAAAATTTATTTTTAATATCGGGCAAGTTAAATCTGGTTCATAGCAATTACCCTTAATTTTTTTTCACATTATGTACAAATGCTTCGGCCGCTTTACTTGAGTTAATCGTGAGTACGGACCAAAATGTTTCGGTTATTATGCAACCCAAATAAATTATCTTAGGGCTAGGCGTGTCATTGCTTCACTTACGATATATTACTTTTTCGTTTAAGATTTTACTTTCGTACACAGACCAGACGCTAATTTGTCCAATCGTTATTCTGACTTCCTTCCTCGAAGTATCATAAATCTATGCTCATCGTACATAAAATCAAAATGATGATATTTGGCTATGGCATACATCTTATCTTTGGCGTATCCCACAACGACGTTTTTAAACATGGTCTAACGTGGACTTTCATATCACAAAACCCAAAACATAGTATCAAATACCTTCATGCAATTAGCACAAAAAAAGTTTCCGTTTGTAACCTATTTTATATATTTTTAAGCAACTTTGTGTTACCTAAGATAAAATTTTATAATTGACTAGCTATATCCGCGGCCACGCCCGTATGGAAGTCAGCGTCATATTCAATTCAATTCAATTCAAAATAATCTTTATTCCAGTAAACTTGTAAACAAGTGCTTTTGATTCGTCAACGAAAAGCTGTTCCTACCGAAGAGCCAGCAAAAAACTCGGCGGTTACTGTTTTTATAATATAAATTTATAAGTAGTTACATTTAGTCAGTACTGTGTTATACAGGGTAGAAGTGCAGCTATATCCACACATTCTTTTAATCTAAGTAATCATTCATTCATCAGAAGTCGTTGTACAATATAATTAACCTAAACTTTTGCAAATTAAAAATTGCACTTCTTTTAGTAAAACTGTACAAAAATCCGTTCAGTAGATTTTGAGAAAATCGATCACTTACAGACCGACAATTGTTGGGAACTTTGTTATATAATATGTATGGTTCTTTAGTTCAAAAACAAAATATCTTTTAATATTCGTTATGGTGTTAGATATAAAAACTTGCTATTCTAATAATTAAAACATTTAGATATAACGGTATATTCATTAAACGAAAGGGTGTGTCCTTTTACATTTTTCATGAATATCAAATTTCAATATTACAAATACACTTTATAACAAAATGAAATGTCTACATATATAGGAAATTTTGTACTAGTAGTAGACGATAATTTCATTGCGCATTATTGTTGTTACATCAAGGTACATGTTTTGATGTGGTAACAAATCTAAACGACAGCGACTGGAGTACGCGAATCGTGTAGAACAAATAGGAAGTTTCCTCATCGATTGCCATTGCTTCAGAAACCTTTATTGATGCGGTTTCTCTAACTTTATATTATGTAATCGGAAAATTTTCAATCGAATCCGTAAATAGATTCGTTTTACTAGAAAACCATACATATTATAAAACAAAGTCTGCTGCGTCTGTCTGTTGGCAATAAACTCAAAACTATTGAATTGAAGATTTCACTAGTAATAATTTCGTGTAAATTAACAGAAATAAGATGTTAATATGATATATGTATGTATCAATACATACTATAAAACAAAATCCTTTACCGAGTCTGACTGTCATTTCGCGATAAACTCAAAAACCGCTAAAAATCGCTGATTACAGCAAAATACAGTCATTTAGATTCAAAATTAAAAAGTGCAAAAAATTTTTATCCGTTTTAACACCTCGGTTGGTCGCCTCTTCGGGTGACAAGAGGGCTCCTTTTTCGCTCAAAGAATCAGCTTAGCGATTCACCGCGGAAACGCTGCCAACATTCTTGGGACCATTCCTCGTGGGAATGATTTGTATAGTAGTAGCGTGTAAGTAATTTAAGATAGATATGACTTGTACATTTTTGTTATAAATAAATTTAAAAAAAAGGATAGAAGAGTAAAAAAAAAATTAAAAAATATATAATAACTAAAAGCGAATTCGGAGAATGAAAACATCGTGAGGAAACATCCATAGAATCCAGAGAATTCTAGGCATATGTGTAACCTAGTAATCGACATTGGAGCAGCATGATGGGTCTAAGGTACAACCTTTGTCGATAGAAGCGGAGAGAGGATTTCTATGGTCCAGCTGTGGGATAATAAGAGGGCGGTAATTTACTGAAGTAATAATCTGAATTTTGTATTTCGTCTTACCCAATCGCATAGGATATTTTCCAGTGAGAAGCGCTGTCCGGGCAGGTGTACATATAGCTTCGCTGTAATACTGATGTAGAATAATACTTTTTGCAGCTAATGCATCAAGATTAGGCGTCAATATTTGGTCTGAGCCATGGTAAGACACGTCGTTCCAACCCTGAAAATCATTCCTATATCAATTGAATATATTTATAAGTCGCATATAATTATATGACACGTTGAGGACTTCGCATGCGTGAGATATAGACAGATACGTGTCATGGCGCAGTTGTGAAATGTTAAGAAGAATATGAAGTCGAAGAAAAGCGTTGTAGTTCTTTCATATGCACGATATCACGCCCAATAATCTCTAAGAATAATGATGCCCACGATTATGATGGATTCTACATATTTATTCATTTATCTCTAGAAATTGACTGGCCCGTTGGCGCAGTAGGTACTGACCATGCCTTCAGCTCCGCGGGCCGCGGGTTCGATTCCCGTCGAGGGTCAATTTTCTATAAAAAAAATTGTTGGTTTCTCCAGCCTGGGTGTAAATTTTTGTATTTAAATGTAGTGTGTATATAAAATTATATATGTAGTATATTTACCAGTTGTCTGTCACCCATTTTTTTTTGTCAGGAAAACCCATTATGGTTCATCACCGCCCAACGGGGACGAGCGGCGGGTATGTCGAACTCTCACCGACTAAAAACCTGACAGTGCTCCACCACGCTGCTGGTGGCGAGGACAGGGTACCGTTGTAGATATTGCCCCCATCCCCGCCAGAAGCAACTCTAAACCCCAGAGTGCGCCACCTCTGGGTCGGGGCCAACAAAGTGGCCCCCTCCCTCCGCTAATCGATGCATCGGAAGCACCAGATGCATCGACCGCCTCGGGGACCTAACTCCAGCGAACGTCCGATAAACCCCGTTCGGAATGCTCGGAAGTCCCCGTTAGGGCGGCATACGACGGACTTAGGCGAGTCGCCTATGCCCCGCTCGCCTGCGGCGGATCGGATCCACGAACTCGACTTCCCGGATCCGTCCCGCCGCCTCCTTCCGCAAGATAACATCCTCGCAGAAGGAGGCTATCGCTGCCCACGATCTCTCACTGCCCACCACGGCACGAACCACGGTAATGTAGAGATCGTGCCCCACCTCTGCCATGAGCTTCGCTCGCTGAACCGCCCAAGCTGGGCAGTCCGCGAGCGTGTGCAGCGCCGTATCAGACAGCACACACCAGATGCCTCGCGCTGGGTCACCCTCCACAGATACCTCCCAAAACAACCATGTCCGAAAGTACCTGTATGAGGCGGAAGGTGAGGACCTCATGCCTCCTGGCGACCCAGCCCTGGAGAATGGGCTGGATGGCTGAAATGGTATAGACTCCTGTACTGGGCGCCGTTTCATGCCATTTTCACCAGTGAACAAAATAATGTTTAAAAGTTTAGGTCAGATACATAATTTATTAAAATTTAATGGTAATCGGTTAAAATATAATTATGATTGTTGAAAATGTCGGAAAAAGTCTAAAACGTAAAAATTACGAAAAACTTCAAAGTTTCTGAAATGATTTGAACTTATTATTGAACATGTAAGGCTCAATAGGTAAAATTTTATTCAAATATTAAATAAATATATAGGTCATTTACACACACGGCTGTCTGCCCACAAAGTAAGCAATATAATACTTATAATATGGGTGACAAACAGCTGGTAAATATGTATATACATATATATTTTTTAAATAAACACATAAATAGAAAAAGATCCAAACACGATGAACTAACAATTTTTTATAGAAAATGTTGGCACTCGGCGGAAATCGGAACTGCGACCTGCGGAGCTGAATGCAGTGTCATTGCCAATTGCGCCAACGGGTCAGTTAATAAATTAAGTAAAAGGGTAAAATAATCACAACAACGCAGTCAGATTTAGATATCCAAGTTGTGCGTGACAAATTTCTTTATATTAACGTAACAAACAGTAACAAAAACTTCAAGAACTAGTTACTTGTACAAATAATCAGTTAAGTGATTCTATGTGCAGCATAATTCAGAATTCCATTTGAACAGTGCTTAATTATTCCCGTGCTGGAATACTCTACCACGGGAATCAGAATAGATATTCAAATTTTTTTGGATTAAAAAACCGTTAAAATTACTAGTAAAATTACTCAATATTAATGTATTGTTACCCTATCTAGTGTTTCAGATACATAAACGAAAGCTTCAATAATCTAATGCTGGGAACTTCACCAGTGTCTATCGTGTACACAGATAATCTGGAATGTGTAATATTACATAAAACAATAGAGGAATTATGTTACTGTTCGTGTACACACGATTGCTTAGATCTCGGCCAGCATCATTTACGTAACATACAGTGTATAACATGTTCTCAGATCTAACAACCCGTCTGGAGACAGCTTTAGTGTTCCAAACAACACTGTGATTCGTTTGATTGGCAAATTTCGTTCAATCAATCATTCTTTATTGTATATAATCTGAATGTAACTAATATTATATTAATTTATATATTATATTAATTTATATATATTAATTTATTATATTGGCCTTTATTATCTGAAGTGTTTTTTTTTATTTACAATATTTGTATTTTTTACTTTTTTAACATTTTATCTTCAGTTTGCCCTTTGATATAGGCCTCCTCCAGAAACTTCCAAATTCTTCTGTCACGAGCCTTCTGTTTCCACATATGACCTGCGATCACTCTTAGATCGTCCTCCCATCTTAAGTAAGGCCTTCCCCTTTTTCTCGTAAATCCCCGTGGGTACCACTCTACTATATCTCTATTCCATTTTGACAATGTTTCTCTCATCATGTGGCCAACCCATATCCATTTCTGTTGAATTATCACACAAACTGTGTGATAATGTAACAGTTACAATTTACAGTAATTATAATATATAGTAACTACAATTAACAGAAACTATAAACAATTCTTTTTAAACAATTTGGGATAAATTAAACTTAATATATCATTATATATATATATATATATATATATATATATATATATATATATATACTTAAACTTATAATATATATATATATTATAAGTTTACAAAAAACATTTATATTCGCTTTTAGTCTCAGCATAAGATTATGAGTATAACCTAAAAGGCCGGACTCGGCTTAGAGAAAAAGTAAGCTGATAAAATAGTTATTACTACAGATACAGTTGTATCCATAGTAATACAGTTATGTTTGTCTGTTGCATGAATCCACGAAGTAACACAATGAGATCACTAGGACCGTTTAACTATCTCATATCTAGCAAGTTAAGAGTAGTGAGTAGTGGTAAGTATCGGCTTACTCGTAGGCGATTATTAGCTAATTAACCTGTGGAAAATGTGATTATAGCTTTCATGCTACACATTCCATAAACTCCCCTACGTCGCACTGTTCCCGCGGACATCTCATGCGAACGACAGCTAATTATGCGGTTTACCTATCATACCGCATTGCCATCTTCATCCAAAGTACATTTAGTAATCTGTTTATTATTTAATTATAATCCGTGGGAGTTTTTTTAATATCCTACATCACGTAGTTTGATTTTGAATACTCTTTTCAATGAATAATTCTTATCAATAGTTACATATAGTTATTAATGTCTTGTACAGGGTCGAAGAGTAGCTATATCCACGCGTTCTTATCACCTAGGTAATCTTCAATAGTATAGTAGGCTTTCTGAATTAGCCTTTTTTTAATAGTAGTATAAAGAAATAAGCTTTTATTTCGGTAAATGACGGAGCAGTAAAAACTATGCCGTATTGCAACATCAATAACATATTTGTTTATAACAATAAAAAATGTTATTTTCTATTCTAAAAGGTACTTTCATAACTAAAATATGAAGTATATTTTAGTAATTAGTATTAATAACTGTAGTGATAAAAAAAAATTCGCGAAAAATCGGCGTTCATCAATTAAGAAGAGAATAATCTATCAGAAATGTTTGGAGAACAAAAATTTTACCACAAATAATTTATATGCCTGAATACGAAACAGGTTATTTATTTGCTCCAGGTAAATAAATCAGTCAGTAGGTGCACTTAGGTAGGTATAACTTATCGAGATTTTACTATAAATGAGGAAGAAAATAAAGACAACAGTATAGACAAAAATAACTATATTATATGCATACCTAGAATATGTATTTGACATACAAAGCAGACTCTGAAGTCTCACAAATATATTAATTATAAGTACTCTTTTGGAAAATGGAAAGAAGTAACTGCAATTCAACTTTGAACAATATTAATAAATCTGTTAAAATTGGTTCTTATTTTCCAAACGGTGAACGTCACATAGGTCTTTTCAAAAAATTTCCATTATTGGATTCAACGGCTCCCCACGACCTTTTTTAAGGTCGGTTATCCACCTAGCAAAGGGTATATACCAAGACCGCGTCCTATAGTAACTTTTGTGGGAGGAAAAATGACATTTTCTTTAGTACGGTAGGACAAGTGCCTGGCTACGATCTCGCATGACGGAAAGTGAATGATGCAACTTAAGACGGACAGCGCTTGCCTATGTAGTGCTTATAAACTCAATTTTTTAATTTAAATTAATTTTTTTAAAGTCGTAAGAGTCCCGAAAAATTGATGCAAGAAGTGAATTTGACGTTTTGACTGCCATATGCCAATGATGACGTTCTATTTTTAGAAATTCCTCTAATTTGTAACGAGATAAAATTAAATTAAAAATACTTCAAGACTCTTACCATATCGTCGACCATAATGAACATGATATTAGGTTTTTGATTTGAACATACATTTCCATATAACATACTCAGCAATATCAACCACCTCCACCTGAAAACAAATATAAGAAAAGGAATTGAATAAAAACATTTGCGTGTCGAAAAGACGTTGGCGAAATATACTTTACAATCAGTTGAACAAATATACGCATGATTTTAATACAAAAGTCGATATTTAAACAACTAAATAAATAGACAAAGTTAAAAATATGGATTTTAAATATTGTCAAACAGTTTTCAGGTTATTATAATAAACAATATAAACTCAGGCTGCTAGCTTTGTCGGCAGTTCCACATGAAGGTACTATACCATAAGTGCCAAAAGGCTTCCTCTATTCACTGGAGATAAATATTGAGTGGTCCTCAAGCTGTTTTCTTCGCCACAAAATGTATAATGACTATTAAATATTGTCTCAGCACAATTTTTTACAAACTTAATATTTATAGTTTGAACCACGCTTCACGGAAGCTTCACGCGTTCTAACCTATCGACCATAACTTTTATTGGTCTAAGAAAATTACAAATTCCCTAAATAAGAGTAATATTCAGCACCAGTCCGCTATGTTCGACGTGTTATATAATTGCTTCTAATCAAAGTTAACGCTAACCAAGTCGCGGGCACAACTAGTATCACTTGCATAATAAAGAATTATTTTGTTCGATAAATTCTTTTAGCATAATCCGGCAGCTAAAGAGGATGGCGAACTAGTTGTTTTTACCGCTAGACCTCCACAAGAGACAAGGGTGTCAAGGATGCGTCAGTGGCACGTAGTTGGAATAAATTCTGAGCCTAATTCTAATCTTAATGATATAGTATCGATGATAATAACCGGTACCGTAGCCTTGAGTTGCTCTAAAAAAAAGATAAACAGACAAATTATTTTCCTATACGTCAAATAACACTGTAGTCAAGGATAATTCTGAAAGTCAAATAGACAGAATGTTTTCAAGACTTTTATACGTGGAATGCGTGGAAAGTATTTATTTATACCAATATGCGAAAGTAATAATAAAATTATTTTGCTATAATCCGCGATATGCGGATATATCGCGGATTATAGCAAAATAATTTTATTATTACTTTTGTATTATGGATCTCCGCAAAGTAACGCCTAATTCTATAAACCAATATGCGAGCTGAATACATCTTAATGTATATGATAATATATTATTATATGTTATAAAATAATCTCGACATTCAGAGGAAATAAAGAAAACAGAACGAGATTATATTTTACAGAATTTGAAAAGAATTTTAAGGCTATTAATTACTTACGAGGTATTGATTCTTAAAAGATTTACATTAGATTTATTGTAACTAGATTTACAACTAACGCTTAAATTTCAAAACCCTGAATTCTTTATTACAACCCAAATTATTTAGAAGATCTAGTAAAATTTTTATTGCCAAATACCTAGACTCCAAAGGCTGAGAATTATATCTATTCAAGATATAATCTTTAGTATGTGAAATAAAGATTTTTCCTTGAAGAACCATGAACCACTTGCCTTGATTGAATTGCTGGCTATAACAATTAATACTTCGCAAGTAACGTGAATAGATTATTGCAATTGTGGAATAATTTACCCTGTAAGTATTTAATTATTATACCTATACTATGCTTTAGAAATATTTTTCTTATGTGTATTTATATAAAACTAGCTGTGTCAACAACGGCTTCGTCCGCGTGAATTCCAGTGATTTGCGAATCTTTTCCCGAATTTTCGAAATTTTGAATATATAAAGCAGTTATTGTAAGTTAATTAACCGTGAGAGATAGAGACATCCTGTCGCGGACTTTTTTGTAGTATTTTTGCGCGATCTCTTTAAAACAATTTACGTAATACCGATATATACTATTTACCTAAACCATCCGGAAGTATCGGATTAACTTTTGGTGAAAACCGTATAAAAATCCGTTCAGTAGATTTTGAGAAAATCGATTACATACAGACAAACAGCTTTTTGGGACTTTGTTTTATAATAAGTATTAATTAATACATTATATATCATTCATACATTTATTTACAAATTTCATTACATTTGAAATTTTCTAAAAAAAACATTTTTTATATAAATAAAAATTAAAACCACGGAGCACGGACCCAAGCTGTAATCCTAACCGCCGGGGGTTAGGATTACAGAGTGAGGAACCTCCTTACAATGCGTGCCATCTCAAGCAACATTGCCTTCTGTGTCCTGCCCTTGATCCAACGATTAAGCGTGAGCCTCTTGAAATGTTGGTCGAGGCTTTTCGCTAGTAAATCTTTTACCGATAATAGGAACAATTATTGTTAAGTCAACATTTCACATGGCGGTGATGTCACGAGCTAGATCCAAATATCTAGTCAATTTTTCTTTTCAGCTTTTATGAGATTATCGTCATGTGACACAGTAATATCAACAATTGCCTGACACGCTAACCGAACCAAAACTATATTAAGTTTATTGACGGCAATATACTTGTCAGTGATGATAGATCGGTCCCAGTAGAGCAGAGCATTTTCAAGAACCGGAGCTGGATAGTCCAACTCCGGTTCTTGAATCTGTAATAAGGCACTACGGTATTACAACTTTATAAAAAAGTTAATTCAGCAATTATGTACTATTTTAAAGAGCTCAGAGATAAAGTTATCTTAGATTTTAAAATTTTGTGCATAATACATAGGATTTAAAGAATACATTAGTCTGAAACAATTGCACCTATAAGTATTGTAAGCAGGATAAAATTTAATAATGTTTCTGAACTCACTTAGAACATTGAAACTCGTATTAGGGATGCAACAACAAAGTTTTTTATGAACAATTTTGTGATCTTTTAAATAATTTGCTTTGATTTGCTAGCAGAAAACAAGTCAAGGTAAAAATGCTTTTAAAAACCTTTTAAAAACATCTCATGTTACATATACTTATATACACGTTTTCTGCTATTCTATTTGAATGATTGTTACTTATTTTTTTATGTCTCCTCGCTTAATAGACTTACATGCTGAGACAACAATCAATCATAAGTAACAACTAAAGTTAAAAAGCTTTAAAAAAAAATATTAATAAAATTTAGTGTCCCTAGTGTTAACGGTTGAGCAGGTCCCTCGTCTGGAGTAAATCCTGGCAGCAGCGTCAGGTCATGCTTATCATAAACATGCATTGCCATCGGAACTGGACTAAAAAATCAAATTTAAGTTCCGAGATTCCACCTTCACATTGCAAGTTGAATAAAATCTTTTTAAATATATATTTACATACGTTATGTTATACAATAAAAGTTTCATACTTTCAAACATCAAAACTTGTAATTTATTAACCTGGTTTTCTATATTTACAAAACAGTAATTATTGAATGAAACTTTGTCTAGGCTAAATGTTAACCTTGGTTAATAAATAAATGATAAACTACAAGGCAATATTGAAGAAGCCCAGGAAAATTAATTACTTACTTTATGATATACACCTAGTGTTCACGACAATTCGAAATCTATAATGTCTTAATCATAAATATGTATTAATGATTGCTCGTAAAATACATTGTAAATATGTTTTTTTCAGTACTAAAGTACTGAAAACTATATTTATAGTAAGTTTGTAATATCTTATTTTTAATTAATTTATTAACTATAGAAAAAAATTATATAATTTATTAATTGTAGTAAATCAATAAACAGTTAAAAGGCTTATAGAAAGAATGATAAGAAATACTTAAAGTACAGACACAAGTATAGATAGATGAAAAATTAAAGCATAGAAAGAATAATAATAATAATAATAATAATGATTTATAGAAGCAGGCGTTACTTTGCGGAATTCCATATTACAAGCAATATAACAGAACTAACTACTTTGCTATAATCCGCACGGGTTAAGTGAATGCATGCAAAGCCAATGTGTATGAAGCAGGCAAAATCTACGCACCTTATACATGCAGGACCAGTCACCACATGCACCCCAAGGCGCAATTCACCAGCAACAACGTACTGGCAGTACGATTTTTGTCGTGGAGCCTATCCTCCTGATGATGCTTCGGTTTCGGGGCGAAACGATCGTCGAGATTGTGGTGGTGGGTGTGTGTGCTGCTTTTGTGTGCGTTGTTGCTGGTGAATTGCGCCTTGGGGTGCATGTGGTGACTGGTCCTGCATGTATAAGGTGCGTAGATTTTGCCTGCTTCATACACATTGGCTTTGCATGCATTCACTTAACCCGTGCGGATTATAGCAAAGTAGTTAGTTCTATTGTATTGCTTAATAATAATAATAATTTCCGTGGCAGTTCGCTCGCAGCAAAAATGCAAAAGGCAGTACTGCTGGACTCGGCCAGAATAGTTCGCCGTTTCCTCAATCTAGCGCCCTGACCCCCGGCCGTCTGGACTCCCCTGCCGGGGTACGATCCTCCTTATTTATTTATTTATATGTCAATATATTTTATCTTTTTTTTTAATAGTTGAATTAGTGTGTATATACATATCTATATAATATATAACTCGGGCGTGAGTGAGTTTTCATTAAATATAATAATAACAAAATTCTTTATTGTATAAACATTTGAATGTTACACTTCAATGTAGCCCTGGCTTCTGAACCAGCGCTAGCCGTGAGTCAGAAGTTAGTTCCTTCCCCTACTTATAAGTAAAAGAATTTAAATTTTTATATAGAAAGAAGAAATATTTTTAAATTTGATCTATCGTGAGTAATATTCATAGTTAATGTGTAGTCACCGAATATACTCACGTATAGTAGTAGCCGGATGGGCTCGAAACTAGTCAGGCTAACCCGATAAAATTACATGAGAAATAATTGTATATTAGATGACAATATAGCAAGTAGGTACGAGCCTTGAAATTTATATTGTGTACCAAACGGACAATGAACGGAGCTCATTGTCAGTTTCATCTTAATAAGAAGACACACTAATTACCCAACATTATTGCCGCTCATAACATAAATTTCAGTTGTTAATAACAGAAAACAACAGAAAGACAATAAATATATAAATATGTATGAACTAACAAGCGAGCTGTGAAATTTATATCAACAAGAAGAATTAGTAATTTGTAGAATTAGGCGTTACTTTGCGGAGATCCATAGTATAAAAGTAATAACTGTTTACTGTATCAGGGATTATAGCAAACTAATTATATTATTACTTTTGAAGAAGAATGAGCTTTAATGGTGCTAATCAAACGCAACCTAAAAACTTAATATTTAATATAAGGTTTATTAAACTTAATAAACATTTATTCATTATGTTTAGTTTTAAAGTGACTTAATTCAAAATGAGGTTTAATTGTGCTAGATACATTGTAATCCTTATTACAATGCCATCTATATCGTTACGAACTATTTAAAAAACTAGTGTTTTCATACCCTGTGGATCTCCAACACTTACGAATTATGTATCTCTTTAACACTTGCAAGTTTTGTAGGTGCTACGCTGCACTTTATTGCTATTTGCCACAAAACAACTTTTTAGAATTAGGTCACTTCAATATTATATTGAATGTATTTAATATTTCGCGTATTCAAGATTTAAAAGAGTGCCCTGATAGATAGTACTAAAGATTAGAATTCGACAAAGATTTCATACACGGAATTAACGTTATTCAAATAAGTAATAATAAATATCAAAAAGTGAGAAAATCCTTTGCTCTCGTATTAGAGAGAAGGGTTAGAGCTTAGAAGTACCACGACGCTCCGATGCGGATTGGAAGGTTACACATATCCCCAGAATTCTCTTAAGGGGTGTAGGTTAGGGTGTAGGAAAAGCACGCGATATATTATAAATTTTAATTGGGCACACACGTTGTAATAGAAATCTCAGTTATACTATAATGGGCATTAATATTGCGTACACAATACTATATTAAAGAAATAAAATGATAAAAAAAATTACTTATTAAATTAATACACAAAAGTTGCTCATGGTTAATTGTCACGACAACGTCACAGATCAAATTCTTCGTATTCCAATTTAAGTAAATAGATTAGTCCGAATCCATATTTCCGCAAAGCTATACCAAAATAATCACAAGTCAAAGCGAAACGTATGAAATTCTATAAATAGAAATAAAGACATAAATAGATAACGATAAAGGACATATAGAACACAATTTCATGCTTCTATTCTAATAATGGATTAAAAAATGTCACAAGTTATTAAAAAATACTTAGTTTCCCGTACTAAAATAGGACATGAAACTTATATAAAAGCTTGTTAACAAAAACATAAAAACAAAAATATAAAACGACCTTCTTTTGGTTTCATTTGCATGCTACATCTTTGCAAGGTCTTAGTAAAATTTTCACTAAGTAATAAAGATTTTCATAGTTAGGTGCCTTTTACACAAGATGACGAAAACTTTTCATAAATAGCTACAAACAAAAAAACGTAAACGTCTGAGTTTTTGGATGTGGCCTAAAATTTAAAACTTCAATGGAGTAGGAACGCAATAAAAATTCTTGTAAACTCGGTTCAGATGATTACGTTGTCCGGAAAATTAGATATTAAACCAATTTGGAAAAGCAAAACTTGTGTAAATCTATATATATATATATATAGAGTGTATAGTCTATTCGAATAGACGGATATTAATTTAGAAAAATACAAAAGAGAGTCACTCATAAAGCCTCTCGTTTTCTTTGAAATATGTGTAATGGTTCTCTTTAAAATAATCGCAATATCGCTAAAATAAAATATTTTGACCCCAAAATACTTTTTACTAAGAAAAGAAAAAATATTCCACAACAAGGATTATTATTAGTATACAAAATTTTACAAATTATTAGAATTATCTTTTTAACGCGATAATCACACAGTATCAATCATTCTAGCTGTTCTCGGTAAAAGCAAATTTCCGAACCACCATTCGACAAAGAGAATTTTTAAAGTATATTTATATAAAGTTCATTTTGATTTATTCATATTGGTTAACCTTAAATCAGAATAAATGAGAAGAATCTATCAAGTAAAATTTATAAATAATACCATCGATCGTAGATAAAGATAATTGTGCAATTGATTTATACAGATATAACTGTAGATCCTTCGCGCATATGAAGTTGGTAGGTAAAATTACTCTTGGAACTCACACGATTGACGCTTATTTATTTATAGGAAAAATATATACCTTTTATATCTGTATTTTGTATGTTTATGCATAAAAGCTTCAATATGTGACAAAAATTATATTTACATATTATGATAACGGCCAAAAAGTACGGCTTATTCGCTAAATGACTGAAATAAACCTTATAGAGGGTATATAGGCGTATTATGTAAATGCTGGGTCAAAGAGAAAATAGAGCCGGTTCTAGGTGAAAACCGCATAATTATATTATTCTTATCTATTTTATTATGATGAAGAGCTGTGAATAATATAATCATAAGATTGTAGTATACTTTTATCTAATTTAAAATAATTTAACTTACCAATTGTACTCCTTTATATTAACTATCTTCATATTTACTAGCTTTTTTATAATTAAAAGTCAAAAAATACTTATAACCATTTCATAGGATATCGACTGTTCTGTTACTAGTACTTATGATATGACGAATTTAAATAGTGTCACTTGAGATATATAACTGAACACCGGCCCACGCAAACCTATAGCAGATAGAGTACTGAAGCCGCGAAGGTTGTCGCAAAGGATTGTTACAAAATTGTTCACACTATTGTTAATAGGGCCAATAAAGTAAATTGCTTATCGATATTTTTGTCACACGAAACGCAGATCAATATCGCATCTGGTGATATATGATAATTGCATTGCAAAATTCTCTCCTGAACACGATATAGCGAATTATATTAAATTTGATTAAAGTTTGCAAGAGTACCAGTTTGCCTACGGTATTATGCTTTACATGTACTTACACTTTGACTGAACAATATTTTTCGTTTATCTACGAATTATATCCTATCAATTACTATCTATTCCTACAAAAACATAACACAAAATAAATAAGCAAAAAATAAAATAAATAAGTAAAGAAAAGTAAAGTTTGCCGTGGAATCTATCTCCTGATGATGCTTCGGTTGCGGGGCGAAACGATTGTTGAGTTTGTGATATTGAACGTGTAGTGCTTGTGTATTGTGGTGTCGGTGGAGACGGTGGTGGACGTTTGTGCATGTGTTTTTACGAATCCTGGATGTATCGGGTATCGAAAAAAACGGATAGTCCACTGTATATTTAGCATTATATATATTTACTTTATCGCGGATTATAACAAACTAATTTTATTACTACTTTTGTATTAGGGATCTCCGCAAAGTAACGCCTAATTCTACAAATTACTTATATGCCAGTTTGATTTTTATTTCGATTTACAATAATAACAATAATATAATAAAAACATAGTGAGAAAACTTGCATATCTCAAATGTATTTGGGATATTTAAAACTTGTCAATCTGCATTGGAGCAGCGTGGTGGGTGTAAACTTCAATTCTTCGGCTCAAACAATAGGAAAAGCAAATGTCCAGAAGTGTGATACTAACAGCCGGTTACTAATTTTACTTTTTCCAAATATACAATGGAATAATAATTGATTACAACAGTAAAGAACTACAACGCTGGTGCTAAAATAAAACATAAATAACACCTGAATTGTAATATCTATCGAAAAATATGTTTCAAAGTAAGTATTATAAAATACAAAGAACATAACGTAACACGAATATTGATTTCACTGACAATATCGTGCATTTTACATAATAGGAAAGTAATGCTCTGTTTAAGTTAAGTTAAGTTACAAGGTACTGTAATAAAATTGTTACAAACATGTTGCAAACAAAAAAAAATAGATTTGAGGTACATAATGATATACAGTATTACAACTACTCGTTAATCGTCAAGAGTCAATGAATGAGATGGAAAAATGATTCAGTTAATACGGAAGCCGAGCATGAAAGCGAAAGCATTAGGGCTTTAAATGCTCATAACATCCTTATCTAAAACAAAGTCGTAAGCTGCATCTTTCTATCAGTCTGTGAGATTCTATGAGATTGATGTTTGCGTGATTGCGGAAGGCTTCTTGCCTCACACCCGACGGTGTGATGACTATCACAGTCAAATTACAGAGACTACAACAGACCTCCTCTACACGTCGACCTAAGCCTCTCTCAGACTCTCTAAGATTCTATCAGATTTTCTGCGCTGTACTCCCCGCATTTCGCAACCTCGACGATGTTTCTGCGCTCGTCCATCCCGCCAGGTGACTCTGTAAAAGCCATTTGGACTAACTGCATACTGTTACCATAAAAATAAATAGTATAGCATAATTTAATTGAATTTTATCGATCTCTAATATATCCACGACCACTTTAAAGGGGACCTTGAGCCATATAACTTTCTCAAACTCTCATTATATTAATGTGACAGAACGGAACATTTTAACAATAGTTTCTGCAATAGCTATGTTCGTTACACGTAATAGATTAAAAACAGTGTGGAATTAATACTTACACAGTTTTTAGAGGTTTAAAATTGTACCTATACAAGCACAGTTTATGTCAAACTGATTTATTAATTACATTTTATATGATGTTATAATTAAAAATATATAACAGAAAGAAGATATAGATATAGAGCTGTGATAGCCCAGCGGTGAGACCGTGCGACTCTTTCGAGGGGAACACGAGTTCAAACCCGGGCAGGCACCAATGAGTTTTTCTATTAAAACTCATGTGTCTAATTGATAATTGCAATTTATCACACGCTTTTCGGTGAAGGAAAACATCGTGAGGAAACCTACATATCTCTAGAGAATTCTAGGGATATGTGTAACCTACCAATCCGCATTGGAGCAGCGTGGTAGGTCTTAGCTCCAATCCTTCTCTCCAAAAACGGAAAGAAGAGGCCTTAGCCCAGCAGTGGGCATAACAACGGGCTGTTACTTTACTTTTTTTTTTTAACAGAAAGAATATAAGCTTAAAAATAATTTTTTACTCAATTTTATTACATTAAACGGGTAATAGTATGTATTTAATTAACAAAATTCCAAGAAGTCAAGCCAAAAATAATGGTTTAAAAAATGTCCTGTTTAGTGAATTCACGCCTTTTGTGCCGACAAACTAGAAACACTTAGTAGAATATTAAAAAGTAAATATACCGATACTATGAATTACGCTACTAGATTCGTTGTAATAATGTAATATGCTTCGGAATGTGTTAAATTTTAGAACAATAAGTAAAAAAAATGATGTAGTCTATGGTATCAAAGACATTGTTCCCTTGTTCCTTTAGTATTTATAGACCGTTAATTATGTACTTTATTTTTTTCCTATTCCTAAAGGAGTTTTTAATCCTACTGTTAGCCCGAGTAGCTTCAATTTGACTTACCTCATCGACATTGCCCAGCTGATTAGCGTAACAAAAGACAGACAGACTTTCCCACTTATAATATTAGTACGAATTATTCTGAAGAGGTGGGATTAATCTACATTTAATACCTAATCAATCGCATTTGCTCATGAACTACTAGACAGTCACAGAAACCTCACAAAATAACAGATTGAAGGTAATAATTATCAAAATAATTTAGTCACTCTTATTAAATTGATTCCTTCAAAATGTTTAAATAGGTATGATATTTTATCAATTTCCATAGACCATTGTATAACGATGTCTTAAAAAGAGACTCTCACTCAACGAAAAAACAACTATCTTATCTGACCTGCTAACGACTTTCAAATTGGACATCAACTTACCTTAGTCGCCTTTTACGACACCTCGGTAAGAAATGAGGGTTGTCTATTCTAGGCAGCCGGATACCACACGGCATTTACCTTAGTCGCCTCTTACGACACTTCGGTAAGAAAGGAGGGTGGTCTATTCTATTCTGCCGGATACAACTCGGCGTAAAGTTTTATACCTTACATTATAAACATTACCTATGTGCCTAATCTACTGCAAATAAATATTATTTTAATTAATTTTTAACTTGTACACTGACCACACAAATTTATACTTGAAACAGAAAGTATCTATAATTATTCACTTTCTGTTTCAAGTCAGCTTTCGTGATCAATTATTATATTCCATATTAGATTAGTTAAATGACAGTATAACCACAATGTCAACTGTCACTATATTAAGAGGTTAAAACTATATTAGAGGTAAGCCTTCACATGAAATGTTTTGATTAATTACTTTCAATAACTTATTAGCTAAAAGTTTAAAAGACATACGGTATATGACGAAATTCATCAGATTAATACTCAGAAATAATATAATCGTTAATATTTGTTCTATTTTCTGAAACATGTTTGACTTCAAAGTCATTCATTCATTCATATCTCTCAAAACTTACCTATTATAAAATTCTGTAACTGCCTGCCTGTAACTGCCGGTCTTCTTGGAGAATATACACATAAATTGCAAACGGCTTAACTGCCGTTTGCAATTTATGAAATAAAAATCAATTATTAATTTACAGAAAACTGATACGATTCTATCTGAAGATCGAATACGAGAACCCGCGTTAAGCTTCATGTGCACTAATTTTTTTAAGTTTTATTAAACAACGCTGGCATTCGGTACATATTTTATACATAAAGTATCCTTTTCGTAATGCAATCGCGGGAATTTTGGTAATGTTCGCCCTTTCATCTTTATCGATCAAACAATTCCACATCACATCTTCGTTCTGTATCTATTGTTAGTTTTTTGTTTCCGTTGAGATGAGCATCGCTTATCGCATATTAGGCTTTGTATCTCAAGGAACAATTTCAGAGTTGGTTCAGTTCGGTTCCAGTAAAAATGCTACATTTCTAATTCGACTGTATAGAAAGCAAGCAAAATTGTTTTTTACCCATGAAGTAACTCCAAGGTTTTTCATAAGGCCTACTGAACTACGAGTCCATTTCTAAATCATTCACCAGAAGTTCTCTCTGTAAAAATGCACTATTTGCATTGTGTTATGGTACTGAGGGATTTTTGAGTACACAAAAACTTTGGTGGAGATTTGGAGTGCATGCTTTTTGCGAATCCTGCATGGGTCACATATGAAAACGGATAATCCACTCTACATACATACATATATACTTATATATTTACTTTATCTCATTTCTTGCCGAGGAGTCGTAAAAGGAGACTAAGGTGAGTTGACGTCGGGCAGGCGGCCGGTCACAAAATAACCAGCCAAATCAAGTAGCAACATGTTTAATACATGTTGTGCCGACCCCACTCAGAGTGTTGATTTCAGGTCTGCAAGAAAATACTAATTTAAAGTATTCAAATATAATCTTATTGTATTTATTAAAATCTACCAAGTTTCTTTCTGACTCATCGCGGTTGCGATAAAATACGAAAGTGGTCGTAGTTATTATTGTTTTGAAATCCGCCTACATCATAACTTTACAATCCTGTATAAGTAAAATGTTTAACCTAATCCATTGACGATATTTCGAAATTTATGAAACTAGTTCAACAAAAACACACATCCGCTTTTCGGGTCGCTATTATAGGCTGTTAGTGTTAAATCAAGGTTATCTTTGTTATTGTCAAAGATGTTGTGAAATCGGTCTTAAATTGGCCAAGGGTAATGTCCTTTAATAAATATTAAGTAATTTAAAATAATAATTTATGTATAAAAACCGGCTATACACACATCAGTCAGTTTAATTTTAGTTCAAAGTTGAATCTAATCCCGCAGCGATAACGGCGCATAAAGAGCCATAAAGAGTCATGAATTAGTTCTCCGTATGGACTTAAAGCTAGTAGGGTTAACCCGATATAACAAGAACGTGAGCCGGTCACTAAACATAAAACTATAATAACCATCAACGACAGTTTAAATTCAATAATTGATAATCACTTCTAAACAGCCAAATAAACAACAAAATAACAAACATGAAACAGATGCGAATTTTCTATTCAAGGAAATAAGAGCATCGCGTAACTACTATAAAAACTAGCTCTGCCTTGAAGCTGAATGGTGACAGCATATGACCGTTATCAAGGGTTGAGGGTTCACACTCCAAGCAAATAAAGACTTTTTTAAAGGTATTTATCTAACTTATATAATAATAAAATATATTTCCCATTCATCATGCGCTATTTCGCGAATGAAAGCATCGTGAGAAAAAAATCTAAAATAAATCTTTATTGGGCCAGCGTAATGGGTCAGAGCTCAGATTCTTCTCTAATAAAGGACAGAGGAGGATACAAAAGAGCTCTTTCGGATTTGTGAATCAAGTTCAATGCTCAAAATGAGCATTTAATGACCTTATCTTCGATTCAATATAAAGCTACGCTGTAAATCAAGAACGATTAGAATTTCAATATGTAGTATGTACACTGTAGTCTTTGGATTAGAATAAGATTATTTGGTCAGTATCTCTTTTGGCTTTGTTACATAATTATTAAAAAAATTTATTTCAATTAAACAAAAAACTGTAGGTAACATCATATTATATAGAGGTACCTATTTGGTTGCGATCTCCTCAACTTTAAACTAATGTTTTATTACTTACAACATAATAGTCTAAAGGACTTGATTCCAAGCCGTTAATAAAAACGAATTAGAAGAAATAGTGAAAATTGAAATGTGTTTAAGATTTAAATTGATAAAATTGTATTAATTCCATTAGGCTGTATAGCCCATTAAGAAAGATAATAATAATTCCATCGACTTATTTATATATAATTATGGCTGGTGTTTTAAAATCTTTAATTGAAGCTTCAGAAAGAGCTGCACGAGTAGCCAGATCGTGTAAGACTTTTAGTGCGGAGACTTTATTAGTCGCTGAAAAATGTGAAGCAGAAGCAAACACCCGGTTTGACAAAGATTTCAAAACTGTAGCTGATGTTTTAGCACAAGAATCTGCAAAAACAGTTATATTATCTCACTTACCCCAACTTTGTGGTAATATAAGAGGTGAAGAGTCTTCCGAAATATGTGGCGTAAAAATTGGTTTGCAGGAGACTATTGAAGAGACTACTGAATTACTCAGCGCTTTAATACCCTATAAAACTGCTAGAATAATGGCAGAAGCTGCACATAGTGATACTAGTGATTATTCTCCAATATTACCAATTGATCTCCCTGAAATTAATAGCAATGACATAGGGGTATGGATAGATCCGATAGGTAAGTAAACAACATATATAATTAATGTAGCTATCACTGGTAAAAACTATTATTTTATTGGAATCCATATTTTACTTATAAATATTAATTTTTAATCTCTCTTTGAAGGAAGCATTTGAAAAAATTTATCAATAAAACATATTTTATAAGTAAGTATGAAGCATTAATCAATTTACAATTTTCAATAGATGGTACTGCAGAATTCATATCAGGTGTTAGAGATGAAGCTAAACCAGGCCATGGACTCCCATGTGTGACTGTGCTAGTTGGTGCATATTCGAAGTCAACAGGCGAGCCTGTAATAGGGGTTGTTAATCAACCATTTTACAATAAGTAAGGTTACCTTTTTAATTTGAAAATAGAACACTATATAAATGCTTATAATTTTGTGTATAAGGATAATATACATATAATAAACAAAATTTTATTGTTGTCTTTATCAGTTTTAGATGAAATTTTTATAACATTTCAGGTCCCTACTATGCACACATTTATTAACGGTTTACTATATTAGATTAAAAATTTTAACTTATTTTTGTTTTTAAATTACTGTTGCACTGAAATTAATAATGTCTACGCATTTTATTCATTTCAGTCTATTTATCATAAACATTATTTTGTTAACAGTACTTAATTTATCTATTAACTACAATATCTGTTTTTTTCTAATATTTTCAGTGATAAAGGGTGTATAATATGGGGCATGCATTTTGATAACTTTCATATAAGCTCTGAAGATAATGAAAGTCCTAAAGAAAAAGTTGTCCTCATGAGTAGAGCTGAAAAACCAGAAATAATCCAAAAATTTAAAACTGCAGGATGGGTTGTTAGTTTTGTCCCTGGCGCGGGTCATAAGTTGATGAAAGTTGCACTAGGTACATTTTGTCATTCAGTCCATTTCATAAAAAGTTCTGCTTATATACTATTTTTTTAACTGGTTATATGCTGTTAGTCCTAAGCTAACTTGTTGTGCAATGTGCACAAATGTGATGCTTTCATAGGATAATATTGGTCTTATACAAGTTTTGTAGTGCTCTACTCTTTTTAAATGTTGCATTACAAGGAATAGTTGCCCTTTGAAATAAACAGTACTTTTGCAGGCCATGCATATGCATTAATATAACCTCATTCCTTTTAATTGTTTTGCGACATATAGATATAACCCATAAATTATTCCATTTAGTTTCAAATTATTTCTGTAACATACCAACTGCTAATGAAGTATTACAAAAATAGTTTTGTGAGCCTAAGAGAAGCTACTTTTGATTAATATTTTACAAGCATATCAATGCAGCAAATATTTATTTTGTTTCATAATACATGCTATATTTACATTGAGTTTTAATTAATAACAAATAATGTTTTGCAGGTGAAGCATCAGCCTACATTGTATCTCAAGGTACCACTTTTCGCTGGGACACTTGTGCACCACATGCTATAATCCTTGCAAAAGGTGGCAATATATTGAGTTATAAAAATTATGATCCAATTACATATAATGTTGAACAAGGTCTTGATACAAAGGAGTATTGTAACAAGAATGGTATCATTGCATACATAAGTGAATCAATTCTGGATGAAATAAAATCTCTAATACTTTAATTCTATTCAAATTGTTATTTTTTATTTAATGGAAAAATCATTGAGAAATACTAATTCTCAACTCACTGAATATATTTTTAACTAAAATAATGTTTGAATAATTAAAATATTTTTTACAAATTTTTTTAAAGATATTTCCTTAACATAAACAACTCTTGATTGGGAGGATATACCAGTTAATGTAAATGGTATATAACATTGTAGATTGCTATAGTTACTATATTATATAGACCACAAAAAAAGTCTAGGAAATGTCAGCAGTAGTTATTAGACCTTAATTTGTTCAATTTATTTACTAATACATATTAAATTTGTTAAATATACCTTCAATTTATGTAAGGGGGCATATGTATATGGATAAATTTTTATATACATAAATAAAAGTGTAAAGATTTATTATTATTAGAAATATGTATTTTGTGTTGTACCTGAATAACTGATCTCAATTATCATTTATTTTTGATCTTTTAATAAATATTTGTAAATCAGTCTGACTTTCATTACAGTAACTAATAGAAAGAAACAATACAAAAAATTCTGATACCAAAGAAATTTTAATTACATTTTGTGAAGAAAAAAAAATTAATACACCTTGATTTTCCTTAAAAAAACATTAAAAGAATTATTGTTCCTTGAATTATTCATTAATCACCAGAGCTAGCATCAGAATTAGATTTGCTCCTCTTTTTCTTCTTTTTGCTTTTCTTCTCCTTATGTTTCTTTTTCTTTTCCTTGTGTTCTTTTTCCTGTAAATGGAGTTTTCTCAAGCAATATAATCATACATATGTATATGTTAGAAAATATGTAGCAAAAAAAAATTGCATTGGCTCTTGTGATCAGTGAAATTAATTGAAGAATATTTGTATTTTACCTGTTTAATGGTAATGGGTAAATCTGGTGTAGCCAGGATAGGGGCACAACCTTCTGTTCTTACTGATGCTGTCACTTCATCAACCTTACTCATGTCAGCATTAGGGGCTCGATATTGTTCGCAATGATCCACACGAATAGTTCTGCCCAGTATCTAAATAAAAAATCACTTTGAATTAAGTAATACTTAACAAGTCATACTTAATAAGTAATACTAAAGAATGTATTACTTAATGCTATAAATGTTTTACAGTTTAGAAAATATATATCATTAAGTAATACATATATAGGTGTAAAATTTACACCATCATATTGAGTATTTTTTTTTAATTCATTCTCTTAAGTCTTCGGAGACAATGACTCTAAGAGTTACCTTCCTAACCTGAAGGACTCAATTCTAATCTAGTTAAAAACGGTTTTTCTATATTCTGATGGTATATGAAGAAGTTTAAATTGATGATCTTTAAAATACTATTATTATTATTCTTATTTCCATTTATCACCTTAATTCCGTTTAAATTATCCACAGCCAGAATTGTTGACCTTTGATCTTCATAACAAATAAATGCAAATCCTTTTGATCTTCCAGTGCCTTTGTCCCTTACTAAGTTAATGTTAACAATTTCTCCATATCTGAATCACAAGAATAAGGAATTACTATTTAATTTAATGAAATATACTTTTTTTAAAATATTAAGCAAATGAGTTCTTTTGTTTTCAGGTTTAATTAATAAAATATACAATATATACTTATTTAAATTATTATTAATACATTGTGGCATTGTGTATTTATAGTTAATTCCAAGTTGAGTAGAATGAAAATGTTCAGGCACCATTTTAAATGATGTAACTGAACAAGAATTGAAACTAATAATCAGTTTAATATTGAAATTACTCATATGCTTGATGGTTACAGAATTTACTACTTTTTTATATTTTTGTTGGACCTTACATATATTAGTACAGGTACTTGTAGGCGTGATTTTTAAATTCTATAAAAACCCCGACCAACTTACTGAGAAAAAACACAAATGATATCTCCTTCGGTCAAATCGTACGGCAATCCGCCTATAAACAACCACGCACTGTCTTTGTATTGATCATGCCAGGAACTTTTGGAATTATTGGAAAGCTCCCTTTCGCTTAACTTTATGACATTTTTTATATTTCTGTAATGAAATGATTTATTAATATCAATATTTATATAGTACATAAATAGAATGTTGATTTTATGAAACTCACGTCATGGGATTCATTTTAAATTTTTAAATTAGAGTATCAGTTTATTTATAATATCAGTAAGCTTATTATAGGTTGCGAATTAAATATTTCAAATAAGTAATAACCAATAAAAACATCACTCAAATCTCAGCACAGATGTCAGTTATAATTTTTTTAATTTCGTAGAATCCAGTCAATAAAACTCACATACAAATTACTAAACTATACTACTATAGTCATTTCTGAGAGTCAATTTTGTTTTAACCACACATAGAGGAAAAACTTATACAACATTACTTTATCGACATATTAAATTGGGGCCCTGACAACTGACAAATATTATTTAATTTCAAGGCGTTATATACTATATTTCGTGTTAACTGTGAAAGCGGTTATTATAGTTATATATTTCAATAAGTAGCCTAAGTTTCACAATTCATATATGTAAGTAGTCTGTGGTCTTTTAGCTTGTTTATGCTAGTCTTACTTGTTTTCATAGATCTTGTTTTTATTTTGTAGTAATCCATAATTGATTTGTTTGGCATTTAGGAATTAAATTCAATTTATTTTGAGACTTAAATAAACTAAATTCTTAATTAAACATGACCAATTCCACGCCAGAGACACCAGATCAATTCGACCAAGTAAGAAATGTTTACTAAAACTACATGCAATGTCAATAGAGTATAATATGATACATTTAAATTATATATTTTCAGTTTGATGATGAAGAAACAGATCAACAATTGGGAGCAACTGCATCTGGTAGAAAAAGACTATTTAGTAAAGAGCTTCGATGTATGATGTACGGTTTCGGCGACGATCAAAACCCATACACTGAAAGTGTCGATTTTTTAGAAGACCTTGTCATAGAATTTATCACAGAAACTACTCACAGGTTTGTAGTTTTGGTTGGTTTCGTGTTTAATGGTATACAAAAGCACTCACAATACATGTTCATAGTTTCTATATTGTGTCATGTGGTAATGTTAATACAAATCTTAAATAACTTAAGATATGCTAAATACTCACATACAAGTAAGTAAACTGATTTATACCGATCTATTCTTAGCAGTTTGTTTAGAGTACAGCCTAAGATATTGTACTAAAAAATGTTTATATGATCAGCATTCTCCTGCTTATCCCTATCCCACTCTAAGAGGGGTTGGCACAACATGTAACATGATTTGGCTAGGTGTTTTACGACCGGTCGTCTACCTTAGTCGCCTTTTACGACACCTCGGTAAGAAATGAGGGTGGTCTATTATACTCAGCCGGATACCACACGGCGGAAATGTTTATACTAAAATTATTTAATTGGAAAGTCTATCTGTTACTTTCATGACCAATAGAAATGCAATTTAGAAAACTAAGAGCTTGTATGTATAGTAAACTAAGCTATACAATAAAAAAAATTTTTTTTCATAATGTTTGATATTCGTAATAGAGGTCTTGATTGTTGTTTTATTATTTTTTCATAAAGCTCTCTGTAAAGATGAATCAGCCAAGTTTATTCACTGTTTTTTCTGCAATATAAAAATCAAGTTGTAAGTTTATTACTTTATTTGTTGATAATGGTTCTAGAGCAATGGAAGTTGGAAGATCTGGCAGAGTTCAGGTTGAGGACATTATATTTCTAGTACGAAAAGATCCCCGTAAATATGCAAGGGTTAAAGACCTTCTCACTATGAATGAGGAGCTTAAAAAAGCTAGAAAAGCTTTTGACGAAGTTAAATATGTTGGTAAGTAAAGATGCAGTTTTTGTATTTGACATGATAAAATCTTTGAAACTTAAATAGCTATCAATACTTGAAATTTTGAATATAAATAATCAGTTATTTATAATTCACGACTTAGAGAAACAAATGGTTATGATTTTGATTTGATTAGTAGTTCTTTCATCATAACATATTGTAACATTTTTTACAACAGGAACACTTATATTAGCAAATAAAATATTTGTAAAGGTTTGCTTTCATGTATTTTGTTGATTGATAGTAGGTAATACATAATCGCAACTATTTATATTTAGGCTAAAAAATAATATTTATTAAGCAATAATGACAGAACGGTAAGATCGTTACATTAACTGTAAATAATTCATTTGTGATATTCAATTGTGATACTTAAGAGAAATTATGAAATAAAATATTTTTGTTTAAACTATCCTGTTGTAAGTACAGTGAAGTGGTAATTTTACCTCCTTTTTTATTAAAATTCAAAACATCCTATAACCATATTCTAAAGTCATTTATAATAAATTACTCATGTCAAATCAGAGTCTACTTAGTATCTACTTAAAGGGTTTTTTTTAATAAATAAAGTGGTAAAATATTATTACTTAATTTTAAACAATTTTTTTCAATTTATAGAAGACCAACAATAAGTTTGGTGGTCACCATACTCTCAGAATGATGCAAGTAACAAAATTACTTATTGACACATTGCTTCTGTGTTTGCACGATATACTAATAGTTGTTATTATTAATATTATGTGCTTTATGTTTATCAAAAGCTGCTAATAAATGTTGGAGCACAAACTAACTGTTGTGTATGTATTTCAAAATAACCTTTCGTTTTTTTCTGCAAGAAGTAGTCATTGAATATGGTACACATATTTGTATCATGAATATTGACCTAAAAAGTCTGCAGGTATAGTAAAGTAGAGACAGAAATCTCCATAGAACTGTGATAAATTTCTTGCAGATTTTGTCTATTGATACCTTTAAGTCTTTAACCTAATAAAGTTGGCCAAAATAAGTGTTGTGACTCTAATTACAGCCCATACTACACCTGCAGTAGATACATAATTTTCTACCTTGCACAGTAATTAACTTTTATGTTGTGATTTGTGATGTAGCCAGTAACTTATTGGGTATATGAAAAAATGGGGGAAAAAGTTTATAACAGGTGTTATCTGAATAAGTGTTGACGGAAATGGGGACTTCATTTACAACATAGAAAAATCCCTTTTCTTTAATTTATTTTATATTTTTTAAATGATGTATGTAATATTTTACATGTTGTGGTTAAGTTTATGGACCTGTCGTATTTTTTTAAGGAGCAAAGAATTAATATAAAATTTACATGCAACATGTTTAACATACATCCATTTACAAATTTTGTGATATTTTCATATCATCATATAATACACAATACACCATACATGGTGTCCCATGACATGAAATACCATACATAAAAAACCGAGTTTAGTTTTGCAAAATTGTTAACCTAAATATAATTTTTAGATGATTAGTAATATTAGTGCAATAAGTAAAATACAAATTAATAATTGAAAAAAATAATAGCCATATTTTTTTTTAATAATCTAGTATTTTTGTGTTCAATGTTATATTTGAAGACCTTGTCGCTAAAAGAATTTGTAATAAAAACTATTTGGTCATCCCTGGTGGGGATCGAACCCACGACCTTTGGATTAGAAGTCCAACGCGCTATCCTCTGCGCCACAGGGACTGAATGAGTTTTTATGTAATATAGGAGGTATTAAACATATAACATATTTAACAAAAATATACGTACAGGTCTGTGCGTAACGGAAATAGACTATTTTGATTTAAGATCTCAAAAATTTCGCCGCGATCACAACTAAATTCTATTTTTTTATCTATTTTGGACGACGAATGGACCAATTTCGGTTATAACTATAGAATTAAATTGCACACTATACAAAACAAGTTACACATAACATATGAATGTTTCATTATTGGTTAATATTTATGGGGTTTAATATTTTTTTGTAATGTAACGTTTTTGGTTATAAGATATTTTTATTTCCATGCATAATAAAATTATTACTTTTATTTTCAGAATGATGGATTTACGAGGCTATTATGTAAGTAAATAATTTATATTAACTATTACTGATAACATATTTTGTACCGTTATTATAAATGCGCTTGCTCATTCTTATTAAGTGGAACACATTTTTAGAAGTTTATAGTAATAAATATCGCGAACTTTTTGTTCTAACGCACTAATTTAGGTAAATGTGCTTTTATGTTTCGGAATGAAATTTTGCACTCTAAATCGTTTAGGAACGTACTTTAATTTTTTTTCACCGTGATTGCTGAACGGCAAGAGCATGTTGCCTGTGTCAAGATTGGTTTAATTGTCAAGTACTTTACAATTAAGTAGTGCTGGGTCGTTCTATGTTTTACGAAAACGTAACGAACTGGTTTTTTACTCCTAAAAACAGTTCTTAGAAACCGTTTTTAAAAAAAACGGTTTTTTTTTGGTTTGCGAGCAAGCTGTAGGTACTGATTAAATCTTAGTGGTCTACGGCATAAATCTAACTACGTACTTAATAATTATTTATACGAGACGTTATTTATACGTCCGTTCGTTTTTTTTATCTACGATCAAATAAGAACTGTATTCTTTTACTAATTAGATTCAGTGTCGCTTACTCTATGCCCTGCGTTTGAAAAAGAACTATTTTTTTGACATTCGTCCGTTCGTTTTTTTATCTACGATCAAATAAGAACGGTATACTTTTACGAATTAGATTCATTGTAGCTTACTCTATGCCCTGCGACAAAAAACAACCTTTTTTTTTCTCCGTTCGTTTGTTTACCTACAATTAAATAAGCACTGTATTCTTTTTACAGTAAAATTCATTTCAGCTTACATAGGCACATATTAATGAAAGACTGACTCAGTGACATCTCCGTTAGGGCCGTTCGTTTTATAACTTAATGTTGCATGTTCAAAAAACAGTACGCTCGTTTTTTATAGACGAACCAGTTTTTAAAACTGTTACGAAAAAAACGCCCAGTACTACAATTAAGGAAAATTTAAGCAAGAGGGTGTCTATGTTTTGTATGATATAGTAACAGTTTATAATTTTTTTAACTATTAAAAACTTTGGTTCCAGATTCAATATGAAAATCTCAGGACTGAGTTTGAAATAATGATTCGACCTTGAAGTGACTTTGTTTGTATAAATCATTAAACTATTAATTGTTAACCTCACATAGACACGCCTACGGAAATTTCCCTTTACAATACACCGATTAACTGGCAAGAGAAAGTCAAGTACCTAGGTGTCACCTTTCAACCTTCCATGACCTTCCACGAGCACATACACATAGTCTGCAATAAGGCTGCGTATGTCATGGGACGACTTTATCCGATGTTATGCAAGAAAAGTAAGATGTCACTCCGCAACAAAGTGACACTCTACAAAACTTGCATAAGACCAATAATGTCCTATGCGAGCGTTGCGTTTGCGCACGTTTCAAAAGTCAGATTGCTGAGGCTCCAAAGACTACAGAACCGATTTATGCGGACAGCCACTGGTTGTCCGTGGTTCATGCGGAACGTTGACCTCCATAGAGACCTCGATCTCCCTACCATTACTCACCTCTTTAAACGTTTTTCGAAATCTTACTTCGAGAAATCTGAGGTACACCCGAACCCCCTGATTTCAGTTGCTTCTACCTACATCCCAGTTAGGTCCGACCATCGAAAATATAGGCGTCCAAAAAGCGTCCTGTATGACCCCGACGATCAAATAACGATCGCCAACACAGAAACACGTAATACACACACACAGCGTCTTCGCCGGCGAAGACGAGGTCCCAGTTTTCTGACGTCGGTCGGTCGTGGCTTCTCGCCACACTTCCGACGCCGCAATGACTAATCTAAGTCATACCATGAACCCTCCACTACACGTCGCCCTAAGCCGTGGTCCGGCCTCACAGGAGGCACCCTTAGGACGACGTTCCCCGACTTAAGTAGAGCTTCTGCGCTCTACTCCCTGCATTTCGCAACCTCGGCGATGCTTCTGCGCTCGCCCGTCCCGCCCGGTGACGCTGTAAAAGCCATTAAGGCTAACAGCATACAGTCAGTTCGAAAAAAAAAAAAAAAAAATTAATTGTTAAGAAGTTCAAACTTCAATCTTTTATTTTACTATTAAGCAATGTATACTACTGTTTAAGTAATTTATGAATAAACGTGATCCTAATACTAATTAGTAATTTTCAGATGGTAAAACCTACATAAAGGGGATGTGATCTCTTGTTAACTGTTTATATATATGAGAATATGTTTTAAAGATCCGGAAATCACTAAAATAATTCGCATTTTCTTGTAATACATTTACACTCATAGTCTCCTATGTCCCATTTAACTTTTTACATAATCTTCAATTACGAAGTACCTAGTAACTAAGTATATTAGTCTAAAATAATAATGATAGTTAAACCTGCTAGTCGGTAAAATAGAAGACTGATATTTGGGAAAATTCTATAACTCTTACCTTTTCTCCGTTTGTTTATTTCTCTTGTTACTATCGCATGTAAAATAGGTTTTAACATGAGATACAATTTATTCTTTGATTGGCCCATTGGCAGTGACCCTTCAATTCCGGAGATCGCGGGTTTGATTCCCGCCAAAGGGATTGGGGAAGGGGGAACATTTTTGAACTGGTTGTATTCATGATTTTATTTAGAATTTGTAAAGCTTGTCTAATTTGAAATGGCGCGCCCACTACTTAACTTGATGATATAAATGTGTCAGTGTTAATGTTCATAACGACATTTTGGCTCCGAGAGAATTTTAAACTGTTGTGTATTAAGATCTGTTTGCGAACGTCGTTGTCGACTAGTCAGTCGCTTTACATATCTGGTAACGCTCTCTTTACGAAGTATGTGACTGGCCCGTTGGCGCAGTGGGTAGTGACCCTGCCTTAAGCTCCGCGGGTCGCGGGTTCGATTCCCGCCGAGAACCAACATTTTCTTTAATAAAATTGTTGGTTCTTCGAGCCTGGGTGTGTATTTGTATTTAAGTATGTATTTAAAATGATATATGTAGTATATCTACCAGTTGTCCGTCACCCATAACGCAAGTATTAACTTACTTAATTTGGGGACGGACGACCGTGTGTGTTAGTGTCCCATATATTTATTTATATTTATAGGCTTATTATATGAAGACAGAAATAGTCTATAGAATAATAATGAAGATACAAAATAGTTGAACAACAAATCGAGCGAAATCATTCCTTAGCATGTACCTTGTCCTTACCAAATGATCGACAAATACAATTGCATTTTTATGTGTTTTTCCTTGATATTTCAAATTTGAGAGTGGTGGGCGTCATTTTAGCTCAGACAAGCTCTAAGTACTTAGCGGTTGTCCGTCACCCATAACAAAAGTAGTAAGTGACATACTTTGAGGACGGATCTGTGTTTAATTGTCCCATATATTCTTCATCACTACTTGTATGTGGAGGTGAAACTACAGTAGTGTATATTATTCTGGTTTCAAATATGGTCAAGCATCATAAGCAAAGCTTAGTTGGAATCAGAGAATATACGATATCGAAGTAGTGTTATATATATTTTTCATAAGTAGACAATAAAAAAACAACATACAAATATTCATAATTTATTTGTGCGATTACAAAACAGGCAAAAGTACAACGCAAAGAAATTTCTCAATTCAAATATACAAAAAAGCAATAATAACTTAAAATAATACAACAGGAATCAATTACAAATAATCGACAACATAATAAGACTTTCAATTGCCAATATCAAATCGTTACGTCTACATTCTAGCCGAAAATAATATATTATACAATTTCAAGTAAATAATTTTCATTAAGATATCTAAATTCCGTTTGGATAATACTTTAAGAATAAAACATCAGGTAAAACTGATAAATTACAATTCTTTTCACAATATTAAAACGTACAATTATATCGTACTTAAACAAAAAAAAGGTGTTTCTGATATCTTTTATTAGTGAAATAAAAGTAATTAAAATAAAAGATTTGAATTTTGAATTGACGCAACGACTTTTATTCCACTTTCACTTATTAAATATAGAAGTGATAATAATGATATGGTAATTTTAAAAAGGTGTTGCTCTTATAGATAGTTAGGGAACGCGTGCAAATGCGTTATTCGTTAAACAAGGTCAATATTATGTTATTTTAATGATGACTACCTCTAATAACTAGATAGACGATACAATAAAATTAATACAAGTAAATTTCACACTTTTTGTTCAAACCGATTCAGTATAAAATTAATTTTTATAATATTAAAGGTTTTTTTTTAAATAAATATATTAATTCCTTCCTACAAAATTTAACTTTTAAAGGGTGTAAATAAATCGTAACAATTCAGGCGACTAGACCTGTTTAAAACAGCCGAAATAAACACTTTGGTTCTTACAACAAATTGTATATGTTGACTATATATAAATATCTATGATATAAATAGGCCACTTAAACGGCAGTGAAATGTATTCGGTTTATAATCTATACTTTTACATTGTCACTACTTTAAAAGTATACTCAAATAGAAATAATGGAAATATGGCTTTATTACTTTACTGTATAATTTAAAAAAACATGGCTGCGTTTTCTATACTATCAATATTCTAAATATTACATCAGTCGAGTCTTATAATATGGGTTCAATTAATAGTGCAAAATAAGGGGTGACAAAAATAATACAAATTATTTCAATCGAAATTAAGAGACTGTGTTAAGACATATGTAAAAATATACTATTTATGTTATAGGTTTCCATTTTGGCGAAACTATATTTATATATCGCACGCTTAGTACCGAAGCTACCGAGCTTAGTGACCGAATCCAAAATTAGGCTTAATTGAGTTACATAGATACATTATAGGTCTTTTTGACACGGGTTTTGTAGACGCTATGCTTTATTGCGATTTGCAAAAACAACTTATTGAATTAGGTCACTTTGATATTAAACGTGCGATATGTTTCATCTGATGTTTATCTGATTTTGAATTAGGTCAATTTAATACTAAGCGTGCGATATGTTTCACCTGATCCGATGTTTTCCTTAACATCTCACGAAATAAATTTATATTGCAATACAAAAATACTGCTTCACTTAAAAAATATATATGACTATAACGACTTTTGAAACGTGGAACATTGTTGGATATATTTTTAAATAGTCTTATGGGAGACAATTTAAAAAATAAACCCAATGATTATATATTAAATTATTTTAAATGGAAGAAGGTAAAACATCAGACAAACAGCACATTTATATGATGTTCTATACTAATGAATAATAATGCTAAAAGATCTTGTCTTTATAAAAAATGTGTATGTGTAAAGTTTAGATATCTTAAAAAAACCGTAGCAAAGTATTGTATGTATAAAAACTATATCCAAACTTATTATAAAAGGAAGTCCCCAAAAACTCTCTGTATGTGATCGATTTTCTTAAAATCTACTGAACCCACTTTTGTATGGTTTTTACTAAAAAGTAGTGCAATTCTTACGGAAGGTCTGAGTTGATAGTGCATTATGGTTTTATATAAATTGTGTTGAATAGATCGCGCAGTTTTAAAGTGTGCACCGCGTTAACCAACATATATATTTTGGTTAAACGTCATTTTAATGTACTACAGAATTGTAGATCTACAAAAACACTACAAAAAGTCTGCGACAGCACGTCTCTACCTCTGACCTATAGTATAATATAACTGTATAACCATCAAAAATTCAGCTGGAAAGACTGATATTGTATCTAAGATTAATTGAAGCTACAAGGTATTGCGTTAATATCATAATATAAATAAGGAAAATTGCTAGTAATGACAATGTTCTAAACATATTAATGATAATTCTAATCTATTAAATAACACGGTATAAATATAATAATGATGTAACACTAAAAAACGTATGTATATTTTAATATTCTAAATTTAAATAGTGTATAAATAAGTAGATCATCTAAATAACTAACAGGAAAAAGTAAGGCAAGTGGACCTGTAATATCTTCTACCTACTAAATCACGCCTAATGAGTTGTGTATGAAAAATGATTGATATGATTAAAAGTTACTGATAGAAAATCGATATTTAAAATTCTGTAATTTATTCCTAATCAGAATATAATTCGATTTTAATCAATTTCAAGAGTATTCGTTTCAACCTTATCCTCTAAAATAATCAAATTAATTCAAATTTAGATAATTTATAGAATTAGGCGGTACTTTGCGGAGATCTATAATACAAAAGTAATAATAAAATTATTTTACTATAATCTCCGATACATGTATCGCGAATATCGATGTATCGCGGATTATAGCAAAATAATTTTATTATCACTTTTGTCAAATTTAGACTCCAATCAATTAATGGATCGCTTCCCATTCGCATTGCGAACCGAGTGTAGGGTTCGAGCTATGATTATTTACTCCAAGAAGAGATAGGGTCTTTTAATTAAGGATTAATAACATATGTAGTTGTTTTAATCATTTTATCTTATTAGAATTAAATTTATCATAAACTTTCATTGCACAAAGGTTTAAATTAAGAAAGGAATATGCTTACACGTAAACCAGATTACATAGATACTAATAAAAATGCTTGGACGTTAAAATCATTTCAGTTTCGTACAAGACTCCAGCTAGTGTTTGTTAGTTCTTCTTGGTAAGAACAAGTTTCCGAATAAGTGATCGTTTGATCAATTTTACTCATGCTTGTCAATTTTAGTGCTTGGAAAAGTATATCTCGGTTTGATTATATTGTATGATTAATGTTTAATTTTAATAATTAGCTAATTATTAAAAGCTGATTGTGTAATGCAATAAGGAAAGGAATCAGAATGAATTCGACAATTAAAGCAGAGTTGGTTTGCAAAAGTAATAATAAAATTATTTTGCTATAATCCGCGATACAGTAAATAGAAAATATATATAGTGTTTAATGTATAGTGGACTATCAGTATTTTCATACCCGATACGTGCAGGATTCGTAAAAGCACATGCACAAACCTCCACCACTTCCACCAACTAGAGACATTTATCTAGATGTCTCTAGTTCAAGCTTGAACTAGAGACATTTAGATAAATGTCTCTAGTTCAAGCTTGTTGCACGTGTTCCGAGGTAAATAAAGGGTGGGGATGAACCAAGTACTATTTAACAACGCTTGTTTGGGTAACGCTTCACTTTGTGTATTGTGGTGGAAGTGGTGGAGGTTTGTGCATGTGCTTTTACGAATCCTGCACGTATCGGGTATGAAAATACTGATAGTCCACTATACATTAAACACTATATATATTTTCTATTTACTGTATCGCGGATTATAGCAAAATAATTTTATTATTACTTTTGTATTATGGATCTCCGCAAAGTAACGCCTAATTCTATAAATTATTAAGAGTTGATTTGAATATTAAACATTGGATTTACGTAATGCCAATACGATAGGGCACGTTATCCGTATGAATGATTATACAAATACTAAGAAAATGTAATAATGTGATATTATAGTATTACTGTAATAATAAAGCCAAAGTATTTATTCATATATATATTTTTTAATGGGCATATATGAAATCCAACATCGTTGGGCAAATTTAGGGAATATACGTTGAATACTTGAGTCTTCTCTTGGCTTGAATATTCAGATAGCGTGTTATAAAACTGTCACTTAAATGACAGTTTTGTACCAGCTCAGCTCGATAATTTTTCAGCAAAAATCGAAACTCACGGTGTATTTTCATGTGATCTAATTAAGATCGATATATCATGAGCAATCTTTTAATTTGTTCCAGTCAATCGAGTAAGTTAATTGCGATAAGCATGGCATATACATAGGCCATAGTCCAAAGTACCTTGTACTGGAAAATATGTTGGAAGGACTCTCTAAAAATGACTCTTTAAACAAATCACTGAAAATTTTAAAAAATTTAAGGGCACTCTACATAGGATATATTTTTAATAGATAAGATTTAAATTCAATCAATACAGACTATGCGATATTTGGAAATGTCAGCAGTGCAACTCTTGAATTTTTAATGCTTTAGTAAGAAATAATTGAAACATTTCCATTTAAAAATAACCAAGTATTATAGGATCAAAGCTTATATATAAGATCTCTTGCAATAGACATAAACTCGAATGCTATTCTGTTAGAAAGTGAATTACGACAGCGACTTGCTAATTACGAATGAATAAGTAAACATCTAGAAATGTGCATGCATTATTTCAAACTACTAGAACACTTTTGTGTTATCGCAAAATCACAAAAATCGTAATAATTATTGTATACAAAAATTCTAATAAGACGTATAAAAGTGTAATATAAAATTGTAAGCGAACTTAAACGCTGAACACAGTTAACTTTTTGCCTTTAAAAGAGGATTCACGCTTCATCAGATTATTTATCAAATATAAGGCCATTATGATAACGGTATTTATTACCATTTTTTAACATCAGGATTGATTAATCAGTTGGTGGTTCCAAGGCCATGATGATCGCTTTCATCACAGCTGCGGCGGCGAGTGCTGCGTGCGGTTGCCATTCTTTGCCGCGTGTTCCATCACGATAGTCTGATATGCCTGGAAGGAGAATAGAATTAAGTACATATTATGTTACATATTATGTTAATATGTACTTAATTCTCCTTCCACTTTACATTAATTTCTTGGTTTCAATTAAGTTCCGATTCCGCCTTCAGTTCCGCAGGTCGCGGGTTCCATTTTCGTAGAGGACCGACATTTTCTGAATATAATTTGTTTGGTATGTCCGGCTGCATAGAATAAATCACCATCATTTTTGGGCAAGGTGTCGTAAAAGGCGACTAAGGTAAGTCGATCCGCCGTATGATATCCGGCTGAGTAGAATAGACCACCCTCATTTCTTACCGAGATGTCGTAAAAGGCGACTAAGGTAAGTCGACCCGCCGTATGGTATCCGGCTGAGTAGAATAGACCACCCTCATTTCTTACCGAGATGTCGTAAAAGGCGACTAAGGTAAGTCGACCCGCCGTATGGTATCCGGCTGAGTAGAATAGACCACCCTCATTTCTTACCGAGATGTCGTAAAAGGCGACTAAGGTAAGTCGACCCGCCGTATGGTATCCGGCTGAGTAGAATAGACCACCCTCATTTCTTACCGAGATGTCGTAAAAGGCGACTAAGGTAAGTCGACCCGCCGTATGGTATCCGGCTGAGTAGAATAGACCACCCTCATTTCTTACCGAGATGTCGTAAAAGGCGACTAAGGTAAGTCGACCCGCCGTATGGTATCCGGCTGAGTAGAATAGACCACCCTCATTTCTTACCGAGATGTCGTAAAAGGCGACTAAGGTAAGTCGACCCGCCGTATGGTATCCGGCTGAGTAGAATAGACCACCCTCATTTCTTACCCAGGTGTCGTAAAAGGCGACTAAGGTAAGTCAACCCGCCGTGTGTTATACGGTTGGGTAGAATAGACCCATCCTCTTTCTTACCGACGGATCGAAAAATACGACTAAGGTAAGTTGACATGCGGCAGCCAGTCGAGAATACGTAGCCAAATCATGTGAGAACATGTTAGTAACATTTTGTGCCAACCCCACTGAGAGTGGGATAAGGGCAAGAGGATGATGATGATTTTTTTTGGTTCTTCTAGTCTGGGTATATTTATGTATTTTAAAGCAAATTCTATTAGTAGTATATTTACCAGTTGTCTGTTAACCATAACACAAGTTTTAAGTTATTTTCTTTTTATATAATGTTACTTTTAAATACTTTCTATTGTTGTACAGTAGAAGCCACGAGTGTAATTGTCGTATAAATTTATATTTATAGAAATGCAAACTTAATAGCCAAAACGTATGAAAATTACGACTTATAAGACTTTGGTAATGATCTACAATAGAAAACAAATAGGTTTAAGATCTCAGGAGACAAACAGTTTTACGAGTACTCTTTTCACGTTAAAAATTGTCTCTTATAATATTTCCAGATATCTAAAAAAAATCGTTTCAAATTCTATCTCCAAATAAAATTAAACATATAATAGTGTTATAAGACAAAGTTATATCCAAGTAACAACCTGTTACTAAGCCCACTGCTGGGCTAAGGCCTCCTCTCTCCGTTTTTGGAGAGAAGGATTGGAGCTAAGACCTACCACGCTGCTCCAATGCGAATTGGTAGATTACATATATCCCTAGAATTCTCTAGAGATATGCAGGTTCCCTCACGATGTTTTCTTCACCGAAAAGCGTGTGATAAATTGCAATTATCAATTAGACAAGTTATATCTATCGTAGGTCAATTTGTACTAGACTTGTTCACCAAAACGTGAAATGAATACTGAACAGTCAATTAAACAGGACCTCCCAATTTAGGTCACTTATGCGTGTCGACAGGTCGCAATTGGTTCAATAACGCCATCTTTTATTAAATCCTGACCTAATTTGTCAGTTTCAGCTTGCGTGGTAAATAAGAAATTACGACCGTAGACGAACCAAGATAAACAAATAATTCTGAGAACCAATATAATATCGGTATACAGCATATCAGTGAAGGGGAGGTCTAGTTAAACAGAAGACCCCCAAAAGAACTGTTATATCAAAATGGCTCAAGATACAATAAAAATAAATATATGGAGCAAGTGTTCCATATATTTATTTTACTACACACACGGTCGTCCGACCCCAAAGAAAGTAACTTAATACTTGTGTTATGGGTGACGGACAACTGGTAAATATACTACACATATAATTTTAAATACATACTTAAATACAAATATACACCTAGGCTCGAAGAACCAACAAATTGTTATATAGAAAATGTTGGCCCTCGGCGAGAATCCAACCCGCGACCTGCGGAGCCAAAGGCAGAGTCACTACCCACTGCGTCAACGGGCCAGTCAAACATAACACAATCAAACAATAGGGCTTACATTTTTTAAATGGAGACCTATATACAACAGTGAACGTCTACAGGAACTGGTGTATTAAAATGGCTTATAAGACGTAAATTTCCATTAAGAGAGACCTATATAAAACCGTGGACATATTTGTATTATCGTTATATTTTCAACGATGACATAGATACGTCCATTACTAGTCAAAGATCTTTCGGTTTTAACTATTTGCATCAAACGCTTTGGTCACTCTACGCTTTGTATGAGCTTTTTCAGGTCTATCTTGGGGACTATCTTTACTAACACTAACATAAAGAAAGTCTAGATAATAAATGACATAGTATTAGATGAAATAGTAACCGATTGTACCTTGCTGCGCTTGCTTTACGAAGAATAAAAATTCTACAAACATTTTGAGTTTGAAATAAATATTAAACCTTCACGGCGGTAAAAAAATTGGATATCCTTTTCTCCAATTGATATTAGCACCTTACTAGTTCGGGAATAGGTTTCTTAGGAATTGAGGTGTGTTTAGAAAGAACTGTAAACTCATACATTAATGCATACAATGTAGGATTCGTATGATGCCTTGCCGTGGTGGCTTATAGGGCAGACATATGACCGGAAAGGTAAAAAGGCTTTGGTGGTTGTGAGTAGACATAATAAATAATAAATAAATAAATAATAAATATATGGGACATTTACACACACGGTCGTCCGTCCCCAAAGTAAGTAACTTAATACTTGTGTTATGGGTGACGGACAACTGGTAGATATACTACATATATAAGTTTAAATACATACTTAAATACAAATACACACCCAGGCTCGAAGAACCAACAATTTATTTATAGAAAATGTTGGCCCTCGGCGGGAATCGAACCCACGACCCGCGGAGCTGAAGGCAGAGTCACTACCCACAGCGCCAACGGGCCAGTCATACAACGGCTTAGCGTTTACGTCCCTATGGTGATGATCAGACCCTGCTATATATATCGCTATATATTCTGGGGTCTGATCTGATCTGATAGGGCTCTGATCAAATGGTCAGACTTGGGTACACACTGCATGACGTTTCTAAAAGTTCCAACAATTCTACAATTCAGGGAACGACATTGTTTATAGATGCAAATTTTTCTTTTGACATCATCAGTCTGACTATAATGCATTTTCAGTGACTATTCTATAAAGTATTTGTGATACATCGACTTTACGCACGTTTCGACCTCACAAGTACCGCGAAAATTAATTGCGCTTAGAAGACCTACGTGTTTATGAGATAATTTATACAGAATCAATTAAGGTCATACAGCCATTGCAATTTTCCTGCTTTATGGCGCCTAGTCCATAAATAGATCTTTTAATACTAAACTAATTGTAACGATGAGGTCCAAAGCAAGTAAATTCCAAGAAAACACAATTCCAGAACTTATAATACGCACTTACTTATATAAATCTTATTCTCGCTAAGGATTTATACTTAAAGGGTTGCGAAGGTCAGTTACTTACTGTCCGTGCAACATGTATAATAATAAAACATGTGTGCGTCATAAAAGTAGGTTAAATCGATAAGCAAATTATGGGAATGGTTATGGTATTTCGATTTGTCTCTTACTATTGTTCGATTCTCCTATTGGTTCACACTGTTCCGTTGTATGGATTACGAATGTTTATAGCTATGGTTTGAAGCTTGCGATTTTGTCGTGGAGTCTATCTCATGATGATGCTTCGGTTGGAGGTTTGTGCATGTGTTTTACGAATCCTGCATGTATCAGGTGTGTGTGTGTGATAGTGCATTCTACAGTAAGAGTTATATATATTTTACTTCATCGCGTATTGTAGCAAAATAATTTTATTATTATTTTTGCATTTGGATCCCGTCCAGGTAAAACCGAATTCTATAAATTATTTTAAACACTTTGTATTTTTGCAAGTGTTTAATTTTAAGATATTGCAGATGAAAATACCTAGTGACTCGTTAAAGACACTTTATTCATCTTTTCTATACAAACTTAGTACTTACAGTCTCTATGCAGTTCGTTGTCTAATAAGAAGCCGAGGTCACTATTAGTTCACTTTTATTTTCACTTCATAATTCGGCCTTTATCGCTATTCACAAACTGAACTCTGCTGATACATCGAACGACACGACGACGACAACGTTCGCGAACATTCGTGACTTCTTGGGGAGATCGTAAACAACCTTTGTAAACAACCTGAATATTCCACCGAATTAGCGTCAAGCGAATTTGAACTCTATGACATATCGTTTACGAACTCTTTGTACACGTTCGTAAACTGGTCCCGTTCGATTTGAACTTTACGACATATGCATTACGAACTTTTTTCGCATGTTCATATAGTACCCGGCAATAAATAATGCACATCGATGTTTAGAACGAATCAACCCGGTCAGTTCGGTTTCGTAGAGCGCTGTCACTGTCACTCGGTTAGTATGTGACGTTTCGCTCGGGTTCGTCAGTATGTGCGACAGAGACAATGCTCTATGAAGCAGAATCTAGCCGATTTCTCTCTCTAAGCCTCGATGTGCATTATTAATTGCCGCGTACTAAAACAATATTTTTTTATCTAGATGTTCTTACTTTAAACTATTTAAAAATATATACCTCTGATTGAAACGAAGCAGTCCTTACAGTTGCCCACCACGCTGTCGAGAACGGCGTCTAGTTCGCAGTCGTACGCGAGAGCACGTGCGTGCGCCGCAAAAGCCGCACGCGCCTCACCAGCGCACGCGACCGCACGTCCGCCCGCTACTGGAGCGCAGTGTACTCGAGGCCCACGCCTATAACGTTATTTGATTTTTGGAGAATGTAATTATCAAATATTTTTTATTTCATTCATAAGACCGACTAAAAGCATGCAATTATTCAATTACTCATATATAATATAATATATTTGACTGGGCCATCGGCGCAGTTGTTAGTGACCCTTCCTTCAGCTCAGGTAAACATTTTCTATAAACAATTTGTTGGTTCTTCGAGCCTGGGTGTATATTTGTATTTAAGTATGTATATACAATTATATATGTAGTATCTACCAGTTGTCCGTCACCATAACACAAATATTAAGATTTTTGGGGTCAGACGACCGTGTGTTTGAGTATCCCATATATTTAGTTATTTATTATAATCTAAATCTATGAAGCAGAATGTAGCCGATTTCTCTCTCTGAGCCTCGATGTGCATTACTTATTGCCGCGTACTGTATAGCCATACAAGGCAAAAAGAATGCTCTAACAAGACAAAGTATTTTATGATTGGATGCGGTTTCAGGTAAGCTCATCTAACCTGAGAAATTTCAAAGGATACATACATGGTTTCGCCTTGTGGAGCTGGATGGGATACTTCTATGAATGCCCCTCCACCTACATCTACGCATAACCGATCCGTTGCCTCTTCAGGTGGTTCCCATCTGCCTGGAACCCCCTTTAGACGATTTAATCCTGGGCAAAAAAACAATATTTAGAGCATATACATAGTATGTATCAAATAAAATCCATACTGGACCAGTCAACAGAAAGGTCTAAATTAAGTGTGAGAAATACGTATACATATTACAAAATTGAAGATTATTTGGATGATAAAAATGCCTGAATTTTGGAGCTGAAAGGATTATCATCCTTTCAACTTCATACAAGCCTTCGGTTTAAAGTAAAATTGAAAAAGTTTAAACGATTAACCATTGAGTTTCTTCTCGGTAAGAGCGACATTCCGAATCAGTTGTAGTTTTATTAATCATATTGATCCTGAACGATTCAAAAGTACTTAAAAGAGTGCTTGAAATGTCTTATCATTCTTTTAAACCTAAAAGACACGCAAGTATCATTTATACAAACTTCCATAACCTATTAAGGAAGAACCAGTGCTACGGGATAAAATATCTATTACCTTAGCTTAACAATTTTCATCAGTTGTTAATGGTAAAGACCCGGACCAAAGGATTTATGTTTTCTTCGAAGAATGTTAATGGAACAAATACTTTAGAAACACGACCTTCAAATATCCATGCAGTTAAATACTTCATACTACGTTATTCCAAATTTAGAGTTCGTCATAGCTTTGATTAACAAATTTATAGTAAGCGTTCGGGCATAAACATATAAAAATTAAAAAAAAAGGATTAATATTGTTTACAACAACGCACCTGTACAATTATAAGCAAACCAACGATGATGTCGCGGCGTACAGAAAAACTTGTTATAAGTGCTATGCCGTATTGAATATTGAAATACCATTTTATGATTTTATGTAATAAATAAAATAAAAAATAAAAAATTTAAATGATTTTCGTTGAAGCATTCCTCATACACACATTCTTGTTGGCTTAAATCTTGATAGCCCGGTACACTTTGTATAAGAAAAAGGAGATAGACAGTGAGAGTCTTATGGAGTTTTTGATCCGTGACGTGCAATGTTAACAAAATTATCCAAAGTAAACTGACCTTCGTTTACATATGTGCTCCAAGTAGCGTTAGAACTTGCAAGAAGTATTGCCAGGTCTTGTAAGCGATACTCCGCCGGCTTGTAAGGTTTGACTTCATAATCCCAACCACCTTTGTTGTTTCGTTCTGCCTTTTCGCAGTAAATGTACACATACCTAAAAAAACAAGGTATATTCACAGAAAAGATTTCGAGGAATTTTTATTAAGGCTACAAAAGTATAATGGACACCTTCAAGTGTCATCACCTTGATTAAAGATACTTTTTTACAGTATAAAAATAAACATTATTTAATAACAATTTATTGTTATTTTACTATGAGACATAAGGTTATCATTTTAATGACTCAACTTTTTTACCTCAAGAATACGTATTTCAATATGTACATAGGAACATCATAACACTCGATCTATAATGTGACACTGTTTTAATAATGTAATTAGTACTACTGGTATAGTATTTTGTCCAATTTCATTTAAAAAACGTCTAATCTAGAAAAAAATGTGACAAAGAGACTTTTTATATGCTAGGTGTACATAAATCTAGGACAATGCAGAAATTCGTGATTATGAAATCTATATTAATTATACTTTATAAAGGATACTTTTTGTTGGTTTATAACTGTTATTGCTGCTACAAGGACAGCGTAGAATATTAGGTCCTTACATATGAAATTGGCGTTTTCTATGGGAGGAACATAAAGTCGTTTTTTTTTTAATGAAATATATTTAATTAATCAAAGTATGTACCATTGCTATGTATGCACTTTTGCCATCTCATAGGTATTGCTATTCGGGTGGGAATCAATAAAATCTTTGAAGGCGGTTTGGACTGCCCCATCGGAGTTGAATTTTTTTCCTTGCAAGTAGTTATCCAAATTGCGAAAAAAATGGTAATCTGTTGGAGCAAGGTCCGGAGAATACGGTGGATGTCTAAGACATTCTAATTGAAGCTCCTTTGATTTGGTAGCCGTCTGTTGTGCAGTGTGTGGTCTAGCGTTGTCCTGAAGCAGCAGTGGCCTAGAGCGATTGACCAGCCTCGGTTGTTTAGCAGCTAGCTTTTCCATCATGGTTTGCAGTTGCTGACAATAGATATCTGCCGTAATCGTCTGGCCAGATTTAAGAAAGCTGTAGTGAACGACACCGGCACTAGTCCACCAAACACTTACAAGAAACTTTTTTTAGTTAATTTTCGCTTAGGGCAGGATTTGGCTGGTTCGCCAGGGTTCAGCAATTGCGATGAGCGCTTCTGATTATCGTAGAGGATCCACTTTTTATCACAGGTAATGATTCGATTTAAAATTCCTTCATTATTGTGCCGGTTGAGTAACGTAACGCAACAGTCGACGCGCGTTTGTCGGTTGGCTTTACTCAATTCATGAGGTACCCACCTTTCAAGCTTTTTCACCTTCCCAATTTGCTTCAAGTGGATTAGAATAGTTTTATCACTAACACCGGAGCCTGCAGCTAACTCGGACGTGGTTTGCGATGGATCCGCTTCCACAATAGCCTTCAATTCTTCATTATCAACTTTGGTCTCCGGCCGTCCACGAGGCTTGTTCTGCAGGTCGAAATTTCCAAAACGAAAACGTTGGAACCAATAACGCACTGTGTTTTCTTTTGCGACACCGTCACCATACACATCATTAATCTTTCGAGCCGTTTCTGCAGCACTGGTGCCACGGTGGAACTCATACTCGTAAATAACGCGATATTTCATGTTTTCCATTTTGTAAACAGAGTGACACAAAGAAAAAAACAAAAGAAGAAAAAACAAATGAATTAGGGGGTTTGAAACACAAATGCATGAGTAAATAGCTGTATGAATTTGAATTTGGAATTCCTAACCATAAAAGTAATATTTGAGATCAAAGTGGCCAGTACGACAAAACGCCAATTTCATATGTAAGGACCTAATATTAACCAACGAAAAAGTAGGTAAGTAACATTACTCCCCTACTGCTGGGTAAAGATGCAAACACTCCTTGGGCAAATTGGATAAGAGTTAAGAATCAAAGGCTCTTGAGTACACAAGTAAGAGTATTTCTTATTTCTGATTATATTCTTTAGGAACATGCATGTTTTCTCACGATGTGTGTCCTTTAACTTTTTCAATAAAGCACGCGTGTTTTTATATCAAGCGTTTACATAAAGAAACTGCCTACTGTTTGAGTCTCCGGACTCGCTCTCGCATAGTTCATGCTCTCACAGGTAACAGAAAAGAAGTCAGCGAGGTGAGGTGCGATATATCTTTCAGTGGAGTGAATTGACGCCTAAAATCTTCTAATTTTTAAAAAATTTGATTACAGGCTTACTTTTTTTTATCAAACTTCACACAAAGAAAAGATACAGTTTAAAACCGAAATAAAAGTTGTCCATGATTAAGTTGAAAAAGCGTTACCTATGAAACAGCCCAAACAAAAACTGCAATATTTTAAATTTCCAATAGACAAATGTTGGTAGCGGGGAGATACATAATACCCAGCCCTTAGGTCATTGCTCAATTTAAAGTAACATTGTATCACGTATTAACATTGTAAAGAAGTGATATATTACATATCATGAAGGTGATTCCGCAAAGAATACGTGGGGCGCCATTGCACAACTTTGTTGTATGAATCACTATTGTCATCGGTTATGATAAAAATATTTTCCTACATCACGACTGGAATTACCTATTACAGTTTATTTAACTATGTTCCACGATAGAGTCGGTAACTTTGATAATACCTTGATAACAAGAATATCAGCATCGATCGCTTAAATGAATAACAGTGTATGTATGTAGTAATTTAATGTAATGGAGAGTGATGATATCATAATATAGCTATAGTCTGCAATTTAAGAAAGTCTTTTACGCCAAAAAGGGGACGGAAAGTTAGTTTTCATTCCTTGACTACAAACCAACACCACCAATGCATTTATTAGCACTGCAAAAACTCATAAGGACTATTTCAACAATCGTTTCGAACTGTAACCAAAGCATCATCCTGAGATAATCCACGACAAAATTAAAAGCGATCTTTGATTATTTATAATAAATTTGAGTGGATCGAAATATTCTCCGACCTTGCGCAATATAGTTTGTGTAAAGACTAAATGTAATTAGTTATAAGAATAATGTTTCAAAGAGAGTATAAAGAGGTTATTTAGCTTATCTTCATCTCCTCAGCTTGTTAGATAGATCCTCCTCATTCCTTCTTCGCGTAGTCTTTAGAAGCATAGCTAATAGCCCATTAACTGTCTCTAAGCCGTCGTATAAAGCCGAGAGTCAGCATCCAGGTTTCTAAACTTAAATCTGTCACTAGCAAAATGATAGTCACTAGCGTTATTCTCATAGTGAGAATTTATTAGAAACCATTATGTACTTTCGGAAAACCATTGCGACAACACATACTTAGCAAAAATTCAGCGTTAAAATCAGCGTTAAGTGGGTTAAAATCAGCTGGAGTCAGAATTAGCCTGGTAAAACCGATATTTTATGTAGTACAGCGATTTCCTGTAAATAATAATTCTGCAAGTAGCCAATCAATGGTTTTGAATGAATACTGTTGTATTTTCCCCAAGTATGACGTATTTAGGTTAATGTAATGAACTTAGTTGGTGGTTCAACTGTGACGTCTTTGCACAGGTAACGTTATGATCCATAGTTCAAAGTTCACTTAAAATTAACCCACGCCCGGTACTACTGTGAGTTCATTTACATCTGACCCATATACCGAATACACTTGAACTAATAAACCAGTATTCGTCATAAACGTCGAACACGTTATTGTCAGTTGGGGAAAATACTGTTGACGAGGAAATAACTTCTTTCTTAGTTCATTAACATCGAAAAATTACGTAGTTCAAGGGTAAGGGTAAGGGTAAAGGAAATAGCAATCCCTAAGATATTTCTATTAAAAAGTTTGTGAAACCCACTGCAATGCATGGTGGGACTAATTTACAATTGTCTCCATGGGCAGAGAAGGACTTTCGTGATAACCGGATATTAGGCCGTTACTTTACTAATTTTTTTTTTTAATTAATGTGACACATTGTTTCATCAAAATTGTATTTTGTTAACATTCACGAAATTCAATTCAATAGGAAAATATTATTCTCAATTGCGGCTGATTCTACAATTCGTCGAATCAACAGATTTCTTCAGCTGTACTGATATGGCGCGTAAAGCCTTGAACGCTTACTCGATATGTGTCAAGGCTTTGGTAAACTAACAACTAACAAAAGTTTACCAAATATGTTTTAGTTAATTGTTACATAAGAAACCGGAAAAAGTGGTCATATTTTAAGTTATTCAAAGTGTGTCATGAAAGAATTAAAAATGTTCTAAGCCATCAAAACTCCTGGCTGTCAGAATTAAGAATAAATTATCACAGAAATCCTATTAGACAATCAACCTTCCTCCAAACCTGAGTTTATAAATCAGCTTTTGATTAACGGGAAGGAAGCTTCAGACATTAAAAAAATGTATAAAGGCAGATATAATAATAATAAAAAGGCAGTAAAAACGCAACTCTTTCACGACTTAGTGCTTTAGAAAACAAGAACAAACACGCATGATAGGAAATATCGATTTAAGTAATTTTGGCGTTAAATCTCTCAGCCGTAAATTGTGTTATTTAATATTAATGAAATGAATATTAAAAAAATATTAAAGTAATTTTAAATACACTAGATAAATAAATATACTTAAGTCAATTTTACTATCAGGTAATTAAGAACGCTGAGATAAAATGACACAGAAACCACAAAGCGTTTCTTAAGCGTTGGGAACTTTAAGATTAGCCATGTTTAGACTCGTAACCTTGGAGTAATAATAATATTATTATAGGCGTTTACGTAGGAATGTTTATGTGGGTCAGTGATTTAGGCAGTGACTATGTTTCGAATCCATGTCATTGCACTGTTCAAAGTCTGACAATTTTCTGGGATATTGGGCAGGTTTTGTGTAACTTCCAGAACTTCCAGTCGGGTTGGACACAACTTTCAACTACTTTCTTTAAATTGGTAATAGTACACTAGAATATTTGCATGTCTTTGCTCGACGAACTCAGTAAAGTATCCCAATAGGTGGGTCCAAAAATGAATATGAACAAATCAAAATTATTCGTAACTCAAGTACCGCTGGTCATCGATGATAAATCGGAACTCTAAATCGAAGACGAACATAATATATATCTTAGTCATACGGTCTGGGTAGGTAGTACACATTTTGGAGAAACATTTCTATCGCCAAGCCCGACTCGGACGGGCAACGTCCGGGAAGTTACCCAAAAGAGGTTTTTTCCAAAATTCCTCAATGTCTAAAGAGTAATAATGTCTTCAAATAGTGCATTTTCCAGTAATGATATACCAATCTGAAATTTTGTCGCTAAGTATGGGCAATATACAGTAGAGTTGACGATTCAAAAGAACTTGTTTACAAGTTTCCTTGAATAAATAATATTTTGAATTTGAATATAAGAGAGCTACGATTCGTTCAGGGAGCAGTGGATAGATCTATGCTCGAAGTATCTCTGCATGATCAAATCAGGACTGAGAAGATTAAAAAAGAAATACAGTGACTTATCTAGTCCAACAGGTTGTGAAATGGCGACTATCGGGGCACATAGTTTGTAGGGTTAGCACAGCATGGTTTTTTCATTCTCTCCTATCATTCGTGAACTCTGGTGCTACTCCTTTTATATGCATGTCATATCTCACATAACCCATCCATCTCGTTTTCAGCTTATCTGTAGTCACATATCCATCCACATTAATATCTAATATTCGTTGGGTCACATGATTTTCATCTCTTCTCATTGTATGCCCATGATAATATTGGACTTCTCGTCATGTACATAATGGATGCATCTTTCAGACTCATTACCGTGAAGCAATGTTTTATCAATATGAAAAGAACTTACTTATCCTTTAGATCAGGAGCTGGCGTAGAGACAACAACGTCACCAAGACGCACGTGTTTTGCATAATCGGTGTAGTGAGGCACCCCTCCACCAACACCCACTAGGAAAACGTAATCCACCTACAACATATATTGCTAATATGAATATAAAATATCCATATGAGTTCTATGTACGTATGATTCACCAAAAATTTTGACGTTAAGTTTGAAAAACCAATGGGTCATTGCTTATTAAATACGTAAAGGTATAATCGAAGAATGATTCAAACGTAAAACCTTTCTATAAAAGTCTTTGACGACAGTCAAGATAAAACCGATCTACCTAGAGATTAAGCGCTAATACCATATAGCTATGTCATAATCAGGATGTTTTACAACTTATAATGACTCTATTATTTAAAGTAGTAAGCCTATAAAAAAAAAGTTAATATTTATCTCAGAACGTAAAGGTATACTTGTATTCCTAAAACTTGAAACCAAACATATCATCGTTTTTTTTAATTTATCAAATAGTTGTGTTATTAACATTTCATTTATATTTTTAAATATTTCAGTTATGATTTTTTTACAACAATAACGTACAAGTTATGTCTATCTTAAATTACTCACACACACACACACACACACACACACACTTACACACATACACACACACACAGATATGAATTTTGATATGGGAAGAAACATTTATCGTATAACGACTCGTGTGGGATTGTAATTTTATTGTGTAAATGATATCTGGTAGCTGATATGAGCCAAATATATCTTTCTTCTCTTTGTATTTTTTGGGATTACTAGTAAGCTCATAAATTCAAAAGCATCTAGTTAAAATACCCATGTAAAGTAATTGAATCTTCAAATAAGTAAAAATTGTTTACTTTGCTGACGGTACATGTTTGTAAATCTTTAGGATATTTCGGACCTGTTTCTCCATTGAAACATATTAATCGACACAATAGCGCATTCCACATACTTTAGCCACTTCACATACAAACGCACACGAAATTAACTAAGCGTTCAAGGGCATACTAAATAGGTTAACGATAGTCTAAATGGTTTGATACTTGATTTGAGCTATAAAACCATAATAACGATTGTTATTTCTCTTATAAAAACCGAAAATAGCTCGAAGTGAAATATACGTATATCATATGCCATTAATATTTAAGACAACAAAACAAAGTCATTTACTACATAGGCTGTTAAACAGTGGAATAAACTACCCTTTTCCTTACATAAATCTAAAACAATATCTTCATTTATTTTATTTATTATATTATTCTATTAAATTGAATATTATATTTATCATATTATTAAATCTATAATATATTTAATAATAATAAAAATATTTAATTAATATTTATTTATTTTTTAATTTAAGGTTGGCTGGAAGAGATTCCGATTCCGGAATGAGGCCACCATTGCACATTTTTTTTAAACTTATTTATATTAATATCAATTTTTGCAATAAAGAGAAACAATTTTTTTTTCTGGGTTACGAAATTAAGAACTAATATCCACTCATTATAACGAAGATATATAAAGATGCAATAAAAACTACTAACTTAACCTTTCATGAAAAAAAGGTTAAATTCCATTGAAAAATATTTTAAAACTTACTATTTAGACAAAGTACCGAATAAGTGATTTATTCGATATTTTTGTTTTTCGATAACGCTCCATATTTCTTGGACGTCATAACGTATCGATTTAGCAAATCTATTAATACAGACACGTCTTATAATCATTCATCTCAATAAATATGACGAAGTCTTGACATAAAACTATAAAAACTCAAGTGGATCAATGATTTGTACGCTTTAAGTTGATAACATTGAACTTTATATATTTAAGCTGGTAGTTATAAGAATATAAAATTTATGGATGAAACTATGAAAATATTACCTTTTGGAAAATACCAAGAAGTCTGGTTGTGGTGTTGCCTGCAGCTGTCATGGCTTCTCGAGTTCGGCCAACTGATGGCAATTTTGTCGTCACTACCCGATGTGCGCCAATAGTACCCAAGGTGTAGACATTTGATTCACCTGTTTAAAAAGTAAATGTAGACAATTCAACAAAAACCCAACTTAACCGTGTCTTTAAGGGATTTTTATAAAAAAAACGGTATCTTTGTATTTATTTGTATGTCTCTACTTCTTATTTTTCCACACAATATACATATATTGTAGGTAGCGCGTTCTAAAAGCCATTCTTAGAACTTTTGTATCAGTTTTGTACGACTTACATATAATGCATATTCATCATAATTGATATGCGAAAGTCTATGTGTTAAACTCTCACGGTAATATTAATGTAATTTGGTGCAATAGCAGGTTATACTAACTATACTGCCATAAAAATTATTATATAAAATTTTGTTCTCTTCACGGAGAAAAACCACATACTTATTTTAATTATATTAACATTTCATTTATTTATAAGACACATTTATAAGACAAGAAGCTGCACAGATTGTTGTCTAATTATGTATTAATTTAATTAATATGAACACGTTCCCATATCTGAGTCCAGATTATACACCGATATTGCAATTGTAATTTGATGTTTATGATATTGATTCAAGTCTAAAAAGGAAATAACTCGTGGATCTTAAATATTACATGTGGCGAATAGGCACTTATTCACTTCATTCATTTCATATTTTATTATCCTTTATTATATAGGTATTAGATCTAAAAAGGAAATTCACGAAATGTAACTGGTGCGTTGATGATTCAATTAACAACTAATATAATACAATATATTTTCAAATCAACCACAAGTAATTAATTCAGACGTAGCGGAGCACGCATTGATAAATAAATCTACTTAAAAAGATTTGTGCACATAAAATATAATATAAATTTAAAAAAAACGTGACAATGTGTTTAAAAAAGTGTTTTGTTCTGTATTGCACAGTATTGTGTGTTATTATCGTTCATATTGAAATGGCGCCAGTTACATTAGATCCTCAGGATATTGTTCTGAGATTACCAAAACATTTTGAAAACGGAACAAACATGACAGTAACAGGAAATAGCTTTGGCAAGTAAGTAACGACAAGAAAGCTATAATAAAAAAAAATAATTTGATAATAAAATTTTACTAATAAGAGTAAAGTAAAGTAAGGGCCTGTTAATATCCCACTGCTGGGAATAGGTCTCCTCTCACCGTTTTTTGGAAGGAAGGATTGGAGCTAAGACCTACCACGCTGCTCCATTGAGGATTGGTAGGTTATACATATCCCCAGAATTCTCTAGAGATATGCAAGTTTCCTCACGATGTTTTCCTTCAACGAAAAGCGTGTGATAAATTGCAAATATCAATTAAACATATAAAAACTCATTGGTGCCTGCCCGGGCTTGAACCCATGTTCGTCTCTAGAGAGTCACACGGACTCACCACTGGGCTATCACCACTTGTTTGTTTTGTGTGCTTGTAAATTTTACTAATAAATCAATATAATATAATTACTATAGTTTTAAAGTTAAGTGATCATAATAAAATCAGGCATTCTTACCATAACCTGTTACTTTTATAGTAATATCATTTTCGTACGATATATTTATATGTATCAAAAGGAATTTGATGTACGACAATGTAACAAAACACAAAGTTTGCGGTTTATGTTCTTATCGATGAGAGTTTGAGTCTACCATATAATTCCGATATCGATACTAGAGTTGCGTTTAAACGTTTTAAGGATAAGGATGAAGCTACCACTTCAAGCATATCGCACAGTCAAGGAATATTAATGATAAAGAACTGGTTTTTTTTATAAGAGCAAATCGGGGTGAACTTTCGTAACCTTTAAAACAAACTTAATAATCTGGTCATCAATCTTGAATTGACACGGGTATTAGAACCTTATCATATTTAAAAGTTTAGCTCTTATAGTATTCATAAGTAACAGATTTCGATATGAACTAGCGATTGAATTTAGCACCTAGCTATATATTGAAATTGAATAGTACTATAATAATAACTTCAGAAGTTACTATACCAAACTTATGAAAAACCTTTACTTGACTGGACTATATGAATAGCTAAAATTTTCTCTTTAAAAATATTTCCCAATCTTTGCGAGTCCAAAACAGATATTTTGCTTTTTATTTTATTGATTTACTTTGTCGTAAAAGATGTTATTTATTTTGTTTTAAATCACATTTCTTTAAGTATGATACGTAAAGAAATGTGATTTAAAACAAAATTATAAATGTGTCTTAGACAAATTATTTATACATTATGAAATCTTCGCCTTAATATGGTTTTAATGGTTTTTTTATTATTCTTTCTATATTGCTTGATATGGTCTATTTGGTTCTCTTGATAAGGCTGCCGCCTATGAACTCTATTTATAGGTTCACATTAAACGTTCTGTATATTCTATAGGATTGATTTAACCATATATTTTAAAATTCATCTATTAGTTATCCCAGTAAATTTCCTTATATAGAGAAGTATTATCTGTGACGTTAATTATTTTTTTTATAGTTTCAGCGCAACCTTTCATACCGAAAGCGACACTGAAGAAGTCCAATGTAAAATATTATTCGAGCCTAGAAACAGTACTATTGTTGTCATAGATAAGACCAGTGACGTCCCTCATGACTACGATTTCGACATCACTTCTAGTAGTACTCGTAAGTGTATATTTAATTCGTAGTTGTATTCTTCAGTTGGCCCCTCATTACTATGGATCGTGGTTACCTGGACTCTTCGTATGACCTGCCTCTATGCCCTCATCATCTCATAGAATTTGAATGAGACGGCTTCTTTCTCTTGGCCAGACCATCGTGTGGCGACCGGCCTCATCCAATTTTATTGTGTACTTTTCGAAATTTTGATAAAATTCATTATTTAAAGTGGCTAGCACGAAGAAATTCCTCATTGCGGTACACCATCTATTGCGGTTGCCAATGAAGAGTTTTTCGTTTTTCCGTCATTCATTCCTTATTTTGTTCCATATATAAGTAATTTTAAACAAAAACTATTTATGCTTTGTTATATTTATGCTTCAATTACTTTAAGCATTTCATGTTTAAAAATAAAATGAATATCTTATGATTTATCGTAAAACGGAAACTTAAGCGTGGGAAAATACTCAATGGCGGCTGTCACTCAATCTGTGCAAAACTGGGAATCTGTTCTACTAGGCGTGCACAACCCTTTGTTTTTTTTTTTAATAATTTGGCATCCAATATTCGAGAAGTATACAATTAGACAAAATGCATATTTCATATGTCTACGCCTAATTTTAATAGTGTATAATATAAATATTTACAACTAAATTGATTATTTTCAGTGGTAACTTTCAAGCTGGAAATGACCGCAAGAGTATCATTCGACAAACATAGTTATGTCAATCTTCACTTTACATCGAACAACGGAGGACCCTGGCCATTAGGTGATTGCGAGGTTTCATATGAAAACCTTGAATATGTTGTTTTTAAAGGTGTTCAACATATACAAAGGCTGATAGTTAATTTCAAAGAAATATAATCTCATATAGTATAAGAGGATAGATCAAACGTTACGGTACAAAAAAACAATGAACATAGAGAATTTTTATAATCAATCAAATTTTATCCTATATATAAAATTCTAGTGTCACAATGTTAGTAACTCATACTCCTCCGATACGGCTTGACCGGTTTTTATGAAATTTTATATGCATATTAAGTAGGTCTGAGAATCGACTACTTTCTATTTTTAATACTCCTAAGTGATAAGGGTTGTCAACCGCTTACATTTTATTTATTTTTTGGACAAAACTTTTTTTTTTTTAAATGTTCACTAGAAATTCCCAACAAATAATTTACATGGCAAAACAACGCCCGCTTCCCGCTCAGGTAGTCTATATATATGTATAAAGGAGAAAATAAGTATTTATGTTCCTTAAAGACTCCGAAACAACTGAACCGACTTTTTTAACCGTCCATAAAAGTTTTATCTTATTTTAAGCGGGTTTGGTATGTTAGTCATCTATGTAAATCAAATATTTGCAACTTAATGAATTGCGCGTAATTTGAGAACAGTCGTACTTTTAAAAATTTTAACTATCGTGAGTAGTATTCATAGTTAATATATAGACACCGGCTATACGCACGTCTGATTTTATCAGGTTAGCCCGACTAGTTTCTAGCCCATCCGGGGAACTTATTCATAGATGAGTGAGTATAACCCGTTTCTATATATTAACTAAAAATCGTACTAATTAAAGTTTCATATTTTAATTTTAATAACTCGAATACGATTTCGAAGAGTATTAGGAACATTTCGGAAAAGCAGATAAAGGTTGTCCCTGAGATTTCAAATTGAGGACAGGAAAACATTTTATGGATTCGCTAGTAGTTACATTAAATAATTAGACATAAAGACTGCGTGCGTTGTATTAACAAAGTATTATACTAAAATATTTTTGGTTTAAGTAAAGCTATTGGAACCGCGCCAAATGATATACAATTATATTATCTATATAGTTTATAAGTTCGTTAATGCAGTAGTAATCAGAATAACATTTGAATTTGAAGACTGAATAATCTTACGATTAAAGCTATATTTATTTATTATTATATAATTGTATCTTCTTGTTACGAGGGCATAACGCAATAAGCACAAAGGAGGCGAGCTAACAAGATGTGTACTGAGAGTTATAATGGTTTTTATTATTCTTATCCTAGTATTTTGTACACCAATAAATTCAATTCAATTAAATTTATTGTAGCGCAACGCGACGAGCCCCGAATTTGTATTACGTACATCGTAAATATTACAAATTAATTATTAATTGTTTTTATAAAATATTTGGTCACATTCTAGTCATTAGTCTGTAAGTTACCGTCGGCTAGTCATTTATTTTGTATAATAAATATTTATATTTCAGTGTCAATATTTAATTTTTCCCTCATACACTTCCCTCTAATTTATCATAACAATCTCAACTTTAACCAGGAGATTATAGGCGAGTCAATTTTGACCGGAAACTATAGTTTATTTACAGAGAAGAAGGCGCCACAAGTGCTTTAACAACATCTAGTAAGCCGATAGAGTTATTATACTAGAGTACGGAAGTCAGCCTTAAAATATTAAAGATAAATAAAGAGAACACAAAAAAACTATCACGAAGAATAAAATGAATTAAAAATTAACAGGTAAAAACTTTGTAAGTAAAAAACTCCAAATATTTAATGCCGCGTAAGCACCCAACGATAAACGATAAAATAATAAATGCATAAAGACATGAAATTCAATTGATAAAGGTATAGGTAAAAAGTGTGACTTAAAATAGGTTTATTATGTGTTATGTATATATTATTATTAATAAATCAATTAATTTTTTGTATAGTTAATTATTCATTACGAAAATTAACTTTATCTTATAAAACTTGCATCTTATATATTAAGAGCAACTTTGTGATATCGATTTTTTATACCTCACCTCTTCCAACGCACCAAAATATTATAATTATAAAACATGAAGTCGATCTTATTAAAATTTTACTTACAAATTCAACACCCGAGATATGATGTAACAAATGTGATGTCACCGAAAACTAATATATATATGTGGCGGATGGTCCAATATGGCAAACTGTATTTATTTTGTAACCTTCATATGGTTATCACATAAAATTGTTAAACGTAAAGAATACAATACTAGATAATAAAACTAATTCATAAGAATATTATAAGTGTAAAAGTCGGTCTGTTTGTCTGTTACGCTTTCATGTCTAATCCGCCTAACCAATATTGATTAAATTTAGCCTATTTAAAATTTATACACAAGACAAAATGTAGGTTAAATATACTCCCATTTTGCTTTCGGTAACGTGAAAAAATACATAATGCATTATTAAAAGCACTTAAACGCTAAGTTTGCGTTTACAAAGTCGCGCGTTCCACTAGTATAATATAAAATCCATTAGCTAATTACGAGTATAATGTACAGATTTATTGAAAAATTTCAGTCTGCTATTGAATTTTAAAAACGAAATGAGATAAAATCAATATAATATAAAGAAGCGAAGTACTGAAGGAGGAAATCAAAATAAATAAATCAAATCAAGTAAGCTCTTTCAAGCACTTTTGAATCGTCAAGGATCAATATGATTAATGAAGCTACAACTGATTCGGAAAACTGCTCGTACCTAGAAGAACCAGCGAGAAACTCGCCCGTTGCTCTTATCAAAATATAATTCTTGTTCTTCTTCTTCTTCTTCTTCAGCCGATGGACGTCCACTGCTGGACATAGGCCTCTTCATGGGATCGCCACACCACACGATCTTGCGCTGCCTGGATCCAGTGGCTCCCTGCGACCTTTTTGAGGTCGTCTGTCCACCTCGTAGGGGGTCTACCGACGCTGCGCTTTCCGGTGCGGGGTCGCCATTCCAGCACCTTAAGACCCCAGCGCCCATCGGTTCTCCGCACTATGTGCCCCGCCCAGCGCCACTTCAGCTTCGCGACCCGCTGAGCTTTGTCGGTGACTCTAGTTCTTCTACGGATCTCCTCATTCCTGATTTGATCTCGTAGAGACACTCCGAGCATAGCTCGCTCCATCGCCCGCTGAGCGACTCTGAGCTTTCTTATAAGGCCCATAGTGAGCGACCACGTTTCAATTCTTGTTCAATTCCTCGATATTTCGACAAATATATATTGTACTATAAATCATCACATCCTCCTGCCCTTATCCCACTCTAAGTGGTGTCGGCACAACATGTAATAAACATGTTGTCACATGATTTGTCTGCGTATTTAACGACCGGCCGCCTGCCTGACGTCAACTTACCTAAGTCGTATTTTACGACCCCTCGGTAAGAAAGAGGGTGGTCTATTCTGCTTAACCGGATAGCACACGGTGGGTCAACTTACCTTAGTCGCCTTTTACGACACTACGGTAAGAAATGAGGGTGGTCTATTCTACTCAGCCGGATACCACACGGCGGATATATTGTACTATAAATATCCAAATAAATAAAAATGTTAAACTCGTATCGACTGCGTTAACCCCGACAGTGCGCTTGAGCTTAAAGACGAGATTAGAGGAAATATCTATTTATACTCCTACGGATTATTCGGCATACCATACACGCAACGTCATTGACTACATTTTAAAACTTGTTTTCCTAATTTGCATAATATTGTTATATATATTGTATATATATAATTAAACTCTACAACATTTACTCAAACGTCCTTAGCTCTTTGGTATTTAGACATTTCATTTTCCGGAAATAAATGGGACATTTTATTTTAACATTCATTCATTCATTCAATAATATGAAATTATTCAATTAAATTAATTTGTCGCTCATTTTTGTGATAAAATCCAATCAAAACAAACCATTAAAATACAAATTTTATTTCTTTATTCGAGTACGCTTATAGAGCAAGCAATTTTGAATGAAGAAAATTATTCTAAAGAAGCTATAAGATTCTGAAGGTTCCTCCTACCGAGAGGAACCAGCAAGAAACTCGTCGGGTATTTAATTCATTCATATTATGTCGTTAGTTTAACATTCTATAAATAACCTGTACCAGCTACATATTTCGCGTGAACTTCAATGTTAAAACACTTTCAATTACATAGTTTCAATTATATTCCCTGTATGTATCACTTTTGCTCCAGGTTTGCTTTGAAAGTTTAACAAACAAACATAGACTTTCGGATTTCTAAATATTAAATATGATTTATAAACATGCATAAACTATAACCATTAAAACATTTTATGCAAATAATTTTAGCCTAGAAATTGACAGATATTTCCTTCCCAATTTCGGGTGGTTACCTTCAGAACGTACAAGTTGTAAATTCTTGTGACTCACTTTTATTGACTTCCTAATATATATAACAAACAGGTTGATGCAAAGTTACATGATTCGAAAATACATTGTATTTGTGACATGATCTAAATTTGCATCAATGTATTGTAGAACTAAAATAAATGAATTGGAAATGCGTGTATTTATATTTAAAACAAACGATCATGCCGGCAAATAGAAGACACCTGCAAAATATATTAGAAATACTTTGAAGTCATCGTAATCGTATGCTGAGTCAGTTGTAGCTAGACTTTTATCTGTCACAGACCTCTTTGTATAATAGGAAACTTATATCTGAGTCTCAAGTCCGCTGACATTTATATAAATTTACAGGTAAGATTTTTTTGCCACTTTATCCAAGAACAGATATACTGTAATTGCAAAGATGTCCACTCTTGTGTTAACGGTATTAAATATCATATAATCGAAATCAGTATATCAAATCAGTTATTGAAACCAGAATATAAAACTACCAAATATAATATGTGTTATTAAGCTTCTTAATATAAGAAAATTAGAAACTGTTTTTATTTGTTAAGTGATTCACAAACCCTATGTATGGTATAGGCAGTAGAGTTTTACGATTCAAACTTCACCACTATATGTAAATTTTACCATTTTAACTGTGTGTGTGTAGTATATATACTAAGATACAAAATTTGGAAATTATATATTTCTACTTGACTATTTCGTCCCTTGATGTTCCCATCCACCGATATCATTCAATATTGACAATGGATTATTATTTCACATTGCCCAATACACTCCGTTTAAGCATTTGTAACATAGTTTAAACTTTCTAACTGAAATCTAGGTTTTTTTACAATTGTAATAAAATATTTTCATTACAACTAATTTACACCATTCCAAATTTTACAATTTTATTGTATAACAAATTTAAGAAATTGCAATATCTGTTTAACTGTTGCGTTTTATGAAGTCCGTAATTAGTTTTTGCATTCTACAATATTTGGAATGTTTATTGATCTTTTAACGCGAATTAATTATATAGAAAATTGAACTATGAATAATCACGTGTTATATGGAAAAGCAAAATAACGTGATTTTTTTCTACCCCCATTGATGAACTCTGCAATCACTTTTCCGTACTAAATATACTCAAAAATTACAGCAAAAAGGAGCTAACTTAAACCCCTATTTTCCTGTATGGACATATCATATCATATTATATATCATATGTATTACATTTTTTTTATACGTAAAGTAGTTCTTCATTAGTCGCTAAAATATTTACTCTTGACATAAATATGATCGATACCGCTTGCATTTTGTGTAAAGCAAAACATTGTGAGAAAGCTGCATAGCCCTGGAAAATTCTTGGGATATATGTAGCCTATCATCCTGCAAAGGAGTAGCATAGATTTGGCATAGATCTCACCTCCAAACTCTCTCTCAAAAAAGATAGAGGAGGCCTTTACTATTTTACTACTAATACTACCTGTATGAATATCAATGTATCACAAAGTTTTTCCCGCATATCATATATAAATATCTTTATTTTATACTTACAATCTCAAAAATAACGTAACATTTTAAATTTTAAACACAAAAGTAGTTACTGTAAGAGATAGAGATATGCTGTCCCGGACTTTTTTAAAGTATTTTAGATATATTGGTTTATCACTGATGGTTTGCGTGGCGCACGCGACTAAAGCCCCCAGCAGAGGAGTCTTTTTACAACTGCGCGATCTCTTCAACAAAATTTACATAAAACCGTTATGGATTATTAACCTCAACCTTCCGAAAGAGTCATACTATCTTTTACTAAAAACCGTACAAAAAATCGTTCTGCAGATTATAACAGCTTTTGGGGACTGTTTTTTAATAAGTATAGATTATACTATCCCAGTATTATTATGGCGCATCAAAAACACACTTTTATAAAAGTTGAGTTGGTTTACATGTTTCGTCTAGATTTACGTCAGACTATTTTAAAGCATGTATTCCTTCTACATAACTAAATACAGCTTATCATTTTGTACTATGTTTGAAAATGACACACTGCTAGCACTTATTCGAGGTTTCAGGCGTGTACTGTTTATTTTTCCATAAATGGAAAGAACTTCCGTTTAAACTCCGTACCGATAAATGTATTTGCGTCTCAAACGATTTATTTTTCTTAATTATTTCTATTTACTCAACCTTTTCAGTTACCTTTAGCGGTTTACTTAATACTTAATTACTTGTCCTGTGTTAAGGAACATGATACTACGTAGCCCACTAGTACTTTATATTTTATCTCTTTAATCTCAGTGCACATTCTATGATGACAGCTTTGAACTAAGAGATACAAGATTAGAATATCAATTCTTAATGTACTGATATTTTTTAAATTATACGGGAATAATCATAGGAAAATAGTTTAACAATACAAGACATGCATATCCTTTAGGAACACCGCTGCGTTTAGCGGACGCACGCGAATACAAACGTAACAAAGTACAACAAATACTACAAACTAGTCCAGTCTTATTGTTCAGAATGATAACAAATATATAAGTTATTAATTTATATATAAAAGGACTATCCGCGCACAGCTAGAGCAGTACTAGCGGTGTTCTTTTAAGCGAAGCAAGTCCACACTCAACGGCATTCGCACCTCCTCTGCACGTATGCTTGACGTGTGCGAATAGCAGGCCAGGTTAAGAGCTTTATTAAATGGTCCTTCATATACATCAATTACATAAGTGATATCAAATGAGCAGTTACGAACGCAGTTACCAATAAATTTTCTAACGATTTCTAGTTAGTTAACACTTAGTCATTCTTTAAACAGTTATACTTATCAAGTGCGAAAAGTGTACTTAACAAATACAAGGACAATCAATGTCGATAAAAATATACAAAGAAGTGAGTGTTATGCCAATCATATGCTCCCAGTGTTTAAAAATATTTTAATAAGTAACCATGTATTTCCAAAATAAAAAAGTCAAATGGGGCCTTTTAGTCTCCACTATTGGATCAAGATCCTAATACGCATAAAAGGATTGAAACGCTTTGCTCTCATAATATTGACCCCCAAAAATTTCCAAGTGATATACAAGTATCGTTACGATGGTTATTAGAATCCTTATGGAAAAACTTTCCTACAGAAAATTAATTGTGATTTATAAAGAAATTGTTCCACTTTATAGGGAAATTAAGAAACACAAAATGAAATTAAGAAGCGAAGGAAGATTAAATAGTTTTTTGAGATTTGTTTCTGTTAGGCAAATATTTTTGTTTCGAAACATTTTTTTTAACTTATGTTATAATCTTTTGTGATTCTTATTTATACCTTTATAGTTATAACGTTATTGTTGTTTTACATGTTTTTTTTTTCAATTTTTATTTTATTTTTATCAATTTGCTATCACAACATGACATATTATTTTAAATATATTGTTTGAATAATAACATTTTGATTTAGACAAAACTAACTGTAATTAAGCTAAAAATTAAAAAATTACCATCAAGGTAAAACCTTCTTATATATAATTTTAATATTTAACGGTTCTATCGAAGGCTTCAAAAAGAGATTCATTATTTTATAAACTAATACACTTATCTTATTAAGCACCTTAGGCTTTGTCAAACATCAGTGCATACTAAGTATTTATGAAAATAAATTTAGTATTAGAGAACTCCATATGTATAAATATCGCGGAAGACATGTTGAAAACTCTGCAGTCTGCACCTATTTAGGCGATATTCTTAACTGACGTTTGAGGCGTCTAGCTGAATAACTGCGCTTACGACTTGAAAGTGGCGATAATCTTGAAGGTGTGTAGTTAGTCGTCTACCGTGTATACTGTATAAGTGTATTGTGTCTCAGTATTCCACAGTGAGCGTGTTTGTTTTCGACGTTACGTCATCTGAGTCAATCCACATTCCATCTCAATATCTTTGATAGGTAGTTAAAAACGAATCTCACTGTGAACTGACGTGTAATATTTATTGATTCAAAAAAGATTTATAAATAACCATGTTGAAAAACTGTTGGGAGTGTGTAATGGGGTAAGATATACATGGACACGTATATACATACGCGAGTACAAAATATATCTGAAGTGCTTCTTAAAATAAATATCTTTAATGACTCTATACCGGTAAAAACTTTAACGAAGTATTGATTTAATGTTAAGGTTCCATAACATGCATTAATTAATAAAAAAAAATAAACATGTCATTATTTATTTAATCAGATGTCAATGTCAATTCTATTGACAAATGCTTGAGACAAAACAAGTTTATTAGGTTAGGTTAGTATATGTAAGTTTCGTGTATTACTAATTTAATGAATCGTGATTTGAAGTAAAATAATTCCGGTGAATTGACGTATATTAGGAAAATTATAAATTTGTAATTCATCGTGACTTATATTGTTTAGTCGCATTCGTATTCTAGCATCGCACAGTTTGTTTTTTATTACATCCTTAAGTGTGTCGAAAGACGTTTATTATAACTGTAACAATTTTTTTACATATTTCTAACAAAAATAAATATTTTCGTAGTTCTCGAATAGACAATGAAGTGTACGACCAGGTTTTGAACGGACATCCTTTAACTTCGGCTTGGCCTGAATCAAAACAAAACGAAATCATGTTTCGATTACCGAGGGCTCTAAATATAGGAGATACTATACAAATAAACGGAGGCTTGCAACAAAATCCAGTAAAGTATGTACACAATTTAATTTACATAAATAAGAACATTAAAAAGCTAAAAGGAACTTTCTAGTTAGGAGTTTTTATAAGACATTATATCCGTCATTTTTTTTAAACCATATTTATCTGTTGAAGTAATCAAAATATTTGAATTTCACTAAATTTATGTGCATTTCTAATTCAAACGTTGTATTCTATAGGTTATTACTTAATCTAACAACAGGGCTTAATAATCCAGATAAGAGTGAAATTGCATGTCAAGTTGAAGCCAACTTTTCTAATGATACTTTTTATACAAGAGGCTATGTTAAGGGAGAAATAGACTATGAAGACACAGCAACTATGGATGTTTTGGGACAATTTCCAGGTAATGTAACATAAATTTAATGTAGCTCATATTGAATAGGACGTCATCTTGCTTGGTAAAGTAATCTTCTCATTTGAGAGATGGACTAGATCATTACAGACTACTTGCAGTTTTGTGTTACCAAAAATAGAATTATTATTTGAAAACAGCAAAATCTAATATATAAAAATGAATGTTTGTCTGTATGTCCTTTATAGAATCTGAAACAGCTTTGAATGACATTTTTAGATAATCTTTAGAATGACCCAGCGAATGATCATGTAAGTTTGGTAGCAATTGGAGCATGTTTTTTTAACTGTCAGTGACAGTTTCTTTAATACTGATATCTTTGAGTTAAGCCCAGCTAAGCAGGCTTGGTAGATTTCCTATGTATTTGAATTTCAAAATTCATTTAGTTTAATTTCTTGCATTATAGAATTGAAAGACAATAAAATTTCTAGATAGTAAAAAGTATTTCTATATAGTAGACATTACATATTGCATTTTTATATTGAAATAAGGTATAAATATTACATAATTACATGTTATAAAATTTATTTACTGTTTCACTTCATTGGTACTATTTCTTTTAGCAGATCTAAAATACCAGTACATAATAAAAGTGAGAGACAGACAAAATTTGGATATATTTTTATTCATGGCATATGTTAGTACAAGAGTATTAACACACAGATTAGAAGACATCACATTTTTGACATTAGAGGGTGACGTAGCAAAAATCGAAGATTTAAACTTTAAATTTTCATAATTTTTTTACAATTAAATTTTTTTTTTAAAGTATTATTGTTACACCTATATTATTTAATTGTAAGAGTCAATCACATTCAAGAATCACTTTCAATCTTTATTAAGATGAATTCCAGTTAAACATCAGTATTAATTCTGGTTGTATTTTTTAAGTATTTATATGTTATAATTATAAGATTTTTTTGTTTATGAGGATCCCACCCATGTTTCTACCATTGTGTAAACACTTGTTATTTTTTTTTAAATAAAATAATGATTGTATAAAAGATTAATTTTGTTTATTTCTTCCAATTATATCTACTGTTCACTTATTATTAAAGTAAGCGATTTTAAAATTAAGCTTAATTGAGTTAGATACATTGTAACCCTATTTCAATATTATATACTATCTTTTAAACGCAGCTTCGTTCGCGTGGACTGCAGTCTTATTATTTGAGTAATACCGTAATACTTATATTGGTTGTGGTTAAAAGCTACATATGCTGTCGCGGACTTTTATTTAGAACTTTTAAAGGGAACAATTTTTTAATACATGATTTTTGAATAACTTTCACCGTTTACTTAGCTCACGCAAGGAAAGCTTTAAACTATACTGTTTTCGCAATATTTGTTATTGCTGGTCCTCTCCTATTCATCTTAGCGTGATGTTATATAGTCTATATCCTTCCGCGATAAATGGACTATCTTACTCTCAAATAATTTTTCAAATTGGTCCACTAGTTCCTGAGATTAGCGAGTTCAAACAAACAAAACTCTTCAGCTTTATATATTAATGATATCATGCTACAAAGTATTCATAACTTAGTGTTTTCTCGAATTTCCAAGTTATGGATCATCTAGCACTTACAAGTTTTGTTGGCCTTACGCTACGTTTTATTGGAATTTGCTATAAAACTAGTTTCTTTTTTAATTTTAATAACTTTAATACTAAGTGTGCAATATATAAGACCATAGTCTTATCCTATCATAAACAACACTTGCACTGCACCATTATTCTATCTTCTTCTTTCTCAACCGACAGACAGCCAATGTTGGACTAGTCTTGTTCTATCAATAAAATCTAAATAACATGGCAGTTAAATAAATGAATTATGATCAATTTTATCAAATTATTTTTGAAGGTCAAATGAATGCAAAGTCATTTTTTGTGAGGTGAGAATGAACAACCGCAAAAGCAATTTGTGTCTAACCTTTATTTTTTATTATTATTTTTGTATTAAAAAGAACAATATATACTTACAGATATTACTTTAATGGGAAAATGGGTTTTCTTTGTTCCTGTTCCACGTCCAAGGATGGATCGATGGATATGATTTTTGGTATGGAAATTATAGGATTGTAAAGTGACAGATATATCTGTATCTGTGTATTGTATTGTGTGTGTGCATTTATTCATAGATTTGACTGAAATAAAAAGCTTTTAATCTTTAAATCATGCTCACTAACGAGCTAATTGTGCTAATTTCACCAAATGCTTTACAAGTTTACATAAGCAAAACACAGTGAAAACTAAAACAAAATACATACTTCTTAAATATAAAGGCGACTTTCTTTTGAAAATTATCCTTAAAAAAATGGTGTTTAAAGCCCACACCGGTTGGTAGGCTTTCAATAGTAGGGCAAACGGTCGCTGAATAAATCTAAGCGGCAGATGTGGCATGGCAATCCCTTGAGAAACATGTCCAATCTCCATGGGACGAAAAAACGTTTTAGACAGGCAATTTCATATATAAATCACCGATACAAAATATATACACATTCAGTCGCTTTATATACAAATTTTGGTCAGAATTTCCGACACAGTATAAATTGAATTAGGGATTTCCCACCACAAATACAAGGACGGTGTGAGATAATAGCGTCATAATTTATTCAGTTTCTTACACGGTAACGTGGTTATGCTTCCTGGTCCTACAATTAATTATTCTAATTTAATTGGACAGTTTAAAAGCCAACGCATTCAACTGAATAAATTATAGTACTACGTTCACATAATCTGCATTGTATTAAATATAATACAAGATACCGATTATATACAGTATCTTTACTTTTAACCCAGGGTACTGCAGCCCCTTTTTTAAGCATTATCAAATATATAGATTAGCATTCTGCACTCCTTCTCTTTATGAAATATAACTGTGACAAATTTCACACTCCTCGGTTGGCGTAAATTTCGTAAAAAGGGGTGTAGTTTTTGCTTCACGCTATAATATATAAGCTCCGTAGGTTTAGATATTTAACTAAAAATGACAAAAAAGGTTCTCATCAGTAGGCAGATTATAACACATTACATTACCCCAAGTATTATTCTTATTTATTTTTTTCAAAACATTTATAATGTACGACTTTATTTGTGCCATTTAATTATAGTACGATTGCTATGAATAATTTTAAAAATTTTGAACCATATAAATATTATTTTGTGTAATGTGTTGTAATCTGTCTACTATAAATTAATAATTTTAAAATTTTTGAACCATATAAATATACTTAAATATTATTTTATGTAATGTGTTGTCTGTCTACTTTAAGAACCCGAACACCTATTTTAACCTTTTCTAGATAATAATGGAAAATATTTTATCTTCTATAATCTTACATTATCACAGAGTGACTTTATAAAAGTCTATTATGTTAAATCATCTTTACTTATTATAGAACAAAGTCCCAAACAGCTGTCTGTCTGTATGTAATCGATTGACTCAAAATCTACTGAACGGATTTTTGTACGGTTTTTATTAAAAGATAGTGCGATACTTCCGGATGGTTTAGGCCAGTAGTACATAGCGGTATTATGTAAATTGTGTTGAACAGATCGCGCAGTTGTTAAAAAACTTGCTTGCTTGGGAGTTTTGGTCGCGTGCGCTGCGTAAACCAGCAGAGATACGCTAAAGTAATGTACTAGATAATTGTTCCGTGTTGAGTGTGTTTCGCACAAACGTGCGGGCGGATGAAACAACCTCCGAGACCTGGGCCCGTCGTCTCGGCGTCTCAACCTACCTTATGCGGCCGTCAGCTGTATGCGGTCCGGCCTCATGAATAACTGCGTGTATATGTGGACGTGTGTGTGTGCGCTTGTATGTACTTGGCCGATTCCCGAACCCATTGGCTCGCCTCTGCAGTCTTCCACGGACACGTACTGTCTATTTCTCCCGGAGTATACACTTCACTATATCGGTTAAATAACACAAATAACACGCGGTGTGCACACAACCTTCGTAAGGTCACACGTTATTGAATCGTCCCATATCAGTGAACATTAACCCGAACGCGCACTAAAACCGCGGACGGTCGCGTCTTGTTAAACGCTTCACTAATTGAACACGTCACTAAATCTAAAGACCACTCCCAAAACGCATAATTACGCGTGTGCGTTATAAAAGGAATGCCGTATACAGGCGCGCGCGGCTTCTTCCTGTCGTGTTCGAAACATCACTAAGTATCGGCGCTCGCGTCAACGATAGAATGCACAAAGGTCGTTGATCCGGCCGGTCGCGCCGCTTGGCGCGCGTCAATTTATACAAAACAGTAATGTACTAGAGAATTGTAGATCTATAAAAATACAACAAAAAAGTCCGCGATGGCATGTCTCCATCTTTCACGGTTAACTCACTATAACTACTTTTATGTTTAAAGATTGAATTCTAGAAAAAAATTGTGACACGATGATTTCCACGCGGGCGAAGCCGCTGGCACAACTAGTATAGTCTAATATAATTTCTATTGCCAGAATTTTATATTAAAATGATTTAATTGGTTCTAATCTGCATTTGATGAATATGTTTTTTAAAATTAAATAATTATGCTTTTGATACTCATCATCTACCTGCCCTTATCCCACTCTGAGTGGGGTCGGCACAACATGTTATAAACATGTTGCCACATGATTTGACTACGTATGTTACGACCGGCCGCCTGGCTGACGTCAACTTACCTTTGTCGTATTTTGCGATCCCTCGGTAAGAAAGAGGGTGGTCTATTCTGCACACGGATAGCACACGGCGGGTCAAATTACCTTAGTCGCCTTTTACGACACCTCAGTAAGAAATGAGGATGGTCTATTCTACTCAACCGGATTCCACACGGCGGGTCAAATTACCTTAGTCGCTTTTTACGACACCTCGGTAAGAAATGAGGATGGTCTATTCTACTCAACCGGATTCCACACGGCGGGTCAACTTACCTTAGTCGCCTATTACGACATCTCGGTAAGAAATGAGGGTGTGTATTCTACTCAGCCGGATACCGCACGGCATGATTATGCATTACACTAAAAGCTATACTTAAAGCATAAATATAATATGATATATAATATGAAATATGAAATATTTCATTAAAGAAATTATTTGGGACATGCAGTTTCATTTCAATATCTTAATTTGTAGATCATCTAGTAGATCATCATCATTATATCAATAAAATGTTTGGCATTTGTTTTTTTTTGTTTCTATTTAGTTAAATACCTAAACCTATGTAGAGACTGTGTATACAACTTACCGACAGTAGTGTATCTGACGTAAGTTTCTTGGTTGTCCATCATGGCGTCGACGGCTTGTTTTTCACAGTATAAAGCTGTCACCACCGCTATAGTAGGTTGTCTAGATGAACACAACGTTGGCATCTGTTTCACTACCTGTCGAACGAGGCTTTATTTTTTCTTACTTTATCGTACATACATACTCTTTGAAAATAAATTGCTTATGTACAAGGTAGTAGTAGTAGTAGTAGTAGTAGTAGTAGCAGCCTGTTACAATCCCACTGCTGGGAATAGGCCTCTCCGTTTCTGGAGAGAAGGGTTGGAGCTAAGACCTACCACGCTGCTCCAATGCGGATTGGTAGGTTACACATATCAGTAGAATTCTCTAGAGATATGCAGGTTTCCTCACGATGTTTTCCTTCACCGAAAAGCGTGTGATAAATAGCAATTATCAATTAGACACATGAGTCCTCTGCCCGGGTTTGAACTCGTGTTCCCCTCGTAAGAGTCGCACGGTCTCACCGCTGGGCTATCACAGTTTTTATAGCTTATGTACAAAGGCGGACTTATCTCTAAAAAACATTTCTTCCAGTCAAACTTTGAGTGACAGAAGGAAAAAAAAGAAACAACGAAAAACTATACACATATAGTACCCGGCATTAAATAATGCACATCGATGTTTACAGTGAAACAGCCGGCCAGTTCGGTTTCGTAGAGCGCTGTCACTGTCACACACGGGTTCGTCAATCTGTGCGACAGAGACAATGCTCTATGAAGCAGAATCTAGCCGATTTCTCTCTCTAAGCCGCGATGTGCATTATTTATTGCCGGGTACTATACATGAATATTTGCACTCGAGATAACATAAAAAAATGCAATATATATAATAATAAATTTAACTATTTAATTTATACATTAATGTGTTAATTTATAATAATAATGATAGTAATTACTTCATTACATCAAAAACATTTTTACATAAATATAAATGAACACAAAAATATTATTATCTTCACAAATATATCTTTATGTTTAGACATTTGAAACCGAACTAGGTTTCCCTGTATCTCGGTATACAGCACCCTTCCCGTAAATAGTAATATTTTATTATTGTAATTAAGTTATAATAAATTTTTTAATATCAAATAATTTATAGAATTAAGCAGTCATTCTCCTGCCCTTATCCCACTCTAAGTGGGGTCGGCATAACATGTTACAAACATTTTGTCACACGATTTGGCTAAACGTGCCTGCCTGACGTCAACTTACCTTAGTCGCCTTTAACAACACCTCGGTAAGAAATGAGGGTGGTCTATTCTATTCTGCCGGATACCACACGGCGTATATAAATAAGATAAATAATAGCGTTACTTTGCGGAGATCCATAATACAAAAGTAATTATAAAATTATTTTGCTATAATCCGCAATAAAGTGAATAGAAAATATATATAATGCTAAATGTATAGTGGACTATCCGTTTTTTCATACCAGATGCATGCAGGATTCGTAAAAACACATGCACAAACCTCCACCTACCCCACCACAATATGCAAGCACTACACACATTCACTATCACAGTCTCAACAATCATGATTTATAGAAGCAGGCGTTACTTTGCGGAATTCCATATTACAAACAATATAACAGAACTAACTACTTTGCTATAATCCGCACGGGTTAAGCGAATGCATGCAAAGCCAATGTGTATGAAGCAGGCAAAATCTACGCACCTTATACATGCAGGACAAGCCACCACATGCACTCCAAGGCGCAATTCACCAGCATCAACGCACACAAAAGCAGCACACACACCCACCACCACAATCTCGACGATCGTTTCGCCCCGAAACCGAAGCATCATCAGGAGGATAGGCTCCACGACAAAAATATAATAATAATAATATTTCATCATCAGGAGGATAGGCTCCACGACAAAAATATAATAATAATAATATTTTTGTCGTGGAGCCTATCCTCCTGATGATGCTTCGGTTTCGGGGCGAAACGATCGTCGAGATTGTGGTGGTGGGTGTGTGTGCTGCTTTTGTGTGCGTTGTTGCTGGTGAATTGCGTCTTGGGGTGCATGTGGTGGCTTGTCCTGCATGTATAAGGTGCGTAGATTTTGCCTGCTTCATACACATTGGCTTTGCATGCATTCACTTAACCCGTGCGGATTATAGCAAAGTAGTTAGTTCTGTTATATTGCTTGTCAACAATCATGATTTATAGAAGCAGGCGTTTACGGAATTCCATATTACAGAAACTATATCAGAACTACTTTGCTATAATCCGCGCGGGTTAAGCGAATGCATGCAATGCTAATGTGTTGAAATCTTTCATAAAATCTCGAAGTCTTTTCTAAATTTAACAGTAGGTATATTTTTTTACTCACAGACTATAGTAATGTAATAAATGTTGTTTCTAAGTATTTTTTTAAATAAATACCAATATTTTTATTTATACCTGCGTGTCGATACTGTGTTGCCTAACATAGATACCGTCTGACATAAGTCGTGTTAAGCCTTTCTCTTCTAAAGACTCTAGGGCGTCCTTCACTTCCGCTTTTGACCATTTTCCAGCACTGTAAGTACAACGTAGTGTTAATCTACTACAACTTAAATAAATACTTAATTTTAATAAATATAAAACAAACATTTAATACAATTTCGGCTTTGCCATTGCAGTATTTCAAAAATAATATTAAAAAAAAAGACTAATACAGAAATGCTACTATTGAGGATTGTTTGAGGTAATATTGCTCTTCGACCTTCCACAAGATAGCAATGACGAAATGTAACTAGTTATAAGAGTAACCGCCGAGTTTCCGACTCGGTCTTTTCGGTAGAGGCAATTCTTCGAATCAACAGTTTTGAGAGTTGACGACTCAAATTATTTACAAGTTAACTTGAATAAAGTTTATTATGAATGAAAAAAAAAACAGATTTGAACAATGGGTTATAAATAAATTAAGGAGCATCGCGGATAGTTGCAAATTAGTATATTTATTATTTTTACGAAAACACGTTAAATATGTTACTAAAAGAGACATTTCTCTCAAATAGAGTATACTCACGTGACAAAGTCTTCTACAGATAAAGGATTGGGATAAGCGTTTTCAATCATATCTAGTACCCTTTGTTCTGATATGTGGGTTTGGTTGAGTATACTATCTTCAATAAATGCTGAAAGTAACAATATCATTATTATATGCAGCATATTTGAGATACAGAACACAGAGTGATGTGTTAACAGAGATTTTATAGTACAAAGGACTTTATAGAATTAGGCGTTACTTTGCAGAGATCCATAATACAAAAGTAATAATAAAATTATTTTGCTATAATCCTTGCTTGCTTTGCGATTTTGTCGTGGAGTCTATCTCCTGATGATGCTTCGGTTGCGGGGCGAAACGATTGTTGAGTTTGTGATAGTGAACCTGTGTAGTGGTTGTGTATTGTGGTGGAAGTGGTGGAGGTTTGTGCATATGTTTTTACGAATCCTGCATGTAACGGGTATGAAAAAAACGTATAGTCCACTATACATTTAGCAGTATATATATTTTCTATTTACTGTATCGCGGATTATAGCAAAATAATTTTATTATTACTTTTGTAGTACAAAGGACTTCGAGAATCCAAGAATGATGAACTAAGCTAAGAACACGCTAACGAAATATCGAATTACTTCATGGTCTTATAATAATAAGACAATGAAGTAATTCTTTAACTTAATGTTCTGTAAATTATTCTGTAGCTACTTTCTATTCTACCTTGTGCAATATACAACGCGTCTTTGTTATTTTTTTGAAGTTTACAAAAATTGCTTTATTTTAAACCACATTATGTTATAAGATAAATAGATAATATAAATATAATATATAGTGTATTTGGGTAGGGTTGTAGTATTTAACTCGTATTTCTAACACTATATGCTGTTAGCAATAACGGCCTTTACAGCGTCACCGGACGGGACGGACTAGTCCAGTAGCATCGTTCAGGTATACGAATGGTTTTTAGTGTTAGCCCTGGGCGGGAATCGAACCCGCGCTTTACAAGTAAACCATGTTATTTTTCAGTTTTTTTACATTTCGAGTACGTTAGCTTCAAACGAATAAAAATAATTAATATAGTTATTAAGGCTAAATGTCAGGTGTTACGCGAAATATCTGCTTGTATAGTTTTGTTAAAACTTGCATTTAAGTCCGCAAACGTGTAAGGGATAGATCAAAGGTGTGCGTTAAACAAGCAAAGTAATATTTGCCTTTGAAATTGAAATAAATATGTTTAGATCACATAGTTTCGGACACTATTAGACAGAAACTTTTGTTTAGTGTAAGTTAAAAGTCTCAAGCTATATTCGAAATTTATATTTAAATAACTAAATAACACATATTACTAATAAATCTTTGAGAATTTTTATTCATTATTAACATTTCTGCTTGCTTGGTTTTAATTTGTATGTATTGATAATATATACAAATTAAAACCAAGCAAGTGACCCTTTGATCGCATTAGTGATAGTGATATTGCAATTAATATTCATAGAATTAAGCGTAATTTTGCGGAGATTCATAATACAAAACATATAATAATATAATAAAATTGTAACGTGTCACAATGGTAGTTACCATACTCCTTCAAAACGGCTTGACCGATTTTCATGAAATTTTATATGCATATTCAGTAGTAGTATCGGCTACTATCCCTATTATTCGATATAAATTATATATAATCGAATTCGATATAATCGATATAAATTATTCCCTAGAAATAATTTATATCGCAAAACAAAGTTTGCCCGGACAGGTCCTAATAATATAATAATAAATATAGCAAAATAAAGTAATCATGTTTTTTTAATTACAAATATTATTAAAAGGCAATAGCTATATCCACATACCACACCTTAAGTTGACGGTTTTATATTGAGTAATCAAATTAAGTGCTACTATGGTTTTGACCTAAATATAAATTAAAACAGTGAGATCATGCTTTTTAACACAAAGAGGATCTAATTTGTAATATTTATATACTTTACTTTGAGCTCACAGTATAGGTTCTATTTTGTGCTAATTGGAAGGAACATTTTGTATGACATTGCATTGTTTCATACATTATGTTAATTGAGAATTATAGCAGGTGTCTCTATACTCTCTATACTTATAACTAACCAACTGACAATATTAAATTAGTATACATAAGGTGATGTTTCTAATTAGTTTCTTCAAGCAATAAATTTGAACAATCTCTTTGTAAAAACGGGATCATTTTATATAGATATTAACTTGTTAGTTCTTCAACTTTCTGTGTATTTATGTATCTATTTAAAATTATATACCTATGTCTATATTTACTAGCTGTCTGTCATCATAACAAAATTATAAAGTCACTTATTTTGGTTAAGATGTGTTTGTAATATTCCCATATATTTATTATTTATGTTTATACGCCGTGTGGTATCCGGCAGAATAGAATAGACTACCCTCATTTCTTACAAAGGTGTCGTAAAAGGCGACTAAAGTAAGTTGACGTCAGGCAGGCGGCCGGTCGTAAAATACGTAGCCAAATCATGTTTTAACATGTTGTGCCGACTCCACTTAGAGTGGGATAAGGGCAGGAGAATGTATGTATGTATGTATATATTATTTATGTTTATTTTATAATAAATAATGATAAACAAGTCTGTCTGTAACACTATCACGGCTAATCGGATGAAGCAATATTAATGAAATTTGATACAATTGAAGTTTATATGCAACATCATATAGGATTAAAAACTTCCCGTTTTTCCTTCGGAAACAAAACTGTATACTAAAGCAGTACATATTTAAGGGTATTTTAAAGTTTAAGTTAACGCGTCAGAAGCCGCGGATACAGTTTGTACATAATACATCCAATGATATGAAACATACATGTGCCTGTGCATTTAATATCCTGAGAAACAACATTATATATATATTTATATATTACAAGTATACTAGCTGTGCCAGCGGCTTCGCCCGCGTTGAATTCAGTGATTTGCGAAACTTTTCCCGACTTATCGAAATATTGAACATAAAAGTAGTTATTGTGAGTTAACTGTGAGAGATAGAGACATGCTATCGCGGACTTTTTCGTAGTATTTTTATGGACCTACAATTCTCTACTACATTACTTTAACGTATCTCTGCTTGTTTACGCTGCGCACGCGACTAAAGCTCCCAGCAAGCAAGTTTTTTAACAAATGCGCGATCTCTTCACCACAATTTACATAATACCGATATGTACTATCTACCCAAACCATTCGGAAGTATTGAACTATCTTTTGGTGGAAACCGTACAAAAATCCGTTCAGTAGATTTTGAGAAAATAGATTTCCTACAGACAGACAGCTCTTTGGGACTTTGGTTTTATAATAAGTATAGATGTGTATATAGAGCAAAAGCTGTATAGTGCATACTAAACAATTTATATGAATCGTCTGTATAAAAAAAAAACTTCATATATTTGTCAGTTGCTTAATTCATTATATACATATATCAGATTAATTCAATCATACAATTGTTGATACATTAATAGTATTGGTAAAAATAGTTATTTACATATAATTTTGTCATTAAAAATATAGATATCATTAGTATTACTTGCAACATTAGCTTTGTGAAAACAGCATGCTTTATATATACTAAGAATAAAATACATACAACCATTATCATACTTGTATACAACTGTCTTACTCGTTATATCACCATTTGCTTCTGTGGCATAGAATAGGAAAAACATATGAATTAGAAAAATATAAATATATTTTATAATCTATATTTAATTTACAGAATACAAGAAGTTTAAGGAACTATGTATGTAGGTATAAAAATATACAGAATTATAAAAAAAATTGGTGATGTATACAATAGACAATGTAGGAAGCGACATAAGATTGAGGCTCCTGGTTTGCGCTTTGCAAAAGTACCTAAGTCGTCTGTGGCTTTCTTTGGGTATAAGTTTCTATAATAAAATTCTTAAATCAATTTTGACTTTGCAGCAATTTAAAAACGCTATTAAAAAAAACTGATACAGAAAGGCTACCTTACTTTTGTGGATTGTATAGATAATAAGTTATAATATTATTAAGCCATATATTGTTGTAGAAGATAGTAATGACTAAATGTGACTAAGATATAAGAATTATATTTTGTAAAGATCAAACGCTGAGTTTCTTTCTGGCTCTTTTCGGTAGGAACAGCTTTCCGAAGAGTAGAGTTGAAGATTCAAGAGGGACTTGTTTACAAGTTTACTTAAATGAAGACAATAAATAAAAAATAATTACTCTTGAAATATAGTAATTTTATAAATGACAAATTCGAAATGGCAATCATTTTGAAGATATAACTCTAAATATAAGGGCTATTTCTGCAAGTATGGAAACTAAAAACTTTAAGACCACATTTAATAGAATTAGTGTCTATACCCATACCAAAATTTCAAAGTTGTATAGATTTGTTTGAAATATGCAATTTTTTTTACATTTATCACTAACCAGGTGGCGGTGGACCAGTTCCTTCTTGCCTCAATTCAACTTCCAATACTTTTAATTGGTGATATTTATTTTGCATTAATTTAATTATTTTCTTGATGAATCCAACATAATCTGGGAATACATTTAAAAGTTTTACTCAAGTATTTTACTCAATATTATTATATATCTTTGTATAATTAATATTATAATATTTGATCAGTTGGTTGTGTTAGTACTGCAAAATGATTTCTGAAAAAAGTAACTACATTTGTTTCTCTCATTCATTAAGTTTGAATGAAATCTAATTGGGTTTTGTATTAATATATCAATGGAATTTAAAATTTCCCATCAACAATGAAATTTATTAATTTCATATTTTTTTAATCAATTATAACCATGGAATACATTACAGAAACCACATTTTTATTACACAAAGAAATTATTTTATATAAGAGTAATTACACAGATAAATTGAATTGAATTTTTAAATTGAAGATTAATTAATTAAATATTAGAAAAAATAATTCTTAAGTAAATGAAATATTTATTACCTTTAGGAAAATCTTGAGGACTAACTAGCTCCCGGAAAAAGGCCTGAGCTTCATGAGGGCAATCATCTAGAGATACTTCAGGCTTAAACCAGAATTTAAGACCTCTTGCTTCTCTTGTGTGGTCACCAGTTACTGCTGACACCAAATAGACACAAAACTCCAGTTGAGCATGGCAAGGTTCAGTTATACCATTTTCTGAAAAACAATGTATACAATTTAATTATTTGTAAATTAAAACTTAAGAGTGTTGGGAGATGGAAAGGGCTGAAAGATGTCTTTGTTGCAAGCCGTACTAAGAAGCAGGATATTTTCTACTTAAGTTAACTGTAGTTACTCTAAGTTAAATGTTCCTGTTTTTGAATAAAGGCAATATCATCATCATCATCATTATGAAATAAAAACGTCTAATTAAGCTATCAGTGAATATTATGTATAACATGCTATATGTAATAACATATTAAAATCTTATAGACATAACATTTTTAATGATATAAGTAATATACATTTTACATGTTTATTATCATAGGTAAGCTATATAGTACTATATTGATATCTTACCAAGAATTTAAGTAAAACTATTTATTGTGAACATTTCTTGTGCATAATATATTTATTTTAACAGAAATTTGAATTCTCATAGTAGCTTCCTAAATACAGACTACTTGAATCATTAATTGAATGAATAATAGCATCTTTACTTATACTTAATGTAATAACTCTTTTATTTATAGTGTTATGTTGACATTATCTAATAAGATTTTTTACTTTATAATAAAGATTGGTGTATTGAAAATGAGAAATACAAGGAATTAAGATAACTAGAACATGCATAATTTTTTGTCCTTTAACATAAAACAAAAGAAAAAAGAAAGACATAAGTTGGATGAAAATACTAATGAAAAAAATTCTGCTATATTTTTAGTAATATTATATATGCATCAACAAAACTAATAAATATTTACTTAAACCCTTTTAGGATAAAAATATAGTAAATAATAATAACAATAAGTAAATTAATAATTTATGCTCTATTTATTATGTAACAAAAACCACAAACAGGTTTTATCACAAAGCACAGGAAAATGATTTAAGTAGGTATTTTATTCAAAATTGTGGTAATCTATTTTAAACTCTAGGTATATTTCAACTCTGATAAGTTTTAACTCTCTTAACATTTATTTGAAACTTGTTGTTTATAAATTAGATTATTTAATTTCATAATGTATAAACTAATACTCTATCACATTGATTCTTCTAAAACTACTTAACCTCAGAGCCTTAGTAATGAAGAATGAATTTATTTGACTTTGAAAAGTTTATGTGACTTATTTCTTAATTGTTCCACATTAAAGATCACAAAATAATTGTATCAAAACATTACATTAAAACGTTCATTCATATCATTTTATTATTATTTCAAAAATCTATTGATATTCAAAATAAAGAGTACACAAATATGCATTGTAAGCTACATCTGCATACCATTTTCATTTGCACCCTATAGGTATAGAGTCAAAGCATTAAAAATTTATTATCAGTTTTAACACTGCCATCAATTGCTTCTTTAAAAAGAAGGCTGGGTCATGTTTTATATAAAGAATAGGTTTAGGGATTCACCATAATTCTTTGCATCATTCCACTTGGACATAACTTGTATACTAATAGCTAGTAAAGTATTTGGAGTAGCTTTAAATTATAGTTTGATAAACTTTTGTGCTTTCGTAAACCAATCCTATAATTAGGACTTACCATAAACTTTTTCTTTATTGATAATTATACCAGTATGATCTCCTCCAGCTACATGTGTTTTATCGCTAGGCTCAGCTTTAGTCACTTTCCTTTCCACTATAAGAACGGTTGATGTAGGTGTTTTACTCTTTGGAGTCATTATGACCTTTTCTTCTACTTCAGTCATGATTACCTCACGGTATTAGTAACGGCTTAATAATACGATGCGGGCTGGTTCCTGATTAAGTAAAGGCGATGAGTCATATAAGCTTATAGTCCTTTTTCAAATTATAACAGATGACAGCGCCACAACCTACTTATCTTAAGTACAAGGCTAACACCTGCTAACCTTAACAGAAAACTCAATACACTTGTTAGATCAATCGTTACTTAGGAAAAAGGGCGATTACACATTACAATTATAATAAACAAAAACAACTATATAGAATTATGAAGTTTATTCAATCAGACAAATTATAGTATAAATTTATAGTGAACTTATTTAAATTATTACCTGTTCGGAGGAATTGTAATTTGAAGATTTTGTTTAAAACAAGCGAACTATTCAATTATTTTGTATTGTTCTTAAAATTTACATACGTCAACCACCCATCACATCACATTTGCGACCCCAGACCATTATCTATGTCATAGAGTATTTGCGTATGTATTTGCGGCCACAAGTCTGTGGCCTACCTATAGGCATACATAACATAACATAACATAACATTGTATATGCCAAAATTACAATCTCAGACGAGTTAAACCATAGAGTCACTATACGACATACGTGCGGGAGGTATAGTTGGGCCTGTAATAGAGTTGAGTAGCTCGCGAGCTAAAGACAAGAAAGATATATATCTCTCCAGAAGATATAATCACTCTCTAGCTCGCATGTGTTTCAATTATATCTCTATATCTTTAATCTTAAGAGTCAATTTTCGTGATGAGTTAGTCTGACGGCTCGTTCAGAGTTAGAGTGAAAGAGATGAGCTTATATAACAATTTACATGTCAGAAAGAGAGACGAATAACTCTATTGCATATTTGTATTAAAAATGTAAACTACGGATTTTCGGAACGACAACACGCGCCGGCGTTCAGCTTTTTTATGCTTTATGTCAAAGACATAAAATGCTTAATTGGATGCAAATGTACCAAAAAAAAAATCACTAATTCGCGAACGATTATTTATTTACATTCCATTCTTAGTGGGAAGAAGTCATCCTTACCTGAACATATCAGAAAAGTGTAAATAATAGTGTACATAATAAATAGAAAAAAATAAAAAATAAAGAAAATATGTAGCATAATTTTTATAATGAATAAAAAAGTACAATACCGCCTTACTGAGTTCTAAGTCCGGGCTAAAAGAGCCGAAGATATATCGGATATATTTTTAGTCTTAGTTGCTTTATACTCTCAAGCCATACTGAGCTAAAAGAGTTAAAGATATAAAAGAGTGATATATATCCCAAGAGCGAAAAGATATATATCACTCTTATCTTGTTAGGGATACATTTCGCCCATGTCTAGCCTGTAAGTATAAAGTGAGGTTGTTAAAATAACACTATGATGATATTTTGTCCATTCTGCACCATAGACTTGCTATTTAGCACTTTATGTCATAGAGTTTATGATAACTCCATGGCCCATGCTTTATTTACACCATAGACTACTAACTAAAATAAAGACGACAATGTTTCATACTTTGGCGCGTTAGAATATTAGGAAGAGTGGGAGATGGTGGGAGGTGCGGATACGTACTATAGGTACTAATTATAGTCATTCATAGAAATGTATCTGCCTCTCACCCGTTTTATTCATAAATCCGGAAATAGTCTCAGCTCTGACTCTCTCTAACACATGAAAATTTACTACGCGTAATATATATAACGAATGACGTAAATTCGTAGTAAAATTAGTGATGTACTTGTTGTGCTAAAACCGTAACTAGTGATTCCAAAGTTTTATCGATTCGTATTTTTCTGTTACCGATTATTTCAGTTACCGGTTTTCTTCTACATACTAATATTAATCTTAAAATTTAAATAAAACAAAATATTTTAGTAACTTCTTTATTAAATTTATTATTGAATTAAAAAAAATGTTTTAAAAACAGCGCATAGAGATGCAAAAACTTAACTCAGCATACGTGCTAAAAAATTTTTTTTTCCTAAACACGCTAAAAGTATAACAAAAAAACACAAATATAATTTGTACATAGAAAACAGAATAAGCCGACAAAAAGTTATTCAGACAGATTTCACAGGCCTCAAACATAGACACGTAAGCGATCATGTATCTTTAAATTGGATTTGTAACTTATTAACAAAAAAAAAGGAATTTTATACATTCACTCGAAACAATTTACAAGATCAATATATGAAACGATAGATGTCGCTTTTGGTAAATTATAAATATTAGAGTGAGAATGTATGTGCAATCAATCGCATATCACTTATGGTAATGAACGGGTCTTATCTCTACTTATATTATTAACAATCAAATTAATTAACACCTGAGATTAATACATAGTTAAGAAAGAATGAAATCACGAAATTATAGTATTATTTGAAATAATTATCACGCTTAAACGAAGTATGTTCCATAACTTATTTAACTAAATGGAAACATGTAAAAAAGTACTTTGTAGTAGTAGGCACAAAACACATTATTTTACCATTAAACCATACAAATATCTAATATATAACAACAATATATAAACTTAGTTATAGTTTTCGCACTATTTGATTATGGCGTGATTGCTATCAATATTTTTTTTAAACTTTGAAGCAAATAAATAAGTATTATTTAATATCAACTTATAAAAACCTAAACATAAAGTATTTTAAACATTTTCAAGTATATTAAAGTATTACAGTATCACAGAGTTAATTCATAGAATATTGATATTATGTTACATACGTATATATTTATGTTTTGCTATACTTTAATACGGCAAAATATATATAAAATACAAGGTACAAATATTCAATTTTATAAAATAAATATTCATTAAAGATATTATTTTGACAACTTCAGTTCAATTTGTATTTCTTCATTTGTCAATTATATTATTGTAATGACATGGTTTTGTTTGTTTACATTAAGTGAAGTATCTACTTATGGAATATAAAAATAATAAAATTTATCCAACAAGAAAACTATATCGCTTTACAAATGTTAAGAATAGGAATTTCAGTTTGCTACTTTTGCCTCATGTATTTCAAATAACCCTACTTCTGATAAAAAATTTACATTTCAATTCCCTTTTTTCAGCTATCTGTAAATTCTTCTAGTAAAAATAATAATATAATTTTTCAAGTAGACTAAATAAATCGTTGACTTAATAAGTCTTTTCTTAAACATATATAATACTGTTCAAAAGACATAAGTTTCTGTGATGGATAATATAATTTCACACATGTGATGTCACTGGCAATATATTCTCTATTTTTTATTAAAGCAATTTAATCAAATCTTTCAATTTTATTAGAAAACAGCGTACTTATAAAAATTTCAAAATTTACAAAATTCAGATTTTTCATTCAATAAAATATATCGCTTGTGGAATGCAATAGTGGCACTATTAAAAAACACGTCTATCGGAATAGGAATAAAATGTGTAAATGTTAAAGTACACATTCTATTCAGCACCAACACAAGAAGAACTCATGGTTCAATATTAGGCCGTCGTTTCAAACTATAACAATTTTTATACATTTTCCTTAGCAACAAAAACTATAAACCCATTTCAAAAGATCTCAATCAACCAGTCTCAAAATATAATTTTTTGCGATATATCGATGTACCGCACCGAAAATATACGGATTAGATTTGGAACATATTTCTGATGGAATATTAGGTTCTGTAACTATCAAACTTCTGCCTATCACTGAGAATTCCTAACATTTTATCACTATCATCGGCACATTAGCATACAAAGATTTACTGGTACTAATATTATTAACCAATAATGATTTAAACTAACAAAACAACAAAATTACGATCAGTGCTAGTGTGTCAGCTACCTTATCTATGATTATGAGAAAAAAATCCATGGGCTCCTAGTTAACATCCTTCAAACTTTATATTGTTTGTCAATTTGAATATTATGAATACAATTTTATAGACATTGGTTTGCTTTTTCTTGAGTCTCAAGCATCGAATCGCATTGACTCTGACTTTTACAGCTGAACTTCAAAATTCAGAATGGTTTGAATTTACTGACAAAGAGAAATTTTAGATGTCCACTACTATAATCAGAACAGGTATTTTATGCCAAATTATTATTAATATTGGTGCTAAATAATTGTGATCCAACTGAAGCTCTTCATATATCTTCATCTGCATCATGTGGCTGGTAGATACTTCCCGGCGGAGGATTGTGCAGCTACTGATCCTGTAATGCATATGTATTGTTTAAATAATGTTATGATACTAAAAATAGTGATTGCAAAAGCAATCTTACAGACAATCTTGGCATATAGAATTGACAATATTTTGGTAGATGCAAAACAATAATAAACTTGCGCAATTTTATGTAGAAATAAATACTACGTATAACAATTAAGAATTTTCCTTTTATGAAAATTATTCTTAATCTTAGAAAATTTACAGGAAATAAAGTATTATAATAGAAATGTTTAAATATACAATTTGTTATCATAAACTGTACCAATATTATTAATCTAGTATTATTTAAATAAACCAAGAACTTTAATTAGACATTTTATAATAATTAGAATTACGATCTGTATTTTATAATAATAATAATAATAATATAATATACGTTTATTTCAGACCAATGATCCATAAGTGTTAGTAACAATTATACTTATAAAATATGTTAGTAAACCTTAACTCTAAAACTTAACCTATTTCATATATTTTGCCCCACTAACCGGTGCACTAGATATATGGACGTGTGTCCGTATCCAGTGTCTCAGTATGGGGCAATCAGGTTTCTCACCAATGACCCTCAGCATGATGTTGGAGCTTACGCGCACTTTACGCATCAGCGTCGCGATTCGTTTGCGCCTGACAGTTACAAAGTCGTCAGTATGCGCGTGCGTAAACATCGCAGAAGCACTGCAATAGCGCGGGAGCCCCAACATCACCCTGAAGGCGTCATTGTATTGAACACGGAGAGCATTATAGGCCCTCTGCGTATAGCTGACCCACAGACCGCACGTGTACAGTGATTGACAGAAAGCCTTGAAAAGCATTATTTTAACACTTACCGTGCAGCGTGCGAATCTGCGAGCCAGCATATTACAGCGGACCGCAATGGCTCTCCTTTCTCTCTCCATGTCGAGGTCATCGCACAAGTCCTCGGTTACAATATGTCCCAGATATTTAAAACTAGATGCTCTCTGAAGGGCGACGCCTCCGAGCATCACTGGTGGGACGTGAGCTGGTTTTCGGACGGACGATCGAAATACCAGTAACTCACTCTTCTTTACATTATACCGAAGTCCGTGCACCTCCGCGTATCGCTCGCATGTTGACAGGAGCTTCCGCAGTGCACTGACTGAAGGACTCATCAACACCATGTCATCTGCGTAACTGATGCTGTTCATACAATGACCATCAATTGAACATCCGACACCGGTGTTGCTGAGTTGCACAATGAGCTGATTGTAAAGATTGAAGAGCGCTGGCGAGGTCAATCCTCCCTGTCTCACGCCGCACCTCAGCCTGTACTCCTCAGAAAATTTGTCAAGCCATTTGACCTGATTGGTCTGATTGCTGTACCAATATTTAAATATATTAATGATGGTATATGGGACACCGGCGTCACTCAGCTTAGACCACTTTATTTATTTATTTTATTATTATTTTTAGACCATTTTATCCTGTTCTCATAAGAATAACAGGGTTGCTTGCATACTTAATGTTACAGCGAGTTATAAATGTCTATTTTGTGAGTTTTATTTAATAAATAAATAGAGAGTGGCTTGTGTACATTAGAACACTCCTAAAAATATATATAATATTTTCCTGTTCCTGAAAGAAAATTGAACTTTTTAACCCTATCTGTTAGTATATAAGCTTCAATTGTTGTGTATTGTGTGTGATGCTTTAACAAATAACAGACAGAAAGATAGATTCTATATTTAAAAATATATTCCTGCTCTTAAATAGTGTCCTCAAAATATTTTTATATTGGTCTTTAACTAACAGACTTGACTGTGTCTAGAGTTCTGATATCTAGGTAAAATCTCTACAAGTGATGTCTAGATGTCTTACTTTGCCAGTTTTATATAGACACTATAAATATATATTTTTTTTTGTTGTTAAATAGGTGAGCGCTTGACTGTAATCATGCCTCATGGTAAGCAATGATACAGTTTAAGATGGAGCACGCTTACCTAGAAGATGCCTATTCACTCTTGCCTTAAAGGTACCCATATTGTAAGTATTGGGAAAGATAGATGCCAGGAGAGAATTCCATTCCCTTGCTGTGTGCAACAAAAAAGACGAAGCGAAGCGTTGTGTGCGTCTTCGTGGAATGTCGATGACATAAGGGTGGAACTTCTCCTGGTGCCTAGCGGTGCGATGATTGAATGGCGAAGGTGAAATAAGTTCATGAAGTACCTGGGCACACTCTCCGAAATATATCTTGTAGAAAACCGATAAACAGGCAACTCTGCGCCGGTGTTGCGGACTCTGCAATTTGGCATTTGTCAGGGTCTCATCACACCTCACGTCGATCCACCGAGTCCAAAGCATCTAATTGGTATTTGGCAGATCCTTCCTACAAATGGCAGAAGTATATTTTAAAATTAATAAAATAGTAGGTATATCTGTGTCTCTTTGTAACTTAAATATCTTTGATTATGTACTGTTAGCAAACCAGGTTTTAAATAAGAAGCTTTCCAAATACTGTAACTCAGCATCATTGTCACATGACAAAAAAAGTTAGAATAATTATCACTAACATATCTTTACATCTGTTCTTATATCACATACTTATATCACTCTAAAAGAGAAATAATTGATTTATACAGTATTTTATTATATCTCAAATCGAATGGCCCACACATATCAGCTTCAGATGTACCTAATTTTAAGTGAAAGTGAAATAGCCAGACAGACATACAGGCATTGAATTAATATTTACTTGCCTTCATCTTGTCATAAAAATTGGGCTAATCATTTGCTTCATCCCACAAAGCATCAGCATATATAGCCTAGGACGTCATCCCACTGAGTACTCTCTTTGGCAATTACAAGGTTGGTCTGAAAAATATTACACAAAGATTTCAATAAACATGGAACATCGATAGTATCGAAATAACTTTATATTTGACTGGCCCTTTGGCGCAGTGGGTAGTGACCCCGCCTTCAGTTCCGCTGGTCGCGGGTTCGATTCCATCCGAAGGCCAACATCTTTTATAAACAATTTGTTGGTTCTTCGAGCCTGGGTATATATTTGTATTTAAATATGCATTTAAAATTATATATGTAGTATATCTACCAGTTGTCCGTCAGCCATAACTCAATTTTATTATTATTATTAAAGAATTAAAGATGGTCTATAATATATTTTCTCTTACAGAAAAAATAATAAACTATCAATAATTAATACTTTAAACATAGGATATAACTGATATTGGTTAAGATTCGCTTCAATGAACACATAATAAATATTATTATGAAAGGAAATGTTTTAACAATTTTGTATATTTTATTTTAAGATTAAATTTTATAATATTAGTATGTTGAATAAAAAAAAGATTCAGCTTTCCTGCCTAACACCATAGAAACATATTAAAACAGATATTACATTTAGATAAATGTTTCTAATAAAATTGAGGGACATTACCATTAATTTTACTATAAAAGATTTTACTCAAAAAGGCCACTTCATATATAGTAATCTATATATATGTAAAAATAAATGTTTGTCTGTATGTTCCTTATAGAATCAGAAAGGGCTGGACCAATGTTAATTATATTTTCAGATAATCGTAAGATTAACCCAGAGCATAATTCTGTAAACTTTGGTGGCAATAAGAGTCATAGTTTTTAAATGGTCAATGAGAATTTAATTTTGAGAGGAGTTCGAAACCAGACTGAGTCACAGCAATGTGAAACGGGATGGCTAGTATACTATATAAATGATAAACATACTTGGTCTAAAATGTAAGCTCATCTTGCACAGGATATCTATGATGAAACATAAAGTATTAGAATTAAATTATGAAGATATCAATTACCAGGTTTCATGCTTGTTCTTCTTGGTAGAAGCAATTTTCCAAATTAAAGTTTAAATTAGCGATTTAAAAATCCTCTAAGTTCCTTTGGATAAAGTAAACTTGAGTTTAAGTTGAGAAACTGAATAAACTATATCATTAAATGTTTTGAAGGAGTTGTAGGGATAAGCCAGTTTCTTTGATCTGTAATTTATATGTACTCATTATTTTCTTAACATAAACACAGTATTTAAAAACTAAGAGTATATAAAAGTGCTATGGGTGTAAAGTGTTAACATATGCCACAATATTAGGAGTAAAAAACAGACTGAGCTACAGACTTGAGAGAAATAGATATGCGACAAATAACTAGAAATAATAATATTTCCCCTAGAAGCCAGAGCAGAAATTTACTTAAAATTACATTTAACCCCTCCAAATATGGGGGAGGGGGATTGAAAAATCCAAATGTTTTCATCACCAGCAAAAAAAGTTATTATAAAATAATTTATTGTATTCAATGGGGAATTTTATAACAAAGAAATTGGTATATCAATTATAAGTATAATTATTATACATGTAGTAATAACATGATCTAAAAATTAAGGTAAAAAATTAGTACACCCTCCTGCTTCTTGTCGGTCAAAGGGTTAAAGTTATTACTTGAATGATTTGTAATAAAAAAAAGACTTACATACTTAATCTTGTTGTCGCAGGTATGTGTAGAAATTGTTAGATAAGATGGTAGGTAGCTTGAGTGTCATCTTTTTCACAAATATAACTGTATATATTTATAGCCTTTAGTCATACAGTCTAGTCTTAAATTTCTGAAAATATTTATGGTAAAATTGAGAATAAATTCTGTTAAGTACAAACAGCAGCATATATAAGTGATTAATTAAACAAAATAATTATTCTTTTGTAGTATTATTGAACAGTCTTTCTAAATTGCTATTATTCTTTCATTCACTACACATAGCACTATATTGTTCATCAGCACTGTAAATGTAAATATATCTTAAACCACAAATCAGATCATGTGATAATCAAATTTAGACAAAAATTACATACATTTATTTTGAGTTGCTTATATATTACAGAATATGCAATTGATTCAAGAATCCTGGGATTTGACTTTCTGTACATCTGTTTAAACAGTCTTAAAATTTGCTTTGGCTTTTTAATTACAAACCAACAATAGTTTTATATAAAGCAATATACTCTATTGCTTTATACAGAATAAACTTTCTCTATTATACTATTTACTCGTTTTTTATCTGAGTGTCATTTTTAAAAATCTGACAATAAGTTTTAAATTACATGTTAATATATTACATGTTACTTCAATCAAAAATACTGTAAAGAATGTAACTTTATGTTCACACAGTTCACAAGTATTGGTTTCTAAGCTATCTATAAAATTAAGGTATAAGAGGTACACAATGATTTCCAATGAGCAAGCGGATCTGAAAATATTTTTACATTTTATGCTATGACAGCGAACTCCATTTTTCAAAACCATTTTAATTCTGTTCACATTATTAATAACTAATATTCACCCTTAAAACCATTTAAAACAGCTTCTAATAAACTAACTTAAGACTTTAATGCTACATTATTGATCGTTTTTAGAGCAACAAGACCACTAGACCCTTTAATATAAAATTGCAGGACATAATATATTAATATTTAATACAGGTAATTCGTCAATCTAAATTAATGTGCGTAACGTACAACAGTAATAATAAAATTATTTTGCTATAATACGCGCAATTTTCATATTACGATAATTGAATCAAACAGTTGTTAAAAATTTTACTGTAGTAATAGTTTTGAAATACAATTTCAGCTTGCAAGGAATGAGGTTATTATATTTAGAATGTGAGAATATAAATTTTAAGAATGCTCTTACTATTATAGAAATGCACAAAATTCATTAAAACTCAATACTTACATTAAAATTAAGTAAATCCTCTTCGCATTGTTTTTCCACGTGTTAACACACAATTTTATTTCATTAGTACTTATTTAAGAAATATCTCAACAGATATTAGTGAAATAAGACTTTATACATTTAAATTGTAATAAGCAATATTTGTTTTAAGTATATTTCTAACTAAATTAAAATAAAATTATCAATTTTTGTTAAAATTAAAGTAGTTAAAGTTTTCAACGGGAAGTTTAAAAAATTTAAAATGGCTCCCATACTTTCATTGATAAATTTTCTTGTTATATTATACACTGTCAAAATAAGAATGAGTGCGTAATTAATATGTATGGCGGAGTGGAGCGAGATGCAGCTGAGACTATTTTCATACGATTCATTCATAAAAACGTGCATGTGCAAGAGGGATGCAAGAACTCTTGTATTGGCGCCCGTAGTAAAACTGCCCTGATTTACACTATTGTTCATAGAGTATAGACAACTACGCGATTTTATGTATTAAAATCATATATGTGTGATATATGTATATATTATTCAGACATTTCTGTTAAAATACAAAATACTATTGACTCAATTAATTATAGTGAATTGAAGATTAAGCATTCTGGAAAAGTTTTACATTGAACAATGTTTTTACAAATTTGTTTGTTTTTAGTGTTTTTCTTGAAAGTACAAAGTCAAACTTTGCAAAGTGTTAGCGACGATGATTTACTGCAATTTATAAAAGAAGAAGAAAAACTAATCGTATTATTTTGTTAGTATTTTTATTTTTATCGTTCTAAAACTAACTATCAAATATACGTTAAATCTATTTTTATTTATTCTTATTCCAAACAATTCCATCTTTATGGTAAAGTGGTTAGAAAATTTATTTAACCATAACGGATTTTAATAACAGAAAAAAATATTAGAGTTGTTAGTAATTGATGATAGTGTTCGTTATGTTAACAGATGTTAGACTTCGTATTTTTCGCCGGCCTTACTACTCTGAAGTGTTGTAAGTTTTTGTAATGCAAATTAGTCATTAACTTTAACTGACTCGTTTGTTTCATTTATCTATCTTAAAGGTCTTTAAACTGAAGTCTAGTGAGATGATAATTTGTACTTAAAGCCTATCTTTTGAAGTCCTTAACAATTTATTTAGTAAAATCCATTTGAAAAACCTGTACTATTTCCAATTCTTCTTCTTCAATTATTTTTTAATTTTTAGCAAAACCAAACTGTGATGTTTGCAATAAATTGGAACAAATTCTTGATAATTTATATGATGACTTCACAAAGCACATGAATGCTGCGACTGTGAAAGCAGTGAACAGTCACTTAACAAGGCTTTATAGCCCAACTAAAGAACCAGCAGTAGTGTTTTTTAGACATGGTGTTCCTTTGCTTTATGATGGTATGTTTAAATGAAAAGTAATATGTATGATTTATTGATATTTCTAATGGTAGATAAAAAAAATTCAGAATGAATATTTATGGTTAAAAAACTGTTATGTATCATAAATAAATATTCGTAAAATATATATAATTCATAAAATATAGATAAATTATCATAATAGGAGTATTAAAATAAACATCATTGACTAAAGAAACTATTACTAACAAAAGTTTCTAAGCAAGTAGCTGTGATCTAGGTTAATATGATATGTATTTATGATTCAGTACAAAGAGGAGATAGGGAAGCTTATATAGGGTATAAATTTTTGAAAACTTTTAGTTTTAAGAACATATAGTAGTAGTAGTAACATATACTAGTGAGTAAAAACATATTTTTTAATTTTTTTTAGATATTATTATGTAACTTCAAAAAAGTAGCATAAGAACATATGGCCTATGTTCAACAGTAGACAACTATCAGTTGAAAAAGAAAAAAACAGCTTAATTGAATTCTCGAAATACTTTATTTATTTGCACTATCTAATTATAGTTTGATAGAAGCCAGTTAGTGTTAATATAGTAATATCCATTGCTCCCTAGAAATTTACCTGAAGATTGGTTAGAAGGAAACCTAGTAAAATAACTGTTTAATTGTATAAAAAGAAAATCAGTTTTTGTGTACCATAAAAGTTATTAACCTATGTATGGACCAATTTAATTGAGGCTATATCTGGTCTTATGAAATTCTTATTTCTTATGTAAAATATAGGAGAACCTGATGAAAATGAGCTGTATGGGTTTTTGGAAAAAAATCAGTCTCCTGCAGTAAAAGAGCTCACAGACAAAATTTTTGAACACTTGACACAGGCTGCAACTGGTTCCACCACAGGAGATTGGTTTGTTATGTTGTAAGTACATACACTTAGTTACTTATGGCCTTAATAATATTTCTTTCATATTATGCTTCAAAGTAAATTATGATTTTAAAAAAGAAAACTTAGTTATAAAGATGCTTATAGCTGTAGAATAGTAACGTTTATACTTATAATTTTATTTTTTGGAGTAAAATTTTTAAGCTATTGCATAGCTTCTATCGCGGGCCTTGAGCGTGGAGACCGAATCCAGAAATTCCGTAACGAAAAAAACCTTACACCCCTCACTCCGACCGGCACAGCGGTGATACTATTTAGTAGCGATCTGTGCGCCCCGTGGCGCACACGCCAGCCAGTTGACGAGTTGACGACTTTTTGAAATATGAACATCTGTACTCGTATAATTTGAGTGAATTTCTAACAGTTGCTAATTTGCAATTCAACTGATGTAACATATCTTCAGATTTATAAATTTGTAAGTTTTTCTGCTACTTGTTGTACCTCTTGATATTCAATTTCACCATCTGCAGTGTCTGATAGAAGTCCTGGATGAGAAAGTATTGATAGTGTAGACACATGTATACATTCATCACTCATGTGTTAAAAATATTTTTTCAGCTATGGTGCATCTTGTATTGAGTGTCAAAGATTGCATGCTGTGTGGGAAGGAGTTGGAGCGACATTACGTGGTCGAATTAATGTTGCTAGGGTTGACGCTAATCTTGCAGGTTTCAATACAGCAAAAAGATTTAAGGTTTCTAAACTACCTGCATTTCTCTTGTAAGTTTTTTTCATATGTTATTATTTAAATAAATGCTTTGTTTGTACTTTAAAATTATTATTATTATTTTTAAATATTTGTTTTAGCTTCCGTCTTGGAAAAGTTTATAAGTATGACCTGCCTAAGAGAGATATAAAATCATTTGTGTCTTTTGCACAGGATTGGTATAAAAATTTAAAGGGTGAAACTGTACCACTTCTTTCATCACCATTGTAAGTATCAATTACCTTAATTTATTGATAAAGTTGCTATTTAAAAAAACAGTTATATATCTTATTACTCATGTTTTAATTTTCACTATGCACATGCATTATTTTTATGTGGAAGCTGTAACTATTTCAACTCTTAATTTTTCTAATTTCAGTGATGAATTAGTTGACTGGTGTGTTGAATTAATAAGATTCAGTGTAGATTTTGGATTGGACATATTGACAAAATATCCATGGATCTGGCAGATTGGCCTCTCTGGATTTGGTCTTGTTGCTATAACAGCACTAATTGCAATCATTAAAGCTGGAAAATCAAAACCTAAAGATGCAAAGAAAGACAAGAAGAGCAAGTGATATATATTATTATTATTTAGTAATACAGTTATTTTATAAGAAGTTCAGTGAAAATAAACTATTATTATTGAAGGGTCTATAGACTGAATTAAATCTTAAATAACATTTTTATGTTAACTTATACATGTTAAGTCTTAGGAATTCCTCAAATAATTCAAGAGTATATATTTTGTATCTTTATTCGTTAGGCAAAGAAATATATGCTGAAAAAAATGTGAATAAAATAATGTCAAGAATGACCTAACTCATTTTTTAGCTTAACTTTGCTGACTAACATCGATTAATGACTTTAAATAAAGAAATGTTGAAATTATGCATTGTGTATCCGTCCATAGTATCATACAAACAATTAATTTTATATAATTACTTTATTTACATAATTGATTATTATTTTCATTAAAATGTATTTTTTAATTGAATGTCTTATTACTACACACTTTGAAATTGTAATGAAACAAAATTATTTCATTTAATATTATTTTAATACAAAATTTTGGTACTGTCATGGTATTTTTGTATGACTATGTAAGGAGCTATTTCTATTAAATAATTTTTAAGCCTATATCATAACATATCATATCCTTTTTTACAAGAGTTGATAAAAAAAATTATACAATTTTTTTTATACCTTTCCTACAAATAAAAAGTACAATAATGTTCTCTAAATCAACTGTTTTAAAGTGAATGAAGTATAATATAGTAAATTTTACTTTTTTTTTGTAAATGGTTAAATTTAACTTCTTTCTCTTTTTTAAAAAAATGTAAAATGGACTTATTTTATTATTCTAAAAATATTGAAACAGATGACAGGAACAATAAGTGCATTAAAATTGCATTAATTTCTTTTATGCAAAAATAAGTAGTTAGTTCACGTGTTCAAAGGTTGCACTGCACAGGATAATAGATAAGAATTTTGTCAATTTTTTGGTCCTATTAGCTTAAGGGTTAAAAAAGCTTTAATTGAACACTTCGTACTGGTAGCTTATATAGAAGCTTCTCATTTGTGCTATATATAATGTAAAATTAAACTAAAGACAAAATATTATATAGTATCAACAGCAATGTTTATTCTAAAAACAGATGCTGGGTCAGCTAATTCAGTGCGAACCGCATTTTCAAACTTTTTAAATATTATAGAAAACTCCATCATATTTTCAGGCTTAGATTCAATCCACATTTTATCAAATTCATAAAATAAATAACAATAAAACTTATGAAATAAATTAATACTTGGTAGTTGTTGTTTTATATTAAACATATAGGTTTTTGCAGATCCATCTTTTAGTAGATAATAGGCCATTGAGGTTAAGTTGATACCTACAATAGCAAAAGTATAACCATATTTAGGATGCAGAGAATGGCTTAAAACATGGTTTGATGCTTCAGTATATTCTGTAGCAAAGTACAGTAAGTTTTCTAACCCTAGAAGACCCATACCACGAAAGTCTGTTTTTGGATCATCACCCTGTAAAGAAAGAGAAGGCTTTAAAACATATAATTATACATTATCATTTTAAATAATTTTATTATTACTTTTGCGTTTTCATTTTACTAATCATAAAAATTTGTTAAGGTCAACAATTGGTTCCCTTTACTCCTATCATTATTCCTTTTTAATCGATTTGACTTGTACTATACACATGGCTCTATTAATAAAATAGAACAAATATTCGTTCAATAAGTTGACCTTATTGGTAACCAGGTTTTTTTTTTCAAGCACCCTTACATATATTGAGTTTGAGTTTTGGCAGTCCCCCCCACAATAACGCAGTGTAAACAGAGAGCTCGAGAATAAGTACCCTGGGTGGGCTTGAAACTAGTCAGTAGAAGGTTTCGAATTACAAACTACAAAAAAAAGAGTTTATTCACATTATGCATTTATTGCATGTACCTGGAATCCAATGTCCTGCCAATCTTTTGTTATTCGAGCTTCCAAAGGTCTGTCAGGCATCAATAAGGTCCATAACCTCAACAACTTTTCTTCATGATCAACATTGTTACTATCAAAATGTGTGCATCTAAGTTCTTCTACATCATCAATTAATTGACGGTAACACCAAATTTGTGTTAGACATTTACGAAACGATGGTATGAAAACATTGTGAAGTTTGGGATTGATTTTTTTAACTCTTAATATGATATTTATTGATGGATCGAGTATATCAGAAATATATTCCGGTCTAAAACGTCGTTCTTTTACTATCGCATCCAAAAATGAAACAACTTCCTTTACGTCTCGTGTTCGGGATAACATTAATGAATTTTCAATATTACACGTCCTTTGAGCGCCTGCTCTGTCACCATAACAAATTCTTTGTAGTTCGCAAAGACGAGTTGTTTTTCTCAAAAACCATTTTATAAACGGCCTTAAATACCACTGAAGCACAGACCAGAGATTGAAAAAAACCATTTCTAATTTATTCACTGTTTAAATTTGTCATTACATAGTTTGATGCTATTATCATATATTTTAGTAAAATTGTTCTGGCTGTGCAAATGTTCTTATTTTTGTGAATGGCCTGTACAGCCTTTATAAGGGACGAAACATTTCTGCAGTGTCGTTAGGAATAAAAAAAAAGAAACTGTATAGATAAATCTTAAATTAATCCTAAATTGCGGAATTTAAAACTTCAATATCTTGGATCAAAGACTTCGGGAATACAGCTCTAAGTCTATGACTAGAGCTACACTACTATTTTAGTTAGTAGTCTATGTACACTACAATGCACATCATAGACGACTAACCATTATTCATTATGTACACTGTAATCTTTGTAACATACTAGATAGTAGATTTTGAAGTACATTGAGTACTATTTTTTTCTATATGTACACTCTGTAGTCTTTGGAACTATAAACATAGAGAGTCATTATATAGGATATATAAATATACTATATACATCATTTGAAATTCATTTAATTAATGTGTTTTGTAAGTTTAGTAAAAATATAATAGATTTAGGTTATTATAATATAATAAATAATGTGAAAAAAATTATGGGTTAAATTGCAAAGCTAGTAACACAGGTAATATAACAGAACTAACTACTTTGCTATAATCCGCACGGGTTAAGTGAATGCATGCAAAGCCAAAGTGTATGAAGCAGGCAAAATCTACGTACCTTATACATGCAGGACAAGCCACCACATGCACCCCAAGGCGCAATTCACCAGCAACAACGCACACAAAAGCAGCACACACACCCACCACCACAATCTCGACGATCGTTTCGCCCCGAAACCAAAGCATCATCAGGAGGATAGGCTCCACGACAAAAATCGTAATGCGAAAATTACGATTTTTGTCGTGGAGGTTTGAATTGCGCCTTGAGGTGCATGTGGTGTCTTGTCCTGCATGTATAAGGTACGTAGATTTTGCCTGCTTCATACACTTTGGCTTTGCATGCATTCACTTAACCCGTGCGGATTATAGCAAAGTAGTTAGTTCTGTTATATTGCTTGTAATATGGAATTCCGCAAAGTAACGCCTGCTTCTATAAATCAACTAGTAACACAGGTATTAAGTTACTTACCATAAATAATTTATAGAATTAGGCGTTACTTTGCGGAGATCTTACTTACCATAGATCACTTTACTGAAATAGTTACTTTCGGGACCATCGACCATGTATATATCCGACCCATACTTATACATTTATTATTTTTATTGTTTCGTAACCCTGTGAGTAACACTACCACTATTCATTAAACTACTTGATTAAAAAATGTTCCATTTGATTGTTCAACAGTTTCCTTCTTCTTTTTTAATTTTTTGAGGGTAAAGGTAAGTAAAAGGCAAACATTTAATCAGAAATTGTGTTTTATTTATTTTGAAAATTGTATTAATAAATACTATATTAATTATTTACAATGCAACATACAATTTGACATCCAAACATCATTTATTTACACAAGGCGATGCGTGAATTGAAAATTTTCTCACAATTTTAGTAGGTAGTTACAGATTTTTACTTCGAATAATACTTAATAAAACGTTAAAAACCACAGGTACTAAACCTTATAATGATAGAATGCATAATGGATTGGTATAATAATATAATCTCGTAAAATATGTACTATTGTTTACAAACTACTTCACAATCTGGATAATATAGAACTATTCCATTCGCTAAAGCAAGCGTAAAATAAAGTTATATTAACGTGAAACAAAACGGTTATTGCTTATGGCGCGTAATAAATGTAGCTTTTAAAACCAGTTTTTCTTTGAATTATCAATTCTTATAATAATAATTGTGCATGCACAAAATTGGGAGTCATATAAGTTGAATGACTAGTGTTATTATCTTATTACTTATAATATAAACGTTCCTCTAAAGCCACGCTTTTTAAAGCATTGAAATGTAGATTAAGGTATGCGCAAGTATCCGATTTACGATTTTAGAAAATATGGGATTGATCAATAAGTACAATGTTGTATCATTGTGACATGATAATCAATATCGTTCAGTGTGGATATGAGAAATTGCAAATCGGCCACGTGTGCATCTATTTACTAGTATAGTGTTATTCTATGCTTGATGTATTTTTTGCGTTATCACTAGAATAGAATAACGATAATACAAAATAACTTTTATAATTACATAAATGATTAAAACATTCTAAATCGTGTCTTTTACTTGTACTTATTCTATAATAATGTTTAAATATTGAATAATAGGGAAATTTTAGGACAATTTATTTTAAACAATATTAAAACTACCTTCGAATTAAAGAAATAATAGTGCGGTAAAAATTTAATGCTTTCTTAGTGTTCAGTATCTATAATGAACTCTTAAAAGCATTTTGCGCTTAAGTATTTTTTATCTCACTAATGTCTTTTCGTGCATCTTACGATTAGATTTAAATAACCTACTTATATAATAGTCGCCTCACTACCAAGAACGTTGAACAAACTGAAGTAATACTTACTGATTGTTCATATTTTACGAAAAAAAGTTACATTTATCTTGTTAGATGTATTTCGAAGTTCAGAACACTAAAAGAAAAATATATAAGTAAAAACAAAAGCGTCACTCATACAATAGCATTTTGGATTCAATAACCTATCAAGTTTATATCGCAAACAAGGAAATTCATATATCAGGAGTAATGATAACATCGTTCGAACAAATCGTGGGAACTACTATAAATACTGTAATCTATAATATTTAATAATGTAATCTTTAATTTTTAATATAATTTGTGCTTACCTAATTTAGATAGGCAGTGGCCCGCGTTACAACTCCAATTATAAAATTAGCTTTTTTTTAATAAAACGATCAATTGGACGGAATACTATTGAAATATTAGATAGTAAAAACTTGCTCTATGGAACACAAAATCACAACTTGGTTAAAACAATTTACATCGAACACAAAAGCTAATATTTTTAAGAGTTTCATATTTAAATGTTTTGAACTTCGAGAAAATAGACAGATGTGCACTTGACTATAAATTATCGCTAAGTGCTAACCTTCGATCTTTTACAAAATTTTTAGGTATTCATATCGTTACCTCTACGTGGTCATATTTACGTACTCCTTTAGTTTACCATTGCCAATATCTCACATAATCTCCTACTAGGCATTAAGAGCAGGCTTAACATTTGCAATTATAAAAGAAGGCAAGCCATGATTTAAACCGGTTATTTTAAAAACAAACTAAAACTTATTGCATCTACGAAATAAATTAATAATACCGATTAAGATATAAAAAAAAAAATTACATTCAGGACACTCTTAAAATAAGAGAGTAGCAATTGAATTAAATATATTGAAAATACACGATACGCATTTATTTATGACTACATTCCTTATCAGTAACAAAACTCTTATTGTTTAGATATAAATAGTACCTTTCAGTTTATTGATTTATTGAAATTGAATAGTCACATGTTCTAATTAACAAAAAAATATATTAGTCAACGAATGAGTTCTAAGCGCGCTGTGCCTAATAAGTACGGGAATATTTTATACTGCAAACAGAGCTAAAGCCGCTTTCTAATATTTATGACTACTCGTTTTATTGTTTTCCAGTTACAGCACAATTACCTTATCATCTAAATATGAAATTGTTATTGTAACATACCTACTTAGCAAGGATACGAAATATTTTAATATACGGGAATTTATTATAATATTGAACATTTGAAGAGCTCTTTATGATTTTTATATTTGTATAAATAATTTCAGGTCAAAACGTTAAAGCCAGACAACGTCTTAAGTAGGATTTTCCCAACGTGTTTTTAAAGCCTGGTATATGATTATGTTAAATACCAAACGAGTATGAATAAAATATTTAACTGAATGACACATCAAGTGACTGGTATACATTTAAAACATAAATGTATTGATGTTATGAAACCTAAAAAAAGTTTTTTTATAATTCTAGGCGTATTTAGCAGTCAATATTTAACAACTACCGTGTTTATTATACAAGAAAGTGTTCACATTTTGTCTTTTAGCAATAATTTATGATAAATATATTCCATAATCGGACATTTAAAAGCGCTACTTTTGCGGAAATCAAAGTAGGAAATAAGGATAAATTATTTTATTAATATCCGCAATTAATTATGGCAAGATATTCTGATGTATTTATATTCTTGAAATGATGTAGGTACTGTACATATGTTATAGATTAAGTCATTTATTTGGGCAATAAATAATAACATAACTTTGAACGTTTGAATTATTTTTCTCTATATACACTAGGTGCTTTTATGTTTTCATATTGATATTTCATATAATATTTATATTTTTTTTATTGTTGCTGTTTCGTATTCAGTTACTTAGAATTAAGAAGCCTATAAATAAATATAAAGAACCTAAGATACGATGTAAAACAATTTTTAAAATTGCAAATTATATGTACAGTTATCTTATTGTTTATAGATAAAATACTTTATAATATTTAAACATATCAACATAAGGTAAACATCGTTTAATAATAACACTAACATTTTTTTTTATAAACAAGTTGTATTGTATACATAACATACTAATAATGTCAATCTTAAATAAGTCTATGAAATAGAGATTTATAATTTAACAAGAACTCTGTTAAAGCCAGATTATCTATAAATTTATATATTTTAACAGAATATAGGAAAATAATTATTTATGTATCTTATAAAGCGAATGATATGTTAATTATCTTATAATTTAATAGTACAATTTTCATGAACGTTGCCGATGTAAGTATGTATATTATGTCGAGTAAGAACAATATCTCTATTTTATTTATGTTGGGAATGGTATGACTTCGTCTTTTTCATCAATTCTACATTATAAATGTCTGTACTAATATGCCATTTAAACAAAAAAAACTTTTTTAATTATATTCTGATTTTTAATTATAACCGATTTTTTATTTATATATTCTGATTTAGTGATATTGTATCCTTCTTTTAATTTACAAAAATATTTGTTAGATCCGGAAGTAATATTGAAGTAAATGTATTTTAAAAATTTTGTTAAGTGTTTTATTGTAAGGACGGTGTATAAAGTGTATAGAAAATAAAAAGGTTAACCCTCTTTCGAGATACTTGTGATTATTTCGTTAATTATTTTTTCGTATTGTATGTAACTATGTTAAAGCGATCTAAGCTTTTCGTAGTTTTTTTTATCCTGTCTGCTAGTCACGCTTTTTAGGGGGGTTTATACCTGTTGATGTTAGGTACTTAAACCATTTTTAAAAAAGTTGTGTAAATTTATTGTAGATAATAAGTTAAAAGTGTAATTATTTTTGTTATCTCCTTAGTTTTATTTCATTTCATAATTATATGTTTTTGTACTGTTTTAAGTAGTTAATATGGTGCATTATCTTCGAGCCAAATTCTGAATTCCATTACTCGTGTGTTCCATTTTACGTGACACTGGCAGAGTGATTTTCGCCTAATTTGCGCTGTACAGGCCATAAACAAAGATAATAATAATAAGGGGGTTTATACAATTTGTTACGACGTTTCCAGAATGTATTTATTTGGGTATTTTATAAACACGTCACGAACAATACACGAAATAGGTACACAAATTATTATTGAAGTGAAAACTTCTATGGGCGCGTTGATTGTGGGCACTGAATTGTCAACGCTCGGCTATATTACGCCCATTCGGGTAAAGTTTGCTCGCCTCGCTTTGATAAAGTTTTCGCTTCTGCCATGTCCTTAGCATACCTACTGTTTTTTTTAATTTAATTAAAAATATATTTTCTCGAGTATCTCGAACGAGGGTTCACTTATATTATAATATTGACAAAAATTAAAGCTTTTTTCGCTTTATCTCAAAGTTGTATGCTAAAAATTTCAAAATTTATCAGGCGAGCTATATTTGAAGCAATTTATAATATACATTATATGGCAAGGTATATTTTAAGCATAGTATTACTTTAATGTAGTAGACTAAGCTAAGGTTACTCAATATTTCTTACAAATATTTTTTGAAAACTTTTTGATTAACAAATTGACAGAAACAGAGGAAAGACCAAGTAAAGTAATTTTATAATACTATACAATTTAATTTACAATATTTAAGCACAGCCAAAACGGGTTTCTTAATAGGTACGATTTAACTATACATAATATAATATTTAGATAAGGTATGTATATTATATACCAAAAGTTGACTCGTTGGTCCTCTTTTCGATAAGCAAAAGGCGTGTGCCGTTGGCACGGTATTGAAATTGAACGGTTTAATTAATTGATATATAAAAGCTTAGGCTCTACTTTACATAATTCTAATAAAAATGGACATTTATATCAAGAATGCGGTGTATGACGTGAACTAAAACGATATTAATCTTCTGTTATTTCAATTTTGTCTATAAATTCAGTAAGTGTAATATATTGATAACTAATAATTTCAGAACATTTTGAAAGTGTGCTTATTATTTAGTTATATTAGCTAGATATTTTGTACTTATTGAAGCATGATATGAGCCGCTTATTTTGAAAGTGGCCTAACTCCATTTATCTTCAAATCGAAATATTTAAAGCTTTGCGTTTCAATGAATTTAAAAATATACGTATAGAATACTAATGATTTATACTGCTTGAAGATATCTAAGGATATTAAATTTAAAGTCCCTGTTAAAATAGTGGCAATTGTTAAATAAATAACGTATGCGTTTTCTTATCAAGAATGGAGTTGGGCCAGTTTCAAAATTAACGACTCATATAACGAAACGCTTTTTTACATTGTCACGGACTATTACGTAAATTGCCGACACATTACATGACTATGGTGTAATTTTTTATGTCATTATTATATAAGTTTTGTAACGGTATTTAAACATTTGTATTAGATTATAAGATGTTTCTAAAACAAAAACGTTAGAGTAGGTAGGTAACGGCTTGTTAATATCCCACTGCTGGGAATAGACCGCCTCTCTCCGTTTTTTTTTGGAGAGAAGGTTTGGAGCTAAGACCTACCACGCTGCCCCAATGCGGATTAGTAGGTTACACATATCCCTAAAATTTTCTAGAGATATGCAGGTTTCCTCACGATGATTTCCTTCACCAAAAAGCGTGTAATAAATTGCAAATACAATCAGGCACAAAGTTTTAATAGAAAAACAAATTGATGCCTGCCCTGGTTTGAACCCATGTTAGTCTCTAGAGAGTCGCGCGGTCTCACCACTGGGATATCACAGCTTGTAAATATTAGAGTATTTTTTTTTAAGTATTGATAGTGTACAATTTAAACATATAAAACAAGTTTTAGGAAAACTAGCTCGCGTAGAAATAGTATGAAAAGGTTGATGCTACAGTATGTTCAGGTATGTACGTATATTATATGTAATTATTTTTTACAATATGATAACTGCAATTTCAAGGCACGTTTATATTTAATTTTATTATAAGCTTTTGAGCTCACAGAGCATTTGCATACACAGCAGTCAATAAATCGAACTAGGAATATTAAACGAAAGTAATGAATATATTATTTTGCCATAATCCGCAATAAAAGAAAATTCGCAATACCTGATACATGCAAAATCCGTAAAAACTAGGTGTGTATCTTCTGACGATGCTTCGGTTGCAGGGCGAAACGATTTTTGAAATTGTAGTAGTGAATTTGTGCAGTGCATGTGTTTTGCTGTGTTATTGCTATTGGGTAGTGCATGAGTTTTTCTGAGGTATCGGGTATGAGAACGGATAATGTACTTTATTTCGGTTTAAAGCAAAACGAAATTTTCGTTACTTTTGTATTATGTACCTCCGCAAAGTAAAGCCTAATTCTATAAATTAGGAATATTATGTTAAATTTAATATATTTGAATTTAATGCAAAACTAGAAAATAAGTTAAAAGTTTTATTGTTTCGTTTATACTTTTAAATTTTGAGAGTTTTGTAATTTAATTTTATTAAATTTTATATATAATACAATCTTGTAATTCCCTAACACTAGTCAAATAATCATTAAGTGGAATAAATGGCAAAAGGCATGTTCATGGTACCTCACATAAAGTAATACTTTATCATCATACTCATTTGTTCACAAAATAACATTCAATGTAGAGGTGACTAACACTATCAAATATCTATTTGAGCTTTATTATCTAAATCTAACTCTTTGGTAACACTTGACTTGAACCTAAAATAATAAACTCACCGAGTTCAAATTGCGAGAATAACATACACACTTTTATAAGCGATATATGAATCTTTGATTGTTTAACAACATAAGATTAATATTTTATATCTAAGCTGGTTTAAATAACAAATAGTATACATATATAAAATCTTTATTTTTAATTTATAACCTTAAATTAGCTCACTATAACTGCATTGTCTTAATAGCATTTATAGAACTTTATTGTTTTTCATTTTACCGATCGATATATACGAGTATATTTCTATTGGAAAACAAATATAAGTATATATTATATGCTTCAGATCAGATCTATCACAAAAACTATGGATTTTCTGGGCTTATTTAACCTTATTTCTAACTATTTTATATGTAAATACTAAATTAATACTTAAATACAATTTATATATTCAATGGATACGTTTTTAAATACATGGATTGAAATTCCTCAAAAATATTTTGTCCGATCTCGTGGGTTGTTTTACCTAATAAATAGCTGTGAAATACAAGATACAAAATACGAAGCTGCTCTAATTTTCGAACTTACGTAAAATAGCTCGTGGCTGGCGTAGGCAGCATTAAGAGAAGGCTTTGTAGTGAATGAAGAAAAAGATGAGAAACACGGCGTAGGCGGTGGGGAACGTAAAGCGAGCTATCACGTCGATCGTCTTGGCCACACGAATGGGATGAGGAGGCTCCTTTTTGCGGACCTGAACGAAACATGGCTGAAAGAAATTATTTTGTAAATGAATGATGATGGCGAACAAAAAATACAAACTACATTACAACAGACAAGAAGGAAAAAATGAAATAAATAACAAACAAAAACTGAAGAAAGACTATTAAATTAAATACTAAGTAAAAGCAAATAAAAGAGATTGTGATAGATGCAAGATAATTGCCATTATATAAAGAAAGAAAACAAATTAAATTTTAAAATTAAATCTCTCGTAACTCGAATGTTAATCTACCTCAGAAACGCCGCCATTGTTGGCTGTATGTGTACAAGATCCAGGCGCACCAGTACATGTTGTACATGTCACCAGATCAGCAGCAGTCGTAGACTCTCTCTTTTTATCTCCCTGCAGTAAATTATACCCTTTTAATTTATATTCTAATGAAAATTAATCTTAAATTTAAAAAAAAACTCATCAAACAAGACCTAATATTTCTACAAACGATACATGAATTACTACTCAGTCAAGAACTAGATAAGGTAAATGAACACTGAAGTGAAATGACTCAGGAGTTATTGTTATTGAAGATAAATAAGTTAAACAAAATAATCTACAAATCTATCGGCTACTTACAGGCTGTAGCAATCCGAAGTGGCATTAAAGAAAAAATATGCGTTAGATTTCGTGTTATCAAATTTGAGATGGTATGGTGTTTAGCGGAATGTGTTTGGGCGTTGTGGCGTCACTTACAGCACCGCTAGACTCCGGCTGGGGCGTTTCTGATTTAGCCCAATGGAGGAATGCCATCGCCTCCTATGTGGATGAATATTATTATTTATTTAGCCGAAGCGTATAGTGTGAATTTATAAACGTGATTTGCAAAAGCCGCGCGATATTACATAAAGGTAGGATTCCACCAAAATAGTGTGCAGCACATTTGTTTACAAAGATTGTGTACGAAGTTCTCGCACTGCACGTACTAAGCTGATATTGCGTTTAGCTTCTGTCTCCACCGGCAATGTTGTGTGTAACTCGTGTAAGCGCACAGTGAAGCCCACATGTGCGCGAACATGTTCGTTTAGTAATATTTTATGATCTTTATTATTATTTCACTTATTAATTATATACAAATTTACAATATATCTTTAGACATTTTCTATAAAATTATTCCTAATATTTTTTTCATTCCTCCACTCTGCATTAAAGATGTGCGCGTACAAACAAATGCTTTCGATCCAGTAGCGGAAGCAAAACTGAGTTCGTGAACAATGAGTGCGTACAGGTGGACGCGAGTCCACTGCTCCAAGTGTACGCCCCACAAATGTGCATAGATTTGCGCGAACATTTTTGGAATATTCGCGCACAGTTTGTTAATGTTTGCTTGAGTGAGTCGACCAGAGCAAACATTTGTGCCGCACACTGTGCTGCACAGTTCTGCACACTGGTGGAATTCCACTATGATTACTAAAGAAAGCAGCGTTCTCGATAATATCACTAAATATGTTTAATTATTATATTTTATTCTTATTCAATAAATAAAAGCTGGACTTTCCAACACTATGACATTTATTGTTTTAAGTGAAATTTTTGGTTTGTAAATTTTTTTCTTTCTTATTCTGCATGACGACCAATACACAAAATTACGCCCGTAATGAAAAAAATAAATATTACACGATACAATAAGATGAAAGAGCTCAATAACAATTTGTAATCAAATATCTACGATTAAACAATAAGTGTATGATACAACTAAACGAATAATAATCTGAAAGAATATTTGTTTTTATTATTTCACTGCAATTATTAGTGACAACGTCTAGTGAGTAAGGCATGCTTTCTTGAATGAGTCCGTGCTGTGATTGCAATGGTCCTATACTGTTATATTTCTTTTTAAATATTTGGAAAGTAATTCTTTTAATATAATTTTCTTTAAGAAATATCACAGTCTCTTATCGGGAATGTGCCAATGATAATGGCGAATGTTCTTACCAAAGGGCTGGCCAGTATAATGCCAATTCTGCTCAGAACTGCGGGCAGTCGCTGTGAACACATTATACAGACATATTGTTCACTTGTGGCTGATGGACTACTTGAGTGCAAAAGTGAACACAGACTAAATTGATGTGGCCACACTTATACCATCTATTAACACTGACACATCCAAATTACAAAATTATTCACATCATTTGTATTGCCATACTCTTCTATAGATTCTTTGCAATGTTTTCAATTTTATTTTAATAAAAAATTCGTTCATAATGTCTTAACAAAATATGATAGGACTGAGGTCATGGCCACACAAAATAGTCTTTGTATTGATGATCAGATTATTACTATTACAAATAAAATTTTGTACTTGGCTTGTTAGGTGTTAATTCAAACAAAACATGCAACATTAAAATTTGGAAAACATGCTTTATAATAAAATATATATCAGATTTATTTTATTTGAAACATGCTACGATTGTGGTAGTAAGAAAAGGCCAATACGTAAAGAAAACATTGCAAAGAGTAAGAATAGGAAATTTATTCAATTACATTATTAGGAATTTAAGCTAAATATTGTAGAAACTATATCCAAAATTTAGTGGTAATACAACTTTTTATATTACTATAGGTAGTTATATTTTGTTTTAAATATTGTCAATTTTAAATTATTAATACATATATTTATATATGTCACTTTAGATACTTTCTCTCAAAATCTCAGGCTATTTTAGAACTACTATTATTTTTTTATTGGTTTTTCAATATTTTTAATTGTCAAACTTTTATTTCACGTAATAGGAGCAATTCAAATATATTACAATCATAACAGGATAATATATGCACCTAATTATATAACGATTATTTTATTAATGTCTTAATTATCTTAAAATAATGAACCGTTTTATATTTACAAAGATGTGCTAATAAGTTTAGTTAAGAAAGTACTTATTACTGAGTAATAAGCTTAATTTTGCCACTATGAATCGATATAATGACTACGTGGATTGGCCAAACAAATATTTTTGTATCTATATTAGGAATGTATAGTTTGAATATTAGGAATGTTCTCATTGAATAAAAATTAAAAATATTTTTGAAATAGATTTTATTTTTTAATTATTGTCAACATAAAATGTCGGTAGAGGTTAGTTAGCTATCATCATTATATACCATAATTCACGTTATAAATATTTTTTTAAAATTAATTGTATAATAGATAAGTATAGATTTAAATATTAACCATACATATTTTTGAAAGATATGAGAATAATTTTAATCTGTATTTTTATTTAAAAAAAATGTACTGTACTGCTTTTTAGGTGCATCTGATCACGGCAAAGCTTTTCTATGACACGAATCACACTTTAACACAAAAACATACGACAATAATATTGTAAAATAAAAAAGAGCTTACCTGAGTAACTGGGTTCTCGCCGGGTCTGTACACTACATTGTGTAGAGGTCGTTTTCGACCCACGTAATTGACACAGACAAATTCTAGAAGGGACGCGTAGATGAAACACATGCACACTCCGTCCCATACGTTCATTGCAGTTAAATTCGAGACCACAGGTAGAGTGGAACGGAAACCGTTGGACGTTGTAAAGAAATTCAACATTGTTGTTACACCTGTATGAAAAGGTATTGTTTATTAGAATAACGATTTGATAACGGGAAAGGACAAAAATATGGCGGCAGATATATCTTTTGTTTTGCGATTTGATGAACATTACTTTGCTTTGTTTGTTTTTACTTTGTTTGTCGCAGGCGTAGCAAAAGCGACCATGATATCTAACCTTACCTTATATCTAATAATAGTTGGAAAGAACCGCTTTAAACTTTTCTTGTCAGTGATGCTACATTGCTTTTGCCATTCTTGCAATGATAATCTAACCAATATTGAGATGTTTGGAGATTTAAGAATTAAGCTACTAGTTACAGCAAAGTAGTTTTTTGTACGCAATGCAAATACTAGGAAGCATTCTACATGTTTCCGAAACAAATATTGGCAAGCCTCTCTATATAACTTAATACGCTGGATATTCATATTAAAAAGTAAGTACTAATAAACGATTTGTATATCGGATAGAATGTGAAGTAGAATAATATTCTAGATGTGCTTTAGTATTAAAGCCTTGTGAAATACTACTTTTAAAATATCTAAAAGTAAAAGGGTAAACGTCAACTTCTACTAAATTTATTGGCACAACGATTATACTGTCTATATTGACTCGTAAAATTCGTCTAAGTATAACAACAAACAAGTTTTTTTTTATTTGTGTTGTTTTTTGATTGATTTGATGTCAAGAAAAAACTTATATTGTTGCGTAACGCGTATAACTCATATTTTGCCAATTTTCTATATAGTTGTGAGTTTGTCAAAGTGCAAGGCAGGAGATAAGCAATTACGGTAGTCCTTTAACTACCAAGCTTGCTATCTCGCCCAGAATGGAAGAAATCCCCTTTACATGTGTCAGTATTTTTTAATTTAAACAATTATGAATCAGGCACATATTTTGTAACTATTTGATAAGACAAAATAAAAAAAGATTTTGCTTTGCATTGTGCAGAAGCTGTTAAAAAGATATTTAATATTAAAGCAATACAAGTTCAATAATGTTTTAATTATTTTAAAAAGTGCCATGTATATTTAGTAAAAAGTGAACATTTTCCCATTGTCAAAGCATTTAATTATTATAAAACGTGCACCGCAGTAAAAATGTTTTCTAAAGATTTTCAATAACCACATACCTAAAAGTTTTTTTTACAATTAAAGTATCCTTGTACGTATTATTGGACATAGATATAATAAATTCACATAAATAAAAAATGATTTTTATGTCATTTATAAAATCAGCAAAATAAAAAACTAACCAATCATAACTCTAGCAGGAACTGCATTCCATTCCAGCCAAAACGTAATAAAAGATGATGTCACCAAAATGATGCCCGGAATGAAAACAGTAGTGAAGTAAAATGATCTATCCCTCGTGAAGATAAGATCCACTTTGAGGCAGCTGTAATTACCTAAAAACGTGAAGCAAATTCTAATAATAACTTGTAGTAAACGAAGCATACGAAAACGTTGGCATTACATTCTTACGTCTACATTACCAAGAGGTAAGCAATAGAATCCTGCGAGAAGTAGAGTTAGCGTGTTATGAACAGCCGCAGCCACATCTACAAAGAGAGAAGATGCAAGATACAAGACCGAGAACATTCCATTCGCCAGCCAATTTTACCTATCATGGAACGAGCTGGAACTGCGTTCCATTCCAGCCAGAATGTGATGAAGGAAGAGGTCACCAGGATAATGCCAGGAATAAATACTGTGGTAAAGTAGAATGCTCGGTCTCTTGTAAAAATAAGGTCCACCTTTAGACAGCTGTAGTTACCTGTGAAGTTAATATTATACGTAACGAGTGAACATCATACAACACGTGCGCTTTGGTATACTTTCGTGTGTTGTATTCAGTTGAACAATGGTATTATTGATTATCATTATATTCGGACATATTCTAAATAACTCTATTCAGTGGCCTTGTAAATTATTTACAATTACGAATACAAAAAAAAACAACTTCTATACTACGTCCCGTATGCAGGAGTAATGCGTGTTGTGGTACAAACGTGTACGAGCGTAGTGTTCAAAATCACCATACAACAAAACAGACTAATTTCTATCACGTGCATTTTAACAATTTCGTGCATCAACTCAACACAACTAATAAGTAAATGTTTAATGAGTGAATGATGAAATTACTTATATATTCCCGTAGCCTTGTTCACCTGACTACCACACAACAACGCAATTACTCACACATAAGCGGAATACGGTTTAAAACGACAACACCGGACAAGACTGTCATCCAGTTCAATTCAAGAGGTAGGTACCTTGCTCCTCAAATCGTCTCTGGCAAAGATTACATGTCAGCTCTTCATCGTCTTCGTAAAGGGTTATACCATCAGCTGCTTGCAAAGACGTGAATAAATTCTTACATACTACATTATAAAAACTTTATAATTTCAATATCACAATCTTAAATACTTTCAAAAGCTGATTACCATACAACTAATGCAAAATGTGTGTCAAACCAATATAAAAAATGATCATGCCATACCTACGGCTAACTACTATTAATATGTGTAGTCATATACTTATATAACACTGAAACGTCAGATATTACAGTAAAAAGCTGTTACATATTAGATTAATATACGTATACTACACAATTGTCTTTCAATAGCACGAAAACTTAAAAGTATGTATCGGTAAACCAAGACCAAGCTGAAAAGAGTTAATCAGAATCTGTTTCGATTAAGGGTTGTGCTGATAACAAAAAATGTATGTCAAGTACACTAAACTACATAACTTTGGCGCGACCGAGAGGCAGAATATACAGGGAGTCCTGAAAACAGGTATAGATTTATTATAGGTAAGAAACATTGTTGAGAACGCATAAATTCGTAAGTAAAATGTTTTGGAGGAAAAAACAATATTTTCTTTAATGTTTTTATAAAGAACCAGAAATTGATATTAGGTGATTAAATAAAAATTTGGGTACAGAACATCATTTCTAAATCTAATATGCATCATTAATTATGTTTTATCAACTACGTTATCACGTGTTTTGTATTCAGATCTTAAGATTAATTGACATTGTGTAAGGGATTTATATAAAGATTATGAAATATTAGCAATGCTTTGATACATCTATATCTCAACTTGTTGATTGAACATTTATTATCCTTTGATTTTTTCGCGACCTAAAGTCACAAATTTTGAGAGAGTTTCAGGGAGCTTTGAAAGTTGAACTCATTATAGAAAAGACGATAGGTGCAAGCTCGGGATGGTATGACATGTAATGAGAAGGTATGAAAATCATGTTACCGAACGAGTGTTAAAAAACGAGCCTAAAAACAGATGTTTCGATTGAGTGAAGTATGACCTGGATATAAAGGAGTAGCACCAGAATTGACGAATAATAAAAGAGAATGGAAGATAATAAAATAACTAAATAAATGGGACATTTACACACACAGTCGTCCGTCCCCAAAGTAAGTAACCTAATACTTGTGTTATAGGTGACGGACAACTGGTAGATATACTACATGTATAAGTTTAAATACATATTTAAATACAAATACACACCCGCGGACCCGCGGAGCTGACGGCAGGGGCACTACCGATATCGCCAACGGGCTAGTCCAGAGAAAAACATGTTGTGTCGACCCTACTTACAGTGAGATAAGGGCGGGAGAAAGAAGAAGATTTTTCGCGACCTATTTTCATAGACACCCTGTATATGCTAGATTAGTTTGTCAGTAATGTCATAGAAAGCAATGTCATAGTATGGTTTGTCGGAAATATCCTTTACCTCGCCAGCTAGCTTTGATGGGACAAGGAATGGTTTGATTCTGGATGAGATACGCGTTGAGCGTCGTCAGTGACGGAGACTTCCGCAGTGTATCTTCATCATTCTTCCACACATAAGTTATAGCAGATTGTTCATATGATACTGAAATTATGAATTGATTTATTAGTTTACATTTTATTATTTAAATTAAAAATGCCTATTATCCCAGTGTTGAGGGTTCCAGAGTTTCTGCTTGTGCCATCTTCAGCAATACTACCTATTTATATTCTACTAACATTACCAGCCCGTTTCTGCGGGTTTATTTTAAATTTATCATTAGTAAAAAAATTGTCATGACAGTTCAAAAAAAGGCCCTAAGCGTAACAGACGTTTGCATTAATTATCGCACAATATTAGTATGAATAACATAACTGTTGTTCCTAAGAATTTTTTCGCTTAAAATTAAGCGTAAAAGTATCCTCAGTTATGTCCTATGTGTTACTGTTCTCGCAGGAGAAAGAAGTGTCCGTCCCTGTATCGTGTTAGCCCGGTAAATAAAAGTTTACTTGTACCAGATTTCATCATTTTTGGTCCAGCAAAATCGTCCAAGTTTAACAGAAAAACAGACTTCCACGTTTATAATATTTATTTGGATATTTTTACTCATATGTTAATTGATTGAGACTATACTAACATTCAATTTCTACATTTCTTAATATATGATAAGTTTACTCAACATTTTAGAAATAAATTTTAATAAGCCTTCCTTCAAAAATAGACTCCAAATGAAATAAATATATTAACTATAAATAAAACTATGATTACTCACTACTTTCTAATGCAAATGAACACAATGGGTCATCAAATGGAAATATGTTGAGGCTTCCCTGACAGGATAAAATGAGGTGACGCCGCATCAAGTAGTTGATAGTGCCATTGCGATATATGCGCAACGCAAAGTGCATCGGTATTATTGGATCCTGTAATAACAATGATAGCATATCTAATTAATGAAAATTCTAGAATTTAAAAAAGTCGAATTGATTATATTATGCATTATAAATTAAAATATTATTGTAAAATATTATATTATGCGATATAAATACTCGTATTCTATTATACTAGAGTAGGTTCGAAATAAGCAAGCCTGTAAGTGAAAGTATCGCAAGGAAGGGCGGGAAGATGAAACAAGGATATTTATCTTTGTTTAATCACACATAAAAAAGAGAGACAGAAATAAGTCTCATTTGCTTTCTCTACATTTCAAGAGGGCGTAATTTAGGCTGGCTTCCCGACTAATGTATAATAACTCTATGTAAATACTACTACAAATAGTAATAACATGTCAAACACAAAAGTAGCGTTTAAAATTATTTGCAAAAACGTTCAATAATGACTAATAATCTATTTTTACGTTTGCATTACGAATAAATACAATCTTATATACATTGAATATAGTATTCAAACTATAAAAGGTTTGGAATGTTCAATAAAATTTAAGCAGTACTTACTTTGAAATCACCGTGCATGATAAAATACGTGTCTGGTAACCAAATATCCTCGTGATGATGAATGGCATTCAAAAAGTCGTAATGTGACTGATTTGAATACCGTAGCCGAGGGTCATACCACTGCTGCTGCAGAAGAAATTCTACCTCGTATTTCTGAAATATTTGTTCCCAATGCATTATTTGATAAAATAGCGAACTTAATGTTTTATATAATGTTAATGATGAAAAAGTGACGGATAATACCAAGTAACAATGTAATGATGTAAATTATGGAATAAGAAAACAACTTACAAGACTAGATTCATCTGGTGATGCTAAACTAAGAAGTAGCACGCTAACATTTACGGTGAGGACACCTGGAAATCAACAAGGATATCTTGTGATAAAATTCACCATATCACTCAAAGACCATTACATAGTTTTATATCATAACAAAATGAAAAAGCAAAATAATAGAGGAGTAGGGGGCTTTCTTACTTTAGCAATAATAATTAAACAGAACTGTTTTGACAGATGAAGCAGACATCAATTTTATAGATCAAACCACATGCTTGGCATCTATAGAACAACATCAAAGTGCTAGGTTCATTTTAAGGATTATTTTAAGGTATTGTATAGTAACACAAGAAGAATGAAATAAAACCCCTGTAATAACTTGCATTACCCATTTGAAATTTTAAATAAATATTTTTCATTTGTGTATTATGTTTGTGAAAAGAGAATATTGTTTGGCGTTATCGATATTTTAAAGATTTATTAACCTCTGACTTACAATATCAAACATTTCACTATCACATATTTATGTAGATATAAATTTTGTATGAGCAATGTTAAAAATATAGTATACTCATTAATTTAAGTTTTATTGTGAAAATCTCTTAAATCCTTAATTTTTAGTATTATTTTATATGTTGGGGTGATAGGCTTGTGCGTGTCTAACATAAAAATAACTATTAAAAATCACACGGAATGTGCAAATAGATGCATTTGTGAAATCGTTGTGTTTCAAGAAGCCCATTTCTAAAAAAAACATTCAGATATAAAAAATAAAATATTAATTTATAATAAAAATTTTCACCTTAGATAATCTTAAACTCCAACTTAATTCCTTCTTAGCAAAAAAAGTGTTGTGACGAAGAAATAGGGATCAAGGTTTAAATTTTTATCAAATAATAATCAGTGCAAAGTTTAATGCAGTGATAACGAAGAAGTAAAATAAGAATATGAACTGGGTAGACAGTTTAAAGGTTTCTCTTTTCAAAAACATAAGACACAACGAACCACGATTGTGCGATCGAGGCCGAAGCGAGGGAAGCCCAATATTATTTTGATTGTCAGTGTCGTTCGGCGATGTGAGACCACAACAAAATTCTGGATCTGTAATTTCATATTAAATTGATCCTCAAACCCTCATTTTACCTCTTAACTGTATAGATAGAGCTTTCTTAAAGATAAACCATCGAGGAGTGGCGTACAAACCAATAAATTAATTCAGTTATTCAAGTATTTGAATTTCAACTTAACACTTTATATTTCAAAACTTTACGTGACTCTAATATAACTTTTTAATGTTCATACAAATGTCATGTTACTTACCATCTACGGGTGGAAGCAGTCTTTTGTCATAGCGGGAGTTTTTTAGAAGATTGTCCAGGATTTCTTTGTCCGACTTTCCCGCTGCAAATCTGAAAATAAATTGTACAAGTTGATTGCTAGATACTTAATTCCCATATTGATTAGGTCCTTTACAGTTTGCTATGGCCCTGCTTAAGGTAATGTTAAAGGATGTTAAAATTTATTGTTACAAGAGTAGATATAATATGATTTGATGGGCACAGAACCTAGCTTGATTGTGATTGGCCGTTATTATACGATATGGGCTCGTTCAATTCCCGTGTTGTCTTAAAAGTTGAACATACATTTAAAAAAAATTCTCTGATGACGTAAACATACACTGTCGTTTAATTTTTAGCCGTAAGGCGGGAATGCTTTAGTTCTCCATATATTCCATTGTTCTTAATTTTCAGATAACTTCTATGGAAAATAGAAGACCTGCTGTTCATAAAAATTGGCCGAAGAACTGGTTCTACTAAATACTAATAACTTAATATTCAATAGTTTAAACATTAATATTCATTCATTTATATATTATCCGTTGCACGTACTTCAATTAGTATTTCCAATGCAAGATAATTTTATATGATCTGGCGTACTTCGCGATGCTTTTGTTCCGCAAGTATAACTCCTATAGAATGACTATAAATGGAACACGACACTTCACGGTTGAACAACTGTTTACCAAGTTACATCCGCTTCGCCGCCCACCTGCCATGCTTTTCATTAATGCCCTAGTGTACCTATAAATGTCTGTTTAAAAATAACATACTGAAACGTATCTACGAATTTTGTATCATTTTAAATTAGAGCGAGCTTTCGTAGTGACACACACACAGTATAGTTATTGAAAGTGAATTCAATATAAGAGTTTTCAAAAATTAATGAAAAAAATATTCTGTTCGCTTTGTTTGTCTCAAGAATTTCAGTTCTACAGGTTCTACACTTTCAGACTTGATTTCCTCAATTTAACGCAAGCACATGAAATTCTTGGCACTTATGTTAACACCGACAAAATAGTTTCCGTAAATCTCTTAATACATCTAAATATGATGAGATATTCTTAACTAACAGTAAGCTTTGGCTTAACGTAGCTCTTAGCTACGTTCGCTAGTCTTACGTTTGTCATTCTCTAACGTTTCGTTTTGCATTCCTTCGATTTTATTACATTGTTTAACACCTTTTATGACGGCAATTTTGTCCGCGAAAATAAGGGGCTACCGATGTGGTTTCTGAATCCATTACTGCGTCGAACAATACATTAATTAAGACAAACATTCTCCATATACATCATATAAATTAATAATGTAATAACGAACAATGCTTTAAATATTCAGTCTAGCATGGTAATAAATCCATTTTATTAAGTGCTAAGTGGTAATGGAAAACGCGCATTGGCGTCTATCAAATCATTATAGGATTGAAAGCTGAATGATGCTTTGATTGAGAAGCTGAGTATGCTTACTACTAGTAGTAGTAGTAGTTCGTTTACTATTCTATTCTAGAATAGTAAACGAACTTTCATGGTACGTAATTTTATCTTTGTCAAAGGTAATAAATAATTCACAGTTAACATTTTGTCGTTCAAGTGTGAGATAGATGATTTTGTCACTCGTGTAAATTTTAATAATTTAAATTTAAAGTACATTTGTATAAGTAGAATTTTAAATTGATTTCTTCAATTCATAATTAATAACAACAATAACCGTAATTTATCAATTTACTTACTCGTTCAATTCAATATTTTCTGAGATTTTAATTCACAGACATATAAGTGAAATGTTTAAAACATAAATATATTCAGTACGTAAAATCCAAATTCATATTGCTTTTTATTTTTATATGATAGTTTCTGTTTGTTACAATGAAATAATGCAATAAATAATTGGGATAATAATTTTTTCATATATTAATAAAAAAAATTGCTTGAAATATTTGCAATAAATCGTAATGGCACAAAACCATGTATGAGAAGTTAGTTAGATATTACTACATTTTACTATCAGTAATATGTAGTTTTTTTTACTTTACATTTGTACCAAGTAAAGATATATAATAGTATGTGCATAAACTGTGTAAATAATTGTCTCTAGTATGTATAAATAAGGAAATAAGTAGGCTTTTACTCACATGTCGGACGTAAGTGCAGATGCTCTGCTGAGCATAAGGAGGACAGCCACGGCGCGTGCCACCACGCATGACCAACCCATATTAGGACATCTGAAAACATTAATAACAACTTTTCATAATTTATAAAATTAAGCGCTACTTTGCGGAGATACATAATAAAAACCGAAACATCATCGAAGCTTTGCGATTTTGTCGTGGAGTTTATCTCCCGATGATGCTTCGCTTGCGGGGCGAAACGATTGTTTAGTTTGTGATAGTGAATGTGTGTAGTGTTTGTGTATTGTGCTGGCAGTAGTGGAGGTTTGTGCATGTGTTTTTACGAATCCTGCATTTATCGGGTACGAAAAAACGAATAGTCCACTATACATTTAACTCTATATATTTTTTCTATTTACTGTATCGCGGATTATATCAGAATAATTTTTATCATTACTTTTGAACAACTTTTCAATTATGATATGTCATTGAAAATCATAGTTTTATAAAGGCATTACAAATATAAGGTATATACAAGCCCATTTAAAAAGTGGACGCGATTAATTTTTTTTTAGCCGTGATAGGGTTTTTTGAGGTTATATTACTATTTCCTATTTTGCTCGATGTAGGACGGTATGTCGGTTAGTATTCTTTGAAAAAAAATCGCTAACATAAGGTAAAAGTTATTTTATCCCTATGCTATCATGATAACGAAGGACAGACGTCAATCATTTCGTGAGAAAACTGGCAGATTGCACATATTGATTATAGCAGACCCTCATTAAAAATCTACACTGATTATGAATCTACACTAGATCGACATACAATTAATATGTTGTTAACATATACCCAATAGGTATAGTTTAAACAAATTACTTATGTAATAATATCAATTGCCTTATAAATCAGAAGCCTTAATTTTTTTTATTTTTTTTTAGAACAAACACGCTATCTAATAACAATAATCTTTAACGGATGTATAAAGAACAAACAAAAAGCAACGGAAATTGGATCGGGGATTTAAACAATCTGTTTTTATTGAGATATTTATCTTTACGCGTTTTTCGCGATGTTTTCGTTTATCAGATTGTATACATTATAGCCAAAAAGCAATATCCCAAATGAAAATTAAAATAAGGGCAACGTTTCCAGGTTTGCCAATTTAATCAAAGTTTATATGGTTGTGTGGTAGAAAAAAATTGCCAACACTTCTGTTTTGGTGACATTTGATTAACGACATTGGAGCTATTTTAGGATACATTTTTTTTAATGACTTATGGTTTTATTTGTTTTTTCCACAAATGAAATGCCATAAGAATGTCATGGGCGACTTCGTCGTGATTCTTAGACAACTTCAGTCGTACTGGCATGCGATTTTGTGTAAATATAATGACTCCTGTCTGTTAATTAGCGATAAAAAAAAATGGTATTACCTATATAAGACGCGCAGTCATCGATTAAAAAAAGATTTAAAAACACGAAATAGTTATTATTTTTATAATTACATTGAGTATTCATTGAGTAGTAAAGTAAAAAGTATATCTCCCGAATCAACTAGAGATATGCAGGTTTTTTCACGATGTTTTCCATCACCGAAAAACGTGTGATAAATTGGAAATATCAACAAGACACATAAGTTTTAACATAAAAACTAATTGCTGCCTACCTCGTACGGTACGGTCTAACCGCTTGGTTGTCACAGCTTTTAGTATTGATTTATTTTGGCAACGAAATTTCATCATAAACTTTTAAAAAGATCCCTAAAATTACCTGTTCATTCTTAGATAGGATCAACTATTGTTGTTTCCCAGTTACTTAACAGCTAATAATTTTACACTGTAGTACTCAATAGATATATTCATTGATTGAAAAGAAATGTCCATAGATTTTACGAATTAATGGTGATGAATTAATCAAATTTCAATTAACGAAGAGTTTAGTTATTTATTTAAGCGGACAAAGTAGTACGATACAAAAATATAAATCATCTGTAATATTTAATAACATATTGCGAGGTCAGCTCGTAATATGATTTTTTCTGACAGCCTACAATTATATTCATGACCTACATTGGACATGCAATGGTCTGACGTTGTTTAAATTTTTCTGACATATATTGATTGAAAGAAATAGGACCAAAATGTCACTGTTATAATTAAAATTGTAACGAAAGCAAGTGAGCTTCGGTTCACTAACTCTATCTACACTAATGTGAATCAAATAATATCTATTAATTCTCCAGATATATACGGATTTTCTCAAGATGTTTTTCAGCCACCAAATAGCGTTTAATAGTTTATAAACATCAGTTAGGCTCATATGTTTTTATAGAAAACTTATTACTCAGATTTCATGTTTCACCTTTGATCTAGTACAACTAGTATTGTTAATACCATTTTTTTATCAGACGTCCATATATTCCTCATTTATGTTATAGGTTTAATACATAAACATATTTTACCAATATTTTGAAAAGTATCTTTTAAAGTTTAAAATTAAGACTAGTTTTTTTATAATTTTTATAGTTCGTTGGATTTCGTACTTTGTTTTATGTCTATTTCAGAAAGTTATCCTACATATAGGTAATTATGGTTTATTTTACAAAAGTGAGTGCTAAATAAAAATGGAATTTAATAACAACTTTTATACATGCCCGATCTTCCATATTAAAAAAAAAAAAAAATAACATATTTGTTTATTTACATATATTAGAAATAATTAATATATTTCTAATATATGTAGGTAGTATTACAAATACATAACTAGTTTCAAATCAGAGTAAATATACAAGAGTTATAATCAATATGTGTTGTTCGACCACACAAAGAGTCCGAGTAAAGATGAGATTCCATTATGGAAATGATCTATTTCTGAAACCATGTTGCATCCGGCGTTATGTAGAGACCGTTAAATCCCATGGGATAATGTATCTAATCCAATCGGGTTGGTTCTTGATTGTAAAGGTAACATATGTACCGTATATTTTGTATTTTAACAGATTTTTTTATATCTTTTGCGACTTTTTGTATAATCTAAAATCTTTCCTTTTAGTCCCTACTTCTCAGTTAATATAATTTATCATGGATTTTACGGCGAGGAAAAGTATGAGAAAACGGGCATATTTGTAAAGAATTTCTGGCTTTATGTAAAACCTGCCAATCCAAATTGGAGTGCACTATGCTCCTATATTTCTTTCCAAAAGGAGAAAGGAGGTATTGGTTTAGCAATAAGATAGTACACCCTGATAATTACTGCAATAATACTGGTAAAAATAAGCTAATTATTGGGTTATTTACTGGTTAGCTTCGGCTCTCTGAAGTTCCAACAAGCATACGCCTGTACGTTTGACCCATATATAAAATATGCCCAAATACGTATGAGAGAAAATATTACCGCTCATTTATAGACTAAAAAAGTATGTAAATGTTTTTTTCTATGTCAGTGACGCAGATAGAGAAAGCCCATTTTTTTGAACGTGGAAAAAATCTTGTATTTATTTGACTTAATTTAAATGAAATTTAAAAGCTTTATTTAACGATTATTTTTAGTTTTAAGTTTTATGTTCAACTTTAGTAAGTTTTATTATACTTTATTGTAAACCACTAAACAAATATCAAGAAAAATCATCGTCATTCTCCTGCCCTTATCCCACACTAAGTGGGGTCGGCACAACATGTATTATCACATGTATTACCACACGGCGAAATCACATCAAATCAAAAACACAAATCACAAATATCAGGAAAGATGAAGACATTAATTGCTCCAATTGCACCGTGAAAGTCATCAAAATTTAAGATAAATAGAAACGAAATTGCATCATAATTACAACAGAGTGAAATATATTTCTCTCAGAAATATTTCTTCAGAAATAATGATTTTTTAAATAATGTTTTTATTACCTTTGTTTTTCATGGTAAACAAATATTAATATAATAAAAGAAATAAAGAGATTCTAACCTTTCTGCTGACTACAAAGTGTGTTCGACATGTGGAGAGACACCTAGCCAGCTCGTGAGGAGTTAGTCCTCCGCCACAGCATCCTGAACAGGATTATCTGGAATAGAATAATTGAACATATTATATCTATACTAATATTATAAAGAAGAAAGATTTGTATGTTTGTAATGTTTTCACGCGAAAACTACTGCACTAATTTCAAAAATTCTTTCACCATTGAAAAGCTGCTCCTTTACTGAGCAGAAAAATAGGGATCCCTAATAAAATTGTTATGAAAAATTTAATCATAAAAATCTTTCATCGTGTGCGCTGCGGAAACTATTGATGATAGAACAAAAAAATGTTCTACTTTATTATAAAACGTATCAGTAGCTGCAAAAAAGTCCGCCATACCATATTTCTATTATAGTTTTGCCAATATCAAACCATAATTTGTATATCTCCGTATTAAGCCTTATCTTACTAAATAATATTTTATTAAAAACTGTTTCAATACCTGAAATACTATACTTTTACAAATTAAAAATACTTTTTAAATTATTAAAAACGGACATTCCAGTCAAAATATGTAACGAATTTTAAAACGTCAATATAAAGAAAATAATGCCAAAACAATGGTAGCGTATTGTATTTGTGTACCTATGAATACCTTCCATTAAAATTTTCCTTTTCCTTAATTATTGATAAGTCCCAGGACCAAACTTTTAATTTACAAAAATAATTCAATAGTCTGACTGAGTAAACTTTCCACTACCACTAGATCGCGATATGTACGCGGTTGAAACCGCGGGGAATTGCTAGTATTATATATAACAATAATCTATCTAACTTTGATAAACCATTATTTATCTACATAATTATTTTTATTCTCTCTTGCTTTGACTATTAAAATCTTAAGTGATTTTTTAAAAGCTTTTAATTTAACTTGTCGTGTATCTATGTAAAGGTGGAATCTTGCAAGTTAAATTTGGCCCACTTCCCGGTGTTTGAGCTATAATTTTACATACTGGTTCAGTCTCAAGGTCAATGCATGTTTATAATAAGTATGGTCTGACGCTGCTGCCAGGATTGGCTCCAGACAAGGGGACCTCTTAGTGGTTATCAGTAAGGACATGAAATTTCGTTAAAAACTTTTTAATTTGACTTGTTCTTATTAATAATAAAATAAATTCTTTGATAACAGATTTGTACTTCAAGAAATGCATTTACTTATTAAGTCCTACTTTATTATTATCTTATGTACCTAATGCTAACGGCAGTTTTTGAATCTAGATTCAAAAACTGCAAGTTATGTACACTTCGTATTAAGGTCTAGACGAACTTAAAAGCACAACTCTTATTTTTTATTTAATTCATTTATCCATCCATTCATTTTCCCAATATGCACAACGCATTTAACATTGTGCATATTGGGATAGCGATTTTAGCGCGTTTGTATAATATAACATGCTACAGCGCTATAGGGGTTCTTTTTTGTAAATGTACAAGCAAGTTTATTTGTCTGAAAATTGTAATAGAACAAACTTTGGTGTCGTAACTGAATATGTTTACTTCTTTATTAATCATAATAACAAAAGCTTTCTTCTTATCTTTCAACAGTTTCTCTACCTTTAAATAGTTGAAATTAAAGCAGGCCAAGTAACATAAAATATAAAATAAAACCCTTTTGTAGGCCACGTTTTAATTTTTTAAAGTTGACGCAACATCTCCGTTTTGTTATTAAATAAACTTAAATAACTGGAATGCTGCAGCAAAAATTAAACCCATATTTGTGTGGAAAATTATATTTTTTACTCATTTTCGTAAAAATGATACAACTACTAAATTTCAAGGCTTCCTTTGTTCATCGTATTATTTAATAAACTAAATTATAATTAGGACAACGTATTTTATCATTCATATATATTATTCATAATTCAGGCTTTCAAGGCTAATCCGCTAAAGTAATATAGATGAAATTAAGAACACCTAATGCATATATACCGCTATATATCTATTAATACTTACAAAAAAAATATTTCCTTTCTTCCTTCAAGAATAAGAAAAACCATATACTGCGTAATTGAGGATATTTAAACACAAAAGTCGATGCGAACAAAGGCACATATATCACTATTAATTTACATACAAAACATTGATTCCTTGTGAAGTATCAATGGTTATTTTTTATTTCGGTACTAAAGTCCACGGGGCAAACAAAGTAGCGGCCAGAAGCTTTTAGTTAATGAAGCCTTAGAGATGTTTAGATGATGATGAACGTGAGAGTTTCCTTATAAGGAGATTATTGTTCTGAAGTGTCTTGCGACATATGACTTTCTTACCAGACACATCTACATTCATTTTTACACTCGTTTGGTTAATTGGTTTTTTTTTCTATCAATAAGATTACATCCAGAATATAGTTTAGTACTGTGGTACTTTATTTGTGCTGAATGTGTAAACTTAGTACCACTACATCGTAAGTTTCATTAATTTTTATTTTATTTTATCAAGTAATATTGTGTATATTCCATTTTATAGTAAATCTTAATACAATTTATAGATATATGAATTTTCTTCCTCCGCGACAGAAGAATAATCCTAGATCAAATAATGTTGTACAAAATCTGTTGCTGTAAATTTTTCCAACGCTATTGCATTAACGGATGAAAAATGTTGTGACAATAAATCGTCTACAGCGTACATGTAAAGAACGTAATTTATATAAAACTAATGCTGGCAAATATCCAAGACAGTAAGTCATAAAATAATTACTTTAAAATTCTCTCTATCACCTGTCTAACACAAAAATGTGGGAACAGTGCAGGATACAAATTATTTAAATAATAAAATTTTTTAGCAGTAACCTAGTATTTGTGCACGAATATGTTTTTGAATTGAATAATTGGACATTATTCAAATTGTTTTTTTTACGTGTTAGTATAAAAAGGCTAAACATATTCTAGTAAAATATTTGCTTGAATTGGTTTAAATACTTTTAATTGCGGATTAAAAAAAAAGTATCAGAGATTTAAATAAATAGTAAGCATTGCGAACAATTTGCCAATTCCGGATTTGAATTTTGAAATTTTGAAAAACGGCGGTTCGACGTTCTTTACCATCGTATGGTGCAGAGCTAGAAACTCGTTCTTTGGTCTCGGTACTCGCTTTTACAATAAAATTCCGTAATCTGTATTAGAATTATCTACAGCAAAGTTTAAATTAAGTGTAAGAACTATGCTTATACGTAAGGCATACTACACAATTGAAGATTATTTGAATGATAAAAATGCTTGGATTTGAAAATCTTTTCAGTTCCAAACAAGACTGCAAATAAATAATGTAAATTTAAATGTCTAAAAGATTGACCGCCGAGTTTCTTGCTGGTTCTTCTCGGTAAGAGCAACATTCCGAACCAGTGTAGCTTATTAAATCTAATTATTGATCCTTGACGATTCAAAAGTGCTTGTAAAAAGCCTACTTGAATAAAGATTATATTGATTTGATTTGATTTGAGGTAAGCATAAGAGATAGAGACATGCTATCACTGCTTTGTAGTATTTTTGTGGGTCTACAATTCTCCAGTATAATACTTTCGTGTACGCGGCACACGTGACTAAATCTCCCAGCAGGCGAGTTTTATTACAACTGCGCGATCTCTTCAACACAATTGCTATAAAACCATAATCATAATGTACTTAAACCTTCCGGAAAAATTGCACTACCGTTTATTGACAACCGTACGAAAATCCGTTCCGTAGATTTTGAGAAAATCGATCACATACAGAAAGACAGCTTTTTTGACTTTGTTTTATAATAAGTATAGATTATTGTACAATCAACAATATTAAATATTCTGCATAAATAAGGAGTTCAAATCTTCTTAACGTGCTTGTAGAATACGCAAGCGTCCAATTTAAAAGTTAATTTATTCATGGTTTTCTACTTTTATTAAGCTTAACTAATCTTGTTTGCGCAACTGCTGCTTCTTTTTACTGGCATATAACAAGAATTACCTAAGAGATAGACCCTTTCCTGTGACATATAATATAGTCTTGTGTAATTCTATAAAATGATAGTAGAAGTCGCTTTTATGAATTATAAAATTTAATTGAATAAAAATTAATTGTTAATTTGCAATTAAATATTAAAATTACACACTAAGCTAGTAGTAGTATAGTAGAATAATAGTAGCTACAATACAATTTTTTATAAGGTATAAGTATTAGTAGTAGATTCTATATTTAACTCTTCGGGTGTGACCTTACATAAACTAATGACCGTGTATTGATGTTGTCATGTATAAATAAATTGACATGCTAAAAATTGAGGCCTTATGATTTGAAACGCTGCCAACTTTGAGAAGTCCGTTATGCATGAAATTGAAAACTGTGCCAAATATTATACTTGAAGAATCTACTTCCTTCCTCTATGAAATTAAAGAGCGAAGACGAAAGTGGGTGAATTTTAATTGCGTCTGTTGTAAATGAAGCGTGACTATTGACAAGAAATATTTACTATGCAGTAGCTAATTCACTGAAAATATTAAACTTTATTTACAGTGGTCCATTTTATCCATCGATTGATCACAGACTCGAATGAAGATTAGTAATGATCACGTGTAAGGTGGAAATCTGTGTTATTTATCATAGTTTATTAATTATAAAGGCAGAATTGCGGTCGTATCTTTAGAATTCCGTCAAAGTTACACCTTGGGCTTATTTGATCGGATTATGGTAGTGTTTGTCTATATTATTATTTTCAGCGATACTTCTTTGCTCACACATGCTGCCTAAACGGTAACCATTATTATTTTTTCAACACAAAAAAAACAACCATTTTAACAGCTTTTAAAATTTCTCCACCTACCAAACCATTTAATTTATAAATTTTGTATGGTGTTACATTATTTTGGACTGCGTACTTATGCGTAAGTTGATGTCAGGCACGCGGCCGGTCTAAAATACGTAGCCAAATCATGTGACAACATGTTTGTAACATGTTGTGTCGACCCAACTTAGAGTGGGATAAGAGCAGGAGAATGTTGATCGCAGACAATCATTTCATTTTCTGTCAAGTAATTTGACTATAAAGAAAGCTTATCAATATAAATATCGAGTAAGCGAGACTACAATGCTTTCTCAAACAATATTATTTTATATTTGGCACCTCTATTCAGATGAATTCATTACGCGTGTTGCTATTAAAGGATTTGGCTTCTTACAATTACAACGTAATATGGATCCTAATTAGATACATGAATCATGAGCAATGCTTCGTTCTAGTACAGGAATTTGTATTAGTTCTTTGTATATCTAGTAATATATAATAGGGGAATTTTTAGAAAATTTAAATCCTGCAATGTCAAAATTGTTTGTTACATTATATGTATCGTAGGTAGTCTCGTTTTGAAAGTGGACACGATGCATTTATAAGATGATTTGTCTTGATATTGGATTCTTTGGATTTTGATTTAAGTTGTTAGTAACTAAATTAAACGTATAAGCAAGTCGATCTCGTCTCGTCGATAGTACGACGATGTGAGGATCAGTAACGTCTTAGATATGTAAAATAAGAAAGAAAGAACGTTTATTCCATCCTCCAGTGATACACAGTTGTTAATTAAAACTAAACCTTAACAAATAAGAATGGAATATTCACGTACCAATAAAATAGAACATTAATATATAAATAAGCTGGAAACCACAAGAAGTTGATAATGGCGAACAGCTCAGTATAAATTGAATCGACAAAATTCTGTCGCTCAACACTGTTTTTCAGCAGTAGCCAGGAGCGATACAGTATAATTATGAATACATAATTACTTAATTCACAAATATTTTAATGTACGAATGATAATAAATAAATATGTCGACGACGTGTTTTAGTTATGGCCGCTAGGTAGATGTTTACACATATTCAATACCTGATGTTAACGGAGTTTTTGTTAACACTTCTACTTATTAAAATTATTTCCGTTAAGAGCAATAATCTCTTGCTAGTTATCAGTTGATGTCAGTATTTTGAACTCGTAGAAATTTGACAACATATAATTTAATAACTCGTCAATTACTTCTCGGTCTCTTGAGGGATTGCAATATTCAGTGTTAATTTTCTCGGGTTTTGTATAGTATAGACAACACAGCTAGCTGTGTATATTCCACAAATTCATTTGATGGTCGCTCGGTTTTCTTTTTACTTAGCAGAGTGCTATTGGGCTTGGTTAATGTCTTTTCATATTTTCTTACGTGCACCCTCTTACAAGTAAGTGAATGTGGTATTTGGAACATGAATATTAGATGCTTGTATTTTACGAGATTGTACCATAGTAGAATTATGATATAACGTGGAAATGTTTTAAATGTTTAACAAACAAAAATCTCTATGCATGATCTGAATCGTATTAGAATATTTAGAAAAGAATATTTATTGAACAAGTATTTGACATTTCGAAAAGCAAAATATAGAATATTAAGCAATATCTACTGCCATTATTAAAGTTGATTTTATTCTATAGTATTTTTTAAACCATATTGTCTTCTTGTCAAGATCAAAGCTAAGAATGAAAAACCCAATAATTAATGTATGCCGTATGATTTTAATTGATGGCAAACATTCCGTTTAAGGTTACAATTAAAATGACTAACAATAACTAATTGCGGGATAGCAACAGCTTATTTTCTTTAACATTTTGCCATGAATTTACGGGGTACCTACATGGTCTTGGGAAAAAAGAGCGACATATTCGTATTTGTCCCCATACCCCTATACACTGTCCATTATATTAACCATCTTTTGACAGATTGACGATTTACATATTTAGTGATGTCCTAAAGATTCTCGTATGCGATACCATTCTGATTATAGTACCTACTATCATTAATCGAATTACGTACCTAAGTAATTCGATTAATGATAACCTACGTAAACTAATAACAGATATAGAAATCAACATTTTGATTTAATATTGCCTTAGTTTTTTGAAAATAAATGTTAATCCGTGTGTATTTATTATAATCATAAAAAATATATTATACATCAACTGGCAACATCAACAGACCTTCCGCTCGGCCGCCATTTTGACGTGATCTGTCACTCTCAACGAAACGCCCGTGATAGTCACACGCATTTACGTTCGCTGAGTGTTCTCTCGCATCTGTTACACCTTGAGTTAAGTAGCTTTATTCCTCGGAAAAACTTTTGTGAAACTTATATTAATTGATCGTGAAAATGCCGAAAGGACGTGTGTTGAAAGCACAATCGAGACAGTTAGTGTTAAAACTTCATGAGTATTTTGAGCAAGAAAATCAAAATGGCGGACCTCTTATACCTATCACGCAAGTCCGAAACCGTGTTGCAGCTGCGTTGGGGATCAGTCTATCAACTGTGACTAAAATCACTACTGATGCCTACGGCAGGAGCGGCTTGGAGCAAAACAAACCATCTACACCAAAAAGAAAGCGCCGGGCTCATAAGGTGACAGCTGTTGATGACTTTGACGCTGACGCTATTCGTCGTCATGTATATGATTACTACTTGAGAAAAGAAATTCCAACTTTGAGAAAACTTATTGTTTCTTTGAAAAGAAGTGGTCTATTTCATGGTGAAAAATCTTCTTTGGTCAAAGTTTTGAACACAATTGGCTTTTCATATAAAAAGTTAAATAAAAGAAAATTATTAATGGAACGCACAGATATAGCTATAGCACGTTGTGATTTTTTAAGAGAGGCAAAGAAAATACAAGATTGGGCAAATATTGTTTTCACGGATGAAACATGGCTCAACGCTAACCACACACTATCTCGTTTCTGGACTGATGATACTGCTGATTCCACTTCCTCAGTACCAATGGCAAAAGGTGAGCGCCTAATCATTTGCCATGCAGGTACAGCAAAAGGATTTGTACAAGACGCACTGTTGGCATTTAAATCGAAGAAATCAAATGACTACCACGAAGAGATGAATGCAAATGTGTATGAAGAGTGGTTCAAAAAAATGCTCATTTCATTGGAAGAACCATCAATAATTTTTATTGATAATGCGCCCTACCACTCCCGTCAAATTGACAAAATGCCAACACAGGCTAATAAAAAGCATGAAATAATTAATTGGCTTCGGGACAATGGAAATGTGGACGACTCAATGTTAAAAGTTGAATTAATAAAAAAATATTAAAAACCAAAAAGAGAGCAAAACGCTATGTAATCAATGAAATGGCAGCAGAATATGGCCATACTGTTCTTCGGATTCCTCCATACCACTGCCAGTACAACGCAATAGAACTTATATGGGCACAAGTAAAAGGGCATGCTGCGAGATGCAATACAAGCCCCCCATTCACAGCGAATAAAATGTTGCAATTGCTAAAAAATGCTTGCACCCACGTAACGGCCGAGAACTGGGCAAGTGTGGTGGAAAGAACTAAAAGAGTAATATTCTCTGATTGGGAACGTGATATTGCGTTTGATAATATATTATCTACACAAGAGCTAATAATAACTGCTACTGAAGACTCCTCATCGGAGGAGTCTAGTGTTGATTATCATTCCGACGACTCGTGCTAATAAAATAAATTAAAATATCCTGATTGTTTTATTTGTATTCATGTATTAACTAAGAAGAAAGTAAAACTTTATATAATGTTATTAAATGTCTTTTAATACTCGTAACATCGATTTCTACCGATTATTTTTAATCTGTGGCATAATCGTAGTAACCATTATGTGTGACATCACTAAGTGGGCGGTACCCATCCATAAAGTACAAATATTATTTGTATGATATTTGTACGTAAGCAATACAAAACTTAATGAGCGTGAGCTGTCAAAAGACTGATAATATGATGGACGCAGTATAAATGTTTACACACGTCTGTAGTACTCACTGACACAGGTCTTATATATTTAAAAATTAAATAATATATGGCCATCATCAACGTAAAATATCGTTTAGAATTTATTACTTCATGAAATTTACAGAAACTATAACAGAACTACTTTGTCATGATCCGCGTATGTTAAGCGAATGTATGTAATAACTATACTTTGCTATAATATATATATATATATATATATATATATATATATATATATATATATATATATATATATATATTATAGCAAAGTAGTTCTTTTATATTTTCTGTAATATGGAATTCCGCAAGGTAACGCCTCCTTCTATAAATCATGAAATTTAATTTAATTTTTACTCAGTATTTATCGTAGAAAGTATGGAACTTGTTTCCTGACCACATACTATATAAAAAACAACAGCACAAAATACAAACAGCTATGAAACAATTTCCTTCGAACTGTACGTGGTTAAATAGTCAGAAACACAATAACAATGCTTTGCATCACAATAAAAAGCTGTTTGTAAGTCCATGTAACTTGAATTGTTTAGTGCCCCTCGAGACCGCAACGAAGCTATGAGATAAAAGAAACAATCGAGGGCTTAAGTTGAGAGTTGAGAGAAATTTCCATAGATACGAGGTCACGTGAAAGTTTCCATACAATTTTATATAAATTATACATCTTTAATATAGCGTTGATTTTTATACTTTAGTGTTTAGGATGACTTAAATATTCTTCTTATTTTAGGGATGCCTCTCCCTCAGAAGTGCGAATAATAAGAAATATGCTCAGCTAGTACATTTCTTTATTTGTCGCAAAGTGAGAAGGCTCACCAGCTAGCGATTCCTGGTTTATATATAAAAATACGCCAGCGAGAAGAAACTAATTAGTTAAACAAAATTCATTGGTAAACATATATCTTCTAATATATAAAAATGAATGTTCGTCTGCTTGTCTGTTATAGACTCCAAAACGCCCGGGCCAATTTTAATTATATCTTAAGAATGACCCAGAGTATGATCCTGTAAAATTTGGTGGGGATTTTTTTTTAATGTTCAGTTCTGTATTGAGGGGAAATCGAAAATAGACTGAGCCACAGCAACGAGTAGCCGGCCTACTAACTAGTTATTTATATAATATTTTGAGATCAGAACCCGATAATGTGAATTTGATAAATATTATCGTTTTGATCAAATTGTTTCTAAAATGACATGAATAGGAAACCTATCAGAAAAACAGGAATATGTTTTTTTCGACTCTAATTAAATTTAAATAGTAGGTAGTCACTGTTACATATTGTTAATATAAGAGATAAAGAACACGCCATATAAGGATTCCACCTTGCGATGTATAAGACTTGTTTAAGTAGATAAGGTTGGATAGATAATGTAATAAAATTAAGTCTATTACTGTAAGCCAGATAAATATATGCGAAGGTTGCTGCACTTGAATAAAACCTTTTTTCCCCTTGAATGAGGGTATATTCTTACGGAAGACAAAGGCGACAAGCCTTCGCACTACACCTTTTGTTGTATCATGTATTCTGCAATAACGATTCTTTCTGGGAAATTGGGCATTTGTAAAAGACTATTGTGTCCAATTGAGTAGGGTCCATGTTTTGTGTTAGTCTGTGCAACGTGATATCTATATTATTTTAATATTCTTTTTATCTATGTAAAAGCTAACTGACATTCGTCAAACCGTTTTGTATTTCGTAGAAATATGTGTATACGTTCTATGTAGATTATAGCAATTTATAGAATTAGGCGTTACTTTGAGGAGATCCATAATACAAAAGTCATCATCATCCTTCTGCCCTGCCTCCTGACAACATGTTAAAACATGTTGTCATATGATTTGGCTGCGTATTTTACGACCGGCCGCCTGCCTGACGTCAACTTACGTTAGTCGTATTTTACGCCCCCCCGGTAAGAAAGAGGGTGATCTATTCTACTCAATCGGATACCACACGGTGGGTTAACTTACCTTAGTCGCCTTTTACGACACCTCAGTAAGAAATGAACCCTCATTTCTTACTGAGGTGTCGTAAAAAGGTAGGTTTCTTACATAAACCACCCGGTTTATTCTACTCAACCGGATACCACACGGTGGCCATAATACAAAAGTAATAGTAAAATTATTCAATTATTAATTATTATACGCAATAAAAATTAAAATTTGATAAAAAATATTAAAAATTTTGATTATACTTAGTGTTAGATAGTGTTAGATTATAGCAGTAGAAAGACTGTTATCATACCACTGCTGGGCATATCTTTCTCTATTTTTTTGGAGAGAAGTGTTGGAGCTAATACCCACCACGCTGCTCCAATCCGGATTGATGGGTTACACATATCCCCGGAACTCTTTTTATGCAGATTTCCTCACAAAGTTTTCCTTCACCGAAAAGCGCATGGTAAATGTAAATTATCAATTAAACACAAGTTTTTTTTAACAGAAGAACTCATTGGTGCCTGCCCGAGGTTATATATGCCATATCTATAAAGATTGAACACGTACATACACAATTTTTTGCACTATCTTAAGGATACGCATAACGATATAATTTTACTCGAATATTTTTCATGTTTGTATTCAGTCAGCCTACACGTATGAGATATATAATAATATACATAAACTTCAACAAATAATTGAAGGTATTTGTATAAGAAATATTTCACTCATATAATAAATATAAATTTTTATTACACTCATTGTCAGAAACTTAAACCCGTGCAGTAAATCCGTAACAATGGAAAGAAAGAATCTGGCATGCAGGAAAAAACTAGACGGCGTTGGGAAAATATTTATACATATATTTCATACGTCTGCCGAAGATAATGTAAGTTACGCGATCGTGGAAAGCATATAGACCAATTGTTCCGTCAGAATGTATAAGTAAATTATATATAAAGAATTAACGATCTAGCTGTGTGTAATAATAGTGCCGACATGGGCTTTATTGATGTTAGATTGCTAATTGTTTACATAGTTTTTTTTGAGATTGTTTGCTTATACAATATGGTTTCATTTAATTATTCGCACCCCACGGCTTTACATGCTATGCAAAGTTTATGTGAAAATCAATGTTTTACAAAACTAAACTTAACTTAGGTAGGTATTTGTGGTGTTAGATACCGCCATACATACCATTTATTATTTAATCAACACGGTAATCTTTGACGTTAATACCATATTGAGGTTAAGTACGCTTTATTTATAAAAATAGTATACATAGTTAAACATGAATACTAATTATATTTAAAAAAGGACGAAATTGATTAAGAATGAAATCTCACTGTCCTTACTTTAACCATAGACTATATCACTTTAACCTTATGACTTTAACCCTTACAAAAATCAAATATTTTTATGGGTCTTATTCATAGAGGTATTATACTTAACTCTCAATCTCAGTGCACTTTTATTTACTCTGATAAGTAAGTAAAGTAAAGTAAAGTAGCGGCCTGTTACAATCCCACCGCTGGGAATAGGCCTCCTCTCTCCATTTCTGGAGAGAAGGGTTGGAGCAAAGACCTACTATGCAGCTCCAATGCGGATTGGTGGGTTACACATATCTCCAGAATTCTGTAGAGATATGCAGGTTTCCTCGCGATGTTTTCCTTCACCGAAAAGTGTGTGATAAATTGCAATTATCAATTAAACACATTAGTTTTAAGGAAAAACTCATTGGTGCCTGCCCGGTTTGAACTCGTGTTTCTATATGTTTCCAAATTACAGGTACGCACAACATTTACATAACACTTCAAACAATAATTGATGCAAATTTTGACATAAAAATGAAAAACAAAAATATACACTTGAAAAATATAAAAGTAAAATAGTTTCTAGTTATAATAACAAAACTAGGTTTAGAAACTCGAATAAGAGGATTTAAGAGGACGCGGAGGACCTACGTGCCCATTCACTAAGGAAATGAGGTTTCTGTTGGCACAGTGCCAAAATTAACTAATTTTTAGACGAAATTTTATCTCGATGTTAAATATTGTGAAACCTTTAATTGCCTGTTAGATTTTTAAAATAATTATGGCAAAATTATAAAATGAGATGATAATGTCAACATGATTTTTGTGTGGTAAAAACGTAGAGATTAGAGTAAATTGCTGACATACTTTTTAGTACTTTAGCTTGCCATTGCAGTAGTTTAAAATAGCTGAAGTAATAATAAAAATTATTTTGCTATAATCCGCGATACATTAAATAGAAAATATATATAGTGCTAAATGTATCGCAAAAAAAACGATAACGATTTTGTCGTGGAGTCTATCTCCTGATCATGCTTCGGTTGCGGGGCGTAACGATTGTTGAGTTTGTGATAGTGAACGTGTGTAGTGCTTATGTATTGTGGTGGCAGTGGTGGAGGTTTGTGCATTTGTTTTTACAAATCCTGCATGTAACGGGTATGAAAAAACGCATAGTCCACTATACATTTAGCACTATATATATTTTCTATTTACTGTATCGCGGATTATACCAAAATAATTTTTATTATTACTTTTGTATTATAGATCTCCGCAAAGTAACGCCTAATTCTATAAATTACTTAAAAGGAGGCTGATACAGAAAGTTGTTGACGACGAAAATGCTTGAATATATTTACTCTTCGACCCAGTACAAGATAATGAATAAATGTAACCAGTTATAGTAATAATATTTTGAGAAGAGCAACCGTCGAGTTTCTGGAAGACTCTACTCGGTAGGAGCAGCTTTGCGATCTGGCAGTAGATTTGATGATTCAAAAGCCCTTGTTTACAAGTTTACTTGAATAAAGAAAATAAATAAAAAATAGCTACTCCAAAAATAAAGTACCTTTATTAACGACAAATTCGAAATGGCAGTCAATGTGCCATTCTGAATTTGATGATTGAGGGTTGATGATTCAAAAGCTTTTGTTTATAAGGTTACTTGAATAAAGCATATTTTGAATTTGGGTAATGTTCTGCGTGATTTTTAGGGTAAAAACGCATGAAGTAGGCAGGACCATTTTTTTTTTATATTTGGTTGTTTCTGGTTAAGAAGAGCATGTTGTCGTTATTAAATCATACGTCATTAAGAACTTTACCGTTAAGCAATGTAGTGTTCTGTTCCGATGTTTCATAGTAAACAGTATTTTTATATACAGTTTCTCTGATTTAGTACAAGTACAAATACTTATCCTTGTCTTTTAATTGCATGTAGTGCGGAAATCTTAAGAGACTTACGTCAGGTGTTGGACGTTCATAGATTAGCATTGCAAATCGCTTAAGGGGATTACTAACTATCAAGGCGTTTCGTAGCTGCTCCCCATTTACGCCTGCATACACTTCATAGTTTGATTGACACAGAACCTAGTTTCATAGATATCGTATATTCAATTAACTAGTAAATATGCACCTTAATGGAGTGGCCTCATATGTATGTACAATTTAATGGTGAGGAATCCATAGTCATGCATGCATGCTTTTATTATGTGTGAACTAAGTGGACGTATAGGTTGTAGCGTATGAAAATACGAACAATCTCATACTGGCTATATTGTTACATGTTAAATAAGGCCTAAAAATGAAAATTTTATTCAGGCAGGGTGCGAATGTTAAATTAGGCTACGGGCTGAAAAGGGCAAACACGTGTATAAATACAACACTTGCTATTTAGACCGTAAATTGCTTTGTGAATTTTTTCTTTAATAATTCGAATTTCAAATATTTTTTATCATCAAATAATTTCAAAGGAATTCTTTTGGCTTTAAATTCATATATAATGGTTCCCTGTAATTTGCTAAAGGCGAAAAGAAATGATATGATAGGAATCGCAATATACGAGCACAACGCACGTTCACTATCACAAACACAACAATCGTTTCGCCCCGCAACCGAAGAGTCATCAGCAGGCCTACCATGAACTCTTATTGCGATTCAATTGAAGACTAAACTGTATTACCCGGCAATAAATAATGCACATCGAGGCTTAGAGAGGGAAAATCGGCTAGATTCTGCTTCATAGATCATTGTCTCTGTCGCACAGACTGACGAACCCGTGTGAAACGTCACATACTGACTGAGTGACGGTGACAGCGCTTTACGAAACCGAACTGGCCGGCTGTTTCGTTCTAAACATCAATGTGCATTATATATTGCCGGACAATATAGTTTAGTGTTCAATTGAGTCGCAATAAGAGTTTATGGTAGGCCTGCAGGAGACAGACTCCACGAGAATAAAACAAAATTGCAGGCATTTGCGATTTTGTTTTGCGGGTGCGGTGGTGGAGGATTGTGCATGTGTTTTTACGAATCATGCATGTATCAGGTATGAAAACGGATAGTCCACTCTACATTTAACATTATATACATTTTCTATTTACTTTATCGTTGAATGAAGCAGAATAATTTTCTAGTTTTGTATGAAAGTTCATTTGACATGAAATTGTGTTATTTCAGTAAGCCGTGGAGTATCAAATTAATTGCTTACTCAATGTGTGAGTGTTGAATTAAGCCTCAGGCTAGAACACTTGTAAAACATTGGGCTTTCATTCGGCTTTGCCAAAATTACCTTTGTTTTTGTGTAGTGTTCTATTTATATTTTAAGAGGATATGTTGGGTTTAACACATACACATAGATTAGAGAAGTATGTATACATACTTGGACAAAGAAAAATCACACGTGTTATCAGTTTATTTCTTAATGAAATACATGAGAGTTTGTCTGATAACTATTTAAGGTGCAGATGATTTCGATATTCTTGATAATTGTGTACCAAACCTGCTAAACTATAAGTTATCTCACTTCGTAGGTCAGCGGGCAGAGATCTCTGTCTAAATGATTCGTTGACCTTTATACTCTTTTTTTTAATAATAATGTTTTTCTTACCTTTGTTTTTCGATATATATATATTGAAAGCTTTCAACTAATGAAAAGAATTGTTTAGAATAGTTATTCTTAACAGGAATACGTTGATGGACTGGCATTTACAACTTCGATATTTAGCACAAAAATCCTCTTCATTATCCACTCAGCTTGACTAATTTCCACCAATAAACAATTGAAGAACTACTTCATAGAACTTTTTCCGGTTCCAATGTATGCTGTAGATCGATACGTCTTTATCTTAAGGCAGCGATCTTTTATACTTCTAGAAACCCACATATTTTATACTTCACGAAAACCATAGGCTTCCAGCCAGGGTTCGGAGCCAAGGAGCTTTCTTCTTCCATATTCTCCCCAAGCAAAGAAAATAGATTGCGTAGTCTGAGTAGAAAAACTTTAGTTTTTTCTACTCAAATATTTATTCAATTTTAATGCAAACATTTCAATACGTTAATAAATATGGTAGTAAGATAGCAAATGAATGTTCGTCACGTATGTTAATAATGATTTGGTACAGTCAAGGAAAATTGTAAGATTTTTTCGACAATTCAATTTCGTAGTAAAAACATAAAGCGTATGATTCGAGCGGAGAAAAATAAAAAAAACAGAGGAACGTCATTTTTATCCGCTAATACAAATAGGTTACTCTAACATCCATAGTTTTAGTTCAAAGTTGAAAATAATAACTTATTTACAAAGTTTATTACACATATAATACAATAAGATAAGGTAAATGATGAGATTTTATTAAATAAAAATTGTTACCAGCATTAGTTTAAATAGTAGTCAGAATTTTAGTTTTCTGATGCTGTGATAGCTCAGCGCTGAGATCGTGTGACCCTTACAAGGGTTTTCGGGTGTTCAAATCCCGGGCAGGCACCGGCTAGTTTTCCCTTTTAACTTTTATATATAATTGATAACTGCAATTTATGATACGGAATTGTCATGCGAAGGAAAACATAGTGAGGAAACCTGCATACCTCTAAAAAATTTCAGGGATGTGCGTAACATATAAATCCGCATTGGAGCAGCGTGGTGGGCAGCTCAATTCTTCTCTCCAAAATCGGGGAGAAGAGGCCTACGCTTAGCAGCGGGATAGTACCAGGCCGTTACTTTGCTTTTTTTACTTTAAGTTTTAGTTATTTATCTTTGTAGAAGAGTAACCTTGTTTTAAATATCCTTTCTACTATTCTTATATTTCTTATTTGGAAATAGGAAAAACGTTATAAAACAGTAATGGGAAAGAAAATTCATCTCTGGAGAGCATTAACTGATGTCTCTTAAGACCCGTCTTGTATATTTTACGAGCGAAGTTTCTTAAAACGTACAAATTTTAAAGCCTTTAACGAGATAAGGGATAATGTTTTTAAGTTGTAGATCACTTAGGCTACGGCTTAGTGTCTTTATTTTACAATTTTGAAAATTATCTTTCATATACTACGGGCAAGTATGGGGAAAATTAGTGTTTATATTTGCTTCTTTTAAACCGTAACATGTAATTTTATTGGATACCTATATAAAAAAGAAAGTTTACCTACCACGATGCTTCAATGCGGATTGGTGGGTAACATTTATCCACAGAATCCTCTAGAGATTTGCCGGTTTTCTTACGATGTTTTTTCTTCACCCTGTGATTTATCGATTAGACACATAAAATAAATAATCTTAAAACTATGGATTTTAAAAGCTCCCAGGTTACGTACGATCTGTTCAACAATGAATTTTAATTTTATTAAACAGAAGCATCAAGTACAAAAAAATTTCGTTAATGGATTCAAAATATGTTGTATTGAAAAGCAGGAGTTGTTTTTCAATTTATAGCTTTTAATTTTTTTATTATCTTACTTCCTCGATTTGTTTATAGTCCGTGTTGCGTGTGTTTTGTATATTATTTAAAAGATCTATTTTTAGAATTTATCTTACGAGTTCTATTAATAGATTAATTGTTAGTCGAGTAGATCATTGAATGAAATTAATCAAGGTCATAGTAATTTAGAATGTTCTATATTCATTTTAATTGGATGACTGATTGTTAGATATTTTTAAAATAGAAGGCAAGTAGTAAGGAAATATTCCAAATACTTTTAATTTAAAAATACTTTTTAAAATATTTATTATTCATCATAAACACACCGTTTAATTTACGACGACCACATCTGTAATGTACTTCTGAACGAAGTACCCCGATGCTTTTGTTAATCGGTGCTAATACGAAAGGCAAAAATCAATTGGAAATTAATTTCCACCAAAGAAGGTATTATGCATTTGCAGCTTCTTTCTACGATTTCAAACAACTTTGGCTTAATATTGAAAAGATAATTCTTATCATCCTCCTGCCCTTAACTCATTCTAAGTGGGGTCAGCACAACACGTTACAAATATGTTGTCACATAATATGGCTACGTAATTTATGACCCGCCGCCTGCCTGACGTGTTGACTAAGGTAATTTGACCTTAGTCGTATTTTACGACCCCTTCGTAAGAAAGGGGGTGGTCTATTCTACTCAATTGGATACCACACGGTGGGGCAACAACTTACCTTAGTCACCCTTTACGACACCTCGGTAAGAAATGACGGTGGTCTATTCTACTACCGCCGGACACCACATGGCGGGTCGACGGTTACCTTAGTTGTCTTTTAAGACACCTCTGTAAAATTGAGGGTAGTCTATTTTCTACTCAGCCGGTTACCACACGGCATTGAAAAGATAATTCTGGTTTGATTACCTGTCATAATATATCTGATGTCATTAAGTAACATTATTTATTATATAAATTTATTATATATTATTTTTACATCAGTAATGTCTGGCAAGATATTAATTTTTTCATATTAAAAGCCTGAACTGAACCGAGCGTAATTCCGCGTACGTTACTTACAACATATTACGTTTATTTTGAAGGTTAAAGCCTGGTTCTTTTAATATTTAGGAGCTTCTGTGAAAACCATTGTTACGTTACGAAAAACCTTTCTGCACACGCGTTCTATTTTTGCTATAAAACTTGGCTTTATTTAAAAACGGGGTGTATTTTCATTAATTTATTATAAATTGATCTATCTTAGTAAACGAATTGGTGGCTTTTAAATTTCAAATATTAGGTCCTTACATATGAAATTGGCGTTTTGTCGTACTGGCCACTTTGATCTCAAATATTACCTTTATGGTTAGGAATTCCAAATTCAAATTCATACAGCTATTTACTCATGCATTTGTGTTTCAAACCCCTCAATTCATTTGTTTTTCTTCTTTTGTTTTTATCTTTGTGTCACTCTGTTTACAAAATGGAAAACATGAAATATCGCGTTATTTACGAGTATGAGTTCCACCGTGGCACCAGTGCTGCAGAAACGGCTCGAAGGATTAATGATGTGTATGGTGACGGTTTCGCAAAAGAAAACACAGTGCGTTTTTGGTTCTAACGTTTTCGTTCTGGAAATTTTGACCTGCAGAACAAGCCTCGTGGACGGCCGGAGACCAAAGTTGATAATGAAGAATTGAAGGCTATTGTGAAAGCGGATCGATCGCAAACCACGTCCGAGTTAGCTGCAGGCTCCGGTGTTAGTGATAAAACTATTCTAATCCACTTGAAGCAAATTGGGAAGGTGAAAAAGCTTGAAAGGTGGGTACCTCATGAATTGAGTGAAGCAAACCGACAAACGCGCGTCGACTGCTGCATTACGTTACTCAACCGGCACAATAATGAAGGAATTTTAAATCGAATCATTACCTGTGATGAAAAGTGAATTGTCTACGATAATCGGAAGCGCTCATCGCAATGGCTGAACCCTGGCGAACCAGCCAAATCCTGCCCTAAGCTAAAATTGACTAAAAAAAGTTGCTTATAAGTGTTTGGTGGACTAGTCCCGGTGTCGTTCACTACAGCTTTCTTAAATCTGGCCAGACGATTACGGCAGATATCTATTGTCAGCAACTGCAAACCATGATGGAAAAGCTAGCTGGACAACCGAGGCTGGTCAATCGCTCTAGGCCACTGCTGCTTCAGGACAACGCTAGACCACACACTGCACAACAGACGGCTACCAAATCAGAGGAGCTTCAATTAGAATGTCTTAGACATCCACCGTACTCTCCGGACCTTGCTCCAACAGATTACCATTTTTTTCGCAATTTGGATAACTACTTGCAAGGAATAAAATTCAACTCCGATGGGGCAGTCCAAACCGCCTTCAAAGATTTTATTGATTCCCGCCCGAATGGTTTTTTTAGTAAGAGGATCAATGAACTACCTATGAGATGGCAAAAGTGCATACATAGCAATGGTACATACTTTGATTAATTAAAAATATTTCATTAAAAAAAAACGACTTTATGTTCCTCCCATAGAAACCGCCAATTTCATATGTAAGGACCTAATATTTCAGATTTCTAGATTCCATAACATGAGTTTTGAATTTGGACTAAAATATTATAGAATCGTGTATTTCCTCTTTGTTTTTGAAATTCCTGTAATGAGGATATGACCCAAATATGTGTGACCTAAGAAAGGGGTTATAGCAAAGGAATATTATACGTTTATAATATGGCAATGAGATTTGCATGTAATAAGCGTGCCAAGGACAATGGGCTAACTGAAAATGACTACTGTTCATGATATCACAATACGAAAGTTAAACCTTTATCCAAAGTGAAGACAATTCATAGTCATGTTATTTTGTAAGTAAGTAAGATAAACACTGAGGGTAATAAAAAGGCAGTACAAGAAGGTTTAATGTTGTAGAAGGGGTTAACAAGTGGTGAATTTGTTTTAGGATTTCTATAGCCTATATGTTATTCCGGTATAAAAGGAATAATTGTGACAAATTTCATCGATATTGATTCAGCGGATTTGCCGTGAAAGAGTAACAAATATCCATCCATACCCACAAACATTCGCATTTATAATATTAGTGTGAAATATAATTTTACGATTGCACTAACAAATTCGATTGCGTTAGATAAATTTAGATTATGAGCTAGGTATCCGCTCAGAAGAACTAGAAAGAAACTAAGTGGTTGGATCAGAAATAGCAATGATAAGTTGATCCAACGTGTGTCTAATCTGCTCAGATGGATACCAGCTGAGTAGAATAGACCACTCGTATTTCTTGCCGAGGTATCGTAAAAAGCGACTAAGGTAGGTTGACCCGCCGTGTGGTATCCGGTTGAGTAGAATAGATGACCCTCTTTCTTACCGAGGGGTCGTAAAATACGACTAAGGTAACTAAGTTGACAAAGGTGACTAAGTTGCTGTCAGGCTGGCGGCCGGTCATAAAACATCTAGCCAAAACATGTACCTAACAACATGTTTGAAACATGTTGTACCCACCCCACTTCGAGTGGGATAAGGGCAGGAGACAGAGGTCAGTTGACTTGATGTTTATTTCGACTGGCCCGTTAGCTCCGCGGGTCGCGGGTTCGATTCCCGCCGAAGGCCAACCTTTTCTATAAACAATTTGTTGGTTCTTCGAGCCTGGGTGTGTATTTGTATTTAAGTATGTATCTAAAATTATATATGTAGTATATTCACCAGTTGTCCGTCACCCATAACACAAGTATTAAGTTACTTACTTTGGGGACGGACGACCGTGTGTGTAAGTGTCCCATATATTTATAAATAAATACATTATATTATTATTTACAAATTTTCTAGTAGATAAAACATGTTGATAAGGTAAATCATGGGCAGTAGAACCCAATGCCGTTTAAAAGTGATTTGGCTTAAAATTGATATAGGACATATTGCCGGTTCACATTCGATATTACGATTGAGTGTTATATCCAGTTTATACCCCCGAGGATGCTTCCGCGCTCGCCCACTCTCTCGGTGACGCTGTAAGAGCCATAAGGGCTAACAGCATTAGTTAGTGTCCGAAAAAAAAAAAAGATTGAGTGTTAGATTTGAGTGATGATCTGCAATTTAGTTTTAGCACTTGTATTGTATATTTGAACTGGGTTAAGTAAACACGTGTACGGTTCGCTGGTAATCCGTTTTACTCTTGTACCACTAATTAATTTATAGTTCAGGGTTTATGAGGCATGCAACTGTTTCCACGTTACATATACTGTAATACGTAATGTAGTTTTTTATTTACTATATATCTTTAGATTTAATAGGCGGATATATGTTCTATTTAGTTTAGTTTAAAATTAATTAGGATGCTTCCATGTGACCATCTCCCTTATTTGGAAAATAAAAAATTGTAATCTGAATTTTTGAATATCATACACACACAAATTTTGCTAGCAACTTAGTCTTAGTGGAATCCACTTAGTCTTTCTTACCAGAATAAATAGTAATATTATGATAAAATTTGAATCCGGGATAAGAATTATTAACTAAATAAATAAATACACAATCGACCATCCCCAAAGTAAGTATCTTAATACTTGAGTTATACTTGTAGATATACTATATATATAATTTTAAATACAAATATCCCCCCCCCCCCAGGCTCGAAGAACCAAGAAATTTTTAATAGAAAATGTTGGCCCTCGGCGGAAATCGAAACAGCGACCTGCGGATCTGATGGCAGGGTCACTACAGTCAAATTAAATCACCTCATCGATCTATATGTCATATTTCATATAAATGCGTCCAGTTGTTTTTAAATTATTGAGTAACAAAACATACATTATTATTATATTTTCTATATAACATATTTTTAAATGCAATAAATGAAATTCTGTATATAATTTGCAATTTTAGTAACAACAATGAGTTCAAGACAGCGCCTGCCTGTCGAATTGAAATTCTCGAAGACAAGAAAATCACCATGTTAATTAAACCTGAATAATTTATTAGCTAACAGGACTTTGGTCTGTGACAGCTTTGTAACAATAAGCTGTTTGTAAGGATAAGGCAAGCAGTCGATATATATAATCAAGAAGTTACCCTTCCCTAATTAATAAACGGGCAAAACTAAATATGATGTTAATTTTTGTAAATATGATGCGAGAATACTTTACTGAATACGATCAATATGCCTGAACTGTTAGCACTAAGGTCAAAGTGATGACCTAAAAAAGGCTTTATTTAATACATATTTAGGCAAATATACCAATGGAAACAAATATACAAAATAATATGGTTTATAGTCGGTATATAAATTATGTGATACAATAAATTATTCTATGAACCCATGGAAAAGTTCGTAATATATATCTTGTAATAATATAATTAATATATATTTTCTATATAAAGGATTTGTTTTATGATTATTAAATTAATAAAAGTGAAATATTTACACTTTAGACGATGTTGCTAAGACGAAAATGTATATTGGTCGAAATTCGTTTATTCTTTGTGTGATTATATTATAGTTGATGGATATCGTAGACGAACTATTTACTAGTCCTGCTAATAAGTTTTTTTTTAATTTAATACTCTTTATTGTACACCTAAAAAAACTAACAATATACATTGCAAATCTTTAGAAGAATAAATACAATATGCGACCTTATCGCTCTTCTAGGCAACCTTAGGGCATAAGTTGTCAAGTTTGAAAAAAACCGAATATTTTTGTGTATGTGTCTACTTCTGAAAGATTGATTATATTTTTTCAGGCTAATAGGGCTGTATCTATTTCATACCCGGACGAGGCAATAATCGGTTTCTGAATAAAATACATTGAGGGTGTCCATATATTACCCTAATATTTGAGGAAATTTCTCACACCTACATCGATAGTTTGAAATAAGAATATCTACAATTATCTCATTGCACTGAGAACAAAACGGATTGATGATTTGGTTCCAAGGTTTTGAGATGAGATAGTTGTATCTATTTCATATCCGGACGAGACAATAATAGGTTTCTGAATAAAATACATTGAGGTTGTCCTATCATATTAACCTTATATTTGAGGAAATTTTTAATATCTACATCGATTGTTCGAAATAAGAATTTCTACAACTATCTCATTTCACTGAGAACAAAACGGATTGATGATTCGGTTCCTAGGTTTTGGAATACCATATCCGTACCGTAATAAGTTGTCTTGATAAACCTCCTACTAAGTGGAGAGATGACCTTACAATGGCCGAAAGGAGCTGCTAGATTGAAGGGGCAAAAATATAGTAGAAATCTCTGAAAGAGAATTATCTTATCAACATTGAACGCACATTTTTTGAAAAAAGAGGTGATAATTTGAAAATATTAAGATATTGGTGTCTATACTACTAACCTAATAAATAAACTTATAAAGAATGACTTTAAATTGAATAAAAACAACAAAAAACTCTTTGCAATAAAAATGCTAAGCGATTTATTCAAAACAAGTGACAACAATAACAATGTAATCTGTTCGTAGCCGACTCGTGTTCTTTTTAAAGTTAAGTCTTTTGTATGAAAAATGAGTGGCCACTTGTGTACAAAGAGTCTAGCCTTTTTATCGGGTGTTTCAACATTTAAATTATCTATAAAATGGGAAAAGTTAAGTTAGCGCCTGACGAAAGTTCAAAAATAAATATAATTCTGATTATCATCATCATCAATACATATAATAAAATCGTTGAGGTGTCAAATCTGTACATTTAATATTTAAAAAAAAAAATTAGTGTAGTCGTCTCAAAATACGTTCCTAAACATGAAACAATAGTTTTTAAAATTTTTGTCGGTTTATCTGTTTGTCTGTTTGTCGGTTTGTCTGTATGTCTGTGCGTTTGTTCCCGCTAATCTCAGAATCCGCTGATCCGATTCGGACGCGGTTTTCACTAATATATAGTCGGAAGTCTCACTTAACATATAGGGTATGTTTTATTTCAATCGGTCAGCAAATAAAAAAGATATGTTAATTTTAAGCTGAAAGATCGTATACTATGATATATAAGCTGTGATAGCCCAGCGGTGAGACCGTGCGACTCTTTCGAGGTGTTCGCCAGTTCCCGGGTTCAAAGTGCCTAATTGATAATTAAAATTTATCACACACTTTTCGGTGAAGGAACACATCGTGAGGAAACCTGCATATCTCTAAAGAATTGTGGGGATATGTGTAACTTACCAATCGCATTGGAGCATGGGTATTACAGAACTACGGTCCACGCGGACGAAGTCGCGGGTAAAAGCTAGTATATAATAAATAAATAATAATAAATATATGGGACATTTACACACACGGTCGTCAGTCCCCAAAGTAAGTAACTTAAATACTTGTGTTATGGGTGACGGACAACTGGTAGATATACTACATATATAAGTTTAAATACATACTTAAATACAAATACACATTCAGGCTCGAAGAACCAACAATTTGTTTATAGAAAATGTTGGCCCTCGGCAGGAATCGAATCCGCGACCCGCGGAGCTGAAGGCGGGTCACTACCCACAGCACCAACGGGCCAGTCAATGAGAATTCACTTAAATATTTTGGTTTACTTTAACCCATGATTAATTTGTAATACGAAATTACATAATTAACTTTATCTTGACTTGAAATATACGTACTATATTTAATTATAATAAAACGAAGAACTTATTAGTATTGGACAAACTTATTTGAAAAAAAAACATGAATTTAATTTAATAGCGTGTTTAATATCATAAATATAATTCGTATTTCTCGTTTTTATAATGCCGTGTGGTATCCGGCTGAGTACAATAGACCACCCACATTCTTACTGAGGTGTCTTAAGAGGCAACTAAAGTAAGTAGACCCACATGTGGTATCCGGTTGAGTAGAATAGACCACCCTCGTTCTAAGAACGACCGAGGGGTCGTAAAATACGACTAAGGTGAGTTACGTCAGGCATGCGGCCGGTCGTAAAATACGTAGCCAAATCATGTGACAACATATTTTTTAACATGTTGTGCCGACCCCACTTAGAGTGGGATAAGGGCAGGAGGAAGATGATTTCTCGTTTTTATAAAATGTATGACAATAAGAATTATTTTTGGAAGAATAAATTGCTTTAAGGTGTATTTATGGCTTAAGTGCTTTCTCCAGCTTCGTCACTTCCCTTTAATTCAACTTTGCAATTACATTTTCTCGTTTCCTTTTTCATGTCACGAAATATAATTTTAGCATAATGCCACAAGGTAAAATATATTATGGTAAATCTATTAAGGTTTTGTAATGTTGACTCTGTATGTTACTTTATTTTGAAGACGATGGTATATATCATAGAATAAGGTTACTTTCGCGGATTTCCATGATAAAAAAATAATAGTTATGTGATATAATAATTTTTGATATATATTATTTTGTTATAAATAAAAAATATATATATTTACACTTATTTACTAAAGTCTATAATATTACAATAATTACCCATGTTTTTTATTGGCTTTATCAGGAGGATAGGCTCCCACGACAAAATCGTAAAGCATATCGAGATTTTGGTGGTGGTTGTGTATTACTTGTTGCTGGTGAAGGCGTCTTGGGATCAAACTTCTCAATTTTATTGGCGTTTACAATCGTTTGCTTACGGTGTAGGAAAAATAGTGAGCAATTTGGAATATGCCAATCCGAGTTGAAAATAATTGATTCACTCGAGTTTTTTTATGCGATAAATAAAACATGTCTTAAGTTTTATGTTCCATTAGTTTCAGAAGAAGGGAATTTACACCGGAAAGAGGTTCTATTAGTAAATAGTGCACTGGGCACTTTTCTATCTCATCCTCGATGAAGTGTGATCGTGAAAATAACTATTAAAACGAAAATTACAAACACGTGAGATGCTAGATAGATAGGAAACACGAAACTATACAAAGCGTAGTTTCTGGAGGGAAATGTTCTCTGAAACTTATCCTGCACGAATCATCTGAATTTTAGAAACCATTTTCCACGACAGAAACGATCTGCATGTTCAGTTTAATTGGATACTGTTGTCGTTTTTTTGACATCGTTTGTTCTGAACGAGAAAAATTTTGAGCATAGCAGGTACATATGACTTTATTCCTAAAGTTTGTATGGCTTAGTTTTTTAATCAGGAAAATAGGGGGACCATAGGGGTATGGGTCGGATTAAAACAAGCTGGGGGGGGGGGCTACCACGCTACTGGTGGCGGGGATATAGTACCGTTGAACATATTGCAACAGTCGCAGCCTCTCTAAAAGTGGCTCCTTCCTCCGCTAGTCGATGCACCGGGAGTACCAGATGCATTGACTGCTTTGGGGCGTCCGATATACGAGGCTTCGGCGAGTAATAGTCTAAAGTGGACTTGCCCCGACGGAATTCGCACTGGAGGCGACTGAGGTCGGGCCCTACCTCTTGGAGGTGCTTGACTATTCGGGAAGCTACGATACGTTCTACCAACTTTCCCGCCTCGTCATGCGACCGGCAAATACCCGGAGGTTGTATCGGCCGATCCTTTCTTCGCAAGTAGGACCAGTTTCCCCTTATTCCACTTACGGGCAAACAGAACTCATACGGTTTAGTTAAGCTAACTTAAAATTGTGATATTTAAAATGTTATCATCATGTAAAGAAGATAGAATCATAATGTTCAACCCTTGAGTGTTCATTTCGTAGCAGGCGTTGAATAATATATGTGAACTCTCCTTTGAATGTTTCATCTATGTGATGAGTTTGCGCACATCGAATAGATATAAGTGTAAACATTTAAAGTGGAGTCAGTTGCATGGTACGTATAGATGGTGGAAAAATAAATGTACCAAACACATCAATCGATATCTAAAGCTTGACAGATTTTATTTATTACCCATAAATAAAATCTGTCTCCAATTACAAAAAAAGTAAGAAATGCGTGGAACTAATAAAAAAAAATCTACTTAGAATTTAATAAATACTAAAGCAGCTCTTATTTTTGTACAATCAACACTGAAGCAGTGTCATAGGAATTTCACATTTTTTCTCCAAGTACAGGCCCGGAATTACGCTACGATTATGATCGTTTCAGCAGGTATCAATTACCAAATACCTTATTGCTTTCTTTTTATGCACTATCGTTATGTACTAATGAGGGGAAATGTTGTTATCTACAGAGTATGTGTGGTGTGTGTTATTTATATAAGAGAACTTATAGTGGTACGATACTAATATTTTGCGCTTTATAATGATGTTATGCTGCCTGTCATGATGTGTACTTGCACTGATATCTTGTTAATCGTGTATCTATGAGGCATAGGAAGACCCGTACTTAAGTAATTAATTATTTATTACAAAGTTGGAAGAGCATCGCTTTACCTGTAACTAAATGTAGTGTTACCATCATTTTGGTAAAGCCTATGTAAAAGTTATGGAATAGATATTTTATCCTTGGATTTTATTGTTTGTTGGTCCTCATCTTATATTATTTAAGAAGTTAAGAAATTGTCATTAATCAAATTTGTAGCTAATCAATATTGCCTCTGTATTTAGGCTCTATCAAAAACCATTGTTCAGTTCAGCTAATTGGAAAATTTATATAGCATGGTAAAGTAAAATTAGTGTCTACAAAAGTAAATTAATAGACCTATAATTTGAAATATGATTCGTAGTAAAAAAATTACTTAAAATATTATAGTAATATATTGTTTGAAGGCTATGACTACTAAAAATAAAAGTCCCACAGAAGGTTACGTGAAATCAATATGAACAGGTTAACATTTTCTTCTTTTTTTTAATCGATGCAGTCCAAGGCTAAATAACGAATTTCGGTAATAACGGTATTGATTATAATAATCTTGTGAGGACTTTTAAATTAATAAAAAAGTAAAGTAGCGGCCTGTTACAATCCCACTACTAGGAAAAGGCTCACTCCTCACTCCGTTTCTGGAAAGAAGGGTTACAGCTAAGACCTACCATGCTGCTCCAATGCGGATTGGTAGGTTACACATATCTCCAGAATTCTCTAGAGATATGCAGGTTTCCTCACGATATTTTACTTCACTGAAAAGCGTGCATTAATTGCAATTATCAATTAGAAACATGAGTTTTAATAGAAAAACTCATTAGCACCTGCCCGGGTTTAAACTCGTGTTCCCCTCTTAAATTAGTAAAAATAATTAATTTCAAATCCATTTTATTGAAGAACTAAAATTCAAAACAGCTCGAATCATAAACTCTTCTAAAGTTACGATGGTCTCAAAATTAGTCCAGGCGATTTGTTTTTAAAATAGATTCAGGTTTTTTTTACTTCAATTTGTTTTTATTTATCTGAAAGCACGTAAATGAAATTTTACTGCAGTAAACTTTTAAAACTTTACAAAAGCTTAAAGATTTCTCTGGGTGTAACACTCAGGCTCAAACCTGTGAATTTTTGAAAAAAAACTATGCGCTCTAACCACTCGATTCTTACTAGGTCGCCACGGTCTACTGAAGATATGTTATGAAGTAATTTCAGTAAAAGTATATAGCGACAAAATTAATTAAATTATGACGCTCGGCAAATTGGACATTCGAAGTAAAATTTGGCTAAATTTGTGTAAAGAATTTTCGACTACGTAATTAGTTTTACTGTAGATGTTTTACCGGCGAATAATTACTTTTTGGCATTAATGAGGCCAAACTCTGATGACACGTTCTAATCTGCTAACTGAATAATAATAAACATTAATTATTTAAAACTATTCAGATATTTGGTTTTGATAACTTTATAAGTGTCTGTTCGGTATAATTGCTGGAATTTTCGGGAAAACTCGTAATTATATCCTACAATTTAAAGTCGATCTTTCGACTTAATAATAAATAAAATGAAAAAGCCAATGCAGGAAACTTCATTTACATACTAAAGTTTGCCCTATAAACACTACGTGTGTTTATCTACGTCTATACTTAGATTCGTTATTAATATTATATGACCACAACAAAGGGTTCAACATTAATTAGGTCGGAGAATGCACACTTTAATTTCCCTGACGTCATTTATTATACGAGTATAAGGGATATGATGGAGTGAGAGCAGTAGCTGAGTACAAACATGGAGTCCAATTTTTCATATGCCACGATTTGTCCGTCCTCCCATCCTCTATTCCTGTAACTCAGGGGTCGGCAACCTTTACCTTACCTTAATCTTTCAAGACTAAAGTACCATATATGACCAATTAAAAATAATCTAGAGTTTAATGAACCGATATATATATTTTTTATCATATAGTATTCATATTTTATATTTGACTTAGAACTAATGAATTTAAGAAAAAAAATATTCCTATAAAAATATAACATGTTTTTATCACAAATCATATTTTAACATTCTAAAGTCAATCGGACCTTTGGTGTAATTTTTTTAAATTAAGTTAGGGTATTGGACAGTCGCAAATTTACACCGAAAGGTCCGCGTGCTTTTTTGTTTTCGAATTGACTAATGCTGTTAGCCTAAGGCTTTGACAGCGTCACCAGAAGGATGGGCGAGCGTAAAAGCTTCGCCGGGTAAAATTGATAAGAGTCCGCATGCGACTCGCGAGCCCCAGTTTGACGAATCCTGCCTTATCGTTAAATCAGCATTTTACGGTGATGGAGAACATGGTGATGAAACTTGCATATATCTAGGGAATTTCTGGGAAATTTATTCTGCCAAGTTGGTATAGAATAAGGTGGTGGCTGAAATACTTCTTTGCAGAAAGAGAAGGCTTTCTTCCTAAAGTTGGTATAATAAGAAACTAATACTTATGAAGTTATAAAGCAAGTTATGTACTATATATAAGCTGACGATCTAATTAATTTTATCTTGCTCCTCTCGTATATCTCGAGACAGCGTGATGCATGTAAAACATCAACCGATGTTATTAATTTTTCAGGATAATATATTGTCTTGAGATAAGAATATTTTTCCTTGTTTATTGTGGCATCCTTATCTTTCGTATGTTTTGTATATATCCCTAATAGATCGTAGAGTTACTTGATAGTAGGTCGCTCCGTTTTAAAACTAGTATCCTGGCAAAAAATGGGTCAAAAAATAATCAGAAAATTAAGTTATTGCGTTAAGGATTGAAATATAAACCACTAGTTTTCGTCCTGATTTGCAAACATTGAATTCAATAGCCTGCAGTCTTAATGTTTGCAATTGAAAATTTGATGAGTATAAATATTTACTAATATTTAAGACTAAACCTCTAAGTTTTCGTTGCAATTATTTCAGAGAATAAAATTGACCAATGGAATAGTGTAGTAGGTTATATATAATAGTATTTCATTATAACTCGCTGTGTCAGCGGCTTCGCCAGCGTGGAAATCACCGTGCCACAATTATTTCTAGAATTCAAATTTTGAACTTAAAAGTAGTTATTGTGAGCTAACCATAAGAGATAGAGACATGCTATCGCAGATTTTTTTGTAGTAGTTTTATAGACCTACAATTCTCTAGTACATTATTTTTAGCGTATCTCTTATATATTTTTTAACAACCGCGCGATCTCTTCGACACAATTTACATAATACCGATATGTACTACATAAACATGTCTGAACTATCCGGAAGTATTTTACTATCTTGTGGTGAAAACCATACAAAAAACTGTTCAGTAGATTTTGAGAAGAGCGATTACATACAGACAAACAGCTTTCTGGGACTTTGTTTTATAATAAGTATAGACGACGAGACAAAAATATTACCTAAATAGTTAAAAATAAAAATATTACATAAACTTTGTGCGGCGGTTTTTTATGTTTCGTTTTTACTCTTAAGATCTTGCTCCTAGGAACTTATTTATTTTCTTTTCCCCAATACCTCGAGGCTTTGTCTGTCTTTTGACTACTGGTTCGATAGGTTGCTTCCAAAGTGAAGAAAGAATCAGGAAATCAGGAAAAAATCTCGGTGGATATAAAAAAGTAACAATTTAATTACGGCTACATATCAATCATTTCAGTCTAGTACTAAACTTGCGTGCGTGACGCTTTTAATTTAAAGTTTTTATCAGCGTGATAATCTTACTTTTACTATAAAATTTGGCTTAGCTTTGTATACTTTAAAAAAAATTTTATGTAATGTAAAGCTTGAGTTTGATCTCAAGACTTTTCAAGCTGGGCTCGATGTTTTTTTTAATTTGATTCATTAAACTAGCTACAATCAATGCAGTGTGGTATCCGACATAGAATAGACCACCCTCCTTTCTTACCGAGGTGTTGTTAGAGGCGACTAAGGTATGTGCCGTGTGGTATCCGGCTGCATAGAATAGACAACCCCCATTTCTTACCGAGGTGTCGTAAAAGGCGACTAAGGTAAGTTGACGTCAGGCAGGCGGCCGGTCGTAAAATACGTAGCCAAATCATGTGACAACATGTTTCTGACATGTTGTGCTGACCCCACTTAGAGTGGGATAAGGGCAGGAGAATGATAAACTGGCTACAATCAATACCGTACGTATACGTGATAAAGTTTATAGAAATACACTATTACTGTACAATATATTATTATTATACATAGGTTAAGTTCAGCTAAATTAATTACTCTGATTTTGAGCTACGTAGGCATTCACACAAATTGCTTTTAAATGAGGCTAAAGAACGACAATAAATCTACGTCGCTTTTATATGAGTTTAATTGATTGCAAATACGGTACACAGGAGCATGCTGTCCGAGATTCGTCTGACATTTGGGTAAATTAAATGGTTTGCGATTCTCTAATCGACTACCGCTAAGCGGAATACGCAGGTTTATACGTTTCAAAATTTCAAGCAAATTTATGGCACTATTAATTATTTTCAAAAAGAACACCATATACAACTTCTTTCGCCGATCATGTAGGATTAACTTAAAGAAACGTAAACGAACACTATAAGAATTCAAAATTATTATTATTAAAGGTTAAATGATATAGAAAACGATTTGTACAAGTTCTAATCTATTGCTATGTACTTTGTAATACTTTTATTGTTAGTCGGACTAAAGACGTGAGTATATAGCATCGTATCCATTTCTATACGCAAACGATAATAGTCCATAATACTTTTTTTTAATTTACGTAGACTAAATTAATTGAGAATCTAAATATTTAGATTCTCAATTAATTTAGTTTCAAAGGCATAAACATCGATAACATTGCAATTTTTAAATTGCAATGTTATCGATCAATAATGTGAAGACATCCGAGCAGAATCGCCTAATCGCCGGCGTTGACGAGAACATGGCCCGGTCTAGTCGGTCACGGGCGACGCGGCCAAATTGGCACACTCGCTTGGTTAATTTTATCGATCTATCGCACCGGATTGCCTTGTTTTGAAAGTTCATAGTAAACAATATCTGGGTTATGTGCCTTTCTTCCGCCATCGACTTCAGTATAGGTCAACAGTCGCGATGTTAGTCGACGTTTACTTAGTTTTCTACTTTAAAAAAATTGTTTCATTTTTCAGAACCCGTTTATACTTTAAGGCGCTCAGGCTATTCGGCAGGGAAATTCCTTAATGACAACTATAACTTGATATCCGTCGGTTGGAAAGAAGAAAGATTATTAAAAAACCATATTTAAAAGTCTTCGTCATCTAATTGGCTTGTTGAGAAAGTTAGTGAATAACACTTTCACGTCGAGAAGTTTTGTGGGGATGAAAATCGGTCAAGTGAATTAAGCGTCTGCACTTAAACTTGAACAACTTTAAACGAGTATACCAAGCTTGTGTTTCTGAGTGTCTACATCTATTATAAGACACGCTCTGTTCATTTGCTAGGAAGTTATTGGTAATTAATTGTTTTATCAACTTTATATACAACTAGTTACTTTGCCTACATGAACTTCTGTTTCGAAGTATAAAATACTTGCTCTTACCTACAGCATAAAACTGCTTTTACAGTGTTTACAAAATTCAAGTTTTTATCTTATTCTCATGGATATAAAAAATGTTTTATTTGGATTTCTATATTTTGTATGTTTATTGTTTCTATAATAATAATTATTCACTTTACAATGTAATTTACTATTCATGTTTTCAAGGCTTTCGCTACATAAAGTAGATTCAGATGTAGATATTATTCTGTGTAAAAGGAATTAGGTCAGAAGAAAATAGTCAAAACATTTATACAACCTTGGATAACTTTTGTACTTAAATATATTTTTCCATCGGCACAAATTCGTCTTCTTACGATTCTTTTTTGTTGTTTGCCATTTACCAGATTGCCAGTTCCCCTATCGCCAATGTATAGGCGCCTACTTTTTAAAGCTTTGTATTCTATAATATATTTAGCCTTTGAATACTGCATCATAAATGATTATATATATTTTTTATTCATTGAAAATATAACTAGCCTCAATTATTATTCTTTTCATAATTTATTATTCTTAAAATTAAAGGTTTTGTAATTTTTTAATATTTCTAAATTCAAAATAATTTAATACCATTTTGAAATAAATAAAATTTATGTTGGCAGGAAGCGGAGCAATTTCTCAAGCTAGCGGTGGTTTTTATTTTACTAATTTTAATATTTAATTCTACTCCCTCTAAAATGATCGGAGCGTTTTTGAATCGATAAATTTAATTATATACCTATCATATTAAATGTATACGTTTGCTTTTTCTGCTATCAGTGGTTAGGGCTCCGAAGTGAGAATTTTTTCTACAATTATTACTTTATATCACAGACTGCCCCTTAAATTATACTTATCACAAGTAACACTGGATTTACGCAAAAATTAACATTTAATATTTCTAAAAATATAGTTTGCAAATATGGTATATTTTGTACAAAAAAAAATATGGTTAGAAAACACGCGCTAAGGAACGCGTATCGTCCGCTTACAAGTCGCAGGTGAACCTTTCTAAGACCAGTATATAGTTAGATGAATAATAAATAGGGATTCTGCTGTTGCTCGGTTTATATTACAAGATTTTCTGATACTCAGAGAGGAAAAGGGACCTACTAAAATTAAAATTAGAACTGTTTGGTGTGCGGATTTATATCACGGGGACACATGTTGTACATCTTTAGTTACATTTGAAACATTAAATTATTTTAACTTAATATATGATAGTCGAACTATGGAAACGCATAGTATATGCCCTCAAAAAAGTCGCATTGTGTCACCGCTGAGCTATCACAGCTTAAATCCTCAAAGAACCCCGGGCAGGTACCAACGAGTTTTTCTATTAAAACTTATGTGTCTAATTGATAATTGCAATTTATCACATGCTTATCGATGAAGTAAAACGAGGCGAGGAAATCTGCATATATTTAGCGAACTCTAGGGATATTTGTAACCTACCATTCCGCATTGGTCCTCAATCCCCCTCTCTCCAGAAACGGAGAGAGGAGGCCTATGCCCAAAAATAGCTTAGTAACAGGCCGTTACTTAACTTTATAATATATTTTGATGGATAGGCTTGTCAGCAATTCTATTTCAAGGTAAAAGATTTGGATTGTCATCGAAGCGAAGCTTAAATTTTTGACTTTGTTAATAATAATAATAACGCTTACTATGTATTTTATGGTTCAACATAATACACAACCACAAATTATGCTTTCTGTACCGAAAATGTAATGTAGGTTTGCACGCTATATAACTTTTTTATTAATCGTTAAAGTTAAAGCGTTTAAGCACAATTTGTAGACTATAATTATGAAAAATTAAAATATTTGAAATGGCAGTCTATTACATAACGATCATAAATTAAATTATGAGTTTTGAAATCGGTCATTCAAAATAAATTAGTACAAAGATAATTAGAACTACAATGAAATAAAATTTAATACTAAATAATTATAAATCATTTAGTCCGAAAGTTACATTTATCTCATGCTTTTGTTATTTGCTCAGATATTCCTTTCCACAAATACGCCTCAATCTGCTAAAATCATTAAAGTTTTCTATTGATGGGATTAGAAATACAATACTAGTAAATATATTATAACGACGATATTTTTCCTTTACACGTATTCAATAAATATGAAGGAATTTTCTCAAAAGTCAGCTCTTTTAATTTATATCAACAACTTCTCACTATAACTGCTGTTTTTTTTGTATACTACTGACCTAACTATTCGTAGGGAGTTTTATTTGAAAAATGTAACAATATGCATTTCTATGTGACATTCTAATAGGCTCTTTGCAGCTATATAAATGAAGCAAATGATACAAATTTTAAAGATAAATTATTCAGTTCGATAGTTCCCTTGTGTTTGAGATACAACTTTATGATTTTTTTAAAGTGAAATGTTTAAATTGTACTACTTTAAATTATATTGTAAGATTTACAATAGAGTAGGTAATAATATGACGATGCGTTTTTCTCGACATTCTTGTGAAGACATCGAAATAAATACAATAGATGTCAATTAGCCACTACATAAAGGAATAACTAAAATACAAAACAGAACCTTCAAAAAAATATAATCTAAATGAGCTCGACATATTTCTGTAAAACGAAATTTCGAAAATGTTCTTAATCTAAACTACCATTCGTTGTGATAGTTATAGTCATTAATTCTTCTTAAATTCAGGAAAAATTACAATGCCAGGTATTACTTTGTTTTAATATAACGCATTCTTAAACGTACTTACGTACGTTACGTACGCATACTTAAATACCTTTACTGAATATGTAATTTTATAACCTTGATTGCGTGTTTTGCCTATCTATGGTTATAATACCACTTAAATCTATTGTTACATTAATGAAAAACGAGTTGTACAGCTATGTGAGTCATTAGAAAATTAATGAATTTATATTGCTTAAATAATTTTCAAGTTTACGAAAAGCATACACGCATTTCAGTTGAATTTTTAAGTAACTACTTAATAATTCACGCGTTGACACTTCGTATAATATACATATAACGATTATGCGGTAAATTTATTGAAGCTTATTATTTTTATTCGCAATAACCGATAGCCGAACGGTGAGACCGTGTGACTTTACAAGGGGTCACGTGTTTAGACCCGTAGGTACGAATGAGTTTTTCTTTTAAACTTATGCGCTTAATTGATATTTGATAATTTAATTTAACCACACGCATTTTTTGGTGGCGAAAACCTGCAAATCTCTGGAGAATTTCTGAGATATGTGTAACCTATCTTTCGATCTTGGAAGAGCGTGTTTTGTAGTTCCAACCCTTCTGACCAAAAAAAGAGAGGCCTAAGTCAAAACGTAGGATATGTTACTACTATCCTACGTCTTGACTTAGGATAATAACAGATCATATTGACTTGATCGTTAACTTTGTAATATTTAGAAATACGCAAATGACTGATTTGACTGATTGGCTGACAAATGATGAATGAGTGGAAGAACCGAATATATAACAAGGCTTAAAAATCCGTCCCAAAGGTTTACCATTCACCAACGTTGCGTTTTCCTGTTTGGGGTAGCTATTTAACCATCTTAAGTCCCCAACGCCCATCGGTTCTTCGCACTATGTATCCTGCCCACTTTAGCATAGCGACACGGTGAAATATTATTGAAATATATGAAATATCTTTATGGGGTAATGCGCGGCTATTGAAATAATTTACAATTTAAATTCGCGCGATTCCCTACGAGAGAAGTTCAAGGAAACAAGTATTCTTACATTGGCTTCACAGTATATTTAAAGTAATTTAATTTTTGTACATAAGAATATAAAAAGATTGGCGAAGTATATAATAGACAAAGTAGGAACCGACATAAGCTTGCGATTCCTGCTTTGCGCCTTGCAAAAGTACATAAGTCCTTCGTGGGTTTGGGTATAAGATTCTATAATAAAATTCCGCAATCTACTTTAACTTTATCATTGCAGCAGTTTAAAAACACTATTAAAAAGGGCTAAGACAGAAAGCCTACCATACTATTGAGGATTATTTAGACGATAATAATGCGTGAATGTAGCTTCACTTCGACCCTGTATAAGACATTAATAACTCTATGTAACTAGTAATAAGAATTATTATTTGAAGAGAGCAACCGCCGAGTTTCTTACTGGTTCTTCTCGGTAGGAACAGCTTTCCGAATCAGCAGTAGATGTTGACGATTCAAAAGCACTTGTTTATAAGTTTACTTGAATAAAGAATATTTTGAATTTGAATGTATTTATGGGTAGTGTTGGTTCTTCTACACATTTCCTCATTTGTAATTTAATCACGTTGTGATACTTCAAACATAGCTCGCCCCATTACTAATTAACGAAAAATTCGTTAGTGCAATATTGACTTTTTTAACTTTTACTTCATTTGCACGGTTGATTCAGCATTTACCTAATTAAGGGTTGGCTCGGGTACAAATGGTGTACTCAGTGATTTTTGTATACATTTGCAGATTGCACATTTATACTCGCAATCTATTTAAAGCCGTGTTAATAAGAGCTAAAAATATATCGAATGTGTATTTTGGCAACTAAAAGTTTTTAAAAATATAATTTTAAAGAAGTCCACGTGTGCTCCGATTAGGATATAACTATAGTTTACACGATTTATCATTATTATTCACTTCTAAGTGGGGTCAGCATAACGTGTTTTTTTATTTCCATTCAGCAGGCATACCATGAACTCTTATTGCGACTCAATTGAAGACGAAAACGAAATTGTTTTGCTTTTTCATAACATGACATCTTAAAGACGCACACTTTAAGTCGTTGCCGAATGAGCGTTCGCAATTCGTCCTAAGAACATATGAGTAAAAGAGACATTGTTATCAATAGTTGATATAACGTTATACTTTTCAAACATTACGACCCCAATGCAATTAACACTTCGTGGTACGAAAAGAAAGCGGTTCGCGGTCGTCGTTTACGTCTTCAATTCAGTCGCAATAAGAGTTCATGGTAGGCCTGCTGTCCTATAATTCGTAAAATTCGGTGCTACTCCTTTTACGACTATATGCATGTCATCCAACCATCGCCACACAATACAAACAACTCTTTTTAGGCGTACCTCTAGTCACTTGTCCATTCATGTTCATACTTCACACTGGTTTGATCACAAGATTTTCATGCCTCCTCACGTTCTATGTCCATACCATCTTAATCTTGCACTTCTCGTCTATTTCTGTAATGAGCACAAGTTTTAGACTTCCCCTTATATATTTATTTTATATATCGGGACTGGACCAGTATGTAAAAATTCGGCACAATCACACAACGGGAAGTGGGTCAAATTTAACTTGCAAGATTCCACCGCCACATACAAACACGGTAAGTTGAACAGCTTTTAATAAAACAACAGTAATCCACGTGTTTTAATATACTACAACTAATAAGTTACGAAATTAATAATATTAATTATAAGTTCAAATGATTAGACGAATTAAGGTTAAATTAAAGAAACTATAAACTTAGGAATGTGCTAGGCTAAAAGGGTATTGCACATTCCTAGTTAGCATAAAATAAATCACATTTTATGCAAGTATTATCAAGTATTCTTAATTGATAGTTATCGTTAGATAATTGTCCTGTCAGTAAGCGATTTTCTCGATGGTGTGGTTTTTCGCCATAATTTATCGAGGTTAAAAAACTTCATTATACATGAAAAATAAATTAATTACAATTTTTATTATATTAGCTTCATTTTATTACTAATTTACTAATTTTCGAATAAAATTACATTCGAATTACAGATATAAAAAACACTCTATTAAATAAAAACACGAATGTCCTCTGCTTAGATGTAACGTGGATAACCTTGAAACTTTTCTGCATGAATTCTAAGTTTTTATACAAGTGAAAACAGGATGACAAATTAATTATCTATAAAAAAATCTTGCTAAAACAAAATCTTATAAAATTTACATATTTTTTCAGTTAAACGTAGAATATTGAAATTCTTTCATACGGGCACAAAATTATATGTTGAGATTCTCCTTGCTGATTACTTTACTTTGATGGTACCGGAAGTCTGCATTTGTCGTCCTTTTGATAAGCCCTCTCTTCAAAGAATAGATTTCAGATGCTCTTCTAAACGATTAATTTAAAAATATAGAAAAAACTGCAAATCTAATAATAAAATTATTTTGCTAAAACTGATAGTCCACTATACATTTAGCACTATATATTTTTTCTATTTACTGTGTCGCGGATTATAGCAAAATAATTTTATTATTACTTTTGTATTATGGATCTCCGCAAAGTAACGCCTAATTCTATAAATTAGAAAAAACTGCTTTTTGATATCAACACCCTAATACATTAAACTCAATAAATATGTATACCTTTCTTATATAATTTTTCTGTGATAAAAGTGTAGTTAATAATTAAAAATTAACGAAATTAGTGTTAAAATTGCATCCCAAAGTAGTTAAATGTATAATAATTGCTTTACTATGCAGTCATCGATATTTATCAGCAATGCTCATAAAATCTATATACCGATAGGGGTATAATGTTGTATGAAAACCTCGTAATAGCTGTTTTGACTAGCAGACATTGAGGCGGCAAGTTTGCCAACAGTGTTCATTTAGGTCGAGACGTTATTGATTTTTTATTTTACGTATCGCCAAGGCAGGCACGCTATTGATATCAATAGGATTTACAATTTCTTTATGTGGTATAAAGAATTCGTGCTAGAAAAATTAACATTTTAATTTATAATCATAATAAAATTTCTGTCGTTTTCCGACAAAAAGATTTAACAAATTTTCCCAACTTTGACCAGTTAAAATGTTCCCCGATCTGGAGACAATCCTGGCAGCAACATCAGGTCAAGCTTATCATAAACATGCATTATTATCGGGTTTAAACCGGTACGTAAAATTTCAGCTCAATCGGACACCGGAAAGTGGGTCGAATTTAACCTGCAGGATTCCACCTTCACAGATATATAAGGCAAGGTAAATTAAAGCTCTTAGTAATAAGAGTAAAATTTATATTCATCTTCTTTAAACTACTATGGATGATAAAAGGCGAGGAGGTAAGTTGATGTCAGGCAGGCGGCCGGTCGTAAAATACGTCATGTGACAACATGTTTGTAACATGTTGTGCCGACCCCACTTAGAGTGGGATAAGGGCGGGAGGATGATGATGATGATATAAAATTCTCGTGTAAATAAATACTAATAATAATAAATACTAGTAGAGTAGTAGTAGAGTATAGTATACTCATCTTTTGAAATTTTGAAATTTTATTTGCATATTCAGTAGGTCTGAGGATCTAACATTTTTTATTTTATATTTGGACAATATTTTTTGAATATTCACTAGAAATTCCTTAGAAATAATTTAAATGGCAAAGCAACGTTTGCGCTAGTAAAGTAGTAAAGGCTTTCTGTTAGTAATTGGGCACATATGGAGATACAACTAATATGATCATCACAATTATTGAGTTGCCACAGAAAAAGGCAAGTAAATAAATATCTGATTTGAGGGATATTTCTTTTCGTAGCTATGGTTGTATATTTTACCGTAGATATAACTTAATAATCAGGTCCGCTCCAAATTAACTCAATGTCAAAACTTCAAAATTTTTACGGAACAAAAGCAGAAAATTGGACTTTAAGGTATAATTAATAGTCCTTGTAGAACTTTTATACATGACAGTTGTAATTTATCACGCACATAAAATATAAACGCCAGTACTAAACGACTTCGAAGAAAACGATTTAAGAAACTAAAACAGCTATATGCATAAAAATTTTATAAAAATCTTCAAGGACGGTCCAAAAGTATATTTATCGCGTTAATGGCACAAGTTCATAGTATGTGTCTATAAAAGAATCATTTTAAAAAAGCACACAGGTAAAAACAAAAAAGACAAGAAAAGTGTGTCAAAAATGCCTTTGGTCTTTCTATCGCTACATTTATGACAGAAAATGACTTGAATTAGGAAGGACTTCCTTTAGGAAAGTAACAAAATTTATTTATGCTAACATAAAGCTTTGTTAAAAATACTTATGATATTCAATTGAACATTAATCATAAAGATATTTTTATGTGGTTATACTTTAAATAAATGTATAAAAGATTTCACAAATCCAAAATTAATAATATAGATGCTGTCGCCAAAAATGTATTCCACCTCTGATTATTAGTAGGCGAATAACCTCTTCACTATTTGTTTAGTATCGCTATGAATTAGCCTTACTTTGATGATCGGCGGAATCAACAGCCGACGTTTTATTGAAATTATAACACTTGTATATATTATACTAGTATAATTCAGATACAAATAAAGGTGAAAGTCTGTGAGAGGTGAAAACTGAGAATGCGTTAGTATATTTTTTCCATCTTTAAGTGTCGCTCTGCGTGGGATTTTGTGCAACACTGACGAGAAACGACCAACTTGTGGCGAAACTCGACTCAGGTCAGGGGTGATTGCTTCCACTATTGGATACATCCACTGCCGCCCCGCCTGTATTAAGAGAATAGGATTCATATTCATAGATATCACTGGAATTACTTATATCTAGGGTTATACTCTAGATGACAAATGACAGATACAGATACTTAAATGACTTATAATCATTCCAGTGTTATTATTAATAGGTCTTGAGTGTGTGTGTGTTACTGTTTATTCGAGGAAAGTGCGTGAATCTAAAGAAAAATCTTCTGTATAATTTGGTAAAAATAACCTATGCGGCGCGGGTGAAACTTCAAAGTCCAGTTTATAATAACATTTGATATAAAGTTATGTGAAATGTAACAGTAAATTTTTTACATCATTATAAAACAATTGCATTGGCCAGGGCGTGAAGCTCGACATGTTTTATATTCATTAGATAGATTACAGCATCCCTTTCATTATCGCTCAGTCGTCTCGTTATATGCCTTATTCATCTTTCCTTTTCATATTTTAATAAAAGATTGATGGAAGTCAAGAAAGTTCTTGAAAATAATCATATTTATTCACATTTTTCAGTTTCATTTCATATGGATATATACCTAATTATCTAATATATGATTTTATATTTTTAGCTGGACTTCAATTATCACCTGATTGAAGGAAAACCAATTTCCTTAACATACATACAAACAAACATATATGGATTTCAAAATGAAACTAGACTCAAATATTCCTAATAAAGAAAATTTTGTAATTTAATAATTACGACATATTTTGGTTAATTTTCTAAGTACCTTATTTATTTTCATGAATAAATACTTATTATAAAACAAAATCCTCAAATTTTTGTACAGTTTTTACTAAAAAGTAGTGCAATTCTTTTGTACAGTACATTTCGGTTTTATGTAAATCGTGTTGAAGAGGTCGCCTAATTGTAAATGAACTCGCTTGCTTGGAGCTTTAGTCGCGTGTGTCGCGTAAACCAACAAACACGATAGCCTACAAAAATATTTCATAAAAGTCCGCGACAGTATATCTCTACCTCTAATGGTTCACACAATAAGTATATTACCCGGCATTAAATAATGCGATGTGCATTATTAATTCGATGTTTAGAACGAAACAGCCGGCCAGTTCGGTTTCGTAAAGCGCTGTCACACACGGGTTCGTCAGTCTGTGCGACAGAGACGATGCTCTATGAAGCAGAATCTAGGTGATTTCTCTCTCTATGCCTCGATGTGCATTATTTATTGCCGGGCACTATACTTGCAATGTGCAAAATTTCAATTTGGGACTTTTTTTGGTACACACTAATTTCCACGCGGGCAAAGTGTCTGCCACAGTTAGAATTTTAAAACGAAAGTTGAGTTTTGGGTAAATAAAGAAGTGTATTCTAGCAAAAATTTTAGGGACACAAATTTAAATCGAAACAATACTCAAAGCTATGTAAATTATAAATTGAGGTTGTCTACAAAAACAAAGTCCATTAAGGGTAACAAAGTAAGCGGTGTTATTTCGGGTCTAAAAGCCTTGTCTGAATACAACGCTACGAGTCGGAAATACGAAATCGGAATGTCTGCATTTAATGGCTTGTTCAACTAAGCCCTTTGAACTCTATAACACGATGAATTATGTTCAAAAGCTTTACCTTCTCAGTAGTGTAGAAAAATATTATTTTTGAGATTGTAAGTCAATATTCTCAAGCATGTCATTAATATTTTACTTTTGCTTTTAGATCATTTTTGGGCTCTGTTTCAGAATCCAACAGGAATGGAGTAACTGAAAAATGGAGGCTCTTACAGAGTACTTTATCGTAAGCCTTTTATGTATTTGTTGTTATTATCCATCGCAATGTTGGGACTTTATCTTACTGCTTTAAAATGGGCGTGCATTATACCAAGACAGCGTAATGGTTTATGAATTATGTTATAAAATAGTAGCTTAGATGAAATCTTGGACATTGGTATTTCAGTTACCACAGCAACCCTGGATCACAATTTTTAAAAATGCTATGAATACTTAATCATTTTTAATAAATTTTCATTAAATATGGCTCTATGATTTATGTTTAGCAATGAGACAGAGCATAATTAAAATTGTTAAAACAAAAAGAGAACATGAGTGCGTGATATTTATTATATAAATACATCTGTTTAAAGCATATTGCTAAACACTACACGGGGACCCTGTGGACAAGATATTCGCAGAAAGCTCTAGATACCCTAAGGGTTTAGTACAATAACGGCTTCAGAATACTGATGGGGTTGCCGCGGTTTTGTTCCGCGTCAAATATGTTCGCTTATACGCAAACAAACGGGTTTCATGCCGTGATAAGGAACAAGACCGCATCCTTGTTAACAAGACTGCAGTGCAGCTCCAATAGTATTCTGAGCACGTTAATAAGTACGATGGACTCGCCTGTGATGCATCATTTTGTTAAGGTGCTTGTTAGGTAGTCCTGAAGGTTTATTCACGTTATATTTTTAAATTTAATATTATTTCTTTTGTACTAATAACAAATTGGGCCTGAGCTGTCTAAATAAAGATTTATTATTATTATTATTATTATTATATAATTAACAGTAACACAAACCAAATATAATCACCATCTGATATAATTCTTTCAAAGTAGTTAGCCAAACACGTCAAGCCAATACACCATTGACGTCCGAAATCAGTGGAGCATTAGTCAAAATTTCAGTCTCAAAATACCTTTAGTCACATGACTAAAGTTAGTTAATACTGTGAAAGAAATATACATTAAATATTTTATTGTTTGGTATAATATTAAAAATCGTGCGTAGTAACAATTAAGTAGATCGTCTTTAAAAGTTACCCTGATTATTCTTTTAGAAAATCACACGCAATATAAAATTAGGCTGTAATTCTGTAGTTAAAGAAAATATTTTATTTGTAAACTCTCCGAAAATAAAGCACGTCAGTTGATTCGAAAGACGTAACGGGTAAGTAACGGGAAATAGATTTTAATTTTAAATTTCACTTTTATAGGAAAATTTTAAAATGAAACTAAATTAAAGTGCTTCATGCTGTGTTCTTTTTTAAATAATATTATATTTTGTTGTTTCGATTAATATAAATTAGTTTGTCTATTGTAAGTGAACCTTATAAAAAAGTAAGAATAAAATATTTATAAATTAGGTATCCACGATCCATTATGTTAACGGTGAATCCTTTGACCGTTTACCGTTTCTTAACATCGTTAAGAAACTTGCATATCCTTAACAAATTTCGCCGATATGTGCAAACTATTGATCGGAGTAGCGTAGAAGAAGGCTGTTATAATCTACCAGTAGAAACTGTTCATCCGACACGGTTTTATAAGTTCTGTCTGGCATGAATATATTCTTATTATATTTGATGATTGCTTTTAAATTATAAATAAATAAATATAAATAAATATATTGGATACACACAAAGTAAGTAACTTAATCCTTGTGTTAGGGGTGACAGACAACTTTTAAATATAGATTTACGAGTATATAATTTTAAAAACATACCTTAACAAATATTGACACCCAGACTAGAAGAACTGACAAATTGTTGTTAGAAAATGGCTATCGGCAGGAATCGCACTCGTGGCCCGCGGAGCTGAAGGCAGGGTCAGTGCGAACTTCATCAACGAGCCAGCTATAGCGATCAGGTTGTAAAAGAATCGTGAAACGACGTAATGATACTAAATATACATATATAGGGACCATTTAGCAAAATAGGGGAAATCGTATGATTAAAAATTAAAAATTAAAAAAATCCATAATAAATGCATATCATTGTAATCATCTGTGTTCTAATTAGGCTTGTATGTGCAATAGTTTGTACACTTAATTCAACGCAGTCTGTTCATCCCAAGGGCGATGCGCGCACGCTCTCAGCTAATTATAACATTTGACATTCACTGCCGAACTGTTTAAGACACGCTGACTCTCATCACAACATTGTTTACTAGAATAATAATAGTATATAAAAATAATAAATAAACACAATTCAGAATGATACATTTTTGCAACAAAGCCCTTATTATTAGAACACCATGTTAGTCTACCTTTTAATTATGACCTGTATTAACCTAAATATAGTTTTACACAATTTTCACAAGGTGTTTAAGGGGAGCAATGACATTCAAAATAAATCAAAATATTCTTTATTCAAGTAAACTTGTAAACAAGTGCTTTTGAATCGTCAACTTTACTGCTGATTCGGAAAGCTGTTCCTGCCGAGAAGAGCCAGCAAGAAACTCGGCGGTTGCTCTTTTTAAAATATAAATCTTAGAACTAGTTACATTTATTTATTACTGTCTTGTACAGGGTAGAAGTGCACCTATATCCACACATCCTTATCATCTAAGTAATCTTCAACAGTATAGTAGGCTTTCTGTATCAGCCTCTTTTTAACAGTGTTTTTAAACTGCTGTAATGGCATGACCAAAATTGATTTCGGAATTTTATTATAGAATCTTATACCCTAACCCACAAACGATTTACGTACTTTTGCTAGGCGCAAAGCAGGAGTCGCAAGCTTATGTCGGTTCCTACTTTATCTATTATATCATCTGTTGTCATTTACTATGTTATCTTTAAACAAATTCTAGAAGTAGTGTAAAGAAAGTTGTATCTTTTACACGCCCTTATATGACCTTTGATATGCACCCTTACACCTTATATAAGAAGTTTAAACAGAGGGATATAAGAACAGAACCACTTAAATACATAGATATCTATATATAGCTTCACAGTATATTTTTAGCGATTTCATTTTTGTATTTTTATTATTACATATTCACTTATAATAATTGAGATATATACAATTGTTTATTTGAAATTATTTAAACTATTTTACAAAAAAGTATTTTTAAATATACATAATTTAAAAAAATGGCGATGTAGGAACGGACATACTCGGAAGCTTGCGGTTCCTGCTAAGCGCCTATTAAAAGTACGAAAGTAGTTTGTAGGTTTGGTTATATATAATGTATGCATGTAAATAATACTAAATTTCCGAATTAAATTTTAGATTTGCCATAACGGCAATTTAAAAACGATGTCAAAATGAGGCTTCTACAGAAAGCCTACTTTAGTGTTGAGGATTACTTAGATAATAATAATGCTTAGACATAGCTACATTTCAATCCTGTTCAAGACAGTAAGGACTAAATGTAACTAGTAAGAATTATATAATAATATAATTATGAAAAAAAGAGTAACCATCGAGTTTCCTATCGACTCTTCTAGATAGGAACAGCTTTCCGAACCAGCAGAAGAGTTGGCGATTCAAAACCACAAGTTTACTAGAATAAAGAATATTTTGAATGTGGAAAATAAAATGAAATTGACCTATAACCTGGTTACACATTTTAAATGTTTCAAAATAATCTATATAGCCCACATCCTGCACTTACTTCAGATATATCAAAAAAATGACCAGCTAACTTCCCAAAATAGATGTAGATCATTAAAAATTCGCACGGCAAAATATAAACGTAACGTGCCATAAAGAGCTTTCGTCATCTTATATTTGAATTTTGTTTGTACGTGATTACTACCTTGTAACTTTGATGTAGTGGCGATAAAATGACTTTGGAATTATATAATATCTTTTTTGAAAATTATTATAACTTAAGAATTTTTTTTTTTTTTATTAGGTATGTACGTAACGCTGTTGTTTAATGTATGGTAGTTAATATTAACAAAGATTGATAACAAAAGATAACAGCGGGAAGATAATTAAAGCGCTGAAATTATTCAATCGATATCGCTAGCTGAACAAAAAACAAAAAAGAAAGCTGAAATGTAATAATGTAATTCTTTATATTTTTGTTTGATGACTGTCGATTGAAGTTCATTTGACATTCATCATCATTCTCCTGCCATTCTAAGTGGGGTCGGCACAACATATTACAAACATTTTGTCACATGATTTGGCTACGTATTTTTACGACCGGCCGCCTGCCTGACGTCAACTTACCTTAGTCTTTTACGACACCTCGGTAAGAAATGAGGGTGGTCTATTCTATGCAGCCGGATTGGTATCCACACGGTACATACCTTAGTCGCCTCTTACGACACCTCGGTAAGAAGGGAGGGTGGTCTATTCTATTCTGCCAGATACCACATGTCATTTGACAGTCCTTGGTTATAATTGAAGAGTGAATTTTATTCGATGAATATATAGCTCCCGATTGAATATCAGCTTGATTCGAATAAAAAATAATCCTAAATATCCCTGAATGATTCTGAAACCATAAAACTAATTACGTACATTTCGTATTTTTTATTAAACATAGAAAAGAAATTAAGGTAAATGAACCTAGCGTTTTGATCGGATCGCACGCTATCTTTGTTTCCAATATTCATCAATGTTCAATAAGTCTCGCACGACCATTTATAGTTAACCATTTTAGTGTTATTGTTTAGATCGATATTATTTTTAGTTTATGAAATAAAGATAAAGTTTTAAATTAGTGAGCGTTGGCGTATAAGTAGATAGTATTATAAGTAGATGCCGTGTGATATCCGGCTGAGTAAAATAGACCACCCTCATTTCTTACCGAGGTGTCGTAAAAGGCGACTAAGGTAAGTTGACCCACCCTGTGATATCCAGTTGAGTAGTATAGACCACCCTCTTTCTTATCGAGGTGTCGTAAAATACGACTAAGGTAAGTTGACGTCAGGCAGGCGGCCAGTCATAAAATACGTAGCCAAATCATGTGACAACATGTTTGTAACATTTTGTGTCGATCTCACTCAGAATGGGATAAGGGCAGGAGGATGATGATCGTTATATACATATATTTATTCGTAGCCTGCAGAAGAAACTATATAGTCGAAGCACAGGAGGGTGACATAAGTATCATATAAAATATAGGCTTATTCTTCATCGCCTTGTTGAAGTTTATATATAAAGACGCGCGCATTTTCTGTACATAAGTCCTATTAAGTTTTGGTACTTTTTCGTATAATATTGGACAATATGTTGTAATGCTGTGTGGATCCGGCTGAGATGAATATATGGCTGAGATAATAATATAATAATATTTACCGAGGTGTCGTAAAAGGCGACTAAGGTAAGTCGACCCCCCGTGTGGTATCCGGCTGAGTAGAATAGACCACCTTCTTTCTTACCGAGGGTTCGTAAAATAACGATTAAGGTAAGTTGACTGTAGTAAAATACGTAGCCAAATCACGTGAAACATATTTGTAATATGTCGTGCTGTCCCCACTTAGATTGGACTTAGCCCACTCTAAGTGGGCAGGAGGATGATGATTGTACAATACTTGTAACTTCAAATTAAATAAAAATATACGTAAATTTTATTAATATGTTTTCGACTGCTGCTAATAATGAAATCAGCTTTGTTCAAATGTAAAAATAGAACAAAATGCGGAATTTAGTAATTCGCTATCTAGTTAAGCTTTATGGGAATTCATTAATAAAATATATGGGATTCACTGATAATTTTATCTGACGCATTGAGGTGATTTTATTCCAACTAGTGAAGTATTATTTTATACTGTAAACAAGTATTAAAGTACCCTCAATTATATTACATTCTGTTTTCTATTTTCAGAAGGAAAAACTGGAATTTCTTTCTCCAGGTCCAGCGGGTTAGCCTTGGAAGTGTAACAGAAACATATTTTCGCATTAGTATGGATACCTCCTTCTAACTATATAACTAATGAGAGAAGATATATAAAAGTTTTAGACAAAAAATCCTGTTTTAAATGTTAAATTAATAAACGGCTTTTTCAAAGTCAATACTGAAGTGGTAAATAGAACTATGATAGTCCTATGTCGTGTTATCATCTTTTTAACTCTATAACTAACAATATATATAACTAATGAAATAAGAAAAGTCTGAAACAAAAAGGCCTATTTAAAAAGTTACATCAATAAACGGTTTTTTTGAAGTCAAAACTGATGAGTTAATTAACGTTATTATTGTGTTATGTAAAATTTACTTAAAATCTTGGACATATTTAAAACTGAAATACCTAACCACACGGAGTTTTAACGATCAGTCAAAATTACGTTACATTACGTTGTGACGCTATCGTACTTAGGGAGATGAACTTAATATCGTTAAGTGTCAACACATCCTACTTCCTACTAATATTATAAATGCGAAAGTTTGTGAGTATGGATGGATGTTTGTTACTCTTTCACGAAAAATCTATTAGACGGATTTTGATGAAACTTTACAGTTATATACGTTACACATCGGAATAACATAAAGGCTACAATTTGTAATGATTTTATGTAATATAACGATACATGTGAATAAAGTCGGAAAAAATCTAGCCTCTGAGAGCTATCTCGGCGTAAGCTGCCTAAACCATTAGAGTTACACAAAGATGATGTACCGTAGTATTGTTCGTCTTGAATAGTTCTAAATAAAAGAACGCGACAGCATATATATATCATATATCTTTTATGTGGAAGCCACTATGACCAAAATTGTGAATCATAAATTTAATTAAAGTAGATACTGTGGCAGACAAAAAACTAGTTGTGTTATAAAAACGTGTACAGAGTTAACAAAATGCATACTCCATTTATGACGATAGTATTTAAATTGTTTTGTAAGTTCTATTAATACAGTAAATATTATTAAAAATATTAAAAAAAAATGCATTTATATTACTGAATATTTAAAATTTATTGCATATATTTGAGGATAAAATTTTAATGATTGTCTCCCAAAATAAACTTTCACCATAGTTCATTATTCTCGTGCCCTTATACGATTCTACGGGTGGGTCGCCACAACAAGTTATAAACATGTTGTTACATGATTTGGCTAGGTATTTTACGACCGATCGTTTGCCTGTAGTCAATTTACCTTAATCGCATTTTACGACACCTCGGTAAGTCAGGGCGGTCTCTTATACTCAACCGCATCATCGGTTCATTTTTTAGTTTTTATAATTATGGTTTTTTATACTGCAAAATTAAATATTGATCAAAACGATAAAAAAAAGATAATTGCGTGACTAAAGCCTACATTTCAGGTTAATCGTAACGATCGGGTGGTTGCTGGATTAAATATTAACGAACGACTGTAAACTAGTACAGGACGATTAAGTCGATAGTTAAATGAGAAGGTTAGCTGAACGATGTTTGTTTCATTCTGTGAAATGTGTTATTTCATTCTATGTATAAAATAATAATAAAAAATTTTCAATAAACCGGACAAAGGTAAACTGTTCTCACTATTTAACAATTCAAAATTCAAATTCAAATTCAAAATATTCTTTATTCAAGTAAACTTGTAAACAAGTGCTTTTGAATCGTCAACATCTACTGCTGGTTCGGAAAGCTGTTCCTACCGAGAAGAACCAGCAAGAAACTCGGCGGTTGCTCTTTTTCAACAATAATTCTTATCACTAGTTACATATACTTATAAATGTCTTGTACAGGGTTGAAGATAAGCTATATTCACGCATTCTTATCTTCCAGGTAATCCTAAATAGTATAATAGGCTTTCTGAATTAGCCTTTTTTTAATAGTATTTTTAAACTGCTGTAAAGGTAAAGTTAATGTAAATTGTGGAATTTTATTATAGAATCTTATACCCAAACCCACAAACGAATTACGAACTTTTGCAAGGTGCAAAGCAGGAACCGCAAGCTTATGTCGGTTCCTACTTTGTCTATTATATACGTCGCCAATCCTTTTATAATTATTTATATTCATATGTACAAAAATTAAATTACTAAAAATATACTGTGAAGCTTATGTAAGAATACCTGTTTCCTTGGACTTCTCTCGCAAGGAATCGCGCGAATTTTTAATTGTAAATGCCACGTATGGCTTTTTTTTCTAACACAAAAATTTATTCAATGTCCGCGCATTTACCCCATAACAATATTCCGTAAGACATAATATTATGGAAGTAAGCAAAATAAACAAGTTTTGCTGTTTCAACGTCTGTAAGCCGCCTTATCTTTCGGACAGCGTAAGCCGCTGAACTGAGTTTCTCAGCAAAAGTTGTTATGTGTGTGCTCCATTGGAGTTTAGAATCCAATGTCACCCCCAGAAATACAGTTGTTTCTTCTGTTTTTAGTGGTATATAAAAGAGCTTATTTGCTATTTTAGCAGTATTAGGCAATGCAAAGTCTATACATTTTGTTTTGATTGAGTTCAGTACCAAATTAGCCTGAACCAACGAGCTACTTGCGACAAACCACTGTTTACTTCGTCAATATTTTCGTAATTTCTATTAACTTTAAATATCAAAGATGTGTCATCAGCAAACAGAGTTATATCGCAGATATTATTAATAGAATATGGTAGATCATTTACATATACTCAAAACAGAAAGGGACCAAGGATTGATCCTTGGGGCACACCCATAACCAAGGCCGACCCGGATGACTGCACATCATTAACGCACACTCTTTGAATCCGACTGTGAAGATAAGATGCAACGAGACGAAGCGCATTGTTCTTAACACCATAATGGCCAAGCTTTAGCAATAAAGTTTCGTGTTGAACGCAATGAAATGCCTTGGACAAATCACAAAATACTCCCATTGCATTTTGTGAGTTCTCCCACTGATCGAAGATATGCTTCAATAACCTCACGCCCGCATCCGTTGTAGACCGACCCTTGGTAAACCCATACTACTCAGGATGGAGTAAGTTATTTAAATTAAAGTGCCTGAGCAGCTGATTTAAAATGACTTTCTCAAAAACCTTGCTAAGAGTTGGCAAGATCGAGATAGGTCTGTAATTGTTAGGGTCGCTCTTATCACCGGATTTAAAGACTGGGATCAATTTACTATATTTCATTAAGTTTGTTAATATCCCTGTGTCTACGGACTTGTTAAAGATTTTGGCCATAATTGGGGCGATAATTTCAATAATATTATTAATTAATTTAACGGACATTCTCCACAAATCTGAAGTTCTTTTAATGTTTAAAGTTTTAAAAGTTTTAATAATATCGTATGGGGTAATGTGTTTAAACTCAAAGTTAACACTGCACTCCATGACGCTGCCCTTCAATATATTAAAAGTTTCCATTGGGGATGAGTTACTAGTTATAATAATAGTTATTAGTAATAATTAATAGATTCAACGGCCACGTTGACTTTTTTCGATATGTAATTGTTTTGCACTCCACTACATCAATTTATTAGTTGGTAATTGATAATTAATAATATTTTTTTAACCTTTATTTAAACAAAAAATGCATACAAAAGAAAATTAATTAAAATATAAATGAACTTATAACTAAAGTTTTTACCGAACAGATTTACAAGTTTAAAGTGTTACCGCTAATTTGTTACAGCTAATATGTGTATTTAAATTAAATCTGTAGTTTATCAACGACACAGGTCTCCTAGTGTGGGATCCACTGTAATTAAAAATTGGGAAAATGCTTCACAAAAATGTAACATAACTCAAAATTTGAACATAACTAAAAATTTGACACATTTCTCGATCGTAATTTAGTATATACGTTTTTCTTTATGTACTATATATTTTATCCTGTCCTAGAATTAACAACGGAAAGTCTTCTATCCTATTTGTTAGATACGCTTTCATTATAACAAATTAAACCAGAATATATTCAAACTAATTTGACCAGACTCAAATCAACGGTAAGCCGTGAAAGTTTAAACGACAAATAGTAGGACAGGAAGGAGAATATTTATAATATTAGTTTAAATTGCACTCGACAAATTATGTAAAATGGTTCTTTTCGATTTCTATGATTATAATTTTTCAGCGCAATGTTGTCCATTAGACAAGCATAACACAATATTATGTATCTTATTAATTTTATCGCTGACCTTAATACGAATTGTCGATATGAATTCGTATTCCCTTTAATTTGTTAATAAAAGTTTTAGGAAAACTCAACGATTGTATTAATGTATTGATTAGAATCGGTGGCCAGGTTTTAGTAGGTTTACTATATTTATTAAAACATTTTTACTGCTACAAAATAAACATTGTTGGGTAGTTATACCTCTATCGTTTAACATTATTCTTTAAACAAACATAGAATAAAAGAGGAGTTAGCGCATAGATGATTCAAAAAAGGTTTTAAGAAGTTTACTAGAATAAATAATATTTTGTATTTGAATTTAAAATTCAGATAGTCGAATACATGTTACCAGGAGGGGATAACTTGACTTTGACTTTTAGCTAGTTCATTAAATTCTGAGCAGTATAATGAACTGCTTGTAGAACAATAATAGTTTCATTTGAAATTGATTATAACTCAACAGAATCTAGTTCGTTTTAGGATTATCTAAAACCAATTAATTGGGTAAAGTTTTATCTTTTACAATTACATAAATAATATTCTGTCCGCATTGCCGCTCATTTTTTATATTATATAGATGAGAAGTGTGAGATTAAGTTGGTGTGGATTAATTAATTATTAATCAGGAGGGATGAAAATCATGTGACCAAAATAATTTTAAATGTGAATGTGGATGGATGACTAGTGGGAGGCCGAAATAGAGACGGCTGGATTGTGTGAAGAATGATATGCATGTTAAAGGAGTGATACCAGAGTTGATGAATGATAGAGGAGAATGGAAGACAAAGACATATTGTGCCGATCTCACTTAGAGTGGGATAAGGGTAAGAGAATAATGATAATGATGTAAAACCCTCATACTCCTAAAATACGAGAAAAAAATATCGGTTAAATCATGTAATTACTCCAAGAGTTACTAAATAAAAATTAGAATAATGAATAATAAATTCTTCTATTATCAACAAGCATTCATTTAATGCAAAAATATAATCTTTTGTCTAACCGAGTAATATATATCGTAATAACTGACTATTGAAACAAACTAGTAAACTGAACCACTTGGATAGCAAATTGATAAAAATTTCCAGCGATCACATGAGAGTTGTCAAGTCAAATTTAGATATCCCAACTTTACCAAATACAGAATATAGAGTAAAGAATTATTCAAATTTAATCATTTTATATCAGAATGATAATTGACGTTTCGGTTAGCCTATATTTATTCAGCTTTACGGGCCTTTCGGTTAGCAATGAAATTTTGTTCACTATTGAATTCAGTAATTGGATAAAGGGCCGCATGCAGTATATTTGCATGGTAATTTATAGAGCGATTAATGTAGATACGTGTTTTGATCATTTTTATCAATTAAAAGTTAAATTTCACAAAATTAAATTTAATATGCTCCAATTGTTCTAATTGTTATTTGTGCCGTTTGCATTGAGACTCTAGGGCCATTGGTCAAAGTGCAAAAAGAATTTTATCCGTTTTAACAACTCGGTTGATTGCCTCTTCGGGTGACAAGAGGGCTGGCTTCTTTTTAGCACAAAGAATCAGCTTAGCGATTCAATGCGGAAACGCTGCCAGCATTCTTGGGACCACGTGGACATGATTTGTATAGTATTAGCGTGTAAGTAATTTAAGATAGATATAACTTGTAAATTTTTGTTGTAAATAAAAAAAAAGCTTTTTTTTTCATAAAACAGTAGTTATAAATTAAACAATAAAATGTTGCATTTAAATTAGTATTTGTTAATATATGACTAAATTAAATGTTAATTTTTTATTTATTTAAATTTTTATGTATAATTGATATGTCATCAGAGGGAGTCTTTCTAAGAGATGGGATTGTGATATGACATGCATATGAAAGAAGCAGCGCCACAGTTGACAAATAATAGGACAGAATGGAAGAGAAAAACATATTGAGCCGACCTCACTTAGTGTGGGGTAAGGACAGGAATGATGATTTTCTGTATATTTAATAACTGTTACGGCGATTTAGGATGGTTCTTACGTTATTATTCTAACTAGCTAGGGAAGGTTAGGATCATGAATCTACATTTCTTTATATGTTTCATTTCAATTTTTTTTATATATTTCTTATTCCAATGTACCCTAGGACTCTGCCAGCCCTGCTTAATTTTTTTTAAAACAATTTTTATCCGCTGCCTTAATTCCAAACACATACGAAAAGTAGAATGACGTTTTCATCATTAATGAAAAAAAGACTTCGGAAATGATTTAATTAATTGATTAAATTGAGCGTGAAAACATATTTTTGACGTAAAATGATTTTTTTTCGAACTGACTGTATGCTGTTAGCTCTAACGGCTTTTACAGCGTCACCGGGCGGGACGGGTGAGCGAAGAAGCATCGTCGAGGTTGCGAAATGCAGAGAGTAGAGCGCAGAAGCTCTACTAACGTCGGGGAACGTCGTCCTAAGGGTGCCTCCTGTGAGGCCCACGTAAAATGATAACGAATCATAGCATAGTTTAATTTGAGCCACTAAATAATTATCATTACTTTTACAGCAGAAAGACTTATAGAACCTATTTGTAAGTCGTTGTATTAAGGTACTCTAAAAGCTTTTCGTCATAAATAATATTCAATGTATTCGGGTGAAACATTTTCACGCCAAAAATATGGAATTGCAGTATCTACCTCGATTTTTTAAAGATGTTACTTAATATTATCTATTAATCTTGATATACATTTTCTGGTATCATTTTATTGAAAATCTGTTACTACAATTTTTATCTAAATTCGTTGCAGTACATATTCACAAACGTCTGACAATCAAATCCATAAAACATGTCCGAGATATAATTTCAGACTTCTGTATGACCTAGTTCTTGTCAACAATTTACGTCATACTTTGGCCTACACCCAATATTTGCTGCAGAAAAAAAACAGCGTTAATATTACCGCTACAATCTATAGTTTTAATTATGCGCACGCTTGTTTGTTTTTTGCAAGCTTTAACTAACAATTATAATGATTGAAGCAAAAATAAAGTCCCTAGTCCAGTATAAAACATCACTGCTCAGAATATCGTTAATACACTGTTTTCGTCGAGAGCTGTGATAGTCCAGCGGTGGGACCGTGCGACTCTTTCGAGGGGAACACGAGTTCAAACCCGGGCAGGCACCAATGAGTTTTTCTATTAAAACTTATTAAAGAGTTTTTCTATTAAAATTTATCACACGCTTTTTGGTGAAGGACAACATCGTGAGGAAACCTGCATATCTCTCGAAACTGCAGGGATATATGTAACCTACCAATCCATATTGGAGCAGCATGTTAGGTCTGAGCTTCAACCCAACAACGGAAAGAGGATACCTATGCCTAGCAGTGGGAAAAGGCCGTCACTTTTACTTTTTTTATTGTTTTCGTTTGAAATCTATAAAATGTAATAATATTATAAACAAATAAATTATATAAAAGTTGCATCCATTGGTCTTAATGACATACGGTGTAACCTACAAAAGAGACGAGATTTCGGTGATCTATTGATGTAGGTATATCTACTTGTACCAGATTTCCTAATTATCTAATTATCTAAGTAGTAACAGTTTTTTTGGTGTGATAATGTTACCTATGTAATCACCAGTATGTCAAGCCTTGATTAATCTCCTTAAGCTTTGGATATACATATATTTACGCTGTTAGTTTATAGGATTTAAGGTCGATATGATTTAAGGTAATCTTTGTAAAAATTACTCGTAGATTGCGCACAAATATTCAATTTCACGGAAACAGTCTTGGTTTGCTTATTCTTAGCGCAAGTAGAATTTACTTTTGTAAAAAAATACTGTACATGTCACATATTTGCTAGTTTAAAAAAGGTATTCCATGCCCGAATTTTATATGCTGTTTATAATACCCGATAATATATGTATGAAATGAAAGTAACAATTTTATTACACCATCGTCATTCTCCTGCCCTGATCCCACTCTAAGTAGGGTCGGTATAACATGATTCAAACATGTTGTTACATGTTTTGGCTGGTTATTTTACGACCTGTAGCCTGCCTGGCGTCAACTTAATTAGTCGTCTTTTACGACACCTCGGTAAGAAATGAGGGTGGTCTATTCTACTTAACCGGATACCACACGATGGGTCAACTTACTTTAGTCGCCATTTCATTTTATTACGATTCTAATTAAATGTGTCACGATTAAACCAAAGACAGCAAATTACTGAAAGGAACGGCGTTTTGAAAAATTTTAGCGATGTGTAAAAAATAAGAAAAAGTAAAGAAGCGGCCTTTTACAATCGCACTGCTGGGAATAGGTCTTTGAATAGGAAGGGTTGGAGCTAAGACCTACCACGCTGCTCCAATGCGGATTGATAGGTTACGCATATCTGCAGAAATCTCTAGAGATATGCAGGTTTCCTTACGATGTTTTACTTCACCGAAAAGCGTGTGATAAATTGCAATTATCAATTAGACACATAAGTTTTAATAGAAAAACTCATTGTTGCCTGCCCGGGTTTGAAGTCGTGACCACCTTGAAAGAGTCGCACGGCGTCACCGCTGGGCTATCACAGCTCTTAGCGATGTGTGCCGCTTCGATATTATTTCAGTGGACGCGTGGCTTTACGATGTTTGTAAAGCGCAGGAATTAATTACTTCATTAATGTATGTACAACTGTTCGATACATACGTATTAGTTTGATGAACCTGTCAGGCGGATAACTTTTAATAACCTACCAGATTAGTTGTTTGGATGAAATTGAAGGTGACTTATGGCATAAAGTATAGAATAAAGTAACGGCCTTTTACCATCCCTCTGCTGGGCAGAGGTCTCCTATTTCCATTTTTCGGTGATTCTCTAGAGATATGCAAGATGTTTTCCTTTACCGCGAAGCGTGTTATAAATTGCAATTATCAATTACATACATAAGTTTTAAACAGCAAAACTCATTGGTGTCTATCCGAGGTTTGAACCCTTGACCGCACGAAATAGTCACCGCTGGGCGAAGTATATAAATGCATATCATACTTTAAATTATTAAATACCTACGTAAATTTGATAGAAAAGTGTGTGTACATACGGATTATTAATGGAACATATAAATGTTCACTATAACATTTTAAAGGCTCTAATTTAAAGCTGAGCAATGGACCGTCTAGGCGCTAACTCCGAAAACCATAGAGTTATTATAGTAAGGAAGTCAAAGTCGACTGGCCTGCCTTCTGCCTTTGCTGCTTTCTGCTTTCTGCCTTCTGCCTTCAGCTCCGCGGTTCGCGGGTTCGATTCCCGCAGAGGGCCAACATTTTCTATAAACAATTTGTTGGTTCTTCGAGCCTGGGTATGTATTTGTATTAAAGTATGTATTTAAAATTATATATGTAGTATACCAGTTGTTTTATTACCAGTTGTCTGTTACCCATAACACAAGTATTAAGTTGCTTACTATAGGGACGGACGACCGTGTGTGTAAGTGTCCCATATATTTATATATTTATATTTATAAAGGAGAGGACCGTGAGTACAAGGGTCCAAGAAATAATAAAAGATTTATAGAAGCAAGCGTTACTTTGCGGAATTCCATATTACAGAAGCTATAATCCGTGTTAAAAGTTTTAGTGTATGAAGTAGGCAACATTCACATACTCGTACATTATACATGCAAGACATAATGTACAAGTCACCACGCGTATTCCAAAATGCTGCCACCAGCAACAATTCACCAGCAATTTCATGCTAATTATTACTAGAATAGTTGCAGATTTTCTGTTATTTAGGTTAGAGACTACAGTTCGACATCATTAAGTTATGAAGTGTTAGGTCTCCCGGTCTCTACACTAAGCTGAAAATATAAAAAAATATTAGAAAAGTATTTTCCTAAACTTAGTCAGTGAATCTATTTTAAATAAGGGTGTCATGACCTAGTTCTGACGGCGTATATGGGATAATTGCACCGTTTTTAAAACGGTAATCCAAGTCGCAGAGGAAGTTTTAATATTCACTTGGCCGTTTATGTCTACTAGAATGCACGTTAAGGTGTCGGGCCCGCTTGTTACTGTTACATATAATAGCCATTGTTAATTCCAGCAAGAATTAATCGTATCTCGTACAATATCCATTATAAGTTAGGAACTCCATATTAAACGGCGCACTAAATTTATAATCTATACTTATTATAAAACAAAGTTTCAAAAACCTGTCTGTCTGTATGTAATTGATTATCTCAAAATCTACTGAACGGATTTTTGTACTGTTTTCACCAAAAGATAGTGGAATACTTCCGTATGGTTTAGGTAAATAATACATATCGGTATTATGTAAATTGTTTTGGAGAGATCGCCCAGTTGTTAAAAATCTTGCTTGTTGGGAGCTTTAGTCGAGTGCGCTGCGTAAACCAGGAGAGACACGCTAAAGTAATGAAGTAGAGAATTGTAGTTCTCTAAAAATACTACAAAAAGTCCGTGATAGCATGTCTCTATCTCTTATAGTTAACTCATCATAACTACTTTTATGTTTAAAATTTGAATTCTAGATAAAAATAGTAACACGCTCGTTTCCAGGCGAAGCCGCTGGCAAGGCTAGTTCTTAAATAAAATAATAATTTAAAGGAGAGTGACTGTGTGAAGTTCTGGTATTGTGGTGACTTATAGTTAAGAGTTCATTGACAATGCGAAAAAGCATTATAGAGTATTTTTGTACAACTTTTTAACCTTATAACTTATATCTCCTATAAAGAAGACTGAAGGCACAATATGTCAGTATGTTGTAGATGCTCTACATTTAGCGTTAGATTTCAGGTAGAGTTTGGGGTTATGTTAATATGTAGTATTAACTAAGGGTAAAGTTGAATTAATGATTCAAAAGCATTTTCGACGATTCAAAATTTACTTGAATAAAGAATATTCGTATTTGAGTAACGATAGCACTAAGCAGGCAATGTAAAGTACGAAAGATTTCATCGCGTATGGTTTTATTATTCCTAATATAATGCGAAAGTGGAGTTACGTAGTTTTTACATCGTTTGAACGATTAGATTTATTATTGTGTGTATTGTAATCTGTATTGACTCTTCTGTAGACGAAATTCCATCACCGTAAATTAATCTCTTGGTTAGATATTATAATTAAATCTTAAGACTGTAAAGACCTCGCGGTCGGCCCAACGGTCGGAGCTTAATCCTTTTTTATTTTATAAGTTATAATAAAACTATTCTGCTATAATCTGCGATAAAGCGACTTATTGCGGATTATAACATTTTATTATTACTTTTGTATTATTGAACTCTGCCTAGTAACGCCTAGTTCTATAAATTATTTTTTATTTGCAAAATATCACTTCCCTTGGCTCCTATGAGATATGAGAACCTATCGTTTGCAACAAGTAAACGCGCTAATACACTGTATACTGTAGGTCTTCGATGTCCTAGGTTTATTATAAGGGTTAAAGAACTTTGTTTGATATCGATCTTACGTTAAAGCCTTGTTATTAGTAACAAGCTAAGCTGCAAAGCTCCGTAAGCTCAACGATGTATCGGTATTAACAAAGAAACGATGTTTGAAAGTATTTTATATAATGTAATTATTATTTTTCGTAATGCTATTGCTGTTTGCCGTTTGTAGAAAGACATCTTATTTATTTATTTAATGCTTTTTGTATAAAATAACACATGAAAAACTGGTTACAGTTAAATATATACTGTCCAAAGGCGGCCTCATTTCTGTAAGCAATCTCTTACAGAGAACCTTTGGTGAACATAAATATAGAAAAAGTCAGTATGTGAGAAGCTGCAGATTACATTAAATAGATTAGGTTATATATATAAATAATACTTAAATGCGTTAAGATCCGTACAGATCACCAACATATCATTTAATCATAGTTATTATTAGCAAAAATTCAATGGATAAACAATTAAAGATAGATATCCCCTTATGCGTATTTCGCCGTGGTATCCAGATATGTAGAATAGACCACCCTCATTCCTTACCGAGGTGTAAAAGGCGACTAAGGTAAGTTGACTCGTTGTGTAGTATCCGGCTGAGTAGAATAGACCACCCTCATTGCTAACCAAGGTGTCTAAAAGGCAAGTTAACGTAAGTCAAGCAGCCGGTCGTAAAATACCTAGCTAAAGCATGTTATGCCGACCCCACTTAGAGTTTTATAAGGCAGGAGAACGAAGATATCCTTATGCGTATTAGCGGTCAACTAAAGTCCACAAACTCGCAAGCAATGGTTAACTGAGCTCTATGAACATTAAAACGAAAGTGTGAGATATTAACTAGTTTTATTAACTCCATCTACACTCAATATCATACAATTTCATATAAATTTTACACTACAGAAAATTCACCGATTTTTAATATATATGGTTATATAATAAACTTTACAGTATCCACGTATATAGGAGCAAAGATCGTGCAAAACAAGTTATGAAATGTTCTTGCACTTCTACAAGACTATAATTACTAAATGTAACTAGTTATAAGAATTATATTTTAAAAAGAGCAACTGTGGAGTTTCTTGCTGGCTCTTCTTGGTAGTGTTTACAAGTTTACTTGAATAAAGAATATTTTAAATTTGAATTTCGGTTTCAAGTGTATTAAGACTAAAATTTAACTGCGTAAAGGATAAGACACTCGGGAAATATATTGGGCTTGAAGTATAGAACGTATGATATATAGGAAGGCGTGTTTTAAAACAATTTCTTAAAACACTTTCCGTTTACGACGATCGAACGAAACAAAAGACTCGACCTCTTTTGTAAGCTTCAGAGGCGTCATGGCTTTCGATGTCTTGGGATAGTCTATAATACTTTTTCGAAGGTAAATCCAGACGGATGTCTACAGATGTCTGGTGATAAATATATCTAACTTTTACATCAGTCAGTATTGTTTCGTAATACTTTAAACTGAGTAAAGTTCATGGTAAAAAAGTAAAGTAAAGTAGTGGCCTGTTACAATCCCACTGCTGGGAATAGGCCTCCTCTCTCCGTTTCTGAAGAGAAGGGTTGGAGCTAAGACCTATCACGCTGCTCCAATGCGGATTGGTAGGTTACACATATCTCCAGAATTCTCTAGAGACATGCAGGTTTCCTTACGATGTTTTTCCTTCGCCGATAAGCGTGTGATAAATTGCAATTATCAATTATTAGACATATGAGTTTTAATGGAAAAACTCATTGGTTTGAACTCGTGTTCTCCTCGAAAGAGTCGCACGGTCTCACGGGTGTTAGTTTATATTTTGTAGTATACTGTCCTAAACAATACTTGGTTGTAAAATAGCAAATCAATTATATTTATCTCATATTTTAATAAATGTTCAAAATATAATTTAAAAGCTTTAATATTTATAAATGAACCCTGCATAGCTTTTCCTTCCGTTTCGTGACCACCAAGTAAACTCTAACAAAGACAACTGTTATAACATAGGACATTCTTTCTAATTAAAAGAAAATAGTTTTATTTGAATCTCGTTTTCTATGTTTAAATATGATATTAGACAAAGAGTGACAGAATCAAGAAGTTTTATAAATTACGGACAAACACGCCCATTCAGATTTTCACACCAACAATCAAAATCATCTCAAAATGAACAATTAATATAGTGTAGTGACTTTGTTGTTTTCTATAATGGATGTTTAAATGAAAACGAAAACTCTGCTGGCTTGATATTATACTTGAAATGTTACTTTAATGTTGAAGTTGATATTTAAGTTACTAAAAACAACATTTTAAACTTTATTTTATTATGCAGGTGATATCCATTTTGATGTGCCAAATTCGCTTACGAATAAAAAGGGCTGTAAAAGTTTACCTTGCCGCTCCTACCGCAGTATCGATTCCTTCGTACCACCAGCGCGGTCCCACCGGGCACCACCACTACCTATATAGGCAAAGTAGAATAAAACACATACACTCAAAACGTTCTCACAAATCCATAAGGAACCGGCAAAATCTGCATCAATTAACTTTTAAACGTCAAGTTTGAAAGTAAATATAATTTTATGCCATAAATTGTTTATAGTCCGAGGATTCTGTACTGTTTTTTTTTACAGTTTTGAACGCGTTGCGCGACGCGGGAAAGTTTTATGGGGAATTGCGCTTCCCCATACCGTCGGGGCGGACGTAGCTGAAGTTTTCCGCGCGACGGCTACAGGCGAGATGTGATGACTTGTTACGCAACGGACTGCGACGCGAGTCCGCCAGGGGGCAGCGTGCCGCCTAGTGGCGCAGTGGCGGGCATGCGCAGTACGCATCGCCTCTATCGTTTTATTTTCAGACACATACTTACATATTTTTTGTTCAACGTTATTATCGAATAAAGTTTATGGTCTCTGGGTACCAATGTTTATTATTTATTAATAAATCACGCGTGCTGTTAAAATTTTAACTTCAAAATCAAGCCTCTTACGTCGTGTATCCCCGCTCAAATTATCTTGTTTCACTACCGATCCTTTGTTCCCTGTAATGAGAATGAGTTAACGATTGATTTGGAATTTCGGTGTTAATGAAATCAGTTGATTAACTGTTAGTGTTATGATATAAGTCTTGCATACTCGTATATTCATCACATGTACTTGCTATTCTTATTAATTTGATGATTTAACTTGCTCTGTGGTGCAATCCACACCAATCATCATTCTCCATTAGGCAGTGAGATATAACACTGATCCCATAGTAATAATACTTTCATCAGTTAATTGCAGAGGGTTTAGCATTAAAAGGATTTTGAGGTACAATATTCAAAAACAATTATCTTACCTTATTTGTACTAAATACGTAAATGAAGCCTTGCAAGTAACACTATAAAAAAATCCCATTTGCTAGTATTAATTTATGATTGGCTTGTTCATCACTGCCTGAACAGAATATTAAATATTTCCACTTCATGGTACTAATGGTGTTCTAATTTATCGACTCTTATTTGATTTTAGGTCATCCGTTAATATCGATTCTTCGTCTCCGATCTGTAATACTTAAACGTTCCCGAGATTAAAGAAGGAAAGCTATAAAAACACAAGCTACTCTCTTAATTCTTTAACTTAACTGCATCAATTATCAAACCGGCAAGCTTAGCGAGAATAATGACAGTACATTAATATTAGCGAACCTATATAAATGAATAATGTATAATAGCCAATATAAAGTGGTACCATAAAAGCCTAGCCACTATTGATAGCCCGTATTTTTAAAATAAAAAGAAACGTATTAAGACAACTACCTTTACTAAAAACTAGTTAGAAGTAATGTTATACGCCGTGTGGTATCCCGCAGAATAGAAAAGACCACCCTCCTTTCTTACCGAGGTGTCCTAAGAGACGACTAAGGTATGTGCCGTGTGGTATCCGGCTGCATAGAATAGACCACCCTCATTTCTTACCGAGATGTCGTAAGAGGCGACTAAGGTAAGTTGACGTCAGGCAGGCGGCCGATCGTAAAATACGTATCCAAATCATGGGACAACATGTTTGTAACATGTTGTGCCGACCCCACTTAAAGTGGGATAAGGGCAGGAGAATGATGATGAGAATGATGTACAAGTAATGTCATATAATCAGGATAATGTGGTCTGTGTGGCATACCAAATATAGGTTACATAACAAGCATACAGGTATTTTGATGTATTTCCTGTGTAATATTTACGCTTTCGTCTGTAAGTTCGGATTTAAAATGTTGGAAAAAATATAATGTGACACCCGAGCAAGGCAAGCGCGTGTCGTAAGTAGTGAATAAAGAAAGTCAATAACAAGAATGGTTAGAGGTCATGGCGCCAACGAGACATCGCGTGAACTACGATAATAGTGAATCGGCAGGCGAGTCTAGGCCCCGACCTCGCTTTAAGTAGTATTTATATGAAACCACGGAGAAATACACGATATATTTCATATTAAAAATCTAAACGCTACCTATAACAGTACTGTTTAAAAAAGTCGAATTTGACTTTATATATTTAATGCCTAAAGCAGCGTCATTAGCCAGAGGCGAGCGTTAAAGCATCGCAAAGGAAAGAGGGTTGCCTGGAACATATAGGATTATTTCTGTTTGCCTATAAACTATACTTTTTAAAGATTTAAATAAATATAAAAAAAATATTCTGGCTGAGTAGAATAGACCACCCTCATTTCTTACCGAGGTGTCGATAAAGGCGACTAAGATAAGTTGACCCATCGTGTGGTATCCGGTTGAACAGAATAGACCACCCTCTTTCTTACCGAGGGGTCGTAAAATAAGACTAAGGTAAGTTGATGTGAGGCAGGCGGCCGGTCGTAAAATACCGTAAAAAAGCCAAACGATGTGACATGTGTTTTTAGCATGTTGTACTGACCCCAATTAGACTGGGATAAGGGCAGGAGGATGATGATAAAAAAATATATATTTATATTTCTCACACTGTTCCAGCATTACATATCCCTCACATTTTATCGAGATATACAGAAATTCTCCACAAAATTAAACGTATCTAAAATGGATGCTATAAGATAAATATACGACAAATAGTTACTGTATATTTTAGAATAATGCGCATAATTAGATTGGCTTTGAATTACTTAAAATTACATAACACTTATAAGTAAAAACTTCCTCGGAAAATCCTCGAGTATTCCGTTCATAAAATAGTTTGCTAAACAATTCAATTTTAATTTAAATGTCAAGAACGTTGGTCTCTCATTTTCAAAATATTCTTTGAAGCCCTTGTGAAAAGCAATGAGCAATTTACAGTTACGTTATTTCCGGACGGAAGGTTTGATGAGGATATTTGAATCCAGTTTCGAAATAAATCTTTTACTAAAGAAGAGGGGGAAACTATTTGAATAATTTATGTCACAGCGTTGCTTTTTTATTAGATAATTTATGTATCTATGCTGATGAGATATGGACAATAAAAGTCGCTTATCATCACTGCATCTATCCTTTTTAGAAGTAAAATAACGACTCAGGCTTAGTTCCTTACTCATTAATTTACTTTTATTATTATTTCAATATATAGGGCATTTACACAATCGGCTATCGTTACCCGAAGTAAGTAACACAAGTATTAAGTGTTGTGGGTGAAGAACAAAGGAATTGTTCATAAAATTGGCCGTCGGAGTGAATCGAACCTACGACCCGGGGAGCTGTAGACGGGGTCACTGCCAACTGCGACAACCGGCCAATCAATTAACGCTACATGTGTGTATCTTATATATAGAAGTGAATGTTTGTCTGTATGTCCTCTATAGACTCTGAGACGGCTAAAGCGATTTTAATGAAGCTTTCAGTCTTTAGACTTTAGCGGATGATACTGTAAAGTTTGGGAGCGCTCGGAAGATTTTTATAACTGTCAATGATAGTTTTGTTGACGACGGTAAGTCGAAACAAGCCTGAGGTACCACAACGCGTGGCTGGATCGCGAGTATTAAATAAAACATACAATTTTATTTACACACTTTATTGAATAAACATAATGAAAACAAACATTAATAATATTGAAACTAACCATAATGACAGTATACTGTAACCGTACGTACAACATTTATATTAACATTAATCAATTCAATTCACAAAACGATTAGATATGTTGACAATTACATTGATATTTGAAAGATATGACGAGTGAAATCTAACTGTTGAACTACGTGTTACCTATCTAAAGTACCACTAAATTTTGCAAAAACAAACAATTAAGTACCTACTTTACTAAAGGCTCTGTCTTTAAACAAAATATTGTCGTATATTGATGAGGTTTGTCCCATGAAGTTAAAAACCTTGTTCATTTGTTTAGAAATCTATAAAACGTCTAGTCGTGACGGTAAGGAATTTGTATTATAGATGCTTATGAGGTCTTCTCAAATAATCATTCTAAATATTGCAATCTGCCATATGTTCATTTAAAAATAGAAATATCATCATCATCATTCTCCTGTCCTTATCCCTCTCTAAGTGGGGTCGGCACAACATGTTGTCATATGATTTGGCTACGAATTTTACAACCGGCCGCCTGATTGACGTCAACTTACACTAGTCGCCTTTTACGACACTTCGGTAAGAAATGAGAGTGGTCTATTCTAATCTGCCAGTTTATGTAAAAATGTAAATAAAAATTTTACTGCGATATTTATATCGCAGCCGCATTTAAAGAAATTCTACGCGAAACACAAGTATTAAGTAACTTACTTTAGGGACGGACGACTGTGTGTGTGTAAGTGTCCCATATATTTATTTATTTTTATTACTGTCGTCGAAATTTGTTTGTTTCTAAAACATAATGTATAATAACAGCCTGGCTGTTATTATACACACCCGTTTGCAATTGAAAATCTCGACATTAATTGAATTTATCTATGTTCCTTACATTAGAAATTACTACTGATCGTTTATGTGTAGGCGCTTTTTATATGTAGCAACAAATGAGACTGAACCAGTAAATCCTACATTCAAGTAATAAGTGTAAGTCAATATACCAAATACTTATTCACTAACACCACATAAATTACATTTAATCGTACACCAATAAAATTATAGGTACAACATCCTTTAAGTTTATAAAATCGTAATTTTAAGGGTTTATATGTAATTATAAATTTAAATTATAATAATTAATTATTGCTATAGTGATTTATTAATATCATTAACACTTATTACTTGTATATTAAAGACAGAACCTTTCACAGATATATTCATATACGAAAATTCATACGACATAGATACATGGAAACAAAGTCAAATTTAAACATTGATATTTATTAAAGGATATTTAATTTAACAACAGATTCACATTTAGATATTTCGTGAAATAGATAATATTGATCAGAAATTTAATTTATTATAAAATAATTTTAAATGCTTATCAAAATGGCAAAAGAGACGATTGATTTTGTTAGTAGTTATTTTGCAATGATCTTAACTATACTCAGTCAAAAGTACATAATTATTGCTAAATGAATTTGCAAGCAGTATGGCACAGCCCATTTACACAAGTATTGCCATGTTCTCGTATACATTTGAGTACTCAATAACATGGGAAATGTTTGTATAACCATAGTATAGCATACCATAGCATATTAGTATTAGCCTTTTCGGCATGTGTCTCTTTAAGCTGGTTCACATTTCTAGTCAAAGCCGTATCACCTAATAAGAGTGCTGGACAACAGTTGAGAGGATATATGCGTAAGGATAAATACGGGAATCTGTAACCCGATCTGTACAATAAAGGGTCTTTCGAGGCGGTTCACGAGAATTCGCTGCATACAGTTTAAAATAAAAGCCTAATGCGTATGCTTTGCAAATTATATCTTTGGAGTTAACAATTTTATATTAAAAATCGATAACTCCCAGAGTGTGCTATCGATTCTTCTTTTTACATCACTCAAGCGATATTTTCACCATTACAGTATAATCTCACTAATCCGGCACTTCAATCGACACGTCGAATAATCCGGCACCTTGGAGCCACCAACTACTACCACAACTGTAAGAGTTAAACCGGATGATGCATTGATTTGTTTCAATACCTGCATAACATGGGCAGAAGAAAACGGCATATCTGCCGAAGATATTTTAATTCTTCGCAACATGTGAGAAAAGACTTTTAAGCAAGGACTGCTTGTTGCACAATAACAGACCTCAATTAAGGATTATTTTAAAACTATGTAATTACAAAAGTACGTGTTAATTTAATATATTACATACAATTTATTTCCTCTATGAAATGCTTTATTTTATTAATTACCTATGATTTTTGCATTATAATCCAGTAATCCGGCATCCTCCGGTTTTTAATAGAGCCGGATTAGTGAGATTATACTGTACTTTCAAACAACGCGAGATTCTAAATCTTATATACTCAATACTCTCAAAATTAACATAATTTTAGGATCCAAACCACATATTGTTTTGATCAAACCGCCATTTTTGAAGGTACACAACAATATTCTATCTATTTTAGCTGTTGAATTCGAATATGTTTTAGGTTGAGTAACGATATCAAAAATTCAGCACTCTTTTCAAGTGACGAGACAATTATTTATACTACAACACAGATGTTAATTTTGAGTATTGGGAATCAAATTTATAATTCTAGGTATATATTTAAACATTCTCAAAAGTTCATAACACATTAAGCTTTAGAATTATTTGTATAGTGATTTTAAAGTCGTGAAGTAATCTTATTTTGACTATATTTATTTATTATTATTTTACCCTGGTCTCTACAATATATAAATCGAGATTTGCTGCTCAAAATTGAAGCGTGTATGTGAAAGATAGATAATATTTTGTATGAAGTCGATTATTGTATGTAAACTGCACAACATACTACACAACCCTTTACATTTATCGCTTCATATTAACGCCTTTTTTTAATTATCTCATAATTTACGCATTGCCTAACAGCGTCACTTCGCAATATTTGCAGTCTAAGAGGAATGAAAGTTGCTTCCAATTTTCAATATATATAATCTCAAGAAATGTCAAGTTCACCTTGTCCTAAGAATCACAAAATTCATTAGAGGAATTTCCAAAAAGGTGCAATAACAATTAAAAATTCAGGTGCTAACACGAATAAAAATTTACTATTACATTTAGTAAATATTTGCTAAAAATGTTTTTTTTTTGTTTATTCTTTTAATTACACTATTATACAGCGCAGTCTGACCCTGTCTATAAAGGCTAAGAAATTAATAATAGTTTATAAAAAGAAAATGTCTTTAAAAAAATTAACGAGAAATAAAGTCCGCTTTTGTTGCAAACTGCGTTTACATAACCACGTAAGTCATTACTAATTGAAACTTTCGACAACATTAAAAACAATTAATTCTTAATTTCTATGAGATTGCTCTTCTTTAATGTACTGACAGCTATTACTTAGCACCTAGAATATTGTTTACAAAATACATTTTGGATGTAACTTTTCCTTTATAAGTTAGATAAAAATGGAAAAAAAAATATTTTACAGTCTCGCAGAATTTACTCTAGACGCTAAGTTAACTGTCAGTCTTCACAACACAATTTGCAAAATAACATGAATCACTGAATGATGAATTAATCATCATAGTATTGCAACAGCAATAATAAATAATAAAATATCAGTAATATTTTCTTACGACATCTTAGCCACTAATATGTCGCCACTAAATCGAATTGAGTTAAAAACAAAAGGCACGCGTTAACGCATCGCTATATATTTATGCTACAATTAAATTCCAACAAAAGTAACTTGTTTTATATTTCAGATCTAGCTTATATAAATATTTAAATAATTGAGCAAATCAAAATAACAGTAACAATAATACCTAAGTTAATACGATTACGATATTGAATGTTGTATGTATTGCAAATTATTTATATATGTGTATACAAGAAAATAGTACATTTTTTAAAATGTCATTGTACTAAATGTATAATTTAATAACATCAATAGTCTAATAAATACTTCTTTATCAGAAAGTATCTGCGTTACAATTGCCATTACTAGCAAGCGATGTAAATATGAAATTGCCGCTCTTTCTATCGAACGTTCTAGACTTCGTGATCCTTAACGCCGAAGCTCGCGCAGCTAGTAACCGTTACAAGGCGAGCCCTAGAATTACTCACATTCCTTCTGGCCGTTTCTTTTCAGTTTAAACTGACGTAGCACGCAGCACAAAAATGCTTTTCAATCGTTCATCACAGCTATAGAATATCCTTTCTCTCTTTTTCTCTCGAGTAACAATTTTTATCGTTATGAGACATTTGTATAGATTATAATACTTTACACCTGTTACTTTACGCCTGTCACCTAAATTTAAAAAGCTCTATACATTGTCTTATTTGTATATATATATATATTTATAAATAATTGAGTTTCTAATTTTTATTGCTAAGATAAAAATACTCCAGTGTGAGAACACACGCATTTGATTGTTTCTAAGTTTAAATGTATATATTTAAAATATGACAACTAAAATAAAAACATATCCAATCGAAATGAATTTTGACTAGAAGTATTTAAATAACATTTTTGTCTTTTATTCTCAGACCAATTTGACTAGTACTAAAAGATAATACAATATAAAAATTAATAAATATACAATATTTAAAAAAAAGTCACAAACAAAAGAATATACTAATGTATTACAAGTATATGTATAAGATTTGGCACATATATTTTAAAAAACTAAATGAGATATTGAAAGGGGAAGACGATAAGGGTAATACGTATTGAGATAGATTCCGCTCTATTACCCTAATTGTGAAAATTATCTTAGCCTAGGGTGCAAAATTATTTATCTGTGGTTCAAATTATTGTATCAATACTTTTAGAAAAGTTTATTATTACGAGAGGGCCTTTTAAAATATTGACCTGAATATTTCTTGACATTTTAAATTGTTTTTTGGCACAAAGACTTAAAATGTGGCACTATTTTCTTCCTAAAAGGTCAAAAATACTTTACTGGAAAGCATTTTAGAACACTGGTCCTATAATTATCTTAAATCTAGTATATTCTATATTTTTTTTTATTTTTTCTGTTTTATGTCGCTTACCACAGACTACCTAAAATCTCAATCTATGTCTAAATATTATGAGCAGTCTGGAGAGGGCAATAAATTAATTGAAATAAAGTGTTCTTAATTTTCTAAGTGTTAACTACTTCCAGAATAATTTAGCATAAATTCACAACATTAATATGTCAAACAAATTCAAAAATCTTTGGCTTTGATCCCTGGACCAATATCAAATATTCGACTTAATAACGCTGCCGATGTACACGAGGTGTCTATAATGTTAGAAATATTATTCAAATGTTAAATAAATTACAAGACTATCACATTTAGTAACTCTATTTTTACATCTAACGTCTTTTTTTTGTGATAATAGACGATATTTTAAAATATAATATACTGAATGTTTCAGTTCGCCACCGTTTCTCTGTTAATGTAAGTTTCTTAAAGGATTTGATCCCATCGGTTTCGTAAAGCCGCGTCGAATTAGCACGACGTGACTCATATAAATTACTAACCGCCGGTTAATGATAATTTCATTCAAACACAAAGTATTAACTAACTACAGTGATATTCCTCTTTTTAATGTATATACCAAATCTATTACACCGCCATCTTTGACGAAGTAAAGTTTATGCCAAATATTTTCCAAAATCAGAGTAAAATCATCATTAACCGCGAGCTGGTAGAGAATGCTTACTGTAATACCTTATTTTGCCAGGTAATTACGAATATGTTATTTACAAATATTGTCTTTAACCCTCTCACTCTGTTCGCTAATCTAACACTAAGCTACGTCAGCGGATCCGAGGTCGATTGTAACGCATCTACATCTAATGTACGCCGACGCTCGTTAAATAATTTGAATAATTTATTACATTGCAGCCGTCTGTCGACCGATCATATTGAACAAAACCAACCGAAAAATATTTGACCGCTTAAATCCATAATAAATTCGATCAGCTTAGTAACACACTCTTGAAGTCGGAAATCTCATTCCCCGAACAGTGAGTAAAGGTAAAAATTATAGACGCTATACGCTTTGTTTTATGATCGGTGTATACTTAATTAAAACTTCAGTCCTTTTGTATAGTCCTCATTAAGTGTCGAATTCTACGCGATTCTGCGACGATCGATCGCACGATCCACAAGTCGTTCTCCAATCAATCAAATATTGGAGGATAAATATAAGAATATCTAAAATACTTATAAACTCGTAACAAATGTAAACATACATTCAGCTATTTGCCAATTGCTTCCCCTCTTGTTATCCAATTGTTTGGTCGAAATTTTATTTTATTTGAAAAAATACATCGGAGCCAGAGTCCCGTATTGCGGTTGGATGTAGAAGCGGTCGGTGTTATAAAACTTTGCAATGTTGGGATTCTGGCCACGGAGCCCCATTCAATGGATCGGTGCTTTTACAATATGGTTGGGAGCGATGTAGTGGTAGCCGGGCAGTGGCAGGCCAGCGGTCTCCATGGTGATCCTGCAACATTTCAAACACGTATTACTTTCAACTTTTAAGCATAATGTTCGTTCACATAAACCGACTCAGAGAACAAACCAAATTGGTTCGATTTACAAGAAAAACTTCTCAACTAAAATTACTTTGCTCTTAATGTGTATGGTTTATGAAGAGGCGCAGAGCGGAACTTTGGTTATCGTCAAACAGTCGATAAACTTCTGTAATGTAGGCGACCGTAAAAAACCCCATGGGCAAAAGCAAATAATCTTTCGCAAGTTTATGTGAACGGACTCTTAACACAGACTTCATATTCATAATTGATTACGGCATTAATTACGGTTAATAGAGGCTGGAATCATACAGGAAATATCGGTTTCAATGATCTGAGTATATTTATATTCACAAATAAATATGCGGACCAACTAGGATATTAATTAAAATTTAGGGAAAGAAACATCTTACCGGGATATTGGATGATCCAGTGAGCTGTAGGATGTAGGTACTCCATGGACCGATTTCAGCATTTCAGGTATCACAGGAATATTTGGTCTGAGTAGACAGGATAATGGCGTGGGTCTTGAGGAAGCTTTTTGTCAGACCATATTAAAATATTGTTCTGCACTTAACACGCAAACATTAGATTGATTGAGAAGAAAAGGAAAAAACACCCATTATTTTATGATTTATTAAGTATGTTATTAACACTTTTTTCTTAAAAATACTAGCGAATAATACGATTCCTGAAAAGAAAATGTCTATTATCTTAAGTTAACATGATTTTCAATTATAAATTAAAATATACTGGCAGGCAATTAAACCGCATCCACTTGGAACTATATCTAACTTTTAAAACATTCGAATTGGACCTCGATTTAAGTTCGCCCTAACTAACGATATAGTATAAAGTTAAAATACATTTTCTCAACATCCTTTACATAAAGGTACGTTTCGGGATCGCTTAAGGTCTCAAGATACTAGAAACCGTGGTGAACTGTGAGATAAAGCTGTTTCATAAATCCCGCGTGTAAAAGTTTTGAAAGAGACATAGTGTTAATTAAATGTTTCATACCGTTTCCTTTCATCGCGAATTAAAACAATTTCATCTTTACTTTTATATTCTGGAATTTCGAAGAGTAAAATCGAATTCTAATCTTTGTAAAAGTGCATAAATAACGCAGACAGTGAAGTGTTTAGACTCTATTTACGGTATACCACGAATTATTGGAGTTATGAAGGTTTGTATACAATAAAAAAAAAGTAAAGTAACAGCCTGTTAATATCCCACTGCTGGGAATAGGCCTCCTCTCTCCGTTTCTGGAGAGAAGGGTTGGAGCTAAGACCTACCACGCTGCTCCAATGCGGATTGGCAGGTTACACATATCTCCAGAATTCTCTAGTGATATGCAGGTTTCCTCACGATGTTTTCCTTCACCGAAAAGCGTGTGATAAATTGCAATTATGAATTAGACACATGAGTTTTAATAGAAAAACTCATTGGTGCCTGCCCGGGTTTGAACCTATGTTCGTCTCTAGAGAGTCGCACGGTCTCACCACTGGGCTATCACAGCTTTTTTTGTGTGTTGTATACAATATATTCCAAAATTACAAACAGGCTTTACATTAATATTTTATTATTATATAAAACATATTATCATATATGTTTTGAATTAACGTACTCTATTGAATTACATATTCTATGGAATATTAAAGATTGTATTGAATTGCTTCTCGAATACTTACTTTTTTCGTTTTCATTATTTTTAGATATCCTAGTGCTGTTTTTCCAGCCTGCGCTCGCGAAACGTACCCTTTACTATTTTTCGGCTAATTCTAAAGTTATCTAGACGCAAACCGAGACGGGTAACATCTGATTATTAAGAGTCCTTTGCTATCACAATTGCTGTATGTATGTATCTATTAATATGTATATATGTTGTAATTTCATTCAAATGACGTCAGATAGGGAGAGATTAGTATTTAACATAATGCCGCTACAATTTTTAAATTATTTAAGTTTTAATATTGTTTTTTAATCTTTTCCTTTAAATTGTTTAAAAGGACGCTTCGATCACAGCTCTCATCATTGTTTTGTGAATCAAGGATGAATATATGAAATATGCGACCCGTCACTAATTTGCATAAGTCTAATAATTTTTCCGTATTACAAAATTGTAAACCCCAGATCTACAACTAATCTTATACTTTACTCATGATAACATAAATACATTGAAAAGAGAAAAAAATAATAATTATTATATATTTATAGATATTTTATCCTCTCATGTACGAGAACCTAATGATCTACACCTGTCCGTTCTAACTGTTCTTCTATTTCTTTGACATTGTTAAATCTTAAACCGACCCGACCTACGTTTTTAAAAAAATAACAGAGTCAAAACTCATCTATCGCCATCAAACAATACTTCAATTCAATTTTTACAATTATGTTGTTAGTATACAATTCTAGACGTTATTGATAATGATATTGCGTTTAGGTAAATTTAATATTGTTTCGTCTGTAGTTTGAAGTAAATAGAGGTGAATTTTGAAAAGTATTGTGCAATAAATTCTATTTACATGCCATATACTTTGAAGTATGGCTTGATGTTCTCGCTAGACACCCTGTATTTCAATTACAAATAGCCTTCTATACAATCATTAAATCGCGAAGCACTCTGTATACTCTACAGCCTTTAAGCTTCTACGTAATTCCTACTATTGTCATTTTTCTAGATATCTCTATATGACTATTGCTTTCCTTGGTTATATCGAGTTATCGTAAATTTTAAATATGTAAATTAATTAAATTTGATTTCTATGCGATTGTTACACTTAGTCAAAAAATAATAACGATTGTCTTGTTTTCTATCGTCCTACATAAAATTGAGACGCGAAAAGGGACTATATAAATATCAATATAAATCATGACCTACAAGTAATAAATATAATGAATATCTACAAGCGAAATCGTGCAGGTTGAAAAGTAATTTTACTTGGTACGTTTACTTAAGAGTAAAATAATGTACTACAAAGACTGAAATTGGTTGTCGTAAATATTATTATTTTTTTACGAAATAATATATATTTTTTACGGTTATTATTATGATTTATTTATCTCTATAGTTATACATAAACTACTAACCTCTGAAACAGTGTAAACTATTCTTGTCTACTTTCAAATGAATTTTTGTTAAGCATTTTATCAGAGATCTATCTGCTTTCAAATCCTGTTTCGGAGTATTTCGAAATATATAATATATGCCCATCAACTTTTGCAACTAAATTGTATTAATTTTAATGATATAGAATGTATGTAATATTATATTTATTTGGCACGTAGGAAATCCATTTACTTAAAAGAGAAAAAACTAGCACTGAAAAAATAAATCATGATTTTTTTAGATTAAATATACATAAAATGATAAAGTAGTAATTTTCGGTCTGCTAAAGTTCTTATTTCAAGGGAATTGAGTCCACGCTTACTTTCAGGGTTCATTCGTTTGTAATATTTTTTGGCATATGAACTAGAACTCAAGTTTGGACTAGAATTTAAACAGGATTATCAAACGAGATATTGCGAAGTTAAACGTTTAAAAACTGTTTTTTTTATTAAAGAAATGAAGTTACCTTCTTAGTAACCTTGTTAGTTAATATAGACTTGATGAATTTTTAAATAAAATTTTATTACTTTCCAACCTGTAACTGATTAGACGTAAATCTTTCAAATTTCAATAACGATATTAACAGTGTAACGAGACATGTTCTGCACCTACTTTATATCCAGATAACGAAAGGTACATATGCATTTCATATGTTATCCACTGTGAATACCGTATTAAATTATAAATTTCAAAAATATTGCTAGAAATTTCATATATATTTTTTAAGATAGTCAAGTAAACGCTAAACGTTTATAAAATTTAAAATAAATCTAGACCAACTATTGATAGATTGCGCCCGGAGTCTTTATCTCTCATCAAAATCTTTGGATTTTGGATACGCGAGAGTATAGTTTTGCTTATCTATATTCCTATAATAACTGATTGCGATCAAACTGAAAAACTTTTTTTTAGCATAGACGCACAATTGAATTTCTATTTATAACATATATTGATTTATTTCATGGAAGAATGATGGTTAATAAGTATTTTATGTACGCCGTATAAAGAGCTCACAAATAAGGGCCCTCGACGGGCTTGAAACTAGTTGGGCACACTAGATATAGTGAGTATAGCCGGTTTATATACATAAACTTTGAATACCACTTACGATAGTTTAAATTAAAAAAAAGAAGGCCTAAACTGTAGTAATTCAAAATGTAGCCGGTATGCTGTTTTAGGGGCGCAATCGTGACTACGTGTAATACTATCAACTAAGTACCAAATTCGTCCGACATGTTAATAGAAATATCGATATTCTTTGGATTCGTGGAGCGTCGTACTTGTTTTAGTAGGGATTGTATTTGTTGCGTTCCTTGGAGCTCTAAGATGGTTAAAAAAGAAGTTCTAAACTGCAGTAATTCAAAATGTAGCCGGTATGCTGTTTTAAGGGCGCAATCGTGACTACGTGTAATACTATCAACTAAGTACCAAATTCGCACATGTTAATAGAACGATATCGATATTCTTTGGATCTGTGGAGCGTCGTACTTGTTTTAGTAGCGATTGTATTTGTTGCGTTCCTTGGAGCTCTTAGATGGTTAAAAGAAGAAGTTCTAATCTGCAGTAATTCAAAATGTAGCTGGTATGCTGTTTTAGGGGCGCAATCGTGACTACGTGTAATACTATCAACTAAGTACCAAATTCGCACATGTTAATAGAACGATATCGATATTCTTTGGATCTGTGGAGCGTCGTACTTGTTTTAGTAGGGATTGTATTTGTTGCGTTCCTTGGAGCTCTTAGATGGTTAAAAGAAGAAGTTCTAATCTACAGTAATTCAAAATGTAGCCGGTATGCTGTTTTAGGGGCGCAATCGTGACTACGTGTAATACTATCAACTAAGTACGAAATTCGCCCATGTTAATAGAACGATATCGATATTCTTTGGATCCGTGGAGTGTTGAACGTTTCCGTTTAATATGGATTGTATTTGTTGGGTTCCTTGGAGCTTTTAGATGGTTAAAAAAAAAAGTTCTAAACTGCAGTAATTCAAAATGTAGCCGGTGTGCTGTTTTAGGGGCGCAATCGTGACTACGTGTAATACTATCAACTAAGTACCGAAATCGCCCGACATGTTAATAGAAATATCGATATTCTTTGGATCCGTGGAGCGTTGTACGTTTGCGTTTAGTAGGGATTGTATTTGTTGCGTTCCTTGGAGCTCTTAGATGGTGGATCGTCGTCGTTGCGTCGCTGCGAGAACGATTTGTGCGAACGATGGACACCGGTGGTCTGTACGGGGGGGCTGGCGGCGCCCGCGAGGAGGTCCGAAAGACCACCAAGAGCTGATAGCGAGCTGAGCGCCCCCAGTGCCCCGCTCTTGCTGAGCAGCTGTGCCAGCGGGATGGCAGATGCCAGCGGGCTACTGCTGCTGGTTCCAGCGCCTGACGTGTTACCCTCCAGATTCGCCTTCTGGAGCTCCACACTGCGGGAGCGGGACAGGACTATCGTGAGGGCCAGGCGACAATCTGGGACGTCTCGATGTTATTATACAGATCTGATCCGTTAAACCGCTGATCCGATATATTAGCAAGTGTTTTTTTATTCTAATTTCTAATTTATTATTATTAAAATTTATAGAGTGCAAATTTTAACAGCTCTAGTGTTCTTAGTTAAATATAGATTAAGTTAACGAATATTGAACAAAACTAAGGTACAAATTATTTTTAAATCTTCTTTAATAAACAAAATACAGTGATGTGGAGCGTAACATTTAATTAACACTTCTTAATAAAAACACATATAGCTATCAAATGACTGTGTTTATATTAGCATAATTTCAATTTATTGAAATATTAAATCTATAAGATTTATTAATAAATAAATGAGAGCTTTATTAGAAATACTACTTTTGCCGAATATCGGATCAGAAGCTGTTACAAACTGAGTATAGTTAGACGATCATCGAAACGCCCCAATATTAGGTAAAGACAAACCAAAGGAAGAACAAGGGATGTCAAATAAATTGTTTCATAAAGGCGGACCAGGCTTGTTCGTATTGGACGAAAGAGCGGGTTAACTATGTTCGTTGGAAAAATAGAGGGAATTTATCTGGGGATCCGTTTTTGAAATTATTTTCTTTGAATCGACTTACCTCATGTTGATAAGGTATTGAGCCAAGGCCACGGAGTCTGGGTTACCGGTTATGGTGATGGTGCGGTCGGTGCTACCACCTTCGCGTTCTTCGCAATTCGATATCCGGATCATCGCGCCCGATATCTGGCGGATCTCTGCGATTTTAGTGCCACCCTGGAAATATTATAATAGATAAATAAAAACACTAGAACTGTGAAAGCCCAGCGGTGAGACCGTGGACTCTTTTGAGGGGCCACGGTCTCTAACCTCGAGCAGGCACCGATGAGTTTTTCTGTTAAAAAGTTTATTCGTCTATTTTATAATTGCAATTTACCACACGCATTTCGGTGAAGGAAAACATCGTGAGAAAACCTGCATATCAATAGAGAATTGTAAATTATTTTTTTGTTGTTGTTGTATTAACTCTTTTTCTATTTATTTCATTATTGCTTTTTGTTTTTTATATAGAGAGCACAATGTTATTAAGCTTATTTTATTATTGCCATATAAATTACTACGGATTTGACAAAATCAAATCCGTGACACATCCTTAATGAAAAAACTTTGATACGTTGATAATAAATGGCGCTTTCCAATGACATCCTATTCCTGTTAAATTAACAGGATTACTATAGCCTATCTGTTATAAGGAATAATTGGTCCAAATTGCATCGATATTGGTTTCGGATTCGCCGTGAATTCGTTGATTTACGAAACTTTTCCCAAATTTTCGAAATTTTGAACATAAAAGTAGTTTTTGTGAGTTAACCGTGAGAAATAGAGACATGCTATCGGGGACTGTTTTGTAGTATTTTTATAGATCTATAATTCTCTAATACATTAATTTGGCGTATATCTGTTGGTTTACGCAGCGCAAGCGATTAACGCTCCCGGCAAACAAGTTTTAATTAACAACTGCGCGATCTCTTCAACACAATTTATATTATACCGATGTGTAATACATATTTACCTAAAACATCGGGAAGTATTGCAATATCTTTTGGTGAAAGCCGTACAAAAATCCGTTAAGTAGATTTTAAGAAAATCGATTACATACAGACACAGCTTTTTGGGACTTTGTTTTATAATAAGTATAGATGAATATCAACGTCTACAATTTAAGTCCGCGTGATTCCCTGCGAGAGAAGTTTAAGGAAACAGGTATTCTAACATTTGCTTCACAGTATATTTTAAATAACGAAATTTTTGTACATAAAAATATAAAGAATTATAAAACGATAGGTGATGTATATAATAGACAAAGTAGGAACCGACATAAGCTTGCGACTCCTGCTTTGCGCCTAGCAAAAGTACGTAAATCGTTTGTGAGTTTGGGTATAAGATTCTATAATAAAATTCCGAAATCAATTTTGGTCATGCCATTACAGCAGTTTAAAAACACTGTTAAAAAGAGGCTGATACAGAAAGCCTACTATACTGTTGAAGATTACTTAGATGATAAGGATGTGTGGATATAGGCGCACTTCTACCCTGTACAAGACAGTAATAAATAAATGTAACTAGTTCTATGATTTATATTTTAAAAAGAGCCACCGCCGAGTTTCTTGCTGGCTCTTCTCGGCAGGAACAGCTTTCCGAATCAGCAGTAAAGTTGACGATTCAAAAGCACTTGTTTACAAGTTTACTTGAATAAAGAATATTTTGAGTTGATTTGATTTGATCTGGTGGATTACAATTACCACTATCCCCGCTCTCAGACATGTTTTTACACAAAAACTTATTTTTTACAAACAAAACTAAACTTCGTTTTAATATTGAAGAGATTTTTTAAATGTCATATATTGGCGCCAAGGCGCAAACATCGATTGGGCATGCGTGTTGCGTCGCCGCGGACCCATTCATTGAAACCTTTTTTTAAGGTAGAGGTTCAACCTCCTCGGTCCAGCTGGAAGTTGTATAGGTATATCGTTATGATTAAAAAGTTACATTATGATTAGAGTTGTGTAGCTCGCGAGCTAAAGACAAGAAAGATATATATCTCTCCAGAAGATATAATCACTCTCTAGCTCGCATGTGTTTCAATTATATCTCTATATCTTTAATCTTAAGAGTCAATTTTCGTGATGAGTTACGGCTCGTGCAGAGTTAGAGTGAAAGAGATGATCTTATATAGCAATTTACATGTCAGAAAGAGAGACGAATAACTCTTTCAGAGTTAGAGTGAAAGAAATGAGCTTATATAGCAACTTACATGTCAGAAAGAGAGACGAATAACTCTATTGCATCTATTTGAATTATTTGTATTAAAATTTAAAAATGTAAGTTGTAAACTACGAATTTTCTGAACGACAACAACACGTGCGCGGGCGCTTAGTTTTTGTGCTTTATCAGAAAGACATAAAATGCTTAATAGGAAGAAAGAATGCGACCAAAAAAAGCTCACTAATTCGAAAACAATTATTTGTTTATTTACATTCAATTCTCAGTTTCGTTACTTTAATTACTTTTCTTCCGTAATTGCGTCCGCACGGATACGTTTTAAATAGTTTTAAATTCTATTTGCTTCTCAAGTTATAGTGTTTATATTATTTGTATTAAAAATGTAAACTACGGATTTTCGGAACGACAACACGCGCCGGCGTTCAGCTTTTTTGTGCTTTATGTCAAAGCCATAAAATGCTTAATTGGATGCAAATGTACCAAAAAAATAAAAATCACTAACTCGCAAACGATTATTTATTTACATTCCATTCTTAGTGGGAAGAAGTCATCCTTGCCTGTACATATCAGAAAAGTGTAAATAATAGTGTACATAATAAATAGAAAAAAATAATAAATAAAGAAAATATGTAGCATAATTTATATAATAAATAAAAAAGTACAATACCGCCTTACTGAGTTTTAAGTCCGGGCTAAAAGAGCCGAAGATATATCGGATATATTTTTAGTCTTAGTCGCTTTATACTCTCAAGCCGTACCGAGCTAAAAGAGTTAAAGATATAAAAGAGTGATATATATCCCAAGAGCGAAAAGATATATATCACTCTTTTCTTGTCAGGGATACATTTCGCCCATGTCTAATTATGATACAGGTGTCCATACAAGACCTGTATCGTAATGAAACTTTTTAATTTTTAATTTTTGTTCTGTACGTAATGTTTGTCATAAGAATTTTGTTTTCAGTTTTATAATCTTTGTATTATAGTATCAGAGTAGATAAATATAATGAAATGATTATCAACGTACCTTGCCGATGATGCACCCGATGAGCTCGTTGGGCACGGTCATCTCGTGCGACTGTTGGTTGGCCGACGGCTGGTTGCGCGTCTGATTGGACGTGCGCAGCTGCGAGCCGGCCAGGGCCGCCAACGCTGGGAGAGCGCACACTTGCAGCGTTAATAAACATCACAGTTAGACAACACTGGTACACCGAACATTACAATTATCGGTGTATACTTTTACATTACAAATAACATTATATAACATATAAAAAACAGCGACTTCGTTCACGACCGTTGAGTCTTTGAATAAACAGTAGTTTCTGTCACTTACCAACCCTGCAAATATCTCCATCACAACAAGCAAATCGATCCGGGAGGTTAAATTGCAACGACTATTAAATTTATTAACAATTTACTAACAATAAGCTGTGATAGCCTAGCGGTGAGACCGTGCGACTCTTTAGAGACGACATAGGTTCAAACCCCGGGCAGGCACCAATGAGTTTTTCTATTAAAACTTATGTGTCTAATTGATAATTGCAATTTATCACACGCTTTTCGGTGAAGGAAAACATCGTAAGGAAACCTGCATATCTCTAGAGAATCTAGGGACATGTGTAACCTACCAATCCGCATTGGAGCAGCGTGGTAGGTCTTAGCTCCAATCCTTCTCTCCAAAAACGGAGAGAGGAGGCCTTAGCCCAACAGTGGGCATAGTAACAGGCTGTTACTTTACTAACAATAAATTTTGAAAATATAATTTGCTATGGAAAAAAAATGTAAAAAAAAACCATTAAAAAATCGTAGAACTTTTCTTATAATGTGAGCAGTTATCAGATCTCCTATATAAAACCTATTTCTTTAACTTACAATCTTGACTTGGACACATCGTGAATAAAAACCTTGATATAATGATAATAGATGGCGTTTTTTAATTTCATCATATTCCTGTTGAATTTACAGGATTTCTATAGCCTCTACGTTACCCCAGTGTGTAAGCATTAATTTTGCCAAATTTCGTCGATAAACTATATAAACTAATAAAAATTGGTTCAACGAATTCGCCGTGAAAACGTAATAGACAGACATTCTTTCGCATTTATAATTATAGTAAGGATTCATGCGGAATCCTGTATAAACCCTGCATAAAAATTTTCACATAATCGAAAATTTTCATATCACACACGAAATCTAGTCTAAATCATATACAGTAATTACCACATAATAACATAATGTAACATTGCAGTCGATGCGAAGTCCCACGTTCCACCAATAAAAAATCAAACTAACATATTTTATTGTAACAAAAATGTTATTTTATAAATTACAAAACCGTGTTGAATTATAATTCTTTGTAAAACCAAATATATTTGTGTATTTTTTGGTTATTATGGAAAGGGTTAACGAAATTACCTGCTGGATTAAGACCACCAGTACTTGCAGGTCCGAGACCACCAAGACCAAGAGCAGCTAATCCTGCTAGTGGCGATTTAGCCAATCCACCCATCTGAAATGCAATAATCCACAAAAATATTAGTTTATATTTAGGTTAACATTAAATAAAACAAAATTTTCAAGCTCCAGCTGCTTGTTTTCATCTTCGATGTCATGGTGAGGATAGGATCACCGGATAGGGTTGCCTGGGTAGAAAATAGTTAAAGAACGATCATTAACCTCAAAGAGAAAATTCGCATTACTTCATGAAGCTTAATCCAGGTATACTCTATATAATTAATGTATGTTTTATATATATTATGTCGGTTTATAGTCTGAAATAAACTTCTTGAAGATTACATCATAATAAGGCGTATAGTTACAGCACTACGAATTTTTTCTTCTTTTCAAAACTCCACCACAATGTGAGTCACGAGAGGTGCTGCCCGTGAAAATGCACTTACAAATTTAGTTTTTTTTTAAATTTAAATCTAGAACTTCATTAAAAAAAAGTGTCATGTATATCATGCACTTCATGGTTAATCGAAGTATTACCTCGTATAATAAAGAAATTGGAAAAGGCGTGGTAAAGGCTAAAAAGGGAGAGGTGCAAATATAGGAACGTTCAAAAAAACGTTTGGGCCATTTTAAATGCGAGTGAATATTCAACATATGTAAAGCTTGTCTCGGCGATGCCAGAAAATAAACAGATAAAGCTTGATATAAATATTTAAAATCGGTACTACGAATACAATTTCCAATAACGTACATTTGTGCCGAAATAAATGAGTTCTAACTACAAATGGGTCTTGGATATACGGACTAAATACAATGGACTTAGATATAGGTCTCACGTGCGCGGGTAGTTGGATTTTCCATACAATGTTTCTCAAAGCGAGGGTATACTAACGCAAATAAATTTAAATAGCATTCCACATCTTATGGGAGCTCTACATGGGTACATACGTAATTGTTATAACTACGAGGAAATCGAACACATCCAAACCACTTATGGGAAATAGGGCAGCACCAATCACATTAAATCACTCTCCATTCCACTCAACCTCATAGAGTACCGGGGTACACCGTGACGTCAACATTTAATGTAATAATTTATGGGTATTAGTGTACTATTTGTAAATCAAAAAATCAAAGTCTCATTAAAGAAAAAATTAAGAACTAGTTGCATGAGTATCAATAGAAGTGAGAAATTGTCGTAAATAAGGGTGGGGTTAATAAATTTTTATACAATTATTTTTGAGCTCAAAACTATAAATTATATATATATGGAAGAATTTACATGATGTACTAATCATAATTTCAATTCTGTCTTACTATTCGCAAGAATAATTTTTAAATATTAATTGTATAGGTATAGAGTAATAGAGGCTGGGGTTACCGAAAATACCATGGATAAGAAAGTTCGACATAGAGTCATGATTCGTATAAGAGTTTGTCTTCAAGTTATCGTTTAAGGTAAGCGAGGAAAAACGAAATTGCACCTCATATGGGACAACTTGCCAGATAAAATCACAAAAAAGGCAATCTCTTTTCTAACAGAGATGATAGGCAGTCGCCCATTTGATTTACGTGTAAAAGAGTTATATTTGTAACGAACGATATGGAAAGGATTTAAAATATTTCAAATAAGTAGTTTTCTCTCTGTCTACAAGTCCTTCATCCGACACATCCGCGTTGTCCGCAACCGGGCGGCATACGCCATGGGACGCCTCTATCCGATATTGTGCAAAACTAGTAAACTGTCACTTCGCAACAAAGTGACGCTTTACAAGACTTGCATTAGACCCATAATGACCTATGCGAGCGTCGCGTTCGCGCACGTTCCTAAGTCACGACTGTGTCCGTTGCAGACACTTCAAAATCGATTCATGCGTACAGCCACTGGCTGTCCGTGGTTCGTGCGCAACGTGAATCTCCATAGAGATCTCGATCTTCCCACGATAGCCGATCTTCTCAAACGATTCTCGAAGACTTACTTCGAGAAAGCGTCCACACACCCGAACCCCCTTATAGTGGCCGCGTCCAACTATAAAGTGTTTAACTTCCCCAACCGATTTCACAGGCGCCCTAAGAGCGTCCTCAACGACCCTGACGATGCTATTACAGCATCAAACAAGATCTACACACAACATTCACACAAACAGCGTCTTCGCCGGCGAAGACGAGGTCCCCGCTTGCTTGTGTCAAGCGGCCGCAGCCCTCTGCCGCGGCCGCCGTGATGCAGACTTCTTCAAAGTCAATGTGTTAGATACAGTCCTCCAAAACGCGCCGCTTTAAGCCGAGGTTCGGTCTCGCAGGAGACACCCTTAAGGCGACGCTCCCAATAAGTTACGAGTGCCTAAAAACACTCGCTTCTTATCAATTTTACCCGGCGAAGCTTCTGCGCTCGCCCATCCCACCGGTGACGCTGTAAAAGCCATTAGGGCTAACAGCATTAGACACATTCGAAAAAAAAAAAATGTCTACAAGTCTATGGAATTAACAAAAAGAAATATCGTCAGTTCTTGACAAATCGTAAGAGAAAAACTTGTCCTTGAGAATTTCAAAGCGTTATATGTCGCTAATCACTTCAATAAGATTGATATAATTAAAGAAAAATTATAACAATGATAAATTGTTTATTAACAAGTAAAATATCGTTACGCACATGCTAAATGGTTCGTCATACTTATACATAACAGTTAAAACGCTTAACGTCATTACTTAGAAACTTTCGCTTGTTCTTTTTCCTTTCCCTACTTGTATTAGCGACGCGGGATTAAGCGAGAAATAGAACTTTCTGGATCGTCTATTTTATCATATGATTGTATTTATGATTGTAAGTACTGTCATTTGTATTGAATAGCTAAAATTAAATTTCTGAAAGAGTCACTAGATAATTTCCTCCAAATCGACAAACTGTGTATATATTACTAAACATAAAATAAATAATAAATTTAAAAATAAATGAGTTCAAAATATGACTAATAATATGCGTGCGGCTTCGCCCGCGTGGAAATCAGTGTTTAGCATATAATAGACCCTCGAGACGCACGGCAGGTGACTTGTTCTTTTATACCCGTTTCTTATACCTATTCCCCCCTCTAAACTACAATAGACACCGGTTTGTTACTACCCCCCTCTAAAAATTGTTGTATAACGACTTCAACTCAACATAAAACAACAACTACATAAAACCGTCTATTAATAACAACCTTTCGAAAAAATTGTACTACCTTTTAGTAAAAACCGTACAAAAATCCGTTCAGTCGGTTTAGAGAAAATCGATAACATAGACTTTATTTTATAATAAGTATAGAAGATAGATTTTAGGCCTACATTATATTTCATCAAATGTGAGAATTTTGTTTTATGCGGCGATATTGTATTATTTATTTTGATATACGTCCATTTGCAAAGTGTGGTGCTGTTTTTTTTTTCCTATTTTAAGTGGGTCTCTTCTGTTCTTTTTTGGTCCACTGGCGAGAAACGCCCAACGCCGTGGCCAAACTCGCAACAGGTCGGTGTGACGGCTTCCGCTAATGGATACGTCCACCGCCACCCCGCCTGTGCTTGGGAAATGGGGAAACCATTTATCGCTGACGGGAGTGAGGAATAGGGGTAGTGGGAGTATAAACTTAACCTATTGCTTATATTACTAAATCCTTAAACTATTATCCATTATATACATGTTATCTACTTGTTATATTTTTAATATACCATGTTTTAAGCTGTTTTTTTAGTGTGGTGCTGTTGCGTTTTTCCTCGATAACCTAGTACGATCGAATGCGGAGTTTAAGGGTGAAGTCTGTGGGGTCGGGCTCTATGAGGTCGGACGGAGGGTGGAGTTCACTCACAAGGTGGTGTTCGTGCAGCGGCGGCAGCAGGTGCGCGGGAGGCAGCGCGCCCACCAGGGGCGGCTTCACCTCCAGCACGGGGAACACGGGCGCGCACACCGCCTGCCACACCGCTCTATACGTAACTACCCAGCTATCTCGCCGATACGGTACCTTACCCTAACCTTCTAGCTTTGTGTCTGAATACCCTAACCTTCTAGCTTTGTGTCTGAATACCCTAACCTTCTAGCTTTGTGTATGAAGTCACGCACATATTGCACTTACTCTGGTGTACGTGACGTGACAATAAAATTCTAACCTAACCTAACCTAACCTTGAACTGAAATCATGACTCCTGTATTGCACTTATTCAGTTTCAATTTATGACGTGACCACAAAATTCTGAACTAACCTTGTAACTAAAATCATCATCATCATCCTCCTGCTGTTATCCCAATTTAAATGAGGTCGGCACAACATGTTATAACATGTTGTTACATGATTTAGCTAATTTTTTTACGACCGGCTGCCTGCCTGACGTCAAGTTTCCTTAGTCGCCTTTAACGACATCTCGGTAAGAAATGAGGGTGGTCTCTTACCGGCATAACCTTATAACTAAAATCATGACTCCTATATTGCACTTACTTAGGAGTAATTTATGACGTGACGATAAAATCCTAATTTGACCTTGTAACTGCAGTAATGATACCTGTATTTTACTTACTCAGGAGTAATTTATGACGTGACCATAAAATCTTAGCCTAACCTTGTAACTGAAGTCATGACTTCTGAACTGTACTTACTCATGTGTAATTTACAACGTTACCATACAATCCGAATCTAACCTTGTAACTGAAGTCATGACGCATGTATTGCAGGTGTCATTTATGACGTGACCATAAAAACTTACCCTAACCTTTTAACTAAAGTCATGGTTCCTATATTGTACTTACTTGGGTTTAATTTATGACATGACCATAAATTCCTAATCTAACATTGTAACTAAAGTCATGATTCCCGTATAGTAGTTACTCAGGAGTAAATTATGGTGTGACCATAAATTCCTCTATATGACTCCTGTATTGCACTTACTTAGGTTTAATTAAAACGTGACAATAAAGAATAACGAATTAAAACCACTCAGATTATATATAGTGCATATTTTAAGTCAGCTGTATTTGTTTGGTACACAGAAAAAAAACTAAAAATGTGAAGCAAAATGGTATTTACAAAAACGTTTTCTGTGATAAGCTGAAAAGGTGTTGTGAATTTTGCTTTGGTAGTGTAAATTTTTTGTGCTATATTGAATTATTTTACATTATATAGATTTTAAAAAATATTTGAAATTATTAATAAAATTAACTATGATTTATATTTGGTAGAAGATTAAATAGCCCATTACTGCCATAGATAGTCTCATAGTCTAGCTCTATAGATAGCTGTGATCAAGAAATCAATTGCATTAAGTGATCTCAAAGCACGGAACGATGGTATAAACAAGACACATCTATGCCAAAATTGCAGGTGGATATGCTTAGGCAAGAGAAAAGTTTTTGAATGCCAGTTGATAAACCAAATAACTATTAACAGACAAATTAACATAACCCAAAAATTCCTAATTTTGGATTTTAATAGATAAGATAAATTATTAGATATAAAGTAGATAAATACTACTAGAAAGAGTACTTTAAGTGTCTTACGTTCTAGCCACTACTCTAGACTTTGAACATTACATCTTAGTCTCTTTATAGATTGAATAATAATTATTTAATTCCATATGCATATTTTAACTTACAATTCGATCAGTTTCCGAGCTATTTATCACTATAGTATTAGATATGTATTTTATTAGACTACATAGACATAAATAACAAAATCGACGATTACATTCATGTCTAGCTCAATCAGTAGAGCAAATTATAAATAGCAATCCAAGGCAAACTTTTTTTTTATATGAATAACTAGTATATGAACAATAACAAGTATATTTTAAATAATTTTTGGGTTGGGTCACTTTTATCCTTGATATGTAATAAAGTTTTAACACATTTTTATTGGATTTTAGGTGATATATCGAGAGATATACGAACGATGATTCGGGTTTTAGTCATAAGAGAGTTAAGCATATACTCACATCCTGTGCTGGTACAGCATAATTTCCTTGGATAGTGTAGGCTTGACCTCCTGCAAGGATTACTGGTCCAGCAACATTAGGCTTGGGTCTGTACGGAATTGTTGCACCTTTTGGTGGACTCTGTAACAAAAGGAATATTGTAATAATAAAATTTTAATAATTTATTTAAACTTTTGTGTGATAAAAATTGCATCAGTCGAAAAAATTAAGGAATAAAAAAAGATTTTCAAGTGGTATTTGTCTCAAAAATGGTCAGTACCGGAATAAAAAAAGCATTTTACAACTTAATGTTTCTAGTTTTAGATCGCAAGAAGAATAAAACTTTCAAGCAACGTTTACGGCTCAATCATAATGAATACCGAAAAAACATTTATTTTTAATTTTTTGGTTTTTTTTTTGGTCTACGAAAATTTTTTTCCCATCAGCCCTATATAATATCACAAAGCTACAAAAAAAATATTATTACAGAACATGAATTAATTATAATAAATAGTTGAATAATATCATTTTTTCCATTTACATTAATGATAGAACATAGGAATTACCTACATAATACATTAGTTCTACATAGCATCACCTATTTAAATTTTTATTAATGTATTCCAGGTAATAGACCCTAGTTTCGAAAGGTGTGTTTATGTATATATATCTGTTTCTTTGTACTGCATTGTTGACTGAAGCTAAGATATATTACTGTACGGTTGAATACATGAGTAATAATTTATATAACATGATAATAAAAAATATATATGTATATCCCGCAGTATGGTACCCAGCTGAGTAGAATAATCACCCTCATTTCTTACCGAGGTGTGGTAATACGCGACTAAGGTAAGTTGACCCGCCGTGTGGTATTAGGCTGAGGAGAATAAACCACCGTCATATGTTACCGAGGTGTCGTAAAAGGCGACTAAGGTATGTTGCACTGTGGTGTGGTATCTTGAAGAGTAAAACGGTGGGTCAACTTACTTTAGTCGCCTTTTACGACACCTCAGTACGATTGAGGGTGGTCTATTCTACTCATCCGAATACCAAACGGTGGGCCAACTCACCTTAGTCGCCTTTTAAGACACCTCGGTAAGAAATGAGGGTGGTCTATTGTACTCAACCAAATACAACACGGTGGGTCAACTTACCTTAGTCGCCATTTACGACACCTCGGAAGAAATGAGGGTGGTTCATTCTACTCAACCAAATATCACACAGTGGGTCAATTCACCTTAGTCGCCCTTTACGACACCTCGGTAAGAAATGAAGGTGGTCTATTCTACTCAACTGAATAACACACGGTGGGTCAACTCACCTTAGTCGCCTTTTACGACACCTCGGTAGGAAATGAGGGTGGTCTATTCTACTCAGCCGGATACCACTCAGCATAGTACAACCAGATTTTATGGATCCATATTCATACATAAGATGTGAAAAGCTTTGAAAAGCACATCAATATGCACTTCTGATAGAACACTTATTATGAATATTTGTATCTTTACTAATTATGCTCAGCCTTAAACTGTCGAGGTGAAGATAGATAAATAACTAAGACACTTACTTCTAGCATGACACAGCAGATGTGGTAGATGCACTGTGTTATAGCATCACATGTACCATTGATTGTCACAGCTCTTTCGGTGGAATTTGGCAGCATTTCACTTGCTACCTACAAAGAAAAGTAATTTCTAATTAAATAATATTATCATAACATTGAAGATACAGTCAAAGTAAATACCAATGACCGATAGCTGTATCATTTATAGAGCGATAGGTCAGTACAGAGATTACAAGCCGACCTGCAAGGGAATATTGATAAATTTGAATAATTTTATATTCACATAAACTTTTGAATTGTCAATGTCAATGTTAGTTCAGAAACAGTATTATTAGAATTATTTTGGTATAATCCGCGTTTGTTAAGAGAATCTATGTGATGCTTAATGTAGGATGCAGACAACATTCACACAACTTATACACGCAAGACCAGTCAACACAACAAAACGCCGCTACCGACACCACACATGCACTGTACACACTCACTATGACAATCTCTAAGATCGTTTCGACCCATAACCGAAGCTTCATCAGGAGGATAGGCTCCACGACTAAAACGTAATGCTCCACACTGCTAAAGCAAGCAGTCTTATATACAAATAGTTCAACCCCCAACATTACTGTGTCCTTCAAACAGTATTATAACAAAATAATTCTATCATAACTTCTGAATTGTGGAATTTCGCAAAATAACGCCTGTTTTAAAAATTATCTGGTCATAGAGAACACATTTTTATCATTTACAATCTGTACGTGCGACTTTATGAAAGTCAAATTAAGTTTAGAAATACCCTTAAATAAATGATAAATTACAGATGAATATATAACATTTGATCTACTTAGAAATTGGGTATACAAGAAACGCAACAAAAATATAATAATACTATATTTTATAGAACTTCCTAGCTAACCGGGCGAACATTATTTTGCCCTGTAAATTATTTCTAGTGTAGAAAAAATTTGGCCAAAAAATTAAATAAATGTTAGGGGTGGACAACCCTTATCAATGAGAGGTACGACAAATAGATAGTAGCCGATTCTCAAACCAACTGAATATGCATATAAAATTTCATAAAAAAAGGTCAAGAAGTTTCGAAGGAGTATGCTAACTAACAATGTGCCATGAGAATTTCATATATAAGACTTACTACTTTTTTTACTTAAATTACAGAAAATTATAATCTTGATGATTTCAACAGTTCAATTATAATCAAAGGCAATATGAAATAAAACTTGTACAATTGTAACAACTATACCAACCTGTATATTGGCTCCAGTGACATCTCTGATCTCTTTGATCTTAGAGCCACCCTTGCCAATAAGAGATCCACATTGTGAAGCCGGTACAATAAGCCGCAGAGTAATGGGTGCACGAGACCCACCACCACCACCTTCATTAAATTGTGAGCACCACTGGAATAATATATATAATAATTTAATCTGTGCATAATACAGTACGGTTAGTACGAGTATAAATAGATATATCTTTATAAGCACATAGCTGACCGGTTTTGCCATATAGATATTAGAGAATTTCTTTATTACAATTAAATAATTTAAGGGAAAGTATTAAGGATGGACAACCTTTATCACTTAGGGGTATGAAAAATAGATAGAAGCAGATTTTCAGACATACATATAAAATTTCATAAAAAAATTTCAATGTTTTACAGAGGAGTGTGGTAACTAATATTGTGACACAAGAATTTTATACATAAGATTTTACATGAACCAAGTTATCATTGTTCACAAACCCTTATACTGACTGCTATAAGTGGGGTAAGCGCAATATGGTTTAATTTAACATTTGTTAACTCTGGCTCTACTTTTATGATATGAACACTATACTTAACACAATCTATTCAATTTCTTTGCGCTCTGTTTAGTTGTATATCATATACTAAGTGAAAGATTTAATTTGGTTCTATATCAAATTTCAGACTGCTTTAGTTCCAATTATTATCAATACAATTCAATAAAAGTCATTAAGGTTGCATAAGTAAAATTATACACTAAGGGACTAAAGGTCATATTTGCTACATATAGATGTTGATAAAATATAGTAGGTTTGAATAACAATACATATTATGTAAAAAAAAAATATCAGTAGATTAACTGAAGATATGATGAACTGTTCAAGTTGCATTCCTGAAGATTGATATTTAATTACTATATAAAATTTATTCATATTGATCGCGATGTGAGGAATAGAATGAATGCAGGATGGATGAAGTGGCGACAGGTCTCAGGCACAATATGTGACCCCCGAATGCCCCCTAAACTTAAGGGGAAAATTTATAAATCAGTCATTAGACCTGTCGTAATGTATGGATCAGAATGTTGGGCAATGAAAAAGATGGATGAAAGAAGAGTGCATGCAAATGAGATGAGGATGTTAAGGTGGATGTGTGGTGTGACAAGACTAGATAAAATAAGAAATGAGTATATTAGGGGAAGTATGAAAGTTGCGCCCATTATGGAAAAGATGAGAGGTGCAAGATTGGGATGGTATGGACATGTAATGAGGAGGGATGAAGATCATGTGACTAAGCGAGTGTTGAATATGAATGTGGATGGATATGGGACTAGAGGGAGGCCTAAAAAGAGATGGTTGGAATGTGTGAAGTATGACATGCGTATAAAAGGTAGTGCCAGAGTTGACGAATGATAGAAAAGAATGGAAGAGGAAAACATGTTGTACCGACCTCACTTAGAGTGGGATAAGGGTAGGAGAAAGAAAGAATAAAATTTATTCATAATTAACTTCTTATGCAAGCTTCATCCTAATTATATCCTCAACAAAATCACATAATTACCTCTTCAAACTTCTTGCAAATGAGAGTAAAAGCTTTAAAAATAGCACTTGTGTTGCCAGTAACAGTGACAATACGTTCTGGACATGATCCATCTGAAATGTTGATTTTTGCTCCAGACTGAAAGAAAATTAATTTAAATTTAAGATAATTCAATTACTTATAAATTTTTATTTGAAAATACAATTTATAGAATTTAAAATAAATTCCTTATTCTGTTTTCAAAATGACACAAATGTATATCGAATTTGATCTCAATATAATTGCAAAAAAGATCCTTACAAATTTTTTTATAGTTATAAAAGTTATTTTTATCATTTTCAAAATTTGAAACATAAATTTATATATCTTTGCACTCACCTCTTCTCTAAATCTTTTAACAATTTCTCCCTTTTTACCAATGATACTGCCAACTTCCTACAAAAAAGAAGAAAAAGTAAAAATTTACTTTTACTTATTTCACTTTGCTTAGTTTTAACTGTAATAATAACTCCTGTGAAGTGGAGTGAAGCATTGGCAAGTATTGTGCAACAACTGCACACATAATTAATGCAGGCGCATGAAGATTTATATTGCACAAAAGATTTCCTGTCTGGTGGCCATTAATAGATACAGCAGTGTCATTCTTTACTATAATAATAGTATTGGGATCTATAATGACAGCTTTAGAGTGTCAGCTACATAATAGTAGCTTGTTTCCTGGCAGCATTAGTAGTTGACTTCTGCAGTATGTGAACAATGTGAATGTGTCAGTCTATCCCCACAAGTGATAGATCTCAGTACAACACAAATAGATTAACCAGATATATAAGCTTCTGCAGTTCAAAGAACCTTAAATAAATGAAAACATTGTACAAATATAAATAATAGGTGATTTATAAACAATTGCATAAGTGACACAATCAACATGCAATAAGTTCAAATATTTTTAATGCTTTAATTTGAATAATAATATTAAATTACATATACATACATAATTATTAAGAGTATAAAATTATATTATATATTTCTTTTTCTTGTCAAATAAATTTTTCTTGAGCTCAATTAATATTAATTTCAGTTATGATATGTATTTAAGTTTACTTGTTTTAGTTTAATGAAATTTAATCTTAAAATTGAAAACATAATCTTAAAAAATTATCTAATATTTAAATAATTTAAATATCACTAATGTTACTTCAATTACAAAAGAAATAAATTGATATTTGATGAACAGAGAGAATGCCAATAGTTGGCTCCTTGCCAGGTATACTTTAAATTGGATTACAGCCAATTAAAACTGGGTACAAAACGCATCACATAGCTCACATCAATAGATTTAAATCTCTGCTATAGCTATCTACAATTAGAAAACTATGAAGTATTATAATGGAATATAAAGTTTCCTTTACATATTCAATGAAAACTGATATACCTTCTGGTACTACAAAACCTATTTAAGAAATTATATATTTAATACACTTTGAAGGATTAATTGAATACTTTTGATTTTTTTTTATATTTAGACTCATTTTAGTTTAGACACCTTTAAGTTCTACAAAATTGAGGCAATCTTAACATTTAATTACACATTTATTGTTGTAATAGTATATAGAAGTTTTTATTTTTACTTTATCATTAGGAATATGTAAGGGACAGCTTTATATTTTAAATATTCTGAATTACCAAAATAAATAAACTGCATGTAGCAGTAATGTTTAAACTTGCTGTGGATATCTAAAAGAATATAACCTAAGCATATTTTTCTTATATATATTATAAAACTAAATTATTTATGACAAAGCAGTAATGTGCATAAATGATACAAAAACTTTAAAAACAAGGCAATTAATGAGCATAGGAATATTCAAATGGGATATAATGTTACACACCCATACAAGTGCTAGTTGTAGTATCTTAATAAGATTTAAAGATCTATTCCATATTGGATTAACATACTTTAGACTCAGAATAAAATATATTATAAAAATTACAAGCAAAACAGACAATCATATAGCACTTTCACATAAAATGTTTTTGATAGAAAAATAAAAAAATGATGAAGCGCTACTAAAGTTTAAAATAATTTTCATATAATAATATATATAATTAATTTAAATTGTATATATTGAATTAATCAATTATTACTCAATGTAATCAATTAATTATATAGCAATTAGGACTCCAGGAAATATAATGTAAATGGCTTGAATGTTTACATTTTGTTGATAAATATAAAATAAGGTTTTAGAAGAAGGTAAAGTGCACACTTTCACAATGTAAATACCATAACAAGATTTAACCAATAATTTGCATAGATCAAGTGTCAACAATCTTACCTTCCCCTGCATAATCAGTCTGATTGTGAGGGTGACTTTTGAGTCTTCTTCAAGGAGAGTGGGGACTTTCTCCAGATCCATGCTGGAGGAGGAGTCCGTAGTGTCTCGCGGAATTTTGACTGCTTATGGGGCTACGTGTGGGCAGGGAACACTCCACGCAATCTAATGGCTGGGACTCGGGGGCTCTTGGCACTCACTGCAGGCAGGGTAAGCTGGAAAACAGGCGCACATCTCATAAGGAAAGTCCAAAGGTTTCGAGCGCTATAGGTGTAGGGCATGGGAGAAAATTCTGTTTTCAAAGCTAGGCTAAGTATTTAATTTATTTACAGTGACGGTCTGTGACAAGCGCAACAGAATGAGGGCGGCTAATGAGGATCTAGACGCTATTATAAGCTAACTTGTCCTAAGTCCGACCGGATTTAGCGGCTGTAATACGAGTCGGCTCGCGATGGTCCACGGGACCGTTACTTGAACTCAGATACTGGTTCACGACTCGCAACATAACCTCAGCGTCGCGCCTCATGGCTAGCCGACCGGGTTATCGATCCCGCAGTTTCTAAACAAATCCTGCGGGTTGACGCTGCCGTTTTCTTACCTCGTAATTTATTCCAACGAACAACAATAACATAACAAATCTTAACATTAATATTATCACGAAGATTTGTATAAAATCACACTTATCACAATTTTCTTAATCACAAAAAATTATAAAACTAATAAAATTCGACGCAGATGACGCGTCTTTCTTTGAGGCTTGTAGTTGTCATAGACAACTGCAGACGCAGATTTGTATTTTGGTTGGCGTGGATTCTTGAACTCTCTATTTATGGAACTAGTCTATGGTTTTAATACTTTTTAACAGATGTAATTTTTTTTAGTTTATTTAACGATGTTGTCTGGGATCGAGTTTTTTAAGAACTAATGTAAAATGTTATGTGACAAAAACCACAGACAAAGATAATAACATGCATACTGATTTTAAATCGTTATCTTTGATATATCTTTGATGCGACGTCATAGCATACAGCGTACGATGTTTTGATTTTAATTATTAACGTCGCATACAACAAAAATCTGTCAAGTAACTAATGATTGGAAGTAGTTGTCGTTTTTCCACTCATGTCATTATACTATTTTACTATTAATAAATTATTCTATTAAACTAAATTAAACTACTTACAAAAATTTGTACAAGGCAATAATTTTAATAAAATCGATTAGAAAAAAAAGTATATCTCGTTTATAATATTTATATTAATTAAAAAGTAAAATAATATTAATTATATATAAAAAATTGTTGTTTGAATAATGAATAGATCCTTATTATTTATGCGTTATCAATTATGCGTATAATCCATATAATTTAATAAAGTGTGTATGTGGCACACACTAGGTGTAAAACAGGTATATAAAAAAATTAAAGTATGAGTATTATATTTATTGATAGTAGAAATCAATACGTAGGTATAATTTTTTATTTGTTAACATGGTTGACTCAATCCTGGTGGAAGCACGGCTTTTTTAAAACTTTGATTTATGCGCATATACTTACTAAATTACCATACTAATTTTGTGTACATTACTTGTAATTAATTTGGTATTATCACTCTTGTAAAATATATTCAAAAGTTGTGACCAAACAGTATTTAACTAAAAAATAAATATAGATGCAGCTTTGTAATGTATTGGACAGATAGAAAATATTATAGATACTATAAATTGTTCTAAGAAACCTCTTCTTACTGTAATTGGAGTTGGCAATAACAGTTTCATCTCAGGTTATTTAATCTGCTCGCTATAGACTTGAATCAAGGCTGCGTTTAAAGAGATACTTGGATAGCAATTTCTCTTTGCAGATTTTTTGTTAAGTTTACTGTGAAAAAGACTGCGAAGACCGTTATGAGATTTTGAGATAAAAATTAAGTCGCTTTCAAGTGTACAGCTTTGTGGTTTATTGGTCTTTTTTAATAATTGCGTTTAAATTTAAAATTTTAAGATTCTCTAGTGCATTTTTATAGTTACATAAAACAAATCCTGCCAATAGACGATTATTAAGGGTTATTCTAATGGAAAATATATTGCTGAAACACAATTCTTACTTTAAATATTTATTTATTACTTATAGATCCAGCCACGATTTGGGATGTCGGATTTTGAAATTTTATATATATTGATGTATAATCGTTTGATTAAGTCCTAATGACGGTATATAAAAATCCTTTTTAAATAAAATAACATAAGTACTTAATGAGGTTTTCAAAAACGATTTGAAACACATAGCTGGAAACACAACATTAAAATCCAGACGTAAATTACATTGGCTGAAACATTGCATGTTTTTAAAGGATTTACATACTAATTAAGCTATTTAATGGACTGGTTTATTCCTGTTTGCCCTTTTGTTGAATTCACAAAAACTAGACAAACTCAGTAAAATTACATAAAACAATTAAACATTCTACAAACACGTTAATGCTCGAGCGCTGGGCGTTATTAGGGCTTATTTTAAAGTTTTAATGTTAATTATAGTTATTTTGCATAAATAGTTATTTTGATTTATGTTCATTTATAGTATATTAGTTAAGGAACTCAAGGTTTTAATTCTTACTGAGAGTCACGAGATCTATCTATAAAAAAATTCGCTTATGGTAAGGATTTGTAAGTTGAACTTTAGCTGTAATAATAAGACAATCAATTCATACTCTTTGCAAGTCAAAGTAATAAATGGAACAAATATAAATAGGGAGCAAATATTTAGTGTAGTTAATTAATTATAGGCTTAAAGTTGTCCTCGGTAATATATTGGTAACGTTGAGTTATGAGTATTCATCGGCCTATCGTGCCCGCGGTATGACGTATGATAAATTTATTTAAAATTAATTAGTCCCAACTGTTGCAGATAGTAGATTGCATTGTGCAATACAAAAGGTCATTAAAGGCCTACCTTTGATGTATAACAACATCAAATTGTTCGTCCTTTTAAATTCTGAATTTTTGCTCAATTGCTTTTAAAATGTAATCCAAAAAATATATCAAATATTGAACGGTTCTAATATTAAGTTAATATTTAACATTAAATTTCGTTCAATTCTTTTGAATTATTAAGTAGGGAGGCTATTATTACAATTAACAAGTTTAATTTCAAAGATTTTGAAATAGAATATAAAAGTTAAAACTTACAAGTATCCAAAGAGAAATAACAAATAAACGAAGAAATTATTTACTAAAATCAGCATGAGACATTTTATATTCGTGAAATTTAGTAATTTTAGGTGACTAAAGTGGTACTTACTTGTAAGTAATATTCGTATGACGGCGGTCAACGAGCACGACAAATTATTCACGAGGATATTCCTATATTTCACGGACGCCGCTAATTTCGAGCTGTCGCGAGGGTTTATATTAATGAATTGTTGTTTTGAATTCTAACAGCTTTTCGCATGAAAGCTTTGTCTAAAAAGGCGTGTATTCGCTAAATGTGAGTCGTTAAATTCAAAACTTTCGTGTAACAATAGGAACAATGACTGGCTTTAAGAATAACCTTAATAGCAATCAATTTTATAGTGAAGAATTATTAAATAAATAAAAAATAAGTAAAAAAATATGGGACACTTACACACTCGGACGTCCGACCCCAAAGTAAGTAACTTACTAACTTAAATACTTGTGATATGGTGACGGACAAACTGGCAGATATACTACATATATAACTTTATATACAAATATACACCCAGGCTCAAAGAACCAACACATTGTTTATAGATAATGTTGGATCTCGGCGGGAATGGAACCGCAACCTGCGGAGCTTAAGGCATGGTCACTACCCACTGCACCAAAGGGCCAGTCGTATTAGGATAAAAATACATGAAATAATTTATGGAAATAAATAAATAAATATATGGGACATTTACACACACGGTCGTCCATCCCCAAAGTAAGTAACTTAATACTTGTGTTATGGGTGACGGACAACTGGTAAATATACTACATATATAGTTTTAAATACATACTTATTATACATATATACACCCAGACTCGAAGAACCAACAAATTCTAAATAGAAAATGTTGGTTCTCGGCGGGAATCGAACCCGCGACCCACGGAGCCGAAGACAGGGTCACTGCCAACTGCGTCATGATGGAAATGATAAATTTAAATTTTTTATAATTATGGGAATGCAATGTTTAAAATGATTAATTCTGTGGCTAATAATTCAATCGCTTGACTTTGGACACAGCGAAGTTTATTCGGTTTTTTTTTGGATTTTGTATTTACTCTTCTAATATACTAAATTTTAGAAGAGTAAATTGTTAGTAAGGCTTGGTTATAGGGAGTTTAGTTTGTTTCGGCAGGGATATACCGTAACAATTGATTTCGCAGTTGCTATGACTAAACGTGTTACTTGATACAGTACCTCTAAATTAGCGTATTTCTATCTTTTAAGTGCAATTTCTGTATACATTTCTAAGGACCAGTGAGATTTCGGATGGTCAAGAGTAAAGCTGACATCAATGATAACATTCAACATAATTGACGTCTAATTTCTAATTTTAAGGTAGGATTCCACCAAAATAGTGTGCAACACTTTTTTTTACAAAGATTGTTTACAAAGTTTTCGCACTGAATACCTAAGCTGATATCGCGTTTAGCTTCTGTCTCAAACGGCAATGTTGTGTGTAACTTGTGTAAGCGCACAGTGAAGCACACATGTGCGCCAACATGTTCATTTAGAAATATTTTATAATCTTTATTATTATTATTTCACTTATTAATTATATACAAATTTACAATATATTTTTAGACATTTTTTATAAAATTGTTCTTAATATTTTTTTCCTTCGTCCACTCTTCAATAAAATGTGCACGTACAAATAAATGTTTTCGTTCCGGTAGTGAAAGCAAAACTGTGTTCGTGAACAGCGAGTGCGTACGCGTCGATGCGAGTCCACTGTTTCAAGTGTACGCGCACAAATGTGCGCGAATTTCTGGAATATTCGCGCACTATTTGTTAATGTTTGCTTGAGTGAGTCGACCAGAGTAAACATTTGTGCCGCACACTGTGCTGCACAGTTCTGTACTCTGGTGGAATTCCACCTTTTGACACACAGATGTTATGGTATGTTACGAAAATTCCGTTCCGCTAACTTAAAGTGTTACCATACGGTAGCTAAAGCTGCTCTACGAACTATCTAAATAAACTGTTACTTCGTAGCTCACATCTCTATAAATAAATGTAACATTAAATAATGATACTCGTACTTACATGTTAGAAGTCCCGAATGATTGGATTAGTTAAAAGACAAATCTGAAACAATAAGAAACACATAAGTTTAATTTATGAAGACTAGTATTACCCGCGACTTCGTTCGTGGTAACTTAAGCCTTTAGGATTAGCTTAAGTTACCGCGAACGATTAATAATGCAATACGTAGAATTAGGCGTTACTTTGCGAATATATAAAATACAGAAGTCATAATAAAATTATCTTGATATAATCCGCTACAGAAAATATATAATCCTAAATGTAAAGTGGACTATCCGTTTTCATACCTGATACATGCAAGATTCGTAAAAACATATGCACAAGCACAAACCTTCACCACCACCACTACAATACACGAGCACTACAAACATTTGTTATCACAAACTCAACTGTATTTACGCACCGCAACCGAAGCAAGAGCCGAATTCTACGAGAAAATCGCAATGCGACGCATCTCACAAGCAAATAGTTATATACTAATTGGCAAGGTCGTAACTAGAATTTTATACAGGGGCGGGCAAATTTCTCTCAGAAAATCTAGACTATTTTTTTCGTGATCATGGTATTTAAAATATAAGAAGCTCAAATTTGTAATGAACGTGAGGTACATTATAAGTCTTATGCAAGCCTTTTATAGTGTCAATATGTTGCGAGTTGACAGTTTCCCAGTGTTACAGTTTTCAGAGTAAGTGCGGGCAGCTGCCCCCCTTGCCCGTACCTCACTACGCCCATGCTAATTGGTCTATTCTATCTATTCTATTTTACCCTTTTCTTGAAAATTTAATTTTTCATATTTAGACTAGAGGATATGGGATTGAATGACAGCCACTTCTAAGCCTCCAGTCGGGCAAAATACCTCTTATCAATGTAGATCCATCTAGAGTTTTGATTATAGATGATCACAGAATCGTGGAATGAAGATATTGTGCTTTATATTGTATTTTATTCTTGCTCTATTTGTGAGCAGGCAACCTTACAAATATCACAAAAATTTCCCGTGATATGAATTTTCTCATAATGTTTCCTTTACCGTCTCATATTTAGAAATAGTATGTGTTTTATTATACATTATTTTGTTCCTTCTGGACATACTTTTTTTCATCAAGTTGGTATTTGTATTTTATATCACGAGTAACTGTAGTTTCAATATATAAACTGTTGCTTAGTTGAAAGCTTCATTGTAGTACATCCAAACTCACATGAAGCAACAATTGAAGCTTATCTACCAGACTAACATATAGGACAAAAAAAACCTATCCTTTAGAAAAAACATATAAAAATAACGTACAACATAGTGATTAATTGAGAGTATTTTAACATTGAAATGTGCAATATATATTAAAAGCAGTTAGCAGTAGTAAATAAAGATTATAAATAACAACTTATAGTTGTAAAAGTTTCGTCCATCTTGGGAAATGAATTCCACCTAATATCTATATTACCTTTATACCATCTGAGCAACGATTGATTGATATTAGATAAACGATTAACGAAAAAACGATTAAAAAACGATAAAGATAAACGATTGATAATAGAGCGCAATATAAACGCGTAATCAGCAACAACCAAATAGTCAATATTACGAAATGATAAATATTAGGTCCTTACATATGAAATTGGCGTTTTCTATGGGAGGAACATAAAGGCGTTTTTTTTTAATGAAATATATTTAATTAATCAAATTATGTACCATTGCTATGTATGCACTTTTGCCATCTCATAGGTAGTTCATTGATCCCCTTACTAAAAAAACCATTCGGGCGGGAATCAATAAAATCTTTGAAGGCGGTTTGGACTACCCCATCGGAGTTGAATTTTTTTCCTTGCAAGTAGTTATCCAAATTGCGAAAAAAATGGTAATCTGTTGGAGCAAGGTCCGGAGAGTACGGTGGCTGTCTAAGACATTCTAATTGAAGCTCCTCTGATTTGGTAGCCGTCTGTTGTGCAGTGTCTGGTCTAGCGTTGTCCTGAAGCAGCAGTGGCCTAGAGCGATTGACCAGCCTCGGTTGTTTAGCAGCTAGCTTTTCCATCATGGTTTGCAGTTGCTGACAATAGATATCTGCCGTAATCGTCTGGCCAGATTTAAGAAAGCTGTAGTGAACGACACCGGCACTAGTCCACCAAACACTTACAAGCAACTTTTTTTTAGTCAATTTTCGCTTAGGGCAGGATTTGGCTGGTTCGCCAGGGTTCAGCCATTGCGATGAGCGCTTCCGATTGTCGTAGAGGATCCACTCTTCATCACAGGTAATGATTCAATTTAAAATTCCTTCATTATTGTGCCGGTTGAGTAACGTAACGCAGCAGTCGACGCGCGTTTGTCGGTTTGCTTCACTCAATTCATGAGGTACCCACCTTTCAAGCTTTTTCACCTTCCCAATTTGCTTCAAGTGGATTAGAATAGTTTTTTATCACTAACACCGGAGCCTGCAGCTAACTCGGACGTGGTTTGCGATGGATCCGCTTCCACAATAGCCTTCAATTCTTCATTATCAACTTTGGTCTCCGGCCGTCCACGAGGCTTGTTCTGCAGGTCGAAATTTCCAGAACGAAAACGTTGGAACCAAAAACGCACTGTGTTTTCTTTTGCGACACCGTCACCATACACATCATTAATCCTTCGAGCCGTTTCTGCAGCACTGGTGCCACGGTGGAACTCATACTCGTAAATAACGCGATATTTCATGTTTTCCATTTTGTAAACAGAGTGACACAAAGAAAAAAACAAAAGAAGAAAAAACAAATGAATTAGGGGGTTTGAAACACAAATGCATGAGTAAATAGCTGTATGAATTTGAACTTGGAATTCCTAACCATAAAGGTAATATTTGAGATCAAAGTGGCCAGTACGACAAAACGCCAATTTCATATGTAAGGACCTAATACAAAAGCAAAATTATAATTAGATACTTTCTCACTTGTCATAAGAGCGTACCAATTAGTATTGAGTACTTTAAGGATAAAAGCTTTATTTTTTGTATCCCTCTATTACATCTACATCTAATAATCATATTTATAGATTGTGTAATGTGTATTTTCAATAATTTGCATAGAGCATTGTGCGTATCTTTGAATAATTAGACAATAGTTCGTTTATTATTAGAATGAGTACTTTTAGCTAGAATATTAGTTTTTATCCGCAAACCCGATTGCATGGGCTTAATAAAAATAAGTTCAGCTAAAATTTATTTTTATCTCATTACATGCTATGGTATACATGGCTAAATTTAAAAAAAAAATATTTTAAGGTCCGCTCTGGTATTTTATTTGCAGGGAAACAACGATATCTAATGTACATAAAACATACTCGTATATCAAAGCCGGGAAATGTAATTTTTTTTTCGAAAAGTCTAATGTTGTTAGCCTTAACGGCTTTTACACCGTCACAGGAGAGTTCGTAATTTTGAGTGTGTAGTTAATGAACATATATCTCCATTATCTTTATTGATATTAATTTAAAAGTTATGTTAGGGTCATAAGCATTTTTTTTATTAAAAATAAATTTGGGTATTCAATACTTATGTACATGTTGAATATATTTATTTTTCTATATCACGACAAGGCAAAGGGTTTCTCTACTATATTTTAAAGACATTGTCAAAGAACCGGATGAGATTCTTGAGTATGCTTAAAAAGAATTCGTGGGTTAAATTCTTGACTGGCCCGTTGGTGCAGTAGGTAGTGTCCCTGTCTTCAGCTCCGCGGGTCGCGGGTTCGATTCCCGCCGAGGGCCAACATTTTCTATAAATAGTTTGTTTATTCTTCGAGCCTGGGTGTTTATTTGTAAATAAGTATGTATTTAAAACTATACATCTACATATTTACCAGTTGTCCGTCACCTATAACACAAGTATTAAGTTACTTACTTTGGGGGCGGACGACCGTGTGTGAAGTGTCCCATATATTTATTATTATCTGTAACTCCTCATTTCCTAATGGAAGTCAACAGCTTGTTTTTTTTTAATCAAATAAATCACTATTTTATTTAATTATCTTAGTTGTTCAATTATAAATACAATCATTTTTAATTTTAATAGAACTCTTATCCGACTAGCGGAAAAAATGTCTATCTGTAATGAAGGAATTATTAATACAATAGGCGTCATTCTGAAGTTCTTCAACTAATTAAACTTAATAATCCTGTAACAAGAGATTCACTTCGCGATACAAGTAAAGTGGATTTCATTTTTGTATCTTTCATTGTGTCGTTTTCAAGCGAATTGCTTAAATTACCAAAATTATGATATTGTAGCTAAGTAACGTTAAATGATTTATCCAAGTATTATATTTGTCTTAGATAATAATCAGTCCTTAGATAATGAATTTAATCGTACTTAAATTGATATATTATTGAAAAGGGATTTAGTAACTCATATTGTTTTATGACCTCTTTAATCTTATCTGAATAAAACATTATTTGAGCTGTGATAGCCCAGCGGTGAGACTGTGCGACCAATGAGTTTTTCTATTAAAACTCATGTGTCTAATTGATAATTGCAATTTATCACACGCTTTTCGGTGAAGGAAAACATCGTGAGGAAACCTGCATATCTCTAGAGAATTCTGGAGATATGTGTAACCTACCAATCCGCATTGGAGCAGCGTGGTAGGTCTTAGCTCCAACCCTAGGCCTCTTCTCTCGAGAAACGGAGAAAGGAGGCCTATGCCCAGCAGTGGGGTTGTAACAGGCTGATACTTTATACATATATTTATGTAAAAATGAATGTTTGTCTGTATGTCCTTTAAAGACTCCCAAACGGCTGAACGGATTTTAATAAAATTTTCAGACAATCATTAGACAGACTTCAGACAATTACAGTAAATTATCCTGTAAAGTTTGGTGGCCATCGGAGCACTTTTTAAACTGTTGAGTTCGAATTTCCCTCGAAACAGACTGAGCAATAACAATGTTTGGTCAGAAACCTAGTTTATAAATCATAATAAAAATAATAAATTTATACAATTTAAATAAAATAGAAGAGAATGTCTTTTTTGGCCTTTTCATTCATTAAAGATGACTCTCTGCTTACGTAAAGTAACGCTTTAAAGTTTTCGTTACGATTAAAGAAAAAAAATCGATCGGCACTGCAATTCATCAACAGCCAACGCATCAATAACAATTTTATAGTCATCATAGAAATATTTTGTGTAAGATATTTTAAAGTTAAAATTTAGTAAGTAAAAGTCTTTATTTCTTAAAAATTATGTTAAAAATCTATATATAAATTGACTTTTCTTTAGTACAGTGGATTCTTTGACATAAGTAATCCATATAAAGTTATTTTATATAAGTAAAAAAGTATATAAGTTTTATATAATTAAGTATCTTACCAACTTATTCGTTAAACTTATAAAAGAACTATTTCGAGCTTAGGCTCGAAACAGATCTTTCGGATGGGTTTTATATGATACCTTGATGCCATTTGGATCCAGTAGCTGTATGCAATCTGTTCCATATCACTTAATGGAGGTCCAATAAAACTGCCACTTCTGATGCGGATATATATTTGGTATATTTATTTACACTGTAAATCTTATAGTTGAATGAGCTATGTGGAACCCCTAGTGTGATTTCAATTTAGCAGCTCAAATTAAGTCGTAAATACAATTTCATTAGAGATATTCTCACGAAAGTAGATCTCACAAGGTTCCAAGCATAGCTTTTTCTCAATAAATCATTTTTTTATAAGAGTTTGAGTATCTTTCATAGCACTCACTTATATCATAACACTGTAACACAATAAACACTCTTTTATGTAATCAAATTTGATTTTTCAGAGAAAAATTTAAATAAAACTAATTTAAGAAAAACTCAACATAAACAACGTAACACAACACTCGTGTTGATCGCTTTAGTGCTATTCAATTACTGTAATTAGGTTACGTATATTACAGACTACAAGACAAAAGGTAATACGAACAAAACAATAGTATATAATTAAATGTGATATAATCTACCAATGCAATTGTAAGAGTTCTTTTCTTTGAGTTCGATCAACTGTATCACGGAGCAATATTGAATATTCTTTCAGCTACTACGAAATATATAAACTTTTAATAATATAAAACAATTTAAAAGAATATAAAAAGACATGTCAACAAATAAGTATAAATTTATTTCAAAAAGCTATGCCGCATGGTATCCGACTGATTAGAATATACCACCCTCATTTCTTACAGAGGTGTCTTAATAGAAGACTAAGGTAAGTTGACCCGCCGTGTGGTATCCTGCTGAGTAGAATAGATTCATTTCTTATCGAGGTGTCTTAAAAGGCGATTAAGGTACGACAGTGTCACTGCCAAAGGCGCAAACGGGCTAGTCAAACAAGCTTATAAATATAAGGTATATAAATATAATATTAAGGTAAGTTGACGTCAGGCATATGCTAAGCTGTGATAGCCCAGCGGTGAGACCGTGCGACTCTTACGAGGGCAACACGAGTTCAAACCCGGGCAGGAACCAATGAATTTTTCTGTTAAAACTCATGTGTCTAATTGATAATTGCAATTTATCACATGCTTTTCGGTGAAGGAAAACATCGTGAGGAAACCTGCATATGTGTAACCTACCAATCCGCATTGGAACAGCGTGGTAGGTCTTAGCTCCAATCCTTCTCTACAGAAACGGAGAGAGGAGGTCTATTCCCAGCAGTGGGATTGTAACAGGCCGCTACTTCACGTGTGACGACGTTTGTAGAATAGACACAAAGCGTAAATTACTGTGTAAACGTCCGACGTAACACATAGTTACATATAGTTTGCAGAATTCCCTATACGTAGCCAATTTCAATGCGGAAACCAATCAAGCGCTTGACTCGCTCTAGGATGTTAAGTGGGTATATTATTCATTGAGCTCACGGCCGAAACGCAAACATTATGTTATGAAAACACCCGGTACTCGTATTTACTTTAGAATATTTAGTAGTATAGGGTTTTTTTAAATAAATAAACATCAAATGCGGACTCAAACTTTTTTGTTGATTGGGAAAAGTCAGCGTTAGCGACACATGAAACATTAAAACAATCCAATCGTCCTGAAATCTTTATATATAGATATATACATATGATGGCTTGTGACATTAATCCCGCCTTCTGGTACTGTGGTCGCGGGTTCGATTCACCGGACCAACATTTTCTAAAAAACAAATTGGTGGTTATTCGGGTTTGGCGTATTTATGTATTTTCTTTAAAATTATATACTTACCAGTGTCTGTTACATATAACACTAGCATTAAGGTAGTTAGTTTAAACACGGACTACGTGTGTATAATTATCCCACATATTTATTAAATACCAAATTATCAAGCATGAATATTTGCCTGATTAATTGTAAGCGCATATTACAGTAACAAAATCTAAAGTAGTAGAGATTAAATTCTCGGACTCATATTACGAAAAGTTTTCATAGTGCATAAAATTCACTTTAATATGTAGACAAATTTCTAAGTACCTTAAACTCAATGAAGCGCTTGAATAAAGCGCTCGAATAGTTCCACATATATCAGATGCATTCTTAATTGGTCTCGGCCAAATACTGAGCGCTACAGAAGCGTTAAGGAAACTTTTAACGGATGAGTTATTCATGTTTGCCTTCTAAAACAATTTGATGCTATATAAAGGTTCACTTTGTAATGCCATGAAGGGTATTGCCGGTAATCACCACGCTTGGCATGCGGGTTGGTGATCGCAGTGCTGACCGTTTCGCACCGACAGAGCTGCTGCCCACTGTCGGTCTGGTATTTAGGTCAGCAAAATGAAATGGTTATACCGCCATTTATCGGTCGCCAGAGCCTCGTCGGTTAAAATGCAGGGTGTACCACGTGCAGGTGAGGTTGACAATTGAGGAGACTGACTGGGACGAGCCTCCCCCTTACACCCCATAGTTGTTTTCGAGAGTCGTTACGAATCGTCTAGCTCGTAGGTTTGACGACTTCCAGCCTCCCGAACAAGCCGGTTTCCGCAAAGGCTATAGTACCATGGACCACATATTCACGCTGCGGCAGGTTATACAGAAGACCGAGGAGTATAACCAGCCACTTTGTTTGGCGTTTGTGGACTATGAGAAGGCCTTTGATTCGGTGGAAACATGGGCTGTGTTAAGATCGCTCCAGCGATGCCGAATCGACTATCGGTACGTCCAAGTGTTGAAGTGTTTGTATGAAAACGCCACAATGTCTGTCCGTATCCAAGACGGAACTACGGGACCAATCCGAATGCGGCGAGGTGTGCGACAGGGAGATGTCATCTCCCCGAAGCTGTTCACCGCTGCATTGGAGGACGTCTTTAAGCTTTTGGATTGGAACGGATACGGCATCAACATTAACGGCGAGTACATCACTCACCTCAGATTTGCCGACGACATAGTCGTTATGGCAGAGTCTCTGGAGGACCTTAACACAATGCTCGATGACCTCAGCAGAGCATCTCAACAGGTGGGCCTTAAAATGAACATGAGTAAGACGAAAATCATGTCAAACTCACATGTTCCGCTCCACCCGGTCATCGTTGAGAACTCTGCACTCGAAATTGTAGACGAGTACATATACCTGGGACATACGGTCCAGCTGGGTAGGTCCAATTTCGAGAAAGAGGTTAGTCGCCGAATCCAACTCGGATGGGCAGCGTTCGGGAAGCTACGCGAGATTTTTTCGTCCAAGGTACCTCAGTGCCTGAAGACCAAAGTCTTCGAACAGTGCGTGTTGCCAGTGATGACCTACGGATCTGAGACGTGGTCGCTGACTATGGGCCTCATAAGAAGGCTCAGAGTCACTCAGCGAGCGATGGAGCGGGCTATGCTCGGAGTGTCTCTACGTGATCAAATCAGAAATGAGGAGATCCGTAGAAGAACCAGAGTCACCGATATAGCTCAGCGCGTTGCGAAGCTGAAGTGGCGATGGGCGGGGCACATAGTGCGGAGAACCGATGGGCGTTGGGGTCTCAAGGTGTTGGAATGGCGACCCCGCACCGGTAAACGCAGTGTTGGCAGACCCCCTACGCGATGGACGGACGACCTCAAAAAGGTCGCGGGGAGCCGCTGGATACAAGCGGCACAAGATCGTGTGTTTTGGAAAGCCCATGAAGAGACCTATGTCCAGCAGTGGACGCCTATCGGTTGAGAAAGAAGAAAGGTTCACTTTAAAAGTATTCTTATTTTGAATTCCTATTTTTATTTCTCATTTTGAAAGTATTGTTATATGTGTACATAGCAAACTTATTACAAATTCAAATTGATTGTGTTTACCGAGGTGTCGTTAAAGGCGACTAAGGTAAGTTGACGTCAGGCAAGCGGCCGGTCGTAAAATACGTAGCCAAATCATTTGACAACATGTTTGTAACATATGCCGACCCCACTCAGAGTGGGATAAGGGCAGGAGGATGATGATGATGTGTTTAAATGAAGATGGATTGTTTTAGATTTACGTGAGGAAACGGGTAGTTAATTTCAAGATTCAACAGCCTGTGAAGTGAATGACTAAGAATTGTAGTTTTGTAGATCTACAATTCTCTTGTAGATTACTTAAGTGAATTTCTGTTAGTTTACGCGGCGCATGTGACTACAATTCTCATCAGACGAGTTTTTTAACTTCGCATCTTCTTTAATACAATTTATACAAGACCGTAATGTATTATTAATTTTAACCTTCCGGACAAATTGCACTTTCTTTTAGTAAAAACCGTACAAAAATACGTTCAGTAGATTGTGAGAAAAGCAATCACATACAGATAGTCAGATTTTATGGAACTTTGTTTTTTAATAAGTATAGATTTTCTAAGCATCAAGTATGGACGTTCGGATGTTTTTAATCTATGAAATGTTTATAACGTTAACATTTATATATTGGAAGAATAGACATTTTTAAAATTGCTGTTGTTGAACACAGTAAAACGATCGTACGTTAATAATCGTATAATTACGTACTGTATTTTTTATAAAAATATTACTATGTCCAGCCCGCTACTCAGGGCTTAAATATATATGAATTACAGTTAGCAAATATACTTCCAAACTTTACAGGATAATCCTTTTGACGCGTTGGATCAATCTAAATAATTATCTGCTGATATATTAAGTATAACTTCTTATAGGTCATTACTGCTTGTTACTATGTGCAAGTCATTTAATACATAACGTATGCATAAAATACATAATTACTTTTAAAACGCAAAGTTTTTTCATGAATATCATGAATTAAATGTACAACAAATTACTCTAGTATGCTTAATTAACATACAAATTATTATTTGATAAATGTTATTATATTTACATTATAACCTTCGCTGACTTTTTCGAATGAACTATCAATCAATACTTAATGGGTCTTAGTGCGTGAGGCTAGATAGCGAGCATAGAAGCATCGTTGAGTGTGTGTGTAAATCGGAGAGTAGAGCAGAGAAGTTATACAAGAATTAGTGAAATCAATCCTAAGAATACCTCTAATAAGTACAGACAGTATGGGACATGTTTTATGATGTTAGGTTAAATGAAAAATCTATAAGGAACTGCAAAATTTCATGCCAGATTGTGCAGCAGTTGTCCAGCTGCTTAGTTCTTCGTTGGATTAAAATAAAATTTATAAAATAGTTTTTCGTACATAATAATATATAATTTGATATTTACCTAAATAAATTCAGTAATGTAAGTAAGAAGGCTAAGGCCATCAAAAATGGAGCCAGTTAGTGGCATAACAATTCATCCGAAGCAATTAAAAGTTGTAACGTTCTGTTCTAGCGAAGTTTAAGTTATCGAAAAACAGCAATCTCGTATAATTTTTACCAAAAACAGTTTCGCCCTAAATTATTTATTTTAATTATATAAATAATAGAAATCCCTTAAAATAATTTATATGGCAAAACAACATTTTCCCGGTCAGCTAGTCATTTTATATAGTTCTTTGTTAATAGGTTTTTATTTGACATCTCAACAAATGCAAAGGTGCTTAAAGTTAAAAGAAGTAAAACAAAAATGTCCATATCATAAATGTGTATTACTGCTGATTTTGCTATATAAATAAAAATATAAGGTACCGCCGTGTGGTATCCGCCTGAGTAGAATAGACCACCCTCATTTCTTACCACGGTGTCGTAAAAGGCGACTAAGGTAAGTTGACCCACCGTGTGGTATCCAGTTGAGTAGAATAGACCACCCTTTTTCTTACAGAGGGGTCGTAAACTACGACTAAGGTAAGCAGACGGCCGGCAGGTCAGGCAGGTGGCCGGTTGTGAAATACGTAGTCAAATCATGTGACAACATGTTTGTAACATGTTGTGCCGACCCCACTTAGAGTGGGATAAGCGCAGGAGAATGATGATGAGGGTGATGAAATAAAAATATAAAGTAATTTGGGTTTAAAAAAAAAGAAACAAACCATAGATAATATACCATATAAGATGGCAAACGTTCAGTTCAAATACTGTAAAGAATTAGGCTTTACTTTGGGGAGGTCCATAATACATAAGTATTGAAAATAATATTTTGCTTAATCGCTTTATCAAAGATTATGGCAAAACACTTCACTACGTTTTGAGGATCTATATACGAGTATAAGTATGTTTAATTTAAAGAGAGTAAAAGTTTTTTACTTCTATGCGATATTAAAAATTAAATAATTAATTAACTAATTAAATTAAAATCGAATATTCTCCAAAGGCTTGGATAACCTTTTTATGAAAGTTTAATCTCTTACTTAAATATAAATTAGTCTCCTGAGAATTACTAATCGCTTCAAGAGCTAGAAACTTAATAGGTTCCGGGCAGTCACTCGGAAGTACGAAAATAATTTTTAGTATTCGCTGTTGAACATGAAATGTTAGTAATGCCATTGTAACAAATAATCTTGTAATTTGAAAACAATAAAGGCTTGAGAGACGCAATTAGAAGAGCGATAACTTCAGGTTGAAGGAAATTTTATTGTTTTATAGTATTACTTAAAGCATACTCCCGTTTTATTTCGAAACTAGCTGTACGTGAGAATATATTATTGTCAAGTTGAGGTTTAAAAATCTTCAATTATGTGTTTTTGGTATAAAAAATCTATTTCTTAGTTGTACAAGCTGTTACAAGCTGTGGTAGTCCAGCAGTGAGACTGTGCGACTCTTTCAAGAGAGTCACGATTTCAAACCCCGATCAGAGGCACCAATGAGTTTTCTATTTAAATTTTATGTGTCTAATTAATAATTGCAATTTATCACACGCTTATCGATGAAGGAAAACATCGTGTGAAAACCTGCATATCTCTAGAGAATTCCAAGAATATGTGTAACCTACTAGGTTACACTTATTCTTCCGGATATACTTATCCGTATTTGGGTCTAAGTTCCCTTCGCTGCAAAATGCAAAGAAGGCCTATCCCCAGCAGTGCGATAGTAACAGCCCGTTACTTTTTTACTTTACTCTTTGTTTACTTTACGTTTTGTTCTTTTACATCCATATTACATACGATAAATACGATCATTCATATCATCCAACCATTCAATTTGATAAGTGTAAGAAAATCAAGAATTCCGGGGTTGTAAGCGATCGTAGGCGATCAAAGACAGTGATTGGCGACTACAGTTGAGTATACCCTCTACACGATCGTGCTCACGTTACGAACGATTAGTTTGTAATAGCCGATTATAAAAAGGAGCCATTAAACCTTTTACATAAACGTTTCAAAGGTTCGATGGATTATTAATATCTTAATTTTTTCATTTTTAATTTTCTTGTGTATTAGTGAGTAGTTATCATGTATTAATTTATATTAACAAAACCTTTGTGCACCTTAAATCATATTGTTATTGTTAAGTTTAACTTTAGATAATAGCCTGTAAGAGATCACTATTAGGGATAAGGCCGCCTATTCACTTATTTTTGTTTACTTCACTCAATTTTCGGTATCATATCGGAATATAATACGACTCCAGAATAACGATCTGACTTAGCTTTAATAGAAGTGCATACCAAAAATAGCCATACGTGGCATCTACAATTTAAGTCCGCGTGATTCCCTGCGAGAGAAGTTTAAGGAAATAGGTATTCTTACATTTGCTTCACAGTATATTTTAAACAATGTAATTTTTGTACATAAAAATATAAAGAATAATAAAACGATAGGTGATGTTTAAAATAGACAAAGTAGGAACCGATATAAGCTTGCGACTCCTGCTTTGCGCCTAGCAAAAGTACGTAAATCGTTTATGGGTATGGGTATAAGATTCTATAATAAAATTCCGAAATCAATTTTGGCCATGCCATTACAGCAGTTTAAAACCACTGTTAAAAAGAGGCTGATACAGAAAGCCTACTATACTGTTGAAGATTACTTAGATGTCCTTATCATCTGTCGTGTGGATATAGGTGTACTTCTACCCTGTACAAGACAGTAATAAATAAATGTAACTAGTTCTTAGATTTATATTTTAAAAAAGAGCAACCGCCGAGTTTCTTGCTGTCTCTTCTCGGTAGGAACAGCTTTCCGAACCAGCAGTAAAGTTGAGGATTCAAAAGCACTTTTTTACAAGTTTACTTGAATAAAGAATATTTTGAATTTGAATTTGAATTTTGAACAGTGAATGTTTGAATGTTTGAAATGTTTGAATGAATTAAGAAAAATGGTTAAAAAAGGATTAAGCTCTAGGTTTGAACTGTCCGCGACGACTTTAATTTCCAATTCTACAGATCGCATACGAGAGCCGTCGATAGCCAAATATGTGACGACCATTTATTCGGATTAAACGTGTCCCAGATTCCACAGCGGTATTGAAAATGGTCAATCTAAAGGGAGTATTTATTAAGCGGTTCCAAGGGTTTGTACAGAGTTGAGGTGGATGATGAATCATGTTACTAATTAGTAGCCTAATTAATTAATTACCTAAATACTTCGTTTTTAGTTTATTTACATACAGCATTATGAAACTATTATTCATAGTGATGTTATATATGCCAGTCTTATTAATTGTATAGTATGTTAAGGGAGGCTGATACAAAAAGCCTACTATACTATTGAGGATTATATAGACGATAAAAATGCGTAGATATAGCTATTAGCTACTCCTCTACCTTGTACAGGATAGTAATAACCAAAAGTAATTAGTTATAAGAATTTTATTTGAAAAGAACATCCACCGAATTTCTTGCTGGCTCTTCTCGGTAGGAACACGTTTCCGAACCAGCAGTAGATATTGACGATTCGACAGCACTCACAATAACATATACACCTGTTCATCATTATTAAAAAATAATAATAATAATAAATGAATAAATGAATAAATGTGGTATGGATGACAGACAACTGATATAAAAATATAATCTATTATATTAAAATAAATGTTTGTCTGTATGTCCTTTATAGACACCGAAACGGCTGCTCATTATTATCCATATGCCTATAATTATAGATTATATATGCATCCTAGAGATATGTAGGATTCCTGACGATATTTTCCTTCACCATAAAGCGTGTGATAAATTGCTATTATCAATTAGACATACAATTGGAACAGAAAAACTCAATGTTGCCTGAACCTGCGACCCTGTCGAGAGAGAGTCGCACGATCTCACCGCTGAGCTATAGGCACAAGTTCAAAAAATGTTCATCGTTCATATAAAATGCGTAATTTAAAAAAATAAATACAAAAAAATGGTTTGCCTTTGTCTAGAAGACGCAGGAAGAAAATTATATCACTGAAAGCAAGTTCTTATATCAAATGAATACCTTTTAGAGAAATAACAAAAGTCGTGTAGCATGGCATTTACGTGGCTTTCTAAGTGCATTAAAACAAGTTTTAGTTCGCAAGTTGCGATAAAAAAGAGCTAGGGTGTAGTTTCCATGCATATTTTCTCGAGGCTTTTCACTTTACGGCGCGAGTTTTTAAATTTCCGTCCAAAAACTTGGAATCGAATTAGCATTTGTTGTCTATGTATTGAATTTACCGGCACTTTGATAGGAATTTTATTCACTGATTTTGGAATAATGCCAGCGAACTTATTCGGTTTCGACGTTCGTTGTATTAAATATTTTACATAAGTTAGGTAAGTAAAAGCGAAGGAATTATTTACGGAAAATACTTCTTTCCTACTTTACATAATTATCAGTTAATAATGCATCATAAAATAGAAAGAATGTAAGAAGATATATACTTATAATAAATTCTGCATTCATTTTTTTAAATACGCCTTTTAGCAAAGATCGTATGTATATACTTCCAGTAATTTACTTGCCTTTATAAAATATTTACAAAGTTAATGCCGCCGAACTACAACGGCAATATAATACTATGTACAATAAACTTTCGCATTCCGTAATTTTATTTTATTGTATAGACATGTGTCTAGGATACGAACCCTTCTCCGACCCTTGTCGGATTTCCAACACTATTGCTTTTCAATGTCTTCATACTTTGTAGTCAATATCCACTTGAATATTTTACTGAACTTTATGAATATCATAGTGTATGAAGCGACATGTTTTATTGCTTAAAATTTTGAAGCAATTGTGGGCATGTTTTATGTTCCTATATTTTATTCAATGTTATAACTACATCCTAACATTGTAAATGCTAAAGTGTGTTTATTTGTTTGTCGTTCTTTCACACCCAAACCGAGTAACCAATCGTTGTGACTTTAGGCATAAAGATAGTATGACTGGATTTGAAAGTGACATAGGGTTCTTTTTATCTCAGTACTGACGTCCCAGCTGATGAAGTCTTCGGCAGAACTTAGTATGAATTAAAATATGACTCAAATGAGATAATATAACACTAGTTTGTAATGGTAATATTAAGGGCGTTAACCTTTGGATGTTAAATAGTAATCAGGCTATAAGTACTCTAACTCGACGCAGTAGGATGTAGTTGGTGTTAGGTGCAGTGAATAGAAGTCATAACCGCTTACCCAACTATCGTGGATTGTCGGTAAGTTTCGTATTACCTTAAGTTTTCAATTTGTAATGATATTGTTATTTCTAAATTACATTCAAAATATTACAAAGATTTTCAATGAAAATAAAAAAATTGAACCAAAAATTATAGTGAAATGGTGTTTTATTAATATTTTAATGCTTTTTTTCTTTTGGAGAGAAGAGATTTTAGACCCCAACCCGCCTCCTATACAGATTGGCAGCTTACGTACTATATCATAGGAATTTTCTATGTATTAAGTAAAAAAATAACGGTCTGTTACTACGCTACTGCTGGGCATAGGCCTCCCCTCTCCGTTTCTGGAAAGAAAGCACTAACACCCTCCACGCTACTCCGATGCGAACTGGTAGGTTACACATAACCCCCGAAGTCCCTAGAGATATGTAGATTTCCTCACGATATTTTCCTTCACCGAAGAGCGTATGACAAATGGCAATTTTCAATTAGACACAAAAGTTTTAATACAAAAGCTCACTGGTGCCTGCCCGGGGTTGAAGCTCGTGACCCCCTTGAAAGAGTCGCACGGTCTCACCTCTGCGTTATCACAGCTTTCTATGTATACGTTTATCGTATTTATTTAAGATTTTTCCATTCACAGTAAAGTGCAAGATTAATTGCAAAAACCAATTAACCTCATAAGTTTTATAGAAAATGCATGAGTGCTTGCACAGGCTATAAAACTTCGGCTCACTGACAAGGCTCTACTGTTATTTACAGACATCTTTACAGAGGTCTAAATCAGTACATCGCGCTAGTAGAGAAACACGGATTTACGTAGAGGATTTACACTTCAAAAATGTTAAAGGAACACAATCAAAGCCCCCGAGCAAGATAGACTGAAAAAATATTGAACATAAAAGTAGTTATTGTGAGCTAACCATAAGAGATAGAGATATGCTGTCCCGGACATTTTTGTAGTATTTTTATTGATCTACAATTCTCTAGTACATTACTTTAGCGTATCTCTGCTGGCTCATGCAGCGCACGCGACTAAAGCTCCCAGCAAGCAAGTTTTTTAACAACTCGCGATCTCTTCAACACAATTTACATAATACCGATATGTACTATTTACCTAAACCACCCGAAAGTATTGCAAATCTTTTGGTGAAAACCGTACAAAAATCCGTTTAGTAGATTTTGAGAGAATCGATTACATACAGACATACAGCTTTTTGGGACTTTGTTTTATAATAAGTATAGATGGTAAAAATGTATACATATATATAAAATTCTATATTATAGAGACCAATGTTTCGTCGACACACGTTGAAGTTGAAAACTGAGTATTTTAAATGTGTTTTTTTCTAAATTCTTATAAAAAAGGGATAATGTTGAAATTCATCGAGCTGAGCTGCTGAGCTTAGATCCTGTAAGTTAATTATACACTCGGTCGTACATCCCCAGAATAAGTAAATACTTGTGTTATGGGTGTCAGAAAACTGATTTTTCTTGATATTTATACAAAATATCGATATTAAATATCAAATTTATAAAAAATATCGGTATTATGTAAATTGTGTTGAAGAGATCGCGCAGTTGTTAAAAAATTTGCTTGCTGGGAGCTTTGGTCGCGTACGCTGCGTAAACCAGCAGAGATATGTTAAAGTAATGTACTAGAGAATTGTAGATCTATAAAACCCACTACAAAAAGTCCGCGACAGTATGTCTCTATCTCTTATGGTTAACTCACAATAACTATTTTTATATTTAAAATTTGATTTCTAGAAAAAAAACTGTGACATGCTGATTTCCACGCGGGCAAAGCCGCTGGCACAGCTAGTACAGAATAAAATAATTTTCAACGGCCCTGAAACTCAATTCAATGTGAAAAATACAGCTATATTATTATGCGTCGAGAATACTATACCGCTGCAGGGCCTTTCCAAATTACGTCGCCTACATATGCCTTTGTCACAATCGTATGTTGCTTATATATTAATTGTATTTTGCTTTTTAATTTATTTACATTTCACATGTATTTGGTTTAAGTAATATTGTTTTAACAATGTAATATTGTTCAGAAACATAAATAAGTATTCTAGAAAAGTCATCATCATTCTCCTGCCCTTATCCCACTCTAAGTGGGGTCGGCACAACATGCTTTAAACATGTTGTAACATGATTTGGCTAGGTGTTTTACGACCGGTCGCCTGCCTGACGTCAACTTATCTTAGTCGCCTTTTACGACACCTCGGTAAGAAATGAGGGTGGTCTATTCTACTCAGCCGGATACCACACGGCGGAAGTACCTATTATATTATAAATGGCAAAAGTCTGTCTGTCCGTTAATCTGCTGGAGTTAACAATTCTTATAATAAAATGGTAAAAAGAGGGGTATTCAGAAACTTAACGGTCAAGTTGACGCGAAGTCACGCTTACCTGCAGTGTTTCCCAACTCGATGCCCACGCCCCACAGGGTGGGCATTTTAATTGTTTAGGAGGGGCATTCGAAACTGGACTCCACACAAGTTTAGCGTGGGTAATACTAGATTTCGGCGCCAAATTTAATGCACGAGGCAAATTCTTCCTCCTGAAACCTATCAGTCAAGTTTCTAAAATGAACAATTCAATTTAATATTAAAAGCTATTTATGTTAAGGCATAGGGGGTATAACAATTGTAGGAAGGCTAAGGTGGGCATTACAAAAAAAGAAATTGGAAGACACTGCTCTTAGAAAATAATAAAGACCATTTCACTTATAAAAAGCAGGTCTCAAGGTATAAGATAAAGGAAGAGAAATATCCATTTATATATTTAAGTTTTTGATTCGATAATATCATCAAACAGTTACTTATCATATTCCGATACCCTTAACACAGTAGAGTTTAATAATAACATTGTTTTTAATGGTTGAATAGTCAAAGTTCGAAGATATCAATATTTACAAATATTTGTAAGATTCTATTTGACTATAGAGTAACTTAATTTGCGACGCGCAACGACGTAGCATCTCTCTCGTAGTTTTTGCGTAGCACTTGCGGTTACAGACTTTTATTAACGAATATAACATGGTTTCTCTCTTAAGAAAATTACGCAAGACTTAGTCGAAAGGTAAGAACATGTAAAAAGCAAATTAGATAATACTTAATTTTGGTTTGATTGTAAATTTTTTTCTAGTGGTACCCGCGCCTCATTAGTATTTGATAAGTGATTATAAATAATAAATATAAATATATGGGATATTTACACACACGGCTGTCCGTCACCAAAGTAACTTAATATTTGAGTTATGGGCGACAGACAACTGGTAAATATTAGGTCCTTACATATGAAATTGGCGTTTTGTCGTACTGACCACTTTGATCTCAAATATTACCTTTGTGGTTAGGAATTCCCAATTCAAATTCATACAGCTATTTACTCATGCATTTGGGTTTCAAACCCCCTAATTCATTTGTTTTTTCTTCTTTTGTTTTTTTCTTTGTGTCACTCTGTTTACAAAATGGAAAACATGAAATATCGCGTTATTTACGAGTATGAGTTCCACCGTGGCACCAGTGCTGCAGAAACGGCTCGAAAGATTAATGATGTGTATGGTGACGGTGTCGCAAAAGAAAACACAGTGCGTTTTTGGTTCCAACGTTTTCGTTCTGGAAATTTCGACCTGCAGAACGAGCCTCGTGGACGGCCGGAGACCAAAGTTGATAATGAAGAATTGAAGGCTATTGTGGAAGCGGATCCATCGCAAACCACGTCCGAGTTAGCTGCAGGCTCCGGTGTTAGTGATAAAACTATTCTAATCCACTTGAAGCAAATTGGGAAGGTGAAAAAGCTTGAAAGGTGGGTACCTCATGAATTGAGTGAAGAAAACCGACAAACGCGCGTCGACTGCTGCGTTACGTTACTCAACCGGCACAACAATGAAGGAATTTTAAATCGAATCATTACCTATGATGAAAAGTGGATCCTCTACGATATTCGGAAGCGCTCATCGCAATGTCTGAACCCTGGCGAACCAGCCAAATCCTGCCCTAAGCGAAAATTGACTAAAAAAAAGTTGCTTGTAAGTGTTTGGTGGACTAGTGCCGGTGTCGTTCTCTACAGCTTTCTTAAATCTGGCCAGACGATTACGGCAGATATCTATTGTCAGCAATTGAAAACCATGATGGAAAATCTAGCTGCTAAACAACCGAGGCTGGTCAATCGCTCTAGGCCACTGCTGCTTCAGGACAACGCTAGACCACACACTGCACAACAGACGGCTATCAAATCAGAGGAGCTTCAATTAGAATGTCTTAGACATCCACCGTACTCTCCGGACCTTGCTCCAACAGTTTACTATTTTTTTTGCAATTTGGATAACTACTTGCAACGAAAAAAATTCAACTCCGATGAGGCAGTCCAAACCGCCTTCAAAGATTTTATTGATTCCCACCCGAATGGTTTTTTTAGTAAGGGGATCAATGAACTACCTATGAGATGGCAAAAGTGCATACATAGCAATGGTACATACTTTGATTAATTAAATATATTTCATTTAAAAAAAAACGACTTTATGTTCCTCCCATAGAAAACGCCAATTTCATATGTAAGGACCTAATATACACATATATGTTTTTTTAATACATACTAAAATAGACTTGAAGAACAAACAAATTGTTTATGGTAAATGTTGGTCCTCGATAGGAATGAACCCGCGACTCACGGAACCAAAGGCAGGGTCAGCGGCAACTGCACCAACGGTCCGTCAAATTCGAATCGGAAATTTATATTATTGATACTCCATATAGTATATTAAAATAGCGCACAGCTGTGATCCCACCTGAGATTTTATAGTTTGTAGTGGGATTTTCAGATTGACTTCGTAGATGCGGAACATACGAGGTCGTGTAATAAACAACGATATATAGTCGTATCTAAAATATATTTGTATTTTGTGTTATATGCAATGTATGTTAGGATGATTTAATAAAATTTACGTGTAAAATATTTAACCTTATTGTCAAAGTAATGAACTAAGTGTAACTAGCACACAATGCATAATATCTCAATTTATTACTTATACTCAATTAGATAACTCCTTGTCTTTGGTACCTACTACTTGGCTACAGCGGCCTTACTATCCCATTTCTGGGCGTAACCCACCTCTCTCCTTTTTAGAGAAGGGTTTGGTTGGATTTGATTTGGGCATACAGAGTAAATTACCCTGTGTTAACCGTTTTAAGCTTTAACTGGAATGCATTCTGATTAATCAACGCAACTTTTATATTATGTCGGACGAACTTCATTGATACCGCCAAATAGATTAATCAATGAAAAATGAAATCTATTACTTCTTTAATTATTTATTCACGCACATTTTTCATTGAAGAATTTTTTCTAGTGTTGAATAAAAAAAGCGAAAAATACGGCCTCAACACCAACTATACCGTTTAATGACGCTAGTTAACACCTCTTTTAATTAAAATTCTTCCGACATTGTTACAATTCAACGTCCTAAGTGTTATAAAAAGTAATGTTAATAAGATCCAGTGTCGGTTTTACGCGCGGTATAAATCAGACCTCGTTTCATTTTGGCAGCGATGCCTCTCATTTCTTTTCGAGGCGCAATTGCCATGAACGAAATTAAAGCTATCTACGCGCAATTTTAAACTCCTCAACATACACATTAAATTACACGACATGAAGACGTGAAAGTATTTGACTACCTCGGATAACTTGTTGAGTTTCAAATTATTAAATTCTTACAAAAACAAAAAACGAGTATATGAGACTTCGCTGAACTAATCTTAATAAATTTCCCATTACAAAGTAAGACATTCAACTTTTGTAGCTATTATTAAATATAAAATTAAATTCACAATAACTACTAATTTGATCAGCAACATCGACGGGTAAAATTTAAAACATCATTAATAATATATTCCTTAAAAAAAAAGTAGCCTTTATTCCTGTTAGTATTAATAATATTTCCATTTGTTATATTTTACGTTTTTTTAATTAAACTTAAATGTATAAGTTTAAATTAAACTAAAAAAAACTATATTTTTAATAATACTTACAATATACTAATATTTTCAATATTAGTATATTGTAAGTATATCATCTTATTTTAAATAACTTTTAAAATAAAATGTTAAACTTCGATAAAACTATAAAATTGATCTAAACCATTTCATTGGTTAACAGCTAAATGATATAAGTATAATAATGTAAAACTATCTATTAGATTAAATGTTATCATCAAAAAATATGTGTAATTTAAATTAGCTAAATTATTACCTATAATATTAACAAGCGAATTATTGAAGTTACCGATAAAATTTACGACTTCATCGATTTATACGAAGGGTTTACAGGTCGAAATTTAAAGTAAAGAACTGATTTTTAAAAGAAGAGATGCTATAGATGATTTAAATCACAACTCTGTATGCCTTCTACAGAGCTCTAAATATAATCTCACTGGAAATGGAATTGGTAGTCTTTGAGAAGTGAATTTCGATCACATATTTACAGTTCAAGTATACATATCATAAACCTAGTATTTTTTTTAAAGACAAAGTTACTTGAATAGTTCAATATGGTAAGTACATGAAAATAGTCTTGCAAAGTTTACAACATAGCCTTCCATAGTAACCCGCATTTACATTAACAAGTAAGATATAGTTTAGGTTGTGGTACAAATCAAGCCTTGATTTATTTTGGCAAGGGTGCCGTCTGTTTCTTCTCCTGACGTGATTGCTTTGTACAGAACTTACTATACAAACTATTTCAAGTTTATTCTCATCCCAGTAATTGCTTTACGTAATTACATTACCGTTGCAAATTTGTAATATAAGCTTTGAGAGTGATAAGTTAATGGTAAAACATAAGATTTTTTAATGTGGTCGTAACTTATCTATACTTCATCATCATTCATCATTCTCCTGCCCTTATCCCACTCTAAGTGGGGTCGGCACAACATGTTACAAACTTGTTGTCATATGATTTGGCTACGTATTTTACGACCGGCCGCCTGCCTGTCGTCAAATTACCTTAGTCGCCTCTTAAGACACCTCGGTAAGAAAGGAGGGTGGTCTATTCTATGCCGGATACCATATACTTATTATAAAACAAAGTCCTAAAAAGCTGACTGTCTGTATATAATCGATTTTCTCAAAATCTACTAAGCAAATTTTTGTATGGTTTTTACCAAAAGATAGTGATGTACTTCCGGATAGTTTAGGTAAATAGTACATATCGGTAAATTTTAAATGTTGAAGAGATCAAGTAGTTGTTAAAAAACATGCTCGCTGGGAGCTTTAGTCGCGTGCGCTGCGTAAACCAGCAGAGTTATGCTAAAGAAATGCAGTACAACAACTCTTACGGTTATCGCACAATAAATATTTATTATATTTTATGTTCAAAATTTCAATTTGGATTGTTTTTTGTGAAAACTGATTTTCGACGCGGGCGAAGCCGCTGGCACAACTAGTATACAATATAACTAAACTATTACAATGTGAATATATATAGTCATAGAAGTCACTGTTTAAGAAACAACAAAATTGGTGAAATATTTTTATTAAGACGTTATTTAGCTAGATTACGAGTTCTAACCCCGGGTAGGCCAATGAGTTTAACCAATGAGTTTTCTATTATTAGTCTAATTGATAGTTGCAATTCATCTCACGCTTTTTGTTGAAGAAAACATCGTGAAGAAATCTGTATATCTCTAGAGAATTAGAGGGAGCTTAGTGGGTCTTAGCTCCAACCCTTCTCTCCACGAATGGAGAGAGCCTAAGCCCATCGGTGGGATAGAAGGCAGGCGTTTCTTTATACAAAGAAACGTTAAGGTATACTTAAACTTACACTATTAATGTGTCATTGTTGGAAGACTTACTGAATAATTATGTATTGTAAATCTTTTTAACAGAGTTAAATTTTCAAAATATTAAGGATATAAAATTTCTACAAATGCGGTTCCTTTTGGGGAAAACCATACTGGTTAGAAAATATCCTGCATTTTCTCAGAGTCACAACATATTTCCCCAGTGCCGCTTTAATATTGCTCGCTAAAGTAATCCGATTATATATAAGTATATTAGCTGAATATTACCATGATCATATCGCTTTGCTTTGACTTTAAACGTATTGGATTTTTGAATATTGAATATATTTAAAAAGTTATGATTTTCGAATAATTTCTTGGTATATTATATAGTCTGGATTTAAGTTTAGATTCTTAGCTAAATTAAATTAAATTAAATTAAATTGATAAAAATGCCTGGATGTGAAAATCCTTTCAGCTTCATACAAGACTGCGGTAATTATGTAAAACCGCCGAGTTTCTTGCTGGTTAGGTATAGGCAACATTCCGAACCAGTTTTAGCTTCATTAATCATTGATCCTTGACGATTCAAAAGTGCTCGAAAGAGCTTACTTGAATAAATAATATTATGATTTGATTTGATAAAAATATGGCTGAAAAATTATAATTCTTATTTTTATTTATGTACTATATTTTTGAGTAAAGCTGTAACCTTTTAATTATTTAATGGATTGGAAATTTATAGAAGAAGTCGTTACTCTGCTAAATTCCATAGTACAGAAGAAGCATTACGATTTTGTCGTAAAGCCTCTCCTGATGAAGATGTTTCGGTACTGGGCGAAACAATCGTAGACATTGTCGTAGTGAATGTGTACTACACACAGCACACCACACAAGCGTGTGGTGTGTTGTTGGTGGCGGCGTATTGTGATGCGTGTGGTAACTGGTCCTGCACATATAAGGTATGTGAACGTTGTCTGCTTACTACACTTAACATTGCATAGATTTTCTTATCAAACGCGGATTACAGCAAAATAATTCTATCATAACTTCTTTAAGGAATTGGTAATTTCATGGACTTATTAATCGAATCTAGAAAGGGAAAAAATATTCTCTTTAAATGTAATACTAAACGTGAAGTCTTTCAAGTGTTTTTTTAACGTAAGTACTTCAAAATAAAATTAAAATTACAACAAGGATTTGATTTTCGCCTATACTCTTAAAAGTCTTTGTTACCATGCTCTCAAAAAGGCACTGTACATTTTTATTAAAAGTGAGCAAAAGCATTGTAAAAGAGTTCGATGTCATGCTAAAGGTTTTGAAGTTATTGATAGACTTTTTAACTTGCAGTACGATATTTTAAATTTGAAAAAGTAAGAGCTTTTATAGAAAAAGTATACCTTTATGTATGTTTATATTTCAAAGTTCCTGTAAATTGCATCGAAGTTTGATAAAAAGAAAAAGCCTTTAATTTGTGTATCTTCCATCATTTTTCAGGTAATTCGGTATATAATTTTTTTTGCCAGCAGAAAAGATAGTTGCCAAATGTGCCCGTTGGCACAGTGGGTAGTGACCCTACCTACCGGGTCACGGGTCACGGGTTCGATTCTCGCCGAGGCCAACATTTTTCTATAAATAATTTGTTGGTTTTTCAAGTCTAGGTGTATTTAAGTATGTATTTAAAATTATACATGTAGTATATTTACCGCAACGTTCGAAAAATGTTGATGAAATTTGGTAATCATAATTTTATTATTTCCTTTAATTTTTTTTTTATTTTACTTCTCGAATAGTAGGAAACACATGGAACATGAGGAGAGTATTTTATCAATAAAGGCTAAACTAACAAAAAGCGGATTCAGTTAGTAATAAAATATTAATAAATTAAATTAAAATTTAATAGACGCTATAAACTAAAATTAAGTATGTGGCGTCTTTTATTTGAGAGATGCCAAATTACTAAGACTTCATTAACATCAAAAAGACACGAGGGAAATTGGTTCACGAAAAATACACCATTTATCATAACGGCATTTGAAAGAAAGAAAAAAATTGAACGACTACAGAAAATTTTTATCTTCATTCTGAAGAACAAGAGAATTTTTGCAAAACTAACATTCCATATAAAACAGGATTGTTTGTTGTTTTAGCAAACAAGTTTCTCAGTTCGGTCGGATGATCCCGCTTCTGCGACCTTTAATGTCAACACCGTTAAGTGGCGTTTTATTTTCTGTTCGTTACTTAACAAACATTCAAGAAAAGATTTTTCTTTAAAACAAACTAGTCTATGTAAATGAAGTACAGAAAGCAGTGCAGGAATGACGATACCTTTGCTAATTAATATAGAGTTGTATAGAGATAATACAAGTCAGTGAACATTGGTCATTTTATACAGTGAGTACAATAACAAATTCACTTCATAGACAAAGATTTAAGTTTTGAAAAAGGTGATTTTTACTAAAAGATTTTTTATCAAGACTTAAATATGCCTTCAACCCACTTTAAACATACACAAAAGTCTATTGTCATTGCTTTTATAATTTTAATAACGGATGTCTTTGCAAGCTTACGTTTTTTTATTTTTTATTTGACATAAATATAAAACACACATAAAAAACACTTATAAAATAAGATACATAGCAAAAATATCATAACAGGCGTGTAACTTACGAATAATATAACAAATAATGTGGGGGTCTAACACAAAACACAAACAAACCAAAAAAAGCTATTTAGAATTTGAAGTTTTAAAAACAAAAACAGAAAATAGCTAGAAAACATTATTCATATTAATAATTATTTATACATCTATTAGCTATAATTGTTATTATTATTTTTTTATAACCTTTACGTAAAAACTCCAGTGTCACGACGAAAGTAGCTTATTCTGGAATTAATTAATTGTATACTTAACCTCCGAAACAGTGAATGTAATATGTTTAAGTTCTTATGTACTATTGCGGCAAACTAGTCTTAGTTGCTTTCTAAACTATGATTACATAAACTCGAAATCAATATTCTGCTTAAATTGGCTCCATATAGACTTTCTCGCTGAGCTTACAGAAACTGAATATATTAGCTCTAAAGGAGCAATTAAACTTTTCATCAGATTTTAGAAACTAATTTCCAGTAGTTTGACAGTGTTAGCCAATAGGTCGACAGGTAAATTAAGTAAAGCGGCCACTTGCAAGCTGGCTTATTTCAGAGTTAATATTGCGAAGTTTACGTGACAAGCTACGGGGTGAATGATTTTGACCACTATCGATTGAAATTATGAAACATATTTTACGGTTGATTGCCCATTCACACCATTTTAAACTTAAGAATTATTTTTTGTTATCACGTCAAACATTATACATCACCGTTTTCTATAACCATTTATAATTATTGTAAAAAGAACCAACATGAAATTTGCTTTTTATCTATGTACTGTTATTCATTGAAGTTTGAATTCGATAAATAATAATAGTAGTAGTAGTTTATCATAAATAATATATAAAAAAAATTAACTTATTGGAGTATGTTTGAGTTATTAAGCTATGTGAACTCGTGGTTACTGATATTCTTAGCAAATTTAGAATTAGACTATCAGATGAGTAAAATTTTACTTTACTCTTAAATCGCCGATTAATGAAATCTTGAATAAATTTGCAATAAAAAAAATAGTTCAGATACTTCTAATTCCATTAAAGAACTAAGCAAGTTCTGAAACTAATCAAAGTAGTTAGTAAAATTGTTCTACAGGACAGTGGACATTACTCTGTTTTTCAATTATGCGAAATTGTCGAAGTCCGGAACATTGTATTTAAAATGGGTTTCCACCCATCCATTTTGATAACTTTTGGTTGTATGAAAACAAAAATTTTAAAATTATAATATTAGTTCGGAGATAGTTGAAGCGCTCTTCCTCATACTAAAGGCAAATATTTTTATGAACACGTTTATTGCTTAGGAAGGTTCTGAATTGCCTTAGAAAACAAGTTTTTATATATATGAGTGACTAAATATAACTTTATACTGCTTAATCTGAGGCATTTTTGGCTTAATTATAAGAGAATTAAGTTTGATGTTCTTGGCTTTGCAAAAATTTTTTGCTCAAGTAGCACAAAAAAATAACTGAAGAGTTTATGCGTGATATTATGTTAATATAAATGCGTTGTTTGAGTTATAAGATATCACGATTGTGTTTTGTCTAAGCTTGTGTTTTCATTGTGATGATTATTCATCAATCCTTATACAAATAAATGATTATCGTTATGATAATCAATTAAAATTTGAAAAAAAAAACAAAGCATACCTTAGCTTTACGTGTTAAATCAATTATTTAGGCGGGCGACATTAATGATGCAAATTGGTAACATAAGCTATCGTTCGCCGCAACCCTGCGCCATCTCACGGGACCGCTAAATAAATACTCTCAACAGAGTGCTCGTTTTCAATGGCCGTTGTTGAGTTCGGGAACATGTTTAATCCGAACGAATGGTAGCTGCTATTTGTTTGGTTATTGATGACGCAGGGGTCTGCCTTAATTGGAAATGTGATGAACTTTCCTGGAACCGACTTTTTCATTACGTTATTTGCGACGAGGGGACTACATAACAACTAGGGCATATGGTGCAGTGTGGAAGGTCTTATTTCGAGAAAGTGTTAAATAATCGGATCCAATCCGTTTAAGCAAGGTTTGAAAACATTATGAGATCTTTTATGAGTCTTTATTTCTTCTTAATTTTTATATAAAAAAAATCCCATGCGGTCTAACAATAGAACGAGCGACATTTAATTCCATTGACTCAATGTAGTGTTTCTTTAGATCTCTTAAGCAGTACCAGATTAAACCAGAACATGATTGGATTCGTAACTTATAACGTCATTAAATCAAATACTTGTTTTTCTTGAAATCGTAATTTAGAAAACATTATCAATTAATAAAACTAGAAAATATTCTTATATCAATGAACTTCTTAAGGCATGAAAAAAAGTATATATAAGTTCTATACAAAATTATCGATATGTAATTAAGAATTTCCTCGAATAAAAGGATAAAAGCCTCCGAATTTTTTTCTGGCAACTACGTGAACCAATCTTTGGACCTTATTTAAAATATATAGATAACATCATTCTGTAAATAATTATTTTTACAGAATTTAAAGAAGTATAAAAATCTCATTTTCAATTCAGAATTCAATTAAGCTCATTGATTTAGAAAACTCGTAAGTGGCTATCTTCTGCTATCGCATAAAAAAGCTTAGGCGATTTCACCGTTGTGCCATCGCAGCTCAACAAAACATTACTACACCGATGACATATATGCAAAAAAAAAACTCAAGCATGTTTATACATTATACATTTTATTTCAAACATTTTACGGATATTTTAATTGGTTAAAACTGTTGCAACTTATGTTTGTATTAATTGTGGCATATATGCATGCATGCAATGAACTTTCAATAGTGTGCCGGAGTCATATAATAGTTCGACAGCTGAATTGGAAAATGCCACCATATGTAAGCTTAACACGTTAACCGCCGATAGGATTTTCGTAAAATGTCGAAAATATTGAAATTTAGATAAGAATGGAAAATGAAGACATATTGTGCGGATCCCACTTGGAGTGGGATAAGGGTAAGTATATGGTAGTAATGATGAAATGGTAAATGATATAGCAATAATATAGGAAAACAAAATTACCGATGATTGAATGCCTTAAAGGTTATTATTAATTCTTGGATATCCCGGGAATCAAGAAGAAATTTCTAAATTTAAAATTACAATAAAATTTTAATTCAACTATAATTGAAAATATAATCCACTTTAAAGAATTCAAAGATAATTAAAAATCCCATTTATATATAAATTTTATATATAATATACCCGTATATTGTGCCGTGTGTGTAAGTGTTTACACACACGGCACACCCAGGATCCAAGAACCAACAAATTGTTTATAGAAAATGTTGGCCCTCGGCGGGTATCGAACCCGCGACCCGCGGAACCGAAGGCCAGCCAAACAGGTATATAAATATATATACCTGTTATAAAAATATGCCTCTGTAATAGTTTGTAAATTGTTGCAGCGAAATATTAAACTGCACTGAAATATTCAGCGCAATATCTAAAGTGTTCATCAAGACATTCACGAAGGCATTACACCACGAAACACGTCGTATGAAACTACCTCGCATTCTCTGTGACATACTTGCAATCTATTACGCTACTCTTGTTACTTGATGTTTTCTACAAATATAAATTATTTAGACACATATTTTCATGGAAACGTATTCTTTATTATTTTTAATATTTTAATGAAATAAATGTATTTTTAATTAATAGTAATGTGAAACGTTTTTTTCTAGTTCTAAGTTCTGTAACAATAACTTGCATCGAATTATGTTAAATTGGCGCTTTCAGTAAAATAAGTCAGTATGTTTTTTTTATTTAACATTTTTGTGGTATCCGGTTGAGTAGAATAGACCACCCTCATTTATTACCGAGGTGTTTGTTGTAAGAGGCGACTAAGGTATGTGCCGTGTGGTATCCGGCTGCATAGAATGGACACCCTCATTTCTTACCGAAGTGTCGTAAAAGGCGATTAAGGTAAGTTGACGTCAGACAGGCGGCCGGTCGTAAAATACGTAGCCAAATCATGTGATAACATGTTTATAAAATGTTGCGCCGACCCCATTTAGAGTGGGATAGGGTCAGGAGGATGATGATGATTTAAAAAAGTATATAAATACCTATATTAAACTGAAATAGTAGCACTAAAAAAACACTACGGTTTGTTGCTAACGGTATATATGCAATTCACCTCTCATTTGAAATTACATAGGTAACAATAAAACATTTTATATATATAAATAAAAATTAATAAAAAAGAACTAAACATTACAAAAATAATATCCGTTTACATTTTATGCTTTAGGAACTAAGTAGGTATAAGTTCTAAGTTACAATTCGAAAAAAATCTTTTAGATGTAGATTTTAATTTAATTTTGATATGTATGACTTTATGTATAAAGCCAGTTTGACCTATTTTGGAACATTGTCAGAACGAATTTCAACTATATTTAAAACAAAGTCAAATATAAAATTAGGTTTTAAAAGTAATAACTGCTTAAAAAAGATATTATGCAATAATAAAGACAAATTAGAAAGCCCGAAAAAGAGTGGTATTTACAAAATAAAATGTCCTGAATGCAATGATACATATGTGGGTCAGACTGGTCGTAATTTTGAAACCCGTTTTAAAGAACATATGGTCGCTTTCAGGAATAATAAGCCACAAAATTCACATTTCGCGAAACATTTGTTAGAAAGCGGTCATAAAGTTCCTAATGACCATTGTTTCGAAATACTGCACACCTGCGAAAAAAGCTTAAAATTGAATATTTTGGAACAATTAGAAATCATTAAGCATAACAATGGCACCCTCATTAACGAGCAGATAAATGTTTCAAGTTCAAGCTTGTTGCACGTGTTCAGAGGTAAAGGTGGGGATGAACCGATTACTATATAACAATGCTTGTTTGCATAACGCTTCGCTTTGCGATTTTGTCGTGGAGTCTATCTCCTGATGATGCCTCGGTTGCGGGGCGAAACGATTGTTGAGTTTGTGATAGTGAAACTGTGTAGTGCTTGTGTATTTTGGTGGAAGTGGTGGAGGTTTGTGCATGTGCTTTTACGAATCCTGCACGTATCGGGTATGAAAATACTGATAATCCACTATACATTAAACACTATATATATTTTCTATTTACTGTATCGCGGATTATAGCAAAATAATTTTATTATTACTTTTGTATTATGGATCTCCGCAAAGTAACGCCTAATTCTATAAATTATGACTTTATGTATGTTTGATGGTATGACTTAATAACGCGTAAAAAATGTATAATATAGAAGAAAACTTGTTCGTAGGAATTTATGTAATTTTTTTTAAATCGAAATTGCCGTGCATAACATATTTTTCCGTTTTACGAAAAATGTGATATAAAATAACCAATTATTCTCCTTAAAATTCTGTAACCTCTCCAAACACTTTCTGTTGTTTATTATAAAATATATAAGAGAGGTCAAGCTCAGTTAACTTTTCCGGAGCTTCCTAGTTGGTCTAACTTTAATAATCACAACCAACCAACATTTTCATTCAAGATGTGCAATGAGAAAAGTTTCGTCGTCATAAATTTCAGCTATTTACTTTTCTTTGTTTATCATTAGTTTACTCTAATTATAAAATACTTGTCAAGTCGTCCATAAAGAATTTTTTATGATGTAACATTTTAGAGACATGGTATGCATACAAAATATACGCCATAGATACTTTTGACAAGATTAAAAAAAAACTCTCATTGCCAAACTATGAGATCGTATGACCGTTAGCAAGATTCAAAGACTAGGTAGGCACATATAAGTAATTAATAAAAATTAAATGATATATAATAATGGGTGAGGGAAACATGCATATCTCTAGATAATTAATTAAGAATTTAAGGGTAATATCTATAGGAACAATTTGGCAACCTTTAGATGTTTGCTCCGAGAATCGGTAATTAGTTGATTTATGTTTTTATCTTGCCTTTTTCCGACTTTGTTCTTCGTATTTCTTTTATATTTAATTTAATAAAAAAAACCTATATAAATTGTAAAAATTGTAAGGCACGTATAGCACCATAAGTATGCATGTTGTGTACCCCTGTAAGTAAGAATGTACTTGTAGCAGGATCCAATATTGCTTATATTTAAGTTTACTCTAAGTGCATTCTTGTTGGTGTTCCAAAAAATAAATAAAAAAATAAAAAAATCCTGTGTTATTCCCAATTCTACCAATACGTCGTGGATCTTAGCTCCAATAATTATATCCAAAAGAGAAGACCTTTGCGTAATTATTGTAAATAGGTTTATTAAATAGGTTTTATGTGAATAGGTTTATCAAAAAAAATTGTGCTGTTTCATTGTTGTGATGATGTTTCATTGTGCTACAAGATGGAAACAAAAACCAATGAATTTAATGGAATTTTACAATGTCTTGGAAGCTTAAAAAATAACCTTATGTTATAATTTGGTAAGAAATTAAATTAGAGAGAAATTAAGAAAGAGAAAGAAATTAAGAAAGTAAATATCATAGAATGTACCTGAATATAGACTAACGACTCTTTCAGTCGCCGCTGGGGTTTTCCATCTTCAATTATACGCTTAGTTTGATTTGTTTTAATGTTTTGGTTTGCATGAAAGAGTATGAATCATCATCTTCCTGCCCTTATCCCACTCTAAGTGGGGTCGGCACAACATGTGACGAACATGTTGTCACATGATTTGATTACATATTTTACGACCGGCCGCCTGCCTGACGTCAACTTACCTTAGTAAGAAAAAGGGTGGTCTATTCTACTCGACCGGAAGTCGACCGACTTACCTTAGTCACCTGTTACGACACCTCGGTAAACAACGAGGGTCTTCAATTCTTTTCAGCCGTATACCACACGGCGGGTCGACTTACCTTAGTCGCCTCTTACGACACCTTGTTAAGATATGAGAGTGGTCTATTCTACTCAGCCGGATACCACACGACATGAGACAGTAATACTAATATTATTATTATTTCTTCTTCTTCTCAGTCGCAACACTCTTGACAGAGTCGTCGTGGTTTACACTAAGTATTTTTATGGGTGGCAGATGTTGCTCGCCTCACGATGTCTCGCCATTTCTCCCTGTTCCTGCTCATTCTGGTGCACTTGTGTACAGGGCCGTATTATTATTTATTATTTATACTACTTAATTGAAAATGAACGGCATTCAACTATAGATAACAATAACAGAACTGTCAGCTTTGATAGTTCATATCTTGGTCGGAACATTATTGACTAGGGGACGGAAACCTTTACAAAATGCATGTAAAGGCCTGAAACAACAGAACAGGTTGTTAGCAGTGACGCTTGTCAATGTAGACAATCATTATTATGTATTAACAATGGTCTAAGATGACCAAGATAACGTGAGTTATAACAGACTTTATAATGAATATTTATATTTAATAGAATTTTTAATAATATTTCTGAATGTTATGATATCTTACTAATCTAATCTTATCTTATCTTATCTAATCTTACTAATCTTACTCTTACTAATATTATAAATGCGAGTTTGTGAGTATGGATGAATGTTTGTTACTCTTTCACGAAAAAACTATTAGCCGGATTTGGATGAAACTTTACAGTAATATAGGTTATACATCGGAATAACATATAGGCTACAATTTGTAATGATTTTAAGTAATATAACGATACATGTCAATAAAGTCGGAAAAGATCTGGCCTCTGAGAGCTATCTCGGCGTACGCTGCCTAAACCATTGGAGTTACACATAGATGATATACCGTAGTATTTTTTGCCTTGAATGGTTCTAAATAAAAGTTCGCGACAGCATATATCTACCTTTTATGTGCAAGCCACTATGACCAAAATTGTGAATCATAAATTTAATTAAATTAGTTACTGTGGCAAATCAAATTCCATGCGAGCGAAGCCGCGGGCAAAAACTAGTATTTCCATAAAACAAACATTAGTTATTGATTTACTGCAAAATAAGATAAGATAAGACTGAATAACTTTTTTGAATAATATAGACTGATTTTCGATTATAATTTGTTTTTGATTGTTTTTTTATGTAATTGTATGCTGCAATGTTATATATATTTACTTTAATCTTTTTATTGTTTTTATAATAAAGTATTGTAATTCCAAATACATACTATTATTATAAATGCGAAAGTCTGTCTGTATGTTACGCTCTCACGACTGTCTCCTACACCGGGCAAGCACATAGCAAAAAATGATTTTTTGGGAACTGGAAAAAACGTATTGCATTATTAATATATAGATACCGGCTATACTCACGTCTAATTTTATCGGATGAGCCCGACTAGTTTCGAACCCATCCGGGGCACTTATTCATGAGTTTCCGCTGCGATAACGTCGTGTAAAGAGCTCATGAATAAGTGCCCCGGATGGGTTCGAAACTATTCGGGCTAATCCGATAAAATTAGACGTGAGTATAACCGGTATCTATATATTAACTATGAATACTACTCACGATAGTTTGAATTTAAAACGTATTGCATTATTAAAATAACTTAAACGGTTAATTTTGCGCTAACCAAATCTCGGGTACATGGGGTTATTATACTAGAGTAAGGGAGCCATAGCCTATAAGTCACAATAAAAAATAAGAGGGTAGACGAAACACGTTTACTTATCTTTGTCTAATCATTCATAAAAAAGAGAGACAGATACAGTGTCATTTGTTTTCTCTTTAAGTATATGTTACATTTTCCCAACTAGATATAATAACTCTACGCTCGGGTACCGTTGACTATAATATAAAGTTAATAGAAAATAAACAGTTATGAATGCGGTCGTAAATAATAGCTACGCCGTCATCGGTGACAGTTGATATCGTGGCTGATAGGGGATTGAATGGGAACAGGAAGCCCTTACAAATCAGAAAGACTCGTGACAAGCGGAGGTACATAACAGGCTCTGACGGAGGATTTACCCGGCACCGAGATGATAATAGCGATAAGAATGGTGTTGAGCTTACAATATGTTACTAAACGTTGTCTTTGGTAAATGATTTATAGAAGCAGGCGTTGCTTTGCGGAATTCCATATTAGAGGCTCTATAACAGAACTACCTTGCTATAATCCGCACGGGTTAAGTGAATGCATGCAAAGTTAATGTGTATGAAGCAGGCAAAATTTACGCACTTTACACATGCAGGACAAGAGTGGCGCGGCGCATTGCGATTTTGTCGTGGAGCCTATGTTTCTGATGATGCTTTGGTTTCGGAGCGAAACGATCGTCGAGATTTTGGTGGTGGTTGTGTGTACTGCTTATGTGCATTGTTGCTGGTGGAGGCGCCTTGGGGTGTGTGTGGTGACTTGTCCTGCATGTGTAAGGTGCGTAAATTTTGCCTGCACATTTCATACGCATTAGCTTTGCATGCATTCACCTAACCCGTGCGGATTATAGTAAGGTAGTTCTGTTATAGTGCCTGTTGTCTTTGGTGCTATTCACATACTGAAATTTTTACCGATGACATAGTGTCATAAAAGGCGACTAGGTAAGTTGACATGAGGCGGGCGGGCGTGAAAAACCTAGCCAAATCATATTATAACATTAAAAACATGTTGTACTAACCCCAATTAGAGTGGGATAAGGGCAGGAGAATGATGATGACTTTAAGTGTTAAAGTATCTTCAATAACGCAATATGCCTTTTTCCCTTGTTGTCCCCAAAAATGTTTTTTTTTCTCTTATTTTAAAATTTCATCAATCTTAGACCAGTGAATTAACCATGAAACGTAACAGGCAGATAGACTTTCCCATTTATAATATAAGTATAGACTGTGTGCTTTATTAAAAACAAAAATACGTCTTGAAGGATTCTGCGTATAGCTGAGCAGTGCGCTTAAGCGCCTTCAGTCCACGGGGTAAGAATGCCTTAATTATTAAATACTAATGGTATCCGGTAACACTGGTTCAGATCGTTTTATACGTATTGTACCCTACATTAAATAATGCACATCGATGTTCAGAACGAAACAGCCGGCCAGTTCGGTTTCGTAGATCGCTGTCACTATCACTCAGTATGTGACGTTTCGCGCGGTCTCGTCAGTCTGTGCGTTAGAGACAATGCTCTATGAAGCAGAATCTAGCCGTTTTATCTCTCTAAGCCTCGATGTGCGTTATTTATTGCTGCATGCTATACAATAACAATCATCATTCTTATCATTCTCCTGCTCTTACCTCAATGTAAGTGGGGTCGGCACAGCATGTTTTAAACATGTTGTTTCATGTTTGGCCCAGTTATTTTACGAACAGCCGCCTGCCTGATATCAATTTACCTTAGTCGCCTTTTATGACATCTCGATAAGAAATGAGGGTGGTTTATTCTACTCAGCCTGATACCACACGTCGATATTCAGATTAAAACAACAGCGCTATCTATCTATTCCAATATTTATTTATTTTTAAACAATACACATATACAAATATTATTATTGTTACCTACATTCAAATCTAATCGGCGGTTTTGGAGAATATCGGAGACGAATCTCACAACACAGTATTTTTATATACAAACATTTGCATAAAGAAACGTACTGTGAAATCTAAGTGCGAAACATCAAAATAAATATCAAATGTAATCAAATGTAAGAGGTAATTCTAATGCAAATCCTTAAGCGCGGGATATTATTAAATATCCTTTAGGATCTAATAAATAAACATGAGGCGATTGAGCTCACGATGGAAAACCAATTTTATTTGATACCTACAAAATGGAGTAATTTAGAGGGCCCTGAGTTATCTTACCTTGTTTTTTGTAAAGATTTTTATTAAATAGGTTTGCGATTTTCCTCTCTTGTTTTTCAATTTAGCATGATCTCTAATTAGGATACCATTTTTATTCACAAAGGTTACAAATTTTTTTTATCTTTCCTTTTATTTGCATATTGTGTTCAACCATCACTGTATAGTACCCGGCAATAAATAATGCACATCGACGCTTAAAGAGAGAAAATTGGCTAGATTCTGTTTCATAGAGCGTTGTCTCTGTCGCACAGACTGACGAATCCGTGTGTGACAGTGACAGCCCTCGAAACCGAACTGGCTGTTTCGTTCTATACATCGATGAGCATTATTTATTGCCGAGTACTATATGTATATTGCTATTTTTGCCATTCCGGGTATTCGGGGATTGCAGCTCTTGAAGCAAGTTACGGACAAGTAACATAATATTACTTAAACTGAGACCAAAACACTGTTACTATAAGTTTTAATGATAATCAAAAATTAAATGACATACACGAAATTAAAATAGACTCAATTACATATAATGATCCAAATACTATAGTAGAGAAATTTAATGACTACTTTATTAACATTACTAAAACTAAAACAAACAATACTAAAACTAATTCATTAAAAAATATTCCACTTAACCAAAACTCTATTTTCTTGACTCCCATAAATGAAGATGACATATATAAAATAATTAAGAATCTTAAAAATACTAATTCTACCGGTTATGACAATGTCATAACTAAAGTTGTAAAACAATGTGCAGCTGCTCTGAGTCAGCCACTATCTTATATAATAAATCTCTCTTTTCAAGATGGCACATTTCCGGATAAATTAAAGTACTTGATCGTTAAACCCCTGCACAAAAAGGACGCTCTAAATGAAATTGCTAATTATAGACCAATCACGCTCACACCAATTATTTCAAAAATCTTTGAAAGAGCAATGTTCATAAAAGTATATGACTACGTAGTTAAACATGAAATTTTAAAAAAGAATCAATTTGGATTCCAAAAAAACTGTTCAACTACACTAGCATGTTTCAATTTAATTTGGAAAGTAACACAAGCTTTAAACAATAAATATTCAGTCATTGCCGTTTTTCTAGATATGTCTAAAGCCTTTGACTGTGTCAATCATGGTATTCTTTTAGATAAATTATATAGATACGGAATACGGGGACCAGCGTATGAATGGTTTAAAAGCTATCTGCATAATCGGCAACAATGCGTAGAAATAACTTCACTACACAATAAACGAAGAGTAATACATAGATCAGCATATAAACCTACTACAATTGGTGTGCCACAGGGTAGTATATTAGGTCCGTTACTCTTTCTACTTTATATAAATGACCTAGCCCAAGTCACAAAACATGAAACAATATTATTTGCAGATGACACTACACTAGTTGTCAAAGGTAATAATAATTTATTGGAACAAGAAATAAACGATGACTTAAAACGAATTATAAATTGGCTACATGAAAATAATCTTTCCATCAACTTAACAAAAACAAAACTAATAGAATTTCAAACACACAAAAGCAAATCCAGAAATCTCCATATACAATATAATAATGAAAGAATACAGGAAAAATCCACAGCTAAATTTTTAGGGATCATTGTAGACAAATATTGTAACTGGAAGGAACATATAGCGGCAATCTGTAGTAAAATTAATAGGTTTGTCTATGTACTGTATCGACTCCGTAATACAATATCGGAGGAAGTTGCTACAAGTGCATATCATGGATATGTAGCCTCCATACTTCGATATGGACTTATTCTATGGGGTAACTCTGTTGACATGGATAAAGCATTTAAAGTCCAAAAAAAATGTATCAGATCGCTGTGTGGTAGTGGCGTCATTGATCCTTGCCGACCTTTGTTTAAAAAAAAAAAGATATTGCCTCTACCTAGTTTATATATTTTTGAACTTTGTATTTTTGTGAAAAAAAATATTAACATATTCCAACAAAAAACTCGCCGTAACAAACTAATACTTCTGTTACCCCCGCAAAGACTGACATTGTTCCAAAAAAATGTTTACTGTATGACAATAAGAATATATAATAAGCTATCTGACGATATTAAAAAATTGCCTTTAAGCCGATTTAAAATTGAACTATTTAATTATCTTTTGGAACAATGCTATTATAATATTAACGAATTCTTAGTAAATTGACATGTTTAGTAAATTTGATTGACATTTTTTTATTTTTTATTATTATTTTTAAATTATATGACTTCAAAATTATATTCTATAACAAAGTAGATTTTTATTGTCTGACATTTGCACGCCACTTATGGCAGTTTATGGCTGTGTTTATTTATTTTTAAGATCATTTATTGTACCCATAAGTAGTGAAAGAGAAAATTATAGAAATAGGCGTTCCTGTTCGGAGATCCATAATAAAATAATAATTTTATCAATTATTAATTTTAATGAAAGAGTTTAAATGGATAACTAATTCTACGTCTAGAGTGCTTCCATTAAGAAGATCGGAAGCTCCTGAGAGCGTGGAGTTATATATAGGTCAATGTTTTTTTGATAATTCACATTGGAAAATTGCCTATCTATCCAAGCTACTGACACCAACTCTAGTCGGGGAGTTTGTCGCAATTAATCTCTCATATGCCTTATTTAGTAGGCTTTCTCAATGATTTATCTCACTTGTCTATAGTACTTTCGGTCAATGCTAATGCGTCTTGTAATGACGCGGATCTAGCAATAATAACAATTTTTCACTATTATTTTTTAGAAAATTACTATTTAGATTACTTTTACAAGGAGACCTGGCACTTTGGGGATACTCTTTTAAAAATACGTATTACTTATATTTGTCTAGAAATACTGTACATTATTACATTATGTAACATATTTTTCTTTTTTCCCCTTGAGAAATTTGACCCAAAAATATTTACATTTTACAATTTATATAAAATAGCATTTAGATTTTACAGTAGAAAATTCAGCAGAAGCTAGTTTCACGGGAATTAAAAGTTTTCTTGGATCACTTGACCGCATTTAACTCGTTTTGTCAGGCATTTCAAACATTCATTGTATTCGCAATACTGTTACTGAAATTTTATTAACTTTCTTTGGAAACTAGACCTTACATAAATGCAAGCATTATGTACTTTTAAACACTTTGTTTACCTTCTGTGATGGTTGGGTTATATTTTAGTAAAAATTTGCTTTAAAATACAGTAAAATATATTTTATAATTTTTCCTATAGGAAAAAAAGTTTAATTTCAGCTACTTTGTAGAGTTCCAAAAGGAATAATATTTCTAAACTCATAAGTTCACGTATTCCAAAGTTATGCGTAAACAAAGCAATGAGGCGTAATTTCGTCCAATAAAGAAATGCTTCGAGCGTAAGGTATCTTATACAACTTTCAAGGAACGATATTTACTAGTCAGCCTTAATACCGCAAAAATAAAGGCTATATTAGAGCTCAAGACACACGACGCGCTACCATTCGTAAATTCCTTAAGGGAATAGAATATTTATTCTAGAGACGTCACTCTGGACGTGTAATTATTGAGCAAACGTTTACTGAGTGGAGGGTACTTCTGTGCCTGAATCAAGTGTGCTCATTATATATAGTAACTAGAGCTTTTAGCACTAAACTACAGTCAAGATGATTGCAGTAGAAGCTTAGAATTGTTAATAAAAACTGTAACCAAAACCTTGACCTGTTATATTTATATTTACCTATCAATGGAAGAAATACATTTTAACACATTGAATGTGTTATTTATTTTCTGTTGGTGAATAGTATCTTACAAATATATAATATATATTTTTATGTGTGTATTATTTTGATCCGTATTTCATACTGCTTTTTTTGTTTAACACCTTTTTTACTAGCATCTAGGAAATAGTTCTAAGTCGTATATCTAGCGCTATGACTCGAGCATTTAGAACGCATTCCATTAATTCAATGGATTTCATTTTATTAATATAATTAATGAAATTTCTATAAAAAATCCATAATCAATTTTTTCTTTCCCAATATAACAGTTTAAAATAACTATTGAAGGAGTCTGATACAATAAGCCTAAACCATTGAGGAGTACATTGATGATAATGCGTGAATTTAGATACTCTTCGACGTTCAATAATATTGCAATGAATACTAACTAGTTATCGAAATTGCGCGAAGAGCAACCGCCGATTTATTTGCTCCTCTTAGTTCCTACTATTGGAAATATTGGAACCAGCAATTATTTTGACTATTAAAAAGCTACTTGCCTACAAGTTTAATTAAAGAAAAAATATTTTTAATTTTAATTTTAATTTTAATGTCGACGTAATACAAGGCTGTCAGTGAACGCCAAAGACTCGAGCACATGCAATCTGATTTTCATGAGCGACAGAATCGCATGACTTGAAACTAAAATACGCGCTACATGTGACGTTCGGTCGCAACGGATTCTCATGGCCTATCCGCATACCTTTTGCGAGTTTATCGTGTCATCGTCGCGGACATTTAACGCAAGAGGCCTAAGATGGAAACACACCAACTTGGAATAAGAACATATTCCACTATTCATGTAACTAAGATAATACTAAAGTATGTACTCTGCAACTGTTTAGCAAACTCGTTTCTCTCCTGAGAGAATTTCTGCGCATGTAGAATTTACGCGATAGGAACAAAAAACATTGACATTCACAGGAAGAATACAACACAATAAATACCACTCATAATGGGTAGCGCGGCGCAGTACGATTTTTGTCGTGAAGCCTATCCTCCTGATGATGCTTCGGTTTCGGGGCGAAACGATCGTCGAGATTGTGGTGGTGGGTGTGTGTGCTGCTTTTGTGTTCGTTGTTGCTGGTGAATTGCGCCTTGGGGTGCATGTGGTGGCTGGTCCTGCATGTATAAGGTGCGTAGATTTTGCCTGCTTCATACACATTGGCTTTGCATGCATTCACTTAACCCGTGCGGATTATAGCAAAGTAGTTAGTTCTGTTATATTGCTTGTAATATGGAATTCCGCAAAGTAACGCCTGCTTCTATAAATCACCACTCATAATAGTAAAAATGTGAGATTGTCGCAACAAATAATTGGAAGGTGAAGATGAAAATTATATACTTATCTTTGTCTAATTATACATAAGAAAGATAGAGAGACAAAAAGGGAGATAATAAGAAAGAGAAAGCAACAGAGTTGTTTTCTTTTTCCCGGCTACGGCAATATGGATTTTCATGTAAACAATATTTTTGGAATTCACGGAATATTACAATTTTTTTGCAGGTTTCATCACGATCTTCTTTACTGTTAAGTGCAATATAAATTAATTTTACATATTATATATGCCGCAAATATTAATAAGAAATTATGAGTCATAACTTTTTCGCCATTACGGCTTAGTCTTAAGTGGTTAAATATGACCAATATAAAATATATAGGTATGTTAGATATTTTTGAAATATAGATTAAGGGTGAATAATTTCATAGTAGCATAATAATTTCATTTCATTTGATTAAAATTATTTATGAATTATAAAAAAATATATTTATTTAACATATTAGATTAATAAAAAAAACAGTGCTATCTATCTTTTTTCCATTGTGTATTATAGTTTTCCACAAGACAAATTTTACTTAATTATAAGTCCAGAATTTATCAAAATGAATGAGACCAAGTTTTGACATGTTCTCATTAATTTTGTATCATTGTCATTTTGTACTCGGTAAAACATTACGGCGTTTGTGATATTAATGACCGCTATTATTTCTCCTTTTCGATTACTGGAAATAATGATAAGTACTCTGTTACAGGTTGTGTATATTACGAAGCCGTATTCTAGAATACTCAAGGGTAAATTGTGCCTACGAACACTCAATCAAAGTAACGATCGATCTTATTTGTTACTAATTACTTTCGAATAAGTATTTTTGTGTACAAACAAAAATTTGTGTTCGACAATACTGTCGAACACAAATTTTTCGAACACTCCATACGGAGTTACGATAATATTCATCACCATCCTGCCCTTATCCCACTCCAAGCACAACATGTTTGAAACATGTCGTTACATAATTTGGTTAGTTATTTTACGACCGGCCGCCAACCTGACGTCAACTTACTTCAGTCGCCTTTTATGATACCTAGGTAAAGATGTTTTAAGCACACATAAGTTATCTGCTTGTTAGGTTTTGACGCCAAAACGGAAAACCATTTACGATAAATCTTATGAAGATAAAGTGGAAAATTTAAGAAGAACATAAATGTTTAGATTTCAATCTAAAGATTTCCCACCCTGAAAAATTAAGGCAGATTTTAGAATGTTGTAACCCATAGAGTTATTACATTAAAATAGGGTCATATTAAATAAAATCCATTAGACTGAAGTAGCTAAAAATGTAATTAATAATTTGTTGCGACAATGGTGTCCATAAAAAAATCGATTCTACCGATGTGTGATTAGACCAACATAGATATGAGTCTCTCATCCTACCTTTCTTATTATTTTTTGGACTTGCACTCACAGGCAGACAGGCATATGAGTCCCCTATTCAAAGTATTATATTTATAATAACACAATACTGTAACCAAGGTCAGTATGGGTCACTGTGTAGCTATGTTGTGTATTGAAACTTTAAAAATTATAATTACAGATAATCCAGAAATTATAATGGCTTTAGTTAATTTGGGTTTTACTACAAGTGTTAACCGCAACTTAATTCGCGTCTTTATTTGAAAATTCCCTAAACTGTTTACTGTCTTGGTAAGTTGGGTGCAGTTTCCGAAGGAAACCAATTTTGTTTATATTTTATGTGTGAGGTAGGTATTTCAATTGTACCAAATTTCATCGATATTGCGCCGATTAGCCGTGAGAGCGTAGCAGACAAATACGCTTTCGCATTTACAATATTAGAATGAATCCCAGAAACTCGGAAGTCATAGTGCTATAATATTATGAAATTAATAATACATTGCGTAAACTAAAAATAAACACTCCTTATGTTCAACTTTTTGATATAACAAAATAAATAAAAAGTAAAACTATAATATTATGTCGGGCGTGAACTCATCGGTATGTCGTTGACGCGAACGCCGGGATAATCTCATTGAAAGATTTGATTTTCCGCTAAATTTGATAAAAGTAATGAAACACTCCCTCGGGTACGAATTGAGCCCGATAGATCGGAATGTAGGACACTGATTTGTCAAATTGTGGAAAGTGATTGAAGAATTTAATGTGATACAAAATACCTGAACTAATTGAAAAATTTATAATACAAAGAAATTATATAGCTGCTATATTTATTTGTAGCCTAAGGTGAAAAATAAAATAAAAAGAAAAAATATACAGATATTTACAAATATTAACAGATGAAAAAAGTATTAATTTTATTATTAATAATTTTAAAAGACAACTTATTGTTAGCACAAACATACGAGTATAACTTTCTTTGCTTATTTTGATTAGCCCATTAGCTCAGTTGCCAGTGACTCTCTCAGCTCTTCAGCCCTCAGCTCTAGTCGCGGGTTCGATTTTTTAAAGACAATTTATTTATTAATTGATTGATTAATTCTAGTCTGGGTGTATTGCTGTATTTAAGTTTTTATTTAAAATGATGTATGTATGTTTTTTGTCACCAATAAATAGTATTGAGTTACTTATTTTGCATATATATTTATTTATATTAATTGTAACAGTCACAAACTACCGAAAAAAAAATAAGGAGCAGGAAACTATGTTGAGGACTTTATCTAGCAGTAGGATTCTTCATGTTTAAACGAACTATTTGTCAATAAATAAATCTCTAATAAAAGTATATAATTTGCACGCCTAGTATTAAACAGTCCTAATTCAAAATTAGTCTTAATTGAGCATGATAACTTGTAATTCTTTATTTCAATCCTTCTATCTCATAATTCTACGAACTATTAAAAAGGTTACTGTTTTCTTCTCTTCCAAGTCATGGGTTTCTTTAACACTGCTTTAACACAGGTGTTACGCTGCGCTTTATTGAAATTTGCTACAAAATAAAATCTTTTAGAATTAGGCCAATTTAATACTAAGCATGTTTTATATTTTTACGTACAAATTCAAAAACAGGCAGTATCTATTTCATTTAATTTCACCATTTCCTCACCAAGAAGCGCATCGAATTCGGTGGCTTTAGTGGTATTTAACGAACTTTCAACGTAAAAACACGAAACTAATTAGAGATAGTTTGGATACTCGTTTGAAAAGAGTGAACGAATATACTCGAGCTTCGGCCATATACCAAATGTATTTATAACTACGGAGTTAATTTAATACTTTAATAAAGAAAAGGTGAGTTAAAAAAGTACTTAATTAATATACTTAGAATTTTTTAATGCACTTTATGAAAGATGAAATCCCCATAAAACATATACTTGCAAATAAATGGAAGTGGATCTTTGAATCCTTCTTGGCAAGGAAGGAGGCCTTTGCTTTATTCACTAGATCCTGTTATTTATTTATTCTATTCTAGTAATTCTAAAATTAATAGGATTTGTTGTGAATTGACGCTTCGATTTGCATTGAAAAATTTAAGCTTTGAATAAAGTAATCGGTAGATATATTTCACATTGATTGCCTGGGATCAATTTAAACAAAATGTTTATTTTTGATTGAATCAAACGCTTTCGTTCGTTTTATATCAGACTAAACAAGTGGCACTATATTTAGCAACATTCGTTTTAATAGTTTCAACATTATAAATATAACATTTTTGATTCAACGACACTATTATAAAATCGTTAATATTTGCTATGTATATCTCTGAGAATCTATGAGATCTATGTGAATCTCTGATTCATATGTATATCTCTGAATTAAGCCCCGCGAATCGGGCTGGGTATGATATTTTAATAAAAGTATTTTGTAAGGAAGATTGAGGAAAAGTATTGTAAAAGCTTAGACTGGGCAATATGCTCCAATTTGCAGGTTGCACATATCCTGTGCAATGGTTTAGCGAAACGCATGATAAATTATACATATTAATCAATAACATTCAGAATTTTTTTAAATACTCAAACATGCTTTCCGGCGTTTGAAGCCACGCTGTTATAAATCAAATTGTCATATCGACACCATCACGGCTTTTTATACATCCACATTAATATTAGAATAGATATCTGCAGTCTGTCTATCTGTTTGTTCAGGGTTAATCCGCTGGAGTACTGTAGATGATATTAGGTACAATTAAAGCTTATATATATGTCGTAGGCAAAAAATATATAATACATATTTGAGGGTATTTTAACACTGATGTCGACACGAGCGAAGTCGCGAGTAGAACTGTTTACACAATTCGACTAAATAAATTAATTTTAAATTTTCACCTCAACGGCTTTGCACATTATACCACAAATATGTAATATTTGGCGTGGTAATGTTAAAAAAATAATTCCGCAAATCCAGTTACATCGTTATTTAACGCCAATTAAACATGCTGTGGTTTTTTAGCACAGACTCGTCGAGAGCGGGTATGCGAATATGAAAATCTTTGCCTATATTGCTATATTTTATTTTATTTACTTTTTATTCGGTTCAACAAGCTACAAATATTTTCTGAATGTGAGCTTTTTAAATGTTATCGTGGTATTTCTTCATTTACATGAATGAAGAAATACCACGATAGCATATACGGATAAATGATTTACGATACGAAGAAATAATTTAACCCTCTTTCTTACCGAGATCTCGTAAAATACCACTAAGGTAAGTTGATGTCAGGCAGGCAGCCGGTCGCAAATGACGTAGCCAAATCAATTGACATGTTTGTAACATGTTGTGCCGACCTAAATAAAGCGCAGTAAATGTCTAAGTTGCATTAATTTAAACTTATAATATCGCTTTTTCAGACTAAATCGGGCCACCTCTTTACATTATATATTAGAACTCTTCTTGAAATTGTTAGCATTAGCATATAGTACTACTACTTTAAAAAATACGCATTACTTTAAATAATAAGATTTTATGTGTGCGTTAAGCCTGTCATTTTAATCCGAATGTTTTTGGCAATATATCATCTAATACGAATGCCAAAAATCGTTGTTATGAAAATTTTGTTTTCTATCACCAAGCGCTAGTCTTTCTAAAAGTTTTCAACATCTGTTTAAAAAGTAGTAGAAGTTTCTGAACGCAATACACATTATTTTTTAATACTTCTAATACTACCAAATGTATTGTTCATGGTTTAGTAATTTGATTAATAGTCCGAACATAGTAAACTCGCTGTACCCACCTTGTATATTATATATTATTAATGATAATAATATGTTAGTAATATTATCATATATTAGTAATAATAATTACCAAGAAATGTTTTTAATATTGTATAATTACAATAAAGGTTTAAAATTTATGATTTAAATCTATCTATATATATAAAACAAAGTCGGGTTTGTTACAACATTTATAACTCGAGATCTGCTGGACCAATTTTCATGGTTTTTGATTCGTTGGATCTGTCTCCGCCCCGAATAGCAGAATATATCTAAAAACAATGAAAAATCGACGAATACATAATTGTAAAAATTAATAAATGTTCTTTCGTTTCGTATCTATCAAACATTTGTTGTCATCCTGTCAAATAGTGTAAGTAATAATTGACAATTATGCATGCGATGAGAAATATATTTTGTGTAAACTTTTTAAAAACGGTGAATAAACTATTGTCTGTATTTTTTTAATCAATTAAAAAGGTTGAAAAGTTCATTAAGCAGATACATAGTAAGAAGTTCCTCAAATATTGAGACGTGCGTACTGAAATAATGACAAATGAATAACATTTACGCGTGCGTTCAGAAATTTATTTTGTATCAATGTATTATGTTCATCAAAGCCTAAATTAGTTCAGTTAAAAGGTAACACCTCATTCATTGATTATAAGGCGGTACGAAGTTAGCCAGGTCAGCTAGTATTATATACAAATTTGCACGTATTGTATAAAATTATTTTCATACAGTGATGTTTAGCATTGCACTTCTCCGATGTTAAATCAATATCTTCTAAATAATTCGTTATTTCAATGTTTTTAAAAGCTTATTCAACTTGCAATGTATGTATGCGAAGGTGGAATCTTACAAATTAAATTTGAACAACTTCCCGGTGTCCGATTGAGCTGAAATTTTACATATTCGTCCAGTTTCGATAATAATGCATGTATATGATAAGCATAGCCTGATGCTGCTACCAGGATTAGTTACAGATAAGGGAACTGCTTAACGGTTAACTGTAGGGACATGAAATTTAGTTCAAAAGCTTTTTTATGAGTTGTTTAAACATCATTTTCACGAGTTATTCAAAATTTGTTTTATTGTTGTTGGTATAAAATTGTCCTTTTGCAAATGGTAAAAATAGTTTATACTTTAACTACAATTAATATGCAATTAATAGCCACTTACCTTTTGCTTTTATGCTGTTATATTTGTAGAAATTTTGCTGATTGTCTGAAACAAAGAAAAAAATTTATAAGTAAAACTTGCCCGAGGAACTGAACCTTTGTTTGCAGTTTTATCGTTGTGACCAAAGACTCTTTGAGTAGTGTACTGCGTAACGCACGATATAATAAATCAACAATGCTAGGTTGAAATAAGTAGACCTTATTTAGTTATTTCTGTTAAATGAGAAATATTTGTGTTATTTTTCAAAAAAACAAAGTTATATTATCAGAATATAAGAGCTCTAAATTTTGGCTTAAAATCATTTAATGTAAGGAATTTAGTTAGCAAGAACTATGAGTAATTCATTTATTATCTATATATTTTATATTATTTATTGAGCCTTATTATGTTATTAATTTAAATATATATGAGTTAGAGTTACACAAAAAAATTTCCGATCGCCACCAAACTTCTCAGGATCATCCGCTGGGTCATTCCAAAGATTGTCTGAAATCTTTTTCTTAAGACCACCGTCGTCAATTTATATTGTAGGGCTATTTGGTATAGGCCGGCAATCCAGTGACTTAGGGCCTCAACACTTGTAGATTCTTTGAACTTTGTTCTCGGGCAATTGACAATTGACGCAGTAGTATCGGTAACTTGGGTTCTCCTACAGATCTCTATTAGCTTAATAGTATCCTTCTACTAATTTATAAGTTTAAATCATCGAAAACTAAATTATGTCCATATCATAATTTTATGGAAAATGATGCAGTAATTATAACTTAGCATAGTAATTATATGCTTCAAACTTTAATTCCCAAAATTAATAGTACTCAGTATTTGTCATATGGGCACTCTGTTAACACGAGTTACCATTTGACCTCTGACGGCAGTGAGCAAATAATCAACTAAAGGATTCATGCTTGTAGAGCAGTTAAGATCCTAAATAAACCTCACTGTCGAATGATTCGCCGCGGGCTACTATTTCTAATTTATTTCACCAACTTAAAAATAGGGTTCATTTGAAAAGTTCATTTGATTTCGCGATATTAAAATAGTTTTTGTTTATTAGCTCAAAGTTTCATTTATTGATTGTTTTGATGGTGATGTTTTCAACATAGAAACACTGAGCGTCTCCGTAGCGGATGCGTCTTTATTAATTTCAAATTCAAAAAATTCTTTATTCAAGTAAACTTGTGAATAAGTGCTTTTGAATCATCAACTCTACAGCTGGTTCAGAAAGCTGTTTCTACCGAGAAGAGCCAGCAAGAAACTCGGCGGTGGCCCTTTTTAAAATATAATCCTTACTATAAGTTACATTTAGTCATTACTGTCCTGTACAGGGCTATGTAGCTTAGAGAATGAACTTTTGTATCCTTTTCCATATTTCTTGGTATTAAGTAACGGCCCTTTACAAAAGTAATAATAAAATTATTTTACTATAATTCCGCGATACAGTAAATAGAAAATATATATAGTGCTAAATGTATAGTGGACTATCTGTTTTTTCATACCCGATACATGCAGGATTCTTAAAAACCATGCACAAACCTCCACCACTGCCACCACAATACACAAGCACTACACACAATCACTATCACAAACTCAACAATCGTTTCGCCCCGCATCATTAGGAGATAGACTCCACGACAAAATCGCAAAGCTTTGTGATTTTGTCACTTTTTACTTTTGTATTATGGATCTCCGCAAAGTAACGGCTAATTCTATAAATTACTTAACGGCCTTTAGTATCCCACTGCTGGGCAAAGGCATTTACGTTATTGGGTTGGAGCTCAGACCCACCACGCTGTTTCAATACGGATTGGTAGGTTACATATATCTCGAGAATTCTCTAGAGATATGCAAGTTTTCGACGATGTTTTTCTTCATTAAAATGTGTGATAAATTGCAATTATCAATTAGACATATAAGTTATAACAGAAAAACACATTTGCAGACACCATTGACTTTGAACTCCTAACCCTCTCAAGAGAGTTTCACCATCTCACCGTTACTATATCACAGCTTTTATAAAACTTTCATAAAATGAATGCATTTGTACGTTTCGCCGTCCATAAAATACGGAGCATAAGCTTTCTATATAAAATTTGTCGCTCTCTAGCGTGAATCTTTCAAAGGAAAAGTTAGAACGCTTTTACTGAGTCAATCAAATTACAGCTTATACATAACTTGAAAGTTATTTATGTGGTGTTTCATCGAAGTGGTCTTTTTCATACTTGAGATTGACTAAGTTTGTGGGTATTTTACGTGAAGTTAGTAATCATGTAGATTTTAGGTTTATATTCATTGCTTTCTTTATTATCGTAATATATGTAGTATTAACTTATGTTAATACTACATATATACTAGATTGAATAATTTATAGAATTAGGCGTTACTTTGCGGAGATCCATAATACAAAGAAATAATAAAATTATTATGCTATAATCCGCGATACAGTAAATAGAAAATATATATAGTGTTAAACCACATGCACAAACCTCCGCCATTTCCACCACAATACACAAGCACTACACAATTCACTATTACAAACTCAACAATCGTTTCGCCCGCAACCGAAGCATCATCAGGAGATAGACTCCACGACAAAATCGCAAAGCTTTGCGTTTGTTGTAAACTAGATTGATTAATAAATTAATATTTGCAGGAATACTTTCGGTATACCAAATCATCGTGTATAGATTTTTGTATCCTATTTTTTTACCCAGGTTTAATCATGCTAAACTTATTAAAATTGGTCGACAGCGTAACAGACAGACAGACCTTTTCATATTCGTATTTTAATATATTCATATGGATGTGATTCATAACAAAGCTTTCAAATTATATTTATCTTTTAAACTATTCTATAATAATGAATTCCCTCAAGTGGATTTCAGGTTAGAATCTATATTAAGTGGCTCAACGGCGGAGAGATTGCCGCCCTTCGACTCCAAAGAGCTGTCGAGATTTAGTTCGTAAATAGACGTATCTCAATATTGTTGATCCTTTATTTAGTAGTTCACATCTACATCGGTAAATAAGGTTGTATTTGTATTGGATTTGTACAGCATATGTTGAGAATCTGTATCATTTTGATTTTTTTTTATAATATTAAAAGTCACAAACATTATATCACAAAATTTTTATAGAGCAATAAAATATTTAAAAGATTGTTGACGTGTGATTCAGAATTTTTGCTACTTGAGTTAATTTTGTTATCTTTCTACTGACAACTTCACCTTAATAAGATAATTTCTAAAGAGAAAGATAGAGTTATGGTAATTTTATTTTAATAAGTTAGCTTTGTTTCAAGTGTGAAGTACAATATCCATGCTAGATTTATAAATGCAGAAGCCTGTCTATGCGTCTGTCTGTCTGCTACTTTCACGCCTAAACTTATTTCTTTTACACACGGTCGGCCGTCCCTAAGGTAAGTAATTTAATACTTGTGTTATGGGTGATGGATAACTGGTAGATATATAATTTTAAATACATACTTAAATACAAATATACATCCAGGCTCGAAGAACCAATAATTTTTTTATAGAAAATTTTAGCCCTCGGCGGGAATCGAACCCGCGACCCGTGGAGCTGAAGGCAGAGCCACTACCCATTGCGCCAACGGACCAGTCATAGTCAAGTGCTCCATTAGTGATAAAATTTAATAAAATTGAAGGTTTACGTATAGAATTTTTTAAAACAAAAAAAAAATAATTGAAGTTATTTATACAAATACGTAGTTGCGGTAACAGCTTCTTTTGCTTATAGATATATATGCCTTGCAGAGTCATGAACACCTGCCTACTCCCTTCAGTAACATACGCCTGCCAAACCTGGAAATATACTAGGAAAAATAAAAAATAAGATCATAATCAGCTAAAGAATTTAGCCGTGTGGTATCCGGCAGAATAGAATAGACCACCCTCCTTTCTTACCGAGGTGTCGTAAAAGGCGACTAAGAATAGACCACCCTCATTTCTTACCGAGGTTTCGTAAGAGGCGACTAAGGTAGTTGACGGCAGGCAGGCGGCCGGTCGTAAAATACGTAGCCGAATCATGTGACAACATGTTTGTAACATGTTTTGCCGACCCCACTTAGAGTGAGATTAGGGCAGGAGAATGATGATGATGAATTAGCTAAAGAAGTATCGTAAGAAGCATTCTGAAGATTAAAAAGATTAATAAAATCCGAAGTACTGACATAAGACAGACTACCAAAGTCATCAACGCTCTTGGCCACTCACAAAAGTTAAAAAGCCTGGACATGTAGCCAGATTCATTGACAATTGCTGCACCAAAATAACTACATAGGCTAGGGCCATCTGGTCATAGAAAAAGGGCCATACGCGCGCTGGGCTGATGATGTGAAAGTGGCAGGTACTGATTGGATGCGAGTTGCAGAAGACAGACAATATTGATCATTTCAGGAGGTCTTCACCTTCCATTGAGAGGGGTTCTTGCACAACACAGTATAACAAACTTTTCTAGTAATATATCTTTCAACTTTATTTTTTTATTAATTTTTATATTTGTTTTTAACATTATTTGCACATTTGTACATCTACCAAGAAATAAAAGGCTTTTTATTTTATCTTTTATTTTTATTTATTATATATCCCTTGTTATACAAAAATAAACGCAATAAAATATTCTATGATTCTCTTAAAGATCCAATATTGGTAGTAATAGATCATGTTGGGAGTATTCTATTGTAGTGTATAGTTAGACATGATTTCAGATTAGGTTCTCTATTAAGGGGTCTCAATTTGACGTAGAGGGCCGTCATTCAACGGCGAAGGGCTCTCAGGATTGGCTTAGTTTGTAAATACAATCGTGATTCGCTCAAAGTCCCTTGATTGCCTTGTCTATACGTAATTCTGTGGACATAATTTTTTTTGGTTCTTATTCGAACTTTTTCTTTTTATTACGAGGTGTGTACGCCAAAATTTATTATCTATTCTTGGATAAATTAGGGTCCTGAGTAGAAAGTATTTCAGGACCTGTTTTCACAAAAACTAACCTTACCAACTTGAGAAGCATTTTGATTTTCTAGTGACTGAATAATAGCGGTGTATCTATATCGGTCAAGTCAAATACTGTTTGTGGTAACCATAGAGTTATAATACTACAGTAAGGGAGCCATAGGCAGGCTTGTGAGTGAGAATGACAAAATGAATGATGAAACTCATATACTTATCTTTGTTTAATAACACATAAAATAGAGAGACAGAAGATATAGTCTCATTTGCTTTCTCTTTATTGTAATAAGGCACATTTAAGGCTGGCTTCCTTACTCTAGTATAACAACTCTAGGTGGTAACAGTGTTATTAGAGCTATAGGATAATAATTGTGATATGCAATTATCGATTTGTGGATCGTCAATCGATGAGTACTATACATCACTTTACTTTATGGAGTCAAAAAAGATTTATAGTTAACTAAATATCTCATGACGTGTAGAATGGTGATAAGCTCTCAAGGTTTTGGAATGGTGACTCCAGATATGAAAACGCAATGTTGGATGATTAGACAGACTTTATCAATATCGGCTTGAAATCAAGCCTCCAGCACTGAATGATACGAAAAAAGAAGAAAAAGAGGCAATACTAACCTAATGAATAATAATCACCAAAGTAATTAGGCACTTATAAACAAGAGAAACCAAAAGTTCTTACTTATCTAAAGCTCTAATATCGCAAACATCTTCGAGCTTACCTGCCATACATACCATCCCTTCTTTTTGTAAAGAGTAAAAAAGAGACTCTGGAAGTAAGTTTATCAGTGACTTCATATGAAACGTTACCATTCCTACGCAAATAAACTTTCGAGACGAACGCCCCGGTATTGAAGTGAAACGCAAACAGAAACTCTGAATAAATGGCGTATGAAAGTTAGGGAGAAAACGCTTCCAAATAGAATGTAAACCTTTCAATAAAAGCCATTCGACTGATTTCAATGACAATGTAATTTATTGTGAAACAAATGGTTAAATTTTGCTATTAAGTCTGTTTTTCTTGTTTCCTCGATCTTTATGTAAATACGTATTTATTGCGTCTCCATTTTGAATCTGTTCATTGAACGCGCGCCATTGATTCCACTTTTTGTAAATGCGAATTTTATTCATTGAAATTCTTAATATTTTGCTCTTGAAATATTAAGTAACAATACGCACCCTACGTGCGTATTGTTATAGTATTCATTTTAAATATATAATCATTGACAACGTTAAGATTATATAGTTAGATTATTTGTAATGACGTTATAAGTAAATATTTGTTCATACGCCAACCGTTTAACTCAGTCCTCGCGTGCGGAGGTAGAATGAGAAAGGGGACGATCACTACTATAACGAGCGCTCGACACCCGCATCTACCTCAGTACCCCGCATGCAAAGACTGAGTTAAGCGGTTGGCCTATTAGATGTAACTTGTTTTTGGCAAAGTAATTATAGTTTATTTGGGTTTGATAAGCGTTAAACGTAAAACTATGTAACGTTGAATGTAAAGTGTGTATGTCCTATTTTTCTTTACTTGCCCAAGATTTGTAAAAAGTTCCCAATATAACTACAGTACTACCCTATTGTTTATATATATCTAGCTGATTTCCTTATCGAGTCTCTACGAACGAAAACTTCTCGACGGTTACATTGTTCGTCGGGGAATTACTATTATGAGGCACTTGGTTGCCTAAACAGAATAGGCCCAAAAGTCCCGGGAAAAATCGCCATTTATAATCATACCAACTTTGAAGTCACTATTCAAAATGTTATACAGTACATTACCAGTTATGAAGTAATAAGTCTAACACCCAGAGTGAACTATATAATACAGAACTTGTATTGCTAATTCTCTGTCTTTGTAAATTGGTTCCGAAATAGGTTGACTAATTGTTTTCATAAGGAAAGAAAGCAACCGTAATAAATCTTGAAGAGGTGCGAAGTGAATCTTAATTATGGGCATCGTTCAAGCGTTGGTGGGACGCTTAATAGGATTTGTACAACTTTTATCGTTTTATGTGGAAAAAAATTTATACTTTATATCAAGAAATAAGTTATTATAAATACTGTCAAACTATTGCTTTGCGATATTGGTTGCGGGGCGAAACGATTGTTGAGTTTGTTATAGTGAACGTGTGTAGTGCTTGTGTATTGTGGTGGCAGTTGTGGAGATTTTTGCATGTGTTTTTACGAATCCTACATCTAACGGGTATGAAAAAGCGGACAGTCCACTATACATTTAGCACTATATATATTTTCTATTTACTGTATCGCGGATTATAGCAAAATAATTTTATTATTACTTTTGTATTATGGATCTCCGCAAAGTAACGCTTAATTCTATAAATTAGACAAACTATTTTTTTAAATAAAAAATAAACGACGTACAAAAACTTAATGTATTTAATTTGATTTAAAAAAAACGGACGAATCCATGCTAATGATTGCTGCATATTTATTGGCTGACAAAATACCACAAACCAATGGTCATGGCTGTTACTGGTGCTTTCTGATCAGTAGTGGTTCCGATACCAAGCCTTCAGCTTAGTTATACATTTTATTTACGTTAAATATAAACTCTATGTCAGCTACATTATTTCGCATAAACTTAATGTTAGTGACTTTAAACAGTTGACTTTGTAAATTATTTTAAATAACTTTAATTGTAGAGGTTTATTGCTTAGTATCTTTTTTTTTGGGATACCACTATTTTCTAATGAAGGACAATGAAAGACAAATTTTTAAACCCTTTTTATAAAAGTCATTTTATTAAATCATCCAGTTGGTAGCAGAAGCCATAACCCTAACGTGAGCACTTAAAATTTGGAAAAAGAAGTGTTATAGAAATAGAACTAAAATTCTATGAAAATGACATTGTTGCTGAAGTTATCAAGAAGAAGAATTAATTGTAATAGTAACTTGTATAAGTATTTATTTATATATATGTGTATAAATATATGATAAAGATATTTTAAAATTAACTAAGACCAACCAAGGCATTGCCATATAAAACTGTGTTGCATATGCTTTCCTCACAGTCAAAAATATTTAAATTAATATTATAAAAACAAAAATAAAATATTACAATAAAGAAAGTGTGCATGTTGGTCATGTACTATTATGTTGAATGTGTGAGTGTGGTGTGTGATGAAACGGAAAGTCATTAAGTCGTTGGCATTAAGTCTTCAGTTTGTTGATAATTCATTTGCTGTAACCAAGATAAAATTTTAGCTTTAATGATAGATGTTCAAATATTTATTATACACAAAGGATGCTAAAAATAGATGTTGATGTTCAAAGAAGGATGTTTCATGTCTTATGGATGGAAAAACAATAATACTACGATTGTAATTTTGAAGTGAGGAGTTAATTATTGAAGTCTTAAAATGGTAAAATGGTCGGTGTAAGGTAACTAAAGAATCGTAACTAAAATCATATCAGATCATCGCTATGACGTTAGCTTACAGTAAAGTAAGCAAAGTAAAGTAAAGTAAAGTATTGTTAAATTAATCAAAATAATGGATATGTTCCCTTGATATTTTTTAAGTTTGATGCTGCGTTTTGTGTTATTAAGGGAATAATAAAACGGCTCAAGCGAAGGTTTATTATATTGTATGACAAATAATGAACTTTGGGGCTATAAAAGTTTGGAATGATAATGCAACTTCTTATCGTTATATACTAGGGTTATTACTAGGTAATATAAAATAGTTTAATAAATAATCGATTTGACTTCAAAATAAATCGATTTCTAAAAGAATAGATTATCTAAAAAAATAATCGATTTTTAAAACTGTTTCTAATTATCCTTTTTGTATATAATAATAAAATTATTAATTTTGATATGAATAACTAATAAATTTGATATGAACAGAGATTAATTAAAGCTGGATGGGATTTAAAAAAAAAGAACACATACGGTATTTGCAAAATGCGGTTTAAATAGTTAGTTTGGCTACATTGGTTTCATCCAACAACTCATATCTTATCTTTAAAAAAGAGAGTAAGAAAGAGAGTACATAATATAGTTGATTTATTGTGTTAAGAAAATAGACAATAAAATAAAAGAAATAGGTACTGCATTAAAAAGGCTATATTTCTGTTTGTTTTATGTAATGGACGCTCTTGATAGTTTATTTTTCAAGAAACGTTAGTCGCAGGCCGAGTATTAATTAATGCGATGCGACGACCTCTCACAAGGGCCTTCTTAAAGGATTGTGACGCGAATACAACGCGGCTGTTTTACCATGCTAAAAAGTATTAAACGAGGTTTGAAATATTGTTTTATTTTTAGAAACACGTATTCTTAGATGATAAAAAAAAAAAAGTAAAGTAACAGCCTGTTACTATGCCCACTGCTGGGCTAAGGCCTCCTCTCTCCGTTTTCGGAGAGAAGGATTGGAGCTAAGACCTACCAGGCTGCTCCAATGCGGATTGGTAGGTTACACATATCCCTAGATTCTCTAGAGATATGCAGGTTTCCTCACGATGTTTTTCCTTCACCGAAAAGCGTGTGATAAATTGCAATTATCAATTAGACACATAAGTTTTTAATGGAAAAACTCATTGGTGCCTGCCCGGGGTTTGAACCTATGTCGTCTCTAGAGAGTCGCACGGTCTCACCGCTAGGCTATCACAGCTTGGATGATATTATTTTATTATAATTATAATTTTTTTATAAAATAGCACTTATTATGTGTAAATTGTATTTGCAAAAAAGATTGCTGTTAATAATTTGTGTTAAGGTGAAATACCTTTATTGCAAATATATATAAACTACTTGTGTCGATAACACGTAAAAATTTAGGTTATACAATTATTAATATTAAATTTCATAATTATCGTCTCAGATCAAATAATATAGGTATTTTTAATCATTATTTTTTTTATTTTATTTATTCACAATAACTTCAGAATAATTTTGAAATAAAGTATGTCAGCAATAAACTACGGTTAATTTGTCTTACAAATTCCATCGGTATAGATGAATTAAGTACAAAAATTTCATCGTCGTGAAATACATTTCATCGTCGCTTTAAGAAAAGACGCCCGGTATAATGTACGTCGAGATATGACAAAATGTGTTTGCTTTCAAAGGTGCATCTAAAGAACCACAATGCAGAAGATTGAGTGCGAAAATGACTTAGATACCGTTGGTATATGAAAAAAATAAAAAGATAGTTGACAAATTTTGAATATTTATCAAAACAGAATGAATCGATCGAGGACCGCGATTCAGATTTTTCCTTATAAGTAAATATTGAGAATTTCATGAAAGGTGGAAAATTAGAAAAAGTTTGTAACCGAACTTTTATCATTAATATGTGAAATAAGAAATGACATTTTTGATTCTTTGTTATTGCTACGGAGATATCTTTTATAAATATCGTTTTTATAAATTCACTTCGAGACTATTTTATTATTTTAAATTTAATTCGTTGTAATTTTATTACTTTTATTTAACCCTCGCAAACAAAGTCAAGGCAAGCAGAATTTCTTTTAGAATAAAAACTAAATCAAACATGAGCTTTAAACTAAAATCATATTTTATTTTAAGTAAATATATATAACATTTTTTTAAAGATTGATCAGAAAATAAAGAGTTAAAATTGATCGTTTTCACTAAAGCCTAAGGTGTGAGATCGTGCGTCTCAGGCGATATGGGTTTAAACCCTTGGCAGGCACCAATGAGTTTTGTGTTAAAACTTATGTGTCAATTATAATTATGTGATATTTGCAATTTATCACACACTGTTCGTTGAAGGAAAAAATCGTGAGGAAACCTGCATATCTCTAGAGAATTCTGAAGATATGTGTAACCTACCCATCCGCATTGGAGCAGCGTAGTAGGTCTTAGTAGGTCTTACGAAGAGAGTAGGCCTATGTCCAGTAGTGGGATAGTAACAGGCTGTTATTTTAGTTTTTTATAGAAACCTTAATTTGTAATTATGGCCGCTGAATATTTTAATAAATATTAACTTTTCGTCTTATATCCTAGTATACTGAGATAAAATGAGCCAGTACTTTCGTTATTAAGGGATTACTTACGGACGAAGGTACAACTTTAATACGATGGTTAGCTACGTTCGCTTTTATGAGGGTGTTTGTAAACTTATTAGAAAAACAAGCGTAAATTATTTTTGTTCTTATATTTTTTCGACTAATAATCATTTTGCAAATTGTCGACATAATATCTTCCTTTTTACACCGACACAGACAATCGTTTATCCTTTATCTTTCGCATTATCTCAATCTTAACGTCGACTGTTATAGACGAATCCAATACATTTATGATATTCCCAGTAGTTTTGTCGGAACTTAGGTATCAACTACAATTAATAATAATAATAAATATATGGCACATTTACACATACGGTCGTCCGTCCTCAAAGTAAGTAACTTAATACATGTGTTATGGGTGACTGGCAATTGGTAAATATTACGTATATAATTTTAAATACATTCCTAAAACAAATACACACCCAGGCTCGAAGAACCAACAAATTTTTTATAAAAAATGTTAGCCCCCGGCGGGAATTGAACCCACGAGCGGTGGAGCTGAAGGCAGCGTCACTACTCACTGCGCCAACGGGCCAGTCAAAGTTAAATCTAACTTCGATAATAAGAACTCAATAACCAAAACATTAACAAAACATATATCTAGACAACCTTATCAATCAATCGGTTTATTATAAACCGCATGAAAATTCGTTCAGTACTTTTCGAGGTTATCGCGAACAACGTTATTATAATAAATATAAGCCAGTTATATAACTATAATATATAATTATATAACTAGCTTATATTTTTAACTATATCTAAGTACAAATTGTGAGAGGCCAGCGGTGAGACCGTGCGACTCCTTCGAATTGAGTCACGGATTCAAACCCCGGGCAGGCACCAATGAGTTTTCTGTTAAAACTTATGTATGTAATTGATAATTGCAAGTATCACATGTTTTTCGATGAAGTAAAACATCGTAAAGAAACCTGCATATCTCTAGAGTATACTAAGGATATGTAATGTCCCATGTGTAATGATTGAAAAAGACGAAGAAAATATGAATGAGTAGAAAACACTAATTTATGTAGTAAATGATTAAGGTATCACTTTTCTTACTTACTTCTTTCATATTAGAGTGCTTCATCTTAGATTTCATTAGTCAAACGTCGTTACTACTTCCATATTCATATTTATCATTACAGCAGTTTAAAGACACTATTAAAAAAAGGCTAATACAGAAAGCCTCCAAGTTTACTTGTTACAGTGTTCCATTACAAGTTTACTTGAATAAAGAATATTTTTAATTTGAATTTCATCATCATCATCATCATTCTCCTGCCCTTTTCCCACTCTAAGTGGGGTCGGCACAACATGTTACAATCATGTTGTCACATGATTTGCCTACGTATTTTACGACCGGCCGCCTGCCTGACGTCAACTTACCTTAGTCGTCTTTTACGACACCTCGGTAAGAAATGAGAGTGATCTATTCTATGTAACCGGATACCACGCGGCACTTTAATTTGAATTTCAATATTTTAATAAATATGTAGATAGTAAGGTTGTGTGTTATTTAACCGTTCTCCAGGTGTACGTTAAGCCGACTGTATATAAGCTTGTGGTTTCACCGAAATTGAATTTAAAAAATATTACCAACTCGCGAACTGTTGGCCGCACTCCAAAAGACAATACAGAATATCTTGCATATTCATTTTAGTATGAATACATAGTATGAATTACAAAGTGAAAGCTTTGAAAACAGAACTTATTAACAAAGCAGTAGAAAGAAGCCCTCTTAAGAACAGGCTGCTGGATGAAAATTCATCCTAATGAGAACTTCATATTTCATTCAGTTATTATACAAATAAACAACGAATGTTTCTCGGTAATAAAATACACTATGGTGAAAAATATTTCATTTACTCTACGTCAACAACTAAGTGGGCTCGTTTTTTCTAGTTTTTATAGTTGAGCAATTAATTGCGGAAATGCAAATTATAGATGATCCAAACGTTGTTTTGCCATATAAATTATTCGCAGAGAATTTCTAGTGTACATTATAAAAATAAATATCCAAAAAATAAAAAAAATGTTAGGGGTGGACAAGCCATATAACTTAAGGGTATGAAAAATAGATAGAAATAGTTAAAAATGATAGAAAATAGATATTCTCAAACCTACTGAATATGATAAAATTTCATAAAAATCGGTCAAGCCGTTTGGGAGAATTTGTAGCGTATTTTTTTTTTATTATTAAAATGTATGTATCTTACATGTACGCGATACCTGTATACAAATAAAAAAAATACAAAATTATTTATTTCATTTCAGTAAATCGTTACAAGAAATACCGATTGAGACCTTCTAGTAAGCATAGAAAATACATGTTTCAGAAGATCTCGTTCTTCCATAACACAGGTAAGTAATAATTATGAAAAAGTTAAATAAATTTATAGCGTAAAGTAACATAAACAATATAGAATAGTTTTTAAATTACAGCGTATGTGTGTGTGGGTGTGTAGTGTATGTGTGCGTGTGCGTTTGTGTGTGTAGTGTAGTGTGTGTGTGTGGATGTGTGTATGTTGTTGTGGACTGTGTATGTGTGTGTTTAAGATATATATTGTATATTATATACATAAGATATATATTGTACTAACTTCCGTATCTTCATAATTTAATGTTTTCAGCCAATCAGATAAAGTATTTTTGCAGTTGATGACTTACCATAGTCATCATAAATATATATATTTTTTATTAATTGTGTTGTATAGGTGTGACGCTTGTTTATAGTACTGACGGCCAGCAAAAGCTGTTTTAGTTTTAATAAAGGGTGTAACATTTTTTAATTCTTCTTTTATTTAGGATAGGCAAGTTAAACTGTATTTTTTTTGTGAAATATAATATAATACAGTATAATGTTTAGGTTATATAATTTTCTAACGGATATAATTTTACACGTAGAGTATACCTCATCAGTAGAAAATCTAAATGTTTTAAAAAGCATTTTAGTATAGTAACTTACATTGTGACACGAGTTATATATAAGATTTCTTGTGTATTTATTTAGCTTGTTATTGAGTTAACCAAAGTTATAATAATAATAAATAAATATATGGGACAATTAAACACAAGGTCGTCCATCCCCAAAGTAAATGACTTAATACTTGTATTGTGGTTGACAGACAACTGGTAAATATATACATACATAGTTTAAAATACTTTCTTAAATATGTATAATAAACGCCAAGCCTCAAGAACCAACAAATTGTTTTTATAGAAAATGTTAGCTCTCGGCGGGAATCGAACCCGCGACTATCAACATACGGGCTAATCGAAGTTATATTTTGTACAAAACTGGCCGCAACTAAATCCCTTTTATACTTAAACAATATAAATAGCGTCTGCCCCAGAACATCGTTTGCGGTGACTTTAAATCCAAGATTTCGATATCCGTTATAATGTAATATATATAAGAAAAATTAAATCGATTTATTGTTCCGTTTGAATATAAATCAATGCGAAAACATTTTAAAAAATACTTTGAAAAAATAATGCATTTTGTCCACGATCACAAAAAAATCTATGTCAAGCTAAAACTAGAGTGTTATCCGTGCTCATGCCCCATGCATGAAAGATCCGGAAAAATTAATTCAGATAGTATAAGTACCAACGTTCTTTTCAAATTTTTTTGACATTTTATCATGCCAAGATATCCGAGCAAAATTCTATAGTTATTATAAGCAATAAATGATTGCTGTGAATTATTGTTAAAATAAATTGAATTTGAAGGATTCATATTTGAGCAATAAAAAAAAATATTTTCTTGCAGAATTTTCCTGCGACAGTTCACTTACTCCATGAAATCTTCTAATGAAATTAATTGTTTGCCTTCCGGAATTTTTCTCGGACCGAAACCCCAAAAGGTGGATGATTCAATTATCATTCGCCTATTGTTCGCTGCTTCCCCAAGATTAACACACACAAAAAATAAAGAGAATATCAGTAATATAAATTCGGAACACATTCCGAAACGTATTGTGCCAAAGCGCGCTTTCCTGGCAAGATTTCTATTACTTGTAGAAAAACATGAATAATGCCTTATAATTAATGTTGAGAGACCGGCTATACTCACGTCTTATTTTATCGGATGAGCCCAACCAGTTTTTATCGGGCTGGTCTCTCAACATTGAGTATGAATACTACTCATGATAGTTTAAATAAAAAAATTATACCTTAATAAACTTTAATACTACCTTGATAAGCTAAGAAATTAGGTATTGTATAAAAAGTAAGATATTGTCTTGACGTGTTAATTTATATATGAATAGATATAAAATATCTTAATTTCTTGTTTGCACATAATTAAATCATGTATTAAGTGTTAAATGCTAGGCAAATAAATTTGCTTATAGTAATTTCTAATATCAAAATAAAATCATACATATATTTGTCATATGCTGCTTTCAAATCAATCCAATCCGGTATTCCATTCAATTTTGCATGCCAGAAAGGCATATTAATGAAGTAGAAATATCGGAGTAAACAAATACCATTCCGGGCTCCACAATGTTGAGAGAAATGTTTGGAAACAGGCAATACAGCCTTGTTGGTTAAAGTTTTTACATTACCTGCACTAGGGATGTGACGAGTTGTTAAGCATCGGCAGTTCTGACGAATATTAATTTTTGCACGGAAATCCCCTTAAGCTTAGTAGATTGGAGCGATTTTACAAAAGTAATAATTAAATTATTTTGCTATAAGCCGCGATGAAGTTGATGGATCTCCTCAAAGTAACACCTAATTCTATAAATTCAAAAATGTTTTTTTATGTAACTATAACATTGATCAATATATATTTGCCGCTTGATTTAAAAATAATTTATATTCATTTGCAATATCCTTTACAATTAATAATTATCTAATATAACTTATCTTATAAATTTGAATACGAACTACAGCATAAATTTAAAGTAAATTAGCAGTACAATGTAAAGAAATTGAAATAAAAGCATTTAAAATTTTCACTGTTTGAAAACCATATCCAATTCTAGGTTATTTGCCAAATATTTATTAATGAAGTTCGACTCATACATTTTCTAATTGTAGATTTTAGGGACATATTTTTTAATTTCGATTCCATCACTAACCTGTACGGAATCTGTTTATTTGGCCTTTGAACTTTTTTTAAAACTACGGCGCATAAGTTCGAGGTCTCATTTTAAACTCTTTGCCCTCGCCCAGTATAATTTTAATCACAAAGAGACAAAAGAGATTAAGGTATCTGTATTCAGGAAACTTTCAGGCAGATCGGCTCGGAGAATGTTTTTAAGCGAGGGTTTACTGGACGAAAAGATTGTTTAGCATTTATTTAGTAAAGCAAGCTCTCATTGAAATTGTTAATATTAATTTTATGTTGTTACAATATTTAGATAATTTCAATTCCACGCTCTTGTAGCTTTTCAATAAAGAAAATTGATTGATGTAATTTAACTCTTACAAGCTGTATTCCTTTTTAACGTAATCTATACTTATTATAAAACAAAATCGCAAAAAGCTGTCTGTCTGCATGTAATCGATTTTCTCAAAATCTACTGATCGGATTTTTGTACGGTGTTCACCAAAAGATAATGAAATACTTCCGGATGGTTTAAGGAAATAGTACATACCGGTAGTATGTAAATCGTGTTGCAGAGATCGCGCATATTTTAAAAAACTTGCTTGCTGGGAACTTTAGTCGCGTGCGCTGCGTAAATCAGCAGAGATACGCTAAAGTAACGTACTAGATAATTATAGATCTATAAAACTACAACAAAAAATCCGCAATAGCATGTCTCTATCTCTTATGGTTAACACATAATAACGACTTTTATGTTTAAAATTTGAATTCTAGAAATTTTTTGTGGCACCCTGATTTCCACGCGGGCGAAGCCGCTGGCACAGCTAGTTGAAATATTATTCATCCAAAATATTTAAATTTATATATAACGTTAGATATAATAGATATACTTTTTACTCATTGCTATTGTATTATTAACGCTTTATCTTAGCTCTAGTACCTACACTTTAATATTTATCATGGCCTTTTCCATTTCCCTTTTTATTTACCGTGTACATGCAAAGAAAAATGTTCAAAGAGAGGTGACATATTTTACGAGTACATTCAATTTAGAGAAAACTCCAGGTGAATGCATTTTTTTCCGTCTACATAAAACACGTAGAAAATCTCTCGGTTTATTCACTCGCTTAGCATTTTTCGAAACATTTATTACCTTTTGCAAATTAATTTATTTATTTATTTATTTATTTAGGTTCATTTACAATTATTTACACTGATACATTTACAAAGTAACTTATATAACTATAACCTTAACTAAATGCAATAATTAATTAAAAATGAACACAACATGATTATTACAAAAAAGTTCAACAAAATTTAATATTAAACTACAAACAATATATAAAAGAAAAGAAAAAAATGATAAAAAAAGAAAAATGTGAGTTTACATAATTTTTAAATTTTTATAACTTTAACTATAAAGACAATATAGTTCTACGAAACTTTCGGATCGAGTCTGCGTGTAAATCAGCGACGTCAATTATTTGATTTAAGGCCTTACACATTCTTGGGACAGGAGAGTTGGCACCTAACACTGTTCTGCGTAGAGGAGGATAAAGAGGCGTAATTGGGTTACGTGGGCATTTTGCTGGAACTTTATATTTAAATAACCTTAATAGTTGGGGGCAATCGATCCGATTATTTAGGATTTTATAGAGGAACATTGTGTCAAGTAATTCCCTGCGTTTTTCCAACGTAGACATTTTGAAATATGACAACCTATTTTTGTAAGAGTGTATTCTTTTCGCCTTGCCTACGCTAAAAGCTAAATGCCAAAGAAACCTTTTCTGTATACACTCTAGTCTAAGACTGTGAACTGCATAGTGAGGACGCCAGACCACTGAGCAGTATTCAAGAATGCTCCTAACTAGACTGTAATAAAGTAATTTTTTAGTTGCGGGATTTTTAAAGATTTTAGCATTCCTAATAACAAATCCAAGCATTTTGGAGGCTCGTCTTGCAATATTCTCGATATGGGGAACAAATGTAAGTTTTTGGTCGAATAACACACCCAGGTCATTGATTGTTTCCAGTTCCTCTAGTGTGTTGTCTTTGATGTGATATGCAGAAGATATGACATGAATTTTTCTTGTAAATTTTACGAGAAAACATTTTTTATTACTTAACTCCATATTATTAGCTTCACACCATAGTTCTAGTCTGTCCAAATCAGTCTGCAAAAGCTTACAGTCCTCATATGACTCAACAACTCTTGCCAATTTTAAGTCATCTGCATACATAAAGAATGTCGAAAACTCAAAACAAGCGTAGATATCGTTAATAAAGATATTAAATAATATGGGACCAATATGTGAACCTTGTGGTACGCCAGAAGAAACTTTGAAAGTGCTGGAATTGAATCCATTAACTACGACATAGAAATTTCGCTCTGTGAGATAAGATTTCAACCAATTTAAAAGCGGTCCCACAAATCCATATGCTTCCAATTTAGAAACAAGAATATCATGCGGTACCCTATCAAACGCTTTTCTAAAATCAGTATATATGACGTCTATTTGTTTATTTTTGTCAATTGCATTTATCAAAAATTCTGTAAAAGTTACTAGGTTTGTACGTGTGGACCTAGAACCTATAAAACCATGTTGTTCATTGATGAGATATGGTTTCATGTGATTTTCGATCAGAGGACAAACAGTGCTTTCAAATATTTTAGCAAAAGTCGATAAAATAGAGATGGGCCTGTAGTTTTGAACTAAACAAGCATCTTCTGATTTATGTACCGGAACTACTTTAGCTGACTTCCATAGGCTAGGAAAAATGCCAGAAGTTAGGGACTTATTAAAAATAGCACATAACGGCGTGACTAGAGAAGAAGCACAAGCCTCGATAAAATAGGGAGGAATTCCATCCGGACCAGCGCCCTTGTCTCTATCTAATTTTTTTAAGTTATTTACCAAAGTATCCTCGTTTATTTTTGGTGACGTGACCGATAGACCATAAGTACGGAGATGTTCTAAATGATGATTGGATGTATTATTAACTGAAGTATGGCAAGTATGATCTCTAAAAGCTCGTGAGAATTCCGTGCCGAACAGGTTACAAATTGCTATACCATCCTGTGCGTCCAACCTTCCGTCTGTCATCCTAACTGGATATACTCCGGTTCCGCCTCGTTTGTGCTTTAAGAAATTCCAAAACAATTTAGAGTTACCCGTTATGTTCTGTTCGATATTGTTTATATAGCAATTATAATTAGCAGTTGCGAGACGGCTAGCACGCTTGCTAACTATACTCAGAGAAATACCATCCATGGGGTTATCATATAACTTGAACCGTCGTCTTATTTTATTTTTTTCTTTCAGTATTCTTTTAAGTTTGCTATCAACCCAAGGTGGAAATTTATGTTTTCTGTGTTGCACAGTAAGTGGAACAAACTTTTTAACTGCTTTATGTATTATATCATAAAAAACTTCCAACATAATATTCACGTTCGAGATTCCTTTAAATATATATCTTCCCAATTCTGGTCCTCTAAATAAGAGTTAATTGCTGTATAGTCTGCTCTGCGAAAGTTCCGTTTTAAAATATTGTCATTATAAGTTAACATTATTTCATCAGTAAACGACAAAACAATTTCCAAAGGAGGATGTAATAGGTCTACGACACTAAGAACATATCGTGCCTCGTAAACTTTACAAGCATTATTTGTTAAAACCAAGTCTAACGTTTTACCTGATTTATTGACAATTGTATTAGCTTGGTACAATTTATTTAGGTTTGCGAAGTCAATCAGATTAGTTGCTAAGCCAGGTACTTTATAGTTACAATTACTGTCTGATAATAACGACCAATTCAAGCAACTTAGATTAAAATCGCCAGCTATGCAAGTATGCATGGTTTGTTCACAAACGGCGTTACAATTATCAATTAGAGAGTCTAAAAGATTGAGGGTAATCGGTGGCGGCAAATACACAGCACAAAAAGCTATTTGTATTTGTGACTTAGTAGAAGATATATCGACAGTGACCCATACATCTTCGCAATCACTTTCCCAAGAATGCATTCGTATTGATTTGTATTTATTATGTACAGCTATTAAGACACCACCTCCATCCTTTTTACTACTAAATTCATTAATAATTCTATCCCTTCTATATACCGTATATCTGTCATCAAATAGTTCACATGACAGAATATCGTGATTCAACCAAGTTTCCACTAAAATTACTATATCATAATTACTACAGCACATTTTACTATAAAAATTATGAGTTTTTGTCCGAAGGCCACGGACGTTTTGGTAATATATTTTTAAGTTAGAAAATTTTAATTTACACATATTACTTATAACATAGAGCAATAGAACTTACAAAAAAGAAAAAAAAAACAATTTTAAATAATTTTATCTAGACAATTTTTATCTCTAATCCAAATATAAGCTGACTCGTCACTTTTACGTACAAATATGCGTCCATTCCTAACCCACGTGAATTTATATTTCATCTGCTTAGCTTTAATTCTCGTGGCTGCGTGTAATGCTTTATTAGCTAAGGATAGGTGTTCACCGACATAAATTTGGGCTTTCACTCCGGGAATTCCAATCATATGACTATTTAATTTTTCATCAGGATTTGCCTTATTATATTTTATAACCGCAGCAAGAAGTTCATCCCGCAGTCTTGGAGTTACAAACTCTACTACAACCGAACGCGGGCGATTTGACTCCCGTTGTAATTTGGCAACCCTCGTGCAGTTCAAAATGTTTTTAATATCAATTTCGTAATTAACAACTTTAGAAATTTCATTTACAATATTGATTAGATTCTAATTTTTTTTCTCCGGTATACACTGTAATTCCAAATTTTTGTTCCGAGCGTGCTGTTCCATATGGTTTAATCTGCTGCTGAGATCCGACACAGTAGTTTTTAAGTCCGCATTTTCTATTTTCAATGACTCGAGAGCTTCTTGGGTGGTTTTATGTTCCAAGCGTAATCCTTCAAATTGTTCATTTATGTGATCCATTGACTTAATCATTTCCGATATTTCATTTTGAATTGGTTTCAGTTTACTATTCAATGCATTGTTAATGTTATTATTAATTTTAGAGAGCATTTCCTCAAACTGCGTTTGCATTATACTTTGGACAATGTTGCTAACATCCTCTATCTTAAGGATTTCCTCACGCTGGGCATTTGGAGGAGAATTTACAGCTTGCCTCTTACTGCTTCTACTTGTAGATACATTTCGGACAGGGGTGCTGTCATTTTTGTTTCCTTTTGGAATTTGACTGTTACAAGAAGGGCACTTCCAAGTAGGTATTTTTTTCGGGCAAATAAAATTTTCATCAACATCCAAACAAGCGTAGTGGTATTTTTCTTTGCAATGAGAACAAATTATAAATTTTTCAGCTTCACGAACTTCATTACAACATCCCCATCTTTGAAAACGAGTTGTCATAATTAAAATATAAAAGAAAAGAAAAAAAAAAAATACAAAAATTAAAAGTCGTAGCACGAAAGGCAGATTCGAACTCGGATCACATCAAATGTATCACGCACTGTTACAGTTTGAGCTACAGACGAGTATAACCATTCAATCAAAATTAACGTTAATATTCTTAGTTAAAGTATATGTAGCATTCAGTATGCAGTAATGAGTGATAATGATGAATCACTTAGATTGGCCGGCACTGAGTCACGTACGCACAACGATGTAATTTTGAAATTTGTTACTTCTTATTCACTATTTTTTAATTAGAACGGATGAATTTCGCACACTTTTATGTTGTTGCACGCTTTTCACGATGTTATAACAGTTTTATATAAGATTTATAAAAGGATTTATAAAAATTAATGATAGTGTTCTCATTTAAAATTTAAAAGAAGCTGTGTTTTTCAGGTTGTGATGAATCTCCTTTAACATTTATTTGTTGAAGAGCCATCAACAGTGCAGTTGAATATATTTTATAATTAAATTTTTTGTGTATTCAAAAACCCTTCTTTTGTCTTTGTAATTTAGGTCAATTACGACAAAATACATAATAATGTTAACGTGATATTTTTTATTTATTCTTGTTTTTAATTATCATGAAATATTAAGATTAAAATTTAATCTAGCATCAAAAAGGCGTTAATGACATAAATAGCCCTGCGATGGCCTAAGAAATTGAGTATATAAATATTACCAAAAGATTGCGGGTGGAGTAATATGACGTAATATCCAGGGGCATGCAGTTTTATTTTGATGAAATATTATATATATATCAACTTATCCTTTCTTCCACTAGTTACACAAATATTAATAAAAACCTCTTTTAAACTTTAACACAAAAACGCTCAGCACTTGTTCACGATCTTCGCAGATTTTCCAAGAGAGCCGTCCAGCACTCCGCTTTGCTTATATATCCTCTCCTCGTTTCCCTTCCATTCCCGGTAGTTAGTGTTGTTATTGTAAAATATAAGAATTTCAAAACTAATAAAAGTAGCAACGCTAACATATATTTCCTACACTACACTACACGTAGTGTAGGACACCCTGAGACTCGATGGAGTAACGACATACGTAGGATTATTGGAGAGGCCTATGTCCAGCAGTGGACTGAAGTAGGCCGATGATGATGATATCATATATTTCATTATTCATATGTCAAGATGATTGTGATATGGGTAAACAACCTGTAGGCGCAGTGCAATAGATTTCTTCGCTTAGACAAAAGATGAAAAAGGCCTTTTTCCAATATCCCAAAAGCGGCATAAGGGCAAAGTATATAAGATAAGATTGACACTTATTTATCTTACTTCTCATCTATCTACTACTCATGATGAAAAAGACTGTTAAAAAATATTATTTTATTTTATATCATACGATAATAATTTGCCAAACTCAAATTTTTTAATCTCGTTTATACGAATTTTACATATTCAATCATAAGTCTTTCATGTTTTAAAGCTACCTGTTAATTGATTCATAATATTCGAGATTTTCAATTTTCAAAGCAAAGATTAATAAGATTTCTCGGTCGGTTACAACGATAATGAGTTTTCAGAATAACGTTACCTAAATGAAATCTTTGGAAGTTCCGCTTTATTTCATAACGAATCATAATAATATTTTATAATGGGACTTACCAATCTCATTAATTTTAGCATGTATTTTTAGTAATTAATTTACCTTCAGTTAATTAAACGAACTTTTTAATAAGATAATGTCAAGTACCGCGCGAATGCAGCGTACGCTTTAACATAGAAATTGAAATAAACATAGAGAACCGGAAAGTTTTTATAACTTTTGTAATATTTATAGTATGTTTTATAACATTTATATAGTCATCGTTATTGTTTTTTTTGTTATGTATTTTTATGATTTCGTTTTCTTAGTTTTGGTAAAAAGAATCTATAATGAGTGTGCGAGGTACTCGTATAATAATGCGTTGATAAGGTTTCAATTTAATTTTAAAGTTTTATCTACAGAAATAGATTACTATAATCAGTATTTGTAGGTTAGTAATATAAAGACGAAACAACAATGCACAGAAAACTCTTGTTGCAAGGGAAATGGAGACACCGCGATGATGTCATTCTCTATGAACGTCATATCTCAGTCACTAATGACATGTACAGCGCGATAAAGTCGTGCATAATATAATGCATGTCTCTCTGGAACTCACTCCACTATCGGCGATGATCGTTGATAGTGTGATCGTCTATAAAAGGCACGATTATTGTGCAAATGTCCACACCATTGTCCCTATTACCATACGACACATACCTACGTATCAACCATCAATTCGCTTTGATGCGTGTTAAAAAACCAACAATTCCGGGTTGCAGGCGATCGGATCATAGACGATGATTGAAGAATCAGCTGAATTAGACCGCCAATTATGAAGAGAAGCCACTACGTTTTAAATTTTATGTCAATAAAGTATTATTAAGCGTCATTACGAATAATAAAAAAAATATAATAACTTTCATTTTATCTTCGCATTTATTGCGTTTAATTTAACATGTTAAAAAAACAATTTAGTAAGTATAATGTTTAATTTTGTTAATCATATCTCAGATTGATCACATAGTAATAAGGGTTTTACAGTAAGTAAATAAAATACTGTCTTATGTGTAAATTAGATATAGGAATATGAGAGATTGTTACGATAGTTTTTTCTATTCAAAAATTTATATATAGGCGTTATAATTCAACTGTCGTTTATTCAAATATTTGTGGTTTAAAATACACAAACAAGTAGTCTTCTTCTTCAATTTTCTAACTCAATGAATGCGATATTATGATATACTTGTTATAAGCTCATACTTATCGTAGTAAGCACTTTTTTTTTAATCTTTATTTTTTTAAGGACTTATATCCTACAAGGATATGCCAGTCCCATCATTGCCTTAATTAGTATTACATAAATATTAAAATTATATATAAGTAAGCACACCTAAAACTTTAAAGATTCAATACTTGAAAATTAATGATAAAATTACAGCAAATAATTTTACTATTACTTTTAAACTATAGTTTTTGTAGTAAAGATTGACGTTATTTATTTACTGGAAATTTGTCGTTATTAGTAAAAATCAAAATCAAAAATAATTTGTACCTACAACGAACTTCCCACAATTCCCCTTACAGTACGCAACTTGATTAATATTTATATCAAAGCTAAGATAAATGCGTTATATAATAAGTTGAACCAGAAATTTCGCGAAGATGTTATATCAATAACAAAACTGGTAATTTGCGAAAACATGACTTAAAACCACATGATGTAAAATATAAGGACAAAAATGCGGAACATAGTTAAAGCACTTCCAAGTCTCACCTGAATATACAGATAACCTTTAAAGATAATAAAAATAAGGTTAAAAGTCATTTTAGTAGATTTAGGATAATATTATCTCACCTAATTGAAGAGGAACTATGATAAAATAATTTAAACGCCACCAACTGTGGGTTTTAATCAGAGCACGCTCCCTGAAAATTAATAGGGCCACTCATTTTCTTAGAAGTGCGGCACCTTTGTATGTTAGTTGACATAATTTTGTGACAGTTTAATTGAATCTGTAATTGCCTTCAATTATTTTTGAATCGGGGTGATATCTTCTATGATGTAAAATAATATAATATGAGTACAGTATAGTCTATATGTTTATAAAAACTGGCTATACTCACGTCTTAGTTAATCAAGTCAGCCCTACAAGTTTAAAGCTCATACGGGGCCCTTATTCATGAGCTCTTTATGCGGAACGAAACGAAAATATTGCCTTTATGCCGATTTGTCTGTCTGTTAAGATGGAGCACTATAAATGAAATTTAGTATAATAGGTGCCGAAGGTGACGAAGAAAAAACTGTTATACAATAACAGTTTTTTCTTCGTCAATAGGAATAAAACAATGTGGTTCATACACAATACAGATTCTATTACAATAAATCTTCTTACAATACATCAATACATATTCTACTACAAAAAGTAAGTCCGAGTAAAGTCCGAGATTTTGGTGGTGGTTGTGTGTATTGCTTGTGTGCATTGTTGCTGCATGTGGTGACTTGTCCTGCATGTGTAAGGTACGTGAATTTTGCCTGCTTCATACACATTAGTTTTGCATGCATTCGCTTAACCCGTGTAACTTATAGCAAAGTAGTTCTGTTATAGTGTCATAGTTTATATTATTTTAGTTTTGAAGGTAAAATAAATACGTACATGCATATAGAGGTCTAAAGGCAATTTTCATATTTCCTGCACCGTGTCCTGTTGTTTCCGCTGTGTAATGATCCCCAGCAGAATAGGGATAATTTTCCCCAGATTTTGTTTTTGCTTTGTTTAACTTGCCAAAAACATTTGCCAAGTTTCTACCATAATTTAACTTGTTACATCAAGTGTAAACATTCTGAAAGTTGCCCAGTTGGAATAATTTAGATATTATTTTCGTATTATAAATAGCAGGTTGCTGCCTTTTTAAAAGTGCTACGTCATTAAAAATGTTTGCGACGTCAAGTTTTGCTATCTTGGTTTTATTATTGAGTTTACTTTTACGTATTGCACTAAAAGATTTGCGTAAATTTTCTTGTTCAATTAAAAAAAAAACGTATATATGCGGTGTATACGTTTTGTATTTTTAGTTTTAAAGTGACCTAATCTAAAATTAGTTCTAATTGAGTTAGATACATTGTAATCTTTATTTAAATGCCATCGATGACATTACATTATGCACTTATAAAAAAAGCTACTGTTTTCTTGTTATTCCAAGTTATGGGTCATCTTTTGGTACGAGTTTTGTAGGAGCTTCGCTACGCTTAATTGCAATTAGTAACAAAACATCATTTTTATGTTAAGTCACTTTAATGCTAAATGTACTTTATATTAAAGTCAATTAAAACTATATTATATTAAAATAATTATGTTAATGCAATAAATGAGTAGTCATTTAAAATAACAACATATACTTGCCTTATTTTAATTGAAAGCTTAAGTACTTAAGTAGTGCAACATGTAAAAATTTCTTATTTAGATGGATCTAAAATTTTTTTAATTAAATTAATGTTTAATTAAATTAGTCCAAATTTAGAGTTAAGATACTACTCGATACATGGGTATCGAGTAGTATCTTAACTCTAAATTTGGACTAATTTAATTAAACACACAGAGATCGGATAAGTTGTTTCGGAAATAGATCAATGAAACTTCTGAACCGGAATCTGTTCGGGCAATTTTTTCCGCTGAGGGTAATCGGGGCTTACTGCACCTGAGGCGGTGCGGGTAGGTGGCACAATAAATGTCACAGTTAGAACAAAGAGATCGGTCGGCCGCGCCACACACGCGAACTCGGTACTCGTGGTCATTCAATTGGTTTTATTATACTTCGGCCGGAGCGACGTGGACACCACATCCTATAAAGAAGCCTCCCAGTGTAAGGTCAGTATTCCTTGATTATCCGGGGTTGGAGAAATTGCCGGTTGTCTGCCTATCCTAATTACGCTCACCAACTGTGGCTATCGAAGGGCACGCAGTAGGCGCGAACATAGTTTTTGGTTCCATACGAGTCGGATCGTTCGATTAACGAACAGGGCCATAGTATTGTTATTAGGTTTTTAGACAACCTAGTTAGTTTCATTCGGCGGAATTTTCGGATATTTATAGTCAAATTGAGTACGTTAAAAGTAATAACAAGTTTATAATTTTTTTTACACGGCATCTATACGGTAGTTTTCTAATTATTTTATAGGCGAGTAATATCGGTAATATAATTTATTTTTTCGTTTAATTTAGGTTTGTTTTATTATTTTTTTGTGTAGTTTACCTACCTAATTCTAATAAAAATGTCTAAGCCATTGTTAAATAGATTTAAAACTCATTATGATTGGTTCGTTCATTCTTTAGACATTGTAAGCAATAAAACTTACGAGTCGGTTGTTATCTCTGTTCGGTTACGTAAATTGGAGGAAAGATATACCTTGTTGAGTGCGACATACGAGGCATTATTGAATGATATTGATGAGTCGGATGATGAACTTGTTGTTGAATATGACAAAAAATATAGACAAGCCGAGGAAATTTATAATCAACTGGAAGCGATATCAGTAACTTTTCCTAATTTTGATAAAGTGTCGAATACGCAATCGAGTGCGCCCATGGCCAGATTGCCCACGATTAATCTTACGGTTTTTGACGGCGATGTATATTCGTGGACAAGTTTTATGTCATTGTTTAGCTCGTTGGTTTTGTCTCGGAATGATATTTCTAAAACGGAAAAATTTCATTATCTTTTTTCTCACGTCGAGAAGGAGCCTCGGTCTTTAATAAAACATTTACCTATGATTGATGAATCATTAGATACGGCAATGGAAATTTTAAAGGGTCGATACGACAACAAAAGACTGTTGGCGGACAGTCACATATCGCGGATTTTGCATTTACCTACATTAAATAAATTAATCGGTCTTAGAACTAAAATTCTAAATCCTCTATTAGAATCGACTCGCGCGTTAGAAAATTTGGGTTTTCCTGTAACCGAATGGAGTTATCTTTTACTCCATATAACTCTTAATAAATTACCTTCGGATCTTAAGAGCGGGTTCGAACATAAATACGGCGGAAATAATAGTGCGATGCCAACATTTACTCAGTTGTTGGATTTTTTACAAAACGAATGTAGATTAATAGACACGTCATCCCCGGATAGATCGGCTAATGGAGGCTATCACCATAGTAACTATTCGAATAAGAGTAAATATCTCGGTCGCGTTGTTCATGTAACGGAAAATAAAAATAAAACTTTAAATCGGAATAGTTGTTTTTACTGTAATATGACTAATCATACTACATCGGATTGTTTTAAATTTGTAAGACTTAACCCTCACCAGCGTCGGGATTGGATAATGAATGGTGGGTTATGTTTTAAGTGTTTCGGTCGGCACACGGCGGCTTCGTGCACTGCACACGTGCCGTGTGATCAGTGTGGTAATGTCGGACATCACAAATTAATATGTACGGTAATGACACGTAAGGAGAAGGGGAGCCCTTCATCACCTCGACATGCGATGGTTGCGTTTCCTCGTAAAAAATTCGGTTTAAGAGACGACAGATCATCTGAGAGCAACGCTAGTAGGAGCCCGTCTGCTCCAGATAAGAAATCGGTGCATCAATCGAGATACAGGCAGTTCAAGGCCAGGTCCCCTTCACCGGGGGAACGCGTGCGCTCGGAGCACTCAGGATCGCGTCGACCTCGGCGCGCGCAGGATGTGCAGCGTACCACGGCGGCAAGCAGCACGGGTACGCACCGTGGCGATCACGCATAGCAATTAATGACCAATAATGCAGTTTCGGTTTCGGATAGTTCGGTCGGCTCGCGTGATTACATTTCGGCACCACAATTATCGGACAACGTCATGTTACCTACGGTTATCGTTGAGGTAAAAACGATTCATAATCATTTTATAAAAACGCGAGCACTTTTAGATCTCGGATCTCAGATAACGTTAATAAAAAGTGATTTTGTCACTCGGTTAGGCTTGAAGCGGCACTACTCTCGCGTACCTTTAATAGGTATTGGTGGTTTGAAGACTGAAGATAGTCAGTCAGTTGTTTTGATACATTTCAAACCTAGAAATTCGGATAACGTTTTAATTTCGGCTTCGGCGGCGGTTTTAAAGAAACCAACTACTTATTTAGCTCGGAGACTTAATGTTAGTTATAAAAATTTAACTATTTCGGATAGCGGTTATTCTTACATGCAGGAAATAGATATCATATTCGGTTGTGATATATTAGGTAAAATTTTGAAGGGTGGTAAAATTAATTTAGGTAAAAACGGTCCTCATGCATTAGGTACTATTTTTGATTTTGCGGTTTTCGGTTCGGTACAGTCAGAAGATAATTCGAATATTTTTGTCGGCAACGCTCTGCTAGAAGCGGTTGAAAGATTTTGGCGTTGTGAAGAGCCACCTCGGATTAAAATTAAAAATCCATTAGATATCGAATGTGAAAGTTTGTTCTCATCGACGACTTCCCGCGGACCGGACGGTAAATACATTGTGCGTCTTCCACTCTTGCCGGTGAGTGATAGACAATTGTTAGGCGATTCTAGAGGCAAGGCTTTACAACAGTTTTTCTCGCTAGAACGGAGAATGGAACGGAATCCAGAATATCGCGAAAAATATGTTCAATTTATGAAAGAGTATTTAGAACTCGGACATATGAAAGTGTCGAGTTTTGATTATACGTCGGGTTTAGAGCATTACTTTATTAGTCATCATGGGGTGTTTAAAAAATCGGGAGATGTAAATAAAATACGGGTTGTTTTTAACGGTAGCGAGAAAACAAATTCGGGCGTTTCGTTAAACGATTGTTTATATTGCGGTGAACGGCTTCAAAGTGATATCACAGATATTATTATGAATTTTCGGTGGCATCGTATAGTTTTTACTACAGATGTAAAAATGATGTTTCGGCAAACATGGGTACATCCCGATGATCGTCGGTACCAATTAATTTTCTGGCGATTTTCGCCTTCGGATCCATTAATGGTTTATGAGCTAACGACGAACACATACGGACTTAAATCCAGTCCTTTCATAGCAATACGGTGTTTGCATCAGTTAGCATATGATGCTTCGGTAAAAATAAATTCGGAAACATTTAATGACACGAATGATAACAAAGCGGTTCAGTTTAAAGACATGCCGCGTTCGCCACAACTACTCATAAAAAATAGCTATGTTGATGATTTGAACGGCGGAGAAGATTCCTTAGAGAAGGCTCGTCAACTTAGAGACGAGTTGATCTCGCTCATGAATTCGGCGGGTTATCAGTTGAGAAAGTGGTCTAGTAATTTACCACAACTGCTGGAAGGCTTACCGGCAGAACATTTAGAGTCTCCTCGATACTTTGACGGTTTTGACAGTTGCGGTCTCATTAAAGTTTTGGGTATACAGTGGAATCCATCTTCAGACACTTTCACCTACACGGTTAATTTACCTTCGGACGATAAAGTTACTCGACGTAGTATTTTGTCATTGATTGCACGTTTATATGATCCACTTGGATGGATTAGTCCTGTCATATTTAAAATGAAACTTTTGTTACAGTCATTGCTAGGTGGTAGTGATGACTCTCGAAAGGTGGACTGGGATAGCCCAGCCCCTACAGACATCATCGGTCAATGGAAAGATTTAGTCTCGGATTTACCATTCTTACAACAGGTTTCTATACCTCGTTGCTTAAAGCCGTACGGTGACGCCCGGTACAGTTTGCACGGTTTCAGTGACGGGTCGTTATCAGGCTACGCGGCGGCGGTCTACTTACGCGCGGAACGATCGGACGGGTCGGCTGTCGTGCGTCTACTTATTGCGAAGTCTCGAGTAGTCCCACTGAAGACGAAGTACACGATACCGAAATTGGAATTATGCGGTGCGGTTTTATTAACTACGCTCCTAAATCATGTTGTTACTGCGATGGAAATTAACATTGAATTTAACGAAATCGTAGCCTGGTGTGATAGTACGATAGTCTTAGCATGGTTGCGGACACCGGTGCACAAGTTGCAAATTTTTGAAGGAAATCGGATTTCGCAAATAAATTCATCTAAAGTGAATATTACTTGGCGGCACGTTCCCAGTGAAATGAACTGCGCGGACGTCGCGTCTCGCGGTTCCACGGCGGCGGTATTGTTGCAGCATGACTTGTGGTGGGATCCACAGTGGTTATGTCAACCTGCAAGAACTTGGCCAAAAAATTATTTAGAATTTCCATCAGATTTATTACCTGGGTTACGCGTCAAACCTAAAATAATTAATAACGGAATTTTAGATACGGACTCTGACCTTATAAATCGGTTTAGCTCATTTGATAAATTAATTAATGTCACTGCTTATTTACTTCGTTTTATGCATAATTGTCAAAATAAGCTTTCCCGCATATACGGTAATATTACAGTGTCGGAGAGAAGAAATGCAGTCCTTTATTTAATAAGACTAGTGCAGTCAGCTTATTTCGGTGAGGAAATTTCGGATTTAAAATCGGATAAGGCTATTAAAAGTTATTTACGGCGCCTAAGTTTGTTTATAGATAAAAATAATATAGTTCGTGTCGGCGGTAGAATTAGAGCCTCGGATTTATCTTACGATGCTAGGCATCCTATATTGTTGCCAGCGAAGGGTAACTTTACTGAACTATTGGTTCAACATTATCATAAGGTTTATTGTCACGTTGGAGCGAATACTTTATCGGCTATTTTGTCTAGGAGTTATTGGATAATTTCGGCGCGACGTGTCACTCGACATATTACGTTCAAATGCATTCAGTGTTATCGGACTCGGGCGAAACCGACACAACCTTACATGGCAGATTTGCCGTCGGATCGCATTAAGGGTGTACGACCTTTTGTCGGCGTTGGTACAGATTTTGCTGGTCCATTTTTCATAAAATCTAGTACAATAAGAAATGCAAAAATTCAAAAATGTTATTTATGTGTGTTTGTTTGCTTATCGTCTAAAGCAGTACACTTAGAGGTAGTTTCGGATCTTTCGGTTGAATCTTTTGTAGCAGCCTTTACTCGGTTTGTTTCGAGAAGAGGACTTCCTTCTTTGGTACGGTCGGATTGCGGTACGAATTATACGGGTACCGATAAATATTTAAAGGAGTTATATATTTTTCTGCGCAATAATCATTCGCAGTTAGAACGCGACTTAACCAAAGAGAATATAACATGGTTATTCAACCCACCAGCGAGTCCTAATCACGGCGGACTCTTTGAAGCGGCTGTCAAGTCTGCTAAAACTCACGCTAGACGCGTTCTCGGTGACTCTCGGCTTACGTTTGAGGAACTTACGACGTTCTTCGTAAAGGTTGAGGCTATCATGAACTCTCGGCCGTTATGCCCTCTTAGTACGGATCCTACAGACTTAGAAGTCTTAACTCCAGGGCACTTCTTAATAGGACAACCACTGGTAGCGCTTCCAGAGTATCCATATAAGGAGGTTAATATAACTCGTTTATCTCGGTATCAATTAATTCAAAAGATGTCACAGCATTTTTGGTCTCGTTGGAGAAGTGAATATCTCCATACCTTACAACAACGGTATAAATGGACTACGATTTCGGAACCGCCTAGATTAGATGATCTAGTTTTGATTAAAGATGACAATTTAGCTCCACTTCATTGGAAACGCGGTCGGTTAGTAAAATTACTACCCGGTAAAGACGGAATTGTAAGAGTCGCGGAAGTAAAGACTCAGGGCGGCATTTTGACTAGGCCTATTTCGAAATTATGTCGGTTACCTTTGGTGAGTGTAAGCAAGGAGAGCCTTGCTTAGGCGGCGGGATGTTCGGGCAATTTTTTCCGCTGAGGGTAATCGGGGCTTACTGCACCTGAGGCGGTGCGGGTAGGTGGCACAATAAATGTCACAGTTAGAACAAAGAGATCGGTCGGCCGCGCCACACACGCGAACTCGGTACTCGTGGTCATTCAATTGGTTTTATTATACTTCGGCCGGAGCGACGTGGACACCACATCCTATAAAGAAGCCTCCCAGTGTAAGGTCAGTATCCCTTGATTATTCGGGGTGGAGAAATTGCCGGTTGTCTGCCTATCCTAATTACGCTCACCAACTGTGGCTATCGAAGGGCACGCAGTAGGCGCGAACAGAATCTTTACATTAAAAACTTTATACAAGTTATATATTTATATGTATTAAATTGCCAAAACATCGATACCCGCGTATTATAATACAATTTTTGTCACGTGGAACGTATCCAAGTGCTTGGGCGGCGATATGTTTCAAATTCAATTTCTCTACTCCACCCAAGTATTTTGCTTAATGTACTTACAGGAGATGTTATTTTCTAACCATGTTTACATTGTTCCATGTCGCAGAGTAAAATAATATTAGTCGGTTCCACAGGTTACCTAGTATACAGGCATAACATAACGTACTAGGTACAACTAGCGCATGGCGCGCTGTAAATGAAGTGAATGTAAATGAAACTTGATTTTATTAATCTGTAATAATATAATTATATTCATGGGGATGGAATAATAAAATGTTGAATAATAAATTGGGGTTGGAATAATATATGTAGTATATCTGCCAGTTGTCTGTCACCCATAACACAAGTATTAGGTCCTTACATATGAAATTGGCGTTTAGTCGTACTGGCCACTTTGATCTCAAATATTACCTTTATGGTAAGGAATTCCAAATTCAAATTCATACAGCTATTTACTCATGCATTTGTGTTTCAAACCCCCTAATTCATTTGTTTTTTCTTCTTTTGTTTTTTCCTTTGTGTCACTCTGTTTACAAAATGGAAAACATGAAATATCGCGTTATTTACGAGTATAAGTTCCACCGTGGCACCAGTGCTGCAGAAACGGCTCGAAGGATTAATGATGTGTATGGTGACAGTGTCGCAAAAGAAAACACAGTGCGTTTTTGGTTCCAACGTTTTCATTCTGGAAATTTCGACCTGCAGAACAAGCCTCGTGGACGGCCGGAGACCAAAGTTGATAATGAAGAATTGAAGGCTAATGTGGAAGCAGATCCATCGCAAACCACGTCCGAGTTAGCTGCAGGCTTCGGTGTTAGTGATAAAACTATTCTAATCCACTTGAAGCAAATTGGGAAGGTGAAAAAGCTTGAAAGGTGGGTACCTCATGAATTGAGTGAAGCAAACCGACAAACGCGCGTCGACTGCTGCGTTACGTTACTCAACCGGCACAATAATGAAGGAATTTTAAATCGAATCTTTACCTGTGATGAAAAGTGGATCCTCTACGATAATCGGAAGCGCTCATCGCAATGGTTGAACCCTGGCGAACCAGCCAAATCATGCCCTAAGCGAAAATTGACTAAAAAAAAGTTGCTTGTAAGTGTTTGGTGGACTAGTGCCGGTGTCGTTCACTACAGCTTTCTTAAATCTGGCCAGACGATTACGGCAGATATCTATTGTTAGCAACTGCAAACCATGATGGAAAAGCTAGCTGCTAAACAACCGAGGCTGGTCAATCGCTCTAGGCTACTGCTGCTTCAGGACAACGCTAGACCACACATTGCACAACAGACGGCTACCAAATCAGAGGAGCTTCAATTAGAATGTCTTAGACATCCACCGTACTCTCCGGACCTTGCTCCAACAGATTACCATTTTTTTTGCAATTTGGATAACTACTTGCAAGGAAAAAAATTAAACTCCGATGGGGCAGTCCAAACCGCCTTCAAAGATTTTATTGATTCCCGCCCGAATGGTTTTTTTAGTAAGGGGATCAATGAACTACCTATGAGATGGCAAAAGTGCATACATAGCAATGGTACATACTTTGATTAATTGAATATATTTCATTTTAAAAAAAACGACTTTATGTTCCTCCCATAGAAAACGCCAATTTCATATGTAAGGACCTAATATTAAGTTACCTATTTTGGGGACGGACGACCGTGTGTGTAAGTATATTTGTTTATTTATTTATTAAACGCGTATTACGAATAAATATTAATGCTACAGATTAAAAAGTTCTTTGAGTCCTAAGTACCAAAACATTTTGTTACAGCCTATTACGATAGCCGTATTAAAAGATCGTCGGTGTAAAAACAACCTCGTCGGAGGTAACCAAAAGCCCATCTAGCAAAATTGCCATCCGCCACTCATTACCGACGGAGCCACCGCCTCATCTGATATCCTCGTGCACGTGACTAAGGGAAATTGAAATCTCTATCGGTTAATCGAAATATTGAATGCTATCTAAAAGTGGGATTTTTAATTATCACTTGAGCTGACAGAGTTTTTAATCTATTATATATTTGATTTCTTTTTAAAGATAAAGTTTGATTGTGTCATAACCGTATTTGATTAGCTTGTCCGAGCGAATTCATTTTCATAAGTCGAAGAAAAAGTATCCGATGTTTGATTTAGGCTAAATACTCATTGTTCTCCTGCCCTTATCCCAGTCTAAGTGGGGTCGGTACAACATGTTTTAAGCATGTTGTAAATTGATTTGACTAAGTATTTTACGACCGGCTGCCTGCTGGCGTAAACTTACCTTAGTCGCCTTTTACAACACCTCGGTCAGAAATGATGGTGGTCTATTCTACTCTGCCAGATACCACCGGATACCGCACTAAATTCTATCCGAGTAAATAATTTATAAAACAAAAGCGTTACTTTACGGAGATTCATAATACAAAAGTAATAATAAAATAATTATGCTACAATCCGCGACAAAGTAAATAGAAAATATATTTAATGCTAAATATATATCGGACTATCCGTTTTTTCATACCCTATAGATGCAGGATTCGTAAAAACACATGCACAAACCTCCACCACCACCACAATACATAAGCACTACACACGTTCACTATAACAAACTCAACAATCGTTTCGCCCAGCAACCGAAACATCATCAGGAGATCACGTCAAAATCGCAATGCAATTTTGCGATTGCTTTGCGATTTTCCTGGAGGACTTCTGTACTATCCGAGTACCAAATTTTGTTTATTGACGGAAGGGCGCCACACTGAAAATCATATAACCTTTTTATCTCACTCAACCTTTAAAGTTAATACCTCATTTTGTTCCTGCAAAACTAGCAAGCTTTATGCCAGTTAAGAGACTTAGCTAAAAAACTATTTACTCGTGTTTATTCAATAATCTGTTAGTTAAATCAGTCATGAAAATAAAGAAGGATTTTTATAATTCTGCTGCTTTCTATTCTTTTATAGATAGACAGACCCATGCTATTATAATATAATACAATATATATAAGGGGTCTCTTCCAACCAACCTTTGAGCTCTGGAAGGATTAAGTAACGATATAATAGGCGGGAAATGCCGCGAAAGGACAAGAAGATAAAAATAACAATAAATATAGTACATAAGACATATAACAAATATTAATAACAAATATCTATTAGTTCTAAAGACAATTCTTGAGTAGTAATTTATAAGCCTAGGTTTAAGCCCGAGAATTCTTCATAAAGATTATGTTTTCTAATCGTTTAGCCACTACGACTTGTTTATTAAAAATGTCAAGGGGTTGCACTCCGGGAGTGAAAACTTGAATATTATATTACCTTGCGCATGTTTGATATTTTGGAATATTTAGGGACTAATTTTACTTTAAGTGCTTTAATACAGTATGAAAATACTAACATTTATGTAATAAAATACAATATTTATTTGTTGCGCTATCGTACACAAACATCATCCTACTGTCCTTAACCGACTATAGGTGGGGTCGTCACATGTTGCTAACATGTTGCCACGTGATTTGGCTGAGTTTTTTACGAATGGTCGCGTGCCTGACGTCAATTTACTTTAGTCGCCTTTTACGACACCTCGGTAAGAAATGAGGGTGGTCTATTCTACTCAATCGGATACAACACGGTGGAACGACCCACTATCGTACACAAACACGATAATTTATTTCGAGCAAGTGCCGCCTAAACGAAACGGTGGAAAGAGAGGGCGATACTTTCCCTACTACGCCGCGCCAGCGGTCTACTCTCTCTATCCGTCTTACGAATTTTCGATCAGGTCAAGTGTACTGACGCGAGTTAAAATTTTTTACCCTTCAAAAGAAGTGCAAAACAACTCTAAAGTAGTTTTCATTTCAAAAGTGATAACTTAATTTTCAATCATGACTGGAGCACTTTCACCTGAATCAGACAAGGTCAAGATCCTGAAGATATATAAAAATGTTTTCAAGTTAGCTATATTTTAGATGTGATATTCTCAAGGCCCTCTAAGAACACTCGATTGCGAAACAGGTAGAGTATAATGATTAGATAACAAAAAATAGGGCGATTTTTCAAAAGCCGCTTTTACGAAACCATCTTATTATGAGCCAGCACGATTTGCTACTTGAACACGTTTTCAACAAATTCGAAACGACCGATTTTCGTTTGTTTATTTCTTTTTTCTCATATGTGTTTGGGATGTAGAAAAATAATAAGGAAAATGAACGAATATCATTTACATTGTCCCTTTCTACCATCATTTACTACTTGGCATCTTTTTACGCATTCATAGTAATATTATAAATGTATAAAACGTTTATACGTTTTTCATTTCTTCATGTCCGAAGAAAGTAACAGAGCGAAATGTTTTTTAACCAATTCAAAAAAACAAGGGAATAGCTAAATGATCACGTTTTTGGAGAAATTTGTTCATTTTGTGTTCTGGGTTATTTTTAAATTAAGTAATACAAAGAAATCTAGAAATACCATTTATAGTGGAAGAACTAACATTGCATGTTGTAACATTAGTTCACGACTTAAATTATAATTCCCAAATGTGAACTTGATGTGAGTTTTCAGATTCGCTACGCAGATAAAAGAAAAAACACAGTACACACAAATAGGAAACGAAACATTTTAACGTCTTCATATTTGATAAATACTAAGCCAATATATTTGCACACACACACACTACAGGCACACATAAACAGAAACTAGGTCGACCGCCATTATAATTGGATGAATACTAAAACTAATGCAGACATTCAAAAGTAAGCATTCTAAAAATTCATAACCGGAAAAACTTCAAAAAAGAATATTTAAATAAAATAGTTGACATGGTTGAGAAATGAATATGAAATGTTTGAGAATGCTACGTAAAAAAAAATAATTGCAGGTCATATTCGTTGGGACAATATATAACACTAATTATAAAAGTGAGTATTAGACCATGATTCGCACATAAGAGACTAAGAACATTACGGACTTACTTTGATTAGCAGCTTAGAAAATCGGAAACCGCTCTCCGTAAAATTCTTTAGTGTTGATTAAAATATATAAGATCAACCAACGCTAAAGATAATTCTAAAAGGAAAATATTTGAATGGATTTGACTTAAGCAAACTAATTAATAAAATACTTAAATCTTCAGTAATAACAGGATCTAAATATATATGATGAACCAGTTATTTTTTTTTTTACATAATTAAGTAATTAGTAATCTTGTATCCACTGAATTTTTTTTATAAACGAAATAAACAGTATTTAATTACTTTTTAAATGCTCGTTTCAACATGCTTTGAAATATTTTTCTGATTATATTATTTAAAATTACTACGCCGTGTGGTATCCGGCAGAATAGAATAGACCACCCTCCATTCTTACCGAGGTGTCGTAAGAGGCGACTAAGGTATGTGCCGTGTGGTATCCGGTTGCATAGAATAGACCACCCTCATTTCTTACCGAGGTGTCGAAAAAGGCGACTAAGGTAAGTTGACGTCAGGCAGGCGGCCGGTCGTAAAATACGTAGCCAAATTATGTGACAACATGTTTGTAACATGTTGTGCCGACCCCACTTAGAGTGGGATAAGGGCAGGAGAATGATGATTATTTGAAATCACTATCAAAAAATTATTATGTGCTATATACATTTATTATTTTATTTATCATAACATATCATTAAGCTAAATTTCATAATTAAAATTTAATACTTTTTTATCATAAACTTATTCAAATAATTAACAGTAACCATTAAAAGTAACCCTAATTGCAAATCGGAAAATCCGTCAGTTTTGCAAATTGAAATTTCGGCATTTTAGATTCAATACATTCGCGTGTACAAAGTGGGACGATTATAAATTACTAACGAAGTTTGTCTGCCTGGATGACATGGAGGTGTAAATGGAGGCAAATTTGTCAATTTATATGCGAAACAGGCGCCTTTGAGATAGCTTTGATGTTGGCTATGGAGAAAATTCTATTTGTTTCTTCTAAAAGCTTAATTGAGATATATCACGATTTTTGACATCTGTGTAAGCTAGATATATCAATTTTGTGTAATTTGGAACACATTATATCAAACTAATTAAAACTTTAGCTATTAACTATGATATCATCATTCTCCTGCCCTTATCCCACTCTATGTGGGGTCGGCACAACATGTTACAAACATGTTGTCACATGATTTGGCTACGTATTTTACGACCGGCCGCCTGCCTGACGTCAACTAACCTTAGTCGGGTGGTCTATTCTATGCAGCCAGATACCACACGGCACATACCTTAGTCGCCTCTTACGACACCTCGGTTAGAAAGGAGGGTGGTCTTTTCTATTCTGCCAGATACCACACGGCGTAAGTACTTACTATGATATGCCTAAATAAATTATTATTAGTGTATCACGCAGATGCTGGTCAATCAACATGGTAGTTTTTATGTGGCACCTAGACTCCATTTTTTTTGTCAATAGTGTTAATAGTCACTGTTAAGTTTATTGATGTTTATAATACATAAGAATGCCGTTCCAAGACAGTGAGCTCTTTCAAAATTTCACAAACTTATGATAAGTGTTTTTATATATTAGGCATTTAAAAAGACTTCTCCCCGCGACTTTATCTGATTTAATTAAAGCACCGAGAAAGAAAGCAATATATGGATGTCCACTTTAGTTCTTTTACAGATCTTATCATCATATTAATTTGGTAGCGCAAAAGCATAGCTCTTTTCATTGCCCGCACTGGATATTGATAATTACTGTGTAAGTACTGGAAAATAAGGTGATTCCAGAAACAAATGTCATTTAGTTAATATAATAAAGAAGCTGTTTTATTGATATATAATAAAATAAAATGAGCTTTAGTTACACATTGCAGGTCAGAGTTCATTAGTCTTTTAACATTCTCTCGTATAATTATTCGTTTTCATTAAAGTATTCATTAAAAATTCATTTACATGAAAATTGATATAATGTATATGTAATCTCGCATTAAAAAAAAATATAGTATCTATGTAGAAAATCACTAGATTTATCGTTGATACAAGACGATAGAAAATATTTGTATTTTTCTAGACTGGCAAGTTGTAAGTGGAAGATCTGAATTTACTACAGAATAAAGTATGCTAAAATTGTATTGTTTAAAACAATAACAGAAAATACTTATTTAAAATAAATGATTAAGCTCAAATTTAACTGAATGGTATGTATAAATAGAATGTTAAAAAAGTTTTATTTATTTAAGTTATGTTTCGTCTATTTCTTTGGAATTAGCTCCTAATTAGAATTTAATTTGAAATAATTTATAGAAGCACGAAAAAAAGGTTATTGCATTACGATTTTGTCGTGGGGCCTATTCTCCTGATGATGCTTCGGTTACGGGGCGAAACGATGGTAGATACTGTCGTAGTGAAGGTGTGTTATGCTTGTGAGGTGTGTTGTTGGTGGCGGCGTTTTGTGATACACGTAGTAACTAATCCCGCATGTATAAGGTATGTGAACGTTGTCTGCTTCTTACACTTAACATTACATAGATTTTCTCAACAAACGCGGATTATAGCAAAATAAATCTATCATAACTTCTGTTTAATTTAATTCAAAGCCTGATAAGTAACTAAAACATTATTAATAACTCAGCTTACTTGAATGATATCATGAAACAAGCAATGTTTTGAAACAAAAATGATAAATGATGAAATGAATGAGGCTAATTGACTTTTAGACATTTAAAAGATCTTTAATCAATAAACGAAAGTCTGAAACCCAAATCCGGTTATTTGCATTTAAAGCTCTTAGTTTATAGCTTTCTAAGAAATAAGTAGTTTAGACCGGAACATGGTTGACCAGAACACGACAAACCACTTACTTGAGCTTACATTACACTCTATTTCCTGACACCGCGACGTCTCCTAAACAACTTTTAAAAAGTGTGAGACTTTTAGTTGGTTTTTAGTAGCTTTTCCTGCAACTTAAATACTAAAATTACTTAGCAAAAGTTTCCGCATAATTTTTGTTAAAAAATAATTGTGTAAGTGAAACTTGAATATAATTTTAATCAACATCATTCTCCTGCCCTTAACACTCTCTAAGTGCGTTCGGCACAACATGTTACAAATATGTTGTCACATGATTTGGCTACGTATTTTACGACCGGCCGCCTAACTGACGTCAACTTACATTAGTCGCCTTTTACCACACCTCGGTAAGAAAGGAGGGTGTTCTATTCTATTCTGCCAGATACCACACGGCTTCTTGAATATAATTTTAATTTACTCAAAAAAATGAATTTTTGCAATTGAAAAATAAAAAAATATTACTGTATGAAATTTGAAGTATCAATTTGTAATTCGAAAATATATTAAAGAACACTATATCATGACTTTATATATTAACAAAATAAATCATGATTATATATATACAAATTAAATCAAAAACTCATCAATTGGTTATAATCTATTATAATGATTATAATTTACATGTAATACTAGCATTTTTTTGTATAAGTCTTGTTAGAATTTGCAGTACACAAAAGAACTTGAAACGCTTATTTCAATTTGAATGAATATACCTATACTTAAACTTAATAAATCGATAACTTCTTACCGTTGCATACATACTGATATAAGCAAAATTATACACTTATATAAAATAATATACATGATATAAATTCATCATCATATAAAATAATAATATATCATTCATAATAATATGCTGCTCTACAGAAGTTTAAAAAGCCCTGACGTTAGATAAAAGTGATGGTCAAATCTTAATGGTAAAAATTACGTATAAAACACTGTTTAAGAAGTGATTTGTCCAGACCGGGATCCTAATGGGCCGGGACACGGAAAACCACTTAGGTCACTTTAAACTCTATTTACTAACACTGTCTACTTTTTAGCAACATTTTTCCAAACATTTTCTTTTTTACTTTCTTGTCAACTGATTTAATACAATCAAAATAAATAATTGTTATAACATAGAAAAGTTTCGAAGTACGGTGTATTTTATTAAGATATACATTTTTACATTTATATTTATGGTGGTATCCGGCTACATAGAATAGACCACCCTCATTTCTTACCGAGGTGTCGTAAAAGGCGACTAAGGTAAGTTGACGTCAGGCAAGCGGCCGGTCGTAAACATGTTTGTAACATGTTGCGTCGACAACACTTGGAGTGGGATAGGGCAGGAGAATGATGATTTAAGGAATGATTTTTATTTTCTCAAACCAATCCGTCCTTAACTGTTATTTTTGAATAGTCAGAATAAGACATAGTAACCAAGACATATTTTAAAGAATTGAGATCATTGAACATAAAAACCTTTGGTCAGAGTAGGCGAAGTGTCTGGTTCTTCAATTAGTGAGAAACCAACCTAGTCAAATTTAATGCTTATAACCATTGTATAACGCAAGCTACTTTATTTACTGTCAAACACAATTTCGTCGTCTGTATTCGTACAACTACTTACTTTGATTGCACTTAGAGTACCTGCCGAGACTGGTCTTCTAAACAATGGCTAGGAATTTTTTTCATCGCTGTGTTAGAAGACTAATTGGTTGTAATCTTCTAGTATCGTATAGTTTTTTCCTATATAACATTTTTAAGATCGCAATGAGGTTGATTGAAATTAAAAAGTTCTAATCCATTCACTTTTTCTTTTCTCACACATGCATTTCTACGTATTGGAATTTTCTCTCGCCGTACTGACATAATAAACATTTTTTTTTAATTCAAAAATACGAGTCCCAATCATTTTGCTCTGTTATAAATGCTGTTCATGAAACTCTGCACAAAAAATTGTGTTTAATTAAATGGGCATTTTATTGCTTTTGCTTTCGAGTTGACGATTTCATCATAAAGTGTTTGCCTTTTTGGTGACTAATATCTTAGTCCTATTAAAGTCTATAGTAGTTTCTTTGACATAGTGTTTCCGATGCTGAATGTCCTTTCGATTATCCTACATATGATTTGCCACTAATTTTTCAATTGCGCTTTTGTCATCGGTAACCTCACTATATTATTTATTAGCGATTAATATTGACCATAATCTAAACAGGGAATGTGGAAGATCTTGCCCTTTCAGATTCAACAAAAAGAGACAAACCACCACAACCCTATTAAAAATCTTCCATCGTTAAGATATTGAAATTGTTTTGTATTTGCTCAATTTTTGCACATCAGTCAACTTAAATAATTGCATTGTATTACTATTGTAGCTAATATTAATATTCATTTGCATCTGCTGAGTTAATAACGACGTCGCTGATTGTTATAATATTATAATGGCAAGGAACACTCTGTGAACTAATATTTGACAACGAAATTAATTTTACTTTAGGTAGAAGACGTCTGACTCGGTTTCCAATTTGTCACTATATTTTGACTTCTGTTAAATGATATTATAGTAACATTACAGGTATAATGTAATCACTAAAGTTTGAGTAACGCAGATACAATCGACTGCTAAGCGACTTTATAACAAGGATGAGTTTTTTGGTTTATAATTTCTTTGCATTATCAAAATATATTTGGGTCATGTAAGATGCTAGAAATGAAATCAAAACAGATTACAAAACACAATGTAATTTTAATAACAAACTGTGCGTATCTTTCTGTGGAAAATAAATTTTCTTATTTAAGACGTTAATATTCCGGCATTATTGAATTGGAAATGTAATTTATGAGAATTTATAATGATAAAAATAAATAAATTATTTAGTGTAAATATATTAAAAAAATATTTTTAAATTGATTTTAAATATTACGTCATAGTTAATATATATAAAACCGGCTATACTCAAGTCTTATTATATCGGGTAAGCCCGAATAATATCAAGCCCATACCGTTCCCGCCGCGGTAACGCCGTATAAAAATCTCACGAATAAGGGCCCCTGATGAGCTTAAGTCTAATCGGGCTCACTCGACACAATAACAGTATAGCTAGTTTCTATACATTAATTATACATAGCACTCACGATAGGCTAAGTAAAAAATGACGTCACATATAAAATAAATAAAATAAATAAATAAATATATATGGGACATTTACACACACGGTCATCCGTCCCCGTACATAGTAAGTAATACCTGTGTTATGGGTGACGGACAACTGGTAAATATAGTACATATATTATTTTTAATACATACTTAAATACAAATACACAGCCAGGCTCGAAGAACCAATAAATTGTTTTTAGAAAATGTTGGCCCTCGGCAGGAATCGAACCCGCGAACCGCGGAACTGAAGGTAGGGTCACTACCCACTGCGCCATCGGCCCAGTATACTAATTACATTGAGAATTAGAATATGTATGATAAGTACGAAGTGAAAAAAAAGATTTAGAAATTTTAGGTAAATTCATAAAAATATGAACACTTTGTAATCAAAAAAATAATGAAGACATTATAAAACAGTAAAGTAAATGTAAAATGTAAGTGATAAATTGAAATGAACCGTGACATAATAAATTGAAACAATTTTGTAACATAAGTAATGAAATAAGTTGTCAATTTTGGTACCCTGAATGTAATCTAAATGTCAAGTAACAAATGTCAGTTCTCCTTTAACACCTAAATATCAAGGTTGATTTTTATGTGTATTCTGTACACATAAAAATCAACCTTGCTAAGCAACGTTATAGGAATAAAATTATTTAAATGTATAAATGCTTACAGCTTTCCCGATTACCCGTTACATATATTTTCTCTAATCCTAAAATGTCACGCAGGAGCTAGTGTACCTAAAGGCATCATTTTTTTTTATCAACAATATATGTATTAAACTGAAATATTCAAATTTAAATTCAAAAACAAAATATTCTTTATTCAAGTAAACAAGTGCTTTTAAATCGTCAACTCTACTGCTGGTTCAGAAAGCTGTTTCTACCGAGATGAGCCAGCAAGAAACTCGACGGTTGCTCTTTTCAAAGTATAATTCTAATTACTAGTTACATTTAGTAATGCTGTCTTGTACAGGGTCGAAGAGTAGCAAATTCCACGAATTCTTATCGTCTAAGTAATCCTCGATAGTATAATCGTAGAAAGTTTTACGTACTAGTCTTTTTTTTAAAGTGTTTTTAAGCTGCTGTAATGGCAAAGTTAAAATTGATTGCGGAATTTGATTATAGAATCTTATACCAAAGAAAATTATTTTCGTGTTTTAATAGAACTTAGATAATTTTATACTGATATTATAGTTTCCTTGACAAGACCATTTGAAGTCGTATAATGGTTGTGTAAACGCATGATTTTGTTTATTCAATAAATTGGTATTCACCCTTAGTTTTCCTTCGATGTAACTATTCGGAGTTAAAGAAGAGTTTATTACTTCTTACCCTAATATTCACTCTGAGCGATAGAAATAATTCCACAAATTATTAATTTTTAAACGAGCGAAACTTGGTCACGCTTGGCTTTGGCCCGGTTTAAAAATTACATATGTAATTCATAGAATTAGGCGTTACTTTGCGGACATCCATAATACAAAAGTAATAATAAAAATAATTTTGCTATAATCCGCGATACAGTAAATAGAGAATATATATAGTGGACTATCCGTTTTTTCATACCCGATATGAGATAGACTCCACGACAAAATCGCAAATTTTGTCTATCTCCTGATGATGCTTCGGTTGCGGGGCGAAACGATTGTTCAGTTTGTGATAGTTAACGTGTGTAGTGCTTGTGTATTGTGGTGGAGGTTTGTGCATGTGTTTTTACGAATACTGCATGTAACGGGTATGAAAAAACGGATAGTCCACAATACATTTAGCACTATATATATTTTCTATTTACTGTATCGCGGATTATAGCAAAATAATTTTTATTATTACTTTTCAATGACATATGTATAAAAATAATCAGTATACTTTATCAGACAATTCGTAAGGCTATTTCAAATAGTAATGGAAGAGATATGACGAAAACATTTCAACTAATATATTTACGAGTATTTTATGAGTGCCAAAATTGCTTAAATGTTATCTATAAATATTTGTTCAAACCATTGAGATCAAGCAATTTTAGAGGAAGCTGCTTTTCTATTCTGTTCAACCGTATTCCTGGAAATTCAATTGCAGCGCATTTCTACGGATTTCTATTTCGGCGATTAATTTTTATCTGTAGATATTTATTTTATTTTATTCTTAAAATACAATAATTCTATAAATTAATAATGCTTATTCTTCTTTATAGACGTCCGATCCAGAACGGAGAATAAGATGAAAAAGAATTAAGAAGAAGAATTAAAATTCGATTTAATTAAGGGTTAATGAATTAAAATTGTTCATGGGAAAATTTTCATCAACCTTGATGGTTATCGTGTAAATCGTGGGATAGAGTATTATTTTTAAATATATAATATTATCAATATTATGCGACACGACCACTTGCGGAATAATATTGATTGTAAAGTATATAGTAATCCAAACTTCCATTTTTAATGATATAAATGAGAATGTTTGTATGTTAATCTTTCACGGTAACGCTGGACCAATATTGAAGAATTTTGATGTAATTTAAGTTTATATACTAACTATAATGTATGAACTAAATAACTACATGTAATGGAAAAATTTACGATTTTACTTCAGAATCTGAGATGATTATAAAGTTCACAATTGAAAGTATTTTAACAGTAACGAAATCGCTAGTAAAATTCGTTAAATAAGTAATGTTCAAATGTTAAGTATTTCAAATAACCAAATTTACTGAATTTATTGTAACTATCTACTTATAATGAGAACTTTTATAATCTAGTCTGCAATTTCACTTTTGTCGTAAATAAATTGACTCAAACACGTTTATAAATAAGAGCTTGCGTCGTTTAAATAACACTGAAAAAGCTCGCTACGTACACGGAGGTGTAAGAAACGCTGTTAGAAATGCGATGCCGTAATGGAACAATAACTTTAAAAATGGAGAAACCCTGGATAAGAAATGAAAATGTGGTTGAAATGTGAAGCAAAATGATCATTAAAGTTGTATGTTGGATTTCATATTATAGTATGGTACTTTAATATCGTATGTATATGTAGGAAACGATACTGTGCTTATTATAATGTAGTGTACGCTTGTCTAATAGTTAGTGATGTAAAAATAATCGATTTTTATATTAGTCGATTATTTAAACGTAATAAATCTTTTTTTAAAATGAATCTTCTTAATTACCCTCTTTTTTATTCTTTTGTTTTACCTGCTTATCTTTTATGATAAGATATGCTACGATGGATGAAATCTATGTAGCCAAATAAAACATTTTAATAGAATTTCGCAAACAGCGCATCTGTTATTTTTTATTCGTAGTCATCCACTTTAATTAGTATTTATTCTAATTATTAAAATAAAACATTAACTCTTTAAGTACTCAGAAAAAATCGATTATAAATTATAAAAAATCGATTTGTTCGTTTCGAGATAATTAATTTTTTACAAATAGATTTATTTTGAAGGGATAAAAATCGAGTATTTATTAATCGATTTAACTTAAATAACTTAAATTAATACTCAAATTCACATATACAACCAGACTCGAAGGATCAACAAATTGTTTTTAGAAAATGTTTGGCCTCGGCAGGAGTCGAACGCGCGACCCACGGAGCTGATTACTTGCGCCAAAATGCTGGTCAAATTATTCAAATTAATAAATATTTCACGTCAACTTCGCTACATATACTATGTATACATTGGCAAAGTATTCTACACATAGTCCTTTTCTTTTAAGGGCAAAAAAAATTAAATGATCTACTAAATCATTTTTTCCTCATCGCGACTGTACTGGCACCGTTATTTATATAGGAACTCGTCTCGCTCAGATTGCAAGTGTCAACTTACACGGAGGTAAACTGTTAGAAACGCGATGCCCATGACGGAACAATAGGTGTAATCTAAAAACGGTGGAAAAATAGCGAGCGAAATAACATCTTACAGAAAAGTGGGGACAACATAGTACCTACACGTAATACATTGATTTAAAATATTTTTTCATTCTATGTTGATTAAAAGGTGGTCGTGATATGAATGTAAAAAAATAATAAAGTACTTGACAAGACTAAATCATAAAACAAAAAAAAATTGTATGAAATAAATATGCTTCGACAGAAAAATAACAGATGTTTAGATAACATGACCACGTGTTATCTAAACATGTTTTTTTTTGTTTTAGCTATAAATACTTATTTAATTGTATACATAATCTTGGCATTCATACCTTAGTACTTTTGTCATCCACTGTAGAGAAATTGAAACTTATTTGAATGATAAAAATGCCTGGATTTGAAAATCCTTTCAGCTTCATACAAGACTGAAATATAATGATAGAAAAATTGAAAATGTTTAAAAGATTGACCGCCGAGTTTCTTGCTGGTTCTTCCCGATAAGAGAAACATTCCGAACTAGTTGTAGCTTCATTTATCATTGATCCTTGATGATCCAAAAGTGCTCGAAAGAGCTTACTTGAATTAAGATTATTTTGATATGATTTGATTTGATTTCAATACATCATAAGGGTCTAGCACTATCATCGTTGAATCTTCACGACATTTACAATAAAATTTCATATTAGAAATGTCTATTGAAATATACCCCATCATTATTATTTTAACGATTTTTACCTTTACCTTGAGAGTTTCTTAAAGGGACTTCAGTAATTACGATAATGGTACACAAGTAATGGACATTAAATAGAAAGTTTAATCTCTCTGAAAAACTTTTAACGAGCTTTAGAGATCGAATTGAGAAAAATAGCCACTATCGCTAACGGATATTTATTGTGACTCACTGACAGGTAGCCAAAGCACACAAGTTATTTTCTGCATCGTGAACTTTCGATTAGATTAGCGAGCGCCAATCCGGAGCCGTTTCTGATTCAGTAACCTAAACTGGGCCAATAAATGACAGTTTTTATTATTACAGGCTTGAGTATTATAGGCTCAACTAACAGTCAATGATTATCAGCACTATCCGATTGATTCTTCTAATTAGGTGATGCATAGTTTTGAACTGGTCAGGTTTCTTTCTGAAAGCGTGGGATCAATCGGCGCTTATTTAATTGATAAGCAGCTAACATTAGCACACAGTTATTTCTTATTGTAAATGATGTAATAAGATGATTTCTTTGAACATGAATCGCTTGATAAAGTCTGACACATCTGTTACTTATATTGGAACTGTTTTTGAATACAATTTTTTAAATACCTACATTTATTTCTTATCTTACTTTTGTATTTTCGAATATTTGTTTTAGAATGTACTTTAAAAAATACGTCACAGATTCGGCTTTAAGTGACTTTTTGTTTATCACTAAACATGTCAATCCAAATCATTTTGTGTGCACTTGCATGAGAGATTAATAGCGTGTCTATCGCGTGTATATTCTAAAAATATCTATATTTAAAAAAATCTTTTTTGTGTAATGATCGCAAAAATCTAAAACCTAATTCACCTTGGATGTAAATTAACGATTCACCTTGGAAAGAAAAATCATTAAAGAATCCGTATAAATCTGTAGCTTAGGAAAAGGTTACTTTCATGCTTAACATGCGGTATAATGGTTGGCGGAGCATTTTTTCAACGTTTTAATTTCCCCCTGTAAAGTTTTAATTTGAGACATAAAGCGAGCTTAAAAGCAGCGTCTGGCAAGTTTCATCATCGCACAGATGCGTCGCGGGTAGCTTACTTTATACACAAAGCCTAAAGTACAAAAGGCTCATTCCATTTTGTGCTTGACAAGCCAAGTCGAGGAATGACGCTTCACGTCCGTCACCAGCTAGAATGTTGGGAATCCAATACGCAATATTTTTTTTTTTGATCGGTTAAAATTAATCGGTTGATTTTTGACAAGAACTTTCACAGTTTTATCAGAAAAATAATTAAAGAATTTAAATAAAAGAAATATTTTTTTTCGATATTAATAAATAAGTAATAATTAATGAATAAAAGAAATAATAGCCAAGGTTTGAGATAATTTTTTTGCATTAGTATGTGATACATCTAATCCACTTACTAAACCACCAGATCTTGTAAAATAATTAATACTTCTCTAAAATTGGAGCGCCATAAATACATTTTCTTTCATTTGAGAAATTAATGAAATATATATACAACGATACGATATAGTTCTTATTGCAAAACAATAAGTGTAACATAACGTACTAGTAACACGGTTTACGTAATGTAATAATAGATGGCACTACTGGTACTTTGCTCCACGCTATCGTAGTGCTTTCGTATTCAGTTTCGTATTCGTTCATAAAAGACGTCCCCATACAAAATGTTCGATATCCATACATCGCCTACCATTTCCTAAGCTTTGACAGTGCATCCTCCTGGAACACTAAGCCTTAGCGACTTTGTAAACGGCGCATCTTCCGGCACATCTATCCTTGGAATGCCGTGAAGCACCCCGTCCGCTATGCTCTCCGTACAAGTGGCAATAATTATACTACCGTGCCACTTGTACGTACAAATCTTTTCCCCGTCCCGTCTATCCGTAAGGATCATCGCGTTACAAATAGGCGCCCAACTAGTGGCCCAAAAATGACCCTGAGTACATCGTGTCAATCCGAAGCCCAACTCGCGCCCGAAAGTGATCCTGAGTACGTCGTTGCAACGTGACGCACAACTCGCGGCCCAAGAGTGACCCTGAATGCAGTTCTTGTCCAGGGGGAGAGAGAGAGAGAAAACATCCGGAATAAGCTATCAATCTCAAGCATTTCCGCTATAGTGCATCCAGACTAGAACACAAGAGTTCAGCGAAATACAAACGGAGCATCTTCTAGTACATCCTTACCGGGAATATTGTGAAGGATCCGTCGGAGACACTACTTTGTTACAAACAATGACAACACTACATCTTTACTACTTGTCCAAAGCTCACTACCTAACCAAGCCAGAACTACGCGACTACCATCTACACGCAGTGGTCTAGGCGTCCGAGAAAACAATTTTAATCCTGTCCTACTCGTCGGGACGTCTTCGTGGACAGAGGGGGAGTATGTAACATAACGTACTAGTAACACAGTTTACGTAATGTAATAATAGATGGCGCTACTGGTACTTTGCTCCACGCTATCGAAGTGCTTTCGTATTCAGTTTCGTATTCGTTCATAAAAGACGTCCCCATACAAAATGTTCGATATCCATACATCGCCTACCAATTCCTAAGGTTTAACAGTGCATCCTCCTGGAACACTAAGCCTTAGCGACATTGTAAACGGTGCATCTTCCAGTACATCCATATTTGGAATGCTGTGAAGGACCCGTCCGCGATACTAACTGTATAAGTAAATAAAGTACTTTCCTGTAAATTTTACGCATTCATTCCCCGCCTGAACGTCCGTCCGGTTCGACGCGTTACATAAGTTGTTTGTTTTAAAAATCTGTTATTTTAATTGTAATAGATCTATTGGGAAACCAAGGTAACCTGCACATTCCTTATTGAAGAAAGTTAAATTAATAATCTTGTAAAGTGAGAAGTAAGTATATAGCGATATAATATACCAAATTTAATTGCCTTCTAAATTGTTTCAAATTTCAAAGCAAACGAAGCCTTATATTATAATAACCAGATTATTGAGGGGTCTCGTTAAATTACTGTTCATAAGAAGAGTCGATCTAAGCGTATATTTTGCCACTTTTGAGGAAAATTAGAAGGTCGATTATTTTAACAAGTAGGTAAAATACTTGAACTGCACTCCATACTCCTGCCCCTATCCCACTTTAAGTGGTTTTGGCACAGCTTGTTTGTACATGATTTGGAAAGTTATTTAACGACGGTCGCTTCCCAGACGTCAACTTACCTTGGTCGTCTTTCCGACCGAGGTGTCGTCGTTACAAAATGAGGGCAGTCTATTCTACTCAGCCGGATTTCACACAGTGGTTAACTTACCTTAGTTGCCTTTTACGACACCTCGGTAAGAAATGGTCTATTCTACTCAGCAGGCTACCACACGGCGGAAACTTGAATTACATAGCTTCCTAATACTGTTACATAATACTAATGTTATTTACTTTACATATCTCTTCGATATTTACAATCGACGATGATTTTGGTCTAAATAAATTAATATACTTTTCATAAATAAAATAAAATATTTTTATTAATAATACATTTTGTAATCTTTTGCGATAAACTGATATCTGACTTAAAAATATTCATTATATACTGTCTACCAGACTTTATATATAAATATTTATTACATGCTCCCATGCTCCACATGTCGACATTTACTTAATCTCCTGAAGCACTTAATAGAGTTTGCGAATACGTTCGCAATAGGTAGTACGATATTAGTGTCCTATGTTACGCAAAATCCACCGGTAGCCCTGGGTTGGATATTATAATTAAACTTGTGATAGGCAGAGCTTAATCGTCAGACAGCTGCACGTGACGCAGGCCAATCTATTTATTGCGGTAACTTTGATGCACAGGAGTGCTTTGTGATGTTACCGATTGTTTGATTAAATAGTCAATTGATTTTTGCTCACTTTTAATTTATCTATGAAGGAATAGATTTAATTTAATATGTGGTTGTTTGATATTTACAATTGATGAGCTTTCTGATGAAGAAAAAAATCATAATGATACCGTTATATGGTTAAATATTTCTTGAGAAAGGTCATCATCCTCCTGCCCTTATCCCTCTCTAAGTGGCGTCGGCACAACATGTTGTCACATGATTTAGTTACGTATGTTGCGACCGCCCGCCTGCGTAACCTCAACTTACCTTAGTCGTATTTGACGACCCCTCAGTAAGTAAGAGGGTGGTCTATTCTACTCGACCGGACACCACACTGCAGGTCGACTTACCTTAGTCGCCTTTTACGACACCTCGGTAAGAAATGAGGGTGGTGTATTCAACTCAGCCGGATACCACACGGCGGGTCGTCTCACCTCAGGTGCCTTTTACGACAACTCGGTAAGAAATAAGGGTGGTCCTCCACCACCACCATAACCACGCGGCATATTTTTTGAGATAAGTATTATCTTATAATTCAATGAGGACAGCTAAGTATTCTCTAGAAACACTTTCACTAAACCCGATACAATATATCTGTGTGTAAAAAACTTTTGATAAGGTCGAAATAAATACCGATATATTGGATTTCAAATTCAGAATTCAAATCCAAAGTAAATTTGAAAATATTTGCTTTTGAATCGACAACTCTACTTACTTGAAGTTTTTATAAACTTATCTATTGGTGGTTATAACGTAAGATGGCCTGGTATAATACATGAAACACTTTTACATTTATAATATTAGTTAGGTTGTTTGTAGTCGCTTTAGCGTAAGAGTAAAGCCCGCGCGTTCTTGTATTTGGCTTTTGACAGTATAATTTGAGCTCTGGCTTGTGTGGCGTGCTTTGTGCAAATTTGACAACAAGTTGAAGGTTACGAGTCAAAAATGTAATTTGAGACGGTACAGTAAAATCTGTGTTAACATTTTAAAGATAATGAAATTGTCTGTTACACATAAATGTTTTAATTTAATTTTTGATAGCTTAAGAGTTGCTTATAAGTAATTTGGAATTAAATAACAAAAAATCTGTTGTTATTGTCCAGATTATAATGAGTAGGATATCTGGAATATTCTTCAAGTGTAATGTTTTCCTTCATCGTGAAGCGCATGATAAATTGTCAACATAATTTTTCATAAAATAAATTTTAATAAATGCAAAATTAGGTCTGGATTCGTAATATAAAGTAAAAACCACGACGCTCTGACTCCTTAAAACATACCGACTTTTAAATGACATTTCCTCGACATAAGGAAAGAGATACTGCCTTTCGACAGTCTACTGGTGAAGGACGGTGGAGGGACAACCTCAAAACAGGTCTATGGGTGGGTATTATGTGTGGAAATATTTGGAATCCACCAAAAGAGGACACTCATTAGTTAAAAAAGAATAGAGTAAAAAAGTATGTAAAAAACATATTACCATAGAATCATAGAAAATTTAACAGTAAGAATATACAAAACGCAATTGGTGTGTCTGTAAATAGAAGATAACAAGCTGTCGCAACGATGATTAAGGGATTCAGAATTCACAGAGGCGTGGCTAATCATGTTCATTTACAAAACGACTGAGACACTCGTGACGCTCGCTCTACGGGGATAATACTTAACTTCGCTGTTTCATTTATGAATTTACATCTAATTCTGTGATCATAGCCTAATCTAGTAGATTAGAAACCTGTTAACAACTGTAAAGCAGTAGATAAGGAGTGCAAGTGTCGAGACAAAATACTGCTAAATGAGCGTTTTATTTCCTACTGGAGAAACAATTGTACTTAGAGTTACAAAATAATGACACGTTCTGTCCATTACTTAGTTAGCATATTTAATGTATCAAATGTTTAGATATAAGTTAGTTAGTCACTCTGCAGCGTAAGTTACCCCCAAACAGGCGGAATGGCGATTGGCTGAGTTTGGCCACATAGATTGGCGTTTCTTGGCAGTTTTCCGAGATTATACGGATCGAGAAACACTCAAATTGGGTAAAAAAATCTCATTTCCTTATTCCTTGTAGCATAATATTATGAAGAGAGTTGTAGCATAGTATTATGAGAAATGCCAAAAATTCCTAAGTTAACACGGTTTTTGACCTCTTCCTTGGAATTTAGTAAAGTAAAATAACGGTCTTTTATCATCATACTGCTGCATTATAAGTTTTTGGAGCTAAGACCTACCACGCTGCTGCAATGCGGATCGGCAGGTTACAAATATCGCCGGAATTTTCCAGAGAGATGCAGATTTCCTCACAATCTTATCCTTTACCAAAAAGCGTTTTATAAATAAAAAATATCAATCAGAGATAAGTTTGTAACAGAAAAACTCATTGGTGCTTGCACGGGGTTCCGACCCGTAGCCTCCTCGAGAGATTCGCACGGTCGCGCCGTTGTACTGTCACAGCTACTTATATAAAATAATATAGTACAAGCAATATAACAGAACTAACTACTTTGCTATAATCCGCACGGGTTAAGTGAATGCATGCAAAGCCTATGTGTATGAAGCAGGCAAAATCTACGCACCTTATACATGCAGGACCAGCCACCACATGCACCCCAAGACGCAATTCACCAGCAACAACGCACACAAAAGCAGCATACACAACCACCACCACAATCTCGACGATCGTTTCACCCCGAAACCGAAGCATCATCAGGAGGATGGGCTCCACGACAAAAATCGTACTGCGCCGCGCTACCCATTCAAGCAGTCTTAAGTAGTTCAACTCCCACCATTACCCTCCGAACACATTTAGCAAAACGGAATTAGATACATTTACTTGCTCGTTAATTAAGTGACCATTGTTATTTTTTATTATCTCAAGTTGCTCTAACGTATTGAGTCGGAGTCTCTTATCACAAGTGTGGAGAATATTAAATGAATGGTCAAATACATCGAAATTGAAGGTCACTGAGATGAATCCTCGCGCTCCAATGTTATATGGTTTGCCAAAGATCAATAAAAATAATATTCCAATTCGTCCTGTTGTCTCTTACATTGGTGCCCCAGCATGTAAATTAGCCAAACATTTAAATAAAATTATACCTATGAAAACGTCCTTTCGACCATCATATGCTTTAAAAAACAGCCTTCAGCTTATTAACAAGATTAAAGATATAAATTTACCACCTCAATGTAAATTAGTCTCATTAGACGTTGATAGTCTATTCACGAATGTGCCATATAAGAATTGATTGAATTGAATTGCGCCTTGGGGTGCATGTGGTGGCTTGTCCTGCATGTATAAGGTGCGTAGATTTTGCCTGCTTCATACACATTGGCTTTGCATGCATTCACTTAACCCGTGCGGATTATAGCAAAGTAGTTAGTTCTGTTATATTGCTTGTAATATGGAATTCCGCAAAGTAACGCCTGCTTCTATAAATCATTTAAATAATATAGTATAAAATATACTATTTATATCTTATTTATTTCATTTACTGGCTACTCGCTATAGAAGAAACGAATGAATGAAATGATTTTGAGAATGTTGAATGAGCTTCCGCGTTGCTCACCAAATCGATTCTGAAAAATGAACCTTTCTTCTTTCTCTTTTTCACATAAAAAGTATTTAAGGTGCCGTAGATTTTATTGGCACGTAAAAAAATATATTATTCCTATATTAATTTGTTTTCTTATCGTAAACCCCATTAGAGCTATACAAATAAAAATATTTTTCCACGATTTCTACGAAAACACAAAAATTCTAACAAATCATTTTCAAGAGATCGCTGCTCCGATTGTTTGTCTGGGAGAATACATTGATTGAATCTACGACTTCTATTAAATATATATCGTCTGTTTGCAATTTCAGTTATATTTATTTATATATACTTCACCTTTATTATCTTTGGTACCTGACTAAATTAATAATATTGTGATTAATCTCAATGCGAAACGGTCAAAAACATTAATTTATTCCACTTTTAATCCAATACCAAAGAAATAAGATCGTCAATATCACTGAAACCGCAAATTGACCTACAAGAATCATTACACCTCGATATTTGATTTAAAGAGAATTCGATCTACCACAAGCATCGATACTTCTATTCCATGGTTTCATTGATATTCCGTGGTGCATGATAACTTACCAAAAGTATTGATGTAGTGTAACACATTACTAGCTTTGTGATTCTGTCTATCTCCTGATGATGCTTCGGTTGCGGGGCGTAACGATATTGAGTTTGTGATAGTGAATGTGTGCAGTGCTTGCGTTTAGTGGTGGCGGTGATAGAGGATTTTATTGGATACGTTTTTAAGTACGTAAATATTGACATATTGACTATCCGTTTTTATTTCTATTGTATCTATAAAAACGGATAGTCCACTCTACATTAAGCGTTATATAACTATATATTTTCTATTTACTTTTCGCAGATTATAGAAAAAATATTTTATTATTACTTTTGAGTTGATGATTGTGTAAAACATTGCATTATATATGTTTTGCGACAAAAACAAACAACATCAATATTATTTATTCAAGATGTGAAATAGTTTTATCCATAAAATTCTCACAAATTGAAATATTATGTTTATAATAATTGTTGAAGATTTCGGAAAAACTGAAATTTATTTTTTTCAGAAACTCTGCCATACATTATATGCCTTTGTCTCACCATACATTAGTATGTATAAATAAACAATATATGGTGGAATGTATTTTTAGATCTAAAAAATATATTTATTTGTAAAGGATGGTTTATAGTGCCTAGTATTTTAACTTTTAGAAAAATAGTCACTTACAATGCGATTATTAAAAAGATAGTCGCCTGACTATCTTTTCATCACCCTCCTGCCCTTATCCCACTCTAAGTGGTGTCGGCACAACATGCTACAAACATGTTGTTACATGATTTGGCTACGTATTTTACGACCGGCCGCCTGCCTGACGTCAAATTACCTTAGTCATATTTTACGACCCCTCGGTAAGAAAGAGTGTGGTCTATTTTACTCAACCGGATACCACACGGTGGGTCAACTTACCTTAGTCACCTTTTACGACACCTCGGTAAAAAATGGGGTGGTCTATTCTACTCGGCCGGATACCACACGCCGGGTCGGCTTACCCTAGTCGCCTTTACGACACCTCGGTACTATCTTTTCAAAAATACGATAAAGTATTAATCGTTATCACCTTAAATAAGTTATCTTAAGGAAGCTTACGTTGCGTCCCTACATGCGTCCTGCGTCCCTGATATTTACACGGTATATTTTAAGCAATTTAATTTTTGTATAAGAAAATATAAAGATTTATAAAACAAGAGGTGATAAATGTAGTAGGAACCCATATAAGCTTGCGGCTCCTGCTTTGCCCCATGCAAACGTACGTAAGTCGTTTGTGGGCTTGGGTATAAGATTCTATAATAAAATTCCGCAATCAATTTTAGCTACTATACTATTGAGGATTACTTAGATGTTAAGAATGCTCATTTATAGTTACTCTTGGACCCTGTACAAGATAGTAATGACATGACAGTAAGAATTATAATTTGAAAAGAGTAATCGCCGAGTTTCTTGCTGGCTCTTCACAGTAGGAACAGCATTCAGAACGAGCAGTAGAGTTGACGATTCAAAAGTGCTTGTTTACTTGAATAAAGAATATTTTGAATTTGAATTTGAAGAAAATATTAGGTATACTATGCTGTACTACCTGTGCAAAGTCTAGGTGAGCCGCTATTAAGAAATAAAATAATATATATCTGATTTTGTCGTAAATTTTTGTGTAAGTGCACCCTAACGAGAAAACACGGTGGCGTTGTCTACTCTACGTTATTATTTTGGCAATAATATAGGTAGTGCTTTTAGACGCCACCTCCCTCCCGCCGTCAGCTGGCAACGTCTGGTTACAGAAATAGTTTTAGAAATTCATCGTCTATTATTGAACATGTACTTTCGTATTTAGAGCGGCGACTTTGGTGATAGAAATACGACTGTTAAAGTGATTGGGATCGTAATACTGCAGTCATGCGGTTTTAATAGTGCATTCTGTGGGAGCGAGATATTAAGAAAAGTGATTACTCTTTTTAAAGGCTTTTTATAACTTGTCTATCACATACATACGAGGTGGAATCTTGCAAGTTAAATTTGACAAACTTCCCGGTGTCCAATCGAGCTGAAATTTTCCAGACTAGTCCAGTCTCAATAACAATAAATGTTTATGATAAGCATGACCTAATGCTGCTGGCAGAATTGGCTCCAGACGAGGAAACTCCTTAACGATTAACAATAGGGACATTATTTTTTTTTTACTTTTCAAAAATAGTGTTTTATTTCAAATTCAAATTATTCTTTATTCAAGTAAACTTGTAAAGAAGTGCTTTTGAATCGTCAACTCTACTGCTGGTTCGGAAAGCTGTTCCTACCGAGAAGAGACGGCGAAAAACATGGCGGTTGCTCTATTCAACGGTTCTTTTCTCGGCGTTTGGTTATAGCTACTCTTTGTGAAGTAAATACAAATTCAAATTCAAAATATTCTTTATTCAAGTAAACTTGTAAACAAGGGCTTTTGAATCGTCAACTTTACTGCTGGTTCGGAAAGCTTTTCCTACCGAGAAGAGCCAGCAAAAAACTCGGCGGTTGCTCTTTTTAAAATATAAATCTTAGAACTAGTTACATTTATTTATTACTGTCTTGTACAGAGTAGAAGCGCACCTATATCCACACATCCTTATCATCTAAGTAATCTTCAACAGTATAGTAGGCTTTCTGTATCAGCCTCTTTTTAACAGTGGTTTTAAACTGCTGTAATGGCATGGCCAAAATTGATTTCGGAGTTTTATCATACAACCTTATACCCATACCCACAAACGATTTACGTAATTTTGCTAGGCGCAAAGGTACAGGTTTCAATATAGAGGTATAGATATACAAGAATAATTAAAGAACCAAATATCGGTACGGCGTAACAAACTATATGATTTTGCGAACAATGCAAATGCTTCTTTCTGTACTCAGCACTAACTCTTTTGTTGTCGCTTAGACAGGTGCGCTATCACCTTAACTTTATTATGCCAGACGTGAACAGTGAAAAGGCAAGAACATTTTTAACTGTAAATTCTACGTTCTGATGTAATAAATATCGGAGAAGCTAAAACTAATTTTAAACACTACCCTTTGGTTATTTGCAGTGAAAAAGAACTGTTTGTTGAACTTGTTTGTTTTTTTACATATGACACCCTGTTCATATTATGCAGCTGGTATCAAAATTTCGATATTGCAAAGAATAGATTTACAGTAATAAATTTCTGATAAATAAAAACAGTACATAAACTTAATTGAATCAAGGTATATTTCTATATAAGAAAGTTTTTAGTGACAAAATCCATCTATTAATATCTATTATATTTACTAAATTAATTTTATTTATTTATTAAATTTACGAATATCTTTTTACATATTATACACATACACAGACACAAAAACATTGCGATTGAAATTGTTTTCTTGTTCCATAATAGCCGCTCTTTCGATTATATTATTACTAGCTGTGTAGGCTTCGCTCACGAGGAAATCAGAGTACCACAATTTTTTCTACAATTCAAATTTTAAACATAAAAGTAGTTATTGTGTTAACCATAAGAGATAGAGACATGCTATTGCGAACTTTTTTGTAGTAGTTTCAATGATCTACAATTCTCTGGTATATTACTTTAGCGTATCTCTGATGGTTTACGCAGCGCACGCGACTAAAGCTCCCGCCAAGAAAGTTAGTTATAACTGCGCGATCTCTTCAAAATAATTTACATATTACCGATATGTACTATTTCCTTAAACCATCCGGAAGTATTACACTATTTTTTGGTAAAAAACCGTACAAAAATCCGTTCAGTAGATTTTGAGAAAATCGATTACATACAGACAGACAGCTTTTTGGGACTCTGTTTTAAAATAAGTATAGATTAGGTATATATATTATACTATATTAGATTAGGTATTTTTAAGTTATGTTTTCTTGTCAGTAAAGCTTTCTCAGACCTCATTACTTGTTTATATTATCGTTTCAAGCATCAAATAATTACAAAGTTTTCTTCATGTTTGTCGTTTACAATATCCGTTACGATCAGATTCATCACAGGCCTGTCACTCCAAGAGGTTGCTTTGATGTGGTTTTCCGCCTCATGATTCCCGTTACAGGATACCATTACTGATCTATAATATAATGAGATACATCATCTTAGTTAAAGATTTCTTTTACCTGACTGATCTATACTTTATTGTTACAATAATCTTGAAACCGATAAAATCAAATGTTATAATACTTTCAAATTTAATTACTAAGCGCAATAAAGCAGCCACTCAGTTATTCTTATTTTCTCAGTGGAGGACAGTATTCTTGATATTCATACAGAATTATTGTATTCATAAAAAAATCTGGCACTCCTTTCAATCGACATATTTATACTGCACGTAAATCTTTTTTATGACCATTTATTATATATTTTTTGGTTCAAATCAAAATAATCTTTATTCAAATAAACCATTTCAGGCACTTTTGCATCGTAAAGCATCAATATGATTAATGAAGCTACAACTGGTTTGGAATGTTGCTCTTACCGAGAAGAACCAGCAAGAAACTTGGCGGTCAGTCTTTTAAATACTTTCAATTATACATCATTAAACCGCTGTCTTGTACGAAGCTGAAAGGATTTTCAAATCCAGGCTTTCTTATCATCCAAATAATCTTCAATTTTGTAATATGCTTTATGTATAAGCATATTTTTTACACTTAGTTGGAATCTTTCTGTACACTGGTCTAGAATGGATTGAAGAATTTTATTATAGGAGCGAATAGCGAGACCAACAAATGAGTTGCTAACTCTGCTGAGTCGCGACGCAGGTTTCACAAGCTGTTTGTGACCTCTCGTATGTCTATGATATACATCAAATTTTGTTTTATACGTACTTATATTTTTCCGTACAAATTGAATATTACTATATATATATATATTGTGATGCTACAGTCAGTATGCCTATTTCTTTGAACTTTTCGTGAAGGGACTCACGTTGCTTCATATTATAGATAGCCCGTATGGCTCTTTTTTAGGCAACAAAAATCTTTTTTATATCGGCCGCTTTACCCCACAGCATTATTGCATATGACATAATGCTGTGGAAATAAGCAAAATAAACAAGTCGTGCTGTTTCAACATCGGTTAAATGTCTAATCGACATATCTATACTGCACGTAAATCTCTTTTATGACCATTTATTATATTAATGAATAAACACAGTAAATTGTGCACGAAACATTTAAGTTCGCTACACGAAATAAATATTTATCACATATATAAAATATAGAATATTTCAACACAAACATTGAATTCTTCGAGATATTACGTATCACGATAAACAGCAATTAGTACGTGAACAAAGGATACCTGTAGCACTGATGTAAAATTAATTGTACTAAAGATAACTTTACATAGAGGTGTCTATTCTTATTACGCTTCATAAGCAATCATTTATTTTAATATTATTAATTTTTGTTGCCCAACAATTTAATGGTCCTAAAAAACATTTTAATTTGTCCACCTGCTGAAATTATGTCACCATTTTTGCTATGAGAACTGTTGTTTATAATATACTAGCTGAGCCAGCGGCTTCGCCCGCGTGTAAATCAGCGTCTCACAAATTTTTCTAGAATTCAAATTTTATACAAAAAATGTTATTGTGAGTTAACCATAAGAGATAGAGACATGCTATCACGGACTTTTTTGCAGTATTTTTATAGATCAACAATTCTCTAGTACATTACTTTAGCGTATCTCTGCTGGTTTACGTAGCGCACTCGACTAAAGCTCCAAGCAAGCAAGTTTTTAACATATGCACGATCTCTTCAACACAATTTACATAACACCGATATGTACTATTTACCTAAACCATCTGGAAGTATTGCACTATCTTTTGGTGAAAGCCGTAGAAGATTCCGTCCAGTAGATTTTGAGAAATTCGATTACATACAGACAGACTGCTTTTTGAAACTTTGTTTATAATAAGTAAAGAAGAAGATATAATATACATATTGTTGCAATAGCATGTAATTGAAATAAAACATTTTATTCTTTATACAAAAAAATATCGCATGCTTAGTATTAAAGAAACCTAATCCAAAAAAAAGTTGTTTTGTGGCAATTTGTAACAAAGCGTAGTTTAGCGCCTACAACACTTGCGAGTGTTACAGAGACCCATTACTTGGAAGTAGGGGTGGACAGAATCACCAATCACTTAGTGATCATGATATGATTCACTCATCATATAGCATCATCTGCTATTGAATTTTAGATAACTGTTATTGCTGTACAAAATTATGGATATTCCATAAAAAACTAAAATAATATTTCAAAGACATGTTATCATTATATCATACGTATCGAGGTTATGTGGCACTTTTACGATATTCCAAGTGAATGTGTTACGTAGAATTTGATTTAAGATATTGAATTGAATATGATTTAAGAATTACGTTTGTTTGTAATAACAATAACTTTGTCCAGTGATAGCTGAATAATATAATAGCCGATAGCATTTTTTGCTATTTGCTATTTACGCTTTTAGCAATTCAGCGATTACTGGACTAAATGATTGCTTATACAAATAAATGTAGTCCTTATATCCTATACATTGCATACGCATATTGTTTGTGTATACAATAGCAGTACGATCACCGTGTTAACCTTTGATCATATCATAGTGCGAATATGATTCTCAAATCGCAATCATACCCAAGCTTACTTGGAAGTGCAAGAAAACACTAGTTGTTCGGTGCATTAGCACGTTACACATTATTAGTTTAAAGACGGACACGCGGCGCCGCCGCACTCAGTTTGCAACAGTCTACGAGCAACGCGAACAACGCGCGCGCCCCGGTATTAGTTTTAGTAGCATTAGTTTATAGTAGCATAGTATTAGTGTATCATTAGTTTTATAATAAGTTTGGAGTAGAAAACAATTCTTCAGCACCAACTACACTTACACTAGTTTTTTAAATCACTCAAGCTTAATTTCAAATTAGGTCGCTTTAATACTAAGCGTGCGATATAATCGTTATTTTCAATATTTACATATGATTTAATTTAAAATTACATAAATTTATGATGTCAGTAACCTTTACACCACCATCTACTGTATCATACAATGCTTGTTAAGAAACACGTATTTCTTCAGACAAAAGCTTTTAATAGAAGGAATCCCGCCGATGCCGAGTATTGTTTGGTCTAAGTTTATTTAGGGAAAACAATACCCACCATAGGCGGGATTTACGCGCTATTTCATGGAAGACATTTTAAAATATTTTATTTTCACTTAACCATACAGTAAACACAGTAGTCACTTACCAATTCCATAACGAAAAGGTTATACATAGTTTGATATAGTTTAAGTTTTATGAAAAAGACAAAGAGAAACTCATTAAATGAAATATGTACAATGTATATGTGTTACAAGTAAGTAGTAAAATAATACTTGCGTTTATTTTACATGCATCGCAACGACTATATAACTAAGTATATAATAGAATAATTTCATTAATTAGGCGTTACTTTGCGGAGATCCATAATACAAAAGTAATAATAAAAATATTTTGCTATAATCTGCGATAAGTAAATAGAAAATATATATAGGTAAATAGAAAATATATATAGGTAATGCTAAATCTATAGTGAACTATCCATTTTTTCATGCCCGATACATGTAGAATTCATAAAAACACAAGCACAAGCCTCCACCACTGCCATCACAATATACAGCACTGCACACGTTCACTATCACAAACTCAACGCAAACGAAGCATCATCAAGAGATAGGCTCCGCGATGAAACCGCATAGCGTTTGCGCAAAGCAAAATTGAGCATTAAATATTATATATATTTATATTCTATTTACTTTCTCGCGGATTATGGCAAAATAATTTTATTATTACTTTGCAAACCATGACGAATTAAAAAGGATAATTCGCTCTTTTAAGTGGAACTCTAAAGAAATATGTTTAAAAACATATTTAAAGAAGAGTATATGTGCCGTGTGGCACTGAGTAGGATAGACCAACCTCATTTCTTTCCGAGGTGTCGTAAAAGGAGATTAAGGTAAGTGCCGTGTGGTATCTGGTTGAGTGGGATAGACCAACCTCATTTCTTACCAAAGTGTCATTAAACGCGGCTAAGGTAAGTTGACGTCAGGCAGGCGGCCGGTCGTAAAATACCTTTCCAAATCATGTAGCAACATGTTTATTTAAACTGATTGTGCCGACCCTACTTAGAGTGGGATAAAGTCAAGTGAATGAAATTTAGAAATGTTTAAAAACTATTTTTTTATATTGTATATAAGGGAATAGCTAAAGTGTAAATGCAATTATAAATTTATTATCACATCAATATCAGATGAGATTCAAAACGAAACTCGAATTGACATAAAACTGAATACTTACATTTGTTAATTAGTTGCAACTCGCAAAAGTTTCAGATACCAACGAGTGCTCGAGCTTCCGTGGTTGGATTTTAATTCATGATAATATACAATATCAAGCACATTAGTAATAAGATATTAAATGAAGAAAGGGTGTGCTGCGAATAAGGAATTATTTTACATTTATGATCTGTATTAATGATGATGCAGATTAATTAAATCAAAATTCGTAATCTACCACAGATATGACATTTCATTTAGCATTGGAACCTGATTGAACTTCTTATGTGTTTCAAAATGTTTGTGCCCGAATGCATGTTAACCACTAGATGGGGATAGATTTATTTCAAAGGAAACGCTATTGATCGGAAACAGGTAATACAAAAGGTTATAAAATATACGCGTACTTTCTTCAGCGTCTCTACTCGCCTGTATACAATATTTTATTCAGCGTATAATACGTACAACTGGTTTTGCTTATAAATTATAGCGCTAATTCTCGATCTAAATGACGATATTATATCGCAAAGATAATGTTGCAGTTTGGCGACTAATGTTATTTCGAGAATTGTCCTATATCAACCTACAAGGCACGCAGTTGTCTTTAAAATAGAAATATCATGATATTGATACGTGTATGAGATAGCAAATTAACAGATCAAATAAGTATACGTTCGTTGTAAGGATATATTGGTATGCTTTTAATCCGGAATTCAATACAATTAAATAGGTAATTTTTTAAATTTTCAATCATCCTAAACTGTGCTCGCGGTTTCGCTCACGTGGAAATCAGTGTATACGAAGTTTATCCCGCGTAAATCCCAACTTCTCGGGAATCCTGGGATAAAAAGTAGCCACAGCAGCAACTAACTTCCAGTGAAAGTGCCATCAAAATCGGCTTAGCCGTTCCAGAGACGGTACTATCACTTCCTCAAGAATTACACTATCCTATACGAAAAATCGTACTATTTAGCAAACATACACAGTACAGAGAGAAAACTTTTGAGGACTTCATTTTCATAAATCACTCGCCTATGGATTGATATTAAACAAAAGTAAATATCTGTAATCAAGCTTTTTAAAAAAGGTATGAAGTTTTTAATTAAGCTTTACAAAATTGTTTTCCACGGCGAGAAAGAATTTAAATCAATCGAATAAGTGGCGTTCTTTTTCAATAACGAGGTGTTTCAAATAGGCGCTTATGTTCACTAGAAAAGAAATTTATTTTCAAGATTGGAGATAAAAATTATTGAGATAGAGTATAATAAATATGCTTTAAGCTTTTCTAAGCTGTTTTTCATTTACGGATTTTGTGACGTATTATATTTTATGATGTTATTTTTATTATATTGATTTTAAATTATTATTTTAGAATAATTATATTTATATTCAAATCAATTCGAATTCAAAATATTCTTTATTCAAGTAAACTTGTAAACAAGTGCTTTTAAATCGTCAACATCTACTGCTGGTTCGGAAAACTGTTCTTACCGAGAAGAGCCAGCAAAAAACAGGCGGTTGCTCTTTTCAAAGTACAATTCTTATGACTAGTCACATTTAGTCATTACTGTCTTCTATAGGGCCGAAGAGTAGCTATATCCACCCATTCTTATCGTCTAAGCAATCCTCAATAGTATAGTAGGCTTTCTGAATTAGTCTTTTTTAATAGTATTTTTAAACTGCTGTAATGGTAAAATTAAAGTAAATTGTGGAATTTTATTATAGAATCTTATACCCATTATACTTATAGATACGAGTATATATGTGTCTTTTACTGCCAAAATGCTCGACGAACATTGATTAAGTTTGGAACAATTAAAGCTTATACATCGGGGTAAGATATGCCCTTTCAAAATAACTGCTGTTTTTTTTTCTTAAGGGAATAGTGAAAAAAGTAGTATTAAATTATTGAAGTTTCTTAAACGCCTAAGTAGCAACTATTTTACTAAACGATTGTAATAATAACTTTTAATTCTTTAAGACGTAGAAGCATTTTTAATGAATTCAGAATTGTAAATACTTAAAATAAAATATAATACTACATAAAATAAAATAAATACTTAAAAAGTATTTATATTAATATCTAGATAGTATTTGTGTACAGTTTTACACTAAGTATTTGTGTACAGTTTTACACTAACAGAGACAGATATTAAATTTATTAATTCAAAATCACATCTTACAGGTACAATGAACCACAATAAATTTTATTTTACATAGAACAGTTTATTGCATAGATTTAATGTTTATTTATTTAGTCTTCGGACAGCTAGTTATTGTTACATATGTAACTTAGACATAAGAAACATAGAAACTTAAGAAAAATAATTTAATATGTGCATCTTATAAAGGTGCATGCACTAAATAATTGTCTTCTAATATATAAAAATGAATTTTCTCTGTATGTGCTTAATAGACTTCAAAACAGCGCGACCGATTTTTATGAAACTTTCAGACGCTGTTTAAAATGACCCAGCGGATGATCCTGTAAAATTTGGTAGCACAAAGAATTTTTATTATGAGTTCTGTTTCGAGGAGAATTCGAAACCAGTCTGAGCCACAGCAACGTATACCCATATATCTAGTTACCTAGGTAGAATATAAATAAGTAATTTATTCCAATATCAATTGCAGTAAGAGACAATTTGTTCTTGTTCTTTTGACCGATTACACTAAACTAACTCGAGTAAGCTTATGATTTATACTGATGAATGTAGTTTAATGTTATTATCTTCTGAGAATCAAAGATACTGTGCCAAACTATTGTCGCCGTCCAAAGCCTTGTTATATATTGGCGTCCAATCTATTATAATTCTACGTGTAACATATCACCTGTGATTTCAATCATATACCTACCACCGAGTAAATATTATTCTATTCTGTACTATGTCTGTCTTTACGGTCACTGAAGTAATATAGATGAAGCTTATAGAAGAAGAATAGCTGAGCAGAATAGACCACCCTTATTTCTTACCGAGGTGTAGTAAAAGGCGACTAAGATAAGATGACCCACCGTGTGGTATCCAGTTGAGTAGAATAGACCACCCTCTTTCTTACCGAGGGGTCGGAAAAAACGACTAAGGTAAGTTGACCTCAGACAGGCGGCCGACAATGTAAAATCCGTAGCCAAATAATATGACAACATATTTGTAACATGTTGCCCCGACCCATTTTTCTTACCGAGGTGTCATAAAAGGCGGCTAAGGTAAGTTGACCTACCGGGTAGTATCCGTTTGAGTAGAATAGACTACCCCCTTTTTTACGGAGAGGTCGTAAAATACGACTAAGGTAAGTTGACATCAGGCAGGCGGCCGGTCGTAAAATACGTAGCCAAATCATGTGATAACATGTTTGTAACATGTGCCGATGCCACTTAAAGTGGGATAAGGGCAGGAGAATGATGATGATGATGATATATATTTGCTAATTTAATTCAAGGGTAACGAAACATTGGTGTCGGAGTACGAGAAATGTTTAGCGGAGATAACATCACTGAAGGGTCAAGTTTTAAAATTAGAGTCAACTTTACTAGAATCCCAAATAAGATTGCCATTGAAACCTCTGAACGATACTAAACCAGAACTGGATTATTGGAGAAAGTAAGGTTCTATTAGTTTACAAAACCTAATGTTGCCCATTTAGAGTGGGATAAGGGCAGTAGGATGATGAAGTAATACAGATGAAATTTAGTGCATTTGTCGCTAATGTACTGGACTGACATGAATTTTCAAAATATGCGCATGTAATTGAAAAAAAAGTCATACCATATCAAATGAAGGCATATCTGATGTACAGTATATGAATACCAACGTGCGTTAATCAACCATAATTACACGTAATTAAGGATTTAAATCTGTATTCGCGACTTTTGTCTTCTATTAATCGTTTCGATAGCTTTTTGACGCATTTATATAATACGAGCTGGGCCAGCGTCTTTTTCCGCGTGGAGATCAATATGTCACAAATAACAAAAAAAATTTATAATTAATTTAATTGAAATTTTGAATATAAAAGTAAGAATTGTGAGTTAACTATAAGAGATAGAAACGTGCTGTCGCGGACTTTTTTGTGTTATTATTGCAGAACTACAATTCTTTAAGATATAACTTTAATGTATCTCTGCTAATATTACGCTGCCCATGCGTTTAAATCTTCCAGCAGGTGAGTTTTTTTAAAGCCGCGCGACCTCTTTAATTTACATAATATCGTAATGTACTTTAAACTAAATCTTCCGCAAGAATGGCACTATCTTTAAGTAAGAGCCATATAAAAATCCATTAAGTAAATTTTGAAAAAAAAAACGATTACATACAGACAGTCAGTTTTTGAGGACTTTGTTTTATAATAAGTGTAGATATAGACAGGCATTTGATATGTAAGCCATTTATTGTTCAGCCAACCCGCCAAATAAAATAAATATTTTTTAAATCTAATTCTAATAGATTCGTATTCCTCCACTATAACTTTATACACCAACCGTATTTTAATTTTCAAATAAGTCAAACTTAACTTAATTCTAAGTATTTTACATTTTCTTCGCGTTGTTTCGAGAATGCAAAGTTTCATGCAACTTACATGCACCCTCTGAAATGACTTACTTAAAATAAGTTAGTAAGCTGTCTCCTTAATGGTCATATATCACTTCTGAGAATTAAGGACTTGCTTTATAATAAATTAAAACTAAGTATAACAGTATATAGATGTTTTACTACAAAGTTGGATTTACCCTAGATTTAGATTTTTTTTTCTTTTACATGTCGTGTCGCATCCGGCGGAATAAAATAGACCACCCTCATTTCTTACCGAGGTGTCGTAAAAGGCGAATAACGTAAGTCGACAAACCGTATGGTATCCGGCTGATTAGAATAGACCACCCTCTTTCTTACCGAGGGGTTGTAAAATGCAAATAAGGTAAGTTGACGTCAGGCAGTCGGCCGGTCGTAAAATACAAAAGTAAAAGTAGCCAAATCATGTGACAACATGTTTTTAACATGTTGTGCCGACCCCGCTTAAGAAAACAAGGCTCGAAAGTAATACATTTTCAATTACAACTGATTCAATATTGGGGTCGGCGTTCAATCCCAAAAGTTAAAACCACACACACTAAAACAGCTCGGGGTACAATTCAATTGTTTCGTTCAACTATGAAGTGAACACATAAATCTCGATTCTTCGGTAAGAAAGTTGAAAGTGGATTTATAAATGGTTCACAGTTTGATTCGGAAATGGGAATCCATAATTTAGTTTCTTCGATACCAATATTTGTTTTACGAAAGAGTACCTATTGTTTTTATTGAGAGTAGTCTACTAAAGACAAGTTATGCTTGGAGTAAAAAGTAACGCCAAAGGCCTCCTCTCACCGTTTTTGAAGAGAAGGTTTCGAAGAATTAAGATCCACCACGGTGCTCCAATGCAGACTGGCAGGTTAGGCATTTCGCCAGACACTCTTCAGATACATATATGCAGGTTTCCTCGCGATGTTTTCCTTCAGCGAATAACGTGTGATAAATTGCAATTATCATTTAGAAATATGAGAAAAAGCAATTAGTTTTTCTGTTAGTTCTATTAATAGAAATTGGATCCTGACTGGGGCTCTCGAAAGAGTCGAACTCGTCGAAAGAGTCGAACTATCTTACAGCTGGGCTATCATGCTTTGAGTATGTCTACTTAAATTAGGAGGATATTCAAGGAGACTACTAACGATATAATTAAACGTATTTTGAAACTCAAGTGAAAGTAATGGGCGTGCCATTTTCAAATTTGCTTATGCATTTTTTAGTGCCTATGCTAACTAATCAAATCATAAAGTATTGTATATGTATATGATTATTATAAGCATAGGTCTTTTTAGGTATTTGCGATTTCTCAGGAACAACGTTAAATGGTACAATCTATGACCATAAATGTAATATTTTTTATGTGGCGTTAGTTGAATTGAATCCCATTTATATTCTGGGCGAACGGGTTTTCACTTAGATACTGAAAATAGTGAGACTTGATTCCATCTAAAATGCTTAGAATAGTAGTTTATTTCAGTTCTACGTTCCGTGCTACGGTGTAACGTTTTAATATATTTTTAAATTTATGTTATTTAATTTTTAGGAAATCTATAATAATATAAGATATCTGTCTTATATTACAGGACAAAAGCGCATTTTACATTAAATCAGTTATATTTTGTACCTCTTCATCACTCTGTAGAATATACAGATTGTAAAATCTACAGATGTTGAATCTTTAAGCGATTATTTTACTTTAAGGCGCTGAACAGAGCTGACGCAAATTCAGATTTCGGCATATAAGCCACGCCCACAATTTCTGCGACGGCGTAGCGACAAAATTAATTTTTTAACACCCATTGTAGGTGTACACTATTTTATCCAAACTTTTTTTGTACAATTTATTTAAAAAACTTATGTCTAATTAATCTTATAAAACTAAGTATGCTGAAACTATAACTAAACACCTAAAAAAAGACATATTATCAACAAGGAATAGTCACAAAAGGCGGCAGCTAGCGACACACGTCCGTATAGCAGCGCGCCTCAGCGATCACTGTCTATATTCGTAGATGTAAAAGAGAAGCGAGACGATGACTCGTTTCAGTTTTGCTATTTTCTAAAAAATATTTAATTTGAATGAAATATCTTAATTAATTCAAAATTTAAATCTTACATTCTCTTTATATTATAATGATTTATTAGTCTTATTAATTTTACCAATTTTTGTTGATAAATATTAGAGATATTTACGATCAAAGTAAAAATCAGAGGTCTATTTACCAATTTTTTTTATCGAAAAAAAGTATCGTAATCATGTTTTGAAATCTTACATTCTCTCTGAGATATGATGTATATTAACATATATTTTTCTTTTAATCGTCATCCCTATAGCTTTTGTTAAAAACGTGTTTAAAGTCAGCCTATTTGGCTCTGTTCAGCGCCTTAATACATTTTTAGCACTAAATCTAAAATAATGATTCTCATAGTTACGTAATTTCAAAGTTAATCTCGGTTTTCAAAGTTTTCTACAAGTACTTCAATCTCACTTCCAACTTAGCAACTATTTCAGACTAAGATGTGTTAAGATAATTTACTTAAATATTGTATGCAAGACAAATTATATCGGCCTCTATTGTATATTATCATTAATGTATAAGAGGACCAAAAACTGATTTGCAGACTAGCAATATTTGCTCATTTTAAGCCACTTTACCTAGACAAGACAATGTGATTACATAAAATGTAATTAAATAAAAATTGAAATAGCATACTATTAATATAAATATATAGATATCAATCGATACTACAGAAATATTACTCTAAATCTTTAACGTGATTTTAAGTTATTACGTATCATTTGTTGGCTCTAACAACAATTGACTCTCAAGAAGTGCTCTGATACAATAACATCTCGATTCATCCTCATAAATTCGGATTAAGATCGGCTCTGTTGACACACTCGGTCCCAGTATTAAATAGCTTTTTTTCTCACTCGACTTTACGAGGCAGGTAATTGAAAATGCCGGCTTATGCTCGGTAAATACTGCTTAGTTATAAAACGCGTGGGCAAACAGTTAAAAAAAAATCTGAAGAGTGTTCTTTGATCTTTTTTGATTCGTTTTCTTGAATCTGTTATATTATGCTGACTTTGCTTTATAATTTAAAATTATTAGTAGCCGCAGCGAACGAGAAGTGCGTCTAACTCTTCCTAATGGTTCACGACTTCCAACCCCTATCTTGTTGTTTGCTATAACAAAGTATATATATACCTAATTAATAATTTAAATTTATGCTGCGTTTTGTGCCTGCAAAATACACATCAAGTTGAAACCTGTATACACTAGGGACTTCCGGGATATGTAGGTTCAGCCGAGTTAATTTTACAATCGAGGAACGAGAAGAATTTTTGACTAGGATTAGAATAGTGACAGGTTTTATCATAAAAGCATAAATGTATTTCCATTGTAGTGGGCAAGATGTAACCTCGTGAGACATCAGTAAATAACAAGTTTTTTTTAGCAACTGTGACCTAAATAGGTAAATATTTATTTACCTATTTAGAAATAGGTAAATAGGTAAATATAGCCGTGTGGTATCCGGCAGAATAGAATAGACCACCCTCCTTTCTTACAGAGGTGTGGTAAAAAGCGACTAAGGTAAGTTGACGTCAGGCAGGCGGCCGGACGTAAAATACGTACCATATGACAACATGTTTGTAACATGTTGTCATATGTTGCCAACCCCACTTAGAGTGGGATAAGAGCAGGAGAATGATGAATGATGACCTAAATAGGTAAATAGAATGTTTATGGAATGATATAATTCAGGACGACTTAAATTTTACCTCTGCCTGACAATACCAATAACTTAACAATAATAGTTGCAACTGTATTTATAACTAGATTTATTTATTTTTATTATATTTTTTATATATATTATAGACAAAGATAAGTATATGTGTTTTATTTTACCTATCTTATTATCGGTTGCGACACTATCACTTACAGGCCATTTATGCCCACTCTATGCAAATTATTCTTTGATTACGTCCGCGATGTTTTTGAAATTCAGAATCATAAAGATATTGATAGACTACCAAGCACTCATATTTATATTATAAATGCGGAAGTATGCAAAACGAAATTAGGCACGTGTAACTTATTTAAATATATTATACTAGCTGTGCCAAAAACGGCTTCGCCGGCATGGAGTTCAGTGATTTACGAAACTTTTCCGGAATTTCTGAAAATTTGAACATAAAAGTAGTTATTGTAAGTTAATTGATAAGTTATAAATTCGACTTTATTTTTTTAATTCATCCATTTCGTCCAGTGAGTTTGTCACCATACGATTTTATTCACTTGTTTAAGCCTATTAGACAGCAATCCACTTTGAAATAACTTTCCATACACAGGTTTTGTCTGAGTCGCTTTAGAACCTTACACCATACACACTTATTCAAATTATTCGTAAAATGTGGGGCACATTACACGAATAATTGAAATAGGTGACCTGTCACATTAGTTGATTATGTAAGGAATTCAAGTTTTTGATTTAATCACCTTAATGGCGAAAAGAAATTGACGTTTTTACGAATAAAGCTTTTAGTTAACATAATTTAATCAGAACCTTTTCACATCTAGCAAACCTCAGGTTTAAAGTAACGGCCTGTTAGTATCCCACTGCTGGGCATAGGCCTTTTCTCTCCATATTTGGAGAGAAGGGTTGGAGTTAAGACCTACCACGCTGCTCCAATATGGATTGGTAGGTTACACATATCCCCAGAATTCTCTAGAGATATGCAGGTTTCCTCAAGATGTTTTCCTTCACCGAAAATCGTATGATAAATTGCAATTATCAATTAGACACATAAATTTTTAATAGAAAACTCATTGGTGCCTGCACGGGGTTTGAACCCATGATCGTCACTAGAGAGTCACACAGTCTCACCGCTGGGCTATCACAGCTTCTTTTTAGCTACTTTTTAGGACTATAAACCTGAGGTTAACTAACTTACTACTTTTACTGTTACTTACTAACTTTATTTAAAAGTCATGAAGTTTCAATAGAGAAAGCTGCGTGTTAGCGGATGCTGAAGCAATAACAGAGATATTAGTAGATCAACGCGGAATATTAATCAAAAATTACATCCTGAAATGAATATTAGATTTTGGTCACGTACACATTGCCCTGTTTGGGATATTATATTGATTTTTAATTTGCGCTACCATCAAGTACGCGTTCTGATTTTATTAATGGTGCGAGGTTAAGGGTCGGTTCGAATTCCATTTTATTACATCAAGCGATAATGATTTTTATAACGAAATATTAGAACTTAATTTCGTTGTATATGTAGTCACATAATTTGTTTTGTTATCGACTTTAAAATGGAAGTTATGACGATAGTTATTATTTACTGATAATACTAATTTTTAATTAAGGGTGAATCGATTTTAGTTTTAGTTATTAAATTATTTTGTAGTAAAATGTTTAATATAAATAGTAACTAGTTTAATAAATAACTATATATTGATTAATAGATTATGATAGCTCGGTAAAGGATTATCATATTTGTGGCTGTTAAAAATCAGTTATCTTTTACTGAACTTTAGTGTTATAGTAAAAATGTTTAAAACTTTGAAACGCGGAATGATGTTATGCAATGATGGACTTTTTTGTCAGTAAAACCCATTATGAGTCGTCAACGCCTGACGGGGACGAGCAGAGGGTATGTCGGACTCTCACCGACTAAAAACCTGACAATGCTCCACCACGCTGCTGGTGGCGGGGACAGGGTACCGTTGTACATATTGCCCCACCCAGTTTCGAAACTTACAAATTTATAAGGTTATTGGCATAGAAATGAAAATTATGAGCCAATATTCTACGATATAAAGATAACCATTTGTTACAACGTGCAAATTAGGGGCAATATAATGGTTCTCTTTGTCCAAATTTATATATAAATAATATTTTGTGAAAAGTGGCTGAGGCATTTCAATTTTCTCACACCATTAAAAATACTGTTTAGTCATGCTGAGATTTTTATACGGTGCAAGTATCAAAAGAAAAGGGAATTAATAAGAGAAAGTAAATCATGTAATTTGTAAGTGCGGTTAAAATGTTTCTATATCATCAAGGTATGATAAAGCATTTGACTAACTGCCTACAAACAAAATAAGAATTTCTATCTCTCCAGGTTGGCCTAACTCTTTAAGCCCTGCAAATCTTGCTCCGAGTTTTAAAACATCTATACATACAAATACTAGGAGTTTCCTTCTTCGCTCCTCCTGTATGACAACAAATATAGGTAAAAAAAGAAAAAAGTAAACTAGCGGCCTGTTACAATCCCACTGCTGGGAATAGGCCTCCTCTCTCCGTTTCTGGAAAGAAGGGTTGGAGCTAAAACCTACCACGTTGCTCCAATGCGGATTGGTAGGTTACACATATCTCCAGAATTCTCTAGAGATATGCAGGTTTCCTCACGATGTTTTCCTTCACCGAAAAGCGTGTGATAAATTGCAATTTTCAATTAGACACATGAGTTTTAATAGACAAACTCATTGATGCCTGCCCGGGTTTGAACTCGTGTTCCCCTCGAAAGAGTCTCACGGTCTCACCGCTGGGCTATCGCTGCTCCAAATATAGGTACCCCAAATAAATCCTGATTGAACCAAATGATATAGATATATTGAATTGAACCTCGAATCAAGAAAATTGTGTCTCGTTTTTAATAACATCTATCTAATAACATATTAAATATTAATAAAATAAAAAAATAACGACAGTTAAATGTTACACCGTATTTAAATAAATTAATGGATTGTTTTGTAAATATTCAGTCGCGTTTCTTCTTGACCTTCTTCCTTTCTTTTTTTAAAAGTTCATCTGAAAAGTTTATTATCTCTATTTGTAACATCTAACAGCATTCATTTTTCTTGGTGAATATTGAATATATCAGTTTATTTAAATTAGGATTAATGGTATACATACGTGCGAGATATTTTTTACCAATATTAAGCATATGTGACGTTTTTCATTGTGTATATTCAAGATTAGTACACAAGAGCATCCTTATTTAAATGTATATTAAAAAGGATGCTATCAGTGAAACTGTAACCCTAGCTTAGTTTAGAATATTTTTATTATGAGTATCGTTGTATTCTGGTATATGCACTATTTCATGTATATCTGCAATCGATTATGTCAATTATATGTGTTTTATTATAATAAGAATGTATACTAATTTTAATTCTTATCGCTAGCTGTAGAAGTAAAAGTAAAGTAGCGGCCTGTTACAATCCCCCTGGTGGGAATAGGCCTCGTCTCTCCGTTTCTGGAGAGAAGGGTTGGAGCTAAGACCTACCACGCAGCTCCAATGCGGATTGGTAGGTTACACATATCTCCAGAATTCTCTAGAGATATGCAGGTTTCCTCACGATGTTTTCCTTCACCGAAAAGGGTGTGATAAATTGCAATTATCAATTAGACACATGAGTTTTAATAAAAAAATTCATTGCTGCCTGCCCGGGTTTGAACTCGTGTTCCCCTCGAAAGAGTCGCACGGTCTCGCCGTTGGGCTATCACAGCTCAGCTTGCTAATTGTAGTCCCCTATTATTATGATTTAAACTTACTTGTGTATACTTTTTACATAACTGATTTGATTAATCTTTTGTTGCTTGAAATAAAATAAAGCAATTCAAAACTATTTTGCCCTTTTTAAGATGAAACTTGGCATAGCATTGACCTTATTTATACTCGTATGTGTAAGCGACAAAAACATCTTAAAGTTCCAACTATATTCAAATGAAAGTGACCCCTAACAGCTAACCCATTATTGCCAGATGTTAGTGATAATGGACCGGTAAAGCCGTAACCCCTCGTTTACACCCAATCTGTTTTACATGAACTCTAAAATGTTCATAGTTTGGAATGTTACCGAGACGCATCAGAACCACCTAAACTAACCTGAAGCCATTTTTTATAAGCTATTTGAAAAATAGTAAACTATTAACAATTGTTATTATTGTTTATAAATCGGTCATAAGACCTGTCGTATTGAATGGATCAGAATGTTGAGCAATGAAAAAGATGAGAATGTTAAGGTGGATGTGTGGTGCGATAAAACTGGATAAAACACAAAATGAGTATATAAGAGGAAGTCTGAAAGTTGCGCCCATTATAGAAAAGACGAGAAGTGCAAGATAAAGATGCTATAGACGTGTAATGAGTAGGGATGAAAATCATGTGACCAAACGTTAAAGTCTTACATATCAATGTGGATGGATATATAGCTAGAGGGGGGCCTAAAAAGAGATGGTTGGATTGCGTGAAGTATTTATTTAATTATATAAGATATGCCAACAGTATTCTTAAGACACATATTTGATTATACATATAAATTCATACAGTTACTCTTAATCTATTTAAAATACTATTACAGGCATATACAACAACTCATAACTAATAGTATAAACATTGGATATAGTAAGATTAACCTTAATATTAAAAAGAAATTAAAATTATCAGTGAACTAAATCTGAAATGTTAAAAGAATATATAGAATACAAAAAAAAAACAAACAGAAACTTAAAACAACACTGAATGAACTTTTTACTTATAGCTCAACATCTTTGGAGTTTTTTTCATTGTAGGCCATCATCAACTTATTCAATGGTGAATACTTATCCGAATTTGTTCTAGATACTCGACAAGCAAAATATTTCTTAATTGGAAATCTGGGTATCCTGTGAGGAACTAATATAATATGTTTATCTGACAAAGTAGATCAGCTGTTGTTGTTGATTAGTGAACTAATTTATATAGCGCTAAAAGATCAGCAGCTTTACGACGTTGGACAAGTTTCGGGATTTTTAAATAATCAAGTCTGTCCTCATAATTTGCGCGGTATGGACACTTCGAATCTTTGAATGCAAGAAATTTAGTGAATGAACGTTGAATGCGTTCAAGCCTATCGAAGTATGACATTAATGTAAAAGAAATAGCGCCAGAGTTGTCGAATGATAGGACAGAATGGAAGAGAAAAACATGTTTTACTCCACTTAGAGTGGGATAAGGACAGGGGAATAATAAATAAATAAATATATGGGACACACACACGGTTGTCCATCCCCAAGGTAAGTAACTTAATACTTGTGTTGTGACGAACACCTGGTAGATATACTGCATACATAATTTTGAATACATACTTAAATAAAAATGTACACCCAGGTTCCAAGAACCAACAAATTGTTTATAGAAAATGTTGGCCCTCGGCGGGAATCGAACCCGCGACCCGTTGAGCTGAAGGATCATTACCCGCTGCGCCAACGGGCCAGTCAAATAGAAAAAGGGGAATGATGAACAATTGTTGATTGTTTACAATCAAACACCGTAAATGCGATGTAAGCAATCGCACCCGCCAACCGCTATCATGCTTTAGAATATTGTATTGATTATTTTCACCTGCTAAAGTTATTTTCACAGCTACATATTAAGATTATAGATTGCCGTAATTACTTATAGTCTGCAGTAATAGACGACTGGCGCAGCAACGAGTAGAATGAAGCACGCTCATTTATTAGGTTCGAAAGTATTTATTAACTAAATGGTAGCTGCCGATGACTAACTGAATGCCAAACTTCAAACTGCTAAACTTATCGAAAAGATCTGTGCTTTTCAATACGAGAAAGTACTTGGATAAGTTTTGTGTTGTATATAAAGTTTTAAATATATAAGCAATACAACAGAACTAACTACCTTGCTATAATCCGCACGGGTTAAGTGAATGCATGCAAAGCCAATGTGTATGAAGCAGGCAAAATCTACGCACCTTATACATGCAGCTCCACGACAAAAATCGTGCTGCACGATTTTTTGTCGTGGAGCCTATCCTCCTGATGATGCTTCGGTTTCGGGGCGAAACGATCGTCGAGATTGTGGTGGTGGGTGTGTGTGCTGCTTTTGTGTGCGTTGTTGCTGGTGAATTGCGCCTTGGGGTGCATGTGGTGACTGGTCCTGCATGTATAAGGTGCGTAGATTTTGCCTGCTTCATACACATTGGCTTTGCATGCATTCACTTAACCCGTGCGGATTATAGCAAAGTAGTTAGTTCTGTTGTATTGCTTGTAATATGGAATTCCGCAAAGTAACGCCTGCTTCTATAAATCATTTTAAATATATTTTTTGTTAAGTAATGTACTTTGGAGTGGTAACTTATAACTACATTTGATCAAATAAATTAGATAGAGCAGATTCATCATCATCCTCCGGCACTTATCCCACTCTAAGTGGGATCAGTACAACAGGTTTTAACATGTTGTCACATGATTCGGCTACGTATTTTACGACCGGCCGCCTACGTGGCATCAAATTACCTTAGTCGCATTTTACAACGTAAGAAAGGTGGTCTATTCTACTCAACCGGATACCACACGGTGGGTCAACTTGCCTTAGTCGCCTTTGACGACACCTCGGTATGAAATGAGGGTGGTCTAGTCAGCTCAGCCGGATACCACACGGCGGGTTGACTTACCTTAGTCGCCTTTTACGAGACCTCGGTAAGAAATGAGGGTGGTCTATTCTATGCAGCCGGATACCACACGGCACACACACCTTAGTCGCCTCTTACGACACCTCGGTAAGAAAGGAGGGTGGTCTATTCTATTCTGCCGAATACCACACAGCGTTGGAAATGTTTATTCCTAATTTATAATAATTTTATCTTTTTCACTATGAATAACTTAATTGGCAGAAAATTAAAATATCTTTTGCGACGAGTAATAAACTGTGGCTTTGTGTGAAAGTAATAAAAAGTTTCAAAATTTTAGTATTTCTGTGAGTTCCAAGAACATTTTACAGTTGATTTAGTCCTTGTTTAAAATTAGATACTTCAAGTAATGAGCACAGTTTCACACATCTGTAAATCATCCATGGTTATAATAAACTATTATTAATGTGAAAATGGCGTTTGGCATCTGGCTGAGTACAGTAGCCACCCTCATTTCTTACCGAGTTGTCGTAAAAGGCGACTAAGGTAAGTTGACCCAGCGTGTGGTATTCGGTTGAGTAGAATAGACCAGCCTCTATCTTAACCAGGTGTCGTAAAATACGACTAAGGTAAGTAGACGTCAGAGAGGAGGCTGGTCAAGATGTATATAACGTGTCCTGCCGACCCCACTTATAGTGCGGTGAGGACAGGAGGATGATGATGATATTATAAATGTGTTAGTCTGCCTGTATTTTTGTATGACTGTTACGTTTTCACAGCTAAAATACTAGATCTTTCGTAATGAAGCTTCGTTACTTATTATATATAATTTAAACTTACATATAAGAAAAAAATCCCGTTCTTCCTTCGGGCACAGGAAAAGAATACACAGCAAACACATAACTGAGGGTATTTCAATACTTGAGTCGAACGTAGTCATCTGTAGATAGTTAATAAATAATAACAAGGCATACATATTAGGTCTTACAATAATTATTAAAAATTTGAGACGAAGCGCGGAATAATGATGAAACGAAAGTATCTTATAAGAAGATCGAAACATGACGCTAAAATTGATTAATATCCGTAATGGAGAAGGCGTATCGAATGAATTAAGGAATACAATTTTTGTTCTGTAACTGGGATACAAATTGTATTTGAAAACCATAATCTAGAATTCCCTTTTCAAGTAAAAAAATTTTTTCATCATAGTAACAAATTAAGAAATGAAATATTCGGAAATATTTACATGGCTTTTATAAATTCTAATATTATTTCTTTCGTCAACTAGGTCTGTAGAAAGAAAACTATTATTAACTTATAGTATAATCTCTGAAAAATCTCGAAAAATCGAAAAACATTTTCATAATTTATTCACAATTTCAATATAGTTCTTATTAATCATTTTTTAAATTTGTATCAAAATAGAACTCAAGGTGTCCTAAGAGGCAACTAACGTAAGTGCCGTGTCGTATCCGGCTGCATAGAATAGAATACCCTCCTTTCTTATCGAGGTGTCGTAAGAGGCGACTAAGGTAAGTTGACGTCAGGCAGGCGGCCGGTCGTAAAATACGTAGCCAAATCATGTGACAACATGTTTGTAACATGTTGTGCCGACCCCACTTAGAGTGGGAAAAGGGCAGGAGAATGATGATTGTATTCGTTACGCTTTCAAATTTAATTTATGAAGTACTTAGTAACCTTCAACTCTGATCAAACTAACCACTGTTGTAACTAAACACAATCTTAATGTAACTTTACAAACTCAAATTATAAATTATAGTAATAAAGAGCTAAACGAGAGCCTATACTCCTTAAAAGAACAATGTTTATGTATCTATATATGTTATTCAGAATTACATATTCGCCGTATAAAGGGAAAATATGTAAGGTGAATGCTGCTAATGTCTGAATTTGTGTTTTAACCCTTTAACGCCTCAGGGCGCTTTCAACCCTTTACTTTGAAACAACCGTATCGACATTAACCTGCGATATGTGGGAAACATTTCACAAAGTGCTCATCCAACTCATTGCTGAAATAGGCTGTTACGGATCAACAAAGATTATCGAGTAAAATGTTATTAATTTGATACGAAACATTTATTTGATGATATATACATATATCATCAAATAAATATGATTCATATTCTTAATAACAAATGAAAATATATTCAAATCTATCTATTTAAATGCAAAAGTGTTATTTTTTCTTTCATTTAACGTCCGAATGAAAGTAGGTAAAGGGCAATTATTTTTGAGTTTTAAACATCTTTTTATGAAAAGTTTTTTCAAAAGCCTCAACCAAAAAAAAAGGAAAATAAGAAATAGAAATATATTCAAAGACTAAGAGATAAATATCTCAGTTTTGTACTGTCAAGTGGACTAATCCATTAATAAATAAAAAGGACGATCATATTTATCTCTTCTCTTTTTTTAACCTTATGAATATAGCATATCCATCTCGTTAATAAATAATTTCGACGCCGGATTTGACCTACATAAGCTTGAGTTTGTATGAAATAGGTAAGGAAAATAAAAATATAAATAGGACTAAGCGAAACACAGACCTTTTATAATCACAAAACAATTTTGCGAAATTTAGTACAGGAGAGTTCCATTACGATTGTCTAGCGACACTCTCCAGAAGCGATTCGATAGCTGACGCTAAATTAAGATTGACGTCGACAGGTTTTGTAAAAGCATTGCACTGTTGAATTATTAAGCGATTCTGCCGCGTTATATTCGGAGGTCTGGCTGTCGGACTTTGTACACAGATACAGCTAATAGTCCATTTACGGATACGGCTCATTCTGAATTCTGACACTTGAATAAAGGAGCGAACTAACATTAACTTCGCGTAGACGATTTAAAATAGGAGATGTGAGGAATAGAATGAATGCAGGATGGATGAAGTGGCGACAGGTCTCAGGCACAATATGTGACCCCCGAATGCCCCCTAAACTAAAGGGAAAAATTTACACATCGGTCATAAGACCTGTCGTAATGTATGGATCAGAATGTTGGGCAATGAAAAAGATGGATGAAAGAAGAGTACATGCAAATGAGATGAGGATGTTAAGGTGGATGTGTGGTGTGACAAGACTTGATAAAATAAGAAATGAGTATATAAGGGGAAGTCTGAAAGTTGCGCCCATTATAGAAAAGATGAGAGGTGCAAGATTGGGATGGTATGGACATGTAATGAGGAGGGATGAAAGTCATGTGATCAAACGAGTGTTGAGTATGAATGTGGATGGATATGTGACTAGAGGAAGGCCTTAAAAGAGATGGTTGGACTGTGTGAAGTATGACATGCATATAAAAGGAGTAGCGCCAGAGTTGACGAATGATAGAAGAGAATGGAAGAGAAAAACATGTTGTACCGACCCCACTTAGAGTGGGATAAGGGTAGGAGAAAGAAGAAAGAGACGATTTAAAATAGGAGATGCGCTTTATTTCGTACGGTACTGTCGGCAAATTTAGACTGGTGTTACTACTATATCATTAATAAATGGGAAGCTAATATTGCTATATATGGAACCATAAAGTTTACATGGTCAATTTTTAAAATTAAATTTTAAATAAAAATATTCTTGATTAATGATAGAATTCTAAAATCAAATAAACTTATAAACAAGTGCTTTTGAATCGTCAACTCTACTTTTGGTTCGGAAAATTTCTCCTGCCGAGAAGAACCAGGAAGAAACAAGGTGGTAAATCTTTTCGAAATATAACTTATACAATTCACAATTATAGATTTATCGTAGATAAATGATGTGTAAAATGCTCGATAAAAATTCAAAAATTTTAATAAAAAAGGTGAACGCAGTCATGTTTCGTTTTGATTATTGGGTTACCGTGGCAACTTCATAGAAAAAAAACTGTCATATCAAATGCATCGTATTGTAAACATTTCGAATAAAAAGTATACTGTATTATATAATAACTATTTTTAATTATATGATCACAAGCTTGATTTTTGATAAAGAATACTTGTGTTTTATTCTATCAACATTTGTTGCAAAAATTTATATTTTAATGGCCCATATTTATCGACACATACGTCTGTTTAAAAAAAACTGGTCGTTTCTATCCGATTCTATCTGTATGTTATATCTATGAAAAGTTAAATCCGTTCCCGATACACTCGTGCATTAAAGTGAATACTGCATCTTTATTTTTTATTTATCAGTAACAACGGCACAAATATTGTATATTTGTGCCGTTGAGAAAACAATACATTGTTTATAAACTCATAAAGAGCTTAACGAATGAGTTATTAAAATGCGAATAAGGATGTATTTTCAACTATGCCTTCGAAAATTGAGTTCAGAGCTATTGTGAGTTGAAAAGTTGCAAAGTAATTTCATGAGAATTTAATGCCTTGCAAAACTTATTGAAATTGTGGAGTAACCCAGCATTATGTGTTAATTATTTGCTGCAATATGTTTTAGATTATACATGTGCTTGCTTTTATATTTTTAATATTTATACAAATTATATGCCGTGTGGTATCCGGCTGAGTAGAATAAACCTCCCTCATTTCTTACCGCGGTGTCGTAAGAGGCTACTAAGGTAAATCGACCCGCCGTGTGGTATCCGGCTTAGTAGAATATACCACCCTCATTTTTTAACGAGGTGTCGTAAAAGGCGACTAAGATAAGTTGATCCACCGTGTGGTATCCGGTTGAGCAGAATCGACCACCCTATTTCTATAACTAAGGTAAGTTGACGTCAGGCAGGCGGCCGTTCGTAAAATTTGTAGCCAAATCATGTGACAAAATGTTTAGAACATGTTGTGCCAACCTTGCTTAGAGTAGAATAAAGCAAGAGGATGACTTATACAAATTATACAAATTGTTTTATACATAGAAAAAAACTTCATTTTTGTGCCATAAAATGTAGAAGACCCTAGGTCTATCGAACCCAGACACGGGGCTCGTGCTTTCTTAAAAGGACTATCTTTAAGGCTCATAGAGTACCGAGGACCCGAAATTTTATTACCTACTTTGGATGGCTAACTTGGCCAACTTCTATAGACACTAATTCCAGGTGTGTATTCCACATTAAACATCAATATACATGACTTATTTGTGAGATATCGTGAAAGTGACGCTACTCATAATAAAATGAGAGTATCCTTACAAATATCCAGTATTTACGTAGTTTTCGGGCCTCCAAGGCAAAGTAGAACACCGTAGCTCGTATTAAACTTTATTTTATCCATACAACACATTTACCTATCCTCTCTCCGTCCTATGTCCTTCCTTTCTCCTCACTCATTCTCTCTCATCATATTGTCTCGCTTACAAACTCACCTGCATTCCATTTCATGCACTCACCTAACGTTAAAAAACCATTAAATAGAAATAATAATAATTCCAAGTAATTTGCTAAAAACTTTTAGATGCTCGCTTTTTTCATACGCAAATTTAAAATTTTCAAAACTTATGGCTCGAACTTTAAAGAAAGCTGGCCGACGAAAAAACGTTACACTGAATTTGAATTTAGTTACGAACACCCTTCACCATTTAAGGATGCTAAAAATTGAATTTCATTCAGTAAATAAATACATGCAATAAAGTTATCGTGTTTTAATTTAATAAAACGGCTGAGCGAATATTGAAAGCGCTCTGATTTCTGGTCCCATATCCTTTCAACCCTAGTTTCGTTTATGCCTTCCGAACGATGTTATATTTAATTAATATGAAAACCCGATAGTCAATATTTGATTACGCAAACGTATTTCAAAGATCCTATTGCGCTTTTAAAATAAGCAATCTCGGAGTTTCTGCGAAATTAAATATACCTCATAAAATTATACGAGTTTCCTTGACATTTTATTTGAAAAATATCTCGCTTATTTCACCTGCACTGACTTGAAAAATAATACGATTTGCATTAATAAAATTTAATATTAAAGTTGCGTTACAAAAATTGTGCCTTATATTATTTTAAAATTAATTTAGAAATACATATACAATAGAAAACCTGATAATGGTTGTTTTGACTTTGAATCCATATTATAAAAGCTTGCATACATTTAAAATAGCCACAGTACAGACAGGTAGTATATGTACCTATAGTATTCATTGTTCTTCTTTATATTTTAATAACAAACAAAAACTAGAAATTAGATATTAAAAAACATATTATATTAATTACTTCACGCATCCCTGATCCCCTCTTCAAAGCCGTCTACATACGCCTTCTAGTACAGAAAAACTGTTATTTATAAATTCACCACCAATAAAAATATACAAATCGTACATAAATTTAGACAAAACAATACATTGTTAATAAAATCTCTACAAAATCTACTAGAGTAGGTGTAGCAACAAACACGGAGCATTTGTTTGACTAACAGAGGTCTACAAACGCTTTATTTAGCGGTTCTTCAAAGGGTAACCGGCGTTATTTCCGAACGGTAGAACAAACTAATTACTCGTTTAGACTATTTACTTTAGCTCCGTGATTGCTTCGACGCCTCAGACCCTTTCACACTATATAGCAAAATATATATCCTTCCTCAACATCCCTATCCATTGCGGCGAAATCGTTATACGTTGCAGATTTTATAACGAGGGTTTTTAATTAATTTTTAATAAATACACCATATCAATATTACAGATATGTAGAGCCGTTTATCTCTGTTCCTCTGACGCTGTTTTGATTAAGTGAAAGAGGGTAGGCATAAATCCAACCGCCATGAATCAATAACCTGGTTCACTCACACAGGTGTATGTTTAGTGGGGCCAAGTCACACAAGCTTAGTATTTGCAGACGATATTTTGACGGGGCTAGAGCCGTACTGTTTTGAAATTATACGGAGGGCGCGTAGCAAATGTGAACAAGTCAGAATGTACATATTAATGTGCTCCCGATTTCACTCTTGGATTATTGAACTCCCACAATAAGCCCTTCATTAATTATTTATGTGCTACATATGTTCCTATTCCTCGATATTTACTTTCAAATTGTTTTCAAGCGTTCATTCTAATTTATAAGTTTGGCAATTTTAGTCATATAATAAATAAAGTAAATTTTGTTTTTACTTTGTTTCTAGCAAGCTAAAACAATGTTATAATTAAGAATTAGTAAGCTTTGAAAAAAGTGGCCAATATACATTGTGTTATTTTATAAATAAAATTATTTAAAAATTTATTATATGATTACGATATCATAATAGGTTTAAGATTAATCTCTTGTATTTTAGATTTGACTTGGACTTCCAAGTCAAATCTAAAATACAAATTTATTGTTTGAACTTTCAAAGGAGCGTTATTTATTATTTTGACGATGCGATCTCGAAAACAATGTACTGATTTTATTTCTAGTTTAATTCAAGTTATTGCCACGACCTTTAGTTGCGTTGCGACATTTATCTTAAATAAAAATCCCTTTTGACGTACGAGCAAAGCCGCGGGTTTAACTAGTCTTAAATAATCCGTGTTTTGTGTCGTTGTATATTAGCGGCTGTTATCAGCTTTACTCCGGGGAGTCAAATCCCCGGATTCGCGTGCAAGATCAAATTTCGTGGGAATTTTGCCAAAGCTCATGTTATGTGCCGTATACGACAGAAAAGCAAATATTTTAAGTTTAGGATTTATGAAATGATTATTTATTTACAGGAAAATGAAGTATTGATTTTTTGTAATACGATTTTAGTAAAAGAATAAAAAGCGCTCTATCTATGTCACATGTGTGTGTATAATAAAATAGTATTTCACAATTTAAATTTCATTAACTAACTTTATTGTATATAAAACACAAGAAGGAAAAAAAAAGAAAAAAGAAAATACATGCGAACTTAAAGAAAAAAACTGTACATTAAGAAAAGAAAATTATGTGTCCATCTACGGTTTTAAAACAACTTAATTGTATGAAGTTAAAAGTGTAAGTTACATTACGATACTATTAAGAAAAAACCCTTTAAAAATTTATTGTTTTTCGTCTGTCCATAATAATCTTTGAAACTGCCTAACAAATTATAAGAAACAATATCAATGAAATATAAAGGAGTTTATTGAGCTAAATTCTCAACAAAACTTCTTAATTTTGTCTCTCTACGATTCAAATTTAAAAATAACTAATAACTACTTATAATAATAAAGAAAGTATTCATTTCTGAACTCAAAACACAATTAACATTTATATCTTGTAACCTTAAATTTAATAATAGAGAAGAGATATCTTCAGGGATTTCATATCAAGTTTCAAATTCAATTAGAATTTTAATTGAGTATTACAAAAGTAAAGAGAGTCCAGAAATAATTGAAAATTCTATACTTAGTCATCGGCGTTGGCAAACAATTGACTGAAATGCATCAAATTTAAAACTCCTTTGGACTTCCTGGACACTCTCGATAATCGAGTAATTGAATTAGAAATATGGCACTTATTCAACTTCACCTTTGTTAATTGAAATTTCATTAGTTTATTAATTTAATTATTCAACATTTATCGCCTTATTTCAGTATAAATTGGATTATTATGATGACAATTATTAATGAATTTGGATACGTCCTGGATTTTAACGTCGGTTATTATTTCATATGAAACCGCCGTGTGATATCCGGCTGAGTAGAATAGACCACCCTCTTTCTTACCGAGGTGTCGTAAAATACGACTAAGGTCTCTAAGGGCTGGGCGTAAAAGACGTAGCCAAATCATATGACAACACGTTTATAACATGTTGTGCCCACCCCGCTTACAGTGGGATAAGGGCATGATGATGAATTATTAAATATTAAAGTTTCTTTAGGTTTGACTTATTACGCTATCCATCGGTTAATAAATGTATAGAAATAAATACCAGTGAGCACCTATTACCGTTATTGGAGATCAATCACTCAAAATAAATTGAATATGTCATATTATGTTTACAAGGGAGATTGAAAATATATTTAAAAAATGAATCTTTGAAAATAATTTTTTATTAAACTAACATTTACTTTGATTCTCGATTTTAGTTAAAACTGAAAATTAGTTGTTATTAATATTGATATATTTTTGATTGTTTTAAGGCCTAACGTGATAATATGTAAGAGTTATGAGATTTAAATGTCAATCAACGGATGAATTGCGGAATTACTGTTGCCTAGAAGTATAAAATTCGATTCCCATATGTAAGAATTTATGTCTAAATAATAAAAATGTTTGTATATAAATTTGTCAAGAACTGAAAAAGAACTTTCCTTTGATTTCATTTAATTATTACCAAACAAAAAAAAATGTTTCGATCATAATATTGAAATATTTTATCATTTTCTACTTTTATAACAATTAAAATATATTAACGTATACTTATTAACCGATTTATGTTTTGATACATTTTATTCTTTTATTTTTCAGTACCAGATAATTTTTCGAGAACATTTATGAGCTATATTCCCATAATTATGGGTTAAGATGTTTAAGTGTCGATGACAAAATTCCCATTTGAATATTAATTAGCCCGAAACGCTTAATTCGATGATATCAATGCAATCCATTACGGTTCTATGATAATATGCCGACGCACTTAATTACGCGCTGTGAATATTATTCAACAATCTTTTGCTATGAATAATTAGCTGTCTCTTATCGGATTTAACTGGGATTCATGTATTTATTATTTATAACAACTTCTTACTTAAAATCAAATAAAATAAAATAATCTTCATTCCAGTAAGTTCTTTCGAGCACCTGTGAATCGTCAAGGATCAATATGATTAATTAAGCTGCAACTGGTTCGGAATGCTCTTACCAAGAAGAACCAGCAAGAAACTTTCGGCCAATCTTTTAAACATTTTTAATTTTACATTATTAAACCGCAGTCTTGTATGAAAGGATTTTCAAATCCAGGCATTATTATCATTCAAATATTCTTCAATTTTGGATACAGAGTGTGTGTCAACACAAAGCCTCTTAAAGTCTATAAAATATATTAGAATTATGCTGAATAACGTGATGAATAATGAAATACGTTTAGTTAATGTAGAGTTATTGAAGATCCCACTATGGAAATAAATTTTCCTGAATAAAAAATTTATTACATATTCGTTATTTTTTAAAGCTGTATTATTGAAATACTATTGATTAAATATCAGCAATTTGTATTTACATTTGAAATAGCTTATGGTTTTTGGATCTCGTAGAGGAGGTGGCAAATATTTCAGAATTTACGAAAAGGTATGAACTGATGCAGTGATATAATTAACACGTGATAATTTTGCCGTTTTATAACTAAATGCTTAATCGAGCCGTAACTTCTAACAGAGTTTTCCCGTTCTGATAATAAAAATGGTTATACAAACATTAGTCTCACCAATTGACTGCAGATTAATTAGAGTAACAGCTGTTAATAAGCTTTTTTTGAAACATGTAACGTTTTCCCCCCCGTACCCTTAGTACATATCTATATACTTCACCATATTTGTAAATTAATAATATTTAAATGAGGTTAGAGCGCCCGCGCTCTACCACTGAAATACATAAAACAAGCGCATAAGCGCTAGCACTTTTAAATTATATATATTTGGCACGTGATTCGTCTAGTTGGTTAGGACCCATTTAACGTTGTGATTGTAATAACTCAAATCCTTTTAGAGCGTCAGAGACCACAGATTCATCAGATTAGAGCAGTAAAATAAACATAAATTATTATTAGTTATTGCACAATAATCGCACGACCCATAAACAGGTTATATATGTTCAATACATGAACCGATTCCATATATTTATTACATGAACGCATCCTATATATTCATTACACGAACGCATCCCATATATTTAATACACGAACCGATCCCATATATTTATTACATGAACAGATCCCATATCTGTTAATACATGAATAGATTCTTTATGTTCGATACATATATATGTTTATTACACGAATCGAACCCATTATATATATTTAAAAAAATGCTGAACATTCAGAAGGTTGAATGTTCTTTATTGTAATATTTCATAAATAGCCATCAGAGAGGATATATTAATTTTGATATTTTATATTTAATTATATATTTGTTTGCCATCAGTATGGGTCATAACTGAAATAATGTATTTTAAAGCCAACAGAAGGATCACTCGGGTAACTTACTGTAACTCTCCTTAAACCATCCCGATGGGAAGTTCAGGATAATGGAAAAATGAAGATAATTTTTGAAGCCATCAGAAAGATCATTCACTCGATCTAACACCTAACCCTTAAACAACTCCGTAGAGTAGTTTAAGCAATGTGGTATCCCTCTCCCGTCCTTTATATTCTTCCGATATAGAAAAATATAAAGAGAGAAGAGATAGTCAGTAGCTCCTCACCCGCTACCAACGGTGAGCTTCGTCCATAGGATATGAGCCCCCCCCCCCCCCCGTAGGGTTAGGGTATGCAATTTATAGTGCGCCTGTGCCCTTGAGCACAGGTTATTTATAATATGTTTTATAAACACCCGTCATTGCTCTTAAAGAGAATGGGGTAAATAATAATAATAAATAAGGACCGTAGTCCAAGATAAGGCACGTGTGCCCGGGTTCAATACTAGGACCTAAGTCCAAATTTCATTTCAGCCGTGGCTGTTGAGTTGGCGTTAGCCATAATTGTTTTGATGAGGCTTAAAGCCTTTAATTGTTGATATAAATCAACCAATGCTTATAATAAGACAGTGCATCTTGCCAATAGCAAGCATTTCAAGCGGTACGTTCCGCGTTCGTCGTCACCACGTGTAGTGGAAAACACAATAGCACGAAGCTAAAACTGTACATGACTCCTCGGATATCACATAACAGTAAATTGTTGTAATCGTTGGCACCACGCGTAGTGGTACATATATTGAAGGTTTGCATATGACTCCGTAGAGATCACATAATTGCAGGTTTTGTATTCGTTGATACCACACGTAATGGCATAAATTGTAGGTTTGCACATAACTCCTCAGAGATCACATAACAGCAGGTTTTATGTTTCGTACCACACGTGGTGGCAAATATTATATTTAATAATTCATTACTCCGTAGAGCGTTAGCGTTATATTTTTATATTTCAATTATTTGCATTTATAGTGCTAGCACTATTGTGTTAAATAGTTATATTTATAATAAAATGTGACGCCCGCTTGTACTGCGTCCTTCTGGCTTATAGCACCTTCGGCATACAAGAATTAGTTATTTATTTGTTACACTTAGCAAGCTACGTAAGATAGAGTCATAGCACAGGCAACACTTTCTAAAGCTAGTCCGCAATCTTGTTAGTAAAGACCCGACCAGCGGCCCTATGACATGCTACAATGTCGTAAACATTCGTGGTATCACTGACACTAAGCTATGGGGAAGCCCTCAGAAGGACTATCACACGTCACATGTAGGTTTTACCCCGCACGCTCCATGCAAAACTATGAACGAAGTCCACAGTTCGGTTCCATCACTGCTATGACATCGCTTCGGCTATTAAACTAGACTCCACAACATCTAGCAACATTCGGTCGTGATTCCGGCACTACTGAAAGACAACAGGCATCGTTTCCAACGCCAGATCATCAATCAGTAACATTTAAGAAACCACATTGTACCAGCACTACTTCTGGAGTCCTAGGCGTCCAAAGATCAAACAAGGCTTCACAGTAGAGATCGGAGATCAATACCGGCCTAAAATTCAATCCGTATCACCCAAAACTCACCAAAGTAACTCTAGCTGCTCTGTATCAAGACGGAAGACCATCATGATATTCACAGCCTGGAGTAGACCGAGGCGAGGCTCGCTACAACGACCGAAATCATTGCAGGCCTGAAACCATCAATCCGACTCCAGTACTCACCAGAGTCTAATTCGGTACAGTGCCCAGCACCACTCAGCGAAGTCACCCTCACCAAGTTATATTCAGGCACTATAAAGCGTTCGAGGATAATAATAAACTTGTAACATGTAATAAAATATTACATTAATTTTTTGTGAGATAAAAGACCGAAGTCTCTCACAACACCGTTCAGGCAAGCCGAAGCTTTAAATATATGCTAGGGATCATGGCGCTACCCTGTACCTGGTACGGGAAACGTTAGCCTTCGCCTTTCAGCCGCTCGGCCGCAGCGCTCCCGGCAACGTCCGCCAGACATCCACCCACGTCTATTTCCCGCGACTGTCGTGACGTTCGGTCGCAATGGAAAATTTTAGTATGGAAAAATGAAAATGTATGGGGAAAATTTTGAAAAAAATATTTTCATGAAAAATTTACAGATATGTAACGGGTATCGAATACCCATCCCGAAAACCCATATAACATGACAAACAAATATTTTATATATATATACATTCCTTAACATACTACCGCTTCAGTACATAACTCTGCCAAAATGTATGTAAGGTTGGAACCGTCACAAACAGAAATCTTTTTGAGGTACAATCTATATGCAAAATATTTCAATATGTAAATACCGGATCTGTTCTGCAATTTAACTCAATAATTAATTCATATATAAGGCTATGACCTACTTACGAAGGCTTATATCGTATGATCACATTGGTTAAATAATAATTAAGCTATTTGCGAATAATTTCTTCCGGTGTTATGCCTGTTAATATTCAATGAAAATATTTGATATAGAAAGCACAACTTTTTAATTTTATGAGTTTTGGCGATGCCTTTGTAATCCCCTAGAGATAAACTCGGGCTTCTTAGGAGTAGAACTCTTAAAATCATAATCTGAATAACGATAAGAAGATCCTTATAACGGCATTTCGATACAATACCTCGGGTATCTATACTTATTATAAAACAAAGTTCCAAAAAGCTGTCTGTTTGTATGTAATCGATTTTCTCAAAATCAACTCAACAGATTTTTGTACGGTTTTCACCAAAAGATAGTGCAATACTTCCGGATGGTTTAGGTAAATAGTATATATCGGTATTATGTAAATTGTTTTGAAGAGATCAAGTTGTTGTTAAAAACTTACTTGCTGGGAGCTTCAGTCGCGTGCGCTGCGTAAACCAGCAGAGATACGCTAAAGTAATGTAGTAGAGAATTGTAGATCTATAAAAATACTACAAAAAAGTGATAGCATGTCTCTATCTCTTTTGGTTAACTCACAATAACTACTTTTATGTTTAAAATTTGAATTCTAGAAAAAAATTCCAGTACTTTTTCAAATTCCTTCAGAGTGAAAGCAGTCATTTTATGGAATGCTCTGCCCATTTCTGTTAGGAAATCACCCTCACTCAATTCTTTTAAGAAAAGTGTTACGAACTACTTTCAACTAAATAATTATCGTTGAAAATTGTGATTTTTCGTGTATATGTCTTATGTACTTATATTTATTGTTATTGTTATTTTTATATTTATTGTTATTTTTATCTTCTTGTCCTTTCGCGGCATTTCCCGCCTATTACATCGTTATTTTGTCCTTTCAGAGCTCAAAGGTTGGCTGGAAGAGATCCCTTATTGGGATAAGTCCGCCTTTGTACAATCGCCTTTTAATTTTATTTTTAATATTTCTGTGTTTTGTGTGTTTATGATGTACAATAAAGAAATTAAACAAACAACAACAAACAAAAATTGAGACGCTGATTTCTACGCGGGCGAAGCCGCTAGCACAGCTATTTACAAATAAAAATGGTTAGATATGATTGTAACCATAATCCAGATAATAATAATAAATAATGAAGAAAAAAATTGTGATACTCCTTTTATTTGTAATAATATATATTTTATTGTATTGTTTTAATCTTTTGACGTCTACTGCAGTTTTAAGGTTGATTGTATCTTATCAAAGGGGCAAGTCGGATTGGACCGATTTAATTCAATCGAAAACTGGAGGCCGCAACTGTTCTACTAGGAGATGAGTTAGGCGATTCGGCGGGTGTGCATAAGCCTAAATCATAGCAAGGAAGTACAGATTGCGAAGGAAAATGAAAAGCAATTATTATTTGCTCATATATTTTTTAAAATTTCACTAATTTTTAAAAGTGTAAGCAATTAACATATATTACATTTATATAAAATATTGCAGTAAAAATTCGCTCTTGTCATTTTCTTAACTTTATAACATGTTTCTTCGTTCAACGACTTTTATAAAGTGATCATCAAGTACAAAACATTATAGAATAAAGCAAAAATCGTATCTGTCAACCCATTACCTAAGCTCCAAGGCTTTCCGCAATAAATAATAGAAGAGAGCGCTTGCTTTCTACCTTATTAATCTGTCAAGTCAATGAGAATTTGCTTAATATCAAAGAGTAGTGTTTTAGGAACCGCAACTTTACCTTTCCCCGGGCTTTTGACACAGATTAATGGTTTGTTTGCTGTGGCGAATGTGAAATACGTACCACTTTAGGACAACTTTACGGTTGCTCCCGTGTTTTGACATTCATACAACACTATTAAACCTGTGCTTCATAAGGTTTAGTGTGACATACATCATCAGTTATTGTCCCTCTGTATCATAAATACGCAACACAATAATTTCAACATTATTGATGAATTTCTCTGAGAATCTAGTGTGTGTCTCGGAGTTTTTTGTTAGCCCGAGCGAGAAGGTTTCAATGATGTCATCTTAATAATAACTACAATAATATTCAATGCAATTTATTAAACACTAGCGGCTCCGGTTGCTGATATCCGGATATCAGCGTGTTACAAAATTTCTTAAACCCCGTCCCACCAGAATTCTATGATATAAAGTAGCCACAAAATCTTCCAGTAAAAGTCCTATCAAAATCGGTTAAGCTGTTATACATAATGTACTATTAACTCAAACCTTCCTCCAAAATGCCATCTTTAAGTAAAATCGGTACAAAAATGCGTTCCGTCGATTTTAAGAAAATCGATCACATACAACTAGAGAGTTTTTGGGGACTTTGTTTTATAATATGTATAAATTTAGTTTTATTAAAGCTTGTGAGTTAGTGAGTAGAAGAAAAACTCGAGATATCACGTTCCTCGAACTATCGAGGAACGTTTGTTAGATTTATTTTATATTAAAACATACATTAAATACATTTTAACCAATTTTTTTTGGCAATTAATCGTCAGAAAATATTTTATACTATTAATAACAGTACAATATTTAAGAAAAAAAAAGATTCAGATTGAGTTAGTGCTTTTACTATATCCATAAATAATTTAAAACAAGATCTCATTTCTGCTCGAAGAATTTCAATATTCCATCAGATCAGCCTTAATTACCGTTTGTGGAAAATTCAGACTCCTGAGCTCATTATTTAAATTATAGAGAAAACGATTCCTCTGATCTTTTTTGTCATAATTTTACCCAAAAAATTATAATACAAATTGGGAAGTAATATTATCTGAGCGACCAAATTCAACTCAGATTCTTATAGAATTCGAACTTCGAACTTTAGATATTGGTTATAGAATTAAGGGTGCAATGATAGCTTTCAGCATTTTTTAAATAATTCAGCTGCTACAATGCATGTTTTTTTGTGATATAAAAACAACAGCTATGATAATTTATAAAAGAATTGAAAATTTATAATATTTCTATCAGTGGTTCAGAAGTATTGTCAATTAAAAATCTCATCTTAACTTTTTGCAAAGAAAGAAAACTATAGGCTACGTTCGACTTCTTTCGTGACAACTTAAGCTTTAAAGTACTCAAATTATTTTATATTTTATGCCACCATTTGTAGATTTTAATTGCAAATTTAGCAATATTGGGTCAGCGGATATGTTTTGAAAGTGTAACAGACGGACAGACTTTTGCATTTCTAATGTAAGTTTGCATAAATAAATTGTACAATAGAAATAATATTATTAAGATATCTTCGAATTTTCTTAACTAGCTTACTAACACTAAGTAACTTAATATTGATAACTAACAATGATCATCATCATTCTCCTGCCCTTATCCCACTCTATGTGGGGTCGGCACAACATGTTACAAACATGTTGTCACATGATTTGGCTACGTATTTTACGACCGGCCGCCTGCCTGACGTCAACTTACCTTATTCGCCTTTTACGACACCTCAGTAAGAAATGAGGATGGTCTATTCTATGCAGCCGGATACCACACGGCACATACCTTAGTCGCCTCTTACGACACCTCGGTAAGAAAAAAGGGTGGTCTATTCTATTCTACCGGATACCACACAGCGTATTGATAACTAACAATGATATGTAATATAATTAACATGACAGTTGTACTTAAAAACTTTCGTTCGGTAGAAACGGGATAAATGTTCAGGCAGTTAAACAAGGAACGAAATAGGAGGTTACTTTGTAACGGGTTTGCTCTCGCGTTCATTTAGATAATGGCTCATGAGGCCCGAAACTTCCCGCAAATGGTAATTAAGATTGATCTGACAGACCATTGACGTTTCGTTGTTAACTCCAAAGTTACACGCCAATTCGTGCTAAACGATAATACATTTTACAAATAAACAAAACAAGTATTGTACAAAAAAAAGTAAAGCAACGGTCTGTTACTATCCCACTGCTGGGCTTAAGCCTCCTTTCTCCTTATTTGGAAAGAAGGGATTTGTAGCTTAGACACACCACGCTGATCTAATGCGGTTTCGACGATGCTTCTGCGCTCGCCCGTCCCGCCCGGTGACGCTATAAAGCTGTTAGGGCTAAAGCATACAGCCAAAATACAGTAAAAAGGTAACTCGATTTTGCCGCGATATGACCCGTTTATTTATATAATAATAAGTATGAATCGCGAAAGTTTAAAATTTACCAGCATACAGCCAGTTCAAAAAAAAGAAAAAAAATCTAATGCAGATTGGTAAGTTACACAAACTTTCGAGATATATCAGCAGCAGGTATCCTCACAATGTTTTCCTTCAGCGAAAAGAGTACGGAGAATTGCAAATATCAATCTTTAAAGGAGCACAAGTTTTAAATAGATAAACTTATTGGTGTCTGTTTTGGGTTTGAACTCATGGACCCCTCGAGAACGGCACACGATGTCACCGTTGAGCTTCTCCTTTATAATAATCTTACAACTTAATAAATAAGAAATGATTATTGATTATGCGTAAAAGATCAGCATAATTGCATAAATTCAATGATCTGTAATATACACGCATATTCGCTGGAGCGTTCCCTCAGCAAAGTAAAACTTACTTAATAATTGTACCTTCTAAAATAATATTTTATGAAAATAAGAAATGCAAAGGTTCTTTTCCTTTACACAACACTTGCGTGAAAAAACAGACTGTAAGCTGATCGCTAGATAAGGAGCAAAAGGAAAACTTGATGTATTATCCTGCGAAAAGCTTACGGTGAAAATTCTGCTTTATTCTATAGTTACTTCGATGCTCTACCTTGGTTGTTTTAGCTTTATTACAAAGTCTCTCGGGCTAACACTATTTTGTGCATTTTCAAAGATTAAGCTTTTAACGGTAAAAAAATTGTTTATTCTTTACTAAAATTCATCGTAATATCGCGTTCAGTTCTACACGTTAGCACCGCATTAAAGAATTAAAAAGGCAAAAAACTGACGGTAATCTCACAATGAAACAAACTGTCGTGTTAATGCGATCATTTTGTTCATTTACTATACAATTGAAGATTATTTGAGTGATAGTAGCATATCTTAACTGCAGGCAGCTACGCACCAAGCTGCAACGATTAATTTGTAACCATCAATCAAATTGTAAAAAAAATGTGAATACGAAACGAGTTTCGGAGATGTCCTGCAGGGGTGCATAAAGTCAACGTTTCTATATTTTGAATCCGGAGAATTCAGATTAAAGAAGAAGCATTAAATCATTTCGAAGCATGCTGTACGGGTAAGGGAACATCAATAGCGTAGACTCCTGTGGAAGTATTGACGAAGTATTTAATATCATTTTAAGATTTCATCGATAATTCAGCTTGTAATAAATACTGAAAGTAAATACTGAAACATTATTAGCAGTAAATGGACCGCTACTCAACAAGGAAACATAAAATATTAAAAGTTAATTCATTTAAAGTTCTTTATAACCCTTTCAAAATGTGAGTAATATTTACATAATGACTTTCGGGATTCGATATTACTTATCTCTTGATAATCAAAACCTAATGCTTTAAAAACAAGGCATTATTAATTTATGCACGCAACTTCGTTTTTAGCTTTCTGAAGGAAGTACAGCGGAATTAAACAATTAAAAAGTTCGTTTAGAAAAACAATATTTCTTTAGTAGCACATGAAAATGTGCGTTGAGCTTGTCATAGAATTAACTTCGTCTTTGGACTTTGGATCGAGATAAAAAGTAGACTACGTCAGTCTTCAGTCAAAATATGTAAAAACCAAATATCGCTTTCAATGGTTAACTCGTTTTGGAAATTAGGATACCTAAATATAAACACACCTTTGCATCTATATTATTAGTAGCGAAATACTACAAAAGACATTACAATTTTATTCTTAGCCTTTCCGCATTCCACGGCAGAAAATTCTATCTAGTTCCTTAAATTTTTTTGAGTAAAGGAAGGCAAGGAAGTACTTATTAGCAAAAAACATTATGTGTAGGAATCGACACATAAGTCCACCTATGTAAAACTAAATTAATAAATTGTTTATATATTATATTTATTTATTTAAAAAGCCCATTGAAAATATAAACACTAAATGTAGCTACTAATACGCAATACATGACTATTATTGACTGGCCCGTTGGCGCACTGGGTAGTGATCCTGCCTTCAGCTCCGCGGGTCGCGGGTTCGATTCCCACCGAGGGCCAACATTTTCTATTAACAATTTGTTGGTTCTTCGAGCCTGGGTGTATATCTGTATTTAAGTATGTATTTAAAATTATATGTATAGTATATTTACCAGTTGTCCGTCACCCATAACACAAGTATTAAGATACTTACTTTGGGGGCGGACGACCGTGTGTGTAAGTGTCCCATATATTTATTATTTATTATTATTATTTATTTATTATTAAACTAAGTGCTATATATTAACTACAGACAAAACTTTCAAGAACCATATTTAACCTACTAAATAAAACGAAAATTAACCTAAACAAAAAACAATAAATCTGAGAAAAAGAGATAATAAAGTAAATAAAATAACATATTTTTATTTTGTACTAATATATAGATAAAGATATAGATAAAATAAAAATAAAGATCTGTTGTAATTAAAGAATTTTTGTCTGTATTATTTTTTATACTTTAAGTTATTGTCATAAATCATTTTTTTGGTAGATTCCGGTTTGTTTACTTATTCAAGAGATTCTACAGCGCTAGACTTAAAATATTGTGGAACCACTTCTGTTTCGGGCGCTTGTAAAGTGGTCTCAGAATATTTTTTTTACACAAATTGAAATTACGAAATAGATAAGTTTTTAATTTTTAAGTCAAGGAATGGCAAGTATATTCTGCGACATTATCAGTGACAGACTACTTTTCCCTCGCGGTAACATCAGGCGAGATATACTCGTATGGTTTATGGTGCGTCATAGTGACAATGACCATCGTCATTTTCCATAATCGATACGATACTCTAATAAGGCGAGTTTTAAGGTCATTTTAAACGATATTTTTTATATTTAAATTCTTTGCCTCTTTGTCGCAAGTCTATCTCCTGATGATGCTTAGTTATGGGCCGAAACGATTGTTGAGTTTTTACAGTGCACGTTGTGTACGGTGGTGACGGTGGTGGAGGTTTCTGCATATGTTTTTAAGAATCCTGCATGTATCGGGTATCAAAACGGATAGCCCTACGGAATTTTGAGTCGTTTAGCATTGTATATATGTTTTATTTAACTTATCGCGGGTTATAGCAAAATAATTTTATTGTTACTTTTATAATATCAATCTCCAGAAAGTAACGTTAAAATAACGTTCTTTAGTATGAAAATATGTGACAATTTGAATATCTGAAAAATTAGACATTTTTTTTGAAATTTCGTTGCAATGTTCACTTCTGCAGAAAGATGATAAAACGTACTATATACAACGTATTATTTATGAGATCGCCTATTTTTGATGGTCTCCCAAGGGCGATGGAACGCCACGCATATTATGGCATTCGGTAAAATATAGCCGGTGCGTGAATGTGTCACTGGTATTTATTCGATTTTATATACAAATAAAATAGCAAGAGTTATGGTCTATACGTATCACAATCCAGCATCGATCCTTACCGATCTTTTATTCAGTAAGATATTCAAAAATCATTATTTATATATATAAATATATTATAATATATTGTATATATATGCTATTAAGCTGTGATAGCCTAGCGGTGAGACCGTGCGACTCTTTCGAAGGGAACACGAGTTCAAATCCGGGCAGGCACCAATGAGTTTTTCTATTAAAACTCATGTGTCTAATTGATAATTTCAATTTATCACACGCTTTTCGGTGAAGAAAAACATCGTGAGGCAACCTGCATATCTCTAGAGTATTCTAGGGATATGTGTAACCTACCAATACGCATTGGAGCAGCGTGGTAGGTCTTAGCTCCAATCCTTCCCTGCAAAAACGGAGAGAGGAGGCCTTAGCCCAGCAGTGGGCATAATAACAGGCTGTTACTTTCCTTCTACTATATATATATATATATATATATATATATATATATATAGTAAAAGGTATATATATATATATATATATATATATACAAAATAATATATATAGTATTTTGCTATAATCCGCGATATAGTAAATAGAGAATATATTTAGTGCTAAATGTATAGTGGACTATCCGATTTTTCAGAAGATAGACTGCACGACAAAGCTTTGCGATTTTGTCGTGGAGTCTATCTCTTGATACTTCGGTTGGGGGGCGAAACGATTGTTGAGTTTGTGATAGTGAACGTGTGTAGTGCTTGTGTATTGTGGTGGAAGTGGTGGAGGTTTGTGCATGTGTTTTATGAATTCTGCATATATTGGGTATGAAAAAACGGATAGTTCACTATACATTTAACACTAAATATATTCTCTATTTACTGTATCGCGAATTATAGTAAAATATTTTTTATTAATTCTTTTGTATTATGGATCTCGACAAAGTAACGCCTAATTCTATAAATTACCTTTAATTAGATTTATATGTTATTAGCAATCCTATGAAATAGAACCATCTTACTTTAATTACACATGTAATGCTGTTGGTAGTTCTATGGAATAAAAATATAAATAAAATAAAAATATATAAATAAACTTATTGCTAAGTAAGAAGTGACGATAATAAAAAAGTTTTGCTACTTTAAAGGCAAAATAACTAATATAATACATTAATTATACAATTATGTTTAAATGGCGCGTGTAATTATAGATCGGTAAGAGTTTTGTAAATTGCCGACTAAATTTCTTAGCAACTAACGAGTGAATTATTTTTTTTTCTTAATAAGATTTTTTTAATTTTCTAATCATAGTTGAAATGTACAGGTTAATTCGAGTATGTCTTATTTACTTATCTGTTGAAATTAGTATGTAAGAAAAAAGGGATTCTAATAAATATATGAAACTGTACGTATATCTGAACAAAAACGGCAAACAACCCAATACCCGAATCGTATTTCTATTTCTCGTTTGTAGCACACAAAAACGGGAATCACGGTAGAGATTATAACTTGTGACCGTACTAAACTATGTTATCGCGATAGAAACCCGACCGAATGTTATCCGAGAGTATACAATTCGTATGACTAATTTTTTTTACATGCTTTTATTCGTACCATTATTAGATTTGCACATGTTATTTCCGTGATAGAATTTTGTTTTATTTAAAGCTGGCACCGGATTTTTAGTAATTGTTGGCATGTTTTTTGCCCTAACAGCTTTTACAGCGTCATAGGCAAGGATAACTATTTTTCTGGGCTTGTTACGGTCACGGTTGTTGCTTAGGTACTCTACTCGGAAGAGCACAGTATATATAACTTGTGAGTTAGAGTTTAGAGTGGCTTTGGGTCTCAGATTGGGAACCACATTGTGCCTAAAGCACAGATGTCCATGTGGAAAAGAGGTAGACAGTTTTGGCATACACGGGCTTTCATGCCATAGGAGCTCTGGTAGGCTTTTCCGCCATGGTTCTCTTAATGACACCATCAAAAGAGCTCTTGCCACCATCGACATTCCTGCTCTTCTCGAGCCTTCCGGGCTATGTCGGGATGATGGCAAGAGACCAGACGGTCTGACGCTGGTTCCTTGGGAACGGGGACGGGCCCTAATGTGGGACGCAACATGCGTTGATACGTTAGCCTCGTCCCATATCAGGGAAACGGCGTCAAGACCTGGAGCTGCGGCGGAAATGGCCGAATCCGGCAAGCGGCGAAAGTATGCATCTCTCGTTGAGAGTTATATATTTGTGCCGTTTGCAGTTGAGACCCTAGGGCCATGGAGCCAAAGTGCAAAAAAATTTTTATCCGTTTTAACACCTCGGTTGATCGCCTCTTCGGGTGACAAGAGGGCTGGCTCCTTTTTCGCACAAAGAATCAGCTTAGCGATTCAACGCGGAAACGCTGCCAGCATTCTTGGGACCATTCCACGTGGGCATGATTTGTATAGTAGTAGCGTGTAAGTAATTTAAGATAGATATAACTTGTATATATTTGTTATAAATAAAAAAATTAAAACTGAGGCTAACAATAATTATATACAAGAGTACGAAAATCATATATTTACTTGTTATCGACACTTACTTTTTCTTCTAACCTGTCGTTAAAATTTAAGTAGAATCTGGTGAAAAGTTTTAGTAGATTCCATGGATTTAATAGATTCCATATTTTGAATACCAAACGTATTACGCGCGTATATTTATTTTCATTTACAATATTGAGGTTGTGATGTGAGTGATAATAATGCGGACGGATAGGTACATTAATTAATATACGTGACCCTTGAGGACATAAATTATTAATACATCACACACCACAGAAGTTTGGTTACCTATCTATTGTTAATTACGAACAACATTGCGTAACCAATATAATCGTATCGTAACATTATCATCATACTCCTGCCCTTATCCCACTCTAAGTGGGGTCGGTACAAATTATTACACACATGTTGTCGAATGATTTGGCTACTTTACGACCGGCTGCCTGCCTGACGTCAACTTACCTTAATCGCTTTTCAGTAAACCTTGGTAAGAAATGAGAGTGCACTATTCTACTCAGCCGGATACCACACGGCGGCTCGACTCACCTTAGTCGCCTCTTAAGACACCTCGGTAAGAAATGAAGGTGGTCTATTCTACTTAGCCGGATACCACAATCGTATCATTACATAAATACAATATTTCTACTTTAACCAATTTTAAAAAATAATTTGATTTTTGAGCTTTTCGCGAATTCCTACGCATAATTTATAGAATTAGGCGCTACTTTGCAGAGTCCATAATATCCATAATACAAAAGTAATATTTTGCTATAAGCCACGAAAGGAGAATATATGTAATGTTAAATGTAGATAAAAGAAAATTTAATGAATGCTAAATGCTAATGCTAAATTACTTATATTTTCTAAATGTAGAGTGTACATTGTAAACTATTATATCGTACTCGTAAGTAGTACATAGTAAACTCTTCATTTAATGTTACATATATTTTCTATTATCGTGGATTATAGCAAAATTTGATTTCATTACTTTTGACTTCTCTCGCATCAACTTGAATGTTCAAATACCCTCAATAAATATGGACCTGAAGGAAAAATGGGACTTTATACCCTTAGTCCGTTTACCTATAATTGTATAAAATTTCATAAATATATACTGTGAAAACGTAACAAACAGATAGACTTTTGCATTTGTAATATTAGTATAGATATGCTATACATATGTTAGCAGAATAATAAAAATGTTGAAATATACCAAGACTGTAATGTCAATAAAAATGACGTTTTCACATTCGAAGAACGAAAGGAAATCCAATAAAAATATGCGAGTATGAACCTTTACATGATCTCTTCTCGAATGGTATACAAAATGTCTGTAAAAGGATCTGAAAATCTAATAATCGTGCACAGTATATTTCATATTCAATCTAATGATTTCTGTGTCAAATTACGTCACTTTGCGTAACATATTCATAAGAAACTTTTATTTGCATTACAATATTCATAATGAATCTAACGATCTGTTTCATGGTTTCGAAATGAGACATTCATCTTCCTTATGGTTAAAAAGTTTATCCGTAATACAATATTTATGTTGTTTAAGGTATATTCACATGCTTAAGCCTTGGTACGTAGTATTTTGTAGTTCTAGAAGATAGTCTTAGCAAATATCTAGTACTAGGTTTTGCCCGCGGCTTCGCTCGCGTGGAACTCGGTCTGCCACATTGAGTTTCGTTTTTTACTTTATATTTAAAATATACTTATATTTATTTAGTTACTCCTACATCTAAAATTTAAAGTATTTAAGTAAGTAAAGTATTTAAAAACTTAAAAACAAAAGGATTCCATACAATCTTCGCGCCCCGCATATAAGGCATTCTATGGCGCTCCATTTATGTCAATCATATCGTGATAACTTTTAAACTATTCGGTCAAATTACTTAATGTAAAAGACAAAGTTTATCGAAATGAAATACTCAAAGTGACAAATTCATTGATTTTTATAAGAGTAAGATAAATATACTAAAATATGCATTATAAAATAGTATCTAACTTAATTAACTTTATGATTCACAATTTTGGTCATAGTGGCTTCCACATAAAAAGTAGATATATGCTGTCCCGGACTTTTACTTAAAACAATTCAAGACAAACAATACTACGGTACATCATCTTTGTGTAGCTCCAATGGTTTAGGCAGCGCACGCCAAGATAGCTCTCAGAGGCCAGATTTTTTCCGACTTTATTGACTGGTATCGTTATATTACATAAAATCATTACAAGCCATTATTATTATTTATTTTATTAGCCTATATGTTATTCTGATGTATAACCTATATAACTGAAAACTTTCATCCAAGTCCGTCCAGTAGTTTTTTCGTGAAAGAGTAACAAACATCCATCCATACTCAGAAACTTTCGCATTTATAATATTAGTAGGATAGTAGGAAGTAGGATATAACATAGTTTTTAGATATTTTTATTGAAATAAGCACAACGCTCTTAATTCGCCATCCATTTTAACCAAGGTTAGATTTAACTTAATCACCTTACAAGAATACGATTATAACACTGATATTTAGCACAAAAAATTAGCATTACAATAAATAATAAATAATAAATATATGGGACACTTACACACACGGTCATCCGACCCCAAAGTAAGTAACTTGTGTTAGGGGTGACGGACAACTGGTAGATATACTACATGTATAATTTTAAATACATACTTAAATACAAATACACGCCCAGGCTCGAAGAACCAACAGATTGTTTGTAGGAAATGTGGGCCCTCGACGGGAATCGAACACGCGGCCCGCGGAGCTGAAGGCAGGGTCACCACCCACTGCGCCAACGGGCTAGTCAAATATACTTATATACTAAAAGCACTTTACAGAAGTTATGATAGAATCAGGTTATAATCGGCGTTTGTTAAGAATCTATGAAAGTAAGTATGGAAGTAAACGTTCACATACCTTATACAAGCAGAACCAGACGTATCACCACCAACTTACCACACAACCAGTACACACTCACTACGACGATCGCATCGTAACCGAAGCATCATCAGCAGGATAGGCTCCACGGCAAAATCGTAATGCGATACTATTTTATCGTATCGATATATATTACATATGTTTTGTTGACTAAGCCTCTTCATATGACCTGAGCTTTGATTTTTCAAAAAAATATATCAAAATAATACAGGTGCCTGTAATATGGAATTCGGCAAAGTAACGCCTGCTTCTATAAATCATATAAAAATAATAGTAAAACAATTCAACCAATCTAATTGTTCAATTAGCACCAGTGACTTTGTTCGCGTGAACTTTCGTTTTAAATACTGAGGGTATTTATAGGGTAACCCATTATTTACCAACCACAAAGGATTCGACTACAATGACTTTACAATTTACAAAAACTATAATAACACCGTCATATCAGGTCTTCGTGAAGTACAAATATTTAGCAGCAGACCTGTGCATAATTAGTTTAGGAAAGCGTCAGGTATATAATCACATCTAGTATTCTGTATGCACGGAATAGCATACTTGTGCAAATAATTCCGAGTGCTTACCCCCGTAGTATCCTTTGACCTTTCAGTGGTTTTAGGTCAGACGTGACTTTAATATGTGTATATGTCACGTATGGTAGATTCATGGCAAGGTCAAATGCTAGCCAATTACTGTCTTCAGAATCAGTGTTGAACAGTAAGATTAGGCTAACAAGTCTTCAGTATTATATCTTAATATCGATTTTAACTTTGCCATTACAGCAGTTAAAATACACCGTTAAGAGGAGCCTAATACATAAAACCTACTTACTATACTGTTGATAACCTAGATGATAAGAATGCGTGATAGTCTTTGAACCTGATAGTAATGACTAAATGTAACTAGTTATAAGAATTATATTTTGAAAAGAGCTACCGTCCAGTTTCTTGCTGGCTCTTCTCGGTAGGAACAGCTTTCCGAACTAGCAGTAGAGTTGACTATTCAAAAGCATTTGTTTACAGGTTTACTTGAATAAAGAATATTTTGAATTTGAATAAAACTACCCTTTAAATGCTTTAACTAAAGACATCATTATTTCACTAACCGGAATATCATCAGTTATTAAAAATCTTACAGATTTAGCACATGACAAGCAAATTGACAAGCTTCTTGCTGGCCCTACTCGATAGGACCAATGAATCCCGAACATCCAGTAGAAGTGACGATTCAGAACAGCTTGTATACAATTAATTAAATAAAAAATAATGAAATCTAAAGTTTAATTTGAATACGACTCTCATTAGTTGGCCGTATCATTATGTGAAATATTTTTAAGTTACCTTGAAGATTTCTTAAATGGATATATAATTTTTTCCTTATGTATTTTTCGGCCTGTACTTATTTTACACATTGATGGAAGCATGTTATTATTTTCCCAAAGGTCGTATCTGTTACGATGGGATCACAAGGGAACTTAAAACTTTTTTCAACTCTCACTGGACGACAGACTAAGTAATATCCATTACCAAGTTTTCTACACAGATCCATTTGTATACACGTAAAAGTAATATATTTATTGAAGAGTTATGTAATTTAATAGAAAGAGGGTTTAAAAAACATTTTTTTTGGATAAAACTAACTCTTGCCCGATCAATGTGTTAAAATGAGTCAGTAGTGAGATAAAAAGTAACTAATGCAACTTTATAGCCCTTTAACTATCTCCATACGAAAACACTTTAATCTGTTTCTGATTTCGAACATTAAGAAGAACACACTATAAAATAAATGTTGATTTAACAAACAAATCCTTGAATAAGCTTGAATAAAACACAAGACAAAAATTGATTGCATGTAAAACGCTCAAGGTACCAATAAATTTCTTTTTAGAGTCGTTTCATAAATTATACATATGTAGCTAATTTTATTTACGCTAATCTATAGATTTATTACTCTTAAATACTAAATTTTCACAACCTTAGGTATTTGCTACTTTCAAAAATAAAAAATTCAATTTCTGGTATTCTTGTCTAAATTAAAATTACACGCTTGCAGCTGAATTTTATCACATCAGCTTTTTACGGCTTACGAGCATAAAAGAGAACATCGACTGAGTGGAAGCTCGAGTATACTTGTCATTGAATAATAAAATTTATAGGATCTTTTTGCGATATCAAAAAAAAATTCTGTTATACGTCCTAACAATCCAATAAAAATAAAATATGAGAAAAAACCGATACAAAACTATTACAATGAAATAATGTTTTAGTAGTTTTCTTTTTATTTGTTTATTAATCTTGAATGATATTGATATACAACAATTAAAAATATATAAAGAACAGTTTAAAATGCAGAATATCTTAAAATGTTATTATAACCAATTATTTGCATATTTCAATGCTTGCACATAGTGCCAATAAAATTATTTAACAAATAATAACGGTTTAGCGGAATAAATAGAAAGTAATTTTTTGGTCACATATTTAAAATGAATAAATACACTGCAATTGTAACTTTTTACATTTTATACAAAAAATACGAACATTAGCAAACAATCAACATTTATGGAAGAAATGGATGGATGTATATAATTTGAAAAACATCGTTACGATTACATACTCGTATAATTTTTACAATTAATATGATAAAAGTAGACCGACCAGAACGTACAAAATATAAATAAATGGAAGTTAAATATTTAATAGTGTATATATCAGATAACAGAACTTGAATAATCTTGGTAAACACTTGAATAAGAAGCAAATTGAATTATAATCTACTTACATTACTTATTATTTAATGTAATCCTCAATAGGATTTATTTCGTCTCTATTAACGAAATTCGGACAAACAATAGAGACGTCAAAATAACATTGGGATATAAAAACAAAAGATTTAAAGTCTAGTAACAATAGAATAAAGTTTATTATTCTGTAACGGTTCATACGTTTACATTTAACCTGACGTACCACCGTGACGGGTTTAATTAAAATACTTCAGTCAAGCGTTATTCGCAATATTGGAGCGTTTGTCTTTGGTACGTCCTCGTCACTTTGGATTTCAGCAAGACAGATTTATATAATTAAATAAACAAACGAGATTCACAAATAATTTGCTTAATTTTAATTCAGACCTTTAAAAGTACAACCATTCATAACCATCCACTTAATAGCAGCGTAAATACTTACGCCATTTTATTGAAAATCCAATTAAATTTTTAAACAATGGACTTTTCTTGTCAACCTTGTTGATGATTTACTTTATATCATATCAGCCACTGTGATAGCTGTGATAGCCCAGCGGTGAGACAGTGCGCCTCTTTCGAGGGGAACACGAGTTCAACCCGGGCAGGCACCAATGAGTTTTTCTATTAAAACTCATGTGTCTAATTGATAATTGCAATTTATCACACGCTTTTCGATAAAGGAAAACATCGTGAGGAAACCTTCATATCTCTAGAGAATTCTGGAGATATGTGTAACCTACCAACCCGCATTGGAACAGCGTGGTTGCTCTTAGCTCCAACCCTTTTCTCCAGCAACGGAGAGAGGAGGCCTATTCCCAGCAGTGGGATTGTAACAGGCCGCTACTTTTCTACTTTATATCAGCCACTAACGGGTGCGAAAACTAACTAGAAAGCTTAGAAATGAGAAGATGCATATTTAAATAATTGAATAAACGACTTATCCAAATTGGTCTACCTGTCTGGCTGTATTAGACAGATCTAATACGCTTTGGACAACTATTAATAAGATTTAAGTTATAGAAGCAGGTTTACAGAAATAACAAAAATATACATTGCCACTTTGGATACAGAAAGAAATACATTGTACATAATTTTTAATTTTAATAACTGCATTTGAATAACAACCCTGGTCATATTTATGCGAACGAAGTCACGAATACAGCTAGTCTCCTTATAAACACTTCGAATATTTGAATAAATGAAAGATTCGCTGGAATAAAGGTAAAGATGCCACGTAGAAGCATTCTAATAATAATATAATATTGTGAACATACCTTTTTTTACGTTCCGCAGTTCAATCTGAAACAAAAAAATATATCTTTCAGTTTCTTTTACATACTAGATAGCTAAGTATATTGGAAAAATATTTATCATGCCGTAAAAGTGAGTGAGCAACAGTTTATTGACCCTAAAGGCGCGTTATCATTACATTTGCATGAGAAAGGATATGCGCCACCCTTTTGCACCCTGTTTTACGATTCTGCTAGGCATATATGGCATAATTTTACCTCAATATATTTTTCTACAATCCTTGGTTTATTATGTCACTTATAATTAGATTATTTTTATCTGATGATAATATCCCACTCTGTTTTGCCAATTGCCAACTTTATTTACCGCCTCTATTTCTGATGTATACTATTCATCATTCATCACTCTCCTGACCTTATCCCACTCGAAGTGGGGTCGCCATAACATGTTTAAACATGTTGTAACATGATTCCGCTATTTATTTTACGACTGGCCGCTCTAACGTCAACTTACCTTTGTCGTCTTTTACGACACCTAGGTAAGAAATGAGGATGGTTTATTCTGCTCAGCCGGATACCACACGGCGGTTCTACTGTAAACTATTAAAATAATAACATCGTGTTGGCTTGTCGAAATCGATTATTCATTTGCATTGTTTTACTTATGTGATTTCCCAGCAGCGAGACTGTGTGCCACCCTCTAGGGACTTATAGGTTCAAACACGGGCAGGCACCAATAAGTTTTTCCAAGATGCCGACCGTGGAGGAGTTCATTCGTCGCTTGGCGCGCAGACTGTTCGCGTGAGCGGACAATAGCGTGCACGTTCATCTTCATGGCATCGCGCCACTCCACGCACGACCAACGGAAGGACATTCCCTGCCCCACGAGCTCCTACGATCACCATCACCGCAGCCCGACGCGAACGACGATGGTGACGACGAGGACGATGCGACGGGCGAGAGGGCATCACCACTTTATATGACACAACCACCCAAACGAGACAGACCTACCACCGAACAAAACATCACCGATTTTGACAACGCGGTCTGGGAGCTACCACTCCCAGACCCCCCAGAACCGGACATCCCTAAGGTCACTTAGATGACCTGGGCCCACGGCCCGAACATAGTCCAGGCCATCAGCCTGCGAGGACTGGCCCGGGCAAAGAGGTTCGCCTCGGAGACCCGTACTCCACCTACCCTCATGGTTATGTGAGATGACCCCTGCTGCTGCTGAAGTTTTTCCATTAGAACTTATGTGACTATTGATAATTGATATTTGCAAATTGTCACATGCTTTTCAGCGAAGGAAAGTAACGTGAGGAGATCTGCTTATCTGTCGAAATCTATGGATATGTTAATCAACAATTAGCTCCAACCTTTCTCTACAAAAACAGAGATAGGGGACTTATGTCCAACATATGGATATAAAAATATATGTTGAAATAAGAATTCTGTTGAATTAAGAAATTATGAATGTTGTGCTTAGCGCTTGTGTATTGTGTGTATATTATGTTGGAGATATCTAGTGCATTCGTTTTTATGAATCCTGCATATACTCGTATCATTTATAAACAGGTTTTACACTATAAATTTAGCACTACTTATATTTTCTATGAGCTGTGATAGCCCAGCGGTGAGACTTTGCGACTCTTTCGACTCTTTTGGTCACCTGCTCAAACCCGGGCAGGCACCAATGAATTTTTCATTTAAAACTTATGTCTTATTGTTAATTGCAATTTATCACACGTTTTTCGGCGAAGAAAAACATCGTGAGGAAACCTGCATATCTCTGGAGAATTCTGAAGATATGTGTAACCTACCAATCCGCATTGGAGCAGCGTGGTAGGTTTTAGCTCCAACCCTTCTCTCCAGAAACGGAGAGAGGAGGCCTATGCCCAGCCGTGGGATTGTAACAGGCCGCTACTTTAATTTTTTTATATATTTTCTATTGGCTTTATCGCGGATTGTAACAAAAGAATATTATTTATTTTTGTAATATGGATCTCAGTAGAGCAACGACCAATTCTATAAACGTTATTATCCTAAGCAATATCACCGATGTATTGACAATAATGAAATTGTTAGAAAAATGACTTCGTTAAAACATAACAATGTTTGTAACTTGTAATTGGGCGCTTGTACGTTCACAAAAGATTATATAAATTTATAAAGACGTTATATCCCATTCAATAGTCACGCTCCATCGAGACAATAATCCCGTTTGAATCTTAATTAATACTAATTAACGATGTTTCAAGAGACAGTTATACAAACAATGGTATTTTATTAATGAAGGCCCAATTAATAAAATGTGCTTAATTTTTGCAATTGTAAGGAACATTTACCTATCTTTGTTTTAATGATATCAGGTTTTATGCTTTTTTATATTATAAAATATAAAACTTTTTTTTAATAAAGTCGCAATTAATAAGATGTGCTAATTTTTTGTGATTGCAAGTAACATTGAAACTAATCTTATTTTAAAGATATGAGGTTTTATTTAAATTTTAATTAATTTATATTAAATAATATTTTTTCTTTAAAACAGCTTAATAGTTACTTGAATACTATTTTTCCCAATTTTTTAACTATAACGTTTAAATGCATGAATTTACATACTGTCGAATGGTAAAATGTGTTATTCGTCCAATTTGAAATAAAAATAATTTTAATTGCATACTACTTACTAATTTCCCATTCGCAAATAATTAAAAAGTTGATGTTTATTTTTTTTTATTTTAAAATCCATCCTAATAGAGTTACGAACTCTACATTACTGGTTGGATCCCAGATTAAAAAATTCAGCTGCGTCGACTTCAGTACCGAGATAAAAAGTTATTTGTGTGCCTTAGAGATGTTTAGTTATCTCGAGATAAAAAAATAACCTGTGTATCTTATGTTCTGTTTAGTTATCTCGAGATAAAAGTAACCTGTGTATCTGTGGAGCTGTTTAGTAGCTATCTCAAGATAAAAAGTAACCTGCGTATCATTCGAGCTGTGTAGTTATCTCGAGATAAAAAGTAACCTTGAGAGCTGTTTAAGTTATTTATATGCCTAAATTCATATTTATCCGTTACCTCGTTTAGATGTCCTAGTAGGACTAACAAAACACTATCACATTTATAACATAAATAGGGATGTATAATGAAATAATTTACATTTGTAGTATAAGGGAAAGTAAAATAAAAACAATTTTATATAGCCGTACGCATAAAATCCAATGCCAGTAGTGTTAATAACAAACGATCCAATATAGCGACTTACGCTTGACTGAAGACTTTTAATTAAGCCCGGTGAGGTGACTGGGCATGACAGGTCGCTTGTAAATGTTTGACGTATAATTGAATTGTAAACTTTATTCACATGGCATTTGGTGCTTAAATTGTATAAAGGCTAGTCCGTTGGGACAAATCTCGGTTTGACATTGATCCTATATCAACATGTAGATAACTAAGGATTTCATCAATAATTGAGTTACCAGAATAATCCTAGTGCTATAATATAAGATATATGATTGCTATTAACTACTGTTTACTTTACGAATTAATTGCAAACGCGTGGATTCTATACAGAGGGGGCAGAAAATCCTAGATTGTATTGTTTTAATCGTGATTTTCAATATATGCATAACTCACATTAGTAGTAGCGGTCAGATCAATTACATACATTCTCCTGCCCTTATCCCACTCTAAGTGGGGTCGGTACAACATACTACAAACATGTTGTCGCATGATTTGGCTACGTATTTTACGTCCGGCCGCCTGCCTGACGTTAACTTACCTTAGTCGCCTTTTACGACACCTCGGTAAGAAAGGAGGGTGGTCTATTCTATGCAGCCGAATACCACACGGCACCGGTGAGATTAATTATAGGTCTTATGCAAACCTTATAAAATCTTACTCGGCACACCTATGTACCTAAGAATAACTTACATCTGCAAGAATGTTATAACAAAATGTCCTTTAAGGCTGTGGCTTTTAAATAACTACTTACATGTTATATATATCAGATGTGACTTTATTGTTTGGGGTCGGCACAACATGTATTAAAGATGTTGTTACATGATTTGGCTACGTATTTTACGACCGGCCACCTGCCTGACGTCAACTTACCTTAGTCACCTTTTACGACACCTCGGGTGGTCTATTCTACTCAGCCGGATGCTATTGCTTGCTTCATACACATTAGCTTTGCATGCATTCGCTTAACCCGTGCGGATTATAGCAAGGTAATTCTGTTATAGTGCCTGTAATATGGAATTCCGCAAAGTAACGCCTGCTTCTATAAATCATTTTAATATAAGGTTAGTTTCTGAATAGTTAATAAATAAAAAACTGTAGGAATAAGTCATGATTTTTGTGAAATAGCACTTTGTAATTATGCAGTCAAATAAAAGAAGCACAAAATTATTACCCCTAGTAGAAAATAATGATAAAGAAGTCAGTCGTAGATGGGTATCGCACCTAGTATAGTATGAAAGAGATGGACAGAAGAAAGAAAAGTGTGATTTAAAAGCGAGAACTGCTATGAAAAAGGAAACCTGTTAAATATAGGCTCCGTCCATATATGATGGAAATAGAAGATAAAAAAGAACTACTTATAACTAACTGACTTTATACATATCCAAAGTTAGTAACAGTTTACAACCGATGGTGGAAAATTTTGTCATACATTTACATGTATTTTGTGTACATCACAACGATCATGTGCAGTTTTTGTCAAGCGGTTCTTTATAACTTTGTGATGTACTCGTATTTTTGAGTCGACGTAATTTGGTTCGCAAGCCAATATGGTCAAATCTGAGACTCTGAGTTGTCAAGTGTGATTCTACGTATTTTATATAGCAAGCGAGAAATCAGGTTTCTAGGCATATCTAATTGCTTTCATTTAACCAATTAATTAATTAGCCATTATGGGCGAAAAGATTTCTCATAAATTTAGAAAATTGCCCCGTCTAGTTATAATCGCCCGAGAATCTCTTTATAGAACAAAAGAAATTATAATATTATTTGCTATTTCATTTATTATAGCAAAATAATATTATTACTTTTGTAATATAAAGTAACGCCTAATTCCATAAATAATGTTCTTTGTAGGAATTGGACTTATTTAAACATGATATTTTAAATAATTGAAAAACTTGGACTATAGGTTTTTCAATTATTTAAAAGTCTATGATGACTCAGTAAAGAGAAACATGTCAGTTACAAATCATTTTTATTTCACTCGTAGACATAACCTATACGTTACGGACTCCATTTTGTATTATATAAGGGATCTCTGCCATAACAATTATATGTTCAGAGAACCTAGCCTTCATTATACTCACTGATACATTAATATTATAATTTACGATACTAATTATAATAAAAGCTTATGCAGATATTGTTAATCAGACCTGTTTGTTATTTTAATAAACATTCAGAATTTTAACCGGATGAAATCGCTTGACCTCAAAATTGTTAGAGATATTGTTTGTTTCTCTCGAGAGGGCACGTCGGGGAACAAAGGCTTTTTACAAACAAACTGGGATGGGAGCAGGTAATGAATATGCTAGAACAAAGAGTCGAATGCGAGCCTCATTACCTATTCAATTGTTGCTACCTTAAAAATCATTTACTGAAACTTTAATTAGTGTAATAGTTATTATAACAACTATGAAACAGACAACGTCTTGATTTAATATTCTATCTGAACTGGCTTTTGTGTGTAAAGATATAAATAAATATCTTTCGCAATAACGTAAAAATCGAGCGACATTGGAGTTATAAATTGTTGGAATGACAACTCGAATTTAAAACCGCACTGTATATAGATCAAAACCTCATTGTAAAAAAATATATATCAATTGCTTAAAAGACAAGGTCTTTCAAATAGTTGCATCATTAGATGCAACTAATTGCAATGAATAATGAACCTAAAGCAGTATTTAATAATTATCTGGTCTGCAACATTTATATATAAAATTAGTATTAAACCCACGTAATTATATTTATTATTTTTTACTAATGAATGTTATTATCGTATTTGTAAGACACTCACAAGACTTTTTCTAAAGTCTAAAATAAAAAAATCGGCAAGGGTAAGCTTTTAGCGCAAATAGGTATCTCTGGGGTTTAAAACCTAAATGCTAAATTTAAGTATGAAGTAATTGGATGTTTTAGTTGAAGTTTATACCATAAATTATTCTTCCGCGAGAGAATTTTTAGAATATAACATAGCATTTTAAACTTCACACCTTCGTCCAAGAAGAAAGAGAGAGAAAACCTTTTTTCTCTCGAGAGCAAAAAGCTGTGGTGGTTGTGTGTTCTGCTTGCGTGCGTTGCTGCTTATGGAGGCGCCTTGGGGTGCATGTGGTGACTTGTCCTGCATGTGTAAGGTGCGTAAATTTTGCCTGCTTCATACACATTGGCTTTGCATGCATTCGCTTAACCCGTGCGGATTATAGCAAGGTAGTTCTGTTATAGTGCATGTAATATGGAATTCCGCAAAGTAACGCCTGCTTCTATAAATCGCCTACTCATTTTTTAATTTTTCTACGACTTAGGAGTCCGGGTGAATAAAGGCAGGAAGGTAATTCCAAACTTTCGTCGTACGAATCATGAAAGATGAGCCGAAAAGGTTTGTACGCCATATCGCTAATAATTTCCTAATATAATTTCCTGCTAATAATTTAAAATAAATAATAATTGTATGTTTCTCTTTCTGTCAATCTCTCTGTCCGTCTATCTGTTCACGATAAACTCACAAACTACTCAACGGATTATTAAGCAAAAAAACGCGCAAAACAAGAGTAAATAGAGATACGAGCATACAAATTTTATATTAAAAATTCAAGTATACAGGCTTCTATATGAATTACAATTTCAAAGAGTCTTAGCGACTTAGAAACAAGTAGATAATTAACGCTCCAATAAACTTCCAAAACCACGATCTTAAAGAGAAAAAAAATCTATAACAGTTAATTAGACGTTTCTCAAACACCATTGTTAAATAAAGCGACTCTTGAATCACGAATTATAAGTATTAATTGAATGCCTTCGGTATAAAATTTTAACAATAATTCAATAACACAATAAATCTAGTAAATCCTAATTTTAGCACTGCTATAGTAATAGGAAAAACAACATGATTTCATATGTTCTTTATCAGCCTCATAAAACTGTTTACTACTAAATACATCCCGTATATTGCAGTGATAATAGATCTTTAGCGACAATAAACTGTTGTGTTCTCATCTTCTACAATGATATAAAATATGTAAGAAGGAGGTTGGACTAAAAAGTTGAAGAACTATTCTAACTTGTGAACTATTTCTACGTTTTTTAATATATCCAAGGTTGGCAACCTGACAAATCATATTCTTGATTCTTAATATACAATATGGGTTAAAATAGTAGTAGAAAAAATCTCGTGCAATTTAGATTTATTGAGGAATAGTTAAGAGATAAATGAAAAATACTAATTGGCTGTGATAGGCTAACGAATATTTTCATTAATTTAATAAATAAAGACGCTATTATGGTAATAAGCCGCTTTGGTACTGATCCAAACTCTCTAAATCAAGTCTTTGTGTACGTTATGTATAAAATCACGAACAATTATTTTAATTACTTTTACTCTTGGGTTAAACATCGGCGCCGACTGAATAACTTTATTAGTTTAAATAGTTTGGATAACAGACAACTATTCTACCGTCATATTGAAATATTTTTGGATATATTTATGATTAATTTTTGTATAAGTAAAATATTCTATAAAATTTAAAAAACCCCAAGAAATTGATAAAATAATACCCATACCATGTTAATTCGTTTTTATTCATCGAGACACAGTCATGGTCCCTCATTTCAATTTCGCCATTCTCTGTTCAAATATATCGAATTTACAACATCTAACATTTTATTTTTCTTAAAAAACAACATATATTATATTAATACTTTTATACAATTCAAGCTTATTTCTAAACATATTTAATTATACGGATAATAAATACTCTTGTACCCCTTTTTTTTAAATAAAGGTTTTCTTGCGTGTTTTGTGGTATGTACATACATAAATTAATGAAATAATTACTTTAACTATGGAAAAATAAAAGAAATACGAAACCGTAACTAAAGCAAAAGTAATTTAGCACGAAACAGATCTCTTTTACTGTTTATTGGTGTCATTAACCAGTTAATTATATCTTTCCCAATTACGTTGCCTCACTTCCGGTGTTATGGTTGCTAAAAAGATACAATTTTTCAAAAGAATATTAAAAGACAAAAGAATTAAAAATATATTTTTAGGCCGAAAATAAATTCGAATAAAAAGTATTTTGACGGGAAACTATTATTTTAAAGAATAAAGGAGATCTAATTTTAACCAATACCTTAATTCACTCTAGTAAGTCATTCTAGTCTGTCATTCTAAAGATATTGCCGCGGCTGAGTTCATAATATTGGAAAAGAACAGAGTAGTTTCATATCGAATTAGCGGTAGCAAATTATTAAAAGAGTAAAAACAGCTCCATTTATCTTACACCAAAAACTCATTCTAAATCGATCCATTAAAAAGAATTGACCTTTAATAAATAGTTCATTTATTACATTAAATTCAAGTCTAAGTGTTCGATGATTGCAAACTCAAATCACTTACAAGAGTGTTACACATAGATTGTTTGAAATACTCGTTATCATTAAAGGTAGAACACGAGAGTACGGTTTAACGCAATCATGATAACCCAACCATATATTAATTAACTTGAGGGTTCAAATACAGTTGGTATTTAACGTTTTACGGTATCATTTATAGGTAACTGCTATTGCTGGAAGATTTGCATAGTTTATCAAAAGTATTGATGATTACAATGCGCCCTTAGGTCAAATTCTGTAGTGACCCTGTCTTCAGCTCCGCGGGTCGCGGGTTCGATTGCCGCCGGGGGCCAACATTTTCTACAAACAATTTGTTGGTTCTTCGAGCCTGGGTGTATATTTCTATTCAAGTATGTATTTAAAATTATATATGTAATATGTCTACCAGTTGTCCGTCACCCATAACACAAGTATTAAGTTACTTACTCTGGGGACGGACGAACGTGTGTGTAAGTGTCCCATATATTTATTATTATTATTATTATTATTATTATTTATATGCTAAGTGTAGAGTGGACTATCCGTTCTTATACTACATACATGCAGGATACGTAAAAAACATGCACAGACCTCCACCACCGCCACCACAATATAGGAGCGCGGATTATAGAAAAAATAATAATTATTACTTTTACTAATAATTATTAATACTGTTGTATAATGTACTTTTTGTATAATAATTAATACCTTTGTATTATAGATCTTCGCAAAGTAACGCCTAATTTTATAAATTATTTTTTACTGAATCATTAAACCATGGTTATACAAAAGAAATTAATCTTATCATAGAAAAGTCTAATCGTATAATCAATACGTTTTGGATTCTATTAGTCAAGCAAATGATCCCTATAGCTAAATCTTCATGGCCGAACGATACAGTGTGCCCCTTAATAATAGACCTCGGGTTCAAAACCCATCCCTATTGGTTCCTATGAGTAATAAAGTAACCATTCATGTACCACTAATAAATAAATAAATAAATATATGGCACATTTACACACACGGTCGTCAGTCCCCAAAGTAAGTTACTTAATATTTGTGTTATGGGTGACGGACAACTGGTATACTACATATATAAGTTTAAATAAATACTTAAATACAAATACACAACCAGGCTCGAAGAACCAACAATTTGTTTATAGAAAATGTTGGCCCTCGGCGGGAATCGAACCCGCGACCCGCGGAGCTGAAGGCAGGGTCACTACCCACAGCGCCAACGGGCCAGTCATAATTCTAAGCTTAGTTAATACTTATAATCTATCACATTTTTACGGTATATAAAAATCGTGAGGAATTTGTATATCTCTTCATAATGATTGTGATATATGTAACCGTCTTATCCATATTAGAGCAGCGTGGTGGGTCTAAACACGCACCCTTGTCGCCAAAAAGAAAAGAGGGGGCCTTTGCTTAATGGTCATATATTAATACGACGCTACTTAAAAAGGTTAACCGATTTGGGTCAAACCCCTATACTTCAGAAGTGCAAACTTTTAATAATAAAGGCTTCTTAATTTATTCATGTATATTTTACCTACATTGTATCTCAGTATATTGTATCAAGATTGTAACTTTCAACGCATTGATATTCAACAAAGCGGACCGTCTGACACGTAAGGGTAAGGTTTATTGAGATTATATCTAATACATTTAATTTGCGGTTTTCACTTTGAGATTATAGATCATATATATTTGCTCTTCTTCATAATTGACGATTACAAACGATTAAGCGCGACCACGATCTTGTAGAGAGCATACTCAGCAGTACTCGCGATCGTCTATGATGGCCTATAACCCGAGATTTGTCGGTTTTTCGGACACACAGCAAAGAGAATCACTGGGTGGTACGTATATATCGTATGATTCCAACGACGATGATGATCATGCGTAAATGTGATCGTCTATAATCATATAGACGATCACATTAAATGCTAGACGAGAATAACCTTCTCAACATATAGACGTCCACTACTGAACTTAGGTCCCTTCTCATGATCTCCGTAAATCACGATCCTGTCATACTATTTAAGGTCGACAGTCCATCGCGTAGGGAGTCTACCGACATTGCGTTTTCCAGTGTGAGGTCGCCATTCCAGCACGTTAAGAACCCAACGCCCATCTGTTCTCTGGACTATGTGCCCCAACCATCACCACTTGAGCTTCGCTACATGCTCAGCTAAGCCCGTAATCTTGGTTCTTTTACGGATCTATTCGTTTCTGATTTGATCGCGTAGAGATATTCCTAGCATCGCTCCATCACCCGCTGAGCGATTCTGAGCCTCATAAGCCTATAGTCAGCGACCACGCATATATCTAAATCGAATAGTTGACTAATCGCTTAAGCTGTAAAAAGGTCCATAATCAATCGGTGATGTACAAATTAGATCAATATACTCGTAGATCTTTTATTTACATTGTACTCGTTAAAGGAAATCCTACTTGTGTAACAAAGACGACCTTACTTAATAAAAAGGTTGAAGTTGTAATAGGATAATGACGTAGTAGGCTTATAGTACGCTTATAGTGTTTCCTTATTGTCCCTTTGTTCGCATTAGTATCGCAGGGTAGAATATTGGTTTAGTGGGTAAAGAGCATGGATCCTTACGAAGTGGTAAGAAGGTCGGTCCATAACCTCTTGAGTTTTTTAATATACGTCCTTTTGATATTAGATTAATAATAATGAGACAGCGACCATTCCAGATTGATATATGCATATTATATGCCCATCAATATAAATAATGTATGTTGACGTATTTGGGAGCATTGTAATATATTTTACTTGCATATACAAAAACCACTTTATGGGTATTAGCTCAATATTCTTCTTTGTGATGAAGACAAATAAATTGTTGCAGCATTAGAAGATAAACAGTCCTTTCATTTTAATGATATTTAATGCTAATGTCTGTGACTACATCTACAAAAAAATCACATAATAGAGGGTATATAAACAGTTATAATTGTCGCGCGTACAAGTATACATGGACTTCGGTACTGATATAAAAATAGGGTTGGTCACTTTCCAACATTATGGTTTCGGAAAAACGACATAGTACATAATAGAGGATATATTCATAGTAAAATTTACTAATATTAATATATACTATACTTTATTAGGTATATCATATATTCAAAGTCTGTGGTATCCGGCTGAGTAGAATAGACCACCCTCATTTCGTGCCGAGGTATCGTAAAAGGCGACTAAGGTAATTTGACGTCAGGCAGACGGCCGGTCGTAAAGTACGTAACCAAAGCACGTAACAACATGTAAAAAACATGATGTCCCACCCCACTTAGAATAAGATAAGAGTAGGAAAATAATAACAATATGTTCAAATTCTTGGTGTAAAATTTTCAATGTTCAAATGTCAAAATACTGAAAATAAATTTTCCATTTTCAATTTCTAAAGCGGAATATTTATTCAGTTGTAAACATTAAACAACCAATAAACTGCTATCAATGAAATCTCCATTTTGTTGGTGCAATGAAGTGTAGATAACGAGCAAAAATGAGATGCAATAAAATCAATTTATTTACAGCTGAATGCTTTATTTATGTTGTCTTCGTCAACATTCATTTTGCAGTAATAAATTTTACTTTTACTGAAATGTTTTTGTTTAAATGTAAAATTTAAAATATTGTGAATAAATATAAGGTAAATAAAGTTGTGAATTGTAGGAAAAGGCCTCCTCTATCCTTTTTCATCATGACAAGAATTGGAGTTAAAACCCACTACACAAGGCTACATAAATCTTAAAAGATATTTTTCATATTGGTATCCGGTTGAGTAGAATAGACCACCCTCTTTCTTACCGAGGGGTCGTTAAATACGAATAAACTAAGTTGACAATAAAGTGGCAGCCGGTCGTAAAATACGTAGCCGAATCAAATGATAACATGTTTTTAACATGTTGTGCCGACCCCACTTAGAGTGGGATAAGGGCAGGAGGATGATGATGATTCTTCATACATATACATATACGAGTAAAGTTTCCTGACGATGATGATGACGATTCCTTTAGCGGAGCGCATAAGAAATATATTATTAATATGAAATAAAATGAAATGGCTTATTTTCTGAAAAAGGTGGTTACATAGAAATATCTTACTCTTATATCTTAAACTTAACTAAAATCGACATTGAATATAGATAGAATTTACTCATAGCCTCCAAACTAGGTAAACCTATATTTTGGAAGACGAGAGTTTGCGTTCTACGTTGTATATATAATTAGCATTTTAAAAAAGTTGCATATTCTCTATCATTAACATTGAAACGAGCGAATTTCAATTGAAAAGTTGGTGTTCTCTAGAAAATATAAATTAATTTTATATTTTTTACAGATAACTCATTGGTTCCTATACTAACTACGAAATGCGATTAGTTCGCATTAAGGGTACGTAATAAGGTACGCATAAGGGTACGTAAGGGTCACGCTACAACCTTTAATGATTATACACTTTTTACTTGAGCAAAATCTCAAAATAAGATCGAAATTGTGGCAAGAAATTATTACGTATCTGTTAAAAAATATTTCAAATTGTCTCATGTATTAAAAGCCCTCCAGTCATTTTCCAGCTCTTAAACAATTTCGATTTTGATAGTTTTCAAAATTTTTTTACAAAATGATAACAGTATTTTATACTGTAACGTAAATATAAATTAAGTTTGATATCCAAAAGTCTATTTTACTATGAGTAAATAAGTTTGATATCCGAAACTCTATTTTACTCATAATCTATACAATTTAACAATTATTGCACAAAATGTCTGCATTAAATACAAAACTCTACCAAAATTCCTCTTTGGTATAAAACAATGAGCTTATTCATGCAGTCATGATCAAATTACTCGCTAAAGAGTCTCTATAAACTGTGCAAACCAGTTTATTGATGCAATACGTGGTTCAAAGCTGTAACTCAACGCAACTTAATTCACAACTTTGATGTAGAGTGCTCTATTCAGGGAAGTGTTTTCATTTTGACGTCATGCGCAATAGTTGGATAAATTAATTATTAATAATAAAATTATGTTTGAGTTTGCAGCGATACTTGGATTCAATATTATAATATTGTAGAGAAAGACTTTCTTAATATTCAAGTATAGTGAGAACGAGGTCGCCAGAGGACACTGGCTGCGTTGAATTGCTCAACAGTGCAAAAAACGAGCCATCAAGTTTGATTTTTATATTTAAATTTTTCTTTGTTTATATAATTAAAGTAACCTTTTTTTACTTTCCTGAATTCAATTCTGTATAAAAGAAATTTCCATGTTTTTGACGATTAATAATTTTAGACGACGTAAATCAATCGCCAAAATGTATGATGGTTTATTATTAGTATACTGTCCAAAAGTAATGAAAATACTATTATATCGTGGATTATAGCAATATTATATTTTCGTTACGTTTTTATTATGGAACTCCGCAAAATAACGCCTAATTCTTTAAATTTTACTAATGAATATCTGTGCTTTCATTTTATTGTATCCTTTGTAAAGAAGCTTAATTGCATTGAGAACCGTTCAACTAATTACTCACTTTTACTCATATTTCGTGTCTCTTGTTTTGTTACAATCATTTGAAGATTATTTACGGTAATTAAAAAAAAACTACATGTCCCATGTTCATATTATTTTGTTACTCTTTCTCTAATATTTTATGTTTGCAATTATAAACAATAAAATTGTAAATTAATGTTTCTTAAAAGAAAACATTAAATAACATTAGTAATACATATAATATTAACTAATTAGAAAATATCCAATTAGGCATATCTATATAATCGTAAGAATTTTAGTATCAAAATAAGGCAAAAAATTTATTCACAAACTCATTAATCAGTTTCATTAAGGTAGATTTAATAAGCGATCATGGGATGTAGGGCAAAAAGGAAAAAAAATACCTTTTTGCCAAATTTAGCGAACTGCTATAAATTATGGAAATTGTTTCCTCAGTAATTGTTTATTTGTACTTGATTAATGAGTAAACGGTATGAAAGTCTGCTAAATAATTTCAAATAAATTGTACTAAGCAACACTAAATTTTTGCATATAATTAATGAGAATATGATTAATAGCACCAGAGGTTACTTTGCAGAACTTTTACACTTAAGAATTCTTCGGTGTTTTTTAAAATCTTTGATAATTTAGTAACAATAATATGTAGGTCGTTTGGGCTAAAACCAAGGACGTTATCCTTACCAAGCTCGTGCCTAAACCTGGGCAGGCAACGATGAGTTTTTATAAAGTCTTCAGTGCTTTATTAATCATCATCATTCTCCAGCCCTTATCCTCCTCTAAGTGGGGTCGGCACAACATGTAACAAACATGTTGTCATATGATTTGGCTACGTATTTTACAACCGGCCGCCTGCCTGACGTCAACTTACCTTAGTCGCCTTTTACGACACCTCAGTAAGTAATGAAGGTGGTCTATTCTATGCAGCAGGATACCACACGGCATTTACCTTAGTCGCCTCTTAAGACACCTCAGTAAGAAAGAAGGGTGGTCTATTCTATTCTGCCGGATACCACATGGCATTTACCTCAGTCGCACCTTACAACACCTCAGTAAGAAAGAAGGGTGGTTTATTCTATTCTGCCAGATACCACATGGCATTTACCTCAGTCGCCTCTTACGACACCTCAGTAAGAAATGAAGGTGGTCTGTTCTATGTAGCAGTATACCACACGGCATTTACCTTATTCGCCTCTTACGACACCTCAGTAAGAAAGAAGGGTGGTCTATTCTATTCTGCCGGATACCACATGGCATTTACCTCAGTCGCCTCTTACGACACCTCAGTAAGAAATGAAGGTGGTCGGTTCTATGTAGCAGTATACCACACGGCATTTACCTTAGTCACCTCTTACGACACCTCAGTAAGAAAGGAGGGTGGTCTATTCTATTCTGCCGGATACCACATAGCATTTACCTTAGTCGCCTCTTACGACAGCTCAGTAAGAAATGAAGGTGGTCTGTTCTATGTAGCAGTTTACCACACGGCATTTACCTTAGTCGCCTCTTACGACACTTCAGTAAGAAAGGAGGGTGGTCTATTCTATTCTGCCGGATATCACACGGCTATTAAGTGCTTTATTAATTATTTTTTTTTAAAGAAGAAAATTGTTATGACATCTTCATGCTTAGATTTGCACAAACTTAATAGTCAAATCCAGATCTGAAACATACGCATACATCGACTGGCCTGCTGACTCAGGTGACAGTGATCCTGCTATCAGCTCCGTGTATCACGGGTTCGAATCTCGCCAGCGGCCAACATTTTATTAATTAAATTTATTGGTTCTCCGAATCCGGATATATACATATATGTCTTTAAAATTACCAGCTGTTTGTCACACAAAGTACAAGAATTAAGTTACTGACTTTGGGGACGGATGACCTTGTAATGTAAATGTCACATTTATTTATATATAATATATCTATTTATACTGATTTTCTAGTTAGCTTCAGAAATGGTAATCTTAGTGGTTTAATTATTTTTTCGAAAGCCTATTTGAAAGGAACGAAATAGTAGTAAAAAACTAAAGTAACGGCCTGTTACTATCCCACATAGGCCTCTTCTCTCCGTTTTTTGAAGAGAAGGGTTGGAGCTAAGACCTACCACGCTGTTCCAATGCGGATTGGTACAAATATCCCCAAAATTCTCTGGAGATATGATATATTTCATGGAGGTCTCACCACGATGTTTTCCTTCACCGAAAAGCTTGCGATGTGCACTTATTAATTAGACATAAGTTTTTAACAGAAAAACTTATCGGTGTCTGCCTTGAATTTGAACCTGTGACCCCCTCGTAAGTGTCCCACGGTCGCACCACTAAGCTATTACAGCTCAGACAGTAACATCACTTTAATCTACTCCTTTATTATAATAATTATAACAAAAGTATATATCTAAGCTTTAGAAATCTTATCATACGTTTCAATCCGATTGAATAACAAGTAAATTAACTTAGAGGGGACGATTCTCAGATAATATTACAGAGGATTAGGCTTGTGAGTCAATGCTGTGTTGATAGGCAAATTTTTTGTCACCAAATGTAGGCCACTGTTTGCTCTCTAGTTATTTACATGAATGTGTTTCTATAGTTATATGTATATGATAAATACAATGTTTTAGTTTAAAACGTAACCTGGGCTTGACAATGTAGACATTAATCTTTTTGTATCCTTTATTTGTATTTTCATGTACAAATAACTAGAATTCTATTTATACTGAAGCTTTGTAACACTTTTTCGTCATTTAAACCACCTGATAAGTTATATAACAACGTACATTGAATTTAGGCAAACACAATCAATTTTGGTGTAAATAATAAGGAAATTGAGCAGGTTTCAATTTAATTAATAGCGTATATTACTATAATCGGAAATAACAGAAACACTGTGTTATATGGAAAATATAGTACACTTACGACAAAATAATACACATGGTCGTCCATTATCAAAGTAAGTAATTTAATTCCCGTAACAAAAAACTGGTAAACATATACTAACATATATCATTGAATAAATACTTAAGTTAACATAGATTAGAAGAATCAACAAATCGTTTGAAAAAAATGTTGGCCCTAAGTGGGAATCGAACCCGCGATTACCGAAGCCGAATGTAGGTTCACTGCCACCTACGCCAATGACTGGATCCTACATTTCGTCTGTTTTTCGGAGACTACAATAAGCCTATTATCTATTATATCTATTCTAAAGTTAGTGTTCATAGACGAAACCTTTATCGGCAGTCATCCATTGATTGAGACAACGATATTAAGCACAAAATAACAAAAGAAAAAGATTTGCTTAGAGAGCAATTGTTAGAAATATATTCTTTGAAAAAACATTCAGAATTTTCTTTGAACCTGTCATTCAAAGAGTCGACGGAAAATTTACTAGCTCAGTGCTTTCGGTGCGTGAACAAAGAAAAATACATAGAATTATATATTACAAAGCGAATGTGTATAAAATACTTGTGCGAAAAATTGGAATTTTGTTTTGATAATTTTGTTTATTAAGTAAAGTAACATTTAAATCTGTACTAAAATTTATAACTTAATATAGGTTAAGTGAAAGTATATAATGCGTTCACAAAAAAATAGAAGGAAATATTATTGAAAAATTGAAGCGAAATTATTTTAAAGAAGACATATTTATTTTCTTTTTGTTTGACAGTATATTTGTTTTAATGTTACTGTATACATCTTTTACACAAAAGCTATTAGAATATTATTCTGACTCTCCAAAAAAAGCATATTGTACTCAAGCCACTATTAAGTAGGCAAGGAGACCAGAGACTTTTAATAATTGCAATCGTTTAAAATAAGATCAATTAATTCTATTGAATTACTTGATCTTATTATACCCCCATATTAAGATCCGAGCCCCGTCCAATACAAGAATTATTAGTATAAGTCGGCTCATACACGAAGTCGATACACGAAGCGATCTTTAAAAATTGAACTTATAAATTTTGATATATTATGTATTTTATAATATTTGCTATGTTGAAATGTTTAATTTATAATCAAATTTTTATAGACAGTACAATAATAAATATATCAATCTAATATGATATTTTATTTCATGAGCCCGACTAGTTTCAAGACCCTACGGGGCTCTTATTCATGAGCTCTTTACGCGGCGTTATCCTTATCGGAACTCAGTTCCGTTTTCCCGCGGCGGGCGCATCCGTTAAAATAAGACGTGAGTATAGCCAGTCTCTCGACATTAATAATGAATATCACTCACGATAGTTTAAATTCAAAAATTTAACTATTTTTTTTTACTATACTCACTATTATTGTAGTGTGTAGAAAAGAAATAAAGCAATTATGTTCTATTCTATTTCTATATAAATCTTAAAGATTATAGTAAAAAATAGAAATCCCTTTAGTTATGAAAAGTCTTCAGTAAGTTCTAACAGGATGTCAAAAGCTTGCATTATTAGTGACTAAAAACCTTTAAAGGTGATTTAAATAATGTATTTTATAAAAAATACTTTATCTAAATCACATACAAAAAATGTATAAATTTGGACGGTCAAAATCCATGCGAATAATATTTCAAATATAATTTAATCACTCAATAAAGGCAAGACAAGTAGGTACAATTTGAAAGTATAGATCCATTATCATTCAAAAGACTTACTCAAGCTTCTATCATTACAGTATATCCCAAACTTTTCGTGGTATTAATTGCGTTGATGCTCATTAAATTCACGTAAATATGATTGTATCAGGAATGACTAAGAGAAAACAATATTGAATTTCATTATGTGTATTTCAACCATATCTAAAATTATATAAAATTTATATTAAATTAAATCAGGCATTTTTAAAGCAAAAGGAAGCTTTGTTCTCAAACGGCTAAAGTAATGATGTAACATCTTTTTTTAAATTGATACTTGTTGCACGCTAGCAAAGGAACTCTTTATTTTTATGAAATAACAGTGCATATATTAAAGTATGACTTTTAATTTACGTATAAAAATTTATTTAACATAGATATGTAAGAAGCTGTGATAGCCTAGCGGTGAGACCGTGCGACTCTCTAGAGACGACATAGGTTCAAACCCCGGGCAGGCACCAATGAGTTTTTCTATTAAAACTTATGTGTCTAATTGATAATTACAATTTATCACACGCTTTTCGGTGAAGGAAAACATCGTGAGGAAACCTGCATATCTCTAGAGAATCTAGGGATATGTGTAACCTACCAATCCTCATTGAAGCAGCGTGGTAGGTCTTAGCTCCAATCCTTCTCTCCAAAAACGGAGAGAGGAGGCCTTAGCCCAGCAGTGGGCATAGTAACAGGCTGTTACTTTACTTTACTTTTTTTATGTAAGACTGGTGTTGAAATTCTCAACTGATTTTTTCTGTAACTGGAAGAAGTCTATAGTTGGACAATTGGTCTCTTTGAAAGTTTTCAACACCATAAAAGTTAACGGTTGACGCTTCCATCTACCTACTGCAAGATTAAATAGTAAAGTTGGATGTTATATAGTAATACAAAACTCTCATGGAGAACGCAATTGCATTATAATTTTTTGTAATGAAACTTCCATTTCTCAAAAGAATTTGCGATGTGTCCTAAAAGTCTGTCGAACCGCATTAGACATAAACTCCAATCTTTGTCTCTAAGGACAAAGGAATTCTTTACTCAGTAGCTATATAGCAAAAGGGCGCTATTAATAAATAAATTCTTAAAATATCTGAAAAGAGGTATTAACTAATTTATACGTATTAGTAAATTTATTAGTTAAATTCAAACTCAGCAATAAATCAATTTTTATGGATATATATACTTATACGCATTACTTAACTAGGTATGAATTTTATCAATTTCGATATCGCTAAATTTCTATTTAGAAATATTCTGCCAGTCTAGAGTAAACAGTAACATAAGACAATGTTATTTTGTACTATAATATTACAGCTAGTTAATCTAAATAAAGGTTACCCGGCTACAGAATGCCTAACTCACTTGTCCGACGCAGAACTACAAATTGGGCTTTAATAAGTTACAAGTCCCCCATACGTTGATCCGTATTACACTACACGTCGCATAACAAATTCAATAGGCTCACAATAACGGAAATGGCGTTATTAAGCTAATTTGTATATAACGGTGATTGTTTAAATTAGGAAATGATTAGAAACTTTGCTTCATCATCCTTATCATCATCCTCCTGCGTTTATCCCACTCCAAGTGGGGTAGGCACAACATGTTACAAACATGTTGTCACATGATTTGGCTACGTATTTTACGACCGGCCGCCTGCCTGACGTCAACTTACCTTAGTCGTATTTTACGAACCCTCGGTAAGGAAGAGGGTGGTCTATTCTACTAAGCCGGATACCACACGGTGGGTCAATTTACCTTAGTAGTCTTTTACGACACCTCGCTAAGAAATGAGGGTGGTCTATTCTACTCATCTACCTTATATATTCTAAGTCTCCTGCATTTTAACGAGAGAGGAAGTTTTTACTCAGGAGTAAAAACAGTAAAAAGGCTCCTTACTTTTTTCCTGAATTAGTAATGAATAGTGCATATAATTGTTTGTTTTTTAGTTCCAACTTTTAATTTATAAATTTATGTTTAATTAGCTGATTCGTAATCATCGTACCGTTATGATTAATTAGTTAGTTCCCCTATCTGTTTCATTGTAACTATGTGGTCAATAACTTTTTGTCCATTTATACAAGCCTTAGCTTTAAGGCATATAAGTGTGGTATCCGGCTGAGTAGAATAGACCACCCTCATTTGTTACTGAGGGGTCGTAAAAGGCGACTAAGGTAAGGTGATGTTAGGCAGTCGGGCGATCGTGAAATGCGAAGCAAACATATCTGTAACATGTTGTGCATACCTCACTTAGAGTGGTATAAGGGAAGGAGGATAATAATATAAAAAAGTTGATATAGTTTGTTTCTTTTGACTTATTTATTCTTATCTTTCTCATCCGTTTCCTAAGTAGCTTAATATACCCTTCCAGATGCTATATTTCGGTCGTACAAAAAAAATTACTTTTTTACTTAAACAATTTATAGAATTAGGCGTTACTTTGCAGAGATCCAAAATACAAAAATAATAATAAAATTATTTTCCTATAATCACGATGAAATGAATAGTATATATAATATGACGCAAAGCGATTTTTCCGCGGCGCCTATCTTTTAATGATAGCTGGGTTGCCGGGACGATTGCTGAGTTTGTTGTAGAGTATGTGTGTAGTGCTTATGTAATGTGGTGGTGGTGGTGGAGGTTTGTAGTACACGTGTTATTGCGAATCCTGAATACCTGATAAAAGGTATTAAAACGTATAGTCCACTCTACATTTAGCACATATATTTTCTATTTACTTTATCGCGGATTACAGAAAAATAATTTTATTATTACTTTTTGTTCTATATTTTGAAGCAAGAGACCTATATTCTTTCATCACCACTTGAGTACGTATTATATTATTTTTGTTAGGTTACTTATGTTACGTCAGTCCTTCGCCTGGATCAAATTAGCATAAACAAACTCGGATGCGCGTAGTACTGTGTCCTTTACCTGATGTTTATGGAAATGGACAAACTGAAGTAATATCTCATCTGTTTGTTTAAAATCTTATTTATTCTAATACTTCATTGAAATATTCTATTGTTTACTTTTATTAGTTTTGGATCCTCGATTGCGTCAAAATCTAACAAATCTAGTTAAAATTGTGAACCATTATTGATAGTACGTGTTTAAAATATATGTACAATTAATGTACACAGCAACGTTAAAACTAAAACTTTTCAAATATACATTAAAATAATAACGTTGGACATGACGTAATGGGATTTTGGAAGGTCTAAAAAATTCATTGATTTAATAACTAGTAGAGTAAAGTGGCGGCCTGTTACTTTCCCACAGCTGAGCATAGGCCGTTTCTCTCCTTTTTTGGAGAGAAGGTCCAATCCTTCTCTCCAAAAAAGACACTTAGACAAATGCGGAATAGGTAGGTTATACATATCCCAATCATTATGCAGAGATATGCAGATATCCTCACAATGTCTTTATTCACCAAAAAAATTATAATGTGCCTGCGCGGGCTTTGAACCCATGCCTTGACTGTAACAAATTTCATAAAAGAAGAGAATAGTTTTTCTTTTTCAGTTTAAAATTCACTTCTCCAGGCGCCAACCAAATAAAAACTTTAAAAAAGGTAAAAGAATTTAACCACGCCGCACACAAGCCGCTTTACCGCGCCGCCGCTCAGTGCGGTGAAATTCGCCTCGTGCAGACTGGGCCTAATCCGCGCCTGACGACTTTCTTCCTTTTAAATTTAAATCCTATTGGAATTAATTTGAAAGCAGATATTCTGTGAGGTTTTATAGCCAAGTAAATAATACCTCAAAACAGAAACGAATGAAATGTTCGACGAGAGACTTTCAAATTTATATCAAGTTGCTTCATCTGATTGAAAATAGCTATTTACGTTTTTCATAATAACTAAAAAACGTCCAATGTTTTTTGCTAGGGCTTTCACTTATGGGAGATAAATAAAAATATGAAAATATGGGTATAGATCAAAGATTTAATGTACTGCCTAACCAAAATCACAAAACATACAACTTGTTCGTATTCAAAACATTCCTTGGCATACTTTCCTTTCAGAATCAGCATTAAATAGAAAATGAAGGCAACGAAATTAATGTGCGTATTCATTATATACATTTTACGCAATCCCGAAATTATGTTTCGCTGCTCTACGTAAACACTCATTATAATTTGAGAGGAAAAACCATTTTATCATAATTTTGCGACGCGTTTACGTCGTAGTTAGCGAGACGAAAATATTATTTAATAATTCTGAAAGGACAATTTTTAACAAAAATCTATTTTTATAATGTTGTGCTCACGTGGCTTTTTATTGTGAAATAAAATTTGTAATCGAAAAATATATATATGATATAACAAAACAAAATGATAACCTACGTAAGAGTTCACAGTGAATTAGAATGCGTAGTTTAACGCTAGAAGTATACGCGAAAACCACAGGACAACTAGAATATTAAAATATTAAGATAATTATGCATTAACCGAAATGTAATGAAAATATTATTTTGTCAAAATTCGCGATAAAAGAAAATATATTAAATGGTAAATATAGTGAATACTATTCGTTCTCATACCTGATACATGCAGAATTCGTAAGAATTTGAGGAAGTCGTTATGGACCTCCGCATAGTAACACCTAAATCTATAAAATATGCATTAACCTTTAGAATTGTTAAATTTTATAAAATTATTTATGTCGAATCAAGTTTGGGATCTGACATCAACGACGATTTATTTACTCTGACGCCTATTGTACTGTTCGTACTTCCACCCGACAGCGTTATATCGGCTCTCTGCTTCACACACCGCACGCGCGTCTGTCCTCACCCGTGGTCGTAGTGAAAGTGAGTAATTCTCTTCCCTCGCCCCACTACTATAACGAGCGGTGTGCAGGCATGAGACGACAGAACCTCCTTTATTATAAATCTACCTTCCATCAAAACTTCTATTCTTATTCACATACACTACATCTCTCCTTTATTTTAATTAAAATAAGTTTATTTTCAGTAGATCAGTGGTTATCTTATGGTTATTTAAAACATTTTATTACATCATTGATCAATCACCATAACACATCTTCGTTTCTGAAGTCTAAAAATCACTAATCCTACAACTATGTAGTTCACTCATTTTCCTAACTCCATTCTTCCTTCGCTTCTCACTAACTAAATATATTCCTTTCACTTATACTTCTTTTAGCTAAGTATTATATTTATGTGGACCTCATTTTCTAATTGCTTCTTTCACATCTATTTTAATATTAGATATCACTAAATGCCTCACTCATCTGTATTCTCCTTTTTCCCACACTTCGGTTGCCTCATACATCTTCCGGCACTCCTGCATTTCATTCGTCCTTCATTCCTCCTTATTGTTCCTTGTTGTCGTTGCCTGCATCTCTTGGCCATTTACTACCTTCCATTCTTCCTCTCCCTTTTTTCGTGTAAAATATTTCGTCTCAACTATTGTCCAGTTTCGTCACTTTCAATCTCTATGTCACCTCCCAATCGTAGTTTAGCTGTCTATTCGATGTATTCAAAGATTGCACCTAGTTTATTTTCCTTATTTGTATCCCAAATAAACACATCTCTTGATCCTAAATTTCTATTATTCGCTTTTTATTTCCCGTTTGCGTACTGTTTTCTTTTTCTTTTAGTTCCCTGTTATCACGAATACCCATGTCATCAGTTTTATGAGTAACATCCTCGAGCCGCCAAACTTTTCATTCATGGCCACAATACCGGGATGGCCCTCATGTGCTGTCAATAATTCTCTGTCTCACAATCCCTTAGATATAACTATTTTAGTCTCTCTTAAAAAGTTTCCTTCATAATAGCAAGTTCATTTGTAATTTATAAAATTAAGTTTTAAATAATCTTTATTCAAGTAGGCTTTTTTACAAGCACTTTTGAATCGTCAAGGATCAATTAGATTTAATAAGCAACACTGGTTCAAAATGTTGCTCTTACCGAGAAAAACCAGCACGAAACACGGCAGTCAATCTTTTAAACATTTAAATTTACATTAATTATTTTCAGTCTTGTTCGAAGCTGAAAGGATTTTTATCATTCAAATAATCTTCAATTATGTAATATGCCTTACGTGTAAGCATATACAATTAATTTAAACTTTTCTGTAGATAAGTCTAATATAGACTGCGGAATTGTTATGTAAAATCTACTATCGCTCTACCGCTAAAAACTTTGATTTCTAAGTCCAATTTTCTATTCCAATTTTCTGACAGGTCACTTCTTTTAAGGGATCTGTTTTCATGGCTAAGTCAGGAATTCATTTACCCACTTAATTTATTAATCCAGGAAGGTTAATAAATCTGTGATGCTTATCGAGGCTTTCGTCTTTTGAATAGATATTCAGTATTCAGATATTTTCTAATGATTTTATTTTCTGTTTTGCAAGTTTGTGGTCTAGAACCTTCAGATACATTTTCCTTTTCTCAACACAACCTTAATTACCTGTAAAACTTCAATGACCTTTTTCAGTTTAGCGTCATGTTCTATTTGGTCTTTTCTGAACATAAGAATGTCTTCAATAAATTGATCACGTCTTCACTTTCTCAAATTCAGAGGATTCTACCAGACAACATTCGTTTTTATTGATAAAGTCCTGTGGTCGATTTAAAGGTCGTTACGGATCTCGAATTTTAGCAACCTTTCTAATCTTAGTCTAATTCTTCTATCGTAGGCAGAGTGATTGTCGTTTCGAATTGTTTAATTTGCCCATCTCATATTAACACAAAATCGGATACCACAGTTCTCTTTTAAGATAGGCACTGTAAGTGAGATCCAGTCTAAAAGGCCATCTACTTTTATACTGTTATCTTTCTGAAGGACTTAATTGATTATAGCATTCATCTTTTCCTATAAGGGAATTGGAATGAGTCTTCTGTGCTTGCACCGTGTCATCTATCTTTTTCTATAGGCAATTATACTGCAGTTTAAAGTGTCTGATTTTCTTCATTTCGCATAGATTTTATCATGGTCATTTCTCATCAAATGTTAAGTTTTTTGCAACTACCACAATTGAAATGTCTTTTTACTATTTTCTGATTTACATTTCCGGTTGTCTCTTCTTCTTCTGAGCAGAGGCTCATATCCTGGTTATTTTATCTTTAAAACCAAAGTCATTTGTTTATAACCTCCAATGAATAAGTTTCGGCCGTTAATGTGGTCTTCAATCGTCGGTATCTCATTTGATTTTAATTTATTATTTTTTCTACTGTCTGAGCTACATTTTCAGCAATTTGGTCTAGAAGTTAAATATTTAACAACTTATTGTCATGACCGAACAATGAATTTCTGAAATTTCTGCTTTTCTTCCTGTTTCTCTTGTCGAAATGCGTGTCTTTCAAATATTTTACTATTTCATTCAAATATACTGGTTCATTAAGTATTCATCTTATTTCTTAGTCAACACATCATTTTAATCATGAAGATGAGAGTTTCAGCTTCCGAATTGTTAGTTTAGTGCGTATCGGGAATATTGTAAAATACTTGTTATTCCGACCTACCCCAATGCAAAATATGCACTCTCTTTTGAGCAGGTGTGGTGGCAGCTTCTAAGTAAATATTCCCACTCCTTTTCCATATTCAATGTCGTACATAACAAATTAAAATTTCCTTCGCGTCCGACCTTTTCCAGTGTAAGATTTTCCAAATTTACCAGGGACAGCAAACTATGTTATTTCAAGAAACGATCGTTATTTTTCTTGACATGCTTCCTCAATCACCATTCAACTTCCATCAAGAGACGGTCGTCATTCGTCCTTGATATGCTTCCTACATCATCAAACTTCCATCCAACTTCCCATCAAGAAACGTTCGTGAACCGTCCTTGAACAACTTCTTCACATAAATCTACCTAAATCTAAATCTACCGTCACATAAATTAACATTATTAATAATTATCCGTTTATTATCCGTTATTAAACAGCTTATTTAATCATCAAACTTCACATAAATTAAGAGCATTACGACCTTACGTCAAGTAACGGCATCATCCGTTCTTGAACAACTTCTTCAGTCATCAAACTTAATATCAAGTAACGGCATCACCCGTTCTTGACTTACTTCCTCAATCATCAAACTTTACATCAAGTAACGGCATCATCCGTTCTTGATCAACTTTTTCAATCATTTAACTTTACATCCAGTAACGGCATCATCCGTTCCTGACCAACTTCCCCGAATTTATCAAACTACTCAATCATCAAACTTTACATCAAGTAACGGCATCATCCGTTCTTGAACAACTTCTTCGAATTTATCAAACTATTCATCTAGAGATAAGCATCATTCATCTCAAGATTTTATATTAATCTATCATCTTCTATTTCTACAATTATTTATTAATCATATATAATTATCGTATCGACACATTAATTATGTATTTATATATGTATATACGTGCATATTTATTTATACACGACTGATATATCACTGAATATAATTAAAGTGACATTTTCGTATATATAAAAACCGATTTTCATGAAACTTAATTTGCACTATCAGTAATCAAATCTCACTCTCAGTATATATATAATGTACACTAGAAATCTCCCAGAAACAACACACACGGCAAAACAACGCTTGCCTAGTCAGCTAGTAATATTATAAAAAGTATATGCACTTATTTATAGTTTATGAAACTAATTTAACAATTTTATTATTTTTATGAGCATATCTTATAGAACACTCCGCACACAAACACTACAATAAAAAATGTCCCAGCGATTGTCGTTACCGCGTTCAAATAACAATAACAAAATTGATCTATACGACATTAACATAACAAATTCAACACGTTCAACCTGCTCTGAATATATATAAAATATTTCCAATTTTTCTACACCGTTATGTTAGTTACTTATTATTTAATTTCCAAGTATAATATTTCGATTTTACTGTTACCGTCATCTTTTTTTTTCGCGTTTAGCTACTACTAAACGTGACAGTTTTTCCATAGTATCACAATTGAAATAAATTTACAACAGTACTCACAGACTCGTCGCCAATGTACTGTTCGTACTTCCACCCGACAGCGTTATATCGGCTCTCTGCTTCACACACCGCACGCGCGTCTGTCCTCACCCGTGGTCGTAGTGAAAGTGAGTAATTCTCTTCCCTCGCCCCACTACTATAACGAGCGGTGTGCAGGCATGAGACGACAGAACCTCCTTTATTATAAATCTACCTTCCATCAAAACTTCTATTCTTATTCACATACACTACACCTATATCTTTTGACAGACAGAACAGACATCCAGTAAATAAAAAGGCACTCACTATTAATCACGTTGTTTATTACAGAACCATATTTAAATGTCGGGAATTATAAATAAAATAGAAAAAATTGATCATTTTAACTAATAGTCTGTAGACATCTAAACTTCCTGCTTGCAAGTTTACATCAGATCTGTAAGTTGTTTATTTTCTTTCAACACTTTTATCTTCGTGCAACTGTCGATAACATACCGATAAAAACACCGTTCTGTAATTCAATAAATTAAAATATCACAAACTACATCTATTGTGATAAATATTATATATAATATTACCAACCAAGTGCTTTGTTTAAACTTTAGTGACTTAGGCTTAGACTTTAGGACTTGCATTCGCTAAGTCTCGTGATGTTACAGTAAAACATCCAGCCACTAACGCCTTTTACGACTTTGGACTTCAAATTGCCTGATGATAGTGACATCTCCCCTGATGTCACTATCATATCAAATGACAAAGAAAAATTCAGGTACTCAATTGTGACTATTTAGTGGTGATACTTTATGTCTTGCCCAGAAATATCCAGCAATCGAGATCCCTCAACCTGGCTTCTGATAATACCGAAACATTTCTCTACAACAACAAATACTTAATAGGTTTGATATAAGTTATTACTACGAAATAGCTAGGCGTAATTGCCTGCAAATCGCCTAAAAGTGAAGCCTGAAGCTAATCCAGACTACACTCACATAATATATTTAGTGCTAATAGACGGCGCTTTCATCTTATAGGCCATAAAAACAATTAACACTTTGTTTCTGTGAAACCTAGCCAGCCATTAATAAAAGGAATCGCAAATTTTTTAACGGACTCATTACGTCTTTGTCGAGGCTAAAATGATCAGTGAGTAATCACGGCTTGTATTATTTTCAACACGTTGTCTAGTTTTATATTACAATTTTTGTAATTAAAAAGAAAACAGATAGTAGAAAGCTAATGAAACTTTTGTTCAAAGGATCATTAGTATGAAACCTTCAGACGTTTCAGCCAGTCAAAATAAATGACGCTATTCGTACACCTAGCCGAGATTTATCAAGCCAATATACTTCACAAAGGGCTTGTAACTAACGTTTGAAATAATATACACGTTCATTGATATCATTATATTTAATGTTTGTTATGATGGCTATGTTATCTTATCCTGCTAGTAATTATACTACTAGGCGGTAATAATTTTACACTCGGTTGTTTTAGAATATATCTGTATATTGCAAAGAATATGTAACTATTTATGTTTACTTGTAGCACCAAATCTGTATGGAAGCATAATTTATACGTAGCGCCTTTCAATCAATTAAGTCAATTCTTTGAGTAAAGATTTTTTAACTCTACGACGCTGGTGAGTTTTAATCTACAGGGTATTTACGGAGGTATTAATAGTAGAAGACATGTTACATTTTTCACTGAAACAAAGACATTCATAATTAAAGCATTAGTAACCAGAAGATCGGTATGGTGAAATTTTAATTAAATAAATAAATATATGGGATATTTACACACACGGTCGTCCGTCCCAAAAGTAAGTAAGTGGCCCTCGGCGGGAATCGAACCCGCGACCCGCGGAGCTGAAGGCAGGGTCACTACCCACAGCGCCAATGGGCCAGTCAAAATATATTTCAAAAATTTTAAGTTTATAATTACTTTAATTGAATGTCACATAAAGTTCGTGTTTGCTCGGAAATTATCATGCAATTATAAATAGTATGAGTTACGTAGAGTAAATACGTATAACGGGCGTTAATGAACCTTTTTTCTAAGGGTCATTTGTATGAAACCTCTAGACGTGTAACAGCCACGAAAAATAAATGAGGCCCAACGTACACTTTTCCCAGATTTATCATACGAAAGCATCTCACAAAAGAACTGTAATTAATGTTGAAAAGAGTCATGAAAATTGGACAGGTAAATTATGATAAATTTACCTTTATATTTATATTGCATATATCCATATAAGTGCAAATAATTTTAGGAGCTTTTATAGAATTAGGCGTTACTTTGCGGAGATCCATAATACAAAAGTAATAACGATTTTTGAGTTTGTGATAGTGAACGTGTGTAGTGCTTGTGTATTGTGATGGCAGTGGTTGAGAGTTGTGCATGTGTTTTTACTAATCCTGCATGTATCGGGTAAGAAAAACGGATACTCCACTTTACATTTAGCTCTATATATATTTTCTATTTACTGTATCGCGGATTATAGCAAAATAATTTTATTATTCAGAGTGTGCAACTGTAAAAAATATTTTTATTACTTAAAATTAAGATTAAAGTTTTGATTTTATAGAAAATTCTTATCCGTCCTTATGGATTATATCAGAAATATAAGTTTTATCATTTATTTTATATATTAATACATCAATGATCATGTACTTCAGTTATTAGAATTTCGTTATATATTTACTTTTTTTACTATATTGATATCCTTTAAGTATTGTAAAAAAATATAAATAAACCTAGATGCATATGTATAGGACAATTACACACAAGGTCATCAGTATCCAAAGTAAGTAAATTAATTTGTGTAAAATAATCGTGGTATGGGTGACACACAATACCTTATATATAAAATTCTCGTGTCACCACAATGTTTGTCACCATACTACTCAGAAACGACTTTTATGAAATTTTATATGCATGTTCAGTAGGTCTGAGAATCAGCTACTATTGATATGTAAACAATTATATATGAATAGAGCATATTAAGCATTAATTTATATAATAAAATAACGTTTGCCGGGTCAACATAAAATTTAAAATACATAAAACATAGATTCCAAGAACTGCCAATTTTTTTATAGTAGGAAATAATATTGCCAGATTGTTACAAAGAATATTGTAAATTTATGAAAGTGCAACGTGCATGAGGTTATATTGTTTATTTCACCTATTTTCAAGCCATTTAAAATACAAGAGACGTCATGAGTACGGTGCAATGCGTCATGAAACCCTCATGTCCTGCAAACTACCTTGCGCCTAACAGGGTTAACTCGCAAACGTAGATAATTGTTACTAGAATAGTCTTTATAAGTGTGTCAGTAAAGCAATAATTTTTTTTTTCGAAAAATTTAAATATACTGTAGTATATTATTATAAACTTTAATATATTTAATTACTCAACCAGAAAACAAAAGTAACTATCATATTATTCTGCTGTTCTCCGCGATCATGATTTCTTTAATCTTTTAGGAATTTCAAAAAGTAACTAACTCCTTACAGTTGCCTAATTCTATATATACATTATTTTCTCAATCAATTTAATAAATTGATTACCCTAAATATTGGAGAATTTATGAAATTTCCAGACATTACTAAATTACACGTGAATGTAAAAGAAAATAATTAGTTTTCTATTGTAGTTGTGAGATTTATAAAAGAGACATCTAAGCTTACGATTCTAAATTTAGACAAAAATTATCTACATAATGTCCCGAGAACAATATACCACAATATATTTTAAGCATTATCACTAATTTCAAATACAGTGCAGTGTAATAAATACGACATTATAGTCAGGATACTTTCTGAAATCTATTTGACTGTGATTTAGATTTCGTGGGAGCGTAATGATAAAACGTGACGGCAACAAATATAAATTGCTAGAAATGTTTATGTTTCCGCTAATAATTCTAATATATGACTTTGTAATTTATGAACATTTAATAGGTAACGAAAATTTCACATGTAATTTAAATTGTCATTTTAGTGGTTTCGCAGGTCGAAAACATTCATTTTATTTATACTATATATTGTGTTATATTTATATTATATATACATTATATATATATATATATATATATATATATATATATAATACATATATATATATATATATATAATGTATATATATATATATATATATATATACAATATATATATATATATATATATAATATGTATATATAATATAAATTCAATGTATTCAATATATTCAATTGATCAATAAGTATATCACAAAAATTTTAATTTACGAATATTTTCTGCAATTTAATTGAAATCGAATATAATGACTAACAAACTGAACTTTTAGAGGATTTTAGAGGATAGTATTTATGTTTAGTAAAAATTGCAGTAAACATAAAATGTCGTAAATTATTAAAAAAACGAATGGAACGAATAATCGCTTATACTATTCGCTTGTATTTTCCGGACTCAATTGTCTCTTTTATTATTTTTTTATTTTATTTCTGGTTATATTAAAAACTATTATATAATAATATAGCTTATATAATTGATAATAGAAACTGTAATAGGTTAGAATCTACGTTTTATATACTCAAGAATAGTACTTAAAAAAACAAATGTTCATATAACATCTAGTTACAGATTTATATCTTTGAAAAACTACGTCGTATGTCATGGCGCACTTATTCAATAACCTGATTCAATTCACAACGTAGGAACAGTTTCATGCTTCCTGAAGTCTAGTTTAATATTCTATTACTACATTTGCCTAACTGTATACACGTATAAATATATACGTTTATTATAAATGACACATTAATAATTATATATGTGGTAACTGATGGTTATATTTATTAAAGTTGAAGATTTTCAGTACTCTAACACTTTTAAATGATTAAAGACAGATTTACGACTTGTTTTTTTACTATACTTGAATTTCCCAGAGAATATAAATTATTCTTAAGAGAAGGAAGAAAAAAGAAAAAGGCTGAATCATCTAATTTAGGTTCCTTATAAGTTCGTATACAAAAGTACTCACACTGTTTCGCTACCAATAGCAATACCGAATAACGAACATCCTGGGTCCAGATTTGATGAGTTAAAATGGCAGAAATACCTCGTGTACCCGGAACCAAGTGACCCTTTAAGAAACCCTTTTTGATTACTCACAACTGGTCATATTATAGTGTTTGCATATAATTTCACTGGAAAATATTTTGCTTATACCCTTAATTTTTTACCGAGATTTTTTCATATGTAAAATCTAAGGAATTTGCACAAGATATGTATAGGTTATGTTCAAATATTTATGTTTTAGATAATTTGAATAAAAAATTGTTACTCAGTTACAGTATTTATCATGTAGTATATTATGTCTATATTAATATCATAAATGAGAATTTACGTTGTGTCCCTCGGTCTATCTTCACGTATGTCTAGCTTAGGTTACGATGAATAAGATATATGAAAAAAATATATTAAAATATATTACTGCTTACAAGGTGTCTTGATAAGGTTCAATATTTTCTTATAATGGCTGAGATCATAGCACCTCCTTTTATGTTCTTTTATCCTGTTATTAGTAATGTGTACAGACAGATATAGCCTGAAGTCGTATTAAAGATTTTTTGTTTAATTTTTGTACAAGCATTAGATAGGATTCTACTATTACGTTCTCTTATTATAAAAACACCATAGTTTTCCGCATTTCTTCATATTATTTCGTATAATATTTATTATAATATCGTCTGAAGAGGACAGCTCATATTTCCAAAGCTAATTTACAGTAGTGTGTTCTTATTGTCTGTGTCTCAAATGTGTATGTAAAATATTGAGTATGTATACAGAAACTGTGAAATAGAAAAGCTGTGAGACCATGCGACTCTTTCGCGGGGTTATGGGCTTAAGCCCCGTGCAGGCATCAATGAGGATTTCTGTTAAAACTTACGTGTCTAATTGATAATTGCAATTTATCACACGCTTTTCAGTGAAGGAAAACAGTGTGAGGAAACCTGCATCTTTAGAAATTATCTTTAAATACACCGCACGATTAGACGCTCGATTAATCGCTAAATAGATCGCACGATTGAACCATTCATTGATCGCTCGATTGTTCGCTATATTAATCGTTCGTCTGATCGCTCGATTGTACACACGAGTGATAGCTCGATTGAATGCTCGTTGTCGCACGATTGATCGATCGATTGATTCATGGATTGATAATTGTTCGATTGATTTATCAATTGGTTGGATTGATTGATTACATTATGGTTTAATGTAAATTTTGCTAAAGTGGTCGCGCAGTTGTACAAATACCTGGAACCTTTAGTCGCGTGCGCCGCGTAAACTGCGTAATGTATAGGAGAAATGTAGATTAACTAAAGTACTCCGAAAAATCCGTAATAGCCTGTCTCTCTCTTATTGATAACTCACAATAACTACGTTATTTATGTTCAACATTTCAGTTAAAAATATTACCATCGAGGCTGTTTTCTTCTGTTCAGTATTAATCCTTATTTAAATAAATACATTCGTTTGCTATATACGAATCAAAATTTTTTTTTAAAGATATTATTAATTAAAATTATACACTACTGAAAAAATACTCCAAAAAATGCCGCCGTAATCCGACTTGGATAGCGAATTATCGCACATCGACTTCTTGAATTCTTTATGTAGTATTCATTCTTTTTTCAGGATAAAACAAAGGTAAATAAAATAAAATAAATAAACACCGAAAAAAAAAGTAATATTGATTTCCACGCTGGGGAAGCCGCGAGCACAGATAGTTTTATAATATATCCTTAAACTTTATAACTGTGTAAGCGTGTTGTGAAATAACAATACGAAAGCTATAAATAAATTAACCTGAAGTTAACCGTAGTTTGCGATGCACAACGAGGTGGGAAATCCCGGAGGACCAGCCTAAACTGAAGGTAGTTGAGGAACTTCTGTTATTTCAATAACGTTGAATTTATTAGTTTAAAGGAAAATAAAATTCAATTTAAATTCAACTCAAATAATAGTTATTATCTTTTACTATAGTCCGCGATAAAGTCAATAGAAAATTTACCCACGACGAAATATTAGTTTGTTCGTACAGTCTCTGTCCTGATGCGGTTGCTTCGGTTGCGGGGCGAAAAGATTGTTGAGTAAGTGATAGTGAATGTGTGCAGTGCTTGCATATTGTGGTGGTGGAAGTTTTTAGTGGATGCTTTTTTTTCTAATCCTTCATGTACCAGGTATGAAAACGAATAGGACTATATATATATTTTTTATTTGTACATATAAAGTTTTATCTTATCTTATCTTATCTTATATTTCACGGATTATAGCAAAATATAAGATTACTTTTATATTAAAGATCTTTACGAAGCAACACCTATTTCGATTTATTTAAATAAATTCCGAGATGTGCATTTACATTGTTTCTATAGGTGCTTCTATATCTTTTTAAATCATAATAAATCGTCAATTTGCCTTTCATTACTTTAGTGTAATGGTTCAATAGTGCAATTATGTCACCCTTACCAAGTTAATAAGAATCGCTTAAATAGTGTAATTTAAATCAATGTCTTTGGATTTATCGCACAAAAAGACAATTAAAGAATGTCGGGTCTCACTTCGGGAATAATATATTTAACTACCTGTGCGTAGCCGGAGTGGATAGTCTAGTATAAAATTAAGTTTTTTTTTAGTTTTTAGAAATGACGGGAGTATAGCAATGTATTATAAATTCACTATACACAACGAGTATGCAGAGATCTCTTGTCAGCGGTTCTGCTGTTCATCACATTATCTTGATGGGAAAATGGGTTGGACATGAGAGAAATTTCAATCCTAATTAGCTTTGCTTTGTTATTTGGTTTGCAAAAAAATATGTAGTTTCTCTCTACTAAATATTTTAATAAAAATGAAGTAAAGTAAAAAAAAAAGAAAAGTAATGCTGTATTTATTATATAATATCTTTTTATATAATATTGAAGTAATACTATATATTATATAATATTGAAGTTAGTATCTAAAACAGTAGTGATCCAAAAATAATAAGTGTCTTTTCAGTAAAAAATGAAAAGAACTTGATCATTGACGTGAAACTCTTTTAATTTTTATTCAAAATCAGACTAAATACTGAACTTTGACACTGTATGTTATAAATATGTATTTGAGCGGCCGATTTTGCTTAATGTATCGTATATAACATAAAAAAAAAACATTCAATAATTCAATGTAATAATAGTTCACATTATTTAATATTTATTATTATTTTCAAAGCAGTCACATTTTACGTTCTGAAGTTTTAGATTGGGTTTTCTTGGAGTCGTGTAGATGGGCCTTAAAATTTTTCAAAACATCGATAAATTTCCATTTTTAAGTAGATAATAACATTAACGACGCAAATCATATTAAATAAGTAAGTGACATAAACGTTATATTAATACTGCAGTTTCTTTGATATTTGATTTTGAGTTGAATATCGCCTAGTTCAGATTCCTTTTGTATCACCATTTGAAAAGGCATTCAGCTTTTCAATAAATCGTGAATGAATTCAACGCAGGATCGTCACTAAAAATTAATATCCACAGAAAAACTTTTCATGTCCACTACTGAATAGGAATATAATACACACTTTTTCTTAGGTATATTTTAAAAACGTATATAAAAAAACGTAAATATTAAAAAACATAGAGTTTTTAATATAATAACTTTTCCCCAATGATAAAATTTAAATAATAAAGAACAAAAACACTTTCTTATGATACAAAGTCTGTTAATATACTTTAAAACTTGTTTTTAAAACAGCTTTGTATGACCTTAATTTGTATTGTCGAAAAAAATCTGGCATTTTTATTCACGATCCTATTTGAAGAATTTTATGAATTTATAAAACTTAATCCGAGAATTAATTGAATAGAAAACCCCACATGCCCTCTAAATTTAATCATGTCGTAAACAAATGATAAAGGTTGAACCCTCGCATTAACGTGAAGCCCGGACAACGGTTAATATGAAAATGTGGTAAACCGTCATGAAAATGTGATGGCACTAATATAAAATGCTCTTAGTGTCAAAATAACAACTTTTGTTTATAACGAATTTCGTGAAAATGATTAAAAAAATTAGTAGGTATCTATTTGTATCGGTATCTATTAAAGAAATCTGTAATTGCATGTTGAATAGCATAGCATAGTAAGATTTAAATTTGATTATAAAATAAAAATTACCTTCCCAAGACCGCATCATAAATAGTGTTACCTAGTGAGTAAAAAGATCGCGGTCCACTTACAGAACATATTGTTTTTAATTAGTTATGTTTTAACGAGTTTATTCATCTTTGTGCACTCATAAAACTAACCCTATTCTACCAGTTTTTAGGTGTAGAACAGTGTCAGTAAGGAAACGGTATGTTACTATCCATATTAACGTTATGTTACTTCTGGGCATCGACCTCCTCTCTCTGTTTTCGGAAGGAGGGGTTTGAGCTAAGACCCACCGCACTGCTATAATGCGGTACCGGACAGGTAAAAGATGACCCCAGAATTTTCCAGAGATATACAGGTTTCCTCACAATGTTTTCCTTCACTGAAAAGCGTGTAAAAAAAAGCTGTGATAGCCCAGCCGTGAGACCGTGTGACTCTCTAGAGACGATCATGGGTTCAAACCCCGGGCAGGCACCAATGAGTTTTTCTATTAAAACTTATGTGTCTAATTGATAATTGCAATTTATCACATGCCTTTCGGTGAAGGAAAATATCGTGATGAAACTGCAGATCTTTAGACAATTCTAGGGATATGTGTAACCTACCAAGCCGCATTGGAGCAGCGTGATAGGTTTTAGCTCCAACCCTTCTCTCCAAAAAACGGAGAGAGGAGGCATATGCCAAGTAGTGGGATAGTATCATGCCGAAAAGCGTGTGATAAATGACAAATGTTGGTGGGGTTAGTGCCCAGATAATCTATTCTTGGGAGTTCTGACCCTAAAATGAAAGTGAGTGGACTGTATGGAAGAGTTTATCGTTTATAGATCGTTGTTGTGCGTCTACCGGCCGACTCATAAGTTTTAATAGAAAAACTCATTGGTACCTGCCCAGGGTTTGAACGTACGACTTCCTTAAAAGTAACACGGTCTCACCGCTGGGCTATCAGAGCTTAGAACAGAACAGTGTCACAGGTACCGGTAAATATAAAACACAGGCAGGTGGATTATGTTTCTGCGAGACTATGAATCCGCCATAATGGCGAATGGAAGCCGCAGAACGGGCAGGCATAATGTTCCATTAGCGCTTCTTCAACATTAATTATTATAATGTGTCCAAAATAGAACCATACACTGTAATGTCTGGAAAAATAGGGGCATCCAGAAACTCTGGTATAATGTGGTTGTAATAGTTTTGATATTTTACTAAAACATGTGTTATTAATTGCTAAGTTTGTAGATCTGAACCGTTTCTGTGTTTGCATGGCACAATGCCACTTCGGAACAGCAGAAGTCTCCAGGCCTTAATTGAGAAATTTTGTCTATGTTGCTTTTGTTCTTCAAGATCTCAAAATAGACTTTGTTTCACAATTCGTAATTTTTTTTATCTGGTGTATTTTTTTTAAAGTATCGGACTGTTACTATCCAAACGCACACCAAAACTAAATTGCCAGTTGCTCGGGTGTGTCTCTCTATTTTGTCTTCTGCCTTTGTTATACGTATATTATATGTCATTCTCTGTTCACTATTCTGTTTTAATTGTAAAGGATTGGAGATAAGATCACCACGGTACTCCAACGTGAGTTGGTAGGATTAACATATAATACTAAAGATATATCGGTTTTTGTAACGTTTTCCGTCACCGAAATGGACGTAATAAATCTTAAATATCAATTAGGCATATAAGTTTTTATATGCATATACATATGTACACTGTAGTTTCTGGAAGTTAAAACCCACAACCTCCTGGTATCTTGGCCTAGTATCTTTTGATTCATTCTATAAAATTCGAAATAGCTTCGAAATTAATTAAAATTCAAAGATCTCTGTGGGTTGTTCTGTGTAGTTATACCACAATAATCTAAAATTTAAAACTAACGTTAACAAATTGTTTTTTTTTATTCATTTTTATTCCGTTAAAGTAAAAATAACGTTAAAATAACGTTACAAAAACTTATTAATAATTATTCCATATTTTTGACAAACACAATATTTTTTTAATTATTATTCGTACGGGATGAATTTGATTTATAATATTTACACACATTATACAATTAAATTAATTTCAATTAAGCAGCCAGAGGTAAAATTTATATACATACAATTAAAGGAAGTCCCAAAATTATTTTTTTAAGTTATTCTTTCGTACAATATGTCTCCGAATGAATGTTGTAAAGTAGCGGCCTGTTACAATCCCACTGGGAATAGGCCTCCTCTCTCCGTTTCTGGAGAGAAGGGTTGGAGCTAAGACCTACCACGCTGCTCCAATGCGGATTGGTAGGTTACACATATCAACAGAATTCTCTAGAGATATGCAGGTTTCCTCACGATGTTTTCCTTCACCGAAAAGCGTGTGATAAATTGCAATTATCAATTAGACACATGAGTTTTAATAGAAAAAGTAATTGGTGCCTGCCCATGTTTGAACGCATGTTCCCCTCGAAAGAGTCGCACGATGTCACCGCTGGGCTATCACAGCTCAGAATGAATGTTGTAAAAACACATAATAAATATGTCTTCTATATTTGTAATAATGTATAAATATCAAAATGAAATTCCTGAATGACAAAAAATTTCATCAAAATAATATTTAATGAGCTCTGATTTCAACCAGCATACATTTATTTAACCTTTGTAGTGAGTTTCACAAAATTCAATAACAGAATACGCTGAGGTAATGAAATTCAAAACCTCTTCAGTCTATTTGAAGTCGAATTCAAGAGGATATTGAGCCGGATCCTGTTATAAAGCCTTTTAAAGAAAAAAATTCGTAGCGAATCACGTGATTTTTACATTCTTTATGAATATATAAGATGGTTTTGTAACTAATAAATCGCTTTTTAATAAATGAGTAGAGTGTGTTTATGATTTATTTGCTTATCTATAAGTTACTTTGTTATTTGAAAGTGTTTTTTGAACTAATATTTAAATACCCTTTTAAATTATTTGTACCAATTCTCTTTGAATTTTATATTAGACCAGTTCGACTAAAAAGTCTCTTCCTTAAGACCTATAAGCTCAAATATGACTTCAACGAAATTGTAACTGTTGAAATGTATGTCTTTAGCGTAGTACTCAACAATTCAGTTCATATCACAAGTTAATATTTCTTCCTACCAACTTCCACAAATACCCCTCAAAGCAGCCAACTCTTATGCCAAATGCACTATAATAACCAACAAATAAATAATAATAATTAAAATATAGAACAGGGCTTCTTAAACTATAGCAAAATTCTCGGGTCGAGAGATTTTAATGTCAAATATTTATATATACCATTTTATAACATCACTAGAGTTGGCGGAATACAGTGGACTTACCAGCGTCTAGACACGCATTTGTTGAAGGTTTTGAGCTATCTCCACCGGCAGATAGATTTTAGTATGTTTCAAAACAAATTCTAAAACTATATATTTTCATAGTAAAGTAAAAAAGTATGTATATGCAAATGTATATTGTTACCTAATAAATAAATCATCAAAAAATATTAATTTATTTTTCTTTTATATTTGTTTAGGGTCGTCAAGAAACTCGCAATCATAAATGGGGTCGTGAACGACAAAAGTTTAAGAAGCCCTGATATAGAATATAGGTGAGGGCTCAGTGTGCTACGAACCGTAAGAACAGTACTTTACCAACGGAATGCGGCCATCGAGCGCATTGCACATATATGGATTCCTTTGAACGAAGTGTAGTACAATTAATTATAGGGACCCCTCCATGATGGATTATAGATATCGAATATACGAAGAATTAATTTATTTTATGATATAATTAAATTTATTGTCAACTACTCTTTTCTATTGATTGAACTGTATGAATATTTTTATGGGTAACTAGAGATTATCGAGAACTATTTGAACCCGCGACTTTATTTTCGTCAACAGAGCGCTTCACTACCCATAATAATGCAAAATGTATTTGTTTCTCCTTTTCCTAAAGATAACCGTTTTTTATAATATAGTTATATATTAACCCGCCGTATAAGCTTTAATTTTGCAAAATTGCATTAATATCAGTCCAGCGGATTAACTGTTGTCCGAAATCATAGCAGACAGACGGAAATTTATAACATTAGGATTTAGTAAATCGATTTTTAATATGTTACTTAAATGTCACAAGCTCTATCAGTCCATTTCTAAAACTAATCATCATCATCATGCCTTTATCCCACTCTAAGTGGGGTCGGCACAACATGTTACAAAGATGGTGTCACATGATTTGGCTACGCATTTTACTACCGGCCGCCTGCCTGACGTCAACTTACCTTAGTCGTATTTTACGACCCCTCGGTTAGAAAGAGGGTGGTCTATTCTACTCAACCGAATACCCTACGGTGGGTCAACTTACCATAGTCGCCTTTTACGACACCTCGGTAAGGATTGAAGGTGGTATATTCTACTAAGCCGAATACCACACGGCGATAAAACTATGAATTAAAGTATTCCATATATATTTATATACATAAATTATTTAATTTATTTAAATATTTTAGAAAATAGATGTATCTTCATTTATGTTCTTTTTTGTTTTCGAACGTTACGTTACAAATATTTCAAAAAATCACATATAAAGTAAGAAATAGACCTAAATCATGTTTGTTCGAACACATTACAAACATAGCCGTTATATTCCACCCAATAGCCTGTGGTTATAACCGCAAGCCGCAAACCAACAATTGAGTACAGTAGGTACCTACAACGTGTATCCAGACGTATATTAATTAAGATATTAATGATGGGAGTATCGGAATGTCGCCCAATATAACTGTGAATAGAGTGGTTTACTATAAGTCACTATTAATTTCTTAGATGTACTGCGATTATTAAAGCCAACATTGTAGCGCCAAAGAATTTTCTTTAATTAATCTAGCTTAATTAATTTAATTGGGGTACAAACTTTTTATTTAAAATTATGAATTAAATTATTCCATATATGATAATATATATTACTTATTTAATTTATTTAATAATTTTAGAATATATATGTATGTATGATGTATCTTTTTGTTTATCCTTTGTTCAGTATTATAAGCTTCAATCGTGCCAGATTGTAATTTTATAATATATTATAATTTTGGTATGGTGTAGTGTTCTTAAATTCTTTTCATTATAGAGCTATGGAGCATAGAATTGAGAACCTGGCAACACCAGTGAAAGGGGAAATGGGTACATTTAAGTTATATATATAATATATATAACTCATCAATTGCATACATTTCACATTCTTTTAATTTAATGTTGTTTAATTTAATGTTTCTAACATCCACAGTCCGTACACATAAAAGAGAAATGGCCTGTTACTATCCCACAGCTGGGCATAGGCTTTCTTTTTTTCGTTGGAGCTAATAACCACCGTGCTGCTCAAATGGGGATTGGAAGGTTATAAGCACCCCAGAATTCTCAAAAAATGTTTCCGATTTTCTCTCGATGTTTTTCCTAACCGAAAAGCTTATGATAAATTCCAAATACCAATTAGTCACGTATATTTTAAAAAAGGAAATATATAAATAAAGAAATAAAAAAACTCATGGTGACTGCCCGGGTGTGAACCCGTAACCTCCTAGAAGTAGTTGCACGCTCTTACCGCCGGGCTATCACAGAGCACACATAGCGAGCCTTTATTATTATGCACGTATTATAAAAAAATTTACTACTAGCAATGCTTACGGCTTCGCTAGCGTGTATTTCATTGAAATTGTGTACACAGTAGTTATTGATAGTTAATGATAAGAGGTAGAGACATGATGTCGCGGACATTTATATAGCATTTTTGTAGATCTACAATTCTCTAGTACATTACTTCAGTGCACCTATGTGAGTTTACGCGGCGCACGCTACTAAAGTTACCGGCAGACGAGTTTTTTTACTTCACAACCAACAAAATTTACATAAAACCGTAATGCACTATTAACTTAAACATTACAGAAAAATTGCACTACCTTTTAGTAAAAACCGTACAAAAAATGGTTTAGTGGATATTGATAAAATCGATGACATACAGACAGCTTTTGGGAACTTGGTTTTATAATAGGTATACAAGAAGAGGATTTATAAAATATACATAAAAGGTCCTCATAATTAAGGACGCGGAAAGCCTGTCATAGTGTATTTGTATTTTAAACTCGAGTTGGCGCCTCGCTGTCACAACTTATCAACGGCAGACGATCTTGTGCTCGTAATAAGCAAAATAGACTGACCCTTTTGAATAATTGAAACTGGCGGCTCGCATAAGCTCTTCTACTGGAATTATATAAACAGAAAAATAAGTATGTACACTATAGATGTAGCAAAATGTTTACGGTCTTAGAAGAATTTATATCTCACGAAAGGTCTCTTAAGGTGAAAACAAAATCGTATCATCACACCAATAGAGAGACCCTAATATGTATTTTTTCTGCGTTTTTGTCCTTTTCCTCGTATTCGTTAGCACTTTTAATTGTAGCCTAGTTTGAAATATATAAATGATCTCAACCATCCAGAAAATGCTGAGCAAATTATGATAAATTTTAGCTCCAAGATTGCTTATAAAAAATTATAGGCGACATTTATCCCAGAACTAAAGGGACGTGGAGAGCACTTGAATCTAAATTGATATTTTTTCTTTTGTTTTTAAACAAATTAATTCTATACAAGAATTTGTAAGAGGTTGGTTTTAAAAGAGATTATTAGTAAAGGAACATAAGATAAAAAACAAAATGTATAATGTAAATATTTGAAATGCATTTATATTTTCTTTTTCGTGTATGAAACACGAATTCAATTAAATTCTATTTCAACAATATCTTTTACTGAAAATTATATATTAAGGTTAAGGTATAACATTTCCTGCTGTGTAAAAAAATGTCATTAGAACAGTTAAGTCACAAAGCGGGATTCAGTCACTCTCCGCATAAAAATGAATAATTAAGCTTTTTTAAGCCGCATCAAACGAAACAATCTCATTTGCCTGAGCTTTGAATTGTCTAATTCGGTTCCTATACGTATTCTATTATATGTACATATTTTTAACAAAAAACCAACCCATATTAAGTTACTTTATCCCGTATTTTACTCGATAATAGATTTTTACCTTAATTTAGGAATAAAATTTCCTTAATTACCTATCTTCTCCTTACGAACATATTATTTATAAAATATGTTTGAAGTCAAATTTATATGCTAAAGTAAACATGATATAATTTTTACATACCCTTTTATTGATATAGTTTGACACGTTTTATGCGCCTCCACGATGTATATCAAATACTTACGAGTACCTTACCTATCAATATATTACTATTATTTTGATATTTGACATTTCAAATTTTCGTAATGTTTTTACCGCAGTAGAAAAGTTTGAGAAAAAGATGAAGTACGGTATGTAGATCTAAATGTCTATGGAAATTAACATATAATTTCAAACAGCGATTTTCACATGCCTCAATGCGCTCAAAGCGCTCTTAAATTTTCTAAAAACTGATTTAAATTGGCTGCTATATATTGAAATGGCTTTAAACGAGCTAGGATTAATTAGAATCAATAGATTATCAATACAAATTTATAAAAGAGATAGAGAAAGGAAGGAGAGATAAGGGAGAGAGAAAAAAGAGAAAAGATACAGCTCTTTGTTATAGATGAGTATTTCCAGATCCATCATCATCCAGTTGGCCCTTTAAAGGATGGAGTAATAGAAGCTTCCTTCTGACATCAATGTTTCGCTTGCAATATAAAATATATACTCTGTTTAAAATTTAAAGCAGACGAAGTTATAAAATCGTACTATTTTAAAATACTTTAAGCTGCACCAGAAAACGTCATTGCAGTATCTTTTTACCAGACACAAGTGGAAGTTACATTTCAAAGGGTATATTTAAATGTCCCTCATTAAGCCGACAATAAGGAAATCTTTTCAACGCCAGCATAGAGCTGGCTTTTCTCGGTATATAAAATGTTAAGCTATCCAATCACATTACCAATATGCATGGAGATAAGATTTTATTTTTCTTCTTTAGTACCAGTTTATAAAATGTATAATGTATAATATAGATCAAAAGAATTCATATATATACCATCGATAAATGAAAAGGTCGCAATTGCATAATTATTATAGAATTATATTTTAAATAAAACATTTATTAAAAAAAACAAAAACAAAACAAGAAAAAACAAAACAAGTGCTTCGGATTAATTAGTCTGTTTCCTTAAGATGAATGAAACTTTTCTTTAATTAAGCTCAGGTCTGGTTTGAGTTCAAAGATTTAGCAAACCAAGTAGTTATCAATTTCCTGACAAAGTCGTGCATGAAGCCTTTAGCGTATCTGTATGATGATGGCGTAAGATGCTTTTAAATATACTTTTTTTAATGCTTTTGATCTTAAAGACCATAATTTATTGTCATCATTTAAGACAATAAATAAACGTGAATAATGAATAACATATAGCAACAGATAGTATATGTTTGATATAGTAAAATTTAAAAAATATATAAAAATAATAAAACTTACAATGAAATTCTAAGCCGTGTTATAGATAAATACTTTATGAAGAACATAATGTAATACCAATTAGTCTTTATCATAAAATTAAAATTTTACTGTTTGGTCCTTTCTGTCTGGACTCATTAATTTTAGAGATTAGAGTGCAAAAACATTACGTATTTTTTTGTAAAGTTTCAAACAAAAATAATAAAATATGCATCTAATTATAAACTGCTAGATAATTGTCATTAATAATAGAATAATAAACTAAATTCTGCCCAAGACTGAGTCTACGTAGACTTCTGCCGTATGGTATCCGGCTGAGTAGAATAGACCACCCTCATTTCTAACCGAAGTGTTGTAAAAGGCGACTAAGGTAAGTTGACCTGCCGTGTGATATCCGGCTGACTAGTGGGATAAGAGCAGGAGAAGGATAACTACAAAATATCAGACATATTGGCATCGATATAATGTCTTCGCAAGGGACAGAACCATAAACAAAGAAAACTCACTTTCTCATTTAAAATACCAGTATATTCATAAATCTATGAATTAAAGCATCGTTTTAAAAATTAAAAATTAAGCTATTTGCTTTGTAATAACAAAAATTGAGTTTAAGAACGTATTTTCTATATGATCCTGACACGAGGCACTATATGAATTCTTACGAGTATCTCTGAAACAATATGCTAATGAGGTGAATGAAAATTTAACATGTTCACTTTGTAATCGACACTCCAACGAGCAGAGGATCCCTATCATTCATTATCATATGCAGACCCTTTGAAAATGTAAATTCACACTTTCATCCTTTTTTGCTCTACTTTTCCGCATGAATAAAGAAATCGGAGCTTTGCGAAATTATAAATTTCATTTAGACATTAGAGATTTGTTTTTATTCTAAAAAAATTCCATGCAATGTGCACCGTTAGGCATACAATGAGTTGAAAATATTCCGGGGTCAAATTCGATAACCGAACGGACATAAAAACCTACAAAAAATGGCTAGAAGTGATTTTGATTAAAAAAAATATTATATATGTGGAACATCTGCCGTTTAGCATCCGCTAAGTAAAATGGACCACCCTTCTTACCACGGTGTCGTAAAAGGCGTCTAAGGTAAGTTGACCTTCCGTATGATATCCGGCTGACTATAATAGGCCAACGTGATTTCTTACCGAGGCGTGGTAAAAAGCGAGTAGGGTAAGTTGACCTTACGTGTGGTATCCGGCTGAGTAAAACAGACAACTCTCATTTTTTACCGAGGAGTCGTAAAAGGCGACTAAAGTAAGTACGTCAGGCAGGCGGCCGGCTGTAAAATAACTAGCCTATTCTTGTAACAATATGTTTAAAACATGTTGTACCGACCCCACGTAGAGTGGGATAAGGGTAGGAGAATGGTGATGATGATTGAACTGTGAAATATATCTACATAAAAATAGCTGCGAAAATAAATATCAAAATTGAATGGAGTTGCTTAAATGAATTAGTACATAAATTTTTATATCTTTATCAGGGATCAGAGGTAGATTTAGTACGGATGAGGTGCGAGATGAATACTAAAACGTGAAAGGGTAGTGTTTCTTATCGCCAAAACGGGTAATATTGAAATTCACTCTTTTTTATTTATTGACTCTGTACCCCTTTAAATCCATCGTTATAAAAAACCAACAATAATGCAATACGGTATGGTGCAATACGGCACCATATTAAAGTATACTTTCTTACTCATGATTTTAAGAAATAGTAGAAAATAAATACTTTGTAGAAGTCTAAAATAAAATAAAGGGAAACAAGTCAAATTAAAAAACCTTTTCACTAAATTCCATTTCCTTCGGGGACAGGAAAAAAACACATATTGCATTATTGAGGGTACTTAACTTAGACATGACACGAACGAAGTTACCGTTACCAAAAGTCATTTATAATTATTAAAATCTTTTATTTAACTTCTTTTTTTATTTATTTAAATTAAAATTTAATTGTATGTATGTGAAGGATGAATCTTGCCAGTTAAATTTGATCGATGTCCGATGGAACTGAAATTTTTCATACTACTGCAGTCCCGGTGACAGTGCATGTTTATAACAAGCTTAAATAAATAAATAAATAAATATATATGACACTTACACACACGGTCTTCCGTCCCCAAAGTAAGTATTGTCTATACCAGTTGTCTGTTACCGATGCTTGTTATGGGTAACAGACAACTGGTAATATACTACATATATAATTTTAAACACATACTTAAATACAAATACACACCCAGGCTCGAAGATCCAACAAATTGTTTATAGAAAATGTTGGCCCTCGGCGGGAATCAAACCCGCGAACCTCGGAGCGGAAGGTAGGGTCACTACCCACTGCGCCAACGGACCAGTCAGCTTGACACAATGCTACTGCCAGGATATGCTCCAGACGAGTGAACTCCTCAACGGTTAACATAAATAAACAATCACATCCCATTATAACTTGGTCTCCCGCAGCTGCTCTTGAGTGATGAAACGGATCATTGTCCACAAAGTAATGAGATTACCAAAGTGATTGTTTATATTACGATCGTCCAGCAATCACTACACGATAAATAACCTTTCGATAGTAAATTATTTTATTATAATGTAAATGTCATACCTATTATGGTATTAATAGCTCTGTGACATTCGGAGTTCAATATTTGTTACATATTTTGCCTCAAAAAACACATGTTTTGGACTAAGAATACGTGTAAATGTTAGAAGACATTCCTTACAGCACCAGTACCGACAGAACTCATAATTCAATATGAGGCCGGTAGCTTAAACAAAGTAAAACATATTTATTCCATTTTCCTAAGTAATTTAACCCATTTATCTAAAAACATTGCAACTATTTCAACTCATAAGCGATATGTTGTAAAGGCCGTAAGTCTGAGTGCAAATTAACAACTGGTTTTACTTTCTCCTCATTGATACAATTGATACTATTGTATTTATTTTTAATTAATAACAAATAAGCACCTAAGTATTTTTAAAAAATACTTATTAAATTTATATAGAAACCCAAAGTGATATTATAAAGACGAAAGTCTGTTTTCCTTTCTGTCTGTACGTCAGACTGTCTATAACACTTTCACGGGTAAGCCAGTGCAGTAAATATTGAAGAAATTTGGTTTAGTTGAAGATTATATAATGGACTTACATTCTGGATATAGAGATTAATGTGAATTAACATCGAAATTGATGCGAGTGAAGTTGCTAGTATAAAAGTAGCGGCCTGTTACAATCCCACTGCTGGGAATAGGCGTCCTCTCTCCGTTTCTGGAAAGAAGAGTTGGAGCTTAGACCTACCACGCTGCTCCAATGCGGATTGATAGGTTACACATATCTCCAGAATTCTCTAGAGATATACAGGTTTCCTCACGATGTTTTCCTTCACCGAAAAGCGTGTGATAAATTGCAATTACCAATTAGACACATGAGTTTCAATAGAAAAACTCATTGGTGCCTGCCCGGTTTTGAACTCGTGTTCCCCTCGAAAGGGTCGCTCGGTCTCACCGCTAGGCTATCACAGCTCTGGCTAGTATAGGTAGTTATAAATATAAATAATATTGATTACTCCCAAAGGGATATATCACAATATTAACATAGTTCTCCCACAGCTGTTCTTGAGTGATCGAACGAATCAATGTCCACAAAGTTACCGAAATACACAAAACTGTTATTATATTTATTGGACTGGCCCGTTGGCGTAGACGGGAGAGACCTTATCCACAGCTCCGCGTGCGTTTTCGATTCCCGCCGAGGGCCAATAATTCCTAAATACAATTTATTAGTTCTTCAAATCTGGGTGTATACATATATGTAGTTAAGTATGTATTTAAAATTACATGTATATATTTACCAGTTAGCTGTCACCTACAACGAAGTATTAAGTTTTTTTGGGAACGGAAGACTGGGTGTGTAATTGTTCCATATATTTATTTTATTTATAATTTTCTATATTAATAAACGTGTTATGATATTAAATTCAGTTTCGAGATATTGCACAGAAAGTACGAGAAAGTAAAAATATGAAGGTTTTACCTTAAGCACAAAACAATTCCATAAACATCAGTAATTAAAAAAGCTTCATAGTTATTTTGTAACAAATAAAACCTAATAATATTCGAGTTTCGATAATTTATATTCAGACATGTATGTTGTGCAACAAAAACATTTTTAGCACTAAATTTTCTGTTTTTTTTTGCGTTCATTTTCCGCGATATGTAATTAATACTTCTTTACGCCGTGTGGTATCCGGCAGAATAGAATAGACCACCCTCCTTTCTTACCGAGGTGTCGTAAGAGGCGACTAAGGTATGTGCCGTGTGGTATCCGGCCACATAGAATAGAACACCCTCATTTCTTACCGAGGTGTCGTAAAAGGCGACTAAGGGAAGTTGACATCAAACAGGCGGCCGGTCATAACATACGTAGCCAAATCATGTGACAACATGTTGTGCTGACCCCACTTAGAGTAGGATAAGGGCAGGAGAGTGGTGATGTAATTAGTACTTGTAAGAACAAACTATTTTTGGAGAAATATTAGTAGCCCACTTACAAAACTAAATCAAAGATCTTAATGAATTTGTAAACCACTACAAACTTTATGGTTCTGTCAAGAACACTTAGGGCGTGCTTAACACCAAATTCGATTTCGAGGAAAATACCATTCACTTAAACATTTATAGTATTAGGTTCGCAATTTTGCCGCACTATAGAAAATACTATCAGCGACCGTTTCTCCAATACAAAACCCTCTTGTGACTCGTTACGACCTTTTCGACCAATCGATTTGAATTCAAATTTTCGCAGTATTCCGCGAGGAAAACTTTCAAAGTTGACTGGAAAGGCTGTCATTAAACCGATTTCTACTGTCGGATTTCCAACTTTTACTTATCTGAAACTTTAGCTACAAAATGAGCCGAGAATGATAAAAGATACAGTTGGAGTTTTTAGCACGTATTATAAACATGCTGTATTATTTAATATTAAAGTTTTCTATTTTTATAATCATAATTTTATCGTTGGTGTATATAATTATATCTTTTTTGATGATATTTGTAACAAAATAAGGGTACAGTATAAATATACGTCGAATTACACACAGAAAAATACACAGAAAGGGTTAAAGGGGGCATATTAAGTAAAACCAGTACGTAAAACTGCTATCCACCAAGAAGTCTAGGACCAATATAACTAGAACCAATGCTCGCTCTTATAGAAAATAATAATAAATAATGTAGGAAGATTCTAATAGTGAGTCTACAAGCCAGACTCTAGACGACGTAGACGTAGACGTAACAACTGTATCTAATTTTTGTTTAGAACAGGGTTACATCTTTCAACAGAACTCCATATGAATTCCGTCCACACAACTCAATATATATGGTGTCCGAAAATAGACATGTCTATTGTATAAGGTATATTTTATAGGTACACGAATACAATTAAAGTAAAGAAGCAAGGGCTACAGCTCGCCTTTGCCGAGAAAGATTGGCGCTCAGATCTACCACACCGTCTGACGCGGACTGCCGCGTTACTCAGAAAATCTCCTAATCACATTTCATCATTTTGCTTTTCAAAACTGCATGATTGAAACTATCGTTAATTAAGCACATTAGTTTTTATTGACAATAGATACCAGGACTACTAGATTGAACTAAGGAAATAGGTATTCTTACTTTTGCTTCACAGTATATTTTAAACAATGTAATATTTGTACATAAAATATAAAAAAAATATAGAACAATACGTGATGTATATAATAGACAAAGTAGGAACCGACATAAGCTTGTGACTCCTGCTTTGCGCCTAGCAAAAGTACGTAAATCGTTTGTGGGTTTGGGTATAAGATTCTATAATAAAATTCCGAAATCAATTTTGGCCTACTATACTGTTGAAGATTACTTAGATGATAAGGATGTGTGGATATAGGTGCACTTCTACCCTGTACAAGACAGTAATAACTAAATGTTACTAGTTTTAAGATTTATATTTTAAAAAGAGTAACCGCCGAGTTTCTTCCTGGTTCATCTCGGTAGGAACAGCTTTCCGAACCAGCAGTAAAGTTGACGATTCAAAAGCACTTGTTTACAAGTATACTAGAATAAATAATATTTTGAATATGAATTTGAACTGCCTACCAGGGTTTGAACATGCGATTCCTTGTTAAAGGTCCACATTGTATTTCGACTTTCCACATATACAAATCATTGTCAAATTATATTAGAATAACTTTAACGACCTAGCTTAACCAGGATGGTAGTTTGAAAGTTTACGTTCCACGTATATCCTGCATATTAATAAAGTTTCATTTTCACGAAAGTTATCCTGGTGTGATTATGTCTTATACATTGCGTCCCACTAGACTCATTTGCTGGTGTTAGTAATAGCAATTGAGGTCACTTTGTCGTACTTGTATCCCCTGTTGCGTCGTATTACGATATGCAGCAGTGCGATATTGTTGCAATGCATTATGAAGATGAAATTTAGCTAAGTAATGTCTATTATTATTGCTCATAATAAACTTATGGTCGCACTATGGACACATTATTCATCGCACTAGTCATTACCTTATTTACATTGTAATAAAAATAGTTAAACATAAAAAGAAAATTATCAAATAATTTCACTCAAATAACGGAAAATCTAAGATTTAAAGCGCAAAATTATCAAACGACGAGAAATTCAGTATTAATAAAGAACGGAAAGCATTGTTAAAGATTTCAATGTTTTTATTCCAGTCCCGGAAAGTAATTGAGAAAAACGTTTCGAAAATGAAATAGGTATGATAAAAAATACGAAGTCCTTCATTCGAGTCCAGGCAGAGTAATCTTCAAAACAATTTTAATTTACCGGACACCACGTTCGTCAAACACCACTGCTCGCAACGAATGGAGATGTATTTTAATTGCGGTCGCCAGTAAATACGAATGAAAAATCATAAGCTTTGAAACTATATTGTTTTGGATAGAGACGCAAATAAATAATCGATCTTTATATTCATAGATTTTTTTATTATTATTATAGATTTTTAATAATCGATTTTCTAAACATTATAAATCGATTTAAAAAATAGATTATATCAATTACTTTCTTTTTCTTCTTTTTGATTCTCCTTTTTCTTATTTTTTAAGATATACATATTATGCGTTGTTATATGAAACCAATGTATACAAACTATACATTTTGATCGAATCTCGCAAACAGTGTATCGTTAAACATCATTAAACATTTTTTTTATTCGTGTGTACTTTAATTAGACTTTATATCAATTAGTTATTAATATAAAAAGTCAATTAAAATTTTTAGATTAATCGATTAAATTAGACTTAATCGATTTTATCAAATTGATATATTTGCATGCTAGAAAATCTATTATTTATAATTTTTTAGAATGTTATAAATAAAGCGATCTCTATTATTTTTATGAATATAATTTAGAAGTTAGGAATAAACTATAAATCTTGGTTTACTGCGAGTTTTCACTTCAAAATTTTAGAAAACAATTTTCAATTATGAAGAATCTTGCGTTACTTTCTAGGTTACAAGTAAAGAACAAACTTCGCTCTAAGCTAAATACTTGAAATGTTAGCGACTAACTTTAGGTATTGTCTATGAACACGCTTCACCTTAACATCACCTTAACTCATACCTAAAGGTAAAGTTAAAAACTATTTCTTTCATATTTTAATAAAATTTTCGTTTAAAAATACATTTCAAGAGAATATCTTTTTCTTTCTCTTACCGTTATCCCATTCTAAGTGGGATCGGCAAAACATGTTTTTCTTTTTCATTCTCTCCTATCATTCGTCAACTTTGGCGCCACTCCTTTTATATGTGTGTCATACTTCACACAATCCAAGCAGACTCTTCTGACTTTAAGAAAATATATAACGTTAATTAAAAGATCATAACGTTAATTAAAAATCATAAGGCTCTTTCGTCGTCTCTGATCAAGTGATACAATAAATTTGTCTTGCCTTTCCAAGAAAGGTACTCCTTTTTTGGATACTTGCCGTGGTTAGGCAAAGTTTGGACTACGAGGTGTTGTCGCGGGTTCCTGCCTGGTTAGGTTTCCGAGCGCCATATTATAAGTCTAGGTATTAAAAGAGCCATAAACTGTCACGTCTCGGAATTCAATAAATTATTTCATATATTTCAAAGTGTTCAACCACAAAAGATTCAAAAAATATAATTGTTATCGAAACTGAAATTGACCATTCTGATTAATCAATATGCATAATATATATTTAATTAAAACCAATAAACACACATCAGCCACAGGTGTACGGTCTATCAATAGATTTGTTGTTGATGTAAGCAACCAAAATACGTAATAAAGTACACGGGTATTTAATATGACAAATTTTATAACGACGTATAACTGTCGTTTAAAAGCTTATATTAATTGTTTTGTATTAAGCGATATCTTGTCTTTTACCCTTCTTTTCTCAGGCATTTATAAATGTTACTCTGACTTAACTTCTAATGGTTTATAAAACAAACAGTTTTTAGAATTTCACATTTTAAAAAAAACCAAATATTTTGCTATCATGAAAATTTGTCGACTATAATCAACTAACTGCTTAATATCGTTCGATATATAGTTTATTAGTTAGATAAATTAGTTAATAAAATTATGCAATTGTCTTACTGACTTTATGTGATGTTGGAGATGACATGGATGGTATTTACTATGGTTTGTATGGTTCTTATCATTTACTGATTAGGTAGTTATTGAGGTTGGAGAGAAGTGTTCTTTCTGCTGCAGCACGTGATAAAGGTTGAATAAAAGGGTGAAAAAAATTACACATCCCTATGGAATTTCTGAAATAAATAAAGTCTTGGGGTATTTCGCATTGAGGTAGCATGGTGGATCTAAGCCCTAATCCAGGGCGAAAGGAATCCGTTGCCCAGTTTTTTTTAATAGTACATCATCATCCTCCTGCCCTTATCCCACTCTAAGTGGGGTCGGCACAACATGCTACAAAAATACTGTCATAAGATATGGCTACGTATTTTACAACCGGCCGCCTGCCTGACGTCAACTTACCTTAGTCGCCTTTTACGACACCTCGGTAAGAAATGAGGGTGGTCTATTCTATGCAGCGGATACCACACGGCATTTACCTTAGTCGCCTCTTACGACACTTCGGTAAGAAAGGAGGGTGGTCTATTCTATTCTGCCGGATACCACACGGCTATTTGATTTTTTAATATTACACCACTACTAATTTTAACTCTTATGTTAAATAATTTTATCGTTACTTTATTTGCAATTTTTAATGGTCACAAATAATATAACATTTTATTTTTGATTCTAATAAATACTCTTACTAGTTAACACCTTTTTACATGAAGAATTTATGATTGCAAAAAACGATTTGTAAAATAGGATTTTCCACTCATGTAAACTGTAAATCAAAGTAAACTAAAATCTAACTACAAGCAAAAAGGTTTATCGGTTAATATTTGGTACTTGAATGTACGCTAGTCGATTAATTAGTCGCTTTTTAGCTTGTTTACAGGTCAACACTGCGTCACGAGCAACGTTCACGTCTCGTAGTATGTACACAAATTTATACTTCACGACATTATTTTAAAAAGACCAATATGATAATATAGTTAATTTTCACTGCCTCATCTTTTCGATATATAACTATAGTTTACGTATTGTTCTATTCATAAAGAAAACCCTGTAATATATTTATGCGAAGCGACTGTCGAAGTATTTTCAAAATAAGCAAACATTTAGCTGACTATCTATTTACTACTTTAATAATAACGCACCTTTTGACCAGTTTAACTACATTTCAATATTAATATTTATGAATACAATACAATAAAAATGTTCTTTATTGTACAAAAATAATAATATACAGCATTGCTTCTAATTCAAAAACAATTTAAGGAAATTAAAGAAAAGTAACATAAAAAATAAGAAAAACATTGTATAATTGGCGGCCTTATCGCTAAGACAGCGATCTCTTCCAGGCAACCATTTATTAAGTTACTTAATAAATATTTTTAACCAATAATAAGTTATTATTTAGCATTATAAGACAGATAAGTCAATCACTAATGGATTTATAAGTAACGGAACAAATTAGAATGGAATTATAGTTCACACAAATAATCATATAATACAATCGCTTCTAATACGATTTGGTGTCGTATCGTTGACATAGTGACGTTATCGCACACTATGAAAACGTTTTGTGCCTACAGGCTGATAGCATTTACAAAATTAAACTAGAAGCCGTCGTTCGATCCCATGTACTACAGTGTACACTATTACAAACATGAGTGCTTTTAACACCTGACCACATAATAACGCAACATTAACAATGTAATTCTGGGAATATCGGGCTTACTTTCAACGTACCGTTAAATGGAAATTTAATTAAGGCAATTTTGCTGTATATTTTTGTATCCTCACCAGTATCACCCTAGGGCTTCGAAAACGCTGAGACCTCATTGGTACGCGTAATTTCGTTGCGCATGATAACCATCGATTATTAAAGTTATTTATCGAATTTGGGAACAATATATTCCTCACTGGTTACAATTGCCATTATTGTTTGTATTAATTTATCTTTAAGACCAAGTTTCTATTTAATCGTTTCAACTCAGTCACTCACTTTTCACTTTTTTATATTAATAGTCAAATATAAATCTTATCGGTTAAATTTCGCTAGGAAGCTGCAACCTAATCATATTTAATTAGCTCTGTTTTTTTTTTACTTCGGTAATTTCCTTCAATGTCCTGAAAAGATATTGCATTGCTAAATTATTTTTTATCATTAATTAAATATTTTATTACAGACCCGTTTCGAAATTTCAAAGTATTGAACCTTGAAGATTAATGCTTTTATTGGATAATATATTTTTAGTTGTTGTGGTGTGTTGAGTCGAAAATAAAAATATTGTATTTATCTCCCCGTATAACTAAAGTGTAATAAGTAAGTGCAATTTTCCATAAAATTAATATAGTTTTCGATATGTTAAAATTACATACCATGAATATTATAACACGTTTTTATTTAGATTCTAAAATTTCAAAAAAGAAACTATTTTCTAAATTTTGAAACATATTACTTTATTTTTAATTTGTTTGACAATATATTAACATGCCCTGAAATGTATCATTATTGTTGATTTTCGCCATTTGCCTTATATAACGGAATAGACCGAGTTATCTGTTGCGTGTGCGAAACGGTTGATGATAATTGTTTCCCAATTTGTAATACGAAGCAATGGTAGCAAAATCTAATCACAATCCATTGAACTGTGATGATAATAATGTAATTTTGAGAGCTTACTGAAATTGAGTTGTACGATTTAAATAAGGTCTTTATATACTATGATTAGAAACAGTACGAGTATATGTCATATGTATACACATATATGTAACTTTATAACTTTGTTCTCCGGATGAAGCGATGTATGTACCTATGAGTATATTATGTGTTTATTACTTCATTGTCAATCAAAGAATAAATTTATTAATCATGATTTTTTGCCAAAGAAATAGTCCTAGCCTAAAAAACTGCGTCAAAAGACAAGTAACACTATTAATAAACTATGGTTATTGTAGAAATAGTAATACATTTAATTTTGCTTTTAAATTAACAAATTGGTAAATTGAAAGAGATAAACAGTAAGAAAATTTTCATCCATTATAGTTTTGACAAAATCTACAATACAATTTGAATTATTTTAACAATTTTAGCTTTGGAATTATAGCACTTTAAAAACACTTTTTAAAAAGGCTGATACAGAAAGTCTACTTACTATATTCTGTAATAAAACAAGATCCAAAAACGATTATTGACATTTTGAACGTGATTAAATTGTTTTAAAATAGTTAAGCTTAAAATGCAAATAAATTATTTGTGAGAACGCTATCAGGAGGATTTAATACGTGACTCTTTAAGAAATTTTGTAATCGAATGACCACAAGTAGATGCCTAGCTACCTTTGGACATAACATCTTCGGCTGTGACAGTTTTTTCTATTAAAAATTTCAACATTTTACAAAACAGATTTTAAAAATTCATAACAATAAGACTCGCCAAAAGCATTCGGTCCAAAAAGTTATCATACCGACTGTATGGAAGCTCTATATTCAATTTCCCCCGGGCTGTAGGCCATGCAGTGTACCGAAACACTTGCGATGGCTTAATGCAAATTAAAAAAACTAGGTGTTAGTTCATACCCGAATACACAAAGTAGGGTGTAACGTACAACAAATTACTTTGATTATAAGTTTGATAAATAAATAAATATAAAATGATCGTGTCACAATGTTAGCATGCTCCTCCGAAACGGCTTGACCGATTTTAATGAAATTATATATGCATATTTAGTAGGTCTGAGAAGCGGCTACTATCTATTTCTCATAAGCTTTTTGGACAATTTTTTCAAATTTTTTTGAAGATAATTTATATGGCAAAACAACGTTTAGTTAAATATGTTCGAGATGGTAAATAGAGGCCAGTTACTTTACCATTGCTGGACAAAGTCCTTACCTCCCTTTTGGAGATAAGAATTAGAACTAATGCTCACCACGATTCTCTAGAGATATGCAAGTGACATAACGATGTAAGCTCTCGCCACTCACATGAAATTCAGTTAAATGTCATTACAACAGTTTAAAACCACTGTTAAAAAGAGGCTGATACAGAAAGCCTACTATACTGTTTAAGATTACTTAGATGATAAGGATTTGTGGATATAAGTGCACTTCTACCCTGTACAAGACAGTAATAAATAAATGTAACTAGTTCTAAGATTTATATTTTTAAAAGAGCAACCGCCGAGTTTCTTGCTGGCTCTTCTCGGTAGGAATATCTTTCCGAACCAGCAGTAAAGTTGACGATTCAAAAGCACTTGTTTACAAGTTTACTTGAATAAGGAATATTTAGAATTTTTGAATTTGAATGAATATATAACTCATATCTATACGCCAAACAGTTGCTAGTTTACTCAGCTAAAAGTACAAATAATACTAACGAGGCAAACTCTTTGACTGCATAATCCTTGTGTATAGTGTCGTCTTTGTTACCAACTCTATACCAATGTGGTTCATTCCAATTATATTTCTACAGTATGCGAGTGCCATGACAGTGAGTTAAAAATAATAGTACTTTTATAAAAATGAGTGGCATTCGAGACTTCGTTTGCATCGCGTTTAAATTGTCTTAAATTATGTACTTTATTGTTTATTTTCATCAATTCGCAAAGTATTTTTCTTATTCTATATACTAGCCCGATATATAATAATTGTACTGAATTTAATCAACATTGATCCAGCGGCATAACCGTGAAAGCGTAATAAACAGAGTGTCGTAGATTGTAGTTGTAGATTGTGTGAAAAATGTATATCTAAATGAACTTTGTTTTATTAACTGATGTATTAAGTTTTCTTTGGCAACCATAAACTGTAATTGAATTAAGTTTATTTTTTTTACTGGAATTTTTTACAATTTTTGGCTAACAAAATTACATTGATGTTGATTGATGATAAAATGATTGATTGATATAACATTGCTGTTCACTAGTAAATATTATGTACACTTATTAAAGCTATGCATATCAGTATATTTTTAATGTTTGTATGTGTATATAATAGTTAATGTACTTATAAGTATATTGTTAGTGTACTTATCAAATAAATAAATAAAATAAATAAATTGTATTGTTTCATGAAGTTAGTAGGTACTATTAAGTATTAGTAATTCCATGAAAGTACTCAGTTTAAATTGTTTTTCAATATTTTGTATCAACATCTCACAAGTACGTAGATAATGTAACAAATTAAACAGATTGTATTCGTTTATTTTATAAATATTTTTAAAGATTACTTTAAAGGTAATTTAATAATACCCAATCGTGCAAAGTGTAAGTAACCATAAGATTTTAATAGAAACTGTGTAAATAAATATTTCTAAAACAAATAAAGGTTCATCAAAACAACAGTTTTAAGTAAACGAGACAATACACTACCCAATTGGAATCCTGATAAAAAAAACTTACCTTAAAAATAAAACATAAAATCTAAAAGATTAAAATGCGCTCTGTGAACATATTTCAAGTGGAAAAATTGTAAAAAATACATCAAACAAAACTAAAATGTTTCTTTAACTTTTTCTTTATTAATGAACTTTGCAAATGTTTTTGTTTTTTTTAAGTGTATTAAAATTGTGAAGTCACGACGCCACTGAAATCAAACCTGTGTCTTTTGGGTATTGTTACTGGGTATTGGGTAAGTAAGCATTACGAATTTAATTAATAGAAGTGAGCGTTTCTTTGCGAAATTCCATAGTACAAAAATTATGATAGAATTATTTTGCTTTAATCCGCGTATGTTAAGAAAATCTATAAAATCCTAAATGTAGGAAGCAAAACCGTTCTAACGATCGTTGAGATTGTCGTAATGAATGTGTGTAGTGTGGGTGTTGGTGTTGGTGTCTTTTAATACGTGCGGTATCCAATCCTGCATGTGTAAGGTAAGAGAACGATTTTGCTTCCTACACTTAGCATTCCATAAGGTTTCTTATCAAACGCGGATTATTGTAAAATAATTATGTCATAACTTTTGCATTACGTATTTGTGTGTAACGCCAAAAGCTACTACGATTTTATGAAAATAAAAGATGCATTGCATGGGAAATTTTGTCGTACGTACCTAAAAATCTAATTTAATTACGAATGACATACGATTTTAACAATAAATATAAAATATGGTGTTTTCGTTTAGTTCTACACTAAATATAATGAGGGTGAAACTCATTCAACACACGTTTCGCTAAATCTCTCTTTATCCGGAGACAAGCTTCATAACTAAATCACAGGCATTTCACTATTCTAATTCTCTTACCGTAAATGACAGCAAAATAAGAGTATCCTAAATTATTATAATATTCCATAAAATAACGCCAACTTCTTTAGAATATTTAAGGTTTCTCAAAGAAGCTCCTGATGGCCATACTTTAATCATCACAATTGCAAGTTTATTAAAGAGATAGAGGTATTTTCAAAACGTCAATGTTTAAATATCCAAAATCGTGAACGTTGTATAACTGCACCGCCGCGTTGGAAGTTACATTGTCAAAAGCTCTCCTTTGTTTTCAGATGTTAGTTGACGGAGGGCGAATCCTTTTGTCAAGTTGACTAACATTGAAATAATTTATAGAATTAGGCGTTACTTTGCGGAGATCCATAATACAAAAGTAATAATAAAATTATTTTGCTATAATCCGCGATATAGTAAATAGAAAAAATATATAGTGCTAAATGTATAGTGGACTATACGTTTTTTCATACCCGTTACATGCAGGATTCGTAAAAACATATGCACAAACCTCCACCACTTCCACCACAATACACAAGCACTACACAGGTTCACTATCACAAACTCAACAATCGTTTCGCCCCGCAACCGAAGCATCATCAGGAGATAGACTCCACGACAAAATCGCAAAGCGATTTTGTCGTGGCTTTTGGCTTTGCGATTTTGTCGTGGAGTCTATCTCCTGATGATGCTTCGGTTGCGGGGCGAAACGATTGTTGAGTTTGTGATAGTGAACCTGTGTAGTGCTTGTGTATTGTGGTGGAAGTGGTGGAGGTTTGTGCATATGTTTTTACGAATCCTGCATGTAACGGGTATGAAAAAACGTATAGTCCACTATACATTTAGCACTATATATTTTTTCTATTTACTATATCGCGGATTATAGCAAAATAATTTTATTATTACTTTTGTAACATTGAAATATTGTATACCTACTACAAAACATTAATGTTGAAAATATATTTATGAAGATCTAAATATTCTGTTTATTTTTCCTTTTCAGATTCTCGAGGTATGTTTCATGTGGAACAGAATAGATTAATTCCCGGACGTGCTTACGGAAGAATATTGTTGCCAACCAACCAGAAAATGATAGTGATCACTATGTGATTGGTTGGCAACAACAAAATTTTTGTCAGTAATAATAGTTGTCCAAGTAAACTGGAACACAGCTATCATCAAAAACTTGTCCTGTATTGCATATAAGAAAATATTTAATACTACTAATACTATAAAATATATCGGAGACACTACTCAATACGATGACATTGTTAGAAATGTAAAAAAGTCTTCCTTCATAATGTACTCCCGGTAACTCGTCTTGATAACTTCATTCATTAATCTTGTTTCTCCATAAAAGTAACCAAACTTTAGCCTGAATGACGTTGCGATATTGAGACTGCAATTTAACCTGCTAAAGAGCTTATAAAATCTTTCGTTTAACTCCTTTTGGTCCTTCATTCATCTATGCTGCATTAAGAAGCGAGCCTTTTTACCACAATAGCTTACCATAAGCTATTGTGGTAATATTGTGTGGACTTTGTGTTAAGCGACTTTTATGTAACCAGGATAATCTGATAAGAACGAATCGGTAAAGAGATTAGAATAATTTCCACATTTTATATAATTTGTGGTAATAACTGAACCGTAGGCTCAATTCATAATATTTCAGTTTAAAGTTACAATAAACAGTCGAACAACTAAATGAAAGATAAAATCAGGTAAATTAAACGGTTAAGCAATTATAATTAATGAAATAATTACATGAATGCGGCCGAATTTTTTATGACACTTAGGAAACGTTATCTGTTAAGTTTCACTATAACTCTTCTATACTGTAATTTAGCAGTCGATTCAATAATCAATGATAACAAAAATGTCGTTTTCTGAACGAGATTTCATTTATCTATAAAGACGATTTTTTTTATTGGACAATCTAACTTGTTGTGTTATAAATAGAGCATTTTTAAAAGAATTTGTTACTCAAATCCGATTAGCACTCGCCTGGCTTTTAGTTTAAAACCGGTTTTAAGTGAAACAAGTTCTGGCAAATACTTTGATGTCCGGATCTGTATTTCAGTTTATTGCTTTTACGCTAAATGAAAAACGCCGGACTTTATGAAGCATCGGTCGCTGAAGCACTTACTTTAATAACAACTATACCTATTTGTTTCGGAAAAAATATTTTTGCAAATTTTCACTTGGCCGGTGATATAAAAAGGATTATTAAAAAACGATAGTTTTGGTGTTTGGCACACTTATAAACATAGATAATATACTATATAGGATATAGATGAGAAACTGTTTTTTCTGCGGTCTCAAAGATGTCACTGTAATGTTACCATATTAATCCACTAGATGACGCTGTATTGCATTTTTATAGCGACCTTACATTCACTGTCATCATTAATTGTGACACTTTCACTTACAGGCCCGCCTATGACTCTACTACTCTAGTATGATAACTTTATGCTTATAAATAACATTACTGTCAACAGGCAATAGATATTCATATACTCGAAGTAGAGTACATTTAGATTTATAGAGGATATTTTTTAGAATGTTGTCAACGACATATGGCTTAAAAAACCGATGAAAGTTGGAAGTTTCAAATTTTTCGAATCGTTCCTTATTGACGGAATTCAGGAAACTGTTAGATTGAAGTGTCTTTATACAACCTGTCGTGAGTATTCATCAAAAAACAGTGAAAAACAAAGGGCAAGATGTACAAATCAAGCGATATAAATACAATTTTCATCGACCGTCTTTATAGCTAGCATCTTTAATATTTTCAGTACTTATTGCTTTAGTATATACAAGTATATTTAGTATATACCAAATACATGTCATGGCTTATTCAAAACAATAAAATCACGCAAATAAAAATATTTCACTGCACAACATATTTTATTTTGTGCTTTAATACGATTATGTTTCTTCTGAGAACGAAGGTTTTTGTGTTTCGGATTTGTAAGGATTTGGCGGTCCCCAATATTCCCGGTAAGACCTAGCAGCTCGTATATACTTTGTACGGACAAAAAAGATCTTGTATCAGGGTCGCATCAATAGATTTCCAAGCAATATCCTAAAGGAAAATAACAACACAAAGCTTTTTTAATATCAAATAAACCAGATGAGAAATCCTTGTTTTCTAATTTGTTTGCAACTTTGTTCTTCAATATTCCAATTTTATTTTTATAAAAGAAATAGCGGTATTATTTTCTCATAACAATTTTTATTTCACTTATTATATTTAACTGAATACGATTGAATTGCAAACAACTATGTTCCATATACAAAAAACTAAACGATTACACCTATTACGTTAATAAGGCTATATTGAAGCAATATTGAAAAAAAAATGTAGTAAAAGTTTTTGTGAAGCTTATATACCAGCATGAGCAAAAACTAGGTTTTAATTGAGGAATTATTTTAACATTTAAGTTGACTCTAACGAACTAGATTTTAACTCTTACGGGTACAATTTGTCAAAGTACATATCTATATGTAAAACTTTAAATTTGGTTCTTGGCGTCTGTTAAAAATTTAAGACATTAAGACAGAATTACGTTAGCCTACCAAAATTATGGTTATTATATACTATCAAGAATATAAATCGTACAAGGTTAAATATCTATCTATCAAATCTATAGTCAATGAAAATATATTCAAAAATCAACCAAGAAAATTATTGTATTGCATAAAAAGAACCAACTTCAAGAAGCTCAACTTAATAATTACCAGATTAACTTGACTCAATTAAGGTCTGATACTGTATCATAATAGCTAGATAATTATGATAATAGCGAAAGTAACGGACACAGATGGCAGCACTCAGATTATCAACACCCATATGGATGCTAATCAATCAAGCGATCAGCGTGCAGGCTCGCATTAATCACACTCTATTGATTAATGTCTTGTTGTACAAAGTAGGCGCATAATTTAGCACATTGATGGAGTGTCAACTTTGATTGTTCCTGTACATTGATTTGATACTTTACTAATACTAATATAGCCACTTTTTAACATATTAAATTTTTTTTGTAATGCTGACTTACTATATAGGATTTTTTATAGGATATTCAAATTCAAATTCAAAATATTCTTTATTCAAGTAAACTTGTAAACAAGTGCTTTTGAATCGTCAACTTTACTGCTGGTTCGGAAAGCTGTTCCTACCGAGAAGAGCCAGCAAGAAACTCGGCGGTTGCTCTTTTTAAAATATAAATCTTAGAACTAATTACATTTATTTATTACTGTCTTGTACAGGGTAGAGGTGCACCTATATCCACACATCCTTATCATCTAAGTAATCTTCAACAGTATAGTAGGCTTTCTGTATCACCCTCTTTTTAACAGTGGTTTTAAACTGCTGTAATGGCATAGCCAAAATTGATTTCGGAATTTTATTATAGAATCTTATACCCATACCCACAAACGATTTACGTACTTTTGCTAGGCGCAAAGCAGGAGTCGCAAGCTTATGTCGGTTCCTACTTTGTCTATTATATACATCACCTATCGTTTTATAATTCTTTATATTTTTATGTACAAAAATTACATTGTTTAAAATATATTGTGAAGCAAATGTAAGAATACCTATTTCCTTAAACTTCTCTCGCAGGGAATCACGCGGACTTAAATTGTAGATGCCACGTATGGCTCTTTTTTGTAATACGAAAATTTTTTCACTATCTATAATAAAAGTATATTATATTATAATAAAAGTGACGGGATTAATTTTGCTGATAAAACAAGCCTATGCTTACTTATCTTACACTATGAAGACTATATATAAAAAAAATAATTTAAATAAGTGATTTAATATAATTTGCAGTACTAGGCGTTACTTTGCGAAGATCTATAATACAAAAGTAATAGTAGTAATATTTTGCTTTAAAAAAATCACGATTATCATTTAATCTATCTCCTGATGATGCTTCGGTTACAAGGCGAAACGATTATTGAATTTATGATAGTGAATGTGTGCAGTGCTTGTGTATTGTGTTGGTGGTTTAGTTTAGTGTTTTTACGAATCCCCTATGTGTAAGTAATAAAAAAAAGATAGTCTACTGTACATTTAGCATTGTACATTTATATATGCCTTATCTAGGATTATTGCAATTAAGTAATATTATTCCTTATTCCTATTTAACCTTTTTTAAGAGTTTTTAATTACACTCCACCTTTGCACAAATACGAAATGTAACTAATTACTATAATTATATTTTGATAAAACAACCACGAATTGGCCCATTTCACACAAAGAAAGTTTGAATTAGGTAATTAACTTTATTATGCAATATTTACAAAACGAGTAAGATCCAACGGTTTATTAATTATTTAAACCGTTTGAATAATGCCCTGTATACCTAACTTGAGAATATTTCGGTTGCTGATCGAAATATTTGTTGAGAGTGTTTAAAAACTTTGAGTGTAGAGGATATGTTCTTTTAAATAAAACGATATAAATATATTAACAGAAGTGTGCAGTATGTAAAGAGATTTTTGATAACTGTGCTGGGATTATTGCGTTATGATTTCCAAATCATGACAATATAGCTAATAAACATGATATAATTTGATTGGCTCAGACGGCTTCCGTGGGTAATGATTGTTGTCATTTGATATTATGATAATGTCATAACGGAGCAAGTAATTCCAAGTGAATATAATTTTATAATATATCCTAGTAATATGGTTCTTGATTATCTGGCATGTGCAAAATCTAAATTCAATATTCTAAGAGATGTTATATAGTCAAAGGAAAGGTAGATATAACCCCTAATAGAATCTAATAAATAAGTGAAATACATTGGACAATAAAAGTCAAACTAATTTATCAATAACGAGAATATTTTTGGGAATAATACTGTATATTATTATATATTATTTTCAAAGTTCTCCGTGTTAAATTGAAATTGTGTCAAGTTTGGCTAAAATAAACACAAATAGCCTAATAAAAAGGAAAATGTACAAGATGAAGAAATAAGGAATATATCCAAATGAAACCCAAAAAATTTAAATAAACTTTACTCAATAACTAATTAATACGTATCTATACTTATTATAAAACAAAGACCCAAAAAGCTGTGTGTCTGTATGTAATCGATTTTCTCAAAATCTACTGAACGGATCTTTGTACGGTTTTCACCAAAAGATTGTGCAATACTTCCGGATGGTTTAGGTAAATAGCACATAATGGTATTATGTGAATTGAGCTGAAGAGATCGAGCAGTTGTTAAAAAACTTGCTTGCCGGGAGCTTTAGTCGCGTGTGCTGCGTAAACCAACAGAGATACGCTAAAGTAATGTACCAGAGAATTGAAGATCAATTAAACTACTACAACTTATGGTTAAATCACAATATTTTATGTTTTAAAATTTGGATTCTAGAAAAAAATTGTGAGACGCAGATTTCCACGTGGGCGAAGCCGCTGGCACAGCTAGTATAAGTATATACCAAATAAATAAGAATTCATGAAATATTCACATCCGGTTTATTGTTTAATATGTAACGATGCGGCATTGCCTGTTATTAACAGCGAACATCAACCGAGTTGGTAATTAATTAATATTGCAAATGTTGTTAGGCAGTGAAACAAAGAGAAATAACCGTATATGGGCAGGTACATGAGTTCACCTACTGAAATATTCATAAATATTTTTCCAGCGATGAAAGTATGCGTAGTAAAGTTAATGGAGGTCATCTTACAAAAGTAACAATAATATTTGCGATTTTGTCGTGGATTCTATCTCCTGACGATTGAATGATTGTTGAGATTGTGGCAGTGTATGTGTGTATTGTTGTGTTTTGGTTGTGGGTAGTGCATGAGTTTTTACGAATTCTGCATGTATCAGATATGTATGAAAACAGATAGTACATTATAAATTTAGCATTACATATATTTTCGTTTATTGCGGATTATAGCAAAATAATATTTATTATTTATTTTATTTATTTATTAAATAATATTTATGCCGTGTGGTATCTGGCAGAATAGAATAGACCACCCTCCTTTCTTACCGAGGTGTCGTAAGAGACGACTAAGGTATGTGCCGTGTGGTATCCGGCTGCATAGAATAGACCACCCTCAGTTCTTACCGAGGTGTCGTAAAAGGTGACTAAGGTAAATTGACGTCAGGCAGGCGGCCGGTCGTAAAATACGTAGCCAAATCAAGTGACAACATGATTGTAACATGTTGTGCCGACCCCGCTTAGAGTGGGATAAGGGCAGGAGAATGATGATATAGCAAAATAATATTTTCATGAAATAAACTAATGCCTAATTCTATTAACTATGAGGTCATCTAAAATAAAAATGTTATATGAGGCGCAGTTAGTTAAATTTCGAAGTATATCGAATTTAAAGACGGGAAAAATAATTGAAATGAAATGATAATTAATAGAAATTATAATTTCACGGCTAATCAATCGCGAAGCTAAAGTACGCTAAGTAACACCTCTTTGGTAACTATGAATTATAAAACAGTGTATATTACAGAGCTTGTTAAATATAAATATAACAACGTGGTTAAGTCTTTTTATGGAGACACTAACAAGCATGGCGATAACATCGTAGTTTTGTTTATGAGCTTTCTTATTTTGCTTTTTTCTCTTGGAATCGAAGGTAGCTTTACTTATGAAAAATATTATTTTCGCTCTTGTTATTTTTGAATATTCTTACTTTCTACTGTTCATCCTTTTTATTGTCAAGAAAGCTGTCTTTATTGGTAGATTTTAAACTTTCGGGATTCATACTTATTATTATATATGCATACGTGTCGTAATGTATGGATCAGAATGTTGGGCAATGAAAAAGATGGATGACAGAAGAGTGCATGTAAATGAGATGAGAATGTTAAGGTGGATGTGTGGTGTGACAAGATTGGATAAAATAAGAAATGAGTATATAAGGGGAAGTATGAAAGTTGCGCCCATTGTAGAAAAGATGAGAGGTGCAAGATTGGGATGGTATGGACATGTAATGAGGAGGGATGAAAATCATGTGACTAAACGAGTGTTGGATATGAATGTGGATGGATATGTGACTAGAGGGAGGCCTAAAAAGAGATGGTTGGAATGTGTGAAGTATGACATGCATATAAAAGGAGTAGCGCCAGAGTTGACGAATGATAGAAGAGAATGGAAGACGAAAACATGTTGCACCGACCCCACTTAGAGTGGGATAAGGGTAGGAGAAAGAAGAAGAAGACGTGTCGGGGCGATAAAATTGTGTTACATTTTTATAAGGTTAGTGGTTTAGGTTGTTTAGTAATAGGTTTGGTTGTCTTTATTATAGCCAAGATAGCTGTCTAACGATGTTTTCCTACAACGAAAAGCGTATGACTAATCTGACATAAGATTCAACAGAAAAGTCATTGGTGCTTGCCTGAAGTTCAAAACCGTAACTCCTTCGAAAGAATCGCACGGTTTAACCGCTCAACACAATCACAAGTTATGATATAATCTAATATAATGATTTACGTGTGGTATCTGGCTGAGTTGAATAGACCAATCTCATTTCTTACTAAGGTATCGTTGAAAGCGAATAAGGTAAGTTCCATATGGTATCCGGATGAGTAGAATAGACCACCCTCATTTCTCGCCGGGGTGTCGTAAAAGACGACTAAAGTATGTTAACGCCAGTAAGACGGCCGGTCGTAAAATACCTAGCCAAATAATTTGACAAAATGTTTAAGACATGTTGTGACGACCGAGAATGATAAATGATTTAATTAAGCTGTAAAACAGTTTTAGTTTTTTTCCATATACCCGTAAGGATATTATAAATAATAATGTTCACTATATTGTTGTCTGTCTTGTTGTATGTTACTTTTTCGTATATATAATCCTACAAAAGTTGGAGCAGCGTCTTAAGCTTAATTGCTTCTTTCAAAAGGCAAGAAAATGTCTCGCTCCAGTAGTTGAATAGCACAGGCTGATACTTTATGTATTTTCTTTAAGTTAGTTTGGAAGCTTAAACTTTCTTGTTGGGATAACAGTTTTGATATTTGCTCAAAATCGAGGTTTACTTAATTATTAAATATCGTTGGCTGTAATAAATCTTTACAGAGTAATCAATGATTGGGATTTCTGAATTCACCGAAACTGTTTTCCAATTGACAGTGATAGTTTATTTGATTCGTTTAAATGGAATATTATAACCGAATCAATTTGAAAACGCCCATCGAAATATAATTATTAAAACTTATCTTCAATTTCCACGTTGACATCGTGAGCTAAAAGCTTTTAATTTTATTAACGTCCAATGAAACGAGAAATTTTATGGATGAAGATAAAATTTACATGCGTACATAATATCATTTCAGTGTAATTATTAAAAACATTTGTTTGAGAGTTCATTATAAATTATATTCAGTATATATAATTAAAAATATATAGTCAATTTATGACTGAAGATGTTAACTGACTTTTCAGCACCGAAACTTACCAAAACCAAACCAAAGAAGACTAGAAAATGAATTTAATACATATTTCTATTTATATATAATTTTAGCACCTACAATGTAAAATAATTAGCAGGAAAAATTTGATATAATATAATTTCACCTTTAACTTAACGCGGCCGGGGTTTTTTCCGAAGTCGAGTGCACTCAAAATTGAGCATTAAATAGATTTTTTTAATATTAAAATGTTATCGTCCAAAGTATTAACTACTTTAATTAAACTTAAAATTTATTTAAACTTAGGTACTAGAATATTTCAACGTAAATAATTCGTAAGGACGTTTAAATCAAGCTTGTTCACTTAGAAGATTAATTTAAAAACTAGAACTTGGACATTATTTTAAAATCATAAATATAGAAACATATTAACACGTTTTTATGCCAGTTGCCACGCCGTCGCACGTTTTAATCTGCCAATGTAAAAGTCTGCTAATCTCTTGTGGGAAATACTAAAAGTGCTTAGGAGATTAAATACCCAATTTGCATAAGAGCTTTGCATTGTTTATAAAACGCGGTGTAGGATCCATTAATTTTAATATGTAGTTTATATATGTCACTTTATTAATACGTTACGGGCACGATGATATAATTGAAATTACTTATAAGAAAACTTTAACTATTAGCTTATTTATACCAATTGGTTGAAAAAAGCTCTTCTTCCTCTTTCGACCAAGAAAGACTTACAAAGTATAGAGTTTCATCATTCATAATTCTCCTACCCTTATCGTAGGTAGGGTCGACACAACATGTTTTAACGAAAATTAATACTATAAAAGCGAAATTCTATATGGCTCTTTATTACGCTTTAATCCGCTGGATATTGATAAAATTGGACTGGCCCGTTGGCGCAGTGGGTAGTGAACCTGCCTTCAGCTCCGCGGGTCGCGAATTCGATTCCCGCACAGGGCCCACATTTTCCCGAGGGCCCACATTTTATTTAAACAATTTGTTAGTTCTTCGAACCTGGATGTGTATTTGTATTTAAGTATGTATTTAAAATTATATATGTAACGGACAACTGGTAGATATACATCTACCAGTTGTCCGTCACCCTTAACACAAGTAGAGATCTTGCATTCTAAAAGTGCACGCCCCTCCAATGTCTTTACTCACACACAGAAAACTTATGTACAGACGAAATACACGCAAACTTGTTATTCTGATTGGTTACTCAGTTGCCGGACAGACACGAATTGCCAAAAGTACAGTTAGCATGTCAAAAAAAAGAGGATAAATATTTTTTATTTTTTATTTTTAATAATAATTAGATAATTTTTTCTTTAATAGAAAAATATGGAGAATTTTATAAAACTATATGGGGAAAAAAACGGGCCAAACTTAACATCTATCATTATTTCATCATTAAAGCCATTGCTTTAATTAAGGAACGAATTGACATGATTGATAGATATATGTGGGAAAATACGTGTCGAAATGTGAATGATATTGAGATAGAATATATGAAAATTTTTTATTTAGAATTAATGTTGAGTCTGAATCTGAAGATAGCGACGTGAGTGAATAGCGTTAAAATAGTAGTAAAAATTTATTGCGGTTTAAATTTTTTCTTTTTTAATTAATAAAATAAATGAACAGACTTCTGTAAATTACGTTTTATTTATCATTCTAATAGTTGCAGAATGAATATATGATATGATCTTTATTAAATTACTTAATGCAAGCTAGCTCTTGATTGCGAATTCACCTGATCACCTTGAAAGGGTTTGGAGATTAAACGTGTAACCAATCAGGGTTTTTACACGACATCGTACCTGAATGCTAAACCGCTTGGTGGTACGTCTTTGTTAAAACTATCTAACGGAAGTATCTATCTAGTCAAGACCAGGGATAAATTTTAGAAATATACTAATATGTTTTTTCTAGGATTCGAATGCGGAACTTCCCGTTTACAATCCACAGCGCTTACTATTACTCCAGGGAAACGTTAAAAACTTACTTTTTATTCTAAAGAATTTTCAACATAAATTTGATTATAAATGTTATTTAATATTAATTTTTTTTATGCAAACGTTACTTGTAACCCGTGTAACCGGATTGGTTGAAATTGCTGCGCGCACACATATAAAATAGTACAGTCAATATTTTCTCTCACACATTAAAATAATGTAATTTGGTGGAGGGGCGTGCACTTTTAGAATGCAAGATCTCTATTAAGTTACTAACTTTGGGGTCGGATGACCGTGTGTTTAAGTGTCCCATATATTTATTATTTATTTATTATTATATTTAAATTTGTTTCAAATGCAATTTATATACCGGGCTACAAAACAGAATAAAAAGTCTCGTTTTTTCCTTCGGAAACATTCTTCAATTTTAACACAGTGAGGTGTTTAAACAAAAGTGAATGCGAAATCAGTACCCCCAAGAGCGGAATTTAGTGTGGAACTAATGTGATTTTATAAAGCAGTTATAAATAAAGCTCAGAAGTTCTACAGCAAAGTCAAAGGTGCCTGCTTGGAGTATGATCCCAAGTACTTTCGTCAAAGACCACATGCTCAAACCACTAAGCTATTGCAATTATAAGACATTACTTTTGAGTTGTCTTATAAATCATTTTTTTCTTCTTAGCAGGCGCAAACTAACGTTATAAGTAGTCAGTTATTTATAGCATGCATGTTTAATAAAAATTAAATTGCCTATTCTTGAATGCTTATATAAATTTTAAGTATATATGCATTATATAAAGGTAGCTATCTATATTAAAAACAATACCTTTTACGATTAAGCGATGTAAATAGCGATAAGGTACAGAATAAAGGTAGGTTTATAAGTACTCAGTTCGTAGACAAGTTTCTACATCAAACGGCAAGGCTACTCTAAATATTTTATATAGCATTTTAGGTTTTATGTCGACTGGGATAAAAATGAGTGTTGAATGAATTTTGCAAGAATCATTGTAACCATGACATTTCCGTAACACGCTTTTATAAGTACAATGACTTATTTTCCTAGCCCCCTTGTTTTGCACTTATACTACAACGTTTAGTCTAACTTTGACAAAAATAGGCATACTATACATACGTAAACGGCAAAGATTGGTGACCATTTATAAGCGATATCCTACTCGTAAATAAGTAATTCAGTTGTTTTTTTTATTTATTAATCCGATCCGTGCTATTTACTAATATGTGTTTTATATTGCTAAATAGCTGATTACGAGCACCATTTTGAGAGCCATATTAATAATAATATTTATATTTACAATATATTATTTATATAAATATATATATATTAATTAGTATATAAGTTAGGATAGTAGTACCATAGCTGTTGCACTATAAATTGTCTCACTTCGTAGGTTAGCTCGTAGAGATTTCTGTCAAAGGGATAAGTTGACCGTTGTACTTTAATTTTTTTTATTGATAATGTTTTTCTTACGTATTTTTTTTTCTTTATGGTCCATAAATAAATAAATAAATAAAATACTTGAATAATGAGTCAGATTTCCAATACATAACTTCGCTAATTATACACAAAAAAAAAACAATATAAGAATAGAGTACAAACTCTAAACAGCACATTTTTAGCGAAAAATTGATATTTCGTGGTAAAAAAAAATCTGAAAATCGAACATCGCTTTAATACCGCTACTTTAAATATTGTACCAGCAGTTTTTTTAAGTTCATCTTCACTTAAGAGTCTTTACTACACATTCTAATACCTCAGAACAACAATATCATTTTATGTCATTATTTTAGTTGGCTTAAAATAATGACAACAACCTTTTTAGGCTGTGGCAATGCATTAAAACTTGTACTAACACACTGCTACGTTTATAAAGCTCGTCGTAGTGCTGAATAAACGTCGTAGCAATGCATTAAAGGAAAGCAAATATTCGTGGACCTAGTGAATATTTCATAGCAATTCTGCTATGAAAAATTATATTAAACTTTGTTGTATTTTTAACTACGCCGTGTGGTATCCGGCAGAGTAGAATAGACCACCAGCATTCCTTACCCAGGCGTCGTAAAAGGCGACTAAGGTAAGTTGACGTCAGGCAAGCGGCCGGTCGTAAAATAACAAGCCAAAACATGTAACAACATGTTTTAAACATGTAGTGCCGATCCCACTTAGAGTAGGATAAGGGCAGGAGAATGAAGAATGATGTTTTATTAACTAGCGTCTCCATACGATACTACCTGCAGCGAATAGTTAATACGCATTAAGAGTAATATGGATATGTAGATTATAGTTTTTAATCTATTGTTACGCTAATTTTTTCATAAGATTCTTCTCCTGGCAATTATTAACAAATCAAAAAAATAATTACCGAACTTGTTAACGAATGCGATTACAAAGGGTTATAGATTCGTTTAGTATATCGCCTATGGCTGCGATAGTTGTACAATTTTAAAAAGAGATGTATTAAAGTGGATGTGTTTAAAGTTTTAATTGCTAAGGAAAATGAATAAAAAATTGCTTTAGTTTACTTAAACGATCGGCCGAAAATTAAATTATGACTTGTGCTACGGTATTGCTGCTGAAAAGAATTTGTATTATCATTTACACCTATTCTTAGTCCAAAACATGCGTTTTTGAGTTGTGCCATTATTGCAGCTCATGAACGATATATGTATAGATACCAATTTAACCAAGTGTAAGAAAGATTAATAGAAAGTACTTTATTGTTCAACCACAATAAAAAATGATGATTTAAAAAACTTTAATTGACAGTTTAAACTAAAATTTTATAAAATAATAAAGAAAATAAAATAAAGATTGAAAAGGGAAATATATCTTATATTTATTTAATAATGCGATAACCGGTGTATCGAATATTGACACAAATTGTTTCTGTTGTTGGTTCGGCTAATAGCCTAATAGTGAAAAGCATCGACCAAACATCTCAAGAGGCTTTCACTTGATTGTTGAATTAAGGGTAGAATACAGAAGGCAGTATTCTTTGCTATTGTATAGGCATTTTGATGCAGCCGTGACTATTAGAAGCTCATGAATTTCTAGTGAACATTATAAAAAATAAAATAAAATAAATCCAAAAATAAAAATAAAATGTTACGGGTGAAAACGAACCCTTATCTCTTGTTATATGAAAAACAGATACTAGCCGATTCTCAGAACTATTTATTGAATATGCATATAAAATTTCATAAAAATCGGTCAAGCCGTTTCGGAGGAGTCTAGTAACTAACATTGTGACACGAAAATTTTATCATCATCATCCTCCTGCCTTTATCATGCTATGACCCTTTATGTAATGGTCTATAAAAAACAAATTATCACGGTTTCGTCTTTTTCATATATTATATTTAATGGTAAAAAAAAAGTCATCATCCTTCTGCCCTTATTTCGCTCTATGTGGGGTCGGCACAACATGTTTGTAACATGTTACCTGATTTGGCTATGTATTTTACGACCGGCCGCCTGCCTGACGTCAACTCACCTTAGTCGTATTTTACGACCCCTCGTTAATAAAGAGAGTGGTCTATTCTACTCAACCGGATACCATACGGCGGGTCGACTTACCCTAGTCGCCTTTTAAGACACCTCGGCAAGAAATGAGGGTGGTCTATTCTACCCACCCGGATACCACTTGGCATTGACACGAAAATTTTATGTATAAAATTAATATAGGTATGCGAGTAGTTCATTGCGTTTCGTGATGAGCAAGCGCGAGTCTATTGTGCGTCTACTTGGGCATTACGTTTTCATAAGGCCACATCTAGATGAATAGCTCGTGCTATAGGACGATGACCTATAAAAAGGCTTTCTATGTACGCCGTGATACGTGGGACACTCGACGGGGACAAGAGTGTCGTTAGTCAGAACCGTGTAGTAGGATTATTTTTAACGAAAACATACAATTATTTCGGAAAACTCAAGATTTCATATAATAAGATGAAAATAGAAATATATTTTGTAAGAATTCGTATAGAATTATAGTATTATTAATGTATAGCTTTTTATTTCTTTAATAAAACATAGAAATCTATTTTAGACTTTTATATTTATACTTATATTCTATATAACAAGCTTTATATAAAAAAATAATTCCAGAAAGAACTAGAATATACAATTTGTATCTGAGCTTTATTGAATTATTAACACGCTATTACTACACAAATCATACCCATATGGAATGAATTCGTGAAAGGCTTTGATATATATCCTTTGTAGACAAAATTATAAATATCACAAATTATAAAAATATGGGACAATTACCCACACGGTAGTCCGTCCCCAAGGTAAGCAACTTAATACTTGTGTTAAGGGTGACAGGCAACTGGTAAATATATACATATATAATTTTAAATTAATACTTAAATATATTACTTATATACACCCAGACTCGAAGAACTAACAGATTGCTAACAGAAGATGCTGGCCGTCGGCAAGAATCGGAACCCCGACCTGCTGAGTGGAAGCAGCATCATTGCCACCTGTGTACCGTTGACGCCATTTAAATTAATAATTAGATCATATTGCAAAACAAACAGTATTAAAACAATATTTAAATAATTTAATATTCCAACTCTGGCTGCAAGCGCCCACCTTAGGTATGAATTCGGAACTTCCGAAACAAGGCATTTCTAGCCGTAACGCTATTTCATAAATGCCGACTTGGATTTACGGAAGGAAACAGGAGCAGATCAAAGTAAAACAATTTAGGCAAAGTTATGCGATATTAGTACATTACAATGTAAAGCTGCTACTATAACAAAATTTTAAGAGTCTATATGAATCAACTGCGTATTGTAACCTAAAACGTATTATGACGTGATCAGCAAAAAAATGTGGGTCTATTGGACTTAACAACCTTAAATTGATACTATAAATAAAAATGCCATTTCAAAGGTAGATCCGAGACGATCAATAACTTAGATCGTCTTTTGCTTCGAGCATTTATTTAACTCAAAATAAATTTAATACCATATATACGATATAAAATTCTTTTTGCTCTTTGGGTTTGCCGTTTGCGTTCACAGCCTACAAAAGGCTGTGTACCCAAACAGCTTTTCCGAAGTAACAGGACTGAACAAGTATGGGCTAGTAACTGTGATGCGGAATGTCATCCTGAAAGGAGAAGAGTGTGAATCGACTACGACTTAGGGACTCGTTTAATATAGGATAAGAACCATACCAACCACACACCATAAGATGCAGAATGCGTGTACTATCTGTATTTGGTAGTGGTTTTAAGTGGAAATCACTGTTATAAATGGGTTTTGATGTAATACGACTGCCTCGAAGTATGATTTCGAATAACGATGAAAATAATGAAAATAAAGAAAAATATGACCTAAAGTGGACAGATAGAGGTCGTTATGAAAACCGTTTTTGCGCATGAACCTGATACATTTCATTGTTTGACTGGCCCATTGGTGCTGTGGGTAGTGACCCTACCGCGGGTCGCGGGTTCGATTCCCGCCGACGGCCAACGTTTTCTATAAACAAATTGTTGGTTCTTCGAACCTGGGTGTGTATTTGTATAAATGTATGTATTTAAACTCATATACGTAGTATATCTACCAGTTGTCCGTCATCCATAACACAAGTATAAAGTAACTTATTTTGGGGACGGACGATCGTGTATGTAAATGTCCCATATATTTATTTATTTCTATTTATTGTTATCCGTGTAAATCACTATGTATATGAGAACTATTTAGACTTCGTTATGTACGTATTTGAGACATGCTCTAGATATTACAGACTCGTTCCTCAATTTTTAATCTAGATATTGCCTGTGCTACGATCGCAAACATGACGTAAATGTTTAAATAGATACATTTATTAAAAGGACATGTAATGTATTGTCACTTAAAGATTGTAAGAAATTATGGTAAGATTTTAATTATTAATCAAAATATATGTAATATATGCACCATAAATAGTTTAGAATAGTATATTAAGTAAATATATAATAGTAAATATTATAATTGAATAATCAAATTTTATAACAAAGTTAGCTAAGTAAATAAAACGATACAATGTTTTGTTATCTTACCTTACATAGAAACTCAATAAAGTATACACAATACCATTTCAATAAACTTCGAGACATTTAATTTAATTCACGATGGAACATTTCTCCATTTGTCATTCCCTTTAAAATATCCCATCGATACAAAAGGATTTCCGTAGCAAAGATGAAACACGGAAAACGACAAATCCATTTTATTTTTGCGAGTGCTGTAATTCCTCGCTAAAAGCTGTAGTTTGGGAGCTTTTTTTCGCATCACTCAATTCCGGGATTTTTGTAAGGTTTAAAATAAAACAAAATTGTCTCAAAACCATAATCAAATAGTTACGAAATGTTAAAGGTTACTTAATAATTCGTATTTTTACTTTTTCTTATGGTGTGAATGTTTCTGGATTCGATTCACAGGAGTTCAATTTTCACACATATTCACAATATTCGCATATTCGCAAACAATATATAAATATATCTTTCAAAAATTTTAGTTATGTTTTATTTACTTATATTAAGCAATGGAATATTTAATGAAAAATTTTCGTAGAAAACACTTTATAAAATATCAAATTTAATAAATTATGGTGTAGTAACATTGTAACTTAGAATGATGTGATCTCCTATAATTGGTACTACATACTTAATTTGAAACTATATGAGATATATATTGGATGATTTATCGTGTAATGCTGTAGAAGATAGGAATAGATAAATAAATAAATAGTATCATTATTAATATAAATCGAGATATTAACTATACCATCAAATATATTTTGAATGCTTTACGCAGTTTCGCAAACGGTAGAAAGGTTATGTAAAAAGAAATATTGATACTGGATACTGGTAACCTACCAAGTTTTTCTAATTAAAATTTTTATTCGTTTTATTTGAGAAACCATGAATTTTTCAAAATCAAGGTTTTGACTTATCTGGACGAAAAATTTTATAAATAGTCCATTGGAGCATAATGTAGGTATAAATACAGAGGATGTATACATACATTCACGTCTTTATAAGGAATAAAATATTATACATTATTAATACATTAATACATTATAACATATAATACATCAATACATTATTACACATATTTTAACGCTGCATTTTATGTATAACATGTTTTTATATACAATACAATTCTCATTGGCAAAATTATTATCATTCGATACAACCATTATGTAAATATTATTCAATTTACCATAATGAGCGAGAAATCGTTCCTAATATAAACTGCAATAATATTATTCTCGTCAGGAACGACATGTTCCCTGAGCTTTTATATTCAGAGCAATAACGTATCCGTTTTGGGGCAAATTCGATCATGCCGCGGCAGCCAAGCGCGAACAGTACGAAAGAGAGCGGGCCATTCACGCGTACCAGATTGACAACCGAAAATACCCGACGAAATGGGGACCTTTGGCGAAAAATTCTAACGAAAAATATTAACCTGCTACAGTTGCAGTACGTATTTGGTTAAAAGGAAAGGAATTTCCCGTTACTCTCTCACAAAAAAACTAATGTCTTTACTAAAATGATATTCCAACATTGATATAAGGTTATTTTTTTTAATTTATAGAATTAGGCGTCACTTTGCGGAGATCCATTATACAAAAGTAAAAATAAAAATTATTTTTCTATAATCCACGATACAGTAAATAGAAAATATATATAATGGTAAATGTATAGTGGACTATCCGTTTTTTCATACCTGATACATGCAGGATTCGTAAAAACACATGCACAAACCTCCACCACTGCCAAGACAATACACAAGAAATACACACGTTCACTATCACAAACTCAACAATCGCTTTGCGATTTTGTCGTGGAGTCTATCTCCTGATGATGCTTCGGTTGCGGGGCGACGATCCACTATACATTTAGCACTATATATATTTTCTATTTACTGTATCGCGTATTATAGCAAAATAATTGTTATTATTGTTTTATTACTATTTTTTCGAAAGAGAAAAAAAAATTAAAAAAATGCTGTGATAGCGCAGTGGTGAGACCACTCTCTAGAGACGGACATGGGTTCAAACCCGGGCAGGCACCAATGAGTTTTTCTATTAAAAGCTTATGTGTCTAATTGATAATTGCTATTTATCACACGCTTTTCGGTGAAGGAAAACATCGTGAGGAAACCTGCATATCTCTAGAGAATTCTAGGGATATGTGTAACCTACCAATCCGCATTGGAGCAGCGTGGCAGGTCTTAGCTCCAATCCTTCTCTCCAAAAACGGAGAGAAGAGTCCTTAGCGCAGCAATGGGCATAGTAACAGGCCGTTACTTTACTTTTACTATTTTTTTCTTTTAATTTAAATTCCTTTTACTCTAATCTATGCTAATATTCTAAATACGAAAGTTTATTCGGTTTTCTTTCCGTTAGTCTGTCTGTCTGTCTGTCATGCTCAAAGTTAATCTACATACCGCGCTAATGTACACGATAAAAATACTTTGTTTTCACTTTGAGAACAGGAGAGAAAAAAATATAACATACAGCAGATGGAGTCAAATAAACAGTAATTGTGAAATCAGGTAAGGCATATTTTGTGAATAAGTTTATTCATAAAATTTCAGATTCTATCATTGTATATTTTAGTCGCGATTTTATTGTATGTCATATATTGTTCAGCGAAGTAAAAAAATATTTGTGAAAAATTAGTTTGTTATCTGCTGCAATAAAAGTCGATATTGAATACTTAAATCTATCCATACTAACTCATATTATAGAGTGATAATCTGTCTACTACGCTCACGGGAAAAGGAAAGAACTTTATTTTATTACTGTTACATAATTGAAACTATTGTTACAATTTTGACACGGCCACGAAATTAAGTCCTGGGTATGACTCGAGTTAAAATGAACAGCAGGGCTACCATGAACTGTTATTGCTACTCAATCGAAGACGTAAACTAAATTCTTTTCACCTCTTAAAACGCACACTTTAAGTACATTGCCGAATCAGCGTTCGGAATGCGTCGTAAAAACATTTGAGTAAAAGAGACAGAGTTATCGATAGTTCATATAACATTATCCTTCTCTAACATTACGACCCCAACGCAATCCACACTTCATGGTACGAAAAGAAAGCGGTTCGGTTTAAGTACTGACTTTGAATTGAATCGTTATCTAAAAGTTCATGGTAGGCCTACAGGAGTTGATTTTAAAGATGGCAATAGGTAAGAGTGAAGTTGATTGCCAGAGCAAATCTTTCTGTTAACTCCTGCGACTACGATAGTTGCCTTGATATTGAGATCGTGTGTTGAGAAGTATGTTAATATTGGGAAGCCAAATAATTGCTTTAATTGACAAAGATTTTGCATATGTTTTAAGATGTGACTTGTAGTTTAAATGGGAAATAGTTATAAAAAGCGGAGTAATGTGTCAAATATCCAGTCTCCCGCCGAGACTCGAGCGTTCATATTTAGCTCGTATGCTGAGCAAATGTATTGTGATTATGGCGTGTTATGCTAAGCTAAATAGATGTTAGATTACAAATAATAAATTACGGCACACACACTGAGATGACTTTTGCCACCTGGTATTGTTTTTGACGTGAATTTTAATATCAATAATTCAATTATAAATTCGCTTTCGAAAAAGCCAGTAGTTTCTGATAATAGCCCAAATCAATACACAGCGCTCGTCGGCCTGGAGCCCGCTAAGTTATTTAAAATGCAGTCGACACATCATCCGAGTGAAAATGCAATATTCGCCTTGCCCATGCGGAAACATGGTTATTTTCAATCAAGTTTTTCATCGCAAAAATCCTTTCAATTCAGGTATTTTTGAAACAACCATTTTAAAGATTTACTGATTTGAAATAAAATAGAGCTTTTGATACCGTAAAAAAAAAATTTCATGTGCGATATATTCATCAAACGAGAATCAGAACTTTTTATTTCGTATTGATGTTATTTCTAATACATTTTGATGCGCTTGCTTTTCTGAATTATTACAAATAAACAAATAAGTTTTTTAGGAATAAATAAGTTTAACACAACGTTACTCATGTATTTTCCTGACTGCAATAACAGATGGCGCTACCAGTACTTTTCTCCGCGCTATAGAAATGCTTTTGTAGTTACTTAATAAGTCCCCATACAAAATGGTCGAATCGGGTGAGTCCGATACACTGGCAACAGAAAGTCAAGTACCTAGGTATCACCTTTCAACCTTCCATGACCTTCCACGAGCACATACACATAGTCTGCAATAAGGCTGCGTATGTCATGGGACGACTTTATCCGATGTTATGCAAGAAAAGTAAGATGTCGCTCCGCAACAAAGTGACACTCTACAAAACTTGCATAAGACCAATAATGTCCTATGCGAGCGTTGCGTTCGCGCACGTTTCAAAGGTCAGATTGCTCAGGCTCCAAAGACTTCAGAACCGATTTATGCGGACAGCCACAGGGTGTCCGTGGTTCATGCGGAACGTTGACATCCATAGAGACCTCGATCTCCCTACCATTACTCACCTCTTTAAACGTTTTTCGAAATCTTACTTCGAGAAATCTGAGGTACACTCGAACCCCCTGATTTCAGTTGCTTCTACCTACATCCCAGTTAGGTCCGACCATCGAAAATACAGGCGTCCAAAAAGCGTCCTGTATGACCCCGACGATCAAATAACGATCGCCAACACAGAAACACGTAATACACTCACACAGCGTCTTCGCCGGCGAAGACGAGGTCCCAGTTTTCTGACGTCGGTCGGTCGTGGCTTCTCGCCACCCTTCCGACGCCGCAATGACTAATCTAAGTCATACCATGAACCCTCCACTACGCGTCGCCCTAAGCCGTGGTCCGGCCTCACAGGAGGCACCCTTAGGACGACGTTCCCCGACTTAAGTAGAGCTTCTGCGCTCTACTCCCTGCATTTCGCAACTTCGGCGATGCTTCTGCGCTCGCCCGTCCCGCCCGGTGACGCTGTAAAAGCCATTAGGGCTAACAGCATACAGTCAGTTCGAAAAAAAAAAAAAATGAGTCCGATACAGTCCACCACAGCGCGTCGCTTTAAGCCAAGGTCCGTCCTCACTGGAGGCACCCTTAAGGCGACGCTCCCAGGATGCTGCGAGCCTCGCTCGAGACTCGCTCTCCTCAGTTTACACCCCCGGCGATGCTCCCTCGCTCGCCCACTCTCTCAGTGACGCTGTAAGAGCCATTAGGGCTAACAGCATAAGTAAGTGTCCGAAAAAAAAAATAATGGTCGAATCGCCTACTAAGTCCTTGTTTCACAGTGCATCCTACTGGAAAACTAAGCCTAAGCAAAATTGTAAACGGTGCATCTCCCAGTACATCTATTCTTGGAATGCTGTGAAGGACCGTTCAGAATACTCTCTGTAAGTGAATAATACACTATCCTGTCACTTGTACGTATTCTTTTCCCGTGCATACGTCCGGTTCGACGTGTTACAAGTAATTTTTACATGGTCATAAAATGGCCAGGAAATGGCTTTTTTAGAATTCAATCGTTTCACGTTCCTGAAGTAATATACAATTTTACATTTCAATACATGTTATTTGTGTTTAAATTTTAAAGAAAAACTCTGACAAAGTAATTTATCGTTTTAGTGGGTATCAAGCATTGTGTTGATATAATAGGACGTGATTATCTAAAACTTTACGTATCTCTATTTCTTGCGTATATATGTTTATTTTTAAAACCGCCGTGTGATATCCGGCTTGGTAGAATAGATCACCCTCATTTCTTACCGAGGTGTTGTAAAAGGCGACTAAGGTAAGTTGACGTCAGGCAGGCAGCCGGTTGTAAAAAACGAAGCCAAATCATTTTGACAACATGTTTGTAACATGTTGTGCCGACCCTAGTTAGAGTGGGATAAGGGCAGGAGGATGATGATGATAAGTTTATTTTAAAAGTCATAGGTACCTAACCTATTCCACGATTTGAAACTGCGAAATTTTAGTAAAGGTCTTTTACTAATCAGCCGTTACGAGTTGAAACCCGTCATTTTCTTATTTTTTCTAGCCATCTTATACATTTGGGTTTTTAATATATTACATATGTACAAAAAGCTCTGGTTAAATTTAAAAGGTTTACCTCCCCATCTCTATTTTTCATGACACTTATAATTTAAGAGTGATTTCAAAGGAAAAAGAATACTCATTGTCTGGGCAAGCACGATCCACCTTAAGCTGTATTATAATACCTGTCAACAATAGAGACCGCAACTAGATGCTAGGATTTAAGTTGATAAAAAAGTACTAAAAACACTTTCTGTATAAAAGCGAACCATTATTTAGTATATCATAGTGTATTAAAAGGTGTTTTTATGAACGCTGCGTACCAATGATGTGTCACATCTTTCTCTTGAAGTATTTCTATAAATGTAAAGTTTTGGAAATATCAAAACAATAAAACGACTAAGGTAATTTGACGTCAGGCAAGTCACCTTCCCGGCCCACTAAGTCACCTTCCCGGCAAGTCACCTTCCCCTAAATATTTAATAATAAATAGAGAGAGAGAGGCCTATTCCCAGCTGTGGGATTGTAATGGTACTTTGCTTTACTTTTATTTGTAAATTAATGTTAATGTTAAATTAATAAATGTTCCGCCGTGTGGTATCCGGCTAAGTAGAATAGACCACCCTCATTTCTTACCGAGGTGTCGTAAAAGGCGACTAAGGTAAGTCGACCCGCTGTGTGGTATAGGGCTGAGTAGAATAGACCATCCTCATTCCTTACCGTGGTGTCGTAAGAGGCGACTCAGGTAAGTTGACCCACCGTGTGGTATCCGGTAGAGTAGAATAGACCACCCTCTTTCTTACCGAGGGGTCGTAAAGTACGACTAAGGTAAGTTGACGTCAAGCAGGCGGCCGATCATAAAATACGAAGCCAAATCATGTGACAACATGTTTGTAACATGTTGTGCCGGCCCCACATATGGGATAAGGGCAGGAGGATGATGTTGAACTTCCAAACTTCTTCCAGCATTATGATAAGTTAAGCACAAATATTGGGGAGGGGCAGAAAAACAAATGCCAGATGCGCTTGCGATGCCACGCAATAAATAAATTGAAGGAAGGGCTAAGGGAAGATAAGGTTGGAAACAACGACATCTATTGGACGCCTGAATAACTTCCCGGATACTTTTGAAATTTAGTATTGACATAGTTAAAGGGCTGGATAGAGGCAAGTATATTTATCTTCATACACATTTTTTTATATATGTACATATATGGGACATGTACACACACGGTCGTCCATCCCCAAAGTAAGTAACTTAATACTTGTGTTATGGGTGAGAGACAATTGGTAAATATATACATATATAATTTTAAATACATACTTAAATACATATATACACCCAGACTCGAAGAACCAACAAATTCTAAATAGAAAATGTTGATTCTTGGCGGGAATCGAACCCGCTACCCATGGAGCCGAAGACAGGGTCACTCCCAACTGCGCCAACGGGCTAGTCACTCAACTATAGCTGTCACATTGACAGATATAGTTGAGTTTTATTAAAGTTTATAAAACAACTATGAAATATACGTTTCTCTCTGAAATACTATATTTATTAGATTACCATTTGTACAAGGATTTATTATGAACTCAAATATTTATCAACATTACATTGTTTCCGAGCAACAGAAATCCTAATGATGTGACTCTGCAACTCAGGCAGTGAGCGGAGCTTGTTAAAAGTTTTGTGTGATATTATACGAAAGTTTAAACAAAACGCATGTCTTGACTCCAGGTTATTATAAAATCAGAAGGTAAGTATAATATTTGAAGTAATTTTTATCAACAGATATTTTTTATATGCTCGTAGGCAATTTAGGTGCAATGTAGAATGTATGCCGGCTATTTGACCTAACCATAATCTTGAAAAAAAATACACAACAGAGATCCAGTCCTTCGATAATAGTTTATTAAAACTATTATTATTTATAATAAACTATTATTATCATATTAATGATATCTAATATTATAATGTATAGTTCATGTTAATATTTTTACTTATTTTCGATTTTCATTTTTTTTAGTTTTTCAGATAATTAAAAACATAACATTTATTAATTTAACATCATCATCCTCCTGTCTTTATCCCACTCTAAGTGGGGTCGGCACAACATGTTAACATGTTGTCACATGATTTGGCTGCGTATTTTACGACCGGCCGCCTGCCTGACCTCAACTTACCTTAGTCGTACTTTACGACCCCTCGGTCAGAAAGAGGGTGGTCTATTCTACTCTACCGAATACCACACGGTGGGTCAGCTCACCTTAGTCGCCTCATACGACACCTCGGTAAGGAATGAGGTGGTCTATTCTACTCAGCCCTATACCATACGGCGGGTCGACTTACCTTAGTCGCCATTTACGACACCTCGGTAAGAAATGAGGGTGGTCTAATCTACTTAGCCGGATACCACACGATGGGACATTTATTAATTTAACATTAACATTAATTTACAAATAAAATTAAAGTTAAGTAGCGGCCCATTACAATCCCACAGCTGGGAATAGACAGAAATACACCTCTCTCTCTCTATTTATTATTAAATATTTACGAACAATAGAAAATTCATAATATAAGACTAATAAATAATGTGAAGATAAATAATTATCATCATTAGAATATACCGTGGTGACATCAACTTAATAGTGTCAATTAAGTGCCAATAGCGACAAACATTGACTATGAATGTAGCACGTACCGAATTCTAGTCAGGTTATCACTAGGTAAATTATCTATGAACTACTCACTATAACAGCTACCACTGAGTCTCCTCGAGAAAGGGGTCAACCAGGAAAAAACAAATGAAGTGATGCGTTGCGAATATATTGGTAAAATCCAGAACTAGACAAAAATATTTAAGTGTAAGTACCATATTTATTTAATGAATACCTAAACTAGTGAAGTGTGCAATTAAAGAACGGCCTCCTTGTACTATCTGCATCCTCACTAGCACGAATCACCCAGAGAAGAGTTATTCGTTTTGGCTATTCCTTCTTCCACAACTAACAAATTAAATAAGGAGTACTGAATTTAAAAAGTATACCAGTAAATTCAAAAAATTAAAAAAATAAAATTATAAATGAATATAAATAAATAATTATATGGGACACTTACACACACGGTCGTCCATCCCCAAAGAAAGTAATTTAATACTTGTGTTATCGGTGACGTATAGTAGAGAAGTATAGTTCCAGAAGAGGTTCTTGTACTATATAAGAAAGATCTTTCTTTCATTTCACAAAATCTACAAACTTTTGTACACTAATAGAATTGCAATTATTATTAACAATTACACATTATTATACATACTAGCTTTTAATCGTGGCATCGTCGCCGAAGAGTTCATAATAAAACGTTGTTTAATATCGCTTTTAATCCCTTCTATGTTTTTACCAAAAATCCCATGGAACCATTTCTCCGTTTTGTAAATTCAAGACAAACAAACAAAGACATATTCGCTTTTATAGTATTGATTGACCTTACGAATAAAACATTTAATTTTATGTATAAAAAGTAAACAATAACTTTCTACCAGTTTCGCTAATTTATTTGAAGTGTCTTTCTTAATAATTATAACGTTTGTTTTGGAGTTTTTATTTTATTCAAACTTTTATAATAATAACATGCCGTCACGCGAAAGTTTTAACAAGCTCCCCTTAACTACACCTTGCTCGTTGGAAACAACGTCTACCGGCAAATTTTCACTTTTCATATTTGCTGTTTAGTGGAAAATTAAATAATTAAAATTTTTTAATAATTAAGTTATATTCCTTTAGTCTTTGTCAGATTTCCGACAGAGTGTAAGCACAAATGAGGATATCATCAATAAGGAAAATTTTTATAATTTTTACTAAATTTGCAAATAATTGGGTAATTATTACATACTTACGATAGTGTTTTGATACATAACAACATAATAGATTAGGTCGGTTATCAATCTTAAATTATAGTTTGACTACTTAACAGGTAACATTGGGTACTCGGGGAAGTTAGCTGCTCAATTTGGTAAAAGATCGCATCGGATGAGCAATAATATGTTTGCGGGTAGTTGTTACATAGTTGTTTTCTCTTACTATAAAAGTGGCAGTTAGTCAGACTGCTATACAAAAAAAATAACTGTTAAATAGTATGGAATTAAGATGCTAAGAACTCGATCGTGTTAAAAATTAACCGTAAGTAGTTCCCTAATTTGAAAAAATTTTGGAACAACAATTATTAATTCAAATAATGCAATGCGATATTTCCTTGTAGCATAATATTAATGCGGTTATATTGCAATCAATGCGACGGAGATAGAATAGCAAAACCGCGGAATATTGAAACTCGATATAAATATTTCTCTAGTGCCCACAAAACGTGGTCGGTCACTTCCCCTTCACAGGTTCGATAAGTTAATGATCGTATCGATTATATAAAAAGAGTGGAAACACATTTTTGCACGAAAATAAAGGTTATGATTCATAGAAATTTAGTAATTCTTGATAAGCCCTAATTAACTTTAATTTACGTCCATCCCCAAAGTAAGTAACTTAATACTCGTGTTGTGGGTAAAAGACAAATGGTAATTATATACATATATAATTTTAAATAAGCTGTGATAGCGCAGTGGTGAGACCACTCTCTAGAGACGAACATGGGTTCTAACCCGGGCAGGCACCAATGAGTTTTTCTATTAAAAGCTTATGTGTCTAATTGATATTTGCAATTTATCACACGCTTTTCGGTGAAGGAAAACATCGTGAGGAAACCTGCATATCTCTAGAGAATACTAGGGATATGTGTAACCTAACAACCTTCAAAAAACGGAGAGAGGAGGCCTATTCCCAGCAGTGGGATATTAACAGGCCGTTACTTTATAATTTTAAATACACACACCCAGGCTCGAAGAACCAACAAATTGTTTATAGAAAATGTTGGCCCTCAGCGGAAATCAAACCCACGACCCGCGGAGCTGAAGGTAGGGTCACTACATAGTGTATTATTTATGGTCACTACCCACTGCGCCAACGGGCCAGTCTGTCAGGCCATAGACATCGTTTGCTATAATAATCTATAAAAAAAATTATATAACAAAATTCACTATTTACACTTAATGAAAAATATAGTGTGTGGAGCTAGACGAATTTTTGCAAAATTTTCGCTGTCATATAAATACCGCTTTAGGTACATAAGTTCCATATCTTGCCTTTAGAGGATAGAGAAACACTTATACTTATATTAATAACCTTCCGTCAATAATTTAACAAGTACTGGCTGTATTATTCTACGTGAACAATACCTGATATTTAAATTAAAGTAAAAAGTGAATGCCGCATTTCCCTCGAGTGTTTCACTTATTGTGGTATTTTCTGAAATGTTATGCTAAAATCCTATTAGCGCAGCATTGTTAATGCTTTGTTTTCTCTTCCAAAGTTGAATTTAAGTTTCTTTGTTTTCAATCGTTTAATGAATGTGTGGGGGGGTTTAATTAATGCGTTCAAGCATTTTAAAAGGAAACATAAATGATCCAATGGCCAATTGATTATTTAAGATATACGCACATATATAGCGAAAATACGCACACTCACTCACACCCATACGCACGAAAACTCACTTACACACTATCAAATATTTTGTGCTACTACAAATCACACAAACACCGACTTACCATTTATTTTTGTTTTCCGTAGTTTTTTTTCCTAAATTTGTCTGTTTACCTGCATCTAATTTATTGTAAAATCTGGGATAGGGCGGGGATTCCGAGATACAGGTTTGTATAAACTTAATTCGGAGTTCTCGGCAGAAAATTTGTTTGTTACAATATTTGCACAATAAAATATTTTTTTTATTTTTACATATCTACTCGTATAATACGTGTGAGTTGAAAAATCCATCGACCATATAAATAATAATTTTATACGTATATATTAAAGGTGGTATTCAATTTCAGCCGCCGGGTAGTATGCGGCTGCATAGAATAAACCATCCTCATTTCTTACTGAGGTGCCGTAAAAAACGACTCAGGTAAGTTGACTGGCCCGTTAGCGCAGTGGGTCGTGACCCTACCTTCAGCTCCGCGGGTAGTGGGTTCGATTTCCACCGAGGGCCAAAATTTTCTATCGACAATTTATTGGTTCTTCGAGCCTGGGTGTGTATTTGTATTTAAGTATGTATTTAAAGTTATATATGTATTATATTTACCAGTTGTCCGTCACCTATAACACAAGTAATAAGTTACTTACTTTTGGGGATGGACGACCGTGTGTGTAAGTGTCCCATGTATTTATTTATTTATTATTTATTATTGCCATCAGGCAGGCGGCCGGTCGTAAAACAACTAGCCAAAACGTAACATAATTTTTAAAACATTTTGGGCTGACCCCACTTAGTGTGTAAGGGTGTAGTGGATAAGGGAGAAGGAGAATGATGAATAATGATTGTTTGTGATGTATTCAAATTCTGATGTCATAATCTGAAACGAAAATTTTTAATATTCGATTTGATCGCAAAAAGCCCTTAAAATCAAAAATTGTATCATTTTTTTTCATTTACATATTTATAAATAGTCATCTCTATATTTTTTCTTATTTGACTAAGTTTCTACTAGAGATTATTTTTCATTCCTGTCTCACCCTACCATTTTTTGCATAGAGCAACAGTCGTCTTATCCGCAATAAACAAGTCGAAGCATATAAATTCTAACTAATAGTAAACACTAATACAGAAAGCCTATTATACTATTGAGGATTACAAAAATGATACAAATGAATAGAATCACTATCCGACATTGCACAAGATAGCAATGTCGAAATGTATCTAACGATAAGTAGTAGGTTTTGTAGAGAGCAACCGCCGAGATCTCTTTTCAATAGAAACATTTTTCTAACTAACGTTACAGTTGACACTACTACTCAACTACAGTTGAGAATAGCAACACGTTGGAATAAAGAATAGTTTCAATTTCAATTTGGTCACTACGCGCCGTTTATCGATTTATTTAAAATAATTGAGATCATTATTAATGTTGAGAGACCGGCTATACTCACGTCTTATTTTATCGGATGAGCCCGACGAGTATAGCCGGTCTCTCAACATTAATAATGAATACCACTCACGATAGTTTAAATTCAAATAATTGAGATCGTCGGATTTTCAAAGAATTAGTGAACGGTCTAATTTTTGTGCAGTAGAACTTTAAAATATATGTCTAATTATACAAATTATTGATTCATACACTTTAAATCATCTGATATTTGAATTCGAGGCTGGTCTAAATTATGACACCCAACCTTTATCATTCATTTTTTTTGTCCTTGATGCCTCATAAAGACACGTTTGCCGTCTTTACAAAGAACACATGTCCCTTATGTGATTTTCTTTATTGTTATTTGACATTTTATATTTAGATTTGTCCTTATTACATGACAGAAAAATATATTTTACTAAATAACTTTTAGAACTTAAACACTAACATCATCTACTTGAGTAACATTAAAGATAATTTTATTGCTTTCTATAAAGGAAGTTAGAAGTAGGAATACAGCTATCAATTACATCTGAACTTGTTTTTATTTATAAACTAACTGTCTTGGTTATTAAGGAGACAAGTCCATAAAACCTGTCTAGGTTTACTGGTTGTCTGTTAGGTCATTCACACTATCCTCTTCCTAAGCGGCCCTTACAGTTAGCGATTCGGGTACAGTGGGAAAATAAATACTGTTTTAATATTAACTAAATGATTATAATTTCTTTTAATATTTTATATGTGTATATTTAATAAATTATGTAACTTATTTAATTAAATTTTTTTATTAATCTTATTTATTATTAATTAATATTTTTTATTTTTAAATATGTTATGTTATTTGCTTTATTTTGTAATACTTTTTGTATTAAATAATTATTAATTTTTACAATGTTATTAATTACGCCTCGGCTAGTTGCCTCTTCAGGTGACAAGAGAGCTGGCTCGTTTTGCGCAAAATGAATCAGCTTGGCGATTCAACGCCGTAACCCTCCCTTCATTCTTGGGTCATGATTTATGTAACACAAGCGTCTTACATACATTTTAATAACATATAACTTGTATTAGTTGTAAATAAATAAAAAATAGATTTTGAATCTGCTTCAAAAATGTTATATTGTAATCAAATGATGTATTATTATTAGTACATTAATTTTTCAAAAAATCAAAGTTGTACCTATATTAATTAATTTACAATTTATTATTGGTCAAATAAAGTACGGTAAATATGAATTTACTTCATCGGCCCCAAGATAAATAATGTAAATATCAATATTAAATGTTTAAAACAGTGATGACTCAGTGAAGGATCATGATCCTTGAAAAGAGTTCAAGATTGACCTCTGATATTGAAAAATATATATTCATATTTACAATTATAAAGGAAACTTTAACGTAATATCGGATAAAGATTGGTTTGTGCCCAGCAGTGGGACTAGACTGTTGTTTTTTTACAAATAACGACTCTCGTCAGCCGCGTTTTAACGCAGCTTGAACGGTGACCCTTAAGAACCCCTAAGTCGCACCAAACAAAGAACATCGATCGGTATAAAATTCATGGCATTAGAAAATTTATGCTCCAAAAGCAATAAAAGCATTTTTATAACATACTTCAAACTTGATGAGATGAAAACTTCTACTTTATGGTAGAGTGGTTTTACAAAGCGAAGCGTTATCAAAAATCTATTTGTGCTGGTGGAAATAACCCACTGAATTTAATGTCAAGTACCTTTAAAGGGAAATTTTGAAGGCCGGGAGGCCAGAGTGCTCTTGCCAAGGGTTCCGGGGTTCTTGCCCCGGCTGACATTAACAAACATTACACGTATATCAAAATTATTTATCGCTACTTAGGTATTATTAGGATGTTTTACTTTGCCGTTGTGCGAATTGAAATACTAATTACTAGCTGTGCCAGCGGCTTCGCCCGCGTGGAAACCGTCGTTTCAAATTTTTTTTCTTAAATTCAAATTTTAAACATAAAAGTAATTATTGTGAGTTAACCATAAGAGATAGAGACATGCTACCGCAGACTTTTTTGTAGTAGTTTTATAGATCTACAATTCTCTAGTACATTACTTTAGCATATCTCCTCTGGTTGACGCAGCGCACGCGACTAAAGGTCCCAGCAAGCAAGTTTTTTAACAACTGCGCGATCTCTTCAACACAATTTACATAATACCGATATGTACTATTTACTTAAACCATCCGGAAGTAGTGGACAATCTTTTGGTGAAAACCGTAGAAAGATTTTGAGAAAATCGATTACATACAGACAGACAGTTTTATGGGACTTTGTTTTATAATAAGTATAGAAGCACAACGGCAACACAATGAAGATAAACTAGTAGGTGCCTGCCCGAAATAGAACCTGGTAAGAGTCATACACTCACAGATCGGCCATCACGTCTTCACGTGTCCAGGACCATAAATACTTTAAAACTTCCATGTATTAAAAATAATTTCTAAATGATTTTTAAAGTGTATGAAATGAATTAAAAGAAAATTGACTGAAACAAATTTTGTAACCTTTTTTCACTTAGCGTATGATTTATTTTTGATTCGATAAAACCCTTACAATAAGCGAAAAATGTTTTTTGCTGTTTCAAATTTCTGCCAGTCAGGAGAGTAACTTACTTTATTGGAATATACAGAAGGAATAAAAAATGTATTACGCCATTGAAACCCAATTCACTTAAAAAAATGTTATACTGAGAAAGTAGTGACTTGCAGATTATCTTATCTTGTATATTGCCGTTAGACTCACTAGTAAACAAATATTAATATTTCTATTACGTATATATTTAAGATGTATTCACTTTTCATAATTGAGCTCTTAAGTAAATCCCTAGCAAGAGAGTCAACATACTTAGCCAGACACAGTTGCAAGCGGAAGCCAGAAAATATCATAAATGAGAAAATGTGTTTGTATGTCCTTTACCGCATCTTGATATGTTTTTTGAAAACAAGAAAATTGCTGAAGAGTTTGAGTAAGATAGACTATTTCTTTTTTATTACGGTACTTAAGTCTAGGGAGACAAAGTCGCGAAAATGTACTAGTACGCTACATTCATTTTCATATCTATTTCAGTCTATTATTTCAATTACATAATTGCAGGTATTAACACCTTTTGAACTCAAACTTGTAAATAGAAAGTTGTTAAAAAGGTTCATTTTTAAAATATTTCACATAATTTTATAACGCGTAATTAATAATTATATGAACTTCTATGTAATGTATTAATATATATGAAAATCACATTTTAGTTAATATTTTAAGATACAAAACTGCGATGCTACACCCTTTATTTATACTTAAATTCATTACTTCATATTCAATATTTAACGTTCTTCACGTTGTCTTTATATAGTACAGCTAAAAAAATATATAGTTTTAATTTTATATTAGACATGCTGTCGGTACTATGCGTCATGTAAAATAAAAACTAAGGAATTGAGTCGCGTTGCGGCTTTCAATTCATAGTTGGTACCGGGTTTCACCGGACTCACCGCACCAGTTACGCTAACCTGAACCGGTACTATAGGGTGGAACCTTGAGACGTGATCACACATACAAATTCCTGTTAAGCTGAAGTTATGATAGAATTAATTAGCTATAATTCGCGTTTGTTAAGAAAATCTTTGTGATACTAAGGAAGCAGAAAACGTTCTCATATCTTATACTTGCAGGATCACATACGTATCACAAAACGCCGCTTCCAACAATACACCACACAAGCACCACACACATTCACTAGGACAATCCCTACGATCGTTTCGCGCGATGCTAAGGTTAGGGGATTCTATAAATTACCTAATAAGCCGCTAAATCTACTCTTCGATCCTGTACAAGACATTAATAACTATACGTAACTAGTAATAAGAATTATTCTTTAAAAAGAGCAACCGCCGATTTTCTCGCTGGCTCTTCTCGGTAGGAACAGCTTTCAATAACCAGCAGTAAATAATTCAAAAGCACTTGTTTACAAGTTTACTTGAATAAAGAATATTTTGAAAAAAAATTAATAAATATAGTATATAAAAATAATAGTAATCCATACTTATTATAAAACAAAGTCCCAAAAAGCTGGCTGTCTGTATGTAATCGATTTTCTCAAAATCTATTGAACGGATTTTTGTACAGTTTTCCCCAAAAGATAGTGCAATACTTCTTGATAGTTTAGAATTTAGATAAATAGTAAATATCGGTATTATGTAAATTGTGTTGAAGACATCGCGCAGTTGTTAAGAAACTTGCTTGCTGGGAGCTTTAGTCGCGTGCGCTGCGTAAACCAGCAGAGATACGCTACAGTAATGTACTAAAGAATTGTAGATCTATAAAAATACTACAAAAAAGTCTGCGATAGCATGTCTCTATCTCTTATGGTTAACTCACAATAACTACTTTTATTTCAAATTTGAATTATAAAAAAAATTGTGACACGCTGATATACACGCGGACGAAGCCGCTGGCAAGGCTAGTATAATAATAAATAACTTTAATGTCAGCGGATTAAAACAAATCCCATGTAAGTTTATTAGTTTTCTATTCATTAATAACAAATCATTTCATTTTCATTCATTTAGAACTCATTAGGCGCTCGCTTTAAGGTGAAGGGGATCATCGTTATTAAATCTGCATATTCCAAGACAATTCCTGGGCTATGTTTAACACGTATTATCTCACAAATATTTTTGATTAATATTAATTTAAAAATAACATAAAAAAAATTGGATGCGAATTAAATAAACTTACCTACTGTTTTACTTACGCACTAAATATTTCATTTATCATATGTAGCAATTTTGTGCGTAATAAAATACGAGGATATAGGTCTTGTATGACAACTTTTACCATCGGGAATATTCAGGAATTCATACTCAAATATCGTTAGAAACGTGTCATTCTCGTCTATGAATTACAACATTTCAAATTGTACACTTTGACTAACACATAATTTATGTGCAGAGTATTTTGAATGCAACTATACGCAGTCTTCGTTACTTAATATTATCCTACGAAACTAAACTTTCTTATTTATCATTTAATTAATTAAATGTTTTTGTTAATCAAGCATCGTAAAAAAAATATAGTATTACAGTAAGACTGTACATATGTTACAAGTAATGTTTAAAAAGCAACCAAATAAATTCTAGTGTTAATGCCTTCTCCATGTGGATGTCAATAAGCGAAATTTATTCCGTAATTGTAGAATAGGTATAATATAAAATGTCGTAACTTGTACTACATAAATGTACATCCCTTTACGGTGGAAGGAAATAGTTAACAGTTAGAAGAACTGTAGTAAAAAGTGTTTCAAAGACATCAAAGAATCTTTATTAGAAGGGCAAATTAGTAACTGTAAAAGTGTACAAAATGGTGGCTTAGCTAAGAGAAAGAATCGTGAGAAAACACTTGTGCCTACTTTTGATCTTTGAACAAACATTCTGGTAGCAATTAGGGGACGTCAAAAAAAATAGTTTTTTATATTGATCGATTTTATCACAATAATCGATTTTCAATAATCGACAACTTAAACATTATAAATCTTTTTTTAATCAATTAAATTAACTGCCATCTTTTTATACTTTTTTAACCATTTTTCACGTCTTTCAAGATAAGATATGCGTTGTTGGATTGAACCAATGTTGCAAACAATACATTTTACTCGAAATTCGCAAACAGTGCGTCTGCTATCTTTTATTTGTATTTAACACTTTAGTTATTCTTTATTCTAGTTAATTATTAGAATAAAAAAACAAATTCATCATAATTATAATATTTATTATTTAATATCAATAAATCGATTTATTATGAAGAGAGAGAAATCTATTATTTATTAATTAATTTTTCCACTTGAAGTCACCTCCCTGGTAGCAATTACCTAAAAACAAATATCATTTGTAGATACTACCATATTGTTTATCGAAATCTGAAATCTTGTATATTTGTACAATTTGTTATGGTAAATGATATTTCAATTAAGACTATTTAACACAGCATTAAACGGTAAAGTTGGACCACCCAAGCTTTTTTAGAAAAAAGTATCTTTAATTCACATCTGAAAAAGAAAAAGTAACCTACATCTACCTTTGTACAAAAGTTTTAGGTCACAGAAAGAACTCTTGCGCGTCAATTATAGCAAATGCTTAAAATCAAAGTCAGCATTATATTAAAGACAAACTGTTATTAATTGTGAAGCCAAGAAATGAATAAAAATGATGAATTGATAAAACATATTTTTACAGGCGCTCTCTTTTTTATTGCGGGGTAGAGGATTCCTTACTTTAATTCCATATAAACTTTATATAAGGAATTGGACATAAAGTCTCGAACTCTGTACATCCCAATTTTATTAGGCGACTGGCATTCCTAAAGTTTATATCTACCTAACGGAACCATATGTCCCAAATTCACGTCTAAAATTTCATGTACCGAGGTCTCACCTATGATGGAAGTGAATGAAGTTGGGAGTCGGGCGCTCTAGTTTATCTATCTAGTTAACCTCACCTCTTAAGATACTCTGTTGAGTTTGAGCAACATTGTAATAAGGTCTTCCAGAGACTATAGATGTAAAGAAACTAAAATATAGTCAATATTATTGACCCTGAAGGCTTTAATTACGTCACTTGATATAAATTATTTTTATCAAGAGACGACTGAGTGGTTGTTAAAAAACAATCTCTACTAGGCAACGTTAGAGCAAAAAAATTTGCGGTCAATAAATACACTCCTGTACCAGGAAAACGTAGCATGCAGTTAGCACCTAGAAATAAATGAGACCGACGCGACGTGCACTAATAAGTCTGTAACATTTCAGTTATTTCAGTACACGCGGCGTTTCTATTTATAATATTAAATATTAATACACCGCTTTAAACCCCGAATCGTTAACTGGTAAATAATATTTTGTATGCATTTTAGCGAGTTTCAATTTTTCCATAAAAAATGCAACTCAACTATTCCGAATTTTCAATTTAATCATTTGTTATTATAATGGTACCAATTCTAATAGATACTCGAAAGTGATTTTATTCCTTTTTTTATATTTAACTTCATGGTTAATTGAATTGTTGATTATCCTGTCTCTGTTATACATATTTATAATATTATGATACATAATTTGGATGTGCTCTTTTTATGTTTATCCATTCTATGGATTAATTATAATATTCAATAACCAATACATAAATTACTTGTTCTATGATAGAAATTAATTATTTTATATTACAATATATTGAAAATCAATTAATGTTGTTGAATTTTGTGATGGAATTTAATATTGTACTCCATCAATTGGAAAAGCATACGAAATTATGTGAGGAAATTGTTAGTAAGTAAAATAAAAATACAAAAAAACAACCTAACCTAAAATTTCAATATTAGAACACGAATAACTGAATAATTTACCTAAAATCGAAAACGAGAGCGAAATAAAATTTAAATGACAAATTCGAAGCACGGTTTAAATTTTCCGTTACACTAAAGTAGATGTTATTCGAATTTAAATTTATAATTATGCACGATTATGATATTAGCACAAATGAACACAATGAACAAAGGATAGGAAGTAGATAGGAGAATGATTAGCCTGACCTGGTGATTCCTAGATTCTATGATGATCTTGAACGAAGATCCTCTTTGTACGATTTTCGAATTCAAATCGTCTATTCGGCTTCGAATGGACCAAATATGTTGATGATTGCGGCTTGGATTAAAACGTCGTTTATTTTCGTAGACGTATATTTGACGTATTTTAAAAACGGTTTTACAAAGTGAAAAAGTTGGGCGCGTACAAAAAAGGATTTACGGATATGATATATAGTCTTCGGTGTTGCTATCCACGAGTTAGTGTTGCTGATGGTATTTTTAATTCGTGGTTGTCGCGTAGCTTGAGAAATAAGGCAACACCTTACCGACTGCTGGCGTTAACAAAGCAATTAAATCAAATATATAACATAAAATATAAAAGAATTTCGGTTATTAAGTTCCATTTACTAAACTACATACAATATTGTTTTTAATGTACGATGTTGTATTTTTATAAAAATCCCCACCACGCTGGACGTTAAATTTATAGCGCGTAGACCAACTTTACAACTAACTTATAGTCAGTGAAACTTTCCTGTAATAATAGGGTACAAAGGTAACATGTCATCATTTATACAACAGCAAAAGTTAGTTTGAACAAATATCACAAACTAGTTAGGGCGTTTAAGAAAGCAAGGTATCATTGTTTCATGTAACAGCACAACGACTAGAATAAAGAAGTTTATTTTTATATAATGTCTAATATAATTTAAACTAATTACAAGGAAGCAGGAGCTATTAATATTAAATTTATCAAGACAAGCACAAATATCAAAATCTTTATTTATGTTTTTAGAAATCAAATCCCTAGAATACTGGGATCTAAATAATTATGACTATTTAATAATGAAAAAATGCTCGCCAATAATTTTGCGATTCAAGAGTCTCTAACTACTCCAACCAAAAGTTTCCACAAATAATTAATAAGACAAAAAAACTGGCAATTAATTAAACAAAAGAAAGTTAATGGTGTTAATTTCCATATATTAATATAGATTCAATTATTAATTAAATTCGAATTCGTTTCAATTTGTTTTAAGTTTTTATTAAATGCTTGTTTATGTAAAATAGTATAGTTTAGTTCAGTAAATTGTCTATGTTTCTATTAATTAAATAAAATTAAATCTATTTTATTAAATAAGATTAATTTAAAATACTTTAAATTATAGATTCAATTAAATAAATATAATGAATAGTGTTGTTCATTATAAGCAGTAAGCGCATATAGTTTTTTATTTAAAAAAAATGAAACGAACCTTATGTATAATGGTTATCAATGTGTTGTAATTAAAAAGAATAATATCAATTTAAAAACCTGTTTACCGGCACCCACTCCCACATCGTTATGTTTTACGAACGTCATGTAATTAAAATGTAGAATAACACAAATCTTTGACCCAAATGACTAGTTTGGAGGTTAAGTATATTCCCGCCCATACCTCAAAGTGCATATTAAACCGTCGTGTCGGCTATTAGCACTACGATAAGATGGAGTTTATAGTCTATGATGACATGAATAGTGTATAATCCTTCATTACTTCATTCACTTCATTTTGTACGATATACTGTCGTTTGTACGATATATTGTTAGTATAAATAAGTATGTATTTGTTTTATATGTATAACATATATATATATATATATATATTTAACTGTAAAATGTATAAGTATAATTTATGCACCAATCTGTTTACTGGCCCGTTGGGGCAGTGGGTAGTGACCCTGCCTTCAGTTCCGCGGTTCGCGGGTTCGACTGTTACTGTCAGTCAAAGCCACTAAACTATTAACCGAAATCATGAACTCAGGTAGGAATCGAATGCCTAAACGTCCCCGCCCTCGCCGCTCGAGTCATTTTATTCAAAACACTAAGTATATCTAACTTTGTACGCGCGAAGTCTGTGGACGGATTCGCAGCGGGCATACAGCGCTCTGCGTGTTCAGTACAACAATGTGCCGAGGGCGTTGCTGGGTATGCCACGCCATTGCAGTGCATCAGCAATGTTTGTGGATGCTTATATAGCTTGCATAGACAATTTCTACGCTACCATCCACAAACGTACTGCTTCAATCATACACAGACTTGTGAGCAACTCCCACCTCAGCACATTTGCTCGTAAATGGGATAGTCCTTAGTCGCCTTTTATGACACCTCGGTAAGAAATGAAGGTGGTACCTATTCTATGCAGCCGGATACCACACGGCACATACCTTAGTCGCCTCTTACGACATCTCGGTAAGAAAGGAGGGTGGTCTATTCTATTGTGCCGGATACCACACGGCGTATGGAATGAAACCCTAGTGAATATATTTTGTAAATTTCTTTTTTAATTACTAAGATAGGCTAAGTTATTTTGCTATTAACATTATGGACACAGTAGCTGTGATAGCCTAGCGGTGAGACACTCGAGAGACGACATGGCTTCAAAACCCCGGGCAAGCACCAATGAGTTTTTCTATTAAAACTTATGTGTCTAATTGATCTCTAGAGAATTCTAGGGATATGTGTATTCTACCAATCTGCATTGGAGCAGCGTGGTAGGTCTTAGCTCCAATCCTTCTCTCCAAAAACCGAGAGAGGAGGCCTTCGCCCAGCAGTGGGCATAGTACAGGCCTTTCTTTACTTTTTTGTATTATAGACCCGATAAAATAAAATAAATAAATAATATTAAAAATTTTATATCTTCTAGAACCAGACAACCAAGATCAAAACAAATAAATAGTACATTGTGATTTCGGTTTACGAAGTTTGACCAAATATTGCGCTCCCTGTCGACGTTGAATAAAATATAATTTCGGCACGTCATGATGTATAAAATATGGATAAAATAAAGTAGTTTCGCCGTAACTGGGATATGTAGGTCGACAACAATAACTCGCTGAATCCCAATAGGAGGATATGTCTCCATTTTTCCGCTCCCGGGTGTATATAATTTAAGCCATAAAGACCGGGGAGGAGAAAGTTTGTAACGCACTAAGTGTATTTTCAGGAAAAGTTTCCAACTAAAGCGAACGGTTAATGCATGCTCGCAGTTATTTTAAACCTTTAACGTGGGAATTTCCATGACAGAGGATGTGCTTGAGAAAAAAACATTTCGCGTATTTTTTGTCCACACTAATATTAAAAATGGAAAGCTGGCAGAATAGAATAGACCACCCTCCTTTCTTACTGAGTGTCGTAAGAGGCGACTAAGGTATCCGGCTGCATGGAATAGACCACCCTCATTTTTTACCGAGGTGTCGTAAAAGGCCTCTAAGGTAAGTTGGCATCAGGCAGGCGGACGGTCGTAAAATACGTAGCCAAATCATATGACAGCATATTTGCATCATGTTGTGCCGACCCCACTTAGAGTGGAGGGCAGGAGAATGATGATGATGACTAATATTAAAAATGGTTTGTTTGTCCTTCTTATTCTAGGAACAACGGAACACGGTCATTTTTAATATGGCGAAAAATAAAAGCTTAAAGTAAAAAATAAGTTAACCTATAGTGTAAGTTCAATAAAAAAATTATCGTCAATAGATCTATGGTCTGAGAAAAAAAAAATTCTATTACAACGATGTACAGAGATCTTAAAAAGAAATGATTTCTACAAATAAGTGTTTTTTAAATTGCGTTACCTCTTTACAATCTGGGCTCAATTCTTGCAAAATATTTTAACATAATAAAAAAACGTATGAATATTGTTATGTTAATCAAATCTGTTATGTCAGAGTAGAATTCATATCTTCAGATTTACATTAACATATTTTATTACGTTTTTTTTGATTGATCGAAATTTTTGAAGGCGAAAACATATAAAAAGACGTAAAAAGAATACTTCTATAATATAGTACTTTATACGAATGTATTAAGATTGTATATTTAGTTAACAACACCGTAATAAAAATAGGTAAAGTACTATTAGAGTACGCATTTCCAACAAAAATTAATAAGAATAAAACTTTGAAAAAATTAATTAATCTCGAGAACATGAAAAACAATAAGTCTTCGTTGGAAGCTCCTATTATACAAAACAGTTAAAGTAAGAAAAGCTCTCTTTCAATAACTTATTCTCTGACTGAAAAGCCTTTGAATTGGATAAATACAAAACATAATTCGAGTGTAAAACTTCGCCATCCTTCTATTTGATTTTCTTTTTAAATTTTCGTTTGCGCGAAGGCTCGTTCTACTATAAATCTGTTAGAGGGTGTTTTCACATTAAATTCGTGTATTTGGTAGATGTTTTCGGCCATACACAATATATATAGAGCGTTTCGATTTTGATAAACATATATGAGCAAAATATTATAATATATAAATAACTAGCTGTACCAGCGGCTTCACCCGCGTGGAAATCAGCGTGTCACAATTTTTTTCTAGAATTCATATTTTAAACTTAAAAAAAGTTATTGTGAATTAACCATAACAGATAGAGAGACATGCTATGGACTTTTTTGTTGTATTTTTATAGATCTACAATTCTCTAGTACATTACTTTAGCAAATCTCTGCTGGTTTACGCAGCGCACGCGACCAAAGCTCCCAGCAAGCAAGTTTTTCAACAACTGCGCGATCTCTTTAACACAATTTACATAATACCGATATGTACTATATACTTAAACCATCAAGAAGTATTGCACTATCTTTTGGTGAAAACCGTACAATAGAGAATAGTAGATTTTCAGAAAATCGATTACATACAGACAGACAGGTTTTTGGGACTTTGTTTTATAATAAGTATAGATGTAACAAACGGTTTGTATTGGCAACACTTAAGATTTGGAGTCATATGTTGTCTATTAGCGGTGCATTCCTCTCATAGAGTTATTATACTTCGAGTAAGGAAGTTCAAATTCAAATTTAAAATATTCTTTATTTAAGTAAACTTGTAAAGATTTTTTTGAATTTGTATCCAGCCTAAAATGTGCCATATTACATAGCATAAAGAGAAATGGTGATGAGGGTGGCCTATCTGTCTCTCTTTTTTATGTGAGATTACACAGAGATTTAGTGTAGGAGTTTCATCTTACCTCTCATTATTTTTTTATTGTCACTTACAGTTCTGCCTATAGCTCGCCTACTCTAGTATTAATAACTCTATGGTCCTTCTCGAATTGATTGAAATTCTCGAACTTTCATCCGAGACTTCGCCTGTGCCGCTCTTGCGCACCAATCGGCTATATAATTATTACCAAATATTAAAGATAGCTAAACAAGAAACTGAATATTAAAACAGCCTTTTGAAACTATAAATAGTTGATAGTCTGGCATACAATATTTATAAAACCCTGGAGTTTGTAGAATAATTTATATAGTGAAAGTTTTTAATTATTTACTAATGGTAACTAATTTATATTATTTAAGATAAAATCTTCATAATACATAAGTAAAAATTTATCTTTTCCAGCCGTAAAAGCTTGACAGGTTGATCCGTGAGTAAAAAATTGATATACTAATATGTGAATATGATATGATATATATGAATTCTAAATTGTAAATTTGGAAAAAAAAAATCTTTTTGAGAACATGAAACTAAATTCTAAAAAATTAGTTAGTAATACTTATATTAAATAAATATAAAAATAAAGACAATCATTGAATCCATCAAATGTAGTAATATATATTTCAATTTTGAATACGTAATTGAAATATAATTGAATAATTTTCGTCTTTGAGATCATTAATTGCAGATATTGTCTATGAAAAAATATAATAACAAGAAAAACGTAGAAACTTATGTAGATCATTAAAAAAATAGTTTATTATAAAAAAAACACTTTTTATATACTAGAATTGTTATACTATAAAAAATATGTATAAAAATGGCGCCTTAATATATATAAACATCAATAAGTCATAATACTACAAGTTTCAAAATCCTAGTCGGCTGAAAATATTAGCAAGCGGTTGACAAAATTCATATGGAGGGCAACAAGTAATCGCTTAAGGTTGTTTCAGTACACATAGCCTTTATGTAAATAATCCTCATAAAAATTTTCAAAGATAAAGGTTCTTTTAGTTTTCAACATTTGTTTTTTTTCCGCATTGAGACAAGACAACTTTCACATACTCTTTAACATACTTTTTTTACTTATCTGTAGATACTTTTTAAGACTACAAGATACTTACTTCTACTCCCCTTAACTCTTTATTTTAATAAATTGCTGTATTTATTAATTACAAACTATTTGGTCGATGATTTTTCCCCATAAGCGTGTATATACGTTGATGCATGGCTGGCGGCATTTACGATGGGATCATGTCACTCGATCCCAATATGAAGCTTGGTACCGTTCGATTAACGTAATCGGTTTTATGTCAAATCTAAGGATTCCACTAATACCACTGATATTTGGTATACTTTGTAAACTATTAATAACGTAGATATGTTGAGTCAATAGAAAAGAAAAGTATTATTTAAAAATTATATACTTTGTTTTAGTCAATGTTCTCTACTTTCCTTAAAAGGCGGCAAAGCACCAATTTAAAATAAGAAACAATATAATATTACGTGTAGATTTCCTAATATATGGCTAGATTATGGATCATGGAAATTCTCAAACAAAAAAAAAACTATGTTTTGAAAATATATCTAGTCCGCTTTTATTAAATATCCTTTCATTTATTTCATAAACAACAACATAATATCTTCTGAAATCCTGAAAAACAATTTTTAAACTTAACGGTACTCTTCGTTTGAATGTGGCGGGAACAAATCTTAAACTATTTACATTTAAGCAAACAATAGCAAGATTAACTAAAATATAAATAATATTTCATAGCTAGATGCATATAGGGTACGTTCCACAAAAAGCTGGTATTAAAAAGCGAACAAAGACTTCATCTTACCTACTAAAAGATTCAAATGAACTCAGGAACTCGAAACTGGCGCCTTCGACCTAGCTCACTTTTCACCACTCCAACAATATAAATCCTTTTTCACTTACAAAGTTTTGATGTTAAAGTCTTCAAAAATATTATTTATCGCAACTAAAAGTTTGAAATAATTTGCAAGTATACAACTTACTTTGAAAGCGATTTTAAAGAAAGGTGATAATGAAGGAAAAATAGTTATTGGTGAATTAAGGATGTATTTATTCTCAAAACCGATGCGTCTGGGACGCGGCACGCTCAATTCGGTGCCGGTAGGACTCGGAAAGATCGTACGTCACGGACAGGAGAGGTTCGGACACACGACTGTAGAGACCGAGTCGACGTGAGTGACGCCGAGTCGGAGCCTCCCGCCCGCCTAACGTCGCGCGCTCCCGTGAGCAAAAAGGATGCAGCGAGCTAGCCCCTAGCCCCGCAAATATCGCCGCTCTGATCTTCTCGCCAGAGTCTCAAGTACTCTTCACTGTTGGCAACGCTTGTTCGGAGAGGGAGGGTTCTCTCCTCCTCATTTCTAAAAAGAAATATGCACGATCGCCAATATATTTCAACACGCAACCTTATTACATTACAATAAAGTAGAATTCATAGCGCTGCTTGTGAGATGAACACCTGACGTTCGGCGTCATATCGCAAAACATATGCCCCGGTTGGCTAGGTGTAGCAAATACCATAACGAATACTTTGGCTGAACACGCGGCATATTATGCAACGTTACGGTCGTGTATTGTGCAGTTTAAAATTTTCTTCTCCTTCGAGTAAGCTTTTAAAGCACGCCAGGCGCTTTCACTGCGAAACATCGTATGCCCTATTCTTATTTTTCAAAAAGATTAAAAAATCTTCTGAATGGCTCGAGTTCGCTCTTATTTATAATGCATACGTATTCCTTTATAAATGTACATTCTTTAGTTAAATGTGAATGAAAAGTAGAAGTCATGTTTAATAATTATGAAGAAATATTACCCGCAGACTGATTTTCAAAAAGTTTTTTATAAGCAAATTAAAAATAAAATCTTGCTATTTACCTAAATTATAATTATAAGTTATGGCTATTTATAGCAAATATTTTGCAAAATTACACATCTTCATGACGTAAATATATTTGACTGGCCCGTTGGTGCAGTTGGCAGTGACCCTGTCTTCGGCTCCGTGGGTCGCGGGTTCGATTCCCGACGAGAACCATCATTTTCTATTTAGAATTTGTTGGTTCTTCGAGTCTGGGTGTATATATGTATTTAAGTATTGTAACGTGGCGACGCCTAATAGCATGGTAGGCGCCTGTCACGTAGGGTGATAAAATTACGGGGGTCGGTATCCCGAAATAAAAGCAATAATTTGGGCAGAACTTCGTATACTATGGTTGACTTTAAGAACTAAACTATTTACATTACAAACTTCTAAAACTGTGAGACTAATTTAGCTTAAAACAAGATGCCGAAACTTCACCGAAAAAACAAAAAAACTAAAAGACATATGTCACCTCGTTCGCAGAGGCGTAGTCTCATTCAAATTTTAAACACGCAACAAAGAGGCGGGAACGAATAATTAACTAGGTACTAATCTAAATACCGAGCGGGCTTCCTCGTAATACGTTTGGTTGCTACATCCTCCCCCTCTAGACCATGATTACGTCCTCGTGTTTGGGCTAGCATCTCTTGCTGCCGAGGACGGCCGCGACGCTTTTTAGGAATAATAGGTTTTGGGAAATCATCCCCACGATTCTTAAAACCTGTGAGTTCCCGAACATGGAACTTTCCCAAAACTTCAGCCGGGTTATCAATGGTAGATATCTTATAAGAAGTCGGACTAGACTTTTCAACAACCATGTATGGCCCATCACGTTTAGGAATAAATTTTCTGGTAAAACCTTTAGCGGCATTACTTAAATTATGAGTATTTAAAAGAACAAAATCACCGACATCGTATGACGTAGCTTCAGAACGTTTTTCATCAGCGTCCACTTTCTTTCGGTCCTGCTGACGTTCTACACGATCTTTTACTTCTTCAAGTTTCTTTAAAAAATCTTTAAGGTAAGGAGTAATTTGCGGTATGAAATTTTCCTTAGAAAGTATAGATCGCAAATCCCGGTTTGCCTCGAACGGAGTTCTCATCTCTCTGGCAAACATTAAGTAAGCAGGACTACAACCTGTCGTCGCACAACGTGCGCTATTCATTGCAAACCTTATATGCGAGAGATAAGTTGGCCAACTCTTATGGTTATCTTTTACTAGAATTGATAGTTGAACCTTGAGATCTCTATTCTTTCTTTCAGCTGGATTCGCTTGAGGATGATAAAGTGGAATTAAATTCTGTTGAATTTCGAGCAAATACATGCACTGCTGCATAACTGCAGCCACAAATTGAACTCCATTATCTGATATGATTCGACGCGGTAAGCCGAAACGAAGAAAATATTCCTCGATTAAAATTCGAGCGCATGATTCAGAAGTAGCTTCCTTAAGAGCAAACAATTCCACCCATCTAGTTGCTGTATCCTCAATAAGCAAAATCCACTTCTCCCCCTTGTCTCCTTCGGGTAGCGGACCAAAAAGGTCTATTGCTAACACTTCATTCCGTTGATTTAAAAGTGGTGTTTGAATTAACCCAGGCGGTTTTTCATTAGAAGATTTGTATCGTTGGCATGTCGAACAAGATTGAACATAATTAGCAATAACCTTTCGCATCCCTGGAAAATAATATTTTTGTACAATCTTTTGATATGTTCTCTCGATACCAGGATGTCCTGCAATAACGTTGTCATGACATTCCTTAAGAATCTCTTCTCGAAGATTTACAGGTATAACTAATTGTGGTTCGTCAAGATCTAAATCAGGATTATAACGGTAAAGTACTCCTCTTTCTAACAGGTAACCTCGTTCTGTCCACCTGTAAGTAGATACTTCATCACCATCTTCGAGTTCTTGAATAATTTTATTAATTTCTGGATCGTTTTTCTGTTTCAAACGCAGCTCAGATGCACTACGAGTGGGTAAGTCTACAATCACAGAACATACCCCGCAAGATTCTCGGGTTTCATCAGTACAAAATGGACGACTTAACGTATCCGCCACTACGTTAGCTTTACCTGGCGTATATTCGAAATTGATATCATATGCCTGGATTTTCAATGCCCATCGCACTAAGCGTCCTGATGGTGATTTTAAAGATAACAACCACTTCAACGGTTGATGATCACTCCCGATTGTGACAGGATGCCCATCTACATACCCACGAAAACGATCAAGTGCCCAAACCACTGCCAATGCTTCGCGCTCTGTGGTGCTATAATTTCTTTCCGCACCCGTTAGCAGACGGCTAGCATATTCTATTGGTCGTTCATTATTCTTTTCCCCTTGTAATAAAACTGCGCCTAAAGCGTAACTACTTGCATCAGTTCTTAAAATAAAAGGCTTTGAATAATCGGCTTGGATAAGAATCGGTGCCGATGTCAACAACTTTTTCAGATTCGCAAAGGCATTTATTTGTTCTACTCCCCATACCCATGTTTGGTTTTTCCTCGTTAACTTGGTAAGAGGCTCAGCAATCTGAGAAAAACCTGGAATAAATTTTCTGAACCAGGAACAAGTTTGAACAAATGTTCTCAAATGTTTTAGTGAAGTCGGAGGCTTCATATCCAAAATAGAACTGATTTTACCCTCATCAGGTAAGACTCCTTCCTGAGTAATGAGATGACCTAGATACTTTACGGATTCACGTGCAAAAACACATTTATCACGGTTGGCACGTAAACTATACTTTTGAAGTTGCATAAAGACTGCACGTAAATCTTTTAAGTGAGTAGGAAAATTTTCAGATATCACCAAAAGATCGTCGAGATAAGCGAGTACAGTAGCGTCTTTTAATGCCGATCCACAACGAAGTTTATCTATTAAACGTTGGAAGCTTGCTGGCGCATTCTTCAAGCCGAACGGCATGCGCTTGAATCGATAAGTACCAAAAGGGGTGACAAAAGCTGTTTTATCTTTGTCTTCATCAGCTACGGCTACTTGCCAATACCCCGATCTCAAGTCCAGGGTACTCATTACACATCCTCGTTTAGTAGCTTGTAGGAGTTCGTCAATTCGCGGCATAGGGTACGCGTCCGTCTTTGTGACTGCGTTAATCCGACGATAATCGACGCAAAAACGAAAACTAGCATCCTTCTTAGGTATTAGTAAAGCTGGAGCTCCCCAAGCTGATTCACATTCTTCTATGATATCATCATGAATCATTTTATTTAATTCGTTTTCCATAATCTCTTTCTTTGCTGGCGTTAAGCGATATGGAGGCATAGCTATCGGCGGATGACTTCCAGTGTCTATGTGATGCACCATAAATGGTGTAGGCTCCCCACATAAATTAAATGTACTGTTAAATTCAGATAGAAGTTGGGAAAGCTCATCACGTTCATGCTCTCTAAGACACGTCCCCTCATCATCGCGGAGAACGTCCACCGCGGCATAAGAAATGCGAGGCGAGACCGATTCAAAAAGAAGCTCATACTTTTTATGACTATCCTCCGAAAAATTCCAGTAATATTTACCAAAATCAAATACAAGCTGGGCTTGTGTTATAAAATCAATACCCAATAAAGATTCGTTATCACGCGCTTCGGGTAAAATAATAAACTCAACAGTCAAAACTTTATGAAGCAATTTCACCTCTAACATAGTTATTAATACATTCATAACCCGAGTACATCCATCTGCGAGCTTAATTTTTCTCGTAGAAGGTTGAAGAGGATGACCACGGTCCACAAGGAAAGAATGTAGCGAATGTCCCGCAATGCAGCCTTTAGAAGCAGTATCGACTAACGCCCTACCCTTTGCCCCTAAAATTTCGATATTCAATATTGGTCGTCGATATAGTGTAAGAGACTCCCCCTTTATACAACCCCGAGGAACCGCAACGTTATTTAAATTAATACAAAAATTTTCCACGGGCTCTTGTACTATATTTACAGGACGATCAGGCGATTCGTTTGTCGACACTTGACTTAATTGCACTGCACTACGCTTTTTAAACTTTGACTCAAAACAAAAAGGATTGTACTTACGATTTTCACTGCACTTTACAAACCCGTTGTTGTAGCTAGACTGTCGATTTATCGACACATCAGGTTCTCGTCGAACGCCTCCAAAGGCGCCAGGCGGTGAAGCAGTGGAAACCATATTGGAATGTGACATCTCGTTCGTCGAAAGTATATTCGATGTACTTCCAAAATGTGAAACATTGCTGTAATTTCTTAAGTTGCCAGTCTCATGATCTAACGCACAAAATACATCCTTATTCTTATTACATTCCAAACAATTACTACGAATAACGCCCTTAGCGCCGCAACCGTAACACGCTATTTGCGAGTTTGGAATATGTTCCGAATGAGATTTCGTAATGGCATTCTTATTTATTAACTTCTTACAGTCTGTTATTAAATGACCCCATATTTTACAATATGAACAAAAGGTGCGTTTATTTTTCAATTGCACAACATTAAGATTTCTTTCACCTCGTTCATTATTGTAAACATTTATAAAATTTTGTTTAGATTCCTTTGACGAAGTAAGTGGCGCAGCGTGCTCAAGTGACCGGGTTTCATATATCGTTTTGCTTTGACGAGCCTTGTTTTGACTAAGAGGGTTTGTTGATTGACAATCGGCCTCTTTTAACGATTCCTCGATAATACGAGCGCGATTAAGAAGCGCATCGAAAGAATCGATACTATCACGATCTACGCGTTTTCTTATGCGCCGATCTAGCAAACCAAATACCATATCTAACTCCACTTTTTCAGATAAATCCCCTCTAGGTAATTTAGCGAGGAGTGACCTAGCCTTTGCGACAAAAAAGTCGGTGCTTTCATCACCTTGCGACAAAGAAAACAAATCTTTGTAAATTCTAAAAGCAGGGCGGCGTTCACCAAAAGCACAGCGTAACTTCGTAAGGGCGTCAGTCCATGAAACAGTCGTGGATTTCAAACCTTGCCACCATACACTCGCAGAATGCGTCAGCAACATTGACAAGCCTTTGACAGCATTATCGTCAGAAATTTGTAAACAAGACTTATATACCTCTATTGCATCAATAAAACCTTCAACTTGTTCGTCGGGTATACCGCCAAATCGCGCCGTACACTGCGAAAAATTCGCGGGCGAACTTTGTGTAACAGGCGAAGAAGTCATTGACTCTAACGGCGTGGAATATCTAACTTCTTGGAGTAACCGCGAACAAAAATCAGCCTGTGATTGTTGAAAGATTTGCAGCATAGTCTGTAGCTGGTCTTGGCCAATAAATAATTGTGAATTGTTCACATTATCATCTTCGGTTTCAAGCGAGCGGCGTCCGCGAGCTTTCCTTGAAGTCGGCATATTCACTGTGTTTCAGTAATAGAAAAATCGAATGTTCTCAACACAAAAGTCAGTAATACACAGAAATACGGAAACTAAAGTTCTGCACCAAAACACGTTGGGCGCCAATGTAACGTGGCGACGCCTAATAGCATGGTAGGCGCCTGTCACGTAGGGTGATAAAATTACGGGGGTCGGTATCCCGAAATAAAAGCAATAATTTGGGCAGAACTTCGTATACTATGGTTGACTTTAAGAACTAAACTATTTACATTACAAACTTCTAAAACTGTGAGACTAATTTAGCTTAAAACAAGATGCCGAAACTTCACCGAAAAAACAAAAAAAACTAAAAGACATATGTCACCTCGTTCGCAGAGGCGTAGTCTCATTCAAATTTTAAACACGCAACAAAGAGGCGGGAACGAATAATTAACTAGGTACTAATCTAAATACCGAGCGGGCTTCCTCGTAATACGTTTGGTTGCTACAGTATGTATTTAAAACTATATGTATATATTTACCAGTTGTCCGTCACCCATAGCACAAGTATTAAGTTACTTACTTTGGGGATGGACGACCGTGTGTGTATATTAAAAAAAAATCGATATGCAATAAAAGAAAAGCACAGATTTATAAAAATATTTTGTTACATTAAAGTGAGAAAGTTTTTACGGAAAATTCCAAATTACTTTTAGAGTTGTATTTAAAATTTGCTGCCGGGTCTATATAATTTTAATTTTTTTTAATGCACTAACTGTCAAAATTATTCTAACTCATAATGTTCCGAATGTATAGGTTATTGGCTTGATAATATCCAAGCCATCATCATACATATTGTAATAGTTATATGATTTCTATACTAATATCTATCTAATCACAGTCATACTACTAGCCCTTCACTACATGTCGCCCCAAACTGTTGCCCGACTTCACGGAAGGCATCCTTAGTACAACGTTCCTGGACGCTAGTAAGGCTTTTGCGTTATGCTCTCTGTATTCTGCAACCTCGACGGTGTTTCTGCGCTCGCTTCGTCTTAAGACGCTGTAAAAGTCGCTAGGGCTAACTTAGGTAACGGCCTTTTATTATCCCCCTGCTGGGCATAGGCCTCCTTTTTCCGTTTTTAGAGAGAAGGATAGGAGCTAGGACCTACCACACTACTCCATTGCGGATTGGTCACTTACACATATCCCTAGAATTCTCTAAAAATATGTAGTTTCCCCAAAACTTTATGCACTCTTTCCTTAACTGAAAAACGTGCGATAAATTGCAATTATCAATTAGACATATGTTTTACGCCGTGTGGTGTCCGGCATAGAATAGACCCCCTCCTTTATTACCGAGGTGTCGTAAGAGGCGACTAAGGTATGTGCCGTGTGGTATCCGGCTACATAGAATAGACCATCCTCATTCTTACCGAGGTGTCGTAAAAGGCGACTAAGGTAAGTTGACGTCAGGCAGGCGGCCGGTCGTAAAATACGTAGCCAAATCATGTGACAACATGTTTCTAACATTTGCCACACAGTTGTGCTGACCCCACTTAGAGTGGGATAAGGGCAGGAGAATGATGATGAATTAGACATATAAATTTTAACAGAAAAACTCATTGGTACCTGCCCGGGTATATAACCCGTAATCATGCAAGAGTCGCACGGTCGCACCGTTGGGCTATCACAGAAATAGAGCTAACAAAATTATTTGAATTATTATTACCGTCCCGGGGTTTGGCCCTCGGTAAGCTCACGCGCCTTCGCTGTTCAACTAATATGGCTTTTAAAGTATTTCTTCGTAGAATACAAAACGCAGCAAGAATATAAGCTTTTTTTTTAAATGTTTTACAGAAATTATCGTTGCAATAAAATTCAATGAGCAAATAGCACATGACTTTGCGAATAAATAAATTACACACTATGTATGCTATTGGAGGTAGTTGGCACTCGTTTTCAGCGCGCATCGGGCGGAAGCTGCCCGCGGAACGAGCAGTATGTAAACAGGCAGCGCCGAAACATTTTCACTCGTGAACTTTTTGCTCTTGACTTTTTTATACAACCTGTTAATTTGAAATAAACCTAGTTGGCTGTTGTTTGTATGAAAATTTTGTTTTACATTATGAATTTGTATATTTATTTAGTTGAGCACACGAGTGATTAAATTGAACAAGACTTTCAAGTTATATTGTCAATTTTTGTTATTTGTAACATAGAAAATATATGTGCAAGTAATATTATTACTTAATAACTCAAGTTGATTATATGATTATATGATGATGATGAATAACAAAAATGTATAATAAAACATATTATTTATTTATTTATATTTGTACATTTAATTAAATTTTTCTAAGGTTGTTTCGTATAATTTTGGTTCATATTATCCTATTAATAAATGTTTACCGTGATAACACTCAAAGAGCCGCGGCTGAAGACCAGTGCTGCATGTCACCTCAGTTTTCTGTTGAGACATGTGGCGTACACTGAGCCGTTGCCTTTTCTTTTCATATGAAATTTATAATTAGTTACGTTAAATGCATGTCTTCATTCCACATGAGGATAAAATAAAAAGTTTTCATTTCATTTTTATTTCATTTTCATTCCATTTTTATTTCATTTTCATTCCATTTTCATTCCATTTTCATTCTATTTTCATTTCATTTTCATTTCATTTGATTTTCATTTCATTTCGTTTCATTTTCATTTTATTTCTAGCACACTACACAATATTTTGAACACGTCTTTGATCACGAAATTCATAAAACTAACGCAAAAATTTACTGTTCGATTTTAATACCAAAATTATATTCTCCATAAAGAATATAACGAAAGTTACGTAGACACTAAAACATTTCTTTTTTTATCAACAAATTATTAATGTAACTAATGTTTGTAGATAGTTCAAATTTCTTTGTAATAAAGTATGTGAATTTGTTGTTTTTGCGTATTGTACTGTGAAACCGCTCGTTGAATTTTTAAATAAGGGACTTACGCGCTTTGAACTGTAGCGTGCAATGTGTACAACCAATTTATTTTTTCATAATCGTTTTGTCATTTCGCTCTTCTTTATCCGGCTTGAAAACAAAAATGAATGTAAAAATGTTTTTCGTATATTCAAGGGAACTGAATACTGAAAGCTGAAATAATTTTCATGGCAGCCAAACGTAACAAAAACCACGAACGAGTACCGCGTCAACGATGAGAGAACGTGATCGATTTATGGACCGGTGAACAGGTATTACGGATGGTCACGTTTGTGATCTTTGCTTTACTACAGCTACTTCAACCTAGATCCTGATATTCATGGTTTGCTGTCAAACACATAAGGAACACAACTTTATGTTTTAGAAAAATTTGGCGCGATATGAACAATGTAGGAATGTATGCCCTTTTAAGGCATTGGATATTACCCTAAGAGATAGTACATTGTATTAAATAACTTATTTGACAAACGTTAGAAGAGAATGGTAGATGAAACATACTGTACTGAGCCCACGTCGAGTGGAATAAAGGTAGGAGAATGATAATGCAGTATTTATGTACCAACCATAAAAAAATCGAGATAAGAATCTATTCTCATTTAAATTTTTTTATGTAGAAAATGTAATTTGGTTAGTCAGTTAATTTAAAAATATTTTCTTTATCTAATGACCTTATTTATATATTTATAGAAAAATAAGAATGAGTGAATACGTCGGTAGTGACCCTGCCTTCAGCACCGCGAGTCGCGGGTTCGATTCCCGCCGAGGGCCATCATTTTCTACAAAAAAATTGTTGGTTCTTCGAGCCTGGGTGTATATTGGTATTTAAGTATGTATTTAAAATTATATATGTAGTATAGACTAGTTGTCTGTCGCCCATAACACAAGTTTTTAGTTACTTACTTTGGGGACGGACGACCTTGTGTGTGTGTCCCATATATTTATTTATTGTATATTGTCCCATATATTTGTAATGTATATTTAATATAATTTATAAAAAAAAATGTAAATTTTGCTCCATAAAATAAATGAGTATATAGAAAATATCCTAAAATATATATATTTGTTTATGGAGTCATAAATAAACGCTGTATAATGGAACAGCACCTTTTACACTAAATAAGGATGTGGAGCGGATACTCGCAGCCGAAGTTAAACTAACTTCCGCTTCCGTTGTAATCACATTTCCTTAATATCCGAGGCCGATGCGAAAATACGTTCATGTTTGCTAAACAAGCAACAATTTACCGACAGAGTTGTTTTAAAAGCTACACTCAACTATTTAACTTTATTATTCTGGCATTAAAATAGCCAATATAACGAAAGTATGATATACTAGCAATGACCCGCGGTTTCACCCGCGTCCATATCGATCTCGTGGTAGTGGAAAGTCTACGAAGTCGGACTATAGATTTATTTTATAGAATATTTCATTATAAAAAATGGGTATCATTAGTATTCTTGGAATAATAGCTAACTCACCAAATGCAGGCCCTGCTATAACGGTCGCTACAATTAATTTGTTATGGCATTATTTGTTTTCGATTTACATTCTTAAATTCGTAATATCTTTTGATTGGGATGTCGGATTTTAATAATTTAAAAAGTATTTTGCAGGTATTGAAACAGTTTTTCAATAAAATCATTTAATGGGATAAGGATTAATACAGAGTTTTGAATAAAGTGGTTTGATAATTGTAAGCACTTTTAGCAACTTTTACAATGTAAAAAAGTAGTTATATTGGCATAACTATAATAGTTAGACATATGGTATCGGGGTCTTTTTTGTGGATATTGATACGTTCTATAATACTGTAGAACATTTTTTGTTCTATCATCAATAGTTTCCGCAGCGCACGCGATTAAAGATTTTACGACTTAATTTTTCACACCTTATAACAATTTTGTTACGGATCCCTTTTTTTTTGAAAATGTAATATAGCCTATGTTGCTCAGTGAAGAAGCAGCTTTTCAGTGGTAAATGAATCCCAATCAGTCCAGTAGTTTTTGCGTGAAAACGTTACAAACATACATATATACATACAAACAAACATACAAATCTTTCCTCTTTATAATATTAGTATAGAGGAAGCACTCATTTAACAAAACCATTACAAAACATAATACAAAATACATATTTACTAGCACTACTGAAAATATCTTAAGTATGATGATCTTGATAGATCTTCAGCGGCAATAGTATTAACGGCGTAAATATTATTTGAGAATAATAAACCTTATCTTTAATAAAAAATATAATAAGGGTACTTGTAACATAACTACAGATAGTTATCAGGTTTCACCAAATAATAAAAACAATTGACTGGCCCGTTGGCGCAGTGGGTATTCAGCCTACCTTCAGCTCCGCGAGTTGCGGGTTCGATTCCCGCCGAGAGCCAACATTTTCTATAAACAATTTCTTTGTTCTTAGAGCCTGGGTGTGTATTTGTATTTATGTATGTATTTAAAATTATATATATAGTATATTTACCAGTTGTCCGTCGCCCATAACACAGGTATTAAGTTACTTACATTGGGGACGGATGACCGTATGTAAGTGTCGCATATATTTATTATTTATTATTCATATAAAATTCTTTCCGAGATATTTTTTTCGTGTTTTTCGTTAACGAGGTCAAGAATGGAGGATGGTTAATATATTTTTGGATTATACGAATATATCGATGATGGAAAGAGGTCTTGCTGATGTTGAAACATCTTGTCATTGAGATATAACAAGAACGCAGCGTCGGTCGATCCCCCACAAGGTGGGATGACGACCTCAAAAACGTTGCGGGAAGCCGCTAGATCCAAGCGCCACAAGATTGTGTGTTGTGGAGATCCCTTAAAGAGACCTATGTCCAACAGACGTCCATCGGTTGAGAATGAGGAAGACAACGTAACTCATAAGGTTAATTCAGTAGCCATAGTATTCCTACGTACGAGTCTATCCTCTTTTCTGATTAAGCCACATATCGAACATAAACAGTACTTAATAGATACCATAAATCATATAGACAGTCATCATTAATTGACCATGAAACTTTATTTATCTTTGTGTAAGTCATTACCGAATAATACATATATTTTAATAAATTATATCTTCAATATAATTTTATACAACCCTAGCTGTGCCAGCGGCTTCGCCCGCGTCAAAATGAGTTGTCACAAAAAAAATCCAAATTGTGAACATAAAAGTAGTTATTGTTAGTTAACCGTAAAAGATAGAAATATACTATCGCTGACTTTTTTGTAGTATCTTTATAGATCTACAATTCTCTAGTATATTACTTTAGCGTAACTCTGCTGGTTTGTGCAGCGCACGCGACTAAAGCTCTCAGCAAGCAAGTTTTTTAACAACTGCTCGATCTATTAGGTCGGTATTATGTAAATTGAATTAATTTACATAATATATTGCTATATTATGTAAATCCCATATGTACTATTTACCTAAACCATACAAAAACCGTACAAAATTCGTCCAGTAGATTTTGAGAAAATCGATCACATACAGGCAGACAGCTTTTGGAGGCTTCGTTTTATAATAAGTATAGTTAAAGATTTCCTTTTTCTCAGAAATAAAATTGGATATATGACATGCTGAACGTTGAATACAAAGTAAATCCTATTTCAATAAAACATATTTTGAGTTTGTTGTATTTTACTACTTTTGGTAGTAAATCCAAGTAAAATTAAGTAACATTGTAGCAAATTGAATATTTGCGAGACTGTAAAACGCAGGTGTCTGAACAATGTTGTAAGTATATTGTTGCGAATGACGTGGCTGATGGAGTTTCGAGAAAATATTACTAAAACTTACGGTAAATAGAACGCAGGAGTTAAAACTTACGTTAAAATCGTTAAGTTGATCTACCGAGATCATAAAGTAAGTAAAATTACTCTCTCGCTGTGAGATAACCGTTACATTGCAGATACAATTTGTGCATATTCACTTCATACTTATTTAAGTATAAAATCGTACATTTTTATACAAAAAGTAAAGTAAAATATGTATCAAGTTGTAACAATGTAAATTATGCAAATAATTATGTGTGAGAAATAAAATAGTTTCAATAGTAAATTATGTAATAACTACTAATATTATAAATGCGAAAGTTTATGTGTCTGTTATACTTACAGCGTTAATCAGCTCAACTTATATTAATGAAATATGGTATAAATAAAGCTTCTCGGTGGACAAACAAACACACATTTCCGCATTAATAATTGTAACGTAAGGAAGAGGAAGAGAGCCGAAGTTTTAGCGTAGTCACGTGAAGATAGCTGTGATGAGGTGTGGTCAGGGGCGGAGAAGTGCGATGAGGCGCGGAGAGGACAGTGATGGCGCCATTTGACGTAGTACTTATTTGCGCGCGGAGTTGACGTGTAAAAAAGAATAAATTTATTGACTTTTGAGATGATCGTTTCTTATTTATTGAGCAAAATAATTATTAAGTATAGTAATAATAAATTATAAATTAATAATATTGAGGCAAAATACCGTTGGTTTATAATATTTGTTTAAATTAACATACGAATAATATTCGCTTTGACAGAAATTTTGATATCTAATCAATTTCATATCCATACTCTTAAAACTGGTATTCCATTAATGAGGGTACTCATACGTTTAAGTTAGCGCGAGCGAAATCGGGGGTACCATTATTTTATAAGTGCCATTTGAAACCGTGTGGCATAAATTTTGACTCTTATATTTTACTAAAATATAGAACATAATTTAGCAGAAAATAAATGTTATTATAGCCAAGATTGTACGGAATTTCTTACTTCGGAATACAATTCAAAATTTGTCTTGGAATCCTTGAGATGCGCATCGAAGCTCAACAACAAAGGATGCCTATAGTTTGTTCGTATCAAGTTCGGGCTAATCGAAAGCGAGAACTGGTAAAACAGAGGCAAGAGTTTGCAAGCAATTTCAGTGTCTTTAAGTGGGAATCTCAGATGATATTGACAGAAGCGCTTGACTCTACCGTTTTCTTGTATTTGCAAGCTGTTTGTGTCTATGACATTTGTGTCTTTAATTAAAACAGTGAAAGTTAAATGCTATTTATATATTACTTAAGTTTGTATAAACTGAAATTAACTTTTTATTTCGTAAGTGCCAAGTATAAAAATAAATATACTATTTTTGTAGAATAAATTTTTTTTTAAATACATGAGACACTTAAACACACGGTCATTCGTCCTCAAAGTAAGTAAGTTAAAACTTGTGTTAAGGGTGACGAACAACTGGTAAATATACTACACATATAATTTTAAATACATACTTAAATACTATACACTCAGGCTCAAAGAACCAACAAGTTGTTTATAGAAAACTTTGGCCCTCGGCGGGAATTGAACCCGCGACCAACGGAGCTGAAGGCAGGGTCACTACACGCTGCGGGACAGTCGATACTTTTGTTTATTTGATGTTTTTAACTTTCTTAAGAATCGTGATGCTTACAATGTTTAGGAAGCCAAAACGGTCTCATCTATTATTTGAAAGATGTTAACATAATAAATATTGATAATATAAGAAACGTTACGACCTATTACTATGCCACTAATGTGCATAAGCTGTTATAACCAAGCGGTTACACCGTGCGACTCTTTCGAGGAAGTCGCGGGTTCAAACCAATGAGTTTTTTTATCAATTTATCACATGCTCTTCGGTGAAGGAAAACACCGTGAGGAAACCTGCATATCTCTAGAGAATTCAAGGGATATGTGTAACCTACTAATCCGCATAGGAGGAGCGTGGTAGATCTTAGCTCCAAACCTTTTCTCTAAAAATGGAGAGAGGAGGTTTATGCCTAGCATTGGAATAGTAACAGGCTGTTACTTTACTTTTAATGTCCATAGGTCTCTCCTTTTTTATCTTATTTCCAATGCGGATTAGTGGGTTTCACGTTTCCGGAAATTCCCCAGAGATATGCAGATTTCCTAGCGTTGTTCTGCTTTGTTCGTCAAAAACCACGTCATACAAAGACACATAACAAAAAAACTCATTCAGGATCTCGGGTTCAAACCCTATGCAGAACATAGGGTTTGAACCCGAGATCCTGTAAAAAGAGTCATACAAGTATGGTCTCGCCGTTCGGCTATCACAACTTTACAAAACGTGTCTAGAATAAAATAAACTAACAATAGTAACGAATCTAATAATATCAGAGATAATTATCATCATCATCATCAGAGATAATATCTGATAGAGTATATACGCTCATTATTTCCACAATAGTTAGCCGTTAGCTTACACGTGTACCATTAAAGAACCTAAGTGCTTACACACGGTTAAGCCTCGACTATATAATATAGTCTGAATACTTCTTTGTAGCTAGAGGATATCTAAGCTGATTTAAAGTATAAACGCTTATGAAAATAACACCAAACATCTTCAAATTTTTCTTACCTTGCTTTAAGCGATAAGGTCGCTCTTTATACCCATACTTGTTTTGATTGTGTCTACATGCATTATTATTGTATACAATAAAGTGTATTATCTATCTTTTAGAAATTTTTATCCATTGTCCAACACCTGTTAATATCAGATAAAAATATTATATATTTATTAAATTTCGATTGAAAAAAAATCCTAGGATTGCGAACCGTTGTAATCCCTCAAAAAGATCGCCCATTATATCTAGGCTCTTTCAAATATTTTTGCTGTCACTACATTTTACGTTATTCTGATTCAGATTCAGATTGTGGCGACATCTCGGTCACATACATGATAGACCAATAGATAAACTTTTTTGTTTTTCTTCTTGACCTAACATCAAAGCTTACCGATTGAGGATTATGAAAAAAAGTCTTGGTTTACTTACTGTTCTCAATCCTTGCAAAAGATAAGTATGACGAAAGAACAGTTGAACAGTTACAGTGTAAGAATTATTTTTTACAAAGAGTAACCGTCAAGTTTCCGCTGGTTTTTCTCGGTAGGAGCAATGTACCGAACCAGCAGTACAGTTGACGATTTAAAAGTACATCTATCTTTATAAGTTTATTTTAATTTTTAAGTTTATAAAAAAATACAACTACCCATTAATAAAAATCTTTTTCTGTCGGCAAAGGCGCATAACACAAAATAACTAAAAACAGAAAATTTTATTTAATTGACTTAAATTACTTGAGAAAACAATAATTTTGATTGGACAGACTAACAAATTGTAATTTTCTACATTTACAATAACGTACAACGCAACCGTCCGTGCATTCTCAACGAATAAATAATATTAATGTGGCAGAATTATTTTGACAATTCTGTACATATTAATGAATCATCAGTTATAATAACAAACAACGAAAAAATCTCTTTATGTTTAAATTGAAAATCATATATGACATCTGCGTAACACGGTGTGATTTTTATAATATACATTGAAATAGTTTTTTAAATTGTTACGAATAATTATATCTATAAGCAATATAACAGAACTAACTACCTTGCTATAATCCGCACGGGTTAGGTGAATGCATGCAAAGCCAATGTGTATGAAGCAGGCAAAATCTACGTACCTTATACATGCAGGACAAGCCACCATATGCACCCCAAGGCACAATTCACCAGCAACAACGCACACAAAAGCAGCACACACACCCACCACCACAATCTCAAATTGAGATTGTGGTGGTGGGTGTGTATTGCTTGTAATATGGAATTCCGCAAAGTAACGCCTGCTTCTATAAATCAATTATATCTATTTTCCCAATTTAATGGTGAATAAAATAAAAAATTCACATTGAAATGTAGCTACGAACGCATTTTACATGTATACAAGATAACGCCATTATTGTTACTAAATTATTTTATGCTACAATATATAATTTAAAAAAAACGCTCCGACATATTGTAAAACCAAGTCCCCAAAAGTCTGTATTTTCTTAAAAAATACTAAACAGATTTTTGTACGGAACCGATCAACCGATTTAAATGGGACTTCTACTGAAAGGTAGAGGAGGTTTTGAAACAACGTGTAGGGCTAATTTTTATCTTAGAATTCCTGCGGGGTTGGGATATACGTGGAAAAAACATTGTCGCACACCAATTTCCACTTAAGCACAGCAAGTAAGGAATAGAAACATCATCGTGACTACATTATTTATATTATACTACAATATATTTTGTGCTCTTAAGTATATGATTTGTGCTATTAATCTTTTTACATTAAACCCCCAATAACATATTGAATTTAATATTCAGAACTAAAAATAGAGCGACAGGCTTTTGTATTCATATTTTAAGAGTACCTTGAAACTTGTGTTAAATTTTCAAATATTGCCAAAATATGTGCCAATATAACAATAGCATGCGGATGCATTGGGATGCAGTTCAATGGACTGTACACTTCTGTCATGCATAAGAGATAAACACAATGTTGTATTTCATGCTGCAATATTCCATGCTAAAATATAACCAAAAAATAATTGTAATGTCGCTTTATCAATATTAATGAAAAATCAGCAAATTTGGTCAATATTAAAAAATCAATTTTTATCGGCTTGTTACGTCTACTCAGCGTTTGCCGCTTTCCCAGACTCTACTCGATACCTGAGTAATTAAACAAAGTGAGTTTGTGTACCCAACAGTCGCCACCCATAATATAATTGGCTGAGTAGACTAGCATCATTTCTTACCGAAATATCGTTTAAGGCGTCTAAGGAAATTTGACATCAGGCAGACGGCTGGTTGTATAATACCTAGCCAAATTATGTAACAACATGTTCAAAACATGTTTCGCCCACTCCACTTAGAGTGGGATAAGCGCAGGAGAAAAAAAGAAGAGTATTTTTGTAAATTTTATGTTGTATTGTAGTTGCATGCTAGTTTTAGCATTCCAATCCTAGTTGATGGAATACCATAGAATATTTTTAACATTTTTATCGCCTCAATATGGTTCCCGATAGAGAAAGTTTTAAGGATAGGTTTCGTCCAATGGTAACTGTTGATCTAGCGTTCGTTACAAATATCCTTGTCTCTTATAACTTAGTATCTTAGCACCTCAGACAATATTATCACTTTAATAGTCTTAAAGCGATATTCATTTAAGTTTTTATCGCTTATTTGTATTAGACGTTTATACAAAATAATCGTTAAAAATTTAACATAGGCATAATTTCCTACGCTATTTATGCATAGCGGGTTAGGTCATTCATCAATATCAAGCAGATTTGTCAGTTTCCCACTCTACACTCGGTAATACGCTAAATATATCGCAGTCATAAAACATTGAACTAAGTGAATACATATTATATGATATTCTTATCTATTTGATTTAAAAGAAATATGAAAACTATATAAATTGGAACAAGAAAAACTAAAAAATTGAAGTCTTCTTTCTTCTTTCTCCTATCCTTATTCCTTGCTAAGTGGGGTTAGGAAAAACATCTATTTCTCTTCCATTCTCTCCTATCATTCATCATCTGTGGCGCTACCCCTTTTATATACATGTCATACTTCAAACAATCCAGTGAAATTAAATAAAGAAAATAATATTATACTAACATACTACCCTAAGCTTTTGTTGTTATAGTTTATAATATCCAATAATGTACCATTTTTTATCTAAAATAACTTAATAATAACAAGGTAACTAATTATGTTTGAATACAAATATTTCTCATATCACCCCTTAATTATACTTGCATAGTTAAGTCCTTTTGTCCAAACTAAATAAGCTTAAACTTCATTAATATTTATTGATTCGATGATCTAAGACGTAATGGCAGTTCAAAGAACCGGGATCGTTTGTGCGTATCCCTAGAGTGTTTTAGACGAAGTACTGTATTTTGTGTATTTAGGTGAACAGTGGGGCCAGGTAAATGTCGCCTTAAATAGTAATACAAACTTAAATGCCACAAAAACGACAAGCTCATGACCTTTTCCCAATTCTTCCTTCCGAGACTAACGTAGTATACTTTTTGTACAGAGGTTCATTCAATGTTATTATTAATATTCCTTCTTGAACCATCTTATATTGATTCATAATTCTAAATTAATAATATAAACAAACAACTGTTATACTTCACGACAGATGCAAAGTACTGGTAAAAATAAGTAAAGTAGCGGCAGTAGTTATTAAAACCACTGCTGGGTATAGCCTCCTCTCTTCCTTTTTGGAGAAAAGGTCTGGAGCTTAGACTTACCGTGCTGCTCTAATGCGAATTGGTAGGTTATTCCATTACTCCAGAATTCTCTTGATATATTTCCCCTCGATCCTTTCCTTCACCGAAAATCGTGTGATAAATTGCAAATGTCAATTACCCACATAAGTTTAATATATAAAGTCATTGATGCTCGCCCGGAATGTGAATCCATAAACCCTCCAGAAAGAATGATAAGAGCTCACCTGTAATCCAATTAAAATATTCGGCACTTTAGGTTACAAACGCCATAGTACCATGCAATCGGTCCATGAATTTAGATTGTAGGTTTATACCTGAATCAAAATTCATTTGATTCATCTGTCCATGCGGCGGATATAGACACTTTGCCTATATCAGGAAACCACAGAATAAAATCGTGTCATAATACGCATCAATTCCAAATTATGTTCAATAATAACTATTATAGAATTATATGGACCAATACTCATCTTTTTTTGCTCTTACTCCACTCTAAGTGGGGTTGGCACAACATCTTTTTCTCTTCCATTCTCTCCTACTAATGAAATCATACTTATTGATGCTAATTAAAAATGTTATGAATTTATTGATCAATATTTTCTTGATGATATATTTATATTAAGTTTGCTCAAATAATTTAAATTTGAATTTGAAATCCATGTAATATTTATTACATAATATATATTTAAAAAAAAGGAGCTGTGATAGCCTAGCGGTGAGACCGTGCGACTCTTTCGAGGGGAACACAAGCACAAACCCGGGTTTTTCTATTAAAACTACATGAGTTTTAATAGAAAAACTCATCTGTCTAATTGATAGTTGCAATTAATCACACGCTTTTCGGTGAAGGAAAACATCGTGAGGAAACCTGCATATTTCTAGAGAATTCTGGAGATAATTGTAACCTACCAATCCGCATTGGCGCAGCGTAGAAGGTCTTAGCTCGAACCCTTCTCTCCAGAAACAGAGAGAGGAGGCCTATTCCCAGCAGTGGGATTGTAACAGGCCGCTACTTTACTTTTTACTATATATAAAAAAATAATGGAAAAATATTTTTAAATAGCGCATTATATTGTATATATGTATATTATTAATACAAACAATAAACAATTGCAAAGCTGTCCGATTTCTGTTTGGTAATTCAAAACGGAAATTAAGCTGATAAAATAGAAATAGTCGTTAGTATACTGCATGCGTTAGAGTAGTCTGAAGATCCGATGTACGTTGGCCAATCCCAAGGCGTTGTATTGGCTGGAAATTATAATAGTCAATATTGTTACAATGTTGACAATATTGGCAATATCCAAATTTGCCACAAATTCAAGAAATTAAAAAAATAAAGTAACGATGGTGATATGACTTGCTATTAATAACATAAGCTACATATATAAAGCCAGTACCTTGCAATATTGCGCCTTAGAAGATTGTTTCTTTAAAAAGTTAAGTATTTATTATGTATATTCTACGCGTACTATTCACTCGTTTTCGAAGATTTTCTTGAAGTAATAAAAACAACATTTTTATTTTATATTCGTTATTTTGACGTAATAAAATTTCTTATGAATATTGACTGACTGACCGTTTTGTTAAGGTGGCAGTAACCCGCCTTCTTGCAGAGAAACAACATCTACAAAAATAAAAAAATTGTTGGTCCTGCGTATATAGTTGCCAGTTGTCTATCACCAATAACACAAGTATTATGTTACTTTGGGGATGTACGACCGTTTGTTTTATAGTCCCATATATTATTTGCCTGGCCCGTTGGCGCAGTGGGTAGTGACCCTGCCTTCAGCTCCGCAGGTCGCGGGTTGGATTCTCGCCGAGGGCGTTTTCTCAACATTTCTCAACATTTTCTATAAACAATTTGTTGGTACATCGAGCTTGGGTGTATATTTGTATTTAAAATTATACATGTAGTATATCTACCAACTGTCCATCACCCATCACACACATATTAAGTTACTTACTTTGGGGCAGACGACCGTGTGTGTAAGTGTCCCATATATTTATATTTATTTATTATTTATTTATGAATTGAGTATAGTTGGTTTGTACTCATTAACTTTCTATTTATTATTTGCTAACCTTTTACGCTTTTGAGTTTGGTATAAACAATGGATTCTGTCACTCACCATCCCCATATCTCCATCACAAAAATAAGATCGATCCGGGGGGTTAATTTGCAACTACTATTAAATTTATTAACATTAAATTCGGTAGGTATATACAATTTACAAAATTAAAAAAAACATTTTTAAAATTATAATATCTTATAATGTCAGAGGTCATCAGGTCTCCTATATAAAAACTATTTCTCTAAATTTCTAAAAAAAAACTTTCATAGGTTGATAATCGATGGCGATGATAATGGATGGAGATGATTTTTAATGTCATCCTATTCCTGTTGAATTTACAAGATTTCTATAGCGATGTGTTACCCCACATTGCACATTGCGTGCCCTAGTCTTCCCAATCTTCATGTATGGAGTGGAGACATGGACTATTAAAGCGTGAGAAAGGCAAAGAATAGATGCATTCGAAATGTGGTGCTGGAGGCGAATGATGCGGATGCTGTGGACTGCCAAGCGCACAAATGCATCTATTCTTTCACAGCTGAAAATAGCAACGCGTCTCTCCTCCATATGTTATAAACGCCTTCTCGAATACTTCATTATGCGGCGTGGGGACGATATACCTTGGAGAGGTTGGTAGTTACCGGCAATACTGATGGTAAAAGACCTAGAGGCCGCTCACCAACTAGGTGGTCCGACCAACTGCTCCAGTTATGCACGTCCTGCAAATTCTATGAGGTAGCAACAATGGCCTCTGATAGGAGCCGGTGGAGACAAGAAATCCACTCGAGGATAGAACCACGACCAGGATAGAGCCAGGACCACGACCTTCAGCAATGAAGTAACGACTGGAGAGAGAGAGAGTGTTACCCCAGTGTATAAGGAATAATTGTGCCGAATTTCATCGGCATTTAGCATTTATAATCATCATCATGTTCCGGCCTTCATCCCATGTTTAATTGGGGTCGGCTCTCCCAACTAGGGTTTTCCAGAGATGGCGGTTCTCGATCGACCGTGGATCTATGTTCTCTCTTTTGAGGTCGTCGGCTATGGTTTTTACCCATGTGATTCGGGGTCTTCCAGGTCTCTTTGACGCGGCTCCGAGTTCCAAAATTTTTTTTGGTCATATGATCCACTGGTCTCCTCATAACGTGGCCGTACCATCGCAGTCGTGATTCTGTCAGCTTTTCCGCAATGGGTCTCACTTTAAAAGTTCCCCTAATGTAATGGTTGGGGACTTTATCTAGAAGTGTGACTCCCGCGGACCATCTCAGCATTCTCATCTCTGTGACGTGTAATTTGTGGACCTGTTTCCTTTTGAGGGGCCAGCATTCTGAACCATAAGTTATTGCGGATCTTACGGCTGTTTTGTAGACCTTTCCTTTGGTATTTAGCATTTATAATATTAGTAGGAATTATTTTTAAAACAAATAGATAAATTCTTACATTATTAAAGAACAGTTTAGAAACAATTATAACGTACATAATTAAGTATAAAATTGTATTCCTTTGTACACTTGTGCATGCATTTGAGCTACGAGAGACAAAGACATATTTAACGGGTCAAACGGTTCGCTGCTCGTGCATAACTACAGAATACTATCTCGTAACGTACATCGAGATTTTAAGTATATACAAACAATGTAAAAAATGTGATTAGTCCTGCTATATTTAAATTTGTATTTTATTTGATTTAAAAAAAATATCATATTATGTTACAACATGTTTAAAATTCAATCTCCTTCAAAGAGTTAGGTCACAAATATGCAGATTTCTTAACGATATTTTCCTTCGCCGAAAATCATGAAATAAAAAGACACATAAGTTTTAACAGAAAACACGACGGTGCCCGAGATTTCAACCCGTGACCCTCTTGAGAGAGTCGCACGGTCTCACCGCTGGGCTATCACAACTTTATCATATAAGCGGTACTACCTTCGATTTATATGAAACATTTAATATGATAAAATATCATAAGAAAAATGATATTTAAGGCAAAACATTAATAAAGGAGCAAGTATCTGAAAAATATCAATTTGTGGGCTAACAAGGAGATGGTACGGTCTCGCCGCACGTGATCGCAACATACCACACTTCGATGAACGAAGAAGAAAACAGATGTGGCAATATTTAGATAATACTTGACATACTTCGGTGTCTGCACTGACATTATTTTAATTTATTACCATTCTCGTATCTGCTTTTCGACTTTGTCATGGAGGCCTATGAGGTCATGTCTATCTCCTGATGATGCTACCTTTTGTTGCGGAGCAAAACTACCATTGTGATTGTCGTAGTGAATGTGTGTAGTTATTGTGCACTGTTGTTGGTGGGGGTTCTTTGTGATACGTGCGGTAACTAATTCTGCATGTTTGAGCTATGAGAACGGTTTTTGCTTCCTCACTTACCATTACATAGATTTTTTTAACGGACGCGGGTTATGGTAAAATAATTATATAATTACTTTGATGAAGTTTATATTTACTTATATTTCATCTTAGTGCAAAATAAATATTATAGAAAATATGGATCTGTAGGTAATATAGGTACATGTATCGTAACGATTTTTTGAATATTTAAGCTGTTTTTAGTAGAGGTAAGAATTTTGTAAAAACCAAAAATATATAATATGATAATGGAAGAAATTATATTCAAAATATTCTTTAATCAAGAAAACTTGTTAAAAAAGTGATTTTAAATCGTCAACTCTTCGGCTGGTTTAAAAAGATGTGCCTGCCTAAAAGAGCCAGCAAGAAACTCGGCGGTTTCTCTTTTCAAAGAATGACACTTATAAGTAGTAACATTTAGCCATTACTATCTTGTACAGGGTCGAAAAGTAGCTATATTCACGCATTCTTATAATCAAAGTAATCCACAACAGTATAATAGGCTTTCTATATCAGTTTCCTTTTTCATGGTGTTTCCACACACATGCGTGCGCGCTCGCACACATACAATACAATACAATACATACACACAATAACAAATATTAAATGTAAATATAAAGTATGTATCGATTAAAAGTACTTAATAATATCTTGCTTTCAGAAGAGGGGTATCCCCTAACACAAGCATTATAATTTACGCTCAAAAGGAGATATCAATCGTAAGAATTTACAAGAATGTACTATGCATGTTAACGAAATAATTTTTTTTTGATTTTGATGTTTTAAATTGCTATAACGGCAAAGATAAAATTGTATTGTGGAATTTTATTATAGAATCTTATACTCAAAACCAAAAATCGTTAAAGATACACTATTTGCTATTACAAAGCTGTGATAGCCTAGCGGTAAGACCGTGCGACTCTTTCAAGGGGAATACGAGTTCAAATCCGGGCAGGCACCAATGAGTTTGTCTATTAAAACTCATGTGTCTAATTGATAATTTCAATTTATCACACGCTTTTCGGTGAAGGAAAACATCGTGAGGAAACCTGCATATCTCTAGAGTATTCTAGGGATATGTGTAACCTACCAATCCGCATTGGAGCAGCGTGGTAGGTATTAGCTCCAATCCTTCTCTCCAAAAAACGGAGAGAGGAGGCCTTAGCCCAGCAGTGGGCATAGTAACAGGTTGTTACTTTTACACTATTTAAACATCGATTACGTTTACTTTTAAGTTCTTTTTTTATATGAGTACAGTCCATTTAGTTTAGTAGCTCCATGCTGTCATGCTTTTAAAGGATTTTATCCTTTTAGTGGCACGTCGCTCTAATTCTCCTGGAGAGCACTCCGCGGTTGCCTTATATCGGTAAACGATTTGCTATTATATTATTTACCGCTATCCCTCTCTTTTTGAAAATAACATCAAGGGACACTTCCGAAGATTTATAGAAATATCAGTTCCACATTTCTATTTTACATTTATAATTATTTTGACTTTGCTTGTCGTTTTTTGATCATACATATTCTTCTGATTTCGCCGCCGTGTGGTATCCGGCTGAGTAGAATAGACCACCCTCATTTCTTACCGAGGTGTCTTAAAAGGCGACTAAGTTATGTTGACGTCAAGATGGCGGCCGGTCGTAAAATACGTAGCCAAATCATATGACAACATGTTTGTAACATATATTGTCGACCCCACTTAGAGTGGGATAAGGGCTGGAGAATGATGAATTATTTTGACTTTTTATGACCTATAATGCTGCATACGATGGCGTTTATGACAAAGGGCTTCGGAAGATAAACTGCGCAGTCGAATTTACATCCTCCACCAAGGACAATGTTCGAAGATTTTGTCAATTTTTAGTGTAATTTGGTGCGCAATCTCTCTCCCTTTTCAACTATTGGACATTCACTACTTAATATTGATATCTCAGAGAGATTTTATTCTATCTACGATAAAGTACCCCTTAAATCGATTAGTTTAGTAGCTAGGGGATCTACCGATAGTGCAATTTCTGGTGCGAAGTTTTGTCAGTCCTTTAACTATGTTCTCTGCCCATCGATACTTCAGCTTAATGGCTCGTCAAGCAATGTATTTCATTTTTCTACGGATCTCCTCATTTTTGTCCAAATTATTATTTTTATTAAGGCACATAATCTATATTAAATATAGATTTATACTCAACGTAGGGTGAATTCTTATTTATTATATTGTATCTGAAAACCAATTTGATTTTCGACTAGATAAATCATCAGTTGTTGCAGTTTGTACCCTAGTAGATAACATTATTAAAAATGAAGAATCCAAACAAAAAACGATTAGTGTATTTTTTGACTTGATAAATGCTGTTGACACAGTGTCTACTCTACTCTACTTCAGTACTAATAAACAATAGAAGCTGTGATAGCCCAGCGGTGAGACCTTGCGACTCTTACAAGGGGAACACGAGTTCAAAACCGGGCAGGCACCAATGAGTTTTTCTATTTAAACTCATGTGTCTAAATAATTTATAGAATTAGGCGTTACTTTGCGGAGATCCATATTACTCTCATGTGTCTAATTGATAATTGCAATTAATCACACGCTTTTCGGTAAAGGAAAACATCGTGATATTTTCTAGATTTCTGATGACTCCGAAACAAATGCGGATATCAATAGATATCTGTCACAATAACGATAACGATAACGATTATTAGTTTAATTTTAATTTCAATTTAAGCAGCACTATTAGAATATGAAATTACTATAATATTCCACAACAAAATGTGATGTATCTCAACATGAATATATTGGCCTTTAGAAAACGTCAAACACTAGACGGTTTTAGGATATCTCTTTGTACAAGAACGTCATCCTATTTCATCCTATTCAAAGGCATATATGTAATGTTAGAGACAGGTTCATCCGAAGTTCGTAATGAATACGTGACTTATCTGCCAGTTGCAGGCTGAAGTGGCTCGGCTCATACTACGCTAATACTCGCGCGCTTTCAGCCAACGAATCGTGTCAAACTGTAGGTACCAGTAATTAAACATAAATTCATTACAGAATACATGAGATCAAGAAGAACCAGCAAAAAACTCGGCGGTCAATCTTTTAGACATTTTAAATTTACATTATTTAACTGCAGTTTTGTTTGAAGCTGAAAGGATTTTAAAATCCAAGCATTTATATCATTCAAATAATAGATTTCAAATCTTCAATTGTGTAATATCCTTTACGTATAAGCATTGTTCGTAATTAATTTTAACTTTTCTGTAAATGCCGAGATAAAGTTTTACTTACTGTGCCCGCGTTGTTATCCACGTGAAAATTTGCGTCTCACGAAGGTTTTTGTGACATTTCAGTCATTTACAAAACCGTAATGAACTATTACCCTAAATCTACCTCAAGATTTGTAATATCTTTTAGTAAAAACTGTACAAAACTTAGTTCAGTAGATTTTGAAAAATCAACCACATACAGACAGACAGCGAGGACGATTATGAGGACTTTGTTTTTATAATATGTATAGATAATAATTCAGAGGTAAACGTATTATAGTTATCTCCTCTCAGAGAGGAGACCACCGTTGTCCCTAAGTGGATTGGAAGATCACTCATATAATAGAAATTCGCCATGGATACTTTAGCATTTGCCCTCGATGAGTAGCTAATTGAAACACATATGTACTTTACGCTACTAAGTATTTGTATTTTCTTTTAATTTCAATACTCTAATTTATGTAATTAGAGTCAATCCTTGTTTAGAATTTGTCCAAACAATTAGATAAAGTAAAAAAAATGCCCCTAATTTATACCCCCATAAGACTCTCTTTATCCAAAGATCGCGTTCCTTTCGTCGTCCCAAATTCCCTTTCTTTTCTCCTTTATTTTTTATATGACACTTATTATATTACAAAAATCTCATTTTATAACTGGAAATATTTTTTATTTCATCTTATCTCAAATCATCTAATATATTTCAATATTTCAAGGTTTGATATAACCTTGAAATATTCCGATTATATAAAGATAGATTCTTTCAGCGTAAGATATTAATTTTCATTCCAAACATAGATTTCTATACACAAAAAACTATAAAAAAATTGTTACATGATTATGAACAAATGCAATTTCAAATTTTGACCACCATTTTCTGGGTAAAATTAGTAACTAAAACTATTATAACTGAGTGTCAAACACTTGACCGCCAATCATTTTCAATATTCTAACTGTCGACTGTAGAGGTCATTAGGGAACATTAATTTTTCACACCCGTTCCGTTTAATTAAACCTATGTAGTTTTAAAGTGAAGCTGAATTGTACAATACAATTGAGTTGAATCTAGATATACAAAAGAGGAAGTAAATAGTTCCTTGTAAACTCCGAATAAAATTAAAAGTAAAAGTAAGTGGCCTGTTACTATTTCACTGCTGGGCGTAGGCCTCCTCTCTCCATTTTAAGAGAAAGGATTGGAGCTAAGACCTACCACGTTGCTCCAATGCGCATTTGTAGGTTACTCATATCTCTAGAATTCTCTAGATACATGCAGGTTTTCTCACGATGTTTTCCTTAACCAAAAAGCGTGTGATAAAGTGCAAGGATCAATTAGACTCATTAAATTTTAAAAGAAAAACTGTTTGAACCACTGATCGTCTCTATAGAGTTGCACGTTCTCACTGCTCGGTTATTACAGTTTACAGAGTCCGATACAGCTGGACCAATTTTAATGCAATTTTCAGACAATCTTTTGAATGACCCAGCGGATGATCCTGTAAAGATTTGGAGCGACAGAAACATTTTTTTAAAATATCAAGGACTGTTTTACTACTGGTATTTTTAAATTAAGCCCTAATTAAGTGAGCAACAACTCCATGTGGCCTACTAGTTAATAGTAAATGAAAATTATATAGGATTTTATATAATATAATATGGAATTATATATTATTTGATTGAGAGACAAAAAATATCTCTTACGCGCGAGTAATTTTTACTCACTTTTTAATCTCAAGTAAAAGTTGAATAACGTAGTGCCAGAAAATCACATGACAAACTCCCATTACCTGTACAGTGTATTGCAGTGTTGTAAATCAACGCCTTCGTAACAAAAGCGTATCAAAATCACTTGTTACTGGCATTTATTTATGTTAACAAAGGCAAAATGTGGCTAAAACATTTTTACATGCGATTAGTTTTAGTCAAAGCTAAATTAGTCAGAGAATTATAACAGTTCACTTAATTCGTATTTAAAACGGAATAATTCATTCATTCATATAACATCATCTAATAGTAGATATTTTTAATACGAATAAAAATGAGGAATAAATTTTGTAGTTTACATCTAAATATATAAAACACCGTATTTCAGTCCAAGGCAGTATTTTATTTATTTTATTTATATTAAGCTTTAGAAAGCCTTTATAGTTGAACAGTTAATGAACCGTTCTTTAGAACGGTTAGTTTAGTTCTTTAGGTGCAAAGCACTCTACAATACTTGCATAAGACCAATAATGTCCTATGCGAGCGTTGCGTTTGCGCACGTTTCAAAAGTCAGATTGCTCAGGCTCCAAAGACTACAGAACCGATTTATACAGCCACTGGTTATCCGTGGTTCATGCGGACTAATCTAACTCATACCATGAACCCTCCACTACGCGTCGCCCTAAGCCGTGGTCCGGCCTCACAGGAGACACCCTTAGGACGCCGTTCCCCGACTTAAGTAGAGCTTCTGCGCTTTACTCTCTGCATTTCGCAACCTCGACGATGCTTCTGCGCTCGCTCGTCCCGCCCGGTGACGCTATAAAAGCAATTAGGCTAACAGCATACAGTCAGTTCGAAAAAAAATAGGTGCAAAGCTTTAAACCCTACATAGGTGTTATTGACATTTCTTTTAGAAAACGATTAAATGATTTAAATTTTACTGAAATGATTACAACTACCTATGCTATTTACAATATACGACAATATCGTACAGAAAGGTCAAAATCACTTTTCAGTCCAAAAAGAAACCTTAATATTAAAAATATATAGTTTTTAAATCGCGAACTTTTGTTTTACCGCGCGTTCCTTTTTCATTTATTAATTATGCAATACAAGAGTTTGGAAGGGGAACGTCAATGTGAATTTGGTAATATGTGACTTTACCAACAATATCGGGCCACTTATACTAAATTTATATTGACAGAAAGGCAACCTATATATAAACCAGTAGTGTGATAAAGTTTGTCTTAAGAATCTTCTTTCCAGTGCGCTTTTTCAATTGATTTACAGACGCTATAGAGCACATAAAAAGTCTTGAAAGCCCTTGATTCTTAAGCCTATTTCTAGTAACTAAATTTAATTCTCTTTTTTACTTACTATTATTACTAATAGCTGTGCTAGCGGCCGGCTTTCACCCGCGTGAAAATCAGCGAGTCACAATTTTTTTATAGAATTCAAATTTTAAACATAAAAGTGATATTGTGAGTTAACCATAAGAGATAGAGACATGCTATAGCGGACTTTTTGGTAGAAATTTTAAAGATCTACAATTCTCTACTACATTACTTTAGCGTATGTCTGCTGGTTTACGCAGCGCACGCGACTAAAGCTCCCAGCAAACAAGTTTTTAAAAAACTACGCGATCTCTTCAACACAATTTACATAATACCGATATGTACTATTTACTTAAACCATTTGGAAGTATTGTACTATCTTTTGGTGACAACTGTACAAAAATCCGTTAAGTAGATTTCGGGAAAATCAATGACATACAGACAGCCAGCTTTTTGACACTTTCTTTTATAATAATTACTAATAGTCTGACCAGTTAGTAAAAGACGCCAAAGCGCGCATATAGCACTACCATCAGTGATAAGGCATTGATCGGACAGATCAGTATTTAATTAAGACTTCTCTATTAATTTTTTTTTCTTTGATTTGCTTTAAATTAAAATCTGTAATTCTGTGTTGAAAACACTCCAAGTTCAGGATTCATGAGCAACACATACTATGAATCTCCACTACCGCCACATAACACATCATCTAGTAACACAATATCAGTGGTCATCAGGAGGTAGATTCCATGAAATTTTAAAGTATTTTTAGTCCAACTAGTGATCATATTTGCATATTTATGATACGTCTATAAGTTTACACTGTCGCTGTACTCTATTACGTTGTGACCTTTACTTTTAAAGAATCTTACGTATACTAAAGGAAGCTTTAGCGATATCAAATTGAAAGGTACCGTAACAAAGGACATTTGAAGCGGCAGAATATAAAGCCATGGTTTAAATACGAACAGCTGCGGCCCGGAAATTGTAAGCGTTCGATTAATAATTCAATTACTTCTGTGTGCATAATTTATACGTAATGTATGTTTTGTTTTGATGATATATAAGCAGAGCTGACTGCCAACATTCATTAGTAGGAGAGACACGCAAAGAAGAAACATATATTTGTCATAAAAGTATTATTGTTTTGCTGGGTAAAGGCTGGATGCTATCGGTTAGTAGGATTGGGACCTCGATCCATCGCGCTGCACCTAAGCACAATAATATGTAACTACTTATGTGAGTGTGTATTTGAAATGAAATGAATGAAATGAATAATATTTATTCTGCAATTAAAATTTACAGAAAGGGCACACTGTTCAGCATTGCCGCATGTCATTGCTAGGGCTAATAACACACAGTGTGTATGTGTGTGTGTGTGGGTTAAACCATGTACAGGGTTTATATGTCACTGGACATAAGAATCTTGCGCTCAATGGAGGATAAAAAATACACCTCTTTATATTTTAACACTTTGAACGGCGCCTATGGGTTTTCAAATATTTGTTATACTATGTGTTGCACTACACTTTCCCGTTAGAATTTATGACATCGGTACGTAAACTACGAAAAACTCCAAATATGCCTGAGCTAACAAACGATACAACGGTTACGCTTTTTCAAATATTAAAGACATTTTTGAATCATAGCAATGCCTAAAATATATTATGTTATATAAAACTAAAAAAGTAAGTAACGGCCTGTTAATATCCCACTGCTGGGAATAGGCCTCCCTCTCTCCGTTTTTTGGAGATAAGGATTGGAGCTAAGACCTACCACGCTGCTCCTTTGCGGATTGGTAGGTTACACATATCCCTAGAAGTCTCTAGAGATATGCAGGTTTCCTCACGATGTTTTCCTTCACTGAAAATCGTGTGAAAAATTGTAAATATAAATTAGACACATAAGTTTTAATAGAAAAAATCATTGGCGCCCGGGTTTGAACCCATGTCGTCTCTAGAGAGTCCCACGGTCTCACCACTAGCCTATCACGGCTTATTATTATGTTTTATAAACTTTATTGTGTGATGTGCTATATTATATTATATAAACTTTTCAAATTAATATCCTTGCTTAATATACTTAATAATTCTTTTATAATCTGTACATATTCTTCTTTTATTAAAATAAGCAAAACAATTTATAGAACACTTTTTTTACACGATATTATAAAAAAAAACTTTTCACAGAAAAAAATTAATATAATTATTTGTCATAATAATGTTCAAATATTTCGTGGTTCCTAGAATGTTGAGTATACATATGTTGTTTATGATCAAAGATTTTTATTTCAACAGACAATATTTTTGGTTTAATGCAATTCTTATAGTATCCCCATTAAAATTTGTGCATGAATCTGATTAAATGTAAACATGTATAAACTCAACATTATTTTACTCTGGTTTATACAATTACTGACAGACTTATATTAGAGAGATTTATATTAGAAGAGTTTTAATGAACATCGAGTGTAAAGACAGTTAATATGTGTGGAGAATGCGTTCACAGACCGTTGATTCAGCTTTAAGTATTCATAAAGATACGATATTCACGAACTATCAAGTTTGGGGTGGCTAAAGCTAACCCTTGGATTATTGAGCACTCTGTTTTTTAAACATATTAGAAAATTAAAATATCGAAAAGTGTATTTTTTTATATATTATTTTTTCATTTCTTTATATTTGTTAATATCACGCTTTTTAAAATGTTAAAAAATGCTAACGTGTTAACAATGTTGTTTTGTAAGCTTATGTTGTTTAGCAATATAATTGAGATATTTAATATTCTTGAAACCGATAGGTGGCGTTGTAGTTGAACTCTTATCGAATAATGCATTTTTAATTGTCATTAGGCGCCTAAGTCTAAAAGAAACAATTTAATTGAAGCCACAATATCTTGATGTAACTAACGCTTTATAACTATTTGTCTTGTTAAATTTATAATTCGTCATTACATCCTCCTGCCCTTAGACCTCTCTAAGGGGGGTCGGAACAACATGTTACAAGCATGTTGTCACATGATTTGGCTACGTATTATACGACCGGGCACCTGCCTCACGTCAACTTACCTTAGTCATATTTTACGACTCCTCGGTAACAAATGAGGGTGGTCTATTCTACTCAGCTGGATACCACACGCCACACGGCGGTGTTAAATTTATAATTATTTTGACTTATTTGAAAAAAATGGTGTAAAAAAAATTTACGATGCTGCTAACCAACACCTAAAATCGAAATCATAAGTTGCATATTAAGATATTTTAAATGATTTTGTTTATTCTTGTAACAAAACAATTAATTTATCGAAGAAAATTACATATATTAATATTTTATCGAAGAAAATTACATTATATTATATAAGCTGTGATAGCCCAATGGTCAGACCGTGCGACTCTCTATACATGAACATGGGTTCGAACCCGGGCAGGCACCAATGAGTTTTTCTATTAAAACTTATGTGTCTAATAGATATTTACAATTTATCACATGCTTTTCGGTGAAGGAAAACATCGTGAGGAAACCTGCATATCTCTAGAGAATTTTAGGGATATGTGTAACCTACCAATCCGCATTGGAGCAGCGTGGTAGGTCTTAGCTCCAATCCTTCTCTCCAATAAACGGAGAGGAGACCTATTCCCAGCAGTGGGATATTAACAGGCCGTTATTTTTAATATAATGCTCTATATGTTAATGTACAAGTACGCTCTGAGTAAAAAAAGGCTTCCTCTCTGGTGGGAAAAGGCCGCCGCTCTCCGTTTTTGGAGAGAAGGATTGGCACTTAAAACTATAGCGCTGCTCCAATGCGGATTGATATTTTATTAATATTTTAATAGGTTCTATACTTAATCATTTTTCCACAGTAAACTAAAAAGCTTAAAACTTCAGCATAGTAAAAATGTTTATCAATAAACAAAGAAGATGCTTTTATTATTATGCCCTCAGTTATAAGATAAATGGGCTTAATCTTTAGTTAAAGACAAAGAGAGTCTCGCTTCGCTGCATTAAACGTTGTATGACGAGAGCACGAACCAAGCTCGTTCATAAATTATTTATCGACTGAAGAATTCCAGTGCGGCTTTAAGATTTTACACCGCTTTGGTGGCACAAAGACAAGGCTCATATCGCTTTACACTTTACTGAACTGACAAATACGTGTCATATTCTTGTTAATCATACTAATTTAAGTCATTTTCGATTTATTCATGCGAATACTTGAAGCTGTGATAGCCTAGCGGTGAGACCGTGCGACTCTCTAGAGACGACATAGGTTCAAACCCGGGCAGGCATCAATGGGTTTTTCTATTAAAAACTTATGTGTCCAACTGATAATTGCAATTTTACACACGCTTTTCGGTGAAGGAAAACATCGTGAGGAACCCTGCATATCTCTAGAGAATTCTAGGGATATGTGTAACCTACCAATCCGCATTGGAGCAGCGTGGTAGGGTCTAAGCTCCAATCCTTCTCTCCAAAAACGGAGAGAGGAGGCCTTAGCCCAGCAGTGGGCATGGTAACAGGCTGTTACTTTACTTTACTACTTTACATGCGAATACATACAAAGCGCGATAACATACAAAAAATGCGTATGAATATGCTAAGGAACTAAGCTTAAGAAAGTAATTTTGTTCTTGTAACAAAATATAATGTTGAGGAAAAAACAAAATAATTTTATTTTATCCCGTTTTTAAGAAATAAGAAAAACAAAATGATCATATAATAACATTGAATACCCGAAGTTAAGATAATTATAATTTTAAATAAAACAATTTCCAATCACGTATTTATGTAGAGCGAAGTCGTGATAGCCCAGCGGTGAGACCGTGCGACTCTTTCGAGGAATCACGGGTTTAAACCTTGGGCAGGCACCACTAAGTTTCTATGTTATTTTTTTTTCTAATTAATAATTTAAAACATGGTGACGCAACCTGCATATTTCTAGAGAATCCTAGGGATATGTGTAAACATATCCCTACAAATCCGCATTGAAGCAGCGTGGTAGGTCTTAGCTCTAATCCTTCTCTCCAAAAACAGAGAGCGGAGACTTATGCCCAACAGTGACATAATAAGAGGCGGTTACTTATAATGTAATGTAATTTATAGAAAAACACATATAGGAGTATATGTTTTTCTATATTTATTCTACCAATCAATTTATTCTAGTAATTATCTAAGCCATGAACTAGGAAGATCAGTATGGCTTAGATAATTACTAGAATAAATTGACAAATCCGGAATCCATAGGTTTGTTTCTAGCAAATCCATTATTTATTTACGAAGGCAATATCGAATTGTGGGCAAAGCACAATTTAACGCGAAATTGGATTTAGACGAAGGTGAATTAAATAGAGTCAGACGAAACAGAATAGTGCGACGAAATTAACGTGTGTACTAATGAAGAGAGATTCGTGGATTTGCATAAAGTACATTTTCATTGTTTAGAGTGAATTTTCAACAGTTTAAATATATATTACTATAACGAAGAGAGAAATGAGTTTGACAAAGGTTTGCATTAGTGGTTGAAACGTGGTTTTCAAGGGTTCTCAGTTCCGAGCAACTATGAATTGTCTTAATTAAAGTAATTTAAATTTTGTGCACTCACTTGCTATTAATTTAAATTCAAAATATTCTTCATTCAAGTAAACAAGTGCTTTTGAACCGTCAACATCTACTGCTGGTTCGGGAAGATGTTCCTACCGAAAAGAACCAGCAAGAAACTCGGCGGTTGCTCTTTTCAAAGAATAATTCTTATTACTAGTTACATAAAGTTATTAATGTCTTGTACAGGATCGAAGAGTAGCTATATCCACGCATTCTTAAGTTATCCTCAATAGTATAGTAGGCTTTCTATTAGGTATCTATTATCGGTAATAAATTTAATTAAACATCTATACTTATTATAAAACGAAGTCCCCACAATCTATCTGTATGTGATCGATTTTCTCAAAATCTACTAAACAAATTTTTGTACGGTTTTTACTAAACGATAGTGCAATTTTTGAGGAAGGTTCGGGTTAATAGTAGATTCTTTGGAACGGCTAAACCGATTTTGATGGGACTTTCACTAGAAGACAGAAGAAATTGTGGGGCAATATAAAGGCTACTTTTTTCCTAGATAAAACGTGGATTTTGTACGTCGGGATTTACGCAAAAAAATATGTGACACACTGGATTTCATTCGGACAAAGTTGCGGGCTCTGCTAGTATGTTAAAATATCCAAATTTGTTGTGTTACTTGCCAGCTCACAAAGAAAGAAAATTGTAAGTCGAAGATGTGGGAAACTACTCATTCAATTGAGGTAGGTGGCGTTTTTGTCTGACACAATCATTAAAATCCGATCACCGCAAAGATGTGCAAAGTACTTTCACTTTCAAGTAAATACGTATTATCTTTACATTATAAATCGTTAATTCGATGTACTTGCTTTAAAAATATTTTCACACATATTTTCCTTCTGATTGTGAAATTGGCATCTATGAAGTATGAATCAAGCCATCCATAGCCACAAAACAACCCTATCATTTTAGGTATGAATTACATTCACATAATATATGTAAAAAATTGTAATTCTTTAAAATGAATAGTTTCGCCCACCGAGGGTTGACATCTCAAATAAGTACTCCAACATTATTCGTATGATAATTATTATTATATATTTCAATGCGTCAGTATGACTATCTGTATGTTTGTTACGATTTCATAGCTAATTCACTGGAGCAATAATAATGAAATTCGATACGATTGATGCTTAAATACCGGGCTAACATAAAGGATATAAAGATTCCTTTTTTTCAACGGGTACAAGGAAATAACGGTACAGTACATAATTGAGGGTATTTTGGAATTTCAAACGTCGTTCGTTATATTATATAGACGTTATAGACTGGCCCGTTGGCGCAGTGGATAGTGACTGCCTTCTGCTCCGCGGGTCGCGGATTCGATTCCCGCCGAGAGACAACATTTTGAATAAACAATTTGTTGGTTCTTCGAGCCAGGATGTATATTTGTATTTAAGTATGTATTTAAAATTATATATATAGTATATCTACCAGTATATAGACCAGTTGTCAGTCACCTATAGTACAAGTATAGTACGCGGCTATAAGTAATGCACATCGAGGCTCAGAGAGAGAAATCGGCTAGATTCTGCTTCATAGAGCATTGTCTTTGTCGCACAGACTAACGAACCCATGTGTGACAGTGACAGCGCTCTACGAAACCGTATTGGCCGGCTGTTTCGTTCTAAGTTCTCGATGTGCATTATTTATTGCCGGGTACTATACTAAGTTATTTATCGTAAATCCCGGCACTATTGCGTCGGGAGCTTAATTCTCGCCGTTTAAAAAAGACGTGAGTGTAGCCCTTTTTCTATACATAAACTAAATTCTAAGGTCTAAAACCAAAGTCAGCGCGAACGAAATCGCAACTTCAACTGGATATTAATAAAAACGAAATGTATATGAGTGGTAATTGCACTGTTAAGTTCCAGTAACAAATAAAAATTGAAAATAAAACACCGGAATGGTGAAATAAACGGCGACGTGTATCAACTGAAACGTTTTTATTCTGGTCACGTAGATGTGACCGGCAATGCGAGGCGAGACAAACACACAGTCGCTACCGACACTTAGTTTGCCCATGAATTTGTTAAAAGTAAACCTCCTGCCTTTATCCCAATCTATGTGGGGCCGGCACAACATGTTTTAAACATCTTCCTACATGTTTTAATGGTTGTAAATGCATGTCTAATGCATGTAAATATTATATATCAGAAATTTATTTATAGCCTATTAAATAAGCTTTATTTGAAGCTATTTTAGCTTCAAAAAAAGCCAAAGAAATAATCTTTTCGTATGGAATTGGGATATAAGCACGGGATGAATTAAAAAAATAAAGAAAAAAATAAATATAAATAAATATATGAGACACTTACACACACGGTCGTCCGCCCCCAAAGTGGTAAATATATACATATATACATTTTAAATACATACTTAAATACAAAAACACACCTAGGCTTTCGAGCCTTATTCTTCCATTCTTCCTTTCTTATAGAAAATACCCTCAGCGGGAATCAAACCCGCGACCCGCGGGGCTGAAAACAGGGTCACTACCCACTGCGCCGACGGACCAGTCTCAAAAATAACCATAGCCAAATTATAATAAATCTTAGAATTCCTTAAAAAAAACTGAACTGTACTATTGAAAACTGAATCTTATAAAATTTGTCAAACTCAAAAACAGAATGCTACAAAAGAAAAGTTAATATTGCCTATAACATTTACATTTTTTTTTAATCGCATAATATCGTATGTTACTTGTAAGAAACATACGATATTAATATATCCTTTAATTAGAATTAATTCATTTTATTATTTGACGGAAGACTTGTTTGGATATATAAAAACCACCCTTATACAGTTCTATTTAATAAAATCAGCACGATAAAAAGTATACAAATAATACGTTTTCCGAGAGTGATAAAGTTCAGAACACGTCAATTATTAAGCCCCAACGAACACTGCAAAAAGACATGAAAGAAGCGAGCTTTATTTAATAATATTTCTCACTAGATTCGCTCTATTTCCACTCGCCCTTCATATTGAAACTCAATAGTTATATTTTCAACGAAGTACTTGTTTCAATACTTTTACTTGTAGACAAGGGGCTAAATATTTCATTGAAACTTTTTTAAATGCATTTTTAAGGTTTATAACCATTACAACTAAACAAAGATGTTGTCTAAAATTAAATACGTTCAAAAAGAAAGAAATGTCATATGTTATGATATGTGTTGTGCTGTGTAATCCTGACTCCTTGTTGATTTACATTTCTACATTATCTACTACTACTACTACTACAGTACTACAGTACTTAGAAATAGTACTAACATACTTAATAATTTAGGACACAGATTGACAAGCTACCATTTAAAGTTCCTAAGCGAACACTGTCAAAGAACAAATCAAAATTACAAGAATGAGTTTACTTTTGTTTCATGCTTTGAAGAAACCCCTTCCTTTATTCAGATTGAAACAATCAAAATCCCATTCATCATTTTATTGGTTAGTAATCTCATTACTGCGTCACTCGTTTTTTTATATATATAGAGATTGTCGTCAAAATACAATCTCTGATTTATAAGGACTACGTTTGCAGTGAATGGCAAATTAATGGCAATTCAGTAGCAATTGTAGAAATAGAAAATATCTTCAGGTGCTATATTGAACAGCATTAAATTGTAAAGATTTATTTGAATAAAATGAAGTTTATTGAATAATACGACTCAGAATATGCCCGTTTGTATCTTTTGTTTTAAAACGTTCCCTTTTTTCTATTACATTTGTGATTAATCATACTATTGATATAGATCAGATATATTTATTTTAAGAAGCTTCTTTGTGTACTTCAGCAATTAGGTTCATACTATCCCAATGCTTAGAAAGCCTTCTTTCACCTTTCCCTCCTGTCAGTTTTATAATGAAAGATTGAAAGTTTAGATCGATCACGCTACTCCAACACAGATTAGTAAGTTAATATGTAACTTACAATTATATAGGGAAATACAGGTTTCCTAACGCTGTTTTCCTGTTTAGAAAATAAGTCGTTAATATAAAATGGCCACAAAAAAAAATTGTAGGTAAGTCATTGGTACTTGCCCGAAGTTTGAAACCGGAAGTAAAAATGACATTGTTCTTAGTTCGCCATTCGGCAATCACAACAGCACTAATTATGAATTATAAACCAATGACGAAGGATGAGAATTGAAAGTCGTGATTAAAACAAGTTTCTAAATCACTAGAATATCATTCTATCCGATTCAACTTTATTTGAAATCGTCTACGGATAGTATACTACAGTAGCAGCTGCGAAAGCTGTTACCACTCACAGCAAACTAAGTGAAGATTAGTTCTAATCAAAACTTTTAATTGGTTCACTATGGCAAATTTTATCAAAGGATAAAGAGGACAGTCACGTGATAATTCCAGCAGTAAAGCATGCAAACTTAGTTATTACCGACCAAATTATTGGTTGATATGAAATATTTTCTATTTTTATTTTAGGTGTTATATAGGTGACAATTTAATTTCTTTCTCGCCCTTTATCTTTCTTTCCCTCTTCTCTCTCTCTCTCTCTCTCTCTCTCTCTCTCTCTCTTGCTCTCTCTTTCTCAACCGCTCTTCTATTTTGCATGTACTCAGTGACGACTTCAGTTTGGATATAATGCCTTACATAACCGATCTATTGGTTTTCAAATCCCGTATATCACATTTGCATAGGCCTAAATAACATCACTTTAATAAATTTTTCCCTTTTTTATACAATTGCGCGTACATTAATTATAACAGACATGTAAAGCCTCCGTCGCAAATTGAATAACATGCTGGAAACGTCATACAATTTCATTTCAAGAACTGTTCAAAATCAAGGTACAAATTGAGTTTTCGTTAGCATGTCGAGTTAAATGTTTGATTACTTACTTCCTAATAACATTTTTTGTTTAACTTAACTACGTAATTTTAACTATTTGATTTTACTATGAATGTTTTAGATACTAAGTTTTCACATTTATCACATAGTTATGTTTTATTTAAATTATTATTAGTGAAAAGAGGGACTGCTGAGTTTCTTGTTCGTTTTTCTTGGTTTCTGGATTTGATGATACATTTTCCGTACATAATCTTTCTACTACCTACTGCGATTAAGAGCTTTCTCAAGAGACAAATCTATAGTTACAAACTAGAGCCGTAGCATTTACAATAAACACTTTTTAGGTACTTCTCAGGCGAAGAAAGGAATTATTATCAACTCAAAAATCAATAACATAATCCTAATATTAGAAGTTTAAAGTAAAATTCAGGGAGTAAAATAAATTAACAAAGCTTTTAAATGTTTAAGTAGAATTTTGAATTCACGGATCTCCTTTAGTTCAACTAGAACATAGAATAATAGTAAACAATAAACTACCAATTTTTACTTTTTCATATAGAGTACTCACTAACTTTCCCACTGTACAGATAAAAGTGACGTCGGTTTCCCTCTACATAGGTTTTTGTATAACATCAATACATTTCATACCTTTGTAAGGAAACTAGTGGGTTTGCGGTGACAGGACGATAGAGCATCCGCTAGACATCGCCGCAAACGATGAGTGACGTCTTATTTCCTCAATATGGAACAACGTGATGCGCTACCACGTTAACATCTATTATTTTCATTGAAACCTACCGGAAATAACGTGAACGGTCTATTTACAATAAAATGCAAAATGAAAATTCAGTTGCAAGCACACTCATGGCCTAAGTTAATAAATTTTAATCTTTTTTTGTTACGAAATAAGTTTAGTTGATTACTATTAGACAACGAATTACGCTGAGTGTATCGAATATTGAACTATGACCAAGACTTGTGACACATTTAATCAATACTGTAATATCTACATAAGATTTTAAGTCACATGAGTTAAGATATCTATAATATTTTATACCTTATGTATATTTACATGTATGAAACGATATCTTTTTCAAAAATAATGGAAATATTATTTTTCTATAATCTGCGATAAATGAAAATATATGTAGTGCTAAATGAATAGTACTATCCGTTCTTATACCTGATACATACAGAATTCGTAAAAAGTCAATGTACTACTCACCACCAATAACAAAATTATACACAAGCACTTCACACACTCACTTACACAATCTCATAAATCGTTTCGCCCCCGTAACCGAAACATCGTCAGGAGATCGATTCTATGACAAAATTGCATATCTTTTTTTTCGATCATATCGTATAGATATATTTTTCGATCTTGTGGTATCCGACCGGATACCACACGGTGGAAAAAACGTCTATTCCACTCGGTACTCAACCGAGTAGAATAGACGACCCTCATTTCTTACCGAGGTGTCGTAAAAGGCGACTATGGTAAGTTGACGTCAGGCAGGCGGCCGGTCGTAAAATGCTTAGCCGAATCACGTGACATGTTTGCAACATGTTGTGCCGACCCCACTCAGAGTGGGGGGATAAGGGCAGGAGGATGATGATCGTATGGATATCTTTTTTATTTGTTAAATTCCTTTCCGTTAATGTTATACAGATAGAAACATTTTATGACAACGAAATTTTTTTTATATATACAATTAGGTATTAGGCAACGATAGTGGTAATTGTATCATTCATACAAATGTTGTAATGACTTTTAAAGGTGTTTTACATAGACTTAGATTATTTTATATATTAATAATGTGTTTGGAAATTGTGTATTGTAATATTAGTTGGTCTAATAAATAAAATAAAAATAAATAAATAAAAATATATATAAATATATAAACAAATACATAAATACATTTACAAGAACAACTAATAAACCCTAGAAACATACCACGCTTGCGCTTGTCATCGCAATTTAGAACGATTAAGCTATTAGCTTACCTTCTCAACCATCCAATGACAGGAGTTAATTCAGACTAGATATTTATGAGGTAAAATTTCCAAGTAAAAGCTAAGTTACTTCTCTACAACTATTATTATTATTGATTATATTTGTGTTTCTTAAGGTAATAAACATTAAACCAAATATCAACTCTTAATTAACCCTTTTCTTATTAATCCCTTATAGAAATAATAGAAATGCACATAAAAAAAATATGTATTGATATATAAATAGTACAAGGCCAGCGGTTGCTGTGGCTCAGTTTGGTTTCGAATTACCCTTGAAACAGAACTCAGCAGTTAAAAATGCTTCGATCCCCACCAAAGTTTACATTATCCGCTGAGTCATTCTAAAAATTGACAGAAAATTTTATTAAAATCGGTATAGTCGTTTGGGAATCTGTCTGAAACATTTTAATATATTAAAGATACGTACGTTTTTTAAAACTAGTTTAGTTTACACACGCTAGGCTGAACTACGCGCTATCTTTTCTCCTACTTTTATTTGTGTCTAGGATAAATAAAATTGTCAGATTAATTTAATTTTACTTTACTATAACATTTTCATAAAGGTTCATATTCCCCGTCTTTAAATATGAAAGTTTGATAATAAACCATTATAATGTGATATTTGAAAATTTAATATATGTTTCAGGTTTATGTGTAGCGGTATTAAAATAAAAGAAACCGCAATTTTAGCTCAGGCAACGTTAATGAGGGAAGAAAATCCCTGAGAATTACGTTACAAAGCTCGGGGAAAACATCCCTCTTACGGCAGTTCCAAATTAGTGGCCTATCGCCTCTAATTACAACCGATTAAGTGCCACTATTACAATTAATCTCCGCGAAGAAAAGGGAGATAAAATAATAGTGTACTTTTAGCAGTTGCGTGTACAAATAGGAGCAACGAAACATATGTGTGTTAAATAAATTAACCATATAAGCTGTGATAGCCCAGCTGTTAGATGGTGCGACAATCTCGAGGGGATCACGGGATCACACCCCGTGCAGACAATGAGTTGTTCTATTTAAACTTATGTGCGTTATTGATATTGGAAATTTATCAACGCGCTTTTCAGTGAAGGAAACATCGTAAGGTAACCTGCATATCTCTAGAGAATCCTAATGACCTGTGTGTGTGTGTAACCTACCAATCAATCCGCATTGGAGCTTGGTGTGTCTTAGTTCCAACCCTTCTCTCTAAACAAAACGGACAGAAGTCGCCTATGTCCAACAGTGGGAAAGTAGCAGGTCGTTACTTTATTTCCTCGTACTTCTGACAATATCATATCAGTTTTTCCAAAACCTTTGTTTTAGTGGAAAAATTGTCATTTATATGATAATTTATTACTAGACTTTAACATAGAAATATAATATATTATATGGCTATTCGAAAAATTATTTAAGTCTTCTTTCTGCCCCTAAGTTTAGCGAGTTCATGCGTTATCCAAATGATCAATTAGTGTTTGTGACTGACTAGTACTATTGGGTGCTATGTCGTCTAGTTTGTGGCGAATGTATATGTTTTTCTTGTTGTTTGTTTTAAAGTTAGTAAATCTACCCACATCTAATGCCCGTTGGCGCAGTGGGTAGTGACCCTGCCTTCAGCTCCGCGGGTCGTGGGTTCGATTCCCGCTGAAGACCATCATTTTCTATAAACAGTTTGTTGGTTCTTCGAGGCTTGATGTATATTTGTATTTAAGTATGTATTTAAAATTATATATGTAGTATATCTACTAGTTGTCCGTCACCCATAACTTAAGAATTAAGTAACTTACTTTGGGGACGGACGCTACCGTGTGTGAAAATGTCCCATATAAATTCATTGCAATAACTTATTTAATCTCATCCGGTTCTTATATTGGTGTGTAATGCTAATCCGATATACATATTATAAAGAATTACTCTAAGATCTTTGAGATGCAAAAACATATATCTACTCACTGAAACCAACCGTATTGTAGTCTCCTGTCATGTTAATCTTATCTACCCCAATAATGCAAGTTCTAGCGGCAACAAATTGGAAGGTAACGTAACAATTAAGTCCAGTAGAAGCGGCGGAATATAAAGCCAAGGTTTAACTGCGACCAGCTGCGCCTCGGGAGTTGTAAGCGTTCGATTAATAATTCAACTGTTCCTATGAGCGCTATTTGTTAAACATCAAAGTTTTAATATCAACTAGAACGATGAAAAATCCATAGTCTCTATTTTTCCTCTTTTGTTTTTTGTGAAAAATTTGTAATAACTACTACTATGCTGTGATAGCCCAAATTGTCTAATTAGTAATTTCAATATATCACACGCTTTTCGGTGAAGGAAAACATCGTGGGGAAACCTGCATATCTCTAGAGAATTCTGGGGATATGTGTAACCTACCAATCCGCATTGGAGCAGCGTGGTAGGTCTTAGCTCCAACCCTTCTCTCCAGAAACGGAGAGAGGAGGCCTATTCCCAGCAGTGGGATTGTAGCAGGCCGCTACTTTACTTTACTTTTACTTTACGTGTTGTATCCGGCTGATTAGAATAGACCCTCATTTCTTACCGAGGTGTCGTAAAAGGCGACTAAGATAAGTTGACCCACCGTGTGGTATCCAGCTAGGTAGAATAGACCACCCTCTTTGTTACCGAGAGGTCGTAAAAGGCGACTAAGTAAAGTTGACGTCAGGCAGGCGGTCGATCGTAAAATACGTAGCCAAATCAAGTGACAACATGTTTGTAACATGTTGTGCCGACCCCACTTAGAGTAGTAATTAAGTAGAGTAGTCTAAGGTTAAAAGGATGATGATTTCTATTAACTACTGTACTGCTTGAGACTTGTTCTTAAAAATGATTAGACCTTTAGTCTACTACGCAAGTTCAACTACGACGAATAAAATTCCAAAGAACCGTCTGATGAATTGTAAATATCACTTATCTAGCACATAAGTTTATTTGTTAATTAGCTTTATACTTTTGTATCCAATAGATTCACTACCACTACTAGTACAACTAAGTTTTTATAGAAAATTCATAGGAGTTCCGGAGTTCAAGCCCAAACCTCTGGTAAGAATTACATTCTCTAACCGTATAACCATCACAACTATGAACAACGTTTTACTGTACCTGTATAAATAATATTATTGAATCCAATATTTGATAATTAACATTGCACTCTGTCGCTTTCTTTCATTTCATAAATTAGCCACTGAACAATACAAATTCAAAGAATGAAATCCTGCTATTCATTTCTTTTATACTTCAAAGGTGGCATTAAAATTTAATAAGGCTCTCTTAATATAAAAACTTCTTACACAATCGACTAAAACTTCCTCCCTTTCATCAAGCGACATAATTACAGCAGAAAACTCGGAATTCCATATCCATATTGTAAGTTGAAAGAGCTGTTGGTCAATGAAAATTAAACCTAATATCTTAAACATTAAGAACTACAGGTGTTTAACCGTGATTGCTTTGTATATAACACGGCTTAGGGCGATGCGGCGAATGCTATTTGGAACTAAAAATTATGACCCAGAAAACGTTGAGGGCCGCTAATAAAAGAGAAGACGTTTCAGCAAATTGTCACTCCAAGTTGTTGAGACAACTACTATGTTAACTACGTTACAACGTATGTTTCATAAAGTTACATTGTCAAAATCAATTTTATGACATACATGGTACTTCTTCTGACTCATCTGCTTCTGACGTAGGATTCTAGTTACTAAATAAAATATACACTTTTTTTTATATATTGTCCAGCGTTTGGATCGTACTTAAACAAAAGTAATAATAAAATTATTTTGCTATAATCCTCGATAAAGTAAATAGGAAATATATTTAATGCTAAACGTAGAGTGGACTATCCATTGTTATACCCGAAACATACAGGGTTCATAAAAACACATGCACAAACCTCCACCACTGCCAGCACAATACACAAGCACTACACACGTTCACTATCACAAACTCAACAATCGTTTCGCTCCGCAACCGAAGCATCATCAGGAGATAGACTCCACAAATACAATACAATACAAAATCGTAAAGTCATCAAAAATCTTTGTGATTTTGTCGTGGAGTCGTCGTTTTGACGAATGCTGCATGTTTCAGGTATGAAATCGAATAGTCGACACTACCTTTATTTAGCATTATATATATTTCCTATTTACTTTATAACGGATTATAGCAAAATAATTTTACTATTACTTTTGTATTACGAATCTCCGCAAAATAGCACCTAATTCTATAAATCGTATTGAAGCCTTTAGCTTGACTTGTTGTGTGCTTATAAGCACAGCCATACTAATAAGTTTATTAATAATTTTGACTGGCCCGTTGGAGCAGTGGGTAGTGACCCTGCCTTCAGCTCCGCGGGTCGCGGGTTCGATTCCCGCCGAGGGTCAACATTTTCTATAAACAAATTGTTGGTTCTTCGAGCCTGGGTGTGTATTTGTATTTAAGTATGTATTTAAACTTATATATGTAATATATCTACCAGTTGTCCGTCACCTATAACACAAGTATTAAGTTACTTACTTTGGGGACGGACGACCGTGTGTGTAAATGTCCCATATATTTTAAATTTAATAATAATACCCTGTTTTTTAGAATAATCATTTAAATATTATAGATCATTTTAATATTGAATATTATTATTAATAACCGAATTTTTTATTAAGATAACAGATATTAACATTCTAAAGGTACTTACTATAAAAATAAAAGGCTTCAAAAGTTTTAAAACATTGAGCATTGAAGATATTTTTGCTATTTCTAACTTAATAACCATTGGAATGATAAAAGCTTATTTACACTGAAATAAAAAGAAACTATTTCAGTCTAAGTAAACTTAAGTTCAAAGTATTCAAATATGTTAGTTCCAGGAATACTGGTTTCGGGGGTCCCTTTTCTGATATACCTATAAATTTTGACGGGATTTCTAAGATCAAGCGCTTACTGTAAACTGTTATTTTTTGCCTATTTATGTTCATCTAGTATAATTATAGTTATTATAAAGTAAGTATGTAAATAAGGTGCATGTTTCTGTTTAATTATTAAATTAATAGAATATTTGGTATTTATCAATATTATTAACCATGATATTTTTGTTTCTTTAACCGTGACGCTCCTGGCTACAGCTGAAAAACAGTGTTGGGTGACATAACCTTGTCAATTAATTCATACTGAGCTGTTTGCCCTTTCTGTGCTATCCAGTATAGATTGATGTATAAATATACATGTATGTATGTGTATATACTGCAATTAGATTTGTTAAGTTTATTTAAGGTTATATTTAAGGCGTTTAGGTTTTTTTAAAAGATTATTTGTATAACTGTGTTAGTATACTGTATATCATAGGAAGTAGAAATAAACGTTTTTCTTTCTTTCTTTCTTTCGTGATATTGAACATTTATTTACTAACTTTAAAGTTATTACTTGCGTGTTAATTTAAAATATTTAATAAGTCATTTAAAATATAATTCAATTAAATTGATACATGAACATTTATTATTATCTAAATCCAATTATTAACAGTTATTTGATTTGATATTGTTTCCACTGAGTAAAGTAAGTAAAGTACCGGCCTGTTACTATCCCACGTCTGGGCATAGGCCTCCTTTTCCGTTTTTTTTATTGCAATGCGGATTGGTAGGTTACATATATGCCTATAATTCTCAAGAGATATGCAGATTTTCCTACACAGAAAAGCGTGTGATAAATTGTAATTATCAATTACATACACTAAAAAATACACCATTTAGTTTTTCTATTAAATCTTATGACACATAAGATTTAATAGAAAAACTCATTGGTGCCTGCCCGGGATTTGAACCCATGATCGTCTCTAGAGAGTCACACGGTCTCACCGCTGGGCTATCACAGCTTATACTTCCACTGAGAAAAAACAGCTAAACCGTAATGGGTTCTCTTGTAAAAATTTCGACGTTTGGCATGTTTTTGATTTAAACTCTGAAGATTTTATAATGTAAATCCGAAGAAATAATCCTATGAGTTCTCTATAAAACTTATTTCGCATCATGTGGCAGGAAAAATGCATATTAAATCTATCTTTGTCTAGATAATTCCTGAAATATATGAATTAACCAATCCGCATTTATTTCTCTGATTACTATTTTTGTATTTAACATATAAATCGCCAAAGGTTTTACGCTCCTCTAAGACGTAAAATAGCTGTATATCCATTTGCAAAAAAGACTATGAAAAAGTGAGTTAAGTACTATGGGTTTTATTTTGTAAGTTGTCAGTACAAGATAATGCATCAACGGAGTCTAGTCATCACGCAAATAATGAGTCCAGAAACCATTATACGAGTCGTCGATGAAATTGTGCGAGAATAATCGGTTAAGTGATTGTCAATTACTCTTTTATTGTCCGCCTGCCACGTTTTAACCGCAGTTATTTCATAGTTAGAGTTCTATGACAATCAATGATACGGCATAATAATAAATCTATTGTGAAGGAAGAACTATTCACTTAAATTAAATTTTAAACAATTTTACACAGTTTAATGACTGGAATGTAGGCTTTTTTTGGGTAAAAAAATATAGGTTGTTTTATCATAAAATAATTCTTTTATAGATTACAGTAACAAAAAGTCTGTGGTTCACACGTAATAACATACCTTGTTTTCATTTAACAATAAACTCCTTATACACTTGTAATAATAGGCCTTGGGAGCAGTATACTTTTTATTGAACTTAACGTTTTTGAGTTAGTTAAACTAAATGATTCATAGAAGCAGCCGTTACTTTGCGGAATTCCATATTACAGAAACTATAACAGAATTACTTTGTTATAATCCGGCAGGTAAAGCGAATGCATGCAATGCTATTGTGTATGAAGCAGTCAAAATTCACGTGCCTTAGACGTGCAGGACCACATGCATCCCAAGACGCCTCCAGCAGCAACAATGCGCACAAGCAATGCACACAACCACCACAAGAATCTCTACGATCGTTTCGTCCCGAAACGGAACCATCATCAGGAGAATATCTAGCATTAATTGAAGAAAGAGTTGGAGCTAAGATCCACTATGTAGTGTATGTGGGTTAAGATCTGTGATTCTTAGCATGTATATTAATATACAGGACACAACATACATACATGAATATATCCGTACATAAACATACTAATACTAGTGTAAAAAGGGAACCTCACACTATCTCAAAGCGCACTCGTCAGTATCACCAGAGCAGAGTAGGTGAAAGTGGACGTGTAGTGATATACTATTAGTGCGTGTTTGAGCCTATATTCATACAACACCAGTTTATACTCAAACAATAAAAGTAAATACATACACCACACACTATGCTGAGAATAATTAAACTAATTACTATGCGGATTTGCAAATTACAGATGCATCAGTGCTTAAAAGGTATACAGATTTCCTCACGATATTTTTCATGACAAAAAACACGATAAATTATATATATCAATTAATATATGCAGTTACATAATAGAATTAGAGAGCAAATAAATGCTATCGAGTGCATATCTATTTGTCTCGGCTTCCAGAGCCTGCCGTGTCTACGTGAGCAGAATATGTACACCTCTCAATTGATATACGTTACCGTTTATTCTGCCATTCCGGTATTACGTTTTTGTTCTGAATTTTTGTGTAATCGAAACTTTGAGATTCTTTGCCTACGCCTAAAATCACTTCAACTGTATAAATTCCGCAAACGTTCTCTGCAGAATTAACAAGAGAAATAGAAAGAGATTATTGCAAATGTTGTTATCAAAATCATTCTTCATTTATAAATTTACTTAAACATATCTTACAACTATAAAGTGAAATTATTTTGAAGCACTTTTTTGTGTGTTGAATACAAAGGGAACATATAAAGCAAGCAAAATGAACGAATTTCAGTTAATATTTAATAATTTATTTATTACTACTACCATATATACAGAGGCCAAAAACTGTCATTACAGTATTGTACGCATGTCTACATAATCATGTTATTTTTTAAGTAACATTGCTTACCACGATCTATAATCTTAAAATGTACTAAAGTAATTTAGACTTTTAAACAAATATTATATTGTTTAGGTATATGAATACTATATAAACAATCATATGAACTAGTAGCTTACTAATTCATAAGATTGTTTCTTCGATTAAATCAACTATAAACTAAGTACACTATATTTTTATACCGCAAAAAATCATAAACTTTTTTAGAAAAGTATAGGGGAAAATAGTGAATACGTATAATTGAAACATCTCAAGCTTTCATAGAAAAAAATTAAAAGTACCTCACCTTAAGTGAGCTTGATCTTTTGAATATGTTGAAGATCTCAGAAAAGAAAAACCTGTTGGGCGGCATTGTTTCACATAATCTCTTATTATGACCACAGATAAGTAGAAAGAAAAGACATTTAAAAATGTCAGTGTAAAACACTGCATATAAATTTTCATGTAGCGAAGAACATAAAATAAGAGAGAAAAAGCTTTATTCAATAATAGAGCCCAGTTATTTCTCTTTGCTCGCATCGCATCATCTGATATTGAATATGAGTAAAGTGAATTACATCGTAGCAGGATTTATTCGCCGTCTACCAGATAGGAGAGTTCTTTGCTGAATCCTTTTCATTTCCTGATACTAATAACTTTAAGAATAGAAAATTTCATTTAGTAGAATAATTTATTTATTGTACCTTTAAATATATATCAATGTCTAATTAGTTATAATAAGCAATATAAAAATGACATATTATTATTATTATTCTATAACTTATGTATATTTCGTAAAAGGAATAATCAAATGTCATTTATTTATGCTTTAGGTAATCAATGTTAGGGAAGTATAAATTCGTTACTATGGCTTATGAGTGAGTGGTACAGCGGAAAAATATACATACTAACTGAGACTGGGCGGCTCATCAGTTAAGACTGTATTCATCATTAATGACACAAACTTCGTCAAGTTTCTAGGGACTGGTGGATTATTAACCTACTTGCCTAAGCAAAGCAAATACCAACACTCAAAATCTAGAAGCCAGAACATCTAATACTCGTTTTGATTTCACGTTCAGAACCGAACTGCCTGCCATGCTGACATATTTTCTATTTAAGGGATCTGTAAAATATAGTAACAAATCACACTTCGCACTTCAACCACATAAAAACTATACAACACCGATATAAGTAATTTGACTGTTCAATTCCTATAAAAGTATTACCTATTATAGCGTTGTAGTCAGGTGCAAAATACTTTTAACGATGGAACAGGTGATGTGTAAAAAGCCGTCTCACTGAGCGCACACAGTTAGGAGTCGAGGGCCGACATGTTTCCAACTAACACAATTACGACGCTGTAGGACAGCAATCTGCAACCAATTCAATTAACATCAGCTTTTAAAGGCACAGTTACCCAGCCAGCTATTGTTCGTAGGGGTACCTTGAACAATCTGCCAAACACTAACGAACGTTGTAATAAATGTAATCATCACCATTCGACTATCACAGTTCATATAAAAAGTATAAGTATTAAAACAAGTAAAGTAGCAGCCTGTTATAATCCCACTTCTGAGAATAGGCCTCCTCTCTCCGTTTGTGGAGAGAAGGGTTGGAGCTAAGACCTACCACGCTGCTCCAATGCGGATTGGTAGGTTACACATATCTCCAGAATTCTCTAGAGATATGCAGGTTTCCTCACGATGTTTTTCCTTCACCGAAAAGCGTGTGATTAATTGCAATTATCAATCAGACACATAAGTTTTAATAGAAAAACTCATTGGTGCCTGCCCGGGTTTGAACTCGTTTTCCCTCGAAAGAGTCGCACGGTCTCACCACTGGGCTATCACAGCTTGTATAAGTATTGCTATAAATAAATTGTGAAGCTAATGTAAGAACAACAATTTACTCAAACATCTCTCTGAGGGAATCACGCGGTCTTAAATTATAAATCGTACGTAATGCTCTCTTTTGTAATACAATCTTTTGTTTACAATTTATTCATAAAGGATTCCATTAAATTAATTTGTACATAAGATATATTAATGTTGTATATCTATCGTATTACCGTGTATAAAGCCGTATGTAAGGCCGATGGTCAATCAAAAATTTGAAATTCTGTTTGTCTGTTATTCTTATATATCGGAGAAAATTTTGATAAAATTAAACATATGGTATAAATAATCCCGTTTATCTTTTATAATATAAGTATGGATTACATAATAGTAAAAGTAGCTATGTTTCAAATCAACATGAAAGTCCTTGTGATCTCTGTGTCATGAATAAGTAATTCTCCGTAACATCTGCATTCGGTCGCCGTAGACCGCACGCCGCATACGGGCAGTCTCGGTGAACATATTCGCCGGACTGACATTATCAGTGAGAGAGTTTTCTACAATCTCTCTGTCCTTTTGTGTCCGCAACTGGTCATGACATGTCAATTACGTTATCCTGTTAAATCATTTTGTACAATCTTATAAGAAACCCTGGGTCTATATTTTATGTACGGTATGCGTATACTTAAATTATGTATTAGGTCCTTACATATGAAATTGGCGTTTTCTATGGGAGGAACATATGTCGTTTTTTTTTAAATGAAATATATTTAATTAATCTAAGTATGTACCATTGCTATGTATGCACTTTTGCCATCTCATAGGTAGTTCATTGATCCCCTTACTAAAAAAACCATTCGGGCGGGAATCAATAAAATCTTTGAAGGCGGTTTGGACTGCCTCATCGGAGTAGAATTTTTTTCCTTGCAAGTAGTTATCCAAATTGCTTAAAAAATGGTAATCTGTTGGAGCAAGGTCCGGAGAGTACGGTGGTTGTCTAAGACATTCTAATTGAAGCTCCTCTGATTTGGTAGCCGTCTGTTGTGCAGTGTGTGGTCTAGCGTTGTCCTGAAGCAGCAGTGGCCTAGAGCGATTGACCAGCCTCGGTTGTTTAGCAGCTAGCTTTTCCATCATGGTTTGCAGTTGCTGACAATAGATATCTGCCGTAGTCGTCTGGCCAGATTTAAGAAAGCTGTAGTGAACGACACCGGCACTAGTCCACCAAACACTTACATGCAACTTTTTTTTAGTCAATTTTCGCTTAGGGCAGGATTTGGCTGGTTCGCCAGGGTGCAGCCATTGCGAGCGCTTGAGATTATCGTAGGCTTCCACTTTTCATCACAGGTAATGATTCGATTTAAAATTCCTTCATTATTGTGCCGGTTGAGTAACGTAACGCAGCAGTCGACGCGCGTTTGTCGGTTTGCTTCACTCAATTCATGAGGTACCCACCTTTCAAGCTTTTTCACCTTCCCAATTTGCTTCAAGTGGATTAGAATAGTTTTATCACTAACACCGGAGCCTGCAGCTAACTCGGACGTGGTTTGCGATGGATCCGCTTCCACGATAGCCTTCAATTCTTCATTATCAACTTTGGTCTCCGGCCGTCCACGAGGCTCGATCTGCAGGTCGAAATTTCCAAAACGAAAACGTTGGAACCAAAAACGCACTGTGTTTTCTTTTGCGACACCGTCACCATACACATCATTAATCCTTCAAGCCGTTTCTGCAGCACTGGTGCCACGGTGGAACTCATACTCGTAAATAACGCGATATTTCATGTTTTCCATTTTGTAAACAGAGTGACACAAAGAAAAAAACAAAAGAAGAAAAAACAAATGAATTAGGGGGTTTGAAACACAAATGCATGAGTAAATAGCTGTATGATTTTGAATTTGGAATTCCTAACCATAAAGGTAATATTTGAGATCAAAGTGGCCAGTACGACAAAACGCCAATTTCATATGTAAGGACCTAATATATTGCACCTTTAGCTCTATCTATGTACTAAGTTGTTCATCATATCATATTAAGATTTTTCAATAGAGTTAGAATGACTTATGTTAAAATAACTCATATTTGTGACATTATAATACTTACTAACTTCTCCGGTCACTTCGGTCGACAATTTTTATATATATTTAATTTTAAAAAAATATTTAAAATAAAGCGATATATTTCGTCAATTTGTAACGTCAGGCAGGCGGCCGTTTGTAAAATACCTAGCCGCATCATGTGACAACATGTTTTTAAGATGCTGTGCCGACCCCACTTAGAGTGGGATAAGGGCAGGAGGATGATAATGATCGTCAATTTGTGCATAAATGAGTGTAATAATAAATTACTAATAATAGATTGTTCTAATACTTTTAAATCATCATTATCCTGCTCTTATCCCGCTATAAATTTGGTCGACACAACATGTTTTTCTCTTCACTGCTATCATTAACTCTGTTAGAATACGTTTAAATAAGTAGTATAAAATTTACACAATTTTTTGCTTACGTAGAGTAACAATAGCGACGATAGGAAAGCATTAATAATACAAGACATTAGAATTATACACATTTAATTTAGTAATTCTAATTGTATCTACATAAAACATATTGCCAAATATCTCGTTTCTATGAATTATTCATTATATTCTAAAATAAATGATTGAATTATATAAGCAGTCACAGTCATGAAATCCAGTTGTATTTTTGGCGGTCTACAAGTTGTCTTTGCTGACCTTAGAGATCATGTTGCAAGGTTGTTTACGTATACTGATATATATACTGAATGTAAGGTATAATAATACTAAATTGATTTAAAAAAAACATAATTTAGACTGAATTATGGCTTCATAGTTGTGGGTAATAAATAGAACGATTAAGCCCTTAATGTCTCTGCGTGATTAAATAAAAAATAAAGCAATCCGTAAAAGAACCAAAGTGACTGCTATAGGCTAAGATAATATAATTTCTAGCTGAATTATGGCTTATTCAGAGTTGTGGGGAGAGAAGGATCTGAGCCCTAAATGTCTCTGCGTGATCAAATCAAAAATAAAGCGATTCACAAAAGAACCAAAGTGAGTGATATAGGCTAAGGGTTTGCGTTTCTTAAAATGACGTTGGACAAAATAAATACAGTAAACGTTGGGGTCCTAAGATATCGGCTCCCAATATATTTCAATCTATTAGAATCTTAAATTAAATCTTAAATATTCATTTAAAACAAAAAAAAGAACCAAAGTGAGTGATATAGGCTAAGGGTTTGCGTTTCTTAAATATCTAGAGAACTACATTAATTTAAAGTTTTAAAACAAATAATGATGAATCGCTTATGTGTTCTTCACTCAAATTATAAAAACCTTAAAGGTAACAGAATCAGACTCAATTGAATTCAACTAAACATTCACGGTAGAATACCTACTTATGTGTATTGCCCAATATTTTGTGGAGGCCGAAACAAATATTCCGACTGCAAATATTTACTTCAACAGGAAATCGAAGACGCGACTCGCAATAAAAGGCTCTTTACCTTCAACTGGCGTTGAAACACAAGAACATGTGATTTTGAACAATAATACTGTTTCTATATAACGCACTCTATTTTTGGTTTCACATTCCCTCCAATAATAGAAATCCTTATAGGAATTTTCTATTGATATATTTATGCATGTTCTCCACTATCAGCGATGATCGTTGATCGTGTAATCGTCTATAATCGTCCCGTACATCATGCTACACGATTGTCCGTATTATCATACGATACATACGTTAACAAAAATCCCGTTTCTATATAACACACTCTATTTTTGTTTTCACATTACCTCCAATAATAGAAACCCGTTATAGGAATTTTCTACTGTTATATTTATGCATGTTCTCCCCTATCAGCTATGATCGTTGATCGTGTAATCATCTATAATCGTCCCGTACATCATGCTACACGATTGTCCGTATTATCATACGATACATACGTTAAAAAAATCATGTTTCTATATAACACACTCTATTTTTTGTTTCACATTCCCTCCAATAATAGAAATCCTTATAGGAATTTTCTATTGATATATTTATGCATGTTCTCCACTATCAGCGATGATCGTTGATCCTATAATCGTCTATAATCGTCCTGTTCATCGTGCTACACAATTGCCCGTATTATCATACGATACATAAGTTAAAAAAATCATGTTTCTATATAACACACTCTATTTTTTGTTTCACATTCCCTCCAATAATAGAAATCCATTATAGGAATTTTCTACTGTTATATTTATGCATGTTGTCCACTATCAACGATGATCGTTGATCGTGTAATCGTCTATAATCGGCCCGATCATCGTGCTACAGGATTGCCCGTATTATCATACGATACATACAATTATACGTATCTCCCAGTTATTTCCCTTGATGCGAGTCCGAAAACCAACAATTTCCGGGTTGTCTGTGATCGTAAGCGATTATAGACAATGACTGACGAATACAGCCGAGTATGCTCTCTACACGAGCACTAGGTCTAGGAGGTCTATTGTAAGGGCTGCTACTGTACTGTACTGTTTTACTGCGACGCTTACTTGATAGATTTATTTTAAAGTAAAATAAAGTAGCAGCCCGTTACAATCCCACTGCTAGGAATAGGTCTCCTCTCTCCGTTTCTGGAGAGAAGGGTTGAAGCTAAGACCTACCACGCTGCTCCAATGGGGATTGGTAGGTTACACATAGCCCTAGAATTCTCTAGAGACATGCAGGTTTCCTCACGATGTTTTCCTTCACCGAAATGCGTGTGATTAATTGCAATTATCAATTCGACACATGAGTTTTAGTAGAAAAACTCATTGGCCTGGGTTTGAAATCGTGTTGCCCTCGAAAGAGTAGAACGGTCTCACCGCTGGGCTATCACAGCTCCTTAGATTTATTTAATTGATAGTAATTTGATAATAATAATTTGATTTCAATAATGTTTTTATAAGTTGAGCACATGCGGCCGCTAACGTCGTAACAATTTCCAATTCACACGATATAAAAGTACGAGTATGACGTTAATGCGGATGTTGCAAATGTACGTGTTAGCACATACATCTATAATACAAAAGTAATAAAAATATTATTTTGCTATAATCCGCAATCAAAACAAAATATATGTTATGCTAAATGTAGAGTGCACTATTCGTTCTCATACCTGATACATGCACTCCACATACAATCTCGCATTAATAAAACGTGTTGTATATTTATTACAACTTTAAGCTCTTATATTTGGAATGATTACAAAAACTATTTTTTTCGCAACAAAAATCTGTTATACTACCTATTGACCTAGGTCAGTTATTGTACAGGAAATATCAAGGTTGAGTGAACAGCTCAAATACAACTGTATGACGTAGATACGGACTTATATAAACGTTTGAACAAAAAATACGAGAACAAAACACTGTTATTGATTTATAACGTATTATAAATTTAAAATGAAAATCCGTTACAGACAGAATAGGTTTTTTTATGAAGCAGACAAAAAAAATAAGATTGCTTAAGAATAGGAACACCAATGCATATGTCGCTAATATTCGTATCAGCTTTACATCTGAATTTTGCAATGTCTTCTCTCCATATGTTTTATTAGTCCACAGTTTATCTATACTAATATTATAAAGAGGAAAGATTTGTATGTTTGTTTGTATGTATGTTTGTTACGTTTTCACGCAAAAAATACTGGACCGATTTCAAAAATTCTTTCACCAATGGAAAGCTGCTTTTTCACTGAGCAACATAGGCTATATGTCATTTTCAAAAATAATAGGGATCCCTAATAAAATTGTAATAAGTTGGGAAAAATTTAGTCGTAAACATCTTTCATCGCGTGCGCTGCGGAAACTATTGATGATAGAACAAAAAAATGTTCTACAGTATTATAGAACGTATCAATATCCATAAAAAAGTCCGCGATACCATATGTCTAACTATTATAGTTATGCCAATATAACTACTTTTTTACATTGTAAAAGTTGGTAAAAGTGCCGACAATAATCAAACCATTTTATTCATATCTCTGTATTAATCCATATCCCATTAAATGATATTTTATGAATAACTGTTTCAATACCTGTAAAATACTTTTTAAATTATTAAAATCCGACATCCCAATCAAAAGATTTTACGAATTTAAGAATGTAAATCGAAATCAAATAATGCCATAACAAACCTAACCTACCGTTATAGCAGGGCCTGCACTTGGTGAGTTAAGTCTTATTCCAAGAATACTAATGATACCCATTTTTTATAATTAAATAATCTACAAAATAAATCTATAGTCCGATTTCGTAGACTTTCCACTACCACGAGATCTGTATGGACGCGGGTGAAACCGCGGGGCTTTGCTAGTTAATTTATATTTACATTCCCTGCAACCAAGACTCAATATGAGCTGTAATTTCTAACAGAGTTACTATTGTATTTGTACATTGAAACTTACAATTCCATCATCATCTGCCCTTATCCGACTCTGAGTGGAGTCGTCACAATATGTTACAAACATGTTGTCACATGATTTGGCTACGTATTATACGACCCGGCACCTGCCTGACGTCAACTTAACCCCCGGTAAGAAATGACGGTGGTCTATTCTACTCAGCCGGGTACCACACGGCGTATTGAAACTTACAATTCCAGAACAAAAAAAAATTGGTGTCTTAAATTCCAGTTATGATAAATCTTAAAATAAAAAGGTAATTTTTTATCTTGTTCCTGACCAATTGCAAGCTTATGACTGGCAACCTACAATTAATTTTCAGTCAGATAGTTCATTGGTTCCCTCAATGGATGAATTATTAATTTAGTTTACTAGGGTCTGAAATACATTGTTTGTTGAAGAAAATTAAGCTAAGCTTGACGTATTTACGGAGCGGGAAGCAGAGCAATGAGTAATTGTAAATCAATCCCCCGAATCAAACAGTTTTAGATATACCAATATTTGCAGTATCAAAGTTAATCGGAATGAAGTTTGAAACATATTACCCATTATTATAAATAGGTTCTTGGTGTATTTAAAAAATTATCGTATTCACATATGGGCCCTTGTGTCAACTTAGAGGCAGTTTCATTCAAAGTTCGTGTAATGAATACGTGACTTATCTACGAGTTACTGCCTGAAGTGGCGTGGTTGATACTTGGCAAATGCTTGCACGTTTCCAGCCATCAGCAAATACATCGCCAAGCCACTGACATATTTTTACGTTAGTAGGCGTAAATACAACAGTAAAAATTAAATTATACATACATTTATTGCATTAATTTGATTAAATTATACATACATCCAATTATACATGCTTTGCGATTTTGTCGTGGAGTCTATCTCCTGCATGCCCACCATGAACTCTTATTGCGACTCAATTGAAGACGTAAACGAAATTTTTTTGCTTTTTCATACCATGACGTCTTAAAGACGCACACTTTAAGTCGTTGCCGAATGAGTCGGAATTCGTTCTAAGAACATGTGAGTTAAAGAGACAGAGTTATCTATAGTTCATATAACGTTATCCTTTTCAAACATTATGACTCCAATGCAATTCACACTTCTTGGTAAGAAAAGAAAGTGGTTCGCGGTCGTCGTTTACGTCTTCAATTGAGTTGCAATAAGAGTTCATGGTAGGCCTGCTGATGATGCTTCAGTTACGAGTCGAAACGATTTTTGAGTTTGTGATAATGAACGTGTGTAGTGATTGTGTATTGTAGTGGCGGTGGTGGAGGTTTGTGCATGTTATTTACGAATCCTGCAGCTATCGGTATCGTATGAAAAAACGGATAGTCCACTATACATTTAGTATTAAATATATTTTCTATTTACTATATCGCGGATTATAGCAAAATAATTTTATCATTACTTTTGTATTATGGTTCTTCGCAAACAACGCCTAACTCTGTAAATTAAATTATACAATTATTTCAACAAAACTACATAATAAAAACAACTTAATTTTTGTTAGGCAAGTTTTAATAATTAATATGGGACAATTACATATACGGTCGTGCGTTCCCAAGCTAAGTATCTTAATACTTGTGTGTGGTGACGGACAACTGGAAAATTTATGTATATATTTATAATTTTCAAATAAATACTTATATACATATATACACCTAGACTCGAAAACCTAACCAGTTTTTTTTAAGAAAATATTGGCTCTCGGCGGGAATCGAACCCGCAATCCACGGAGCTGAAGGCAGGGTCACTACCCACTGCACCAACGGGCCAGTCAACATACTCGTATATCATACACACATACATTACATACATACATATATACCTATATCATACTATATATTTTTTTTCATACTATATGCACCACCTAAGGCCAATTCAGCCTCGAAACACTAATTAATTTGAATTCCTCCACATGTTTCCTCATTTCTGGTTAATTTGTTGAGTTGATTTTATATAAAAAAAAAACTATAGACAGAATCGTATCAGTGCAATTGTTTAAAAAGCAATCGCATATCACACAAACGCTTTATGCGCCCGTTGAAAGATTATACGTGTGATACAATTAGCTGAAAGGCTTTATCGAAAATATCGTATAGGTCGAGCTTTAATGGTAAATGAAACACTTTAATTTGTATGAATAAAAATAACTTCAATTCAATTTATAATTTGATTGACTAAAATGTTTTCTTTTCCGATTGCTATTGTATACAATATTATTTTAGAGTAGCAAATGATATGAGTATATCGCAAATATACACGATATAAACAAATGATTTAATAAAACATATGAAACAATTTTGCTAAATAATAGTATTAGTTACAATATTTACATTTGATTAATCATTCTCATCATCATAATCATTCTCCTGCCCATATCCCACTCTAAGTGGGGTTGGCTCAACATGTTATAACATGTCGTCATATGATTTGACTACGTATTTTACGACCGGCCGCCTGCCTGACGTCAACTTACCTTAGTCGCCTTTTACAATATTTACATTTGATTATAATTAATTAATTTAGTACGTGTGTTATGGTGCCAGACAACTGGTAAATCTATACATATATATTTTTAAATAACCTGAACGTATAAATACAGCAAGAATCAAATAACCAACCAATTACATTTTAGAAGATGTTGGCCGTCAGCAGGAATCGAACCCGCGATCCGGGAAGCTGAAAGCAGGGTCATTACCACCTGCACAAACGGGCCAATCTTTTTTTATAATTACTCAGACCATTTTTAATATGACTCTTAAAATTTTCATAAAGTAATATAAAGACATAAAGGTGTTTAAAAAACAGCAAAAGCCATTCAAATTATCCTTACTAATATTATAATTGCGAAAGTCTGTCTGTCTGTCTATTATGTTTTCACAGCCAATCCGCTGAACGAATATTGATGAAATTTGACACAATTATTCCTTATACACCGGGGTAACCCATACGCTATAGATATCCTGTTAATTCAAGAGGAATAAGATGAAATTAAAAAACGCCATCTATAATAAACATAATAATTTAGTTTTATTTACAATGTGTCAAAATTTATTAACATAACAACGGCCTGGAATCGAGTCCTTTAAAACGAAGTCAAACTATTTTACCCCCAGAACGAATTGATTTTTGTGATGGAGATATTGGAAGGGTTGGTATACGATAGAAGCTACTGTTTATTCCAAGACTACAGTCCACGCGATCGAAGTTTCGGGTAAAAACTAGTTTCCTATATGTTTAGAAGCATTTTGTATATTTTAAATAACCAAAAATAAGATATACTTGTATGTTGTATTCTTGTTATACCTGCCGTTTTATTTTCGCGATATATATGGGTTCTTTGCTCAATAATACGTTCTAATTTGTTTAACGCGATCAACCGGTTCACTGGTCCCGTGAATCTCTCGCCTAATTAACCCTTTCAGAGGAGCGCTTCACTTCAAAGTGTCACGTAAATATAGCAAAATGTAATAATATACGCCCTGACCGATTGGAGCGATATGTTAAGTGGAGTGTTTTATACGCTCAGCTTGCCATATGGATTAGTAGTGCTTTGATATCTTAACACCTTTGTAACACTGAAAAAATATATTGTTATATGTTTGTTTTTGAGATGTGGTTATCTATCGACCCATGTTATAAATGAAATGGACAAAAAAGGTCTTGCAGCGTATGTCACGTAAGCGCGATTTTTGGACCATCATCAAAAGAAGAAAGTTGTATAAATGGGGCATGTGCGTACGATGCATTGCGGTGCATTACAATAGGCAATGTGTCTGGTATAAGACGCATCGGCCGCAAGAGAGAATCATGGTTACACAATATACGGGAATGGACTGAAGTCGCGAATAATGCCCCGCTTTTCAGCCTCGTGAGTGACTGAACAGCATATCAATTACAGCTAACCTTAGCTAGTCAGAGAGGCAAGAAGAAGAAGATATGTTTGTTTTAGTATTTATTCTTCAAATCCATACTAGCTAGTTCATATTCATCGTAATATTATCAATGCAAAAGTTTATCTGTCTATCTGTTACGCTACGTCAAATCTGTTTTAACAATATTGATAAAATTCGGCAAAATGAAAGCTTACAAATCAATCAAATCAAATCAAATCAAAATAATCTTTATTCAAGTAAGCTCTTTTGAATCGTCAAGTATCAATATGAAGCTACAACTGGTTCGGAATGTACCAGGAAGAAACTCGGCGGTCAATCATTTAAACATTTTCAAATCCATCCATCCAAATAATCATCATTTTTGTAATATGCTTTACGTATAAGCATATCTCTTACATATAATTTAAACCTTTCTGTAGACTGGTCTAGTCTGGATTGCGATGTAAAAGCGAATACTGAGACCAACGAATAAGTTGCTAACTCTGCTGAGTCGCTATACAGGAATCACAAGCTTATTGTGACCTCATCGGGGTAACGTATAGGATAAAATATTCCCGTTTTTGCTTCGTGAACAAGGAGGAAAAATAACAACAAAAATCTAAATAAGTTGGACCGAACGAGTACACGGGAATTACTACTCTCCTCCTGCCTGACGTCAATTTACCTTAGACGCCTTTTACGACATCTCGGTAAAAAATGAGGGTGGTCTATTATACTCAGCCGGATACCACACGGATACTACTCGTAGCGATATATTGCACGCTTAGTGTAAAACTGACCGACTTCAAAATTAGGCTTAATTGAGTTAGATACTTAGATAATTTCTTATCCTATTTTACTGCCATCTATGACATCACCTAAGAACTATTACAAAAAAAATATATTTTCCAAGTTATCGGTGTGTTTAAAACTCACGAGTTTTAAGGACGCACGCTACGCGTTATTGCACTTTTCCAACATTTTTTTTAAATTCTGTCACTTTAAAACTAAGCATGCGATATGATCTAAGATAGCCGTATGGTAAGATCACGTGACCTTTATCAGGGGGTCGCAAACCTCGGATAGTTCTATAAATCTTATGTGCCTATACACTGTCCATTATATTAACCATCTTTTGACAGATTGACGATTTACATATTTAGTGATGTCCTAAAGATTCTCGTATGCGATACCATTCCGATTATAGTACCTACTATCATTAATCGAATTACGTACCTAAGTAATTCGATTAATGATAACCTACGTAAACTAATAACAGATATAGAAATCAACATTTTGATTTAATATTATTGCCTTAGTTTTTTGAAAATAAATGTTAATCCGTGTGTATTTATTATAATCATAAAAAATATATTATACATCAACTGGCAACATCAACAGACCTTCCGCTCGGCCGCCATTTTGACGTGATCTGTCACTCTCAACGAAACGCCCGTGATAGTCACACGCATTTACGTTCGCTGAGTGTTCTCTCGCATCTGTTACACCTTGAGTTAAGTAGCTTTATTCCTCGGAAAAACTTTTGTGAAACTTATATTAATTGATCGTGAAAATGCCGAAAGGACGTGTGTTGAAAGCACAATCGAGACAGTTAGTGTTAAAACTTCATGAGTATTTTGAGCAAGAAAATCAAAATGGCGGACCTCTTATACCTATCACGCAAGTCCGAAACCGTGTTGCAGCCGCGTTGGGGATCAGTCTATCAACTGTGACTAAAATCACTACTGATGCCTACGGCAGGAGCGGCTTGGAGCAAAACAAACCATCTACACCAAAAAAGAAAGCGCCGGGCTCATAAGGTGACAGCTGTTGGTGACTTTGACGCTGACGCTATTCGTCGTCATGTATATGATTACTACTTGAGAAAAGAAATTCCAACTTTGAGAAAACTTATTGTTTCTTTGAAAAGAAGTGGTCTATTTCATGGTGAAAAATCTTCTTTGGTCAAAGTTTTGAACACAATTGGCTTTTCATATAAAAAGTTAAATAAAAGAAAATTATTAATGGAACGCACAGATATAGCTATAGCACGTTGTGATTTTTTAAGAGAGGCAAAGAAAATACAAGATTAGGCAAATATTGTTTTCACGGATGAAACATGGCTCAACGCTAACCACACACTATCTCGTTTCTGGACTGATGATACTGCTGATTCCACTTCCTCAGTACCAATGGGAAAAGGTGAGCGCCTAATCATTTGCCATGCAGGTACAGCAAAAGGATTTGTACAAGACGCACTGTTGGCATTTAAATCGAAGAAATCAAATGACTACCACGAAGAGATGAATGCAAATGTGTATGAAGAGTGGTTCAAAAAAATGCTCATTTCATTGGAAGAACCATCAATAATTTTTATTGATAATGCGCCCTACCACTCCCGTCAAATTGACAAAATGCCAACACAGGCTAATAAAAAGCATGAAATAATTAATTGGCTTCGGGACAATGGAGAAAATGTGGACGACTCAATGTTAAAAGTTGAATTAATAAAAATATTAAAAACCAAAAAGAGAGCAAAACGCTATGTAATCAATGAAATGGCAGCAGAATATGGCCATACTGTTCTTCGGATTCCTCCATACCACTGCCAGTACAACGCAATAGAACTTATATGGGCACAAGTAAAAGGGCATGCTGCGAGATGCAATACAAGCCCCCCATTCACAGCGAATAAAATGTTGCAATTGCTAAAAAATGCTTGCACCCACGTAACGGCCGAGAACTGGGCAAGTGTGGTGGAAAGAACTAAAAGAGTAATATTCTCTGATTGGGAACGTGATATTGCGTTTGATAATATATTATCTACACAAGAGCTAATAATAACTGCTACTGAAGACTCCTCATCGGAGGAGTCTAGTGTTGATTATCATTCCGACGACTCGTGCTAATAAAATAAATTAAAATATCCTGATTGTTTTATTTGTATTCATGTATTAACTAAGAAGAAAGTAAAACTTTATATAATGTTATTAAATGTCTTTTAATACTCGTAACATCGATTTCTACCGATTATTTTTAATCTGTGGCATAATCGTAGTAACCATTATGTGTGACATCACTAAGTGGGCGGTACCCATCCATAAAGTACAAATATTATTTGTATGATATTTGTACGTAAGCAATACAAAACTTAATGAGCGTGAGCTGTCAAAAGACTGATAATATGATGGACGCAGTATAATTGATATTTACAATTACCCATAATTTCCCATATGCTTTTCGGTAAAGGAAAACATCATGAGGAAACCTACATATTTCGTGATAAATTGTGGAGTATATTTAGGCTATTGAACCAAGCAACTTGATGTCTTAAATATTAAATTGAACATTAAAATTAATTATTACAATTTATCGAGACTAAGAAATATGGAGTAGAAGTTAGGAAACATCAATATTGTCTCCCAAGTTACACAATCCAGTTTCAATTTAATTTCTTACCTGAATTTAAGATTTAAAATGTCCTGCGCGGAACTTTGGCTTACGAAGCTATTATTACACTTGGCCCATATCCAGCGAAGGCTCTGTTCAATATTCTAATAAAGTGTTGAAATTGCATTTCTGAATATATTATCATTTTAGCATTAACGGGTCTTTCACTCAACGCTACATTTTATTTTTCAAGTTTTTCGTTATATAATATACTAATAAGTAATAAATATATATATAATTTTATAAAATTCTGTTTATGTACTTATATATTAGTTTCTAAAAAATTCTTCTGCATGGATAGTTTTGTTACCTTTAAATTTCTCGACGAAAATGGGTGCGTTTCTTTGATTTCGCTTTAATAATACTTGACTTACTTGACAGACTTTAATATAATTAAAACGAGCGAGGGTTTTTATATAGGCACGGATTGTGCATCGTGCTGATTTAAAAACTGGCTACATAGATGATACACTATAATATGAGACTGGCTAAAACGATGAGAGATGTATGAGTTTTATTGAAACCGTTGGCGCGCGTATAAGGCTGACGTATATATAAAATTTAAATTTAACTTTGGTCCTGGATTTCTCATACGACGCACGTTCCGTTAAGCCATAATTTATTTAAAATAAATAAATTACAATTATTTATAAACTTTTAATTAATTATAATTGCGTCGCTAACAGTACTGTTAAAATATCTGACAATAAATAAACTACTCTACTACTAATTAGCTGATTTTAAGACAACAATGTCGTATGGATTTAAGGTTAATTGTAGTGGTTAATTTTATTAATTAAAAAGAGTTCAACGCCTTCGTGGCTAATCCGCTAAACCAATATTAATAAAAAAGAGCCCATCTAAAGCCCGATTTATAAGCTTCAATTAAACCGTGAACGCCTAAAGACCAGACAAACAGATACACAGACAGATGGATATACAGTCAGACACTTTCGCTTAAATAATATTATTATGAAGCGATATACAATTGGTATGAATTCATTGTTGAAAGTGAAGCGAGCGCAGCCATGTCGATTTGTCGGCAGGCTTTATTTCCGTCTGCCGCGCCGTGTGGAAATGTGATAGCGGTTATATTTTATTTTCAATATTCCAGTAATCGAAATAGAAACATGGCTCTCTGGTCGGAGGTACGAGAATACGTGATGTACTTGTACAGATTTACCTGGCCGAGAGATTTTATACTATAGTTTTTGACGTCGGATTTTTTTGTATTTCCAGATTTCAGTGCAGAATTTATTTAGACACGGTAAAAATCACCGACTAATCCATACTAATATAAAAAATTTGAAAGTCTGTCTCTATTTCTGTATATTTGTCTATCTGTTCGGACATCAGAATTGAAAAAAAAAATATAATTCAGGGTAGTTTAACGTAAGTGTAGATGTAAGCATGCTACAACATATTAACTACAAACGACTACGTACGCGTCAACTTGTTTTAAAAATTTTTTTTTTTCATAAGTTCAAATTGTAACAAATTTCATCGTTATTGATTTAGCCGTTTAGTCGTATAAGCGTTACATAGAGGCATCTATATTTATACCTACTTCTTTTAATAAACTACATTTCAACTGCATCCCATTAGCATATAGCATACATGCAGCGAAAAATTAAAATCACACTGGCAACTTGATTCTCGTGCAAAATAATAGATTTGACAGGGATAGCGAACCACTTGGCACATTATTTTAAGCACAAAGTACTAATTTCATGATGCAATAAGAGATTTAAAGTAAAGTTAGTATTTTTATTTGACACATATTTCCAGTTCAGTATAAATTCTGATAAAAGTGACATCTTACAACCCTGATAAAAGTGAATCTAATCTACAACAACAGAAGTCGCACAAATTTTACGATAATTGAGCTACTCGAGTAATTTAAACGTTGCAAATTTACCTTTTGGTTTTAAATAGTTTTAACTTGATTGGTACTACTTATTATTTTCTCAATAGATAAACCAGACATTAGTCGTGTGGTATCCGGCAGAATAGAATAGACCACCCTCCTTTCTTACCGAGGTGTCGTAAGAGGCGACTAAGGTAAATGCCGTGTGGTATCCGGCTGCATAGAATAGACCATCCTCATTTCTTACCGAGGTGTCGTAAGAGGCGACTAAGGTAAGTTGAAGTCAGGCAGGCGGCCGGTCTTAAATACGTAGCCAAATCATATGACTACATGTTTGTAACATGTTGAGCCGACCCCACTTAGAGTGGGATAAGGGCAGGAGAATGATGATGATGATAATGATAAACTAGACATATGAAACCATTCGTTGGTCTCGGTACTCGCTTCTACTATAAAATTCCGCAATCCATATAAGACTTAGCTACAGAAAAGTTTAAATTACGTGTAAGAAATATGCTTATACTTAAAGCATATAACACAATTGAAGATTATTTGAATGATTAAAATAGTCTAATTTGAAAATCCTTTTAGCTTCAAACAAAGTTAAATAATATAAATTTAAAATGTTTTTTCTCGGTAAGAGCAACATTTAATGAAGCTACTCACATATCATACCAATTGTAGCTTTAATAAATCTAATTGACCCTTGACGATTTAGTGTGATAGAGATAAAGTGCTTGCAGAAAGCTAATTTAAATAAAGATTATTTTGATTTGAAATAATCGGGTCAAAATTATTGATGATTTTGATTGATTGCCTGTGATCTCATTGAACATATTAACAAAGAAATGGCACGTTGATGCATAAGGGTTACCCTGTCATAGGATGTCATATTTAATTTTGCATAATGTACTTACGCTTACGTTTATTAAAGCCCGTCAATAACGGTCGATGAGTGACAATGAAGAAGGCCCCGTTAACCGGACCAACGTGGCGCGTCGCGTTCATTATCCGAACAAAGAAGAGTGTTTTCAGCGTTAAATTGAGTGTAGAGAGGCAATCCGAACTGCGAGTCTGTTTCCGACACCGGCAGACAGTAGATCGAGTTTTTTAATTTTTGGTCCTGCATTCGCACATCTACACATATATGCAGAACTGATGCTTTTACTTTTGACATTGTATTTACAACGCCAACTTTGCTTTTCAATTAGATCCAGTCGTCCGATATAACTTCGTACAAACTGCGAGGCCAAAGTTAAATTTCATCGTTATATCTAGTCGTAAACATCCTCATACAAGTTTTTCAAGTTCAAATATTATTTATTTATAATTTTATATACAACTTAATACCTGTAACAACCCAGCGGCGAGACCGTGCGACTCTTTCGAGAACTCACGGATTCAAACTCCGGCAGGTACTAATGAGTTTGTCTTAAAGTTTATGTTTCTAATCGATAATCGCAATGCATCACACGCTTTTCGGGAAAACTTCATGAGGAATACTGCATATCTCTAAAAAATTCTGGGGGTGCGTAGTAGGTCTTAGCTCCAATTCTTCTCTCCAAAAAACGAATAAAGGAGGCCTTTGTCGGGCAGTGAGACATAACTTTGTACAACACAACTTCGACTTCTTTCGAAAATTATTAATTTACACAAGTCACAATACTTGTGCAAATTAATTTCAAATAAACTTTTGCCATTTCTTTATTGTACTGGTTCGAAGAATAATTCGACAAGAAACACTAACCGGAAACTTTGCGGCTGTTGTATTCAAAATCTCTTTTGTAGCTAGTTACATTTCATCATAATTATGACAGATAGATTCTTTTGTCATCAAAATATTAAAGTTTTAAATTTATTTTGAATAGTAGGTAAACTTAGACCGTTATAGCATATATACAAAAATTTGCGATTATGCGACAATGTAAATGTAAAGATGTAAGGTCTATTTTCATCTTTAGTTACAAATAAAAATAACATTTTGCTTAAAGTTTTGTGATTAAACATAGACAGTATATAATCAAAATATTAACATAAAAACGCAATAAGGAAAAATATGCTTTTTTGTTTGAACCATGGTCAAACAAAAAAAATATTCTCGGCAGTACAACCTTGAGTATAATTTTAATATTTTGATTATATTGATTATTATTATTTGATTGAACTCTTTAAAGGTTGCAGCAACTTTACTCGAGTATTATTGCTGTTTTCCGATGTTATGTTTAAAACCGTAAACTTGGCTGGATGATATGACATTTATATATATTGTAAAACTAAGTCCCCAAAAGCTATATGTGATCGATTTTCTCAACATCTATCGTGCGGATATTTGTGCAGTTCTTACTAAATTCTACCACCTAACCTATTACCTTCCAAAATAAAAGAAAATACCTTCTAAAATAAATTATCAACTACCTTCCCAAATTAAAAAAAAACCTGATTGCATGACAGAATAACATATTTTAATTTATATACCTTGTGTCAATATATTAAGTTTTAAGGACATAAATATACATTTAAAGGCCGAGGCCGTCAAGCCTACATAAATACAGTTATAAAATAACCTTACCTTTCGGCTTCTAAATCATAGCATTTTGTTTATTACATACTTAATTGCATGCAAAATCCATACCAATTTAATGACAGATTACACGTTAATAACAAAACTTTGCAAATACGATTGCAAGTATTGCTGTAAGCAATCTCTACAGTTAATCTTTGGTTTACAGTGTTATGAGGTTGGTGCCAGTGGCGTAGCTACCGTAGGGCTAAACGGTGCCCTAAAGAAAGCAAGCTCCGAGGGCCCCTCTGAGTTAGACCCCGTTCGACTCACCACCACCCCTCCCTCGTTTGAGTACATCGAATCCACAACACGAAGAATGCGAAACAAATAATTTTAAATTTAAAGGTCCCCAGTTGCTTTTTTAACCCCTTTTCATTCCCTAGCTACGCCACTGGTTGGTGTACAACCAATCATGCAATAAAATACACTTCACATACTAATATAAACAAATAATCGTTCATTACAATACTACGTTTTCTGCTATTTAGTAACAATATTTCAAGACATTCAATTCAAGACATATAAAAGTTATAGTTATCTTTTTAAATATACAACGTAAAAACGCTTACACTTTTTTAATATCAGTCAATTTTCCTAAGTCGGTTTACCTATAAGTAATAGATGTAGTTATGATTCTATTTTTCTTAAATCAGTTAAAAGTGTTAGTATTGGCTTGTTGATAATTGAATTTATACGTGAACCGTACACGAACTCGAGGTGAGTAAACTGTAAAGAATCTTTTATTTTTATTAAGTTTACCTGTGATTTTATTCTTTTTTTTAATATTCCGACATCATCAAGGTCGCTGAACCAATCCACTTCACTGACAACTAAAGTCATTGGCACATCTATTAAAGAAACATCATACACTGGTGGATGTGTAGCAGAATACAATTCCCGGTTCATTCTTGTACCATAATCATATCGTTGAAAATTTTTACTCTTGTACCCTTGTACAAAATGGAAGAATACTTTTGACGATGTTCCTGCTGGTATATGTGAAGTTATAACTGGTAACTTTTCTGGTAGTAAATGAGTTAGATTTGGGAGTCCAAAATTTACGAATAACTCCAATTCACATAGAATTCTAATAGAAGAAAGCGTGTCACATACTGAAACATGGTATAAATTTAGTTTTTCATTAAAGGGAAAAGCTTCATATACTTTTAATGTGTCAGCAATCTGTGTTATATTACTTAAATTTCTTGAAAAAAAGTCTATCAGTGGATATTTTGTATGCTTTAACCAAGCAACTGGTGCTAGTAATACAGCATGATCAATTTTTTTATTATATTCGGGTCGCATGCTGCACATTACGAAAAATTCTGTCGTTCCTTGAGAGAATCCTATGTACGTAAGTTTTGAGTGGTTTGTTTTATACAATATGTAATCGACGGTGGCAGGAACATCATACAGTCCTATTTCCTCGTAGCTAAAGTTCCAATATATTTCTTGTGATATTTTTCTAATATGTTCTTTACTATATCTATTGCCACGTGCATTGAAAATCCACACATCGTATCCAGCGTCTGCTAGCTGATATGCCAAAGAATGTGTTGGTCCTAAAACGAGCCAAGAATCCGAACTGTCGCCGATGCCATGAACCAATAAAATAGGAACGCCTTTTCCAACTATCCGATAAATATTCAATTTATATCCATCTTCGGTAACAACAACGTGATTCTCTGAAGCATAATTATATTTTTGTAATAATTCCAACGAATTTAAAAGTATATCCGCAGTTTTGTAATCAGGATATCCTTCGGGCTGAAGCTCCCAAATGCAAACAGAATTGTTGATTTTAGAAATCCAAAACATAAGTAACAACTCATAATAAAAGTCCATGTTACTAAAACCAGATTTACGCACAAGTGACCGGAACCACACAACTAAAGTTAATGACTCTACACGGCCAAAGTCAATGTCTTATTATTAATGTAGGAAAAAAAATGAACTGGAAATATTGAATAATAACACTGACAATGAATTTATTATACTTATAAATAACTGAATTTATAATAATTTAGAGGATAGCCGAACGGTGTGACCATGTGCCTCTCACCATTGGGTCACAGGTTCAAACTCTTCGGAAGATAAATCGTATGTTAGACACATACTTAATTGATACTTGAAATTTGTCACGCGCTTTTCGGTAAATGAAAACATTTCGAGGTAACTGAATATCTCTGGAGAATTTCTGGTATATGTGGTAACCTATCAATCCGCATTAGAGAAATACGTTCTCTATTGCTTTTATCAGGCATTTAAGGCGCGTTCAACTACGCTACAGTGCAGGTTTTTTCAAATTTAAAAATTATAGGTTTTAACAAACTTACTCTTAATCAAGACGTCCTACTTAAATATGAAGTTGTCTTAACTATTGTTATTTCAAGTATGTTAATTTTTTTATTTAATATTTATTGTTGATCGGCAATTAAAGTAAATCCCAAGACGCCTCCACGTGTGATACGTGTGGTCACTTGTCCTGCATGTTGCAAGGTACGTGAATTTTACCTGCTTCATACATTTAGCGAATGTATCGCGTATAATATATCGTGTGTTAAGACATACGCGGATTATAGCAAAGAAGTTCTGTTATAGTTTTTATAATACCGAATTCCGCAAAGTAACGCCTGCTTCTATAAATCATATAAATTTGTCCTTAATTTCTTAATTTAAAAAAATTAAAGCTTAATAAATTTAAAGTGTTTAACAAATGAAAAAGAGCTGCATTTTGACGATTCGACAGTGTAAAAGTCTATTTGAGTAAAACTAGTTTAAATATTTTAATTTTTTATAAAGACTTTTGTTATTTCCAATGTTAATCAGCGTCGATAAAAAATGATTTTTTTTATTCTACACAGTCTAATTATACAAGGTTTACTAAGAATCTTAGCAGGAAGCTGTATATAACAATTATATTCTCTGTACTTCCTTCATGCCAACTTATACGTCAATTATGTTGAAACTTTTTTTTATATAATATAGTAACATAGTTTTTAAGTTTTTTATTTTATTTATGACTTAATGGTTATAATGTCTGTGATTTAAATAAATTATTATTATTATCATAAATATAACTCCAGCTATATGTACATATTTATATGATAATCTTTAGCAAAATTAGTTATTGTTAAGTGTTGAATTCGATTCAGAACGCACCGGCGAATTCGAATCAGAAAGTTAAATAGTTACTTAACTTTCTGATTCAAATTCTTAGTAAAATACAAGCAATATAACAGAAGTAACTACTTTGCTATAATCCGCACGGGTTAAGCGAATACATGCAAAGCCAATGTGTATGAAGCAGGCAAAATCTACGCACCTTATACATGCAGGACAAGACACCACATGCACCCCAAGGCGCCTCCACCAGCAACAACGCACACAAGCAGCACACACACCCACCACCACAATCTCGACGATCGCTTCGCCCCGAAACCGAAGCATCATCAGGAGGATAGGCTCCATGACAAAAATCGTATTCATTACGATTTAGATTGCAGATTAGCAAATATTCTCATCTAGATCTTAGATTACTATATTAAATGAAAGTAACGATTTATAGAAGCAGGCGTTTCTTTGCGGAATTCCATATTACAGGCACTATAACAGAACTACCTCGCTATAATCCGCACGGGTTAAGCAAATGCATGCAAAGCTAATGTGTATGAAGCAGGCAAAATTTACGAACTTTACACATGCAGGACAAGCCACCACCACCACAACAATCTCGACGATCGTTTCGCTCCGAAACCGAAGCATCATCAGGAGGATAGGCTCCACGACAAAATCGCATTGCACACAACAATCTCGACGATCGTTTCGCTCCACGACAAAATTGCAATGCATTGTAATTTTGTCGTGGAGCCTATCCTCCAGATGATGCTTCGGTTTCGGAGCGAAACGATCATCGAGATTGTTGTGGTGGTGGTTGTGTGTGCTGCTTGTGTGCTTTGTTGCTGATAGAGAAGCATTGGGGTGCGTGTTGTGGAGGCTTGGGGTGCGTGTGGTGGTTTGTCCTGCATGTGTAAGGTTCGTAAATTTTGCCTGCTTCATACACATTAGCTTTGCATGCATTCGCTTAACCCGTGCGGATTATTGCAAGGTAGTTCTGTTATAATGCCTGAAAGTAAAGAGATCGTGGTCAAGTGCAAAAGTACACTTAGTAAAAAAAAAGATCATTAAATGAGTCGTCAATCCGAAAAAAACCAGCGAGGCATAAAAAGACGACCAACATTTTTCATCAGTCGCCCGGAGCAATTTGTAAACAGTTTTGGCAAACTGTTGTAGCGTCACTGCACTTTGTCACACGCTTGACTGCCAGCGGTAGTGATTGTTTTTAAAATGAATGTGTAAAAAAATTATATGAAAGTGCCGCACATAAATAAATAAACCTCACAGATGAATTATAGTATGAAGAGGTCAATATAAGTAAATTAAGGGCTGTTGAGTGATTGTGAAGTGGCGATGAGCGAGGCACGTATTGTGGAGAACCGATGAGCGTGGTTTCAAGGTGTTGGAATGCGACCTCGCACCGGAAGACGAATTGTCGGTAGATCATCTACGAGATGGACTGACCGCCTCAAAAACGTCGCAGGGAGCAGCTCGATACAAGCGGCACAAGACCGCGTGTCTATGTGTGTGATCCGTGTGGAGATCTTATAAAAAGACCTATGTACCAGCAGTAGTCGCCCATCGGTGGACGAGAAGTAGAAGAAGATGATATTTTTGTCCTGTTAACCCGACTGTGACACCAAAATATGATACAGTAATTTTACTTACTACGCGCACAAAGGAAACAGGCACTATCAAATTGGAAAAAAAATAGTTTGGTACTATATAATATAAAAAAATATTAATTATTTTTTTTCAGATTAAAGAGAGAGATCCAACTTAAAGGCGTAAGAGAGAATATAAATGTAGATTATACAGTACATGAATACAAGCACTGTAAAATAACTTTATTAAAAGTACTAGCTGTGACAGCGGCTTTGCCCGCGTCTAAATCAGCGTGTCACCAAAGTTTTCGCTTATTAAAATTATGATCATAAAAATAGTTATTGTGAGTAAATAAGAGATAGAGACATGCTATCGTGGATTTTGTTGTAGTATTTTGTAGATCTACAATTGTCTATTACTTAGATAGTATAGATAGTTAGACTTACTTACTTAGTTACTTTAGTGTATCTCTACTGGCTTACGTGCGCACGCTTGTAAAGCTCCCAAGACGCGAGTTTTTTTTAAACTGCGCGACCTCTTTAACACACTGTACTAATAACCCAAACTATCCGGAAGAATAACGCTATCTTTTAGTAAAAACCGTACACAAAATCCGTTTAGAATCCGATTACATAAGTCTGAAGACTCTGTTTTAGAATATTTGTAGATATGCTGTTACTATAATTTCTAATCAGAACATCCAAATACCTTATCTAAGGCAATCGGGAAAATATTTCGTACACACCCAGACCCGAAATTCTTACGCGATAGAATTAAATATTTTCTCATCTGCTCATTCGAACGTGGAAGTGAATCACGAATGAATTTGTGTCTGGTATAAACAAAAAACTAAATACTTTATGATGTTTGTAAACTTTGGATTCAAATAAATTGTGATATGACTCAGCTCATTCATCTTTCAAGTATGAACAGCTATTGTGAACTTCGTGCTATTGTTTAAAACCTTCAACATCAACACCTCTTACATTCAACACTGGTTCAAAATAATGTCAGTCTGAATACACTGATCAAACTTATTAAATAGACTGAATAGTGAGGAAAAAATGTTTTTATTAGCGAAAATGACATGAACGCAGTTACACAGGTATTTTTTAAGAATTCTAACTATAACTATAACTTTTGACATGACTCGTATTCTAAGCTCAAGAAAGCAAAGCTTACTTGTTTTAAATTTGATGAATTTAACAAATTTCGGTTGTGGATAGTTACATTTGCAAAACTGTATAGCCTAGGGAACAAGTGTTATCATTACTTATATTTAAGAGCTTATTTCAGTTTCTTCCAAATACTATAATTATATTAAATAATTCCGAAAACTAAATACTTTAAAAAATATATATTTAGTGTTATTAATTTGGTGATAACATATTCAATTTAATGCATCTGTAATTATAGTATTTGTGAGCAGTACATCGTTCAAAGAACCAACGGTCGTTGAATTCCCAAAAGGTTAAAGTGGTGAACCCACTCGAGAAAAAACAGTGTTGATAGAGCCGTTACTACGTAGATATCAAATCTCAGTAAGGTCACTTCGAACAGCTGGACTGAAGTGGCATATATTAAAGAAACTTTGACCAAAAGTGAATAACCATTAGTTGAAGTAATATAGTAACATGACTGTACATTTCATACCGAATTAAACGTTCAAATGTAAAGTGGTTGGTTCCGTTTTGTTTCAAGACTAAATTCTGCCCTGAATCTAAAAATACTTTAAATTTTATTTATTTTTAATCATACATTAAATAAGGTCATCAATTCATATTTGAAGTACGCGATTTTTTTTCGATAATCGTAATGAATATTAAAGGAAATAACAAAAAAAACAACTTATTTAAATAAACTCTAAATTCCAACAATAACAAATGCTCTGTCCACAAATATTTTTAAGGCTATCAAGGCTATATTCTAAAAATGTCAAGAGTAAACATGAGAGATGTTAAAGTTAATTGCATGTACCATGCTATCTTATACTTTTTATCATATTTGTGATACCAGATATTGCATCTTTTATATGTTATTTAAAATGTTTTCACTCTTGTCGAACGGATCTATTGCTAGATTTTCTTAATTTCTTTGACAGAAGTTATCGTTGGTGAGGTTAATATATCTGTATAAAGTAATTACAATTTAGCTTGATTAGTCTAGCTATACTGATCAACCAGCTGGGACCAATTTTTATACTAATATAAGTTGCTGACAACCATGATGCTTCGTTGTCAGAATGCACCGTGGGCAGGTAAGTTTGGCACACCTGCTAAACTACTAAAACCTACTATAGATATAAAAGTTTCCCATTAATGTCACTTTTATATTTATACTAACTGTACCCACGCACAGCCCGTGTGGAAATCAATGTGTCACAAATACGTATTTTAGTCAATTTTCATTAACCCGTAAAGTAAAAACCTTTTAGTAACAACCGTAAAAAAATCCTTTCAGTAGATTTTAAAAAAATCGATTACATACGGACTTAGAGTTTATGGGACGTTGCTTTATAATTTATATTAAAAAAATAAATTGTTTTATAAATAAGTTAATATATGTGACAGTTATTAACTACTATAACTCCTAATACTTGTGTTATGGGTGACAGACAACTAGTAATTATATAGATATATATAATATTTAAACTTAAATACATCTATACACTCAGACTCGAAGAAACAACAAAATAGTAAATAGGAAATGTTGGCTCTCAACGGGACTCGAACTCGAAACCCGCGGTGCTGAAGACAGGGTAACACTGGCAACAACTTCAACGGGTCAGACGTATACTATTATTGTCTACAACTGTGAAAATTTTAAATTATAGTATTTTGTTAACACTTTAAAATATTGAAGACAGATTACTGCTTACTGCGATGTGATGGATATATATTTTTTATATTACGTGTTTGATATTTTTGTTATCAATAAACTAATCGACGCCGTTAAATTATAATTTAAAGTGCGTCTTATATAAAGGCCTTGGTTCCAACGACCTTACTATTCCAATACAAATACACTTAAAAACAAAAATAAACATGTTAAAAAATATTGTTACGACCGTAGTTGCAGTTAATGTTATTAATGAAACTTAACATAGGTAACTAAAGTTGTTAGCACAAACATTTCCCCATAGTAAAATAGAGCGAGTGTCCTCTGCCGTGAACGTCAATTCACTTAAAGGAGTCGATCACGCTCGCTTGCTACTAAAAGCTTCTAAAAGCACTCCATAAAAGCAATAATTAAATTGGCGTAACACAATTTAGTAAGGCGATGCTGAAGGTATCTATATATGCCCCAGTACATTAGTCTCAGTAATTGAACTTTAATATGTTTATTAAAGTTTAAACTGTCGAGGTATTTATGCATAAAAAAAATTGACACATTAGCCTGTATAAAAACCTATTTGTGAGAAAGTGACGAATGTGAACAAAACGAACGAAGAACGAAATAGAAACGGGAACCCGTATAAAAACTCTATAACCAACTTACTTAACTTGCTACCATAAATTAATGAGTAACGAAATTCAACAAAAATATATCATTTTGATCACATTACCTGGCAACAACAAAAACTATCATTCCCTGTTTATTCATATTTATTATACGAATATCAACCCGCCTTAGCTTTACAACGACGCCTGGGAGTGATCTCATAAAACGAAACCCGTCATCAGTGTGAGGCCCATCATTAAAATATTCCCGCGTCCGTTATGATTTTTTTAATAATGTTCATTCAAACTAAGCTATTTCAATAGAAAACTGCATGAAAATCAATTCGGTAAGTATTTTAAATTGTTAACGAACACAGAATAGTGAGGGTAGGGGTATTTTTTATAATTATTATCTTTTTATATGGCTTATAGCTACTCGTATACCCGCAACTTCATCCACGACAACTTTAGTGTTAAAATACTCTCAATTCCTTCAAATGTACTGTTTTTTCCATTACCTGAAGGAAATTCGCATTTTTTTTCTCCAATATGCCAATTTTATACATAAGCTTTCATTGTATAAATTTATATCGATATTGCTTCAGCGTATTAGCCGTGTAAGCGTAAAAGATATAAAGACAAAAGACTGACAAACAGACAGACTTTCGCATTTATATTGTTTTAGTAATATTAGTATTCATGGATGTACTATGTAGTAATAGTTCTTTGTTCCTTCCATTAACCCGTGCCTAATCATGCAGGCAACGGTCATTGACCACTTATTCAATATTGCAATTTTTTTAACAGGTTTAGTTAAAAAGCAAATAGATTAGTAATCAAAATGTATATAGTCTGCTAGGTAAATATATATAATAAAAAATATTCTTTTAATATATTCACATTGCAGTATTACAGTTTTATTTAACAAAGTAATTTCCTAATTTATGTCTTGTTTTGATTCAATTCAATTCAAAATATTCTTTATTCAAGTAAACTTGTAAACAAGTGCTTTTGAATCGTCAACATCAACTGCATTAGCTTTTTAATAATAAAAATTATGAACGCAAACTTCAAAACAAATTACACTTGGTTGACATTTTACTAATGTTGACAGCCTAGAACTTGACGTTGACAGAAATAATGACACGTTACTTAAGTAGGCTACTCTATCAAATTTAAAATGAATTAGCTTATAAACTTCTTATTTATACAGTTGTTTATCCATCTGGTAATGGCTTGTGTGTGTATATTATCTATTATTAATAATTAAATGTTCAAGGCCAGACAAAATAAGTAACATACATTACAGTTTCATCATACATTATGTACTTTATCAGGGAAAATTATAGTCGATTGTACGCTATTTGTATTTCATTTAGAAAGAACGAGAATGTCCATTCTGAGCAGCGTAATCGACAACCATCGTATGCAAAATATAAGAAATGAATTTAGCAGACTGGGTGGTGAGTACATAATATACTGTAATATTTCTGTTTAATAGTTATTAAATCATAACCATCGTTCATATATTTATCTCTCACCTAAAATATATTAGAATTAAGTACAGTCAAGATTTATCCATAGAAATATATTTTAGACCACTCAGCATGTCTAAAATTGAAGAGTGCATAAATAAAAGTATGTACTGCATGCAAATGAGAAACAAAACTCTACATACTTTATAATCAGAAAGACATGCTAAAGAGATTTTTGCAAGTACAAAAATACAACCATAATTTTATATAAAATTAGCTTATGAATTGCATATAAAATAAGCTAAAAAATGTGTTATTTTATTTAACTCTTTTATATTGAGTTACAGTCAATTCTTTCATTCATTCAAAATACTTGTAGCCATATTGTTATTTTTATTCTATCGGATAGAAAAAAAATCTGAAGTTAAGCTATTAATTAATAATTTCAGATAAATGCTACTTAGACAATGCAGGATCAGCACTGTATCCACAGACACTCTTGATGAAAGTAAATGAAGATCTTTTAACCAATGTCTATTTAAATCCTCACTCAGACCAATATACTAGAGATTGCATAGAACATATAAGATGCACAGTCTTAAACCATTTCAATACTGATCTTTCAACATACAGTGTAATATTCACTTCTGGAACAACACAATCACTCAAACTAGTAGTTGAATCATTCCAATTTCATAGTGCAAATGATAATGACCAGGAAGAAGATAAAGCCAATGGATCTTTTATTTATCTAAGAGATAATCATACTTCTGTGATTGGTTTACGTGAATTAGCTGCATCAAAAAATGCAGATGTGATTCATATATCACATAATGAATTTCTGAACAGTTTTAAAAAGTCTTGTAAATCTAGACATCAAATAATAGTGCCCGAAACGGACAAAAGTAACACATTGTTAGCTTATCCAGCGCAAAGCAATTTCAATGGATACAAGTATCCTATTAACTGTGTACAAGAAATCAAAAATGGCTGCCTCAATAGTTACTTAAAGAAACAATTGTGTGAAGTAAATTGTAATTGGTACATATTATTAGATGCTGCATCATTTGTAGCCACAAATAAACTTGATTTATCAACCTCACAGCCTGACTTTGTGTGCTTATCATTTTATAAAATATTTGGCTTCCCAACTGGATTAGGTGCCCTCTTAGTGAAAAATTGTAGTGCAGATGTCTTGAAGGAAAAGAAGTACTTTGGTGGTGGGACAGTAGATATAGTTTTAAGCAGTGAAGATTTTCATGTCAAACGAAAAAATATTAATGAGAGGTCAATATATAACATTTAAAAAAAGATTTTTTTGTTTTGTGTTAATATAACACTTGTCATTACGTGTTTGTCATTACAGGTTTGAAGATGGAACAGTACCATTTTTATCCATCATTGCCCTCAAGCATTGCTTTAGTACAATGGCAGGCTTAATACCTAAAACTGTAAACAACAGCATAATGGATACTGTATCACAGCATACTTACTGTTTAGCTAAAGATTTCTATGACCAGCTTAGTGACCTTCAGCATATGAATGGCATGAAGGCAGCTGTTTTATATATGGATTCAGATTTTATTGATATACAAAAACAAGGGGGAATTGTGACTTTTAATTTGTTAAGAGAAGATGGAAATTATATAGGGTATGCTGAGGTAAGAGTAATAAAAAATTTGTAGAAAATCTTTTTCAAAATTGTTATAACATTCAGATGTCCTACACCACATTAAAACTGTATTTATGTATATTTTGTTCTTGGAACTAGAGATACTATTTTTTTAAAATAAAATGAATGTTTTAAAAGCTGTGATAGTTGAAAAATGAGTTTAATCCCTACTACTCAGACAGCCTGGGCATGCACGTTTTCTATAAAAACATATGCTTAACTGATTTATGATTCAAGATGGGTTGTATACTGATGGAAAATATAATGTGGATATTTGCATATTCCTGGAGAATTCTGGGGAAACATATAAACTGCTGATCAAAAATGAAGCAGTGTAGTTGGGTTCAATGCAATTGTTTTTTAATTCTCATGTGCGATGAGGTCTTTACCTAGCTCTTTGATAGTATAAGGTCACTACTTAATATAACTTTAAATTTGATTGATCTGTCTAAAGTCAAAACTTGTATAGAATTTCTGGTATGAATTTCGCTGAAAATACCTATTGGCCTAAAATACACTTAGAGGTTTAAGTGAAGTATAAGTATATCACTGTTTAACAGGTGTTATTATTATTATTATTATTATAGGATATTGTTGAGATGAAATATTGCAGTATGAATAGCATCTGATCAAAAGGTACTATTCACACTGGTCTAACGAATTTAACTTAATTCTCATTCATGGATAAATTAATACTTAGTTCCTAGTACTACAGTACTATAAGATTATTTTTTTCACTACAGTACAATAAAAAAATTCTATTATTAGATTTTACTTGTGACCAATTATAAGCCTCCAACCATTACTTCAACAGTAAACTCACAGTAATTGAATGATTGAACACTAGTATGTCACTTAAGTAAATTGTAACGAAAAGTTGAATACTAGGATTAGTTGTTACAATTTAGTTTTATAGTTAGAAACAAAAGTTGTACATAAAAAATATTTATTTTATCCAGTTTCAGCATATGGCAGACCTATTTAGCATTAGTATAAGAACAGGATGCTTCTGTAATTCTGGATCTTGTCAACGACATTTAAATGTTACAAACAAAGAAATGAAAAACATGCATAAAGTTGGTCATAAATGTGGAGATGATATGGACTTAGTAAATGGTAAACCAACTGGAGCTATTCGAGTATCATTTGGGTACCATAATACTTACAGTGATGTCGATAAACTATTAGTAATGATAACAGAATGTTTTATGAGACAAAAATTCTTGAAACCAAAGCGTGCTGTGTTAAGTACTAACAAAATAGAAGAATCAAAAACAAATGCATTGTCATTTAAACAAGAAATAATGTCTGTGTTAAATGAGAAATATTTGAGAAATGTTATTCCAGATGTGTTCAATGTAGAAACTATGGCAACATTGACTGAAATTTCAATATTTCCTATTAAATCATGTGGGGCTTTTAAAGTTGAATCAGGGTGGAAAATAGGTGCAAAAGGATTTGAATATGATAGAGACTGGATGATTGTTAAAGATAATGGTGTGTGTCTTACGCAAAAGCAAAATACCATAATGTGTATGATTCGACCTACTATTGATTTAAAACATAAATGCCTGACATTGAATTTTAAAGGTATGTACTGTGAAGATGTTTTATTGTTTATGCAGATTAAAGGGTTCTTATTTTACAATTACCCTTTATATGACATTGTGGATTTTATTAATTTTTTACTTTTTTTAAATATTTGCTTTGTTTTAACTTTCATATGGAAATAATACTATTGTATATATATGCAAGGCTGTGGCTACTATGGCTGTATTAAATGATAGAAAAAAACATGTCAAAAAATTACATTTGTTGCACTCTGAATTGTTAAATCTTCACCACGCTGTGCGCCATCTAGTTATAAACTGTTACTACAAAAGTTTTAATACACCATTTTATGAAATGAGGTTATTGCATTCTTATCGTCAAATTCCATTCCAGTCAACCAAACACCAAACTTTACGTTGCGAAATACATCTTGTTAAGTAATATTTGAACAAAAGTTAATATTTATTTTCGACACTCATTAGACACAATTTTTTTATAAACTCTGAAAAAAGTCTTGAATTTTTAAATTTGTTTCTTGTTTCTGCTTCTTAACCCATAACTTACCATTGTCCCTCTTTAGGGACTTTCATATATACTTTTTTACACAACCTGAACAACAATAGAAATATTTTGTATGACTATATTGGTAGCACTGGATACTGGAAAATTGGTAAAATATAAAAGAAATGCGTGCCTTAATATAGTTTACAAAATTAAAGATTAAAGATAATTTGCTGTGTGAATGTGTCTTAATATTCTTCGTACTGTTATAACGTGGAATAAATTTCACTTTTTAAAAAAAGATTTATTGAGATTTATATATGATTTAGATATATGGATTTAGGAATTATATTAATAAGAGCCTTTGGCAACCATGTCGCGGCTGCGGTCGAGGGAAGACTGGCGCTCCCGATGCTTGAGTGAGCTTATAGCCCGAGACAATGCTGATGCAGCAGTAGCGCATCAGCATTTCCATTAACACTACCAAGATATAACACCTCCCCTCATATAAAAATAAAGTTCGGCTTAAATGTCGAAGTTTATGTTTAAATAAAGTTAGATGTCTCTTCTGATTCTGGGGTGAGAACTATCCCTTTGTCGTAAATTTATTTCTGTAGGTTGTACTATGTCTTCGAGAGGAATATCACGCGTTTCAAGGTTGCTGCCAGCTTTACAAATATTTATAATTTTTGATTTAAATATTATTAGACAAACAATAGATAATGCCATAAGAATTACTATAATTGAATAATGTGCCCCATATTTTATTAAATGTGGTTCGTTGATTATTTTGTTTAATCTCTCAATTACATCCGGATCAAAATTAATGTTTTCCAATTCTATATTTTCCAATTTCGAGATGGGTGTGTTTTGATTATCTGTTGTCTGTTTAAACTTATGTATATTACAGCAAGAATCGTTTATTATATTAAATTCGGGGGTTACAACTAATGGTGATTTAATAACTAACATATTATCGTTTGAATACAATATGGTGCTTTTACAATAAGCTGTGCATTTCTTGGGTATATTTAGTATGCCGGTTCCAAAGATACCTATTTCTGTTAGTTCTGAACCATTACAATCTATAGATAGTTTTGATGGTGCACTTTGTATGAAGATCCACCTATTATTGGAAATAGGTTTCCAAATGTCAATGATGCCGGATAAGAATTCTGTTCTACACTGCACTGGTATTTCCGTTATCACTTTAGATAAAAGTTCACTTTCACAACAAGGATTTACGTTTACCGGAAACACATTCATGATATTGCAGATATGGTTTGTAGATTCTATCACTTTGCAGGAAGATAAGGACTCAAGGCTGGTGTAATGCGATTTATCCTTAGTGATCGCGATATATTTATTTTTCGGTACGACAAGTGTGAATGAGTCTGGCTTTACAGAATTATGTGGAATCGGTAATGGAATGTTATGATATAAATAAAAAACCTGAGGGGTAACGAGTGGTACTTCTAAGACAAATATAATTCTATTGTTAGAATAATAACATATTAAATTTGAAATATTATAAATAGAGTGAATAGAACTTATGTCTAATTTAAACGCTAATTCTAAACTTCTAGGCAAATATTTATTGTTGTCGACAAGTTCTCGATATAGTTGATGGGGAGTTATAATAGAGGGGTGAAGAACATTTAAATTAGAGAACAAAATCGAATTGATGATATCTTCTAACTGAAGGGATAAATTAAGTAGGGATGCTTCTAAACTATTGAAGATTGTATTCATATCTGATAGAACTATTAGTTTGTTTGAAATTTCTAATGCTTTATTTAGTTTTACAGAGAACTTATCAACAGCTTCATTTAATTTAATTTCATTGACCTTTAAATTGTGCAGTGAATGATTAAAGGAATTAATAGCGGTGGAAGAGACTAATATATTTTCTTTGATCAAATATGCCAAGTTTTTGTTATTGTTTTGTACAGCATTAATTGCGTCGTCATATTTGATCGCATCGTTTTCATCTAATGTGCCAAAAATGTGTTTCATTACGGTTCCTACACCACCAAACCATGCTCCACGCTTTGATCTCTTGTCGAGGAGATGAGAGATGGCGTGATATTTTTTATTAATATTTCGGTACTGCACAATTAAGGGTTCAAGCATATTATTGCATTTCAGCTCATCTGTAATATTCATGTCCTTATTGCAAATATGGTTCATGTTAGTAAGGACAGAATTGATGTTTTCGATATGAATTTGGATGTGAGAGATATCGATTGGCATTAATATGCTTAAATGTCCGTTTACAATTTTTAGTTGACCGATGTAATCAAAAAAGATTCCAGAGCCTGATGAGACTGGTTGTACATAACTTGGGGTGACTAATGTAGGTGAACTGAAATGCAAATAACTAAACTAAGTACAAACCTTAACAAATAGTAAAAATAATAGTAATAATAAAATTTAAAACAAAAGAGTTATATATATAAAAAAAAAATATTCATAAGACTAATTAAAAATAAAAGATTTAATATTTTAACAAATTTTAGAATTATTCTACAAAATCGTACAACGACACGTGTATGTAATGGGTATATACATATATTTTAAACTTCCTGGGAGGAAGGAGGGGTGACTGAAACCTCAGCTGGTTTAATTTCATCGACATGATGCTTAACATGCCTTCTGTTAATTAGGAGGGAAACAGTATTGTTTCCGTGCATTTTAATGATTTTATAGGGACCTTTCCAAATGGGAGAAAGGGCCTTTCGAAGTCTTAGATGATTTTTCAAATATACAAAATCACCGACTTTAAATTTGGTGTTTCGTGTTTTCTGGTCGTAATATAGTTTTGATCTCTCCTTAGACTTTTGGATATTTTGAAGAGCTTGTTCTCTTGAGAATTTTAATCTATGTTGGAGCATCTTAACATAATCAGGGTAAGTATCACAAGATTTTTCGTCGAAGACAGAGTCTGGAATATAGGGTTTGTGACCAAATAACAGTTCGTATGGTGTATAATGTGTGGTGCAGTGAACTGCAGAGTTGTACGCGAGCATAGCTGTGTAAACATATTTTGGCCAGTTATCCTGATTTTGATTAACGTATGATTTTAGGTATTCCTTAAGAGTAGAGTGGCTTCGTTCTAAAGCACCCTGTGTTTGTGGGTGATATGGAGAGGACCATAATTGTTTAATTTTGAGGAATGCACATGTGTTTTTAAACAGTTCCGCAGTAAAATTCGTGCCTTGATCGGTTAAGATCATTTTTGGGATACCGAATATAGATATAAAGTGAATAACACAGTCCGTGGTTTCTTCCGCGCAGACGCTACGTAAGGGGTATGCTGCGGAGAATTTAGTGAGGTCGTCTTGTATTGTCAAGATATATTTGAGTTTCGCGTGTCCTGATTCGGGTAGAGGTCCTACGATATCGAGGGATACTCTTTGGAAGGGTGTACTGGAAGAGGTTGTTATTTGCATTGGAGCTCTATTTGTTTTCCTAAGAGCCTTATTTTCTTGACATAATGTACATTTACGGACATAGTTTTCTACGTCTGACCTCATGTTTTTCCAATAGTATTTTTCTTGAATTCTTTTTAACATTCTAGTGGATCCCATATGCCCGGCAATGGGTAAGTCGTGATTCTCCTTTAAAATTTTGGGGATTTCACTTAGATTTGGATAATTAATGATGTTCCTGTAAATTTTAATAGCGATGTTAGTGCCATGAAAAAGGTACGCGAGTATATTGTATAGTTTTATATAGGATGTTTTAGCAAACGGGTCTTTGAAATCCGATATAGCAATTTCATTTGGAGCTTCGTTTCCCGTGACTAACTCGTTTCTAAGGTTTTGCAAGGCTTTATAGAGATCGGGGTAAGTTACTTCATCAAAATGGTATACCTTTGTAAAGGTGAAATAGTATATTCTGTTTTCAGATTCTAATCTAAGGGATGAACACAGTGTCCGTTCTTTATTTAAAAATTCGTTGACGTCAGATTGATTTGCAAGGATTTCTTCCACAAATGGGTTAGCATCATCTAAGTCAATTGATGTAGGGATAATAAGGATTTTACAGTCTGCGTCTAATAATTTGTTTGCATATTCATGGATAACGGTGTCATATGTGTGCTTTTTATTAGTAGTCGTTTTCAGGTATTCCGAGTAGGTTTCATTACAGGTTTGATTAGACTTCGGCACATTTATAGGATTTAGGTTATTCGGTTCATTGAGGGTTTCAGCATTAGATCCAGAGGGCAGAGGATCGTCCATTATTTCCTGAAGAGGATCAGGATTAGGTAGATTGCCATTGTCAGGTAAGGATTTTGTGGTTTGTTGTACTTCCTCCATATCATTACATATGTCTCTTTCTGTTTCAGGTTCTGGTGGGCAACCATGGAGATCAAAGTCAACATGCTCGAACGGGATTGGGGAATTGGCGAGTAGATCTTCTATATCAAATGGACTAAGGGTCATATTTTCCAAGGTTTGGGGTAGAGTGTCTGATGGACCTGCACCAGGCGAAGGTAAGTCTGTAGAGTCGCTTGGATTAACGTCTCCAGTTTTAACCGCGTTAATAGGATTTGGGATATTAGGTGGATGACGTGATAAAGCATCTGCTGCGGAATTATATTTGCCCTTGCGATATATTATCTCGTACTCATATTCTTCAAGTTTGAGTCTCCATCTTTGGAGTTTACTAGAAGGGTCTTTGTGATTAAACAGCCATTTTAATGGTCGATGATCTGTCATTATTTGGAATTTCCTACCGTACAGGTAAGGCCGAAAGGTTTTGCAACCGAAGATTATAGCAAGAAGTTCTTTTTCTGTAGTGCTATAATTGCATTCATTTTTATTCAGTGTTCTGGAAGCAAAGGCAATTGGTCTGTCTTTACCGACAGAACCTTGGGAGAGTACAGAGCCAATTGCGTGATTTGATGCGTCGCAGGTAAGAATAAAGGTTTTGGTAAAGTCAGGGTAGTTTAGTACTGGAGCAGTCGTCAGTTTTGTTTTTAATTCGTCGAAAGCCACTTGTTGTGGATTTTGCCATTCAAATGAAACGTCCTTTTTCAAGAGGTTAGTTAGAGGCTTAGCAATCTTAGAAAAGTCAGGGATAAATCTACGATAGTAAGAGACAAGTCCAAGGAAGGATTTTATGTCTTTGGGAGATTTTGGTCTAGGAAAATCTATAACGGCCTTTATTTTATCAGGGTTTGGTTTTACACCCTGTTCTGTTATGATATGCCCTAGGTAGGCTACTTCTCGTCTGAGAAACTCACATTTATCGGGTTGCAACTTAAGATTGTGTTCCCTTAAACGTTGGAAGATACAGCGTAAGTTATTAATGGCCTTGTCTAGATCATATCCGTAGAGAACTATGTCATCTAGGTATACAAAACATCGTGTTCCTTGAAGTCCAGCTAGTGCGGTATTCATTAATCTTTGAAATGTGGATGGGGCATTTTTAAGCCCAAAAGGCATGCGCGTGAATTGATAATGACCTTCGGGTACCGAAAACGCTGTTTTGGCTTTGTCTTCTTCCTCTATAAGTATCTGGTGGAATCCCGAGGCTAAGTCAAGGGTACTGAAGTATTTACTCGAACCAAGCTGGTCAAGGATCTCATTTATTTGTGGAATGGGGTATGTGTCTCCTATAGTTATGTCGTTCAGTTGGCGGTAGTCTATGACTATCCGCCACTTCCTTTGTCCGGATGAATCTAATTTTTTGGGGACAACCCAAATAGGAGCTGACCAAGGTGAGTTTGAGGGTTCTATAATCCCTTGATCTAACATCTGGTTAACTTGTTTTTTGACTTCTGACTTATGGATTTCTGGAAAACGGTAAGATTTGACGTGAATAGGAACTTGGGAAGTTGTTTGGATAGAATGTTTCAGGGTGTTTGTAAAGCTCAGTTTCTCGTCAGGGAGATGGAAAATGTCAGAGTACTCGGAACAAAGATTGTAGAGCGCATTTTCTTCTTCGGGATTTAGATGCGAAGTTCTAAGTTTATTAAGGACTTCTTGAGTACGGTGATAGGAGTCATGATATTGAATTGAATTAATGAGATGTGATTGGGTTGGTGATCCTGGTGTGTTTGAAGGTTCCATTGGATTTAGAGTAAGATTTAAATTTGAATTAAGGGCGATAGGAGATTCCGTTATATTTACAACTGTTAAGTTGATTCTTTTGTTTTCTTTTACTCTCACGAGACAGTTTGCTATTAGAAGGTCTTTTATTTGAGTTTGGTCTAAGATAGTCCCTTCTATTAATTCCGGATTCGAGACAGAACATTCAATGACCATTTCTGATCTAGCAGGTATAGTGTAAATAGGTTCGTGAAAGAATAGTTTTAGATTTATATTATTAATTTTCAGAATATTTTTATCATAGTCAATATTACAGCGAAGGGCATTCAGCATGTCATTTCCGACTATACCATCATATGGTAGGTTTATTTCTTTTACTACATGGAATTTGTAACTTATTTCTTTTTTGGATAAATCTGATAATTGCAATTTTAATTTGAAATGGCCTAATGTTTTAGTTGATTCGTGGCCTGGATCTATACCTTTAAGGTTAATTCGTTCCTTAACGAGGTTGGGATTATTATGGATGGAGTCAGATTTAATTAGGCTAATCGAGGACCCTGAATCTATGAGTAATGATAATGGTATGTCTGAAACTGATGATTTTACAAGAATGTGAGGTAATAATATTTTTGTAGGATCAGTGGTGATTTCGTAGATTTTATTTGATATAGACTCGTGTGATTTATTAGGTTCAGTGAGATTGGGAAAGTTTGTTTTAAAAAATTTTATTTCCTGAAGGAGGTCTCCGCTTTGGGGCTGGTTACCCTGTTGTGTGACCTTTGGACGAAGGTCTCCGTTTTGGGGCTGGTTACCTTGTTGTATGACCTTTGGACGAAGGTCTCCGCTTTGGGGCTGGTTACCCTGTTGTATGACCTTCATGTTGGATTCAAACGGGTTGCCGATTTGGGACTGGTTACCCTGCTGTATAACCCTTGGACGAAGGTCTCCGCTTCGGGGCTGGTTACCCTGTTGTATGACCTTGATATTAGATTCAAACGGATTACCGATTTGGGACTGGTTACCCTGCTGTGTAACCCTTGGACGAAGGTCTCCGCTTTGGGGCTGGTTACCCTGTTGTATGACCTTGATATTGGATTCAAACGGGTTGCCGATTTGGGACTGGTTACCCTGCTGTATAACCCTTGGACGAAGGTCTCCGCTTTGGGGCTGGTTACCCTGTTGTATGACCTTGATATTGGATTCAAACGGGTTGCCGATTTGGGACTGGTTACCCTGCTGTATAACCCTTGGACGAAGGTCTCCGCTTTGGGGCTGGTTACCCTGTTGTATGACCCTTCGTTTGGATTGGATAATAGATGTTGTTGAAATAGGTGTTTTGGATTTAGTGGTATTTATACGCCAACGTGTGTCGACTTTCGACTGAGGCCTCGTGCGACACGAAAACGAGACCCTTATTGGTTTAACTCTGCGCTCTCGTTATTATCACAAACGTCTTCTCCCTCTGATTCAGGTTCGGGTATGAAATGTACGCGAGAAGTAGAAGGTTTTTGTTGATATGAATTTCGGAATCGGTTATTATTATATTCTCTTCTTTTGCAGTTTTCGATTACGTGACCTGGAAGTTTACAGTATCTACATTGAAGATTTGATTGATCACTGTTGGGTTTGTGTGCTCCCGAGTAATTAGGTTGGAAATTTTTTGGTGTAAATGTTTGGGTTACGAAAGGTTTAGTACGCGGATTTTGATTTGGAACAGAAGATGATCTTTGTGGTTTATGTTCTGAGTTACGTCTGTATAATGTTTCTTGAATACGCTCTTCCGAAATTGCAAAGTTAATTGCTTCGTTCAGATTTTTGGGTGACTTACACCTGACAATGTTAGAGACTCTGGGTTGAAGACCCATTAGAAAATGGTGGAGGGCAAGCTCTTCCATTGCCGCAGTGCGGCCCGATAATTCTTTTACTTTACTGTTAGATAAGGAAATTTCAGTTAGAAGTTGTGATAAACATGTTTCCACTCGGAGGGAAAATTGGGTTACGTTTTCATTATACGCTTGACGACTTTCTTGTAATTCGGTAAGTAAGTGAGAATAGTGTTTCCTGACACTGAACTGGGTTTTTAAAAAATCTTTGAGCTGCTCCCAGGCTGTAAATTCTTTAATAGAACAGGCTACCTCAGCTTTACCGCTGAGTTGGCATAATATATATTTAAAAACTATTGGTTTTTGAATTTCTGTGGCGAGTTCATAAGCATTGTTACAATTTATTATAAAAGAGTTCAATGTTTCTCTGTTCCCGTCATAGAGCTTGATAAATTTTAATAGTATATTTAAATCTAATTCCATGATATTCGTCTGATTATTACGCTTAGCCCCCCTGGTTTTCCTGGAATCGCAAGTTCTTTCGTCTTCCGTATCGGATGGTAAGTTTATATCACTAGGAATTTGCAACGTTGTTTTAGACGATTTCGATTCGGACATTGTTATTAATTCTCGAAACGATAATTGTTGCATACACAGAATGAATAAGATAACAAATATAAGCCAGACTCACTCAAGCAATACGAAGAATGCGTAGGCGATCGCGATAGTGTTCATGTTGACAGGATATGATGACACCTGGATTCTTGTAGGTAGTTTCACTGAATTCACCCAATGAATTTATTTATAGGATTATTTAAAATAATTATTGTAGGAAATTTAATCATAGAGATTTTGTAGAAGTTTTGTAGAAACAGGAAATATCGGCCGTTTTAGAATTTATGACACTGCCACTTTTGCACTTTTAGAGTTATTATTTATTTATTTCTTTTAGAGTTTTTACACTTTTCGGGTATTTTGAGTTCTTTCACAGTATAGCACTTATTTTAATAGAGACCGAGGACCCAGTTTTGGATCCCACCGCTGCCACCAATGTTATAACGTGGAATAAATTTCACTTTTTAAAAAAAGATTTATTGAGATTTATATATGATTTAGATATATGGATTTAGGAATTATATTAATAAGAGCCTTTGGCAACCATGTCGCGGCTGCGGTCGAGGGAAGACTGGCGCTCCCGATGCTTGAGTGAGCTTATAGCCCGAGACAATGCTGATGCAGCAGTAGCGCATCAGCATTTCCATTAACACTACCAAGATATAACAGTACGAAATTCTTCCATTTGAAATTCATCGTCCTACCAACATAAAGGGCCACTATAACCATTTGTTAAATAGTTGTATAAATTTATTCTAGATACTATTATCTAATAATTATTAATAATCTTGTTAACAGGGTGATTATTTTGGTTATATCCTGTTTTATTTCATTTCATAATTATATGTATCTTGCATTATTTAAGGTAGTTAGCGAATTTCATGCGTTCTTTTCTACTACTCGTGCGTTTTCTATTTTACGTGACATTGGCAGAGTGCTGCGTAATTTGCGCTGTACATGCCATAAATAAAGATAACCATAATATAGTTTACTAATTTAGTTTTTAGTGGTGTGATGACACATGTTTCTCTTAGTCTTGAATTTTTGAACTCTAGAATTGTAATTTTTTGTATGATGATACTAGATTTTACCCGCAAATTCGTCTCCATAGTACTGAAATAAATATTAGCTTCTGTTACTCTAAAACCCTGCAAATATCTCCATCACAAAGATCAGATCGATCATGGGGATTAAATTACAATTTCGATTGCAATGATTCCGCTACTTGAAACTTGGTATATTAATAAAAGATGGCGTTTTTTAATCCTGATTTTTCTGTTAAAAAGACAGGATTTTGTAGGCCTATATGTTACTCCGGTGTATAAGCATGAGTTGCGCCCAATTTCGTCGATATCGGTTCAGCAGATTGTCTGTGAAAAAGTAACAGGCAGACTTTTCCATTTATAATTTATAGGATTTATAGGATAGATTTTGAATAATTCAAAATCGATTTCAAAACATCTATGTTATAGTGTCTCTCGATGATCATCGAAAATCAATGATAATGGAAGGTCCATTGGATATTTTTATTTAAACCTTCCCTGGCCTCCTTGCGTCGTTACCATCATTACTGCAAGTCGTGACCTCTTTATAACAACATCTTCTCTTTGTCTTCCATCGGTTCCGGCTTTCGGCCATGTGGATGGCCTCGAAGACTTGTTTTGAGTTGTGCGGATCTAGTCTGACCAGCGCATAGGGCTAAGTCCTCTCTGATAGGTCTCTTGCCATCAACCTTGCCGGTGACGATAATTATCAAACCTTCACTGGACTTCCAAAAATAATTGAAGACCAAAATAAGCCAAATCGGTAAAGCTATTCTCGAGTTTTAGCGCGACTAACGAACAGCAATTCATTTATATAGATAGTTGTTGAAACTACGTAATACTTATTATTTATAGTTTGAGGAATAAGTAAAATATATACGTTCACTCATTCTTGTCTTAATAGTAAGTATTTTCTATAACGTCCCTTTTTAGGGACATTGGCATAATGCAATTGCAATTCTTAATTTCATTATTTAGTTTCAATATATGTATAAATATATGAGACACACACACGGTCGTAACTTAATACCTGTGTTCCCAAAGTAAGTAACTTAATACCTGTGCTATGGGTGATAGACAACTGGTAATATAGTACATATATAATTGTATATACATAATTTAATACAAATATACACTCAGACTTGAAGAACCAAAAAATTGTTAATAGAAAATGTTGGCCGTCGATGGGAATCGAACCCGCGACCCGTGGAGCCACTGGAGGTTCACTACCCACTGCGCCAACGGGCCTGTCCAAAAATGTATATGTATACTGCATACTTATCATAATTATATTCTCCGTACGCGATATTTCATAATATCATGAAATTTAGTATGTACTACTAATATTTCACGGTAATAGGAAATTTTAAGTATAATTCCTCACACACAAGTTCATTTGTAAGGCAAGAGAACTGTCTCTTGGTCAAATTGTTTTTTGACAACTTTTTCACAAGTGTAGATGCACTTACTGCCCTAAAATCAAGGAATATCAAAGATATTGGGACAATAAGTAAATTTCTGGATGCAAGCAAATAAAGTTTGATGCAAGAAACCACCTGATCTAACATATACCCCGAAGATGATATGAGCTTTTGTGTAAAAAGAAAATATACAGAATATGTTTGCAATATGATGTATCACTACATAATAAGTGTTCCGTGTCACCGCTAAAAACCGTAAAACTGTTCTAAACACATACAAATAAAGTACGAAGCATACTGAACATGCTACAAACGTTTATATGTATAAGTGTATAATTTCGCTAATGCATATTGTGCCAATGTCCTAAAAATATGTTTCTTTCTTTCTAAAAAGAGAATGTCCATATGGACCGAAAATTAATAAAATTGTTTTCTTTGCACCAATATCATCCTACTAATTGTAAATAACTCAATTATTATAAAAAAAAAATCTATCATGGAAAATAGCAGGTAGTGAGTTAAAAGACATAGTTAGCTTTGTATTTGAATGAAATGTCCAATCTTGAGAGTAACAATTTGTATTTGTACAATTTTATGTAACAACTAATAATTACAATCCCCAAATCCAAGTTAAACTTAAATATCTGATGATTCATCCATTATGATGATGTCAGTTATGAATTCAAATAACGGTTCATTTTCAGGTAAATCTTCTATCTCAATACCCCTAGCGACAGCACCTAATTATAAATACAAAGAAGATGTTAGCGCTCCTCTTTGCCGCAGCAAAGTCTGCACTGACATTGTCAAAGGTTATGACTGTGGAGATGAAGTAGCTGACTGGATATCAAATGCATTAGGCATCTCATATTTAAGACTAATAAAACAGGCTGCTGATGACAATAGACTTCAAAAGAAAAAGAATGTTGAAGAAAAAACCATGATTTCGCTCAGCAACCAAGCTCAATTTCTTTTAATAAACAAGGCAACGGTGAAATGGTTGAAAAGCAAGATAAAGGACTCAACTTTTACAGATGATGTGGACTCTTTGATTGAGAGATTCAGAGGGAATTTGGTTGTTGAGACATCAAAAGAGCTTATTGAAAGAGACTGGAAAACAATAATTATTGGAAAACAGCAGTTTAAGGTAAAACTTGGTCTTCAATTGGTTCGATTTTACTAGTATCATATATTAAGAGGTGTAGTATTTTTCCTTTACATTTCATTACCTTTTCCAAGTAATTGGCAGGAAGCTTTGTGAGTCAGTCATAAACTGGCAAGTGTAGTTGGGACATGCTGAATAGCAAAGAGGTATTAGATAAAGGGATATACTGCATGCATTTGAAATAGAAAAATTCCCCTGTGTTTAAAGTCTTAGCCTTGATATTACTTTATTCTATTTTATTTCAATTCTATCCATTATAAAATCAGGACTGTTCTGTAATAACCCTAGTTACACTCAAAACTAGCATTATTTATTTTTATACAAAATATAAAAAAACCTAATGTAAAAGATTTTTTTTAATGTAAATATATTTTGCAAATATTTCTTCAGGTGCAACATTTTCATAATTTTACAGGTAGAAGGTCAGTGTTCCAGATGTCAGATGATATGTATAGATCAAAAAACAGGTGATAAAACTGTAGAACCGTTAAGAACAATATCTGAAGAATTTAACGGTAAAATGAAATTTGGCATATACTTAAGCTATATGGGTCCTATAAATGGGTGCAAAGATGGCATGTTAAGTATACATTCCCAGGTGAATATTTTAAAAGAGGATTAATAATTGTAGACGAACAACATGCATCTCCTGAATAATCTGTAAAATAATTTCAATTTTAGACTGACAGGTTGTATTCTTGAGTGGTATTTAATTTTAAAATTTTATAAACATAATGCTAGTTACAGGCACAAATATTGTTTGTGATAATATGATATGAATGTTTAACATTAAAATATTGCAGACTGAGAAAGACTTCAAATATTCTGGTCTATTATAACTGCAATAAAAAGCAGCATCATTTTCTGATATACATGTGCACTAAATGGCATTACATAATAAGTGTTCAAATAATACTCGTGTCCCTTCAATTTTATTAGCGAGCAGTGGGATATTCAAATGTTACTAATATTCGCAATCAAATTTTATTCCCAGTATTTTTTAACTAACAATTTAACATCAGACAACAACAATAAGATTGAAATAGAATCTCTTTTAATTGGCCTTTATGCTTCTCTCTTACTTGGGACAATATTTTTAAATTATAATTTTGTATATAACTATCTTAATTTGATTATAGGGTAAATAATAGTGTTGTAATTAAGAGTAAAATGTTAACTATCTTTGAATTAAATGCCTTCTTTCAATCGATATATTGGTTATATGTGTCAAATAAAATAAAAACCTGAAAGCATATTGCTGAAGTGATTGTAATTAATTTTCATTTAACTCCTTGTGAATTAAATACAAATTTTCTTTTGTTATGAAATCATATAAGACTGAGAATATATACCAGCTAATATAGGTTTTAATAGACAAACGGAAAAAATTAATTCATAGAATAAAAAGGGAAGTAATTAAATGTATGCATTTTGAAACCTTTTAGTTTTTATTTCCTAAAGTTTGATGTGATATATGTAATTTGTTCACTATTTTAATTGAATAAAATATTTTTCTGTATTTCTATGTTACCAAGTTATAGGATATTTTATTTTTTCAATTAGTTTTTGTTATTATACAAAGGTTTGCTATTAAGTTATGGTTCAGGTTGTGTGTTAAAAATATTGATTTTTTAGATAATTTAATAATTTTTGTTTTTAAACATTGTTATTCCTAAGATGATGTGATATTTTATTAAATGTTATGATATTGCACAGTTGATTGGTTGTTGTCCTTTTATCTCCCTTGGTTCTGCACCTGTTGATACATCATAAACTACATCAGCTACTTCCTGGTAATCTGGCAATGCCATAGTCCTCAGCTTGGAATAAATAAGTTTATCATTTACAACAACTTCAAAAGAGCCTGAAACAACATATGCACAAATGAATGTGTAATAAATTCTATTTTTGTATATTTATTTAGGGTCAATATGCACAATGTATATACTGTCCAAATACCCAAGTGGTTAGAATTTTATGGTGTTCAAATGTTATTTTACACTTTGATACAAAAAGTTTGATTTATAATGCTTTTAATTACATGATTTATATCTTCAATACCTTTCACACAATTAGTTGTTATAAATAATGTGAAGATGTTAATTTTTCATTTCAATTAAAGTAAATTATTGCTAATAAGGATTCGGCAATTTTACTCACTTCTATACATATCAGAATATTATATATATATCATAAATCGATTGCATTATTAAATACCTTATTCAATTAATATATAGGACAAGCACCTACCCTGGCGTCCTTTACTACAAATAATCGTGGCTTCCGGGCTGCTGCTTTTAATAGTTTCAGCTAATTTTAAACAATGACTTCCGTAATCACATATTTTACTGAAAAATATTTAAGAAAATTATAGACCTATTAATAATAAGACTTAAATATGTTATTAATTTGTCGAATGAAAGAATTACCAATACTCTATCTCGACTTTAGGTTTATAGCTTGAATGTTGAAATTTCATAACAAACAAAATATAAATAATATTGTTAATATTATTATTATCTTTCTTTATGGCAGCGTTAATTAGGCGCAAATCACTCTGCCAGTGTCACGTTAAATTCAAAATACACGACTAATGGAATTTAGAATTTGGCACGAAGATAATGCTCCAAAAAGAAAAAAATAATGCAACAAAATTAAAAATATACCTAGGTATTTACAAAATTGACACAAAAAAACCCACCAACCACAGACTATTAAATGGTATACTATTCATATAGTATGAAATTAGTGGTCTATGTTAACTATTGAGTATTATAGCAGGTACTCTGTTATACCTATAGTTAAATCATAAACAAGAAATTTAGTCGTACGAATGAAATGAAGTTAGATTTCAGGATGATAATTTTAAATTTTCATCTATTTATTGTATTATACTGTATTTTTAGAAACTGACACGAAAAAAAAATGTATTCATTCGTTAGGACTAGTTATGTACTTGAATAAAAATCATAATTAGTGACATACAGTTTTACTGATTTTATTTTAACGTTACTGTTTCTTTGCAGTTTTTTTTTAAATGAAAATATTCCTGTATAACAAAATAAAACGAAATATTTTAAAAACAATTTTAATAAGGAAATACCATTTTTTATAGAATTCTTTACCCTAATTAAATTTTATACAATTCTTTTTCTTTATCAAAATAATGTTTTAATGAATCTTATCATGATTTATAGAAGCAGGCGTTACTTTGCGGAATTCCATATTACGTAACGTATTGAGTCGGAGTCCATATTCATGTCCATATTCTCCACACTTGTGATAAGGGACTCCGACTCAATACGTTAGAGCAACTTGAGATAATAAAAAATAACAATGGTCACTCAATTAACGAGCAAGTAAATGTATCTAATTCCGTTTTGCTACATGTGTTTGGAGGGGACGGTATTGGTGGGGGTTGAATTATTTAAGACTGCTTGTATGGGTAGCGCGGCGCATTACGATTTTTGTCGTGGAGCCTATCCTCCTGATAATGCTTCGGTTTCGGGGCGAAACGATCGTCGAGATTGTGGTGGTGGGTGTGTGTGCTGCTTTTGTGTGCGTTGTTGCTGGTGAATTGCGCCTTGGGGTGCATGTGGTGGCTTGTCCTGCATGTATAAGGTACGTAGATTTTGCCTGCTTCATACACATTGGCTTTGCATGCATTCACTTAACCCGTGCGGATTATAGCAAAGTAGTTAGTTCTGTTATATTGCTTGAATCTTATCAATTCTATTTTTTATATTTAAGACGACGTTCCCGACGCTAGTGGAGCTTCTGCGCTCTACTCTCTGCATTTCCCAACCTCTAGGATGCTTCTGCGCTCACCCGGTGACGCTGTAAAAGCCGTTAGGGCTAACAGTAATTCTTCCATTCAACAAAAGCATTTACTAAATAAGACAAAGTTAATAAGATTTCGCTTCGATTTCCCAGAATATACGACGGCTTTAGATTTTAGTAGTAAGTTTAGCGCCAATTCCGCCCGCTGAAAATATTACTGACATTTTAAATTATAACAATAAAGTCCACTTTCCTACCAATATTCCATCATACCACAATGTATCGTATGCTTATGTGTCGATAAATTTATTGCATAAATTAAAGTTTAAAGCAAAAAAAAGGAATTTTGCTGGCATTGATTTTTCAACTTAATTTTATCAACTTTGAACTCAAGATGTTTAAAAAATTAACAGTAGTTAATAAGTAAATCCTAAATAATACTTATTTTTCATTTAAAATTTGCGGTTTTAGCATGTTTTTAATTATTTCATTTTATTTTTTGCTATCTTATAATGTTTACGAGTCAATATTTTTAATGTAAATTTGATTTAAGGAAGTTTTCTGGTTTTTGTATGTCTTTATTTACAATTTTATTTCTAAATAAATAAATAATGATGATGATTAATAATTCCTTGATGATTAATAAATAGTTGTTTTCTTGTTACTTTACTACATAAAATATTTTTCCTTTATGTAAATAACATAAATAGCAACAGAGCACAGACGTGTAATACCTAAATATACCACGCGCGGGAAAATAAACAAACAGAATCAAAGAGATAATGGCGAGACTTAGAAGCTTAATCATGCAAATCAAAATAATCATTAGTCGATTAAACTTTCTCCACGATTCCGTCAACGCCATTGAATCTTTTATAATGCTACAAATGGTTCGAAATATAGTTATTACCGCTCATAACAAGCACAAACTTAACGGTCAATTTTTCAAAGCATTCAATTTTAAAATGTACCTAATTAAGTTGCTGTTCTCTACTACTATTTTTAGACCCAATGTAAAATGTTGGCAGAATAAGTTTAAAAACTACCATACACATATATATTTTATGCATTGAAACACCACAGTATACACACCATGTTAATGTTTAAATTAATCTACCCACATTTGGGAAATAAAATTATAGTAAATCTTCAACATAACCAATAATAGGGCGAATAAATTATACTTTAACTACCCCCTTTATACACTAAAAATATTGTATCGAAAGTTAGCGTGGCAGAATACCGCAAGCTACATTTCAATCTCATTCGTATGAGCAATATGTCGGGCCATCATAAAGAAGATGAGAAATGGGAGAGACGAAAAACGTACTTATTCCGTAGCTTGTTCGAGGATCCACGTAAGTCAAATATGCAACAATACCTCATCTATAATACCGCAGCTTTACCCTAGACACGTGTCGATACTCATGCCTTAGATGTGTTGACCACGTTGTATAGCTAATGAATTCATTTTAAAAGTAAGGGGAATCGGCGCAGAAGTAGATCTTAATATTTTCTTTAAATGCGAAACATGTCGTGTGACTTGTCTTTTGGATCATAAAAGTCAAATCAATTCCCACATATCAGTTAAAGTCTTAGAATGATCAAGTTTGAAGTCGACTGTTGAGTCAACAACTGTAAAGTTTAAAATTTAACCTTTAAAGCTTTATTTGGATCGCTTGACTCAAAACTTAAAATATAAAATACAAATAAGGTATGACTTATGCGATGAATTTATTTATTTTAGCGTTGTCAGCAATAATAGAAGAACGTGGAGATTCATCGACAAGGGCGGAAGATACACAAGCCTTAGTAGAACTTGGGGAACCTTCACGGTCGCCGAATGATCCTCTCGATAGAAGATTTAGCCCTCTACCAGAACTTATCGTCGAAGTAGAGAGAAAGCCTTCATATGATGAGTCGGATGAATTTTACAAAAATTTAGAAATAGTAATGAAAAGTCTTGTTAGGAAATATTTGTCTAAAAATGAACTAAGTAAAGCCGATGAAGCAGTTTATGATGATCGTTTCCTAGCAGAAATGGACGTAGAAGAACCGGAAGTACTTGCAATAACTACAGGTACATACACTAATAACAGATTTAGATAAGTGATTGAGGATGGACTTCATCTCGATGTCAAATAACAAGTTCGAAAGAGTTACACTTTGTTTGTCTTGCAGATGTAAGTCGGGAGGATACTTCGTCGAGTTCCATGATACGATCTCCGCAGATGGTAAGACGCCGCCAAAGCTACTCCAATGATATGACAATCAGTGATCTTCCTTTAAAGGAAGTGAAATATTCCGAGTCTCCTGCTACACCGTGCAGAGAAGTGATACATGATATGGAGCCAGATAATTCAGTTTCCAACGTGCACAGCGATGAAGAAGGTGACGAACCTTCACTATCTGGTGATGCTGAAAATGCAATCGCTTCAACATCCATTTCTAAATCAGGTAGCTATATTTGTCTTATCGTATATATTTCAACTTTTTATTTTGAGCCGTGATAGCCCAGCGGTGAGACCGTGCGGCTCTTTCGAGAGGAACACGAGTTCAAACCAACAACACAAACAACGAGTGAAGGAAAACATCGTGAGGAAACCTGCATATCTCTAGAGAATTCTGTAACCTACCAATCCGCATTGAAGCAGCGTGGTAGGTCTTAGCTCCAACCCTTCTCTTCAGAAATGGAGAGAGGAGGGATTGTAACAGGCCGCTACTTTACTTATATATTTCAACTAATATTTTAAGTTACGCGTTATAGTATCCCCATTAGTGCAATATTTGTTTTCATGCCTATCTCTAAAAGAAAGACGGATTTTTTATACTATGTGTTACGCCGGTGTATTAGCTTAAATCGTGTCAAATCTCGTTAATATCGGTCCAGTGCATGAGCCGTGAGAACTAAACAGACGTTAGCATTTATAAAATAAGTATAGATATAACGAATGGTTTCGCTACTATTTGTATATGAATGCGTACACCAAAACATACGTAATGAAGTGCACTTTATTGTACAATATTATTAAAATCTAGCTCCACCAGTGGTTTCGTGCTATTCTACTCGAGCGGTAAAATTCAATTACAGCTTAGGGATATAAAAAATAATCGATGTTTAATAATAATCGGTTATTTTATTCTTATATTAGATTTTTATAAATAATCGATTTTCTAAACATTAAAAAAACACATTTTCAAAGACATCGATTATAATAATTACCCTCTTTTTCTTCTTTTTTTTTATAAGATTTGCTTTATTTTAAAGCGGAAAAAGGGAGAAAATAGGTTTGTAATGGTAGATTTTAGTTCGTGGGCATCATAGACTACTAACCAAGATAGTGGCCACGGTGGATGCCACTCTGCCGATACGTCGAACGTTATACAAAGGTAACTCGATTTTATCGCGATGTGACCCGTATGTTTTATCTAATAATAGAATGAAAATGGATTATTTAGACATCGATGTTTTCCACTAGAAAACACTGTCGACCGGTGGGTGCAGTGTGCGGGTGTTGCAGTGTGGAAGACAATTTATTTTCGCGCCTGGAGTTTTAATTACGCGTTATCTGATAAGATATTCATACAATGCTGCAAGTAAAAAACGTATAAAAGTTGATAAGGATTAATACTCTATTCACCTAAATCGCGTTCCAGATACTGAATCGTACGTGACTATTAATAAAAAGTGGTTATATAAAATGACTCTACAAAGATAGATAGAGGATTTTTTTCTTCACATATTGTTTTATTATATACCAAAGGAGGGATGGCCTGATATTTTTGGCAATTTTTTTTAATCAAGAAAAACCCCTTATCAGTCTCGCCGCCCCATGGAGACGAGTGGCGAGTATGTCGGACTCGCACCGGCTAAAACAACCTGAGTGCTCCACGTGGGCAGGGTACCGTAAAACATATTGCCCCCATCCCCACCAGCAGTAACTCTAAGCCCCAGAGCGTGCCACCTCTGGCTCGGGACTTCTGTATTTCAACAATTACCGCAACCAATTGACACAAAACCCTAAAAAGTTATATATCCAAATCTTTCTTATAACTCACTTTGTCTATTCTTGAAAAATAAAAGCAGTTAAAGTTATATAGCGAAATTTATCTCGGTAACGATCTTTCAATCTCAAAAGCTTTCTTTCTTCTTGGAATATGTTGGGCTATCGTAGAGTGGACGAGGAATGGGAAAGAAAAAAACGTACTGTTTCGCTGCTTGTTCGAAGATCCACGTAAAACAAATATTCAACAATAAATCATCCATAACGCCTCACTTTTTCTCTAGGTAACGTGTCGATACTCATACCTCAGATGTATTAATCACATCGTATAGCTAATGAGTTCATTATACTACTTGTATAAGGAACTCATTAACTCGTTGTTTTGCAAAACGTCATTATACTAAAGTAAGGGGATCCGGCACAAAAGCAGATCTTAATATTTCATTAAAACGTGGAACATATCGCAAGTGAGACCTATATTTTTGGGTCATAGAAGGCAAATCATCATTTTCCACAAATCAGCTGACCCTGAAATCTTTATTATTTTCTTTATCTCTTGACCAAAAACTTAAATTCTATAGTACAAATAAGTTTTTACTTACACGATACATTTATTTATTTTTAGACTTGTCAGTAACAACAGAAGAACGGGAAGATTCATCGACAAGGTCGGAGGATAAACAAGCTTTTGAACAGCTCCGGGAACCTTCAAGATCACCGAATGAACCTCTCAATAGAAGCTCGAGCCTTCCACCAGAACTTATCGTGGAAGTAGAGAAAAGGCCAATATATGATGAGTCGGATGAATTTTACAAGAATTTAAAAGTAGTAATGAAACGTATTGCAAAGAAATACTCTAAAAATGAACCAGATAAAGCAGATGAAGCTTATGGTGATGATCGTTCCCAAACAGAACTGGACGAAGAAGAACGGGAAGAACTTGCAAAATCTATAGGTACTTATACCAATAATCTGGATTGCTATTTAAATGGTGCGGTTCGTACTTAAATAATAGGTGCTCTAAAGTAGTTCTTGACGGTTTCGAATTAAACAATTTCTGTAACATATCAGGAGTGCCACAAGGGTCACATTTAGGACCATTATTTTTTAATATTTTTATAAACGATATTGGCTCAAATTTTCTTCACTCAAAAGGTCTTTTATTTGCTGACGATTTAAAACTACAAGATGATATAATAAGACGAAATGTTCATCAGACTCAGCACTTTTGCAAAATGACTTATTACAGGTTATTAGTGTGGTGTAAGTTAAAGAGCAATCAACTAAACATTCAAAAATGTTATCATGTGCGATTCACCAGATCACATAATCCTGTGGTTCGATCATATTTAATAAACAGTGTAGAATATAAAAAATCGACAAAATCCGTGACCTCGGAATTATTTTAGATTAACAACTTAAATTTAGTTATCATATAGACCAAATTGTTACTAAACCTTTTAAATCCCTAGGATTTCTCATAAGTTCATACGCAAAGAGTTCAAAGAGGTTTGGATTATTGTAGTGTTATATGGAGCCCCTTTTTATAACATATACGTTAAACGCCTGGAATCAGTGCAGAAGAGATTTCTTCGACACCTGGCATTTCAAACTAATATGGCAGGCAACTAAAATAAGTATAATAAGAGGATTACACCTTTTCGATTAAATTCGCTTCAGAATCGAAGACGTCTTTTAGATAACATGTTTCTCTTCAAACTTTTGAGAGGTGCCATTGACTGTACTTTTGATGCAAGTGAATTTTTCTGTTCCTAGCAAGTTATTCTGGGAGAATGTATCAAGGACGAATCTAGGATATCATTCTCCTCCTAATAGGGTTGTGCGTAACTATAACGAACCAATCAGAATTCTGTCCATAGATATTATGTGCGATTCAGCATCCAATTTCAGCAACAATCTCATACAGCATTTCCTCCTACACACGGGAAAGAGTTCATAACTTATTGTTTTAAAATTATAGTCATAGTTCTTATAATTATTTATATCTTAGAATAATTGCAAAATTTTGTTATTTAAAATTTGTATTGTACTTGTACTTAGTTTATTCATTCTTTTTTCAAATTCATAATGCCTGTTATTTACGTTCTTAGTCATTTTCCATCTTATTATACTTCTTTATAGTGTTGTCAATCTGCGCACGCTGTTACCATCTATAGTGGATATAGCGCTTAATTTAATAATCCGTATGTATTGTGTATTTGTAGCTATGTTTGGTGTTTATGTTGTTGATGGCCTTTTTAAATAAATAAATAACTTATTTAGAAAGGTGAAGGCAAATAAAATTAAATTTCGGATAGACTGCCGCTTGAACAAAACGTCAAATAACAAATTCAAAAGAGTTACACTTTGTTTGTCTTGCAGATGTGAGTCGGAAGGATACTTCGTCGAGTTCTACTGGTACGGTACGATCTCCGCAGATCGTGAGACGCCGCCAAAGCTGCTCCAATGATATAACAGTCAGTGATCTTCCTTTAAAGAAGGTGAAATATTCGGAGTCGCCTACTACACCGAGCAGAGAAGTGATACATGATATGGAGCCAGATGATTCAGTTTCCAACATGCTAAGCAATGAAGAAGGCTCGTCTCTCGCTGCACAATCTGGTGATACTGAAAATGCACCTGCTACAATTTCCACGTCTAAATCAGGTAGATACAAAAGTTGTATAGTATATACTTTAACTAAACCCACGATATCGTTAGCGCCAACTCTAGCGTTTAAGTATCCCCACTAAATATATAGCAAAGGCAAACAAGATTCAATTGGGGAATACAAAGTGACAACAAAACGACGAAAAAATATCTCGCAGAAAAATACTTGAATTCATGTAAATATGAAAACTACACTCGCGTGCAGCCCAATCGACTCATCTCTACAAAATGGATAAATGGTGTATTATATTTTTAAAGAATAAAAAAATACTATATATATGTATATATAATATATATATATAAAGAATATAAGAAATATATACAGAAAAAAAAAATTTATATATGTATATAAATAGTATTTTTTTTCTTTGAAAGCCTATTACATAAGCTTTAAAGTGATACCATATTCTCAAAAATCGCAATCGAATTCGAATCACAAAGTACCTAACAAAAACTGAATTAGTTAAGAAAAAACAAAGGATTATTAAAAGTAAATTTAATGTAAAGTAAATGTAAGTATAAAAAATATCTGCAGGGGTATCAGATTTTTCAGAATTATGTTATCGAATGTTTAAGCAAGTAAATATTCTTATATTTGGCTGGAACATAAATTATAATTTGCCAAATAAGGATTCTTGCTGGAACAAAAATTGAGCTGATTAGCTCCAAACAAAACTGACATAAATTGCCAAAGTTATTTAATTAAGAAGTTCAAACAAAAAAATACTTCACTGCGACATATTATATATCTTCAAATAATACTTAAGTTGGAACTAATTAGTTTGCGCTGGCAAAGAAAAATAAATGAAACAAATAAATGAAAGAGTGCATACTTAATAATACATTTTAATATGATTTCACAAAACTTACCCAATAAGGGAATTCTTATCACAACACAGTGCTCTTGATAAAACACTAGATATAGATTCCATTCGCTTTAGTATTATTAAGTAGCTATTTAAATCTAGATCAGTGTCTCCCAACCTTTTTTGTGCCATGCCACCAATTAAAATAACATACTAAAATTCCATGCCCTTAGGTAACATACATACCTTTTAATACAAAAGATAAATAGTTCACTTAAGAAACGAGGAATGACGTTTTAAGTTATGTGAAGAAATCACTGCACATTTTTTACGTTAAATTTGGTACCGAAATCTAGCTCTGGATTTTAGCCCGGAGCGAAAAGGTTTTAAAACTCGTGTCGAGTCCATTTTTCCTCCTTAAAAATCAAATTATAGTGAACCGTACGTTGGGAAACACTGATCTAGAACGTTCAAATATACAACAGAATGCAACTTTGACACAACCACCACACATTTTGTCTCCACAATCTTTTATTCGCGGAAGTTAGCTAACGTATTACCTACGACGTCTACCTGCATTCGTAAATGATAGTTCGTTTATGCGTTCGCTATCGTGTATAATGTAAAATGTTACTTTGTACGTAATTTTATTAGGTTAATAATGTGTATATTAGATGAATATTTTTAGTTTTTTTTGTTACAGTTTAGTGTTCATGTTAAGAAATACATATTTCTAAATATCTATCTATTTTTACAATTTATTATTTTATTATTTATTTACTATTTATTTACAACACACGCGTGGCTGTTGTAAATAAATGGTTATTTGCAATGCAGTCGAGAGGCCGGTGGCCGATCAGAGTGAGCTTCGACGTTTCCCACTAAAATTATTTAGGTGCTATTATTACTACTACTAATACGACAAACACTTAATGCTAATGTTAAGTACACGATGAGCACCACGCGTAGTATATAAGAATTTAAGTTTTGTCTGTATTACAGTAGCCGTACTTTCGATTAAATTTGGTCCATCTGCCCACAATTTGGTCGAAGCTCTCGTTCACTCCGCCGTCCGCTGACCGACCTTGGCATTGCGGCGGGCGGCGGGGCGCTCCCGTTGTTTGCGAACTCTTTTATTTTCGAGCGACGCCGATTAAAATCATGCAAGATTTATTTATCCCAGCTGCATCTTTTTCATGACTCGGGGTAACAATTCGACACTGCTGCGGCTGAGCGGTAGAACCTAGGCCGGCGAATAGTGATCGGTCTACGGACTTGTATTCTTGTTCACGCGAACGCTGAAGATAACTGCTGCGACTTCGTAGATAATTATATAATTAGGAGTTCGCAGCGAGCTCTGACAAAGGTCACGACGGATTCTAACCCGTAAAAAGTTTTGGGAAGTTGGTCTTTGTCAAACATGTGAAGGCCGAAGGCTTCTAATCGCTTAAGAGGTTTGATCATCGAAACAGAAAAAGGTACCACGTTCTCGACATGTAAATCGCTCCTACAAAAATTAATTTCCAGCGGTAAGGGACCGACCGGGTCAGAAAAACGCCCTCGTATACTAAAAATCCCTTTACCCAATAATACTTCTTACTTACTCTGTTTCCTGTTATGTCGGTTGCCTGAAAAATATCGCTGATTTAGCGATAAAACCGCCTGTTTTACAATATATTTCTTGTTTAGTATCCTTTTCTTTTTGTATATCGAGTACGTGAAATATATATTTTTTGTTTTTCTATTTTGTTTTTTGAGATTTGTCTTATTTTGTACAACAAATTGTATCTGTTGTTGTTGTTACTTCACTCCTTAGTTCCATACGATGGTCCTTAATTCGGGACGACGCTGTCAAATACAAATTTGTAACTGTTATGATGTCACGTACACTGGCACGTCAGCTGGTGTACGTGACATCACCAAGCGACTCTCTCGCTGCCGCTGCAACTCTATCAGCCGCTGCAAACCGCACCCCTACGTGTATTACGGCACGCGCCGCGCGGCCGCGGCCGGCCGCTCCCCTCGCCGCGCGCTCAATTCATTCCGCGCACTCCGTTCGCGATCCGCTGGCCGTGCAATACCACGCCAGCTGCCAACGCGATTGTGTGAAAGTATACTAAGTAAAGTATACTATAAAGTATACTATTCGGTTCGCGAAGACTATCTTGGAAAATCCCTCGCAATGCCCGACAACGATTTCGCCGATAGAGGTTAGTATCGATGTATTCACATAGTGCACTCAACTTTTATCGCGTTGGTGTGAATTACATGTATGTTGTGGTGTTTTGATATCGCATCGTACGTCTGTTGTCGGGGAGCGTCGCTGTGGCTCGCTCCTACCTGGCTCCTAGTTCTTTTAATAATCCACGCTCGAGTCGTGGGTCAATTCAGTAGTGTGAATGATTAATTGTTGAAAGTCGTCCTTTCCCGACCTAACGATATACGATACTATTGTACTATTGACTCGATATTACAGGTCCTAGCCGCGAGCGGCTTATTTGTTATTTACATCACTCAGTCCCACTGTAAAAATTAACTATTACTAAAATCTACCTTGTTTTTTACTGTTACGGTAAGACTCCTGTCAATAAAATATATAACGTAAACACATTTAATAGGAAAATAAACGCTTTTTGTTCCGCGTTATTTCCACAGCTAAACCCGCAACTGAATGTTTTCTACTTATCACAATGTGCGATTCGTCCGGAAAAATTAACCGGTAGTTATTATAAATTATTAATATAACAAGTTACCATATTTTTAATTCATTGTAGTCGTCCCGAATAATGATAACATGTTAAAAACATGTTTGAAAGTTAAACATACAGCCTGTGTTGTTTGATTTGATTATTTCTTTTCTTTCAATGATTACTATGTGTTTTCGGTATTTTTCGGATAGGGAAGACGTTCTCAGTAACCATCCTGTCTCTCTACTTTGCGTTCACGACCAAGATTTAAGAAATTTGCCTGTCGGATTGTCTATTATGCTTTCAGAACCGATATAATATAAAAAAATATATATAAATTAAATGCTTAAATGTTTCACTTGGCGCGAAAAAATTCGGGCGTACGACTAGTCCTTGACGTGAAGGTGACCTTGCGTAACATTGACCCCCATGCGAGCCCCCCGCACCTTATAAACTGTTGTATTTCATTAAGGGTTAACGTACTTTCTGTAACTAAGATAGATCTAAATCATTAGTTTTAGCCCTTTGGGTGTTTTTTTAAACATTTACATGAAGAATTAAATATTTTTCAAGTCAAGTTTCGTTTCGTTCGTCACTTCGTGCGCCGGATGCTTTAATTTTTCGAAATTATTGGTTCCATGGAGTTGTGTTTCATTCATGATAATAACCAGAACAAAATACAGCGGTCCTAAGTTTAGTAGAAAAATATATATGTACGTCTTCCAACCTTTTTGTGCAATGGCCTACCTTAGCTTTTCTTATACCCTCCACATACATAATTTTTAATATTAATAATTTGAATGGTTTACTTAAGAATATTAAATAATACTTTAAATTAAAATTATACCTAATAATTATTTGAGAATTTAAACTTTTCGAAAAATTTTGGCACCGAAATCTATCACTGCATTTAAATGGCCAGGAGCGAAAGGGTTAAATTAGTGTCGAGTCCATTTTCGAATTGCCTCCCTTAGCAATCAAATTGGCGAGTACCCTATTTTAGTAAACACTGATCATCATCATATTCATATTCTTCTGATTTCGCCGCCGTGTGGTATCCGGCTGAGTAGAATAGACCACCCTCATTTCTTACCGAGGTTACGTAAAAGGCGACTAAGGTATGTTAACGTCAGGCAGCCGGCCGGTCGTAACATACGCAGCCTAATCATTTGACAACATGTTTGTAACATGTTGTGCCGACCCCGCTTAGAGTGGGATAAGGGCAGGAGGATGATGATGATATTCTTCAGATTTCGCTAGCTTTATAGCTAGCGTGAAAAAAAGCGGCATCTTGAACGAACGGTACCTTATTTTCAGGTGTTGCACCTTATTATTATATTTTGCGTCATTGAATAGTTAATACAGTGACTGTTCGATTGGAGCACTGAGTCATCCGCGGCAGGAATATGAAGCTGCAGCGTTACGCAATTAATTAATTAATTGCATAAAGATTAAATAGATTTTATATCTTTTCGGTCGTGAAAAGTGTTAAACCCCGCCGTGTGGTATCCGCTGAGTAGAACAGACCACCCTCATTTCTTACCGAGGTGTCGTAAAAGGCGACTAATGCAAGTTGACCCACCGTGTGGTATCCGGTTAAGTAGAATAGACCATCCTCACTCTTACCCAGGGGTCGTAAAATACGACTAAGGAAAGTTGACGTCAGGCAGGCGGCCGGTCGTAAAATATCTATCCAAAACATGTGACAACATGTTTGTAACATGTTGTACCGAACCCACTTAGTAGTGGGATAAGGGTAGAAAGACGATGATGAAACGTGTTAAACCGCACATCTCCCACGCATCCGATCAGAATCTATTAGTAATAAAGCCATTGAACGATCTACGATAACAACTATTGCACTAGTATTTCAATTTTGGAACAAGTACGTGATGAATTTTTTTTACAACTATACAAAATTATAACCTGTAACCACCTGACCACCAATTCGTTAGCGGCGGCCTGCGATATTTACGATCAAACGATGTCTAGGCGAAGGTTTAATTTTTAATATTCCTCTTGTAAGTTACAGTCATGGTATTAAAGGCAGCGTTGTCGGTCGACATTGTTTTGTTTGGCATTTGTTTGTAAGCCATAAGTATTTTATTTAAATATCAAAAAATATTGTTTTCTAAAGTAGGTTAAGCTTCGGCTTCTGGAAAGGGATGTGTTGTGTGACGCAGTGATCCGTTTGGACAATATATTTGCTCTGATTTGGTGGCGGTCTACCGACTTTGACGGCGTCAGCTCGCTCACGATTTGGACTATAGTGTAGGCAAAGTGCGACAGTCGCTCGATTTATGCAAGAATACAACAACATTAAGGAAAACCATTGAGAAAAACTGTTGTAGTTCCGTATAGTGGAATTCAAAGGAGGGACCACGTGAGCGAGCGTTGCGATTAGCGATAGTTGCGTTCGTGTTTCGTCATTCCCGCGCCCGCGGTCTCGCCTGTCCGCGAAAAGCCTCACACCGCCAGCGGCCGTGAGTGACATGGCGCGTCTTTTGCAGCGAGCTGCAGCCCCGTTGCGAATTTGCAGGGGCTACCCATTCACAGGTGGGCATTCGGCTCCATTTCAAATTCAAATTCAAATTCAAAATTTATTCAAGTAAACTTGTAAACAAGTGCTTTTGAGTCGTCAACTTTACTGCTGGTTCGGAAAGCCGTCCTACCGAGAAGAGCCAGCAAGAAACTCGGTGGAGTGGTGGAGAATTTAGTAAAGCCTTCATTCATTTCGAGCCCTCTCGGTATCGCGATACGGGAGCGATCGGAACGTGATAGTCTTTGTTGATGCAACAATTCCCAGTGTTTAATTAACGTCAATGGATATAAACAAAGTTGATATGCAGAATTTCCTTTCGGAAAAAAATACATCGGTCATTAACATCCATTGTAAATTTGTAATCATTTATTCTAACATTCGATATATCTATGAATAATGTGTTTTTCCCTCGTACTTGACACATTATTAACCACTTATCTGTAGCATTTCAATATACAAGTGGTCACGATAGCTGCGAAATTGCACGTTCGAACCGTTGCGTTGCATGAAGAGGCCGTCCAAGCCGCAGGCGGAACACACCACTAAATTGGTTCTTTTAACGTTTCTAATAACTGTAAATTATGCATCGCGTCTGTCCGACTGCGTCGAACTACTTGTAGAACTCGCGCCCTTTCGATGCTTTTAATACACAACAGGCCAAAAAATCCATATTACTCTCGTACACGTGAGCTACTGATTCGGTTCCCGGCTCCGCTCCAGAGGCATTTGTAAGTATTTACGTATATTTTTATAGGCTGCAGTCTCGTGTTAGACGTATCATCGTGTCGTGTTCAAGTATTTATGCATCGGAATTTCTAAAGTTTACACGTTAAACTTTAGGCTATACTGTGACTACCTTACTGTATTTGTAGTGTGAAAATAAGTAAACATAATACACATAATTACAGGTTACATCTTTACTAATCCTTATTAATATTATAAATGCGAAAGTCTCTCTGCCTGTAAAGTTATCACGGCGAATTTGCGTAATCGATATTGGTGGAAATTGAGCATAATTATTCCTTTTTAACCGGAGGTTGATAATAATGGCGCTTTTCAATTTCATCCTCTTCTTGTAGAATTAACAGGATTACTATCGCTTATATGTTACGCCGGTGTACAAGGAATAGTTGTGCCATACTTCATCGATATTGGTTCAGCGGATTCGACGTAAAAAAGTTATCCATACTCACAAACTTTCGCATTTGTAATATTAGAAGGAGTAGGATGAATATTAGCATAGGTTTCACCCAGCGATTCCTTTTGATGCGTGTACTTAAAACTGACAATTGCGATGTTGCCGATCATTGGCGATCATATACGATGATCGGCGAGTACAGCCAAGTATGCCCTATACGAGATCGTGCTCGTGTTTAATCGTTTGTATTCGCCGCTATGATAAGTATGATAAGATAGCTCGTGTGTCCGCAGAAACGCTGGAGCGACTGTTCCATTCAGTGCAGCCCAAGACCGACGACACTGGCAACAAGGTGACGGTGGTAGGCACCGGCCAGGTCGGCATGGCGGCGGTCTTCTCGATGCTCACGCAGGTAAGAGTGACACTATAAAACTTACTTAAGATCAATAATGAACTATGCGATCGTTGCGTTCGCAAACGTTTCGAAAGTCAGATTGCTCACGGTCCGAAGATCGCAGATCCGATTTTCGCGTACAATCACTGGTTGTCTGCCAGAATAATGTTAAAATTAATTCTAACAGATTTAAATTGATTGAAAAAGCGTACAGTCAAAGTAGTATTAAATATTACAGCTTTACAGCACAGTCTTTTTTTTACTATTTGTAAATTAATTTTATCTTTTTCTATTTTATTCTACGCCGGGTGACTACACTGCGAATGTTTCCATACAAATAAAACAAACCATATTTAAAACCTATTAAAATTTAATTGATAAACATGAGTGATACCTCGTCCTAATGCTCGTGGCTAGCTGTGATATTATGTGTGATAACAATATTCATTGTCGGTGCAGGGCGTGACCAATAACATCGCTCTGGTGGACGTCATGGAGGACAAGCTGAAGGGCGAGATGATGGACCTGCTGCACGGCTCTGCTTTCTTAAAGAACGTCAAGATCCAGGCCAGCACGGGTATGACGATGGAGTGCTGATAGCAGAATATAGAGGTGTTTGCGAGACCGGAGTAGTCGGAGATGTTTTGGGGCATGAAAGTAAAGTATGCGAGACCCAAGTGGTGAAAGCCAAGTCGAAGCGATGGACGCTAGACCGCAATGATGGTACCCATCTATCACTTCCATCCCATGATGGAAGTGATAGATGGGTAACTGGAGTGGTGGTAGCGGGATGATAGTCATGTTAAGTCACGATCCCGTACACTCGTACGTTGACGACTGGGGCTAAAGCGCTTCTGGTGTTCCAGACTATGCGATATCCGCCGGCTCCAAAATTTGCGTGGTTACGGCCGGAGTGCGGCAGCGCGAGGGCGAGTCGCGGCTTGATCTCGTGCAGCGCAACACAGACGTACTGAAAGTCATCGTGCCTCAGGTTTGAGGGATTTGCAACCGGTGAAGAATGGGGGTCCGAAGCCGGTCATCACGCTCCAATTTTTACTATCCATTTCAGCTAGTAAAACACAGTCCGGACGCGGTGCTTGTGATCGCGAGCAACCCGGTGGACATCCTTACTTACGTGACATGGAAGATCAGTGAGCTGCCAAAGCACCGTGTCTTTGGTTCGGGCACCAATCTGGACTCGGCGCGGTTCCGGTACCTGCTGTCGGAGAAGCTCGGGGTGGCGCCTACATCTTGTCATGGCTATATCATCGGCGAGCACGGTGATAGCAGCGTGCCAGTTTGGTCCGCTGTGAACGTGGCTGGCGTGCGGCTAGCCGATCTGAATAATCAGATCGGCTCGGACCAGGATCCCGAGAACTGGCAAGAGTTGCACGAGCGGGTGGTGCGCAGCGCGTACGAGGTTATCCGGCTCAAGGGCTACACGTCGTGGGCGATTGGGCTTTCGCTGGCGCAGCTAGCGCGAGCCGTGCTTGGCAACGTGCACAGCGTGCATCCCGTGTCCACTTACCTCAAGGTACGGCCCTTGCCCGTTCTGGCCACAATCCGGCCCCGAACTTTGCTCATCGCCGACTGTTGCAGGGCGAGCACGGCATCGAGGAGGAGGTGTTCCTGTCGCTGCCGTGCGTACTGGGCCGGCACGGTGTCACCGACATCATCCGGCAGCCGCTCACCGCCGAAGAACTGCAACAGCTGCGCAAGTCTGCGCGCCTTATGGCCGACGTGCAAGCCGGCATCCAGTTTTAAACATCCATCCATGTTAGCGTTTCGTTTATCGATCATGCTAAAATGATTACCTCCGACATGCCATTCGCGTGTCGCGTGCATCGATCCTGAGATTTACAAATTAACGTGATTATTGATATTATCTAAATATTAACGTGCTTTTCTTTTTCATTCCTTCGGCCTGCAGCTTCTCCGCGGCTTATAAAATCTCGCACGTTCAGATTGAAAACTATCGATACTATAGTTTTATTTTCTTACTTAATTTAACTCGCTTAGTGTTTATTTTATATTGATTTTTTGTATAATAATTTTTGTATAATAAAGTTTTGAAACGTTACGTACGTTATTTCATTCCGCTGAAATTCGAATCGTTACCATCATATAGAGCCAAATAACATTATAAATTGAACCTATGCTGCACTCGTATTGTTCACTTGTATTATTGGAGCATAGACTGGTGGTGGTATCAGTATGAATATAGCACTGGCTCAAACACGCACTAACAGTATATTACTACACGTTTACTCTCACCCACAGGCTACACGTGTGCGTCTCGAGATAGTGTGAGTTTCCTTTGTACACTAGGATTAGTATGTTTTTTTATTGGTATATTAGTGTATGTACTGTTGTGAACGTGAATGAGTACTATACGTCGTGTGTCCTGTATATAAATGTACAAGGCATCTCAGCCCATATATACTATACATGACATTTTTTTTTCAAATTCGCTTCAAAAAAAATCAACATAGCCAATCAAAGGAAATATAAATGGGTACCTACCGCTGGATACTAGAGCTCTACTCTAACGTGCGCTTTTAAGAACCATTACTTAAAAAATATATATATATATATGGGAAACTTACACATCCGGTCATCCATCTCCAAAGTAAGTAACTTAATACTTGTGGTATGAGTGACGGGCAACTCGTAAATATAGTACATATAAAATTTTAAATAGATACTTAAATATAAACCTAGGCTCGAAGAACCAACAAATTCTTTATAGAAAATGTTTGAATTCGGCGGGAATAGAACCCGCGACCCGCGGAGCTAAAGGCAGGGTCACTACCCACTGTGCCAACTGTTGTCTCCGGTCCGACTATATTGACTGTACTGACCAGACAGTGAAGCGAAAACCTCTGTAGATATGACGGAACATAAATTTGTTAAATCAACTAACCAAAAAAAATTATGGGTACAAGATGTTTAATTCAATATTCCATAGCGAAGCCTTAATATTTCCTCATTGCGAGATGATGTGACCCAGTGACGTCACCAACAGTAGTGCGGCGCTTTAGAATGAATCATGATATTGAATCTCAATCAACCATGACGTACGAAATGCTTTTTTTGGACACTAAATAATTTCGTGACGATACTATTGGAATTATACCTAATGTTAATTTTTTTTTTCAAAGAATTACACACTCGATCGCTTCTTCGTTACCAAAATTATTTGCACTTGTATACCTATTGTTTCTCATCTGATGTGTATAACAGTCTATGGTATATAATTTATGATATTGTCCGAAGTATATTATAGAATATAATTTATGGTCCGAAAAGATAATATTGTCTTTGAATTTTGCTTTTCGCTCAATAAATATTTATGTTATGGCCTTATTTTAAAGTTAGGTTTTGTTCTAAGAATTTTTCGTTTTATCGTTTTATCAAAAAGAAATTTGTATGCAAATTTTGCAGTTAATTGATCTTAAAGTAGATAATTCATAAAAAATACCACTATGACTTAGAAGTTGCAGAAAAATGATCACCAGTAGCATGGATTACGATTATCTTATAAAACTATTGTGTGTCGGCGATTCTGGTGTTGGAAAAACTAGCTTTTTATATAAATATACTGATGGAGTTTTTCACACTCAGTTCATATCAACTGTTGGCATCGATTTTAGAGAGAAGACTGTGGTAAGATTCAAAAATTGCTTAAAATTATGACTAATTAGACTGTTCATTTATTAAATACATATCATTCGTTTACTACTATCATATTCATAATTTTATTGTATCACGTTTATCTTAATCATTATTAAGTATTGTAAAAGTTTTAAGCTAATAATACTAGAAGAAGGATTTGTAGTTTTTATTTAGTATTTACTCTTATGTTGTTACTGAACAGTTATTTCATTCATTGTAAATGCACAATTCGCACAATTCATTATTTCTATGTGAATATCTATACATTATGTATTTATAATATCCCCATAATATTATGACATATATACCTAGTCTGTTACGAAATAAGTAAAAAAAAATTCATGAGTGCACTCTCAATTACAGATATACCACCAAAATACACGACAACATCGCATACATTTACAATTATGGGACACGGCAGGGCAAGAGAGGTAATATTTTATATTATTATAATAAATATTACTATTGTTTAATTTTTTTTGTCTTCTTTTATGTTTTTATCAACTAATCAATTCTCTGTATTGATCAAGTACATTATGATTTTTCCATGTCCCTACCACCCAGCCTTATGTCAATTACATTATGTAAACCAACTAAATTTTTTTGCTATTATGATCAAGATCAAGTCTCATTTTGCAATTTTAAATAAAAAATTTTTAAAGAAAGAGTTAATTGAGTACCTAATTTGTGTTTTTATCATTTTTCTAGGTTCAGGAGCTTAACTACAGCTTTTTATCGAGATGCAATGGGTTTTTTACTGCTTTTTGATTTGACAAATGAGGCTTCATTCTTGGAAGTTCGAAATTGGATAGAACAGTTGAAGGTGAATATTAAATATACTTCAAGCTCTTCATTTTTTAAATTTCATTTATTAGGTTTGCTTATTATGTAATGATATAACATTGAAATTGAAAAGCATTATCATGCATAATAAATAATTAACTTTATGTACAAGTAGCATGCACAAAACATTTATGAATTCCATAGACGTTTTATTATATTGAATAAACAATCCTTTAATAATAAATTAGTTACTAGTCATTGAAAAGCGACCCATATGTCTGATTTGATCATCTAGTCTTGATTTTTGATGATTGACTTGGACATTTTCATGTCCAGAAGTACCAACATAGCATTTCAAACCTGAGGTTGCGGAAGCCAGGGTAGAGAGTTACCAAATAAGACCCCCCCTGGGTTGAGCTTTGGGCACAAAAATATTTAAAAGAGAACTATATCACAAACTGCATGTCCATCAGAAAAAAAACAAAAGAAAGTTTAAATTACAAATTTATGGACTTGTCTATTGTCACCTTCAAATATATTTTTTTAATAAAATTAATTATTTCAGACACACAGCCTTAGTGATGATCCAGATGTTGTATTATGTGGTCATAAATCTGATCTTCAGGAGAAACGACTAGTGAATCAAAATCGTGCCAGAGAATTTGCTAAACATTACAATTTGCCATATTTGGAAACGAGCGCCAAAACAGGACAAAACATTGACCGTGCCATTGAAATATTACTGGATAAAATCATGTATAGGTAAGAATAAACATCACTTTCACAATAATAAAATTCTAATTGTGATTTTTAAAACCTTACAATTTAAATATTATCCACCACTCTACATTTAGAATTATATGTATTTTCTATTTACTTTATCATGGATTACAGCAAAATAATTTTATTATTACCTTTGTATTATGGATCTCCGCAAACTAACACCTAATTCTATAAAGAGATGTCACATTTTGTGGAGTTTTAAAAGTTTTTTGACTTTTTGATATGTAATATATTTTTGCAGGATGGAAACCTCAGTGGAATATGCTATGTTGTGCGCTTCAGGTCGAAGGCGGCAATCTTTACAAAGACTTCAAGCGAAGCAGGATAGAAAAATATGCTCCTGCTAGAAATCGTACAAACTATGATTTTGATACACTCCTTTTTAATGTATTAGGCGTCTAACAATATATAAAAGTTTGGTGTTTTTTTGTATGTGTATAGATAACTATACACATATAAATGTATTGTTGTATTTTAAATATACTTTATATATCATACTTAGTATTAAAGTGACCGAATTCAAAAAAGTTATTTTGTTGCAAATTACAATTGTGTATCGGAGTCGACGGTCCGAGTGAAAGAAACCCATAACGTTAAAGAGGAAGAAAATACTAGCATTTTAATAATTTGTAGTATGATGTCGTAGAAGGCATTGAAATAAGTATTATAATGTATTGAATTATTATTTATTATTTTTGTATTTTATTTCGGTCACTTTAATACTAATTGTGCGATATGTATCTCTATACCTTTTGTATAGAAAAATGTCTTTTAGACATTATTATACATACAATTTTTATGTACTGAGAGTCAACTATAATCTATTTCTATGTCAATATAAACAAAGTTACAAATAACCATAATGGTTATAAAGCGGAAAGCGGTCATCATAGCCTTGTCGGTTCTTTGGCTGGGCGTACCAAAGGGAGATGGCGAGCGTACACAGAAGTAATTTCGTGTTCATTTAAGTGCACATATAGTACGCGGCAATAAATAATGCACATCGAGGCTTAGAGAGACAAAACGGCTAGATTCTGCTTCATAGAGCATTGTCTCTGTGGCACAGACTGACGAATCCGTGTGAAACGTCACACTGAGTGACAGTGACAGCCCTCTACGAAACCGAACTGGCCGGCTTTTTCATTCTAAACATACATGCGCATTATTTAATGCTGGATACTTTATGTTATTTCCGAATTCTTATTTTTTATTCAATTAACTCTTTTTTGTTTCTATTTTTTATTATAATTGCTCAACGTGAAATTTAAAAAAGTTTAGACGCCTAATATTTATTCACATTCGACATTTCAATTTTATAAAGTTTATACTCTTAAGAAAATTGCCAAAGAGGTATTTCGAGACTGATTTTACTTTTTATAGACCTCAACCAAGACATTTCATTCAATGATACTTGGCAGGGTTTAATACGAAACAGAGAATTTAACACCTATGCCTCATTTTTAAAGTTTAATTTGCCATTCATTTGCAATTAATACATCTTTATATAAATATGAATTATTCGATGGAATAAAAACAAATTTTTAAAACTTGTTACATATTTGTTTCAAATTTTAATATAATGCAGAATGTAGAACACATTAATCATCATTTACTGTTATTGATGATCAAAAGCACCATACCTCGTTTTCAAAATAGAATTACATCCGTCAAATTGTTTATATATACGCGTAAGTTAGACATTCCAAACCGATAAGAAAGCGAAACTTACACTTTACATTATTGTATGTATTTTTTTACATTTTAATATTCTTTTTAACATCTCTTATCATCATTCTCCTTCCCTTATCCCACTCTAAGTGGGGTCGGCACAACATGTTAAAAACATGTCATATGATTTGGCTACGTATTTTACGACCGGCCGCCTGCTTGACGTCAACTTACCTTAGTCGCCTTTTACGACACCTCGGTAAGAAATGAGGGTGGTCTATTCTATGCAGCCGGATACCACATGGCACATACCTTAGTCGCCTCTTACGACACCTCGGTAAGAAGGGAGGGTGGTCTATTCTATTCTGCCGGATACCACACATAACATCTCTATCAATAATTTATCTGAATTAGTTTCTGCTCCTCCTCAATCAACTCACCCAAGTTCTGCAGGCCTACCATGAACTCTTATTGCGACTCAATTGAAGACGTAAACGAAATTGTTTTGCTTTTTCATACCATGACTTCTTAAAGACGCACACTTTAAGTCGTTGCCGAATGAGCGTTCGGTATTCGTCCTAAGAACATGTGAGTAAAAGAGACAGAGTTATCTATAGTTCATATAACGTTATCCTTTTCAAACATTACGAGCACAATGCAATTCACATTTCATGCTACGAAAAGAAAGCGGTTCGCGGTCGTCGTTTACGTCTTCAATTGAGTCGCAATAAGAGTTCATGAAGCTGTGATAGCGCGACTCTTTCGCGGGGTCACGAGTTCAAACCCGGGCAGGCATCAATAAGTTTTTCTATTAAAACTCATGTGTCTAATTGCTAATTACAATTTCTCACACGCTTTTCGGTGAAGGAAAACATCGTGAGGAAACCTGCATATCTAGAGAATTCTGGAGATATGTGTAACCTACCAATCCGCATTGGAGCAGCGTGAAAAGTCTTAGCTCCAACCCTTCTCTCCAGAAACGGAGAGAGGAGGCCTATTCCCAGCGGTGGGATTGTAACAGGCCGCTACTTTAAGAGTTCATGGTAGGACTGCTGGTCTTCCAAAATCGCTTCTTTCCTCACCCCAATTCCAATTAAAAGCTATTTAACTTGCCTTGTACGTATCTGAAGGTGGAATTTTGTAACTTATATTTGGCCCACTTCCCGGTGTCCGATTGTGCTGGAATTTTATATACTTCTCCAGTCCCGATGACAATGCGTATTTATGATAAGCATGACTTTATGTTGCTGCCAGGATTAGCTCCACACGAGGGATCACCTCAACGGCTAACAGTAGGGATTTTTTCATAAGCTTTTTTTTATTTACTTGTTTATCTTATAATTTTCTAAACATCCCTGCCAATGTTTGACATATTTTTTTTTCAAATTTTCTATATCAGACCTTACATATAAAATTTGTGGCGTTACAAATATCTCAACTATTTTCTCAAGTTATGTAGGTTTCGTCAATGACTTATAGAAGCAGGCGTTACTTTGCGGAATTCCATATTACAGGCACTATAACAGAACTACCTCGCTATAATCCGCACGGGTTAAGCGAATGCATGCAAAGCTAATGTGTATGAAGCAGGCAAAATTTACGAACCTTACACATGCAGGACAAGCCACCACACGCACCCCAAGGCTCCTCCACCAGCAACAAAACACACAAGCAGCACACACAATCACCACCACAACAATCTCGACGATCGTTTCGCTCCGAAACCGAAGCATCATCAGGAGGATAGGCTTGCCTTGGGGTGCGTGTAGTGGCTTGTCCTGCATGTGTAAGGTTCGTAAATTTTGCCTGCTTCATACACATTAGCTTTGCATGCATTCGCTTAACCCGTGTGGATTATAGCGAGGTAGTTCTGTTATAGCGCAGGTTTCGTTACGTTGATTTCATTATTGTTTTATCAATCCTCTCTAAAGCCTTCATAGTCCTAAGGCGCAACGTCTTTATACTATATAAACCTTTTGGTCTATTTTGAGGGTTAAAAAAGGTGTACATCCCCGAATGTTGCTAGTCATCTATTTTCTAAATGATTTGTTTAGTGTATTCCAATTATTTTGTAAATACATTTGCCTAACGTATCGTGTTTTTTTCAGTATACAGGGCACACTTTTTCTAGTCATTCCAAGTGATTTGTTGTGTTGTTTAGTTATAATTATTGTTGTGTTGTTTTTGCAGTGCACGTGATTGATTTTGCACAAATGAATTTGATGAACTCAGACTTTTGATACTTATTTGATAAAATAAAACAACAACAGGTTAAGATTTAAACTTAGAATATATCTTTATTTAATTACTGATAGGATAACATGTCAAACGCAAAACATCGTGATTTAATATAACATACAAAAACTTTACTACTTACTTACTTGGAAAACTCAATTCTTGTATGGAATTGACATTATAAAGTTATTTTATTTTACAAAATAAAACCTTCAAAATATTGATATACATTAATAAAATGGTTATTCCATAAAAAAGGCTTGCCTCGAAAAAAATTGCTTTTCTATGCTATCTTAAATATTTTATATGAAATATTTGAATTTAATTAATGTAAAAAATCTGTCAATTTATTTGAAAAAATCATTAAATTCGCTTTTTATAATTTTTCGTTTTTTACTGACAAAAAAAACACTTTCGTTAGATCTCAATGCTTATCGGGTCGCTTATACGAGTTTTTAAAAATATATGTATTTTTTGATTATATTAATATAAATAACATTAATTTAAAAAAAAAAATTAATCTTTGAAATTATTTTATTTTTCAATAATTTTTGAATACTTAAGCTTATTAAAACGTTTTTTATTTAAATGACTTTATGAACCATATCATCAAGTGATTTTATAGTATGTATTGAATAAATTGAAAGATCTTATATATACGATTACTATTAAAGTATTATGAATAAGAATAATTAGAATAAGTATTATCAATATATAAATTCATACATGTTCGTGTATATCTGATGTCTTTTGTAATACTTATTATTACCTATTGTAAAATAATATTTCATGGCAAATCGATTACAGGTCAAAGTGTTCTTATAAACCTTGTACCATTTTATTGACTTAAAGTTCTTTTAATAGGTCAAGTTTTTGTATACAGACACAAGGCGTGTGTATAACGTGACTTACTATGTAATATAAGAATTGTGGTCTGTTAATATAGATCTCTTCATAAATCACATAACACTATAATATGGAAACCATTAAGATAGCTAATATTACCCGCAATATCGTTAGCGTCTTTTGTGTAAAGATTCGTTCAATTATGTAATATATATTAAGTATATCGTTTATTTCTTGTTTAAGAAAAAAAAGTAAAGTAACTGCCTGTTACTATGCCAACTGCAGGGCTAAGGCCTCCTCTCTCCGTTTTTGGAGAGAAGGATTGGAGCTAAGACCTACCACGCTGCTCCAATGCCGATTGGTAGGTTACACATATCCCTAGAATTCTCTTGAGATATGCAGGTTTCCTCACGATGTTTTCCTTCACCGAAAAGCGTGTGATAAATTGCAATTATCAATTAGACACATAAGTTTTAATAGAAAAACTCATTGGTGCCTGCCCGGGGTTTGAACCTATGTCGTCTCTAGAGAGTCGCACGGTCTCGCCGTTAGGCTATCACAGCTTTATTTTTTCCTTCGTAAAAAATATTTTTTTGTCCTATATATTACAAAAGTAATGAAAATATTATTGCTATATCAAACTAATAAAGTTATATCAATATCAATGCTATAATACCGCGACAAAAGAAATTGCTAAATGCAGAGTGTACTATCCGTTCTAACATGTTCTACATGTAGAATTGCAAAAAAATGTTGTGTTACTAGTGGTGCGTGAAACCACCCACCGGCAGTAACACAACAATAGACAAGCACTGCACACATTCACTACCACAATCTCAATAATCGTTTCGACCCGTAATCGAATCATCGTTAGGGTGTAAGACTACAAAATCGTTTTGTAATATAAAATTTTCATTACTTTTGTTCGATGAAATGTTTTTCGATGTTGAAAATAAACTTACTGATTCATCCAATTCTTCGACAATAGTATAGTAATATTGTGGCGTGTTTTCCCACTCAACTCGTAAGTGCTGGATTCGATTCGCCTTTTGGATCATATGGATTGATCTTTTCTAAAATATCGATCCAGTGGGACATATTAATAATTTTTTTTGGAGTAGATTTGAACTAACAGACGGAACGAAAACATACTAGTAAATAAAATGTTGTATAAGCTTATATGGAATAAATGTCTTTAGCTGTCTGACCAAGCCGTTAGTTAAGTTTGTGTCAATTTGTGTACACTTTAACATATGATTAATGTTTTTCGGATGCATTTCAATTAAATTATTTAAAAAATAAAGTCTTTTTTTTTTTTGGGGGATTAGCATAGTTATTATGCTTACTAAGGAAGCTAGCTTAAAATGTGCCATCTATACTTATTATAATACAAAGTCCCAAAAAAACTGTCTTTCTGTATGTAATCGATTTTCTCAAAATCTACTGAACGGATTTTTGTACGGTTTTCACCAAAAGATAGTGTGCAATACTTCCGGATGGTTTGGGTGAATAGTACATATCGGTATTATGTAAATTGTGTCAAGGGAATTGTGAATTGTGTTGTTAAAAAACTTGCTTGATGGGAGCTTGAGCTGCGTGCGCTGTGCAAACCAGCAGAGATACGCTAAAGTAATGTTGTTTTTTTTTTTTTTTTTTTTTTTTTTTTTCGAATTGACTGTATGCTGTTAGCCCTAATGGCTTTTACAGCGTCACCGGGCGGGACGGACGAGCGCAGAAGCATCGCCGAGGTTGCGAATTGCAGGGAGTAGAGCGCAGAAGCTCTACTAGCGTCGGGGAACGTCGTCCTAAGGGTGCCTCCTGTGAGGCCGGACCACGGCTTAGGGCGACGTGTAGTGGAGGACTGATGGTGTGACTTAGATTAGTCATTGCGGCGTCGGAAGGGTGGAGAGAAGCCACGACCGACCGACGTCAGAAAACTGGGACCTCGTCTTCGCCGGCGAAGACGCTGTGTGTGTGTATTACGTGTATCTGTGTTGGCGATCGTTATTTGATCGTCGGGGTCATACAAGACGCTTTTTGGACGCCTATATTTTCGATGGTCGGACCTAACTGGGATGTAGGTAGAAGCAACTGAAATAAGGGGGTTCGAGTGTACCTCAGATTTCTCGAAGTAAGATTTCGAAAAACGTTTAAAGAGGTGAGTAATGGTAGGGAGATCGAGGTCTCTATGGAGGTCAACGTTCCGCATGAACCACGGACACCCAGTGGCTGTCCGCATAAATCGGTTCTGAAGTCTTTGGAGCCTGAGCAATCTGACCTTAGAAACGTGCGCGAACGCAACGCTCGCATAGGACATTATTGGTCTTATGCAAGTTTTGTAGAGTGTCACTTTGTTGCGGAGCGACATCTTACTTTTCTTGCATAACATCGGATAAAGTCGTCCCATGACATACGCAGCCTTATTGCAGACTATGTGTATGTGCTCGTGGAAGGTCATGGAAGGTTGAAAGGTGACACCTAGGTACTTGACTTTCTGTTGCCAGTGAATCGGTGTATTGTAAAGGGATATTTCCGTAGGTGTGTCTATGTGAGATGGAAAGCGATTACCGATAAAGTGCATGGCTGCACTTTTATCCGGGTTTATTTCGATTCTCCATTGGCGGAACCAGCGTCCGAGGCTGTCTACCGCTTTCTGGAGACGTCTAGTTATTACTTGAGGTCGGCGGGATGTGGTAAATACAGCGGTGTCATCCGCGAAAAGGGCAAGATGTGTACGGTCTTTGATAGGCGCCCGTGGAATGTCACTCGTGTAGAGCGAGTACAATAAGGGTGCCAGCACAGATCCTTGAGGGACACCAGCACGAATTGTGCGGCGAGACGATAAAGTACCGTCTATGCGATAGCGAAAGGTGCGATTAGTCAGGTACTCTCGTAAGATGAGTACAAGTCTGTCTGGTATATTTAGTTGGAGCAGCTTGTAAATTAAGCCTGCGTGCCAGACCTTATCGAAGGCTTTGGCGACGTCGAAGAATATGACACCTGTAAACTGCTTGGTTTGTAAACCTTGCAAAATGTGCTCCGTGAGGCGGTGCACTTGTTGAACACAGGTGTGTTTTGGACGAAATCCGAACTGTTCGTTCGGAATAAGATTTTGACTATCAACTACTGATTTTAATCGGGCAAGGATGATTCGTTCGTATATTTTCCCTAAGCTGTTTAGTAGGCTAATGGGACGATAGCTAGTCGGGACGTTTCTGGGCTTTCCCGGTTTAGGGATACCTATCACTGTAGCTTCTTTCCACTCATCAGGAAAGGAGCATCCGACAAGGAGGGCATTGAAAATCAGTACCAGTAAGTGGATGATTTGGTTAGGAAGGCACTTTAGTGCTCTGTTCGAGATGGAATCAGGTCCTGGGGCTTTTTTGGAGTGTAGGTTTTTAATAATGGTGCGGACTTCTTCTCCGGTAGTGGGAAGCAACGGCTCACTTTCGGGAGTCGTCACAGATAGGTCATCTACTACCTTTACCACCCTGGAGTGGAATTCGGTGAGTTCGGGTCTACTGGGGTTGGGGGAACATTGTTCTTCTAAGCTGTCCGCCAAGCATTCGGCCTTTTCAGCGTCGTCAAACGCAGGTGGGAGATTCGGACGAAGTAGAGGTGGGGTGGCTGCGTACCCATCCGCTTTTAGAGATTTCGCCAGGCGCCAGTAAGCCTGGTGTCCCGGCTTAATCTCCGAGAGCTTTCTATCCCAGGAAGTATTGTGAAATGAAGCTAGTTTTTGTTTAACTTCTTTCTGCAATCTATTAAGCGTATTACGATTCTCTCGAGTCGGATATCTATCGCGTGCCCTAGTAGCAGCACGTTTTTTAGTTATTAATTCTCGCAGATCATCTGGTAGTTCTCGACAACGGAAGTTGTCGGGAATTTCCCTAGAGCAATCCTTGAGAGTATTACATAAGTGGGCTGTGAGATGAGCGGTCGCTGCTTTGGCAGTTTCCACTGAATCTATACTGTCAGGAATTTGTTTGAGGTGCTCTGAATCAACAAAGTGGAGACGCTCACTAAGTTTTTTCCAATCAATTATAGTTTTCCTTTGAACCGACGCGGTTAGAGGGGGTCCTAGCTGTAGTAAGACCGGGCGGTGGTCGGAATCTAGGTCGTGAACAACTTGTATGCTATGAAGCTGCAGGGTAATGTTTTTTATTAGTGCCATGTCAATTGTACTGGCAGTCTGAATGGGGTGGGTGGGGCGAGAGTACCGTGTGGGCTCGTCTGGAGCTAGAATCTCAAAGTTAAGGAACGGGGAATTGTTCAATCTATGTAATAGATTGCCATTGGCATTTGGAGACGATCGGTTCCATTGACTATGTTTTGAATTGAAATCACCGCCTAGTAAGACGGCATCTCCAAGTCCTAAAAGCGTCCTAATGTCGCTCTCCAGGAGAGATTTAGATGGACTGAGGTAGATTGACGCAATTATAATCGGCTGATGGCCGGTCATACCTAACTGACATACTGAGGCCTCGATGTTAGTAAGTCGAGGGGGATCTAGAGGGGTGCAGTGAAGAGACTTTCTGTAATAAATTGCTGTGCCTCCAAGAGGGCCTGTAAGTCGGTCGTTTCTAATTAAGACAAAGTTAGCTATTTTAGGATCGCGATTGCAAGGCTTCAGGAATGTCTCTTGCACTAAAAGGATGTCAATCGGGTGCGCAGCCAAAAATTCGCGTACTTCGTGAATCTGTTCCCAAAGGCCGTCTGCGTTGAACAGACCTATAGAAAGTTGAGTCGGTTTGAGTCTGCCTTTTAATGTACTATCCATATTAAGCGTTAATGTTTTTTACTGCCTCAATTAGGCTAGCATGCTCCAATAGTGCGGAGAGACGGTTTTGAGGATTATTCCTCAGTTTATTAGCCAATATAGATAGCTCATTAACGTCGATAAGCGCAACAATGGAACTAATTAACTTCATATCTTCTGCGAAGTTATTTGTCGCATTGTTTGCCGACCTGGCGACCACCTGTGTGGGATTAGGTTTATTCGCCACTACCTGAGGGGGGTGGGGTGTAACGACGGGGGTAACAACAGCTGAGGTTTGTTTGTTTTTATGCCACGGATTAGTGGCGGGCAAAGGAGCCGGTATGTACTTATCTGCAACGGGTACTTTATGACCCGCCCGTGTGTTGTTCTTTCGGGCTGCAGATTTACCTACGTGTTTCGTTCTTCGCGGGGCCTTTGGACAACCGCGATAGTTTGCGGGGTGTCCTTTGGTCCTGCAAAGAACGCAACTCGGAGGTTCCTCGGTCGGAACCGTGCGAGAACAATCGGACGTGCCATGATCTCCTAGGCATTTAACACATCGGGGGCGCGCGTGGCAATTACGGGCTGAGTGTCCATAAAGCTGGCAGCGATGGCATTGGCCGATCGCTCCACGGTGACGCGGGACTTCGATACGAAGCCCGGAAAGTCGGCATATAGATGTCACGTTGAAGACTTTTTTGCCTTCTGGTGACAAGTCTAAGACGACGAGGCAAAGCTCATAGGGAGCTTTGGTCCTTGATTGGTACATACGATGTACCTCTCTAACTGGTAGGTCTTGGGACTTAAGGTCCTCTTTGATCGACTCAGTGTCGATCTCAACAGGGAGCCCGCGGATGACGACGCGAAGTTCGCGTTCGTCTTCTAGCGCGTAAGTATGATACTGGACCTTGTCGTCTCTCAGCAGTGCTGTAAGACGGCGGTGGTCATTTGAGGTGGGTGGAGATACCCTTATGCCCACGTTTGTGGAACGTGCGCTCCCAAACGTTATGGACTGGGCATCAAGTTTAGGCAGTAGTCGCTGCCAGGCGTCTTTCTCCCTGATGTACAGAGGTGGGACTTTCTCTCGACGTTCAGCCATCGGGGAGTCTTGTGACTCTTCGGTGACTTCGCTTTGAGAAGACTGGGGGCGGTCAATGGGCTTGGCCGCGGAGGTAACAGGTCTCTTAGGAGGGACCGTCTTGGGAGCCTTTAGCTTTCGCTTCTGGCTCTTACTAATGACGGTTTCGAAACCGTTGTCGGCGTCTAAAGTTTCGGAAGAAGATTCCGCGACCTGGGGTTGTTCGAGATCCATGTCAGTCGACACAGGACGAACTGTATTATTGGTTGGAGGGCTATCTCTCGTGACGGGTGCCATTCGAAGGTAACCCTTCAGAACATCTGTATGGGCGGCCGGGTGGCGCATCTGGAGGTACTCTAGGAGTCCCCCCATCTGCGGGTCACCTACGTAGGTTGGGTCCATGGTGGACCCGGAGGAAAGTAGGTCCTCCCTGCCTGCGAAGACAGGGAGGTGTGTACCTATGGTGTGCCCCTAATGAGTCCTTGCCCCTTCGGGAGACAGAGGTGTGTACCTACTTTACAGACTAGTGTACTCACGGACCGGATCAACAGGCACTGTACACAAAAGCACTGCACCAAACTAATCGAGCGACGATGATAACACTAGCCGCGTTGCACCGCAAGCAACACGCTATGAAAAACACGACACAACAAGGGCGGCACTTTAGCGCGAAACTTTACAAAAGGATTATTTATAAAATTAAAGATCGGATCGGAAACGATCGTAACAAACAGAGCGCAACCACTAGTTGGGTGGTCAAATCGAAAATCGCTTGTCGAGACATCCGTACGCGACGGAGGTCGATAGCGAAGTGAAGTAATGTTGTAGAGAATTGTAGATCTATCAGCATGTCTCTATCTCTCACGGTTAAATCACAATAACTACTTATATGTTCAAAATATCGAAAATTCCGGAAAAGTTTGGTAAATTACTGAACTGCACGCGGGCGATGCTGTTGTTGGCACAGCTTATGAGTTTCAGTTATTACGAGTTTCATGTTTCATCTCATTATTTAATACTACTCCGTAGGGTAATGTAATAGATGGCATTGCAATAAGGATTTCAACCTTAAATATCCAACTCAATCCCTATTTCGAATTAGGTCACTTTAATAATAAGCGTGTGAATTATACACTTAGACCCAGGAAAACTAACATACTATTTATGGAGAATATACTTTTTTTTATATGTACTTACTTTTATTTATTATTTTTTTTTATTTTATTGTCATTGTCGATTTTTAAATCTCGCTTATATAACTATTATTTGTCCTTAAAACTTATATGAATCTTGTAGTGTATGTATACTTATTATATTTATCTCATTTATATATAAGTAGTATATATTTCATGATTATTTACGTATATTCGTATTTAGTATATGTAGGTATATTAATATTGTTCATGCACCATCCCACACTCCTGCAAATAAATACTTTACGAAGGTTGCCTGTAAGAGATTGCTCATAGCAATAAGGCCGCCTTTGCACGCCTCAAATGTGTGATATCTCCAATGTGTTTCTCTCATCTGCTTTATATATTCTATTGCTGGAATGTGCAATAAAGTTTTCTAAATATATATATATTTTTTTAAATATATATGTATATATATTACGTACACCCCTTTTTGAGATTTCTATTCGTTGTTCTTTAAGCTTGGGTTGTATGGAAGAGATTGCTACTTAGCAATAAGGTCGCCCATTGTACGTCGAAATCATGTATAAAAAAATACTATTCTACTTTAATTCTGTTTTTCTGAGTTGGTCCAGAGATCATTCAATGTTAAAAAGTAAGTTCTATTTAAAATATTAAAACGTAATTACGTCTGCAACTTACTTTGTTAGGGGCCTTTGAGATTTGCTAGAAGTTACAACGCTGATTACTGTGAAAGATTGCAAACTCTGATTACTATTCTTTTTTCTTGATATCATTTTAACGTTATTAATTGTGTTTTTTCTTGTCATAATTTAAATACTAATCTAATTGCATCTAGTAATAAATACTAATATAAGCTGTTCGGCCACGCGTTGCTGAGGCTGAGTCTGGTTTCAACTCCCTGTCGAAAAGAACTCAACAATTAAAAAAAATTCTCCGATCTCCGCTAAACTTTACGGGATCATCCACTGGGTTATTCTAAAAATTGACCGAAAATTTCATTAAGAACGATCCAGGCGTTTCCGAATCTATTAAGGACATACTGAAAAACATCCATTTTAATATATATGAAAGTTTTTCTGTCTGCTGGAGCAATATTAATTAAAATTTAGAACAATTGAAGCTTATTCATGTAACTGTTAGGCTTTATATAGGATGAAACAATTACGAATTCAACGAAACCTAAAGGTATATTAACATTTAAGTTTACACGAACGAAGTCAATTTGCTTTTTATACCTCGCCTGATTGAAAGCGATCGTTGTAGTGGAAGATTAACTATACTCAGATTAATTGCGTAAATAAATATAAATAATTTAAAAAAAATAGGAAAAATATACACCGAATTCTTCCGTTTCGTTTAAATTATTGAATGAATGCTTCTTAATAATTATACGATTTTGTCAGTATTCCTAAGACCGATACTATAACAGAACTATCTTGCTATAATCCGCACGGGTTAAGCGAATGCATGGAAAGCCAATGTGTATGAAGCAGGCAAAATTCACGTACTTTACACATGCAGGACAAGTCACTACATGCATCCCAAGGCGCCTCCACCAGCAACAATGCACAAAAAGCAGTACACACAACCACCACCAAAATACGTACGTAATTTTGCGTGCTTCATACACGTTGGCTCAGCATGCATTCGCTTAACCCGTGCGGATTGTAGCAAGGTAGTTCTGTTATAGTATCTGTAATATGGAATTCCGCAAAGTAACGCCTGCTTCTATAAATCATTACTAAGTCCTATAAAAATTACATTACGTATGTTATTAGATTGTCTTTCACAACTCAGTAAAATCCCGCAACACTTAGGTAGTTATTTGTAAAACAGTATTATCTATTATAACTTGTAGCTATAACAGAGTTGCTAACAAAAAAAACAAAATAAGTTTATATATAAACTGTAAGATATCACGTGATAAAATAACCAATAAATAAAGTTTGAAGCCAGGGACTGGGTATTCACCTTGGTGCAATATCTATCTCCAAATCCCTAAACACATGTGATATCTCCGCTTGCATCATACAATACGACAATTTCGTCCGATTCTAGGTTTTATGTATGTGATGTTTGAGTGTATGTTTCTACGGTTTGATCTCCGTAATCTACTATGGGGATAGAATGCAGTTTTAAATAGACCTTGTTCCTAGGACATAATGTACGAATTGGTTTGTTAATAAAGGATCCTTCCCCTTCGATCTCCAGCGCGCAGCCGCGGAAGTTTCACGTCACAGTAGCGCTAATCTAAAGCCCTCTCAATTTTAGTTTTACTATCGTATTTGTTGCCAACTCATATTAACAATGACTCAAAGTAATACATTGTTTAGTTAAATTTATATTGTACAGTCGAAGGTACATAAATGACTTCCATTCTATGTATAAACAGTACTGAAATTCAAATCCAAAAGTGTGATGTTGGTGGTTCGTGCTCCGTCTCACACGGGGCTATGTTCGGAGCGATAGTCAGTTTGTTTATGTATTGTAAGACAACAGATTGTGCAGCCGGCTCCACGAGTTTCGTAGCACTAACTCGTGTTTTGTACGACAGCATGAATTAACTGATGTATTTACACGTTTTCATCTCGAGTTGCGTCTGAAATTAACCGCAATAAAACTGAAACGTTTGTTATGTGGACTCTTTCAGTGTAGTGTTGTCGGATACGAGTAAAGGATAGATCTGCAATACAAAGCTTTTACCGTAAGTACCTTTTTGTATCCTTTTCCTTTTTTTCCCCACAGAACTAATAATTTCAGGAAAAAAAAGTTTATGAATATTCTCTTCATTAATTTTAAATTTAATTTTCCAAAAAAAATATCGGTTTTCAATACACTCTCAGTCTACATACAGTACACACAGTTTTATAAATATGAAAGATAATATTTAAAAATAAGTTATAATATGGACATATATATAAAATCATTACCGTCTCTATGGAATACTTTTTTAGTAGATGTTAATTGCCGGTGTCGATAAGTTTTAAAAAAATCCTCATTTGTCCGCGTAGAATTCTGATGACAAACCGACAAGGCCCTGGTGACCGATCGTTGTTTGTATAACTATATTTACCAAGTAATCCAAAAACCATTAATCTAGTAAAAGATGACAGCTTTATTGAAACCATTTACTGCATTTATTTTATTACATTAGATTATATTTTAATATATTTTTGCCGCTGGCCGGATAGATCAGGTAGAGAAAAGTAGCATATACATTATCTAAATATACTGGTTATATAGCGATAACATTTATAAACCTTAAGTGTAAATGCTCATTACATTTCTATGAGTTTAATATAGAAATATTTATTTAAGGGTTTCTTACAAAACTATACAAGAATTTCTATAGAGGTTACCTTAATTTTTTTTGGATCCAATAGATGTTATTCTAAATACGGAAAGAAATAATTAAAAAGAAAAGAACATTTTTATAATCTGTAGCTCTATTTTCTTTTGAGCAGTGCAATAAGATCAGGACTGACCGCCGAGTTTCTTGCTGGTTCTTCTCGGTAAGAGCAACATTCCGAACCAGTTGTAGCTTCATTAATCATATTGATGCTTGACGATTCAAAAAATGCCTGAAATGGTTTATTTGAATAAAGATTATTTTGATTTGATTTGATTTGAGGACTGCGACCAAATATCAACCTGCGCAATATAGTGATGTGGACACATTTCCATGTGGAAAACATTTTTAATATGGATATTAAAAATAATACTATATCGGATTTTTTTTATAGAAAACAGCCATCGAACAATTAAAGACTTGATATATGTCACTATATACAAATAACTACCATAAATAAGTGCCCTGGATGGGCCTGAAACTAGTCAAGTTAACTCGATAAAATAAGACGTGAGTATAGCCGGGTTCCATACACAAACTATAATAACTATCTAGATAAAAATCAAGTTAAGTTAACAAAGCTTTTAACAGTATTTCATATCCCTACTGTTAACCGTTGAGAAGTTCCCTCGTCTGGAGACAATCCTGGCAGCAACATCAGCTCATGTTTATCATAAACATGAACTGTCACCAGGACTGGACCAGTATGTAAAATTTCAGCTCAATTGGAGACCGGGAAGTGGGTCAAATTTAACTTGCAAGATTCCACCTTCACATCCTTACATGTGGAGTTTAATAAAAGCTTTTTTTATATTGTAAAGGCGATCTTTTAGATTCGGCCTTAAAAAATAATGCAACCCAGCGCATAGCCTAATTACTAATTATAGTTTCTAAGGCCAATGACAATGATATCATGCTTGTTCTATCTAAATTTGTTCTCATTGCGTCACCTGCAATTACATACGTGTAATTGCAGTATGTAATTCCTTTAGATTTAGGAATTAGAGTGCGTGATCTTTGCCAAATTTACCTAAGCCCTTGACTTATTTGCAAAAAAAGTTGATATTTTCTATTCACTGAGATAAAACTTGAAGAAACCTATGATGAAAGAAATGAGAGTATACATTGGTAATGTGTAGTGCTGAAGCAGCTTGGTTACATGAAAGAGGTAGCCGATATTCAGCTGTGGTACATTCATAGAAACTTTGTACTAGGAGTAAGTCATAAGCCTACCATGAACTTTTAGAAAATGATTCAATTCAAAGCAGTACCTAAACTCAACCGCATTCTTTTCGTACCATGAAGTGTGAATTGCATTGGGATCGTAATGTTTGAAAAGGAAAACGTTAACGTTTATAGTTCATAAACTATAGATAACTCTGTCTCTTTTATTCAAATGTTTTATAGGACGCATTCCGAAAGGTCATTCGGACGTCATTGTATGAAAAAGCAAAACAATTTAGTTTACGTCTTCAATTGAGTCGCAATAAGAGTTCATGGTAGGCCTGCTGTAAGTGAGTGTCGCAACAAATAAAGAACGGGTAGATATAACTCATATACTCATGTTTGACTGATCACACATAAAAAAGAGAGACATATAATAAATCGCATTTGCTTTCTCTTTATTGTCGATGGCAACAAGAACAAAATGTATGGTTTATTCGTTTTATATTATCATTATCCAATCGTTTTGTAAACTTCTGCATATAATTATTTTAAAGTCATCATAACAATTATTTTAATACGGTAATAAAATGTTAATCTAATATTAGCTAATACAGCTACGAGAAAACATAACTACGAGTAAATAAGCAAAGTTAGACAATGTCTCAATATTGCAAAAAATATTTAGGGACTTTATTCATCACTTGTCACGAAAGTGATGGTTGTCGATGACATAACTGTATTAAAAGGGAAATCATCATTCCTCCTGCCCTTATCCAGGCCCTTGTCCTGACCCCAAATGGGGTCGGCACAACATGTTAGAAACATGTTGTCATTCGACTACGTATTTTAGGACCGGCCGCCTGCCTGACGTCAACTTATATTAGTCGTATTTCACGACCCCTCGGTAAGAAAGAGGGTGGTCTATTCTACTCAACCGGATACCACACGGTGGGTCAACTTACCTTAGTCGCCTTTTACGACACCTCGGTAAGAAATGGGGGTGGTCTATTCTACTCAGCCAGATACCACACGGCGGAACTGTACTATATTAAAAGGGAAACAACAAACAAAAAAAAAAAGACAAAAAAATAGAAACAGATCCTTCCTAATTTTATGTAACTTGTTTTGGTCTGAAACAAAAATACAGCTCTTAATATTCTAGCAGTGTAACTTCTATTACAGTCAATTATTTTTAATTAATCTTAAGTACGTGCTCTCCCGTTAATTTCTTGTTTCTTCGCGAGTGCTTTGGAGTGCCTAGTTGCTTTGTTTCTAAACCAATTAAATGTTCCTAACATGTAGTTCACGGACTGCGTTGAATACTTACTGCACCAAAGAGGCTAATCTAATTTACTAGAAAATGTGGATATTTTAAAGATACAGGAACTCTTTGTGGGAATAAAAGTACAAAGGATTAAAAAGTGAAAAGATTAAAAAGTACAAAAGGATTAAACATTACTTTTAATAATAATAATCACTGATACTGGGTTCACGATATATGCCGTATGGTATCCGGCTGATTAGAATAGACCACCTTCATTTCTTGCCGAGGTGTCATAAAAGGCGACTAAGGTATGTCGACCCGCCGTGTGGTATCCGGCTGAGTAGAATAGACCACCCACATTTCTTACCGAGGTATCGTAAAAGGCGACTAAGGTAAGTTGACCCACCGTGTGGTATCCGGTTAAGCAGAATAGACCACCCTCTTTCATACCGAGGGGTCGTAAAATATTACTAAGGTAAGTTGACGTGAGGCAGGCGGCCGGCCTTAAAATACGCAGCCAAATCATGTGACAACAATGATTGTAACACGTTGCGCCGACTTCACCTAGAGTGAGATAAGGGCAGGAGGATGATGACTGGGTCCACAGTATACTACAGCTTTGTTTTCTTGCTTTGAAACAGCCTATTCGCTTACTGAGAAACTGTTCTTCCTAGTGGACGATTGCTAATCCAACATATTAAGAAATCAATAAAAAAATAGCTGTGATAGCCCAGTGGTGAGACTCTCTACAGACGAACATAGGTTCAAACCCGGGCAGGCACCAATGAGTATTTCTATTAACTTATGTGTCTAATTGATATTTGCAATTTATCACACGCTTTCGGTGAAGGAAAACATCGTGAGGTAACCTGCATATTTCTAGAGAATTCTAGGGATATGTGTAACCTACCAATCCGCATTGGAGCAGCGTGGTAGGTCTTAGCTCCAACCCTTCTCTCCAGAAACGGAGAGAGGAGGCCTATTCCCAGCAGTGGGATATTAACAGGCCGTTACTTTACTAGGGAATCAATACGCATAGGTTGTTGCAGTGATTATAGGTTCCATCCTCCTAAACTTTAGACTTTGTTACTTCGTAATACATTAACACGTCCGGTTTTCTGTAACACCTTAGTTTTAATTCAGAGATATCAACACTGATGTTAAAACGAAGAGAGCTCATTTACAAAAAGTACACCTGTATATCGGGATAAATTAGAGCAACCGGATACTTGCAAATTGATGCTGATATCGAAGTTGTTAAAAAGATGTATGCCTTCGATAGTTTACGAAAATTACCCACGCGATGGATGTATAAATACAGACAGTGTTTAATATTCTCTTCCCGTGTTTCGGGGAACGTGCTGTTTACTTTAAAAAAATAGGCTAAGGTTAAAGTTTCTGATCCCCGCGCGAAAGTCTGGTATGCTCCAGTAAAACTTTGAAAGAATAGTTAAACATTTATATTCTTCGCGGTTAGATTTTAAGTGTTCTATTTTTGCTAGCAGCTCATAAAAGTTCGTTTGAGTTTAACGTTTGAGTGTTTTTTTGTATAGTAAACTTATTCTAGTTTTAATAACCATAATGATACCAAAACGTACAAAAACGCTCTGCAACTCGCTGCTGATGACACTAATAATGGTAACTAATAATGGTACACACATGGCGTCATTCGGTTAGTGGAATATTATAGCGGCCGGTTTTAAACCTTTATTGTATTATTTTGTTTAAAAAAGTAGTGAATAAATTACTTTTCTATATTCCGCGATAAAAACAATATGTTATGTTAAATGTAGACTGCACTATCCGTTCTCATGTTAGTACAATTTCAAATGATAAAGAATTTCATAACATCAAATAAATGCTAAAGCATATACGCCTATAAAGCATGGGCTGAATTTAGCTTACAGTAAGCCAGATGTCAATATTGAAACTTACACCTGAGCGATATTTGTCTTACCAAAAACATCCATACTATTTTTTTATAGAATTAGGCATTATTTTTGGAAATCTATGTAATGCTAAAAATAGTGTAGTGTGAACTTTCCTTGTGCACCCAATTTTTCGAAATCTAATCGAAAATCTAATCTAAATCGAAAATAATGCTAATAATAGAGTGTATTGTGAACTTTCCTAGTGCACCCAAGATTCTTAAACCTTATGCACTATAAACCATCATCACCACCCAACACTATATTACTAAAATTGCACACATTCATTACCACAATCTCAACAATAGTTCGGGACGTAACCGCAGCATTAGGTTTAAAATCTTTGCGCGTTTGTCGCAGAGCTTATAAAAACGCTTAACAGCAAATTAGTTTGATGTATCGATGCTTAATAGTTTGGTGAGTAATATCACATCAAACCAAAATTATCTTTATGTACGTAACCATTTTTACAAGCATTTGTGAATAAAAAAAGGAATTTAAATTGAAACATTACTGTTTCAATTTTGTTTGTTTACCGTCGAATTGGAATGGTGCATTGACACTTGCCTCGCGGGCCTTATAAGGACGATACATTGTCATCTCTGATGAAATGTGGTCTCTGTGGTGGAAAATTTCCACCAAGTATGGTATCAGTGCAACGGATACTTATTTTTATTTTTTACGGTTATGTATATACAAAATAATTTATTTATTTAATAAAAAATAACATTATGTAATTTATATCATAGCTTTACGTATATGTGTAATATAAATGAGTATTTGTCTAAATAACATACTTAAAATAAAGTTCATGGAAAAAAATACAATGTATAGAGAAGTTAATATGTAATAATAATATGTTAATAATAATAATTCTATCTTTGGTTTTGTTCTATGGAAATGCGCAAAGTAACGCGTAATACCGGAAATATCTCTTACAAACTGAAAATCCGACGTCACAATAAATCTTTTATCTTCATTTCCAAATGAACTGTATATGGGCCTATAATCTAAGATTGGGTCCCAAAGAGCGTGTCATTTCAAATTGAAATTTACGCAGATAAGTCGGGTCCGGCTAAATAACTTTACGATCTCTCAAAGACGTTGGGAACTGTCCGCCGTTATCTATCGCTGACCTAACCCTTTTCACTGCCGCTTTTGGACAATATCCATAGATATTTATGATCTCGATAAGGTATTACTTGTATTTCAATATAATTGGCACATATAAAAAGTATTGTTATCGCAAATCATATGCTATTGCTTATTGATACGTTTTATTCAAATATTACATGTATCTACATATATCATATCTACATATTATGATATCTACATATATCAATACTAGCTGACCTAACAAACGTTTTTTTGCCTTATAAATAATTTCAACGACATTTCTAGTGTACATCTTAAAAAAATGTCTAAAAAAGAACAATGTTAGGGGTGGACAACCTTCAAAACTTAGGGGTAAGAAAAAAAGATAGTAGTCGATTCTTATGCCTACTAAATATGAATATAAAATTTCATAAAATCGGTCAAACGTTGAGTAAGGTAACAACCATTGTGACACGAGAATTTTATACATATATAAGATTATATATGCTAAAGTCTGGTTCTTTGTTTTTCACGGCCAATCCGCTAAACTAATATCGATGAAATTGACACAATTATTCCTTATACAACTGGGTAACATATAGGCTATAGATATTAACGTAAATAGCATGACATTGATTAACGCCATCTATTATCAATCTATGAAAGTTTTTTATTCATAATGTGTCAAAGTCCAGTCAAACTTTAATTTGAAAAAAAGTTTGTTTGGCTTACGTGGGAAGAGTTATCTTAAGAAAGTTTTTATATGTTTTAGTTTCTGTTTACTGGCTAAATTTACATACAAGTTTGAAGCTCTTTAATTGATTCATAGTTTTGCAACTTACAAATATTACATCGATCTCGCCTGGTAAGTTAATAGTGAAAATATCATCAATATTCCCAAATGACCCCTCCAAGTCTTTTAACAGCTGTCCAGTGCGCCCCCTTCGTTATACACCCTTCTTTCTTCCCTCATGCTTACTCGTCACGCCTAGATTCTATCGTTTCTATAATTATTTTGTATAACAAAAGTAATAAGAATTTTATTTAGCTATAACTCGCGATAAAGCATATGAGAAAATATACTATATGGTTGCTTGGGTGATGCGTCACTTTGCGATTTTGTCGTGGAGTCTTCTGCTTATTCTTCGGTTACGGGGCGAAACGATTGTTCAAATTCAAATGATTCTTTATTCAAGTTGGCTTTTACAAGCACTTTTGAATCGTCAAATTACAATGCAGTTACGGCTGGTTCGGCAAGGTGCTCTTACCAAGAAGAACCAGCAAGAAACTCTGCGGTCACTCTTTTCAAAAATAACCATTTCAATAATATATAATTCTTTAACAAATCAAAAATTACAATATAATCTAGTGCGTAGCTGGTCGCAACAGTTGCTTAGTTTGTGATAGTGAATGTGTGCAGTGCTTGTGTATTATGATAGTGGAATTTGTAGTGCATGCGTTTGAAAACGGATAGTACATTTAGTATTATAAATATATTCTATTTGCTTCATCGCGGATTATAGTATAAAAATATTATTCAAATTTCTTTTATTCAAAATTCTTGTCAAAGTAACTAATTATATAAATTATATAAATTCTGTATAATTTAAAAATTCGTAGATCATTTTTGTACCTAACTATTTTAGTTTTTGGTCTTAATTTATATATAACGCATGCAGCGAAACAAGGCTTCGCATATTACAGCACCACGTAATTGGCCCAACATATGCTTATACAGAAACAGGCCTAATATACGCCCCTTTATATCCACATATATTCCTATCGTACAGCCCACAGTAATTAAACCACGTACGAGCATGGGCAGCATAGGCTAAATTGCAAGCAATTACAATCATAATTGCTAACAGATGCCACAATTTTGTTTTGAGATCTTATACTAGTTCTTATATCCTAGTCCTGATATAAAAGAGCTTTCTGTTCGGGAACAACGATAATAATAAATGGTAAGACTTGTATAGATCTTGTACGCGACTCTTTGTCGATCGAGAACAACGAAATGGTTTCGAAATCGGTACAGTGAATTCTTTCATTCGTTTGCTTCCATTCAAAACTTACATAAGGAATGAAATCATTTATGGTAGCTACTTATTTCATAACATTTTCTATTTATTTTAATCATTTACAAAATATATTAAATACAGATGATAGGAAAATTATGAAAAATTATAACTGTAAATATTTAAACACAACATTTCATATGCCGAGCGCTATATAATATTCGAAACCTTCAACTGTTTTCTTAAATACCATAAATAAACACAAAAAAATTTAACAATGTTTATTTGTCATTATTATTTACAATAATTGACTATTTTTTTACATCTAAAATACTAGTCAAATAGTAAAAACAAAATTACCATGCTTTAAAAATTTATTTTTTTACGTAAACAACATGAATTAGGTACGATTATTACTATGATCAAAATATCGTGTATATTACAAAAAATATCTCTCCCGCAAAATGATTGTATTATTTTGGATAATGGCAAAATATTGTTTTTTTTTACTAAAACTTTAATTCGTAGTAGATTACGATTAACATGAAAATTTTAAATAGGTTTTTGTTTGTATTCTCAATGTTGTAGTATAAAAAGTAGTCGCTAATTTACATATACAAATTCCAGCGCACGTAACTTTTGTCGAATGACCACATTATTGTAGCTTAAGTAAAATACGCTTTATCATGGAAAGTTGGGACACAAATTTTAGAAATAAAATGCATCTGCCAATCCAGTAATATTAAAAATGTAATATTTATTGAAAATTTATTTATAATGCATTATTATATTGGCCTTAACGGTTATGTAAAAAGAAAAGTTTCGGTGCGGTTTTTTTTTGTTTATCATTCTTCTTTTTCCACTTTTCTTGTCTTTATGTTTATTGATTTTAGTGTAGTTAGAACTATTATATATTTCGACGTAAGAACTTTTTGAAAATATTCCAATTTCTAAACCATTGAACAATAAAATGGCATAAACTTGTTCATTCACAAACTTATGCCTTTATAATATTAGTAGTATGCGAGCTGACAGCAGAATACATAGTACCTAACAAACAGAAACGTTATGTTGATTGAGTAAAGTTTTTCAGCTGTAAATACTAGCGTGAATTGGCTAAATTGTGTTGTCAGTTCTTGCACTCTATGAGCTTGCTTTCGTCGACGTGTTGACAGGACAGATTTAGAGATACAATTTTATGCTCGACATGTCTTTAATCAAGTTTATGTTTATATTTTACTACCTCGGATAAAAATTCAAAGTAAAAAAATTAAATCAACGGCTTGTTACCATCTCACTGTTGGGCAAAAGCTTTTTCTCTCTGTTATTGGAGAGAACGGTTGCAACTGAGACCCACTACGTCGCTCCAATGAGGATTGGCTGGTTACACATATCCACAAAATTTTTCAGAGATATGGAGGTTTCCTCACGATGATTTTTTTCGCCGAAAAGCGTGTGATAAATTTCATTTATCAATTAGACACATAAGTTTTAAGAGAAAAACTTAATGAGTTTTTCTTTTCTTTATGAACCGGGATTTGAACCTGTGACCCTCTCGACAGAGCCGCACGTTCGCACCGCCAGGCTATCACAGCTCTCAAAATGTATTTTTGCCTTTTTGTTATCTTTAAACTGGATTTATCTTCAGTTAACAATGTGCCCGTTTTTATAACTTCCCGCGCTCCGTTCATCTCATTAGTCAGTACTCGTGTACTTATAATGTTAAATCAAAAATAGTAAAAGGAAAGGACCTTATAGCGAAATTTCATTCCAATCTGATAAAATAATAATTTGGGGACTGATAAGCGTGTGTGTATATGTCCCTTAAAGTAGCGGCCTGTTATAATCCCACTGCTGGGAATAGGCCTCCTCTCTCCGCTTCTGGAGAGAAGGGTTGGAGCTAAGACCTACCACGCTGTTCCAATGCGGATTGGTAGGTTACACATATCTCCAGAATTCTCTAGAGATATGCAGGTTTCCTCACGATGTTTTCCTTTACCGAAAAGCGTCTGATAAATTGCAATTACCAATTAGACACATGAGCTTTAATAGAAAAACTCATTGGCGTCTGCCCGGGTTTGAACTCGTTTCCACTCGAAAGAGTCGCACGGTCTCACCGCTAGGCTATCACAGCTCATCTGTCCCTTATATTTAGTTATTTATTTTTATTTATACCTGACAACGATATAGCATATAGTTCGCGATGAAATCAATATAGCTAAGCAGCCCAGCAAATGTAGTTATTATCGCAAATTATAAATCAAATAACAAATCCTTCAGGAATTATATAAAGTTTAATGAAATTATGTATATAAATATATATTATATAAGAGAAAATACTTATCAGCTTAGTATGACATCTTTATACTAAATTATAAAGTATTAATTGATACATTAGTTTTGGTTCAATAAACCATTATTATACACTATATAAATGTCATTCTTACCACAATTAGATTAAAATACTCGTAAACAATATATACATTTTTTACTCAATCATTAGATAAAATAAAACGCCACAGTTTACTGTCGGGTATTTTATGGAAACAATTCCATCACGGTAATAGAGTAAACTCAATAGATTGACATTAATTGAAACTTTAAAGCAATTATTTTCAATTCCAATTACGTAACGCTCGATAGATTCGCTGAATTTCTGTACTGTTTTAAATTGTCTGTACACTAAATCTTTAAATAAAATATATACTTTGATCCTGTATCGAAATCAGAGTCATAATACTAACTACAGAAGGGCAGCCAGCCTAAAATGTGCTCTATTACAATGAACAGAAATAAAGAGAAAGCAAATGAGACTGTATCTATCTGTCTCTCTTTTTTATATGTGATACGACAAAGATAAGTATATAAGTTTGATCTTGCCTCTCATTATTTAGTGGCACTCACTTTCAGGCCTGTCTATGTCTCACCTACTCTAATAATATCTCCATGATCAAATCAACGTTTTGAAAGAAAGAAAAAAAACTTTATTTATGGCGTACAACTTATTTTTAACATCAAATAACATAAAGAAAACAAATTTATTTATAATGGCGTGGTGTGACTTCAAAAAATTGGTAAACACTCGGCTTTGGTTTGATTTTGAAACCCGAACAACGATTTTCAGTGGCCGCCATGTTGTAACACATGGACTTCAGCAACAGCTAAACTAACTTAATATACAGGGTGCCACGGAAAGGATGTATCATATCGCGAAACGTGTATAGTGAAAAGACTCCGTAAACCATCAAACTTTACAAATCATCTGCTGGGTTATTTTTTTACACACACGGTCGTCCGACCCCAATGTAAGTAACTTGATACTTGTAAAATTTTATTATAATCGGTCCGGCCGTTTCGTAGTCTATAAAGAACCGTGAAGGTTTTCTCAAAATTTATAGCAGATATTTTTTACACCTTTACGACAACTCAAATTAATTCTCTGCAGCAGTTAGGCGAAGCACCGCAGACTTATTCTAGCTCTAATGAATCAAAATGAACCTTAACAAACAATGCTAAGTTTGTTAAGGAAACTTTTGTGAGAATATTGATTGTTCTTTTGTTGTCCAACACCGAGTAAGTTTTCTTTCAACTAAACAGAGCTTTGTCTATTAGTACCTTTTAATTATATACAAAGAATAAATAGATTATTTATTTTTCACTTTTAGCATATCTATGTTAATATATAAAGCTAAAGAGTTTGTTTGTTTGTTTGACTGATTGTTTAAACGCGCTAATCTCAGGTACTACTGGTTCGATTTAAAAAATTATTTAAGTGTAAGATAGTCCATTTATCGAGGAAGACTATAAGACTATATACCATCACGCTAAGATGAATAGGAGAAGACAGCAATAAAAAATATTGCGAAAACGTGCGTGCGCTAAGTAAACGGTGAAATTTATTAAAACATCATGTATTACAAAATTGTTCCCCTTTAAAAGTTCTCTATAAAAGTTCGCGACAGCATATGTCTACCTTTTAAGATTAACCCATTTTAACCATTATTAATATGTGTTATGGTTTACTCGAATAATAAGACTGCAGTCCACGTGAACGCAGTTGCGCTTAAAAGCTAGTAGAGATCTTTTGTTCTAAAAGTGCACGCCCCTCCAATGTCTTTACTCGCACACAAAAAACTTATGTACAGCCGAAATACACGCAAACTTGTTATTCTAATTGGTTACTCAGTTGCCGGACAGACACGAAAGTAGGAGCACGCATCGATTATTGCCAAAAGTACAGTTAGCATGTCATAAAAAAGAGGATAAATAATTTTTTATTTTAAATAATAATTAGATAAATATTTTTTCTTTTTAGAAAATTATGAAGAATTTTATAAAACTATGTGGCGAAAAAAAATGGGCAAAACTTAACATCTATCACTATTTCATCATCAAAACCACTGCTTTAATTAAGGAACGAATTGACATGAGTGATAGAAATATGTGGGAAAATACGTGTCGAAATGTGAATGATATTGAGATAGAATATATGAAAAATTTTCAATTTATAATTAATGTTGAGTCTGAATCTGAAGTTGCGACGTGAGTGAATTTTCTTTTTTTACTAATAAAATAAATGAATAGACTTCTGTACATTACGTTTTATTTATCATTCTAATAGTTGCATATTGAATATATAATATGATCTTTATTGAATTAAGTTGGCAAGCTAGCTCTTGATTGCGAATTCACCTGATGGATGCCGATGTAGTTTAAGTTTCTTGAAAGGGTTTGGAGATTAAACGTGTAACCATTCAAGGTTTTTACACGACATCGTACCTGAATGCTAAATCGCTTGGTAGTACGTCTTTGTTAGAAGGGTACGTCGGAAGTATCTATCTAGTCAAGACTAAAGCCGTAAGCAAACCGTATGATTCGGGACTGAGTAACGGATGCGCTATCTAGTACTGAGTACCGAATCGTTACTCACGAATGCTATTCGTTACTCGTTACTCGCATCTTTCGTATCGGTACGTATTAGTAACTACATAATACGGTACCTAATCTGTGATTTGTATGTGTGCTGTCGATGAATGTAAACGTACCTTACGAAGAACGATTTTTGTTTTTTTAAATTGTTTATTAGGCCCGTAAAATAAATATTTTTAAATTATTTGAAATCTCCTTTAAAATATTTTTTTATCATATTTTATGTTAAATTTCATTCTAATCGAAACAATATCTTTTTTATTCTCACAGTTAAAATAATAAATCCATTGTAAAATCCAGTTGATTCCGCCTACAATTTACTTGTGCTTTTAATTATTCTACAATTCAAATTTTTTTTTAGTAAATCAAGATTTCGAAAAAAATACATCATAAAATTCGCCTTACGCACCTATGCAAGTAAGTAATATGTCGCGCCGATATCATACCGAACGGGAATACGACTTGAGACGTTACTTTAATGCTATGGTATCAGGTATCAAAAGTAACGAATAAAGTGCCGATACGATAGTAACGAGCGCTACTTGTTGTAGTAACGAACACATACGGGTACGCTTTTTGTCGTTACTCTTACACCTCTAGTCAAGACCAGGGATAAATTTTAGAAATATACTAATATGTTTTTTCTAGGATTCGAATGCGGAACTTCCCGTTTACAATCCACAGCGCTTACTATTACTCCCGGGAAACGTTAAAAACTTACTGTTTATTCTAAAGAATTTTCAAAATATATTTGATTATAAATATGAAATTAATTTTATTTTTATGCTAACGTTACTCGTAAGCCGTGGAACCGGATTGGTTGGTCAACCAGTGCACAAATGATAGGAACGCGTGACAGAATAGACGTGTTGTCTCATACAAAGCGTGCATTCTCCGCCATATAAATGCTTGAACTATACCAGTCGAGCAATTAGTTGCCCATTAAGTGCGCGAATGAGTCGAGTCAACTTTGAAATTGCTGCGCGCACACAAATAAAATAGTACAGTCAATATTTTCTCTCACACATTAAAATAATGTAATTTGGTGGAGGGGCGTGCACTTTTAGAATGAAAGATCTCGAACTATATATGAGTAGTATCGTATATAACCTATTTTTTCTATACGATGATTACAACAAAATTAATTAATATTAAAACACTATTTATTTCCTTAAATAATAAACATTAAAATATAAAAATTACATAATCGATTAAAAAAAGTAAATAAAATAATAAAATAATGGTTACTAACCTACAGCTGGGCATATGCCTCTTCTCTATATTCTGAGAGAAGGGTTAGAGCTAAGGCCCACCTCACTGCTTCAATGCGGATTGGTAAGTTAAACATATCCCTAGAAATCTCAAGAAAAAAGCAGATTTCCTCACCGAAAAGCGTGTTATAAATTGCATTAATCAATTGGACAGAAGTTTTTCTCAGAAAAGTTCATTGTTGCTTTCCCGGGGTATAAACCAGTGATCCTCTCGAAAGAGTCGCACGGTCTTACTGCATGGCTATCGCAACTTTCAATTTGTGCTAATGAAACATTTATGTTCCAGATTTAATTTCTGATACACATAACTTGTACATTTTTGTTGTAAATAAAAGTTATCGTATGGAACTTACTGAACTTTATGATTAAAATTTTACTCATTAGAATATTATTGGTTAAAGCAATTCGGGCGTTCATGCTGTTTACGCGTCACGGGTATCTAATCCTATCGAATTGACCCAGTTTACGCATCCATATGCGTTCCGAATCGCACGTGAATGTTGTCTGAAAGCATCCCATCGAACTATTGGTAATAATTCCGGCGGCTGTGAATTTCACTAACATGTTTAGAATTTGGTGTGTGCGATTTGAATTGTATATGTAATTGTATAACTGTAATTTAACATTAAAAGCAGTCTCAGCATTTAAAAATTACAAAATGCATTGTACGAGTATCATCTAAGAAAATTACAAATCATATACGTTAAGAAGGTAATGTACCCTTACAAACGTGGGCTAGAAAGGGAATCGGTCAGCAAGAAATTGTCAACACATCCAAGTGACGAATACTTTATCAAGAGCAGCTCGTTAGTATAAAGAAGAATATCCAAGAGCATATTTATTATTTGTTTTGGTACTATAAATATGTGAGAAGTTTGCATTTTCGATTTCACCAATCAGTAACTTTACCTTAACGTCATATACCTTGTTTTCAAGCTGGTTCACTTGCAACTAGGCTTCGGACTAGTAGACGTTTTAGAGCCACTAAGATGCTTAAAGAAGTGCTTTAAAGGTATTGCGCTAAATTCTTACCGTACTACAGATGCCCGTGTTAGGGCACGAGACTTTCCTTAAAGGAAACTTAGTTGTAGATTAGAACTTAGATCTAACACTCTGCAGTATGAAGATTTAAACATGATGCTATCCTTCAACGTTAATCAACGATAAGTTGTAAGTATTAATTGGTAATCTTGGTAAAGTTTAATAGCAGGCAGCAGTACTTAACATGATGGTTAATGTTAATACATCAAGTTGGAGATTCATTGCTTGAAAAAGAAGTTTAAAAGTAAAAAAAAGTATTTACATACAGTATTTCTCACGAAATAAATTCTATAAATCTATGAAACCTATTTATTACATGAGAAGTTAAAACTCAAAACCTTTTGCTTACATCTCAGTTTATATTTAAATAAAAAGTAATGGTCAATCAGTCGGAATTACGCAATTGTGAATGCAGTGATGGATAGTATTTGACAGCGTTAATGAATCAAAGAGGTATGCAACTGCTATTGTGGGGTTTGAGGGTGGTTTACTGTGGAGTCAACCCCTTTCTATTCCCATCCTCCTTCAAGGCAGACAAGCGAAACACGTGCCTCGTGCTTATAAAATAATAAAACCATAGACTGAATTATTGAAATGTTGGATCAAAATGTTAACCGTAAATGGTAAAATGAAATTTGCACATAATTTTCAAATATTAATTTTGCTGTTTCCCAGTTTTATTTATCTTTGACTGTAATAACTAGAACTCTACTACTATAAATAACTCGTAATTTAGATCAGCAGTAGTTGTGGTGATATAATTTTAAATAATTTATACAATCAGGCGTTACTTTGTGGAGATCCATGATACAAAAGTAATAATAAAATTATTTTGCTATAATCTGCGATACAGTAAATAGAATATATATATGTAATGTTAAATGTATAGTGGACTATCCTAAAAAGTTTATTTTATAAAGTTAAAGTATATATCTTTAAATGTAGAATATCGTATTTATATTTTTGATCGAAAGTTAGTTTTGAACCAACTGGACTTTTGGTTCAATTCCGAAGTACGTTTTACGACCTATCGGAAATAGCAGCCAAATAGGAAATAGCCTTCTAATCTGCACTGACCTATTAATCCGAAGTGCCTTAGGTTTAAATCCGCCGTATATTTCCTATGCCTTTCTTCTTTGGTAACTCATACTTCATTTTTGCACGCTTTATAATTTTCCCATTATATGTATGTGTGTAACCGACACCTATGAACTAAACTTTTCTTAAAGATTTAATATGAACTTTGTACACTTTATCAAGAACTGGGCAAAATACAATAAAATAATAAATAAATTATAAGTTTTCAATATTTTATAAACTAACATAGTCATCTAATTTTATTAAAAAAAAAAATTCGACGAAACTTAATTAACGTATTTCCCTTATTACTGTAGCTTATGTAGTTGGAAATCATGTATAACTTCGGATTAATAACGCAATGAAACTTAAATAGTAATTTATTTACCGACCAAGATTGTTGAGATTATATTAGTTACTTAGTTGATGGTAAGTTGTGCCCCGTGGTTTTACTTTCGGCGAAATAGGTAATTTATCTACCTTATTAAAGATGAAAATCCATTTTTTCTGTTTTCTTTGGGGCTATGGCGAATTCGTGTTAATTTATGTATGGTATTCTTATACCATATATAAATTAACACGAATTTAGGAAAATTCGTGTTAACTTAACGTATTCTACAATAAAGATGAGCAATTAAAGCGTTATAGAGGTCAGGAGAACAAACACCAACAAAATATTGCCGTTAAAATATTAGCGAGATATATATAAAATTACATTCGATTTAGCGCTTCGTTGATCGCGTAATAAACGCGAATCAAAGCACAAAGTGTTCCTAAAGACCCCTATAAACTGATTCCAAAATACGATATATCCCTTTGTAGTTCAGGCGACCCTTTGTAGGCTCATTAGGGACAACTTGGTGTAATAAAATTTTAGCTCCCACTATTACAGAAACATAAATTTACAAATATAGTAACACAAATGTTCTGTGTATATTCATCTCAACTGATGACATTAAGATTAAGCTTGATATAGGTATCATCTCTTTAATTTCAAATTCAAAACACTCTTCTTCAAACAGACTCGTACGGCCATTTTTGAATTGTTAAGATAAATCGACTGATAGTGATTCTCTTTTCAAAAGTGTGTACAAATTATGTGTTTAAAATGTTTTTTTACATATCTATGATTTTGTTTGTTTGATATTTATTAATAAAATTTATTTTAGTGTATAAATAGTAAACTGTGAGTAATGTTTGTCGCCATATTGTTCCAATTTCCATGCTTGGCTGGCACGTTGGCAATCGTTTTGCCCAGAAATTATTTCTAAAGAAACGACTTACATAAAGGACTTACTGTATGGATTTTTGTAGGAAGCTAAATTATCACAAGAGCTAACTACAAATAATAGAGATAGATGTGAGAAGTTATACTTGGCACAGATCTTTTTGAATGAGCCGAAAATAAAAAATAGCATATAAAGTACGACAAAATAAGATTTTATTTTGCTTATTCCATTTTCAAAGACAATGGTACTTAAGCATAGAGTTATTAATAGTAGAATACGGGAGCCAGAGATAGTAAAAAATGATGAGACGCAAGATGAAACTCGTATACTTCATCTTTGTCTAATCACACATAAAAAAGAGAAACAGATACATCAACCTCATTTACTTTCTCATTGTTGTCATATCAACATTTTAGACTTTCTTGCCTACTCTAGTATTATAATTCTATGTACTTAAGAAGTAAAATCCAGTCGTCAGTTGTCATACACGTTCTTTTTGTTTGCTTGAAATAAAATAATTTCTTAAAATAATAATGAAACCAATTTATTGTGTAAACGATACACAACGCATTATTGAATTCTTCTATTAAATTCTATGCAAATATTCCTCCGAGTTACTACAATGTTACCTAATAATATATAATTAAACATTCTCCATTCCTTAGTACAAGTACTTAAACCGATTAATATAGGAGTACTGTCATACACAATACCGTGGTCCATTACTTCTATTGAACTCGTGCTCTGGGCAGAAAATATTACAGAATCTACGTCATTTGTGTCATTGGGTCATAAGTAGGATTACCAAACTTCTATGCGAAATTTAAGGATACAATTAAAAGCTTTTGGGGGAAGGAGAACTTCGCCAGATAACTTGCATGCATCTATAGAATTTCTGAGATATGTGTTCACCAATTCTCATTGGAGAAGCATGACAGTTTCAAGCTCCTTTCCTTTGAATTTAGCACGGAAGTCTTCGCCAGTTATTTGCTACTTCAAGCTTTGTATTGACGTTTACTCTAATACTATTAATTTAATAAAAGAACTAGTTACCAAAACGAATAATCATTGTTTGGTGTACATAATTTAAATCGTAGTCTTATAAGAAGGTGCACATTTTAGATTTATATGTTCGAGCATTTTATTGTTCAAATTGTCTGAAACTGAGCAATACGCTTTACTTATCAACTACTATATTTCAAGTTAAGTCTGAGGACAAACTTACTAACAAATTTTAGTGTTCAGTGTAGAAGTTCCGGTTCCCGCACCGATAACGCCGTGTAAAGAGCTTAATAATATGTGCCCCGGATTAGCTCGAAATTAGTCGGCCTAGCCCGATAGAATAAGACGTGAGTATAGCCGGTTTCATATACATAAACTAGGAATACTACTCACGATAGTTTAAATTCAAAAAAAAAGTGTATAACTTTAGTTCCAATGTAAAACGTACCTATGTTTTTTCGGAATCATGCTGTTAGCTGTAATTGCTTTTACAGAGTCACGTGCGAGTAAATATCCATTAAGATCTAAAAGTGTGGCCAGCGTGATCGTAGGAAATGCTCTCAATCGTAAAAGCTAATGTACTGTTGTTATATTTAACCTTCGATTAACGAAATGTGAGTCACTGACTCACCGTGGTAAGCTATTTAAAGATGAAGTACAGAGAGTACCGTCACATTAAATAAGTTATGGATCTGTCAATCACTGGACAGTGTCGGTTTTTCCCTTGGGTTTAGCATCAAATATTTTATGATTTCCCCGATTGAAAGTGACATGTGTATTTCTGTCACAAAACATCAGTTCCTCAGATTGAAATGTTTATTTTTATGACAATCAATATTCAGTAAATTACGTGATATCTACGGAATAATGTTGGCTTCGAAATATTTAAGCGCTTTTAATAAATATTATCCGTCAGTAGACAAAGTTGATTGAGTTTAATGACGCAATCGACGAGGCGATTTCATTGCTTCTACGTAAAGTCTCTTATAAAGTCTTTTATTATTCCTGATCTCTCTTATTATTTCTCTTAACAAAATTTTATGGATAAAACGCAAAATGCATCGAGCTTTTCCTAACTTCATTTCTAATTATTATTAAACTTGATCTTATGAAATTTAAGCAGTACCCATTACAATAGTGAGGGAAATTGATGCCTAAACTAGTATTCCCCGTATTTCAGGTCACCAGATGATTCCCCCCCACAAAAGTTATGAGAATCATACTACCCGTTCTATATTCCATGATTCTAAGTTAGATAATATCGAAAATTTAAACATTTTACCTGTGAGCTGTGATAGCCTAGCGGTGAGACCGTGCGACTCTTCCGAGGGGAGCACGAATTCCAACAAGTCAGGCACCAATGAGTTTTTCTGTTTAAACTCAAGTGTCTAATTGGTAATTGCAACTTATCACACGCTTTTCGGGTAAGGAAACCTGCATATCTCTAGAGAATTCTGGAGATATGTGTAACCTAGCAATCCGCATTGGAGCAGCGTGGTATGTCTTAGCTCCAACCCTTCTCTCCAGCAATGGAGAGAGGATCCCCAGCATCAATTCCCAGCAGTAGGATTGTAAGATGCCGCTACTTTACTACCTTAAACATTTTACCCTTAAGAATTGCTAAAAATTAATTATTAATTAAATTTCTTCAATTTATACAATAATTTATCCATATTGACCAATAAGATCACTACCCTAGAGAATATCATTAAACGTGGTGTAAAATTTAATTATTCATGACAGTATCTAAATGACACCAATATCGTTAATATGCAAATTTGAACGATTATTTATACGATTCAATTATCCAACGCAAAGAGTCTCCATGATATTAATTATTAATTAATTAAATACGGGGTTAATACTGGAATTCATAATCCCGTTTAGTGGTTCGCTTAATCTCTTTAATCTGATTTTAATACCCACGAAATCTAAAATCAGCATTTTGTACTATTAAATTCATTAATCCATACGAGTATTTAACAGGAGAATTTTATACAATGGTTTTTCATTATTTAATGCCGTGTGGTATCCGGCAGAATAGAATAGATCACCCTCCTTTCTTACCGAGGTGTCGTAAGAGGCGACTAAGGTTAATGCCGTGTGGTATCCGGCATTAACCTGCATAGAATAGACCACATTTCTTACCGAGGTGTCGTAAAAGGTGACTAAGGTAAGTTAACGTCAGGCAGGCGGCCGGTCATGAAAAATGTAGCCAAATCATACGACAACGTGTTTGTAACATGTTGTGCCGACCCCACTTAGAGTGGGATAAGGGCAAGAGAATGATGAGAATGATGATGTTTTTCATAATGTAATTTGTTTTTTTAGGCAATTGTTAATTATTATTTATTTTTGATAGTAGTATTCGTATTTAACCGGTTAATAAATTGGTCAAATACAAATAAATTGTTTCATAGATATATTTTGGACAATTGATAATTTTTTATTAATATTATAAATGTGATAGTCTTTTTGTCGGTTTGTTGTGCTTGCACGGCGAATCCGCTGATTTTGATTTTGATATGGCGCAGATTTCGCGTAATTAAAAGGGATATGCATATAGGATAATAGCATAAATTCTCACAGGAACAGGGAAATAACACATTTTATTATTCAGGAACTTGTTGGAACGAAAAAAGTCGCGGGTTCCTTTAATTTAAGTCCATTAGAGTAAATTAAACCAGAACAATAAAAAATTAACACAAATTTATTATGAATGCATGGTCCGCGCTGAAACCGAAAATTTAATATAGGAACAGTAGGCCTATCATGAACTTTTAGAAAACGATTGAAATCAAAGACCTAAACCCAACCGCTTTCTTTTCGTACCATGAAGTGTGTTTGAAAAGGACATCGTTATATGAACTATAGATAACTCTGTCTTTTTTACTCAAATGTTTTTATAACGCATTCCGAACAAACATTCGGCAACGACTTAAAGTGTGCGTCTTTAAGACGTCATGGTATGAAAGAGCAAAACAATTTAGTTTACCTCTTCAATTGAGTCGCAATAAGACTTCATGGTAGGCCTGCAGGTTTAAGGTAAAATCGAAACATCCTGTAAAATTTTACAATTACAGAAACATAGTTATAGTGTGGCGACGGCTGCATGTGGCACGCGTAACAGAAAGGTACGAAGAGTTCAATTGAACTGTCAGTTACACGTTATCGTTATATTGAGAGCGAATATCTTGTTTCTGTACAATTGCGGTGTTACCAATGTGATGTTTTTAGTATATAGTTCTAGAACATGCTGTATAATTGTTAAAAGCTTTTATTTAACTAGCCGTGTATGTATTTGAAGGTGGAATCTTGAATTTTTAATGTGACTCACTTACCAGTGTCCGATGGCACTGAAATTTTACATACTGGTTCAGTCCCGATGATAAGCATGACCTGATGTTGCTCCCAGGATTGGCTCCAGACGACGGAACTTTTCAACGGTTATTAGTAGGGAAATGAAATTTTGTTAAAAGTTCTTGTAAAAGCTTTTTAACTTGACTTGTTTATAGTATTATTACGGAAATCCGCGGCAAAAAGCGATATTGGTCGAGTCTATATGTATTAAAGTTTTTATTTAAAATTATATATATACCAGTTGGTTATTACCCATAACACAAGTATTAAGTTACTTTCTTTAAGGGACGGAAGACTATGTGTAAGTGTCACATATATTTATTTATTTAAGGGTGGACCTAACCTTCAATGTTTCTGCGAACTTTACTATTGCATAACATAAAAAAACATTATTTGAAATTCTTAGTATACGAAGAAATATCTACATATTGTATTGATACCTTTTTGTAGTACCTAACGGGCAATAATTGTTTTTTATGTTTTTGGAAAAAGTTTTTTTATAATTTGTACTCGTATACACAATGTACATCTTTTATTATGCTATATGTTATGTATATACAAAAATAATAAAATTGTATATTGAATGTTCACAACCATGCGCCAAATATTTCATATTTTTCGCACGTAATAAATTCTTCATGGAAGTACTACTTTGTAGTATTTTAGAGTATGTTTAACGTCCATTCAGTAGACCTTGAGTACAAATAAAGAATTATAGGTTTTATGAATAACTTCAAACTATTGTGTTTATAAATTAAAGTATTGTTTTGAATAGCATAGAATTTTTCATTTCTTAAACATTTGCGGGCTGTAATCCTAACTTATACGTGTCGGATTAACACAGAATGCGGTACTATAGTTGATTGTTGATGTTGGTGCGTTTTTTTATTAATAAAATATGATAACTATAGTCCAAATTATCCTACGCCTATAGAATCAGGCGTCATTATTTTTTGTTTATATTAAAAGGGGTCAAAAGGCCTTGTACGAGTAGATATCTAACCCCCACACTACACACAATAACCAAAACACTCAAAATATAAGGACATGTTATGACCATATTTCTCACAAACCCTATACCAGTCTGTGTGATTCATACTAATGCTCTCTCTCTTCTCACCCTGTAGCCGTCTACTGCTGAAGATAGATCTCTTCCCATGATCTCCATTAAATACGGTCCTGTGCCGCTTAGATCCAGCAGCTCCCTGCGACCTTTTTGAGGTCGTTAGTCCATCGCGCAGGGAGTCTAAACATAAGGACATATTATGACCATAATTCTCACAAACCCTATGCCGGTCTGTGTAATTCATACTAATGCTCTCTCTCTTCTCACCCTGCAGCCGTCTACTCCTGAACATAGGTCACTTCCCATGATCTCCATAAAACACAATCCTGTGCCGCTTAGATACAGCGGCTGCCTGCGACCTTTTTCAGGTCATCAGTCAATCGCGTAGGGCGTCTACCGAAGGTGCGTTTTACAGTGTGGGGTCGGCATTCCAACATCTTTAAACCTCAATATGTTCCTCACCCATCACCACTTCAGCTTCGCGACACGCTGAGCTATATCGGTGACTTTGGTTCTTTCTTCTACTGGGCACTGCCTGTAAAACAGACAGCTGTCAATAATGAGAATAAAAGAAGACGCAGCGTGCCCAGAGTGTGGAGAAGAAGAAACGAGTCTCCACCTTACGGCTGAGTGTCGTATGTACTCGCTGGTAAGATGGGAGATACTAGGTAAGGATGAATTTGAAGAAGAAGACCTAACAATCCCTTTCAAGGATATTATAAGGTTCGTAAGCGCAACAGGTAGGTTAAAGTAGGTGACACTGTCGGGATAAATAACAGTCAGACCCTTATCCCAACATAGGAAAATGGGTGGAACAGTCCAGAATGGGAGCTGATTAGCTGTCCTGTACTGACAGGCGTCCCCGATTCTAGATTAGATTTGATTAGATTGGGTCTTCTACAGATCTCCTCATTTCTGATTTGATTACACCGAGATGTTCTTAGCCTAGCCCGCTCCATCGCCCGCTGAGTAACTCTGAACTTTCGTATGAGACCCATCATCACCAATCACCATCATCACCGTCATCAACCACGTTTAAGATGTCGTTACTTGCAACACACCCTATTTGAAGACTTTGATCTTCAGGCCCTAAGGTATTTTGGACGAAAAGATCTCACGTAGCTTCCTGAACAGGAAGATATTAATGCTAAAAACGTACAAAAGTAATAATAAAATTATTTTGCTATAATCCGCGATACAGTAAATAGAAAATATATATAGTGCTAAATGTATAGTGGACTATACGTTTTTTCATACCCGTTACATGCAGGATTCGTAAAAAACATATGCACAAACCTCCACCACTTCCGCCACAATACACAAGCACTACACAGGTTCACTATCACAAACTCAACAATCGTTTCGCCCCGCAACCGAAGCATCATCAGGAGATAGACTCCACGACAAAATCGCATTGCGATTATAACAAAATAATTTTATTATTACTTTTGTATTATGGATCTAACACAAAGTAACGCCTAATTCTATAAATTAGCTAAAAACGTGAAAATCTGTCGTAAGCGCTAAGCAAACTGGTTTACTCTGGTCATGATTTTAAATTTTGTTAATAAATGAGTGTCATATCCCGTGAAAATGACGGTATAAATTATTAAATATACAAAAATGTGGTATATATTTTTAATAAATAGAGGTTGGCCGTTATAATTTTTCATGAGTGAACACTTTGGGACCGTAGATAACGTTCCGCGACCGGCATGTGACACGTACGTCGCGGAGGGACGCAGGGCCGAATTCAAGTGTCGCTCACACGTTTCCGCTATATGGAGGGCTATGCGATTAATGCGGTACCATTTACTGCCAGTAAATGTACAGTGTTCTATACTGCTAACATCATAAAAGTGAAAGTTAAATATAATATTATGTGTTATGCGAGAGAAGTTCAAGGAAACAGGTATTCTTACATTAGCTTCACAGTATATTTTTAGCAATTTAATTTTTGTACATAAGAAAGATACACATAAATATAAAAAGATGTGCGAAGTATAAAATAGACAAAGTAGGAACCGACATAAGCTTGCACCTTGCAAAAGTGTATAAGATTCTATAATAAAATTCTGCAATCTACTATTACTTGACCATTACAGCAATTCAAAAACACTATTTAAAAAAGAGTAATACAGAAAGCCTACTATACTATTGAGACTTACTTAGACGATAAGAATGCGTGGATATAGCTACTCTTCGACCCTGTACAAGACATTAATGACTATATGTAGCTAGTAATAAGAATTATTCTTTGAAAAGAGCAACCGTCGAGTTTCTTGCTGGTTTTTCTCGGTAGGAACAGCTTTCCGAACCAGCGGTAGATGTTGACGATCCAAAAGCACTTGTTTACAAGTTTACTTCAATAAAGAATATTTTGAATTTGAATTTGAATTTGTGGGTGTATTTTTTTGGCCCAGGGTAAGAATCGATCCCGCGACCCGCAGAACTGAAGGCTATTTGCTACCTGCACCAGCATGCTAGTCAAACTTTGAAAGTGCGTGTAACATATACGCCACCACCACCACTTTAACGCCCTAACGTCTGAATGGATTTTGGCACGAAGTTTTTCCAGAAAGTAGGTGTTTATTGAGCAAAACATATGCTTTATTATAAAAAAGGCATATTCCCTAAGAAAAAGAATAAAAATTATTTTCATATACTTTTGGTATTTATGTTTTTATTTATTACTATATGCTGTGGGCTCTAACGGCTCGTCATTGTTTTGAAATGCTACAAAGTAAGGTTCTACTTTGCAACGCGGTATTAATTTTTAAGTAAAAAACAAATTTGCTTTCTGTTTTGTAAATAAGATGTTCTTAGTCGTTAGATCAAACGCACCGCTGCTCTGCAAAGTCATTCTGCTATATACATCAGTAGGTTGTATACTGTCTATGGAATTTGGCATATTTTCTTCAACATTACATTTAGAAACTTTATATGTACAGTTGGTACCATTTATGACTTATATTTAAAAAAATTGGTGCAAAATACGCTAAATTTAAACTAAACCTTGAAATGCGTTTGGTTTCCTGCACAGGACTTGGGTCAATCCATTGTAAAATCAATAAAAAAAATTCGATTGTGAATCTTAATTTTTGGAAGGTTTTCTTTTTAAATTTTTAGTGCATATCTATACGGCAATGATAGGTGATACATGATACTTTTAGCATTATTTGTTGTCTCTAATCGCGCATTATAGCAAAATATACTATCATGAAAGCTGTAAAAACCGAGCAGTGAGACCATGCGGTCAGAGGTTCAAACCCCGGATGCCTATCCGGGACACATAAGTTTTAACAGAAAAACTGATTGATGCCTATCAATCAGTTTTTCTGTTAAAACTTATGTGTCTAATTGATAATTGATATCCAGAATACTATCATTATATACTATCGTTACTTTTGTTAAGGATAACGTTCATCTATGTCTAACGCTCTAACCGTCTTTGAGTTAAATTAACAATGGCTGGGAAAGTGGGTCAAGTAGTGATATGTACGAAAGTAGAACAATTACAATTTGGTTTTATATTTCATATTCTATGCATCGAAAGGAATAATAATGACAAAAAAAGGAATATATTGGAAGCGCATCACCATTTAACTTAATCATCATCACCTCATGGGATCAGGGGCTAATCAGGGGATTTTTATTAGATAGGTTCCTTATCATTCGTTTCATAGATTAAATTTTATTTTATTTTAATTTTATATTATTTACTAGCAACACACAACAGATATGACAACATTGTTATACAAAAATTTAATACTATGACAAATATACCTTATTTATTGCCTATCCAAATTGTGCGCCGACAGCATGCTTTATTATTATTTTGTGTTCGCATCTTAACTTATTAATAATAAACATTAAAAGCAGACATTTTTATTTTTTTTTAACAATTATTGAAGTTTACTTTATATAAAAATACGTATCTATTGCTGACTGTACCCTTTCGTCCAGCTAAAATATTTCATGATCACTTCGGCCTTCAGTTTCAATACGAGTTCACATCATAGCCTAAAATAATTCAACGGGAATGACCTCGTATCTTCTGGTTACGATTAGACTATTTGAAATGCAAATTATTAACTAGTAACTAATAGATATTTAATTAGCTGCATTTGTAATAAACAACAGTAACAAGTGTTATATAATCATAGTATTTCAACAAACTTAATTTAATGCTGCGATAACTTCTATGAATAGTTTCTTTAAAATTTAAAATGTTAATTCTATTCAAAACAGGTTATTTACAAACTATTTAAAGAGCTAGTATTTTCCGCCGTGTGGTATCCGGCTCAGTAGAATAGACCACCCTCATTTCTTACCGAGGTGTTGTAAGAGGCGACTAAGGTAAGTCGACCCGCCGTGTGGATCCGGCTGAGCAGAATAGACCACCCTCATTTCTTACCCAGGTGTCGTAAACGGCGACTAAGGTAAGTTGACCCACGGTGTGGAATCCGGTCAAGTAGAATAGACCGGGTGGTCTATTCTACTTAACCGGATCTTTCTTACCGAGGGGTCGTAAAATACGACTAAAGTAAGATGACGTCAGGCAGGCGGCCGGTCGTAAAATACGTAGCCAAATCATGTAACAACATGTTTTTAACATGTTGTGCCGACTCCACTTAGAGTGGGATGAGGGCAGGAAAATGATAATGATGATTATGATTAAAGAGCAAGTGTTTTCATGCTCTAACAAATTATGGGTCTTTTAAACTCTCACAACGCTTTATTGCGATTTCAAACAAAAAAACAAATTTTGGATTAGGTATACTAATCTTTAATTCTAAGACTACTTTAATACTAAGCTTACGATATGCAAAGTAGCCTTATAATATCCAAATGACGACTCAGCATTAGAAGGGCGCATGTTTCGGTCCACTACTATCACGATTTTCTTTATAAATGCAAAAATATTTAAATAATCCATCTTAGTTATAGGATATCTAAATATTTGCTATTTTAAAGTAAATGTTAAATTTTCGGATTTATTATTTCATGAATTGTAACTGTACTTACTTATAATTGTAACATTGTAACTAAGAATGATGTGATCTCCTATAATTGGTAATATTAGGTCCTTACATATGAAATTGGCGTTTTGTCGTACTGGCCACTTTGATCTCAAATATTACCTTTATGGTTAGGAATTCCAAATTCAAATTCATACAGCTATTTACTCATGCATTTGTGTTTCAAACCCCCTAATTCATTTGTTTTTTCTTCTTTTGTTTTTTCTTTGTGTCACTCTGTTTACAAAATGGAAAACATGAAATATCACGTTATTTACGAGTATGAGTTCCACCGTGGCACCAGTGCTGCAGAAACGGCTCGAAGGATTAATGATGTGTATGGTGACGGTGTCGCAAAAGAAAACACAGTGCGTTTTTGGTTCCAACGTTTTCGTTCTGGAAATTTCGACCTGCAGAACAAGCCTCGTGGACGGCCGGAGACCAAAGTTGATAATAAAGAATTGAAGGCTATTGTGGAAGCGGATCCATCGCAAACCACGTCCGAGTTAGCTGCAGGCTCCGGTGTTAGTGATAAAACTATTCTAATCCACTTGAAGTAAATTGGGAAGGTGAAAAAGCTTGAAAGGTGGGTACCTCATGAATTGAGTGAAGCAAACCGACAAACGCGCGTCGACTGCTGCGTTACGTTACTCAACCGGCACAATAATGAAGGAATTTTAAACCGAATTTTAAAATTCCTTCATTTCATTCATTACCTGTGATGAAAAGTGGATCCTCTACGATAATCGGAAGCGCTCATCGCAATGGCTGAACCCTGGCGAACCAGCCAAATCCTGCCCTAAGCGAAAATTAACTAAAAAAAAGTTGCTTGTAAGTGTTTGGTGGACTAGTGCCGGTGTCGTTCACTACAGCTTTCTTGAATCTGGCCAGACGAATACGGCAGTTATCTATTGTCAGGAACTGCAAACCATGATGGAAAAGCTAGCTGCTAAACAACCGAGGCTGGTCAATCGCTCTAGGCCACTGCTGCTTCATGACAACGCTAGACCACACACTGCACAACAGACGGCTACCAAATCAGAGGAGCTTCAATTAGAATGTCTTAGACATCCACCGTACTCTCCGGACCTTGCTCCAACAGATTACCATTTTTTTCGCAATTTGGATAACTACTTGCAAGGAAAAAAATTCAACTCCGATGGGGCAGTCCAAACCGCCTTCAAAGATTTTATTGATTCCCGCCCGAATGGTTTTTTTAGTAAGGGGATCAATGAACTACCTATGAGATGGCAAAAGTGCATACATAGCAATGGTACATACTTTGATTAATTAAATATATTTCATTTAAAAAAAACGACTTTATGTTCCTCCCATAGAAAACGCCAATTTTATATGTAAGGACCTAATATAAGTATTATCATTAATTTAAAAATATGTATATACGATATTTTTTGTATTATTTCTTATGTAATGCTGTTGTAGATCCAAATACTCATCATTCTCCTGCCCTTATCCTCTTGCTCTAAGTGGGGTCGGCACAATACGTTTTAAACTTTTTATTATATGTTTTGGCTAGATATTTTACGACCGGCCGCCTTTAGTCGCCTTTTACGACACCTCGATAAGAAATGAGGGTGGTCTATTCTATTCAAACAGATACCACACGGCGGTTGTAGATTGTAGGTATAATAAATAAATAAATAAATAACTGATTTATAGAAGCAGGCGTTACTTTGCGGAATTCCATATTACAAGCAATACAACAGAACTAACTACTTTGCTATAATCCGCACGGGTTAAGCGAATGCATGCAAAGCCAATGTGTATGAAGCAGGCAAAATCTACGCACCTTATACATGCAGGACCAGTCACCACATGCACCCCAAGGCGCAATTCACCAGCAACAACGCACACAAAAGCTGCACACACACCCACCACCACAATCATATCAATGATTGTGGTGCGTAGGTGCGTAGATTTTGCCTGCTTCATACACATTGGCTTTGTATGCATTCGCTTAACCCGTGCGGATTATAGCAAAGTAGTTAGTTCTGTTGTATTGCTTGAAATAAATAACTCTATTTATTCATGAAATATATATAAATTTTCACAAATTGCTTCTTGGATTATATGTATATCGTATTATTTAAGGCTGTATACGCGTTTGATCTTTAATTGATTCCAGCTTGGTTTCATGGTGTCCATGAAAATATATTCGTAAGTAAAAGCAATTTAGTTTAAAATATATTTTCAAGGAAATATTTTAAATCATGGGCTGATAAAGATTATGGCAAAAAATATTCATAATTAATGAACAGTCACTGTATATTTCTACTTACCTATGAAACTTTTCTCTCTGGACCGAAAGTAATTCAGAAAAATCTCAGCGCATTATTATTATGAGAGTTGACGGAAAATTTTGTATTTAACAAAATACCTGCTTAACCTTGTTATGGAGTTCCGGCGAATTTTAAAATTTGAATAGCTTTAAAATAATTTTTTTGAAGTTTCAGTATAGGTATTAGAAAAATGTAAAGGAAACTTTACAATTAGAACTTTGATTTTCACATTGTAAGACTTTAGATATATTATTTTGTAAGCTTTGTTGACTAAATTATAATAAAAGGTACCTGAATTTAACACATCTTCGAGCAGCCGAACTTATATCATCGTCATGAAAGTTTGAATGTGTAATCTGTAAATCTGAATTGGAGCAGCGATGTGTATCTAGGCTTTAATCCCTGTCTACAAGTTGAATTTGAACTATATTTAATGAAATATAAGATGGGAGAAACGAAAAGAATGAAATGGTAACATAATACAGCGATTGCTTGCTGCAGAAGTAAGAGATTCTTTAAATTGGTTTTTGGTTCAAGAGAAATATTTTTTAAATTAGCCTACATTTTAAAGCCTTTAATGAGACTTTTAGCAGGAGTATTTAACAGGAGAATTTAATACAATGTTTTTTCATTATGTAATGCCGTGTGGTATCCGGCAGAATAGAATAGACCGGGTGGTCTATTCTATTCTTATTTCGGTCCTTTCTTACCGAGGTGTCGTAGGAGGCGACTAAGGTATGTACCGTGTGGTACCCGGCTGCATAGAATAGACAAACCTCATTTCTTACCGAGGTGTCGTAAAAGGCGACTAAGGTAAGTTGACGTCAGGCAGGCGGTCGGTCGTAAAATACGTAGCCAAATCGTGGGACAACATTTTTGTAACATGTTGTGCCGACCCCACTTAGAGTGGGATAAGGGCAGGAGGATGATGAATATTTAAGTAATTATGTTTCTTGAATAATACGGATGAGAGATTCAATACCGTTGGTACTTGTTGGTGTTGGTTACATAATATACACTGTGCAAGAATAAATTAAATCGTCGGTTTCAGTTGCCCTCACTGCCATACAATGGCCATTATTCGTAAGTAGGGGCTGCAGATTTAACTCACAATTGAAAATTAAATGCACCGTGTAGAATATATGTCATATTCTTACAATGTCGCAGGAATAACACATCGTTCATGTGTTACATCAAGAATTACAGATTCAAACGTTGTGATAGAATTATTCTGCTATAATGTGTGTTTGTTCAGAAAATCTATGTGATGCTAAGTGTAGGAAGCAGACAACGTTCACACACCATATACATGCAGAACCAATCACAACACGTATCACAAAATACTGCCGCACACTACACAAGCACTACACACATTTACCACGACAATCCACACGATCGTTTCGTTACGTAACCGAAGCATCATCAGGAGGATAGGCTCCACGACAGATTACAGATTAAAAAGGAAACAATTGCGTGTATTATATTAAATTAAAAACCTTTTAAACCTTTTTTATACGTGCCAGTATCTTAAATTGCCCTTTTTTCCGCGATATTAACGGGATCCAGAGTGATACTTAAAATAATGTTTTAAACCAATGACAATAAATATAATAATTCCCGGAGAACTCTAGTTACAGAAAAAGTACGATAGACAAACCGATCTAAGATAAACCGATTGATGAGCGATAATGATACTGCTCGAACGTTAGGACTATAAAAATGCAAATGTTGTAAAATATATAGAATCCGATCGAGGCAGATTGTACTTCAAAAGAACTGAACACTTGCGAAACAATTGCTGCATTTTCCTTTATATTTTCACAAAGATATGCCATAGTCTACGGATTTATACACGAATTAACGCAGTAAAAGATCCATAATACAGTCGTCATCTAGGTTGACAAAGTAGTTATAGTATCGTTTTGCTCTTTGATCTTTTAAAAGAATTACTTCGGATGTTGTTACAGTTTACTTCTTCTTTTTAGGATTGTCAAAAGATATCTGAATCAAAGATACATCAAATTTAATTTATCACCTTTACTAAATATACCAAATAATAGTTTATTTAAATGATTGTATTATTTTCAGTCCTAACACTCAAATAATCCTATTTTTAACATTATTAGATTTAAAAATGTTATAGTGAATCATTCTCTGGCCTGGATCAATATCGACAGAAATAGGTGTATCTTTTGTTCAATTACTTTACTAAATATTGTGTATTTAAAAAAAAAATATCGTGCGTAATCGGTAATGCGTATTTTTGTTAGACTCCTAAACTAATACATGATTCGATAAAAATTCAGAAATACCCAGTAGCAAAAGAATGTGTTCTGGCTGTTGTAGAATGCGTCAGTTGGCCATCAATCTGAGCATTGTTATGATTTCACTTTTTAACTCGATTCCGGCACCAAGCATATGCTAGACATCAAACTATCGTAATGGATTTGCGCGAAATATATTGTTTATGTCATGAATTTTCGTATTCACTTAATAAATCTTTAAGTAAGCGCAGAGCCTACTCGCGAAAGGCTTTCTTAAGAGAGCTCTCTTTGGCTAAAAAAAGCTTAAGCTTACACAACCTCCATCTGGGCAAATGTGCTTTTTATAAAATGGCTTTTATAAATTAGACACCGTTTCTCTTACTAATGCGGTAGAGGCAAAAAATGCACACGGTTAACTTAAAAATATCTTTTCCTCATAAGTGATGAAACTATGTTAAAGGTACACTGAGTTTAATCTAAAAATCAATATTAATTAATATATGTTTTCTATTAATTTTCAGGATAATGTATACAATTCAACTTAATTGGAAAAATTTATCACTATCGTTTATAACTTGCTATCGCTGATATCGAAATTAAGACAATTACTTTGTACCAAAAACTGTTAAAACAATATAGTTATGCAAGTTAGCTAATTTAATTAAACTACTATAAACCTTTAAAAGTACATATATTAAAGCAAATATAAGTCAATCATAAACACCAACAAAGAGCATAAAAGTTAAAATAGACAAAAAGTTATTGAAAGACAAAGGAACTTACTGAGGGAAAACTAAAAATTAATATAGTACTAGTGCACCAAGGGGCAATCTAGCAATGTAAACACGTCTACAAGTCTATGTTTTTTTTTATAATCTACGAGGAATAACAGAACTTTTATAAAATACAAAGTTTTAACGCGTTCAATAGCCGTGTTTGAAACTTTGGAACTTTAGTCAGTCATATGAGGTTTAATTAATCTTAGTTATGAATATTGGTCGTTACTCATTCTGAACTATTACTACTAATAAGTGAACCCAAGTTCGATAGTCAAAAAAATTTAAATAAAGACAAAAGGAAAATACCTTAGGAAAAGGAGTTGAAGTCTTAACTAAAATACTAACATCGAAGTAAAATATAAAAAAATACTGGCCTGCTTTTAAAACAGTTCTAGCCATTAACCCGTTGTTCTCATACTTCATATTGTTTATTAATTTGATTTCACTTTGTTACAGATTTTCACGAACGCACAATATTGACAAATAATAAACAACTCTACCTCACTTATCAAAAATGCTTAAAAAATACTTCGTGCTTCCAATATCTACCTCGCATCTACAATGAAGAAAACTTAGCCGTTCACTGGAGTTTAGTTGGAGTGTCATTTAAAGTTTCGGTGAAATGAAGTGAGTAAGATGTCTGCTAGAGAAGTTGAACTGTCTGGTGGAGCACCGTGGGGCTTCCGAATGCATGGCGGAGTGGATCAGAATCAACCACTCAGAATATCACGGGTAAGTTTGTTACAACGTAATTATTTCCCGCTTTTTTTAAATTTCTTTTTTATTGTATAATAGGCGAGCGCTTGACTGAAATCATGCCCGATGGTAAGCAATGGTACAGTCTAAGATGGAGCGTGCTTGCTTTGAAGAGACCCATATTATATCAACAGGGAAAAATAGATGTCGGTAGAGAATTCCATTCCCGATAAAAAAGAAGACGCGACGCTTTCCCATTTCAAGTGTTTGAGTCAGTTAGTCGCAGCCGTTATGACATAGACACTTCTTCAGAGTCTAGATTCAGCCCTTCAACACGCGTCGCTTAAAGCCGTGGCTTAGTCTCACACCATACATACACCCTTTAGCGACTCTTTCAGGTTGTTGCCTGTCTTATAAAACTAGCTCTACTAAATTTTTTCTCGGAAAAAATTTGCGCTAGCACCATATTTCTGGTTACACTGTGTCGTTTAGCAAATAGCAGTAGATACTTGTAAAAATTCTTAGACCAGCAGGCCTACTATGAACTTTTAGAAAATTCAATTCAAAGTCAGTACCTAAACTCAACCGATTTCTTTTCGTACCATGAAGTGTCATTGCATTGGGGTCGTAATGTTTGAAAAGGATAACGTAATATGAACTATAGATAACTCTGTCTCTTTTACTTAAATGTTTTAGGACGTATTCCAAACGCTTATTCGGCAACGACTTAAAGGTGTGCGTCTTTAAGACGTCATGGTATGAAAAAGCAAAACAATTTAGTTTACGTCTTCTAATGAGTCGCAATAAGAGTTCATGGTAGGCCTGATAATTTTTCTTTGTCGAAATGTTGGCTTTTGTCTTGACGTCTCTTTCTAGAAGAAGAATACAATTTATTTATTTATAATAAGAAAAAAGAAAACACTTTCAATCATAATAAAATATAAATATGAAAATTATCTAAAGATATTCTGTTATTTATTATTTTATCTACTCTGATACTATAATACAAAGATTCTAAAACTGAAAACAAAATTCTTATGACAAACATTACGTACAGAACAAAAATAAAAAATTAAAAAGTTTCATTACGATACAGGTCTTGTATGGACACCTGTATCATAATGTAACTTTTTAATCATAACGATACACCTATAAAATTTCCAGCCGGACCGAGGAGGTTGAACCTCTACCTTAAAAAAAAGGTTTCAATGATTGGGTCCGCGGCGACGCAACCGCATGCGTAATTGATGTTTGCGCCTTGGCGCCAATAAATTACATTTAAAAAATCTTTTCAATATTTAAAGAAGTTTAGTTTTGTTTGTAAAAAAATAAGTTTTTGTGTAAAAACATGTCTGAGAGCGGAGATAGTGGTAATTGTACACCACCAGATATTCTGAAAGCTGCGTCAAACATGACCGTGAACCTGTTGCCGACGAAATCTAGGAGCAACTATATTAAATGTTACCACGAGTTCATGGAATGGAAACGTTTTACGTTTTTATAGTATGAGAGTAGATAAAGTAGTGTATGATACTGTACATAACTTGGTCTTATAACACTCGTGTGACACTATAAAAAAACTCGCCTGCGGCTCGTTTTTTTAAACCACACTCGTGTTATAAGAACCCTTATTATGCAACAGTATCATAAACTACTATTATAAACCTTTTTACGTAATGGCATCAATGGCCTAATTCGCCGTTTCATATAATGTTTATTACTTTTACTCCAAGATTATCCCTGAATAAGCAATATCTTGATCCATTAGGCTAGTGGTTTTGCTGTTTTAGGTCAGCTACCCCTTTGCTTTATTTATTATACTTTTCGCCTTTTCCTTTGTCTTTACAGTTAGTTTACAAAGAAAGATATTTTTACAAAATACATTAAATGGTTACTAAATATATAATATTTCCACGTTGGAAAAGTTTCTAGGAAAATTTTAAAAGATAACTTTGACCTCTCTCAAATTACAAGATTTTTTACTTAAATCCCAAAAAGTTAATGAGGCTATGCGATTAATTTCCAGAAACTCGATAAAAACAATCAAGTTAGGCGTCTTAAAGCGAGCACTTTTAAAGAAACGTTCGTCTCAAATTACGCCATTAAAATTCTTTCTTTGATGTTAAGTTGAATTTTGAGGGAATTTGTTTTACTAAATGAGCCTCTTGAAATTTTGATAATATACGTTTACACGCAATTTAGGGATTCACGAGTGAAAGGAATATTTTATCGGATAAAATTTATATCATAAATACAAATTCAAATTCAAAATATTCCTTATTCAAGTAAACTTGTAAACAAGTGCTTTTGAATGGTCAACATATACTGCTGGTTTCGAAAGCTGTTCCTACCGAGAAGAACCAGCAAGAACAATAATTCTTATCACTCGTTACATATAGTTATTAATGTCTTGTACAGGGTTGAAGAGAAGCTATATCCACGCATTCTTATCGTCTAGGTAATCTTCAATAGTATAATAGGCTTTCTGAATTAGCCAAGCAAGCAACAGCATTGATATATACAGATCGTTAAGAGTAAACGGGTAGTAATGCATTTGCGACCTGCAGGCCTACCATGAACTCTTATTGCGACTCAATTGAAGACGTAAACTAAATTGATATACGAAAGACTAACTTCCACTTTTTTGATACAAATGCAAATTAGACTTAAAATTCTCTGAATAATAAATGGGGTACAGAAGCTGATATTCACAGGGTTTTTGTGTTACAAAAATGGGCTATTCGTGGTATTTATAATATGAAATCTCGTGATTCTCTAAGGGAAGAAATTTAAAGAAATACGCGTCATGACTGTAGCTTCACAATATATCTATAGTAATATACTATTTGTAAGAAAAAATATCAACTTATATAGTAAGAATAGTGATGTGAATAGATATGACAGACACATTAGAAACTGAAATAACAAGCAATATAACAGAACTAACTACTTTGCTATAATCCGCACGGGTTAAGCGAATGCATGCAAAGCTAATGTGTATGAAGCAGACAAAATCTACGCACCTTATACATGCAGATCAAGCCACTAATGCGCCTCCACCAGCAACAACGCACACAAGCAGCACACACACCCACCACCACAATCTCGACGATAAAATTCACTAACTTGACTTAAAAATAACTGCGATTAAGAATAATACTTGGGACAAAGTGTTTACATCATTTATTTGCTTCTTTCAAATACAATGATCGGGGGGCCATTATCGGATCTTGATCACCACCATTGACAACATCATTGCTCATCAACATCATCAAGATCATAAGACAACGAGAGTAAACTCTTAATAAAAATAAACAGTTAATCATCATGAAACATTTTAATAAAATCAGAAAACGCAATTAATTTTTAACATTTATTTACAACGAAAATATACAAGTTATGTCTATCTTAAATCACTTACACGCTACTATATCAAGTCAAATTAAATTAATCTTTATTTAAGTAAGCTTTTGCAAGCACTTTTGAATCGTCAAGGATCAATTAGATTTATTGAATATACTACTTGTTTCGAATGTTGCTCATACCGAGAAAAACCAGCAAGAACTCGGTGATCAATCCCTTAAAACATTTTCAGTTTACATTATTAAACCGCATTCATATATGAAGCTGAGAGCTATATTATTGTACTATATTAAATCCTTAATCAAGCCTAAAATTAAATAATTAATTATAGAAGCAGGCGTTACTTTGCGGAATTCCATATTACAGGCACTATAACAAAACTACCTCGCTATAATCCGCACGGGTTAAGCGAATGCATGCAGAGCTAATGTGTATGAAGCAGGCAAAATCTACGAACCTTATACATGCAGGACAAGCCACCACACGTACCCCAAGGCTCCTCCACCAGCAACAAAGCACACAAGCAGCATACACACCCACCACCACAACAATCTCGACGATCGTTTCGCTCCGAAACCGAAGCATCATCAGGAGGATAGGCTCCACGACAAAATCGCAATGCATTCGCTTAACGCGTGCGGATTATAGCGAGGTAGTTTTGTTATAGTGCCTGTAAGCCTTAAATTGATTTGGATACTTTTGAACGGCGCAGAATATATAAAAAAGTATTTTCTATTACTTATCTGTATTTATATATGATTTTCTTCCACCAGAGTCTCAGCGACACTCACGACCTCACGCCGAAAGTGAGTACCGAGTGTGCCGAATGTTTCCTTAACAAACATTAATCAATCTTACTAATGTGTGTATGCTTTATTAAAATATTATTTCGCAAACACTTTTACCGCTCCTTTTAGATGTTTCACTCGAAGTATTGGTTATGTAACAATTTATATCTATACTAATTATAAAACAAAGTCCCCAAAAGCTGTATGTATGTAATCGATTTTCTGACAATCTAGTGAACGGATTTTTTACGGTTTTTACTTAAGAGTAGTGGAATACTTCTGGAAGGTTTAAGTTAATTACGGTTAACTTAACTTACGGTACATTGCGGTTTTATGAAATCTATGTATAAGAGGTCCCGTAGGTGAAAAAACTCGCCTGCTGGGAGCTCAACAGAGATACACTACAGTAATGTACTAAATAGTTGTAGATCTACAAAATACTTGAAAAAAATCCGACAGCATGTCTCTATCTCTTATGTTTCACTCACAATAACTTCTTTATGTTCAAAAATTTCAGTTGAATAAAACGATTTACACGCGGGCGTAGCCGTCCAATGGGGTATGTTCGGGAATAATTAATCACAAAATGAGGATTTATAGTATATAGTATGATGATTTATATATATAGTTAAATACATAGTATTCAACAATAAGTTTATATTAGTATATGTTATTGTCTAGATGTATGATAAATTCATGTTTCTTACTTTCAAGAAAAATCCGTGACAAATTGGCACGTTATATAACAGTTAGATGTAACTTTAAAGTAGGTACGTGTAAATAAGAGCTACGATGTTGTGTATTTTTGAATGTTTTCAAAGTTAAACTAGATAGATTTAGCAATATCGTAAAGTTACTTTTAATCTTTGAAAAGATCTTCTTATTAAGATAATCTTCATTTCTAGAGCTTTACAAAGTTTAGCGTGATTGAACACTTTGTTGGTTTTGGGTAATTGATCTACCTACACGAGTTCGCCTTTGACTATACAGAGGTCAGATAGAAATCGATCCTAAAGTTTTCTCATAAATGTTAAGCTTAAAGTGAACCAAAGATCTATATCTATTCTTAATTGAATAATTGATGTATTCTTAATTGAATAATTTTGTATAATTTTATTGTTAAACTAAAGACATTATTTTCTGAAGTTTTAAATAACTGCAGAGTTTTCTTTGATTTGATAACATTACGCAAACTAATATGCAAAGAATATATACTGTAATGTAGATTTAAAGCGGAATAAAAAAATATATTAGCAATAATTAATTTCCCTTTATCTACTGTAACTCGTTGTCTGTAATTCTTTTTTTATTTTCTTGTTTTTTTAATTTAAGGTTAAGTTTGTCATTGTTTTTAGTTTTGCATACTATTATGTACTAAATTAAGTTTTCATTCATTCACTATAAAATGGTGTTCTCCGTTTAAGCTGCAAGGAAACAGTGAAAACACGCAACAATAGAAATAATTGCGGAGAAATAAAATTCCGTGTAAAATTGTTCGCTTTTTGGTATTATGGCCGTTAGCAACAATTAACAGAGTAGGGTCGGCGGAGCTGTTCGTTTTTCCGCATCTTACATTTCACACCCGAGACAGAATTTCAAGTAAGTCTTTACTTTTAAGTGCATGAATGAGGGTAAAAGTAGTCTTGGCTGCTCTCCTTCCGCATCTGCGCGCAATATGCTTGTGTTATCGTAGTCTTTTAAGGTTTTCCTATTTTCTAGGAATCAGGTCGGTGGTTTGTTTCTTCGCTTTTATTCGAATACATTTTATTTCAATTGAATTTCTCTTTGCATTTATATTATAAAAGCCTTGATGGGCGTTTGGCGAGAGTACGTGATCCTTCATAGGGTAAATAAATATGATATTCGGAAATATTTAGATTTTTCTATAAACTCTTATGTGTTTAATAAATATTTGAAATTAATAATACGCCTACGGGGAAGGAAAAGATAAAAGTTCGAAGATAAGAGTATTCTTGAATTTAAACTGTCATGAGTGGTATTCATAGTTAATGAATAAGAACCTATACTCACGTACTTTTATCGGGTGAGCCCGACTGCCAACTTGCTTGCCCGACTTCAAGCCCATACAGAGCCATAAGTAATGAGCTGTTTATACGGCATCATCGCGGCGAAACTAGTCAGGCTCACCCGATAAAAAAGTTTAGCTGGTTTCTATAGTTTAATTACGATAAGCATTTATTTCAAATCTACATTGAGCAGTGTGGCAGGTCTAAATTCAAATCCTACGCTCTTAAGTAAGAGGAGTTTTTGTATCTGTAGATCTGGGATCTACAGATACATCTACAGTGGGATAGTAACAGTGCTTTTTTTATAGAATTAGGCGTTACTTTGCGGAGATCCATAATACAAAAGTAATAATAAAATAATTAAATAAATAATTTCATAATTACTTTTGTAGTGCTTTTTTATCTTTATTTTGGTGGATTTTCGAACGGAAAATGCCACCCCCTTATACATCTTTATTTGTATGTATTGTATGTATTTTAGAAATGATTGGAAGTTTATTTAAATAGCAACCCAGTCATACAGGCGACCCTAAAATTATCTTAAGAATCGCGGTATTAATGTGGTAAAAACCTTGTTAAAAAAGTAATTAACATATATGGCTAAGAAGAAGATATATTTCAAAATATCTAACATATAGTTTTTGAAGTGGTTCATATCATTTTAATGGCAATTATTTCTCCTTAGTGGTTGTACTTGCATCTAAATCAGGACCTCCGTGAACCAGTTGTTGGTTTGCTGCCTTATTGCTGTAAAAAGTAGTAGCAAAGTAGCGGCCTGTTACAATCCCGCTGCTGAGAATAGGCCTCCTCTCTCCGTTTCTGGAGAAAAGGGTTGGAGCTAAGACCTACCACGCTGCTCCAATGCGGATTGGTAGGTTACACATATCTCCAGAATTCTCTAGAGATATGCAGGTTTCCTCAGGATGTTTTCCTTCACCGAAAAGCGAGTGATAAATTGCAATTATCAATTAGACACATGAATTTTAATAGAAAAACTCATTGGTGCCTGCCCGGGTTTGAACTCGTGTTCCTCTCGAAAGAGTCGCACGGTCTCACCGCTGGGCTATCACAGTTTATTGCTGTAATTGATATCTTTTATCTTTATATCTTCCAAATTGTGGGGTAAAGTCTATTCAAGTAGAAGGCTGCTTTGACAAGTAAATAAATAAACAAAATAATACAGATCAACACAATACCTCCATAAGAAGTAAAAGCTTAACAAGATAAAAGATATTTATAGAATTAGGCGTTACTTTGCTGAGATCCATAATACAAAAGTGATAATAATATTATTTTGCTATAATCCGCGATACAGTAAATAGAAAATATATATAGTGTTAAGCAAATAATAGTAATTAGCAAAGCAAAAGCAAAGGCTTTGCGATTTTGTCGTGGAGTCTATCTCCTGATGATGCTTCGGTTGCGGGGCGAAACGATTGTTGAGTTTGTGATAGTAGACGTGTGTAGTGCTTGTGTATTGTCGTGGAAGTGGTGGAGGTTTGTGCATGTGTTTTTACGAATCCTGCACGTATCGGGTATGAAAATACGGATAGTCCACTATACATTTAACACTATATATTTTTTCTATTTACTTTATCGCGGATTATAGCAAAATAATTTTATTATTACTTTTGTTAGATAAAAGATAAATTTGGTTTGGTTCGTATATATTAACCTGTTTAAAAGTTACAGTATACTATTAATTTTTGTATTCGCAAGGTTACGGATAACTGCAAGTTAACTTCCGTGATAAGAGGGCGACTTATAAATAGGACAAATTGGTCTCAAGGAGGCAGATTGGGGATCATGTAGGCAAAACACGTGTACGTGGAGTTACGTACGTGCCCCAAATTTCAACGTCATACTTTTGAGCAACCAGTTGCCGTTGAACTGCAGTGATTCCACAATTTACACTTCCTCCGATGTTCCTCATTCGAACTCAAACGTTTCTTTGTAAAATGGATGCTACTTATTCGGGAGTAGAGTGACAATATCTATTCAATCACATAATTGCCTATGGGAGTTTTAATAATAAATTTAAGTAAACAACACAAAAAATAATTCAGAAAAGTTCATTGTTTTTACCTAAAACATAAGGACACTTCAGTTCACGCTTTCTTTGAGTGGCTTAAATGTATGGTTCAATACTAAAATAGAAAATATTAAACTCTTATAGTCAACGATTTGCTACTTCTATAACGAGGCTGTTTAAAGAAATTATTTCAATTCAGCATCAATTTAATTCTATAATCGTTATTCAGCGTGTGTGCCTGCCTGAGGTCAACTTATCTTAGTAGCCTTTACGACACCTCGGTAAGTAATTAGGGTGGTCTATTCTACTTAGTCGGATTCAACACGGCGGGTCAACTTACCTTAGTCACCTATTACGACACCTCGGTAAGAAATTAGGGTATCTGCTCAGCTGGATGGATAAGAATATCGAATAATGAGCATATAAGGGGTGATTCTGGCGATTATGCACGATACTTACAATATTTCATCAAGGTTTTATAGTGAAAGTCTATACTTATTATAAAACTAAGTCTCAAAAAGCTGTCTGTCTGTATGCAATCGACTTCCTCAAAATCTACTGAATGGTCTTTTGTAGGGTTTTTATCAAAAGATAGTGCAATACTTCCGAATGGCTTAGGTAAATAGTGCATATCAGTATCATGTAAATTGTGTTGAAATTGCTAAAATTGTTAAAAAACTTGCTTGCTGGGAGGTTTAGCCGCGTGCGCTGCGTAAACCAGTAGAGTGACGCTAAAGTAATGTACTAGAGAATTGTATATCTATAAAAATACTACAAAAAAGTCCGTGATAGCATGTTTCTATCTCTTACGGTTAATTCACAATAATTACTTTTATGTTCAAAATTTCAATCTGGATTTTTTTTTGTGGCAACTGATTTCGACGCGGGCGAAGCCGCTGGCACAACTTTTTAATAAAAATCACTTCTATGCTTTAATCCAGACACTTGCGTGCAGTGTTTGAGCCAAAAAAGATTCCGGTAAATCGATCGTTGTTATGTGAAAGGTCCTTAATTCTGCTCATTTCATGCCGCAACAAAATCTGCGTTCCAGCACTCCATATTTCCACGATATGCGCCTGTAACTTGGAAGGTTGATTAAAGATTGTGGAACGACTTATACTTTTAATTAAACCAAGTACTCGTGGTGCAACTTTCTGCAAAACTTTTGCGATAAGACTTTCGAAGTCTGTACAGAAATGTAAGGTTTAAAATATGTTGCGTTATATGTCACAAGTTTTATGCCTTTAGTGGTTATACCACTAATATAACTTTGATAAAGTACTTTATTTATATGTAACTCCTAAAATATATAATAATGTGATTCTGTAAATAAACATTAGGATTTATTCAACCTAATTGTAGAGCTGTGATAGCCCAGCGGTGAGACTGTGCGAATCTTTCGAGGGGGTCACCAGTTCAAACCCCGGGCTGGCTCTAATAAGTTTTTCTATTAAAAATTATGTGTCCAATTGATAATTGCAATTTATTTCACGCTTTTCGCTGAAAGAAAACAACGTGAGGAAGCCTGCATGTCTCTAGAGTTTTCTGAATATATGTGTAACCTACCAATCGCATTGAAGCAGCGTGATAGGTCTTAGCTCCAACCCTTCTCTCCAGAAAAGGAGAGAGGAGGCCTATTTCCAACAGTGGGATTGTAATAGGCCGATGCCTTACTTTACTTTACAACCTATAAGCTAAATATGATAATTTCAATTATTGCAAAACTTTAATTTTACCAAATATTTTATAAAATAGTGTACTAATTTTTTAATTTAGGTTTAATCAATCTTACAAAACAGGTGAATTAAAAAACGTCGCGGTATTCCAAGTTCAAAACGGTTCAAAGCCGTATTACGTGAAAATTATTTTAACGTTCTGTCCGCGACCATGACGTTATTTGTTCAAACAGAAAAAGAAAGCAAATAAAAGGATATGCCTCACGTAGTATAAAGTATAATATTTCCATCATATTATGATGCTAATATTAATCCTGCTAAGAATAATCAATGAAGAAGCTAAGATATTATAATGCTGGTGGTCGATGATTACTGCTAGAGATTTCAAATGTACGCCCGTTTTATATCAAGTAAGTAATTTAAGATAGACTTATAACTATAAATTTATGTTGTAAATAAAAAAAAATATTCTCAGATATTCACACAATATCGTTGATGTATTCCTATCAAGTATCTGGCATTCAGATATCCAAAAAATTTATAACTTGTTATATAGTAATAAAATCATTGTTGTTCAGCTACAGAAAACACCATATAAAAGCTTGTAGTTTAAACAAAAGACACCGTCGGAAAAAGTTTAAAAGAAAAAAAAATTGCAAACCTATTGTTTTCCAACCGTGCTCGTTGTTTGTGCTTCTAGTGTGAAAAATTCAATTTGTAGCTTACATTTGTGACCTCTTACACTTAAAAATATGCAAATTATATATAAAAATGCTTTAAATTATATTTGTCAGCTTATTTTATAAAATAAACTGGATATAGGTTCAATAAAATATGAGTTCAAAATAAAAAAAAGCCAAGAATAAAGGCGAAAAACGGAAAAGTTGAACAAATGTACATTTAGAATTAATAATTTGAAATTTTGGGCGATAATAGTAATTATTAATTAAAAACCGATAGCGCTGAGTGCTTCTTGACTCTCAAGTAAATACACTAAACCGATTTACTCAAATAGCGTTAGCAAATGACGACTTGATTATAGAGACTGACTATTCGTCATCATGTTTGCAAATCAGAGCATCATCGTCTTAAACAATGAATCGACCTTTGAACAAATTTCTCCTAAAAATGTTTGGAAAATATCGAAAAGTATCAATCACTTCTTGATACTAGTCGAAATTTCTTTGAGATGCACACAAACCTTGTCTTAAATGTAACACTATCAAAAACTTTTTGTTTTAATATTATAATAATTCAAGTTCATTGACCTATTAATATACTCGGAGGTTCTGCACGTAGACATGGAATCATGGTGAGTTTGGCTTCTACAAGATTAATATTCTGAACGGGTGCCGATCCTATACAACAATAGCTACGTCCTCACGCATGCATATTCGAATAATGCCCATATAATGTTTCGATGAAATTGGCTTTAACGTCGCGTGCCTTAGCTTAGTATCTTTGACTTTCACGGGGTGACCGGACGATACGCCAATATATTCTTGTATAAATATCCGTAGTTTTTGCGCGGTGTTTTGGTATATCATCATCATTAATATAGGGATAATTGCCGGCAATTTTGAAGTAATTTTATATGTTTAACGACGTAATTGTGTAGTCTTATAATGGGTGTGTCGTGTACGTGAACGTTAAAGCTTGTTGAGAAAGAGCAAGGAGAGCTCTTGAGAAGAAAATGTTGAAGTTTTGTTCACCCGCAGCAAAGCGGAGAGAGCCTAACGCGGTGTGTACATACATTGTTACAATGTTGCTATATTTTACACCCTTTTTTATATAATTACACTTTGGCATTCGTACTATTATTATTTGTCGTTTATTTTATACGCATTTTTTTAACTTTATTAAATCATTTAATCGTGTATATGTATTCTTTTATATTCTTTGATATTAGTTGGTCTTAATGATTAAAGAAATCGACCAATTTTAATATCCTTAATGCAGCAACTACGTACTTTAGTAATAACATATTAGCTAAGTGGTATACAAGTTATTGTAGTGGAATAAAATAATATTATATAAAAATGTATCATTTTTGTGTATTTTTCTTATGGCGATTACATTAGCTTTTTTTGCAGATAAAATTGCAATTAAAATAGTTTATTTAATCAATAATACACAATTTTACAATTCAATTTTTTTTTCTAATGGCGTATTAAATTTTCATCGTTTAGTTTAATAATTTTACTTTTTTTACTTATTTTTTTTAGCTTTTACTTAATTTAGATAACGGTATATATTATATACTTAAATCACTCAGAATTCTGTTACATTTTTTTTTGTCATGAATGATAATAAAATAAAGAGAAATGTAAATTTATGTACTTAGATTTTAATTTGAATCAGGCTAAATAATTTGGGGTACACCATAATTGACTAAGGCCTAAAAGTGCTTCCCACTTCGACACCTCGGTAAGAAATGAGGGTGGTCTATTCTATGCAGCCGGATACCATACGGCACATACCTTAGTCGCCTCTTACGACACCTCGGTAAGAGAGGAAGGTGGTCTATTCTATTCTGCCGGATACCACACGGCGTATGTGAAAATAATTCAAAATAGACCCGTATTTTTATCTCACTTTATAAGTAACAAAAATATATTTATAATTTTCCCACGAATAAACTTGTTAGAATATAATGTTTTGCATCAATTTATTTTATCATAATTTATATTTGATAACAGAAATTATATGAGTTTTTATGATAATCACACAATTGCTTGATTGTCTAGTATTTTTGTTTTGTTTTAGTGTGTAATTTTGTTGATCTAATAGCCCTCTTAAGTAGAGACACGGAACTACTTTGCCAATGTAGCTGGCGGTGGAATACCGTGCAAAGAAACCTTGCTTAAACTATAAAATCAGTAAAAAGATACTTAAGTTTGTTTGAATTAGAGGTTTCAGGCTCGACTAAGAATTACACTTAGTAAAAGTTATTATTAAAATTTCATAAAGAGCGCTAGGAATTAAAGATCTTATTGAACCATTTCAGACAGCATCAGCACAAGATTTTTAAGGCTGTTTAGAAGCTTTACTGATTTTTTAAAAATTAAGCTATATAATACTTTTAGCTCTAATAGATTTTGGAACCTAACTAGAGCTTGTAAACTATATTTTCGTCTTATATAAAGCGCCGAGTTCCATCGTTATACTGGGTTTCGATATAAATTTGTCACCCTCTTGCCCTTATCCCACTCTAAGTCGGGTCGGTACAACATGTTACGAACATGTTGTCACAAAATTTGGCTACGTATGTTACGCCAGGTCACCAGCCTGAAGTTAACTTACCTTAGTCGTACTTTACGACCCCTCAGCAAGAAAAAGGGGGGATCTATTCTACTCAGCCGGATATAAATGTAACTAGTTATAAGAATTATATTCTGAAAAGAGCAATTGTTCTTGCTGACTCTTGTCGGAAGGAACATTTTCCGAAACAGCAGGAGAGTTGACGATTCAAAAGCACTTACTTGTTAACAAGTTTACTTAAGTAAAGAATATTTTGAATTTGAATACAATTGTTACATATATTGTGGTGTGGATCATATGTGCAGGTAAACAAAGATAAACGTAAAAAATAATCATAGACTATTAACTTGGGTCTTTGGGTATTGCATAGGCATGAAAGATGAAGTTAGACTTTATTAGACGCGTCGTCGTAGTATAAATCAAGATCGTATGATGATAGGAATCGTTAGGATCCTAGGAAGGAAGGGATCGTTATTAGGGATACCCAAAACTCACGACAGGAATGCAGCTAGCTTTAACATATGACACATTATTTTGAGTTGCCTTGTTTTCTATACAAAACAGACGAAGAAAAGACACAGAAACTTGGCATTCATAATATTAATATAATTACCGTATAATACCAGAGTACAATAAGCCAATTGTATCAAACACAGAGAAGGCAAATTATACTTAATTTGTATCTAATTAACTTAAACGGTTCCGCTAGGAGTGGATAAGGCTATAGCAGGGCGAGGCTTGAACTGGCGACCTTAACAGTCTTACTTACTTACTTACTTATGTTCACGAGCTGTGATAGCCCAGCGGTAAGACCGTGCGATTCTTTCGAGGCACGAGTTCAAACCCCGGACAGGCACCTATGAGTTCATTATTATATATTATTATTTAACGAAAACTCACTCACACCCGAGTTATATATTATATAGATATATATATACACACTAATTCAACTATTAAAAAAATGATAAAATATACTGACATATAAATAAATAAATAAGGATGGGCGGAGGATCGTACCCCGGCAGGGGAGTCCAGACGGCCGGGGGTCAGGGCGCTAGGTTGAGGAAACGGCGAACTATTCTGGCCGAGTCCAGCAGTACTGCCTTTTGCATTTTTGCTGCGAGCGAACTGCCACGGAAACCCAGCTGCCTTTGATGGTAAGCGAGGCTGGCTGGGATTAGTCCGTTTGCAGATATGACAATCGGTATGATTTGAGTGGCGCCACGCCCCACATTGCGGGAACCTCGTGTGCTAGGTCCAAATACTTACGTTTTTTCTCAGTTTCGGCTCTCACGAGGTTTTCGTCAAATTGGATCGTAATGTCCACTTAAAACACCCGCGATTGCGCTTGGTCTACTACCACAATGTCAGGCTTATTCGCCAATATAGTTTTATCCTTAATATATATATTTTATATGTATTTTATCCGTATATTATTATTATTATTATATCTATTAAAACTTATATGTCGGTGAAGGAAAACGTCGTGATCATCGTGAAACCTGCATATTTCTAGAGGATTCTGGGGATATGTGTAGCCTAATAATCCGCTCTGAACAGCGTTGAAGTTCTTAGTTCCAACCAAGAAGTGGGATAGTAGCAGGCCGTTACTTTTGTTATGTTTACACACGGAAGTTCATGGTCCGAAGCTATACTACATACAAAACTTAAGCGTTTAAGTAGTTTCAATAATACAATAACTACTTTTGCAGTATTTAAATTCTATATGCTATCCGCTATAAGTTTTAATTGTACCGATTTTCATCAATATTGATCCAGCAGATTATTTGTGAAAGCGTAACAGATAGACAGACAGGCTGCCGTATTTATAATTTTAGTATTTGGGATATAAAAGCTATTGTTATAATTATTCACAAAAACCATGTTAAATTTCAGGTTAATCCTGGTCGCAAGGCATCATTAAGCGGAATCCGTGAAGGGGACGTCATCACATCGATCAACGGCAAACCAACGAAAGACATGAGCAATTCTGATGCCCACGCTATACTCAGGTCTGCGGGCCCCGTGTTACGGCTCGGGCTTAACGAGTAAGTAATAAACTAACAGATTATTGATTTCATTTTAATACTGTAACGTAATATAGAATTAAGCATTAATATGCGGAGGTCATAGGACATAGTGCGGAGAACCAATGGGCGTTAGGGTCTTAAGATGTTAGAATGGCGACCCTGCACTAGAAAACGCAACGTCGGTAGAGCTCCTACGAGGTGGACTGACGACCTCAAAAAGGGCGTCGGGAACCACTTGATCTTAGAGGCACAGGATCGTGTTTTATGAAGATCATTGGAAGAGACCTATGATCGTCAGTATACGTTTATAGGTTGAGAAGAGAGAGAGAGAGAGAAGAGAAAGACAGAAGAGATGTGGAGATCCATTAAAGAAAAAAAAGTTTTAATCAAATTTGTAAATATAGACAAATATATCGTGGAGTCTTTCTCCCGATCATGCTTCGGTTACGGGGCTTAACGATTGTTGAGTTTGTGATAGTGAATTTATGCAGTGCTTGTTTATTGTTGTGTATTATTCATGCAGCGTGATGAAACATTGTATAATAGTTACCTAATTCATTGAATTACGGGACTAATAAGAAGACTGAAAAGGACAAAACCTTTTATGTAAGCGTAATATAGTGATAGTTTAGTGTAGTGCTAGTACTACTTAAAATAACACAGTAACAAATTATCTCATATAGCAAAAAAGACTTAAGATAAGTTACGCGACCTATTCTTAGATAAAAGTTTAGGTATCTTTAAGTTGCTTATTAGCCTTTTAGCTAGATCGCGACCTCAATAAAGTACTTCCTTTTTTATTGTTCTTTATAAAAGCAAAAATAAAATTAAGTGCTAACGACACGTGCTTCATTTTCTTATAAATACTTTTTGGGAAATGACTTTTTTCTCCGTTATAAAATAATAAGCAAAAAATGATTTGTTTAGCCGCAAAAATGAGTGGTATGTTCTGTAAATGTAACTGTTCTAAATATTTTTATTTAGTTGAACGATTCTATACTGAAATAACTTTATTGCGCGTTATGAAAAATGCATTTAAACTTCGTATAAAGCGAAGAATGTAGGGCACTTCATCACTGACAAGATTGATATAGCGCAGCTCTTGTTAACTACTTTTTAATTTTTATATCACCGCCACGTTGTGTCTGAAACAAGTTAAAACATTTTAAACTATACATTAAAACTTTATAAAATAAATTCATATATGTATTTGCGATTATTAATTTTATTTATACTAAGTTTAGTCAAAATGGTAACTGCCATTTTGTAAACTGATGTTCAACTTCAAATTAAAGTTCAAAATATTTTTTATTCAAGTAACCTTGTAAACAAGTGCTTTTGAATCGTCAATATCTACTGCTGGCTCGGAAAGCTACAACAACAAAGCTTACAGTTAACAATAAAGCTATATTTTATGAAACGTGAAAGTTTCCTACTAATTTCCTATTTCTCTTGTTGTAAACTCAATATATTGTTTCTGATTATATTACATGCTTGATATTAGCGATTCGTTTCACATGGAATTTACGTTTTGACTATTTTACAATAAATAGATAAAGGGTACGAAACGATCGAATTCAAAACTTTAATAAAAGTCATTCTGCTAAAAACAGCTTCTTAAAGAACTGATACTTTGAATTCCTTAAAGTTTTTACATTTATAGTATAGTTCTATGGCCTAAGTTAGTGAATATGTATCTATATATATAAAACAAAGTCGGGTTTGTTACAACACTTATAACTCGAGATCTGTTGGACCAATTTACATGGTTTTTGATTCGTTGGATTTGTCTCCTCCCCGAATAGCAGAATACATCTTAAAAACAATGAAAAATTGACGATTACATAATTATGACAGATGAATGTGAATGTGAGACATTCTATATGTAGGTATGTACATTTTTTCCAATACTACATCTTTCCTTAAAATAAATATAGTTTATAGGGTTGATATTATAAGGTTTATTAATTATAAAGGTTCATGCTTTTTACCATGATTGCACTTAATTCTGAGTGCTTCTATCAAAGGTGAAAGCTCTTACCTGGAGCATCCTTTTCCAGTACACCTTCGATACTTGATTTCAAAATGTCATTAGTTAGAAATGTTCTTTGGAAACAAATTAATATAGTAAGTAAGTAGTAGTTATATTTTTTTTATACTATCCTAGCTGCGCCCTACGGTACGCTTAGAATAGGTTGTTAATAGGCATTACGAGTAGGATCGGTATATATATTATAGACGAAAATCTTTTCTTCATTCATTCATTTCCTTCTCCATATAAAACAAAGTGCAGTTCTAGTTTTTTTTTATAACCGCGGCGCCTCTTCAACACAATTTAAATAAAATGGTAATTTTCTATAAATCTTAACTTTCCGAAAGATTTGCACTACCTTTTATTAAAAACCGTATAAAAATCCGTTCAGATATTGAGAAAATCGCTTTTGACTTTGTTTTATAATAAGTATAGATAGATATAATTGGGGAAGTCTGAAAGTTGCGCTCATTATAGAAAAGATGAGAGGTGCAAGATTGGGATGGTATGGACATGTAATGAGGAGGGATGAAAATCATGTGGCCAAACGAGTGTTGAGTATGAATGTGGATGGATATGTGACTAGAGGAAGGCCTAAAAAGAGATGATTGGATTGTGTGAAGTATGACATGCATATAAAAGGAGTAGCGCCAGAGTTGACGAATGATAGAAGAGAATGGAAGAGAAAAACTTGTTGTACCGACCCCACTTAGAGTGGGATAAGGGTAAGAGAAAGAAGAAGATATAATTTTGGATATAAAATAAATTTCAAATTTATTATGCATAACGACGAATATATTATACAAATGTATATTTTTAGTTCTTATATTTTTTTTTTGTACTTTGATGAGATATTTTCTCCCGTTTTAATTTACAAATTAGATTCTTGCTAACTTGTTAATCTAAGTTTTCTTGTCCGCAGAGATAGAGAGATGTCCCCGCGAAGAAGATCTATTGGTAAAGCTGCGGAGTTGAAAAGTAAGTTTGAAAATTAATTAGTTCTTTGTATATAAAACCTATGTAAACAAAATCTTTTTATAATATTTAAATACCTATTTGGTGATCTGTCCCCAAAGTAAGAAACTTATACTTATATTATGGGTGACAGACAACCGGTAAATGTATATTTAAAAGTAGCGGCCTGTTACAATCCCACTGCTGGGTATAAGCCTCCTTTCTCCGTTTCCGGAGAGAATGTTTGGAGCTAAGACCTACCACGCTGCTCCAATGCGGATTGGTAGGTTACACATATCAACAGAATTCTCTAAAGATATGCAGGTTTCCTCTCGATGTTTTCCTTCACCGAAAAACGTGTAAATAATTGTAATTATCAATTAGACACTTGAGTTTTAATAGAAAAACTCATTGGTGCCTGCCCGGGTTTGAACTCATGTTCCCCTCGTAAGAGTCGCACGGTCTCACCGCTGGGCTATCACAGCTTAATGTATACTTATATAATTTTAAATACATATATACACCTAGAACAGAAGTACTGACAAATTGTATAAAATATAGGCCTTCGGCGGGGATCGTAACCACGATCCGATTTGCTTAAGGCAGGGTCACTGCCACTTGAATCATCGGGCCAGTCAAAATATCTTTTAATATCTTTAGAATAAAATAAACTTATACGATATATATATGACACTAGCCTAAACTATGTCTGTCTTTTAACCTATAACGACTTATGTCTACTTATATAACATGACCCACTTAAATTTTATATAGCGGTCTAACATAAACGATAAAATCTCTTGTTTCCTTCGGGAACAAAAAATGAGGTTTTCAAGTACTTAAATTGATTTGAACTAAGTCGCGGAATACACTAGCTATGTATTAAGTAATTAAAGATTAAACTCCAATTGAACTAAAGAGCGCAGTATGCATTAAAGCATTAACCCTTTAATAAAAGCACTAACCACAAAGGGCACCGACTCGGTGAGTTGCGGTTCAATCAATCCGTAGTAGCGCTTCGTGGCCAAGCCAATTATTTATTTGTTTTCTATAACTATTTATTATATTCCTAAGCTTTGTAACATACATAAAAGGAAAGCAACAGAGAAAAAGCTAAATAAATTTACTATTTTACAACTCTCCTTAAAATATTATCAGAATGGTTGGTGAACGCTTTAGGGAAATGTTTACACTTGACAGAAGACGCTATACAATATTCACGCTGAATTTATTTATAACTTACAAGTAATTAAATTAAAATTATTTTTTCATTATTTAAAAATAAAATATCTTTTTTAGTAGATAAATATAAGTTTAAATGAAATAAGTGATAAGAAAAAAAATGACAAAGTATTGGGAACAAGAATTCCTACACTGTTATATATTTGAGTATTTAGAAACACTGCTAAAGTGAACGTATTGATTTTATTGAAAGAAGATAGTTAATAATTTATAGAAGTAGGCGTTACTTTGCGGAAGGCCACGGTACAAAAGTTATTATTTTGATATAATCCGCGTTTGTTAAGAAAGTGTATCTAATGTTAAGTGTAGAAAGCACAACCGTTCTCATACCTTATACTTGCAGGATTAGTTACCGCACGTATCACAAGACACCACCAATAGCAGCGCAATACACAAGCTTTGCGATTTTATCGTGGAGCCTATCTCCTGACGATTCTTCGAAACGATCGCTGAGATTGTCGTAGTGAATGAGTGTAGTGCTTGCTTCCTATACTCAGCATTATATAGATTTTCTTAACAAACGCGGATTATTGTAAAATAATTGTATCATAACTTTTGTTAGAAAATAGTTAAGTTTAGTACACAAGTATGTTAATTGTTAATTTATTTAATAAAAGAGCGCGTCGCAGTACTCTGAAAATACTGTAAGATGAGTACGATGTCCTTCTGTACAAATAAATTGCCTGACAGTAATCAATTATGCTTATAAACTAATTGTAATTTGTCTAGAAATGGTAGCATAATACCGATCAATTAAGCTCTTTTATCCTGAAACGTGCTTAAGGCAAAGAGAGATTGCTTCGATAGAGCCACACATAAGATGAATAGTATAGTTATAGTTCCTTCCTGCTTGAACCAGACTATTTATCTAGATAAATCTATGTTTACTCAGTGCAGCTGTTTCATTATTGAATTAATTTCTATTTATCATAGACGCCATTTATGTTTCTTGATCGTAAATAATAATTAAGGTTCTGATGAGAATTAAAGTTTTCAATAATGTGTAAATTTAATTAATTATTTAAATTTTTAAAACATTCTGTCTTAAAACAAGTTTTATATTTATTTTTAGATTAAAGTAAAAATTCGTCACACGTCAATCTGAAAGTATCTGTTAAGTATATATTATACTCGTACACATAGTAAGGTATCAGCAAGGTCTAAACGATATCACAATGCTTACTAACCTACAAAAACTAATTGTTATGGTATTGTATATAAATAAAATATATTTTCCATTTTAATTAAGTCTAGCTTCTCCTAACCGCAAATATTATATAAGAGAGTCCTTCCTTTTATTGTCAACTAGCATTTAAAGGCAACTTCGTTTGCGTAGACTGTAGTCTTATTATTTGAGTAAACCGTAATATTTGTATTTATTATAGTTCAAATGGGTTAACCTTATAAGCTAGACATATGCTGTCGCGCACTTTTATTAAGAACTTTTAGAGAGGGACAATTTTGTAATACATGATTTTTGAATAACTTACCGTTGACTTAGTGTACGCAAGGAAAGCTATAAATTTTGCCGTTTACGCAATATTATTTATTGGTGCTCCCCTCCTATTCATCCAAGTGTGTTGTTTTATAGTTTATATCCTTCCTTGATACATGGACTATCTCACAATTAAAGAATTTTTCCAGTAGTTCAGTAGGTCCAGATTATCGCGCGTTCAAACAATCAAAGAAACAAACAAACTCTTCAACTTTATATATTAGTATAGATAGTATAGATTTATAGATATTAGTTTAGATATTAGTATAGGTAGTATTTTAGTATAGATAGTTTACTTTCAGCTTTATTAATAGTAGTCTTCATTCGTGGCAGCTCGTTTAAGTTCCCTCAATAATGCACGTACTTTATACCTTTTCTCAATAGAAACACGGCCTTTTTATCCTATTATATTAAATAAAGATTTTTCTGCTAGTATTTTCAAAAATTTGTTTTATTAAAAAAACAGGATTCACACATTAAATATCAAGTAGATCCACCAAAAAATGTCCTTAATATATGGTTTAGTTCTCGTAATGCTTATTTATATTCCTTCGATTTTGTGTTATGACGAAATGTAAATAGTTATAAGAATTACCGCCGAGTTTCTTGCGGGCTCTTTTCAGTAAAGACAATTCATTAGCGATAGAAATGACGATTCAAAAGTCTTTCTTTAAGTCTTCAGTAAGGAATATTTGAATTTGAATTTGAATTTAATAAAATAATTTGTCTGCTCTTTAAGCAAACAGTAAACTTCGCCTACTAACGTCGCCGCTAAAACACGATTTCCCGCTTCACAAATGCATTTTACTTAATGCAATCACGTGCATACGACGCGTTCCGGAAACCCGTAGAACAGGAAATCCACGACTTGCGGGAAAGGAAATTTAATATCCCGCGAAGAAATCTAATCTACTCATTTAATCCTATAATGCATCAAAACACTAAAAGGTTAAAAGATTTCTAGAATTAGATCTATTATATCATAATTCACGTATATTCAATATATGCATCTTTCCAATATTTTGTTAGATATTTGTTATAGGTATCTAACAAAAAGAAATAATTAAAATAATCGTGACATTAAATGAAAGTAAAATAATCAAATCCACGTATAATTATAAATTATGAAAATTACTCAGTATTCAGAAAATTCTTCTGCTATACAAAAACATTTGTGATGTGTTTTAAATTATTTTTTTTTAATATTAAAAAAGGAGCTACTATAAAAAAGGGTTTGGACCCTCAGTAGCTGGAGGTAAAAGATTGAGCATTATGGGTGCTGTGTCAAGGTATGCTGCGAAACTGATCCATAATATCCAAAGATTAGATCTAAACTTCTAGAAATTTCAGTCTCATGCCGAAAAGTTTATTATTTTAATCATATTAAAGTAACCCCTAATATACTTACCTTAAAATTAATAACATTTTAACTGCCTGACACCTGCGGGAAATCACTAAAATCTCAATATTATCATTTCTATTTACTTTACCTAATACAATAAATATTGTAGTAACATTCGTGTGATAGCAAAGTTTTGTTTCAATAATTATGGTAACGTTATGATGTCAAACAAGTTCATTGATTTGAGTTTTACAAACTATTTTTCTATTACAGGACCTTCTCAACTGATATCAGAAATAAGCATCGATAGAGCTACGCCGCAAGCACCCGTCTACGCGACGATACGACCAGCACAGTCGCCGCACAATAAACTTTCTCAATCCCCAATACGATCGCTTAACTCCCCTCAATCGACTTTTAACTCAACGACACTTGTTAAGTCTGTTACATCATCTGAAGAACCGTTAAGATTTCACCCAACTAATCCTTTCTATTCAACTTTACCTTCAAATTATAGTATTTCCAAACTCCCAATACCAAATGGAAAAGCTTTAAAGACTCCACTCAATAGCAGGTCATTGAACAAATCAGATTCATATTCCAATTATAATAATGAACATGACTTGAAATTGTCGTCATTTTTTTCGAGAAAATTTGACTCTGGGCCTAATAGTATACCGAATATGAGTTACGATTCAGAACCACAGAATTTATATGAACACACACTCCCAAAATACTCACCACAAGATAAGCATAACACATTTTCTAATAATCACATCAAAAGTACAGGATTTAGAAAAAGTAATGATGTTACAAATAACGAAAGTAATCCATTCGAATCAAGCAGTGGAAACGAATTTAAGCAATATTGTCAATCAAATCATAAATTAAATAATGGTCCATCATCTAACGTTCCTAAAACGTTGTTTTATTCGAAAAGTGATGGAGACTTTCAGAAAAATGAAGAAATTGTTAAACATTCAACGGTAACTGAAAAGAAAATAAGCCAAGTTGAAGAAATTAAGACAATAAAAAAAGTTACTCTTAATGGATCTAGTGAACACGAACATAATCACAAAAACGGCATATTAAGTTCATCAGAAGAGCTTTCAAAATACAATAGTCAAAATAGAGTATCGCATGAATTTAATAAAGAGCGATTAATTCCTACATTGGTCGAAACTGGAATTGGTGAAAGAAAAAAGGAAGAATTCATTTTTATGCCCACATATCATTCAGCGCGAGAAGATTTTAAAGTAGGTAAGTAATAATATGTTTTATTTTGGATTATGATTATAATTATGTTTAATACCAATTATTTAATAATCAATTTAATTGACTTGTATTAAACATTACTATATAATGTAAAGATTAACTTATGCCCCTCCCGTTATCAGATTACCATATTATTACATGTAATGGATTCAATAGTTTAATCTTAGTTAAAATATCATATATTTTGCTCATTTGTCCCCTGAAGACTGTGAAAATCAAATAAAAATCACAATGTGACTTTAATAACAGTTTGGCGAATAAGGTGGATTTTAGTTATACATATGGGAATTAAAGTAATATGCAATGGTTAACCTGGTCCATCCGCCGTGTGGTATCCGGCAGAATAGAATAGACCACTCTCCTTTCTTACCGAGGTGTCGTAAGAGGCGGCTAAGGTACGTGCCGTATGGTATCCGGCTGCATAGAATAGACGGCCGGTCGTAAAATACGTAGCCAAATCATGTGACAACACGTTTGTAACATGTTGTGCCGACCCCACTTAGAGTTGGGATAAGGGTAGGAGAATGATGATGGTTAAACTGGTCCATATGTACGTTATGAATTGCTTTACGTTATATCTAGTGCCTACTCAATATAAAGACGTCTTAAAGCAATAAACATATAGTTTAATTGTATAAAAATATATTTCACAGTAGTCACCGTAGGTAATACAGTGAATCTTGTTCTTACGTAAATAGATTATTTTGATACATCTTCATACTCTCAAATACCTTAAAAAAATTCAGACAATGGTATTCAAACACGAACAATTATAGGCTCCGAATTTTCCTCGTCCAATTATTACAAAGGGAACTAAAACACATTTTCTTTCACCTATCGCACGATTGTCAATATCACTTGTTTATGTTCCACCCAATCAGCGAAAGAATACATACCTTCCATATGTTCATAAAAAAACAACTACATATTATGTTATTTTTTTATGATCATGCATACATTAGTTGATTAGTTAATAAATCAGTAACGTATTCTTGCATGCGCTTCTTGAACATTACTTACTAGTGCAGAAGGGTGACTTGGTTATATTGTTTAATTAAAGTACAATTCTGAACAGCTTACTTAATAAGATATTATATCTAAGATGTTTAATATATTTTTTGTGCTGGCATGTAATCAACATGAAGTAGGTCTATTTATTTGTTGTTGATATTGTGAAAGATTAAGATAGGTTTGAGTAAACACGTACACAAAAAGGGATATTTGCGACAAACAATCAGAAATATATTTTTATTGTTTTAACGCTCTGGATAAACTGTATAAGTAAATAATATTTGCCGAGTCTCTATCTATAGTCAGCATCTGTATATGTCCTCAGTGCGCTGTAGAGCAAGCTATAACAATCATCAAGATATTCTCGCTAACATCACTAGAGATAAGCTAACATAAGAAAGAATTATTTTTATATTGTAGTTGAAAAATCCGATGGTAATCTGTGTAGAAAGCAGTAAATGTGGAATATGGCAAAGAATATGAAGTAAATCCCGATGAAATATACCTGGACCCTCACAGTTTGAACAGTATTACTATATAAATTTGTTATTTGCCATTGATTTAAGAAACAACTATTAATAATTTTAACGTTATCGTTATCCTACCCTTATCCCATTCTAAGTGGGGTCGGCACAATATGTTACAAACATGTTGTCACATGATTTGGCTACGTATTTCACGACCGGCGGCCTGCCTGACGTCAACTTACTTCGCCTTCTACAACACCTCGCTAAGAAATGAGCGTGGTCTATTCTACTCAGCCGGATACACACGGCGGTATTATTAATATTAACGTAAATTAATATAAACATTAATAAACAAAATATTTTACAACCAAAAAACATAAGTGAGACATTAATAACCTTGTTATAACAACAAGAATAATATGAATGTCTATAAGAAGAGAAATTATCCGACCAATATATGATGTACAAGCTTTTGCTCGCGGCTTCGCTCGCGCGGAATTTGGTCTGCCACATTAAGTTTTTTAGTTACTCGTACATCTAAAATTTCAGATGGCTAACTTACAAAAGTGACGGATTCCATACAATCTTCGCGCGCCGCGCAAATTTAGCACTCTATCATATCGTGATAACTTTTAAACTATTTACAAATTACTTAGTGAGAAAGATAAAGTTTATCTACATGAAATACTGAAAGCGACAAATGTTTTGATTTTTATAAGAATTTGAGTAATATACTAAAATATGCATTGTAAAATAATATCTAATTTAATTAACTTTATGATTCACAATTTTGGTCACAGTGGCTTCCAGATAAAAGGTAGATATATACCGTCGCGGACTTTTATTTAAAAGTATTCAAGACAAACAATACTGCCGTATATCATCTTTATGTAACTTGAATGGTTTAGGCAGCGTTCGCCAAGATAGCTCTCAGAGGCCAGATTCTTTCCAACTTTACTGACATGAATCGTTATATTACATAAAATCATTACAAATTGTAGCCTATATGTTATTCTGATGTATAACCTATATAACTGTAAAGTTTTATCCAAATCCGTTCCGTAGTTTTTTCGTGAAAGAGTAACAAACATCCATCCATACTCACAAACTTTCGTATTTATAATATTAGTAGGAAGTAGGATAGTCTAAATATAAATAAATATAAATACAGTCTAAATTTTGAAACTTTTCTTGTCTATAACTAGGTCCCTAGGCGATCATCTTACTTTTTTATAATCTTGGCAACGCGGATGATGAAGATTATAAAAAAGTATTTTATTTAATTTTTATGTAGTATCATCATACTACATAAAAATTAAATAAATTGTGCGTTCATATAAGAGTAATTGCGTCATATCATTGCCATGAGTCGCGTTGGTGACACAATAGTCACATTAAAACATCTGCTCCAAATAAAACAAGACATACCAAGGTCTTGGGCTGGTCACAGGGTGTGGTGTCACGCTCCAAAGACGGTCTGGATACGCTCCCAAAATCTTTAAGTAGTACCAATACTGTCTTCGCCCAACGTTTTTTAACCATCGTACGGAACGGTCGTTCCTTTAAACCAGTGTAAAATTGACTCATTGGTGTCAAACCAGATTGAATAAAAATGTGAAAAACCTAGCAATTTTGTATTGTATTTGTTATGTAAAATATTTAGGTTTGCAAAAATTCATTACTGAAAGAATTGAACGTAAAACTATTAGTATTAATTATTAGTCTTTAATACTTAGAAATGAACTCCCCCTGCTTCGCAAATAGTCCATATATATTTCATCCGCCGTCAGAGTCATCTGCAACAGAAACAGATGATAGCGTAGATTCTGGCTGTGAAAAGACTGTCAGTGGGAGTGTTCGAACGAAATATGTCGACCCCAAGCGGAGGACAATTAATAAAGTTAGCAAAAAGATCCTAAAAGCTATCGAGCGACTAACATGCAACATAAAACGAAGTACAAAAACCAGGACATCAACTCCGAAAAAGACACAGACCAACACAAAGGGTAAGTTAGAAGTAACTTTTTAGGAAACTAGCACGAATTTGCAGCAAGTTGAAATTGATGTTTGAATAAAAAAAATGCACCTCAATTTAATATACTTTTGATGCTCCTATAAAGAGCAAATAAAACAAATATTCTTTAAGTTTATTGGATCATTATATTGCCTTCAATTACAGTTCGCGAAACACTTTTTAGTACTTAACTGAGGTATAATCGTTATTGTAAAAATATTTTGGAAAATTATATACACACGCAATGATCGTAAAACACTTAAATCGTTAGGAATAGCTAGTGTGAAAGTGAATAAAATCAAAGTCTATAATCTTCTCAGACATACTACTAATAATTTACAATTTATAATTATAAAGGAAGCTTGAGCTAAAAAAATCAGTTCTATTCATTTTAACACTATACTTGACGCGAACGAAGTCGCAAGTACAACCAAATTATTATAAATTGAATGAATCAACGATAAAACTTTAATTCTTCTTCTCTAGTTGTTCGATAACGAAAATATTTACTTCATTCGACCACGATCAATGTATACCATAATAATTGGTACATTATTATAGATAGTAACTTAATAAAAGGTATCCGCAACATTACTTGTCATTCTGTTTCATATTTTAGGTAAAAATTTCAATGGAAGCCCAAATGTTGATCATTCAGAATACTTTTACATCCGTCGGACCCCCACTTTAAATATCCGTGCTGAGTTCGCAACTTTAATACTATCGTAACCGACCCTCGGTGTGCAAAAAATATGATAAAAAGACCCTTCATCGTCCTTGACGTATTGAAAATGGGATAAGTTTACTTTCGGGCTACCGTGAAAGACTCCGGCTAAAAACAAACAAAGAAGGGAGAGTTTTGATAGATGCAAGAATTTCTTACATTTATTTTGAACTTAGTAAACCATTGCAAGTGTATTTCTAGCTTCAGCTTTCTCTTGTTGTTAGCTGTTTCCCGACTTTGCCAGATGCCATAGTCATAGAGCTGTATGTACAAGCAAGTCTTTCTTTAGGCCAACATTTTTTCAGTAAAAGTCAATATTTTTGGTAACCAATTCTCCTAAAACTTCCATTTCCAAGTTTTATATCTTAGGCATAAAATCTAACAAGTTCGATATTCTTAAACTTGTTTATAAATCTTATTTTCTCTATGGTTACATCTCTGCCCAAGTATCTATCTACAGATGTTTAGCATTATACATTCAGTTTATTATAAGACCCCTAATGTTAAAAAATACACCATTATCAATAAATAATTTAACCTGGTTTATTTTTATATTTGAATAAGTTAATTGACTGGTCTGATTGGCAGGTGATAAAAATAAGATTTGTCCAACATTTTCGAATTTATTTCTTGTGTTAATACTAAACGCAACTTTAGTGAACATGTACAGGGAAAACAAATTTTCAAGTATTTTTATTTATTAGTCCCATGTCTGTACTAAAAGGGTGATTACAGCTAGAAATACAAATATGCAAGTACTCAAGTAATGCGCGACCGAGATCTTCCCCTCCATTTCCCGGAAACGAAATACGGATTCGTAAACACTATCCGTAAATTGTTTTGGTAAAGAAAAACACCATTCTGTTTTTAGTCTCTGCTATCGCAAATAAAACACGGCATGTTTGGAAATATTTATTGGTTAAATATAAACGTTACATTGAACGATCTCAAACGTGCTGTTGCGTAATGAATTGGGTTACCATCTGCAATCATAGAAATACAGGACCAAATAAATTTAATCTCAACAAAGTTTTCGTAATAATTTTTGTTATAACAACTATTGTTGCGAGAGAAATATAATTTAAATGTATTTATCTGTAACTGACTAACTTATAATCAACAAATAAATATGCTGTGTAGTCCTTTTAATGGGGTAATTATACCGGTCAATAACTGGAGAAGACAACTTTGATATTTTTTATTCATTTGTTTAAATAGGAAGTCAAAGCAGCGTAAAAAGTATACAAAATAATATATAAGTACAATCATCTTAATATTACTACCCCGTACATCTCACTTATAGGCTAACTCAACATTAGATAAAAAACGACAACCATTGCTTAAAATGTAAATTAAAAAAGACATTAAACTAACTACTTACTATTATAGAAAAATATATATATCATAGTCGGATTCGGTGTCATGACAGTACCATTATATAGTAAAGATATTGAAATATATTTTCATGTATTGAATATACGCTATTTGATGTCACTATATTTGCAAGAAGTATAAATAAACGACATTTAAATAAATCAAAGTACTCAACATTAAATCAGGTAGACGCTACTTTTTAAATTACATAATAATAATGCAACCAAAAAAAAATTAGATTTGGACATCCAAATCTAATCTAAAAATTTCACAAATGTTCGATTGTCCGAAGAATCTTGAATATATGGAAGAATGGAAACCCTGATAATGAATTTATTTATAATAGGTCAATGAACCTTTACTTTGTTGCGTTTTATTCAAACCGATTGCGCGGTTTAACTGATTTAAGTATTGTTTTATGTTTTATGCATTTGGATCTTCATATAATCCTATAGAAGTATAAGTAATGCATCAGCGTTTGGAATTATGTAGGATGTCAAGAACAAACAATTAAACAATATAATAATACGCATGTAAATAATACGCAACTTATTATTATAATTTATAGAAGTAGGCTTTATTTCCCGGAAACCCAAAGTACAAAACTTATGATAGAATTATTTTGCTATATTCCGCGTTAGTTAAAAAAATGTATGTACAGTACATACATTTTCAACTCCACGACTTGTCTAATGATATGATAGCCTGATGATGCTTCGGTTGCGAAACGATCGTGAAGATTGTGGTAGTGAATGTGTGTATTGCTCATGTAGTGTATTGTTGGTGGTTGTGTTTTGTGATAAACCTGCATGTATAAGGTATGAGGACGGTTTTTGCTTCTTACAGTTAGAGATTTTCTTAACAAAATAATTTTGTCATAACTTTTTTATGAATATTTATTTAAAAATTAGCAAGATTGACAGCATTAGAATTTTGACTGTGTTATGTGATGGTTGTTCATGAACGCTGGCAGCGGGGTGCAAGGGGGCGCAATTGGAACCCCCTGTCCGGAAGGAATTTTGAATCCCCCCATATTCGTACAATCAACATGCGAATTCTCTCCGTCAATTTACAATATATTAATCCGTAAATATTTTTTAATACTTAAATATTAAATGATCCAATGTTTACAAGCATTAAAATTTTATTGTAAACAAGTAGTTCTTTTTAATACATCGCTCATAGGCTGCAATAGTGACACAACTCAAAAAACACGTGTTTTGGACTAAGAATATGTGTAAATGTTAAAATACACATTCTTTTCAGCAGCAATACCGGCACAACTCATAAATCAATAGTAAGAATTAGTTTTCTCAAACAACCGGCTTAAAAACATTTTCTTTGCATTTTCCTTAGCAATGAAAATTTTAAACTCATTTGTCTCAAAGCATAATTTTTTGAGTTGTGCCACAATTGCAGTTTATTATATAATTTAACTATTGCAAAATTTCATCAATACCGTAACAGTTCCATAGAAATGTACCATTACACATTAGGATTTACACAACAGAATGCAAAAGGTGCGCCTACGCATCACGTTGATCTGGCGGCCATAGTTCCGCCCTTTGACCGGTTCACTGCTTTCCTCGCTCCAATGAAAACGCACAACATGTGCTCTCATTACAACCGGGATCTTGCATAACATCAGGCATTCATGATTATTTACCGCGATAGAATACAACAAATCACTGATTTACAATGATATATTTGGTGTACGTTTATGATATATATGCTTTTTACAGCCTAAAAGATATTAAAATAAAGAAATTCACTAATTAATAACCTACTTCTGTCGTGTGGTATCCGGCTGAGTAGAATAGACCGCCCTCATTTCTTACCGAGGTTTCGTAAAAGGCAACTGCTGACGTCAAGTAGGTGTCCGGTCGTAAAATAACTAGCGAAATTATGTTACAACATGTTTCTTACATGTTGTGCCGACCCCACTTAGAGTGGGATAAGATCAGGAGAATGATGATGACATAACTCGATCTATCAAGTTCAAGCATACTTTAAATTGTCTCCATCGGCCTCTGAATTATAACTATTATATTTTCAAATATTATTTAATTATTTAATCAAGGTCACGGTATATTGATAAGAGATGTAACGGTTGCTGATAGATCTTGCGAATTTTTTTTACGTAAGTTATTACGTATAGAATCTGAAAGATATGACATTAATATTAGAATATTAATGTCATATTTTGTATAAAATTTTATGTACTATTTTATTTATATTACTTAGTAAACATAAATTACATATTAAAACAAATCAGTCGCTTATCCAAATTACATATTTGGATGAGCTTTATCTAAATATAGTTAATGGGTTATTCAGTCAGTCAATGTTTAGTGACTGCTGAAATATATAGAACGTCGATCGTCCCCTCGAACCCTCAAAAAGTGTTAAAAGATAACTAAATTGAAGTTGATTCAATATAAATTGAATTAATTTTCGCCGGTAATCAATTATCAATGTTGTTCCCAAACATGAATATCAAACATCAGGGTTTTGAGAAAAAATAACTCAGATCCATAAATTAATTTAGTACGATTAGGAATGGCAATCAAAATTTCTTTCCCACGAGAATCATATTGTTGTTTCGCAATTTAGTTCGTTGAATGCTTGGAGACAGCTGCTTGGCTTTGCCGAACTCTATAAATATTGAAATACGCATTATCTTAACATTATCTACGCATTTACTTAAATTAGTATATAATTTTTTTTTGTTAAATTAGTATATATTTACTAAATTACTTTTTCGTAAAAAATATTTATGTTTAATAAAAAATTATACTATTTTATTAATTGGTTTTCAATCTGTGTAGTAAAAAGACAATAGCAACAATCTAAGATTAAAACACAAATGTAGCATGAATTTATTCCTAAGAAAAAGTAATAAAGCCTTAGTGTAGGAAACAAAATGTTTTATTTATAAAAGTTAGTCCCACACTTAATGAAACGTACTTTATAATTGTTTACGTTCAAGTTAATTAAAGCGAATGTGTAACAACTAATGATATTAAATTACATTAAAGTCACGCACAATTCTTGAGGGATTAGCAATCTGATAAAATATGTTGGAGATTAGGGTAATTGATCCCGAGAGGAAATTTGGTATTTTAAAGAAATATTGTTTTCAACTAAAGTCTATATAAAGGGTAAAAGTTAAATTCGAACTTTTACTTCCCCCTTTTCTGGTTTTTAAAATCCTTGTAAAGTTCATTTACCTAGATGCGAATAAATATATAAATGGAAGACTACCCACCCTATGGCAAAGCATGATATATATATATTTCAAGAATTGCTTAGAATTATGATAATTTCATCACAAAAAAGTCATCTACACCTTTACAACGGCATGTTTTCGATGTTTTTCATCCGCCCATTGTTGCCACATGCGATCATACATATCATCCAACGATTCACTTTTATGCGTGTCTGAAAAACCGACAATACCCGGGTTGTTGGCGATTGTAGGAGATCAGAGACGATGATTGACGACTATGGCTGAGTATGGCCTCTACACAACTGTGCGCGCGTTTAAACGTTTGTAATCGCCGAATATAAGAAGGGACAATACAAGTCACGCTCACATGGAACGCTAACAAGGGTGCTGGCATAAATATTGGCAAGATAGTAATGACCAAATGTAACTAGTTATAAGAAATTTATTTCAAAAGAGAAACCACCGAGTTTATTACTGGCTCTTCTCGGTAGGAACAGCTTTCCGAATCAGCAGTAGAGGTGACGATTCAAAAGCACTTGTTTACAATAATTTATAGAATTAGGCGTTACTTTGCGGAGATCCATAATACAAAAGTAATAATAAAATTATTTTTCTATAATCCGCGATACAGATAAATAGAAAATATATCTAGTGCTAAATGTAAAACAAACAAAATCGCAAAGCGCCTGGAGTCTGTCGTGGAGCCTATATTCTGATGATGCTGTTGAGTTTGTTATAGTGAACGTGTGTAGTGTTTGCGTATTGTGGTGGCAGTGGTGGAGGTTTGTGCATGTGTTTTTACGAATTTTGCATGTAACGAGTATGAAAAAACGGATAGTCCACTATACATTTAGCACTAGATATATTTTTTATTTACTGTATCTCGGATTATAGCAATATAACTCGTTTACAAGTTTACTTGAATACAGAATATTTCGAATTTAAATTTGAATATGAGTTGCGCTTTGTAAGAAGTTTAAGCTGTGATAGCCCAGCGGTGAGACCGTGCGACTCCTTCGAGGGGAATACGACTTTAATCCCGGTCAGGCACCAATGAGTTTTTCTATTAAAACTCATGTGTCTAATTGATAATTGCAATTTATCACACGCTTTTCGGTGAAGGAAAACATCGTGAGGAAACCTGCATATCTCTAGAGAATTCTGAAGATATATGTAACCTACCAATCCGCATTGGAACAGCGTGGTAGGTCTTAGCTCCAACCCTTCTCTTCAGAAACGGAGAGAGGAGGCCTATTCCCAGCAGTGGGATTGTAACAGGCTGCTTCTATTACCTTTGTAAGTTTGTACAGTCAAATATATCTAATGAAAAAATATAACAATGACTTCCATCAACAAAAACATCAATTCCATTGTAATTAGTCAGCTTGACTTTGATGATTAATTACGCGCTTTATTTTACCTTACCTGACCTACTTCTGATCGCTTAATAAAACGAAGTTGAATGGAGATATGACATAAGGAAGATTGATGGTCAGCACAGAATTTAACTATTCGGTCTCGCACAGTTAAACTGACACACCTCGCCTTCGGACAATATATTGTATGCCAATCACAGGCCACACGCACGGAAGCGTGCATTACCGTAATTTTCGTTTTGTATTGAAACTGTTTCGAAATAAATACATTAATATGTGCGAAATTAGTATTGGTGTGTTTCCTTAATGTTTACAATATTTCAATGTATTTTTTGGTAGTAAAAGTATAGGAACGACCTGTTACTATCCTACTGTGCATCTTTTCATTTTTGGACAGAAGAGTTGGAGCTGAGACTCACTACGCTGCACCAACTGGTAGGTTACACATATGCACAGATTTCTTATATTAAGGTTTCCTTGCGTTGTTTTTCACCGAAAGCGTGTGATAAATTGCAATTGGATACATAAGTTTTAACGCCGTGTGGTATTCGGCTGCGTAGATTAGACCACCCTCATTTCTTACTGAGGTGTCGTAAAAGGCGACTAAGGTAAGTTGACGTCAGGCAGGCGGCCGGTCGTAAAATGCCTAACTATATCATATTACAACATGCTTAAAACATGTGCCGACCCCACTGAGATTGGGATAAGGGCAGGAGAATGATGATAGATACATTAGTTTTAACATAAAAAAAATTAATTGGTTCCTGCACGGGGCGTGAAAATAATAAATAACTTTGTCAAGAATCGTTCGTATACGAAAAATTCTTTTATCGTAAAATTATGTAATAAAAATCATACGTCATACGTGTAACCGATCCGGCGCTGGGAATTCGAGCTTATATTCGCTTTTTGTCAACATTGATCGAGTTTAGGATGATATGAGCGGTGCTTAGCCCAGCGTGTCGCAATCAGAGGACAAAGCGAGTATTTTATTGTGATTTACATACAGAAAGTGGCATTGTGGTCTCGCCGTGTGACAGTGGCCCGGTGTGCGCGGCATATTACGCGCGATCCGTAATATTTGGATAGATATGTGATAAGTTGAAGGCGACATTTGGCTTTGAGTGGTGAGCATCTTTATTTATTGTATATTATTTCCCAAAACTTGGTAACATTTATAGTTTTCATTCTTTGTGATATTGAGTTACTATTCTCTTTTCAGTTTCTAATTAACTTTAAGCTTGACATTTACCTGTAAAGATACTAAATTTATTTCAATTGAAATTTTGCATTCAATACTAAATAAGAATTGGTTTTGAAATAAAATAAAATCATGCAAATAAACGTTAATAAAAAAGGGGTTTTACGCTTAGTCATTACAATAGTAATGATAGTATAAATGTGTTATACGGATTATAGCAAATAATACTTTTGTTTTGGATCTCCGCAAAGTAATGCCTAATTCTATAAATTGCTCAACTATTACGTATTTTATCGAATAAATAAGCATATATGAAATAAACATGACATTCATTCAAGCTTATTGAAATAGATGTTAAAATTGAATCAAACACTTCTTTAGTAATCAGCTTTTAGAATATCTTACAAAAAGCGGTACATTTTTATATTGAACTGTAGATTGATGCAAATGCGTAATAACGATTAAGTAGATAACAAATTAATTACAAATGATTGACTTTTTTTTATTATTTTTTTATTTTTATTTCTAACAATATCTTAAAAAATATCTTATTAATAAACAATACGTTAATTATAACTAACCTAAACTACACTAAGAACTACAATGGCCGAGAAATTATTATAATATATACATTTTCACTTTTATTTTTTTGTGAACTTATTTAAACATATTTCAAACATAGCCGAAATACAAATCGATAGAACGATAAGACTCTGCTTCATACTCTACATAATTTGTATAATTACGTATTACTTTATGGAATCCGTAGAGCAAAAGTGGTAGGTAGTAAGATAATCATGATGTATTTTAACGGTTTTTTAACGGGCTATTTTCCAATCTCCATAAGCCAATATAATATAAGATGGCAAACTAGTAGCACGTACCATAATAAAAGAATTAATTTAGGTTTCCATCAAGTCAATTAGTAGCGGCCTGTTACTATCTCACTCGAAAAAGCCCTTTTTCCCTCGTTACATATCAAAATTCAAATTCAAATTTAAGTAAACTCGTAAACAAGAGCTTTTGAATCGTCAAAATCTACTGCTGGTTCGGAAAGCTGTTCCTACCGAGAAGAGCCAGCAAGAAACTCGGTGGTTGCTCTATTCAAATAAAATTATATATATTATAACTTATTTGATTTGGTTATTACTTACTGTCTTGTACAGGGTAGAGAGTAGCTATATCCACGCATTTTTATCATCTATATAATCTTCAATAGTATAGTTGGCTTTTTGTATCAGCCTCCCTTTAACAGCGTTTTTAAACTGCTGTAGTGGCAAAGATAAAATCGATCGCAGGATTTTATTATACCCAATGTTATACACAAACCCACAAATGACTTATTTACTTTTGCAAGGCGCAAAACAGGAACCGCAAGCTTATGTCTTTTTATAATTATCTATATTCTTATGCAACAAACATTACATTTTTAAAAATATACTGTGAAGCCAAAATAAGAATACCATCAAATCCATAACCCTGCTCTTATCCGAATTAATAGGTCACATATATGAGGAATTCTCAATATATTCAGATTTCTTTTCTATTATCATCTGATATAAAGCATGATGAGCCGTATTCATCAATTACACAAGACAGATTTTATAGAAAACTCATAAGTACCTGCTCAGAGTTTCAGCACCCAAGGTCTTTTAAAGGTCTCTTACGTTCCTCATCATCATCCTGCCCTTATCCCACTATAAGTGGAGTCGACACGTCATGTTACAAACATGTTGTCACATGATTTGGCTGTGTATTTTACAACCGGCCGTCCGTTACCTGACGTCAACTTACCTTAGTCGCCTTTTATGACAACTCGGTAAGAAAGATGCTGGTCTATTCTACTCAGCCGGATATCACACGGCGATCTCTAGCACTTACGTTAAGGTAACGATATTTATCCTATGTAAGTAAAAAAACGAAATAACACAAAAGGCTCTTCTTCGTTGTATAGACGTAAAGTAAAAAGTACTTATGGATCAACCAGATCTTACAAAATTCGTAATCATCTGCTATTTGCAATCTCATCTTCCTTATATTAATAGGTATCAATTTATTTTCAGCTTTATTCCAATGCTTTGAGTTGATATTTTTAATTTAGAACATTGATATCTTGATTTTCTTTAAATGGAGCTAATATTTCCGAACAGCCGCTATCAATTTAATTTAAAAATATCCCCGACGTCGAGTAATGAGCCTTTAACGGTTTCGTTTCATCTCAAATAAGGTCGAACTCCGATCAAGTTCCGATTACAGAAGTTGGATAAAACATAAATATAACTACAGATATAAATTGTATGTGTATGAAAAAAAATCTTTAAGTAATAGTAGTAAGTTAATTTCGTTTAATTTATTAACAATAAAATTCCGTTTATACACACACTTCTGCCGTGTAGTATCCGGCTGAGTAGAATAGACCACCGTCATTTCTCACCGAGGTGTCGTAAAAGGCGACTAAGGTAAGTTGACCCACAGTGTGGTATCCGGTTAAGCAGAATAGACCACCCTCTTTCTTACCGGGGGGTCGTAAAATACGACTAAGGTAAGTTGACGTCAGGCAGGCGGCCGATCGTAAAATACGCAGCCAAATCATGTGACAACATGTTTGTAACATGTTGTGCCGACCCCACTTAGAGTAGGATAAGGGCAGGAGGATGAAATCGGATTGTCTTATTTTCGCAAAAATTTCGACGACCATTCGATAAATTTCGCTGATAAAAAGATAGTAAGAAATGATAAAAGTCAGATGCTCCTAGTGTCTTTAAGTGTAGTGCAAAGAACCACAGTTCTAAGGAGTTTATAAAACCTGCGTGATAGAAGTACTCAAAACCTGGATCTGAAACTTACACATTAGCTTAATAAGGGGGTGAAGAGTTAAAATCTTTAAAAGATTCCGAAATAAATTTATATATATAAATTAGCATGTTAGTAACACTAATCGTTTAACCTGCTGTTAAGAGATAAGGAAATTGGAAAAACAATGCGTTAATTTAAAGTAATTTTTACAAAAAAATTCCTATTTATGGAACTAGACATATTATTCAAATATTTCTCTTATGTATATGTAAAATTATACTCTACTACAAATATTTTAATCTCTTGCGAACAATTGAATAAAAAAAGAATTTTCTTAAATGATTTATTCATAAATAATATTCACAATTATAATACCGGATTATACAGTTTTAAAGCGGACTCAAAATAAATAAATTATCTATTCATTTGATCTGCATTGCAACGATATCATTTAACTTTACTTTGTAGTTATAGTCTAGGCGATAAGGTAGATGTTCGTGATACCAGCAGCAAAAAGTAGACCGATAATAAGAAGACCGTAATGAAATCCAAATATTGGTTATACTGAGTCGCACTATCTTGTCGGAAAACAAATTACTTATTCGAGGGCTATCCACCTTGACTTAAATTATTGACTTGTCGTCGTTTCCCTTAGATGTTGCTTTCGATCAGCCTTAATAGAGACGTCGATAAAACAACATTGTCAAAGACAAGTAATTAAGAACCCTCTCGTCCAATTTATCCTGATTTATTGTAAAATAGTTCTATCCCGCGACTTTGCCCCAGACTTGATAGAACTTTTGAAACATAAAACGTTCAAGATAGATTTTTAGTGCCTTTTAGTATTCGTTTATTATAGGTTTGGAAACAGGAAATAATTTTAGAAACTTGTCAATTGGTTTTAATTTGAAATAGTACCAAATATTCATATAGCTATACCAGCAATAATATCAAAGCAAAAATTAATATTTGTAAAATTATTTGTTCTATTTTTTTTCTATTTGTGTAACTAACAGTTGAAAATAAGATATTGAGTATAAAAATGTATTATAACTGCGAATATTTTATAATAGTAATGCTTTAATTTGATCTAAAGATAGAAATTTAACTTCAGTTCCTATTTTCAATACACATAATCTAGCGCTAACGTGTTGTGATTAAAGATTAATTAAACAAAATTCTGTTAAAGCTATATTTAAGCTAATCGGAAATGTAATGAAGGTCTAAATTACAGTGCTGCTAGGAATCGATTCAACTCCATCGACAAAAGTCTATTGTTTCCATGATTTATATTTAGTAGTTGCATTTCCTTCCAATGTTTGAAAGCATTGTAAGTGTTTTTATATTCCATAAGTACGTTTATTTGTTTTAAGAAGCGTACTTAGCTTCCTTTTTGTATACGAACCAAATAACTGTTAATATTAGATATAATTTGTAAAACTATTTGGTCTAATACGCGATCGTACTAGACTGATAATCGGTTTCACCTCCACAACAATAATACAAAAATAAAGGTGCAATAAAATTAATTTGTTGATACGAATTAATTTAAATTTTCTTCTGAACGAATCGCTAAATCAGACCCGAGGGAAGTCTTAATGCCTCAAGATCATCAAAAGGTTTTATCGCTTTATTTAATTACTAAAATTCTTTGAAATATACTGAAAGAATTATTAAATAGATATGAAAGTAATAGAATGGAAGGAAAGTTTAAAATATTGTGGAAAACAAATAGTTCATAGGAGATGAGAATTTCACATAAACTGTTTGGAAGTTCTTTCATATTTACATATATTGGTTCATTATTTTAAGCCATATGAGCTATACCAAGCATCCTTTAAATTGTACCGCAATAAAAGTTTTTTTTTAATTAAAGATAGGAGACGGGGCTTAGTACTATATATTACATAACTCCGGGCGGGTTTGAATGACTGAAAAGCTGAATAGTTTTAATCAGAAGAGGAGTAAGTTTAATGAACTCATTATACTCAAAACTGTTTGATAAACTTTTACGATAAAATCTGTGTTGCTGACAAATTTGTCGGTGTTGTCTAAGTGATATTTAAATTAAGCAGTAAATTTAGTGATCATAGCGACTTTTATATTGCATAGTTTTATTTAATGTATAAAGCTAACAGTTTACTAAGTAGGTTTCTGTATCGGTAATAACGTCTATCAGTATAAGGTTTTACAAAATATTCTATTAAATAGTTGCATAGTTATAAACTTTTTTACTGTTATACTTGGGCGGTGTTATTTGTAAGTTATCCGAAGTATAGAAGTAAAGTAATAGCCTGTTACTATCACGTTGCGTAGGCCTCTCCCCTTTTCTTTTTGAAGAGAAGGGCTGAAGCCACCACGCTGCTCCGATGCGGATAGGTGGGTTATATATCTCCCAGGATTTCTCCTGACATATGCAGGTTTCACGGTGTTTTCTTTTACCGAAAAGCGTGTTATGATTGCAAATATCAATGGGGCACAAAAATTTTAAGACTTCCGGTATTGAAATCGTGACCCCCCCTGAAAGATACATATGGACTGTTCGGCTATAACATATCTTTATTTAAAATTTTGTATCAGACGTATATAAAATTTTAAGTAAAGTTTTTAGATAATAGGACGTGAACCAACGGTTCCTTACCAAAGGTCCAAACGACGATTTGAAACATCTGAGTTTACGATATAATAGTGTCGGCATTGCGGTTACCAATTAATTTTTTCGTTAACGATGATTTTCTAAGTCTTCTAAGGTTACAAATACAACTAAATTCCCAATTTTGATATATTTCCTTTATATACAGTGAGTTAGTTTCTCGCTGGTAAAGATATTATGCATACATTGACAGAGTAATTCTTAGTTTGTTTTTTTCTCAACCAGGTGAAACACCCTTAGACATTGTCGTGTCCAGACCTCCAGTAAAATCACCGAGCTCTTCGCATAACACATCACAGGCGTCATCAATTAAACGTGAGTTACATTTTATTACTTACGATGTTAAAAATTATTGATCGCTGCCGTGTTGTATTCGGTTGAGTAGAATAAACCAAATATTAGATCCTCCTCTTTTTTATCGAGGGGTCGTAAAATATATTAGATACAACTAAGGTAAGTTGACATCAGGTAGATAGCCGGTCGTAAAATACGTATTCAAATCATGTGACAACATGATTGTGCCGACCCCACTTAGAGTAGGATAAGGGCAGGAGGATGATGATAAAAATTGATCAATTTATTAAAGACATTTCATTTTCCATTTTAAACAATCCCTTGACACTTAGCGAATGAAAAAATTATGAACTATCAATAAAATAATGAAGACACTTCTCAAACTGTAAGAATCAGAAAGCCCTATGCCTAATAAATCAAAGAGTGAAATGCTGATGCAAGGAATGGGCTATAAGCTACAGTTTTTTTAATTGACACATTATGTTTAATTCGAACAGCTAATACTCATTATCCTCCTGCCCTTATCCCACTCTGAATGGAGTCGGCACAATATGTTACAAACATGTTGTTACATGATTCGTCTACGTATTTTACGAGCGGCCGCCTGCCGTCGTATTTTACGACACCTCGGTAAGAAAGAGGGTGGTCTATTCTACTCAGCCTGATACCACACGGCGCTCCAGCTAATACTGATACCAATAATTTCGTTCACGATCGTTACTGTAACGTCTAAATGTCTTTTTACCTAGACATTTCTTACCGCTTCTTTATATGATACGATAAAATAGAAAATTCTTCGTTATGTAAAGAAAAGTACGAATTTCTTATTAGACTATGACTCTCTATGTCTTTTATTCTATATTTACTGAAACTATCTATAAAATAGTACACGTAGCATTACCTTTATAATACGCAATATTTTCGGTTTACAAATGCCAAACTTGTTTCTAACTGAATACGTTATCACAATCTCATTGCAAAGGTCCCTATAGGCTTTACGTGTACATCATGTCTCTATTTTCTGTCGTAATTTGTTAAAGTGCCTCGTTTTATGATCCGCTTGGATAGAACCACATAATGCGAATTCAGATTATGCTTAAAAACAGGCCATTATGAGTATTATGATGATACAAACATCATACTAATAATAGCCTGGATTGAAGGCCGGTGTCTTTAGGAATTATATAAAAATTACACTATTACGCAGTTGAGTCTATTAAAACGCAAATAATAAATTTAGTTTTGAAAATTTGTATTAGTTACAAGAAATTATTCAGCCAATTAAATGTCTATAGTTTTGTACACAGGATAAATTAAATCGCGGGTTCGATTTCCGCCGAGGGCCAACATTTTCTATAAACAATTTGTTGGTTCTTCGAGCCTGGGTGTATATTTGTATTTAAGTATGTTTTTAAAATTAAAATTGCAGTATATTTACCAGTTGTCCGTCACCCATAACACAGGTATTAAGTTACTTACTTTGGGGATGGACGACCGTGTGTGTCAAAAAAATAAATATTTTTAGTTTCACCAACTAAGGACCTTTTTTTAAAATCGGAAATACAAACGAATATTACTTATATTATATATTAAGTTATACTATAAGTTGCTTGAACTCAACAAAGAAGCGTTTAGCTATCATTAATTGTAGGGGTATCTTATTTAAAGATAAATAAATAAACACTTACGAAATATAATAAGTTTCCTGCAACTTAATAAAACTAGTGTAAGAAGAAAAAGTTCTACCCACTGAAATTTGCTAATATACCTCAAACTTATATTTAAAACACAAATCCTTTCAATTGTCGATAATTTTAATGAGATTCACGTTATTTAATATATAAAAAATACTATTTTACTTTAAAAAAATCACTATCTTTTTATTTTTCATCTAAGAATCCAGGTAAGTGCTAGTTAAATCCCTCGTTAAATTTAATGCCTCGTATTAAAGCGACTCGTAGAAATAGAAAAAGAAATGCTAAACAGTTTCAATTACTTTCATTGCCTGAGTAAAATTTTAAAACGCCTTATTAAAAATTAGAGCAACGAAGAGAATGTGCGAGTTTGAAAATGAAACCCTTTTATTTCACTATTTTAATGTTTAAACGGAGTGCTTTATATATTTATATATTTAAAAGCTTTCATTTTTAATTATATTTTGTTCAAATTACTTTTGTTTTGTTCCACTCGGATGCCTCTGGAATTATATCGCGCGCATAAGTTTTAAATTAAAAAAAAAAATAGTTATAAAACCTTTTCGAAAAGGAAGTTTGTGCGGAAATCAAATCAAAATAATCTTTATTCAAATAAGCCATTTCAGGCATTTTTGAATCGTCAACCATCAATATGATTAATGAAGCTACAACTGGTTCGGATTGTTTCTCTTACCGAGAAGAGACAGCAAGAAACTCGGCGGTAGATCTTTTAAATATTTTCAGTTATACATTATTAAACCGCTGTTTTGTATGAAGATGAAAGTATTTTCAAATCTATACATTAATCATACAAATAATCTTCAATTTTGTAATATGCTTTACGTATAAGCATATTTCTTATACATAAATTGTTATAAATATACAATTTTTTGGAACTAAAGCACGATCCTTTTAGTTTTTTTCCTCAATCGGACGTAACCGAAACGTGACTCTCCATTAAGGGCTTCGAAGGAAATGGATCAAAGCTGGCATAAATTTATAATTTTTAAGTTTTTTGCGTCAATATTTGCGTAGTATTTTCCTACTCAGATTAAATGAAAATATATAAAATAACAAGCATTTATGAGCTCTTTAGCTAATTATATTCTAGAGTACTACGAATTAAAATACTCACTCAGAAAATATTAAAAATAAGGCATACTATTATAGCAAAAAGCTGTAACGAGGTAACTTTGATTATTTTAGAATTTCGTACGACTTTTAGAATACCCAAATACTGTCAGAGTAATGAAGTGTATTATATATTCACTACTGTGTTATATTAAAGTTTTAATGAATTTGAACGAAATACATCACCATTTTGGATTAGTTGAGTTTAAAGGGTATATTTATGGTAGCCACATATCATAACTATATATATATATATATTTATGGTTTAATTGAGATATGGATATTAAACTAAAACAATATCGTAAACTACAATTCTAGTGTAAGCAATCAATTCAGTTCTCGGCAACGTTGTAGCTATTATATTGTGATGCATAGGCGCTATTGCGGCTTAAGTCTTGATTAGCAAGTGAAATCCGATTATTGGGTTCAGAAATGTTCCATTAGCCATCTAGAATAGTATAGAAACTATGTCAGTTTAGATAATTATCATAACAGTAAGGCTAGTTATTTAATATTAACTCAAAATTTCAGTTCCGAATATCGAATAATTATAAATAAATGTAATTTATAAAATTGGGCGTTACTTTGCGGAGGTCCATAACCCGAATAAATATATGAAATGCAAAGTGTACTATCCGTTCTCATACCTAATACATGCAGAATTCGTAAAACTCATGCATGCATCACCAATAAGACAACAAAAAGCAATCGCTTTGCGAGTTTGTTGTGGAGTCTATCTCCTGACGATGCTTCGATTGCGGGGCGAAATGATTGTTGAGATTGTGCTAGTGGATGTGTACAATGCTTGTGCATTGAATATTTGCATTATTTTTGTATAAATAAAGGCTTAATCGTTTGGTAGCAATGGTAAAATCAAAGGTAAGTCCACGCAATTTAAAAAATGCGTTTTTTCCTCGCACTCGTTTCTATTTAAGTAAGCTGAGTTTCTGTGATTATCTTATTTGATAATATTATTTGATATATATCGGCCACATCGATATTTGCTACGTAAGCAAATATTTAGCTAAATAGTTTTAAAAAATATTTTTTTTATTTAGCCAGAAAACTTTGATCTATAACGTCGCGTGTATAAATATATATTGTTTCTTTGCATATATAGTATACTTAAATAATGACATTCAAAAGTACTATTGTTGTGAACGACTTTTCTTAAGTGAAGATTGAAGAACGAAATATCGGATCTAAGCTCCAGCTTAGATCCACTACCCTGTTTCAATGTGGATTAACATTTTCCAGATATCCTAGATGTTTTGATACTCGTGTGTAACTATGTACTTCTCTTCTCTTAGCTAATTCGACCGTGTTACTCTTGACAAAATATATTTAGTTAGTAGAAAGTATTTTTAAAGAAACAATCGTCGCATTTCTTGTTGGTTCTTCCCGGTAGGAGCATTTTTCCTAACCTGCAGTAGACAATTTATTATCATTTGTTTACAGGTTTACGTGAATAAAGAATATTTATGTAAATACTAATAAAATTTGAATTCGAATTCAACGATCTTTCTCTCAATAAAAGTGTTTACAGAAATTCATAAATACCTGTCATTTTATGACTCTTAAGAGTCACATAGTCATATACAGCCATGATGACTTACTCATATCCATAGGTCATTGAAAAAGTAAAGAAATTTGGGTTATTTTATCTGCGTAACATGTGGCAAGAAATCAATTCAATTTTGCGGGTCGGAATAATATGAGTGGTGATGCAAAAGCGGCTTGCGGTCCAATTGTCGATTAGCAAGTGAAATCAAGATACATATTGTTATGCGGCGCACAGTCGTTTCAATGGAAAATACCGTTTCTGAACACAAAATTTTAATGTATTATGATTCACTTGCCTTTACCTATCTTGATATATAAAAATGAATGTCTTTTGTAGACTCCGAAACGGCTGGACCGATTTTAATGAAATATTCAGACAATTGTTAGAATGACCCAGCGGACGATCCAGTAAAGTTTGCACCACCAAACTTTCGGAGATTTTAACTGTTTAGTTTTGTTTCAAGGGAAATTCGAAACCTGGCTGAGCCATAGCAACGTGTGGCAGAACAGCTAGTTGCTTATATAAATTGATAGCAATGAAATTTTATTGACTTACCTTTGACTTTATTAGGCACAATCAAATTATTTTTATACAATTTCAAATTAATTAAATTTATTCAAAGTTGTAGTAATTAACATTTCTCGAAGTATTACGAATAATGATAAAGTAAAATAAAAATAACATTTTACTGAAAGTAATTGGAAGAAAAAAGCCCAAATAAAAGAAGTTATGTGGAAGCACTATTCATTTATTACTTTTTTTCTTTACTTTGTATTAATAGTTGACGCAAGAAATCATACGTTCAATATAGAAAATGGTTTTTGATAGCGGAAATGAAATTGGAATTACTTCCGAACAATACGTTCCAAATAATTCTACTTATAATTACTTGATGACCCTTTGAATGAATGCCAAAAAAGCGCTAGCAGTTATCGGGCCGGCCTTTTGGCACAATAGTCCGGATCTATGCGGCGATTATGTCATGCATCGCAACTACGAAAGTCCATCAGCCTCTGCTGCAGTCAACAAAATTATGCTTTTGTTTGAGCTTATTGTGTGTGTTTAGCTGTGATAAGCCAGCGGTAAGAACGTACGACTCTCACGAGAGTAGCGCTGGTTTAAACCGGGTAGGCACCAATGAATTTTACTGTCAAAACTTAGTTTTCTAATTTATACGTTCAATTTATCACATGCTTTTCGGTGAAGGTAAGGATTGTGAGAAAACCTGTATAGCTCTTTATTTACTTTATTTTATTAATAGTTTACTTTATTATTTTACTTTTAAAAATATTGTGTGATAAAGATGAACGATAAAAATACTCGAATGTTTTCCATTATTTTGATGTTTCAGGTGATATCAATGTCAAAATGTAACTGATTGGTATAAGAATTATTTCCGCTAATCGATCTTGCAATTATCAAAAAAATCCGTAGAGCAGACGATTCATTAGTACTTGATTACAGATATAAATTAAAAATTACAGTTCTGAATTAAAAAGTACTTACCAGGCAATATTGTAAAGCCGATAGATTAGATGTCCGAGTTAGGATATTGCCACAAATCGTCCGTCAAACAAATTTTCCGTCAGAATAGTCCGTAGTCAATGAGTACTGTTTTAATTAACTTCCTATGAGTAAATGTAAACGATCAATGAATAAATTACTATTTCTTAACCTAGTCAAATCATTTACTTAAACGACCATAAAATGAAAAATATAATTTTGTATTAAATATGATTCAACAGAATGCACGAAAAACAAACATTTTGCAAGGTCATGACCTCGATAAACTTGTAAATTATACACAGTTGTTTTGCAAAAAGCATAATGCGAAAATCAGGTATCATTTTGCACTATCTATACATAATATTGCAATAATTAATTCGAATTACCCTAATTTGCAAATAAATGTACCGAAAACCGTTGGTACGATACGTCGACAAATATTCATTGAATTAAGCGATATTTGTAACTGTTTTACAATAAATAAATATATAGAATACTTATAGACATGGTCGTCCGTCCCGAAGGTAATTGAATTACCTAATACTATGTGTATGGGTGAAAGGCACTTGGTAAATATAATATATTTATTATACACTAGCTGTGCCAGCGGCTTCGCCCTCGTGAAAATCTGCGTATGACAATTTTTTTCTAGAATTCAAATTTTAAACATAAAAGCAGTTATTGTGATTTAACCGTGAGAGATAGAGACATGCTAATTCGGACTTTTTAGTAGTAGTTTTATAGATCTACAATTCTCTAGTACATTACTTTAGCGTATCTTTGCTGGTTAACGCAGCGCACGCGACTAAAGCTCCCAGCAAGTTTATTAACAACTTCGCGATCTCTCTAACACAATTTTCTAAAAGAGTTTTAATCCGTTGAAAAGAGGAGAAAGAATAAGAATGAGCAATCTGATTATATTGGTTACAGATACAAACTATTAGCCACTATACTATTAGCCACTAGTGTGTCACAAGATTGGTATAATAGTCATTATACATTTTTTTTATTTTATTATCATTATATTAAAGTAAGTAAAGTAGCGGCCTGTTACAATCCCACTGCTGGGAATAGGCCTCCTCTCTCCCTTTCTGGAGAGAAGGGTTGGAGCTAAGACCTACCACGCTGCTCCAATGCGGATTGGTAGGTTACACATATCTCCAGAATTCTCTAGAGATATGCAGGTTTCCTCACGATGTTTTTTTTACCGAAAAGCGTGTGATAAATTGCAATGATCAATTAAACACATGCGTTTTGATAGAAAAACTCATTGGTGCCTGCCCGGGTTTGAACTCGTGTTCCCCTCGAAAGAATCGCACGGTCTCACCGCTGGGCTATCACAGTTCTTATCATTATATTATTTTAATTATATTATATAACATAAATCTATAGGCAAATTACACACACGGCTGTCTATCCCCAAAGTAAGTAATTTAATACTTGTGTTATGGGCGACAGATACAACTGGTAAATATATACATATATAGTTTCAAATACATATGTACACCCAGACGAAACTACAGATTCTTTATAGAAAATCAAAGCCCTCGATGGGAATCGAATCCGATCCTACACGACCCTTGGACCCGCGGGCTGAAAGCAGAGTCACTGCTATCTGCGCCAATAGCCCTGCCAAATGTAAAAATTAAATAAAATAAAATATCAATAGAAGGCGATAACATGCTTTAAAGCTGATATCATGTAGAAAGTTAGTATTCGAGTGGGAATAACGTGATATTTTTGGAAGGTCACCGCTGCACGTTTGATTTACACATTACGTTCTTCCAAATCCCATTAGAACTATTTACGCTCTAACAATAACTGTTACTCATTGTTATCAATGGCAGTGCGTCACTCTATATCTAACAAATATACGATTCTAATAGTTTGGATCCAGATCACGGTCTTTGTTTAAATGATATCATGATCAACAGCTCACAGCATGGACTTATGTTCCACTTCTAACTTCGCTTTAGATGGTATTTGATTCTCGGCTAGTTACTAAGGGTATGATTGTCATTCGTCAGATCTTCACTACAGAGCACTAATTTTCGGCTTCTTACGATGCCCTTAAGTTATCCTATACTGTCAAGAATTTTGGTTTCCTTTACTCATCCAGTCATGCTAGTACTTACGCAGGTTATGCAATGAAAGGTGTTTGGCTAGGATATTATAAATTTTAAAATATAATAACATAAATGTTAATGCAGTAATTCTGCTTTGCAGTAATTCCGTAACTATAAATTTTCGTCATTTATGTTTGCAATTCTCACTGTAGAGAATTTAGAACAACAATCATTTGAAATTATATGATAATATAGAGCTATTAATTTAACGTGATATAGAACTATAGCTATTAAAATGGAATCGTTAAAAATTACGGAAAATTAGTCACGAATAAATCCAATAAAACCAATAAAATTATATTAACATATAATACCAATAACATATTTGCTATTATTTTTCCAAAGTTCGAAAATGTAGCCTAAACGTAATGTAATTCTAATAGTCACATAACCTTAGATTGATCACAGGGAATCCCTGAATCAAATGATTACAAGAAATCATGAATCTCATGTCTTTTTTTATTTTAGCGAAGATGTTAGTGGTTTCATATCGTAATTTTTTTTTAAAGTTTTTAATCTGCTAATTATGCAGCAACCTTGTAATGGTTAATTGATATCCTTTGTTTATATCACTTAATGGTATTTACATTTCTTACGATATTTACTTTCTCTACTGCTTCTTCTTCACGTTAAGGTTTTAAAAATTATTATCATATTATAATGTCCGGCGGCAATTAAAACCCAGCTTAAAAATAACAAGGTAGCAATGTTATTAGGATAAATCCCGGAAAAATATAGCAATAAAGAAAAAGTATGTCCGATCAATTAAAACGAGAATTAAAATTCATAATTATATTAATTACAAGTTAAGAAAGACAATAAAATTCACAAATATTGTTTTTTTATTGACTGTACCAGAGACCTAAATAACATCTACGAACGTGTATCAAATGGGAACAGTTCCCATTTTAAATACGCTTTAGAAAGACTTGACCTATATTAAATGTTTCAACGTTTTTTACTTTATCTTAATGTTCACTAAACTTCATGTAAAAAATGACTCATTTCTCCGGAAGAAATGGATTTGCTCTATCATATTATACCTAAGTCTATTAACCCATATTCTATTAATAACAAAGATTTAGATTCTATAATAAAATACAATTTGTTACGATAAAGTAGCAGTCGTTTTAGCAGACATCCCGACATATCGAAAAGTAGAAAATTATTACATATTGTATGATTTTGATATAAAATAAAATATTCCAGTAGTTGAATATTAGATCAAAGGATTCAAAAGTAGCTTAAATAAAAGACAGGGAGCCTTAAAAGTTGGTAACGGCCAGAAATGTCTGTCAAAAGAAATAGGAGATATTAAATATATAGAAAATTCTATTTGTCTGACTTATTCGCATTTAAGTCAACGTTTAAAGATAATATTTTTCCTTTTATATGAAGTTTAGTATAAAGGCAAGAAGGTAAAGCAGATGATGAAATCGTTTTTAAATTCTAAGAATAAAAACAAAGAAAATTATAGTTTTATATTTACCTTACCTTTCTTCGGCTCACTAAAAGAATATGTAAATAATCAGATACGAGCAGCGAATGGAAAAAAGCAGCCTCGTTAAGTTTTATCAACATGGTGTCTCATCGTAAAGCGTAAGAACAGTCACACTTCCATTAACATCTATTTAATCCTTTTCAAAGAAAGGAATATTTTCAATAATCCTACATTCCTAGATTAACCAACCTCATAGAGATTGGATTTGTGTGGAAATGTATCATTTCTTATAGAATCTGTCTTATATTTAAGATTGTCTCGAATATTGCTTTTTAGCAATAATGCTGCCGATTGTTCGGCCCGGTCCTTTTCTTGCCAAATAACATTGTGTAATACTATTGGTATGCAATAAATTATATTTTATTTCTTTACTATTACGGGATATCTTGACGCAACTTCTATAGAAACGACATCCTCTAAGAAAAAAACATGAGAAATTCTTGGAGGAGATGAAATAATGAATAAAATTAACGATTTAACTAAAACAAAACTAATCGAATTTGGAAATGATACTAATGTCAATGTAGTCGACATAATAAATAACAATTTTAATGCAATAATCAAACCCTATAAGTTATATTATTAATTCAGTCGAATTTCAATTGTTATTCAACTTACCCATTCTCATAAAATTAATCGTCTACTTTTATATATCATAATTGTATGTACTCTTTTTACACTTATATAAAAACAAATTTTATGTCCGAAGGTTGCTTTATTTTTAACTGACGATATGTTGTTAGCTCAACGGCGTGTCTAGATGTATTGTTGTTGTAAACAAGGATTTTCTTGATGTTCATTTATTATTGGTAGTGAATTCGATAAGACATTTAATATTATAGAAAAAGAAGTCTCCAAACATCTCAGGTTTAGCGATTGGGCTACTAATGGCATTTATAAGAGTAGAAACAAGTTATTTGATCTGTATGCAGAAAAACAATATAATCAGTCCCCCACATTCTTAGAATATGTAAAAAAATATTCGAAAATGTTTAGAAATGTCTGCACACAGGCCAAATCACTTCACATTAAATGTAAAATAATGAACTCTGAAAATAAAATAAAAACAACTTGGGATGTTATAGGAGATGAAGTAGGCAGACATAAAATGCGTAATTCTGCCATAGAGCTGAAAATTGGGAATGAGTTTACTAATTCCGACGCAGAAGTGGCGAGTGTATTTGAACATTTTTTTCAGAATATACCCATTTCCACCACTAGCTCAATAAACTCATCCCCAATTGAAGCTCTTAATGTTTTAAAGGCCAGCGTCATGAAGTGCAATGTAAATTTTAAATTTAGACACATTTCTCCGCACGATATTGTTAAAACTTTTAAAAGTTTAAATATTAAAAAAACAACTGATTTATGGGGAATGTCTGTAAAGTTAATAAATAATGTTATTGAAATTATTGCACCTATTATGGCCAAGATCTTTAACAAGTCTGTAGACACAGGGACATTTCCAAATTTAATGAAGTACAGTAAATTGATCCCTGTTTTCAAATCTGGTGATAAGAGCGACCCTAACAACTATAGACCCATCTCGATCTTGCCAACTCTTAGCAAGGTCTTTGAGAAAGTTATTCTAAATCAACTGCTCAAGCATTTTAATTTTAATAATTTACTTCACCCTGAGCAGTATGGGTTTACCAAGGGTCGGTCTACATCGGATGCGGGCGTAAGATTGTTGAAGCATATCTTTGATGCGTGGGAGAACTCACAAAATGCCATAGGGGTATTTTGTGATTTGTCCAAGGCATTTGATTGCGTTCAACACGAAACTTTATTACTAAAGCTTGGTCATTATGGTATTAAGGATCATGCACTTCGTCTCGTTGCATCTTATCTCGATAGCCGAATTCAAAGAGTGTGCATTAATGATGTGCAGTCATCCGGATCGGCCTTAGTTATGGGTGTGCCTCAAGGATCAATCCTTGGTCCCTTTCTGTTTTTAGTATATATAAATGATCTACCATATTTCATTCATAATATTTGCGACATTGTACTGTTTGCTGATGACACATCTTTAATATTTAAAGTAAATAGGAATGACGCTAATAATATTGACGAAGTAAACAGTGGATTGTCGCAGGTAGCTCAATGGTTCGGGCTAAATAATTTGGTACTAAACTCAAATAAAACGAAATGTTTAGAATTTGCATTACCTAATACAGCTAAAAAAGCAAATGAGCTCTTAATAGACAATGTACCACTAAAAACAGAAAATACAACTGTATTTTTGGGAATGACGTTGGATACAAAACTCCAATGGAGCACACACATAACAGCTCTCGCAGGGAAACTCAGTTCAGCAGCCTATGCTATTCGAAAGATAAGACAGTTTACAGACGTCGAAACAGCAAAACTAGTTTATTTTGCTTACTTCCATAGCATTATGTCTTATGGAATAATGTTATGGGGTAAATGTGCTGATATTGAGAAAATTTTTGTATTGCAAAAAAGAGCCATACGTGGCATTTATAATTTGAATTCGCGTGAGTCCCTGCGAGAGAAGTTTAAGGAAACAGGTATTCTTACGTTAGCTTCACAGTATATTTTTAGCAATTTGATTTTTGTGCATAAAAATATACATAATTATAAAAAGATTGGCGATGTATATAATAGACAAAGTAGGAACCGACATAAGCTTGCGGCTCCTGCTTTGCGCCTTGTAAGAGTACGTAAGTCGTTTGTGGGTTTGGGTATAAGATTCTATAACAAAATTCCACAATCAATTTTAACTTTGCCATTACAGCAATTTAAAAATACTGTTAAAAAGAGGCTGATACAGAAAGCCTATTATACCGTGGAGGCTTACATTGATGATAAGAATGCGTGGATATAGCTGCTCTTTGACCTTGTGCAGGATAGCTATGACAAAATGTAATTAGTATTAAGAATCTTCTTTTTTAAAAGAGCTCCACCGAGTTTCTTGCTGGCTCTTCTCGGTAGGACGGCTTTCCGAACCAGCAGTAAAGTTGACGATTCAAAAGCACTTGTTTACAAGTTTACTTGAATAAAGAATATTTTGAATTTGAATTTGAATTTGAATTCAGTTCTAACGATAAAGCCATCTTGAACTCTGCTCTTTTTATTAAACTCGTATTCCTTTTGTGTTATTATAGACATATGATGTGTACTTAATTACATTTTACAAAGATTACAATACTACATACTATGTATGATCGTTATTTATATTGATTATATTATCCAAACATTGTTTAAAAGAAAATATAGTACTTTTACTAATCAGTCACGCAACATGTTGGATTCGCCTTCCTGCGCACTGGAAACGTTCAATCAATCTAGATGACCTGCAAGTCTAGAAACGTTGGGGCTCGTTAGTCTAATATTAGCCCACGCTAGTAACGAGCCTCGGGTAATATCCGACATCCTTTATTTTCATATTGGCTACTTTCGTGTTCCAACCTACTATAATTTAAAATGGAATTATCAAATTCGTTTTATCTAGACAATTTATATAACATTTTTCTAATAAACATGACAGTTTATAAGTTTAAGTTAGTTTTGTTCTAGTACCGATTATTTATTGTAAATGGACAGTTAGTCCCACACTGTTTTTTAAGTCGCCATCGTCACCTGCTCGTGAAAAATCCTGCCAACGAATGAACGCAATTTTGGTAACTGAATCATCATGATTGTCAATTTTTTTCATTGGCCTGGCGTGATCATAGCAAAAATAAGAAGGTCTAGAACTAGAAATGAAGACAAAGCGTCATGACCTAAGGCTAGAGTGGCAAATAGCGGAGCAAATAGTACAAAAACCAATGAGCGTTATGGTCATATGGTGGAGTGGACTCTCCCCAATAGTCAAAATAGTAAGTAGCTTAGAGACCTATGGCCTGCAGAGGAGTTGTAGAGTTTCAGGGATTTGTAGTAGTGGTAGTGGCCTATTACTATTTCTTTAAAGCCTGTCTCATTTTGAAAAGTAGGGCTGGACATTACAGCCACTACTCAAATGAGGATTGTACAAATATAAGGCATACTTTAGATATATGTGATTATATTACAATATCTTCACCGTTAATTTCGTATTAAATTTTGAATTTTAATTAGTTTATTTAATTAGGTTATAAGTTTTTATATAAAACACATTGGCACCTACCTGCCAAGGGTTTGTGGCCGTGATCTTGGGATATCGGTTACTAAGTAATCAATGCAGCTATGCAATAGGGCAGTGGTGACCTGTTAAACTTCGATGACTTAGTGCTTGTGGTGTAATATCTTTCGAAAGATTCAGGTCTTAGATTGATTGAGAGTTCAGACCCTTAAGTATTTGCCTGCTTAGATTATGTACCTTTTATTATTAACGTATTATATAACGTTTCGTGGTGTAGAAAAAGATCACAAGAAAACGTAAAAATACTCGGAGAATTCCGAGGATACACATAGTATGATTGTCTGGAATAGCGTACTCGACTAAACTTTATCACACTCTAATAAGAGTGGTGGCCTTGCTTTGGTGTAGAATATTATTTATTGCTAGAGAACACGTGCACGGTAGATAGATAACAAAACATATTTTTGTTTTCTACAGTGGCTGTAAAGTCGACAAATCAATAAATTTACACTGTCACCCAAGGTCATCAAATGATAACACTTACTTATTTGTTCATTTGCGTAATCACTTAGATATGTGTACCTACGCAAATGGACTTGTTAAACGCTCTAGATATTTAATACACTTGAACCTTAACTAAAACTCTACACATAATCATATAAGTGATTGTAATTTAAGAATTTGCTTTCGTGTATTTGTCTTCAAAATTTTAATGATATAATCATTGTTTATTAAATAGAGACTATTACGTTGGCTTTAAGCTTGACACATATAGTGACATATAAGAATAATTTACACTTATTTATTTTTTTACTGTACTTGCATATTGTTAGAAGAGTAAAAAAAAATTGCACTCAAACTATTTACATATACAAACAGATGGGACCGATGTTTACACCTTTTCTGATGTATGTATGATAACTACGAAAATGTTTAAACGTTGATGAACCTGCTTTTGCCCTTTAGTCGATATGTTCATCGCTCATTGCAATGTTTTCAGTTAAATTAATTTTATTTTATAAAGTAATTTGAAAAGGTTATTTGAATTCGGAGACAACATAAACGAATTTATTATCGAACCTAAATTAGCATGTAAACAAATTAAAATTTTGTTTGCGTAATATCACATTCCAAATATGTCTTACGAGCCATTGTTTGCTGAAGTTCGTCTCCGTTATTCAACCCTAAATTGGTAAAGTAATATGTGGGCAATACTAATTAGCAATAACCAATTTGAATCGCGTCTGGTGATAATACAGACGTGTGTTAGTTCGGAACAGCCGGTGGCGGACTCCCCTCGTGGCCGGCTCGTCATGCGCTACACTCGCGTACAAGTCTCCGCGTAAAAATAAAGTCCGCAGCGCGCGTCTGCGTACTTCAACCCATTTATAATTATTAGTAAATCGCGGCGCGGGCGCACGACTGCCGTGACCGGGCGCGCTCGCGAAAAAGAAAATTGTTTTGATTTGAAACGGTTTATTCGTTTTGTTACATGAATAAGCCCGTAAGCCCTTGCGCTACTGTGGAAGTTGACTTTTCGATTCGATTCTAATTCAAAGTACGAGTATTCATACATACTATAAACGAAACTTTAAATCCTACGTGTTAAATGCGGCTTTCGTATGGCACATTCTTCATGATAGATTAAACATTGACGTATTTATTAATGATTATAGTGTATCAGTGATATAAGTGAGTAATTATATATTGGCATCATGCCGGAAAGGCCAAAAAGACGTAAAAACAAAAATAAACGAAAAAATTATAAAAATGTTAACAATATCACCGTCAACAAAAATAACAGTGACGACAGTGTTGCAACTATTGATGGGTCTTGTTCCAATATAGCAGATAACATGTCCAAAGAAAACATTGAAGAGGATAAGATTGAGGAAGCAGCTACGGCTGAAATAACTGATATTATCTCTTCTTCGTGTGATATTAAAACAACTCAATCGAATAATCTTTCATTAACAAGAGATGAAAACATTACTGTTGAAATAACAACTGCGATTAATAGTAGTATATTATCAAATGATTCAAATTTGGTACTTGAAGAGAGTAAGAAATCTGATACCGAAATATTAGTAGTAACTCCAGATTTGTGTTTTGTTGATAACCAAAACAGCTTAAATGATAAGCTTAATCAAGATAATGAAGAAGATCATACCAAATTACCATCATCTACAGAAATATGTGGTGCGACTAAGCAAACTGATGAAGTACAAGAATTTTATATAGTTGAAATACCCGAAAAAGTCACTAAAGTTAAAGGCAAATTAGACAGTGCTAAGAAAAGTAAGAGTTGTGATAGTGATGATTGTCCCACCATCGTTGAAATTACTGAAGATTCTCCAGATATTGACATTGAAAAAAGTACTTCATACATTGAGAATAATAATGCAATAATTACAGAAGATGTTGAATGGGAAAAAGTTGATCACTTTAATTTGCCACATACTGAACTTATGAAAGGTATTTTATCGAGTGATACAATACCACTTAATATTGTTCATTGTGAACAGGTAAAATCACTAAGCCCTCAAGAAGAATTGTCTTTACGTAATTATTTACAAACCTTAAATTTATCGACAAACTCAGCGAATTTCGAATCTGGAGATATAAAAACGGAAATAGAACAAATTATTAATCGTGAAATTAAATACAGACTACGTAAGAAGGGACATGCGGAGGATACTTTATTTACTCGACCTGGTCCGTCCAGGTCATTAGCAGTTATCGATGAAGAAGGAAGTGGAGACTCTTCTAAAACGTCTCGGCGGCACTCATATTTAAGTGATAAAAAAAGTGACACTGATGAATTAGAAGATGATGTTTTTGAAAGTAAAACTACAAATTCGCTTGAATATAATAGCGTTAATTTTACTAGAAACATCGGTAATAAGCGTTTGATACCCCAGCCATGTATACGTGTTGATGCAAAACTTAAAGAGCCTGAAATTTCTGAAGCACGTGGTGACTGGTCTATGCAAACAGTAGAAAAAATGACTGGAGCCGAACTAGTTTATTTAACTGACTCGTCAAGCAGTACTAGTTCAATATATGATGTTAACGATGACGTCGATAAAGGTGAAGAAACTGATGTGTCTGTTCGTATGATAACACCAACTATCGAAGTTACTGATACTGAATCTTTGTTATCTAACACATTTTTATCAAAGAATAATGACGCAGATAAAAGTAAATGTGATAACTTTACTGAAGTTCAGTGCAATGGTGATACTTTGTTAGATAATAAAACTGAAGACAAGGAAATAAATATTGAAAAACTCAATCCCACTTTACAACGGGATTTTAATGAAATTGTTATTTTAAGAACTGATAATATAAAAACTAATTTATTTGTTAAAGATGTGAATAATTGTACATATCTCAGTGAATCCGAAAAACTACCACATTGTAATATTACTCAAGAAAATAATTTAAATAACATACAACCGATAAATTCTAAAGCTCCGGAAGAGGTGGATAAGTATGATCTTGAAATAAAAGTTTTAAAATGTGAACTAAATAATGCTATTAATAATTTAATTAAAGAAGTTATTTCTGATTCTGAGAACCTAAACGAATCTTCGAAAGACAAATTTATACGTCAAGATTCTTCTAGTAGTGTAGATTCTTCTCAATGTACAGCGAAATACAATCCTACTAACTCCTCTCTTAATGACGTATCCAATATACTGCAAGATGACACAAGTAACAACGTGAATAAAGAAATTTTTGAAACAGGAATTCCAACAAGTCATGTGAAAGAAGTATTGCAATGTGTTGTTACAAAGCCACCTTTTGTACCTAAAAAAATAGAAGACGAATATTTTAAGCAACCAATTACACTAAGAGACTTATGTCTTAAAAAAATAACGTCTTTCCCATTCGGTGATAAAATTCTAGAAGAATTGGCGCATGTATCTTTGCGTTTGCAAAACATGAGTGCTTTAGCTTCTGAACGTAGTCAGAATGTTAAAAACCAAATTTCAGATGTAGATACTCCAGTAGATTGCAATCAATTCGTAGTAAATAAGAAAACATCTCCACTTAATGAAATGAACAATGTTCCTCCTCCAATACAACCTAGAAAGTCGTCTTTGAAACTAGTTCAAGACGAAAAAAATAAATACGATGCTCCTAAAACAGAAATTTTGTATCAGTGTTTATCTCCTTCACAAAAAATGCTAATGGATAAAACAAATACTTCTATTACTGAGGATTTTAAAAGTGAATCTAATGTACATACCATTCCAAACATAATAAATAACAACAGTAAAAATATATCGAGTAGTGTTTCAACTCCATTGAAATCGGAAACTGGAAGCCGATTATTAGCACTTTTACGAGATTCTTCTTCATCAAACAATTTAAATGGCCAATGCATAGAAAATAAAAGCCCACATTATGGACCTAAACTTAAAATTCACGATTCAGAATCCTTTTCAAAGCGACTTTTAGATGAGATAGATTCGACAAAATATTTCAAGGAGACCACAAGCTATAACGAAAGCCTTTCGATACATTCACCAAAGAGTTTTAAGCCTATCCCTCCTCCAAAACCTAGAAAATGGTCAACCTGTTGTTATGAAAGTGATGAAGGTACAAATTTTCGCGAAAACTCATTTCGGACTATGCATAGTAATAAAAAATACTTTCATTATTCGACGGGAAATCTTAGCAAAGAAATAGAAAACGATATATCTTCAATACAAAATATGCATAGATATTGTACCAATATAAGAGACCAAAGTTACCAACCAACACCCCGGAGACCCTCTTTGCCAAAAGATTTATGTGATCAACAAATGGAGTATATTCGACAAAAGGAAAAAGAAGTAGACGAGGAACTACGTCGATTGGAGCAAGAACGGACAAAACCAAATAAAAAAAGAGGGCCTAGAGCTCCAATGGTTTCAGACGAAGAAACTAGTTATGATAAAACATTAAATAATCAAAGAAAAAATTATATTAATAAGGAATTTATGGCCCATGTGCAAGCTTTCAAAAATATAAACAATAGCAAACTTTCTTCTTTATTCAGCAACAGCCAAGAGGAATTACTGCGAGAAAAGATGTATTCCGAATATGTAAACCAAATGGCAGAGCGGGAACAAAGAAAGCAGCAGAAAATTATCAAAGTCACTCAAGCACCTTCGAATATAGTGTCAAAAAGCATGCCCCTTTTAGAAAGTTTTGATCCAAAGATGAACAACCGTATCGAAGAAGAATTTATATCGAGAGCGAGAGAAAGGTGGTATAAATTAGGCATAAGGGATCCTGAAACAGAAGATGAAAAAGAGATTGAAAGTGATTGGTATAGGGAACCAAAAGTGATAGAACATAAAATTAAAGTGATTGAATCTGGTGAAGAGAAAGACGTTAATAATTTGCCTAGTCATATGCAAGAATTTGTGAAATTCACTGTGAAAGACAAAGAGGAAAAAACAGGTAGCACTGGTGAGTCGGACTCTGAAAAAGCATCCTCGCATGTAGTAGTGTTTTGCGCTGTGGTTATTTTAGTATTAACAGTAGGGAAGTTTTTATTGCAACTTTTACGTTATAAGTGATACTAACTCTTCAATGTTTTGTTGTAGTCAAACCAAAAAATAATTTTGTTGCTGTATGTGTATTTTTAGTGTGTGAACTGCATGGTTATATGGAGTGAACAAAATTTATATGTAAATGTTATCTGCGACACAAATTGTATATTTACGTCAGTTTATAGGTAAGTTAATAGTTTTTATAATATATTATCACCACATGAACAATTTTGTTAGCACTTTAAGATGTGTGTGACCTTTTTACGTTCTATCTTTTTTGCTTTTAATGAAAGGGTTACTCGTAATCAATTATTTTAGTTATTGGTTAGTGTTATCCAATAAAAGACAGACGAGGACAGGAATAACAATAGTAGGAATAACAGTAGTTTGAGGGCTATTTGACCCAATGATATTAAAAAAGAAATGATTATTATGGCTCTCCGGAACTTATCTGGTCATCGGTAGTATTACTCATAGTATTAAAAAATAAATGATTATTATTATGACTCTCCAGAATTTATCCAGTCATCGATAATAACTCATAGAGTTATTATACTAGAGTAGGGAAGCCAACCTAAAATGTGCAATATTACAATGAATAGAAATGAAGAGAAATCAATGAGGGTGATCTACCTGTCTGTCTTTTTTATGTGTGATTAGTTAAAGATGAAGTATACGAATGTCACCTTACTTCTCATTATTTATTATGTCACTTTCAATGACAGGCCTGTCTATGGCTTCCCTAGTTCATTTAACTCTACCATCACCAGAATAGAGATGACAATTCAAAATCACTTGTTTACAAGTTTACTCGAATAAAGAATATTTTGAATTTGAATTTAAAATTTGAATCTATGGTATCAGTAGTAATAACTAGAATACCTAGAGACGTTTCGTGACATTTCGATAAACAAAACTCTCACAACAATCTTTGATGCAAGTCGTTATTAATTTAGAACATATTATTTTGCTAAGGATTCTAATCCTACGGTGTGTTTTTATAATAGTATTAGAACAATGTTCAAGAAGATAGAAAAAATTCATGTCAAGTTTATTTTAGAAAAATAATAAAATTTATTCAAATAGTCTCTACACTTTATCATTACTTGAACTTTATCATTATAGTAAATATAATTTCAATTAGTTATCATATTACTCGTTCAAGTTGGATAATACCTAATCAAAAACAATTACAAACAAACTATTAGTTGAAGATGATATTTATTACATAAAATATAATATACAAATATCGAAAAATAATAATAATGCCACATGGTAATAAGCAAATACGAGTTTATTTTACCTAAATTGGATATTTATTTTTTAAACTGGTGTATTGTAACGTGCAGAAACAATGATTCCATTACACGCTTCACATTCTATTAATAATTTTTCAATGAAATATTAATTAATATTGGTTTATATGAATTGTAGTTCAATAAACCAATGGCAAAAATGTGGATCAATTTTAATAACCTGAAAGTAAGCTCTTGCGTAATGTGTTTGTAATATCGTTGAATTCGAAAATTATAGTGATAGCTTGAGCTAATCTAGTATTAGCTTTGTCTGGTAAATTCATATTGATTTTAATAGCGAGATGTCATCAGCCCTTTTATTTCAATAATCTATTTCTACCAACACTAAGGCTGTGATAGCCAAGCGGTGAGACCGTGCGACTATTTGGAGGTGTCACATGTTCAAACCCCGAGCAGGCTCCAATGAGTTTTTTTGTTATAACTTGTATGTCTAATTGATAATTGCAATTTATCACGCGCTTTTCTTCGAAGGAAAACATCGTTAGGAAACATGCATATCTCTAGAGAAATCATAGGGATAGGGATCATATTTACACATAGGGATATGTGGAATCTACCAATCCGCATTGAAGCAGCGTGGTAGATCTTAGATCCAATCCTTCTTTTCAAAAACGGAGAAAGTAGGCTTATGTTTAGCAGTGGTATAGTGACAGGTGACTTTATAACACTTGTCTCATGCATCAATTCAAATTATTTCGTTATATAAATAAGGTGTTGACACGTTGTAACTATTAGATTTATTAATAATATAAATATATTTCTTTATACCAGATTATTTCAATTAGATAGATAGATAGCAGTTCGCAAGTATAAGGTCGCGAGATAACTGTTATGATATTATCAAAATTAAGTATAGATAAATAAGGTATTACGCGTGAGACGTACCAAATAACCAATATTTATTATCATTTGCACTATTGGCAGGTTCAGATTACTGTTGTCTGAATGATAAAACTGCGCCATTATGCTGTCTGAGATGTAAACAGATTATTCAGAAAGAATTATCTCAATGACATAAATATCTAAACGTATAGAGAAGCGTACAAATCGAAATCCATTCTACTTATAGGATTGTAGCAAAGTTTTGGCTGTTGAAGTTTTATGGTTATTATTCATAGAGGCATAATTTAAATGTCGCGTTGGCGCAAGTGGCAGTGACCCTGCCTTCAGTTCTGTGCGTCGCGGGTTTGATTCGCGCCAAGGGCCACCATTAAAAAAACAATTTGATATTTGATTGTATTTATGTTTTAAGCATTTATTTCAAATTATATTCGTATATAAAATTATATTTTAATAGTTTGCCGTCACCTCTAACACAATTATTAAGTTACAAGCTATTGCTCGCGGTTTCGCTCGCGTGGAATTTGGTCTGCCACATTAAGTTTCGTGACTCCAGTCGAGTCAATCATATCGTGATAACTTTTAAACTACCGGATCAAATTAGTATCAAACACAAATTTTAACTACATGAAATACTTAAAGCGACAAATAAAGGATTTTTATAAAAAAATTACAAATAAACTAAGGTGTGCATTGTTAAATCATATCTAATTTGATTAATCTTATGATTCACAATTTTGGTCATAGTGGCCTCCACATATATGCTGTCGCGGACTTTTATTTAGAACTATTCATTAACTGAAATACAGTTGTTTCTTCTTTTTTTAGTGAAAGAGTGAGAAGTATTTATAGTTATGAAAAAGTAACAACCATACAATACAATTAAAACTTATGTGTCTAATTGATAATTGCAATTTATCACACGTGAAAACATCATGAGGAAACCTGCATATCTCTAGAGAATTATAGAAACATGTGTAACCTACCAATCCGCATTGGAGCAACGGTAAGTCTTAGCTCCAATCCTTCTCTCCAAAAACGGAGAGAGGAGGCCTTAGCCCAGCAGTGGGCATAGTAACAGGCCGTTACTTTACTTTACTTTTACTACAACCATACATCCATACTCACAAACTTTCGAATTTACAATACCTATTAGTAGGATTAGTAGGCCTTACTCTTACCTTGAGGATGAAATAACGTGTGTTATAGCTGCCCCATATACATTTATATTAACAATGGTACGTCACAGAGGAGAAGCTATGGCTTTAAAAGATTCTAAATGTATATTTATAATTATGCAAAATATTATGAGCATTATTTTTGTTCTACTACAATTTCGTATAGGCGTTTTTCATAATACAATTTCCGGTAGACAACAATTGTTCGCAATCAGCTGACTCTCAAGGTTCTAAATTTAGAATTGGAACGCAATAACATGTATTTAAATATTGAATAATCATCACGTCTATCTAATGTACGCATATTGTATCTAGAGAACAAAAGTGACCTTTTTATAGACCTAATTAGAAATTTAGAGCACTATTGTTAAATCTATCGTAAATTAAATATATAAGGTAAATTGCGTTGATATTAGGAAAAATTTAATTGTTTTCCAAAATAAAACTTAATTAATTGAAAGGCGAGTATGCGGCTACAATTTTCCCGAATAAATTTCTAATTGAACCGAATTTTAGTTTTGAACATTACTTTTACTTTACTTTTATGGTGATAATTACTTTTTAACACTTTTTCTATATTATATATATTCGTAAGATTGAAAGCCTACTTGTTTATACTTGTTGATGAATTTGTGTAGAATTAAATGTTCTCCGATTTCGCATAAGATAGCTGTGAAAAAAAGTTAATAATTAAAGGAATTTTATTCTTTTTACAATTTATTTCTGTACGTTATTCATTTGGGTTAAATATTAAGAATTTTAAATTAAGAATAATATCAATTTAACAAACGCATTAGAAAAACATTGCATTAAAAAATATGACTGTCTCGTTGGCGCAGATGACCCTGTCTTCCACTCCGGGAGTCGCAAGTTAGATTCCCCCTAAGATCAATTTTTTGTGAAATATAATAATTTCTTAGTTTATCCATTCAGGATAAGCTCATTACTGTTCCTGTAAAAAATGTGTTAAATATTAATAAATAAGGCTCTTCTGTGGAAATCAGTGTTTAGCATTTAATAGTCGCTCTAGTTTCGGCAGGAGACTGCCTCTCTGATACCCTATACCTATTTCCCCATTTAAACTACAATCGGCACCGATTTGTTACTAGCCCCACTAAAAATTGTTGTAAAACTACCTCTTCAACTCAATTTACATAAAACCGTTTCGGTAGAATTGCTCTACCTTTAAGTAAAAACTGTACCAAAATAAAAAAAATTAAAGAAAATCGATCACATATAAATAGCCTTGGCGACTTTGTTTTATAATAAGTATAGATATAGATGTCGCAAAGTGCTTAACAGTATCAGAACTTAGTATTAAATAACAACGTCGTAAAGGGCAAAAGGCATTATCAATTATAACAACATTCGAAAATACTTTGAAATTGAATTTGCAACTTTCCGGAGATCAGCATCACTTGAGAAAGTGCGACGCCCGTGAAAATATTTGGACCGTCTAAATTCGTACCGAATGGCCTTTGGTGACTCAAAGTCGCAACTCATTCTCGTGATTCGTTTCGCACGCCCTTATGTAGCTTTGTGATCGTGAATAAAGGACACCGCCTGTATTTAAACAATTTGTTTATGGAGTCGTGCCCGCTAGCAATCTTTATAGCTTCAACTAGCGTTTCCTCTGGTTCATAAAAATATTTGATTGCGAATATCCTTATGAGCAAAACTTTAAGCCGTTTTCAAAAATAAATAAATAAAATGATCCATCAGACTGACCCCTTGGTGCAGTGAGTAGTGACCCTGTTTTGTTGGTTCTTTGAGCCTGGGTGTATATTTGTATTTAAGTATGTATTTAAAATTATATACGTAGTATATTTACCAGTTGTCTCTCACCCATAACACAAGTATTAAGTTACTTACTTTGGGGATGGACGTCCGTGTGTGTAAGTGTCCAATATATTTATTATTTATAGTATCCAAAACCTTATATCTATTTATCTATACATATTATAAAACAAAGTCCTCAAAAGGTGTCTGTTTGTATATAATCTATTTTCTCGATTCTACTAAACGGATTTTCGTACAATTTTTAATAAAAGATAGTGCGATTCTTCCGGAAAGTTTAGGTAATAGTAAATTATCGTTTTATGTAAATTGTGTTAAAGAGGCCGCGGGGTGTAAAAAATTCGCCTGCTGCGAGCTTTACTCGCGTGTGTCACGTAAACGAACAGAGATACACTAAAGTAATTTAATAGAGAATTCTAGATCCACAAAAATACTACGACAAAGTCTGAAATAGCATGTCTCTATCTCTTATAGTTAACTCATAATAGCTACTTTTATGTTCAAAATGTCAATTCGGGAAAAAAATTGTAATTTCCACGCGGTCATAGATACGAGTATGTTTTGTTTTATATTTCGAAGGCATTATGGGATTTGTATGCTATGTGTGGGCTTGGTATAAAAGCTTCAATTATACTCAATTTCATCAGTTCAATTATACTCATAACCTCAGCGGTATAGCCGTGAAAGCGTAACACGAATCTCGTATTGAAAATATTAATATGGATAGCAAAAATAATTTATAAGTATATTCACAAATGTAAACTGTTCTTAAACAAAATTAATGATAAGAAATATCCCAAGTAACGTCCAAATGTCGGCCTAATATTTTCCTTTACAATTTGTGACACCTTGCCCCTTAGACGCTGACAATCAAAATTTACTTAGTCCCCACTTAGAAAAGCACTTACTAAGCAATTTCCAAGTTTTTATCACTTTTGCAGATATAGCTCTCTAAAGACTATTGAATAAATCAATTTGTATTGACGTAGATAAATATTGGTCTGTACTATGGTAGTATGAATCGTATTAGCGAATATTTTCTATCTCAAATATGATAAATATTGGTGAAGTCTGAATCGAAAACTTGTTAACTTTAAAAACCTTAAAACCGATAAATAAAATAAATATGCTTTTAATCTAATACATAGGATAGGGGATAATAGATAGCCTTTCGGGTTAAATTTTCTCTTTCATAGGAGTAAGCTTTGATAGCCCAGCGGTGAGACCGTGCGATTCTTTAGAGAAGATCGAGAGCTCAAACATCGGTCAGACACCAATGAGTTTTCTGTTAAAACTTTGTGTTTGTTTGCAGACATAATTGAAAACTGCGTATCTCTAGAAAATTCTGAGATTATGAGTAACTACTATGCCACATTGGAGCAACGTGATAGGTCGTAGCTCCAGCCCTTCTCTCCTTAAACGGAGAGAGGAGGCCTATGCCCAGCGATGAGACAGTAAGAGGCCGTTATTTTACTTTATCCCCAGCAATTGTAATATCGTTTTCATCGCTTCTTCTTATTCTTGGACTTCCATACCAAAATAGACAGAGACTATGTCTTCTATATATCTTTAATTTAACATCTCTGCCGTTTTTGGACTTACACGAAGGAAATACTAACATTATTTATTACATAACTTATTCCTTATACAATTTTGGTAGAGATTAGAGTTCTTATTTTACCGGCCTTATTTTTTTACTTGTCCAGTTATGAAAAGAGATTATTTCGCAACATAAACGAGTCCGACATATGCAGTTTACTTGTTTTGGGACCAACTTCCCAAAACAAAATTTAATCAATACGTGCGCAATTTATGGCGTTGACAGCACGCCCATGTTAGTAAAATTAATATTTAGTTTTAGTTGTTGCTAAATCCTGATTACTTGGAATTGTGAAAAAATTTAATTCAATGTGGGCTTAATTATTCTGTTGTAAAATAAGACAAAGGTAAGTTGACATCAGGCAGTCGGCCGGTCGTAAAATACGTAGCTAAGTCATGTAACAACATGTTTGTAACATGTTGTGCCGACCTCACTTAGAGTGGGTTAAGGGCAGGAGGATGATGATATGGTCTTAATTATTCTAGAGGTCATAAAGTCAGTATTCTATGGTCTTGATTCTATACTTAATCACTAATCTACCAAATTCCATGCTCATTTTTTGTTAGGGACCATCACGATCTTGTGGTACTCTTTATATTAAAGCCAAAATAAATCGTTTTTTCAATATGTAAGTCACACCATCCATCTCTTTTAAAATTTAATAACTATTTTCAATTAATTTGAACTCGATAAGAAAATTATGAGAAAGTAATCTAGATGAAATTAAATTAAATTTCAAATTACCCTTGATTGTAAAATGTAGAAAGTGAAAACTAACGCATTTTTAGTTATTCTATTTATTCTGTTACTATAAATAGTTCAGCTGTGTTTTGAATTTTTCTTCGTAAATAGCATTGTAAGTGCGACTTTCTATAAATAAAGATGTTCTAGCGTGCAATGTTGGCAAAGAGTAGGTGTTACTTTCCTGGCAATGGCGCTTCATTCAGTCGTAAAGATTCTGTTTTGCTGCAACGGATAAATAAATAGAGATAAATCTGTACCCATTATGTCAGATTTCCGTTTACATCATATTCCGCCTCAAAATATTTGGACTGCTTATTTGCATACTTAATATTGTCATTGCATTAAATTAAAACACGATTTCAACCAATCAACCGCATTTTTTACCGAGGCGTAAAAGGCTATTAACGTAAGTTGACCCGCCGTGTGGTATCCGGCTGAGTAGAATAGACCACCCTCATTTCTTGCCGAGGTGTCTAAAAAGGCGAATAAGGTAAGTTGACATCAGGCAGGCGGTCGGCTGTAAAATAACTAGCCAAATCATATAACAACATGTTTAAAACATGTTGTGCCAACTCTACTTAGAGGATAAGGGCAGGAGAATGATGATTAAATTAAAACACGACTTTAGTTATATTGTTTTACCGAACAACAAATTCGTTAAAACATGTACGATGCTTGCGATTTCATCACCTTGACGACAAATTATTTTAATCCTTACAAACATTATGTTTACATTGAACTCTTGAACATTCACGGTCTAATAGAAAAATATTTGCCCATCAACTTAATCTTGAATTTGATGAGCTGATAAAATGTACATAAGTTATATAAGTATATCATTAGGAGCATTATTCATGTTTATTAAAAGCCGGTTATTAATTTGTCGTTAAAATAATGTTTGATATTTTATAAATTGCGTAATACTTTTACTAAAAACTTTAATCAATGGCGTTTATTGGAAGTTTATTGAACTTTAGCAATAATATAGTTTAAGAAATTGTTGTTCGTCTCGGTTTCATAATATTTAATTTGTATACTATTTTGTGTATGTACTGGATATGTCAGCTTAATTTTTTGCAAAACTTCATCAATATTGCACTTATAAAGTGTCAATTTATAGTAGTAACCGATTGTATATGCGAAGAACTGATGGACATCGCGTCTTTAAGGTTTTGGAGGCGCCATTTCGTACTGGAAAATGCAAATTTAATAGAGCTATAACTAAGGGGAAAAACAAGTTTTAAGTTTAAGAAGATAGGATGAACTGGATTTAGATCGCACAAGATCATGTGATATGAAAACTCTTTTTTTTTCGAACTGACTGTATGCTGTTAGCCCTAACGACTTTTACGACGGATGGGCGAGCGCAGAAGCATTGTCGAGGTTGCAAAATGCATAGAGTAGAGCGCAGAAGCTCTACTAGCGTCGGGGAGCGTCGTCCTAAGGGTGCCTCCTGTGAGGCCGGACCACGGCTTAGAGCAACGCGTAGTGGAGGGCTAATGTATGACTTTGATTAGTCAGTGCGAGTAGGAAGGGTGGGGAGAAGCCACGACCGGCCGACGTCAGAAAACTGGGACCTCGTCTTCGCTGGCGAAGACGCTGTGTGTGTGTATTACGTGTTTTTGTGTTTGCGATCGTTATTTGATCGTCAGGGTCATATAGGACGCTTTTTGGATGCCTATATTTTTGATGGTCAATGAAAACCCTTAAACAAACTTATATTAAGGAGTAGATGTCTCGGTTGAAGAAGCAGTCCTAATCACATGTTTAAGTATAAATTGTTTAGTTTTTATATTTAATATATGTTTTATTTATATAATTTATTTATGAGCTATATGTTGCGTTTTATAATTACTCATTAATTACGAGTTTCTAATGATTGGTTCGTTTGTTTCATTTTGTACAAATGTTTCATTTAATTTTTTTTTTAACCGTTACTTTCGAAATCGCTAGCGAATGGTATCGAGTAAATAATCAAAATTAAATTTTATTGCAGTTGGCAAAAGCTTTGGCAACGTTGCTTATTTGCTAACTGCATATTTTGCTTCATTTTTAAATACGCTTGCAACATATGAACAACATTCAAATGTTGTGATAGTAACAATATTTTTCTTTACTTTGTAAATAATTCTATACTATTTAAAATAGTTCTAATTTTTTGTTTATATATGGCTTCTGAATACCGGGATAACAAATGTTAAGGTCAATTATTCTAAATTAGTTTGTAAATATCGAATCATTAAAAATATCAAATTGTAGACTGAATCATTCAATAATCAAATTTTATAGTAATTATTTTGTAACAAAATAATAAAGAATACAATAATAAAGAATTATTAAATAATCTTCAACTAATTATTCAGTTCTTGTAAATAAAATGAAATAAAAACTTAGAAAAACTATCGTACTAGCTATGAATATAAAACACTAATCGATTTTTTCGTCCGATTTTAGATGATTTTCTCATCTATTTTAAAAAAATGTTCATATTTATAATAATTCGGATTTGCAGTACAAATGTCACTATGATTTGTCTAGTGTCAGTAACGGTTACATAATAATATATTATGATGCATTTACAGTTAATATAAGTTTAAGGTAAGGTTGAAAAATAAGGTAAGGTAAAAATGTACTACAAATAAATTTTAATTAGTGCTGATCCGGAATAAAATCTAGACTCAGTAAAGTGAAAAAATATTGTTTTTCTAACGGTATTTAACTGAATAGGTGAATAACATTGGTATTCAAAACATTCGCCCGTCCGCTTGAATCTAGCGTTTCTTTTAAAAGTTAAGATTCACAGCGATGTTTTCGATATCTTTTCTCACCTTAATCTAGTGAGGTTATTGACTTCAGAATTCCAGTCACAAGTCTATACTAATGACTCCATCTTTTTCCGATGTATATAAGGAGGTTAACAAAAATTTAAAACAGAATCCCATATCTCCAGTAGAATGCTACTTTGGAGTTTAAACTAACACGTCTTTACACAATTTCATTTGTGAAGTGGTGTAGGATACTAAATGAAAATGTTAAAATCTCTGCATAAATCTGTTTTTTTTAAACAATACATTTCCATCTTAACCTGCTATAAGTTGAAATTATAGTAAAAATTTATAAATGTTAAAAAAACTCAAAGGATCTCTACAACATACGACCTCTCGCCGCTTTGATCCAGGGGCTTCCTGTGATCTTTGTGATGTAATCCTTTCACTTATGCCATTCGGTACGCCATCGGTATAACCATTCCAAAACATTTTTACCTCAATGTCAAACGGTTTTACGTATCCGTTCATCACTCGCTTCGCGATACTACGGGATGTGTCATCATTGATTAAATCATCGGTCAAAAGTTATTATTGAATTCCGTCTGAGTACTACTGTGATTAATTAAATAAATTATAGAATTAGATAACGTTGCGGAGATCCGTAATACAAAAGTAATAATGATATTACTTTGCTATAATCCGCGATAGAAAAAATATATAATGTTAGATGTAGAGTCGACTATCCGTTCTCATACCCGATACATGCAGGATTCGAAAAAACATATCCACAAATCTCCACCGCCGCCACCACAATAGACATGCACTACACACTTTCACTATCACAAACTCAACATTGACACAATCGCTTTGCTTTGCCATTGTCGTGAAGTCTATCCTGAGTATGCTTCGGTTGTGGGGCGAAGCGATTGTTTATGGTGGCGGTGGTGGAGGTTTGTGCATGTGTTTTTACGAATCCTACAGTTGTCAGGTATGAGAACGGATAGTCCACTCTACGTTTAGCATTATATATTTTATCTATTTACTTAATAAAGGATTATAGTAAAATAATTTTATTATTACTTTTGTTTATTTAAGTAACGTATAATTACAACACGTACACCGTAAGTTTAATCTACAATTAATCTCATAGCCGGTCGAGACCATAGCATAGCACGACCGATTTATGCTATGGTCTTATTGGTGGTATTTACATATACCTCTCAGTGCATTCATTTTAATATCGTGATCCAATATCGTAGACAGGCTCGCCATATATCACACATTATTTCGTAAATATATGCTGTTTTTAATAAATCTTGTAAAGTTATGTATGAGTAATAAAAAAATATGACTCATTTTACAATATCGTATATAAAAATGATTTAACAAATGAAAATAGAGACCGGCCTGACGAACTTACAAAAATTCTACGGAATACAAAAACCAATCGAAATGTATCGCCGCGGCTAAAGAGAAAAAGTTGTAGCGTCTATCTCCTGAGGATACGCTTCGATGGACGATATGAAACGTGCGTTGACTGTTTAAGTTAATCGGTAAGTTATAGTTATAGTAACAGTGCGATGTATGGAGGTATTATTATTAAACGAGGACGTTTAAAAGTTGTAGCGTTACAGCGAATAATCCGTTCTAATGTTGGCATCATGTGCGAATTTGATTTCTTTTATATCATGTATTACTCATAGCCAAATAGTTTTATATTTTCACGTGCGTACTTGTATTCGCAAATCACTCTTCTTTTAAAAATATATTGTGTCGTCGAATGTTCTTTCGTTGACAGGCAAATAAGTGTTATCATACAATTTTCTTTAAATTCTATGTCCTCAATTCGTATTTCTATTTATATCCGATTTAGCGTGTGATGTTAGATCATTTTTGTTTAAATTCTAGTGTACCTTAAACTACTCCATTCCTTCAATGGGATTTTACCTTTAAATCTTCTGCAATCGTCACCTTTCTACGTCTCAGGTTTCTACAATATGTGCTTTAGTCTATATTAAACATACTATAAACTTCAACAAGTTCATATTTTTTATGTATACGTGATATTTCGTCCATTTGAAGTGAAAATCAGTCTCTTAGTCTAAAGATTATTGTCGATTAGGAGGATTATTATCATATGATTCATTCTGCTGTAACTTGTTGAATTATTAAGTGTAGTCCATGATCTTTATATTTATTGGCGAGAATTGACGAATTTTTTATCTTCTGAATGTAATATATAAGAAGAAATTGGCATTAACTATAAATTTATCGCATTGCCGACCGATTCTAATTGTAGTTATATCAAATTGCCATCTACTATCTAAATATTAAAAATTATAATTGATTTAACAATTAACAACCGCATAATTTTTTTAGTCATTAGAGAAATAGACTGAGTCGATTTTTTACAGCGATTGCTCTCTTGTCTTTTTGTTTTTAGTCGATGAAAGCCTATTCTACCTATAGGAATATTCAAGGATTTCCAGTTCGGTCTAGCGTCTCTTAGCTCATTTTATGGGCTTGGTAACATGTTAGATAATCTTTCTAGTGTTAGTTCCAAATAACTGGTCAATATCCGATAAAAATCTGCGTTTCAGGATTTAATTTAATTGTGAAACACTACTATACTATTACTAGCGTGTTTAAAAATTGTGAAATTAAATCTTTTATGATTATAAAATCCCATCTCATTGTTTTAAGACGAAGTTTTATGGAAAGAGAGATTGTCGCAATATCTAATTACAGGCTTGTCTTTTTACGACGCACTTTATTGCTACGGTCAGGCTGTTATTCGTCTGTAGACGTCAGTCTTTCTAGAAACGTGTATTGAATACTTGACCGTGAAGTCAATTCACGTATTGTAAATTATTATATTGTTGCTTGCAATTCTCTGTCGAACAATCGTTTCAAATGCATTTTTGCAACGACAAAATATAACATAGCCAATATTATTTTATTTCTAAATTGTTAATAATTTAGTGTGCTGTTAAAAAGTTATTTAACTAATTTATAGATTAGGTGTTACTTTGCGAAGATCCATAGTAAAAAAAATATATTACTTTGGTGTAATCTGCGATTAAAGATAATCTATGAAATGCTAAAAGTATTGTGTCGTGTTCATGAGCGGTCGCAGGTACAATTGCGGTTGAAATCCAACGTTTTCTAAAAACAGTTTGTTTATTCACGTCTGGGCTCGTATTTATGTATAAAAGTATTTATATGTATTTAACAATTGATGGTTGTACATAACACTACTTACTTTGGGGACCGAGTGTGTAACTGTCCAAAAGAAATGATACTTCTCATCAAAGCTCGAAAAACTGTGCTGATTTTTGTCCTAAAGGTCCAAATATAGTTCCAATAGTTGTATAGCACTGTACATATGTGTGTTTTTACATGGTTAGTCGTACATAAAATGATTCAGTGGATAATTTGACGTATCGGGGTCTGTAACAAAAGCGTGAATGTCAAAGAGCCCGCAGCTGCGGAAGCGATTTGACTCCGGAAGTGACGAGCTAGGGTCGCGGACAGTGAACTACTAAAATCGTATTAGGATAAATTCTATAAAAGATATGATACGGACTTGGATTTTGGTTGTGTTCATACTATGCTTGACATCGATATTGTCTTCACAACCGATCGATATTATACAAATATGGGACAATTACACGGTTGTCCGTCCGTAAACTTAAAACTTAATACTTGTGTTATGAGTGACAGCCAACTGGTAAATATATATTATTATGCATATATAATTTTAAATAATAGTTCAATAGGTAAATACACTCAGGCTCGAAGAATCAACAAATTTTTTTGTTTTAGAAAATGTTGGCTCTGGGCGGAAATCGATCACGCGACCCCTGGAGTTAAAGGAAAAGCTTCTGCCTTCTGCACCAGAATGCCTGAATCTCACTTATAATAAACTCCTTCAAACTCGGATTACAATAAAATAAGTCTATCAAAATTTCTTTACTATGGAATTCCGCAAAGTAATATCTACTATAGATTATATAAATTACTAGCTGCGTTCGCGGCTTCACCCGCGTGGAAATCATTGTAATTAATTGATATTTTGAACATAAAGTAGTTATTGTGAGTCAACCATAAGGGCTTAGAGAAATGCGGGATGAGAGTTTTTTGTAGTATTTTTTTATATCTACAATTCTCTAGTACATTATTTGAATGTATCTCCGGCGGTTTACGCGGCGCACGCGAGTAAAGCTCCCAGCAAGCGAGTTTTTTTTAAATAACTGCGCGACCTCTTCAACACAATTTACATAAATTTGATTTTAATGGACTATTAACCAAAACCTTCCAGAAGTATTATACTATCTTTTAGTAAAAACCGTACAAAAATCTGTTCAGTCGATTTTGAGAAATCAATCACACACAGACAGCTTTTGTAGACCTCGTTTTATAATAAGCATAGATAGATAGATAGTGCTTCTAGTTGCCAACTGTACTAATTAACAATGTTGCTAGTATAGCCATAGATTTATCGTTTCACTGGCAGATTATTGTGGGAAGATGAGGATTAGTATCTGAGAAGTCAGACTGCGTCGATCCTGATTCCCTTAAAGATTAATATATTTATATAAATAAGGCGAAATAGATATTTCAAATGTTAGGGCTTAACTTATTATCAAGTTCAACCTGATAGTTCAAACTATTAATTCGTGGTGAATAGAATTGTATAAAAAAGCAAATCAAATCTGGTCAATACAAATATGCAGTATTAAAAAAGTTGTTTAAGCAATAAGAGTTTAAATATTCCGTTCAAGAACCTTAGCGCAGTAGTATTCAAAAAACTATTTATGTATTTTTTTATCCATATATTATAATATTGAATTTTAATAGAGAGACTCATTGGTTTCTGCCTGGGTTTGAACTCGTGTTCACCTCGAAAGAGTCGCACGGTCTCACCGCTGGGCTATCACAGCTCTATTCCTATTAATATTATTGTCTAAAAAATATAAATTTATATTAATACAAGAAATTAAACTCATTATCGATACAAATAAACGTTTTAAGGGCTCTTTGTAGAAATGTAGCGTAGTTATTGCTTTACGAAAGACTCCTACCTTAACAATTATTTTTAATTGCAAGCCCAGTACTGACTAGTGAGACCACCTCCCAATAAAATAAAATTGAGATTCTCTAATCCCGGTTTAAAATAATGTAATATATGTACAAAATACCAAAATAAAATATTTATTCAATATTATGTTTCTTTAATAAAATAATTTTATTCAAGTGATATCATCGACCAATGAGGAAGGTTTTTTGTTAAAGGCGCCTTAGGTTTATATAAAAACATTGTTGTCAGAGATTTTAAAACGTGGTAAAACACTCATGTGTTTGAAAACATTATGAGGATATTTACATAGAGAATAAGGATATTTTTTTATACTACCTATACCGTGCAACTCTGTCGAGGGGGTCACGGTTTCAAACCCACACAGGCGCCAATGAGTTTTTCTGTTAAAATTTGTGTCTAATTGATAATTGCAATATAATGAGGAAACCTGCATATCTCGAGAGAATTATGGGTATATGTGTAACCTACCAATCTGCATTCGCTGAGGGTGGTAGGTCTTAACTCTAACCCTTCTCTCTAAAATTGGAAAGATGAGGCCTATGCCTAGCTAAGGGATAATAAGAGGCTGCTATTTTTTTTTTTAGGTAATTGGTTACCCTGTCAATTTACATTAATAAAACTAAGTCTTTCTCTCATCTTATATATTGTTTTAGTATAAGTATTTATCACTTTTTTAAATTGTAGATATAAATTTTTTTATCTATATATATATAACATAGAAATTCAGGACGGTATACGAAACTCAGTATACTTGGTAACTCTACTATCGCGTCTCTTATTGTTTTAATGGTGCGAAGATTGTAACTGTCATAAATACGGATTAAAGTGCTAGAGGCTCTTATTTAGTGTAAGTATAGATAAAAACATTTGAAGTACGTTTTCAATTATTTATAAATTCATAAAAATAACTTGAAACATTAAGGGTCATCTAGTTTGTTTTTAAAATATAAGAAGATCGCAATTTGATCGTCAAAATCAAACATTAATGTTATTTGTTTGTCAGAATATCTCTTGGTACGTAATTACATAGTATAAAGCCAAAAGTAATAGTAAAATTATTCAGTTATAATCCGCGATAAAGTAAATAGGAAATAAATATATATAATGCTAAATGTAGAGTGGATTATTCGTTTTTATTCCAGAAGCATGAAACATTCGTTAAAACACATGCATAAATGTCCACAATCGCCACCACAATACATTATAAATAATAAATTGTGCCCGAAAAAGTGCGGTGTTAATAAAATAAAATGTCCTGAATTCAATAATACATATGTGGGTCAGACTGGATGTGATTTTGAAAACCGTTTCAAAGAACATATGGCCTCGTTCAGTAATAATAAACCACAGAATTCACATTTCGCTAAACATTTCTTACTTTTGTATTATGGATCTCCGCAAAGTAACGCCTAATTCTCTAAATTAAGAGAATAAAGGCATTGAATTTAAAATATTTGTGCAAAAATATCTTTAAGGTTTGCTATATGTTAATGCTCTGATGAATTTGGAGCACTTCAAATTCAATAAACAATATAATGGCTCAGCCTGCATCATTTTGATTTTTTATATGAGCAATTGCTTATATTGGTATTTGCCTTAGTATTATGCAATTCACAAATTGAGACATATCATCCTTTTAGGATATAATTATAGCTTCTTCTAGTTATTCATTGCCTTATTAAAAATATGTTTAACCTTAAAAGATTTTCGTTGAAATATGCTGAAATTTAGATACAATTAAATAAAAATATCATGAGTCGATAAATAAAAATAAAAATTTAGTGATATATTATATCTCAAAATTTTTATAACGCAGATAAATATATCGAATATACAATTACAGATAGCATACAAAATGTAAATATTGCAAGATACCGGTAAACAAATCTGTTGAAAACCACGACACATGTCCAGACATATGTTTGCAAATTATTTGAGATAACAAACTCTGTAGAGTAACATAGTCCAAACATTATAAAACTATTTGTAGATTTTAGAATCCAAACGTCCCTAACAGATATTAATTAAAAGATAATTAAGATTACCGGTAGTTCCTGACCCCAAATGGGAGTAATACAACGCAAGAAAAATTCAACGAGCTAAATATATTATAGCCTATCTTCTTTGCTTCAACCATTCCTAAGGCCTAGGAATCGGCAACTTGCAGCTCGCGAGCCACAATCCGCTCTTTCTATGTAAAGTTGAGCTCTCTTAATAATAAAAGTGATAAAAAGAAATTCATATGTTCTAAATCAGAAATTAATAATAAATACTATATTCTTGAAAATTATTGGGTCTTTAAAATGTAGTTATTTTTTTTATTGTCACTAACCAACCCATCAAATAAGCGCATCATGTATGCTAAAATTTCGAGCTATAGCAGTATCAGCAAAACTTCTAATAAAAATAAATGAAACCTTATTGGTTCAATTTATTTACCAAAATGATTGATAGATATATAGATAATTACTTGTATTTGCTTCTAAAAGATATTCTTTTAATTAGTAGTTTCCTTTTAGGAGAATATCTAAATACGTAAGCAAGATAGTCGCTGTAACTGTATTCAATTATTTTAAAGAAATATATAGGAAAATAAATTAAAAATATTTTTTACAAATATTGTACAGCATAAAACTAACGAATTAAAATGAAAGTCAGTAAATAACTCGTCGCTGTTGCTGGTCTAGTAATAATTGATGAGCAGTCAGTCTTGATTGATGAGTCCAATTGAGATTAAATATTTGTTCAGATTTTAATGGGCATTGCAACAAAAAAAGATCTAAAAGCGAATTTTTACGAAAAAACGCAAACACTTATAATTGTTACATCCATTGAAAATTTGTTTATTTTGAGATATAGTGTGTTTTTGTTATTTATGACGTACATTAGAATTGCGAAAGTGTGTCTGTTTGTATGTTACGTTATTATGGCCGATCCGGTAGAGCAATATAGATGATATTTGTTATGAAAATCAAACTAATTTAAAACATCACAAATATTAATGTGTTAAAATTACGGTCATCATTTGAATTCTTAATCAAAAAGATAAAAATAAAGTTACTTTCGTGTTTAGCAATATGTAAACAATTCGGCTCATATTTTATTAATAGACAAATGTTTGAACTTATAAAACTTTAAAACAATAGCGTCATCTATAGGAATTGCGATAAAGCTCGAAATTGAAATGCGCGAGATCATCGCCAGATGTCTCTGTATTTCCTCTTGAACATCTTCCCTATGATTATTTATTACACAATATCTGTTGACTAATCATAGCTGAATTTAGTTACAGTCGGTGAAGTTGCCAACAATATTATATCACGTAAATAGGAACGTCGCGTAACATTAATCTGTAGTTCCCGTTTACTTTAACTTTAGATTCTAATTTTTTTTAGTCTATTCATTTATTATAGAAGATTATAAACACATATACAACATAACTTTTAAGGCGGAAAAGACTATTGGCAATACACCGTATTAGTGCATTGTACAACAGTGAATGAAGCCCATGTAACCTGTCAATCCACATTAGAGCGTGGTGGGCCTTTGGCCAGTTATGAAATAGTGGTAGAATTTTTCCTAATCATTAATAATTCATTATAAAATAAACCGTGAAAATATGATCACTGTGTTTAGTAATTTTAAATTAAACTTAATATATTTCACTTAAATGAAATGTTAACTTGCAATTTTCTGAATATTTGTACCATTTTCTTAAAACACTTGTTACGAGTACGTTTAAAAAAATGGTTATAGAAAAGGTTTTTCTGGTTAAAAATATTATTCTATGCGAATGCTATAAAAATTGTAATACTTTATCTCAAAGTAATGAAGTTAATATGAGGTCAGAGTAATAGATGTATCAATTGCACCGTGACACTATCGGCCTTAACTTGGGATCGTGAGTGATTACGCCATTACTAGTACTGTGTAGCGTTCAGTGGAATCTGAACCATTTTCTGAATAAGAGAAAGGAAGGAAAATAATGCCTAACATAATATCGCGACATAGACGGTAATGATTCTGAACCTAGGCCCTAGGTTCAAACGCACCCTAACTCCTAGGGTTTGAACGATATCGGACAAATACTTATAAAATGAGTATAGTCAATTTCTACGTATCTATGGTAAAAATACCAATCATGACTATTACAATACAGTTGCTTTTTCTGTATTGCAAACTGTGCCACTATTCTGGCTATGGCTGGCTCGTTGGCGCATTTGGCAATGACCCTTCATCCCCACAGGTAGCGAGTTCGGTTCCCGCTTCAATTGCGAGTTCGAGTCCGATTTGTAGGTTCTTCGAGTCGGAGTGTATTTATGTATTTAAAATTATGTATGTATACTAGCGGACCGGGCAAACGGTGTATTTCATTATAAATTATTAAAAAAAAATATATTTTTAAAGATTGTCCATAAATAAAAAAGATATAAGGGGTGGATAACCCTTATCAATTAGTGGTATGAATAATAGATAATAGCCAATTCTCAGACCTACTGAATATGCATATAAATTTCATAAAAATCGGTCAAGCCGTTTCAGAGGAGTATGGTAACTACCATTGTGACACAAGAATTTTATATATAAGATATTTACTAGTTGTCTATCGCCCATAATATGAGTATTAACTTACTTTGGCGACGGACGGCCGTGTACTTACACACACGGTCCCATATAATATTTATATTATTCATTAATTCAAAAAAGTACAATATATAAATATTGAGTGCTTAATTAAAAAGTAATTATAAAAAAACAGTTTCGAGACAAGAATAATCATAATATTCTACTCACAGTTGAATCTAATTTGAAACAAAAAACTTCTTCATTTAAAAGTGAACAAGCAAAATAGTGTAGTGGCGAAAATACATAAGAGAGGATATTTTACGGCACAAAATGTATTAATATATAACCCTTAAGGATGGACAGAGGCTTCCTCTTTCCAATAAGAATCTGATCCTGTTATAAATTTCCATTGGGAATACGCCAGTTACATATAATTATAACAAAGTATTTACCTGCTGCGTGATTTCTTGTATCAATATTTTTTTAATATTCGTTAATTAATGAAGCAAGTTTGTAATATAAAATTAGTACGTAGAATGTTGTTCAACAAGACATTTAGAATTTACAATTGTTATTAGTTTTTTAGAATCCCAGAACCACTGTGCCATGTTTTAAATAAACTATTTGATTTATATTTTATATATTTTATATTTGATTTATCATCATCATCATTATCCTACCCTTAGCCAACTCAATGTGGGGTCGGCACAACATGTTACAAACATGTCAAACGTCAACTTACCTTAGTCGCCTTTTACGACACCTCGGTAAGAAATGAGGGTGGTCTATTCTTTGCAGCCGGATACCACACGGCATTTACCTTAGTCGCCTCTTACGACACCTCGGTAAGAAAGGAGGGTGGTCTATTCTATTCTGCCGGATACCACACGGCTATTTATATTTGATTTATATTTTATATAAATAAAATAGTTACCCTTCTTTATTATACTGTTCTTTTCTACTAGCTGTTATGGCCACTGCGGACAATAATTATTTAAAAAAGCCTTAGTCTATTTGTAATGTTAAATCTTTCTCTTTACCAACAACTCCTACCCGTATTCCACTCTAAGTGGGGTCGGCAAAACAGGTTACAAACATGTTGTCACATTTAGCTACGTCTTTTACGACTGGCCGCCAGCCTAACATCATCAAAATAATGAAAATCGATTTCGCTGTAGGACGTGATAAGTAACCTACCAAGAGCTAATTTCGTGTTTGTAGTATTACTCATATTGTTAATAAAAAAACATTATATGTTTTTTAACAATATGAGTAATACTACAATATATTTTTAATTCGAAACGCGATTGCATCTAAAACTACCTGATCACTAACTGTTACACATTGAAAAATTGTAAAGTTGAATTTTCTAAGAAAACCATTACATTTTTATGAAGTCTATCATATTAAAGTTGTCTCGGTTAAAGAAATGCAACATTCTTGAGTAAACATTTTGATATTTGATTATAGTGATTAGTCAAGTCAGTTGGAATTCATAGTCGAATGGGGGACCGTGGGAGAATTTGCAATGGGTAAGATTAATTAGAGTTGCGGTTGAATCAATAAAGCTGGGCTGGGCCTTGTCGTCCATTGCTAAGGGCTATTTGTAAGCTCAATCAGTGCGGCAAAATGGTTTAGAGTATTAACAAACATAAAAAGTTGTATACGCCTCGACCTCAACTCAAATCAATTGAATTTTTTTAAATAACTAATATAAGTTAATTCGGATGGTACTTGAACATGGGATTTATAGTTTGCAAAAAAATAATGCCGTAATCCTTAACTAGGAAGATATTTATAGCAATATATTTTGGCCATATGTTCTTAAACACATAAGCCGTGTGAACCGGCAGAATAGAATAGACCACCCTCCTTTCTTACCGAGGTGTCGTAAGAGACGACTAAGTTAAGTGCCGTGTGGTGTCCGGCTACATAGAATAGACCACCCTCGTTTCTTACCGAGGTGTCGTAAAAGGCGACCAAGGTAAGTTGACGTCAGGCAGGCGGCCGGTCGTAAAATACGCAGCCAAATCATTTGACAACATGTTTGTAACATGCTGTGCCGACGCCACTTAGAGTGGGATAAGAGCAGGAGGATGAGGATGATGATGTTCTTAAATACATACGTTTATCTTACAAAATGTATTTCTAATTAGTGAGACTAAACCTAAGATGAAAGAAGCCTTAAAAGGTTTTATTACAATACAAAGTATTAAAGACGTAGTTATATAAAATAAAGGTGAGGACAAGTTCCCTTGTTACGATTTAGGCTATAACAAACATTCGCTGATTATTCGGAATTAAAAGTTAATAATAAAATATCATTACAATGATAAAATAATAAATATAAAAAAAATTTGCAGAAAGTTGAAACTGTGTATACTCTGGCTAAATTGGAGTTGAGAGACCACGTTTGTAGTTTTAAATATTTATTTCTAAGAAAATTAATAATATAATATAGATTAAAAATAATTTAATGAAAAAGTCATTTAAATTAAAATGAATTAATTTAATTTAAAATTGATTCTTGTAGCCTATGTGAGATCTACTATTTATTTACCGATAGCCCTTAATTGTAATTTTTCATTAAAAAATTAAAAGGTTTTATTCAAATAAAATTAATAAACTAATAGCCATACCCTCACTAAGACAGTAAACTCAAACGATAGATAAAGGTTTATCAGTGACCCGAGAAGAGATAAATTATTATTACCCAATTTATATATACATAAGTACCAAGAAAGCTATATAAATAAATCCCTCGGCGAAGCATCGGTTGTGAATACCTTTGCATAATCCTATAAAATCTAACCATTTACCTGACTTTATGGAGGCTATAGTAACGTTGTTATCATATATGTGGATACTAAATATGTTACTAACTATATGTAGGCATTTAATATGTATTCTTTTTACAGACATGTATTACTTAATAGATTTTCATTAAGTTAAAGTGCAATCAATATTGTATGCAGAAAGTTCCAAAATCTATTCTAAAGAAGCACTTTTTTATAAACTGGTATAAGATTGCATCACACATATTCGTCGATGTCACTTGATGATAAATTATGAGTTTTTTAAATGTTATTTTTGTTTTATTTCCTTTAATTTTTAGGAGTATAAGAAGTGCTGTATATAATTATTATTGTACAATAAAGAATATTTGTATTGTAATGTATTGATGAGTTGTAATACAAATTAACTATTAACTATTTTAAAACAGTGTATATAAAATCCTGTTTTTGTACAACATCTTAGACGATCTTTTACTTTTTCTATTTAAATTCTAAGATTATAAACTAAATAATTTACAAATATATAATCTAAAATAAATATCTTAATGTAAAAGTTTAAATATTTTAGAATTGACGTGTATACTACAAAAAATAAGTTTCTAAAAAGGAACGTACATAAATATATTTTCAAAAGAATGAAATGAAAATTTTAACGTCACGTAGCATGAGAAATATGTGTAATATATTGCTGAAGTGTGAAACTGAACACAGTTTTATTCGTTAAAATTATACGACATCATAAAGAATTCAACGATATCGATAACGTGTTTTCAGGAAATTGAAAATTATATATAATACAATGACAACCTCGGGGGGTCTTAAATATTCGACTTTAGCATTTCCTTAGATAAAATGGCGATTCCTCCAAATTAAAGCGCATTATACATTATCAATATGTATTTCTTCGTCCTTTATGGCTCAATCTAGAAAAAGTCTGTTTACAAAAACGGGAAAATCCTTAGAGTAACTTGTGATTTTTTTATAAAAAAGGCTGCTGATACTAAATTCACGTCACACACTTTTCGTTGAAAGTTTTTGCAGCTACTGAATTATGTTAGAATGTTGTAGTAATAAATTTATTTTATCTCGAAAAATTTGTGTGAGGAAAACAGTTCTCGCTTACTCGAATTTTTACTCTTATACACATAGATTTGGCTTTTGGAGGTAAACTTTTCATTTTAATTACATCACAAGAAAGTGTTGGGTTCAAGTATCTTATGGTATTTAAGGAAGGAAATAGAAATACACATATTATTTATGAAAACAACGCAGAATAAATTCATAAAAATTCTGTGATAAGCAATTTGTGGCATAAAAATATAATATGATATCATATTGGTTTTCAAGGAACTTCTGCCATTTATCTTCTGTGATCTACTAAAACTATTATTATGTTTTAATTTGATACCTCTAGGTAAGGTTTCACGAATGTTTCAGGTATGAAACATACAGCAGTACACTCTACAGTTATCATTCCATATCATTCTTCTGCCCTTATCCCAGTCTAAGTGGGGTCCGCACAACATGTTACAAACATGTTGTCACATGATTTGGCTACGTATTTTACGACCGGCCGCCTGCCTGACGTCAACTTACCTTAGTCGCATCTTACGACACCTCGGTAAGAAATAAGGGTGGTCTATTCTATGCAGCCGGATACCACACGGCACTTACCTTAGTCGCCTCTTACGACACCTCGGTAAGAAACGAGGATGGTCTATTCTATTCTGCCGGATACCACACGGCGTTCTACACTTATCATTCCATATATTTTCTTTTATATTGTATCATAGCTAAATAATATTTTCATTACTTTTGTATGGATCTCCGCAAAGTAACGCCTAATGCTATAAATCATATAAAGTACCGGGGTTTGCCTTGGTCTCCGAAATGAGGACGAACCCAAAATAGAAACACGGTTCTGAATGAAAATAAAACCTCCAAATATCGGTCACACCATGTTATTGACTCCGGTCCCTAAGGAATAACACAATCGTCTGATATTTGATGTCGCAATTAGGTCATACCGCCCTCGCTTGTATGTGCATAGTGTATACGATAAAATATAATAGGTAGGTTTATGTTATTGGCATTGAGGTGTGATGATTTTCGGAGAATATGAATTCATCATATCCTCTGAAAATCATTCATTTTCTACCTGCCGATTATACTCTCTCTATCCTTAAAACATTCAGTACTATCTATATTTTATCTATACTATATTTTAAAAGCAAAAGTGCCTCGAATTTCAAAGTCATCACATGCATAAACTTGTAATATTTAATTGTATTGCCATTGATGATAACGATAACAATTTTTGTTTAAATCATCATCACAGTGATATCCTATACAACTTTCATGACATCTTCTTTCGATTTCAGGTTTTTTATTTTTTAACAAAAAAAAATTGCTATAAAAGATAAAAGTATTAAAAAATAACATATAATTTGAAACAATCGACTTCAATGAGATAAGGTTCTCAAAACACTGGTAGCGTTAGCTCGTTGAATCTTTCGAACTCTAGGTAAGTCTTTTAAGATGAGAAGAAATAAAAAAAATACATATTATATTGAAACCATCGACTTCAATGAGATAAGGTTCTTAAAACACTGGTAGCGTTACCTCTTTGTGGGGCCAAAATTATACGTTGAACATGGTGCCAGCTCTCAAGTCCCCGGTACGCTCTACGAGCCTTCTAGAGAGTTCTTTGAAGAAAGCATGAGCGTCCAGGCCCCATGGGCCTAGGCTCTTTACACCAAAAGGGTGTTTTAGTTATTAGAATGATTTGTGAAAGTTGATATATCAATGAGGAACGAATGTTAAGTTCCATTTCAGCAAAAAAAAACCAATCTTTCAAACTCTCGGTAAGTCTTTTAAGATGCCTATAGTTGATACGTCACTTTTTTGTTATCTCAGCTCTAGTTGAGTGTAAATTGAGGTCAAAAGATCTTAGTGACTCGGGAAAATTTATATTAATGGGTCAACGGTTAAGGATCGCAATTTATCATATACGACATCACTTTACTGTCATTTCATTAGCGCTAATGTCCTTTTTATTATTGATGATACTTCAAGTATATTTAGAACAAACTAGCTTTTGTCAATAGTTTTGCTTTCAAATACGTTATTATCGGTTTGAAAGAATTAAAACAAAAAAATTGTTTGTCCCATTTAAAATTTGCCTACATTGTCTGGTCAAAAAGTCACTGAAAATCTTTAGAACAATAGCGTTCTTCTAACGATGTGATATACTTTACTAGAATCAATCTGCTCTGCAATACGCAGCCTGTATAGGCACTTTTGTATTTTCTAAAGATCTTATACGCAATTCACTATTCATCCAAAGTAAGTAATTAAGACTACAGCAATAATCGTTAGATATTCTAGTAGAAATTTATTTTGCAGTAATACCAAAATTGTAAATTGTTCTGCTGAAATCTTTTAATTTTCTTACTTCTTAGAGTGGTGTTTTGATAACAAAAAACACAAGTGAATAGCTGGTTCGACGAAAAACTCGAAAAATATTTTTACCATACATATTTCGTATTCCAGTGACGGCAATAATAATACTAAAACTAGTCAAAGTAGGTGTACAAATATCAGGTTAGATGTTAATTACAGATTTGCCAAATATTTACCACATTAAAGTTATACAAATATGACTTATATTTACCGCTCGAAAACCTAGGATTTCAATAATAAATTAGCAGTAGTTTAAATATATCAGTTTGCATTCAAAGAAACTACTAGCGAGCCAGATTAAAGTTCATTTCGGGATACCTATTCTGTTACAGTTTATTTTCGGCCCTTCCTGTCTCGTCGGGCGACGTGCAAATTTAAGGGCGATACGAAATGTATACAGTGAAAATAGGAATATGTGTCATATTATTTGCCGGTTCTCTCGTGTGTTATATATCTATTTTATTCGTAGAATACGTTTTCTTCTTTTTAGTCCGAATTCTTTGAGAATTCAAAGATTGTCACATTCTGTGTCGTTTTGATAGAGCTACTCCCTGCGACCTTCTGTTGTTTTTTCTTGAGCTTTGAATTAGTTTTGAAAGTTTTATAAATAATTACCTATACTAACATAACTTTCAGTTCTGTATGTAAACATGTCCATTGTTTGATGTCAATCTTTTATTTAACATTAAATTTTACTTATCTACAAATTTTACAAATAATGCTTTTTGTATAATAATACAATATGTATAACATATAGATTGAAAATCTTGCTTTTCCAATTTGTTATTCTTGTTTATTCTCAGAAAGTATTAAATTACAACAATTGGCTAATACTTATATGTCAAATACCGACAAATTAATATAGAGAAGTAGTGTTTCTGCATTGACTATATTTTGGTCTTTTACTTAAAAGTATATTAAAGTAGTTTAATGTATAATTTAGAAATCACTTTTAAAAATATTATAAATATGTGCCTTTACAGTTAATGCACAAAAAAGTTACTTAATAATATGTACATTGATAAGGTAACAATAATCGTCCCATCGGGCCATATGTTGTGGAAAAGAAGTTTACTCTTTTAAATGGACGCATTTTGACCATAGCTACAGTTTCCATTGTTTTCCATTTTCCGTAGGGTGACCGTATCACGTCATGCGGCGTTATCAATGGCAGACTCATCAGTACGCTCGCGATCGTCAAACTAAATGCACGTACACATCTAGCTCGTTTTTCCGCGAGTTTTCCTGCCGTGTATAATGTTACAGTCGCATTAAAACTTGATCCTCGTTGTATGCTAATAAATAGTCGGATTATCGTACGTAAAGGTGTACGTAATTGGGCTAATGATAAGTTAATGGGTACGAACTCTACCCCTGTGTGTGTGCACGTGACAGGATTACGGAAAAGGATATCTCATCTGTTGTTTATAAAAATGTAAGTAGACACGTTATGTGATAGATTTTCTTAATGAATTCAGAACGCGGTGTTATACTTGAATATCGAAGGTCGATTGCTGTTTATCTTTTATCATAGTTGTATTACGAGTTCTGTTTTTGTTTTACAGTTATTTAACATGCCTATTTTAATTTAGATATTTCAATACGATAACATTTTTTTAACCATTTATAGTAAGTATTGATCGGATATGTGTATATTTAAATTACATTACACATTTTAGATATATGAGCTATTTGATTAAAGACCCTGTCTTAAACTTTTACGTATAAATCGTTTCTGTTTAGAATCTGGAATTAGTCTAAACTGAGGATAAGTGATTTTTTTTTAGCAACTAATACACTTGGAAACTTGCATATGTCTAGAGAACTCTGAGGTGTAACTTACCAATCCGCATTGGGACAGCATGGTGTGTCTTAGCTCCAACCCTTCTTTTCTTAAACGGAGAGAGGAAGCCTATACCCAGCAGTCGGATAGTAACAGGCCGTTATATACTAATAATAGCTTATACAATCAAATGAGCAAACCTGTAATATCCTGTAATACCAAGCGATATCAAGCGGCAAGATGTTTTTGTTACATGTCCCCTATTCTTAGCCTCTTGTATTCAGCGTATGTAGGACGATCTTGGATTCACTATGTCCATTCGATCGTCACAAATATGTCTCGTCCGGTGTCCTTTCTTCTTTCAGCGGCCAAAGCTAGCGAATTATTCTTCTTTTTTAATCGATTAACGTCCCCTTTTATAATGTCTTACTTTTTGTTTTCGCTATTAATTTAAATTACAATATTAAGAAGTACAAACATATATAGTTTATTTAAAATATGGGACAATTACACACCGCCGTCGAGTGAGTAACTTTGTCCCCGTGTTACCCAGTATAAAAGAAACGAAGAACGAACGGTTATCACAAAATTTTGGGCCTCTGCAGGAATCGAACACGCGATCGCGGAGCTAATAGCGGGATCACTGCCACCTACGCCAACAAATCCGTCAATAAATATACAATATATCATTGATATACCACATTATAGTAAATATTACTTTTCGTTTCGAGTGTTAGCTCCCAGTTTAATAATTAAATGTAAATAATAATAACTTAAATATAATACACCAATATCAACATCAACAAATTGAAATCGAGGGTGCTTCGCCCCATTTCGACAGGAATATCAGATGATTGGTTTGTCTGAAAATGTTTAATTTAAGTAGTAAAGTATTGTAGAAATTCATATTAATTTGTTTACTTATTTCTCCTCCTTAAATGTTTAAAATGCGCCACTTCTTTTTTCTTTAAATGTACAATTGACTTAAGTCAAGGTTGCGTGAAAGAATTTCCTAGTGAAGTGATAAGACCGCCCTGTTATACCAATTAGCGTAAATTTACTGTACACTTTTCGTCTTTTCTGTTGATTTTTTATTTATATTGTACATAATTTAGTTTAGTTCCAAATATACGTCTTTTATATAAAACATTAAGTGTCAAACTATTGCCATCTCACTGCATCTCATAGGCCCGCTCTCTATTTTTTTGGCGAGACGGGTCGAACCTTTAGCCCACCAAACTGTCTAATTCAAATTTATAGGTTACACATGTCTCACAAATTCTTCACAGAGATAGATATGTAAGTTTCCTTTCTTTTCCGGCCACGAAAAGCGCATGATATGATTTAATGTTAGATTGTAATGGGTATGGAAAATTCATTAGTGCCAGCTCGGGATTTGAATCTGCTACTCCCTAGCAAGGATCAGACGTTTTCAACTCGCGGCATATTTTGTATACTCTGTATACTTGTATACATTATTTTGTATACTTGTAATACTCAACAAAAATTCACATAAAAAAAATACTGTACCTTTGACTCAAAATGTATATACAAGTATATAACATTTTCGATATGGAGCCACTGGATCCAGGAGGCGCAAGATCGTGTGGTGTGGCGATCCCATGAAGAGGCCTATGTCCAGCAGTGGATGTCCATCGGCTGACGAAGAACATTTTCGATTAAAATGTATTGTTTTATTTGTTTCTGTACCAATTCTTATAAAGAAAAATATGTAGAAACGTATCGATATGTTATCGCAGTGTGTGGGATTCTGTTATTATAAAAAAACAGGGAGATAATATTAATTACCAGTTTCGGTGATCTCGGCCGACTTAGGTTAACATTTAATCACTGCGATAATGAAGTGTTGAAATTGAGGTCTTTAAAAATAAGTAACCTAATGAGTGATCGTTCCGAACCAGTTGTGCCTTTATTAAATCTAATTGATCCTTGACTATTCAAAAGTGCTTGTAAAAAGCTTACTTGATTATTTTGATTTCATTTGATGTGAAGGTGGAATCGTGCAAGTTAAATTTTACCAATTTTCCGGAACGATTGAGCTGATATTTTACATAGCGGTCCAATCCCGATGACAATGCATGTTTATGATAAGAATAACCTAATGTTGCTGCTAGGATTACCTCCAGATAAGAGAACTCCTCAACAGTTAACAGAAAGTAAATTTAACTCTTTAATAATTTATTTTATAGTCTTATTACTATCCCACTTTTGTACAAAGGATTCATTTATTTTGTTAGTTGGTTCCAACTTAAATCCAATTAAGTACAAAATTTGTATTTAAATTTGGCTACAACTTTTAAGGGTGTTCGTTTACGTTACAAATATGAACTTCTCAAGGATACATGACTCAAAGTGATGATAAAAAACCTAAGAATTAAATTTTATCCATTCTCTGCAATAAGAATAAACAAAATTTTGATTTTTGTAAGCTCCTACTTATACTTAGGCTAGATGAAAGTCCCCTTTAAGTATTCATGGCGGTATTAAAGGATAATACTTCCGTATAAGAAAGGGTATTTTAGTAGCTCAAGAATAAACTTTGTAACTGAGGTCGTCTTAACTAGGCGTGAATATGTTGATAAGTCGACATATGACCTTTTATATAAGTAATCATAATAGGCATTAAGAATGCCGAATTCATGTGAATATTTCAGTGAAGTTTATAAGTCTTTTATATCGCACATACATACTTGTGAATATTTAAATAATTCTATTAAATGTATACTAAACGTAAATCAATTTATAGCTGTCCTGAATGGTTTGCGTTTTGGACTTGTTGAGTTTTCACGTTTAGGATGAATCTCTAAGTGGGGTCGTCATCATGTGACAACGTGTTTGTAACATGTGACAACATGTTTGTAACATGTTGTCACATGATGACGACCCCACTTAGAGTGGGATAAGGCCAGGAGGATGGTAAGTGTATGAAGTGTAGTTCTAGAGAGCATCAAATTATAACCGAGCTTTATTTTTTTAGTTTCTAATTATAAATCTAATTATATAATAAAAAAATAATGTATGAGATTGCGATTACGTTTCGGATGACGGTATCGATGTGGGTGGCGAACTGTTTATAAAGGAAAGTAAGATCAAAACGCAAGCTTGCTGAACTAATTTCACACTACGCCTTAATGAAATGTCGGGAATATTTTTTAGACATTGTCAAAAAAATAATTTTGAAATCGAATTGATTAAATCTAACTGACAGAATTATGGGACGGATACTCAATGTGTCGACTTAAACATTTTAAAATACTATTAGGAACCCCTTACTTCTTTCGTCTTGAGAACTCTTAATTGTTATAGGGTTATTTTAGATGAAAAAGCCGGAATTCTTCCTATGCATATATACGCCCGGTATATAAGCGTTATTTGTACTGTGTTTCATCAGTATTGCTTGAGTGGATTACATAACAGACAGACTGTCGCATATATCTTATCATAAACACAGATGAATTTTAAATATATTTAAGATAAATATATAAATACTTGTATTGATACCCAAATTATAATAGCGTTAAGTAAACTAGATTTTTTTTCTTTAGGTATATGTTATTACAAGCAATATAACAGAACTAATTACTTTGCTATAATCCGCACGGGTTAAGTGAATGCATGCAAAGCCAATGTGTATGAAGCAGGCAAAATCTACGCACCTTATACATGCAGGACCAGCCACCACATGCACCCCAAGGCGCAATTCACCAGCAACAACGAACACAAAAGCAGCACACACACCCACCACCACAATCTCGACGACCGTTTCGCCCCGAAACCGAAGCATCATCAGGAGGATAGGCTTCACGACAAAAATCGTACTGCCTACAGTACGATTTTTGTCTAAGCCTTGTGGTGGTGGGTGTGTGTGCTGCTTTTGTGTTCGTTGTTGCTGGTGAATTGCGCCTTGGGGTGCATGTGGTGGCTGGTCCTGCATGTATAAGGTGCGTAGATTTTGCCTGCTTCATACACATTGGCTTTGCATGCATTCACTTAACCCGTGCGGATTATAGCAAAGTAATTAGTTCTGTTATATTGCTTGTAATATGGAATTCCGCAAAGTAACGCCTGCTTCTATAAATCGTATATGTTATTTTTGAATAATTTATAGAAGCAGGCGTTTCTTTGCGGAATTCCATTGTAAAGAAGATATGGTAGAATTATTTTACTATAATTCGCGTGTGCTAAGAGATTCTATGTTATGCTAAGTGTAAGCAGGCAACGTTCACATACCTTATACATGCAGGACTGATCATCACACGTATCATAAAATACCGCCACTAACAACACAACATAAAACACTACACATACACTACGACAATCTCTACGGTCGACGCGTAACCGAAATATCATTAGGAGGATAGGCTCCACGACAAAATCGTAATGCATTACTATTTTGTCGGGTATTATAGCAAAATAAAACAAAATAATAAATCATAGCTTCTTTATTTTTTTTCCTTACATTAAAATTGAAAAACATCCTAAGTAAAAATACATATTTTACTCAAAGCATGCTGAAGAAGTCGCAGGCAGAATGTTATTTTCCCTGATTTCAAAGCTAATGTTAGCGAATTTAAAATTGTACCTATCGCCCTATAATATATAAAAAAAAACTACGAAGCGTTTAACGGTTTGTTCCATTCGTAAATTGGTTTTTGTAAAGTGTTGTTTGTTATCGACCGAACGCTTAATTGAAAAAAAGTAGATATAAAAACTTTGAGGTCACTTTTTGGGTCGAAGTTTGATCAACAAAGCATTAAACTTGTTCTCGCCTATCGTACATGTAAAATGTATCTTTTCTACTAAATATCAGAAGCACAAATTCGCAAATCGTTGAATAATATAATAAATATAAACCTGTATCTGATTCTTGTATAGTATACACCTGCATATCCGCAGTAGTATCAGTAGTAAAATGGAAAGTAGCAAACTTTACTGTTGGACCACCGTTTAAGGTTCCCACGATATGTTTTTCTTCCCATAAGTTTTTATAGCTGTGATAACCGTGTGGTGAGACCGTGCGACTATTTCGACTCTATTGGTCGCCTGCAGGCTACATGAACTCTTATTGCGACTCAATTGAAGACGTAAACGAAATTATTTTAGTTTTTCATACCATGACGTCTTAAAAACGCACACTTTAAGTCGTTGCCGAAAGAGCGCTCGGAATTCGTCCTAAGAACATGTGAGTAAAAGAGTATCTATAGTTCATATAACGTTATCCTTTTCAAACATTACGACCCCAATGCAATTCACACTTCATGGTACGAAAAGAAAGCGGTTCGCGATCGTTGTTTACGTCTTCAATTGAGTCGCAATAAGAGTTCATGGTAGGCCTGCTGCTCAAACCCGGGCAGGCACCAATGAGTTTTTCATCTAAAACTTATGTGTCTTATTGTTAATTGCAATTTATCACTTTTCGGTAATGGAAAACATCGTGAGGAAACCTGCATATCTCTAAAGAATACTAGGGTTATAAGTAACTTATCAATCCGCTTAGAGTAGCTAGGTAGCTCTTATCTCCATCCCTTCTATCCAAAAACCGAGAGAGGCTTATGCCCAACCGTGGGATAGTAGCAATCCGGTACTATACTTTTACGTTTTCGTAATTTTATAAACCATATATATTACATTCACAAACATAAGATGCACGCTTGACGTAACAATATCATAATATCGTTGTCGTGCATAATATAACTATATATGTAATAAGACATTTGTGTATGAGACAAGGAGCAATAACAAACAACTCGAGACGAAACGGAAGGTTTGACATTCCAATTTCACAATACACCTCGAAGAAATGTTATCCGAACATGTATTACGAAGATTTATATTGTTTTCTTGCGACGGTTCCATATAAGATATATAAACAGGTATGCAACCATTATGCTTTTCAAGCAATATTTATATGCTCGTTTAAATGACATATGTTTATGTTTACATGACATAGTAGGATTAGTTTTCTGTGATACAAAATCCCAATTAAATTGCATAGCTCGCTAATACAGCAGCGAGAGGATTTCAAACGCATTTACCAATTAGAAGAGTTATTGATTTGCATACAAGTAATTTGTTTACAATATTTTTTTAAACAAATTCCTAAACAAATTCTTAAAATATTTTTCAAATTGTTTAAATATCGAATGGTAAATACTGTAATCAAAAATAGTGTTCACACACAATTCTTTTCCTTTTTTGTGTGTGCATTTATTGTTTCTTCTATTACCCTTATACGTATTTAAAGATGTATAAACTCTAGCTATTACGTCAAATAATTATTATGCAACAGCACATGTTTATTCCAATTTAAATTCCAAAAAATTCAATCGATATCAATCTAGTATATTTCTGTATTGACTGTTACGGGTCAATATTTCAATATATACTTCTTTTACCCAAGTAAAATCTTGGCTTACTATCAAAACCCAATGACTTGTTTGTCGTAGTCATATCACCATCCCTCTGCTATAAATCTTCTTACGGCGTGATTCGGCATCATAAAAACCACCCTAAGGTCTGAGCGGTGTTATGTGTGGGAAACACGTAACAGAGTGTAGAATTTGAAAGAAAATTAAATTTGGGCATAATTTTCCAATATACTGCAAAGTAAATGTAACCGACGTCCGTTTGACTGCAAGGTAGGTAATCGATTACCATTCGAGAAAGTAATAAAAAAAATAATTAACATTCAACAAGTTCAGTCATTGGAATTTCGTTGTCCAGCAATAATTTCGATTGAAAATTACTTGGCCTCCGAAATTCGGTTCCAACAGAATTTTCTGAACTTCATTGCTTTGGATTAACACGATCGGATGAATTTATCGGCTTCTTTTCAATACAACTTAGTTTGAAAGAATTTAGGAATTAAACTTTTACGTTAAGTAATAAAAGTACTATCATTATCCCTTGAAGCTTGTAATTTCGGACAAAGGCCCACTCTCATTAAAATTTGTGGTTTTTGGAAATAATAAATGCTTAATCTGGGCTTACGAGTTTAATATAGAAATTCTCACAGTATATTGTTTGCATCTCAATCTTCTTATTTCGTGGGATGAGTGTAGCTTATTTCAATACAGCTTGCTTACGAGGATTCGTATTATTACCTACTAATAACCACTCAAGATCGTCAAATTATTTTTTATAGAACTTCGTTTTAATGAGGAAAATTACCACAATCTTTGTTTTTAGTTAAAAGCTTCACTTTAAGTAATAAAATATATAAAACCGATAAATTTGGTAATAAGTTATATATATATAAGGTATATATATAGTTATATATATATAAGGATTATTTTATATTATAGATATTGTGAACTCATTCCCGTCGTGTGGTATCCGGCTGAGTAGAATAGACCACCTCCATTTCTTGTCGAGGTGTCGTAAAAGACGAAAAAGGTAAATTGACGTAAGGCAAGTGGGCGGTCGTGAAATAACTAGACAAATCAAGTAAAAACATGTTGTAACTAACCCCCTTAGAGTGAGATAAGGGCAGAAGAATGATGATGTTGTGAATACATTCGTATAGATCAACATATTTTTTACATAATGTGTTATTGACCGCTACGTTATCTATTGTAGTAAAGTTTGTATTTTTATTATGTATACTCGATGAGAATCGTTATCTTGCATAGCACAGCGCATAGTCCGTTCTAATGTTGGCATCATGTGCGAATTTGATTTCCTTTATATCATGTATTACTCATAGTCAAATAGTTTTATATTTTCACGTGCGTACTTATATTCGCAAATCACTCTTCTTTTAAAAATATATTGTGTCGTCGAATGTTCTTTCGTTGACAGACAAATAAGTGTTATCATACAATTTTCTTTAAATTCTATGTCCTCAATTCGTATTTCTATTTATATCCGATTTAGCGTAGACTCAAGTGTGATGTTAGATCATTATTTGAATTTAATATATAAGAAGAAATTGGCATTAACTATAAATTTATCAAAGCTGTGATAGCCCAGCGGTGAGACCGTGCGACTCTTACGAGGGGAACACGAGTTCAAACCCGGGCAGGCACCAATGAGTTTTTCTATCAAAACTCATGTGTCTAATTGATAATTGCAATTTATCACACGCTTTTCGGTGAAGGAAAACATCGTGAGGAAACCTGCATATCTCTAGAGAACTCTGGAGATATGATATCCAACCCTTCTCTCCAGAAACGGAGAGAAGAGGCCTATTCCCAGCTGTGGGATTGTAACAGGCTGCTACTTTACGTTATCTATTGTAGTAAAGTTTGTATTTTTATTATGTACACTTGATGAGAATCGTTATCTTGCATTGATTTAAGGTGACCTTCGATATATTTAGGCAGCAGATCTACCATATTGCATAGATAACACATATCATTGTGATATATCCAATTTTATCATCACTGTCAAATTCATTAGTTGCGCCATCGCCAAATGTGTTCCATTGCTTCACGGTTTTAATTTACAAATTAATGTGCATATATTTATGAATGAAACTGGTCTAATTTTAGCAAATTGTGTACCACAGAGCATATTTAATAAAAAATGGAAACTTGCGATTACGAAATATTAACTATCAAAATTTAATTCTAGAAATAATTTGGATGATTTATTTTTAAATCATCCATCTATATTTTTATTAATAGACTTACAGATTCCGTTATTTTAATGTGAGGATGGGCCCTTTTTTTGTCAACGAACTGTGGCTATGGGTCAGCTTGGTAGCGTGAGAATCTACCATAAGACTGACCACTCAAATACGTTAATTCATGAATTTGATAGAAATATTGTGATAACATTAGTTCTTATCAAAATCTTCACAACAGACTTGAAATATTTCATGCTTGGCATCAAGGCTTAGTAGATAAATTGTGGATTTAGGGTTAAGCTTCACCATGTTCCCTTAAATGGGTGTTGTATCATCTTTTGATACAAATAACGACATTAAAAAGATAGAAAAGATCTCTTACCTATTTAGAATAAATAATATAAAGATCACACATACCCAGGCTGCACCAAGTAAGCAAGGAAAAGCAAGTTGCACACCTCTTTAGGGATATGCAGGTTTCTTATCATGTTTTATCCTTTACATACATTTATGATATTCGCGATAACTGGGCATCTATAGATATAATTTTAGAGACATGCCTCTGTATTGCATAACTGTTTTGATGGCAATAATACCGCGTACGTTTCGATTTAGTTAAATTTTTAGTATGTAAGATCGTAAAAAAATGTATACTATCGGTTAGTTATGTTATTACTACGTATATGACGTAATTGTTTAACCCGTTCTCACTTTCAAATGGTGAATAACCAAAAATCCCATCTGGTTATCGTTAGTCATCAGTATGGAGGTCGCAAGTTATTTGATCATTTTCCTTTTTGCAAAAATTGTAACGTAAAACAATTGCTATATTGTTTTTTACTATAATCAATTCTAATATTGTATTATGTTATCCTTCGAAGGGGCCACGGGTTCAAACCCCGGGCAGGCAGCAATGAGTTTTTTTTCTCAAAACTTGTGTCTAATTAATATTTGCAATTTGTCACACGCGCACACAGGAAACCATCGTGGAAAAAAATCATCTCTAGAGCATACTGGGGATATGTGTAACTCACTCGGCGCATTGGAACAGAGTGGTGGGTGTTAGCTCCAACTATTCTCTCCAAAAGAATGGAGAGAGGAGCTTTATGCCCAGCAGTGGGATATTAGCAGAACTTTACTTTACAATTGTTTAAGAACGTTCCTAGGACAAACAAATATAACATTTAAACATCTAATATACACATATACGACATTTTCAATTGCTGGACTTCCCCTACCTAATATTACTGTACTTAAGTGACACATTTAGATTAGCTTAAATACTCGATCTGGTTATTAATCATTAATCAGCCGGCTACCACACGGCGTGTCAACTTACCTTAGTCGCTTTTTACGACACCTTGGTAAGAAATGAGGGTGGTTTGTTTTACTCAGCTGGCTACCACACGGCGTGTCAACTTACCTTAGTCGCTTTTTACGACACCTTGGTAAGAAATGAGGGTGGTCTATTCTACTCAGCCGGATAACACACGGCGGTTTTGTATCTATACATTGTTTGTACAAAAACGATTTCGCAGTGAAATAAATCTCTTAGACAAATGGACATAAATTGCAGCAACTAGTAAATTGCACTGGAAACTGACGTAAAGGGTAGGAGTTGCGACTAATCGCCGGACCACACAATTACCTCTAATGAAACAAAAGACTTAGAGCATCTTTGTCCTTCAGAGGATTAGTAATTGGCTACTCCCATAGAGTAACTGTAGTACAGACATGTCTTTAAAATTTTAAATGTAAATGCTAGCTATATTTGAAATTACAGTATGCAGAGACTCGTTAAACCCAACAAATATTTTTAGAATAATCTTTATATTATGAAAGACCTCAACTAACCTAACTTACATGAACAAAGGTAAGGAAATTCTTCATCTATGTAAGGATATTCTTTAGTTATAAGAATTATATTTTAAAATGTGCGACCACTTTTTAAAATAGGTATAACTGCCGCGCCGACCGTCGCGGAGTCGGTTAGTCGTCTTTTACGACAGCTCGGTAAGAAATGAGGGTGGTCTATTCTGCTCAGCCGGATACCACACGGTGGGTCGAGTTATCTTAGTCGCCTTTTACGACACTTCGGTAATAAATCAGGGTGGTCTATTCTGCTCAGCCGGATACCACACGGCGCAATTTTCATACACGTTAAAGTAATTTATGACTTTATAAAATTTGTTGTTACTTTGAGGAGGTATTATCTTTATATTACAGTAACATTATAATTAGGAATCTTTTGTTGTTGACAACATGACATGCTATAAAAAAAAACATTAATATCACCCACATCATGGTCAAAGGCGTGGGGGATATGTAGGTCATGGTCTAACGACACGCCCAGCCAACGATAATATGGCGCTTGTAATCCTCTTATAAGGTATATTTCCCATTCACACATAATAACACCCACAGAAATAAAAAAATCATGTAAATTTATGATCTAATGAAAAGAAGTAATAACTTTTTGCTGTTTCGACATCAATTTTCACACACGTTTCATTCATTCTCCTGTCTTTATCCCAATCTAAATGGGGTCGGCACAACATGTTTTAAGCATGTTGTGATATGATTTGGCTAGGTGTTTTACGACCGGCCGCCTGTCTGGTATTATAAAGGAGGTATTATAAAGGTTATGATAATATTACTAGCCAATTCTCCTTTGCGATTTTGTCGTGAAGTCTTTCTCCTAATGATGCTTCGGTTACGCAGTGAAACGATTGTTGAGATTGTGGTAGTAAATATGTGAAGTGCCAATAGTTTAGTATGGTTATTTATTAATTTAGGGACAAACAAGCAATTATAGTAAAACCTAAATATTAAACTTATGGGGTAAATCAACTAATTGCCACTGATAAATGAAAACTTATAACTCTATCCATATAAAAAATATTAATCATTAAAAGAGTGAATTAACAAAGTTAAAAGAGTTTAAAATAAATATAAAAGAAATATCTGCTATTGATTAATATCACCAAAATTATAAATTGCAGTTTTTTTTTAAAGTACATATTATCGTGCATAATGTCTAAATTTTTACGATTTCTAGGGCCAAGGGCTACGAGCTTTCCAAAAATCTTGACATAAGAATAGTACATACTATAATAGACATCGTTTTAAAAAATAAAAATGTACACTAAAATTAATGATCTTAATCAATAGACGTGAAAGTAAGACCAAAATAATATTAGTAGTACCTTTTTTACCATCATTATTCTATTTTGGAATCTTTTCTAGAAACCCTTAATTATACCTCAAATATAACATTTTAACAAGAACTCTAAATGTCTTATTCTTATTTACTTAACTAAAAAACATTGAACTAAAAAAACACATCATAGCATTATGTATTTACGCGTATTTAAATTTATATAAACTCAACCGTATCAGAATGATTCAACCTAATAATTGTTACTGCTATGTATAAATTGCAATTTCACGACGCGTTGACGGTTGTTACGAGGATTGGATAAGTACCTTAATACCTAATTAGAGATAAACGCATCCAGCAATAGCGTAATTAGAATTCGTTGTATGTCGATTGCCTTCTCCATTTAAAGATATATTGACAAGGAATAGATGCCAGTTTAAGATAAAAACAGTGCAAACGGCGCCAACGTTTTTCTGCGCCCACCATAAGTTGTTTAATTCTCCATTTTGTCGCAATACTAGTTTTTTCTTTCAAACTACATAAACAGAGCTAATATTTTATTAATGGCTTTATCAAACCGCAAGTTATAGTAAAGTATAGTGTTATATTATATATTTAACTTTTCTAACATTTCACAATGTAAAAAGCATGATTAATTATTATTATAATTATTAATTAATTACATGATTAATAATTAATGGTTAATAATAAAACGATAATGATTAATGAATAATAAAATGATCATTAATCAGTAAAAAGTATTTTAATTATCAAAATATTAAATTTTAATAAAGTGTGCGACACATAAACGAAAAAATCTAACCCAAATTCATAAAATAAAATCAAATTAACGCTAGGAATAATTTTTGTGATTTTACAATTTATTCATTTACAAAATTTTCATTATATTTTTCCTTTATCAGGTAGCATAACTACCTTTTGCTACTAAAATATGTAGTGTAAAAAATATTTAGCAAGTTAATTCATTTATTTCATTAGTTTAATTTATTTAGAAAACAAATGCTTAATACTACATATAAAGAAAAAATAAAGAATCTAGTATATTTTCAATAACTAAAATAGTTTATTTAAAATTTGCCGAATTACACTATAAGAAATAAAAATAATTTACATCCATCATAAATCAATATATTTGAACAATGATTTATAGAAGCAGGCGTTAGAGATTGTGGTGGTGGGTGTGTGTGCTGCTTTTGTGTTCGTTGTTGCTGGTGAATTGCGCCTTTGGGTGCATGTGGTGGCTGGTCCTGCATGTATAAGGTGCGTAGATTTTGCCTGCTTCATACACATTGGCTTTGCATGCATTCACTTAACCCGTGCGGGTTATAGCAAAGTAGTTAGTTCTGTTATATTGCTTATATTTGAACAAATAATAATTTAATATACATTTTCAACATTCTATAATCATACATCAATCCAATATTTACTCTGTGCAATTATACAATATAACTATATTATTATCTACTTTGACTTTAGTTTGAGTTCAGTTCTTTTGGAAAGTTCATGAAACCTATCAGCAAGATTTTAAGTTGAGATAACACAAGTTCTTCATTGAAACATCTCGTATTACGTCCTTTGGCACGAATGAAACACTACGATTTTCCAATCTTGAGCTCTCCTTTCTGCGTCATGATTAAGAAATGTGAGCTTCCGATGTCAAAGGTGAATGAGGCTTGGCCTGTAATTTGTTACACTACACCCCCGACGTTTTTCGTATAAGGCGTACCATGATTATGAGCATGAAATTGATAAATCTTATTAAGTCATTGTTGTAACGTCATTGTAGAGTACTGAGAATATCGAATAACGCGTGTATTAAGATACTTTGCGGACTCGTAACAGATAACATGACCGCACTTGTTTCTATTAATACAAAAATAATATGTGCATTGTATTAAAGGTTACTAGTAAGATTATCTTTTATAAAAAATCATTTTGGGAAGAATCTTCAATTCATACAGCCAGAAAAGCCAATTTAAATAAGCAAATAACTAACTTCATTTTAAATAATTAATAGAAGTAGGCGTTACTTTGCGGAGAACGATAATACAAAAGTAATAATAAAATTATTTTTCTATAATCCGCAAATAGAGAATATATTTAGTTAATTTATAGAATTAGGCGTCACTTTGCGGAGATCCATAATACAAAAGCAATAATAAAATTACTTTGCTATAATCCGCGATACAGTAAATAGAAAATATATATAGTGCCAAATGTATAGTGGACTATACGCTTTTTCATACCCGTTACATGCAGGATTCGTAAAAAACATATGCACAAGCCTCCACCACTTCCACCACAATACACAAGCACTACACAAGTTCACTATCACAAACTCAACAATCGCTTCGCCCCGCAACCGAGGCATCACCAGGAGATAGACTCCACGACAAAATCGCAAAGCTATATATATTTTCTATTTACTGTATCGCGGATTATAGCAAAGTAATTTTATTATTGCTTTTGTAATATATTTAGTGCTTAATGTATAGTGGACTATCCGTTTTTTCATACCCGATGCATGCAAGATTTGTAAAAACACATGCACAAACCTCCATCACTGCCACCACAATACACAAGCACTACACACGTTCACTATCACAAAATCAACAATCGTTTCGCTCCGCAAGCGAAGCATCATCAGGAGATAGACTCCACGACAAAATCGCAAAGCACTTATAGTACGCACCAACAAGTAATGCACATCGAGGCTTAGAGAGAGAAATCGGCTAGATTCTGCTTCATAGAGCATTGTCTCTGTCGCACGGACTGACGAACTCGTTGTGACAGTGACAGCGCTCTACGAAACCGAATTGGCCGGCTGTTTCGTTCTAAGTTCTCGATGTGCATTATTTAATGAGGGTACTATACTTCATTTTCTATTTATATCCAACTTAAACCAAGTCGTGCTTAGCGAATTGTCAACGCTCCTGACTATTACAAAAGAATCGGAGGTTTATGATGTATTTGATTAACATTTACAGCTCATCATGCGCTTTACAGAAAAGAAAAATATTGGTAGGAAACTTGTACATCTCCAAACAATGCATGGGATATGTATGATCAACCAACCTGCCCTAAAAGAACGCGGTGGGTCTAAGCTTACTATATTTAAAGATAAAGCTTTTGCAGTTCGACAAGAACTGTCTGTTACTCTGCTTTTTATTTTGAAACTATAAGTCCTTACTTAGATTAACTACTAATTACTTAATATCAAGAGAATACTCAGTGAAATTTTAACTAAATGACACGGTTTAATTGTGTAAATAGTCATGTAAGGAATTAAACAATGGCTACCTTAAATTTTCTCCAATTATACCTTATATTAGTAGACAGTAAAATTCATAGTGGAAATTACCATTGCAGTGCTTTGAAAGTCGGTCAATCGTTCCATAATTAGTATGAATCATTCATTTACTAAACTACGAGTCGGCTATTGCATCACTATTGGTATATTTTATGCAGTGGAGAATATAATGACTTCGGAAATTCGATTTTTATTTGGAAATATTTATAAATGACAGAATGTTTTTAAACTAATATGTTTTAGTTTAAGACAAAGGATTACTGCAATTTTTTTGTTCAATCTTTTCAAATAAACTAAATTATATATGAGATGCACTTACTGCTGATATTCAAGAGGAGGCTCCTTGGTGTATGCTATTTGCCGACGATATCGTGATTGTCGGTGAAAATGCAGCTGAGGTCCAGAGCAGATTTGTAGAATGGCAAGAGAAATTGGAGAGTTTTGGTTTAAAGATCAACCTGACCAAAACTGAACACATGCAGTGTGATTTCAGTGGTCTCTCCAATTTTTCTCCAATAACCTTAAATGGTGTTGTTTTGCCAGTCTGCTCCGACTTCCGGTACCTTGGTTCGCTTTTCCAAAAGAACGGTGAAATTGATGGCGATGTGAGGAATAGAATGAATGCAGGATGGATGAAGTGGCGACAGGTCTCAGGCACAATATGTGACCCCCGAATGCCCCCTAAACTAAAGGGAAAAATTTACACATCGGTCATAAGACCTGTCGTAATGTATGGATCAGAATGTTGGGCAATGAAAAAGATGGATGAAAGAAGAGTACATGCAAATGAGATGAGGATGTTAAGGTGGATGTGTGGTGTGACAAGACTTGATAAAATAAGAAATGAGTATATAAGGGGAAGTCTGAAAGTTGTGCCCATTATAGAAAAGATGAGAGGTGCAAGATTGGGATGGTATGGACATGTAATGAGGAGGGATGAAAATCATGTGATCAAACGAGTGTTGAGTATGAATGTGGATGGATATGTGACTAGAGGAAGGCCTAAAAAGAGATGGTTGGACTGTGTGAAGTATGACATGCATATAAAAGCAGTAGCGCCAGAGTTGACGAATGATAGAAGAGAATGGAAGAGAAAAACATGTTGTACCGACCCCACTTAGAGTGGGATAAGGGTAGGAAAAAGAAGAGTATAGCGATAAAAGCTCTTCTATAGAATTTTATAAAATTATTACACTAATGGTAACCACCATCGCGTATCGCGTAAAAGAATGAGGTGAAAAAGAATATCACTAATCCATAGTGTTTTTCTAGTTGAGATGATTTTTAATTTTTCTCTTCTCTCAATTCCATTCTCTCATTTCAAAATGAAAATGAAAATTATTAAAAAAATTTAGCAAGTAAAAAAATAAACTTGTAACGTAAATCCTTTACTTATTATTTAATATTATGCCTACATATTATATTGAAATGAGGAGAAAACATTTTTATGACTCAGATATAACAACATAAAAGATGTTTTTCTATATACATTGAAATTTAAGACAGGTTGCACAAAACTTTCATAGAATGACATTTCTGTTGGAACTTTTTCTCCTCAATATTACGTTCATTAAATATCTACCGCAAAATGGCGATATATCTCCGTAAGATTTACGAGTCACTTGAGTACTTAGACAAGTACTCAAGTGGATTACGTTAAATTGCTTTTAAATCTTACTTGAGTTCACAGATATTGATTTAGATCAGGTTTATAAATCAATGTTACGGTAACTTGATAACGTGAAGGTCGTTTGCTATTATTAATGCAAATACTCTTGCATATGGTTTTAGTTTACATAGGAAACAAAATACAAAACCATCTATAAGTCTTAATATCTTCTTTCTTTATTTCTAGTAATCACTGTTTTACAAGTAATTTAATATAATGTAACTTGAATCGGTTATTTTTATTATATTATTTTTTAATTTTTATATAGATTGATTTGCGATTTTGTCGTGGAGTCTATCTCCTGATGATGCTTAGGTTGCGGGGCGAAACGTTTGTTGAGTTTGTGATAGTGAACGTGTGTAGTGCTTGTGTATTGTGGTGGAAGTGTTGGAGGTTTGTGCATGTGTTTTTACGAATCCTGCACGTATCGGGTATAAAAATACGGATAGTCCACTATACATTTAACTCTATATATATTTTCTATTTACTGTATCGCGGATTATAGCAAAATAATTTTATTATTACTTTTATATTAAGAATTATCGGTGTTACTCACTTAATCGTATCATTTTTACCAAGTAACTCGAGTCTTTAAGTTACCTTAATAATTCAATATGTTTTTTCCTTGGTTCCAAAATATAAGTAAAATTTTTTTTAACCTTCATGTTAACCCATGACCTTTATTTTTGCCAAATTTCATCAATATTGGTCTAGCGTATTAGCCTTGAAAGCGTAACAGACAGACAAACAGATTTTTGCATTAGTATGGATATCTAATTCATAATGTATCCATCTAATAACTCAAATAATTTATTTGAATTTAAAATACAAACATACAAGCATATAAGGCGCAGCGTGTCAACATGACTTTAGGTTTACAAATTGTAATTGGTAGGTCAATTACATCTATCAATTAATGTTTCATCTGTCGGCATCTCCCTCAAATTCCAATGCTACGTGACTTGACGTGGAAGTTTTAAATATTTACACCATATTTTTACTTTATTACGAATTTCATTCATAGAGTTATTTAGTACGAATTTCATTCATACTAGAGAAGGGCAACCGGCATAAAATGTGTCTATCGAAAGAAAGGAAAGCAAATAAACGTATCTGTCTCTATTTTTTTAAACTTGTATGTGTATGTGAAGGTGGAATCTTGTTAGTTAAATTTTATCCACTTTGCGTTCTCTGATTGAGCTGAAATTTCACATATTGGTCCAGTCCCGATGACAATGCATGTTTGTGAGAATCACGACCTAATGCTGCTGCCAGGATTGCCTCGAGACGAGGGGTTAAAAGTAGGGACATTAAATTTTGTCATAAACTTTTAAAACTTGTTTTAATGTGTGATAAGACAAAGATCTCTTATCTTCTCTCTCTCATTTTTTCTGAGACACTCGCACCACAGGCTTGCCTTTGTCCGCCCAATGTATAATTATTCATTCTCCTGCCCTTATTCCACTCTAAGTGGGGTCGGCATAACATGTTACAAACTTGTTGTCACATGATTTGGCTACGTATTTTACGACCGGCTGCCTGCCTGACGACAACTTACCTAAGTCGCCTTTTACGACACCGCGGTAAGAAAGGAGGGTGGTCTATTCTATTCTGCCGGATACCACACGGCGTTGTATGCTAAGTTTATAATTTAATGTATAATATATAATAATAAGTATAATAAGTTTATAATTTAATTATGCGACAGTTAAATATTTTAAAGAACTCCATGATGAGACCACTTAATTCGAAAAAAATCGTCCAATCTATTTAAGTAAACTTAGATTAGCCATCTTATTATATCTGATGAATTTTCTATAATTTTTTTTTTTGCTTACGTTTGCTTTGATCTTGTTGAATAGCACACATTAAAAAGTAAATTTTATTTTATTCTAGGTCTTATTTTTTAGTCTCAAATATGAAATACCATAGTAAACTAAATGGAATCGGTTGATATGTAACATGGGAGTGGTCGATTCACATAATGCACAGTACACACAGGATCTGGGCTCGATTTGCTGCGCACGCGCATTTAAGCATGACGGCAACGCCCTGTATCCTATGCTTGCTCCATGATTTAATATGTTAATCAGATATATAGTGGTGAACATATGTAGGGCCGTCGATTGACAATCATCTGTTATATCATGTATCGCTCATGTATCAACCCTATTTCAATATTGGCATACTTGTTATTATAAGAGGTCGTCAAGATTTTTTGTTTTAACTAAAATTGCCAATGCAAGCATAGCGTTCTCATCTCATAATATTAAGATTGGATTTAAAACTGCATCTACAAATTGCAGATTTGATTCATGCTGAGCGCAATGTGGTATTTGCGTTTCTTGCGGAACTTCGACGTCCATATAGACCTCGACTGCCTCACTACATCTTATTCCTTGAAAGGACTCATTAAAGTGTTACTGCGTGGGACTAAAATGATCCGAATTTGCTAATTCGCATATAAATCTATTATATCTGTTCAAAAGTATCTTTTATTGCGATCTAATTATTATTATTCACAAAAACAGACGTATTACACATACATGACCACACAGTTAGCCACACACACGCACGAAAACATACACAGGCGAACGCACTTACATTGTACACATCCATGCACTCACACAACATTGCGAGCACACACTCACACTCACTCGAAGATATACAGGTAGGAAGCTTATTTATAAAATCCGATCCGATCGATGCACCACTATGCATCTGAAAGCCTAGGTCCAGTCTTAGACAAGACTCTTTTGGGATGAAGTTTTAAGGGTCTCTATTTGAAAATTTTGCGTCTACTCACCTCATTTCGTATCGCCGATGATGTGTTGTAATCACACGTCCGTCGTCCATTCCCACCATTGACATTGAGAAAAATGTCACAAACATATCTTTAACGCCTTTATTTCGAAACAGCCTAATTTAAAGAAAAGATAATGATTAGGTCATGTGAAACTTGCCAGTTGGCTCGGTCCCCGTTGACTACTGCATCCGAATTAGATGAATGTCGGACACGTATATAATTAGTCGTTGTATAATGGGAAGCCGTAAATAATTCACATTACGTCAATCACGATAGCCGTGATGGCCTGGTTAAATACTTATTTGGTTAGCAGTTGGATAGTTTGAACAAATAATATCTATCAAGACAACGCGTTCAAACCATCGGTAAATAATTTTAAATCTTGATTGATTTCTACAATTTAAAAAGCTTCAGTTGTTTTTCACACACTTTATAGTGAAATAATACAAAGTAATTAAAGTTGTATTCTTCAAGTATTTCTGGGATATAACTTTATATCCCAGAAATAACTATACTTAACTATAATTAGCTAGACATATAGTCTTGCTATATATCTCTCTGTGCTGCGCACGTAAATTGAACCTTTGACCAACTTTGGGATGTAAATTGTCGGTTACTTTAGTCTTTAAAATATTCATATTTTAAAATAATGATGAAATTTGAAAATAATTTTGAGACGTGCTTAGATTTTGTTGGGTTATAAGAAAAAAGCTCCTATAATATAGCATGAAAACGTATTTTTCTCGCTTTTATTGTGTGTTTCTTAATATTACACTGATCCTGTAGAGCCGTGCAATCTAAGTATGGTTAATTGCCTCCTCAGATAACAAGATGGCTGATACGGTCGTCTTCTACTAAAGAAATTTTTTTCAATGTGGCAACGGAGACGAATATCTAAGTGTGTACTTGTACAATATAACTTGTTAATGAATTAGGGAACGTTTAATTTACGTGCATTATATATTAAAATCTAAATTGCTAGAACATTATTAATTAATGAATAAATAACATAACTAGGTCTAACTATCGCACTCTGGGTCAAGCCGAAGGGGAAATAAGTATTGGAGCATAAACTGATTACGCTGTTTTTAAAGAGAGATATTAAGATAGAGATTACGAGAGAGATATAGAGACAGATAGGAGAGATAAATATTTTACGATATGTAATTTTTTTTTACATATCTTTTTTTTAACTCATTACTCGTGGTTAGCAAGATTCTAAATTCCACATTTGGAGGAAATATTTATCAAACTTATAAGTCGACATGAAGTTACAAAATAACCTAGATATTATACAATATATTCTTGTTATGACTATAAAAATATAGCCTCGATTGTGATACATGGAATTTATTTGAATTATTCATAAGCTAGTCTGTCCTACCACGTAAACACGAATCACGGTAATTATAAATTATTTATGATAAACCGCCAATGAAGCGTATACTATCAATTTCAAACAATAATTAATATTGCGAAGTAATTAACGGCTGACTGGATTTCGTTATACAAGAATCAACTACATACATCGTAATCTTAGATACAACAACATGGGAAAAGAATATTGCTGTAAATAATGTACGACGTTATGGTTCCTTACAGCAATATTGCATCCCGCGACGATAAATTAACTAAGTTATACTCGTAAGTATATCCATGTCATGCATAGAGCTTGGTGACAACATTATTATTTATTACTAGCTGTGCCAGCCAGCGGCTTCGCCCGCGTGGAAATCTTCGAGTCACAAATTTTTCTAAAATTCAAATTTTAAACATAAAAGTAGTTATTGTGAGTTAACCGTAACAGATATAGACATGTTATCGCGGACTTTTTTGTAGTAGTTTCAATGATCTACAATTCTCTATTACATTACTTTAGCGTATCTCTGTTGGTTTACGCAGCGCATGCTCCTAAAGATCCCAGCAAGCAAGTTTTTTAACAAATGCGTGATCTCTTCAACACAATTTACATAATACCGATATGATATGTACTATTTACCTATACTATCTTTTGGTTAGATACTTCCTTTTGGCGAAAACCGTACAAAAATCCGTTAAGTAGATTTAGAGAAAATCGATTACATACAGACAGACAGCTTTTTGGGACTTAGTCTTATAATAAGAAAAGATGACTGGCCCGTTGGCAGTGACTTTGCCTTCAGCTCCACAGGTCGCGGGCTCGATTCCTGCCGAGGGTCAATATTTTCTATAAACAATTTGTTGGTACTTCGAGCCTGGGTTTATATTTGTATTTAGGTATATATTTAAAATTATATATGTATATATTTACCATTAGTCTGTCACCAATAACACATGTATCAACTTATTTTGGGGACGGACGATCGTTTGTGTAAATGTCCCATATATATATTTATTTCTTTATTATTTATATAAGACTGTGGAGTGTTTCTGTCTCACTACTAACGTCTCCACTGTCCTGGTTTTTCTTTGGATAGAAATATCTGAACTAATATCTACCTCAATGCTCTAATATAGATTGGCAACTTATACATATCCCAGGTACTCTCCAGTGCTACTCAAGTTTTGTTACGATATCCTCTTTCACCGTGAACCCCATGATGAACCGGTTATATGAATTTAAAACATAAGTTTTTTATATGAACACTCATAGGCGCTTGGTCTGAGTTTGAACCTGTCCCATTAGTGTCTGAAACAATCTTCTAGAATAAAGGATCAAAATTATGTGACGGTTCTCAAACAGTACAACGAACAAATGAGGTACCTAGTTGTCAAGCGCAAATATTTTATGTATAAAGAGAAACTTGCAGAAGCTATGAATGTTTTCAGACAGAATAAACAACGCTTTACCAATAAAACAATTTAATTCGCAGGTACATACTTGCCATATCTTTGTTAATATGAAGAACTTTTCACATTCCAATTATTGTTGGTTCTTCGAGCCTGGGTGTGTATTTGTATTTAAGTATGTATTTAGACTTATATATGTAGTATATCTACCAGTTGGCCGTCACCCATAACACAAGTATTAAGTTGGACGGACGACCGTGTGTGTAAATGTCCCATATATTTATTTATTTAATAAATTGCTTTATCTACTCTGATACTATAATACAAAGATTATAAAACTGAAAACAAAATTCTTATGACAAACATTACGTACAGAACAAAAATTAAAAATTAAAAAGTTTCATAACGATATAGGTCATGTATGGAAACCTGTATCATAATGTAACTTTTTTTAATCATAACGATACACCTTAAAAAAAGGTTTCAATGAATGGGTCCGCGGCGACGCAACACACATGCGCAATCGATGTTTGTGCCTTGATGCCAATATATGACATTTAAAAAATATTTTCAATATTTAAACGAAGTTTAGTTTTGTTTGTAAAAAAATATGTTTTTGTGTAAAAACATGTCTGAGAGCGGGGATAGTGGTAATTCTACACCACCAGATATTCTGAAAGCTGCGTCAAACATGACCGAGAACCTGTTGCCGACGAAATCTAGGAGCAACAATATTAAATGTTACCACGAGTTCATGGAATGGAAACGTACGTTTTACGTATTATAGTATGAGAGTAGATAAGGTAGTGTATGATACTGTACATAACTTGGTCTTATAACACTCGTGTGACACTATAAAAAATCACACTCGTGTTATAAGAATCCTTATTATGCAACAGTATCATAAACTACTATATTAATCTCGTCCTTATTGAGGGTGTGAATTGTAAGGTGTATGATGTGGCAAATATGTTAAGACCCGCCCGGTGACGCTGTTAAAACCATTAGGGCTAACAGCATACAGTCAGTTAGAAAAAAAAGTATGTTAAGCACACAATTCCCAATTGAAAATCCTATATCATTCCCAGTAGTAGCGATACACTAAATGTAAAATGTGTCTTAAATTTATTAATCTTACATTCTACCAAAAGTTACCAATGTTACATAAAGACATTCCAAATTCAATGTTGAGAATTTACTAATCTAAAGATCTAAGAAATATTAATTATTATGCCATTAATGATTCTCACACTCATATGCACTCATGACTTATATATACATATTGTTTTAGTTTATGTTGTTATGTATGTATATTGTTCCCTAAGTTTTATTATTACTACTTCATTGTCATATTGTAGCACGCCTACATACGTTTTTTATTAACTCCTGAAGGTTGGCTGGGAGATAATGCTTAAGGCATTAAGCCCACCTTTTGTGCAATTATTTGTATATGCATATATTGTAGTTGCTCAATAAAGTTTAATAAAATAAAAAAAGGAATGCGTGCTTCACGTGCTATATAATTTAGACCACCGTAAAGTAAATTATGAAGGTGCAAAGCTATTATCACATTGTTTTATTATTCTGACCGTGTAGATACCGGCTTTCTCCGCAATTATTCCGAGTGTGTTAATTCAATATTTGCTTAACGCGTTAGGAATGACGTACGGGCACACTGACCTACATCCTTCACCTTTACAAAGCACTGTTTCCTTATCACGTATTATTTTGGTTAAGGCCTATAGTTAGTTGAAAAGATTGTAAGCGTTGATCATTCGTATATTCTGTACAAATAAAATTTGATGCTTTATTTTGTGGACATTCCCAAGACTAAAGTATTTACTGTAATTATTCTCAAGGAGCATTACGTAGATAATTACTCCTTGAATATTCTTTTCTGCATAATATATGATAGAGATGTGTCGAATTTTGAGAAAAAGTACAATCGCTGAATGTAACTTTGCTGATCTTGGCTGGTGGGGCATTAGATAACTTATAGCACATGTTTTTGTACAAAACGTTTTTAGTCCGAGTACATAAAAAAAAACTATTAGGACGTTCTTAGTGAGAAAATGCAATGTTCGTATGCCTCTACTGGTGAAAAAACTTCTTAAAAACTGTACAAAGGCACTGAACTGAATAAATTTGTCAGAATCGTATGCAAATCTAACAGTGGATATCCTTCGGTGGAACAAAAGAATAAGAAAATAAATGGAAATTTAAAGTAAGTTATGATGTACTCGAGTTTAATATAAGCTTGGAAGGATTTTGAAAGTTAGGTTCGAAAAATTCAAAATTACATTTAAAAAATACTTAATTCATGTGAAGTATACTGCCCACATATTATTTTACTTTTTTTAAAAAGATAAACACGATTTATAGAGATCAACGACCTTATCATATTACGACACATGAAACGAAAAAACCTTGATCCAAAAACTTACTAACAACAATGTTATTGTTTTCCGCAGGTCTGTCAACCATTACTGACAATATATGATCTTAATTAAAAATGAAGATTGAAGACTTAACTATGCCAAAGTTATTTATTACATACAAATGATCAGTGGATTTGTTTAAAGTCGTATCGTCGGTACCACGCTGTATAGGCACTTATATATCAACTATCACTTCATTATAATTAATACTTCACCAACGACGTATGTCTAAACATACATACGTACTTTGCAAAACAATTATGTATGTAATCCCCTATCGTCGTTATACGGTATCGCAATGAAATTACTTGCGTAATTTGACTTTTTTAAATTCTTCCAACAAAAATAATATTCTCAAATCAATTTTCACTTGTATGGTATCGATTGAAGCTTGTTTGGCTAATTAAATAGGGATGTTTTTATGCGATTTCTTTTAATTTACGATTTAAAAATATAATACACAGTTTTCAAAAGTAATTTAACAGTCGCTGAAGGACTTTAACGTACCATTCTTTTCACCTGCTTTTAGGAGTTCTGTTGTTATTCTGGCATCACCTGATGCATTATTGTTCATAAGTTGTTTGAGAGAGCGAATGGAATTGCCATTCGTGACATTTTACATGGGTAAAAAGTATAATATATTTGTTATTACGGACCATTTTAAGCTCTTTCACTTTCCCGATTGTTAGGGACAGCATTTTGTTCTTTATAGATTGAGAAATTTATGGATTTTTAATTTACCATCAGATCTGGACATGTTTTAATTTTCACCAACTATTTATAATTGTTTATTTATAATTTTTTATTGATTCTATTTCACTGCACAATAGTCGTCGTATTTACATATCGATCGATATCGATATTATAATCGTACATAAATGTACAACTAGTTGATCATGTTCTAGCAATTGTTCAAGGGTTCATTTGCATTTAACAGATAAACCACAAAATATTGAACGTCATTAATCGAATAAATTGACGAACTGAGTTTATTTTTCGTTTTATTCCAAATTCTTTTCCTATTTATAATTTATTGTAATCAATGCATACTTTTAAACAAAGATCTCAAAGTATCCGCTAATCAATTTCAATGTATTAATAAATTGTTCAACTCAAACGCCCCATTGATAACATTAAATGTTAGGAATCGGTCGTAGGAATCAAACTGCCGTTTCACTCAGACTGTACAACATGTCGCTGACTATGGGCGTCATAAGAAGGCTCAGATTCACTCAGCGAGCGATGGAGCGGGCTATGCTCGGAGTGTCTCTACGTGATCAAATCAGAAATGAGGAGATCCCATGAAGAGACTTATGTCCAGCAGTGGACGTCCATCGGTTGAGAATGATGATGATGATTTACAACATGTAAGTAGATCCCATATAAAAATATATGTCTATATTTACGGGAGGAACAAGCTAAGTGAGATGTGTTTATGACGAGCGAATACTCTAATATTAAATAACAATGAGATTTCTATCTCGTTAATAATAACATAGAACAATAAACAGAACTTATATGAGACATGTACCCCATGAGACTTGATAGCCACGACATTAATACATAAAGTAGATTTTAACTGAGCAATCGAGGAAACAACGATATCTGAAAATAGATTTCAACAAGTCTCAACACAAGACTACTATAATTTGTCTAACAAAGTTACATATTAACATCAAGCACGAAGTAGTCATCAAGGAGTCTCATAGTTATATTGAATCCACTTAAAGAACGACACTAAATTTCAGACGAAAACCTCCGCTATCGAAATAATTGTTGCATTCACAAGCCATGGTTGCACAATTATATATTTATTGAGAACTATATAATTAAAAGTCAAATAGTCATTGAAAGAAAATATCCTTGCCCGAAAATTGAATGCTACGAGTTGTATACTTAAAGTTATAAGTATACTTTGAAGAAATAAATTTACTTGTAAGACATTACACGTCGATAAGAACAAATGTTTTCCGAGTCAGACATGCCCTGGTTGCATTTTTTAATTTTTTAATAACATATAATTTTAAAGATAATGTAATTTCCAGAGACGGTGATGATCGCGCCAACATTCAAAGCGCGCTCGTCCTCACCAGGTACCGGTGTGTCTTATCCTCCCCGAGTCTTAATGTGTTAACATACGTATGCTTTGTTTATATATATTAGTGTAACTATAGCATAGATCTCATCATGTAGTTGTTATAAATGATATAACCCAAAATTAACATTTATGTCCTCTGTTCTAATATCAATTCGGTATTTTGATTCTATTAACACGTTCCATACCAAGCGTGATTTCGTTGAGTTTCCTGCTGATCGAAGCTCTACGGTCGGCTTGTGCGTATTGTTTCCAAAAAAGAGGAAAAATGACAGACACCGACAAGTAAAAAAAAACCTTAAAAAACGACAACGCACTTTTTGGATTGCCCAAAATCGCCACATCTGTGGACTTGACGCTTGGACTGTTTCAACGAATATCATGCGACGTAGTATAATCTAATATCTTATATAAATTAAGAAAAAGTAGAGTGTTATTTGTGTATATTTTATATTTTGTATATCTATATTTATACTTCAGAACTTGTTCCATTAAAATTATTTTCAAAATGCAACTGAAAATCTTATTTTACTGGGACAAGAAAGCTTTACCCATATTATAGGTTAGGGCCCCACGGAAGCATGCCCGTTGGCGAGTCGGAACGTGTTAAGATAATCACAGCCAAAAAGTATACCAACCCAATGTAGATTATTTTCTGCAAAGCATTTTCTCGTTGCTTTACGAGATAGAGTTTAATCCATATTGATATCTATCAAGATGCTTTTCTAAGTATCAATACTTAAAATTACTCTTGCAATTTCGCTGTTGCTATCTTATGTTATCCCTTATATCACTGAGATTATAGTAAAGCGGGAACTTAGCATTGATTAAACAGAATGCTTTAAACTTAAATTGCCTTTTATCAAACGGCGTCGTTGAACCAATAAAAACAAAGTGAACTTGGAAACTCCAGCGGATTATATGCTCAGTCTTCAGTTTTCTTTGAAATATCGCTCACGTTCGAAACAGACTGCTTTGTGAGCTAATCCACGTTAAGCATAACTATTTACTGATATTTGGCGAATAAATATGCGATCAACTATAGAAAATTAAAAATTATATAATTATAGTACAGTTTATTTTTATTACCAGACAAATATTCAGTGCATTACTTTCAGTTTATGTTTCTATGACTCGATATGGATATGGATATTTTATATAAATTATTTGATTGTGTATATAAGACATTATATTTGTTATCTGTTGAAGAAGATTCCATACTTTTCTTAGTAGAGGAGTTTTTTTTTAGTAGAGGAGCCTTAATTTTATTATTACCTATTATATTCAAATCTATTTTTTTTTGCCATTAATACGTGTTTCAAATATAACCTTCTTCAAATAGTTAGGTAATAATATAAAAAAAAACATTGTCGTTGTCATGTAACGGGTTGTTGGAAAAGATTAAATGGGTTGACTTTTGAGAAAATTGTTTCTTATTTATTGAATAAGTGTAAAGGAAAAATATCGTTGTTATACCATTATATTCGTAGTATTTAAAAGTTCTCATAAAATTATCATGTACGGAAATGATAAAGAATGATAAAAGACATTAACATAAGAATGATATTACCCTTGAAATTCTTGCATTTCTGACAATATGTATGATTGTGTTATGTATACAGAAATAATTATACATAACGTCGTTTACACATTAAACAGAATTGATCAAATAAAATAATTTTTTCTTACTTTTAGAATAAATTCATCTGCGTATCGGTTTTGTTTTTAAATAATGAAACACTGTTCGGTCAATCTATTTTAGGCTGTCTATTTAATGTTTGCATTCTAAAATACTGATGTGTACTAATTCTAGTTAATAGTCTTGAAATGTTTGCATGTTCGAGAGTTTGTTTTGGAGTTGTGTGGTGTTCTCATTAACATATTTATAATTTCCTTTACAGCTTTCATTGAAACTGTTCGTTGAACTTTTGCAAAGAGCAGTATATATAGGTTGTTTTGTTTCTTTTCTAAGTAAATTTGAATCATACCAGCTGTGCTTGCGGCTTCGCCGTGTAATTACTTTTTTCCCAAATTGAAATTTTGAACGTAAAAGTAGTTTTTGTGAGTTAATCATAAGAGATAGAATACGCTGTCGCGAAGTTTTTTGTAGTATTTTTGTACATCTACGATTTTCTAATACATTACTTTAGTGTTTCTCTCTTGGTTTACGCGCGGAGCACGCGGCTAGCTCCCAACGCGCGATTTTTTTTACAATTGCGTGAAGTATTCAACATAATTTACAAAAAACAGTTATGTATTAGTAACCTCAACTATACGAAAGTATTGCACTTTTTTTGGACAAAAACCGTAGAAAAATCCGTTCAGTAGTTTTTGAAATATTGATCACCTACTGACTAACAGCTTTTGGTGACTTAGTTTTATAATAAGTATATAAATTGATCTTTTCTTTTTTAATTTCAATTATCGTAAATTAAATTATCATTGTTAATGTACAGAAAGCGGCTGTACTGATTTCTTTTTATTTCGGTTGACTCTGAGTAGTACCAAGCACGCCCGGGGCATTTATTCACGAGCTCATTTTTTCTTTATACTTTCACGTCCTATTATATCGGACTCACCCGATATAATAGGACGTGAGTATTATTTCTATACATATATTAGCTATGATCTTTTCTTCAATACAAACAAAGCTCTATGTTGATACCGGTATTGTTAAATCGTGTAGACAGTTTTTCCAGTTGTGTTGATATTTTATTCAGTTTTTCTCTTTCAATTATTAGAACTGCTAAATTCAGGTTTTGAGTTGCATGGATTCAGTGGACTTTTTTAGATCTTCTGTCCATATTCGGCGGTTTTTTTTCTAACTGACTGTATGCTGTTAGCCCTAACGGCTTTTATAATGTCACCGGGCAGGTTTCGGCGGTTTAACGGTGCGGGGTAGTGCGGCGATAGCTCGTATAAACCCCAACGCCGATTAGTTCTTAAAATGTGCCCCGTCTTGTTTGTCTATTTTGCTTTCGCTGCTTATCCGCTGGACCAACATTGATGAAATTTTGTATAATCAAAGCTTACCGGACTGGAGTAATATTATATTGGATACAAAATTCACGTTTTTCCTTGAGGGCACTTTAACGCTTAAGTAAACGCGAACGAAGTTCCCGGAACTATAAGTTATATATTAATTAGAATAGTAAGTAGCATATTCTATTTTCCCAGTTTTTTTTATAACTTAGTAGAAAAAAATTGTAAGAACCCTCATGGCTATGTATACTTAATTGTATGTACTCGTAAATCGCAAAGGGAGTTTTTGTCCAATAGTGGCATAGCTATAGGCCGCTGCATATATACTTTTATTTTTATAAAACATATTTTTCAAATATGAAAAAAAAGGCGTCCTTTATTAGAAACAATATTTTCTGTTCAATAATTTTGTTCTCAGAATCAAAGATGATTCTGGTATCAACCGGGTAAAAGAAGACTTTTACCCGGTTTTTATTACTACAAATTGTATGACAATCTACCAAATTCGACATCACTTTCCTGCCCTTATCCCACTCTAAGTGGGGTCAGCACAACATGTTACGGGTCGTAAATGTCGTCATGTGAGAACTCGGTAAGAAAGAGGGTGGTCTATTCTACTCAACCGGATACTACACGGCGGGTCAACTTTGTCGCCTTGTACGACACCTCGGTAAGAAATGAGGGTCTATTCTACTCAGCCGGATACCACACGGCATATTCTACCAAATTCGACATTCATTCTCTTTTTTAATATTAATATTGTTATTTTCAAAGGTGCCCTACGCGCCTATCACAATACACCAGCAATGATAACTTAAAAGGTCATAAAAAAGGGGCCCATAAAGCGGGCATTAGCATTTCTTCGTGTTATTACTGACTTTTACGATACGGTCCCGCCTTAGTGCAGGGGTAAATCGAATGGAAATGAATTTATCAGGAACATTTCAGTCACATTATATATTTCATTCCCTTTTTGACCATATAACTCAATTTTCACTGTCGAATTATTAAAACCTTGAGATATTAATATAAGAATAGTAAAAATTTTACTCTTATAATCGAGCTTCGTATTTGGCCGGTTTCCTGTATCTTATATGTTTCGTATGAAGACGCTATCAGAAATTACTTTTTATTAAATTGTTATTGTCATTTTTATTGTGGTTTGGTCACACATTTGTATCACATAATTGATGTCACAATGACTAGAGACTTTTATACAGCCATCCCTGTATCCCAAGAGACTGAGCACACGTCAACTTAACAGTTGTCCAGCCTCAGAGAAAGCACCGCATCAGGCATGCTGTGACGCTAGTAAAGGTTCTTCGATCTATTCTTCTCATTTCATACACTGGGTGATGCATCTGTGCTCACTTGCATAGCCTATAAAAGCCCTTTGTGGCTTAAGATAGTAGCAATTTAAAAAGTTATCTCACAGCTTCTTGATATTGGGCAGAGCAAATTGGCCTCTTCTCTCCGTTGAGGAGAATGATTAGAGCTTATAATCTAATGCTATAATAAAACTATAATAGCTAATTAGAATCCAATGCGTATTAGTAGGTGTAGTGTATGTGAATAAGAATAGAAGTTTTGATGGAAGGTAGATTTATAATAACAGAGGTTCTGTCGTCTCACACCTCGTTCGGACGGGCGTAAAAATAACGTCGCGTTAAAATTCAGCGTACGCCCCGTACGCACGGGCGTAAAAATAACGTCGCGTTAAAATTCAGCGTACGCCCCGTACGCACGGGCGTAAAAATTACGTCGCGTTCAAATTCAGCGTAGGCGTAGTGGGTAGTGACCCTGCGTTCATCTACGCGGGTCGCGGGATCGTTTCCCGCCGAGAGCCAACATTTTCTATAAAACTTAAATTTGTTGATTCGTCGAGCCTGGGTGTATATTTGTATTTAAGAATGTAGGTATTTAAAATTAAATATTAGTATATTTACCAGTTTTATTCACCCATAACACAAGTATTAAGTTACTTACTTAGAGGATGTACGACTGTGCGTGTAAGTGTTCTTTATATTTATTTATATTATCATATATTTATTCATATGTTTAATTTTTTTTACTGACAAGGTTATTTTCTTTTTTTTTTCAATTTACAGTTTAACCACTGTTTGTCATTTTTAACTCATGCTGAGTTAGCCTATAAGTGAGATATACGGGTTAGTAATTCTAAGATAATTGTGTCTATACATTATATTGTAAACTATATATTGCGTTGACTTCCTATTTAAAAAAATAAACGTAATAATATAAGATAAATAAAATAGAATAAGTGTTAAGTGTCATATCATAACCATACTATGCACTCTCAGGCAAAAATTAAATAACACGTCAGACCGTCGAGGGAGCTCGCGACGGACTGAAAGCAACGCTCGCGATTTTTTCGCGTTCGTGCGAATAGGAATAAGAAGTTTCGTATGTTCTATTCGGTTACGCCCATTTCTACCGCCTTAAAATGGAACACTGCGCTATAAAAATACGTCGCGTTTTAAATCAGCTATCGTGTGAACAGATTTATATCCATTTATTTCATTTTTTACGATCGTCCGAACGAGTCGTGAAAAATAATTTGCGTTAAAATTACAAAATAGGCGTTATAAGAAGTTTCGTATGGTATATTCAGCTTAACATCCTCGCCCTAACCAATGCGCCTTGAACCAAAGCGGCGCGAACACTATATTCTTCTATTCTGTTATAACGTGGAATAAATTTCACTTTTTAAAAAAAGATTTATTGAGATTTATATATGATTTAGATATATGGATTTAGGAATTATATTAATAAGAGCCTTTGGCAACCATGTCGCGGCTGCGGTCGAGGGAAGACTGGCGCTCCCGATGCTTGAGTGAGCTTATAGCCCGAGACAATGCTGATGCAGCAGTAGCGCATCAGCATTTCCATTAACACTACCAAGATATAACACCTCCCCTCATATAAAAATAAAGTTCGGCTTAAATGTCGAAGTTTATGTTTAAATAAAGTTAGATGTCTCTTCTGATTCTGGGGTGAGAACTATCCCTTTGTCGTAAATTTATTTCTGTAGGTTGTACTATGTCTTCGAGAGGAATATCACGCGTTTCAAGGTTGCTGCCAGCTTTACAAATATTTATAATTTTTGATTTAAATATTATTAGACAAACAATAGATAATGCCATAAGAATTACTATAATTGAATAATGTGCCCCATATTTTATTAAATGTGGTTCGTTGATTATTTTGTTTAATCTCTCAATTACATCCGGATCAAAATTAATGTTTTCCAATTCTATATTTTCCAATTTCGAGATGGGTGTGTTTTGATTATCTGTTGTCTGTTTAAACTTATGTATATTACAGCAAGAATCGTTTATTATATTAAATTCGGGGGTTACAACTAATGGTGATTTAATAACTAACATATTATCGTTTGAATACAATATGGTGCTTTTACAATAAGCTGTGCATTTCTTGGGTATATTTAGTATGCCGGTTCCAAAGATACCTATTTCTGTTAGTTCTGAACCATTACAATCTATAGATAGTTTTGATGGTGCACTTTGTATGAAGATCCACCTATTATTGGAAATAGGTTTCCAAATGTCAATGATGCCGGATAAGAATTCTGTTCTACACTGCACTGGTATTTCCGTTATCACTTTAGATAAAAGTTCACTTTCACAACAAGGATTTACGTTTACCGGAAACACATTCATGATATTGCAGATATGGTTTGTAGATTCTATCACTTTGCAGGAAGATAAGGACTCAAGGCTGGTGTAATGCGATTTATCCTTAGTGATCGCGATATATTTATTTTTCGGTACGACAAGTGTGAATGAGTCTGGCTTTACAGAATTATGTGGAATCGGTAATGGAATGTTATGATATAAATAAAAAACCTGAGGGGTAACGAGTGGTACTTCTAAGACAAATATAATTCTATTGTTAGAATAATAACATATTAAATTTGAAATATTATAAATAGAGTGAATAGAACTTATGTCTAATTTAAACGCTAATTCTAAACTTCTAGGCAAATATTTATTGTTGTCGACAAGTTCTCGATATAGTTGATGGGGAGTTATAATAGAGGGGTGAAGAACATTTAAATTAGAGAACAAAATCGAATTGATGATGTCTTCTAACTGAAGGGATAAATTAAGTAGGGATGCTTCTAAACTATTGAAGATTGTATTCATATCTGATAGAACTATTAGTTTGTTTGAAATTTCTAATGCTTTATTTAGTTTTACAGAGAACTTATCAACAGCTTCATTTAATTTAATTTCATTGACCTTTAAATTGTGCAGTGAATGATTAAAGGAATTAATAGCGGAGGAAGAGACTAATATATTTTCTTTGATCAAATATGCCAAGTTTTTGTTATTGTTTTGTACAGCATTAATTGCGTCGTCATATTTGATCGCATCGTTTTCATCTAATGTGCCAAAAATGTGTTTCATTACGGTTCCTACACCACCAAACCATGCTCCACGCTTTGATCTCTTGTCGAGGAGATGAGAGATGGCGTGATATTTTTTATTAATATTTCGGTACTGCACAATTAAGGGTTCAAGCATATTATTGCATTTCAGCTCATCTGTAATATTCATGTCCTTATTGCAAATATGGTTCATGTTAGTAAGGACAGAATTGATGTTTTCGATATGAATTTGGATGTGAGAGATATCGATTGGCATTAATATGCTTAAATGTCCGTTTACAATTTTTAGTTGACCGATGTAATCAAAAAAGATTCCAGAGCCTGATGAGACTGGTTGTACATAACTTGGGGTGACTAATGTAGGTGAACTGAAATGCAAATAACTAAACTAAGTACAAACCTTAACAAATAGTAAAAATAATAGTAATAATAAAATTTAAAACAAAAGAGTTATATATATAAAAAAAATATTCATAAGACTAATTAAAAATAAAAGATTTAATATTTTAACAAATTTTAGAATTATTCTACAAAATCGTACAACGACACGTGTATGTAATGGGTATATACATATATTTTAAACTTCCTGGGAGGAAGGAGGGGTGACTGAAACCTCAGCTGGTTTAATTTCATCGACATGATGCTTAACATGCCTTCTGTTAATTAGGAGGGAAACAGTATTGTTTCCGTGCATTTTAATGATTTTATAGGGACCTTTCCAAATGGGAGAAAGGGCCTTTCGAAGTCTTAGATGATTTTTCAAATATACAAAATCACCGACTTTAAATTTGGTGTTTCGTGTTTTCTGGTCGTAATATAGTTTTGATCTCTCCTTAGACTTTTGGATATTTTGAAGAGCTTGTTCTCTTGAGAATTTTAATCTATGTTGGAGCATCTTAACATAATCAGGGTAAGTATCACAAGATTTTTCGTCGAAGACAGAGTCTGGAATATAGGGTTTGTGACCAAATAACAGTTCGTATGGTGTATAATGTGTGGTGCAGTGAACTGCAGAGTTGTACGCGAGCATAGCTGTGTAAACATATTTTGGCCAGTTATCCTGATTTTGATTAACGTATGATTTTAGGTATTCCTTAAGAGTAGAGTGGCTTCGTTCTAAAGCACCCTGTGTTTGTGGGTGATATGGAGAGGACCATAATTGTTTAATTTTGAGGAATGCACATGTGTTTTTAAACAGTTCCGCAGTAAAATTCGTGCCTTGATCGGTTAAGATCATTTTTGGGATACCGAATATAGATATAAAGTGAATAAGACAGTCCGTGGTTTCTTCCGCGCAGACGCTACGTAAGGGGTATGCTGCGGAGAATTTAGTGAGGTCGTCTTGTATTGTCAAGATATATTTGAGTTTCGCGTGTCCTGATTCGGGTAGAGGTCCTACGATATCGAGGGATACTCTTTGGAAGGGTGTACTGGAAGAGGTTGTTATTTGCATTGGAGCTCTATTTGTTTTCCTAAGAGCCTTATTTTCTTGACATAATGTACATTTACGGACATAGTTTTCTACGTCTGACCTCATGTTTTTCCAATAGTATTTTTCTTGAATTCTTTTTAACATTCTAGTGGATCCCATATGCCCGGCAATGGGTAAGTCGTGATTCTCCTTTAAAATTTTGGGGATTTCACTTAGATTTGGATAATTAATGATGTTCCTGTAAATTTTAATAGCGATGTTAGTGCCATGAAAAAGGTACGCGAGTATATTGTATAGTTTTATATAGGATGTTTTAGCAAACGGGTCTTTGAAATCCGTTATAGCAATTTCATTTGGAGCTTCGTTTCCCGTGACTAACTCGTTTCTAAGGTTTTGCAAGGCTTTATAGAGATCGGGGTAAGTTACTTCATCAAAATGGTATACCTTTGTAAAGGTGAAATAGTATATTCTGTTTTCAGATTCTAATCTAAGGGATGAACACAGTGTCCGTTCTTTATTTAAAAATTCGTTGACGTCAGATTGATTTGCAAGGATTTCTTCCACAAATGGGTTAGCATCATCTAAGTCAATTGATGTAGGGATAATAAGGATTTTACAGTCTGCGTCTAATAATTTGTTTGCATATTCATGGATAACGGTGTCATATGTGTGCTTTTTATTAGTAGTCGTTTTCAGGTATTCCGAGTAGGTTTCATTACAGGTTTGATTAGACTTCGGCACATTTATAGGATTTAGGTTATTCGGTTCATTGAGGGTTTCAGCATTAGATCCAGAGGGCAGAGGATCGTCCATTATTTCCTGAAGAGGATCAGGATTAGGTAGATTGCCATTGTCAGGTAAGGATTTTGTGGTTTGTTGTACTTCCTCCATATCATTACATATGTCTCTTTCTGTTTCAGGTTCTGGTGGGCAACCATGGAGATCAAAGTCAACATGCTCGAACGGGATTGGGGAATTGGCGAGTAGATCTTCTATATCAAATGGACTAAGGGTCATATTATCCAAGGTTTGGGGTAGAGTGTCTGATGGACCTGCACCAGGCGAAGGTAAGTCTGTAGAGTCGCTTGGATTAACGTCTCCAGTTTTAACCGCGTTAATAGGATTTGGGATATTAGGTGGATGACGTGATAAAGCATCTGCTGCGGAATTATATTTGCCCTTGCGATATATTATCTCGTACTCATATTCTTCAAGTTTGAGTCTCCATCTTTGGAGTTTACTAGAAGGGTCTTTGTGATTAAACAGCCATTTTAATGGTCGATGATCTGTTATTATTTGGAATTTCCTACCGTACAGGTAAGGCCGAAAGGTTTTGCAACCGAAGATTATAGCAAGAAGTTCTTTTTCTGTAGTGCTATAATTGCATTCATTTTTATTCAGTGTTCTGGAAGCAAAGGCAATTGGTCTGTCTTTACCGACAGAACCTTGGGAGAGTACAGAGCCAATTGCGTGATTTGATGCGTCGCAGGTAAGAATAAAGGTTTTGGTAAAGTCAGGGTAGTTTAGTACTGGAGCAGTCGTCAGTTTTGTTTTTAATTCGTCGAAAGCCACTTGTTGTGGATTTTGCCATTCAAATGAAACGTCCTTTTTCAAGAGGTTAGTTAGAGGCTTAGCAATCTTAGAAAAGTCAGGGATAAATCTACGATAGTAAGAGACAAGTCCAAGGAAGGATTTTATGTCTTTGGGAGATTTTGGTCTAGGAAAATCTATAACGGCCTTTATTTTATCAGGGTTTGGTTTTACACCCTGTTCTGTTATGATATGCCCTAGGTAGGCTACTTCTCGTCTGAGAAACTCACATTTATCGGGTTGCAACTTAAGATTGTGTTCCCTTAAACGTTGGAAGATACAGCGTAAGTTATTAATGGCCTTGTCTAGATCATATCCGTAGAGAACTATGTCATCTAGGTATACAAAACATCGTGTTCCTTGAAGTCCAGCTAGTGCGGTATTCATTAATCTTTGAAATGTAGATGGGGCATTTTTAAGCCCAAAAGGCATGCGCGTGAATTGATAATGACCTTCGGGTACCGAAAACGCTGTTTTGGCTTTGTCTTCTTCCTCTATAAGTATCTGGTGGAATCCCGAGGCTAAGTCAAGGGTACTGAAGTATTTACTCGAACCAAGCTGGTCAAGGATCTCATTTATTTGTGGAATGGGGTATGTGTCTCCTATAGTTATGTCGTTCAGTTGGCGGTAGTCTATGACTATCCGCCACTTCCTTTGTCCGGATGAATCTAATTTTTTGGGGACAACCCAAATAGGAGCTGACCAAGGTGAGTTTGAGGGTTCTATAATCCCTTGATCTAACATCTGGTTAACTTGTTTTTTGACTTCTGACTTATGGATTTCTGGAAAACGGTAAGATTTGACGTGAATAGGAACTTGGGAAGTTGTTTGGATAGAATGTTTCAGGGTGTTTGTAAAGCTCAGTTTCTCGTCAGGGAGATGGAAAATGTCAGAGTACTCGGAACAAAGATTGTAGAGCGCATTTTCTTCTTCGGGATTTAGATGCGAAGTTCTAAGTTTATTAAGGACTTCTTGAGTACGGTGATAGGAGTCATGATATTGAATTGAATTAATGAGATGTGATTGGGTTGGTGATCCTGGTGTGTTTGAAGGTTCCATTGGATTTAGAGTAAGATTTAAATTTGAATTAAGGGCGATAGGCGATTCCGTTATATTTACAACTGTTAAGTTGATTCTTTTGTTTTCTTTTACTCTCACGAGACAGTTTGCTATTAGAAGGTCTTTTATTTGAGTTTGGTCTAAGATAGTCCCTTCTATTAATTCCGGATTCGAGACAGAACATTCAATGACCATTTCTGATCTAGCAGGTATAGTGTAAATAGGTTCATGAAAGAATAGTTTTAGATTTATATTATTAATTTTCAGAATATTTTTATCATAGTCAATATTACAGCGAAGGGCATTCAGCATGTCATTTCCGACTATACCATCATATGGTAGGTTTATTTCTTTTACTACATGGAATTTGTAACTTATTTCTTTTTTGGATAAATCTGATAATTGCAATTTTAATTTGAAATGGCCTAATGTTTTAGTCGATTCGTGGCCTGGATCTATACCTTTAAGGTTAATTCGTTCTTTAACGAGGTTGGGATTATTATGGATAGAGTCAGATTTAATTAGGCTAATCGAGGACCCTGAATCTATGAGTAATGATAATGGTATGTCTGAAACTGATGATTTTACAAGAATGTGAGGTAATAATATTTTTGTAGGATCAGTGGTGATTTCGTAGATTTTATTTGATATAGACTCGTGTGATTTATTAGGTTCAGTGAGATTGGGAAAGTTTGTTTTAAAAATTTTTATTTCCTGAAGGAGGTCTCCGCTTTGGGGCTGGTTACCCTGTTGTGTGGCCTTTGGACGAAGGTCTCCGCTTTGGGGCTGGTTACCCTGTTGTGTGACCTTTGGACGAAGGTCTCCGCTTTGGGGCTGGTTACCCTGTTGTATGACCTTCATGTTGGATTCAAACGGGTTGCCGATTTGGGACTGGTTACCCTGCTGTATAACCCTTGGACGAAGGTCTCCGCTTCGGGGCTGGTTACCCTGTTGTATGACCTTGATATTAGATTCAAACGGATTACCGATTTGGGACTGGTTACCCTGCTGTGTAACCCTTGGACGAAGGTCTCCGCTTTGGGGCTGGTTACCCTGTTGTATGACCTTGATATTGGATTCAAACGGGTTGCCGATTTGGGACTGGTTACCCTGCTGTATAACCCTTGGACGAAGGTCTCCGCTTTGGGGCTGGTTACCCTGTTGTATGACCTTGATATTGGATTCAAACGGGTTGCCGATTTGGGACTGGTTACCCTGCTGTATAACCCTTGGACGAAGGTCTCCGCTTTGGGGCTGGTTACCCTGTTGTATGACCCTTCGTTTGGATTGGATAATAGATGTTGTTGAAATAGGTGTTTTGGATTTAGTGGTATGTATAGGCCAACGTGTGTCGACTTTCGACTGAGGCCTCGTGCGACACGAAAACGAGACCCTTATTGGTTTAACTCTGCGCTCTCGTTATTATCACAAACGTCTTCTCCCTCTGATTCAGGTTCGGGTATGAAATGTACGCGAGAAGTAGAAGGTTTTTGTTGATATGAATTTCGGAATCGGTTATTATTATATTCTCTTCTTTTGCAGTTTTCGATTACGTGACCTGGAAGTTTACAGTATCTACATTGAAGATTTGATTGATCACTGTTGGGTTTGTGTGCTCCCGAGTAATTAGGTTGGAAATTTTTTGGTGTAAATGTTTGGGTTACGAAAGGTTTAGTACGCGGATTTTGATTTGGAACAGAAGATGATCTTTGTGGTTTATGTTCTGAGTTACGTCTGTATAATGTTTCTTGAATACGCTCTTCCGAAATTGCAAAGTTAATTGCTTCGTTCAGATTTTTGGGTGACTTACACCTGACAATGTTAGAGACTCTGGGTTGAAGACCCATTAGAAAATGGTGGAGGGCAAGCTCTTCCATTGCCGCAGTGCGGCCCGATAATTCTTTTACTTTACTGTTAGATAAGGAAATTTCAGTTAGAAGTTGTGATAAACATGTTTCCACTCGGAGGGAAAATTGGGTTACGTTTTCATTATACGCTTGACGACTTTCTTGTAATTCGGTAAGTAAGTGAGAATAGTGTTTCCTGACACTGAACTGGGTTTTTAAAAAATCTTTGAGCTGCTCCCAGGCTGTAAATTCTTTAATAGAACAGGCTACCTCAGCTTTACCGCTGAGTTGGCATAATATATATTTAAAAACTATTGGTTTTTGAATTTCTGTGGCGAGTTCATAAGCATTGTTACAATTTATTATAAAAGAGTTCAATGTTTCTCTGTTCCCGTCATAGGGCTTGATAAATTTTAATAGTATATTTAAATCTAATTCCATGATATTCGTCTGATTATTACGCTTAGCCCCCCTGGTTTTCCTGGAATCGCAAGTTCTTTCGTCTTCCGTATCGGATGGTAAGTTTATATCACTAGGAATTTGCAACGTTGTTTTAGACGATTTCGATTCGGACATTGTTATTAATTCTCGAAACGATAATTGTTGCATACACAGAATGAATAAGATAACAAATATAAGCCAGACTCACTCAAGCAATACGAAGAATGCGTAGGCGATCGCGATAGTGTTCATGTTGACAGGATATGATGACACCTGGATTCTTGTAGGTAGTTTCACTGAATTCACCCAATGAATTTATTTATAGGATTATTTAAAATAATTATTGTAGGAAATTTAATCATAGAGATTTTGTAGAAGTTTTGTAGAAACAGGAAATATCGGCCGTTTTAGAATTTATGACACTGCCACTTTTGCACTTTTAGAGTTATTATTTATTTATTTCTTTTAGAGTTTTTACACTTTTCGGGTATTTTGAGTTCTTTCACAGTATAGCACTTATTTTAATAGAGACCGAGGACCCAGTTTTGGATCCCTTTCCGCTGCCACCAATGTTATAACGTGGAATAAATTTCACTTTTTAAAAAAAGATTTATTGAGATTTATATATGATTTAGATATATGGATTTAGGAATTATATTAATAAGAGCCTTTGGCAACCATGTCGCGGCTGCGGTCGAGGGAAGACTGGCGCTCCCGATGCTTGAGTGAGCTTATAGCCCGAGACAATGCTGATGCAGCAGTAGCGCATCAGCATTTCCATTAACACTACCAAGATATAACAGTTCGCTAAAGTAGCTCCTTATCTATTTTAGCTGTGCGTCGATTTTGACAAACGCATAGTAGAACATTTCACTCAAGTAATGTCTATGAATTGGTTTGAATGACCCTATGCGTCCCTGAGCACTGTGCGTTCTCATAGTAATGTTTATAAATACGGGTGTTACTCACTTTCACAACGACCACGGGTAAGGGCGGGCGCGCGTGCGGTATGTGTAGCAGAGAGCCGATATAACGCTGAGGGTGAAAGTACGAACAGTACAGTAGGTTATATATCCTAGGAATTTTCCAAAGAAATGAAAATTCCTGACGAACATTCCTTCACCGCAATGCGCATTACGAATTACGAGTATATCAGTATGCAATACTGTTGTACTGTTGTAACTAAAATACATTTTTTTAAACCATGATACTTGTTATAATTAAAAAATATACTTACATATAATCTAAAATAGAATGAATGCAGGATGGATGAAGTGGCGACAGGTCTCAGGCACAATATGTGACCCCCGAATGCCCCCTAAACTAAAGGGAAAAATTTATACATCGGTCATAAGACCTGTCGTAATGTATGGATCAGAATGTTGGGCAATGAAAAAGATGAATGAAAGAAGAGTACATGCAAATGAGATGAGGATGTTAAGGTGGATGTGTGGTGTGACAAGACTTGATAAAATAAGAAATGAGTATATAAGGGGAAGTCTGAAAGTTGCGCCCATTATAGAAAAGATGAGAGGTGCAAGATTGGGATGGTATGGACATGTAATGAGGAGGGATGAAAATCATGTGATCAAACGAGTGTTGAGTATGAATGTGGATGGATATGTGACTAGAGGAAGGCCTAAAAAGAGATGGTTGGACTGTGTGAAGTATGATATGCATATAAAAGGAGTAGCGCCAGAGTTGACGAATGATAGAAGAGAATGGAAGAGAAAAACATGTTGTACCGATCCCACTTGAGAGTGGGAAAAGGGTAGTAGAAAGAAAGAAGACTTACATATAATCTAAAAAGTACGGGATATGTATTAGTTGAACTGTGTAAATAATAAAACTAATAAACATAACCGGTTTAATTGTAATAAATACTGAAGACTATATCACATCACCTTTCGCCGCTCTCTTGAAATGAATTTCATAGGAATATGTAGAGATAAAGAGAAGAATATTATACCTTTATTAGTCGACTGAAACAAATTTGTAATAGCTGTTACTTTTGCGTACTTCCATAATGCAAGTCACGTACATTCCCATATTAAAAGTAACGATCAAGTTTAAGCTGCTATATCGTTATGATAGTATAACGCTCGCGGGTGGCCTTTTAAGGTTAAGGGAATGAAACCAGCGTATTTTGTACAAGCGAACGTAAAATAGCATATATTACTTTCTAAACGTACTCATTAATATGGTCTAGGCAATATTAATGAGTACGTTTGGTTTATTTAAACAAAATTATGTATGCTGTAAATAAGGTAAAAATAAATTGTAAATAATCATATTAATCTATTATATATTTTTCTATTCTAATTTTTTTATTATTACTTATGTACCATGACAAAAATTAAGAAAACAAATGTTAATTAAAAAATGAATTTATCCCTTACTCAGATATCTGCCAGTTAACCTACGAAGTGAGACAATTGATAGAAAGCAGTCTTGGTATGCAAATATCAAAACTTATTAACTATTATTATGCTTTCTAGTATCCTAAATCCAATATAAAAGTTGGCTTTATATCACTTAAAGTAGCGGCCTATTACAATCCTACTGCTGGGAATAGGCCTCCTCTCTCCGTTTCTGGAGAGAAGGGTTGGAGCTAAGAATTCTCTAGAGATATGCAGGTTTCCTCACGACGTTTTCCTTCAACGAAAAGCGTGTGATAAATTGCAATTATCAATTAGACACATGAGTTTTAATAGAAAAACTCATTTTTTTGGGTTTGAAATCGTGTTCCCCTCGAAAGAGTCGCATGGTCATACCGCTGGGCTATCACAGCTCATATCACTTATGGAAATTTAATAATTCAATGGGCTCTGACACATCTTATTTCTACGGATAGCGTATTAAATTGGTGTCTACTGTTGCTTAATCTGATAAAAAACATGGACTTTGTGTCACTTATGGGAATTAAATAATTTGATATGATCCGACACATATTTTCTTGCAAACTTTGATTGCGGTGTGTTTAATGCTATCCTTAACATAATATTATTTTGGTATAAGATAATCAAATTCTATTCAAATCTTTATCGTGCTGTAAAAAAAAGAAATGAATACGTATGAAAATTGTATTGTTTATTTTGAACGTTATAATTGTACTATTCTGGACCAACGCGATCTTCCCGCTTGTTTCAGTGCCACAATGCTGTTTTGCTTTCAGCGCTGTTCAAGCAAATATTACGTCATGTGATAACACTGTACCTGCACTTCCTCTTTGCGAGGCTAAGTAAATATACATAGTAGATTATATAGTAGTTCGTTTTACATTTTTACTTGATACTTCGTCTATTTTCCATACTTATCTACATTGAGTTTACCATTTAGCGAGCACTACGTATATACATACCTTTTGCGTGATAAAATAAACTTATAGTCAATTTTATGTCTAATTTTTTAATATTAATGTTAAAAATTGTGACTATTATATGATAAATATTATTATTGTATAAAATTAATTGTGATAACATAAAAAGATTTCTATCTGTATGTTTAATGTAATATTAATTTAATTGTAACTAAATGTTTGTTGAATTACTCAACTCGTCTTTAGAAAACGCTATGACGTAAAGGGGGGAAAAATGGCGGGATTGTTGGTGGCTTATAAAATAAGACTGCTTGCTGTTAGGGCTAGAGCATTTTTAGTCGTGTTAAGGTGTTACTCTGCCCGAATAAAGTTTAAAAAGTGATAGATGTGTAAAAATGAATAATAAAGACTGTGTAGATGGTTCGGCGCCGACATACACGTACAATTTTGGAAAATCATATTCGTCGGATTCTCTTTTCCGGAAGATTTGTAAAATCGAATAATTTGTAGGAGTCTTAAAGAGACTTTTAAGCTCCGATTTAAAACATTTCTTATATATCAGGTAAATAATCATGAACATGTATAATTCTACAGCAAACGCTATTCGGTGAAGGAAAACATCGTGAGGAAACCTGCATATTTCAAGAGAGTTCTGGAGATATGTGTAACCTACCAATCCGCATTGAAGCAGCGTGGTGGATCATAGCTCCAACCCTTCTTTCCAAAAAAGAAGAGAGGAGGCCTATTCTCAGCAGTGGGATAATAAGAGACCGTTACTTACTTTTTTTCTTACTTGCAAGTCTACAAAATCTCAACAGGCAGCCTAAGTAATATATTGGTGGCAAATTGTTGTTACTATCCTTCCGCTGGGCAAAGGAACTTTTGAATATTGGTATTGGAGCTTAGGCACACTACACCACTGGTTTAGCAGGTATTACATATTCCAGGCATAGGCAATTATGGCTTGTATCGGACTATAATATTATTTATTTCTTAATTATTAAGGCTAAAAATGTTAAGGTCGCCAGTGTTACTTAGTATTCTGTATTGACTCAGTATGTAGATTCTTGTTCAAACAATAATCTCACCTTCAATATGACTTGTTCATATAATACCACAATCGTATACATCTGACTTGCGGTTAATTAAACTGTTACTAATGCTACGGATGCTCGCTTTTGCTAAAGAAGTCACACGTATTAAAGATTCAATATTGCATTTTCAGAAATTTTCATGATTTTAAATACGACGATGTGATCGATTGGTTTTTCATCGATTTCAGAAATTATTGATTCCCTTCAGTTATTTTGGTAATTGTGGTTCTTTTACGGATATCTTTTTTTTGGTTCAATCACGTGCTTTAAGTATGGTAGAAATACTAAAAGCACGACTCGCTTAATTGCCCGCTGAGTTACTGAACTTTATAATGAGGCTTCTCCATATATTATCAAATGCACGTCTTGTCCACGACTTTGATCTTCAACGGACGTAACGCGAACTATAGTTATGTTGAAATATCAAAAATATGAATAATATGCTATTAACCATTGACATTATTATTCGACACCTGGCCTATGTGCATAATAAACTAATATATGTCTTTAATTTCTCATATATATTGTCGCAGTTTAAATTTTATAGTTCCTACGTTTGAGTAAATGTTCAATATCACACGCGTCGTTAAATCGCAGGGTCATAAACTCAACCTCGATTCAAGGATTCTCCGTCAAATTATTCACGTTTATTTGAAATCGTTACTTCATTGCTGCTACTTGGAACTAAATTAATAATAAAACAATGATGGCCGAATGGACTTAGTACATGGTTCTGACTGAGGGTTGCGCAATGTTATGCTTAATTAATATTTACAGTAAAGTAAAACATCGTGACAAAGCCTGCGTGTGCCTAAAAAAACTTTTTTATATGTAACAGCGTGATTGCATCGATCGTGTTTTGACTTATTAACAAATAAAGTTAAATCCATTAGTGTAGTTGAAAATAGAATCGCAATACAGAGTTCTTGAAAAATTATAAAATAACAAAAGATTTCTTCCAGTTACCATCAATAAATATTAGAGTGCTCAGAATGTTGGCTGTACAACTTCGTTATCGGGTTAGCCTGAATTGATTCGAACCTATAAAAGGTCTTCATGAACCTCAATCTTAATCTTTTCAGCATTATGATATTGGGAGCTGCGAGCAGTATCTCTTTTGCCAAAACATATAACACCAATTACGATCATAGTTCTATTATAGATCATTCTTAAAAATGATGGTAACAAATTAATCTTAACAATCCCTAAAGAAATCATTAATATTTCGTCAAAGAACGAACAATCCTAAAGAACAAAGGCAGCGAAATCTGAAATTTAAAAACTTCATAAGTTTGGATAGCTAGTCTTTTAATGTCATTTCTATTTGTAAATATGATTGTTCTTTTACATACGAGGGATTGAACTGATTTACAGGAAAAGTGTACAGAGAGAATAAAAGTAATATTAAAATTGTTGCAAACTCTAACGGTAAGCCATTTTACTTTACTGCAGCACAAAGAAACATAATCCCACATTTATAAAACCCAAATACGAATTATATATAGAGTTTTTGCGTATAAGCTTATCTCATTGCTGTACGGAGATAATTATTGGTATTATCAAAAAACAAAATAAAATTTTATTAGTAAAAAAAATTATAGTTAAACAGTACCTTAGATTAAAAGTTAAAAAGGTAACATGTACAAAGGATTACTTATCTCTATAAGAGATCTCTGCCACAACATGTTACAAACATGTGTGTCACATGATTTGCCTACATATTTTACGACCGGCCGCCTGCCTGACGTCAACTTACCTTAGTCGCCTTTTACGACACCTCGGTAAGAAATGAGGGTGGTCTATTCTATGTAGCCGGATACCACACGGCATTCACCTTAGTCGCCTCTTACGACACCTCGGTAAGAAAGGAGTCTATTCTATTCTGTCGGATACCACACGGCTATAGTGGAAACCTAATATAAGGTACATTAAATAGTTAAAAAATACAACTTAAAAAGCACTATAAAACATTTATAAATTAAATATGGATAAACCTATTTTTTTATACGTAAATTTAGTAAATTTGACGAAAGAATTTGCCTACTACGAATAGATTAATGAAATAAAACATTAAATTTAAGAAACAATGTGTAGAACTAGCTTATCTAATGAAAAATATAATAGAAATTGCCTTAAAAATTATAGTGTTCCTACGTAACCACATTATGTTATTATGAGAACGACAGAATTAAACTACCAAATACGAGTATGATGACCGACAAATAAATCGTTTTATGACCAAGAGTTTTGTGACCATTCTCTTCTGAAGCACATTAGAATAATATATTTTATGCTAGGAGCTCATAAATTTACAGTAGGTATCGCCTCAGAATCACATATTGGATGGGCATTAAACTAAAACCCAAAATATGGGTTATTTTAGGGAAAGATATAAAAATAGGACAGCGTTTATTGCAAAAAAGAGTAGTAAAAATTAATAAAAAGACTCCCAGACTCCCATAAAGTTCATCAAAAACTTTATATTCCAAATGAACTCAGATGATAAAAGCAGGTGAATAATTAAGAAAACTGCTAGTATAAATAATAAAATGGCCAGCCAGATTAGCTAGGTCGTTAAGCCGATACTTAAATGAACCTCAATAGATTTTAATATATTTTTTAAATATTCTATGTCAATTCTATGATGGCCTAGTAGTTGCAGAGCGTGGCTCTCATCAAGGGTTACCTTGTTTAAATCCTAGATGTTGGATGAATGACCTTTTCAATAAATAAAAATATTTACAGCGCTTTACGGTGAAGTAAAGATTTTGTACAAATTGTCAATACATGTTGGGATAGATTGATTGGCCTATACGTAAATTCGTTAGACAGAAGACCTTCGGAGTAGTTACAGCAGTAACAAGACGCATTTCTTGTACCAATTTGGACATTCCATATAATCCCGCCGATAAGTTACATCAAATTGGTAGCATTGACATCTTAAAGTACGAAACAAATGAAACGACAATAACTATATATAATAACTGGATTCCGAGCGACGTTATTAACATAAGTTCAATTTAACGCAACCCGAACGTTGTGGCTTATCTCAGTCTATGGCTCAGAAGAGAACAAAATACTCCCTCTGCTAATCTCTCTATTCTGTAGCTACTCGCTAGTTGAGATAGTGTATACAGCATCGATTTTTCGGTTCGCTGCATTCTAGTCTTAGAAAATTTGGCAGGCGTACTGAGGTTAATAATCCAAGTATTGCAAGTATTCAACTTTAAAGAACATATAGATTGCACATAAGATTTACATGTCGCTTCGTATTAATAAAAGATATTTCAATTCATATTTACTTTAAGTAATCTCAGTCCATAACTAGTTAAAACAAACTGGCGCGTTATTAAATATTTCATTATATGAATATATGAATGTTTACAAATCTAAAATTGCAATAAATCTAGTGCGTAGCTGGTCACAACTTAAATCCAAGCTTTTTTTATCGTGAACATAGTCTTCATAATCCCAATGTGAATAGCGAGGTATTATACTTAACTGATAAAATGAAGAAAGTGTGTTAAAAAGGGGTAAGTTATTATTTAATTTACATATTTTAACACACCTAATTCAAAGCTAAGTTTATCACAAGATTGCGCTTTAACCCAGTACTGTCTTTATACTTGAAAAAGGAGTTCATCAACACGACCTCATTATTATTGGTGTACAAAGATGTCATATTGCCTTAAGGGGATTACTCCCCTCGGAAGTTGGCATATATCCGAGCAGCTATATTTAGGCTTTACCACCTATCAAACGAGCATTGATTAGAAATACATCTTTCACATCATATAAACTTTTTGAAAGTATTGAAAAACAAAAGAACATTTCTGTATAATAGTCAAAGAGGAGTTTTTTATAATTTGAGCTATCGTGAGTAGTATTCATAGGCTAGGCCAACTAGTTTCGAGCTCATCCGAGGCACTTATTCATGAGCTCTTTACACGACATTATCGCGGCGTGAACTGATGAACTAGTCAGGCTAACCCGATAAAATTTGACGTTAGTATAGCCGGTGTCTGCACATTAACTAGTTAAAGAAAATATTTAACTTTTTTTATAAAATAACTTGAAGTTGGAATTTTTCAATTTGCAACAAAACTTTTTAACATACCGTACATATTTTACACTTATATCCACATTATATTAGTTGCATATCCTTGAATACAATTCACGCAAATATGGCAATTATATTTCGCACATTACCGCCATACTCTTAAAGACATATAGTTACCATAGTTCCATTTTAAAACATTGTTTGGTTGTTATTTATAAAATTTTATACAGTTTATTCTTGAATATTTAACTCTTCTTAAAAATGTATGTTTTTTCTAGTGAAAGTTTCTTATGATATGTAGAATAGAGAAAAATATACGGACATACATAGAGAATACAGTTAAACTTAGACAGAGACCTAGAGTTGATGTAGATTTTCAAAATTTACTTGTGCTATTTCTAAAATAATCTAAATTTTATCTCACTCGCTAGGTACATATTGAGTTCCGTATTCCAGATATCGAAATATATCAGCAACTCTCTAAAGTAATAAAATGACATAATAAAATCTGAATACCTGTTACAACTTTTTCCATTACCTCATTCAGATTGACACCGAGAAATAAAATATCCAAAGCAAAAGATTGCTGATCGGAATTCCGTGGAAGTTTTCGGTATATTATTAATATAGCGTTCGGCTTTGACGACAATTTTCATTCATTATTTGAAATTTTCTTTTCATATGAATTGAATTTTGTACTTGTACGAAATATTCTCATCCGCTTGGACAAATAATTTTAAACTAGGGGTATATAAGCTGTTCAATTTGTTGAATAAAATACCAACTCGGCAGTTTAAGAAACGTAGGTAACTTGCCAAAATTTTAATCGTTCTATATAGCTGTAAAATTAGTAAACTTATATCATCTTTAATTATATTATTTCTTCTTGTTGTTCCTTGTCAACCGATGGATGTTTACTGCTGGACGAAGGTCTTCATGGGATCTCTACAACACATGATCTTAAGCCACTTGGATCCAGCGGCTCCACGCGACCTTTTTGAGGTCGTCTGTTCACCTTCTAGAGGGTCTACCGTCGCTGCGCCCTCCAGTGCGGGGATCACCATTCCAACACCTTAAGACTCAAACGGCTAACGATTCTCCTTACTATGTGCCCCGCCCATCGCGACACGCTGACCTATGTCGGTAGCTCTAGTTTTTTTACGGATCTCCTCATTTCTGATTTGACCACGTAGAGATACTTCGAACATAGTTCGCCCCATCGCTCGCAAAGTTACTCTGAGCTTTTTTATTATGCCCACAGTTAAAAATTATTTACATTTTAATTATTGACAGAAAAATTATTCTTCTTCATTGCACATAAATCTATTGATAAAGTGTCTGACTTATAAGAAAGTTTTGACAAAAATATTGAGTATATATTATTCCCAAAAAGTTTCCTATGAATTCTTGAGAATGCGTGTGTCCAATCAATAATAAGAGAGGGAAGATCCCTATACATATCTTTGTCTAATCTATATATATATAAAAATGAATGTTTCTGTCTCTATATTGTTTTTTTTAACTGTCAATAAAAGTTCTGAGTTTGTTGTTCTCGGTACTAGCTTTTACAATAAAATTCCGCAATTTATATTAGACTTATCTACAGAAAAGTTTAAATTAAGTGTACGAACTATGCTTATACGTAAGGCATATTACACAATTGAAGATTATTTGAATGACAAAAATGCTTGGATCGTTTCAGCTCCAAACAAGACTGCAAACATATAATGTACATTTAATTTAAAAGATTGACCGCCGAGTTTCTTGCTGGTTCTCTTGCTTATTAAATCTCATTGAACCTTGACGATTCAAAAGTGCTTGTAAAAGCCTACTTGAATATAGATTATTTTGATTGATTGAGTTGTGGGAAGGGCGAAACCAGAATGCACCACAGCAACGCAGGCAGGACCGCTAGTCACACATTAAAAAGAGATAGATAGATAACCTCAGTTGCTTTCTCTTTTTATTCGATGGACTGCTGACTGCAGGATCCTGTTGACCTCCGAACTTCATTTTGTAGATGGCTGATGATGATGACTAGTTCCCTTACTATAGTATAATAACTCTACAATTTATTTAGCACAGATATATCTCTCCCAATATGAAGCATCATTAATTAAAAAAGGTATTTATTCTAAATATTTTTCTTATTACATTTAAGATTTTCTATAATTGTTTCTATAATAATTTACCAAAAATACGTCTGATTATGCAGAGAAGCTCGTCCCATCCACATCGCACAAAAGGTCTATCTTCGTAAAAGCCCTATTGTGCTGTTATTGTTCGTTTTGTTAGGCAGAAGCGATGTTATCAATAACACCTCCTTTGTCTATGCTAACGCACATTTGCTCTGACTGACGTCTACCTTATAAATTGACAACGTTCAGTGATTTATTAATGAACTACGTAACTACTATGATACAGATACAAACAAAATATACTTTTCGTATATAACATCATCATCCTCCTGTCCTTATCCCACTCTAAGTGGGGTCGGCACAACATGTTATTAACATGTTGTCTCATGTTTCGGCTACGTATTTTACGACCGGCCGCCTTCCTGACGTCAACTTACCTTAGCCGCCTTTTACGACACCTCGGTGAGAAAGAGGGTGGTCTATTCTACTCAACAGGATACCACACGACGGTTTTCGTAACTAACAAAACGTTTTATTTGTCTATCTATCTACAACAATAGCTTTGCCATATCCTCATTTTTAAATGCTGTTACAAGTAATGCTATCCTCTTCTTCAGTTTCAACAGATGGACCTTCACGATGTTGATAGGTGTCTCCAAGTGATTTTCACATTACAAGATCCTGTCTTACCCTTAGATCCAGCTTTTGCTGCTCTTTTCGGTGCGGGGTCGCTATTCAAGCACTTTAGACAATGCACTGCCCATCAGTTCTACGTACTATGTGCTCCGCCCACTGCCACTTCAGTTTCGCACTACGCTAAACTATATCGGTAGATATTATCGTGTAAATATAGAAGAAACTAACGAGCATTTTTGATATTTTGGAATAATTTTACACTAGTAAAAATGCTTTAATTATCATTATACAACTACTATCATTTTTAAGGTAAAACACAATATTCAGTTAAAGCGCTATCGTACACAAATAATTAAATTTATATTTCATTAAAAATTTAACACTAAACATTTAAGACTTCTTAAGAATAGTAGAACTATTACAATAATTTTACATTAAAAAGTTTATCTCTCAGAGAAATCAACTTCCATCCATGAATACATTTTCAGCTTCCGGTAGAAAGAAAGTGGGATACTTCCTGCCCTTTGCCAGGCCTTCGGTCTACTCTCCTTCCGTCTTACGAATTGTCAATCAGGTCACGTGTCCTGACGCGAGTTTAACATTGTTTACCCATCACAAAAAGTACACAACGCTGCTAAAAAGTTTTCACTTCAAGAATAACGAGAATCATAAAATATGTTTGATAACATTTACGACTTATCTGCCTATTCAAGTAAAACGTTGACAGTATCTAAATAAGGTATATTAGCATAGTTTTTCGGTTTACATTTTTAGTACATGTTATCATTTATGTATGAGTGTCGTGTTAATGAGACTTTGTTTTAACAGATGTTAATTTATGTACACGTTATAACGAGTGTGCGTCATAGTTTCAGTTGAAATAATTAGAACCGTGTTACAAAATATTGTTTCGGATTTTGACATTGGCACTTGTTAAGATTATAATATGAGCTACTTAATGTCCGCATGTGGTATGTGTAACCTTCTGTACGAAAAAAATTTATAAGATATTTTTCATTAATGACCGACTGGGGCTGGGTCATCACAGATTGATTGTAATAAGTGATAAGTGTCACTAGAGGGGCTGCCGGGGACTAGGGGCTATGGCCTTTTCATGTTCATAAAGGATTATGCTAATAATCAGCACGCTCGGCATGAGGATTTGTGATCGTAGTGCTGCTGCCCACTGTCAGTCTGGTAGTATTTGAACGAGCAACGGAATGGTTAAGTGTCGTTATTGGCCGCCAAAGTCTCGTTGGTTCACCTGCAGGGTGCACCACAAGCAGGTGAAGTTGACACTTGAAGGAACTGATGGCACTAAATGGGAGGACCTCATATCCCTTGGATCGCAAAATCGTCTCGTGTGGAGATCTCGTGAAGAGACCCTTGTCCAACAAAGGACGTCCATCGGTTAACGAAGAAGTAGAATGTCACTAATAAATGACGATTCATCTTTCTAAATCATCACTTAGAATCCATCATCGTCATTCATCGTGGATATTAATAAACATTATGACGTATCGTGAATAAAGTATATAAGGCTCGAATATGTGACCTGAAACCTTCTGCTGAGTCAGAAAAAATATTTTTTTTGATTTAATATACTTTCTTGCACACTAAAACATAAAGACTTGCAAAAAATCCCTCTTATATTAAAAATAATTGTACAATATACATGTATTGTATACATGTATTGCAAATACTATACCCATATTATTAACAAACTAGCCCCTAAAACTTCATCATAATTGAAAGTAAAGCAAAGACATAACAGATTCAGTATTCTACAGAGACTGGTATATTGAAGGTAATTTTTCGTAGAGGCGTACCGAATTCAGACGACGATATCAGTGAAAGGTGGTGATAAAAATAGCGAACACATGCTCGTTTAGCGCCAGATGCCCTGCGACCTTACGACGCGCCCGCTTTATAACAGCATACATTTTATATACTCCTAACAATATAGTACTGCATTATTTTCTACGTACGAGTGCGACTATGGAAAATTACTGAAACATCTACCTTAATACTAAAAAATACTAATACCTTTAAACTAAAAAATTATCCATCACTTTGATGCTATTAGTCTCCGTATTCATTATTTCTGTATTCGTAAAAAAAGGAAAGTAACGGCCTGTTATTGTCCCACTGCTGGGCATATGCCTCCTGTCTGCGTTTTCGGAGAGAAGGATTGGAGCTAAGACGCTAACACGCACCTACCACGCTGCACCAATGCGGATTGGTAGGTTCCACATATCCCTAGAATTCTCTAGAGATATGCAGTTTTCCTCACGATGTTTTCCGTCACCGAAAAGCGTGTGATAAATTGCAATAATCAATTAGACACATAAGTTTTAATAGAAAAACTCATTGGTGCCTGCCCGGGGTTTGAGACCATGATCGTCTGTAGAGAGTCGCACGGTCACACCGCTGGGCTACCACAGCTTTTATTTCTGTATTCAAATTCAAAATATTCTATATTTAAGTAAAGTTTACTTGAACAAGTGCTTTTGAATCGTCAACTCTACTGCTGGTTCGCAAAGCTGTTCCTAACGAAAGAGAGCCAGCAAGAATTCGGTGGTTGCTCTTTTCAAAATATAATTCTTACAACTAGTCACATTTGGTTATTGCTATCTTGTACAAGGTCAAAGAGTAGCTATATCCGCGCATTCTTATCATCTTTGTAATCCTGAACAGTATATGCATACGTGATAAATGTTAAATTATGATACGCATGGTAAAAAAGTGTTATAAAAGATCGCCAAGAATTATTAATATTTGTTTTTAACCACATTGTAAATAAGTGTTTAAAACCACGTAAACAATAAAATAATATTTTTTTACCCATTGGTAATTATTACTGCAATAGTTAAAAAGATGACCACCACCACCATTGCCTCTCATTAAAAACCTTCCCATTGTTTTCACATGGCAAACAACATTATTGGCTATCTCGCATTTACATAGGTAATGAAACATGGTATCAATGGTAAAATTTAATTTATTCTTGGACAGCTACAAGCTTTGTAGTCCAGCAGTGCGTGTTCACAACGCAAGCTGCAGGCTCACGTTGGATTAAAGCAATATAAATTGCTTCACCTTTCAATGTTTTTTTAGGAACTATTTTTTTTTATTATTAGGGTTTCATTTAGTACAAAACTTCCGCTTTCCAATATAGTTTCGACAAAAATTCTTAAAATAGGTCGGGTGTTTTAAAACCTAATTAAGACTAGTTGCGAAGGCGTGTATATATTACATAATTACGTTTTTTAGCTTTGTTGACTTTATTAGTGATTGTAAAATTTCTACCATACCGCTTTTAAATATGGGATACAACTTAACCGTTATAAAAATACACTCGTTTATATACTAATACGTTTTCTTCCTGTGCCTGAAGGAAAAGCGTGAAATTTTTATTCTGTATTTTAATTTTCATATTCATGTCTCTACCGATTTAGGCATGAAAGCGATACACAGACGGACAGACTTTTGCATTTCTAATATACTAGCTGTGCCCAAGGCTACGCCTGCTTGAAAATCAGTGTGTCACGAAGTTGTCCTACGTAAATTCCGACTACACGGGAATTTTAACTGGTTTGTAATATTCACTTGAACATTCCTCAAGAATAGCACTATCTTTATTAAAAACCGTACAAAAATCGTTCAGTTCCGTTCAGAAGACTCTGAGAAAATCGATGATATATAGACAGACAGCAGTTGGGGACTTTGTTTCATGACATGTATAAAAATTTTAAATTTTATAAATATACAAACTCTGCGTCTTCCAAGACGGAATCATCATTTTCATATCTTTAGAGCTCCAAAGTTATAGAATTTCATATATATTCTTTAAGCATATGCTCCCCCTATCGATAGCTTATTGTCAGAAACCTTTGAGTCGTGATTCTGAATTTGGTCCTTCCTGAGGTAGTTACGACGACCAAGGATAAAACTTTTAATTTTCATTGTGTTTAATGAATGGCCCTTATCATTCTAAGAAGGTTTTTGTTATTATCATTCTTGGTTAGCAAACTGCTTAAAAACCATTTTTCAATACTACCAACATGCAATTTTTGAGAACTTTAATCTTTATCACTGCAAGGTTCTAGACAAAAAATCTCATGCCCATTTCTCATTCCCAAAATTCTTAAAGTAAATTCACAATATAATAACGTTGATCTTTTAATTAGATCTCTCATAACTGATCCAAGTTGCTTTAATGATGAGTTAAATTAACTTCCATGCTGACACATATTCGTTTAAAATAGCTCCGTCTATTTTTGCTTCTCTCTTAATGACTAGACCGCACATCAAATATGGTTCATTACGTAACGGCGTCTGCTTCAGATGAGTTACCTTCAATAGACTTGCTTTCTTTTGATAGAAAAATATCATTAACCTAATTGGCCTTTATTGATACAAAAATAAAACAGGATAAGGCGCTAGCTTGTCCCTATCTACTAAAGGTAATCTTACCTGCGGGAAGTATAACCTTGAAATGTGTGTGTGTGTGTGTGTATGTGCGTGCGTGTATGTGCACGTGTCTCTGTGTTAGAGACAAAGAGAGTGTGCTTCTATTCATATGTAATACGTATATTTCTGGTCTTTTTTCGCTCAATATATTTTCAACTGGGTGCTAACTGAAATGTAGAGGCAAGTGACTGTCACCACACCCAGCGGGTTCGAGTTAACATCAGCTTTCTCAATGAGCATTTCAAAGAAAGATGCTGAAAGAGATGAGGTATGGCGAGGGACCACGGACAATCGCGGGGTCTGCATAAATCGATTTTGACTTTGGCGACTTCTGACCTTATCTAAGTGACAAGGTTATTTCGTCTACTAACCTTTCCGCCGCTTGGTGACGTCCACATACAAGACTGAGATCAAGCACTGGATATTTGTCGATTGAGCCGACGAAATACGAATAAGGCCGTAAGTTATTGAAATACAGTATCCTTCGAATAAGAATTAGGGAACATAAGTCTATATTTACATTACCTTGTCTCATGTTTACTTTGGAATTTCGATGTGTCATGAATGTAAAAACGTTTCAGAATGATTTTTGTTCGATATTTACGATTCATTTGTTAAGTAATTTATAATTTCGAAGTTGCATCATATAACTTACTTAGATAAGGTCTTCATCATTATTGATATTTAAGAGTTATATCTTTACAGGCGACTTAGTGAAGTCAATATTGTTTTTTTAAATATCTTCTAGTGCGTTGATATATACCTAATTATGATATCTTACGATATGTGTTAGTAGAATCTACTCATATGTAAATACTATTCACGATTGACGTTTAGCTTATTCTACCAAAACGATGACGTCATTCCGAACTGGTGGTACAATTATTATTTCAGTTTTATTCTAAATTAGCTATAAATCAACTTCTTCTCCGTCTCTTGGTAGTTCAAATTTAAACAATAGATCAAATAGTCTTGCGCAAGCAATATATAAGTTGAAAATATATTGAGCAATCAATATATTTTCAACTGTTAGTTAGTTACTGTGTCTACTGCATGTATATTTTTGATATTTTGATCTGGCTTTTTTCTACTTCATTTTGATTATTTAATATCTTGAGAGATAATATTTACTGGAGCATTCTTGTTTTCGGTTTATTTTATTTGTTGTCAATTGCTATTGATCTTGGTTGAGTAAAAATGAATGAAAGGAAATATACTCAAAATGCTTGAATATTATAAAGAGGGCGTAGATTACAAATTAAAGAATCTGTGGAAATAATTTATCTATGGCAGACCGGTTACGCCAAAAAATAAAATTGTTGTGGAGCGAACTTTTAGTCGTTAAGAGAGAAACAGAAATAGGCGGAGGTATTTCAGATGAATATGTGTGTCAACATGGAAGTTAATTTAAATCTTCATTAAAGGAATTTAGATAAGTTATACGAATTATAATTAAAATTACAATATTATTCACTTTAACACATTTTTATTTCACCGCCTTTCTAACTGATATGTATTTTTATAGTACGAATGTCGTAATAAATTTTAAAACAATTGTCTGTGAGCTTTATCAAAAAGTTAAGAAAAAGTCTTACCCATTAACTTAACCCATTAAAGTTTTTTTGGACATATCTACATAATACCTAAATTACGAGTGTCTATTCGTATAAAGCGTTCATTAAGAATTCCTATTGGAATTATTTAAAAGTTTTGGTTAAATATAATTAACCAAAACTTTATATTTATAAGTATTATATGAATCTCAACTAAAGAAATTTTATAAAGGTCATATCGACCTACCGAATATGTACATTTTCTGTTAAACAAATCGATAAACATTTCGGGAAGCACAATAATTTTACTTAAAGCACAATTAAGTTGTAGGTCAGTAATAAGAAAAGGAAAAATACAAGCAATGAATCACGTTAAACATGTCAATAACAGTGGAAACAAAGGTCGTAACACCTCACTGCTGGCACTTTGACAACTCCGGTAATATTGGCAGAAGGTGTTAGCTAACAGGAAACGCTATTTGAGTAACCGTTACGAAAATACAAAAGGGATATAAATAAAAATTTGTGTTTTCACGTAACTTTAAATGTTTTATTTTTGTTACAGGTAAGTGGGTCTCTGGAATCAGTTCGGTAACGTATTACGTTGAAGATTGTTAATATTCATAATAACAGTTCAAATTATATCATACTAGCTGTGCCAGTACGTAGTAATAACGGTGTCACAAAATTTTTACCGAATTAAAATTTCGAATATAGATTTAATCATAAGAGATAGAGACATGCTATCGCGGACTTTTTGTAGTATTTTTGTAGATCTACAATTCTCTAGTGTTGCGGGGACAACTAGTAGGTGTTTAATACTTATCACTACCGCAATTGTTCGATATCAATTGCTGGACTTGATATCTTTGTCAGGACCCATGAACCCATATTTACAGCTCAAAATATGAGCACCAGATTTTAGATTTTATAATCCTTATACAAATATTAAATGTATGACGTAAATGACGAAATGTAAGATCAAAAAATGTGACCACGCACTAATCAAATAATGCAAAAAAACACTAGTTCCGTTAATTAAAATGAGCGAACAATAACAATTTACTAACCATATATGTACTAATAAACTTGGAGCGTATTTCGTTTTACACTCTTTATGTAACGTTGAAGAAATAACCTTCGTTATTGTAAACAAAACTGTAGAGGTAATTCAATGAAAAATTCGTCTGTAGAAAAATTTCACACTTAAAAAGTTGGAATAGCAAAATGCCAAGTTTTAATTAATGAAAAAGGGCAAACAGCCTAAAGCAATTTACTCGAAGAGATAAAATTAAGGTCCCCATAAGCATTGCATCTGTGTAGAGGATGAAATAAATTCTACTTAAAAAATTACCTCACGGCTCAGATGTTTCAGCTAACTTATATACTACCCCTACATAAATTACCTATACGAGATCATTCCTAGGATAGATGATAAAGTTTTTAATCAGACTTATCTACACAAAAGTTTAAAAAGTGTGCTTTTACGTAAGGCATATTACACAATTGAAGACTATTTGGATGATAAAAATGCTTGGATTTGAAAATCCTTTCAGCTTCAAACAAGACTGCAGTAAAATAATGTAAATTTAAATGTTTAAAAGATTTAGCGCTGAGTTTCTTGCTGGTTCTTCTCGGTAAGAGCAACATTCCGAACCAGTCGTAGCTTCATTAAATCTAATTGATCCTTTATTATGGAAAAAGCTATATTGTAGATTTCTGAAAGATTAAAATAATAAAAGTAGAATCTTTTATTATCCTATTGCTGGGTAAAGGTGTCCTTCTTGGAGAGAATAATTAGAGCTGCTAACTTCGCTAGTCCAACCCAAATTGACGATTTACGCGTCACAGGACATTACTATTGATATGGAAGGGATATTTCATCACGATGGTGTATTTATTGCATTGTAATGCGAATTCGAATAAAATATCTATTAAGCATATAATATTTTTATGGACTTATAGGTGCCTGAACGGGAATTTATCCGGCGAATTCTTAAGAAGGATCTTCGATTCTCGACCGTTGTGCTATCACCGGTTTATCTCCAGATATATAGAGTAACTTCATCATCCTCCTGCCTGTATCCCACTTTAAGTGGGGGTCAGCACAAAATGTTATAAAGATATTGTCACATGATTTGGCTACGTATTTTAGACCGGCCGCCTGCCTGACGTCAACTTACCTTAGTCGTATTTTACGATACCTCGGTAAAAATTAAATTCGTCTATTCTACTCAACCGGATACCATACGACAGATCCACTTACCTTAGTCGCCTTTTACGACACCTCGGTAAGAAATGAGAATGGTCTATTCTACTCAGCCGGATATCACACGGCGGTTATATATAGAGTAATGTATTATGTCGGATATAATCTGATTATAAGAATACTGTCTTCATGCGATTCTATTTTTCAAAAAACGACCCAGCTCTTGCGATTTATTTTGTAGGATTTTTTCCACAACGCTTCTATTGCCCCCAGGCTTCAAATTCAAAAAGCACAAAGGTGATTTTTGCCCTGAATACCGGATTCAGCCATTTCCGTCACGGCTTCGCAGGTGCCATTTCTTTTATATGGGACAAAGCTACCGTGTCAACGCATGTTGCGTCCTACATTAGGGTTTGTCCCCATTCGACGAAATTTTAGACCATACAATATTTAACAATAAATAGACCTATTGATGTAGTCTTCGCTTGAACTCTTAGTTTTTGCCAAATAAAAGAAAATAACGAAAATAATTAGTTATCAAAGTGAGATATATTTATATCTCCCTTTTTTGTTTTCGATGTTTAAAAATAGAATTCGAATTCTAAAATGATAATTATACTATGAATTTCAAGACCACGAGAGCCACAATTATACTGACCTTAAGAAAAGGGTTTAATAGATACATTAACCTTTTTCCTATGCTATAATATGAATCGCATAGATATATTTAAAACTAGCTTTTACCCGCGACTTCGTCCGCGTGGACCGTAGTTCTGTAATACTCAATAGCTTCTATCCGTCCAACCTTGCAAATATCTCCATCACAAAAATCAAATCGATCCGGGGGGTTAAATAGCAGTTCCTATGACAATTATTACGCTACTCGAATACTACTACTATCTTCTACTCCATTTTAAATTGAATTTCCCTGATGCCATTACTGTTATTTATCAAAGATATTAATTTGCACTGGAAAGATTCGAACAAAACCATAAGAAATTTGTAAAACCTCTTAGTGGGCAGCAGTTCTTTCAGTTTATCTGTCAATGTGAGACTCCATTGGGCCTACCGATTAAATTGAAAACATGATATAAAAATTTGCACAAAAATTCTAAACATTCGTTTAATATCTTTTAGTATAATCTTTACTTTTTATATAAAATACTTCTCTTAAACCAACATCGATGAAATTTGGCACAATTTTAATTTGCTTAAATTAATGCTTATACATCAGGGTAACTTATAGGCTATATAAGTTCTACAAATCCTGTTAATTTAACAGTAATAGCATAACATAAGGAAGCTGAGCTATTTAAATGTAAAATTGATGTAAGTTATAATTAACAGTAAATGCGAAAATCCGCCTGTCTGTTAGTTTTCACGCCGAATCAGCTGAGCCAATAAAAATAAAATTTGGTACAATAAATGCTTATACACCGGGTAAAGCTATAGAAATCCTGTTAATTCAACAGGAATAGGATGACATTACCATTACTTTACTTTCATAAATAATACGATATGTCGTGAATCATTTTTGGAATTACACTCCCTATGTGAATAAAATTAAGTTACTTGAATCTTTGTACTTTTTGTCCAATCTTTAAGCTTGAATCTTGTCTTTGAAGACAGACCTTTTAAAAAAAAAACACGTGTGCTAATTTAGTGTAAGCAAAAATTGCCTTCAAAAGCGAATGGTGAATGCGATTCGCACTTAACTACCCCTCATTTTGCACAAACGTTTCCGAAGCCCTGCATATCGGTGTGATGATCACGGACTGCTATGAGTCTTGCTTTACGCTGTTATACCGTTTTTGAAGCTTTAAACTTTCAATGACAACGGTGATATGCATTTAATTGCTCGTTATATCAAGTGAATGTCTCCGAGGTTCACAGTTGAGTGTGTTGATCACAATCTGATGTAGTCTTCGGATGCAGGTTGAGCTGATCTTTTGGAAGATTAATTAAGACTCCAAATAATGACAGGGATCTGCAGTGAAACGCTATTCATATTGAGGGAATATTTTCGAAATTTGCATTTCTGTATGATACTCACAATCGACTGTAACATTTCGGGAGGACAAAGAAATTTATCGTGTTTTCCAAAGCCTAGTTTATTTATTTTAATAAATAGCACCTATTACTTACATTTGTTATACATTGTAAGAGATAATTTAAAATTATCCTGCACACATACCAAGATTTATAAAAACTCTTCTTAAAATAACTCTTTCGACGTAAGCTAAACAACGTGATAAAGAACCTCCTTTTAATTACAGATTTGACTCGTCTGTGTGTATCAAACACAGTGGATAAAAAAAAATTGATAGGATGATAATATATGGCGTTTTAAATGTCATCCTATTCCTGTTGAATTAACAGGATTTCTATAGCCTATACCCCGATGTGTAAGCAATGATTGTGCACAAATTTTATCGATTTTGCCGTTTTTAAGCTTTAAACTTTGAACGACAACGATGACACACAGTTAATTACTCTTTATATTGAGTGAATATCTCCGAAGATGGCATTGAGTGTGTTGATCACAATCTGCTGTATTCTTCGGATGCATGCTGAGTTAAACTTTTTGAAGATCTAGACTCCAAATAATGACAGCACATTGAAATGCTGTTCATATTAAGATAATTTTTTCGAGGTTTGTATTTCTGTATGATACTCACAATCGGCTGTAACATTTCAGGATGACAGAGAGAACGTATTTTCGAAAGCATAGTTTATTTAATTTAGGAAATAGCGCGTATTACTTACATTTATTATTTTTTGTAATAGCTAAGTTAATTTTATTCAGTAAACAATAAACAATATTTTGATTTCTAAATTTTATTTTAAAAACTTTCCTAAAATAACTCTTTCGACGTAAGCCAAACATCACTAACCTCTGAAATACAACCTATTTTATTTTCCGATTTGACTTTGCCTTAAAGGACTCGATTCCAAGCCGTTAATATTTATAAACTTAATTAATTAAATTTAAACTTAATTTGATAAATTGTGAATAAAAAAACTTATTATTATATTGATGATAGATAGCGTTTTTAATGTCATCCTATTCATGTTGAATTAACACAATTTCTATAGCCTATACATATAGGGGTAACATTACCCCAGTATATAAGGAATAATTGTGGCAAATTTCATCGATATTGGTTCAGCGGATTGGCCGATTGAAAACGTAACATACAGACAGACAGACAGACTTTCGAATATTAGTAAGGATTTATTTAATTGATACTTAAAATTCATCATGTACTGTTTCGTGAAACATGGACAAAATGAAGAAATAAATATCTACATATCCCTGGACAATTTCTGGAATATGTCGAACCTATCAATCCGCATGGTAGATATAGGCTTCAGTCACCGTTTTAAAGGAGACAGCTCCGAGGCTTTGCGCAGAATAGGAAATAGTATCAGGCTATTTCTTTCCCTACAGAAATAATAACACATTTTTAAAAATCATTAAAATTTAAAGCTCCATACAAATGATCCCCTTACATTTATTTTGACTTAAGCGTCTAGTATTCCATTCTATATTTCACCACCTTGAAGCAGAAATTGCTTAAAAAATATCTTATATTTTGTTCTTATACTCTACGTTCTAATACCTATATTGTTACGTTCATCCAGAATTTCAAGTAAATGCCTTCAAGAAATAAAAAGTTTCATACAAATATTCACCGTCCATTCACAATGATTACTAACGATGAATATAAAATGTGATATTCTTATAAAAAAAACGGCTCCAGACCGGCCTTGTTCTCATAATTCTCATAAAAAACGACGGAAAACGGAAAAAATGCAAGTACCATTATAATTGTAAACGACCTTCCAACTTAAAGTTGACATTTTTTTTATTTGCTGACCAATGGAACTAAAAAAATGAGGCTTTCTACTACATATTAGTTTAAACAGTGTCCAAATCGTTTTAGCGGTTTCTGAGATTAGCAGAAACAAACGCACAATGCCAAAAAAAAAACTAATAAAAATGTGAAATTCTTCAATAACGTCAGCTTCAGTCCGGCCTAATTGTCATAAAAAGATTTGTGCTTCTCTTAGCCATGGTAATAGACGTAATCTAGCAGGTAAGATAGCTTCAGGAACGGCGAAAGACGGAAAAAATGCAAGTACCTGTATAAATAGTATAAAGTAAAGTAGTAAAGTAATAGCCCATTACAATCCCACTGCTGGGCATAAGGCCTCCTCTCTCCGTTTCTGAGGAGACGTGTTGGAGCTAAGACCTACCACGCTGCTGCAATGCGGATTGGTAAGTTACACATATCCCCACAACTTTTTAGAGATATGCAGGTTTCCTCACGATGTGTTCCTTCACTGAAAAGTGTGTGATAAATTTTAATTATCAATTAGGCACTTTGCACCCGGGAACTGGCGAACACCTCGAAAGAGTCGCACGGTCTCACCGCTGGCTATCACAGCTTATATATCATAGTATACGATCTTTCAGCTTAAAATTAACATATCTTTTTTATTTGCTGACCGATTAAAATAAAACATACCCTGTATGTTAAGTGAGACTTTCTACTACACATTAGTTAAAACCGCGTCCAAATCGTATCAGCGGTTTCTGATATATGCGGAAACAAACGCACAATGTCATAAAAAACTGGAATTAAAATGTAAAATTCTTCAAAACAATCAGCTTCAGACCAGCCTAGTTCTCATAAAAAGATGGGTGATTCTCCTAGCCATGGTAACATATGAAATTCAGTAAGAAAGATTGCTCCAGGAACAGAGAAAAACGTTAAAAATGCAAGTACCAGTATTAAAGTAAACGACCTTTCACCTTAAAATTGACATATCTTTCTTATTTGCTGACCGATTGAAATAAATCATACCCTATATGTTAAGTGAGACTTCCGACTATATATTAGTGAAAACCGCGTCCGAATCGGATCAGCGGTTTCTGAGATTAGCGGGAACAAACGCACAGACATACAGACAAACCGACAAACAGACAAAAAGATAAACCGACAAAAATTTTAAAAACTATTGTTTCATGTTTAGGAACGTATTTTGAGACGACTACACTATTTTTTTCTTTTTAATATTAAATGTACAGATTTGACATCTCAACGATTTTATTATATGTATTGATGATGATTAGACGCATTTAAAATTAGACCATCACAACCTAAACAGATTACATTCGAGATTTTGTTTTTCCCCAATTTTGATTATTTACTTGTCATGTACTTGTTTGATAATAAATTTTCAAAAGAGTACGATTATTACCTAAACATAATCAATTTCGATGATTAGTTTGATAAAGTTATTGACAAAACTGAAAACCGCTACAGAATGCGTAAATGTAAATGTTACTATATAGATGTAGCTCAATTATGCACCGATGCTCTTTGATGTTCGTACCGCCAAAAAATCAAAAACAAAGCCGTTGCAGACGCATTGTACTATGCGCCTTTGTACGAGCATAACACGAAATTGCCATTTTGTAATTACGAAGTGCATCATTTTTGGTATAATGTGTGACAAGGAAAAGTAATTTATTTAGTGCTAAATATAAGAGATACAAAAAGTAGAGTAGTAACGGCCTTTAAAACTTTAATTGTGAAATATTTTACATCTTAATACGCTAACAGTCATACAAATAATTATTATATACCTATATAAATAAAAAATGTAATATAAATATAAATAAAAAGCTAACCTAACCTATATAAATATAAATAAAAAGTTATGAGCATTACTTACCTCCGAATATCAGTAGTTTTTAAACGACAAGACAAGTGTTTCCGCTACAAAAGCAACTACACATGTATGTCCAAAAAGTAATAAAGCATATTGTTTACCTTGTTAAAACAAATATCACTGAAAATTTTGAATAAAAATATTGTTTTATCATATATATGGTTTATAAATAATTATGGAATTAAAAATGTAAAAAAGAATTCTGTTGGGTTGTTTACGCTGTCTTCTTATTTTTTGGTATTTTTTGTCATAAGTTTAACGTAAAATAAATTAAACGGTATATAATAGATAATTTCATAATATGAGCTATAGCACTGCCTACTTGGTGCAACCCCGATATGGGTCGTGAACTCTATCTTATAGGTAATCTTTGACTCCAATGGGGGGTCGTAGGAATGTGAACGTGCTAGAAACTATTTTAGTTAGTATTTTAGTTATTCGAGTTAGTTCAAACGTTTAACATTTTATGTAATCTAACTTGCTGCCTCCTCGTTTCATGAATTCGATAGTGGTTGGAAAAAAATATTATCAAGAAAATGTCTGTTGCGACGTAAGTTTAAATTGCTATGACCTAGATGCCAGGCGCGCCTGTTACATGTCTATTATCAAAGAAGATTAAAAATGCAACTCCAACTTCTATTTTATTAAAAAAAGGTTTTTTATATTTTCTTTTAATAACGACTCTTTTTATAGGATACATTTCTATAGTAAATAATATAATATATGGGACATACACACGGTCGTCAGTCCCCAAAGTAAGTTACTTAATACTTGTGTTATGACAACTAGTAAATATATACTTATATAATTTTAAATACATACTTAAATACACATATAAAAGAAAATACTGTTTTCAGAAAATGTTCGAACCCGCGACCGGACTGCGCTTACGGGCCAGTTAATGTCAATGGAATATTTCGGATCTATTACCCAATCAATTAGCATAAATTTTTAGATGATTTACTTAATTTAAGCCCTCACAACCACTTCCGTATAGAATGAGATTGCTCGCATGATCCTCACCAGTATTTTATTAAAAAATTATTCATTATTTTTACAATTTAATAACGTCCTATCACACATCGTTCACAGCACTTAATGTCACTCGTACGGATGCGGGTAGGGTTTTCTCAATTTCCCCCTAATTGAAATCGCTTTAGCTCACTTTTAATTTATTTACGTTCCCTTTGATACTGGCGCGCGAGTCCAAACAATTTAATAAATAATCAATTATCTCGAATCTGATTTTATTTCCGAGCATATTTCAGAGAATAAAAAACAATTGTTTGTCTTTTTATTATAATAAGTATAAGACTGTTGATTGTTATTAAAAGATTTTATTTACCTTGCTGTATGTTTGCGATAAGCTATCACAACCCATCAGTGAGAACGTGTGACTCTCTAGACACGATCATAGGTTCAAACCCCGGGCAGGCACCAATGAGTTTTTCTATTAAAACTTATGTCTCTAATTGATAATTGCAATTTTTGCTTTTCGGTGAAGGAAAACATCGTGAGTAAATCTGCATATCTGTAGATAATTTTAGGGATATGTCTAACCTACCAATCCGCATTGGAGCGGCGCTTCTCTCCAAAACGGAAAGAGGAGGCCTATGCCGCGCAGCGGAATACTAACAAGCCGTTACTGAGTTATTTCTATGCATTTGAAGGTGAAATCTTGTAACTTAAATTTGATCCACTTTCCGATGCCCAACTGAGCTGAAATTTTACATGCTGGTCCAGTCTCGATGACAATGCATGTTTATGATTAGCATGACCTGTTGCTTCTGCCAGGATTGATACCAGATGAGGGAACTCTTCAACGGGTAACAGTTGTGACGTGAAATTTTGAAAAAAGCATTTAAAAAGCTTTTTTAACTTGACTTGTTGAATATTAAAAGATATTCCGATGAACAGATGTTTATTTTAGAGCAGGTTCGTTAACTGTTTATATAATAACTTTTTAGATCGATTTCGATTGCGTTGGGCTGTCTTTTATTGTTCCTGAAGGGAAAGCGGTATAAATTGTAAATCTTGTTTAAATATAAAACCATAATATCGTACAGGACAGTCGGATTTTTGCATTTCCAAAGATGGATATAAATGTTTATCATATTTGCTATTATATGTTTATCTAGTTATATATTATTTGTGTATGCTAATTTTTTGAAACACCATCTTTCCAAAAAGCTATGCCAGAATTATTTTGCTATAATCTACTGTTCCGCGCAAATGTGCGGACGGATGAAACAACCTCCGGGACCTGGGCCCGACGTCCCGGCGTTTCAACCTACCTTATGCGGCCGTTAGCTGTATGTGGTCCGGCCTCGTGAGTCACTGCGTGTATATGTGTACATGTGTGTGTGTGCTTGTATGTACTTGGCCGATTCCCGAAACCGTTGACTCGCCTCTGTACTCTTCCACGGACACGTAATGTCTGTTTCTCCCTGAGTATACACTTCACTATATCGGCTGAATAACACCCGGTGTGCACACAACCTTCGTAAAGTCACACGTTATTAAGTCGTCCCTATATCGGGGAATAATACCCAACGCGCACCAAAACCGTGGACGGTCGCGTCTTATCAAACACTTAACTGGTTAAACGCGCCACTAAATCTGAGAATAACACCCGAAACGCAAAATTACACGTGTGCGTTATAAAGGAATGCCGTGTTCAGGCGTACGCGGCTTGTCCGTATCGTGTTCGAAACGTAACTAGCGGGGGGCCGCTCTCGTAGCAATCGGATGCCTAAACGTCTTTGATTTCGCCGCTCGCGTCTCCGGCGGGCGAGTCATTTTATTCAAAACATCTACGTTTGTTAGGAAGTTTATGTAATGCTAAGTGAAGGAAGCAGAAACCGTCCTCATAGATAATACAAGTAGGGTTAGTTACCACAAATATCACTAAACACCACCAACAAAAAACTACACATATTCACTACAACAATCTAACGATTAATCGATTCGCCGTATAACCGAAATATCAAATGCTGATGATGCTTCAGTTACGGGGCGAAACGTAGAGATTGTCGTAGTGAATGTGTGTAGTGGTTGTGTAGTGTATTGTTAGGGGCGGTGATGTGATACGTGCAGTAACTAATCATGCATGTATAAGGTATGTGAACGGTTTCTGCTTCCTACACTTAGCATTCGTTTTCTTAGCAAACGTGGATTATAGCAAAATCATTCTAATAAAACTTTTGTACACAAATACACTCAGATTGGATAGAATCAAATAATAGTTTTTTTAGACAAAGTTGGCCCTCGGCAGGAATAGAACCCGCCACATCTGGAGCTGAAGGCGTGGTCACTACCACTTGTGCCACGGATAGGTCAAAATCCCAGATAACTTTGTGTTGTAATTAATTTTACATTTGTGTTATAATTAAACTATACAGTCTTAAAAAATATAGCTTCTACTCACGACGACGTTATGATAGAATTCGATAATGCAAAACAAAATAACGTTATTATATAAATTAATCAACATTGCAGTTGATCGATCTTTTAGATTTTGTTGCAGTTCAAAACAACGCAGTAAATAAAATGTTCAGTAATTGAAAGGTTGAATTATATCTGCTTCATTCAATTTGGGCGTTCACACAGAGTGCTGCATTTTACGATCTCTCTATAAATCTTCGTAAAGCGTACAATCGACGTGTGTTTATTTGGTCACTTCGGACAAATTGGGTTAGACACACCCTGTCTACGACTACATAGTATGATAATGTATTAAGACTAAAGTAGTTGATTAATTAATTACTTTTTACTTTTTTTATACAATCAAAATTAAAGTCGTTTTCAAGAGATAATACCATTTTGTTCTAATCTTGAAAATATAACACTATTTGATGTATTGTAACATATGTTTGTGTATGGGAAGATGGTTTTTAGAGGCGTATGCGTTACTTTGAGGAATTATGTGTGTATTTATCAGTTGTCTGTAACTTAAGTATTAAGTTACTTAATGTCTGGATTGACGATCATGTGTGTGATTGTCTTATCCCATTATATCCTATCTTATCTTATCTTATCTTACTCTTATTAATACTTAATATTATAAATGCGAAAGTTTGTGAGTGTGGATGTATGTTTGTTACTCTATTAATTTCGATAAAATTTGGCACGATTATTCCTTATACATCAGGGTTACAAATAGCCTATAGAAATCCTGTTAATTCTACAGGAATAGGATAACATTGAATAGCGCCATCTACTATCAACCTATCAAAGTATTTCCAATTCAATTCTGTAGTATAGCTATATTATATATAGTGTAGCTTTGCGATTTTGTCGTGGAGTCTATCTCCTGATGATGCTTCGCTTGCGGGGCGAAAAGATTGTTGAGTTTGTGATAGTGAACGTTACACATGTTCACTATCACTGCTTGTGTATTGTGGTGGAAGTGGTGGAGGTTTGTGCATTTGTTTTTACGAATCCTGCACGTATCGGGTATGAAAATACGGATAGACCACTCTACATTTAACACTATATATATTTTCTATTTACTGTATCGCGGATTATAGCAAAATAATTTTATTATTACTTTTGAATTCTGTAGTAATTTATGTGGGAAAACAACGTTCGCCGGGTCAGCTAGTCCCTTATATTTATTTATTTCCTTTTAATCCATGTTTATTGTTTGCAGCAATTTGGAGGCCAGGGGCGTCCACTGGAGGCGAAGCCCCTGCCCCAACAGGCTTGGGGGCTCCGCCACCGCCACCACCGCCCCCCGTGTGGACGCCTAGCAGTGCTACTTCATCACCACAAACGCCCAGAAAGACCTTTCGTCCCGTGCACTTCGAAGATACACCCCCACCACGACGTAAATTTGGGGTTGGTAGTAAAAATTAATTAATATCATACTTCTATATACTTCTTCTTCATCATATTCCTACTTTTAAATATTACAGATATCAAAAATATAAGTTAATTATAATGTGTGGTATTCGGCTCAGTAGTATAGACCATCTCCATTTCTTACCGAGGTGTTGTAAAATACGACTAAGGTAAATTGAGGTCAGGCAGGAGGCCGGTCGTAAAATACGTAGCCGAATCATTTGACAACATGTTTACAATATCGTGCCGACCAAACTTGAGAGTGGGGTTCTTATCCCACTCTAAGTTTGGTCCTGCTCTTGCAGGACTATGATAATGATGAAAAATATGCGTTAATTATTTGGTAAAAGCAGCAATGTGCTTACTCCTCTTGCCCTTTCAAATTGTGAAAACTATATATGTAATTATCTCATATATATATAAAGTAGCGGCCTGTTACAATCCCACTGCTGGGAATAGGCCTCCCATTTCTCTCTCCTTTTCTGGAGAGAAGGGTTGGAGCTAAGACCTACCACGCTGCTCCAATGCGGATTGGTAGGTTACACATATCAACATATTCTCTAGAGATATGCAGGTTTCCTCACGATGTTTTCCTACACTGAAAAGCGTGTGATAAATTGCAATTATCAATTAGACACATGAGTTTTAATAGAAAAACTCATTGGTGTGTGCCCGGGTTTGAACTCGTGTTCCCCTCGAAAGAGTCGCAGGGTCTCAGCGCTGGGCTATCACAGCTCATATATATATATGGGATATTTACACACACACTTGTCCGTCCCCAAAAAAGGAAACTTGCGTCATGAATGACAGATAACTGGTAAATATATACTTACATAATTTTAAATAAAATACATATATACAGTCTTCACGAATACGCTTGTGCAGTTTTTTACATAATCCAAACTCTGCGCTAATGCAACTTAAAATAAATACCATGTTCTAAAAATGAAAAAAATGAGACATAATAAAGAATATATGATTTTTAACTCTACCTATGGCTCTTCCTACTGAGCTTTTTTTTTTTTTTTTTACAGGAAAAAACCCCTTATGGGTACCACCGCCCGACGGGGACAGGCGGTGGTTATGTCGGACTCGCACCGACTAAAACAACCTGTATGCTCCCCACGCTGCTGGTGGCGGGTGCAGGGTACCTTATTTGACCCCACCCCCGCCAGCAGCAACTCTAAACCCCAGAGTGCGCCACCTCTGGGTCGGGGCCTCTCTAAAAGTGGCCCCTCCCTCCGCTGGACGATGCATCGGGAGCACCAGATGCATCGACCGCCTCGGGGACCTTATAAGGAGGGCGTCCGACAAACCCCGTTCGGAACGCCCACGAGGTCCCCGTTAGGGCGGCATGCGACGGACTTCGGCGAGTCGCCTGCGCCCCGCTCGCCTGCGGCGGATCGGATCCAAAGACTCGACTTCCCGGATCCGTCCCGCCGCCTCCTTCCGCAAGATAACATCCTCGCAGAAGGAGGCCATCGCTGCCCACGATCCCTCCCTGTCCACCATGGCACGAACCACAGTGGGCAGGGAGAGATCGTGCCCCACCTCTGCCACGAGCTTCGCCCGCTGAACCGCCCAAGCCGGGCAGTCTGCGAGCGTGTGCAGCGCCGTATCAAACTCAGCGCCGCACTCGTGGCACACACCAGATGCTTCGCACTGGGCCACCCTCCACAGATACCTCCCGAAACAACCATGCCCGGAAAGTACTTGTGTCAGGCGGAAGGTGAGGACCCCATGCCTCCTGGCGACCCAGCCCTGGAGAATGGGCTGGATGGCCGAAATCGTCCAGCCTCCTGCACTGGGCGATTCCAGCCGCCGCCTCCATTGGCAGAGGAGCTCCTCCTGAGCTGCCCTCCGCCAGTCCACCTCTACCACCGCCAAGTCTCCCCCCGATGAACGGGCTTCAACTCTACGGCGGTAGGCCTGAGCGAGCACCTTGGCCTCCAGGTCCCAGGGAGGGGACCCAGCCAAGGCGCAGGCCGCCTCGCCGGAAATGGTCCGGTAGCCCCGCACGAGTCTGATCGCCATGATCCTCTGCGCCCCGCGCAGCAAGGGCAGGGACCCGGCAGTCAGCCGCTCCGCCCACACGGGAGCGCCGTACAGGGCCATAGAGCGGACCACTCCGGCATAAAGACGCCGGCAGCCTGCATTAGGCCCCCCCAAATTCGGGAGGAGCCTACTCAGGGCTCCGGCGGTCGCCGTTAACTTGGGGGCGAGCCGCCGGAAGTGGGCTTCAAACGTCCATCGGCTGTCGAGGAGCAATCCCAGGTACTGTAGAGTACCCGAGATTTCGATGGACGTCCCGCCCACTACCAACCGGGAACCCACTGGGGGCGCCTTCCGAGGCCTGTGGAAACAGATGGCCTGGGATTTCTCCAAAGCCACCCCCAGTCCCAACCGGCGAATCCGGGCCACGACGTGAGCGGTGGCCGCGGTCGCCAGCACACGGGCTTCCCGGTGGGTGCCTGCGCGAGCAGTCACGAGGGTGTCGTCCGCGTAGCAGAACAGACGCACCCCCGGAAGCATTTTCCCACGCAGCACCCAGTCGTAGCCGATGTTCCACAGGAGGGGGCCTAGAACCGACCCCTGCGGAACACCGCACGACATCCTCCGCTCCTTCCACCCACCCCCAGCCGTCGGATACCTGACAGCGCGGTCAGCCAGATAATTACCGACAACACGCTGCAGGTACATGGGGATGCGGTGGAAGCGTAGGGCCTCCTTGATCACTTCCCAGGGCAATGTGTTGAAAGCGTTAGCGATGTCCAACGACACCGCCAACACAACCTCGCCCCTGGTTGTCGCCTCCTCCGCCAGAAGTTTTACACCCTCGATGCAGTCAAGGGTGGACCTGCCCTGGCGGAATCCGCATTGGAGACGACTGAGGTCGGGCCCTACCTCTTGTAGGTGCTGGACTATGCGGGAAGCTATTATGCGTTCGAGCAGCTTCCCCGCCTCGTCCAACAAAACGATGGGCCGATACGCGGAGGGTGTATCGGCCGGTCTACCCTCCTTCCTGAGCAGGACCAGTTTCCCCGTTTTCCACCTACGGGGAAAGAGGCCCTGCTCGAGGCAGGCACTGTACGTCGCCCTGAGTCCAGACTCCAACGGACCCAGGGCAAGAACCAAGGCGCGCCCGTGTATGCCGTCAGGGCCAGGAGCGGTGTTTTTCGCCTTCATACGACTCACCGCCCCGGCTAACTCCCACTCCGACACCAACGGCACACCCGACACAGTGGCATCCTCTTCCTCGAGAGGCGCCATACGAGGCGGATCCACCTCAGCTGCTTGCGGGAACAGGGCTTCCACCACGGATTCTAGGAAATCCGGCCGAAGGCTCTCAGTGAGGGGGGGGGCGCGGGCACGAAGTTTCCTCCGCGCCGCTTTGTACAACCTCCCCCACGGATCCCGACTAAGCTCTTCGGCCATTTCCCTGTGGGCCCTGTCCTTGGCCTCGGCGATGGCCGCCCGTAAAGTGGCACGGGCAGCCCTATAGGCCTCATAACGGCGCCTCTCCTCCTCGACATCACGTCGCCTACGACGCCTGCATCGGACATACTGGTACCGCACAGCTCTACACTGATCACGCAGCTGCGCCAGCTCCTCCGACCACCAGTATACCCCGCATGCTGGCCCTGTGCTTCGCACCCTCGGCATGCTGGCATCGCAGACGAGCGACATCCGCCGCTGGAAATCCTCGACTTCCGCGGCAACATCCTCCCCCGTGGACCCAGCGGCCCACGCCTGGACGATTGCGGCCTCAACGAGGAACTCGGCATCCATCTTCTTGACGGACCACCGAGGACCGTCATCTCTTCGCGACCGAGGGGATATGGGAGTGGGAGTACGGCGTGCAGACACCTCGAACCATATGTAGCGATGGTCCGAGAGTGATTCCGTACCCACTAATACCTCCCAATTCCTGACACATGGTGACATGGCGGCGTCGACAAAGGTAACGTCAACTTTGGAGCCGCCATTCCAACGCACGCATGTGTCAGCCGTCCCCCGGTTCATGACGGCCATGCCAGCTGAGGCCAACCAACCCTCCAGGAACCTTCCCCTAACGTCCGTGACCGGAGAGCCCCATGCAGCGGATTTCGCGTTGAGATCTCCGGCCAGGACCACTTTGCCGGGGCGCAGCCTATTCACCAAATCTCCGACTTCAGCCATAAAAAGCTCGAAGTCGGAGAACGATCTATTTGGTGAAAAGTATGCCCCGATTACAGATACGTCTCCAATTTTGGCAGAGACGTATCCACGTCCCCTCACCACACGTTCCAGGGCTGGGGAGCCGACGGCAGCCCTGGACGCGATAGCCACGTCTCTATTTCGGTCTCCGACCCACTCCTCGCCCGACGGAACGAAAAGTGGTTCGGAGATCACTGCCACATGCACCAAGCGCTCCGCCAAGGTCTGGAATATGAGGTCCTGGGCCCGGGTGGAGCGCATTATATTCGCCTGGAGGAATCGTATTGAGGCCATCAATTAATGATCTCCATTGGATCCTCCATAACCCGGCTCGTAGAAGGCTGAACCGGGCCGGTGGCAGGTGGTGAGGGGACCCTCGGGCCATCACCCCCCCTTCCTCTCCTCTTTGGAGCAGATGGTGCCTTACACTGCCCGCTCCCCGCCCTATGGTCGGCTTTCAATCCCGCTCGCTCACAGCTCCCGCAATGCGGAGCTGCCGAGCAGGATTGGGCCTTATGGCCTGTTTGACCGCAGCGATAGCATTCACCACTGCGGTCAATGGCCGACGAACACTCGGCCCTCAGGTGCCCCTTTTCAAGGCACCTGTAACATCTTTGTGGGCGGGCCTCAAGCAGCTGAACTCGAGCCGAGACCCAGCCCACCAGGAGCCTGCCACCCGCCACCAACTTCTTGGCCACCGCGACAGGGACTCTGAGCCAGAGAGAACCCAGAGCATTTTCTGTCCTGCGAATCACCCCGGTCTGAATATCTTGAGTGGAGCACTCCGCGACCCGGGTGATGGCGGTAACCACATCTCCTTCGGTGGTGGCATCGTCCAGGCCCACAATGCGTATTTCAGCACTTTTTGTGGGCGTGGACACTCGTACCGCTGGCTCGCTAGAGAAAAACTCCCTGAGCCGACCAGCCAGGGCACTCGCCTTCTCTGCCTTCTCGGGCCCGGAAATTTGATACATTCGGGCCCCCGTCGCCGCTCTCTTCAGACGCATGCCGACACCCAACCCCAGGTCGTCGATATTCACACACCGATAAGCCCTGGCCAGTATGTCGCCATACGTCAGGCCTTTCTCAGCGGCCTCCTCACCCAAGGTTACCACGACTGCAGCTGAACTTGGGGTTTTGAGTTTGTTCTTTCTCCCTTGTTTCGGCTGCACTTTGTTAGTAGTGGTGACCGCAGGACCATCTTTCTTTTCTAGCGCCAGCTTCTTTTTGGTGCCCTTCCTTGCCACCACATTCCACCCCTCGCTCATAGAAGCTGGGGCTGGTGGCAGCGGGCGAGGCTCAGGTCGCGGCTCTTTTGTGGTAGCCTTTGCCTTCTTTTTCCCCTTCTTCTTTTTCTTCGGTTGGCTGGTCCCCTCACTGCTAACAGAACCTGGATCAACCACCCGAATAAAAGGTTTCTTCAGAGGCTCTGGAAGACCTTGCGACCTTGAAGCAACCACAGAATTGTCTTTGTCCATGTCCGGCACCCCTTTCTTTTTTCCGGACAAAGCTTTGGTCTTAACCAATCGATCCCATCGGCAGGCAAAACCTTGGGATTGGGTGAGGCCCTCGCGACTGGATTACCCCCCAGCCACTCATCTCCTCGGCGAGCCCCAAAACCTTGAGATTAGGGGTAATTTTTTAGAGAGGTTTTCTTCCTCGCGGTCCCTCCCCTCAAATGAGAAGAGCGGCCCCCGATTCCGCACTAACTTGCGGAATTACGGTTCGCCCGACGTGGCTCCCGAATTAAGAGCCAAAAGCCTACCGACCATGAAAAAACATAGCCGGAATGGCTCGCCGCGCATCGTGGGCGTCTCCGCCCCCCACGGGTAATTTTTTATAGAGGTTTTCTTCCTCGCGACCCGAAGGCCCCCGTTCCCGTTGTCGGGCTTACGGGCTCCGCCAGTCCGTCCGCCAGGCCCCTGGAATACATATAATATTCAAGAGACCTGCCCAGGGTGCGCCACGAGGAGGCCGACCGACACTGGCACCCCTTCCTACTGAGCTGTAACATGTCGATTTATCTCTGCATGACTATAATTATAATGTATAGTTTTACGGTATAATTAAGATATAGTTTTGCGTTTTGTATTGTTAATAAATGAATATATTACACAAACAGTAAAGTACGGTAAAGTCCACCCTGAGTTAGTCAATTAAGTAATTATCCTTTAAAAGCGATAATATAATAATATACAAAGGTCTCTATCCGAACATAAAACAAATAGGACTCTTTTGTGGTTTTATCCTACATTTTAACTTAATTAGATATTCGAGCACTCCATTTGCCTTTTAATTTGTTTCGACACAAGTTTTGTTGTATATTTAGGAAACGAAAGACATCTTTATTTATATGTTTGTATTCTGTCTTTTTATGTGTAACAAAATTCCTAAGTGGCAGGTTTTTTAATTTCATTTGAGTTTTTTTAAACAATGTTATGATAGTATTATTTCGCTATTATCCGCGAAGACAATAAAAAACTCGGATTATTGCAAAGTGATTCTATCATAACATTTGGAGTATGGAGTTTCGCAAAATAGGCCTCTACTTCTATAAATTCGTATTTTTTAAATTTAATTTAGGGTCCTTATTTCTACCGAGAATAGAATTTGTTGCTATCGCCTACAATATGATAATGAAGTTTATGAAAAAGTTTTTATTATAGAAATATGATTCACAAAAGTATGTAGTAAGTACCTAACTAAAGTTACGGTCTCAATTTTTTATACTTAAAAAAGGAAATTACAAGTTTTCACTATATTTCGTATAGTGCAAGCCATTCTTCTTTATGTGTAATAAAGAATAATAATAAATAAAATGATAATTTCTACATTTCTCCAAACCACCCTGTGGTATCCGGCTAAGTAGAATAGACCATCCTCATTTCTTACCGAGGTGTCGTAAAAGGCGACTAATGTAAATCGACCCGCGGTGTGTTATCCGGCTAAGTAGAATAGACCATCCGCATTCCTTACCGAGGTGTCGTAAAGGGCGACTAAGGTAAGTTGACCCACCGTGTGGCATCCGATTGAGTAGAATAGACATCCGTATTTCTTACCGAGGGGTCGTAAAATACGACTGAGGTAAGTTGATGTCAGGCAGGCGGCCGGTCGTAAAATACGTTTGTAACATGTTGTGCCGACCCCACTTAGAGTGGGATAAGGGCAGGAGGATGATTGATGATTGATTGATTGATATACATCTCTCCAAACACCTATATTTAAAATTTACATGTACCTGATCTTTTAAGATTCACTAGACTCGTAAAGATCTGTTTGAATTTAATATTGGTATTATTTAAATACAAGGCTTTATGTTTACAGAGTTCAGATCAGAACGGCTGCACCAGCGGGTCGGAGAGTGAAGGCCGTCTCCGGACGTCACACAGCGCGCCGGCGACTGGTCTCAACTCTTTGGGATCCTCTACTGCGTGCCGCCTGCCTCGTGCCCAGAACCCCACAGTCACCCTGTTACAGAAAGCACGAGGTAGGGTCTCTGCAATACTAAAGTAATGATATAAAATAAAATTTATGGAATGCTAAATGTAGAGTGTGTTCCGTCCGTTTTTATAGCTAAAGCCGCATACATACATCGTGAGAAGTGCGTTGCGATTAGTTCGTCACGCATGCCTCAACCTGTCGTACGTGTGTATAGATGTCGCATGCCTGACATGCTACGGTACATTTATACATGAATCACACATGCTCAAGATGACCACACAAACAAGATGACCACGCATGTTAAATTTTAAACTTTCGCCATTCATACTTATTATTATATAAATAAACGGGCCACATCGCGACAAAATCGAGTTACCTGTTTATCCGCCATCTGTCGAGGTCAAGAACGAACGAGTTCGTGACCACGGCGCATGCAACTCTTCCGAAACCTCGAACCTTGTTAAAAGGTAACTCGATATTGTTGCGATGTGACCCGTTTATTTACATAATAATAACCACGCATGGTATTCGTCAGTAGAAAAATGGCCCCGACAAGGCGAGACGTACAGATTGCTGCTGCGGCCTATATAATCATTCATAAAATATTGAAAAACCTTTTTTTGAAACGAAGAATAGACGCCGGTGGACAAGTTCACAGAGTGATTCGGATATCGGGCTCACTGTGAGCACTCACGTCCATAAAACTCGAGGCATGCGAGACGAACCGTTCACAATGCACACCTGGCTATGTCTGTATGCGCCTTGATACATATGGGTTTCGTAAAAACGCAAGCACAACAAACCCCCACTATCACCACCTTCGCTGCATATACCTACTACCACAATGTCGGTGACTGAAAACCTTTTATGACGGATACAGTATTAATACTTACGAACTTAAATACGTTAGTTACTTTAAATAGTTCATGTTTTACATTATGATCCCCACACCGCATAATTAGAACGAATATCTTAGGAGTTATCAAAATGAAAAAAAAAAATCTCTCCCTCTCAGTCTCACAAAGGGCATAATATTTTCTATTTCAAAATATATGTGGTTTAAATATATTGTTATAACATTTATTAGTGTTGTTTAAATATTGAGAGTGCTACATTTCATTAATGACAAAAACAATACATAACGATATATTGATACACACATACACAATCTACGCGTCTACGTAGTACACTTTGTAGTCAAGCATATCTTATGCCGTTTCTACTCCATCATTTGTCACAAAAGGTGATTAGGATCGTAAGAAATATGAAATACTATGAGAGGTTTTAGTAATAAGGAAAAATCTTCAAGTGCCAATGTCACATCAACGCTTAGTTACTTTAAGTAGCTACTTACATCACATTAATAACAACAAAAATATACAAAGTTTCTTTTCTTGCATAAAGTGAAATATGTTAGCACAAATAAAAAAAAAACTTCATAAAGGTTTTCGCGCATATATTTACTGTATTGAAAAAAAGGAAACTCATTGAGCTTCATGCTCACCAATATTTCGTATTTAAAATTTACTTTTATATTCTGAATGCCAAAAATATAATTAACTATTGAACATTACTAAATTGCTACTTTGGAATGAATTCCTATAAGTTACGAACAAGAACTTCATAATTTATTCACGTCCATACTGTTGAAATGAGGGTTAATTGCCTTGAAACTTTTATATACAGACAATGGAGTTTCCCCTCGATTATAAATTATGGGGCACATAATAACGTCTTTCTTTAGAACCAAGAATTTTTGGAGAAAAGACTATAAAGTTCTAATATGCTTGTTTATGTTTACTAATAAATGAGTAAATAAAAGGAAATAAAACGAGACCGGAATGGCCGAGTGCTTAGAGCGAACGATTCTTACGGGAGGAGATTGTGAATTAAAATCCCGGACAAGCAACTTAATATTCTTTATCATAACTTTATGCTTGATTGATATTTACACTTCATGCGCTTTACAGCGTAGGTGAACTTTAAGTGAAAACGGACGTATCTCTAGAGGTATATATTTGTCAGATTACAACTATTTTTGGTTATGTATAACCTGCAATTCACGTTATGGCAGCTTCGATTCTTTTCCACAAGTTACTGAGGCGGCCTGTGGCCAGCTTTGAAATAGTAACAACCCGCTTTATTTCGTTTAGTTTTTTTTGTTAAGAACAGACCATAAAAATGGGGAACTTGTAATGTGCATGAGACATGGAGGTGATAGGTAAATCTATTTACTAGGTTGACAAATAAATAGTTATTTAATAATATAATGCCATTACTTTCTCAATCTTGTAGGGCGAAGCTTGTCTCTAAACTTATTATGTTAGCATACGTCAAAGCATAATTAGAGCTCTAGAAGATAAACCATGATATTAGCAATTTGAGATACTAGCTAAAGGGAAGGGTAGGTCGCTCCCCCCTCAACTTGACTTTGTTAAGATAATTTTATTTACCTCCTAATAGCTTTGTTCTTTGGTATCTTAGTGATTTCAAATCTGTATCCCTTTCAATGTATTTAATAATCCATTTGAATACTACAAATTTTCCACCCTAGTTATACGACATTCTGTTTAATTTGGTTAGGGGAAATTGAGTTGCTAAATTGTTTGCTATTTGATAATATAATATTTTAACTAAGTTTTCAGATATTGCGGTGACTTAATTACAACAATTGCCCATGACGTTGATTTTATTAATCAATAAATAAATAAATATTAATGTACGTTTCTATGTCCACTCCTGCATAAAGACTTGTAAAAGAGTTTCTTACACTACACGATGTTGTATCCAACTGTAACCTCTATGGGGTCTTTTGTCCTCCTTCTGAGAGGTAAACCGTCATCACTGCCTAAGCCAAGAAAATAGCTAGATAAAAGGATTTGTAGCCGATTGTTTGTTGTATTTATTTAGCTAAGATTATTTGAAAATAATTACGTTAAAGGAACATAAAATGATGTCAATAAAATTTCTTTTTTATGCTTCCAGAAGGACAAATACCACGGCCACCAAACAATATTCAACATAGCCGAGAGGAGAATCCTCGTCTTCCGCGTGATCGGCCATCACCTCCTAGAAGTGAACAAGGTAGTTTCTTCTAAATATTACGTTACAGAAGTTTTTAATATTTGTATGGATTGATTGATATCTTTATCTGATTTTACTCCCTTTTTATAAAAAAGAAAATATTATTTTCTTTTTATTCACAGAAAGTTTAAAAATAGGTAAAATAAATAAATAAATATAAGGGACACTTACAGACACGGTCGTCCGTCCCCAAAGTAAGTAACTTAATACTTGAGTTATGGGTGACGGAAAACTGGTTAATATACTACATATATAATTTAAAATACATACTTAATTACAAATACACACCCAGGCTCGAAGAACCAACCAAATTGTTTATAGAAAATGTTGGTTGGTGGGAATCGAACTCGCGACCTGCGGAGCTGTAGGCAGGGTCACTACCCACTGCGCCAAAGGGCCATTCAAGGTAAGGACATCTTAACGATTAACAGTATAATATATATATATACATTAAGTCAGCTGACTCTATAGTTGATTGTAGAAACTAGTACTAAGAGTACTTAGAAGTAATGTAGCAAAAAATTGAAGTTCATTGGAGACTAGTGTAAACATAACATTAACATTACTTCCAGTGCATGCATTACGCAAAGACTACGTCAGCGAAAGTGAAGGCGAAAGGAGAGAAAACGACAGAAGCAGTCATAAAATGACGGACACTAAGAAAAAGATTGAAGGAGTCGGACCCACTACCAAAGACGGCATGCCTGTGACACTTAGATCTGTAAGTGGAACCGATAGTTTGAAAACCGTAGTCCGCTTTCTGTGTTCATTTGGTCGTCACTAACTATAAAAGTACATGGTCAATGGTAATGATTTAACTCCCTCGATTGCCTTTTATTCTTCTTATACTCATTCTATTATTCAGTGCTATACAACCGTCCTTCTTTATTATATATGCATGTATGAAATCAATATATAGGTATATATCATTACTACAAACATTTCTACGTCTAACTGACAGTCACTGTCGTTTTTACTGTCTTTAGACTAAGATTTAGACTTAAGGATCAATGGTCGCCATTAAAAACCAGCGTTGAGTTACTCCTCAACTTAAGCTGAATGATGTTCCGATACGTAACGTCAAATTTCTGCATATTTTTTTATTATTTTTACTGTTATCTTCTTTACTGTGACGTTATTAATAAAAAGTTTTCATTTGATTTGATCTGAAAAAAAAATCTGAATTATACGTGCTTCTATCTGATTTTTTTGTTGAAACTGGAATAGTTCATATAGTTTATGTGATACTACTGTATATGATAGAAGCGGATATAAAGGTGCATATTGATGTAAGACTCATTCAATCAAACAATGTGTTCATACGACTATTAGGGGCCCCGTTGATCTTGATTATTTTTGATATGTGGCATGGTCAAACAAGCAGTTACAGCCTCTTCAAATCATTATATAATAGGCAAAATAGGAAACGACATAAGCTTGTGGCATCTGCTTCTCAAGTTACAAAAGGAAGCAGATTGTTTGTGGATTTTGGGTATACGATGCTTTATTAAAATTACATAAATAATCTATTTTTTATTACAGCTGTTTAAATTAAATATTAAGAGAAGGCTTATACAGAAAGCTTACTATAGTAGATTGAGATTACATAAATGATAAGAATATGTGAATTTAGCTTCTCTTCAACCTTGCATAAGCAATAACTGTTATAAGAAATAAATTTTGCAGAGAGCCGCCAAGTTTGATGCTGACTCTTCTTGGTACTTTTAATAAACAACAGTAGAGGTCACAATTCAAACCACTTATAGCTTCAATCGAATAAAGAATATTTTGAATTTGAATTAGTGAAGCTAGAGTTCTAGAATATCCCACTCTTGGTGGAGTCGGCACAACATGTTATAAACATGTTGTCACTTGATTTGGCTACGTATTATAAGACCGGCCGCCTGCCTAACGTCAACTTACCTTAGTCGTATTTTATGACACCTCGGTAAGAAAGAGGGTGGTCTATTCTACTCGGATACCGCACGGTGGGTCATCTTACTTTAATCGCGTTTTACGACGCCTCGATAAGAAATGAAGGTGGTCTAATCTACTGAGCTGGATACCACACGGTGAGATTTATCTGATTTCTTATATATTAATATATTTATAATTATGCTGTATTGTTTTTAGGAAGTTAAAGATCCCTCGAAATGGTACAAGAAAATGTACGACACGATACACAAAAACAAATACGATGGTAAGTTTTTCTATACACCATGTAACGCTTTGTTTGTATTATGTTATAAAATATATATTTTTATTAAATTATTTTTATGCAAAAACATTATACATTTCTTTTTCAGAGGATTATGTGACTATTCGATACAAAAACCGTCGAGGTGACTATAGTTTATTTTCCAAAATTTTTACATACATCGGTGGCTGTGTCAAAATCATATAACACTGTCATTTTAGCGAAAAAGACTCGAACGCCATTTATTACTAAATAAATTTTAAAAAAAAATGTTTTAAACATCCTTCCATAATTAAAATATATTTATTTTGTAAAGAATTAAATGTATGTGAGAAACTTATTACCAATATTGAACATTTTTGTTAGTTGATTTTGTTTAATCAATTTAGAATTGTATACGTTACGGTTATAATATCAAATTAATAACCACTTTTGCTGTTTACTATTAATTAATTGTTAATATGATATACATTTTCACTAATCAACAACGGACATTTATATATTATAAAACTCCTTTTTAAAACCAATTACAAACCACAAGTGGTTAGCTTGCTTGTTTCATCATTATTAAAACTAGTTATCACACGTAAAATGATTAATTACAAAACATGAAAATGATATTTTTTATCATTTTACCTGCTTATGGTTGTGGTTTTCAAATTACATAGAAATTTTGTGTCACAGTAGTTGTAATCAGTCAATATTAAAAACTTTCACAAAACTGTGTTAAATTTAGAAAATTTTATAAACGATACCGGTTGCTGACGTTCGCCGTAACATAAACACAGAAAAAGTGCGTTCTTTATTAAACATTATTACATTACCTGTTTATGAAATCGCACTGTTTTTGTAAGAAAGAAATGGCGTATTTGTCTTTTTTCGTAAAACACCGATGACTTTAGTATAACAAACGCTTTCTTCACTTAAAAATGTAAATAGGTTTTGCTTTTACGGAATTGTGAGCCATTTTTACCTTTTGTGAATGTTTGAACATTACCCTTTCATATATTTTTTACACATTTTTAAACTTTAAAACTTTTAACAGTTTTCGTTTTATAAATAACAACATAATACATAAACACTTAATTCCAAGTTTTAGAAAAATAATATGATATTCAAATCGATTTTAAGTCGTGATAAAACTTGCAATCTTTTTTTCTTTCTAAGGCAATATCTATGTTATTTTTATATTAATAAAATTAATTACAAATTATGATTCCAACTATGTTACGGAAAGCATACATTTTCAAAGCATACATTTTAAAGACTTTGAATTCAATCGTTTTCTAAAAGTTCATGGTAGTCCGCTAGGATGGCTGGTTTAAGGTTTCTCGACGCAGCTCATAGGCTAATTCCCAGTAACTTAAAAGTAAAAAAATTCAGTAATGTTAGCCAAGGTTCTAAGCTAATGTAGCTTGTACTCGATAATAAAAAAAAATAGAACCTCGTCCACTGAATCTTACCGACTAAAAAATCTTACTGATTATGGACTTATTCTTTGCAAAAAGAAATTAGTCGTGAACATCTGCCCAGTAGGCTATTTATTACTCGTAGGTTATTACTCGTGCGATCTTAATGCATCTATGCAAATAAAGAATATGACCTCGTCCACTAAACGTCCTATTCCTATTGTCAGTAATAGGATATTTTAACTAATGAAATGAGAGTGTTCATACATGCACAATATAGCACTATAAAGAACTCTACCTTTAGCATCGAATATCTGGTGATGTTACAATACCTTGCAAATGCACATTTTAATATCGAAAAACAGCATCATACTTCACATGAACATGTTCTATATTTATTAATAAAGATTATAAACAATCATTATTTATAACAATGCAGTGCTTTTACCTTTTTTTGTATTCACAATAAAGTTCCAGTTCCGTTTTTTCAACGATATAATAACTGTTTTAGGGGAAACGTTACAAAGGCCTAGTAGTAACCGGTCACAATACGCGTACTTTGATCCCCGTTCCGGATATCTCAGTGAACCCGAGGGGGGTCTCAGTAGACTAGCATCAAGTACATGGAGTGATGCGTACGACAGTGATGTCACGAGCGGACCGAGACGAAGGACGGCGTCGGTACAAGAGGACAGAAGGCATGATGATGTACCCGCGTATCTACCAAATAATAAGTAAGTTCAAGTCTATGTTTGAAAATCAATATAGATACACTGTTATATACAATATTAATCTTTCATTATTATATATCGTTGAAGCTCAGGATTTAAAACTTATTTTCTTACTTAAAACTATTATATATTTTATGATAAATAGAAATTGTAATTTACGTTTAAGTGCATAATAAATCTGTAAAAGTCTAAGTTATAGATACGCAAGCATACTGCAAATTTAAAAAACTGGATTAAACCTGCAATATCTGCACATCTTCAGCAAATTTTGCAAAATAGAAAGTAGAAGCAATAGTAGTGCTATTCTAGTGCAAACCGCATCAGAATAATGCAGTTGCTTTGCAAAATATTTTCCCACTTTGCCGAAAAACCAATGGGCTTAGAAAACATATAATGGTTATATGACTAATTATAAAAGGTCATTCAAATAATAATATTAGAATGAGCGAGATTTACAGAATGAGATAGATGTTAAATGCTCTCTGCAATTGTTATCAAAGCATTTGACATCTCTGTTTGCAAATTAAATGGTAAGCAAATCAAATTCTACTTTATTTTCAGGTACAGTACATTAGCGTCAGCAAAAGCCAGGAAAGAAGTATACAAGACCCAACCAGGAAGAATAGAGAACTATATGCCAGGAAAATCATCAGTTATTGATAAAGAAGCCAAACAGGTATAGCGGGTAACGCTAAAATGATTTTGTTATCAAATAATTCAGTATAAAAGTGCACGCACGTTTCAAAGGACCGTATCGCAACGTAACAACGATCAAGATCTATAAATATTGTTACCAGTTTTAGTCAGTATTAAGTATATTATTGAGTTATCATTCATATTTATCAGTATGATATACTTAGTTAATACCTGACATAAATAATTTCAAACTTATTATAGCTGATATTTTAAGTGACCCTCAAGTAAACGCTAATTTAATACCAGGGTTGCTATGCACAGTATCGGAATTGCGTATAAGCTACTTTTCACGAAAGCACTTTATGGTATTTTGTGCTGTTTTTTTTATACTGCGGCTCATATGTTGCCTTTGTGCAGCGTAAATTTTCCATTAACCAGTTAGGTATTATTTTGACCAAAAAGTATTAAATAAATAAATAATATATCAGTAGTTTAGTTCATTATTTTTACCGACAGCTACGATATACCAAAACAACATTGTTAAGGCTGTCATCATACTTATACGAATAATATAAAGAAAATAGATTATGATATTATCACTCAAAGGAAGTATACGCACTTTTATGAAACAAATACACATAATATATATACCAAATATATACCTAAATGTATTAACTTAAAAGTAATAATGACAATGATGTCCAAATTAGCACTTAAATTTTACAATATCACAAGTTTTTGATTCTTTATAGAATACAGAAGTAAGATTTATAAAAAAAAACAGTTTTATACGACTCTGTATACTTTTACGTTGCGATACGAATTACGAAATATGCGACTAGCTTAAGGGAACTCAGGTGTAATCAATATAAACAATTCATCGCATACCCATCACTGGTTAGATATCACGTCTCATTCCTCACCAATATCTTAAGTCTTAATAAACTAACTGCCTGTTTAATGAGAGTAATATACCATATAGTTCCATACACAAAATTTGATTTTTCTTTTCTAGTGGTGGGACGAGGTCATGGACATTTTTGACGGGGTACGAAATTTTTCATATTTTATCTGTGTATATGTGTTAACTATTTTAACATTTTTCTTTCCTCTATTTTTGTTCCCTAAGGCTTTAAGTTTTCAGTTAAAGAGTTTAATATGACAATCATATCCGACTACGATTTTTATGCATAGCTGCTTAAAGGGACTTAAAAAATTCTAACGATAGAGTTGAAAGTCAACGCACATGAAATAACTGTTGTTTAGTTATATCCAAGATAGTCATATAAATAACACATGACATTCATTTTCGTTTAGCAAGTAATGGCAATTTATTGTAGTTAACTTGTATGCAAAACTTCAATTAGTAATAAATATTTATAAATTTACCCGAGAACCCCTATAGAAGTAAATAGTACAAGAAGTAAGTCTATCTATAACAAATAACCTAAATAATTGTTTCATATTATTTAAGCATAATATTTCATTTTGCGTTTGCAGTTTGCTCCAAACACCACTTAATCAACAAAACACCAACCTCCTTTTCTGGGTCCTTAAAAGGATTTGATCATGAACATTGATACTGCATATATTTAGATATTCTAATCCTCGACATGCTAGAGAAAAATTTCTATTAATATTAAAAAATTCATCGGACAAACCCAATTCTTACAAAATGAATTAAACTTGAATACCACTCGCGATATTCTGAATGGAAAATTAAATTTTTTGTGTATTATTTTATGTTTCACATTTTTTGTTATTGGTCAGGGATAGAGAAATAATTTCGATTCAAGACGTGGCCATTTACTTATACATGTATGATATTTATAGTAAATTATATACTTGCCCTTACGCCATTTCTGTTATCTATTTTTTTATTATAAGTATTAAATACTGTATCAAGACATGGAATTTTTGACATCGTAGTCGGATAAAAGAGTGTTTTAAATATTATTTTCAATGAGCGGGAGTGTTGATAATGAAATTGCTTTTAAACTCCTTTCTTCTTAAACAAATAACTATCAATTCTTCACTGTCACGAAATATTATAAAAGCAGGATCAGATTGAACTAAATTGAGTTATCTACCTATAACAGCGGAAAATCACGAAGCGTCAGTAAAGAAGTTTACTTTTAAACAGCTCTTACCTTACAAAAGAGGTAATCTAGAAGATTGATATGAGAACAAAAGTATATAATATCCCACTTCTGATTTTCTCTGTTTGACAGGGAACTCATTTTGCGCTATTATATATATACAGACATGAGTTACAAGAATTCTATTCTTCTAGGTATAGCGTAAATAACTTACTTATTATAGACATACGGACAGAAAGTCAGACAGAGTTTCTCATTTATGATATTAGCACTGTTTTCGTATGTTTATAATAAATAAGTATGCACTACTGATTGTTACTATTATTTAAAAATATTGTGAGATTATTTAAATAAAATATTATTATTGGAGACTGATGTATGAAAATTTTGATTTGCTGCTGTCAATCTGCGTCTGCTTCATAACACTGTATTGCCGATTGTTAAATCTTTCAAATTGCCTTCATTTGATCACAATTACAAACTCAATGGGATGTTAAACAATAAAACAGTAAAGTTTAAACTAACGCCAACTCCAATTAATCCCTATAAGTAAGAGAATTAGTTCGAATTTGGAATTATTGAGTTTGTAATTGGGAGACGTTAACGCTAAATTCCATAGAGTTATTATACATAGAGTAAGTAACCATAGGCAGGCCTATGAGTGCGATCGTCCTACAAATAACAAGGAAGATGAGAGGCCCATTATCTGTGTCTAATCACATATATAGAAATATTCAGGGCGCGTTTTTAATATAAATACTATGAACATTCTTAGCACATTTCAAAAGGCATTTTGTAATATATCCAATTCAACACAACTCACTTCAAATCTTCAGATAATGCGCAATAAAGAGATGCAGATGGATATGTAGTGTTATTTGCTTCTATATTTTTTCGATGGTCTCATTTTGGACTTGCTCCCATACTCTAGTATAATAACTCTATGCTAAATTCGCTGTAATAATCTAACACATGTCACTGATTGATTGTAATATTCACATCGCTGCGGCGCGGGCACTAACAGTGGCTAGACGAGAACTCTCCTCTGCCTCCCTACTCCACATTGCTCGCTCGCGCTATTCAGAAGAGTGTAAGGTTCCTTAACATGTCTGCATGTTGTGGCGCCTTCCATGTTAGAAATCGCTTTCCCTAAGCATTATGAGCTGTAGCACTTCGAACGAATTACCTGCCAGTGTAATGTATCGTGGTCACAATTAGGGAATGTGCACGGTTTATTTTAATGCAGAATATTAGTTCTATGCTTATATTTGCATTGTTAAAGAAAATGTATTTGAAATTCAAAGAGAAGGTGGGGACTAGACAAAGTATTACCGTTACTCATAAAAATATTAGGCACATTTCTAGGGGTACCCTACTGAAGTTATCAAGAACTGTTAACTGCCCCCGCTCATTTGCAGTATGGCCGCTCGTGAACCGCGACATCCCACCTGGCTGAGCGGTCTATATGTCGCCCCATCCGAACAACAAAGACACATGTCTCATATATAAGCATAGGAAATGTGACTTCGTTCTTCGGATAGGGCGATGTGGTCGTTGGCCACTGGCTGCTTAGTGCGCCCACTTAATATAATATAATCATTCTTTCTCCTGCCTTTATCCCACTCTAAGTGGGGTCGGCACAACATGTTACGAACATGTTGTCACATGATTTGGATGCGTATTTTACGACCGGCCGCCTGCCTAACGTCAACTTACCTTAGTCGCCTTTTACGACACCTCGGTAAGAAATGAGGGTGGTCTATTCTATGCAGCCGGATACCACACCGCACAATATAATATAATGCTTTATTTTTTTCTCCTAAAATTTTTTACATACAATCTCTATAATATTATAAACTCAATGTTTAGAAATTAAGAAATTATGTCACGGAGAATAAGTTGGCCGCGGCGACTCCGTCGTTCGGCCTAACTTAATTTGCGGGGGCTTTAAAATACTTCTAGACTCTATAGTGTATTTCACTTAAAAATTTTATGGATTACATGTTAATGTAATAATTGTTATTCTTATAACTTCTATAATGTTATTGGGACTTGCGTCTTTGAAGATTATTTTATTTTTTCTTTAATATTGCAAGTTTAATAGCACGCATAAATGTTAAAAATCAATTTTGTCAGAAATTTCGCTTTGTTCAATTACTATAAATTTTTAAAAATGATTATTCTATTTTATTTTAATTCCTTCTTTGTAATCTTGTCGAAATGAAAATTTCTAACTCTTTATTTAAATAGGAATTCAAAAAACAAAGAGATCTCTTTTCTATTAAAATATAAAAATACTACTATTACGATGTAAAGCATAATGCTCGTGTTGAAAGTTCTCTCTCTTATTTTAAGAGTCCCGCACTTCTTAGTATAATTAGTTTAGATATCTCCACTTCTATTTTGAAACATTTTTTCCGCATTGCGACACTAGTCTGTGTCGCTAAAACCCGCAAAAACCTAGCTCTACTTTAACCAAATGTACTTAATAAATCTTTGCATGGCTCAAGAGATGCATGTAACTATATCTTTAAATTTGCTCCAATTTCTTAAATAGTTTATTTTCAATTCGATAGGAGGTAATGTTAATTAGACGATTTAATTTCTTATTATTATTTAAACATACGGGTAACATCGGGATAAAATCGAGTTACTTTTGCATAAGCTTCGGCAGTTGCATCCACCGTGATCAAGAACTAACGAACTAAAGAGTCTGACTTTGTCTGTCTCTTTAGTAACTCGTAACTGCAGTTACTCGATTTTAAGTATATATGTAATGTTATTTTTTTAAAGTATATACCTTCATGGTATATATTGAAGAAGTAAAATTGACATAGAAACTAATCACTTATTTAATAAGTGATAAATAGGACAGAAATATTTTTGTTACTACATTTTAAAATACGAAAATTATGCAAATGTACACTTATCTAATATGCAACGCATGCCGATCTCTTTAATAGTAGAAAAAGTAGAACAAAAATAAATTATATAATCTTTGACTGTTAACTTTTATTATCATTCAATCGTTTTTGTTTGCATCTTAAAAATGCAAATCAATTTATTCAAATTATATACCTATCAAGACATTACATTACATATTACTGAATGTTTTATAACGTTTTTTTTTTATATCTTTAAGCGAGCATGATAAAAAAATACATTTTTAAGTACATATTGATATTTTTTTATCTGTATAAAATCCCTAATATTATATAAATATTATAGTATCTAAGTTTTTTTCTATGGCTTTTATATATTACTTTAAATAAAAACAAAGAAATATAAATACTATTTAAAAATCAGAGTCACACAACGATACAGTAGAAAAGAACAAAGTTATCAGAAAACAGTACATAAAATTAATTTATATTCATAATCAAAAATTCTTAGGCAACTAAGAATTTGTAGAATTATTATATTTTAAGAATGGATAGAATGGATGAAAATGGATATTACAGTCATTTATATCACAAACTAGCTTTCAAATATGTTTATTTTGTGTGGTAAAAAGATTGAATAATTTTTGCAGATATATTAACCTAAAATTGGACGTAACGAGAATGTCTCAATCCCATAATTTTAAATATTGCATAGGTTCGCAAGTCATCAATGTAACCGTACCTATCCATGTTTGAAATCGGTTTTCTTTGTAATATTATACATTTTCTGGCCACAAATATGCATTTAATATATTTAAATTTTACAGCAAAATGAATCAAATGCACTATCACAGTCTCAGGCATCACCCAAAGAAAAAAAAGACATAACGTCTGCAATTCTATCAAAATCAAATATGGCAAGGTAAGTTGAAATTACTATTTTCTCGTCAATTATGTGATAACTAATTTTTTTTATGAGTTTGCTGTGTTTTACTTCATGAATTTAACTTATTGTAATTATATTTTTAAATAAAAATCTATATCTATGTTAATAAAATCATTTAGGGTGGAATTCGTGCAATTGTGTTGTGATAGATTTAAAGGAATCTTTTTACACGGAAACGTATTGATGCCTATTTCACAGATAAATCCCGGTAAGGTAAACCCATCATTTCAATCAAAAGTTAAGAATTTTAATGTTAACAGTCTGCAAGAAATAAGGTTATTAACATATTCATAATCAACATATATAGCAACACATATAGCTGGGGCAAGTGAAATAAGCACATATATTATATTAAAAATATATTCGATTAAAAAGTTAACCTTTTGAAGAGCATATTAAACGGGAAAATGATTGACCCCTTTCAGTTACTTGGAATCTTACATGGCAATAATGATTTAAATATTATAAAAAATGACTTGCCTACCGAAAAAGAGATTTTGACCCAGCTGTGAGATTACTAAAAGCCGATAATAAATATTACAACTTTTATTTTGAAAATGCTCTGAAACTTAATAATACAATAATAAATAAATATATTGGATATTTACACACACAGTAACTTAATACCGATGTTATGGGTGACAGACAACTGGTAAATATATACATATAATCTTATATACGTACTTAGATATTAATATACCCCCGGGCTCGAAGGACCAAAACTGGTGTTTGTGTATTAACCTTTTCACGCTCAAGAGAAATATTTGTATGTATGTTTATTATAATACACAACCTATCTACATGTATCTAGCAACTTTCGTAATCCAAAGAATGTTTGGAAGAAATATCTAATAAGCGATAAGACTACCTTGTGTACTGTCCAAATTTGTTTTTGTGATTGTAATGTTTATATTATAAGTTTGTGGTGTACAATAAAGTATATAAATAATAAAAATAAAATGAATAAATTGTTTGTAAAAAAATGTTGATCCTTTGTGGGAATCAAACACGCGAATCACGTAGCTAGTGACTGGCTGATCAAACAATGAAATTGTATATTATTGACATAGGGCTTTAAAAGAATCGGGCTACGAGTCAGACTCGACGTTGGTATTCCGGCGTCGAGAGGACACCGAAGCGCCATTGTCGCCAGCTGAACGACGGGCAGCTTATAGGGACCTGCAAGCCGGCGGCGAACCACCTCTTAGAGGTTTTCGATCCCCGGCGCCACCGAGACAAGGTATTTATACATTGATATCATAATAAAAACCTTTTGTTATTTTTATCAGTGTTTCATTGACACTATACTATTCAAATTTTTAAAATATTATGTTATCTACTACTCACTTTGAGATTATTTTTGGCCAACAACCCCTTCCCTTATTTTACACATCGTAAAAATTAGATTAACAATCATTTTATATATTATCGTCTGCCTTAAATTTGTATTCAAACTTACCTAAGCTTACCTTCGATGCCAATAATGGAGCCTTTACCTAAAATTTGGCAATTATTGGTTTAGACAGAACATATCAAAGTACTTTTTGACACATAAGTAGAAATAAAGGAATCTGGTTGAAAAAATTTAAGAATTGATCGATTCTTTTTTCTTACCGAGTTCATAGTAATAATCCATTTTTTTTTATCTATAAAATGTACATTCTAAAGTACATAATACACACTTAATTTTTTTGAACTTGTCATAATTAAGTAAGAATTTATGTACAGATGTACATAAAAATCCATATTTTTATATTTAGGAAATATTAGAATATTATGAGTGGAACTTATTATCAATTTTCAATTTACTTCAAAACATATGGTATAGAGTGGAGTAGTTAGATGAATGCGATATTATTTGAAACTAAAAGTCTGTTCTGTGTACTTGCATGAATTTTTCCAAATCATAATTGGTGGTGGTTTTCTTTAAAATATATAAATAGAGTAACAAGGTACTAACTTATGTATTGCGAGATGTATATCTCATTTAAATAATCAAAATTAAATAATATATTTAGTAGTATAATACAAGGGAATCAAGGTTAACGTATGTTTCTATGTGACTGATGCGTTATTGACTGTTTTAACCATTGTTAAACAAGGTCACAATATAATGACAATATGATGTTTGATGCTGTCTAACCGCGTTCACGTTAGTAATAATCGTTAACCACATGAGGTAAGTTTTATAAGTTTAAACTGTTATTGCATGTCTCTTTATAATAATATCAATAACCTTGGTGCCGGGACGTCTAGACTCAAGCGCGGAAAAAGGTAATAAGCCCACCTGCATGTGTACAGTAGACTCCAAAATTAAACAAACACGAATAGTATTTTTAAGTACCCACAGTATTTAAATGCGACACGTGTGCTACACCTATAGAGAACAAAGCTTTACTCCACTTTATTTACAACAGGAGCACAATGGTCACGATTTAATCACGTCTAACATGAGGATCGATGAAAGAATAATGATTGGAATTCCACAGACGAATCACAAATCGAGTATATTCCAATATCATCAACTTTAACGAAAATAAGAATCCATAAAAAAACGCCACAGATGCATGAAGTAATATGCTATCCTATCAATAGTATTACCAGAAACGAGGAAGGGAAACAGTATTTTAGAATCAATGCCGGAATGGTTGAATATCCACCAATACCACCTAGACGAATATCTTCCAAAAACAGTCGCACATTACAGCTGGTAACATCTACAAGACATTCTTCATGTTCTCCTAAAAGTATTGACCAAAGTAATATAGAATATCTGAAAGATAAAATTTCTAGTAAGCTTAATAGACAAAATACACATGTAGTAATAAAAAAAAGTCCAGCGCAGAAAAGAATTATGTCATCTTCAGCACCACCAGCAATCGATAGACATAAAACTACAATGACTTCAGTAAACACTAAACAAAAAAGTAATATAAGTAACAGCATAAATATTGGAACCAGTAGTTTTTGCTCCCCTAGACGAACAATGTTACCTATTAATTATTCTAATTCTGGACGGAGATGTGGTGAAAATTCTGTTTTATTGGAAGGTGGTGCAGGTAGAAAAACTCCTATAACAAATATATTAGACAAAATTACTCCATTAGATAAACTTTGGAGTTCACAAAAGAGAAATGAACGCATTGACATGTCTAAAATAAAACCTAAGATCCTTCAAAAAAATGAAGATGCAGCATCTAAAGGTGCTGTGCTTAAAGTTCCAAATTTGAAGTCTGCAGTGACAGTCGTAACACATAAAAGTAGAGACATGACAAGGACTTCTGAAAAATTCCAAAAAATGAAAATTTCAAACTTTCAAACAAGATCAACACCTTGCATAGTAAAACTAGAAGGTAAATTCATAAAATCACCTTCATTACACATAATGTCTGATATATCTAAGTCATCGTCACAAATAGCATCTATTCCTAAAAAACCCAATCAAGTAAAAACGGCTACTGTAACAAACTTGAAAAAGAAAAAAACACCGGAAATGATCTCAGTAAGACCTCAGAGTATTGTATGCGATCCGATTAATAAAAAGTCAAAAGAAATCAATAGAAACATAAAAAAATCTCAAAAATCTAAAATTATTCAGAAAAAAGGAAATATTGATATGAATGATAACTTGGGAATCAGCAATCAATTCGGTGATATTTTAGATGGGAGTTCTAGTGTTACATCTGTCGATATTTCTAGAAAGAAACATCCTAAAGACATAAAGAAAGCACATAATACTGTTGTACCAAACTCCTTTTTTCAACATTTATTTCTGCGAAAGCCTTGCAATGTCACTCCTAACAAAATTAACGCAGAATATGATTCAACATGTTCAGTACGTCAAAAGGCCAAGATGTTCCAATCTTTGCCTGAAAATATTTTAAGTACTGCAAATTCACTTAATACATATTTAACTCACCGGAAACCTGTCTCTCTCTCACGTTTTAAAATGTGGGACAGACAATCAAGTCCTCTGCAAATTGATAATTCAAGATCAATTTCATGGCCGGGAAAGATGGATGGCAAGATTCGTAAATTTAATAGTTTAGCAAAATATGAAACTGATTTTGGGTCAACGTCATCTTTAGCAACGGTGAGAAGTAAAAGTGAACCTCCTATTAACAAACTATATTTTTCTCAAACCTCACGACCTATATCACCTACTATTATTTTTCAAAAAAAATCGCCGAAAATATCAAAAAGACCATCTTCACCAATAAAATTTATTTCACCAAACAAATATATTTTTCTTCAGTCTGCGCGACAAGATTTAGACTTAACAACCAAGAATGAAAAATGTATTAAATTAAAGACTATATCACCAACAAGATTTATGAAATCGGACACTGATCAATCAATTTTTGCCGAAATAAGTGATAACGATAGCTTACCTTTATGGAAAAGTAAGATGGACAAAAATCAAGGCAGATTTTTTTTTTCCCAAACATCACGCCCCATATCACCAAAAGTTAGTGATAAATCATATAGCAGAAGTCAGTCAGCCTCTCCAGTATCCATGCGATCCCCATCATATCGACGTATCCATCATGCAAGAACTCAAACAAAGCTCGGTACAATCAAAAAAGAGTTGCGTACACGAAGTGCTGATAATGCTGAAAAGGATATGGCCAAAATGGTAATTTCTTTAAAAGCCAATAGTGACTCTAATATATATGAAAACGATCCTGATTATGATGAGTATGTACGAGATTTGCAAAACATTAGAGGTAGATCTGAAAGGTTTCGAGAACTTAATCGATATTATACATATTTAGAAAGAGTTGCCGAATTAGAAAAAGCCACATCAAGTCGGAGTCTTTGCTACAGAAAAAAAGACGAGGAAATTATTGATTTCGATCGCTGGAAAAAAATTCGAGCTATAGAAAGAGCGGAAGAAGAACTTAATAATTTATATTCAAAACTTAAAAAAGCTCAAAATGAAAATGATATTCTTTTTTACCCTAGAGATGTAAACGATTTTAGATGGGATTACAATAGAGAAAGAGGATTAAGAGTAAAAGAAAAATCTGTGGAAGATTTAAAAGAACAATTACAACACAAAACTTTTTATGATGATATTGAAATAGACCGTTTCCAATGTAAAGACAGATACAAACATTGTTGGCGTGGTACTAGTGTTGCTGAAACAGCCTCAACTATAAATAAAAAGAACGAAATAAAAACCAGTGAATTGTCTAGTCAGAATAAACCAAAAGCTAATCTGCAGACCGATACGTTAACTGATTTACAGAAAAAGATTGGTCTTGGTAATCGTTTGTGGAGCAGTCTATCAATGGATCAAGTAAATGCCCTTAAAAATCAACTTAATGCTATATACAGCAAAGAATTTGAATTGAAATCAAATAAGGAAAATGAAAAGTATACCATTGATGTAAAAGACCTAAAAAATAAAAAAAATCCTATGCTTCATGTTAGATGTACTTCATTAATCACACCAAGACTAAAAGAAATCGAGCTCAATAAATCAAAATCAATAGCAGCTATTAGTTGTCCTTTAACTTCAGAAAAAGAGTTAAAAAATAACGTCAATAAAATGCAAATGTCTCTTACTGAAAACGAAAAGAAGAGAATTTCGCAATCTCTTAGTAAAGAAGTTTTAAATCGAATGAACAAAGATGTGATAACAGTCACGCATGAATCAGATAAAGTCACGCATGAATCACTAAATATTGATAATAATAAAAAACATCAAAACACTAATATAAAAATCAAAAAGCCAATAGACTCTGATTTAATACATACTTTAAAAGAAAAAAACAGGCATGTTATTTATGCAACGGAAAACACTGAAAAGCTAAACCAGTCATCAGCTAGTGAGACGGAAACCGGTAGTTCAGATATATCTGGCAAAACAGTCATATATAAACCTAAAAAAGAAGTACAAAAGAAAGTAGAATATTTTGAATCAGTTAAAAACGAAAATGACCAAGCCAAAAGTCCTTTAAGAAATTCTAATGAACGCAGAGAAACATATCATCACTTAGATATTCAAAACAGTTCACAGAATAACCAAATATTTCAATCTCAATCATGTACAAATATAAAAGAACTATTTGGAGAAACAGATAAAAATAAATTTCTGTCGCTGCCATTAAACACTGACCCAAATTCGAGATCGCTTTCACCCCGTTCAGAAGTATACGCAAGCGATCGAAAAACGCCTGACACGCTAAGGTTCTCTAGTGACGAGACAATCTGGCGTAGTCGGAGCCCGTCCCCCGATCCGGAGCGTTACTGGCGTGCCTATCTTAAACTGGCACGTGAAGGGGAAGTGCGCCGCCTTGCACGGCAATTTGATTCACCCTCTGCAGCCGGTGCAGTATTGCGACGATATCGTAGTGATCCAGAAATTATTCGAAACGTTATAAAGAATAACTGGCCCTCTCCTGAAAGGGCCACACGACGTGAAAAATGTAGAGCTTTATTACCAGTGGCACGTGTGCCACTGCGTCCCAGTAATCGATTTATGCCACATATTGATGTCATATCGAAACTAGCAGCTCTTCGCAAGCGTAATACAACAAGATCTCATTCCGCAGAAGAAGCCCTAGAATGTCGACCTGGGGAAGTAGAACGCATTCGGCGCAGATTCGAAGCAATGTCCCTTCTGGGTCAGATTTACACGTCTGCTCCGGATGTAAGCGAGCTCCACGATATAGAATCGTATCTATCCGGTCCGTGGATCGCACACAAATACCCGAAACCGGAAGATAATAATAGATCGATAACAGATACGACTGTTTTAGTTCGCGGTCGCACCACTCCTGTTAAAAAAGACAATATCCAAAGAACAAAGAAAGAATCTATTAAATTAAATTCAATACTTAAGAACGAGCCATTAGCTAAACAAGCCTTCAATCCATTGGCTCACCGTCCGGCCAGCCGCTATGAGCCCCCTCGCGTGCCACCAAGACCCCCACCGGCATCGTGGCCCCACCACCTAGCGCTCTATATCACGTCATCGCGACACACAGTAACATTTCAAGGTTAATATTTTTGTGTTATTTTTACTAGAGGTGCTTATGTTTAGTCTTGGAGTTTAATTTGCTGTCCTAAAAAAGATTGATTGAAATTACTTTTATTTCATAGGTTTAAACTTTTAATGATATACGTTATGATGTTGTAGGGTCACTTTTAAAGTTTTTGGTAAATAAAAGATGTATGCTATGTATATAACATTAAAGTCAACTTGGAAACTTTCAGTTTTTCTTGTCTTTAGTCCTTTATTAACCATTCGTGAATCGCCACAGAATGAATCTTAGTCTTTAAGGCTAGACTACGTTTGATATTCGACTCCAAATAAACACCAAAATAATTTATGATAATTATATAGGCACGCTAACGAGCCGTATTTATCTATGGGATACCAGAAATACTTCTATACTATAATTTGCATTTTGTTAGCTCAATCGATCTTTTTGCGACTGAGTACATTTAGTTTTTTTTAGTTTGTTACTATCTAATTCTATTGCATCCTGATAGAGAACGACTCAGCGCCGGAGCCTCCGCAGCGTGCATCCCATGGGAGTGTCTCAGATTCAGGCAAGTTGTTGATTTTTTTTCTATACGTCACATTATTTTTTATGTTTGTAATTAATTTGTTTTATGTATGTTATTAACAAAGCATTAGCCCGTGAAAGTAGACCCAAATGCCTTTACATTTCACGGGACGACGTTGGATCGGAACAAAATATATTTCAGATTATAATTGTGAAAGATGTCTTGATAATTTGGCAGCGCAGATATTTAGCTGCTGCTAAATATCTGAATGTTAAAATAAACCTGTTCTTCTACCATTCAAAACTGTGTAGAATACCTTTTTATAACAAACTTGCTTCTGACCACGACTTCGTCTGTTTGAACCTTAATTAAGGAATATAAAGCAGCAACCTTCAGTTTCCAAACCTACAATTATCTCAACCACCAAAATAAAATTGAGTGAGGTACTTACAATCGCAATGATTTAACTACGCGAGTACGTGCTTTATTCGATTTCCTTAGGAGCTTTTTTGCTAAGTAAGATAGGTAGTATACATATGAGAAAATCAACGATGAAAAATAATTTAATACTTCCCAAATGAAAATGAATGTGAAATGAGACACATCCTCTTTCCTCACATTCTTTTCCGATTTTACTATATTAAATTTAAAATTATGTCAATATAAAATATAGCATTGAATCTGCCCATTATTCACAGCCATTACTATGTATAATTTTAGCATGGTCATTTAAGAAACTAACAATAAACTATCTTACGTGAGAGCCAACTAGTAGGTTGCAATAATATCTATTTCATCGTAGTTTATAAAAAAAGAAACAATGGCCTTTGTTAAAAACAATCGGAACTTTATTCGGATAACCGCTGCGTCGAAAACGTGTGTTGTCTTGAACAAAGTGAATTTAATATACAAATTGCGTATATACTTATAAACTCGGTGATTTTTAAAGGTCGACGAGATATTTACGTCACCTAATTTGACTGAGCGGAAACCAGTTCTAACAGTTTTTGTACGATTGTAAATAGTATCTTACACTCTTGTGCTCTGTAATGCTGTTTGCAAGTGTTTATATTTATTATTTGACGTTGTGTTTTAGACTTTGCAAGCGGCTTTAATGCGTATAATAACTTATTATTATCGATAACATTTATCATACTGACTCACTGATAACCTATCTGTCTCATCGCCACTTCAGTGCTATGCGAACCGCTAGGAATTAAAGTACAGTACAAAGATGATCTATTGCGTATAAACTAAAATGCATAAGAATTATAAAAGTGAAACCATTATAAGTGACTCTAGGGTAAAAAGTGCTAACTTTGATGAATATTTTTATGATGATGATCAGGATATTCCGCTGTCGGGGTCAATGTCTAGATCACTGAAAGCGTTGAATTCATACGTAAAGAAAAATATTTTCTTCGATGAAAGTGAAGAGCTAGACGATAGTGCTTATTACACAAAAGAACATAGTCCTAACGACTCTATACATAAAAGTGAGACAAATAGTCTGAAAAGTAATATATCTGATGAAAAGCAAGATGAAGTTATTTTATTATCTTCTACAAAAAATGAAAACGAGAAACATCTTATTAGCGAAACATCTAAATTTGATCATCACTTAACCAGAGACCCTGTAACTTTGACAGATGATTATAAATTTAATAAGCTTCTTAAAGATTCCATGTTCAACGGAGTATCAGATATACGTATTGAATCGTATGAAAGCACATCACCTGAAAATAACGACGATCAAAAAGGTGAACTTAATCCGTCAGTAGTTTCAAAAATCATAGAACTCGATATTCCTCCGGCTATTCCTAAACGTGAAAATGTATATAAATTTCAAAATAAAATTATAGAATACAAAACCAATAATACCGCCGATATAAAACAACCATCTGATAATCACATTATTACTGCGAAGCCTTGCCATAATGAAATAATGCCTAAATCAAATGAACGTACCTCTTCACTTAGACACGTAAAAACGGACAACAAAGAAATTAATCTAGAGACTTCTGTTACTCTAAGGAAGAAACCAAATAATCTGAATTCACATAACAATCGACACACGGTGCATGAAATTTCAGAATGGGTTAATAGAACGGAAATATATCCAGATGTTTATGCGCCACTACCCTACAGTAAGTATTTGGTAAAAAATAATTTTTGGCCTCGACTTATATGCAGTATATATTTTGTTCAGTTTTTAAATAGCTAAGTTTAATTCTTAACTTCCTTAGACTAATGGTAAATCATTATGTTAATGAATATAGTTTTCTGTTTATCCTTGAATCATATAATATAATAATAATAAAATATTCTTTCATATTTGTTTCTTTTGTTTTAAATTAATTATTTTAAAGATAAAAATAAATAGAAGGTTGTAATATTAATTCACTTCGTAACAAGAGGACGCTCTCGGTTTTTCTTGCTTGGGTACCCTTGAATAATACCGTACGTAAAGCGGTATAAATGATTTTATAATTGATTGGTTTATTAAACGACGATTCAAAAGCGCTTGTTTACAAGTTTACTTGAATAAAGAATATATTGAATTTTGAATTTGAATTTAAACAGGCATTTACATTGCGCTATTTTTACGGATTTATTGCAAATTATAGATAAATAATTCTTTTTCTCCTTATAATAATAGATAACATCTTAAGTAAATGTAAACTGAATAAATAAGGTAGTAAGGAATGTTCAAAACTAGTAGTAAACCTGCTTTGCTATCGAAATCACTGCGTAAATTTTGGCGGGAGTTACTGATGAAAGTGAATCTGATAGCTCAGCGACAGTCGTTGCGACGTTGACAGACGGACTGGCTGATCCACTGTTTCTTGTGGTTAATAAAGTGTATAGTAAAGTGAAGTGTAACCCTATCATGGGTATATTGAAACAAATCAAAAGAATGACAAGCTACGGTATGTTATATTTCTTTTTAATTGAGTGTCCTGATATCCTGATAAAAGTTATTATTTGGACTTATACAACAAAGTCCCCAAAAGCTGTCTATATGTATGTGATCGTTTTCCTCAAATTATACTGAATGGATTTTCATTCGGTTTTTACTTAAGAGAAGTGCAATTCTTCCTTAAATTTAACTCGCCTGCGGGAAGCTTTAGTCGCGTGCGCCGCGTAAACCAACAGACATACACTAAAATAATGTACTAGAGATTTGTAGATCTACAAAAATACTACATACAAGCCCGGGACAGCATGTATCTATCTCTTAGTTAATTCACAATATCTTTTCAAAACTACAATAAAATTAAATTAGGTTATTTTCGAGACTATTTTCTCATTTAGCTTCGTCAGTGTCAGTGTTAGTGTTCTCGTTAGCTTCGTCATTAAATATAGATCAAAATTACGTGGGAAAAACTTTGTGAAACACTGATTTCCACGCGGGCTAAGCCCAAAAGACAGCTAGTTACTTATTTTTTATTTCTGCATACCGGTCGTCAGATATGATAAAAAAATGACTGATTAGGAAAGACAGGACGTGCTGTAACGAAATACCAGAACACCGGTGACTTACAAAATACATTTCACAAATTATCGCCGGTCGATTCAATCGATATGTTATAAATATATTACTTTGTTTTACCTAGAATATAGATAAAAACAATGCACTTTTATTTAATCGTTAGTGATTGTGACGACTTCGTTGACGTCAACTAAAGCGTTCAAAAAATACCCTCACTAAATCAACACGAAAGGAAAAATGGGATATTTAATCCAATATGTTACTTCGATTTGTAAATTTTGTTTGTGCCATATTTCTTCAATATTAGTTCAGCGGGTTAACCTTTAAAACAGACCGACAGACAGACTTTCGCAAGTATACTTGAATATAGACTTATATACCCAATATGAAGTTACGTAGAATTTGGAAATATAATATATGTATTTTCGTAACTTGAATATGAAATGTTTATATAAATAGTAACAATCTTTTATATACATATCATGGTTGTATAATTACAGTTCTAAATGAAATACCGACCGTATTTACAATGACAGTTAAAACAAAGCATTTGCAGTTTCAAACCACAGCACAAAACTTATATATATAAATTTTTGCAAATAGCCACACATCAAAGTCAAAATCATGTTAGGGACCTATTTATTGCGTTCCTTTACCTCACTAACGAAAATAAATGTATAAACTAACCACAATATACAATTTTAAAAAACTACTAGAACTTAATATCATTAAAAATCGCCCAAGAAAAAATCATGAAACGTTTAATCAGTTCACTGACTTCTATGAACCCTTAAAGTCCATTTATTTAAGAACAACGTCGTTTAATGCCTTTAAAGAACCACAGCAACCAAAAGCAATAGTATTTTTTATTAGACGACAATTCGAGTTTCCAAGCGAAAGTTGTCTGATCAATACTTCACGTACTTGCTAGTAAATAAACGTTCTTCCGCTGTTTTGAATTCCTTGATTATTTATAGAAACTCAACAACAGCTTTTATGGTTGTTAGGTATTTTATATTTATTCAGATTGTTAAAATTATTAAATTTATGGTCACACTTATTTTTTTTAAAGCTATATTTATTAAAATTATATTATGATATGAAAATCTATAAAAGTGTACCCTATGATTTTAAAAAACTTGTGTTGTTTTATAGCTTAAATAATAGAAATAATTTATCATTCTACAATTTTACGTTAAAATACTATCGTTACAAGTATTTTCACTGTTCCCGAAGGAATACAGAACTGTTTTTATCCCGTATGTTATCAAAGCTCATAGACAGGCGGAAAAACAGACAGAAGGACCGATTTTCGTATTTATAATATTATTATGGACATTTCATTTACTGTAACCTATTTAATCGACATTAATCAAAATATGATCGTCTGTTTATCTTTGCTTTTGTGGCCGAGTGTCTTAACGATTTTTCAAAATTGTTAAGATTACACACTATAATTGGAAATAAATTTTATTAACATTCAAACAATCGTGATTGGTTTTAAATTTATGTGTAGTAATCAACTAAAATCAGGTCCTAAATATTATTTTTAGATCACTAAATACCGCGGCATTTGATTCCATAGAAACTAACTTTTCTTACTTCTTCGCAATGTGTTCTTACCAGTGATATTGGCTTAACGATTCGTTAAGCCACTTCCCTTATTTTTGCAGATCCTTATTTCTGAATCATTTCAAAATATAAATGCCATATTTATACATACTTTCCACTACAATGTCATTTACGTGACATACTTAATAGTACGTGCAGTGTGCAATACGTGTATAAATTTTGATCAGTCACAAAAGTAGGAGGCAAATATCTAACATATAAAGTACATGTGTTTACACAAGTAGTAAGCGTGTGTCGCGAATGCCTATTAAGTGAAAGTTGACGAGCGATTTGTGACAGCAAAAGGGCTTTCATTTTCCACACTGTTTACCTTGTAATATTTTTACTTTTGATAGTAGTTGTACAAATTGAACATACCAAAAGTATCAAGGAAAATAGAGATGTAAATCTTTTTTTAGATTGTCGTTAAATCAAAAATTTTATCTTAATTTACATTCATGATAATTTATAAAGATTATGCAGATAATAAATTTATTTTTTAAAAAATCCAAAGATAATTAATAAATAATAGTTACTGAATTATTAGCATTCAAAATATAGACAAAATAATAATAAATTTAAATATGAATAAAATACTCATTTCAATCAATAATTATTAAAAGAAAATAAGATTAAACTTTAAACAAATATAAATATGTCCAATTTTTTATAAATATAAATAAAAATAACGTTTATTATTCCATAAATTTTTACAATTTAATTAAATATTAAAGAAGAATTTGAAACGTCATAAAATGTAACGTAATAAATAGAATCTATTTCGTACAAAATACTTTATTGAGATAATTTCCGAACGCGTTAGAAATAATGTTCAACCATTTTTACGTGTCTGATATTACACACTGCATACGTTCTGATTAGACAAAATACGAAATGGAATTTTTAAGTTGGAGAAATATATCTTTAAAAGACCTTAATATCTTTGTTGCCTTAATATAAAATGTATACTAAAAATTTGGACAGTGTACTTTATTCACTCTTACATAGATCCCATATGAACATTATTACTTCACTGAATTTATAGACAATTGCCTACCGTAATAATTTATCGTGAAGTATAACATATATATTAAAATAGCGACGAATTATGGAAACTTCCAATCTATTATGAAAGAAAAATAATAGAGACTGAAATTGTTTATTAAAATTATGTTATATAACATCATTACTGCGACATAAAAAATACTAATGTGGACATGACAAAAGTACTATGAAAAGGACAGTTTACTAAAGTATAAGTATCTGTACTTAGTAATAATAGGTGTGAGACAGCATTCATATAAACTAAATATCAAAAACAGTATACGGATTTGAAAACAAAATAAAGTAGAGTCAAAATTAAATATAATGTTAACAATAAAAATGTGAGAAAAAAGTGGATATACATGTATTACATAAAACGACAGCGGAATTCATGTGATACAGTATATTTCCTAGAATAAATAACTCAGATAAATTACAATTTTTTATAATACCTTGCGCACATTATAAGACCAGAAATGAAAAGTCATCTATTGCATTTAGTAGCTATATAACAAGGTCTAACAAAGTCCAACGACTTACGTAAACATCTTCTAAGTGATAAGTTATCCGACTTGTAACATTGCTTAAAGCAGCCGATTCAAGGTACACAAGACGGCTAACCTTAGGAAAATAACTTCATGAATTTAAGAAAAACATCTCGTCAAGTAAATATTCATTCAAGATAAGATAAAATCAAAGGAAAATATGACATAAACTTCACAGAAAATAAACGAAGTTGGGTGTAAAGTTGTCAAAATCGTAAACAGAAATTAAGCTTAGTGGGTTACGCTTCAACCGGTTCAACTCGTCATGTTGTCATATGTTACGTCTCGTCGCATAATAAGACCCGAAATATGACCATTGATAATGTTACAACATCAATGCTATAACTTCCGATGCTATGCAACTTTCACTAATGTTTATAAAATTTATACGAATAATAATTAAATGCTGTTGGTAAGCGACATTTAAAACCCGCTTTGAACGATCTATATTAGCTTTAAAATGTTTTTAATTCCAACAAGTTTTTAATAGATTAAGATTTCAAAATACGCGACATAGACTTTAAAAAATTGCCTATTTTTTCTGTGTAATTTTTGTTTCATCTTAGTAATAACATACAATTGGAGTTATTATCCTTTAACCAATTTTCGTTTCACGTATTACCCTGAAACTAGTAGATTCAATTTTAGAAATAAATATAAAATACAATAGCATTAAAAAAAACGTTACACATAATACTTCAGAATACTGCTACGGGGTTGCCGCGGTTTTGTTCAGCGTCAAATATGTTCGCTCATACGCAAACCAATGGTTTTCATGTCTTAATAGGGAACAAGACCGCATCCCAGGTAATCAGACTGAGGTGCAACTCTAATTCTGAAGACGATAATATGTAAGGTGAACTTGTCTATGATGCATTATTTTACTAAGGCGCTTGTTAGGCAGTCCTGAAGCTCTATTGACATTCATCATTCTCCTGCCCTTATCCCACTCTAAGTGAGGTCGACACAACATGTTACAAACATGTTGTCATATGATTTGGCTACGTATTTTACGACCGGCCGCCTGCCTGACGTCAACTTACCTTAGTCGCCTTTTACGACACCTCGATAAGAAATGAGGGTGGTCTATTCTATGCAGCCGGATACCACACGGCACGAAGCTCTATTGATATTATCTTTTTAAATTTAATATTACAATTTTTATTTATTATTATTTCTTTTGTACTACCAACAAATTGGGTCCGATTTGTCTGAAATAAAGATTTATTATTATTATATAAATACATTGAAAAATATTTATATTTTTCCACAAGGAAAAGATTTTTGGAAATAGTTCAAAGTCTGGAGAGCAAAATAAACTTTTTTAAATTGATACTAAAGTCAACGCAAAAGTAACGAGCAGAAGCTAGTTTTTATGTAAAGAAAATGAAATTAATAAAATATTTTATCTAACTTGATTTATAAATACGGATTATGTATAATTACAATTCTTTCGCAACCTACTTTAGAAGTCATAAAGCGTATCAAAACATTTTCTGCGAATGAACGTCTTTGGTATCTAGAAGAGCGAATAAATTTAAACTCCAATTTTTTTTTGTTATTATAATTAGATCGACTTCTGGATTTTTTATACACTTCTTTTGAATACGGTTACCATGAAAAAGTATTTTAATTTTATGATCATATGCAACGCTAAATAACGCTAAAACTATATCTAAACATTAAACGCGGTTAACTTGGGTAAAATAATTACTGAGTCACCTTGTCAAATGTCTAGTGCTTAATATGCTTGATGAAAATTTAGGTTTTTTTCTAGAACTTTTCTCTTTTGTCATACGATTTGAAAAAAAGAATTTTAGAAAGTAGACCATAGAAATATTGTTAAAAAACCGAAAAAATTAGTATTGTTGGAAAAAATCATGGGGTGCTTTGTACCATCTTTTTATCATTTATATACATATAGCGTAACCGCATGCTTTTTTTACAATAATACTATTTTTTTCACTTTTTAATTCGATTTTCTATAAAAGCGCGTTTTTTATTTCTTAATCTATATTTATTTTGCACTTTTTAGAATCGTAGATTGTAAAAAAAATAAGACAAATTTATCAAATTATCGTTTAAATTATTAGTCATAGGTTCGTAGTTAATATGAAGACATCGGCTATACTCACGTCTAATTTTACCTATAGTAAAGTAGAGTAAAATATGGTTAGACCACTATGTAATAGACGAAATTGAGACCTAACACCAAAAAGTAAAAAGTAAAGTATCGGTCTGTTACACTGGGGAAAGGCTGCACCTTCCGATGGAAAGAGGGGGTATGCAGCTAACAGAAACCACGCAACATCATTATAAGAGACTAGCTTTTAAACGCAACTTTGTCCGCGTGGACTGCAGTCTTAATATATAATTATCTATTAATAAACCGTCTTATATATATTAATAAACCGTAATACTAATTATGGTTAAAGCGGGTGAACCTAAAAGCTAGACATTTTATTTACTTATACTTTTATTTACTTGTAGAACCTTAAGAGGGGAACAATTGTGTACTACATGATTTTTTAATAACTTTCACCGTTTACTTAGCGTATGCAAGGAAAGCTTCAAATTTTACAGCTTTCGCAATATTTTTTTATTGCTCCTCCTCTCCTATTCATCTTAGCGTGATGTTATACGTCTATAGCCTTCCTCGATAAATGGATTATTTTACACTCGTAATAATTTTTCGAATCGGTCTAGTAGTTCCTGAGATTAGCGCGTTCAAACAATCAATCAAACAAAAAAACTCTTCATCCTCATATATCATATTAAGAGAAAAATACTTAAGTATATAACAATAAAGTTGTTTGTGTTCCTAGTCCATTATTAGAAAAAGATATCCCCTCTGTGGAAGGGAAGATCGAAGCTTACACTACACTACTCGACTGTGGTTTATATATATTCAAATATCTCCGGAATTCTTTAGGAATATGCCAGTGTTATTACAATGATATTCTTCACTGTGGACCGCATGACTGGAAATATACTTATGTGTATAAAAAGTTCAAGTTTTTTGTGTATAAAAATGTGATTTCCTGAGATTTGAAACTACAATCCCTTAAAGTCTCGCGGGTTTCACCGTTTGGCGAACACGTGTAAAAATTTATGAAAGAGAGACGTGTGCCACTTATTTATATTAATATTGTAAATGTGAGTCTCTCTGTGTATTTGTATATATTTTCCTGTTACTCTTTAACAGCTAATCTGATGTAATATGTAAATAAACAATATTGATGAAAATACCGAAACATAAATTTTATGTACGGTGCTATGTAGCAGGTATAATATATAACTCTTCCAGACAACCCTTTTTACAAGGTAATATACAAAAAGAGTGTGCAAAAAGGAAAACATGTTAAACATAGTTGTATATTTATCTCTACATAGACATAGTCATAAGTCTCCAAAGGCTGTCCGTTTTTATGCGATTGATTTTCTCAAAATATTATGAACGGATTTTTGTACAGCATCATTCTCTTAAGCTTCTCCGACTCTAAGTAGGCTCGGCACAATTTGTCTTCGTATTCCATTCTCCTCATTCGTCAACTCTGGTATCACTCCTTTAAGATGCATATCATTCTTAACACAATCCTTCCATTTTTTTTTTGGCCTCCCTCTAGACATACATTCATATTTAAAATTCTTTTCGTCGCATTATTTTAATCCCACCCCATTACATGACCATACCAACTTAATCTCACACTTCTCATCTTTTCTATAATGTGCGTAACTTTCAAACTTCCCCATAATATAGTCATTTCGTATTCTATCAAATTTTGTCACACCACGCATCTATTATAACATTCTCATCTCATTTGCATGCACCTTTCCTTTATTCATCATTCTCCTGCCCTTATCCTACTCTAAGTGAGGTCAGCACAACATGTTAAAATGTTGTCATATGATTTGGCTACGTATTTTACGACCGGCCGCCTGCCTGACGTCAACTTACCTTAGTCGCCTATTACGATACCTCGGTAAGAGAGGAGGGTGGTCTATTCTATTCTGCCGGATACCACACGGCTAATGCACCTTTCCTTTATTCTTTTCTTTTATTGCCCAACATCCTGATTTGTACAATCTTTACTAAAAGATTCTAGGAATGTTTACATTAATAGTGTATTACCATTAAATTCGTGGAGAAATCTTTGTGATACAAGGATATTTATGCGGGCAAGGCATAATAACCATAAAAGGTACATTTTGATCGCAGAATCTCCGAGCCGGCGGTACGTGGAGAGCGACGTGAACATTCACTACAGATGCCCGGTCCGACACGACCCCCTGCCGCTGGTTCCCGAACGGGAGCTCGCCAGGCAGCAGGCGGAACACATGAAGAGGCTCTATAGGGAACAGCGACGGAATAAATATTTACAGGTAACACTATAATGCCTTTAGTATAGTACAACACACTATATAGCTTAAAAATCCCAGTGGAAACCATCACTCCTACCTGGGCCTAGTTGACCTATAGCTAACTTTTATCAAATTTAAATTCAAATTCGAAACACTCTTTATTCAAGTAAACTTGTAAACAAGTGTTTTTGAAACATCAACATCTACTCCTAGTTCGGAAAGCTGTTCCTATCGAGAAGAACCAGTAAGAAACTCGGCTGTTGCTCTTTTCAAATAATAATTCTTATTACTAGTTACATATAGTTATTAATGTTTTGTACAAGGTCGAAGAGAAGCTATATCCACGCATTCTTATAAGTAATCCTCAATACTATAGTAAGCTTTCTGTATTAGCTTATTTTATTAGTATTTTTAAACTACAATTGTAAATTTAAAGTAGATTGTGGGGTTTCATAGTAGAATCTTATACGCAAAGCAGGAACCGCAAGCTTATGTCGGTTCCTACTTTGTCTATTATATACATCGCCAATCTTTTTATAATTGTGTATATTCTTATGTACAAAAATTAAATTGCAAATAATATACTGTGAAGAATAAGAATAAAATATCGATCTGTATGGGATACAAAGCAAAATCAAACAAACGTGAGCTACTATTTTCTATGCAAAGCTGTTTTCAAGGAAAGTCGTGAGCAAGTAATATTTGTGTAACGGAACGTAAAATGGACGACGATACCGTGATAAATTTTATTATATCACTCTGCAAGCCTTATACTGTAACTTTAATATTTATTTATCTTGGCTTTTGTATTTCTACAAAATTAATAACACAAATCTTATTATAGTCGTCACTACAAGGGTTTATTCTTTCAATTAAAACACAACCCTCATATTTTTGATAAGAACTAAAATAAATTTAATTTTTCATTTAAATGGGTCTAGATTGTTGATGACCTAACCTTAACATCCATACTAATATTATCAGTAAGAAAGTCTACCCGTCTGTCTCTACGTTACACTTGCACGGCTTAACCGCTGGACAGATATTGATGCAATTTGGCATAAAATCGTTTCTTTGGGGAGCAGCAAAACAACACATATTGCATTATAGAAGGCATTTAAACGCTTAATCTGGCGCGAACGAAGGCGCGTACCACTTATAAATATAAGCTTTAAATGCAGTATTTTTAATAATAATAATAATAATATTCTTTATTGCTAGAAAATGGTACAATAAGGTTTTAAATATTTATGGTACATTTTCTGCTATTTTGGCGTGCAAAATTTGTTAATACATTAATTATGATACAAATCTAAATAAAAATTTTAAAAGACTTTAACAATTCAATGTAATTTAATAGGAACACAATCAATTCAGTAAAAAAAGAAATTATCGTATATGTCAAAAGAATAATTATATTTGAAATTTTATCTTAACTCTGCTTGTCTTGGAGAAATTCGTCTACTGAATAATAACATTTGTTTAGCAAAACTTTAAATAATATTAATTTAATCGATCTCCTATTTTGATTTTTGAGGGTTTCCAGTAGTTTGTTATAAAATGCGTATGGCCATACAGTAGACGTTAAATTATGATCATACCACGGAAAGTTATACTGAAAGTGAAAACGATTTACAAAAGCATTGTTTAAACTCTTCTATTTAAATATGTATAACCATGAACGATTCATATCACATTTTTCTCATAACTGAAATCTTGCGTTAGATACGGCAATAACGATAAAACACTTTGAAAGACGTTACAACATCTTACATGTTACACAAGTAATAATAATGGATTAACTTGATTTCTTTTTACGTTACATATATTTTGCACTTGCCGAATCACGCTGCATTACCTGCGGCAAAAATATGGTATACATACCTCTATTTATGGGAAAAATATAGGTTCACTGGGACAATGGGTTTTCCGGATAACAAGCCCTTGAGTTACGTCTGGTTTAGATCTACCTATAAGCAAGGTTGACAAATCAATTAAACCATCGTCTTAAAACCTCAAATATACCTAGAGTGGGTATATTTAAACCTTTGCTTTATAAAATTAGATGGATAATCTCTAACATGGTTCATAATCTATAAAATGCATAAAACATGTACAATTGATGGTTGGTTAATATATAGACACCGGCTATACTCACGTCTTATTTTATCTGGTTAGCTCGACTGCTTTCGAACCTATCCGGGGCACTTATTCCCGCCCCGATAACGTCGTGTAAAGAGCTCATGAATAAGTGCCCCGGATGGGCTTGAAACCAGTCGGGCTTACCCGATAAATTAGACATGAGTATAGCCGGTGTCTACATATTAACTATGAATACTACTCACGACAGTTTAAATATAAAAATTGATGATTACCAGTACATATTACATCAAAAGTTCATATAGCTCTGTGTTCCTGAGAGCAAAAAGAATTCAAAATAATCTAATCAATTTTAGCACCAAAATTGCGTAACGCTATTGTCATATCAAAGATGCATAATGCTATGAGATGTGTCTAGCAACTATATAGTAAAGTTGAAACTATCACTTACAATATTTTTAAAGTATTGTTTCTTTCGAACGAACAATTCCTTGGTTCAAAAGATTGATTTTCCGCTAGTTGACTGAACTTTGTTTCACGTGCATTCGTGACTTTCGTTTTAAAATACGATTAGTGTGTCTATCAAAGTTGACAGATAATAGGGCTTAACCTCCATTGGTTGCGCCACGAGGCTGCAATTTAATTTATAAATAACTTAGGAAATATGGCGTCGGTTCAAGTAAAGTAGTCAAACTGCAAATATGAAATTGAAGAAAGAAATAAGCCAAAAAAACAAATACGGTCAGTAGACTTCCATCAAGAACGAAGCTCTTAACACTTTAAACATTATTAGAATATTAAAAGATACAAGAATGGGTTTTGTTGAATTGTCAATGCATTCAGATACTCTTCTTACCGATCTTGTAAGATACTCTTCTGCAGGAGTTTCATATAGTAAGAAATAACGACATGCATGAGATGATTAAGATGCATATAGCATGAGGAGGAAGCGCATACGCCTTTTTATGTCACAATTACTACCATTCAGCTTACATCAGACCGTATATGGTATGACCGTGTATACGTATAAAGAACTGTGATACTGTATAATCGACAATCGTACATTTTTACGAGTACACAATTATGTTTTCATGTTCAAATGTTGAATTTAAAACTATTATAAATCTATATATATAACAAATATGGGTTTGTTACAACACCTATAACTCGAGATCTGGTGTACCAATTTTCATGGTTTTTGGTTGAAAAATTGACGAATACATAATTATGAAAATAAATAAATGTTCATTAATTTTGTACCTGTCAAACATTTGTTGTTCATCCTGTCAAATACTGTAAGTAATGATTGACATTTATGCATGCGTTCAGAAATATATTTTGTGTAAACTTTTAAAAAAGGGTGAATAAACTAATGTCTGTATTTTTTTACGCAGATACAAGTTCCACAAATATTTATGCGTGCGTACAGAAATAATGACAAATGATACACATTTACGCGTGCGTTCAGAAATTTATTTTGTGTCATTGTATTACGAGCACGTTCATCAAAGCCTAAATTAGTTGAGCCAAAAGGTCATACACCATTCATTGAATATTAGGCGGTACAAAGTTCGCCGGCTCAGCTAGTATTGCATATAGGATAGTTCACTGTTATAGCAAGATACTCGTATACATGCCTTCTAAGGTTAATGATGATTTGGCCGTCTATTTGGGGGATTCCACGCTCTAGCTAGCGACAAGTGTTCCAAATGCATAGGGTATTGAGTAGGCAGTTGCTGAAAAGGGTGTAGAATTGATGCATTCAGTATTCCTATTCCCCGTCACCAGCTAAATTAGCTAGTATGAATCCGGTATAACTAATTTGGCGGATGGCAGTACCCCTGTAAGATTTCGTCATGTAAAACAAAACCGGCCCGACGGCTCATTGTGCTCATCAAGCATAAACAAAATGGTAAAAGAAACGTTAACTTATTTTTATAAATTAGACTTTGAAATATCGATGACTTATACGATTTGGTTCACTGTTGGAACATCGTTATTATCTGATATTAGTTAGATGAACTAGGCCATACCCGTCACATCGCAGTACAGATTTATCGCAATGATAACGTTACAGCTTGTTATCGGTTAGCGTTTTATAGGTTAATAAATAGGATACATTAGACTCAAAATAATACATAGTTTTATAACTCGCTTGTTTTATAACGCCATAGCCGTACACAGACATAGAGCAAGGGAAGTTTTTCCTTAGGTAGAAGGGATAAAATAATATATTATATTAAATATAATGACATGATATATAGAAGAAGAATATATTTAACCGAGACGTTTGAAGCCGTTATCAAAATAGACCATCTAGACTAGAGCTTTGATGCTATGAGGACAAAAGTTCTAAAATATACATCGTTAAATATATTCGATAAGAAACAATGTGTATAAATAGTACAAAAACAATAATAAAATATTAGCAACTGTATCGTTATTGTAGAGTATATCCCCGATGAAAAATTTATTCCGAATTAGTAGTTCATTCATTTATATCAAATCGCAAGATTATCATTCAAATCTGAATAAAGTTATTAATTATTAATAATTAAAGATATGTCAATAAAAAATATAGTCTGCACTCTGCAGTACTTTATAGTACTCGCCGATGTACCGAAACGGAAACGCATTTAGTTATTTAAAGTGACCACAAAAACGTAACGGTATGATATCACATTACGCGATAAAGTAAGGCTTTGTCCAGATGGAAAGCAGTTTCTTCACACCTCGCTTGTTCGGCGGTTTTCATTCTAGTCCACATTAAAGCAATGGTTATCTGCATATCGCGCCAGTAAGCGCGCACGCACACCACACTGCGACCGTTATGTCTGTGATTTTGTAACAAATTTACTTATTACGTATGTGCATTATTTGGGGAAGTCACTGAATATGCATACGACACCGGATCTAATTATTAAGGTGAGAATATGTCTGCGACTTTAATTTATGTGCCCATTAAATAAGTTTTATTAGGTCTATGACGCTAAATTTTTACATTACTATTAATGTTAGCATGAAATAAGATTCAAAATTCTATTATCAATATTTTTTACTCTTTTTCCAGTTTTTTGTGCTATATTCGATTTATCATCAACAAAGCATAGAAATAATATATTATTTTCGTAGTCAGTCGACAGTTCAATAGCAATCACTGATGTATTAAATTTCTTTAATACTAAAGTAGGTGTTAATATAAGAGTAATAAAGTTGACAGTTGGGAATTTTCTGAATACGTGTTGTTAAAGGTTTTAGATTTACAGCAACGTGATGAAGTTGAAATCGTCAACTAAATCACGTAATTTGTAAGTAATATTTCTAACTGACACGTAGAAAAGGTAATAAAATATATATTTTAAAAAATCGCCCACTTAAAATCTCCTATATACTTTATGTTATATACTTTATCATTAATATTTTTTAGCATCTACATAATCTTATTTAAACTCATTTATACACTAATAGTCAATAATAAGAATGAAAAACAATTAAGTTTTAGGCCACCAAACTAATCACAAAACTCGGTCAATAGTTTTTAAATTGGGAATCGTAATATCTAATTCACAGCTCTATTAAATTTAAAACTTATTAACTATTCCAATAAAGTCATCCGAATAAAAAAAAACTTTGAATTAAAATAGAAAGAAACTAACTCAGTTCTATGTAATAACTAAAGATTTGTAAAAAAAGGCATACCAAAAAAGATTTTTTAACTAATGTCTTCTAATGAATATACTTATGAAAGTTAGGCTAACTTAATTTAAATTTCATAAGTTTATTTATTTATTTATTAGGAAGACTAAGTACTGTTAGTAAGTACTGTAAGTATAAGTTATGCTGGAAACTTTATAACTACGAGAAAAATATTTATTAAATTATGACGTGTAATCAAGCAAGATCTCCAACTTTCACTAAAGGGCCCCAAGCAAAGCTGTGTTCAAGTTTGTACAAATGAAAGTCACTGTTACTCTCGTTTTTTACTAACAGTTAAATTTTTAACGATCTGCCAATCAGTACAACAACTAATCGTAGATTATAGCGAACTCATTTCATCGTTACTTCGGAATTTTTAAATGTCATGCCGTATTCTGTAAATATAAATTAGTTTTGTATTAAGTTGACATATTTCACCATTATAATTGTTATAAGTTGTTCAAAACTCAGCTTATTATTTAATGTAGTTAAATTTGAATTTATTAAACTGCCGCAGTATTATGAATTTAATGTTGGCTATATTATGTAAATACGGTATAGCATATTTGATTTTATCTCCGAGTAATACTCCTACGATTGTGTAATTTAAAGCATTATATTTGCTGTTATCACATATTTAGTTAAAACATTGAAATCTAGATCAAAAACAACTGTTACAAATCGTACCAATTACGAATTGAATAGATAGTTATTATAACAGACCTTTAAGATAAAAGTAAAGTAACGGCCTGTTACTATGCCCACTGCTGGGCTAAGGCCTCCTCTCTCCGTTTTGGAAAGAAGGATTGGAGCTAAGACCTACAACGCTGCTCCAATGCGGATTGGTAGGTTACACATATCCCTAGAATTCTCTAGAGATATGCAGGTTGCCTCATGATGTTTTCCTTCACCGAAGGAACCTTTAAGATAGTAAACCGATAACTTCTATTACGATATGTCGTGTCACCGAACATGAGGGATGTTAAAAAATGTGATTATTATAAACAAATAATTAAAATAGTTGATTAATAGACTATTTTATTTTATTCGATTTCTAAAAATAATAAATATATGGGACACTTACACGGTTGTCCATTCCTAAAATAAGTGAAACTTAATACTTGTATTATGAGGATAATTTGAGGAGGATTTGATGTGATTATATTAATGACCCGCTTATTATTCTTTTCTCTGTTTTTTTTAAAGATGAGATTTGCGTTATTGTATTTTAACATCGTAGCCAAAATATACATTTTGCTTAATTTTTATCGGGATAGTAATTTTATAATTATAACAAAGAAGGGCCTTTTCAAACGATTATTTAGTAATCCATTTATTTACAGTCCAAGTTACATCCTTACCCAACATTCCTGCATAATGTAATATTAAAATGATTACATTATACGCATACTGAAATACCTCGAGTAGTTGGCCGTGAACTTGACATTCTTCGCTTACAATATCTCTAAACAAAAACGGTAAATGCCAACGAATTCAACAATAGCATTCCTTTTATGAAATTAACAAATTATCAATCGAACTAATTGAGTTAACAAAAAAGCTCCTTCACTGTTATTTATGTACTTAATAAATAATATAAATACTACTGAATAAGTAAAAGTACACTTCGAACTTCATCATCATTCTCCTACCCTTATCCCACTCTAAGTGGGGTCGGCACAACATGTTATAGACATATTGTCCCATGATTCTACTACGTATTCTACGACCGACCGCCTGCCTGACGTCAACTTACCTTAGTACCTGACGTAACTTACCGTACGTATTTTACGATCCTCGGTAAGAAATAGGGTGGTTTATTCTACTCAACGGGATACCACACGGCATATGTACACTTCGGACGTATTCAAATTTTATAAGATGATACAAAAATTATAGTAAAAATAATTCCGTTTCGGTTTACAGGACAATAAAATACATCATGCTGACATAGACTCATTTGACGTCTCTATGAAGGTGATTTTAGATTGATTCGATTGATAATAATTATTAACATGAAACGCGTGTTTGATTGTGATATTTTAAAAAACAAGATTACATACACGCTTTATATAATGTTTGTACATAATTATTTAACATTTCTTTCCAAATTTATGCTGCTATCATGTCACAGTTTCAGTTGTAATAAAACAAAAGCGTTAACTGATAATATATTTGATACAATCACAGCTTCAACGTTGTAAATACTCATTATACATTATTTTATGACGCGGAAGATGTAACTCATTCATTCTCTTGCCCTTTTCCCACTCTAAATGGGGTAGGCACAACATGTTGCATTCATGTTGTCATATGATTTGGCTACATATTTTACGACCGGCCGCCTGCCTGACGTCAACTTACCTTAGTCGCCTTTTACGACACCTCGGTAAGAAATTAGGGTGGTCTATTTTATGCAACCGGATACCACACAGCATTTACTTAAGTCGCCTCTTACGATACCTCGGTAAGAACGGCGGGTGGTCTATTCTATTCTGCCGGATACCACACGACAAAACGTTGTAAATACTCATAATACATTATTTTATGCCGCGGAAGATATAACTAAACCTTCATTTTTAAATGGGTTGAGTTTTTTTTATAAAAAACCGCGATCACAATACATTTATCATTCTCATTTACGATACAAAATTCAAAAATAAACTTAAAATAAAAATAAAAATATCGATCTAATTAGAATGATAAATTCAGAGCATTCACTACATAAAAAGCATAAAAAATCATTAAAAAAAGATATTCATCATCCTCCTGCCCTTATCCCCCTCTAAGTGGGGTCGACACAATATGTTACAATCATGTTGTCACACGATTAGGATACGTATTTTAAGACCGGCCGCCCGCCTGACGTCAACTTACCTTAGTCGTATTTTACGACACCTCGGTAAGAAAGAGGGTGGTCTATTTTTCTCAACCGGATACCACACGGTGGTTCAACTTACCTTAGTCGCCTTTACGACACCTCGGTAAGAAATGAGGGTGGTTTATTCTACTCAGCCGGATACCACACGGTGGGTCAACTTACCTTAGTCGCCTTTTACGACACCTCGGTGAGAAATGAGGATGGTCTATTCTACTCTGCCGGATACCACACGGCAACAAAAAAAAGAGATTATAAATATATTATATATTCAGTCCAATATCCCATGTGATATAAACATCGCGATGAGAAAAAAGTTATAAAGAGTGCTTCCTAATCAATGTGTAGTATATAGAATGTCATAATGAAATAGGTGTCTTACTATTTTCAGGAACTGCAGGACATGCAAAATCGACGTCACCAAGATAACTTCATGCCGTCACAGAAAACTGTGGTACCACTTAATAGATACGACGAAGCTGAGAAAATTGTTGCGAAAGCTCTTTACACTTTCAATGGACAGACAACAAGAGAACTTAGCTTTAAAAAAGGAGACATTATTAATGTCAGGCGGCAGATAGATTCTAATTGGTACGAGGGGGAAGTGAATGGAAAAGTAGGATTATTCCCTTACAACTATGTTGAGGTGAGATTTTTGCATTCAACTCAATTCTACCATTGGTTATAACACTAAAAAAATTAAAAAAGAGACTCTTGAAGGCATCTCCATGTTTAGGTTTATTATGCCGCTTGGAATAAATTCATCCCTGGAGACAACATCTTAATACGATATAATGAATCACGAAGTAACTAATATGTATTTTTGACTGTGAGGATGGCATATGCAATACAGTTTTATACTATCGCAATGCCATCCTTGCATGTCTTGCAATGCAATGTCTTAGTTAATTTTAAAATGTCTTTAACATATCTTTTTATTGTCTGTATATATAAATAAATAAAAATCAATTTATAAATGACAAATCTTTAGATTAACCTTCTACTGTTAACTTCAACTGAGATTATTTATTTTGAAAATTTGTAGTATTTTACGTGTTTCCCGTTTAGTTTGAATATACTAGTTTATTTTAGTTTAGTTAGTTTGGGTTTCGAAACTTTATTCAACTTCACACGTCATGTCATACTTCTTCAGCAGACAACTTAATCAACACTCCAGAAACCACCGACCATCATCTATGAACCAGTCATATTAAAAACCACACGTCAAAAATTCAATGATGAATTAAATTTATACATCACACGCTTATTATTAAAGTGACTACCCGTGTGGTATCCGGCAGAATAGAATAGACCACCCTCCTTTCTTACCGAGGTGTCGTACGAGGCGACTAAGGTATATGCCGTGTGGTATCCGGCTGCATAGAATAGACCACCCTCAGTTCTTACCGAGGTGTCGTAAAAGGCGACTAAGGTAAATCGACGTCAGGCAGGCGGCCGGTCGTAAATTACGTAGCCAAATCATATGACAACATGTTTGTAACATGTTGTGCCGACCCCACTTAGTGTGGGATAAGGGCAGGAGAATGATGATGATGCTTATTATTAAAGTGACCTAATTCAAAATTAGGCTTAATTGAGTTAGATTACATAATAACCTTATTTCAATGCCAAGTTATGGGAGTCTTTGACACTCACGAGTTTTGAAGGCGCTACACTAAGCTTTATTACAATTTGCCACAAAACAACTTTATTGAGTTAGGCCACTTTGACATAAGCGTGCGATATGAGAAAATTATTACTATAAGTATACAGTCTAAAGAGCAGTTCAAAATATTTTTACGGATTTTTTTCCAGTTACTTAAAGGTGATAGAGTTCAAGCTGTCAAAAAACCGACAGTTATCGAAGGTACGGCGAGAGCCAAGTTCGATTTCATAGCACAAACCAACCTCGAACTTCCATTGAAGAAAGGCGAAATCGTTGTGTTAACGAGGCGCATAGACCATAATTGGTGGGAAGGTAAAAATGCGACCCGAACTGGAATATTTCCGGACAGCTATGTGACGATTCTGCAACAGCCTAGTCAAAGCAAACCAGGTAAGTTGTCTATAAATTAATTATTGATGATTTTCTTGACATTAAGTAAGGCCATAACCCAGAAAGCAACAATAGGCATTATTTAGCAAAAAATAAGCTTTTATAACAAAGGAATATCTCAAATAAATTTAAAAAAATTATAAGAAAAAATATTATTTTAGCAATAAAAAAAAATTATTTTAAATATAGTACACAATAAGCCTATTTATGTCTCAAGTTAATATCTAGTATTTTCTTTACCGAAAATACTACCTACTTTTCACGAGAGTTTCCAGTCTAACCATAAGTTGAATTGCTATTTTTAACATGTATTATTGCAAATAAATTGATCAACGTACATGCACTTACTTATACTAGTAAACTGCTGCAGCAATATATATGAAATTTGATACCGGGCTACCTTACAAAATAGTAATAACAACTTTTTCCTTTGAAAATTGTAAGAATGCAATATAGTTCATAGTTGAGGGTAGTTTCATAAAATATATATATATATATATACATATATGGGACATTTACACACACGGTTGTCCGTCCCCAAAGTAAGTAACTTAATACTTGTGTTATGGGTGACGGACAACTAGTAAATATACTACCTATATAAGTTTAAATACATACTTAAATACAAATACACACCCAGGCTCGAAGAACCAACAATTTGATCAAATCAAATCAAATCAAAATAATCTTTATTCAAATAAACCATTTCAGGCACTTTTGAATCGTCAAGCATCAATATGATTAATGAATCTACAACTGGTTCGGAATGTTGATCTTACCGAGAAGAACCAGCAAGAAACTCGGCAGTCAATCTTTTAAATATTTTCAATTACACATTATTAAACCGCTGTCTTGTATGAAGCTGAAAGGATTTTCAAATCCAGGCTTTCTTATCATCCAAATAATCTTCAATCTTGTAATATGCTTTACGTATAAGCATATTTTTTACACTTGATTGAGTACACTGGTCTAGAATGGATTTGTTCATAGAAAATGTTATAGTTTAGCACTAAAGTGCCACGTAATTAATATTTCAGAATCGAACCTAGTTCTATCGATCGAGAAGCCAGTGGCGTCGCCTGCGGCACACGGTCTGTTAAACGGGACCGACAAACGCAGTATGGGGTCTCACAGCTACACCCCGCAGCCCAACAGCCCTGCATTGTCAAACGCACCGCCTGCCACCCAGCCACTGTCAGGTAACAAATATTCCTCTTTAAAACACACTAGAAGAGCTTTGAGCTTTGGATGGCAGTGATTTTAAGATAAATAGATAGATATAATCTTTATAGCACAAAACATAAAACATACAAAAACATATAATCACTTAGAGTAAACCTTATGTATATGTACAAAGGGCGGTCTTATCACTGAATAGTGATCTCTTCTAGGCAACCCTTGTAAAAGGATAATAGAAAAGAACGTCCGTTTATTTCTTTTTTTTTAATTATAACTCGCACAATTCCAATATTCCGTCCCTGTTTTACATCTGAACGGAGCAACGATAAATGCAATTGGTATGGGGTAAATTAAAAGATTGAAAACTGACATAAGCTCTATCACAACCTGTTGTGTGTGCTTGTAATTAAAGTAGTAGTAAAGTAAAGTAACAGCCCGTTGTTATGCCCACTGCTGGGCTAAGGCCTCTTCTCTCCGTTTTTGGAGAGAAGGATTGGAGCTAAGACCTACCACGCTGCTCCAATGCGGATTGGTAGGTTACACATATCCCTAGAATTCTCTAGAGATATGCAGGTTTCCTCACGATGTTTTCCTTCACCGAAAAGCGTGTGATAAATTCCAATTATCAATTAGACACATGAGTTTTAATAGAAATACTCATTGGTGCCTGCCCGGGGTTTGAACTCGTGTACCCCTCGAAAGAGTCGCACGGTCTCACCGCTGTGCTATCACAGCTTGTAATTAAATATATGAAATTAAAAAAATGCTGTTTCAAATATGCTGGTGGATGACTTATGAATAATCGCCGCAGGTTACGTAACGAAGTCATCACAGGTCGTTTCAGCATCGGAGCGCGGGTACGGTCCGCCGACGGGCGCAGGTGTCGACCTCAACAACACGGAACCTCTCTACGTCGACACGAACGCTGAAGCTGTGCCGTATGTATTCACTTTTACTAATAGGACTAGAATTACCTTAAATTACTATCCCACAGCTGGGCATAGGCTTTTCGTTTGTTGGAGAGAAGGATTGGAGCTAAAGCCTACCACGCTGCTCCAATGTGGATTAGCAGGTTACACATATCCCTGGGAATTTCCAGAGGTATGGTATAGGTTCTCTCACGATGTTTTCCTTCACCGAAAAGCGTGTGATAAATTGCAATTATCAATTAGACATAAGTTTTAATAGAAAAACCCATTGGCGCCTGCGCGAAGTTTGAACGAATCATCGTCTCCAGAGATGACTCTTTCTCACTCCAGAGATGACTCTTTCTCACATGTCAGAGATGAATCTCTCTCACGTGGCTATCGCTTAGAATTACCTTAATACCACATTATATTTACAATTAAGAGAAACATTACCTTAATATAACAATATATTTACATTCAAGACAAACCTTAATACAAAATTATCTTAACATTTAAGAAAAAACATTACCCTTATTATATTTACAGCACATTTTAACCGCAACTTGGTTCGCATGGGCTTTAGTTTAGTCTTGGAATAAACCAGTATAGCTTCTGTTATTCTCCAACCCTGCAAATATCTCAAATGCTATGGAATCCCCTTTGATTTACAAATTTGAATCGACTTTTACATATCGTCAATCCAAAAACTTTGACAGGTTGATAATAGATGGCGCTTTTCAATGTCATCCTATTCCTGTAGGATTAACAGGATTTCTTTAGCCTATATGTTACTCCGCTGTATTAGGAATAATTGTGTTAAATTTCATCGATATTGTTGCAGCGGATTCGTCGTGAAAGAGTCACAAACATACATTATAATTATATTAAAGAAAGGATAGTATTTAAATGATTTATAGATGATTTATAGAAGCAGGCGTTACTTTGCGGAATTCCATATTACAAGCAATATAACAGAACTAACTACTTTGCTATAATCCGCACGGGTTAAGTGAATGCATGCAAAGCCAATGTGTATGAAGCAGGCAAAATCTACGTACCTTATACATGCAGGACAAGCCACCACATGCACCCCAAGGCGCAATTCACCAGCAACAACGCACACAAAAGCAGCACACACACCCACCACCACAATCTCGACGATCGTTTCGCCCCGAAACCGAAGCATCATCAGGAGGATAGGCTCCACGACAAAAATCGTAATGCGCCACGCTACCCATACAAGCAGTCTTAAATAGTTCAACTCCCACCAATACCCTCCCCTCCGAACACATGTAGCAAAACGGAATTAGAAACATTTACTTGCTCGTTAATTAAGTGACCATTGTTATTTTTTATTATCTCAAGTTGCTCTAACGTATTGAGTCGGAGACAAAGACAAGCATTACTTTAACGCAACATTATATTTACATGTAAGACAAGCATTACTCCATTTACTTTAAGGAAACGTTTAACGTAAAAATATATTCAGGCATAATATGGCACGTTTTCAATCACCAACATACTATTTTTATGGTTTCTTTAGATACCGCGCTATGTACAAATATCGGCCGCAGAACCCTGACGAGCTGGAGCTCAATGAAGGCGACACTGTGTACGTTCTCGAGAAGTGCGACGACGGCTGGTACGTCGGCTCCAGTCAGCGAACAGGCAGATTTGGAACTTTCCCTGGTAATTATCTATACTAATCTATACTTAATATATAAAGCTGAAGAGTTTGTTGTTTGTTTGAATGCGCTAATCTCAGGAATTACTGGACCGATTTGAAAAACGAAGTCAAGTCTAAGATAGTCCTATTTATTGAGGAAAGCTATAGACTATATAACATCACGTTAAAATGAATAAGAGAGGAGTAGCAATAAAAATTATTGCGAAAACGGCAAAATTTAAAGCTTTCCTTGCGTGCGCTGAGTAAACGGTGGAATTTATTCAAAAATCAAGTACTACACAACTACACTACTGGTCCCCTCTAAGAGTTCTAAATAAAAGTCCGCGACAGCATATGTCTAGCTTTTAAGGTTAACCCACTTTAACCATAATTAATATAAGCATTACGGTATTATTCAAATATTAGTTGCATTTAAAAGCTAGTAATTTGTAAAAGTGATCAAATAAAAAATCCGCCTTACAACTAATAAACTTTGCTGTATCAAAAGACATCCAAAGAATGGTTTGCTGCGGCTTATATTGAAGCATCCTCTTGGCGATAGGGGACCGACAATATGCGTCACGGCCGACGCCATATACGTTTTATTTTGGCGGTACGAAATCATCTTTGGCTGACAGCTATGGCGCTCGTCATTCGAGCCTTACCTCCATAGAGACCTCGATCTCCCTACCATTACTCACCTCTTTAAACGTTTTTCGAAATCTTACTTCGAGAAATCTGAGGTACACCCGAATCCCCTTATTTCAGCTGCTTCTACCTACATCCTAGTTAAGTCCGACCATCGAAAATATAGGCGTCCAAAAAGCGTCCTGTATGACCCCGGCGATCAAATAACGATCGCCAACACAGAAACACGTAATACATACACACAGCGTCTTCGCCAGCGAAGACGAGGTCCCAGTTTTTTGACGTCGGTCGGTCGTGGCTTCTCGCCACCCTTCCGACGCCGCAATGACTAATCTAAGTCATACCATCAACCCTCTACTACGCGTCGCCCTAAGCCGTGGTCCGGTCTCACAGAAGGCACCCTTAGGAAGTCGTTCCCCGACTTAAGTAGAGCTTCTGCATTTCGCAACCTCGACGATGCTTCTGCGCTCGCCCGTCCCGCCCGGTGACGCTTTAAAAGCCATTAGGGCTAACAGCATAGTCAGTTCGAAAAAAAAACCCAAATTCGAGTCTCGGCTTTGACTTTAGCGCAGAATGTAGAGTGTTACATTTCATCAAATAGCAACCGCACTAAAGAACTATTCATATATTAACATAGTATTATACGGCGTAGTGGGCTGAAGCTTAACAATGTTTTCCCATATGAAAAAGGAGACTCTTTTCTCGTTTAAGCAGTAAAATTCGCGTTTTTGACAGAACACAAGTATTTACCGATGTTTTTTACCATTATACCGGTAATTTTGAGGGAACAACTGTACATAAATTGTATATTCTAATTCTATAAACATATAAAACTATAAATTCTTATAGTTAAAATAAATTTCGTATTAAGAGCATATTCTGCCGCCGTGTGCTATTCGGCTGAGGAGAATAGACCACCCTTATTTCTTACCACGGAGTTATAAAACGTCGACTAAGGTAAGCTGACGTCAGGCAGGTGGACAAAATAACTAACCAAAACATGTAACGACATGTTTAAAACATGTTGTGCCGACCCTACTTAGAGTGGGATAAGGGCAGGAGAATGATGTTGATGATTCAAAGCATAATCTGAATGTTTGCTGTTTTGTAAAAATTGTCGCGCGGCCGACCGGATCAACGACCTTTGTACATTCTATGGCAGTTAGTCACGTACGCCAGTTAGTTACGTTTCGAATACTATAATGACAAGACGCGTACGCTTGTATAGGATTTTTATGGTAGAACGCACACGCGTAATTATGCGTTTTGGGGTGTGGTTTGTTGTTTATTGACTTTGATATTGATATAAGTATTTAGTGACATGTTTTAACCAGTGAAGGGTGTGGTTAAAGATAGTACCACGACTATATTGACTTTTGATATTGATATAAGTATTTAATGACGCGGTCAATTAGTGAAGCGTTTCGATTACTATAAAGATAAAACGCGACCGCGACGCGGTTTTGAGTACGCGTTGGGATTAATGTTCGTCGATATCGTGTGACCTTACGAAGGTTGTGTACACACCGGGTGTTATTTGTGTTATTTAACCGCGTTAGTGAAGTGTATACGCCGGGAGAAATAGACAGTACGTGTTCGTGGAAGATTGCTGAGGCGAGCCAACGAGTTTGGGAATCGGCCAAGTACATACAAGCGCACACACACACACGTACACATATACACGCAGTGATTCATGAGGCCGGACCGCATATAGCTGACGGCCGCATAAGGTAGGTTGAGGCGCCGCCACGGCTGGCCCAGGTGGCGGAGGTTGCCTCATCCTCCCGCACGTTTGTGCGGAACAATTAATTTGCTATATTGTTATATAGTTTACTATATGTGCCGCCATTTCCTATTTGGGTCACGATGCGTTGAAAGACTGATTTATCATTGGACCACACAAATCCTGCTCATTCTATTAATCGGATTGAAGATGATTTTTTTAATCCCCTTTTCTTTGCAATGTTACAGGTAACTACGTCGAACGAATCTGATAGCGCCAGACGTCGCTGCTGCGGCGTCTGCGCCGCGCTGCGCTGTGCACCCGACGCACAAGATAAATACAAAACTCATCTTACCTACCTATAAATTGCGCGGTTAGTATTAAAGTGTCCGAATTCAAAAAAGTTGTTCCATGACAAATTGCAATAAAGCGTAACGCCTACAAAGAAGAACAAGAAAACACTAGCGTTTTTCAAAATAGTTCATTACGTAACGTCCTTATTTCAATGCGCATTGTGCGTATTGAAATAAGGATTACAAAATATCTATCTCAATTAAGCCTAATTTTTAATTCGGTCACTTTAATACTAAGCCTGCAATACACGGCCCTGAACTCACTTTTTTATTACAAGGCGTAATACAAACACCTGATACCAAAATTCAAACAGACTTATTAGTAAAAAATCTAAATCTCACTTAACTAGTACTCACGTTTATTATAAGCTGTACTTTTGTTTTTGTCTGTTTGAAAAACAAGATAAAAAAAACATTCGATCACATTACTGTTTTTAGAGTATATTCAAAATAACTAAATTAATTCGCCTGTCAATATTTTCTTTGAATAACTATTTTAAATACCTTTGAGTGAACCAACACAAGGTCTTTAATAGTCTTACATACGGAAAATGTATACCAAATTGTCTTATCTAAAATTACGTATTTATTGTTTGCGTCATGAAAAAGAAAAAAGTTAGTTCCGGGCCAGTATAGGTATAATAAATTGAATTAGCAACAAATTGTTTACCATATATTTAATATTGATGTATCAGCATGTATTTAAACTTATTCAATTTTACAATTTAGTTCAGAAACAGTTAACGGTAGGAAGTCACTGTGAAATATTATTCGAAGTAACAGTAAAATTATTCGAAACTTTGAATGTACTAACAGTTATAAGGTATCTCTGTAATTTTTAATGTTACCAAATTGAAAACCATGACTTTTGTATCCTTTTATAAAATAAATAAATCGTGTCGTGTATAATTAACTAATACCATTATCAAATGTGCTTCGGTACATATATTTTCTCCTGCGTCTAAAATATTAATTCTTAAAAATAATATATAAGCGTTTTATTCAATGTTTTATATATATACTATTGGCTTTTCCTTAGTATTATTTAAGGAGAAAATATATGTACCTAGTGAACCGAACCATCCCAAAGTTGTTTTGCGCGCCCAAAGAATATGTTTATCGGATATTTACGGTGTTGTATAATTGTATAAAAACGTATATAACTGTAAAGTCGTTTATTAGTTATAGTAATTTATTTATTACGTAGGAGCTGGGGATTGGAGCTCTTCTTTTAAAAGGAACTTTTTAAAAGTATGCAGCAAATTGTTTATTTAACTTCTAACTAAAATTTATAAACGTCAGTGAAGAATATATACAACATTCAATCTAAACATTATCTAATGTAGATTAACATGACAGTCTTTTTGCTATAATTATTTTAACGAATGAGCAAAAATCAAACTTTGATAATTCACTTTTTATAGAAAGCAAAGTTTTGATGTTTTGTGCATCGGCAAAATTATGTCCTAAAACTAACACAGTGTTTCCCAACTTGGGGCCAACGCACCACAGGGGGGCAATTTAATTCTAAAGTGGGGGAAATTTTAAAATGGGTTCTATACTCTTTAGTTTCAGGCCATTAAAATGCAATAGATTACGGTGCCAAATATAACGAAAAAAGCAAATCTAATTTCTAAAACCGATCGTTTAAGTTTCTGAAATGAACAATTAATTTTTTTAATATTAAAATTATGTACGTTACATCGCGGGGCATAAGAATTATAGAAAGGTTATGGTGGGGTATGGCACAAGAAAGGTTGGGAAACACTGAACTAACATTTATAGCTAACATTATATAACTTTCATTGGCCACTGTGTTTTTTTAGTTACCGCATTAACATAGCATATAATAAACAAGTAAAAATACTCATTACAATGCAATGGTTGGTGTATAGGGCGAGTAATATATGTATGTAACGTTGACAATACTATTTTGTATGCTTAATGTAAAATAAGATATATTGACTATAAAATTTGAGTATAACCAACTCGCAAAATAATAGACGTAAATGTTTGGCTTGGCTTTTTAATGTCTAGTCATTAGTAACATTATTTCATTAAATTCGTTTTGTGCCTATTCCCTTTTATTTATTTCACGACTTTATTCGGAAAAATCTTTTGAGAAAGTTAATATTAAATGCGTAATAAAGTTATAAATGGAAACATGAATTAAAATTAATAAATATTCACGAAAAATAAAATTGAAATGAAAATTTTACATAATTATAGGTCATCACGTGTGCTAAATAACAAAAAATAAACTTAATAACTTAAATACGCCAAAAGTCTACTTATTCTGTATTGATTTCGAATAAAGAAATTGTAAAAACTAAGATAACTTTGAGATTTTATATTGATACGTTCATATTGACATATACAAATAGTTTTTTTTTTTCTCGAGTATGACTATCTAGCTTTTTACTTTGTATTAGTCTTGTAGTAAATGGTAAATGTTAAATGAAGTAACGTTTCTCTCGCCCTATGTAATTGCTTAATTTATGTAAGAAATATTTCTTATTTTTAACCTATTGTTGTAGTTTTGTTAATTTATTTCTAGAAGCACAAACATTTATTTGTTGTTGACACTTTGACATGCGATGTAACATTTACTGCTATTGTTCAATGTCATCACATCTAATAATATAAACTTTCTATTAAATAACTGTTTCATTTACAAAAGTAACAACATACCCTTCAAGTTCTCTCTGATTTCAACTTCTACACCTCTAGATTAGATTGGATTAGACCTAGCCATATATAGAGTTATTATACTAGAGTAGGGGAACAGTGAGAGGGAAAATAAAACTCGTATACTTCATCTTTATCAGATATACCATCTTCCCTCACGTTATTTATTGTGACACTCTCGCTTTCAAGCTACTCTTTGATTTCATTAATGGTAGTGACCTATGGTAGTGACACATCGTTGCATAGCAACGATATTAGACAACAATGCGCTAATCAATATCTTAATTAACAGCCAAAGATTACAGTATACATATTAACAGCATTACAAAGTCTATGTCATAAGAAGGAAAATTAGTAATGCGCAGATTTATTCTCTGCCGTGTTTCGTAGTTTATTGGAATTCGTTAAATCAAATTTCACAAAAAATTACTTGAAATCAACAAATATTAACTTGAAAATGGAAACAGACTGGAGAGAGATCTTAAAATTTTCACAAAAGGAGTTGAAGTCAGGTGAAAAAGACAAACTTTGTGAAAGTTTGTCCTGGATGGAAGTAGATGATGATGAACTCAATAACAGCGATTTAAAGTCTTTATTTAGACTCTCTCAAGACATATTAAAATACAAATCGGAACAGGTAAGTAGCTTCTTTGAGAATAGTGACATTCGTACATTTTTGATTTTGTTTATAATTTACTTTTACGAAAACAAATAATCAAAAATTAAGAACTAAATAGCGATATTAAAATTTTGCAATGCCATAATTGTATAAAGAATGTATATGTAAATATGTAGGTATAATTTATTATAAGAGGGAAACATTGGGAAAGTAATGTTTTCTTCAAAAAAGTCATACTATGTATTGTAAAATCCATACTTATTATAAAACAAAGTCCAAAAGCTGTCTGTCTGTATGTAATCGATTTTCTCAAAATTTACTGAACAGATTTTTGAATGGTTTTCACCAAAAGATGCAATACTTCCGGAAGGTTTTAGTAAATTAGTACATATCGGTATTATGCAAATTGTGTTGAAGGGATAGCGCAGTTGTTAAAAAACTTGCTTGCTGGGAGCTTGAGTCGCGTGCGCTGCGTAAACCAACAGAGATACGCTAAAGTAATGTAGTAGAGCATTGTAGATCTATAAAAATACTACAAAGAAGTCCGCGATAGCATGTCACTATCTCTCACGGTTAACTCACAATAACTACTTATATGTTCAAAATTCGGGAAAAGTTTCGAAAATCACTGAATTGCACACGGGCGAAGCCGTTATTGGCACAGCTAGTATATAATAAAATATATGATGACATAGATGGTTTTCTTCGCTCCCCTGTATTACTTGACCTATGTAAAAGACATAAAAAGTATTAGTCCAATGTATAATAAACAGCGTCCATCGCGAGAAATCGTTTTATTTAAATGACATAATTTCGCGCACCATGATTATTTCATCGGTAGAAAAAAGTTTTCTTTCTTCTATATAGTTTTCTATAGTCCAAAATCTTAAAGTATCTGCTTATTAATTTTATTGTAGATAAATATGTATATTTATTGCGTATGTTGTCACAATGACTTGAATCCATTTATATCAACTTGTTTGTACTCCAAAATACCATCTGTTGCAGATTAATGGCATGTTGGGTAAATTGCAAAAACAAAAAAGAAAAGTCAAAACTAAGGAATGCAGTACTTCAACAGGTAACAGTAACATTAACCATTCTTGGCTGTAAATTATTCATAAGAAACATAAACGTAAGTTACGTTTATGTTTCTTATGAATAATTTATATAATAACTATGAAAACTATACATATTATTTCAAGATTCTCCTGCTTTGAGTTCCGATAGTATATTTGATACCATGGTACATCAAGAAGAAGTCATAAAAGCAAATAAGAATATTTTAGAACAACTATATGAGGATATTTCAAAATTAGAAGAACGTAAAACACAGTATCTGGAAGAGATAAACAAAGATCACAGCAGTGACTCTAGTCGAGAAACATTATCTGAACTAAACGCTATTGCCCAACTCGAAAACGAAGTCTTGAAAAGAAACAAACATATAAGAAAATTACTTGGCGATGTAAAAGTAAGAAATTATCCTGTATTTTATTTAAAACTTACAGAGGTAAATTAACTTAATCTCACAAATATCACTTTACGTTTTTAAATTGTTACAGATATTGGAGGAAGAAAATACAACCTTTAAAGAAAAGTTGTCAATTTTTAAAGAAAAGTTAAAAGAAGCTACACTACTTATTGAAAATTTAACTGAACAATTGTTTGCACTTAAAAGTGAACATTCAAATTTGAAAGGTTAACACATTTTTAGCTGCTTCTTCCATTGATGAATGTCCACGGATGGACACCCGTTTCTGAATGTGATTTACATTAACCTTACGGTCTTTTCGACCATTTTGACATTACCTGTTTGTCTAGAATGGTCTCCCAAATGAACGTATTCTAGTTAAATGTCGCAATTCCAACACCGTTGGTTCATAGTACTAAGCAAATAATTTTAATTCTACTCTAAAATAAGACTAGTGGACTGACGTTATTCAAATTTATATTTACTAAAATTTCTGTTCTGTTTGACATTCATTTTCTCTTCAGAGGTATTGGCACGAATAGAAGCAGAAAAAACAAGCCTTATAATTGAAATAGAAAGTTTAAAAAATGAATCAAGTAAAAATAATTCTGAAATGAAGAAATCAGAGGAGGATATTAAATACAAACTTCAACGTTTTAAAGTATGCAGTTTTTCTTGGTTTATTATTATTTTTTTCGGTGCATACAAATATTATTTCTTAATGCAGGACTTACTTAAATCGCATAGAACAGAAATAGACCGACTAGCATCTGAAAACGCTCAACTGAAAGAAGACCTCAGATCTAAGCCTGTAATCGACATTTCTCCTAGTGTAAGTAACGTTTTTTTTAATTTTATTAATAATTTTTTATAAATTTATTTGATTAAAAAGTCAATATTCTTGTTCAGGAAACGAAACTTGAAGAAATCAAAGTAAAAGAATTGCAAGAAAAACTGAAAGAAGCCTCAGAAGAAATAATAAAATCAGCAAACTTAATTCAAATTTTAAGAAATGAAAATAAACACTATAAGGTTATTTTTGAAGATTTAACTGATAACTCCGTATCGGAGCAAAAAAATGAATGTGATGATGGTAAACAAAAAAATAAGATTGATAAACTTAAAAAAAAAATTAAGAACTTGGGTACTGCCCTTCAAAGTGCTGAAGAAATGGCAGAAATAAGAGAAAAAGAGGTAAAATATTAATATCACTTGAATTACTAACTCCAAAGATTTGGCTTTATTGTTTATTTTATAGGTTACAGAATTAATGGCTCAATTAAAACTTCTGCGTTCAGACAAAGGCGTCAACTCCTTGATAGAAGATATAAAGAACAAAACAAGACATTTAAAGATTAAAGATGAAGGTGTTAAGGCTTTAGTACAAGAAGTAAATTCATTAAGCGTTCTTGTAAGTGAGCTTCAACTTGAAAATGCGACTATGAGGTATCAAAATGTACTTACTTTTGTTTAATTTGAAAAAAAATCAAATACTTCTTAGACATTTATTTACGTTTTTCAGACAAAAACTTAAAATACCTGAAAACGAAAAAATAATGAGTCACGGAATTTTAAAAGATTATAGTGATTTGAAAACAAGAAATACTGAACTTACAAAACAATTGCAACAGCACGAAAATAAATTAATAGCTTTAGAAATAGACTGTTATGATAAAAAATCCGAACTTGAAAAATTAAGATCGGTAGTTAATTCCGTAGATATTAAACTTTCGGAAGAAGAAAATGATGCATCTCACCTAATGAAAACAATTATTGAAGAGAATGAAGGCCTTCGTAACGGACTTACAGAAATTTTAACATATATAAAAGATAACAGTGCGTTTTCTATATATTTTTTTAATATTTGGGAAACAAAATTTCCTTTCATAAAAACATATTTTAATGTACCGAAATAAATTTTGTTCCTTGATGTCAGTATTTAATTGTTAAAAATATTTAAAAAATCAAGCCACCTGTGAGGTTGCGTCGAAAAAGCAAAGTCAAAGGTTGTTTATTTATTTTAAAATTAAATAATGACATCATCTAAAACAATTTTCAATTATTTTGTCAGGCCATACAACTTCTGGTATATTGTCAATGGAGTGTCCTAGCTTAGAGGCAATATTAAATTCAATGGAAGCACGAAAATCAGCTGGTTGGTTTTCACCACACATGCAAACAGTGATGGAGTTAAAAGCAGCAATAGGTGGCAAAGATGCATTACTAAATGCGCTAAATGAATCAAGGTATCTTCTTATTAAATACATATTTTTTTAATTTATGTGCACACAGTTTATGATCATGTTAATAAGTGTATATGTTATCATAATCAGAAAAGAAACATTTCGAGTATTGAAACGATTGACTGAAGAAGAACAGAAATCATGTGAACTAGAAAAAGAAATACTAGATATAAAAGCAAAGACAAAATTGGATAAAGAAACAAAGGATAAGGTCTCTAGTACAGCCGATATAAGTATTGGAGAGTTTGGATCGTGGATACCGAATAACGAATACAAAAATATTGAATTTAGTGACAACAATCAGATACAAAACCTTTTAAATAAAGGAAATATTTTGTTCGAAAGCCATTTTATACAAGCTTTAAAATACTTTCAAAATAAATTTACGATTCTTTTTGATAAGTTCACTTCTTTAACCATAGCTACAAACGAGAATTCAAATAGATGGCTTATTCAAGAAGAACAATATAAAGCAGAGATAGAAAATTTAAAATCTCAAATAAATAAAGATGACATTAGTAATCTTTCTCCGGGGTTGCTGGATAATTCTAAATTTAATTTTATGGATAGAAAGTACAACTTTCTTGAAGAGTCATTCAAACAGATAAGAACCTTAAATGAAAATATAAAAAATGAATACTTGGAAAGTCGAAAGGAGAGGATGATTGAAGCATTTGAGTACGAGAAAAAAAATCAAAATCTGATGATATCTGTTTTGGATTTAAGCGATAAACTGCGAGATTCTGTACCAGTGAAATTATTTTTAAAGCAAAATGAAACATTCAACCAGTTTGTTGTTAAATATCGAAATATATTGGAAAATAATTGTAAACAGCTTACTCAAAAATCAAACCAATTTACAATATCAGAAGATGATAAGTTTCATATTGATAATCAAGATCCACGTAAGTTAAAGAGTATTATTACTGTAGTTACTATGGCGTTTTAACATCACACCGATGATAAATTATCGTCTTTTAAATTTTCAGCAACTGATGATACTCGTCAACAGAATAACGTTTCATTAAAAGTAAAATATGCCATCCTTCAAAAAAAATTTGAACAAACAGAAATAGAATTAAATAACAAAAACAGGGAGATACATATATATGGGAAGAAACTCTTAGATTTAGAAACTTCACAAGCAAAAATAATGTGATACTAATTATTACTTAAAATATATTAATAATGAAATTCATATTTTCAGATTTATTATATTGAATAATTATATATTTTCAGTGATAAGTTAATGTGTTTAGAAGAAGGCGAAGAAATTGATTGCATTAAAAAGGAATTGCATAAATTAGAAGAAGAAAATAAATTACTTAAAGATCAACAAAAATATACGCAAAACAAGTTAGATAATCTACAACTTCAAGTAATTAAATTTAAAGTACAATATTTGAGATACAAATAAATAAAAAATAAAAATTATCTTTCATGATTATTTAATTACTTTAAATATATATTTCAGGTTCAGGCCAAAGATCTAACTAAATTAAACAATGAATTAGAAATAAACATGTTAAGGCATCAAATTCTTGACCTTCAATCATCGGGGGATAACAAGGCCTTAATTGCTAGGTTTGATATAAATGCTTGATATATAACTAACTCTTACTTTTTATGTAATAGTTTAAATTTAAATGCAGAAAGAACTTTGCAGATTGAGTGGCGAAATTTTATTAGTACAACTACAATCTTCAGAGGTGTATGAAAAAATGGAATCATTAAAAATTGATATACGTAAAGAAAAAGAATTAAGAGCTGAAACAGAAGAAATATTAATGAAACGTCAGAAAGTGTTTGATATTTACTCTAAACGATGTGAAAAGAAATTGAGGTATTTAATATACTATCAATATAGTCACATATTTATAAATTATAATATAGTTTATTTTTCTTTGCTAAATGTAAATATAACATTTTCTTTTTTAGGGCCTTGAATGATATTATAGACGTTTTAAGATATCAATATGCAGGCAGTTTACCACTTATATCAGTTGAAACCTTCCTCAGCAGATTTGATGAATTTCAGCTTAAATCACAAATGATGGATGCAAAACTAAATGATATTGAAGACGTACGATTCAATTTAATGACAAAACATAGTATATATAGTCAAATATTGGATATGTCGCATAAAAAATATTTCGAAAATGAAGATAGTTGTCCTCATAAATTACAAAATGTTATAATGGTCAGTGAATTTATAATATTTTTGTGTTTTTCATAAGTTTAAGATTCACCTTAACTTTAAACTTTAAATTTTAGGAAAGGACTCAAAATTTAGAATTAAATAATATTAATAAAAAGTTATTGTCGGTAGAACAATCGCATAAAAAGCTTATAGAGCGTTGCGGTTTTCTGGAAAGAGCACTCATATTAGTCAATCAAGGATTAAAAAATTTCAATCTTGATAATGAACATCAGGTGTATCAAGAAGAAAATGAAAAGTGTCATTTAGAAGATATTAAATCAAATGACATAACAAGTAGTACAGGTAATTAACAAAAAATTGTTAAAAGATTATTCTATGTAAACTGAAAAATAAATAAATTACATCAGCCTATTGTTTTAGGTAGCCTGACGTACACAGTAGCAAAAAATCCTTCGGATTTTGAAGATAAAAATATCAACAATGGACAAATTCCTACTACTACTATTCCATCTAAAACAATTACAGAAATTAAAAAGAATCAACATCGCCAAACTCAAACGTATAATAGTCCAGTAGCCGTCAAGAAGGTTCAAACTGAGGATGATCAGAAAACAGCAGAGTTAAATTGTCGTATTATTAAACTGGTAAACGATGAACAATTAAAAGACAAGCTACTACAAGAAGCAAATTTCATTACTCACCAACAAGCGAATGATTTACTACGTTTAAATGAAGAAAAAAGTGAATTGTTGTGTCAAGTGCAAAGTCTATCTAAATCACTTAAGCAAAAAGACGAAATATATAAAAACTTAGCACTTATTAATAATTCGCAGCAAAATGAAATCGCCCATCTAAAATTAAATCAACTAACACAAATAAATACGAATGAAACAGTCAGCGCTGAGAACCAGCTTTTATTAGAAAATCTTAAAAAGATTGAGAAAGACAAAAACGACGTTATAATTGAGTATAAAGAACTTTTAGAAAAAGAAAGAGAACAGTATTTAACATCGATTAAAAATTTGCAATTGAAACTATCAGATTTACAGGCTAAAGTCGATGAGTACGTATAAAGCGTCTCAAAAATCCTAAAAACCATCAATCATTTTAGTACCGTCGCTTTGATAACAGCGATCTTATCTTATATTCTACTTACGTAGATCTTATAGCATTAATCATATTACAGGAAGCACACTGAAGTGACCGTCCCCAGCGATGATGTTATCAAAGAAACAAATAACAAATATACTTTGAAAATTTCTGATTTGGAAAGTAAATGCTTTAAGCTTTTAAGTGATTTAGAAGGACTCGAGGCAGACTTGTAAGTTATTCTGTTTCTTTTAGTATAAATATTATAATCAGCAACATCATAGTTTCATATTTTTTTAGAAAAATTCAGAAAAGTGAGTTAGAACGTTGGAAAAATTTGGCATTAGAAAGATTAATTAAGATGGAACAACTGAGCGCTCAATTAAAAGAAAGACATAATCATGAAGTAAGTACGAATATTTAGCCATTGTTTGTTTTATGAAATTCGGAATATTAACCGTTCTAGTAAAATGAAAACGTAAGTACGAAATTGTGTTCAAAGTAATATTAGTAATAATAGTTTTAGTAATATCAATCAAATATACAAGGGCAATGTAACTCAATGAACAAAAGTCATTTATCTATGTCTCTGACTTAATGTGATATCAATTAGTAATTATTGGCATTTTCCATTCTGCGTTATCGTCGGAGATTTAATCCTTCTCTCCAAAGAGACTATGCCCAGTTGTAAAATATTAATAAGGTCTTTTACTACATATAAATATTTATCACTGTGTCACTGAATAATGAAATTATAGATGGAATCATATAAAGCTGAGAATGAGCACTGGTTAATGCAATTAAATGATACACAACGTGAGCATATAGAGCTACGTTCCCGATTAAGTGACCAAAAAGCTTTTCATCTGAAGCAATTATCAGAAAAGGACACCCATATTGAACAATTACGCTCCGTTATAAATAATCTTAAGGTATGAAGTAATTATTATTAAGTATTTATTGCTTGCATTATTAATTATAATTTTTCTTCTTTTGCCCTTCTGGGCTTCAATAAGAAATAAAAATAAGAAGTTTGATTCTTGGCAAACATTCGAGTGAAACAATATTGATTAAGCGAACAACTCTATGCTCGAAGTATCAATGAGTGACCACATGAAAAATGATCCATAGACCAAAATTTTCTGATACAGCTCACATAGTAAATTAAAATACAGCGTTGAGCGACAATCCCCATACTCAATTTCTCAAGATGATTTAGGGAAGTTTTAGTGAAGCACTGAGTATGAAGGGCTCAAGATGTTGTTTCTTCTGCTCTAAAGAGACATATATCAAGCAGAAGACATCTATAGGATTGAATAAGAAGAAGTCTATATAATATTACCCGTCTTCTTTCTCGTATTTTTGTATTACATTCATTTTAGACGCAAGTACTCAACATGCAGACTATGCTGACCATAAATGATCCTACATTCGACTTGTCTGCCATTGTCGAAGTAGATGAAGTCAGTGACGCGTTATCACAGCAAGGATCCGACAGATTGGAACTGAAATTTGAATCTTCGGTCGATTTACACGAATTACAAGACGATTTCGCCAGAATCCCTAGTAGTTCTACAGCTATTTGGTTAGTATTTTAAGTAAGTGTGACAACAGCAGTATAGTTCTGACGTTGAATGAATCAAATATGTAAATCACCGAAATGATTAAATGGTAGTTCGTACAATTATCCGCTACCGAATGTTCATGAGTTTAATTTGCGAGCGAGCACCATCTAATACTCTTGAAAAAACTTATGTATTTAATTTACCTGCACAATTTAATGAGCTCTATATATTAATTGGATGAGCTCTATATATTATTCGACCAAGGAAAAAAAACAAGACAAAACTATGTTTTAATATCGGATTTTTAGCATTTAACTGCCGGGGAAAAGGCGTCTCCTCCTCGTAAAGATAATGAATGCCTTGTTATTTGTTATTATTTATTAACATAAATTATTATAATTTTCAGGCAGGAACCATTGATAGACCGTTTAAGAAGAGAGAAACAACTGATAGGAAAACAGAATACTATACTGAGGAGACAAATAAAAGTGCTTGCAGCGAGAGAACGTCGGTCTCGGTTGGACGCACAGAATCTTAAAAATCAAGTCTTTCGAATGTAACTAGTTCTAACTTTGTTCCTATTATTATTTGTATCCATTGATGTTTTGTTATATAAGCTACGCGATATAGAAATATAAGTTTAATTAGATCCTTACGTTGGAGAGATTGATAAAATTTAATACAAATTACAATACTTATACTCACAGGAATTCGCAAATTCTATTTATTTCAATTGTGATAACTTTGCATTCGCAAATATTACCTCAGATAATATTTTAAAAAAGCTTATTAGTCTAGATATTTCTAAAGGAGCTGGGCCAGATAACATCGTATTCGTAAGAAATTGTGCTACCAGCCTAATTGTGCCATTAACGATAATCTTTAATACCTCTTTAAGCACAGGTAATTTTCCTACAACTTGGAAACAAGCCAAAGTTGTACCAATATCCAAGGGAGAAGATGACAAATACGTACAGAATTATCGTCCTATATCAGTCCTTTCCGTTTTCGTCATATACTATACGTTTTTAAATTGGTCCATCACGCTCATTGAGTCTGTGTAAAAGTAGAATGACAAATTTTATTTTACTCCCACGTTCAGCACCACCAATGGCAACAAAGTGCCTTCAGCGGAATCTGCGGCTCTTCAAAATAAGATAGCATCATTACAAGCTCAGCTTACGAGTGCTCGACGTGAAGCACATTCGTCCGTTGCCCTTTGGGATAAATGGAAAAGGTAAGAATCTAATTAACAGCTGGAGATTTTGTTTTAATAAAGTATGAAAATATAATTTATCGAATTTTTAAAAAGTTTAGTAAAGTTTACAATTTTTTTTTTATTATTTTCTTATCATCCGGGATCTTATTAATTGGAATTGCAAATTATATAACAAAATTATCTATTATATTTCGTTTTTTATAGAAAAAAATAAAAACAGTAAAGACAAAAAACAGCTATGTTGAAATTATTGTAATATTTTAATTTTGTAAGTTGTATATTTTTCACACATTTTTATTGGAAAGGTTTTTTCTAGATATGTAACATAATTAGTAGCACGATTTACGTATTTTCCTCACTGGAATAACAGAGGGCGCCACTAGTAGTGCTTTTGTAATTACATAAGAAGTCCCCATACAAAGTGTTCGTTGGATCTTTCAATTCCACTGGTTTTAGTGCATCTTACTGAACACTAAGCCTAAGCGACATAATAAACGGTGCATCTTTAGGTACATCCATTCTTGGAAAGTTGTGAAGGACCCGTCCGCACTGTATAAGTGAAAATAAACTACTATCCTGTCACTTCCCCGTCTGTACGTCCTTCCAGTTCGACGCGTTACAGATATTATATTTAAAGAACTATCACTAGTGATAAAAGGCATGTTGCCATTTGCATAATCATTATGTTACAATGTGACAAAACTTAAAGTAACTCAAAGTTAATAAAATTGTTATTGTAAAGACCATTTCAATTAAGTTAGTACTTAATTGAAATGGTCTTTACAATTACAATTCCATATGTGTAACATATCATATGTCAAATATCGCTATTATACAATAAAATAATTTAATAGTATATGGAAGCTATATATTAAAAATAGTCACTTATTGTATGGTTCATTCCTTTTACTTTTTACCTTTGAGCAGTTTTTGACAGTCTATATTCCTCGACATAGTTCATAAAAAAAATTAATATATTAAATAATCTTGGAAGGGTAATGGAATCGTACATTTTTCTGATAAAACCGTAAAATTAGAGATGCTTCAAAAGTAATGTTATAAATTATGTCTGTAATAATTTTGATTGTAATGGAACTATTGATTAGAGCTCAACAAATGGCAGAGCGATGGCAAGCAAAATACGAAGAAAAATGTCAAGAAGTCAAGAAATTAGAAATAAGCTTGAATTTAGCAAAATCGGCAGTTTTAAGATTGGAAAAAGAGAAACGTGTTCTTCTACTCAAACTGGATGATATAAAGCGTGAGTTTTAAATCATAAACAAAACGCGTAAATAATAACGAAACTTTTTAGTTAAAAACTACATAAACAATTATATGTTGCATAAAGTATCCTCAATACTAATAAAATATAAATTATGTTTAATCTTTATATTGTTATTTTAATTACTAACATAAGTTATGATTGTTGCTTCATAACTATAACATATTCTAATTAAATTAATAATATTAAGCCACTATAATAAAGAAAATTGCATGGAATGAAAAAAAAAGTGAAATAAAATGTAAAGTAAAAAAAATATATTTCGTAAGATCAGTTTATTACGACGCTATCAAATTCATTAAATGTTTTATAGATGAAAAGTCGCTAGCGATTGAGAAGCAAGATGCAGAAACATCCGAAAAAGCATTATCTAGACGCGAGCAGTGCTTCAGCCCTCCTCCAGTATCAGATCGTGCCCTTCTTGATAGAGTCGAAGCACAACAGCGTAGAATAGCTGCACTTGAACTCGCCGAAAAGGTAAATATTTATAAACTCTGTGAATAAATTATTCAAGTTTAATTATTATCCATGCTACATAGAGCGGAGACCGTTTGCCGTTGAGGGGGAAAGTTCGATTCCAATAAATGGCAACCATGCACTGGAAAACGCAGCATCGATAGACCCGTTACAAAATGGACTGACGACCTCAAAAAGGTTGCGGTGAACCGCTGGATCCAAATGGCACCAAATCGTGTTGAGATCCCGTGAATGGCTAATGATCTTTGACCAGCAATAGAAGTTCATCAGTCCATAAGAAGAATTATTTTCCAATATTTCATATATGAGCGATCGTAAAATAAACAGTATTTTAATTATTGTTCAAACCAACAATAGCAAAAACTTTATCCAACGTCACGCATTTTTAAAGCATCACTGTCATTTTTAATATCAGGTATATTTATATTGCTAATGCCGTGTATCCGGCTGACTAGAATAGACCACCTTCATTTCTTACCGAGGTGTCGTAAAAGGCGACTAATGTAAGTCGACCTGTAGTGCGGTATCCGGCTGAGTAGAATAGACCACCCTCATTTCTTAGCGAGGTGTCATAAAAGGCGACTAAGGTAAGTTGACCCACCAGGTAGTATCCGGTTGAGTAGAATAGACTACCCCCTTTTTTACGGAGAGGTCGTAAAATACGACTAAGGTAAGTTGACATCAGGCAGGCGGCCGGTCGTAAAATACGTAGCCAAATCATGTGACAACATGTTTGTAACATGTTGTGCCGATCCCACTTAAAGTGGGATAAGGGCAGGAGGATGATGATGATGATATATATTTGCTAATTTAATTCAAGGGTAACGAAACATTGGTGTCGGAGTACGAGAAATGTTTAGCGGAGATAACATCACTGAAGGGTCAAGTTTTAAAATTAGAGTCAACTTTACTAGAATCCCAAATAAGATTGCCATTGAAAGCTCCGAACGATACTAAACCAGAACTGGATTATTGGAGAAAGTAAGGTTCTATTAGTTTACAAAACCTTATCCCTAATTAATATCGTTTTAAGTGATAATTTAAATGTCATTTTCCAGATATATTTCTACTCTGTTGTTGTTGTGTTTAGGTCATACGAAAAACAGTTCATGGCATAGTCAATAATTCATAATATACATTTTGAGTCTTAAAATTTGTTGTGCTTATCAAAAAACTAAAATACTTATTAGTTTATTACAGTTATTATAAGATTTTTTTTTATAGTATTACCTAACTAGCGTTTTCCCACAACTTCGTTCGCGTGGACTATAGTCTTGGAATAAACAGTAGCCTCTGTCATTTTCCAACCCTATAAATCATCATCTTACTACTTTAAACCATAGTTTTCTCAAGAGCATAGTTTATTTATTTTAGTAAATAACCCGTATGACTTACATAAAATATACATTAAAATAGCTCAGTTAATTTTATCCAATAAACAAAAATCGAAATATATTAAACTTTCTCAAATTAACTTTTTTGACAAAAGGCAAACATCATTATATAGAAACTAGTTCTTTAATTTACCAACTTGACTTGGTAAACAAATAGTAAATTTAATAAATCATTATTGATAATAGACGACGTTTCTTCTCTCGATCTCTCTTGAGCTCTCTCCTCTTTTCCCGTGGCAAAAATAGAATTTATATAAACATGGGATCGCACTACGAAACTTGACAATAATGAAAGTTTTTATTAAAATCTCACGTAATTTCACGTCACCCACAATTTAAAAATAATTTAATTAAATACTGAAAATACTTATAATGAACAGTTACTGCAACATGCTGAAAGAAGAAAATATGCAGTTGACGTTGCGCCTGAACTCTCTGGAGAGCATACCCACCTCCGCCAACCAGCAACGTATCAGCGATTTGGAACAGACCATATTAACTCTAAGAGGTTTGTTGAAAATTCCTTCTTATAATCAAGCTTCAATCATAGAAAGACCAGAAATTATATATTGTAATAATTTATAGAATTAGGCGTTACTTTGCGGAGATCCATAATACAAAAGTAATAATAAGATTATTTTGCTATAATCCGCGATACAGTAAATAGAAAATATATATAGTGTTACCACACATACACGACAAAATCGCAAAGCTTTGATTGTTGAGTTTGTGATAGTGAACCTGTGTAGTGCTTGTGTATTGTGGTGGAAGTGGTGGAGGTTTGTGCATGTGTTTTTACGAATCCTGCACGTATCGGGTACGAAAATACTGATAGTCCACTATACATTAAACACTATATATATTTTCTATTTACTGTATCGCGGATTATAGCAAAATAATCTTATTATTACTTTTGTTATATATTGTAATTAAGTTACAAGTTGATCGCATGAAACGCAGAGCAGCTCGAATTGTTGGGGACCAGATGATCGGCAAATGGCTGGATTCTTTGGCGATGCGTAGAAACGTAACAAAATTGTTCATTTTCTATCATATCTTTCTCGGGAGTGTTCCATAGAACTACACCTGATCTCTGTTTCCAAATTATATAACCGTATTGTAATCTGACAGAATCTCTCTAAGCTGTGATAGCCTAGCGGTGACACCGTGCGACTCTCTATAGACGACACAGGTTCAAACCTCGGGCAGGCACCAATGAGTTTGTCTATTAAAAACTTATATGTCTAATTGATAATTGCAATTTATCACACGCTTTTCGGTGAAGGAAAACATCGTAAGGAAACCTGCATATCTCTAGAGAATTCTAGGGATATGTGTAACCTACCAATCCGCACTGGAGCAGCGTGGTAGGTCTTAGCTCCAATCCTTCTCTCCAAAAACGGAGAGAGGAGGCCTTAGCCCAGCAGTGGGCATAGTAACAGGCTGTTACTTTACTTTACTTTTTTTATTGTAATCTGGAAATATGGCGAATCACTACAATGCGTTTTTTCATTATAAAAGTCGCCAAGACACTCGCTCTGCAAGAAGATGTTGGCAGGTATATTTACTTCAAGCAACCTAAATGTTCGTTTGCCTAAATAGATAGGATATCCATACAAAAAATTTAATGTAGTAAATTTTGATTAAAAAAAATGTATAATACCACACTTGTCCATTACAGGTCTTGTTAGCAAATTACAAGCAGAACAAAAATCATCAACAGGTACACAAAGACGTATGGATTCACATCCTGGAAGTGGCCGAAGCGGATCTGGAAAGGTGTGTTCTACTTTGTTATTTGCGATGGAAGCATCGGATAATACTGGTTATATTAAATTTAAAAGGATGAGAACGTCAAGAAATTTGATTAATAAAGTTTTAAAATTATGATAAAGGATCTAATTTACAATAATGTATTTGGAAATAATCCATGAATGCTGAATATTGCCGACCGTCTGACTCAAGTATGACCTATAAACTGCTTTTTGTATTTATTTACTATTGGAAAACATGCACTTACTTAAGTACAACTTAAGTTTTTGATTGTTAATTATGTAATATTTTATTATTATTTATAATTACATAATTAACAAAGTTTCCAGTAAAAGTTCACAACATAAGTAAGTGTAAATTTTAAATCTAGAAAGATTAAAAAAAATATTCGAAAATTCATCCAAAATTACTTGTCTTGCAGGCGCACAGTCAGATGGATTCATATCGTGTTGAGATATCCAATCTCAAAAAAAGCATTCACGAGAAAGATGCTCTATTGGAAAGTTCGAAAGAAATGCTTAAAATTGCAGCTGAAAGGGAGGATGAATTATTAAAAGAGGTGGGTTTAATTTTCAATTTTGGGAATATATCGCACGCTTAGCATTAAATAGACCTTATTCAAAAAAGCTGATTTGTAATAATTCGTAGCGTAGCGCAAAACTTGTAAGAAGACTCGAAAGAGCAAAAAAATACTATCTCTTTTAATAGTTAGTAGGGTGATGTCATAGAAGGTATTGAAATAGAGATTACAATGTATCTAACTCAATTAAGACTAATTTTGAATTTGGTCTTAATTCACTTAATTACAGAGTGTGCGATATATTAAATAGATATATATATATATATATATCTATGCTGATCTAGCAGATTAGCTATGATTACAGCGTAATAGACAGACAGACTTTAGCATTAATAATATTAATAAACATCATCATCCTCCTGCCCTTATCCCACTCTTAGTGGGGTCGGCACAAGTTGTTACAAACATATTGTCGCATGATTTGGCTACGTATTGTACGACCGGCCGCCTGCCTGACGTCAACTTACCTTAGTCGTATTTCACGACCCTTCGGTAAGAAAGAGGGTGGTCTGTTCTACTCAGCCGGATACCACACGGCACACAAAAAATATAATAAATAATATATGCCATTTTTATATATCAGTGAATAAGCTATAGATAAACTCTATGTTGAAGGCTAATTTATGTTCATACTATGTTTATTATGACGTATCAAAAATTCCAAATTCCAAATATTCTTCTTTCAAGTAAACTTGTAAAAAAGGTGCCTTTGAATCGTCAACTCAACTTCAAAAGCAAGCAATAAATCCGGCGATTGCTCTTTTCAAAATCTAATTCTTATAACTAGTAACATTTAGTCGTTATATCTTGTCGAAGAATAGCTAACCACGCATTCTTATCATTTATGTAATCTTTAATAGTAGGCTTTCTGTACTTTTAATAGTTTTTTAAAACTGATTAAACTGTTGCTTACATTAGGGGACGCACTATATCCCGTGTACGTACCTACTTGTACTAAGTATTCTTTTATTATTAATTTTTATTATTTCCAGAATATATTATTGCGGCGACGTCTAGAAGAATTGTCAGAAAGCAAAACAGGACCGTTGTCTGCATAAGCTATATCGTTCGCTCAGGGAAAATGAAACTCATTTGTAATAATTATTTATGAACATTTCATTTATTATAAAATTATAATAACTTAATTAGCTTACAAAAGTATAATAATCAATAGGCATATTAGTTAATATACACCTACCATATATACTATAATATAATGCCTTTAACTTTTTGTTCCACTGTATATTTTTTTATCGCTGTTGGTTTTACACGATACTCGTAAGATATTTCCCGACTCTAGTAGAGCTTCAACAATCATTTGTCGATGCTTAGGACCTCGCCGGGTGATGTTGCAAAAGTTTATACAATGTTATATATGTTGTACTGCATTATATAGACTCATGGATATTTAAGTTTTTTTTTAACTTGTACTTAGTTAACTTTAACATTCTATTTCATAAGTAATAAGTTCAAAGTATTGTTTTTAAGTACATAAGTTCGGGCATACCCGTTTTTATATGTCAATAAACTATACATATTCTTAAATTTCATATTAAACTAGTTGACCGAGAAAACTTTGTTTTATTTTGTTCAATTATTTCTAAGGAATTTCTATGTACATTACACATTGTAATGTACATTACAAACAATAAAAATTATTAACATCACTTATCACTTAGGGGTATGAAAAATAGTAGCCGATTCTCAGATCTACTGAATATGCATATAAAATTTCATAAAGATCGGCCAAGCCGTTTAGAAGGAGTGTGGTAACTAATATTGTGACACGAGAATATTATATATAAGATGGTCAAATAATCAAATGGCAGTAAAAAAAAATCCTAAATTTATGTACTGGCACATAAATTTATGACTATACATATGTATATGGCTATAAAGGGTAGACAAAATACATTTTCTAAATTTACTAAGGTCTACATATATATCAATTTTCTTAACACTGGTAGTAGTCTAAGTTAAATAAAGGCAGCAGGTATTGTCAACCTTGTGCTTAACGAATTCGTAAACGTAAGTTTTTTGGAAGCCCATGTTTGTATTATCAGTTCTATTTTTTGCATCGGACAAAAAGCTATTCATATTCCACGTCCTTTGGAAATTACATTCAAATTCAAATTATTCTGCATTCAAGTAAACTTCTAAGCAAGTGCTTATGGGTCGTGAACTCAACTGCTGGTTCGGAAAGATGGTCCTACTGTGAATAACCATCAAGAAACTCAGCTGTTGCTCTTTTCAATATATAATTCCTAAAGGTATTTTCTCACAGTTGCTTCTCTAAGAGTTTCTCAACATATCAAATACGATATATCGCTTGCTATTTAAGTGACCGTCTTGAAAAAAACTTGTTTTGTGGCAAATTGCAGTAAAGCGTAGCGTAGCGCCTACAAAACTCGTAGAGTTAAAGGGACTCATAACTTGGAAGTTCAAAAAAAACTTTTTTTAATAGTTCGAAGCGTGATGTCATAGATGGCATTGAAAGAAGGCAATGTATCAATTAATACTTATTTTGAATTCGGCCAGTTTAATACTAAGCGTGATATACGAGTATATATAGTGATTATATGTTTCCCACATGGGCGTAGTGAGGTACGGGCAAGGGGGGGCAGCTGCCCCGAGTTTTACACTGAAAACTGTAACACTGGGAAACTGTCAACTCGCAACATATTGACACTATAAAAGGCTTGCATAAGACCTATAATGTACCTCACCTTCATTACAAATGTGAGCTCCTCATATTTAAAATACCATGATTACGAAAAAATATATAGTCTAGATTTTCTGAGACAATTTCCATCCCCCCTCCTGTATAGAATTCTAGCTACGCTCTTGTAAGCACACTTGGATTGTCTACCATTACATAGTTTCGTAATGCACAGTCATTCAGTAACACTAATGAGCATGGTAATGAGGTCAATAATTCGACTTTAACATCTCTTATTATAAGAGTAAATAAAAAACATTTAGCAATCGGTGCTAAAACACACACACATATATCTTTAACAGTAATAAAATTTAGCAATTAATATAACAATACTGCTACTTCGGAATTAACTATTTAAAATATTACTTAAAATAGGTAGAATCAATCTTCGCCTTGACGTTTCAGAAGTTGACACTGAAATTATTAAAAAATATATAAGAAAATGGAATTTTGATTAACAATAAAATTAATTTAAGATTAGAAAATATTTAAAAATGAAACTCTAAAATTCTCTCCAAGCCGAACTTTACCTCAAAATGTCTCACATTTACAATTTAAATGAAATCAAGTGCCATTAATAAGAAAATCCGGTGCTATAAACAAGTTAAAAAAGTTTTTAACAATATTACTGTCCGTTGAGGAGTTCTCTCATCTAGAGCCAATGCTGACAGCAGCATCAGGTCATGCTTATCGTAAACATGCGTTGTCATTGAGAGTGGACCAGTATATAAAATTTCAGCTTAATGGGACACCAGAAAGTGGTTCAAATTTAAATTGCAAGGTTCCATCTTCATATCCACACGGCAAGTTTAATAAAAGCTTTAAAAAGTCAACCTACACTTATAAAAGAAGCTAGTATCTACTGAACGAATTTTAGTACGGTTTTTACTAAAATGTAGTGCAATTCCTCCGAAAGGTTTAGGTTAATAGCACATAACCGTTTCATGTAAATCGAGTTGAAGAGGTCGTTTTACAACAAATTTTAGTGGGGGTAGTAACAAACCTGTGTCGATTGTAGTTTAGAGGGGAGATGGGAAGGGGGGAGGGGGGAGGTATAAATTGCGGTGTGGGGTATCAGAGAGCTAGTCTCATGACTATAACATGCTAAACACTGAATTTCACGCGGACGAAGTAGCACGTATTTCTAGTATAATATAAAATAAGTAAAAAGTACTAACCTTACAATATGGCAAGCAAAAATATCAGAAGGTAAATAAGTGCCTGGCAGAGCATTCAGCGTGCTACGGTTGTGCTCATCTAGAAATAAACTATATACTTAAACTATGTTAGGATACTAATTTCTACAAGCTAGCATGAATAATTTAGGGAGGCGGGTGCGGGGGAGCGCTCTGAGCGTGATGTTTATTATCATCATCAGCAGCAACCTACTTCTGGACAAACCCACTGTTGGACGTAGGTCTCTCCACTGAGCTCGGGCTTCAGTTCTTGAATTGGGGGCATTGTGTTTTGTTCCGTGCCATTAGATGTTTTTCCCATGATCACCATGCTGGGCAGACGTTGGTAATCGCAGGGCGTAGTTTATCACAACCAGTGACGCTGCTGCCCGTCACCAGTATAGTATTTAACTACGCCTAAGTAGAATGGTTGTACCGCCATTTATCGTTCGCCAGAGCCTCGTTGGTTTATCTGTAGGTGCACCACGAGCTCTTGAGGTTGGCACTTGAAGAAACTGAATAGGACGTGCCCCCCCCTCTTACACCTCGATGAACGTGATATTATTGTAGATTATATAAGCGCCAGCCGCCCTCACTTCCCTCAATCCCCGGTCTCGTCCTAACTCCGCGTCCTTGTGCCCCACAGGCGAGGACTCAATTAAACGGTAAGCTGTTTAATTGAGTAATTAAATGTTCTAACAGTTATATAACAGTCTTAGACTTTTACATACATAAATTTGAAACAAAAAATAGAAAACAATATTTTTAAGCAATTTAGACAACAAGAGAAAGAAAAAATAAGTTACCTGAATGTCACTTTTCTTTTCATTTCTTGCTCTAAGCCAATTGGCCAAAGGGGGTGTAAAGAGCGTGGGATCGGGATGCGTAGAGCCCGCTTTTTGCCACGGTTGTTGCTGTTTCCATATTAGAGATATCACAGAACCCACTACCAGTACCCAAATAAAACCGATCTGAAAATATTAGAACCAACCATATAAAACATACACAAAGAATATAACCTTTCATTATCATCATTAGCCAATTCCATTATTATGATCTAGGGCTATTTTGTCGAGATTCTCGAAAAGTACCCTCATTATTATGTAACATCAATTAGCAAAACGATAAGATACAACAAGTATGCAGCTATGCATGCAACTATTTATGGAAACACCAGCAAATATGAAATAGGAGCAATTTTTTCGCCCATTTTTGTAATTTTTAACAAGGCCACATCTCCACGCTACACCATAATCGAAGACTTCACTTATATAGAAAACTGTACATTCTGAATGACAGTAAATTTAATTTATGTTAAAATACTTTACGATGTCCAATACTGTATTCATTAACTCAAAACAATCCAAAATATAATTAAAAATCTTTATTTTACGTAAATAAAACAAATATGCTTACCGTGCTAGTCCACATATAAGAAACTCTGTACATATAAAAATATTCGCTGGATTGTGACGGTATCGGTGTAGGAACGGTTATATTATGAGGGCATCCTTGAACACTGAGAGGCAGTTTTACAGGCAACGGCCGAGGTCCACCAAAGCTTATCCAAAGCGTCATTGCCATACCACTCAACAGAGCTATCGATACTCCCTGAAAGGAACGTTTTATCTGTACAGATCTTCATATTCTTCTTTTCAAACTTTTAACGAATGTTCCGCACAAACGTGAGGGCGGATGAAACAACCTCCGAGACCTGGGCCCGCCGTCTCGACGCCTTAACCTACCTTATGCGGCCGTCAGCTGTATGCGGTCCGGCCTCATGTATAACTGCGTGTATATGTGTACGTGTGTGTGTGCGCTTGTATGTACTTGGCCGATTCCCGAACCCGTTGGCTCGCCTCAGCAGTCTTCCACGGACACGTACTGTCTATTTCTCCCGGAGTATACACTTCACCAACGCGGTTAAGTAACACAAATAACACGCGGTGTGCACACAACCTTCGTAAGGTCACACGTTATTGAATCGTCCCTATATGGGGGAACAGTAACCTGTTCCCCCATATATGGACGATTCAACCAGCGCCAACTCAAACCGCGTACGGTCGCGCCTGTCACACGTTTCACTGGTTAAAACGCGTCACTAAATACTTATATCAATATCAAAAGTCACTACAGTCGTGGTACTATCTAAAACCACATCCAAACGCATAATTACGCGTGTGCGTTCTTCAATAAGATCGTATACAGGTGCGCGCGCGCGTCCTTTCTTATCGTAATACAAAACGTTACTAAAAACACTACGTAATAAAAACACGAGCGGCGAGCGTCCACCTCACAGCTCTCGAATTGACAGTGAAGTCAGCCTCGACGCGAGTTTGCCGATAAGCTCCGCTGGCCGCTCGCCAATTTATACAAAACAACGAATGTTGAACAAATTTCTTGTAGGGATTTTTATAGTTTGCCTGCGAAACCTACACCCGCGACCTTTTTAAGGGTGTCTCTCTATCTAATGGAGGTCTTAAAAACTTTGTGCGTTCCATTATGCAAACGGTCTTCACACTTTAACTCCATCGTGAAACGCTTCTTCTTAACATCGCATTTGTCCGTAAACTTGAATCTTATACCAAACTTAACTTGATTACAAATCAATGAAAATATTTTTTAAATCCGGAATTAAAAATGAATTTAAAATAATTAATTGAGAGTAATATCATAACAAATATTAGAATTAATTTTGTATTACGAATCTGCGCAATGTAATGCGTAAGCAAATAAGTCACTTAGTGATAATTGAAATACAGCTTCCTCCAGCTGTCTCTCAGCGGAGACTGAGATTATTTCACGAATCCTCATGTTCATGTGCTCTCAACGTAAGATTTCAAGTAATCAAACAGTATCTATAGTTCTTTTATGGCTCCGAAAATGCCCAACCTGAATTTATCCAGAGCGCTTTAAATATTCCTAGGTAGAGAACGAAGCTAAACTTCCCTTTTCAATTTGAACACTACTTTTTGTCGTGGAAATCCCTTGAACAGATCTATTTTCGATTGTAACTTACCATTTCATTAGCGTACGTAGTAAACATTCCCAGAGTAAATATACCGAGCAACGGTCCACCCACTGCTCCAAATATCGTTAACGCAGCTTGCAAAACCCCGCCTAGGTTTTCAGCAATAAAGGCTAAGGCAAGGAACAGCAGCCCAAAAGCACATGCTGCGAGCTTCGTTAGCCACGGTATGTATATTGGATTCACTTTACACCATCTACAATATTCAAAAGATAATTTATTAAATACATATTAAAAAAATATAGCACACGACCTGTGAGCGAAACAAAGTTAAGATCAACGTACCTGCCGATATAGTCGGATAGTGTGACGGCGGCAAGGGCGTTGCAAGCGGCAGATATAGTTGATAGGGAGGCGCTGAATATACCGGCCACAAATAATCCTGCAAGACCTGGTACGGATGTCATCACGTCCACCACGTAATACGGCATTAACTGATCAATCTGAAACAATATAGGTAGTAAAATTCTAAAAGAAGGGGCCTAATAGAAAAGAAAGGGCCCCACAAAGAAGCTCAGAGTCACTTATTGGGCGATGAAGCGAGCTATTCTTGGATTACCACGACTACGCTATTAAACCAGGAATTAAGAGTTCCATAGAAGCTTAAGTGGCAATAGTCAGGGCAAATAGTACATGGAACTGATATGCGATGTAATCCTAAGGCGTTAATGGCAACCTATTACCGGAAAACTATAGACTGACGACCTCAAAAAGGTTGCGGTGAACCACTGGATCTAAGCGGCACAAAATCGTGTGGTGTGGAGATCTCTTAAAGTGACCTAATGTTTAGCAGAGGAAGTCCATCGGTTGAAGCAGAACAAGAATTCAAGTTACGTTTAATGACTTTCTAGAGTTCTATTTCGGTTTTGCTTTGGATTAGTTTGCCAAAGTAAGATGGATAACATACAAAAGAGATTGTACAGTGAAGTAAAGATATTGATATAGAGTATACTAAAGTATCGTCATATTCTGTAAGTGAGTGTAGCAACAAATATTGAGAGCAGTATAAAACTCATACACGTATCTTTGTCTAATCAAACATAAAAAACAGAGACAGAAAATAATTTACATTTGCTTTCTCTTTACTGCCGATGGAGACTTTTAAGTTGCCCTACTCTAGTATATTAACTCTATGAGTAAATAATAATGTGAAACAGTAAAGACATTCTATGAAGGAATATTTATTTCATACAGCTATTTCCGTTGCTTCGGTCACATCAAATAAAATGTTAAAAACCCTCAATTGTGTTTTTTCCTGTTCTCAAAGGAAAAACGAAATTTTGTAAATCTCATATTATGTTAGCTGTGTGGTTAAGCTTGAATTGCACCAATATCACTTCAGCGGATTTGCTTTAAAGCATAACAAACAGAAATCAGACAAACAGACTTTTATAATATTAGTATTAATATACTAATCGCGAATTATTAAAAATAATAAGATCTTTTATTGTTTTACTTACTATTTATAAAGGAAGTAAATTATATTATCTCTTCTATACAATTACCTCTATAATACTATTCAAGAGTCAGGATTACGATTGTCCTTGTCGAAACTAACAATGATAACTAATCTCGCGGGTACGTTCATATATTTACTTATGCATACTGTATAAAATAAAACATAGTAAAAACAGTATTATTTTTATAAATTAAAATAGTGTCTCTGATTGTGTCTATATAATATATATCCAAACGAACTATATTAATTGGACGGTTGGTGTAGGCGGCAGTAAGCCTGCCTTCAGCTCCGGGTATCGCGGTTGGGATTTCCGACGAATACTAGAGATTTTTTGAAAACCATTTTGTTGGTTCTTCAAGTCTGAGTGTATATATGTATTAAAGTGTTTATTTTAAAATATATATGTATTATTTACCAGTTTCTATCACTCATAATACTAGTAGTGAATTACTTTGAGAACGAACGACCGTGTGTTATAGTCCCATATATTCATTATTATTATATAGTTATATCAGCGAACAAAATTGGTGTAGTTAGAAAAATTGTAACATTAAAGATAATTTGGTAATTTACATTTCTTACATGACTCTCAGACCTTTGTACTTTCGTAACGGCCTGTTACGATCCCAATGCAGGGCATAGGCCTCCTCTCTCCCTTTTAGGAGAGAAGGTTGTTTTGAGACCTACCACGCTGCTCCAATGCGGATTGGTAGGTAACACATATCCCCAAAATTCTTTAGAGATGTGCAAGTTTTTCACAATGTTTTGCTTCACCGAAAAGCGTGTAATAAATTACAAATATAAGTTACACATTGTTTTTTTTATTAGAAAAACTCATTGGTGTCTGCGCGGGGTTTGAACTCGTAACCCCCTCGAAAGAATCGCACGGTCTCATCGTTAGACTACAGTGTCTCTACTCGCACACTATAATATGTACTTCTTATCATTAGCATCTGATGTTATCTAATCTTAGGTGTTATTCATTATATCTGTAAAAGTCTTCAATAGAATTCAAGCGGTACTCACTTTACATAAAAACTGGGCAATAGTCCGAAATACGTTCGTTTACTATATCGCATACCAGGGGTGACTAATTTGTTTCGCTCGGAGTCATTGGCGTTTAAGAAATGAAATGACCATCGTAGTCCGCACATTTTATTTATAAGACAAAATATTTATTTAACAAATGTAATGAAGAAAATAACATAGGTATTGTTACATAGGTATAAATGCGAAAAATGACATTATTAAAGCGAATTATCTGTCTAATGTTTGGAGTAAAATTAAAAATTAAAAAAGTAAAATTGGTGCAAGCTTAAATCCTGGAGATATTCAATTTCAAGTCGAGATCGAAATTTCATCTTCTAAGATGCTGCTTCATAAATATATGTAATAGTGAGAGTTGCTGTGTTCTTGCGGACACAAAATGGGTCCGAGGTCCGGATGCGGACCGCCATTGGGCGAACCTTGCCGTATACAAATGCCGTAATCGAAGAAGTTTTCTGATTGACTGTTTATTTTATTACGAATTGTTGTCTTTGGTTGGCTTTAATATATATAATGCTGTACTGATTTTCGTTGGTGTACACTGTTATACCACCTGACGGTAAAAAAATAAAGTGCGCCAACTTAAAAATCTCGATTCCGTTTAGTAAACAAAAAGTAGGAGTATCGTGCCGTCACAAAATACGATTGGCGACATTTCTTTGACGGTAGAGGTAGTAACGGGATATGGCCGACTGAATCTACACAATGAATAAAAAACAATTTGGAAAATACAAATTTGCATTGCACACTGTAATAGTATAGTAATAGAATCCAGGACCTTCAGTAAGGTATAATATAACCTATTGGTTATATTATATACCTTACCATAGCGGTAGGTGGGATGCATTATTATGCTTCCCACCTACCGCTAAGCCAAGTTATGGAGTAAAGAGTTTGATAACTATAAAAAACAATTACTGGACAGCTTGAATGAGTCCAGTAAATCTTAAAACTTCATTGATTGTGTTATAGTAGTAGATGATTTAATTATTTTTCACTATACTTTTTCATTGTCTATGTATTAGTAATAAGTGGAAACTAATTTTCGTATATTGATAAGTATAATTTACTATATTTATGTTTAATTGGTACTGTTTGTTCCCAAATAAAATAAAGGTTATATAGTTATTTATTTTGAAACAATTTAGTACAAAAAATAACTTTTAATACTTACCGCAGTTATACTTTTACTCGTCAATGGATCGCAGTCTTTATATACAGCATACATGCTCAAACCACTTGTGCATGTTGCCAAGCTGAGGACAGATAGTATTGGCCAACTCCACCAGAGACACTTCTGTGATCGCTCTAGCGTGCGCACTGTTTGAAGACGTTGTACCTAGAAATACTCATAGTTTTTTTTTTCTTTTTTTCCTTAAATGGGACGGACATTTAAGGAAAAAAAAGAATGTATTAAGCATGCATTAAAAAGCAAAAGCATGATCAAAACCATGTATTAAGAAACTCAAACTTATGGGTGACAGACAACTGGGTGTACTTATGTCCTTCGGTACTTTTTAATGTTGGCCGTCGGCTTGAGCTGAAGGCAGGGACCACTCGTTCCAATGGCCAGTAAAAATCTTATTATATCTTGTCTAAATTTTATAATGATAGGACAAATAAAATTGACTTTTTTAAATTCAAACTATCGTGAGTAGTATTCATAGTTAATTTGTGTCCCGGCTATACTAACGTCTAATTTTATCGGGTTATCCCGATCAGTTTCGACCCCATCCGGGGCATTTATGCATGAGCTCTTTACTAGATAATCTAAATACGTAGCCGAATCATGTGACAACATGTTTATAACATGTTGTGCCGACCCCACTTAGAGTGGGATAAGGGCAGGAGGATGATGAATCACTCAAATAATATTTAATCAATTTCATATCTTTAATAATCTTTATTAAGTTTTAAAACGGAAAATTAATAAAATTGCCATGCAAAAAACATTGGAGATTACCTGTGTATGATTAACAGCATATAAGGAAAGATAGGTAATGCATCCACCAATTATTAACGACCACCAAGTATGCCTTTCAGTTGGATTTAGGCTGAAACTAATAAACATAAAGGTAAGAACTCAAAAATGTCAAAATGTACGCAGGTATCCACGAATACCATATGAATGGAAAATATGCTCCTTGAGAAAATTTCTGAATTTTACATGACCCTGTTTGGAATAATTCTGGAATGGCATATGTTGATTAGACTATTTTTTTTATTTTATCCTATTAGTTAATTGAAGACGCTTGTAATCATATTATTATAAACTTTTTTTATTCATTAAAACGATTCAAGATCTAAAAGTAAAGTAGTAAAGTACCAGCCCGTTACTATCCCACTACTGGGCATTGGCCTCCTCTCTCCGTTTCTTAAGAGAAGGGTTGGAGCTAAACCCACTACGCTGAATAGTTAGGTTAAGTTAGGTTCTCAATTAATTATCAATAAGACCCATAAGTTTTTTTTTAATACAAAAATGATTGATGCCTCCCCGGGGTTGAAGTCGTGACCCCCTTAAAAGAGTCGTACGTCTCACCGCTGGTCTATCACAGCTTCATTAAAGATCTAGTTAATATTATATTTGCTTATAATACACTATTTTTGTCTACTGCTACATGTTAAGCAAAGAAAAGATCAAAATTCGGTGAAATCTCGATAAGATTGAGCAACGAGTCTATTCCTAACATTCTTTTGGGTAATATTAAAAAGAAAATATTTGATTTATGATACATCAATAGCTACGTCACATTTATTTTACCATTTTAATTTGATTACCATTTAAAAAGTCTATACTTACTTCGAGAAATCTAATCGACCGCCTTCTTGCGCTTTAATAAAAATTTGGTCCAATCCACCAAGTTGCACCGATGCAAATATAACTACGCTGAAGACTGCCCCAAACATTAAAAACGATTGCAATAAGTCAGTAAATAATACAGCCTTCATACCACCTAAAGTCGAGTAGAATGTACATGCCAAACCAACTACTAATATAGAAATAAGTCTGTCCAATCCTGTTACAGATTCCAAAACTATGGCAGGGGCATACAAAACTATGCCATTGTATAAAACCATTTGTAGAGTATATGTCAGGGATGCTAAAAGTCTAATTTGTGGTCCAAATCGTAATTCTAAATATTCATATGTACTTGTTCGCTGTAGACCAAAAAATACTGGCAGGTATAATCTAGATGCTATTGGAGTTGCAATGCCGTAGGCTATGTTTATAACTACAAATATCATGCCATAGTAGTAATTTTCTGCGGAAACCCCTAAAAGTGTTATTGCAGACATAAAGGATGCCATTAATGACACTGCAACTGGAAATATCGACATATTGCGATCAGCTAAGAGGTATTCCTGTAAACAAACAAAAAAATATGAAAATAACACCATATCAAAGTCATACGATTTAATTCTCCAACGTTCCACAGATAACTTCTTGTTTCTTTGTATCATGTTTACGATTTATTATTTTCTCAGCAGGGACAAAAATGCAACGGAAATTCGATTCAATGCGATCATCGACGTGATACGTTCTTTTGTGGAATGGCTATCTACAGTTTACAAATAATATACACAACTTACATCATTTGTTTTTTGTTTCCCGCCGCTGAATCGAAAATAAAGGCCGATGACGATAGACGCTATCATTGTAGCCCCCATGATTACATAGTCCCAAATTCCGAAGATTGGCTGCGCCATGTTGACCTATAACTAAAAGAAGTACTATATTTTTATACGTGGTGAAGCTGGTAAAGGCTGGAAAAAAATATACTACAATTAATATATTTTATATATTAACTCATTATTACCAACTCAAATTAGTAATGAGGGCGCAAAGTATAAGAACGCGTAGGTTTCACTTTTGTGCTTAAAATTCTCAATCAATTTGATTAACTCTACATAGTTTTATTCGTATAGGAGAAAACCCCTTTTTAATAAAGATTAAATAAACAAAGAGTAGATTTTTATATTCAAATTCAAAATATTCTTTATATAAGTAAACTTGTAAACAAGTTCTTTTGAATCAACTTTACTGCTGGTTTGGAAAGCTGTTTCCAACGAGGAGAGCCAGCAAGAAACTCGGAAGTTGCTCTTTTCAAATTATAATTCTTATTACTCCTTACCGTCTTTTACAGGGTAGAAGCGTAGCTCTACCACACATTCTTATAGTCTAAGTAATCCTCAATAGTATAAGGAAAATACGGAAAAGAACACTATACAGAAAAGACACAAAAGTCCGATAGTTTTTATGACTGAATAGCTACAACATCAGTTAACTATCGTTTATATGTCTCAATCTTAAATTTGCCCGAGTCCCAATTGCTTTAATGAAAGTATTTATTAAGACGTTGTTGTACGGGCATGCAATTACTATTTATACCGAGTTATAGCGCACTTAGAAACTGCTTAACTACTATCATATATATTTAATTGACAAACGTTTACTATCACCTAGATTATTATTTATTATACAGCGAAGTAAATCTTGTATCTAAGTGGATGTAATATAATGGAACTACAGAATATTATAGTAGCTAGTCAGACGGTTAAAGCACATATAGGGTTCTGACGTCAAAAAACCTCGTTATTCCGTTAAAACAATAAATTAAATAATGTTCAACACTAACTAAAGTCGATGCATCCGAAAGCAGTGGTACCACAAGTGTACCTGCTATAAAGCTATAACATAGATACCTCGTGCATACAATTTGGCATGCATACATGTATCAGATATATAAACAATAAAGATTTCACCCATAAGTGACGGCTGTTAATAAAATCATTTTTTCTACTGTATAGGTTCGTAGAAATTTCTAATTAGAATTATTAAAAGAACAATTTATAAAAAAAAACAATTTCAATTCATATTTTCATTGATTCTATTATTTCTAATTCTATTATATTAATATTTAGGATTATTTTATTACAAGTCATGATCTTTACTTAAATAATGTCATAAAACTGTTATCATCTCAATCTCACGAGTTCCATGATCTCTCGCAATGTATATTAAATAGTCATTCAAATATACTCATAACCATTAATCTCTCACAACAGCATTGATTGACATAAAATACTATTAGTTATTAATAAGCGATAATATTTGACCTGTCCTCTATTTCAGATGACCACACTCCCTATATATTTTACGTTTGAGGAGTCCGGGCATGTCCCATCTTATCACTAAAGTAATATAAAAAGATCTAGAATAACGTCAATTGTTTATTTATTTAATTTCATGAATGAATACGAGCTTAACATAATTAAAAAATACATTTATCTTTAAAACATTGTGTCGTAAACGAGATTTTGAGGCCATAAGAGATTTTATTGAAATAAAAATGCACCTTAAAATTAATGAAATACGTTCAAAACCTATCACATTATCGAATCATTTAAGGACATAACAGAAAAAATATTATAAAGAAATCTAGTCATGTCGCAATTCTTCTCACATTGAAGAGTCAATATAACACCTTCAAACATATAACTGTTGCGCCTATCGCTTTAACATTTACGCAGTCGTATTTACCAACTGTGGCACTTTTCGCGGGTTCTAGTCCTGGGTAGGTTTATAAATTTGATATAATAAAATATGTGCTTAGTAGAAATTCATCTTGTGCTTTACGGTAAAGGAAAAAACACTGCATCCCCTCAGCAATGCAAAATGTAGAGTGTAGTATCAGTAATAGTTTTCATACACACTAAATTACATTAAACGCATGCCAACGGAACTATCACATTACACTAGCATTAAACGCATTCACTACGACGATCTCAAAAATCGGTTGGACCTATCAGGAAATAAATTCCGCAAGAAAATCATAAAATATCGAGTGCTATCTCAATTATTTTTTTTTATAGATCATAGTAAAATGAGCTAAATTTTATTAAAATTACATAAATTACATATGTATCATTTATAAATGTAAATTGTTCCTTAAACGTCCACAATCGGAAATTTATCTAATACTCAGGTTCCATGATCCAACAACCCAAAAAAATCCGTCCCATATATCGAACTTAGAAAACCACAAGTGATTTCTTTTTAAAATTTTAATATCTGTATTAAATTGTATTATATTAAACAATGATACTTTTATGCAATTGTGCACGAAATCCATAATAATGCTGTGATCAGCTGATTCTGTGTAAACGCTTGCTACTTACTATTTAGGGTTAACGGAGTTCAAACTTCTTTGGTTACCTTAGCTACTATCGGGCGTTCTATTTTACATGTGTTTCAATACTATTAATATTGAAACACTTTACAATGTTTTATAGGTTTAAATCCGCTTTTTCAAAAACTTGAACTCTCAAAAAAAATTTTTTTTTCGATATAACGTTTTCACATTACTTTTAAGTTAGGAATATAAAAAAAATATTCTAGCAAAAAAATAATTACAAATTTTAAACGATAGATGTAAATACTTTGTCTAATTATACTTTAATTTATAGTTTTAAGAAATATAACAAATACAGATATATTGTAGTAGGTACTTACATGGTAAATAATTTATTATGCTTATGTATTTTTAAACACAATTTCCCTCTTCACGTAATATTCAATGAGTTCGTGTTGTAATGTTTTTCTACACAGCACATTTATTTATTAGATCTTTAATAATTCGTCAATATACTTTTAGTATGAATCTTGAATTTAATTATGATGTGATTACGTTTTTTATTTAACTTTAATTTACACTAACATTTTTATATAAGATACGTTACTATTGAAACATATTAGCAGTCTTTCTTTTACGAAGCCCTGCGCCGTAATGAAGTTTGTCACAGACTACGCTCCTGCAATTTATTAGTTCCAATTTCAACGTAATCAAAGTATTATTTGGATTGAGCTAACATTTAACAGGGATAAAAATAGATAACATTAAATTGGCACCTTTAACGAAACTATTATATAAGTTTCAATTCACTTCAATTTAAATCGAAAAAAAGTGTTGTCCACATTGTTATCTATGGAATTATAGAACTGTCAATATTGATTCTATTTTAAGTTAGGGCTAGTCTATGGTTAGGGCTAAGTTATTGCTAACTTCATATTACATTGGTCGATTATTTGCGTTGTGCCAGTTTTTACCTCATAGAAGCTTATCATCTTTAAGTTCTGATCGTAATATAGTTTATTTAAAAGTAGGCAATTAGAAACGCTAGAGGTAGCAATTTAAGAAACTTCTCCATAATTCAGTCTTTCAGTGAATGAATTTATATAAAATACTACTTTAACACTTAAGTCGTTCCAAATTTTGATCTCCTATATTCAGCGTTTATTTTAGAATAGTAGCCTTTGTTAGTTAATAATTGTACTGAAAAAATTACGTAGAGAAAGAAATAGGGTTTTGGGAAATTTACTTTCTTAGCCAAATAATGAAACAATTAAGCGAAAATAAAAAGAATAAACGGTTTTATTATGAAATTACCTTTTTCAGTTTAAAGTTCGGAATGATGCAATCGCAATTATAATTCGAATACTGATTCTAATAAATACGGAAAACATAACAAGAACAAAATGCACAGAACAATATGACACTTTGTTTTTACTGTATAGGTAGTAGGTACAATATTTCTAAAAGCACGTTTTCATAACATGAATCTATTCTCAAATATTCAAAATTAAGATTCGAACTCTAATTTTAAGTGCATACGCAATCAGTTAACGGGTTAATGGGTTAAATAAAACACTGTAGCCGACGAATTTCAATTATTATTAAAATTCAGCTTTATTTTTATTTTTTTTACTAATTACCGTTTAATAAAAAATACCACGTCGCTTAATCTACTATATGTCTTATATAGGTCGAAAAATGGCTATGTGACGTCGAAAACATAAAATTCCAATTGTAAGACTGTTATCGCGCATTAAAAAAATATTTCAAAATTACAACTATCATAAATAAACCTTAAATAAGCCCATAGTAAGTCGCTTATGTTCTGCAATAGCGGCACAACTCAAAAAATCATATTTCGAGATATATTTTATAGTTTTCATTGCTATGGAAAATGCGAAAATTATTTACTTTGTTTAACCACCGGGCTAATATTGAATTATGAGTTGTTCGATATTGCTGCCTAAAGAATGTGTATTTTAATATATACATCTATTCCTAGTCCAAAACACGTACTTTTTGAGTTGTACCACTATTGCAGCCCATGAGCGAATTTATTAAACATATTAAGTATTTTATATCTCCTGAAACGAATTAAATCCGATTCAAATTTTATTCTTATATAAGCGATGACATTTCAACGACAAAATAATCATTATTCAATGCTGGAATGGAAATAAATAAATATATTATTAATAGGAACGATAAAAACAGTTTTGTGCTAATCACAGCTCTTTAATATTGCTTAAAATTAGTATAAATCATATAAATACAGATATAAAATTATTTCGCACTGTATGCTGAAAGTTATATGAAGTTATCTATGTAGTATTACAAGACGGACTGGTAACAGAACTATAAGTAACTTAGTATGCATATCTAAGATAAATATGATATCCTTTGTGATTTACTGTCTAACAGTAAATCACAAAGGTTTAGCAGAAAGTTATTAGAGTCTTTTATTTTAGTATTAATGCTATGTGGCAAAAATAGGTAACCGCAAATTTTGATTTATTTTTATAGTAATTTTAATCATAAGTCAACTTGTTTGTTATAGGTTTGTATAACACAATATTGTATTTAATGTTATTTGATATTTGAAACAGAAGAATTTATTGCTGACATTTCACTAATCACTAGTGATTTATGGGTTATTGCTCTTTCGTTGGGGAGATTTTATTCCAAAAACCTCATAATACATTACAAATATAATGTATAAACATACCTATATGTTATAATCATTATTACACATTAGTCATAAAAAAATCATAAATAACTAAATAATATAAACCCAATAGAATATAATAATAATAATAATAATAAATAACAATAAATATATGGGACACACACGTTCGTTCATCCTCAAAGTAAGTTACTTAATACTTGTGTCATGGGTGAGAGACAACTGATAAATACATACATATATAGTTTTAAATACATACTTAAATACATATATACACCCAGACTCGAAGAACCAACAAATTCTAAATAGAAAATGTTGGTTCTCGGCGGGAATCGAACCCGCGATCCACGGAGCCGAAGACAGGGTCACTGCCAACTGCGCCAACGGGCCAGTCTATAATATCAGAATGTAGTACTTATATAAAAAGTAGGTACTTTAATCGTCGTATAAGGTGTAAATTTTATTACAACTCTCTACAATTTGCGAAATATTTTTGTATAGATATATTTGAACCAAGAAAGTGACCAAGGTCGTCCTCCTGCAAGGCTCCACACAAAAAACTGAACTTTATATTAAAAATCGCTTGCAATTGACTAATCGAAGTTATGCACTGGTTCTGTGTTTATAAACTTCATAACTACGTTAATAAAAAGACTTTTACAAGTTCTTTTGTAACACCAATTCAAGTGATTCGGAAAAATTTCACCACTAAAAATAATGAAACTAAGAAACTTGGCCGTTGTGTTTTTAAAATTATAACCCTTATAACACCAAAATAAAAAATTCTCACATAGAAACTTTTTTATCATTCATGTCGTGGATTATTGCTTTAAAGTTAAGATCAAATAATCTTAATAAATATTTGTAAATTACTACAATTTTAGTAAGTATTAATTTATATAATGTTATTTGTGTAAAAATATTAAATACTTTAATGTAATAAATAAGTACAAAATATTTAAGATTGTTATTACACAAATTAGATTTTAAGTACATGCTTATATTCGTGCCAGGCGTGAAGAACTTAACAAGTCAACCAATTACCAAATAGGTCTACAGTTAGTATACGTTTAAGGGAGTTATTTAAATACTAGTAAAAGGTTTATGCCTATTATGATTATACATATAAAAGAACATAAGCCAACTTATCAACATATTCGCACCTGGTACGTATATGTTTGATGTCTTTGTCGATACGTAACAATTACATTTTAACCTATAAGCATTTTAACCTATAAGCATTGTCATTTTTATTATTACGTACTTATATGGGTTCATCTATTCACCATGTTTCACACAAAGAGGGATGCACGTATATACTTGGAAATGCTGCAATACTCTTTTGCACGTTAGTTACTCTTAAATGTCAGGAAAGTAATACTGTAAGCATGTCCTGTAAAGATTATCACATGTTGCCACTCATTGTACCGAAATATCAATAGAAAAGTCTTAAAATATAGATTTTCAATTGTCATATTCGTTATCACAGATAAATAGTAAAAACGTGCAGTCCAAGATTAAAATGGTATGGACATACAAGTGGGGGAGGAGTGACACACATATAAAAGGAGTAGCTCCAGAATTGACGAATGATAGGAGATAATGGAAGTGACAAACATGTTGTGCCGACCCCACTTAAAGTGGAAAGGGCAGGAGGTAAATTGCTTGTTGACAAATACTTTCATGTAAAAAGTAACAGCCTGTTACTATGCCCACTGCTGGGCTAAGGCCTCCTCTCTCCGTTTTTGGAGAGCAGGATTGGAGCTAAGACCTACCACGCTGCTCCAATGCGGATTGGTAGGTTACACATATCCCTAGAATACTCTAGAGATATGCAGGTTTCCTCACGATGTTTTCCTTCACCGAAAAGCGTGTGATAAATTGCAATTTTCAATTAGACACATGAGTTTTAATAGAAAAACTCATTGGTGCCTGCCCGGATTTGAACTCGTGCTCCCCTTGAAAGAGTCACAGGGTCTCACCGCTAGGCTATCACAGCTTACTTTCATGTTGGTTTGTTATCTATGATTCATCATCATTCTCCTGCCTTTATCCCACTCTAAATGGGGTCAGCAAACATGTTACAAACATGTTGTCACATGATTTGGATACATGCGTTACGACTGGCCGCCTTTATCTATGATTCGTGATCGTAATTTAAATCTAAATGAAATCGTCGTGGAGACAATTTAAGAAGTTCTGGCTATTTTGGAGCATTATTTTTTTTTAATTACATACATTGATGTAATAACGTTAAATACTATAGCAACCACTTGTATGATGCCCGTTGAAAGTGATAATACATTAATATTTAACTAACCTAACCTAACCCAACCTTACAAACCTTAACTAGTAGATTCATTTTATTGTTGATATTAACGTTCAATACTAGGTACCAACACCACAGCAATCCTTAGAAATTTAACAATGTTAACTACAAATAGTTGAAAAATAAAATGTTGCAGTTGACTTTATTAAAAAATATATTAAACTTCTCCTTAAACTATATCAGTCGAACCTCACTCTCGATCGTTGTGTTTTAGTAGCTCGCACTGAAAATAAATACTTAATTTAACAACTAATGAATATTGAATTTTATTTTAAAACAATGACAAAAATTATGAATAAAATACATGAGAATTAATGAAGCGAATGAAAAAATAAAATAAAGCAAATGGCGTCCCAATATGATCGGAAACATATTCATTAATCTTGGCCCAAATGTACAGTTTATTAAGTTTAGATATTCGAAAATAGTGAAGTAGTTCGTTAATTTTAAGTTGAATGCCCATTTCTCTATAAAAAACCCTTTTTCTAACTGTTTAGACTTTTCTATGTAAATAGATGAAGTTAGCATTTATAAAACAGATTCCAAATAAAATGATCAACAAGCATCAACATAAATTTATTTCGTTTGAATTCATTAGCATTTTTCCTGTATTAAAAGAAATGGGTGCAGAGTTTATTTTGATAATAAAATTATTTATATAAAACGAATGATATGATAAACAATAAAAATCAATTGTAATTTTTTTTGATACAATGATAATCTGCGTTGGCAAGATATACAAAGTTTCTGTATAAGGTATATAGAATTTTTCGGTCTTAGCAATATAATTTTAGCATTTTTAGTAAAAATATAAACTAAAAGGATTTTAACATCCTATATAGCAGAAGCGTGAATGTAAATCAATGAACTATAATATCCATCTAGAAATGAATTCACTAATGAAAATGCAATCTGTTAATGTATGTTGAACATGGTATATACTCTTCTTTCTCCTACCCTTATCCCACTCTAAGTGGGGTCGGTACAACATGTTTTCCTCTTCCATTCTCTTCTATCATTCGTTAACTCTGGCGCTACTCCTTTTATATGCATGTCATACTTCACACATTCCAACCATCTCTTTTTAGGCCTCCTTCTAGTCACATATCCATCCACATTCACTCACAATTCAACACTCGTTTAGTCACATGATTTTCATCCCTCCTCATTACATGTCCATACCGTCCCAATCTCGCACCTCTCATCTTTTCTACAATGGGCGCAACTTTCATACTTCCCCTTATATACTCATTTCTTATTTTATCCAATCTTGTCACACCACACATCCATCTTAACATGAACATGGCATATACATGGTAATTTATAAAATAACTTCATAAGTATAAGAGTTTCTTTAAATATGACATGAGTATAGTCAGTATAGCATTATTATTATTCAGTCAGTATAGCATTATTAGCATTACGATTTTTGTCGTGGAGCCTATCCTCCTGATGATGCTTCGGTTTCGGGGCGAAACGATCGTCGAGATTGTGGTGGTGGGTGTGTGTGCTGCTTTTGTGTGCGTTGTTGCTGGCGAATTGCGCCTTGGGGTGCATGTGGTGGCTTGTCCTGCATGTATAAGGTACGTAGATTTTGCCTGCTTCATACACATTGGCTTTGCATGCATTCACTTAACCCGTGCGGATTATAGCAAAGTAGTTAGTTCTGTTATATTGCTTGTAATAGTCAGTATAATATAGTTATGAAAAAAAAGTATAGCCTTGATGATAGCCGAAGCATATTTTAAATATAGAAGTGAAATACCCATAAAGTCTACGTAACATTAGCAAATCGATTCTAAAGATGCAAATAATTGAATGTAGATGCGTGTTCATTAATGCGACGTTAAATAAACGCTTTCAATACAAATTAATAACACAAACAAAAGGCAACCGTTGAGAAATCTTATAAACATTGAATGAAGAAAAGTCTTACATTCCATATAGTCACACTAACTTTAACTTGAAAAACCTAATAAAGATACCATTATTGAATCAGAAGGTTGATTATTTTTAACTGATGGGCGTCTAGTGTTAGGACATAGAACTCTTCAAGGGAGTTCTACATCATGCACTTTTGTGCTTTCCAGGATTTTGGAAAAACACGCTGCCCAACCCGCTTGGATTTTGTGACTGCAGGCCTACCATGAACTCTTATTACGACTCAATTGAAGACGTAAACGACGACCGCGAACCACTTTCTTTTCGTACTACAGTGTGAATACCCCGACTTAAGTAGAGCTTCTGCGCTCTACTCCCTGCATTTCGCAACTTCGGCGATGCTTCTGCGCTCACCCGTCCCGCCCGGTGACGCTGTAAAAGCCATTAGGGCTAACAGCGTACAGTCAGTTCGAAAAAAAAAAATTCGTTTACGTCTTCAATTGAGTCGCAATAAGAGTTGATGGTAGGCCTGCTGATCTCCTTCCCCAAAAATAAAACTATGTAACTGGACTGTTTGTACGGGCATTCATGGGGACATGGGTTTGTGGTAAAACTGTAAATATGAGTGGCGATATTTTGTACCGAATTCTTCTATTGCTGATCTTATAGTAAAATCATAATAAATGCTAAATCATGGGTACATTTCCTTACTTGTGCACTTGTTTTCTTATCATATTTCACTCTTAGCCTTGCAGCTAGAGGAGGTGTAAAAAGCGCAGGATCGGGATGAGAGTGACCAGCTTTCTCCCATGGATGTTGCTGCTTCCATGCTAACGATATAATAGAGCCTACTATGAAAACCCAAATGAATCCGATCTGTAAAAAAGTTAACGTTTAGAACAAACAAATAATTTAAAAACAACATTTTTATATAAACTTATTTAGTAAAAAAATATTAACGCCGTAGATTTTAGTTATTTAATTTCTAAAATATACAGCAAGCGTATCAAACTCAAAAGTTAACTTGATAAAACACGTTTAACTTTAGGTGGACCGCTTTATTTTGACTTAGTAATAAATATCTATACTTATTATAAAACAAAGTCCCAAAAAGCTGTCTGTCTGTATGTAATCGATTTTCTCAAAATCTACTCAACGGATTTTTATACGGTTTTCACCAAAAGATAGTGCAATACTTCCGGATGGTTTACGTAAATAGTACATATCGGTATTATGTAAATTGTGTTGAATATCTCTTCAACATTAAATCAAACATCGCACAGTTGTTAAAAAACTTGCTTGCTGGGAGCTTTAACGCGTGCGCTGCGTAAACTTGCAGAGATACGCTGAAGTAAAATACTAGAGAATTGTAGATCTATAAAACTACTACAAAAAAGTCAGTAATAGCATGTCTCTATCTCTTATGGTTAACTCACAATAACTACTTTTATGTTTGAAATTTGAATTCTAGAAAAAAATTGTGACACGCTGATTTCCACGCGGGCGAAGCCGCTGGCATAGCTAGTATATTTATATTACTTACCGCACTTGTCCACATATAGGAGATTCTATACATGTAAAAATAGTTGTTCGGTTGTGATGGAGGTAGAACAGGTAACGTCAAGTTAAGATGACATCCTTCAACACTGACTGGTAATTTAACTGGTACAGGACGTGGTCCTCCAAAACTTATCCAAAGGGTAATCGCCATTCCACTTAAAAGAGCCAATGAGACACCCTACAAAAGTTAAACAGAACTCAGTAGAGTCAAAATACTATTTTTTAAATTAATTTACATTGAAATACATAATTCATAATTGTAATTAGCTTTTATAAGCACTTTTAAATCGCCAATTACAATGAAACTACGGCTGGTTTTGAATGGTGCTCTTGCCGAGAAGAACCGAGAATTCGGCGGTCACGCTGTTCAAAAATAAATATTGCAATATTATATACTTGGTTACAAATGTACGTCGTATGTATGTCGGCACAACATGTTTTAAAACCTGTTGTGCCGACTTAGATTGAGATAAGGGCAGGAGGATGATGGTAAACAATATATTTTAAATCTAAAGTAGATAGAAAACTATTTGTTGTAATATTACTTCATCTCCTATGCATTTTAGGCAAAGATATGTCTTAAACAGCTAAATGTTTGAATTTCCAATAAACAGATGGCCTAGGTAAAGACCACTTCTACTTCTAGTTATACTTAAAGTTCTAGGTGCAGCAATCTTAAAGTAATAATTTATTAAGCAAAAAACCAACCACTAAAAATATTATGCAATTATATCAGTGGCTTTGAATTATAAACCGATCTGGACTTATTTTCTGATCTTATCACCTAGATATAGCCCTTTCCCTCGAATAATAATAAAGTTGTCTTTGCATGTTCTTTTACGAACTTAAAGAAGATGAGAAAAAAATTATCTCACCCTCTCGTTTGCATATGTAGTAAACATCCCCAAAGTAAACAGTCCAAAGAGAGGGCCTCCAACTGCACCAAATATTGTCAGTGCTGCTTGAAGCACTCCTCCCATGTGCTCAGCGATGAATGCCAAAGCAAGAAATACGAGACCGTAGCCGCACGCGGCAAGTTTTGTTAACCACGGAATATATGAAGAATTTATTTTAGACCACCTTTAAAAGTAGAAACATATATATGTTTAATACTACGACGCAGTATTTGGAATCTTCCAGAACACTAGCATAAACAGTAACACCTTCAATGACTTTGAGGGCATTTACGCGTATTGAACACGGTCTTAAAACGCGCGCGCGGGCTTTGACTTCACTTGAGTACTTTCCAAAAATTCGTTCAGTTTTTTATTAAACCCGGACATAATCTAGCGTGTCTGTTAGTAAGTGATAGCAAAGAGGTTTGTAATCGAGTACAAGCGATATGAATATGGAATTTTGATTTATTTTCAACCGTCGCTTACAATAAACGTTTTCGTTTATGAGTGGTATTTCATTTGAACCCTGATTCCTGACACATAACAATATCTCTTTAAGTCCCATTATAACTTTTACCACCACATTTAAATATTATATTAACAATTATGTAGATATGCATATAATAATTCGCCTAATATACTCTTTCCTCTATCTTTGAATGGAAAAATATTACATATTGCTCATGGGCTGCAATAGTGGCATAACTCAAAAAACAAGTGTTGTGGACTAGAAATTGGTGTAGATGTTAAAATACACGTTCTTTTCAGCAACACCGGCAAAACTCATAATTCAATATTAGGCCGTTCGTTTAAACGAGCTAAAGCATTTTTTATGCATTTCCCTTAGCAATAAAAACATTAAACCCTCAAACTGTTTATCTCAAAACATTATTTTTTTGCGTTGTGCCACTATAATAGTGAAACTATAATTACAGCTATTTTGTTGATATCATGAATTAAAATTATTTTTATCGCTCTAAAAATGTGTAGAATCTAATTTACAATTTTCTTTCTAAGCTTTTGATTGTCTGTGATGTATAGAATTATATATAAACATAAGGAATTAAGCGAATTATTTCATCTTTACCCACTGGCTACGTTGTAATGAGCAGTATAAAATAATATATGAGAAATGTGTATTTTTTTAAAAAGTACCTGCTCACGTAATCTGTAAGGGTGACAGCGGCTAACGCGTTACAAGATGCAGATATAGTCGACAAGGAAGCGCTGAATATACCCGCCACGAATAATCCAGCCAACCCTGGAACAATCTTCATTGCATCCACTACGTAAAACGGCATCAATTGGTCTGACTAAAAAAATTATACCAGACATATCGTATATTTATAGTCTTCATTTAAAATAATCTTTGGTTTTGCCTTATTTATATAAGTAAATCGGACTGCGACAGTGATGACTGCGCTGGACGCGAGTGCTGGGACTCGGTAATGGTAAACTCTTGCGAGTTTCATCTGACTGATGCCAAATTAGACCAGCTTGGCACAACTGGCTTCCCTCGAGACCGAGGACCCCCAATGGTATCAAAGGTAAATAAGCTGTGATAGCCTAGCGGTAACACCGTGCGACTCTTTAGAGCCGACACAGGTTCAAACCCCGGGCAGGCACCAATGAGTTTTTCTATTAAAACTTATGTGTCTAATTGATAATTGCAATTTATCACACGCTTTTCGGTGAAGGAAAACATCGTGAGGAAACCTGCATATCTCTAGAGAATTCTAGGGATATGTGTAACCTACCAATCCGCATTGGAGCAGCGTGGTAGGTCTTAGCTCCAACCCTTCTGTCCAAAAATGGAGAGAGGAGGCCTTAGCCCAGCAGTGGGCATAGTAACAGGCTGTTACTTTACTTTACTTATATAAGTAAATAATTGTTTCAAATGTGCAATACAAAGTTAGAATTTAATATATTATACATTTAAGTTATATTGAACACTGAGAAAATTGAACACGATTGATTCCGCCTCTACTAAGTTTATAATTGGGATTTTTTTAACAATCATGTCGTTACGGTTCAACAATTCCTAAACTCAAACACAGAGTGCACTAAGAGGTATTTACTCAAATTTATGTTTTTAATTAATATTTACAGATTACGATAAAGGAAAATGTAATAAAACCTTTCATTTGCTCTAAAACACTTAGATGTAATATTAGAAAATTATTAAAGGTAATATCCGAATGTGCATAACTTAACAAGTCCAAAACACTTCTCATGGCAGCCATAAATTGATTTGCGTTTAATATATGTTTAAGAGAGTTATTTAGATGGTCACAAGTTTGTGCGATATAAAAGTACCTATCGACTTCACTGAAATATACACCATATAAATTGGGCAATCCTAATGACTATTATGATTAAGCATATAAAAGGACGTAAGTCGACTTATCAACATATTCACGCATTACAAACTGAAAATCTTGGGAATGCCCGGAATCGTATAATCTGGAAACCCATATTCTGCAGCTATATTTCTATATTTCTGGTTGGTCTAGAAACTATCTTTCATCCAAAAGAGAAGGAAGACGTTTATCCAAACTGCAGGATAGTAACGGGCTGCTATAACTACTAGATATTGTTAAACAGTTATAAAGCTATACTCACCGCAGAGATTCTTTTGCTGGCCAGCGGATCACAATCTTTATAAACAGCGTACATACTGAGGCCACTCAAACATGTTACGATACTTAAAACAGAGAGCACAGGCCAACTCCACCATAGACATTGCTGTGAACGATCCAATGTGCTCACTGTGAGAAGACGTTGGACCTGTGAATGCATTATTCTGTTTAACATCACATAAAAACACAAAATAGAGAACCTTTTAAAGTTTGTATAATAAATTTTTATTTATGGGTCTGTTTCTGTATTCTTCTGTGGAACCAAAGCTCACAAGCGATAACGATGAGTAAGTTATCTTCTTTCAGAGCTATGTCTCAAAACAGAAATCTCTCTCTAGGTTTAGTCTCTAGGTGTTAATCTCATTGGGGCAAGTAACAAAATCTTTAAATAATTTATAGAATTAGGCGTTCCTTCGGGGAGATCCATAATACAAAAGTAATAGTAAAATTATTTTGCTATAACCCGCGATACAGTAAATAGAAAATATATATAGGGCTAAATGTATAGTGGACTGTCCGTTTTTTCAATACCCGTTACATGCAGGATTCATAAAACACATGAACAAACCTCCACCACTGCCACTACAATACACAAGCACTACACACGTTCACTATCACAAACTCAACAATCGACAATAGGCTCCACGACAAAATCGCAAAGCGATTTGCGATTTTGTCGTGGAGTCTATCTCCTGATGATGCTTCTGTTGCGGGGCGAAACGATTTACGATTTAGCGAGAACATTCAGCACTATATATATTTTCTATTTACTGTATCGCGGATTATTTTATTATTACTTTTGTACAAAATTTTAATTTAAAATCAAAGGGATCGTTCATTATATTATAGGAATATTAATATGTAGGGGACGACATGATATCAGTTTTTTTTCTATTTATTCAATTTTCCAAAGAAAAAGATTTTACGACTTCAACGATGTGTACCTAATACAAAGTATCGAATTCACAACAGAGTGCTTGAGCACTAAACGTTCATTGCTAAAGTTTAATTTGATAATTTTTATTACCTATAAAATTGATAAAGTTAAGCAAATTACGCATAGGTATTACATTTTTTATCTTAATCGCCCCATTACCAAAAAAACCTGCTATCACAAAAAAAAATTGTATTTATAAAAGGCAAAAATGTCGAAAAGAAAAATCGCAATTAATTATAATATAAATGTATGTTTATTTGTACTTTTTCACGTTCAAACGAAGACTACTTTCATATCAGTACTGTCCACGTTCACGGAGAATTCGCGGACAAAAGGTTGTAAAAAAATATATTTACCTGCGTATGATTAACAGCATATAGAGATAAGTATGTGATCATGCCACCAATTATGAGCGACCACCAAGTATGTCTTTCCGTTGGATCCAAGCTGAAACTAATATATAATGTTAAAAATAAATGATATCCTTTCTTTATATTCAAATGTTAAATTTTATCCTATGAGAAATGATAGCAACATCATCGTTCTTTAACTCTTACTAATAACCTTTGAGCTGTGATAGCCCAGCGGTGAGACCATGTGACTGTTTCGAGATGGTCAGGGGCTCGAACCCCGGGCAGGCAACAATGAGTTTTTCTATTAAAACTTATTGTCTAATTGATAATTGCAGTTTATCACACGCTTTTCGGTGAAGGAAAATATCGTGAGAAAACCTGCATATCCCTAGAAAATTCTAGGAATATGTGTAACCTATCAATCCGCATTTGAGAAGCGTGGTAGTTCTTAGCTCCAATCCTTCTCTCCAGAATCGAAGAGAGGAGGCCCTATGCCCAGCAGTGGGATTGTAACGGGCCGTTACTTTAATAACCTTTACTAATATAAAATGTAATTGCTATTTATTTCAATTAATAGGCATACAAACTCAATCAGCCAAGTCATATAAACTCTCATTAAATAGACTGTACTTAATGAAAATACTTACTTTGAAAAATCCAAACGTCCACCTTCATGAGCTTTGATAAAAATCTGTTCAAAACCACCAAGTTGTACTGATGCGAATATAACTACACTAAATACTGCTCCGAACATAAGTAAGGATTGTAATAAATCAGTAAAAAGCACGGCCTTCATACCGCCAAGTGATGAATAGAAAGTACAAACTAAACCTACCACTAAAATAGAAATTAATCTGTCAAGCCCAGTTACGGATTCCAAAACTATTGCCGGTGCATATAAAACTATACCATTATATAAAATCATTTGAAATGTATATGTCAAAGATGCTAACATCCTTATTTGTGGACCAAATCGTAATTCTAAGTATTCATAAGTACTAGTTTTCTGTAATCCAAAAAATACTGGGAGATATAGGCGAGAGGCTATAGGCGTAGCTATCCCGTAAGCGATGTTGATGACTGCGAACTGCATGCCAAAATAATAATTTTCCGCTGATAATCCTAATAGTGTGATTGCAGACATAAAGGAAGCCATTAGTGAGACAGCTACTGGGAATATTGACATGTTGCGGTCAGCTAATAGGTATTCCTGTAAACAAAATAATACTTTGATAATATATGGATAACAAAAGTAGAATCCCACTTTAACCCGAACCGAGATACAGAACACATTTTTTAAATTATTATTAAAATCTTCTATGAACCGATGATTATGAACGATATGTTAATTATTAAAGGGACCTTACGCATAGGCACTTTATTCGCAGTGCTTGAATAAGGCTCACAAGGACATATAACATATTCCAAAATTCAGCAGATGCCGTTCATTGTTTGAAAAATATTTTTTTACCCTTTTCATTCATTAACGACTATTTCAGTTACATAAAAGTTATAAATAAATATTTCATCAATATTCAAGTCGGCTATCGGCAATGTTCTTTCTTATTGGAAGGAAAAATACATTGCTTATACCAACCATGCTCTATTGCAGATTGGTAGGTTGGATATGTCCCAATTCTCTAGGGTCATATGAGATTCCTCCCGATTTTCTTTCACCGTAGAACGCAGGATGAATTTATAATCAACATAATTTTTAAAAGAAAGCTCAACTCACAATCTCATATTATCTGAAAAATATAGTACATCCGATTTTACCTTATAATATTGAATCGAATCAAATCAAATCATATCTAAATAATTTTTATTCAAGTAAGCTTTTTACAAGCACTTTTGATTCGTCAAAGATCAATTAGATTAAATGAAGCTACAGCTGGTTCGGAATGCTCTTACTCTTGCTCTTACCGAGAAGAACCAGCAAGAAAGTCGGCGGTCAATCTTTTAAACATTTTAGTTTAACATTATTTAATATTCAAATTCAACCATTTTTATCATTCAAATAATCTTCAAATGTGCTTTATATTTAAGCATATTTCTTACCCTTAATTGAAACCTTTCTGTAAACTAGTCTAGAATGGATTGAGGAATTTTATTATAGGAGCCAATAGCGAGACCAACGAAGTTGTTGCTAACTCTGCTGAGTCGCATCACAGGAATTGTAAGCTATGATATACATCAAATTTTGTCTTATACATATGTATATTTTTTTACTACTACTGAATGGTATTCAGTACATTACCAGTTACAGTTCAGTACCATACATACTTAATCAAAAAGTTAAATTCAATAAATAATAGGGACAAAGGTTGATCCGAGAACAAGCAGCCAAATTTTGAATATTCTAATTCATTCAAATTCAAATTCAAAATATTCTTTATTCAAGTAAACTTGTAAACAAGTGCTTTCAAATCGTCGACATCTACATTATTTCGTTTTTTATTATTCTACTAATATTCGCTTCTAAGAGCATATGTTCTAATATTCGAGGAGCAGATTGACCTGTTAATAATAGGTCTTAAATGGATTTATTGCACAGCTCAACTGGTTCATAGTAAAAAAATCACAGACGCCCGCAGTCATTGTAAATTGAATGAAAACTTTAAAATATTATATAAGAGTTTAAATCAAGTGAGAATACTTAAGGGGTTTAAAGATTCTAATCAGTTAAAAATTTAAAATGTATATAAGTAATCAGAAGCGATTGCGTTCGCTAACTCATAATCATTGGTGGATATAACGGTACCATCGGTAAATAAAATGAACTAGTTACTAAGAGTAACATGAAGGAAAAAAAAAGAGAGATTATCGTTATTCAACATAATTTGTATACTACAAATTTCATATCACTAATGGCCACTAACCCCCTACACATTAATAAATACAGAACAACTGGGATAAATGTTTCAACTTTAGGTCTCTATTAAAAAAATTATCACGGTTTAATCCATCAAAAATGATTTAAGAATTAATAATTTGGTAATATAATGTGTAATGTTTCAATATTAAGTAATATAGAAGTACTTACGTCATTAGTCATTTGTTTCCCTCCGCTGAACCGGAAATAAAGTCCAATTACTACTGAGGCTATAATTGTCGCCGTCATTATAATGTAATCCCATACCCCGAAAACTGACTGCGCCATGATGTGTTTCTGAAATGAAAGAAAAATAAAAGTCTAAGGGATATACTAGCCTCTACATACATCCTTTAAGGTGCGTAAGAGAGGGCTAGTGATATTAGTTTCTTCAGCGTAAGTAATATCAAAATCGCAAGCAAAACAACCTTATATGCGGTACATTTTAGAAATAACTCACATTCCTTTTGTACTCATGTAAATTTTAGAGTTATTGCATGAACAGGTTTTAGTGTACGCGTTGACTGACATCTGTTTTTATTTTCAACCGGCTTATACTTCCAGGAAGGTAGGAACAGTAGAATCTTTAATGATTTCGCAGTAAAAACCTCGTGCTAAGACAATATTTTATTTAGAACTTATAGTTGTCAATGCTTGTTTAATAAATTTTGTAAAGTATATTATGATGAAATAACTCACGTAATTTTAAATTTGGTGCTCTGGATATGATAATATGAATAAAAGTCTGTAATAATCAAACCTGATCCATAGTAAAATACTACAGCGGCCTGTTAATAATCGTGAATTTCATACAATGCTTATAGACAAAAGTACACTGTTAGAAAATAAATAAATATAATGTTAATGTAATAATAAATGTAGTAGTGCATGCAAAACCTATTCTTAAATTTAAAAAAATATATACTTATGAATTAATAATCAAGGACCCAAAATGCAAAAAAGTTTTAACCGTTCTAATTCTGCGGTTTAATTGACTCTTCAATCTGCTGTTCGGCTGGCGTTGGGTTGTTTTCGTACATAGAATGAATTTGGCGATTTGACGCGAAAATCTTGAGACCATTCCCCGTGGATATAATTTGTAGTATTAGGTAATTAATTTAAATTCTGAAATTACTATTTCTTTCGTATTTTTATTGTAAATAAATGGAAATTTTAACATTACTTTTTTTTATTTTATTTATAACAAATATCTACAAGTTATATCTATCTTAAATTACTTACACGCTACTACTATACAAATCATGCCCACGTGGAATGGTCCCAAGAATGCTGGCAGCGTTTCCACGTTGAATCGCTAAGCTGATTCTTTGTGCGAAAAAGGAGCAAGACCTCTTGTCACCCGAAGAGGCGATCAACCGAGGTGTTAAAACGGATAATTTTTTTTTTGCACTTTGGCTCCATGGCCCTAGGGTCTCAACTGCAAACGGTACAAATATATAACTCTCAACGAGAGATGCATACTTTCGCCGCTTGCCGCATTCGGCCATTTCCGCCGCAGCTCCAGGTCTTGACGCCGTTTCCCTGATATGGGACGATGCTAACGTATCAACGCATGTTGCGTCCCACATTAGGGCCCGTCCCCGTTCCCAAGGAACCAGCGTCAGACCGTCTGGTCTCTTGCCATCATCCCGACATATCCCGGAAGGCTCGAGAAGAGCAGGAATGTCGATGGTGGCTAGAGCTCTTTTGATGGTGTCATTAAGAGAACCATGGCGGAAAAGCCTACCAGAGCTCCTATGGCAAGAAAGCCCGTGTATGCCAAAACTGTCTACCTCTTTTCCACATGGACATCTGTGCTTAAGGCACAATGTGGTTCCCAATCTGAGACCCAAAGCCACTCTAAAACTTTCATTATCTAAAAGTGTGCCAAGATTTTTAGACGGGAGAGCATGAAGCCAATAACCTGGTTCTTTTTCTGATAAGGCTAGAAGCCTAGCTCGGTCACGGTCACTCGAAAGATTTTGTATCAAATTTTTATGTGTAAGCTGAACCAATGGCACATCCCAAAGTTTTTGAGTGGTACATTACTTCAATGTCATCGCTTAATGGTTCATAATAGCTATTGCAGTCGTTATTGTCCTTAAATTTGATTGCTAATCTATTGATACTAATATTTTTATAGTCTTTACCAGTTGTATGTGACATCATTAAAACGCACGGAGCCATCAATTGATTCAATCAGCTTAATTATGACAGAATACAGAGGTTTATTGTTTCTGTCAGAGGATATTAAACCATAGTACATGATCCTATACTAATATAAGCTAACAGAATGGTGAGACCCAGACTCTTACCCAGTTTACGGGAAAAAACATCGCATTTAAAAAAACAACATTTTACATGAGATATCTTAAAGATTCCTGTATATTAAAAAAAAGGTCCAGATCGGTCTTAGCTAATTCATTTGGTTTCGGTTTCAATCAGTCAGTTATTAATAACAAGAATGCATATTATGATAATATATCCTATATGATAATGGTGATTAAGTTTTCTAATTTTCTTACCTCACTCTAATTGTAAACCAGGGAGGGAATAACGAATATAGGTATTTGTAAGAAACAATGAAACCAACTAACTTAATAGCTGTTCTGTAGCGCACTCGCCAGAAATATATTTTGTTAGATCCAGAAAGTAAACTGTAAACTTTCTTCACTTCACTTCACTTAGCGGAACCATTTTATGAAATCTATGGCATAAATGATTGCAGTCCCACACGCATAAGAAACTTGTGGCTCGAATAGGGACAAGATTTGTCATTGTCTAAAATCCTTTCATAGTTCCTCTTTTGAGCAATTTTTATAACTATTTGCAGAATTACGAACCATATTCAAATTCAGATTTAAATGTAAATCATTATTTTTTCGAGTAAACTGCTAGACAAGCTTTTGAATCGTCAAATATACTGCCGGTCCAGTCTGGAGTCATAAACTCGGTGCTTGCGGTCTTTTCGAAATATAATTCTTATAACCAAGTAGATTTTGTCCTTGTGAACTTTAGTCAAGATGAATTATGATTTAAACTTTATGTTTTGTTCTTTATTAGGAGAGAGCGATAAAAACTTTAAACCCACTATAAGGATAATTGATATCAAATCAAATCAAATAAAAATAATCTTTATTCAAATAAACCATTTCAGGCACTTTTGAATCGTCAAACATCAATATGATTAATGAAGCTACAACTGGTTCGGAATGTTGCTCTTACCGAGAAGAACCAGCAAGAAACTCGGCGGTCAATCTTTTAAATATTTTCAATTATACATTATTAAACCACTGTCTTGTATGAAGCTGAAAGGATTTTCAAATCCAGGCTTTCTTATCATCCAAATAATCTTCAATTTTGTAATATGCTTAATAGGCTAAACCTATCCGAGAATTTTCCACAACGCGTGCGTTTAGCTACGATGTCTTCAATTATCGATAGACGTGAATTAGATATCAATAATTTACATATCTAATTTATATATATCTAGCTGTTGTGATAATAGTTAAAATTTACTAAAATATATTTTTTTACGATTTCCTGCGAAAAACTAGGTATAGAAATTTATACTATCAGCTTTGCTAGGTCCTTCATGATAAACTTAATAAAGCCAATAAGTATGTATTGAATTTAATAATGTGAATTTTCTACAATACAGTAATTTTAAAATAGTATTTTTAATAGTAAAAATACAGTAATATATATTATGAACTTAAAAAATCATATTGTTTAAAATAAATTAAATGTAAACACCGACGACTTAGCAAAACGATTATATGAGGATATATTTATTTATAGAGCAGAAAACCAAAGAATATGCTCATTATAATATAACACAAGTATTATGAACTAAAAAATATAATAGTATTAAAAAATACGAATATATTGTATAACAACTAATATTTTTCCTTTCCACTTATTTAATAAAAATAGGAGATGTATCTATACACTATGGTTTACTTATTTTTACGTATTTCTAACTCTACATAATGTATGCGTACTCTTACACACACAATTTCTAATACTGGTAATTCTACACCAATGAAACGCCAAATATATAATTTTATTGAAGGTATATGACACAATTATAGTTTTCATTTTGTAATCAATATAACAGAACTAACTACTTTGCTATAATCCAAACCCGTGCGGATTATAGCAAAGAAGTTAGTTCTGTTATATTGCTTGTAAAACGGAATTCCGCAAAGTAACGCCTGCTTCTATAAATCATTTTCATTTTGTGTTATTTAAACTCTATATCGTGACTTAATTAAGAAAGGAAAACTCTACTTTATTCTACTACTTTTACGACTGTGTTTTATCAGTCTCTCTCTCTCTCTTTGCGTGCGTGTGTGTGTGCGCGCGCGCGCTTGTGTGTGTGTGTTTCTGCGTGTGTGCGGCTGTGTGTGCGTGTCGGTGTCTGAGTGAATTTAAGTGTAATAAAAATTTCTTTATACTATACTAGCTATGCCCACCCGCTTGGCAATCAATGTATCACTAAATGTATTACAATTAATTTACATAAAATCTTTAGATAAATTATACTAAACATTCCGCAAGGCTTGCACTATGTTTAGTGCATCGATCGATATAGTTAAAACTATACAAAAATTCGTTCAGTAGAATTTCAGAAAATCGATCGTATACAAACGGACAGATCTTTGGGACTTTGTTTACTAATAATATTGTATAGGTGTTATCCCGGTATGTAAGTTTGAATCGTACCAAATTATTTAATTATTTCTCCCATACATTAGGCCTGACAGCGACAAACAGACAAACATACAGACTTTTGCATTTTTAATTTTATATATATTTATAAGATCGATCGCATGATAAATATCCATTAATATTTTTTGTCTCCAATTTCTCAACATTGAATGTAAACGTCGATGATGATCCACCTGCCTTTATCCCACTCTAAGTGGGGTCAGCACAACTTGTTACAAACATATTCTCACAAGATTTGGCTACATATTTTACGACCGGCCGCTTGCCTGACTTCAACTTATCTTGGTCGTATTTTACGACCCCTCGGCAAGAAAGAGGGTGGTCTATTCTACTAAATCGGATACCACACGGTGAGTCAACTTACCTTAGTCGCCTTTTAGGAAACCTCGGTAAGAAACGAGGATGGTCTATTCTACTCAGCCGGATACCACACGGCGGGAATGTAACCACGATGAAATCTATATACTATATACAAGGTAAGAATTACTTTTTAATTAATTTCTTCTTCATCCAATTATATTGTACACGAATTCACATATTAAATTATACCAAAAAGTACTAATAATAATACTCTACAATATCTATAATTGAATATAATTTAAAAAAATAATAATAATACAAGTCAAGAAAAAAATTAATTCGCACTTACCTAGTTTACGGGCATGCACGAAATTGCTGTTATAAATTTCACAATTTTTAATTTTCAGTCAAAACAAAACATCAAACTTTCAAAACTGTATAACCTGTTTAATCATTGACCTTATTTGAATAATTTTAAGTGTAAAAATAAATATTTAACTAGATTTTATTACTAACTCAAAAAAAAATTACGTCTCATTGCGCAGAGCCTCCCCGCCGGAATGGCTTTCGTATAGAGCAATGTATGGTTAACGCTTAACATGTCTAATATTTAGAACTGTTTTGAGTAACTAAAAATACTTTAGGTTATGTTCATTTGCTCTCCTATTGCCTACACTTTGTACTTTGTAGTTTGTAGGCACGATGACATTAGATTTCTTACAATAAGCAGCAACTATAGCGCTTTTTTAATTTCGCTAAAAACAACCAAATGCGGATTCTACACATAAAGTCACCATTAACGTAATTAAATATTTATTACCTGTTATAATATTTATCAGTTATTTTTTTAACAATACTAAAAAACATTATTGATAACTAGATTAAATCAAGGTTGACTGTTGACGAAAAAATCCACATAAGACTTTTTAGTATATGAAAATGACGTAAAATTTCCTTGATTTATCATTATTTTTAAAGCATAATTTATTTTTATTTTTATAAACATAATCACTTGTTAACCAAAACCTTTTTTATTGCTGGCATCCCTGAATAAAAAGCGCTTTATCGCTTTATGTGTTAAACAAACTACATATCAATTGACGTAAAATCGTATGACATAATTACACATCTTTTATGTAATGATGATTTAAGTCAATGAAAGTTAGGTATATTCAATTTACGCTGATTTATAATACTGAAACTTGTAAATAATTATAGTGTGGCAAAGAATTATTTAAATCTGACTACGCCATCTATTGACATACGATAGAAATAAGTCTACATTTAAAATTTCTGTAGAGAGGTTGATTTGTTTTAACTACAGTTAGTTTCTGTCTTAAATTCAAATGTATCAGAACACACATTCGCATATTTTAGACTTCCAGTTTATACAATCTGTTAGCTCTCTTAAAAATAAGCTAGTATCAATAAATACTGAACGACTCTAGCCTTTGAGTTAGAGTTCTACAAAAAGCGTTACAAAACATTGCAATGCTGTTTTTCATTTACATTTTCATCACTATACTTATGTGTATATGATAGAGAAACTGCTACTCCCCTAAAATTTAATATCTATAATAAAATATTTATAAAATTAATTACAATCAACCGATATTAATAATGTTCCATAAGTACACCTTTCACTTTGAAATATAAAGCCGGTTTAACTAAAGCACATAATTCAACCCATAATAATAGTGTATTTAATCACTAAATTATAACTTTCCGTCAAAGGTGTTAAGTTACACAGTTTACGCTCAAAAGCGTTGTTTGAGCGGAGAACATAATTTAAATACATAAATTATAATATTATTTTAATTTAGGATTATTTTTGCATAACTTGCTGTTTTTAAGTACTTAAAATATTAATAGTAAATGATAAATTAAATAAATTGAAAATTAACAAACAATTCAAGTTATACGTAAAAGTCTGTATAAAAACCTTCTTTAATAATTAATTCTTCTTCTTCTTCTTGATATTTTCAGCAACGAGATTGCTTTATTGGAACATTCGAGCTGTAAATAAGTAGTATTACTCTTTAAATAGAAATAGATGATATAAAAGACACTGTAAAAAAAGTTCATTCCTTAAATTATGATGGATAATAACGTAATATAAAAACAAAGCAATAACTACGTATGTGCTCGTAAATTCGTTATTGAGTAATATTATTCACATTGAACTGAGTGAAGTGTAAGCAGGGCTGAATTAGCTGAATCTATTGACAAAAAAATAGAGATTATTTTATTCGCTAAGGTCGATTTTTTATGAACAGTTTTTGGAAGTTCGTCAGTCAACTTAGCAGTCATTTATTGTGATCTAATGATTTTATGTTACCAAACTTCTTTTTTATTAAAAAACTAAAAACGCTTAACGCTTTCGCTTGCTCTTTTAATCTCTTTATTTTCAAACGCAGAGCTAGTGGAAAGTGGAAACCCCTCTTATTAGAATAGATTCGATAACAATTGTGTCCATTATAAATTTATGTCATTATTGTCATATTTATTTGTAACACGAAATTGTTCGCCCACAGTAGTGTAAGTTCATCATCATGACAAATTTGCAAGCTCCACCTAGGCGTTATTTTGACATACATTATATTTTATTGAGATTCCTCGGATTAGGTTGGTGGCATCATCCTGATGAAGGTGACACCCGCAATTTTCCTGGTCTGTACATTTACTATACGATATTCACAGAATTTCTTTGGGTAGTATGTTTTGTTGGACTAGAGACAATAGACCCGTTCTTGAGCGAAACTGATATAGACCGCTTTATGTTCAGTCTCGCATTTGTAATAACCCATGATCTGACTCTTATAAAACTGTACATATTCTTCTTCAATAATAAAGAAATTCAAGATACAGTGCGCACTTTGGAAATAGATATGCAGGAATTTTATCAGAACAATGACAAAATCAGGAGAACAATTAGAACTACACATATACTCACTGCATCTTTTCTTTTCTTCGGCTGGGTCACGATTGGAAATTCCAATGTTTACGGTATCGTCCAGGACATTCTTTGGAAGGCTGAAGTTGGAAAATTGAATAATACTAACGCTAAGCCAGCACGAACGCTACCTCAGCCGATTTACATTCCGTGGAACCATCAAACTGATGAGACGTACATTGCAACTTTCTTTATAGAAACTCTAGGCTTACTTTGGACTGGTCATATTGTGATGACAATCGACACGTTTATTGGTTCCGTTATACTTCATATGAGCTGTCAGTTTGAAATTCTTCAGGAGGCTATAATTAGTGCTTACAAACGGACAATAATGCGGTTAGCAAAAGATATTAATCGTAACGACAACGTTCTTATTATTGTCGGTTCTCACAACACGGATGTTGACCGCTGTAGAGAAAGAATTGTGAAAACATATTGCACGGAAGAAGAAATTGAGACCGCCTTAGAAATAACGTTGAAAAGTTGTTTTCAACAACATCAATTCCTTATCAGGTTATATTTCCTATTTCTACGAATATATTATAGAATCCACTAGCAAATTTTCATTACGAACCTGTTATTGTATTTATGTTTTCTTTTTATATTGTGAACGTTTAAGAGAATAATTTTACCAAATATGCACATCCCAGAGGTATAATCGATAAATTTTTATCGATGTTAATAATTAAAAAATAATAAAATTCACTCCGTTAAATTAAAAAAAAACTATTTACATAGTCTGTCCTGGATAGTGTTATCGATATATACCTAAGTAATAAGGTCATAAGTGCGATCATCAAAACACATAGTAATGAACATCCATAAAACATACTAATGTCCATTAATAAATGATCGTTGTGCAATTATTTTTAACGTTCGGACTTTATTGCCTTGTTAAAAATTTCGTTAATTTTTAACGGAGAATACACATCCTTACACTGATCATATAAGTAGAAATTATAATACAAATAATAATAATTGTCCTGTTGAGTTGGTAATGTGTTATCATTAGTAATTGCGTACGAGAAAAAAGTATCACCAGTATATAACAAGTATGAATAAAGCCTGCTCTTGACATAATTAATATTTGCACACCGAGCAATACGTGAAGTCTACTTGATCTGTCATCAAAATCTTCATAATAATTTTCTTAATGAAGAGTGGAATAGAGAGATATTAAAAATATAGTATTAACTTAACTTACACCTCCACCATCAGTTACATATCCAATCGAATAACTTCGATTATAGGTAGTCAACTAATTCCAGGATATAGCTTAGATATTGTTCTATGACACACACCGCCGTGTGGTATCCGGCTGAGTAGAATAGACCACCCTCATTTCTTACCGAGGTGTCCTAAAAGGCGACTATGGTAAGTTGACCCACCGTGTGGTATCCGGTTGAGTAGAATAGACCACCCTCTTTCTTACCGAGGGGTCTTAAAATACGACTAAGGTAAGTTGACGTCAGGCAGGCGGCCGGTCGTAAAATACGTAACTAAATCATGTGACATCATGTTTTTAACATGTTGTGCCGACCTCACTTAGAGCGGGATAAGGGTAGAAGGATGATGATTGTTCTATAACACACATAATTTTAACACAACATCTTATTGGTTATAAGCCAGGTTTCTGATGTCCGATGGTTGTTGTTATCAACTACATACTCAACGGCGTGATTTAATCAATGATTTAATCTTCCAGCTACAGAACAACCTGATATTTATAGCATTAATTAAGGAGCTTTTGATACATACATATATATGAATATATGTTTTATCCAGTAAACGTTTATTCCACCAAACGCGCGTAATAACCTCATAACATCGATTATTTTAATACAACAATAATGTTCTTGTCAAATTTTAATCCCAAGGGGGTAGGAGCATTCATTTTAATATAGCTATCCCCTTTGCGTACCTGCTTTCCGAAAAATATTGCGGGGTGTATGATAATGTATGATCGTAAAGCGTATATAAAATATTTATCAGGGTTTACAGTGTTCATTCATTAATAAAACGAATGAATACCCATATTCCTTTTCATTATATTCAGAATTATGGCTTTTAAATTAAAGATAACGCAGTATGATAGGCACATGCTATGATTTATTTTACAAAACCCATTGGTTTTTATGCTCATTTAGTAAATAACAATATTATTTTTAAAGTAGTTTTTATTAGTTTTCAAAGTGTACCGGTAGCGCTTTATATAAATATGTAATATTTTAAATATTGTACTAAATTATGTGAATAAAATTAAATTAATTAAAAATATATCGAAATACCACCGTGATTAGACATTTACATTTAATCAAATTGGCCAAAAGAATTATTTTATCTATTTTTTTTCTCTCATTTTTATCCTTTATTTTCACAATAATTTTCAAACTTAAGTATGAAGTCGTCTAAGATTAGGCATATGCGTAAAAGCCATTTCGTTTTTACTATAGAAAATAATTAAATGCTCTATTGTAGATAAAAATCACAAAACTTCTGGCAAGCAAACAATCTAAAAGTCAACGGCCCTTCAATTGCAATAAACTGCTACGTAAATTAGCCAGGATTGTTGTACCCCATGCCAAGCAACAGAGATATTCATTTCAAGAAAATATTGTCAAATATACTGAACAGAAGAAATTTTACATTACGCACTTTTGGAAAAATATCAAAATTTTACATTTAGTTACTTAGATAACATTTTGATTTGAATTTGATGTTTCCGTATTTTCTTTAAATAATTTTTTATTTGGATACAAAAAAAATAACGGACTTACAGAAGTACAGAACTGGTATAAGTTCTGGTCAATTAATAAAATTAAAATCTCTTGTTACCTTTGTGAAGTTAGATCTTTTTAAACTGAAAATAGCCATCTTATTCTTTTAAAAAATTAGTTTTGTATAATATATGTTGTGGATATACTTTTACTCTGTTTACGTGTTACCTTTTGGACTTAGGTACATATATAGATACATTTTTCTACATAAAATCTTATATCTCTGTCATATAAAATAAGTCTTCGCAATAATCGGTGACCAAAAAAATATCACTGAGCCAATACTGGCAATAAGGGGAGCCACATTTCTGTCAAACTAGATGGTTCAATATCAACGGCTTACCGCTTCAATATTGTCTTTTTTACAGGCCTAAATCAACATAATCCACGTTTCATATTCACCTCCCTTCAAAATGAAAGCGTTCATTCATATTTCTCGATAAGTCTACGACATTCAGACAGTTTTTTATCTTACAGTTGCGTCGAGAAATTCGCGTCAACTTATTCCTACGGCTTTATGACTCAACTACTCTCGAGCATGGCTGCGATTTGCGTGGTAATGGTGCAAGTTTCGGTGAGATATGAGTGAAATTACTTTTTACGTAATTTGAATAAATTGCTTAAATTTTGCATTTCGTTAACGGTACCTCTAAGCTGTGATAGCCCAGCGGTATGATTGTGCGATTCTCTAGAGACAATCATGACTTCAAACCGCGGGCATCGATGATTTTTTCAATTAACCTTTTCAAAAACCTATGTGTCTAATTTGATAATTGCAATTTATCACACGCTTTTCGTTAAAGGAAAACATGCATATCTCTAGAGAATTTTAGGGATATGTGTAACCTACCAATCCGCATTGGAGCAGCGTGGTAGGTCTTAGTTACAATCACTCTGTCCAAAAAAAATAAACGGAGAGAAGAGGCCCATGCCCAGCAGTGGGATATTAACAGGCTACTTAACGGTACATCTCATTTATATACTTTTGTAAACAAGTATAGTACAAGTATAAACAGGTCGTTGCATCACATTCAACGATTTTGTAAGCTTACTAATTCAGGCTTAACAACTACAAATATTAATAGAATTAATAAAGAAGAATTAATAAGAAATATTAATAGTAAGATAGGATACTTTTAAGAATTTTTATTGTATCATATCATAATCATTATTATTAGTAATAATTAATAATTAAAATACTAAATTATTTCTATATGAACGATAACCATTCGCGAATATTATGATATTTGATAAAATAAAATTAGGGACTTTTCACTTCGACTATTGAAAAAATATCCTTAGTCCTTTGACAAAAGGATTTTAGATCTTAGCTGTTCTAGTATGAATTGGTAGCTAACGTATATTTCCGTGTATCTGATTCAATTTCAATTTTTTTTCGCTTTAAAGTGGTTAATAAATTACACATACCAGTTAAGACATAATTTTTTTTTCGAAAATGAAATAGGGCCTACTGGGTATTTCGTCCTGAGAGTGCCTTCTTAAAATCATCTACTTTAACCGTTTCGCAAGCTTTAATAGGAGTTACGCTTAGTAAAGAAGTATAATAACAAGAAATGTTTTCCAAATTTCCAGCAAGACGCTTCCAGTTTTAAGTCAATCCGCTTAATAACGTCACTAGCTTTTTTTGCCGCCATGATCATCCAACTCGCTATACAATGTTTTACTGGAAATGAATTAACTTACCAGGTTAGTACAAGTGTTTAGTAAAATCAAGTTTACTATATAAAGTTAGAGCAGCTTTGCTTTCTCTTTATTGCAGAATTATACTTCCCATGGAATAAATGATGAATATATTTAAAAGAATTATTCTTTCTGTACGACGTTAGTCAACCAAAGAGTTATTATATTTGAATAGGGGAGCCATGGGCCTGTAGCTAAGAGAGAATGTCACAATAAATAATGAGAGGGAAGATGAAACTTTTCTTTTCTTTATCCTTGTCTAATCGCACATAAAAAAGAGAGACAAATAGATACACCCTTATCTGCTTTCTCATTATTGTAATATGGTACAATTTAGGTTGGCTTCTCTCATCATCATCCTCATCATCCTCCTACCCTTATCCCACGCTAAGTGGGGTCGGCACAACATGTTACAAACATGTTATTACATGATTTGGATACGTATTTTTACCGGCCGCCCGCCTGACGTCAACTTATCTTAGTCCCTTTACGGTAAAAAGAGGGTGGTCTATTCTACTCAAACGGATACCACACGACGGGTCAACTTACCTTAGTTGCCTTTTACGACACCTCGGTAAGAAATGAGGTTGGCTTCCCTCTAGTATAATAACACTATGTAGTCCACGCTCTACCGAATGCTCTTCAAATTCAAAATTCAAAGTAAAGTACTTTTGATTCGTTAACTCTAATGTTGGTTGGTTCTATTAAAACAGCATTTTAAGTTAACAGCATTAGGACTAATTTTAATCTTTGGATCTAAAGGTATCAATCAACTCAAAAGATGCGATGAAAAATCCTAAAATAACCTTGAATCTATTATAAGTTGAGTTAAAAATATAAAAAAAAATTCTTCACTGTCACATGAAGTATTAAAGAAATAATAAAATAACACCTCGTTATGTAAGCCCCTGGTTGACCTTTTGCGTATCCCGGAATTCTGACACACGGATGGTTTGTCTATTAGCGGAATTCTTAGGATTTTTTTGCTCAGATGCATTTTTTTAATTTTTATAACTACTCACACGGTCGTCCGTACCAAATTAAGTACATTTCTTATTGTGTTATTAGTGACAGACAACTGGTAAATATATATGTACATATATAATATTTCAATAAAGAGGTACCTAAATAGAACCAGACCCGAAAAATAAATAAATAAATAAATAAAATAAGAAGCCCTCGGCTGGAATCGAACCTGAGATCCCCAGATATGATGGGGCTATTACCACCTGTGCCAAAGGCCTAATTGTTTCCGGATATGTAAATAAAACGATCTACGACTCTCGTGCAGCATTTATAACAATCTCGCGCTAACAATATTAAATTAGCATTTCAGGAAGGCAATACGCAATAGAAATACTTCGTTCTTTAGTGACTACAAAGTGTCTGCGTTTTAAAATTAAAAAAAACTCAGTCTAACGTGTTTTTGTAATGAAAGAAATTTTGTAACAGGCCGGTCGAGTGTCTGAGGCGATAATGGATTGCAAATGGGATCGAATGCCGCCGCGCCTTCGCAAGTTACTTGTACTGGCGATGATGAGAGCTCAACGCCCATTACACGTCACCGCTGCCGGTTTTGCCAACATGGACAACGGGTGCTTTCTCGCTGTAAACCTATACTTACGTTATAACTAGCTTTTAAACGCAACTTCGTTAGCGTGAACTGCAGTCTTAAAAGCTGGACGTATGCTGTAGCGGACTTTTAGAACTTTTAGAGGGGAAAAATTTTTGTACCACATGTTTTTTAAATAATTTTCACCATTTGTTTAGTGCATGCAAGGAAAGCTTTAAATATTGCCGTTTATTATTGTTGCTCTTCTCCTATCCATCTTGGCGTGATGTTATATAAACTATAGCCTTCCTCGATAAATGGACTATCTCACAGTCAAAGAATTTTTGGAATCGGTCTAGTAGTTCCTGAGATTCCTGGAGTGTTCAAACAAACAAACAAACTCTTCAGCTTTATATATAAGTATAAAGTATAGATTGCGAAAGTCTAAATGTCTCTCTGCCTGTCTGTATGCTTTCACGGCTAAATCGCTGAACTTTGGCTAACTATAGATGAAATTTGGCATAAATAAAGCTTATAAAACTGTATAGCATATAGGATTAAAAATCCAGGCAATAACATAAAATATCCATTGTGCATCATTAAAGTTATTTAATTTTTGAATCGGTGAGTACAAAGTAGCCGTTATCTAGTATGTTGTTATATTTGCGAAAATCTGTCTGTCTCTTCGTCTGTCCATTTCGATTTCACGCCTAATCCGCTTGACCGGTATTGATGAAATTTGGCATGATTTCAACTTATACAGCATTGCACCATGGTAACTAATAGGACTAAAAATCCCATTTTTGTTTTGGAAACAGAGTAAAAACACGTTATTACTGCTTAAGTTGGGGCGAACGAAGTCGCAGGTATCACTCGTTCTAATATATAAAAAAAAAACAGAATCTTTATTACATTTCATTAATTATTAAGAGGCAGTTAGTCGATGTACACTCGTTTGTTTTCATGCTCGTATGCTTTTGTATGTTTGCTGCACATCCTTAATTGCACCAATGCAGTTCTAATTACTGGGACGCTATATTAGACATTTACATTACCTACAATCGATAAGGCCAAATGTACAATTATTGATCAAGACCTTATTGATCAGGTCATTTCTTCTTCGATCATTTTCGATGAGAAAAAAATGTATTCGCTCTACATTTTAGAAAGATATGTTATTGCAGGCCCGCTCAAACTTATGCTCGCAGTGAATTTCGAATCGCGCGCCAATGAATTAAAGAATATTCTCAACATGTCGGAAAAATATTATGTCCTCAAAACTATTACTTTAGTATAGTAAAAAATAACAGCATGCTCCTATCTCACTGCTGATTTAGATCGCCTCCCGTTAATCAAACCATTTTATTCATATCTCCTTATCCCATTAAATGATATTTTATTGAAAACTGTTTCAATACCTGTAAAACACTTTTTAAATTATAAAAAAACTTTTTAAATTAATAAAAAAAACATCTCAATCAAAAGATGTAACGAATATGAAAATGTCAATCTAAACAAAATACTACATAACAAATTCATTGTAGCGACCATTATAACAGGGCTTTCAACTAGTTAGCAAGCTCATATTCTAAGGATAACAAACATAATCAAGGATATACCCTATACCTTTTAAAAGAATTCAATTTCTGATAAAAATTTGATGAGTCCCAAACTTTTGATTTACAAAAATAAATGTATAGTCTGACAGAAGACTGTCCAATGCCACGCGATCAGTATGTACGCGGGTGAAACCGCGGGGTATTCGTAAATAAAGAGAAAGCAAATGATACTTCTGTCTCTCTTTTGTGTGATGAAACAAAGATAATTATATGAGTTTCATCTTACGTCTCTTATTATTTGTTGACACTCTCACAAAGGTCTGCCCATGACTCTACTATAATAACTCTACTCTAATATAATAACCCAATGTAGCGTTACATAATCATACATCCTACATTTTTGTTGCACTGCAGAGCCATAAAAAGTAAAGAAAAGATTAAGTAAATAAATTCTTCTTTCAAACCAAGTCAATATTTATCTATTGACAGGAGTGTCAATGGATAAATATTGACAAGGTTTGAAAGAAGAATTTCCATTCATACTTACTCTGTAAACCTAGAAACAATATTTTCTTCTAAAAGATTTGTTTATTGTCGTTCACAGAGCAACTCTTTTAGGAAATATTCGAAATCTAAGTAAAGAATAGATTATATAACCGTGTACACACTAAATAACGGATCTCGTGGCCTATACCCGACAATTTGATTTAAAAAGAACCACATCTACCAATTACAACCCTTCAGCCGTAATTTATACCGTAGTATGTACCGTATACGTAATATATTTAGTGGATAAAAATCAATTATCTTTGAATCCCAACCCAACCTAAGAATTCTCTAGAGATATATATATTATTCCTCATTATGTTTTCCTTCGCCGAAAAGCGTCTGATAAATTTCAAATATCAATTACATAAGCATTAACGTTAAAACTTATTGTTACCAGCACAGAGTTTGAATACTTGACCCTTTCCAAAACATAGCACGGTCTCACCTCTGGGCTATCACAGCAATTTTTTTCTAAGGGTAATTAATTATAATAAATAATATTAAATAATTATTCTAAATAACAAAAATAATTTGACGAAAATTTTTGTACAAATATCACGTTGAGGTCTGAGTTCCGTTTGTAGGAAAAATTACATATATTTACATAGTTTAAAAGCACAACACACACTTGTTGCGATTTGACCCTGGATAATGCGTCATTATTACCTTTCGCAAGATTAAGAAAAACACAAATAACAGTTAACCTAACTGCAATCAGACATAGTTGCTGTTTGAATGCGTTTTTTAACCTATCATACAAAAATCTACATGGAATATGTAATATTTTTGTGCAGGCAAAAACCTGCACTACGATGAAGCAATCACTGCAATCCTTTGACAATATCAGTCAGATTCTTTTCAAAGTTCAAGAAGAAAAATGTATTGCTTGTAATATGTTTTTAAAGGCAGGCATTTTTTCCGAACCCCGCTAGTTTCCTTTTTGATTCAGTAGTTATATCTATATTTTATTATTCTGTTTTACTGGTATTCTGTTAAAATTATGTATCAATTACCTATGTAAGACTGGCCCGTTGGCGCGGTGGGTAGTGACCCTGCTTTCAGCTCCGCGGGTCGCGGGCTCGATTCCCCGAAGGTCAACATTTGCTATAAAAAAATTGTTGGTTCATCGAGCCTGGGCGTATATTTGTATTTATGTATATATTTAAAATTATATATGTAATATATCTACCAGTTGTCGTCGGTCGTCGGTCCCCAAAGTAGCACGCGTGTTACTTTGGGGAAAGACGACCGTGTGTGTAAGTGTCCCATATATTTAATTTATTATAACATATTTATTATAGGTGACTGCCAGGGGTCACAGGGGCCACAACCCGTGATCTCAAAGAAGTCGCACGATCTCACCACTGGGCTATCACAGATTTATGTAATCACCATCTATTAACAAGTTAATTTCTCTATTACAGATAATAAAGGCAGCATACTCCTATCACGCGGTGTTAAGTAAAAAAACAAACACATAATATTTTATATAAAATAAATAAGACAAATATTATGTTAAATAATTTATTTCATTGTTACATGCACGTACGTTTTTATAATAATGTAGTTAAATTGATTACCTACACTTATAAAATATGTTGCTAACTAATCTATACTATCACAGATCACATGGACATATATTGACGTATAAATTAAATGTCCAATTGTAACTAAAATGTAATATATTGTTTTTATATTACATAGCAATAACTTACACAAGCATCTTTTTCTTTGAATTTTCCTACAATTTACAGCGTCCCCAAGCATTTATATACGAAAACACTTTCAAATATTGTATTCAAGAAATATCCAAATTAATATATGCATCATATTATTTTCGATAACATTTACTTACTTAGCACTGTGTTGATTTGTATAGAAACTTTCAAAACCATTTTAATATTTTGTAAGATTTCCACTTTTCCCCTTTTTAAGTGTGAAATTTTAAAATTGAATGATATTTTAACCCTAAAAGTCAACCAGGATCTAACTAATGCAATTTTACTTTAACGCTTACGTCAGATACTGAGATTCGTGACGTTTGCATTTACACTTATGGTTTCGTCGAACTTTCTATTGAATTATAACTTAGCCATTCATATTTGTTTCGTACCTCAACAAGAAAGTAGGAATCGATTCTGAGTGAAATGAATTCATCATCGCACGTCAGTTATGAACTGATAGCGAGTAAAATATAGATCAGATTAATAAAACGATCCCGTACAATAAGTATTCTGGTTTAATTGTGTATTATTAAAGAAATATTTCACTGAAACATATGTCTTTCATATAATCAATAACAAAAATGCATCAACTCAATGAAAATTTGTCACCAAAGCAAAGTAAGAACTCAGAATGACAGATATATCGCTATATTGACGTAGTGTAGTGCTCATTAGCGCAAAAAAACTTAAGTGATTGCATCTTCAAACGATTGAAGTCGCAAGGACTTCAAGAAAGGTTCTTTTTAATGATGCAGCACAGAAATTCTGTATCTAAAAAATGTATTCATTACAAATCTAGTTTAATGACTCTCCTACACATAAGTATAATTATGGGTCAAACTTTAGAGTTTCCATAACTTATTTAGCTTAGCTTTCAACCAATGTTATGAAGTTTGAAGTGTTCTCGCGTAAATCCGGACCTCGCGGGAATTCTAGGATAAAAAGTAGCCACAATCTCCTCTGTCTTTCTCTGAAAATCCGATCAAAATCGGATTAGCTGTTTTGTAGAATTTACTATTAAGGTAATCTATCCTCGAGACTTATCTCTATCATTTCTCAAAACCGTACAAGAATCCTTTCGATAAATTTTGAAAAAAATCGATCTCATACAGAACATACAGCTTTTGGGGGCTTTGTTTTATAATATGTATAGATACTTGTCGCAAATCTTATACACCGATATATCAATAGCTTAGGACAATAAGCTTGAGAGATTATCGTAATTATAAATGTTGTATAAAAACATTTCTTATTATTTTGAGAATCTAGTCATTTATTTAATTGCAGTTTCATAAAATTTTATAAAGAATTACTTATACTTACCTTTGTCATTCATTATTTACACTATAAATCAATAATATATATAAATATATAAATCGTTACCCTAAATGAATTTCATGAAAACTTTTATTATGTAGCCTTTGATTTTACCAACAATCAAACAGTTATCCGGATGTTATTTGAAGAACAAATAACGTCCAAAAGCATTAGAATTTTTCTCTTTGATGAAAATTGTAGTGTTAGTTAGTAGACAAGGTCAACAAATGATCTCATCAAGGAAGGGGAATAACACACCACGATAGGGTCGAGAATGGAAGTCCTTTTATGGAACTTATAACCAACTCCCAATATCGTGTATCAATGAACAATAACGTGCAAAAGCGTTAAAATTTCGTCCCTGTGGTGAAAATCGTAGTGCTAGTTAGTAGACAAGGTCAACAAATGACCTCAAAAAGTTATGGGGCATAACACACCACGGTAGCGTCTAGAATGGACGTCCTTTTAAGGAACTTATAACCAACTCCCAATATCGTGTACCAATGAACAATAACGTCCAAAAGCGTTTAAATCTCGTCCCTGCGCTGAAAATCGTAGTGTTAGTTAGTAGACTAAGTATAGGTAGGACTAGGATAAAAGAATAGAAATAGAATCGAGCTATAGATGGAGAAACACAACATTTCGACAATCAAAGCTGTTTCTCAAATCTTTCGACACGAAGAAAACAAAACAGCTAATGTCTCACAGCAGGAGAAATGTGGCAATTATAACAGGCATAACTACTGGGCACTACCTGTTAAACAGACACTTGTCAATAATGAGAATAAAAGAAGATTCAGCGTGCCCAGAGTGTGGAGAAGAAGAAACGAGTCTCCACCTTATGGCTGAGTGCCCCATGTACTCGCTGGTAAGATGGGAGATATTAGGTAAGGACGAAATTGAATCTGATGATCTCCTTCAGGGATATTATAAGGTTTGTAAAAGCAACAGGTAGGTTAGAGCAGGTGACACTGTCGGGACAACAGTGAAACCCTTGTCCCAACAAGGGGAAATGGGTGGAATAGTCCAGTATTGGAGCTGACCACCCGTCCTGTACCGACAGGCGTCCCCGAAATTAGATAAGATAAGATAGTAGACTAGGTCAACAAATGACGTCAAAAAGTTAAAGGGCATAACACACCACGATAGCGTCTAGAATGGAAGTCCTTTTAAGGAATATATAACCAACTCGCAATATCGTGTACTACTGTACTAGATATTACAAATTATTGTTACAACATTCATGTTTTTTATTTAAATTTAATCATTTTTTCTATATGGCCACGTAAATTATCATGAAGAACTTATCACTCCAGTGTTTATAGCAGTATAAAGTCAAATATGTATAAATTTCATAACAGTTAATTATTTTAAAAACGTATTACAATACGTTTATTAATCAATCAATAAATTTGGAATTTGATACATCAAATTCCAAATTTATTTCTTTCCTTAAGAGCTTAACCCCTTTAAATAATTATTTGATAAAAATTCGAAGTTGTGCGACGCTTATAACGTGTAAATAAACGCCTTCAATTTGGTAAATGTATAAAAGTGTTTTTTCAGAAAATTTAAAGTTTATCTCTCAAACAGGTCAAAGATCTAAAAGTCGAGGTTTCGGTGTTACGGAGCGAGATCTTTCAGGAGTCTTGACGTCAAGTACAGTCATTTCTTCACATCTGTAAAAGTGAAATGTTGTATTCTTTTTACATATTAAAATGTAGGATTTTAATCTTATATACATAAATCTACGAAAACATATACAAAACTGAGAAATAAATTAGTTCATGTACGAAAGTTTAGTGCAGTTTATTCTGCTAAGCATGCCGCATATTTTCCCTATTCTGAAGTAACAGACTGTACCCCTCTCATTTCTCTGCATAGGTCTCCTATCTACTTTTTGAAGAGAAGAATTGGAGCTTAGACCCACCACGCTGATCCAATGTGTATTGGTTACACATATCCAAGAAATTGTCCCGAACTATACAGGTTTACTAACAGTCACGTTACTCGCATGTTTGCCTTACTCAAAAACATGTGATAAATTGTAAATAGCAATCGGATCCATGAGTGTTTATAGAAAAATTCATTGATGCGTGCCCGGAATTTGAACCTGTGACCCCTTAGTAAGAGGCGTGTGCATATAATAAAATATGGTAGTAATAGATTTGGCACTCACATTGAAGCCCCCATATATATATTTTTTTTGCATTCAGCTTTAATATTGTTATCAAAGTTTATTAATTAAATTAAACATCATACCTACAAACAAATTTCGTGATAGAGTAGTAAAAAACTTTTTCAGTTTTGCGAGTAATAAATATATTTACGCATCTAATGATAATAATAATGTACCACAAAATATTTTAACGTTAGCTATTTAAATTAATAATGAAAAATTAATTATAATTTTTGATATACGGTACAAGATAATCAGTTAAAATACCTTCCCATTATGTTATCTACACAAGGTCAACTTTAACGCCCGGTAAATAAATATTATCTAAAAAAATACCCACAAACTTGTACAAAAATCTAAACTGTATAAAAACCGTTACATGAATGTTAAGGTAAAACCTTAAGCTTAATTAAGGCAAGAGAAGAAGACTTGAATTTTTAATTTTTCATCATCATTCTCCTGCCCTTATCCCACTCTAAATGGGGTCGGCACAACATGTTACAAACATGTTGTCACATGATTTGGCTGCGTATTTTACGACCGGCCGCCTGCCTGACGTCAACTTACCTTAGTAAGAAATAAGGGTGGTGTCTTCTATGCGGCCGGATACCACACGGCACATACCTTAGTCGCCTCTTACGACACCTCGGTAGGAAAGGAGGGTGGTCTATTCTATTCTGCCGGATACCACAGCAGACCCTCTAGTCTACATGAATCATAAAAATTATTAAGATAGTGTAACCTGTCAACAATAGTTTTAATCTAGTTTTCGGCAGAAGCTAGTAATGAGTCAATAATTTCTTATTTATTTAACAAACCTGTCGTCACCAGACTGTGCTGCGTTAAAGTACACGTCTGGTATATTGGATTCGTGCTGGCTTAACAAAGTACTGCCGGCCCGGGGAGAATGCGGACCGTGAGTTGCGTATGGAGAAAACGGAACAGTCGCTCTTAATGCCGCCAGCACAAGCAACATACCACCTGTAATGACATCGTTATATAAAAAGAAATAATATACCCGCGGTTAGTTTCACCCAAATTAACTTTAGTTTACTTTCATGAGTGTCAGTGACTTTATTTCATGTTTCACCTAGGGCTACCAATTCTACTGCTAAAATAATATAATACTGTTTATCAATACATCATACTTGTTATTGGTTTTTTGTTGTTGAAAATTCATCTCATTCTCCTACCCTTATCCCACTTTAAATGGGGTCGGCACATGTTACAAACATGTTGTCACATGATTTGGCTACATATTTTACGACCGGCCGCCTGCCTGCCGTCAACTTACCCTAGTCGCCTTTTACGCCACCTCGGTAAGAAATGAGGGTGGTCTATTCTATGCAGCCGGATACCATACGGCACATACCTTAGTCGCCTCTTACGACACCTCGGTAAGAAAGGAGGGTGATCTATTCTATTCTGCCGGATACCACACGGCCTTGTTGAAAATTAAGAATACAAAATACTGTTATCCGCATGAAAATTCTGTATAAAATATATATATAAAAATAATTAATTAATGCGGGATTCACACATTAATTAATTATTGCTTGCTTTTTTTATTTAGTCACAGAGCGCTCAGTGCAGCTAAGCCACATCAAATCACAATAATGGAGTTTAAGAACGAATCTATCAATATCTAATATTCTACACATTTTATATAGACAATATTTTATTTATAATTATGGTGAGACGTACGAGGCCTAAGACAAAAATATTAAAAACATTGAATAAACAAAATGCTGTTCATTATATTAAAATACTGTTTAATATTCTTCTTAATCCTAAATATATTTTAATTCTTGTAAAAAAAAATTGACTACCCTCTTATGAGACGGTTAAGATAGAGGCTAAGGTTGGTTGCTATATCCCTAAAGAGTAGTATGAGGTCAGATGGAGGTCGCATGTAACGAGAAAATTTGATCGTCACATATGAGTTAATACTATTAACAGTTCTTGGTATGTTGACATAAAAACATTTTTCATGAATAATTTAATTTTATAATTTTTTTAAATAATAATAAACTCAAATATAATATAAAATATATTATACTAAAGTTCCATATAATTATGAAATATATATTGTATGTATATAAAAACTTATTAATATTATGTGTATCGTACACTGAAGTTACGTTAAAATTCAATGTTTGTAATATTTCCAGACGATGCTTTTATGATAAAAAAAAATTAATTAAATACTCACATAAACTCACATAAGACAGAAATATAATTGGACATAGAATTAACAAAGTGTTTATAAAGTTTCAAATATAAAATATGTATACGAGATAACATTTTTAGATTCATTTTAAATACTAAAATTAAAGTAAATAATGTTTTACTGTACCTGGAATAAAATGTACCATACAGTATTTCATTTAACCTTTTAGCCAACGAAAAAGAAGTCTGCTAGGGACGTTTAAAATGGAAACGTTACAAGACTTACAAGCTCGCCTTATTGCTGCCCTAATTTCTTTGAAGCTCTAGTAGTTCTTATAACATTCCTTAGAGTTGGGTAATTTGGAAATAAGAAAATTCAACCCGAGTACGTGTCTAACTAAGCTTAAGTATCAAATATTATATCTACTATATGAATAAAAGAGAAATATAATATCTTCCTTATAGAATCAGAAACGGATGTACCGATTTTAACAAAATTTTCAGACAATCTTTAGATCGATCCAGCGGATAATCTCGTAAAGTTTGGTGGGAGGAAGTCTCAATTTAAAATAAAATTAATACTGTAAATTTAAATTAATATATAGTGGCCTCCATCCTTGGGCAGGCACCTGAGTTTTCTATAAAAACTTGTGTGGTTATTTTATATTTACAATTGATATTGCGCATTACGGTGTAAAACAAACATCATGAAGACCCCAGATATCCCTGGATCTTTACTGGGATATGATAAACATACCAGTCCGCAAAATATGGTATCTAAGCTCTAATAATTCTCTTCAAAGGAAAGAAAGGCTTTGTCCACCAGTGGGATAATAAACGATTGTTTCTTTTAAAAATGATATGTTAAGTGGCATGCTTTTAGTTATAACTACTAAATCTACGTCTCAATGTCCTACATGAGAACTGTAACATCATAACAGGACAATAGACTAGTCTTAAATAAAGTAAATTTATGTTCCGACTCTAAAGCCTTACGAGCAATTAATTATAACGCAGAATATAATTATAAATTAAAAATAAAAATTAATGAACACATTAGCATAACTAAGAAATAGAAAGCTTGCAATGATCTCATAAATATAGAAAACAGCGGTTGGTGAATTTCAAACAATATTTTGATAGGTATTCATAGTCTATAAGGCTGTCCCTTTCGGACCCTTTTAGATGAATAACAATTCAGAAGTTTGCCAAACTATCAAATTGTGTTCATCGATACTTTATGAAAACAAATTTCTGTAGATATAGGCATGAATTTCAAAATCACAAATCAACTACATTTACAAGTTTCGATTACTTTTTTTATTGAAAGAAAAAAGAATGCTCTAGCGCTTATTTTTATTTAAAACATTTTTTAAAATTTTTACTTGGTGGACTAATGATCTCTGAAAGGTTGAAGTAAGACAGTTATAGAAGTGTACAGGTACAGAAGGCTCTTTAAATGATCTACTCGTATATGCAATTGTAAAAAAATGAAAGTGAACATCAAACTATTGCTAGTTAAATTAGTACAAATTGATGATAAGCGCTACACACCAAAAGCTGTCAGGACGCATTTATCTAGCAAAGTAACAGGCCGTTGTGTTACTTAATGCTAAGGTGCCTTAGACGCGTGACGGCATCAATATTTTCGTTGTCCAGCTTCAGCACTGCGATTTCCAACCAGTCTAATAATTCATCATCATCATGACAGACATGGCCAGCTGGACATTCAAAAGAGAATCACCACATTCGCTTTTCTCATTTAACCACTTGCGGGAATAATTTTATTATCGTTCTAAAACACTACGCTTAGAAGTTCTAGAGCTCTTCCCCTCACCAGCCATAGATTCAGCGACGTGACCAGACCATAATCACTTGATCTATGTCGTAGACTTTGGTTACACTTTGGTTTGGGTCTTTTGGGAATGGGAAACAAACAAATATTTATAGATTAGAAATTTATATAGTTTATTTTTACATCTAAGTTGACCAAAAAGAGGTCGCTTTGTGTAACAAATTATCTTAATATATGTCCATACTATAAATTATGTATATAGTCACTTTTATAAGTACCCTTTCTTATTTACCAATCTATAGTAGTAATGTTGTCTGGAAGACATCGCTACTTCGCGATAAGGCCGCCTTAATTAATCTACCTAGTACCTATAATTTCTTATCGTAACCTTTGTATGATGTCATGAGCAGTAAATTAATATGATTGATGGATTGAAAAATCTTATTATTTATTCTGTTCAGAAAACATTACAAAACTTCGAAGTTTCTGTTATAAACGGAATGTGTACTCCAAATGATAACGATCAAAAAAAAATTAGAAACGGCAATCTACTATCTAATCTTTAATATTCATAATTTTTAACTTTTGTTAATAATAAAAAGTAGCTTAGTCAGAAAAAGATAAGAGCTATAACAAATATTTCCTTTGATTGAAAATTATTAAAAAACTTAAAGCAATAACAATTCTTAATAATAAAATAATATTTATTTTAGCTTCCTTAACAATTTGATATTTGCTATTTTGCTTTAGGAACGGTGTAATGAATCTCACCTGATACGGTTGCCAAAATAGTTAGGTTAGCGAAAAGTATCGCCGTCGCTACGCAGGCATAGAAAGGTGCTCTCGCTCGTCCACACGACCATCTCATGAAATCCCAGCACCGTAATTTCATGGTGTATTCTCCACGACGGCACAGCAGGTCCACGAATAGAGCAATTACCCACATAGTCTCCAGCAGGAAGATTAGTATTGCGCCTACACTGTTCAAATAGTGAAGATTAACGCACCAAAATATTAGAGATGAATAGAAACAAGAAGTTCATTTTGTACTCTACGCCATCAAAGAAGTCATCTGTTAGTCGTGCCGCACTATGCTTTGGTCATGCTCATAGAGTTATTATACTCTTATATAGAGTAGGAGAGCAATAGGCAAGCGTAAAAGTGCGAGTGTCCAACAAATAACAAGGGATTGAAGATAATCCACCCTTACTTATCTTTACTTAATCTATACTTATTATAAAACAAAGTCCCAATAAGCTGTCTGTCTGTATGTAATCGATTTTCTCAAAATCTACTGAACGGATCTTTGAACAGTTTTCACCAAAAGATTGTGCAATACTTTAGGATGTTTTAGGTAAATAGTACATATCGTTATTATGTAAATTGTGTTGAAGAGATCGCGCAGTTGTTAAAAAACTTGCTCACTGGGAGCTTTAGTCGCGTGCGCTGCATAAACCAGTAGAGATACCCTAAAGTAATGTACTAGAGAATTGTAGATCTATAAAATTACTACCAAAGAGTCCGCGATAGATGGTTAACTCACAATAACTACTAATGTTAAAAATTTGAATTATAGAAAAAAATTGTGACACGCAGATTACCACGCGGGCGAAGCCGCTGGCACAGCTAGTTACATATAAAAGGGAAACAGGCAGATAGGACGTCAGTTGCCTTCTTTTTTTTCGATGGATACGTTTTATAGTGGCTCCCCTACTTTAGTATAATAATTCTATAGATACAACTGTACTGTACACACTACCATCTGTTACTTGCTCTCCTTGAATACGCATACAATAGTATACCCCGGTTTTGACGTGTTGTAAGTATACGAGTATCTCATACATGAAATCACTCTGGGCACATTACGCTAAAAATACATATAATATGTATATGAAATTATTTATTTGTAAAGATTCCCAACGAACTAACTTTGACGTAATAAGACCAAAAATAGCTGTTTAGTTTCAATTCCCAGTTTCGTCTAGTGTAATCTTTAAAACAGTATAAGGTGAGATCTACCTCTAGAAAGGTTCTCTGATCGCAACCACTTCCCTGCTAGCTAAACAATATAAATTTAAGTAATTTAGATAAGATGAGATAAAGACACCATTAATTTAATTTAATTAATTAATAAGTGTACATATTTAAAATTTTTGTACATATTTAAATTTATTCTAACGTTGTGTTGTGTAGGTAGGTTGATAAGAGTTAGTGAATTTTGGTTTAAATTAACTTTTCGTAATGTAATTTGTAGAATTACGCGTTGGTTTGTGGAGATCTATTATACAAGAGTTATAGCTATAGTAATAATTTTGCTATAATTCGCGATAAAAACATTTATAAATTTAGCTTGCATATTATTCTTAATTTTATTAGATCATATAAAGTCTATCTTTTGATGATAAAAATAAAAAATAAAAAATAAAATGATGCTTCAGTTGCATGGGGAAAAGTTTGATGAATTTGTGATAGTCAAAGAGTGTAGTGCTTGTGTATTGTGGTGGCGGCGATGGTGGCGGTTTTTAGTGCATACCTTTTTACGAATCCTATATCTATCTGGCATGAAAACGGATTCGGATCTACTTTACATTTAGCATTATATATATTTTCTATTTGCTTTCTCGCGTATCGTAGTAAAATAATGACATTATTACTTTTATATTTTGGTTATGTAACTAATCATGTATGAGTATAGCTTCAAAGCAATTTCCAGTGCCTTAACAAGCTATGATTAAGTACTCTTAAACATACTAGATATGTAAAAAAAAACTCTTCCGTTTGATTTCATGAGGAAATTAATTCATTAAGATAAGATTGGCGATAATATTTTTTATATAAGGCATCTGCCTTATCGCATCATTACCTGATAGAAAATCTACTTGATAAAGCCTAAGATGGATCGTGCTTGTATACATAAAACATTTTCTATATTATAAGTCTGGCATAACGTTAGGTAAAAAAGATTTTTTAAATCTATTTTTATACACTGTACATGATTTATAGAATTAGGCGTTACTTTGTGGAGATCCATAATACAAAAGTAATACTAAAAATATTTTGCTATAATCAGCAATAAAGTAAATGCGATATGTAGAGTGGACTAACCGTTTTATTCATACCCGATTCGTAAAACATATACCTATGCTTGTATGGGTAATGCTTCGATTTGCGATTTTGTCATGGAGTCTATATGCTGATGATACTTCGGTTGTGTGGTTAAACGATTGTTAAGTTTGTAATAGTGAACGTGTGTAGTGCTTGTGTACTGTGGTGGCGGTGGTGGAGGTTAGTGCATGTGTTTTGACGAATCCTGCATGTATCGGGTATGAAAACGGATAGTCCACTCTACATTTACCATTATATATATTTCCTATTTATTTTATCGTGGATTATAACAAAACATTTTATTATTACTTTCCTTACACTGGTTTAAGTACCGGGAGCGAACATTGAGCAAATGAAAGAATTTTTGTAAGCTAATACAGACACAGCGTCATCGTATTAAAAGATACAAAGCCTTTATCTAAGGAATTTACTAAATTACTTTTCTGAGAAGGATTTGAGTTATGATTTATGGACCGCCTGCTTTTCGGTTGTACCTCGCCAACGGATTGGGCTTGATGTATATCTTACAATTAAATGTTACATTATTTATAATTCTTAATGGAAATAAAAAGCTTTACTTATTTGAAAAATAAATGGACTAGAAAGATTAAATAAAAATGTTATGGCTTTATTTAAAAATAAATAAAATATTATGCTTTTTTTCTCTCTTCAATTTTCAGGCTTTGAACCTGCGAATCTTTGGCAAGGACCGTGTGCTAATGGGCCATCACGACAAATTTACAAAAATACTTTGGATTTATATTGTATATGTAATTCCAAACATGCATCCGAATATTACGAATGCAAAAATCAGTCTCGATTAATATTGATAAAATTTAGCACAATTAAAGCCGGGTTAACATATAGGATAAAAAATCCCGTCTCTCTTTCGAGAAATTGGCATATACGTTATATTGCATTATTGATAGTACTTAATCGCTGAAGTTGTCGATAACAAATTCGCGGATACCACTAGTTTGTATATAATAAAAACATTTATACCAAGAATTTTCGTTTAAAGAAAGGATCTCAAGGAAGACATAAAACATGTTGTAAATACTCATCCCCTTTTGCGAGACTGCTCATCAGGTGTAAGCGTTACGCATTTATTATTTCGTTTTCCTTTCTTGTATATCACCTGAAGAATGTTTTCGTGACATTGTAATATGATGTATTCTATTCTAATATTAAAACTGGTAAAATGTGTTTTGTTTGTTTTCTTATACGCCTTGATAAGCTATAGATCGATATAATTTTCGTTATGGGTAAAATAAGGGCTGGAGACTTACAGGGCTCAAGTTTAAAAGAGTGCAAAACAAAGTCGCCGGTAGATGCTAATATATGTATATATGATAAATCAAACTTAGATACAAAATGTTTTAATCGTGTTTGTAATCTTCTATGAAGTTTTCAGACGTTTGTGTAACGCAAAAATTTACACACGTGAACATACCAATACATAAACATACTAATACTATTGTACAAAGGAAATCTCACACTATCTCAAAGGCACACATGTCAGTAACACCGGCAGGCCTATACCATGAACTCTTATTGCGACTCAATTGAAGACGTAAATGACGACTGCGAACCGCTTTCTTTTCGTACCATGAAGTGTGAATTGCATTGGGGTCGTAATGTTTGATAAGGATAACGTTATATGAACTATAGATAACTCTATCTCTTTTACTCACATGTTTTTAGGACGCATTCCAAACACTCATTCGGGAACGACTTAAAGTGTGCGTCTTTAAGACGTCATGGTATAAAAAAGCAAAACAATTTAGTTTACGTCTTCAATTGAGTCGCAATAAGAGTTCATGGTAGGTCTGCAGAGCCTGTGAGTGAGAATGGACGCATAGTGACACTGTTAGTGCGTGTTTGAGCTCGGAATATGTTCATACAACACCAGTGGTATGTATATAGTGTATATGTAGAGTATATTCTAGTAATACAAGTGAACACATACACCACTTGTCTCCCCAGAATGTGTTTCTCAAACGTATGCCGATTCATTCACTTCACAAGCTGTTAAACTATGGAATAAACTGCCCGTTTCCTTTCGTAAATTAAAAACAATATCTTCATTTAAACAAAACATTAAAAAAAAATTCTCAGCCGATATTAATATATGATAATAAATATATTTTATTCTATTTATTATTTTATTATATTTATTATATGTACTATAATTTTATTTTATTATTTCATATTACTTTTAATTATATTTTTGTTTCTTAATTTAAGTTTTCCGTATTTTAAGTTTTATTTTAATTTTAATTTTTTATAATTAGTTTTAAATTTTTATTAGAACCTCTATCAAAATTCAAGTGGTTGGCTGGAAGAGATTCCGATTACGGAATAAGCCCGCCATTGCATTAACACATGCAATAAAGAGATTACAAACAAACAAACAAACAAACAAACAAACAAACAAACAAACAAACAAACAAACAAACAAACAAACAAACCAAATAGTTACTTTTTATAACTCATATGCTATAAAAATATAAATAAAGGCTATAAAAATTCTTTATTTTCCTGCGAAAACGGGAAATAAAATAAATTACACGGTTGTGAGTGTTTTCAAAAGTTAAAGCTGACGCGAACAAAGTATCCCGCAGCAACCCTTAATATTACCTAAATAAAAGAAATATAATTGATTTGTCATTTCCTAGAGCCTAGAATATACTTTATATTTTAGACGATTTGAATTTGTAACCCCAAATAGGCTGATTTATTTACATAATTAGAGGTTAGTTTGCAGTTTGTGGAGGTCCATAATACCGAAATAATAATATCATTGCTTTTATAATTAGTTAATATTTATACAATTTTTCCTTTTTTAATCAGATTCTATATCCATATTTATACAACTCTAAAATCTCATCGTTCCTTTAAACCTTACTTCCAACTTGATCCTAATCTCTTTAGAAACGAGCCCAACAATAGACTTAAGACGGTCAAAGTTCAATTCTATAACTATTAGACCTTATTTGTCCGGGACTATAGCCTTTTGTGTTTCGGCAACCGTTTTAGGCGCTATTTTACTCAACTGCTTATTGTTATTTTATTGGATACAGGTATGGTATTTTTTATATACAAAACTATTGATATAATTTTTTTTTATAATCTATGTTTACTAAGAAAATCTATGGAATTAAAAAAATCCATTCTCATACAATATACATACATTCAAGATTAGTAGCACGTATCACAAACCAACTCACTACGCAAACACAGCACACATTCGCTATGACAATATCAAATATTGTTTCGACCCATCATCATAAGTAGATAGTCTCCACGACAAAATCGCAAAGCATTTTTAATACTTACATTACACCCGGCGCAACCTCATATCCCAGAACAGTAAGTTGGGCACCTGCACCACTCATCACTGTGAACAAGAAATCACAGTTTATTTTGCCATTGACACATTTACTGACGGACGTTTTTGGTTTTTTTCATGGAATGGGATGAGATCCGGTTATGTGGGATTCCTATCCATTCAAACCCCCTCAATGATATGCCTCTGGACTTGCAGAGAGGACCCGGTATCTCTGACGAACTGCACTATTGCACTTCTCGTGCTCTTTCAAATATAGTGCGGAAATTTTGTGCGAAAATCCTTTTTCTACTTCCACTCAGTTTCACTACTTTCCCCTACTGCCAGTGGTGAGACCATATAAAATACATACTTAAATACAAATATACATCCAGGCTCGAGGAACCAACAAAATATTTATAGAAGATGTTGGACCTCGGCGGGAATCAAATCCGCGACCCGCGTAGCTAAAGGCAGGGTAACTGCCAACTGCGCCAGGCCAGTAATATGTAACCTACTAATCCGCATTAGAGCAACGTAGTGAGTCTAAGCCCCAACACTTCTCTACAAAAAGGAGAGAGAAGGTCAATGACCAGAAAAACAATATTAAACTTTAATAAAATAAGAATTTACCAAATTCAAGTAACTTAATGTTATACTAAACATAATACATAAAACAAACAAACATTATTTGAGTTTATTATTAGTATTACTATATTAATGCTGGCTATAAATAATTTATTATCGTGGTATGTTTTTAGTATCAGTTTTTATAGAAACGCATATAATAAATTCTAGACCACTTACCGATAGCTGTTATAAGGCCCCATGACCTTGCAAAAGGCTGTAACAAATCCCATAGTCTGGATTCCAATGTCTTTTTTGGTACAGCTCTGTTCACTGTATTTCTTTTACTACCGCTTTGAGGCGGATTAGTCCCAGTTTCCTGGGTGGCCTGGTTTATTTCCACAGCAACGCTCATTTTCTTACTTCATCTGTGCTAATTAAATTATCCTTTAAAAGTACAACAGAATTTAGTAACTATCAACTACCTCGATATACTTTAAAGTCCAAATAATAACACATATATCGCACCTTAATTAAACTTTATAAATCCGTAAAAATATAACGTAGTCACTTTCACATGTATTATAACCAATTTGCTGTTTTTAAATATATTTTTCAATTTTCATTATAATTTCAATGATCGGGAAGGATTATTTATAGAATTTGTTTTGATAAAAGCACATCATCTTATTGAAACTGGCTTAGTGCCAGAACACAAATACAACACCTTGAAACACTTCTTTGTAAACAGTTGTTATATTATTTTTGTGAAATAACTACAAAAACTCACGTCAGACAGTACGTTACTCATTTAAAATGAACATATTTATTTTCTATACGTGTCTATCCACGGACGCGCAATCTTCCTCTGCTGAAACTTACAGTCGACTTACGGCTGCTGCCTCTTGACGGAGTAGTGTGTGACGTAAAAATTCGTACGTGATATATGAAATAAATTTCCTCAATAAATTTATGATTTGATATTGGTATAGCTTGTAATTTACATATAGAATATATCGTTCGATAAAACATTTTATTTATAAAATCAATAAATAACGATTTAAAAAAAAATCGGCCGTGTGGTATCCGGCTAAGTAGATTAAAGGGGATTAGGCAGTTCGAATGATGAGGAATAAGCTTTCTTATTCAATTATTCAAGCATATGTAAATAATTATTAAAATGAAATAAACAATCCTTAACACGTTATTGTATAACCGATGATTACATGCGTAGTTAATTACAATTAAAGTAGTAATTAGTTACGGTCTCTTAGTATAATAAAAGACCATCATTATATACTTAGTATAATTATTATTATTAAAAAAAAAATAGCGTTTTACTTTTTTGTTTGCTAGCAGATTAAAATATAATAGTGAACTACAAATTTTTATTAAGTAACCAATGTGTTAATCAGGAGTTTCTTTTAATTCGATACGCCTGCTCTCGTACTCTTAAATAATAATGAATATCGTTTTACCTATTTTTTATTACCTATATTAGTTTAAGAACTAAATGGTGAAATATTAATAAAGTAATACGTTCAGACTGTTATACCATCAAAGTTTTCGAAGGTATTGAATTAAATAAGGATGAGTAACTGGAGGGACATTCACATCCGCATTATTATAGTATGTTTTACTTTTTTCATCATAGTTCATACTATGCTTGCATGATATAGTTTTGTTTTCAATTATGGTTTTTTGGATTTTAATCCCCCACAATAATTAATATGGCCAATTTTTTATTCTACTATTTCTACTTTATTTTAATTCTACTTTAATCAAAATTTACGCGACTTATAAAAAACTTATATTACATTATTGTCATTAGTTTTTCTAATTTCTAATACAAAAAAGTTCTGTTATGTACATAATAATTATAATAATAATTTTTAATTGAGGTCTAGATCTACCAGTTATTGTAGTTTATCTGTCAAAATTTGGTAAATTTTTGGAATTTGAAAAGAAATAACATGAAACAAAAAAAATACCTACATTTCTTCGCTTGCTTTTAGATCGTTATACTCTGTGGTTTAATCTAGGAGGTTTTGTTTGTTTTGATTGGCTTAGATATACTTTACGTGCTCTGATTGGTTCATTGTAGGTTGCTTACAATATGTTACGAATATCACCAACCACAGCCGCTAACGCCATTTTGTTAGTGATTAGTAAAGTTGTACATGAGTTGTACTATCTTGTGATTATTTTAAAGGCTTCTTATTAAGCAATGAGCGTGTAGTATCTACATAAGAGTTAGTGAATATAAAAAAATTGTGATAAAAAATCAAACAATGCAAACGGGAAGTGGAACAAAAAACCCACCATGGGCCCGTTCAAACGTAAATACAAACATGACCGGCATGAATCCTCAAATAATGGATCCAAATGCCGCTATGATGTCGCAGCAAGGCATAATGCCTTTTCAACAAACCCAAGCAGTTTTTAATCCGAGCATGATGCAAGCTCAAGGTGGAATGGCAATGCCGATGGCGGGTCAGATGCCAATGAACCAAATGACTCAAGGTCAAATGTACCCAGGAAATGTAGTAGCGTATCCTACGCCACGTGCTTTGAACCCAAACATATATCAGAACACCACTCCTACTCAAACCCAGCAAACAAATGAACAGCGAGTTTTCACCGGCACTGTAACTAAGACACACAATGACTTTGGTTTTGTTGATCACGATGTATTTTACCAAACCTCTGTCTGCGCAAAAGGGGCTATTCCCAAAGTTAATGATAGAGTATTAGTTGAAGCGACCTATAATCCGAATATGCCATTCAAATGGAATGCGACGCGAGTTCAGGTGTTGCCGAAAGCCGGCCTAAATCAAAAAGTTAACCCACAAAAGTCAAATTCATATAATGCAGTTCCACCGCCATCTAATAAAAAATCAATGATATCGCGTCGTGACGATCGCAGAGATGACCGGGGTCCACGAAGAGATGATAGGGTTAGTGTTTTCCCAAAATATTTATTTTCTGTTTACATGCAATTTATTGTTTATTATTATTGTTTTCATGTCCAAGTTAATTTAAAAAAGGAATATTTTGGTATTATAAATTCTGAAAACAAAACAACACATATTAGAATCAAACGAATCAGTTGTTAGATTGAATTTTAAAAGATAATGAAGAACATGTAGCATTTAATAGATAATAAAGAACAGCACACATGTGTGACTTTCATATTAAAAATTTATATTGCACTTACTGTTTTTAGAAAAGATCTCGTACCCGAAGTCGATCAAGATCTCGTGACAGGAGAGATAGTCGCAATCGCAGAGATTCACCACCACGAAAGCGTACTTTTGTCCATCAGCCTTCACCAGTAAAATATGTTGTTAGAGTACCCAGGATTCCTCTTGATATGTAAGTACATAGTGTGTTAAATTGTATTCTTTTTTATATGTGACCTTTAATAAGACTGATCGGTAATGAACTCATAATACCCAAACTAGCCTCAAAAATAATCCACGGTTAGATTACAGCTCATAAAATTTGGTATATGCAGGCATAGTATTGCAATAAAACATAGCACAGCACATACAAATCTCATGAGTGACCCATAACTTGGAAGAACAAGATATATAAGTATTTTAAATAATTTATAGCATGATGTCATTGATGGTGTTGAAATAAGATTTATAATTTATCTAACTCAATTAAGGTTATTTCAAATTAAGCCACTTTAATACTAAGTGTGTAATATGTATATAATTTTCTATTAAGGAACTACATTAAAATAATTGACATATTAAAAACAGAATATGAACCACTTTGTAACTGAAATTAACTGTTATATTCCTTTCAGACACAAAATTGATGTTCCTACCTTATCACAGAGGTATACTAATCTTTATATACCATCTGATTTCTTTAATGCCTATGTAAAATGGGGGGAAACATTTCCACCTCAGGCACCATTTTCGCTTAACAATCCATGCGCATACCACATTATGAGCAAAGAAGTTCCTGATCCAAGTCCTAATGAATCAATTTTAGAACCACCTGATGCAGATTATCGGTTTTCAGCTAAGGTAACACGATTATTGTACTATAATGTTCTATTTTTGCTTTACTATTTGTTTATATTATATAATTTAAAAATATATTTACAGGTTATGTTAATTAGTATGCCAACATTAGAAAGTCTATATCAAAAGTGTGGATTAACAAAAGTTGATGAGAAGGATAAACGTACAAACAAAATGCCTTTGCATCCTACTCGATTGATCAAATTTCTTGTTGGACAAAAGGGTAAAGGGGGAGAGAACTTTGCTATCGGTGGGCCTTGGAGCCCATCTCTTGATGGGGAGAAACCAGATTCAGATCCAGGAGTTTTGGTTAAAACTGCTATACGAACGTGCAAAGCCCTTACTGGCATTGATCTGTCAAACTGCACTCAATGGTAAGTTCGTTATCCTTTTTTACATCTGACTGGTGATTTATGTGTATCCAGAAAAGTCGATATAGTTAGTTCCTTAGTCCCAACAGAATCTAGAGTATTTTCTTTAAATAGCAAATGTTTTTCTCATCCTCATAATCTTATTTAATTTTACTCTACTTAGTGATTAAAGAGACTTAGAAGAAGAAACTCTGGATTCTTATTTCACTATACCATGGTACAGTACGCATTCATTATGTGAGAGTAATGATAGTTCATACATCGAGCACGGTTGCATTCGGAAGCAGAGCTATGTATCGTCCATTCAATCGACTTTCGTACGAGATGTATCGTGTCCGTGCAGCGGACGGGCAGCCCGAGGCCGGCTGCAGTTGTGAGTATCTATCACTATAACTTGGTTACCCGCGCAGGTACCGAATGGTGGAGTTTTACTACTGGCGCGAGGGCAGCGGCGGCAAGTCGAGGCTAGAATGTGTGGTGTTGTTCCTGCCGGACGTGTGGTCCGCTCAGCCATCGCGTATCGAGTGGACGACGGTCATGGACCACTATAAAGCAGCCTGCGATGCTGCTTTGAAAAAGCTAGACGGCGAAGAGAAGAGTTCCAGCGACGATATGGCATCGGACACCGCAGCGGCTGCAGCGGACGACACCGGTGCCACGGACAAATCCCAAATTGTTTGTTCCCAGTTTTGTTTGGTTTTGTTTCCGGCTGCGCGAGCTACTAAATCCTGATGACATCGCCAGTGCTGCCGCTACGAATTTCCGATTCGATGCTGATCGGGCAGATGTCGACATTGTCACAACATAGGCACATTTACTTTTAGTAAACTTGGCTGGTTGAGATAATAAATTTAATTAAAAAAAATCAAAAGTTTATCGCCTGAGCTAATACGTTTGTTTGTTTGGTTGGAAGTATAATCCTTATGTATTTTCAGGATGCCTTTAAGGAATCTGAACAGAATGATAGTACAATTACTATAGATGAGAATGATGATGATGAAGAGGACAAACCGGAGCCGACTCATTATTCTAAAATAGATTTAAGAACCATTAAAGTAGATCAACTACGACAAGAGCTACGCGCGCGTAATGTAAGCTGTAAAGGTAAGTTTATTATACATCTATATTTAATACTTAATATATAAAGCTAAAGTTTGTTTGTTTGAATGTGCTAATCTCAGGAACTATTGGACCGATTTGAAAAATTCTTTCAGTGTAAGATAGTCTATTTTTGACGAAGGCTATAGACTATATAAAATCACGCTATAATGAATAGGAGAGGAGCAGCAATAAAAAATTTGCGGCAAAATTTAAAGCTTTGCTTGCTTACGCTAAATAAACGGTGAAAGTTATTAAAAAATCACGTAAATAAAAGTTTAAATTGAAAAATAAAAGTCCGCGACAGCTTATATCTAGCATTTAGGGTTAACCCACTTTGACCATAATTAATATAAGTATTGCGGTCTACTTAAATAATAAGACTGCAGTCCACACAAACGAAGTTGTGTTTAAAGGCTAGTATCACATAAAATACCTATTAAGTCAATTTATATTGATAATCTGAATACATTTATTTAGGGCTTCGGGGACAGCTCGTTTCCCGCTTATCTAAACTAATAAAAGCGGAAGAAGAAATAGATGGTACGGGTGAAGATGTTATGGAAGTCGAAGATGATGAACAAGATGAGAAAAAAGAAGTAGCTCAGGACGCTAAGGACAGTAATAAAGATAATTCTGAAGGTTAGTGATCTTAAGCTGTAAAAATTAACTAGCTGTGCCAATAACGGCTTCGCCCGCTTTTCCCGAATTTTAGAAATTTGGAACAAAAATAGTTATTGTGAGTTAACGGTGAGAGATAGAGACATGCTATCGTGGACTTTTTTGTAGTATTTTTATAGATCTACAAATCTGTACTACATTACTTTGGCGTATCTCTGCTGCTTTACGCAGCGCACGCGACTGAAGCTCCAAGCGAGCAAGTTTTTTAACATCTGCGCGATCTCTTCAACACAATTTTCATAATACCGATATGTACTATTTAACTTACTTAAACCATCTGGCTCTATCTTTTGGTGAAAACCGTACAAAAATCCGTTTAGTAGATTTTGAGAAAATCGATTAGATACAGACAGCAAGCAGCAGATTTAATTTGAATTCTTTAAAAAATATAATAATTACTTAATAGTGTATTTTGTTTCTCATTTAATTTGTAGCTGATGACTCAGTTGTCATAACTGATGATAGAGAAGAGAACCAAGACAAAAGAGATGTAGAAAAAGATAAAAAGGACAAAGAAGTTGATAAGAGAGAAGGTAATAATAAAGAAAATAAAGATAAAGCTGAAGAGAAAAAGGAAAAACCGAAAACAGAAAAAGAAATTGAGGAAGAAAAGAAAAAGGTAAGATAATCTTTCATCTCTACATTGTTGTGAGATGGCGAAAGAGAAATTTTTGTCACTGTACCCTATTGGTGTTCCCTTAAACATCAACTACTATAATTTATAGAAGTAGGCGTTGCTTTGCGGAATTCGATAATACAAAAGTTATGATAGTATTATTTTGTTAAGAAAATCTATGTAATGCTAAGTGTAGGAAGCAAAACTGTTCTCATACCTTATACATGCAGGGTTAGTTACCACACGTATCACAAGCCACTACTACCAACAGCACGCTACACTAGCACTAAACACATTCACTACGACAATATCAAAGATCGTTTCGCCCCGTAACCGAAGCATCGTCAGGAAATGACCCGTTGGCGCAGTAGGTAATAGCCCTGCCTTCATCTCCGTGAGTCGCGGGTTCGATTCCCGCCGAGATCCAACATTTTCTATAATCAATATGTTGGTTCTTCGAGCCTGGGTGTGTATGTGTATTTAAGCATAGATTTAAAATTATATATTTAGTTTATCTACATACATATATAGATAGATTCAGCTTCATACAAGACAGCAGTTTAGTAATATATAGTTAAAAATATTTAAAAGATTGACAGCCGAGTTTCTTGCTGGTTCTTCTCGGTAAAGCAACATTCCGAACCAGTTGTAGCTTCATTAATCATATTGATCTTGCAATTCAGAAGTGCTTGGAATGGCTTATTTGAATAAAGATTATTTGGATTTGATTTGATTTGCAGACTCTAATAGAGTGTGATAAGGGCAGTAGAACGATAATATGGTTTAATAAAGCCTACATTTGTTATACCGACGATAAAATTTCCATATTATTTTTTAAAATCTCCGCCGTGTGGTATCCGGCTGAGTAGAATAGACCACCCTCATTTCTTACCGAGGTGTTGTAAAAGGCGACTAAGGTAAGTTGACTCACCGTGTGGTATCCGGTTGAGTAGAATAGACCACCCTCTTTCATACCGAGGGGTCGTAAAATACGTCTAAGGTAAGTTGACGTCAGGCAGGCGGCCAGTCGTAAAATACACAGCCAAATCAAGTGACGACATGTTTGTAACATGTTGTGCCGACCCCAATGATGAGTGGGATAAGGGCAGGAGGATGATGATTATTTTAAAAAATCTCAATTTTTATTTCATTCTGTAGAAATAATGTCTACATCATATTAAAAAATTACAGCTAGAAAAAGAGAAACAAGTACTAAAGGCCCGTTATGAGTTACCAACAAGTCCACACATAATCGTGCATCCATCAGCTTCGGCGAAAGCCGGAAAATTCAGTTGCAGTGTTGCCACAGTATCTCTTCTTCTTGACTATCGAATCACAGACAACAAGGAACATAGTTTTGAGGTGGGTTGTGTAAAAATATTAAATACTTGTGTTCACCAGACTACCTTCGCGCCGAGTTTAATGTTAAATACCCTCAATTATCTACTATATTGAGTTTTCCCATTCCCAACTTAAGATTTTTTAAATCCTATATATCTACTGTGAACTGGCAAATTATCCTATCCTATTTTGGACAACTTTTCAGGTGATTATTTGATCATTTGCAATAATTTTAATGTAATAAAAAACATTTAACTTTAAATATGTTTATTTATTTTCAAATATTCTAGTAGATAAAACGTTGATACGGTAAATGATAGGCAGTAGCACCCAATGCCCTTAAAAAGTGATTTGGGACATATTGCCAGTTCACAGTCGATATTAGTTCAGTATATAAGCTTGTATTGTACGATTTCTCATCTTTATTTTATTCACTTTGTAACTTATGATATTAGTATGAAATTCTAGTTTTTAAAATGAACAAACAAAATAATGAAACTTGATTTAACTGCTGCACAGTCCAAAAAAAATTCGCCCTCGTGAATATTAGTGTGTCACAATATTTGTCCGCGTAGTTCTCTACAGGAATTTCACCGTAATGTGAAATAAACCTAAACCATCTTCAAGAATCGCAACATCTTTTAGTAAAAACTACAAAATCCGTTTAGTAAATTTTAACAAAATCTATTACATACAGACAGCTTTTGAGGACGTTGTCTTATAAGTACAGATACATGTTTATGTTTTTTTATCAGCTTTTTGTTTTTGCCGAGTTATTCAACGAGATGCTGATGCGTGACTTCGGTTTTTACCTCTACAAAACTCTCTACACATTACCTGAAAAGCCAGAGAGAGTTGAAGAATCTAAAGAGAAAGACAAGAGTGCGGAAAAGAACGACAAAAAAGACGAAAAGAAAGCTGAAAATGACAAAAAAGAAGAAAAAAAAGATGATAAGGATAAAAATAATGATAAAGACAAAAAGGATGAGAGAGATAAGAGAGATGATAAACGCGATGTAAGAAGACGTGAAAGACGGGTAATGTTATTGAATGTTTCTCTATAAGACTCAAAAGTATTTAAAATATATTCCATAGGTTTAGGTACTTAACTAAATGTAAACAAACAAAACCATGACTCAAGTGTGTATCATCTGCAATAGTACCATAATAAAATGGCGCAAATAGAATCGATAATTTTTAATGCTTTAAAAAATATATTTAATGTAATGTAATGTGTTATAATCTGCATATTAAAAAAAAACTTTTTGACATGTTTAGTTAGTACCTAAACCTGTGGATTATAGTCATTGTTTATTAATTAATATTGTAATTCGATTCCAATTATTTAATTACCAACAAACTTTAATTTATATACCAATGAAATTGCCGTTCATGCCTTTTATACTAATCGGTGATGTATTTTGTGTGAAAATGGATAATTAATTGTTATCTCGAATGGACGGCAAAATCAGAAATTTGAATTTATTGAAACGAATCATATATAAGCTAGTAGCATATGTGAGTGCAACAATTGCTTATATATATTTGTTTTTAATTTTATTCAATTTATTAAAAAATATTGTGTCACAATGTTAGTTACAATACTCCAAAACGACTTGACCGATTTTTATGAAATTTTGTATGCATATTTAGTAGGCCTTAGAGTCGACTTTTATCTATTTTTCGTAACTTCAATGGTAAGGGTTGTCAACCCCCAACATTTTTTTTATAATATGCACTTCCCTACAAATAATTATTATGGCAATATAATGTTTGTCAAGTCAGCTAGTTATATATAATATTATAAAAAAACAAAATTCTTCTATTTATTTATTCAGATTCGACTTCGACTGTGAACCGGCAATATGTCCTATCCTTAATTCTAATTTAAATCTACTAGAAAATTTATTTACAATTTTTTTATTTATAAACGTTTTTAAAGTCAACTGTATTTTTTAATTGATAAAAATTATTGTGAATGTATTAAAAAACGTTTTTTCTTCTTCCTGAAAAGTTGTCAAAAATAAGATAGAACAATTTGCCAATTCACAGTCAATATATCAAAATATGAACACAAAACAACAACACAACAATTACAATTCTGAAATTAAAATTTTAATACATTTTTTCATAAACGATGAAAGTCCATCGCAAATCTTCTACATATGTATTATTGACATTTATATTTAACTAGCTGTGCCAGCGGTTTCGCCCTCGTGGAAATCAGCGTGTCACAATTTTTTCCAGAATTCAAATTTTTGAACATAAAAGTAATTATTGTGAGTTAACCATAAGAGATAGAGACATGCTGTCGCGAACTTTTTTAAGTACTTTTATTCTCTAGTACATTACTTTAGCGTATCTCTGCGGGTTTACGCAGCGTATTCAAATTCAAATTCAAATAAGTCTTTATTCAAATTGGCCTATTACAAAGACTTTTGAATCGTAAAATTAAAATTAAATTGAAGCTACAACTGGTTCGGAAAGGTGCTCTAACCGAGAAGAACCACCAAGAAACTCGGCGGTCACTCTTTTAAAAAATAAATATTACAATTTTGTATTAACTATTGTTAACAAACTTAGATTATACTATCGTCTAGTACATAGCTGGTCGCAATTTAGTTCCAAGCTTTCTTATCATTGACATAGTCTTCAACATTATAGAAAGCTTTATTAATAAGAGTCTCTTTAATTGCTTTTTTGAACTTGTGTAAAGGCAAGTCCAAAATAGATTGAGGAATTTTATTATAGAAAAGTATACAGAAGCCCACAAACGATCTACGTACTTACTGAAGCCTTAGCCTTGGTATTATTAATTTATTTCGGTTTCGTTCAGTTCAGTTCGTACGCAACTAAACAGTTTTTTTACAACTGCGCGATCTCTTCAACACGATTTACATAATACTGATATGTACTATTTACCTAAACCATCCGGAAGTATTGCACTATCTTTTGGTGAAAACCGTACAAAAATCTGTTCAGTAGATTTTGAGAAAATCGATTGCATACAGACAAACAGCTATTTGGGACGTTGTTTTATAATAAGTATAGATAAAATGATTGATGGAGCTTTATATATAATACCAGGATTCACATAGTGATGATGAACGCAGCCAGTCTCCAAGGCGACGCAGTCGCGGAGTAGACCTACCACCCGATCCATATCTCTTACTGTCACTCGTGTACTTCGACACGGCGCGTGGAGGCAGCATCACACGCAAAGACCTGCAGAATCTCTTCATGAGCTTGGGCCTTCAGCTTTCGCGATCCCAAGTGCGCAGTATACTTGAAAAAGTTTGCATTCGAGACAGCTTCAGTTACAAGTAAGTATATATATAATAGTAAAGTAAAGTAGCGGCCTGTTACAATCCCACAGCTGGGAATAGGCCTCCTCTCTCCGTTTCTGGAGAGAAGGGTTAGAGCTAAGACCTACCACTCTGCTCCAATGCGGATTGGTAGGTGACACATATCGCCAGAATTCTCTACAGATATGCAGGTTTCCTCACGATGTTTTCCTTCACCGAAGAGCGTGTGATAAATTGCAATTATCAATTAGACACATGAGTTTTAATAGAAAAACTCATTGGTGCCTGCCCGGGTTCGAATTCGTGTTCACCTCGAAAGAGTCGCACGGTCTCGCCGCTGGGCTATATATACTCATAATAAGTTGTGATATAGCCCAGCGGTGAGACTAGGCAACTCTTTTGATAGACTAACGAGTTCAATCGCCAGGCACAGGCACCAATGAAGTTTTCTATTAAAACTTATATGTCTAATGTCTTGCAGGTGACACCAATAGTAGATAGTCCAATAGTGGACTATTCCACCCATTTCCACCTGACACTCTTATGAGTTGACCACCCGTCCTGTGCCCACAGACGTCTCCGATATTAGATAGATATATATGTCTAATTGATTATTGCTGTTATCACACGCTTTTAACTGAAAAGAAACATTGTGAGGACACCTGCATAACTCTAGAGAATTTTGGAGATATATGTAACCAACCAATCCGTATTGGAGCAGAGTGTAGCTCCAACCATTCTCTCCAGAAACAGAGAGAGGAGACCTATTCCCAGCAGTGGGATAGTAACAAGCCGTTACTTTACTTTTTTTATATTACTTTTACCTTTGTATAGTGGATCTCCACAATGTATAGCCTAAATATATAAATTATTCTGGTCAATTTAAAAGAGCATAATCATTTTGTAGTGTAAATATCAGAACAAAACTAGAATGTGTATTTTTGTTTAAAGGAGTCTCGTTCAGGCAATTAAAGATCTATCAGCTGGGACACAGGATGGAATACAAGATCTGCCGCTAGATGGCACTGTAGGCACCAGTGAAGTACCTCCACATGTAAGCAGTTATTATTTTTTTTTTTTTGAAATTTTTGCCAACTTTGCACGGACTTTTTATCTGTAAGTTCCGAGACGGCAATCTTAAGATTGTCAGAAAATTTAATTAAAATCGGTTAGGCCGTTTCGGAGTATAAAGGACATAAAGACAAAACATTTATTTTTATATATTAATTTCAACGTTTTATGATATTAATGTATACTTTCAGATAACAGAGCTGGAGTCCACAATCGCTGCGGGCAATCGTGAAATTTTGCCCCTATTCAACAGTGGTAATGATCAAAATGAAAATGGATCCTCAACTGGTACAAAAGATGTTAGTGATAGTGGTGAGTGTAGTTTGGTAATATAAAAATACTGGATAATCAATCGCTCGCCGTGTGGTATCTGGCTGAGTAGAATAGACCACCTTTAATTCTTACCGAGGTGTCGTAAAAGGCGACTGAGGTAAATAGACCGACCGTGTCGTATCCGACTGAGTAGAATAGACCCCCCTTTTTCTTACCGAGGTGTCGTAAGTGTCGTAATCCTGTCAAATAGCGTAAGTGATTGACATTTATGTATGCGTTCAGAAATGTATTTAGTTAACTTTTTTAAAAGAGTGAATAAACTGTCTGTATTTTTTTTTATCAATTAAAAAGGTTGAAAAATGCAGGTACATAGAAGTTCATTAACATTTACGCGTGATTCAGACATTTATTTTGTGTCATTGTATTACGTTCATCAAAGCCTGAATTTCAAACTTAGGCTAAAGCAACACTACCTTTCCTCGCTGTCATAACTTATATCTATGTAGGTTTATTATGTTTTGTATTAGTATTAGTGTATTATCTTGTATTATATATATGTATTCTATTTTATGATTATAAGAAAGTAAGTTTATCCCAATTTAATTTATAATTGTTTTATAGTGTTTTTAATAATTTATCTTTTACTATTAATGTACCTATACTATGTTTTCACTTACTTTCAAACCACCAAGGGTCGCTGGCAGAGATCTTTTATAGAGATAAGTGATCCTTTGTACTTGTTTTCTTTACCTGTATTTTCTTATATATTTTAATTTTGGTATATAAATAAATATATGCTTCCGGATGGAAGCAATTTTGGGCTTTGAAAGAAATCATGAAAAGCAAAGAAATTGGATTAAAAATTAAGAAAATAACTTTTGATCGCTGCATACGGGAGTATGCAGCGATCAGGTTTCACAGCCATATGTGATGCAGGGGACTGCATCACATATGGCTGTGAAACCTGGGCATTGAATAATCACCATAGGGAGAAACTAGCGAAGTGCCAGAGAGCCATGGAACGAAGTATGCTTGGACTAAAACTAAAAGACAAAGTCAGAAATACAGATATAAGAACAAGAACTAAACTTACAGACATCCTGAGCCGTATTGACCAATTAAAATGGAGATGGACTGGCCACATGCTTCGAAGTAGGGAGGATAAATGGAACAAAAAGGTGTCACCTTTTTGTTCCATTTATCCTCCCTATCTTTGGTACCCTAGAGATGGGTGTAGGAGCAGAGGTCGGTAAAGCAAGAAGATGGGAGGATGATTTGAAAATAACTTTGGGTCCTCTTTGGCCAAGAGTGGCAAGAGACCGAAAACAATGGAAAGACCTGGAGGAGGCCTTTGCTGCAAGGCACACCGAGCAGCGTGATATCCTATAGAATTTTTAAAATTGTTAACTGAAATTACGCCACGCTGTTACTCGGATTTAAGGCTTTATTATTATTATTATATAAATAAATAAATAAATACATTAGTTCAGTTAAAAGTTACACCATTCATTGACTATTAGGCGGTACGAAGTTCGCCGGGTCAGCTAGTTATTAATAAATTATAATTGCGTCGCTAACAGGTGTGGTGATGTACAAATCGCGTGTAGTCGACGTGGGCGCGTTGGTGCTTGGAGCGTCGCGGTGGGCGGGCGAGCGTGCGCGCCTCGAGACCGCCCTGAGGGACGCTAATGTCGCCCTCAAGGCCGCCAAAGCGACCGCTGCTCGCACCCAAAACGCCGAGAGAGGCGCCCAAGTACAGTTGAACGACCTCTCCTCAGCATTAGCGGCGGCGCGTGCCAGAATCACTTCGCTTACAGTACGTGTTTATATATTAATAATAATAAATATATGGGACATTTACACACACGGTAAAAAAGTAAAGTAAATTTATATATTGACTACGGATTTACCCGCGTGGAAATCAGTTTGTTACAATTTTTTTTCCCTAATTGAAATTTTGAATACAAAAGTAGTTATTGTAAGTATACCATAAGAGATAGAGACATGCTATCGCGGGTTTTCTTTGTAGTATTTTGTAGTTCTAAATTTCTCTAGTACATTAGTGTGTGATAAAGCTGTGATAGCCTAGCGGTGAGACCGTGCGACTCTCTAGAGACGACATAGGTTCAAAGCCCGGGCAGGCACCAATGAGTTTTTCTATTAAAACTTATTTGTCTAATTGATAATTGCAATTTATCACACGCTTTTCGGTGAAGGAAAACATCGTGAGGAAACCTGCATATCTCTAGAGAATCTAGGGATATGTGTAACCTACCAATCCGCATTGGAGCAGCATGGTGGGTTAGCTCCAATCCTTCTCTCCAAAAACGGAGAGAGGAGGCCTTAGCCCACCAGTGGGCATAGTAACAGGCTGTTACTTTTACACACGGTCGTCCGTCCCCAAAGTAAGTAACTTAATACTTGTGTTATTGGTGACGGACAACTGGTAGATATACTATATATATAAGTTTAAATACATACTTAAATACAAATACACACCCAGGCTTGAAGAAACAACAAATTGTTTATAGAAAATGTTGGCCCTCGGCGGGAACCGAACACGCGACCCGCGGAGCGGAAGACAGGGTCACTACCCACTGCTCCAACTGGCCAGTCATTACTGAGTACTTGATCTCTGTGCGACGACTATTTAAGTGATGTTTTGTTTTATTAACAGGCAAGCTCGAAAATATTCCATGCAGCACTTAAGAGTATCCAGTCGAAAGTAGAAGCGGTTGTCAATATCAAATACGAAGATGATGATGTTGTTGAAGTTGTCAATGGACCATCGAAGTAAGCATTTATTCTATTAACCTTAGAATATCTGAATCATCAATCCATCATTCAAAGTAATAAGTAAGACTTTTAATAACCCTTTGCTGACGAGCAACGCAAAGGCCTTTATAAGGAAGAATTTAGTGGAATGGTAACCTTGAACTCAGCTCCAATGCGACATATCCAGAGGAATCCAAGTGTATATAGAAAATAATATTCTCTTTTGCTGTAAAAGGAAGAAATGTTTTTTTATATTGATTAATTAAAAAAGAGTAACTCATAGGTTGTCTGCATGAGTATGAACCTGTTAATCATTGGGAAATTTACAAATTTTCACTCTACACAGACCACACACATGAACACTGAAACCCAAATTTATAGTACATCTTTTTTATATTTACTGAATGCTTTCAACTACAATGAATTCAAAAACAATAAGTTTCAATATTATCATGGTTCCTAAATATTTATGTACTGTTAATATGATAAGAAAGTGTGAATTAAATTGCAACCAGCTACGCGCTAGAAGCTGTGATAGCCTACCGGTGAGACCGTGCGACTCTCTAGAGGCGACATAGGTTCAAACCCCGGGCAGACACCAATGAGTTTTTCTATTAAAACTTATGTGTCTACTTGATAATGGCAATTTATTACACGCTTTTCGGTGAAGGAAAATATCGTGAGGAAACCTTCAATCTCTAAAGAATTCTAGGGATATGTGTAATCTACCAATCCGCTTTATAGCAGCGTGGTAGGTCTTAGCTCCAATCCTTCTCTCCAAAAAAGGAGAGAGGAGGCCTTAGCCCAGCAGTGGGCATAGTAACAGGCCGTTACTTTACCTTTCCGAACCAGTCGTAGCTTCATTTTAATTTTAATTTTACGATTCAAAAGTGCTTGTCAAGGCCAATTTCACTAAAGAATTATTTGAATTTATGCTCATATTATTTCAGAATCAAATTGGCAGATTTCCTTAAGAATACAGTGAAACATGTGACTAATACCTAACTGGCTATTTATTTGCAGAACGGACAAGGATGAAAAAGATGATAAGGAAACAAAATTGGCAGCAGAAAAAAAAGAAAGGGATGATCTTAAAGTAAATGAGGATGCAGAGAATCCAGCCATTGAAGACAGTTCGAAAGAGAGCACAGATTACAATGAAAACAAAGAAACCAACATTATCACTACGGACATGGATATCGATGATAAAGAATAACGAAACATTAATAAATAAAATGAACTAGCATAGTTTTTAAGCAAAATAAATATAAGGAATTTTGGTTATAACAAGGAAATGTTTGTCGATGCAAATTGATGCCCTGTAATGGGAATAATTATTTTCTTTACATATTATTGTAAAATTGTTTTAAAACAAGCCCGTTTGATCCATTTTGAAACCATAAACTAAGTTCAGAGTTTTTTTTAACTTATGTCGATTAAATATGTATAATAATTTTTAAATTGGATCGATTTTACATCACACCCTTTAATTGAGATATTTTATCTGTGTTAGAAATAAAATATAATTCAAAATCGGTACGAAAAAGTAAAAGTACAGATAAAAATAGACAATTTCTGAAAATTAAGAAACCTTTATTGAAATAAAGAGAGAGAAATAGTTTTTGTGTGATATATGTAAGTCTACAAAGGGCAATCGCTGAATTCATAATAATATTTTTATTGACAGCGATAAAAACCACAATACAAAAGCAAATAAAATAACATTAGACCAAAAGATGTCTATAAAAGAAAGGTATATTCTAGTAACTTTTACGCATCATTTTTGTTATCGTGACTTAATTATTCTACCAACACTGGTACAATAAAACTTCAATATTATATTCATCTTGACTGACCCGTTGGCGCTGTGGGTAGTGACCCTGCCTGCAGGTTCGATTCCCGCCGAGGGCCAACATTTTCTATAAAAAAATTGTTGGTTCTTCGAGCCTGGGTGTGTATTTGTATTTAAGTATGTATTTAAACTTATATATGTAGTATATCTACCAGTTGTCCGTCACCCATAACACAAGTATTAAGTTACTTACTTTGGGGACGGACGACCGTGTGTGTAAATGTCCCATATATTTATATTTATTTATATTTATCTCAAACTATTGAAAATAACTAGGTGGGTTCAATTTGTCAGGCCACATCCTATACTGTAGAAATAACAGTTAACTATAAACATGTGTAGACAATTTTTGCCAAAGGCACGTTACTTACATTACTTTGATTCGATTCTTATGATTTTATATAAATATGCAATAAGATAGTCTTAACCGGAAATCAAAACCACATGTATGAAGCTAATACTGAGTATTGCGTTGTATCATAGACTTATTAATACTAGAGTAAGGAAGCTGTAGTCAGGTCTGTAATATTGACATAATAAATAGAGGGAAGATGAAACTATACTTTACTTTATCTTTGTCTTAATACACTAAAAAGAGAGATAGATATCCCTCATATGCTTTCTATATTATTTATTGTTATAAGCCCGATTTTAGACTGGCTTCTGACTCTAGTATAATAACTCTATGGTCGTAATGCTCTCACTTTAGTTAGCTTTATTGTTAATAATCGTTAAAAAACTTTGGTCATGTTAATATAATGGTTAATATAATTAATACCTAGTAACTAAATAAGAAACTGACGGTACACTAAATATGGTCTTACATAGCATTTCATAATATAAGTGAGATGTGAGTTTTGTGCGTGTATGATAAATGAAAGCTAAGACAACGCGAGAGATTTATAGGAAATAAGTTATGGCAATAAAAATTTTTGTCGGATCGGATGTGTATTCATTTTACTTGAATTTTTATTTTATACATTTATCACATAAAAACCACAATGGAAAGTGTGAATTTTCCCCATGATAGTGTGAATTTTAACACCTTAAATAAGTTGATAACAATTTCCTTCTCAAGGGTGACAACAATGAAGGTTTTAAATGGGACATGCTGTCTGGGATCATTAATGGCAGAAGCTATCCTGACATTGTCTATATGAGATTTTGATATTACCCATGCATCTCAAACCGTTATTCCTTTTTCCTTCCTTTCCTTACTGCTAGTAGGGAAGGGTGGAGAGGACTTCTACTAATGTATTTTGGGGTTCAGATCGCCACTAGCACAACGGCAACTATTTCTGTCTGCTTAATGACGAGCTGTAAATTTTAGTTCCTCTATCCAGATCCCTCAATTTTAATATTTTAACGATTGCCCGTGACTTACGTGAGTAGCGACCTGTTACAATCCCACTGCTGGGAATAGGCTTCCTCTCTGTTTCTGGAGAGAAGGGTTGGAGCTAAGACCTACCACGCTGCTCCAATGCGGATTGATAGGTTACACATCTCCAGAATTCTCTAGAGGTATGCAGGTTTCCTCACGATGTTTTACTTCAACGAAAAGCGTGTGATAAATTGCAATTATCAATTAAACACATGAGTTTTAATAGAAAACTCATTGATGCCTGCCCGGGTTTGAACTCGTGTTCCCCTCGAAAGAGTCGCACGGTCTCGCCGCTGGGCTATCACAGCTCTATATAAGACTTAAGACACTAATATCATTCCAGGATCAAAACCAACTACTAATAGAGAAGATTGCATTCATATATTAATACTTAAATAAAAATTATAATAGAATCTCAAAATAAAATAACATACCCACTATATATATTTTATTCTAAAATACATAATTGTTTCGGGTACACAGTTATCACTAATATAGATTACATTATGAAAACCAGTGATTATTTAATGGTTCTACAAATGTGAAAAATCTGTTATCTAACAGAAATTTAAGATAATAATTATTATTACTAATTTCAAATACTGGAATGCCCTATATAAGTAATATTATTGTATAATTTATATGTATCATAACCTAATTAACAATAAATACACAAATTCAGTAAGTTATAACTGATTCGATTTGGTTTCAGTTAAATCCTAAAATATTTTATGTAGTTTTTTTTGTATTTGTTTTCTCATCTATTTGAATGAATACAAAAAAATACGAAAGCGTGTAGGTACATTTTGATGAAATAAAAGAAGTAAAGGTACAAATCATGAATAATCAATGAATTTTGAACCGGTTAACTCTTATAACCGTGATTCTTCCATACCAAGTGACATTGGCGAAGTATTTAGTGTCTTGTGACACTCCTAAAAGCCATAAAAATTCCATGAATAATTTTATATTATGGACTTTCGCGCAAAGTAACGTCTTATTCTATAAAATATAACTAGGGTATATTATTAATGTTTCCATACATAAATGGAAAATAGAATACTTATAAATTTATCCAGAATTATGTTTTACGGAGAGATATCTGAATTTCAATTTTTTTTTATATCAGTTAGATTTTACATTTTGTTTTCAAACGCCATAGATATATTTCATATAAGTATGGCCGACCGTTTATAACATTTCCCAAAATTTCCGAGGGAATAAATATATCACTTGGTGTAGTGCTTCTTTACTTCCTTAGATAAAGCGTAATCTATACTAATATTATAAAGAGGAAAGATATGTATGTTTGTTTGTTTGTTTGTTTGTTTGTTTGTTTGTTTGTTTGTTTGTTTGTTTGTTTGTTTGTTTGTTTGTTTGTTTGTTTGTTTGTTTGTTTGTTTGTTTGTATGTATGTATGTTTGTTACGTTTTCACGCAAAAACTACTGGACCGATTTCAAAAATTCTTTCACCATTGGAAAGCTGCTTCTTCACTGAGCAACATAGGCATTTTCAAAAATAATAGAGATCCCTAATAAAATTGTAATAAGTTGTGAAAATTTGGTCGTAAAAATGTATCATCGCGTGCGCTGCGGAAACTATTGATGATAGAACAACAAAATGTTCTACAATATTATAGAACGCATTAATATCCACAAAAAAGTCCGCGATACCATATGTCTAACTATTATAGTTATGCCAATATAACAACTTTTTTATATTATAAAAGTTGATAAAATTGCCGACAATAATCAAACCACTTTATTCATATGTCTGTATTAATCCTTATCCCATTAAATGATATTTTATTAATAACTGTTTCAATACCAGTAAAATACTATTTAAATTATTAAAATCCGACATCCCGATCAAAAGATATTACGAATTTAAGAATGTAAATCGAAAGAAAATAATGCCATAATAAATTCATTGTAGCGACCGTTATAGCAGGGCCTGCATTTGGGGAGTTAGCTCTTATTCCAAGAATACTAATGATATCCATTTTTTTAATAAATTAATCTACAAATAAATCTATAGTCCGACTTCGTAGATTTTCTACTACCACGAGATCTGTATGGACGCGGGTGAAACCGCGGGGCATTGCTAGTTATTTTATATATTTAAAGAAGCCAATATCACATCTATAATGAAAGCTTGTTTATTTAATTAAAAACAAAGAGGAAACAAAATGATATATACAATATAATTTTTGTATGTGCGCTAGAAGAATGTAGACTATTTTTAATAACGCTATTGCGTGGTAGTGATATATATATATGGGAAGTATTAATTTGTTAATAAAACCATGTCGGGATAAATTCTTTCGTTCAGTAGATGCGTTAGAACCCACGATGGGCGCCCTCTTTTGGGAATGATATTTATTAAATATCGTATCTTCAAACGCAAGGCTCGACGTAGTTGCCGGGGAAAAGGCCAGTGACCCCGTCCATGACACCCTCCCACCATCCATCGTCATTCTTCTTCAGCACATAAATCACTGAACTCTCTTGAAACGACAACTCGTCCTCTTTGTCCGCGTAATAGTCGTATATGGCCACCACTGCAATAAATAAAATTCTAGTATCCTCGACAAAAAATCATAGTAATTTATAGAATTAGGCGTTACTTTGCGGAGATCCATAATACAAAAGTAATAATAAAATTATTTTGCTATAATCCGCGATACATCGCGGATTATAGCGGATTGTATCGCGGATTATAGCAAAATAATTTTATTATTACTTTTGAAAAATCATAGTATTATCGATAAACATACTTATACCCTTTAAATATACAGTGTTGGCGACAAACATCATAATAAAATTATTTTGCTATAATCCGCGATACACTAAATAGAAAATATATATCGACTGTGAACCGGCAATATATCCTATCTCTAATTTTAAGACAGATCTCATTTTAACAGCATTGGTACTACTGCCCATCATTTACCGTATCAACATGTATTGTCTAATAGAAAATTTGTAAATAAATAAACATATTTAAAGTCAACAGTTTTTTTTATTTCATAAAAATTATTGCGAATGTATTAATTAATCATGTTTATTCTTCTTCCTGACAAGATGTCAAAAACAAGATAATTTACCAGTTCACAGTCGATATAGTACTAAATGTATAGTGGACTATCAGTTTTTTCATACCCGTTACGTACAGGATTCGTAAAAACACTATAAATAACACTGTAAATCCTTCTCAGAAAAGTAATTTAGTAAATTCCTTAGATAGAGGCTTTGTATCTTTTAATACGATGATGCTGTGTTTGTATTAGCTTACAAAAATTCTTTCATTTGCTCAATGTTCGCTCCCGGTACTTAAACCAGTGTAAGGAAAGTAATAATAAAATGTTTTGCTATAATCCACGATAAAGTAAATAGGAAATATATATAATGCTAAATGTAGAGTGTACTATCCGTTTTCATACCCGTTACATGCAGGATTCGTAAAAACACATGCACAAACTACCACTGCCACCACAATACACAAGCACTACACACGTTCGCTATCACAAACTCAACAATCGTTTCGCCCCACAACCGAAGCACCATCAGGAGATTATTTACTGTATCGCGGATTATAGCAAAATAATTTTATTATTACTTTTGCATATTCTATCACTAACAGACATTCATAGTAAAAAAAGTAAAGTACTGTTACTATCCCACATCTAGGCATAATTCTCTATTTCCCCAGAATTTTCTAGAGATAGTCAGATTTCCTACGATGTTTTCCTTCACCGAAAAACGTGTGAAAAATTGTAATCATCACTTAAACACATAAGTTTAAATAGAAAGAACATTAATAGTAACCTTAAAAACATAAATAAAATAAATAAATTGACTTAAAAAAAAATATATTAATGAAATAATAATATCACCAGTTATGATACGATTATTTTGCTATCCCCGTATGTTAAATTTATATACTGCTAAGTGTGGGAAGCAAAAACCGTTCTCATATCTTATACATGCAGCATTAGTTACTGCACATATCACAAAAAACTACACAAGCAATACACACATTCACTACAATCTGAACGATCTTTCCGCCCAGTAACCGAAGCATTATTAGGAGTTTCCATCTTTGAGTATAAGAACCGAGTATTTGCGTTATAGCCGAGTCGCGGATGACCCTTACCCGGGCTTTGCGGGTTCAAACCCTGAGCATGCTTTAAATATTCTATAAGAATGTTCAAGATTTGGTCAAGAAAAATATCGTGAAAAACTGTATATATCTAGAGAATTTTGGGGATATGTGTAGCCTACCAATCCGCATTAGAACAGCATGGTGGGCGATAGCTCCGACTTATCTCTTCAAAAAAGGATAGAGGAGGTTCATGGCCATCAGCTTTTTTATGTCATCACAACATTTATAACTTTACGCCGTGTGGTATCCGGCTGAGTAGAATAGACCTACCTCATTTCTTACCGAGGTGTAGTAAAAGGCGATTAAGGTAAGTTGAAGGCCGGTCGTATATTATAAAAAAAAGTAAAGTAAAGTAACAGCCTGTTACTATGCCCACTGCTGGGCTAAGGCCTCTTCTCTCCGTTTTTGGAGAGAAGGATTGGAGCTAAGACCTACCACGCTGCTCCAATGCGGATTGGTAGGTTACACATATCCCTAGAAATCTCTAGAGATATGCAGGTTTCCTCACGATGTTTTCCTTCACCGAAAAGCGTGTGATAAATTGCAATTATCAATTAGACACATGAGTTTTAATAGAAAAACTCATTGGTGCCTGCCCGGGGTTTGAACCTATGTCGTCTCTAAAGAGTCGCACGGTCTCACCACTAGGCTATCACAGCTTCGTATATTATATTATATTACTTATTACTTCGTATATTATATTACGATATAACTAGCCAAATGAAGTAACAACATGTTTAAAACAGGTTGTGCCGACCATACTTAGAGTGAGATAAAGGCAGGAGAATGAATGAATAACATTTCTACCTTTCTCAATGTAATTCTTCGGCACCCACCCGGGTAAGTCTTCCTCATCAGGGACAATGGCAGGCACGGCGCTCGTGTACTGACTGCCCATTTTACCCTGAAATATAATACACAAGCTTTTACCCGCGACTTCGTCCACGTGAATCGTAGTCTCGAAATAAACAATAGCTTCCGTATTATACATTATAATAACTCAGTTAAATATATGCAGTAAACAGAAATCAACATATAAAAACTTCTTCTAAAAATAACTCCTACGACGTAAGCTGAACAACGTGATAAAGAACCTTCTTTTAATTACAGATTTGACTCGTCTTTGATGCATAGTGAATTAAAAAACTGTGATAGGTTGATAATAGATGGCGTTTTTAAATGTTCTCCTGTTAAAATCCTGTAGAATTAACAGGATTTCTATAACCTATATGTTATTCCGGTATATAAGGAATAATTGAGCTAAATTTCATCAATATTGTTACAGCGGATTCGGTGTGAAAGAGTAACAAACATCCATCCATACTCACAAACATTCGCATTTGTAATATTAGTAGGATTTATACTTTATACTAGCGTGGTAGATAGTTTCATTATCCATACTAATAATAGTAAGGCGAAAGTCCGTATGTCAGTCTTTTACGCTCTCCGGCTAATCCGGTTCTTCTAAGTAAGAAACTTAGAAGAACCAGCAAGAAACTCGGCGGTTGCTCTTTTTAAAATATAAATCTTAGAACTAGTTACATTTATTTATTACTGTCTTGTACAGAGTAGAAGTGCACCTATATCCACCATCCTTATCATCTAAGTAATCTTCAACAGTATAGTAGGCTTTCTGTATCAGCCTCTTTTTAACAGTGTTTTTAAACTGCTGTAATGGCATGGCCTAAATTGATATCGGAATTTTATTATAGAATCTTATACCCATACCCACAAACGATTTACGTACTTTTGCTAGGCGCAAAGCAGGAGTCGCAAGCTTATGTCGGTTCCTACTTTGTCTATTATATAACATCACCTATCGTTTTATGATTCTTTATATTTTACGTACAAAAATTACATTTTTGTAAATATACTGTGAAGCAAATTTAAAAATACCTATTTCCTTAAACTTCTCTCGCAGGGAATCACGCGGACTTAAATTGTAGATGCCACGTATGGCTCTTTTTAGTAATACAAAAATTTGTTAATTATCCGCGCATTTACCCCACAGCAAAATTACATAAGACACAATGCTATGTCATATGCAAAGTAACTTAATAATTGTGTTATGAGTGACAGACAACTGGTAGATATAACTAAATATATATTTTTAAATACATACTTAAATACAAATTACACCCAGGCTCGAAAAACCAACAAATTGTTTGTAGAAAATGTTGGCCCTCGGCGACCCGTGGAGCTGAAGGTAGGGTCACTACCCACTGCGCCAACGGGTCAATTGTCAATAGTCAGTCAATTCTAAGTTATGTCTATTCTATTTTAGTTATTGTACATTACACACACACATAATACATGCATGCATACATATATTTACAATATATTATATTTTTAAATCGCATTGTTAAGTTTGAGTAACAAGTAATATATGATGGTAGTTATCACCTGCAAATGATGCCGTCCGAACGATTCAACCAGCTCGTCGTCCAACGGTGGCGGTGGCAAGGGTGGTGACACGGAGCCACCGCGAGCTGAACCACCACCTGAACCTCCTGACCCGCCCGCTGATGACGATGAGGCGCGCTTCAACAATAGTAAAGTAAAAAGTAAATTAACGGTTTATTATTATCCCACAGCTGGACATAGCTCTCTCCGTTGTTGGAGAGAAGGATTGGAGCTAAAATCTACCACGAAGCTGGTAGCTGGTACCTGCCCGCATTGGTAGGTTACACATAACCCTAGAATTCTCTAGAGATAAGCAGGTTTCCTCATGATGACACCACAATTGTCTTTAATGATACAACTTGGGATGCTGCGAGGGATACTGCAGTGGATGGTATGAGACTGGTTGGCAAAGCGGTGGCTGGTTGTAAATATTAATCGTTTAACACTCAATACTACAAAAACCAACTATATTTGTTACAGTATTTATGATAACAGTTGTGCCTCCATGGGGTTTGAAATCGTGACCCCCTAGAAAGAGTCACTCACCGTTGGGCTATCACAGCTTCAATTCAATTCAATTCAATTTTCCCTTAATGGCTTTTAGGAGTGCCGTTTTGGCACAGATTACTTTGCCAATGTCACGTATGATGGAGAACACACAAAGGAGATTGTACGGTGAAACAAAGAGTAAAACTAAAATTTTGAATAATTACAAATAGTGGGAACTTTATGTTTAACCCTTCACCTGAAACAAAAGGACAACACAATATGAATATATATTATATACAAATAGTTAAACTAAAAAAAAAAAAAAAAAATTTACAATTTTATTTTATTACATTTAATATATTTACATAAATATTTACAGTAGGGACTAAATACAGACGTTAACAAACATTCAACATTTAAAGGACGAGGGATTTTGGTTGGGATAATGTCATATAAAGAGTGAAGGAGATTAGGACAATTCAAAAGGATGTGGGACACGGTGCCTTCGTCTAAACCGCACTCGCAGATCGAGTTGTCCCTGATCCTGAGCTTTGCCAAGTGTACAGGTGTGCATGAGTGACCAAGACGTAAACGAGAGATAGTAGATGAGACCCATCTGTCTGCATATTTAAGGAGAAAGAACCATGGTCGTCTTGGTATGTCTGGCTGAAGGGCAGCATAGTACTTACCCTTGTTAGTTTTGGAGGTCTCGTAGAACGAATTCCAGGATTTGTCTAGGAAAGTCTTAGCTAACGAACAAAGATCATTAGCTGTATTCTCAAAATGCTCGAGCGTTCCATCTTGGGCTGCAACCTTAGCACATGAATCAGCAATCTCATTTCCAGGAATACCAGAATGGCTGGGGATCCAGACTAAAGAAATGGATAATGCTTTTTGATAACAGGAGAACAGAATCTCCCTAATCTTCAAAACAATAGGAAATCTTGACTTACTACGAAATGGATTTTCTTTAATAGACAATAAACAACTAAGAGAGTCTGTCAAGATAACAGTCTGTTTAATGTTATGGGAGTGTGCAAACAGGATTGCTTCTAACACAGCAATGGCCTCTCCTGTAAACACAGAAGACTCTGGAGGACATTTAAATTTCAACACAATTTTATATTTGGGGATCCAGCAGGCTGCACCAACACAACTATTCAAGGATAGCTTTGATGCATCTGTATATATCAGGAGACTATTCTGGCAATTGTGATGAATATAATTTTGAAAATTGTGATGTGTATCAGGAGAATTTTTAATAAAACCAAGATCTGTGATGATTGAAGGATTAAATGTAAGCGCTTCAAAAGGAGTACAGAATAGAGGATTTGATAAATAGCGTAACATAGGATTAGGAAGAGAGGAATATTTTAAGAAACTGTCTAATATGTTTGATTTTGAATTTCGGGATATAGGAAAATGGGAGAGAAGAGTTAATTTTGCCCAGAGAGGATGGGAGGACAGCTGTAACGATTTACTAATATATCGGTCACATAAATATTGTCGACGGAGGTATAAAGGAGGATCAACACATTCAACCTGCAAGGCGTTTGTTGGGGAAGATTTCATTGCACCCAGAATAATTCTGAGGCATTTATACTGAATTTTATTTAATTTTTCTGATGCTACTTTATTAAAGGGCTCTAAAACAAACAGACAATAATCCATATGGCTTCGAACTAAGGCATTATACAGTAGTTTAAGACAGTAGGGGTGAGCACCCCACCATACTCCTGCTATAGCTCGAAGAACGTTAATACCTTTTTCACATTTTTTAATAATGTGATTTGTATGAAAAATTCCGTTCAGTCTGTTATCGAGATAAACGCCTAAAAATTTTACCTTCTCTACAGGATTAATGTATTGGTTTTCATAAGAAAACTGGAAATTAGGGATAGATCTTTTTTTAGTGAACACCACTGCCTGACACTTAGGAACGGACAAGGATAAGCCATGGTCAGACAGCCACTGGCCTAGGTAGTACAAAGCAGAGTTTATTCGATAAGATATTTCATTCACACAGTTAGAACTATAATACAGAACGATATCATCAGCATACTGCAAGATGTCACAGAAACTATTTACAGACAATTCAAGATCTTGAGTATATATGCTATATAGCAGAGGGCTTAGAACAGAGCCTTGAGGGAGACCTTTCCAGACAAGTCTGGGGGGAAGAGATGTTGAATGGTGTTTCACCACTATGGATCTGCAAAACAGCAGATTACATATGAAATGCACAATCTTCGGCGGTATACTCAGCTTTTGCATTTTTTGCCTGAGCAACGGAAGAAGGACATTGTCGTATGCAGAAGTGATATCTAGGAAAACACCCACAAGGTACTCTCCTTTTGTAAAGGCTAATCGAATGTCTGTTGTAATTATGCTGAGGCTATCGGTTGTACTGAAACCCTTACGAAACCCAAACTGGGAGGAGGGAAGTATATTTCTACTTTCTACTATCCATTCCAAGCGGTTTTTAAGCAGGTGTTCAGTAATTTTTGCCAAAGTAGACGACAGTGCTATAGGTCTATAAGAGTTAGGATCTGATGGATTTTTACCAGGTTTTAGGATAGGAATGATTATTTGAGATTTCCAAGCATCAGGAACTATCCCAGTTTCAAAAAAAATATTAATCATGTTTAAGAAACAAAGTTTTGCTTTGTCTCCTAAATTAAGTACAAACGAGAATGGAACACCATCTTTTCCTGGAGTAGAATCTTTAAGTCCATTAAGAGCTACTTGCAACTCAGACAGAGAAAAGGGGGCATCCATTTCGTTTGAACTTGGGGTTGGTGCTGAATCAAGGAACATGTCCTTATAAGGAGCAAAAGGAGGAGCTAATTTATCAGCAAAAACGTTAAGCCAGTCAGAAGGGTTATTGGAACAAGGGGTAACAAGATCAAGAGATCTGCGGAATCTCTTAACTTTATTCCAAACAACTGTGGAGGGGGATCGAGGGAGTAAGGATTCACAGAACTTAGTCCAGCTTATTTTTTTCTTAACCTTTACCATTTTTTTAACTTTCGCGTCAATTCGTTGGTATTTGATAAAATTTTGTTGAGTCATACTGTTTGTGTATGTCTCTTCTGCGAAAGTTCTAAGTTTAAAAAGATCAGTGCATTCCTCGTCCCACCAAGGAGGGGAAAGCATATGATTTTTGGGAGGGTGTCTCTTAGGAATATTGAGATCGGCCGAAGATAAAAGACAGTTTAAAAAAAGATCATAATAAACCAAAATATCACCAATTGTTTCCAGACTCGGTAGAGAGCTCATCATGTCATCGACTGATTGGGAATAGCCTGACCAATTAGCTTTTTGAACTCTATATTTTAATAAGGGATCAAAATTGGGAGGGGGTGAAATTCTACAATTTAGGGAAATAATGATAGGGAAGTGGTCACTACCATATGTGGAGGGGAGAGTTCTCCAAGATAATTGGGAGGCAAGACTAGGGGAGCATAATGAGAGGTCTACAGCAGATTTAGGGTTTTGATTTGGGTAGACTCTACGTGTTGGAGAGCCATCATTGATGATGCAAAGATTCACATCATCAAAGATGTCAACCAGCAACGGAGCTAACCCGTCACTGAAGTAGCACCCCCACATAGTATGGTGAACGTTGAAATCCCCCATAACTATGATAGGAGTGGGCAAAGATGAGAGGATGGTTTGTAATTCAGGCATGATGGAGGGGGAGGGATGAGGTATGTACAGAGAAAGGAAAGAGATGTTAAGGGTACGGATAGCAACAGCATTAATCTGTTGGCTGAGGGGAGGCAGGGAGATAGAGGAATAAGGGAAGGAGTGCCGGATAAAGAGGGCACAACCTGCATGCCCATCATTCCTGTCATCCCGCAAACAGGAAAAACCTGGAAGCCGAAATCGGACCCCAGGAGTCAACCATGTTTCCGAGATAGCAACAATGGTAGGCTTATGCAGGTTTATAAGGGACAGCAATTCATGTTTTTTGGGTCTAACACTCTTACTGTTCCATTGAAGAAATGTTGTTGGGGCCGTTTTTGAGGATTTTGAACAATTGGGTAAGGTTATAGGCAACGTTGGGCGGTAAAGGGATTTCACTACATGGAGCAACAATGCTCAGCAGAAATTCAGAGAGAATATCTAAGATTTTGTTCTGTGTAGGGGGGGATTGGGTGGGGTCATTGTTCAAAGCGCAACCATTGGGAAGGGACGAAGAGCAATCACCAATGATGTCCTGGTGAGCTCTCTTATCAAAACCTTTTCCTAAAGGTGCACGAGGACGGGGACTGTGGAAAACTGTTTGCCTGTAGGATTTAGTATTAACTTGGGATCTTACAGGACTTTGAGGAGGATAAGCTGGAGGTGTAAACATCTCTTTCGCAATCTCAGCATAGGAGCGACGGACAGGAGGAAATTGAGTAGATGCTTCCATGTACGATACATTATCCTGCGACATTACCATTTTGATAGATTGTTGTCTAGAGAACTCTGGACAATCCTTGTCAGTTGCAAAATGTTTTCCAGAGCAGTATAAACATGTAGACAGCTCTTTGGGGACTTCACAGGAATCTCCTGTGTGAGGTTGAGCACACCTGTAACACCTGGGTTTCGATCTACAAGAAAGCTTAATATGGCCAAAACGACAGCAGTTTTGACATTGAATGGTGGGAAGTTTATACGACTCAACAGGTAAGGAAGTGTGGTATGAGTATACTTTAGCAGGGAGAATTTGACCTCTAAAAGTAAGAGCAACCGACTGAGTCGGTACCCAAGATGCAATGCCGTCGCTAGTTGTTTTCCTATTTAATCTCCTAGCTTTCAGTACCTCTCCACAGCCAGAAGGAAGTTCCAGAGATTCAACAAATTCCTCCATTGACCAGTCAACTGGGACCCCTTTTACAAGACCCATTCTTGTAATGTTATAAGTTGGGATAATTGCCTTATATTTTGTTAAATTTAGCAAAGGATTAACAAGGAAATTATTGGCAGACTCAGCAGTTTTAAATTCGACCGTAACTTTATTTCGGCCGACGTTCTTGACGCCATCATTTATTATCGAGGTTATTTTATGTTTGTGTAAAAATTGACCAAAAGAAATAGCCCGTAAAGTAGTTCCTGAGGCTGGGTCTGGGATGTCCCGCGACACCTGAACAATGAAAGGACCTTTGTCGTCCTTCATGTAACTTAGAGGGTTTTCGGACAACGATGGATGTACAAAAGTGGTTTGGATCGATGGGTTGGCTGAAGTAGGGTCAACTATTGTTTTTTTGATGGAATTAGAATCTTCAGCATCAACTTGTCTTTTACGTGTCGTAGTCGATAATGTACCACCCTTATCGGGTGGTTCGGATGGAGGATCGATCTCCATATTGGAGACGCTTTTTTAAAGAAAAGAAACTATTTATAAGGAACAATAAGAACTTACCTATTTACAAATAATGTTAGTATACTAAATAAGGACAAAAAAATAATGTTAGTACACAAAATACCAACTATTTACACTCTTAAAAGCAACAAAATTGGCCGAAAAAACACTACAATCTCGCTAACACTTGTGAACACCAACACATACGCTAGCCATCACAGCTTCTTTCTACATTAGAATATTATAATATTTATTAATATTATCGGTCCGGCTAAGCGTTGCCGTGACTAAGTCTGAATTCGGTTTCCTGCGGCACAAAACTGTAATTGAGTGTAAAAAAAAATAACAAACTACCATGCATTTGTAACACACACATATATATTTGTGTAAACTCTTGTATATGGTTAAAGTCGGTCGTCAAATGTCGAAGATATTAGTATTATTTATCGATAGTCTTACTGAATGTCTAGCAACCATAATGAATCAAGGTATTTTTTATTTCAGTTATCATGAGTTTTCAATATAATCATACATTAATTAACTGATTATTTTTCAAGTGAGAAGAGGTAATTATTTTTTAATTTTAATATAATCAAGTTGCGACCACTTGTATCGTAAAAAACTGTGAGTAGTAGTATGTGAATACTAGAAGGAGCCCGAGAGAAGGCGGTTGGGTTGTGTGAAGTTATGATATGCATATAAAAGGCGTAGCGCCAGAGTTGACAAATGATAGGAGAGAATGGAAGTGGGATAAGGGGCATGATAAAACGTTGAGGTAGATTCATCATCATCCTCCTGCCTTTATCCCACTCTAAGTGGGGTCGGCACAACATGTTACAAACATGTTATCACATTCAAATTAACATTCAAAATATTCTTTATTCAAGTAATCTTGTAAACAAGTGCTTTTGAATCGTCAACTTTACTGCTGGTTCGGAAAGCTGTTCCTACCGAGAAGAGACAGCAAGAAACTCGGCGGTTGCTCTTTTTAAAATATTAATCTTAGAACTAGTTACATTTATTTATGACTGTCTTGTACAGGGTAGAAGTGCACCTATATCCACACATCCTTATCATCTAAGTAATCTTCAACAGTATAGCAGGCTTTCTGTATCAGCCTCTTTTTAACAGTGTTTTTAAACTGCTGTAATAGCATGGCCAAAATTAATTTCGGAATTTTATTATAGAATCTTATACCCAAACACACAAACGATTTACGTACTTTTGCTAGGCGCAAAGCAGGAGTCGCAAGCCTATGTCGGTTCTTGTCGGTACTTTGTCTATTATATACATCACCTATCGTTTTATAATTCTTTATATTTTTATGTAAAAAAATTACATTCTTTAAAATATACACATGATTTGGCTACGTATTTTACGACCGGCCGCCTGCCTGAACTTACCTTAGTCCTATTTTACAACCCCTCGGTAAGAAAGAGGGTGGTCTATTCTACTCAGCCGGATAACAGGTAAATTCATAAGAGCAAAAGCATTAATTTAAAGTATAATAAAACTTGTATGCTTACGTGTCCAGGTAGACTCATAGAGTGCTGGCTGTGTTCGCCGTCGGAACCAATCAAGGGCGAAGGCGGAGCTGAAATAAAGCATTAACATAATTATAATTTTGTCTAGGGATAAGTTTAAATTCAGTGACTACAAAACTGTAAGGCTGTATGGCTCCTTGCTAGGAGTCACGGGTTTAAACGCCAGGCAAAAGAACAACGAGTTTTTCTATTAAACCTTATTTATTTATTAAAGACTATTGTACACTGCAGAGGAAAAAATATAGGAACGAAGAAACAACAATGAAAGAAAACAAAAATTGTAACGTACGTAATGTTTTACAAACGCGGATTATAGCACAATAATTCTATAATAACTTTTGTATTACTTACTGATTGAGTGCACAGGCTTGGTACATAAAATAGGCGTAATTCGCTTACTACGATCTTGTTAACACAATAAAAACTAAGAATATTACATTAAAATTAAAAGAATACTTTCTTAAAACGTTAAAATTACTGAAACTTATATCAATTGGTTATTAAAAAATAACGGTACTTGCCTATTTCCTTTAAAAATAAATAAGTAAATAAAAAATACATACAACTGTGTAATACTAAATAAAATAAATAAATAAATAAATATATGGGACATTTACACACACGCTCATCCGTCCCCAAAGTAAGTAACTTAATACTTGTGTTATGGGTGACGGACAACTGGTAGATATACTACATATATAAGTTTAAATACATACTTAAATACAAATACACGCCCAGGCTCGAAGAACCAACAATTTGTTTATAGAAAATGTTGGTCCTCGGCGGGAATCGAACCCGCGACCCGCGGAGCTGAACGCAGGGTCACTACCCACAGCGCCAACAGGCCAGTCAAATAAATACTGTAGTATATATTATGTTGTTATATAGACGATTAGCACTAAGCACAAACCTCTGTGGTTTTTTTTAGTGTTAAGTAACGTTTGTTAATAAATTGTTTTAATTGTTAAATAAATCAAAAAAACTGGAAAAGTACATTGTCATCTTTTGTTACCTTTAAGAAACTAATCAACATCTTTTAGTGATAGCACAAAATATCGATTATATATATAATTTTTGTTAAAAGAAAGTTTCATTACAAGTTATATTTACCTTAGTATAGTTAAGTAATTAGCAATAATTTAGTACATATTATAATTTAATATTATTTAATATTAATATTATTTAATATTAATATTATTTGTATTATATTTTAATTTATTTAATAATGTAGTATATATATATTTTTTATTATTATATACTAATAAAAAATTAATACTACTATAGTATTTATTATAAGTAAGATTATATTAACTGCTGGTGAACCTAATAAAGAACAATTAAACAAAGGCGAAATGTATTTTATGTTCATTTAAACTATAAATTAACATTAAACTCATTGGCCTGGTCTCATTGGTTTGAACATATGACCCACCGGAAAGACTTCAATGAAATGTATAAACGCTCATTACAATCGATACTCACGTGGCATACTGGAATGCAAGTCCTGTTGGGAGTAGTTAGATGGCGATTGGTGCTGATTGGGATGCACCATACCGACCTGGAAATAATACAGATAAGAATAAGAAAAATAAAGAGTGTTTTATTTATCTATAAAGTATAGATAGACACGTAGAACTTAAATAAAATTTTTGTGCTATAATCCGCGATACAGTAAATAGAAAATATATATAGTGTTAAATGTATAGTGGACTATCCGTATTTTCATACCCGATACGTGCAGGATTCGTAAAAACACGTGCACAAACCCCCACAACTTGTAGATAGACTGGACGTACCCGAAAATACGGATAGTCCACTATACATTTAACACTATATATATATTTTTTATTTACTGTATCGCGGATTATAGCAAAATAATTTTATTATTACTTTTGAATCATAGAGTTGCTTAGAGTAGGCCTAAAATCTCCTATATTGCAATAAAGAGAAAGCAAATGAGGGTGATCTGTCTGTCTCGCATTTATATGTGCGATTAGACAAAGATGAAGTTCATGATGAAGCACAAGTTCAATCTTCCCTCTCATTATTTACTCGTATTGTGTTACAACCAACTGCCTACGACACCGCTACTCTAGTATGATAACTTTATAAGTATATTGCTAATTCTATAAATTACATAGAACTTTCTTTAATTTGGAATTAAAAAATTGCAACAGATACTACGTAATACAATGAGGTGGCCTTATTATTAACTAACTTCCAGATTCTCATTTACTTTTATGGTGCAAACGGTTCAATGATATTGAACCAATAGATTAGCAGTGAAAGTGTAACAGACAGACTGACAGAGTTTCTCATTTATATATTGACTACGGATTTACCCGCGTGGAAATCAGTGTGTTACAATTTTTTTTCCCTAATTGAAATTTTGAATACAAAAGTAGTTATTGTAAGTATACCATAAGAGATAGAGACATGCTATCGCGGGTTTTCTTTATAGTATTTTGTAGTTCTAAATTTCTCTAGTACATTAGTGTGTGATAAAGCTGTGATAGCCTAGCGGTGAGACCGTGCGACTCCGTAGAGACGACATGGGTTCAAACCCAGGGCAGGCACCAATGAGTTTTCTATTAAAACTAATGTGCCGTATTGATATTTACAATTTATCACATGCTTTTTGGTGAAGGAAAAATCGTGAGGAAACCTGCATATCTCTAGAAAATTCTAGGGATATGTGTAACCTACCAATCCGCATTGGAGCAGCGTGGTAAGTCTTAGCTCCAATCCTTCTCTCCGAAAACGGAGAGAGGTGGCCTTAGCCCAGCTGTGGCCACAGTAACAGGCCGTTACTTTATTAGTGTATTTTTGGCGGTTTACACGGCGCACGCCATTAAAGTTCCTTAAGTCTTGTAGTAGTTAGTAAGGACCATACAAAAAATCCGTTCAGTAGATTTTGAGAAAATCGATCACATACGGACAGACAACTTTTTGGACTTAGTTTGTGTGGATTTAAATTGATAAACATTACCTGTGGTTGTGCAACCGGCAGTGTTGAGTAACCGGGTGGTCGACGCGGGTAGTTAGGCGCGTAGTGAGAGGGCACTTGTGGTGGTGCAACCGCCGGCGGCGTGCGGTACTCGCGAGACGATTTACCTTACGTTTGGAAATTATTGTATTAGGCTATAATTTATTATGTCAACAGAGAAACGAAATACAGAGCTTTATCGAAAACTACATTATAAAAGTATACTCAATTCAGAAGTGAGCAACATGCGGCCCGTTAAACATGTTTAAATGGCCCTCCAAGCATTTCTAAAATTAAATTTATTATATCTTGTTTCTACAATTAATATGTTGTTATAAAATTAATTACCATAAAATGGTACATAACTGAAATCTTTACTCTTTTTATATATTTTATTTCTACTGTTTTTCATAAATAAAGTCTTGTACTTTATGTGCAGCCCACAAAATTTAAAGTGACCTGTTAATTTAAAAGGGTAATTTAGATGAGTAGTCAGAAGGGACCAGCCTTTTGACTTTACTCATTAGAAACTCAAAAATATAGGAGAATTATGAATTATTAGTATACTGATCTATCAAACAAAATATTTTCTACTTATAAAATAGGAAATGAAATTGATCTATGTAATATCAAAATATTTTCTAAACAACTCATACCAAGAGTTCCTCGCCCAAGAGTGCCTGTATTTGCAGCTGAAGCAGACCTTACTACTGCAGGTGGTGTTGGTGGCTTGGTCGTTGGAGCTGGTAGGGGTGCTGCACCAGGAGCAGAGCCTGATCGTCTGCCACGAGGTGTTCCTGTGCTACCACTACTCCAGCGAGCTCCATGACCAATATCATCCAGAGCTAGAAATAATGCATAAGATATTACTTAACCACAATGTTGATATTGGTGACCACACTGCTGGGATTGGTAGCCACAGTTTTGGTGTGTGTAACCACACTGTTGGTGTTCGTAACCATATTGTTGATGTCTGTAACTACATTGTTGGTGCTGGTAACCAAATTTCTTATGTTGGTAACCAGATTGTTGGTGTTTTTACTACTTTAACTGTTAGTCAATCAATATGTATGCTTTAGAAAGAAAAGGTTAGAGGAAAATTAGGATAAAGTTAGAAGTTTTTAGTGCCTACTAATAGTATCAATTATTGTCATAATTGATGAAATATCAGAAAAAACAAAAACTTAGTTAAGTGTTATTTTAATGGTAATGAAATACCTCAATTATATGCAATATAGAATTAGATAATCATTAATAGATTTGGTCTTCCAGAAGCACATTGCTCTGTATGCTTTTCTTGTAATAATTGCTATCTTTAAATACATAACAATAAAAAATACATAATATAATTAAGTGCTTTAATGGTTTGTTTTAATAATTAAAAATAAAGTAACATTTTTTAAACAAAAAATATACCTGAATAATCAATACTTTTTCTGACATATTTTATAGGCTTCTCAGGATTAGCTGGTGCAATAATTTTATACTGCCTGTTAGTGACCTTGTTTGCAGTAAGTACACCAATCTCTCTTCTGGCAACTTTTTCCTTATGTATAGCAACTGTTTGAGCTATATGATTCATTTGACCTTCCATCTCAGCTAACTGCATAGTCTGCAATTCCAGTAGCTGCAGAAAGTTGTATGCAAGTGTGTTTATTTGATAAGCTACACTAGCTAATGACTGTGTGGTGTAGTTTTTTGTAGATTCCAATGCAAGCCTTTTATTTTCAGATTGGAAATAATTCGCTTCACAGTACTCTGCGACTCTTTCGAGATTTGTGTGACTATCAGTGAGGTGGTTTCGACCCTCAGGTATCTCAGTTTGTAGTAATGCTGCTAATTCTGCCATTTTGCTTCTGAAAAGATAAATATTTACCACTAAAACTTTCTGTAAGATGTATTGCTAAATTGTCAAAAATCCAATTAAAATAGATAACAATTTTATAATTATATATTTGTATCATTTATTTCTAATCTAAAATATAATCATGTAAATAAAGTAAAAAACTGAATGTAGTTTACTCGTTTTCACATTCTGCCAATAGTTTTTTACCTTTGTGCTACTTTTCTTTTGTATTAAACGACACAACACAAAACATTAACGTATCCGGTAAGCAAAAAAAAGGCTCATTGAAATAAATAATCAATTCAATTATGTTACACAAAAATTCCCACACCCAATCACTACAGGGACCACAAACTATTTTAGCATAGACTAGTAGTAGTCTATGTCACAAACTACAGAATATGTATAGTGTATACTATAATCTTAGTACAGATAAGGGTTCAGCTCAGTATGTACAATGTAGTCTTTGATTCAGCGAGTAGTCTATGGTTATCTCAGTATATAATATACCTAATTATTTTCCTTTTGATCAAACTGATCACATTATTAACTTGAGTCTGGCAGTCTAATTTTTTTTTAATCATGAATGTTTTCTGTGACTTTAATTGGATACCTATCCATTGTTTTTTGTCTTTGAGGGTTACAAAATCATAATGTATAACAAACTAAATTACGGTCCTCATTATTCTGAATTAAGAATGGAGTGGCCCCTAAAGAGACGTTTATTTTTGCACTTGATTTAGACGCTTTTACTTTATTCTAAATCGAATCTTGGAGAGGTTGGATGTAATATTATAACACTAAAGCTGCTATTGCTAAGGATTTAGTTTCTATAGAGAATTATTACGAAAAAAGGTTCAATTTTCGCTCCATCTATACAAGTGATTCTTGATTTGATAGAAGGAACATGTACTTGACCTTGGAAAATATGTCAATCAGTACCTAATAGGCTTACAACTTGTGATATTAACTTATAATTGAAAGGTTTACTTACAAGAATTCTTGTAATATTTGTATTTTTACTTTACAATCAGATAATCATATTGACATTCAAAAATTGCATAACCCTTCACAAGTTTTACACCTTCCAAAGTTCAACAAACTTATTCAACAAGTGTTTTGACTTTGGATTATTGGCATTATGCTTATTGTACTTTAGGTCTAAGTCAATATATATACCTCCTACTGTTAGGCCTAACTCAAAATATGATTAATCTATGGTTTCTTTGAATCAATTTATTTTCTCTGGTACTTAGTCTGTGATCTTAGATTTTTTTAGCTGTGTTTTTTATATTCTGAGATATTTGTCTGTTCGTCGGATCATCTGCTAATTCGAGACATATTCTCTTGTAATATTTTGCAAGGGTTTACTGTAATAAATAGTATAACAAAAGATTTCTTTTAAAATGTAATACATAATTTTCTAGAATCAAGTGGAATAAAATGGGAACCAATGGTAATGGTCGCCGTGGCGGCACTAAGTTGCCTGACGTACGCCGTCCTATGGAAGAAGGTGATTGTGTCGACATGGAAAGCCCAGAGTTGGATTTTGTATATGACGACTGTGACTCTCAAGCAAATGAAATTGCTGAATTATATAGTTACACTGAACATTCGGAATTTCAGTTAAATGTTAGAGCTTTTGAGGAGATAATGGAAGAATTTAATTATCCACCCAGTTGGCAGAGACTGACAAACAAACAACAGCGAACAGTTATGATGAAGCTTTTGGAACATCTCGATGTAGCTGTAAGTGAAATAAGAATGCGAGCGACACGATGTATATTATACTTAGCACAAGGTTGCTGGGCGGAGATGCAGTCTGATGCGGAACAAGCCCACTGGGCTCGTACTAATATAATGACTTTGTATGATATGGGAGGATTTTCTGCTTTCGTTGAATTATTAAATCTCGAAATTGTAAGGAGTAGTGCTGCAGTGTCATCTAGAAAACTTGCTGAATCTCTTGCAGACTCTACAAATCTGAGAGTAATACTTTCAGTTTTATATCTCATAACAGAACATATGAGAACTGAAAAAGATAATCCAGACTCAGAATATACACATTTAGTGAAGACATTTAAGGAAGAAATAGGAACACCTTTCGGAGATGAGTTGTTAATAGTGAAACTTCTTGGAATGGTGACACAATTATGTGCTGGTACTACACCTCATTTTCCTATGAAGAAAGTTTTGTTGCTTTTGTGGAAGATTTTACTTGTTTATCTTGGTGGTTCTAAAGAGCTAAAGGAACGAAAAGCAAGGCTTCGTGAGAAATATGGTTTGTCGCCTGTAACTGAAGATACTCTTGAAATCATAAAGAGTATGAGATCAAGTTCTCCACCACCTAGTGCTGCTGATATGTTGGAAAATCAAAACCCTGCTCAAAGAAAGCTAAAAGAAAATGAAAGAGCACTCCGGAGACAAACTTTCATGAAACAAACATCCCTTGATGAGTCAGATGAGCAAATATTTGTTGACAAAGAAGAAACAGGTAACGGATCTGAAGATTACTCCATGGAATTTCAAACAATGTCATCTGAAAATATTCAAAATGCAAACACAAATCAGAATTGCCCATACTACATGTATATTAAACGATTTGATAGCCCTCCTCCTCCACCACCACTTCCTAGAAGTCTGCCATGGAGATCCAAAGTTCGGCAGAAAGACATTGATATGTTTTTAGATAATGTAAGGATAAAGTTTGTTGGATATTCCCTACCTGGTGATAGACAGACAATAGCTGGCTTACCACAACCTATTCATGAGGGAATAGAAATATTAAAGAAACATATGTACACTAGTCTTTCTGAAATACAGGCTGAAAGGGAATTCGAAATAGCAAGAAGCCCACTAACTAAAGGTGAAAGAGAAATAGAAGAGACTGAGGCAGAAATTTTGTATAAAGCGATGTTGCCTAATTTACCACAATATATGATTGCTCTCCTTAAAATTCTTTTAGCAGCTACACCGACATCAACTGCAAAGACTTATTCAATGAATATTATGGCAGATGTATTACCTGAAGAAATGCCAATGACTGTACTCCAGTCATTAAAACTGGGTATAGATGTTAATAGACACAAAGAAATTATTGTGAAAGCGGTTACAGCAATATTACTATTACTATTAAAACATTTTAAATTAAATCATGTATACCAGTTTGAATTTATGTCACAGCATCTAGTCTTTGCAAATTGTATGCCTCTGGTGCTAAAGTTTTTCAATCAGAACATTTTATCATATATTGGAGCCAAGAACACAATACCAATTTTTGAATTCCCAGCTTGTGTTATAGGTGAGCAACCCGAATTAACAAAAGAATGTTTAGATATTGGTGACTCCTCAGTTCCCTATTCCTGGAGGAATGTATTCTCTTGTATTAACCTCTTAAGAATATTAAATAAATTGACAAAGTGGAAAAATGCTAGGATCATGATGCTTGTGGTATTTAAAAGTGCCCCCATTTTGAAACGTACACTGAAAGTTAGACATGCATTGATGCAATTCTATGTGTTGAAACTTTTAAAAATGCAAACAAAGTATTTAGGTAGGCAGTGGAGGAAAACAAATATGAAAACCATAAGTGCTATATATTCCAAAGTGCGTCATAGGTTGAATGATGATTGGGCTTTTGGAAATGAAGTCGATGCTCGTCCTTGGGATTTTCAAGATGAAGAGTGCACATTAAGGGTCAGTGTAGATCGATTTAATCACAGGAGATATGGTAATGGTGGTGATCAAGATGGTGAATTAATACCAGTCGATACAGATATAAATAGTGTACTTGACACAAATGTGGAGCTCGATGAGGAGTTTAAAATAAACTATGAATTATGGCTTGAACAAGAAGTGTACAATAATGAAATCAATTGGGATGTGTTACTCTCTGCATGAAATAATATATTTGTTTCTGTCAACATATTAAATCCTCTTTTAATATACTTTTAATCAAGTGTAAAAAATTTTATACATATAATCTTATTTTGGTTGTGTAATAATGTGTATAATTTTTTATATAAGTATTTGCATAGTGTCATAATGACTGCATTATACTTAAAACAAAATTGATTCCAAAATATTGTTGCATTTTGTATAGAATGAGTTGCAAAATCCCCCAGTTTTAAAAGGAGACACTATAATATTTATACATTTTGTAAGATAATGTGAATTCACTTTACAATATGACTATTTTAAACAGATTTTAGTTGTTTTAAAAAAATATATTTATTATTTTTCTTTTTTGCTTTTAATTTTAATGTTTTAAAGTAGTAAACAATATATTTTGTGTTGAAACAAAATTAGTATATAATAAATACTTTGACATAAGATTGAACGTTTTTAAAAACATATTTAGCTTAACCAAGATTTAACTTTACGAATAAGTCGAATATGTATTTAAAATATATGAATAGCATGTGAATGCATATGAACAGCATGTGAACTTTTGTTCATTATTAATAAAGTTAAAATAAAAATAGTGTTTAAAATTGATTCATGACGAATATTTTAGGAAATATTTCGTATTTTACCGTTTCTAAGAATAAATTTCTTATAGTTTTAATCTATCTATCAATAAATAGAATAAACAAGTTGCGCCTCGCGAAGCATAGTCCACGGTACAAAAGTTAAATGAAATGTAACGTCATTACATTAGGATTTATGTGTCAAGTTTAAAAACAAAAAAAATGCATTGCTATTTATTTCAATTTTTATTTTTATTTCAAAATAGCCTACTCTTGTGCTACCTAACAGTCCAGACGCAAAATTTCAGACAACTCGATTGTTGGATCGTCAAAGTGGTACAAACATACGTTTGAATTAAATTTTGCGATTTTTTCCTTCTCTTTATGAGCTATGAGAAATACCTAAATATAGAATTTATATAAGCGGTTTCTTTTTATTGATTTCTAACTTATATACCAGATACGTTAGTGAGTTGTATGTGACGATGCACAAAATTCATTTTATTTAAGAGACCAGAAATGCGACAGAACCTTAATATATGAAACAAAACTGCAATATGATGGAATTCAGTTATTTACCAAGTTTATGTTTGATGGAAAAATATTAGATCAGTAGCATAGATTACGACCATGAAATTAAAATAATTGTTTGTACATTTTTTACAGGTATAGTAATAGTTAAATTGTCTTGTATTTGTACAAGTAAATTCTTTATGTTAAATAGCATTAAAGATGAAATAAGAGTTAAACAAAATTTGTAAATTAATAAATTGTTTCATCTTGATAAGTTTTAATTGTTTAGGACGTATAGCATTTTATATAATTTCATGTATGTATAAATTAAATAAAAGAGTTGTATATGAACACATTTTGGCTTATTTAATAAATAGCAACATTTGATAGTCCAGCGGTGTGACCGTGCGACTTTTCGAGTCAAGGTTTCAAACCCCGGGCACGCATAAATGCGTTTTTCTGTTAAAACTTATATGTCTAATTGTACCCATTTACTATAAAGTCGAGATTTTGGTGTGCTGAAGTACCTACATACCACAGTTTAATATATTTCTATTTGTAAAAATAGGTTGACTATTTCGTATGTAACCATTTTCTACAAAGCGTGAATGCGGTCCAACACGTTGAAGAACGTTTCAACTAAATTCATTAAATGAATAAACAAAAAAATCTTTTTGTATCTGAACTTTATTATAACGTAGTTTTATTAAAGAGCATAATAAATAGAATGTGAACATCATTATTTATGTATTGTCGGACATAAACTACTTTACCTCCATTAAAGTGTAAAATGGATTTTATTATCCCGGGACAAGCTGGGTTTGTTCTCATGTCAAACGTCGGTAGGATGGCATAAAAACATTTGTAATATCGTATATTATAATGGATCCTCTTTCCGCCCTAGCGTGACACTTAAGAACCACCGCAAAAGGGGAAATTTGACGAATCTAATTACTGGTATGAGATTATAAATAACAATAGAATAGAAATTTCTGAGAGCAATTTTCGGTTCTCTTTTAGAACTGAAAATTTTCCATTGCTCCTTCAGGTTAAGAGAAAGAACAAGATAATTTCAAAATAAATTTTAAAAAAAATGTTGAAAAAAGATAACTCGTACGGTAGAATACGGAAGTTTGTGTTTTTAAGTTTTTTCAAAATAAGTTCTACTACGAGTGTAGTATTTATTTTGTCAATACGTATAAATTGTTCGGAGGCCTAAAAAGAGATGTTTGGATTGTGTGAAGTATGACATGCATATATTCAAAATTCAAATTAATCTTTATTCAAGTAAACTTGTAAACAAGTGCTTTTGAATCGTCAACATCTACTGCTGGTTCGGAAAGCTGTTCCTACCGAGACGAACCAGCAAGAAACTCGGCGGTTGCTCTCTTCAAATAATAATTCTTATCACTAGTTACATATAGTTAGTTATTAATGTCTCGTACATGGTCGAAGAGTAGATATATCCACGCATTCTTATCGTCTAAGTAATCCTGAATAGTATAGTAGACTTTCTTAATAAGCCTTTTTTAAATAGTATTTTTTTAACTGCTGTAATGGTAAAGTTAAAGTAGATTGTGTCGGTTCCTACTTTGTCTATTATATACATCACCAATCTTTTTATAATTATGTATATTATTATGTACAAAAAATATATAAAAGGAGTAGCGCCAGAGTTGACGAATGGTAGGAGAGAATGGAAGGGAAAAACATGTTTTGCCAACCCCACTTAGAGTGGGAGAAGGGTGGAAGAAAGAAGAAGACGTATAAATTATTCGACTTATTATTTTTTAATTTTTATTTGTTGGTATGTGTCAGTAGAAATGAGATTTGAACAGCAAAAAAATTATTTTACAGTTATACGATACAATCTTAACGTTAAAGAATTTTCTGCTCTATAACCCGTGTAATCTCTTCGTTCAACATAAGTTCTTTTTATACCAGTTTCACCGTATCAACGCAACTGTGCTCTCTTATAATGTTTGTCTTTCTCTGTATAATTTTTCAAATATTAAACGTTTCTTCAGAAGTGTTTGATGATGAATTTAATGTAAATGATATTTTACGGACGGACCTTATGCCGACATTTTTTATGATCGACGAAAAAAACAAACATAACGTAAGCGATACCGCTGTGAGCGAACAAATGTCATCCGTTAATGGTTCAATTGATGCAGCGTTGTCTACCCTCTATTTTCACAGGTAAATATTTTGTCGTATTGCTTATATACAAACCTTGATATAACATTTATAATATGCAGCATACCTAGGCATAGTCGCTCGTGCTCACTGGTTGTAAAGCCAGCAAAATTTTAACACATTGTATATGAAGATTTTAATTTACTAATGTATAGTAATATATATAAAAAAATATTAATATTATTATAAATTTTGTTATAAAATTTAAATATACCAAAAGTACCGAATTTTTAGATTTGCTTCGATATTATTAGATCTGCATTTTCGACTTCTTATTAAATAGATTACATACCTACATCCTAGAATTTTCAGATTCCTGTACAAAAAAGGCTTTAGAACGAAAGAAAGGCTTTAGGCTGTTGAAGTTGGTATTAACATATCGCCCAATACTTTTGCTGTTCGTATAAGTAATAGAATATTAAAAATTCAATATATTCATTTGTACAATTTCATATACATATATTTATTTGTATATTAAGGTCCATTTTACGTTCGTAAGTAAAACTACTCTTAAAAGGCTTGATCGAAATTAATCGCTTTTTTGGATTATATGATCACCTGAATGATTCTAAAGGCCTTTTTGTACAAATCCAGAAAAAAATGCCAGGATAATGTCGTCCGGATGCAAGAGGTTTACTATATATTTTTATTTATTCTACACTTTTACATGTGTTATTCGTTTACGATAAAAATAACAGAGAAATACTAGATTATCTCGTGAGGCCTTAAAAGATTATAAGGTTGACTGTTCAATCTTATTCTTTCAGGAAAATGATGAATGAATATCAATGTAGGAACTATGTTGCTGAACAAATATTAGGTGATTTCGGTAAAAATATGCTTCAATCTCGGATTGGAAAACCATATGACTATGGATTAGGTAAAAATTTGCTCAACCGCCGCTCACAAGGCGTTCGAAGGAACTTCATGTATGACCCCGGCTCAATGAATTACCAGGAATGGTTGGCTAAGTAAGTTTAAGATACATTTTTGGATGAAACTGTCTAGAGCAAAAGTAATAATTCGAACTTATTTTTTCCAACGGTAGCATTATTTCTCAATGGGTTAAATAATCAAAATAAAAAAGATTTATTTGGCTGCCATATAATATGTAATTAGATATATATAATATCATATATTATCTAAACGTCCTCCAACACGCATTATTTAATAATGAAATTTAAAATACATCTCTCAGGTCATCATCTGAGAGTAATTTAATTTTGGATACTGTTTTCTACAGAATCAAATAAATCTTAATACTTATGCTATGGAACGAACTTAAATAATTCGAAAACAAATATAAAAATATATGGAGTTCAAATTGCGTAATAAGCTTATTTTGATGATAATATTAGATCGTTACATAGAAAAAATTGCGTTTTATATAACTGACCGCATTCACCCTAGTTCTTACATATAAAACATTTGGTTTGAAAAATCTAAATTCATAATTTAGTTATAATAGTTCTACAGAACATGCACTCACAATTTTAAGCCATCACGGCTTAAGTGATTATAAAGGCACATATCTCTAATGTGTTGAACTTAAATATGCTTAAGCAACTAATAAATAATGTTGCAGTCACTTTAAAGTAGATTATTTAAATAGCTGATTACAATTTGCAATAATTGGTACCTAATGATTTTTAACTAATTATTTGATAGGTACTGTTGCTTTGTATATTTCTTGTTAACGTGCAACAGGGTAATGACTTTCAACGATGTGTACCGGCATTATAACGTTTCAATAAACCCATCCTACAACTCCACACATCAGATTGAACAAACGATACAACGTCCAGAAGCTAGGGAGGGATATGAAGTCATAGAAGGTGCTGAAATGTCGCTCGGAGATTCTGACGGGCTGTATGATCTTTCAAAACATGGTATGTAAAATTAAGTCTTCTTCTTCTTTCTCAACCGATAGGCGTCCACTGCTGGACATAGGTCTCTTCATGGGCTTTCCAAAACACACGATCTTGTGCCGCTTGTATCCAGCGGCTCCCCGCGACCTTTTTGAGGTCGTCCGTCCATCGCGTAGGGGGTCTGCCAACACTGCGTTTACCGGTGCGGGGTCGCCATTCCAACACCTTGAGACCCCAACGCCCATCGGTTCTCCGCACTATGTGCCCCGCCCATCGCCACTTCAGCTTCGCAACGCGCTGAGCTATATCGGTGACTCTGGTTCTTCTACGGATCTCCTCATTTCTGATTTGATCACGTAGAGACACTCCGAGCATAGCCCGCTCCATCGCTCGCTGAGTGACTCTGAGCCTTCTTATGAGGCCCATAGTCAGCGACCACGTCTCAGATCCGTAGGTCATCACTGGCAACACGCACTGTTCGAAGACTTTGGTCTTCAGGCACTGAGGTACCTTGGACGAAAAAATCTCGCGTAGCTTCCCGAACGCTGCCCATCCGAGTTGGATTCGGCGACTAACCTCTTTCTCGAAATTGGACCTACCCAGCTGGACCGTATGTCCCAGGTATATGTACTCGTCTACAATTTCGAGTGCAGAGTTCTCAACGATGACCGGGTGGAGCGGAACATGTGAGTTTGACATGATTTTCGTCTTACTCATGTTCATTTTAAGGCCCACCTGTTGAGATGCTCTGCTGAGGTCATCGAGCATTGTGTTAAGGTCCTCCAGAGACTCTGCCATAACGACTATGTCGTCGGCAAATCTGAGGTGAGTGATGTACTCGCCGTTAATGTTGATGCCGTATCCGTTCCAATCCAGAAGCTTAAAGACGTCCTCCAATGCAGCGGTGAACAGCTTCGGGGAGATGACATCTCCCTGTCGCACACCTCGCCGCATTCGGATTGGTCCCGTAGTTCCGTCTTGGATACGGACAGACATTGTGGCGTTTTCATACAAACACTTCAACACTTGGACGTACCGATAGTCGATTCGGCATCGCTGGAGCGATCTTAACACAGCCCATGTTTCCACCGAATCAAAGGCCTTCTCATAGTCCACAAACGCCAAGCAAAGTGGCTGGTTATACTCTTCGGTCTTCTGTATAACCTGCCGCAGCGTGAATATGTGGTCCATGGTACTATAGCCTTTGCGGAAACCGGCTTGTTCGGGAGGCTGGAAGTCGTCAAACCTACGAGCTAGACGATTCGTAACGACTCTCGAAAACAACTTATAAACCTGACTTAGCAGCGCGATGGGTCTATAATTCTTCAATAAGGTGTTATCACCCTTCTTGAAGAAAAGAACCACCACGCTCCTGTGCCAGGCTTCCGGCGTATTACCTTCGTGAATGACGGAATTGAACAATCGCTGAAGGACCTTAAGTACGGGTTTTCCACCGGCCCTCAGGAGTTCTGTTGTGATTCCGTCATCACCTGGTGCCTTGTTGTTTTTGAGTTGTTTGAGAGCCATACTAATCTCGTATAGGCTGACGTCCGGGATATCTTCGGTATAGTGTCGGGTCAGCTTAGCTCTTGGGTCTTTTGCCAAACTGACAACAGGCTGTTGTGTTGAGGTGTATAACTGTCCATAGAACTTCTCAACCTCTCTCAAAATCTCAGGACGAGATGAAATGATACTACCGCTATCGGTCTTCAATCGCGTCAGCTGCCGCTGCCCAATAGATAGATCTCTTGCGAGCACTTTTGAGCCCCTGTTACGCTCAATAGTCTCTCGAATGTACTCGGTTTTGAAGTGTCGCAGGTCGCATTTCTGCGCCTTAGAAATCTGTCTATTGATCAGACGGTAGCGTGTCGCATCTACTGAAGACTGTAGCCTCATTTCGTTCCTCTCATCCATGAGCTTGAGAGTCTGGGTCGAGAATTTATTGGGTCTTTTACGGTGTGTCTTATAAAATTTGGACCCCACCGTATGGACAGTTTCCACCAGCCTGTTGTTTACATCGTCCACAGAGGCGCAGTCAGCTAGGCAATCAAAACGGTTCATCAGCTCGAGTTGGAACTTCTCGGGGTTTTGAATATGGGCTCGAGTTGGTCGGAGCGTAGACTTCACCAATCTGGATCTTTCCAGCTGTACGCATATATTCAATGTGCCTCTAACCATACGGTGATCACTCCCGGTCTTAACGGTGTTGATCACAGAGACATCATTGAATATATGACGCCTGGTCGACATGATGAAGTCGATCTCGTTTCTCGTGGAACCGTCGGGACTGATCCAGGTCCATTTTCGATGCGGCCGTTTCTTGAAGAAAGAATTCATCATGTAGAGGTCCTCTCTCTCCAAGAAATCGGCCAGCATCTGGCCCCTGTGGTTCCGTTGCCCGTATCCAAATTGCCCTACTCTCACCTCTGTGCCGCTTCGCTTGCCCAGCTTTGCGTTGAAATCCCCCATCACAACAGTGTAGAAGGTTTTAGAGGCATGCATGGCTCTAGTTAAATCCTCATACATGGCCTCTACCTCCTCGTCTGGATGTGCCGATGTCGGTGCGTAAACCTGTATGACCTTCAGCGAATACCGTTTGGTAATTCTGAGTATAAGGAACGCGACCCTGCTCGACACACTCTCGACTTGAACAATGTTGTTGACAAGGGACTTGTGGACGAGAAACCCGATACCACCCTGGGACTGTTGTTCTCCCTCCCGGTAGTAAAGCAAGTTGCCGGATTTTAGGATCATCGTATCCTCCCCCTCTCTTCGGACTTCAGATAATCCTATCACGTCCCACCGCAACTTGCTTACTGTTTCTTCCAGCTCGAGTATCTTTTCGTCTTCCCTCAAAGTGCGTGCGTTGTACGTTGCCAGGTCCAGTCGTCGGGGTTGGCAGCGGAATCTCTTCCGGAGATTCTTGACACCCCCTGCCCCGCCGTTACCCAAACCGCTGCCAGAGCTGGGAATAGCGGAGCTGCCGGGAACTAGGGGCTGTGATTGATTTTGTAATGCCATGAAGGGTATTGCCGGTAATCACCACGCTTGGCATGCGGGTTGGTGATCGCAGTGCTGACCGTTTCGCACCGACAGAGCTGCTGCCCACTGTCGGTCTGGTATTTAGGTCAGCAAAATGAAATGGTTATACCGCCATTTATCGGTCGCCAGAGCCTCGTCGGTTAAAATGCAGGGTGTACCACGTGCAGGTGAGGTTGACAATTGAGGAGACTGACTGGGACGAGCCTCCCCCTTACACCCCACTGGGACGAGCCTCCCCCTTACACCCGTAAAATTAAGTAGCGGTCTTTTAGTGTCTCACTGTTGGCCTTTTAACTAAATCGCTTGGAACTAAGAATAGCCACGATGCTCAAATGCGGTAGGTTACACATATCCCAAAAATTTGCCGGGCTTTCTTACATTGTTTCCCTTTAAAAGCATCTGATGAATGGTCAATTTTAATTGAACATATAAAGTTTAATAGGAAACATTGATCCTTGGCCGAGGTTTGAACTCACTGAGTATTTCACCGTTTATAAACACGGCGTTTAAGCCGAGGTTTGACTCAAGGCGACAGCACCCTTTGCAACATAAATGCTGCAAAGTCTCAAAGTCTCGTTCGATGCTCGCTCTGATTAAAAAATTAAAGATATTTTTGCTAGAGATTCAAATGTTATTAGCAGTATACCATTGAAAATTCCATACTTTAGTAATATAATCTCTTTCCTACCTTTATCCCTTTATCTAAGTGTGGTCGATGTACATATTTTATTATTTATTATTAAATTTATTATTTGGCTTTTTATGTTTCTGTTTATTTATTAGTTTATATTGAATATATTGTATTTATCAATATTATTAATTAAGATATTTATATATTTCTTTCTGTTTTTTGTTTAACCGTGACGGTCCTGGCTACAGCTGAAAAACAGTGTTGGGTGAACCTTGTCACTCAATTCATACTGAGCTATTTGTATATTTGTAGTAAAGTAAAGTAGTAAAGTAACAGCCTGTTACTATGCCCACTGCTGGGCTAAGGCCTCCTCTCTCCGTTTTGGAGAGAAGGATTGGAGCTAAGACCTACCACGCTGCTCCAATGCGGATTGATAGGTTACACATATCCCTAGATAATTCTCAAGAGATATGCAGGTTTCCTCACGATGTTTTCCTTCACCGAAAAGCGTGTGATAAACTGCAATTATCAATTAGACACATAAGTTTTAATAGAAAAACTCATTGGTGCCTGCCCGGGTTTGAACTTGTGTTCCCCTCGAAAGAGTCGCACGGTCTCACCGCTGGGCTATCACAGCTTATTTATATGTGTAAATCTGTCTTAAAATACTGTATATCACAGGAATTACAAATAAAGGTTTTTTTTTCTTTCTTTCTCTACCTTGTTTTTTCCCGGCAATGCGGCGCTCCCCTAACTTACCGGTGACGTTGTAAAAGTTATTTTGGCTAACAGCAACGGACATTTTAAAAAAAGAGTACATCCTTGCTATCAGGCAGTCAATTATATTAAAATTTGCGTACACATATCCCCAGAATTCTCTAGAAATATGCAGGTTTCCTCGCGATGTTTCCATCACCGAAAAGGGTGTGATAAAATGCAACTATCATTTAAACATATAAGTTTTAACAGAATAACTAATTGGTGCCTGCCCGGGGTTTGAACCCGTGGCCCCCTCGAAAGAATCGCACGGTTACACTGCTGGGCTATCTTATTCTTTTGGTTGATAAGGAGATTATCCACATTTCTCTTTTAGCTTTTTCTAAAATTCAACTGCTAAGTATTTCCAGGTGGTGGCTATGAGTACACCATGCCACCACCACCACCGCCACTGTACCACCATCCGTCTTCACACGTACCTGATGCTCACGAAGAATACGGCGTAGAACGTGAATCTCACGGATTGGGGATCGGCGATCTCTTCGACATATCGCTCACAGGAATCGCGTTCTTGTCTTTTGGGATGTTTATTTTGCAAGTACTTATGTGTATCACCATGGTAAATATGACGTTATATTTATTTTTCTTATTATAAATATATAAATAACTATATGGGACACTTACACACTTGGTCATCCATCCCTAAAGTAAGCAACCTAATACTTGTGTTATGGGTGACGGACGACTGGTAAATATTCTACATATATAATTTTTAAAACATACTTAAATACAAATAGACACCTAGGCTCAAAGAACCAACAATTTTTTTATAGAAAATGTTGGCCCTCGGCGGGAATCGAACCCGCGACCCGCGGAGCTGAAGGCAGGGTCACTATCCACTGCGCCAACGGGCCAGTCACCATTATAAAACCAATGTTATAAAAAGCAAAAGTTTGTGTGTGTCTTTTTATGCCGATTGAACGGTTATTTATGGAATATTTAACGCAATATTGACGAATTTGGTAGAAACACTTGAAATTATGTACTATGGGTTTTTCCTGTTCCTGAAGGAAAACTGACACTTTCTATCCTATAATACCGGTATATAAGATGTAATTATATCAAATTTTTTCAACCTTTGTCCAGCGGTTTAGTCGTGAAAACGTAGTAGACACACACATTAAAAGCTGTGACAGCCTAGCGGTGAGACCGTGCGACTGTCTAGAGACGACATAGGTTCAAACCCCGGGCAGGCACCAATGAGTTTTTCTATTAAAACTTATGTGTCTAATTGATAATTGCGATTTATCACACGCTTTTCGGGGAAGGAAAACATCGTGAGGAAACCTGTATATCTCTAGAGAATTCTCTAGGGATATGTGTAACCTACAAATCCGCATTGGAGCAGCGTGGTAGGTCTTAACTCCAATCCTCCAAAAACGGAGAGAGGAGGCCTTAGCCCAGCAATGGGCATAGTAACAGGCTGTTAATTTTACTTACTTTAGACACTTTCGCATTTATAATATTAGTATGGATATAGAATAACTAGAATCTCTCAATTATAAATAAATAAAATAAAAAGCCTTTTATTTCTTCCGAGATGTACAAACAATCTTTCTATTACCAAAAATTATGAAATTATATTGCGATAAGACCGCTCATTTCATCATAGATAATAATTTTAGGTACCAATCAAGCAAATGTTTTAAAGAAGTTTGTAAGACGCTGCCCTGGATTTGTACACGCGAATCCTTTGGCTATCGAGGCCTTCTTAATCTGAAATGTAAATAGAAGTTGCTTTTTTCAGAATCAACAACCCACGCAAATAATGCAGCTAGTAGACAGCACGGATACGGTAAACGTAGACGATGTATTTCGGGTAAAGAGAGAAGCAGAACCGCGTCGGAGAACTATCTCTACTCTCAACAGCTTAGCGAGACACGCTTTGTTGGCCATTAAACCACAATCCACTGCTTGTTTATACCGAACTTTATGTTTAGGGAATAAACACGCAAGGAACATTCGTGATAGCAATAAATATTGGCTACCACTTTGGCAGTAAGTATATATGACAATTAAAATTAAATTCAGCGAACGGCAAATAAAATTGTGTTGCTCTGAAAAAAAAATTAATTTTAAATGTTTATTCGATCTTAATCACTATAATTCATACAGAAACTAACTTAACTGAAAACAAAACAACAGCAATCAAAGTTTTATTGTTCTTATTATCAGTTCTGTTAATGTTTTTGCTTTTCAAACAATTATCCTTTTAATAGCGATTATCTTTTCTTAATCTAAACTAAATTTCGAACGAGACGAACGAGGTTTGAGAAGAACCAAAGCCTGATAGCTCAGCGAAGCTGAAGTGCGATGGGCATATAGTGCGAAGAACTGATGGGCGTTGAGGTCTTAGATGTTGGAATGGCGATCTCGCACCGGAAAACGAAGTGTCGGTAGCCCCCAAGGTGGAGTCATGGACCTCTAAAAAGTCGCGGGGAGTTGTTGGATAAATGTGATTCCATACAGATCTCTATGCAACACGATCTCATGTTGAAAGTCGTGAAGTCTATCGGTCGAAGAAGAGAAGAGAGTAATTCAAAATCTGGACGAAAATCACCATATTCCGCCCTCTGTCCTTCTAGCTTTAGAACTGTTCTTACAAAAAACCACATGAGTTCTGACGATAAATCCTTATTTATTGTCTGAACCTAACCATAAACCTACTTTTATTATATTACTAGCCGACCTGTCCCGGCTAAACACGGGTAAAACTATACACTATGCGTTGTGTGATACCCGCTATTAATTAATTTTTGCGCGCATATATGTCTCATTTGGCGATAAGTCATTAAAATATGTATCACACAATTGATATACAAGTTACAATTGTACCCTATTTTATTTTATAACGACTTTTTTAGTACGATAAGGCTAGCACCTGGTTCCGATCTCACCTTATGGAAAGCAAACGATAGAACTGAAGGTGTACCTCCCTTGTTAATGTAATTCCTATTTACTTATAACTCTTTATCTATACTTATATTATAAATGCGAATGTCTGTCTGTCTTCTGTTATGTTACCTATATTTGAACCAACATTGATGAAATTTTGTATAATTATAGGTTATACGAATTAACCGAGGTAGCATATGTGATTAAAAATCTCATTTTTCTTTCGGGAACAAGGAAAAAAACATACGAATTATTAATTTGGCATGTATATACACTAGTCTAATATTAAGTTATATTATTCCTTTGTTCTTTAGCGCCGGAGTAGCGTGGACTCAAGGGCGGGCACTCGGAGCTTTACGGGCAGCAATCTTGGGACTCGGTGGAGCCGATTGCAATGAAATCTACCCAAAAGAAGAATGCTTTTAGTATACCGTTTATTTAACTGCAATGACCTCTAAAAAACTTGTTACCTGAGACCATTTATCATTGTCTTATCATTTGTTCTAGAAGAAACTACTTGCAGTGTATTTTTTGAATGGTACCAAGTTCAACTAATTAAATATTTTCTTAAATAGAAATATTTAATAAATATGTTATAAATTACTTTCTTATTACTTAAAATTTAATTTTACTGCGTAATAGCAATAATATATGTAATAGCGAGCTATAATTTATTTTATCTTAAATTTTGCACACAAGCTATTGGCATGAAATTCATACCTTTAAAGGGTGAATAAGTCTTAATCTATGCGGTTATATATGTAGAAGCAAATAAAAATTCATTAATATTTGATATGTTTTATTGAATCTTACTATCTACATTTAATAAACAATTATTTTAAATGAATAAGTTAATATTGTACACTCCTTTACAATTTGATGTCAAAGTAATTTTAAAAATATTGCTATAGTTTTTCCATGTTATGTCTATGTATAATATAAATAGCCTATTTGAGCTTACAAAGTTATTACAGATATAAAATAATGTTGTAAGAATGTAATAACTCAACTTAGCTACAAATGTAATACACGTTTTATTTTATTATAACAGTTTTATTGTAAAATATAAAACAATTATGCGCTTCATGTAGAAATGATTTTCTTTTGACATTCCAAATATTAAAAACTCCGGCACCAATGAATTTTTTCTGTTCAAACTAGTGTCTAATTTTTTTTAAATAATAGAAATAAAATTATCACAAAAAAATCATACCAAAAATCAAAGAGATTTGTCTGGTGTGTAGTAAGCATAGCTAGTGAGACTTTTACTTATTAGAATTGAGTACTTATAGGCACATAGCACCTCAAGCCAACTGACTCCATTTACGGCATACTAATAAAACTACATATAAATTATGAACAATCGACAGAATAGCTACTAATAGAGTTAGTGTCGCTGCGTCAAGTGATAATTTCAATTTATCTTACGCATTCTGGTGAAGGAAAACATTGTGAGGATAGCTGTATATCTGTGGAGAATTTTTGGGAAATGTATAGAATATACATTTCCCAAATCAATCCGCAGTGAAGCAGCGTCTTAGTTGCAAATTTTGTTTCCAATACAGGAGAGAGGAGTAAGCACAGAAGTGAGATAGTAAAAAGCCGTTAATAATAAATATAAATTGTCATACAAATCTAATCGATGTTCGGGCGCGATTTTGAAATTGACAAGGATCACGCACTTTAACAGCTGCCTTACACTGTACACATGACGTTACGCCTGTATATTCATAGTGTCATTATACTAGAGTAGGGAAGCTAGCCCAAAAATGTACCGTATTATTATAAAGCCAAGCCATATGTGATATGGCTTGGCTTATGTTCTTATTGTATGATAATCATAGAGTTATTATATACTTAGAGTGGGGAAGTCAGCCTAAAATCTTCGATATTACAATAAAGAGAAAGCAGATGAGGGTGATCTATCTGTCTCTCTTTTTTATGTCCGATTAAATATAGTTGAAGTATACGAGTTCCAATCTTCCGTCTCATTTATTTACTCATTTTGTATCATTATCACCTAAAGGCCTACGACTCCGCTACTCTAGTATGATAGCTCTATGAGTTTATAGCAATAAAATGTCACGTTGACACATGGAAACGGATGTGGAATATGAAACGGAATGGAACCGTTCAAACAAATTGAATTTCCTCATATTAGCTGTCACCTGTGGGTAGTGACCACGGGCGAAGTGACAAAAGTAGCGAGTTACAGCACGCATGTGTACATTTAGCATAGTAATTAAAATAGTAAACGGTGGACAAACATTACAAATCAAGTGAGCACGCCTCGTCACTACCTGTACATAATTATATCGGCTTAACTGTATCATGATAATCTTCATAGAAAAGCAGGGCATACTTCAAAATGATGTCTGAATGAAATGAAACGAGAAGTGATTTATAAGATATCTCATGTTTCTGTACAAACTACTCAGAAATGAATTAGATTGTCCTCAAATGCAAAAAATAACCAATTTTAAAGTACTTTGATAATCGCGTAATCTTATTAAACTCCTTGTACTTTCTACCAGCAGAACGGTTATGTAATTTGTACAAGTTAATTGAGCCATTAAATGTTAATTTGACAACATCGTGTTTTTCTTATATAATTTATACAGTGTATAAATAAATCATTTAATTAAAATTAAACTTTATTTGTTATTTTTTCTAAATTATTTAATTTAGATGTCATTACAATTAATGTAATTTTGAACTTTGTCTATTTATAAACCTGTGATTGTAATGAAATCTTAACGCATGATATGTTTTGCTTTTAGACGCTTTTAAAGTTTTAATGATTTTTACCAACAGGTACAGCCCTTTGCAGCCATGGAATGTTGCAATATATACACCAGAGTTACACAGCATATAGGTTTTTCATTACTCGAATGTTGATTTACAATTAGTCCAATGTTGATTGTGCTATTAATATTGTATTCGTCAAATTGTTTTGGTACTATTTTTCGAAAATCAGTTTTTTTATATCTATAGATTATAACTTTAATGTAATTCCGATGCTTCGATAAATATATTGCTGTAAAAATCACTCAATCGTTTACTAGGATGCAACATTGACTAATAGTATAGGAGACGGTTTTTTAAATACAGTTTCAAGATGACAAATTCTATAAGTAGTAATTTTGTTTTTCATGCATGTTTCTTATTTCGCTCGATAATTCCGAAATTGTTTAAATTTAGGTTCTTTCTTAAATTTCTTAAATAATTTCAAGGCTGCGATGAAGGTATTGTTACCGGCGTAAAAACGCAACCAAGTGGTGCATATGCATAAGGATTTAGAAGGGAGTACGTTTGATGAGCGTGTCCGAAGATATGCCCGGAAAATAGTCCTTGACGCTGAGCAATTTTTATACGTGACGTAAGTTGTTTCTTCCACTTCGTTCGTCTGTTCTGGAACCATGTCTTGATTTGTACTTCAGTAAGCCCAAGAGCCTTGGAGAGCTCCATTCTTTTTGAAACGCTAAGGTATTTATCTAACTTAAATTCAGATTCTAGGCGTTCAAGTTGTTTAGCGCTGTATGCTTGCCGTGGCTTCCTTTCGGGGCCTGCTCGCCTAGGTCTACGGCTGTTTTTATCATCTGTGAAACAAAATATTACTTACAACATTGTACACGCCTACATAGAAATATTAACACAACGCATAAATGAGATCTCGAAGTGTTCTTTTTCAGTGTAAAACTATAAACATATAAACATAATTAGTATTTAACAACGTTCATCTTGTGCCTTGGAAAGCACGCTGCAGTTATTTACAATGATATCGCATCATTATCTTTAATCGAAGATATATTCTCTCTTTGTGCCAGTAGTGCAACTTTAACGTATTTAAAGTCGGATTGTAGTCGCTCCTAACCAGCCGGTAAGCCTTCGTATGTGAATAAGAATTACAAATAGAAACGGAAATATATAATTTCAAAGGCGAAACAATACTTCTTTACTACGTTATGATAAAATGTTTAAAGACTACTTAATTTTTCAGATAATAAGAGGCGAACTTTTAAATTAAATAAGAACACTAATAAAACACTCCTAAATTTACAAAGTAGCTGCTCTCGCTAGAAGCAAACAAACTGTGAATTTTTTCTCAAGTACTAATCGGAATTGTCGCAGTCTCTCGTTAAGTGGCTATAAACACAATCAGGGTGTTTGAGTTGCGCCTGCGCAGTTTGAAATCTCGTGTGTCAATAGAGCATTGTGGCGAGTGTATGGTGTGTGATGGCTTCGCTAACAGACCGCTAACGTTTTACGTAAGCGATTTTACGCAGGGTTCTTTTAAATCCTCTTAAAACAATAGTTATAATATGTGAAACATAATTTTCAGCATGTAAAATTGATAATTTAAAATATATACTAGCGGTCCGGCCACTTATTTCTGTGACTTGGCCTGGTTTTGACTTCCCACCGAAACAAAACTGCTACGATAGCCACCAAACTTTGTAGGATCATCCTCTGGGTCAATCGTAAGAAATTTTCAGACAATCTTTTGCCTAAAAATTTCATTAAAATCGTTTCAGACGTCTCGGAGCCTATAAGGAACTTACATACATAATTTATCTTTAATATGTATAGACGAATGGAAATATAGTTGTCATTGAGAAGAAAATTCTTGTAGTGTCCCTTGAGATAAGTTTTTAAGTATAGTTACATAAAATAACCATAGTTAATAATTTCAAATGTTATTACAATATCATATCATTTCAATATAGTTTTGAATCTTAAAATGATATCAGTTTTTATTAAAAACGTTTGCAAAATTTTTATATATTAACACATACTCGCAAATGTCGCTTTAATCGTTACTTCCGTATTGTAAAATCATGACATTGCTTAGCGACTAGCTATAACGAGAACGTGGCATGAGCACAATTCATAAAATTTCATGTATCATCTTTTCTTGATGTACTTCCAACAGCACAACGTGCTAAGGGGGTTCGTAAATAAGCTAGCTTTGTTAGTAATTATCGACGCGGCAGCTGTTTACCGACACTTCGGTGTGAAGTCGCGACCACCGTCCGACGGTTGGCGACAATTCGACGAATGTGTCTTCAGATATATCGCACTAAACGGAACGCCGTGTACACCCTGTTGGCTTTAAATATTAGATATCACAAATATTTTTCACGTACGCGCAATCTTTGTAATCTAATATATAAATTTGAATGTTTGTCTGTATGTCCGTTATAGACTCCGAGACGGTTTTAATGAAATCTTGTAAAATTTGGTGGTAATCGGAGCATTTTTTAAACTGTTGAGTTCTGTTTCGAGAGGAATTCGAAACCAGACTTAGCCACAGCAACGCGTGGCCGCAGACCTAGTTTAAAATATTTCACAAAAGTAGTACCCGCAACTTTGTTCGCGTCGATTTTGGTGTTTAAATACCTTCACTACTATATTGTTTTTCTTGCTTAGAAAAAAACGGAATATTTTTATCCTATGTTAGGCTGGAATATTTAAGATTCTTTTAAAATATTTTTTGTGATATTTATATAAGCTTCAATTGCACCAAATTTCATGTTGTTCCGACGGTATTGCCGTAAACGCTTAACAGGCAGATATACAGACAGAGATACATATATCCAGGTTTAGGTTATTATGCAACGAAAAGAGTGTGTCAAATTAAAAGTATCAGGCACAGCAGTATAAGGCAAAAAAAAATTCACAGAAAACTCATAGGTGCTAGGGTCTAAGCCCATGAACCTCGAGCAGGAAGCACAGGGTCTCATCGTTCGGTTATCACAAATTGTTATATTGTATTTGAAAATGTATAAACTATATTATAAGATGACTTTGCAACTTTGTCGCGGTCTCCTGATTGTTGAGTTTGTGATAATGAATGTATGCAGTGCTTGTATATTGTAGTGGAGGTTTTTAGTGCAAGCCTTTTTACGAATTTTACATGTATCAGGTATGAAAACGGATATATAGTACAATCTACATTGATCATTACATATTTTTTTTTAATCGCTTATCGTAACTAATATAAATATTAGTTATACAAAAGCATAAGTTATACATAAGTATGATATAAATATTTTTTTTATTTGTTGTATTAGGGATCTCCGCAAAGTAACGCTTAGTTCTATTAATTATTGCTAGATTAAGTTTTCAAATTTGCCGAATAAATATTTGTAAGGATAATTGATGTGTAGAAGATCAATTATACACATACTTATTCGGTCTTGCTACGAATTTAAAGTATGTTAAGTGTAGGCGTACGTTAAAACGGCAAACTTTATGAGCAAGCAGAACATTTTCAAAACCTTTTAAATTAGCACTAGTACATAAATACCGTCGTTTATATTTATCATATGTGTAATTTACATTGGTAAGTTACACATATGATAAATATTTATATATATTTCCAATGCAGATTGCCGCATTGGAAATATGCCGCGTGGTAGCTCCAACCCTTCTCTCTAGAAACGGAGAGAGGAGGCCTATTCCCAGCAGTGGGATTGTAATAACCCGCTACTTAATGGCAGTGACGGACGGTGAGAGCCAATATAACAAGACTGATATGATTTTTATAACTTAAATTAATAAGTGCAATTATTAACAAAAGAATAAAGAAGTAAAGTAACAGCCTGTTACTATCCCACTGCTAGATCTATACCTAGCAGTGGCCTCCTCTCTCCATTTGTCACGCAGAGCCGCTGGATCCAAGCGAACCTAGATAGTGTGGAACTTGAAGAGAGCTCCAGTCTATTGAGTTATCCAGTTGTAAAAGTCTATTGGATAAAGATAAAAAAGAAAACTTTTTCGCGATATACATATGAAAATAGATCGCAGTATGAAATCGTTGTCACGACAAGTTACACGGAAAGCTTGGATCACAAGCGGACACCCCGCTTGTTCTCGGATATGACACATGACACACTAATTTTATAGCCACCGAAATTCCAAGCGTTCATCTCTACAAATGTGACAAAATAGTTGACAAACACAAAATATAAAAAAGGTATACGAAATCCTCAAAGTGACTTTTTGGCGTTTTATTTAACCTGACTACAAATAATTTTTGAGATCTTTAATGTTCTTTTTTTGTTAATACATGCTTTACACTGTAATTTCTATAACATATTATATCGATTCATAATTCAAAAATAAATATTGGCGTTTAAAAAGTTAAGGCAAAGAATACAGTTCCAACTTTCTGAGCTTTTTAAATTTAAAATTTCCTAAAAGAATCATTAAAGATATATTACTTACAATGAAGGCTTCTGTTACCGCTATGTGGTATCTATATCTTTCTTACCGAGGGGTCGTAAAATATGACTAAGGTAAGTTGACATCAGGCAGGCGGCCGGTCGTAAAATACGTAGCCGAATCTTGTGATAACGTGTTTATAGCATATTGTGCCGATCCCACTTAGAGTGGGATAAGGGCAGCAGGATGATGATGATAAATGAAGGCTTCTGTTAATTTTGATGTGGTTGAGTTGAATAGACTGTCAATTTATCGTTAACGACTTCGAATTTCTTACAGGGAGTTCATGGATCAAAATTTATAGAATTGGCGCGGTGAAATCGTTAACACACAGTATGTATATGGCAATGTACAAGACATCAGTATGGCCTACCGTTATGGAACACATAGTCGAAATAAGTGCGCTAATATGTATTTAAAAAATCGAAGAATCAAACAGTACAGAAAGAACGACCAGTTTTCGGAGAGAAACGTCACAACTATAAAATCCATTTGTCAGTAAAAAAAGTCATCATTTTGAATCCTAGGTAGAATTAAATATTTCGATGTTCACGCCAGATTATTACTTTTATTGGAATGCGGAAATTCTATAAATAGGACCTTATAATAACGGTAATGAGCTTATTACCTAAAAGTAATGTAAAATTTAAACTATAACAAAAACAGTCAAAAAATTCAGAGAATAAAGTATATAAAGTTCTATGTTTATATTTGGAATCGAGAAAATTTTCCATTTTCCCTTTAAGAAGTATCCTAATGTACTATATTGTAGAACGCTCCTCATTTTGATCTCAATAATTATTCAAAAGCTATTTTGGTTATAAAAGCTTTCAATTTTCTATCAGCCTATACGGAAAATGTATCCTACCTTGTAAAGCGAGTCATCAACCCACAGTACGCCCAATAGGATTACAAATGGAATCACAACAAGGTGTTATCCCCTTAAACAATTACCGAACAACGATTATTCATCACAGGGGGATGATTGCGTGTTACTCGTAGTTCGCAGCAATGCGTGTGAAGAATTACACCGGAGCGTTATCACGCGATGCGGCGCATGCTACACCGTTTTTGTAACACTCCGATGTTAAATAATTATTTCTTGATTATTCATATCATAAATTATGGAGATGGTTTTATAACTGACGACAGCTTCATATCAAATAACACCACTTATTAATTATAGTATAACGGACATTAGGCTTAGGCATTATTTTCGATAAAAGTTGGCGGGTTGACTCCGAAATTTTCAAGAATTATCGTCATTTTAAGCTTTGATAGATCATTTGACTCGTTCCAGTACTGCAGGCCTACTATGAACTCTTATTGCGACTCAATTGCGAAATAAATTGTTTTGCTTTTTCATACCATGACGTCTTAAAGACGCACACTTTAAGTCGTTGCCGAATGTGACTTTTTTTATTATAAGTAATGTAGCTTTGTATTTACAATTTTCAAATGCTTATCATTGAAGGATAAAATTACACACACTTTAAGTCGTTGCCGAATGAGACTTTTTTATTATAAGTAATGTAGCTTTGTATTAACAATTTTCAAATGCTTATCATTGAAGGATAACATTGTGGGAAACTGTATTGTAAACAACATAAACAATGTAATCTGTACAATAAACATTGTTATCTGTATTGGAGCAGAATGGTGGGTTATAGCATCAATTTCTATCTAAAATCTCTTTTATTTTAGGAGGAAAGCGATGCTATCTAATGTGACAAACCGCTATCTTAACATCCTAAGATTTGAATTTGTTTTTAAAATATATATCAGCCAATTATACTTGGTCCTTTTTAAGTATGTGACGTAAAATATAAATGTCAAACATACCATAAAATGTAGAAGTGGGTTGTTGCGTGGCAAGCCAATGCGCGTAGGCTCGACCTGCTAATAGCTCTGCGCCGTTGAGAGTGCTCAGGTCCGCACAGGTGGAGGTTGATGATACTGTGGAAGAATTGATGTAGTTATGATATAGGATATAGGTTGATATGGTAAAGGATATAGGTGTCTTCTTTTTTCTTTATAAGAATTGACATAAAAAATTGTCTTTCTGAGACTTGAATACTCTTTAGCTGTTTCATAAGAAACGATAGATACAGGTGTTGTTATATAATTTTTATACTGTAGTCATTAATTTTTTTAGACATTTTGATTTCTCCCTGAAAGTGAAAAAATAATTTGAAATACACAGTCTTCTTTTTCAAGCTTTGGACATTATTGCAAATTATTGCATTTTTGCAATTGCATTATTGAATTCAGGGTTTGATGCGACGGCGAAGGTGGTTGTGCCAGTTTATAAGGACTATCATATTTATTGTATCTGGTTTATTTTGCTAGGTTTAGGCAACCCGTCCGTGTTGACAGCGGAATCCCTGCCAGAGATTTTAAACGTCCCTTGTCTCCCTGACACTCAATTAACACTGCCTATAAATGGAGGCTGCGGATCGGGAAAGTTATGTTGATAACCACCACGCTTAGTGGTTTCGTCTGTATTGGCAGCTGAAGGTGTGTATTTGCCAGATATTTTTAATACACCTTGCCCCGTCGTTCCTTAAGCAATGCCAAAGCCTCAAGTACGTGGTTGGCGGGGATCAGGAAAGTTACTTCATCTGTAGTATTGTGTTGGCGGTAAATATCTGTTAGAGATATTTAACACCGTGACCCGTCGTTTGTCAATCAAATACCAAAACATAAAAAGCAGGGATTCTACAGGGTTTTGTGGATAAACACGCATAGTATAAGAGTTATTCATCCCATTCCTGCTGTTATTGCACTGACAACGCTGCTGCCTGCCGGCGGTGATTGTGCTTATAATAGTGATCATACTGTTGTATTTTATGAATACATAAGATCATAATAACTCCTACTGGTTCATACACGCAATCACAAAGATAGTTTCACCCTAACCTGTACTAAATTTGACCGCTTTAAAGAGGTTCTCAGCAGTGAAATAAAAATCTGAAGTGAAACACTGGAAATATAAAAAAATAACCAAACGAATACTTAACTGATCTTGAAATATTTTATCTTTAGGAGAATTTATTATAAGGAAAATAAATGCTTTTGCTATCGCATAAGAACAGACTTTTAATCAGGCTATTAATGATCTATTACTAGTACTAATACTAATGGTAGTAAACTACATGGTCTATTTTAGTTTTAAAAATAACTCAATCTCAGAAGCATTTTTTTATTTATTTTGAAAACTAATTTAATTTTATGAAGGGTGAAGAAAACATTAACTTTGAAAATATACCATTGTGTTCGTCACCAGTTTCTTCGCATTGCACGCTTTCTTCACTGATTAACTTACTTGGGCGATCGATATTATTACCCAAAATATTATCGATAAGAAAGTTTTTGCCTTTGTTATTGTTAACACTATTTGTCACATTATTAATGCTCGTTAAACGTTCACTGTCACAATTACTTTTCGATTTCACAGTCACTCTATTTGCATATAAACTTTTACTAAATGAAAGAATGGTATCTGTATTGACATATGGATTTAAGCTAAGCATAGGTTTGGCATGGTCCCTTTGGTCGTTGTTTTCACAGATCACGTCAATCGTTTCATTTTCACTATCAAAATCCGATTCTGATTCACAAATATAATCTAATTTTTCTTTGCAGCTCGTCGTCGAATGGCGAAACGACTTCCCTGTGTCGTTCTCGCACGTGCTTGATATATCCTCTATTGAATTCATTATATATTGCTATTTTATCGTTTACAATTACGTTATTTCCTACATGACGAAGCTGTTAATCCGACTACAACGAAATATCTTAACGGACTAAAGATGTACTTCTATGTTGATTTGGGAAGATAATAATTGGTTTCGAAAATAGGTGGTGCCGTCAACGTTACGGAAGCTGTAGGTATCACTTCGTTGAGATTCTGTTATGCTACTGGCTGATTATCTGATGGAGGGGATAACGCCATCTTAAGAGGTGGGGCCAAAGCGGACCGCCTGTGAAAATTCACACCTTTCTTTTATTTGATAACAAGTTATATGAGAGCTTTTTATTACACAAAAGATCCCTAAAAGCTTATGATGAGATCTGCTGGGGGAATATTGCCTGGCTATTATTTGTGTGTCATCAGTTTTATAAGATATGAGCGATGATAAATGTCTGTGGAATAGGAATAATAAGGTAGAAATTTTAATTAAAAAATGCTTTATTTGTTTTGGGTATAATTTTGCTTTGATAACTTCTAAGTTAAGGGAAATATTTAGATATGGATTTTTTAATACTTACAATGATCTAAAAGATATCATTTATTTCATTAAACATATTTAATATATATAGATTTATGCCTTGTTTTGAACGCGTTCAAAAATATACGATTTTAGGGTCGTTTCTCTCTTTATACTATATTGTTCAATTTTCCAATCTCTCTTTACGATAACAGAATATTTTAGATAAATACAGCGGAAATTAAACTTGAATAAGATGTTATGAAGTTATTCGTAATTATTATTCGTAGTATTATTTAGCATTATTAGTAAATGTTATTCGTAGTTATTTTAATTCTTGCGAAATCTAAAATAATAATCTTTGCCAAAGAACCCAAAAAGGTTAAAGAGGTTGTCATAGAAACTTTTAGAATAATATTATAACAGTCATCAACAAAATTAAAGTTTATTTTTACGATAATATAAAATTATTGATTTATGGGAAGGGCGCTGTATACCGAGATACAGGGAAACCTAGCTCGGTTACAGAGGTCAAAAAAATATTTAAGGACAAAATTGCAAAGATCATGATATATTTGTGTAAGAATGTTTTTTGGTAAAATAAAGTTTATTATTATTTATTATTATAGTATTACAGTAAATACATATCAATATTTTCAGCCATTGATTAAACATTAATTTGTTAACCTGTAGTGGATCGTGTCATAATACAACGGAGTATGATAGTAAAGAACCTATTGACATCATGGGTTTGTATCGAGTAAACGTCTATATAAGTTATTATTGAAGCTATACAAATAGTAAATTTAAACGTCGAAGACTTACTAAGTCCTAGACTTACTAATTAATTACGAAACTCTTCAACTCCTTAAGAAATGCGTCAGTGCATTACTATCTTCACAAAGTTGTTGATCGCTATATTAGAGGATGTATTTTTCTTTAGAGATTTTGAACTGTAATGGACTTAGCATTAACTTTTTCTGTGATTACATCACTCACTTTAGGTACACCGATGTCGTAATATTTATAGAAGAGATAACTCAAGACCCTTATACTGTATTTCAGCACTTAATTACTATTACCATAAAAGTATCTCAATAATATTCCAAAAAATGAACACGAGCAAATTAAAGATTGTTCCTTCACTTATTTCGCTCAACCTGGTCAACGATGAGTCTGTGATAATCACTACAATAACTGTAGGTCCTACATTACGTACAATGCTCATTAACCATAATTGAGCGGAAAGTTATGCTAAAGCTAATTAAATAATTTTAACCTCCTAGTGTCTCATGAATTATAAATAAGGTCTTTTTTTCGAACTGACTGTATGCTGTTAGCCCTAACGGCTTTTACAGCGTCACCCATCGGGACGGGCGAGCGCAGAAGCATCGGCGAGGTTGCGAAATGCAGAGAGTAGAGCGCAGAAGCTCTACTAGCGTCAGCGAACGTTGTCCTAAGGATGCCTCCTGTGAGGCTGGACCGCAGCTTAGGGCGACGGGTAGTGGAGGGCTGATGTATGACTTTGATTAGTCATTGCGAAGTCGGAAGGGTGGGGAGAAGCCACGACCGACCGAAACCGTCAGAAAACTGGGATAAATAAGGTCGCAGTATATAGGTTTCATAAGAAGATTCATTGAGCGGACGATGGGCCTACAAATGTAGTAACCTGTTGTTTTGTACACCTTAATATAATTACAGAAATTCTTAAGGTGTAAATTTTGAGGCAGAAATTTAAAGATGCCCAGACTAAAATTCGCGACACCTCGTAAGGTAGAAGAACAAGTAAAATCAACTCAGGTTCAAATCACGTCCTTCAAGATTTCATGGACTTTATATTTCAGCATTACACCACGAGATGTCGTAGCATGGAAATGACCAGCAATGAAACGAGTTTTCTTTAACTTCTACGAGAACGATATGCTATAACGCAATAGATGGCGCTGATATATATAATTTTTTTGAATTTAGCATCCTACTAATTTGTACATCGTTTTTAAACTATACTATTTCATAAATATCACAAGTTTTATCCTAAGAGTTTTAACTATCAGGTAATCCCCATATTGACTTTAATTTTTTTCTTCATTTTTACTTTACTCTTCTTGTCTCTTGTTGTATTTTTGCGTTAATTTATTTAATATAATGCCTCAGCCAATTAAAAAAAAAATCGTTAAAGCATGATCTTTAATAGACATAAATATATTTAATTATTTATTTTATATAATATTTTATTGTAATGCTAGATGAATTAACAATAATTACAACCACCGCCGACTACCAATTAGGCTAACGGAAGGAAAACGAATGCCTTTCAATTTTTGTCACGAAACCATTTATTTCAGAATTGTGAGTGGAATAATAAGCATAATTCAGAGGTAGAGTTTTAGTAATAAAGTTACCATTACATAGAGTAGGGGACCCAAAGGCAGGTCAGTGTTGAAATGTAAATACCAAACGAGAATTAGTTTGAATAATAATTTTCTATAAACTCATTCGCTTTCTTTTTTTTCGATGGACACATTTTATGCTGGCTCCCCTACTGTAGTAAAATAACTCCATTCTTTTCTTTCTCAGACTGCTTAGACACACTATGAAGTCATATGTTAATATCGCAAACTTACCTTTGTGGAAAAACATCCATAGTAATATCTATACTTATTATAAAACAAAGTCCCCAAAAGCTGTCTGTCTGTATATTTTTATACGCTTTATACTAAAAGATCTTCTGGAAGGTTTAGATTATTAGTACATTACAGTTTTATGTAAATTGATTTGCTGAGCTCGCGCGGTTGTAAAAAACTCGCCTGCTGGGAGATTTAGTTGCTTGCGCCGGGGAAACCAGCAGAGATACACTAAAGTAATATACTAGAGAATTGTAGATCTATAAAAATACTACACGAAGAGCCGCGATAGCTTATCTCTATGTCTTATGGTTAACTTATATTAAATACATTTATTTCAAAATTTCTATTAAGCATTTTGTGACACAGATTTCCACACGGGCAAAGCTACTGGCACAGCTAGTTTATAATAATTTATAATTATTATTAACAAGTATATCTATCTGTCACGCTTTCACGATTATTATGCTGGAGCAATATAAATGAAACAACACGTTGATACAATTGGAGGTGATAAACCGAGTTAACTTTAAAACTTTAACTTTAAAAAAACTTTAACTTTATAAAACGATATGGAAAAAGCAATATATTACATAATTAAGGACACATTACCACTAAAGTTAACTAAAGGAGTTTAACTTATTATCTGAAATGGCCGGTAGTAACCGCAGCGATTTTTGAACGTAATTTACATTGAATATTCCTCAAGATTTGCACAAACAATCTTGTATTAAAAACCGTACAAAAATCCGTTTTTTTGAAAAAACTATCATTAACAGGCTGACAGCTTTTGGGTACTTTTTTATAATATGTATAGATAGTATTCTATATTTAAACGGGTATATTTTGTATAACTTTGCCAAGTAACAAATATACGGAACGCTATCGTAGGCAGTATTTTGCACCAAGTTATCCAATCTGCCCGGAAATATACAGCAATATACGTGTTAACCGGATATGTTCGTGACACGGGTCCAACTCAATATTCCAATTTTGTAAACTAATACCTCCGTTTATTCCGTAATACGCTTATCTATCATATGCACGAATACGATTCTAGTACTTGTATATTGTTGAAGGGATTTTTTAAATAGAATAACGACTTATATAAGTAAAGTATCGGCCAGTGACCATCCCACTCTTGGGCATAGGACTCCTTTATCCATTTTTGGACAAAAAAGTTGGAGCTAAGACCTACCGTGCTGACCGAATGCCGACGATGTTTTCCTTCATCGAAGCGTGTTATTGATTGCAATTATAATTTGACAAAACCCCATTGGTGCCTGCCCGGGCTTTGAACCCGTGACCCCTTCGAAAGAACCGCACGGTCACACCGCTGGACTATCCTAGCTATGCTTAATTATTCATCGTCATTGTTATTAAAATTAAGCTTTTTTACTTCTGCGGCTGGAAAACTCGAAAAATCAGGCTCATTCCGAAGTTCCCAAAGGAATGAGTAATTCTAGACTAAGCCACTGCGAAACGTGGTCCAGTTTAGCCAGTAATATAAAATTCACCTCTCGTATGTTTTCGTAAACAATGTTGCATTTGTATTTAAAAGTGTTTTATGCAGTTTTCATTCTTATTTCCCACAGGAACGGGAATATCAAAGTGTTACCACACTTTTTCAATTAATCAACTGAGGTAAAGTGCAGCTAGACTGCATTTAGCACAAATATAAATTAATATAACCATACAATAGCTTTGGTCTTTTAACTTTCTTCTTCCGAAATCGTGATAATAACGATAATAGTCCAAAGAACACTAAAATTTACGATCAATCCAGATCGGAAGTATAGTTAGTAAAAATTTTATTACCATTGTTGCATTGCGTAAACCACAGATAACGACAACTACTCAATCGTTATTGTTTCTGCCAATTTTTTTTTTTGACATTTTACAAGATATAATGCTGACCCAGCAAACGTTGTTATGCCATATAAATTATTTTTAGGTAATTTCTAGTTTACATTATAAAAAACTAAAAAATATTGTCCCAAAAATAAAAAAAAACTTAGCGTGGACAATCTTTATCATTTAGGGGTATGAAAAATACTCCTAGATAGTATCCGATTCTCAGATTTACTGAATACTGAATAGGTATATGAAATTTCATAAAAACCGGTCAAGCTGTTTCGGAGGAGGAAGAGGAGGAGATTTAACTAACATTGTGACACGAGAATTTAATATTACTGAAGGTTTAAACTGACATTGAGAATTCGACGTCTTACTTAGCGAATATAGTCTGGCCCCGATGCATAGTCACTATATTACGAATTATGTGATATCGTAAAACTTTACATAGATCAATTGATATATCGATCAATCGATTTTTATTTATTTTATTTTTAACTAGCAACGTTCGCGTGGACTTTCGCGAAGTTTTTCCTTCGTAAATCCTGAACAGACGAAAAAGTTTCAAAAATAGCGTATCGTTTTAATTGAAATATTGAACATAAAAGTAGTTATTGTGAGTTACCATAAGAGATAAAGACATGCTATCGCCGACTTTTTGTAATATTTTTTTAGACCTACAATTTTGAATTTTCTTGTACATTACTTCGGTGTATCTCTGCTGGTATACACAGGGCGAGTATATCTTTTAAAACTGTGTGACCTTTAACACACCATTTAAATAAACCCGTAATGTACTATTAACCTTAACCTTTGGGAACAATTGCACTTTTAGTAAAAACTGTACAAAAATCTGTTTAATAGATTTTGGGAAAATCGATCACATACAGACCAGACAGCTTTTGGCGAGTTTGTTTTAAAATAATTGTAGATTTATAAAACTTCTCATTTTAAAAATTACACATTCCACAAAATACAAAAGAGATTAAAAGGCATGAGCAATCAATTACAGAAGTTTCAAGTTTCTAAAGAATTCTTTTACAGGGATGTGGGATGGTGCACTATATTCTTTATAAATAAACCAAAGATAAAAGAAGTTTGTTTCAAAACACGTGTTTAATAAATTAATTGCCAAAGTTATAATACTAATTATGATGTCTGTTTTAGCCGATTATATAATGTTTTATTATATCATATTCAGTGAAAGTCCATTTATATCCTTAAGCATCAAACTAAATAGTGTTAAGTAGGTATTATAGCTTCAAGCCTTGGCTTTTCATATTGCACACATTATTTCCAAAGTTTGACAATAGCTTTCAAGCGCTGACGAGTTCTAGCTTTGTTAATTCCACCGACAAACAAGCGCTTCAAAAACTGGGCTATTAAGGTGCCTAGGGAAAAGTTGATTAAAATACAAGCTTTGGTCTCATTATGTATAAGGAAAGTTATGACTTTGCTATCATTAAAAATCGTAGTACGCTAGTTTAATAAAGATTAACTTGGAAAAAATGACCCATATTAGAACGCGTTAGCTTTCTAAGGGATTGCAGGTTTGCTTTAATAATGGATGAGTGTTAAAGTACCGGCCTTTTAGTATCCTTTTTCTGGTTTGGTTTGACGTCGGGTCGACTGAACTCACTCCGGTCGCGACGGGATGACGCTTTGCTGAGGTTGTGAAATACAGAGAGGCGAGCGCAAAATCTCTAGTAGCGACTGAGAACATTGTCCTAAGGTTGCCTTTTTTTTACTGTGAGGCAGAACCACACCTTATGGCAACGTTTAGTGGAGGGCAAGTGGTCTAAGGTTAAGAGTTGTCAGCATTCTGAGGTGAGAAAGGCTTACTTGTCTTATTGAAGACGTATATGAGATCTGAATCAAGGTCCTATTGCGAATTACTGGATTACACATAAAATTGACGGAGACACGCAGATTTCTTCCTATTATTTATATTCTCCGTAAATCATAGTTAAAAAAAAATACTCGCTAATCAATATACACGGGATAATATATACGGGAAGAAATCCTCTTAGTATGTAGAAATCAACCAACCATATTTGCTATCAAAATCGTGAATAGCTCCTAACAAGATGTTGAGTCCTATGAATGTCAATGGAATCAGATTAAAACTAGAACCGTACTCTGAGGGAAATTGTCGTGTTCTATATTACGCATTGAATTTAGATTTTCTGTAAATGTGAGAGTAGTGCGAAAGGTATTAATTTATCTAATATTATTTCTGTATTATTATAGAGTACTGTGTTTGTTCATGGAAGTATATGCCAGTCATCACCACGCTTTGCGAATGAGTCTGTGATCGTAGTGTCATGTCGCACTGTATGCATGCAGCCCGCTATCGGTCCGCGAGCAGGTGGGGTTGGCAATTGACGAAACCTTTCCCCTTACTTACGGGGAGCCGCTGGATTCAGGCGGAACATGATGGAGTAGCGTGGAAGTCTTTATAAGAGACTATGTCCATTAGACTATGGACATCTATTGGTTGATGAGAGAGAGTGATTATAGAGAATTATTTTCGTGTTACAATGTCTTCAGAAACTTAACTAATGACTTTTTTCTGGGAAATCATAAAAATTGGTTCCGAAGATCTTATAAAAATTTATATCTCTTGGACAATGACGTATTTTTTATGTATTTTTGTATGTAATGTAAAATAAATGAATTATTATATAGTCTAAAATGTATCCGTCGACAGTAACGAGAAGGCAAATGAGTCTTATTATCTGTCTCTCTTTTTATGAGTGATTAGAGAAACATAAATATATGTGTTTCATCTTCCCTCTCTTATTATTTCTTGCGACATTCTTACTTACAGGTGAGAGTGTCGAGGTATGACTCGCCTTTTATAATATAATTACTGTATGTGCAATCCACATTCCATGCTGCTTTGTAGACATTGTTACTTAATTCTATTGTTAGACGCAGGTGATGTTTACTTAACTTTATGGAGGAAGTTAGGGACAAAAAATGGTTAAATTATTAAAGAGTAACTCATTTCTTTAGTAACAACTCAAAATATCGATCTTTATCTACTTACCGTCGTGTTAACAGATAAATCAATTATAACGACGCTAATTCATATTCATATTCGATAGTCGGGCTCATCCGATAAAATAAGACGTGAGTATAGCCGGTCTCTCAACACTAATAACGATAATTCAATTAATACCAAGCAATTTTCTCAAAAGTCAACCCATTTATTTATCCTTTATAGTGTACTAGCTGTGCCAGCGGCTTCGCCTGCATGGAAATCAGCCTGTCCCATTTTTTTTTAGAATTCAAATTTTAAACATAAAAGTAGTTATTTTGAGTTAACCATGAGAGATAGAGTGCACATGCTATCGTGAACTTTTTTGTAGTATTTTTATAGATCTACAATTCTCTACTACATTACTTTAGCGTATCTCTGCTGGTTTACGCAGCGCATGCGATTAAAGCTACCATCAAGCAAGTTTTTTAACAAACGTTCGTGCGTTCTCTTAAACACAATTTGCATAATACCGATATGTATTATTTACCTAAACTATCCGGAAGTATTTCACTATCTTTTAGTAATAACCGTACAAAAATCCGGTAAGTAGATTTTGAGAAAATCGATTACATACAGACAGACAACTTTTTGGGACTTTGTTTTATAATGAGTATAGATTATCTAAGCATTTATTCATATTTCTTTTTCAACAATTTGTCACATTGACGGCGATAATGTTTTTTTTATTGACTTAACTATTTGAAGGAGGTTGTATTTGAAACATATTGTAACATAATAATTCCCTAAATTCTACTGTTAGTAGATCTTACCCTCGATATTATATTATATTTCATGAAAGCGAAAATAAGCTAAAAGAATAGGAAGAGTACTTACGGCCGCATAAATTGGTGGTAGCACGACCTCAATTCGCAAAATTGCGACAAACAAGTGAGATCAGTGGAAAGTAGTTTTTTATGTTTTCTAGTTCTCGTAAATATAAATTACTAAACACTAGTTGTGTATCCTTACTTTGCTATAGATTTTTTTTATGTCGGCAATTATTGAATGTAATTCATGTAGACATTGATAAGATAATATCAATAGAATAACCAATAACCCAAATGTATTGCTATATTGTTGATATATTATAAAAAGCCGATATAAATAACATTAAAATATCACTGATATTACATGCTACCTTTATACATTTTATTTTTATTAGTTTCTTTTGTATGTAATAAAGGATACCTCTTCTTTATATACATATTAAACAGCGGAATACATTCGCTTTATCTTCGGTAAAATATAAGTTTAGTGACAAATTTGGAATAGAGATTGCTCTATTCTTTCTTAATTAATGCCAATAGATAAATATGTAGTGTTACATACTTAGCCACGTACAGATCATACCGATTCACCGAAACACTCACGACTTCAACAATCACTTCCTAGTCTTAAATCTTTAAGCTTTATAATAATTTTAAAATATATATTTATATATATTAGTTGTGGAAAAAAAAAATTTCTGCTGGTCTGTCTGCATTGCATGCATATAAATTTCGTTTTTATTGACGCACAGGACAATAATTTATGATTGCTGTGTACTTTAAATGAATACGTTGATAAATGGTTATCAACGTATCATACATTTGTTAAACACCTTCTATGGAGAAGGTGTTTAACAAATGGATGATCAGGTGTATTGTGTACCTATCTGTAAATCTATCACCTAGTATAAATTTATACTGACAATAAACCAACTTACTTTATCATCAAAGTGATGTAAAGAAATAGATTCCACGACTGGAAATTGTTTTAAATTGGACATTGATCGTGACGGTTGGGATACTAGTGGCATTTGGTGAAGGACGACTATTGGTTTTTCAAGTTATTCTAAAAGATTGTGACAGGACTATTTGTACCTTTAAACTCCCTGGAGATTTGTGTAATATGTAAAACATTTTATGGCACGAATGATAAGCGCGCGCGTTTTTATCTTCTGTCTAAGAATTAGTAGAAGAAAAGTAATGGGGAATTATAAGATTTTATCTGAAAGAGCATGTCACAAACGGTCGTCTAGTGCGGAGGAGTGAATTATATTATGGGGAGCAACTGTCGGGTACACAAACTCACTTTGTCCAATTAAATTTCTTTATTGTAGTTTATTATTATTAATTATAATATTTTTTATGCTATATACTATACTAATATATTCAATATCTAGTGGTGTTCGTTCCCACCGATGTTAGGTAGAACAAAGGCGAGGTTGCGCGAAGTGTTTGTCCCAGGCATGGAATACTACATCTCAGGCTTCGTATGGAGTCTGGGAAAGCGGCAAACGCGGAGTAGGAGAGTAGAATGTGTGAAATAGAAGTATTGCCGATGGTGAAAAATTTGTTATTTTTTTGTAGTAATCCACATTTATTACCATTTAAATCTTCATAATAGAAACTTTTGGCATGAATCTTGTATTTAGAGCATTCTCTATTAATAGTCAGATTACATTTTGCAAATCTATATAAGATCTGTAATATAATATTATAAAAAATCTCAACTTCGCAGCCGCTTCAAAAGTCACTTAATTTGTTTTATAGATAAAACTTAATGATAAAATTATATTTAGTAGACTAATTTTCATATTTACGATATTACAATGAAATAAATTTTTGTAATTTAAAAAACAGTAATATTTCCGAAAAACCATATAATATCTACTCGTATCTGTTTGATAATTATGACGTAACGCCATTTGCTGATGTCTTGGACAACAAATAGTTTCTAGATATTGCGTGTGGAATATATGAGTTTGTCAAAGTAGGAAAGTAGTGAGACCGGTATAAATTTAAGACTGTCTAAGGTATACTATTACTGTATTTGAATTCTTTCTATGTGAATGTTGGAATGTGTAATCATGTTTATTATTGGCTATCATGCGAAACGTTTCGTGAAGTCCACATCTAGCATATGTAAAATATCCTATAACAGTTACATGTGTAGTTATAAAAAAAAATTGATTCGTTGATATTGTGTAGCTAAGCAAAGGCGTCCTCTTTCCATTGTAGAGAAGGATTGGCGTTAAGACCTTCCATTTTCCTCCAATGCAGATTAACAGGATACTCACATAGAGTTCTTGCATTCTTGGGTTCTTGGTTATTGGGTTCTTGGATCTAGATTCTTGGGTTCTTAGTTCTTGTGCTCTTGGATCTTGGTTCATGATTTTTTGGTTATATAAATTCCTTACGATTGTATTGATGTAATGGTAAATGTGATTGTAAATATCAATTGGGCATATGAGTTATATGAGAAAACTCATATGTGCCGGGCTTTTTGTATCTTTTGTTTAATGATTATTTGTTATATCATTTGAGGTTATGTGTATGTCAGAAAACATCATGATAAATTACAAGCAATATAACAGAACTAACTACTTTGCTATAATCCGCACGGGTTAAGTGAATGCATGCAAAGCCAATGTGTATGAAGCAGGCAAAATCTACGCACCTTATACATGCAGGACAAGCCACCACATGCACCCCAAGGCGCAATTCACCAGCAACAACGAACACAATCACAATCACGATTTTTGTCGTGAAGCCTATCCTCCTGATGATGCTTCGGTTTCGGGGCGAAACGATCGTCGAGATTGTGGTGGTGGGTGTGTGTGCTGCTTTTGTGTTCGTTGTTGCTGGTGAATTGCGCCTTGGGGTGCATGTGGTGGCTGGTCCTGCATGTATAAGGTGCGTAGATTTTGCCTGCTTCATACACATTGGCTTTGCATGCATTCACTTAACCCGTGCGGATTTTAGCAAAGTAGTTAGTTCTGTTATATTGCTTGTAATATGGAATTCCGCAAAGTAACGCCTGCTTCTATAAATCATGATAAATATTTGAAAAAAAAACGTTTTTTTAGAATCTTCAATTATTGACCTATATTTTACCACAAAATTAGTTCCAAATTAACGCCATGTGGTATCCGGTAGAATAGACCACCCTCCTTTCTTACCGAGGTGTCGTAAGAGGCGACTAAGGTATGTGCCGTGTGGTATGCGGCTGCATAGAATAGACCACCCTCATTTCTTACCGAGGTGTCGTAAAAGGAGACTATGGTAAATTGACGTCAGGGAGGCGGCCGATCGTAAAATACGTATCCAAATCATGTGACAACATGTTTGTTACATGTTTAATCATAATCGATCTAATTTTTATGTATATCTAAGCCCATTTGTTATTATTGGAATAACAAATGGGGAATGTAAAGTCAAGTCAATTAAAAAAAAGCCTTTAACAAAATTTCACGTCCCTCCTGTTAATCGTTGAGGAGTTCCCTCGTCTGGAGCTAATCCTGGCGGTAGCATCAGGTCATGCATATCTTAAACATGCATTGTCATCGAAGCTGGACCAGTGTGTAGAATTTCAGCTCAGACTCCGGGAAGTGGATCAAATTTAATTTGCAAAATTTCACCTCCACATTCATACACGGCAAGTTCAATAAAAGCTTATAAAAAATAGACATAAATAGATTGTTAACAATGTCACACCTATAGATCCTTTGCTATACAGTTATCTTCGGTAGTCGCCATTGTTTTCAAACAATCACAACTTACTTTGGAGTCGAATCTTTATCATCAGCCATCTTAATGAGACGGAAGTTTTTGCCCTTCGTATTTTGTTCCCAACAAAGGAGGACGAAATGATATGATAAAATATTTTTTTGGTATTTAAGAAAAAAACATTGTCATTGAGTAAGGTAGCAACTATTCGATAACAAATGATGATATTGTAGACCGCTACAATTTTTAATCAGTTCTCTATTTATTATTGCTAGCAACACTATAGTTACCGTCCATCCAGGGGTATATAAGTAGCACGGTCATTAACAGAGCTCAATACACACAAACAACGTCTTCGCCGGCGAAGACGAGGTCCCCGCTTGCTTGTGTCAAGCGGCCGCAGCACTCTGCCGCGGTCGCCGTGATGCAGACTTCTTCAAAGTCTATGTTAGAAACAGTCCTCCAAAACGCGCCGCTTTAAGCCGAGGTTCGGACTCAAGAGACACTCTTAAGGCGACTCTCCCAATAAGTTGCGAGTGCCTAAAAACACTCGTTCACTTATCAATTTTGCCCGGCGAAGCTTCTGCGCTCGCCCATCCCATCGGTGACGCTGTAAAAGCCATTAGGGCTAACAGCATAAGACACATTCGAAAAAAAAAACAGAGCTCTTTCTCTTTTACGATCGTTTCTTGCCTGCGGAAGCTCTGTTGATTCACGTGGCACATTTTATTTATTGCGCTGTATGGTTACATACGTGTTAATTTTGTTCTTTTTTATAAATCCTACTTTGGATCCTAAAAATATAATAAACTATGCTGTTGTTTCGCAGTAGAAATTCTAGGTGCCTTAATATTGAATTATTCGCTCACATTCTGGAATTTTCGTAGGAGCGTATCGAACGCAGTACTGAAGATTGGCGAAACCAAATACTGTTCATATTATATGAAATTACTAAACAGGCATTGGTCGGATGTTGTACAATCCACACACAAAATAATTCAACAGTAAATTTAATATGGAAATAATTCTGTAATTCGACAGCCAGTCATTTCAAACAGTGGTACCTCGATAGCACTATGTAGTGCTCCAACATACAAGTGTTTTGAGATACGAGGGATATTTTCATTTGAGATGAGAGCAAGATTTGAGATACGAGGGTGCGTGTTGAGGTGGTGTGCAGCGTCTAAGAGTTTTTCCAACTTCAGACTAGATCTTAGGCTGTGTGTTTGTTTCCCTCGTTTTCGAAGCATTTTTAATAAGTTTACGCAAAAACACTTAACGAAAACCACTGGATGATGTTTTGATGAGCTGGATTTGCTCAATAGCATTTCAATTAATTTCAATGGTAAAAATAGCTTTGAGGTACGAGCTAGGTTACGGAACGGATTAAACTCGTATATCGAGATCCTACTGTATTTTCGAGGCGCCTTATTATTCGTTAGAAGTCTTGACTTAAGGTTCACTGTGATTGTCGTTAGATTTCGTAAGATATCGATTGTACTCCTGATATTGTAATTGACAAGTACCAGAGAGTAGCATTAGTGAAGCGAAAGCTGGCATTGACATCTTTCACTAATTCGCATTTCTAATGCTTGCATGATATGTTGATTGCTTAATCGATTGTACTACCTATCAATAACATTATATATAATGTTCTACAAGTTGCAAGTTCCTGTAAATAATTTCTTGTACATATAATATGTATGTATATTTTTTCTTGTGTACGCAAAAAGTTTTGATAAATAAATAAATAAATAATATCTTTTTCGTATATTGTATATGATATTTCGTATTTCTCGTATATCGCTATTTATTTAATTACTTAGAATATGTCTCCGGAATGTTCAATATGTTTAAAAAAGTAACAGCGACAAGGCTCATTAGTTGAGTATGGTGTGACCGACCGAGCAGAACTGATCTTGTAGTCGAGCGTGAACTACCCTTCTCTTCAGCATCCGAATCGATATTCAGGCACTTACCATGTGTGAAGGTTAACCAGTAATGTCTATAACACTAGATAAGTGTTAAAAATAGTTGACATAGTTAACGTTATATTATGGAATCAGGGTTAAATCTTAAATGTAACATAAACATTAATTTACCCCAAGAATTCCCCAGAATTTTTTAGAAATATACATGTTTCCTCACGATGTTTTCCTTCAACGAAAAATATTTCTAGAGAAATTCTTATTAGTAAGAAAAAAAATTTTCTGGTGAATCGTCTAATTTGTTATGCATAAATTGATAAATAATTTCGTAATAATTCAAATATCCACGATTATTCGAGTTTTTTAATGTATATACCAAACTAACTTTTAATATTTTAAACATAGTAGAGACATATAATAAGTAAGACCTGTTTTATATCTATAGTAAAGTATTTATTTATTTGTTATATTAACTATAAATAATAACTACATAATGGATAGAAAAACATCCAATAACATTTTTCTCTCTTTATTTAGTAATCCAACAGCGCCTAATAATTCAAGTTAAAATTATATATTACAAAATAAACCACAACAATTTTTATGTTAATGGTTAATTAATGTATAAAAACCGTCTATACTCACTTCTTATTTTATATCGGGTGACGTTAGTTAGTAGACGTTAGCTTTTGTGACGTCAGCTTTGTATGAACATAGCATTTTAAAATTGACAATATTTTGTTCACATAAAGAATAACCTAATTTATATAAATATAAATCTGAATTCTTAAATGTCAATTTAAATTTGAACTTAATATCAAATAGAACCTGTGAAGAAGTGTATTCAAAATGTTTACGGAATTGCTTCGCCGTTCGCTGTGCAAATATGTCGTGCGAACAAATTGCAAACAGCTCCTGGGTCACCGAATGAATCAAAACTTCTTTGAGAGTACTTTTATAATTTTAATAATAATAGCACACGACACCCTTAGGGATAGATATGTATCATAAAGGTCTCAACTTTTAATACGCATATAGCACCATAAGTATATGTTGTTAATGTCCATGCATAAGAAAATTAATTTTACACTGATTTCGTTTTATGTACGAGTATTTACAACTGTTAATCATCATTCTCCTGCCCTTATCCCACTGTAAGTGGGATCGGCAAAACATGTTACAAACATTTTGTCACATGATTTGGCTACGTATTTTACGACCGGCCGCCTGCCTGACGTCATCTTACCTTAGTCGCCTCTCACGACACCTGGGTAAGAAAGGAGGGTGGTCTATTCTATTCTGCCGGATACAACACGATGTTATTTACAACTGTTAAGTAAGTAAAATAAGATACTGGCCTAATAGTATCCCACATATGGAACCTCTCGTTGGAGGAATGCTCCAAAAATGCGAAACTAGTAGGGCTAACCCGATAAAACAGTACGATGTTTATACATAAACTATGTAAACTATTCACGAGAGTTTAAATCGAATAAATAGTATGGATTATTTTAAACTTTTTGTTTAGTTTAAATTATTACTATTATTAAAAGTAAATATATTGTATATACAGTAGTATTGTAAGTAATTATATATTGTAGTTCCTTTCTTAAAACGTTTTTTTTTGTTTCTCTAATCTGTAATTCGTACAGAAATTAAGTTCAGTTACCAAAAATATTTCACAAAATATTCTATTACGTATAACTAACTTAGAACTTTTCGTACTTCGAACGTAATTAGTGGATTGAATGTCCATTTGTTAGATTACATCGCAGAAATGCTTTTAGGTAATTGTTTACTGTACGTTAGTAATAATGAAGTTATTTCTTTTATTTAGGTGTGTCGTTGAGTGATGACGTCATCTTAGAGCACATGATTGACCCTTGATAATAACATAAATCAAAAGGCTGTAAAGTTTAATATAGCAATAATATAATATGGTTCATTGTATTTCAAAGCTTCAGTTTTATGGTACTATATATTTTGTAGATATGTCATAATTTGTTTGATTAATAACATCATGTCAAGAGATACATAGTTTTCTGTACATCCAACGAGCTTTTTAATTATAATTAATTTTAAATAAATTTACTGGCAATTCAAAAAAAAATGTGTGTTCATGTACTCAGGGTTATTGTTTTTCCCTATAATCCATATGCATGATGATGCATATTTTACTGATTATTTTTCGATTACACTTGTATTAGATCTTAATTGATAAGCTAAAAAGCGTCACTAAAAATATTATGATCGAGGAGATAACTTATATTCTGTTCTATCAGATAATCTGATGGAATAATAGTAATAATTTACACTCTGCCACCTTATCGATATTTGTTCTGAACAATGAGGGAACATCCCTATTCTACATTACAATACTATACGAAACTAAATAGCAGTGTGGTATCCGGCAGAATAGAATAGACCACCCTCCTTTCTTACCGATGCCGTGTGGTATCCGGCTACATAGAATTGACCACCCTCATTTCTTACCGAGGTGTCGTAAAAGGCGACTAAGATTAGTTGACGTCAGGCAGGCGGCCGGTCGTAAAATACGTACCCAATCATATGACAACATGTTTGTAGCATGTTGTCCCGAACCCACTTGGAGTGGGATAAGTGCAGGAGAATGATGAGAATAATGAATAAAGAATTCCAAGATAGTAAAGAAAAGTTACGAAGTAATTTTAAAACTTAAAAAATTATTTAAAGTATATAAAGTTTTCGCTTACCTTTTTTAGGCATTCATCAGTATTCATTTTAATTTTAACCTTTCTAGGGACAGAGATTTGTTTCAATACGAATATTTTTTCAAAGACATCGATACCTACTATTTTTTTATATACTCGTATATGTTATAGGTATTCTCTCGATTAGTTACAATGATGTAAGTGTGGATGGTAATATAACATTCTACGCTATAAATTTTTATCTTCATTTAAACCTTTAAGCGGTCAAAATTAATGCAGGCACACGTTTCGCGTCGATTCGAACCATTAGTTGAGAATGAAATGAACGGATTTTAGACTCGTAGTAAAGTCTTATCTGTTACATTTACATTTTTAAAAGCTCGATTATAATTGTTACATATTAGGTGGAACTTTGATAAATTCTCGCGTAAACCTAAAGAAATAAGTTATCGACCGATTTTTTTATTGTTATAGGACCACTGAATATAGGTTTCAATTGATTTCTACGCTAAATACTCTTCTTATTGTAACATTGTTCAAATTCAAAATTCAAATTCAAAATATTATTTATTCAAGTAAACTTGTTAACAAGTGCTTGTTGAATCATCAACATCCACTGCTGGTTCGGAAAGCTGTTCCTACCGAGAAGAACCAGCAAGAAACTCGGCGGTTGATCTTTTCATGCAGTTCATGGCGGTTGTCAATTCAAATGCGCGCGCGCATTGAGTTAAATAGATGATTTAGCTAACTGACCGGAGGGCTGCGACGGGAGGACGTTGACCCGCACGAGTGAGTCAGTGGACATCAACCGCGAGATTGGTTTTGAATTGACTCACTTGACAGTTACGTCTCAGCCTTATAAGCTAAAGTGAATCTTCTTATAAAACTTAAAGTAACGGCCTGTTACTATGCCCACTGCTGGACTAAGGCCTCCTCTTTCCGTTTTTGGAGAGAAGGATTGGAGCTAAGACTTACCACGCTGCTCCAATGCGGATTAGTAGGTTACACATATGCCTAGAATTCTCTATAGATATGCAGGTTTCCTCACGATGTTTTCCATCGATCAATTAGTTTTAATAGAAAAACTCATCGGTGCCTGCCCGGGGTTTGAACCCATGTCATCTCTAGAGAGTCGCACGGTCTCACAGCAAGGCTATCACAGCTTTTATGAAATTTATTATAATCACATTATATAGAATAATACTTAATTTAAATTCTGATCGATTCCCATACTGGGAACTTCCTCGAAGCTGGTTATCCCTTGTTAAGCCGCTCAGCACCGGAGCTGACTGTAACCTTGCCGAGTACCGGGATTGGGAAGTGAGCCAGAACCGCCATTCTCCCACTACTACCGTACTGCTTCTTGTACACAGCCAATAGGACTGATTGAGAGCTGACCGAATACCGTGCCGCTGATGCACGGCCCTGCGTCCAAAGTACAGGAGAGTAAACTTCTTAAGCGACCACCTCATTCTACCGTCAATCTCGTAACCGACCTACGACCCTGAGCTAACCTTCATAAAATTATATACCTTTTTAACTTATATTCCTGTTTTTTCTTTGTTCAGTTTTACCATACTTAGCGTAAGACGTGACATTGTGTATCTTTATCCAGTGGCTTTTTGTGAAATTTTAATGATGTCGCATACACAGGAGAGAATCTAGGAACATTATATTTGATGCCGTTAAAATTGAAACGTGAAGGAAAAATATGACTGACGGTCACAACGGAGTAACGTGCTAATATGTATACATATTTTAGCAATCTAGATCATGATTTGGAAGAGGAATCATGAATTATCTTTTGTCTACATAATTACTATAGTCGAAGCTTATTATTTATATATTAAAGCATAGTTTTTGCTCTGAGTTTTGTTTGAAAGTCGTCTAATACTTATGGATTTAAACGATTTTGTGTATGCGAATTTTAACTAATCCTAATTTCTATTGTATTTTTGGGTTGATGTTTAATGTGTATGCACATACTAAAGACATTTTACATATGTCGTGTAAAATGAGGATTAGCATAAATTAAAACCACACACCAGATCTTTAAGCAAAGAATATGTATATTAGGTATTATAATAACAAGACGTACGTTAAATCTTCTAGCGGTTATCCAATTAATATTTCACGTCCTCTCTCAACATACAAATTCAAATTGTTTTATTTAAAAAGGTCTCAAGTCCTTCAATATGATAATTTAGCATTCGTAGATGGGTATGATCGATAAGTTGGTGTTTGTGGGCAAGGTTGAAGGAAAACGACCTCGCGGGCGATCACCTTCCCGTTGGTGTGACCAAATATCCACCCTTACTGGTGTGTCAGTTACAATCGCCCTGAAAAAGAAATAGTAGAAAAAAGACTTTCAAGGACATGACCTTCACGAATGAAGATTACGACCGGGAAGAAGAGACAAAGGTATAAAAAACCTTAATTAAAAGACTTGAGCATTTTTAGAAAGATATGCATTTTTAGAAAAGTTAAGAAAAAAATTACCGTTTCAAAAAATGTTTCAAAAAATGTCGCCTTTCTTTCTGTAACCCATATTATTAAATTAATGATTTAATAGGGTAAATGACCTAACATAGTACAGGTAACATAGCCGCGTGTCTGTCAGTCAGTTGCGTTGTTAGACGTCTAGCAGGAGGCCCCCAATCTCAGAGTGTGGTCCCTTGAGCTTGGACTTCCTCCTTTAGTATGTCGAATTCTGAACAAATTCTTTTAAATAGTTTAGTTGGGGCACCACTTCATTTTTTGCCCCAGGTCCTTTGGTTACTTACCTACACTACTACTATTCGTGATAAACTCAAAAACAATTCACGCGAAAGATTTAAGTTTATAATTTTATTTAATAAGATTTTGTGGAAAGTGGTTGGAATAAATAGTTAATATATTGGTCTTAACTTTTATTCAAACCATTCGCCTACTTAAAATTGAAATATGTAACATCATTTTAAATCTACATATACCCTTCGTAATACCATCTGTCCCTTCAATAATGCTCAAAGTCAAGATGAAAGAGGATCTTAAGAAAGAATGAAATTTATTGGGTGAAGTCTCACTTTGTACACTTTAATTTTTCCTTGTTCATATAAAAATATTATAATATGAATATGATAACTACAACAGTGTTTTTATTTGGTTGTTTGATGCCTTCTGTCATTTATCTGATGTGATATTTAGGATGGAGATATCTGAATTTTGGTATAGGGGCTGTAAGATTCAAGGTTATATTTTATCTTTACTCTGCAGTCCCTTCATAAAAAGTCGTAGGCAACGGTCAACATGCTTTTCAATCGTTTTATGGAATGAAAAAAGTATAAAACATTAGTTGTATCTATAAATCATAACCGTTCTTATTCCATGTATAAAAATAGGTCCTTGAAAGTTTCCTATTATTTTTAATGGGACATCCACGATAAAATCTGATAGTCATCTGTTAAAGCATTACAATATTATAGTATTGACAGACATTAGTAAAGGTACGACAGCATGATTCTTTTTGGTTCAACTACATACCTATAAAAGTTGTATCATAATCCAATCTGATTGAAATTAAAACGACTTCACTGCAAATAGAAGTGTGTATTAAAAGAGCGGATAGTAACCACGCTTGCCCTTTTTGTCACAAAAATATAGCTATAAAAATATGTTGCCTCTGTCCATAACTTCAAAAATCAATTAAGGAGTCGATCATTTATTATTGTAGCTCAATTTTCTGTTCCATATTACAATGGAAAATAATATAAATAAATATATTGTATTCCTGACATTTCGCATTTTTAAGCGGACACTTAAGTACTGTGTAGCTTCTGTGTATAGTACTTCGCTTTAAACTGTTTCCTTGACAAGATTAATTGCCTCTGGTATGTGAAGCGTGCACATTGCAGGTAAAGACAATTTGCATATTAAGTGTCCTTACTCGATTCACGGAGCGTAGCATCATTGTTGCTTACGACAGCGCTAACTATTCACGTTACATATCCATTTATATATTCTACCGCAAGTAACCAAGCACCAAGTGTTAATTAATTTTTAAATACATGCTTTTATTTTTAAGAATATTTTTTTATTTGTATCAGAATAAAATATAAAGAGCTTTAACCATTAGAAGTGGACTATCTCAAGGTGTTAGTAGAGGTTCTATGCTATATATCTATAATGATCTATATCTAACAAAAACTTTTAAGCGATCGGATCGAGTTATCTTACATATTGTACGTCAGAAACAGTAGATGATCGAGGCGGCAAATAAGATTAGTTTGACTTACAAATAAATTATTTATTCATGATAGTAAGTAACATTCGAATCGGAATTTAATGTAATTTTTTGCTATTTTTTCTTACGTTCCCACTGCTTTTTTATCTCATTTGATCGAACGCGCAGGATATGTCGTATTTTAAAACATTGAAGTTTAACTTTAAGTTTAGTCGTAGCTTCTTGCCTCACACTCGACGGCGCGATACCCTATCATATCATCTACCCTCAAATACAAGTAACCTTAAGGTGTGGTCCGGCCTTACAGGGTGCCCCTTAGAAGGATGTAATCCGATAGTAGAGCTTCTGCACGATTCAAATTCCCAATTTTACAACCTCATCGATGCTTTTGCAATCGCCAGTTAGGACTAATCAGTATAAAAAAGTGAAGTGGTCGACCCTAGTAAATTGCAAGGAATATAGGATAAGAGAATACAGGTAACTAGCTGTGCTTCGCCCGCGTGAAAATCTGCGTGTCACAATTTTTTTCTAGAATTTAAATTTTAAACATAAAAGTAGTTATTGTGAGTTAACCATAAGACATAGAGACATACTATCCCGGACTTTTTTGTAGTAGTTTTATAGATCTACAATTCTCTGGGCCCCTGCTCTCGCACATAGCCAAGCTGTTCGAGCGTCTGCTGCTGCGTCGAGTCACGCCCCATCTGCCCCTGCGCGAGGAGCAGTTTGGATTCCGCAGCGGCCACTCGACGACGCTCCAGCTGGCGAGGGTAATTAACCACCTGACCAGTGAGCGGAACAACGGGCGCTACACCGTGGGGGTCTTTCTCGACATCGAGAAGGCCTTCGATCGTGTGTGGCACGCCGGGCTCCTGGTCAAGATCTTGGACACCACCAAGCCGCCCGCTTATGTGCGAGTGCTGGCATCATTTCTACACGGCCGTAGCTTTTACGTGGCAGTGGATGGTGCCGAATCCCAGCCACGCACCATCCAAGCCGGAGTACCCCAGGGCAGTTGTATATCGCCGCGATTATACGCGGCGTATACGGATGACATCCCCACCCTGCGCCACCATCTGCGGGAAGGGGAGGAGGACGTGCTGTTGTCGCTCTTCGCTGACGACAGCGCGTATTTCGCGTCGTCCTACCACCAGATCGTCGCCACCAACCGCATGCAGCGTATGCTGGACTTGTTGCCGGAATGGCTAGACAAGTGGAGGATGGCCGTCAACGTCGGGAAGACGGCCGCTCTGCTCACCAGCCGCTCCAAGCCGCTACGTCAGCTGACTCTTCGAGGCCAGGACGTAGAGTGGAAGACCACAGTGAGGTTTTTGGGGTGTGAGTTGGACCGCAGCCTGCGCATGGTCCCCATGGTCAATCGTGCCGTGGGCCAAGCTGCTGCTGCCAGGTCCCAGCTCTACACGCTGTTCACATCCCATTTACCTGTCAACACCAAACTGCGAGTCTACGGTGCCTACGTCCGCTCGCGCTTGACGTATGCGGCACCCGCCTGGTACGCGCTATGTTCGGCGTACCAGAAGCGAAGACTTCAAGTCCAGCAGAACCGCTGCCTGCGACTGATCGTAGGAGCCCCGAGGTATGTGCGGAACGACGTCGTGCATCGGGACACCAGAACGCCGACCGTGGAGGAGTATGTTCGTCGCCTAGCGCGCCGGATGTTCACGCGTGCGGACAATAGCGCGCACGTACACCTCCATGGCATCGCGCCACTCCATGCGCGACCACCCGATGGACGTTCCCTGCCTCGCGAGCTCCTGCGATCACCGTCTCCGCGGCCCGATGCGGATGACGACGGCGACGAAGAGGACGACGCGACGGGCGAAAGGGCGAATACACCGGACATGACACATCTACCTGATCGAGACACCACCGGACGAGACACCACCGTAATTGACCCCGAGGTCTGGGAGCTACCATTCCCAGACTTCCCCACTGAACAAGACATCCATTAGGTCACCAAGGTGACCTGGGCTTACGGCCCAAATACCGACACCTTTGGGTCACCTAAGTGACCTCGGCCTACTAGGCCGGAACACATACCGGGCTTAAGTGCCTGCGAGGAGATGCCCGGGTAGAGAGGAATTCCTCGAGGCCCGCACCCCGTTTACCCCCACCCGGGGAGTAAACGAGAAGACCCTGCTACTAATTCTCTGGTACAATACTTTAGCGTGTCTTTGGTGGTTTACGCAGCGCACGCGACTAAAGCTCCCAACAAGTAAGTTTTTTAAGATCTGCGCGATCTCTTCAACACAATTAACGTAATACCGATATGTACTATACACCTAAATCACTCGGAAATATTTCACTATCTTTGGTGAAAACCGTACAAAAATCCGCTCAGTAGATTTTGAGAAAATCGATTACATACAGGCAGACAGCTTTTTGGGACTTTGTTTTATAATAAGTATAGATAACAAAGCAGTAGGAGTATCATTTATGTAAAATATCGTAAGAACATTAAAGGCATTAAAAACTTTGTTACAGTGCCGAACCTGGGCAAACATGAGCGCATCGCAGCATCCGGCCGCATAGTTCGAATGACGCCTCAAGAGGAATGCGAGGGGCCCGCCTTTCCGATTCCCCTGCTTTACAACACCCAAGTTTTCGCTTTGTGCGCATATCATCCACGTAATACAACCAATTTCGAATATTTTAAAATAATACAAATTCATATTTATAAATTACTTTATTAAACATTTTTTTTCTGTAAAATAGATTAATTAAAACCGACATTTACAACAAACAACTATAAAATTCTTTGTTTCTTTATTTCTAAAACTAAGTATAAGTAAATAGGTCCTGCTTCAATTGGAACAGTATCAATATAGGCTAAAGTAGCAGTGTCAGTTCACAATGCGAGAAACCTTCGGATTAAGATAACTCTTGAACACGCAGCTTTATGTATCACTTGAAGACGGGAGGGGACACATATAGCGTTAACACTAAAATACATACAATTAGTTAATACATAATATATTCAAAGCTATTTATTATTCATCTTGAAGTTTCTTGTCTATATTGTAGATATTTATACATATCGTCATCAACATCTGACTTTTGGAATGTTAATGTGTAGTGTAGTAACTCTATGGATAATACAATGAGTAGGTTTTCTTAGATTCGCTGCTAACCTTATATATAAAAATGAATCTTTGTCTTTATGTCCTTTATAAACTTTTTAATGGCTGATTTGATTGAAATTTTCGGAAAATCTTTAGAATAACCAAGCGGTTGGTCAAACTGTTGTGTTCTGTTTCGAGGGGAATTTGAAACCGTACTGAGCCACAGCAACGCATGGATTGAGAGCTAGTTTTTAATTTTAGTTTTTTAGTTTTTAATTTTAGTTTTTAAACGGGCTAGTGGTAAAACAGGTTGGAATTTTAACTCCAAGAATTCTAACAATTTTGTTCCTCCAGTTGGATGTGACTTTTAATGATGATGGCCTTCCTCATAGTAAACTGTATTAGAATGGTTCATGTGGTTTAGCCTTGGCGGATAACACCGTTACCACGCGCGAAAACATCCTAATACCTACCGGTAAAATTGGAAAAGAATTTATATTTTTATTTGATTTTATCAATAATTGAACCCTGTTACCTCTGGCCTGTCGTAAAAGTCGACGAAAATCATACGTAATACAAAATCAATATCATTTGTTATGAAAATGTGCTTACGTTAAACCATCACTTTCGCGAAATATGGATTTAACTATGATTTTTTGCCTGTGGATAGATATCTAGACTCCGTTTACCTTTCTTCGTAGGCCTTGATTGTCTTAAATTACGATTACATTCAAAGCCAACTAAACGGGTTATACTCGTAGGTATACAAATCGTTGTCAGCCACTTAACTCACTTAACCGTCCAGTAATATATCTACGCTATACTTTTATTTCTCTACAACATTGACATAGTAAAGATACACGAAACGACATAGCTTTTAACATCAAACATTTAATTCGTATAACATGCACATCAATTTTGATTTTTCTACAGACAGTGTATATTAGACGGATGAAATTTCTCTAAGGTCATCAAACAAACATATATCAAGCGATCGAAAGTACCCTAGCCAAGTAAACATAACGAAAGTGTATAATTTAATATTTAGTAATCATTACTTTTACTAAACCATTACTTTTTTAATACACACTCGTATATATCGCTAATGGACTGCGATAGTGGCATAACTCAAAAAACATGTTTTGAGATAAACGGGTGTATAATTTTCATTGCTAAGGAAAATGCATACAAAATGCTTTAGACTCCTTTAACGAACGTCCTAATATTGAATAATTTATAGAATTAGGCGTTACTTTGCGGAGATCCATAACTAACATACTTTTGTTTCCTAATATTGAATTATGATTGCTGCTGAAAATAATGTGTATTTAAACATTTACACCTATTTAGTCCTAGTACAAAACACTTGTTTTTGAGTTGTTGCCACTATTGCAGTCCATGAGCGATATGTATATATCATCAAATAAAAAATTTATTGCTTTATATAAACGTCAATATATCTGTTGAAACCGTCAAAAATATCAATAGAGCCCAAAATTTTTGGATAAGAGCAGGGCACTTTCGGTCAGTATATTTTATATCATACGCTACATTTGAACCTATCTAAACAGAAAATTAAAACACCAATAAGAATTATTAAAATACATTTTTTTTTATATTACAGTTTTACTAGTAAACCATTTCAAGAATTGCTTATAGTTCTTATATTACGGGGCTTTGTATTTATATATAATAATATATTCTTAAAGCGTACGATACACATTAATATAACTTATATAACTCTGTTTTAAGACATAATATTTCGTCAATACATATTCTTATTATTTTAATTAACTTTCAACTACCAAAATATGCATGCATACATCATATTCAACATATACATATATAACTGGTTGTACTAAGCATATGTTTAATTACATAGGGAATTTTTGCAGTTAAATTGACAGAATATGGTTTTTAATGAACGTATTCTTTTATAATATGTAATATGCTCCTTACATTAACCATGTCTCAAAATAATTTTCTATTTTATAATATAATAAATTTCATTATTTTATTTTTACGTTTACGTGTTTTCATTATTATTTTGTACGAATCCGTGAAAATTAAACCAATCAAATTCCATTTAGTATGAAATTAGTTTTCCGAAAGTTGTTCAAAATGTATATATAATAAAAATTCAAAAAACAAACAATAAAAAAAAAATTGAAAATGTCCCATATATTTATTTATTTTATTTTACTTAACTTCACAGACTTTTAATTGAAATAAATGAAGATATTCTGATGTTTAATGCATCTTTTATATTATTCGTAAATATTATTAAGGTTAAGAATAGAATTGGGCGGCATAGAAATATACTGAGTTTATAAATCAAACACAATAATTTTCAAGCGTTTTAAAAGATATTTGGTATGTCTGATTTAGTTGTGTTCCAAACTTTTAAAACTTAATTTTCCGAATTCTTTGTGTTTATATAATTTATGACAAAATAGAAAGAAATGAATCATTTAAATATTTTATTTAAAAATTATACGTGTATATTTATTATTAAAAATAACGTTCTCTATTAAGCCCATGACTTCATTTATGTTAACGTGTAACGAAACTTACTGAAATACCTATGATTCAGTCGCACATATTTTATTCAACCGCGATGCATTGAAGTAGGTCGTAGAATACGACAATGTCATTCAAGTATAACTACATTGATTTTGCTCTTTACAATAACAAGAATAGGTATTCAATTGTCATCGTTCTGCTACAATACTCATAGTTACTACAATAACTACAATACAGAAGCTCTTATTCTTATCAGATAAAAGCACAGGTTAGAAGCTCATTGACTAGACTTTGCAGACTTAAATGTCAAAGTTTTCACTGTTTTATTTACTTTGCTTTTATATTTTTGTCTACTTTAGTTTTGTTTGCTTTCAGTTCATTATTAATAATAATGTTGGTTACAGGTCTACTTCACTTAATAGATTGTGCAATGAATAGATTTTATCTTTTCTATTTGATGTAATTTTACGTAAACATTTACTTTGATTTGCGTGCTAATTATACCGTATGTTTTTTGTAATTATAAATTACATCTCTGCTTAATTTTTTTTAACACAATTTGCGAAAAGTTCCTCAATTAGTTTTAGATAATAAATTAAAAATAATGGCTAAAAATATAAATCTATATCTTAAATTATTGCTGAGTTTTGACTTCTCCGGCTTACTATCATTCAATTCAATTCAAATCATTCTTATTCGTAACCCAGAATAAATAAATCTGTTGAATAAAAACAAACAGTAGATTGTATTTTAATATTTTTAGATGTTATTATAACTATGACTTCGCAGTTTTGATAATAAGAGGATAAACACGAGATAAATTTGAGTGAAGTTTAAAAATGTTTTATGCGCCAAATCCTAATTTAATCATAAATTATTATAGTAGAAATTAGAATAAAATAAATTAAAAATTAATATCATTTTCAACAAATATTGAAATCATACTATTTATTTAACAACTATGTCTGGAAACAAAGAAAAATAAAATTTTTTATTCTCATTATCTTTTCCTGATTTTTAATTATAATCGAGAACTAAATGTTACCACGGAGGTATGCTATAGTTATATGTACAATTATTTTCATTCCCTATTTCACACGCTTGTACAAATTTTCAAAATTCCTAAATCCATGCATATAGATTGTAGGGGTCATAAATTATATACACTTTACATTTTTTGAGGTTTGAATCAAAATAAGCATCTTTGATATTTATACATTATAAATACATGACCTGGAAGAAATAAAAGTTCAAATTAATTTCATTTTGTAAAACAATTAATTAGTTAGAGCATACTAAACTTTACATATAATTTATAATTTCTGTTAACGTTTTAGTATTTCACCGGCTTACGTCTTATTATATTAAATCTGGGCAGATGTGTGTAAAGTTCGTTTACCTATTTAGTTAAAACATAGGTGAAAATAATCATTGGGTATGTTTGTTAGGTTTATGGTATGTGGGTTATTACTATAAAAATTTATGTATATACCCGTATAAATTGTTTACGTATTGTGTTTTGTTTGTGTTTTGTTTGTTTTTAAATGTTTGATATAGAATTAATTTATATCACATGTTTTTTGTTTATGCTTGGTTGCTTGAATGTTTTAATATAGAATAAATTTATATCGAATGTTTTTAATATCATTACATAATTGTTACAGAGAAAAAAATCATTAAAATAATTCACATGCTGATTAAATTTATTTGGCTTGGCTGGGTTTGATTTAGAAATTATATAATTACGAGTATTAGATCATTTCTGGCAGTACTACGTCGAATTTTTAAACAATTACACTCGTCTAAACTTTCGAAACGAACAATCGTTCAAAAAAGTATCGAATTACAAATGTAAACAAAATCATGTTGTTTTTACATATTTTTCGTATACTTTAGTTTATTTTAACCGTTGGTAGGCATAAGAAGTGGGCAATTTTTTTGTAAATGTATTTAGTTATTCAATATTATTGTACATCCACAAATTGTGTTCATTTTAGTTATTTGAATTCATTTAAAACATAATTCCATACATCTTATACACTTATTTTTATAAAACAAAAATTTTAATATCGATTGACAAGTAAACATAAATTTATTTAAATTGACTAGTTTATACTCATATCTATTAAAATAGTTATTTGATCCCGTAAGTTAGTACAATATTCATTAACAAGGATAGAAACCGACAGGGAACTTTGTTATGTAAATATTGCGAAATAATTTTATGATGCTTTATTTTAAAATCTAATTTTCAAAGTGAAAAAGAGCTAAAAATCAATGTTTAGTTCACAATTAAAATTTTAACACTTTAGGACTAAACGTTGGATATTAAAAACCATTCATCTATTCGATTTATTTTTAACTAGCTGACCCGGCAAAATTCGTACCGCCCATAATTCTATGAATGGACCTTTTAGCTGAACTAATTAAGGCTTTGATGAACGTACTGTTAATACAATGACACAAAATAAATTTCTGAATGCGTACATATTTGAGGACCTTGTATGTATCTGCTTAAAGCACTTTTCAACCTTTTCAATTAATTAAAAAAAATACAAACAATAGTTTATTCACCCTTTTTAAAAAGTTTACACAAAATACATTTCTGAACGCATGGATAAATGTCAATCATTACTTACAGTATTTGACAGGATGGACAACAAATATTTGTCAGGTACGAAACGAATGAACATTTATTTATTTTCATAATTATGTATTCGTCGATTTTTTATTGTTTCTAAAATGTATTCTGCTATTCAGGGCGAAGACAAATCCAACGAATCAAAAACCATAAAAATTGGTCCAGCAGATCTCGAGTTATAAGTGTTGTAACAAACCCACCTTTGTTTTATATATATAGATCAAGAAATATTTGGTTTGAGTACGTTAAACGTCGATTACGTTGAAGAAAGATTTGTTAACTACAGCCGAGATTAATGTTTTTGTTTTACATCAGATTTTTATCATAATATTCCAAAGATTATCTATACATACTCTATATGTACCGATTAGGTAAAAATTGGGCAATATTAACCAATTTTTAAGCTACATAAATCCTATAAGTTATACACGCGCTAGTTAGTGTAAATGAGTCTTAGGTTACCAAAAGTTGCCTGTCGATATCTAACTCTTCAGTAACACGTGCTTAAATTTATTATAGTTGTTTGCAGGAAAATAGTGCAAGTAATAGTTACAACATTGTTTATTGACGCATACACAGTTAAGCCAAACTACTAACATTATTTTCGTGTCAACCTTACATGAAGTAGAAGGTAATTTATACAATACAATTATACCATATATTATTACAATATCTATCTTAATTTATACATCGAACCTCTATTTTCATATAATATCGATATATATGTACTATAACAATTAACATTTCATATTTATCATACACGATTTCAAAAATTCTACTCGTAGCAGCACTCTGACCACTCACGAATGGAACATCATTTTTTATATAGTTTGTGCGATATCTGCTCTTTAGTATATTCGATACAACCAAGCCCAAAACATTTGTAAACTTGGGCGTGTCAACGCACGAATTCATGGGGGTAATACAAAATTGTTAGAGATTCGCTGGGGACAAGACCAATGTGTGTTCAGCGAGTTGTGCTATGTAATAAGAATTCCACTTTGATGCCAAATCACGCGACATCCGCTCGGGGCTCGTAAGCCACCGCTTGTATGCTGTCTGAGTGCTCCGTAGTGAGCACATCTTGCTGGTCTTGGGTGACTGGAATGTCCACACTAGAGGGGAGCTCAGGTGGCTCGGGAGGTGCAGCGGCGGGCCGGACGTTATCGAGTCGCGGGCGCGGCGAATAGCGCGGGGTCAGCGCAATCCCCCCGACGACTGGGTGCGATTGGCGATTCCCGCCTGAAGTACGTCGTGCATCAGCCGCTCGTTCTCTTGCCGTACTGCACAGAAACGAACAGCTTAAACTGAATATTTACATAAACATTATTAAGAAATATTCATATCTTCAACATCGTTTACTTCTACTGTAATCTAATACATACGACTATAATTACAGTCATCTGAATGAACGGTCGTATTAAACCGGCACGTCCGTAACACCGGCTTAATAGGTAGAGACGGTCCTCCCCAAAAAAAAAATAAAAAAAAAATAAGCTGTGATAGCCCAGTGGTGAGACCGTGCGACTCTCTAGAGACGAACATAGGTTCAAACCCGGGCAGGCACCAATGAGTTTTTCTATTAAAACTCATGTGTCTAATTGATAATTGCAATTTATCACACGCTTTTCGGTGAAGGAAAACATCGTGAGGAAACCTGCATATCACTAGAGAATTCTGGAGATATGTGTAACCTACCAATCCGCATTGGAGCAGCGTGGTAGGTCTTAGCTCCAATCCTTCTCTCCAGAAACGGAGAGAGGAGGCCTATTCCCAGCAGTGGGATATTAACAGGCTGTTACTTTTTACTTTTTATTAAGAAATAATTAATTAGAAAGTTTATAAAATATATACAGTATGAAAGAGGCTTAATTTTTGTTTGAGATTTCGCACTTCGGCGATCACAAACAGTATTATTCAGTGAGTATACACATAATTGTTAAAAAGCGCAATAAGTTAGTGTTTATTATTTTTTGGTACATAATGTTAGTCATAGACATGCAGAAAATGTTCCAGAAAACGGTCCAGATATGGAGTTATTGTATAGTTATTATAAGTAAGGGGTGGTAGGCTAAAATGTCTCCATCGACGATAAAAAGAAAGCAAACGAGACATATTATTATATCTATGTATGTCTATCTTTTTATATGTGATTAGATAAAGATATGAGTATGTATTTATATATGTGTATATGAGTGTCATTTTCCATCTCATTATTTGTTGTGATACTCTCATTTATAGCCCTGCCCTTGGTACCCGTACTCGAGTATAATAAACTCTATGGTTCCAGATTTAAAATAACTATTTTTGAAGACCTGTATCATTATGTGTGAAATGTATTATATAATATCATTTAACGTATTTCTATTTAGTACATATAGTTAAATTAAAAAAACACAGTTCTGGTAATTTTTACTGATAGATTCTATCTTCATTATGACTATTTCGAAGAATAGAAGAAGCCGTAATAAAAACTATTGTATCATGTTTCGTACTTCGGACAACATTTTTATTTTATAAGCCATTTCTTATGACTGACAGAATTTGAAAAAATATCTTATATTATATTTATTGTTAATTAAGGAGAAATGTGTTGTTCGTTAATCAATTACTCACTCGTAATTGGTAAAGTTTGGTATGATCGGAGTAAATATAACATAACTGTTACTTATATTCTAGTAAATTCAATTTTATCTTGCGTCGATAACATTTTTAGTCCATCCATACTTCTGACTGACTGACCCGTGGGCGCAGTTGGCAGTGACCCTTCAGTTGCGCAGGTCGTGGGCTCGATTCCCACCGAGGGCCAACATTTTCCATAAAAAAATTGTTGGTTCTTCAAGTCTGGATGTATTTAGTGTTTATTTTAAATTATATATGTATATATTTACCATTTGTCTGTCACTCATAACACAAATATTAAGTTACTTACAAGTACCTTAATTTTATTATTATGAATTATGAAATAATTTTTTTAATTATCATATTAACATTTATTTCTCCTGTCCTTATCCCACTTATATAATGGGCGTAACTTTCAAAATTCTTTTAAGAAAGAAATTTACTCATTTCTTAATTTATTCAGACTTGTCACGCCACATATCCATCACAACATTCTCATTTCATTTTTATTTAATTTTCTTTCAACCGTCTTCTTCATTGGCTCACATTCTGATGCAAACAATACATAAAATTAACATGTTAACATATATTAAAATAAAATAATTTTCCCATGATATTTTATTTATTATAAGCTGTGATAGCCCAGCGGTGAGACCCAATGAGTTTTTCTATTAAAACTCATGTGTCTAATTGATAATTGCAATTAATCACACGCTTTTCGGTGAAGGAAAGCATCGTGAGGAAATCTGCATATCTCTAGAGAATTCTGGAGATATGTGTGACCTACCAATCCGCATTGGAGCAGCGTGGTAGGTCTTAGCTCCAACCCTTCTCTCCAGAAACGGAGAGAGGAGGCCTATTCCCAGCAGAGGTATTGTAACAGGCCGCTACTTTACGTTTACTTACTTTTTTCATTTATTAATTAAAAACACAATTTAATAAGCAGACCACAAGCAAAAAGCTCAGCTTAGTAACTTAATATCTACCGTCTGTACCGCCGGGTAAAATTATTTTCTTACATAGGAGAGAAAAAATATAATTTACATCAACCACATTACTTCGCCACGGACGAGAGAGTTCTATGTAATTCGAAAAAATTTCCACATATTTCCAAGCAAAGGCACCTCTTTTTCGAGATACGCCACTGCTATGCTGCTTGAATGGCTATTATTTATTTAACTTGCAGTCCGGCGACGCGTTGCTGTGGCTCGTTCTGTATTTGATTTCTCTTCGAAACAAAACTGTCTTTGACAGTTAGAAAAAAATGCTCCGACCAAAATCTATAGAATTATCCGCTGGGTCAATTTCAGTATTGTCTGAAATCAGTCCAGTCGATCATTTTAGGATCCCCTACTCTAGTATAATGACTCTATTCGGTCAAGACAACAACCTAATATATTATAAGAAATAAGCAAAATCACTGCTGTTGCTAAACAAATTATAGCATAACGTTATAACTATTGAATTTAATAAAAAATGTTGTCGTATATCCATAGGCATGTAAAGATTTCACGCCTAATCCTTTAGAGGAACATTGATGAAATTAGGTACAATTGAAGCTTATATACCAAGCTAATACATAAGATAAACAAAACGTATTTCTTTTGCTTCGAACAGGGAAAAAACGCTTTTTTAATAATCATTTAAGCTAAGGCGCATAAAGTTTCGAATACAGTTTGTATTAACATTACTCTTCAGATTCATTGGAAGGAGTCTTTACGAACAATAATGGTAGAATTTTATAAACATAATAAAGACGACCTTATATCCTAATAAAGAGCGTTTCCAATCCTTTACAATTATGCCTTATTTACCTCTTATTGCACTACAGTGCAATAATAGGCTTAGGGAAAAGTATTTCCTAAGTAAGCGTATTTTCTTAAACCGTATTAGAAAAGCTTGCGAAGTTTGACAAACATGTGTAAACAATGAACGGATAAGAAACAGGGTTCGGTATATTAACTAACCGTAAAAGGACAGATGAGACAAAATACTACGTAAGAAAGAAGATGTCATATAACATATCGCCTCTTCACAAGAAAAACGTGACATCTCTTAAAACGTTTTCTTTATTATATCTTTTTTGCTTATTTTCAGAAAGCACATTAATTACCGCAACAATCGGATGGTTTTCCCACTGTAAAATTGACAATATTTTTAAATTTACTAACGTTTTTAATGTTTGTAATTGCTCTCCTGTAAAGTTGTGGTTTGACAAATATCACATTGTTCTTTTAAAGAGGCGATATGCATTTCATATACTCTTTCGGAATTTATTTTTTTTAAACACACTTGTACGTCCGTCCCCAAATTAAGTAATACTGCTTACAATACTGGTGTTTATAGGTGACAGATAACTAGTAAATATATGCATATATTATTTTTAAATAAATACTTAAATACATATATACACCAAGACTCGAAGAATCAAGAAATTGTGTGTAATTGTACAATACAATTCACAAAGATATTTTTTTGGGACTTTAATTTCATACTATTTACTAATTTCATATTAATCATTGTTATGTAAATTTAATCGTTCTTATTTTTTAATGAAATAACACATAAAAAAAATATAGACCAGAAACAGTTTATAAACATCACTACATACATAAATATTAAGATACATAAATACAAACACATATGAGTGCGCTCAAACAAAAAATAATTATTTTTCTTTTTGATTTGATAAAAAATGTTCTAGTAGAGCAAACATTTAAGGCATTTTCATACCATCAGGAAGGTCTCAAAGCCCTGTAGGGCCATGTTATGTAGGACAACTTATGTATGATATACTCATATTTTATACTGCCTATGTAATTTAAAAGTAATTAGAAAGCATTAACAATATCAGTATGTCCTATACTATTGAAGAAAATTTAATGTATTATTCGCGTACAATAAGAAATCACTTCTATAAGAAATAGCCCCTTTGTATCAAGCCAACCCACGTTCCAATCTATTTCAATTACGCTGTGTTTATCCCTTAGCGTAATAATGGGTTTACAGATGTCTTTATTAAATGAAGCGTTTTGTACTACGCCTTGCAGTTTCTCAGGGTAGTGGAAGTTACAATTACATAGCTTTTCATGTACTTTATCCTACTTTACTTTCACTGATAAGTACGTTCCGGCCTATTTCCAATTTTTAACCGGTTCGGCTCTCCTAATCATTTTTCTAATCGTCTTTGGATCTATGTTCTCTTTTTTAAAGCCTTTATTCAGGGTCTTTATGTATATGAGTCTCCCAAATCTTTTTAACACCACTTTTCTGGTTGTATGGATCACTGGACTTCTTATGACGTGCATCGCCGTCATTTCTCTGTTTCCTTTTCTAAAATAGGTCCAAGTATAAAAGTTCCTCTTATATATAATTATTGGAAGCCTCCGAAGACCCTCAACATTCTCATTTCTGTGACGTGTTATTCGTCAGCCTGTTTCTGTTTGAGAGGTAAGCATTCCGAACAATATACCACTGCGGGTCTTACAGTTGTATTTTTACTTCACTTCCACTAATTTTGCCAAAAAAATCTTAATATCACATATATTAAGCTTTTTTTTGGCAATAAAAAAAGACATATTTATAGAACATATGCCCCATCGCGAAAGATTAGTTCTAATCTCAACGAAGACATAACGTAACATTCATAACATTCCAACGTTTGTTAAGAAATTATTGAAAGTCTTATATTACTTTAAATTATTCAAATTAATACATTAAACCCTAAAAGCTTGGTTTTGTTGGCGATACTACTGAAGGATTCAGCCGACCCAAAGCATTTAATGAATTGTCCTAATCAAACAAGATTAAGTAAAAGGTGCGACATTTTGATGTAGCGGGACAATTAGCAGGAAGATTCTGTTGTAGCTTTGTTAAATTAGCGCGAGATAACTTTGTTAGATGTACCGGAAAACTGAGAAAATGCTGGGATTTACTGACTCTATGGTCTTGCTTCGTTGAAATAAAATATAATTGAAATACCATTTCTCCAACTTACAAATATCTTACTACATTAAATAAAAGCAAAACCTAAAAACAAAACTGGATGAACTTCAGTATTTTCTCTAATAGTACTTTTCCATTTTTACTACGATGTTTTTTACAAAATGTAATTAAAATTAAATGAGGTCTTAATATTATTGGGATAGAGTTTGAATGTGATAGAGAGAGGGAATTTGATTTAAGCCATTATTAAGCTTAAATTAAATTTTAAAAATTGATTATTTTGATTAAAAAAGAGCCTATACAATAAATTGATTGATAACTGAATAACAGAAAAAAAATAGTATTTACACAATAATAATAATATAATTTTGCTGTAATGTCTAATTAATTGATCAATTAAGTTTAATCAAATTTATTTGTAATGGGATTATAGGAAAATAATATTATTATCTGTTGTAAAAGTCATGTTCGTGTGTAAAGTTGTACACCCATAAAATGGTCAAGCAAGTGACAGCTTGTTTCATTTTTCTATAATTCCCAGCAACGCAAAAAAAACTTAATACAATACACATAATTTTTTTATACTTTTGTATTGTAAATCTCCGGAAAAAAAGTAAAGTAAAGTAATAGGTTACACATATCTCCAGAATTCTCTAGAGATATGCAGTTTTCCTCCATGTTTTCCTTCACCAAAAATCGTGTAATTAATTGCAATTATCAATTAGACATAAAATTTTTAATAGAAAAACTCATTGGTGCCTGCGCGGGATTGAACGCGTGTTCCCCTCTAAAGAGTCGCACGGTCTCACCGCTGGGGTATCATAGCTAGAATCTCCGGAAAGTAGCACCTAATTCTATTAATTTATTAAATTATACGTAATATTATACGACCGCTGACGGATGAAATGATATTACAAAGCAAGAAACTTATAATGTAGACGTACAGTACACGCGAAGATTCCAAAGTAGCAGCATTCATTTAACTCGATAAAACTTTGTTATGCGCGCACTGAGAAAATGGTTGAAATAATTCAAATTCTTTGCGTTTTCGAAGTTCTTGAGTGAATTATTGACGCGCTGTTGAGTTAACCCTGGATTTAACATCTGTCTTAGCTAACAAATGGCGACCAATAATGAAGAGCTTGGGAAATAACACGAGCTGTATAACATATAATTTATGGAAGTCGGTTAAGTCATAAATTTCAAGTGTTTGTGATGTTATTTAGACTCAATTTTATTGTATATTCTAATATGTAATATTAACATCTAATATGTAAGAGGCCTGTTAGTATCCTACAGCTAGATACAGGCTTCCTGTGTCTTAGAGATGGAATTTAGATCCACAATACTGCTCCAATGCAAATTGACAGGATACTCTTCTTCTTTTTGTCATCCGATGTACGTCCACTGCTGATCATAGGTTTATCTATGGGATCTCCACAATAATCGATTTTGTGCCGCTCGAATTCAGCGGCTCCCCGCGCCTTTTTGAAGTCGTAGTAATATTAGTAGTATTCTAATAATATTCTAGTATTCGTAGTAGTAGTATCTATATACTCATTATAAAACAAAGTCCCAAAAAGCTGTCTGTCTGTATGTAATCGATTTTTAAAATGTACTGTGCGGATTTTTGTACGGTTTTCTCCAAAAGATAGTAAAAGACTTCCGGACACATATCCAGAGTACATATCAGTATTATGTAAAGTGTGTTGAAAAGATCGAGCAGTTGATAGAAAATTTGCTTGCTGGGAGCATTAGTCGCGTGCGCTGCGTAAACCAGCAGAATTACGCTAAAGTAATGTACTAGAGAATTTTAGATCTACAAAAATTCTACAAAAAAGTCCGCGATAACGTCTCTATCTCTTGCGTTTAAATCACAATAACTACTTTTGTGTTGAAAATTTCAATTAAATAAACTGATTGCCACGCGGGCGAAATCACAAGCACAGCTAGTTAGTAGTATAATAAGATTCATCAGGATGTTTTTCTTTAGTAGTAGAGTGTGAAAAAGAAAAGTTACATTACATCAGAAAACGCTATGACATTAGACAGTAATTTAGTTCACAGATGATCACAAAAGTTCACAAGAAAATTTTGGTTATACAAAATTATATTTTGAAAAATTCTAACACACGCTATAACATTTGACATCGATTCGTTAAAAATGAACACATTTATTTAACACAATTTCTATCAATTGTTGATTTCTTTTCTGCCTATAAATAGTATTTCATAAAAAATCTGCGCTACCAAACGCGTAAAACAATATAAAAGCTTTATTTTCTTAATATGATTAACAGTTTTATAAGCTCTTTGATATATTGATTATAACCGTTTTATCGAAAGTGTATTTTGATAGTATCGTTTATTGTCGAAATTTGGCTATCTTCCAATACAGCTACTGTAAATAAATGTACGGCTTTTGAGTAATTATTTTCATGTGTATGTTCGTATACTTTCGACATATTTCGAAATATTAGCTACGCCAGATCAAGTCGTTGCCTCGATGATAGGTTTGGCGTGAAACATATCCATTCAATTTCTCAACAAGTCTGTTTGTAATGTGGAATTATACATATAATATTATTATACATATCTATTCTTTCAAGATTGGCGATGTATATAATAGACAAAGTAGGAACCGACATAAGCTTGCGGCTCCTGCTTTGCGCCTTGTAAGAGTACGTAAGTCGTTTGTGGGTTTGGGTATAAGATTCTATAACAAAATTCCACAATCAATTTTAACTTTGCCATTACAGCAATTTAAAAATACTGTTAAAAAGAGGCTGATACAGAAAGCCTATTATACCGTGGAGGCTTACATTGATGATAAGAATGCGTGGATATAGCTGCTCTTTGACCTTGTGCAGGATAGCTATGACAAAATGTAATTAGTATTAAGAATCTTCTTTTTTAAAAGAGCTCCACCGAGTTTCTTGCTGGCTCTTCTCGGTAGGACGGCTTTCCGAACCAGCAGTAAAGTTGACGATTCAAAAGCACTTGTTTACAAATTTACTTGAATAAAGAATATTTAGAATTTGAATTTGAATTTGAAAAGTATAACAAAAGAAAACACTTAAGTTGTGATATCTAAAGCCATAACTGCGCGATGCTGGACATAGACTTTGTCGTCGCTGTGGTGTATATTAGACATAGAACTTGTCCTTGCCGTAGTTGTGTTAGGTACATTAGGCATAGACCTTGTCTTTGTCGTAGCTGTCATAGATACATTAGGCGTAGACTTTGACTTTTTCGTAGTTATGTTAGGTACATTAGGCATAGAACTTGTCTTTGTCGCAGCTGTGATAAGTACATTAGGCGTAGACCTTGTCTTTTTCGTAGCTGTGTTATGTACATAAGGCATAGAACTTGTCTTTGTCGTAGCTGTCATAGGCACATTAGGCGTAGACCTTGTCTTTTTCGTAGTTATGTTAGGTACATTAGGCGTAGAACTTGTCTTTGTCGTAGCTGTGATAGGTGCATTAGGCATTGATCTTATCTTTTTCGTATTTTTTCTCTGTGAAAGCTACATTAGGTTTTGGGCAGGTTAGCTGCTAGAGATCTGTCAAAGGAATAAGTTGATCCTTGTTCACTTTTTTAAAATGTTTTGCTAACGTATAATGTTTTTCTAAGTACAATGACTTGATAAGTAAGTAAAAATATTATATAATAATGTAATATTAGCGGTCTATTTTTGACCCACTGCTGGGCATAGGCTCCTCCCTCCGTTTTTGGAGAGAAGGCTTGAAGCTATGACTCACCACGCTGCTCCAACGCGGATCCGTAGGTTACACATATCCTCAGAATTCTCTAGAGAAGTTTCCTCACGATGTTATACTTTGCCGAAAAGCGTATTATAAATTGCTAATATCAATTAAGCACATAAGTTTCAAATAGAAAACTCATTTGTACTTTCCCGGGCTTTGAACCCGTGACCCCCTGAAAAGAGTCATAAGGTCTCACCGCTGGACTACCATAGCTTTTATGACTTGATAAGTATCAAGTTAAAAGTTTATTATAAGTTTATTAAATTTATTAGTTATAATAAGTTTATTAAAGTTAATATATTTTCAACATTCAAACTAAAGTTTGCAAACTCCTATAGATACGTAGTAAAATGAAATATGGAATAGTTATTTTCGAGAAGATCATAGGGAGCTTGACTTCTACATGAACGCACATTTTCATTAGTTTCAGATTTTCTCACACTATCTGAGTTATCTGTGTATAAATAGCTCCCACACATTCCTCTTACTTTATTCAAAGCTCTCTGGGAATGTAATATAGTCGACTGCATAATATGGAATCTGTTGCTTCTCGGGTATATAAGTCACGTAGGTATATGTAACAATGTGCTTTGAAATTTATAATTGAAATAGAGTGTTCATCGTAGACGGTTATACGACAGCTGACATCAACGAATCTGAATTTAGACAAAAAAAATCCAATAGTAATAAATTTAATTATATTTTATTGGCATAAACAGTTTAATATACCTGTATTATATCTACAAATGTATTCTACATTCATACTAATATAATAAATCTGAAAGTCTGTCTGTCTGTTAGCCTTTCACAGCAAATCTGCTTGAACGATATTGATGAAACTTTCCACAATTAAAGCTTATACACCAGTAACATATTGAATAAACAATTACCGTGTTTCTTTCGCAAACAGGGAAAAATCACTGACATGCTTATTGCCGTTGGCGTGATCAAAGTCGCAGCTACAACCAGTTATTTTAAGTATGGCCTGGTAGCTGAGGAATTTAAATTTGTAGATTTTTGTATAATGAGTAATAATGTAAAAATTAGCAATTGTAGATGAATTGACTATAACATTTGCAAAACGAGTATCCCACATATATGTATATACTCGTACAACTAACTTTTAACCAGGATTTAGTTCGCTTGTCCCTAATCCTAGAATATACAGTAACTTCTGTGGAACTTTAGAAACCAGCAAATATTTCCTTCACAAAAATCAGATCGAAACGGCGGATTAAATTGTAATTATTATTGCAATATTTCCAGTACTTGAAATGTCAATATCAAATTATGTTTCCTTCATGGAATTACTAATTAGCTAAGATATATTATTTACACAAAAAAATTGATACAAAAATTTTTACTACTTGACTTGACTTTCGCATTTATGAAATTAGTATGAATTTTTGCCTGTTCCATTAACATTATTCGTAATAATAATCTATAATTGTCATTTTTATAAGATTTTTTTGCTCATTCCGGTCGTAAGTTTCTCGTATACAAAATATGTGATCTATTTTTAAAGCACTTGATTTCTTCAATAGCTTCATCGTGCTTGATCTAGTTGGATTTGATTCGAAATGAATGCTTATTTTCCGAATGCCTATACAATTTTTTAAAGTAATTTTAAAATAAAAATTTAGTGGATCTCGTATGTATGAATTAAAGAAGAAATATAAGGTCTTAAATTTCAAATATAATTCGACAAAAAAGGTACGGTTAATCCCTCTATAATTTCAGTGACAAAAGTAAAGCTTAAATTTCAAACAAGTTCGTAAATTGCTTTTGAAAGTTGCGATAGCCTTTAAGTCTGAAAGATCAATTTAATTGGAATTAGCTTTGTTATTATTCAGCCTCTGGTGATAGTTGATTTGTTTCATTCGCATACAACCAGCATTTTTGCGGACTTTATATCCGTAATATATTAAACATTTGTACTTAATATGATATAAGATTGTTTCTGGTTCTGTAAGTGTTCTATGAAAAGGTTTTCATAATTTTACTAAACTAGCTCCTTAAAAAAGTAAAGTAACAGTCTCTTATCCCACTGCTGGGTTTCTCCTGGGTGAGCAACCCAAGAGAAACCCATCTCTCAACTCTCTCCGTTTTTGGTGAGGTCGAAAGGAGCTAAGGCAATGCGGATTGGTAGGTTATACTTATCCTTAGATTTTTCTAGAGATGCTCAAGATGGTTTGAATCGCCGAAAAGCGTGTAATAAATAGTAATTAACAATTACACACACACGTACACACGTTTTAACCAAAAACTCAGCGGTACCTGCGCGTTTGTCAAATTTATACGTAAAATACTTTTTATATCGGAACCAATAGAAATTACGGGCAGAAATAAATAAAAGTCTTTAATGCGGTAACATATTAATTCTGGCCATAAATACTGTTTAAATAAAAAATAAACAAAATATTACTTTGAATTTGGAATCTCTCATTTTTATACGATTTTTCATTTTGTTTTTTTATTTTCGCGCAAGTATATTGCAAAATATTTTGTGAGATTAATAAATATGAGATAATGGACAGAACCGAATCACTGTGATTGCATTACATAAAATATAATTTTTAAGTTTCTACCAGCCGTGTTTTGGCGTTATATTTTACATGACATCTATTGACACAGTGTCAAATCAAATTAGGTCATGCCTGATATTATAAAAATAATATTACTCATATTTAACTATTATAGTCCATTAATTTAACACAATACTATTATTAAATGTAGCGCCAGTGTTACACTGAGATTAAGGTACTTATTATAATTACGTTGTACTGGCGCTTAAATGGCGATGTCATAACATAATTTACATGCTTGAATATTTATGACAGATCCCGATTGTCACTTTATCCACGAAGCATACTACTAATTTATTTAAAGTTTACACTAAATACGTCAAATCTGTGATAGGTGAAACGTGAGATCGTGTGCCTCTTTCCAGGAGGTAAAGGGTCAACCCTAAGCAAGGAGGCATCAAGAATTATGTCCATATAAAATTACGTGCAATGATTTTTGCAATTTATTACACGCGCGGTGAAGGAAACCTTCATGTGAATATGTGGATATGTGAATATGTGAATACTTACCAATCCGCGTTGGAGCAGCGTAGTGGCCCTTTTCAGTGAAGAACAACATCGTGAGGAAACCTGCATATCTCTAGCAAATTCTTGGGATATGTGTAACCTACCAATCCACATTGGAACAGCGTAGTGGTCCTAAACTCCAATCCTTCTCTCCCGATAAGAAGAGAAGAGGCCTATAGCCAGCATTGGGATAGTAATTGACTGTTACTTTACTAATTACAATTAGTTATAGGAACTATAACCTGCCAATGAACTATCGTGCCTCTAAGCTTAAATTTTTCTTTCCAAAGGGGTGCTTTACCGCTATTTTACTTTTCTTAATTCACTCTTTATTAACAAAATAACTTTATAAATTAATGATTTCGCATTAGACTTGCATAATAGGCCTAAAAATAAATGAAATCTTTTCACGATGAAAAACGTGTTATCGATCGTCTGGTATTGTGCGTACTTGAGATATAAAGTATCTCATCGCAGGTATTCGTTGCGGTCTACGTTGCTTGGCAATTTTAATGTTATAATTCTTTCTACTTTCGTTTCTTTTTCATAAAAATCTTCTGCGCTCTAACTTCAATTAGTAAATTGAAGTAAATATATACTTTAAAAACACATTAAGGTTGCTGAGTACAAACCAATGGGAGCTGTGATATAGTTCTTCTTTCAATCGTCTATACTTTTTTATTGTTTAGCGAATTGTGTATTTTTGTGTCTTTTTAATTATTTGTTTTTCATTATAATATAAATAGGCCTCCTCTCTCCGTTTCTGGAGAGAAGGGTTGGAGCTAAAACCTATCACGCTGCTCCAATGTGGATTGGTAGGTTACACATATCTCCATAATTCTCTAGAAATATGCAGGTTTTCTCACGATGTATTCCTTCACCGAAAAGCGTGTGATAAATTGCAATTATCAATTAGACACATCAGTTTTAATAGAAAAACTCATTGGTGCCTGCTCAGGTTCCTGTGTTCCCCTCGAAAGAGTCGCACGGTCTCACCTCTATCCAGAAACGGAAAGAGGAGGCCTATTCCCAGCTGTGGGATTGTAACAGACCGCTACTTTACTTTTTCTTTTTTATAATATAAATTTTAAAATTGTTATTTGTTAAGTGGTAGTGTAATAAAACTTGTTCTTTCTTTGTGGATGTTGTGGCTACCTTAATAAGCTGCACATTTAACGAATGCTATATTTAAGTTTATAGTATAATAATTTATTTAAATTTAGTAGCTACTGGTGGTTCTTAAATAAATAAAATAAAATAAACAAACTGCTTACCAGCCAATTTATTTTACAAAGAAGATAAATCAATTAAAAATTTGAACGTTCCCAAACCTTTTTGTGAGTACAAATTAATTTGCGAATCAAGCACACACATTAAACCTTTTTAATATATGTCCATTACTCATTTGAATTTTACGGATGACGTATTTATGTACCTTTTAAAGAGGGTACACGCTGATATTTTAAAGTATTTTTGGTATATTGATAATCCCGTCGCAATTTGCAGGAGGCATTAGAAAATTATAAAATTAAACCTAACAACGTACTTCAAGTCGAGCAGTCTCATATTGAAAGGAATAACCTTCTGGAGGTTGGAGTAAAAATTTTTTAACTTGTTTGTCTGTAGTCTTTTTATTGCAGATATATTTAAATTAATATAAAAACGAAACAAACAAAATACAATTGTTTATCGAATCTACAGTAAATAAAAATTACGCGTTTTGAAGAACGTCTTAATAGGTCTCATTCATTAAGTTAATTTCTATAATTTAATTTCATTAAAAATCATAAAATAACAGAAACAAAAGTAATAATAAAACTATTTTGCTATAATCCGCGATACAGTAAATAGAAAATATATATAGTGCTAAATGTATACTGGACTATCCGTTTTTTCGCAAAATCGCATGCTTTGCGATTTTGTCGTGGAGTCTATCTCCTGATGATGCTTCGATTGTGGGGTGAAACGATTGTTGAGTTTGTGACAGTCAACGTGTGTAGTGCTTGTGTATTGTGGTGTCAGTGGTGGAGGTTTGTGCATGTGTTTTTATGAATCCTGCATGTAACGGGTATGAAAAACGGATAGTCCACCATACTTTTAGCACTATGTATATTTTCAATTTACTGTATCGCGGATTATAGCAAAATAATTTAATAATGACTTTTGTATTATTGATCTCCGAAAGTAACGCCTAATTCTATAAATTATAAAATAACGGGTTATTTTTTTAAAAACAATTAACAAAATTCATGTCCCTACTGTTAACCGTTGAGGAGTTCCCTCGTTTAGATCTAATCCTGGTAACAGCATCAAGTCGAGACTGGAGCAGTATGTAAAATTTCAGCTCAATCGGACACCGGGAAGTGACTCAAATTGAGTTTCAAAGATTCCACCTTCACATACATAAAGTGCAAGTTAAATAAAAATTTTAATAAATGACGTAACTTAGGAATCTGCGGAGCAATGTTAATGACATTTGATACAATTAGAGCATAATTTTAAGATCAATTTGAAATTATCATGACCGATTATTCCATTAAAGTACGTTTGTTTCTATATTTTCCGTACTGTCAGAACTATTAAAGTATAAATAGCTCACCACTACACATTGCTCTTCACTTTATTCAAAGCTGCGAGAATGTTGTATAAAGTGGAACGAAGCAGTTGCAATTTGTATGCGTCATTCGTGACGCCTACAAAAGGAGTTGGGAAATAACTAATAATTTATGGAGGTAGGCATAATTTCGCGGTATTCTATGAAAAAAGGATCGAAGTCACTTTGCTATAATCACTGAAGTTTTGACTATTTGCTGTTGAATTCAGGATACAATAATGGAAAGTATGTCTTATTTTTATGTACAAGGTAAGTATATACATATTTACTACAACACATCACATGGCTATTTTTCTACACCAAAAACTAACGCAAATATTAAGTGCATGAATTGTAAATATTATATGATAGATAGGTCTACTCGGGATTTGAACCGTTGATTTCTTGGATTGAGCCACGTGCTGTTTTAGATATTACTTGTAGTGGTCTACTTGAAAAACATGGTAGTCATCATATGTATGAAATATTTAACTACTAACCGAAGTTTTCGAGAGATTTAAAATATGTACTAACAACACCGCGAAGCCTTCTCTCTAAGTTGAGAATTTTGTGTTTAAAAATACGTGTTCATTTTAATTATTAGAAGTATATTTAAAAATAAAACGTTTCCACTCTCCTAAACAAAAAATTAAAACTAGAAAATGTATATAATATATAGTCGTTTTCGTATATAGGCAAACATAAACATCTAATGGTCATCTAAAATTATAATAATATAATAAAAGTAACAATTCTACTACTTCATTCTTTCAATCACTGGAAATCGGAATTTAAATTGGAATTTGGAATTGTCACTTCTTCCTTATGTCTTGTTTTCCAATAAAAACTTCCATTTTTGAGAAGATGAGATTTTTAATTTCATTGTGTTAAAATAACAGTTAAACAAGTCAAGTTAAAAAATCTTTTAACAAAATTTGATTTTCCCTACTGTTAACCATTGACGAGTTCCAATCCTGGCAGCAACATCAGGCCATTCTTATCATAAACATTCATTATCATGGAAACGGAACCAGTATATAAAATTTCAGCTCAATCGGACACCGGGAAGTGGACCAAATTTACTTGCAAGATTCCACCTTTGCATACATACACGTCAAGTTGAATAAAAGAGTTTAAGAACGGTAAAGTTATGATGAAGATTTTATACCTTTGTTTATGTAAAACTATAATTTAATGTTCAAAGCATATTGGTCTGTGCATATAAAAAAATTGAGCACAGCCTATAAAGTAGCGGCTTGTTACAATCCCACTACTGGGAATAGGTCTCCTCTCTCCGTTACTGGAGATAAGGGTTGGAGCTAAGACCCACCACGCTGCTCCAATGCGGATTGGTAGGTTACACATTTCTCCAGAATTCTCTAGAGATATGCAGGTTTCCTCACGATGTTTTCCTTCACCGAAAACCGTGTGATTAATTGCAATTATCAATTAGACACATGAGTTTTAATAGAAAAACTCATTGGTGCCTGCCCGGATTTGAACTCGTGTTCCCCTCGAAAGCGTCGTACGGTCTCACCGCTGGGCTATCACAGCTCTCTGCACAGCCTATATGAACTTATAATTCTGCCGGACAGTATCCTAGCCACACCTGCTCTACATTATCTTTTATCTGTGATAGTGCCTGGGGTCTAATCTACCATCAGTAAAAAAAGTTACTTTGTACATCAAATATATAGACTGCCTTTAATGTTGGAATAATAAATGAGCTTATGTGTACATCTAAAGTTCGTAAGCTTCTAATGGTATCTGCTCCAACTTGCTTTTATCAAAGAACTTTTAAAGAAATTATAGGTTCTATTATCTTATTTTCGTATGCTCTCTAGATATTGACTTATATTGATGAGTGATAATGGATTTGATTTTGCTTTTAGAGTACTTTTTAGATTTAGCCATTACAAAGATAAATAAATTTATTGTTGTGGTTAGTTTGTTTGACATTTTATTTTAACTGTGTTCAATAACGTTACAGTCGATATTAAGAGTCATTAAAACTGAAAAAATCGATTGATTAATGAGATTTATATATATATATATAGATATATATTACGCGTGGTTAAATCTTGTGCCATTTTTTTCAAAGATTTCAAATCATGACGATAATATTACAGAAAAATATATTTAGATATATTGAGCTAATAACTATAGAAGTATGGAATGATAGTTATATTCAAATAAATAATTGTTTTAGCTTTATAACTTATACGATATATTTGCCACATTATACATATTAACCATATAATTTATTACTAAAAATGATGTTTTTAGTAGAAAAATATGAAACAAAAACCTACTCTATTGACGCACTAAGCCAACTGTTATCGCGAAACATTCAGGCATATTTCTTTTGTGAACCTTTTTTCCAATTTGTAAACGCATAACACTACGATCTACAGACTTTAAATTTAATTATTTTTATAAAAGGTTCACTCAATTGTTCAGCAAGATTCAATTTACATTTTTTATTTCACTCTATAGATATTTATAAATAAAAAGAATAATTTAAAGTAATACGAGTATTAACTACACAATATATAAGAAATAATTCTGTCATTGATAAACTCTCCGATCGCCACCAAACTTTGCTGGATTATTCTAAAGAATTTCATTAATATCAGCCCAGCTATTTCAGAGTCTATAAGAAACATATATTAATACTTCCTATTCAATATATTTAGATCTGTTATGTGTCTCTGCCGTAACATTCATCCGTAACAGGTTTATAATCAGTTATCAAAAGTAAACCATATTCTTACAAAATCTTTGTGTGGGACTGATACCGATGATGTATATAGTTGAGTAATGTCGAGAATTCAAATTCAAAATATTCTTTATTCAAGTAAACTTGTAAACAAGTGCTTTTGAATTGTCAAAATCTACTGATCATTCGGAAAGCTATTCCTAATGAGAAAAGCAAGCAAGAAAATCGGTGGTTGCTCTTTTCTTATTACTAGTTACATTTGGCTATTACTATCTTGTACAGGGTAAAGGAGTAGCTAAATCCATTTTTATCATCTATATAATTCTCAATAATATAGTAGGCTTTTTGTATCAGCCTCCCTTGAACAGCGTTTTTAAACGGCTGTAGCAGTAAAGATAAAATCGATTGCGGGATTTTATAATAGAATCGTATACCCAAACACAATTGTAATTCATATATTCAAAACGTAATTCATAACTAGCAAATAACAAGTATATTTACAAAAGATGAAAAAGAAAATATGAAACAAGAATGACAGGTAATCAAGTTTATTAGAATAAGAAAAAACGCTCAAATGTTGAGAAATGGGCTTTGAGGTCATCAAAAGACGACGGTTGACGTAATATATATAGTACATGATATAATAAATGATTTCAGATATTTACTTTCTCGACCTCGGAATTTGAAGAAAAACATCGTGAGGAAACCTGCATATCTCCAAACAATTCGGAAGATATGTGTAGCCTACCAACCCGCATTGAAGCAGCGTGGTAGGTCTTAGCTCCAACCCTTGTCTCCTAAAATAAAAGTTCTATGCCCAGCAGTGGGATAGTGACAAGCCGTTACGTTACTTTACTATAAATGATGTATAAAATTCTTTCCTTGAAAATTTTCTATGTATATCTCGAAATACAGTGTGAATACCGTCAACATAATTTTAATTAGTCCGTGGTCCGACCTCAGTTGTTCTCATTCCCTATCTAACTCAATCCTTTAATTCGCCTTTATCTCTCTATGTTTCTTATCCTATCATGAACAGTACTTTCGAAGAAGGCTAAATTTTGCATTATCACATCTTTCGCCTCTCAAAATGTTATACCGGAGAAAAGACGCCTTGTCTATGCTTGCCGTATTCAGAGAAGAATGTTATTTTCGGCACTCTTTTGCTTGCCATTTATGTCGCATGATTTTTGCTGTTTTGTTATCGAAAATTATTCTATGACTCGACAAACACATATCGGCCAATCCGAAGAATAATGTTAAGTTACATATTCTATGTATAAATATTGAACATGTAACTTTATCCTTTAAAGGAGGCGTTATGTGTTAGGAATATTGATCTATATAATATTATAGTTCACATGTTATCAACAGGCGCTTTAATAAAAAAAAATCAGTACGTAATTTAATCGGGAATCCACTGCATCCGAGCGGCACGACATGGTATTGTTTGGATCTCGTGAAGCAACCTATGTCCAGCAGTGGACGTCTATCAATTGAAGAAGACTGGCCCGTTGGCGCCGTGGGTAATAACCCAGCCTTAAGTTACAACGGTCGCGGGTTCGATTCCCTCCGAGTGCCAACATGTTCTAAACGATTTGTTGGTTTTTCGAGCCTGGGTGTATATTTGTATTGAAGTATGTATTTAAAATTATATATGTAGTATATCTACTAGTTGTACCACCCATAACACAAGTATTAAATTACTTTGTTTGAAATATAATAAGGTCTACATATATTGTAAAACAAGCTGTGACAATCTAGTGGTGAGACAATGTGACTCTTTCGAGGGGGCCATAGGTTCCATTCCCCACTATATTTTTTTATACATTTATTTATGTATAAAAAAGGAACTGAATCAGTGATATATTAGAATTACACAAGATTATATTGAATAAATAAAAACTTTCATCAAAATTTTAATTGTCTACTGTTAACTGTTGAGGAGTTCCCTCGTTTGGAGAGAACCGCACGATCAGGCCATGCTTATTATGAACATGCGACATCATATCATCGGGACTGGACCAGTATGTAAATCTTTAATCGAACACCGGGAAGTGGGTTAAATTTAGCTTGAATGATTCCACCTTCAGATACATACACGGCAAGTTAAATAAAAGCTTTTAAAAATAGATAGGTTTGATATGTGAGATAGAACATTTTAAGGTAAGTCGACCCCGCCGTGTGGTATCGGGCTGAGTAGAATAGACCACCGTCTTTCTTACCGAAGAGTTGTAAAATACGTCTAAGTAAGTAAGTTGACATCAGGCAGGCGGAAGGTCGTAAAAAACGTAGCCAAATCATGTGACAACATGTTTGTAACATGTTGAGCCGACCCCACTTAGAGTGGGATAAGGGCAGGAGAATCATGATGACAGAACATTTTAATAAAAAATATAATATGATCCAATAATAGTTATGTGTTGTTACAGATAGAATTGCCTAAAACAAAACGATTGAAAATATCATATCAATATTTAATTAAAGTGAAGATACATAAAATATTACGTGATAATATAATAACAAATTCAGCACCAACTTTTCCTTTACGATAAATATTATTTTGCTCTTATTGACAGTTACGAACTAACTGGACTTGCACTAAAAGCTTTTGAAACAAGAATGGATCCATAAGTTAGAACTAGTATAACCAAACTTGTCACTCGGTCACTATCCGTGGTCTGCACTAATAGTCTTAACTTCATAACTGCGTTATAATATAAGGAATGGTAACACTTGTAGGGAAACTTCGGAACTAACCTCAAATTGATTCTACAACTAAGAAAATAACAGTTTTGTCATCATCATTCTCCTGCCCTTATCCCACTCTAAGTGGGGTCGGTACAACATCTTTGGCTAGTTATTTTATGAGCGGCCGCCTGCCTGACGTCAATTTACCTTAGTCGCCTTTTACGAAACCTCGGTAAGAAATGAGGGTGGTCTATTCTACTCAACTGGATACCATACAGCGGGTCAACTTACTTTAGTCGCCTTTACAACACCTTGATAAGAAATGGGGGTAGTCTATTCTACTCACCAATACAGCCAAAAATAAAAGTTTTGTCAAGCAAATAAATAAAACTTACAAAACCATAGAACTCTTTATATAATTTAAATTATAATATTTATATAAAGTTAAAACTTTATTAAATAAATATTTAAATAAATATATGGGACACTTACACACGCGGTCGTCCATCCCCAAAGTAAGTAACCTAATACTTGTGTTATGGGTGACGGACAACTGGTATACTACATATATAATTTTAAATACATATTTAGATACAAATATACACCCAGGCTCTAAGAACGAACAAATTGTGTATAGAAAATGTTGGCCCTCGGCGGGAATCGAACCCGCGACCCGCGGAGCTGAAGGCAGAGTCACTACCCACAACGGGCCAGTCCTTTATTGTATTAGTATTATCGATTTAAAACTTTGTATGTTAAATCCCCCTTAACTTTTACCAAATTAAAAATATATATCTTTCATATTTTTTCTGTGATCTATATCGGTCACATTTTACCAGCAACTCTATCAATATTTTGTCATCACATTTATTATGTTGACCATACGTAAAGATTTCTGGGGCACGAGGCGTTGACATTAATGGATGGAGTCACGTGTATCAATACATTAGCTTCACAGTATATTTTTAGTAATTTAATTTTTGTACATATGAATATAAATTAATTATAAAAGGATTGGCGACGTATATAATAGACAAAGTAGGAACCGACATAAGCTTGCGGTTCCTGCTTTGCGCCTTGCAAAAGTTCGTAATTCGTTTGTAAGTTTGGGTATAAGATTCTATAATATAATTCCACAATCTACATTAACTTTACCTTTACAGCAGTTTAAAAATACTATTAAAAAAAGGCTAATTCAGAAAGCCTATTATACTATTAAGGATTACCTGGAAGATAAGAATGCGTGGATATAGCTTATCTTCAACCCTGTACAAGAAATTTATAACTATATGTAACTAGTGATAAGAATTATTGTTGGAAAAGAGCAACCGCCGAGTTTCTTGCTGGTTCTTCTCGGTAGGAACAACTTTCCGAACCAGCAGTAGATGTTGACGATTCAAAAGCACTTGTTTACAACTTTACTTTTATAAAGAATATTTTGAATTTGAATATAGGTGGATCAACGGACGCATGTTTTCTATAGGTATGTTTTAGAACTGAATTGTGGACATCCGTATATGATGGGATTACATTGACAACTCTTTTCCAGTGAATGAATCTTATAATTTCAATGTATGAATGTGTGTGTACACAGTATTTTTGAAAAATAATCACGTAGCATGCTCGACGTTAACGAAATTTCCATCGGTGATTCAATAAACGAAGAAAGTATCTAGTTAGTTAATTTATTGCTACATGCAATAGGATTTAATTTGCATATACGAAGGAGTTATATAGCTTTGGGTCACAGGTTCAAACATTGGCAGGCACCGTTGCGTTTTTCTGTTAAATTATATTTAGAATTGATATTTGTAATTTATCACACGCTTTTAAGTGGAGGAAAACATCGTGAGGAATGTATATTTATAGAGAATTCTGAGGATATGTGTAAGTTACACAATCCACATTAGAGCAAGGTGGTGGTTCTTGGATCCTATCCCACTCTCAAAAACCGGAGAGAGGAGGCCTATGTACAGTAGTTGGAGGTAATTGGCCGTTGCTTTACTTTCTTATTATACGGAGGAGAACGTGAAAAGGCAATGAATTATACAAAATAAATATTAAAAAATTATAACGTGTGATATCCGCCTGAATAGAATAGACCAACCTCATTTCTTACCGAGGTGTCGTAAAAGGCGACTAAGGTAAGACGACCCACCGTGTGGTATCCGGTGGAGTAGAATAGACCACCCTCTTTCTTACAGAGGGCTCGTAAAATTCGACTAGGGCAAGTTGACGTCAGGCAGGCGGCTGGTCGCCAAATCATGTGACAACATATTTGTAACATGTTATGCCGATCCCACTTAGAATGGGATGAGGGCAGGAGAATGATGATATTTAAAAATTAATCAATTACAAACCTCGTTAGAAAATAAATACATTAAATCTATGTCGTGTAAAGCCACATTTCTGTGACCACATATGACATGAAAGCTCAGCTTGGCGTGTCACGTCGTGATCAAATCAATAATGAGATTTATAGAAGGACCTATGCTAGTGATATAGTTCAACGACGTAAATTGCGTTATGCACAGAGTTCAAGGGGGGAGGTTGACTTTTGTAGAGGAAAATCCACTAGAAAGCATTAGAAAAAGCAATGTTAGTAGAGCTCCCCACTAGCTGTAGCTGTACTAAGTAAGTTTTTGGGGCCCTTTGGGGTTACATTGTGGAAGCAAAAAAAACTAAAATTTTAGGTAAATTAAAAACAAAATTGAAATTTTTTAAATTGATACTACATTAATATTAAAATTAAAAATATGATAGTGGCGCAGTTATTTTAGAAAATCTTAACCAGCAATGTCAAGTCTAAAAAAGAAATGTTTACGACGGTGGACTACGGTCTGAAGTCAGCGATTTTATATACACACGGAAATAGTATTGGCATACGGTAACATGTGCTATGAAGTGGCGATAGTAAAAATACATTTATGATACCTTCTTAATTAAATACGATGCACGTTTTGCGTCTACTTATGTATAAAAGTATTTGAAAAGCCGTATTCTGAATATTGCAAAAATTTTGAAAATTTATTTTTGTATACATACATACATTCTTCTGCCCTTATCCCAGTCTAAGTGGGGTCGGCACAGCATGTTACAAACATGTTGTCACATGATTTGGCTGCGTTTTTTACGACCGGCCGCCTGCCTGACGTCAACTTACCTTAGTCGCCTTTTACGACACCTCGGAAAGAAATGAGGGTGGTCTATTCTATGCAGCCGGATACCACACGGCACATACCTTAGTCACCTCTTACAACACCTCGGTGAGAATGGAGGGTTGTCTATTCTATTCTGCCAGATACCACACGGCGTTGAAAAATTTATTTTTGTATGTGAAATCGTTTTTTTTAAGAAATTGACGTCTAAAACATCAATAAATGTCAACTTTGTTTTTATTATACTGTGTATTTATAATTATTTATGTTATATTTTGCTATTATAATATTAACGTACATGCGCAGAAGCATCACCAAAGATGCGGACAGTCGATAGTTGGTCATATTTATTAGAGGAATTGGAAATCAATAGTAGGACCATTAACGATATCTTTATATACTTAACTATAGTCTTAGCCTCGAACTATAATATTCCTCACTCAGGTCACTTAGCCAATGGAGAAAACGTATAACGATAACGACTCTGTAATTGAACAACAAAACAAAACTTTTTTTGTTAGAGCGCACACAATAGTTGACACATATTAATCGCTGACAAGAGATAATCGTTCATTTTTCTTAAACAGTTTATTCATGGTAAAACGCTGCGAGATGAAAGCGGCTGATTAACCGGTAAGGAGGGTGAGGTCAGGCCGCGTCGAGTGGATTTTAACACTTTACACCACTTTGTGGTCACCTATTTTTTGTAGAAACTTACTATTCATTTTACAATAGTTAAACTAATTAAATTTGTATTAATTTGATTTTCAGAATACTGCCAAAACTATCCATCACTTATTTGTGGTGATTTGTCAAATATTCCGATTGAAAAAGCAAAATATATGTAATGAAGAAGTTGGTCACTATTACCAAAGTATGGAGAACTCGCTACCCGCGGAATTATAAAGTGTGGAGACAGGACGCCCTCTGTTGCGCTCTCAGTCGCACTTACGGGCCTTACAGTGGGCATAGTGACGCACCACTGACGAATCGATGTTTACATTATGAAAAAAAACCAGTTGAAAATAAGTAGAAAACTATTCAGTAATAACATATTTATTGGTCAAAATAAGAATAAATATATAAGGGACAGTTAAACTAAATATTCTAAATAAAATAGGTATAGGTACAATAATGAATTCGCCTTTGGAGTCAGAGCCGCAGTCGCTGTCGCTATCTTCACACATGCTGATGACAAGGCGATCTTATAAATGTGCTTTCCGCTTTAATATTTCTTATATTACCCGCATTATTAACAAGCTACCGCTATCCTTTTTAGAATCGTTACGTAACGCACTGCACTCGCATGTCCCTTGCGAACCGATGATTTATAACAACGCGGGCAGAGAGTGTTTAACATTAGTATAGCTAAATCATACATCTATTTTCCGGTTATATCATTAAAATAAATTTTCAATTTTTCGAACCATTCATATTAAATCTCCTGTAAAATAAAGCCAGAAGCTGCAGATTAGATCATTATTAAATATTAATATGTAATTCTTATTATAGTTACCAATTAAATATTTATTATAAATTAATTTAAAAAATAATTTATTGTGTAAATATCTATTTTTCTTAAATTTAAAATATACTTAAGTACATTTTCGTTTTAGCTGGTGAATTCAGGTTCTTTAGATAATTCCTTGTGTTTCCAAGTAAAAATCAACACGAAAATTATAATTACTATACATAGCAATAATACTAACGTAGTAATACAAGTACGTAGCATGGACTTAAAAGTTTGGAGCAAATGGAGCGTATCGTATATGCATACGCGTTTTACTGTTTCCAAAGAGGCTTTTATATAATGTATTGGTAATACTTAGGTTCCAGTGATTTCCACTTCATGTTTTGTTGACTGTTTATTATTATTCTAAACAGGCAATTATTTATGACTTTTTTTGCGATACCTTTTAGCAGCAGAACTCAAGACATCTTGAAATCAAATGGATATTGTAGACTTAGTTTTGGCATATGATACTCTCACAACTTGTCACAGGAGAACTAGAGAAAGCAAAGTTTCAAAGAAATCAAAAGAAATAAATTTAAATTTCATTTACTATCGAGATTTTTCGTGAGTTTATAAACTAAAATCGCTGCTTGATACTAGTTGTAATAGACTGCTCATTAAAAACAGAAGCAAATTAAATCTTTAGCTGCTTAAGGATTCAGGAGTTCAGTTAAGAATTTCTATTATATCTATTCGTATACCGTATTTGTTTTTAGAGTATATTATATGAGATAAACCAATTAATCATTAATTTTGACTAAACACTGTTAGTGTTTAATTATTAAAATAATGTTGATTAATTAATACTTAATTTCTAATACCCTTCTTTTTTGATTTAACATTTCTAAACACATTCTGGTCTATGATAAATATGGTGAGGCTATTTCGATATATATTTTTTTAATAATAAATACGTATTAAGCTTTTGTTACAATTGTCGAACATTCGCTAATAGTACTCTTTGGCTAAAACACATTTACCGAATGCAAATAGAATTTTCTATTTTAGACACTTGAAGCAGGGACACGTATTTGACTTTGACGTTAAAAGCATTCGTATGAAAAAGCCTATGAAAAAAAGAAAAAGTACTAGTTTTACAAATATGTGTTCACATTATTTTAAGAGCATGTCAATACATTTTGTAACCATACTACTTATGCCTGCAGCTTTATCCACGTGGAAATCTGTATATTTAATTTTGATCTCAAAAGTTATTTTGAGTTAACCTAAGAGATAGAGATTTACTGTCGCGGACTTTTTTTTAGTATTTTTGTAAATCTTCAATTGTCTAATACATTATATTATATCTAGGGTATATCTCTATAGTATATCTCGCGAGTTTTTATTATATTATATCTAGTGAATAATTTTTAAAGTGTTATTAATTAAGCATTAAGTATATTAAGATTATTCTATTAATTTCGATTATTTTATTAAATACGTTTATAAAAATATGCAATATCTTTCATATCTTTATTGGTTTCTAGGAATTTATCTCTGTAATTATTACTATTGTAGATCTAGTAAGATACTATTGTAGATCTGATTGGTCGTTTGCTTTTTTATTTTTAATCCCTTTATGACCAATTTTTCACAGCTGTTAAATTTGAATCTTGTCCCGAAGGTATCTGTGCCTTTTTGGATATATAATTTAAACGACTTGCTTGTTTTTGAAATTTTTGAGTCTGTTATCTTCACAGTTCCCTAAAATATATCTTTTGATCCATCTAAAAGTATTTTTGGTTGTGTTATTTTTTCATTTTTACTATAACGAATATCTGGAAAGTGAAAAAGGCTTTATCTAAATCGGTACACGAAGTTCACGTAGCCATAAACGAGTTTCAATATTAATGATAATTTAATTCCAAAATTTCGATGTTTGAAAAAAATAAATGAACGTTTTTCATTTTAAATAGCCGATACGGTGCAGATAGAATGATACTGGGCATAAGATATAGCTAATCATTCAAACTGACATGTGTTTCAACTATTTGTAACACTATTTAAACATTTAACTGTTACTATTACTGAATCTGTTTTATTGCACGCACCACTTTTGTAGATCATGGTCAAAAGATAATCGTTTAGTTTAAGATTAGGAATTTACTGATACACACTTTGTATAAAAATTATTATTATAGTCATACTTGGAGATTTGACGTGGAAACTAGTCGGGCTCATCCGATAAAATAAAACGTGAGTATAGCCGATCTTTAAACATTAATTATGAAAATCACTCACTATAGTTTAAATTCAAAAAAATTGATGTGGAGTGGAAAACCTTTAAATAATTGTGTGGAATAATTCTTTTTTCTATACCCTGAATAACTAATTTGTAAAAAACGATTAACTAAAAAAATAATAATCGATTTTGTTCTAAAAATGTAAAAAAAATGTTTTTTTGCACATAATAAAATTATCATTTTGATATTTATTGATTTGATTTATTTTATTCATCCGTATTTGAAGATTTATTTTATAGTCCGCTTTAGTTAATCTTTATGCCAATTGAATAATTAATTAGCATAAAGATTAACTAAAGCGGACTAGTAAAAAATAAAACCAAAACGCTGTTTTCGAAATTCGAAAATGTGTAATTTGCCTACTTTGGTTTTATTCAACGATGCATATCGTATCATAAAAAAAGGAAAAAAATAAAATAATATAATTGATGTTTTTAAAATCGTAGAATCAGCCACGCAGATTTAAAAATAAAAAATAAATTCTGACCAAAACACCATTCGGTTAGTAATATATATTAATCTTATGTTTATCAAACCTTTGGTTATAGGCAGCTTTTCTTTAATTTATAGAATTAGGCGTTACTCTGCGGAAATCCATAATACAAAAGTAAAACAAGAGCTTTGCGATTTTGTTGTGGAGTCTATCTCCTGATGATGCTTCGGTTGCGGGGCGAAACGATTGTTGAGCTTTGTGATAGTGAACGTGTGTAGTGCTTGTGTACTGTGGCAGTGGTGGAGGTTTGCGCATGTGTTTTAACGAATCCTGCATGTAACAGGTATGAAAAAACGGATAGTCAACTATACTTTTAACAATATATATATTCTATTTACTGTATCGCGGATTATAGCAAAATAATTTTATTATTACATTTGGCAGCTATTTTCTTTTAAAAGATTATCAGGAACGAACAACTTCGTGAGAAAGCTAAAAGAAACAAACTTTACCAAATAAATACAGGTAACCTATTTTTACTTATCGTTCCACCAATGCATTTGAAACTTGTCGCGTCCTTACGCGCATTCGCATTTGAATAGCTCTATAGAGCTCAACAGAGAGCGTAAAGGGCGCCCATCGTTTGTCAAACCGGACTGAATCCGGCAAATATTTTGTAAAACTAGTAGGTACTCAAATCACATACTTCCTGCCTCCAAATCGGCTAATACGAACTTTGTAGTACATCTCTTGAACTTTGAATTTTACGATAAATATATTAAATTCCAGCTTCGTACCAACCTGCCAAAGCAAACAGCTTAATAATAAATAAATATATGGGCGCCAGTTGTGCAACTAATTGTCATATAGGTTATTAATAATTGTTTTTATTCTACTATTACATATTGTATTATTATTTTTTAGTTATACAATAAAGAATATTTGATTTGATTTTATGTTTGATATGGGACACTTACACAGACGGTCGTCCATCCCTAATGTAAGTAACTTAATAACTTGTGTTATGGGTTACAGAAAACTGATAAAAATATATATACATATATAACTTTAAATACATACTTAAATACAAATTTACATCCAGTCTCAAAAAACCAACAAATTGTTTATACAAAATGTTGGCCCTCGGGAACCCGCGACTAGAGGATCTGAAAGCGGGCTAATAAATGTTATCTTAATATCTCACCTTTTCCGTGAAATAAATATAATAATAAGACTACCTTTTTCACTTTGATATTTAAACTGCCGATAAAATGTCGTCAGGGGTACGGTACGTAAATCACGTCGAAGAAATAATTATTCTATGTCAATACATAATCCATCACTTCAGCACACCAGGAGCATAATATGTTGAGTGACATAAAGCTGCGGTGGAATAGACTGTTCACTCTCGGGAAAAGTTTTGAATCAAGCGTGAAATTAAAAAAGTTCTATATTTCCGAAGTATGGACATGAAAGAGTAAATGTAGGTAGAAGTTTAGTGCTTCAGTGATTAGAGACGTGAATTTGTATTTAAGTTTAGTAAAAAGTTCAACTAAATAGTGAATATAATTTTAATTTTCCACCAATTTTTTGATGAAAAAAAGAAGTTGACAAACGTTTTCATCATTGACATTCGCGAATGAAATTGGTAGCAAAATATTTAAATACAAAACACGTTTTATCAAAGTATCAATGACCGATTAACACCTCAATTAATACGCATTCCATAGAAACGTATTAGTTAATTAAAATTAACAATTTATCATGCGCTGTATCGTTAACGAAAATATAGTGTCAAAAACTGCATATCTTTGGTCAATTTTGTTACTCTGTATTTGAGCAGTAGTACTAGATCTTGAATCTTATATTCAAATCTTTTCTCGAAGAACATACTCTTTACTCAGCAGTGGTATAGAAACAGGCCGCTACTTTTATGTTCCACGTAAATACGTACACACAAAATTATTAAAACCAAAAAATTTAACACAAAACTATGAATTGTATTAAAATATTTTTCGTAAAAAGAAACAAATTGAAGTCACTATAAAGTCATAAATATTCTGGGAGCTATTAATAAAACTTTGTAAATACGTCCGTTTCATGTCAATCGTGAAATGAAATTGCACCATTTCATAAAAATTTAGACTTACAAAAGATTTCATAGTTTCTAGATGACTGGCGTTAGCGCTGTTGGCCGCCCTTCTTTCAGCTACGCGAGTAGCGAGTAGCGAGTTTGATTCCCACTTAGGGCCAACATTTCCTAAAAACAATTTGTTGGTTCTGGATTTATATATGTATTTAAAATTATATAATTATACATATATTTATCAGTTGTATGTCACCCATAACACAAGTATTTAGTTACTTTGGGGACTGACGACCGTGTATGCAAGTATCCTATATATTTATAATAATGTAACCTATCACAGGAAATACACAGTGTAATTCGTTAATACTGCTTTTATATCGTAAAGATTAATTTAAATGCGTTTGAAACAATAATTTATCACACAAATATTAATTTATCGTACGTAGAGCATATTTATTCGTTCACTGGATATTAATTATCGATATCATCAATCATTCTCACCGCAACTAATGAAGATATAAAAAAAAACAACTTTCACAGCCTGCTTGACAAGATAACTTCACACAAAGTTTTTTTACACATTGAAAACACAAAATCTCAAATGATCATAACAACTTCGATCATTTAGTTGATAGGTCTTGTTTTTGAATATTTGTTTATTGAAATTGAACTAGAAAATTATCCATACTAATTTTTTTATAAGCTGTGAAGGCCCAGCGGTGAAGCAGAAAACTCTTTCGAGAGGGCCATCGATGGTTTTTTTAATGGTCTAATTTTTAATTGCAATTTATCACACGCTTTTGGTGAAACCTGTATATGTCTAGAGAATTCGGGGGATATGTGTATATGTGGGGCCTGGTGGGTCTTAGCTACAGCTTCTCCCCAAAAACGGAGAGTGAAGGCAGTAGGGTAGTAACAGGTCGCTATTTAGTATTTGTGATTTTTTTCACGTCCAGTTTCAATGTTAGTTTTCATATAGAAATATAATAATCTTATTTACAAATCTGTCTGACAGGCAATCACGGCTAAACCACTGCACCAATATTGATAAAATTTGGCATAATTAAACCCTCAGTATATAAGGTAAATCATTCTAATTTTGTTCGGGTACATGAAAAAAAAACACTTATTCAATTATTGGGGGTACTTAAAATTAAGTTTGCGCAAAAGAAGTCGTTGGTATCACTAGACGTTTATATTTATCATACGACGACAAAGTTGTTCAAAAGTGCCGTGTGGTATCCGGCTGTATAGAATAGACCACCCTCATTTCTTACCGAGGTGTCGTCAAAGGCGACTAAGGTTTTTTTTTTTTTTAGGCAGCCGGTCGTAAAATACGTAGCCAAATCATGTGACAACATGTTTCGTAACATGTTGGGCCGACCCCACTTAGAGTGGGATAAGGGCAGGAGGATGATGATGACAGAGTTATTCAAACTTCGCCTCGTAGAATCCAGTCTTATTTTAAAATCGGATGTCAGAATGTTGTATACAATGTGGCCTACACACGAAGAACAAATACATATAGGGTAATAAAATATATCCTAGGTGACAGGGTATTTGCAAATGCGAAACTTCCTTACATAGAATCTTACTCACTCTTTTGGTAAAAATATAATGCTCCTCGCTATTCAACGTCTCTTCATTACACGATATGTTTGCTTTAGAAGTCTGAAATTGCGGGACTGAGTGAAACTTTGATTGATCAATATAATTAGAAAAGTCAATCTTCTTAAATGAAATGTGACAGTAAATAATTATATCTTCAAAGCAATAACTACCTGTATTCCACTGTATTTTAATTAATATGGTTTTGACTAAATAGTTTCTACATAATTACAGAAGTGATAATAAAAATTATTTTGCTATAATCGGCAATACAATAAATAGATAATATATATAGTGCTAAATGTAGTGGACTATCCGTTTTTTCATACCCGTTACATGCAGGATTCGTAAAAACTCATGCACTAACCTCCACCACTGCCACCACAATACACAAGCACTACACACGTTCACTATCACAAACTCAACAATCTTTTCACCCCGCAACCGAAGCATCATCAGGAGACTCCACGACAAAATCGCAAAGCGAAGCATTATCCAAACAAGCATTGTTATATAGTAATCGGTTCAATCCCACCATTTTACCTCTGAACACGTGCAACAAGCTTGAAACATTTATCTGATCATTAATGAGGGTGCCATTGTTATGCTTAATGATGTCTAATTGTTCCAAAATATTTAAGTTCAAGTTGTGCAGGATTACAGGTGTGCAGGATTTCCAAACAATGGTCATTAGGAACTTTATGACCGCTTTCTATCAAATGTAGCGAAAGTGAAAATTACAGGTAAATAATACATGTAATTATGTAGAAAAATTCTCAGATAAGAAAAATAGATGCTATCAGCTATGTTAGAATACATCTCATAAATAACGATATCTGATTCCAGATTAACAAGAATTCTTCTTAGCATATGTCACCAGTGATATGTGGAATGTATGATTAATCATAAAAATAAAACAACTTGAAAAGAAAAATAGTATATTACTGTGAAAACAAAATGAACTAAGAAATAATCATCTTTGCATGCATCGTCTGCATTTTGTACTTCATTTTTAGCATGCGTGGATATTGGTAAATACTAGTCGTTTGTTTATATGTAGCTCTTTTACAGTTTTATAGCTAAAACAGTTAATGTGAATATCAGTGCATGGGTTTTAAAGAAACGACAGCCGTTGTAACCGAACTGATATCACTATGGGATCACAGTTTCAAACTAAGTTTTTTTATAAAAATTTATGTGGTTAATTGATATCTATCTATCTTTAATTGATATGTATTTATTACAAAATAAATTTCCCAAAAGCTGTCTGTTTGTATGTGATTCTTCCGGAAGGTTTAAATTAATAGTAAATCACGATACATATATACGTACATTAGTATATTAGTATTAAAGAGACCGCGTTGTTGTAAAAATACTCGGCTGCTGGGAGGTTTACGCGCGCGCCTAAACCAGCAGAGATACATTAAAGTAATGTACTAGAGATTTGTAGATCTACAAAAAATATGGTATAGACTGTCTATCTTTACACAATAACTACTTTTATGTAGAAAATTTCTATTTGGGAAAAATTTAGTGACACACTAATTTCCACGCGGGCGAATTCACTGACCGACTAGTTTACAATTTATAACACACTTTCGCGCTCATCAATTGCTCTTAATCCAACTTGTCAATTTGCATTTGATCATTTTTGTAGGTCTAAACTCTCTTGAAAAAAAAAGGCGTTTGCCTAGCCGTGGTACTTTTCCAACTGTGTTCCTCGAAGTTTAAACTAAATCTTTGTATGAGTAACACAACTATGCCACCATAATTTGCGACGAAAAGTTCGACGTGCCCCTCATGTGTACTTTACTATTCTTGTTCAACTCAGTTGATTTTTTGTTGTTTTCACACTTAACGACAAAATTACATAGAGACCTTAATTAATAATATCTCTAAAGTTTATTAAAATATATAAAAAGTAAAAAGTAACAGCCTATTACTATGCCCACTGCTGGGCTAAGGCCTCCTCTCTCCGTTTTTGGAGAGAAGGATTGGAGCTAAGACCTACCACGCTGCTCCAATGCGGATTGGTAGGTTACACATATCCCTAGAATACTCTAGAGATATGCAGGTTTCCTCACGATGTTTTCCTTCACCGAAAAGCGTGTGTTAAATTACAATTATCAACTAGACACATGAGTTTTAATAGAAAAACTCATTGGTGCCTGCCCGGATTTGAACTCGTGTTCCCCTTGAAAGAGTAGCACGGTCTCACCGCTAGGCTATCACAGCTTTAAAATATATAAAGAAATAAAATTATGAATAACTCTAATTTAAATATATAAATAACTCTTGTGTGTAATTTTTTTACACTTAGACACAAAATGTACTTTAATTTAATGTATTTTAAATGTAATGTATTTTTTTTAAATAATAAATTGTTTGTTATCTACAATAATTTAAATAAATTTACGTAAAATAACAAACAATATTAAAAATATTATTTACTAACTTGCGACTACTCAGCTGTGTGGATTAAAACTAACCTACGTCATCTTCAGCTATTTAAATGGCTTCAAAACAACAATCTCATCGTAATAAAGCAAAATCATATAGTAATATGACAAAAGGAAAAATAAACAAACATAATTATACATTTATAAAATAAAAGTATGAAGGAATTGGGCCGGACACTTATCACGATACATGGACAAGAGATGGACATTAGAGACAACACGATGGAAAGGCCCAGGGGGGAAAAGAAACATTGATAGACCAAGTAGAAGGTGGGCCGATGACATAATAGAAGTCGTAGGGAAAAATTGGCTTAACATTGGCAAAGATAGAGCCAAAGGAAAGAAGTGGCGGAGGCCTTTACCCAAAACGGGGTCCATATTTCAAATTTGAAATAGAAAAGAGTAACCTTACTAACATAATATAAGAAAACTTACTAACTACTAACTAACAACATTTGAAATGTATATTTGGAGATATGGATTAAATGGCTTTATTATAATTAATTATTATTAAAATAAAAATATAGATTTTAAATCATTGGTAGATTGAACTTTTGTGTGAAGAGATTCGCTATAGATGACTTTACGACGTATTAAAGAAAGCTTCAATTTGGGTCATAAAAGCCAGCCTGTTGCAGTATAGCTTAGCTTGGCAGATTGCCTACTTCGTGACGATGTTCGCACCAAAAAGAAATTTACGAGTAGTAGAACCGCCGAATATCTAAACAAGTGCTAAAGTACAAATTGAAATTTATTTTTACATAAAAAAAACGTAAAGTAGTAATTATAGAAATTATATAATTTCACAGATATCAATTATCAATCAAAGCAATGCCGTGCCGTGTGGTATCGGGCTGAGTCGAATAGACCACCCTCAATTCTTACCGAGGTGTCGTAAAAGGCGACTAAGGTAAGTCGACCCGCCCGCGCCGCGTGGTATCCGGTTGAGTAGAATAGACCACCCTCATTTCTAACCGAGGTGTCGTAAAAGGCGACAAAGGTAAGTTGACCCACCGTGTGGTATCCGGTTGAGTAGAATAGACCACTCTCTTTCTTACCGAAGAGTCGTAAAAAACGACTAAGGTAAATTGACGGCAGGCAGTAAAATACGTAGCCAAATCATGTGAAAACACGTTTGTAACATGTAGTGCCGACCTCACTTAGAGCATAAGGGCCGGAGCATGATGAGCTGATCTTATACACAAACATTACACAAAAGCAGTGGCCACTGCTGTGTCGTAGGTGGCCAAAAATTAGTTTTATTTTTCATGCTTTATATTAGTTTCGACTGTATGTAAGCTTTTTTTGTAACCTATTCCTTTGAAATCAATTTTAACCCAGTTTGAACGGACAGATTTAATTTTAACTTTGTACACTTATCAAGAACCGGTGACAACACAAAAATTTGATAAATTTGTTTGTTTTTACAAATGAATTGTTACTTGGAAAATAAGCCGCTTAATTTTCCTTCACTGTAGATTTATTTTCAATATCAATGAAACAATATTGTGTACAAAACTTCTTAAAACCGAAAGAAGGAAAAAGAAAATTATCAACAAAAAATTTTTAGCGTACATTATGTTCTCATTTATCTTTATATTGCTTAAAACCTTCAGACAGAATCGATAGCATTAATATTTTCAGAAATTTCTGGTTAAAAGATAAAAGAAAAGTGAGGGCTTTGTAAGTGAAAATTTTTTCAACATTCTTTCAAAAGTGAAGAGAAATCACGATTCATCTCGTATTTCACCAAATATTTGAACAAATATTCTTGCAAAGGTTAACAATCGAGCCGGACTTTGTTTTAGTAAATTAAAGGATATTTTTTCAAAGTTTTAAGCTCAACCAGGTTTAAGTTTTAACGGTTTTCATTTTTATCATAGTTTAACATTTCAGAGAAGTAACCCAAAAAGAAGTTTTTAATCTACTAGTGACTTGCATAGGCTACTTTTACATATAATATTTGACTTACCTAGTATATTGACTTACGGGGTCCACCAAATTCTAAATAGAAAATGTTCTTCAATTTCTTTGATTTTAAATACCGTTAATGCAGTGGATACACGATTCATTACATGCTACTTGCATTCAAAGTGGAAAGCTACAATTTGAGTCGTAAAGAGAACGGATATAAGTAGTCAATTATAGCCCACCAATTTAAACCAATTACTCTAGATTTATCCGCGTCTGTTTCTAGGTTATGAGATACTCGTAATTCTACAAATTAGAAAAACGCTGAAAGGTAGATGTTAGGGCGTGGGAGTTGATCGGAAATAGTTGAAATAACTCAAGCGCTTAGAAATTAAGATGCATTTTGAAGCTTTAATTTTAATTCATAGAAAAACTTAACGTTCAATATTTATGCATAATCTACTTGTATAAAGGTTAACGGCCTGTTAGAATCCCACAGCTGGGCATAGGCCTCCTCTATGCGTGCAAATGTGTGTGTGTTTATTCTCAGAAATCTCTAGAGATATGCAGGTTTCTTCAAAATATTTTCCTTCACCGAAAAGCATGTGATAAATTGCAATTATCAATTAATTAGCTGAGGTTATAACAGAAAACCTTATTGGTGCCTATCCGGGGTTTGAACCCATGAAATGGTTCACACGGTCTCACGGTGGGCTATCACAGCTTCTATCCTGTTTAATATCACTTATTAATAGTCATCGAATTGTAAAAATGTATACGTTGGACAAAACCTCCCGTATCCTAACTATGGGGTCACGGGTTCAAACTCCAGTTCCAATAAATACTTTTCCCTTTCAAACTAATATGCGTCATTGATAAAATTAAAATTTACCGTGCGCCTTTGTTTTGGCGAAAAAACATCTTGAGATCTTAAGGAAATTCTTGACATATGTGCAAGCTACCATTGCGTAATATATTAGCGTGGTATGTCTAAGCTCACATCCTTCTCTAAAAAAACAAAAGACAGAGGAGGACAGGTTCATAAAAGAAATAAACAAAATCTTGTCTGACACAAGAGGCCCTTTTTAAGAGCTGAAACGACGATCCAATACGTCTCAATACGCCTTTGTTATAGGATTACTTGAGGACAAGAGTTTCATGATACAGACATTGATTAAATAATTTATATTGTATTATATTTATAATTAAAGTACCCTTGTTTTTAATCTCTATTTTATTTCTCAGAAAAAAAAACAACAGAAACCTAGAAGAGCGCTTTTTCTTATATCGGATAGTCAGACACTTTACATTTGATATCATCATCATTTTCCTACCTTTATCCCACTCTAAGTGGGGTCGGCACAAAATGTTTTAAACATGTTGTTACATGTTTTGGCTAGGTATTTTACGAACGGTTGCCTGCCTGACGTCAACTTACCTTAGTCAGCTTTTACGACATCTCTATAAGAAATGACGGTGATCTATAGTAGAATAGAGCCGGATATCACACGGCGGATTTTACATTTAATATAAGACTATCAAATTATGTTATAATGATATTTGTAAGATATACGTGGAATTTGGATAGTTATATTATGTGGACATCTATTTTAATTAGCAACAGCATGAAAGAGCAATGGATAGAGACGTAAATTCGGTTGTTGCAGCCACGTTTCAAACGTATATTATATATTAATAAGATTTTAAAGAAACAGGTATATCTTACATTGTAACGTGTTCGGAATTAAGAATTCGAGATAATTTATACAATGTGGGATCTGTATCACCGTGCAAAAACTTGTAGTCACGGGCTAAAACCCACGTAGATCTCTTTAATGTTATCCAGATCATCGAAACAAATTGTTAGTGGGCTTTGAAACGCTATGGACCGTAAGTGCCTCAAGGTTTTATAAACAATGATTTGGAAAAGCAAAGTTTTAACATTACAAAGCTTAATATACCCTGGAGATGTAAATGAAGAAATGCAAACCGAAGAGCAATCGATAACCCCTCTGGAGAGGTATATAATTTCGATCTGCATTTCACAAAAATAGTTATGCTCGGTATGAAAGTTCACAGTTCAAAACGTACCTAAAAGCTTTTTCAGTTCAAAAAATCATATTTAGAATGGTTTTTAAAAACAAATTTCAAAAGCTTTGTGTACATATACGAATATGTAGTCCTGTAATTAGCGATTTGACGAAACGAATTAGTAATTTTTATCTGAACCCTTGAGATTGTATTGCTCTCAAAGTAATATTTGAACAAGAGATTTTCTAAATGCTGTGTTATTGTAGTAGTGTTCAGGCTTTTATTACAGTCACTGCGCTATAAACAATTACTATTAGTCACAAATTACACATTAATTATTATACTAAACATGAACTCGCTACTTCTAAATAACTTGGAGTCATATGCTTAGTTATCTATAATTCATAACAGATATTTTTAAATTTAAACTATCGTGAGTGTTATTCATTATTAATGCTGAGAAACCGGCTATACTCACATCTTATTTTATCGGATGAGCCCGACTAGTTTCAAGCCCATACGGGGCTCTTATTCATGAGCTATTTACGCGGCGTTTTCGCGGCGGGTTTGTTTATACTATCATTACAGATAGTATAAACAAACAGCTAACCATATTTATTGAAAATATTAAGGTTGCATTTTAATGTTGTATTTTCGTCAATCTGTAGTGTAAAGTGTGTTTAATTACTTCAATTCAACGTTATTTAATTTTCAAATTTGTAGCCAAAGTTTTTGCTTTGTCTGTATAAAATTACCACTGTCTTCACCAAATCGATTGAAAAATAACTTAGGATATTATTATAATTTCTTGTAATCAGCATTTAAACTTACAAATATATGCACATGCTCTAGGTATATGCAAGAACTAGTATGAATTATAAATATCAATTAAGTGAATAACTATCCATAACAAAGTTTACTTATATCTCAATGTCTAAACAATTTCCTTTACCGTACACCGCAAGATTAGTTTTAATGAAGTCCAAAAAATCATTACGGAGTTAAATCTGAGGAAACCAGTAATGAAATATGTATAATGTACTAAACTTTATTATTTTTATTGTAATAAAAAACCCATTGCTATCTTTTCACCTGCATAATAGTAACCTACAAACTACAATATCTACACTGACACGTTGAAAGGCATTGTGATGATACGTTAGCGAAAGGAAATAGTTTAGGGATGCCCTTGTGTACGTGCTTAGAAAGCCAACCATCCTATCTACTCACACTATTATATAATAATCCGCATGGGGCTTAGAGATACCACTTATATTGTTAACATTAATAAGATTTTATTACTCAACTCGAGTAGGCTTTTAAGTCTTTGTTATTTTATTTTCAACTAATGCTGACCAGCTGAAAGTTCTATGTAAATTATAATGTTTGTTTCATTGTAGATTATGATTTATAGAAGCAGGCGATACTGTGCGGAACTCCATATTACAGAAACTATAACAGAACTACTTTGCAATAACCCGCACGGGTTAAGCGAATACATGCAATGCTAATGTCTATGAATTAATGCGCATTACGATTATGTCGCGGAACCTATCCTCTTGATGCTTTGGGGCGAAACGATCGTAGAGATCTTGGTGGTGGTTGTGTGTATTGCTTGTGTGCATTGTTGCTGGTGATACATGGTGACTTGTCCTGCATGTGTAAGGTACGTGAATTTTGCCTGCTGCATACACATTAGCATTGCATGCATTCGCTTAACACGCGCGGATTATAGCAAAGCAGTTCTGTTATAGTTTCTGTCATTGTAGATTTTTTAACTTAATTTAATATATCTTTTTTTTCAGCCCTGTTGGGCAGTTCAAAAAGTAATATTGAATTAACTCTTGTATTCTGAGACGTTATTGTTTTTAAATGTGCAATGGTTTTGCGTTTAAACCTCTTTGAATACAATTATGTCGTTATTTTTTTAATTGCCTTTTTTTATTATTGCATACGCTAAGACCAGACATCACTCATAGATCATTTAAAAAGCACTAAGTTAACGCTTTGCCTTAACAAAATAAAATCCTTCAAAGGGTTTAATAATTACTAAAACTAATTCATATTCATATATCTGAATTCATATTCACATATTAACACAATAACACAATATGGTTATTGTACACTTTCTAGATATATCTTTTCATCTCGCTAAAGAAAAGAAATAGTATATACGAATATACGTAAAAATGTCTTATTTCTATTTTGATAGCACCATGAATTAAATATAAATAAACAAATAATATGAGACACACACACGGTCATCCAACCCCAAAGTAAGTAACTTAATACTTGTGTTATTGGTGACGGACATCTGGTATATATACTACATATATAAGTTTAAATACATACTTAAATACAAATACACACCCAGGCTCGAGAACCAACAAATTGTTAATAGAAAATGTTGGTCCTCGGCGGGAATCGAACCCGCAATCCGCGGAGCTGAAGGCAGGGGTCACTACCTACTGCGCCAACGGGCAAGTCAATTATTTATTTGCATTAATATAGCGATCATAGAAGCTATATCGATATCAGCCACTTACCAAATTTATGACGAAACGCATCAAAATTACATGCACTTGCGTTCACTCTCGCATAAAATTTCTAATAATAACTGAAGTGGTCGCGAACATCGAGTTCAGGCGTTCGATATTCTCAACAAGGTACTAAAGATCGAGAATTTCATAGTAGATGTAATTTTGACGAGTATAATAAGAAACACTTTTATCACTTACTGTGAAAGTGATGTTAATGTAATATAATGATAGAAAACGGGCTTGACCAACATTTTATTCTAGCGGGTGACCCGACTAATTTCAAGCCCATACGGGGTCCTTCTTCAATAGAATAAGACTATGAATAAATAAACTTAAGATATGAATAAAACTCACGATAGTCTAAACTCAAAGAAGATGTAAGTGATTAAGCTGAGAACAGAATGGACTCTATGGCAATATATGGATTAATGGACGAAGATTGTTAAAACAGATTCAAATATTACAAGACAGCGTTACTTAACTTAGAGGTTTGAGTCATTGCAGAGATGGAAAACCTTTAGGAAAGTAATAATTGTTGCAAACAAAAGAAAACATTGTGAAATACAGAGACTAATTCTTTTATTATTCAAGAAAAATCAGGCAAAATATGCTCTTATAATTGAAACACATCGCACCCTTTTAATCAAATCGGAGCGAACTTGAAAGCCGTGTCCTAGAAAAGTTTCAGTGGTCGCACTCTAAATGAATGTAATTTGACGTTCTTATGGATATGAGGCTAGAGAGTTCCTAAATAGAGATCGTTGGATTGTGCAAAGCAAATATATAAAGTGAGTAGCGCCTGAGATGAATAATGGTAGGAGAGAAGAGAAAAACATATAATGCCGACCCCACTTAGAGTGGGATAAGGTCAGGGGAAGGATGGTGTTCGTTATTCGACGCCTCATTTTATATTTGATTCACATTTCCAGCCATTAAAGCATTCGTGACTGGCCCTTGGCGCAGTTGGCGGTGACCCTGTTTTCGGCTCCGTGGGTCGCGGATTCGAATCCCGCCGAGAAGTAACATTTTCTATTTAGAATTTGTTGGTTCTTTGAGTCTGGGTGTAAATGTCCCATATATTTATTTATTTATTTATTCGTGAACATACTTGGTTTTTAATGTAAAAAGGTCGTATTTTACGACTAAAGATGTGAAAAGGTATAAACTAAAAGTTTCTAAATATAAATACAATGCTTACATATTTTTTTGAATACTGATTAAAAACTTAGCTGTTATTAACATGGTAGAATACTAAAAATATCTCAAATAATTAAGCCTAAAAATACTTTAAATATATTAATAAATCGGAATTTCGATAACTTCTGATAAAATTCGTACTAATAATATGAATTCGAAAGCTTGTCTGTCTATCTGTCTGTGCTGTATTTCACCGCTAATCCTAATACGGTTGATTAAGCTTTTACGCAATTTTTTTTAAATTTTAGGCAAAATCCAAGGTAAACGAAGTGTGGGCCGACGGAGAATATCTTGGTTAAAAAATCTACGCCATTGGTTCGGCAAAAGTACTCGTTCCTTATTTAGAGCAGTGGCATCGAAGATACAAATTGCCTTATTGATCGCCGAAAGAAGATGGCACCTTGAGAAGAAGAGGAAGCTTTTACATCTTGAAATTTCCGCATTTGTTTCGAGAAGAGGGAAAAAAACCCATATTATATTATTGAGCGTACTTAAACGCTTAAAATGTATGCGAAGGAAGTCACAATTATCACTAGTATTGCAGTACTCTATGTTGCATTATGTATATATTTTATTTTATTTTTTTTTTTTTACCTTCAGCCTAAATACTAAAAAGATTGACTTGCAATCTTACAATGATAAGCTGTCTTTATTCAAATATACTTACAAAAGCCCCTTCTTAGTTTGGGGCATTAATGGCTTAGAATAAAATTCAATATTTCAACATTAAGTCTGTTCTAAAAGTCTGCTAAATGGATTTGAATAAACATTTTGTTGTGAAGATAAATTATATAATGTTAATATATTTATAATGTAAATAGAAGCTGATATTGTGAGTAGGTGAGAGCTCATCATTAGCAGGTAGACTTGAGTTTAAGCTCCGAGCAGGTCCCTATAAGTTTTCTATAAAAAAAATATGGAAGGGGGCCTTAACATTGCAATAGTAACAGGTTGCATGGAAGTTATTATATCTGAAGTCAATATTTTAATCTACAATTACGTGATCACTGACGATAAATAATTCTGTCGTTTTTCGACAAAAAAAAAACTTTTAACAGAATGTCACGCCCGTGTTAAACGTTGGGTTCTCTTGTCTGTAGCTGCATCAGGAGCATTAGTCATGCTTAGGCATGACCTGATGCTCCTGACAATTCATGTTTATGTTAACTCCGATTACAATTCGTGTTTATGTTAACATAAACATGAATTGTCATCGGGACTGGACAAATATGTATATTACATATTCAGCTTAATCGGACACCATCACGAGGGGCAAATTGAATTTGCAAGATTCCATCTACACATACATACAACACAAGTGAAATAGGGTTTAAAAAGGGTTTATTTAATACGACATATATTTATGTTTGTTATCGATAATAATTAATACTGAATATTTAACATAAACATGAATTGTCATCGGGACTGGACAAATATGTAATATTTCAGCTTAATCGGACACCATCACGTGGGGCAAATTGAATTTGCAAGATTCCATCTACACATACATACAACACAAGTGAAATAGGGTTTAAAAAGGGTTTATTTAATACGACATATATTTATGTTTGTTATCGATAATAATTAATACTGAATATTGTCGGTATCATAAGGCGATTAGTAGGAGCTTCGGTACTATGAAAATTTAAACCTATTTGGCGTAACACATAGCGATGATAGCAAAGAGAAAATATGTACATTTTTCAGGTGCCTTCCATAACCAACTGCAGATTACCATTAAAAGAATTGACGTTAAAGTATAAAAGCATTTAAAATTAGGCTTTTTATATTTTCTAATTATATTTTTATTTCAGCTGGAAAGAATATGGAGAAACCGCAACATCAGGCATAAGACAAAAATCGCACTATTAATAGCCTAGTGTTCTCCATATTCTTATACGGTGCAGAGACATGGACACTTAAACTGGCAGACCGCAAGCGCATTGATGTTTTCGAGATGTGGTGCTGGAGAAAATTGTGGAAAATTGAAAATTGGAGAAAAAAAAATCCCACGGCGCATAGGACTAACAAGTCAGTGCTCGAGGAGCTCAAAATAGACGAGAAACCGAGGCTTTTGAACATATGCCTACGGAGGATTCTTGAGTTCTTCGGGCACATTGCTCGCAAGCCTGGCGATGACATGCAGAAGCTCATTGTCACGGGCAAGGTCGATGGCAAGAGACCGAGAGGATGTAGCCCTATGCGCTGGTCAGACCAGATCCGCACCACACTCAACACGTCAGTCTCCGAAGTCATCCACGTGGCCGAAAGCATAACAATGCTTTCGGCCACGTTCCTAACAAGGAACAAACAGTTTTCATGAAAAGGTCACGACCTATTGGGGTAACGACGCAAGGAGATTATATTTTTTACCTTAGCTGTTAGTTTCTAGACATTACAGAATTAACTTTTAAAAAGATGTACTGTTCCCAAAATTTATTAGTTTGTATCTGCTAATCCAATATCCAATATCTAAGTCGGTAACAGTAACAGATGACGAAAAAACCATAATCATTTTGCGTCAGTATGTTTATGAGTTATAAACAAAGAGGCAACCACATCCGGCGGTTGTCTTTCATTGTTGTGGCTAAGAAAATATGAAAAGTATAATTTCGTAGAATGTTTGGACAATATCAATATAGTACAACGAACAAAAGGAGAATGGAAAATTAGTTTTCAAGGCACTAGGCAAGGTTAGGAACTATCTAATGCTTGAGAAATATTTGAGATTATTACAGATTGACTATCCCTATTTATAAATTAAATGTATAACTATTTTTTTTATTTAATCCTTGCTTTTTAAAATAACTTTAAGGTTCAAATTAACCTACAATCACTGACTGTTCAATTTTTAATGAATAAAATAAACTATTTCAAAACATAAATTTTCCATACCGTTTTATGATTTAAAGAAAAGAAAAAATTATTTCCCTTAGATTATTATCCCTTATTCTCAGACAAGATAAGAAAATGAACTCTCCACACAGGCACTACACACATTCACTTCGACGATCATTTCGCCCCGTAATCGAAGCATCATCAGGAGGATAGAGGAGGCTCCACGACAAAATCGTGATCGCATTACTTTTTCGGTTTCAGGGCGAAAAAATAACAAACGCGGGCTATAGCAAAATAATTCTGCTCTAATCAAATCAAATCAAAATAAACTTTATTCAAATAAACCATTTCAAGCACTTTTGAATCGTCAAGCATCAATATGATTAATGAAGCTACAACTGGTTCAGAATGTTGCTCTTACCGAGAAGAACCAGCAAAAAACTTGGCGGGCAATCTTTTAAATATTTTCAATTATACATTATTAAACCACTTTCTCTTATGAAGATGAAAGGATTTTCAATTCCAAGGTTTCTTATCATCCAAATAATCTTCAATTTTGTAATATGCTTTACGTATAAGCATATTTTTTTACACTTAGTTTCAATCTTTCTGTAGACTGGACTATAATAGTTTGAGGAATCTTATTATAGAAGCGAATAGCGACACTAATACATGAGTTGCTTACTTTGCTGAGTCGCGATGCGTATGTCTATGATATACATCAATTTTTGTTTTATACATACCGATATTTTTCCGTACAAACTCTAACTTCTGTACTATGGAATTCCGAAAGTAACGCCTGCCTCTATAAATTACTGCAAGAATAATTTGTGTAGTACCTAAATGTTAAAAATAAACCCTACAGTTATTCAGAAAAAAGGAACGCATAGCATCGCTCGTAAGTCCAATCCAAGACTAGCAGCTGCCAACCGTTGTTAAATATTGTATTATGGGTGATAATCGTTAGGCCATCACGGCTTTATTACACAATACGTAGTTTGCTACATAAGTAGTTAAATATACCATATAATATGACAGGAATATGCTATCATACTAATGTTTAATATGAATGAAACATCTAATACAAATTTACTGACATCGGTCCTAATTGAAACTTATCAGTAATATTTGTTTGCTTGTAAAAAATTATACAACTGCGATGATAATAATAAGTTAGATAGAAAGTAAGATTTTAAGATAATATATAGATATATAGATATATCTATATATATAGATATTAAGAAGATAGTACCCATGGTATTATAAACTACATTGATATTGGCATTGGAATGGAATGACTGTGACTATGAATTTTCACTCAAAGTACACTCTAAGTACCCCAAGTACCCTGACCTTTTTGATGACTAATGCTTTATGATAATAGACTGTCTCGTGACTTTATTGTTTCGCTTGATAGAGTCATCTCGTCTGACACACCCTTTGTATTTACAATGAGACTAGTACAGGTCAATTTCACGTCCACTAGAATCTTAGCTTTAGGCTACATGTAGAACATGTTTACCTTCTCTAATTTTTATTTATCTGTAAAAGTGGTTTTGAGATGAAATTGGAAATTCAGAATGTATTGTAACAAAACTATTGTTTTTATTTCACCATTCACCTCATAATATTAGACAAGAAAAATCATTTTCAATGCGATTTAAATTACTATAAAAAAAGTTATACATTTCTAATGGATATTTTATATTTTATTTATAACAATTTCAATATCAAAATTCATAAATCTTAGATACTCTTCAAGGAATTTCAATTCAATACACCAACTCTCTTACTTGTTTTTTTTTTCTATAAAAAGCTCGCATTCCATTAACGCAATTTAAGTGTTTATTTCCCATAAGACATGGACAAGAGTAAAGGCAAAATCCCAAAAGTCTATTCGTTTGTCGCCGGTGAACATTTTTTGTTGAAAATATATCTTTAAATATATTGGATTCCTGCGAGTCCTTTGAGCAACCTCGTGGATGGTCTTCTAACTATTAGTATTTTACTGTGGGGTCACTAAGTGTCTTAGAGTGGTTCCAACGTACATCAGTGCTCGATAATATATAAATATAAAGAAATAAATATAAGGGACATTTACACACACGGGTGTCCCTCCGCAAAGTAAGTAACTTAATAAATGAGTTTTGGGTGACAACTGGTGATATAATTTTAAATATATACTTAAAAACCCATATACATCTAGACTCGAAGAACCAACAAATTGTTTATAGAAAATGTTGGCTTTTGATGGAAACAAACCTGCGACCCGCGGAGTTGAAGGCAGGGCCATTTCCAACTGCGCCAACGGGCCAGTCCGCCGTTAATAATTTGTAACGCTTTAAATATGCAGCATAAAATGTATTTATGTAAACATATAAAGAGATAAAAAATACACTTAATAAAGCTTACGATTAAAGACGTCAAGTAATGTATTTGCTTGTATGTCTCGCCCGGCCATTCATAATAGTAATAAATATTATAACTCATTTATTTTTAGAAGCGACCACTGATTTCTTTATGGGTTCTTCTCAGGGGAAACATTATAATACGAGAAATATAGGTAAATGCCACGCAAAAATCTTTCGACAAAATGGTAGTTTCAGACGGACAAATTCTGCTTTATCATCCCATCATGTCCATCATGATAAAAAGTAGAAGGAAGGAGGAAAAAAAATAAAACGTTTCGTTATTATTCAAGTGAGTCTGTCATGGAATTTATTGAACTTTACAGAAATATACGAGCATTGTGGACAATTTAATAATGCAAATTTACCTTTCTAAAGACATTACAAATAACAAAGCAGACTAGAACAGGAAAATTTCATTAAAAATTCGCAAAGGTCCATTCACATTTACTAGCAAATGGACAATGAACGATCGCTCTAATGTGGACACAAAAGCTAAAAGTCGCTGCGTGAGAATCCGGCATTATACTGTATCATATGATTTTTATATGTTTCAAAATATTTATGATTGAGGAATCTTGGATCTTAAGATAATTTAGAAATTTGTGTTTTCGTAAAATGATTTCACTTTTATATTGAATCGTGTATATTTTTCTTAAGAACTAACAATAATAGAAATAAGAAAAATGAGAATAGTAGGTCCAGGCTCATATATAACTTAGTAAGCATTCGTAGTCTTAATATTAACCGTGAAAAAATGGTTGCTTTCTAATAAAGAAAATGCTATAAATGAATGACTTTAAAATACAACAGATTTCTACTCTTGAATAAATAATTGAAGTATGCTCTGGTACATCTTACCTAAAATAGGCAACGTCTAAATCTGTTCGCGGGATTCGTAGTAACATCTAATTTTAAAAATAGACTAACTGATGGCAAGTATAGTAGCAGTAAGATAATATTTAGCTTTAAATGTTTCATTGGACGTGTCGGGAACTACGGTGTTTCTCGTTGTAAATGAGAAATCTGCTATTTCAAACCAGGGTCTTACTAGAATTCTTAATAGAATTTACAAATCTTAGGTCTCACACATTCAAGTATCATGTTTGTACCTAATAATTACGTGGCAACCTATACTAGTAGCGTCATTTTAACAACCGTATACCACAACATGCTTAAGATCTTTAGATTTACTGGTTCATATAGTAATATGAACCAGTAAATATAAACCAGTAAAAAAGTATTCTTCACTGATAAACAAATATTATTAAAACACTTATGCATACTACCAGAGCTATAATCTCACAATTCCAAATTTCGCATTTTTTCAAGAGGAAACGACCTAGTTATTAGAACGTCGATAAATCAATCTCATTTTTAGCTTAACCGGCATTTGTAATATTCTATGAAAATGTGGCTGAATTATATTGAAAACCCATAACTAACTCAAATCCAGAAATTTGGCCCCTGAGGATAACTGATAAAATTTTGTATTATTTGTGAGAAATAATCAGAAACATATCATTTCCAATTTATTAGTTCTTGTCTTGCCAAAGAAATGTAAAGCTAAAAAATATGTTTGACTTTTTTTATGTTTTTTCTGAAATGAATTCAGTAAAATATGCTAAATTTCTCTCAATAAAGTAATTTCTATGCTTCTTGGCAGTTAACTAACTATGATAAATTAAGATTAAGTTAATATAACTACGAAGAAATCAGCACCTAAGTAATTGTTTGACTACTAATAGAGGAATATGTAAATTTCGAGTGTATATAACTTGATGAACTCCAGGTTCATCGGAACTATGGTTCAAAGGAAGTAGACCGTAAGTACGTAGTCAATACTTCTAACACTGATAATGAAACAATGTACAAATAAAAGAACGTCCCAGAAAATTTTAAAATTTTGCATAAACTATACGTAGATGTTTGTTTAATAAATTCCGTTACGTACTTTAAAAATGAGCATTTATCATCAAAAACATGTATTTTTTTATTGTTATAAATACGAGTTGTTTTTTATTATATATAACAAACATGTCAACATCTATTTACATACTAATCATGCAGAAGGGGGTTGCGAACGTGCGAGCGGTCTATATTTGAAAAAAAAGTGTATTATAAGTGTATATTTTATCGGTTAATGAGGTTACAATTTTGAAGTGTTCGTGATTGTAATGAGCAAAAGATGATCGGTCAGATTTGTAACAGAAATCAAGAAAGTTTATCTACGTGTTCTGATATATACCGCGAATGGTGGCGGTGTGGAGCACACGAGTGACGATTGACGGTCGCTGCACGGTGACGTTCGCAGCCCCTGGAACTCGGGGTCGGAGACAGTCGCATGCGAAGCGGGAAGGGCGACGGTGGGGCAACATGAACGGGGCTCACTGAGAGGATGGTGCGGCGGCACGGAGAACGTGTAGTACTTGGCTGTTTGGTTGTGTGCGCGAAGCACCGAGCTGTGGGTCAGAGTCACCACCACCACGAGGACAGACGCCAGCGCCAGCGCGAAGAACGACGCAGCGACGGCTGCGACCACGCGCCGCCTTCGAGCCTCCTTTCCAGCGTCCTCGGGAGGAATCTCCGGCTCGGGAGCGGCCGGGGGCGGCGGTTCGGGAGACCGGCTCCGCACGCTGGGTCCTCGACTATTGGGTAGTTCGAGAGTGTACCTTCGTGAACGTCGCGCTCGCTCGCAGTCCGCCGCCGACGAGTGGTGGCGGCGGAGGCGATGGGGAGCGCCAGGTGCTGCCCGACAAGACGCCGACCGTAAAGTGCGCACCGGCACCATTAAATCGTCGCTGGCTACGCGCGGGACACGGCCCGAGTGAACCGAGCGAAAGGAATGGTCCCGCGCAGATCCACTCGGAAAAGCGAGATCGACGGAAGCGCGGGAAGAGTGTCTCGAAAAGCGATCGCGATCACGATGTTCCACGCGAACCGACATGTTGCGAGCGGAGCGCGCGACGGCGGCCGCTCGAGTGCCGCGAGTCCCCCCCGTGGTCACGCGACGCCGGCCCGAGCCGCCGTGCCGCCTGCCGACGTGCCGCGCAACCGTGTTTACATTCGTCTCCGGCACTACAACGAAAGCTCACAAAATATTATTTACGACAGCGTATTCCCAATCAACATCGCCAATTCCGTATTTGCTTGATAAACAGAGTACCGAATTGCCTTTCGACATTTAAACTTGAAAAAATAATTACTTTCCGTAGTTGCGTATTTATACCAATTATTTAAGATCAACTATAATTTTTCTTTTGGCAAATCTGACTTCTAGAATACGAGTATATCGTCTTCTTCGGTCTCATAGTGGGTTAGCAAACGTGATTACTTTTCAACCTTCGAGAGATTTAAGATAGACTAGCGCGATATTAAAGACAGTCTATTTATGATGACCGAATTCACAACATAGTTTATAATACCTGTACCTAGTCTATGATACGTCGGTTTCGCAGAACAGAACACCTTTCTCTTTTGTTGTCCGCTCGTTGTCAAGTTAAATTGTCTCTCGCGCGGGAAACGAAACTGATAGTAGAGAAGTTGTCGCGACGAGCTCTATCGATGCTATTCAATGAACAATATACTAAATACACATACACATATAGTACACATGCACTTCAGTGATCTTGGTAATGCAAGCTGAGTTTTTGTCACCAGTTGCATTTTAAAAAGACTAAATCATAAATGTCCTGCCCTTGTTCCACTCTAAGTAGGGTCTGCACAAAATGTTAAACATGTTGTTGCATGATTTAACTAGGTATTCTACGACCATCTGTCTGCCGGAAGTCAACTTTCCTAATTGTCGTTTACGGCACCCCGGTAAGAAATGAGGGTGGTCTACTCTACTTAGCCGGATAAAACGCGGCGGGTGTATTTTAATTAGAATAAGTGAGTCGAATTTTTATGAAGAGAATGTGGAAAGTTTAATAAACAGTTCTATAGCGATATTGCTTAAGTAGCTGTGTAAAAAAACAGTACATAGCTATTAAGTAAAATTGCTATACAGTACAGCCTTGTGTGAGGTTTAAAGTTTTTCAGCTGAAACCGCAAGGGACTAACCAGTTTAGTGTGAGTTTCTAGAAGGGTCTTTGTAAATATTCGTCTTTGGACGATCACCTAAATTACTTCAACAGTATAAAAGATTTCACCATTCATTATGGTACTCGTAAGATATTAATTTCTACAAATCGTATATTTTTTTCTAATTTAAGGAATGACAAGATATTTTAGTCACACTAAACATTATGAAATGTTTTGAACTAGCAAATTTGAACTAAATAATGGTTTCCAAAATAATATGAAAAAGATGAGTTGAGTATTTAATTAGTATTACAGACAAAAAAAAATATTTGAAAAGAACAAAACAAAAAAGAATACACTTTACATAGAGGAACTTCAATCATTAGCAAGACTGTTATAACCTTCTGAGTATATTAAATAGTATTTTAATTTTTACTATGGACTTTAAGGCTGTTAGTATTAAATACAAAAATTAGTTTTGAGTTCTATACATTAAGGTTTCTATAGTAGCGAAGATTTACTTATTATTTATTTAATATTATTTTCCATCATCATCCTCCTGCCCTTATTCTACTCCAAGTGGGGTCCGCGCGACATGATACAAACATGTTGTCACATGATTTGGCTACGTATTTTACTACCGGCCGCCTGCCTGACGTCAACTTACCTTAGTCGTATTTTACGACCCCTGAGTAAGAAAGAGGGCGAATAAAGGCGAGGGGAATACCACACGGTGGATTATTTAATATTATTTTATTTTATTTTAAATATTTTAATAAAATAATTTTGTCGATTCTACAATAAATCTGTAAAATGAATTAAAAGTTGAAAATAATAGTTTAATCTAGTTGTACAAGTTTTAGAAATCTGGTTTATAACTCAAATTATCGTAAACAGTAAAATATAACGATATAAATAAGGCCATAAATACCATACCAAGGTATCCGTTGACGAGGGTCCAAAACAACTAGAAGCCCAAACACAACTCTGAAGTGCGACAATTCAACAATGCCTTTTTTAAAAGCTTGACCCGCAGAATAATACAATGAAACCGCAAAGATATTTACTTTCAACATTCTTTTTCTACTGGAAATTTGAATATCATTACAAAAATTTTTGTACTATATTTTGTTTTGTAATTGCGCGATTTTCGGATATTTCATTCTATATATTATTCACATATTACTCCAGTATACTACTTTTACTTTCACTCCAGTATACCGACAATGCTTGCAATCAGCATTTTCGGTATACTGGAGTAATATAGAATAGCGAAGTGAGTGTAATTTTTCAGGCGATTTGTATAATTCACACCATAGAAACAGGTTTATATTTAAAAATATTATCAATATTAGTAACTAATAATAAATATTTTGAGGTGTAAGGGACATTACTTTGACGTTGATTTTGAAGTGAAGAAGATACAAAATCTTGACGGTCCAAAGTCAACCTCACCTGCAAGTGCTGCGCCTTCCATACAACGGACGAGCCTCTGATAACAATAGCTCTGATAACTCTTTTGAGATCGCAGAGGTTAGACGGCAGTCGTTCTGCATAAAACTGTAGGTAAGCTCCAAATCATTTATGGAAAGTAGTCAAAGAAAAGGTATAACGGCTCGGCATTGTCCCTTATATACACGTAGGTAGCCAAAGCCTGTTAAAAATGGCAAGGGCTACCACGCAAGGTACGAACGCGATCAAAGACGTTAATACGAAGGATCCGCTTTACCACTTGGAATATTGGCTAATTATGCGCTATAGAGAACTGTCCTCGTTGAATAGGAAAGCGGATTCCAGATCTAAGTAGGAATAACGCTACGTTGATTAAGAAGTGTAGTGTATAACCGTACTTTTGGAAATAAAACAAGACATTCAGAGTGCACGTTTACTCGGTGAATTACAAACGGACAGCCCCGTCATTTATTTCCCCGACTAATTACATAACAAACTCTATAAGAAGGTCAGCAATAATAATAACAAGTCAGAGTTATTGTGTGGCAAGATGAATCGAATCACTTTATTTCTATATTTTTTTCCTTGGCTATACGGTTTATAATTTTTTATTATCATCGAGAAATATATAAAAAACTTCATTATTATAATTATTTACGTCGTAATAAATAATAGAAATTATATATTGCTGTATTAAAAAGTTATTGTTACGAAAGAATAAATCGTTTTCCGGTTGATGTAATTCAGAATGAACAATCGTGAAATAAAGTTTCAGGGAGGAAATTAAAGTTCTTTTAACTGAGACACCAGAGAACATTTTTAAAGGCCTTCCGTAAATATATATTAAAAGCAAAATTAATATGAATAGGGTATTCGTAACGATTCTTATAAAATAAATAAAAGCCCTGGGGATAAAGCTAGTATTTTAGAATTTAGATCATCCTGTTCTGAATGTTATTCAATGGGTATTTATCAATAAAAAAATCAATGTCGCGTAATGTAGAGTATGTAAATACAATACTAATGAAGCGAAATACCTATCGTGGCTGCTATGATATGTTTTACAAATCGAAATTGTTGTCTGTTAAATTACTGAGATATGTATGGCGATAATTGTTATGAAATAGATGTAGATATAATTGTTATATACATCTATATATAACAATTATATATATATATATATATATATATATATATATATATATATATATATAAGCGCTGTGAAACTATTGAGGATAGAACAAAAAAATGTTTTACAGTATTATAGAACATATACTTTTTAATTATTAAAATCCGACATCCCCATCAAAAGATATAACGAATTTAAGAATATAAATCTAAAGAAAATAATGCCATAACAAATTCATTGTAGCTGCCGTTATCGCAGGGCCTGCATTGGGTGAGTTAGCTCTTATTCCAAGAATAATAATGATATCCATTATAAATAAATAATCTACAAATTAAATCTATTTTCGAACTTCGTAGACTTTCCACTACCACGGGATCGGTATGGACGTGGGTGAAACCGTGGGGCATTGCTAGTATTAAATAAAACACCTAAGTTTTTGTAGATAACTTATTAGAGCTCGCCCGGAGTTAAATCCGTGACCCTATGTCAAGATTTAAACTCAAACGTTCGACTATTACGACTTATTATAGATAATATCATAAAATGTTACAAACATGTTGTCATATGATTTGGCTACGTCAACTTACCTTAGTCGTATTTTACAACTCCTCAGTAAGAAAGAAGGTGGTATATTCTACTCTACCGGATACCACACGGCGGGTCAACTTACCTTAGTGGCCTTTTACAACACCTCTGTAAGTAATGAGGTTGATCTATTCTACTCAGCCGGATAATATACGGCGGGTCGACTTACCTTAGTCGCCTCTTACGACACACGGTAAGAAATGAGGGTCGTCAATTCTACTGAGCCGGATATCACACGGCATATAGGCAGTCATACCTACTATAATTTTATGTTTGTCAGTAAAAATATCAAATTTATACGTTTCTTCATTCCGACTGCGATAAAAACTCTATTTAATACCTCTATTTCCGCTGTTCAGCAAATAAAAGCGGCACAAACGAGGGCCCTAAAGATTTTTCAACAACCACTGTTAACACGGTGACACTTATTGAGATCGGGGTCATGAATAATGCATTTTCCATTCCAACTATCCTTTGTGTATACACAGGGACGGATTACGCAAAGTTCACCATATAACGGGGAGCGGGAAGCTGTGTTCGGTTGATTGTAAAGTTGTGTTTTGCTTATGGGATATTCAATTTCAGATATATACCAGACAAACTGTATTTCAAGTCGACGTTGAAGTCTACTTTTCAAGTCTGCATTCATTCCTACGTTGTGTGCCGTGTGGTATCCGGCTGCATAGAATAGACCACCCTCATTTCTTACCGAGGTGTCGTAAAAGGCGACTAAGGTAAGTTGACGTCAGGCAGGCGGCTGATCGTAAAATACGTAGCAAATCATGTGACAACATGTTTGTAACATGTTGTGCCGACCCCACTTAGAGTGGAATAAGGGCAGGAGAATGTATTCACTCTTACGTTGTCTACGCAAGCTTCTGCCACTTGGGGTCTCAGGCTGATGACAACACGTGTGGTGCTGGCACACGGCGTCCACGTGGAAGATCTGAACTCCGGAGTACCCCATTACGGCCATTGTTTTGAAGTCCATAACTTCCCAAATATCAGTGTGTTGCGGTTGCGAAATTATATGGCAGTAGAACCAACCCATAACATCTTTTATTTCTACCAAACTTCACTACTGGCCCATCAAACGCCGCAAAACATACTTAAATACCTCTAAGATATAATATAGAAAATCATTTTATACAGTACTCAGGGATTTTATGTATATATTTATTTGTATACTTATAAACTGCCATACACCTTTGACCCTTACTTCTGTAAAAAATATAAGAGAAAGGAGGTTTTTTTTCCAGAAGTGGGATATTAAAAGGAACAGTGCCTACTAATGATACATTACGAAAGGACTTTCGTTGTAGTGTGTTAATTACTGGTACTTGTTCTATGATTATTTTAGATTTACCATCACAAAATTGTAAAAAGGTGTTCTAAGGCTTATTATAGTTTATTTAATAACGATATTGATCAATAGTTATGTCAGAATTAATTTGCTATTTGCTTTGTTAAGAAATTCTATGTACTGCTAAGTGCAGAGAGCAAAGAAATTCTCTTACCATACAGGATTAGTTACCGCACGTATTATAAAACACCATCCGACATCCAACATACTATCCGCGACTTCGTCTGTCTTCAAACATAAAAAATACATCGTTACCCACTTCGGAAGTGAAAGAAAGATAATCACACTTTTTCAATCATACTATTAGTATGGATCATCCATACTTTCTGTCCGTTATACTATCATGACTAATTCACTGGATTAATAATGATTAAATTTAGAAAAATGCACATTGAGGATAATACTCCTATTTTTCAGGTGCAGGGAAAAACACACATTCCATTATTAAGGATACTTAAAGCAAAAGTTTGCGCGATCTAAGACACTTTAATTTTTTTACAAGAGCGATGAGTTTTGAAGGAAAATAATATACAGTTAAAACATTGAGTTCAGGGTAAACTATCTTTTGTAACGTAATCTTTCATTAAGCAGGTGAAATCTGAAATTAAATCCCTAAGAAGATGAAACAGAAAGTGTCAAGTTTTGTTGGAAAACAGTGTCTGAGACGCCTAAAACTTTAAACTTTGTATAAATACTTGGAGACATAAGACATTTAGCTGTTAAGCTTTGAAAATTGAAAAGTGAAAAACAAACAAAATAACATTTATTTTTATTACATAACTAACTACCCCAGCATAGTTAGCCCACTTAGTAGTTTGATATATTATTTGTACTCATATTTGAGCCAAAATAAAATTTTTGCTTCAATTCCAATTCAATGAAGATTGACTGTTGTGTACATTGTTAGACTTTGCACTCTGGGAGAACGTATCTTATACTACCTAAATTTATGTGTAAGTTGTTTAATATTCCAGTCGCTAAAATAAATGTTACAAAAGTTATTGTCACCATATATGTATATACGGTATGGTATGTATATATTATACTACCAGAAACTTATCAAATCCAATCAAAATAAACTTTATTCTTTAGGAAGCTTTTTAAATGCTTTTTGAATCGTCAGGGATCAATTAGATTTAATAAAGCTACAACTGGTTCGGAATGTTGCTCTTGCCGAGAAGAACCACTAGAAACTGAAACTCGGCAGTCAACATTTTAAACATTTTAAATTTTCTTTATTTTACCGCAGTCTTGTTTGATAATTCAAATAATTTTCAATTGTGTAATGTGCTTTACGTTTAGGCATATTCCTAACACCTAATTAATATTAATAAAATTTAATAATTTTTGGATTATTATAAACGGATAAATACTTTTAAGTTACAGTGCCTTCATTCAAATAAACAGCTATAATTGAATGATAGGCCATATACAATTTCGTCCTAACACTATATATTAATACGCAATCTCTATTCTGTTTTCCGCATAAATCGCTACAGCATCATCCTTTAATTATTTGAAAATGAATAACCATATCAACGGCGCCGACTACAGGCGCCAATATGTCGCCAGGATCTCGTTACCAGACCTCAGTACAGACTAAAAAAGATAGAACTTTGTGAATAAATTTGTAAAGGAATAATAATACTCAATATAAAAGTCTATATAATTAACTTGAAATATGCCCAGTTACTTGTAATAAAAGCTCGAAATTCCATAGGGGCTTGTGACCATATCATAACTACACAGGCAATCACACGTCAAGTGATTGAGTCAAATAACATACAATTCTGTATGGCATATTACAGAGAATTATAAAGAGGATCTAAAAGAATTCTTCTTGTTATTCCTATGGGTGTTTCTTCAACTTATCAAGGTTGTTAGTCGCTCGAAAAATAACTTTCGCATTATATTCTTGCTCCTAATCCATGCAAATAAATTAACACAATATAGTAGGAAAGGAATCAAAGACAAAAATATTTACTTGAAGAGAAGGATAGAAAAGACCTAGACTACGCTAGGCCGATAGGCAAATAGGCAGAATTTACAATTTGTGTAATATACTTGTTAAAAACGATTTTATAGCAAATTGGACGAAGAATTCTCTCCCTTTGAATTGATGTAAACATGAGTTTGCACCCTTTCATAAAAATAACAACATAACACCTCCGACACTAATCCACTCGCGTAGCCACTTTTGCTTTACGGACGGAATTAAAATTATTCACAATGTATATTAGATAATAATCCTTGTAACACAAATTTCAGTGCTATAGACTTTTTCTACAACATTTCGCAATCAACAAGTGGTCGCCATTGACTTCGTTATTGTTAAATCATATGTATATGTCAGTAAGTGTATGTTTTATTAGACAATCCTCATTGATAATTAAGTGTCCAAAACGAAAATAAAGAATCTTATTTACAAATTCGACTATGAACTTCGTTCTAGGTGACCCAAGCCTGCTTTATATATTTGCTGTGCCCTCAAGCATTCTAAATGTATTTTATGCGGTAGAGCCCCCTTCATACCTCCACATTAACACGGTAAATGAGTTAACCTTTCAGTACACGTGTTGGTATGAGCTTGTTACAAATTTACGGCAAATATTGGATTATCTTTTAACGCTTAAATTTTCTCAAAGCTTATATGAGTTTCGAGTTCAGATACAGAGAGTTTTAAACGTAAATTAACCTCTAGAAGTTTTTCACCATCTATACTTACTATACAAAGTCCCAAAAAGATGTCTGTCTGTATGTATTCGATTTTCTCAAAATCTACTCAACGGATTATTGTACGGTTTTCACCAAACGATAGTACAATATTTCCAGATAGTTTAGGTAAAACGTACATATCGGTATTATGTACATTGTGTTGAAGAGATCGCGCAGTTGTTAAAAAACTTACGAGCTGGGAGCTTTAATCGCGTGCGCTGCGTAAACGAGCAGAGATACACTAAAGTAATGTAGTAGAGAATTGTAGATCTATAAAAATACTACAAAAAGGTCCGCTATAGCATATCTCTATCTCTTATAGTTAACTCAGAATAACTACTTATACGTTTAAAATTTGAATTCTAGCGAGGCCGCTGGCACAGCTAGTATAGTATAAAACTAATCTTATTTCTGGACAACAAGAAGCAGTGGCGTAGCCAGCTATCCAAAGGCTCTTGGGCAGAAAAGAAACTAGGGCCCCAACTAAACTATTTAAAATCGGTTGCTCATTATTCGACGTGTTCCGAATTCGACGTACTGTATTTGTCGTAATCCAGATTCGTCGTACAAAGACTTGTTGGGATTTTTTTATAAATATTTATATATTTTTTAAACATTTCTTTTTAATCCGTCTTGTGGTAGCCGGCTGAGAACACGCCGGTAGAATAGAACACGCTCATTTCTTACCGAGGTGTCGCAAAAAGCAATTAAGGTAAGTTGACGACACGCAGGCAGCCGGTAGTAAAAAATAACTAGCCAAAATACCCCATCAATCCCACCCACCCAAGTGGGATAAGTGCAGGGGAATGGTGAATTATATTTTTTTAAATAAGTTGACATTATTACACACGCGATCCTGGAATGTGGTTTATTTACATTTCAAACGTGTGGGAAATTTTTGCGAGTTCAATTTATAGTTTGTAAGGCCCCCCTGAGCCTTGGGAGCCCCGGGGCATTACCCCGCTTAGACCTCCGGTAGCTACGCCACTGACTAAAAGTTGTATGGGGAAACAGGCCCGAGTTACGAAGGAAGCAAGTGGTGCAAATTACATGAATAGCGGAGCACTTTTCGCTAGTTTTAATTTAAACCTTTTGTTCGCATATAATTGTTGCATTACATGTCTGAGTTTCCTATAAAATAAATATTAAATTTTGTTTCTCCATTTAAATACTTCGAAAATATGAATAGCTTTAACTTCTGCTCCGCGAGTCGTGGGTTTGATTTCCGCCGAGGGTCGTACATTTTCTATAAACAATTTGTTGGTTCTTCGAGCCTGGGTGTTTATTTGTATTTAAGTAAGTATTTAAAATTATATATGCATATATTTACCAGTCACCCATAACACAAGTATTAACTTACTTAATTTGGGGATGGACGATCGTGTGTGTAAGTGTCCCATATATTTATTTATTCATTATTTTACGACCGGCCGCCTACCTGACGACAACTTACCTTAGTCGTATTTTACGACACTTCGGTACGAAAGAGGGTGGTCTATTCTACTCAACCGGACACCATACGGCGTGTGTGTCTCATATATTTAATATTATTATTTATTTTTCGTGATAAACAATTATAGCTCTCATAAAACATATAAAAAACTAAACTATATAAACCATTACATAAATTGCAGCCATCATAAGGATTGCCAATAGAAGATAAAACCTAAAACATTTTTAATTTCAAAAATCTACAGTAAACATATTATTATACAACTAGCAGTCTGATTTAACATTGGTAGTAAGAAGTATAATTTATATAATTTATTTTCTAATATTCAACTTCTGCAATGCATCACGCAATGAGTATTATACAGTGGATATAAGCAAGTGATGCATTGCGTAGATTAAATATTGCAAAACAAATAATATAAAATTATTGACTTTTATATGATTTATAGAAGCAGGCGTTACTTTGCGGAATTCCATATTACAAGCACTATAACAGAACTACCTTGCTATAATCCGCATGGGCTAAGCGAATGCATGCAAAGCTAATGTGTATGAAGCAGGCAAAACTTATGCACCTTACACATGAAGGCACCTTACACATGCAGCCACCACACGCACCCCAAGGCGCCTCCACCAGCAACAATGCACACAAGGAGCACACACAACCACCACCACAATCTCGACGATCGTTTCGTTCCGAAATCGAAGCATCATCAGGAGGATAGACTCCACCACAAAAATCCCAATACGCCGCGCCACCCATACAAGCAGTCTTAAATAGTTCAACCCCCACCACTACCCTCCCCTGCGAACACATTTAGCAAAATTAATTAAGCAAATTTAATTTTTGACCTTAAAAATATCAATATATTATTTATATAGTTGTCACTGTTAAACTCCATAGTGATTTAATTTTACTTGTAAAAATATACACAGCACTAATTTCAAAATATTTGCTTTTCAATAGTGCTATATACTCTACTTTTGGCCCGGTAAAGTCTGGCATATAATGCACAAAATTGTTGAATAGCTCGCAATTCATTGTGCAAGTATAGGATAACTAAAACTAGTATAAAAACGACTCTTGCAGTTCGATAACAATTATTTAAGGCGCATAATAATAGTGAATATCGCACCCTTAGTATTAAAGTGACTTAATTCAAAATTAGTCTTAATTGAGTTAAGTACATTGAAATCCTTATTTCAACACCTTCTATGACATTACGCTACGGACTATTAAAAAATTAGAGTTTTCTTACTCTTACAAGTTATGGATATCTTTAACACTCACTAGTTTTGTATACCCTACATTACGCTTTATTGGAATTAGCCACAAAAAAACTTTTTTGAAAAGTAATTTTAGCATTATTTATTGTTTATTTCACACTATACTTTATCATTGTATACGTATTAGTAATATGTTGAAACTAATTTTGGTATGTGAATTAGTAATGATTTACTATATTTATGTTTAATTTGTACTGTTCATTTTTCAAATAAAATATATATAAAGTAGCGGCCTGTTACAACAGTCCCACTGCTGGGAATAGGCCTCCTCTCTCCGTTTCTAGGGAGAAGGATTGGAGCTAAGACCTACCACGCTGCTCCAATGCGGATTGATAGGTTACACATATCTCCAGAATTCTCTAGAGATATGCAGGTTTCCTCGCAATGTTTTCCTTTACCGAAAAACGTGTGATTAATTGCAATTATCAATTAGACACATGGGTTATAATATATATATATGTGTGTGTGTGTGTATGTGTGTTGGTATAATCCGCGCTAAAATTTATCGTGGATTATAGCAAAATAATATTTTCATTACTTATGTATTATGGATCTCCGCAAGTAACGCCTAAATCTATAAATTATGTATTTTATTTGAAATAGGTCAATTTAATACTGAGCATGCAATATGTGTAACTTTAACTCGATGACAAACTAATAATTCAAAGAGGCTCTTGACTGAAGCCATTAAATTTATTACGAGCTAGTAGTCATAAAACGTTACATGAGCTAGCAAAAAGGCAATATTGTACACAATTAAGTGGTTCAAAATATTTAATATTGCGGTGTTTATTCCTTGCGGCAGAAAAACAACTTTCCTTGTGGCTAATGAAAAGGAAATTACTATTCAAATTAAATCAGTAATTTACTCAATGAAAGCGGTAGCGCTTTTTATCCGTGTTCCTGCAGCTACGTATAATATAAAGGTCAGGGTATCTAGTCTATTAACAAGATACTTTTAGGTTAATCCCCTGAATGATGTATACTAAGCTCAAAATCTATGTAATACATTTATTGTGCTCTTTAATTTGTAAACCCTGGCTGAGCATACGATGGTAAAATCTTGTATTAAGATATAGAAAGAAAGAGATTTTATTAACCACCACCACGTATTTCAATATAAATAAAGATATGTGTATGTGATCGCAAAGAAATTGCGCGCACGGAGTAAGATTGGGCATCATCAAATCACATATAAATAGATGTAAAGAAAAACACGTATATATCCTTACTTCTTTATCCTTACTATCCTTACTAATCCTTACCGCTGAACTAATATCCATGAAATTTGGCACAATTATTCCTTATACACCGGGGTAACATATAGGCTATAGAAATCCTGCTAATTCAACAGAAATCTAATGACGTTCAAAAACGCCATTTATAATAAGTTATTTTTATTTACAATTTGTCATAGTTACTAATATATTAACGACCTGGAATCGAGCCTTTTAGTCAATTCTGTAATTTAAAAGAGGTGAAAGTCTTTCTATTTTTTGATTTCTGTTTACTGGATAAATTTAATTATTTATAAATTTAATAGCTATTACAGCGTATAATAAATATAAATAATTTGCGCTATTTACTAAAATAAATGAACTATACTTTCGAAAACACGATAAATTTCTCTGTTGCATTCACAGGATTTCTATCGCCTTTATGTTACCCCGATGTATAAACGTTGATTGTGCCGAATTTCATCGATATTGGTTCAGCTGATTCGGCGTGAAAACGCAACAGACAGGCGGATTTTCGCATTTACTTTTTTGTACAACATACATTTTAATAGCTCAGTTAGATTATCCAGTAAATAGAAACCAGAAGAAGAAGAAACCATAACATATTAAAACTTTTTTTTAAATAACTCTCGATGTAAGTCAAACAACGTGGTATATATCTTCAAATTAGAGATGTGACTTAATTTTAATAGGTTGATAATAGATGGCGTTTCCTAATGTCATGCTATCCCTTTTAAATTAACAGGATTTCTAGAACATATATAGCCTATAAGTGACCCTGATGTATAAGCATTAATTGTGCCAAATGTCATCGATGTTGGTTAAAGAGAAGTATTTTATTTAAAACGTAAAGATTATACTTTAAAGTTATAAACGAATATTTAGAATTATCGTTCAAATTTTTATAGGATGTTTTTAATTTAATAAGAAGGCCTAATGGACAAACAACACATTAACAGATAAACTGAAAGATGCTGCTGTCCACTTAAAGAGGTTTTATAATTCTTTTTGGTTTTGTTCGAATTTTTCGAGTGCAAATTAATACTTTGTTAAATAACTGTAATGTCATGAAGGAAATAAAATTTAATATCGACTTTAGAGTAGCGTAATAAATGCATTAGGAACTGCTATTTAACCCCCCCGGATCGATCTGATTTTTGAGATGGAGATATTTGCAGGGTTGGATAGTGATAGAAGCTACTGAGTATTACCGGACTACGGTCCACGCGGACGAAGTCGCGGGTAAAAGCTAGTTCTCTATATAATGATCATGACTTTGTTTTTCCATAGATTTCCTTATTTTTGATTTGATAACAAATACTTTCCAATGTTCGCATCCTGGCATGCCCTTATAGAAATCAAGGCCTTCAAAGTATTAAAAAATCCGATAAACTCCAAATACATAAAAAACAACTATTAAAATTACGTCATATTATTGTTCTTCACTCCTAAAGTAATAAAAGGTATGTATTAAGATACACATACCCATATAACTCACTTGAGCTATTAAAGCCCAAGAGAAAATTTCTCACATAAAAATTCATTTAGAAGAAGCCTTAACAAAATAAAGTACACTAAAGCAACCATATTAGGTCAAGTTGGCTTTACTTACTTTATTTATGTGGTCCGAAAGGAAGTAAAATGATATTAACATAGTAAAACATTTATACAACCTGGTTTGTTTTTCTTGTAACAATCGCAGTGTTTTATAACGAGCATGTAAAATAATTGTTTTTGAAATTTTTTTAGGTTAGTCTGTCTATTTTTCCTTCAAAAAACTACACAGGCATGTAAGTAACAATAGACAGAATTTTAACTAAATACCCTAATGTAGTGTATGTGGGTTGAGATTCATGTTCTATTCATACCTTGTACATTACCTTGTACAGGACACAACATATAAAACATACATGAATATACCAATATGTAACATACTAATACTATTATACAAGGAAACCTCACACTACCTCAAATTGCACCACCTCAGTAATACGAGAGCCCGTTGCCGAAAGTGAACGTATTGTGACATAAGTTGTTAGTGTGTATTGAGTCTGTATTATATTTATACAAAACAAAGTTATATTAAATCAATACAAATGAACATATTTACCACAAAAATGCAGACCGCTCTTGTTATAATCTAACATCACAATAACATAAAGGAAGTCTTTGTTCTTAAACATTAATATCAGCGCTCTCAAATATTTGAAATATAAATTATTAAACTGGAGCATTAAAAGAGAATTCGTTGATAAACCCATAAAAATCAACGCCAATTTCTTTATCGCTTTAGTCTTGAGGCTATAAAAATTCAATATAATCTTTTTGGGACACGGCCTTAATAAAAAATGAAAAAGGAAAAGTATAAAATCTATTGACGCAATGAACTTTGCTGGATAATATAAAATTTGGATATGTCTACAGTAAATAAAAAGAGATTATATTAGAATTCAAAGTTAAAAAAGTAAAAAATACAAATATTGTAAATAAAAAATAAAAAAACACTTCAGATAATAAAGGCTAATATAATATAATATAATAATATTACAATTATATCTCATTTCATTACTTTAGGACGTAAATCATCTCAAGTGATTTGTACACCACATTATTCTATACCTGCTCCTTGTAACATGGACTGTAAAAAAACCACATATAGAAGGAAAATAAAGTGCAAAGTAAGAAAGTAAACCGCAAAGTAAGAGCGACAATAAAACCCTAATTTCTCATTTATAATAAGTTAAACGTTATTTTATAGTTTCATGTTGCTTTTTTTCTATCCGAAGATTCTTCAATGAAATCCGGCTTGAAGGACCATAGCTCTCGGTCTAAATGTGTAAATGTTAAAAATTCTAAAGTGTGCAGATGTTAATTTTTTCAAAATAGTTTAATGAATGATTAAGAATACTTATGTAATGTATAAAATTAAATAATATTGAACAGCCCTTCCACGAATGACGTCACTGAATTATATACAAAAATTTGTTTAACGAGGCTGCTATAACCTATTAGCTACTATAAGCTAGATGAAAAGGTTGTATGCAAATCCCGGAACGATAGTTGTAAGATAATAAAAGACTTGCAAACTAAGATTTCAATAATAACAAGTTTTGACCAAAATACTTGAGGCTTTTGATGACAACTTTATCAATAAATACTCTTGAACGAAACAAAGTCGCTCGGCACGTCCTTGGATCTATGTCGCGAATAGAATAAATGTTAGTTTCCTTTTACACAAACAGCTGACTTTCAATGTACTTTAAATAGACTTCGTCGTTTTTATTTGATGTTATCTGCAAAGTTTAAAAGTGGTATACGACACGATCTAGAGCACTATGTCGTATTTCTAAAAACAGTTGGTAAAATCACATTGCGGATTACTCTTAAAAATATCATCAGTTGCGTTAAATTCACTTTGTCTCATGCAGCATATGAGTATATCAGCATGCATAACATACGTTATAATATTTTTTCGCGTCTTTTGTCAATTTGATCTTATCTGCCTTATCCAAATCGTAATTTACATTACACTAATACAGTTTTTTCTAAATGGATTATGTCTTCTTAGATGTCCACTAACATTTTATAGTTTTTAAAGTAACATTTTTTATTGAGCAGGTTGATTATTTTTAACATGACTACTAGACCTTTCATTAATTTTCAATATGTTGCTAACCTTAACTGCTTTAACGGCGTCTCCGGACAGAATCAGTGAGTTCTGAAGAATGGCTGTGTCTCAGATATATCCTCAACCTCAAGGGTCGGTGTTGTCCTAAGATCAATTCGTCTAAGTACGTACGGTCTATAGCTAGATGAGGAATGATAAGAGGATTGTACGTTGTACTGTAACTAAAAACCACGACCAACTGACTCGTGAAAACTTGGGACACAGTCAAATATAGATCATTACACGTGGTAGACAGTCAATCTAATACTAAATTTTGTAACTTTAAACGACCAATATCGTAGAATTTAAAAAAAACAAGTCCGGTAGTGGATGACGAAAACAAAGACCCGCTTAAATATCCGATAGATTGTCTTTAATACGATCTGAGTGATCTGACAAATTGCAAGAATTTATTTGATATCACTTTGCTGTAAAAACGCCATAGTCCAATTCAATTATTAATTTCTGTTAATTTCTATGAAGTCGCTGACGTTCATTTGTTTCAATCATACTAATTGATCCGATTAAGTATTCATAATGTTCTATTAAGCAAACTGTTTAATCGTATTATAAAATTTTATGTATCAGCTTACATAAGTTGAAAGTTCATCAAGGCGTGTTAAATCGTTGAGATATTATCTCAAAGGCTTTACGTGACGCTAACGTGATACTTTAGGCGAGATTTTAAACGGTTTAAGTTTATATTTTTTTAATAAGATATTAGTGAACACTTTTTAAGATTTTTCTACGTACTTGCGCTTATCCCTATCGTATACAGGAGAGAACAATAGGCATCAAATTAATATAAAATTAATATTTATTTGTCAAAAAATCTTTTTAGCACTCATTTTATTACCCGTGATTTACAATTTGAAAACGAAAATTATTTCAATTTGTTGTTGTATATATTAAGCGAAAAGCTTAAAGTAGTAATTATTAAAAAATTTGTGACACTAAAAGCAGAAATTTAACAGAGTTATAAACTAAACGAACCATCTTATAAACACGAAATAAAAATATTATTTATTAGATACCTAGCTTTCCGGGTACGCGTTGCTGTGACTCAGTCTGGTTGCGAATTACCCTCAAAACAGAACTCCACGGTTTAAAAAAATTCTGATAGCCATCAAACTTTACAAGATCATCAGCTAGTTCATTCTAAAGATTGTCCGAAAAGTCTTTAAAATTGATCCAGCTATTTCAGAGTCTATAAAGGACATACAGATAAACTCATTTTTATATATAAGATAAGAAATACTATTTTGGTCTATAGAATTAGGCGTTACTTTGCCCAGATCCATAATACAAAAGTATAAGTATAAGTAAAAGTAAAAGCGATACATGTACATAATGTATCGCGGATTATAGCAAAATAATTTTATTATTACTTTTGTACTATTTTGGTCATTAATTGATTAACTGAGTAACCATGCCTAGGTATTTAATATAACTAACAGTTACCAGTATGACGCACTCGCTACATACATCGTCTTACTTTTATTACTAACGCCGTAGATGTCCACATACAAAGCCCCTCCCCTTGTCTATTATAACTCAATTGACGTCAATAATGGCTCGTAATAATTTAATGACTCTAGCTATTGGGTTTACGGGGCTATGATCAAATTAACTGTTTTACTCTAAATAATTTGCTAAAGTCGGCGTTAATTTTTAAAATGATATGTTATTAAAGTACATATAAAATTACGTGCAATGATTTATGCAATTTATTACACGCGCGGTGAAGGAAACCTTCATGTGAATATGTGGATATATGAATACTTACCAATCGTTGGAGCAGCGTAGTTGCCCTTTTCAGTGAAGAAAAACATCGTGAGGAAACCTGCATATCTCTAGAGAATTCTAGAGATATGTGTATGTAACCTACCAATCCACATTGGAGCAGCGTGGTAGGTTTTAGCTCCAACCCTTCTCTCCAGAAACGGAGAGAGGAGGCCTATTCCTAGCTGTGAGATTGTACTTTATGCACTTGCCAGTGGAGAAAAAATTATAATGAAGGTTGCATATTCGTATAGAAATCCCGTGTAACTTGCAAGTTGCAATGGAGAACCGAGAAGGTCTAAGCTTTATTTCCTCTAAGGTGAAATGAAGCCTATCCCTACAGTACCAACAAGTCTTTACTTTCCTTTTTTTTATTTACCTACACCAATCGAAACAAATGATTGCACGCATTCATGTGAAAGTAGAAGTGGCAAATGGCCTCATTTGTATGGAAGTAGGGCTGTTATATATGTGCATATCTCTAGAGAATTCTGAAGATATGTGTAACCTACCAATCCGCATTGGAGCAGCGTGATAGGTCTTAGATCCAACCCTTCTCTCCAGAAAGGGAGAGAGGAGGCCTATTGCCAGTGGGATTGTAACAGGCCGTTACTTTACTTTTTTTTACTTATATATTTAAAATTATATACCAAAGGTAATAATGAAATTATTTAATCCGGATTAATTGCGGATTATAGAAAAACAATTTAACTATTACTTTTGTTATATGGATCTCCGCAAAATAACGCCTAATTATATAAATTATTTAACATATATATTTATCACCTGTCTGTCACTAGCACACACGCACACAGATATTAAGTTATTTACTTTTAAGGGCGATACTTTAAAGGACATAATATTTATAATATTATGTTTTTTGTATTGTATACATGTAGAGTATTAAGATTGGACACATGGTATTGATAAGAGTCGTAATAAGTCTAACCCGAACAACCACTATAAAAAACCTCGGTAACCATAATCTATGTTCATGATTAAGACAATCATTAACGTTCATTATAATCTCAGGTATCATTAGTTCATCATTAGCCTAACCCAACAATTTTATTGTCCCTTGAAATCTCATTTCAGTGGAAATGCTTATAGACTAACGAATGTACCTGACGCAATTATACCCGTAATTATACCCGTCTAATTATTTTATAATACAAAAATTTCATGGCCATGCAGATTATGAAATCTGACTAAAACGTCTGGAACATATGTATGAAATTAATATTGTATTACATAAGTACAAAAATATTAATATATGCTATCATAATTCTGTATTTGCCTGTAAAATTTTATTTTTACCGATCTTTCATTAAGAAAATAAGGACTATCAGAGTAAATCAATAAGTGACGACTGGAGATCTAAGTGAAAAGAATTGCCATTCAAATATAAAATAAAAATTTCAATTTTCTGGTGTTAAGACATGAGATGTTTCAGTGACATGAGTAAAGGTGTTAATGTTGCGAATGTAATAAAATAAATATTCAATTTCTTTGAGAAAAACGTAGCTTTAATGAGATATTTAAAATGTACACCTTAAATTTATATAATAACTATACCTACACGATGTCTAAGAACGGAAACGGGCACCGTAACATAATTCAAAGAACGTGGCATTAAGGGATCTAGCGTTATGAAATAACTTTCAGAACAATCATACCGACTACAAGCCCATTTTAATAAAGTGAAGGCTTCATTGATTGGCTCCAAACGATGCGCAAGGTATTTTAGGATGTAACATAAAATATTAATCAGCGGTTTCAATAAAGTTTTTGTGGTAAGTACATCTGGTGAAACCTTTTTAAATAGATTTGTAAAAATCTATAAATTGATGTAAAATATTTTTAAACAAGATCATAAAAACACTCTCACGATTTTCTTTCATTGTTTTATTTATTTTATAAATTTATTATTAATGAAATTTTCTTTTAGATCTTAAGACTAATTTATTCATATTGACTTAAACTACCAAATAATTAAACCAATTAAATTCAATATAAGTAAGTGATGTTGTAATATTTTTCAATAGAAAAAATTGTTCCGTAGTGAAGTAGGTTTTTATTTTTATCTTCAACAAAGGGTATATGTTATATTTTTCCTGTAAACAGTATTTTAAAATGAGTCTACAAAGTGTAAGAATACGCTGGTGTGCTTTATTAGTAAGTAGGGTAGAGTTGCAAAAATGGCTCCGCTTTCCGTTTCCGTTAGTTACATTCTGAACTTACGACGACTACACGACTATTCGGCTCTGTGCTATGTAGGTCAAAGGTTAGGAAATGCTTAGGCTGCAAAAATAACTTTCAAAATTTCTTTTAAAAAATTTCCTTATTTGGTCTATATCTCATAAAAGTAGCGATCTGTAACTATTCCTACTGCTGAACGAAAGCCTTGTTTCTCATTTTTAGGGAGAACAATAAGACTTTAATCGTTGCGGATTGACAGTTTACACACATTCCAAGATTGCTCCCGAGATGTGCAGGTTTCCACGCGATGTTTTGGTTCAGTATTATATAACATGAACTTTAAATATAATATGTTTTTGCCTATCCAGGGTTCGAACCCAGCGATCCCCTGGTAAGGGTTACACCGTCTCAACAATCAGTCACAACTTTTTATCTCATTTATAAGACACATTTATAATATATATTGACTATATGTTTGACTCTGTTTACTTTGTGCCGGTTTTGACAGGACATACATCTTCATTAGTAAAAAAAGAATTTAACAAAGATTGCGAACATTATATTTTAATCCTTAATCATCAGCTATGCTAAAATCAAAATATTCCCGCAGTAGACAAGTAAAATACCCAACGACATAAGTATACAATTATCTAACAAAATATCATTCATTTTAAATTTAAATATACATTATTATTATTAAACAAACTCATTTAAGCAGCTTAATTGTTAATTCCATTAAGCTATTTTCTAAGTAAATTCTACGATAGACATTTCTATAACAATATTGTTCATGTCGATCTGGGAATTTAACCAATAAGGTGCTCCAAATATTGATGCTGCAATTATTGGAGTCGATGTTTACCTTCGCTGATTAAATCTCTTATTCAGCCCCTCAATTATTGAAGGCAAGATCAATACCTAAACATAGAATAAAATAGTTAATTCAGATGTAAAAAATTGGCTACTAAATAAAGTATATTATTAGAAAAATCTCTATTACATGAATTAGTTAACTCTAAATGTAAACATGAGTAGCTAATCATATAGGTAATGATAGTAAATCAAGGTCCTCAGTCATTTTGTAGTGTGCGTTGAGCCCTCAAAATTACAATATATAACGTGATTGATCTTATTTAAGAACGACTCTGAGTTTTTAGAATAATAACACGGAATAATCTAAGACTTTCGTCTTTATTTTTGAAGTAAAGATTTCTTTTCGAGCGCACCTATCCGAATTAGATTCGGTGAATGTTTAAATCTCATCATTCTCCTGCCCTTATCGCACGCTAAGTGGGATCGGCACAACATGTTGCAAACATGCTGTCACATGATTTGGCTACGTATTTTACGACCGGCCGCCTGCCTGACGTCAACTTACCTTAGTCGCCTTTTACGACACCTCGGTAAGAAATGTGGGTGGTCTATTCTATGCAGCCGAATACAACACGGCATTAACCTTAGACGCCTCTTACGACACCTCGATAAAAAAGGAGGGTGGTCTATTCTATTCTGCCGGATACCACACGGCTTATGAATGTTTAAATCTCAAGCAATATAAATTGTTGGCACGATGAATAAATATCCTTTTCTTTCAGTTTTTTCTAGATATCAACAATGAGATTAACAACGTGGCACAGAAATAGTACAAACACGCGTAGCAAAGATATCCCATGGACGTACTGAAATGAAAGAACAGATGAACAAGGTTTTAAAAACTGAGACTGAAAAAGATAGAGGAACAATGACGAATATGTTACGTTACAAGACTTAGTGGCTTCTTATATGCTTAAACTTTTTGAATTTTATCGATTTATTCGATCTAAATATTCTATCATTTTAAACTTAGACTATGTAACAATGTAAAAAAATATTCTGTTCTGTTTCCACGGAGCAATAAAATATAAAAGCTGCTTTTTCTGTGCCCTGATTGACAAATAAATATCATTCAAGCAATGACTTGGCAGTCTCTTGTTTGTATTGCTTCTTATGTCTGCATCATACCGTAAATCTTCTATAATATAAAAATTAATCCCTGAATGTGTTGCTAAGCGCGAATCTCGAAAGCAGCTGAACCAATTTCGCTATTTTTTTTAATAATATTCCTCGAAGTACAAGTATCGTTCTTACGGAGAGAAAAACTTGAAAATTACCTGAAAAACTCTAAAATCAAATTTCTATATTCCCATACAAAATATTCGTAATAATGCTTAAAAGTTCATTCGAACTTTATTATCACACCATAGAGTTTAAGAGGAGTTCCGGAGGAAATACAATTGAGTGACGTTAGTGTCGTATACATATTAAAACTGAAATTGCAATTTTCATTGTGATTAATAGTAAAAATAATTTATACTATTAAATAGAATTTTAAGTGTTCCATAATTTTTCTTTTTTTATCTACTCTGATACTATAATACAAAGATTATAAAACTGAAAACAAAATTCTTATGACAAACATTACGTACAGGCCAAAAATAAAAAATTAAAAAGTTTCATTACGATACAGGTCTTGTATGGACACCTGTATCATAATGTAACTTTTTAATCATAACGATACACCTATACAACTTCCAGCCGGACCAAGGAGGTTGAACCTCTACCTTAAAAAAAAAGGTTTCAATGAATGGGTCCGCGGCGACGCAACACGCATGCGCAATCGATGTTTGCGCCTTGGCGCCAATATATGACATTTAAAAAATCTTTTCAATATTTAAACGAAATTTAGTTTTGTTTGTAAAAAAAAATAAGTTTTTGTGTAAAAACATGTCTGAGAGCGGGGATAGTGGTGATTGTACACCACCAGATATTCTGAAAGCTGCGCCAAACATGACCGTGAACCTGTGGCCGACGAAATCTAAGAGCAACTATATTAAATGTTACCACGAGTTCATGGAATGGAAACGTACGTTTTACGTATTATAGTATGAGAGTAGATAAAGTAGTGTATGATACTGTACATAACTTGGTCTTATAACACTCGTGTGACACTATAAAAAAACTCGCCTGCGGCTCGTTTTTTAAACCACACTTGTGTTATAAGAACCCTTATTATGCAACAGTATCATAAACTACTATTACAAAATATTGACTTTCTTTTTTCTTCTTTTATCTTACTAGCTGACCCGGTGTCCCGAATAGTAGAATAAGTATTTTAAAATAATAATGAATTAAAGAAACGGCTGTTAGGCAGTACTAAGTTCGCTGGGTCAGCTAGTAGATATCTAAAATTATTTATGTAAATTAAAATTGTATCATAAATCCGTCATCTTGATTGAAACCTTCATAAACGTAATGAACTTAAATAATGGCGTGCATAAATTTTACCTCAAACATCTGAGCCCTTAATAGATTTTGGGGTTTGACGCGTTTTAGGTTTGAAAGTTTGTCACTAATGTCAATATATCTTGCTTACGTACTCAATTTTTCAAAATACTTTTATACGTACACTATATTTTATTTAAAATCATAACAACAAATCATTATGTATTTGTTGGAATTAAAACATAACCATTATTGTGGGTACCAAGTAATATTAAAACCCAGTAACCAGATCTCTAACGTTACCGTGCAGTTCTCGATAACCCATACCTCGTCGGCCCACTTCCACCCCGACTAAAACTGCATCTACTAGAAAAGCAACGCAAATATCAACACCAGGCACGTTCTAGACGACAGGACATCTAGTACTTGCATAGAGTTTGCTTTCAGAACGATAGTCACCCCGACACGTACAACTCTACTATTTATAAACTCAATCTTACAAAGGGCTGCCATCTGTCCGGGATTTTCTAGGATTTATCCTAGATTAGAGAGGTTCGAGCGCAGTTCGAACGGTTTTTTATCCAAGTGCCTGGGATTTCCCGTAGTATTTGTAATACTTCCGTCGTAGTCAGAGTTCAGAGAGAATTCATTTGTTACTGTTAACAGTAAAAAATGTTAATTAAATAATTTAAAACACGTATAAAATAATAAAACATTTTTGGTCAATTTAGAGAGCAATTTTAATCTAAGTTATGAAACCCATTTCCGTCTTCACTAAACAATTCAAGAACCGGTTAATTTTATTTATTTTCTATACTGATATGTTTATAATTAATAGCAAAGCTCTTAAATATTCTAGAGGTTAGTGAAAGAAAGTCCCTACCTTTATATATTCATATACGTAGGCGAAGAATAAGAAATATCAACTCGTAAACGTTTAAACCTAATAAGTATATTAAAAGCCAGAAGTTTCGTTGTTAAACTGTCATCCCTAGTCAATATACGACATTAATTTATTAGGGCATTACATAGGGTAAAATAAACCGTTTAACTAATACTATATAATTCTGCTTCGGTGGAGGACGCGTCGACGCAATTTTAATGTCAAATCTATCTCCTGATGGTGCCTTAATACGGTGCGGGTTCTCGTGAATGCATTGATTCATATATTAGGTCCTTAGATATGAAATTGGCGTTTTCTATGGGAGGAACATAAAGGCGTTTTTTTTTTAATGAAATATATTTAATTAATCAAAGTATGTACCATTGCTATGTATGCACTTTTGCCATCTCATAGGTAGTTCATTGATCCCCTTACTAAAAAAACCATTCGGGCGGGAATCAATAAAATCTTTGAAAGCGGTTTGGACTGCCCCATCGGAGTTGAATTTTTTCCCTTGCAAGTAGTTATCCAAATTGCGAAAAAAATGGTAATCTGTTGAGCAAGGTCCGGAGAGTACGGTGGATGTCTCAGACATTCTAATTGAAGCTCCTCTGATTTGGTAGCCGTCTGTTGTGCAGTGTGTGGTCTAGCGTTGTCCTGAAGCAGCAGTGGCCTAGAGCGATTGACCAGCCTCGGTTGTTTAGCAGCTAGCTTTTCCATCATGGTTTGCAGTTGCTGACAATAGATATCTGCCGTAATCGTCTGGCCAAATTTAAGAAAGCTGTAGTGAACGACACCGGCACTAGTCCACCAAACACTTACAAGCAACTTTTTTTAGTCAATTTTCGCTTAGGGCAGGATTTGGCTGGTTCGCCAGGGTACAGCCATTGCGATGAGCGCTTCCGATTATCGTAGAGGATGCACTTTTCATCACAGGTAATGATTCGATTTAAAATTCCTTCACTATTGTGCCGGTTGAGTAACGTAACGCAGCAGTCGACGCGCGTTTGTCGGTTTGCTTCACTCAATTCATGAGGTACCCACCTTTCAAGCTTTTTCACCTTCCCAATTTGCTTCAAGTGGATTAGAATAGTTTTATCACTAACACCGGAGCCTGCAGCTAACTCGGACGTGGTTTGCGATGAATCCGCTTCCACAATAGCCTTCAATTCTTCATTATCAACTTTGGTCTCCGGCCGTCCACGAGGCTTGTTCTGCAGGTCGAAATTTCCAGAACGAAAACGTTGGAACCAAAAACGCACTGTGTTTTCTTTTGCGACACCGTCATCATACACATCATTAATCCTTCGAGCCGTTTCTGCAGCACTGGTGCCACGGTGAAACTCATACTCGTAAATAACGCGATATTTCATGTTTTCCATTTTGTAAACAGAGTGACACAAAGAAAAAAACAAAAGAAGAAAAAACAAATGAATTAGGGGGTTTGAAACACAAATGCATGAGTAAATAGCTGTATGAATTTGAATTTGTAATTCCTAACCATAAAGGTAATATTTGAGATCAAAGTGGCCAGTACGACAAAACGCCAATTTCATATGTAAGGACCTAATATAAGATATGACAACATATAGTGTAGATATGATATCTTATAGCATATATGACTATGGATCATATTAAATATTTCCTTTTTGGCAAGTTATAGCATTTTTTCATTATCTTTGTATCGTGTTATTCTGTAGTAACACCTTTTTATGAATGATCTCGGCATGGACTTTCCTTTTTTTATAACAACAAAAAATACTGATTGAAAATATATCAAAATATTGATAAAAAGGATAATAATGCACTAGTAATAAATCTCATGTCACTCATTTACAAATAGCATGTCACATAGCGGAAATTAGCCTTGAAGGGTGTTTATTGCTAACGGGGAACGCGGGACGAAGGACCTTACTCCTGTCACAGATATATGGTACGGGGAATAACTTATGACGGTTCAAGAGGTAATATATTTTAGGTGAAATCATAGACTACAATTCCTTGTGCTAGATTAAAAATTGTGTATTACACTGCGTAAATTGCAGGCCATATAAGTTTGGATTACAACAGGAATAAGTAAATAAAAAAGATCAACTAAGTATTAGGTAAAATACGGAGGTTCTTGATAATCCGCAATTTTGCAAAAATATTATGGAGTTTTCATATAAATCTAATCGGACTAACATTATTACATAACGAAGACATAGAATGAGTACCCAAAAGCGGTAATAAATCAAAATTTAGTAACAAGATTAAAAATTTGATGGACGTTATCAATAAGTGTGACTTGCAGCATTTACTGACACTATGTATCTGCTTGCCGCAATTTTTAATTTATACAATTTGCAGATTTTTTGCGATGACCCGCTTTAATGTATCGTTCCAAATAAAAATTTGTTCTTATTAGTTAAAAAAATGTATATACAGAAATAGGAATGTTATATTAGTAGACCACAATTTTTGTGCGCCCACGCTAGGAAAAGTTCTAACGTGAATTTACATTTAGAGTTTTTATCTCACAGGTTTGTGAACGAGCAAGAAGTTCCAATGGTACTTGATGGAACAAGAAGCTAACCAGTACAGATTTAACTTATGTGATATTCTATTTAATTAAGGAAAATCAATGTTTTGTTTCGTACAATTACGACAGAGTTATCAACGGCACGCCTAATAGTTGTGGAGCTGGTCTTTCGCGAGGGTTACCTGGGACAAATTGTTTGCACTTTTTCTCATTTTACAAAACGCAAATATTTTATACTAGTATTATATACGGTCGTACGCCGTGATAAAAGCTACTTATATTATTAGATTTTTCTTCTTTGACGTTGAATTCGAAATAACTTAGTGTTTATGAGGTATACAATCTTATTTATTGCTTTTCAGCGCTACGTCAATATTAATATAAAATTATTTTTTAACAGGTACAGCCATTTCCGGTATGCTGTAGTAATATGTCATAATCCCTACGATTAGAAAGCAGACTTTCTTGAACTACGTTTTAAAAATAGAATTAATAAATAACGAATATTTCGTCTGTCGTTTGTGAATGTCTTAAAAGCTTCTTTAAAGTTAAGTTGTAAATTCAGATAAACTCTATGATGCAAGCACCCAAATTTGGACAGGCTGCTTTACAGTATTTATAAAGCATGGCACCGCAATGCTAAATCGTTTAGCAGTGTAGCTTTGCCAGAATAATGGCAAACAGCTGCTTAAAATGGCAACTAAACAGTGCAGTAACGGTCTATTACCAGAAAAGACTAAAGACCACAATTTGAAAAATATAAATAGCATCTCATATCAGAAATCGAACCAGGAACATCAAAACGCCACATCAACCACAGCGAGATCATTAATCTACAACCATAACGATCAAATACAATTTTTAATGTATTTTTTCGCTCACGTCTATAACATAAACAAGGAATACAACAGACATCACGACTCTGTGGCGCCTTCTTAATGGAAGTACGTGAGGGTAAGTACAACCTATAATGGGACATGATTGACACCTCCACTAATGCGTACTGGATTCACGTAGCTCATAATAATAAATTCACAAATTATTACATATATAAGTCAGAGTTATGATACTAATGTGGAGTCATAGGCAGGCCTATAAGTGACAGTGTCGCAACAAATATTAAAGCAAAAGATGAAACTCATATACTTATCTTTGTCTAATTACGCATAAAAAAGAGACACAGATAATAAGTATCATTTGTTTTCTCTTTATTGTCAACGGACACATTTAAGACTCTACTCTAGTATAATAACTCTATGGGTTTATATCCATAGAGTATATATCATTCATAATCATTAATGTACTTATACATGCCAATGATTATGCCGGGTATAAGAAACAATTACAGATATTTCCATTGTCATGATGCCGAGAAGTTTCGAGTTATAATAAAAATGGTTGGTATTATCAGAATGATTTTACCACAGTTTATCTTTCATCCACTTGGAAGTATACCAGAATTAGTAAGAGTCATAATGTTACTAAATGTAGCTAACTACTTGACCGATATTGATAAATATTACTCTAAAGATAGATTGGATCATATCACCCAAACTGGTTACCAGTTAAAAGTATGACATATATAAGGATGAACTAAATAATGAGTTGCGAATGATATGAATCTGCAAATATTACGTGCGTAGAGCCATAATGGTATATGACAGAAACCACCACATTTGGCATGTAATTGCAGTGAAGAATCAAAGGATATTGATGCTGGAATCGCGACCCCGTATTGAAAACGTAGTGTAGACAGACCCACCAGTACAAAGTCAGACAAACGAAAAATTACCTTTAAACTAAAAAGACCTATAACAATGGACGTTTATTGATTGTGTGAGACAGAGAGAAAAAAATCATACAATCCTTAGCAAAAAAAAATAGGCTAAAGGGTTATATGAAACCTCATTCTTTACCTGAAATCCGAGTAAATACGGCGTAGACGGGGGCGGTTAGTGTGAACGACGTTATCAAAGAGGATGACTTGCAGCTCGCGCCAACGTTCCCGTAAATAATCTGCTAGCGAGATCTGTTTACCGCGATTTTAATTAATGTAATTTGCTTGAGCATCTTTTCGAAAACGTTTTAATTAAGCTTAGCTTTTGACAGGTAATAATTTAATTAAAAATATTGGGAATAATCTATATGTTGGTGATAAATTGAATTATATTATTATATTTATAAAATGTTTGGCCACGCGTTTGTATGACTCAGTGTGGTTTCGAATTCCCCTCGAAAAAGTCGAATAAGTATGAACATTTAAAAAAAATGCACCGATCGCGACAGAAACATCCGCTTCTTCAATCTAAAGTTTATTCAAAATTGTATTAAAATCAGTTCAGGCGTTTCGAAATAAATAAGGGACATAGAGACATATCTCGACTTAGAACATGGAATGAAAGTAGGAAAATATTCTCCCTAATAGCTTATCTCACATGCCAGTGGTGTAATGGACTTACGAAGCTCCAGAAACCGACTAATGACGTTATTGCTTACGAAACTCATAAATAAAATCGTCCATGCAAAAAAACCTCATTTTTATTTTAGTATATACCTAACGCTCTAGGCTTAACTGGGTCAGACAATGAAGTGTATAGAAGAACCAGCAGCAAGAAAAATGTTCCAAAAGCTGCTTCGAGTGTAAACTAGAGTACAACTGCAAGTCACCATCAGGATCGTGGTTGGAAGCGTCGACAAACATTAAAAATTGGGAACGTAAGATAGGTATCTTAGGTTGGCATGGGTATGCCAAGCGAACTTACTTTTTATATCAAAAACTTAAATGATGTAAGTAAAGAGTAAAATAACGGCCTGTTACTATCCCACTGTTGAGCATAGGCGTCCTCTTTCCGTTTTTGGAGAGGGATTGGAGCTAAAACGCTCCTCAAATGCAGACTGGAAGGTTACACATATCTCTACAATTCCTTCACCGAAAAGTGTGAGATAAATTTTATTTATCAATCAGACACATAGGTTTTAATAGAAAAACTCATTGGTGCCTGCCCATTGCTTAAACCCATGATCGTCTCTAGAGAGTCCCACGGTCTCACCGCTGGGCTATCACAGGTTTAAATCACGTATTATGGTTTAATCTCGTCTATTTTGTTGGATGTAATTGCTTTCTCAATCCACGTAATTTCAGAGGGCCTATCGTGAATCTTGTGATGAATAGAATTTAATTACGTTCACGACAACCGCATTTATACTTCACCGTATAATTTTGGTACTGAATATCATTACGTGAAGATAATAAATTTGGGCTGAATATTTTTGAAAGCACCTCTTCTGAAATTATTATCACCTTTATTATTCTTATTTATTCTTAGAAGTATTTTTTTACATCTTTCAATATTTTTGATTACCTAAAACTAAATAATCAAAAAATATCAAAATTTACTTCCGCTGGATTTGAAGCAGTGTACCAAACTCCCCAGCTAGAGAAAGAGAAAGGTTTCAAAAACAGCAATTTCGCATAATAAGCGCCCTTTAAAGCTGTGATAGCCTAGCGGTGAGACCGTGCGACTCTGTCGAGGGGAACCCGAGTTCAAACCCGGGCGGGCACCAATAAGTTTTTCTATTAAAACTCATGTGTCTAATTGGTAATAGCAATTAATCACACGCTTTTCGGCATAGGAAAACATGGTGAAGAAACCTGCATATCTCTAGAGAATTCTGGAGATATGTGTAACCTACCAATCCGCATTGGAGCAGCATGGTAGGTCTTAGCACCAACCCTTCTCTCCAGAAACGGAGAGAGGAGGCCTATTCCCAGCAGTGGGATTTTAACAGGCGGCTACTTTAAGTGCCCTTTAAAGCAATGATGGCTTTTGCGTTAAAATACTAAGCGAAACAATGACATTATTAAATAATATTAACAATTATCCGTTAATAAGCGATACGTGTATTTTAATGTGTAAAAAATCTCAAACCTGCGAACTATTTAAAAATATGGAAAGGATCACTTGATATAATATAATATGGTAATACTGCAGTGGATTGACAACCACAAAAAGGTCGCGGGGAGCCGCTGGATCCAAGCGCACAAGACAAAGATCCAGTTAAGAGATCTATGTCCAGCAATGGACGTCCATCGGTTGTAGGAGAGGATAGTGGAGTAATCAAAGTGCATCTATTTCCAGATACCACAATATACCGAAACGCACTAAAGCTATTCCGATTCTTCTGGAACAACTCCGGAGTGTTTTCTTTGGCATTCCCTAAGGGCGCCTTGACATGATACTAGGTCGGGTTCAAAGTGTACTTTTTCTCACTTTTTTATAAAAAGTGCTATAAAATGATTATAGGACTATTTAATTTGCAATACGTAAAGTCCCAAACTGTCCACAGTATAATGATTGTAGACTGATTTTAGGATACATATCAATAGCCCTTTAGCTAGGGAACCCTTATAATTAGATTATGTCTATAGCCATTACTCATTTATAATTCAATTTATTAGAACTTACTTTAATTTACTTAAGGTTAACCTTATATTTTGTATTCTTAAACGTCGTAAATAATAAAAGGGTCACAAATAGAGATGAATATTTTTATACTTTTATAATATCATTTGTATTATAACTTAGAACCTTGATATAATGCGTATTTATACTTGAACCAAACATCTTTCTTTAACAACAATAAATACAGGCATATATACTACGTCATACGAGTAATACCAACAAGCTTTGCTCGAATAACAAATCGGTTTAACAATTCCTATTTGTCTATCATTGAAACAGTTATACCGGTGGTTAAGAGCCTAATCATTAAAAAAAACTGAGATTGATCTTATTCTTTTGGATATGATTTGCTTTTATCTCATTATTTGTTAATCTACATTTACTCTATTGTTTTGGTATAAAAAAAATATTATACCACCCCAAAATAATAGCATATACAAAAGTTATAATTTGTAAACAAACAAACGCGGATAATAACAAAGTAATTCTATCATAACTTTTGTACTATGGAATTCCGCAAACGCCTACTTCTATAAGTTATTATAGCAAATCTCAAGGATTCTTCCTTGAAACAAATTTAATTATTGCAGTCAAATTATATTTATATATTAAAAAACGTATGATAATGTTTATCTTACGTTTTTTTCATGGTACATAAATAAATAAATAAATAAAATATATTATCTAAAGCTAGTTTAAAAGGAACGAGCGTACACTTTTTATTAAGGTAACCATTTGCAAATGTGCTGAAGTATGTTAAAATCACATATTTTCAGGTTATTTGTTTATTACTACAGTACTTACCCATATCATCAATGAGTGGTGCCATACGAAGTGTGACGCCGACCAAGAGAAGACAGAGAAACAGCAATAGACACGCGGTCACCATTATTGTATAGCGGGCGCGCCTTGGCAATTCATCGGGGTCCAACACCTTGGCAAATATAAACGTACAATCAAATTATACTTTAATAATATCTGCGTCTATAAGCTCTTATTAAATTATTCATTAAAACGGTTAGGTCAGTCGATTGTAAAGGGTCATTGTTAAACTAAATAATAATTCATTTATACGACTTTAATAGCTTGCCTAGATGAACGATCCCATGATTATCTTGACCAAGGATCGCAAGTTCAACTCAACAAAACCTTGAGCACTTATGAATTAAATTGATGGATATTGATTTAATTCAAACGTTTATCAAAGATGTAAACATCGCGAATCTACATACTCTTAACAATTCCTTAAATGTGTAACTTTTGAATCCATTAGATCAATGTGTACAAGTCAATGGTGTACAAGTCAATCTTTCTCTACACGGAGAGAAGAGCCTTTTTCAAAACTTGATACGGGTACTTTTACTTCCATATCGGGTATAAGAATTACATTCAATTTTTAAATTATTGGTCTTCGAAAAAATATTTTATATATTGAGACATTTTTAATGTAAACGTAAAATTTTCCTCACATTCCTGGTTACATTGGAAAGCATTTTAAATGCTTTATATGATAGTACATACATATATTGGTTTCAATAACTGTCAGTAGATCGTGGTTTTATAAATATTTAAATACAAAATTTGTCTCCAAATCCTCAAGATAATAAATAAATAAATATATGGGACAACATTGGCGATGGGGTGAAATTGAAAGTATTCATTCATACTTTAGTAACAGTTAAAGCCGTTATCGTGGAATGATATGCGCGTTTAAACGCCCTCTACACAAGTGTTCGTTGTGATATGGTTGTATTTAGCTGTCAACTAGATGGCGTGGTTTTGGTGAAGCAAGTTCAACATAGATAGCGCTCTTAAGTAGTTGATGCTTAATGTTACTTAAACGCACCAAGTACAACACTACTTTTCAGAATCTCTTATTTTAATTTACCTTAAAGCCAATAAATTAAGCCCATATTTATTGTATTTAAATATTTATTTACAATTATATGTGTATGTATTTTATAGTTGTCTATCACCATAACACAAGCATTAAGTTACTTACTTTGGGGACCGTTGACCGTGTTTGAAATTGTTCTATATATTTATATCAATATTTATGAATTTAATATTTTAAGGACTCTTTGTTAAATATTGCTGGGTTCTGTGATCAATTATTATTGTTACTAACGTGTATAACTTTTGCCTGTTCGTCAATCGCTGATACAAGCAGTGTGCGATGTTTTCTAGGTTTTTCTGGATGTGTCGGCGCGTGTCTTCGACGCTTGCGTCTCCTTCGCTCCATTTCCAACTGTTCAGGACTGTCCAGCTCTTTTCTAAAGAAATAATATCGCTTTATTTATATAATAATCTTAATATCAAAAACGAAAATTCAAATATTACTTTAAAAAATCGCATGATGGAACGTAGGAACATACTTAGGTGAGAGCAGCGTGGAAAGGGCATATAAAGGGCATGGAAAGCTGTGGTCTCCTTTTGTGAAGCCGTTATGGTCAGAAAGGAGACTGCTGAGCGCGATCGCGAAAAGGCTGATCCTTCTCGCAGGCGGAGACGAAGGGGCCGCGTAAGCCGCTCTAATAATAATTAACATGTCCCGACTGATGGGACCTCTGGGGTCGGGAACGGTCGCAGTGGGGGCTGTGGCTGTACCTTTTGACCCCGAGAGATAATGGAGCATGTTACAGACACAAGCTCCATACTATATTTTGAGGAGCACGACGTGCACGACACTTGAGAGGCATCGGTGTAGTTCGCCAGAGATCCCGGGGCCTCTCTGTTAGTGGAGAGGCTGTCCATCGAGGGGGTTTTAGTGGGTAGAAATCCCACATAACCGGAGCTTACCCCCAAGAGTTCCGGTATCTTTCAGAAGATTTTACGAGAAAAATATCAAGAAAATTAATTATACATTTTAGGTTTACGATAATTAGAAATGATATGCCAAAGCCTTTTGTATGAAGTGATGATATATATCAATCATAAATATGAATATACTAGTTTCCGAACACGCGTTGTTTTGGCTATCTGGTTTACGAATTCCACTAATTCCAAAAAAATTCTCCGATCACTACCAAACTTTACAGAATAATCTGCTGGATTATCCTAAAGTTTCTATTAAAATCGGTCCAGCCGTTTCGGAGTCTATAAAGGACATACAGACTATCGTTTTTCTATATTAGATATCATTAACAAAGCGCCCAATCTCTCCATCACAGCTCTATAAATATTATAATTAAAAAAATATTATAAACAGAACAGGAGTAAAATATAACTTTCGGTACTAAAAACCTGAAAAACACCGGAACCGCGATAGTATTTGCATGAACAGATAGTTAATTTAGATAGCTTAGAATATTTGATACTAGTCTTGAATCAATGAGTCAAAAATAAATTATATATTTAGCAGAACCATTGAAGAATTCTATAATATATTTTTTCGTAAATTTTGTTTTCAATTTTGTCTTATTTACTTTTGCACTTTTACTCAGTTTTAAATAGAAAGCCAACAATTTTAGAATAATATTAAAGTAAAGTAGCCGCCTGTTACTATCTCATTGGTAGGCATAGGTCTCCTCTCTCCGTTTTTGTAGAGAAGGTTTGGCGAAAAGGCCTACCATGCTGCTCCGATGCGGATTAGTAGGTTACACATATTCCAAGAAGTCTCTAGGGATATACAGGTTTCCCCACGATGTTATCCTTCACCAAAATTTAATCGTGATAAATAACACGCACACACACGCACACACAAACAGACACACACCTACACACTCACACACACACACACACACTGACGCAATGACGCACTATAACTACGTTCGCACATACACGTTGTGAATATTTTTGTTTTTATTTTTATTTACAATTTTTATGTCTAGTGTCATCTTTTATATCATATTTGTTCTGTTACTTAACATATCTATATTTTCCTTACTCTGTTAATGTAAATAATCTGTTTAAAAATTTTGTAATCTTGTTATGGCCTTATTGTATAGTTTTAAATTTTCTAAATAAGTTTTATTTGTAACGCTGTTGATTACTGATAAGTAAATAAATAAATAAAAGCGTGTGATAAAATGCAATCAATTAGACACATAAGTTTTAACATAACGTCATTGGCGCCTGCTAGGGATTTGAACCATTGATCGCTGGGCTACAGCTTAAGAATAATATAACAACGATAAAAAAATTACCCATGATGAGTGTGCAACTTCAGCTTTTTCTTTTTGCCTTGTCTTTCAAATTCATTCTCACACCAATGCGATGGTAATCTTTCCCCAGGGCTCCCCATAATCGATGCTTCCTCTAAAAAATAGAATATTGTTTAAAAAAAATTAATATTATCCATATTCTATACTTATTATATTGAAAGGTTTAGGTTAATAGTGCATTACGGTTTTATCTAGGTTGTGTTGAAGAAGGTGCGTAGTAGTAAAAAAAACTCGCCTACTGGGAACTTTAGTGGCGTGCACTGCGGAAACCAGTAGAGATACATTAAAGTAATGTACCAAAGAATTGTATTTTTTGCCGTGTGGTATCCGGCAGAATAGAATAGACCACCCTCTTTCCTTACCGAGGTGTCGTAAGAGGCGACTAAGGTAAATGCCGTGTGGTATCCGGCTGCATAGAATAAACCACCCTCATTTCTTACTGCGATGTCGTAAAAGGCACTAAGGGAAGTTGACATCAGGCAGGCGGCCGCTCGTAAAATACGTAGCCAAATCATATGACAACATGTTTGTAACATGTTGTGCCGACTCCACTTAGAGTGGGATAAGGGCAGGAGAATGATGATGATGATGACTAAAGAATTGTATTTGTGACAAAAATACTACAAAAAAGTCACTAACAGAATATCTCTAGCTCTATGGTTAACTCACAATAACTTTTTTTATGTTCGAAATTTCAATGAAATAAATACACTGATTTCCACGCAGGCGAAGCCGCAAGCACAGCTAGTATAAGATAAAAGTAAACCATTTTCCTTCGAGCACAGAAAAAAATACATAATGCATCGCACGCTTTAGTATTCAAGTGACCCAATTCAAAATTAGGCTTAATTGAGTTAAATACATTTTAATGCTTATTTCAATGCTAATTAAAAAAAAAACTAGTGTTTTTTTGGCAACTTATGAGTCTCCTAAATATTCACGAGTTTTGTAGCCGCTACGCCACGCTTAATTGCAATTTGTTGCAAAACAACTTTTTTGAATTCGGTCACATGCGATATAGTTGAGAGTATTTTAACACGAAAATTGACGAGGAAGAAATCGCGAGTAAGGCTTGTTTCTAAAAAATTCTCTTAAACAAATAAGTAAATGATCATGACATGAATTTTTCAATAAATTGCTACACAAAAATAAATCTTGTATCAAATGTATCTGAATACATTCTATGAGCTATTTAAATTTCACAAACACTACGATACTTTGTTTTGTAGTGCAATTATTTTTGTCAGATGTCAGGTCAAGCGGCACGCTTTAGTTCCAAAGTCGACTTTTACAACCTACCATTGCAAGCTTTCGGAAACAAACACTAATTAAAAAAGCTATATACATAAACGTGAAATAAAATTTGTCGTAATAGCGGTTAATAAGTCATATTTAATATATCTAAACTAATATTATAAATTCCAAAGTATATCTGTCTGTCACGCTTTACTTCCATTGGATATGAATGAAATTTAGGACGATTGAAGCTTATATAAAATTAATAGTAATTTTTTTTTTGCTATAACACGTTCACTTTCACAAACTCAACAATCGTTTCGCCCCGTAGTGTGTAGTGCTTATGTATTGTGGTGGCGGTGGTGGAGGTTTGTGCATGTGTTTTAACAAATGCTGCATGTTTCAGGTATGAAAACGAATAGTCGACTCTACATTAAGCATTATATATATTTCCTATTTACTTTATCGCAGATTGTAACAAAATAATTATTACTTTTTATTATTGATTTCCGCAAAAAGCGACTAATTCTATAAATAATTTGAAGCTTATATACCGGTTTAACATATTGTATTAAAAAATCACGTTCTTTCGGGAAATAGAAAAAATTACATAATCGAGGGTATTTTGATAATAAAGTCGAAGCGAAACAAGTCGCGGAACCACTATTATTTGAATACAGAGAGAGAAAAGTTATCTTACTTCCCAAAGATCAGAAGAAATAGCAATAATTTATTTCGTCCTCTGTTATATATCACAGCCCTACTTCCATACAAATGACACCATTTACCACTTCCACTTTAACATGAATGCGTGCAATCATTTGTCTCGATTGGTGTAGAATTAAATAAAAAAAGGAAAGTAACGACTTGTTGGTACTGTAGGGATAGGCTTCATTTCACCTTAGAGGAAATAAAGCTTAGACCTTCTCGGTTCTCCATTGCAACTTGCAAGTTACACGGGATTTCTATACGAATATGCAGCCTTCATTATGATTTTTTCTTCACTGGCAAGTGCATAAAGTACAATCTCACAGCTAGGAATAGGCCTCCTCTCTCCGTTTCTGGAGAGAAGGGTTGGAGCTAAAACCTATCACGCTGCTCCAATGTGGATTGGTAGGTTACACATATCTCTAGAATTCTCTAGTGATATGCAGGTTTCCTCACGATGTTTTCCTTCACCGAAAAGCGTGAGATAAATTGCAATTATCAATTAGACACATGAGTTTTAATATAAAAACTCATTGGTCCCTGCCCGGGTTTGAACTCGTGTTCCCCTCGAAAGAGTCGCACGGTCTCACCGCTAGGCTATCACAGCTCTGCCAAGTGCATAATGATTTGTAAATATTAATGAAACACGTAAGTTTTATATCTCATAGATGTGTTTAGGGTTAGAACTAGTGAACCCTACACGTAGGAATACACGTATCCCTATTTCCGTGATCACCTATAATTAAGACTACAGTAGAGTATTTTATCATACTTTTAATGTAGATCTTGTTGGTTATCTGCAAGAAATACCGACAGACCTGTTGGTGCAGGTGGCAGTGACCCTGTTTTCAGCTCTTTCTGTAAGTTGCAGGCTCGATTCCTACCGACGGCCAAATTTTGTAAAATACGATGTTTGTTGGTTCTTCGGTTCAGGGTGTATTTATGTACTTAACTATGTATTTAGAATAGTATATGTTTATATTTACCAGTTGCTTGTCATGTATAATACAAGTAAATATTAAATTACTTATATTGAGGACGGATGATACGCCGTGTGGTATCGGGCAGAATAGAATAGATCGCCCTCCTTTCTTACCGAGGTGTCGTAAGAGGCGACTAAGGTATGTGCCGTGTGGTATCCGGCTGCATAAAATAGACCACCCTCATTTCTTACTGCGATGTCGTAAAAGGCACTAAGGGAAGTTGACGTCAGGCAGGCGGCCGCTCGTAAAATACGTAGCCAAATCATATGACAACATGTTTGTAACATGTTGTGCCGACCCCACTTAGAGTGGGATAAGGGCAGGAGAATATATGCATTGGGGACGGATGATCGTGTTTGTGATGGTCCTATACAATACAAAAAATAAAAAAATGTATTTTAAAATTATCTTTTTATTAATTTTGACTATAGAATTAAAAAAATAAAGCCAATTTCTATAACGTTCGAACGCAAAAAAATTACAACTTTAGAATGCTTAGTGTTACAGTCAATTATTTCCATCGAGTAAACACTCAAAACTCGACACGCTTCTTCAGAATCTTAAGTACCTTTTCAAGTCCACGACAATCTTTTAATTCCACATTTTTTTACTAAATATTTTATTTTACTTTATAGAAACATCTAAAAGTTTGGTTATAATTTACCTGGTTGAAAATATTGGTATTTAATTACGAACATTAAAAGTAAAAATTATTCCTATAACATAGTAATAATACGTTCAGCGTAGCAACTTACATTGATTATAACGATATTATTATGTGTGACTAAAACTACACGCAACCTGACCTAAAATGTGGTCGCTTTGCGTGTATATTTTTGGCCTAGATAATATATTTACCTTACTCTATTTATTACAGTTATACACATTTGTACTTTCGGAAGTTATCTTACGTGTTACGCCGTAGCATGTACTGAGTAGCAATCGTAGCGTTTTCGGCACGGTCTCCACAAATGAAACCTTATACAAATAAAACTATTTCAGTATTAGTGTGAGTATACTACAAATGCGAAAATGTGTTCTATTGTGTATCATTCTTTCACGTCAAAACAGAGTGACGAAATAATATAATTTTTAATATGTAAAGTTTGATAGGTATCTTTTTATAACGTAGATTTTATATTTGTGCTGAATAATGAACACAAAGAGATCCAAGCAATATAACAGAACTAACTACTTTGCTATAATCCGCACGGGCAAAGTGAATGCATGCAAAGCCAATGTGTATGAAGCAGGCAAAGCCTATCGTCGTGAAGCCTATCCTCCTGATGATGCTTCGGTTTCGGGGCGAAACGATCGTCGAGACTGTGGTGGTGGGTGTGTGTGCTGCTTTTGTGTTCGTTGTTGCTGGTGAATTGCGCCTTGGAGTGCATGTGGTGGCTGGTCCTGCATGTATAAGGTGCGTGGATTTTGCCTGCTTCATACACATTGGCTTTGCATGCATTCACTTTGCCCGTGCGGATTATAGCAAAGTAGTTAGTTCTGTTATATTGCTTGTAATATGGAATTCCGCAAAGTAGCGCCTGCTTCTATAAATCATACAAAGAGATCCAATAAGTACATCTTATATATGAAATCCGATTTTTATGACATTTTGTATGCATTTTCAATAGGTCTTAGGTTGTCTTTTTTATTATCAATCAATTAAACAAATATCTAACACATAAATTTTAACGGAAAACTCATTGATGCCAAGGGTCACACCGTTAGTGTATCACAGCTTCTTGAATAAACACTTAATACATAATACAAAAGTGAAAATTTACTATAAATCACGACTACATAAAAAATGCGAAGAGATAGACTCCACGTTTACATTTTATCGTCAAGTATACGTAAACCACATGTTTACAAACACTGCAAGTATAAGATATCAAAGTCGGATAGTACACTCTACTTTTAGAATCGCATAGATTCATAGATACAAGATTTTTTTTTGATTTGTATTATAAATCTCTGCAAATAAACGCCTAATTCTACAAATTAAAATTAATACATAATAATACATGAAACTTACGCTACCTATTTAATATTTGAATAGGTAGCGTAGGTGCATTTAAGTGTTTTTGTTTTTTATGAATGTGGAAATGGCATATGTAGTCTAGTTTATATTATTGCAATCATTATCCTCCTGCCCTTATCGCACTCTAAGTTGGATCTGCCTGACGTCAACTTACCTTAGTCGTATTTGACGACCCCTCGGTAAGAAATGAGGGTGGTTGAAATAGGAAAATGGTGGGTGAAATTCTACTCAACCGGATACCACACGGGGGATATTTTACATAAATAATATCAAAAGAATTATATTATTAACTAGCGATGCACCGCGGTTTCGCCCACGTACATACCGATCACGTGGTAGTGGAAGTCTAAGTCGGACTATAGATTTATTTTTGTAAATTAAAAATTTGTTCCTGGGACTCATTAATGATTAAGGCAAAGTGAAGTTCTAACTGGAAATTGATTTATTTTAAATTGTACCTATAGCTATATCCGTTGATATTGGTATCCTTGGATTATTGCAATGTCATATGTCAAAAAATCATCATCATCATCATTGTCCTGCCCTTATTCCACTCTAAGTGGGGTCAGCACAACATGTTACAAACATGTTGTCACATGATTTGGCTACGTATTTTACGACCGGCCGCCTGCCTGACGCCAACTTACCTTAGTCGCCTTTTACGACACCTCAGTAAGAAATAAAGGTGGTCTATTCTATGCAGCCAGATACCACACGGCACATACCTTAGTCGCCTTTTACGACACCTCAGTAAGAAATAAAGGTGGTCTATTCTATGCAGCCAGATACCACACGGCACATACCTTAGTCGCCTCTTACGACACCTCGGTAAGAAAGGAGGGTGGTCTATTCTATTCTGCCGGATACCACAAACGCAAAAGGTCATATGTACAAAAATATATTTTTATATTCTTACCGTCGGATACATGGTTCCGCAGTAGTAACAGCAGCGGGTGGGTGCGCGCGCGACGTCGGGCCTGCTCGGCGTGCAGAGCGCGTGCCTTGCGTTCTACCAACGCCACTAAAACGGCTTCTAGACGAGCTGCTCCCGACTCCTCCGTGCACACCGCTTTGTCGACCGTCTGTAATACAGCACTTGGCATGTATGTTCCGTTTGACAAATTACACCTACTCGCGGTTGTATTTTTGGTCGAAATTCGACCATAAATCATCATCAAGATTACGATAACGTTGGAAAGTCATTATCAATACATATTATAAAACAAAGTCTCCAAATGCTGTCTGTCTGTTTGATCGGTTTTTTAAAAATCTACTGAAAGGATTTTTATATGGTTTCTACTAAATGATTAAGCAAATTGACTGGCCCGTTGGCGCGGCGTGTAGTGACCCTGCTTTCAGCTCCGCGGGTCGCGGGTTCGATTCCCGCCGAGGGCCAACATTTTCTATAAACAATTTGTTGGTTCTTCGAGCCTGGGTGTGTATTTGTATTTAAGTATTTATTTAAAATTATAAATGTAGTATATTTAGTTGTCCGTCAACCATAACACAAGTATTAAGTTACTTACTTTGGGGATGGACGACCGTGTTTGTAGTTGTCCCTATATTTATTTAAATATTTAATGTTAATGACTCTTCGTAAGGTTAAGGATAATAGTGCATTATGATTTTATGTAAGTTGTGTTGCAGAGATAACGCCATTTTAAAATACTCGCCTGCTGGGTTTTATTCGCGTGCACCGTGTAAACCAACAGAGATTCAGCTTTGTATTAGAGAGTTGTAGATCTACAATAATACTACGAAAAAATGTCAATTAAATGTACTGATTTCCAAGCGGGTGAAGCCGCAAGCATAGCTAGTTAACCATAAACAAAAGAATTTATATGACTCTATACTTTATTAGCCGCGAAAGTGAAACAGACAGACGCATAGTGACGTAATTAATGTAATAATAATTTATTCCTCAATATTTAAATAAACGCTTCAAAATCTATTTTAAATGTCTCAAATTATGTGGGACCTCTGCCCACTGAGCTAAATAAGCTTGGTTTGTATTCACTTCTTTATAATGTATGACAATACCTCTGGCCTACTGTAACACCTATATAGTACAAAACACATAAACTCGGAAGATATGTAGGTAAGATATTCCGTCGTGAAAGATGTTTATTTATTTCACGAAGAAAACGACATTGGACCTAAATTTACGTTTGTCCATTTGTACCTGTTTAAATTATTACTCGATCATGGCTATAAATGGATTCCCTTGTAATAAATTGCCTTTAACTTCACATTTTATTTGTGTTTTAAGCTAAAGCAAAGTTTTAATGAATATTAAGTAAAGTAACGGCTTTTTAATAACCCGCTGATTAGAATAGGCCTCCTCCTTCCGTTTTGTAAGAGGTAAGACCAACTATACTGCTCCGATGCGGATTGATAGGTTACCCATATTCTTTGCTAAGCAGAGGAACAGTTAATGTAGTTTTTAATATTGTATATTATGAAACTTATTCGCAGTAAAAGGACTGACAATTTATAAATTGATATCATTTTACTTATTCATAGAAAATGTTAAATAGGCAGTGAAACGCTGCGTAATCTAAATAAAAATCTAAAGACGATAAAACCGGGCTAAAGCTTAATGTATTCTAATGATACGCCGAAATCTTACGGAATAAATTGCAGAGAGTATCCAGCAGCCATTCATCTAATAAAACATTAAAGTGGAATCTTGTTTCTCGCAAAATGAGAATTTAATCTACTTTAAAGGTGAAGTCGAACGATGTAAATGGTCCTCTATATATTTAAAACTTTTATATTACTCATTGGCAGACAATTCAGCTTAAGCCGCTAAAAGAAGACTTTAACATTTCAAGTGAACTTATAGAACCTCATATAGTCTACTATCGAAATGTATTGAGGTCCAGCTTAGCGCAGATTAGACCTTCTCTCACTACAAGAATCGTGTGACACACTTTTTCACGGTAAAACATATTTAAGTTTTGTTTCAGATGAAAATAGATATAGTGAACCTATGAAACTAAATACAATATTCTTAATGAAACTTAAATTAGTATTTGTATTTATTTTTGTACGCGTGTATCTTTTTCCGTAATATTACTAAACTTTTAAATTCAAATTCAAAATATTCTTTATTCAAGTAAACTTGTAAAGAAGAGCTTTTGACGATCGTCAACTTTACTGCTGGTTAGGAAAGCTGTTCCTACCGAGAAGAGCCAGCAAGAAACTCGAAACTTTCAAAGAAACTTTCTAGAATATAAATCTTAAAACTAGTTACATTTAGTTATTACTGTCACAAACAGCTTGCGATACCTGCGTCGCGTTCAGCAGAGTTAGCAACTCATTTGTTGGTCTCGCTATTCGCTTCTATAATAAAATTCCTCAATCCATTCTAGACCAGTGTACAGAGAGATTCCAATCAAGTGTAAAAAATATGCTTATACGTAAAGCATATTACAAAATTGAAGATTATTTGGTTGATAAGAAAGCCTGGATTTGAAAATCCTTTCAGCTTCATACAAGACAGCGGTTTAATAATGTATAATTGAAAATATTTAAAAGATTGACCGCCGAGTTTCTTGCTGGTTCTTCTCGGTAAGAGCAACATTCCGAACCAGTTGTAGCTTCATTAATCATATTGATTGGCGCCGAATCCCAGCCACGCGCCATCCGTGCCGGAGTACCCCAGGGCAGCTGTATATCGCCGCGCTTATACGCGGCGTATACGAATGACATCCCTACCCTGCGCGACCACCTGCAGGAGGGAGTGGAGGACGTGCTGTTGTCGCTTTACGCTGACGACAGCGCGTATTTTGCGTCGTCCTACAAGCAAGTCGTCGCCATCAACCGCATGCAGCGTCTGCTGGACTTGTTGCCGGAATGGCTGGACAAGTGGAGGATGTCCGTCAACGTCGGGAAGACGGCCGCTCTGCTGACCAGCCGCTCCGTGCCGCTACGTCAACTCACTCTGCGAGGCCAGGACGTAGAGTGGAAGACCACAGTAAGGTTCTTGGGGTGTGAACTGGACCGTAGCCTGCGCATGGTCCCTATGGCGAATCATGCCGTGGGCCAGCTGCTGCTGCCAGGTCCAAGCTCCACGCCTTGTTCACATCCCACCTGCCCGTCAACACCAAGCTGGGGGTCTACGGTGCCTACGTCCGCTCGCGTCTGACGTATGCGGCACCCGCCTGGTACGCGCTTTGCTCGGCGTACCAGAGGCGAAGACTGCAAGTCCAGCAGAATCGATGCCTGCGATTGATCGTAGGAGCCCCGAGGTATGTGCGGAACGACGTCGTGCACCGAGATACCAAGATGCCGACCGTGGAGGAGTTCGTTCGTCGTTTAGCGCGCCGACTGTTCGCGCGAGCGGACTACAGCGCGCACGAGCACCTTCACGACATCGCGCCACTCCATGCACGACCTCCGGAGGGATTTCCCCTGCCTCGCGAGCTCCTGCGATCACCGTCACCGAGGCCCGACGCGGAAGACGACGACGACGACGAGGACGACGCAACGGGCACAAGGGCAACACCACCGGACTTGACCATACCACCACCTGATGAGACACACCTACCGGAGATGACACCACCCGAATTTGACGCAGCGGTCTGGGAGTTACTATTCCCAGACCGCCACACCTGAACAAGACTTCCCTCAGGTCACCTAGGTGACCTGGGCCAATAGGCCCGAATATTGACCAGGCCCACAAGGCCTGCGAGGACAAGCCCGGGCAAGGAGGTTCGCCTCGAGGCCCGTCCCCCGGCACCCCTCAAAAGGTTCCGAGAAGACCCACCACACAAATCATATTGATGCTTGACGATTCAAAAGTGCCTGAAATGGTTTATTTGAATAAAGATTATTTTGATTTAATTTGATTTGACTGTCTTGTATAGGGTAAAAGTGCAGCTATATCCACACATCCTTATCATCTAAGTAATCTTCAACAGTATAGTAGGGTTTCTGTATCAGCCTCTTTTTAACAGTGTTTTTAAACTGCTGTAATGGCATGGCCAAAATTGAATTCGGAATTTTAATATAGAATCTTATACCCAAACCAATAATCGATACGTACTTTTGCTAGGCACGAAGCAGGAGTCGCAAGCTTATGTCGGTTCCTACTTTGTCTATTTTATACATCACCTATCGTTTTATAATTCTTTATATTTTTACGTACAAAAATTAAATTGCTTAAAATATACAGTGAAGCAAATGTAACAATACCTATTTCCTTAAACTTCTCTCGCAGGGAATCAGGAGGTTTTTCTTTAATTTACAGTACATACTTTTTAATTTACAGTATATACTTTTCATTTAAAATATTGCAAATTTAACAAATTTCTTCACATCATCTAGAGTATAATCTTAAACAAGCAATCAATTAAAAATATAATGGAAACTAGGCAAAGATGATGAAGTGATGTGCAAGTTAGAGCAGAATGGAAGAAGAAGAAGTACCTGGTTTGCCTTAACAAGGGAACATAAGAAATTTATCGATCATATTTGTATCTCGTTCATCATCCTCCTGCCCTTATCCCACTCCAAGTGGGATAGCACAACATGTTACAAACGTATTGTCACATGATTTAGCTACACATTTTACAATCGTTCGCCTGCCTGAGGTCAACTTACGTTAGTCGTTTTTTACGACCCCTCGGTAAGAAAGAGGGTGGTCTATTCTACTCAACCGGATACCACATGGCGGGTTAACTTACCTTAGACGTCTTTTACGACACCTCGGTAAGGGATGAGGGTGGCTATCTCATCCCTTACCTTATTGTATCTCGTTATTTGATAAAATAGATGAATTATTCATTAATTTTCTCATTCTTTTTTAAACAGTAGCATCCAATGAAAAATTTCTAATAATCTATTTCCGATTAACCAAATAAGCAATCATTTAATTGATGAAACTTACTATGCCCACTAAATAACACTGTCAAAGTTCTAACTGTTAGGCCAGTTTTGACGACTACCGCATCGAAGGTATCGATTTGTATGTCACAGTCATATTTTTTTATTCGTATTGAATGTATAAAAGTAATTTAACGTGGCCTAGTTTTGATGGTATTGAAAATTTAAGTATGTGTACAAATGTTTTATAAATACAAGATTCATTGAGTTTGATAGACTTAGATCAATGGAAAGTAAATTAACACTTAACGCTTATAGTCTTCTAGCATAAATGTCACAGAAATAAAAAAATGGAAAGTAAACAAATATTTACTTCTGTGTTATAGACCTCCGAAAAGTAACGCGTTAATTCTAGATATTAATGCACATTTTTTTTAATTAATTGGTAACCATATTGTGAAGCAATTAAACGTTCTCTCAAAAACATACAGTATAAGGGTTCTTATTGCACTACATAAATTTAAATACTTAACCATGATCTGCTAATTATTGTAAAGACCTTATGTGGCAGAAAAATAACGTGTAATCCCTGGCCGTTTTTCAAGACTTTCACATTCATAATATCAATACGGATGGGTCGGTGACAAAACTTACATCGGTCGACTGCTGGCGCATACTGAGCACGCGGGCGGCCCATGTGACCGATCATCGCCTCACGCCCGCCGTTACAGTGCACCACATTGCACCTGCGGACAACGTAAAGTATAAGTAACTAGGCTTATTACTATACCATTACTGACATTTGACTTGCCCGTTGGCGCAGTCGGTAGTGTTAGCTTCAGCTCCGCGGGTCGTGGTTTCGATTCCTGCCGGGGCCCAACATTTGCTATAAACAATTTGTTGGTTCTACGAGCCTGGGTGTGTATTTGTATGTAAGTATGTATTTAAAATTATATACGTAGTATATCTACCAGTTTGCTGTCGTAACACAAGTATCAAGTTACTTACTTTGGGGATAGACGACCGTGTGTACAAGTGTCCCATATATATTTATTTATTTATTTATTACTGGGCAAAGGCCCTTCTTTTGTTTTTTTAAAGAAAATTGGTGGGTAAGGTCAAACTCCTCTAATGTTAACTTGTGGTTTATATCTGTGTACCAGGGATTGTGTAGGGATAATGTGTAGGTCTCGCTATTCGCTTCTATTCCTCAATCCATTCTAGGACCAGTGTACAGAAAGATTCCAACTAAGTGTAAAAAATATGCTTATACGTAAAGCATATTACAAAATTGAAGATTATTTGGATGATAAGAAAGCCTGGATTTGAAAATCCTTTCAGCTTCATACAAGACAGCGGATTAATAATGTATAATTGAAAATATTTAAAAGATTGACCGCCAAGTTATTTGCTGGTTCTTCTCGGTAAGAGCAACATTCCGAACCAGTTGTAGCTTCATTAATCATATTGATGATTGACGATTCAAAAGCGCCTGAAATGGTTTATTTGAATAAAGATTCTTTTGATTTGATATAGATTTTTCATTTCGATGCTATCCCCCAATTTAAGACGAGTGATTAATTGTAATTAAACACGTTTGTTTCCTAGCTGTCATTGGCACCGAGATTAAAGCTGCGATTTAGACTTTTGGTACATAAAAATACTACAGAAAGAATGTAACATAAAACTTGCTGATTTGCATAATGAACACATCAGATTTAACATCAGTCAATAACACGGAGATAATACGCAAGAAACTGTTCCTCGGACTTGCCTTATGCCACGCGTGATAATAGATTTGAGTATTTAGGGCCAAATCCTTGGTCTAGAAGTATAAGAATGTTATACGAATAAAATAAAGAACTTTAAAGAAAATTTCTGTTAGTGTTAAAAAAAATGTATAGAGTAACGATTTCTGATTAATCCTGTTATGGACAGACAATATTAAAAAAATCGTAGGTAGCTAGCTAAATCCAAGCGGCAAAAAATCGAAATCGAGGATATTTTTCGATTAAGTATGCGATTTTATTAGCATAATTTATTACGCAAAAACTTTCTTGTTCAAATAAGTAAAAGTTGTCTGAGACGATACATAGATACTGTAAATATTCCCAGCTTTTATTATAATGTGTATATATTTCTATGTGCATATATAAATCTGTTGCTAAATTTATTTGCATATAAACTTGAGATTCTCAACGTCTGATTAACCTTACCTGATTTCAAATAAGATCAATTAATAAAGAAGGCAAAGGAGTATGATTAATCTTACTTTATTTAGATTTTAAAAACTAAAAGTTTGTGATTCAATATTCATGTCACTTGACCAAATCGTATTTAAAAGAAAATTAACGTCGATAAAAACTGATGAGTGAGACAGCGACCGTTTACGGCCTTTTTACTGAATAAATAACATTTCTCGAACACTTCTAACAACGATTACTTAAAATCTAACTCAGTTACGGACTTTGCCTAAATAATATGTACACAAAATGTGGGTAATTGAAGGGTCATCTGTAAACACAATATTTAAGCGATTAACTTTTGTTAAAACTTAAATATTAGCGAATTCAGGTTTTACACGGGATGGAATATATGCTTTTGTTTGTCTCCGCCAAAACAAATTTCACTAATATCATATTTCATACATATAGCTATCATATATAAACATAAAATGTTATTGGTATTGATTCATTACTGTAATTCTAACAATAGCATAGAAAACCTAGGAATGGACACAAGTCCAGGTTTTCTGTTCTAAATCGTTTTCATCATCATCATCCTCCTGCCCTTGATCTTGATCTTGGGTCTGTCTGTGGGGGTCTGTTCAAAATTGTTTTATACGAAGTTAATTACATTATGGTTATGGTTACTTGACTAAGTTCTTGATCATTATATATAAACCATTATTAAAGAATTTACTTATCAGCGAAGTTTCAAGAAAATGTTAATATTGACTCGAATAAGTGTTTTATTACTTTATGTTCGAACTATGTTATCCTCTGGGACAGACTTCGTGAAACAATTTTTATGTTCTACCTTTAACGATAGGACGTGATACAACAATAATTCCCCTTAGGGGTATTAAAATAACGATTAAAAGTTTTAGTCGGTGCGAGTCCGACATACTCGCATACTTCCCCGTCGAGCGGTGGGACGTATAAGTGGTTTTTAACTAATAATAAAAAAGCCCGACTAATTTCAAGAATAAGCTCATGAATAAGGGATGGGCTCGAAACTAGTCGTGCTAACTCGATAGAATAAGACGTGAGTAAAGCCGGTTTCTATACGTAAACTGAAAAAGAACTGAACCATTTTTTCACACAGGTCAATTTTTAATGATTAATTTTATGACACGTTTATAGTCATTAAAAAACTTTTATAGTATACGCTCATAATTTATAAATAAGTTTTCAGGCTCATTTTAGTATATTTGTTTATTTCAGTGAATACTTGAAACCAGTACAAATCGAACCATCGATTCAAGACGGAAAACCTGCGACCACCGGAGCCGAAGACAGGGTCGCTGTCACATGCTCTAACGAGCTAACATTGATTATAAATGATGAGGTGTATCCAATATAGAGTAGTCTCATTAATTAAAGTGTCATCCAAAGCGCTGCTCGGGTGGAATCGTGCTTTGGAATATATCAAAAACCTGAGTATTAACTTTTATTCTATAAATATTGTCGCTCACCTAACACACTAAAGAACATCATATTTAAATATATGAAAAGTATTTTACACTTCAACTCAAGTAGGTATATCATCAATTTTTATCATGAATGATGCCTTCTGCGAACTGCGACTTCATTCGAGATTCAATGTATTTTTACCCTGTTCCCAAAAGAAAAAAATTAATTTTTTATCTTATATGTTACTCTGGTGTATAAGCTTTAATTATATATATTATTAGATATTGGCCTGAAGATTCGTCGTGAAGAGAATAAGTCGTAAAAGTGTTACAGATAGAAAATCATACTTTGACGTGTCTTTGTATTCTATAGACGTTCCTACTATCACATAGAATAAGCATTTATAACATTGCCAAAGGCGAAACGGGTTTGCCTACATAGATATGTTTTTATGACTTAATTTAAGGACAACGAGCATGAATTTTTTTAAGTATTGCATGCCTTACCAAGTGGATATAATGATACTATGCGATATGAAAACAGTAATGAAACAAACTCTCCGAAATATGTATTGCAGAAATCCAGGTATTTTTTTCTTCAAGCGTTCTGATAAAATATCATGCACAAAATATATATAATGATAGAGATATAATCATAAAAAGAAAATATTACAAGAAATTAACAATAAGCAACATAGTAATGATGAAAGAATATATACAGAGTAGAACCTAGATAATTCAAACCTCGATGACGTGAAAACCACTGTAATTTAAAAAAATAATCTGCTTCCTTCCCCTCTAACTCCAAAACATCTATAACTGAAAATACACAACCTCTATAACTTAAATTAATGTCTATCAATAACTTAAACGCACTCTAACAAACCATTTGAAAATTGCAGTTATTTCATTTGGAATAAGCACTTCTTTTTCGCTTGAAAGATATTATTGCTTACACTTTCTTCTTTCAAATCCCTCAAACCTGTTTTTGTGGAAGCAGTTAGAATGACTTTTTGGATTATTCATTATTTTTTGATACTGCACAGTAAACATCGCTTTGCTGTTTTTTAAGAAGACAAACAGATAATTTATAGTATAATCATTACTTTGCATAGATCCCTAATCCAAAAGTAATAATGAAATTATTATGCTATAATCCGCCATTAAATAAATAGAATATATATAATTCTAAATGTAGAGTGGACTATCAGTTTTCAAAACTGATGCATGTAGAATTCGTAAAAACACATGGACATACCTCCACCACCGCTACCACAATACACAAGCACTACACACGTTCACTATCACAAACTCAACAATCGTTTCGACCCGCAACCGATGAATCATCAGGAGATAGACTCCACGACAAAATCGTAAAGCTTTGCACTTTGCAATTTTGACATTTTTACAAATCCTGCATGTATCAGTTATGAAAACGCTTAGTCCACTCCATATTTAGCATTATATATTTTTTCTATTCACTTAATGCGGATTATGGAAAAATAATTTCATTATTACTTCTGTAACACTAAAAGACTAACTCTAAAATTAGTATGGATAGATTTAATATTACCATATTAAATCTATCCATACTATCCATACCTAATGATAAAAAATAAATCGGCGTCTTTAAAGTCGTTATTAATTTCTACCACCATTCAATAGATTGGTATAGGTATACCTTGTGTTCGCCGCATTGCAGCTGCTTTATGTTTTTGCGGTTTTATACAATATGCAAACAACCGGCCTACACTCTGGCCAATTCTCACGGGAGTTTCATTTGCATACAAATTAGTACAAACTGTTAGCGGCTCCACAAAAAAGCTAACATAATATACCTACATAAAACGTTGATGTATGAATATTATATTATCTTTTTAATTACACACAAACTGATAAGATAATCGTCGAACTGCTCAACGGTTCACAGTAGGGACAAGAAATATTTTATGTTTCAATAATTTTTTATAAATTTTTATATTTTCATGACATACCTAGAGACAATCGTTTAAAATATATATGAATCAACACTAGCCGCAGCGATAACTGTTAATTTGTTATGAACGAAAATGTATAACAACGAGCGAACAAAAAACTTTTAATCAGAATAACATAGCAATTATTTAAGCGAGAATAGGTATGTATGCAACTTGTGGACGGAAAGTTTGTGAAAGCAAATATTAATTAAATTTGCCTTTCGCTGGCTTGCTTATCTCATACAAACGCTACAACAATACTTTGTAATAATACTTTATCTTAAAGTGAATACAAACTTTGACCAAAGTAACGTAACTATTGTGAACTTTCTAATTATCTTTAAAATAATATCCTACTATAAGATCGCTTTAACGGTCTTCGAAATTGCATTATTTAGGCGATAATAGAGATGTAAATTATTGGAGTATTATGCTCCTTAATTATAAGAAACCAGGTCGGGCACCAAAGTCGCTGGATGGATTATCCCACTCTAAGTGGGGTCGTCACAACATGTTACAAACATGTTGTCACATGATTTGGTTGCGTATTTTACGACCGGCCGCCTGCCTGACTTTAACTTACCGTAGCCGTATTTTACGACCCCTTGGTAAGAAAGAGGGTGGTCTATTCTGCTTAACCAGATACCACATGGTGGGTCAACTTACCTTAGTCGCCTTTTACGATATCTCGGTAAGAAATGAGGGTGGTCTATTCTACTCAGCCGGATACCACACGGCGGGTCGACTTACCTTAGTTGCTTTTTACGACACCTCGGTAAAAAATGAGGGTGATCTATTCTAATCAGCCGGATACCACACGGCATGGACTTTTCAGGAGATATTGATTTTAAAATTATTTCCTATTTTTCTGAACAATGTACAAATTATCACCGATTTGTAGTAACAATAAGAAACCATCCACCTTTCAATGGCATAATATTGCTACCGTACAATTGAGGGCGTGAAATCCTAGTAGGCGTTGGTGGCCAGACAATTACTTATACGATTAGTAATGTACCACTAAACACCAAGGCTCAAACACTGTACTTAAACTTGATAGTATTACTTATCGCAGATGATTTTTATTGTTTTTCAATTAATTAGCTAAGGAATCGCATACAGCGATAGAGCGGCCATTACCGAACTTTCTGCCTGCACGAAGACATCTACACGGCGACAAAAAAAAACCGTCGGCGACGTTTCAATTAATATCCGCATATCCGTGAATAAAAATAACAATCGCTTAGAAAAAGGTAGAAAAAGGTGTTACAAAAAAAAATATTAACGAACAAACTTCTTGATAGATCTGTCACTCGGTGAACAGATTACAGAAATATGCTAACCTAATTAATTTAATAAAATAAAACTTGCGTCATACCTCTGAGAACCTCAAGTCATTAATATTGGTTTCTATTATTTGACACTTATATATTTAACATTAAGACCATTATCTATCATTATCTACTATTATTCCATATATTTTTTTATAATATTTAGATAAATATATGAGTATACATCACCTATTATACTCATGTATCATAGTGCTGATAGACTTTCTTATTATGTAGACCAATGATCCTGAGGAAGTCACAGGACGCCGGTGGATTCAAGCGCCACAAAACCGTTTGACGTGAAAATCCCATAAAAAGAGATCTACGTCCAACAGTTGACATCTTTTAATGAAGGCCAACAAACGAAGAACACCAATGTAAAACATATATCTTAATTTATTTGCCAAGTTACTTACTATACATATATATATATATATATATATATATATATATATATATTATATATTATATATATTATATAAGTACCGAGATATAACAACAAGAATTCTGTTATGCTAATGTATACTTTATCTAATTAGACTCTTTCTAAATTTTAATAAGCATCCTAAAATTATCTATCAACACCCACTTTTCGAATCTATCAATTAGTTATTTTTTTTAACTTTAATGTAGACAAAAACTGTACAAAAATAAATAAATAGAAATAATCAAAACGTTAATCTAGCTGATAGTTTCCAAAAATACGAATGTATACGATGATTAATCTGTTTGTATGCTAACAAATATATCAGTCATTTACTGAATTTTATCTGCCATAGTTTTATTTACTTTATGTTTTATTTTGTTTTGAAACATAAAGTTTATTTCGGTTTACTGAATGTATTTGATCTCATTTCGAATCATTCTTGAATATCTGATACTCTTCAAATATAGGGTTTATTCCTTTTGTGTTGTACGTAATTTGAAGCAGAAATAATAAAGGCGAATCGACCGTACGAGCTGTGAATATAAATTATTACCATTCATGTAAATGGGCTGCTCCCGCCCGAAAAAATTGTACATTTCATTTATGTTTCTTTAAGGATTTTCCGTGGCTAAGTGATTGAATATCGTTCCTTCATAACTATATATGATGGCGAAAAAAGAGCTGATTTAATGATGTTCATTTCAAACGTTCATTAATCGATAAACTCAAATAACTATTACGCCATTATATATATTTCTTAAATATTTCAAATGTACATTTTAGTATGAAGCAACAATTACTGTGACACCATCTAACATTGTTATAATAAATAAATAGAGGTTAAAAAAACACGCTACGGAACCTAAAAGTGTAAAACATGGTGTGCTCGATATACTTGTATATAGGATAAAGTGGCCAAAAGGACAAAAAATATTTGTACATAACGAAAACAATCTATACATGAAAAACTAACTCTTGAAAACGATCTAGAAATTGCATAATCTAATTTAGATTTTTCGCTCTAATTTTAACAAATAATAATCATCTTAAAAATGATGCTCTAAATGATGATCTAAAAAAAGAGCAGATATTTTTATTAAAAAAAAGATAAGAATATTAAAGCACAGAAACTCTTTTTAAATCTCAACTTTTTGAATGAGATTGTAAAATGAGTCATCATTTTAATTCAATGGCAGATTATTACTTGTCAGATCACGGAATTTTATGACTTTTTTATAATATGTTAGATGATTGAATGTAACATTAAGAAGTTTTACTATTTTAATAGTTCTACAAATAAGAGTTCATTAATTTTTAGTTTTAGATTATTGTAAATTATTTTACAAAAAAAATTAACATTTCGATTGTCTGCCGTGATTTTTTTTGAGTAAGGGTCATACATTCACGTGACTGGCATATGTATAATCTGCAAATCCGCATTGGGGTGGATCTTAGAGGATCAAGCCCTAATCCTTCTCTCTGAGCAGATAGAAAGCCTTTGCGGAGCGGTAGGATAATACAAGACCCCTACATAGTGTATTGAACAAGATATGTGGGCAAAAATTAGTATGCCTTAGTAATATTCCTTATAATGTCAATTTTTACCCATATTCCTTTTCTTTGTGAACCTGACACAGTCTTGTTTGTTTGGATTTAAATTGCAGCGTGATAGAATTATGGACACTTGCTGGAGAAATTACTTTCTAAAAAAAATTATGTGACAGTTCGTATTTAATAATTGCAGTACTACTTAGACAGAAAGAAAATTAATTTACTTTTTAATAAGTTTTATTTTAAAAAAAGCTACGTAACTTAAGTAAATAAATTAATAAATATATGGGACATTTACACACACGGTCGTCCGTTCCCAAAGTAAGTAACTTAATACTTGTGTTATGGGTGACGGACAACTGGTAAATATACAACATGTATAATTTTAAATAAATACTTAAATACAAATATACTCCCAGGCTCGAAGAACTAACAAATTGTTTATAGAAAATGTTGGCCCTCGGTGGGAATCGTACCCACGACCCACTGAGCTGAAGGCAGAGTCACTACCCACTGCGCAAACGTGCCAGTCATGAAGGTATGGTAATTGGATGTTATACCCGTGGCTTTACAAAATTTTATTGTTCCATTTATGTAGCAAATATGAAAAGGCTTTTTTAGAATTATCGCCGTTCTAATGAAATAGCGTTACAGAAAAAAATAAAGGCATTGAATTGTTAATAAATATTTGTAATAAAAATATTTTATGTATGAATATAAGTTAGTATGTATTCTAAGTAAAAGATGATATTTCTTGAGTACGTTTTTTTATATCTTGGAACATAAAACAATCTTATCAAACTTTTTTGTACGCAAAATCTTTGCGATTTTGTCGTGGAGTCTATCTCCTGATGATGCTTCGGTTGCGGGGCGAAACGATTGTTGAGTTTGTGATATTGAACCTGTGTAGTGCTTGTGTATTGTGGTGGAAGTGGTGGAGGTTTGTGCATGTGTTTTTACGAATCCTGCACGTATCGGGTATGAAAATACTGATAGTCCACTATACATTAAACACTATATATATTTTCTATTTACTGTATCGCGGATTATAGCAAAATAATTTTATTATTACTTTTGTAAATTGGATCTCCGCAAAGTAACGCCTAATTCTATTTGATAATGTCATGGACTGAATATCAATTGATTACGGTAATGGTATGGCAAATATATTTGTCCATAGATAAATTTCCCTTCGCTATAATTGGAAAGGATTTCTATAGGATATTCCTAGAATATTGCAGATTCAATGACGACGTCTTCCTTCACAATAAAGCACTCCATTGGGCTCTCACTATTTTTCATTCATCAGACGTACCCTTTGTACATGACTCAAAAAATCTTATATATATTCTTTATATGACGAGGATTATCTCAGTTTTTGAAATAAGTCTTTTCAAATTAATCGAGTAACACTTACTTGTGCAGACACATTAAAATTTTAACGGGAAATGCAGTAGTTACTGTTCGCTGGCAACTGTTTTATAATTATGCTACTGTCGAGAGGGAAATTTCTTCAAATAGCTTCACTTGCCTGGAAATAAAACATATAAATCTCGTCCATTTTTATATTTTACAACATTAATTATTTTCATTGCAACACATTGTCGTATCTTTTGTAGACGACTTCAGTACTACTCAATAAAGGGTTCCATATAAAAGGTCTGACTTATTTGTTATAATATCTTGAAGTTTGCAGTGAAGTTAATAATTATATACGTGATCAATAGTTTTTATGACTTGTTGTAAATATCACAAAATAATCTTAAATAATTCTGTAGATTCGTCTGTTTTTGTGTCGTTGATGCAAAAAAGCGATGATTAGAAAACAAAAAGCAACTAATAAAAGTGGCTTAGTTAGTATAGTGTAAATTTAGTACAAATATATTGATACTGTTGGTAATCCGAATTGAAAAATTATGTCGGTTTGTCCGCGTGTCTGTGTGTCTGTCGGTCTTTCTTTCTGTTTGTGTGTCTGTCTGCTATACTTTTACCACTAATCCACCTTACTAGTATTGATGAGATTTGACACAATTCAAGCTCATACTATAATAATAATAATATACCATAATTATAACTTATCCTCAGTATACTTTGATATTGTTAGATCTATAGATATCAAATTAAAATTAGTTTGTTATGGAAGAATATAGATTTAAAAAATTGATAGCTATTTATTACTTTGATGTTGGAGTGAATTATTTTTACACAACTTGAGTCAAACCAGAAAAGCATGTCTAATTTACTTTAAAGCTAAACAATAATAAAACTATTCTTCTTTCAAGTCTATAGTGTCATCAGCAGTGGAGTTAATTGTTTAGCAAGTTTAGATAAATTAATTCGTTTAATTATCCTCTCAAATTTTACGCATGAGAGCTCTGTAATTACGGAGTTTAGCAGTTATTTAGCTAACAAAATGGTGCCAATTTGTGCGGTAAACGATCCCTACTGACATTCAAGTGTGAGTTTTGAGAACAAAAGACTGTAAGATGATTCTCATATCTTATTAATAGAATTCAACTTTCTACATTTCATTTCATTATTTGTTCGGAAGCTAATGTTTATTTTTAAAGATTTCTTCCCATGAAGATCTCAAATGAGGGCAATGACGAAATCCATACATCTATATTATTATTATTATAAAACAAAGTCTGTATAAGCAGTTTGTTTATATGTGATCGATTTCTAAAAATCCACTTGACTGATTTTTGTACAGTTTTTACTAAAAGATAGTGCAAATCTTCCGAAACGTTTAAGTTATCATTGTTGTTTGATATCAAATGTCAGTTTAGCATATACTTGCAATAGCATCCTTCCCGTTTCCTTCCGCACGCACTTCAGTCGCAAAACGCCGTCGCAAGACGCACGTCGTACGTTGCACGTCTCATGAACGATCGCCGCACACGCATAAATTTGTTATAAGTTCGCACCGCACCGCTGGCACGGTTGTGTGTATTTAAGTGTTAACATCAGTGAATGGACAAAAATTACGGATTTATGTAAATTTAGTCGAAAAGGTCGGTTGATTGTAAAAAAAAATCCCTATTGGAACCTTAGTCGCGTGCGCCGCGTAAACCAGCAGATATACACTAAAATTAATGTATATCATATATCTACAAAAATACTACAAAAAAGTCCGCGATAGCATGCATGTCCTTATCTCTTATGGTTAACTAATAACTACTTTTATGTTCAAATTTCAATTAAACTATTACACTGATTTCGACGCGGGCGAAGCCGTAGGCAAAGCTAGTGTATTATAAAAGTGAAATTATGTCCGTCTATCTATTACGATTTAAAGGCACATCCACTAAAGCAATATTGAAAAAATTTGGTATTAGCTTTTCCGAGATAAGAAAATATATTAGGAGATATTGCAAATCTTTTTCTCAAGTTACACACACGGGAGGTGTGTGTAACTTAAATCCTGGTGGTGTGTATTTTAAATCCTATCAGCATTTTAGAGGTGAAAAAGAAGAAATTTGACAAAAATACTAATAATAATAAAAGACAATACGACTTCCTCATTATTGTATTATAACAAAAGTGGCCTAAGTCGGAGTCTGGATGAGTTTACGTCGCTTTTTATGACTGTGTATATATTCCTAAAAACGGTACTAGAAAATAAGTTCAAAAATATATAGGATATTTTTTTTATTATTTAATATGTAATGCTGTTGCATATCCGAATAAAGTTAAAAATATGTACAAAAGTAATAATAAAATTATTTTGCTAGAATCCGCTATACAGTAAATAGAAAATATATGTAGTGTTAAAAGTGGACTATCCGTATTTTCATACCCGATACGTGCAGGATTCGTAAAAACACATGCACAAACCTCCACCACTTCCACCACAATACACAAGCACTACACACGTTTACAATCACAAACTCAACAATCGTTTTGCCCCACAACCGAAGCATCATCAGGAGATAGACTCCACGACAAAATCGCAATTCCATAAGTTATTTTAAAATGTGTAATGCAATACTTTTTTAATAGATCGATTTAATATATTTATAACCTTTAGTTTTGTCTTAAATCTTAAACAGACATACCAAAATATGGGTCGTTTCAGAGAATTGCTTTCTCAACTATCTTACACCGTAATATATCTCGTAAATTTGCGCACAACGCACAAACACGACCCTTGACATTGTTGGTAGAAATAACGAGACTACTAAACCCTAAGGTAAACAGTTGTATAAGTAACTAAGTGTTTATAAATGAAATTTTATATTCTTGTTATAATATTTTGAGTTTTATAGTTTATACCATACATATATAATAACACTAAACACAATAAGTAAAAAAGCCAACACTCAATGATTTCTGTATTTCAATACAAAAGTAATTGACTAAAATGAAATGGACGAACGCACCACAACAAAGTAAAAATAAAACAAATTAACCACTTAATAATACTACTTAGGTTTAATTAAAAGCGTATCATTTTAAAGATGCAAGAAACAGTTTCTAAATAAAGTCGCTTTTTACAGGAACTATCATGCTCTCACCTCGATTTTATTCAGTTACATTCAATTGACGGCGCTAATAGAAACGTTGCATATGACAATGCAGTTGGATTCTCGAGAGATCTCTTCCGTTCTACTCGAAACTCGGCCACACTCACCGGAAAGCCGAACACGCCGATATTTCTCGTGTACATTTTGTAACGTGTAGTTTAAATTTTCTTAACTGAATATTTTATGAGCACTTTAAAAATTAGACGTAGTAAGCTGAACAAAGATTTATTTCTTAAAAAGAAATTTGTCGATGTAAAAGCTTGCACCTAGGATATAACTCAAAAGTGTAAAGCACAGTTTTGATGGAGGGCTTTGGTCATACCTAGTTAACAAACGTTTGGTATAGTTTTATACCAAAAGTTTGTTAAAAAAAGTTTGTTGTTTGTTTGTTTGTTACCAGCAGTAGGTTTTGGTACAAACACGCGACCACTTTACTACAATTTACATAATCAATCAATCCATCAATCAATCCATCAATTGATCAATTTATCTATCGATCAATTTATCGATCAACCTAGTGATCAATCGAGCAATCAATTGAGCTAGCTATCAATGCAGCGAATCGCTAGACATCCCGGATGGATCTGCTTTTCGTAATAGAGATATTTGCAGGATTGGGGAGTGACAGAAGCTACTGTTCCAAGACTACAGTCCATGCGAACGAAGTCCCTAGTAAAAGCTAGTTATAAATAACTTACATGAAATCCCAACACCATTGCTAACCATTCACTGTCAAGTCCAAACACGACATTTAGAATTTATTATTAAAGCCCCTCTTCTAACTATAAATGGATTTTGAAATTGATCCGATCAATAATGAATTCGGAATGATGAATCTTGAATACATTATAAAATTACACATTGTATAAAGTAAAACACGTTTTGAACAAAAACTGCAACATAGTCTTATTGACATCTAATATTTTGTTATAATAATAATGTCCTCAATTGTTATTAATAAGAACAAATTGTATGGTAAATATCGTACTTGATCCATTGAAGCAAGTATGGTCTCGGAGGCTTCTCAAATCAAGTTATGTAATTATTTTGAACATACAAGAAATCGCACATAATTAATTGTTATACAGTTATTTGAATTCATACTTCACAGAAAAAATAACTGAAGAGATTAATGGAAATCTGATAAATAAAACGTTTAAAGGTTTAATTTACACGGTATAACAAAAACCGCCAAAGATGAAAAATGTGCTACTGATTTTTATAAAGGAGTCAAGTATTCTTACCCCAAAAGGCACTGATTAGTGCATTTGTAAAAATTAATATGTTTAAATGATGTTCTCAATTAATTATGTACTAAATGAGTGCATAGTAAAGAAGAATTAACATCCCCAAAGTAAATAAAATTAATAAATAAATAAACACTTCTTAATAATAAACTTCTACAGACCCATTTGATCTTTGCAATCCTCCCGATTTTTTTTCTCGGATCTAATCTGCAATTCGCGATTTCTATGTTAGCCTGACTATTTGAGTATTCAAAAACTAATTTTAAAACAGATATTAGAAATATACATATAAATATAACAAAAAAATATTGTAATCTGTTCAAAACGATCAATACGAATATCAATTTTTAGTGTGGAGTGTTTGGGTTTTATTTTTTTTTAATTATTACTATTCAAAACTTGTTAAATTTCCATGAAGAAGTCTCAACCATTGTTAAAAATTAATTCGATCTCGATTATAGCCAAGTAAAAAAGTAAAGTGTCGGTTACAATTACAACAACGGTTGTTACAATCCCACTGCTGGGCATAGGCCTTCTCTCTCCGTTTAAGAGAGAGAAGGGTTGGAGCTAAGACCTAACACGCTGCTCCAATGCGGATTGGTAGGTTACACATATGTCCAGAATTCTCTAGAGATATGCAGGCTTCCTCACGATGTTTTCCTTCACCGAAAAGCGTGTGATAAATTGCAATTATCAATTAGACACAAGAGTTATAATAGAAAAACTCATTGGTGCCTGCCCGGGTTTGAACTCGTGTTGCCCTCGAAAGAGTAGCACGGTCTCACCGCTGAGCTATAGCACAGCTCTAGCTATAGCATAGCCTAGTGCGTATTGAATATCGATTTCAAATACTCTTTAAGTAAATTTGAAATATAAACTATATAAACTCCATATCCATGAAAATAATTTTATTTGGTACTAATCGTCCGTTGCCGGTGAATATTTATTCCTTTTACAAAAATTAAAATGAAAAACAATAGTTTTATTGCCTATATTATATTTTCTGCTAATAATTATAAAAAAAATAATTAACGTATTATGTTAACGATAACTTAATAATATGAAATATATCGAATAACGTAAATATATAAATACATATCGTATTATATTCGAGGCACTGTTATATTTCCACTGATTGGCTGCAAAATTAGCTCATTTGCAGTTGTACAAATTTAACCTCGAAATTTTACTCATTTTATTTACATATAGATAATAAGTTCTTTACATATATTCTTTTGAACGACTCATTGGAAAGGAAAGACCCTGATATATAGCTACCGTTGAAATCTTAGATGAACCGCACGTATCCAAATATTAGCTATTGAAATTTCTCTTAAAGGGTAAATGAAGTAAATGAGTACATAAATGATACGATCTATAGACATAGGAAGGGATGGTAATTAGGAGAATGTGTAATATATAATATACGGCAGAAACTATAATACATTCTACGAATCCCTTGCAATATTATCTGCTGATAAATAGGAATTAACCCACAACCACAAAAATTATATCTAAACTTGACCTACTTGTAAAAATATAATCTATTTCGGAATCAAGTCTTATCGGTAGTCGAATACTAGAAAAATCTCAAAAATTATTGTTAAACTTTACCAACATGGTGATATGGTGATCTACCTTGACTCTGTTACATATTTAAATGTTTGTGTTTTAGAACAGGATTCAGTACTACAATAAACAAAAAAAACTTTGTTTCGACGCCACTTATTTTTACTTAAAAAGGGACAGAAATCAATAATTTTATGATAAATGAAGATAACAATCATATTTTAGTGTATACTATATTCATATCTAAACAACATGCATACTTTTGATCACGATTACAGTCTTATGCTTTACTCCAGTTTAATCATAAAGAACCAAATCTTTTTTATCATTAAGATATGTATCGAAAAGTCTTCTAGATTCCTAAAGAAAATTTCAGATCTATTCACAAGCAAATAATCGGTTAGAGAGGTGTCGTAGGAGGCGACTAAGGTATGTGCCGTGTGGAATCCGGCTGTATAGAATAGACCACCCTCATTTCTTACTGAGGTGTCGTAAAAGGCGACTAAGGTAAGTTGACGTCAGGCAGGCGGCCGGTCGTAAAAGACGTAGCCAAACCATGTGACAAAATGTTTGTAACAAGTTGTGCCGACCCCACTTGTAGTGGGGTAAGGGCAGAAGAATGATGATGGTGTTAAAACAGGTTAGAAAAGAGAATCATACAAAATAATAGGTAGTAGTACAATCTAGCAGTCTTATCGCTAGGTAGCTATCTCATCCAAACAACCAGATTGACTAAAGCTAGTAAAGTTTCTTATTGGCTCGTCTCGATAGGAACAGCCTTCCGAACCAACAGTAGAGTTGACGATTCAAAAGCACTTGTTTACAAGTTTATTTGAATAAAGAATATTTTGATTGTTAATTCGAATAAAAGAGACCGTAGTATCAATGTATAGACATTATGTTAATGTAAAAAAAAATGTATTGCGAAATATCCTAATACTTATTACAAGTGTAGCGTAACTCTATTATTCAGAACTAGAGTATCCAACAAGTGGCAAGGGACATTTATGCCCTGTAACATAAATGAGCCTATAACCCTCGAGGCTTCATGAGTCCAATATCTAATATTACGTAGTACTCTCAAAATTGAAGGGTATACAATAAATTAATTTAATACGCAAATGCTGTTTGCATACGTTTAACAGTTTAATATAGCTAATACTCTCCTTATAATAACATAGACTGGGGCTTGCAAAATATGTAGATTTAAATCTTCAAGGAAAGATACTGTTGGCAATGTTTTTCGTGGTACTTTTAAATAATTTCCTTTCCTTTCACGTATCTTGGAAATATTACTTCGTTTATTTAGTGTCGCTAAAAAATTGAATTGTTTTAAATTCTGAAATTAATAAGGATTTATAACAACAATAATAATTGAAGATTTCAGTGTCGCAGATGAATAAAATAGTCTAATTGGGACTGTTAATATCAAATCAAATGTGAAAGATTGAAACAAATGTGAGGAAATGCATGCAATGGAAATGACGACAGCTGGATACTGCTTATCAACTTTTGAAGTGATGGCAACTATAAAATTTATAAGTTTTTCTAAATAAATTTGATTTGTAACTGTCCCTGTGGTATTGCTTATTGCTACAGAAATTTTATATTCTGTTATAGTTTTTACAGTTTTTTGTTAAATAAGGTAAATGTCATTGGATATGGACACTTGAGGTAAAATTAATTTTATACGTATGCAACTCATGTGCTCTTCATGAGATATATCTTCATCATATTTAACAGTCTATCTTTTACGTCAAATGGAGGAGGCTTGAATTGAACTTATTTGTTGGATGGACGTATGGACTAAGATCATAAGTCTAATCAGATGAAGGCAATATGGTATATTGATAATAATTATAAGAATAAATCGTTAGATATAAGTCTAATATAAGAGACCACAAATTCAAATCTGAATACCAGTAAAGATAGGAAAATGTTAACTATTTGCGGTCCGGTAATAGTTGCTGAATAATACAGCACAAAAAAGTTTTAAAATGGAGAAATACTTGGGTTTAAAATAAAAGACGTGCGCTCGGTGCGTGGCGTAGAAAGGAAAGGAAGTTTTTATTGCAGTGTTGCCAATTACAGTATATTTGTTTAGAAACATTTTTATGTCTTTAACAGTTGCACATATTATAAAACAGAGTCCGTATAAGCTGTCTGTATGCGTTCGATTTTCTCAAAATTTACTGAACGGATTTTTATACGGTTCTTACTCAAAGATAGTTCAATTCTTGTCTATCTGCCAATTCTTCTCCTCCTCTGCCTCTCATTCTTATTTTTATTTTCTGAGAATTCTAAAAAGGATCCCATCCTTACAAAAATATTTATGAACTCATTTATAAATTACAATGTCCTTCACATACTGGAGGCGCTCCGAATTGCTTCCAAATAGCTCATTCAAAATATTTCAGCACGTTAATAAGACATACGCAGCATTCCTCAGTTTATAGAGAAATTTCATTACAAGTCTCTTAGTCACTTTCATTTCTCTTTACGTAAAAAAGAGAGTTTCATTAATATATAATCCGCAATAAAATTATTATTAACCTTTTTTTGGGACTAAGAGAAAAAATTTGGTTGTGTATGTTTTTAATATCAAACGTTTTGATAAAATGTAAAAAAGACAAGAAGTTGCTCAATTTATTCACAGGATATTACAGAACAATAATTCATCCATGGAGAAAGTCGACGAAAGTCTATCTGTATGTCTGTCTATCTGTTACGCTTTCAAGATTAATCGTTTTCCCTTCGAGAAGTTGCAGACACAGATAGTACAATACATAGCTGAAGGTATTTCTACACGAACGAAGACGCGGGTGTCTCTAGTATATCTACACAATACATCGAAGGTCCCTGTCAATTTTGTAACAACATCCTGTTAATATTAGATTATTTTATGCGGCGATGAAATGCGTAACATATGACTGACTCCCGTATACAATAACGGTTCAATTTTAACAGACAAGTGTATATTGGAAATGCATAATTTATGCAAATTAATTTTGTTATGAGTAAAATCAAGTTTCCAAGTTCTTCTATTAGTATAGAACGTAGGAATCGATGAAATGTTTTCATTAGTATATTCTATTAGTATTTACCTATTAGTATCTACTTTTAAAGTCTTTGAAGAACATTTTAAGAAAACATTTATCAATTTAAAGGGCTTAAATATTTATAGTAAATATTATTTAAACGAAATACAAATATTTTGTGCAAATTTGAAGAAATTGAGCAATCAGAAAGTTATTAATTAAGGGGTAAACTTTTTTGAGTTTTGCACGTCGAAATATATTATTTATCCATGTGTAATATATATAATATATATTTATCTTCACAAGGAAATTTGCTAGAATTCATTAAGTAAAACTGTGAAAAACAATATAATAGGTACAGATATGGAAAATATTAACGTGAAAAGTTAATTATAATACTTAAAGATTGCTACTATCCCACAGCTGAGAGGCCTTTGTGTCTTTTACAAGCTTAATTAAGTTATAATTAATTGAGGTTACATTAAGGTTTTTGCATAATTAGTTCAGAAGAAATTATTTACCTCAACGAACAAAGAAAACCAAAATACTAATCTACTACTTACTCATCAAAAATTTTATACGATTTCCCAACTTCCAAACATCATTCTTTGCCGATAAAATTATCTTCTAAAACCAGCACTTCATCAATAAAATTTTCACGGTGGCATTTCTCGTAACCGGTGTCGACTCAAATTTTCATTAGTACATTTTTATTTAATGAAACCGTTTTCGTGTCAGTTTTTTAACGTAAATAAAAAATCACTTTGGTCCCTTATGACGTACGTGTTGGTTTATCAAAATCATCACTTAAATGTGAGTTGTGGAAGTAACGGCCGTTATTTGCTAGATTTCTATGTGTCGAGGGTATGGACTACGTAGCGAATAGTGGTAGTTTTAATCAGTGCTTACCATTTGGCATGTTATCGCGGTGTTGTGTAGCCGAGTCGCGTGTGACGGCTCACGCAAGCAGACTGTTGCTCCCGTCCGGGCTAAGGATGCGTGCGCAACCTGATCCCTCTGACCCCCTCCTCCACAAGCCCAGGCCTTCACTGATCAAATGCCGCCAACGAATATTTCGTAGAGCATTCGTAGCATTTGATTCTTTGTCTTAAGACAATAACAAGTTTCCAATATGTCACCACTGTTGTGATAACACGCGCTGTTCGAAGACTAGACTTCTCACACTAAGGTATTTTGGACGAACTAACCTCGAGTTATTTCCGAATTCTGCTCATCCGAGTTGATTTATAAAACAATCAAAGCAAACATTTTAAACTAAATCTAAAACGCCAAAATAAAATTTTATTGCAATCCATTTTTTTTAACTTTCTTAATTTACAATATCATTCTAAAGGTATTGTACAGAGAAATATTTCTTTTACTCAGTAAGTTTTGTATTTTCAGCATTGTATGGAATGTAACTGAACGGTTCTTTTAGTGATAAACAGGTCATGACTTCAACAGATATAAATATTATAATGAAACGAAACTTCGAGAAAATTAACTTTCCTACACACCCAATCGATGCCAACGATCTTTGATATGGTGATCATTCGAATTTATTTCTACGATAATACTTTGTAAGAAAAATAAATGGCATGACTGTGGGACAGGCATTTATCAAATCTTATAATTTATTAAAATCCATATTAAAATAATGAAATATTTTAATGTTTTGTTAAGAGATTGATAAGAGAGAGATTTATTAAAAGCTTTTCAACGTGCTCAATAATCACGAAACTGAGTTTTCATTTCTAATAATATCTTTTTCACCTTGTTCAATGTTATATTGTTACACAAAGTCAAATCTCGGGGATCACTCCAACCTCCTTCGCCTTCGATTACATCGAAAAATGTATACTCATCATCATCCAAATCGATATGTGTGTATACTTCGAGATAGGGTGGAAATAAGACATTTTTTAATTTTTTCTGCATTGTTAAAGCCTTGACTACATTATTTAAAATATCACAACTCCCTAAAACTCCAGAACAAGTATTGGTCTTTATAACTCTAGCTATTGTACTATAAACGACCTTAAATTTTTTATTCTCCCTTCGATTTAAAGAGAGATACAATAATGATCTTGACCACGTGCTATCATCAACCACACAGAAAAGATCATAATGTGCCACAATCACGTTCCAAGTTGACGCTTCCATCGCTAGGACACCTGAATGATGTTTTGGATCCCAAGTTGTAAATTCAACACGATAAGCATTATCGTATATTACAGATTGATCTGTTCCTATTGATACGAATTCACACTGAGGTAAGGTTTTTGCTAATTTTCTCATATAAATAATCATATACAAGAAATCTTCTATGAGATATACGTCGTCATCTAAAAAAATTACGTTACCTTCATAACCCTCTGTACAGGATAAATTTTGAAACACTTTATTAGCTGTCCACCACCAAAAATGCTTTTGTACTGCTTTATTTGGTTGTCGATATTTTCCGTGTACATCAGGGGTAAATGCTCCAGTACAATTCAAAAACTGCGCTTTTTCAGAATTCAGCTTGTGGGGGCAATCATTCACACTGTGGCCAGGAAATTCGTCTGGATACGCTTGTAAGGAGTATGGATAAAATATTTGCAACACCCGACAAAAGTTTATGCTCTGAATTAATTTATTCATGTTATCATCTAAATGTGAAAGGGAGAATATTACTAGGGCATCTTGAATTCCGATAACATCACATAAAGAGGCTATAAGATATTTAAAAGACTCGCTGTATCTACGCACTTGTACGACGAGGACAGAGGTATCATTCGTTATAGGACCAAACTTATCCAAATTCATAATAGTTTCTTCTCGATTATACTTATTTATTAAGTATCTTACTTCTGTAGTATTGAACTTTTTTGAATATATTTCTTTATATCTGATAAATTCAAGTGCATTTGTGGACAAATCGTTCAAAATACTGTATTTATTCATCCATCGCGGTAAATAAAATAACAAAATTAAAGTGAGAATAATACTATACATAACATTCTGCAAAAATGAACACAATGCTCGAAGGCGCCTCTTAATCATAATAATTTTTAAAGAATAAAATAAAAGTATAAAAATGAAAAAACCATTATAAAAAATTGTCACTGTCAATAAATATACTAATACGACGTAATATAACGGCGAGTACATCACTTACCTTATACCTATACATATAATTATAATAATTATAATTATTTTATTAAGAAACATTTTCTCCAAAATACAGTAGTACTTTTTTACATCATTTTGTGACAAATATAATTGGACAACCTATGATAAATAAACAGAAATAGTTTTTATATCCGGTTATAATTCCGGTTATTCACACAATAAACATTTTTTTATTCCATATCAAGAAGTATTAAGTATTCTTCATATCTAAAAAATGGTGCCTTGTTGAAAAATTGTAGTAGAGATCAGGATCCTCGCAATGTTTTTTTATATTTTTACTGAATCACGATTTTCTACAGGTTTAAATTACAATCCCAGTTATTTAACTTTTTAAGAAGAGTGTTTAAGAATGTTCACATATCACGTCAAGTTTTCACATACCTATCAAGTTGTACGATTGAGATAAGTTTAAATTCATAGTCTACAGGCTTAATCCACAACTTTGGCCGAGTAAACTTAAATCTTGAAAATTATATAAGGAGGTCCAATCAAAACGCACGATGTTAATTGTAAATAAAACAAAAGAATTTCAGAGAAGTGCCTTTATTTTTTTATTATGATATTAGGATCTATGACAATTATGTATCAAACCACATATTGGTCTAATGCTCACCAAAGCTTCTGTGGCATACCTCTTCCAAGCAGTTACGGTCTTATTCCACTTAGGGTAGGAACTTTTTTTACAAGAAATAAAGTACATATATGTACCTAAGTCTGAGAAGGATATTAAACAGTTTTTTTAATGAATAGTACTTTAACATTCTTTAAGACCTCGCATAATTTAGTCTTTTTTTTTAATACTTCATACGTCTCACCATCATAATTATAACTAAAATAACGCCGTATTGTGATTTGTTCATTTTTGGCAACGCTGCACTAACTAAATAAAGTGTAATTTTCTAACACTTATAGTGTTAAACATTTTGATGCTATAAAGAGTATTTTGTACATTTTTGTACAACGGTTTAAAAGTTTAATGTAGTAAAAAACTGATTTTAAAAGTATAGTTGGCAGCCATACTTACAATCACCGCAATGCTCTAATAAGAATTTGCAGGTTACATATATCTCAGATTTATATTTTTTATCACGATGGTACTGATGGTGTCACGATTGAGCAATTTAACTCTCCTATATAAATTATATATAGTAAGTATGTAAATATAAATTCTATTGCGCTAAAATCTTATATTGTCTATCATGCTTCAATATCTCAAATCATTATAAAATAATTTTATTTGTTTTAAAAAATGTTAAACATTTTTATGGTGATTAGACGGCATATTTCCTTCATATTTTAAATTAAAAATATATTTATTGTCTTCCACAAGAAATCTCAAACTTAGACACACTAGGCTCCACACAGAACTCCGAACTTAACTTTTATCTATTTCAGTTTCATTTCACCCAAAATAATTCTATTGCTTACATTACTTACATTTGATAAATAGAGAAATTAATATAAAAGCAATAAAACCAAAGTCATATATTTCACAATTTTTCATGAATATACCTTTATTCACTTTTTATACTCATAAAATGAAAACAATGTGCGAGAAACACAATTTGAAAATGCCGCCTTTTCTATGAGGACGGTAAAGTTATTAAAGTCTGCCTGCAATCAAATCAAACTCTTTCATTGATTATAAAATAATATAAAAGATACAAAACATTCATTGTCATAAAGTTTTAGTTATATGTTATTTACTTTTAGTTTTTTAAACAAGTGTTGTTGTTTAAGCACTAACCTAATATTTTAAAATAAAAAATGAAATGCTAAACGACAACGTAGTATCCGGTTGCCTAAATTTGTCGCAAGGCGGCGCTAGTGGTATAACGTCAGTCGTGTGTAATGTGTATCTATCTGTTTTGAAACCCAAGCAAGCTAAGTGATTTAGTTCCTTGAGCAATTGAAGGATTTTTAAGTGTTTCTTAGTGTAATTCGCTATTTCAGAAAATGGAAAAAAGAGTCGTTTTGGAACTAAGGGGAAGAAATCCTTCACAGGTAAATAAAATTAGTATTTCGTTATATTGGAATGTTTTGTCGATACGTATATCCTGAGATACATATTGTTTATTAATAATTACCAATATTGTCGTTAATTTAAGAATATTATCACCTCATATTCAAATGCCGCTAACCTAGATCGTTTATGCAGTTTTAAGATGTGGCGTTATTGTTTATAGAAGTCGCAATTATCATAATGTTACGTGCATTCGTATCCACGTTTTTAATTTGCAATCAGACATTGTAGTTTTGATTGATAAGCCTATAATTACCTGTTCAATTATAGTCATTAATAATTAAAATCACTAATTCTCGTTACATTTTCATTTTGAGGTTAAGTGTAATATTATAATAGGTACGAAGCTAACTTTCAAAACTGTAGCGTGATTGAAATAATTTTTATACGATGTATTGTTTCAATCTATCTAATTATTTTTAATTAAATCTTTATTAGGGTTGAAAACAAGTCTTATCATCTTATATCATCTCATTTATTGGATTATTACTACTTTGGCCTACAATATATTTTAAGAACGAGGAAGTTATTGTAATTTACCCAAAAATCATACATAATTTTTTAAATTCTTTAAAAAAAGTAAAAAAGTGTTTGCTAAATATTAAAACATAGCTAGTTATACGTAATTTCGCGCCCTTTCACCTAACTTAATGCTTTCTAGAAATTCACTGGAAATGTTATTTCCGAATATTTTTTAATATATTGATTGCACTTAGTTCGTTTGACAATTTCTTCAAGACTCATATATTATTCCGTTTATGTTTTCTTGACGCACGCCTTACCAATACAGCGGCCATTTTTATTGCGTCGCGATGATTCGTGTCATCCGCCATTGCAAGACGATAACTATCATTATATTATCAGCTATAAATCACAGTTTATTATTATACCTATGAAAACGATAGCTATTACACATCCCCTATAAGCTAAACTGAAAAAATCGTTTTGGTAAACACTCCATTGTGAGAATTTTAAAACTGCGTTAGTCGAACCTTTGACAACTTACACCATTTTGACGTTTTAGTAGGCTTGACTTTCGAAATCTGTACACGAAGCCAAATGCAAGACTTCTTTGTTTAAAAGTTTATTCTAAAGATTGTTCTTTTAAATAAAACCTGTAGAAATACACTATTATTTTAATCCTAATATTTGTAAATGTCAAATATGCACTTGCTTATAACCTTATTGAATTCCTAAGTAGGGCTGCCATCATTTTTGTGGTTTACGTATGTACGAATACATACTATCTATACATAAACACTGTTGATAGAACATTAACTTTTTATGAACGACTAGGCGTGAATAAAAAATCACTCATATGCTCTCTTTATATAGGTATATAAAAAAATTAAACTTGCTTTATATATTTTAGTTTGTACTATCAAAATTTGTGAACTTTGCAGTTTTTTAACAAAGATAAATGAATATTATGACATGCTGAACATTACCAAATTTTTTTTATTGTTGATAAGTTTTTAAATCATGTAATAATTTAAGGAAAATAAAATTAATTTACAATGTATTTATATATTATTTCTGACATATTTATTGGACATAGAAATTTAACTTTTAAATCTTATCACCATATTGTGAGGCTAAAATAAATTTAGTTTATTATTATATCATGTAATTAATTAATTATTAATTAAATAGTTAATTCTTTTCAGGTTAAGGAGCTTAATTTGGATAACTCTAGAAGCACTAGCATTGTTGGGCTATCAGACCAGTACACCAACCTTGAAATATTAAGCCTTAACAATGTTGGTTTAACATCACTCAAAGGATTTCCTGCATTACCAAAGCTCAGGAAGTTGGAACTCTCTGATAACAGGATATCTAATGGTCTCAACTTTCTTAATGGATGCAAGAAATTAACACATCTTAACTTGTCAGGCAACAAAATTAAAGATTTGGACACATTAACACCTCTAGATCAGTTTGAAAACTTGAGAGTCTTAGACTTGTTCAACAATGAAGTCACTAATATTGATGATTATAGAGTAAAAGTTTTTGCACTTCACCCATCGCTTAAATACTTGGATGGGTAAGTAAATTTATTTCCTTTGATTTTATGTGTGAAGAAATAGATCCATTTTGTTGATCGTAGTAACTGTTTAATCCAGTATTGAAAACACTGGCCTTATGTGAGGTTTGTTTAGCTAAATTTAATGTGCAGTAAAAAATTATATATAGAATAATAATCTGTATAAGGAGACTTATTACCAGCAAACAATATTAGAGGCTTATTACCATAATTTACTTACCACTAACAGACTATAAAGCAATTATTTATTTAGATTTTAGTAACATTTACATATGTTACATTTCAGATATGACAGAGAAGATAGAGAAGGGGAGGATAGTGATGCTGAGGAAGATGATGGTGAGGAACTGAATGGGAATAATGACAGTGAAGCTGAAGGTCAGCATTAATAATTTTTATGTATTTAAACAAAAGAGGTATTTAATTGCTGTCTAGTCAGATATGATAATGAGAGCAAATTGAGAAACAACTTCAAGCATATTACTAAATAGAACTGTGGTCTGTTAAAACAATATTAAATAGCATAAATACAATATAATCTTATATACGAAATTCTTGTGTCACAATGATAGTTACCATACTCATCTGAAATGGCTTATTTAGTAGTTTTGAGAATCGGCTACTATCTATTTTTCATACCATTACCATCCATTCATTTGATAAGGGTTGACCATGCGCAACATTTATTTTTTATAATGTACACTAGAAATTCCCTAGAAATAATTTATGTGGCAACACAAAGTTTACTGGGTCAGCTACTTATTATATAATAATTCTATATCAATGTAATATATAAATCTGTAGCTTTTAAATTATGCATCATTCTATGTAAAATAACTTTTAATAACTATATATCATTCATCCCCATTCCATGGCAATATATCAGTATAAAATTGAATAGCTACTATAAAAATGTGTAACATTATAATGACTTACAGAGCTGGACATAGATTTGGGTCCTCTAGTGATTGACGATGCCAGTTTATCTGATCGCCCTCCTGAGGCAAAGCCCAGTCTCCTAGTGTCGTTATATACAGTATATGGTCTGCTTTTCCATATGGGTTATCTTTTAAGAAGTAAGCATCATATTTTTGTATTGATGCTTTTGTCTGTACAGAGCCGTTGATTTATTCATGTTAAGAAAAAAAATTCAATTTTGCCTATCAATAGGGTAGGCGTAAGAAATTTTATTACAAAATAACAAATATTCCTTTTAAAAAAAATTATTTATCATATCGCCTGGCTAGTTTGCATTGACTCTGCCTAGAGATTCTCGCAGAGGGCCAATATTTTCTAGCAACAATTTGTTGGTTCTTCCAGTCTGGGTGTATATAAATAATAATACATAATTATAAAATATTAGTTCAGTAGGTCTGAGTATCGGCTACTATGTATTTTTTATACCCCTAAGTGATAAGGGTTGTCCATCCCATTTTTTTTTCCATAATGTACACTAGAAATTTCCATCATTCTATCATTTAAATGGCAAAAGAACTCTTGTCTGGTCATACTAATATAATTTTAAACAAATACTTTAATACATATATACACCTATATTCTAACATTGTCAATTTTTTTTTACAAAATGATGGCCTTCGACCAGAATCGAACCCACGATACCAGAGCGGAAGGCATACTTACTGCCGCCTGCGCTAACAGGCTAGTCATTGTACAGTATAGTATGTGGTGTAAAGTATATGACATAATATTTCCTTGTTCCAGATTCAGATGTGGAAGAGGAGGATGATGAGGACGAGGACATATCTTTGAGTGCAGTGTACCGTGACAACTTGGGTATGTTTGATATGTTTATATTGACCACATATGACCAATGGTTTTATGTTGGAATGGTTATTTTCTAAGTGAGGTGTAGTTATTTGTAAAAAGTGATAGCCAAACTGCAAGACTGTGGGACTCTTTTCAAGGGATCACTGGCTCCAACCCCGGATAGGCCAATGAGTTTTTTTGTTAGAACTTATATGTAATTTATCACATGCTTTTCGTCATGAGGAAATCTGCTCATCTCTAGAGAATTCTGCAGATATGTGTAACAACATGCCAATTGATCTCGAAACAGTGTGGAACATTTAATCTCAAAACCTCCTCTTCAAATATGGAGAGAAGAGGCCTATGCCAGTAGGCAAAGTTTTTTGGCAGCTAACCTAAGCTAATGTTAACAAAAAGTAAATTTAATATTACTTTAATTAACAGCGACAGATGTTAATATAAATATATGGGACACTTATACTCACAGTTGTCCGTCCCCAAAGTAAGTAACTTAATAATTTTAAATTAAAATATAACTTTAAATACATATATATATATCTTGACTCGAAGAACCAACAAATTGTTTATAGAAAATGTTGGTCCTCGGCGGGAATCGAACCTGCGACCCGTGGAGGCAGGGTCGGTATCCACTGCGCCAACGGGCCAGTCTAAATGGAAGTAAAATGATTTTTATTATTACATTAGATATAATGTAGTAACAATAATCTTCCCATTGTAATATAAAATCCAGATAATACATCACTACTCAAGGCACTTAAATAAATTTAAATGTCAAAAAAAAATGTTAAAATTATTATTTGTATTTGCACCATAGTACTATGGTGCGATTGCTAACATTTATTATAAAACTTTGATATAAGTAAATATTATTATAATGTATTCTGATCTGCCTACTTTAAGAACTCAACCACACAAGTATTTTAAACCTTTTCTAGAAAACGATGGAAATACAAATATATTACAGTGACTAAGATTGATATTATAAAACATCACTTGATATAATATAATATAATAACTATTGCCAGAATTGCATTAAAATGTTTTAAGTGGCTCTAATTTGCATCTGATCTGAATCTATTTTATAAAAGCTTTTGATACTAAAAGGCTAAATACATATTAAATTTTATAAAATAAATAATTAAACAATTTGTTTTGACAAATGCAGTTTGGAGCTGTGATAGCCCAGTGGTGAGACCTTGCGACTCTTTCGAGGGGAACACGAGTTCAAACCCCGGGCAGGCACCAATGAGTTTTTCTATTAAAACTTATGTGTCTAATTGATAATTGCAATTTATCACACGCTTTTCGGTGAAGGAAAACATCATGAGGAAACCTGCATATCTCTAGAGAATTCTGTTGATATGTGTAACCTACCAATCCGCATTGCAGCAGCGTGGTAGATCTTAGCTCTAACCCTTCTCTCCAGAAACGGAGAGAGGAGGCCAATTCCCAGCAAGAGGGATTCCAAGAGGGATTGTAACAGGTCGCTACTAAATGCAGTTTTATTTCAATTTCATTTGTAACTCATATTATTATAATAAAATGTGTGGCACATCTGGGTCACATGGTTTTGCTTGTTTACATTTAGTTGAGTACCGAAACCTATGTAGTACAGTGGTGGTATTATTACCAAATTCAATACATAGGAAAAACTAAAGATCACAAAATATACTAGTTATCTGTGCTTGCGGCTTCGCTCGCGTGGCAATCAATGTATTTAATTGAAATTTTGAACACAAAAGTAGTTATTGTGAGTTCACTGCAAGAGATAGAGACATGCTATCGCGGACTTTTTTGTAGTATTTTTATAGATCCACAATTCTCTAGTACATTACTTTAACGTAACTCTGCTGGTTTACGCAGCGCAGACGACTAAAGCTCCCGGCAAGCAAGTTTTTTAACAACTGCTCAATCTCTTCAACACAATTTACATAATACCGATATGTACTATTTACCTAAACCATCCGGAAGTATTGCGCCATCTTTTGGTGAAAACCGTTCAAAAATCCGTCAAGTAGATTTTGAGAAAAACGATTACATAGAGACAGCCTTCTGGAACTTTATTTTATAAGTATAGATATCATAATTAAACTACTTGTTGTCATCTGCTGATGCCACATATTGCATATATTTCTTTATACAGAAGAGGAGAGCTCAACCAGCTCAATCTATGTGGGCAGCGACGTTGAGGAAGAGGAGGAAGATGATGAAGAATTCGCCAATGAAAATGACGGTGAAGCGGAACACAACTCCAAGGCAAAAGGTAAAAAGCTTATTCATTCATTATTTCATTTATTATTTTGATTTTTAAAATGATCGTATACCTTTTTTAAATATCTATATCTATTTATATGCATGAAGCCAAAAATAAAGCTCTTTCTACTTGTCTTGTTTAATGTTATAGTCTATCAATATTATTCTTATGCGAAATCTGTGATTATAGAGGTATAGTCTTTGACAACGGAATATTGAATTTGATAGCGGAATTAAAATTTAAATGAATTATAGTCTAATTTAGACCATGAGGGCGACCATCATTTTCTGCAATTATTGAAAGATACATTTTTACCAAAAGAAACTACACCAGTATAATTAAAATAAAAAGCATTTAATATAATACCTGGACTTTACACACACATCTTCTGTGTGTCGATACTTAGGTATATGTGTGTCTTTGTTATTTCTGAGTAACGAAACGAACTGTAATTCGGTTGACTTCTTTCAAAGGGCGTAGCCAGAATTCTATACAGCGCGGGGAAGAGTAAAATTGTCTCAGAAAATTTAGATTTTTCTTCGTAACCATGGTATTTAAAAATATGAGGAGCTCGGATTTGTAATGAAGGTGAGGCACATTATAGGTCAAAAGTAATAATAGAATTATTTTGCTATAATCCGCGATACAGTAAATAGAAAAAATATATAGTGCTAAATGTATAGTGGACTATACGTTTTTTCATACCCGTTACATGCAGGATTCGTAAAAACATATGCACAAACCTCCACCACTTCCACCACAATACACAAGCACTACACAGGTTCACTATCACAAACTCAACAATCGTTTCGCCCCGCAACCGAAGCATCATCAGGAGATAGACTCCACGACAAAATCGCAAAGCGAAGCGTTATGCAAACAAGCATTGTTATATAGTAATCGGTTCATCCCCACCTTTACCTCTGAACACGTGCAACAAGCTTGAACTTGAAACATTTATCTGATCGTTAATGAGGGTGCCATTGTTATGCTTAATGATTTCTAATTGTTCCAAAATATTCAATTTTAAGCTTTTTTTGATAGCAGAGCAATGATACATATGTGGGTCAGACTGGTCGTAATTTCGAAACCCGTTTTAAAGAACATATGGCCGCTTTCAGGAATAATAAGCCACTAAATTCACATTTCGCGAAACATTTGTTAGAAAGCGGTCATAAAGTTCCTAATGACCATTGTTTCGAAATACTGCACACCTGTGAAAAAAGCTTAAAATTGAATATTTTGGAACAATTAGAAATCATTAAGCATAACAATGGCACCCTCATTAACGATCAGATAAATGTTTCAAGTTCAAGCTTGTTGCACGTGTTCAGAGGTAAAGGTGGGGATGAACCGATTACTATATAACAATGCTTGTTTGCATAACGCTTCGCTTTGCGATTTTGTCGTGGAGTCTATCTCCTGATGATGCTTCGGTTGCGGGGCGAAACGATTGTTGAGTTTGTGATAGTGAACCTGTGTAGTGCTTGTGTATTGTGGTGGAAGTGGTGGAGGTTTGTGCATATGTTTTTACGAATCCTGCATGTAACGGGTATGAAAAAACGTATAGTCCACTATACATTTAGCACTATATATTTTTTCTATTTACTGTATCGCGGATTATAGCAAAATAATTCTATTATTACTTTTGTATTATGGATCTCCGCAAAGTAACGCCTAATTCTATAAATTATTCACATTATAGGTCTTATGCAAGCCTTTTATATTGTCAATATGTTGCGAGTTGTCAGTTACCCAGTGTTACAGTTTTCAGTGTAAGGGGGGCAGTTGCCACCCCTTGCCCGTACCTGGTTATGCCCATGCTTTTATCATTTGGTATTTGTTTATTGATAATATAATTCTCTATCAGACGGAGAGGACAACACTCGCGATGTCGAAGAGAGCACTCGAGGTAAAAAGCGAAAACATGAGGATGAAGACGAGAACTGAAAGTTGCCTTAGCGGAGTTATCTTACTAGTTCGTAAGTGTACAGCACTCCGAAGCATCGGACAATAAACCTGATCATATACGGTGTACTGAAGCCACCCGGCGAGAACATAGTGTCCGAAACTACACTTGGGTCCATTGCGAATACGGCAAGAACTATCGAAATTAAAATTTACCACCATCCGTTATAGTATACTGTACTGAAGTACTGGAATAGACGCTTAGAATTAAGTACTGAGTCATATTAAAGGCGGTAATATCAGAAATTTTAAAAATAGCTTCATTAGAGAAATCGCCCTATCCGAAAAACAAAGTCATTTCCTATATATAAGAATAGGAAATGTGATTTTGTTCTTCGGATAGGGCGAAATATCCAATATAAAATTGAAAAATCGCACTGAGAAAACAATCTATTTATATTTTAAAGCACTCTTACTGACCATCAAAAAAGTTACAATTTGATTTTGCATCGATCGACTATGTGACCCTTTATGCAGGATGCAGACCAAGAGCTAAGTTAGTTTAGCTCTAAAAGCTGACGCAGTCATACTTGTATGCAGACTGCAAACTATATGATCTAATTAAAATATGCGAATAAGTTAGTTGTGTATGTCGATGGGCAGCTACACGAACTAAGCTTCGGCATACCCCACACTCCCTTCGTTCATCCTTTGCCACTGCTGTCCATTACAATTTTATTTATTTATTTAAACCTTTATTCAGACATTTGTTAGATATTGATTTAAATAAGTTTTTTTTTTTTTTTTCATCAATTATGTCTGTTTGTCTACAGACAAAGGCCTCCTCCAACTGTGACCAGATACTTCTATTTGCAGCTAGCCTAGTCCATTTTGGCCCTGCCACAGTCAAAATGTCAAGATGGGTATCTTAGGGGTGGTCTGCCTCTCTTTCTTTTCTGGTGTTTTGTATACCAGAACATTAATTTTTTTTTTTCGACCACCTCTCATCTCTTATTGTATGGCCAGCCCATTTCCATTTCAACTTCCTGATGGTGCTAATTACATCCTTAGTTTTAGTATTTTTTTTTTATAGTGGAAGTTCTTACTTTATCAAATAGTTTTTTTGCCTACCATACTTCTATGCATGGCATTTTGACATACTATAAGTTTCTTATCTTGCGCTTTTGTTGTAGGCCAGGTTTGACTCCCATATGCGAGCACTGGTAGTATACATGTATCAAAAAATTTTCTTTTTATTTTCCATTACAATAGGAAATTAAAAATTTTGATAAATTGTGTCGTACCGTCGTTTTCTAACAAATATGCAGCAATTTATCAAAATTTTTAAACAATGTTATGGAACAGCGTAGAAGAATGACAACTTAAAAAGATTGAGCTTTCGCTTAGTTTTGGATGTGTACGCGACATATTTTTAGTTTATATATAACTGGCTTAGTTTAGCTTCGGAGTATCTTAGCTTTCGGTCTGCAACCCGCATTAGAGTCATAGAGTTATTATACTTAGAGTAGGGGTGTTATAGGCAGGCCTGTATGCGACAATTGCACCATAAATAATGAGATGAAGATGACACTCATACCTCATGTTTGTCCAAAATTAAAGTAACTGTCAGTTACTATCCCACTGCTGGGCATAAGTCTCCTTCTGTTTTTGATGATTTGAGCCAAAACCTACCACGCTGCTCCGATGCGGATTGGTAGATTACACATATTCCTAGAATTCTCTAGGGGTATGCAGGTTTCCTCACGATGTTTTCGAAAAGCATGTGATAAATTACAATTATAAATTAGTTTTTAACAGAAAAACTCATTGATGCCTAATCGGGGTTTGAATCCGTGACCCCCTCGAAAGTTTCGCAGTCTCACCGCTGGACTATCACAGCTTCATGTATGTCTAATCACACAAAAAAAGAAAGACAGATCACCCTCATTTACTTTCTCTTTATTGTAATATGGTCCTTATTCCAGGATAACTTTATGATTGGAAAGCAAATTTTATTATTAAAAGCGATTCAAAATACCCTACCTACGGTCAATACTAGTGTTTTTAATATGACTAACAGTACCTGCAGTAGCTATATTCCACTATAACAAGCTCTAAAAGACTGAGTGCAACTATATTGTTGCAATAAATAAGAGCAACTTATAAAGAGTGTCTCCACTGGTACTTTGGTACATTATACTGAACACCATTAAAAATATTTTTTTAATGTTGAACGTCTTTGTGTGGAGTCTGTAGTTTGTTGTCCGAGAAAGTTGATATTTCAATTAAATTGTTTATGTAATGATTATTTTTTATTCAATTGACATGCTTACTTAGTTTAATTGAAATGAGAGTGCATGGTTTTAGATGTAAATTAGTTCTTGGGATTTCTTAAAATTACAATAGAATTGATTAGCTGTAAATGGTTAAGTGACTAGAAACATGATTTATCGCTCATACCTGAATTCTGTTTTGAATATAATAAATTCTTCTAAAGGAGTTCCGCCTAAAGACATACGACCATTTAAGTTGATAACATTCTACTGGTGGTTTGTAGACCAGTATATTTTGAGATGCAATAGGGTGCATGACTTTGTTTCTAAAACAATAAAAAAGAATGAACACAATAAAAAGAATTGGTAATCTGAAAAATGTATGAATAAAAGAAATTTAAATATACAAATAGAAAGAAACTGATATCAAATATCAATATAATTAAATTTTCTACGCTGTTTTTCTCAATTGCTTTTAAATGCAAAATTGTTTCCCACAAATAAATGTTGCGTGCCCAATTGTAGAAGCAGATTTCTATGAATATATTTTGCCATAATAGTTACAACCCCTTCTTTATGCTTAGATCAATAATTATTTTAAAAAAACCCAATAAAACTTTACAATAATTAACGTCAATTGTTTTGTATATACAAAAGTGAACTTTATGTACACGAAAACAAATATTAAATATTATAAGGCGCTCTTGTCCTAAACGCTAAGGAATACGAAAATTTAAATATATCCAATTTCACAAAATATGTACATACATTACATAATTAATTATACATTATTTTGTAATCTCATTTACCGTTCAAAAACTCGTGGCAGGTGTGATAACAGTTTCAAAATATTAATTTAATATTAAACATACTTATTAAAAATTAGATTTAAATTAAAAAAAATGTATTGTAACAAAGTTAAATTTTATATTTTTGTTTAAATTAAATCATTTATTAATTGATTGAATTGATCATAAATAATAACGATTAATTAAACTGATAATTATTTCAATAAGTTACTAACTTTGCTCTTAATTAGAATTTACTATATGTATATAATGAACATAATATAGAGATATCATATTTAAAGATTTTTTTTAATTTTAACTTACATTGTTATGCGACGGTTAACCTTGAGAAATAATAGTGATATTGCGTAATGAAAAGAAAATATCCTCATTGCGTAATATCAAAATTGGACAAGATTATCTGCCATGAGTTTTTGCACATATATGTATATTAGTAAATCAAAATCTGATGCTCGTAGTGTCTCGTTTTTTGTTCAAATTATCGTAATAAATGTTATCATAATTTTGATTAAATTAGATGAAATTCTTTGATATCGGACGATTTCGGAGAATATTTTTCTATAATATTTTTAAATTTTAAAAGAGCAATTTATGCACTAAATATATCAATAATAATTTATAAAATGTTTGGTTGATACATCATGGTGACTGTGCCAGATATGTTGAAGAGAATTTTAGTTAATAATTTTATTGTATTATGTAAGTCATTAAGTTTAAGTAATTTACAACTTGGCCTGTTGATATATATAATCCTATTAAAACTTTATTTCTGGGATTGTAAAATAAAAACTACATACAAAATTAAATTGTTTTATTTGCTTTCCTATTTACACCTAAAATAAATTTTAATATAGTTTTTTCTTTGTGTGCAATGAGTTAAAGTACGTACAAGTCTACGCGTATATTAAAAACTAATAAGCAAAGTTATGCTTTTGAAAAACACTTTTGTAAAAAAAGAACTATTTATGTTCTGTGCTCGACAAATAGTTAAAAGCTTAGAGAAATCAAGATCAGGCTTTAATAGAGAAATCAGTTAAAAAACAAACTGAGAAATATTTATTAATATATTGACTGGCCCGTTGGCGCTGTGGGTAGTGACCCTGCCTTCAGCTCCGCGGGTCGCGGGTTCGATTCCCGCCGAGGGCCAACATTTTCTTTAAACAATTTGTTGGTTCTTCGAGCCTGGGTGTGTATTTGTATTTAAGTATGTATTTAAACTTATATATGTAGTATTAGGTCCTTACATATGAAATTGGCGTTTTGTCGTACTGGCCACTTTGATTTCAAATATTAGCTTTATGGTTAGGAATTCCAAATTCAAATTCATACAGCTATTTACTCATGCATTTGTGTTTCAAACCCCCTAATTCATTTGTTTTTTCTTCTTTTGTTTTTTTCTTTGTGTCACTCTGTTTACAAAATGGAAAACATGAAATATCGCGTTATTTACGAGTATGAGTTCCACCGTGGCACCAGTGCTGCAGAAACGGCTCGAAAGATTAATGATGTGTATGGCGACGGTGTCGCAAAAGAAAACACAGTGCGTTTTTGGTTCCAACGTTTTCGTTCTGGAAATTTAGACCTGCAGAACAAGCCTCGTGGACGGCCGGAGACCAAAGTTGATAATGAAGAATTGAAGGCTATTGTGGAAGCGGATCCATCGCAAACCACGTCCGAGTTAGCTGCAGGCTCCGGTGTTAGTGATAAAACTATTCTAATCCACTTGAAGCAAATTGGGAAGGTGAAAAAGCTTGAAAGGTGGGTTGAACCTCACGAATTGAGTGAAGCAAACCGACAAACGCGCGTCGACTGCTGCGTTACGTTACTCAACCGGCTTAATAATGAAGGAATTTTAAATCGAATCATTACCTGTGATGAAAAGTGGATCCTCTACGATAATCGGAAGCGCTCATCGCAATGGCTATACCCTGGCGAACCAGCAAAATCCTGCCCTAAGCGAAAATTGACTAAAAAAAAGTTGCTTGTGTTTGGTGGACTAGTGCCGGTGTCGTTCACTACAGCTTTCTTAAATCTGGCCAGACCATTACGGCAGATATCTATTGTCAGCAACTGCAAACCATGATGGAAAAGCTAGCTGCTAAACAACCGAGGCTGGTCAATCGCTCTAGGCCACTGCTGCTTCAGGTCAACGCTAGACCACACACTGCACAACAGACGGCTACCAAATCAGAGGAGCTTCAATTAGAATGTCTTAGACATCCACCGTACTCTCCGGACCTTGCTCCAACAGATTACCATTTTTTTCGCAATTTGGATAACTACTTGCAAGGAAAAAAATTCAACTCCGATGGGGCAGTCCAAACCGCCTTCAAAGATTTTATTGATTCCCGCCCGAATGGTTTTTTTAGTAAGGGGACCAATGAACTACCTATGAGATGGCAAAAGTGCATACATAGCAATGGTACATACTTTGATTAATTAAATATATTTCATTAAAAAAAAATACAACTATATGTTCCTCCCATAGAAAACGCCAATTTCATATGTAAGGACCTAATATATCTACCAGTTGTCCGTCACCCATAACACAAGTATTAAGTTACTTACTTTGGGGACGGACGGCCGTGTGTAAATGTCCCATATATATTTATTTATTTATTTTTTATATTAAAATGATGATGTGAAAAAGGTGAGGTTAGATAATATAAATTGAAAATAAAAACCACAAAAAGATCAAAATAATTGTTATTTCATTATTGATTGTTGGTCCAAAAACTGCTGTAACAGTGCACTTTCAATAGGAATAACAAGGTTTTCACTGGCGTCGTATGTCCGCTTAAATTTCACCAATTTGTGGTCCACAAATTCAGTAAGTTGAGCTCGGAGAGCCAGGTCCGAACTGACCAGGAACTGTTCACGAGCTTTAGAGTATAATTCTTTGAATGGGAGGCCTGAAACATGGAAAAATCATAGACTATTATACATAGAGTATTATAAGGAAAGAGGAAAGCCAGTCTGAAGTGTGGAAGAAATGTGAGAGCAAATAACCTTTCTATTACTTTATTTTATGTGTGATGAGATAAAGAAGATGAGAATCTACACTTATAAGATCATATTCCCTCTCTAATCTTTATTTGCTGAACACTCATAGACCTTATCTATGTAAATAATATGAAGAAAAATTAATGAATTCTTTTTTATTTTTAGTAGAAGCAGCTCAATTTAAAAATAAAACAACACACTAAAATTAGATTTAATGCATCATAAATCACAACACAACACTACTAGCACTGCACATATTCACTACTACACTTCAACAATCGTTTTGCACGTAGTCGAAGTATCATCAGGAGATAGATTCCACAAAAAAATTGCAAAAATATAATAAATAAGCATTCGGTTTACGAATCTTCAGTACATAAGGTACACTCTTTTAGCATTACATGGATTACTTCTTGGTCTCTCCAATTGCGACATAATTTTATCATTATCATATATATAAAACTGAATGTTTGTTTGTATGTTATAGACTCCGAAATTGGCTGGACAGATTATAATGAAATTTTCACACAATCTTTAGAATGATCCAGCCTAAGATGCTGGGCAGTAGTAGTCAATGCCGTTAAAGAGATTTGGCTTGAAATTGAGATAGGACGTATTGCCGGTTCACAGTCGATATAGTACGTTAGTTACGTATTAATGTCTTCTACAGGGTCGAAGAGTATAATAGAAAAACTCATTGGTGCCTATCTGGGTTTGAACTCGTGACCCCTTGAAAGAGTCGCATGGCCTCACCGCTTAGCTCTCACAGCGTTACCTCAAAGTAACGCCGACTGAAAGTCGAGCGCCGATAGTTAGTAACGTTTTGTATTACGATAAGACAGGACGCGCGCGCACTTGTATACGACCTTATTGAAGAACGCACACGCGTAATTACTCGTTTTCGGTGTGGTTCTTAGATAGTGCCACGACTGTATTGACTTTTGATATTGATATAAGTATTTAGTGACGCGTTTTAACCAGTGAAACGTTTTGAGAACACGCAACCGTCCGCGGTTTTATTTCGCGCTGGGGTTACTGTTCCCCCATATGGGACGATTCAATAACGTGTGACCTTACGAAGGTTGTGTGCACACCGCGTGTTATTAGTGTTATTTAACCGCGTTGGTGAAGTGTATACTCCGGGAGAAATAGACAGTACGTGTACGTGGAAGACTGCTGAGGCGAGCCAACGGGTTCGGGAATCGGCCAAGTACATACAAGCGCACACACACACGTACACATATACACGCAGTTATTCATGAGGCCGGACCGCATACAGCTGACGGCCGCATAAGGTAGGTTGAGACGCCGAGACGGCGGGCCCAGGTCTCAGAGGTTGTTTCATCCGCCCGCACGTTTGTGCGGAACAATTCACATACCTTGATAATGCGACTGCTTGTGGTTTTCAAGTTGGTACTCGATGATGATTTGGAATATTCCCTTGGCGTTGGTTGTGAGGGATTGGTACACGCTCTTCAGGGATGAGAGCTGCAGCGCACCGCTCCTCTGCGTCATGAGGGAGTTCTCGTACGACGTCTCCGCTGTATATGGAATGAACGTGGTCACGTCCCACCAAGTGAAATTGAATTTGCTCAGCTTTGAATGGTCCCATACTGAAATCAAGCGCATTTCAATAACCAGTAGCTACATTACATACAGCTATATAGTAACTACATTAGAATAAATTACATATTATACTCAGTGACGGATTTTTTCCGTGTGGTATCCGGTAGAATAGAATATACCATCTTCATTTCTTACCGAGGTGTCGTAAGAGGCGACTACGGTATCTGCCGTGTGGTATCCGGCTGCATAGAATAGACCAACCTCATTTCATACCGAGGTGTCGTAAGAGGCGACTAAGGTATCTGTCGTGTGGTATCCAGCTGCATAGAGTAGACCACCCTCATTTCTTACCGAGGTATCGTAAAAGGCGACTAAGGTAGGTACACAGGCAGGCGGCCGGTCGTTAAATGCGTGCCAAATCATGTGACAACATGTTTGTAACATGTTGTGCCGACCCCACTTAGATTGGGATAAGGGCAAGGGAATGATGATGACTCAGTGACGGATTTGGCCTAAAGCGGCATAATTTATGGGGCCGCAAAATCGTTGAAATGTCAAAATTAAAAGCCGAAAGGTAACGTTCTATATTTTATATAGGGTAGTAAAATGTGTAGATCATAAGCTGTGATAGCCTAGAGGTGAGGCCGCACGACTCTCTTGAGGGTCACGGTTTCAAACCCCGGGCACCACTGAGCTTTTCTGTTTGAACTAATAATATTATTCAATAAGAATATAAATAAATATATGGGACACTTACATACACGGTCGTCCATCTCCAAAAGTAAGTAATTTAATACGTGTTATGGGTGACGGAAAACTACATATATAATTTTAAATACATACTTAAATACAAATATACACCCAGGCTCGAAGAACCAACAAATCGTGTATAGAAAATATTGGCCCCCGGCGGGAATCGAACCCGCGACCCGCGGAGCTGCAGGCAGCGTCACTACCCACTGCGCCAACGGGCCTGTCAAGTCACCTTTCCTAGACCGCTTAAGGGCCCATACCGGTGTAGGCGCTACGTTTCTTCTATTTACACATAACATATAAGCCTTATTTAAAAACAATTTGCGTAAATGCCTACGTAGCTCAGAATAACTTAGAGAGTAACTTAGCTTAACGAACTTAACTTAGGTGAACCAAACCAATGTATTATATTAATTGCATGTTGTGTTCATTTCTAGTAGGTTATAATCTTGTGTATTTCTTGTTATTTTATCATTTGTATGCTGTTACTGATTATAGCCAGTTTAATGAACCAAATAAAAAAAAGAAGGTTTTTGACTTCACAAGTGTCCAGGAAGTGTCGCATACACACACAAGGTCAGAAGAAATGAATATATGTGAATTTCGGTAAATACACTGATATATCGAGCGGGCGGCTTGTAGATCCCGCGAGTTCTTTTGGACACGAGAGGGCGCATCGGCGTCCAACTAGCGAATGTGCTGCCTTTAGCTAGTCTCGATATATAAGCACTAGAACTTCATTTCCATAGACAATTTTTTTTATAATCAAAGACTAGCGCCTGGCTACGTTCTTGCCTGATGGAAAGCAAAGGATGTAGCTTAAGGTGGTCTGCGCTTGCCACAATAGTGCCTAGAAACTTTTTTTTAAATTTAGCATAAGACTAGCGCCTAGCTACGTTCTTGCCTGATGAAAAGCAAAGGATGTAGCTTAAGGTGGTCTGCGCTTGCCACAATATTGCCTAGAATTTTTTTTTTAAATTTAGCATAGACTAGCGCCTGGCTACGATCTTGCCTGATGGAAAGCGTAGGATGTAGCCTAAGGTGGACTGCGCTTGTCACAATAGTGCCTAGAAACTTTTTTTTAAATTTAGCATAGACTAGCGCCTGGCTACGATCTTGCCTGATGGAAAGCAAAGGATGTAGCTTAAGGTGGTCTGCGCTTGCCACAATAGTGCCTAGAAACTTTTTTTTAAATTTAGCATAGACTAGCGCCTGGCTACGATCTTGCCTGATGGAAAGCAAAGGATGTAGCTTAAGGTGGTCTGCGCTTGCCACAATAGTGCCTCGAAACTTTTTTTAAATTTAGCATAGACTAGCGCCTGGCTACGATCTTGCCTGATGGAAAGCAAAGGATGTAGCTTAAGGTGGTCTGCGCTTGCTACAATAGTGCCTAGAAACTTTTTTTTAAATTTAGCATAGACTAGCGCCTGGCTACGATCTTGCCTGATGGCAAGCGAAGGATGTAGCCTAAGGTGGACTGCGCTTGCCACTAAAGTGCCTAGAAACTTTTTTTTTTAAATTTAGCATATCGTAGGAATCTGGACAGATAGATGGAAGGGAATTATTACACAATTCGGCCGTGCACATGAGAAATTTAGTACATTGTCATAAAATTGGGTAATCGAAAAGACTGTAATTAATAATTTTTTCCACCTGTTCCAGTACGGAGCAAATATGTCTAATTGATAATTGCAATTTACACGTTTCTCGGTGAAAGAAAACATCGTGGGTAAACCTGCATATCTCTAAAGGATTCTGGAAATATATGTAACTAATTAAACCGCATTAAAGCAGAGTGGTGGGTATTAGTTCCAACCCTTCTCTAAAAACAAAACCTATGCCCAGCTGTGGGATAATAAGAGGCTGTTGTTTTACTGCTAATCTATTCATGAAATTTTAAAAATACTTACACAATGGAGCATTGATGTGGTCTATGGTAGCAATTAAATGGACATTTTTCAACTGAGACATACTGGCGAACATAGATTGGGATTTCGAATTACGCAACATAACACCATCAATATTATGAATGATTATGAACAAATCGACACCACATTCGACTAATTGTGTGTCTATCAGGTTCACAGCATCACCGATATTAGCTGGTACGTGTGAATTCTCTAGTAAATCTATCAATATTGTTTCTAGAATGTTCTTTATAGTTAGACTCGGGAAGAAACCATTGATAACAACACATGGTGTTTCTTTAAGTTTCTCTGCTTGGAATCTTTGTAACACTGTCCGTTTTGAGCCGATACCATAAAGGACTATATTGAAATCTTCACTTAGAACATATAGCCATTTGTCAAATAATTGGTCGTAGGTCTGTGTGAGATCTGTTATACTGTTTTGGTGTTCTTTAGACATTTGGGTGTCTGGTCCATTTAAATTCTCGTCTAGATTCATATTTTTCAGCCTCGCTAAGGTACGATCTGATGTTGTTATCTGCAAGTATATTGTTACGACATGTTTCAAATACAACCTCTTTCAAATAAGTAAAGTAGCAGCCTGTTATAATCCCACTGCTGGGAATAGGCCTCCTCTCTCCGTTTCTGGAGAGAAGGGTTGGAGCTAAGACCTACCACGCTGCTCCAATGCGGATTGGTAGGTTACACATATCAACAGAATTCTCTAGAGATATGCAGGTTTCCTCACGATGTTTTCCTTCACCGAAAAGCGTGTGATAAATTGCAATTATCAATTAGACACATAGGTTTTAATGGAAAAACTCATTGGTGCCTGCCCGGGTTTGAACTTGTGTTCCCCTCGAAAGAGTCGCACGGTCTCACCGCTGGGCTATCACAGCTTTCAAATAGTTAAGACAAAAATATAAAAAAGGGGTGAAACTCTCTAATAAGCTACTTTTCAGGTCGTCGCGGTCGCCATCTCTGAACGAGTAGGAAAAAATATAATAAGAAAAAATATAGGGAGTTTATTCAAATGTTTAACAGATGTCGCAATGTCTACAATGTTTTATAATACAGTGAGGTTAATAACGCTATCATTGGTAACGTCACTACAGCTCAGTTGGAAACGGGCCGACTCAGAATAAAGATTTCGGAGTTGAAGTCCATGTAACATCACTCAATCCGGTTCTCTTTTTGTTTTCTTTTTTAAATTTCATTTTTTGATATTTTCAAAAAAAATACCGAGCACAACTCTGTTACCCAGGTAGTTTTTATTAAATGGGTCACTATAAGAATACATTTTACAGCGCCATCTAGTGAATTATAACGGTAACGTTGCAGTGACACCTCTGAGAAGGCAGACAAAACTTTTCGTCTCATTATTCGACGAAAATGAAAAGAGTTTCTCCTCTATATCGTATATAGTGTATAATCTATGATTTCAAAAAAACATTGTCGTCGTCAATGTGACGAGTTGTGGAAAGAGATTAAATGAGCTGACTTTTGAGAAAATTGCTTCCTATTTATTCAAACTCAAACTCAAAATATTATATTCTTTATTCAAGTAGACTGTTTACAGTACTTTTGAATCGTCAAATGTTTGTCAAGAAGCTACCACTGATTCGGAAGTTTGCTCCTACCGAGAAGAACCAGCAAGAAACTCGGCGGCCATTTTTTATTATTATTTGAATAAGTAAGTAGTAAGTAACGGCCTGTTAATATCCCACTGCTGGGAATAGGCCTCCTCTGTCCGTTTTTTGGAGAGAAGGATTGAAGCTAAGACCTACCACGCTGCTCCAATGTGGATTGGTAGGTTACACATATCCCTAGAATTCTCTAGAGATATGTAGGTTTCCTTATAATGTTTTCCTTCACCGATAAGCGTGTGATCAATTACAAATATCATTTAGACATTAAGTTTTAATAGAAAAACTCATTGGTGCCTGCCTGCCCGGATTTGAAGCCATGTTTGTCTCTAGACAGAATGAAATTATCTCTCGTACGGTCTCACCATTGGGCTATCACAGCTTCAATTTGGGCTATCAATAATTGCGTAAGTGCTTTGAATAAGTGTAAAGGAAAAATATCGTTGTTACAAATTATAGTAGCATCTAAGGTTCAGGCTTGGTTTGACTGGCCCGGTGACGCAGTTGGCAGTGACCCTACCTAAACCACCGATCGTGAGTTCTTTTCCCGCCGAGGGTCAACATTTTATATAAAAAAATTGTTGGTTCCTTCAGTCTGGGTGTATTTGACGCACGCTTAGTATTAAAGTGACCGATTTCAAAAAGACTTTGTGGCAAATCGTAATAAAGCGTTGCGTAGCGCCTACAAAACTCGTAAATATTAAAGAATGAAAAGCACGAACATACTAGCGTTTTTAAGTCACTGATGGAAAATAAGACAATAAACCATAGACACAAATTTACCAATAAAAGACATAGACAATTTCTTCTTTTCTTTTCATTATTAGAATAATTTAGAAATTAATTAAAACTACTCACTTTCTTTGTAGAATTCATCATAAAATAATTGTCTGGAGTGATAAAATATTCAGACTGTTTTTGTTTGATTTTATTACTATTTTTATTCCTAGCTATTTGTATGGCAGTTGTTTTCTGTGGAGAACTTTCATGATCGTCCTTAGTACCACTATCACTTGCTGAAGTTTCACTCTGAAAGGAACTAAGACTGTTTTAGTATAAGCTGTCCGACCACGCGTTGCTGTGGCTCAGTCTTGTTTCGAATTCCCCTCAAAACAGAACTAAAAAGTTTTATAAAATGCTCCGATCGCTACCCAAACTAACTAACTAACAATAACATCTGCTGGGTTATTCTAAAGATTGTCTGAAAATTTCAGTTTCATTTCATCATCATTCATTTTGGAGAAAAGGACATACAGAAAAACATTCATTTTTATACATCACTAGCTGTGCCCGCGGAAAATCACAAAAATTATACTCGAATTGAAATTTTGAATATAAAGTTGTGAGTGTGGTGCGTTAACCAGCAGAGATACACTATAGTATTACTAGACAATTGTAGATCTTTAAAAATACTACAAAAAAGTCCGCGATAGCATGTCTCTATCTCTTATGGTTAATTTATAAAAGGCCTGCTCAGCCCTATGCCCGCGGGACATAATGACCTGAGAACGAATTTTGAATGGCCTACGAGTAATACAAAGTATAGGACGTGTACAAAAAAGACCAAAAGTAATACTAAAAATATTTTGCTATAATATTTATAATGCTAAGTGTAGAGTGGACTATTCGTTTTCATACCTGAAACATGCAGCATTTGTTAAAAACACATGCACAAACCTCCACCACTGTCACCACAATACACAAGCACTACACACTTTCACTATCACAAACTCAACAATCGCCCCGCAACTGAAGGAGATAGAATCCACGACAAAATCACATAGCTTTGAGAATATCTCCACGACAATGATTTCCACGCGGACGGAGGGGCTTGCAAAGCTAGTGGTAAATTAGGATTCCATAGCTTGAATAGGAAGGAGCTTATTCACTCGCCTGTCTGGCTTAGTAATGCCGTAAAAACTGTTTAATCACAATTTAAAACTGTTTAATTAATAAATTACAATTTAAAAAGACTTTACCTCTTCATCACTTTGGTCCGGTACATAATCACTGCTACTTCCAGAGAAATCACTGTCAGAACTGTCACTTTCTACTGCTTGAATTATTTCTGAAACAAAAAAATATTGTTTGCAGAAGTTATGACAAAACTATTTTGCTATAATCCGCGTTTTTTTGGTTATGAAGCAGGAATTCACAAACATGCAGTCACCACACGCGTCACAAAATGCCGCCACCAACAACACTCCACACTACACACACTCACTAAGACAATCTCCACGATCGTTATCGTAATGCATAATCGTAATAGCATTAGTATTTTGTCGTGGAGCCTATCCTCCTGATAATGCTTCGGTTCCGGGTCGAAGTGATCATGGAGAATGTCGTAGTGAGTGTGTGTAGTTATTGTGTCGAGTGTTGATTGTCGCGGCATTTTATGAAACATGTAGTGACTGTTCCTGCATGTATAAGGTATGTGAACGTTGCATGTTTCCTATAATTAGCATTACACAGATTATCTTAACAAACGACTGGCCCGTTGGCGCAGTGGGTAGTGACCCTACTTCAGCTCCGTGAGTCGCAGGTTCGATTCTCGCCGAGGGCCAACATTTTCTACAAACAATTTGTTGGTTCTTCGAGCCTGGGTGTGTATTCGTATTTAACTATATATGTAGTATATTTACCAGTTGTCCGTCACCCATAACACAAGTATTAAGTTACTTTGGAGATGGGCGACCGTGTCGCAAGCGTCCCATATATTTATTATTTATTTATTTATTAAACGCGGATTATAGCAAATTCATTCTTTCATAACTTCTGTACTATTCAACCGGAATTCTGCCAAGTAATGCCTGCTTCAATAATTAATTAAATTGTTTGCAGTATATATTCACAAAGATATTCACAAATAAAATTTTATTACTACTCATAATAAATCATAGAATTAGCTGTTACTTTGCGATTGATGCTTTCTTATCTGTAATACAAGAGTAATAAAGCATTATTTTGCTATAATCCACAATAAAGTAAATAGAAAATATATTATATATAATACTAAATGTAGAGTGAAAACATATAGTCCACTCTACATTTACCATTATATATTTATAATTTTATTATTACTTTTGTAATACTCATACTTTTAACCATTGAGGAGTTCCAGCATGTGACATCAATCCTGGCAGGAGAATCAGGTCATGCTTATCAGAAACATGAACATCGGGACTGGACCAATATATAAAATTTCAACTCAATGTGACCCTGGGAAGTGAGTGAAGTTTAACTTGCATGACTCCACCTCCATATACATTGCTAGTTGAATAAAAGCTTTAATTACTAAAATTCAATACTTACTTTTTCTCATAACATTCACAACATGTTTTGGTGTCGCCTCATTCAATTTGTGTAACATTGGACTTTTTTGTGGAGTTTTCGTAGGAGATTTAAGTGTATGGCTACTTGCAGCAGCCTTAACAATATTCTGTAAATCGTTTTTGGTGTGCCGAGATTTAAATTTGAATATATCTTGGCCATCTACATCATCGCTACCGAAGAGTGCTGAAATTAATAAAATATGAAACAATAAATAATAAAAATAATTTCACAAAAGTGTGCCACGTGGTATCAGGCTGAATAGATTAGACCACCATCATTTATTACGGAGATGTCATAAAAGGTGACTAAAGTAAGTTGAAGTCAGGCAAGCAGCCAGGCGTAAAATACCTAGCCAACACAAATTATAACATGCTTAAAACATGTGGCACTGACCACACATAGAGAGGGATAAAGGCAGGAGAATGATGAATAACTTTAAATAAAGGCATAATAAAGGCATTTAGAAATTTCCAGTACACAATGTTTAAATATGTTAAAGGTAACACAATATTAATTATAACCTGTGATTATATTCAGTTACTTTAATTCAAATAATCAATCCTGACCACTAATACTAAAAATAGATTACATTATTTCTTTAAATAGTTATTGATGTAAGCTTTTTCAAAGGAAGCCTTGGCATTGGAAACCTGATACATAGATATTTATGTAGCTAGATCATGATTATAATAATTACATGGTAATGACTGTATCAAAAAATGATTTTACAAATTATGATCGCAGTTACATATTCAATAAAAGCCAAGAATCACTAAGCTTGTTTAAAACTCTTATAATGGAGTTGAATATAATGTATATAAATGAATAATATAGAGGACAATTACACACACAGTCATCTGTCCTTAAAGTAAATTAAAACTTTCAAGTACTACTTTGCTTTGAGACTACTATGGATGACACTCAATTGGTAAATATATAATTATATAGATACTTACTTAAATACATATAACATAAATACACCCAGACTCAAAGAAACAACATATGCCTTAACCCATATTACCCTTTAGAAACTATGTCTGAAAACTTGTTTACATATATTTTGACTTAATTATAACATTTATAAAGAGTAATGTGAGAAAATACAAGTGCTCACTTTAAATATACTTAGGTTTACCAGTAGGTTTCACTGTAACACCTTCATCATATTCACTATCAGAACTTTCAACAACATATTTGGTTTTTCTTTTCGTTGGTGATGTATCTAAGAACTCATCATATTTCTTTGGCTTAGTTCTATTTCTAGTAGCTCTTCTAGGTGTAAATTCAGTATCATTCATATCTTTATCCATATTTTTTATATAATATAGGAAACTATTTAAATATTAGAAAATTTCTGCAAAAATAACAATGAATTATCTTCAATGAAATCTAAGATGAGTATTAACCATAGGAATGTAAAATGTTATGGTGATTTAAATGCAATGGACAATTACAAAATCATAGTTACCTAAAGTAAAATCTCCATCGCCAATAACATTCTTATTATATCCGTGTATCAAATACTGAAAAGATAAAAATGCACTAAACGGTTCGACAGAAATGCTAGTAAATTTATTTTTATTTACAACCGTCAACCACTATTATCACTATTTTAGCGCCAAAAATGACAATCTGTCAAAACAATAAAAACATATAGCAGATTAAAAAATTAAATGTTGCTGTATACGTAGTATGTAATCTTTGGTTCGAACCAAAAACTAGATCAAGAATGAGGCCGTGAATGATATGGGCGACATATTTTGAGGACTATTATCTCATTTATGCTCTCATTTATTATCATTGTAGTCCTAAAATGTTCGTAACGCAACTCCAAATATACCAAAATTTGCTAAAGAGTCGCATGCCTTGTTGAAATCAGCACCTAAGACAAGACCGTGTAATGCGGACATCTTTGAATCGACATCCTTCGGTAAAAAAGGAAAAATATATCACCAAAAAATCAGGTACCTACTAGATCCGAGGTATACATATTATTAGTTTTTTGTTGTTTAATAAATTAGTATAATTAAATTTGCTTGTTCTAAACCACCTTTAATAACCCATTGTACTAGAGATAATACATTACTGTTTCAACGAACACATTATGACAACTATCAAATTGATGAAAATTATGTTTTCATTTATGTAATAATTGATTTAAAAAAAAAGGTTGCGTAATTATCGCCAACATTGTTGTTTATTAAATCTGAGTTATACTGATAAAGGAATACAAAGAAAGGATTTATTATAATAAAATAAGCGTACATTACATCATTTCATTTATTTGCTCAACTTCGAACAATGACAATTTCGAAAATCACAGTTTAAATATCTGACAATTGTTTTGTAACTATCATATTACGCGACAACAGACGCCAGTACGTTAATGGGAATTGGGTATAAAATGGTATTATAAATATTATTTATTGGCCACAGTACATTATTTCTTTATATAATAAATTATTTTTATATATTGTTGTGTTATATCGGTACCTTTATTAATAAGGAATTAAGAAAAAAAAGAAAATATTATAAAGTATACATATGAAAAGAAAGAGAACTATTGAGGGATTGAAAACAAAGACAAATTTTATTTAAAAAATGAGCATAAATGAGGAGTGATCGACATGAAAGACACAAAATACAATTATAATTAAGCAAGAAAATGACTATCATTCACTAAAATTCTTTTTAAATAACTTTTAAACAATCAAGCGAAATTTAAAATTTATAAATATAGATACTTTAATTAAAAAATCACAATACGCCATCGGAATATCACCTGTGTGTAAAAAACATTAAATGGTGTCTAATGGTGATAAAACTTAAAATTTAGTACTTAGATATATTGTAATGGTGGGATCATAGTTCTATATACAACACCAACAAATTCAATATTCTATAATCACTCGAGTCACCTACAACTTCTAAATTAATGTCACAGAGCTTTGTACAGAAAGCACACAGAGACCGAAAAAATTTAGACAGGACTCTATTTCGATAATTTGTACAAAACTATGTTACAGAACTTTATAAACAATTATTGCATTCAATTACCACGCTACTTCGAGTAGATCAAAAGTGCTACTTTAAATATCTAACAAATAATTTCTGAAAGCCAATTACATTTTAGCAAATCCATTATTACTACAGCATTTCACTCATTCTTTTCAGTTTCGTTTAATATATTACCAAAATGTTAGCCAATAATGTGTACACGATACGTTTTGAATGTTTTATTAATATTTCCATTTTAAATATGAGTTTATATCGAATACATCGCAATAATTTACACTAAACATAACGATAAATGTCCACAGAAACGACATATATAAAATATACCTTCGAGCCTATATCGAAAACTACGCAAACGCGCAAAAAGCGTCCAGCATACTATTATAACATACACATTAAAAGTAATCATTTAAAAGCGGCACAGTAAAAGACCGCGAGAGACAAAATTGTTAGGATCGAATATCGTCTTGAGATCAATAATAGTAAACGAAGTATTGAATCCGAGGATTCACAACTAAACATAAACACTTCCACCGACCACGCACACCCAGTATGGAGTAACGTTTCAATTCCACTTAGCGAGACTCCAACGTTAACGTCGAAGGTTGGCTGACTGAGAACTGATTTATAGAAGCAGGCGTTACTTTGCGGAATTCCATATTACAAGCAATATAACAGAACTAACTACTCTGCTATAATCCGCACGGGTTAAGTGAATGCATGCAAAGTTAATGTGTATGAAGCAGGCAAAATCTACGCACCTTATACATGCAGGACAAGCCACCACATGCACCCCAAAGCGCAATTCACCAGCAACAACGCACACAAAAGCAGCACACACACCCACCACCACAATCCCGACGATCGTTTCGCCCCGAAACCGAAGCATCATCAGGAGGATAGGCTCCACGACAAAAATCGTAATGCATTTATAATATACGTAATGCATACATCGCATTACGATTTTTGTCGTGGAGCCTATCCTCCTGATGATGCTTCGGTTTCGGGGCGAAACGATCGTCGGGATTGTGGTGGTGGGTGTGTGTGCTGCTTTTGTGTGCGTTGTTGCTGGTGAATTGCGTCTTGGGGTGCATGTGGTGGCTTGTCCTGCATGTATAAGGTGCGTAGATTTTGCCTGCTTCATACACATTGGCTTTGCATGCATTCACTTAACCCGTGCGGATTATAGCAAAGTAGTTAGTTCTGTTATATTGCTTGACTGAGAACTATTAATACTAATGATTTTACTGCATCACATCGGCACATATTGTATCGACTTTCGAACCACTTTTGACAATCTAATTATATGAACCAGATGCCCGTAGTTGCACATTGGACTTCTTTAAGGGGCGAATCTTATTTTCACTGTATTCAAGTATGGATAAAACTATCCATAAACATAGGTATAGTACCCGGCATTAAATAATGCACATCGTTGTTTAGAACGAAACAGCCGGCCAGTTCGCTTTCGTAGAGCGTTGTCACTGTTACTCAATATGTGACGTTTCACACGGGTTCGTCAGTCTGTTGTAACGTATATATAAAATATCCCTACATACATTGAGACATAAATAGATAGTTTCATTCACTTGATTTTAAAAGTATCTCGGACGGCGTTCGACCTTCTCAAAGACGTGTACTCCGGCCGGTCCCCGCCTCGTCCGCCCCGCTAACGCCTTCCGCATCCCGGCGGCAAGCCGCGCGGCCCTCGGTCATTTTGATCGGGGCTGCTAGGCGCACTACATGTACTGTAGTCGCGCACGCGGTCATATCCTTTCCTTTTTTTTTACGAAGTATCACAAATTTTTATACTTAATTTAACTCCGTGTTTACGTCTCCCCGCATATTGGGTAAGTGCTGACCGATTTTACGGCTAGAAATAGTGTTAAGCGGCATGTGGTTTTTTTTGTCTCCACGCGGCCTTCTGCCGACCACGTTTTTTTTTACACTTAATCTTTAACCTTAGCTTCTTTTCCTCTTTTCCAAATTTAAATTCAAAATCAATAATAATGTTTTCTTCTTTTATTAACTTCTTTCTTATCTGTGTTTAACTTTTTTTTTGGCTTCCACTCCTTCATCTCCGTCTGATTGTGACTAGCACAACACCGCGCGTAGGCCCTGCTTTGCTTGCGTGCGGTGGTCACACTCGGAGGCGAAGAAGTGGAGCCCGTCGTCACATGCCTGGACGTGCGTTCCAGGGAACCACGCCTGGGGTGAAATACGCCTACGCAACAGACCAGGCAGTACAACGGACACTATCCATTCGAATATATCTCGTGACGGGCTTGTAGAACCACGACCTTAATAAATTCGTTGTTCGCTTGGGTTTGGTGTTTAATTTTATTGAACCCAGACCATCGCGGTACACTATTTCTAGTTGTTAAATTGGTCAGCACTTACCCAACGACGACGACGCTTGTCCAGTGTCGTTATGCATTTGTAATATAATCGATAGAGAAACTTTTGGAGCTAGCAATAAACCCGCCGAGTATTGGCGCTGGTGATTGCGGCATTTGGACGTCGCCTGCGAGCATATATGAGCCAGCATGCTCGTGGCCGTGCTTTGCTATTGGGGGGAGCTGCCAGACCCCATTAGCCGACCAACGTCCAATGCCACAATCACCAGCGCCAATACTCGGCGGGTTTATTGCTGGCTCCAAAAGTTTCTCTATCGATTATATTACAAATGCATAACGACACTGGACAAGCGTCGTCTGAATATATGTATAAAACAAGTATTTTGATTTGTGTCAAGTATGTTTCATGCATTTCCAGAGGCACCCATGGGATTGATGTAATTTAATGTTACATTTCCCCTTCTAGTGTAAACTTGAGCTAGATTCGCGCTTTTTTTTCACTTTTAAGATTCACGGGTACCCCACGAGCTACATGATTAAAGGTTGCCCGATATGGGATAAATATAGTTTAGGTTAGTTTTTTTTTCATTTTAAATGCAAATGCCAGGTTACCGTTTTTGAGCCTCTTCAGGATTGTTTGGTCTCCTGCTTACCATGAACTCTTATTGCGGCTCAATTTAAGTCGTAAACTAAATAGTTTTGCTTTCATATCATGAAGTGTTAAAGACGCAGTACGCTTTTAGTCGTTGAGCCGAATGTCAACCTAAACTAGATCGCAGACGTATTTCATTCAATCTTTTTTCGTACTATTTGCTATTAAAATAAATCCACACTTCAATCAATCGACAATGCAATCTACACTTCATGGTACGGCAAGAAAGCGGTCGGGTATCGTACCGACTTTGATTTGAACCCTTTTCTAAAAGTTCATGGTAGGCCTACAGATAGCTGATTCGCAGAAACAATTCCATACAATGTTATAGCTTTAAGTTTTGTTTCTATGTTTAATTTTTTTTTCTCCTCAATTGTTCTGCTGTATACGATATTGCAGCGATGCCTAAAACTTCCTTCATTGCACGATAACGTGTAGTATGTGTAAGTGTAAGGCTAGTTTTTCGGAAAGCTCGAGGAACATTAGGTATAATATGTTATATAAAATAATATTTTCATACTAAAAATGTTAAAAGTAGGCTTTCCTGAAGTGAAGCTAGTAGTAGTAGTAGTAGCTCTGCCTTTATTTGATAAATTACGAAGTTCACAGCATTTCGTATTTCTTTTTTATGTATAACGTGCGGCTCCACTATTTACAGCCAGTTTTTTTTTATAGTATCTAAGACATTAGTAGTAAGATTTACATAGATTACAGATGGGGAATGAGGAAAAGCTCTGCAATGATTGTTTTCCTTTTTGGTTTAAGTTTTTTTGCTTTTTCATTTTGTTTTCTAAATAAAAGTTGGTTTGCTCTTAAAAAAAAAAAAACGTGGTCGTTTCATTCATTAAAAAAAAATTAAAAATGAAGAAATGAATTAAATAGGTTTAGTAATAAGTGTGTATTACATTCATCTCACGGAATTTAAGTTCCAACTGAAGTAGAAAGTAAAGATTTTTTTTGTTTGTGAGGTTAATGCATGTATAAGGTATGAGAACGGATTGTGGTTCCTACATTTTTTCTTAACAACCCTGGATTTAAGGAAAATAATTCAATTATTACTTTTCGCCGTGTGGTATCCGGCTGCATAGAATAGATCACCCTCCTTTCTTACCGAGGTGTCGTAAGAGGCGACTAAGGTATGTGCCGTGTGGTATCCGGCTGCATAGAATAGACCACCCTCATTTCTTACCGAGGTGTCGTAAATGGCGACTAAGTTAATTTGACGTCAGGCAGGCGGCCGGTCGTAAAATACGTAGCCAAATCATGTGACAACATGCTCGTAACATGTTGTGCCGACACCACTTAGAGTGGGATAAGGGCTGAAGAATGTATGTATGTATGTAGTTCAGCTAGTTTTAAATAATTACTTACATACATAAATACACTCAGACTCAATAACCAATGAATTAATTTATAGAATTAGGCATTACTTCGCGGAGATCCATAATAACAAACAAAAAAACAAACTCAACAATCGTTTCACTCCGCAACCGAAGCATCATCAGCAGGCCTACCATGAACTCTTATTGCGGCTCAATTGAAGACGTAAACTAAATTGTTTTGCTTTTTCATACCATGACGTCTTAAAGACGCACACTTTAAGTCGTTGCCGAATGAGCGTTCCGAATGCGTCCTAAAAACATGTGAGTAAAAGAGACAAAGTTATCTATAGTTCATACAACGTTGTCCTTTTCAAAGACATTCCATGGTACGAAAAGAATGCGGTTGGGTTAAGGTACTGACTTTGAATTGAATTGTTTTCTAAAAGTTCATGGTACCCATACAGGTGGCGGTGGTGGAGGGTTGTAGAGCATGTGTTTTTGGGAACCAGTGTATGTATCAGGTGTGAAAATTTATATTTTCTATTTACTTTATCGCGAATTATAGCAAAATAATTTAATTATTACTTTTGAACAACAAATTTTTTACAAAAATGTTAGCCCTCGGCGGGAATCCAAAAAAACAGAAGGCCGCGTGGAGACAAAAAAACCACATGCCGCTTAACACTATTTCTAGCCGTAAAATCGGTCAGCACTTACCCAATATGCGGGGAGACGTAAACACGGAGTTAAATTAAGTATAAAAATTTGTGATACTTCGTAAAAAAAAAGGAAAGGATATGACCGCGTGCGCGACTACAGTACATGTAGTGCGCCTAGCAGCCCCGATCAAAATGACCGAGGGCCGCGCGGCTTGCCGCCGGGATGCGGAAGGCGTTAGCGGGGCGGACGAGGCGGGGACCGGCCGGAGTACACGTCTTTGAGAAGGTCGAACGCCGTCCGAGATACTTTTAAAATCAAGTGAATGAAACTATCTATTTATGTCTCAATGTATGTAGGGATATTTTATATATACGTTAAACTGTAAGACAGAGACAACGCTAGTCGATTTTCTCTCTCTAAGCCTCGATGTGCATTATTTATTGCCACGTAGTATATATCAATGTTGCTTATTGTAATAATATATTGTGAATTTATAATTTTCTACAGCCCATATTCTGACATTTGAGTTCTGATATTTAGCAAAAAGTTCTTATGGGCTTAGATTATGGTAATGTTTGCAATTGGTTATATAATATATTAATTTTGACAATAACAAACATTTAGAGGATAATTTTACTTCCACGAACTACATGGAGTTAATCAATTCTTAATTTGCATAGCAATTCCGTTATTTTGTTCGAAATCTATTCGTACATTAGCATAAAATAATTATGATATGGCGGTAATTGGAAGGGAGGCGGTGTGTGGGTGTGCTTAGTATAACTAATGCAAACAGTAGAGCAATCAGTACAAAGTTTAATATGCTTACGCCTTATCTATGAACCGTTATTTTAAATATTAAATGAGTGATTTATAGAAGCAGGCGTTACTTTGCGGAATTCCATATTACAAGCAATATAACAGAACTAACTACTTTTCTATAATCCGCACGAGTTAAGTGAATGCATGCAAAGCCAATGTGTATGAAGCAGGCAAAATCTACGCACCTTATACATGCAGGACAAGCCACCACATGCACCCCAAGGCGCAATTCACCAGCAACAACGCACACAAAAGCAGCACACACACCCACCACCACAATCTCGACGATCGTTTCACCCCGAAACCGAAGCATCATCAGGAGGATAGGCTCCACGACAAATTACGATTACGATTACGATTTTTGTCGTGGAGCCTATCCTGCTGATGACGCTTCGATTTCGGGGCGAAACGATCGTCGAGATTGTGGTGGTGGGTGTGTGTGCTGCTTTGGTGTGCGTTGTTGCTGGTGAATTGCGCCTTGGGGTGCATGTGGTGGATTGTCCTGCATGTATAAGGTACGTAGATTTTGCCTGCTTCATACACATTGGCTTTGCATGCATTCACTTAACCCGTGCGGATTATAGCAAAGTAGTTAGTTCATTATATTGCTTGTATTAAATGAGTACTGATAATTAATGTAAATAGATACTACTAAATTTGTTTACTGAAAACTCCGAAAGTTGTATTGTTGTAGTGATGCCCATTTTAAACGCGCACTTCAATTATATTTATCGTGTATAGACTGTTAGACTGCACATATTTGAAATAATATTTTACTCATAACTGCATTGGATTTTGGATTAAGCATGACCAATCAAAATTTAACAATTTCTCACTGCTTGCATTAGTATGCCACGATTGTGGCGCGTCTTTGGTATAGAGGCTGGAGGACCGTAACAATGTCTATTCAATAGCAGTGATAGAATATTACTTAGATAATTTGTTTAATACCCTAATTCTATGAGCGGGCCACACCGACCGAATCACCGATTATCACTATAATTAATACAATTTACTATTCAACAATACTGTTATTTTACACTCCATTTTAATTATGTATCTAAATCATCATGGCGTTATTAAACAATAATCGCATCAAAGATATTTCAATTAAAACAATATTAATGATTATACTAAAATAAGTGTGCTAAAGTGTGCGAAGCTGTGATAGCCCAGCGGTGAGACCGTGCGACTCTTTCGAGGGGAACACGAGTTCAAACCCGGGCAGGCACCAATGAGTTTTTATATTAAAACTCATGTGTCTAATTGATAATTGCAGTTTATCACACGCTTTTCGGTGAAGGAAAACATCGTGAGGAAACCTGCATATCTCTAGAGAATTCTGGAGATATGTGTAACCTACCAATCCACATTGGAGCAGCGTGGTAGGTATTAGCTCCAACCCTTCTCTCCAGAAACAGAGAGAAGAGGCCTATTCCCAGCAGTGGGATTGTAACAGGCTGGTACTTTAAGTGTGTTAAATATGAATGTGGATGGATATGTAAATAGAGGAAGGCACAAAAAAGATGGTTAGATTGTGTGTAGTATGACATGCATATTAAAGGAGTAGCGCCAGAGTTGACGAGTGACAATAGAATGGAAGAGAAAACATGTTGTACTGACCCCATTTAAGAATGGGACAAGGGCAAGAGAAAGAAAGAAGACTAAAATAACAGTGTTTGTTCTAAATTTTAATATTAACAAATTGATTTATGAAAATATAAAATTGAGTTATTAAGAAATAATTGCGAACAATAATGATTATGAACAATGGTTTTTGGGAACATTGCAACTTTATCGTAGTATATTACCAATGGAAGAAAACCTTTGGAGCTAAGACATACCACGCTGCTCCAATGAGGATTGGATGTTTTCCTTCACTGAAAAGCGTGTGGTAAATTATTGGTGCTTGGGGTTTGAACCCGTAACCCCCACAAAAGAGTCCCACGGTCTCATCGCTGAGCTATCACAGCTTATGAAAAGTGTCTATACTGAAAAATATTTTAAAAAGCACTGTGTTAGGTCAGAAGTGGGATAGTAACACGCCATTACTTTTACCCTACTGAATTAATATTCCTGAGGTGTATAAAGGATTTAATAATTTTCCTACATGTTGAGTACATTCTTTGCTTCGTAGGCGGGCCATTTAAAATTTTTCCAAGGGCATTCAAAATTTTTAATATTTGTCTATGACCCGCGAGCATAGAGTTAAACAGATTTATTCTAGAGTGTATGGAAATTTCAAATGAGGTAACGTACCGAAGTATGTTTTATTTAGTTATTTATTTAATATTGAAGTATAACCATTAATTTCAACACTTTATCTTTATGACATCGATCGGTGTGGCCTAAGTTACGGCACCTGACTATCGACTTTATTACTACCAATGAGCGGTATTTCCTAAATGGGGCGGGACCTGAAAGCCCCAGTTATTGACGATGCGTCGAGACCGGATGACACCGGATGATCTTCGGATGACACTGCACGATGATAGCAAAGTCAGTCCGAGGAGTGTTCACATCGCCATATACCGTCTGTAAGACGCGCTGTATCCCGCATACCGTTCACGAGTCTAGAACGTTCTGCCTTACGCCTGTTTGACCCGTTTCCTCGGCGGCCCTATGGGCGGGATCTGCTGCTGCTGAGTGGCAAGAGCCCGAAAAGCCTCCGCTATGAGATGCGGATGCGACGAGATCATATTCTTCCAACCCGCTGTATCCATCACGTCCGTTGCGTGACTCCTGAAACAAAGCAAAGTAACACTCACGCAAATGTTTGTTTGTTTTTTTCTAATCTCTTTATTGCATGTGTTAATGCAATGGCGGGCTTATTCCGTAATCGGAATCTCTTCCAGCCGACCGCTTAAATTTTGACAAAGGTTCTAATAAAAATTGAAAACTAACTATAAAAAATTAAAATAAAACTTAAATTAAGAAACAAAAATAGAATTAAAAGTAATACGAAATAATAAAATAATATTATAGTACATATAATAAATATAATAAAATAATAAATAGAATAAAATATATTTATTATCATATACTAGCAAAAGTACGTAAATCGTTTGTGGGTTTGGGTATAAGATTCTATAATAAAATTCCGAAATCAATTTTGGTCATGCCATTACAGCAGTTTAAAAACACTGTTAAAAAGAGGCTGATACAGAAACCCTACTATACTGTTGAAGATTACTTAGATGATAAGGATGTGTGGATATAGGTGCACTTCTACTCTGTACAAGACAGTAATAAATAAATGTAACTAGTTCTAAGATTTATATTTTAAAAAGAGCAACCGCCGAGTTTCTTGCTGGCTCTTCTCGGCAGGAACAGCTTTCCGAACCAGCAGTAAAGTTGACGATTCAAAAGCACTTGTTTACAAGTTTACTTGAATAAAGAATATTTTGATTTGATTTGTACGCAGCGCACGCGACTAAAGCTCTTAGCAAGCAAGTTTTTGAACAACTGCGCGATCTCTTCAGCACAATTTACATAATACCGATATGTACTATTTACATAAACCATCCGGAAGTATTTCACTATCTTATGGTGAAAACCGTAAAAAATCCGTTGTGATTTTGAGAAAATCGATTATATACAGACAGACAGGTTTTTTGGACTTTGTTTTATAATAAGTATAAATAATGGTATATTTATAAAAAACTTTGAACTCAGAATATATTTTTATAGCACTGTGTCATATAGGTTTTATATATTATTAGGGCCAGTTTACTCGTATTGGCGCTACTGCTTTTAGAAGAAAATTGATTTTTGGGATACGAATTAGCAAATTGTTTAAAAAAAAGGTTCTACTTCATTGACCTTTAGGCTTTCTTAGACTATGAGAATATGTTAAGTCCTCAGCGCATTTATAAACGCTAACAAAGGATAATCTATATCATTTGTCTATTATGACGCGAGTTTTGTTCAAAAAGCAACAGCAAAAAAAGCTTCGAAAAATGTGCCAATATTACTGATTTCGCGATTTGACATGTAAGTACGAATTACGAAAAATCGACTTTAACAACCTAAATATTTAATATAGTTTTTTTTATACTTGCTTTGTAACTATAAAGTGAAAAATTATGAAAAATATAATTATTATTTGTAGAAAAGCGTAAGGTTCTCGATATATATACTAAAAAAAGAAAGCACAAAACGTCGCACGCTTTTTTGGCAGTAATACTAAATTTATCATTATTTTTCACTTTTCAGTTCGACAGCGTGTTTTTAAACTATTTATGTTCAATTTTTGCGATTTTCTTTCTTATTATGGCAAGTTATTTATTTAATGCATTGTTACATAAACAATTGGCATTAACACATTGGCTTTTTTGATAAGCGTTCAAAGTTTGAATAAAATCTAAAAAGTAGGTCTAAATTGGGTTCACATTAATTGGTTACATATATACAGGTGCTGTGATAGCCTATTTCCATCGTATTTTCGTTCGTAGTTTCCAAATACGAAACATATCACAGAGTGACTATATAAGATTGATATTATGAAACATCAGTTGATATAATATAATATAATAACTATTGCCAGAATTGCATTAAAATGTTTTAAGTGGCTCTAATTTGCATCTGATCTGAATCTATTTTATAAAAGCTTTTGATACTAAAAGGCTTAATACATATTAAATTTTATAAAATAAATAATTAAATTATTTGTTTTGACAAATGCAGTTTGGAGCTGTGATAGCCCAGTGGTGAGACCTTGCGACTCTTTCGAGGGGAACACGAGTTTGAACCCGGGCAGGCACCAATGAGTTTTTCTATTAAAACTCATGTATCTAATTGATAATTGCAATTTAACATACGCTTTTCAGTAAAGGAAAACATCGTGAGGAAACCTGCATATCTCAAGAGAATTCTGTTGATATGTGTAACCTACCAATCCGCATTGGAGCAGCGTGGTAGGTCTTAGCTCCAACCCTTCTCTCCAGAAACGGAGAGAGGAGGCCTATTCCCAGCAGTGGGATTGTAACAGGCTGCTACTTTACTTTTTTTTTATACAGGTGCTGGGTACTAATATAAAGCGTGTAAAAATATTAAAAAAAAATACAACACGGATGAACTGACGTGTTGATGTAGTCTATCGTCTGCGCCTTAAGCTGGTCGGCCGAATGCAGGTCAGCAAGGATGAGGGTGTCTGCCGCAGTCTCCACGGAAAGGTTCGAACATAATGCCTCTTCGCACATCACTTTAAGTCTATCTAACGCGTACTGAAACAAGAGAGAGAACTATTTATAGTAACAGGCACAGTAGCGCAGTTTAACCTAAGACCCTGGGGCAAAAAATAAACTAGAACCTCAATGAAACTATTTAAAATCGTTTGTTTATAAATAAGTTAAAGAATTATAAAATATAAACTAAAAACTTTTTACGAACAAAAGACAATACTAAAATATTCGTCATTAACTTAAAGTATCCTTAAATAATAATAATAATAAGTTATGAATATATAATGAAGTTATCAAGACTAAGAATTACCGGAAATACATTATGAAAGATGGCACTGTTGACGTATGTCGAGCGTGTCATCGTCCTGGGGAGTCCCTCAGGCATATTATTTCCGGCTGTTCTCGTCTTGCTAACGGTGAATATTTACACAGACATAACCAAGTAGCTAGGATTATACATCAACAAATTGCTCTTCAATATGCTCTGGTGGATGAAGAGATACCATACTACAGGTATGACCCTGCGTCAGTTCTTGAAAATAGCAGTGCTATGCTCTACTGGGATCGGTCTATTATCACTGACAGGTTTATTGCTGCCAATAAACCTGATATAGTGTTAGTAGACCGGTTAGCGCGCCGTGCAATTATTGTTGATATCACCATTCCGCATGACGATAATCTCATAAAAGCGGAAAAAGAAAAATTAACTAAATATATAGACCTTTCGTATGAGATAACCGCCATGTGGAATGTTGACTCAACAATAATTGTTCCTATTGTTGTGTCGGTTAACGGTCTGATTGCGAAAAGCCTCGAGCAACATCTTCGGAGGTTTTCGCTTAATAGTTGGGTTAAGAGTCGGATGCAGAAGGCAGTATTGCTTGAAACGGCACGTATTGTGAGGAAGTTCCTCACTCTGGAGCCCTAGCCACCGGTAGCTTGGGACATTGCCTCGCTTCCGGCGGATGTCAATTTTTTATATTTTTAAATGTTTTTTGATTATTATTTTTTTTATAATTAGAAATATTTAAAAATGTAAGGAGTTAGGTTTTAGAAAAATAAAAGAGAATAATAATAATATAGTTCACTACAAAAAAAAAATAGTTTATTTCAAAATCACCCTATATAATTATTATTCATACTATGTAAAATAAGTGGGAACAATGGGTTTCTTGCGCTTGCGTCTTACCTACCCGCATGTTGTCATTATTTTTACTTAAGAGATCGAATATTTTTACTTAAGGCGCTGAACAGAGCCAAATAGGCTGACTTTAAACACGTTTTTAACAAAAGCTATAGGGATGACGATTAAAAGAAAAATATATGTTAATATACATCATATCTCAGAGAGAATGTAAGATTTCAAAACATGATTACGATACTTTTTTTCGATAAAAAAAATTGGTAAATAGACCTCTGATTTTTACTTAGATCGTAAATATCTCTAATATTTATCAACAAAAATTGGTAAAATTAATAAGACTAATAAATCATTATAATATAAAGAGAATGTAAGATTTAAATTTTGAATTAATTAAGATATTTCAATCAAATTAAATATTTTTTAGAAAATAGCAAAACTGAAACGAGTCATCGTCTCGCTTCTCTTTTACATCTATGAATATAGACAGTGATCGCTGAGGCGCGCTGCTATACGGACGTGTGTCGCTAGCTGCCGCCTTTTGTGACTCTTCCTTGTTGATAATATGTCCTTTTTTAGGTGTTTAGTTATAGTTTCAGCATACTTAGTTTTATAAGATTAATTAGACATAAGTTTTTTAAATAAATTGTACAAAAAAAGTTTGGATAAAATAGTGTACACCTACAATGGGTGTTAAAAAATTATGTTTGTCGCTACGCCGTCGCAGAAATTGTGGGCGTGGCTTATATGCCGAAATCTGAATTTACGCCAGCTCTGTTCAGCGCCTTAAGTCTAAAAGTGTAACTACCTTATTGTTTTTAAACTTTTTTTGTTAGTTCTTTGATGATATATATTATACAAATGTATACGAAAAATAACAAATTATAAATGTACCATATATATATATATATATATATATATTATGTATATTATGTCGACGGCTCTGGCGTACGGAAAAACTCTGATGAGTTTATGTTTACGCTAACATGATGTAAACTGTAACTTTTGTATATTCTGATGAAATAAATAAATAAAAATTAGGCGTTATTTTACGAAGACCATAATACAAAAGTAATGAAAATATTCATCATCCTCCTGCCCTTATCCCACCCTAAGTGGGGTCGGTTCAACATGTTGTCACATGATTTGGCTACGTATTTAACGACCGGCCGCCAGTCTGACGTCAACTTACCTTAGTCGTACTTTACGACACCTCGGTAAGAAAGAGGGTGGTCTATTCTACTCAGCAGGATACCACACGGTGGGTCAATTTACCTTAGTCGCCTTTTACGACACCTCGGCAAGAAATGAGCGTGGTATATCCTACTCACTGATTCTACAACCTGATACCACACGGTGGAAAAAAAGTCATGAAAATATTATTTTACTATAATCCGCGTTAAAAGAAAATATATGTAATGTTAAATGTAGAGGGCACTATCCGTTCTCATACTTGATGCATGCAGAATTCGTAAAAACTCATGCATTACTCACCACCAACAACACAACAATACTGTCGCGAAATATCACGAATTAACTTTATGAAACAAAATATTACAAGCACTTCCGGGGTGTTTACCCTGGCTAAGAGAATTACTTAGAGCGCAGAGTACGCCGGGATTAGCCCGGGTCGCGCTGTAAACGTGTGTCATTAGTAAACAAGATAGGACGTGCATAGAGAATGACGTCACTGCGGTGACGTCATGAACCCCGGTAATAAGAGTTTGCTATGAGTTATCGTTTCGCCTTTTATAGATTGAATTGTATATTAGAGAATTTAATTTTCCGTGGCGACATGGTGGAGATGCTGGGATCTGATGTAACACTGCATGTATTTTTTATCATCATGTATAATGTGCATGTGTAATATAGTATGAGTTCAATTATTGAGAAAAGTTTAAGATAAAATAGTGAACAACTAAAATAACTTCTGACGTGTTATTTTCATATTAAAAAAAAAAACGCGCGATTAAATAATTTGTCGTGTAATAGTATCTTGGTTTTCGAATTTGAGTTATTAAACACTAAAATGTTTGATAGTATATGGAATTACGGTAATTAAATATTCATTCGATGATTGCGCAAAGGGAATATTTTAATAATATACACTTTTAACCAAAGAAAACTTAAATTTGCCGTGACTACCCTACATATAATAATGATTTTGAGTTGTTCGGTTATCTATAGGTAAAGATTTCATACAAAATATGCGGTTTATATGATTATTGTCTTATGTCTAACCACCTACATGCTATTATTTGAGTTTTTCGAATAACATTTAAAAAGTAAGTCTTTTGTTTGATAATAATTGAGTTAGTAAAAGTAAAATGAGATAAATAGACATGATAAGGTATTATTAAAGTATAATGAGAGTGATGATGAAGTATGCCCAACAAAATGTTTTCCTTCTTGTTTCGAGATTTGAACTTGGCTTTGAAACTTTCTCAGTTGTGTTTTACTCTGAGTATATGTGTTCAGTCCGTTTTTTATTGAGCTCTTGATATAATAATGGAAGAAGTTATTCGAACCCGTCTCAAATTAATAAGTGAGTGGTTCACTTAATGAAGTTGAACTCAATTTTGAATATGAAAGAGAATAAGATTTCAGTAGAAAGAGTGAAAGTCATTTATTGTAAGTTAAAGACTATTAAAGAACGTTTTGTATCAGAAATTACTATTTATTAGTACAATTATTTTAAATTAGTAGTACGACCTCTGCCGATCAGATTTCCGAATTTACAAAATTAGAAATGAAAGAGAGAGGAGTTAACCGCACAGCTTTAGAGTTAATGTGATGAACATAAAGGTGTCATGGTCCAACCACCTGAGTGTATTACTAGTAAATTTCCACGCTTGGAACTGGCAAAATTAAGTAGAGATGTATTAAAATGGTCTCAATTTTCGGACTAGTTTTCTTTGAACGTATATAGCAGAAATTTAAGTGATGTAGACAAGTTATTGTACCTACAGTCGGTCCTTGAAAGAGAAGCTAAGCTGGCAGTTGAAGGTCTTAAAACTACCAGTAAAAATTATAAAACTGCTGTAGACACTCTCGAGGGTTAACTGAGGAAAATGAAGCGCTCTAATTGATGCCCATTAGGTTGCGTTATACAGAATAAAAATAGCGGGAAGGACGGTTGAGAACTGTCAAAATATATTTAACGACATAGAGAGGAATTAAAAGATTTAATGAATCGGAGAAATCTGGGAGAGGTAAAATCAATAGACAAAGATGTTATGATTATGTAGAAATTTTCAGAGGATTTAGTATATCAGTGAGAATGAAAATGAGCTCAGAGTATGAGACGATTGATACTATAAGAAAACATCTAAAACATATTATATCAGCTCGTGAGACTTCAAATAGATTAAAAGCAGATACTATTTCTGCCGACATGTATGAGAAACCAACCTTTAGTAAAATGGAAAATGAAATATTTACAGTTTATAGCCTCCAAGTAAAAACAGAAGGGGAGGCGAAAAATCGAATAAGCATTAAGAGAATATATTAACCACACAAAGACGAAAGAATTCATAGGCAAGTAAATAAAGCTGCAATTCTAGAAAAGAATACTAAAGAGATGAAATAAAACTAAAAAACCGCTAGTGAAGAAGAAAAGGATGTCATGTATTTTTTGTAATAAAGATAATTATAATTTTTTATACTGAATATAAAAAGATACGAGAGGAAAGTAAAACTTAGGAACTGCTGTTATAACTGCCTTGGAGAAGGACATAGACTGTCAAACTGCAAAATTAAAAGGAGATGAATGAAAAGACATTGTAATATAATTAATTATGACAATAGGGATCTTTGTCCCACCTTAAAAAACAAAACATCATTCTACGAAGGTTATCTGTGCTTATATAATAAAATGCGATACCATACTTCAAACAGCAGTTGATTATGTTACATTAATTGATAATACTAATTGTTTGAGAATCAAACAAACGACTAATATAAGAATGCGTTAGCCAACAGTCCTTCAAAAAAGCAGAGTTTGCAAAGGTTTTTAGTGTATCTGTAGTCGAAGAGTCTAACAGTATTTACGTTTGGTGCAAAAAATCCTATACACATAAACAACCCAATTGACCGACTAAAATTATCAACTCATACTTAAAGGTCTTAGGTTTGGTATTTTAAATTTGTGCAATACATTACACATGGTATTCATGACCCTAATGAAGTTATTTTGCCCGAGTTAAAGAACATCATACCCGTGAATCTAATTTTAACTGACGATTGATCCTTGAAAGATAAAGTTGATTTGCTTATTAGTAACGACTATTACTATATTTTTTTTGCAACGATAAAATCTGAATGAGTGTATATTTAATTTTGGTCAAATTCGATTTAGTTAAATGTGGTCTGGTCAAGATTCGGTTTCTGATGTAGTCCAGATATGAATTTTCAGTTTATGAATTGTGAGTATTAACCTATTTTACAAGCTAGCAATGAAGTCATTCAATTTAATGAACCTGATTTACCTCTGCAAAATGACAATATTGGTCAACTGTAGGAATTGGAAACCATAGGTATCATTGATTCGCCTAAGACAATAAAGGAAGAAGAAGAAATTAAATATTTCAACGAGACAATTAAATACAGGGGAAATAGATATTACGTAAAGTGACTGTGGATAGAATTTCCACCTGATCAACACATGAATTATGGTCTCGTGTATGGAAGATTCATTAATCTAGTAAAGAAGCCTGATAGTGTTCTCTGAATGAATATAGTAAAGTATTCAAGAATCAAGTGTAAGGGGATAATAGAAATTGCAGAACCAACATTTGCGTCAGCGGCTCATGACATTAAACAGTACCTACCTCATCACTGTGTAATGCAAAGGAATAAACTAACTAAATTAACGATAGTTTATGACGCTTCGAGTTAGATAAAAGGCAATTTGAGTCTTAACGAATGTTTATTTAGAGGACCGCTAATGTGAGAAGATTTAACCGGATTGTTAATTAGATTTCGGTTCCATCAGATCCGAATAGTGGCAGATGAAGAGAAAGCCTTTTTACAGATTGGCCTCCAGGAAGAAGATGCAATGACATTCGTTTCCGGTGGTTGAAGAATCACAAAAATGATGCACAGTCAATATCTAAGGCTAGTAATCTATAGTACTGCTAGAAGGACATTTGAAGAACTGCATATGAATCCGAGATAATGAAATTTTAATAATGATATATTGCTTGATCATATTATACCTTGAGACTTCTGTAGTAAAAGGTCAAAAACTGTAAACGTCCTTGGGCTTAAATGGGACAAAAGGATACACTAATACTGAAAGACAGACAGAAAAAGCAAGTAGAGGAAGATATTAAAACAAAGAGAGGAGTCTTTAGATATGTGAGTTCTATTTATGATCCATGTGGGTATGTTGTGCAATTATTATTGTCGGCCAAATTAGTTCTGCAAGAACTTTGGATATAAAAAATGAAATGTGATGTTACAGTTTCGGCTGCATTGAAAGGAAAATGGATGGTAATTTAGCCATATTATAAAAGGTACAGAATGTTGAAATACCTCGGTATCATATAAGAGAGTTTGTAAAAGCAGCAAACAATGTAGTAGAATATGAATTACACTGTTTAACAGACGCATTAAAACGGGTCTACTTCACTGTTGTTTACATAAGAGGATGTACTAAGAAACACATATGTGTAGCCTTTGTCATAGGAAAATTACGAGTCATATCAACAAAGAACCAAAATGATCTTCATATTCACAAGTTAAAGTTACTAGGTGGATTTATTGAAAGTAGATTGCTATTATATTGTTAGAAATTCCTTCGGGTACTATTCAAAGGACAATATTCGTAAACAGATAGTCAGGTTGTGCGTAGTTGGTGTAATTCAAATATGCTATCAATTTCTTTTGTAGCAAGACATGTAACCGAAATAAAGCAAAACCAAAAATGTATGTATAGGTATGTTATGTACCAACGAAAGATAACCCGGCTGATGTAGTGACACAGAGTTTAATATATGGCTTTATATACCTTCCTTCCTTAAAATGAGAAAAGAGAAAGCATACATAAAAAAAAAAAAAAAAAATGAGTTTAGATCCGCAAACCTTTGTGGTTGGGCAGGGTCTATCGATTCCAAGCTTACCGAGATATGAAACCATGAAGTTAGAAAGTAGATGTGAGCAAAAGGAAGGGAATGAAATAGAAAGAACTATGTTTAAAGGATTACAAAGACCAATAACTAACAGAAAAGATATTAAAGACATTACTAATTTACAAGTTGAGCATTTTCCGAAAGAAGTAGGAAATATAAAGACAGATTTAGCTCAACTTGAAGCTAGTTGAAGCTGAAGAAAGTGATCACTTTAGTTATATAAAGATTTAAATAACATTTTACGATGTGAAGGTAGATTTAGAAATACTGAGTTTAAGACGAAAGTAAAAGAGGATAAACATGGAGTTTCGCACACATTATCATTAGTAAGAATACAATTTTGGATATCACAAGGTAGAGCTCTATTTCAACGCGTCACGGTGGTGCAAATATTGATGTGGTCCGTAAAAACTTCCACAAATGCTACCATTGCCATTGCTACAGGAATTAGTTACATTGAGCCACTCATGATAAACAATGGCACAACAAATAAACGATGGCTATGTTTATTTACATGCTGAGGTGTAAGAGCTATTCATATGAAAGTGGTTAATAATCTTTCCGTTGAGGAGTGTCTACTTGCAATAAGAAGATTTACAGCAACAAGAGGCTTACTCTTGTTATATTTATCAGACAATGCTCTGCAATTAAAGTTAACCGCGGATGTATTTAGCAATGAATACTGTATACAGAATGACATCAAATGGATGTTTATACCAGAATTACCACCGTGGTTTCGAGGGACCTATGAACGCCTGAATGGCTTAGTAAAACACTGTTTAAAAAGGACTATTGAAAGGCACCTATTGAACCAGTCATGTAGAGTCAGTTTGAACCAGTTATGTAGAATAATTAAAGAGACAGAGGCGGTTGTTGATAGTAGACCGTTTATAACAGTAGGAGATAGCGAGATAGTATATGTTTGACACCAGCTGATTAGGAGGAGTATAAATCGGTGACATGACTTATGAAGAATTTATTGATTCAGCTACAGTAACCAAAAGTAATTTGATAGAAGGCGGAAGAGAGGGCAGGTTATTATGCAAGAATAGACAAATATGTTTATAGCGCAATATTTGACAGATCTTCGAATTTGGTAGAGCATTCATAAGCAACCAAGAGTAGTGTGTAATGTTATCCCTAAAGTAGGAGGTGTAGTTCAAATAAAGAATTATCTGAACGGAGCTCACTGGAAAGTGGAAAAGATAATTAAAATTGTAACGAGTTCAGACAGACATGTAAGGGTAGCGAAAGATTTAACGTCAACTGGTGAGACCCTGACTAGATCTATTGTGCACTTATACCCTGTTGAGATAGAGGAAATGAACGAAAGATAAGGTATTTATAATGAGACTAAGACTGAGACACATACACTTGAGTTAAGAGAATAGACAAAGACTAATGCTATAAATCAAATATCGCCGGAGAGTACAATAAAGTGTTCGGTAGGGGCAGATGCCGATGATTCTGTTGCAAATTCCCAAAGAGAGAATTTGAACAAAAATATGTCAAACGTTCAGTCTAGAAGTACAAAGAGAGCTAAAGCACAAAGAGCAGTGCAAAGAGTTCGGGAATGGACTTCACAGATATTGTTGAATTTATATTATTAAAAGCCTCACTCAATCCTAATTAGATAAAATCAAAAAATAATAACTAATTAGATAAAAAGTTTCCGTTACTCTTATATTCTGACTAAAATTAAATTTGTTTTCGTTGGGGAGTGTCGCGAAATATCACGAATTAACTTTATGAAACAAAATATTACAAGCACTTCCGGGGTGTTTACCCTGGCTAAGAGAATTACTTAGAGCGCAGAGTACGCCGGGATTAGCCCGGGTCGCGCTGTAAACGTGTGTCATTAGTAAACAAGATAGGACGTGCATAGAGAATGACGTCACTGCGGTGACGTCATGAACCCCGGTAATAAGAGTTTGCTATGAGTTATCGTTTCGCCTTTTATAGATTGAATTGTATATTAGAGAATTTAATTTTCCGTGGCGACAAATACACAGGCATTGCACACATTCACCACCAAAATCTCAACAATCGCTTCGGCCCGTAACGAAGAAAGAAGCATCGTCAGGAGATAGATATCTTCGGAGGATGCTTTGACTTTCCCATTAGCGCAGGTGGCAGTAACCCTGCCATCAGCTCGATTCCCGTCAAAGGATTGATGTAGAAATTAAATATTTTGTCGAATGTGGGTGTATTTAAGTATTTATTTAATTGATACTTATTGAACTATTACAAAATGAACTTATTGAATTATTACAAAATAATTCTATCATAACTTTTCTTTAATATATGTATAAATTATCTAGGTGTTATCTATCGTCCATAAAAAAATATTAAGTTACCTATTTTGAGGATAGACGACTCTGTGTAATTTGTCCCCTATATTTATATAATATATTTTAACAAATCATACATTTGACCTTTTATTTACACTAAAAACAATCGCGCATGCAATTAGTACGTTCAAATTAGGTATAGGATATTATTTGTAGAAATACTATGTAGATGAAAGATAAGATGGATTTTTAAAATGAAGTTCAATGCGGCGAAGTTACATATAAATCAGAGTCTTGAGGATAAAAATAGTGATTTATAGAAGCAGGCGTTACTTTGCGGAATTCCATTTTACGAGCTCCACGACAAAAATCGTAATGATCTCCTCCTGATGATGCTTCGGTTTCGGGGCGAAGCGATTGTCGAGATTGTGGTGGTGGGTGTGTGTGCTGCTTTTGTGTGCGTTGTTGCTGGTGAATTGCGCCTTGGGGTGCATTTGGTGGCTTGTCCTGCATGTATAAGGTGCGTAGATTTTGCCTGCTTCATACACATTGGCTTTGCATGCATTCACTTAACCCGTGCAGATTATAGCAAAGTAGTTAGTTCTGTTATATTGCTTGATAAAAATAGTATATTAATAGTAAATTTGTTCGAGATAAATTCCATTAGGTACACAGATGACGTGATATCACAAGAATATTTTAATTCTTATTAAGTTGTGACGTAAATACGTCGGTATTACTCAATTATCACAATTCAATATCGCTTCAAAGTCAAGGTCCCAGATAATGTTACAAGTATTTTTGTGTATAAATAGATCTGAGATATACATCCTATCTTTGCCAGTGTTTAATAGCCTTTATTATTATTTTAAAAAGCTTTTTTTAAATTTTGAATTATACTATATTGTTAAGGCTTCAGCCGGACTGGAGCAAGTCAGTTATTTTGCATTACGCAAAACAAATGATTTTATATGTTTGTTAATTAAGATAAGTATTTTAATTCTGCATATTATTAAGAGCGTCCTATATGATGGTTCATCCATTAAAATTAGTGCAAATTACCTAGTTTACGTAGACTTTAAAGTTTCTTTACCTCCTTGCAGTCCTTTAGTTAATATGAATTATGAACGAATATTTAAATTTAAAAACAGACCGGAAATTCGGAAAGAAATGACAATATCATTTTATTTACCTAGCAGTAAACATTTTTGTACAAGATAAAAATTACGCAATTCCGGTTCGATATATGCAATAATCGTTTAACGATATGTTTCCTGATATGAATTAGCGTTGGCTTATAAACAAATGTTAAGTTAAACTTCTCGAAAAATTGCAATTCAAACATGGCAAAATCATCATTCTCCTGCTGTTTTTCAGCTCTAAGTGGGGGTCGGCACAACATGTTTTTCGAATCCATTCTCACGTATGATTCGTCAATTTTTCTTTTTCTTCCTTCCTTTTTTCATTATCCATATTTCACTTCTTGTCATTTTCTTTCTGTTACTCTAAGGTTGGCTGGTAAAGATCCCTTTTAGGGATAAATCCGCCTTTGTACATATGCTATTTCATTTCTTTTTTATATTTTTATGTTCGTACAATAGGCAGAAATAAATAAATAAATAAACTCTGGCGCTAGTGTTTTATACGCATGTCATACTTCACACAATCCGTCCATCCTTTTTTCGGCTTTACTCTAATAAATAAATATATGGGACATTTACACACACGGTCGTCCGTCCCCAAAGTAACTTAATACTTGTGTTATGGGTGACGGACAACTGGTAGATATACTACATATATAAGTTTAAACACATACTTAAATTCAAATACACACCCAGGCTCGAAGAACCAACAATTTTTTTATAGAAAATGTTGGCCCTCGGCGGGAATCGAACCCGCGACCCGCGGAGCTGAAGGCAGGGTCACTACCCAAAGCGCCAACGGGTACAAATTCACATATCCATCCACATTCACATTAAACACTCGTCTGGTCACAAGATTCATTTCGTATTTTACCCAAACATGATTAAATGTAAACAAAAATATACCTTGTCTGCTGCAGCTAGTAAATCATCCGCCATTTTCTCTAGGTTCGGCGCTCGATCTGTGTAGATGAATCTTAACATCTCCCGCAGTACTTCGTGATCTACGTCTGTGATGTCCACCCGATTTCTTTTCCTCTCTTCCATCTCATGTTCGAACATCGCAGCAAATACAGGACTTCGCGCTGAAATAAGAAACAATTGAGTTATCGTAAGCACAATTTTATAATCGAACTATATTTTACCTTCACAAGATTCATTCATAAACGTTAGGGGAGTTGAAAATGATTTAACACGTTTTTTTTTTATTTATTTATCTTTCTATACTAATATTATAAAGAGGAAAGATTTGTATGTTTGTTTGTATGTATGTTTGTTACGTTTTCACGCAAAAACTACTGGACCGATTTCAAAAATTCTTTCACCAATGGAAAGCTGCTTTTTCACTGAGCAACATAGGCTATATGTCATTTTCAAAAATAATAGGGATCCCTAATAAAATTGTAATAACTTGGTAAAAATTTAGTCGTAAACATCTATCATCGCGTGCGCTGCGGAAACTATCGATGATAGAACAACAAAATGTTCTACAGTATTATAGAACGTATCAATATCCACAAAAAAGTCCGCGGTACCATATGTCTAACTATTATAGTTATGCCAATATAACTACTTTTTTACATTGTAAAAGTTGGTAAAAGTGCCGACAATAATCAAACCATTTTATTCATATCTCTGTATTAATCCTTATCCCATTAAATGATATTTTATGAATAACTGTTTCAATACCTGTAAAATACTTTTTAAATTATTAAAATCCGACATCCCAATCAAAAGATTTTACGAATTTAAGAATGTAAATCGAAATCAAATAATGCCATAACAAACCTAACCTACCGTTATAGCAGGGCCTGCACTTGGTGAGTTAAGTCTTATTCCAAGAATACTAATGATACCCATTTTTTATAATTAAATAATCTACAAAATAAATCTATAGTCCGATTTCGTAGACTTTCCACTACCACGAGATCTGTATGGACGCGGGTGAAACCGCGGGGCTTTGCTAGTATTGTATAAACAAAAGGCGGACTTATCCCTAAAAGGGATCTCTATAAGGGAGCCAACCTATGAGTAACAGAAAGAAAATGAAAAGAAAAAAAAATTGATGATGGAAAAAAAAGGAAGGAAGAAAAATAAAAATAACGAAACACTATACATAGATTAAAGTTGAAGAATAAATGAATAAAATAATAGATAATAGTGATTATTTGAATTGATTAAAATGTAATTGAATATTGATAATAAGCTAAATTTAATTTAAATGACTTGAAACAGATATTTTTTAGTCTGTGACTTAAATGCTGATAGGGAAGGAGATTTGCGGATTGATACAGGTAAATCATTCCACAGCTTTACACCTTGAAAGCTAAATGATCTCGAGTAAGTCAGTGAGGAGCATTTAGGGAAGGCAAGATCAAATGTATTTAAAGATCTTATCACGTTAACTACCTAAGGATGATCGGCAGAACAATATTCCATTTGGACCGCGGGGGTCACTGGTGACCGATAAGAAAGGCAAGTATTTAAATTTTTGTTGAACTACACCTGTCTCTAACTCTTTTAAGTATAGAATGACAAGCGCGGTGCCCAGGAATATTTCGTAGAGCTCGGTTTCCGAACAAATAACATTTATATTGCAAATGGTCCAAATGAATAAAACAAGTCAAGCGCTTCAGTGTTAATGCGTTAAAAATGCGTTTTACTCCTGCGTGATTTAACTTTCCAGCTGTAACTTTTGGTACCAAGATAGTATCTACTCACTGATGCGTTTCATTTATATAAATTAATATTCGTGACCACGTTTTCTTTTACAATAAGATAGAGAACAGTTCTCAACACGATACCGGTGCGTAAAACAATTCATGTCTGTAGTGACTATTTTGCCTAGTAAGGGACTTTATCCGTATACAACTTTGATACAACCGCATATTCAAGTTTTTTATACAATAAGTAAGAAACCCTTTGACTTTGAACTAATTATTTCTCATACGTATCCACAGTGTAAATATTATTTCTCCCTACATTTAAATATGTGTAATTTATGACTAGACTAATTTCTAAGACTAAAATAGATTCAATCACTGAAACATGAAAGGTGTATCTTTAAGTCCAATAGACAGTATTAATTATAAAAGTCATTAAGCTGGTATCAATGACAGTATAAACAACGCACTTCGTTCGTTTTTTTGCAATTTACTTTTTACTTCTAAGTAGGCGAATCAAGAACACTTTAGAACACAGGTTAGTGTTAAGCAAATTAACCATTATGATACAAATATCTAACCTTAATGTTTCTTTAATGGCGCTAAGTTTTCGAATTCTATATGATTCGATCGTAGCTAGTTTTCTATAATGTACTTTTTATTACTTGGATATTATTGAGTAGCTTTCACTAGAGTACAAAACAAAAATCTCTAATCTTTAACTTAAAGCGACCGAAAAAAAAAGTATATTTTCAATTTTTCAAATTGAAAAATAAAGGTCATCCGTTATATTTATATTTTTCTTCAACAAGGAATTTATTTATAAAACCCGTTATTATAATTTATAAAGAGTAGCCCAAACAAACCACAATTATGTTTTTGGTATATAAAAAAGGAATTACACGTCCAGGCTACAATAAAAACTTTATATAAAAATTGCAATACAATGACCGCCCATAAAGATGCCGCATTATCCCTTGACCGTAATAACTTCTATTAAGCTAAACTTTAAAGGAAATCACTTCAATATTTTAGTTAAGCTGTTGTATCCCACTGCTGCTATAAAACCCTGTATATGTATGTATATGCTTTAAAGTTTTCAAACTGAGGTATCTTGCTTTTTTTTTTTAATTTGACTATGGGTCAAATATCTGTGCACTTTAGCTAGATAGACCACATAATCCTATGATTATGATTATGAAACTATTTTCATCGAAAAATATATGGTATACGTATAATTTATACAAAGATAAAAAACAAGTAGGTATATAACGACAAAGAAAATTATAAGAGGTCAACAATTTTAATGAAACTACATAGAGCTAAATACGTTGGCAGGAACGTACTAATGTATACAGAATTCTGGGATACACGGTCAAATTATATAAATAGGTATTTATTTAGGGAATCATTATAAAAAGTGAATCATTCAAAATGTCCGCAAAGACGGACAATTGAAAACGATAACCTAGAAACAAAGCGATTACAGCATTTCCATGACATATTTTCGTGTAATACATGTTTTTAATGTTATCGAAAAGAAATATTATTACTACTAATAATATTCGTTTTACTTCGTTAACCTAATTCCTGTATAGAAACCGGCTATACTCAAATATTATTCTATCGGGTGAGCACACTTTCAAGCCCATACGGGGCCCTTATCTGAATACGAAGTGATTCTGAGAATCAGTTCTGAATAAATTTCCGCCGCGATAACGCCGCGTGGAGCTATACCGTGTGGTATCCGGCTACGAAGAATAGACCACCCTCATTTCTTACCGAGGTGTCGTAAAAGACGACTAAGGTAAGTTGACCACCGTGTGGTATTCGGTTGAGTATACAAGACCACCCTCTTTCTTACCGAGGGGTCGTAAAATACGACTAAGATAAGTTGACGTCAGGCAGGCAGCTGATCGTAAAATACGTAGCCAAATCATGTGACAACCCCACTTAGAGTGGGATATGGGCAGGAGGATAATGAACGCTGCGTGAAGAGCTCATAAATAAGGGCCCCGTACGGACTTAAAATTAGTCGGGCTCGCCCGATAGAATGAGTCGTGAGTATAGCCGCTTTCTATACATTAAGTATTAATACTACTCACGACAGTCTTTCTTCAAATAAAGCTAATTCTTATAAAAGATTCCCTATAGGTACGAATGAGTTCAGCTTATCAACGTTAACCCATTCCACAGTTACAACGCCATAATTGTTATGTTTAGAATAATCAATAGTTTGTTAACCACACTGCATTAGTTTATTGCTTTATTGACTTGTAAGTGGTATTTGATAAGGATGTTTGTTATTCTCGTGAATAACACCAGTCATTAATATATGGCTACCTATATTTGAAAATTAAAAAATTAAAATGTAGAGTAATAGTTCACAGTAATGCTTAAGTCAATAGATTATTTTCTTATTCTTTTTTAGTCTGTGGACAAATTGGATTCAAAGATTTCTTCGCCATATAATTGTGTATCGGTTGAATTGCTTTTGGGATCTTTGTTATGTCGTCTGTCTACTTAACAGGGTTATTGGTTATATTTTGGTTTGTGAAAAGTTAATTTCTACCCTAGTACAGTAAGTGGACTTCAAATGTCTTTTGTCTGATCTGCTAAAGTTCTATCACGTCGATGAAGTTCTTGCAAATAATAATCAGTATATGGTTTTAATAATAAATACCCCCTTCTTTTACGACTGTACAAAATCGTTATTGTCGATTAAAAAGACTTTATAAAAGTGTCTGTGCAGGAATTTTAAGTATAAGTAATCATAATGCTAGCTACAAACGGACAGGTATTTAACACGTCCAACTAGTAACTGAAATATTTTCACACTGCTACGAGTCTGCTAATATCTATTTGAATATTTACTTTTCTGCGTACTATCTTTAAAGTGCGAAACATCTGACGTCATCTCATATGACGATTTTCGAATATAAACTTCAAACGTAGGATGTAAACTATAATAGTTTAAATACATCTCCTTCGAATACAGTTTACAATGTAAACATAGAATCGTTTCCGTGGAATGATGTCATACGTTTGTGTAAACATTTCTGTTTAATATAGCAATTTAAATAATCTCAAGCAATATAACAGAACTAACTACTTTGCTATAATCCGCACGGGTTAAGTGAACGCATGCAAAGCCAATGTGTATGAAGCAGGCAAAATCTACGCACCTTATACATGCAGGACAAGCCACCACATGCACCCCAAGGCGCAATTCACCAGCAACAACGCACACAAAAGCAGCACACACACCCACCACCACAATCTCTACGATCGCTTCGCCCCGAAACCGAAGCATCATCAGGAGGAGATCATTACGATTTTTGTCGTGGAGCCTATCCTCCTGATGATGCTTCGGTTTCGGGGCGAAGCGATCGTCGAGATTGTGGTGGTGGGTGTGTGCTGCTTTTGTGTGCGTTGTTGCTGGTGAATTGCGCCTTGGGTGCATGTGGTGGCTTGTCCTGCATGTATAAGGTGCGTAGATTTTGCCTGCTTCATACACATTGGCTTTGCATGCATTCACTTAACCCGTGCGGATTATAGCAAAGTAGTTAGTTCTGTTATATTGCTTGTAATATGGAATTCCGCAAAGTAACGCCTGCTTCTAGAAATCATTTAAATAATCTCAGTTAATAATAAATATGTAGACAATCTTTCTTAACTGTGTTCAATAGTCTGTTTCTAGAACTTAGTGCGACGACTTCTTTCTAGTACGGATTATTTACAAACATATTTCCGATATAAGGGAGAACGAAATTGAATGAAATACCTTGCTTGCAATGTCCTTTCTTGGTACATTTTTCTATGGCTTTCATCTTTTAAACATTTATATGGAGTAAAAGTGGCCGCTTTGACCGGAGTTAGCTACCAACCTACTGGCAAAGCTGTACCGACTATACAGTTTTCCCCAATACAGTACTTTGTAAAACTTAAAGGAAAACACTATTCAGATTTATGAGCTTCGATCTTAGACTGTATGTTCACTATAATGTAACATTAAGCATTACATTGTAACTGATAAGTAAAGGTGTAATTCAAAGAATTAGAATATATTGAAAGCTATTTACCTGCTAAGATAGCTTTGTGCGCCTGAAACTCCCTGCCTCCGACCGCTAGAGTGACGTCCGAGAACCTTTCATTGTCGAACAACGCTCCCATATCGTCCGATAACCGGCACTCGGGTACTTTGAACTGAACCACATTACTTTGTCCACTAATATTAATGCTGTCCGCCACTACTGACACTTCACAAAATATCGTCAGTTTGTCTTCAGGCAACAGGCCGTTCGCTTCATCCAAAAGGAAGTCCCTGCAATTTAATATGACAGCTTGTTTCATTTCATTAAAATATTTTTTTAAGTACAACGAGCATGAGTGATTACAGTGCGAGTTTTTAAGAACAAGGGCGAAGAATTAAGGCCGGTATGGCCTAGTTGCGATTGCATACATCATATAATTACATGGAGCGACCGAATGATTTTGCTCTTATTTCAGTATACGAATAAGGGTATCTAGTAACATTAAGTACTACTGTAAAAGTGGTGATGGCCTAATGTGTACAGAACTTGTTCTATACTAGATACTTCAAATTTTTTTTATATAACCTTAAGTTCTCAATTTATATAACGAATTCAACAGAGGATCTATAAAGGAAAACTTCGTAATGAACCTACAAATGTGCTTTTGTTGATCTGCTAATCCGCATTCGAGCAGCGTAAAACGTTCAAGGATGGTTGGTTATAGGCATGACGTTCTACTGAAAATGGGATGAAAAAAAAAATCTGCAATATCCTCCAAACCAAACCACGCTCTTTATTAATCTTAGCTATTTGTAATATAGCCTATATTTTATATAGGCTTTAATTTATTCACGAAACCTGGAGACGTCCTCAAGGTAATAGAAAAAAATTAAATCAATTTTAGTTAACAGATATAACCACAACCGACTTAAAGTGTCTTCTTTGATACGGAAGAAAAGAAATTAACTTAATATTAAAAATAATATTTAAATTTTCTAAATTTCACATTAAACCATTGGTGAGAAACGATATTATTTGATAAATGTTGTTAGAACTGGGTCATACTACCCTCGTCTAATGATGTGTAATTACTATGTAACCACGATTATTGGTATTTATAAAAAAAATATGTTATAAAATTACAGTTCTTCATAACCGGTCCATAAATATTCTTAGCATCAATACGCTGTCTCTTAAAAAGTAACAACTATTGAAAAACAAATAGGGAATTTCAATACTTAATTCGACGAACAAGGGTCTTAGCCTCTGTTTATAGCAACTATTTAAAACAAAGAACAGATTGTCGTGAAAAAGTGTCTCTTCGCAGAACGCTTAAGTTATCAATATTCCAAGAACGTTTTATATACAACACAACTGTGTTGCAAATTCAAGTAAGTTTTTCGAATCCATCCATTCTTACCTTAACAATTACCCATATAGTACGCGAAAAGACCTGAAAGGGTGTATGGCAAAAAATATCTTGAATTTTTTCATACGTTTACTAATTAATGTTAAAGATTATTTATAATGGACATTTATAATTGGAAGTGGAATACCGTTCATAGTCTTACAATTCAAAAATTTTGAAAAATTATATGATTATTCTAAAGGGAAAACGTTAAGACAAAAGAAAATACAAATTCGTCCTGCAGACACTTAATGATTATCGTTTTTTTTAAATAAATATTTAGATTAAAATAATAATATGAATATAAAAAGTTTGAATATTATATTATGTGTTTAGTGTAATGTTTTAATTCACTCACCTTCTGATGAATTTTTTGAAACCCCAGTCTTTGCCTTGGACGAATCTGTACGCACGCTGTGACTCCATTGCTTTTGTTTCTTCCCGTTTCGCGTTTAATATTGAAAACTTGAACTTTGCCCGAACTTCTGATTTATTACATGACACTAATAATAAATATAATGATAAATAGTCTTTGCTCTCTTCATCCAGTCCTTTAGGATTTACACGAAGACACCACTTTAATTTGTCACTAGCACCGGCTGAGAATGTCGATGATTTTAACACTTCACCCATCTCTTCTCTACAAAAACTAAAATTATTTATTGTCCACATGTAACTAAATTTCACCACCTTAACCTGAAAAGATAGAAAAAAAGTGTTAGTATATGAGCTAGCAACAGATACATAATATACAAGTGACACGTAGGTAGTTAGGTAAAGGCGCTATCGATGGTATCACTGAAGATAGGAGTTTTTAGGACGATACAAAAACGGCCCAAGTACTAAGTAAGCAGTTTTAATAATAAATACTGAAACAGGTATTCGCTTTGTCTCAAACAAAACGAACCCAATTTGTGGTAGACTTTATTAACAAAAAATTATCTACTTTTTACAAAGGAGCCGCAAAGAATATACTATAACAATAAAAGTATGTTTACGAGGAATAAAAAGACGAGCATTAAACTTTCCGCACCTATGCTTTTCAAATAAATATCTTAAGATAAGAATGATGTCGCGCGGTTTCAGGTTTACGATCGTCGTATCGTAAAAGCCCAAGGAGTTAACCGATTTTGTAACGTTTGAGTAATTGTTAATATTCAGAAGCTTATTTTAGGTGCTAACACTTTATTGGGAAATCGTATGTTGTATACAAGTTATCTTTGTAACAGTTATAATAATATGAAAACCGTTGTAAATAATATTCCCAAATTTCTCAAGCAACAAGTACCAAGAACTTTCACTGCAGCTAACATAGCTCCTAAATGGATCTGGCTTTGTACTGGTTCGTTGTAGGATCAGTCAGTCATATAACGACACGTGTCGGGGCCCTCGTGTTGTCGAGGTGGGCACATGAGCAATCGGAGGTCAGGACTAGGCGATGCGTCGCTTGGGACTTGGTCGTTGCCCCCGACCGTTGCTTGCTTGCCGGCCTGCGAGCTTGCGGTGCTGCTGAGGTCTTCGCCCGGTCACCGACCCACTACAAGGCCGCCCGCATCATCCCCGCTTTCTTGGATTACAACTATAACCATCGCAAAATCTACTTTTGTCTATATTTTTCTTGATAAACGTCAATCTGATTAACATAATTTCTCATAGTAATACTTACTTCTACTTTATCAAATATGATAAACACCATTATAATTTTTTTATCAATTAAAACGACCACAAATTTAAATAAGATTTTAAGTAGAAGAAGATTTAAAGTTAATTGATGAATATTAAATAAAATGACTTTAGTTTTGATATAACTAAATAATAATAAACAAATCCTTTTAGTATAGTGAGTTTAGCCGGTGTCTATATATTAACTTTAATCCTTTAAGGATACAAAGGAGAAAGATATATATCCATAACATATATCCAATATTTATATAAAGTACAATAACTGTTGTTCACTTTTTTATCGACGACAGGTTTACACTTGTCTGCTATTGACTAACTATTAACTTATTAATCGCCACGATGCAAGTTTAATTTACGTTGGCTAATTAGAGAGTTAACTGCTTTTTCTTAGAATCGTAAATATTTCAATTTACTGACTCTAGTACCTATTAGCTAAATATATTTCCAGCCCTTCAACATTTCAAAACAGTAAATACTTTATTGCGAAGGGGAAATAATTACTCACTTAAACGTGACAGTGCCAAACCACCACGTGAATCGGAACGGGCAAGCGAGGCACGTGGCCATATTGTACATACCGATGTAAACACCGGGTAAATTTCCAAGAGAGTCGTTATACAATTTAATGTACCGATCAGGCTCGCAATTACACGCAATTAATAGCAGAAGTCATGACGAATGATAATATGAAAAGTGATATATATATCTCTATTGGATGTAGCAGCATTTTGAACTACAAATTTTTATGTACATATAAAAATTCGTACTTTCAAAATAATTTTTTGTACCTAATAAATGTCTAAGCAATGAATATGACGAAATTTTCGATCAAGCTCAACCAGATACCACACGGCATAAGGCAAATAGAATTTAATTCCATAGATTGTGTTGTGTCTATCCTATCATATATTATTAATAATGGACGATCAGTTTTGCCTAAACTTAAGCTAGGAATACTTAACGATAAGTAAGAAGTTAAGGATGAGTTTGAAACAACTAACCCAACCATACGCATCATATTAAATACATACCACCCTTTGTCGATATTTTATAAAACTAAGGGACCCGTTATTATACATCTGAAATCGAGTGAGACCTTAATAAGCAAACGTACCGCTGCTTGTAACGAGTTTGATATACCGTTATCTTTTTCGGACTAAATAGATTTTGGCAAAAAGTACCAAAAAAGATAATACCGGGCCAGCTAACTTGTCGAACGGTTGTTCTAATTCTCCAGAAACTCTGTGCGACAAATAAAACGATGATTATAGAGTTCGACAATTCGTTACAATATTACTTTACTTTTTTATAAAGTACTAATAACAAAAGGCTATTATGATATTAAAAACTTCAAAGAAATAAGAGCCATTTATCTACATTTAGATGCATGGGAGTAATTTATATGTATATGGAATGGAAAAAAATTGTAATAGGTAGCGTGTAGCAAGACCTTTATAATATCATACGCTCGTTTCCTTGTTGATGTTCGTATTAACACAATCAACGTATGCGTAATATTTCAAGAGCAAAGATAACAACCCCGGTAAACATTATTATCATTCAAGTTTCGACTTATCATGAACATGTTAAGCGAACATAATTGATTAATCACAGGCGAATTTCAATCAAAGATTTATTATACTAAAGTAGGGGAGCTATAGGGAGGCCTTTAAGTGAAAGTCACAAGAATAAATAATGAGAGGGAAGATTAAACTCTTATGCTTCGAATATTCTAATCAATATAAAAAAGGGAGAACAGATAACAGGTTCCATTTGCTATTCTAGTATAATAAACTCTATGATTTCAATATATTGTAAAATACTCTCAACATGTTATAGTTTGTCATTTAGTTTAGCGAAACTCGGGCATTTGCTTGTCATTGTCTTGGATAGTTCCAGAGGTAAGATATAATGCATTAAGGTGGTTACAGTCTCAGCGGTCGACTAGCACTGCGATCGATATTTCAGTCTTCACGTTCTTGTTATCTGTCGCTATATATCGTACGCTTATAATTAAAGTGACCGAATTCAAAATTATTTCATAGCGTGATATCAGTGATGGCACATCTATGATATCTATGTATCGAACCTATCGAACTATTATAAAAAATCTTGCTCTTTCAAGTTATGTGTCCCTTTAACAGTCGCGAGACGCTACGCTACATAGCACTCTGCCATAAACACCTCTTTTTAATTACGTAAGAAGGATATTTAGATTATACACATAAATCGAATATTTTATAATCTCCCGCTAAACTGCTTTTTTTTTCTTGAGAACCTTCTGCTATTAATTAATACAACAAAAAAATTTTAATCCGTCCGTTCACGCGTATTGCGATGATTTCTACCGTCACTTTGTTTTTGGACTTTACGGTTAGAATTAATCTTTGATTTTGCCACTTGTGATAGTATTTTTGGCTTCTACAGATTCAGGAGAAGCAAAATTTCTTTACAACGTGGTTAATGTAGGTATAAGTTGTAAAAGTAAGGTTAGTTTGTACTATGGGGTGGCATTTTCTGTACGAAAAAACCCCCGAAAATTAAGATTAAAAAAAACATTTTCCTATTTAAACCTTTCCACGTGGGCATGATTTGTATAGTAGTAGCGTGTAAGTAATTTAAGATAGATATAACTTGTACATATTTGTTATAAATAAAAAAAAATATATTTTTAATTAATAATTTAATATGGTAATTATATGGTGATGTAATGGAACATTGGAAAACAGTTCAGTTAATTACATCGCAGCTGTGTTGTTATAAAATTTCTTATGTATTAAAATTGAGCGCGTATTAAACAGGACAAGTTATGTCGGGTTAGCTACTATCTGTTTTAATAAAACTAAGGAATCGTTATCTATTATGTCTCTCTTTAGTTATTTAAATATGCAACACGAATGCATCGGTGCAAGTATTCTCGTCTGCCGAAAATTTATGAGATGAGTGGAAAATTTACGACTACTAATAACAATTTAGCCGCTATATTGGTGCGGTATTCGCTTTTTCAAATTTTATTAATTTATGAATGGAGACTACTTCGCTATTCAGGTTTAACTTTATCAATGATTTTATTATATGTATTACCATATTTATATAATAAAAATTTGTTATACCATTTAAAACTGAAATTTTAATTTAATTTTGTTGAGGAAACGAAATAATGATGTACAATATCTTGGTGTGTTAAGAAACTGTTAAGAAAGGGTGTTGTTCTACTTTATTATTCCCTTAAAGTTTTATATTACTAATATTATAATTTTATATATAAATGCGAAAGTCTGTCTAAATGTCCGTATGAATGTCTATTACGCTTTTACACTTAAACCTCTGGATGAATACTGATGAAATTTGGCACAACTAAACCATGTACACCGGTAAAAAAACTCCAGTTTTTTTCAGGAACAGGAAAAAACATATATTGCATTATTGAGGATACTAAAACGCTAAAGTTGAGGCTGATAAAGTACAATTATTATGACATATAGTGATAATACTATCGCATGACTTGGTGATAGTATTCAAGCGCACCATAAGGCGCAAGAAGATTGTTTGGAATCCTTCAGTTTTAAAGTCAGACATCTTAAATTTTGGATGTACGAGTAACTAAATAAGTATATATTTTAACTGTTAAGTAACAAAAAAATATTTATTTAAAATGATCTGTCACGAAACTTAATGTGGCAGGCCAAAATCGACTCGAGCGAAGCCCCGGGCAATTGCTAGTGTGTACTAAATATAAGTTCTCAAAATATTCACCTGTGTAAAGCACCAGTTTTCTGCAACAGGTGTATTCCCGTCGTGTAACGGGCTGGGCACGCGGCTGACCGCCATCCCGCCGGCGCCGTTGGAGGACACGCGCGCCGACTGCGGAGCGGGCGCGCCCCCGCCCGACGCGCCACCGCCGCACTCGCTGCCCGACCCGAGCCTGCAAGGATCATCATTATGCTAAAGCAGGGATAGCAAATCAATGGCACACAATATTTTCAACACGTCAAAGATTACGTAATTCAACATGTACGAAGAGAAAAAGGTGAAGTAGGAATTTTTTCAAGAGCGACCGCGGGTTACGTTTCCCAATAATAACAAAGTCAACATTTTTGATTGCACGTTTATGACCACCTTATAGAAAGTTTAGAAGAAAGGAGACGTTAACTGCAACGGAAGTTGGAATGGTATATATGAGAATTTGACATTAGTCGCCGTCAATATCTCGAATGTTTTTGAAAGAAAGAAAAAAAAGATATTTATTTATTTAAAAGAATTTGAAATTTATTTGAAAGTATTTATTTTTCTCCGTTTTTCGTGAATCATCGCTCAAAAAAGGTAATGTCATCCCTCTACACCGAGATGCATACTTTATAACTGCATTTTCTCTTAACTCAGTTTTTTTTTATATTCTTTAAACAAGATAAATAAGTAGTTACAATTTCCGACTTAAGGTAATGTAGATATAAATCTATGCACGTATTATTACTTTGACTACTAAATATTTTAACATAATACGTCAAAAGTACATAATAGTGCAATAACCAATCGATTCCAAATGGATATTGAAGCAATAGGTTATGTCCTAGTGAGATATTTGATATGGTTTTGGACAGCTCAATAATGTAATGAACTCAATAACTATAATATAAGAACAAGATAAAATTACGATTTTTTATTTCAATTATTATTAATAATACGTTTATTGAAAAAAACAGATTATTTCTGTCTGCAAAATATATTGAAGTTACGTTGCGATTTATATTCTACATATTTGCTATGGACGTCGATAACAGTTTAATTAAGATAGAATCATGACACACGTTCATACGTCAATCGCTTAAGTTCTTTTTATAGAACAGATGTATTGAACGCCTATAGACGAATAAGACTATTTTTACTTTAGCTTCAGAATCCCATCAAATGTATAAATAAAAGACCTACTTTTTAAAAAGGAGCGGCCCGTTACAATCCCTCTGCTGGGAATAGGCCTCCTCTCTCCGTTTCTGGAGAGAAGGGTTGGAGTTAAGACCTACCACACTGCTCCAACGCGGATTGGTAGGTTACACATATCTCCAGAATTCTCTAGAGATATGCAGGTTTCCTCACGATGTTTTCCTTCACCGAAAAGCGTGTGATAAATTGCAATTATCAATTAGACACATAAGTTTTAATAGAAAAACTCATTGGTGCCTGCCCGGGTTTGAACTCGTGTTCCCCTCGAAAGAGTCGCACGGTCTCACCGCTGGGCTATCACAGCTCAACCCCGAAATAATTTTTATCGTATAACAATAAAAAATTCAAAGGTTTAAGCAGTATCCTTTTTGTCAGCATATTTTAACTTCATGTCTTTTTTTACATTAAAAATACAAAAAAAGTACTCAAACAAAAAAATCTCATTTCTTCTCCATTTATCTACTCCGGTCAAAACAATATTGTTGTTATATTGTTATTTTTTAACTTGGTATTAAAGTAATAATTCATGCCTATAGAAACACTGAGAATATTCTTCAGTACATTTCTTAAATGATATGTATAAATACATATTTATGTGAACGTTGCAAGGTATGCCAGTGACCCAGTGGCCTAATGGCGATACTTGAAAATTCTCATGGAATAGAATGCAAGGCGAAAATGTAGCAACGCAGTAATACGCCAATCAACAATCGCGATTTCGCATCCCAAATCTGGGCCGCGAACATTTTCGTTCGTTCGTTCCAGTACACGGACATCGAGCGTGTCCGTTACCGACCAATAACTTCTTGGTTTCAGAAGATATAGTTACTCGAATAACTTTTTTGCTTTTAAGTTTCGGTGTCGTCAAAATGTCGAAGTAGGACGGCACAATGCAAGATATTGCCGTCCTGTGAGACTTTCACGTAGTGTAGTTCGATTACCAAATACACGTTAGAATCTGTGTCAGTTTCATCACCGTACTGCATCCGTTCACGGCTCGCGTGCGGTGCTTTTGTTCAACGTTCAGCAGCTGTGTGCCCCGGTAATTTATTGGGGCGGACACGACCTCCTACAGGCAACCTTATAACGCAGGGACTTAGTTGTGACAACTGACACACCAACGTTTCTTATATATCCTCCTTTCGATTTTTGTAAAAAGGGTATTGACTAAATTCTTAATCTTTATCCACGTCATTTTTAAGGACTATTCTGGTTCAGTTACATATATATTTAAAGCTATAATTTATTTGTGGTAAAAATACTTTTTGCGATAAAAAAAACCTGACACTAAAACTATGAAAATAAAAAAATGTTAAACAATGATATCCCTCGCCTACACATACATAGCTGATCACAATTATAAAATTCTATATTACATCTATTCCATAAGAGAAATCGCTTAGAAATCTGGACGATAGAGAGAGAGTCGCGCTCCTAAAGGCGGACAATAGTAGGTTTTTTTAATTTCTTAAGCCTTTATTTGTCGTCAACTACTATTTACGACTTTAATAGATAATTGCGTTGTTATTGCTAAACGAGGACAAAGGGAAACAGTTATTGTAACATATTGCGACTTAAGGCTAATGAGTTATAGACATCTCAAAAACTGTCCAACGAGTGACTAACAAAAGCAGGCAGCCTTAATTTTATTAACCGGAACGACCCAGAAACAAAAGATGTGTAAGGAATGCGAGATGACGGTATGACAAGATTAAGACTCTGCTAAATAAGTTAATTTTATAAATGAGGATACTACTACTAGGTAATCTATATTCTCAACACGGGATCCAATTGCCCAATTTAATACAATCTGTAAATTGGAACTAATCTATAATATATATGTCTCTGAATTAACAAAAGGACGAATCTGAGTATACATTTTTCTATGACCTCTGTGTTACGAGTAAATGCTTAGTTTATGAATAAATGGAATAACAAAGTTACTTGATTTGATTTAAGAAGATTTGAGGTTAAAGTCCTATATTGAAGTTAATGCAGTAGACTTTTGGACACTTCTGCTATTATAATACTTATTCGAAATATTACGAGGTTAATTTATTTTTCTAAGTAATTGCACTTTCATTCATAAACAATTATATTATGAATAATAAAGAGGAAATACACCAATGTTAAATAAAAAGTGTATTAATTCATTCAGCTCCCATGTGTAAAGACGAAATGCTTTGTTTAGATATAAGTTTTTGAGTTTTTAACGGATGGATAATAGGGTATATAATAGAGCCAAACTTTCGCCCTATTATACTGAATTCAGATATTTACTGCAGTATCATTAATTCGGCAAGGATAATTCGACATATTATCCATAGTTACGTTAAATATTTGTCGTAATTAAAATATTTTTTGATGTCGATCATAGTCAAAATCAAAATCAAAATCAAAATAATCTTTATTCAAATAAACCATTTCAGGCACTTTTGAATCGTCAAGCATCAATATGATTAATGAAGCTACAACTGGTTCGGAATGTTGCTCTTACCGAGAAGAACCAGCAAGAAACTCGGCGGTCAATCTTTTAAATATATTCAATTATACATTATTAAACCGCTGTCTTGTATGAAGCTGAAAGGATTTTCAAATCCAGGCTTTCTTATCAACCAAATAATCCTCAATTTTGTAATATGCTTTACGTATAAGCATATTTTTTACACTTGATTGGAATCTTTCTGTACACTGGTCTAGAATGGATTGAGGAATTTTATTATAGAAGCGAATAGCGAGACCAACAAATGAGTTGCTAACTCTGCTGAGTCGCGACGCAGGTATCGCAAGCTGTTTGTGACCTCTCGTATGTCTATGATATATATCAAATTTTGTTTTATACGTACTTATATTTTTCCGTACAAATAGAATATTACTATATATATATTGTGATGCTACAGTCAGTATGCCTATTTCTTGGAACTTTTCGCGAAGGGACTCACGTTGCTTCATATTATAGATAGCCCGTATGGCTCTTTTTTGGGCAACAAAAATCTTTTCTATATCGGCCGCTTTACCCCACAGCATTATTCCATATGACATAATAATGCTGTGGAAATAAGCAAAATAAACAAGTCGCGCTGTTTCAACATCGGTTAAATGTCTAATTTTTCTAACAGCGTAAGCGGCGGAACTAAGTCTTCCTGCGAGGACAGATATATGGGTGCCCCATTGGAGTTTATCATCCAAAGTGAGCCCCAAAAATTTAGTTGTATTTTCTATCTTTAGTATCTGTTTATTAATCTCTAACTTTATGTCTGACCTAATTACGTTTGGTAACACGAATTGCAGACATTTGGTTTTATTTGCATTTAAAAGTAAGTTATTTACTGAAAACCAATTTGATATCTGAGATAGAGCACTGTTTACATCGTCAAAATTGTCTTTATCTCGATCTACTTTAAAAATAAAAGAGGTATCATCTGCAAACAACACAATATCACAAATATTTTGAACATAATATGCTAAATCATTTATGTATACTAAAAACAGAAAAGGACCAAGGATTGACCCCTGTGGGACACCCATAACATTAAACGATCCAGATGACCTAACATCATTAATGCATACCTTTTGTAATCTATCGCTAAGATAAGAGGAAATAAGACCAAGCGAGTTAACATTTACACCGTAGTAACTTAATTTTAAAAGAAGGGTCTTATGTTCAACGCAATCAAACGCCTTAGATAAATCACAAAAAATGCCTATAGCATTTTGTGAGTTCTGCCAAGCTTCAAATATGTGTCTTAAGAGTCTTGCACCTGCATCTGTAGTTGACCGACCCTTAGTAAAACCATATTGCTCTGAATGTAAGAAGTTGTTAAGATTAAAGTAACATACAAGTTGGTCGAGCATAATCTTTTGCATAGTGCCAGAGGAATATATATAATTTACTCGTATGGTTTAGAAATATGTAAAATTTTAAGTGAATTTCTTAGTCCAACGTTTATTTTATATATTATGATATATTTTATATATTAATAAAGGTTAAACTAGCAAATATATTAATTAATTGAATGAATAATGCAAGTACCGTTCTTACCTGGATGGCCTATCATGACCCTTATTGTGTCTCAATTGAAGACGTAAACTAATTTGTTTAGCTTTTTCATACAATGACGTCTTAAAGCATTCGGAATGCGTCCTAAAATATTTGAGTAAAAGAGACAGAGTTATCTATAGTTCAAATAACGTTTTCCTTTTCAAACATTACGACCCCAACGCAATCCACACTTCATGGTACGAAAAGGAGCGGTTTAGTTTAGGTGCTGAATTTGAATTGAATCGTTTTCTAAAAGTTCATGGTAGGCATACAGGGCATGAGGCGCCCAAAATCCCCGCTCCCCCCATTATTAAAAGATTTTGACAATATATACACATGTTCACATCACAGTTATTTATTACGAAATTTTGAACATTTTGAATGAGGGTGGGAAATTTTTGAATTGGTATGTTCATGAATATAATGTGCTTTAATATGGAACATTATCGGTGGACTTAGCCGCCAATGAACTTTTTTTTTTGAGTTGTATTATTATGTAGTCAATTAAAGATATCTATTTATAGTGACAGGAGCAGTGTTTTGGTGGTAAAATATGTGTCGTGCAAATAAGGAATATATAATAGGGAATATTACTTTATAAGGAAATGTCGTTTCATTAATATACAAGTCCATTCCACAATAATTGATGCTGACCTCATTGTTCTTCTTTTTAGCTCTTGACCTGATAATGCTTGGAAATATTATAATACGAGGGTATTTGGTTCAATGTAATCTTAGTTGCGTAATATGCCTACATAAATAAGTTTAAAAACAATATGTTTGTTATATTGTTATATAATACTACTAAATAATAACTGCGTACCTATGGTGTGGTAGGTGATTTTTTATTTTATATAAATTTAATATCTTCTGAACGCGAATTCATCTGTGTGGAGCTTAATAAGTTTTTTCATTATCATTTTATTAAATACGTTATTTTATAATAACGAAAATTACCAGTAGCACAAAATATCACTCTAAAGCCATTAATTAATCACTCCGCTTTATTATTTCGTTAGCATACGAAAGAAGATCTAAAAACTCACTTTCACATTAGGTAATCGTGCAATAGATATTAGTTTTAATGGGATGTCTTAACTCTTCATGTTTTGTACATAAATTTGTCTCGCACAAGGTTCATACGACTTTAATATAAAAAGCGCTATAGCAATGTAAAACGTCGCGATAAAACTTAGTGCTTACTCAGTTCCTGAAATATGTGTTATTTGCGAATTCGTATCGGAGCGTATAGGATCTAAAATCAAATCCATCTCTCCAAGGAGAGATAAGGTCCTTGCCTGGTGCAAACTACAAGATATATTTTATTTTTGTCCTTTTAAATAGCTAATAAGGTTGCAATTCTATCGTAATATAAGCGTTGTGACGTGTTGAAGTCATAATCAGCACTTGTGGAATTGCCTTTATGTGGTCAATATTTTTTCATAGCAACGAGTGGTGATAAGAGATCCGATATAAGCGATCTGTTCGAGGTCGAGTCACAAATTTGCCACTGTAGCAAGTAGAGCGGCCCGAACGACCTACATCTAGTTTTCAGTTAACCGCTCCTATTATCGTTAACAATGTAATTCCATATCGCTGCAAATGTTTTCCTTGTATTATGGTATATACCTATACCATAAAAAATAACAAGTAGATAGCGCGATCAACACATAACAGTGACCAAACTAGAAAGTCTAATTAAACATGAATGTGGATGAATATGTGACTAGAGCGAGGAGGCACAAGTGGATCGATTATGCGAATTATGATATGCATATAAAAATTGCAGCGCCGGAGTTGACGAATGGTAGGAGAGAATGGAAGGGAAACACATGTTGTGCTGACCTCACTTAAAACGGGATACGGACAGGACAATAATGAATTACGAGACATCGTTAAATCGTTATTCCTTTATTAGAAAGGAAACAGAAATTAATACATTAAAAAAACCTCCATCGCGGAAATTGGGCGATTTTAAAATTCAAAGGGACTACCTTTTATCAGCAAAAAAAATGACCGTTCCAAAATCCTATTGTTTATTTGATATGCTATAACTTAGGTCAAAATAATAAACCCCGAAATTCGAATACCCCAGTCGATTTCGAGAACATAATAAATTAGACGATATTCGTTGAGAAATTCAACATTACTTATAACCAAACAACTCTTTCATTGGATCACTGACAATGGTTCTTGTTTTTCAGTAAGAGATACACAAATAATAGTATTTTTTATTTATTTATGATAACTTTATTACATACAGGGATATTCAAACAATAATGTTAAAAACTAAATTATAGACAAAGGGCGGCCTTATCACTAAGGTGTTCTCTTCCAGGCAACCATTACTCTAAGAATCTTAAAACAAAACGAAACGGATAAGTGCAGCTAAGATTCAATAAATATATAAATGTACATACACTGAAATAGTAATAAATAAATATGAAATAGATAAATAATATAGTAATGTATTAATTTAACCCACAGGTTTATAGTGACCTAGCTTTTAAATGCAACTTTGTTCACGTGGACTGCAGTCTTATTATTTAAATAAACCGTAATACTAATATTAATTATGGTTAAACTGGGTTAACCTTAAAAGCTAGACATATGCAATTTTGTAGTACATAATTTTTTAATAACTTTCATCATTTACGCACCCAAGGAACGCTTTAAATTTTGCTGTTTTCGAAATTATTTTTTATTGCTGCTTAAATACTTTGTGTCAATACAAATATTATATTAAGTTATTGTGGTATACAATAATATATTATATATAAACTGAAATAAAATGATAGTATAATCATTTTCAAATTCTATTTCTATTAGATATAAAGCATCAGAAGATATCTAAAATCTCTGACGCGGTGCACATAATAAATAAATTTTGAAAATTATCTTAATTTCATATTGTAGTGATCAGTAAGCTATAAACCACAAATAAGCGATTCTCAATAGGATGATGTGCAAAAACCTAAGACAGTAATCACTATCAATAGTTTCTTTCGAATATCTATCTCTCAATTAGTCCTTTAAACTGAAGTTTAGTTAAGCAACCCAAAAACAATAACATGTCAAAAACATAACAAAAAAGGCAATTAAAAAGGAATTTAATATAAAATTATTTTTAAAAACCTTAACAAGAGTTCGCGAGTTCAAACCCCGGTCATACACCTTTCGGGTTGTTAAAATTAAACCCGGCATTATTCCGATTTCTGATATTTGTGCAACCTGACAAATCACACCGGAACAACATTGTGGGTCTAAGCTCCATGTCCCTCATACTAATAACAAAGCACTACGATGTTGAGCTGTTACTAACAATTTATTAAAACACTACAAAAATAATCGGGAAAATATTACATTATGAACAACATACACTTCAGTTATTCTGATTAAACAGGGATGTAAAGGACATAAAATAAGCTCAAGCGGTGGGAAGCTTTTTCTGTCGACCACCCACACAGAACCCGATGTAGCAAAAAAAGAGTGCAAGCAAAATAAACCTTAAAGTATCATCAAGTTTTAACGACCCTTAGCGCAGTGGTAGGATTTATTATATAACTAACGTTTTCCCAGTCGATTCTCAGTGAGGTAGTAGTAGTTTAAAAAGTTCCGGACACAAGTAATTACGAAAGTAATTACTGTATCACGCTGTTTTCGCATGTATTCGCATTTCGATTTTTAATTATTACCAGGTGTGACAATAATTAAATACCGAAAATAAATAGTATTAGGTCCGGTGCTAGAATATACCAAATATATCACTACAAAATATATTTTAATTAAAAAGTTTCAAAAAAATTTCGACGTGGGTTTTTAAAGTACACCAAACCAGATTAACCCAATTAAAAGGGTATTTTGCGAAGTAGATAGCCCATACTACTTATTTATTAACTATCTGTATTTTAATATATTCCTGTGGTAAAAAACATATATAATATAACTTTCTTGTAAATTCTAAAATAGGTGGAGCAAACGAAACTATCATGTTCTTATTTTACATAAATTTACCAAACTTGGAGCAGAACGGTCGTTTGATTTATTAAACATCTTTACATTAGCATAGTTATTGAACTATTGATGAACTATGAACTATGATGCATTGGCATCATTCTCTAATTTCCAATATGCTATCTAAACATAAAATAAAATAGATCATCATCATTCTCCTGCCTTAATCCCACTCTAAGTGGGGTCGGCACAACATGTTACAAACATGTCACATGATTTGACTATTTACGATATTTTTACGACCGGCCGCCTGCCTGACGTCAACTTACCTTAGTCGCCTTTTACGACACCTCTGTAAGAAATGAGGGTGCTCTATTCTATGCAGCCGGATACCACACGGCATTTACCTTAGTCGCCTAATATGACACCTCGGTAAGAAAGGAAGGTGGTCTATTATATTCTGCCAGATACCACACGGCGGTATATTACTACAAAATATATTTTAATTAAAAAGTTTCAACAAAATTTCGACGTGGGTTTTTAAAGTACACCAAACCGGATTAACCCAATTAAAAGGGGATTTTGCGAAGTAGATAGATAGCCCATACTACTTTTTTTATTAACTATCTCTTTTTTAATTTATTCTTTTAGTAAAAAAATTATAGTATAACTTTCTTGTAAATTCTAAAATAGGTGGAGCAAACGTAACCATCATGTTCTTATTTTACATAAATTTACCAAACTTGGAGCAGAACAGTCGTTGGATTTAATAAATCTAAACATAAAATAAAATAGACATCTTAGAATACATTGCAATAAACCTAATAATTCTAAATCGGTTATAATTTATAGAAATTTGAGCGATGCAGACAGAGAGCGGTTCCTTCAGTTATCATATGCCTTTTTATTACGTAAAAATATAACTGATAACAATTGCAATTACTTATTGAAATAAAAACTTAATAGGTAAAAATAAATAAATAAATAATAAGTCGTAATATACTGGACTTTTACACACGGCTGTCCGTCCCTGAAAGGTAGTAACTGAATACTTGTGTTAAGTTAAATTATGTATAATTTTAAATACAAAAATATACCCAGACGCAAAGAACCCACAAATCATTGATAGAAATGCTGGCCCTCGGCGGGAATTGAACTCACGATCCGCGGAACTGAAGGCGGGGTTACTGCCAACTGCGCCTCATGGGTTTTAGTAAAAGATTCTTAAACGCAACCGCTGAATTTCTTGCTGGCTCTTCTCGGTAGGAACAGTTTTCCAAACCAGCAGTAGGGTTGACGATTCAAAAGCGCTTGTTTACAAGTTTACTTGAATAAAGAATAATTTGAATTTGAATTTAATAAAAGACAAGACAGTACATTATATTTTTCTACATCACTATTAGTTACCACAAACAGTAAGTAATAGTGATATTAGCTAATAGCTAAAACAACAGATATTTATTGAAAATTACGGAAAAATTAAAACAATGATTTCTCTTTACATAAATCGTATGTAAATTACAAAATAATATAGTGTTATGATATTGTAAATATATTCTGAACACATTTAACTTTACGACCTCACAACAAAGATTAGCTATAAAGACGTGCATAAAAATAAACATTCTCAATTAAGGAGTCAAATTTATTTGGAGAATTTTTAAATATACGGTTATTTTGTAATGTCAACAACCGACAGAGCTTGAGCAATCTCTGTGGCACGTTTCAACGGTCTCCCGGGCTCTTATTATAGATGTCATCCGACCTGCTAGTAACTTCTTCTATATTTAAAGCACACGGACCGGAATATATTAACGGAATCTTTAAGTATGCGATAACCATAAGCAACATAATAAGCGACATGCCATAATTCGGTTTCAATTTGTTGATTTAATATGAACAGTAATTTTAAATATGTTAAGAGACTTAATTGTTGTATATTTAAATAAATGTAAGGTACACCTGTCACAGAAGCAGTTATTATTAATGTAGAATAAATATGATCTACTTGTGATTATTTAAACCATTGTATAACTGATAACCAAATTTAGTAGTTTTAAATGAAATAATGTTTGGAATATCAATATCTGCTTATGAATATCAAAATCTTCTGGTTAAAACAACGAACCAAATATTTTTGCGAATCTCAATCCTGGTGGCAAAATATACCTGAACGCCGCCCGATCCGTTTAATGCGAATACATAAGGTTTCTAATCCTGCTTGTATTATGGCCAAGTCAATTTAACTGCTAAATTTATACCTGTGTATACATGACAACATCGACATATAATGGTCCGTAAATGGTCAACAATAACTTCTTGCAAATATAAGCAATGAATAATAAAACAAGGCGAGACAATGGTAACGGAATTAGGACGTAGAACAATGAGTACGGATAGGTGTACGAATTATTTTTTTTACCACAAATGCTTTAATATTGCAGCGGACGCGTCAAGGGGGGAGGAGTAACCAAGTGAGCAATGCCCTCTTAACGACAACTGCGTACTATGACTCAGACGTCCTGAGGACGACCTGACAATAGGGTCCTCGACTGGGCTTTGAAGGACGGATTGTTTACCGAGCAAACCTTTTGCGATATTGTGCTTTTGTATTATGAAAACTAACGCAAAAGACAAATATTTGATCAGAACGTTTGAATGAAAATATACAAGTTGCAAATATTACATTTTTATTAAAATTATATCAATAAAATATGTAGAAAATTAGATTTATATTCGCGGATTTGTAGTTATTTTATAATAACTCCCAAGTTGATTTAACCAAGATGGCATAAAACATCATGTTAAACAAGAAATACTTAACTATATAATAAATAACTACCTATTTAATAGAGTAGAATTAACAATGAGTTCGTCTAAATAGCTTTACTGCTTAAGCTATCTTTAAATTATAGATATATGCCTTCGCAGATTCTTCTATAGTATTGAAGTATCCTCAATAATGCAACACAGGTTCTTTCCTATCCCTCATGATAAAGAAAAACAAGAGAAAAACGAGAGTACTATTTATTGGTGAGAATAATATAAAAAAATAAATTCAATGGTTTTTTGGTTTATCATGAACAAACAGATGTCGCGAGGGTATTTCAATAAAGTGATGTTATTTTTTCAAAAAATCGGTTGGAAACATTAGACAGTACCTACAATTTACATTTCATTTAATAAAATTGTAATTTACAGTTTTATAATTGATTTGTCAATTGTCAAAACAGTATTTTTTGTTTAAATTTTTTTCAGTATGACAAAATTTATTAGTATTAGTTCCAGTCCCTATACCTATTGGTTATTTAAAAAAAAAAATTCTAATCTGCTAATGAAAATTCATCATATTTGTAAGCGGTTTGTGATAGCGAAAACTAATAATACATCTCAAAATGAATACACAGCCATGCCTTTAGACAGCCATAATGCATACAAGTATAATGAATTAGTCGATTACGACTAAAAAAAGAACTTTTTTAGTTGGTACGTTGCGATTTACGCAGCCAATTAAGAAATACAATAAAAATTAATATCTTATTTATGTATTTCATGTATATATATACATGCAAATGGATTTTGATTATTTTGTATCACGTCTGAACGCAGCCACTGAATAATGTTATTTTTTCAATGAAGATGACAGCAGATATTAACAGCTGGATAATGGCAGGCTTCTTTTATATCGTCACTAGAGTTCGCTTAAACTAAAAGCTGCAGAAGCTTGATCACTTACTGTTTGCACGATACGATATTCATAAACGTAGACAAATATTTTATGTTATATGAAATTATAACTGAAAAGCGACCATACACATTTTATTTATTCGTTATACACTGTTTATGCTAAAATGATTGTTCCAAAAATACATTGAATGACGTTGTTATCAAATACGTGAAAAAATTTGATTTTATCAGGATATACTCCTAATATAAGATAAGATTATTACTCACTGGATTATATTTATTATCATATATCGTAACTTGAATATGCGTGAAAAAAGTTTTAAATCACAATTTTTGTTTAAGAGAGATAGTTTTTCAATACAGACAGTAGTATTTTATCTAAATAGTTTAGTACACTAAGCTAAAGCCTCATTCATGTCTAAGTTTGAGAAATAACTGCTAAATTCATATGACGAATTTCAAAATGTCTATCACTTATTTCCAATACGGAAGCGTGATATTTAACCTTATATTCTGCTTGCATTCACGTATTAACAGCACTTTGAACACGTACCTACGAACGCATCTCTATATATGTTTACATTAATTGTATAAACGTGTGAGTAATTTCAACGCATACTACGCAATTTTTTAATCTAAGCAAAAGTATTTGTGTTTATGAACACGTAGTTCTGAGAAGGGACAGTATTAATTTAGGTATATATCTATAAACGATTAACCCTAGAAACTGGCTGAATATACCTTAAGAAGAAAGTTTTTGTTATTTCTTGCCATAATATGTATGTAAAATTCGCACGCCTAGTATTAAAGCGACCTAATTCAAAAAAGTTGTTTTGTGGTATATTGCAATAAAGCATAGCGTAAGGCTTACAACAATACTGAGTACAAATAGACCCATAACTTGGCAAAGCAAGAGCAAGAAAACATTTTTGTTTTTAAATAGACCTTAGCGTGATGTCATAGATGGCATTAAAATAAAGATTTCAATTTAAATTTTTAAGGATTAAAAATCTTATTTTGTATTAGGTCATTTTAATAGTGCACTTGTAAGTGCAACTATTATCTAGTATTAAGGTATGTCCGTTTAATAGAACCGGCTTAAAGATTTATGGTTGTCGATAAACAGTTGCAGATATAGCCCATTTTTTGCTATACTTATGATAATTGAGACTATTATACATGATATATTTGATTTTATGTAAACTTTATTGTACATCACTTATCACAAATACGAGCATTTGTATTAAAACGGTGCGAATTATGTAACCAAAAATATTTAAGGTATTCAGTTATTCATGTAAAAATTATAATAAGTACCGATAACCGAAACACCAATAAGCGCTAAGAAAATAGTATGTCGCTCGTTTACTTAAAAAATATAGATTGTCTTACATAATTAACTATAATTTAATGCTATCAGCATTCTCCTGCCCTTATCCCACTCTAAGTGGGGTCGGCACAACATGTTAAAAACATGTTGTCATATGATTCGGCTACGTTTTAACGACCGGCCGCCTGCCTGACGTCAACTTACCTTAGTCGTATTTTACGACCTCTCGGTAAGAAAGAGGGTGGGCTATTCTACTCAGCCGGATACCACACGGCGGGTCAACTAACCTTGATCGCCTTTTACGACACCTCGGTAAGAAATGAGGGTGGTCTATTCTACTCAGCCGGATACCACACGGCGGGTCGACTTACCTTAGTCGCCTTTTACGACACCTCGGTAAGAAATGAGGGTGGTCTATTCTACTCAGCCCGATACCACACGGCGGTAACTATAATTTAATGCCAGTTTCAGTAAAAAAGATTAACGGCAAATTTATTCTGCCGAAACTGACACTGAAAAAGATTATATCAAGATTTAGATGGCTGGATAATTAATTTGAAAAATTATGTCTCCAATGTTACTTTTTTTTACTGTAAGCCCTCTTGTATGAAAAAAGTTATGAATTTATTCTAACCTTTCTGACCTCCACTTAAACAATAAACGTGTATTTATTCCGTATAATCAGAAAAGTTAGCCAGCTTGCAGTGGTTTATTTGCATTTATATATGTTTAGATGTTATATAATAGTTAGAAAGAAAGCAAGCGCAGGTGGTGATTTAATATAAGCTTATATTTTGACAACATTGTTTGGAAAAAACTATCTGTAGAAAAATAACAGGATGTTTTAAGTCTTGCTTTGTCATAACATGAATACAAATTTCGTGCAATTCTATTTAAAGAACTAATTTAAATAAAATGTTAATTTAAATCATAAATTTAAATTAGAAATGATACCTAAAATTTTAATTTGTATGAAGTGGTATTTAATTAAACTACAATATTTTATAGCTAACGAAAACGTACATACAAAAGATACACTTATGACATAATGTAATAGGTATTATAATAGGTAGACAGACAGACTGTGGTTTATCGACGCCCGTTGCAGTTACTAGATGCATCTGGTGCTCCCAATGCGTCGATTAGCGGAGGGAGGGGCCACTGTTTATAAAGGTCTCGACGAAGCTCTCCGGGGTTCAAACCCAATGCTGGAGGGGATGGGGGCAATGTATACAAACGTTACCCTGTCCCTACCAAAAGAAGCGTGGTGGAGCCACTTTGGTTTTTTAATCTGTGGGAATCCGAAATACCCGCCGCTCGTCCCCGTCGGCTAGCGGTGACCCATAAAAGGTTTTCCCTGATTTGCAATTATTGGATCTTTAGAGTCATATAGGTATCATATTTTCGGTGAGTCTACGTAACGGGGATGTCGGTGGAAGCCACTGTTATCAGTGGATTCTAGTGTGAGATGAGCTATCGTGTGGAGGTTTATAAATCTTCTGATTTTTAAAAGATATCTAGATTTTCTCAACGATTTTACCCAAGTGTAAATATATATATAGTTATGATAGCCCAGCGGTGAGACCGTGCGACTCTTTCGAGGGGAACACGAGTTCAAACCCGGGCAGGCACCAATGAGTTTTTCTATTAAAATTCACGTGTCTAATTGATAATTGCAATTTATCACACGCTTTTCGGTGAAGGAAAACGTCGTGAGGAAACCTGCATATCTCTAGAGAATTCTGTTGATATGTGTAACCTACCAATCCGCATTGGAGCAGCGTGGTAGGTCTTAGCTCCAACCCTTCTGTCCAGAAACGGAGAGAGGAGGCCTTTTCCCAGCAGTGGGATTGTAACAGGCCGCTACTTTACTTTACTAAATATTTATTTTAATTAAATTATTAATAACTATACATTCAACAGTTGAAATTCAATTTTGGTATAGATAACACGTATGTAGCTGGTTAAGATTTGAAACCGCGATTCCCTTCTAACAATTCACCGACCGACCAGCCATCACGTCTACACCATATCAAGTGAGTTGGCTTATTCCTTAGAATATTTCGAACAACGCACTTTGGTTTCAACAGAACATCGACATCTGTTTAATTTTGTACGTATTTAATAAGCGATTCGGAAACACATAGATACAGTTAAAGCGAATCGTGGGTGTGGCGTGTGGTATAATCAAACATACGATATAGCCAAGGTTACGGCACTCGTCATAGTCTTGGTCCGTGGCAATTTGTAACAATAACTTCTCAAAGTCAACCAACGCTTATTACCGCATTAAATATTATAGAGTAAATTCATTATGAACATTTTTTTATAGTTTTTATATTAGACTTACATACATAGTTCGTGCATACATCAGTGTTCAGAATTAGATCTGTAAAGAACTTACTATAATAATATCGTTCGTAATTGAAAATCGTTACGGAAAAAAACAATGCAAAATATAATGTTATTTGCTTGGCAACCAGCTTCTTAATCTAAATAAATTACAAAAATATATCAAAAAAAATTATATGGCATTGAAATATATATGCCATTTATCATCATCATGCTCCCTTATCCCAATCTAAGTGGGCTCGGCACAACATGTTTCAAACATGTTATCACATGATTTAGCTACGTATTTTACGACCGGCCGCCAGCCTGACGTCAACTTACCTTAGTCGCCTTTTACGACACTTCGATAAGAAATGAGAGTGGTCTATTCTATGCAGCCGGATACCACACGGCACTCACCTTAGTCGCCTCTTACGACACCTCGGTAAGAAAGGAGGGTGGTCTATTCTATTCTGCGGGATACCACACGGCACATATATGCCATTTATATAACACTGAAATTAATCTACACAGAAACATACTTGTACCGTAACGACTAAAATATACTTGTTAAAAAAAAAAGTCGATTTAATGTTCAGATCTATTTAATTTCCATATTACACTAGTGTAACATGAAGTCAAACTCATTATTCTTGTAGACGCACTAAAAATGGTGTAAAAACAATAAAATAACGGTTTCTAATACTGTTAGAGTACAAAAATAACTTATTTCTTACGAGACTTCCGTGTGTAGTTTTTGTTTATTTTAAATCTTAGATATTATACAATTAAGATTTACCTACCAATTTTTCTGTGTATAATATAACCGCACATACATAAATTTATATATACCTATATTATAATTATTTATATCAACGACATAGCGCGCCAAAAGCTATGTCGTTTCTTATATATTTCTATATATAGAGCTATGTACGTGTATACATTGTAATAATATGCAATTAACATTTACCTAAGAGATTTTTCCAAGTTTCTATGTAGTATAAATCTATACTGTTGTTATAAAACGGGTCACATTTATGTATATATGATTCTTAGCAACGCTAACATGTACCATACATTTCTAATTAATGTCAGACTTAAATGTGTCTAAAACTGTTAGTAATTTTTTCTTGCAACAACATAATGTATCGAACATGAATCAATATTCTACAATTTAAACGAAGGTTACACTTTTGGCTACTTTGGGTGTTTGGTATAAACGAATAAACATCATAGTGAACAGTTTAAAAAACGATTTTTAAGGCCGTTTTCTCCATATAACCACCACCCACTTAGGTATTTCCAGTTCTCGTAAACCCTAAATTCGTCTGGAAGGAATCGATGAGAACGCCTTGTGTACCTTACTTCAATAATTTCATGTTTTTTTTGTTCTTTCTTTACTTGTCTATTTTGTTTTGCGGTGTACAATAAAATAAATCTAAAATACGTTGAATCAATTTAGCCGATCGTTTCTGTTTTTTTATTCATAAATAAGCTATGTTCAATTCAAAATACTATTATAAATAAACATTGTTGTACTTAAAACAGGATGTTTAACATATAAATTGGCTTCTTTAACCAGTTCATAGGCAAATCAGTAAATTACAAGGTTGTATAGTATAATAGTTTTGCGGAGTCGACGCAGAGGCAGACGCGGAAATACATGACACCTCTATTTGTCCGAGATGCGCGAGGACGCACAAGGTGACCGCGCCACGTGTGCTCTGACGATAATTGTGTGCGGTTTGCATTATGTACGTAATTAGAAGACGTCCTCGACTCAGCTTGAATGTTTTAAACTATAGATAGCTTTAGCTCTATATCATTGAATACAATTCCAAAATATGGCAATATATATATTACGGCACCATGAAGCAAGCTTAATATTATGGTGACCTTACTCACAATTGTAATCCTTATTACAGTGTTATCTATGATATCACGCTACGAAATATTCTACGAATTACAAGTGGTTTCTTGAGGTTCCAATTTACGGGTTTCTTTAACACTGACGAGTTTTGTAGGCGTTGTCTCTTTAATATATCTAATAATATAGTAGTATATAATCGTGTGCAATTATATACTACTACAATATAAGATATATGAATATACTCACCATATGATTTTAAACAAAATAATGCTAATTCTCTGTGTGAAATAAAAAACGTATAATCTTGCCAACTCTCAATTTATGTTACTTTGATAATTAAAAAGCAGTGGGGGCCCATCGGTAACAGCGCGTGTTCGTGGGTTCATTTCTGGGCATCCATCAATGAATTTATTTAATTAGATAAATAAAATAAATAAATGGGACACTTACACACATGGTAGTCCGTCTCAAAAGTAAGTAACTTAATACTTGTGTTATGGGTGGGTGCTAAATATACCACATATATAATTTTAAATACATACTTAAATACAAAGATACATCCAGGCTCGAAGAACCAACAAATTGTTTATAGAAAATGGCCCTTGGTAGAAAACGAACCCGCGACCCGCGGAGCTGAACGGAGGGTCACTACCCACTGCGCCATCGGGTCAGTCAAATCTTATAATTTTAAATGAGTGGATATCATTTAAGTCACGTTGGAGAAATACATCGTGAGAAAAACATTATAAGCTCCAGGAATTCCTGAAATATGTATTACCTTACTAATTCTCATTTAATACTGTGGTTAGTAGGTTAAGGGTCTAGACCCTAAAACTACTAACCTGCTTGAAGGCATCTCCATAGATTTTAGGGAGACGCCTTTGCCTAGCAGTAGGATATTAAAAGCCACTACTTTACTTTTGATTTTAACAATGCAAAAGTAATAATAAAACAAATTCCTATTACAAAACCGACGGCGTGATGTTTATTAGTTCATATCACCAACCCTCCTCTACTCTTCGCCTTAAGCCTAAGTACACCGTCACACCTGACTTTGTTAGATTTAGTTTAGAGTTAGTCCGGATAAGGTATTCTCGGCGATGCTTCTACTCACCCTTCACGCACGTTGACGCCGGTAAACTTTGGGTTGAAGCATGACAGTTTTTTTTATTAATGCTATTATACATTTATTTTGAAACGGTCAAAGGATGATTCGAGCCGCGATATCAATCACACCTCTGTTCGTAATGCGCTTCGGACTAACAAGGTGACCGGTGACCGCACGCTTGACAATTGTATTCATTCGACATCATTAGCACAAACGGTTTGCCCCTACGATACAATGTCCATGCCAGTATAAAATATATGAAAAAATATTTTTCATTGCAGAACATTGCAGATTAATAAAAAAGTTATTTTTTTAATAAAAGTCCAATTTAAAGACTATTCCAGATAGTTAAAACATTAAAATGGGCTAAATTTTAATCCCCAACTGCATTTGAGGCTAGCACAAAAATTATAATATGTACCTAATTACTTGTTACCTGAGACCTCAGTATGTACTTTAATATCGGGAAAAAAAAAGATTGTCAAAACTTTCCACTAGTTAAAGTCTATGGTCACGTCGATCCGAGGTTTAGAAATATTAATATTGATAAGTTTTTTGTTTATTATTGGTAAAAACTTTCAATAAGTATGATTTTATTCATAAATACAAGTTTAATTGACTATTTTATACCTTAGTCCGATACGTATACTCTAGGATCTTTTGCCAAATTAAACAGGATTTTGTATTTCATAGCTAGCCGAGACGTCGATACCGGTAAAATTAAAAATATTCATATACAATACATAAGCCGTAAGTAAGGTACTAGTTGTTAGTAGACAAAGCCGTATCGTTTCGTTTTGTTTTATTTAGCATTTGAGTGCACGAAAAAGACTAGGTGTGAATTTCACCCCAAAAACTAAATTCTAATCTAATTAATCTTATATCCTCGTATTATTATCTGAATGACAAAATTATCTTCAAACATACAACTGCTGTCAATTTATTTTTGGTATTAGAATATGATTTACATACATTATCTTCGTATTTATAAGGTGTATATGACATTGTCTTTATTTGAGTTAATATTTTGATTAAGCGAACTTGATATATACGTCGAAGACATGCGCTAAGATTATTTATACGACTGATTGTTGTAACCATACTTTCTTTACATCCTTAATTCATTAACATAAGCATTCGCTTCGCAATAATATGTCGGATTCAGCATCCATACATCAAGTTTACCAGAGTAAAGACCAAAAACCATGACGGGGTAATAAAGGTTTAGTTCCAGATGAAAAATTTCAGTCCATACCGACATTTTGTAATACAATGCTAAAACCTTTCCTTTAAATAAAGTCTGGAAGACCTGAAAATCTCAACTGGGATAAAAGTTCAAGATCGTAAAAATCGCAGCCGATATTTCATTACTATAAATAACATCGGCTATAATGAAATCGTACAAAATCACAACTTTCTTATTGATTTCATTTTCTTCTATGTTACAATGTCAAAGTCATTAGAATCCCTATAAAATGCAAGTCCGCCCGACACGTACTCGTACATATTGCTTTTTAAAAATAGCTTTGCAACAAATAACAATCGTTAATAAGTTTCTTATATAAGTAGTAATATTGTAATTAAATGTAACATTTGTACTTCGGTTTACTTAAACAACCACATTAAATACTAAGTAAACATTTCTAATATTTATTTCGTATCGATATAGAGATATTTCGTATCTCAGAAAAGATTTCTAAGTCCTCCAAATAAAAACTACATCTGTTTCGTTAAAGTTAATCACTCTTTGGGATTTATATCTTATCTGTCAAAAATCTAAAAAAATGTGAATCCATCAGACAGATATATTATAAAGACATCTACAAATGGCATAGGTAATGTAGATAATATAAACGTATAATAATTAACAAATGTGGTATAAAATGTTGGGAAAAGTAATATCATGGATAAAAGTAACTCTTGCAATTTGACTTTTGCAGTGGATTGTGGATTTCAAACGCAAAATCAAATTTTAAGTATGAGATCACCTATTATAATTTTTTTACTATTTACAATTATACCACTTGCAATAAGTACAATGCAAGTGCAAAAAGTTATGAAATAAAAAAAGGCTTTTAGTTTCATAATGAGAGATAAAAAATCCGTTGGATTTCGCTTCTTAATCACATAAAATAATTATCGTTAAGGTGCGCTTTTAACATTGATTTCGTATTCTAGGATATTGTCGTATGTACGTGTTTATTCAAATAACTTATTTTAATTAAACAACATTACATAGATGTTATTAATGGTAATATTGTATAATCAGTCTACCGCAGTCTAATCAGTCACGTCTACCGCAATCTTTGCATTGGTTATGTGATATTTATTCCACAAATCTTTGTTTAGAACAAATAAAAAGGGAAAAGTTAACTAACTAGCCGGCACTTGTTGCTAACCAGCACGTATCAATATTATCTTGTATGTACATATATCGAAATAGTTTATTCTTCCGTACATGTTAACAAATACTAGTTAATAATTCTGAGTTTCATTACATAAAGTATTCATTCGTTACTTACAAATATTCTTAAGGAAATTTCTAAATAACTTTTTAACAATGTAGAAGTTGAAACAGATTATGAGTAGAGATATTGTTTAGGAAGGCCCCGTCGCTCTCAGAGGTACAGAGCAGCTGCTGGCAGGGGTAAGGGCAATTAGCTCTGTCCCTACCACCACTAGCGTGGTGGCGGACTATTATGTGTTTAGTCGGTGCGAGTTCAACATATTAGGGATATAAACTGGAATGGAAAAAAAACGATTATTAAATCGATTTAACATCCTCCAAAATAGATCGATTCATAAAAAATCGATTAATTCGTACCGAAAAAAACGATTACTAATAATTATTGTTAATAATCGTTTTTTTCTGAATAGTTCAGATTTCGTTTTATATTCACAATTAATTAGAATGAAGACTAATTAAAGTTGACTAATACGATTAGAAAATAACATAGATGTGTTGTTTTCAAAATTCTATTAGAATGTGTAGTTTAGCTTGTTGTGAGCCAACACCACATATATTATCTTAAAAACAAGAAAAAAGAGAGAGTAAGAAAGAGGGTAAATAATATAATCGTTTTTTTAAAAACTCGATTTATGATGTTTAAAAAATCGATTACTAAAAATTATGATAAACGATTATGATGAAAAAATTATCGACTTATATAAAATCGATTATTTTCTCACCATCCATGCGGCATACCGGTCGCCCGTCCCCGTAGAACGGCAGTTTTACCCATGTGGGCATTTCCTGATGTTAAAAGGTTCTACGGGAGATGAAGTGGTTAGGTACTATATTGCTTTTACGGATTCAATAATTCAGTAAAGATAGTAGAGATTGTTTAATTTATTATTGTTTGCAGAAATTAAGAAATCGTATATAGTGAGGTTGATTGATACCTTGTTACTTCGATATGTAATGAGGAAATCTGATTGCGTATACGTATCGCAATCGAAATTTTAATAGTACTAACGTAAAGAGTTGCTTTTGTGCGTAAGGTATATGCATGGTATCATTCAGAAAAAATAACTTAGGTTTTTTTTGTGTGAAGTTAATAAGTTATTTAAAAATCTATGAACTAAATTATCTATTGTACGAGAGCATACTCTTACAGAGTGGGCAAGCGAATTAGGGAGGGGAAAAGGTACGTGGAAAAGAGAGCTGAACCACGGACCTAAAAGAATGGCATAACAGAAAGCACGGAGAGCGTTTAGCGGACCCGGAGTCTTTAATACATACCTATTTGCTATAGGAAAAGCGCCGGCTGAGATGTTACTTGTGTGGTGAATGATCCCCCAAGACATGCCTTGTTTGAATGTGAAGCATTTGCAGGGGGTCAAGGAGTGCAGTGCAGAGAACCGGGGTGGCCTTAAACGCGAAAAACTTGGTACCTCGCATGCTCGCAAGTGAAGAGGAACGGCACAAGCAAGAGGATGTACTCCGCGAAATTATGCTTAAAAGGGAGCAGAAAGAAATGAGAAGAAATAGGCAGAGAAGAAAATTTAAAAAACGGTCAACATGAAGAAATGCAAAATCGGTTCCTTGCTGATTGGAAGTGAGAAAGAAGGTTATTTAGTCCGTGCAAGTCGGATACTCTCTACTAGTTCGGGTTAGTAGGCATCCGTCAGTTCCGTCCTCGCAAAAAAGTGATCAAAATAAAATACTATAAAAATTCATAAACATGTCATACTAATTTATATTTTACAGTACTTTTTAGTAAAGATTCACTTTTTCACAAGGCAATTTTTTTCCCTCGTTGAAAATGTGATAAATAACACAAACCGCTACTACTAATATTTCCGGTCAAAAATGAGGAATTTTTTTAGCACAATTAGTATTTAATAATGAAATGAGTATGGAAATAATGATTTACATTAGATTATTAATAAAGGAATATAGTTAATTCATATCGCACATTCTTTATACACACGTTTCACAAATAGTGGTTTCATGTTGTATATCATTGATTATTTACTAGATTATATTATATATCACTACAATAGATTATTCTACAACTCCTATTTAATGAATAGTATTACAAACAGCTCCATTCTTCTGAAATTGTGCCATTATGTACCAATAAACAAACAAAAACTTGAAAATTTGCTCATAACGGTGAATAAATTCGTCATTCAGTAACAAAAGACCGAACCATCAAATGTTTTTTTATGTTATACAGTAATTTAAAAATAAAAATATACATTCTCAATAGATATTAATTTAAATGATAACTAAAACAATGTTGAAGGAATTTCAAAGTAGTTACAAAAACAATCATTATGTTTAATTGAATAAACATTTAAGAAAGGAATTTCGTCGCCTCGTAATAATCGGATTGTTTATTCGTCTCTGAATAAATTGATAGCTTTCTTGAAATCTTATAGAACGAAAGTGTTTTAAAATTCTTATGGATGTGAGAGTGAACTATTCAAAATAAGAAGTGAAAAAACACAGGATTCAAGTTTTGAATTTTTTTATGGCTAAGCATGAATAACGTCATTCAGTGGAATTGTATATACTAAGAGAAGATTCACTTTATTGTATAACATAAAGAAAGAAGCTTACAAATACGTAGACTTGTACTAATACTAGCACAAGTGAAACTAACTGTGTTTTCGTAACTAACGGCAGTAGAAAAATTACAGAAGCCAGTTTCTACTTCAGCGCTGAGCAAAGGCCTCCTCTATAATAATTAAAGTTAAGAGATTAAACCATAGACTTATCGCAATACCCCAATGCTATTTGCCACGTCATTCATATCCCAGACATATCTCTCCACAGATTTTCTAACGAGCTTTTTCTTGATGGATTGTAAATAACAAGAATTATATTGTCGTCAATCGCGGCGTTAAGAATGATAAAATAATAGTTTGTAATTTTATAAAAAGTTTTAACTATCCTAATTTGACTTAAGAATCAGTACAATCCTGTCTACAAATAGAGTAGTTCTAATCAAGAGAAATTTTAGATAACTTTTACAGTACCAAAAATCATGCTGTTTTACGAAGGAGTGTAAATGCCTTCGTTCAATATTTGGTCTGTTAAGGTCCTGAAGCAAATAAAAAAGCTCGCCTGTCTCTTTACAAAGGCTATATTTTAAGGAAACAAGAAGCCTAACCTCCGTATAACCTCGTAAGGAATCGAATAACTATCGTCAAGCATAATGTAGAGTTGCCGTTACGTCATGACCTTAGTAGGTCGCTACGGTGACGTCGGGCGTGCAAACCTAATTAGGTGTTATAGCTCTAGCGAAATGCATAGTAATTATTTAACATCAAAAAATAATACATGATGATACTTGCGAACAGGGTTCTTTTAACTTTACTGGCTAACAAAAACATAGTAGATAATGGGAAACAACAAATTAACATCCAATTATATATTATCTTCTTTTATACTCTTTTGGGATATACGCCGAATTTGGATTGGAAGTTTTCTTATTCTTATAATAAAATACGTATTTAAATTATATTCCGTTATATAATCAGTAGCTGAAGCTCTTGTTTCTGTTATTTAAAAAAAACTGACAGTAAACACGATAATTTTTTTGTCACTTCTTAATCATTATTTATTTCATCATGAATTGTTAATATTTAATCGAACAATTATTTTTCAGGAATATATTTTAAAATATAGTTGGCGCAATAATCAGGAATTTAAGAGTTAAAAAAAATTGTCCTCTATTAGCAAATTTACGGTCGCCCTATATTTCAGAGCAGCTATTTTAATACAAAATGAATTTGGCCTCAAAGATGTACTGTTAAAAAAAAACCAAAAATCTATCAAGTACAAAAAGTAAAACTTTGCTGAGTCCCTATCATAACAATTCTACAAAAAATGTATAATAAAAAACTTAGTTACGTACTTCAACCAAGACGAGCGCGCGGATTGCTGATTATACCTAGAAAGTAAATATGTAAATGTAGTATTATTACAGCAAGAAGGCCTAAGATGAAGGATTGTAGCAAAAAGATTATCATGGGCAATACCGAGCGAGGATATGCTTCGAGGCGGAAGCGAGTGAACCAAGGCCGAGGACACATGGCAATTCACAAATCGAACGAGCAAAACGTTCAAAGCGTTTGAACTTTTGACCACAGGCCGTTACCATTTAAATGTTATTCGTCGCCTTTTCTGGTTTTTGAAAACAATTAAAAATCACCTTGAATTACATAACTATCTAAGCTGAAGACGCGGAATGTGCAAATGACTTGTGACGTACGCGTTGGCAGTAAAATTATTTCTAAATGATTAATAAGATTACTTAAAGCATTTTTTTTATTTAAAAGAGCAAGAGTTTACGATTATCTATTACGTAATAAAATTCATGAGCGGGAGTCGAACCGAAAGCGGTATCTGAAGAGAAGAGAGATTTTGCAAGATGCAACAACTCGACAACATTTGGCGACTACTATTTGAAAGCGATGACACCTAAACCAATGTGACGCCGCATAAATACATTAATCTAACTGGGACAGATTGATTTATAACTCAAACAAGAAACTGTGCCACCTCGGCCCTACTACAACACGTTCTACATTGTTATGCCATGAATATGCAAACAGGCAGAGAGGACGGCGCAAAATGGAAACAATGAGATCGAAATGACGACTACGCGGAAACACAGATCGTTAAGCAATTCGATAATGAAAAGACTGAATTATCTACTGGCCTTAGGCTTTATTGCCCTAGGTATTACTAGATGGCTATATCGATTGGCAAAACCTTGACTTCGGTCTGGTTATAAACTCCGTGACCCTACTTCCTCAAACATTCGCGAGGGTCGTCGCTGTCAATTACATTTAAATGGTGCCTTCAGTTATCCAATTATAGTTCAGTACTTGCCTACTTTATTGTGTTATCAACAATACTAAAAACAAATAAGCGTTTTTGTATACATAACAATAGAAAGATTTTTCAAACAAATAAAGCGTGTAAGAACATTAAGTGAATATGTAAAAATCTATACAAAATTCATTTAGAGATTGCGATGATGACGCCATGGACGGATGAATTAGGAGGACCTTGGCGGCTAAAATATACATACCATACAAATAACGACGATGCTCATAGATTGCCAGACAGACGTATTTGCATCGACAAATTTTTCACACAAATGATAGGAAATGAATTATGTAACAAGATTTACTCAGTGAAGTTAAACAATGGTTTACCAACTCGTACAAAGGCCACCGATTAAAAAAGAAACAGTAGGTCGGTTATTAAAATATTTACTAGCCCTGACATCACAGAACGTTGTGGGTGTGCGAAGTGTATTCAAAAGGCGCACATAATTTATGTGTGTGTATGTCAAGCAGTGTAATCGGTACCAGTCGGCTCGGCAGCAGCCACATCGAGAACGCGACCCGGTTCGCCGATCGAGAAAGCATCTACGAAACTCGGTTGAGGCCGCGCACTACGTCTTATACAACTTGTAAATCTTCGAAAAGAACTTTTTTACTCGACTATATATTAATTTTATACGCGACCTCAGTTACAGGATTAAACCAATGCTACGCGCGGTGTACTTCAGTAGCGAACCTCGAAATCTATCGAGGTTTTTTAATACTTCCGTATGCTACGCGTAAAATGAAATATGTATTAACCGACAACGACCTGATATGCCAAAATTATTCAAATATTTATAGTTTAAGAATAATAAAGTACCGTTTTATACAATTCGTATTTATAACATTGGAAGTATAGAAAAAGGTGATTCTTATTTTTCTTATTTTAATTATCATATTACGTACTTTTGCTATAGTCTTCATCAGCAACTAGATTTGATTACGTTTTCTAATTGAACATCCAAAAGTACTTCACCTAATAAACTTTACAGCTTGGTCTTAACAATAAATTAAAACCTTTTCTTTTTTTTTAATGAATATTAATTAAAACATAGGATATTTTTATTGTTAGAATACTATCGTTATTAAGCCAAAATTTTTATAGTTATATACAAAAGCAATGAAATTCAAATTGGGTTCTATATCTAATAATTTATACGGATTTTGTCACATTATTTTAATATCCACGTCTGCCAAATTAATAAGCTTTTATAAAAAAAAACTGTATACACATAACACAATTAAATAAATAATTACAAAACTATGTTATGTTGATTGTTTATATTGTTGTAAGTCAAAAATAGTAGATTGTGACATTATGCAGATTATATTCGCGACTACTAACGGAGTACATAGCAACAAAAACAGGGTCAAATTTGGCATCGTAATAGATTTGACCTACATGACAAGTGAGTGACGCTTAAAAAATTGGTAAAATAATCGCAAGCATTTGCAGGCATCATAAAACTTTTTATAAAATAAAAACTACTTTTCATAAAAAAATCATAAAAACATATCTTATTCAATGCATTTATGGACATTGGTCTTCAAGTTGTTTTTTTGGGAATGTTAAATACGACATAAATATGTTTTTAGAAAGTTATTACTATATTATTAAGAGATCCATAACTTAGTGCAGCAAGAAAACACTAGCTTTTTTTATAGTTCCTAGCGTTGTGTCATAGATGGCATTGAAACAAGGATCACAGTGTATCTAAGTTAAGCCTAATTTTGAGTTAGGTCAGTTTAATACTAAGCGAGCGCTTTATTTTACGAAGCTAATTAGTAGTTTACACAATTACATGATTATATCGATCCATGCAGTATAACAAATATTACATATCACTATTGCGGCCAGTGTTGATTTCGGGTCACACTACACGGTAAGGGGCACAAGGTAAAAGATGGTACATTGAAAGCGGCCTTAAACCCAATAGCGATCTGCGACCGTGTCGCTTCCTATTGGCGTGGAGACGACAATGCCAGCACTGCCTGCGACTGCACTGGCCCGAAGGTGACGGAATCGCAAAGGTCGATCACCACTTACATTTGTTCCCGGTTTACTTTATTCAACATTGGCACGTGTAGTTATTAGTTAGTTACTTTTGTCATAATTGAGTCAAAGATCCATAAGCGCATTAGTATTTATTTGGGACCTTACATAAATATCTTACATAAATTCCGGCTTTTCTGTCTAAGCGTATGTAATAAATGTTATCCAAATAACGCTTTAAATTAAATTTGTCGGATTTTCCGATACTTCGTTAAGTTGAATTTTTTTATATAAAAGACATTCGTGAATCATTTTTAATATCGTATGAGTAAACATATTTTTTATATCTAATAAATATCTTAAATATAAAATAAAGAATAAATTTTTAATTTAAAAATTATTTATAAAAATTTTTAAAATTTTAAATTTTTTATATAATTACATATTACAAATTATAAGATGTAGTTCGACTTGTTGCATTTTTTAATGGCATTATATGGCTATTTTTCATAAAAAAAATAGTTATCTAGATCTAAGTGATGAGTGAGACACTAAAAGTGTATACCTATGTACTTCGTACAAACCATAGAACAAAAACCATAGGTCTATAGAATAATATTTAAAAATATATCTAGTAGTAAAGTCAATTGCACACTTACTCGATTTTCATGAGCTAAAATGATAACACAATAATTAACGTGTGAACAATAAAAGTATTAATATCAACCTATGTATCAGGTCACTTTCGCGAATCTGCATACAGAATAAGCATGGACATGATAAATTATACGAAATCGAACGTTAAACATTGAAAGTTATTTATAAAACACGATACGACCTCAACTTTTCTTTATCGTTGAGATTGCGGTCGACATTCTAATAATTTAGGCAGATGATATGAGTAAAAATGCATTGGTATTTTAATTTAAAAGCTAAACTTGATATAAGTTATTATGACTGGCCCGCTTTGGCGCATGCCTTCAGCTTCGCGGGTTGCGGGTTCGATTCCCGCTGAGGGCCAATATTTTCTATAAACAATTTGTTGGTTCTTCGAGCCTAGGTATGTATAAGTTATATTTAAGTTAAGCTAGGTATATCTAAGTTTTTATTTAAAATTATATATGTATATATTTACCAAGTGTCTGTCACATAACCCAAGTATGAAGTTACGTACTTAGGGGGCAGACGATAGTGTTGAATTGTTTAATATGTTTATTTATTTCCCACAAAAAACTTTTCATATATGTAGGCTCGTTACAAAATATAATGTAAGTATCTTTATAAATATTTAGTAAACGAAGAATAATTAAATAGTTCAAAAATATTAACATTTCATCAGGTGTTATTATAAAAAAGATAATTTTATGAATTAGTCTGCTCGAAACTTTGGAAAAAGCCACGAGCAAGAAGCCTTTTTTTATATAAATTAGGGTATCCGAATTCGAACGCCTTAGTGAGTTTATATTAGACAGAATAAGATGTTAGACGAAAAATAAGAATTTTGACATGGATGTTTCATAAGCACCGAAACATAAAGCGATAGGCAGTGACCCCAATCTCTAAATAAGACTAAGGGAATAAAACATAAATGCTCGAGTTTTACGGGTCAACCGTCACTGAGCCCTTCGTGGATGGGAGGTGGCGTGAGGTGGTGAAGGGCCTACGGGGGAGGACCCTGACATAGATCCCGACGCGTCAGTGAAGCGCTGCGGAGACCTCGAGATTCGGCTGTTATAATATCATCGATTCTTCGAAGCACCATTCCGTGTAACGCACAAAATGGGTCAACGCGCTCGCCTCTTTGCGAGCACGAAGTGCGTCGCGATGTCCCCGTCCCGAATTGCTCCCTCAGCAAATTAACGTGTCATAGAACCAACGTGTTCCAATTGCGAATCGGTTATTTTCTACTTTCTAAACAGTAACCGCGATCACTTTAGTCAATTTTTATTTATTTTATATAAGTGCTCAATCAAGGCATGGTTTCAGCGAATAGACGGTTAAACTACTTAAATATAGAACTAAACAGCCAATTGTATCCAATATAATAATGAAAGTACAAATGTCGTGTGGTACCCGGCATAGAATAGACCACCCTCCTTTCTTACCGAGGTGTCGTAAGAGGCGACTAAGGTATATGCCGTGTGGTATCCGGCTGCAAAGAATAGACCACCCTCATTTCTTACCGAGGTGTCTTAAAAGGCGTCTAAGATAAGTAGACGTCAGGCACCCGGCCGGTTGTAAAATACGTAGCCAAATCATGTAACAACATGTTTCTAACATGTTGCGCCGATCCCATTTAGAGTGTGATAAGGGCAGGAGCATGATGATAATAATGAAAGTATAAATTGTATTTTGAAGACACGTTTTTGATGCCAAAAATTGTTCCGTTTTATACAAAAACATACTTAGTGGTTATGGATTAGTTGAAAATTTTGTATTCGCAAATTGAATTCATCGCTTCATCAGATTTAACAGAATAATTGAACATTAATTTATAGATTTATTTACACTTATTGTCATGCGATTTTAATCACGAATTTAATTACCGCTCATAAATACCTTAGATTGTAAATTAAAAATATATATTTGAACTAGAACGTAGGCGGGCCAAATACTCACAGAGTTACTTTTAGTAATGGCAGTTCAGGTCAGGTGAGCGTAGCTGAGTTGCGACACCGCTTCGTCTATTAAGAATGTTCCGTTATATTTCTATACTCGATATACTTACATTGTTAAAAATATAGACATTTAAACATAATTTTTTGAAGTGCGCTTTTATTTATTTAACTACTACTACGATAAAAGGCTTAGAATAAAACTTATTTATTTGAAGTCCCTAACGTAACTTAAAACCTGTATAGAACAATATAAACAAATCTGTTGGTGCTAATGGGAGGATTATGCGGACCTTTCAAACACAATTCTGCTTGTTTAATGAAGAATCGACCCACCGGAAATAACAGCGCCCTAAGAGCGTCCTTCATGCCCTTGACAAAAAAAGCTCATATTCCAACACAAACATACAGGGTCTTAGCGAAGGCGGGTTTTCATTTTTCCGCCGCTTTCCAGCATTCAGTCGACGATCTGGTAATTAGTAAATAGCCATATTACCAGTCCTTGCTTTATATAGGAGGCAACTTTAGGTCAAAATTCGTAGGTAGGTGCTAGAAAAACTTCTGTCCTCTATTTTTTAAATCCCCGCACTCTTCACAACTTCAGTGTTTACCACCAAGCCGCGTGGTCATACTGCGTAAGTAGTAAAAGCCTACAGCATACAAACGATTTAAAAAAATATTTAAATAAAATACATCAAGAACTTTAAAAAATAATATTTAGATTTAATCTATTATTTTGTGTGTTATTGAATTGGAATATAATTTTATTTCAATATCACACATTTTTTTGCATTATCCTATTAAAATGTATTTAACACCTAGGTTTCAAATTAATATCTATTGCACTATATACACCGAAAAGAACAGGCCTATTGCAGATCAAAAATTGTATTTACTTAATATCACGTCTCTCGTTCATAAAACTATTATATTGCTCAATACCAAATTCTTAATTGGTACCTACACATTTTGATTTTATCAATGTAGAGACTAGCGGTAACCTTCTCTACAGCTCGATTACAATAATTATGTATTGTATAGACGATTAAATCTACGGCCCCTCACATAAAGAAGTCGTATGACAATGATTCTTAAAACGGTGCCTACTTCCGAGCGAAACCGTGACATTTACCAAACAGCGCTAGAATAATTATATATGTTAAGGCTCATTACAAGGTTTTAAATTCTAGAGTAACTAGTAAACTGAAAATTTGTAATATTTGAATTAGAATTAATAAAATATATATACTGGTTTAAATTGATTGAAGACCGGTTTGGTGATTTTGTAATAGGAGTTATGATCTTATATAATATAATATCAACTCGATGATGGGTTGAAATGTAAAATCAAGGATTCGCTAGAAAACCCCGCCAATTTTCGTCTATAAATATACTTCAGAGATGCAGGAACTTAACTATTATCACATGATACTTTTAAATGTTGTTAATGAATTAAACTTTTTTCTTATTCCTAAACATTGTTAAGCGAATCCAACGTTTTAAATAAACCGAAAAATGTATTTCTTTTGTATGAATTATAAAAAATTGAAAGTTTAAAGAAGATAATGTACAAGAATAATGATTTTAGATCATGTTTTTATAATTAGGGCGATTAAAAAAATATTACAAAAGGTTCGATGATAAAATACTAAATGATGTCACGGTCGGGAGTAGAATGGACTTCATTTCCGCTAAGCTTCCGCTAAGTTTAATATTCAAAAAGGCCGATTTTATCAATGACTAATGATTTTGCAGAAAAAAAACCAAGTTATTTAAAGCCATACCTGTCTAATAATATTGATGTTTACATTAGTTTTTTTCATAAAAATGAATGCAAACACATTGTGAATTCAAGACTATCAGATTGTTAGAGAAAGAAATGAGCGAGCGTTGCGATAAAATACGACAGAGAAAAAACTTTCCACTGGCTCGTGCGAAATTTCACAAATTTTCGATTATTCATACTAATACTATAAATGCGAAATTGTGTTTGTTCTTTCAAGACCAATGGAACAACGGACTGATGGGGTTTTTGATTTGAACATTGTTGAAGGCCTGAAGCAATCTTCGCTGTATTCAAATATGCTGTTTAAAAGAACTTGTTACGAAGTCCATTTGACTTTGGATTTTGAATTCAAGTTTATTTTTAATAAGGGTTAGGAGTTAGTAACGTAGATAGCTTTGTCGCTGAAAAACCTAGAAAATAGGTACTAGTAAAACGATTATTAACGTTATTTAATTATATATTTAGCAATAGTTAAATTTTAAGTCATTAAGAATTGATTTTAGGATTTTCCTGGCGATACTTTCTACAATTACTTTAAGAAACTACGAAATATAAGTACACGTAAGTGTTAATAAATAAACAAATATCAACTTTAACTACCACCAAGGCGTTGACATCCAAGTAAATCGGGAGAAAAACGCTGTAGACTTGTTTCTCAACACGGGACCCACGCCCCACAGCGGGCTATTTGATTTTGGGATTGGGAGGGGTTGGGTTTGAAATTGGGCAATTCGAAAATGGACTCAACATGAATTTATTTCCGGGCTATTTAATTAAATGTAATACTAGATTTTAGTGCAACATTTAACGAAAAAGCAAATTCTCCTTCCCTTTTTTTAAGGTGGGGGAGGGGCATGCCACGAAAAAGGTAGGTACTGCTGTAGAGAACTTCTATACACACACATCTAGTGTGTGTATAGAATTCCCACGAAGCTTTTTCTTTTTATAAATACCGTATTACTATCAATACTTACTATATTTACTATAAATACCGTAAACCTGTCCTTCATACTACTTTTTCTGTGAGTTGTGTGATTTAAATTTCCTAAATACTATGAAAGCATAACCTAAGCTCCGTCAGTTTTTGAACAGGAACAAAGAACACGTCTGGCAGCACTATATCGCTTTGTGAACGTACACCGGCGCCCCTTGGCTAAATTGATACACTGTTGCGAAATTACCTCGCTCAACTTATTCCTATACAATCAAATCATACTTCTACGGCCTGGTTTCAACTAGCTTATGAATAGGGAAAATGTTGCATTATCTATGAACCAAAAACTATTTTATCTCTCTAGTTTATATTCCGTACTTACGATAAACTCATAAGGAGGCTACGAACACGAAGAAATAATACATTCTCGTAATCTAACTCATTTATCGAAGTACCAGTTTTATTTAGAAGTGTGTTATGAGTACGTTGCGAAACGAATTAATTGCAGGCAGTACTAATTAATAGTATTACGATGCAGTTCATATAAAGTCCGTGAATGATTTGGTGGAATAACGAGAGCACGGAGAAAGCTTTTAAAAAGCTGCGCAGTACAAAAGATAAGATGTAATTATTTTATTATAATCCTTAATATAAAAGCACTATTCCCTCGCTTATTTTATCCAAAATACTTTTTCACCATCTCCGCACAAGTTCACACTTTCACTAAAGCGCTACGTACATTTTGATTTTATAGTAAAATAATGTTTGTAATATTTCTTGTTACAAAAAATAATAAATTCTTTTTAAAAACCAAAAAAATTGCATCGGTATATTTAATTTACATTCATACAAAAATAGGTCAAATGTCGTGTGGTATCCGGCTGAGTAGAATAGACTACACTCATTTCTTACCGAAGTGTCGTAAAAGGCGACTAACGTCACGACCCGCCGTGGTATCCGGCAGAGTAGAATAGACCACCCTCTTTCTTACCGAGGGGTCGTCAAATACGACTAAGATAAGTTGACGTCAGGCAGATCAAACTTAGAGTGCGATAAGGGCAGGAGGATGATGAGGATAAATAGATAAAAAAAGAACATGTTTAGAGATGAATACAGCAGTAGAATTACTCAGAATTTTCCTGAAATATCAGTCTAGATCTATAAATGGGTATAGTTAGACCGGAAAACCGGTAGGTAACCATTAACAGATTAAGAATTTCCCGATATGAATTATCCTACATAGCAATATCATCAAGTGAGATTGAGATCAAACGAAACCTTGCCATAATTAAGAACATAATATATGTATATGTTGACTAAATGTATTAGTTTTGTATATGTTGACTAAATGTATTAGTTTTGTATAATCTTTAATGGATCTGGACATTTTTTTAACATAATTTGAAGATGAAACTATAGTAACAAATACGTATATATTGTCATCTATGGTTTGGCTGTGCCCTGCGCCTTTAGAGTAACCTCTGAGATGGAAGGTCGTCGACCTCGGGAAGCGCATCCCGCAAATCCTTATCATTTGCCGACTCCGTTATATATTTCATACATATACGATCACTACATGCGGCGTCTCAACTCTCAAAGGAAAAAAAATAATAATTTAGTATAGATTTAAATATATCGATTAAAGGTATATACTATAGTTTTTTTATTCAATAACTTGTGTCCAGTTTACAAATGATAGTGTAACTATGTAAATTGAAAATCAGGTATCTTGTAAGGTAACGTAAATATAGAAGTGCTCAATATACATTATGGCCGCAGAATGAAAGTGGCCTATTCCTAAACTTAGGAATTTTAAAATCGAGTCAAATAACGTAAGATCTTAACATGTTATAAATTTTTGGTGATAGGTCCTTTATCACCTTTCTATGATACTTTTCCTTTTTTTGTACACTTTGTAATTATATGATCTAAAATGACAATGACATGAGACAAAAATTATTCAAAGATAATAAATATAAAAATGTTTATAATTACACGATGTTCACCAGGATGACGTTAACATATCTCTTTTGAAAAAGAAGCAGAAGGATGATAAATTTAGAGCCACAATAAAAAAAGTAAAAAAACCTTTCGGGAGCACGCGAGTCACTTCTCCGACCCGTTTGTTACCTGCTATACAAACGCAAACAAGTCTTCATTCTTTGGATTTGTATTTATAAATTGAAGCTGCAATCATACAAGCAATTCAAAAACAAAGAATTGATGTTTACGTATGATATACAAGATCAATGCAATGACAGGTGGTAAAAAACTTCTGATAAGGTGAAATATATACTAAAATGAACTTAGTATATATTTATAAACAATATTTAATTTAAATATGGAATAGATTATAATGTTAACCAGGTCTGCCTTGTAAAAGATTAAAATCAATATATAAAAATATTCGTTACTATACTTATTATCAAACAAAGTACCCCAAAGCTGTCTATCTGTATGTTATCGATTTTCTCAAAATCTACATAACAGATTTTTGTACGGTGTTGGCTATATTTTACTATATTGTACTATGTTTTAAAATTCTTCCGTAAGGTTTAGGTTAATATTAATAATTACGGTTTTTTGTAAATTGTGTGTGGTCGCGCGGTTTAAAAAAAAACTTGCCTGCTAGGAGCTTCACTCGCGTGCGCCGCGAAAATCAGCAGAGATACACTAAAGTAACGTTCTAGGAAATTGTAGATCTACAAAAACTCTACAAAAAAGTCCAAGACAGCATCTCTATCTCTTATGGTTAACTCACAATAACTACTTTTATGTTCAAAATTTCAATTTGGGAAAAATTATATGATACATTGATATCCGAAGCTGCTGGGCACAGCTAGTAAAATATAAAAGAGTACTGTTAAAATAATATAGAATACTGTAGCACAAAAAGTATAAACGCAGACGGCTGTGGGGTTCTCTTTTAGGGTAAACGTAACGAAAGAGGGTGCGGACGAAAACATCGGCATCGCATTAACGGACACGAGGGGGATTTTGGGGGAAAACTGAACCGTCATACATACAATAAAGTCAGTTACAACAGAAGTCTAACGGCTCGTTAATTTCTAAACAATTAACAAATGATACTAAATGATAATGCTTGTCGTAAAAGTGACTCGATTTCTATGTTGCTCCCTCTACCTGGCATTGACGATTAGCTTACACAACAAAGAAAGTTATGTGTGCGAGTAAACTAACTTTCGCTATTTGAAGTGCAACTTCATATTAACAATAATAAATACAATATTTATAATAATAAACTGCGGATTTTTGGACTCAATTCTATGATACAATAGGTATATATGAATTGACGTCACCAAATGTCTATGAATAACAATAATGCGAACATCGGGAAAATATTAAAAGTATCCTTCAACAATTAACACAGTAAAACAAACTAGTTCCGCGTTGACACCAGCAACAAAAATAGCTCACCTCGCTAAGGCCATTATTTGATCGTATAATCCAACTTTCCAAACTAATAGCACTTTTTCGATAACACAAAAATCACCAGGAAGAAATTAGTGTAGTGGGAAAGTCCACTAACGCGTAGTAACTGCTGTATGAGTGTGTATCACGTTTGACAGTTTCACTTCACCACATGTTTGATATGTCGCGCGATACTCCGTAACGGACGTCAGGCACCGTGTACGAGTGAGGGGCGACTGATCGTACGAAAGGCGCGTTGCGTCGAGTTGCCAACTCGCTTCTCCCGAGCGGTGATCGTTCTTCTCGCTAGAGCGGAGACGCGGCACGGGACTAGTGAGGGTGGAGCGCCATCCGACCGGCACCCGCGGGACAGCTGCGCAGACCCTTTCTTTGCTACGCACCGTCTCTTTTGTACCGGTGAAAGCCCACGACTGCGTCCTTATAATCCTTACTTCACAATATATCCTTCATTGTCTACTGCCTGCTTAAATATAATACCTTTATGATCTGTTATACAAAAGTGATAATGAAATTATTTTGCTATAATCCACGATTAAGTAAATAGGAAATATACATAATGCTAAACGTAGAGTGGACTATCCGTTTTTTTTTTCATCGCAAAGGCTTTGCGATTTTGCCACGAAGTCTATCTCCTAATGATCCTTCGGTTGAGGTGCAAAACGATTGTTGGGTTTGTGATAATGAATGTGTGTAGTGCTTGTGTATTGTGGTGGCAGTAATGGAGGTTTGTGCGATGAATTCTGCATGTGTGGGTATTAAAAAAACGGATAGTCCGCTCTATATTTAGCATTGTATATATTTCCTATTTACTTTATTGCGGATTATAGCAAAATCATTTTATTATTACTTTTGTAATGTGGATCTCCGCAGAGTAACGCCTAATTCTATAATTTATGTTTTCTTATACTAATGATATAGAAATATATGAATTGTATATTTTAAGGTTGTTTTTTATTCTTCGAAAAACAAAGGACTTATAAAATTTTAATTTTGAGGTAGCAATTTAAAAACACTCGATAGGATCGGGAATTCGAGAAAAATGCAAACCTTATGTTCTGTTGGAAAGTAGGATTTTATTTGAAATAGAACAGTGCCAAGAATAGCTATTTATTGTAAGAGAATGTTTTGTAATGATAAGATAAGTCGTTTCAAAACATGTTTTAGTGTGCAGTTTATTAGGGAGAGTGACAGTGTCAAATGTATTTTGATATTCTTATAAACCATCAATATGCCAAATTTTATCAATATTCGTTGAGCCGTGCTGCGTTCTGCGTTTCAGTGGTGAACACTGCGAACTAATTTTGACTGACTATTTCACATTATACATAGTGATAATAGATAATTTTTAACCTTGTGTTTTGTTATCCATATCTCACAACAATTTAGTGTTCCGGTATGATGTTGGTGGGTAAAAATATTGTGTATCATCAAAAAAAATCTAATACGAAATTTAAATACGCGAGTTCTTTTGACTCGTCACTTTAACTCCTCTTACCAGCAATAATAAAACAATTTCCAAATGTCATAAACACAAAATATAATTCTTGTCAAAAGTCACATTCATTTTGGAAATGGCCGAATTAAATCTGTGTATTTTTATTACTTAATTGATCATTTTAATAACATGACGGTATTCAAACATCTTTTTAATACGATGCAAATATCAACTTTGAACTCTTTCACTTTATTCATTGCTAAACTCATGCGAGAATCTTCTTATCAATCAGAACGAAATAAATGGGGCTATTGTTAAATTAGTTTTTTGTACTGCTTTAAATAAACGAAACGGTAAAATCACACGGGTAAAAGCAACATGATATAAGTACTTTTTTCTAAATTTGTTACCTAATTGTACCTACGTATTTATGTAACGAATCTTAAAATATTCGTGTTACGCTTAAATTAGCGCCAGTCTTACAATGGCAACAAAAACTATGACTGTGACTAAAACCAACAAAAACGGCGTTATAATAGTTTTGTCTATTACTTGTAATTTCACCAGATACTTATTGTAAATTATAAGAGCGACAGCAACTGCCATAGATTCACTCGCTCACACTTTCCACGATTAACTTTCTTATTTACTATTCGACTTGACCTTACCTTTCTATAACATTCACTTAAAATACAGGTCAATATATGAATTATTACACGGAAATATGTATCACTTACTTATTTATTACCATAAGTGTATTTCGATCCGCAATCAAGAAGAAATGAAATCTTTGCCCAATTGTGGGTGAATAAACACCCATTGGGGACAACAGTGGGAAGTAATTTTGTATCAAATATTTATATAAATATTTAATCTTGTCTATTAAGTGTAATTTTTATTTTATTTTTTGGTTAGCGTTTGAAGGCTTGGATATTTATTTTGTCCCCAAGTCATTGAAATAATTATGGTTTGCTTTATTTGAGATATCCATTTGGTCGTACTCTGAATGTTAAATATTATTATAATAAAGAAGTAAGAAAATTTTACTGCTAATAATATTTACGTACTTTTGTTATACATTCATTTATTTATTTACAAATTAAATTAAATTAACGTACTTTCATAACTATGTTATTAAAGCGAAAGTTTATGAGTATGTGTCTGTGTGTATCGATTCAATGTATACGTTACTTTTAGCATTAGATAGATTATATTTCATCGCGTATTGTATTAATACATGAAACTAGCTGTGCCAGCGGCTTCGCCCGTGTCGAAATCAGTTGTCACAAATTTTTTTCCAAATTGAAAAAAGTAGTTATTGTGAGTTAACCGTAAGAGATAGAAACATGCTATCGCGGACTTTTTTGTAGTATTTTTATAGATCTACAATTATTTTAGCGTAACTCTGCTGGTTTAGCTCCTAGCAAGCAAGTTTTTTTACAACTGCGCGATCTCTTCAACAAAATTTACATAATACCGGTATGTACTATTTACTTAAACCATCCGGAAGTATTGCACTATCTTTTGGTGGCAACCGTATAAAAATCCGTTCAGTAGATTTTGAGTAAATCGATTACATACAGACAGACAGCTTTTGGGGCTTTGTTTTATAATAAGTATAGATAATATTGTCATTATTTTTGAGTTTCATTTTCTCTTAACTTATACTCATCTATTTACTTCATCCCACATTAACACTATCATTGGATAGCCGTTGAAGTATGGGAGAATTCATTCTATCCTCATTCTTCTGGTTTATCCTTAATATACAACAGATGTCGAACGGCAGGTGCCTTTAACAAGCAGCGTGTCACGTATGGATCGAAATAAAAAAAAATTATATACTGGGAGTAAATCTATATATCAAAAAGTGAAAGTATGAACGTTTGTTAATAGACTACGAAACGGCTCGACCAATTGTGATGACAATTTGGAACATTCTTTAGAGTGTCTTCACGGATAATTCTGTAAAGTTTTTGTAAAGTTGTAATGCAGCATTTTTTTTAGATTGTTAATGTCAGGTTTTTTTTTCGAGGACAAATCGCAACCAGACTGTACCACAACAACGCGTAGCTGGACCGCCAGTTTAAAGTATGCATTTTCTCTGGCATTATAAAGACACTGTGTGATACAAATGAAAACTATAAAAATTGGTATATTTTCAGAATCAGTCTCAACTTAGTATGTGACTCATAAATATATATTTAAGTCACGTGTATGTATGTAGTTGATTAGAATCTTATTAGTATTAATTTGCTAAAGTAATATGATATTCTTCATACAAGCAATTAAGGTCGTGAGGTTTTTAGTCAAATAACAATGATTATTATATTAAACGCGTTAATGGTCTCTTTGAACTACATTTATACGTATAAATGTTAATGTTATTAGCTAATATAAGCGGTAAGAATGAGGAGTCAACTCTGACATTCTAAGGGTTGCAGGTTTACCGTTCACTCATATTCTTTTCGACTAGTTCCATTTTTCACTTTTTAGAATAACTAGCTGTTCCAGTGACGTCACTCGTGTAGGAATCAGTGTCTTAAAGTTTTGCCAATTTCAAATTTTAAAAAACCGTTATCCGATAAGTGTTAACGTAAACCTTCCTCAAAAATTGCACTTTATACCTTCAAATATAAAAATACCTTCTATACATTTTGAGAAAATAAATCACACACAAACAGATAATAATAACAAATAGTTCGTAGCGTGATATCATCGTTGGGATCGATATAACGATTACAATGTATCTAACAAAATTAAGCCGAAATTTGAATTTGGTCTCTTTAATACTGAGCGTGCGATATGTATAGATGTAGGTGTTTCATAAAAAAATATCTTAAACTGTCCATAAGCGCGAAAGAAAGTTAACACTATTTGACATGTAAAAATAAAACCTCTTTGCCTATTTATGAATGAATGTATAAATGAATTTTGTAAACCACGGTGAAAACAAAACATAAATTTAAATTAAATATTAAGCAGTAAAAGTTGTACGATCTGGCTGTGTGGCGAATAAGACAAACAGCTTAGTAGGGAAAAGTCCATAAGAGCTGATAGACGTCATCAAGGTGAAACTTATACATAATAACTTGTTAATTAAATTATTGAGGCGGGTGTACACAGTCTGCGAGACACTCCGAGACATGCCGTGTGAGAATGTACAGGGTGGCTCTCGCCTCGTCTCGGTATGTCTCGCCCGCTCTCGCTTCCGTGTCGGTTTCGTGCCCGAATCATAGCGTCTCGCGCCACTCCGCACAATCGGTGAACGCGTCGCTGTTCACTCTCTAAGAATATACATGGTCACTCCGAGCTTAAACGTTACGGCCGAGGCATCTCGGGCAAGACCTAGCTAACGCTCGCGGGCGAAAGTGTACAGCGGCCATTATCGAATTGCCATATACGATGCGGATTCGAACTAATCATCATTTCATATTTATTTTGATAAAAGTCTAAAACCAAGCATTGCGCTTTTGTCTTGTCCCTGCATGTCCCTAGCTTTTCTGGTACAGATTTTATTTATGGAATGATAATAAGGGCGTATTCATACTAATATTATAAATGCGAAAATATAAATAGCAAGCCATAAAGCCAAGCTCAAAGTTCACCGATGCTAGTAGCTAACTAACTAGAGTGGCTTATTCTTCGCATTTCTCATGCTAGCGATATTTTTGCGTTTCCCAAACATCGTGAAAATATAGAAACCTTGAGGGTAATTTTTATGCTAGATAAAAATATAATGTTAGAAAACTTTTCAGTCGTCAGAGTTCTTATTGTTATTTCATATTCGCACAAACTCCATAAAAAGTTGAATTATGAAATTTCATAACTAAGTAAAGAAAAATCGTAAGAGATAACTACAATATGAATTACGTAAAACAATTTGCGTCATAGAATAAAATTCTTGGCGAAAACGGCAATTTTTAAAAGCTAATAACATTAATAATCTGTGAAAACGTTATAAACTAAAATAGAACCAATTAAAAAATCTTGTATTTTTATAAACCCATGATCAATCGTAGGTTTATAAAAACACAAGATTTTCGGGGTATATTTCCAAAGCTTAATCATCAATAATTAATCAAAACCTAAATTATGGGACGAGAAATTACAAATTTATACATGTAATGCGGATGGAATAACGGGAAATCCATAGAAAATATATCATCATCATCCTCCTGCCCTTATCCGACCCTAAGTATGGTAGGAATAACATGTAAAAAACATGCTGTCACAAGATTCGGCTATGTATTTTACGACCAGCCGACTGCCTGACTGACGTCAACTTACCTTAGTCGTATTTTACGACCCCTCACCGGATACCACACGGTGGGTGGTCAACTTAGCTTAGACGCCTTTTACTATTATGGTATTAGTATAAAACTATTCTAATCCACTTGAATCCGGTATATAAGGCTCCGGTATTAGTGATAAAACTATTCTAATCCACTTGAAGCAAATTGGGAAGGTGAAAAAGCTTGAAAGGTGGGTACCTCATGAATTGAGTGAAGCAAACCGACAAACGCGCGTCGACTGCTGCGTTACGTTACTCAACCGGCACAATAATGAAGGAATTTTAAATCGAATCATTACCTGAGATGAAAAGTTGGATCCTCTACGATAATCGGAAGCGCTCATCGCAATGGCTGAGCCCTGGCGAACCAGCCAAATCCTGCTCTAAGCGAAAATTGACTAAAAAAAAGTTGCTTGTAAGTGTTTGGTGGACTAGTGCCGGTGTCGTTCACTACAGCTTTCTTAAATCTGGCCAGACCATTACGGCAGATATCTATTGTCAGCAACTGCAAACCATGATGGAAAAGCTAGCTGCTAAACAACCGAGGCTGGTCAATCGCTCTAGGCCACTGCTGCTTCAGAACAACGCTAGACCACACACTGCACAACAGACGGCTACCAAATCAGAGGAACTTCAATTAGAATGTCTTAGACATCCACTGTACTCTCCGGACCTTGCTCCAACAGATTACCATTTTTTTCGCAATTTGGATAACTACTTGCAAGGAAAAAAAATTCAACTCCGATGGGGCAGTCCAAGCCGCCTTCAAAGATTTTATTGATTCCCGCCCGAATGGTTTTTTTAGTAAGGGGATCAATGTACTACCTATGAGATGGCAAAAGTGCATACATAGCAATGGTACTTTGATTAATTTAATATATTTCATTAAAAAAAACGACTTTATGTTCCTCCCATAGAAAACGCCAATTTCATATGTAAGGACCTAATACTAATAATTTTCGAAACTGAAAAAGACGATGTTTTATTTCAAGTTACATATTTAATTATTTTATTGTATATTTGAGAAGAATACATAATTTAAATAACATCTGTCTGTTCAAAATAAGTAAAAATTGAATTGAATTGAATTTAAAGGTGTAGGTTACATTAACCAATCATACACACATAAATAAATACATACATACGCACGTAAATCCCTACATACATAGTAAATGAACGGCCTGTTAGTATCCCAGCCACTGCTGGGCATAGGCCTCCTCTCTCCGTTTTTTGGAGAGACGGGTTGAAGCCTAGAACTACCACGCAGCTCCAATACTGATTGGTAGGTTGCACATATCTCTAGAATTCTCTAAAGATATGCAGAACCTCACTATGTTTACTTCACCTAGAAGCCCGAGATAATTTGCAATTATCAATTAGACACGTAAGTTTTACCAGAGAAGCTGGTGTTAGTTCGGGGTTTGAATCCGTAACCCCTCGAAAGAGTCGCACGGTTACACCGCTGAGCTATCACAGCTACATACATACAAAATATACAAGTGAAACTAGTATTAAATATGTTAAAAATTAAAATATTTTAAACTATGTTTGGTATGGATTGAAAGGCGAATGTAAACGTTTCAACTCTGACTACATCATTACTTTCAATCAGCTAAGATATGAAAGTTGGCAAGACAAAAAATACTTTGCATCTCTTTACACACCATCTCACTTCCCGTTTGGCTTTTTTTTATTGAGATTGAATAACAGTATTAATAAAAAATAAATATGTCTGCTTGGGGACTGGTCGGGTGAATTCATACCCATAATTAGCTTAGATACTATAGTCTATTTGTGTAGCCTTATAAATTTGTGGTATAGCTTTTATAATATAGCTTCTGAGGTGTGTGTATCAAACTTAAACTTCAGATGTCCTTAAATTCATATTGTTGTGATAAATTTCTCGAAATATGAAACATAATCTTCTAATATAAAAAAATAAGTGTTTATCTGTATGTCCTTTATAGACTACGAATCGGCTAAACCGATTTTAATGAAATTTTCAAACAATCTTTAGATTGACCCAGCGGATTATTCTGTAAAGTTTGGTGGCGATATGAGCATTTTTAAAACTGCTAAGTTTTGTTTCGAGGGCAATTCGAAATGAGAATGAGCCACAGCAACTCGTGAACGTACAGCTAGTTCATGTATAAAAAGCAGCTATATTTTCATTTTTATATTTAGACTAGTTTCGAATCCATTCATGAGTTCTAGTTATGAATAAAAGCCCCGAATGTGTTCTAAACAAATCAGGTTGACCCGATATAATAAAACGTGAGTATAGGCGGTTTCTAACTGTGATAGCCCATCGGTGAGAACTTGTGACTGGACACGATCATGGATTCAAACACGAGGCAGGCACCAATAAGTTTTTATGATAAAACTTAGTCTAATTGATAATGCAATTTATCACAAGCTTTTTGGTGAAGGAAAACATCGTGAGGAAACCTGCATATCTCTAGAGGATTCTATACATAAAATACGGATACCACTAACGACAGTCTAAATTAAAAATGAAACAATTGTAATAAGTAAATAAAGATTAAATAAACGTAGCTATATTCAACTCTCGACTGTCGCGTTATTGAGAAAGCTTGGATCACAGCTGGTGAAAATCTTACGATCTACCAGCTGTCACGACTCACGCACGCTTTTATATTCCTGCGTTCATACTGCTTTCAATTGTTCAAACTAAATATTGTGAAAGTGGTCGCTGAGATCAACTAATATTATGAAAGATCTTTTTTTACACGCGTTATATTAGTTTCACCTGTATATAACGCACGCTTAGTATTAAAGTGGCCTAATTTAAGGATATTTTTTATTTTTAAATTGCAATAAAGCGCATAGCGTAGCGGCCTCAAAATTCGTGGAAAGAGACCCATAACTTGTTAGAGCAAGAAAACTCTATTTTTTTACAGTTCGTCGCGTGATGTCATAGATGGCATTGAAATAATAACAATGTATCTAAACTCAATTAAGCCTAATTTTTAGTTAGGTCACTTTAATGCTAAGCGTGCGATATGTATGTAACCGAATCCTTTGAACTGAATTGAACTCCTGAACTGAAATTTGAACTGACCTACTTTTAGCGGACAGATTTAATTCAAACTTTGTACATATATCGAGAACCAGTAACAATACAATAAAATTAATAACGTTTTTTTAACAATCTATCACACTAAAAAGTAGCAAACTTATTTGAAAGAAGCGTGGGAAATTTTTTTACCTTATAACGGGCACATATTTATATATAATATAAAGTGATTATTATTAATTTTTAATTATAAACAAAACCCCGGTTGAAAATTATTATACAGTAGAATCGACAACACCACTAGTACTTTTTTTTTTACTTTTCTATATACGATTAATGAGGAGACCTGATTAAGTATATACCAGACTACTAACGTGAAAAATTCAATTTAGCAATCACGTATATATTTATAAATTTTAAATCACAAATGACAGATATAATTTTATTCTGTAAGGAAACTGATTCAGTGCTATCTCATCGACTAAACGCTTACTTTCGCATCTTAAAGAAATTTATTTTTAAATTCAACGCATTCGATGATCATAAAGATTTATTAAAGATTTTTATATATTCATCATGTAGATAACGATTTAAAATTTATATTATCAATCAATCAATCAATCAATCAATCAATCAAAATATTATTTATTCAAGTAAACTTGTAAACAAGTGCTTTTGAATCGTCAACTTTACTGCTGGTTCGGAAAGCTGTTCCTGCCGAGAAGAGCCAGCAAGAAACTCGGCGGTTGCTCTTTTTAAAATATAAATCTTAGAACTAGTTACATTTATTTATTACTGTCTTGTACAGAGTAGAAGTGCACCTATATCCACACATCCTTATCATCTAAGTAATCTTCAACAGTATAGTAAGCTTTCTGTATCAGCCTCTTTTTAACAGTGTTTTTAAACTGCTGTAATGGCATGACCAAAATTGATTTCGGAATTTTATTATAGAATCTTATACCCAAAATTATTATTATTATTATTATTTAATTCTATTAGGTAATCGGAAATTGTTTATACGATTTCTATACAAGTAATACTGCAGTGAAAGTGCATCACGGTTATTGCGCCCGCGCAACATTCAGAGCATTTTTCAGCGAGGAGAGAAACGCTAAGAAAGTGCCTAAAAGCAGGAGAAGGTTAAGTAAAATTTGAAAGCGCTACACAATAGCGCGTTGTCGAAATTGGAAAGTTGAGTGGTGCGCATTGATTGCGTAACAGCTCTTACGGAGCGCGGCGTGACGCTCACGAAAGGTACCATGTGACGTCACCGCCACGAAAGTGCATCGGCCGTCGCCCCTCCCAGTGGAGGGCGGGTGCACGTGTGGTGCACTGCGCTTCCTGCATTCGAGGACTTTCTATTGGGAAACCGCGTTAACTTCTCGCCTTCTCCGGCTTACTGTTGGGAAACTCAACTCTCACGCGCAACACGAAACGAGATGCATCTGATTGGGCAACGGCGCGGTCCACTTTACATTGCGCTTACACAATTCGAGAGGCTCAAGCAGTATCATCTGTTCTAGTATTATACGTTCCTTCCCATTGACAAATAATTATTTAATGAGTCTTAACTAAATTATTACTTACAGTTTTGTAGTTATTTACAGTTTCCGATAAATAAGCCTGCAACAAAATGAAATAATTTTAGAAATGGAAAGAAGATTTTTAAACACTTTAAATGATTTTTTACTGTACACGATATAACTTCATACAAATATAAGTTATCAAATGCTTTAACATATTCGGTTAATTAAATTATTCCAAAACTACATTTTTTATATTAAGTATTAATCTGCTAGTTACGTTTTACGGTAAAAATTGTATTGAGTGCCTTGACACTGTTGGTGCATTTTGAGCTTAAGCAATATACATATACGTAGGTACAAATTGTACTTACGCATGTAACTAATAAATTCTCATTTCGACTTTAATTACTTCAAACCCGTGATGAAATAGGGTGAGTATCGTTAGTTAGATTTAAATAATAAACGTTATTATCCAATTTATAGAATTAGACGTCACTTTGCGGAGTATGGACCTCCGTACATAAATAAATAAAATTTTCTCGCAGATTATAAAAAAATAATATTTTCATTACTCTTGGATATAAGGATGATATTCAACATAACAAATATTTAATACACATTTTATCGTAATAATTTTCTGGTTCATGTTTCCCACATAAATAAATAAATATTCATAGCTTAAAGATAAATGTAAGGGTACATTTTTATTTTTCACCTCTATGATACTGAAACGATAGACTATAATAAAAATTATAATAATATTATTCATGTAGGTAGTTACAACATTTATGATCACAATGTTATGGTTTTTCTAATGTTATCTAAGTATATTGCAATTCCCTGTATGTACTATATAAATGTCACGCTGATTGACCAATAAGTGAGAGAGGTTAAAAAATTGAGGTCTCAGCTACGCAGGACGCTCCTCGAAGCAGTTCATGGTTGAATTGAACATGTACAGTATTCAAATAACTCTTGGCGTTTTAATTTACATCGTTATCCGCCACCATAAGGTTGATTATTCTTTATCGAATTAAAAGCAGTTCCTAATTGTCGGATTGAGAACGGCTCATGATTTAATTGTTAATTTTTATCCTTATGTTCTAATGCATTAAGTCCCATTTCCAATATACATCAGCGGCATTCAAGAAGTAGGTTGAGACAACTCACAACGAGGTAGATTACACTTGTATATCACAAATTCTCATTAACTCTACGTCACGAGATGCTAAATATTAAACTAATGCAAAAACTATAATTAAAATATCCGTGACGAGTTTCAAATCAATTATACTAATTAATTGTAAAGTTTGATTCAGAAGATAGTTCAGAGTCGTCTGTTTTGAATGCACTGAGAAAAAGTTTAATAAGGCTTAAATAAAAATAAAAGGGAGATTTTATCAAGACATGAAACCACTTTAGAAAGTAAGTAGCAATTAGCATCGGGAAAGTTGTTTCATGCCGAATAGATTTAAATTGAAAAGCAATGCTCGACTAAGTTTCCTAGGCCATAAATACTATCAGAAAAGCGAGCGGCCTGTGTACTTTCTAGTGGCATAGCGGGCAAAAGTTACGATATCTCAGGTGATATAATAACTACGACACTGTAGCCCGCGCCCGGAGCGCCTACGCAAACAACTGCGTTTACTTTTCTATAGGTGTGTGCAAAGGACCAAAGTAGGTCCCTACTACCTCGTAACACAAAATAAAGTAACTCATAATTTTTTGTCATAAAAATCGATACATATATTTATTAAATTAAAGTACAATTTTATAGGTATAATAAGTTAACATTCTAATTAAATTGTAAAATACTAAGCTGTTCCTAACGAGAAGAGCCATCAAGAAACTCGGCAGTTACTTTTTTCAAAATAAAATTTTTATTACTTGTTACATTTAGTCATTATTGTTTTGTACAGCGTCGAAGAGTAGCTATATCCATGCATTCTTATCATCTAAGTAATCCTCAACAGTATAGTAGGCTTTCTGTATCAGCCTCTTTTAATAAAGTTTTTAAACTGCTGTATTTTTATCCACTTACTACTTTATAACTTAAACGGTTACTTAACTCAATCCCCGATGTATTCGATTACATTCAGAAAGTGGGTTTCTATTTTACATTGAAATGTAAAATCAGGACAATTTCATGTTAACAACACGAGGTATTAAGTATTCAAACGTACTAGATGATAAATCGCAAGAGATCGACGAGAAATACGTTCACCGTCCTAGATGCTCGGTAGGTACTTTCGTTTTGAAATCGGCTCGTACAATTGGCCGTGTCGAGATAAAAGCCGACCAGCTGCACGGAGAACGGTGGCTGAACGCATTCCGTTTCCAATATATCCTTTACCTCCAAATCTTCAAGGTGTTAGCAGTGGACGGAAATTGCAATGATTGTCGAGTTCTTGGAATTGTATTTAAGTGAATAATTGAAACCGGAAGCTTCAATTAGATCAAGGGACAATCATCAAAATAAATGTTGTTGTATATACATCAGCCGTGTCGGATGATATTTGCATTCAAGATTTATTGAATGTATGTCATATTGTAAAAAAAACTACTATGAATTTTGTACACTTGATAAATGCGATGTAATTTTTAAAAATTATATCTTAACGGTATTTATATTTTTTAAGGTCTACAAATATTATTGATTAGAAGTCAATTACTTAAGGACATCATAGTAAGTAACTAACTAAGCAGAGAACGATATTTTAATCTTGAGCTCTTAGTGTGGGAAATTCGGTGCGATTCTTCGAAATGTTTATTGTTAACATATTTGTATGTTTTAACGTCTACAAATATAATTGGTTGGAAGTGCAAATTTTTAGGAAAATAATTACTAACCTCAAGCTGAAAGTATAATATTAAGTTTAGTAAACAATACCATGAATATTTGCTTGTTTTTGATTTAGTCTTCCTGATTTTGTGAAATTTACGTAATTACGATCACATTCAATGTAAGCTTAATTCAAACACCATTCTTGGTTTTAAAGTCTAGGATATTTTTACTTATAGAGAAGATTTAACGACACAGTCCGTGGTGCCAAAATAAAAAAAAAAATAGACAACGAACTCGTGTAGTATTTTGGAGCTTCAAAAGAAGAGAAGCTGGGGCAATTGGGTATTACAGTTCGTGAGATCAGTACGGTAGGGTATAGAATCGAGAATAGCGTTCGCAAATCTAACGAAACACCTCTCGATAGAATCGATACGCTCTCAGGATACCGTCTCACGTGTATGTTTGGCTTTGGTATATTTAGAATATTTAAAGGAAGCCATGTTGTCATAATGGTAATTTAGTGTTTGAACCGAACTATTACTTGCTTTTACCAAATATGGGACTTAGTTTTTGCTAACTTTGAACCCATGCTAAACGATATACAATACTTAATAAATAAATGAATTTTTGAAGTAATTAATAAATGATATCATGACAACAATTTTTTTTAATTTAAAATTGTTTGGTGCGGCTTGAAATAGGACTTTTTAATATAAAGTAGACGTTATTGTAGTTAATTGAAATGAAGTTAATTTTGAACAATTAAAAAATAAATTATTTAGATATTTTCTAGAAATTTATTTTTATTTGATTAAAGAATATTTAAATTGGTCTAATCTTAACTATAAGTATTTTTTATTTTGGACGTCGACAACGACAGATATGGATTGTAGCTACTTAAAAAAATACCTTTCCAAGCATATCTTTTCAAATAGAACATTGATTGATTGATTAATATTTATAAAAAAAAAACAAAATCAAATGCACCTAGAATCAAATAAAATCTTAAGACTTAAGCTACTATGGTACGCCAAATCTAGATAGCCCCAAATATAATTAAAATAATGAACAGTATAAAATTTCGATTCGATATTATATGTCATCCATTCTAATGCTCGTTGAGTAAGACCGACACAAAATGGCATAATTAATCACAATTACACACGACATTCGAAGACCAACTACAGATTAAACAAAAGTTATTCCACGCCTTGTGGACTTGCTGCAAAACATGCATACATTATAAATAATTAAAAATTTACATCAGTAGCAATTATAGTACATATATTTGATAGATTTACGTACGTGATCTACTAAGCAATATATCGCTCATGGGCTGCAATTGTGGCACAACTCGAAAAAACAAGTGTTTTGGACTAGGAATAGGTGTAAATGTTAAAATACACATTCTTATCAGCAGCAATACCGGCACAAGTCATAATTGGGCGATATTAGGGCGTAAGTTAAAGAAAAGTGAAGCATTATTTTATGCATTTTCCTTAGCAATGAAAACTTTATATGCATTTATCTCAAAATATGATTTTTTGAGTTGTGCCTCTATTGCAGCCCATGAGCGATATATGGAGAACCTATGTAAGTTAAATAGTCTGGAATAATGTGTGACTAAAACAAAGGAATATTTAAAAATTTAATTTATATAAATCTAAGGTTTAGGCGAGGCCGTGACTGTCGAAATTTATACACGGTCGGACCGTGACACAATTTACTAGAGCATTCATTTTATATTCGCCACTCTATCTTGTCTGTGTGTCATGAAATGATTTTCATTACAGACAGGGAATTCAACAAGGTTTATTTTACGTTAAAACAAGTCAAGTTAAAATTTTTTTAACATAATTTGATGTCCGCACCGTTTTTTTTGAGGAGTTCCCTCGTGTGGAGCCAATAGTGGCAGCAGCATCGGCAGCAGTAAATTAAAAAAACAGGATTTTCGTCTCTTATCTACATATCCATTTCACTCTTGATGCCCATTAACTACCTATTCAACGCGGACAATACTTCGGAGCGCAGCTATTTCGACAAAAAGGTAACAAACATTACAAGCGAATTTCAATAAACATACTTCCATTATAAAGAGTTAATATAAAACATTTAACCTTTCACAAAAAAGAACGTGACAAAACACGGGCACATTAAATTCCGTGTCATTTATGTAGTTAGTGTGCGCCAGATTTCATAAGCGATCTCACTGTACCCTGATCTAGGTTAGGTGGTCGACATCAGCAACAGCGATATTGAGCGCGTCCGATGTTAACCTACATACATCCGTGGCACACATAGAGCTACCGAGTTGGGGTCGAGTGTACCCGTGGCCGTAAGTAAAATTCATGACCCGGCCCCCCGCCCTACCTCCATTCTCCTCGTATCACAATCGGATCGTTGGACAAACTCTTATTGCTATACAATATTTGCCATAATAGCTGCGCAACATTAACGACACATTACAACAACAAAAACTAGCTTCACATCGCGGTTTAACCCTCTTTAAAGCAAGATTGGCATTTACTTAGAGATCGATCGTTTTTGGTATTGAATTTTCGCCGTCACCATGCAACCGTAGATGAGGACTTACCTGTATAAAATTTTTCGTAAAAATCCGTTAAACGATTGAAACATATTAGGTCCTTACATATGAAATTGGCGTTTTGTCGTACTGGCCACTTTGATCTCAAATATTACCTTTATGGTTAGGAATTCCAAATTCAAATTCATACAGCTATTTACTCATACATTTGTGTTTCAAACCCCCTAATTCATTTGTTTTTTCTTCTTTTGTTTTTTTCTTTGTGTCACTCTGTTTACAAAATGGAAAACATGAAATATCGCGTTATTTACGAGTATGAGTTCCACCGTGGCACCAGTGCTGCAGAAACGGCTCGAAGGATTAATGATGTGTATGGTGACGGTGTCGCAAAAGAAAACACAATGCGTTTTTGGTTCCAACGTTTTCGTTCTGGAAATTTCGACCTGCAGAACAAGCCTCGTGGACGGCCGGAGACCAAAGTTGATAATGAAGAATTGAAGGCTATTGTGGAAGCGGATCCATCGCAAACCACGTCAGAGTTAGCTGCAGGCTCCGGTGTTAGTGATAAAACTATTCTAATCCACTTGAAGCAAATTGGGAAGGTGAAAAAGCTTGAAAGGTGGGTACCTCATGAATTGAGTGAAGCAAACCGACAAACGCGCGTCGACTGCTGCGTTACGTTACTCAACCGGCACAATAATGAAGGAATTTTAAATCGAATCATTACCTGTGATGAAAAGTGGATCCTCTACGATAATCGGAAGCGCTCATCGCAATGGCTGAAACCTGGCGAACCAGCCAAATCCTGCCATAAGCGAAAATTGAATAAAAAAAAGTTGCTTGTAAGTGTTTGGTGGACTAGTGCCGGTGTCGTTCACTACAGCTTTCTTAAATCTGGCCAGACGATTACGGCAGATATCTATTGTCAGCACCTGCAAACCATGATGGAAAAGCTAGCTGCTAAACAATCGAGGCTGGTCAATCGCTCTAGGCCACTGCTGCTTCAGGACAACGCTAGACCACACACTGCACTACAGATGGCTACCAATTCAGCGGAGCTTCAATTTGAATGTCTTAGACATCCACCGTACTCTTCGGACTTTGCTCCAACAGATTACCATTTTTTTCGCAATTTGGATAACTACTTGCAAGGAAGAAATTCAACTCCGATGGGGCAGTCCAAACCGCCTTCAAAGATTTTATTGATTCCCGCCCGAATGGTTTTTTTAGTAAGGGGATCAATGAACTACCTATGAGATGGCAAAAGTGCATACATAGCAATGGTATGTATGCACTTTTGGTCAATAATTTGATTAATTAAATTAATTAATTAATTAAAAAAAACGACTTTATGTTCCACCCATAGAAAACGCCAATTTCATATGTAAGGACCTAATAATAAAAGGGAAAACGCAACCACAAACTTTAAAAAACTTGCCTTTTTTATAGTAAAAGTAGTAGTAGTACTTACTACTACTATTAGCGCTTGAGATTGGAGGAAATGGACTTGAAGAGTGAGACTTGAGAGAGAGTGAGACTTTATCTATCTGTCTCTCTTTTTAATATGTGATTAGACAAACATAAGTATACGAATTTCATCTTCCCTGTAATTATTTATTGTGTGACACTCTATGGTTCCTCTCCTCAAGTATAGTAACTCTAAGTAAAAATGACAGTTAGTTCAAAAAATGATTTATTGTTTTGTATGGGAGTTTTTATATTTATTTGTCTGTGTAATTGGCTGTAAACTATTTATACTTAGCTACAAAATGAATTGACGTAGGACTTTATAATAAGCATTTGAACTTATTAACTTTGCGTCAAACAATTCGTTGCACGTTTTTCACAGTAATTATTTACTTTGTTCGGCAATTTACTTAATGATTAACTATGGACTATCTAACAAAACAAATAATCAAATAAAATAACGTGTAAGAAATTTCTCTTGATTGCATTATTTGTTGCACTTTGTTACTATCCCACTGAGCAAAAACCCTGTCGCCAATTCAGACAAGGATAGGAGCTTAGAACCACCAGCCTGTGCAAATTTTATTTTTGGATTTGAAGGTTACATTTATCCTTGAAATTGACCAAAAATACGAAGGTTCCTATGATGGTTTTGCCTTTACTGAAAAGCAGCATAGTTTTTTAAATACCTCAATACTAAAAATCTCATCATCTTATCAGTTCATTGTTCCGTTCAGTCACCAAAGAAAGAGAAAGAGACCTTCGCCTTAATATGCGGATGATATTATTCATCACTTAGGATGAATTAAAAATACCGATAAGCTGAACTGCGAGAGCGTGTTTTTCAGGGAGACACAGATTCGAATCCTGGACAGGCACCAATGAGCTTTTCTGTTAAAACTTATGTGTTTAGTAGACAATCATAATTTTATCACACGCTCGTGAAGCGGTGAAGGAAAACATCGTGAAAAAACCTGCATATCTCTGGAGAATTCGGGGATATGTATAGCCTACCAATTCACATTGGAGCAGCGTGATGGGTATCAGCTCCTCTTTTCAAAAAAGGAGCGAGGGGGCTATGCCCAGCAGTAGGATAGAAATAGGTCGTTTCTATAAAAAAAATTCAGAATACTAAAAAATCAGCACCTATTGAGATGTTACACATCTCGTGTATTTAATTATGAATCGAAATACCGAGAATATTTAAAAAGTAAATAATATTACTTTAAGCGTTGACAAAAAACAGAGGTTGTTTACCGCATTTAAATATTTCGAACTAGATCGATTTCAGAACTCCATTCAAGAATTTAACCAAAACGCGGAGAATTAATTCATACTAAAAATATTGCTAAATATAAATATTGCTTTTGCATTGTAAAAATTGCACTGTAAAACAAACATCCTTACTAATATATTTAACCAACGCGTGTTCGTTTGTCCTTAACCCTCAAACAGAGTTACTTATTTTTGCTAGATTATTAAAATTAAGTGGACTATGTAACAAAACATTGTATTCTCGTGTAGATTAACATTAAGCAATAGCACTACTTTTTATTTTATCTTTGCAAGATTCAGATTTATTTCGTATCCACGTATGTTTTTTACTAGTACTATAAGCGTCTAATAACCGTCGAGTTTAATAACAAGACTACCCTGATACCGGTCACGTGATTACTGCGTTGCTAATACACAAAAACCAGAGAAATGACACTTGCCTATTTCCATTACTAGAAATGTTGATTGTTATTACATATTACATACACTTTTTTATTGTACATACAATTATATATATCTATAAAATCTGCCTAAGTCGTCGGTGTCGATGCGTTTGTAACCATCTGGTGACTGCTGAAAATCAGCGCTGAGACAATCGACTTAGCTGAAAGCTAGGCAGTTGTCCATTTACTGTACACTATTGGCAAATAATGATGTCATCAACATATATGATTTTTAGTTAATACATTCTCGTATTTTTTTTTTCGTTTTTTATTTTTATTATAAGTGTAATGCTTTTTTGTTTTATATACATATTCCTTATTTGTTGATAGTCTATGTTGTAAATAAAGTTTTTCTTTCCTTCTTTCTTCTTTCTTACTCGTTTTTAGTACATTTTATATTTGCCCGTTTCGTTTGACGTTTTAAAGGTTAAACTTATCTAGACTGGTATACCTAACCCGATTCCTGGGCTTAACTTATATATAAACAACAATTTAAAAAATGCCCGATCACACCCATACTTTACAGGATTATCTGTTGACTCAATGTTAAAACTTAACATTGAGTGAGTGAGTTATTTAAAACTTTCATTTTTCATCCAGCCATTTCATACATAATTTCTCTTTTATAAGAGGATATAATGAAAGTGCACCTGTAACGTACCCAGCAAAATTTTTAGTTAAATTTATCTTTTTTTACTTAAGCATTTATTAAAAACCATTGCTTGATATCGTCAACTATCAGGCATTCGTTTAACAATGAATATTAAGAGGCAGTCATTCAATTTAGTGACAAGACAAAGCGATCGGCTAGTATTTGATAAAGGGCCTTTCCGCGTGCAATGGTGCACTCTAAAAGGGTCGACGCCCGGCCTGTCCTCATGCACAATACACTAGCACAAATCAATAACCCTATTTGCACTATATTTCAGTTGCTTGTTGCGCTAAATATGTGATGTGTATTGATACTACTACTATAGTCTGGATATGTCTGTCTGTCTGTTACACTTTCATGGCTACTATATAAATATGATGAGGATGAAATTTAGTATAATTAAAGCTTATATATATACGAGAAAAACTTTAAACGCGGGCAAATCTGGGGGCACAGCTAGTACACAATAAACAGATGATCAAAAACTATTGAAATTAAATGTAAATTAAATTTAAATTATTATTTTTTTTTATTTAATTTGATACTTATAATAGTTGAGCCTTAATGTTGTCGTTTTCTCCTTTTTTTCTATGTTCATTATTCTCTAGTGCTTATTTTTAGGTTTATAAATTGTGACTTTGTGACTAAGAATGATGTGTTCTTATATAATTGGTACTACATACTTAATTTAAAACTATATAGGATATATGTTGGATGATTTATCGTGTAATGCTGTTGAAGATCCGAATAAATACATAAATAATTAAATAAATAAAAATTGAGAAATTCGAAGCCTTCTTTGTAGCCAATGCCGGGAGAATACGGAATTTAAAAATTGATTTAATAGCAGAATTTCTATATTGTCCTAATGAAAACCCAATCAGTAAAATATAGACTACCATTGATATCCGCGGTTATAAATTGAGTAATACATTATACAAATACGCAAATTTAATTCCTTGTTAACCAAAACAATGAAATGTACGTTAGGTCAACTGATCAATATATTTGCATTATAATACGTAGGGGGAAAACTGGACTTTTTCACCTTCATTGTACGAACAAAAAGTAAGGTATTATTATATAAATTGCTATTTTAGCAATGATGAAAAAGCAGGTAATTCCTTATCCCAAAACGCAGGTATCAATGCCAGCAGTAGAGAATAGCACGAATAGCATATCGCCTCATCCGAAGAATAAAATGTTTTTATTTTGTTTTAATTTTATGATTTGATATCTCTATTTTATTTTATTTTATTATTATGCTTAAAATTGTTTTGTTGTGTCTAGTTTTATTTACATTTATATTATAAGCTGGTTTCAATTACGTTTCTCGGGCAGTAGCTGAAAACCAGAGCCGAGTGTTATTTATTAGTCCTTGCAGCAATGCTGATCTCTGTGGCTTTTTTTGTCAGTTGTCAATAGCAGAATAAATATTTTTCTTCTCATTTCAAAACTTACAATATGTAACTTTATTTTTCGGATGGGTTGGTATACAGCAATCGAACTTGATGATACTAGTCAAATAAGACGCCAGCGGAAAAGAAGAAATGTAAATTGTTTTAATGGTGTCAATATTTCATTAACTTGGTGACGATGTTTACATTACGAGATATACATTTTCTAACAGCAAAATAAGTTTATCCTGTGTTTCTCAAAGACATACTAGTAGTACCTAGTAGTAGTATCGAAAATCAATATATATAGAATTTCAAAAATTCGAATAGTTATTATATGCCGTGTGGTTTCCGGCTGACTTGAATAGACCACCCTTTATTCTTATCGAGGTGTCGTAAGAGGCGACTAAGGTAAGTCGATCCACCGTATGGTATCCGATTGAGTAAAATAGACCTCTTTCTTACCGAGGAGTCGTAAAAAAACGCATAAGGTAAGTTGACATCAGGCAGGCGGCCAGTCGTAAAATACGTAGCCGAATCATGTGACAAAACGATAACATGTTGTGCCGGCCCCACTTAGAGTGATCATCATCCTTATCCTAATAAGGGCAGGAGGATGATGATTATTTTATGATTTTTCTTCATAATTAACGACTCCGAATGACTGAGCGCGAGCACGATCTTATAGTATGTCTTATTACTCGCCATTTATCGTCTATGATCGCCTACAACCCGGGAATTGTCGGTTTTTCGACACAGCATCAAAGGGAATCGCTGGGTAATGCGTATGAATCGTATGGAGACAGTTGCTATGGCAACAATGGCAACACGAATACCGGATTTGACGGCACCACTATACGAAGAGGACCGCAGTGGGTAAGAATCCCAGTAAACGCACAACAATTATTATATTCATATTTTTTATTTTCAGTTCGTTGTTTTATACAGCATAGTAAAATATATGCTATTTGAAATATCAAGAGATCGACATCAAAATCCCAGACATCGATATTGGACTTCGATAATCTTATCAATTTTAAATTGAAACTTATAAAAGTTGACTTACCTCGCCAATAATAAATAATAAATATTAAAAACAGAAATTATAATAAATATACATATAAAATCATAATTATTCATAAAATATATAAACATATTACTAACACTAATATTAACTATTATACTAATAATTTACTACTTATGTAAAACATAGCATGCTGTAGTTACCTGTAATTGTAAGAACAGTTAGATTTAAGTCATGTGAAATGTACCTTATAAATATTGTTACTACTGTTTCTTATGTTGGTGATCCAAAGAAATAAATAAATAAATCAGTATGTTAGCCGTTTGGTTTATATTGAAATATTGTAACGGAAGGAAAAGAAGAAGAACGGAAGTTGTAACATTGAGACGTAAGGAAAGCTGAGGAGTGGTGTGAATTGGTGCGGAGAGGGGTGGTGCTGAGGGGAGGGGTGGCGCTGAGGGAAGAGGAGATGTGAGGTGCGGAGAGAAGAGGAGAGTAGTGCGCCTTTTATAAGAATAATAATATTTTTATTACTTCAAGTTACAAAGACTCATAATGTTAGTAAGACAATGATATTTAAAAACTAATGTTAGTAACTTATACTACTTATTATAACATATTTATTACTTATTACTATACTCGATGTGAATCCTACAGCAGCGGTTCACATACGGACAGTCTAGCCTCTCAGCTATCATCTTCAGGATGCTATTGCTGCTTGCCCTCATTCTGCGAATCAGGGAAGTGCATCTTTTACGTAAAGTTGTGTAAAAACAATCTACTCGTGCTTCCGCGAACATCCCTGAAGCACTGCAGAAATGTGGCAGTCCCAGCAGCATCCTGAATGCATTATTATATTGAATTTGAAGGGCGTTGTATGACCTTTTGGAAAAATTTTCCCATAGGCTGCTCGTGTATAATGAAGTACAGTAAGCTCTGAAGAGCGTAATTTTAACTTCTTTTGAACAACGAGCAAACCTACGGGCGATCATATTAGTCCTTACTGACAACGCCCTTCTCTCTCTTTCCAGATCGTCATTGTCCTTGAGGTCATTGGTAACGACGTGTCCTAGATATTTAAATTGGGATACTCTTTTCAGAGGTATCTCGCAGATTTTAATAGATGGTATATGAGGCACGTCCTTAACACTGGCCTTAAAGACCATGACTTGACTTTTATTCGCATTATATATTAAACCATGACTAGCTGCGTAAGACTCACAACGACTAATAAGGAAACGAAGCCCACAGATCGAAGCGCTAAGCAAGACCATGTCGTCCGCGTAACTGAGATTGTTGACACATATTCCGTCCACATGACAGCCGACATGCTCACTGCTGAGCTCCACGACCAGCGCGTTAATATACAAATTAAACAGCAATGGAGAGATCAATCCTCCTTGCCTGACTCCACACTTCAGTTTATACGGTTCGGAAAAGTAACCTGCCCACCTAACTAGGTTGACTTGATTACCATACCAGTACTTGAAAATGCGGACGAGCTTATGCGGTAACTTAATATCTTCAAGTTTTTTCCATAAGATCTCGTAAGAAACAAGATCAAAAGCCCTACACAGAAAACATCCATACACAGATGTTTTCTTCGAGGTATAGTAACGGACAGTATGCTTAAGAGACAGTATTGCACTTTCCGTTGACTGTCCCGATCTAAACCCAAACTGATTATCATGCAGAATTATGTACTTCTCTAGCTGATTATTAAGCATACTGTCTAATACCTTACCTATTATAGTGGACATTGAAATGGGCCTGTAAGTTTTCTTATCAGCTAAGTCTCCTGTTTTGTTCTTAGCTATTGGAACAATAATTGTTTTCATTAAGTCAGGAGGTAAATGCGCATGACTAATACAAAGCGAAAATAACATCGCTAGGACTCTGTATATATGAGGTCCAGCAAATTGGAGGTGTTCAAGGCTAAGTCCGTCATGTCCCGGAGATTTTCCTCTTGCCATTGACTCTATGGCCCCCCTCACATCCTTGGCAGAAATACGAGTCGACAACTGTATACGCGGCAGCTTATTGTTGAGCACCTCCAATGATTGCCCTAGTGGAGATTGACTTGGTTGTTGTCATTGTGTACGCAGAGTTAATAAGTTGTGAAAATAAGGATAAATTGATATGAAATTTGAGAAAATCATTCTTATTTCATGAATAGAATTAAAGAAATAACACAATTATAATAACATATTGACGAGTTATATAGGAATAACGTCTTAACATAAAATTTGTGTCACCAACCAGAAAACAAGGTATATCTGTATGGCCCAGTTAATATAACTATAATATATTATCGCTCACGATCCGCTAAGATGATAACATCAATAAAGTTGTTTACGTGATACGATGCACATTAAAGTGTTTCAACGGTGTAACAGAATGAGGATTATAAGCTATAAGCATAAGATATGACCTTTTTTGTGAGAGAAGATAACTCATTCCGAACTCAACCTCACTAAGCTTCATCACTCGGTTGTAGGCTATGCGGAACACACCTCTAGTACAACGTAAGTAGCACTTTCAACCTCATTAGCTTTTTCTCTGATTGTGTCGAATCTGAAGTGGTAATGGATGCGGCAAAGAACTTAAGTAAGTTGGCACCGAAAGTGTTGAACAAGCTACCAACATCTCAGAAATACCTCAGGGAGTCCCTAAGCGTGAAGCGTAACAGACGTACATACAGACTGTGCTATGAATAATGCTCAAGTGATATTTCTTTCTACGTGTAAATTCTGCAATATATTTTCTCTGTTATTTAACTTTTGTTACTGGTATTTTACTTACACTATTAATAATTTGTTTATTTTAGTCAAATATACGATACAGTAGGCAGCATAAGCTGATGTAACTAGCCATTCTGCACTGATACAGCGTGATGGCACTTAATGAAGTCAAAGCTGTAAATTTTATTCCTTGAAGGTAGTAAAGGCTCTCAGGATTGCTCAAAAGTGGATTTGTAACAATACTTTAATTAGTATTAAAATTGTTTTTTTTTAAGTAAATTTTAATTACAAAGTTTTAATTGATTCCTATTTTATTATTATATCTTGTATATGAATACGATATTGTAAGTTAATTATAGCCGAGCTTTAATGCGAAGCACGCGGTCGAATGCGACAATGCAGGCGTCCACGCAAGGAGTTCGTCGGCCCCGGACGAGCTAACCGACGGATACTGACCCGTCCCGAAATGCTCCCCAACCCACTTGCACTACGTTGATTGACATTAATATATGTACTCTGAACAAATACATAAACTTAACTAGCTTTACCCGCGACTTCAATCTTCATTCGCAACAACTTGCGTTAAAATATTCTTATATACTAGTAATGCGCCAGCTCACCCTTAATGAAGCAATATCTGTTTTTTTTCCTTTCCCAAAAGAACTTAGGGAATTTTTTTAACCTACATGCCACCTCAGTGCATAAGCTTTAATTGTGCGAAATCGCGGATACTAGCAAAAAATTTATTATTACTTGTTTTTTATTGTTACTGTTTTATTATTACAGCTAAATAAGAACGGGATATGTTCCCACTAGTTTGTTGCGAGTTTCATAAAAGTAAATGCCTATTACTATGCGATTGTCAGGCATAGGTCTCCGCTTATTTAAAAGAAGGACAGCAGCAAGTGTGTGTGGGTACACACACAAATTTCACAAGTATCTTAGAATTTCTCTAGAGATATGTAGGTTTCCTAACGATGTTTTCTTTCACGGAAAAGCGAAAAAAAAATTGCAAATATCAATTATGCATATAAGTTTTAATAGAAAAAGTCATTAGTGACTGCCTAGGGTTTTGAATCTATGACCCTCTCGAGAGAGAGAATTCATGCACTCTATCAACTAAGTGTGACTAAATACGGCTTACGACAAACGTGTCCTCCATACATCAAACGCAAAGATATTCCTGTATACTGATTCAATCACATAACAACTCTTCCACGTTTCTAACGAATTTCTAGATGTGTATACATGTGTATGAGTTGTGTTATTAGTCTATGCTATGTAACATAACTGAAACCAATTCCAAATAAAATAATTATCTACTCAACATTCTTTAACTTCTTTAATCACTACACACATCCTAGTAAATTTTATTAATTAAGATATATTTTTATAAAAATTATTCATTAGCGTTTTAATGGATGTTTTGTTTGGTTAGAACTGCTATCGCTTACCCACCAAGGAATAATTTAATTTACTGCCGTGACCATAATAATTGTAACTAGATCAAAATATCAACGAACAACCATAAAAGTAGTAGAATCACGTCATAAATAAAAAATAAATATATGGGACAATTACACACTTGGACGTTCGTGCCCAAGTTAACTTAATACTTGTGTTATGGGTAACAAACAAGTAGTAGAGATCTTTCATTCTAAAAGTGCACGCCCCTCCAATGTCTTTACTCACACACAAAAAACTTATGTACAAACGAAATACACGCAAACTTGTTATCCTAATTGGTTACTCAGTTGCCGGACAGACACGAAAGTAGGAGCACGCATCGATTATTGCCAAAAGTACAGTTAGCATGTCATAAAAAAAGCGGATAAATATTCTTTATTTTTTATTTTAAATAATAATTAGATAAATTTTTTCTTTAATAGAAAAATATGGAGAATTTTATAAAACTATGTGGCGAAAAAAAACGGGCAAAACTTAACATCTATCATTATTTCATCATTAAAGTCATTGCTTTAATTAAGGAACGAATTGACATGATTGATAGAAATATGTGGGAAAATACGTGTCGAAATGTGAATGATATTGAGATAGAATATATGAAAAATTTTGAATTTATAATTAATGTTGAGTCTGAATCTGAAGATAGCGATGTGAGTGAATAGCGTTAAAATAGTAAATATTTATTGCGGTTTAATTTTTTCTTTTTTTACTAATAAAATAAATGAACAGACTTCTGGACATTACGTTTTATTTATCAGTCTAATAGTTGCATAATGAATATATGATATGATCTTTATTAGATTAAGTTGGCAAGCTAGCTCTTGATTGCGAATTCACCTGATGGATGCCAATGTAGTTTAAGTTTCTTGAAAGGGTTTGGAGATTAAACGTGTAACCATTCAGGGTTTTTACACGACATCGTACCTGAATGCTAAACCGCTTGGTGGTACGTCTTTGTTAGAAGGGTACGTCGGAAGTATCTATCTAGTCAAGACCAGGGATAAATTTTAGAATTATACAAATATGTTTTTTCTAGAATTCGAATGCGGAACTTCCCGTTTACAATCCACAGCGCTTACTATTACTCCAGGGAAACGTTAAAAACTTATTTTTTATTCTAAAGAATTTTCAACATAAATTTGATTATAAATATGAAATTAATTTTATTTTTATGCAAACGTTACTCGTAATCCGTGTAACCGAATTGGTTGGTCAACCAGTGTACAAATGATAGGAACGCGTGACAGAATAGACGTGTTGTCTCATACAAAGCGTGCATTTTCCGCCATATAAATGCTTGACTTATACCAGTCGAGCAATTAGTTCACTTTTAAGTGCGCGAATGAGTCGAGTCAACTTTGAAATTGCTGCGCGCACACATACGAGTATAAAATAGTAGTCAATATTTTCCCTCACACATTAAAATAATGTATTTTGGTGGAGGGGCGTGCACTTTTAGAATGAAAGATCTCTAACTATATACATATTAAATTTTTAAATAAGTAATTAAATACATATTACACACATCCAGACTCAAAAAAACAACAATTTTATTAAAGAAAATATTGGCACTTGGTGGGTCAATGCCCCTTGCGCTAACTAAATAAAGAATTCATAGTGTTGGTTATGTAACGCCAGAACACGTAGAAAAGCAAAAAAAAATTACAACGACCATCAGATAACTTCAGTTATAACGGTCGTAAATGTAAATCCATTAGGTAATGCGAGCTATGGGTTGGAACATGCTTGAAACAGTTCTGATAACGATACGATACCTCGCATGTGATATGTTATCGCGGAATTGATACGTCATGGAGCCATGTGCTCGATGATATAGGTGTTTATTGAGGACAGACTTGACCGGTATTTTTATATTTATTGAACTACTAACGACGAAAACATGTTAAAATCTATCGCTATAAGTAACCCGTAAGTAAAATCAAGTGAAAATTTCAGTAAATTTACAGTGGATTATTGTAAATTTCAGTTTGGAGATACCATACAGTTTAAACATTTATCTCATAAATCGCTTCATCCGAAAATAAAGTTACACGTTCCATTTTTACACATAGAACGTGTAACTTTATTCTTCGCATGGGGCGAAATATTGAAATTAATTAATCTTTCATATAAAATTCTACCATACTCTTCTAAAACGGCTTGACCAATTTTTATGAGATGTTATATGCATATTCAGAAGGTCTGAGAATCGGCTACTACCTACTTTTCATACTGCTAAGTGATAAGGGTTTTTGACCTAACACTTTTACTGGATAATTTTTTTTAATTTTTATAATGTACACTAGAAATTATTCCCTAGAAATAATTTATATGGAAAAACACGGTTTCTAATAAACAAAATAATTCACGTTTATTTACCATTACTCCAACTTAAGCGAAGTTGTATGTTAAAAAAATTACCTTCTTTTAAGAGTACACAGAAATAAACTCTATTCATTCAAACGCCTCAACGTAGGATCGGATCTGCCGAACGCAATCATAGATGGTAATTAATGTTGCTATCCTAAAGAAAAATCCACTATATCCACTGTTAATTTTTAATTAATTAAAATTAATTAAATGTTTATTATCCTCATTATAGTCTATCTTTATATATTCGAAGCGCTTACTTTCAATATTATTAAGATATTTCGTTGTGTAACTATTATCATGTAAACATACCCTTATGTTGCATTAGTCGCCACTGGCATTTGACATAACTTTAATATTTATTTTTTCCTCTATCTATTTATTACCTTTTTGCACTATCGCTTAATTACGGTTCTCTGTTACACTGATAACCTACTAGGCCTGAAACCTTTTTTTTTGTTCCAAGGACCCACTTAGAATAAAAATAATTGTGATGTTGATGAATTAAGAATAAAAAAAATTGAGTTTTACTAACACACACTCACACGTTATATAAATGTATGATAAATTTTATTGACGCATTATAATAATAAAACGGTTACAAGAACAAACGTAAAACTTACGTTTTTGATACGCCCATTTCTTGAATATGTATCAATTCGAAATTTAGACTTATAAGAGAATATAAAATCTTCAAAATGTGAATATTACAAGATAGTAAAAAGTAATATATAAAGCTGCATGCGGTTGGTTAAATATGTCTGAGATCTACTATTCTTCACACATAAATCTGTATCTGCTAAGATAACATTAGACACTCTACTGTTATCTCGGCGTATCATCAAACAATTAAAACACCTAAAATAACAATATTTGTTATTTAGAAATTATTCTTAATAACAAAACGTTCTACAAGTACAATTTCTACATGTAATATAATATTTAAGTAACAACTATAGATACCTTTATATTGTAAAAAAAAACAAATGCGTATTAAAATTCACCGTAAATAAAAATTGCTAGCTAAAACTAGGAATGGCTGGCCTTAATAACTCATGGGAATTAATGAAAACCCGCTAAGAATATTAAGGTCGTAAAAACATTATACGAAATAGGGTTGGATGGGTCGACCTAGAAACGGGGCGGGAGAAGATTTCATTTAATGCGCCCCCCAGAATCCTTGAGAAAAGTTGTGCAAGGCCACCCGTTTCCGTGAAATTACTTTGCAATAAGGAATCTTAGTTCAGATTTAATTTTGCGTAATTCAACAAGTTACCACTGTATTTAATTTTCGAATAAGATTGCGAAAAATTGGAAGATAGGCATATATCTCAAGCTTGTTTGAAAACAGCACATTTATTAAACTGCAAAAAATATTTCTTGTTAGACAAAATATGAGGACCGAGCCTTACCAATCTTTTGTTGATTAACTATATATAATGTTATTTTTTAGGAGAATTTGCGAAGTATGTAACTTCGCAAATTAATTATATATAATGGATTTAATTCATGTTCGAATTAATATTTAAACAGCTTTCAAAGATTTATAAGTCAGAATTGTTTACCTTCATGATGCCGTATGTATGTCCCCGATCTGTTTATTTTAAAGGTAGCCTCGCAAACAATTGTTATTTTATTCAGAAAAAATACTCGAAATATATTATATATATTATTTACCTCTTATATTTTATGTGTTATAAATGTATCAACAGCCGCTGCCTACACTATCAAAAATAGCTGGCGGAAAATGTTGCTCTATTATGTGTAAGCGATAACGGATTTTCTTAACGCAATCCGTTGTAGATGCATTATGATAATCATTATTTAAAGCTGCATATTTTTATAACTATCATATTATTTCATACACTAAATAAATAATGAGGCAACAATCATTGACGTGAGACTATAGACGACGACGCATTTCTATTAATCTTCCAGGAAATTCGATAAAATTTTGAAAGCTTTTCCATTCAACTTTCGTTTAGAAATAATAACAAGTTAATTATAGTTTGATGTCTAGATAAATTGTATTAAAATAACTCACTCAGGATTTTTGACTCTTATTCAGAAACAAAACACAGAAGTTAAAAAAACTGTAAGTTACTATGCTTTAAATAATGGGAATAAAAAATGAAATGGTATTGTCAATACTCTAACATCATCAAGTTTTTTATAACTACTATATTTACAGATATCAGTTTTACCATACAAAAGTTCTATATGATTATAATAATCATAAACATATAATGGCTGCTATTACCAACACATGTAGATAATAGCAGCATACATAACATTACATGACTATCATTTTACCACCCGCATCCAAAGTTATGGTTTTGTAATAGGACTCATTTTAACCAGTGTTATTTTGTTTGTTAATCTGTTGTTATACAAAGATCCTCCAACAAACAAAATAACACTATAATATGTGTATCATAACAAAATTAATAAAAAAATCATCTAAAAAATATTAAATATTACACATTCATAAACTAAATCAATAACATACTAGCTTGCACTTAATATTTGGCATTTGGTTAGACCAAATATTAACTGATTATCAGTACTTACATGTCAACCCTCAATTCCTCACCAAAATCCACAGGAATTCTTTAGTTAATTGCTTTTCCTAATCTCCTGGTTATATGTTTAAGGTGTTAGTGTGACAGGTTATAGAAGTCTTAAACAAGGTACAATAAATAAATTACTCATTTATACACCATAATGAAATGTAATTAAAAAACTGAGTGAAATTGAAATTCAAATATGGGAACTAAAGAACAATCCAATGCATTGGGAAATTGTATTATATTCTCAAACATAATAATAAAAATTAGAAAATTCATTATTCAAAAATAATTCAGAAAAAAAATGTTTTTTCTCCAACAACATCAATAAATTCAAATTTAATATTATTAGGTTAACATCCATCCACAACCAGATTAGTTTCAGGCAGGGGAACTCATGAAATTAGCTGATAAGACAGCTGGGAACTCTTTTAAACAACCTTGATAAATTTAAATGATTTATAGAAGCAGGCGTTACTTTGCGGAATTCCATATTACAAGCAATATAACAGAACTAACTACTTTGCTATAATCCGCACGGGTTAGGTGAATGCATGCAAAGCCAATGTGTATGAAGCAGGCAAAATCGACGTACCTTATACATGCAGGACAAGCCACCACATGCATCCCAAGGCGCAATTCACCAGCAACAACGCACACAAAAGCAGCACACACACCCACCACCACAATCTCGACGATCGTTTCGCCCCGAAACCGAAGCATCATCAGGAGGATAGGCTCCACGACAAAAATCGTACTGCGCCGCGCTACCCATACAAGCAGTCTTAAATAGTTCAACTCCCACCAATACCCTCCCCTCCGAACACATTTAGCAAAACGGAATTAGATACATTTACTTGCTCGTTAAATAACAATGGTCACTTAATTAAGGAGCAAGTAAATGTATCTAATTCCGTTTTGCTAAATGTGTTCGGAGGGGAGGGTATTGGTGGGAGTTGAACTATTTAAGACTGCTTGTATGGGTAGCGCGGCGCATTACGATTTTTGTCGTGGAGCCTATCCTCCTGATGATGCTTCGGTTTCGGGGCGAAACGATCGTCGAGATTGTGGTGGTGGGTGTGTGTGCTGCTTTTGTGTGCGTTGTTGCTGGTGAATTGCGCCTTGGGGTGCATGTGGTGACTGGTCCTGCATGTGTAAGGTGCGTAGATTTTGCCTGCTTCATACACATTAGCTTTGCATGCATTCACTTAACCCGTGCGGATTGTAGCAAAGTGGTTAGTTCGAACCTTGATAAATTTAATTAAGTTCTGTTTTATAATTTAAAAAGAAAGTCATAAGCACTTTATTAAATATGTTTCAGGTACTAACATACTAACATCATAAAAATGTTTCATTTAGGTCATATTATTATAGAGTATATTATGTTATTGATATACATCTAGACTGATCAAAACATATGTAATATGACATGACATATATACAACATGATATACAACATGAGTAATAATTGTGCCTAAAAACTGTAAATTTTAACTGAGCAACCTGTGTAAAAATTATGGTAACAATGTAAATTAGTTTATCAATTAAATAGTTATATTTTCAATTATATAAATACATAGTTTTTCTTTTTCTTTTTTTTTCTTGCTATATTATCTGTATTTTACTTCTTGTCTTTTTATCATTCTGTGACTCAAAGGTTGACTGGAAGATCAGATCCCTTTAAAGGATAAGTTTGCCTATATATATTTCCAATTTGTTTCCTCTCTTTTCTTACAATAAATAAAGAAATAAAATAAATAAATAATGCCCAGTTAAATATTTAAAAAACTCAAAAAAGAATGTCTATTTCTTGAAGCAGGCCTTAAGCTTACGAATGACAATGGCATATATCTTAGTATACATATTTTAACATAACAGTCAAGTCCAATGTTAAAGTAAAATGTATGGATAGTATGTGTAAATATATAAGTAATATTTATGTACAATATTAGTTACCTTAGGCACTTACGTTATGATAATAGGCTATACTCTACTGTCAGTGTCAAGAGATAGATTCACTAGGTTATTTTTTTATATTGTTTTTTTTCATATTGTATCTTTTCTCTTTTAAAATTATTTAGCCCACCAACCAGACTGCTCTAATATATCTGAAGATATTTGTGACATGCCTATCTTGCCAGGTGGCATATATTGGTGATTACTAAATATGTAGGTAATATCTATAATGCTATTAGTGAGGTAGGTCCTTTTAAGAATATAGAAACTTTCAATAAATACCATTTGGATAAAAACTCTGGTTTTAATGTTTAAAACTATAAATAGTAGGTAATATATAACAATGAAAACTAAACAGACCTTAAAAAATATAAAAATAACCATAATTCTTTTTTTTTCCTTCCATTCGCCCGTGTTTAAGCAAGCAGGCTAAGGTCGTTGACCATACCGCCTTGTTAATTGTCCATAATAATGAAACGAGTTTTTTCTCCTTTAGTATGTTCTTCTTCTATTTTAATCTCTTCTTATTCACGTATATACATCTTTGTAGTCATATCCAATAATTATGTCTTTTGTAATATAAAAGCAGTTCTATTCTTCTTTAGTATACTCTTCTTCTAGTGTTAACTTCATCATATTCACTTATATACGTCTTTGTAGTCATATCCAATAATTTTGTCTTTCGTAAATTTATATTTTTCTTTCTTTTCGTATCGTATTCGCATCCAAATTATTCTTAATATTCTTCATCAGTGTAATTCACGTAATAAATTATCATGTTATTGTTAACTTGCATGTCCTATGTCCTTGTAAATTGTCATTGTCAATAATAGTCAAAGCTCTGAACGGAAATATCTTCAGTTTCTGAAGATGTATTTTACAACCATAGATCATAATAACAATAATAAGAGTATATATACCCTATATTTACAAGTCTTTTACAGTGCATGAAATAAAAGTATAAAGGTAATGATAAATAGATGGATTCGTTAATAAATCCATTATATGACGCGGGACCAAGTCACTAGTACCATAAGATTGAATAAGCTCATCCATCAGCACAAGGCGCTGAATGCCGAAAGATGGGCATTCGAAGAAGATATGTTGTATAGTTTGTAATTCTTGAGTTGCGCAATAGGCACAAAGGGACGAGTTCGATAATTTAATGCGGTGAAGATGAAAGTTTAGACGACAAAGACCAAAACACAATCTACTCATGATTACGTAGATTTTTCTATTACAATAGTTTTGAGTTTTATAAAACAAAGGAGTACTATTGACTTTGATATTCAGAGAAGCATACCAACAACCCTTATTTAAAACTTCAGACAAATTATACCAATGGTTAGCCCATTTCCTACACATACACTGTTTTAAATTGTAAACAATATCTGTAAATGGCAAAGTGACACTGTTATCACTAATTCCAGGAACTGTTGTAACATTTGTAGAATTAACAATTGCTTTGACTAAATAATCTACTTTTTCATTTCCAACAACTCCAACTCCAATAATTAGTGTTAGCATGTAACTTATTGTTTTGTAAATTTTTAAGAACACTCATGCTATCACTAACTATAACCCATTTATTAGATAAAGGATATAATTTTTTTATGTTCTTAAGAGCAAGCAGAATAGCAGCTGCCTCAGCTGTAAAAATACTTTCATGTTTTTCTAGTCTGTATCCAGACCCATAATTTTGAGATGAATCAAATATAGCAAAGGAAAAAGAGTAGGTTCTTAGATCCATCAGTATAAATAAACTTGTGATCATTCCAGTGTGAAAATTTAACATAAACATGCTCTTTTGTACATAAGATGTGATCTATAACAATATGCATAGAAGGGAATTTACTAGTAAAACTACCTTGATAACAAGGCAAAACTGCATTTGAACGATAAATATTAAGGTTTTCAAAAAAGTTAATTACGCTAGAAAATTCTTGTAATAAGAAAAAGGGCTTTTGTGACATTTTTGAAGCAGTCTGGCTTAAGCTATTAAAAAGCATATTATTGGGGAGGTAAAAAAGTTTGAGAATAATTTTTTCTCAAGTAGTCCATCCTAATTAACATTGGTGGGAGTTTACATTCAATCTGCATGGTACCAACAGGAGTAGATTTGAATGCGCCTGTTATAATTCGCATACATTTATTTTGTATTAATTCTAATTGATTAATAATTTTTTCATCCACTGCAAAACAAAAAGAACCATATTCAAAATGGCTACGTACCCTTGTACGTAGCCATTTTGAATTCTACATTCAAAATGGCTACGTACAAGGGCTACGTTCTGATTTATACAGCATAAGTAAAATCTTAGGGTCAGCACCCCAATATGTATGTGTCAAGGATTTTAGAATATTAGATGCTTTAGTAGCTCTAACTGTAATAATATCAACATATCTCTTCCAAGACAGATTTTGAGAGAAAATTACCCCCAAAAACTTAACTTCTCTACTAATTGGAATAGAGGTTCCATTATAGTAAACATTAGGTTGAGAACTGCATCTTTTACCAAACAGTACAACCTTTGATTAAAAAGGATTAACTTCTCAGTTAAGGTAATAAGGTCGGAATTCCGAAAGAAGTGCAGGAAAGAGTCCAGAAATGGCTGGCAGGCGTACTGCAACGGGATCACTGAATACCCCGAAGCAGCCCGCCTAATGCGCATACTGGCAAAAGATAAATCTTGTAGATTGGGCAGTATTAAAGAAGAGGATTCGATCATATCAGATCCCAAAATAATACTAACCAAGATGACAGAAGCACACTTTCCAGAATGTGAAGAATTCAAGGAAGATGAGATATCACCAAACACCGATTACTATTGGGTGGATCCGGGAAATATCATATCCGAAGAGCAGGTTAAGTGGAGTATTATGGCATTTGCACCATATAAAGCTGCCGGGCCAGACGAAATACTCCCAAAAATGCTGCAGGTAGCATATAAATATATAAAAGTAAACTTGATAGCACTTTTCAAAGCTAGCCTGGCATGGGGATATGTGCCAACGAGCTGGAGAAAAGTAAAAGCGGTGTTTATCCCAAAACCCGGGAAGAAAACTTATCAGGACCCGAAGTCATTCCGGTGTATTAGCCTCTCCTCCTTCATTCTAAAAACAATAGAAAAAGTGATGGACGTACATATAAGAACTAAAATTGAACAAAGCAATCTACCACTACACGAGAATCAACATGCATATATGGAGGGCAAGTCAACAGAGACAGCTCTCCATAACCTAGTGGTAAGAATAGAGAGAACACTTAGTAACAAAGAAATGGCATTGGGTTGCTTCTTCGATATAGAGGGTGCATTCGACAAAGCAAACCGCGATGCTATAAGAAACTCTATTCTTAGAGAAGGTATATCAAATGAAGTAGGACGCTGGATTATGAACATGCTAGAGTATCGTTCAATCTCGGCGGAGTTAAGCGGAGTAACATACACAATAAAATCAACCAGAGGTTTTCCTCAGGGAGGGTGTCTTTCACCCCTTTTATGGTGTCTCCTTCTAGATTTATTAGTTAGGGAAATTAATAAAAGAAAGACATATATGCAAGCATACTCAGATGACGGAGTCCTTTTAGTAACTGGGAAAGACCTGAGTACTATAAGGAACATAATGGGTAATAGCATTAAAATAACATTAAGATGGTGTCAGGAAAGGGGTCTTAACCTAAATCCTATGAAAACCAAACTAGTTCTTTTTACTAATAAAAAGAAAATAGCCAACTTCAATCCACTCAACATAAACGGAGTTGAGATACAGTTGATAAAGGAAATAAAATACCTAGGGATCACACTGGATAAAACCCTTAGGTTTAGAACACATATTAAAGAACAATGCAATACAAGAGCTAAAATAACGCTTATGCAATGTAGAAGAACAGTGGGAAGAACCTGGGGTATGAAGCCAAATATTGCTAAGTGGATATATACGGCTATCATACTACCCAGATTACTTTACGGTGCTGCGATCTGGTGGCATAGAGCCAAGATCGGAGTCAATATTAAGGATTTAACGAAAGTACAGAGGATTGCAACAGTAATGATTACAGGCGCAGTGCGAACCACTCCATCCGCCGCACTAGAGGTCCTGGTAGGACTATATCCTTTGGATCTAGCAGCCAAAAGAAAGGCTATAGAACAATGGTACAAGATGAAAGTATTCCAACAATGGAAGGGAAACTTTACGGATAAAGGTCATACTGAAATAGAGAAAATCTACGGAGATAATCTGTCAATGGTCGTCAAGAGAAGTGACTTGATCAAAAGACAGAAAATCTTCGATAAAAAATATAGAATACACATAGGAGCTAAGGAAGACTGGGAAGTAAATATTAGTGACTCGCGTCAGACCATCTGTTACACGGACGGCTCTAGACGAGAATCCACGAAGCTGGCAGGAGCCGGTATTATCTACAGCACCTTGTCAAATTTACACCAGGTCTTAAATCTGGGTAAATATACAAGTATTTTCCAGGCCGAAATGTTGGCTATTATGGAGTGCGCCAGGAAATTGAAAGAAACACGTACAGAACCAATACACAACATAGTTATATACAGTGACAGTCAAGCGGCACTAAAAGCACTTGACCGAATAGAAACAACTTCAGCTATCGTGAAGGAATGTAAACAAGTACTGAATGAACTAGCTGAAATTGGAGAAGTAACGATCGCTTGGGTCCCAGGACACCATGGTCATGTAGGGAACGAAAAGCCGATGAATTGGCAAGAAAAGGAGCGAGCCAAACGTTCGTAGGCCCAGAACCTTTCCTCCCAATCGGAAACACGATAATAAAGCGCGTCATAGATAAAAGAATCGAGCACTAGATGGAGAAACACAACATTTCGTCAATCAAAGCTGTTTCTCAAATCTTTCGACACAAAGAAAACAAAACAGCTAATGTCTCATAGCAGAAGAAATGTGGCAATTATAACAGGCATAACTACTGGGCATTGCCTGTTAAATAGACACTTGTCAATAATGAGAATAAAAGAAGATTCAGCGTGCCCAGAGTGTGGAGAAGAAGAAACGAGTCTCCACCTTATGGCTGAGTGCCCCATGTACTCGCTGGTAAGATGGGAGATATTAGGTAAGGACGAAATTGAAGCTGATGACCTAACAAATATCTCCTTCAGGGATATTATAAGGTTTGTAAAAGCAACAGGAAGGCTAGAGCAGGTGACACTGTCGGGACAACAGTGAAACCCTTGTCCCAACAAGGGGAAATGGGTGGAATAGTCAAGTATTGGAGCTGACCACCCGTCCTGTACCGGCAGGCGTCCCCAAAATTAGATAAGATAAGATAAGGTAATAAAATATTTATTCAATTTTGCCAGTGCAAAATTAATTGTTTTAGTAACAGTGGATATGTTATTTCCTGATGTGTAAACAGCCAAATCATCAGCAAATTGCAAATTTTTAACTGATGTTTCTAAATAATTTATAGAATTAGGCGTTACTTTGCGGAGATCCATAATACAAAAGTAATAATAAAATTATTTTGCTATAATCTGCGATACAGTAAATAGAAAATATATATAGTGTGTAATGTATAGTGGACTATCAGTATTTTCATACCCGATACGTGCAGGATTCGTAAAAACACATGCACAAACCTCCACCACTTCCACCACAATACACAAGCACTACACAGGTTCACTATCACGCAAAGGCTTTGCGATTTTGTCGTGGAGTTTATCTCCTGATGATGCTTCGGTTGCGGGGCGAAACGATTGTTGAGTTTGTGATAGTGAACCTGTGTAGTGCTTTTGTATTGTGGTGGAAGTGGTGGAGGTTTGTGCATGTGTTTTTACGAATCCTGCACGTATCGGGTATGAAAATACTGATAGTCCACTATACATTAAACACTATATATATTTTCTATTTACTGTATCGCGGATTATAGCAAAATAATTTTATTATTACTTTTGATGTTTCATTATGATTATCTTAATAATATTGAGTTGTAGTATGTACAAAATAAACAATAAAGGGGACCACCCTGGCAGACTCCAGTAGAAGCTAATCTGGGACCATATAGATAATTATTATACTTAACATATACATTTTGTTCAGTCATATATGCATGAATCTAGTTAATTAATTTTCCAGGCAAACCTATTGATGAAAGTTCAGTACAGAGAATATCAATATTTACACTGTTATAAGCACCAGAGATATCAAAGAAAACACATAAAAGGTTCTCTTTACTCACTATAGAATTGTGTATATCTAAATGTAGTTGATAAATACTTTCGGGAGAAGACCGACCTCTTCGAAAACCAAACTGATTTGAGGGCAACAAACAGTTTAGTTCAATAAAGAATTCCAGACGCTGTTTCAAAAGCTGCTCAAATATTTTAGCAGTACAGGATGAAAGAGCCTATTAGATTTAGGGTCTAGCTCAGATTTTTCAGGTTTCAATATTGGAACCAGAGTATCTTCTTTCCAAGAAGAAGGAATTTCACTATTAATCCAGAGCAAATTCAAAACTCTTAAAAAAGAATTTAATGATTTTTCATAGGGAATACCATCTATTCCAAAAGCTGTATCTTTCCATGATGAAATAGCGGATCTAAGTTCCTGAATTGAAAATAATTTTACAATGAAGTCATTGCTTGAATTTAGCATGTTATGATTTGTCTCAGTATTATTGCAAACAAAATCTGGAGTATATAACTGTAAAAATTCCAAAATCCAACTATCATCTTTTTCATTAAATGGGATAAATGACTTGTTAAACTTACATATGAATTTCCAAATGACAGACAAAGGTGTAGAGCGGTCAAAGGAACTACACAAAGAATGCCAACTATTTTTCTTTTCAATTTTTAAAGTATATTTCTTTAAAGCTTGAAGCCTTCTGAACTCTGAGTAATTTTCCTCTGAAGGATTGTATTTAAAAGTTAAATAAGCTTGTTTTGAATTCGAAACAGCCCCTGTACATTTATTATTCCACCATGGCAGATTAGGTTTATGCTTAGCTTTCTTAGCACAAAAAGAATGACTGTTAACAGTATTTGAAACCAAATTATTTGGTATAGATCTAATTATAGCTAGCTTTAAAATATCAATAAAAATTTTATAGGCATCTAAAGGCGAATACAGATGTTGCTTAAAATCTAACAATAAATATTGCATATTAGTTTCATATCTTTTCCAATATAAAAGATAAATGTAAATTACTATATGGACAATCTGTTTCCTCATAATTACATACAGAGAATAGTATTTTATCGTCAGTGTGTGCAAGGAATACTATGAACTCATTTTTGTTTGAATTTTCAGGATATTTTCGAGAATATCCCGGCATCTTGAAAATCTTCAAATCGGCTTCATCTCTTTTGCTGTTTTGTTTTTCCGAAGATTCAGAATCCGATGAATGGGGCGGCTCAGCTTCTGACGCTGGCGAATCCGGCTTGCGCATTTTAGCACCCTTCCCCATTTTGGAGAAGAGTCAAAATACTTTTCCAACTTTCTTATGGCTTATATTTGTGAATATGCACTAATCACGAACAATTTGAGTGATTAAATGTATCAAATTTAAATTATAGTTTTACAACGCGCCTTTTTTATTAAATGGTACCCGCCTTTTTTTTCGAAAGCCATAACCATAATTCAAGAATAAAATAAATTAAATTCCTTCTGTTCATAATTTTTTTTATTGATACAGAAAGCCTCAGATTTAAAATATTAATCAAATTATTAGTGTGATGTTTGTGTTAGTATTTATTTTGAAAGAGTACATTATACTGAAGGGGAAATTTGTGTTAGGTCGTATTTCCTGTCATAGTGTTATCACAGTTTTGTCGTCATCGAAATTTAATAAAAGAATATGACCAAATTTTTGTGGGTATATTAACATCATACCAGAAGAAATTTACTTTCTTGGCGAAGATTAATCACCAAGGATAAATTCTATGCTATATGATATAGATGAAAGCTTACCTACGAAAAGATTTTGACGTTTAAAGTTTCACCAGTTTCATCTAACTATAAATTAATGTCATTTATAGATATTTCACAAAGAACACAAATATATTTGGTAAAAAACACCAATCAAATTTTTAAATCCATGCACAGAAAAAACTAAAAAGAAAACAATTAAAAGAGTACACAACACACCTCGTCGATTTGACCACAGACGAGTAAACCTACAGAGTACAGTAAACCACAGAATAATAATATTTTTAATGGATTGACCATAGTCACCATACCATAAGCAAATATTCTTACATTCAAATTAAGTTAAGTGAAAAAAAAAAATTTTCAAATAATGTGCTTCTGCAATTTTGTACTCACCTTTACTATTTTACAACGTTTAGTTAAGGAGGGATTTAAATATCTTGAATTCGATACAGTTGATTTATATACCGATATTTGATTATACCTATTAGTTTTTTTTTATTATAGCATTGATACCGAAACATCATTCAGGTTTAGGGATATTAATGTAATATCAGGTATTGGTATAATTAATTCGATGTTATAAACTAAGACTAATTTATTCCATGCATACGATAGGTATGAGGAAAATACAACAGGCGTAAACAAGTATCGTTTCTGTATTTTGATTTAATATTCGGTGTGGTATATCTTTATAACATATTATCAACATTGAATAATTTAAAGAAACAAAACAACGTCAAACGTGAGAAAAACCTGTATATTACACATGTAAAACTTGATATTAAATTAATCAGTCAAGGTTATTAATGCTGCAACCAAATCTCCACTATGTTCACGCAAAGTTCTTTCTGCTAATGTCCTGGATATTTCCATTTCTTTTACCTGAGAAACAAAAAATATTATAATTAGTTGTAAATACATTTGTTATAGCAATTCTCACATGTCAAAAACTACAATGTTTTAATGTCATACAAATTGGTTGACTAATAAAGTATTCACAGAGTATATTCAACTTAAATTTAAAGTTTGAATTAAATATCACAGTCATTAACTAGTTATCCCAGATATTCAATACATTCTTATAAAGAAGAAGGGATATGTTATGTTCTTTATTTACTTCTAAGGTATGATACACTATAGAAAGCTAATTTGTTTTTTTTTTGCTAATAGTAATCCAGCCATTTGATTTGTCCAGACAGGTGGTAGGTAATATTACCAAAGCTGGAGGTGGATTGTATTATCAGGTTTGTGAAATATAATATTTAAAAGATAACATTATATGCTAAAATTGCTTATGTTACTAATAAAGTATCTAAGTGACAGTATTGATTTTAGCACAAGTAATAAAAACAATAAAACAATGCAGATAAGCAGATAAGTGCATCAACTATTGCATACATTCATTTTTATATTGCCATGTTTGATTAACAATATGACCTTACATAAATATTTGCATCAGAAAAGTGGCAGTAAATGAGTTATATTTTTCATTTATAGTTTTATTTATTGTTAATCATATATTATTTGGCAAGGTGTGATGCAAGTTTATTGTCATTGTGTGTTGTTAAGATAGCTTACCAATTTTTTTTTCTAAAATGAACTTTAATTGTAATTAAAAAGAGACTATGCTGCCTTTTGGTAATATAACTATTGACTATATTATTAAAAACTTATGACACAAGGTACTAATGCTTAATAATTTTAAGTAGAAATCAAACAGAGTACAATACAATTACTTAACCTACTATTAATAGGCTCATAATTAAAAAGCATTAAACCTCTATATTTTAAGTGTTTTCAAGGGATATCAGGATAATATGGATTAGTGAAAATCTAACATTATGAGCATATTTATATACTCATGAACTGTTATGACCTTTTAGACCTAGAATTATATTGACAATTTATGAAAAAGCAATAGATATTTAGAAACTTTTTCAAAATATGTTTTCAGTGGTCAATTTCACCTCACTTTGTCACAATAGACAATATAGGCAATATCACTACTTATAAATGATCAGTATTTTAACTCGCTTTTGTTACCACTTACAATTAATTCTATATCATCCTTTTTCACTGACACCTTTTGGAGTTCTTTTTCCTTTTCAAGTTTTTCAGCTGTTTCTTTATTTCTTCTGTCTCCAATTAAGGACAAAGCCTGAAAAGTTGAAAATAAAAATTTGAAATATCTTATTTATTATAAATACCACCACTTATCAAGCAGATGATAAAAATAATTTGTGAGTAGTAAATAGTTTTTTTTCAACACTTGATACTCAAGTTATATTGAATAGGTACATAATAATAAATACCATTGAGTTTTGATCTAAGTTTTATAAATATTAATAAAATATAATTTCATATATATTACCTAAAAGAAATTCAAGAGTACATAGTCATCATCATGTTCTGCGGTTATTCCCATTTTTAATTGGGGTCAGCTCTCCTAACTACGTTTTTCCATAGTTAAATGTTATTTAAAAATTATCACATTTCGTGGACTAAAAAACCAATCTTACTAACATAACACATTGAAAATATGATGAGATTTTAAAAGGACCAATCATATGAATACTTGTTAACGATTAAGGATACATCAGCTTTATAAATGATTCAAAATTATTATAGATAACTTAAACTCAACTTATTTTACTGGTATGCCTGGTACACTAGGTACATAATAAAATTTGTTTTTGTATTTATAAAATTTGTATTAAAACAGTATCATTTTGATAAAATATCCTCTCCTGATGTTATATTTATAATTTCGAAAATCCCAAAAAAATGTAATTGAAAATAATTATGTTAAATGACTAAAAGGAATGAAAATAAGTCACAGTCAATGAAATCAATTTTTTTTTATCACATGTTAAAATTTGTTATGAATTGAGATGTAATTATATTGGGTATCTAAATAATAATAAGAACTGCTGTTTAAGGTATGCAATGAATACGTACTATAGATATGTCCTGTGATGATATTTCTTTTTCCTCCGCATAATCTGTTACTTTTTCTAGATCAGCGACTCCACTGTCATGTTTCGCAGCTTTTTTCTGTGTTTTGTCTTTTTCGTGTTGAATATCATCTGCATCACCGTTAACCTCTTCGTCAGCCATGCTAATTTATTAATTTAATTAACGTTCTGACCTGTTCGAGTTAATTACAATTGGTTTACATCAATGTTTGATTTTAGTAATAAGAATTAAGACTGCATGATAACCTTATTAGACAACCAATTCTTTAAAAAAATATATAGAATATTTTAATCATAAACTGATTTTAATAATATCAGAGACAAATCATAGAGTAGACTACTAAGACTAATAACACACTTAATCAGTTATAATAAGGAAGAATATATTTATAGTTTGTACTCTATGAAGGTGATTATTTGCAATCGATTAAGTGAAAAATTTTATTTAGTTTGATCATCGAGTTTTCTTTGAGTTTTGTGGGGGACCACAGCGACTTTGATCGCCGTCGACTTTTGGCTTTTGTGTCCACAATCCACATTATAGCGATCATATAGCGATTGTTCATTGTCCATTTGGTAGTTGATGAGAATGAACCTCTGCGATCTTTCGATGAAAATTGTGGTTCTAGTTTGCTTTGTTATTTCAAATGTCTTTAGAAAAGAATCTTTGCTTTTAATCATCCACATTTCTGGTAGTATATTTCTGTAAATTTCAATAAATTCTACTACAAATTCATGTGAATAATTACGAAAATCCGGCATTTTTTTGTCGTAAATCAACAAAAAAAAAGTGACTGATATACTACGCCCACTCGGCAACAATATAGCTGGCGACTGGCGACGTAAAGAATTGCATATAGAATTTTATATAAACATGTTTATCAAATGTAACTGGAAAGCTAAGATCATAATTTTTATTTCATTATAGGATCTGTGGTGTATTTAAAAATCGTGACAATGCTCGCTTAAATCGAACTCTATCAATTCTAAGGCGTCAATTTAATCCGATCTAAAATCGATATTTATCGAAATAAGATACTTTTAATTAATTTTGTGTATTGCTTACACTATGGGTTTACAGCATAAAGTTGAAAGAGTTCAAGGTCTAAGCATTGAGTTATTATACTAGAGTAGTAAAACTTGCCTAAAATGTGCCATATTACAATAACGAGAAAGCTAATGAAGGAGTATCTATCTGTCTTTTTATGTGCGATTAGACAAACATAAGTATAGGAGTTTCATCTTCCCTGTAATTATTTATCGTGTGACACTCTATGGCCCCTCTCCTCAAGTATACTTTATACGATTTTAATCTTCCCTCTCATTATTTATTGTGTCATTAATCATTATCAATTACAGGAATGCCTATGGCTCCCCCAATTTAGTTAACAACTGTATGAGACTAAGGCCTTAAAAAATTGCGTCAGTTGTGCCAATTTATCACTTCCGGCTAGATTTAGCACTAGTTTCAATATTAATAGGAAACACGTCTAGCGCCTAAAATCGCACAGTAATAAAAAGCGTCACGTTTCACAAACTCTGTCGTATGATTAGATACAAGAATACCCATTTGTTATATTAGGGGGAGGGGAAAAACTTATTATTATTATCTTATTTGTATATTAACACAAAATTACAATTTTCACACTTAAAAAAAATAAATAAAAACTATTCAGTTCTCAATTTTCATATATGAATCGCAGTAAAGGGTTCACTTCGAGTTTTCTGTTCAGGAGTGTATGGAGGTGGAGGGATGCTATTGTCGTGGATCTGTAAATATAAATGCAACATTATTACAAAATGCCTATGAGATGTAAATTCTTGATTTGGTACAGGATGACTGTTATAATACTTCGTTTTTGATGACAGGATAATGTTTAATTCATACATATCTGTTTTATAAGTTCAACAAGACGATTATCAGGCAAAGAAAGTCTGGTATTTTTCGTTCATAGAGAAGAAAATTCTTTACATAATACAAAGTCTAGTAGAGAACGTCTTTGATTTAAAATATTATGTATGTAATTGCATTAGTAACAACTTCAATAGCGGCATTAAAAAGATCATCAAAGTTAATATTTAATAATTAGATGCTTCGTTGTCAAAAGTTTTAATTAATTAAAAATTATTATCGAAATAAAAGTTATTTAAGTAAATAGAAAATTTACCCATGATTAGTTAATAAATTTAATGGACTGATGATACAATCTGAAAGTTTTATTGTGTTGGTAAGATACCATAGAGTTATTATACTAAATTGTCAGCCCAAATGTGCCATATTACAATAAAAAGAAATAAAGAGAAAGTAAATGAGGGTGATCTATCTCTCTCTTTTTTTTGTGTAACTAGATAAAATAAAGTATACGAGTGTCTGTTCTCTCACATTATATTTTATTGTGTCCCTAACAGGCCCTAATAATTCTTTGTGAGATACTCACAAATCCAGCGTTGAGGTAAACTGACGCAGGATATATTGATGATCCGGAAGGCGCTGCTCTAGAATACCTAAAAATAAAGCATTCAAGGGTCATCTAACCTGCACTAAAAAAGCTATAGATATTTTATGTTGTTATTGAATTCATTGATAAGAAATATGTTAGGGATCTTAAAAGTATAAAAAAAATTGTATGGAAATAATTATGTGGGTTGGTAGTACGATCAATATTGTGTCGTTTTGAAAATCGCACATCGAACAGGATTTTAAATTACTTTAACTCTACACTGCATTTTTTCGTAGGAAAGATGGTTCAAATAACGCAATAAACAAAATCATTCCGTAAATTTTAGTTATGATCGTTTTCTTTTGTTCTTTTTAATGTTATATCTTTGCTCAGTAATAGAACCTCTATCCATTTCTGTTGTCATATCATTATGGCAAGAGCTCTTAATTTAAAAATCTGTTTGTTCTTGTATACTTTGTTTTCGTTTTATGAAACCACTTACCTCGGTGGTGCATCTCTCAGTCGTTCGTTGACGTAGATTTGAAGACTTCCTACAGATAATCGACTTTCATTAGATTGACCCAAAGGGCTAAAACAAAAAATAATAATATCACAGCGATAATATATTAAGTTCTTTTCCTAAGCCCCTGCTGATGGTTTAGCAGATAAAATAAGTGTTTATTTGTTTAGAAACTATTTCATACATAAAATATTAACACAACAATATGATAAGAATTTACGGTAATCTAATTACGGTTACAACGTCGAAAGAAAGTACACAGCTTTTAACGCGAATCGTTGTAAAATCGTTTTTTTTGTAGGTTCTATTGAATTGTAAACAGCAATTTCATTATGAATTAGAACTAGATGTATGAAATTTGTAATTATTTTTAAAACATTTAATTAGGTAAACTCCACGATAGGAAACCATGGAGTTATTTAGAATAAACTATACCTACAAATATATTATAAAAATATTCTGTTTCCACAAAGAGAACGCAAGTGGTTGTAACAAGTAGAACAAATACTAAAAGAAGATAGATATATTTATTTTCATGTATTTTATTAATTAGATAGGAGTTGTTCATTTATTAGTACCATTCAGGATTTTTTGGTTAGGTTTTATTTTAACATAAGAGATGCTTATTCTATTTATTATAATACGAGTATATGACCAGCCCGCTTCGCAGGGCTAATTCAAAGATATATGAAATATAGTTATAAAAAAATGCTCCAATACCCACCAAACTTCACAGGATTATCCACTGGATCAACTTTAAGATAATCTGAAAATGTCATTAAATCGGTCCAGCCGTTTCGGAGTCAATAACGGGACATACAAAATAATATTCATTTTTATATATGTATATAAATAAAGCACCAGAAAATGTAATAAAAATTACCTGAGTTGTGATACTGCACAAAGTTTATACAATAACGTAAACGTAGCAATGATTCCAAGTACGAGGGCAACCGCCATTACGATTTGAGAACCTGACACGAGTAATAATTGGTCCATGGAGTCTCTGCAATGCAATGTAAACGGTTTAACATATCGTATGCTTAGTATTTAAGTGACCTAATTCAAAAAGTTGTTTTGTGGCATTACAATAAAACATAGTGTAGCGCCTACTCCTAATCCATCACTGTGAAGTGCAAGAAAGCATTAGCTACTTCATAGATGTCATAGAATACATTGAAATGAGGATTACAATTATTTCATTCAAGTATAATTTTGAATTAGGTTACTTAATATTAAGCGTCCAATAAAAGCTTCAAATTCTTGAAGTTCGTTTAACACTTAGTTCAATCACGTACACGTATTCATTTTCACACTAACTTATAATTTTAAAAATAAATTTTAAATTTTTATAATTTTAAACACAATAATACTGCCTACTTTTAAAAATAATAAAACTACCTAATTCTAAAAAATAAAATGTCTAGCTATGAAGACCATATTAATGCTATGTGGTATTTCTTGCGGAGATGTCGTAAAAGGCGACTAAGGTAAGTTGACCCGCCGTATCCGGTTGAGTAGAATAGAACACCCTCTTTCTTACCGAGGGGTCGTAAAATACACCTAGGGTAAGTTGGCATCAGGCAGGTGGCCAGTAGTAAAATACATAGCCAAATCATATGACAACATGTTTATAACATGTTGTGCCGACCCTACTTAGAGTGGAATAAGTGCAGAAGGATGATGATATGAAGACCATATTAGTAGTCGTAGCACTGGAAGCGGTTCTGTGTGTTAATTAGCGAAATCACTTATTAAGGCCTAATACATTCTTAGGATAGGTTAAGTGGCGTTATGGTATTACGTGAATTATTTTGCAGGAACTCTAAATTTAAATAAATGTAATAAACTAGCTGTCCGGCCACGCGTTGCTGTGGCTTAGTCTGTTTTCGAATTCCCCTCAAAACAGAGCTTAACAGTTTAAAAAATTCCCGGTATCGCCACCAAACTTTACAGGATCTACCGCTGGGTCATTCTAAAGATTTTCTGAAAACTTTATTAAAATCGGTCCAGCCGTTTTTATAAAAGCCAAACATTCATTTTTATATATAAGAAGAAGATAATACCGACAATCAATTCAATCATATAGTATTTTGTAAAAAAACATTATAATATATTGCTGATATGATTAAAGATTAATGAAAAGAAAGTTAGCCAGGCAACGCTAGCAAATTATTAGAATGTCCTGTACGTCTCCCAACTTTCACTCTCTCACTCTGGCCTTCTTAGGGGCTATTCCGGAAGTTCTCGTTTATAAGAGTTTCAAAATTATATTTCAGCTAACCTGCATATCCAATTTCCATGGGAGCTAAAGCATAATTGACAGACGCCACGCCAGCATTCGAGCGTTTCGTTGTTAAGCGTACTGCAACATGGCCCGTAACATTGTTCACCTAAAGCTACAATAATATAATTAGCTGTATTTTAGTAACATGGATTTGAAATTATTATAATCTAGAAAATCATGTGAAAACCATAGAATTATCATAAATAAATATGGTTTAACAAGAACTAAAAAATAAAAATAATTCTTAAGAATGGTAAGTAAAAATAATGAACGAAAAATATTTACCTACTAATAATGAGAAAAAAGCATGGGATGCTCGATATGACTGGCCCGTTGGCGCAGTGGGTAGTGACCCTGCCTTCAGCTCCGCGGGTCGCGGGTTCGATTCCCGCCGAGGGCCCACATTTTCTATAAAAAAATTGTTGGTTCTTCGAGCCTGGGTGTGTATTTGTATTTAAGTATGTATTTAAAATTATATATGTAGTATATCTACCAGTTGTCCGTCACCCATAACACAAGTATTAAGTTACTTACTTTGGGGACGGACGACCGTGTGTGTAAATGTCCCCATATACATATATATATATACGAAAATGATGGCACAAATGGCCTCACCGCTTTTGTCACAACACTAATATTTTTCGTTGATTATTTTTATTCTATAGCTTTTACTTTTATACAAATTTTTATACTCACAAAAAATGCTTAGAATATAGAAAAAAATAAAAATAAAAATTCTTTGTTTTCACTACGGCTTAGGTTTTTTTGAGACCTTCTGATAAATTATGCTGTACATTTCAAGATGTTGTATTATTTACCTGGACATTTTATACAATTTCTGTGGCTATAATCTGGTACGTAACCTTTAGAACAGTCGCACTGGCCATTTTTACACTCGTATTCTTCGCCTACACAATATGAACATATATCTGAAAGTGCAAAAAAAGAATTCAATTGAAATTTTAGAAGTTATTTATAACATACTTAAACTATATTAAAGGTATTGTGCCTTGGTCGATATTAGATTTCAAAATACTATGTATGTTCATTGCGTACATGCACTTTACCCGCAGTATGGAAACAGTCCTTTGTAGTCTCAATATATATAGGAATGGTGACAAACATATCAACTTTTTTCGGAACAAGATATATTTCACCTCTCTCTCCCTAATTTTAAACAAGCTTTAAAGAATAATACTAAAACTAAAAAGGAATGAAATAAATTCTATTAATATTTAACCATATTATTTTAAGGATGTTAAACTATATGTTCGATTTATTATTTGGAAACTGATTTTGGTTTGTGTTTGGCTTATTTGTTTACGGTGTTAATTATTGTTATAGTGCTGTTTGTTTCCATAATAAAAAATAAATAAATGTTATGTGTTAATAAAGTGATGGCTTTGTTTATAAACCTAAATGGTTTCAAGATACTAAGTTCAACATCATTATCCATCCCTAAGATTAACTTGCTAAATGAAATAACATTTACTGCAACTTCTTTAAATTGTAGTCTTTGGATTGGATTTGTCGTAGTCAAAATAAATTGGACATTTCTAGGTTCATCATAGAAAATATGTAAGTGAACATCGATGAAATCAACTATCATAAAAAAACTAAATACCGAACTTACAAGCATGGCATGTAGTCTTTAATATTGATGTACATATGTACTTAAAGAATAACATTTCAAAATAATGTTATTATTTAACAAATAAAACGTAATGAGAATGTAACGTAATGAGAAAAATATATAGTTTAAAAGAGTCTATTTAAAGTTTATTTTGAACTTGTGAGAGGCAGTTGTTAGGTGTCTGCCAAAAGGTTATCCATCACCATTTCCATAGCATACCGTGTAAGAACCATCAAGGGATATTCTTTTCTATTATAATGCGATTCAGATATATAGTATAGCTCCACACACGTGACAAAGTACTCAAGAACCACTTTGTCATTTATAAAACAAGTACCAATCTATTTATCTATTATTATTAATGTCTTTAAATGAGCTAATCTTGTATATATATATATATATATATATATATATATATATATATATATATATATATATATATATATATATATATATATATATATATATATATATATATATATTTATCGTCTGAATTTCGGAAACGGCTTCAACAATTTTCATGAAATTTAATATGTAGGGTGTTTCGGGGGCGATAAATCGATCTAGCTAGATTGAAAAATATTGAATTTTTGAAAAATAATCCCTGTTTTCAGGAACTGAAACTGTTACAATATTATTAGAAATAAAAAGGTTAATTTCGCTGTCGTTTACCAAGTCGTGGTAGCTCGGTTAGGAACGAGCGGTCTCAATGTGAAAACACCCCGGATCGAATCTCGCTCACAAGCCTGATTATATATTTTTCAATTTGCATCTTTTTTTATATGTTATAAAATAAATCCGAGCAGAAATCGGTACTCATGTTTATGTCTCATATATATTAAGTACATTATCTAATCTAATCTAATTCTGATCAAATCGTAATAATGTGTGATGCTCAAAAGTAAATATAACCGATAAGAGAAAGATTTATTTACATTAATTCTTCCGCATTTAGAAATAATTGAATAGGAAAGAGAAGGGAAGAGTTCTATGGACAAAAATTTGCGTAGGTTATAAGCCAGTTAATTTTTAAATATATGTACTTCACATTAATAAAGCGTGTCGTAATTCCGGAAATTTATTTAAAACTCTATTATTAGCATTTACAATCTAATATTTTTTTGTAACCATTGGTTTACATTTGTTTACAGTTTTTGTTTTATATAAAAACTGTAAATAGTTCAGGTTGTATCAATTTATAAACAACAAGCTCGGCACGATACTTCGTACGCTTCATGTGAAATATTAAAATAATGCTAATAATGTGCTGTGATTTTTATCATATAAAAACCTATTATTTTATGTTATACGTTATATAGGCCTCAATATTATTAAAATAGCTCCAGTACATCTGCAAAGAATGCTTAGCAAACAGACTTTCGCATTTATAATATAAGTGGATACAAAGGCCGAACTTCGCTAGCGGTACTAAGATAAAAAGTAGATATTTGAAATTTATTATTTATTTATTAACCAATTTCTGTATAGTATGCAGTATTGAAGCTTGAGTTCAAGAATTCACAAGGTGAAGCCACAAAAACCTGTAAACATACAATTATATATTATTTTAGGCTTGTTTTCGAATTCATGTGATTAGGATTTAATATTGACTAAAAGTTATGTTTATTTGTTGTTGTTATTATTATTCAAATATAAAGTCAAGTCAACGTTTGTATTTTTATCAAGATCAAAGATAAACGATAGTAATAAAAATAACCTTGGTTTGATAACATTATACCCAATAAAAGCATTTAGATATATTTTTTTAAATTAATTGTTGGATTACTACAGTATCTACCATTCTTATATGACTGCTTTAGAATCGCGGGTTTTAACAAAATCAAAATCAAAATCAAAATAATCTTTATTCAAATAAACCATTTCAGGCACTTTTGAATCGTCAAGCATCAATATGATTAATGAAGCTACAACTGGTTCGGAATGTTGCTCTTACCGAGAAGAACCAGCAAGAAACTCGGCGGTCAATCTTTTAAATATTTTCAATTATACATTATTAAACCGCTGTCTTGTATGAAGCTGAAAGGATCCTCAAATCCAGGCTTTCTTATCAACCAAATAATCTTCAATTTTGAAATATGCTTTACGTATAAGCATATTTTTTACACTTGATTGGAATCTTTCTGTACACTGGTCTAGAATGGATTGAGGAATTTTATTATAGAAGCGAATAGCGAGACCAACAAATGAGTTGCTAACTCTGTTGAGTCGCGACGCAGGTATCGCAAGCTGTTTGTGACCTCTCGTATGTCTATGATATACATCAAATTTTGATTTATACGTACTTATATTTTTCCGTACAAATAGAATATTACTATATATATATTGTGATGCTACAGTCAGTATGCCTATTTCTTGGAACTTTTCGCGAAGGGACTCATGTTGCTTCATATTATAGATAGCCCGTATGGCTCTTTTTTGGGCAACAAAAATCTTTTCTATATCGGCCGCTTTACCCCACAGCATTATTCCATATGACATAATGCTGTGGAAATAAGCAAAATAAACAAGTCGCGCTGTTTCAACATCGGTTAAATGTCTAATTTTTCTAACAGCGTAAGCGGCGGAACTAAGTCTTCCTGCGAGGACAGATATATGGGTGCCCCATTGGAGTTTATCATCCAAAGTGAGCCCCAAAAATTTTGTTGTATTTTCTATCTTTAGTATCTGCTTAACATAACATTAAACGATCCAGATGACCTAACATCATTAATGCATACCTTTTGTAATCTATCGCTAAGATAAGAGGAAATAAGACCAAGCGAGTTATCATTTACACCGTAATAACTTAATTTTAAAAGAAGGGTCTTATGTTCAACGCAATCAAAAGCCTTAGATAAATCACAAAAAATGCCTATAGCATTTTGTGAGTTCTGCCAAGCTTCAAATATGTGTCTTAAGAGTCTTGCACCTGCATCTGTAGTTGACCGACCCTTAGTAAAACCATATTGCTCTGAATGTAAGAAGTTGTTAAGATTAAAGTAACATACAAGTTGGTCGAGCATAATCTTTTCAAATATTTTACTAAGCGTTGGTAGAACAGAAATAGGTCTATAATTATTTGAATCACTCTTATCACCTGCTTTATAAAGAGGTACTAGCTTACTGTGTTTCATTAAGTTCGGAAAAACACCTGAATCTACTGAATCATTAAAAACTTTAGCTAGATATGGCGCAATTATTTCTATAATATTTTTTAATAATTTCACTGACATTCCCCAAAGATCTCCTGTTATCTTATTATTTAAGGTTTTAAAAGTTTTAATTATTTTATATGGGGTAATGTGCTTAAAGTTAAATGAGACGTCGCACTTAGCCACACTTCCTCTTAGCAGACTATGAGCTTCTGTTGGCGATGAATTTAACGATTGAGTAGTTGCTATTGGAATGTTATTAAAGAAATTTTGAAAAATATTTGCCACTTCAATTTCAGAGCTAACAGTGCAATCATTAATTTTAAGATTTATCTGGTTTTGTCGCACTTTATGTCTGCCCGATTCCTTACATATAATATCCCAGGCTGTTTTAATTTTATTGTCAGAATTCCTTATTTTTTGTTTAATATGTAATGACTTGGCTTGAAAACAGACAATTTTAAACAGTTTGGAATATTTTTTGACGTAATCAATAAAATCTGAGTTCTGATTGAACTGCTTTTCTGCGTATAAATCGTACAATTTATTTCGGCTTTTAAAAATACCAATAGTGGCCCAATCACTAAACTTTAAGTTTTTCATTAAGTCTTTTTCTTTGGTTTTAAAAATATTATTGAATTTTCTATCTATCAAGCAAAAAAGAGCATTAAATAGATCATCTGGATTGCCCTTTATTACATTAAGAGTAGGCATACTGACGAAAATTCAAATTTTTTAATTTTCTGACTGGTTATCGGTCTGTATTTAATCATTTGTTTTTTATGATGTTTATTATTGGGAACACATATCATTTGTCCACTGTGATCAGACTTTAATTTGCTAATGATTGATTTTTCTAAAACATCACAATCACAAAATATATTATCAAGACCCGTAGCCGTAGTAGCTGTTATTCTCGTGGGGTCTGTAAATATATTATGTAAGTTAAAACATTTAAAAAGATTTAACAATTTTCCACGAATGGAGCTATCTACTAAGATATCCACATTAAAATCACCACAAACTAAAAGTTTTTTAGATGATGTACATAGACGCTTTAGAACATCCTCCATGGTGTTTTCGAATAGGTTGAAATCGCCGGAGGGTGGTCGGTACACGCTAACTATAATATATCGTTCCAGCTCCACACAAGACAATTCAACAGTACGTTCCAAGGAGAGACGAACTATATCTTTTCTTTCTTTACAGGTTATATTATTACTTGTAATTACTAATGATCCTCCGCGACAGGCTGTCTTCCTTAGGAATGCACTGGATACAGTATAATGACTTAAGTTTAATATGAACTCATGTTCCTTAAACCAATGTTCAGTTTTACACAGAACATCTACATTAAACTTATTTAAAAAAAGTTCTATTTCTAACTCTTTGCCAAGTAGGCCCTGTATATTTTGATGTTTTTTTTTTTTTTTTTTTTTTTTTTTTTTTTTTTTTTTTTTTTTTTTTTTTTTTTTTTTTTTTTTCGAATTGACTATATGCTGTTAGCCCTAATGGCTTTTACAGCGTCACCGGGCGGGACGGGCGAGCGCAGAAGCATCGCCGAGGTTGCGAAATGCAGGGAGTAGAGCGCAGAAGCTCTACTAGCGTCGGGGAACGTCGTCCTAAGGGTGCCTCCTGTGAGGCCGGACCACGGCTTAGGGCGACGTGTAGTGGAGGACTGATGGTGTGACTTAGATTAGTCATTGCGGCGTCGGAAGGGTGGCGAGAAGCCACGACCGACCGACGTCAGAAAACTGGGACCTCGTCTTCGCCGGCGAAGACGCTGTGTGTGTGTATTACGTGTATCTGTGTTGGCGATCGTTATTTGATCGTCGGGGTCATACAAGACGCTTTTTGGACGCCTATATTTTCGATGGTCGGACCTAACTGGGATGTAGGTAGAAGCAACTGAAATAAGGGGGTTCGAGTGTACTTCAGATTTCTCGAAGTAAGATTTGGAAAAACGTTTAAAGAGGTGAGTAATGGTAGGGATATCGAGGTCTCTATGGAGGTCAACGTTCCGCATGAACCACGGACACCCTGTGGCTGTCCGCATAAATCGGTTCTGAAGTCTCTGGAGCCTTAGCAATCTGACCTTTGAAACGTGCGCGAACGCAACGCTCGCATAGGACATTATTGGTCTTATGCAAGTTTTGTAGAGTGTCACTTTGTTGCGGAGCGACATCTTACTTTTCTTGCATAACATCGGATAAAGTCGTCCCATGACATACGCAGCCTTATTGCAGACTATGTGTATGTGCTCGTGGAAGGTCATGGAAGGTTGAAAGGTGACACCTAGGTACTTGACTTTCTGTTGCCAGTGAATCGGTGTATTGTAAAGGGATATTTCCGTAGGTGTGTCTATGTGAGATCGAAAGCGATTACCGATAAAGTGCATGGCTGCACTTTTATCCGGGTTTATTTCGATTCTCCATTGGCGGAACCAGCGTCCGAGGCTGTCTACCGCTTTCTGGAGACGTCTAGTTATTACTTGAGGTCGGCGGGATGTGGTAAATACAGCGGTGTCATCCGCGAAAAGGGCAAGATGTGTACGCTCTTTGATAGGCGCCCGTGGAATGTCACTCGTGTAGAGCGAGTACAATAAGGGTGCCAGCACAGATCCTTGTGGGACACCAGCACGAATTGTGCGGCGAGACGATAAAGTACCGTCTATGCGATAGCGAAAGGTGCGATTAGTCAGGTACTCTCGTAAGATGAGTACAAGTCTATCTGGTATATTTAGTTGGAGCAGCTTGTAAATTAAGCCTGCGTGCCAGACCTTATCGAAGGCTTTGGCGACGTCGAAGAATATGACACCTGTAAACTGCTTGGTTTGTAAACCTTGCAGAATGTGCTCCGTGAGGCGGTGCACTTGTTGAACACAGGTGTGTTTTGGACGAAATCCGAACTGTTCGTTCGGAATAAGATTTTGACTATCAACTACTGATTTTAATCGGGCGAGGATGATTCGTTCGTATATTTTCCCTAAGCTGTTTAGTAGGCTAATGGGACGATAGCTAGTCGGGACGTTTCTGGGCTTTCCCGGTTTAGGGATACCTATCACTATTTTGATGTACAACAATAATTTTGCAGGGCTTGCTTGTTGTCTGTACTGCTAGTTTAAATTACTATTGTCATAATCTATGTTATTAGTACTAGTACTAAATGATAATAAATTAATCTTCGTTATACTGTTTATAACGGGGTTTTGTATATTATATGCTAACAATGTAGCTATTTGTCTTTTCTCTTTATTCGAGAGGTAACAAGTACCCTGGGTCAATTTAAAAGTAGACACAAATTTATTTGTGTCAAAGTAAAAAAAAACATCACTATGATGATATGTTAAATTATAAATTAGTAAGTTAAGGTCATATATGTGCTTATTTTGTTTTACACTGTGCAAATTAGAATAAGGAAAAGCACACATTATAAATTTACATTTTGTGTCGCTGTTAATTTTTAATAATTTATCAATGCAATTGATAATCTCTTTTTTTTTAATTTTTAGGCTGTCTCCAAACATAAGGATGACAGTAGTATTACAGTCTAAATCACCACTATTTAGATTGTCTATGTGATAATTAAGTGGAGCTCCTGGTGTACATTTATTTAGTACATGCTCCGACATGCAATTAGTTATGATTAAAACAATTAAAACCAAAGTGATGAGCAGACGAACAAAAAAATGGACACTTTTTTACAAATGAATCAAATCAAATCAAATTAAAATAACCTTATTCAAATAAGCTCTTTCAAGCACTTTTGAATCGTCAAGGATCTATATGATTAATGAAGCTACAACTGGTTCGGAATGTTGCTTTTACCGACAAGAACCAGCGAGAAACGCGGCGGTCAATCTTTTAAACATTTTTAATTTTACATTATTAAACCGTTGTCTGCTATCAAGCTGAAAGGATTTTCAAATCTAGGCATTTTATCATCAAAATAAACTTCAATTTTGTTACATGAATGAAAACAGTATTTATGGAATTATTTGAAATATGAATAATTAAATAATTTTTATATAAAACACACCCTGTGAAGAAAGAACGAAAGTGGTCTCACCTAGAAAAATTAAAATATTAGTGACATCAAATGTTTATACGACTGATATTACTCAAGTTATTGTTATTATTAGAATATTATATTATGAAGAATAGGCAAGGAACTGTTTGCCGCAAAATTCCTTTAAAAGACATGTCTAGCTGTAGACATCAATGGGATGTGATGATGATATCGAAGTCTTAAAAATCTCTTCTACGTGTGTTGAATATAGATATACAAACTGAAGTTTAGAATTCTTCGTACATGTTACCATATTCCAACAAAACATTATAATCTATTATTATCTATATTGGCAGCTGGACTGAAAGGCTCTGGAAAACGCCCAAGTCGTAACAAAATAACATGAGTATCTTCTAGATACCAATATTACCATTATAAGCGAAATTTTTGTAAAGAAAATTGTTTACGGATAGAAATCGACTTTACTCACGTCTTATGCTATCGGGTTAGCCCGACTATTTTCGAGTCCATCCGCGGCTATTCATTCATGAGTTTATTTTTTATATTTTAAAATGTATACTTATGTTATTATCAACAGATGCATGTATAATTAGAACCAAAGAGTTTAAACAATTTATTTACATTTACAGACTCTATCAGTTAAATTTCAGTTCGATCAGACACCGGGATATGGGACAAATTTAACATGAAAGATTCCACCTTCAGATATATACACGACAAGTTAAGTAAAAACTTTTAAAAAGGATTTTGAACAACGTAATTGTATTTCATCAAGTTTATTATCGATTAGAATTACTGAATATTGTTGGCGATAAGTAAGTTCGGTACTTCGGTACCGTGAAAATTCAAATCTTTTTAGCGTACCGCATAGCGATTATAGCTAAGAAGAAATATACACATTTTCCAGGTGCGTTCTATAACCAACTGAAGAATAATATTATATGAATCTATATAAAAGCCTAAAAGCATTTAACATAAAGAATTTTATATTATGTGTACTTGTTTAAATATTATTTACCTTCGCTGTTTGTTTCAAGACATTTCAGCATTAACAAAGCAAACGAAATCCAGTAATACATTGCGCACAAAACTCGAACACTACATTATATTTATATGATTGCTAACAAACGGATGTTAAACAAAATAAACCACATGCACCCTGGACGCTGATGATAGACAGAAAAAGGCATACTGATATGTTATCACAGATTTGTCGCGCTACGATACGTACTGCGTTATCGTTGCTTCACGTCACTTCTGTTACACAAGCGCAGGCTACAACCTTGTGAAACAACTAATTGTTCTGTGGCAAGGATAAGAATATAAATTAATTTGTAACCTCTCACGTGCTACGTAAAGTAATAAACTAAAATAGAATGCCAATTCTATGTGTTCCCTGCATTTTCCTATGTTTTCTCTCAACTGATATTTACTATAAACATCGTTTTATTTTTAACTTCTGACAACATAGATTTGTTGCCAACTTGTTCATGTAAAAATATCATTCATAAAATAAACTTCAGTGTACAATTGAGCTGTGGTATCCAAGCAGTGAGATCTTCCGACCCTCTCAAAAGGATTACGGGTTCAATTCCCAGGCAGGTCTGCTTAGGTCTATTTCTCGCAATATTTCGCCAACCTCTACTTATCAACCGATGTTTCCAGAAAACGTTAAGCAGCCTAGAATGCTCCATAATGAATCTAAAAAAGTGCAATACTTATGCTATTTCGTTCGTTTCTCATCGCAATCGTTTCTTTATTACACTGAGATCCCTATAAATATCACTTTTTATAGAACATCTATAGTTCGGCAACAGAAAATCCATTGAACGTGTTCCAACCAAAGCTTCCAAATTTTAATTAGCTTGTAAGAAGTATAAGTTATCCTACAACAATATGGATACTCTAAAAACAAGATTAGAAATGTTTTATGCGCATGTTTCATAGTAAGATTGGTTATTATCCCAAGACTAAAAATTGATTCATGCGGATAGCTATGTTGTGCGTGGTTAGGGTATCGCTTTGGTTTACGATTTTGTCGTGGACTCTATCTCCTGATTAGGGATAGGTGGCGGAACGATTGTTTAGATTGTGGTGAAACGAATGTGTGTGAAACGAATACTATTGTTACTTTTGTAAAGTAACAAGGTAACACCAACTCAATAAATTATATAAACATGTCTTCTATTCCTTACCGTATAAGGAGGGGTTAAGTTAGAGCTTAGGTATAGATATTTTTTCCTAATTTAAAATAATACCTGTTATTTTCTTCGTTCTAATATAAGTTTTAATGATTAAGTAAAAAGTGGCAGAAAATTACGTAAATATTAATTAATTTGTCTCGTGCTTGTTATCTTAACTGGTATGTGGGTCAAGCACTGTTTAGAAGGAATCAAAACAACATTGATTGGGAATTGTACTCGTATTATGGAATCTCAAAATTATTACGCTTATTACATAAGAATTTATTTGAAACTTCATCCGTGAAAAAATGAAATAAATAATCCACTACTAATCATATATCTCTTATTAGAAGCGTCAACCAAAATAAAAAAATACTAACCTCCCTAATAACTTCAACTTTTTAATACTTAAAAGTATAAGAAAGGGCAATAATATTTTAAACGCTATCTCGGAATCAGAAATCCGTAAATAATGTTTAATTTTTGCTCTTTACTTTTGCGTTTTTTTTTGAGTCAATAATGAAGTACGTAAGTCGTTTGTGGGTTTGGGTTTAAGAATCTGTAATAAAATTCCGCAATCAATTTTAGCTTTACCATTATATCAATTTGAAAACACTGTTTAAAAGGCTTATGCAGAAAGCCTACTTACTATACTATTGAAGATTACTGATATGATAAGAATGCGTGGACATAGATAGCTATCTTCGACCCTGTGCAGTACAGTAATGGATAAATGTAACTAGTAATAAGAATTATATATTGAAAAGAGCAACCGCCGAGTTTCTTGCTGGCTCTTCTTAGTAGGAAAAGCTTTCCGAACCAGCAGTAAAGCTGACGATTCAAAAGCACTTGATTACAAATTGACTTGAGTAAAGAATATTTTGAATTTTGAATTTGAATACTCGCAAGTTGTGTACAAATTTTAATATCAATTGATATTTTTAACTTTTACATAGTGTTCCGCAAAGTTATGCCTAGTTATAACTTTACAATTATTTCATCTGATACATAATATAAAACTATAGAAACAGTTCGCTCTAATATTAAACTATAGAAAGACTTCTTAGGAAATGTAACCCTTACAAAATACTTAATGTACGTAATAAAGGTTACAATTTCGTCGTAAACCCCCTGTAAATACCGATTAGATTAATGATTAAGTTAAAAAAATAAATTTTATAAAATAAAAATTCATGATGTTGCAGTAGGAAATCTTAGATGACCGTCCGGTTCTAGTGAGCGAGGATGGCTCGAACTATTTCAGTTCATTATAAAACGCTTTATGGTATTTTGAGGAGACTATTAATGACAAACACCCTGTACTCGCGACTGACTGCAATCGCGTTTATTTACGAGTGCTATTTATCATAAATCTTAGGTTTGTTATACTGATATCAATTCATAACAACTACATATTAAGATTAGGGTAATTTTCTAATTGTATACAGGTTTATACAATTTTTTAATAAAAGATCGTTTATTTTCTTATCATATATTTATATATTGTGAATACTCTTTATATTGCGGAGGCACCAAAGGTCATGTTGGTTTGGAAGAGGAGAAGGAGAAGAAGAGCTTGTCTTCATAAATCATCTCGTGAAAATCTCTTGGAAGGAGATTTCTACGCCATTTGATCTTAAATCTAATGGATCGCTGTCAATGCTTTCAAATTGGCTATTTATTTAATGGGAATTCATCAGAGTATTTCCAAAAGAGAAGCCATTCAGAGGGCATTAAGTGTTGACGCTATTCTTCGAACTGCTTGTGCTACGACGATATTCGTCGAGCAAGGAGGCTTAGTCAACCTTCAATAGATCTGCATGATACAAAAGTAATAATAAAATTATTTTGCTATAATCACGCGGATTATAGCAAAACAATTTTATTATTACTTTTGTATTATGGATCTCCGCAAAGTAACGTCTAATTCTATAAATTATTAGATCTGCATGACATTAAAATTAATCTAACGTATCCGCAAAAGTTATTTATTATTGCAATTGCTTCATTTGCGAGTTCGGCTGATACAAAAGTTCAAATGATGGAATTATTGATGCACTTAACGAATAAAAATTATAGGTAGTGTACATAAAATCTCAGATGCAATATAATACTACTTCGATTTATTTGCATATCTACTAAAAATTTGTATAAATAAATTGTAATTAAATAAAAATTTGAGTGACTAAACAATGACCTCAGACCTTTTATTTTTAGTACTCTGTTGATACGAGAGACGCCAATGTTCCCCTACTGCCCTCAGATAACATACTCATGACTGTTGCTATGTGCACGGATCTTACACTGCTGTGGCAACAGACCATGCGTACGTGAACTATGTACATTGAATTTTATTGTCTATAACTCGATTGCAATTCGTGACCTTTGAGTTGACCTTGTCACTAAATAGATAAATCATTATACTTATCTAATTATGTTAAAAAATTTAATATAATTTAAATTGCATAATGAAATAAAATGCATTTCTCATTAAGTGATATCACTAAAGTTTCACGTTTATTGTGTGCAGTACTTTGATGACAAAAATTTTGACTTATCAAAAATAATAATTAAATCTTCATGCAGGTCTATCATTTCAATATTTTTAATATACGTATTTTATAACTAAATACAAGTGATGCTTTTTTAGGATTTGTACAAATCCAAAGTAGAGACTGTTAACGTTTTGCCGCTCTAACTCTTGATTATTCCTAAATCATTTTTAGGATTCACTAATTTTGTTGAAATTGCCCGTGAAATAATTTCTGGGCAAACTTTTTAAGTTATTATATAAGTTATATTGTGTTTGAAATTCTAATTAACCAGTTAATCACTATCAAATTGATCGAATACGAAATTTGACGTCCTTGCAGGTAACTAACTCCGGCTTTGCTATTCTTAATATGTTTATGAAAAAAAATATTTAAAAAGTATAACAGGAAAAACAACGTTAATGTGATTACAACTTAGAGGTTAATATTATGTAATATTTGACCTCTTGGCTATTGTTTATGATAATTTTTAATATTTTTTTCCTCGTTTGCTGTTGTATTTATCAGTATAAGAAATTAGAGATGTATCGTATATTTATAAAATACATGTTAGATTTTTACAACTTTCAAAATGATAATAGGTCTCCTATTATTAGAAAACAATCCTTATCTGTAATGTTTTGTAAATGTTTATCGATAATATTTTAGGTAACTCTGTACTATGGAGTATAGAGAGCTTATTTTTAGAACACTGCGTTTCGTGTAGTTTCATTCATAAATTAACTGTTAAACAGATCAAACATTTATTGTGCTCTTAATGGAAATATAGAAATTAGCAACAAATGGATTACAAATACTTAGTATGTATTTTTTTATAATAGAATTTAAGAATAGACAAATAAAATGCAGTTTTAAATGCATAGTTTTATAAATAATAAATATTTTTCTATATTGATCTATTTTGTTTTTTGTAAAATTTAAAAAATAATATAAATAATAAGTGTTTTTTTTTGTTTTAGGTCTACATAATCATTTTACTACATAGAAATTTAATAGCAGCGCAAACAACAGAAGACACAGAAATTTATAAAATGAGCGATAGAGTTTTTACCTGTAGCAAATGGCTATCTTCGGTGATAGAAAATATCTGCAACAATATGTACAAAATTGTTAAACGAGATACTTCAATTATATTAGGTACGTACCAAACTTTCCTATTCTCCTACCCTGATCCCACTCTAAGTAGGTCGGCACAACATGTTTTTCTCTTCCATTCTTTCCTTTGGTTCATCAATCTGGCGCTACTCCTTTTACATGCATGCTATATTTCACAATCCAACCAACTCTTTTTAGAGCTCGAGTTACATTAAACTTATATATCTCAAAATATTCTTAATACCTGCACTTATATACCTGAATTAAATTTTTATGTTCTTTCGTAAAGAGTAAGGACTTCTACTAATATTACTTAAAAATATTCTTACAAGAAGCCTTAACTCTTTGAAGCAGTCTTTAATTAGTGTGTTATTTTCAACCTAATTTTAATTGGGGCAAGGTTTATTTATGACACTGTTAGCGTTTAAGTGAGCCCTTGTTGTGATCTTCTATCTATACAACACATAAATAAATATTGTTTAAGTATTTAAACAATAAAATGTGTAAATAGACATCATTATCTTGGCAAACTGTTCTTTTTTGTGTTCGGAGTTCGGACTTTTTTTCTTTTCGTTCAAATTCGTGCTAACAAATAATTAACAGAAGAATATGTTATAATAGAATTTTTTTATTTTATTAGGATGAGAATCAGAGTCTGGGCTTTTTTCGTTAATCAGCATTTATACAAGAAATTTCATAGAGTTACATGTAAATTTAATTCAATAATCATTTTAGCACATTTCGTTTAAATGTAACATTTCTTCTTCAATTCTATTGGTAAACAATGCTTTTTTTAAAATATAAGTCTTGATTGATTTTATTGTAACATATACGATGGTGATCAAATTGTAATATTCGTTTGATAACACAAAATGTTATAACATAATAGGAGTTCAAAAACCCATAAAATTTCGAGGATTTCAATATTGTTAAACTAAACTAATATCTATTTTTTTATTTTATGTATATTGATAATGCATATTGCAAATCCATATCGAATTTTCGTCACTATGAGATATTTTACACTCTTTCTAGCCATGAGTGGCCAACACTAGTGTAAATCTCTTCATATTTTAAAACTAGTGATAATCTTTGTTTACATAGTATTGTGTGTACCCTCCTATTTTTTATTTTTTCTACTCCCGGAGAAAAAAATGGGAATATGATTAGTCTATATAGACTTATACCCGGTATAGCCTTAATCATACAAAATTTCTTCTATATTGTTTTATCGAATTAGCCGTGAAACAGCAACAGACAGACTTTCGTATTTATAATATTAATTAGCTGTGCCAGCGGCTTCGCCCGTGTGGTAATCTGCGTGTCACAAATTTTTTCTAGAATTCAAATTTTAAACATTAAAGTAGTTATTGTGAGTTAACCATAAGAGATAGAGACATGCTATCCCGGACTTTTTTGTAGTAGTTTTATAGATCTACAATTCTATAGTACATTACTTTAGCTCTCTGCTGGTTTACGCAGCGCACACGACTAAAGCAAGCAAGTTTTTTATTACCTGCGCGATCTCTTCAACAATTTACATAATACCCATATGTACTATTTACCTAAACAAAGTTTACAATAGAATTAATACATAGTATGAAATGTTTTTTCAGACAAGCTGTCTCCAAAAGATTTACAAAGAACTCAAAGGCATATAGCAAAGCAAAAGTGGAGACGCGTTCGAAGGCAAGTCGCCAGCGAGTGCTGCGAACGACCCTGCACTATTGGAACCATCATTATGTACTGTCCTGATGATGCCAAGCTCTTGTTAGAAAACCCCAATATATTCGATTAGAATTTAGAGTATGTTAACGAAAGTGTAACCGTCATTGTCTAACTGTGAAAGCACATGACCAATATAAAGGATTCCTATGTGCTTAATTGATGTTTAATATTCATTACGACGAAGAAAAACGTCGTGAGGGAATCTGGATATCTATATATGGAAGGGATATTTGTACAATGCGTTACAATCTAAATTTACTTTAAAGTACTATGGTGGGTGTTCACACTCAACTTCCTCTTCAAGGAAGGGGAAGTCTTTACCCGGTAGTAGCAAGAGAGAAGGAAACAGATTGTTCTCGTTATAATAATATTACTAAAAATCTGATACTAAAATATCGGTCTCTGTTCAAATGCAAATAATTTAATAGTTCAGTTATATAAATATGTATAAGTAATATAAGATATATTGCGATGTAAGACTTTAAAAATATGGGAATGTTTCTTTTCATCCAATAAGAGCACAATTAATTTATTGTCTGTAATGTCTTTAAATATATGTTTATTTCTAATTGTCGTTAATTTATAATTGTTTATTTATCTACAGTAAAAAATATAATTTAAACATAGGTTCATTTAATTATACATCGTTGCATGAAGTGTACTTGATATCTGATAACAATAGAAAGAAAACCCTATTTTCTAAAATAAAATAAACTAAATTATAACTATTTTTAAGGTGTGGCGGCTTTCCTAAAAAACTTTGAAAAACTATTGTTATTCTTATTAATGATAAGCTTAGGCTTTTCAAAAAAACTTTGAAAAACTATTGTTATTCTTATTAATGACAAGCCTATGGGCAATTTAAAAGAAAATACAATGTTATCAATATATCTATCAAATAATAAAGACAAACATACACCAAAATACTATTAGGTAGTTGCAATTTATGTAGAAAATTTAAATATGTATATTGTGTTTTGTATGTTTAAATGTAGATGATTTTATATATTTTAAAATAATATGTCAGGAAATTACCTGCAGATATTGCCTGTTCTGAAATTTGAGTTAGTTTTTCCCAATAAATTAATGCAACAATAATCTCAAATTAGGCAGATAGGCTGTCCTTAAGATGTACTGTAAGTAAAAGTAAAAATTATTAAAGATTGCTTATTTATTATAAACAACTGCTTTTTTACCATATACCCCACCCATACTCTACGGGGCTTTAACACTGTGGTGAATGTGGTTTTGGGGTGAGGCTTTGGTCCTTGGAGGTTTTTCTTCAGTTTGAGATGCCGCGAATTAAATACCTGAAGGTCTTTGACAGGTCTTGGCGAAGACGTCCCAACCGATTCCCTTACGACAGACCTGAGTCAAGGGCAGTGACTACTATTATTAATTCCTCATGACTGGCCCCTTGACGCAGTGGGTAGTGACCCTGCCTTCAGCTCTGCAGGTCGCGGGTTCGATTCCTGCCGAGGGCCACCATTTTTCTATAAACAATTTGTTGGTTCTTCGAGCCGGGGTGTGTAGTTGTATTTAAGTATGTATTTAAATGTAGTATATTTACCAGTTGTGTGTCACCCATAACACAAGTATTACGTTACTTTCTTAGGAGATGGGCGACCACACGGTCGCCCATCACACACGTGTCCCATATATTTATTTATTTATAAGTGAAACAAGTGGAGAGGAGTCTCCACTTGTTTCACGTAATGATGAATTTTTTTTAAAAAAGGAATGTATTTTTTAAAGATATTTCATTAAGTTTCAAATAGAACAATTCTTTATATATATATATATAATTTAATATACAAAATATTTTTTAATTATTTCTAATATTTTAAAGAAATAATCCCAAGCAAAATTCATAACATAAAACCAAATGGCGCCAGAAGGTTGAGCAATTCATGAATATACTTACCTGAATTGATAACTGACAAATTTAATTAATATCTAAGATCATAAATGCAAATACCATCATATCATCGGTGCCAAGCTAAAACACGCGGTGAAACCACAGTAATATTTTAATGGCGTTTAAAGGTTTCCTATGCGTTAAACACGCATAAAGAGATAATAGCTATTACAATTATTTAAAAAATATATATTATTCACTAATTAAGTAGTTTTTATTTTCGTAAAGCATTACCATTAAAAGATTATTAATTTCATTGCTTATGATTTCTCGACTGTTTCTATGTATTTAAAACTTAATTTTAACTGTTTGATATTAAGGCGTACAGTGAAGGTGTAACTTATTAAAAGGTTTCGATATATATTTATGTGCTTATATGATATTAACAATGTATGTTTGGTTAAGGAAGACCTCGTGAGGAAAAATACCGGGGATATATGTGACCTAAGGCTGTATTGTTTCCATAAAAAAAAAATAAGGCCCTATAAGATAATTCAGTCGCTTAGTGGGCAATAGAGCGAGCCATGTTTTGTGAACGTGATCAAATAAGGAATGAGGAGAGCTGTTGAAGTACCAAAATTACCGATAGAGCTCTGGTAGTGTGGGTAGACTTCCGAGGTGGATAGATGACCTCATAAAGGTCGCGGGAACCGTTTGATCTGAGCGGCGCAAGATCGTTTAACGTGGAAAAATCTTAAAGTAACCTACATATATCGAGCTGAGGACGTCCATCTGTTGAGAAAGAAAAGTAAACTAAGCATCCGCGTGGTGAGATTTAATTCAAAGCCTTTCTTCCAAAAAGTAAGTCGATCCGCAGTGTGGTATTCGGCTTATTAGAATAGACCACTTTCATTTCTTACCGAGGTGCCGTAAAAGGCGACTAAGGTAAGTTGACCCACCATGTAGCATCCGGTTGAGAAGAATAGACCACCCTCTTTATTACCGAGGTGTCGTAAGAGGCGACTAAGGTAAGTCGACCCGCCGTGTGGTATTCGGCTTAGTAGAATAGGCCACCCTCATTTCTTACCGAGGTGTCGTAAAAGGCAACTAAGGTGAGTTTACCCACCGTGTGGTATCCGGTTGAGTAGAATAGACCACTCTCTTTCTTACCGAGGGGTCGTAAAATACGATTAAGGTAAGTAGACGCCAGGCAGGCGGCCGGTAGTAAAATACATGTTGTGTCGACCCCACTCAGAGTGAGATAAGGATGATGATGATGATGAAAGAGCTGAAATAATTAGTCCTATCAATGATGAAGGCTGATCTATTCTGAATACGGACTAAAACATGCCCTTTAATCTAGGTTATCGTTGATAACAATATTAATCGTTTTAGATGATACTAGGTCATTGCGTTATAGACCCTTTGTACGTTTAGCAGTTGGGTTAAAGGAACCTATCTAAGCCAATAAGAAGAAACCATTGAGTTGTATTTTATATATTAATGTATCCCACGGTCTACTTGCTTGCATCTCACATCGACATATACAAAGGTAAAAACGCAAAAGGTAATTAATGATCAAAAGCAAAATAGCAAGTTATATGACTGCTTCATTTTATCAGACAAAATAGATAGGATAAACACTGGAGTGTCCAAAAAAAAAATCAAAATAAAAAATATCAAAAACAAAAATCAAAAATAAAATTTAGAATCGCTTGCTAGTGTAATGTAACCGATCCCGGTAAATTTTCCATAGTCTATATATACTTGACTCTACATGATTTCACACGTATTCCTGAAGGATTTCATCGAAGAACAACTTTGCTATCAACCATTCTGTAAGTTTGCTATGCTTATTTTATTGACTGATATAACTCCTGCAGTGATTCCTTTTTTTCAGTCGGAATCAAAACTATTAAACTGAGCTTTCACGTACTTAAATATTATTTATAAAATATTACGAATTAATATCAGACTTTATTTTTTAACAAAATTATACATCAGAACTTGTACTATACGTCTCCTAAATAAATGTTAAGTAACGATCTATTTCACACAAAGACAAAGAACAAAATAAATGACAAAAGACAAAGGCACAGACGAAGCCAATAAATAAAATAAAGGAATTATTCCAATTTAAATAAATTACAAATAAATGTTTCATATGTCAATGAATAATAACAAGACTGAAGGCAGCTATATATAGTAAAAAAGAAATCAATTCAATTTGTGGAACCTATTATATCAAAGAATACTGTTATCAGTTTTTTTCCTTATTATTACAGGTACATTCATCATGCTTTTCATATGCATTCTTTGTTGTCTCATATCTATTGCTGCTGCTACCAAAGAGATGCCGATAGTTCTCTGCGGTAGGCGGTTGGCAAACGCTAGAGTAGCCCTCTGCTACGGTGTCGAATACGTTGATAAAAGAACAATTCCGAAGACATTTTACGGTTTGTAACATCTTAATAGGAAGCAGAATAAATGTACAGTTATAAAATAGTGTCAAAACAAAAGTAAATGTTTACCCATGCATAGCAATGTGACGATGCAAAACGAACATCAGTTTACGTTGGGAAGACCCCCCTTCACTGGCGATCATAGCTCTAAACTAATTTATTCGTATATTGAATGATAATAAAACGAAGTTGCATGGGTAACAAAATTTTTACCTATTTTAAGTCGTTAAGATTTTGGTTACAAATTTTGGTTTCACCAACTAATTGGTGATTGTTGACGGATTATTGAGGTCACACGCAAATGTTATCTCTCGCAGAAGGGAGGTAAAAATCAATCGACGGTCAGTTTTTCTTTAGATTAACAATGCTTTTAGTACAAAAACCATTCAGAAAGAAAGGCTAACAGTTTGCAGCTGCTTAAGCGATGAGCGACTTTGACTTAGTAGTATAGTACAGTAAAGTAACACCCTGTTACTTTCCTACCGCTGGGCATAGGCCTCTTCTCTCTCCATTTTTTGGAGAGACGGGTTGGAGCTAAGACCTACCACGCTGCCTCAATGCGGATTGGTAGGTTACACATATCCCTAAAATTCTCTAGAGATACGCAGGTTTTTCCTCATAAATTGCAATTATCAATTAGAGACTTCATTAAATCACATCAATAAAAAAACTCAGTGGTGCTATGATCGTCTCTAGAGAGTCACACGGTCTCACCGCTGGGCTATCACAGCTTGACTTAGTAGTACTAGAAACTAATCCGAAAAGCAAAAGGCTAATTTGGCGACGGGAGGTTTTTGACGAATAATCGGCTATGTTTCGGTATGTGAAACACCATGTTGCAAGATATGCCGAATGAAAATGTGGAGCACGCCTGGCTCATAATTTGACATTACATTTAAAGAGCTAATTAAGTTTTTAAATTTCAGACCTATTAGAAGACGATTTGTGGAACGAGTATTATCCGTGGAACGGTCGAGGCGCTCTCAGTGCAAATTGGTCGCGCTACAAACGAACTGGTCTCGCTGATGAGTGCTGTCTCAAGCCTTGCTTGCCAGAAGTTATCCTTGAATACTGTTAAATCTGGAAACGAAAACTCTACCTACGATCACATTTAATCCTTAATTCAATGAGAGCTGTTAATGACATCAATTCACTTGTTAAAAAATTTTATTGGACATTTTGTTTATCGTTGGTAAACTACATCATTTTAATGTTTTTTAAAATAATTTACATTATTTGCTTGTTTTATTTTTTGTTTATATGAAATGCGTCATTAATAGCTCTCGTAACTTTAACATTATAAAAATTTATAGTATATTTATTAAATATTAAAACATAAACCAGCCAATTTGATTTAATATAGTTATATTTCGAGTTTTTTATAAACGTTACGATTTTAATTTTAGCAGTCGTGAAGTATAAAAATAAAATAAATAAATAAATTTGGTTGCTGGACCCTGGATAACTGATAAATATGTAATTTAAAATAAATATTTAAATATACCCAGACTCAGAACCAACAAATTGTTTTTAGGACATGTTAGCCTTCGGAAGGAATCATGCCTACAACCCCTGAGCAAACAGCGGGAAAGGGCCAGTCAATTATTGTGTTTTACGAATATAATTCCAATTTAGGTTTAAAATTCACAACAAAATAATTTTGAGTAATTTTTTATCGAAAGCTAATATTGCACATTAATATTTTGTAGTGTAACCGATGAAATTGATGCCTTTAGTTTAAGTTATGGAGGTTGTAGGGCTAGTAGAACTAGAGAACAGAGTCTATGAAGACGATGTTACTTAGTGTTGGTATTTGATGAAATAAAACAAGTACATAGCTGAAAAAAATTATATTTATGAGAAATTATAATTTACAATATTACATACATGCATCCATCTTCAGTCGAAACTTAAGCTAAAAATTCTCACAATCTCACGCAAAGGTAAAGCAACGTTAGACTATAATATAATAGTTATAGCAATTGTAACTGTTTCTCGAACGCGGAAACAAAAAACAGAAAGGGTTACGTCAAATTCAGTCAATTCGTAAGGAAGATATGAATGTGATCACTCGCCCGACGAGAGTACACCTTTCGTCCGTGTGACACAAATATAACATATAGTTTTATAATCGAGACTTGGATTTTTAGGTGATAAAATTACAACATAAATATCTCAACAGATTACCGTGCAAAGAACATCTAATAAAATGCTGTTATTTACTTAATCTATAGTTTAGATACTCATTACGTCAAAATCAAACTGAATGCATCAAAATTCCTCATTACAATAGGTTGAGCTTTAAATGAGAGGTTAAGAAATAAGTTGAAAATTAAAAAAAAACAATTCATCAACAAATCAGAATCAAAGCGTTTTGATTGCAATTAATGACAGAAGACATGATAATAAATATATGGGACACTTACACACTCGGTCGTCTGTCCCCAAATAATACTTGTGTTGTGAGTGACAGACAACTGGTAGATATATACATATATAATTTTAAATACATACTTAAATACAAATACACCTAAATGTACCTCAAAGTATTTAAAAAAATTCAAAAAGGCCAGGATATTAAAACTTATATCTGTATTAAATAATTACATTAATAGCTATTATTTATGATTCCCGAGAAAGAAACTAAGTTTAATATTTCGTTAGAACCATTGTCTGATATTAGTTATTTCATTAGGAATGATACGCGCTTAGTTTTAAAAAATTCTGTAAATATTGGCGCAAGTTGTGATAACTAGTCACCTCGCACTAAGGATAATAGGAATACACAAATATGAGAGAAAATAAATAATGATCAATTTATAAAAAAAGAGGTAAATTATATTTGAATATTAAATATTTAGTCAATGTATAGATACCGTATATACTCACGTCTTATTAAGACTCGGGGTGTGCCCGACTAGTTTCAAGCCTATCGGAGGTCCTTATTCATGAGCTAATTAGAGGCTGCGCGGTTGTAAAAAAAACTTACCTGCTGGGAGCTTTACTCACGTCACCGCGTGAACCAGCAGATACATTAAAGTTATGTTCTAGAGAATTGTAGATCTACAAAAATACTACAAAAAACTCTGCGAAAGCATGCCTCTATCTCTAATGGCTAACTCACAGTTAGTTTTATGTTCAAAATTTCAATTCTGGAAAAAATCGTGACACTGATTTCCATTTGGGCGAAACAGGCTGACATGGCTAGAGAGGTATAATATAAGGGCCCCGGTAGGGATTGAAACTAAATCGACTCACCCGATATAATAAAACTGAGTTTATCAGATTTATATAGTTAAACGAAATAAATCTGAATTATGATTTTAACGATGTCATATACTTAAAAACAATAATAAATAAACCGATATAATAAAATGGAGTTTACCAGATTTATATAGTTCAACGAAATAAATCTGAATTATGATTTTAACGATGTCATATACTTAAAAACAATAATAAATAAACCGATATAATAAAATGGAGTTTACCAGATTTATATAGTTCAACGAAATAAATCTGAATTATGATTTTAACGATGTCATATACTTAAAAACAATAATAAATAAACCGATATAATAAAATGGAGTTTACCAGATTTATATAGTTCAACGAAATAAATCTGAATTATGATTTTAACGATGTCATATACTTAAAAACAATAATAAATAAACCGATATAATAAAATGGAGTTTACCAGATTTATATAGTTCAACGAAATAAATCTGAATTATGATTTTAACGATGTGATATACTTAAAAACAATAATAAATAAGTAATTGTCTATTAAAATCCCTTTACTAAACAAAAAATATATATATGTACTTTCTCTTAAGAATACATTCTCAATACTTTATAATTTTAGGATAATGCATTAAACATTATAAAGCTCCTTGCGATATTTTAAAGATTATGGTTTGAATTAAAAAACAAAATTAAACGAAGGTTTTTATATACTGGCCTTATGAATAAATGTGCAGTCATTACGTAACATTAAACACGAAGGTCGCGCCAAACTTTTTTAAAAGCTTTTATTTTAATTGCCGTGTATTTGAAGGTGGAATCTTGGAAGTTAAATTTGGTCTACTTCCCGGTGTCCGATTGAGCTGAAATTTTACATACTGGTCAAATCCCTAACAGTAGGGACAAGAAATTGTGTTAAACGCTTTTATAATTTAAAGTAAACGATTTATTTAAAGTAAACGAAAATATATGGAAGAATTGAATTCTGTAAAAAAGCTAAATGTTATCAGAAATTATAAATTGATACAAATTATGGTTATTTCGTGCTTTCTTACATTTCTTTCCGTTAAACATACTTTCATTTTTTCTTTTGTTTTATATTCCCAACATACAACTTTAAAAACTATTTTATTCATTTTGTGTATTATTCATTTATTTAAAAAAATATATTATTCCCCATAAATTTGGTTTAACACGGAACACGTATATTTGTACTAGAACTTTCGAAATGCGTTCCTCTAAAGTTGGTAATGATATCGGCGGTCTTTAGTTACCGATAATTCCATACTTGCAAAGAGACCAGATACAGATTCGATGAAGAGAATATAACACTATGAGAGTATTTTATTTAATGTAGGTTTAATTTGAGAAATTGAAATGAAAATTTCCAAATACAGAATGTGAAAATAAATATGAAAGAAACAAATGTTAACAACGCGGAAAGCCTTCCAGAATTCCTATTAACATTCCACATGGGCATGATTTCTTTAGTACATGATCTTAAAAATCTATACCTATTATATAAGAAAGCCAGAAAAGAAAAATGTGATTGATTTTCTCAAAATATAATTAACGGATTTTTTTACGCTTTTTACTATAAGGTAGTGCGATTCATCCGCAGGTTTAGGTAAATAGTACGTTACGTTTAGTCCCGTGCGTCGTGTAAATTAACACAGACACTCTAAAGTAATGTATTAGAGAATTGTAGATCTACAAAATCCTACAAAAAAGTCATCTACAGCATGTCTCCATCTCTTATGGTTAACTCACTATATTTCAATAATTTCAATTAAATACGCCGATTTCCAAATAGGCAAAGCCACAGGCACAGCTAGTCTGAAATAATCGTGGATTTCATACTTGAAACTGCATACTTCTTTTCGACAAAAGAATCTTCGCGGGTCTTTTAATATTTTGGCATCCATTTATCTTTCCATTTGCGTCTTCGCCGATTGCCAGTTTAATTTCGCGACAATGAGCTATGGCGATCACTCTGATTCTTCATCAGATCTCATTTCTATGACCACCTGAAGATACTCTTAACATAGCTGTCCCTACTGCCAGCTGTGTCTTTGAGGTTTTATTGAGTTTTTATTAGATATCATCACCGTTTCGAAATTTACTTATTCAGCCATTAATTTTACAGGTAAAAATAACGCCTAACATCGCGAATACTGCTGAACCGAACTTCACTTCTATCTCAAGACTGATACCTAGCTAAAGCGTAAATGCCAGGCAATGCCAAATATGTACTTGTCCGAAATTTCCATGTGTGCAACATCAGAGATACAAATTATATACGTCGTTTTTGGTAATTTAAAAGCCTATCTATTGAGATCTTTAAGTCTCTGCCAACGTAACAACTTTCTCGTTTACTAATGTGAGTGACGTACGAGTAAATAGAACGGTTACAGTTTGTTTTGTCTGTATTATCTCCTGGTAACAGATAAATTTGCCGGATTTGTAAATCAAAGAGTTTTCAACAACTCATCCGACTTCAGACAAGTTTATCACATCCCACTGGAGCTTGTTCATTGTTTTCCAGCCCAATTACCTATTAGTCGGTCTTTAAAGAGCTTACGTTGTAAACAATTAGTATTTGTTGGTGTTGAACGTTACCTGAGAGCTAGAATAAACGGGACAGGACAAGTTGTTGTAACTATAAAAACTACAAAACATAGCTCAAATTCTTTGTACGTTCCCGAAAAGTGTGGCGCGATCCTTAAACTAAATTGTATAAGAAATCATAAGCTTACAGTGTTCTCTACGGTTGCTTATATACATAAAAACTGATATGACCCAGAAATACGTTGATATCACGCATTTAAATATATAAACATTTAATCGAAGATGAAGACTGTCATTCAATAATTAGTAATATTGTTTTAATATACAACATAATGTCCATGATCTCATAAAATCTCATTTAAAAAATATTAAAATAAAACCAATTATGATTTTATTAGATACAATAAAAATATTTTTTCTAAAATCTTATTATAGTACATGTTAATTATTTTAAATTGTATAAATTCAATTAAAAAAATCTTTAACCATGGAGCTATTGGGCCGTTGAAAACAGAATCTTCGGAACTTGTAGGACAAGTTGATGACATATGGTATATAAAAATATATAAGCCACGGTAATCCCAAACTAGACACATTGCTTCCACTATTAAAATAAAATAAATTATATTACAAAATAACAACATTATTTGATCGTATAAAACATACATTCAGGAAATATTGAATATGAAATCTATTATAAAAGTTTAAACATTTAAAATTTGTTCGTATTTTCTTAGTATAGTAGAGGATAGCGTGCAGACACTCAGACTACCTGGACACTGATGTTCTGTGATGACCATGTCTACCATGGACTCTTATTTAGACTCAATTGAAGAGGTAAGTGACGACCGCGAACCGCTTTCTTTTCGTACCATGAAGTGTGAATTGCATTGGGGTCGTAATGCTTGAAAAGGATAACGTTATATGAATTATAGGTAACTCTGTCTCTTTTACTCACATGTTCTTAGGACGAATTCCGAACACTCATTCAGCAACGACTTAAAGTGTGCGTGTGCGTCTTTAAGACGCATGGTATGAAAAATCAAAACAATTTCGTTTACGTCTTCAATTGAGTCGCAATAACAGTCCATGGTAGGCCTGCTGAGCACTCGTCATCAAGAATGGTGCCAATGTAGTGATCTGACAATCCAGACCAACCCTATAAATACTTCTTGAACGTTTCCTATTCGCCGTTTATCAATAAAATTATAGATTTCTTTGGAATGAGCGAATATATTATTGTAACAAAATTTTTTTAACACGTTCCATACCAAGCGTGATTCCGTTGGAGTTTCTGCCGACGAAAGTTTTATTGTCGGCGTGTGTGTGTTACCGAAAGGAGATGAAAAATGTCGGACGACAAGGAAAAAAACCTTAAAAAAGCTATAACGTATTGTTGGAATTGCCGAAAATTGCCACAGATGTACTTGCACGATCTCAACGAATATCTTATCCCATATAAATTAATAAAAAGTATAGTGTTATATGTGTATTTTTATATTTTTACGTTGTCGATTCTTTATTTATACAAAAGCAATAATAAAATTATTTTGCTATAATCCGCGATACAGTAAATAGAAAATATATATAGTGTTTAATTATAGTGGACTATCAGTATTTTCATACCCGATACGTGCAGGATTCGTAAAAACACATGCACAAACCTCCACCATTTCCACCACAATACACAAGCACTACACAAACTCGCAAAGCCTTTGCTTCGCTTTGCGATTTTTTCGTGGAGTCTATCTCCTGATGATGCTTCGGTTGCGGGGCGAAACGATTGTTGAGTTTGTGATAGTGAACCTGTGTAGTGCTTGTGTATTGTGGTGGAAGTGTGGAGGTTTGTGTTTTTACGAATCCTGCACGTATCGGGTACGAAAATACTGATAGTCCACTATACATTAAACACTATATATATTTTCTAATTACTGTATCGCGGATTATAGCAAAATAATTTTATTATTACTTTTGTATAATGGATCTCCGCAAAGTAACGCCTAATTCTATACTTTATTTATACTTCAAATCTTGTTCCATAAAATTTGCATTCATGCAACTGAAATTTTTTAACTTGAACAAGAAAATCCGTGGGCCTGAGGGAAGCATGCCCGTTACCAAAGTAAGAGTTACGCGGGACGAAACGTGTTAAATATCAAGAGTGCTATTGACACAAATATTTATAAGAATGAGGTTGTTTGACCTTTGGAATAAAAATTTTTACTTTGGAGTCTTTTAAAATTTTTCAATACATTTTAAATTGAAATTATATTAATTATAGTTACAGTACAGGTTACGGTTTTTCTAAATTAATGTTAAAGCAATATTCGCCCATTAACGGTCGGTCTGTATAACACGGTCGGACGGAGTCTCTGGTCGTGTCGCGACGTCACAGTGTATAAAAGCGCCGAGTCCAAAATATTATATATTGCTGTACAATTGCATCAAATGAAAAAATAAAAAAAGAGTCATATGTACAATGCGAACACAGATGCTGCTTGGATAACATCAATAAAAAGTATATAGTATTTCAAGTTTGTGCGATTGTTCCAATTTCACATATTTTGAGCATATCAGACAGCTGTATCTTACTCAGAGCATTAAGTTTTGCTATTGACGGTGTCGGTTTGTCCGGTAAGGCTATCGGCACAGAAGAGTCAAGATCACAACAACGAATAAGTTAATTCAATAAGTTACATATTCAAAACAGAAACTTTGTATCAACTATAAATACAAGAAACTAAAAATATAACACAAAGCAACACACACTTAAGCGATATAATAAAAATACTATAAAATATGGACAACAATAATAAAAACTGTATAATTAATTTTATATATATTTGTGCTTCGTGTTACATCGGTGAGCCAATAGCAAAACTTGGCATTGAACTGTCAGCTCATTTCACTCAGCACATTTAGACCAAAAATGTACAATATATTACATTCCTGTTGGGTTCTTATGCAATAAACCATAGGCACGGTTCCTTACTTTAATGCAATCTGGATTTTCTAGTAAAAAAAGTTATACAAATGCTTCAAAAATATCCTTACACGACTAACGTAGAAACCGTCTATCAGACATAAGTCTAGTATAATGGAATTTCGGTAGGAAAGTAACATCAGGAAGAAACCGAATACACCAGATCACTGCATACACGAAGCTGCGGTCAACGTAAAACTTTGCATCCGGTCCATTCGTTTATAGAACACCGCTTTAAATATTATTAAAGGCTAAATAACACATAACATGTATCGAGTAACAAAATTCCAATGTACAAAAGTAACGCAATGTCAATTAAAATACAATCAATCTATATAAATGAATATAATCGTCCAATGAAGCGAAACGAGGGAGACAAATAGATTATCAAGCAATATAACAGAACTAACTACTTTGCTATAATCCGCACGGGTTAGGTGAATGCATGCAAAGCCAATGTGTATGAAGCAGGCAAAATCTACGTACCTTATACATGCAGGACAAGCCACCACATGCACCCCAAGGCGCAATTCACCAGCAACAACGCACACAAAAGCAGCACACACACCCACCACCACAATCTCGACGATCGTTTCGCCCCGAAACCGAAGCATCATCAGGAGGATAGGCTCCACGACAAAAATCGTAATGCGCCGCGCTACCCATACAAGCAGTCTTAAATAGTTCAACTCCCACCAACACCCTCCCCTCCGAACACATTTAGCAAAACGGAATTAGATACATTTACTTGCTCCTTAATTAAGTGACCATTGTTATTTAACGAGCAAGTAAATGTATCTAATTCCGTTTTGCTAAATGTGTTCGGAGGGGAGGGTATTGGTGGGAGTTGAACTATTTAAGACTGCTTGTATGGGTAGCGCGGCGCAGTACGATTTTTGTCGTGGAGCCTATCCTCCTGATGATGCTTCGGTTTCGGGGCGAAACGATCGTCGAGATTGTGGTGGTGGGTGTGTGTGCTGCTTTTGTGTGCGTTGTTGCTGGTGAATTGCGCCTTGGGATGCATGTGGTGGCTTGTCCTGCATGTATAAGGTACGTAGATTTTGCCTGCTTCATACACATTGGCTTTGCATGCATTCACCTAACCCGTGCGGATTATAGCAAAGTAGTTAGTTCTGTTATATTGCTTGTAATATGGAATTCCGCAAAGTAACGCCTGCTTCTATAAATCAAATAGATTATCGTTCGCCGTGTTGCTCCATTGGTTCAATAAATACCTAATAGTAACGCGGGAGGCCCGCTATCCGACCGCGAGGATGATAAACACTCGCCTAAGTTCATTGGACTAGTTTGTTCAAATCCATCCGTCTGGACCATAATAAATGTATACTTATGTAGAAAGATATAATGGCAACAAACTTTACAAAAAATCTAAAACAATGACTAAAAGCAGCACGCGACGACGTGACTCGCCGCGACTTAAAAATGCACGATTTAATATTCACCGATACAGACACATACGTAAGTTGTGAGTAACTTCATCATAAAAAACTTGTCAAAAAACCTGACGCGTAATGAAGCGACCCTTCGGGATCGAGAGTGGTCTGTGCTAATGTTGATTAAATGACTTACAATCTATCCTTAATTTCATATAAATCAGTTAGATGGTGAGTTCATCCTCAGTTAATTTACACAGTCGGTAGTGAAGTGATGATGTTCAAAACGCGATACACACAATCACTGATTTGTGTCAGGATCTTCGCTCACTTAGACGAGGTTGTACTCCTTCAGGTTGGACTGCAGAATTGTGTCCTTGACTGCGGCGAACACGAATCGAATATTTTCAGTATCTGGAAATTATTATAATTCTCTGCCTTTACTACTTCTAAAATTATTTTTAAATACCTTATTAAGCGTAGTAATTAGTTTGGCTACCAAAATTACTGCATCGAAGATCTATATTACAAGGTGATGTTAAACACGGGCCATCGCATTCGTATTTCTTTCATTGATCTAACTTAATCCAATAAGTGATATGTACAATTTTTGTTCGTATTTATTCAGTTGTGGTCCATTTGATGAGATATTTTATTTTTATTACTAACATTTAATAGTAACATTTTATGTAATATATAAAACTTTTAGATTTTTTCTTCTCTCATTTCACACTAGTTGCACTAAACGACTCTAACCTAATTTAATAAGCAGAAGAAGCGTGATTTGTGTCATTGAAGGCTTACCTGCCTTAACATTTTTAAGTTACAAATTAAGTTTAATGATAGATAACTGTGTATTATAGGATAAAGAGATTGCGTAAAGTCTCTGCATGATTAAGCTATCCTCGATTACATTAGGTTAGGTTTAGACCTTCGAGCGCATAAACAATGCTCATTTTATGAAATGTTGATTAGAGCCTAGTAGCCCTGACAGCATCAGATGGGTTGACCGGTTCACTGTTTGAGTATGGGATAACGGGAAGGCGCGATTGAGAGTAATCAAAATAATTTAGGGGAATTCCCTTTAGTGACGAATCAACAGTCATCAAGCTATTAACACGCCCATATTTTTAGTGAAGTGAAGTTAAGGAGTAAAGGTAAGAAGTACTGGTGTAACTTGGTCGAGAAAGACATTTCTCGACGATGATTTTAAGACTATGAATACTGAAAAGAGATATAATAAGAAGGTCGTCGGTAAAGTAAGCATTCTACGTATACCATGTCTATGGCAATTTGTTTACGTAGACCTTTTGGTTAATAAACGACGATTATATCATATTTTGTTTGGTATTATAACATTTTTCATAATAAAATTAAAAACATTTAAATTTTTATTTATGACACTTCAGTTTTTATTTTTCAAACGATAATTCGTAAAAAATGGGTTTTACAAGTTTTGATGTTGCAGGTTTTGTTATCTCACTGTATTTCGAATTCATTTTATTATCCATAGGAAGAAAAGGCTTTAGAGAGTATTGTAAACATTGGTAGTTTCCGACATATATTGTATATAATAAGCAGATTCATCTTAGAGTTTTTGATATCACAAGTCGACAATATGAGACGTAATCTATATGCTGTTTTAAAATATCTAGCTTTTTTAAAGGAAACATTAAGGTCCCGGTAAATAAAAGCTTTTATTCAAATTGCCGTGTATGTATGTGAAGGTAGAATTTTGCAATTTGACCTACTTCCAGGGGTCCGATTGAGCTGAAATTTAACAAACTGGTCCAGTTCCGATGAAAATGTATATTTATGATAATCATGACCTATACCATGAACTTTTAGATAAAGATTCAATTCAAACTTAGTACCTAAATCCAACCGCTTTCTTTTCGTACCATGAAGTGTGTTTGAAAAGGACAACGTTATATGAACTATATATAACTCTGTCTTTTTAACTCACATGATTTTAGGACTTCTCCGAACGCTCATTCGGCAGCGACTTAAAGTGTGCGTCTTTAAGACGTCATGGTATGAAAAAGCAAAACAATTTAGTTTACGTCTTCAATTGAGTTGTAATAAGAGTTCATGGTAGGCTTACTGATGCTCCTACCAGAATTGGCTCCGAACGAGGGAACTCCTCAAAGGTAGAGACATTAAATTTTGATAAAAGCTTTTTTAACTTGACTTGTTATCGAATTATCATAAATTCTAGCTCTAATTTGCTCTCTTTTAGTGCCACTAGTACATCAGTTTTACTCGTTTAGTGTCACTACACAATATTTAAGGCCTTTATATTTTTATCGTGATAATGATCATGTAAGCAATGCATACATTAGATAATACTCACAAATTAACATACGAGGAAAAATAAAAGACATTGGAAAAAAACAAGAAAGATATTTATTAAAAATTAATATATTATAATAAAACAAGTTCATGCTAGATTGAATTCTTTCAGCGCGGTTTGCATTATGGTATCCTTAACGGCACAAAACACTAATTTGATGTTTTCAGTGTCTTTAAAAAATTCCAAAGCAGCATGCAAAAATAAAAACAAATAGAAGTTATGATGCAAAATTATATAAAGCGAACACATTATTTTCATGCAAATTTATATTCAGTATAAATATATATGGGACAATTACACACATGACCGCCCGCCTCCCATAAGTAACTTAATACTTGTGTTATGGATGACGGACAACTGGTAAATATATGATTTATAAATAAAGTCTGAAATACATATACACACCCTGAATCAATGAACCAACAAATTTATAGAAAATGTTGGTCCTCGGCGGGAATCGAACCCGCGACCCGCGGAGCTGAAGGCGTGGTCACTGACACCTACGCTAACGGGCCAACCAATTATAACAATAATATTATATAAGCAAAGGGACAACGTTTTTTTAATAGATCAATAAACAATGGGCTTTCATTATTGTGACAAAATATATAAGGCCAAACATCTTGCTTTATTGCAGATATATGCAGATAATCTGATAATATTTTCTGTATTAGTAAACGCGTCATGATTTTAAAACTATAATTAAAGAAATATGTCATGACAGAAGATTAGACTCAAAATTCATCTCTTTAGATCAATGGAAATATTAAAATTTCAAACTGTTTTCGATATTCTCAAAAAAAAAATTATTTTCCTAGCATATTAAATATGTTTTATTATTAATTATGAACATTCAATTTTGAAATATTACAGTAGGAAGTCACTGAAACACTTTACTAAGTGTTCAAGATCGCTAGTGCTCCTATATCAAAGTATGGACATACCTATCATTGTTAGTTACATACCATGTACCATTCTGCGAGATACATCATTGCAATTATACAGTATAAAGTGCGTATGCTATAATTTATAACAACGATTAAATATTGAAAATCAAAAAAACATTTCATAACAAGCGTTAAACTTTAAAAATAACAAAAAATAGCGTCACTACTTAAATAAGAGGTTATATAATCTATAATTTGCATAGCCAAAAGCAAAATAATACCATTCAACCAAATAAGCAGTAATTGTAAAATCTACTACACACATCAAACTTACCCATTATCCACGCTGAAATCGGAACTTGAAATCTTATAATATATTATTCTTCAGAAGGTAAAATAAATTAAACGTATGCATGTATATATGATCGTAACAAAGTCCATCTATTTAAATGTATATGCAGTAATTTTGAGCCAAGTAAATAGACGTTTAATAGGAATTTGAATTTACTTTAAAACCGCAGTTCACTACTAGCAATAAAAAGATTGAAACAATGTTAAAACTTCTTTCAGAATATTGGACAATAATCATAGATATTCAAATCTATGGTTAATTTCCAATATTCTGAAATAAATTGCTAAAATAAAGAAAATAAAAATTTTCATATATTTTTCATTTTAATATAACAATTTATAATAAAGTAAATATTTACAAATTTGCATTTTAAAATATATCTGGGGTGAAAAACATAACTTAACGAACCAAGGGCAAAACTTCTAATTAATAACTGAGCAAAACACTGAGAAATGTAACTAAGCTTAGAAGAACTGTGAATTAGTTTGATAATTAACAAATTATCAGTTTGATACCAATAAATTTCACTAGTAACTATTTAACTACTAGTTGTTACTAGTGGTGTTTTAAGTCCCCTCAATTATAGATAGTTTTTTCCTGTTGCCGAAAGAAAAACCTCATTTTTTCATCCTATATGATACCCCGGTGTATAAACTTTAAATATGCCTTATTAATATTAGTCCAGCGAATTAGCCGTAGTAGACAGACAGACTTCATCATCATTCTCCTGCACTTATCCCACTCTAAATGGGGTCGGGACAACATGTTACAAACATGTCACATGATTTGGCTACGTATTTTACGACCGGCCGCCTGCCTGACGTCAACTTACCTTAGTCGCCTTTTACGACACCCCGGTAAGAATTGAGGGTGGTCTATTCTATGCAGCCGGATACCACACGGCACACACCTTAGTCGCCTCTTACGACACCTCTGTAAGAAAGGAGGGTGGTCTATTCTATGCAGCCGGATACCACACGGCACACACCTTAGTCGTCTCTTACGACACCTCGGTAAGAATTGAGGGTGGTCTATTCTATGCAGCCGGATACCACACGGCACACACCTTAGTCGCCTCTTACGACACCTCGATAAGAATTGAGGGTGGTCTATTCTATGCAGCCGGATACCACACGGCACACACCTTAGTCGCCTCTTACGACACCTCTGTAAGAAAGGAGGGTGGTCTATTCTATGCAGCCGGATACCACACGGCACACACCTTAGTCGCCTCTTACGACACTTCAATAAGAATTGAGGGTAGTCTATTCTATGCAGCCGGATACCACACGGCACACACCTTAGTCGCCTCTTACGACACCTCGGTAAGAATTGAGGGTGGTGTATTCTATGCAGCCGGATACCACACGGCACACACCTTAGTCGCCTCTTACGACACCTCGGTAAGAATTGAGGGTGGTCTATTCTATGCAGCCGGATACCACACGGCACACACCTTAGTTGCCTCTTACGACACCTCGGTAAGAAAGGAGAGGAGAATAGACCACTACTCTATTCTGCCGGATGCCACACGGCGTAGTAGATAGACAGACTTAAGCATCTATAATATGGATATAGATTAAATAAAAGGTAATACTCACCGGTCGCACAAGTGAAATGCGAATAGATAATTTTCTCCGCATCAGGGTTGAGGTCTACGAACATTCGCAGAATGAATTCGCGCGCGGTGCTCGCGTCACGTTGTGGACCTGGGGTTCATTACTAGCATGAACTACGTCGTAAACTATTTACGTGTGTACAAGAAGACTTTATGGCTTGAAAATATAATAGACGATCTTGCATTACTCTCTTTATGTATTCGGTAGACACTTGAGTGTCAAAACCACCATATTTTTTACCATAACTACCAATTTTGATATTGCAGATACAGGCAATAAAACTATGGCAAAGTTGGAGAAAAGAGCTATATAAACTTTCTTAAATATTAATAAGTAGAGAGTTCTGTTTTAAATGAAAATACGAAATAACAATTGATAAGCACGTTTACAACGTATGATACTGAAGCATTTTAAACTATTTATCAGCTATCTATCAACTATTTTAATTATTTATAATCCTTCTCTCCAAAAACGGAGCGAGGAGGCCTTAGCCCAGCAGTGGGCATAGTAACAGGCTGTTACTTTACTTATTGTGGTTCAAAGGAAATAAAGTGTTATGGATGTGTTTTTTTGGTAAATAGAATTTGTTTATAGGAGGGAATAAGGGTCAGACCACTGTTAGAAATAGTTTAACTAATGTAATGAAAATCTTATCGTTTGGAGATACGTTGCCGCGAAAGTGTCAACTGAAATGGGTGAAAACCTTCAACCAAAACAAGCCTAGACCAATTTAGATAACTCGATACATTTACTTGTGAACTAAATCATAAGGCCACATGATAGAAAGCATCAAGTGTTTAACGATCAATAAATAGTAATGCAGTATCTTAAAAAATTTCAAACAAAGAAAATTGAGATCAAGCGATTATACTCTACATAAACACGAGTAGCTGATTAGCCTACATAAACACAAACAAATTTAATATCGATATAGAGGTTTTCTATTTAAACACCCCTAACTATATATAGCGCATCTATTATGTCCACCTGTAGCGGTAGTAAAATGTGAGTAACACTGTCTTTCGGGATCCGGGTTTTCTTTAAGATATTTCTGAAGAATATACTCCCGGGCCGGAATTGGATCACATTTTGGTCCTAGTAAAGTTGTAAAAAAAGGAATTATTCCTTTATCTGTCAAACACAAATGTTGCATAATACTAGCTAACATATATTTCAAAAATCTTGGTTAAAAATGAATACCAAAGATTTAAAAAACATCATCATTCTCTAGCCCTTATCCCACTCTAAGTGGGGCACAATGTTACAAACATGTTGTCACATGATTTAGCTGCGTATTTTACGACCGGGCGCTTGCCTGACGTCAACTTACCTTAGTTGCCTTTTACGACACCTCGGTAAGAAAGGAGGGTGGTCTATTCTATTGTATTCTGCCGGATACCACAACAAAGATTTAAAAAACATCAGATGTAATAATAATAGATAAAAAAATTTGATGAAAAACAAGGGTTATAAAGGATTTCAGCAGCAGTCATGCAAAAACGTTTAAATCCACCGGTTTATAGTGGGATAAGGGCAGGATGATGATGTTGACTTGTTGTTTTATTTTACTAGGACAGTCCTACTCTTATAACAATAATATTAAAAATAATGGACATACCATCGTACTCCGGGAAATAGTCTACGAGGTGCGAGTACATGATCTTCTCTTCCAGTAAATCCTTTTTGTTCAAAAACAAAATGACCGATGAGTGTTGGAACCATGGATACGTGATGATGGTCTTAAACAATGCTTTTGATTCTTCCATTCGATTCTATAAAATAGATTAATAATGTTCTAGAAATTACTTTAGGTAAAAACTTAATATAAAATTCTATAGCACGATGTAGTTCATTTTCGATAGAGTATATACTACGGTATATAGGTACTATATCTTCCTCCTCGAGTCGTTCTCCTCAATGCTGAGGGTCGTGACCCCCTCCACGGATCACTTTGGTGCGAACTACGTTGCGCTAACGGAGTTAACGGGGCTAACTGTTGTTGCGTTAACGGGGCTAACTGTTGTTGCGTTAACGGGGCTAACTGTTGTTGCGTTAACGGGGCTAACTGTTGTTGCGTTAACGGGGCTAACTGTTGTTGCGTTAACGGGGCTAACTGTTGTTGCGTTAACGGGGCTAACTGTTGTTGCGTTAATGGGGCTAACTGTTGTTCGCAGCGTGAATGGCATCATACATCCTGCTATCGAGGGTGGTGGGGATTTGATCTGTCCAGCGCATTGGACTTCGCCCTCGTGGTCTATTCCCCTGGATTTTGTCGGTGACCACAATTTTTTTAAGGTTATCACCACTTTTACGAGCAATATGTCCAAAATACTCAAGGACTCGTTGGAGACAGATGGTTCAAAGCCTAGTTGAAACGTTTAGTTCCTTGAGTACCGATTAATTTGTTCTCTTGGCAGTCCAGGGGATGCGCAACATTCTCCTCCAACACCACATCTCGAAGGCACCTACGCGCCTACGGTCACTACTAATATAACTAATAATATGTACCTAATATATGTAACTAATATGTACTATATATATATATATATATAGGTTCATAAATCGTTATACTGATAACAATAATATTAGTCGTATAGATTTAATATTTCCCCATTTTTCATCATCTTGAGTCGCGGCCCTTGACATACAGCGCCTCTCCGCAGTGCGCGGGTTGTGGGGTACAGCCCCACTTTACCCCACTGAATACCACCCACGATAGTTTAAATTAAAAAATGTTTACAGTAAAGTAATGATCTGTTACTATCCCACTGCTAGGCATAGGTTTCCTCTCTCCATTTTTAGAGAGAAGGTTTGGACACACCACGCTTCAATGCGTTTGTTAGGTTTCACATTACATTTTTACATTTTATTGTATCTATACTTATTATAAAAAAAAGTCCCAAAAAGCTGTCTGTATGTAATCGATTTTCTCAAAATCTACTGAACGGATCTTTGTACGGTTTTCATAAAAAGATTGTGCAATACTTCCGGATGGTTTAGGTAAATAGTAAATATCGGTATTATGTCAATTGTGTTGAAGAGATCGCGCAGTTGTTAATAAACCTGCTTGCTGGGAGCTTTAGTCGCGTGCGCTGCGTAAACCAGCAGAGATACGCTAAAGTAATGTACTAGAGAATTGTGGATCTATAAAACTACTACAACAAATTCCGCGACAGCATGTCTCTATCTCTTATGGTTAACTCACAATAATTACTTTCGTTTAAAATTGGAATTCTAGAAAAAAATTGTGACACGTAGGTTTCTACGCGGGTGAAGCCGCTGTTACAGCTAGTTATATTATATATATTAAATAACACATGTGCAAAAAACCACCCATCCCATTTTGATGTAATATTGCAAGTGTATTTTTTTGTAGTAGTTCGAGGGTAGTATGTTTTAAATATTTATGGACGACGCTCTTTTTGGCGAAATTATTCGCGACATTCAAATACTTAAAATTTTTAATGTTAAATACGGTGTGATATGACAATGATTGTTCAGACTTACTAGGTTTTTTTTATATTTAGTACTTTATTTAAACTTAATTAAAATCCTTTGTTTGTTTAAATAAACTGGAAACGGAACGAATACAAATATAAATTTTTGGATTTTCTTGTTTATTGATGAATTAATTGAAACGACAAAGCGTAATAAACGAAAAAAATCTCACCGTTTTCGTTTTCTAGAATGTTTTGTTTTTATACTAGAATGTAACACGACAAGGAAACAGTGTAAAAAAAGTATAAAGCGTTTTTTAAATTTTAAGTACATATCTAATTGAAATAATTATATATATTATCACTTACCTCATTTTCAGATTCGAATAAAATTTGATCATATTCACTAAGAGCTACTAAGAATATGATAGATGTTACATTTTCGAAACAGTGAATCCACTTCCTTCTTTCGGATCTCTGGCCCCCGACGTCAACCATCCTGTCATAGTAAACACATTTATTTTATGAGAATGATACATAAATAATTTACTGTGTCAGAATATTTACTGTGTACATATAAAATATCTAAATATATAATATTATTAATAAAAATTTAAAATAAGAAATTTCATCGAGTACTCCTGATACGAATATATAGGGAATTCTGTAAACAATGTGTACAACAATGTTACTTTATATTTAATTATTGTTCTCTATTTTAGCATTTAATGAAAAGCAAAAAAACACAAAATACACACTAAAAACTATTTCCAGAACCAAAAGCAGTTAGATATCTAAAATTTACACTACGACATGCAATTTTATGAAACTATATACAAAAATTTCACCCATAAAACAACTCCACAGACGCCACCTGAAGCTTCATAACAATAATGTTTAAAAACAAATCAATAAACCCTAACCAAAAAATTGTAATATTACAAAATACAGTGAAATAAGAAATGGAAAAATGTTTTAGTATAAGAAAGTGACATGTTGCGTTATGCCGCCTAATTGTATTCAGTGTTGCCATCTTAATATTCAAAATCAATAATTTTCTTCATAACATCTATAGAATACTTTAGATGTTAAATTAAAAAACCTAGAATTACAGATTTGTCTATGTTATTTTTATTAAATTTGATTTAATATTCTATCACGAAATGTTTGTGAAAAAGTTAATATCGCACAGATAAATTATTCATAGATAAGCACAAAACTTATAAATAACCCTATTTAGAAGTAGCTATTCTAAAATTATGTTAATATGCTCTGAGTTTTAAAATTAGCATAGTGTTCATGCGTATTATTATATATTCATTGGCAATGCTGATTTTATGTTATTTAATATTTTTATTCGCAATAAACGACGATTTGTTTATACGTTTCAATAGTAAATTTTCACATTTCTTATTTAACTTTTTGTTATGGTTTTAATATTAAATTCATTATGATATAGACTTTGTAGAGATATATTTAAATAGTAATATTTGAAATATATGAAAATAATGCTTATAACTACCTAACATATAACGTCGATGATTGTGTTTGCCAACAAGTCAGGCATTGGACGCAGCTGTCGCCTTTTGGATTTTTGAAGAGCCAGTGACTTATGAAACCATGAAAGTGCAAGATTAGTGTTGCGAAAGAAACGTGGTTGTTACAAAAAAGTATTTATATAAATATATAAAATACTTTTAAATTATAAAGTACCTTATCAATGTAAATTTCACTATTTCGATATTACCAGTATTACCATTGGAAAAAATATGCACTGTAATTTCGTCCTCGAATCATATACAGTGTTAATAATTGTATTAAAAAGTATATATTGAATTTAATGTATTTAATGATTTATCATTGATAATGATTGAAATGCCTGATGATTGTTATGAATGATTTTTACTACCTATAATATAGAAAATAGAATCCAAAACGAATTTACTATGAAACCATACATCTTGATATAATGATAAGATTATTTTGATAAGATACGTGCATGACTAAAACTTAAGACCGGCTATATTTGGATGTTACACAACATGACAAGAAAAATTTTTAGAAAAATTAACATTTAGAATTAAATAAGTTTTAAATAGAATAAAACTAAATTTTAATTTTGAGTAAAAATTTGTTTTATAAATTATATAATTTATGTTTAATTGTTATTTTATGGTTATGTTCGTTTTTTTAATAGCACCTATCCAAGCAATGTTAGTATAATTAAACATTTTGGAGTGTTTTAATGAGGCGCATTTGCAATAGTTAATACACAATTATAATAATAGTTAGACAGTTAAAATACAATTATAGTATTATTATATATGTGGTTGATTTAAGCAGTACACTCATTCTAGAGAGATTACAGTTCTTTCGCATTGTGATGCCTGGATTTGAAAATTTTTTCAGCTTCATACAATGCGGTTTAGTAATGTCAAATTGAAAATTTTGAAAAGATTGACCGCCGAGTTTCTTGCTGGTTCTTCTCGGTAAGAGCGACATTTCGAACCAGTTGTAGCTTCATTAATCATATTGACCCTTGACGATTTAAAAGTGTTCGAAAGAGCTTATTTGAGTAAAGATTATTCTGATTTGATTTTATTTGTGAAAACAGTGAATAGATCTAGCTTCAGCCAATCGAATAATATATATAACATCTATATGTTATTCGATTACAGTGAACAATAATGTAAGCTAATGTTAATGAAAGCCACTACAGAAAATCTCAACACACAAGTAAAACATGCAAATAAAAGTAAGTCAACAAAAGCTAATCTAATTATATCTCGTAATTATTTACCGTCTGCCTTGCGTTTTCATCATATGATATTATTATTAATTAAAGAAGATCAAATGAAAAATTTTTAGTTACAAATTTAGGTAAGTATTTTCGACGGAAAGCATGTTAAATATATAAATAAATAATAAAATTAAAATGATTTATTTCATCAACATTTTTTTAATGTATTTTATTTTAATTTTTTATTATATATTATGGTTAAGCAGTTCGCACATTTATGATAGCATCGAACATTTTCTTATAAAAAAAATATGATAAAGCTAAAAAACGTAAATTGAAACTTTTGTACATTCTGATGAAATAAATAAAAAATATATATATATATTTCCTTTATTATATCTGCTATGTAGTGGTTGTATTGAGTAAGTGCCATTGATTCCTGATAAGTTCGATTTGTTACTATACAGAATTTCGCAATGACCATTTATGTCACTGGCTAATCATCTTTAACACTTAAGATCAGTAACTAAGTGACTGCAACATCATGATTTTACTAATTCGAAGAAGCTTTATAAAATACAGTTTTTTACAACTACGAACTACTTATACGGGCGTTAGTTACTAGGGGACATAGCATTATTAAAACACAGTGAAGTCGGGTAGCTAGGTGTTTATTATTTCATATATCTGTGAATAACCTAATGTAGGGTATATCTTTACCAAAGTAGGACCTAGCTTTGTTTAGGAGCCACACAAAACCTCGTACCTAAATATGATGCCATCAAGGTCGAAAGGATACTCAAGTATACCAGTAGTAGGCTGTCGAGCACGAAGGATATCCTGCTCAGTAGGCAGATAGTCGGCACTCTCAATTCTTGCCATATCACTTAGATAACTGTAAATTCATGCACACTAAGCCATGCATGCATATGCATCAACATATGATATATAACACGCTTAGTATTAGAGTGACCAAATACAAAATTATTAATTGATTTAGATACATCGTAATCTTGATTCCTATGCCATTTATGACACAGCGCTATGAACTATTAAAAAAAAGTAGTGTTTTCCAAGCTATGGGTCTCTAATACTCACGAGTTTTGCAGGCTTTATTGTAATTTGCCACAAAACAACTTTTTTGAATTAGGTCACTTTAATACTAAGCGTGCAATATATTGAGGCAAACTGTTTTCAGTGATAACAATATTAACTGTCAAATCTATAATTTCAGCTATTATAATCATAGTTATTATTCTAGAGTGAGGAAAGCAGTATAAAAATCTACTCTATGTATAATAACTCTATGGTTATAATTAATTTCCTTTAATTCATATAGCACCATCCTCGCAAAAGGATGTCAATGTATATTTTGTATTTAAAATATAATATAATATGATTCATGAGACATAAATTACCGTAAAAACAATTTGCATCTTAGATTTATCCATATTCCTGTAAACATAAAACAATGCAACAAGTACCCATAGACAGAAAACATGCAAACAAGGAATTATTCATAAATATACAGAAACATGCAGTTTTAACACAGCTCTAGGCACATGTAGATTGTAATGCGAAACATGCACATCTTACATGTCGACGCTTTTACCTAAATCTTATCTCTTCCAAGTCAAATGGGTACTCAATGATACCAGTCGTGGGAACTCTTACGCGTAGAATGTCCTGCTCGGTTGGTAAGTAATTTGGTGCCGCGACGCGGTCAATCTCCTGCAAGTAGCTATAGGGAATTGAGAAGTTTAGTGTCAGAAGATTTAAGCGTAAGATCATTATCCACCTCTCTACCGAGCATTAGCCGTCATATTTGTTGTAACTTAGATGCCGTGTGATATCCGGCTGATTAGAATAGACCACCTTATTTTAATAATAATAATTTATTCGGATATGGTGTTACAAACAGATACTTAAACTAATGACATACCTGGATGTAACACCATACCGAATAGGTCACAGCTCAGCGTATGTCCTGCCTAGGCGCTGATTTTCAGCGGTAACCCGAAATGGCAATGTATGGCATCAGTGTAACGGTATATATATATATATATATATATATATATATATATATATGTGTATATTATATAAAATATTAATATTAATTGTATTAAGTGTACAATTTATATGATATAAAAGCTTTACGAAGATGTAATATATATAAAATAATACGTGAATAATAATAATTATGAATAAGAGAATGTAATAATATGCCGCTTTATAGAATTGATGTCTCCACCGAAAAGTTTTGACATTCAATTTGTTTATTAATCATAAATGTTTTTAATTTATTCTTAAATGCGATTTTGGAACGTGAATCTCGAATGGGCGGAGGAATGTTATTCCAACATCGTGTGGCGGCATATTTAAAACTTCCCCTGAAGGCAGAAGTGGAGTGACGTGGAGTTCTAAGAATACTTCGTGAACCTCTTTGCAACTGTATATCATGGTATATATATTTCTTACTGAGGTGTCGTAAGAGGCGACTAAGGTAAGTCGACCCGCCGTGTGGTACCCGGCCGAGTAGAATAGACCACCCTCATTCTTTACCGAGGTGTCGTAAAAGGCGACTAAGGTGAGTTGACCCATCGTGTGGTATCCGGTTGAGTAGAATAGACCACCCTCTTTCTTACCGAGGGGTCGTAAAATAAGGTAAGTTGACGTCAGGCAGGCGGCCGGTCGTAAAATACGTAGCCAAATCATGTGACAACATGTTTGTAGCATGTTGCGCCGACCCACTTAGAATGGGATAAGGGCAGGAGGACCATTCGTTGTAACTTAGATGAGAAATTGGAAAAAAATGCGGATTATTTCCTATTTCATATTCGTCATTAGTGCATTATCATTTGTTATTGAGTACAAATGCTATCCCAACCTGGCTACCTCAGTCCCCGTTTTCGTCCTACCTTCGCACCCTTGTACCCCTCAGACGAAGTCCCAGTTAAACGTTTAGCCTATAGTAGTACATATTATAATATTTAATTATTTATTTAACTTTTCATATATACACGTTTATAGTTCCGTAATTATTACATTTAAAACACAGTAAACAAATGCAATGCATTATGGGGACTTTGTTTATTTTAATAGTGACGAGACATGCTAATTCTCACCGATATTTGAGTCGAGTTAATTGACTAGAATGATATACATTTAACCACTATTTTGTTGTTATTGACACAAAATTGACGTTGCTTTGTTGGCGAAGGATATTGTCTATGACTTTATTGTTAATGAAGGTGTTGTAAATAATATAAATTAAAAAATAATTAACACTTTTCATTGTTTATAAAATTTCGGGTAAAAAAGTATAAAATGGGATATCAATATGATAAAACTATTAAGACTTCTACATAATTTATATCGTCTTTAGAAAAATAGTCATACATGCAATTTGGACGTCACTACTTTAGCAGTCGAAAGTTAAATAAACGATTGGATAGATTATAAGTCCAGTAGCATATAAATAAAGTATAGTACCCGGCAATAAAAAATGCACATCGAGAACTTAGAACGAAAGAGCCACCCGATTCGGTTTCGTAGAGCGCTGTCTCTGTCACACACGGGTTCGTCAGTCCGTGCGACAAAGACAATGCTCTATGAAGCAGAATCTATCCGATTTCTCTCTCTGAGCCTCGACGTGCATTATATGTTGCCGCGTACTATAAGTAGCTTTATTATCCGTGTCCACGATGATCTTACTACATATAATTGCTAGATATATGATCTAACTGTTTGAGAAAACAAAAACAGTGATATCATTTAATTATTCAAAATCCACAGAATAAATATGATGCATTGAAATCGTAATTATTTTCATAACACTGGCCATTGTTTTCGTTTTTTATTTATAATTGGTTCGGTGATGATATAACACTGATTACAATGAGCTCTATACGAAGCCGTTATGGTGGCTGTACATTCTCTGCGTCGTCCCGAGACATGCTGAATGTGAGGGTAGCTCTCGCCTCGCTTTGGTCTCGTCCACTCTCCCGTGTGGGTATTTTGTGCCCATATTGAAGGGTCTCGAGAGTCACTCTCGAAAGTGTATATGGCCACTCCGAGCTTACACATCTCGGCCGAGGCATTTTGGGCAAGACATAGCGAGTGCTTTTGGACGATAGTATACAGCCGCCATTATAGTATTATCACTTGGTTTATAGTAGTATCTAGGTTAAATTTGCAATAGGTTAAATGATATTATTATTAATAAAAAAAATTAAATAACGCTAAGTAACCGTTAATAGTAAAAGCCCATTAAGTTAGTTGTAATATCTGAGCGATGAGACCGTGCGACTCTTTCGAGATGGTCACGCTTTCAAAACCTGTGCCGGCACAAATATGTTTTTTTTATAAAAACTATGCGTCTAATTCTTAATTGATATTTATCGTACGTTTTTCGAAGAAGAAAAAAAAACGTGAGGAAACCTGCATATCTCTAGAAAATTCTCAGATAATGTACATATCGCACGCTTGGTATTTAAGTGACCAAATTCAAAATTAAGCTAAATCCAATTCAAAATATTCTTTATGCAAGTAAACTTGTATACAAGTGCTTTTGAATCATCAACATCTACTGCTGGTTCGGAAAGCTGTTCCCACCAAGAAGAACCAGCAGGAAACTTTTCTTAAAGAATAATTCATATTAGTAGTTACATATAGCTATCACTGTCTTGTACAGAGTCGAAGAGTAGCTATATTCAAGCATTCTTATCGTCTAAGTAATCCTCAATAGTATAGTAGGCTTTCTGTATTAAACTTTTTATAATATATTTTTAATTGAGTTATATACTTTGTTATCCTTATATAAATGTCATCAATGTTTTCTTGCTCTTTCAAGTTATGGGTCTTTATAGCACTCACAACTTTTGTAGGCATTACGCTACGCTTTATTAAAATCTGTTACAGATCAATCTTTCGAATTAGGTCATTTTAGTATTAAACGTGCGATATAGGTAAATATACATAGCAGACCTTAAAATATACAAAGAATATTGAGTAATAATAGTTTAGCTTTCATTTGAGTAAATTGATACTTACTATTTGGCTGAGTCGGTGAGCTGATACTCTCGCCTGCGATCGTAGCACTCTTGTATGCCGGAGTCAGACCAAAGCGCTTTGATTGCTTCCACGTACGGGCTTTCGAAAGTTGTCACGCTCTCGTAATCAATTGATGATATCAACTCCGCCTTTTCCTGAAATTTTCGAATATTAATGTGTTATTTCTACGCCTAACGTACGCTGCTTAACTTCAGCGGCACGCCGGTTTTAATGCGGATCTGCAGGCCTACCATGAACTCTTATTGCGACTCGATTGAAGACGTAAACGAATTTTTATACCATGACGTCTTAAAGACGCACACTTTAAGTCGTTGCCGAATGAGCATTCGGGATTCGTCCTAAGAACATGTGAGTAAAAGAGAGAGAGTTATCTATAGTTCATATAACGTTATCCTTTTCAAACATTACGACTCAAATGCAATTCACACATCATGGTACGAAAAGAAAGCGGTTCGCGGTCGTCGTTTAGGCCTGCTGGCCTACCATGAACTCTTATTGTGACTCAATTGAAGACGTAAACGAAATTGTTTTGCTTTTTCATACCATGAAGTATTAAAGACGAACACTTTAATTCATTGCCGAATGAGCATTCGGAATTCGTCCTAAGAACATGTGAGTAAAAGAGAGAGTTATTTATAGTTCAAATAACGTTATCCTTTTCAAACATTACAACACATGCAATTCACACTTCATGGTACGAAAAGAAAGCGGTTCGCGGTCGTCCTTTAGGCCTGCTGGCCTACCATGAACTCTTATTGTGACTCAATTGAACACGTAAACGAAATTGTTTTGCCTTTTCATACCATGACGTCTTAAAGACGCACACTTTAAGTCGTTGCCGAATGAGCGTTCGGAATTCGTCCTAAGAACATGTGAGTTAAAGAGACAGAGTTATCTATAGTTCATATAACGTTATCCTTTTCAAACATTACGACCCAAATGCAATTCACACTTCATGGTACGAAAAGAAAGCGGTTCGCGGTCGTCGTTTAGGCCTGCTGGCCTACCATGAACTCTTATTGTGACTCAATTGAACACGTAAACGAAATTGTTTTGCTTTTTCATACCATGAAGTATTAAAGACGAACACTTTAAGTCGTTGCCGAATGAGCATTCGGAATTCGTCCTAAGAACATGTGAGTAGAAGAGAGAGAGTTATCTATAGTTCAAATAACGTTATCCTTTTCAAACATTACGACCCAAATGCAATTCACACTTCATGGTACGAAAAGAAAGAGTCGCCGCGTTGGTTTTTATGCCAACTTATACAATCTTCATTCAAGTAAGCTCGTTCGAGCACTTTTGAATCGCAAATGATCAATATGATTAATGAAGCTACAACTGGTTAGTTTTGTTGCTCTTACTGAGAAGAACCAGCAAGAAACTCGGCGGTCAATCTTTTAAACATTTTCAATTTTACATTATTCAACCGCAGTCTTGTATGAAGCTGTAAGGATTTTTAAATCCAGACATTTTTATCATCCAAATAATCTTTAATTTTCTAATATGCTTTACGTATAAGCATATCTCTTACATTTGATTTAAACCTTTCGATGGATGGATTGCGGAATTTTATTTTAAATTTTTAGCAAAAAAGATGAAAATTAGTCACAGGCACTCATAAAGAGTGTTCGCAATGGCAGTCGAAAAAACTTTTACTATATGTAAGTAATATAAATATTGAGCAATAATTACCGAATTGGACGGAATTCCGTATTGTATTTTGAGTAAATCCATAGCACGTATCATGCTCTGCATAGCCATGAAGATGTTCTGGTAAACAAGTTTGATGAACCCGCGTTTGTCTTCGTCACTGTAACCGGACCCGTGGATGATTCTCATCTGCTTGATGAATGTTGATTTGCCGGACTCGCCCGTGCCTGAGACGAACAAATCACAATATTAGCGGCTTGTGCGTCTATGACTTAAACCCCCCCCCCCCCTAAAAATTATTACAGAAAAGTTAAAAACCCTTGATATCTTTACACACCAAAATGTCTTATCTATTAACTTTAATGTGCCAGTTTTATAGAGCTCAAATGTTCCATTTGTGGAATACTTAAAAACTTAACTGAAAAAAGTAAAAGTAGCGCCCTGTTACTATTCCACAGCTGGGCATAGGCTTTCAAGAGAAAATAGTTGAAGCTTAGTATATCGTGCTGCTGTAATCCGGACCGATAGATTACACATATCCCAGGAATACAGGATTCCCCACAATGTCTTCTTTGTGTTTGATAAATTTCAAATATCCTATTAGGCATATAAATCCTAATAGTAAAACTAATTAGTGTCTGCCCGGGGTTTGAACCCGTGACCCATGATAAGAATCACACGGTCTTAAGGTTCAGCTATTACGGTTTCGCGGAATAATTAAGACTTCTATTTAACCTTAATAATAACGATTTAGACTCATTACTTAGATATATATTTTAGTAGTAAGTATGTTCATCATGGTATGAAGGACGTGGAACAAAATATTTTATGAAAATAAATATATGGGACACTTACACACACGGTCGCCCTTCCCCAAAGAAAGTAACTCAATGCTTGTGTTATGGGTGAGGGACAACTGGTAAATATACTACATATATAATTTTAAATACATACTTAAATACCCCCAGGCCCAAAGAACATCCAAATTGTTTTATAGAAAATGTTGGCCCTTGGCGGGAATCGAACCCGCGACCCGCGGAGCTGAGGGCAGGGTCACTGCCCACTGCGCCAACGGGCCGTCCAATTTAAGGTTACCTGGTAATCTATAAACTTCAGATATAACACATCTATTTCTATTAAAAACTTTGTAAGTCTAAGTTACAGTTACCTGTTTTTCTGCGGGTGCCAATACAAAAGGTTTCTTCTTAGAAATTATATAATACAATATATCAGGTTATTACTTTCTATTAATATTGCTTTTGGCGACCTCTGATGACGCAGTAATGCAATTAGGTTTACCACTGAGTTAAGCGAGCAAACGTACATTGCACGTGTTGATCTGTTTTTGTTTAAATTTAAGTTGTGAGCACGCAATTATTTTCAAGGGGTTGGGAGTTGCATCCACGGACAGGTCCCTATTAGTTTTTTTCCGCTTAACTAATATTTACAATTCATCCACGAAACTTGCATATTTCTTGGGAATTCCTAGCAAAAGCAAAAGTCTGTCAGACTTTCATTACTAATCCGCTGGACCGATATTGATAAAATTTGGCATAATGAATGTATATAAACCAGGTAACATATAGAATACATACAACATAAAAACCTGCTTTTCACTAACAGGGAAAAACCAATCAATTATAGAGGGTACTTAAAAGCATAAGTCGGCGCAAACGAATTCACTGGATTTGCACTAATACCACTAGTGTAATAAAAAACAAACATCGCTATGTTCACGTTGATTTAAAGTGTGAAATATTGTGTGATTACACCTGATATTTTACTTCATGCATTTTATATTTACTAATCTCCAACCTTTTTTTTGTTACTTAATGTAGAACAACATATTTTTCAATGACTTAGGTTAAAAGCTTAATTAATACACACTAAATTTGATGGTTGCTCCATTTTGTTCAGTAACATCTAAATCACATAGAACAGTCTGTTGTTCTACAAATAAAGTTGTATACAGCTTTTCGATGTTTAATGAAATAGGGCTTTTATAAAGCAATTATGTAGTTTAGTAACTTCAGTGAAAATTAAAAAAAAATAATAATAAATTGTGTGCACCTGATTTAAGAAGCTATAAAAATATATAATTAATAATAACACATCCCATGCTTTAATAAATTAAGTCCTCAGCTCTAAAACATGTGATGAAAGGACTTATAATTAACACAAAAGAACATATACATATAAATATTGCACTATAATTTGTACTGTTCACTTCCTTAAATCAAATATTTTATGACCACAAATAATGTCTATTTTAAAATATGACTACTGTAAAGATAATTTCTAAGACTAAATATAGAAGTATAAGGCTACTTATATATAAATAATAACTGGGTGTTCAAGTCTTACTCAATAATTTTTTTTAATGCAATTAAATAATAAAAAAGAAATTAAGGGCTGCTGATATCTGGGATTTGATCCTGGGTATCTTCACTTTTATAGTTCAACTTTACAAATGAAAGCAAAATTAACCTTTGTATTCTATTTATATTTAAGCAATTTTTCAATGGCTGAAAACAGTAGCCCTGTTTTCGTCATTTTTTTATAAATAAAATCGATTTATCACCCGTGAAACCTCCTACATACTAATTTCACGAAAATCGTTGGAGACGTTTCCGAAATTAAGATTATATATATACAAGATTAGCTCATTTACATATTAAAGATTCACAAAATACATATAAAATGTCTCAAGGATCTAGATGTTAACTCATAATAACTACTTTTATGTTTTAAAAATTGGAGTTCTAGAAAAAAATTGTGACACACTGATTTCCACGTGGGAGAAGCTGCTAGCACAGCTAGTATACTAATAAAATAATAAATTACAATACCAAAGGATACTAAAATAGTATGTTATATGGATACTTTCAATTGATTTATATTGATTGTTTCTCTATAGTAAGGTTTAGTAATATTTTATTGTCACAACAAATAGGCAAATGAAAATTAACATTTACTTTAATTGGGCATACCTGACGGTAATAAATAGAAAGGAATCTCTTTAAAATAAAAACTGTGGGACTAAATAAAGGTACTAACCTTCATTACTAAATGAATAACAATATTTATAATTATTATCACTAAAAGCACATTGCTTTCCAATGCTATGCTATTTTATCATTGTGAGTTTGATTATCTTAAAGAACTCAGATCAAAATTTGTTTTCTATTGATAAACAAAAGATGTGGTAAAACTGTAAATATGAATAATTCATATCAACTCTTATAATAAACTCTTTGGTCACATATAGCCTAATGTGTCTACATTATTTTGTAATCAGATACATTAATTTACACATCAATCTATCTTTAATAAATATCTTTGAAAGCCTGTTATCAATAATATAGGATGACTAGTACTGACAAGTCTCTCGACTTAAATCATAATGTTGCTGTCAAGAATAAGATAATAAGCCAAAGAAATGTAGGTTCCATAATGTAAAGAATCTGAATATTTTAAAATGCATCCAGGAAGAATTGTTACTTATATTTATAAAGGATTGAATTGGAATGGCGAGTGATCAGAAATCAAAGTACTAAAAAATTTGACACAAATGTTAACAAAGATTTGTTAATTTTTAGTTATAAAATTAAATATATTGCAACTTTATATATTGTTCATGGGCTGAACTCAAAAACACATGTTTCGGATTAGGAATAGGTGTAAATGTTGAAATACATCGTTACATTGTTTTTAGCAGCAATACCAACTGAGTTCAAAATTAAATATTGAGCCGTTTGTTTGTGCAAACTGAAGCATTTTTTTATGCATTGTCCTTCACAATGAAAACTTTAAATTCATTTATCGCAAAACATGATTTTTAACTTTATAAGAAAAAGTCTGTTTATAAGGAGACTAGTCCATCTTTTTTTTAAAAGGGTTATTTTGATAACAAAACACAGATTAGTTTGTATTAATACAGTAATGTGTAAATACTTAAATATTAAAACTTATTGTATTCTTTCTTTGACACATAATAAATACATTTATACATAATAAATATTATCAGTAATTGTATATTACAGTTAGATCCACTATACTAAACTAGATTAGATTGACTTATATCATATGGCAAGCCTCAAACCATAAGTATATATCAACAAAGATCAAAAGCATACAATATATGCCTAAGCATACATTACTTCTACATCTTAGCACCTTCATATATTCATAGTAAATTGTTTGGATTAGATGTTCTATTAGCTCATTACAACCTTGATATAACATTAAATAGTAAATTATTTTTTATAGTTCTATCCAACCTCAAAAAGTTATACTTAAAATTAAATTATTTTATATTTTAAATTGAGCAATCAAATATGAAATGACTTTTTAAGGTAGTAATTTGATCTGAATCAATAAAAATATTTTCCCAATACTAATATCTGATAAAAAATATAACAAAATAATAATTAATAATATTTACCAAGCAGAAGAAGTTTAAGTTCTCTTCTGGCATCGCGTTTGTCCTTTCGGAGTTGCCGCTCTATTTCTTGGTTGATTCTCTTTTGTTCTTTTGCTTCTTCCGACATGCAGCACTCCATCTTTCCTCGAGGCGGAGGGCCACAGTTCGTCCTCACGCGCGGATCCCTGTCCCTTCGGCAGGCCTATCAACCGAGGCACACCACTCCTAAAAACGATATAACATTACGCTCACTGCATTACGATAACGATTATTTTCCGACACAACATATATTAATCCACACACCGCCTCGACGGCACGTGAACGATCATCCGATGTAAAATCTAATAAATCCTAAAACCGACAATCCGGTCACTGGGTGTGGTGACTTATGATCAGTCATATACATATACGCTTCTGTCAACTGACATAAACACTTCGAAATCCGTTTATATACGAGCTTCGAACCTTGTAAAGCGATCGTTTAATCTCATTAATGTAACTAGATTCAAGAAACCTATGGCTACTCCCTGCACGTGTGTAATAATATAATTAATACTGTGAGCAAACAGCAAATTGATGATACTTAGACAATCTACTGATAACTAGAACGGCTTATGTCTAGGTTACGATGTGATATACCGTGCCCGCAATTATTAAACACTGTTCAACGGTATTATCCCCCGCGTTACCTACCCGAGTTTATATCCATAGGGCACGATCAAATTGTTCACTTCAATTATTCCACTAACCACGATTTTATATACTCCAATCATACAACGTCCGCCTCTCTCAATATGGCGCTGAGCGATTTTAGGCGAGGTAACTACTGCGCGTGCGTCGTGCCAGTATTAACAAATAAAAAATTATGAAAAGTAATTCGATCAAGATATACAAATTAACCATAAGTAGAATTATATCGTTTCATAGTGTTTTCTTTGGACTGGATTTAATACTAGTGTATCAGTTTTTTAATTTTCATGCTTATCAAATTGTGTGACAATCATCTGTCAGTCAGTCCAATAATGTTTGGTCATTAGCTTATCTTATTCATATTTTATTTTAAGTAACAGTCTATAAAATACTTTAAATACATTTAGAACGAAACAGGAAGTCTCTGGTCTATTATTTAGCCAGCACATGTCTATAAATATGTATCTTTAAATATTAAAAAAAAAAGTTCACATTACTAATTACTGTAATAAATAAAGTTTTCTTTAAAATTAACCAGAAAAGATTTATTTGTATTATATCTTAAAACTTAACAATATTGTTAAATGAATACAGCTAATTTGCAATGTTACCTATTAAATATATAATGTGGTAATACTTGAATTATCGTTCACCCTAACTTTAAATTTTAATGTTTTTAGAGTATCGTGAACTATAGTAATTACGTATTGTAATATCGTAAACATATATAAATTTAGTAGAAAGCATTCATAATTACTTCGTAGCATAGATAAATGACTTAAAGACGCCTTTACGTATACATTATACACATTGTTTAATTAAAAAAGGTGCACATAAGAAATAAGTTTAAAAATATTTTTTTAAGAGATGGCATATGGATGGCTTTGATGTTTAACTGGTAAGCTAGAATTTTTTTTTTATAAAGTTACATTTATTTTATTTATTGTTTGACGGGAAAGCTAAAAACGTTTCCATGAACGCAGTATATTTCCTAAAATAATATCTACTATTGTAAGCAATCAGGTGAGAATTGCTGAATATTGATCGTATTTAATATCTCAAAGAACAAAAATGCTTATACTCATTTTGAATCATAAGTGTAAACTAAGGAAAAAGATATCACCTGAAAAAGGATGGAACCAGAATTGGGCTCAAATATTACAGAAACCCCACATGTATCTAAAAAATCTTATTTTTTTCTGTTTAAATATCACTATAAATATTATAAACTTTCAATTTGAGTATGTTAGAAAATATATTTAATGATGATTTTTATAATGGTATTAAAGTAGTTAATGCCTTAAACGGAACGTATCAATGTCAACTTGTTACTTTTTTAATTGCCTAAACAGCGCTGGATTCCAGCGTTTTTAGTATAAATAGACCAAAAAAAAAAAAGATTAATTAATTACGTTTTTGTGAACATAATAATTTAAAATATTTATATAAAAAATAATATATTAGCTTCATTTTATTAACAATAATTACTTTCCAGGTATAAAAAAGGTGTTTAAAATAAATAAAAAATTTCATTGGCTGTGTGGCTTACCTACGATCTTAATCTCTGTGGGATCAAATAAAAATATATTGCAATATATATCAATTATTAGTCGTCTTTTAAATTTTAATGCAAGTTGCCATAGGGTATAGACTAGTAACTAAAATATACGTTGCGGTTATGAATGTGTTTTCTCGCAATTTTTGTTTTACTGACGACAAAAAATTTAATGATCAACTTTTACTTCAATGATGATAGCTTATTGTTATATTTTTTATCACAAATCCGTTCGTTCAAATTATGTTCTTATGGTATTTAGCATATACTTGTAGTTGTCCATAACCTTAGACTATAACTTTTATTTTATAGTTCCACCATAGAAATTAAATAAAATAATAATTTATCCTAAGATAACAAGTATTTTTCTATCTTACAATACAAAAATTAATACTGTAACGTGAAGCCCAAATATGTATGAAATTCTGACACTGTCCTTTTAACATCACCCGTGATAGTTAGTGTTGTTAGTTAAAAATAAATATTTCTACCCATATAGGTATGTAGATTTCGATAATTTAATGAATTCATGAGTCCATTAGCCTCAGACGTTTACATACGTTATTACACTTTATACCTATATCTACCTAAAAAAAAGGATTTCATGGAAATCAACTGAATTTAGGAATTGTGCTTGCAATTTTTAAGTTTTTAATCGTATTTTTAATATCTTTGTTCTATAGGATCCGTTGACACATTTTCACAGATTTTTTTTTTTATAAAAAAAGGAAGGGTAGATTCAATATTATTATTATTATGACGCAAGTACACATGTATTAATATTTCTTATTACATGCGACGTTTTAAAATTTTTATTACGTCACCTGCTAGTTTTATAAGCAATTACAAATTTAAAATATGAGTCTTACGAATATCGTCCTTTCCATAATTGCCGTGCTTTTCGGCGCCGTGATGTTTACCATCTTTATGGAAACTATCAAACGCGTCTTAACTACTTTGCTGTTCCATTTATTGTAGGTAGAAATAACATGTGAAATAATGTTTCACTCATTAATCATTCATTCTCCTACCCTTATTCCACTCTAAGTGAGGTCGGCACAACATGTTTTAAACCTGTTGTCAAATATTTTGGCTAGTTTTTTTACGACCGGCCGCCTGTCTGACGTCAACTTACCTTAGTCGCCTTCTACAACACCTCGGTTAGAAATGAGGGTGGTCTATTTTTGGATACCACACGGCGGAAATAATGTTTGAGCTTCACTATCCCAACATAACATTTTTTATATTTATTTATTCTTTTAATATTTAATAATTATATTCATTATTAAAAACCGAAGCTTTTCAGTTTGCGAAAAGGTGCGCGAAAATAAATCAAAACAGGACAATAATAATACGTCCTGGCCGTGGGAAGCCAGAGCAATTCGGCTAGTTTATCCATATAGTATAATTTATAGAAGCAGGCGTTACTTTGCGGAATTCCATATTACAAGTAATATAACAGAAACAACCACTTTGCTATAATCCGCACGGGTTAAGTGAATGCATGCAAAGCCAATGTGTATGAAGCAGGCAAAATCTACGCACCTTATACATGTAGGACCAGCCACCACATGCACCCCAAGGCGCAATTCACCAGCAACAACGAACACAAAAGCAGCACACACACCCACCACCACAATCTCGACGATCGTTTCGCCCCGAAACCGAAGCATCATCAGGAGGATAGGCTTCACGACAAAAATCGTACTGCGCCGCGCTACCCACACAAGCAGTCTTAAATAGTTCAACTCCCACCAATACCCTCCCCTCCGAACACATGCAGCAAAACGGAATTAGATACATTTACTTGCTCGTTAATTAAGTGACCATTGTTATTTTTTATTATCTCAAGATGCTCTAACGTATTGAGGCGGAGTCCCTTATCACAAGTGTGGAGAATATGATATGAATGGTCATTAGGCACTTTATGACCGCTTTCTAGCAAATGTTTTGCAAAATTAGAATTTTGTGGTTTATTATTCCTAAACGCAGCCATATGTTCCCGGAATCGAACCGCAAAACTTCGGCCAGTCTGACCCACATATGTACCGTTGCACTCAGGACAATCTATTTTATAAACCCCAGATTTTTTACCCTTATCTAATGTATCTTTATTTTTACACAACAAACTACGAAGCGATTGGTTAGTTTTAAAAGAGAGTTTAGTACCCGATTTTGATTTAAAAAATTAACAGATCGAGTGGCAAATATATTTAAATCAAAATCGGGTACTAAACTCTCTTTTAAAACTAACCAATCGCTTCGTAGTTTGTTGTGTAAAAATAAAGATACATTAGATAAGGGTAAAAAATCTGGGGTTTATAAAATAGATTGTCCTGAGTGCAACGGTACATATGTGGGTCAGACTGGCCGAAGTTTTGCGGTTCGATTCCGGGAACATATGGCTGCGTTTAGGAATAATAAACCACAAAATTCTAATTTTGCAAAACATTTGCTAGAAAGCGGTCATAAAGTGCCTAATGACCATTCATATCATATTCTCCACACTTGTGATAAGGGACTCCGCCTCAATACGTTAGAGCATCTTGAGATAATAAAAAATAACAATGGTCACTTAATTAACGAGCAAGTAAATGTATCTAATTCCGTTTTGCTGCATGTGTTCGGAGGGGAGGGTATTGGTGGGAGTTGAACTATTTAAGACTGCTTGTGTGGGTAGCGCGGCGCAGTACGATTTTTGTCGTGAAGCCTATCCTCCTGATGATGCTTCGGTTTCGGGGCGAAACGATCGTCGAGATTGTGGTGGTGGGTGTGTGTGCTGCTTTTGTGTTCGTTGTTGCTGGTGAATTGCGCCTTGGGGTGCATGTGGTGGCTGGTCCTACATGTATAAGGTGCGTAGATTTTGCCTGCTTCATACACATTGGCTTTGCATGCATTCACTTAACCCGTGCGGATTATAGCAAAGTGGTTGTTTCTGTTATATTACTTGCCATATAGTATAGTTAACGTACACCTTTTACGTACTCAGAATCAATGTATTATCATCATCATATCGGCATCATTATATCGGTATACTTTTTCGGACTTATACGGTGCAGATAGATAGGTGTAACAGAAAGACAGACTTTCGCATTTATAATATTAGTTTACATTTATATATTTTGCATTTAAGGATATTATACTGTCAGTATTGAGTAGTAAAAGTAAAGTATTTGTTATTAGTAATTAAAATAGAAAAATTTGAAAATAAATATTTTCTGGTAGTTTTGTTTTTTTTTATTTAATATTTATCTTAAGTGGTAAGTTGGTCCATTATGACTTAGACTTTGATATGTAGTTTAGGTTAAGGTATTGGTTATATATTGGGTTTCGAGATAATTAAATTTATGTTTTTTAAGTTTGAATTGGATTAAACGAGGATTGAAACCATTACGAAAAATCTGACCTTATCTTTTGATTAAATAATGTCTATAATATATTTGAAAACATATTTATTTGTTAATCAATATAGGCTGTTCTTATATTACGAATTTCATTGTAAAAATATATATTAAAAAGAAATACGCAACTTACCTATTTTTATTATAGAGATTGTATAGCCGCTATTTAGCACTTCAGCACTTTATCAACACATATAACACTAAACACACATTTTATCGTTTCGTTCTCTATTATTACACCTTGTACTAGTGACTGGGAAACCTTGTCACATAATCGCTGTTATATATATGTAGTGGTTATACGTCAGAGGATTTAAGTAATGTATCTATTTCAGAAGCTTTATAAGTGTGACCGAGGTAGCTGTAGCGACCTCTAGTAAAGTCACATTTACGACAAAGGCCAGGATTATTTTAGTGTTCGTTTTTGCTGAAAAACGGGCATGCTAAGTTTTTTAAGTCTAAGCTATTTAACTGGATCAACTTACTACCGATTTTATGTACTAAGTAGGTAATACTAAGCTTGGAGAACTGTATGTGAACGTCTTGTTATTTCATGTAAAGAACTATCTTCTCTGTTACATAACATCCGCTATACTATCACGTCTGTATCTGTAGATAATATATTATATATACGGAAAGAATAGATGGACTCGGACCTGAGCGACGAACAGTACGACGCGAAACCGGACTAAACATCCCCTGCATACGACACCTACGGCCAGTATGAAGAAGACAAATCAATTTGCTTCGCTTGTTAAGAAACCCACATCTCAAATCCCTCTCAGGCTCAAGTCATTAGGCCAGAGCCTAGGCCAAAAGGCCTTAATTAAGGCTTAAGGCCTGCGAGGAATGGCCCGGGTAGGGGGATACTCCTCGAAGCCTGCACCACACCCGTCTTCGGGCGAGTAAGAAGACCCCTGTTGCTGTTTTAAAGGCCCTAATTTACTTTTAAGTTCTATAAGTTGTTAATGCGTCAGTCGCGCGATTTCCCTCAATTTCATTTTTAGGTTGAGTAAGTATTCAGTACAAGGCGCTTGTATATTATATGTTTTTATTAAATTTTAAGAGGAAATTTTTATTTGGATATTCATTTAAATACGTGACATATTTATAACTTTATAAAGAAATGATTGTTCTCTGCGTTGTAATGGAATTTTAGGTAAGTATTAATATTTAAACTTTAAATAAATAAAACACGTCTTACAAAAGTAATAAAATTGTTTTATTCTATATAATGTTTATAATTTCTTACATCACTTCAATACTAGGTGGATTTAGGTGAGACATCGATTACACCTGCACAAAAACAAAAGTGGAAAGTGCTTTTTACCGGACCGACCCAAGGGTAGTACCTGGCAATAAATAAAGCACATCGAGGCTTAGAGAGAGAAAATCGGCTAGATTCTGCTTTATAGAGCATTGTCTCTGTCGCACAGACTGACGAACCCGTGTGAAACGTCACATACTAACTGACAGTGACAGCGCTCTACGAAACCGAACCTGGCCGGCTGTTTCGTTCTAAACATTAATGGGCATTATTTAATGCCGGGTACTATACGTATTTTGTACCCGCTGAATTCTATTTCAAGGCCAATTTGACCTCAAAACTCCGAGAACACTAAAAAAACAGATATATGTACTTACTTAGGAAAATCGGGAGTTTTAGTGTTATTGTCAAAACGGCTAATGGTTTCAACAAGCTTTATGTTACGAAAAACATGAAAATCATGCTTGGTTCTGTTGAACAAAATTTTTTATATCACTAACTAACTAACTTCTTTTTGTAAGTAAAAACAAATATATGTTATATTTGTTTTTTTAAGTTTTCTCGAAATTTTAAGGATTACCGTTCAAACTGACCGTGCCCATAGGTCGGTCTGATTAAATTCAATTTCCACTTTTTTTTATGTGTCAGTGTTACTAATTTAAGGCTAATAAATATATAATCAGCCTTAAAAATAAGTAATTTTCCGTACAGATTATTGCTTTTATTTGTGTATATTATTTTTATGTCACGCAGTCTTTATACAGTTGAGATCATTGTTGGGTGGTGACCACCCACCAAACGCTTTTTCAAATTCCTTAGCCACGGCTATAGTTAAGTGATCATGGCATTTGTTAGCAACTATTTGTATACCTACTGGCAGACCCTTTTCTGTAAGTCCCAATGGACAGGCGGTTGCCGGCAGGCCTAATGCATTGAAAATAGTTAAATATCCACAATTTAAAAATTTATAAAATATTCTATAGTGCAGATGAGCCGGATATGGGAATGTCGGAAACAGTAACACTGCGTCGTCGGATAACGCTTTCTGAAAATAAACAAAATATTATACTAAATTTAGTTTATAAATTTTTAAATAAGTAATTTATAAATCACCACAATCTCGACGATCGCTTCGCCCCGAAACCGAAGCATCATCAGGAGGATAGGCTCCACGACAAAAATCGCGACTGCGATTTTTGTCGCACACAGTGCGATTTTTGTCGTGGAGCCTATCCTCCTGATGATGCTTCGGTTTCGGGGCGAAGCGATCGTCGAGATTGTGGTGGTGGGTGTGTGTGCTGGTTTTGCATGCATTCACTTAACCCGTGCGGATTATAGCAAAGTAGTTAGTTCTGTTATATTGCTTGTAGTATGGAATTCCGCAAAGTAACGCCTGCTTCTATAAATCATATAAATAATTTATAAATTCTTTTTTTTGTTTAGTAGGCGAGCGCTTGACTGCAATCATGCCTGATGGTAAGCGATGATGCAGTCTAAGATGGAGCGCGCTTATATATAGATATAGATATAATAGATGCCTATTATATCTATATCTATATATATATATAATATATAGATATAGATATAGATCTATTATATATATATATTATATATATATATAATAGATGCCTATTCACTCTTGCTATGAAGGTACCCATATCATAAGTATTGGGAAAGATTGATGCCGGGAGAGAATTCCATTCCCGTGCTGTGTGCAACAAAAATGACGAAGCGAAGCGCTGTGTCCGTCTTCGTGGGATGTCGATAACATAAGGATGAAACTTCTCCCGGTGCCTAGCGGTGCGATGATAAAACGGCGATTGTTGAATAAGGTCATGTACCTGGTATTTGGCAGATCCTTCCCACAAATGGGAATATTAATAATAATAATAATAATCATTTATTCGGATATGGTGTTACAAACAGATACTTAAACTAATGACATACCTGTCTGTAACACCATACCGAATAGGTCACAGCTCAGCGTATGTCCTGCCTAGGCGCTGATTTTCAGCAGTAACCCGAAATGTGCAATGTATGGCAACAGTGTACCGTATATATATATATTATATATACGTATAACGGTATATATGTACATATATAAATGTGTATATTATATAAAATATTAAATAAATAACAGTGTACAATTTATATGATATAAAAGCTTTACGGAGATGTAATATATATAAAATAATACGTGAATAATAATAATTATGAATAAGAGAATGTAATAATATGCCGCTTTATAGAATTGATGTCTCCACCGAAAAGTTTTGACATCAATTTGTTTATTAATCATTAGTGTTTTTAATTTATTTTTAAATGCGATTTTGGAACGTGAATCTCGAATGGGCGGAGGAATGTTATTCCAACATCGTATGGCGGCATATTTAAAACTTCCCCTGAATTTATTTTTCTTTTATTATATTCTTGTATACTTTAAAATCAAGAATCTAGAGGTCGAAGTAGATCCAAAAAAAGGATGGGATCAGGACATGATCTAGACTCTAGATCATGTCTTCCAATCTTTTTTGTGCCTTACCTTATCATGTTTATGTAGCATACATTACTTATAATTATATACCATAACTTTTAATATCAAAAAAATTAATTGTTCATTTAAGAAACTCAAATGTTAGGTTTAAGAAAAAAGAATTAGCGGTATTATGTTTTTCAGTCCATTTGGCACCGAAATCCATCATTGCATTTAAATGACCTGGAGCGAAAGTGTAAACCTCGTGTCGAGTCCATTTTTGAATTGCTCCCTTTAATACTCAAATTATTTCGTGGGACTCACGCCCATGCTCCCGATAATTTGAAAAAACGCTTTGGAAAATGCTAATGAAATGCTAATGGAAGATGCACAGTTTCTTCGAATTTATGTATTATAAAAAAATGTTAGTTCATTGTTTTTGATTAATGTTCCGCTGTCTTTATTAGTCCGAACGGTGAAACCCTGTGACTCTCGGCAAGGGATAGCAGGTTTGAATCCCGAGAAAGCAATGACTTTCTCTATTAAAAAAACCTATGTTTCTTATTGATATTTAAAATTCATGATAAGCTTTTCACTGATGGAAAACATCATGAGAAAACCTGCATGTCAAGACAGTTTCTGGGATATGTGATACCTACAATTTGCATTCGAGCACTGTGGAAGCCTTAAGTTCTTACCCTTCTCTTCAAAAGGAGAGAAAAGGCCTATGCTGAACAGTGGGATCGTAAAAATTCTTAGCAAAACTATAAGAAATAATCGTAACTTCAACTAACATTAAAATCTGACTTAATCTCTTCAAATATCCGTAGTAAATCCTTATAATAATTCTTTGGTAAAGCATCGAAAAACTTTTTTAGTGGGCCATAGGCAACACTCGTTAGCGAATGGTTCGAAAGACCCAAGATCTTCTTCAGAACATCTGGCCATACAGACACCCATTGGTCTCGTTTCTCATTATCAGTGTATATATTATAAATGTGTTGTATATTGAGGAGAATTCTGACGCTTATTTCCCACATGTGCTCCATATTGGCTATTTTTAGCTGAAATCATCAAAACGAATATATGAAAATTTGGTGTGAACCTGGATCATGGATATGATCAATCAACTATAAAATTCACACGAAAAAATATTTGTAGTGAGGTATATTTAATGGAGAAAAAATTATAGGTACCAAAGTTTTTTTTTCATATTCAGTAACTACTATAGATTAACAAACTTATTTCGTTATTGATTTTCAAGTTTTAAATAAAAGATCTGTCATGACTGTGGCTTAATATTTTTGTAGTGAAATAATTAATAAATGTACTGTACAAATCATGCTCTCGCGGAATAGTATCAAGAATGCTAACAGCGTTTCCGCTTTCGGATTTTGTTTGAATATAGATTGTCAATATTATTAATAAATACAATTTTAACATTCTTACCTCCTTGACTTCGACATTATAAGTTGTCTCTAAGTAAGCCTTAGCTTTATTTAATCCTTTTCTCACATCCGATCCAATTTTGTCTGTTACGTTGCTACCATCACCCTCCATATAGTAAAAGTTGAGGCGAGTGAGATCAACCTATTTATCAATAAAAAAATAAAGTTACTGCCAACTTAAACTCATATCTCTTAAGCTGACTTGTAAACTTGCTTCTAGGAAGCAAAGCGAGCAAATGAAAATTGGTGGTTGCATTTTCCACGGCGTCGTTACTCGATAGTGGCAGCTGGAGTAGCGTGGGCATAAAGTCAAGCATTATTTAAGATTTGCATTATTCTGTATATTTGTGTTTTATACTATATTTTAAAACTAACTAAAAATAAAATGGATAGTAGATTTTGAAACCCATATTTAAACAGCGTACTTCAAGTATATATAGTTAGTCTATAATATGTGGACATCGCAAATTTTTAGGGAGTTGTACATTTCACACAAAAACTATATTGATGTAAACATATTGCAAAGATACGGTAATAGTAAATACGGTAAGAATATCTACTTCTTAAAACGTTTTTCGAAGGAGATCTCTAACCTTAAATTAAATTATTAATATCCTATATTCTGTACATAGACATAAATAAATAAATAAATATACAGGACATTTACCCACACGGTCGTCCGTCCCTTAAAGTATGTAACTTAATACTTGTGTTATGGGTGACGGACATCTGGTAGATATACTACATATATAAGTTTAAATACATACTTAAATACAAATAAACACCCAGGCTCGAAGAACGAACAATTTGTTTACAGAAAATGTTGGCCCTCGGCGGGAATCGAACCCGCGACATGTTTCTTTAGTTACAATATTTGGACATTTACACTATAATTATATGCTGATATGATGTAATGTATGTAAATATATTGGAAGAACACATTTTTCAAACCAAGATACCTGATCACCTACAGATTTGTATATTTAAAAATATGCTTAATAGTTAAAAATGATTGGGACGAAATTGGTATATTATATTTACCGGTTTGTCAAAAGGTACATCAGGTCCACTGGGTTGTTTTAAAACTTTAAGAAGTAAAGTTAAATCTTCAGCATATCGTGTTAAGGGCCCAAGTGCGAAAAACTCTTGAAATTCGGAATCTAAGCAATCTGGGATGTGACCTAAAGCAGAAGTTATTAATATTTATTTTATAATGTAACAAGTATTTTTCTTTGAATCTCATTTTTTTTTTAAATGAAATATATATTTTTTTATTATCCTGCAGATTTCACTTGCCTTCTACAGACAGAAGCCTAGGTGTGGGTTTGTGTCCATAAATACCATTAAACATCGGTGGTAGTCGTAAAGACCCTGCTATATCTGATCCTACACCCATTAAAGAAGCAGCCGATGCAATTAACGCCGACTAAAAAATGTAAGTAAGATTATAAACAATGATAAATATGCATATTATTATGATTTAAAAATTTAACGCTTAAGTATAGCATTAATACAAATAAGAATTTACTTATTAAATTTTCATGTTTCATTATTTTTCCAAAATAAAAAAAAATAGATCCAATAGACAATTTCTGGGAATATAGTGCATAAGAAGTAGAACAGAAATAAATTTCGGCTTGATAAGTGTATCTTTTTTATGTGCTTCTGAATTAAAAATATGTCCGCTCGTAACAATGGCTTTCACAAACATTCTTATGAGATAACCGAATCGAAAATGGAGCGAAATATGGAAAATATTCCTATTAACAGTTTTATAGCTAGGATTCATGAAAGCTTTGAAGATATTGTCGTAATTGTTGCTTACCTCTCCGCCAGAGGATCCGCCAGTAGTCCTCTTCTGATCGTAAGGGTTCATAGTCAAACCCGTGACGTTGTTATATGTTTCCCAATTCATACATAGTTGTGGTGTGTTGGTCACGGCTATGGGTATAGCTCCAGCTGCTCTCGCCAAGCGTACTATATCTGCATCCTTTTTAGCCGGATTTCTGTATGGATAGACTGTCCCGCAGTCATTGCTCATGCCTTAAATTGATTAAATCTAATCGTATGATAGTGATAGAAAAATGTTATCCGCATTTCAAATAACAAAATAAAATAAAAGTACAATAATTAATACTGCAATAGGCCTTATAAGCCAGCTAAGTCTCTTTCAGCGGGAGATGGTGTGAAGTCTGCTTGAAGTATCTCTGCGTAATTCATAGATGAATAAAAATTAATAGCTCATTGTGTATGAAGAGCCGATAGGTGTTACGGTCATAAAGTTTTTAAGTGATGAAACTGCTCTAAAAAGTGCAGTGTTCATACATCCCCACTTAAGTGGAGAGACGACCGCTGAAAGGTCATAGGAAGCCGAAATGTAGTGGAAATCTCTTAAAGTTTAGTTTCTATGTCCAACAGCGTACCAAGGAAAAAAAAATTAAGTGTGGCTTGTTTCTCTGACACTGTTCAACAAAATTCTTCTCTCTCTCTTTGAAGAGAAGGAGTAACTCTGAGACCTACTACGCTGCACAAATTTGCAGGCCAACAACATCCTCGGGATATCTTAGGGATATGTAGACTTCATCACACAGTTTTACATCATCGTAAAGCGCATGTTCAATTGTAATAACAAACTAATATTATAAATACCAAAGTGTGCCGGTCAAATTGACCACTGTCTTCACTCATTATAAGCAATGATATCTCAATTGCACGATGTTAACAGATACATTGTTGTATAATAACAGATTTTCACAGATCATCAATAAATTAGTAAAAATGGCAACAAGCGAGTGACCTCCTTATAGCTCTCAAGATACCCATTCAGTTACCAACCGTTTAATTACCTTCGACCGCTATACTTTCTTTGACAGTCATCGGAAGACCCAGTAGAGGATACTCCTTGGCGAGTTCCTCTGGTGTTTTCTCATTGGAATTTATCATTTTGTCAATAGATCTTGCTTCCTTTAGTGCTATATCGTACCGGGGCTCAACAATTGCATTCAGATACGGGTTAGCTTCTTTACACCGTTCTATATAAGCTTTCACAACTTCTTCAGATGTGACCTGAAATTATTTGAGGCATCCGTTAAGTTTGTTAGATAAAAGTAGACCTTTAATCTTATTAGTAGTAGTTTTCTTCAAATAAATTCTATATATAATATATAGTATATATAATAATTCTATTTTTAATAATTCTATATATAATAATATATAAAATTTTGGTATTGTATAATCTTCCTCTTTTTAAATTATTATGTACCTTAGTTCTCTGTACTCGCACCTAGAACTTGATTTTGAAAAAGTATATTAATAAGTATGTTTGTAAAAATCTATTGGCTTATCATAAAAAAATCCAAATAATAATACAATAGGATTTAAGACTATGTCATACCAGCATGGTAAAACAGCAAATTGAGTATTATCGAAGACTAACCTGTTTAAACAGTAGTTACTACGATGTAAAAATTGCTGATTTGATCTTTGATCTTTTTATGAGGAAAAATAACTAATAACTAGAAAATTTTAGTTTAGGAGGTCATCATGCAGCGGGCTCCATGATAGTTATTTTTTTAAAGATACATAAATATACTTGACATTAGGAACGTTCACTAAATAGGCTCATACTTACTGAAATATATAAAACAAATTTGAATTACCTGTCTATTCCTGATCATCATAGCTAATGTGGTAGCGGACTTGAACAATATAGGATTCGAAGGTGGTGGACATTTTCTGTTGCGTTTGATATTTAGGAAGTAAGTTACAGGCCACACAATGATTGATAGCAGAGACACCAAGAACCTTAAAAACCAGCGCATAAATCCGTTCAACATGACTACCTGAAAATATCGATACATAAATTAATTTATGAACTTAACTAACTTTTAATTATAAATATCTCCATAATATCATAAATATTTCGAATGTTTTTATTTATTTCAGTTTAATTCTGTTTAAGCAAAAACCTTAAAAACATAGAAATGTGTTTTGCAGAGACAACACTTGTTTCGGTTTTTTTTCAATACAATATGTATCTAAATGCATTTTCAAAACCGTCCGTATTACGACGCTGACGTATTTTTAGGAACTTCGATTTTATCTTCAATCGACTCCAATACATTAAAGGTAGGTTTCCCCGATTCGAATTCTTCTTACGAATATTTTATCGGCAAGGAAATCGAGAGAGTTTTCCCCTTTCGCGTATCCATCTACATCGACTAACAATATCATTATCATCGTTTTCTTTAATAGCCAGTTTTAACGCACGTTTCATTCCTAAACAATATTAGATAAACTAAACGCAAAATTCATAAGTACATATATAAGTACACTAGCTGTGCCAGCGGCTTCGCCCGCATGGAAATCAGCGTGTCACAATTTTTTTATAGAATTCAAATTTCAGACATAAAAGTAGTTATTGTGAGTTAACCATAGAGATAGAGACATGCTATCGCAGACTTTTTTGTAGCAGTTTTATAGATCTACAATTCTCTAGTACATTACTTTAGCGTATCTCTGTTGGTTTACGCAGCGCACGCGACTAAAGCTCCCAGCAAGCAAGTTTTTAACAACTGCGCGATCTCTTCAACACAATTTACATAATACCGATGTATACTATTTACCTGAACCATCCCGAAGTATAGCACGATCTTTTGGTGATAACTGTACAAAGATCCGTTCAGTAGATTTTAAGAAAATCGATTACATACAGACAGACAGCTTTTTGGGACTTTATTTTATAATAAGTATAGATAGTTACAAACTAGCTTATTTAGGCTTTAAGTGATTTAATTTTGTGCTTATTGCATGATATTTAGCATTTGTTTATTACTTATTTTATTATTTATTACAAAAGTAAATTTATTAAAAATATTTTTTGTGCCTTTGTTACTTTAAAATACTAAAATACTAAACTTTAAAAATACTAATGTTTCTGTATTGGATGTCATCATATTTCAAAATATTCGTAAACGCATTCACGAATCAAGTTTACAATAAAGGAATCTCATCTCATATTTTAAGTCATGCTACTCTTTTTATTTGACGAAATTCCAATAGCATCAAGTATCCTAAATCCCACGTAATATAAATTACTGATAAATTAAATACTTAAAATAAATGTATGGGACACTTACACAGACGGTCGTCCGTCCCCAAAGTAACTTAATACTTGTTTTATGGGTGACAGACTAGTAAATTTATATATATATAATTTTAAATACATACTTAACTACAAATATACATCCAAGCTCTAAAAAGCAACACATTGTTTATAGAAAATGTTGGCCTTCGGCGGGAATCGAACCCACCACCCGCCGAGCTGAAGGCGGATGTCACTGCCAACTGCACCAATGGGTTAGTCAAAAAATGCTCGAACTATTGATATTCCACAAGCGAGCGGTTAATTTTGATAACTTTACTAGCTGACCGGACAAACGATGTTTTGCAATATAAATTATTTATAGGGAAAGTACATTATAAAAAAATAAAAAATATAGTCTAAAAAATAAAAAAAATTTAGGGCTGAACAACCCTTGTCAATAAGGGGTATGTCAAATCAAATCAAATCAAAATATTCTTTATTCAAGTAAACTTGTAAACAAGTGCTTTTGAATCGTCAACTTTACTGCTGGTTCGGAAAGCTGTTCCTGCCGAGAAGAGCCAGCAAGAAACTCGGCGGTTGCTCTTTTTAAAATATAAATCTTAGAACTAGTTACATTTATTTATTACTGTCTTGTACAGGGTAGAAGTGCACCTATATCCACACATCCTTATCATCTAAGTAATCTTCAACAGTATAGTAGGCTTTCTGTATCAGCCTCTTTTTAACAGTGTTTTTAAACTGCTGTAATGGCATGACCAAAATTGATTTCGGAATTTTATTATAGAATCTTATACCCAAACCCACAAACGATTTACGTACTTTTGCTAGGCGCAAAGCAGGAGTCGCAAGCTTATGTCGGTTCCTACTTTGTCTATTATATACATCACCTATCGTTTTATATTAGGTCCTTACATATGAAATTGGCGTTTTCTATGGGAGGAACATAAAGTCGTTTTTTTTAAATGAAATATATTTAATTAATCAAAGTATGTACCATTGCTATGTATGCACTTTTGCCATCTCATAGGTAGTTCATTGATCCCCTTACTAAAAAAACCATTCGGGCGGGAATCAATAAAATCATTGAAGGCGGTTTGGACTGCCCCATCGGAGTTGAATTTTTTTCCTTGCAAGTAGTTATCCAAATTGCGAAAAAAATGGTAATCTGTTGGAGCAAGGTCCGGAGAGTACGGTGGATGTCTAAGACATTCTAATTGAAGCTCCTCTGATTTGGTAGCCGTCTGTTGTGCAGTGTGTGGTCTAGCGTTGTCCTGAAGCAGCAGTGGCCTAAAGCGATTGACCAGCCTCGGTTGTTTAGCTTTTCCATCATGGTTTGCAGTTGCTGACAATAAATATCTGCCGTAATCGTCTGGCCAGATTTAAGAAAGCTGTAGTGAACGACACCGGCACTAGTCCACCAAACACTTACAAGCAACTTTTTTTTAGTTAATTTTCGCTTAGGGCAGGATTTGGCTGGTTCGCCAGGGTTCAGCCATTGCGATGAGCGCTTCCGATTATCGTAGAGGATCCACTTTTCATCACAGGTAATGATTCGATTTAAAATTCCTTCATTATTGTGCCGGTTGAGTAACGTAACGCAGCAGTCGACGCGCGTTTGTCGGTTTGCTTCACTCAATTCATGAGGTTTTTTTTTTTTTTTTTTATTATCAAAGGCTAGCGCCTGGCTACGATCTCGCCTGATGGAAAGCGAACGATGTAGCCTAAGGTGGACTGCGCTTGCCACTATAGTGCCTATTCACTCTTTTTTTGAATTTCGACAGATCGTAAGAGTCCGGAAAGATAGATGCGGGAAGGGAGTTCCACAGTTTGGCCGCACGCATAAGAAACGACGAGCGAAAGCGTTTAGTGCGGATTTTTGGGATGTCCACTGTATATCGGTGGAGCCCTTCTCGGCGTCTGGTGGTACGATAGTAGAATGGCGAGGAAGGAATCAGATCAAACAGATCTGTGGCACACTCCCCGAAATATATCCTGTAAAAAACAGAAAGTGATGCGACTGCACGCCTGTGGTCTAGAGTCGCGAGCCTCCTTTGAGCCAGCTCACTGTCGCCTATAATTCTTCTGGCGCGACGATCTACGGAATTAAGTGCCTCAAGTTGGTACTTAGCGGACCCATCCCAAAGGTGACTGCAGTACTCCATACAAGAACGGACTTGAGCCTGGTATAAGGTTAAGATTTGTTCTGGTGTGAAGTACTGCTTCACTTTGTTTAGGATACCGAGTTTTTTCGCGGCAGTCTTAGCTTTAATCTCAATAGATCGCCCAAAGTTCAAGGTGGCAGTGAACTTCATGCCTAGGAGCTCTAAGCTGTCGGTTAATTGCAGAGATATATTCCGGAAAGTAGGATGCAGATGGAAAACACTTCGTTTGGCAGTGAATAAACACGCCTGTGTCTTGCTGGGATTAAACTCAACTAGACTAGCATGGCCCCATTCAGATACAGCCAGTAGAGTTGAATTCAATCGTCCAACCATGGCCTCCCTCTGCTGGTTGATTTCAGCATTACTCGCTCTGGGATTGGGTATGTATCTCTCTACAACAGTGCTGTCATCGGCATAACTCAAGATACCTGGCCGAAGCAAATCATTGATGTGCAGCAGAAATAGTGTTGCAGAGAGAACCGATCCCTGAGGTACACCGGCATTAATAGTCATCAAATCAGACGAGCAACCATCAACAACCACTCGTATCGATCGGTTCCTCAGGAAATCCGCCATCCATAAGCAAAAGTTGGGAGGTAATCCATAAGCGGGCAGCTTACCAAGTAGACTGTCATGCCAAACCCTGTCGAAAGCCTTTGAGATGTCCAATGAGACTGCGAGGGCCTCACCATTCCTCTCTATGGTCTCACCCCAAATATGCGTGACATACGCGAGAAGATCACCAGTTGATCGGTTTCTTCTAAACCCGTATTGCTGGTCTGAAAGAAGATCGTTACTTTCGAGGTGTGTCAAAAGCTTCTTATTTAAAATACGCTCCATTGTCTTACAAAGCATGGAGGTGATAGCTATCGGCCTATAATTTGAGGGATCGGTACGGCTGCCTTTTTTGGGCACTGGCTGGACGTTTTGGTACCCACCTTTCAAGCTTTTTCACCTTCCCAATTTGCTTCAAGTGGATTAGAATAGTTTTATCACTAACACCGGAGCCTGCAGCTAACTCGGACGTGGTTTGCGATGGATCCGCTTCCACAATAGCCTTCAATTCTTCATTATCAACTTTGGTCTCCGGCCGTCCATGAGGCTTGTTCTGCAGGTCGAAATTTCCAGAACGAAAACGTTGGAACCAAAAACGCACTGTGTTTTCTTCTGCGACACCGTCACCATACACATCATTAATCCTTCGAGCCGTTTCTGCAGCACTGGTGCCACGGTGAAACTCATACTCGTAAATAACGCGATATTTCATGTTTTCCATTTTGTAAACAGAATGACACAAAGAAAAAAACAAAAGAAGAAAAAACAAATGAATTAGGGGGTTTGAAACACAAATGCATGAGTAAATAGCTGTATGAATTTGAATTTGGAATTCCTAACCATAAAGGTAATATTTGAGATCAAAGTGGCCAGTACGACAAAACGCCAATTTCATATGTAAGGACCTAATAATTCTTTATATTTTTATGTACAAAAATTACGTTATTTAAAACATACTGTGAAGCAAATGTTAGAATACCTGTTTCCTTAAACTTCTCTCGCAGGGATATGGATCGTCTAGACCGTCTAGGAGTGTCGGAGGAATATTGTAACTAACACTGTGACTGTGTATGATAAGATTATTTTTATTTGAACGATTAAGTCATAATGAAAAGTCCATGCAGTTCACGTGTACCAGTAGTAAATTAAAGCAATTATCACAACTTCAAGATTTGTTCAAGTCATTCTCCACGCATTATTAAATGTTCTAGTGTTTTGTACAAACTGACGTGTTTGTCAACTTATGATGTTCTTACTAGGTGCATACTTAGTACTTAATTAATACACGAGGGATATTATTAAAAGAACCTCGAAAAGAGTTCTAAGTTGTTAAATTCCCAAATTAACGTGTAAACACAAAGTGTTTCTTCTCAAATAAGTTTAAAAAATTGTCTCCAGGTATGTTTGCGTTGGGGTGGTCTCATTATCGGATTAATAAAAATATCATATTTAATGAACAACGATACGAAAGTAGCAGCAGTCAAAGAAATGTTTTAATTGACACTTAAAAAAATAATTGTATCAGAAAAATTGAAGCATATAACTTATTCCAATTTATATACTACCAACCTTCGTCGTAATTCTTCTAAGTAGAATGATTGCTGCTCTAGAGAAAACATCATGTAAGAATTCTAAAAAGAACGTTAGCCATTTCGGGTACCATACATGCGTATTATTTGCTAGCACTTCCGCCAAAACAAATCCCTGGTACACAGTTGCACTTAAAACAATTAAAAACACTCTTGTAAAAATACAAAGACCAATGTTAAAACACGATAAAATCAAATTTGTCATTGAATTTTTCATAATGCACCAAACTTGAATGTCTAGTTTCATAAACAAAGCTTTAACTTTTTTATTTACTCGTTTACCCACGAACTGCTGTAGAAAGAAAACGATGTATTTCTACAATTTACGAGTATGTGACAATTGAACTACAAGCTATATTAATAATCGAATACGAACAATAATGACCTTTTTGTTATTAGAGACACAAATGAGTTGATAACTTATCGCACATTTATTACTAACACCGCATATTATCTTATAAAACATAAACAATTTAGTGAACTTATTAAATTATAGTTTAATTCACAATGTCTTAAATTGTTTATGTAAATCCGCTCTCTTATATTTAAGTGGCATCGAAACATTATAAAACATTTTAATCAATTTACAAACATAAAATGTTGAGGCTTTCTAGAAATGCCATTGAGATTGCATTATATATTTTTGTATTAATTTAAATGACGCGATTTATTGCCGGAGGTAACTATAAACATCCGATATATTTGTTTATCTTTTGGAAAACGCATTCGAAGGCTTCAGTTGTTTAAAAATTAATCTTAAGTGTCGACACTTCCGACATATATAAGAATACATTAAAAAAGTATAATTTATACAACTAGGCATAACTTTGCAGAATTCCATAGTACAAAGTTATGGTACAATTATTTTACTATAAGTCGTGTTGGTTTAGAAAATCTATGTTATGCTAAGCGTAGGAAGCAAAAACGTTCTTATACATGCAGGATTAGTAAACGTACGTATCATTAAACGCCACCGCCAACAATGCAGTACAAAAGCATCACATACATCCACCATGACAATCTCAACGATCGCTTCCGACAATAACCGAAGCATCATCAGGAAATAGGCTCCATGACAAAGTGCTGTGGTGATGTTGCTATAAGGATACATGCAGGATTTTAACGAGATCAGTTTTGTTTACTACACTAAAATTTACTTAACAAACGCGGATTATAGCTAAATAGTTGCTTAATAACTTTCGTATACAAAAAATATAAATAATTTAATCGTTAAAAGCATCGGTAGGTACCTGGCTTATTGCTTGAGCGAGTTCGCGTTTTATACAGAAGACGCGAGTCGAATTATCATGAAAAAGATTGACTCAATTTTTTTTTCAAATTTATAATTTACCTTCAAGTGGACACTTTAAAATAATTAACTCGTAAGATCTCTCCAATGCTATATATTAATTTTACGTGAATATTTCATCTGAATATGCAATTGTAACATCGGTACGTAGTCTATAGTTTGTACTGATGTAATATGTATATAAGATAAATTTAATATAGTAAGCTGCCACCAGTAACGTGATGATAAAGAATTATACCTTATACAAGCGATTGTAATCAATATTAAGATACATAAAATATAAATTAAGATAATCGTCAAAATTTTACGGTCACGTCCGACGTAGTTACTTAAATGAATATAGATGTAAAAAAGTAATAATAAAATTATTTTATTATTATCAATTTAAAAAAATACATTTGTATTATGTCCGCAAAGTAACGCCTAATTCTAATGAATATTTATTATTATCTGCTTTTAATTATTTAATATAATTATATATATTAATTTTATAAAATTATAGTTTTTACGTTTTCAAGCTCAAACTGGTGAGTTAAATTTGATAGATCTTGTTAAAAATGTTATCAAACACGCATATGCGTTAGATAGTATATGTATAATAAATGATGGATTGTGGTGGTAATATATGAATATCGTAAAGAGTCCATTATATTCCAACTCTTCACGTGATATATTCTCATTGTTTTATATACCTTTTAAATAGGCAGGTAGTTGAAGACAAAATCAAGAATAGTGTTAATTACTTAACGAGGTTTATCGAAAACAACATTAGGTCATAGGCTCCCCGACCAAAGATTCAAAGAATATTGTCATATTTTTCGTTGATTCATATTTCAGTTGCTCATTCGGTGTTCGTATGTAGATTTTTTGCAAAAATAGAATTAGTTTTTTTTAGGTAAGATGTATGTCGTGGTATAAGATGTTTATATATTTCAAAATTAAATACTGAAGGGTTGAAATTGAATAATAATAAAAAAGGTTTCGGTCTGACCGATTTGAATTTTTAAACAAATTGTTTGATAACGTTGGTTAATTAAATACAAAACAAGATTAATACAAAATTTAGGATATGATTCATTAGAAAATTAATCTTCTTAACCGGTTATTCCGACCATGATGACCCTGAATACAAAAAATTACGTCTGTATATGAGCTATAGGTATTTTAACATAAATTTTTATGAATACCACACTCCTTTAAATTAATATTCAAACAAATTATAGTTACCCAGGCCAAAATTAATATCTAACCTGTTAAATATTTTTTGTGTTGAAATAGGCGGATAAAAAATATTTATCGAACATTTTAATTTGTTCATCTTTAATTACTTACATCCAAGGACTATAGGTATAAAATCTTAGTTGCTGATTAATTTAAATGTAAATGTACAACCATGCAAACTCAATTTCTAATACTTGCTATTGAATCCAAAAATTTGGAAATAGAACGTTATTATTTGTTGTTGTAACAGGTTGTATAGCATCATTAAATATTCCAATTTTCTTTAAGGTTTTTAACTTTGGACCCTAGGATTTCGTATGATGTTAACCAAAACATACAAGTTTAAATGCCAGATTCTTGTTAATATGAGTTCTTGAAACTAATACTGATATTACACAATGATCTGATAAGACAACATTGCGTCTAGTTGGGCTACGTCAGTGTCTCAACTGCTCCTAGTGATTTCACATAGAATTATAACGAACTCCGAGTTGTTAACATTATCCGTCGTTTAAATTATGTGCCTCTTAATTTTTTTAATAAAATCCATAATAAGGAACTTTATTTCGAATCCGTAGCTAAGAATAGCACCCAACATAACTTCTCTTACTACAACTATAAATACTAATAACTAAAAATAAGCTGCTTCAATGCTAATGCTTTGTATTCAAAGCCCATTTTTCATAATTTTTCACATACAGTATTTTATTCTTCCATTGTTAAGGTTTTGCTTAGAAAATCATTGGACTTTAGGACCGAAATATACAGATTCGTTCGAAATCGTAATTAGGATCAACAAATCCAATATAATCCGCAATACATACTAGACCTGTCTACAGAAAGGTTTAAATTAAGTGAAAGAATTATGCTTATACGTAAAGTAAAATATTGCAAAATTGACGATTATTTGAATGATAAAAGCAGTTTAATAATGTAAAATTGAAAATTTTAGAAAGATTGACCGCCGAGTTTCTTGCTGGGTCTTCTCGGTAAGAGCAACATTTCTAACCAGTTGTAACTTCATTAATTATGAAGACTCAACGTTGATTCTCTCGACGATTTAAACAATTTATTTGAATAAAGATTATTTTGATTTTATTACTTAATCTTCAGCGTATCAATGCTGAAAATTTATTAGGATAAATGTTAGTTTGAGTAAACGTAGAGTAACTTTACAACTGGTGTTACCTAGTTTCGCTGTGAAAATCTTAGAATGTACAAGGCTACTAATGTACTCCGGCTAAGGTTCATTACGCAGTACAGCGGTGTGGAAATCGTGCAAATCACTGTATTTGGTTGGTCAAGTATCGTGTTGCGCATTACTGTTCGCTTGCACGTGTATTTGCAAATTCTTCACTTGCTTATGTGACGAATACACTTACAGCTTCCTATATATGCTTTCCTATTAATTTTTATTTTTATTTGTTATTTTCTATTCCTTTTTTTATGGTATTCAAATCTGCTAATAATATGCATATTGATCAACAATACAAGATTATTTGAAGGAAACTTTTTATCTTGTTGGCTATGTATCTATACTAATATACTAATAATATTATCAGGAGGAAACATTTCTATGTTTGTATGTATGTATGTACGTTAGTATTGTTTTCACGCAAAAACTACTGGACCGATCTAAAAAATTCTATCACCATTGGAAAGCTGCTTCTTTACTGAGCTACTAACTGAGCTACAAACTAAATATTAATATATTATTATATAATATATTTTCAAAAAATAGGGATCTATAATAAAATTGTAATAAGGCGTGAAAAGTTTAGTCATAAAAATCTTTCAACGCGTGTGCTGCGGAAACTATTGATGATAGAACAAAAAATGTTCTATATTATTATAAAACGTATCAATATCTACAAAAAAAGTCTGAGATACTATATGTCTAACAATAATAGTTTTGCCAATATAACTACTTTTCTATATCGTAAATGTTGATAAAAGTGACGACAATAATCAAACCATAGTATTTACATCTGCATATTAATCCTTATCCCACTACATGATATTTTATTAAAAACTATTTCAATGCATGTAAAATACTTATAATTTAAATTATTAAAATCGGACATTTCAATCAAAACATGTAACGAATTTAAAAATATTATTTATTATTATATAAAGAAAATAATGCCAACAATTGTACCGAATTGTATTTGTGTAGGTACCTATGAATAGCTTCCATTCAAAATTTCCTTTGCCTTGACTATTGATAAGTCCCAGGACCAATATTTCAATTTACAAGAATAATTCTATAGTCTGACTTAGTTTATTTATTATTATAAATATGTTCAAATGATATCTATCTTAAATTACTTACACGCTACTACTGTACAAATCATGCCCACGTGGAATGGTCCCAAGAATGCTGGCAGCGTTTCCGCGTTGAAACGCTAAACTGATTCTTTGTGCGAAAAAGGAGCCAGCCCTCTTGTCACCCGAAGAGGCGATCAACCGAGGTGATAAAACGGATAATTTTTTTTTGCGCTTTGGCTCCATGGCCCTAGGGTCTCAACTGCAAACGGCACAAATATATAATTCTCAACGAGAGATGCATACTTTCGCCGCTTGCCGGATTCGGCCATTTCCGCCGCAGCTCCAGGTCTTGACACCGTTTCCCTGATATGGGACGAGGCTAACGTATCAACGCATGTTGCGTCCCACATTAGGGCCCGTCCCCGTTCCCCAGGAACCACCGTCAGACCGTCTGGTCTCTTGCCATCATCCCGACATATCCCGGAAGGCTCGAGAAGAGCAGGAATGTCGATGGTGGCAAGAGCTATTTTGATGGTAAGACTTAGTAAACTTTCCACTACCACGAGATCGGTATGTACGCGTTTGAAACCGCGAGGCATTACGCGTATATTATAAATATATGCTATATACTAATAATCAGATATAATAGTGGATTAATGTTTTCAATTGTATTTTCGATTCAAGATTATATATTTTAAATTATAAGATAATATTTATAAGCAAACGTACTATGTAAGCTTATTTCAGTAAGATATTGGAGTTTTTTAAAAACTTAGAACGTGTGTGCTTCAATTAACTATGTTGTTTGTTTTATGGTGAAACCTGCATAATATTAATAAAGCTGTTTATATTTATATTCCTAAAATTTATGTAATCTGCCCGTACGCATACGAGCGGTTTGTTTGGACTTAGCCAGTGACTCCCAACGTTTTTTATGGCACAAAATAAGCCTTTCTTATCGATATATGAGAATCGATAGATGAGAATTAAAAGTGATAAAAAAAAGATTATTTTACTCCAAGAAAAAATTGAAGTCATTTATGAGATAAGCCCAACTAAAATTGTAACAAGTTGTGACTATATTAATAGAGTGAGAAACGGAAAAAGTTTACACATAGATGAAGAAACTTAAAATGTAAGTAACGAATCTTTTGCGATGAAAATTGCATTACTTTTGCTTGCCAAGCCAACCGCTGTACATCATTAGTTTATCGTCACGAGTCTCGAGAGTCACTAAGTGATTTTCTGTCGCGGGTTCGATTCCCACCGAGGGCTAACATTTTCTATAAACGATTTGTTGCTTTTCCGATTCTGGCTATATTTATAAACTGAGAAACTTATGAAACTGAAGTTGTTGAAACATATCTTCGATGCGTGAGAGGACTCACAAAATGCCATAGGGGTATTTTGTGACTTGTACAAAGCATTTGATCCCGTTCAGTACGAGACTTTATTGTTAAAGCTTGGCCATTATGGTATTAAAGACAGGTCCCTTTCTGTTTTTAGTTTATATAAATGATTTACCATATTTCATTCATAATATTTGCGATATTCTACTGTTTGCGGATGATACATCTTTAATTTTTAAAGTAAATAGAAATGACCATAATATTGACGAAGTAAACAGTGGTTTATCGCAAGTAGCCCGTTGGTTCAGGGTTAATAATTTGGTACTAAACTTAAAGAAAACAAATTGTATTGAATTTGCATTACCTAATGCTGCAAAAACAGCAAATAGGCTCTCCATAAATAATGCACCACTGAAAACAGAAAATACAACTGTATTTTTGGGAGTGACCTTGGATTCAAAACTCCAATGGAGGACACACATAAAAACTCTTGCAGGGAAATTTAGTTCAGCAGCCTACGCTGTTCGAAAGATAAGACAATTTACAGATGTCGAAACAGCATAACTTGTTTATTTTGCTTACTTCCATAGCATTATGTCTTATGGAATATTGCTGTGGGTTAAATGCACGGATAGTGAAAAAATTTTCGTATTACAAAAAAGAGCCATACGTGGCATCTACAATTTAAGTCCGCGTGATTCCCTGCGAGAGAAGTTTAAGGAAATAGGTTTTCTTACATTTGCTTCACAGTATATTTTAAACAATGTAATTTTTGTACATAAAAATATAAAGAATTATGAAACGATAGGTGATGTATATAATAGACAAAGTAGGAACCGACATAAGCTTGCGACTCCTGCTTTGCGCCTAGCAAAAGTACGTAAATTGTTTGTGGGTTTACAGCAGCTTAAAAACCCTGTTAAAAAGAGGCTGATACAGAAAGCCTACTATACTATTGAAGATTACTTAGATGATAAGGATGTGTGGATATAGGTGCACTTCTACCCTGTACAAGACAGTAATAAATAAATGTAACTAGTTCTAAGATTTATATTTTAAAAAGAGCAACCGCCGAGTTTCTTGCTGGCTCTTCTCGGTAGGAACAGCTTTCCAAACCAGCAGTAAAGTTGACGATTCAAAAGCACTTGTTTACAAGTTTACTTGAATAAAGAATATTTTGAATTTGAATTTGATCATGAGTAAGTGCCCCAGATGGGCTCGCTAGATGCGAGTATAGCCAGTGTCTACATATTAACTATGAATACTACTCACAATAGTATAAATTTAAAAATATTTTATTGTTATTTAAAGCATTCTTCTAGCCTATTAGTTTATTGCGATAGTACCTTTCCCATCAAACTGAATCATTGCTTACTACTAGGATTAAACTTAAACAAGCATTACAGCGATTTAAGCCCCTAAAGCAACGGTCTATTAATTACACTGCTGGGCATAATCCTCCTCTCTTCTTTTTTTGGAAAGAAAGGTAATGAGCTTTGACACACGGACCTGCTCCAATGCAGTTTAGTAGGTTATACATATCTGAGAAATTCTTGAAAGATATCTAGATTTCCTTACAATGTTCTCCTTCACCATAAAGCGTGTGATAAATAGCAAATATCCATTAGGCACATAAGTTTAAAAAAAGAGTTGAAAAGGTTGCCTGAGGTTTGCACCCGTGATCCCCTAGAAATAGTCACACGGTCTTGTTTGAAAGCCCCTAACCTCGTTCTAATTATTCACGCGTCGTAAGTAGATATATATATCTTGAAATCGCAAACGGATACATTTTCATAAACAAAGGATGTGTTGTACAATTTCCCGCAGTGAATCCAGTTTTGTAACAAAAACTTGTTGCGTACTCTGTGTTAATAACTTGGCTTTGTACAAACTATTATAACTTTACAACCAGAAAATTTCGTATATGCAATCTCGTTCATGGGCTTAGTTCAGTCAATCATTATTTATGACGTCATAAAATCATAGATTTCTACTAGAAAATCATACATTTCTAGTAGAATTATACAAGACTAGTAAGTGAGAGTGACACAACAAATGCTGAAAGGGAACTCGTATACTTATATTTTACTAAACATACGACTATATGAATAAAATCACACTTAGTACATAAGGACTTCTTATGATAAAATATTTTAGTTAAAAATATCTGTTGATATTGTATTACATTATCAGTTTGTATAAAACTTAAGCGAACTAAAAATCTAAACGAAGAAGTTTCGCTTATTAAAAAGTTCGTTCTATAAAATATATTGTTTTAACGAGTAGCATAAATCGGCTAGAACAATCTCAAATTGATTTGTACAAATCAGTAAATGTCTGTCTCTTCTATATATAAAAATGAATGTTTGTCTGTATGTCACTTATAGACTTCGAAACGGCTGGAAAATTTCAGATAATGTTTTGAATGACCCATCGGATGTTCCTGTGAAGTTTGGTGGCGATCGAAGGATATTTTTTTTATAACTGTAGAATTTATCTCTACATTAAACTTTAAAAGCGTGCTAGACATACTACTTTTATGTATATAGCCATCTATGTAAACCAACAACCTAGGTGTTTTAAAAAATATGTGATTACATACTAGTTTTTGCTAGCACCTATTTTTTGCGTCCGTATCACATAAGGTAATTATAAAATTTTGAGTTTTCCTGCTACGCTTTTGTAACTTCTTGTACACATCAAACAATACTGCTTTGTTAAGCAAATGAATCAATAGTTATGTCAATTGACCGTAAATAAATAAATAAATATATGGGACATTTACACACACGGTCGTCCGTCCCAAAAGTAAGTAACTTAATACTTGTGTTATGGGTGACGGACAACTGGTAGATATACTACATATATAAGTTTAAATACATACTTAAATACAAATACACACCCAGGCTCGAAGAACCAACAATTTGTTTATAGAAAATATTGGCCCTCGGCGGGACTCGAACCTGCGACCCGTAAACATATAGTTGTTTCAAAGTGAGTGGGTATATATAGATTACTTGAATTTAATGGGTTGTAGAATTAACAAAAAATAGCTTATATCGTTTTCTATTTTGTATCATGCAGAAAAATCTCATGTATACATGAACTTTTTTTTAATGTTTTGTATATATTACTGTTTCAGAAGAACAATGACGCAACTTCTAAAACTAAAATTTTATAAGAGACCCAAAAAAGGAAATACATATATATTTGAAATAATAACAGTGAAAATTTAAATGACTTAAAATAATGGCAAATATCGGAAATATTATTTTATATTAACTGTTCAAACAATTCAAATATTATTTTCTTTTTTTGGTTCCTATAAAATGATAATTCTATCAGTTGTATTATTGTTCTTCTGAAACAGTGATTGAGTTGGGATTCAGCATAAATAAAGAAATATGTAAACAAAAATGTGCTTTAATAACGTTTAATATGAAACGATTTATAAACAAGTAAACTCAAAAGGAATCTTTTAACAAAAACTTTGAATAAAATTTCATGTCCCTATTATTAATAAGTAAAAAGTAAAGTAACGGCCTGTTTATATCCCACTGCTGGGAATATCCCTAGAATTCTCTAGAGATATGCAGGTTTCCTCACAATGTTTTCCTTCACCGAAAAGCTTGTGATAAATTGCAAATATCAATTAGAAACATAAGTTTTAAAAGAAAAACTCATTGGTGCCTGCCCGGATTTAAACTCATGTTCGTCTGAAGAGGGTCGCACGGTCTCACCACTGGGCTATTACAGCTTAGTCGTACGGTCTCACCACTGGGCTATTACAGCTTAGTCGCACGGTCTCACCACTAGGCTATCACAGCTTAGTCGCACGGTCTCACCACTGGGCTATTACAGCTTAGTCGCACGGTCTCACCACTGGGCTATCACAGCTTAGTCGCGCGGTCTCACCACTGGGCTATCACAGCTTAGTCGCGCGGTCTCACAACTGGGCTATCACAGCTTATTGTTAACCTGTGAGGAATTCCCTCGTCGGGAGCTAATCTTAGCAGCAGCATCAGGTCATGCTTATCATACACATGCATTGTCATCGACACCGGAGCTGTATGTAAAATTTCAGCTTAATCGGATACCGAGAAGTGGGTTAAATTTAGCTTGTGAGATTCCTCCTTCACATAAAAGTTGCAAGGTAAATAAAAACTTTTAATAATACATACTCTAGTAACTTTTCTGAAATAACTATGTAGTGAAACAGATAAACACAAAAACAAATACTCTAATATTTAAATTTTCCTCCAAGAAATACACTTTAAGCCTGTTAATTAAAAATAATATTAGCTACAAACATGTAACTTTATCACGATTAATATGAAATAAAATTTTAAATTAAGAAAAAAAAGGAATATTAGATATTTTAATCTATAATTATTAGGTTGAAATATCTATTTTATTCAGTTCTATTTTTTCCAGATGAGATATTAACGATTTTTGGCTCACTTCCTTGAGTTTTTGAGTGATTACACTGATTACGACAATCAGTGTATTATCTATGATCTTAATAACATAAGCATTCAGTTATGTCGATATTTCACGGATTATACGGACAGTTTACGATAATGAATTACCAGTAGAATAGGTCTTTCGGAACTTTCGGGAATTTTAGGTTATGTATTAAAGGTGTGAGGCTTTCAGAAGAATTTATAGAATTACGCGTTTTTACGAGATTACGAATTACGAGATTTTTATTACTATCGTATATACTTTTTGCTATACTTTTGTGTATAAAGTGTTAAATGGAAATATGCGTTATTTTAACATGCAAGCGACTCAGAGAGTGAACGACAGAAAATACAAATACAGAGCATGAACAAACGGTGAACGGTGTGAACCCGGTTATAATTTAAAACTTGTCTGTGAGATATTATTACGCCTAATTTTTATAATTTCCTAGAAAATATTGTTTGATAGTTCTAATTTACACATACATACTCTACTGGATACGCGTAATTTACGCGCACTGATCCCAAATATATTTTCACAGGAAAAATCCAAGAAGAATTATGAAAATTATTTTTTTTACACGAAATGCGTTTATAATAAAATAAGTAAATAACATTTTAATTTTAATTTATAAGAAATAATCAACTATTTCGGAAAACATCTTTGAAATCGGTCGAGTAGTTTTTTCGTGAACACATTACAAAAACCTACATACACCACATTACACAAGTGAAGTGATCGTGCAGTGCCAAGAGGAAGTTCCGGGCCCGGCTAAATCAGGACATTCACAAGACAAACAGACAGGTATAAAATTCCATAATCATTTTTATTTATGTACATAGGTGGCTCCGCGTATCGCGAACGGCACATTGACTATAACTTACGAAATAAAATAATTATGATACAAACAAACTTTTACAATGATTTATAGAATTAGTGGCTAATAGAAGTTTGTAACAACATATGCCGTGATGTAAAAATATACTCAGCCAGAAAAAAAGCCAGCCCAAAATATGCGCTATCACAATGAAGAGAGAGCAAATGATAGTGTATTTGTCTAACCCTCTTTACTATGTGTGATTAGATAAAGGTAAGGTACAAGTTACGATACGGGTTTCATCTTCTCTCTCATTATTTGTTGCGACACTCACTTACAGGCATGGCTCACGAACTCTAGTACTCTAGTATGATAACTCTATGCTACAAAACTAAGTATAGTACCCGGCATTAAATAATGCACATCGACGTTTAGAATGAAACAGCCGTCCAGTTCGGTTTCGTAGAGCGCTTTCACTGTCACTCAGTTAGTATGTGACGTTTCCCACGGGTTGGTCAGTGTGTGCAACAGAGACAATGCTCTATGAAGCAGAATCTAGCCGATTTCTCTCTCTAAGCCTCGATGTGCATTAATTATTGCCGGGTACTGTAAATATACCGATAGTAACAATACTCAAAGAATAAGTCTGACAAATGATCCGTTCCAAGCGCAACTTTCTATTTCTGTGCATTCTAAATTTCTAGGACTATTAAGTGTAGAGACAAAAAGTACGCTGCATTTGAATTTTTTTTGTATACCTATACTCAATTTATTAATAATTGTAAGAAATGTATCTAAAATAGATGCATAGTTGCATCTTTAAACTGTTACGCGTATTTTTTAGGATGGTTACGTACAAAACCAAATATTTCTAGATATTTTCACATTAAAAATTAAAATTATAAGTAGGTTATATAAAGCGATGTGATAATTCAATTTATATTTATCTATATAGGTTTACATTACTGTTGGATAAATTCAAAATAAGTAATTAATAATTGCATTACATTATTACAAAAGGTATGTGAAATATTTAAAAACACACAATACCTATATTTTAGATGCTTTATTTATATTTTTATAAGAGATGTTCTCTTTGATAAAGTTGTTTTGATTAACATTTCTTGACTTTACCTAATTTTCAAAGACGATGAAATATAAAAGCATGATGCATTAACATTTTAATTTTACGATAAAACTACCCAAATTTATTTTAGATATAAAAATAGATATTTTAAACTTATAAAACTAGCTTTCGGCGCACGAGTTGCTGTTAATTATACCCAATTATACCCCTCGAAACAGAACTCCCAAAAAATGCTCCGAACGTCCCAATCTTTACAGGATTATACGCTGGATCAATCTAAAAATTATCTGAAAATTTCATTAAAATCGGTCTAACCTTTTCGGAGTCTATAAGGGACATACTGGCAAACATATTCTTTCTTCATACATTTTTATATATATAGATTGCGTATTACGTTCGGTACATTTGCATTTTAAATTTCAGTCATATTTTGTGCAAAACAGGAGTAGAATACCTAACATAATAAATAAAAATAGATAAAATTAAATAAATAAAATTTATATGAGGTATTTCAGTTTCTGAAGCTACTAATAATCAAAAATAAAATACGCAAGATAAAAACATCCACTTACGGTGAAATTTTTTGGACGCGTAGTAATATAACTCACTATGCTGTCCTAAGTTGGAGTCCGTATTTAATAGGGCCGCAGTTAGCGTGCGCACCAAGCCGCCGCGCGCATTCAACTTGCCGCTATATAATGCTGTTTCTTGCGACACACTTCTTATCATTTAAAAACACGGTTAGCTTGGCTAGTACTATCGACGAATGCTAAAATAAATGTAAACATAGTCTATCGAACGTAAATAGGAGTCGTGAAGCGTAAAACATTCAATATGTATGGCAAAAATAAAGGTACTAGTCCATTATGAAAAATTCACTGATTTCGTTATAAAGCTGTGATAGCACAGTGGTTAGAGCGTACCCCATGCCAGTTTTTCTGTTGAAACTTATGTGTCTAATTGATAATTGCAATTTATCACACGCTTTTCGGTGAAGGAAAATATCATGAGGAAACCTGCATATCTCTAGAGAATTCTAGGGAGATTTGTAATCCGTGTTTAAGATTGGTAAGTCTTAGCTTCTCTCCAAAAACAGATAAAGGATGCCCAGGTGTTAATATTTGCAGTAGCTTTGATATATTTAAATAAATATATTTTTTAATTATCAGACATATCAATATTGACAAAGTTATTTCCAAAAATATGTTTTTTTGTCGGTAATTACATCAAAACGCATAAAAAATATACAAGTTAAAAATATAAATGATCGTATAAGTTTATTATTATTTGAAGCGCGTGAATTTTTATTTGAAAATCGTCGCAAAAAATATATATCAACTCAGAATCCAAGGACATAGTTATCACAAAGTAAAATTATTTATTTCTTTTAAGAAAAATACTGCAACAAAATGTAGATTATATTATTCTCTTACTTTAATTTTTCAAGCCTTCTCGTCCCATCGGAAATCTCAAACCACTTTTGGTAGAATTTCTACAACATCAAAGTAAAAATTTCTTTGAATGAATCTAAATCACGATGGTCAATACCAATTCACTGCTTTTTTTCGCCGAGGGTGTGAAAATCTGAGAGTAGAGCGCGGAAGCTCTACTAGCGTGGAGGAACGTCGTCCTATGGCTGTCTCCTTTTACGCTGGCATTTACAGCTTAAAATAGGCTTAACCGTCTCACAAATTTTCTTATTTGGTGCAGACACTCCGAATTTCCTAATCGTAAACAGTAAATCGTGCTGCTATTGTACACAGCGATTTCACAGAGAGAGAGTGCATTGTTTACGATTCAATCTTTAGTATGCCATGATGAGATTTAATTTAGTATAAATAGAATATAAGTCAAATGACATTGAAATTTCTTTAATAATTTAGTAATTGCAGCGTAAATGTTGGTCTTGCGGAGTGGGAGAGTTGATTAAATAGCTAAGATTTTCGTAAAAAACTACTTCCGTTTTGAACTTATATTTGATATGACTTTGTTCTATAAGCCGTGGCTTGTTTTTGTCGATCTTATTTGGATAAAGCGACTTGATAATATAATCTCCATACATGTTACGGTCTATTCTCGATTAGAGAAAACAGTTAAGCTTCTAATTCTTCTCAATGGATGACAGCACTCCATATTAAAATATTTGATTAAAATTGTTAATATATTTTCAACTAAAGTTTAAAAAATATTAGGTGTTAGGTACTTATATAATTTTATCTTAAATTACCATTTTTTATACATTCTTTATGATTCTATTTGTCGAAAGATTTATAAAATTGTTTATTATTTAATTTTCATTGAAATATTTGTTTTTTTTTTTTGTAAATTGTATATTAAATTAACCAGTACAATAGCGAGCATAAAATAAGACAATGAAATGCTAATATATTTAAAAATAATTGGTTTTTATTTACCAAAATTCCACCAAGATAATTCAAACAATCTCTTAAATGACTTCCTATTGCAAGGAAGTCTGAGTTGTTTATAATTCCTTTTTTAATATTTCCGTTGCATCATTTGGTTCAAACAATTTGGAATAGGGCGATATTTCTAAATCAATTAAGATATCGAATAGCGGATCAAATGGTATGTATATACATAGGATATGTAACATTATTTTTTGGATGGGGTGAAATGACATATTTATGTATACATAAGTTAGAGAAAATGGTGAACTGACATATTTATGTATAAGTACATAAGTTAGAGCAAATTTTCGTCCGTGCTAATTACAATGTATGAGGAAAGTGATTAAATATTTATATGGTCTTTATTTTTCGGATCTGCATATGAACTGTATAATGCATCACATATAAAATAATATTATTCAAATATATGCTATCACTTAGCTGCTTTTGTAAATGCACTTGCAGATTATGTAAAATAACAGAGTAATTATTAAATTTGTTAATATTTTTAAAAACAGTATTTCTTGTTCTAAGAAGCGTCATCTGTGAAAATATATAAATATTACGGCTTAACTTTTCTTAATGAGGTCCCGCTATTCACCACTAGATGTTAGTTTCAACTCAGCACATAATATTTTAAAAAATGTAATAAAATTTAGAACAGATTATATTAATCTATAAATCACAATAAAAGTATTTTTATAAATATAGAAAGTATTTTTAAATAACGTCTTATCATCTAATAAACGTATTTCGTTACTTTTCTAGCTATCCACCAACAGATAGCGAATTGAGATTCTAACTCAAAGAAAAAAAACATTATTTTTTTTTCGAACACTGTATGCTGTTAGCCCTAACGGCTTTTACAGCGTCACCGGACGGGACGGGCGAGCGCAGAAGCATCGCCGAGGTTGCGAAATGCAGAGAGTAGAGCACAGAAGCTCTACTAACGTCGGGGAACGTCGTCCTAAGGGTGCCTCCTGTGAGGCCGGACTACGGCTTAGGGCGACACGTAGTGGAGGGCTGATGGTATGACTTAGATTAGTCATTGCGGCGTCGGAAGGGTGGCGAGAAGCCACGACCGACCGACGTCAGAAAACTGGGACCTCGTCTTCGCCGGCGAAGACGCTGTGTGTGTGTATTACGTGTTTCTGTGTTTGCAATCGTTATTTGATCGTCAGGGTCATATAGGACGCTTTTTGGACGCCTATATTTTCGGTGGTCGGACCTAACTGGGATGTAGGTGGAAGCAACTGAAATAAGGGGGTTCGGGTGTACCTCAGATTTCTCGAAATAAGATTTCGAAAAGCGTTTAAAGAGGTGAGTAATGGTAGGGAGTTCGAGGTCTCTATGGAGGTCAACGTTCCGGATGAACCACGGACAACCAGTGGCTGTCCGCATGAATCGGTTCTGTAGTAAAAAACATTATTAAACTTAACTTTTTTTAAGCACTTTAATTTTTCTAATATTTTCAACCCACTAAATTCTAGTATATTTATTTATACAACTTTTAGACTCAAAGATTAGCAGTATTTCACAGGAAGCTACGCATTACCAGAAATTTAATCAAGCGCCATCTATATTTATCCTTAGAACTTAATTGTATAATATGCTTAGTGATTTGTATGATTTTTTTTTATTTCATCCAATGAAACAATAATACCTAGTTTTAAGTGTAGACAACAGAGGAAATAGAATAAAATCAGTTAATGACAAAAAGCGAGTTTGCCGTACGCGCTCCTGGCGACATGTTACCATAAATCAGAAGGGGGTCGCCCCCACCGACACTGGGAAAGCGTGATCTTTTTCCGAGATCCTACATTTTTATAAGAAGCATTCGCACACTTATTTTTACTTCACAAAACTGAGTAAAGGACGCAATAACATTTTATAACGTTTGTTTTTGCCTTCAAAGTGATAAAATATAGAGACTATAAAATACAAAAAAATTATAAATCCTTTTTAAAACTCTGTAATAAATGCTGACATTGAATGAAATTTGACGAGCACCTATATAATATATTATTATATGTGGCTTTTTAATACATAAGAGACAACAATAGATAATCGTAGTAATAGAATTTTACAGTTAGATGTGTCCTGAATCATTCGTTCGATATAAAAACATAACCTGAGTATGAATACGAATGCTCTGAATTCATATTGTTTATTTTAAGGATTTTTTGCGAAGTTCATTAATTTCTTTCGAATTAAAAAAAACAAATAATATTTTTATTACCGCTTTGGTATTGACAGTGGCGCGGGTATTATCGTCATAACTTGATTTCTTTTATGTTTCCCTTAACCTAATCTATGCACACTTGCGGTACCACCTTTTCTGTTTAAAGCAAGCGCAATACTGACTACAGCAGGCCTACCACGAACTCCTATTGCGACTCAATTGAAGACGTAAACGAAATTGTTTTGCTTTTTCATACCATGACGTCTTAAAGACGCACACTTTAAGTCGTTGCCGAATGAGCGTTCGGAATTCGTCCTAAGAACATGTGAGTTAAAGAGACAGTTATCTATAGTTCATATAACGTTATCCTTTTCAAACATTACGACCCTAAAGCAATTCACACTTCATGGCACGAAAAAAAAGCGATTCGCGGTCGTCGTTTACGTCTTCAATTGAGTCGCAATAAGAGTTCATGGTAGGCCTGCTGTTCAGTGTTCGTCCAAGACGCTTGCGCGCACGCAAGTCTTGTTTATAAGGAAATGGAATACTTTTTGTGCATAATTATATATTAGTCCCTTATTTAATGCTTAATGTCTCATAATAAAGTAACCTGACCGATGATTGTTTGTGCTGGCCCCAGGAGTTAAGATTTTTCCTTTTCTTCCGTCGCCATTTTTACTTACTGTGCCGATATTATGATTTTATAAATTCTTGTAACCAATCCCTTTTTAAGGCGTGAAATATATGAGATGCCGTGATGTTATGACTAATAGCGCTGTTGATTGGTATTTGTTGGGTAAGGTTTTAGTTGAACCAAATCCGGCAACGTACTTACGGCTTACTTACCTCATTTAATTTACCACTCAATCCACCATTAAGTGTAGGAGTGTTGCGTCATTCTGCCACACAGCCGAATATGTGCTGACGTTGTTAAGAAGCTTACACTCGATGTAGTACTGATTACTATATGTAAAGTCTATTGATGAAGTATTTAGTCGTATTTAACTTGGTAAAGTTTACAAAGTATAAATCTTAACATGGTTCAATGCTACATTTTTAGAGACCGGCTATACTCACGTCTTATTTTATCGGATGAGCCCTCACCGATAAAATATGATATAGTGTGAATACCACTCACGATAGTTTAAATTCAAAAATGGTTCAATGCCTCGTACTATACTATACATGATATCGTGCTGGAAACTCAATACACTTTTTGGTACCGCTAACCAATGAGTAAAGTGACTTACGCGTAAAAAAATACAAACTTGTACTTATAAATTATAATAGGCATCTCAAATTATTTTTAGATGGTAGAGAACAATCTGGCGTAACCAACTGACGTCATGGGCTGAATTTTTTTAATAGCTTAAAGCCTTATAAAGTTTTGTTTCAGTAAACAAATACTTTTTCCGCTTGAAAGTTACTTTGTGTACCAATAAAGTTATTCTCAATTGAAAATATATATTTTTAACTTGCACCCTTTTTCTTATTTAAAAATGGTACCTAAAGAGAAAATTTTTAAATTTTAAAGAATGTAAAAATCGATTGCAGTTATTTACAATTATAATTGTCTCCAGTTTATCACATTAAACATGTCCATACCGTCCATATTATACAGTGTCACCTAAGCTAAAGCCGAACCACGATAGTTCAGCGCCTTAGCTGTCGTGGCTCCTTTTCATAATCGGCGATTACACATGATTAAGAGTTAGCACGGTCGTGTTGGCTGTACTCGTCAATCATCGTCTGTGATCGCCTACAGCCCGGTAATCGTAGTTTTTTCGGTCACGCATGAAAGATAATACAGACGACCATGTGGAAACTTGCAGATGATCGTGCCGACTATAGACGATCACACGACCAACGGTCATCGCCGATAGTGAATATGAGCAGGCCTACCATGAACTCTTATTGCGGCTCAATTGAAGACGGAAACTAAATTGTTTTGCTTTTTCATAGCATGACGTCTTAAAGACGTACACTTTAAGTCGTTTTCGAATGAGCGTTCGGAATGCGTCCTAAAACATTTGAGTATAAGAGACAGAGTTATCTATAGTTCATATAACGTTGTTCTTTTCAAACACACTTTATGGTTTAGGTACTGACTTTGAATTGAATCGTTTTCTAAAAGAGTTCATGGTAGGCCTGCTGTAGGCCTACCATGAACTCTTATTGCGACTCAATTGAAGACGTAAACGACGACCGCGAACCGCTTTCTTTTCGTAAAATGAAGTGTGAATTGCATTTGGGTCGTAATGTTTGAAAAGGATAACGTTATATGAACTATAGATAACTCTGTCTCTTTTACTCATATGTTCTTAGGACGAATCCAGAACGCTCATTCGGCAACGACTTAAAGTGTGCGTCTTTAAGGCTTCATGGTATGAAATAGCAAAACAATTTAATTTTCGTCTTCAATTGAATCGCAATAAGAGTTCATGGTAGGCCTGCAGGCTTTAGCCAGAGACCTGCGGCCCCATTCACCATTGATGCTTCCGTACCGCCAAAATGTAACGGATGTGACGTTGGCCGTGCCGCCGTATTGTCGCTCACTTACCGCCATGAGCGGAATGTTTCAATATAAGCTGCTTCCATTTCTCGATGCCTTATGATACAAAAAAAAGTATAAGTTGTAACTAATTGATATCTATTTTTTTCACTTTTACAGTTGTCATAATAAACAGAAATACGAAAATTTGATTATTTGGTTGTCTTTCTTTCAATTTGGAATAAAAAATCGTCTCGATGTCATTTCTGACGTAGAAATTCATAATATAATATATACCGGGCATGCCTTGCTGTGTCTGTTTTCTGCCTATCCTTATATTCTGGCGCGTGTTAGTTATAATTATCTAATAACTTCTAAGATTTAAATTATATAGTGTAGGGGGTTATAATATTAAACATGAAATGGTTTAAATTATGATTCTGTACGTGCTAACCTGCAATAGAAAATTACAAAGCAATACGAGTAGGGCATATGTGAAAGACGAAAAGAACCTTTTATAATCTCGGAACATAAAATAATTAAGCTGAATTGTTGCCCTTCCTTTAGTAGAACCCAATTAACATAATATTTGCCCGGTAAACAAAATAAAAATTTGTATTTTCATCTCTTCCCGCCTTTTTCGCGCCAAACTTTTTCAATATGTCGTCGGTGAGAGCCACGCTCTGCCACCATTAACCACCGACACTTCACCGTTGCTATAAACTCACAAATCATGAAACGTGCCCCTACTTTAAACACAATCAAAATACAATCATATTTGCTGTTAATAAGGTTCACTATCAAAATGATTGAAAGCCATCTCCAACGACAACAAAATATTTTCTTTACAAATTAACTTAAACCTTATTTACATCGAAATAGCAGTGATTTTCATTTATCGCCTTTAAAAATTGTGAAACGAACAAAGAGAGCGAGAAACGAGGCCAACATTCGTTAATAATGTAATGTATATTTATTGGTCTACATTATTCTACTGATGTCGGCTTACTCTAAATAGGCCTTAACAATAATTGTTTCGATGATCTGGCGTTGGAGAGTAGCTTTTTTTATTAGAAAACTATAACGTACAAAAACGTCAATGATTCCGTTTTCCTTTTAAAAATAAAAATTGTGTTAAATAATAAAAGTTTGAAAAATGTTATTATTACAATTAATATTATTACAGTTATTGTTACTTTTTATATCGGAAACATCTAGTATTAATAACAGAAACAATTATTAATTAATTTTAAAGTATCTATAAGTTTTAGAAGTATAGATTTATCTCAGCATAATATATTTTTTTATTACTTTATTTTTCAAAATCAGTTTTCTGTGCGGCCTAATTTGTATGACATCGGGCGTTCCGCATCTAATCAATACACAGGCTTGATGCGGCGGGCGCGTCGCGCGCTCGTGTTACTTCGCCGACGGTCGGCTATCATCGGCTCGGAGCAGGATGCCCTCGGCGACACTCGGGTATACTCGCTCCAATCGTAATTCCATTTTCCGCCCGCCTTGGCAAATTGAAATGTCGTAACTCTTGGGGGAATATCGAGTTTCTAGCCAAGAAAAATATTCTGCTAAGGCATTGTAGCGGCGGTTCTGATATCATGGTATATTTCCATACGATTCAGGGTGAGTCCCCTAAAATCACTGTGATTGGGAATCTGCCCGTCTCTTTGCCTCCTCTAGAGTCAAAGGTGTCTTAAATTTGGGTTTTGTCTTTTTTTTCTAAAAGAGTAACATACATCTTTACTGTCATCTAATGAGATTGATATCATTATATAAAATAAACTTATTCAAAAATGTCGACTTCAAATAATTATTCGAATTAGCTGTTACTTTACAGAGTTCCATGATACAAAAAATAATGGATCATATTGCTTTAAGTCGCAATTAGAGAAACTCTAAGTACTTAATACTAAAATTAAAGGGTATCATATCCATTAAATACGTGTGGTAGTCGAGGTGTCGTAAGAGGCGACTAAGGTAAATTGCCGTGTGGTATCCGGCTATATAGAATAGACCACCCTCATTTCTTACCGAGGTATCGTAAAAGGCGACTAAGGTAAGTTGACGTCAGGTAGGCGGCTGGTCGTAAAATACGTAGCCAAATCATATGACAACATGTTAACATGTTGTGCCGACCCCACTTAGAGTGGGATAAGGGCAGGAGAATGATGATATTCTTTACATACGTATCATATTACCAGATACGTAAAACGCATATACTGTGAACCTTTACCATCGACAGAATACTACACTAACACTAAACATTCATCTAACAATCACAACAATCGTTTCGCCCCGCAACATCAACAGGAGATAGGCTCCATTATAAAGGATTTCTTAATTTCGTAATAATTATTACTACCTATTAAAAAAAAATAACAAAATGAGAAATCTTAATTTAAGTATTTTTTAATCCTATTCTTTGTCTTTTATTGTGGAAATAATTTTTGTAAGTATTTAAAATGTATTTTTTTAAGAGATTACATAAGTTACCAAAATATAATAAAGTAATTGCCTGTTACTATCCTGCTGTACTGCTGGACATAGGCCTCCTCTTTCCGTTTTTGGAGAGAAGGATTGGAGCTAAGACCTACCACGCTGCTCCAATGCGGATTGGTAGATTACACATATCCCCAGAATTGTCTAAATTACAATAAATATATACAATTACAATAAATATAATACAAACTCTGTGACAAGTAGGTTGTGGTCCGAGCCGCATTCTGCTCCAGGAAATGTCTTGGTGTTCTTAACAGATGATTTCCAGCGACAGCTAACCAATATGTATCAATTTGGTTGCGACATCCGTCATCTGGAGACTTCCACGTGTAGAGTCTTCTAGGATGGTGTTGAAAGTTGGTGTTTAGTATATTTAGGTTTCTTTCTACACAGAAGCTTACCAATCTGTCTCCCCGCTCATTTCTCTCACCAAGGCCAAATTTACCAACGTGAACCTTATTAATTAGACACATAAGTTTTGAATAGAAAAACTCATTGGTGCCTGCCCCGGGTTTGAACTCGTGATCGTCTCTAGAGAGTCGTATGGTTTCCCCATTAGGCTACCACAGCTTTAAAAAAGTATGATTTACACAATATGTAACCAACAAATATTTTGTATTTTCTATGTTATATTAGTTAGAGGCCCAGTAGGTCAGATAAATTGAACCCTCAGTGGTGTTGTGTTCACACGTAAATAACATGTACGAGTCGGGAGAGGGGTGTGGGAGGACCGTCCCCTAGGATCAAGAGCACAATCCTACAGATCGAATATAAAATAACCTGCAAAATTCAAACTTATGTCTTTGTGATAGCGCTTTAACAATTTATTTAAAACGTAAAAAAGTTTGTGAACCTTGACAGATAGCATCGGAGCGTTTGCGAACAGAATATAAGTTTTTGTCCAAAGTACTACCTTATGACGTGGGAAAAGGAATTGATGTTATATTGGGACTGGCGCGATAGCGGTATGAGAATAGATTTTGAACACGCAACAAGCGAAGAGGTAACTTTGGTTTCACTTTGTCAGTTTTAATTCGTTGTAGTTTCTTTGGTAAAGCTATTGAAATTTTATGTGTTATACTATAATTTTTCGGGGTATTAGTATCGTCGGCAATCTCAATTTCATATATTTTTTTTACGTTACCTATAGTGAAACCGTTTTGAGATCCAAGGTTTATGTAATATATGACCTCATTTGTATAATAAATAAAATACTTGTGCATTTTTGTTTCTCCTACAGTCGGGAGGGTCCCTTGTCAAAGTATACGTTACAAACATAACAGCTTGCAACTTGATGTATTTGCGATTGTCACCCATACTATGATCACAAACGCAAGTTTATTTGGCTAAATGTCGCACAATGGAACAAGTTAGCGAAGCTGGCAAGTAGGAAAAATGAACGTTCTACTCAACACCTGCGGAAACATTCGTTACCTAATTAATCTCTTATCTGATAATTAATACCATGCGCTAAGCCTCTGTTCTGGGCCACAGTTCCTAAATAAACTGGTCAAGGGTTAAAAAAATATAGGTACAGAAATGCCGCTATCAGTTTCTTGGAGGACATCAAATCTTTAAAGGCTGATGTCAAATCATCGCTAAATAATAAAAATCGCCTTTGGGTGTGGATAAGATATAATGCTTGAAAGATATCTTACTAGAGCAATGCTGGTCCCGGAAAATATGCAGACACAAATTATCCTGGCGGTTTCCCTTACTGCTGGTATTGGTTTTCAAAGGAAACTTTCAATCTGTGAAATGTATCAAGATTAATAGTAAATTTTAAATTTACATAAGTAACTCCAAAACTAGCAACTTATTAAGTTCAATATTAATAGACAAATTATCTTCTTACAACATTTGAAAAAACTAAGTCGGAGCCAAAGCCATAATCGGAGATGTGAATTTAATGGGAAGTTGCAAGCTTTTGAAATCTCGATTCGAAACTCGGTAACATCACTAGTGCGTACATATGTCGTTTCAGTTAGGGCTACTCGCCACAGGTGAGATGTCTTGTGAAACCACCTTCTTCTCGTACCTCTTCGACTAGCAAAGGTTACCCATCAGTGCTTGCATATGCTGTTCTCTCGCAAGGCTAAAAAGCGGGGTAGCACTCGCGACTCCAGTCCTTTCCTGTATATTTCGCAACCATGATTTTCCCCTGCTGCCGATGCGTCTTTTGCCTAAAACTTTGCCCATCATAATAAATTGCGGGAGTTCATACTACAAGCTATATAACAGAACTAACTACTTTGCTATAATACGCACAGGTACGCACGAGTTCATACTGTTCTTGTCTAACTACCATGCCCCAGGTGACAAAATGTTGGTCTAAAGTTCGCGCTTACGCCGCAAGACCTCTTCATTTGTCACCTTTTCTGTCCCCTTTTTTTAAGCATGCGTCGATAGACTCACATCTCAAATGCTTCTATACACTTTCGGATATCCTCTTTTACGGTGCACGCCTCGCACCCGTAAAAATTACTGGACAAATATAACAATGTAAAAGGCGTGTTCGCAATTCAGATTGCGACTAGTGAGCATTCTTTTCATGCTTTTTAAACAGCTACGGGCTACTTCAATCCGGGTTTTAATTTCTGTGTCACTATTCCATTCTTCAGCAACCGAAGTGCCAAGGTATTTGTTTTTCTGCACTCGGTCCCGTTCTTTCATATTCAGGCTTATCGTCGGCTGTACGGTATGGTTAGATGTTACTATCACTAACTTGGTTTCTTTTGTGTATGTCTGGTGGTATAAAACGTCGTTCCACTGCAAAACGTCGTTCTAACCATCTTCTGACCTCAGCGTTGCCGCCAGTAGTAAAGTCACTTTTACAAGTACATTATACTAAACAAATAAACAAGATATAAAACGATTTAAACTATTATAGGATAATAAATTTTGCATGGATTATATTATTATTTTTGTGAAGCAGATTTTTACTTGGTAATCTTCATACAGTAGTGCTCTTCGAACGATTAGATATTGTTGTTAATTTTGACCTCCGTAGCTTTGCAATGTGTAATTTATACGAATAGTTTAGATGTAGTGTAAACGGACTGTCTCTGTACGTTACGCTTATACGGAAATCCTCTGGACCAATATTAATGAAATTTCGCAAATTCTTTTACGACGGGTTAACATATAGGAAAACATCCCGTTATTCTTTTAGGAACGGGGGAAAAAAACTTTTTGCAATAATGTGGGTGGATTAACTTTAACGTTTTGGCGCGAACGAATTCACGTGTACCCCTAGTTTAATTACGTATGTGAGATGAGTAAACTTTTAAGTTTAATTCTGAATGATGTATTCTGATTATGGCGCCTATGACATTTGTTTTACTTCGGTATCCTATTAATATAAGCGAAAGATTTTAAGTCAAATGCTGTCGGATAAGGCCATTTTGTAACCTTTCTAGAAGCTCTTTGAAGATATTGCGGCTCTGGGAGCAGTGGCAGGGGGTGGGAGGAGGGATCGGGACCCGAGTTTTGAATTAATAATGTTGCTATCGGCCCGCCTTCCGATTAATTTGATTATTTGTCTAATGTTTTGGTTATCTGGTATTAACACTATGTATCTGTTACGTTATGTAAGAATACTTAAAGAAGTCAAATCTACATGCGATGCAAAAATGTACGGGTAATTGATAGTCTATACTTATTATTAAACATAGTCCGCAAGCTGTCTATCTGTATGTGAACGATTTTCACAAAATTTTGACTTAACGAATTTTTGTACAGTTTTTACTAAGACAGTGCAACTCTTCCGAAGGGTTTAAGTTAAAAATACGTTACAGTTTTATGTTAATTATTTTAAAAAAGATCATGCGGTTGTATAAGACCTTGCGTGCGCCGAGTAAACTTACAAAACTACACTAAATTAATGTACTAGAGAATTGTAGATCTACGAAATACTACAAAAAAGTCCGCGACAGCATGTCTCTATCTCTTATGGTTTATTCACAATAACTACTTTAATGTACAAAATTTATATTCGTGAATAGAATTGTGACACTGATTTCCACGTGGGCGAAGAACACCTAGTTTATTATATATATTGATATTTAGGTATTATATGTCAGAATACATATTACTCTCAATACATTAAAGCACTTTGCTAGTTTAGTAACATAAATATTCTTTACAAGAAGATATAAGTAAAATGTCGTAACGCATTTATGTGAATCGTTTACAAGGCTCGAATATCTATACATGAAATAGGATAATTTAATTCGTATGAGCTGGTATTTGTATTTGAAATGGATTGTCGTCCTTGCCATGATGAAGAAGGAGTTAGTTTATCCCGGTATTCTGTCAAACCGCGTATCACCAATTGAAATGACTGAATATAAAATGTCTAGGGCGCAATTTGTCTCTTGATACGTAATTATTATATAATGATATATTTATATCACGATGAGCCTTAAACGAACAGTTGTAACTAATTAATGTGTAGAAACCGACTATTTTTATTTTACTGCGATAACGCCGCATAAAAAGCTTATGAGTAAGAGCGTCATTTGAGCTTGACACTAGTCGGGATTCAATAAAATAAGATGTGAGTATAGTCGGCTTCTATACATTAATTATGAATAAAGTTTTAACTAATTTGTGTGTTTCAGTATGACGGCAATGAGCGGTTATTGTTAAAATTGGCAAAAACGCTGAGAATTACTGATTAAACAAAAATTGAAAATAGAAACAAAGAAAAACTGTGGCCATTTTTCAGTGAAATCTGTAAAAGTAACGCTTCGAAAAGAATTAATTAATGCTCAACGATGGGAGATAATAAAGCGGCATTAAGCGATACTCCGGGAATGTTCGAGGGGGGCAGGCGGTGGCGAGGGCGTCTTAACCTTTCCTTAACTTCCAGCGAGATTGAGTAGGTACGTATATAGAGTAAGTTTAATTAAGACGCCGTGCTGTTTTGTTACCTTACATTGTTTATGAGGTGGGAATTATTCGAAATTACGGATTTTCTCGGTCGGCTTATTAGTCGTTGTCAATGTAAAGTAAGAATAAAAATGTAAAGTTACGGAAAAGTTATTCTACGATTTCAGTTTCTTCTTGTATAGGGAAGTGAGAGTAATTCTGCTGCATTGTGGTGTTTTACTGCAAATTAGGCTAGATAAGTACACATTTCAGATTGGAGTATCTGAAGATATTCTAAGTATTGATAAGATTAAAAATGGTTCAGGTTTTCAAAGAGCCAGTCCCCACCCGAACGAGCGACTATTAGGTACCTTGAAATCTTAAGCTAATGTGTGATGATGGCATGTATTTTGCCGAGGATGCCTCCGTGGAAAGTGAAACATTTCGAGGGAATTTTTTTTTTTCAAAATATTTAATTTTGTCCAGCTTCATCAGATCGTTTTCGTTCTCCTGCCCTTATCTCGCCTAAGTAAGCACAATATATTTCTCGATTCCATTCACTCCTATCATTCGTCAACTCTAGCGTTTACTCCTTCTATACGCGTCATACTTCACACAATCCAACCAACTCTCTCTCTGCTTCGCGCTAGCTACATAACCGTCTATGTTTATATTTAAAACTTGTTTTGGTCATATGATTTTAATCCCATATCATTATATCGCCCCTTTCGAAGAATAAAGTCACATGTACTATGTCATTTACATGGGATATGTAATTTTATTCATCGGATTGGGCGATATGTCTATACCATCTTATTTTATGTTCGGCTTCATAGCTTGAAACTGTGATAGCCTAGCGGTGAGACCGTGCGACTCTGTTTAGGGGACACGAGTTCAAACCCGGGCAGGCACCAATGAGATTTTCTATTAAAACTCATATGTCTAATTGGTAATTGCAATTTATCACACGCTTTTCGGTGAAGGAAAACATCGTGAGGAAACCTTCATATCTCGAGAGAATTCTGGAGATATGTGTAACCTACCAATCCGCATTGGAGCAGCGTGGTAGGTCCTAGCTCCAACCCTTCTCTCCAGAAACGGAGAGAGGAGGCCCATTCCCAGCAGTGGGATTGTAACAGGCCGCTACTTTACTTTTTTTTTCATAGCGGAAAGAGCTTTAAAGTTTATCGTAAAATCATTATTTTCTGTTTAAGGTCACACTAAAATTATAGTTGACACACCCGTACTAGCAGCACGGTTGATTCCTAGATTCACTTGACGTAAGTTTGACTGCGGAAAGGAAAGTTTGGGACCGATGATGCTGTAGACAATACGGCTACCTATAGCCGGGACAGCCTTTATTAGAGTCGCCTCCCGCCAGTATGTGCCTGATTTATTGCCACTAACGCTTATAGAATGTGATGTGTGAGTAATGCTTTATTGCTTAAAGCGTATTTTTTACATGTGATGGAAAACTTTGCGATGCAATAATATGTGTCCATACATATTATAAAACTAAGATCCCAAAAGCTGTATATGATTGATTTTCTCCAAATCTACTGAATGGATTTTTGTACGGTTCTTACTATTTACTCTTAGATATTCATTTATATGTTTTATTCAAAGACTATAAGGATAAGAAGAGAAGAAGTACAATTCTTGAGAAAGCTTTGAGTTAATAGAACATTTTCCGGAACGGCTAGATCGTTATTTTGATCATACTTAAAAATCGATAGTGTGATATCCGGTTGAGTAGAATAGACCACCCTCATTTTTACCGAGGTTTCGTAAAAGGCGAGTAAGGTAAGTTGGCCCACCGTGTGTCTTTAGATTTTCATGCAATTTTCACTAATTGATAGTGATTAATGAGATTGCTTCAGGTATATAATTGATAAAAGTTTTCTGCGTATTGGTTGAAATATAACTTTAATTGTTGAAAAGAAAAATTTAAGCTGATGCTTTCGTCCAAAAAGCTACCTAATTCCTTTGATGTATAACAAAACAATCTTTTTATAGGTCTACAGGACGTTCGCTTAAGCATTTTTTTACTTTATCCTTTTGTGTTATCTCGAGTGCAAATAATTATAAATAAAAATAAATTAATCCAGGCGCCGTAGTTTTTCGTTATTTTTCTTTTTCTTTCCTTCTGTTACTCAGCGGTTGACTGGAAGATTACATAGATAATAAGAATGCGTGGATATAGCTACTCTTCCACCTTATGCGAGACAGCAATGAAATTTAACTAAAGTAATAATAAAAATATTTTGCTATAATCCGCGATACAGTAAATAGAAAATATATTTAGTGTTAAATGTATAGTGGACTATCCGTATTTTCATACCCGATACATGCAGGAGTCGTAAAAACACATGCACAAACCTCCACCACTTCCACCACAATACACAAGCACTACACACGTTCACTATCACAAACTCAACAATCGTTTCGCCCCGCAACCAAAGCATCATCAGGAGATAGACTCCACGACAAAATCGCAAAGCGAAGCATTAACCAAACAAGCATGGTTATATAGTTTGGTTAACTAGTTTTTTCTAATTTTTTTTTTAATAAAGCTCCGCCGAATTCCTTAAGGGCTCTTTTCGGTAGGACAGCTTTAGCTGAATCAGCAGTACAGTTGACGATTCTAAAGCATTTGTTTACAAGTTTACTGAAATAACGAATATTTTGAATTAGAATTTGATGTGTTGAGTTAATCACGAATATACAGACGCTGTGCGGAACTTTGTTTTATTATATTGATATTACTTAAGCGCAGATAGCATACTTAGACTCCATATTCCAAGAATATTCTTTCATTAAGTCAGTTCTTTTTAGCTTTCTAGAGTAAAAAAAAACATCTTAAGGGAGGTTCCATGTTTTAAGAAAACTTCATGCAACAAAACCGCAGCCCAGCTTCCAAAACCTTTGATAAAAAATCAGGCAGTGAAAACTTGATAGCATGCTATACTTTTAGTTACGGACTGATAAAAAATTATATTCTTATAACAAGGTAATATTTTCTATGTAAGATGCTGTGATAACCCAGCGGTGAGACCGTGCGACTCTTTTGAGGAGGTAATGAGTTCAAACCCCGGACAGGCACCAATGAGTTTTCCTATTAAAACTCATGAGTTTTTTAGACACATGTGTCTAATTGATAATTGCCATTTATCACACGCTTTTCGGTGAAGGAAAACATCGTGAGGAAATCTGCATATGTCTGGTTCTGGAGATATGTGTAACCTACCAATCCGCATTGGAGCAGCGTGGTGGATCTTAGCTCCAACCCTTCTCTCCAGCAAAGGAGAAAGGATGCCTAGCAGTGGAATAGTACTTTACTTTATCGTAATATTATGATATCAAAAAGTGCATTCGTAAGTGCACTAGTGCTTACAATTTTCTTAAAATATTATTTTACATAACTCTTTTATAACTTAACTTTTTGTTTCTATCTTTTATTGTATTACATATTAATTAGAATGTGCTTAATAATGTGCAACATTTTAACAATCCAAATTTAAAACATGTATGTGTTTCTATAAAGTACCGTACAAAGGTGTACGGTACTTTATAGAAACACATCCTGGATTTCACTGTGAACCCAAATGATACTATCAGACTGAGGACACTTATATACATAGGTTATAAATTTGGTGATGAGCATTTTATAAGTATATATAAATATATTTAACATAATTATTTTTGGTATTTTTGTACCAATACTGCTTTTCTACAAATTGTCTTACTTCCAAGGTTAACTGGCAGATATCTCTGACTTAGGGACAATTTATCATCCTTTATACACTATTGTTTTAAGTAATGTATTTCTTAACTTTATATCGTATTATAAAAATAACGAATAAATAAATAGGAAGGCTGCAAAATACTTAAAAATAATGTGAAATACTGACAATAAAGTCGTACTTAGAGGGTTTTAAAGAAATAATTCGCTATCAAAGATATCTTCTTTTATTTATCAACAATAAATTGACAATACAAAACAAAGAGAGTGTCAGTTGCTTGATGAATAAATTATAACTGTAACCATGTTCTCGTATTAATGAAGCGTAGGTACTGACATCTGCCGTCAGCCTCATCTCCCGTACCTCTACAGGAAAACTTACTAAAGTTTAACTGGAAAAAATCTCTTCAGTCGAAATAAGAACTTTACTTTTAAACTTTTATGATTAATAGGAATGTGATACTAACCACACGTATATCGGGTTTTATTGACCCGGACACTATATACTATGTATTTGGCTACGATGAATATATTGGATATAAAACATACCCTGTATGTTTATCGAGGCTTTCTACTACATATTATCGAAAACAAACAACAAATCAGCGGTTTCTGAGATAAGTGAGAACAAACGCACAGACATACAGAAAAACAAATAAAGATACAACATTAAAAAAACTCTTGTTTCATTCTTAGGAGCGTGTTTTGGAAACTGAATCCGTCTGAAAAGCTTTCTAAATACCTATAGCATTGTACATGACCATTTAAAATAAGATGGCTTAGTTAAGCTATGCCTATAAGATAAATAAACGCTTCTATTAATTTATTGACTTTCATTACATAAAAACACGTTTTATACACTAAACATAAGTATTCATTTCAATAGGAAAAGTAATCACTTGGTTTACTGATAACTTAATAAGTATAAAATAGTAACACCTTGAAATATTAACTTTTTTAATGAACGACAGAGATGGTCCGAGCGCCCCGAACACGCCCTAACAGTTGCGGGATGAATAAATTATAAAGATAAGGACAAACCTTTGCAATATCAGAGTTATATAATCTTTAACTTCCATGGTTACTTTATAAAACTTTTTGGACCCATATCATTTATTCTAAAATGGCAACTTCAAGGTCAAATTGTACTATTATTCATTTTTACTTGAAAAGTAACTAAGCGGTTTGTTGCTATCCCACAGCTGGGCAAAGGTTTAAGCAGGTTCAGTACCTGCTTAGACCTTTAGTATTATATATTTATAATACTAGCTTTTAGGCTCAACTTGGTTTTCGTGGACTGCAGTCTTATTATTTGAGTAAACCCTTATACTTATGGTTAACCTTAGAAGCTAGACATACGCTGTCGCGGACTTTTATTTAGAGAGAACTTTCAGAGGGGAACAATTTTGTAGTACATGATTTTTTAATAACTTTTACTTAGCGCACGCAACGGAAGCTTTATTACTGCTCCTCTCCTATTCATCTTATCGTGACGTTAGAACGTCTATAGCCTTCCTCGATAAATGGACTATTTTACACTGAAAGAATTTTTCAAATCGGTCCAGTAGTTTCTGAGATAAGAGCGTTCAAGCAATCAATCAAACAAACTCTTCTGCTTTATATATTAGTAATTAGTATAGATATAGATATAGATGACTAAATTAAATAAGAGGACGCTTAGTATAGAAATGATATTCAAATTCAAAATATTCTTTATTTAAGTTAACTTGTAAATAAATATATATCCACGCATTCTTATCGTATAAGTAATGCTCAATAGTATAGAAAGTAGTCTTTCAGAATTAGCCTTTTTTAAATAGAATTTTTAAACTGTAATGGTTAAGTTATAGTACTGTGGAATTTTATTATAGAATCTTATACCCAAACCCACAAATGACTTACGTACTTTTGCAAGGCGCAAAGTAGGAACCGCAAGCTTATGTCGGTTCATACTTAGTCTATTTTATACATCTCCAATCTTTATACATTATGTACAAAAATAAATTACTAAAAATATACTGTGGAGCTAATGTAAAAATACCTGATAACGATGTAAATTTAAATTTATATGATAGAGATATAATATTAAAGTATTTTATTAATTTCATGAGTGAGAGAGAGAGAGTAGTATTGGTCTCGCTTAATGATAATAATTATTTTAACAAAACAGATATTTAGTCTACAGTCTTTCAGGAAAGACAACCCGAGAATATAAGCCTGTGAGCTGTGTTCACTTTTGTGTGCGAAACACAAACTTCCGCCACGAACTAGGCGCTGGATTCTCTAATAGTCGCTTCGAGCCTACGTTCGGTCCGATATTGACTTCTATTCGCTATTTAAACTGTATCACTCACTAACACTAGCCCTACAAAGTCGCTTGCCAAACGAAGATGCATGCTAAGTATAATAAACATTCTGAAATAATAAATGTCTTTAAAAGAATATAAAAAAGATGACGTCGTGTACAATTTCTCGAGATTTAAAACGTAACCTTTACATTAAATGGATGGCTGATCGTGTAGAGATTACTTTTCGTAGAAACATTATTATTTTTTTGTTTAAATTGCACATAATTTGTGCAAAATAAATAACGATAATCATAAAAATAATATTTATATAACATTAACATTTTATATAATATTTTTACTATCATATTATAGCGAAAGTAATAAAACTTATTTATCACGTGGCAGTATCTTCTCAATCTTAATCACGATTGGTTTTTGTTATTTACTCTATATTTTATTCATATATATTTTTATGTATGTGAATGAATGTCTCTGTGTGCGTGTTTGTTTGTTTGTTTGTTTGTGTGTTTGTTTGTTCGTGTGTGTGTGTGTGTGTGTGTGAAAGAGAGAGAGCGCGAATATATGTTCACGACTGTATGGATGCTTTTTATCTAGCGTATTATTTTTTTTTACTTACGTAGGTTTGTATTATAAAGTTGTTTTCACTCAATGTACACGATTTCGTGACTTATATATATTTTTGTGGGGGTGGCAGTCGTGACCTTTATGTTGAATGTAATAAAGTTCATTCGCCACATTTGTGGGCGAGGGACGATCGGGCAACATTACTTTTCTGCGTAATTTGAAGGCTTGTATCTACCCACGTCACCAATATAAGAGAAATAAGGTCAAATTAATTCGAACACATGTCTTCTTCTTTGACATACATACATCCTACATATTTCCTATATTAAGTTCAGCTCATTATATTAAACCATCGTGACACGCAAGTAGCTATAAAACGCGGAGCAACTGCTTTTTGAGTTCCGCAAGCTATTGATGATACTCGATGTTACTCGTACTACTTGAAATGCCCTTTAGTTTGACTCAGTGGATTATCCTGTAAAGTTTAGTGACGGACTGATATCCTTAAATTAAGCCCTTTTAATTAAAAAATTGAGAAGCGAAAGGCTAGAACTACTAGTTTAATTATTAACGTGATAAATTGTGTCAAAGATTCTTTGAAACACAAAGATAGAGATTTTGATTGATAATAAAGATTTGAAAGTTAATAATAAGGAATATTGGATTCAAATTCGACTGGGCACTGAATTATATTATAGTTTTGGTCTGTGAACAAATACAATATTGAAATATTTATTTTTGAAAAGTGACCGCCGAGTTTCTTGCTCGTTCTTCTCGGTTAGAGCACCTTTCCTGGTAATTTGACGATTTAAATGTACTTGTAAAGGCTAATTTGAATAAAGAATCATTTTATTTTATTAATTTTTAAGGAAAACATACAGTATAATATTTTTCTTATTAACTAGACAAAAATTTGTAAAACATTGACCAATAAAGTTTCCACTAACTGATAAAACATATAAAGCTAACATAATAAATGAAAATAAACAATACAATAAGCAATTTTAATTTGAATTTGATAAAATTGAATTCAACTAGCTGTGCCCGCAACTTTACCCGCGTGAAAATCACTGTTTTTTGACAAAGTTTTTTCCACTTCAATTCATCCCGATTTCATCCCTCGTCATTATAGGTCTATACCATCTTAATGTTGCACTTCTCGTTTTTTCCATGATGGGCACAACTTTGAGACTTCCCCTTATGTACTCAATTCGTATTTTGTCTAGGTTTGTCACATTACTCATCCATCTTAACATTTTCATCTTATTTGCATACACATGAATTTGCATTCATTTGGATTCGACACACACACACATACACACATATAAAAATCTTATCTATAAAATTCTCGTGTTACAACGTAAGATACCTGTCCGAAACGGCTTCACCGATTTTTATGAATCCGCTACTATACTATTTTAATACCCCTAAGTGATAAGGCTTGTACGCCCATAACGTATTTATTTTATTTTTTAAGAACTTTTTTTATAATTTAAAATAGAAATTCTCTAGAAATAATTTATACGCCGAAAGAATTAGCTAGTATGTACATATATGTACATATATGACTGGCCCGTTGGTGCTGTGGGTAGTGACCCTGCCTTCAGCTCCGCGGGTCGCGGGTTCGATTCCCGCCGAGGGCCAACATTTTCTATAAACAAATTGTTGGTTCTTCGAGCCTGGGCGTGTATTTGTATTTAAGTATGTATTTAAACTTATATATGTAGTATATCTACCAGTTGTCCGTCACCCATAACACAAGTATTAAGTTACTTACTTTGGGGACGGACGACCGTGTGTGTAAGTGTCCCATATATTTATTTATTTATTTATTATTTATATGTATAGAAAAAAATCTATATAATAGGACATTGTTTTGAAAATCGATTAAGAGATGAATTTTACTTCGGATGTCATGGGTGCAATTTCAACAGATTGACAGATGCATGTTGCTTACCCGTATTGCGTTAGTGTGCTCGGATTTCAGGTGATATGTGTGTGAGAAAGACTGCGCATATGTCGACAGGGTGGGTTGGAGTGTACGTGGGGTGAGCGAGTAACTGCTCAAGCTTGTAGCTAGCTCGGTACATTTTATTGTAGCGCGCCTCTCTAGATACTACTGTGAGTGGAGTTTGCGTTTTATCGATGTCGATATAAACGAGTAACGGCGCACCGCTATTTTTCTCATTCCGTAGTGGGTATGTTAACTGAACTGGACCATGAAGTTTAATGTTTGTTGGAGCTTGTGTATTACGCTTTGTTTTTATTAAGAACCTTATTTAGCTTTTATTGTACAATAAATTCGTTTCTTACAGTGAAATCTAGGTCCGCGATTGTTATACCACAAGCTAAAATTATATATAATATTATACTGTGAGGACGGCATATGCAACACACATGGGCGTAGCGGGCAAGGGGGGCCGCTGCCCCCTCTTACACTGATAACTGCAACACTGGGAAACTGACAACACCCAACATAGTGACACTTTATAAGGCTTGCATAAGACCGATAATGTACCTCATCTCCATTACTAATGTGAGCTACTCATATTTTAAATATCACGCTTAAAAATATAGTCTAGATTTTCTGAGATAAATCCCTCTAATAGAATCCTGCGACTACGTCTCGGATGCGAGCGACTACTTATGATAGTTTTAAGGCGGATTCAGCCTTATTTAGAGATATCGACGTTCCCATCGTTCCAGTCTCTTAAAAATTAAAAAAAATATATGTAATAGACGAATAGTCGAGGATTTTCTACCCCCCTGTATGAAATTCTAGATACGCCCTTGGCAATACAGTTTTATACTATCACAATGCCAATCTTGCGAAATTATGCTTATCTTAGTTAATCTTAAAATGTTATAAGCATATAAATAAATAAATAAAATATTAAATTTTATTATGCTACTTCAAATAGTCTAAAGCTATTCATTTCCTTACTAAAGGACAAGTTGGAACTAGATAAATGCAATGGTGGGACAAGATTAAGGAAATATTACGATCTAGTATAATCAAGTCGACTTATTATTTGAAGTAATAATGAAGATGACGCATATATGAAAAAAACTAGAGATTTTTAATTTATATATAAATAATAAAAGTAACAGTTCCTTCAAGGAATTCCATGATATTTAATAATTAACCTTACGTCCCATTAACAACCCTTATACGAGTACTTTCATATTCACTAGGACAATCTGAACGAGCGTTCCAGGTTAAGGGGTATTATTTTTGTAAATAAAATGTTATGCCGCTAGCTTATATAAAAATCGAGGTGACTTCTTCAAATATATAATTTATAACATATCGATAGTATGAAAATTCTAAGTCGCATCACTACGCAGGTTTACGCGTCGCCGCTGGGGCGTCGCTTCAACTGCCCTCTATGAAGCCAATAATTTTATTACAAGTTCATTACGGAGCCCGCTGCTTGCCTTCGTTTTTTGAGCGATAGAGGTTGTAAGTATAGGGCAGCAAGTACCTCAAAAATAGGCATCGATTTAAAAAGCAATATATATTTTTTAAATATCATTAAACTATGCCGGTGACTTCGCCCCTGTGAAAATCAGCGTGTCAAGTTTTTCCCGCGTAAATGCGGAACCCGCGGGAACTTAGCCATAAAGTAATGCTCTCTATTAACCTTAACCTTCCTCAAGATTTACACCATCATTTAGTAAAAATCGTACAAAAATCCCTTCAGAAAATCGATTACATACAGACCGACAGTATTATGTTTTATACATAATACTAGCTGTATCAGCGGCTACGCCCGCATGGAAATCAGCGTGTCATAATTTTTTGTATAATTCAAATTTTAAACATAAAAGTGAGTTAAGTTGTGAGTAAATTGTAAGTTAACCATAAGAGATAGAGACATGCTATTACGGACATTGTAGTATTTTTATTGATCTACAATTCTCTACTACATTACTTTAGCGTATTTCTGCTGCTTTACGCAGCGCACGCGACTAAAGCTCCCAGCAGGCAAGTTTTTTAACAACTTATATATATGATCATACGTGTCACCCATGTGTTCCCTAAGATGCATGTCCAAAAAATCGAAAAATTCTGGGTTGTAGGCGATCATAGACATCATATATGATGATTGGCGAGTATAGCTGAGTATGTAAAACGATTGCGCTTGCGTTTATTCGTTTGTAATCGGCGATCATAAAGACAGAGCGATAATGGTCAATGATGAATAACAATAACTAGTATATGGTGCTTCGTCTTGTAGAGAAGTTCCAGGCTAGACGTTTCTGGCGTTTTTGACAAGGATCGTGAACGAAAAAACTTTATTTATATTCGAGAAATTTCTATCCTTCTATCTTTCGAGAAATTCAATCCTTACGTTATTTGAAAACAAGGATAAAATTCTATAAAATAATGTACATATATGGGATACGTACGAAATGAATCCTTAACCTATACGAATACGCAAGTAACGGAATAAAAAATATGGCGCGAAAAAAATCCTCTCTTTTTACAGCTCTTACTGGTTTTTTTTTCAAAATACGGCGTTTGAATTGGAGAGCAGCCCCGACGGGCAATTAAAATTCGTAATAACTACGAGGCCGAGTCAACGTAACTTAAACAAAGCGACAAAAATAATTAATCGCTGACACGCTCTCGCTGTAAAAGTGTCGCACCGCGGGGAATTTGGCGACACGCAAATTCATGACTTATTCAAAATCTTACAGAAAAGTACAGCAAATTAACATCCACCTGAATAAATGATAACATCGCGGTAAATTTGATGTCAATATGTGTTAACACTAAGCTATTTAGTTCACGACTCGGACCCCTTTATCGCCCGACCCCCTACGCACACAGGCGTAGTTCACCCCGCTCCCGTTCGTATCTTCGTTGTGTGGCACTTACACAGCGGGAAAAGTAATTTTTCACAGGTTACACGTAAACACACTAACGCTACAAAGCGAATGTAGTGAGTGCTTTGCCCCAAGAAAAGTTTTGTAGTACAAAATTTGTTCACTAGTTGTGTCTAGACATATCATGCTTTAAGTTGGAGGTGAATCTGTCGGATTTATTACGTCAACTTGAAACAACTTGAACTTCAAATTAAATTGCATTAAATTTAAATGCCTTCATTAGTGCCTTCGCTTGTCACATTATAACGTAAACAATCTGGAAGGTAAAATAATTTTGAATTAAGTCTATCCTGAGATGTTAATAATAAGACCAGCCAAAAGGTATATCTAACAGTAAATCTAACTTCTTATATCTTACTGTAAAATTTTGCTAAATATAAAATATATAATATAAAATACTTGCATTCGCAAGTGCCGCGCGAAAATCAAGGCAAGGGAATGCATCGTAAATGATTACGGAATGTGCCCGAAGGGGACAGGGATATTGCAGTCACATGCTGCTCAGTCTGTTAGACAGAGATCAAATATTGAATATCGTATGCCTTGCAAAAAGGGTTACGTAACGCCATTTTCCTTGTGAAAATTGCGCTAAACAGCATCGCTTTAGGGTAGAAATTCCAGTCGCAAATCGGTACAATACGCTGTAACGGGCTTTGGCGCGAATCTGCGCCGGGTGGGGGTTCGGTGGCTCTCAACTGTGGCAGATAATCAATATCCGCTTGGCTTGCGGACACTATAATAATATACGTTATTTTATAGCTGCGTTGTTCCAGCGTACTGCCCTGCCTAATACTCTATCTCGCTTTACTAAAAATGGACAGTGGCGTAGATTTGGTTAATGATAAGTGTGAGAAAGTATTTATCACGATAATGAAGTGTGATGTTTAATTGTATAATCTTGGTCAGAGGCGATACGGAGCGGTACGAGGGCGTATGTTCCCTGAATGTAATATATTTATTGATGTGTTCGTGCGGGCGCACGCGATGCGGACTTCACTTGTTCATTAGCGATCGAATTGAGTGCTATGAGCCACTTGATTGGCTTAATCTTATCGAAGCCACCGCATCATTATATTTAGTTACAATAGATCTTATTTTATTCTATTACACCCGCAAGTTTAGATCGAAAACAATAGAGCAATGACTTTTTCGTCGACATATAGTATAAGATAATGCTGATTGTGTAAAATTTTAGATTTATGTTTTAAAACAGCACTGAAAATCAATCTTTATAATTAAGCTAAACAGGATAATGTCACAATAAAGCTGATGACACCACGAAAAAGTCATTTTAATTAATTATAAATTCGTAGTACTTTGTTAACCTTCATTGCAATGTTATCATATTTCCCTCTCGCTTTTATATGTATATATAGGTATATAATCATGCAAAGTATTTTGAAATAGTAATGGAAAAATAATTCAATTGGTCCCCGTTGATAGAACGAGATAAAACAAGTTCAAAGAATCAAACTGGAAACGTCACGTTGTTATAATTTTTAAAACGAAGCTTTACTTAGAATCGGAGTTTGTAATACAAAAGTTTGTTTATTTATAATCTCTTAATCGCACATATTGAAATTATTACAAAAATGATAAAAAAAACAACATAATAAGTGTGCAACAGCGAGCTTATTCCGGAATCGTTATCTCTTCCAGCCAGTCTGAGATTTAAAAAAACCTAAATATTAAGCATAATTAATTAATTAAGCAATATAAAAATGAAACGTATTTAAAAGATAAAAGTAATAATAGGAAAATTATTTTTGAAAAGCTTTCATTTAGTGCAATATGTATATGGAGGTGGAATCTATCAAGCTAAATTTGACCCACTTCCCGGTGTCCGATTGAGCTGAAATTTTACATACTGATCCAGTCCCGATGACAATGCATGTTTATGATAAGCATGATCTGATGTTCCTGCCAGGATTGTCTCCATACGAGGGAACTCCTCAACGGTTAATAATATGGACATGAAAATTCGTTAAAAGCTTTTTTAACTTGACTTGTTAGTATTACTTTTGCTAGTTGTTCTCATAATTTGTTAGCTTTGGTGGCGCTTCATGCCATTTAATTCCATGTTTTACTATCAAGCACAGATTAGTAGATAACTGCGTGTAAATATATTACTAACTATCGATTTATTTACAAGGTGTGGAACGGCGTTTGATGAATAGGCGTGTAATAGCCGACACTGTTTATTTTGTTTTCATAAATGGTTATCAATTCTGGCGTGGATCAATAACTTAATCAGGTGCTTCATGTTGATATTATTATTTCTGAGTATATCTGATATTATTATATATTGTTATGCAATACATATTATACTTTTTTAGCTCGATATGTAAAATTTATTTATATTTCTTTTATATTATATTTTCTGTTTTATATTATACTATCTTTTAAAGTCGCCAACGATAAATAATAAATATTGACCCAAGTGTGAATTTAATTTCGTTATTTGGTTGTTAAGTAGTTGGATCCGCGGACTTGATTTTTCTCGGAATAATATTTTGAATTTGAATTTGAATTTGAATCTATGCATATGACATAAAAACTCCGCATTAACCTCATTTCGCACATCAAACTAGCACCATATATCACTTGTACCTTTCCAGTTCTGACATATACACTCAAAGTATTATCTATTAAATATGAATATTTATTTTGTACGTTAACCGAATTATATCATGAACGAAATCCCTATTATCATATAGCACGCCCTATTATTCCCGGTCATTGAATACGAATACAGTTGATAATATAGGTAATTAATACTTGCAAATTGGTATTGAACATCATTGGAATATAACGTATAATGAATATAAAACGTTGTTATTTCTGTCAGTTCATGTTATTGGTATGTATAATTATTGGCTGATAATAAGCATAGAGCTGTGATAGCCCAGCGGTGAGACCGTGCGACTCTTTCGAGAGGAACACGAGTTCAAACCCGGGCAGGCACCAATGAGTTTTTCTATTAAAACTCATGTGTCTAATTGATATTTGCAAATTAATCACACGCTTTTCGGTGAAGGAAAATATCGTGAGGAAACCTGCATATCTCTAGAGAATTCTAGGGATATGTGTAACCTACCAATCTGCATTGGACCAGCGTGGTAGGTCTTAGCTCCAACCCTTCTCTCCAGAAACGGAGAGAGGAGGCCTATTCCCAGCAGTGGGATTGTAACAAGTCGCTACTTGAATAAGCATAGATTTCTATATTTTGAATCTCTTACTTAGAGTTTATTGTACTGGAGTTAGGAAGCCAACCAGAAATGTGCTCTGTTACAATTAAGAAATTATAAAATGAGGTCCCTAAAGATTTTCTTCTGTGTGTATATGGTCGATTTTTTCATAATCTACTGAACGGAATTTGATACGGTTTTTACTTAAAGATTTTTTGAAGTTCTAGGTTAATAAAACCTGTTAAACCTGTACCTTTCCTGATGCTTGGAAAGTAGCAGTTATCCGCCCCATACCTTAAATAGAAAACCCTACTTCTTTGAAGGATTTGCGTCCGATCAGTATATTAGCGTGTATATCTAAAATCCTAGAAAAAATAATTTACTTGCATGTTTCAAAATATATTGAGAGTAACCAGTTACTGCCTGAAGCTCAATCAGGATTTAGATCTAGTAAAAGCACAACAACAGCACTTTTGGATGTAACAGACTATATTCTGGCGGCACAGGATCAAGGAATGTGTACGATATTGGTATTATTAGACTACTCCCGGGCATTTGATAGCATTGATACTTCACTGCTACTGTCTAAGCTTTCATATTTTGGGTTTGATATTAATACACTCCATTGGTTTAATAGTTATTTGAGTAATCGGTCCCAGTACGATGAATTAATAAAAGATGATGAAGAAAAGTTAACATCCAGTGTTGAGGATGTCACCAGAGGCGTTCCGCAAGGATCTATCATAGGGCCTCTCTTATTTATATTATATAGTGCAGATGTGATCAATATAATTAAAAATTGCAAATTTCACTTATATGCGGATGATTTACAATTATATTATGCTTTTGATCCAAGAAATTTTAGGGAAGCTATTGATAATGTTAATGAAGATCTCAAACATATAGCTAGTTGGTCGGAAAAAAATTCAATGGTTCTTAAATCGGACAAATCTAAATTTATAATATTTGGGTCAAGAGGCCAACTCAGCAAAATTACCTATCCCCAGTCTATCAATGTTAATATAAGGGGTAATAACCTAGCTCGTGTGTATGAGGTTCGTAACTTGGGTCTGCTATTGGATTCTGACTTAAGGTACGAAAAACATGTTGCTTCCTTGGTACGTAACTACTTTTACCGTCTGAAACTTGTCTACAAGGTTCGGAAATATTAAAATACTGAGTTGCGTATTCGTCTCATAGAGAGTCTAGTATTGTCAAAATTAAACTATGCAGATGTTGTTTTCGGTCCTCGTCTTCTTTCAAAAACGAGTAGACTGATACAAAGGGTGCAGAATGCTTGTGCTCGATTCTGTTGGGACATACCCCCTAGAAGTCACATAACACCTTTTTTAAACCAGCACAAAATGTTAAAGATGAGGTATAGAAGAAAACTTCATCTTGCCAGTCTCGTATTTGGAGTTGTCAAGACCGGTGAGCCGTCTTTGATAAACCTATTTGATAAATTGAACTGGACCCATGATATACAGTTGCAAAGAGGTTCACGAAGTATTCTTAGAACTCCACGTCACTCCACTTCCGCCTTCAGGGGAAGTTTTAAATATGCCGCCACACGATGTTGGAATAACATTCCTCCGCACATTCGAGATTCACGTTCCAAAATTGCATTTAAGAATAAATTAAAAATATTTATGATTAATAAACAAATTGAATGTCAAACTTTACGGTGGAGACATCTATTCTATAAAGCGGCATATTATTATATTCTCGTATTCATAATTATTATTATTCACGTATTATTTTATATATATTACAACTTCGTAAAGCTTTTATATTTTATAAATTGTACACTGTTATTTATTTATTATTTTATATAATATACACAATATATATGTATACCGTTACACTGATGCCATACATTGCCATTTCGGCTGAAAAACATTTCATTACCATACATAACATTTCGTTACCGCTGAAAATCAGCGCCTAGGTAGGCGTGTCCTAGGTGTGTCGTAGGTATGTCCTAACATACGCTGAGCTGTGACCTATTCGGTATGGTGTTACAGACAGGTATGTCACATTAGTTTAAGTATCTGTTTGTAACACCATATCCGAATAAATGATTATTATTGTTATTATTATTATTATTAATAGCAGATTCCCAGGACCGGCTAAACCAATTTTGATAGGAATTTCAATGGAAGATAGAAGAGGTTGTAGAGCATCATAAAGTTTACTTTTTATTCTAAAACTTTTGCAGGGGCTGGGTTTTCGCTGGAAAATCTACCTATGTGACACATTGACATTCACGTGGGTGAAGCATTTTTGTACGATACAATAATTATTTTCCTCTTTAATAAATTAAATTGTTTTATTATATAACGACACTAGCTGTGCCAACAACGGCTTCGCCCGTGTGCACTTCAATGATTTATGAAACTTTTCCCGAATTTTCGAAACTTTGAAAATAAAAGTAGTTATTGTGAGTTAACCATAAGACATGCTATCAAGGATTTTTTTGTAGTATTTTAGCGTATCTCTGCTGGGTTACGCAGCGCACGCGACTAAAGCTTCCAGGAAGCAAGTTTTTTAACAACTGCGCGATCTTTTAAACACAATTTACATAATACCGATATGTACTATTTACCTAAACCATCCGGAAGTATTGCACTATCTTTTGGTGAAAACTGTACAACTATCCGTTCAGTAGATTTTGAGAAAATCGATTACATACACACAGACAGCTTTTTGGGACTTTGTTTTATAATAAGTATAGATTATCAGGTATTCTTAAACGTATAACAGTTGTTGAAAGTATCAAAATCATTAATATAAAAACTAATAATGTCTATTCGTGGTACAATTTATATGAAAAAGATACATTAAAATAAAAATTGGTTTTTCGTAGACGTAGGTTCGTGACTCTCGGGTCATTTGAGGGAGACCCGACTGCGTCCTTCATCCCTCTTCTGTTTACAGATTTTCCACGAAACATAAAAATGCTTGGTATTAACAATATATTATAGAGAATAAATAAATATATCTAGTTATAAACGACTCAAAACAAGCTTTTACTTTTGATCTATATATATTTATATATTCGTAAAAACACATGCACAAACCTACACCACTGCCACCACAATACACAAGCACTACACACGTTCACTATCACAAACTCAACAATTTTTTCGCCCCGCAACCGAAGCATCATCAGGAGATAGACTCCACGACAAAATCGCAAAGCCGTCGTCGTGGAATCTATTGTGCATGTGTTTTTACGAATCCTCTATGTATCGGGTATGAAAAAACGAATAGTCCACTATACATTTAGCACTATATATATTTTCTATTTACTGTATCGCGGATTATAGCAAAATAATTTTGTTATTACCTTTTACTATGGATCTCCGCAAAGTAACGCCTAATTCTATAAATTATCTATATATATAAAAATGAATGTTTGTCTGTATGTTTCTTATAGACTCCGAAACGACTGGACAGATTTTAATGAAATTTTCAAATCATCTTCAGATAGACCCAACGGAGTTTGGTGGCAATTGGAGCATTTTGTCTTATAATTATTTTTCATACCTATACAGAGTGGTATCGACAATACACCACTAATTGCTTAAGAAAACTTTATATAAGATAAAATATAAGAACTTTGGCATAATTTAATTTCCTTAAATATCTTTTAAATAATAAGTATGTTCGAAGAAAAAAATTACTACGCTAGTAATGGTTGACTGACATGGCACGGCGCTTGTTCAAACAACAGGATAAAAAATAACATTATAGTCTTGTTTCCCGCGTACCTGTTGTACCGTATTTAGCTTTTAGGCCAAGGTTGGTTGGGCCTGTATGGTCATTGATCTCTGTAAATATATATAATTTTTTAATGTAATAAATTTCTGCCGCTAAAATACTTTAGTGAATTAACTGATTATTCATGTAGAATGCTGAGGTGTGTAAAATTAAAATTAATACCGGTATCACACTGTATATTTTTTTCAAATTCAAAATATTCTTTATTCAAGTAAACTTGTAAACAAGTGCTTTGAATCGTCAACATCTACTGCTGGTTCGGAAAGCTATTCCTACCGAGAATAACCAGCAAGAAACTCGGCGGTTGCTCTTTTCAAAGAATAATTCTTATTACTAGTTACACATAGTTATTGATGTCTTGTACAGAGTCGAAGAGTAGCTATATCCACACATCCTTATCATCTAAGAAATCCTCAACAGTATAGTAGGCTTTCTGTATTACCCTTTTTTAATAATATTTTTAAACTTTTGAATTAGGTCTTCGAAGGGGGCTAAAAATACTAGTTCACTATAAAAATGGAAAGAACTTTCCGGTAGACTTATAATATCGGCGAAGCTAATTTTTAACGGAATCTAAAATCAAAGCTTTTTTGAACTCCAATTGATCTACTAAATCCTTATTTACCCACAGGGGTGAACTCATGAGACTTATTTTTTCAATTAAGCTGGACAGACCGTATATTTCCCCTTCGACACGTGCATGCACCCCGACGTATTGCATCCCTCAGTGTATTGACCCACGGATTGTTCATCAATTTATGAATCATCCCACCAATGACAATTAAACTATAGATTGTAACATGATTAGTGTGATTCAATATACATACATTTACAATACAAAAATAATAAATAATAAAATTATTTTGCTATAATCCGCGATAAAGTAAATGGGAAATATATATAAGGATAAATGTAGAGTGGAATTTCCGTTTTCATACCGAAAACGGAAATTCGATACAGGCAGGATTCGTAAGAACACATGCACAAACCTCCACCACCGCCACCGCAATACACAAGCGCTACACACGTTCACTATCACAAACTCAACAATAGTTCTTCGTTGAATTTGTTAACTTTGTGTGTGTAAGTTTACATCATAATCCGGCAGTGAAATGTTAGAAGAGCTTAATTAAAAATGCACTCTGAACGTATTAAATTACATATCCTAAGCGTCGCTCGGCCTCCTCTAGTGCCTAGAACGAGGAAATTTACATATTATTAATTTACAGAGCAACAGCCCCAACGGTTGCCAATCCCTGTAATTTGGGCCTTTAGTTGTCGTCTACTGCTTGACAAACAGGCTCTATATCATTATACAATTAATTAGTATCCAGAATCTATGATAGCTATATTAGGGAAGGCACAAAGAAAATCAATGTCCCTAATAGCTTGAGTGGCTATCCCATTTCATATTTTTCGTAGCGCTTTATGCCCTTTTTTATATTTTCTTTTCTATTATACTAATAATTTCTCTGGTAGTGTTTAGAAAAGAAATAAAAAGTATTTTCTCTATTCTATACTTAAACGTTATGTTTATTGATGATAAATGTTTTGAAATCATTCGATACATCTCGTGAGAAGTAACATGTTACCTTTGCAGTTAATATACCTAGTAATACAGACTACGTAAATATTATAATCAATTAAGAGAAATAAAGCTTTCGCAGAGCATCCGTTTTCAATAAACAAAAGGCAAATACTTTGATACCTATCGCTATTCGAAAAAAACTAGTTGGTAATATCTTCAATTTGCATATTTTAATTGTAACAGGAGGGAGTCCCTGTATAAGTGCGGAATAGGCAACCGATTTGCATACATCGTCGCGACACCCCGCTAACAAATTTCTATTGCAATAGACTAAGAACTAGAGATTCTAAAATATGGTACAGATTTACTTTAAATATTAATTCACATATTAGTCCAAGATCCCAGAGACGTAAGACACAACTTATTTTCTAAAGCACAGATCTTTCGAATGTAAGTAGTCTTTCATGTAATTTTAATACCTGCATGTTTGTGGAACTTTATTAGTGACTTTGGTTCTTCTATGGATCTCCTCAATTCTGATGTGATCACGTAGAGACACTGCGAGCACAACGACCACGTCTCAGATCCGTAGGGCATCACTGGCAACACGCACTGTTCGAAGACTTTGTTCTTCAGGCACTGAGGTATCTGACGAAAAGATCTCGCGTAGTTTCCGAAACGCTGCCCATCCGAGTTGAATTCGGCGACTGGCTTCTTTTTCGAAATTGGACCTACCTATAGGACTGTATGTCCCGGGAATATGTACTTGTCTACAATTTCGAGTGCAGAGTTCTCAACGATGACCGTGCGGAGCGGAACATGTGAGTTTGACACGATTTTTGTTTTACTCATGTTCATTTTAAGGCCCACCTGTTAAGATGGAGCAGCTTCTTATACTCAAACAAAAATGTAGAAGAAGGAAACCTTACTAGAAAACTCATTAATAGAGATAATAGTGTGTTTGACATAATTTTGTTTTACTCATATTCATTTTAAGGCCCACCTGTTAAGATGGAGCAGCTTCTTATACTCAAACAAAAATGTAGAAGAAGGAAACCTTACTAGAAAACATATTAATAGAGATAATAGTATTTATTGTGGTAATTATATTAACTCATATATGCTCGAGCTATAAAATATGAAGCCTGTATGAACGACGTAACAAACGTGTTCACGAGATCTTATACTATTTAAAGAGCTGTGATCATCGAATATGGAATATTGTGATTTATATTATATACGCAAGAGATATATTCACTTTATTTTTAGGTACAATAAGAATTTTAGGGTGTCAGAAAGTTGTTTACTGCTTAAATCTGCGTATTTTTATTTGAGTATTTGTATTCAGTTGTCGCGTATTTGGCTAATGCCATTAGTGCTGATGCCGAGTATTTGGCTAATGCAAATAAGTATATGAGCTTTGATAGCCCAGCGGTGAGACCGTGCGACTCTTTAGAGGGGAACACGAGTTCAAACCCGGGCAGGTATCAATGAGTTTTTCTATTAAAACTCATGTGTCAAATTGATAATTGCAATTTATCACACGCTTTTCGGTGAAGGAAAACATCGTGAGGAAACCTGCGTATCTCTAGAGAATTCTCGAGATATGTGTAACCTACCAATCTGCATTGGAGCAGCGTGGTAGGTCTTAGCTCAAACCTTCTCTCCAGAAACGTAGATTATTCCCAGCAGTGGGATTGTAACGGGCCGCTACTTTACTTATTTTTAATATGTATAATTATTTCAATATATTTCACACTTAATATTAAAGTGACCTAATTCAAAATTAGGCTTAATTGAGTTAGATACAATGAAATCCTAATTATAATGTCATTTGTCATCACGCTACGAACTATTAGAAAGCTAGTGTTTTCTTTCTCTTCCAAGTTATGGGTTCCTTTAACACTCATAGATTTTTATAAGGGCTGCCCTTTATTTCAATTTACCTCAAAACATTTTTTTGATCACTTAATACTAAGCGTGTTATATATAGTACACGATTCTTTGTATGAAAAATATACAAAACTGTTTATCTACCGCAATAATTCAAATTTTTAAATTTAGTTAATGTATAAAAACAGGTTATATGCACTTTTTATTCTATCCGCCTTAGTAGAATAGACCACCCTCATTTCTTATCGAGGTGTTGGAAAAGACGACTAAGGTTGACGTCAGGCAGGCAGCCGGTCGTAAAATACGTAGCCAAATCATTTTGCAAACATGTTTGTAACATGTTGTGCCTACCCCACTTAGAGTTGGATAAGGGCAGGAGAATGATGATGATGCACTTTTTATTATATCGGGTGAGCCCGACTAGCCCATTCAGCGTCATTATTCATGAGCTCCTTATACGGCGTTATCGCAACGGGAACACAGTTTCATATTATACATAGAGTAGGGGAACCTTAGGCAAGGCAATGAGTGCGAGTGTCCAACAAATAATAAGACAAGAAAGATAAGAGACCCATACATCTCTATCTAATCACACATAAAAAGGAGAGAGATAGATATTCTCATTTGTTCTCTCTTCTTTTTCAATAGACACATTTTAGGCTGACTCCCCTATTCTATTATAATAACTCTATGCAGTAGAACTGGATGGTAAAGTAACTCCTTTCCTGTCGGCATATAAATCATAGACTAGAAAATATTTCTCTCAAGTAATTATATAATTATTCATCAATTTAACTAACGAAAAATGATTAATAAATTAAATAGTAAAATTTACTATGTATTATCTAAATAGCATTTTTTTTAAAATATCTTTTGTACTCTATTCATATTCATCTAGTTACATAGTTTTTCAATAATTTACTTTTTCTTTCTATATTACCTGTATTTAACTTTTCCTTCTGTAACTTAAAGGTTGACTGGAACAGATCCCTTTAAGGGATAAGTCAGGCTTTGTAAATGTGCTCTTTTTTTCTGTCTCGTACAATGAAGAACTAAATAAAAAATAAGCCGGTTTCTATACATTGAGCAATTAAAAATTTATTTTTTATAACAATATAATATTGAGATATAAGTACTTATTGTTTGATATAAGTACAAAAGCTAATACTTTTGAATCCCGACATGCACTATTTATATTCCAATCATCGATTCTTAATACGGCACTAGTCTTGTCATAAACAACGAGGTTAAGTGCTCCGTAAATATCTGTAGTCTCCCTTCTTTACCTTCCGCGCTTTTGGTTTTAGTTTATTTTAGTCAGCAATATCTCTGATGTGACGGGAATCGAGAGGAAATTGTGAGCACGGCAGCAATACGGTCATACTTATTTTAAGATCTACATATTGATTGATGTTGGAACGGACGCATATTCGTGAAGCGGGTTTGAATCGATTTACTTGTAAGTAAATCATGTCTATAAAATACTTTTGATAAATATACTATCGGGTTGAGTTTTTTCCGCGACTTCGGTCACGTTAAGAGAAGCTTTTAAGTACCTTCAATAATGTAATATAGGTTATTTACCATATTCCCACAAGAAAAAGGGATTAATATTGGTCCAGTGAAAGCGTAACAGATAGACATACTTTCGCAATAATAATATTTTAAAGTATGGATACGTGGAATAAACGTCACCACTACTATCTACTAGCTACTAGTTAACCAAAGAAGACAAATGCCTTTTTTACAAATGAGATTTTGGATGTTTAGCATATACTTACGCCATCTCTTGGCGAGTAGCAAATATAATAAATTAAACTTTTTTTCTTCATAATTGGTTCCAAATATCAAGACAAAAAAGCAATTCACATTTACAGAATTTGAATATATTTATTTTAATATACATTTTGTACTATAAATTTGAACTTTACTCAACAATACAATAACAATCAGCATGCATGTATATTTTATCACTTAAAATATTTGAAGTATCTAAATACTTGTATCTAAAGGAATAATCTAAATAATCTAAAGTAACTAAATACTAATCCCTAAGGGTCTGTTATGTTTTTAAATAAGCAATTTTTTATTATTTTTTAAATTTGAGGCTCGAGAGTTAAATATAAGATAATATAAAATAGGTAATAATACTTTCTTGATTTATATTATAATTTTATCAATAATCCATTTAATATATATTCATATAAAAAAATATTAATATAATAAAGTTAAAATAAATAAACCATTATTTTAAATCTTTGAAATGTAATCATAAAACATTTGAATTTTACTAACAGGGATCAGGTACGGTAAAAGCGAGATTTTTAGTATAAGTGGGTCACATAACAGCTAACGGAAACTGAGCTCTGTTTACCCGTGTCAAATGCCCGTAGGACGAAGAAAAATTATCGGTTGAGAAGGGCAGAGGAGGTCTTACAGAATTGGTTGAGGAAAGTTGTACGCGATCATAACTTATTCACGATACAATGCCTGCACTACGATTTAGGAAGTAAAATAAAACAGTGGTTTTGCCGCCAATACATTAATGAGAGAAAATTATTCCAATACATATAAAATAGTTCGCTAGAAAAACTAACATCCTGAGCCTTTGAAAACAGTCTTTTAATGTTAGGAAACCGGATTCCCTTAGTGCGTAAAGAATATCCTCCCAAAAACATTTTTACAAATCATTCAATATTGGTAAAGTTTTAAGGTTTGACTCTATATTTCTCACAACTTAGTTCAAAAAGTCTAATTAAAATAAAATTAACACAAATGTCGACTTGAATTTAGAAAGATAAAATAAGCTGCTTTTACATTATGTACCTAGTAAGATAGATGCAATGTTGAAAATAAGATTAATAAGCGACTCCAAAATAGATGGACAGCGTTTTGGAAGCTACACGATTTTTTTATACAAAAATTTTCAGTGCTTGAATAGCAAATTCTTCGAATAGTCTGTGTCGCCAGTGATGACCTGTGGAACAGTCAAAACACAATAGTTAAAAAGATCAAAGTTTAATAAAGAGAGAAGTTACGTTATATCGTATATTCTTAAAGCTGTAAAGTTTGAAAGCTTAATTCATGAACATCATGGATATGTCGCATTTAGTTATATCTAATGTGGCAAGGCATAGAACGGATATGCAGGCTTTAAAATATAGAGCAATATCGGAACTTTATTATTTTAACACTGACATGTAATAATTGCAAGTCTTAAAATAATAAAAAGTTTATTTCTATGAAATTAACTTATTATGAAAATAAATATTAACAAACATGATTATGTAAGCCAAATAGCAACTTTCAAACAAAAGATACAGCAAAACAAAGACCACCCAAACACTTTTAAATGCGCAATCCGTGGTTAACAATAATCCAGCATCTGGTTGAGTTTATATCTGTAATAAATCAGATGAGGAACGCCAAAAAATATCTATTAACGAAGTGTCGATCTGGGTCGGTCTGCGTGCCTATTCTGATTTGTATTATCGATTTTCATGATGATTACGATACATTGTTTTTAAGTAATTAATGATCAACGATATATTTAACACGGGTAAAATTTATAGATACCGTTCTCTTTTTTGGAATGGGGATGAGTATAAATATAGTGTTACCTCTATTGGATATCTCGGTAATACGGGGATATGGGAAGCATTGTCAAAGAGAAAAATGCGGTAAGTAGATCATATAATTTATGCAAGTGTGCGGCAAAATCATTCTAGATGAGGCTAGACTATGGCTTGGGGTGTAATATGTGGCCGTCAGTATATTTGTGACTAGTGCTCTTAGCGTCTTCCAATGATGCGTTTACCGGTGCGGGGTCGCCATTCCAGCACCCAAACGCAGCTTCCCAAACGCTGCCCATCCGAGTTGGATTCGGCGACTGACCTCTTTCTCAAAATTGGACCTACCTAACCGGACCGTGTGTCCCAGGTATAAGTACCCGTCTACAATTTGAAGTACAAAGTTCTCAACGATGACCGGGTGGAGCGGAACAAGTGAGTTTGACATAATTTTCGTCTTGCTCATGTTCATTTTAAGGCCCACCTGTTGAGATACTCTGCTGAGGTCGTCGAGCATTGTGTTAAGGTCCCCCAGAGACTCTGCCATAACGACTATGTCGTCGGCAAATCTAAGGTGAGTGATGTACTCGCCGTTAATGTTGATGCCGTATCCGTTCCAATCCAAAAGCTTAAAGACGTCCTCCAATGCAGCGGTAAACAGCTTCGGGGAGATGACATCTCCCTGTCGCACACCTCGTCACGTTTGGATTGGTCTCGTAGTTCCGTCTTGGACACGGACAGACATTGTGGCGTTTTCGTACAAACATTTCAACACTTGCACGTACCGATAGTCGATACGGCATCTCTGGAGCGATCTTAACACCACCCATGTTTCCACCGAATCAAAGGCTTTCTCATAGTCTACAAACGCCAAGCAAAGTGGCCGGTTATACTCCTCGGTCTTCTGTATAACCTGCCGCAGCGTAAATATCTATCTATGTAAATGTCTATGGTGCTGTAGCCTTTCCGGAATCCGGCTTGTTCGGGAGGCTGGAAGTCGTCGAACCTACGAGCGAAACGATTCGTAATGACTCTTGAAAACAACTTATAAACCTGATTCAGCAGCGCGATGTGTCTGTAATTCTTCAATAAGGTGTTATCACCCTTTTTGAAGAAAAGAACCACCACGCTCCTGTGCCACGCTTTTGGCGTACTACCTTCGTGAATAACGGAATTGAACAATCGCTGAAGGACTTTGAGTACTGGTTTTCCACCCGCCTTCAGGAGTTCGGTTGTGTTACATACACATCCACTTTATTACATATATTATATTTTAATAATACATTATTAAAATATGATATGTGTAAGTGCTAACCTTTAAAATAACCTAGAATAGGCCGTTGCTATGCGTCACTACCAGCTAAATTGGACCGACTGTAAATTAAAGTACGTGCCGTGTAAATCAATGGAAGATTTACACCTTGGCTGGAAGAATATGTAAACAAAGCCGAAAACAGGCGTGACTTTGGGATTGCGTTGATAATAATATTCAACGAAAACACTCTTTTTGCTAGACGATTTACAATCACATGTTGCATATCACCGTACCTGCGTTTTTTTATTATTTCACTCATTTATTTATATACAAATTGATTTACAATTTTAAATATTAAAAAAAAAGCATTTAAAAATATAAAAAAAATTGCCATATTGATATTATTACATATAGTTACTATTATTAGCACAGTAATAATTTAAGCGACATATTTATTACAACACGAAAAATATATTAGTATAAAGTTTTTATTTCGATTTTAAAATAGCCATCAAAAATATTTATGCATGGATTTTAAGTATACCATTAATGTAAAAATATTTTAAAACATATTTTACCTATTAGATAATGTTTTACTGATTTAAAATTGGTGTAACTTTGAAACTATCTAAATTTGGCTTATTACAAATATTGACTTGAGTAAAGTGATGCTGAAGTGACAAGTAATTACATCTACATAAAAATAATTTACTTCTTTTCTAAACTTTTCTTAATATTTCGTGTTTATTATTTCAGATTTTATAGTTACTACATTTTGTACAATTAAATAACTTTTCATAAACTTATTTCTATAAACGTACAATATTACAAAATTTTTCCAAACATAACCGTGGTTTTTATCAACATGTCCAATCGTTCGACTAAAACGAGCAGAATAATGCAATGTAGAAATATTAAGTTGGGTAGTGAGGTAACTATTACGCAGCAGTGCGATCGAGTAGCTTTCCAACAGTAAACGAAAAATAGTAGATACGTTTACAAATAAAATAAACGGCATGCTCCCTAAGCTCTAATTACATCAAAATATTGCGTCACCATTTCCATAATAGATGTCTTCCACGTTTAACGCTAAGAAAGCGTGTGTCCGAAATGTACTAATAGCAATTAAGCTGATTCGAAATTCCAATCACATATAAAATTACTAAAATAAAAGAAAATAAATTGGAAACTAGAATAACATGCAACGTTTACGAAGCTGACGATAACATAAACATGATTAGTCCAGAAATAACGGTCAAGGAATTTAGATGCTATTACTATTTCTATTTACTATGTCTTTTAGGGCTTTTTATACTGAAATGATATAAAATGGGTCTGTTCAGTATGAGCATGGGGTTTGTTCAGTCGTAATAGACCTATGGCTATAGTATCTTTTTTTCTAATCTGGATTATCTCATAATATACTCCACTACTACTACTATACTATTTACTTAACCTTGATTCTAATATCTTATAATTACGAACAAACGAAAGTTGATCAATCCACATTTTTATATTCAAATTCAAATTCAAATTCAAAATATTCTTTATTCAAGTAAACTTGTAAACAAGTGCTTTTGAATCGTCAACTTTACTGCTGGTTCGGAAAGCCGTCCTACCGAGAAGAGCCAGCAAGAAACTCGGTGGAGCTCTTTTAAAAAAGAAGATTCTTAATACTAATTACATTTTGTCATAGCTATCCTGCGCAAGGTCAAAGAGCAGCTATATCCACGCATTCCTATCATCAATGTAAGCCTCCACGGTATATTTGGGAGAAATATACTTATAGGATAATATACGTTAAACAATATGTTTCACGTATATACTTTTCCGTTTCCAGCGTACGTTTCTGGGAAAATATTTAATGAATATATTTTCTTAGCGAATTCGCGTTGTAAAATGATTAACGTTCTAACACGTCCTACTCAACAAAAGATGGCAGCACATGAGCCATAAATCCTAATTCGCTGGTTCTACTTTTTAATATTTTAAATATTAATATTGGTCACATTACGCTTCAAATCACGTCAAGAATAAGAAGTTTTATTTTGAAATTTCTATCTCTTTTCATTTTGTTTTGTTTAATAATATTATGGAGTTAAATATTTAATGTATGGCTGCTATATTTTATGTAGGATCAAGTCGCTTTTTATCGAACAAGAATAAATTCAAAACAATGTAATAAATTATGAAAATTATTAGTTGTTATGATGTCTGGGCTTTACTCAAACCATACGGCAGGTCATTTGGTATCAATGCGTGTAAAGTTAAAGTCACCTGGCTGCATACGTCACTCCGACAGCGCGCGCTATTTTTATTTTGGTATTATTCTGTCTACTTACTTACTACTGCCAACGCTCCACTTGCCACTATAAAAAGCCAATATCAACTTTAACGTCGTTGAGATTGCCCGCATTATCTCATGATTATCGCGTGTCAAAACATTGCCACGCTCGCGATACTTCGCATGTAATCTGATAAACGATGTACGCTGCACGCTTCGCGCTTCTACATCATCCTTTTCTTACTTATACAACGTACAACATGCTATCCTATTCTGCGGGTCATCCATTTCATTCATGCGCGGTACACCTCGGTACAGACACAAACAAACTGTACACTGCAAACCGCTTAGCTTTAACTACGAGACCGTGAAAGTGATATAGTCAAACGGTTCTCTCTTTCGAAAAGCCGAGTAGTGAGTTCGCGTATCTCAGATAGATGTCGCTGGGCGTATCGTTTTATAGTTCAAATGTGATATAAATGTCACAATAAATTTGGGCGCGACGTTGCCGGACTTCACCACCCGATGTGGTGGCGGGTGCGAGTTTATAATGCAATATTATAGTAGTAACTGCAAAGATGTTATGGTTAGGGCACAAAGGTTAATTTGGGTTAAGCGGGGTGCAGGTATAAGTTGGCATGTGTATGTAGAGTCACGTATCGTAACGAGCCGAGCACACATGAACGCGAACTGTCAGTAGCTAATGCGAGCGATGCGCTGTGATCGCTCATTGTGGTGCAGCGTGTCCGCGCGGTTTATAGCATTTAATTCAATTTAGTAATTGATACGTTTGTCTGCCCACTTTGCCGCTTTGTATTTTACACATGGTCGTAAAATTTTACTGTTAATAGTTACATGAGATAACCATCATTGTTAGCACTGTTTATAATTTTAATTTTCATTGACTGTTTATATTATTAAAAAAGTACAGTAGGTATAAAAAAGGTAAAAAACACTGCCAATTATTTCTCTACCTTAACTTTATATTTGATGGGAAAGTACTTATTAAAATAGGTTAATTAAGTAAATAATACATTATTTTATTTTATTATTATTAAAATTATAAATAATGAGTGTTAAGATACATGATCATTTCTGAGTGATTCATTGCGCAAGGGAATTAATCAAACAATCCAAATTTAATCACAACCAAATAAGAGCAAAATTGTCAAACTGACATGTGCCTAAACATGGTAATTCACGCGCCGCATTCTTCGATACACCGCCGGAACCGTTGCGGCTTACACACTTACAAAACATATTCTTATTGCCTTAATACCCGTTTCAATTTACCATAATAGCACCTTAATCCTTTCAAATTAAAGTTCAAATTCCTTTAATTGTTTAATTTTTGTATCACACACATGTAGCATCGCGTGTGTAGTTGTGTACAGTAGTGGACATGATGTGTACATTGACGCATATTCTCCCTACTGTTATAAATGAAATGTGTAGCTTTCACGAGGGCACACAACTGTAATTTAATGTTGTATCAGTTTTTATGCATTCTAAATTGAAACGTATTTCATTTACAATTAAGTATGATTTTTACTTTAACCGGACTTGCTTCTTGAAGCGTTTTGCATCTGTAAAGGTGCTAGTTGTTGGTAAATGCGTGACCTGTTATTGTGTGTATTAGGTTACTTTAATCACAATTTGGAGTGGGCCGCGATATGGCTTTGGAAGTGACGACCTAGCAACAGGGTTAAATTGAATTGTTTTATTGACCCGCTTAATTCTGTGGATTTACTTCTTATTTAAAGGGTATCATAGTATGGTTTTTTTTATAGAGTACACTGGTATATTAGAGAAGGCAAGAAATATCATAGAGAAGTAGGCAGTTACTTAGAAAAAAGAATTTTGTATTTTTTAGTTTTCCATAATTCATAAAATAGTAAAATACACATTATAAAATAAATTGATATATCTGATTATGACATAAAATGACTGTGACTTTTATGGCCATAATATATCTTCAGGTTCTGATGACGAAAGTTGTTTTTTTTTATCGGAGCACGTGCTGCGGTCGTATTTGTTTTCCCGCCATATTTAACCTGTGATAAATAGTCGCAACTATTTAAGTTAATTAAAGTAAATTAGTAATTCATTGTAGTAGATAAGAAGGCAAAAGTATGTTTTTATGTAAAATAGTATATAATTAGCACTAAAGGCTTATTTTATTTTATTTATTTATTTATTTTAAATACTCGCAACTACAAAATCTTACTAGTGCTTTTTAAAATAAATTTCTGTATTACTTAAGTTTATCTAAACCAAAACCATAAATTAAAAAAAAAACTAAAAAAAAGGTAAAGTAAAGGGAAACGCGTTGCATTCTAGATGGCGCTTAAGTTGACGAAGTTGAAAATAAAGCCAACTTTTTTTATTTTCCAAAACACATTTGCATGTCGTATGTAGACATCTATAACCTTTTTTTTTATTTTAATAGTAATTGTACACAAGACTTCTTACAGATTTAATTCTTAAATTATCCTCATTTTTGTACTATTAGTTTTCATTCTATTCTCGTAGAAAATACGAAATTTTTTATTCTATATGTTAGCACCGTAAATTTGTTTAATTAAATTTCAAAAAATTGTGGCAGTCGGGGTGGTGCTATGTTCTTTGGTTTTTACGAAACTTGCATGTATGAAAACTTATAGTATACTCTACATTTAGCACTACATGTATTTTATATTTGCTTCATCAAGGATTACAGGAAATTAACAACTATTTTTGCCATAGCCATGTATCCGCAGAACGGAAACGAAATTTTGCGACTATTAGGTACATAACGAGACGCAAAATAAACGTTTATTGTATGTCTATATAAAAGAAAAGAACGAGTTAACGTTTCGAGGTCTAGTTTATCACACGTGTTTGGAGGCAAAATCAATGGTGGGGTTTGAACTATTTGTATATAATTCTGCTATGCTTATGATGCTTCGGTATCGGGGAGAAACGATCATTGGGATTGTCGTAGTGAATGTGTGTAGTGTGCTATTGGAGGTGTTGTCTTGTGATACTTGCAGTAAGTAATAATGCATTTATAAGGTATGCATGAGAACGGTTATGCTTCCTACACTTAGCATTACATGGATTTTCTAAACAAAGGCGGATGATAGGCAAATAATCATAACATTTATACTATGGAATTCCGCAAAGCAACGCCTACTTCTATAAATTATTCTTGTGTATATAATAAAAGAGTATAATATTTAAAGAGTATAGTTGCCTTGGCAGTGGTGCGCGGCTGCCGAGTAAATTAGAGAAAGACCGGGTTGTAACTTAGAGTTGCACTGACAGTAGAAAGAATTGTAGTGATATACTCTGTACGTATTGTTATTTATAATTATCATTCTAAGGTTGAAGTTGACTGCGTTTTGACTGGCCCAATGGTGCAGCTGGCAGTGACCCCTGCCTACAGCTCAGCGGATTGCGGATACGATTCCCACAGAGGGCCGACAATTAAAAAAAATGTTGGTCCTTCGAGTCTGGGTGTTTATATATCTTTAAGTGTTTATTTAAAACTAGCGGTCAGGCCAGGCGTTGCTGTGGCAGTTTTTAAAAAATACTTCGATCGCTACCAAACTTTACAAGGTTAACCGCTTGATCAATGTAAAGATTAACAAAAATTTTATTAAATTCGTTTCAGTCGCTTTGAAGTCTATAAAGGATATATAGATAAACATTTATTTTTTTATATATATTCTGTGCCAGCGGCTTCGCCCGCGTGGAAATCTGCGTGTCACAATTTTTTTCTAGAATTCAAATTTTAAACATAAAAGTAGTTAACCATAAGAGAAAGAGACATGCTATCGCGGAATTTTTGTAGTAGTTTTATAGATCTACAATTCTCTAGTACATTACTTTAGCGTATCTCTGTTGGTTTACTCAGCGCACGAGGCTAAAGCTCCTAGCAAGCAAGTTTTTTTAAGAACTGCGCAATCTCTTCAACACAATTTACATAATATCGATATGTATTATGTAAATTGTGTAATACCTAAATTAAGCGGAAGTATTGCACAATCTTTTGGTGGAAACCGTACAAAGATCCGTTCGGTAGATTTTGAGAAATTGATTACATACAGACAGATAGTTTTTTGGGACTTTGTTTTATAATAAGTATAGATATTGATGTATATAAAAAATAATCAGTTATCTCTCATCAATAACACAAGTATTAAGTTACTTTCTTTGAGGACGTGTGTGTAATAGTCCCATATAATATATATATATATATATATATATATATTATATGGGACTATTACATATTACACATTAATATTCTTTGACTAATAAAGTAATGATTTCTTTGTAAATGTTTTGTTTTTAGATTATTATAATTTTGAATCATACTTGATACGCTTAAAAAAAAAAGAAAAAACTTTGTCCAAAACATTTTTGAAAGTCGGTTTATATTTATTCAATGTACTCTGAGTCTTCGAGGTACCGTACAAATTTTGATCAAATTAAAAAAAATATATATTTGCATATACTTGTAATTAATAGCGTTTGAGTGATTAACTCTATTGCTGCTTCGTAAACTTACCCTACACCCACCACCTGCTTCAATGCGGATTGGTAGGTTACACATATCCCAGAAATACCCTAGAGATATATGTAGGTTTTCTAACGATGTCTTTTTTGACTGAAAAGCATGTTATAAAATGATTGTATTTTATCAATTAGGTCCATAAGTTTTTAATACAGATACTCATTTGGCGCTGGCGTTGGCGTCGTTGGCGCAAGTGGCAGTGACCCTGCTGGCTTCGCGGGTTGCAGTTTCGATTCCCGCAGAGGGCTAACATTTTTGCAACAATTTGTTAGTTCTTCAAGTATGCGTCAATTACAACAAGATTTAAATAAAAAACTCATTTGCGCCTGCCTGTGATTTGAACCCGTGACCCGCTTTAGAGATGACCTTGTACGAGACAGTAATGACTAAATGTAACTAGCAATAAGAATTATAGTTGGAAAAAGAGTAATCGCCGAGTTTCTTGCTGGCTCTTCTCGGTAGGAACAGCTTTCCGAAAAGCAGTAGAGTTGACTATTCAAAAGCACTTGTTTACAAATTTACTTGCATAAATAATATTTTGAATTTGAAAGAAGCACACTCTCATAATTCGGCTATCACAACTAAATTATTTTAAAATATCTAATGAAAAGTAAATACCGGGTTTTTGGGAGCCTTGTCGAATCATAGTATAGCCAATTGTGGATACTCTCTTCAACAATGAATAAGGAATCCATAATTTAAAAACATATTAGAGTAATGTCCACATTGTGCTAACGTCCGCCGTAACCTGGAATGTTGCTCTGCGACTGTTGTGATGCATATCGTCCGTATGTAGTGTCCCCCGTACGCCTCGATGTTGTTTCTTTGTTTTTCGTTATATGCGGTCGAATTATAAGATGCACCAAGTAGAAAAAATATTTAGTCCGCTTAGTTAGCCTTAATGAATCTATATTAAAAGTGAAAGTATGTTCCTTATAGACACCAAAACGGCTGGACCTGGATTTTGATAAAATTTGCATTTTTTAAAATTTATTTATTTTAATTAAGTTTACATTTTGTTTTAATACTAATAATCTCGCCGAACTAGACAATTATTTGCTGGCGAGTACACGGTCAACTATATAATAAAAAAAAGAACAAACACATGCGCTTATCACTATATTTTTAATAATTAAACATTATATAGATATATAATTTTAAATACAAATATACACCCAGAAGAACCAAATTGTTTATAGAACATGTTGGCACTCTGCGGGAACTGAACCAGCGACCCCCGGAGCTAAAGGCTGAAACAACAGCAATCCGATTAACCGATTCCATCAGTTGCCGTTATCGGATGAACAATTGATAAAGACAGCATCGCGGAGTTGGATCAACGTTTAAATCTCAATGTCTAGAGGGAGTTTCCCAAAGATATTAAGGAGCATCATCACAAGATGGAATGGGAACTAACTTATATGGTCCCAGAAACACGACGCATTATAATAGCATAGCTTTTTTTACTACTATAAAGTACAAACAGAATGAAAAACTTTATTGTAGTTAAGTTAGCTTTAAGACTAATAAGCAACTTAACGCTAACCTAAACTAATGAATTAAAAGAATAAGAAGAAGAATAACTTTATTGCACAAATAAAAATATAAAGAGAAAAAAAACATGAAGAGAGAAATAATACACATACTTAAATGTACAAAGGGCTATCTTATCACATTAACTTATGTATATCTAACAGCGGGACTTTTCTTTCGTCTTATGAGAATGATTTATAAAAGCAGGCGTTATTTTGCGGATTCACGTGCCTTACACATGCAGGACAAGTCACCACATGCATCTCAAGACGCTTCCACCAGCAACAATGTACACCGCCACCAAAATCTCGTAATGCATTACGATTTTGTCGTGGAGCCTATCCTCCTGATGATGTTTCGATTTCGGGGCGAAACGATCGTGCGGATTTTGGTTTTGATTTGATTTCGTAGAGAGATTCATCATTCATTCATTTCATCATGTTTATATGATGAACGGTGAGCCTCTAGGATAAGGATAATATGGGGTACAAATTTTTAAAGCGACCTACGTCCAATATTGTGAAATGTTAAAAAATTACTTAGTTTGTCTGTATGTTTAGTATTTAATGGCATTATTTAACTTTTTTTCAATATATTTAAAATACATTATAATTGATAAGCCTATAATGAACTTTACACACAATTATATGTCTATTATTTCTGAATATATTGGTAATACAATAAAAATAATGTAGTTATATTGTCGTTTAGTTTAGAGTTGCCCTCGTTATAAGTAACTTAAACAAAGACAGGTTGTCTTTGTTTAAATTTTCTTTCTTCTACTGTTTTTTAAATGCATCCGGAATATTTTTGGTTTGTTATACTTGAAGATTCTACGGCAACTTTAAATTTTCCAAACTTGTAGGTTCAATAGGAAAGAGTTCAACGCGTTATTCAAGTCAAGTGGTAAGGTTCTAATTATTTAGAATTTTAAAATTAGAATTGCCAGAACAGTATTAATACCAGTTGGGATGCTGCTAGCCAGTGAGAAGAAATGGTAAGTAGAATGTTTGCTCGTTTTGACAATGTAAATTACCTGTGATTTATTTCTTTAATACAAATCAATTCACTCAAAGAACACGTCAGAGTGAGTCATTAGGCAACATTCAGAACAAAGTTGACTTTAATACGCACAACTCTTTTTTTTATAGCTACAACGCCAGTCTTTCTTTAACATTTCTTCTTTTATATAATTAAAACGCCCACAAATATAATACGACTTTGGCTGGTTCCCTAACATTTTTATTATTTAATTTCTTCCCAATATATTTTTGTAAATTAATTTTGATTGATAAATTCCGGCATTCAATAAAATATGGTAATCCTTTTACCGTCAGTGTCGATCAGGAATTATTTAAACGGAGTTGACAGAAATTCACTAAAAATGGAATCGTCAATCAATGATCGTCAATGTCAATAAGTGTTCTAATAAAATTATAGTTATTATACTAGAGTAGTGAAATTAGGTCAAAATCATATTATAATAAAGAGGAAGCAAATGAGGGAGATCTATCTGTCTCTCTTGTTTTGTGTGTGACTATACAAAGATGGAGTATACAGGTTTTATTTCCGTCTCAGTATTTATTGTGTCTCTATCGCTTACGGGCCTGCCTCTTCTCTAGTATTAATAACTCTATGGAACCAAAGTAAAGTTGACTGGCCCGTTGGCGCAGTGGGTAGTGACGCTGCTTTCAGCTCCGCGGGTCGCGGGTTCAATTCCCGACGAGGGCCACATTTTTTATTAAAAAAAAATTGTTGGTTCTTCGAGCCTGGGTATATGTTTCATATTTAAGTATGTATTTAAAATTATATATAAGTATATTTGCCAGTTGTCCGTCACCCATAACTCAAGTATTAAGTTACTTAGCTAAAGCTCAAAAAGATGTTAAGTAAGCGTTATAAAATTGTATAGGGTCTGAATCACTTGAAGGGACATACTATATGTCCAACAAATATGGAGAATTAATACATGCATAAAAAAGCTGATACAAAGTAGCAAAAATACTGCAATTTTTGTGACTACTACTCTATAATGCTGTACTAAACGTATTCATGCCCAAATTTGTATCAAGTTTAGTCCGTTTTCAGTTTTATTTCTACGTATTGAATATAACTTTCATATTTCCAAACTTTATTTATCAAAGTCAAAATCACAAATGAATAAAATTCGTAACTACCCACGTAATAACAATCATCAAAACGCAAGGATTGTGATGGAAAAATATGGGTATGGAAGGCGGCGACATTTTTTCAGCAAATTACACGCGCGCCAAATCATTACACACCCAAACAGAGTCAAAGAGGCAAACCGAAACACTCGTGAAGTGAAACTTCCGACCATAAGACAGAGATAGAATAGCCCCTTTCCTACTATGAAAACTCGAATTTTATTTTTACACCCCAAAACCCTTATATGAATTAATTATACACCACTTAATTCCTTAACTACTATAGTACAATATAGATATAATTGTGCATATCTCGTGTACAAAATTTTAAAACTATATTCGGTAGTCATGCGAGAAATGAAACAAAAGTAAGGGCGGCATGGTATGGGAAAGGGGGAAAAAGGGTGTTTAGGGGTGAGTGAGCTGAGGGGATGAGAAAGTTATTAATTCTGGAAGCGAGAGGCGCCAGCCTACGGTCTCGACTGCAACAGAGTGGAGGCTTACCTTAGATTCGCTTAATGTTCTTCTGATATCATTATTACGATGCCTGTTTTTCTGTTAAATAATAGCCTTTCATATCTTGATTTTGATGTACCAAACAGTTAATAAAAATTATCAAACATCACAATTTCTTTCTATTGATAGTGCAGTAAGTATATTTATTCGTAAACAGTATTATTACTTTTTTTTAAATAAATAAATAAATAAAGAAATAAATAAAGAAATAAATATATGGGACATTTACACACACGGTCATCCGTCCCCAAAGTAAGTAACTTAATACTTGTGTTATGGGTGACAGACAACTGGTGGATATACTACACATATACGTTTAAATACAAATACACACCCAGGGTCGAAGAACCAACAATTTGTTTATAGAAAATGATGGCCCTCGGCGGGAATCGAACCCGCGACCCGCGGAACTGAAGGCAGGGTCACTATCCACAGCGCCAACGGGCCAGTCAAGTAGTACTTATATACTTATATACTTGACAAATTTGTTTTATGTTAGCTCACTCGGAGTCTAGCACGGACTCTAGACTTATTAAAACGATCAGCACACTATGGCGAAACATTCAAATTTTGTTTATTAAGTCTTTTATCTCACATATTTATTTATATTTATATTAATTTTATTTTATAAGTTTTGTTACAATTTTGATTTCAGGAGAAGGCCTCATCTTTTATTTTGGGAGAGAAGGGTTGGAGTTTAGACCTACAATGCTAAAATGTAAAAATTATACGTTTAAAAAATCTTCCCACCATGGGTGAAACCACGGGACATAGCTAATAAATCATATTAATTAATAATATATTACATAAATATTAATATTAATTAAGTGCTATCACTTAATTCACCTATAATGAACGTTTACGCCGAGTCAAGCGACGCTCTCTAATAACAAAGTCTGCGTTTCTTGTCTCCGTGGCACATTGCCAAAATCCTTTACAGCACACATGCCTCTTGTAAGGAATGTGTATTCAGAATGCAAGCTTAGGGTCGAATAAAAATGTAAAATAGGTAAAAGATAATATCGAGATCGGTACTTGTTTAGTTTGCCTTATCCTCAAGAAATATAGTATATACCCTAATTTGACACGACTTTTTATTTATGGCACCTATATTGTAACTGACGTCAACCGTCTGACTGTGCGTTGGTATAATGCAATACAATGCAACAGAGGCACAAAGATTAGTTGGTTAAAAAAATTATATCTGTTAATTCTAGAAACTTCTTTTTTCGTTACGAGTACAGTACTAACTAACATTTGATTAGCACTATAACCAGGCAAAATGATTAAACTGCATGAAAAAACAATTTAGTAAACTTCAGTTCTACATTAAGTAACGTTTAAAGCATCTAAAACGCCTACACGTATTAATTAAATACCAAAAGTAATCAAGTTTTTCACTAGTTGAATTATTTCGCGTCCTCCGCAAAGTTAAAGTTTAAAGGTACTAGTAGGAGAATCACCTTCACGTACGTCATAATTAAATTGTTGCGGTCGCGTCATGAAGGCTGTGCTCACTGTGAACTAGAAGTCATCACTCTTGACACATATCTATACATGTATACATTGATTGATTGAATGTTTTAAATGTGAACAAATCGGACCTATTTAATTATACAAAAGTATAATTTTATGACTTTTCTTGTTCTTCATTTTCGTCAACCGATGGAAGTCCACTGCTGGACATAGGTCTCTTCACAGGTTTTCTGGAAGAGAATTTTATGACACACATAATTGAATCTGAATGACGAGAAGCACAAGATTAAAGATGGTATTGAATATATAATGAGGAGGGATGAAAATCAAGTGATCAAACAAATACAATTTAACAATAAAATTATTTTGCTATAATCCGCGATAAAGTAAATAGAAAATAATATATAGAATATAATGCTAAATAAATAGGAATATACATTTCGCATTATATATATTTTCTATTTACTTAATCGCTGATTATAGCAAAATATTTTTATTATTACTTTTGTATTATGGATCTCCGGAAAGTAACGCCTAATTCTATAAATTATGACCAACGAATGTTAAATATGAATGTGATTCTAGAGTTAAATATAGTATATAAATATATAGTCTTTGTCTAAATATATTCTATGAAATAATAAAGTGTAATATGTGACTAGAGATAAGAGATGGTTGGATTGTATGAAGTATGAAAACGCACATGTAAAAGGAGAGAACGGTAGTAAAAGCATATTGAGCCGAGATCACTAAGAGTGGGATTAGGACAGGAGAATAATAAATAAACGTATAATCATAAAATATATGTAAGAAATAATACAGATATTTATGGTGAATAGGCAAGGACTTACTCAAACAACATTAAAAGAGAACAGATCTATAACACCTGACTGACATTTTAATTGACGACGACGAAGATTACATAATAAAAAGATTTTATTGTGTATTGAATTAATAAAAAAAAGGACTAAAGAGAACATAATTGCCAGAGCTGACAAGACCATCAAACTTGCCGCATAAGAGTGAGATACCGACCCCAAATAATGGGAGTGGGAATGGACAAGAAAGATTGAATCAATACCAAGTATTAGTAGACCCACTAATACGGAACTTACCTTAGGCGCCTCTTACGACATCTCGGTAAAAAGGAGGGTGGTCTATTCTGTTCTGCCGGATACTACACGGCGTTGCTGAAATTTTTTAAATAAAGAAGAAAATTTTACAATGAGCTTCCGTTAGTACTGGTTTTAGAAAAACTACATGTTAATTACAACGTAATTTATGAACATGAGAGCTATTTTCAATGAGAGGCTCAATAACAATAGCATTTATAGAGATAAAGTATCAGATATTGTTCCGAATACTATATTAGCTTGGAATTACATTTTGATTAGTGTAGTCCGACCTCGGGCCTTCAGCGCATAGAACTGTACTCATATCGATCTTAGTATGAATATTTGAAGCCGACCCGTCCTTGCCAGCTACCATAGACCTGTGAACATAAGAAAAGACTATTTTGATACATTGCTCAATATTTTATATGAAATACCATTTGGTCTGGAACGATATTTAGATAACGCGTTTAAAGTTACAGTCTACAAGTTGCTTGGCCATTTAAACATTTTACAATAAATGCAATTGCGTTGAAAAATTGTAAATTATTTGATATTAATCAGTTTGTAATCATGGGTAAACGAAATAACACACACCAAGTCTCTTTTATTAGATTAAATATCGTTTTATATGCGGGTCTAAGAAAACATTTTTTGATGATTTCACTTAAAATAAGTCAACATTACTCTGTGTAAATAATTCAATCAGTATTGGTCAAAATTTTTTACTAATGTCCAAAATCTTAAAATAGGATTTTTCCATACCAAAGATCTCTCACATAAGGGTTTGAATATGCGTAAGAATTATACATGTTAAAATGACTATTTATTGGCTATACAGGTAAATCGACAATCTGTTAATGTATTATAATAGTAATTTATTAAGATAAATAAAATTACTTACTGTTTAGCGGTTGCGTCATGTGCAAATACAAAGCTGAAATACACAGAGGCAGTGCGATCCGATAAAAAATAAAATCGAAAATATAAGGGTTCTCTAAAACATCTTAATTCTGTTAAATCAGAAGCTTGTTGCATTAACAATCAATGTGGAATGAGCTAACTATACTCATAGATGATTAATATGAAGTCTGTCCCTGTAAAATTCTTGGTATGTGCTGGTAAAAAAAAACAAATATAAAATATCTAGAATACATTTCGATATGCAAGATGTTAGAGAGGCAACCTCGCACCAGAAGACGCAGTCTTGGTAGAATGGTAGGCATTTGGTGAACGAAATAAATTTTATTAAAATAAATAAAGCAAAATTTTTTTTGCATGCATTTTTATGATTCTTCCATATGTATATAAAATTGAAAGAAGTAAAGATAATTTGTAAGTTTATAATTTTTTTACAGAAAATCTACGCAGATTCTTTATAAGACAATATTGTGAGTTAAAAGTGGTTGCTTTCACTTTATGTAAAATGTGATTAGACGAATTTTGGCGTTTTTAGCTAGCGAAATAGGTCAAGTACCATAATTAAGAACTTTTTCATTACCGCGAGAGAAGGTTGTAGGTTATTTTTAATCAGCGTTTGCTTTATGTTTACTATTACCATTTGCAGATTTAAATCGTTTTTAAATTTAAATATCTATGCCTCTAATTTATAGAAGCAGGCGTTCCTTTGCGGAATTCCATATTACAGGCACTAAAAAAAAACTACCTCGCTATAATCCGCACGGGAAAAGCGAATGCATGCAAAGCTCATGTGTATGAAGCAGGCAAAATTTACGAACCTTATGCATGTAGGACAAGCCACCACACGCACCCCAAGGCTCCTCCAGTAGCAACAAAGCACAAAAGCAGCACACACACCCACCACCACAACAATCTCGACGATCGTTTCGCTCTGAAACCGAAGCATCATCAGGAGGATAGGCTCCACGACAAAATCGCAATGTAAGATCTATGCCTCTCACGTACAGATTTGTACTGAAATTTTATATGTAGGACATTTGAATTGATTATATCTGCTGTGGTCAGTCGCTCTTCAACTCTTTACTCCTTTAGTATTAGGGTCAGGTCTCTTCAGAACACGATGAGACGTAAACCTTCCGAAATGTTGAGAAATCTTTGCAAACAAAATATAAAATTATAAATACAAATATACTATATAACAAAATGAAAACAGAACTATCCCCGGGTATAGGTGTCCTCACTCTCGTTTATTGAAGTAAAGGGTTAGGAGCTTAGATCTTCCACGCTGTTTGTTCCAATGGGGATTGATAGTTAACACATATCCTCAGAATTCTCTAGGGATATGCAGGTTCACCTTCACCGAAAAACGTGTGATATATTGCCATTATCAATTAAACATATAAATTTTGGCAGTAAACCTCATTGATGAGTGCCCGATATTTTAACTTTTACCATCTTGCAAAATTAGCACTGTATCACCGTTTTGCTTTGAATGTGATAGCACAATTTCAATGATTTACGATATATGGATATAAAAATTATAACCTATTTTACCATCCAGTAGAAAGCCCCATCAAAATCGGTTTAGCACTTCCGGATAATGTAATAATGTACCTGTGCTTGCGGTTTCGCCTGCGTTGAAGTCACTGTTTCATAGATATGTATTTCAGGCAATATGTATTATTAACCTTAACCTCCCCAAAAATGTCAGACTAACTTTTAGTAAATTAGTAATCATTCAAAAATCCGTTCAGTAGACTTTGAGGAAATCGATCACATACAGCTTTTGGCGACTTTGTTTTATAATATTTATAGATTAAGATAGATAGTACGGTACAACCTGATCAAGATGTATTTATAATCAAGTAGTGCGAGAGGGGGGTTAATAGGGAGTGGTATATCTTCAATAATAATCAACGTGGACGCAGTTACGACTGCCCATCCATATTGGAGGTAATTGGATTGTGTCGGGAGTGTATTTGGGTCACCATTTGCGCTGACCTTTTGTGGACACGTTCGCTCATGCTGAATTGAAATTTTTATAAATAAATTATATAATGCTACAACAATATTTAATATTTGTGGTTTAAGTTTGATCTCGAACTATACATTCGTATTCCAAAAGTCCTAGACGCTTAATTAAGCGCTGGTTCCGTTATTTCGGTTGCGTGATTTCAGTAAAAATAAAAAAACCTGACACACAATTGTATTTATTTTTCTAAAAGACAATGCGTATTTTACTGTTATAAAAAACTTTCTAATGAGATATTAATAATTTATAGATAATTTCCGAAAATTTATCTCGTAATCTGCCCAATGTTGAATATTGCCCTTGCTAGTGACAGCAAAAAACTTTTAGAAAAACTCTATGGTAATAAAATTATAAGCTGTCACAATTTCGATAATTTTAAAATTTTGAAATTTTAAACAAGAAAATGCAGCATAATCCATTAGTTTGTGAAATATAAAAATGCAATATCGAACGAAAATTAATCAGGGTCCCTTTTTTAAAAGTTTTTGTTCGACAAACGACATTATTACATATCGTATAGTTAGCCGTAGCTAGCCAGCAATATATGCACAGTAATTGGATTGAATTGAATTGCCACGATGCTCGGAGTTTATTTAGGTCATAGTAGCTGCCTAACGTTTAACCTACAAAGCGATATTAAACAAAAATTTCCGTAGTATTTGTGTTCTTTTACGCATATTTCCTCGCAAACAATTATGAAATTAATAAGAACGATTTCCCTCGCCTGAATATTTAAAGCTTATATGAAGTATAGCCATCAAATAAATGACATCAATATCAACAGGCCGATACGAAGTTTGATAATGCGAAATACTTCAACAACTTCATTGTACTTTCAAGAGTGATTAGACAAGGGATAGTCATATGTTCTCTTCTTGTTTTATAACCAATTGACGTCAACTACTAGATTAAATGCTAGAGCTAGTCCTTTCTTAGGAACTACCACACTACACGATGTTATGCCTCTTGGCTACAGCGACTCTTAGCAATGTTTTTCAGTTACTCTTTGCAACTAATAAGTCGGAAGTGGTCTTTGCCATTCCTATACCATTCGACCTCATCGTCCATCGGTTCTTAACTCTTTAAATTCACTAAACTTTGAGATAGATTCTGGTTCCTCTAAGGAATTCATTTTAATTTGGATCACGTAAAGTTATTCAAGGATAGCTCGCTCTATCATCTGTTAAGATATTAAAGGACATACCGTACATTGTGTTGTTACTGCTGTTTTTGTCTAAATTTAGGTTTCAATAGCTATCAATGCTATTAGTTAATTATTATTTTCTGGATCGCTATTTAATATGGAGAGTAAGACATTTAACGTCAAATGGATATTATACAGTGTATTCGCGAAAGTTTAAAATTAATGTACGAACAGAACTTGAGAAAGCGCTTGTGACTTGTTTAATATGAAATGCATTATCAAAACCACGAAATAAGGTCAGTAATTAAAAAGTACTTTAAGTATAAGATTCAGGTCAAATCAAATCAAATCAAAATATTCTTTAATCAATTCATCATCATCATCATCAATCAATCAAATAAACCATTTCAGGCACTTTTGAATCGTCAAGCATCAATATGATAATGAAGCTACAACTGGTTCGGAATGTTGCTCTCACCGAGAAGAACCAGCAAGAAACTCGGCGGTCAATCTTTTAAATATTTTCAATTATACATTATTAAACCGCTGTCTTGTATGAAACTGAAAGAATTTTCAAATCCAGGCTTTCTTATCATCCAAATTATCTTCAATTATGTAATATACTTTAAGTATAGGCATATTTTTTACACTTAATTGGAATCTTTCGGTACACTCTTCCTTCTAAGCACAACAGGCGCTCGGGTACAAGCAGTGTTCTGGCGCCAAAATCCCTCCCATTACCAAAAGGTTATGGCTCGGCGCTCTCAAACGCGTGACGCCTGGGTGCATGGCACGGCTTGCACCATGGTTCAATATGGGCCCGATGAGATTCTCTCATTGATAGAACCTATGTGCAAGGCAATCCTGCCAGTAAAAGATCGTCGTTCTCATTCTGTTCGCTGTCGTCATCGGCATTCTGTTCGCTGTATACGACGGTTGGCTGCTGTTAAAAAAAAGAAATAAGAAATAATATTAATCTATTACGTTTCAAACCGGGTTAAAATAAACTCCTCGTCATTAATAATTTTTGGATTCATAATGCTACATAACAACCAAACACGCTTTTGTATTAATAATAGTAGTATGGGTTAATATAACTAGATGATTATATATTGAATAATAGTCGAAACTAGAGTACGAAACCTAAGTATTTGTATAATAAGAAACGCCATTCTCCTCCAATTGTTATCGGGGTCAGGCCCTTAAAGCTAGTGTAAGGTGAATAAAGTATACCTGCAAATAATCCCCGTATTTGAATCTCGCTCGCCTTTTGTGGCAGGAGAAAGGAGATATAAGTAACGAGTATTTGTAATCTTATTAGCTTTCCCGTACTTTCCCTTTTTTCTCGATAGATCCATTTTATAAAAACGCTCAAGACCATAAACTTAACGTCTCTCTGTATACGTGATGTTTATAATTAATCCACTTTAATAATATTTATACGTAAAACAATGTATCTGCTTATATGCCTTAATGTTAAACTGGACCAATTATGATGATGTTCGGTAAAATTGAAACTTATTTGATGATCATGATGATAATGTATTTCTTGACTTCAATGGCGACACCTTAGTTAACTTTCTGTAATGTATTCTAATATAGCTAGTAATAATTATATTTCAGTTAATTGCCTCACGTGGTCAAACGATTAAGCAGTGAAAAGCTTAACAGACAGACAAACTTTCATATTTATAATATGTAGATTGCAAAGACAGCTTTAAACAAAATAGAATTTACTTTAATATAGTTAAACGTTCCAGTAAATGTTAAGTTATGTTATACTGAAATTGCAGAAATTCTCATAATGTAGCCTCATACGGGATGCTATAACAACGTGAGCAAATCAGCACAGCAAACATATTTTTCGACCGAAAATTTCTGTAACATTTGGCAACCAAATGCATTGAGGGGCATCATAAGAAAATATCTAATTGGTGCAATCATAATTGCTGCCGATATCAGAAGTCGTATTCTATTCGAAAAGTCAGTTCGCATTGTTTTTCCGTTTATCCTCACGTATCTGGAAAAAGGAAAAAAATACTTTTGAATTTGTAATATTGGTTTAAATTTTTCAAAAAAAACTCAGAGTGACTCGGCGGGTGATGGAGCGGATATGCTTGGCAAATTTCTACGTGACCAAATAAGAAATTCGTAAAAAATCAAAGTCACCGATCTAGCTCAGCGTTGGCGTTGGGGTCTTAAGATGCTTGAATGGTGATCCTGTACCGGAAAACGCAGCGTCAGTAGTCTCCCTAAAAAAGATTGCGGAGAGCCGTTGGATTCAAAGCGGCATTCTTAATCCTATTATTATCATCAGTCTCTTACCCTTATCCCACTTGAAGTAGGTTAGGCACAATATGTCTTCCATTCTCCTCTATCATTCTTTATCCTATATGTTGGCGGATAAATGTGGATGGACGTATGACAAGAGGGACGCCGAAAAAAAGATGGATGAATTGTATCAAGAAGATATGCATATTAAAGGAGGAGTACCAGAGTTGACGAATGATAGAAGAAAATGGAAGTAGGAAGACATGTTGTGCCGACATCACTTAGAGTGGGATAAGGATAAGAAGATGATGATGATGGCCCCGTATATAAGTTTTAAATATATCAAATTTATGACTTGCTTAAAAAGTTTAAGTAAATCCTTATGTTTGTCGATCCTTAGTGAAGATGCTATCAGTTTAACAAGAAATTACTAAGATATTAGTATTAGTCTTAGTAATTAATATAAAATTATATATATTATTTAGGTATTATAAAATCCCTAGAACCAGGGATTTTACCAAATGCTATTATTAATATTATTATTAATCCCACTGCATTTGCGAAGTCACCAACGAAAATAATATGACACCTGAAAGTCAATAATCTAATAAATATATCGCTTGAGAACGTCTGCAGGTCGTCTAAGGTCGGCGGGATCGAACTTTTAGTACATAAAACATTTTTATTGTTGCTTCTAGAATTAAATGGCAGGATTAAAAAATAACGCAAAACGTAACAATAACTATTTAAGTTAGAGACTTAGATTATGATTTAGATTTAAGTAATAATGGTCACCCATGAAAATCATCAACGTCATATTTCTGTACAATCTACCTCTTGATCATAATCGTTCTCCTTCCCTTATCCCTTAACATGTTTATCCATTCCATTCTCACCTATCATTCGTCTACTCTCTTGCTATTGTATGTTGTTTTTTATCTTCAAAGTTGTGTTACCAAATAAAAGATTTTTGAATTAATTTGGTTTGATTTGAGTTTGTATTGTTACTTTCATCTGTACGCTCTGCTAGGTTAAGTGTGAGAGTTAAGATGCTTATGTATTTATTTATATTTATTATTCGAAGCTAAAAAGTAACTCTATCTATTTATTATGAAAATTTAAGAAAGTGAAGTTTTCATTGTATAAGTAATTACCAAAAACAAAATAATAACAATGTTTAAAGCAGGCAAACGCTAATCTATTACCGAATAAAATGTTTAAAAATTTTACGAACAGAATTTTTTATACGTATTTAATAGTTTTTAAAGGTTAATCCTTTATTATTATCATATGATTTACCAATTACACTATCTGAAAGAAACGCATGCCTTCTTAGAGTTTATTTAACGTAGGTATGTAAATTAAAAAACACTCGAAATAAAGTCGAATAAAAATAAAAGCCACTATAGTAAGAGCTGTCAGACTACAGTGCCCGGTATGAACATTCGAATCTTGGGGGTGGTCACCCTCTCTCATTTAACGTGATTGAGTAGGTAGGAAATTGTTTAAAGTAGCAGATTTTTTAATTTCATTTCAGAAAGCTCTTTGTTATTTTAAGAGATTGACGCTTCGCCGAGATGTAATTTAAACCTTATAACAATTTGCTGCAAGAGACTTTTTTTCTTATATTATCGCTACATACCTATATATTTTCAGTCATTTTCATTTGTATTTGTTTAATCATATTAACAGACTATTCTTTAACTCTTTGTTTTGAATACAGTCAATAATTATATTTTTTAGTTAGTAATTTTAGTGTAGTTATGTTCAAAAGCGTACACACTTATTATATAAGCTGCCTGTGTGTACGTCTCATATCGATGTTCTCAAAATTTACTGAACCGATTTTTGTACGGTTTTTACTTAAAGGTAGTGCAATTCTACCGGAAGGTTTAGGTTGTTAGTGCATTACGGTTTTGTGTTAATACTGTTAAAGAGGTCGCGTTTTCTCGAAAGCCAGCTCATTTATTCTTTTTCAACAACTTGTGATATTGTCGGTGACAATGTTTTTTTCATTTTTGACCTTACATATAGAAGGTTATATTTGAAACACATTGCAACATATATAAATTATGTACATGTATATATACATATATATATATATGTGTGTGTAAATATATATTGGTTTAATTTCAGGGTTAAATTCAGTGAATGGAAGACTTATATAATTAGAAACTTTAGCTTATGATAGTTTCTCTGAAGCTAGATTAACTCTCCGGTTGTGATAGTCAAAAGTTCTTATTGAGTTTGTCTTTCACATGAACGAAATATTAGCAAAATTTATAGTGAAGATTACGTCATTGTTCATCATCACAGGTGTTAGGTCCCAGAGGACACATTCATTTTGATAAAGTTTTTTTTTTGTTTCAGTTCAGACACGTACACAAAATTTTAATTATAATTTAACTATTTTTCTGTCAATAAACTTCAGAATTACTTAATTATTGTATTCATAACAATCTATTTTAAATGATTTATAGAAGCAGGCGTTACTTTGCGGAATTCCATATTACAAGCAATATAACAGAACTAACTACTTTGCTATAATCCGCACGGGTTAAGTGAATGCATGCAAAGCCAATGTATATGAAGCAGGCAAAATCTACGTACCTTATACATGCAGGACAAGCCACCACATGCACCCCAAGGCGCAATTCACCAGCAACAGCGCACACAAAAGCAGCACACACACCCACCACCACAATCTCGACGATCGTTTCGCCCCGAAACCGAAGCATCATCAAGAGGATAGGCTTGTGGTTATTTTTGTGGTGTCGTTGTTGCTGGTGAATTGCGCCTTGGGGTGCATGTGGTGGCTTGTCCTGCATGTATAAGGTACGTAGATTTTGCCTGCTTCATACACATTGGCTTTGCATGCATTCACTTAACCCGTGCGGATTATAGCAAAGTAGTTAGTTCTGTTATATTGCTTGTAATCCATTTTAAAATGCGGTCGTCGCAAATGGGGTTTCTACGTTTCAGAATTATACTACGGTAACGAAACGGTACGAAAACTACACAGGAAGTTTTCACACGAAAAATTTGAACATCTTATCAGAGTTCGATCAATTTTATTTAAAGCATTCTGAAATAAATGGGGAAAATTGCACTTCGATCATTGACGTCGGACGGCGTTCGTATTTAATTAAAAATAATGTCGGAGGCAGTATTTTCCCGACAATAACCAAGCCCGGGAAAGATAGCTTGTTATATAAATTTCTGCCGACTCCTGGGGGACGTGGAGGATAAGGCGAGAAAGCAGCGGCGGTAGTGTGAGTATATTATACCCATTTTCTGGGTCGTCCTTCCTACAAATACGTTTTATGCGGAAGCTAGTCTACCGCGCTTTGTTCAATTGAATGAAAACTTTATTTTGTGTGAGTTAAGGTTTTGTCTCGAATGTATTTATACCCGTCCCGGTAAAAGGTACTTATTTGATTAGGGTGTCAGGCGTATCACCGCGAGTGTGAGCGCTTACCCGAGGTTTTGTGTACTTATGTTTTTCGATTTTTGGCATGCATCGTTTTTTATTGATACGGAATAATTTTGTAGCTTTAATTAATGATAAAATAATAAGAATTAGTTCATATTTCCGCGATGAATATTGTAATATTTTACTGAATTCATTTTAATGCCGCTGTACAAATTTTTTTTCAAGACAATTCAACATTTGTTGGCGTTCTATGACATCAATCATCAATGAAAGTAATGTACGATAAATAAACATAAATTTATATGGAAAATTTTAAGATTTAATTTTGAAGGTATGGCCTCACACAGGAGACTTTCGTTATTCATTTAAAAAAATTTGAGGTGTTTACCATGATGCGTGTCCACTCCGCCGGTGATGCATTCATACCTATTAAATATATAAAATTGATAATATAATCTTCTTTTCTCACGTTGCAACACATAGCCAGTTGACCTGTAGGCCTACCATGAACTCTCAATTGAAGACGTAAACGAGGACCGCGAACCGCTTGAAGTGTGAATTGCATTGGAGTCGAAATGTTTGATAAAGGATAACATTATATGAACTATATATAAGTCTGTCTCTTTTACTCACATGTTCTTAGGGAGAATTCCGAACGCTCATTCGGCAACGACTTAAAGTGTGCGTCTTTAAGACGTCATGGTATGGAAAAGCAAAACAATTTCGTTTTCGTCTTCAACTGAGTCGCAATAAGAGTTCATGGTAGGCCTGCTGATCAGTGTCGAAATCGGCCAAAGTGTTTAATCATGAACTTAAGATTTTTTTTGCCACACAGAACTGCGATTGATCGGAAGGCGGAGGTCAGTGAGCAGCTGCATCTCTTCAGGAGAATATACTTTTAATCTTCTAATTGTACGATGTCGCGTGTGCGTGTTCTCACGTATCTAGAATGATTAAGGAATGCCATAGACGACTTTTATGTCATGGTACTAAAGTTCACGTAGACGTAGTCGCGGTCAGGAAGTAGTTTCAAATAAACATGGTAAATGAATGAATAATTTAGAGTTCGGCGTTACTTTGCGGAGATTCGTAATACAAAAGTAATGAATGATAATATTTATTTGCTATATTATGCGATAAAAAGTCTTTACTTTTCTATCTCCTGGAGATAGCTGGAGTCTATGTCCTGATGATGCTTCTGTCACTATTATTGAGACGCTGGAGTTACGTTGTTGAATTAAGCATGTATCAGATATGAATTACAGTCACTTATCCTATTAACACAGTCTAGTTACCAGGTACATATGTTCATGTCTAGCTGTTGGTTACAACTTAGTAAGAAACTTGACAAACGAATAATACTAAACATTATTTATATTTCTTTGTCATGTAATTGATGTAAAAATATTTTTTCGTTATTTTAAGCAATATTTTTAATTATTATTTTATTTATTATGGTTCGCCAGTGATTGTTTTAATTTTATACTATTATATAAATCGCCAGATTAATATAATAGTATAATTACTATGTACAATCGTATTAAGGCAAACACGACTTGAACCTAGGTTATAACTAACTCCCGACTATAACTAATTACCGACAAAATATAAGTATTTTGTAAAAAATAAGTTTTCTAACACTTATTACAAAATTTAGCTTAAGAAAAAAAATATTATACTTTCCACACTATAAATATTTTTATAATATACTGTTATTATAAACTCGATCGCTAAAAAGAATTATAATGATAAATATTGAAAGCTGTGCCTTTAAGTGACGTGTTCACCCATAACACAATTTAAATTATTTAAATTTAAACACTAAATATGTAACTATATAATTGTAACTGTGTTTATTTTGTTGGTGTGTTTTATATAGAAATGAATAAATAAAATAACAAATAGTATTAAAAAGCAAAGTTTTACATCAAGTTATAAAAACTTCAATAAACTGCGGTAAACTATTCTGTTAAAATTCCGCAGTTAAAATTTTGAAATATTGCGACCTCTTTGGAAACATACATACGAGCGTTCAAATTAACCGTCTGGTCAATATGAAAATGTAAAAGAAAAAAATTGTTAGCGAAATGAACGGTCGATCGATCTCCGGTGACGCGTTTGGATTTTCCACTGGGAAATGAATTAGCTGAGAGCTGAAGCGAATTTACATTTTTATTGACAAGCGATCTATTTTCGAAGCAGATGGCAATTGAAGAAAAATATCTTTTTCCGATTGAATCTATCGTTAAAACGTTTACCGTGATTGATACCGTTATTAAGCTTGGTCAAAAATATGAAAGTTTAAAGGAAAAAAATGGGGGGGGGGATGAACCCCATAGGATATAACTATGCTTGCTTAAGTTATGCGTCGCTTTGCGATTTTGTTTTCATTTCTATCTAAGCAATTAATGGAGATATAAAGTACATATATAAAAAAACCCACTATATCTAAATCTAAGATCACGCGTTCTTGTTCCTGATAGACAACTATAATTTTACAATATTTCTTTATGTCCATATTATAACGTCATACGTGTTACATTAATTATTACGAAAGAATCCTAAAGAAATCTCTATTTTTGATTCCGGTTTCCAAAGATAGCCGAAGGAGGCTTGTTACTACTAGTGGGATGGTCATAGACCGCTACTTTATTTTATTTTTGATATTATTTATTCCATAGAACTACTAACAGTATTCCATGTGTAACTAAAGTAACATGATTCTATTTCATAAAATTGCTAATAACATATAAATCCAATTACAGCGTGCTTAAAATGTAATGAACGTGCAATAACCATTGAGTAAAATTAAATAAATTTAGAGAAGATATCTAAGACTTGTTTATCAAACAACTTTATACCTCAGTTCCATCTTAAGAAAAGCTAAGGGTCATATCTTGATAAAGAATATGAAGGGAGATCGTGTTTAGGCACATAGGTGTTGTAGAAAATTGAAATAAAATAACCATTTCATTGTTCCAATATCACCGGCTTATCACATTAAACCGCAACGCGAAAGTAATACGCATAAATGTCACCGGCACAGATACAGCGTTGGCTCATCTGCAAATTGAGCCAAAAACGCGGAGTAATTATTTAAACCGTCATATAAATTACCGCTCAAACTTTTCACACCGCTTCGGTGTACGCGTGAGATGTTGACGAGGGAACGGGAGGCTGCGTGTGTCTGGGTATCTCACGGTGGGCTGGAAATGGTTCCATCATTTCATTCCTCCATCCTTTTTCAGCATTGTGTAACTTCCATATCGAGTACAGTGAGCGGGGATTTTTTTCTCCAAATTGGTAACATGACAATTTTATCCCCTTTTTTATTAGCTTTATGTGGTTTCTGAACTTTATTCCTCAAAAGAAAACTAAAAAACTCAGGTTTTTATTTTAATACGTATAAATGTGTTATTAGAATAAAAATCTTTTAAGTATGTACAAATATACTTATTGCTAACGATCACTCCTCCGTTTTGTTTTTAGTTGGACACCGTGTCTATCATTAATAAATATTAAAGAAATTACGAAAAAAAATTGCAACTGGTATGCGAACAAAGAATATCCTATGGGTTGCCTTGTAGTTGTTGTAAATATTACTAAAAAAATTGCAATTGCAAATCAAAATTTCATCAAAAATGCTTTAAGAAATTTTTATTAAAAGCTTTTTAATAATTCTATTAAATATCTTCAATTATTTACAGATTTATTTTATAACATTAAATAAATGGGTTTAATATAATTAGTGATCGTAGTTTGACAATAATTTTAAAAAAATAGTTCAAATCAATATAAAGGTTAAGGAATGTAAATGCACTAAATATGTAATGCATAATTATTTACTTCATTAATATAATCTGGATTTAAATAAGTGCGATATCAAGTGCCGCTTATTGAAGACTATTAATATTTATAAATGTTTCAAGCTACCCGCGATTTCGTACGCGTCAAACAAATGTTAAAATATAGTTTTTTTCTGTTCTTCTGGGAAAACTGGGACTTTTCTACTCTATATGTTAACACGATATATACGGCTTAAGTATTCCCAAATTTCATCAAAATTAATGCAGCAAATGAGACGTGAAAGCGTAACAAGCAGATAAAAGATTTTCACTTTTATTATATAGCAGCAGTGCCCGTGGCTTCGCCCGCGTGAAAATCCTTGTGTCGCAAAAATTTTCCCGCGTAAATCCCGCACCCGTGGGAATTCTAATGATTCTGAATTCTATTAATCTAAACCTTCCTCTAAAATAGTACCATCTTTTAATGAAAACCGTACAAAAACATGTTCAGTAGATTTTGAGAAAATCGATTACATACAGACAGACAGTTTTTTGCGACTGTGTCTTATAATTTGTATAGCTGTATGGATGTGGGACATCATCTGGGCAACATCATTAAAAATATATGTTAAAGGATGTTACAGAGCGATCATCATTACCCTGTCCTTATTCCACTCTAAGTGGGGTTGCACAACATGTTTTTCCCTTCCATTATGTCCTATCATTCGTCAACTCCGGCGCTACTCCTTTACATGAATGTCATACTTCACACAATCCAACCACCTCTTTTTAGGGCTCTCTCAGCCACATATCCTGTGGATGGCTATGTGACTCATTCATATTTAATATTTGTCCGGTCACGATTTCCATCCCTCTTTATTACCTGTCCATACCATCTCAATCTTGCACTTCACGTCTTTTCTTTAATATATGAAGGATTTGACAGAACGATATGAAACATAAATAATTATTTTGTACGTTACTTTTTATATCTGAAACGATATCAATTAAAAAGGACAAAAGCCAGCAAAGTGGCTAAATAAATAAGTGGCCAAAACTTTTCCGTATACTGTACAGGGGTGAGTATCAGCTTGAAACATATTTAGCTTTGTTCCGTTCACTACGGTTAATCTGTCCCGTTTCCTCCCATGTCAAGTGCAGATAGACTTTTTGGGTCGGTGCGGGCGGGGCTGGGCGAGGGGCGCAGGGGTTCGGCGGGTCGAACCCACCACCCTTCCTGATGATGAAATATTGTACACGTGGTCTGATTTTGAATGACAACGTTTTCCTCGGCCGCGCGTGGCACCCACTTTCGTCGCGACGTTTTATACCGAATTGAGGATTTGCTCTGTAACGATCACCCGTTTTAATGTAAATTGTTCCGTTTTTTTTATGTTCCGAGACTTTTGATTCCAATTCCATATAAGATCACTCCTATACTAAGATTATAGTAAATTATAAAATAAAAGACTTTTATTTACAAAGATTTTTATTTAAATAAATAAAATAAATATATGGGACATTTACACACACGGTTGTCCGTCCCCAAAGTAAGTAACTTAATACTTGTGTTATGGGTGACAGACAAATGGTAATAATACTACATATATAATTTTAAATACATACTTAAATACAAATATACCCCCAGGCTCCAACCAACAAATTGATTATAGAAAATGTTGGCCCTCGGCGGTAATCGAACCCGCGACCAGCGGAGCTGAAGGCAGGGTCACTACCCACTGCGCCAACGGGCCAGTCGATTTAAATTACTTACACGCTAGTACTATACAAATCATGCCCACGTGGAATGGCCTCAAGAATGCTGGCAGCGTTTCTGCGGTGAATCGTTAAGTTAATTTTTTGTGCGAAAAAGAAGCCGGCCCTCCTGTCAACTAAAGAGGCAATTAACCGAGGTGTAAAATAATAAATATGATTGACAACTAAGTGGTAATCGGTCCCCAAAGTAAGTAACTTAGTACTTGTGTTTGTGGGTAAAAATTGTAATATAATTTTAAATACATACTTAAATCCATAAAAAAAGTCGTTAAATACCTAGCGAAGTCTTATAATAACATGTTTATAACATGTTGTGCCGAACTCACTTAGAGTGCGATAAGGGCAGGATGATGATGATAACTTAAATACAAAAATTTCAAAATCAAAATTACAAAATTCCAATCAATCAAATTCTGTTATTGACTAGGCACCGACTAACTCAAAATCTTGATGACCTGTTGATGTCGATATTAGACTACAGAAAGGTTAAAATTAAATGTAAGAAATATGCTTATATGAAAGCATGTTACAAAATGCAATATTACTTGAATGATAAAAATACCTTTATTTGAAAATTCTTTCAGCTTCATATAAGACTTTTTTTTTATAGCGGCCCGTTTAGTGTCCAAAACTGGACGTAGGCCTCTTCCGAACCCTTCCACCCCCGACGGTCTTGAGCTTTCCTCACCCAATCGTGGCCTGCGTATCGTACGATGTCGTCCTTCCATAGTTTTGGCGGTCTACCACGCGGTCGAGTATGTGATCGTGGTCGCCACTCCTGTAGTTTCCGCGTCCAACGACCCGTATTCATGCGAGCTATGTGTCCCGCCCATCTCCACCTGCTCTCATATAAGACTACGGCTTGATAATTTAAAATCTAAAATGTTTAAAAGATTGACCGCCGAATGCTGGTTCTTCTCGGTAAGAGCAACATTCAAAAACAGATGAAGCTTCATTAATCATATTGATACTTGACGATTCAAAAGTGCTTGAAAGAGGTTATTTGAATAAAGATTAATTTGATTTGATTTGATGGATGTTACATACGGCAACCGTCAAACTGTTTAGCTATGTTGCTAAGTGATATGAAGGTAGAGTTCCAGTGTAATTTGACTGATGACCTTGGCCGATTTGTTTATTAATACATGTCTGATAGCCCGCCCACCGGCACCGACCCATTTACCTCCTTAATAAGGGAGAAACAACAATATAATTACTATTTAGTTATTATACAAGACCAAATTTTCGACTTTCGTAATAAATAGACACACTTGTGATCTGTTTTCATTTTAGTTCTCAATTGATTAAGTTTATTTTGTACTTGGTAGTACTTAAGATGAATATTAAATGTTTTAAAAAAAATGGACTGGGAAAGAAAGGACATCTATGCTATTATTATAAGTACGAAAATCTGTCTGTCTATTGCGTTCTGACGGATAGCTAGCTGGAGAAATGTATATTTGGAGCTTGTACTAGAAATAAAAGCTGCGAAAGCTCAGCGTTGAGACCGTACAAGGTGGTTACGAGTTCAAACTCCTGGCTACTAAAGTTTTTCTGTTAAAACTTGCGACTAATTAATAATTACAATTTATCACACGCTTTTCGGTAAAGAAAAATATCTTGAGGAAATATGTATATCTCTAGAGAATTCTAGGGATATGTGTAACCTACCAATTCGCATTGGAGCAGCGTGATGGGACTTAGCTCCAAGCCCTCTCTCCAAAAAATCGAGAGAGAAGACCTATGGACAGCAGTGTGATTCCTATCACGATATTTTATTACTTTACTTTTACGAGAAATAATTTTATTAAAGTTTCACTATTAGTACTGTATTAAATAATCAAAGGTTCCGACTTTTTCCTAATTTATGTTACATCTCTGAATCCAAACACTTTAATCAAGTGTATCACCCAAGAAGGCCTTAGTATTTATTCGCACTTCTTATTTTCACCTTGCTTTCAGTAAATAAACAAATAAGTGATTATGTAAATTGAATTCTAACTGCATAGTTTTAAAGTTGGATGTTCTTTGTCAAAACTTGTTTGATCTTCAGATTGGTTGCCCGATCTGTCGGGTGATTAATTCGCCCCTTACCTCAAGAGGAGATTTATTGGTTCCGCCGTACGCAAAACTGCGGGTTCGTAAAAAAATCTCTATCGAAAATTGAATAGAAAAGCCATTTCGGAAGGCGCTCTGAACGAATCTGTTGATACGGTTCGCATTGCTTTCGTGGCTGCCTACATTTTATTTACCAAAAGAGACTTTACATTTATGTATACATCATAGTTTTATGTATACTGATGTTCATTCTATAAGCGCTGATTACAGATGCGGTTCAACCTGTGGTTTTACACTTCTTTGCCTAAAAATGTATACATCAGTGGACTGAATGGTGTTGCATATTTTATTTTATTAAAGATCTAACAAATAAAGGCCAAAATACAATCGAAAATTACAATCTTAACCTTAGCTTCTTGCCTTTGCGCAAGAAGCTAAGCTAAATGATACTTTAGGGGAATTATTTTAGATATTTATGCGCAGTTAGTTAAAAACGTAACCATATCTAGGAGCAGAGGTCGAGTGTCGTCAAAAAATCTGACGTTGGAGTTGATGTAACAGGCCCGTAATATGTTTAGGGATTAAACCCCTCTACCCGCGGGGAGTTTTTATTTTCGATCTCTTTCCCGTGTACGCGGACCTGGGATATGTGTGGGGTATTCATAGAATATTTATATCTAAAGATTTTTTGATTCCGCTTCCATTTTACACGCGTTTTTGTGTTTATTTTCTATATCAAAGTATTGTATCAAAAAAAAAAATTTGCAAAAAACTCGGTAGCTGTTCTAATTGGGAATAAGTAATCATTTTACAAGTATTACATGTATTATACGTAATTACATTACATGTATTATAAGTAATACAGAACACTTAACGTGGATACATGTGGATTTACGTATTATACCATACTAACAATCCTAGTTGAGTCAGTAACGAACTAGACTCGTGAGCGTCTAATAATAGAACGAGTCAACCTTTACAATGAGACTTACTTTACTATGACAAACTCCTTCTTCATTTTTGATCGCTGAGAACGCCTTTACCGTAAATCGGATGCGAGCCCAATTAAACACATATATCATTAAACTATTTCCGCTTCCAAAAAGTAAAATTTTTACAAGTAATAACAGAAGTATAAAGGTACGTATGTAAATATGAGTCACATCAACATTAACAAGTACGAGACTGCAAACTCATACTTCGCTTTTGATCACTTGAGAACCCCTTATTGCGGAATACTCAGATGCCTAATATGTGGTATTAAACTACAAAAATGTCATTTGACTATTTTCGCTTACAACATCTACAATTTTTACAATAACCACAAGTATTACGGTACGTAAATATCTTCGCAAAGCGAGTCCAAATCAATATTGACATCCATAACGACAGTCCTTGAAGGTGTGTAAGGTCACGCTATGCCAGGTCAGTCATGAAATGTTAAGTACAGAATCGCCTGACTCTTTCAATGTTGTTATTTTGAATTCCGAATTTAAAGTACTGCTAATAATTTTAAAGATGTCATTTTTCTAATATTTTAAAGGTGTCATTTTTAAATATAAATGGCGTAGAGTACAATTTTGTAGATATTAAAGTACTGCTGACAGCGTAGTAAATTATGATATCTTGTAAGTTCAACGATAGCGTTTAAATTTAAACTGTAATTATATTATCGCCGACACGTTCAAACCCTCACTTCGTCTCCATTTCTTCTTCCTTCCACTGGTGAACACTGAATGCCGCTCCAGTCATCTCGACTAACGGCGAAGTCACCAAAAATGACGCGAGTCAAGATGGCGCCGCCTTCAGTGTTCCCAGTATTTTATTCAAAATACCCCAGCCAGCCATGTTCCCAGCGACAACAATTACGATCTTAAGTATTGGTTTAGATTTTAGGCGTTATGTATCTGTCTTTATAATGGCACTGTTTGTTTCGGTGTAGGATAATTATGCTGATATCTTATCACAGTACGATTTTTGTCGTGAAGCCTATCCTCCTGATGATGCTTCGGTTTCGGGGCGAAACGATCGTCGAGATTGTGGTGGTGGGTGTGTGTGCTGCTTTTGTGTTCGTTGTTGCTGGTGAATTGCGCCTTGGGGTGCATGTGGTGGCTGGTCCTGCATGTATAAGGTGCGTAGATTTTGCCTGCTTCATACACATTGGCTTTGCATGCATTCACTTAACCCGTGCGGATTATAGCAAAGTAGTTAGTTCTGTTATATTGCTTGTAATATGGAATTCCGCAAAGTAACGCCTGCTTCTATAAATCATCTTGAAGTGTCTTAAAGTTAATCGGTTGTTCGTAATAAATTCTTTGCCTGCCGATACTTTAGCCTCGAAACTGAATATTCTTTATTAAAGTAAACTTCTAAACAAGTGCTTTTGAATCTTCAACTCTGCTGCTGGTTTGGAAAAGCTAGCAAGAAACTCGGCGGTTGCTGTTTTCAAAATAATTACATTACAGAAACTTAATACATTTATATGTAATTACTAACTACTTACATTTAGTTATTACTTATTGTCTTGTACAGGGTCGAAGAGTAGTTATACCACGTATTCGTATCTTCTATATAGTCCTCAACGATATGGTAGGCTTTTTGTTTTAGTCTCTTTTTAACAGTGTTTTTAGACTGCGATAATGATAAAGCTATAATTGATTGCGGAATTTTATTATAGAATCTTCTACCTAAGTTCAGAGTTTGAAGTATTAATGTGGATTGATGTACGACAGGAGGGAAAAAGATGGATGGATTGTTTGAAGAATGACTGACCCATTGGCGCAGTGGGTAGTGACCCTGCCTTCAGTTCCGCGGGTCTTGGGTTCGATTTCGCCAAAATATGTATAGTTATTCCTAGAATATGTGTAACCATTCGCCGCTTAGTTATTATTCTTATAACGCTTATAGTGAGCAACGAAGATCTAGGAGCTGTTTGTAATGTTCTTAACGATTTACAAACTGGGCTTGGGTTGAAACGTTGGCTTTATGTCTATCGCAAAACTAAGATACAGATTATACTGGATTAAGGTTTTTATTATTGATAAGTATTTCACGCCGTGTGGTATCCGGCAGAATAGAATAGACCACCCTCCGATCTTACCGGGGTGTCGTAAGAGGCTACTAAGGTATGTGCCGTGTGGTATCCGGCTGCGTAGAATAGACCTCCCTCATTTCTTACCGAGGTGTCGTAGAAGGCGACTAAAGTAAATTGACGTCAGACGGGCGGCCGGTCGTTAAATACGTAGCCAAATAATGTGACAACTTGTTTGTTACATATTTTGCCGACCCCACTTAGAGTGGGATAAGGGCAGGAGAATGATGATTATTGATAAGTATTTATGATAACCTAGAGATATAAACTAGCATATGGTGGTATTGTAGAGGTATATACTTTTAGTTTACGTAATATCTCATAGCGTCAAAATATGTGAACATTACTTACATAGCAACAAGTGCAGACAGCGTGACGTTAAAACCGGTTTGTAAATGGTGGTTGGATGTCTTTTGCATGTCAATGATCGCTTATCGATTGCTATGTTATTTTCTGGCTACTCAATTGTTTAATGTAAAAATTGAAGATTTCTCCATCAGTACTTTTTCTTTCAAGGCTTATTCACTGGAAAAATGTTGATTAAATTTGGTCCAATTGAAGCTAATATACCAGTTTTACATGTAACATATAAAAAGGTAGTAAGTAATTGAGGTAATTTTAACATTAAAGTTGACGGAAACGAAGTCGTGGGTAAAGCTATTAAATACTCGTACATAGAGATTTTACTGCAATTATAGTAGCTGTTCCTGCCTACAGAAGTACTGAAATAATTTTGGTATACGATTCTACATTCAAATACTCAATACAATTCAATTTTAGCTTTTTCAATAACCGTTTCAAATAACAATCAAACGGTTGAATACCGATAGTACACTATTTAGCACTACACATATTTTCTATTTACTTAATCACGGATTATAGCAAAATATTTTTATTATTACTTTTGTATTATGGATCACCGCAAAGTAACGCCTAATACTATAAATTATGTATAGACAAAGTTCTCATTCTATCTATGTTATTAAAAAAACTCGTCTCTGAATTTGATTTGAATTAAAAATCGAAATACCACTTAAGCCCACAAGTAAACAATAAATAATAAATCTGGAAGTTGATATTATGTGGCCTTAGCCAAACTTGATTTTTTTCTTTATTTTTAATTAATAAAACCACATATCAGCATGGTGTGTTGTAATTATTAATTATCCCACTGTAATAACTAAGGAAGCCCTTATTAAAAAATGGATGTAAATAATTAAATATTACAACAAAAGTGAAATAAATGTGATAGCATAAATTTAAAACTATAAACTTTATACAACGAGCATAACAAATCTTATAATTGATGGTATTACAATGACCCAAATATTTCGTAAAGCGAGCTTCAATATTGACGTCCACAACTTCAGTCCTTGAAGGTGTGTGATGTAACGCCGTACCGACCGACTCAGTTTGAAATGTTAAATATGAAATCATCTAACTCTTTCAATATTATTTTTTTAAATTCCACATTTACATTGTTTACTAGCACTTTGAGGATACATTGTAAATGCGATAATTACTATGAGCGGTAGCTACTTAAAACTTATCAAAGGTTGTACAGATAACTAGTTTCGGTTTAGTTTCTTAATCTTTTTGATATGTGGAACCCTTTTTAATAATCACTTTATTGTTAAAATCCCGGTTTGTTTTAATAGTAAGCATTTAATTTTTTGTGTAATTTTAATTTTATTCTGTAAATGGATTATATGCAACAGAAATGACAGTTATTCCAAAATAACTTTAATTTTTATGTTACTTCCTTGAATGTTATAAAAAAAAATACGTAACTTTCACGGAACCTCTAAGTAATATTCACGGAACCCCGGGTTCTGCGACACACAGTTAAAGAAACGTTGCTGAAGTCTATAAATCACTAAAATAAAGCCAAGAGGCCATAATATGGGCAATTTTAATAAAATAAATAATACCAAAGCCTGGAGGTGTTTCTCTAAAAGAAAGCAGTATAAAATGCATATGGTATCTTTTGAAAAATACAGTATGCATTTCGATCGTTTAAAAGACCAAAGAGTTCTTGGGTTATTAAGAGTTTAAAAAATTAGGTTATTCTAAACACAGTACAGTATAGTATATGTCTAGATAGGAATAGATGTCGCTTTAGGCAAATAGCCTTCATCATATCCAAGTGATGGTGAAACTTAGTGGCGATAAATAAAATGATTCCGTTATTTCAGCTAGCGTGATCTACGTTGGTACTTGTTGGTCTTTTTAATATTAGTAAGCTGTGATAGCCTAGCGGTGAGATCGTGCGACTCTCTAGAGACGACATAGGTTCAAACCCCGGGCAGGCACCAATGAGTTTTTCTACTAAAACTTATGTGTCTAATTAATAATTGCAATTTATCACACGCTTTTCGGTGAAGGAAAACATCGTGAGGAAACCTGCATATCTCTAAAGAATTCTATAGGGATATGTGTAACCTACCAATCCGCATTGGAGCAGCGTGGTAGGTCTTAGCTCCAATCCTTCTCTCCAAAAACGGAGAGAGGAGGCCTTAGCCCAGCAGTGGGCATAGTAACAGGCTCTTACTTTTTATTATTATTGTATGAAAAATAATCGTTCGTCGATGTTTAAGAAAATTTAAAAGTATCTGTCTCTGAAAACCAGCGTTTTGTAGTTCAAGAAAATGTAATGTAACTCTCAGATCATCACAGCTCATCATCATTCTTCTGCCCTTGCCCTCTAAGAGGAGTCGGCACAACATGTTTTCACATCCATTCTCTACTATCATTCAACTCTGCCGCTACTCCTTTCATATGTATGTCACACCTCATACTATCCAACCACTTCTTTTTAGGCCTTCATCTATTCACACATTCATTCATATTTATACTTAACACTCGTTTGTTCACATGATTTCATCCCTCCTGATTATATGACCACACCCTGTCTTTTCGATAGTGGGCGCAACTTTCAGGCTTTGTAGTTATCTTTGAACTACGTTCTCTAAAATCAAAGCAAACTAGATATGACTAGCTCGTTGACGCAATTAGCCTGCCTTGAGCTTCACGGGCCGTGGGTTCGATTTCCACCGAGGGCCAATTTCAACAAACACAAGTTAATACTTGTATTATGGATGACAGACACTTACTTTGAGACCGTCTATGTAGTGTTCCATATATTTATATATTTATTTGTTTACTTTGTAATAACAATTGTTACTGTTTAAATTAATAGACTTCCCTTAACTCTAGTGATTACTCAATGAGTGATATTTGTAACAATAAACTGACGTATTTCTATAAAGCGATGTGAGCGTAACAGGGCTCGGCTGGAGTGTGGCAACTACAACAATCACCTTGAATGTCACGGTTGAAATAAAATATTCAGGTAGATCGATCATTGGCCGAGAAGACGGCGAAATATGGCATTGTTAAAATAGGCGTTGCTTTTCTCACGTACCAAGCCTTTCACTCACTTACCAAACTGATACAGACCAATTTTAAATATTGTAACGCTCCTGTTCAATTCTAAACCGTGCAAGCATATTAATAAAGAAGAGTTGCGTATTCTAAACTCTTTGTGGCCGGAGACATTCGAATTATTGTTGTTGTCCAAGCGTGGAAGTCATTTGTATGTATGTAGATTAAAGGTAGAGTTGCCATATGCACTTTAACTGAATCAGGACACGATAAAGCGAAATCGTATTTGAAGAGAAAAACTTTAAATAAATAAATATTACGTTTATATGTGCATTATACGCCATGTTATGCTTATACGTTTATATTACGCTTATATGCTCATTACATTATTATGTTTATTTTTCAAATGTTTTGTTAGTTTTCCTTAGTTACCTTATAACCCTGTGAGATTTTGACCAAAAAGAAGGGCTTCAACTTTACAAAAATAATACTTAATTTTTGGGACTCAAGGATAAATTTTGCCTTAGGTTTAATTAATTTGTTATTATTATTATACGTCAGTGATAAATAGAATGGCTTAGGTGTTTTTAATTATACTAATTCATAAACGTAAATAGCTGATGGCTATGAATAGAATCTCACCATCCAGTCACTGACTTGAGTCACTGTTGTAACAACACATTCATCAGTTGAACTACAAAAACACTCAGTCAAGTTAAAACATACTTACTTTTGTTAACAACCAAAATAGGCCGTCATAAAAACACCTTTAATTCATTTTATAGATATTTATAAAGAAATTTATAATTATGGTTTCATTCACTCATAAATATTATCTCCATGTATGTAAAAATCTTTTTAGCAGAAAAATCTATGGTATTTTTATACAGTAGGCGGCGAAATATGTTATCAAAGTAAATAGACATATTAAAATTCCTATGGCTTAGCGAAAAAGAAATCAGTAAACTATGTTTAGGGATCCAGACTGATGGCAACCCTAATTAGAGGTCATCATACCGTACTGAGAGGACCACATATTTTTTAGATACAGTTAAACAAGATCGCTGCACTTTCGCCTCACTAATTATTTTCGTTGTAGTTTCTCTAGTAGCATACATTATAAGACTAAATAATGGCATAGTTCTGCGAAACGACATTTATCGAGGACTAAGCACTGTTACTTAGCATAAAAATCATTATCATTACTTCATTTCTTTTTTATATTATATCTTTCGACTGAATCTTCTTTTATCTTTTAATAGCTGTATAACAATGTCTTGAAGAAGTTTGATTTGAAGCGTGATTTGTATTTTTTAATATTTATTCTTTTATTAAAACTATCTTTGATTTCCCATATTCTTTTTATTGAATCAGTTTGTATTTTCTTCTCTACGGGGTGTTCTATAAAGATTTAAAAGGATTTATGTCTAACTTCTGAAAACCATCGACTTTAGGATAGAAGGATGATTATGTTCAATCATTTTAAGCTTAATCGATGACCTATTGTGTTTTGAGGGACAAATAAAAGAGTAAGGGATAAATGATTATGAAATGTATTTGTAAAACCAAATATTGTTCTTGCCGATAAACACTTGACTTACTGTTTAAACATCGCAATCATCAGATTCTCTTTCGTAACTGGGTCGTCGTACGGCGTTCAAATTTTTATTATCTAAGCTCTGATCTGACAACAAATTAACTTATGAAAGTTTTATTTCCTTTTTAATTTTTTATAGTACTAAATCCAAAGTATGTATTGAAAGTCCATGCATATCAATATTTTGAACTATACAAAGAATTCGTACTTCCTTCTTATTCTGCTCATAATCAAAATAAATCGAAAGTATACAATTACGTTCATATACTGTCACGTCATGAGGGTTCTGATAGCTGAACCCCTAGACGATGTGATTTTTGACCACAGGGTCAATGGTGTGAACCATTGACGGTACACAGGTAGGCAACAATGTGTCCTTTCATATAAAAATTGAGATCTTATTTATATTTACAACGAATAACGCGTTTTCTGTGATAACATCGTGTGTAAACCTTTATATGTAACTTACCACACCACAATGGAGCAGCGTGAAAGGTATAATCTCAAAACCGTCTTTCAAAAATGTAATCGTTTGCGAAGCCGTGGGTTAGTAACACCAGCTATCTCACATATTTGTTACGTTGATTTTCATGAATAAACATTTAAATCAGTTACTAAGACCTATTTATTATATTAAGTGTTGTATGGCGACAGCGAATACGAAATTAATGCGTTGTTTCAAAAGTGAGCAAAATCAGTAATCTGTCGGAGGTTGATTGATTTTTGAAGGATATTTCAGTGACTTAAATTCTTCTCCGTAACTCTAAAAGGATTTCGGCCCTGTTATTGAAACTAAAATATCTAATAATAATAGTGATCTATAGATACAATTTATTTTATCCCCTTGGCAGTTCATCCCTAGGATAATATAAATCTGATGGCTGTTGCTGCATGTATGAAAGATGGCTGTGTGTCAAATATGAGAAAATAAGATAGATATAGAATTATGAGCAGATCCTGGTTAAACATCGGAAGTACCCTAAATTTAGGACGAAGGATAATATTTGCTAACCTAAAGACGTAGACTACAAGATTAATTTTTTCTTTGTTTCTGAACCTGATCCGTTCGATGTTTTAGGACAATACCGTCGTTCATACTTTTTAATTGTTTTGTATATTTTGGTGTGCAAGAAACAATAAAAATCTGTAGATTTGCTTCCGATAATATTGCTCAATTTATCCAACATCTTACGTTAGATTGATATTGACTACAGATTCAATATTGCCCCGTACCTGGGTTGCACGGACATTTACAAATGATCGTTTTTGTTTCGCCTGCGCCCGCGTACCGGATACGCATTGGTTCCTGTGAGAATGTCGAACCCGATTTTTTTACCCTCGAAAAAGCGGATGTCCTTCGTTCGACCGGTTATGAAAGGTGTTGAACATATGTCTACTTTTATGGGCTGATACATTTCGATTTGAGTATTACTTTTAGATTGACTATTCACATAATTAAATTAGTTTACATTTAAGTGTGTCTAATTGTTTTGTTCATTTTGTATAGTTACCATTTGCTTAGGTATGTCTATTAATATTGCTTTAAATTTAATTTTAATTGCCTTCTACACTACCTGGTCCGCATTACTTTATTATTTATTTATTATTGCCTCAACCAAATGTTCGAATTTATTGCAATTCTTTTCTTAACTTTCGCATACTGTATGTTATAAATGAATGTATACTGAATTAGATTCATGAGAAATATTAATGCTCAGGAAAGTAGTTGTTCGCACGAGGAAATACTCTCGAGTGAAGCCAAGAGTACATAGATTTGTTAGGTTCAAAAATAATTCCTGCCTATATTGGATATTAAAATTGTCATTCCAGGGAAATTTTATTTATGAATATTACTATTCAATAATTTAACACAACTATATATACATTTTTTATCAAAGTAATATTTTTTTTATTAAATTTTCTAATTACCACAATCGAAATTGCGTCGTTGAGATCTGATTGGTTGGTTTATGGAAGACAAACATCCTTAAAGGTTTATATCAAGTAATTAATGTTTATTGGTTAAAACAACAAAGTAGATAGTTTGAGTTTCATTTTGGATTTAGATAAGGATTGATACTGAACGGAAGAAAAATCGTTATATATATCATTGAAATTTTGAACACAAAAGTCATTATTGTGATTTAACCATAAGAGATAGATATATGCTGTTCCAGACTTTTTGTGGAGTTTTTGTACACCTACAATTGTATAGTACATTATTTCAGTGTATTTCTGCTAGTATTTTTTAAATTAAACCTACCTTCACTAAATCTTTCGTAAGAATTCACTACCTTTTACTAAAACCACTGCAAAAATCCGTTCAGTAGATTTTTGTGAGGATCGACCACTTACAGTCAGACAGCTTTTAGGGACTTTGTTTTAATACAAGTTTAGATAGATATAGATGTTATTTATACATATATTGCCGAACAAAAAATTGTTTATTTATAACAACATTTCTTAGACTTGACATCGTGGTTTATATTTATACCACATCGTTATAATGATGTTGTTATAATGAGCGAGCTGCTATTGTAAGATAAGTCATTATATTTGTAATACGATATATTAAAGCCCGCAACAACAGGCGATAAAGATTTTAACATTCTGTTAAACATTTTTTAACATTGCTGTTTGAGTCAGAAAAATATTTTAGTATAGTAAAAGTAGCGGCCTGTTACAATCCCACTGCTGGGAATAGGCCTCCTCTCTCCGTTTCTGGAGAGAAGGGTTGGAGCTAAGACCTACCACGCTGCTCCAATGCGGATTGGTAGGTTACACATATCAACAGAATTCTCTAGAGATATGCAGGTTTTCTCACGATGTTTTCCTTCACCGAAAAGCGTGTGATAAGTTGCAATTATCAATTAGACACATGAGTTTTAATAGAAAAACTCATTGGTGCCTGCCCGGGTCTGAACTCGTGTTCCCCTCGAAAGAGTCGCACGGTCTCACCGCTGGGCTATCACAGCTCTTTACTCTTTTAGTTATACTACCCGGCATTAAATAATGCACATCGATGTTTACAACGAAACAGCCAGCCAGTTCGGTTTCGTAGAGCACTGTCACTGTCACACACAGGTTCGTCAGTCTGTGCGACAGAGACTATGCTCTGTGAAGCAGAATCTAGCCGATTTCTCTGTCTAAGCCTTTATGTGCATTATTTATTGCCGGGTACTATACATATATTATTCGAGTAATAGTAGAATTGAAGTATCAGCAGCGATCTTTTTAAAAGCTTTGATTTAACTTGCCTTGTACATATGTCTGTATGTGAAGGTGGAATCTTGCAAGTTAAATCTGACCCACTTCCCGGTGCCCGATTAAGCTGAAATTTTACATACTGGCATGACAATGCATGTTTACAATAAGCATGATCTGATGCTGCTGCCAGGATTGACTCCAGACGAGGGAACTCCTCAACGATTAACAGTAGGCACATTTATTTTGTTAAAAGCTATTTGCAATTTATAGAATTAGGCGATACTTTGCGGAGATCCATAATACAAAAGTATTCCACGACAAAATCGCAAAGTTTTGCGTCTATCTCCTTCCTCTTCGGTTGCGGGGCGAAACGATTGTTGAGTTTGTGGTAGTGAACGTGTGTAATGCTTGTGTATTGTGGTGGCAGTGGTGGAGGTTTGTGCATTTGTTTTTACGAATCCTGCATGTAACGCGTATGAAAAACGGATAGTCCACTATACATTTAGCACTATGTATATTTTTCTATTTACCGTATCGCGGATTATAGTCAAATAATTTTATTATTACTTTTGTAAAAGCTTTTTTTTGTCGGAAAACGACAGAAATTATTAAAACTTAGCATTACTATGAATATGACTTCAACGGAACATGATAATGGAATGGACGGGTAAGGATTAAACTATGCTTATATGTATTATAAATAGGAAAGTTGGGCGTCTGTCTGTCTCTATTTTGTTTTCATAGCTAGTTCGCTGGACCGATATTGATAAAATTTGATATAATTGAAGCTCATACACCATTGGTAGGATATCAAAAAGGATAATAAAACCTGTCTTTCTGTTGGGAAGAGGAGAATTAAAGTACCAGCCTCTCATTTTCCCATTGCTCGGCATAGGCTTCTGTCTTTCTCTCCAGAAAGGGTTGGAGCTACGACATTGCTGACTTACCAACTAGATTTATACTTAAACTAGCTGTGCTCAAACCTGCGTGTTACAATTTTTTTCTTGAATTCAAATTTTAAACATAAAAGTAATTATTGTGAGTTAACCATAAGAGATAGAGACATGCTAGTAGCGACATTTTTGTAGTATTTTTATAGATCTACAATTCTCTAGTACATTACTTTAGCGTATCTCTGCTGGTTTACGAAGCGCACGCGACTAAAGCTCCCAGCAGGCAAGTCTATTATAAACTACGCGATCTCTTCAACACAATTTACATAATACCGATATGTACAAATTACCTAAACCATCCGGAAGTATTGCACAATCTTTTGGTGAAAATCGTAGATTTTGAGAAAATCGATTACATACAGACAGACAGCTTTTTGGGACTATGTTTTATAATAAGTTTAGATTGTGATTATGAATAAATAAATAAATATATGGACCACTTAACACACGGTCATCCGTCCCCGAAATAAGTAACTTAATACTAATGTTATGGGTAACAGACGACTGGTAAATATTTATATATATAATTTTAAATACATGCTGAAATACATATATACATCCAGACTCGAATAACCAACAAAATTCTGTTAGAAAATGTTGGTCCTCGCGGGAGTCAAACCGCGACCCGCGGAGCTGAAGGTCACTGGCCAACTGCGCCAACAAGTGACTGTCTTGTGATGTATTGGTACATATAATTAGACGATAAAACAAACAAAGTTCTAAAAACATTATAATGGCGTGTTTATATCACCTGCTATGTGCTAATTGGAAAGCTATTTAACGATATAGAAAATTATAGTATCAAACCTTAACACGTAAGTTACATTAGGCATTTCATTCTTCACATTATGATAATGATAATGGGCATTATATAGTTTGCTATCCGTGCGAAGCCGAAACAGGTTGCTAGTGAGACAGAATTCTTTTTTCTGACCTGTATTGAGTGATCTTGAAGTTAAGTGTAATTTTTTTTATTTTGTGCATCAAAAATACCTTTAATGTCTTGAAAATAAAAGTAAATAGTGTGAGTTGACCACCTGCCTGCATAATCACCTGCTTAAGAACAAAGGCCGCGATCGCAAGAAGGTGCCATTTAGACGATATTGTTTCCATTAACCTACGTATCATTTATTGAAGGTTTTTTTGTGATGTTTCAACTAATTTACATACAACCTCATTAAGTTATACAGATAAATATTTTGATTGAATAACTCTGTATATTGGAAAAACCGTCAATAATTCCGGGTATTTTTCAATTTAATCGCGTATAGAAAGACAGGTAATCAGTTAGATAGAAACAGTGAGAAACTTCGCTTTGTATTGATGCTGGAATTAAAAAAAGGTAAAGGTATAATAGTGAATGTAGATAATGGCTGAATATTTACTGTAAAGATCCGGGTAACGGCTGATCTAGTTAGTGCTGTTAAAGATTGTTTTTAGATTGTCAAAAGCGAGATTATTTATTAATAACATTTATAGTAATTTCTATATAAATGACTGTATGGATCACGATTTCTAGCAAACTAGATTAAAGTTTAAAAAATAAAAGATAAAACAAAATCAACAACAACAACTACTACATATAAAAAAAATTGTACAGGAAAATGTACATTTGCGGAAACCCTTCTCCTAAATAAGTTATTAGATACATTTATCTTATTACGAGCAGCATTATTTAACGTTTTTAAATATTTCCAACAAGACATATAGATGTGTGTATTTCAATCTCGTGCCGGTATAAGATAATGGAAACGTAGTCTCGCAATGATACTTCGAGGAATTTATTGCCTGTGATAATTGTAGACTTAGCTACCATACACATATTAAAGTATTGATTACATAATTATTTGTAATTGTAATGCTTTTGGATCTATACGTTTTATATAAGAAAATAACTAAATCATTCATGTATTATTTTAACCCAAAAAAGGATTTTAATAACAATATTTTTATAAATAAAGTTAAATAAACTAAGAAACACACTTTTGAGGCAAAAGCTAAGCTAACAAAAATACTTAGGTTAATAGTGTGCTTTCCGGAACTGCTAAACCGATTTTGATGAAACTTTCATCTGTTTCCTGCGGGTTCGAGATTTACACGGGAAAATTTTTGTGAGACATTGATTGTCATGAGGATGAAGCCGCGGCCCTAGCGAGTATATTACATACCAAAAAAAATTGTATTAAATTTAATTGTATTTAAGTATGTATTTTGTCTGCTGTGATAGCCTAGCGGTGAGACCGTGCGACTCTCTAGAGGCGACGTAGGTTCAAACTCCGGGCAGGCACCAATGAGTTTTTCTATTAAAACTTATGTGTCTAATTAATAATTGCAATTTATCACACGCTTTTCGGTGAAGGAAAACATCGTGAGGAAACCTGCATATCTCTAGAGTATTCTGTTGATATGTGTAACCTACCAATCCGCATTGGAGCAGCGTGGAAGGTCTTAGCTCCAATCCTTCTCTCCAAAACGGAGAGAGGAGGCCTTAGCCCAGCATTTTATGTATTTTAAAACTATATATTTAGTTTATGTACCAGTCGTCCGTCACCCATAACACAAGTATTAAGTTACTTACTTTGGGCTCGAAAGACCGTGTGTTTGTGTGTGTCCCATATATATATTTTTTTCAAGTTATTTAGTATTATCACCGATTTTGTTCATTCGTGTATAAGGTTTGAATTGAATCTGTCCGCGAAAAGTTTAAATGTCGGTTATATACATACGGGTGAAACTATATAAAGCATGTAAAAATATGTAATACAATCCAATTGTAAAAAAAAAATAATGCTTCTAAAATCAATATATTTTAAAAATTAAATACCTATATGACTATGTTTCATTGAAAGAGTTTTTATTTAAAGTAATATGTTAACATGGCACTATAAAAATGAAAGAGTGCTGGCGGTTAAAAATAGGTTCAATAAAAAACAGACGGAGAAGACAAAAGGTGTACGCAGCACGTGCGGCCCCGGCAGATGTCGTAACGACTCCGCGGTCATATGGCCACGGGATCGATGCTTAATGAAACCAATAGTGCTTGACACGATGATTTTGCGTTCCTTTCTAACAATTTGCATGTGTTATAATTATTACTGAAGTAAAAAGTCTTAACGCACGGTTGACTTGGGGAGTAAACTGGTGAATGCGAAACGAAAATTGTTATTGGGAGAGGCGAAAGGAAGTTGAAGTGTTTGTTGTAAGTTAGTTAAGTTAGAGAGTTAAATTTTCTATATTCTGTAGCGACAACAGAGAATCAGTGCAGAAGCAGTCTTCCTCTCATAGCCTACATGAAATATATAATATACATCTATAGATGGGACTAAAGAAGTTTTACTTACTTAATATGAGTTTATCTATCGATCATGCTAAAATTACAGTGTAAAAAATGTTTACTATATTTAGTAATTTAGTCGAGAAAAACAAAAGTAATTCAAACAATTTTGGCCTTGGCTATTTAAAATAACTATCAAAGTTTTATACAGTAAACCTGCTATTCTATTATCGATTACGTTAATGATATAATGTATGGATTATCACTACCACAATCTCAACAATCCGAACCTAAGCATAGTCAGGAGATAGACGACAAGATCGCTAAGTGAAAAAAAAAAGTTTTTTGTACAGAAATAAGATGTGGGTATAGCCGAAACACACGTCTTATTTTATCGGGCTAGCCCGACTAGTTTTGAGCCCATCCCGGACCCTTATCTATGAGCTCTAAGGTCAGGTAGGGTTAGATCGCTGACTATGGGCCTCATAAAAAGCTCAGAATCAGAGCGGGCGATGAAGCGAGCTATTCTTGGAGTATCTCTACGCAACCAAATCAGAAATGAAGAGATCCGTAGAAGAACCAAAGTAATTGACGAAGATAATCGTGTCGCGAAGCAGGTGGCAATAGGCGGGGCACGCAGTACGCAGAACCGATGAGCGTTGGGGTCTTAAAGAGCTGGAATGGCGACCTCACATCGGAAATCGTAGCATCAGTGGACCCCCTGGGAGGTGAACTGACGACCTCAAAAAGTTCGCGGAGAACCGCTGGATCCAAACGGTACAAGATCGTGTGGCATGGAAATCTTTTAAAGAAACCTTTGGCCAGCAGTGGACATTCCTCATATGACAACGAAGGTTAGGTAAGGTTTCTATACTTAAACTATGAATACTACTCACGATAGTTTAATTTAAAAAATAAGTTGTTTAAACAGACTAAATATCCATTGCCAACATTTAATGGTTTTAAACGTGTAATAGACCACAGTATATAAATCGATAATAATTTATTATTGTAATTACGTTAAAATTAAAAACACGTATTACTTAAATCAACAACTAAATTACATGACAGATTTACTACCATAAACGATCAGAACTCGGAAGCGGTAATTATAAGAAACGACGCCTCTGATGAATACCAGTTTTGACGGCCACAGTCTAAACTATACGGCAAGTTAACTTACAGAATTCGAGAAATAATGAGTGGTTGTATTTGCCACATACATTTGCAATTTCAGTGGCGTAGCCAAGTAATTAGGCCTTGGAGCAAAAAATAAACTAGCACCCTTAACTAAACTATTTAAAATTGTTTTTCGTATGAAAGTCCTGTTATCTGGTTTGTTTATTTATTATTTTTTATTCCAAATGAATGAAAAATCCGTACCAGGCGTGAATAACAAGTCCGATAACGCACAATTTTCAGGGCAGCCAAAGATAGGTTTATGTTTAATATACATTTAAGAGAATTATTTAAATATTCACAACTTTTTTTTTTAATCGATAGCACCTGGCTGCCATTGCGCCTGATGGAAAGCGAAAGATGCAGGCTAAGGTGGACCGCGCTTGCCAATTTTGTGCCTATTCACTCTTCTTTTGAAGCTATGCAAATCGTAGGAGTCCGAAAAGATAGATACAGGAAGGGAATTCCATATTTTAGCTGTACGCATTAGAAAGGATGAGCTAAAGCGCTTTGTACGCATGTTTGGTATATTAATTGTGTGTGCAATATAAACTTGACATCACTATATTCACCATATAAATTAGACAATTCTAATGCCTATTATGATCAAACATATCAAAGGTCGTAAGTCGAATTATCGACATATTCAAGCCTGATACGAAATTTGCACTTGCATTCACAGACCTGCCTATGGGCTCCCCTATGTATAATAACTTTATGGTTAATGTACTGCTATCTTTATAAATATAGGCTGTGGTGGCGTTGTGACACACGGTCATACAATTAACGCGTGAAATTCGTACCTGTTGACAAGAGGTCCTCCCTGTGGGAACTACGTGACATAAGTCGCTACAGCACGCGCCGCTTGTTTAAAAAATATCCTGAAAGCGTCAATTAAAAATAAACCTTATGCTTTTTAAAATAAAACAATAGGCTAAAATATGTTTAGTAAATTATTTTAACGGCGGATTTATTTCAGAATAGAGATTGTTGAATACTTGGATATTAATTTATAATCAACTTTTTTATATGTAGTTATAGTTATCGATATATTAATATAACGCGATTAATAAACGCGAATATGTTACATCAACTTAAATGTTCAAATACCCTCAATTATGTACTAATAATAATAAGGCTGAAAATTTTAAAACACACCAATATGTAACTGCAATAGATAACAAATTCACCCCACTTAACCTACACGATAGAAATTCACAACCCGATAGAAACATTTTAAGCAACGACCAAAAAATCGAAATTTGGTCGCAGAAGTCTTTACATGGGAGACACCGAGCTGATCTTAGCCAAGCTCACGTCGACATAGAAGCGTCGAACGAATGGCTGCGGCGTGGTGAGCTCTTCCCAGAGACAGAAGCTTTTATGATGGCAATACAAGATCAAGTAATAGTAACACGAAATTATGAGAAACATATTATTCATAGACCCAATCTCCTTACAGACATGTGTAGGCGATGTTACTGCAATTCCGAAACAATTCAACATATAATAGGTGCTTGTAAAGCGATAGCACAAACTGACTATAAGCACCGACATGACCAAATAGCAGCAATCGTCCACCAAAATCTCGCGTATAAATACAAATTCATTTCTAGTAAAACTGCGTACTATAAATATAAACCAAGTGTCGTTTTAGAAAACGATCAGTATAAAATATATTGGGATAGAACAATCATCACAGATAAAACTATACATTACAATAGGCCGGACATAACCTTTTATGACAAGACTAAAAAGCAAGTTAAATTAATAGATATTGCAATATGTAACACACACAACCTAACCGCCACTCATTCAGAAAAAATATGTAAATACCGAGATTTAGCTATAGAGTTAAAAAAACAATGGTCAGTTAATATGGTTCAAACAATTCCAATAATCATCTCATCTACGGGTATCATCCCTAAGAGCTTAAATAAAAGTTTAGAAAGTCTAGATATTCACCCACACATATACACGCTTATGCAAAAGGCTGTAATCCTTAACACTTGTAGAATTGTCCGTAAATTCCTAGCTGAATCTTAATGCACTTGGCCATGGCCCGTGCTTAGAGACCTCTTTACAGAGAGTAATAAAAAAAAAAAAAATATATAATAATAATAATAATAATAATAATGTCTTTTCCTGTTCCCGAGGGAAAAATTAATTTATTAATTATTTAATGTTGGTATTGCTACTGCTTTATTAACTATCTGTAATACATGGTCACTGGATTTATAATCAGTAAAAATTATTATTATTGAAAAGGTTATTGAAAGATTTATGTCTATATCTTTTGTTCTAAGAACAATTTAAAAACATCTTTGCAACAAGTAGTATAATATACGAATATATATTAATTTATACTGATTATTCTCTTTATAAGTTTTTCCTGCTCCTAGCTTTCTAGTTAATAAGCGAACATAAAATACCATACAGTATGTGATAAAGAAATATAAATTAAGAACTTACTATTTTTTTAAAAATACGTGCAAATTATATTATCACCTATACAATCTTTTCTTGCATATCTAAAACATTGACTAAATACAGTTTGTTCAATGGTGAAGGAGGCGGACATTGTGCGATGACGATTTATGGAGATAATTGTTCACGAAGTCCCTATTATAATAGCAGTAAGGATGTTAATGGTGTAAAGATTCTTCTCCGTACGGCTGTAGTATTGAGTGCCGGCAACGCCATCAGGCTTTCCGAGGTTTACCATGAATATAGGTAAATAAAATCGGGATAAAGTTATAAACTAGATGGAACAGAGGTATATTTAATATTATATTTACGTAGATAGTTTTTTTCCTAAGTTTTTTGTAATTTCGAAACAAAGGAAAAATATTTTTTATTATATATAAAATTAAATTAAATTAGTTTAACTTTATTACAATTAAAAGCAAGTGTTAAGAACGTCAGATATAATTGTGTTGCTCTGGAAACAAGTTTTTATTTTGTCGAATTCCCTGTTTGCATATTACTTTATCTTAGTATTATATATTTATTGTTTATGATCTAATTTTATTTTGAATTCTGAAATGCTTTATAATATAAATGATTAATTGTTATTAACAACCACCAAATATTCCAAATATGTTTAAAAATATGTAAATTTTATCCATTTGTTTCTTAAGTGTTATTTTAATTCGTCTTTTATACGGCCACCTTAATGTACCCGTATAAAACACAATACCAATATTTTAAATATGTTAATAAAGATAAAAAGGCTTAGATCCAATTCCTTTGTGTTGCTAATTTTAAATATTTCATATTAGAAAATTAAGAAAAATATAATTGAATTGAACATCCATTCAATTATATTTTTCTTAACCACCAATTTTTAGAGATGTGTCGATTATATTGTATTGACAGCTAACTAATGTATTAACTAACTGCCGACAAACATCATTAACTAAAACAACATGATCTGCGTCATTGATACAAGTAGATAAGAGAAATACATCTTCTTTCACTGAACTACCTAATATATTATTATAATATTTTAATATTTTTTTCTCTTTCTACTTAATTCAGGACGATCCTGCATACACAGGGACGTTTGGTGAACTAAAGTATAACACATTCTATCCTCATTTGCATGGAAATGAGATCTGTGAACATTCTCGGAGGCGCAACCCTCCGTCTTCCGGCGCCTCTTTTGCTTAATTACAATGACGACATACTCGTTCAATACGACTTTTAGGTCCAATAATTTCGAGTGGATTTTGAGACCTTGAATAAAGAAGGGAATTGGTGTTTATGTCCATTCCATATCAACATGAATGCATCATATTAATTAATTTTAAAGACCATTTCACAAGAAATGACTGTTCTTTTGACCTTAGGCCTTTTAATGATTTTTGTTAACGCTATGCTTTTTGATCCTTTTTGCATCTATAAAAATTGTTATCACCGTGACTTTTTTTACTGTTATTCAGTTATTGCTAAATAACCAAACAAATCTATTTAAATATTAGGGATTTATCTAAAAGTATTTCGTATCAGTTTATGAACATTACGAACTTTCATCTCGCAAGTCGTATTTCTTCATCGAAGTATCTAAGCTCTAAAGATTTAATCAAACAGTAAAAGTATCAAAGTACTGTATAGGTAATAATTTAACTAGTTGTTTGATATGTGTTTAGCTATTAAATAACTAAGTCAATTAGGTCAAGATCTGTTCAAATAACACTAACAGGCATATCATCATGTACTTTTTACTGAAATTTGATCCATCAACTTTTTACTATCGAAATAACTTCAGTTATCACAGATATGGTGATTTTATTGTTTAAAAGCTTTCAGTTAATTAATTAATCCGTGAAACGTATACAAGTTACATAATTACTAGTAATCGTTGGGACACACATAACGAAAATTTTTCATGGTGAAATCATTTTTTTTATTATTTAAAATAATTTTAATCCATATCACATTATTTACAGGATCAAACTAAACAATATTTATTAGGTGTAATTTTTTTTATTATATATTATTATAAATTAAAATGTTTGATTTTAATAATGCAGTCGAATGACTGTACTATAAGCTAGTTTTCATATTGCATGCCTATGGCCACCTTCATAGTCTTGAGATGTGAAAAAAACCTTTAGAAATAAAGTTGAGCATTTCCGCAGCAGATTTTGTCATCTACTGAAGTCCTACATACACATATAGCACCAATCCAAGATACGTCACTCACCTTGTTTAATTTATAGAATGTGATAAGTGATAGTAGATAGAAGAAGATAGATAGATAGAAGGGATAGTGAATGTGTGCAGTGTTTTTGTAGTGTGTTGGTGGTTAGAGGCTGGTAGTGCATGCGTATTACAGCATAAAAGAAAATTTTTACACAATATCTTTTATTTAATAATTGGGTTGCGCAGATGTAGACAGGGCTTTATCCACCGGTCACCACACATTCACATCAATGTTCCAGGGCACGCGAACCACCCTGCTCTGCCCCCGCCCTTGGTTCCACGCTAACACCATTACAGTAATTAGAATATGCTTAGGCATAATTGATGCAGTCATAAACTAGTTCCGGGATAGAACGTGATGTTACGCGAATATTCAAATTACTTAAATTTTTAAGCATCATTGCCTCGGTGTAGGGGAATTTCATCTAAGATGCTGGTTCAGTTTGAATTAATTAAGAAATTAAAATCCTTTTAAAATTTCTAAAATCCAATTGGTTTATAATCCTTAATATGCTATCGCTCATGGGCTGCAATAGCGGAAAACTCAAAAAATTTGTGTTTTTAGTAGGAATGTAGAAATCTTAAAATACATATTATTGTCAGCATTAATACGGGCAGATCTCATAATTCAAAACTAGGCCGTTCGTTTAAGCAAACTGAAGCATTTTTTAGGCATTTTCCTTAAGAATGAAATCTTTAAACCAATTTATCTCAAAATATGATTTTTTGAGTTGTAACACTTTGGCATTTGCCATTGTGGTCCGTTGATATTACGCAGATCTGACGAGCAATGATGCTGTGGCCATGAGAATGTCGCCATAGCGATTTAACATTCCTATATACTCGTAGTTGTCAAATAGGGCATATCTTGTGCATATCTTGTGCATATGTTGGGCATATGTTGCTAACACCATCCTCTGTAACCATATTAAATTCACAAACTTTCACATTTATAGTAAGATGATATACTCTATACATACTATACTATAGAGGAACGCAGACGCCTTAAATAATTGAATTCAGCTCTGTTGTAAAATTATTGAGGTAGTCAGACTACTTTCAAACCTTTATTTTAATAATTCATATTAAAAAAGTAAAGTAGCGGCCTGTTACAATCCCACTGCTGGGTATAGGCCTCTTCTCTCCGTTTCTGGAGAGAAGGGTTGGAGTTAAGACCTACCACGCTGCTCCAATGCGAATTGGTAGGTTACACATATCTCCAGAATTCTCTAGAGATATGCAGGTTTCCTCATGATGTTTTCCTTCACCGAAAAGCGTGTGATAAATTGCAATTATCAATTAGACACATGAGTTTTAATAGAAAAACTTATTGGTGTCTGCCCGGGTTTGAACTCGTGTTCCCCTCGAAAGAGTCGCACGGTCACACCGCTGGGCTATCACAGCTCATAATTCATAATTCATATTAATTATTTATAATTATTGAAAAAAACTAAAAATATTAATAATATATACTTTTAATGAATAAAATTATAAGATATAAATAGCAGTTGAAAGACACAAAATTTATTAAAATATCGAATATGCATCAGTTGTGACAGAGATTTTACTAATGAGTTATGTCATAATTTTTAATTTATATTAAAATTGTTTTTTTTTTTAATTTTTATATTTTTTGATATAACTCAATATATCTCATCACTGTTTAATATAAATTGATTTTTTTAATTTATCGAATAAATGCTTTTGATAATTTTATTAAAATATTAAATCGAAGTAGAGAACAAAAAAAATTAAGTAATGAAGCGAAATATCAACTCGACGATGATGTTTCTTTAATATATCATATATATATATAATCAATTTCGATGCTAAAGTATATTTGTCTTATCGCTATCAACTTAGTTATTTGTTAATCTTAGTTTATATCTTAGTTCTCAATTAAGCCTAGTTGACATTGTAGTTTACGATATCTCAAGAGAGAACGAAACTATTGTTAATTACACTAAGTAAAGGTGCTTCAGTAAAGAGCAATAAATATTAAATGACGTTTTAACATCGTCGTAATAATTTTGTCATTGTCATTATATTCTTACTGAATAATAATGCACATTAAATGTAATACACTAAGAAAATTACTTTCCTTAAATGGTTTTTGTTATTTAAAATATTATCTACTTAATGACTTTTTTATACTATAAAGCAAATATATTTTGTAAATGATAGTTTGCGATATATTTATCCATTTAATATATAATATTATGTTATAAACATATTATGACACATATAATATTACATAAGTGTCATTAGATATATAATTATATCCACATAATATCATTGTATAAATGTGTTTACTATACTTTTTTCTCGTTCGAACGATGTATCTACGTGATTTTTGGTTCAGAAAGGTTTTGGGTAACGAAGGCTTTAATTCAATTAAATTTAAAATATTGTTTATTCAAGTAAACAAGTGCTTTTGAATCGTCAACTCTACTGATGGTTCGGAAAGCTGTTCCGGCTGAGCCGGCAAGAAACTCGGCGGTTGCTCTTTTCAAATTATAATTTTTAGTACTAGTTACATTTATGTCATTATTGTCTTGTACAGAGTCGAACAGTAGCTATGTCCACGCATTCTTATCGGCTAAGTAATCTTCAACAGTATAGTGGGATTTTTGTATTAGCTTTTTTTTTAAATCGATTGCGGAATTTTATCATAGAATCTTATACCCAAACCCACAAATGACTTATGTACTTTTGTAAAGCGCAAAGCAGGAACCTCAAGCCTATGTTGGTTCCTATTTTGTCTATTGTATACATCGCCAATCGTTTTTATAATTATGTATATTCTTATGCTTTTTTTTCTAAATACTGAAGTCCAAGAAGACGAAGATGTTGACGGAATTATATGAAGCTGTAATGAAAAAATATTTGAAATTAATGGTAATGATTAAAGGTTAATGTAAAACATTATATAAACAGCGAAAGAGATTCCTATATTATTTTTGTTTGTTATTATTTTTGTATGATTTTATCAGTAAATAAAAGTTGTAATCAATAAATACATTCTAAATAATACATATCCCGTTGAGTAAAACATTTACTTAAAATAACTGGTATGAAATTAAAGAGATTGGTTTGTCTTATATATCTCTAAGGGGTTCAAATCATGTTGAAATAGTACTGTGTATAGAACCGGTTGCGGACGATGTCCTGGCATTCCCGGTTTCTCGAGTACGCTATTCGCCTACCTATTTGGTTTGTATTTCTGTAAATTTAGTAGATTTGCGACTTAGATATTTTAGCTCCAAACAGTTTATAAGTATATAGAACTACTTGTGGTAACTGCGAAATCGTTCGCGCCAACTTTCAAGTATCCTCAATAATGCAATAAGTGTCTTATCGCCTGATCAGTAATGAAAAAAAGGATTTAATTTCGCCTATATGTAGCCCCGGCGTATAAGCTTCAATTGTGCCATTATTAATCCAGCGGACTGCCCGTGAAGGCGTAATTTTGCATTTTTAGTTTGGATTGCAAATATGTGTTCTTTCATTCATTCATAAATTGAATTTGGTTTAGAATTATTTCATTTCTATCTTAATTACTGTATCAAATAAAACAATTGTCAAGAACTATTAGCGTTTTATATTTAAACGTATTTTGTGTGGGTTATGAAGTAAGTGGATATCATAGCACTAATCTAGGTTCGGCGTAAAATACTCTACATTGTGTACAACTAAATTGTTGTCTAAAGTGTTTTAATTTTCATTAAATTTATTAAAATGTTTATTAAGAACAATATTTCAATCATTAATCATTACAATTAAGTTAAAATATAAACCTTTTTTTATTTAATTGAGTGAAAACTACAAACTTATATCGGGAAACATATCTAAGCATACCTAAACAAATGAACAGCTTAAATTTGTTAAGCCCAAAATACAAGCCACCTCCAGTACCGCGAAAGTAACTAAAAGTATATTAAATCACACCGAGAAATTGCCATACAAATTGCAGAATTATTAAGTTTGCACATTTTCATAAGGTTGGCTCTAGAGTAATCGTTTTACTTGGTCCAGATGATTTTAGATATGCCGGTACAACGGCCAGCCAAAAGGGATAGAGGATTTTAAATGCAACTGGTTCGAAAAAGACAACATTTTCGTTTACCAACTACAAACGAACACAAACCAATACATATCTATATTTAAAATACATCTTTAATAGTAGTGACACAAGATGCATTTTAGCTCAAATAACTTTTGGGTTATATTCTTTCAACTGAATTCCTGAACATTTTTATCCATAGAACGAGTGAGTAGGAAATTACTGCAGCTAAGAGTGTGAAAGGGACACAACTACATAGCATTTATATTCTGTACGTGTAAGTTTCAGGGAACGGTCGCCGTGAAACTCGTAAATGGGAAAAAAGCAACAACGGAAAACTCAACCGCCTCTAGAGAAGGGCAAATCGTAGTGGTATTTGGGAACGATGAAAATAAGATGCAGACATATCGCACGCTTAGTATTAAAGTGTCCGAATATAAAAAAGTTGTTTTGTGACAAATAGCAATAAAGCGTACCATAGCACCGACAAAATTCGTGAGTGTTAGACCATAACTTGGAAGAGCAAGAAAACACTAGTATTGTTGATAGTTCATAGATGTATCGAAATAAGGATCACAATGTATCGAACTTAAGCCTTATTTCGAATTCGGTCATTTTAAAACTGAGCGTGCGATATGGACCATATGTTAAAGGATTGTTAAAAGAGATTTTTACGGATTCTTAAACTTCAATAGTCTATACATATTACAAAACAAAGTCCCCAAAAGTCTGTAGGTGATGGATTTTCTCAAAATCTATTGAACGGATTTTTATTAAGTTTTTACTAAAAGATGATGATATTCTTGAGGAACGTTTTGGTTAATACTTAATTCTCCAGAACGGCTAAACCGATTTTTATGGGACCATATCACTGGTAGACAGAGGAGGTTGAGGAGCAACATATAGGCTACATTTTATGGTAGAATTTGAGTGGGGTTGAGATGTACGTAGGAAAAAAGCTATTTGATGATTTCCACGAGGGCGAGACTGTTTGATGATTTCCACGAGGGTGAAGCTATTTGGTGATTTCCACGAGGGTGAAGCTATTTAATGATTTCCACGAGGGCGAAGCTATTTGATGATTTCCAAGAGGGCGAAGCTAATTGATGATTTCCACGAGGGTGAAGCTATTCGATGATTTCCACGAGGGCGAAGCTTTTTGATGATTTCCACGAGGGTGAAGCTATTTGATGATTTCCACGAGGGTGAAGCTATTTGATAATTTCCACGAGGGCGAAGCTATTTGATGATTTCCACGAGGGCGAAGCTATTTGATGATTTCCACGAGGGCGAAGCTATTTGATGATTTCCAGGAGGGAAAAGTTACTTACTTATAGACATAATCGTACAATACAAAGCTATTGCTCAGAATGATGACGACAATTTAATAACTTACGCACTGCACGTCTGACCAATGTCTGACATTTGCCTAGAATGACGTAAGTGGTTTATTTATTGAATGACGAGTCCAGCTAAGTTCTCTGTCAATTGTAAGTACACATCATGTGACCTGTATTCTGACCATGTATGGTCAACATCAAGCTAACATCCTGCCCGGAAAAGATAAAGTAAACTAAGTACTAATTTATACAAGGAAGATTCCTTTATTATATACCATTTCATTATCGCAAGAGATTATCAACATGATAATGAAGAAAAAATGTATAATAGGATTTAGAATTACAATAATCAGATGAGATATATATCAATATAGTATACATAAGGTATCTATATAAATATAATTAGTGCATAAACCATTGAATTTTCTAACACATATCAACATATATATTTTTTAATACTAGCTGTGCTGTGAAATTGTTGCTAAGTGATTTTATAATAAGTATAGAGAGATGATTATTAAAGTAACCAATTGTGATTTAACCATAAGAGATCAAAATATGCTGTCTCGCACTTTTTTGTAGGATTTTTGTAGATCTACATTTTCCACTTTAGTTTATCTCTACTGGTTTACGCACGTGAGAAAATCTATCAGCAGGCGAGTTGTTTTACAACCGCGAGAACTCTTCAACACAATTTATGTAACAGTAATTAACGTATTATTAACCTAAACCAACCGGAAGAAATTTAGTCTCTTTTAGTAAAAACAGTACAAAATCCGTTCAGTAGATTTTGAGAAAAACGACCATATACAGACAGACATCTATTGGGGACTTTGTTTTATAATAAATATAGAAGAATTACTTATGGTACTCCCACTGGGTATAGAAGATAAGTTTAATATGTAGAAGGTGGAATCCTACCCGCTAAAACCATAGTGTTTTTCGCGTTTATAGTCTTCGCCTTAAAATATTGAATTTAGAATTGTAACAATAGCGATTAAAAACCAAAATATAATCGTAAGCACTTGAGGACGGTAAACAACTTGGTTTCATTATAGCTTTTAAAAAATCTAATACATCAGAGTATCGATAAGTAATTATGTGAAAATCTACCTCGCATCACTAGCAACTCGTCATCAGAGTACGAGCCACGTTGATATTTCCACGTAGATTTCACTCCGTAAAACCTTTGCCGTTTATTTTTATATACATTTTTTGGTTGGCACATCTCTTTTTATTCACGATCACTTCAATATTGCGCGTGAACTTTCTCAGTCTGGGGATGATTTTAACATTTTATTCGATTCATAGCGAGTACGTTTTGTGAAATGCAATAATTTTCATACTCATATATGAGATACTTTTTATATTATAAAAAAAAATAGGTTCTGGACGATTAGTCCATAACGTTTTTTGCATTGCATTTTCATTCAAACGCAAACTCTGTATAAACGTCTACACACAAACTATATTCGCGTTTAAATAGTAAAAACCATGAGACTTTATTAAAAATATTATACTTTTGTTTTTTAGCCTTACATAGTATCTAAATTTAAGTAAAGTAACTAAAACATCTTAGAGTAGGCCAGTAAGTGAGGTAGATCTTTACAAGAAGTGTATTAATTTTAATGAAAAACAATATTTTTGTTTTGAGAGGCACCCGAAGAAGAACATTTCTTTAAGTGTCTATCCGACTATCAAATTTTAGTACAGTTATTTGTTCCTTTATTTCACTAGCTGGAACAGTTCAGCGGCAATCGTCATCACCACATATTTTATTATTTTGTTCTTTCTGCATCCCACACAACCTTTCCCATCTAGATGAGTTGCAAAAGTGCAAACCTCTCGTTTGAAAAACTAAAAACATGCTCTAGCAATGAAATTTTTATCTTATTGAATGTCTGCAAAAGTACCCGTTTTTGATAGACACGTCGCAGAACTTCAACATTCGAGAAATTCTGGGTCCAGCTTATGTTCAGAATGCATTTATAGGCTCAGATCGCGGTTAACTAAATCAGTGTTAAATTATTTTAAAGTATTTGTAAAGCGACTAGGACCTATTTAACCAACATCATAATAGGATCCTTAACACCTAAGTGTTAACACAAGATGACAACGACTAAATAAAAATAACGAACAGCCGTCTCATAGTCGAACGAGTCAACTTTGAGAAAGAAGTGACATCAATATAGACACTTCGCTATTTAAAGTAACTATCGTATTTGAAAACTCCACTTAAACTGTTGTACAATTATATAATGTCATCTGAGTATTTCCGATCCCGATCGAAGATTGAAAGCGTTGCTTTCCGAACATTGTTATGCACACAATTGAGGTGTACTGATTTCGTCAATCAAGCGAATTGCTAACAATTATTATGTAAAGTGAAAGCTCTTTGCATAGTTAGTCTATTTATTATACGTTATGTAAATGTAAGTTACTAGTGAACTATGTTACGTGGCATTCTTTTAAATCTTTTTAGTAAATCATCAAATGGGGAGAGGACCTTATTGAAAATTGAGGAATACAAAAAATTTAAATACATTATAATACTGGATTATTAGTTTCTTTACTAGAATTTCAAAGAGCATACGATGGTTTGAACAATATTACTCCCCATGAACTAGCTACATATATAGACGAGACGTATTAGACGAAGGGCGCTGCGAAAGTAGGAGAATGTAATTACAGAGAGGATAAATTCAGATCCGTCGTTATTTCACCTATCGTAAATAATATATAATAAACGGTGTTATGAGTGGGAAATTCAACCCAGTCAGCCTCCTCGAATGCCTGCTGATAACTGCAATGATTGTAAAATTGCAGTATTTCCATTTTGAAGTTAACTGTTCTAATACTACAGATTAGGGATGTTACGGAGGTGGGTTTACCGGAACCGGAGTCGGAACCGAAGATTTTACATTTGAATTATCGGAGCCGAAGTCGGAATCGGAGGCGGAGTCGTATGCGGAGGTTTCCACCTCTGTCTTCTTCATTATTAATTTGAAAATTGACCCGTAAACTGTACTTAGACAATATGACCACCACGATTTAAATAATTAAATACTTTAGCGCGTCTAACGATTGATACTGAAAATAAACAAATGAACGGGAGTTGCGCGCGCGAGGGGAGATACCCCCGGGCAACTAGTTAGAAATTGTAGCTGCGCGTTCTGTCCGAATTCGGACAATTTCACCTTCGTTATACCTCCGACTAAAATTTATCGGAGCCGCAGTCGGAGTCGGAGGTGTGAATTCAATCGGAGGTTTCTGACCTTTCGGAACCAGAGTCGGAGCTCCGTAACATCCCTGCTACAAATATTTCGCAGGCAGCAGTGCCATCGGTGCAATAATAGTTCTGCCATCACCAAGCCGCATGCCGAGCGTAGAGACTAACGAATTGCCAACATTATTAATAGATAAGTACAAACAACTATAGTCACTTTTCGCGGGTACTCCCGCTATTTAAGTCTCCGGCAGCGGTTTGGGTAGCCCCTTAACTTCTAAAGTCACTGGCTAGCTACATATTGTCAGTGCGATTTAAAATAAATTATAAATCAACGCCCACTAGACCTACCTGTACGTGTGTAATTCCTCTTTCAACAATATTTTTTATTACTAAGTTAGTTATTGATTAAAACACCAGTTACACTCTAAACACGCAATACACAGTTTCTTTGCATTAGACACAGGACAGATTAATGATACGTATAGTGTAAGTAAAATAGTGTAAAACGATTTACGCATGTTGAGGTGAGGGCGGTCGAAGGAGCGGGCAGTCAGCATTTATCGACGCAGTCGCGGCGTGCCTTGGTATGTTCACCGATTAACTTTTATTGATACAGAGCTGTTACACCCTTAATATTAAGGCATTCATTTTACGTTATAATCTTACTTACATATAATCAATAAAGTAAGCTTTTTTGAGTAACAAGCGCAATAAAGATATATTGAAATTTTAATTTATTTGTTATATAGGATATGCAAGGATATATTAAATTAAATTGTATGAAAACTTACATATCTACGAGGTAATACAACATAAGAGATAAGGTAGAATTAGTCGTATTTTACGACCCCTCGGTAAGAAAGAGTGGTTTATTCTACTCAGCCGGTTACACGGAAAATTGAATTGAAACACTGTAGGTAATGATATGTGTTAAATAATGTTTTGTCGTGGCCCCCACAAAATTGTCATACCTTATTAATACAAGACACAGTGTGTTCCCCTCGTAACTGGTACAATGAATGTGTGGACAGATCTCAGACCGATAGCCGGCGAGATGTCGAATGCACTGTCGCAGCCTTTCTAACCCCTCCCGGTCCCGCCTGAGTGTCATTGAACGTCTTGAGGACAAGCTTATATGATAAAGAGTACAAATATAAAGCACGTTATGGCACCTATTATCCCTTGCAAAGTGTTATATCTTTTATTTATAATGGAACAGTGGGTTGCATCGATACACGTGTAATCGTTGTTTTTTCTCCATCTTAAGTTTATATTTATAATATATTAGCGGTCCAGCAACGTTTTTCTGTGGCTAAGTCTGTGTAGTGTATATGCCGTGTAGTATCCGGCTGATTAGAATAGACCACCCTCATTTCTTACCAAGGTGTCGTAAAAGGCGACTAAGGTAAGTCGACCCGCCGTGTGGTATCCGGCTGAGTAGAATAGATCATCCTCATTTCTTACCGAGGTGTCGTAAAATACGACTCAGGTAAGTACATATAATTTGACGTCAGGCAGGCGGCCAGTCGTAAAATACGCAGCCATATCACGTGTCAACATGTTGTGCCGACCCCCCTTAGAGTGGGATAAGGGCAGGAGGATGATGAAGTCTGTGTAGTGTAAGTGGGTTGATATGTGTGTACCTTACTTTGTACCTACCACATACTTATAATACATACATGAATATACTTACACTCACTCACGCTAATACTAATGTACAAAAGAAATCTTGCACTGTCTCAAAACGCACCACGTCAGTAACACGACGATGAAACTGGTATACTTCATCTTTGTCTAATCACATATTAAAAAGAGAGACAGATAGATACACCGTCATTTTCATACTCTATGTACAATAACTCACACACACACACGCACAATATTAAAAGAATGAGCTTTCCATAATAGACCGCGTAGATTTATATGTTGTAAAAATATTCAGGAATAAATTGTTCGCAATCGAATGACACTAATGTAAAAAGGAGTGCGTTTTATTCATATTTTTACCCACTGCGCAATCTCTTATACTCGTAATGAGACATGCATATCAATTCTTAAAGTTCAATTCATTAAAAGATTTGATGTTCATCTAGTTAGAATGGTAACTACTGTGAGTCAGAATGTCGCGTAAGGCAAGATAATTTCACCTGACCTCTGCCAGTTCATTGACTGTGAGTGTGGCCTGCATGGTGGCAGTGGTATACGCATGTCTAGTTCGTGTATGGTCCAAAATAGCAGCGTATGTATAAGCTTACCATACGTCCCGGTTTGACCGGGATAGTCCCGGTTTGAGATCCCTGTCCCGGCGTCCCGGCCGGTCTGCATTAGCGTCCCGGTCAAACTTGAACAGCACCGATACCCCGGCCAATCGATCACTGCGCCCAAATTAAAAAAAATAGTGGAGTTTGCTATGTGTCTACCCGGTACTTCAGCGCCAGTGGAAATAATTTTTTTCACAGATGAAAAAATTTGGTCTGACGATCGGGGGAGGATGGAAGAATGCGTTGTGAAAGCCTTACTTACGTGGAAACTCAACTTGAACATGTGATGCAGTAAATTTTATGACAAAATTAAGCACGACAAAACGATTCTGAAGAAAGTGCACTCTAGTGAAAAATATAAAGCAAGCGTGGGTGAATAATAAAACTGGACAAATTTTTAGTGTTGTTTGTATTAATTGTACTTTGTCTCTTTTTCTTTTTAATAAAAAATATGTTCACGTTTATTAATATGTTTTCAATTCATAATAATTTTGATTGCATTTCAAATATGAAAAACACAAATTAAGCGAAAAGCAAAATGAAAATGAGCCTCTTTCTCTTCTGCGTCCCGGTTTGGCTCTTCGTAATTATGGTAAGCCTACGTATGTATAAATGCACAATGATTGCATATTTTGGTTCTAATCAAGAACCATATTAAAGGACGATATTTAAATTCAAATTCGAATTCAAAATATTCTTTATTCAAGTAAACTTGTAAACAAATGCTTTTGAATCGTCAACTTTACTGCTGGTTCGAATACAAATCTTAATTAGATATTTCAGCTTTGAAGTAGGCGATATCATAAATTTTGTGTCATACGAGTGTCATACTACTTTTCTATTATGTATCTAAAACTAAACCTACTGAACGGATTTTTGTACGGTTTTTACTAAAAGATAGTGCATTTCTTCCGAAAGGTTTGGGTTAATAGTCTATCACCGTTTTAGGGAAATTGTGTTAAAGAGGTTGATACTCGATTGCGGAACCTTTACTCGAGTGTGACGCGTTAACCAGCAGAGTAACTAAAGTGATGTACTGAAGAACTGTAGATCTACAAAAATAGTACGAAAAATCTGTTATGGTTAACTTTTTTTATGTTATCTCTATCTGTTATGGTTAACTCACAATAGCTATATGATAATTCACAATAGTTATGTGCTCAAAATTTCAATTTGGGACAATTTGAATTCCACACGGGTGAAGCCACTCGCACAGCTAGGTTGAGATAAAATAAAAAGTCATAAGTTACCTCTTAAATTTTGTATAACAGAATCTTTACACTTGAACCACGCCCTATCTAACCGAGAGCCTACTGTATATAAAGCGTTTCGATGTATAAAGGAGATGTAGAAACAACGAGGAAATTTATCTCAAGCGTGGGTGTAGATGCCTTACTTGTTTGGATATATTGAGCTCAGTTTATAGTAGAACACTACAGAAAATCAAAGTTTAATGTAAATTTATGAATTTATAGAAATACTTGATGTTACCAATAGTAAAAACTATGTATTTAATTCAAATTGTATTCTAATGGAGGAATATAATAGCTTTTATTCTAACTCAATTATCTCCATAACAAAAATCATAGCTACTCACTTATCATTTCGATGTGATGAAAGGATAAACAAATTTATTTTTTATGGTTTTGCATTTATAATATTTCTATAGATTTATTTAAGGAAATATATCATTAGAAGTTATTTTTGTCAATTGAATAGACTAGGAAAGTAACTTTAGCGAGAGCAAGTTACTTCGATAAGAGTTATTATAGTTTATATTTTAATCGCCAAAGTCAAAATAATTAAGTGACGTGGTCATTATTTATTTAATATTACTAATTGTGCCTTCTTAGTAAAATTTCCTACGATAGTAAAAACAAAACATTTGGAGGTAAAGGACATTAAATGAAGAAAATGTTTACGTATAGCTTTGTATTCATTTTATTAGCCTATGCACATCGTGCATGCAAACCGGACACTGCCCACTTACAAGTAACTAAGGTATATGGATTCCCATAGAATGAGGAAAGTATGTGACATTGCTGTTCATATTCAGTTTAGACAGAAAACAACTTTATACCCTGTAAGGCTTTTAAAAGGTCTATCGTAGCTATTCTAATATTATGAATGTGAAAGTCTGTCTCTCTGTTACGCTTACCGGGTTAAATATGCATACACGTAAAACATATTATAAAATTGAAAATTTGTATGTGTTTTAAAAACATTGCTTAGATTTGAAAATCCTTTCAGTTTCATACATGAGTGCGGTTTAATAATGTAAATTAAATTGTTTCAAAGATTGACCGCCAATTCTCGCTGGTACTTCTTGGTAAGAGCAACATTACAAACCAGTGGTTTTGAAAGTTTATATGAATAAAGATTTTTTCTATTTATTTATAGATCACCAACAAAATACACACTTGACATTGACATAATATTATACATTGAACTAAAAATAAGTTGCATTTTAAATAAAGGTAATTAGACGTGTAATATCCGGCTGAGTAGAATACACCACCCTCATACATTACTGAGGTGTCGTAAAAGGCGACTAAGGTAAGTTGACCCACCGTGTTGTATCTGGTTGAGTAGAATAGACCACCCTCTTTCTTACCGAGGTGTCGTAAAATACGACTAAGGTAAGTTGACGTCAGGCAGGCGGCCGGTCGTAAAATATCTAGCCAAATCATGTGAAAACATGTATATATATATCATGTTGTGCCGATCTCCACTTAGCGTGGGATAAGGGCAGGAGGATGATGATGATTTAATTACAGATGATAATTTTTTTTAAATTAAGTTACGACAACCGGGAGATACGTTAAAAATAATCTTGTTAAATGCGAAACTGCCATAAACCAAAAAATGGATTAGACAGCAAAAGATTTGATTTGACGTGACAATTTATTTCGCCTAAAAATAATAAAGACAGTTCTATTAGATTCTGAACTCTAAATAATTTGTGTCTGTGTCTTTGCGCAGTTTACGAGCGATGTCCTATCGGGCACTCCGCGCCTTACGAAGATTCTAGATTCTAAGTATTTCCAACGAACCAGTGAACAATCCGTTTTATATTATCGCCAATGCCTGTATAATTTATTTAAACGTTAATAGCCGTCAATGTATAATTATTCAATCATAATTAACTGAACAAACAAGATACTAAAACATTAAGTTAATGTTGTTTTATACTAAATGTCAGGTGAACTTTTTGCAATAGATTAGTATTCTCTTATATAAGCGTTAAAATAATATATCATCAATCGAAATACATCATCATTTATTAAAATCTATGTCCTTGATAGAAGAATACAGAAACAAAACAAAAAAAATATGTAAAAAATCTACTATCGCGTATATTTTATTTGCATAAAAAGATAAAATCCTATTCGTCTTTCCGTGATATACAATTATTATATTATATAAAATGAATAAGCTGTGATAGCCTAGTGGTGAGACCGTGCGACTCTCTAGAGACGACATAGGTTCAAACCCCGGGCAGGCACCAATGAGTTTTTCTATTAAAAACTTATGTGTCTAATTGATAATTGCAATTTATCACACGCTTTTCGGTGAAGGAAAACATCGTGAGGAAACCTGCATATCTCTAGAGAATTCTAGGGATATGTGTAACCTACCAATCCGCATTGGAGCAGCGTGGTAGGTCTTAGCTCCAATCCTTCTCTACAAAAACGGAGAGAGGTGGCCATAGCCCAGCAGTGGGCATAGTAACAGGCTGTTACTTTACTTTTTTTTACTTTTTATAAAATGAATAAATAGTATCACTTATTTATGTTTATGTAAAAATAACCAAACGCTTCTATATAATAATATAATGGATTCTCATTAAGATACATGTATACTCGTATGTACCATAACTTATAGAATTAGTGTTTATCATATTAATAATTCATAAATTAAAAAAAATATTTTATGTCAAATAAATAATACAAAAAGTTATTTTTGTATTATTTATTCGACAAATTTATTGTTTAAAATGTGTAAATCATTTTGAACATTTATTCCTAACCGCAATAATCAACAGTAAACTGTGTGCAATATACACAACGATTTGAATAATTTATTTATTGGTTTGATAAAGACATTTATTATAGTTAAACTAATTTATGGTGACTATTTATTAACGCAGATTGAATATAATAGGAACGTGGATTAGATGAGTCAATTACATCGCGGGTGGTCTCAATAAATCGTCAATAAACTTAGGCTTTGAAGTGAAAAAGGTACAAATTTAGCATATAATGAATACAAATAGAGTTGAAGTGGATTTACGGCCTTTTAACAGTTCGCTCTTATATATTGATTGTTCACACGGAACTAGTTTTATATGTATTGTTGCTTGTGCTAGGCGGGAAAAATAACGATGTGAGGTTGAACTGAATTGTTAGTTTGACACAATTTAAAGTGAATTTGGAGTAACAAACGAATTGATTTTTATATTTAGTTACACGAGTCGATTAGAAGAAGAAGAGTTTCTATTTCTACTAACTTCTGTGTTAAACTACCCTCAATTTTGTACTTTTTTTGTTCTCGAAGGAAAAATGTCTTTGCTTATCTTATATTTAAGGTTTATTTCGATCGCACCAAATGTTATCAATTCTTCAGTGAATTAGCCGTTAAAGTGTTACATGCAGACAGACATACTTTTGTATTCATAATGTCAGTATGGATTATTTAAAATACGTTTAGATTGAAAAACATTTTATATCTTGTTTTAGATTCATAAATGATAATTTAGGGAGAAGAAATGCTAGCAGGTAAAGTCAAATTGAAGATAAGGGCATTAGAAAAAAACAATAAAAAACCTAAAACGTCGTAGGATGCAATGTTTTATGATTGTAACATATTATTCAAATTTTTGCATGTACTTAATATTTTACTAAGTAAGACGAGCTTTTACGTACATCAAAATGAAACGTTCGATAATTGCACCTTAGATTTGTATCTGACTGAGTGAAACATTATCATAATTATGATTTCTAAAATCAGTTCGTGACATGCTGGCTCTTAAATAACAACAGTCGATATAAATTCGACAGCAATTAGTAACCAGACTGCAATTATATCATTAGCCCATAAAACAAAGTACAAGCCAACACAACTAAAAGACAATAATTCATAAGTTGACAACGTAAATAATTCGCGACGCGGCCTGTTATCACCGCACTTGCGCATTGTGGACGCCCCGCGCGCGCGTGCCTCTTCACTTACACCTATCTCGAACAAACATGTCCTTCCACCACTGGTTATTCATACCCATTTTAATTACATCGCTGCTTGCATTGTACGCATCTGCTCACACTTCAAACAACCCTGGGCTAAATACTAAAAACCGCTTCAATGTAAAATATACACCATGATTCAAAGCAATGCTAAAAAAGTCCGTTACGATAAAGTGTAATTAACCACCATAATTAGGGTTGTCGGTGATTTAAAATTTTCTAAAAAGAGAACTGTAAATTTCGTCGCTCCAAAAAAGCAGGAACAATTCGTGATTAAAAAAGATAAGAGTCAATGTAAGTTGAACAAGATTCCGCCACGTTGCAGTGTTAGACGCCGGCCGCGACTAATTGCCCGATAAGTCGTCGATTCGCGTCTCGTTTTAATAAGGTGCGCTGTGTGCATGTACGTGTGGAAACGATGGAATGCCACGGTCAGGTGCTTCTGTGCGAGTGCGCCGCGTCTGTGTGCGAATGACGTCTGCCGCACGTTCAACCGACCACGCTAAATAGGTCCCTTACTCTTCCTCAAACGCTGCAACGAGAACGATTATACGGCGCAGAGAGATGGGAATTTGAAGCTCAATTTAAAACGGTCACGTTACTGTAACTACATGATCGTTGTTGCCACGTGAGGCCGTTCGCTTGTGTGTAACCTCGATTCCGACACACTAAGACGGCTACGAGGCATTGTGGATATAAACACGTAGTAATTCGCGAATATCATTATCCTAATGAGCATATACCTAAAGCAAGGCTTCGTGACATGATTTAGGAATAGTGTTGCTCTCATAATATTCGATTTATAGAAGCAGGCGTTACTTTGCGGAATTCCATATTACAAGCAATATAGCAGAACTAACTACTTTGCTATAATCCGCACGGGTTAGGTAAATGCATGCAAAGCCAATGTGTATGAAGCAGGCAAAATCCACGCACCTTACACATGCAGGACAAGCCACCACATGCACCCCAAGTCGCAATTCACCAGCAACAACGTACACAAAAGCAGCACACACACCCACCACCACAATCTCGACGATCGTTTCGCCCCGAAACCGAAGCATCATCAGGAGGATAGGCTCCACGACAAAAATCGTACTGCAGTACGATTTTTGTCGTGGAGCCTATTGCCTGTTTCATACACATTGGCTTTGCATGCATTTACCTAACCCGTGCGGATTATAGCAAAGTAGTTAGTTCTGTTATATTGCTCATAATATTCGTTAATACTAAGGGATGGAGATACATCAATTTAATTGTGTACACAAAACGGTTACAAAATGTGATAAAATATTGGCGGAAGAAATAATATCAAGCGGTAAAAATCGTTTTTCATTTAAGCGGCTATGCAGTGTTCGAACACTTTCCCACGGTTAGCTGTGTGCCTCCCTTCCCACATCCCGGCTACCGCGGTGGCGTGTTTGTACTTCACTACGGGTTTAGCATTCAAAGCGGTGCGATCCTCTCGCGACATTATACTTTGATATTTATTGCGCAGACACCACATCCTAACCATCAGCCAATGCCCGAAATGGAGATCTACGGAAATCTTTGTTTCCCTTACTACTATTTAATTGCTAATAACAAAAAGTAAGTCATGTTCTGGATTAATAACAGTTAATTAAACAATTGCCACGCAACTGTACTGTAATTTACAATAGAAATTGTATAGTATTTATTTTCTAATTCATCGTAGATGGCGTTACTAGTAAAATTGTCTTTTTATTAGTAAAGGATTGCTTACGCTTTTTCGCATTTATAGTAAAGTAACGGGCTGTTGCTATCCCACTGCTGGGGATAGACCTTCTCTCTTTACTTCTGGCTGTGCCCACAACTTCGCCTACGCGGTATGTTATAAAATTGTCCTGCGTAGACTTTAATGACCCCGAATTCTAGTATAAAAAGTAGCCTATATGTTGCTCCACAATCCCCTGTATCTTCTAACAAAAGTCCCAACGAAATCAATTAAGCCGTCCCGTCAACAATTAAGTAATTGTGTTTTGATGTAAATAAAGCCTTTTTTGCATCCGTAGACTTGGGAAAAATGAAAGATATAGGAGTTCTGGGCAATTAAAAATAAGCTATTTTTGGATTAGTATTATTAGTATTTCTTAGAAAATCTAAGTAATGCTAAGTGAAGGAAGCACCAGTCGTTCTCATGCCTTATACAAATTCAAATTCAAATTATTATTTATATAAGTAAACTTGTAAACAAGTGATTTCAAATTGTCAAGTCTATTGCAGGATTACGAACAAAAATACGGCCCCTTTCTTTTTTTTACGCAAAGTAACAACTTGAGGACCTCTTTTATCATGATGAAACTCTTCATAGTTACTTTATAGGAAATACAATTATTCTAGAAATACTGACTGAAACTACTTACTATATTCTCAAAGCGCATAACGCATCCCGTCTGCATCTATATTGCAATAAAACGTAGCGTAACACCTACAAAACTTGTGAGGTTTAAAAATACCCCTAACTTGGAAGAGCAAGAAAACACTAGACTTTTTAATAGTTCCTAGCATCATGAGGGTGGTATAGTAGATATCATAGCATTGGATTGAAATAAGGATTATAATGTATCTAACTCAATTAAGCCTAATTTTGACTTAGGTCAGTTTAATACTTTTATTGTGCGTGCGATATATTCTTTCCTCATCTTTTTCTTTTTTAATTAGGCCCAGAAGACCGCTACAAATGACAGTGCATAACTAAAATGATCTACGCTTAGGGTATTCCTATTATGAATGCACCGAAATTGTAGAGATCTTTCATTCTAAAAGTGCACGCCCCTCCAATGTCTTTACTCACACGCAAAAAACTTATGTACAGACGAAATACACGCAAACGTGTTATTCTAATTGGTTACTCAGTTGCCGGACAGACACGAACGTAGGAGCACGCACCATCAGTCGATTATATTGGCGTCAATCTATCTAAGACCATCTAAATCTCTCCTGGAGAGCGATATTAGGACGCTTTTAGAACTTGGAGATGCCGTCTTACTAGGCGGTGACTTCAATTCAAAGCATAGTCAATGGAACCGATCGTCTCCAAATGCCAATGGCAATCTATTACATAGATTAAACAATTCCCCGTTTCTTAACTTTGAGATTCTAGCTCCAGACGAGCCCACACGGTACTCTCGCCCTACCCATCCCATTCAGACTGCCAGTACAATTGACATGGTACTAATAAAAAACATAACCCTGCAACTTCATAGCATACAAGTTATTCACGACCTAGATTCGGACCACCGCCCGGTCTTACTACAGCTAGGACCCCCTCTAACCGCGTCGGTTCAAAGTAAAACTATTATTGATTGGAAAAAACTTAGTGAGCGTCTCCACTTTGTTGATTCAGATCACCTCAAACAAATTCCTGACCGTATAGATTTAGTGGAAACTGCCAAAACAGCGACCGCTCATCTCACAGCCCACTTATGTAATACTTTCAAGGACTGCTCTAGGGAAATTCCCGACAACTTCCGCTGTCGAGAACTACCAGATGATCTGCGAGAATTAATAACTAAAAAACTTGCTGCCACTAGGGCACGCGATAGATATCCAACTCGAGAGAATCGTCATACGCTTAATAGATCACATAAAGAGGTTAAACAAAAATTAGATTCATTTCACAATACTTCCTGGGATAGAAAGCTCTCGGAGATTAAGCCAGGACACCAGGCTTACTGGTGCTTGGTGAAATCTCTAAAATCTGATGGATACGCAGCCACCCCACCACTACTTCGCCCGAATCTCCCACCTGCGTTTGACGACGCTGAAAAAGCCGAATGCTTGGCGGACAGCTTGGAAGAACAATGTTCCCCCAACCCCAGTAGACCTGAACTCGCCGAATTCCACTCCAAAGTGGTAATCTAAGTGGTAAAAGATGATCTATCCGTGACGACTCCCGAAAGCGAGCCGTTGCTTCCCACTACCGGAGAAGAAGTCCGCACCATTATTAAAAACCTCCACTCCAAAAAAGTCCCAGGACCCGATTCCATCTCCAACAAGACACTAAAGTGCCTTCCTAACCAAATCATCCACTTACTGGTACTGATTTTCAATGCCCTCCTTGTCGGATGCTCCTTTCCTGATGCTTGGAAAGAAGCTACAGTGATAGGTATCCCTAAACCGGGGAAGCCCCGAAACGTCCCGACTAGCTATCGTCCCATTAGTTTATTAAACAGCTTAGGGAAAATATACGAGCGAATCATCCTCGCTCGTTTAAAATCCGTAGTTGATACCCAAAATCTTATTCCGAATGAACAGTTCGGATTTCGTCCGAAACACACCTGTGCTCAACAAGTGCACCGCCTCACGGAGCACATTTTGCAAGGTTTACAATCCAAGCAGTTTACAGGTGTCATATTCTTCGATGTCGCAAAAGCCTTCGATAAGGTTTGGCACGCAGGCTTAATCTACAAGCTACTCCAATTAAATATACCAGATAGACTCGTACTTATCTTACGAGACTACCTGACTAATCGCACCTTTCGGTATCGCATAGACGGCGTTCTATCGTCTCGCCGCACAATCCGTGCTGGTGTCCCTCAAGGATCTGTGCTTGCACCCTTATTGTACTCGCTCTACACGGGTGACATTCCAGGGGCGCCTATTAAAGAGCGCACGCATCTTGCACTTTTCGCGGATGACACCGCTGTATTCACCACATCCCGCCGACCGCAAGTTAAAACTAGACGCCTCCAGAAAGCAGTAGACAGTCTCGGACGCTGGTTCCGCAAATGGAGAATCGAAACAAACCCGGATAAAAGTGCAGCCATGCACTTTATCGGTAATCGCTTTCGATCTCACATAGACACTCCTACGGAAATTTCCCTTTACAATACACCGATTCACTGGCAACAGAAAGTCAAGTACCTAGGTGTCACCTTTCAACCTTCCATGACCTTCCACGAGCACATACACATAGTCTGCAACAAGGCTGCGTATGTCATGGGACGACTTTATCCGATGTTATGTAAGAAAAGTAAGATGTCGCTCCGCAACAAAGTGGCACTCTACAAAACTTGCATCAGACCAATAATGTCCTATGCAAGCGTTGCGTTCGCGCACGTTTCAAAGGTCAGATTGCTCAAGCTCCAAAGACTACAGAACCGATTCATGCGGACAGCCACTGGTTGTCCGTGGTTCATACGGAACGTTGACCTCCATAGAGACCTCGAACTCCCTACCATTTCTCACCTCTTTAAAGGCTTTTCGAAATATTACTTCGAGAAATCTGAGGTACACCCGAACCCCCTTATTTCAGTTGCTTCCACCTACATCCCAGTTAGGTCTGACCACCGAAAATATAGGCGTCCAAAAAGCGTCCTATATGACCCTGACGATCAAATAACGATCGCAAACACAGAAACACGTAATACACACACACAGCGTCTTCGCCGGCGAAGACGAGGTCCCAGTTTTCTGACGTCGGTCGGTCGTGGCTTCTCGCCATCCTTCCGACGTCGCAATGACTAATCAAAGTCATACCATCAGCCCTCCACTACGCGTCGCCCTAAACCGTGGTCCGGCCTCACAGGAGGCACCCTTAGGACGACGTTCCCCGACGCTAGTAGAGCTTCTGCGCTCTACTCTCTGCATTTCGCAACCTCGACGATGCTTCTGCGCTCGCCCGTCCCGCCCGGTGACGCTGTAAACGCCGTTAAACGCCGTTAGGGCTAACGGCATACAATCAGTTCGAAAAAAAAAAGGAGCACGCATCGATTATTGCCAAAAGTACAGTTAGCATGTCATAAAAAAAGAGGATAAATATTTTTTAATTTTTTATTTTAAATAATAATTAGATTTTTTTTTCTTTAATAGAAATTTTTCTATGGAGAATTTTATTAAACTATGTGGCGAAAAAAAACGGGCAAAACTTAACATCTATCATTATTTCATCATTAAAGCCATTGCTTTAATTAAGGAACGAATTGACATGATTGATAGAAATACGTGGGAAAATACGTGTCGAAATGTGAATGATATTGAGATAGAATATATGAAAAATTTTGAATTTATAATTAATGTTGAGTCTGAACCTGAAGATAGCGACGTGAGTGAATAGCGTTAAAATAGTAAATATTTATTGCGGTTTAATTTTTTTCTTTTTTTTTACTAATCAAAAAAATGAACAGACTTCTGTACATTACGTTTTATTTATCATTCTAATAGTTGCATAATGAATATATGATATGATCTTTATTAAATTAAGTTGGCAAGCTAGCTCTTGATTGCGAATTCACCTGATGGATGGCGATGTAGTTTAAGTTTCTTGAAAGGGTTTGGAGATTAAACGTGTAACCATTCAGGGTTTTTACACGACATCGTACCGGAATGCTAAACCGCTTGGTGGTACGTCTTTGTTAGAAGGGTACGTCGGAAGTATCTATCTAGTCCAGACCAGGGATAAATTTTAGAAATATACTAATATGTTTTTTCTAGGATTCGAATGCGGAACCTCCCGTTTACAATCCACAGCGCTTACTATTCTCCAGGGAAACGTTACTTACTTTTTATTCTAAAGAATTTTCAACTTAAATTTGATTATAAATATTTTATAATATTAATTTTATTTTTATGCAAACGTTACTTGTAATCCGTGTAACCGGATTGGTTGGTCAACCAGTGCACAAATGAAAGGAACGCGTGACAGAATAGACGTGTTGTCTCATACAAAGCGTGCATTCTCCGCCATATAAATGCTTGACTTATACCAGTCGAGCAGTTAGTTGACCTTTAAGTGCGCGAATAAGTCGAGTCAACTTTGAAATTGCTGCGCACACACATATAAAATAGTACAGTCAATATTTTCTCTCACACATTAAAATAATGTAATTCGGTGGAGGGGCGTGCACTTTTAGAATGAAAGATCTCTACCAGGAAACATAGATAAACTCTAATTTTAGCCGAGTGCTTTGTACAAGTCAGCGGTTTATACGGTAACTGTGTTTGTATGTTTATTGCCTAACGTATGGATATTGCATTCATATTTACCCTCATAAAATATTCATTGTTACATTGAACGGCCTGTTAGTATCCCACTCTATGTATAGACCTCCTCTCCTTAAGAGAGAAAGGTTCGAGCTAACCTACCACGCTGTTCCAATTCGGATTGGTAGGTTACACATATCCCCACAATTCTCTAGAGATGTTTTACTCCACCGAAAAGTGTGCCACAAATTTCAGTTTAATAACATAAGTTTAAACAGAAAAACTCAGTGTTGTGCATCCGGGTTTTGAACTCGTGACCTTCTGTGATCTCAGCTAGTTAGTTCATTGTAGCTCTGAAATATCGTGATATATGTATGTAATATATATCTGATGATCGTTGTAAAACAATCGGATACAATTTTGATACGGATAATTTTAATTTGTATAGGATTCTAATTTTAAAGTCATTAATATAAAAAGAAAATTAATTTGTGGGAGGGGAACGTGTTATTTCGGTCGCCATCTTACGCGTCGACAATTATTCGGGAATATCAAAGATCACCCTGGAGCGGCGGTCGTTGCCTTCTTCGACTCACTCTTTTGTTTGTTGTGTGATCACTTTTGGGATAACATGAGGTTAAACATCGATGCGTGCTTAATTAAAATATAATATTTGTTAGTGTTACCTCATCTGTCATATGAATGATAGATTAGCACGTTGTGACCATTTAATTCTTCACTGAATACGATACAAAAGTAATAATTAAATTGGTAACGGCCTGTTACTATCCCACTGTTGGGCCTCTTCTCTGTACTTGGAGATAATTTTTGGAGCTAAGACCTACCACGCTGTTCCAGTGCGGATCGGTAGGTTACACATATCCCCAGAAATCTCTAGAGATATACAGGTTTCCTCACAATGTTTTCCTTCACCGATAATTCACAGATGTGATAGATTGCAATTATCAATTAGACACAAGTTTTTAACAGATAAACTCATTGGTACGTACGCAGGGTTTGAAACCGTGAACGCCTTGAAAGAGTCGCATGGTATCACAGCTGTAATAATTAAAATATTTTGCTATAATCCGCGATTATGTCCGCCGTGTGGTATCCGGCAGAATAGAATAGACCACCCTCCGTTCTTACCGAGGTGTCGTAATATAAATTTGGGATATGATCCCAAATTTATATAGTAGAAAATACAATGGTGGTCCTATAGAGGTTAATATAACTAATAAAACAAATATTATGAACGTTTTATTTATGGTAGTGCGCTGAACTTTAGCAGAATACTTTTTATGGTAGTCATCCAGTTTTATTTTGCGTGTTAATTGACATAAATGGTGTCTGTATAAATAATTATAATGATTATTTCTTAGTTGTTAATATAAATCTAGTAGGCGGAGGCTATCAATCTGATATTGAACCTGAATCCGATCGCATTTGGTATTAGTATACAGTATAATAAATATGTATTTATATAACAGGATTGCTTATTGATTATGGTGTTAATAAGTGTATGTTGTATATGTATGCTAATTAACACATCTACTTATGTAAATGTATTTTTTCACAGCTTTTAACATATGCGATAGCGGCCATAGTAGATCTTATTTCGAGACATCTCTACTAAATAGTATAATTAAATATCTTAGAATCAAGTTCGTTAAAGTATCGTGCATATCATAATTATTAAATAAATAAATAAATAAATATATGGGACACTTACACACACGGTCGTCCGTCCTAAAATTAATTTAATGCTTCTGTTATGGGTGACGGACAACTGGTAGATATACTACATATATCATTTTAAATACACACTTAAATACAAATATACACCCAGGCTCGAAGAACCAACAAATTGGATATAGAAAATAATGGCCCTCGGCGGGAATCGAACCCGCGGAGCTGAAGGTAGGGTCACTACCCAGTGCGCCAACGGGCCAGTCAAATTGTTGCAAAATAATCGGAATATGGCAAGTATTATACTTTCGTAAAGTTTTTTAATAATACTTGCTTTTGCCAACTAGAACGTTAGTAAAAACAGTTGGTAGTGATCCTGCTTTTAACTCTTTGGGTCGCGAGTTCGATTCCCGGCGAGGGCCAACATTTTCTTTGGTTGGTTCTTAGTCTAGGTATGTGTTTGAGTATGTTTTTTAAACTATATAATATGTATATTTCTAACAGTTCTCTGTCAACCATAACAGAAGGGTTAAGTTACTTTGGGGATGTACGTGTGTGCAATTATCCCATATATGAGTAAAAAAAAAATCGCCAAGTAAACTCCAGCTAAATTATTTATAAAAAAATGGGTTTTATGAATTTTATTTAATGGTATCATTAAATCATACCCAAAATTAAAATCACTTTTCTTTAAAGGTGAACATAAAAAGTCTAAATCTATTTGCAAATCGCGTGAATTCATAACAAATCGATTCAAAATGGATTCGACTCGAGTAGCACACGTAACATCGATCTGGCGCAACGTACCTACGCCACGAGTAATTTTGATGTTGCTAATTATAGGTGCTATTGCGGTTATAATAAGATTCTCCCAACTTCCCAGAAACGAGGCCGCCCGCTTTATTAATATTTATCCAATACACGAATGCGGTCCCAAGCTAACTGACGCAGTCAAAGAAAACACGCTCGCCAGAAATAAAGTCGTAAAGTACCGGAACGATTTGAATCGATGTTCGCGGTGTATATCGGATTATAAATGCGCAGAAAGTGCCGACGAAATACTACTTGGAAACGTTCAAATCTTATCAGCTTGCCACGTGTAGAGTTAAATAATTACATAGGCTTTTTTGTCCCTGTTTGTACATATATGTTATATTAATAGTTGGAAATTATTAAGCCATTTACTGTTGTAATCAAAATTTTATGCTTAGATGGCACTCTTTTCATTTATTTGACTTTATTATTGAATTTGTATTGTAGGGTTTTTCGGATTTTATTTGATGTGAACTAAATTTATTCATCCATTTAATTTTAACATAAAATGAAAATTTAAAAATCATTCCCGCGTTGAATTGTTCCAAAAAATCTGGCAACAAGCTGATTGTTTGTGCTAATAAGAAGCCAGACCTCTTGTCACCTGATGAGCCAATTAGCCGAGGTATTGGAATGGATATATATTTTTAATTTTTTGTAGTCTTTGAAAATGAATAATTTTATTTCAGTATTCGATCATGGTAATCAATAAAGACATGCTACATTTAAACACAGAAGCACCGCATTCTTCCCTTCTATAATCTATAACTCTATGAACCATCAGCGTGCAATTTAAAATTCTTATTTATTGTTGAGCAAAATTGCACAAAGCCATGTTTTATTATGTAATAATAGTAATTAATCCATTGATAGGATCCTGGATTTTAAAGTGATGACAAAAGGTGAGAGCGCTGACCCTTACAGGGGGTCATAGTACTAAGACCCAAATAAACACCGATGAGATAGAAACTTATGTGCTTACTTAACCTTATATAATTTATCATGCGCTTTAAGGTGAAACAAAACTTCGTGAGGAAATTGCTAATCCAAGGAGAACTCCTGGAATTTGTAAAATCTGCTAATCCACCTAGGAGCAGTGTGTCTATTCGAAGCTCAAGTCCTCAAGTCAAGAGAGAAGACCGAGAATTGGTATATGGCCAGGCCGTTACTTATTTTTTTTACTTTTTATTGGTAAGGAATAGGTTATAATATTAAAAAGACAAGTAAAAAATAAGTTTACTTTTAAAGTGTTTGATTTTGGCTCAAGGAAAAGAACGCAAACTTAAAAAAAGAATACTGAATTAAAGATTTGTTTTTTACAAGTACCGTAGTAGAGGTAGAGTATTATTCCATCATTGGATAATGTATACACTAAATGCGTAAGAGTAAAGTTTTGTTACAACTTTTTAAAGTAAAAAGTTTTATTATGTATCTATCAAAGTGCTCTGAGGCAGTAGTATTTGTTGTCCATATCTTATTTAATAATTATCACCTTATATGATCGTTTATTTATTATTAAATTTTTTAAACGAATAATTTACGTAATGGAGTATTGCCACGGTTTTTCGCAACAAAATGACGGTATTGGCAGAGAATCACCGCAAATGATTACTTTACCAGTGAGTCAAATAATAAGTTAATTGTTTTAGAAAAAAAATTACAACGTGACTATAAACTACCCAATGAAAGCTTCTGCGAATACGTAACCAAAAACGTGAGCAGAACCTTGCGCAAAATAAAAAACAAAGGAAAATTTAGGAATGAAAGGAAATCTACAAAGTATAGTTGAGTTTTTTCTTACTTTAGTGTTTCTCAATAAAGCTGTGTTGTGTGCTTAAAGCTGTGATAGCCGAGCGCATAAGGTGCTTTTTCGAACGGGTCACGGGTTTAATTCCCGGGCAGGCATCAATGAGTTTTGCTGTTAAAATTTTTGTATCTCATTGATAATTGCAATTTATCACGCTTAGTGAGGTAAGTAAAGTAGCGGCCTGTTACAATCCCACTGCAGGGAATAGGCCTCCTCTCCCCGTTTCTGGAGAGAAGGGTGGGGGCTTAGACCTACCGCGCTGCTCCAATGCGGATTGGTAGGTTACACATATCTCCAAAATTCTCTAGAGATATGCAGGTTTCCTAACGATGTTTTCCTTAACCGAAAAGCGTGTGATTAATTGCAATTATCTATTAGGCACATGAATTTTTAATAGGAAAACTCATTAGTGCCTGCGCGTGTCGTGCTTCCCTCCTAAGAGTCGCACGGTCTCATCGCTAGGCTATCACAGCTTATCACGCTAAAGTTTAAGGAAAACATCGTGAGGAAACCTGCACATCTTTAGATAATTCTGGGGATATTTACCTACGCATTGAAGAGGCGTGGTGGCAAAAGAGACATATCTAAAAAAAACAGGAAAGAGAAGGCCTATGCCCAGCAGTGGGTTAGTAATGGGCCGTTACTATATATCCTACTATACATGTCTTTAAATTCTTTAGCAGTCTAGTAGGTTCGGTTGCAGTATGACGATTTTTCTGTCTACCAGAGCATTACGAAAGCTAATAAAGAACAAGAAAAGTTATATACTCTGACTCTTATCACACTTTAAATTATGGACACTGAATGTTGCAGAGAGAAATCGATAGAAAATGTAATTTTATAAAAGCTACTTTTATTCGAACATTGCCTGTCTGCGTTGAAAATAACTATCCTTTGTCTATTGGCTTGTATTAAGTAAATGAATTTTCGGTTGGAAAAACTCTACATTGGCATTAAATTGTGAAATAGACTGCTTTCGATTAGAATTTCAATTCAAACGTAATTAATTATAAGATTGTTGTTTTTATAAATTACTAAACTTACACGATACAATTAATTTTGTACTGTATTTTTTTTGGGGAAAACGGGATTTTACTATTTGCTAACCTTGATTCAATTGCACCAAAATTGTTTAAACGTAAAAGTCATAAAGACGAAGAAGATTTTCGCATTTATAATATCAGTATGGATATGAATGCCAATTCTTTTTCTAAAATGTGAGAAGAAGTGAGAAGCCTTTGCCTAGCATATGAATAACATGCCGCTACTTTACTTTGTGATATACCATTTCAAGTATATAATAAACACCAATCAACACCTGTCGTATTATTTGAAACATAATAAATTACCAAACTTAATTAAGAGTGTTTTTGAATTAACTTATGGAATAGCATCGTGCGACACCAAATGAACTTTCGAACGAGATAAACAAAATGATTAACTTTCGACAAAAGATATATTGACATCTTATACATTATTCAAATTTTATGTTTTTTATTATAATAGCGAAAAATGGCCATAGGCAAAGGCGTTATGGCCATAAATCATTTTGTTTACACACGATTTAAATAATTTAGCAATATATTTGGTTTCTAACGTATATAATTACTTACTACTAACGTAAAACGTCAACAAGTTTAATAGCAGTTTGTCAAAATACGACATTTATTGCTCATAGACTCGAAGATTATGCTATTCTTTTGTTAAACCTATATGTAAGATATAAAGATATATTGGATAAAAATTTATGGGATTTCAGACAACTCAGTGAAACACCGTTACCTTAAATAAAACAAATAACAGAGTTAATATACAAAAAGTAGGGGGGACATAAAATAATAAGATAGGGAAGATGAGAGACTCATACATGGGCAGAGAAATATTTATGGCGTATTTTTAATTTAAACACATTGAACATTTTTTAGCACACCTTAAAAATATTTGTCTTTTTTTGGGAAAAGGAAAATTAGTTTAAAGTTTCCCAAAATTCAATTTGATCCAAACAACTAAATACAATCTTCAGATAATGCGCAAAAAAGAGAGATAAATAGCCTCATTTCTACGCCGTGTGGTATCCGGCAGAATAGAATAGGCCACCCTCCTCTCTTACCGAGGTGTCGTAAAAGGCGACTAAGGTAAATGCCGTGTGGTATCCGACTGCATAGAATAGACTACCCTCATTTCTTACCGAGGTGTCGTAAAAGGCGACTAAGGTAAGTTGACAAATCATATGACAACATGTTATAACATGTTGTGCTGACCCCACTTAGAGTGGGATAAGGGTAGGAGGATGATGATGATGATGAAATAGTTTCATTTCTTTGTTTTTTTTTCTTCGAATTGCGTATGCTGTTGCCGATAACGGCTTATACAGCGTCACCTGGCGTTTTTTTCGGTGAACACATTTTAGACTGGCTCTCATATTCTAGTATAATAGCTCTATGACGTATAAACTATGTAAGATCATGACCAAGAGGCTTTACCATTCCTATATTAGTATTAATAAACTAGTTAATTATACCTAAGAAACAAGATTTATTTATGGAAAATAATTAAAATGCTACTTATTTTGGGCGACGAAATTATAGGTGATTTAAATTATAACCTTGTTTCTATATGCTTATACAATGTATAGCTTAAAATGTGGAATATGGTACCGGCAAAATATCGCTTAAATTAGATAATCAAATAATTAGAGTATGCGTTAAATGCCGGGTTAAAATCCCGGAACTATTGCCAACAGTTTTTTTATACAACTTAAATTGATATTTTACAATTCATGACGGTTAAGTAATTTACTTAAATCTTTACACTGACTGTAAGCATTGTTATGAAATATACGTACGTATCTCCAGAAAATTCCTTTGATGTGTGTAATCCTGGCAACCCGAGCGAAATGGTGGATCTAAATGAGTATCTTCAATCCTGATTCAATGGGAAAGAAGGTTTTTCTTCTGGTAAGGGGAATAAGGATTTTGTCGCTGAGACCATAATAATGAGTGTCGACCAAATATTAATTTTAAATAGCGGTTAAATGACATGTTTACGGTGATATTTGTAAATAATTTGCAAATCCTCAAGGAAAAGCGTGAGTGTAGCTATAGGAAAGGCAAAAGGTACCTTATGAGACATTTATAGTCCAGAGGTAAGACCCTGTGATTTTTTTGGAAGGGATCACGAGTTCAAACTCCGGGCAGACACCGATGAGTTTTTTATTAAAACTTATGTGTCAAATTTATATTGCGATTTATCATATATTTTTCGATGAAAAAACCATCTTGAGGAAATTTGCGTATGTTTAGAAAAATCTGGGGATATGCATAACCTGCCAAGCCGCATTGGAACAGCGTCGTAGGTCTTAGCTACAATCCTTCTCTGCAAAAAAATGGAGACCGGAACCTTATACCCATAGTGGGACAGTAGCAGGTAGCGTTACTTTATATATTTGTGCGGTAGTATAGAACGGCCTGTTAGTCCTGTTACAACTTTTCAACTGGGATAATGTTCTTCCATCCTTTTGTTTTCGACAGAAAGGTTGAAGCTTACACCTAGCACTCTGCTCCAATGCGAATTAGTTTACATATATCCCAGGAATTCAGAGTTATGCAGGATTTTCTCACGGTTTTTTCCTTCACCGTAAATGGTGTGATAAATTAAAGGTAACAATAAGTTTTAATTGATAAAAAAATGGTACCTGTCTGGACCTCTTTGGTAAGAGCAATACTTATCTCACGAGGCCTCACTCGGCTATAACAGTGATCAATGTGGTCGATATATAAAATATTTGCTCAGTGGCATCGCTATTCTTTTTTAGAATATTTACTGTTGCATATAAGATTGATGGATCAAATTTATGCAAAATGCCTAAATTTTTATAAATCAATGTATTAAAATTAGCATTAAAACAAGGCAATCTTTGGAATGTTCTTGGTAGTGCGCCCACGGCTTCCACAGAAGTTGCGCGCACGCACGGTGCTTTACGCGAATGCATGCGAACTTTGTTACCATAATTATACAAATATTGATATTTCTTTACATCTTTAAAAATTTTCAAGGATAACCAGACATTTTTTTATTGTTTTTTCCAATATTTAAGAATAAGCACGATTAAAAATAGTTATAGGTGCAAATGCATCCAGGCATTTTTATCATCCAAATAATCTTCAATTTTGTAATATTTTCTACGTATAAGCTTACATTATTATTATCTCTTATCTCTTACACTTAATAAACCTTTGTGTAGACTATTAGTTTGCTATATACCATAAAAGGGACGTGTGGACCGTAGGTATGTATCGAGTTATTGCGTGATTGATTTTCGACTGTTTATTGTATTATAATATGAAGTGGTTGCTGGACGCTGGCCTCTAGCCAACACTCTGGCCTCAAATTGATTTTGCCGCTGTACCGAAACTCTTTACACCCGTGTACGTATTAGCAGTATAATTTAATTTTGTTATGTGAAATAATAATATTTACACCTCATTCGTCATTATCATTCTCCTGCCCTTATCTCACTCAACATGTTGTTAGATGATTTGGCTTAGCCGTGTGGTATCCGGCAGAATAAAATAGACCTTTCTTACCGAGGTGTCGTGAAAAGCGTCTAAGGCAAGTTGACGTCAGGCAGGCGGCCGGTCGTAAAATACGTAGCCAAATCGTGTGACAACATGTTTGTAACATGCCGACCCCACTTAGAGTGAGATAAGGGCATGAGAATGATGTTAGATGATTTGGCTAGATCGTCTTTTACAACACCTGGGTAAGAAATGAGGGTAGTCTATTCTACTCAGCCGGATACCACACGGTGGCTTTAAGTCTCATTCGTTTTATATAAATTTATTTATTTCTGTTAATCCCACATGGTGATGGGGTCAGCCTTCCTTATCTTCTCTACCACTTCACTCAGTCGTGATTTCGCATACACTATTCGTACTAATAAATCTTAATAAATCAATATGGTGGCTACATTATTTCCATGAAAAATTTCAAGACTAAATTTATTTAAATAAAAAATTGGTTGCTAAAAATAAGAAGCAACATTCTATTCTCAGACTGGAAGTCGAAACAATATAACAAGATGTAAGCACTTCCAACTTTCCCGATGATATACTTTAACCTTTTATCTGCGTAGCCTAACATTGTCATAACCTTCCTAGTTGATATCTGGCTTTATGCCAACACTCTTTAGTTTTAAGTTGTAATACTTTAGAAATTACAAAAACTGCAAGAAACTTTTCCACAAGTGGATGAAATATGATTAAGCTATGTAAATAAATCGTTAAAACAACAAGACAAGACAAGAATAATTTACTAATGGATACTTTAAATGGAAATGCGACGAAAATGGTTCATATTTTCATCATTCTGCTACACGGAGAGTTATTTTTGTTCCAAATATAGAAGATTTCATAAATTAAGTGAATAAAGCGAGCAGGCTGCATGTATTGGTGCCCTCTGTGTGCGATAGCAAGCTTATTTCTACTGGCTGAATGCCAAGAGTCTCCGCTTGAAATTGCTTTTACTTTACATCGTAGCAATGATATCGTAGCTCTGCACTGGATACCCGAGCCTGATATGTGTACAGTCTACCACATACGCTAAACTTAAATCATCAATAAAGTGACACGTTTGCTTAGAAATAGAGAAACATTTCGATTGAACTTTTATATAAGGAGATAAACCTTACCAGTATAATTTCAATGATAACATTCAAAGGGACTTACCCTTAAGATAAGCTTGATAGCTACTTTATCATATAAATTGATTTGTTGTTTGTTGAATTGTTGTGTAGTCCGACATTCACATAGTCAGCCATTGATAAGCAGATATCATTGTTCCTAATCTATCCTCTAATTATTTTGTATACCTTTAAATTTTTTCTTCCCATAAATATGATTTATCAAAATCATTCAGACCGTCATTTATGAGTAAGTCACCTGGAATGTTATATTTCGTATGATCTGGTGACGTAGTTTCTATAATACTCTTCTTCTAAGCAATGGACGTTCATTGTTTGAAAGAGATGTCTTTGAGTATTTTCCGAGTCACAAGATCTTGCGCGCTTGAATTTTGCAACTTACTGGTACGTTATAGCGGTTATCATTCAATTCATTTGCTAGTAACTACATAGTGTATAGTGGTAGTATCGTAAAAGTGGGAATGGTATAAAAAACAGATTCAATAGATATGACAAGAGAGTGATACAAAACAATATACGTTGATAAATGAATGAATGAAAACGCAAATCTTAATAACCGAGCAAAAACGAAAGATCCCACTTGAACAGTAGATTATTTGCCATAATAACATGCCAAGTTATCGCCTTAAAATTTTTCCGTAGTGCTCTCATCCACTGCGGAGTATAATCCGGTGCCAAGACGGAGATATTTTTCTCGTTTTTAACGAAATCGAGATGCGTACTGCGGCAGATATATCGCTATGTTGGATTAAAACTTTAATTGTACCTGATAGTTGCAAAGACAATATGAGCTGCTATTGTTTGTAGACAATATAATTGATTGTATGTTATTAAAGACGTCAACATGTTGACAAAAGATGGTGTTAAAATTGACACGCTTGATTTTAAAAACCTACCCGTCCTATATCGCAAATGGATCTAACATCGAGTTTAAGTTTGTACATTCAACACCTCACCAATTATTTGAAAGGCACAATTAAGTAAATGAATTAATAGTTAATATTTTTTTATCATTTTTATTAGTTGAAGGCACAGTTACCGAAAGGATTGTTTAATCACTAAATGTGGGTAGAACATAAACAAAATTGTTATTTCATTTTTTATTATATTACATTTGAGAAGCCAACATCACTTATGCATCAAGATCAGTACACATAAAAGAAACACTTATATAATGAGGCACATAGCATAAACATTATAACCGACTAGAAAGAAAGACACTATATTATTATATAACGCTTAAAAGATTAAATTTTAAGTTAGTTTATATACAGTCCTTTGGTAGTTTGGGTTCAATGCCTTACGAAGCTTTAATGGAAACATTTGTATATACCTATCGTAAAAGCTACTTTGATTTGAAATGATACTCGTAGTAGGTATTTATACATACTGCGTGGCACATATATCACCATATCGGTCTAAAATGTTAATAGTGATACCTGAATATTTTGAAAGACCTAACATAACAAACAAAAGTTTTGGATGCTCGGCCGATCATTACCGACCCGAATTCTAATGATCCATTTGATCCAATCCTTTTCTTTTTCGCCTCGAATTTAATCAAATTATAGGTTGAGGCGTATAATAATATTTCAATACAGCTAAAGCGATATCGTTTGTGGAATTTTGGCTTTTTATTATTCAAGTCCGTTTTGGTTTAATTTCGATGATCTAGACCAGGGGTCGGCAACTTTCTAAGAGTAAAGAGCCATAAGTGACACTTAAAAAATGTAGCTAAGAGCTACATTTTAGAAATAGCCATAATTTTTTTTGTTTGACTACTATAATACTAGCAAGTCCCAGGTCACTCTCATCTGCACTAAGAAACAAATCGCCAAAATTAATCCTTCCTGTCTTCCTCCTGTAATATTAAATGGTACTAGATTACAGTTCAGAAGTTCTGTGAAAAATCTTGTATTAATTATTGATAACACTCTTTCCTGGTCACCTCAAATTTCCGATCTTAGCCGCAATATTTTTAGTATTGTTGGCAGGTTAAAGAGATGGAAATACCTTCTGCCTGTCAAGATTAAAATATCTCTAGCCCATTCACTCCTTCTTCCTATCATTGACTATGCTGATTTTTCCTATCTAGATTTATCACAGATGCTACTGAACAAATTAGAGCGATTACAAAACTTAGTTATCCGGTTTGTTTTTGGCTTGAAAAAATTTGATCACATCTCACAGTATCGAGCGCAACTTAAATGGCTACCGATACGTCATCGCCGTAATTTTCGTATCCTCTCTCTTCTCTATACTATTCTTTTCCACTCCAATACTCCTCTATCTTAAAGAACGCTTTTCCTTTCTGGGCTCCAACTCTCTCCTACATGCCAATCTTCGGTTACGTAACGATAACAGGCTTAAGATCCCAGCTAGTCGTTCCCAAGAGTGTAGCGAGTCCTTTACTGTGAAAGCTGTGAATCTATGGAATGTACTTCCACGACATATAAGACACTCCAAATCCCTAAGCATCTTCAAATATCGTCTTAGAAAATTCTCTTAGTTTATAAATAGGTACTAATAAATAAAGATTCGAATAATGATATTTATATATATATATATATATATAATGATATGTATGCAGTTAATATTTATTTATGTATTATTTAAGTATATATATCTATAGAGATATGTATAATATCCTTACTATCTTTACTAATATTATAAATGCGAAAGTCTGTCTGTCTGTCTGTCTGTGTCGCTTTTACGGTTAATCCGCTGAACCAATATCCATGAAATTTGGCACAATTATTCCTTATACACCGGGGTAACATATAGGCTATAGAAATCCTGCTAATTCAACAGGAATAAAATGACGTTCAAAAACGCCATCTATAATAAACATAATAAGTTATTTTTATTTACAATTTGTCATAGTTACTAATATATTAACGGCCTGGAATCGAGCCTTTTAAGTCAATTCTGTAATTCAAAAGAGGCGAAAGTCTTTATATTTTTTGATTTCTGTTTACTGGATAAATTTAATTATTTATAAAGTTAATAGCTATTACAACGTCTAATAAATATAAATAATACGCGCTATTTCTAAAATAAATGAACTATACTTTCGAAAACACGATAAATTTCTCTGTCTTCCCGACATGTTACAGGCGATTGTGAGTATCATACAGAAATGCAAACCTCGAAAATATTCTCTTAATATGAATAGCGTTTCACTGCTTCGGTTTCGCTATTTGGAGTCTAGATCTTCCAAAAGTTGAACTCACCATGCATCCGAAGATTACAGCAAATTGTGATCAACACACTCAAATGCGAACTTCGGAGACATTCACTTAACTGCATATCACCGTTGTCATTCAAAGATAAAAGCTTCAAAAACGGTATCAAAGCTAGAGTCATATCAGTCCGTGATCATCAAACCGATATGCGGGCTTCGAAAACGTACGCGCAAAATGAGGGGTAGTTATGTGCGAATCGCATATGCCATTCGTCTTTTGCAGGCAATTTTAGCTAGCGTTAAATTAGCACACACGTGTATATTTTTACCTAAAAGGGTATGTCTACAAATACAAGATTCAAGCTTCAGGATTGTACAAAAAGTACAAAGATTCGAGTAACTTAATTTTACTCTCTTAAGGAGTGCAATTCCAAAAATGATTCACGACATATTGTATTATTTCTGAAAGTAAAGTAATGTTTATGTCATCCTATTCCTGTTGGATTACCAGGATTTTGTATAGCTATACCCGGTGTATAAGCATTTGTTGTACTAAATTTCATCTTTATTGGTCCAGCTGATTTGCCGTGAAAACGTAACAGACAGACAGACTTTCACATTTAGTTTGTGGTATTACTTACATTATTGATACATTGTTATAGCTCAGTTAAATTTATTCAGTAAAATGGTATGGAAATGAAACCTCTTTTATTCAGATTTGACTTGGCCTAAAAAGATTCGATTCCAGGCCGTTAATATATTATTAAACTTTGACACATTGTGAATAAAAAAACTTAAAATGTTTATAAGAGATGGCGTTTTTAAATGTCATCCTATGTCTGTCGTAAGTATTAATTGTGCCAAATGTCACCGATATTAGTTCAAGAAAATTATTTTATATAAAAAGTAATCATTATACTGAAACGTTATTATGTAAAGAACGTGTAGGATTTTTAAAACAAATGTTTATATATGGTCAGGTTTTTTTTATGAACTCAGGAGACCCAATGGAATCTCACATCCTACTTCCTATCATACTTAATATTTTAAAAACGAATGTTTATGAGTATAGATGGATGTTTGTTACTCTTTTGCAGGAAATCCGCTTAACCAATATTGAAATTTGGGAAATTATTCCTTATATATCGGGCAACATATAGGCTATAGAAATCCTGTTAATTCTACAGGAATAGTATGAAATTTAAAACGCCATTTATTATCAACCTATTAAAGTTTTTTAATTCACTATGCATCAAAGACGAGTCAAATCTGTAAAAAAAAGGAGGTTCTTTATCACGTTGCTTACGTCGAAAGAGTTCTTTTAAGAAGAGTTTTTATAAATTTTGTTTTTTGTTTACAGGATAATTTTATCTAATCTCTTACAATGTATAACAAATGTAAGTAATACGCGCTATTTACTAAAATAAGCTGGTTCAGCTGATTCGGCGTGAAAACGTAACAGACAGGCGGATTTTCGCATTTACTTTTTTGTACAACGTACATTAATTTCACATTTTACTAGCTCAGTTAGATTATCCAGTAAATAGAAACCAGAAGAAGAAGAAACCTTAATATATTAAAACTTTTTTTAAATAACTCTCGATGTAAGTCAAACAACGTGATATATATAACCTTCTTCAAATTACAGATGTGACTTAACTTTAATAGGTTGATAATAGATGGCGTTTCCTAATGTCAAGCTATTCCTGTTAAATTAACAGGATTTCTAGAACCTATACCATAGCCTATAAGTTACCCTGATATATAAGCATAATTGTGCCAAATGTCATCGATGTTGGTTAAAGAGAAGTATTTTATTTAAAAAGTAAAGATTATATATACTATAAAGTTATAAACGAATATTTAGAATTTTCGTTCAAATTTTTTATATCATGTTTTTAATTTAATAAGAAGGCCTAATGGACAAACAACGCATTAACAGATAAACTGAAAGATGCTGCTGTCCACTTAGAGTTTTACATATTTTTTTTTGGTTTGGTTCGAATTTTTCGAGAGCAAATTAATATCTTTGTTAAATAACTGTAATGTTATGAAGGAAATAAAATTTAATATCGACTTTAGAGTAGCGTAATAAATGCAATAGGAACTGCTATTTAGCCCCCCCCCCCCCCCGATAGATCTGATTTTTGAGATGGAGATATTTGGAGGGTTGGATAGCGATAGAAGCTACTGAGTATTACCGGACTACGGTCCACGCGGACGAAGTCGCGGGTAAAAGCTAGTACAGATATATATATATGTTCAAAAATATTTTATTTCATGTTATTTATGTAACGTAGAATGTAAATATTAGAAAGTACGTTTATTGATTATATCATGTAGTATCCGTCTTGTGCATCATTCTCAACCTTTCTTTTCTTTATTTCTTACTGTAGAGGTTGTCTGTAAGAGATCACTCTTAGTGATAAGACCGCCTTTGCACTTCTGTACGTTTTCCTGTTCTGTATTTCTTTTGCCTTGTATTTCCTATGTATTTGATGTGCAATAAAGAGTATTATTATTATTATTATTTGATATAGTATTTATATTATATATCTTATTTCTGCTTTAGAACAAATTCATAATTCGTTTTGGTTACGGAAGTGAAGAAACGAAACTTTACATAGCAAGATCGTGCCTTGCGAGCCGCTAATTGCCGATCCCTGGCTAGACGAATGAAAAAAGTACATTAACGTCGTTCTAGATTAATTAATTTTTATAGATATCTATGTTCTTAATTATTTAAAACTTTCACTGTTCTTCATTACTACAATTTAAATGGTTGCAATCGACGTAACAACGAATAATTAAATTCAACATTTTACCTGCCGTGATCACAAAAGTTTCGCAAATCAAATATTTGCAAAAGCAACTTTCAGATGAAGGTAGTGTTTTTTTGGGGTACCACAATATAATTTTATTTTTATAATTTTCTCTTCTTTGTTTTCCACTCCTCATATCTTTCATGTGCTGTCTTGATCAACTGGTAGTACAGCTTCTAATTACAAGTTATCCTTGGATAAAATTAAAAATATTATTATTCGACGGGAATCTAAATCAATTAATTATAAAATCCGGTATTATAAATATTGGTAAGGTAATTCGGAGCTATAAGGTTTGCTTCACCGAAATCAAGATGCGGATATACTTGCATGCCTTTCACAAAGTAGAAGCTCAAGAATGACATTGAAGCAGATAAGATAAGTCTAGCTTCTCTATACCACAATCGCCATCAGGGAGGTGGAACGTCATCTATGGTTCTATAGCTTCATTATCTAAGGACATAACAATTTTATAAGTGAGCATCATCATCTTCCTCCTGCCCTTATCCCACTCTATGTGAGGTCGGCACAACATGTTTCATTTGGCTGCGTTTTTTACGACCGGCCGCCTGCCTGACGTCAACTTACCTTAGACCCCTCGGTAAGAAAGGGGGTGGTCTATTCTTCTCAACCGGATACCACACGGCGGGTCGACTTACCTTAGTCGCCTTTTACGACACCTCGGTAAGAAATGAGGGTAGTCTATTCTACATAGCCGGCGTAATTTTATAAGTGAGCATTTAAGTCAAAATGCTACGGAGTGGAAACTGTAAATATGCCCATTTAGCTTTTAACATTTTTACTCTTTAACATTTCCCCGTCAAACTTCTAAGCTCAGAAAATTGTGTGCCGTTGTTGTAAGCAAAAAAACGCAAAAGTGAAACCTTCGGCCGTGACTTAATGTAATGACAAACCTTCTCTGTTCAATATTATAAGCGAAACAAGGACAAACTTTTCATGGCGTTTTCATCTCTCGGCACAGACGTGATGGAACAAATACATGAATATCATACTGAAAATTCTGAAAAATCGTTTGCAAAACACAACTCAATATACGATGCAATAAAGCTTAGATTTTGTGGGCACCGAGCGACCTTTTAAAATTCCTAAAGTAAAAAACATGCTGCAAGCTAAAATCGTTCTTGTTTTCGTAAACGTTTAGTTGATTACGATACTACTACATTTGTAACTTATGACTTTATTCGATGGAAGTAAGAGCTCTGTCCTTTACAGTTTCAGTGGTACTAGACAGAGACAATAAACAGGGTGAACCTCAACCCCCGAGCGGTACGGGAGGTAAAAGATTAACCCAGTTTTGTTATTTGTCCACTGTCAGTTGAGTACCTATTCACAATGTGGCCGGAGTCTACCCGCTGGAACCTTCGACCGTTTAACGTAATTGTAAATGATTAATGCGTTTGTACCTCAACGTAATAGCGACAAGAGAGGGAACTGATGCTCTTGTCTTGATTTATGGCGTATCGAGATGCGATATTTGAAAGAATATAATTTAAAAGTCACGGACTAAATAGCTTTGGTGCCGAAACTTAAAACTGATGAAGGAGTGTATAAATGTTTTACATTGGTATTTTTTTTATTTTCACTGAAGTGTAAGCCAAATCCAAAGCCAATGAATTCAGTGACATGATGAAGTTATCCAAATATTTGCCAAGTATGTCCACTTGGGTAATTTGGATCTAATAATGTTCTAGTTTTATTAGAGTTTAATTAGGCTATTACATTATTTTTAAATACTGATAAGATTGCTCTCTGGTCATTGATTTAACCATAAACCTAGGAGTCGTTTGTAGTTCAGGTGAAATGTAACTACTATAGTTGGAAAAGAGCTGTGATAGCGGTGAGGCCGTACGACTTTTTCAAGGGGTTCAAACCCGGGGAGGCACCAATGAGTTTTTCTATTAAAACTTAGGTAGGTATGTTTCTAATTGATAATTGCAAGTTATCACACGCTTTTCGGTGAAGGAAAACATCGTGAGGAAACCTGCATATCTCTAGAGAATTCTGGAGATATGAGTAACCTACCTATCCGCATTGGATTAGCGTGGTAGGTTTTAGCTCCAACCCTTCTCTCCAGAAACGGAGAGAGGAGGCCCAGCAGTGGGATTGTAATAGGCCGCTACTTTACTTTTACGTTCTTTGTGAAGTTAGAAAAAAGTATAAAAGCTATGAGTTTACAAAATTATCTTTTTTTATTATTTTCATCTATTTTATGAAACATTATGATACAACAAAATATCAAAAAGTTTTTAGCTCTCAAAAACTTCAAGCATTACTTAAAAGGATACGATGCAGTTTTAGCGAGGCAGTTGATTTTCAGTTGACAGATTAAAGTCTCCCGAGGTATCTAGTTATAATTTCACAGGGAGAATTATAAGAGGTCTTCCCCTTTTGCGAAATGTGTATACATAAGTATTGGTACAAATGTAAATTAAACGAGTATAGGGAAGGGACGTGATACGAGTATTTGTCTCGACAATCCAGGGGGTGACAGGCTGTTGATATTATTTGAGTAATTTCATTTGAGTACGAGATTAAAGGATGATTCTATAACAATAATTAGTTATCATGAACAAATTATTTTGAATAATTTTAGGTTAAAATAGGATTTTTGAATATGTTACGCCTAATGAATGGATTTTCATCCCTGCAGATATGATTAACATCCTTTGAGAGCGTGTTCCTATTCCATCCTATCCATACCACTATACTAACCCTACAAGACCAATATTATTAACATCTGTTATCGGGTAAGACTCATCTCTGATATAAATGGTACCACTAAGAATCTCGTCGGCGTCACTTCGTGCCGTTATGTTTTCCTTGATAAGAACACAAATATAGAATATTATCAATAAAATCGATAATCGATTATGTTAGATATAATTTATCCTATATCTAAAGGATATTGCCACTGTTTCATACGTAACTGAGGATTATGTGCAATTGCTTTGTTTAAAAACGGTTTTTTCTGTAGACAGAAAATACGGAGTTCATCCCTATTCTTTCTTTCTTCTTATATTTTATGAAAAACTCTGATAGTTTTACGGTGAGACTGTGTGAACCTTTCCATGAGTTTACCCCCAAGTAGGAGCTAATTAGTTTTTCTGTTAAAACTTTGATATTTGAAATTTCAAAATTTTATTTTTGGTATTTGAAAAATCACTCGCTTTCCGATGAAGGAAAGCATCTTAAAGAAAACTGCATATCTCTGGAAAAGTGCTGGGATGTGTGTAACCTACCAACCTGTGTTGGAGTAGCGTGGTGGATCTAAGTAACACTTCCCTTCAAAAGGTGACACATGACACATGGGTCTGAGATGTGCATAGGCCCAGCACTAGGATAGTAACGAGCCGTTACCTATATTATGGGAACTTTTAAGCATAGAACTTATGAGTAGCGCAGTCGACTTTTGAAAGCCTCATCACTTTTCATCAGGGATCGCTTGGTCAAGCGAGCGCTTGACCTTGGCTTCAATTATTCAATACAAAATATCAGTCTAAAATAAATAGCTAGTTAAAGATATGCCCGCTTAATCAAACCACTCGTTTAGTGATGTTTATTATATTCCTTCCTAAAAAAATAATTTTCTTTTTGCATGTACTAATTATGAGAGTTAAATAAAAAGAGCACATTATCATATAATCAAAGACAGAAAAAAACCCTTTTTACTTCGCTACGAATTTAGCGATTTTTGAAATCGTAAAGTGAGGGAGGTTGTCGCGAAAGGGTTGTGAGCGAGGGGTAAGAAAACCGTTATTAAAAAACTAGAGAGTATAACCCCGTTTTGTTTCAAGGATACCCGTTTTATGGTGGTTGAAGGATCTAAGCAAATTGTATGCTAAAAGTTGGCTGTTTAACATTTCTTATGACACAGACATTATTCTTATGCAGTAACACAAATAAACTCGTGTCCTGTATCTGCTTTAAATTGTAAATCGCCAATGTAGGACTGTTAGCCCAATGAGGTTCCAAATTTTCTTTCGATTTCGTGGGCTTTATTGTTTGATATAGCAATATACTTTTTGTATAAAATTATAACGAATCTTAAAAAATAATTGGCGATGTATGTAATAGACAAAGTACGAACAGATATAACCTTGCAGCTCTTGCTATAAACATCAGGGTATTTAATGGTTAATTGTGCCAAATTTCATCTATATTGGTTTTGCGGATTGGTCATGAAAACGTAATAGATATATGAGATAATTGCACACACGGTCGTTTGTCCCCAACGTAACTTAACACTTGTATTCTGGGTGACAGACAAATGGTCGATATATACATCATCATCCTCCAGCCTTTATCCCACTGTAAGTGGGGTCGGCACAACAAGTTACAAACATGTTGTCACATGATTTGGCTGCGTACTTTACGACCGGCCGCCTGCTTGACGTCAACTTACCTTACTCGCATTTTACGACACCACGGTAAGAAATGAGGTTGGTCTATTCTACTCAACCGGATACCACACAGCGGGTCATACCTTAGTCGCTTTTACGATACCTCAGTTAGAAATGAGGGTGGTCTATTCTACTCAGCCGGATACCACACGGCGGGTCGACTTGCCTTAGTCGCTTTTTACTCGGGCACTGCCATCTGCCAACGGGCCAGTTAAATTCAGTTATTAACGAGATAACGCTTCTTAATATTTTAAAGAAATCTGAATTGCAACTGAAGTGGCGAAACAAATGGTAGCGCTAATATTCCTCCCGGCCAATACGCCGGGCGTAATTTAATCCTGGCACGGCGGGGCATCGGGGAAAATCTATAAATCTGCCGCCATTACAGCCGAGGACTCCCCGGGACTCTTATTTACTTCGGGCACAAATTCAGATGACAATGTTTTAGGGGAAGGAGCTGTGTAACTGCCCTACAATGCGAGCTTAGGGTTGACTCGCAATGATACTTTTATGTGCTTTTCTACGCGATTGCGCTTCAATTTTCCTTATTTTTGGGAGACTATTTGTATAATAATAATTGTGATTGGTAACATTTTTATGCAATTTATCGTCTATCTTGTTATGATGCCTTAGTTACGAGGCAAAAAGATCGTTGAGATTGTCTTACAGCATATATGCAGTGCTAGTGTAACGTGGTGTTAGTCGTTTCTAATACCTGTATTTTACTAACCCCGCATATACGAGGCATAAGACACATAGTGCAACCAAATAATAAAATATTACATATCATCGCACATAATCCATACTAATATAATAAATTTGAGACTTTTTTTCTGGAGTAATATTGATGAAATTTTATACGATTGAAGCTTATATATGGAGTAAACAAATGGAGTAATAAAATTTCCCTTTTTTTTTGTGAAAAGGAAAAACACTTACAATATAATTGAGGGTATTAAAATATTTTAATGTATAATTTGTCAACCTTATTGATGCAAACGAAATCGTGGATACATATTGACATTAATTTTTTTTTATTAAACTAATTATATTATAATATTCGTTTTTAATTTATACTTTATCATTCATTACCTTTCTTTTCTACACACCATGTAACTATTTATTTTAATTATATGTATATTGTTTTAATATTTGCACAGACAGATAGATCGGTTTTCGCACTCAATATTAGTATGGGTAAATAGAAGTCTAGATTGTTTTAAAGAGACTTGGATCAACCCTAGATGCATATATCCGCACCCCCGTCAATTACCAGCCCTGACCGATCCGAGGCGAGACTTATTGACGCACTCGTCGCGCCGATCGCCGTCTCCCTGAGCTTTATCAGAGTCATTGTCAAACAATACCTCTTCCAGCCGAATGTAATGGCACAAACAATTTAACGTTAAACACGTGAATTTGTGTAAAACATTTGGAATAAAAGTTACAAGTGTTGCTATCCTACTGCTGGGCATAAGCCTCTTTTCTCCTTTTTTTGGAGAGAAGGATTGCAACTTACACGCTGCTGCAATGCAGATTCGTAGGTTAACTATATCCCCAGAATTATCTAGAGATATGCAGGTTTCCTCATGATGTATTAATAAGTAATAAAATAAATGCTATCATAGCTATGGAATAAAAATAAAAATAATAAAATATTCTTTTTACAAGCTGTGATAGGCGAACGACTAAAGCAAGATCCTCACCAAGAGCTTACTGGTTTAAATAATGTGCAATCTTTAAGTTCTCTTATTGATGTTTATTTAAAATTCGATGAATAAAATCTGCATATAGTTACTGGTGGAAGTTTCATACGAAACATCATCGTTCGCCATCATTCTCCTGCCCATATCCCACTCTAGGTGTGGTCGGCACGACATGTTTCAAACATGTCGTTACATGATTTGACTAGGTATTTTAGGACTAGCCGCGTGACTGACGTTAACTTACTTTAGTCGCCTTTTACGACACCTCGGTATAAAATGAGGGTGGTCTATTCTACTAAGCCAGATACCACACGGCGAAAGTTTCATACGAAACAACTTATAAAAATTACAACACTATGTTGCTACTAAAAAAGTTTTAAATTTTTCAATACGCACGGCACTAAGTGGCGACTCCGTGATCTCTAGTTACAAGTTACGGTGCTATATTTTTTTATTACACATTGAATCAAGAGGATCTCTCAGATGCAATAATGTGCCACTTTGTTAATGAAACTGGTTTTGGTAAGAGCATGATTCAACTTTCAGTATGAGATAATTTATATTTACCAATTTGTATTTTGCAATTGTTTTTGGGGCCTTAGCTAGCTACCAGCAGAGCTATATTGTAGACAAACAAATTTTTACGAGGACCTAGCTTGTGAAAACCGTAAAGGGGTATGCCCCTTCTAGGTTTAAAAGCTTCCATTTTAGACTGCATCTTCACTACTATCAGATAAGATAACAGTCAACCGTAATTAAAAGAATCAAAAACAAAGTATATAGTAATCTCAAAATTTATTCGTTGAGTATAATAATATATGTACTACTAAAACGAGTCTGGTTTACAGTCGCAAGAAATTACAATATTTACATTGTTCACACATTAATTATGTTTCTCTAGACAGTTTTATACGACTGTAATAATTATAATAATTAATTGTTGAAAAACTGGATTAAATCCTATTTTATTATCAATAAAAGCTAGTATTAAAATATGTTTGCAATAAGTTGTATAATTCATGAATCGAGCTTTGTTTTGAATCTTTTATATGACTAATATATTTATTACATATATTTGAATAAAAATCTTTGTTTGTTGTTTAAATAATTGTTACATTTTGGTTTTGTGGTAATTTTTTTTTTACTCATTATATTTTTGAACTTATCTAATCGATTGGAAAAGAAGGTCTTGACGATTGTGTACCGTCCAAATTCTTTCATTAGGTCTTTAATGACCAGCAGTGGGTATCCATAGATTAGAAAGGACTTTCATAATAAGTAGAAAATTGAAAACTTCTTTCTGTTTAACGATTCAGCCTAAAAAATGTGATATATGAAAACACTGCCCGTGGCTTGCTGGCTTCGATTTTAATGTAAAAATAATCAATACCTACTACTATGTTGTGTCTTAAGTATTTCCACAAAAAGGATATTTTTAAATTCTATATGTTACCTTGGTGTCCAAGCTTTAATTGTGGCAAATTTCATTAATATTGTTGCAGCAGGTTAACGGTGAAAGCGCAATAGACACAAAAGTGACAGACAGACTTTCACATTTATAAGACTAGTATGTTCAAATTTAAATTCAAATCATTCTTTATTGAAGTTAACTTGTAAACCAGTACTTTTGAATCGTCAACTCTACTTCTGGTTTAGAAACTGCTCGTATCGAGAAGAGCATACTGGCTCTTCTGATTCATTATTTTGAATTTGAATTAATAGTTTTGTCAACAAATGTAATGACACAGCTAAAATTGATTGCGTTATTTTATTATATTATACAATCGTATCGATTTACGAACCTATATATTGTAATATCCATATTGAATATCGAATAAACCTAAATCAAGATACACCTACACGTCCAACAAAATGTATTTAAGGATAGTGATATTATGATTCCCGTCACCCTAGCGGGGTGATGCGTAGGGACGCTACGCCCGCACTGTAATCCCGAAAACGATATGTATAAGTTCAATCATATGATTTACACCCGCTTCCAATATCCGTAACGTAGATAAAATACTTGACTGCTTTTGTTTTGAAATATCATGCGAAAATAAGGTCCAATATTATGCAAAAAATACGGTCAAATATTATGCAAAAATACGACTCAATGTAGCCGTTTAACAAACATAAAAATATACTGTTTCCTAAAAAAGATAGTCTATCTGAATTAATATAAAACTCTAATACTACGATGTCTAATGATGATAATAAACATTCATTTTACAATTAAAGACTATTCAAAATCATAATAGTAAAAATCTTGGTGTTTAAATTATGTTCTGCTTTTTCATAAACCGATGAATGTTTGTCTGAACTTTTCGAGGAACATCAATACAACATAATTGTTCTCATGGAGTGATCTACACTACATCTTCTATACATACTTCTCTCTACATCACCTTCATACAAATTCGCATCGTTTGTTTCGGATTTTGTGTTAAAGTATTTTCCCGAAGGAAAACAGGAGTAAGACCAGTATATAAGCTTCAATCGTACTATTTATATTAATCAATCAATTATATTAATATAGTTCAAACGAATCAACAGTGAATACGTTCGACTTTCGCATTGACAATATTGGTAAGGATTAGAAGCAATATTTTTCTTCAACTACTAGACAGATTCTCAAGAGAATCTCACGCCGTACATCTTATTCCGTCTAGGTTCACCTGGTCCCCAACTTTTTGTTGTCATTTGTAGTTCTAGTAGAGGTCCCACACTGCGTTATCCAGGGTCGTCGCGCTAGCAACTTGAGCGCGCTAGCGTTCTGCTACGGATTTCTCATTTCTGATTTAAAACTCTGAGTATAGTTTATACTATCACCCGTTGAGCGACTTAGTGCCTTTTAATGAGGCCCATAGTTAACATTAATTCAATCTCAATCCTACTAATAATATGGATGTCAAACTATGTGGGTGTGTGTTTGTAACGATTTACCTCTGCAATGGTTTAATAGCTGTGGACAAAATTTAGCATACAGATAAGTCTAAACTTTTGAATAACAATCCTAAAACCTTTTTTTTTACTATAATAACATACCCACTGATCACTGCTCGCTTTTTAGACATCTTGCACCGCACGTATAACGATAATGACTAGACAAAAGTAATAATAAAAATTATTTTGCTATAATCCGCGATACAGTAAATAGAAAATATATATAGTGCTAAATGTATAGTGGACTATAGCGCGGATTATAACAAAATAATTTTTATTATTACTTTTGTATTATGAATCTCCGCAAAGTAACGCCTAAATCTATAAATTAGATAATGACTAGATTTTAAAAACTATATCAAAAAGATAAATTTATAAAGACTTTTTTTATTATTTGCAATATCTAAAATAGCATACTGTTTGCAATGTTCTACACCGAATATCGAGGAGCATCAATATTTCATACGCGGGTAATATCGGTTTAAACTGGCCGAGTCGTTATTGCGCTGAACTTTATGGGGAGTCACCCCTGATACATAAATTGGGAGAAGTGCAGTGCTTTTATGGAAAGGTAAAATGTGTTCCGCAACATGGTATTGATTTTGCAGATTGGATAAGGATTAACAGGTGTAATCATTATATTTTATGCAACTGATCTTTAAATATTGTTGACGTTTAATTGATTAATATATTGTTTATTATTATTATTTGTTTTTTATGTATCTGCGCAAAATAACACCTAATTCTACAAATTACTTTGTGCTTTAGTTTCCCAATATTTAAATAGAAACTATTTTTTCGCATGTCCCAGTTATTAGATGACGAAAGAATTGAATACTACGTTCATTTCTTTCATATGCCAATATAGCAATTTTTGTGTTGTAAAATAGAACATAAAGGCTTATTTATATTCTAATATAGAGACTGTATCATATAAAATTTAATGAAATTGACAAAACTTACCTAGGTAAAACTTTAGTGTTGGTATTAAATATTAAAAGCGTGATCTTTTTATATTTAAAACTACTTACGTAGATTCTAACTTCTAAAATTTCTTCTTCTTCTTGCGGTCCCTCATTACTGAGGATCGTAGTCATCTGAACGTTTCCTTCCTATGATATGCCTCCACTTATTCCGATCCAAAGTAGTCCTTACCGTCTGATAGAATTTGGATGAGGAGTGGCTTCTTTCACTTGGTCAGACCATCGAGTTAGCGTTTGTGACCGCCCTTGTGGTTGGTATCTTGCCTTCTGTATTACCAAAAATAGCTAGTTATTCAATTTTGCCACCTCTTCGCATTATGTGACTGAAATGTGAAAGTATGCAGACAGGTAGTGGACAGTCAGGTTTTTACGCCGAGTTGAGAGAGTATAGATACATATGTGCGTTTGACCGTTTAGGATATTCGGCTTCTTAGAAATGAAAAGATGAATGAATCCTTATCATCCTAAAAACGTTAGTTACTTTAAGTATTCCGTTTCCTTTTTTCTATTTAAGTGATTATCGTAGAAGTATTATAAAATAAAAACTAACGCACGAGTAAAATATTGTCAAAACAAAATATTGTCTATGAAGCCGGGAAGAATCGCATGTAACAGACTGGATTAATCAGCGAAGATAATTTAATATTTGAATGACACAACACTAATATCCCGCAGCTACGTACATAGTCATGATGTTTAGAGCTCACAATCATCTCGTCCAGAGCCCCCTTTCAATCTTTTCTGTAATAAATAAAAGGGGCAATAAAACGGGGACCATTGACGGGTTGAGCCCTCCACGCCGCCTCTACGCCACCTCGTTGTGTACTTTTGCGCTTTCCATCCGAGATTGTCACTTAAAGATATGTACCTGTCATTACAGTTAGTTTTTGTATCTAGTATGCATAGTAATATGTATAATTATTTTCTAAAAATTAAAATGAATCTCCTTTCACTTGGTCATCGTACCATGCGTGAAGGAATTTGAATTTTATTTTTGGCTAGTCAATTATAGTCAGGAATTAAATGAACGACCTGAAGGCCTACCATGAACTCTTATTGTGACTATGACGACCGCGAACCGCTTTCTTTTCGTACTATGAAGTGTGAATTGCATTGGGGTCGTAAGTTTGAAAAGGATAACGTTATATGAACTATATATAACTCTGTCTCTTTTACTCACATGTTTTTAGGACGAATTCCGAACGCTAATTCGGCAACGACTTAAAGTGCGCGTCTTTAAGACGTCATGGTATGAAAAAGCAAAACAATTTCTATTATTATTACTTTTGCAAAACAATTTCGTTTACGTCTTTAATCGAGTTAATAAGAGTTCTTGGTAGGCCTGCTGATCTTTACATCCATGTTACTCATTAACTATTAACCGTCGGATAATTCTGCGTGGTGCAAGTAGCCCCCCCATATGATTATAATTTCCTAGTAATGCTTAATACTAATTTTTACAATTTATAGATATTTCAGTCATAATAATGATTTTGAAAATCTTTATGTATTCTTTTTATCGTCTGCTAAATATAAAAATAGGGTTATAAAAATCATTAAATCATTTAAATTAGACAGAACACTGTCAAAACTTTTATAAACATACTAATCTCATAATTTAAGAAAATACTGTTAATCGCAAAATTTAATAGGTGGGTAACGGTGGGAGTTAAAAAATTAAAAAAAAAGTTTATTCACCTGAGTATAAATTACTTTATCTCAACGCTTACCCAGCTTTCATTAATTCAAAATTTGTAATTGAACTTTTAAAAACGTCGACCAATCTTAAACTTGTTAAAGTAAATGAGACAATCTATTTAAGATTATTTCTCCGATGCCGGCTGACTGCTAATGATAATTTAACCATAATTATGATAAAGCTCCCTTATATATTATACTGTATTAAATATTTAAACTTAATTTAATTAAATACTTGTTTTACACTTTTTCCCATGGAAAGGGCTGCTATCACTGACAAAATACGTTATTAAGATAATAATATCACATTTTATCGGTTATATTTTAAAATGTCATGTGTTTTCCATTATTTATATCACTTGCTCTGCATTTAAACAATTTATTCTTGAAATAATCACCCACCTCGAGTTCATATGCTTCTTATTATGGTAATTTGTATCTATTGCAACCTAACCTAATAGCTGAATTGAGAAACGACTGTCTACAATTTGAAAACTTCCTCTATTGAAGCGACTGCTACTTACAAAGAAAGCACATCTGCATATCCATGCACTTTCTACACTCTTTAAGAAATATAACTCGCCGCAACTAAACAACAAAAGTATCAAGGTGAACTAACTTCATATCTGTAACGTCGTATTTAAATTTTTTTGTTGAAAATGGATCAATAAATTATTAGGATATATAACATAGGCTACGCACATTGCTGAATATAAGGGAATAAAATAGCGAGTACAAATTCGTTGACGTATGTTAAGGAGTTGCCTTGGATGATTAGATTGTCTTATTGTAAACTAAACAAAAAAACTTTCTTTGTGTTTCATTATATATATAAAATCCCGTGTCACGAAATGCGTTTACGTTAATCTTCAAAACTATGATACCGATAACAACCGATATGAACCGATACCAATGAAATTTTGTAGGTTATATTTTGGTCGAACTTTTGGGGTAGGATAGTTTTTATCTCGATTACTGATAAGGTTTTTATGTTCTAATTTATTTCTAAGTTCTATAATTTTTTATACACGTCAGACTAAAGGTATTTTATTTACGATGAGTCAAAGTCAAGTCAAGTCCGTATGTTTAAGAAGTAGTTTCTATATCACGATACGCGATATAGGTTCTAATGAACCGGAAATTTAACAAATATTATTTAAATAGTTAAGGCAGAACAACGTCTGTCGGATCAACTAGTAATTTTATAAAATACTAGTAAACTTCTCTTACTAAAAGCCGTTTTAGAAGTATTGAAGCTACGTTAAAAATAGTTGCATGTAATTGGAGATGAGAGTATATGCGCTTGGAATATTTAAAACGCCAGGTGAGGAGACAGATTGTTAATGCACCGAGAACGAAGCATGGTGTGCTAGAGTAAAGCCTTGGTAGTATTCCACTTGACTAGCCATGTCATCGCCGTAAGTGGGTTAAATACTTCGTGCAATTTAATTGCGAGCGCAAAATGCGCAAGGGATGTATATCATTTTATATTTAAGGATCCTTGTTTGTTTTGATGTGATTACGTTTAAGAGGTGGGCGGTAAGCTAGCGGTTATATTTGTTTGAGGGAAAATAACAGACTTATTTTAAGCGTGCCGCATATTAATGCAGAGTAAAGGATAAATTTTATGGTGCTATAATTAAAACGCGTATTATTTTCGTCATCTCGATTTACGTCTGCTAAATTATTTATAGGTTTTTTTTATAGATTTCTGTTATTAGCACGAGAAATCGTGTTTTCGTTGTATCTAATTGTTTCTCTTTGAATTGACGTTAAATATAAAAGGGAGTTTAAGGAAGATAAATTTTTAAATTTAAACTATCGTGAGTGGTGTTCATTATTAATGTTGAGAGACCGGCTATACTCACGTCTTATTTTATCGGATGAGCCTGACTAGTGACCCGAGTCGCGCCCAGCGAGCTGCTACACGCAGTTCCCGCAGCGACAACGCCGCGGAAGATAAATTGTTGAATTGAAATTATTTTTACCAATTTTGATTCAATATTTTTCTGATACAAGGAAGGTTAATATTACGAAAGTCCATAAAAAAGGATGCCAAAAAATTTTGTTCATAAATAACCAATTTTGAAGGACTGGGAATATCGTTATAAATCATAATTGAGGTGCAAATGAATCGTTCCATAACATCTTCTATTAATTGGAATTATATGTTTTATACAAAGAAGCTACTAGTTATTATTTAATGTGTTGTTAGCCTTGATTCTCGTGTTACTTATCTATCAAAAAAATTTCCATTGCAACACCAATGGAAATTTGAGATAAATTAACATAGGCATTAGAATAAATTGAAACTACAGCCTCAATAACAAAAGAAATTACGTTTATAATAAAATATAATAATGCTTAGATGTCTTATTATAGATGAAAAATCCTTCTGTCTCTATTTTTTTTGGATAAAAGCACCACATACCCCAAAAATTCTCTAAAGACATGCAGGTTTCCGCATGATGTATTTCTTTTGAAAAGCGTTTGATGAAGCGAATTGCAAATATCAATTAGGCACATGAGTTTTAAGAAAAATAGTCATTGGTACCCAACCCCTGCCCGGGGTTTGAACTCGTGACCCCTTCGAAGGAGTCGCACGGTCACCGCTGGGCTATCACAGCTTAAAATTCACTAAACTTTACACAAAATTCTCATCTACTCAATGAAAATGTACATCCCTTAAACGAGATTTAAAACATCATAAGCGAAACATGAGACAAAACGCACTAGCTGGAATGTATCTACGCTCACATGAACCACCCTTGGCAAAAGACACATATGTAAAAACGTTACTCGGGAGTCACTTCAATCAATACACGCACTAGATGATTTAAACACTTTCTTACGGAATACTTATCAATTTTCAACCTTAACAATATATACTCAAAGTTTAAAATGTTCGTTTGAGAGAGATTTTTTTCTCCAGACGATGTGAACAACAAATATCCTGTCGGACAATATTCACTCTTATGACAAAGTAAAATCATACCGTACAATAGCGAGTCCCGGAGGGACGGAGGAAGAGTTAGGTTTTTTGTGAATATAAAAATATGAGCCCCCTTTTACAATCCCATTGTGTCGGATATTGATCCCCATAATAGTATGAGCCGACTGGTTTTCGCATCTTAATAATAGGGAAAGAGTGATTAATGTCGTACTCGTTATTTGATTTATTGAATGTCGATTTCATTAAACATTTATAGTCATTATCAACTTTAATTCCACAGCCCTTTTCTGTCTTTTGTCCACTAAGCTTAACCAAAGGTTTTTTTTTTAATTTCTGTTGTACTGCGACGATTTTTGGCATTGTCCATACTGATATGAAAATTGCGAAAGTTTATCACGTTATAAATAAAATAAATACGACAGTTTAGACCATACAGGCAATATCATTGTTAGTTGCTAGTTGTTTATTATTTAATTAAGAAATCATCAGGGTCTTTTATTGATGATAGTTTTGATACATCTTCTTTTTTGTGAACACAATGATTATTTTTGAAAAGTTTCTTAGTGCCGGTTCTTCTGGGTAAAACCACCTTTCCAGTCAAGTCGTAAATTCATTGTAATTTGACGAGACGAATTTTGTATTATAAGTATTATAACTCTATACTTATAATAAAGTTATGTTAAATTAATAGAATATAATGTAATAATCAATAGGAAAATGGAAAAGGACTAAAAAGTGTCCTAAATAAATTATATACCGATAAAACTATAGTCAAAATGCGCCCTACGTTTTTTTATATAATTTCAAACAACTTTAAAACAATTGTGTCTACTTCGTTTATAATGGGATTATTATACAATGTACAAGAGCGATTATTAAAAACCATATTAAAACATTTAGTAAAACACGAGATTAGATTTTATCAACTGTGAAACAATTTGGATGTAATTATGTTATTAGATTAATTATTTTAAAGTAACGACTGTACAAAGAACAGTCGGTAGAATAATTAGTGCTTACCGTTGTTTTTCGCATCTGATAACAAATTCAATGCTGACGCGTGAACAAGTCATGAATTATATCGCTATTAGTGTCATTAAAAAGGACACAAAAAACGAATGAATGTTTATTGGATGTAATTTGTGATATGGCGAGTTCATTCGGATATTCTGAAAGAGTGAATGAGAGAGAGATACGAGTATATATTATTATAAAAAGGACATTAAAAGCCGATTAAAAGTTGCGCGTATTAAATAAGAATCGCAGAAAACTGTATTTTTAATAAATTAAGCTAATAAATTAACTAGAGCCAAGTAATTCGTTTTTTGGTAAAATTTTTCTTTTCTCAGATACGAGAATTCCAATCTTATACTTCATTTCGTGTACAATGAAATTCTACTGTTCCCTAAATTAAAAGATTTAAAATTGCATCTATATAATATTATATAGTATAATATTATCAACTATATCAAATAAGTTAATTAAAATAAAAAATTAATACTGCAAAATATAAGAAAATACTTATTCAGTCTATTACGTACATTAGGTGTGTAGTGCATGAAATAATAATAATAATCAAAGTTTATCTTTATCTCATCAGAAGAACAAGTGAATAGAATACAAATGAATAGAGATTGTTATATTTAGCGGTTACATTAAATAAATACATTTAGTTCATTATTTTTTTATTAAATTAAAAAGTCAATCAATATTGATTGACTTTTTAATTGAACCCGTTGGCGTTGTGGGTAGTGACCCTGTCTTCAGCTCCGCGGGTCGCGGGTTCGATTCCCGCCGAGGGCCAACATTTTCTATAAACAAATTGTTGGTTCTTCGAGCCTGGGTGTGTATTTGTATTTAAGTATGTATTTAAACTTATATATGTAGTTTATCTAACAGTTGTCCGTCACCCATAACACAAGTATTAAGTTACTTACTTTGGAGACGGACGACCGTGTGTGTAAATGTCCTATATATTTATTATTTATTATTATTATTATTATTATTATTTATGTCACTTATGTAATGTACTTGTATACACTTTTTTATATACCACTGTACTATACGCTACGGGGTTGAACCGCAATGCTACGGCGCGACCCACAAGCTACGTGATTACTTAAAGCACGTAACGGGCCAGGCCATTGACCCCACAGTGACCTGCGCGAGCGCCTGTCGTCGCCCTATTTTATTGAATAGATATGTAACAGATGCGGGATTCGGCAACAACTAATTGTAAACCTCCATGAAAAAATGTTTCTTTTGGAAAGTCGTCAAAAATAGTAATACTCTATGTGTGTTTTAAAAAGTTATTACTGTATATTTATTTTTATTCACTGGAATCGGGATAATAAAGCGGTACAGTCTGAAGGCAGAAATTGCACTATTTATACTTTCTGCATTAATTCCTCTTATCATTAAACATGAAATAAATCTAAAATCTTTTTAAGGCTTTAATCGTGATTAAATCATGATTGAACCCTAAAAACAGATAAATATAAAATAAATATATGGGACATTTACACACACGGTCGTCCGTCCCCAAAGTAAGTAACTTAATACTTGTGTTATGGGTGACGGACAACTGGTAGATATACACATTTATAAGTTTAAATACATACTTAAATACAAATACACACCCAGGCTCGAAGAACCAACAATTTGTTTATAGAAAATGTTGGCCCTCGGCGGGAATCGAACCCGCGACCCGCGGAGCTGAAGGCAGCGTCACTACCCACTGCTCCAACGGGCCAGTCAGATCTTCCTAGTAAGTCGGTAGTGTCTAGAGAATGGTCTAAATGATTGTTTATTTTTTTCTTATTCCTAAGCAAACGGTGTGATATTCATATGTTAAAATATTCTGTTTAAATAAAATATAGTTTTCTTGCTGGTATTAACTTTGTTCGTTACAGTTTCTTTTCTATACTAGGGACTATAAAACTATAGGAATATAGAATCATTAAACTTTTGTTAGTCAGAAAAAGGGATTGTCATGTCTTACGCATTTGCTTGGTCTTTGACGGAAGCTCCAGGACGTGTTTCGGTCTCGTTAACAGATCTTCCCTGCCGCCATGGGACACCAAACATCGTGACGTTTATGGCTTTTATTATGGCCATTGTTAGGACTCAATGATACACACAGCCAAATCCATAGATCTAGAACTATAACGCTTCTACCATAGGCGTAAGAACTATAATGCAACTTTCGTGTTAATCAAACTATTTCGCCTATGGTGTCTGCTATATTATATTAGCTATACGGTCGCCTTAAACATATTAAGTTTAGCAATAAACTTTCTCAAGTATTTAGCAAAATTAAATTGTATTGTTTATAAAAAAAACTATATCAAATTCTTAGTCTTGATTTAGTTATTTGCCATTTGAAATTATTATTTATGAAGATATCGTTCTTTCTTTTGGTTTTTTCTTTTTTTTGACATCGAATGCTTGTTATATGTTTCTTAAAAGGAATTTCTACCTACTGTACTACTACACTATTATGCTTATACTCTGTATGTTATGATTATTTTTTAAATATAATAAAACTTTTACTACAATAATATTACTTGAAGTGTAAAAGTTATCCAACCAACATTAAAACAGCACAAATCCGTAATACTTTACTAATAAGACACTAATCTTTGAGTGACTAACGATTTCGTCAAAAGCACCATCTAGACAACAGGGTCTCTAATAGTCGTATTGAGTCAACATTCATGATGAGACTGACTTCAAAGTCCACTGATTAAACCAACTAATATACTTAATTGCAGAAATCCCCTTTCCGCAATTTAACAACTACACTAATGATATATGGTGATTTCCGATTAGGACGTACCCCCATTATAATATTACTACTTTAAAATGTTTATTTAAAGTGCTAAGTAACAAACCAACTAAATCAGTGTGGCAATTATAGGCGTCTTAGCTAGATTTACATTGTATACCTGCGAATTGAGAGAGGCGTGCCGCCTCGGGGCAGGTGATTGAAAGATACAACCGAGTGGCAATTGATTTCCGTGTTTCCGTGTCATAGATTACACTAATTTATGAGGTCTGTAGCTTGCGTTCGAAAAGTAGGACTATATAAAGTTATATTAGGGCAGTGCGTTATAGGGAAACTTAATTTATTTACGTCTTAAAATTTTGGTTTTTCTTTCTACGTTTCGCATTTTTAAACAACAAAATTTGCAGCTGAATACACGAATTTTAAAAGATTTTAAATAAATGAACATTTCACAAAAAATAGCAAATGAGTAAAAAAGTACTTAGTTGGCTAGACTATTTTTTTAATCATTTCTATAACATTTATATTTAAATAAAACAAACGACACCTCTTACGCTCGATCTTTATTCCCCTTATTTTTCAACGTTTATTTAAATAAAATATTAGATATAACATAGGATTATAAGACCCACCGCCGTGTGATATCCGACTGAGTAGAATAAAACACACTTATTTCTTACCCAGGTGTCGTAATAGGCAACTAAGGTAAGTTGAAGTCAGGCAGGTGGCCGGTCAAAGCATGTAACAACTTGTTTAAAACATGTTTTACACCACTTAGAGGGGATAAGGCCAGGACGATGATGATAGAAATATAAGATCCAAGCATCAGTTAGGCATTAAAAATTTGGAACTACTGTATTACCCGGAATGAGAAAATTTAGCTAATAAAATAAAGCGTTTTCTGCAACATCGCAGTAATTCCTCATCTTTTTCCGGTCTTCTTAAGATGATCTCGTAATTGGAGTTGTGTTAATTGGATACATCAGATGGATTTAAAAAAAATACCGTTACCTAATGGAATAACTGGTTTGAATATTTCAGTAGCATGTAGTTGCCGCAATAACAAAAACAAACTGTTGTCATTCCGGTACAATAACTTAATATGTAACAACACTCGGACTGACGGGGTTAACTGCCAAACTGTAAAAAAGTATTTAAAAGACGTGTCTATTTTAAAGACGGTGAGCTTGACCGTACAGGCTAAACCAGGGCTTCTAAAACGTTTGTCATTCCTGACCCCATTTATGATTCCAAGTTTCTTAACGACTTATTTAGAAAAATAAATTAATATTTTTTGATAATTTATTTATTAGGTAACAATATACATTTACATATGAATATATATAGTTTTAGAATTCGTTTTGAAACATACAAAAAGCTATCTGTCGGTGGAGAGTGGAGATCTCAAAACCTTTAACAAATGCGCGTGTCTAGACGCTGCAAGTCCACTGTATTCCGCCAACTGTAGTGATGTTATAAAATGGTATATATAAATATTTGACATTAAAATCTCTCGACCCCAAAATTTTGCTACGCAACCCCAAATGGAGTCGCGACCCATACTTTAAGAAGCTCTTTGTTAAACTCTACATTAAATTGACCAATTACATCACGTCGCATTTCAAAATATTAATAATATTAATAAATTTAAAATATGGTTCAACCAACTATGCTTGCTTAGGTGATGCGTCGCTTTACGATTTTGATGTGGAGTCTATCTCCTGATGTTGCTTCCGTTGCGGGACGAAACGATTGTCGAGTGCGTGTAACTGAACGTATGTAGTGCTTGTGTATTGTGGTGGAGGTTTGTGTATGTGTTTTTACGAATCCTGCATGTATCAGGTATGAAAGCGGATAGTCCACTTTATATTTTATATATATATTCTATTAATTTTAACGCGGATTAATTAATTAATTAGCAAAATAATTTTATTATTACTTTTGTTTTAGCACCGTGTCCGTATATTTTCTTAAATTCCTAATCATCAGTGTGTCACAAATAAAACAATCTGCGTACGTATTTGTTATTGAAATATGCACGATACACTTAAACCAGGTAGCCTTATACAATACATTATAATCCGGACAAAAAAAAGATATATCTCTCGACTGTGGTTCCCAGAAATCCCAAACGTGTTGAATAACAAAAGCAATTAGATACAGGTCGATACAAGGTCTCAACTTGATATTAAATGATCTTTGAAGAAAATTATTTGATAAATAGATCATTAGTTTTAAATAGAAATATAATTGTGTAATTACTTATATAAATTAACGACACGTAATATAAATACCAACGGACATTAAGGGTTGCCAAAGTGTTCGAAAGGTGGCCGTCTACAGTAAGACATAATATAGTAACTATTAAACCATATCATAATAGAGAGAGGAGTTTTGGACTTTCAGTCCTCACAGAATTGTAGATCTATAAAAAGTCCGCGAGCATGTCTCTATGTCTCGCGTTTAATTCACAATAACTACTTTTATGTTCAAAATTTGGAAAATTCGGGATAAGTTTCGTAAATCACTGAATTCCACGCGGCTGAATTCCGCTGGCACAGCTAGTATTATATAAAAACTTGCTGCAGACACCTGCCATGATATTGTTAATACTAAAATTTTATTTCACGCTTAATTAAGATAAGGCTAAATAACCTACATCTTGAGTAACACATTATATCTTATACTGCATATACCGTCGTTAAGATATCTCTCAAGCACAAACCTGTGACAGATGGAAAATCCGAAACAATTTTACACCTCGGTAAAGAGACAATCTACGATCAAAATAACAATTCTACTATCATCAATAGAATAATTAATGTAAAAATAATATTTGATAAAGATTTCGCTCACTAGATGCATAGCTGCCATACTCGTATTTTTGGCAGTAATTTAATTGACTTGTAAAATATTTTTACAAATGATTTCTGCCTTTTTTATATATTTTTTCCTTTTTTAATTAATAATATTTTGTTTACTATTTCTGCATTAACCACGTGAAATATATTTTCTGTAGGCGTCTTTATGAATTATCCATATTCTTCGTTTCAAGCTTTTACACCTGTAGTCTTCTAGCACCCTACAAAGCTTAGCCATCATTAGATAAGCTTGTGAAAAAAACAACATCTCTATGTAAAAAATATGTAAATATCTATAGAATGTGTCAAGTAATTTATATTACTAAATATGCCTACGCTGTTCGAAAGATAAGACAATTTACAGATGTCGAAACAGCAAAACTTTAACTTTAAGTTTATTTTGCTTACTTCCATAGCATTATGTCTTATGGAATATTGCTGTGGGGTAAATGCGCGGATAGTGAAAAAATTTTCGTATTACAAAAAAGAGCCATACGTGGCATCTACAATTTAAGTCCGCGTGATTCCCTGCGAGAGAAGTTTAAGGAAATAGGTATTCTTACATTTGCTTCACAATATATTTTAAACAATGTAATTTTTGTACATAAAAATATAAAGAATTATAAAACGATAGGTGATGTTATATAATAGACAAAGTAGGAACCGACATAAGCTTGCGACTCCTGCTTTGCGCCTAGCAAAAGTACGTAAATCGTTTGTGGGTATGGGTATAAGATTCTATAATAAAATTCCGAAATCAATTTTGGCCATGCCATTACAGCAGTTTAAAACCACTGTTAAAAAGAGGCTGATACAGAAAGCTTACTATACTGTTGAAGATTACTTAGATGATAAGGATGTGTGGATATAGGTGCACCTCTACCCTGTACAAGACAGTAAAAAATAAATGTAACTAGTGATAAGAATTATTCTTTGGCAAAAGAGCAACTGCCGAGTTTCTTGCTGGTTCTTCTCGGCAGGAACAGCTTTCCGAACCAGCAGTAAAGTTGACGATTCAAAAGCACTTGTTTACAAGTTTACTTGAATAAAGAATATTTTGAATTTGAATTTGAATTTGAATTAGTAAGTTGTATGTATAAATTGTTTTTTTTTCAAGATATCTAATCGTTTGTTTACTTATTTCACAATTATTAATAAAGAAACTTTTAACGCAAGTTTTTGTTTTAAATGTTTTATTATTGTCTCTGCCTATATATATATATATATATATATAGGAAGTAAATTTAGTTTGCGGGCATAAAAAGTAAACAGTTACAGTTTTACAACTACACAATCTCATACGAACTAAATAACAATCTAAGATATTGATCGTTTTTTCTTAACGGTATTGAATAATTGATCAAGTGAAAAAATATATAATGGTATTGTAACCGCAGTTACAAAATTTGATTAGCAGAATGGTCACGTCGGAATTCGTCTATGAACACGACACAAAAAAATTAAGTATAACAAATTTTTGGATGCGTTAATTTTGTTTGGATAGAAAGCGTTAAGTAAATAGATGTCAAAATGCAATTTGCCGTTTATTTTTTAATTAATTTAGAACATTAATGAATTATTGTTTAACTCTTGAATAAAACCCATCTATTCATTTACACGCGCATTATTTTTAATTTAACTAGATTCAAGTATATTACCCTAAAAGTTTAAAAATGTGTTTAATAATTAGGTCCAACAGAGCTGTTTTCAGTTGATATCGAGACATTAACAAAATTTGACTGCTTATTAGTAATTTTTTGTGCACATGACGTATAATCAAATGATTATACGTCATTCTGATAATAAAAAATACAAATTAAGAGCATGAAATAAAAGATAAAAATTAAAGATATGAAGAAGATATTATACCACTTAACGTTTTTGTACTTGATAAAATTAGACATAAAAAAAAACAGGATTTAAATAAAAGTATTATTTTCATTTATCATTTAAATTTTACGAATTATATTAACATCATCATTCATATTATTATACTAATCTAATTATGGTCTGCATCATACTTTTCGCTTCCATTCTCTCCTATCATTCGTCAATCTCTGGCGCTACTCCTTTTCTATGTATGTCATAATTCAGATAATCCAATAATCAGTTATTCTTAGTTACTCACATAACCATCGACAATCATATTTAACACTCGTTTAGTCAAATGATTTATAGAAGCAGGCGTTACTTTGCGGAATTCCATATTACAGGCACTATAACAAAATCACCTCGCTATAATCCGCACCCGTGCGGATTATAACGAGTTTGTTTTGTTATAGTCACTCGTTTAGTCACATGATTTTCATTCATCATTTCATTATTTCATGCAATATACAACTATTAACAATATAACATTCTAATTACGATAAATGAGAGAATGATAAAACACAAGCAATATAACAGAACTAACTACTTTGCTATAATCCGCACGGGTTAAGTGAATGCATGCAAAGCCAATGTGTATGAAGCAGGCAAAATTTACGCACCTTATACATGCAGGACCAGCCACCACATGCACCCCAAGGCGCAATTCACCAGCAACAACGAACACAAAAGCAGCACACACACCCACCACCACAATCTCGACGATCGTTTCGCCCCGAAACCGAAGCATCATCAGGAGGATAGGCTTCACGACAAAAATCGTACTGCCGTACCGTACTTGCTGGTGAATTGCGCCTTGGGGTGCATGTGGTGGCTGGTCCTGCATGTATAAGGTGCGTAAATTTTGCCTGCTTCATACACATTGGCTTTGCATGCATTCACTTAACCCGTGCGGATTATAGCAAAGTAGTTAGTTCTGTTATATTGCTTGTAATATGGAATTCCGCAAAGTAACGCCTGCTTCTATAAATCATTATAAATAATGATAAAACAATGTATGTATATGGTTTCTTTTTTATTCATTTTATAATTTGTATGTGTTTGTATGCATACCGCATCCAATCGTTGGATACCTTTGTAGCTCAGTGCTTTAGATTCGTTGTTCAGGGGCAAGTGGAACGGTACTGCGGGCGACGACCCGAGATGAGCGTCGATAACTCATCGCTGTATTTATTCACTATTATCGAATTGTGGCCAATGAGTGAGTCGACATTGTGACTAATTTGGCCAGTGCCCCGGAATATACGTTCTGGAAGCTCACAAGAATTGGATTAACATCGGACTATCGTCTGCCCACTCTACACATCCGTCATGTTATTTATAAAGAGAATTTTATTTGAAAAAATAACATAATTTATAGAACTAGGCGTTAGTTCTCAGAGATCCATTATACAAAAGTAATGGTAATATTATTTTGTTATAAGTCAAGATGAAAGCTATATAAAAAAAAGTAAAGAGTAAAGTAATGGCCTGTTTCTATGCCCACTGCTGGGCTAAGGCCTACTCTCTCCGTTTTTGGAGAGAAGGATTGGAGCTAAGACCTACCACGCTGCTCCAATGCGGATTGGTAGGTTACACATATTCCCAGAATTTTTTAGAGATATGCAGGTTTCCTCACGATGTTTTCCTTCACCGAAAAGCGTGTGATAAATTGCAGTTATCAATTAGACACATAAGTTATATTTGAAAAACTCATTGGTGTCTGCACAAGAAAAGAAAAGGAAGGAAGGAAAGCTATATATGTAATGCTAAATGTAGAGTTTACTAAAGCTCAAAGTAGCGGCCTGTTACAATCCCACTGCTGGAAATAGGCCTCCTCTCTCCATTTCTGGAGACAAGGGTTGGAGCTAAGACCTACTATGCTGCTCCAATGCGGATTGGTAGATTACACATATCTCCAGAATGCTCTAGAGATATGCAGGTTTCCTCATGATGTTTTCCTTCACCGAAAAGCGTGTGATAAATTGCAGTTATCAATTAGACACATAAGTTGTATTTGAAAAACTCATTGGTGTCTGCACAAGAAAAGAAAAGGAAGGAAGGAAAGCTATATATGTAATGCTAAATGTAGAGTTTACTATCCATTTTCACACCTTAAATAGATAAATAAATTTGCAATACATTGCATCCATCATCTCCTGAGGATGCTGCAGCTACTCTCGGCCTTTATCTAAATCAAAAAATCATTAATACGAGCAAACAGTTTTTCCACTTCTAATATTACTATAGAATTTATATGAGTAACGGCCTGTTACTAGCCCACTTCTGGGCATATACCTCCTCTTTGCATTTTCGGAGGAAAGGATTGGAGCCAAGATCCAACACACTGCTTCAATAGGGATTGGTAGGTTACACATATATCCCCAAAATTTTCTAGATATATGCAGATTTCTCGATTCAGATTCCTCACGATGTTTGCCTTCATCGAGAACCCAATTCCACATATAAGTTTTAACAGAAACTTATTGGTGCCTGCCCGAAATTGGAGACAGCGAGCCTCTCATTAAATCGCATGGTCTATCTACCTATATCTGCTGGGCTATCACAGCTTTTGGAATTTATATGTTTATAATAATATGAAATAAAACAAAATTTTACTCAAAGATTTATATGTATATTTGAACATATTACATACATATATATATTTGAATTAGTAGTAAAAGTTCTATGTGTGAAAACTTGTAATTGGCCTTATTTCCTAATTTATTTTAGTAACTATTTTGATGTATTAGCTGTAAGTTTTCCTTATATAAAAAAAAAGTGAGTATTAAGTTAGAACGATAAAATAAATAGACGCGATTTTCGAGGCAAATAGTGTAAAGAAACCAGCATATCTTTGAAGAATTTCTGGGATATGCGCTACTTTCAATCCACAATGAAGAAACAGCGTGATATATTGTAAATAACAGTGAGGTACGTAAGTTTTTCAAGAAAAGTTATTGTTGCCTGCCCGAGGTTTAGTTGGTTTGAGTCACACGGTTTCACCGTTCGACTATCGCAGTATTACACAGTATGTAATTGCAGTGTATTCATCGCGTATCGAAGTGTCGGTGTAATACAGAAATGTTGAAACTGGTTCCCTCCGGAACGCAGTGACCCGTCGGACTCCCAAGGAATATTGAATCGCGAGTTAGGATCTCCTTGCTCGGCATAACGAATTAGAATTGGCGCCAACTGAGGTATTTATCGTGTATCGTGTGTTGTTTGTTATTTAATTGTGTTGCGAATATTTTAAACTTACAGTACAAAAATTAATATGAGCTATATAAATAAATAATTTATAAGATTAGGCGTTACATTGCGGAGATCCATAATATTAAAGTTATAATGAAATTACTTTTATATAATCCACTTTTAAGTACATTGAAATAAAAAATATTCACACACATACATACATACATACATATATATATATATATATATATATATATATATATATATATATATACATACATACATACAGAATTCGTAAATCATGCACGAACTTCTACCATCGCCACGACACTACTTAAGCACTAAAATTCCAAAAAATCACTATCACAAACAATCGATACACCTCGCAACCGAAGCATCATCAAGAGATAGACTCTACAATTAAAACGCAAAGCGACGCATCACCAGAGGATAGTTACATATATACTAATTGGTTGAACCTCCATCGTTTATTTTTCCCTCCAACATGTGTAAAAGCCTTGAACTAGAAACATTTATTTGAATATTAACAGGGTTTTTTTTTTGTAATAAACAGTATATTTTGTACCAATTTTAGTTTCTGGTAGATTTATTGTTAAAGTCATGGTCATAAAGATGGGACCAAATACCTTTATATATAATAATTGATGTTTTTCTGTATGTCCTTTATAGACTCCGAAAAACAGCTGGACTGATTTTAATGAAATTTTCAGATTATTTTTAGAATCACCCAGCGGATATTCCTTTAAAGTTTGGTGGCGATCGGAACATTTTTTTTAAACTAATGAGATCTCTTTTGAGGGGAATTCGAAAGCAGACTGAGTCCCAGCAACAGGTGGCCGGACAGCTAGTAATAAATAAAATGGTTTGTGTTAACATATCTAGTGTTGTAAAATTACGATACCTAAATATTTTTATTTAAATGTACTTGGACTATGCATGTATGTCGTTTGTTGGTCCAATTTTGAAAACGAGGTCATATAGGTCAAAGAACCAATAAACCAATTTAAATTTTGCAAGAGTATTTTTTTATTGGAGTTTCACAAATAATATATGAATTTTAAAAAGATGTGATCGCCCAGCTGAGTAGAATAGACCACCCTCATTTCTTACCGAGGTGTCGTAAAAGGCGACTAAGGTAAATTGAACCACCGTGTGGTATCTGGTTGAGTAGCATAGACCACCCTCTTTCTTGCCGAGGGGTCGTAAAATACGTCTGAGGTAAGTTGACGTAAAATACGTAGCCGAATCATGTGACAACATGTTTATAACAGTGCCGACCCCACTTAGAGTGGGATAAGGGCAGGAGGATGATGATGTGATCGCCCAGTGGTGAGACTGTGCGACTCTTTCATGGAGGCAGGAATTCCAACCACGTGTAAGCACCAATGAGTTTTTCTATTAAAACTTATGTATCTAATGGATAATTGCAATTTATCACACGCTTTACCGTGAAGGAAAACATTGTATGGAACAATGCATATTACTTGAGAATTTTAGAGATATGTGTAACCTACCAAATCCGCATTGGAGCAGCGTGCTAGGTCTTAGCTCAAATAATTCTCTCCAAAAACGGAGAGAAGAGACCTATCCCCAGCAGTGTTATGTAACAGGCCGTTATTTTCTTTACTTTTATCAAAAAGAAAATAAACTTCTTAAATAAAGTTATATTCGCAGGTGAACAAACTTTTGATTTTGTGTTGCTTTTTATCTTTAGAGCTTTTAAAAATTATAGTACATGAAAATATAATGAAATGTCAGTTATAAATTTAGTAAGATAAATTTGTTTAGGAGAAACGAGAATGAAAAATATTTATTGGTGATAATATCAGAGGAAAGAGGGCGATGAAAACAATTCTGTGTATGAGAAATTTCAGAACACAGACATTTTTCGTAAATAATATTGAACATAATATTGCATTTGAATATAAAGTAAGTAGTAAGTAGGCATATGCAATAATTTAGGCAATCAATATTCCTTCATATATCTATATGAAGGCATATTGATTGGTGTTGATATCCACTGCCAAAACAGTTGCATATTATATTACTATAACGCCGTGTGCGTGAAGTGTATGGTTGTCGCATATCAACTTTCTTAGACACACTTATTTAAACGCAAGGGCTTCATTAAGTAGTATTCTTTTGCATAAACTTACTTTTTAACTTACTATTATTATTGCATGCATCGACTTTCATCCGTCTTTTTCATTTTCGAATCTATCTATATATGGTATATATAAAAAAAATCATCAATATTTATTATATAGCGGATTTAATGTTAAGGCGTTACAGACAGACCAAGAAAACTAACACAAACATACTTAACACTTATAATGTTTGTACGATAAGTAATGATATTAGTATGATGATGATTAAAAATAATAATATTAATATTATGATGGGATTTAAGTCGCAACCAGCTGTGCACTAGATGACCGCCGAGTTTCCTGGCGGATTTTTCTCGGTAAGAGCACCTTTGCGAACCAGTGGTAGCTTTATTTAATTGGACAATTCAAAAGAGCTTGAATAAAATTTTGAATTTGAAATGATAGTTGACTATGATAGCCGGCTATTTCTGCGGTTTCACACGCTTGGAAATCAGGGCATTTAATTGATATCTTAAGTATAATATAAATTTTTGTGGTAACAATAAGAGATAGAGACATGCTGTCGCAGGCTTTTTTGTAGATCTCTAATTCTCTTGTACATTACTTTATTGTATATCTGAAGTTTTACGCGGCCCACGCGGTTAAAGCTCCCAGGAGGCGAGATTTTTTTAATAATTGCGCGACCTCTTTAACACAATATACAAAAATCGTTCTATTAACTTTACCTTCCGGAACACTTGCACTATCATTTAGAAAAAGCCGTATAAAAATCCGTTTAGTAGATTTTGAGATTGATACAGACAGATCAAATAGCTGTGATAGCCCAGCGGTGAGACCGTGCGACTCTTTCGAGGGGAACACGAGTTCAAACCCGGGCAGGCACCAATGAGTTTTTCTATTAAAACTCATGTGTCTAATTGATAATTGCAATTTATCACACGCTTTTCGGTGAAGGAAAACATCGTGAGGAAACCTGCATATCTCTAGAGAATTCTGGAGATATGTGTAACCTACCAATCCGCATTGGAGCAGCGTGGTAGGTCTTAGCTCCAACCCTTCTCTCCAGAAACGGAGAGAAGAGGCCTATTCCCAGTAGTGGGATTGTAACAGGCTGGTACTATACTTTTTTTTTTTTTTTTGCAGACATAGCTTTTGGGGACTTTGTTTTATAATAAGTATAGATGGCAACCCTGTGCGAAGATGCTCGCGTGTTACACATATACGGCGGTGGCGGGAAATGCAACCGTGTGCGTGGGTCGCGCCGTGATGTGTTGGTATTTATCCCACATTAGCATGCATCCGTTTCATTGATCCGACCTCTTTGTTCGCGTAAATTCATTATTTGGATAAATTCTAAGCATCAGTAATTAGAGTTAAAGTTATAAAGTTATAGTAATATTAATATAATAATAAAATGATATGACGATTTATGAATCCATCTTCACTGTCTCTTCAAAGCTTCAATTCGGAAACCCTTCACACACATATGCTACACGATCCACAGGCTATACTTTCCACACAACACACAAGTACAGGAGTGCCTAACTAAAATTACACTAACTCTTATCACATATAAAAATGATAACATGTTGTTACCTAGTTTCTTGGTTTAGGTCCGAGCTAGGTTCATAAATACCTACCGACGTGGTCGAGCCCCAACTTAGATCTTAATAATAATAAAAACATTTATTCTCTGTTAGATGATATACAAAAAATAAAATAAAGTGAAAAGTAACATTAGAAAACTAATTTTACCCCAGAGAAAAGGATGCGTCTCAGCAATATGAGTATTGCGGCATTGATTTTCAGACGCACCCTAAGAGTGGCGTCCCGGACTTTCCGTTAGTAACTCGAAACTTAAAACTACGATTAATTGACATTATCTCATAACATACCCAATAAAATTAACAGCACTTTATAACACTATACACACATTTATACTAATTCCATAGGCATATTATAGGGCAAATAGTACGGAGAACAGATGGACTTATGGGGTTTAGGTCTTCAGGTGTTGGAATGGTGGTCCCGCAGTGGAAAACGCAACGTCGACATAACCCCCACGAGGTGATCTGAAGATCTCAATAGTTTCGCCGCAAACCGCTAGATCCAAGCGGCACAACATCATGTGGTGAGGGGATCCCGTAAAGAGCATGTCCAGCAGTGGATGTCCATCTGTTGAAGAAGAAGAAGATAGTGTAACTTGAAACCCACATTTCAATTATATAAATGATTGGAAATATCGTCCTTAAATATTAACTTAAATAGTTATACTAGCTGTGCCAGCGGTTTCGCCCGCGTGGTAATCAGCGTCACAATTTTTTTCTAGACTTCAAACTTTAAACACAAAAATAGTTATTGTGAATTAACAATTCGCGATAGAGACATGCTATCGCTGACTTTTTGTAGTATTTTTATGGATCTACAATTCTCTAGTACATTACTTTAGCGTTTCTCTGCTGGTTTACGCAGAGCACGCGACTATAGCACATAAGCAAGCAAGTTTTTGAACAATTGCGTGATCTCTACATCAATTCGAACAAACTTCATCAAACTCGTCAATTTAGATAAGACCTATATGTACTATTTACTTTAACCATCCGGAAGTATTTTATTATCTTTTGGTGAAAACCGTACAAAACTCCGTTCAGTGGATTTTGAGAAAATCGCTTACATATAAACAGACAGCTTTTTGGGACTTTATTTTATAATAAGTATAGATTACAATATAATCGGATAAAAACATTATTGTTAGGTATTAAATATCGCAGTGATAACTTTGTATTTGTTATACCAAAGATTCGTCGGTTTGTTGCCAGGTAACACATCGGGCATTTAAAACAAAGCGATAGCTTTATATGCATGCCCCCACTCTTATACATCAGCCTTATTAACACATGTGGTTAATTTCAGTACTTTATTAAGCAAGATATAAAGTATAAAGAATTGATAGTTGTAAGCAACATCTGTCGGTCTGTCTGTTAGCAATAAATTCATAAACTATTAAACGGAATTTCACGGTTTTTTCGCAGATCTGTACGATAACTTTGCATTCGTAACACTAACAATTTTTTAAACATTTATAGTAATATCTAATAAATCTTTTTTGAATTAATCCGTTTAAATCAGTTTTATTTTAAAGTATTGTCTAAAGATGGGACAATTAAGTAGTAACCCCTTCTCCGAAGTAAGTAACTTGATAATTTATGAGTGATAGACAACTATTATATATATATACATATATTATTTTTAAATAGGTACTTATGTATATAAGTAGTAGTAGTAGTCTGTGTATAGACACAGACTTAAAAAACCAACAACTAGTTGTCAGAAAATGTTGGCCCTCGGCGGGTATCGAATATATAAAAATATATCATAAAATCTAATAAAATAATTATATCATAAAATAATATAATATAAAATCGGTATCATCAACACGATGAGCTGGAGGCAGGGTCACTATTGCGTCAACGGGTAGTGACGGGCCTAAGTCTGATAACTGGTTAGAGAACTTTTCAGTGCCTTAAAAACGTTGCTTTCGTATCGTGTATCATGTGTCGGTAATAGTAGATTTGTAATATAAAATACGACACTAAAAAGTGAGTCAGCTGAAGGTCCTCGAGGTGGTCGACGTATCTGGTGCTCCCTATGCATCGATTAGCGGAGGGAAGGGCTTCTTTTAGATATGCCCCTATCCAGCGCAGTCTGCGATTGAGAGTTGTTGCTGGCGGACTTCGGGACAATGGTTACAACATAACCCAGGCCCCGCTACCAGCAGCGTGGTAGTTCCATCACGCTGCTGGTTTTTTAAAAGGCGAGAGTCCGAAATACCCGTCTTTTATTGTCCATCGGGTGGCGGAACCCATAAGGGGTTTTTTCTTGATAAAAAGTATCTTTTTTATGATTCTACCCTACCCTAGTTCTGAAATAAATATTATCTTCTGTGTCTCTCCAACCCTGCGAATCTATCTCCGGATTTTTATAGCATATGTAAGCATGAATTGCGCCAAATTTCGTCGATATTGGTTCAGCGGATTGGCCGTGAAAACGTAACAGACAGAGAGACTTTCGCATGTATAATATTAGTAAGGATAGATGTAACGATGTTTTAAGTAATCGATTTTAAAACATCGATGTTTTGTTGTCTATCGATGATCATCGAAAATCTACATATCATCGAAACTAATAATGGACCACCCGTAACAAAATCGATATTTTTATTAGATACCTAGCATTTTTTATAACTTTTACTCGCATTTTAAACTTTTCCAGAACTTTCACAAATAATTGAAGACTAAAATTATCCAAATCGGTCCAGCACTTATCGAGTTTTAGCGGGACTAACGAACAGCAATTCATTTTATATTATATATAGATTTAAAATGGAAATCTATATACAAATGACAAAAAATCTTTTGAATCTAGAATGTTATAACATGTTTCGAAACATGCTTAGAGCAACGATCCTAATTAATGTTAAATGTTGATAATAGTCGACTTCCGTGATTATAATTCGTGGAATAATCTTATGATGAATAACTGGTTCGCCCTCGACAGACAGTAGAGGTGAACAGTTACTGCGCTTTAAAACTTGTCATGTGTCAATTTCGTAACCATTATGCATAACATCGAGCATATATCTTAGGATTAAATGATTGCAAACAATCATTATAATAAACATGTTAAAACTGTTTATATTTAAATATCAAAAAGCGGTTACCTATTGATTCTTGGGTTCAAGTGTAAATATAGTAATTTATAAAGTATTAACCTAGAAAACACACAAGCACATGCACATGCACAAGACAGAAATAGCGAAATGTAACTAGTTATAAGAATGATAATTTGAAAAGAACAACCCCCGAGCTTTATGCTGGCTCTTCTCGGCACTTTTCCGTATTAGCAGTAGAGTTGACGACTCAAAAACACTTCTTTACAAGTTTACTTGAATAGAATACTTTGAATTTGATATATAGAAGCAGGCCTTACTTTGCGGAATTCCATATTACAGGCACTATAACAGAAATACCTTGCTATAATCCGCACGGGTTAAGCGAATGCATGCAAAGTCAATGTATTGCATTGCGATTTTGTCGTGGAGCCTATCCTGCTGATGATGCTTCCTTCAGTTTCGGAGCGAAACGATCGTCGAGATTATGGTGGTGGTTGTGTGTGTTGCTTGTGTGCATTGCTGCTGGTGAAGGCGCCTTGGGGTGCGTGTGGTGACTTGTCCTGCATGTGTAACGTGCATAAATTTTGCCTGCTTCATACACATTGGCTTTGCATGCATTCGCGTAACCCGTGCGGATTATAGCAAGGTAGTTCTGTTATAGTGCCATTTTGAATTTGATTAAAAAACAATGAAATTTTTCACGAATATAGTATAATTCATCAAGAATAATTTCTCTTTTAAAAATAAGATATCAGCAACAAATACAACAGATAAAGTATATTATAATGAATAATAATAACAATAAATAATAAATGATTTGTATTAATAATGGTTTGTACATTTATTTGTAAAATCTTTAGCAAGAATATTACAAATACCATAATAAATGATTGTATACAGGCCCGAAATGAGATTAAGCCATAAGATCTACTATAACGGTAGCCGATTTAGATGAGTACACATATTAATGCTCATTCTTTGAATTTTATCGTGAAGATAAGGCATAACAAGTTCATCAAGTTTTACATATACGTTTCAACCTCAGTCAAATACGTTGTGAAAATCACGAAACACACTTTTAGAAGTTTATGAGCTTTCACGTATAATATATTTTGCATCTACCTCAGAGCCTTCATTTATTACATTCTGATCCGTAGTAAACTTTTACAATTGAAAGTATTTGATTATTTGGTCTTACAGAGTATATTAGTGGCGGAAAATTATATACACCTGTATGTTTTTCATTGTTCTATATATAGGATTATTTTTGAATATTGAGCCTTGATAAGCACGGTCTTCATAAGTTCAAAAAAATATATTTAGATTTCCATACATTTGTAGATCGAGAAATGTGGCAAAGGAACTCAATTTTAAAGTGGAATAATAAGTTAATGTGTAGAAATCGGTTATACTCACGTCACGACACTCTTCACCTGCCGCGATAACGTCGTGTAAAGAGCTCATGAATAAGATGGGCTTGAAACTAGTCGGGCTAACCCAATAAAATTAGACGTGAGTATAGCCGGTGTCTACACATTAACTATAAATACTACTCACGATTGTTTAAATTTAAAAATTGGAATAATAAGGGCACGAGAATATATCAACAGATTCGATGGAATTAAATTATATAAATTAATATAATATAGCATATATGGGTGTGTGTGTGTATTTTGAATTTACTAAGATACTACATAGTGTATAAATCTGTGCTCAATATACTAAGTTCTTTGTTTTTTATTCGTCGTCATATTTGTAGCGAAGTTCAAATTGTGTTAACACTGCTAGAAGCGGCTTGTGTCAAAGCTAATCGACTATTTACTTAAAGTCATTTGATATGTGTTCATCCGTGATTAAGATAAATTTATTATTACTAACAAACACATAATACAATAAATATATCATGTATACAAACAAATATTTTTTTTTCTCAAGCGGTTTTAAAAATAACATTCCATATTAACTGTTAACAGATACCTGTTTTTTGTCCTTGTTAACGAGTTAATTATTGATTATGTTATTAAGTGGATAAATAATTAATGTATAAGATAAAAACTAAATTTAATTGTTTCTAAAGTTATAGTGCAAAGAATATTAACCTGATGTTATTTATTTGATGATGTTTATTTTCTGAACTTACATTGATTATCAGCGGTCTACTTTTTTCTGATAAATGAATTTTGATATTTTTTTTTTACTGATGTTAATTTAGTGATTTTTTAATATGATGTTAATTTAGTTATTTACATTTTTCCACGGTTTTGTTGCAAAGATGCAAATTGAAGCACAGTATGAATGTGGTTTTATATCAAATTAATTTAAACGAGCGATTAATTGCTAAACCTGTATTATTATTAATAATAATTATAATATTTTCATAATTCTGTCATTAACTTGATTGAGCGAATGGCAAAGGCTAATGGATCAAAGTTTTATAACGCGAGCTAAGTAAATACTTATTCGATATATGATGTAGAAGGTTATGTGGATTCACAAAAACGAAAAATTACCCTCAATTAATTATGTGTTGTTTTTCTCGATAAAGAAGCACGGGATTTTTTACTCCAAACTTTTAAACTAGCTATTAACCTCAAACTAACGTGTGGTATCCGGCTGAGTAGAATAGATCACCCTCATTTCTTACCGAGGTGTTGTAAAAGGCGACTAAGGTAAGCTGTCGTCAGGCAGGCGGCCGGTCGTAAAATACGTAGACAAATCATGTGGCAACATGTTTGTAACATGTTTTACCGACCCCAGATAAAGTGGGATAAGGACAGGAGAATGATGATTAACTTAAAACTAGCGGAGTGAACTTATATTACAATAAGTCTGTCTGTCTGTCTGTTACAGCTCCACTGAACCGATATTGATGAAATTGGAAAAAATTAAGCTTATATACTGAGGTAATATGTAGGATAAAACCCCTTTTTATTTCGACAAGAGGAAAAAAATGCATTAATTTAGGTACTAAACGCTTAAGCACTTTATTCGCGCCAAATTTAAATTTGGCGCGAATAAAGTGGCGTATCACTAGTAATAGATAAAGTAAAAAATATAAAAATAATGTTTTAATGTTGGTATAATATATCAATTGTCATGTAAAGCGTTCCGAAGTTTCCTCTATTCTATAAAACGAAGCGCGTAGCGATTAAATGAGGAGCTCGCATTTCTCCAGATAACCATGCGAATTTTCGCTTGCTCTCTAACACGAATACTTATAATCCTCTCTCTCTTTCACGCTAGCCTGCGCAACCTCATCTCACTGGCACCTCACCGTCGCCTTCTAGTCACATATTTTATTTGTGGAGCCTTCCTGCATCCAGAACGGGCTAAAGCATTCTATACACGCCACGATCTTCAAGATTAAAAACCGCTTTACTCTTACATATAAAACTATACTACTCCATATAAGTATCTTAGCAAAATATTTCGTACGAATGTTAGTCTTGTAATGAATGGTAAATATAAATCCGTTTACTCGAGTCGGAGACCTGCCAATAATAGTCACCCACACAACTACCTGAATGCAATAATCGTAGTCAATTTTATGTTTAATGCTATGGGATTTATGCTAGTATGTGGTGATCTGGTAGTCATAAATTGTCCAACGATGAAACATAAGAATGCAGGTATTTCTTTGTTATTTAAGAATTTACATTATATAATAATGATAATGTTCAACGAGTGTTAAATATGAATGGAGATGTGACTACACGGAGTCCTAAAAAGAGATGGTTGGATTGTGTAAAGCATGACATGGGGTGTAAGGGGGAGGCTCGTCCCAGTCAGTCTTCTCAATTGTCAACCTCACCTGCACGCGGTGCACCCTGCAGATCAACCGACGAGGCTCTGGCGACCGATAAATGGCGGTATAACCATTTCATTTTGCTGACCTAAATACCAGACTGACAGTGGGCAGCAGCACTGTCGGTGCAAAATGGTCAGCACTGCGATCACCAACCCGCATGCCAAGCGTGGTGATTATCGGCAAACCCTTCATGGCATCACAAAAGAAACCACAGCCCCTAGTTCCCGGCAGCTCCGCTATTCCCAGCTCTGGCAGCGGTTTGGGTAACGGCGGGGCAGGGGGTGTCAAGAATCTCCGGAAGAGATTCCGCTGCCAACCCCGACGACTGGACCTGGCAACGTACAACGCACGCACTTTGAGGGAAGACGAAAAGATACTCGAGCTGGAAGAAACAGTAAGCAAGTTGCGGTGGGATGTGATAGGATTATCCGAAGTCCGAAGAGAGGGGGAGGATACGATGATCCTAAAATCCGGCAACTTGCTTTACTACCGGGAGGGAGAGCAACAGTCCCAGGGTGGTATCGGGTTTCTCGTCCACAAGTCCCTTGTCAACAACATTGTTCAAGTCGAGAGTGTGTCGAGCAGGGTCGCGTTCCTTATACTCAGAATTACCGAACGGTATTCGCTGAAGGTCATACAGGTTTACGCACCGACATCGGCACATCCGGACGAGGAGGTAGAGGCTATGTATGAGGATTTATCTAGAGCCATGCATGCCTCAAAAACCTCCTACACTGTTGTGATGGGGGATTTCAACGCAAAGCTGGGCACGCGAAGCGGCACAGAGGTGAGAGTAGGGCAATTTGGATACGGGCAACGGAACCACAGGGGCCAGATGCTGGCCGATTTCTTGGAGAGAGAGGACCTCTACATGATGAATTCTTTCTTCAAGAAACGGCCGCATCGAAAATGGACCTGGATCAGTCCCGACGGTTCCACGAGAAACGAGATCGACTTCATCATGTCGACCAGGCGTCATATATTCAATGATGTCTCTGTGATCAACACCGTTAAGACCGGGAGTGATCACCGCATGGTTAGAGGCACATTGAATATATGCGTACAGCTGGAAAGATCCAGATTGGTGAAGTCTACGCTCCGACCAACTCGAGCTCATATCCAAAACCCCGAGAAGTTCCAACTCGAGCTAATGAACCGTTTCGATTGCCTAGCCGACTGCGCTTCTGTGGACGATGTAAACAGCAGGCTGGTGGAAACTGTCCATACGGTGGGGTCTAAATTTTATAAGACACACCGTAAAAGACCCAATAAATTCTCGACCCAGACTCTCAAGCTCATGGATGAGAGGAACGAAATGAGGCTGCAGTCTTCGGTAGATACGAAGCGCTACCGTCTGATCAATAGACAGATTTCTAAGGCGCAGAAATGCGACCTGCGACACTTCAACACCGAGTTCATTCGAGAGACTATTGAGCGTAACAGGGGCTCAAAAGTGTTCGCAAGAGATCTATCTATTGGGCAGCGGCAGCTGACGCGATTGAAAACCGATAACTGTAGTATCATTTCATCTCGTCCTGAGATTTTGAGAGAGGTTGAGAGGTTCTATGGGCAGTTATACACGTCAACACAACAGCCTGTTGTCAATTTGGCAAAAGACCCAAGAGCCAAGTTGACCCGACACTACACCGAAGATATCCCGGACGTCAGCCTATACGAGATTAGTATGGCTCTCAAACAACTTAAGAACAACAAGGCTCCAGGTGATGACGGAATCACTACCGAACTCCTGAAGGCGGGTGGTAAACCGGTACTTAAAGTCCTTCAGCGATTGTTCAATTCCGTCATTCACGAAGGCACTATGCCGGAAGCATGGTACAGGGGCGTGGTGGTTCTCTTCTTCAAGAAAGGTGATAACACCTTATTGAAGAATTATAGACCCATCACGCTGCTGAATCATGTTTATAAGCTGTTCTCGAGAGTCATAACGAATCGTCTCGCTCGTAGGTTTGACGACTTCCAGCCTCCCGAACAAGCCGGTTTCCGAAAAGGGTATAGTACCATAGACCACATATTCACGCTGCGGCAGGTTATACAGAAAACCGAGGAGTATAACCAGCCATTTTGCTTGGCGTTTGTGGACTATGAGAAGGCCTTTGATTCGGTGGAAACATGGGCTGTGTTAAGATCGCTCCAGAGATGCCGAATCGACTATCGGTACGTCCAAGTGTTGAAGTGTTTGTATGAAAACGCCACAATGTCTGTCCGTATCCAAGACAAAACTACGAGACCAATCCAAATGCGGCGAGGTGTGCGACAGGGAGATGTCATCTCCCCGAAGCTGTTTACCGCTGCATTGGAAGATGTCTTTAAGCTTTTGGATTGGAACGGATACGGCATCAACATCAACGGCGAGTACATCACTCACCTTAGATTTGCCGACGACATAGTCGTTATGGCAGGTTGTCTGGAGGACCTTAACACAATGCTCGACGACCTCAGCAGAGTGTCTCAGCAGGTGGGCCTTAAAACGAACATGAGTAAGACGAAAATCATGTCAAACTCACATGTTCCGCTCCACCCGGTCATCGTTGAGAACTCTGCACTCGAAGTTGTAGACGAGTACATATACCTGGGACATACGGTCCAGCTGGGTAGGTCCAATTTCGAGAAAGAGGTTAGCCGCCGAATCCAACTCGGATGGGCAGCGTTCGGGAAGCTACGCGAGATCTTTTCGTCCGAAATACCTCAGTGTCTGAAGACCAGGGTCTTCGAACAGTGCGTGTTGCCAGTGATGACCTACGGATCCGAAACGTGGTCGCTCACTATGGGCCTTTTAAGAAAGCTCAGAGTCGCTCAGCGAGCGATGGAGCGAGCTATGCTCGGAGTGTCTCTACGAGATCAAATCAGGAATGAGGAGATCCGTAGAAGAACTAAAGTCACCGACATAGCTCAGCGTGTCGCGAAGCTGAAGTGGCGCTGGGCGGGGCACATAGTGCGGAGGACCGATGGGCGCTGGGGTCTTAAGGTGCTGGAATGGCGACCCCGCACCGGAAAGCGCAGCGTCGGTAGACCCCCTACGAGGTGGACAGACGACCTCAAAAAGGTCGCAGGGAGCCACTGGATCCAGGCGGCGCAAGATCGTGTGGTATGGCGATCCCATGAAGAGGCCTATGTCCAGCAGTGGACGTCCATCGGCTGACGAAGAAGAAGAAGAAGATGACATGCGTATAAAAGGGGTAAAAGTAAAGTAGCGGCCTGTTACAATCTCACTGCTGGTAAGAGGCCTCCTCTCTCCATTTCTGGACAGAAGGGTTGGAGCTAAGATCTACCACGCTACTCCAATGCGGATAGGTAGGTTACACATATCTCCAGAATTCTCTAGAGATATGCAGGTTTCCTCACGGTGTTTATCTTCACTGAAAAGCGTGTGATAAATTGCAATTATCAATTGGACACATGAGTTTTAATAGAAAAACTCATTGGTGCCTGCCCGGGTTTGAACTCGTGTTCCCCTCGAAAGAGTCACACGGTCTCACAGCTGGGCTATCACAGCTATATAAAAGGGGTAGCGTTGACGAATAATAGGAGAGAATAGTTGTGTCGATCCTACTTAGAGTGGAATAAGGGCAGGAGAATAATGGTGATGAATAATAATGCTTAATCAAACATGCTAATGAGTTCATTAAGTATGTTTTGTACACATATTACCACGCTAAAATCAGAGTTTGATATGACAAATAGGTCGCGTTAATTTTCTGTTTTCTTGATATTGTACTTTGAAAATGTAATTAAACATTGTTCCGTAAGTTACCATATGACTCTTATCGTTTCACTTATTGAATCCTAGGTCCATTGATGTATCTAATCAAAACGTAAACAAAAACCTCGAAGTCAAGAATTATGGCGTTACATTGAAAAGGACCTCAGTAAAAAATGGTCAATCAATCTAGATTTATAATTTATTTCGTATTGTATTTGACAAAAAGCTTTTCTTAATCTTTAAGCAAATACAAAAACCTGACTTCTAAATTGGAAACAAAAAAAATTGCAAAGAATTTAAATTACATAATTATAGAGTTTTTTCATATATTATAATAGCACGCCTTATCAACATGAAGCTACATATTTTTATATGTATTTTTCTAAAATGTGGACGATATTTGCGAATTTGAAAGTCAACTTAAGGTAGACGCATTACCGAAGAATGTGGGTTGCTTAAGCAGACATAGCGTCGCCAAGTGTCTTATATCTATCTCCTTTTCACATCAACTACAGGTATTTATAGCAGATATAAATACTTGAACATACATAATTTAAAGGTTAATTAAATTATAACAGATATTACAGAAAAATCACCTTCATGGTATAGAATTGCTATCTATTATTGATCTTAATTTCAAGTACTTCATATTTAAAGTTAAAGCACAGAATTAAATATTTAAAATCTTTATAAATTGTTATTTTTATAAAAACACTACTTGGTAAGCAACAAACTTATAAACATAAAAAAATCGTAAGTTTGGATGTGAGAACTTTTGTTTAATAGATAAATAGAAATAAATTAATATATGATGACATTCTAAAACTAACGCTTTACCATTAAATAAAATTAAAATTTCTTTGAAGTTACAAAATAAAAGTAAAGTTTGTTATAGTATTAATCTCTTTTAGTTAATATCAATTTTTTCGATTAGAATTATTTAAGAAATGCTAAATTGAGCTTTTCTTATTTTATTGTACTTCTATCTTTAGTTTAAGGATTTTTAAATGCAATTACTAGTAATTTTCAAAGGTAAGAGCCAAGTTTACTGTCACTCTGAGTGATGACTCAACACATCGGCCACAAATTATTTGCTGCACATTCAAGCTCTTCATTAATATACGCGACGGATACCAAGAAAACCTTTAAATGTCTGAAGTAAATATAATGAAAGTCGCTCGCACGGTTGTAAAAATCATCGTCAAACTTTGAAGTCCAACTTACAGACGAAATTATATTCAAAATGTTTAAGGGCCCATTTGCGCGAACCACGATGTATCCCTATATAATTTATTTTTTTCACTACGCACAATATTTTATGAGTCAACTCTTGCAGCTTCATTTAGATGTGTTACTTATTTTTACTCGCTTTTGTAATCGTTGTCATATTTCCTTCTTCAGCATTAAAACAAAAGTAATAATAAAATTATTTGGCTATAATCCGCGATAAAGTATCCGCAATATTGTGCATATTTTTTTTTGAATCCTGAATGTATCAGGAAAACGGATAGTTTACTTTACATTTAGCATTTTTTATTTATTTTATCACGGGTTATAGCGAAATATTTTATTATTATTTTTGTATTATCTCCACAAGGTAACGCCTAATTCTATTTAATTATTTCCTCAGTATTATTACCATTTCTAGATTTACTAGTAATAATAACACTATTTATTAACAAAGGAATAAACTTTAATAAGTTTTTTCGTACATGAAAGAAATTGTTCATCTTGAAGATCCTTACTCCAAGTTGTAATAAAATATTTTAAAAAGGAATTAATAGAAAATAGTTTTGAGAGTTCTGTAGGGAATTCTAAATGTTGCTATAAGGGTTTCTGTTGTTCGCTAAATAATTAACACAAGCTTCGTTAATTACAAAACATACATAGCAAAAACATGTAAAATAAAGCAGCAATGATAACCAGGAAGAAAACCGGCCGTATTACTAATACTGCGCCCCGAGACAAAGGATTCGAGCGAAGTTCACGCATATTTAAATAAATAAACTTAGCTAGAAGAGCGCGGCCAGGCGTATGCGCAGATTATGTTAAAGAAATCAAGAAAAAACTTGGACGTGTCGATATGACAATAATCATTACTCCTTTTCATTATAAAAACGTTCCCTTTATTTTCCATGATTGATCATGACAATAAATTCACGTAAAGTATAAAAAATATAATTTTATATAATAAGTGAATCAAACCCCGGGCAGGCACCAATGAGTTTTTCTATTAAAACTCATGTGTCTAATTGATAATTGCAATTTATCACACGCATTTCGGTGAAGGAAAACATCGTGAGGAAACCTGCATATCTCTAGAGAATTCTGGCGATATGTGTAACCTACCAATCCGCATTGGAGCAGCGTGCTAGGTCTTAGCTCCAATCCTTCTCGCCAAAAACGGAGAGAGGAGGCCTTCGCCCAGCAGTGGGCGTAGTAACAGGCTGTAACTTTAAGTGAATCTGATTAAAAAATATCGAAGACTTCCTTCGACTTAGTGTTAGTAGGTTGGTTGGTTGATAAAATATTTTGTTTTTGAAACAAACGTGACGTAGCACTTAGGTCCTTATAGCAACTTCAACAAACTAAAATCTTAGTTAATATATAGATACCGGCTATACTCACGTCTAATTTTATCGGATTAGCCCGACTAGTTTCGAACCCGTCCGGGGCACTTATTCATGAGCTTCGATGACGTCGTGTAAAGAGCTCGTCCGGACGGGAACCCGGACGGGTTCAAAACTAATCGGGCTAATCCGATAAAATAAGACGTGAGTATAGCCGGTATCTATATATTAACTATGAATACTACTCACGATAGTTTAAATTTAAAAACTAAAATCTTGCATGAAGATTACAAATTGGTGCCGGGGAGAATAAATGCCTGTGCATATTCCATATGACAGATTAACCTTGATATACAAGCTTATGTAGGAATAATGAAACTTTAATATTAGGCAGCACTTATCATTGGCCCAGCACTTTGGTTACAGTTTAAAGAGAAAGGTTGAACACAAGTATCTTTTGTATAGCCCCAACTCCTTAATATAAGATGATAAAGTTGATCCATATATCTTAACCTATTCGCACGCTGTTCCCGCGTGAGTGTATAGTAATCGATTTAAACAAAACAATTGAATAAGTAACGTAAAGTAAATTAAAGTAATGATCTGTTATTATCGAGCGGCTGGGAATAGGCTTCTTTTCCCATTTTTGAAGAGAAGGTTAAGTAAGGGTTTTGGAAGATAGGACCACCACACTGCTCCAATGTGGATAGGCAGGTCACACACTAAACCAGAATTCTGTAAAAGATTTATTTATTTAAACTGTTAAACGTATGCCTCATCCATTCACAACTAAATAACCAAGATAGCTCGCAGGTAAATGGCCGCGAATATTGTCTCGGCCGTGAGAATCGGATCTTTCCGATATGCCTTCTATACTTAGACACGTTGGACACTGCTTTGTTCGTGCCTTAAGTGTTGTTGAATAGCATTCTGTTCGGTAAACCAAATGAAGATATGTTGAGAGTTCTTAAACTTTATTTTAAGTTACAATTATGTGATATGAATGAGAAACAAGATAATATGTTAATATGACTTTTTTACTTGTATATATTATGGAAAAGCGATTGCAATTTTTGTTGAGATTTACAATTAAAAATTTATTACCTGCATAAGCTCCTTGTTTTTTAAGTTTGAGTTCTAGATAAAATTGAATAAAATATTAAATATTACCTGCATAAGCTCCTTGTTTTTTAAGTTTAAGTTCTAGAATAAAATATAATTGAATTCCTTAAACAATCATCTTCATTATGTAAATACGATTCATACAAAATAGCTCGATATATCAACTCTTTCCTGTTTTAGCTTAGATAAATCAGATTTTACGGTGATATCTGATATTTTTCGCTAATGTAAAAAAATACTAGGTTTACTACATAAACACCAATAGCAAGTTGTTTTTTTAGTTTCCGATAGCCAGTCTTTTAAACCTGAACTACTGGATTATAACGTGTATTGAGAACTGAATGAAACGGCGAGTATCGATCTAAAATGGTGATATGATGGATAGTGTGATAATCAGGATGGTTGATCTATACCAGAGTTTTCTATTAAAATACTATTAGCTTCTATTTGTTTCGGAAATCAAGTTAAGCCGGTCCCAATTACAATAATAAAAATCTGAGAATTATGATATCTTTTACCCTCAAGAACCTGGTTAATATATTGTATAAAAATATATCGTAGAATTATTTTGCAATTTGTAAGGTCTAGATGAGAATTACTGAACATGTTAATAATAAGTATATAATAAGTAAAAAAAATGTTGTTACTATCCAGTTTCTGGGATTTCTCTCTTCATATAGAGATGTAACGAAACTTATTTCTAGCCTGCATTTCACTATTGGCGATGATCATTGATCGTGTGATCGTCTTTAATCAGCACGATCATTGTCCACGCCATCGTTCGTAATATCATACGATATACTCGATCATACGTATCACCCAATTCGATTCGAAAATCAGACGATTCCCGGGTTGTGAGCGATCGCAGGCCATCATAGACGATGATTGGCGACTGCGGACCCGAGCATGCCCTCTACACGATGGTAGTCGCGCTTAAACGTTTGTAATCGCCAATTATGAATAGTAGCCATAACATACTGCTTTAAGAAATAGTTTAATTTAGTGTTAGTTTAGTTTAGTGTATATTTTAGGGGCCGTTCATAAATTCGTTCGCATTCAACGGGGGGGTTATTAATAATAAATAATGGTTTAATATTCACAGTTCAGTTATCACTATTCAGATTTATATAAATTCGTTATATAGTTATGTTTGCAATTTTTTAATTTGTCAATACCTATAACATCACATTCCAATATCAATCTCGGTGCTAATGAGAAACGTGCATAGATAACATCTATAGATGGCGTGGTCCGCTACTTTTGAGAATAAAATGAACTTAGTTCCGCTACAGAGATTGAGCTATTATCTGATATATAAAAAAACACCGGTTACAAACTGTATCATGTATTATTCCGTATATTATTTAAAGAGGTAAGGGTTGCTTTGCAAACTCATGATACAAAAAGAACGCTTAAAGAATCTTTGAATGATCAATACATAATAAAAGTGATGCTCGAATTAATATTGCATCACATTTAGGTTCCAAATATACAAAAACAAAATGACAAAATAGCCTAGCTAAGCCAATTAAGAATTGGGCTTTTAGGTTGGGGCAATTTTCCGAACCAGATTTACAAATGTACTCGAATAAAGATTATTTTAAATTTTACTCGTAATTCATGTAAATAAAAAAAAATGGACGTTGCTTTCGTAAGGTGTTTGAGTGTCTTATTCACACTGGAAGATCCTTTAACGAATCATCGTGAAAAAGGTGCGTCAACTTATAAAATTTGGCGAATCTTCCTCTTAGTAGGCAACCCATACAAGGTTAAAAGGATTTTCGGGATTCTAGCAGCATAAGATTAGGTATTGTTTATGTTCTTTGTAAAAACCTACATCAGTGGATATCAATCAGTTAAAAAAGTACGTAAAATAATGTTTTTATAAATTTGAAGTTTATGTTATTACGAAACGAAATAAATGAAAAATTAAATTAACACTTTTAAAACCTTAGTACGATGGCATAATTTATTCAGGCAGGGTATTAAACATCCTTATATATCTTAGTGCTTGGTAATTTCTTGACTGCACCATTAGTTGTTAGCTACTCAAACGAGGGTTTCACACTCGCAGCCCGCGGATGGATGAACAGTGATGATGATGAATATAAAATAGAAATGTGAATTATAAAACAAAACCAGCAAAGAACTTTGTAATTAACTTTATTTATGAACTTATTTATATATGTTTGGTATAACTGGTCAAAATACTGATATTTGTTTCTAAGAACATAAAAATTTTTTGTCCACCGAAAGTTAAGCGTTGTTTATTTGGCTTAAGTAAGCTTTTGGGTTTTACAGCCCTGCAATTCAATATTAAGTTGCGCAATATTTATTAAAAAATCAAGCAAAAAGACAATACCGCCGGTCATAAAATACGCACCCAAATCATGTAACAACATGTTTGTAACATGTTGTGCCGACCCTACTTAGAGTGAGATAAGGGCAGGAGGATGTATGTGTCAAGTAAAAAGACAATAAAAATACACAATCAATTCGACTGTTATTTTTTAGTTAAATTATTTCTCTGTTATCTACATCGAAATCTTCCAGTAGTAAGTTGTACAAGAGTACGATTTGCCGACCAGTGTCACAACAAGGCTGCCAGTTATGGAGACAATTGTGTGAATATTTTCCTTGTTCCTGAACGGAAAACCTTGCTCATCACGAGAGGCCGCCAAATGCTTAATAAGTACTTGTTTGCGTTCACTGATTAATGAATAATTTTGCTTATTGGTTTTTCATTTTTATACTCATTGTAATATCCAATTATTAAGATGTTCGAATTGGTGACAAATCAAACATAGATTAAAACGTAGATATGTTTAATCTGTAGATATATTATTTTAGAAAAAATTATTGTTCTTCAAGATACGCTTCTAAACTTTTTTTTTATTAATATAAAGTAATCCGTCTTTAAATAATTTATACAATTAGGCGTTACTTTGCGGAGATCCATAATACAAAAGTAATAATAAAATTATTTTGCTATAATCCGCGATAAAGTAAATAATATAAAGTAAAAAGTAAAGTAGCGGCCTGTTACAATCGCACTGCTGGGAATAGGCCTTCTCTCTCCGTTTTTGGAGAGAAGGATTGGAGCTAAGACTTACCACGCTGCTCCAATGCGGATTGGTAGGTTACATAAATCTCCAGAATTCTCTAGAGATATGCAGGTTTCTTCACGAAAAGCGTGTGATAAATTGCAGTTATCAATTACATACATGAGTTTTAATAGAAAAACTCATTGGTGCCTGCTCGGATTTGAAATCATGTTCCCCTCGAAAGAGTCGCACGGTCTCGACGCTGGGCTATCACAGCTCTAATAAATACAAAAGAATATATATAATGCTAAATGTATAGTGGACTATCCGTTTTTCATACCCGATACATGCAGGATTCATAAAAACACATGCACAAACCTCCACATGGCAAAGCTTTGCGATTATGTCGTGGAGTCTATGTCCTGATGATGCTTCAGTTGCGGGGCGAAACGATTATTGAGTTTGTGATAATAAACGTGTGTAGTGCTTGTGTATTGACTGCCAACACAGATACACGTAGTACACACACACAGTGTCTTCGCCGGCGAAGACGAGGTCCCAGTTTTCTGACGTCGGTCGGTCGTGGCTTCTCGCCACCCTTCCGACGCCGCAATGACTAATCTAAGTCACACCATCAGCCCTCCACTACACGTCGCCCTAAGCCGTGGTCCGGCCTCACAGGAGGCACCCTTAGGACGACGTTCCCCGACTTAAGTAGAGCTTCTGCGCTCTACTCTCTGCATTTCGCAACCTCGATCATGCTTCTGCGCTCGCTCATCCCGCCCGGTGACGCTGCAAAAGCCATTAGGGCTAACGGCATACAGTCAGTTCGAAAAAAAAAGTGCTTGTGTATTGTGGTGGCCGAGGTGGAGGTTTGTGCATGCGTTTTTACGAATCCTGCGTGTATCCGGTATGAAAAACGGATAGTCCACTATACATTTAGTATTATATGTATTTTCTATTTACTTTATCGCGGATTATAGCAAAATAATTTGATTATTACTTTTTCTTTAAGTAACCAACCCCCTGATATGTTTTCTTCGGGGTCCCTGAAAACAATGACAATAATGATGAACTTATTTCATGTTACAATAATAATTAAGCCAATTCTTGGCACCATTCCGCGTGGGCATGATTTGTATAGTAGTAGCGTGTAAGTAATTTAAGATTATACATACTTTACTTAACTTAACTTACGTAACTTATACATTTTTGTTGTAAATAAAAAAAATAGCATATTTATAATTTATAATTATGAAGTTTAAACATTATTAAAATTGAGAAGTGAAATAAATCGATTTACTATTGATACGATATACTATTCGATATTGAACTATTAAAGGGTAGGAGCACTATGTATTACCCGACTCATCATCATCATCATTCTCCTGCCCTTATCCCACTCTAAGTGGGGTCGGTACAACATGACAAAACATGTTGTCATGATTCGGCTACGTATCTTACGACCGGCCGCCTGCCTGACGTCAACTTACCATAGTTGCCTTTTACGACACCTCGGTAAGAAATGAGGGTGGTCTATTGTATGCAGTCGGATACCACACGGCAGATACCTTGGTCGCATTTTAAGACACCTCGGTAAGAAAGGAGGGTGGTCTATTCTATTATCTATTATCCGAATAAAATGGATATTATTGTTATTGACAATATATATACATTTACAGAACATTGTAAAACTTCGATCCTGAATGTGTATCACTTAACAATGAAGTCCAGTTGGAGATGGTGGTTGTTTTTACCTACCACCTTATGTCTATTTTTATGTCTGTTTGAACGTTTGTGCGAGATAATCTCAGAAACTGCTGATCCTTTTGAGAAGCTTTTACGTCAATATGTCTATGATTGATACTGGATGGTCGTTGTATTGGTAACATATGGTATTTTGATTATCAATCAACATGCAAAACATCGTGATCATTGGAAACAATCTGCATACATAGCGAACAAGAAAAAAAGACTAAAGTCCACCACACGTCGGACACCAGTGGAGGTGGTATTATGCACTAATTTAAGGTATGCAATTAAGCGTACTTTAAAATTCCTTAAAATAATTAGCGCACAAGTATTTTATACTTATTAGCACGTTGGCAGTAATATAATTAACTAAATATTTAAGGTTTTGCGACTATATATATCATGATCTAACATTAAGAGCACAAATTAATATTCAATCTTTCATTTATTGTTATGAATCTTTCATTTATTGTTATTAATCTTTCATTTATTATATGATAACACATAACACCAAGTCTATATGATCATATGCTATTCAAAACCTAAAAATGGCGGTTCTTTGATGCAGAATGAAACTCTGATCTTGCTTGGTGATATTACGAAAACTGTTAGAGCTTATAACATATCACCGAAAAGAATGTAATGAGTAAATTAGTGTAATAGGGTAAAGGAACTGATATAATAACTTTACATAATGTAGAATTGTGAAATCTATGCCGTATGTACGTTATAACACATTCGATTTCCTAACTTCTTAGAGCAATCTTGGTAGTAATAAGCAATCTCAGGGACTCTCACTCGTTTAATGCACGGTGAAAGTTCGTTGCATAAGCAGCCCTATGTCTGCCGCAAATGTTTGAATCAGACAGTCCAAGTCTGGCCGAGGACAGTTTCAATGCCCCTTAGTATTAGAAATGTCAACATGTTAAGGTATTAAGATATTGCGTCCTCTTAATTTGCTTTTGAATTTCATTACGTTGTTATTAACCGTATGGCCGCCGTGTGGTATCCGGCTGAGTAGAATAGACCACCCTCATTTCTTACCAAGGTGCCGTAAAAGGCGACTAAGGTAAGTTGACTCACCGTGTGGTATCCGGTCGAGTAGAATACACCACCCTCTCTTACCGAGGGGTCGCCAAATACGACTAAGGTAAGTTGACGTCAGGTAGGCGGCGGGACGTAAAATACGTAGCCAAATCATGTGAGAACATGTGTAACATGTTGTCACATTATTTGTAACATGTTGTGCGACTCCACTTAGAGTGGGAGAGGGCAGGAGGATGATGATGTTATTAAGGTATGGATTTTGCAGAATCACAGAATAAGAATGGCGAGAGGGACAGCCCGATAGCGTCTAGAAACGTCTTAGTAAGGAAGCCTCCAATTAGACCGAAGGTTGGTCTAAAGGCGTGTGGTGGAGGATTTTTTGCTGTTTGGGTGTTAAGGATATGTCTATACCTATTAACTTACCAAACTGAAGACCTCATTCTGGCCAGGAAATACTCGTTTTGCGTGCTAAGTGATTATTATTGGCAAATTTAATAATTGATCTAAGATTTGTAGGGTTTGATGTACTAGTACCATGTGATTTAACCATAGAGTCTTAACGATGAATGTTAATATATGTATGACTAAACATAAACTAGGCCACGTCGATATCATTAACTTTAAATATTATCATTCAAATTAAAAATTATGTAAAAGGTTTTGTGTAATTTCAAACTATAAACCTATTTATGTCATTAGAACGGATATTATGTACTAAATAGGTTAAAGAAAGATACATTGATATTAACGCACAAAAAAAACAATTTAAATATCGAGTGTATGATAAAAAACGAAATCATATACGTAAGGATCACATTACAGTGATGTATCGTGTATATATGGAAACTATGCTATTCCATCTTAGAGTTTACGACGGATGAAAATTTTAATCGACAAATTGTATGAATAATTGAGATGTAAAATGGGTGATGATATAAATCTCAGGACATTACTTATACCTTATACAGTTTTAATTAACGTCCTTAAACAAGTTGTAAATTAATTTGGTTCAACCAATTAGTTGTTTTATCGTAATTTCAATTTATAGCTACTAAGATTTAGAGACTTGAAATGGTTATTACGTTAAAGGAAACATGGTTATTATTAAACAACACGTAAGGAGTGAGTCAATGGTCAATGGGACGAATATGCCGGGACGGGCGCTTCTGAGAACCTTTTTGTTGCTTATCATTCTCATTGCCCAATAATAAAAATTTAGATTATTACACAAACGTTTAGAAACTGCTGAAACCAATAGAGACTAATTAATATACTAATTTTTAATTGATAGTGTCATTATAGTCCTGGTCTTGGCCCAAAGTGTGACAGGTGAACGAAGAAGTTACAAATATGCAAATTTCAAATATTAGTTTGAACTAAGTCAACATCGGCTGGCAATAAATTTAGTGTATTAATTTGAGTTGCCACTATACTCGTTTCTATCCTAATTAGGACGCTAATGGTCGCCTCAAACCATGCCTTTATGATTTTGCTTCTGAAATACATATAACAACATAATCTTTTCTACGGGGTTTTAAACTTATAGTCATTAAGGCGCTGAACAGAGCCAAATAGGCTGACTTTAAACACGTTTTTAACAAAAGCTATAGGGATGACGATTAAAAGAAAAATATATGTTAATATACATCATATCTCAGAGAGAATGTAAGATTTCAAAACATGATTACGATACTTTTTTTCGATAAAAAAAATTGGTAAATAGACCTCTGATTTTTACTTTTATCGTAAATATCTCTAATATTTATCAACAAAAATTGGTAAAATTAATAAGAATAATAAATCATTATAATATAAAGAGAATGTAAGATTTTAATTTTGAATTAATTAAGATATTTTATTCAAATTAAATATTTTTTATAAATTGCAAAACTGAAACGAGTCATTGTCTCGTTTCTCTTTTACATCTACGAATATAGACAGTGATCGCTGAGGCGCGCTGCTATACGGACGTGTGTCGCTAGCTGCCGCCTTTTGTGACTATTCCTTGTTGATAATGTCTTTTTTTAGGCGTTTAGTTATAGTTTCAGCATACTTAGTTTTATAAGATTAATTAGACATAAGTTTTTTAAATAAATTGTACAAAAAAAGTTTGGATAAAACAGTGTACACCTACAATGGGTGTTAAAAAATTATTGTGTCACTACGCCGTCGCAGACATTGTGGGCGTGGCTTATCTGAATCTACACTAGCTCTGTTCAGCGCCTTAAAATATCGACTGCTTATATTAAAATTGTATTGAAATATCGAGATTGTAATTAAAATTTCTATTAGAAAATATATAAAAATCGAATTATTTTTTATGTGTAAGAAAATATATTACACTGGCGGGGCTCCCGCCAATGTAAATGTCCTTTCTAAACAGGCTGGTAAATTTTTATCATTTTGACACAAATATTTTACGTATTTTATCTTATTTCACTTAAACTTATCGATCAAAACGAGACGGCTTACTTATCCGAGAAAAGAGTTACATACACTTGAAGACATTAACTAACTTTTTTGAGTAGTCGTGTAAAAAAACGTTTAATAAAACGCGCGCGGTTAAAGCTCTAATGTAAAAGGATTTTGTTGTGAATGTGACGCGTCGACGATCCTGCGGTCCTGTAGGTCGCCAATGGCAGGTAACGACACAAAACGACACGCGTCGCTCCATATCAAGAACGGGGCTATTTACATATAACGATTTATAGATTTAAAAGGTTTATTTAACATTAGGCCGTCACGACGTGATACACTTGATACTCTAGAGTTAATGATTTGAAGTACTTGTTTATAAGTTTATTTGATTAACATATATTTTCAGCTTGCATTTGACAACTGTAAAAATGATTTATAGAAGCAGGCGTTACTTTGCGGAATTTCATATTACAGGCAATATAACAGAACTAACTACTTTGCTATAATCCGCACGGGTTAAGTGAATGCATGCAAAGCCAATGTGTATGAAGCAGGCAAAATCTACACACCTTATACATGCAGGACCAGCCACCACATGCATCCCAAGGCGCAATTCACCAGCAACAACGCACACAAAAGCAGCACACACACACCCACCACCACAATCGTACTGTACGATTTTTATCGTGGAGCCTATCCTCCTGATGATGCTTCGGTTTCGGGGCGAAACGATCGTCGAGATTGTGGTGGTGGGTGTGTGTGCTGCTTTTGTGTGCGTTGTTGCTGGTGAATTGCGCCTTGGGGTGCATGTGGTGGCTGGTCCTGCATGTATAAGGTGTGTAGATTTTGCCTGCTTCATACACATTGGCTTTGCATGCATTCACTTAACCCGTGCGGATTATAGCAAAGAAGTTAGTTCTGTTATATTGCTTGTAACTGTAAAAATAAAAAATTACAAGTAAATATCGAAATTTTTTTTTACTTGTCTTGGTATTATATTACAGGCAGGGACTAGCACACCATTAACGATTTTACATTAACCTCGTACGTGACAACCGTAAGATTTGAAAGCTGTATGCGAACACCTGCAGACCTGCATTAAATATTACAGAACGCATATTCCTTGCAATACATGTGTGAAAATTACTTTAACTGTAACAACAGTAAAGAGTACTACTGTAGTATCGACACTATATATTTTTAAATATTGTATGTACTCGTACCTAAGATATAGATTGACCGATATACTTGAGTATTTCAATATCGATATTCTATTCGTTAAAATATCTTTGCGTCTTGCTTTTCTAAAACTTTACATATTCTTCATTTCCTCTTTGAACTATTTGTGTTCACTTAATCGTGTCGCATCCGCATCGACTGCTTCTTCAATCATCGATTATAACAAAGCGATCCGAATGGATTCCAAGAGATGGCGGTCGTCTGTAATAAATACAGCAACTGATGATTGATTGACCTTCAGTTTAGTCTGGATGTATTACTGCGTCGTTCGTAACTAGAATTTGTCACTCGTTACAAACTAAGTTAATTCCATGAATTACTGTCATTTTTGTATTAGACTAAATCCTGTACATATTATGTGATCTAGAAATTATATGAACTTATGTTACAACAATGTTTTTATAATCAATTAGATGTGATAATCTAGTTTATAATGTGTAATGTATGCTTTTAATTATATATTTTAATGTAGAGCTTTTCATAATTTATAGAATTAGGCATTACTTTGCGGAGATCCATAATACAAAAGTATTAATAAAATTATTTTGCTATAATCCGCTATACAGTAAATAAAAAAAATATATAGTGAGAAATGTATAGTGGACTATCCGTTTCATACCCGTTACATGCAGGATTCGTAAAAACATGCACAAGCCTCCTCCACTGCCACCACAATACACAAGCACTACACACGTTCACTATCACAAACTCAACAATCGCCAACAATTTGACTCCACGACAAAATCGCAAATCGCAAAGCATTTTTGATTTGCGTTGTGGAGGTTTGTGCATGTGTTTTTACGAATCCTGCATGTAACGGGTATGAAAAAACGGATAGTCCACTATACATTTAACACTATATATATTTTCTATTTACTGTATAGCGGATTATAGCAAAATAATTTTATTAATACTTTGTAGAACTTTTCAAGTTTCTAGTAATTCTATGAAATACTCGTAATTTATGTTAGAACTATATTTTTTAGTCAGTTGGATGCGATAATCATGTTGTATTTTGTGTAATGAGTTGTATTTAGTTTAATAACTTGAGGTTATCCCAAGTGTAAGTTGTGCTTTTTTCGAACTGATTATTCGGAAGGCAGTAGCTTTGTTGAGGGTGTCAAACGCGAAAAGTATACCGCAGAAGTTCAACTAGGTAACATCTGCAATATTTACTATATGTATGATTGCTTTAAGGTTTACTTTAATTTTGATTGCGTGAGTATCTCTCCAATCTGATACTATAGCAATTCTATATCTATGTTTTGATATCAAGAATCGTATAGGATAATGAAATTACATAATATAAACTTTTAATTATTTTTGTATAATAACTGTCTAATTTCAATATTCGAGCGAGCGAAAAGAGACATGCACACTGGGAGGTCGTGAAAAATTTTTATGGTTGTCGATTCCTTCATTTTTCTTGTTCCATGAAAATGATTTAACCATTTTATATCTCAAAACTTATAATACTTGTGTAAGACTGTGCCATTACTGATAAATAATAACCATTTAAAATCGCTGAAGATAAAAATGCTTAATTTTTTTTTTATTTTCATTAAATAAAATTAAATATATGGGACACGGTTATATATACTTCGTAACGTTAAAATCACGTGATTCTTGCGAAGGGCAAGCTAATTCAAATAGATAGACTTTTCTAAGTTTTCCTTAAGCCTTATTATTTTGCATCGTATTAAATATGCGCTCTATGAGCAAAGGGAACCAAGAGTTAAAATATTTTTTATTTTATTTTACATCATCATTCTCCCATTATCCCACTCTAAGTGGGGTCGGTAAAACATGTTACAAACATGTTGTCACATGATTTGGCTACATATTTTAAGATCGGCCGCCTTCCTGACGTCAACTACCTTAGTGATATTTTACGGCCTCTCGGTAATAAGAGGGTGGTCTGTTCTACGCAACCGGATACCACACGACGGGTCGACTTACCTTAGTTATCTTTACGACACCTCGGTAAGAAATGAGGATGGTCTATTCTATTCAGCCGGATACCACACGACGGGTCGACTTACCTTAGTTGCCTATACGACACCTCGGTAAGAAATGAGGGTGGTCTGTTCTACTCAGCCGGATACCACACGGCATTTTTTTATTTAACGTTTTATATGAACTGTAAGTAAAGTTCAAATTTACACTGCATCAAAATATAAGTCACATAACATGTACGTTTAGTTGATTGATTTAATGTGCCAGATGACCTTTACAACAGCTTGTCTGTGTCTTGTCATGACATCACATCGCCGTAATCAACTTAGCCTAGATTTTATTAATTATTATTAGCTCTACTGAATTGGTGCGTGTGTTTGTAAGTGAAACAAAAGTGCAATGAGATCTTTAGTTCCAACCATTTAAAGAGGTATAATAGACCGATTTGTTTGTTTTGTTAGTTACTAGCCTATTGGCATCCGATTAATAGCGATTTTGTCGTGGAGCCTATCCTCCTGATGTTGCTTCGGTTTCGGAGCGAAACGATCGTCGAGATTATGGTGGTGGTTGTGTGAGTTGCTTGTGTGCATTACTGCTGGTGGAGACGCCTTGGAGTGTATGTGGTGACTTGTCGTGCATGTGTAAGGTGCGTAAATTTGCCTGCTTCATACACATTGGCTTTGCATGCATTCGCTTAACCCGTGCGGATTATAGCAAGGTAGTCCTGTTATAGTGCATCCGATTAAGCGCTGGCGACCGACTAACCGAGGCAGAATCAACATTATTATTAGCCTTAGTGCTGAATTGCGAATGATTGTAAATGAATACAAAAGTGCAATAAGACCTATAGGTCTAACTTTTCAAAAGGGGCGATATATAATTGATCTGTTTTGGCAGTTGCTTATCTACCAGCAAACCGATGAGGCGCTAGCGACTGACTAATCGAGAAACTATTAACTAAACTCCATTGAGCGATTATGTTAGTTTGTTGGCAGGACCTTCTTCATCATTACACTCCATTACTTTTTTAATTATTTACACTTGTATTGAAAATTATAAATTAATACTTATTATAAAACAAAGTCCCCAAAAGCTGTCTGTCTGTGTGTGATCGATTTGCTCAAAACCTACTGAACGGATTTCTGTACGGTATTGATTAAAATATAGTACATTTCTTGCGGAAGGTTTAGGTTAATAGTTCATTACGGTTTTATGTAAATTGTGTTCATGAGGTCGCGTGGTTGTAAAAAAAATCGCCTGCTGTAAGCTTCACAAGCTATGATATCCCAGCGGTTGAGACCGTGCGACTCTTTCGAGGGGAATACGAGTTCAAACCCGGGGAGGCACCAATGAGTTTTACTATTAAAACTCATGTGTCTAATTGATAATTGCAATTTATCACACGCTTTTCGGTGAAGGAAAACATCATGAGGAAACCTGCATATCTCTAGAGGATTCTGGAGATATGTGTAACCTACCAATCCGCATTGGAGCAGCATGGTAGGTCTTAGCTCCAACCCTTCTCTCCAGAAATGGAGAGAGGAGGCTTATTTTCAGCAGTGGGATTGTAACAGGCCGCTACTTTGAGCTTTACTCGCGTGAGCCGTGTAAACCTGCAACGTAAAGAGAAGAAGCACTAATATAGTAGAGAATTGTAGATCTACAAAAACTACAACAATTGTGTAATGTCCATAAAAGCATGTCTCTATCTTTCCTGGTTAACTCACACTTTTAGGTTGAAAATTTCATTTAAAAGGGAATTACGCGCTTTGTAACACACCGATTTTCACGCGGGTGAAGCCTAGGGTACAGCAGGCCTACCATGAATTCTTATTGCGACTCAATTGAAGACGTAAATGACGACCGCGAACCGCTTTCTTTTCGTACCATGAAGTGTGAATTGCATTAGGGTCCTAATGTTTGAAAAGGACAACGTTATTTGAACTATAGATAACTCTCTCTCTTTTACTCACATGTTCTTAGGACGAATTCCGAACGGTCATTCGGCAACAATTTAAAGTGTGCGTCTTTAAGACGTCATGGTATGAAAAAGCAAAACAATTTCGTTTACGTCTCCAATTGACTCCCAATAAGAGTTCATGGTAGGCCTGCAGCTAGTTGTTAATTAGTTCAAATACTCAAGAAATATTTAAAAGACTAGGATAGCATTTAAGACTTGATGGCCTTCATTAGTAGCTTCTTATCGGTCATCTATCTGAATATATTCTTGGCTTCAACTACATAAAATAATATACCTATATTAGTCCATAGCGCGATACGTGGGTAGGTATTCGTAACGTAGGTAGGTTCAATAAAAACTGTAACGCAATTAGGCCGGCCATCAAACGGCGTGGGCGTAGCGGTCAGACACAATTCTCAATCAGAGCGCAATTACCTATACTAAAACCAATACTGTCGAGTGAATACCAAGGTCTACCCTTGTTTGGGTGCCCGTAAGAATTGTTTGTACTTTACAAAACACTAAAAGGACCTTTTTACAGTTGAGCTAAACGATCAATAAATCAGTATCCATATTAGACTTGCCTGTAGAAAGGTTTAAATTAAGTCTAAGAAATATCAAAGTAATAAAGAAATTATTTTGCCGTAATCCGCCATGAAGTATATATTTTCTATATATATAATGCTAAATATAGTATGTGGAATATCCATTCTCATACCAGATTCATGGAGGATTCGTAAAAACAAATGTACGAACTTCCACCACCGCCACCACTATTTTCAAGCTACACACGTTTACTATCAGAAACACAACAATCGTTTCGCCCCGCAACCGAAGCATCATCAGGAGGTAGACTCCACGACATAATGGCAAAGCGACGCTTCACCCGAGCAAGCATAGTTATATACTCATTGGTGCAACCCCCACCATTTCTTTTCACTCCAAATACGTGTAATAAGCTTGAACTACTAACAATGTTTCTAGTTCAAGCTAGGCTTGCTTCGTTGAGGCGTCGCTATGCGATGTATTATGCAAAGTAAGGTTTAATTCTATAAATTATTTAAGAAATATCGCTCATGGGCTGCAATAGTAGCACAACTAAAATTAAGTTTTGAGATAAATTGGTTTAAAATAATCATTGCTAAGGAATATGCGTAAAACATTCTTTGGTTTGCTGAAACAATCGGCTTAATATTGAATTATTAGGTCTACCGGTTTTGCTGCTGAAAAGAATGTGTATTTTAACAGTTACACTTATTCTTAGTTCAGAGAGTTTGAGTGGTTCCAGTTTTGCAGCCCATGCTTATACGAAAAGATTATTACGATGTAATTAATAATCGATATATGATACGATTCGATATATAACTAAAATACTTGGATTTGAAAATCTTTTCAACTTCAAAGACGACTGCGGTGTAATAATGTATATTGAAAATTTATAAAATATTGACCGCCGAGTTAGTTAAGAACCGAGAAGATAGATAGCTTCATTACATAGCGTTTCAAAGTGCTTGCATTAAAAAAAATTGATTTGATGAGTAAGGAAAAGAAATAATAATATTATAATATTTTAGTGTAATCCACGATAAAATACAACATGCGCTACTAAATGTAGAGTTTACTATTTGTTTTCTTTGCGATTTTGTATTTAAGTCTATCACCTAATGACGCGTCGGTTACGGCGTGAAATGGTTCTTGAGATTATGGTAGTGAATGTGTGCGGTGCTTGTGTAATGTGGGGGAGGTTTGTAGTGTATACATTTTTACAAATCTCGCATGCAAGTGTGAAAACGAATACTAGTACTACATTCAGTATTACACGTATTTTATATTTTATTTTAGCGCGAATTATTGCAAAATATAATATTTATTTATATGTATATGTTTATAGTATATATTTGTTTATATAAAGTTGTAAACTTAAATACAAATAAAATTGAATAATGTTGCTCAATATAGATTTCAACTTGCCGTACTAGTCATTCTGATAATGGCACGTGAACCGTGAAACTGGAAAATCAGTCTATCACAATGACATCAGTGAACTGGTACAGTCAGAAGAAAATAATCGTGCTATATTTATTCGTTTTGTTAAGTTAAATATATCTCCAAGTATTATGTATTATTAAATAACCCCGTAAGCAATGTGATAGAATAAAAATAATATAATTAATTTTTTAATCGCAATTCGCTTCTATTAAAAAATACATTACACTATTTAATATAAACTATTTAATGCTTCTGATTTGAATATACTTAAGTACTGAGATGGATATACAGAAAATAGTTTAATATAAAACGCATCTACAATAACATTTTTTATTAATGAAAGATTTTCGTTCTCAGTATATTTTTATATAAAATATATTAATTTTATAAAAAAATACGATGAAACGTAAAAAAAAATTATTTATAGTTAATAAAGATACCGGCTATACTCACGTCTAATTTTATCGGATTAGCCCGACTAGTTTCGAACCCGTCCGGGGCACTTATTCATACATTCTTTACACGACGTTATCGCGGCGGGAACTGACGTCCATATATATAGCCGGTATCTTTATTAACTATGAATACTACTCACGATTGTTTAAATTTAAAAATTGTATTTATTGAAATTAGCGGGTAATCACATTGTGCCCTTTAATGATTTGTAAATTTTTTCTTGAAATCAATGATAGAAAATAATTATATTTGAGTTTATATGTATACAGCTAAACAAATATTTAAGAAACAAGTGTACGCATTTATCTGACGGTGACTGTATCAGTAACTGTGCCTTGCGATGACAAAGAACAATTATTGTGAAACAAGTACGCATAGTGGGTGGAGACTTTTAATATGATAATTGTCATTTGACTTATCTATGAACGTATTAGTAATCTATTTAATTTCAAGCATTTTAAATCGGTAAATATATATTCAGTCATGATTCATTACCTACGTAATAAAAGCTTACTTTACTAAAGGATTATATAATTAGATGGTTGGGTTAATTGCATCGTTTAGTTTATGTTTGTCAAAAAATATTGAGTGGGTTAGTTTGATTGCAAACATCATGTTGGCCGAGACGATAACTGCGAATGCGTGTTCAACGTGCGATAAGTTTTAGTTTATTTTTGTTTTACATACATCTTTTTGCAATTAATGTTTTTAAATAATATGGTCAAATTCCCTTATCAGTATTAAACGTAAAGTAATAATTCGTTTATAGAATAATATTACTCTAGGACGCAAAATAATCTTTGAAACAAATAAAACGAAAAGTTATCACTTTTAAAGCTTTTCTTGCACAGAAAACGATCAATGTATTCAATTCGTAGGACATTTAGACTTTTGCTTATCAAAAGCAAAAATAATGATTAGCACTTCTTGTAAAGCTGTGCAAGGTGGTCACGGATTCAAACCCCGGGCAGGCACCAATGCAGTTTCTTGTAAAAACCCGTGTCTAATTGATGTATGCAATTTATCACACGATTTTCTGTGTAAATATCGGGAGTAAACCTGCATCTCTAGAGAATTCCGGGGATATGCGTTACCTACCAATCCACATGGGAACAGCGTGATGGGGCTTATCTCGGACCCTTCTCTTCAACAAAGCCTATTGCCCAGCAGTGGGATAATAAGAGGCTACTTTTACTTTTTCTTGTAATAATGAGTGTATGTAACTAGGTAAGTAATTTTCATATGTAAATAGTTCTCCATTTTGTTTACTGACAAAGGCAATATATTATTTAATTAATGATAATGAATGTCATATACCCTTGAGAAAGGTCTAAGATTAAGTAATACGTCAAGGTTTATGTGGATGTCGTGTTATCAAGCGATTTTTCCATGATGCAATGTTTATTTTTACTTTATATCCATATCCATGCCGTAATGTCGTGTAGTATCCAGCTGAATAGAATAGACCACCCTCATTTCTTACCGAGGTGTCGTAAAAGGCGACTAAGGTAAGTCGATGTCAGATACGCGGCCGGTTGATAAATACGTAGACAAATCATGCGACAACATGTTTGTAACATGTTGTGCCGACCCCACTTAGAGTGGGATAAGGGCAGAAGGATCCATATTTATATTATTAATGCGATAGCTTGTCTGTCTGTTGATTATATGGGGATACAATTATGACTTTCTAATATATATATATCGATAATCGAATATGTTTTTTTCTATTGTGTTATATTCCTTAGTTTCTTTTGTCTCATTACAACGGAATGAACTACGTAATCTGATATGCAAAAGGAATGTTTGTTTGTACGTTCTCTCTTTAAAATGTACCAGTGGATGATCCTTGTAAAGTTTGGTGGTCATCAGAGCAGTTTTTTAAAATGCCAATGACAGTTTTGTTTTGCTGGAAACTTGAAACCCAAACTGAGCCACAGCAACACATGGCCGGATCGCTAGTAACTATATATATTTTATGTCACAATGAATTAGATGTTAACATAATTCGAATTGACGATTTACTATATACTGTAGATTATTGTTGACAAAAGTGAAACATGTCAATACATAATAATACATCCGCCTACATTACTGTTTGCTAGAAGATACAGTTGGTATAACAAAAACCCGCACGTCCATTTAAAGCAATAAGACAATGTAGTTCATTAGTTTAGTTAACTACCCACGCCTGAGAACACCTTCACATGATGTTTTTATGTAAACAACTATCAAAACTTTGACGTCTTAATCTTGGAAGATTTTTCAAGGCTAAAAGACATCGTACGCGAGATAAAAATATAATATCTTGACCATAAAAATAAATTGTGGGTTGACGAAACCTTTTTCTCGCGAACCTTTTTGTTCATCTTTATTTTTTAATCCATTTGGTAGTTCTGATAAACGTGCTCACAACTCAGTAGGAATCGTGCGAATGTTCAAATACATATGTATGAATTTAAATTTTATTGAAGACGTTTGCACGTTTATAAATTTTAGATTTTTTAGTTCCACTTTCATACTGTGCGTAGAGTTCAAGGTCGGTAAACTCTCGTGTGAAAGTCATTAGACTAAACCATTCTTGTTGGTGGCAGTGAGCTCGCTTTGAGTATCCACGGGTCGCGGGTTCAATTCCCGTCATTGGCTAGCTAGCTAGCTAGTTGGTTCTTTCAGTCTGGGTGTATATATGTATCTAAAATTATATATGTAAACTAGCTGATCCAGCAAACTTTATTTTGCCATATAAATTATTTCTAAGGAATTTCTAGTGTAAAAAATTAGCAAAATAAAATGTTAGTGGTGGACAAGCCTTATCAAACAGAGCTATATAAATTATATAAATAGATAGTCATCGATTCTCAGACCTACCGAATAGGCATATAAAATTTCATAAAAATCGGTTAAGGCGCTGAACAGAGCTGGCGCAAATTCAGATTTCGGCATATAAGCCACGCCCACAATTTCTGCGACGGCGTAGCGACAAAATTAATTTTTTAACACCCATTGTAGGTGTACACTATTTTATCCAAACTTTTTTTGTACAATTTATTTAAAAAACTTATGTCTAATTAATCTTATAAAACTAAGTATGCTGAAACTATAACTAAACACCTAAAAAAAGACATATTATCAACAAGGAATAGTCACAAAAGGCGGCAGCTAGCGACACACGTCCGTATAGCAGCGCGCCTCAGCGATCACTGTCTATATTCGTAGATGTAAAAGAGAAGCGAGATGATGACTCGTTTCAGTTTTGCTATTTTCTAAAAAATATTTAATTTGAATGAAATATCTTAATTAATTCAAAATTTAAATCTTACATTCTCTTTATATTATAATGATTTATTAGTCTTATTAATTTTACCAATTTTTGTTGATAAATATTAGAGATATATACGATCAAAGTAAAAATCAGAGGTCTATTTACCAATTTTTTTTATCGAAAAAAAGTATCGTAATCATGTTTTGAAATCTTACATTCTCTCTGAGATATGATGTATATTAACATATATTTTTCTTTTAATCGTCATCCCTATAGCTTTTGTTAAAAACGTGTTTAAAGTCAGCCTATTTGGCTCTGTTCAGCGCCTTAAGCCGTTTCGGAGAAGGAAGACGATGGTAACTAACGTTGTCACAAGAGAATTTTATATATATATGCTAGTTGTTTGTCACCCATAACACATGTATAACTAGTAATTTTCCCTTATATTTATTATTATTTGTTATTAGAAATATTTTTTTATTTTATATTAGATAATAAATAATTATATTAGATAATAATAAATGTAGTACATAAATATCAAAATTTATGTACTACATTCTAGTGAAGACATTGTCCTACATAACATTATTCCATAAAAGCCCACCGCTATCGCACATTTCAATTTAACTTCAATCAATTCTAACCTATTTTATAAAATAGTGTGTGTGGGTGATGTTTGAACTATATGCTCATAGTCGCTTGTTTTCTTGGAACTGTCCAAGAAAATGTTAACTCTAGCAATGTTTTTATTATAACATATAAATACAAAGGTATGAAGTAATAACTATACTTATGTTTTCCCTTGTATTATATCTCAGAGTGTACTCGATGTCGCTTTGTTAGGAATTCGTCTATAGAAACATGATATTTGAGTTTAAGTATCAGTACGATTTCGGTGCAATCTTGTTACGATTTCCTAACTGATGGTTTTTTTTTACCATCTATTTATCTCAGATTCAGGCGATAAAAAAATATGGTTTAGAGTTTATATTTGTCAGACTAATAATCGAAGTTTCGATAAGTTGTATGTCTTAGGTTAGGCACTTAATTTGATATGTAATTTATATTCAATCCAATCCAATTCAAATCCAATTCTCATAGCAATGTTTTTTTAAATTTATTTAAATTAGTACAGCATATTGGCATAATGCTTATTCTGACATAAGATTTCTTTAAATATAAACTTGTGCTTGCGTCTTCGGCTGCGTGTAAAAAAGTTTTGCACGTGTAAACCGCGACGCCGCTGGCAGTCTAGGATAGCCTATATGTTACTCTACAATTCCTCTATATTTCAGTGTAATTCCTATCAATTACTAAACAGAAGAAAATAGCCTCTAAAATAACGTAAAAAAATAATAATGAAATTTTTAACATCAAATGAATTATTGTTAGTTAAACATAATAGTGTTTATTGTGGTTAACCATAAGAGATAGAGACATGCTGCCGCAGGCTTTTTTATAGTGTTTTTGTAAATCTACAATTCTCTAGTACATCACTTTAGTCACGTGTATCTCTGTTTGTATAAGCTCCCAGTAGGCGAGTTTTTATTTAATTGCGCGACTTCTTCACCACAATTTACATAAGAAAGTAATATTAACTTAAACCTTCCTAAAAACTGCACTATCTTTTAGTAATAACTGTACGAAAATATGTGCAGTGGACTTTTTTAAAATCGATCACATACAGACAGCTTTTAGGGATAATTTATAGAATTAGGCGTTACTTTGCGGAGATCCATAATACAAAAGTAATAATAAAATTATTTTGCTATAATCCGCGATACAGTAAATAGAAAATATATATAGTGTTAAATGTATAATGGACAAAATCGCAAAGCTTTGCGATTTTGTCATGGAGTCTATCCCCTGATCTTGGTTGCGGGGCGAAACGATTGTTGAGTTTGTGATAGTGAACCTGTGTAGTGCTTGTGTATTGTGGTGGCAGTGGTGGAGATTTGTGCATGTGGTTTTACGAATCCTGCATGTATCGGGTATGAAAAAACGGATAGTCCACTATACAATTAACACTATATATTTTTTCTATTTACTGTATCGCGGATTATAGCAAAATAATTTTATTATTACTTTTGTAGCTTTTAGGGACTTTTTGTATGATATATCTACATAACCTTTTTTCTACAACTTCGGCTTTATGGACTTAGATACTGATTTAAAAAGTTGTCATTGTCATTCTCCAACCCTTAATGTACATGCTAATAAGTGACAGAACTAGTATCCAGTTTGGACCTGATAAAGGAAATACAAACAAGTTTCTCAAATTTAATATTATATTAATGTAGATTAACGTTATTAAAGCAAAGGCAGCGTATATTTTCTTAATATGTAAAACGTCTTCCTTTAACTTGAGTGGTTAAATGTGAAACTTTTTATTAATACAACTTCATCTTTTAAAACAACCTGCAGCGAGGTCATTTCCTTATGAGTGTCTGAGTAAACAACCTTTAGTTTTAATGGAAACATATTTTTGAAAATTTTACTTACAACCGTAATTTTTCTAGGTTACACAGTATATTATTATATACTAGCTGACCCGGCGAACTTCGTACCGCCTAATAATCATTAATCAATGAATGATGTGTTTCCTTTTAGCTGAACTAATTTAGGCTTTGATGAACATAATATAATGACATAAAATAAATTTCTGAACGCACATATAAATGTTAATCATTTGTCATTATTTCTGTACGCAGGCTTAAATATTTGAGGAACTTCTATGTATCTGCTAAATGCAATTTTCAACCTCTTTAATTGATAAAAAAAACAGACATTCACCCTTTTTAAAAAGTTTACACAAAATACATTTTTAAACGCATGCATAAATGTCAATAATTATTTACACTTTTTGACAGGTGACAACAAATGTTTGACAGATACGAAACGAATGAACATTTATTTATTTTCATAATTATGTATTCATCGATTTTTCAATGTTCTTAAGATGTATTCTGCTGCTGTGGAGACAAATCCAACGAATCAAAAACCATGAAAATTGGTCCAGCAGATCTCGAGTTATAAGTGTTGTAAAAAACTGTCTTTGTTTTATATATATAGATTTTACATTCGGAACATATGTATTACGACTACAGTCGGTCCAGCCGTTTCGGATTCTAAAAGAACATACATACATTCTTTCTCTTTTATATATCCTTTGTATTAAAGTGTCCTAATTAGAAAAAGTTGTTTTGTGACAAATTGCAATTAAGCGTAGTGCTTACAAAGCACGTGTGTGTTAAAGAGATCAATAATTTTTGAAGAACAGGATAACACTACCTAGCTTCTAAGTTCATGTCATAGATGGAACTGAAATATGGATTACAATGTATTTAACTCAATTAAACCTAATTTTGAATTAGGGCAGTTTATTATTAAGCGTGCAATATATAGATAGAAATTCGACAAAGTTTTACGACGTCGCAGTAATTGATTCAACCACACTTAATTGCCGCACCCAAGTGTTTGACCTACTGAACCATTATTCGATATTCCATAGCCATGTTCCTACTAAATATTGGTGTAAATACACGTGAACTATTGACGTCACAGACACCCCGTTATTGCTCAGTTTGTCAACGTAGAGTTTTATGCAAAAGGCTTGCATCGGGCCATGCAAGGAGATTTTACTTGCAATTGTCATTAGTGATTCTACTACTTCTATTACCCCTAAAACTTATTCTGGAGCTGCTCACTGTTCAAGCCATTTTACACGTTTTCCTAAACTATAATATTTTTACGATATTTGTAGTATTTGCGTTTAATATTTGTAGGAGTTAAAAAGTTTTCTTTCTCATATTTTTTTTACCAAATATTCAGCTTGATGGCGACATGACTTAGAAGAAAGACTCATGAGAAACACAAATAATATCGCTTATGTGAAACTGCATTGTTTTATCACTATACTTATTATGAAACAAAGTTTAAAAAGCTGTGTGTATATATGTATGTGATCGATTTTCTCAAAATTAACTGAACAGCGGTTTTGTACGGTTTTTACTAAAAGGTTTAGGTTAATAGTACGCACGGTTGTAAAAAACACGCTTGTTAGGAGCCTTACTCGCGTGCGCCAAGTAAATCAACAGAGATACACTAAAACAAAGTACTAGAGAATTAAAGGTCTACAATAATACTACAAAGAAGTCTGAAACAGCATGTCTCTATCTCTTATGGTTATGTCATAATAAACACTTTTATGTTCAAAATTTCCATTTAGAATGTTACGTTGTTTTCGAAACAGTTATCTTTTGTTCAGTTATCAATGCTTATCTAAATAAATGCAATCGTTAGCGTCGCCATTTAATATAGGACAAAAACTCCATTACACCATATGAATCATGAATCACCATAGGATTTTTTTATCCATCATTTCATGCACATGATCCATGTTTTTTTGTTTATTTTGCTAATTTACATTATATTGATACTTATATTCCATTTGTCATTTTCAGGTTTCAATATGTTGTAACCGCTGTGAACAATAACGGTTTAATGCGTCACTGAATAATATAATAATTGAAATAGTAAATGATCGGTGCGGGAATGCGATAGCGTAAATAATAATGAATTCATAAATATACAGTGTAGACACATCTGAATTTTACATGAGGCTGCCACGTCAATGAATACGGCCGTAACTCGCACAGACTGATTGTGGATCGTTATCGCATTAAATCATCGTAAACTATCAGCTTTATTATCAGCTCTATAAATTTTCTTAAGGTCCCATACAGAGTGTAACTTTATTATAAAATTAATGGAAATTACTTATCTTGAATTAGAAAATGAAAATTTCTCTTTTGTCGTGGAGGCTTTCGTAGTCATTAAGGAAAAGTAATAATCATATTATTTTAGTATAATCCGCGATAAAAAGAAATAATATATTGGTAAATGTAAAATTTACTACTCGTTTGCTTTAGGATTTTACTGGCCCGTTGGCGCAGTGGTTAGTGACTCCAGCTCCGCGGGTCGAGTGTTCGAATCTCGCCAAGGGCCAACATTTTCTATAGACAATTTGTTGGTTTTTCGAGCCTGGGTGTATATTTGTATTTAAGTATGTATTTAAAAATGTATATGTATGTAGTATATCTACCAGTTGCCCGTCACCCATAACACAAGTAATAAGTTACTTACTTTGGGGTTGGACGACCGTGTGTGTGTCTCATATATTTCAAAAGTAACAATAAAATTATTTTGCTATAATCCGCGATACAGTAAATAGAAAATATACATAGTGTTAAATGTATAGTGGACTATCCGTATTTTCATACCCGATACGTGCAGGATTCGAAAAAAACACATGCACATACCTCCACCACTTCAACCACAATAGGTAAACAATAGGTAACATCAGGAGATAGACTCCACGACAAAATCGCGATTTTGTCGTGATATTTTGAGGAGATAGACTCCACTGTATTGCGGATTATAGCAAAATAATTTTATTGTTAATTTTGTATTATGGATCTCCGCAAAGTAACGCCTAATGCTATAAATTATCTCATATATTTATTTATTTATCATATCATAGTCTGTCATCGGTATTTTTTTACAATATTATAACCACGTTAGCGAATTTTAAACCAAGAGGAAAAGGCAAACTGCAGAAGCATTTTGTAAGGTTCATAATGGGGAGGGTAGAATGCAGAAGTTCTACTTGCGATAGAGAATCTCGTCATAAGACAGCGGCGTCCTTTAACATCAAGCCACCGCTTGGCTGTGGCTATGTGAGGTAGTAGACTAGTTGAATAATTATGTCAGTTCGTGCTATCAATTATTTGCTACTTTCCGTAATCCTTGAATAAATAAATAAAGCAACTTAAAATAAAACAAACATCATATATTTCTTATCATAACACGAACTAGACTAAATCTGGCTTATATTACTAGTTACTAGCCATAAAAACTATAAATTTCATAAAGTAATAAAATTTATTTTATTTTAATAGTTTATGAAATATTTTATTTGTCTTATTATTTGATAGAGAAATAATGTATTAGTTACGCGTGTGTCTTCGCGTGTATCTATATTTATTCATATGTATTTTCGGGTGTCGGTTTGTGACAATATAAATGTACACGATGTATTATATATGACTCTATCTTTTGATCAAGCTATTTGTAAATGTGTTTTTAAGAGATATCTACGTGTTAGAATAGCTTTGTTTAATAATCTAGTATAATAAGTACATAAATTATCAAAATTTAGCATGCTAATAACAACGAAATAAGAATAATGGGTTTATAAATGTAATAAATATAAATATGCTTTACATATATGAATATTAAACATGATTGCTAACATAGTAAATAAACATTAATATCTTAATCGACTCTATAATACTTAATTATATACTGGCTTTCTAATTCTTCGGGGGCAATCAATACCAACAAGAAAGAATAGTCCACACAACGCTCTTGTACAGTGTCTCCCAACCTTTTTTGTGTTGATATGTATATATATATAATATTATAACAAGGAAAGATTTGTATTTTTGTATGTATGTGTGTATGTTAGTTTGTGATGTTTTCACGCAAAAACTAATGGACCGCTTTTAAAAATTTCTTTCACCGTTGGAACGCTGCTTCTTTACTGACCAACATAGTTTATATTACATTTTTTTTAAATAGGGATCCTTAATAAAATTGTATTAAGGTGTTAGTTATAAAAAATGTTTTACATTTTTATAAAACTTAACAATATCTACAAAAAAAGTCCGAGTTACCATATGTCCATTACTCTAGTTTTGCCGATATAACTACGTTTCTACATTGTAAAAGTTGATAAAAGTGGCAACAATAATCAAACCATAGTATTTACATTTCCGTATTAATCTCACTAAATGATATTTTATTAAAAACTGTTTCAAACCTGTAAAATACTTTTTAAATTATTAAAATTGGACATTCCAATCAAAAGATGTAACGAATTTAAAAATGTCAATATAAAGAAAGTAATGCCATAATGTATTTGTGTATCTATGAATACCTTCCACTACCACGAGATCGGCATGAACGCGGGTGAAACCGCAGAGCATTGCTAGTATAATATACCGTGCCCTCACCCCAAGCTGGACTGACTTTGGTCATTGGCGTTTCTAACTAGTGCCCATATAAAACAAATGTGAAACACTCAAAACTAGAAAAATAATTTGTGATATTAAGATACTGAACAGTTCACTTAAGAAACTTAACCTTTAACCTTGTCGCTCGAGTCGAACCATTTTCTAATTGTTCTACCTTAACAATCAAATTTCCCATCCCTGGGGCGTGGGCCCTAAGTTGGGAAACACTGCTCTAGTCCTTACTACTTATCGATAATAAAATCGATACAAACTTTCGGTATAATAATTTATTTACCAACTTATTCTTTATCAAATTGTCAATAATTTAACGTCAGAAGCTTTGTATTTTAAAAGGTATAGTAGACGGTCGCCATCAACGCCTTGGCTTTTTGAGGGACGTACCACGGAGAAAATGAACCTGTTTATTTTGCAGATTTACCTGGACGGGTAACCCTCTAGTACTATACAACTTCTAATCAAAAGCAAATTATTCGTAATAGTATGAACTTGTAAAATTTAACTTATAATTAATACACAGATTATGATGTCATCTTAGATATTACTGTACCCAGCAACCTGTTATTATTAGATTAGACACAATTATGTTTTGTTACTATGTTGTCGGTTGACCAATAAATACTGTATGGCTAAAATGTCAGCCATTAATTCAATTAATTTCATTCCAAGAGACTTGATTTTAGCGTTTGTGTGTCTTAATGTATTGATCTCTTACTTTAAATACGGATTCCGGTGTATTTGTATTAGACTACATGTATAGTAGCGTATAAAAAATATAGGTAGCTCTATTAAAAAAAATACAAGTTCGACTTTATAAAAGCTTTTTTTTATAATAAAAGTAGTTTATTCGAAATATTAAGAAGATAGATAGATAGATTATACTAATTACTTTATTAGAAATTGTATTAGTAATATCCTTTATTATACACCATAATTCTAATACACAATGAAATAAGGGTATTCAGACCATTAAATAAAACATTCTTTACATGATATACACGTACAATGAGTGCATAGTTAGGGATAGTCCTTTTGAATAAATTATGAATAGAAAGTAGTTATAAATAAAATTAAATATTGTAAGTTCAATCAAGTTATATATTGCCGTAATCCGCGTTTGTATAAATGCGGATTATACCAAAATAATCTTTAGTTTTGTACTGTAGAATTCCGCAAAGTAACACTTTCTATAAATCCTATTGTTGTTTTAGATTATTTTAACCCAATGGTTAATTCTGTATCAATATACAGAAGATAGTATTTCTTGAGACGGCACGTAAAGTTTGGAGGTGTCTGACTCTGGAATCTAAAATAATCATTTCTTATATTATTAGGTCCTTACATATGAAATTGGCGTTTTCTATGGGAGGAACATAAAGTCGTTTTTTTTTTAATGAAATATATTTAATTAATCAAAGTATGTTAAAGTATTGCTATGTATGCACTTTTGCCATCTCATAGGTAGTTCATTGATCCCCTTACTAAAAAAACCATTCGGGCGGGAATCAATAAAATCTTTGAAGGCGGTTTGGACTGCCCCATCGGAGTTGAATTTTTTTCCTTGCAAGTAGTTATCCAAATTGCGAAAAAAATGGTAATCTCTTGGAGCAAGGTCCGGAGAGTACGGTGGATGTCTAAGACATTCTAATTGAAGCTCCTCTGATTTGGTAGCCGTCTGTTGTGCAGTGTGTGGTCTAGCGTTGTCCTGAAGCAGCAGTGGCCTAGAGCGATTGACCAACCTCGGTTGTTTAGCAGCTAGCTTTTCCATCATGGTTTGCAGTTGCTGACAATAGATATCTGCCGTAATCGTCTGGCCAGATTTAAGAAAGCTGTAGTGAACGACACCGGCACTAGTCCACCAAACACTTACAAGCAACTTTTTTTTAGTCAATTTTCGCTTAGGGCAGGATTTGGCTGGTTCGCCAGGGTTCAGCCATTGCGATGAGCGCTTCCGATTATCGTAGAGGATCCACTTTTCAGCACAGGTAATGATTCGATTTAAAGTTCCTTCATTATTGTGCCGGTTGAGTAACGTAACGCAGCAGTCGACGCGCGTTTGTCGGTTTGCTTCACTCAATTCATGAGGTACCCACCTTTCAAGCTTTTTCACCTTCCCAATTTGCTTCAAGTGGATTGGAATAGTGTTATCACTAACACCGGAGCCTGCAGCTAACTCGGACGTGGTTTGCGATGGATCAGCTTCCACAATAGCCTTCAATTCTTTATTATCTACTTTGGTCTCCGGCCGTCCACGAGGCTTGTTCGGCAGGTCGAAATTTCCAGAACGAAAACGTTGGAACCAAAAACGCACTGTGTTTTCTTTTGCGACACCGTCACCATACACATCATTAATCCTTCGAGCCGTTTCTGCAGCACTGGTGCCACGGTGGAACTCATACTCGTAAATAACGCGATATTTCATGTTTTCCATTTTGTAAACAGAGTGACACAAAGAAAAAAACAAATGAATTAGGGGGTTTGAAACACAAATGCATGAGTAAATAGCTGTATGAATTTGAATTTGGAATTCCTAACTATAAAGGTAATATTTGAGATCAAAGTGGCCAGTACGACAAATCGCCAATTTCATATGTAAGGACCTAATAATATTATAAATGCGAAAGTCTGTCTATTACGTTTTTACGATGAAACCATTGCACCAATATCGATGAAAATTGAAATATTTATTCTTTATACACTGGGGTAACAGATGGGTCTGTAAATTCAACAGGAATAGGATGACACAAAAAACGCCATCTATTTTCATCCTATGAAAGTTTTTTTATTTACGTCCACGTGAACGAAGTCGTGGGTAAAAGCTAGTAAAATAATAAAAATAATTAATCTGGAATCTTAAATTTAAATAAGATTGAAAATAAATAATGTAGATACGGGTTACAATATTTTTAATATATTTAGTTTAGTAAACTTTGTAATTATATTTCGTGAAATGGACTTTAAGCGTTTGGTTGACGCAATTGTTGTGAGGTGACTTAAATGTCATTAGATTTCCCATTTACCTATCATAATAACGGACGCGTTAATCGATGTGTGACTTGTAAAGCCCCGATAGTTTCACATACACATATCTATAGTAATTCTGCTTCTAAAACAATTTTGGGTTAATCTTATACAATGAATGCGCGCAGAATTTATTTTACGAGATAATGATGATATGCATGCCACGGTTTCATCTGAGGCCCAAAGTTTATTATAAAAGTAAAACGGTCACTTAATTTAGACTCGTATTCGAGAATAAAAGTAGCCTCTATCTTGCTCCAAAACTTTTAGAATCATCCAGTGAAAGTTCTATCAAAATTAGTCGTTCCGTAGACTATAATAATAACCTAAACCTTCTTCAAAAATTGAACTATCTCATAATTAAAACCGTACAAAAATTTGTTTATTAGATTTTTATCAAATCGATGACATACATACAAACAGATTTTGGAGACTGTTGCATAATATATATAAATATCAGATAAGTAAAATCTATCCAAATATACATAATGTTATAGCTTAATTCTCTGCTACAAGCAGCGTCCAATTTATTTGCCTTGCTGTGGTTTAACAGTGGCCATTACGTTCGTTTATTAATTATTGGTCAAACATATATTTCCATGGAATCAAGTGTAAATTTACTGCATTCCAAAGCACAAAAATAAAAAAAAGTCTTAATCCTCCAGATAGCGCTATTCTGACGATTTTTGAAATAATCAGTAATATATATAATATATATGAAATATTCGAAACTAATACGCAAGATGATCAAGACCAAAAACATATTAATATGTCATAATTTACAAATTTTCATCTTGTAAATCTATTTTTTTATTGCCGCAAAAAATAGCTGCAGCCAACCAGAAAGACCTGCGTACATATATTCAGGGTATTATGTAAATTGATATCTTCACACACTTATCGCGTTCTTCCGCATGCATTTTAGTACAATAAAAAATTCACAACTAATCTAAAGAAGTTTCATAGTAAATACGTAATGAGCTGGGAACGTAGATCGGCGGCCATTGTCCGGAGCCAAGGCGCCTTCCGCTAAACGAAAACCACTTAACAAAGACCTCTAGCCTCACATTCCTTCGCTTAAAATATATTAAATGAACTCTAGTAACCGTATCAGAATAGAGCTTCATATACTGGTTAAGTGCTCGTATTAGTATAGGAAAGTATTGAAAGGCGGAACGTTCCGATTGAAAAATAGAAACCTTATGCACTGACAGTGTTACATATATGTTTTATATCTACACTGAATGCTTTAAATACCATTTAATTAATACTAGAAACTGTTGTTGAATTTTAAAAGATATTTTTCTTGATGTAAATATTATATAATAAAATCTGTATGTAAAAATTATATAATAAAATTATTTAAAAAAATGATATACTTTGAAAACAATGAGATCAGTCTTATTCTACCCTATGTCTCTAATTATTAAAACGTCCCAACAAGCGTCTGGCGACTTACTACTAGCAAAATATCATTTGTTGCAATTGCTCCAGAGCCCCCGAACTGATGATAGCTTTATTGGCGCGACAATGTTAACGAAATTATACCTCCTTACTTCATCTTAACCTATAGATGTAAGCTGTGATAGCCTAGCGGTGAGACCGTGCGACTTTCTAGAGACGACGTGGGTTCAAACCCTGGGCAGGCACCAATGAGTTTTTCCATTGAAACTCATGTGTCTAATTGATAATCGCAATTCATCACACGCTTTTCGGTGAAGGAAAACATCGTGAGGAAACCTGCATACCTCAAGAGAATTCTAGGGATATGTGTAATCTCCATCCATGCTCCAATCTGCATTGGAGCAGCGTGGTAGGTCTTAGGTCCAATCCTTCTCTCCAAAAACGGAGAGAGGAGGCCTTAGTGCAGCAGTGGGTTTAGTAACGGGCCGTTAGTTTACTTTCTTTATAGATGTCAAATGCTGAGCATAGGTCTCTTCCCATGATCTACATAAAACCATTATATGACCGAAATGATAACAAATCCAAAAAAGCGTTCTAATAAAAGCATTTTCATTGCAATGACTACAGTCCTATTATTAATTATTAGGGCATTTATAGGGCATTATGACAACAGTCCGTCCTTAAAATAATATAAAGGTTAAACGCTACAAAGAAATCAAACAAAAGTAATCCTTTACCATAATGATAGTTATTTTACTTTTACTTTACTTTGCGTCTATATGAAGAAACTGATTGATATTTTCGGGAAAATAATGTTACAAGAGTCCAGTGAGAATGACTAAGGTATTTCAATAGCACAATTATGATCTGAACATATAGTTTAAAAATATAGTTAAGTATAATTAGTTCAATATAGTTAAAAATATAGAAAATATAGTTTAAAAATATTCTTTTTATAAGACAACCAGGAGGCATACCGTCTTCGCGCCACCTTGACACTACGAAATAAATGTCAACTTTAACTTTTCTATGATACTTATTTGTTGGACACATAAGCTTTGAACTTTACACACCTAAACGATTAACGGTCGTATAAATGTATAGAATTAGGCGTTACTTTGCAGAAATCCATAATAAAAAAGTAATAATGAAATTATTTACTATGATCTGCCATGAGGTAAATACACAATATATATTACTAGCTGTGCCAGCGGCTTCGCCCGCTTTGAAACCTGCGTGTGAATTTTTTTTCTAGAATTCAAATTTTAATCATAAAAGTAATTATTGTTAACTATAAGAGATATAGACTTGCTATCACGGACTTTTTTTGTAGTAGTTTTATAGATCTACAATTCTCTAGTACATAACTTTAGCGTAACTCTGCTGGTTTACGCAGCGCTCGCGACTCCTCCCTGCAAGCAAGTCTTTTAACAACTGTGCGATCTCTTCAACACAATTTACATAACACCGATATGTACTATTTACCTAAACCATCCGGAAGTATTGCACAATCTTTTGGTGAAAACCGTACAAAGATCCGTTCAGTAGATTTTGAGCAAATCGATTACATACGGACAGACAGCTTTTTGGGACTATGTTTTATACTAAGTATGATGCTAAATGTTGAGTGGACTATCCGTTCATACCCGATACATACAGGATTCGTAAAAATACATGCACAAACCTACACCACCGCCATCAGAATACTACACAGATTCACTATCATAAACTCAATGGCAAAACAATAGGATGCTGTCGTGATGATAGTAAAATAATTTCATTATTACTTTTGGTTGAATAAATATTAAAAGTCTATTCGGGTTTCCGATAAAATTTAGCATTTTAAAAAAATATTTTTACATAGTCCGCGATTTATCTGTGATTACTAGCACGGAGTTATTAAAAAAATGAATATTTTAAATTTTATTATGGTTTTCTCATTAAATTTTTGTACCAAACAATATATCCGTACTAGGCGTGAATAGCTTAACGCAACTTAACATCACTTTGCAGCCATAACTAAGTTTACGTTTAGTATAACGTTTAAGAGGTTTATTTAAATATCCACAAGTATGTACGATATTTTATTTCGACTTATCGACTTCACTGATATATATACCAAACAAATAAGGCAATCCTAATGCCTATTATGGTTAAACATATAAAAAAGGACGTAAGTCGAGTTATCAACCACTACGTCTGGTACGGATATATTTAAGGAAAACAGCGCAATGCATTGGAAAAGTAGAAATGATTAATATGTTACAATTTAAAAGCATTAATTATACTTAAATAAAGTTTATAATATTTTTTACAGTATATTCGTAGCGTAATTTGTTTATGTATTAGTTTGTACTCATTAGCATTTAAATTTATTATTATACACCGCCTACCTGCTCTGTACTTTACAGTTTTCCTGATCCAAAGGTTGTCTGGAAGAAATCGCTGATAAGCGATAAGGCCGTCTTTTGTGCAATACAAAATTTTCTTCTTATATTGTGTAGTGTGAACAAAATGTTTGTAATTTAAAATTTGGTGTACAATAAAGTATAAATAAATAAATAATCAACACAAGCAAGACTTAATAACATTATTAGTTAGAATACGCGTTTTATTTTTATTACTCGTATTAAATAAATTAATTGTTTAACTGATAAATGTGTGCTTTAACAAAACAATGGTATTGTTTTTATTTAGGGTAAGTTCACACATTCTGAGGTCGATCTGTAAAAGTTATCTAACACGTTCTTTACGCTTGCTACCTTGATACAAATAAAGGCACAATAGCGGGGAACATAAATAGGAAATCGTCGCTCCAGTGGCTCGAATAATTCACTGAGAGTCTCAGTTTCACGTGAAAATCGTTATTTTGTATGCAAATTGAGCACACTGAAGTAGTAAACGGTCAGTTACTATACTACTGCTGGGCATAGGCCTCCTCTCTCTCATGTCCCCCGAATTCTCTAGATAGATGGTTTCCTTCACCAAAAACGTGTGATAAATTGTAATAATTAATTAGACACGTAAGTTTTTGAGCAGAAAATCTCATTGGCCCTAGGTTTAAACCTGTGACACTCTCGAAAATCGCACAATCTAACCGCTGGACTCTCACTACATACACTGATGACTGAAGTAATAACGAAATGTTAATTTGTTCAAAATTAAAATAGACAAGAAATGGTACTATAGTAATAGTAATAATAAATAATAATAGTAATAGTACTTTAGGCATCCTCCTCCTTGCGTCGTTACCCTAATACTGGGGGTCGTGACCTTTTCATGAAAATAGTTTGTTCCTAACAATGGTCCTCCACCTACTCCTGCTTTCGGCCACATGGATGGCCTCGGAGACTGACGTGTTGAGTGTGGTGCGGATCTGATCTGCTTTATGCATATAAACAGGCTAAATGTCTAATTTTATCGGGTTAGCTCGACTAGTTTCGAGCCCATCAGGGGTATTATTCATGAGTTCTTTATACGTCGTTATCGCAGCGGGAAATACGTACAGCAGCTTGCTGGGCGCGACTCGTGAGCGGCTGGGGTGGGAAGGAGTCGGTAATGGAGGTTGTCGCACGTCTTCAGTACATCCCTTGTCGCTCTGATCTTCATCATGCATGAATAAAATTTGTGCTTGCATGACGAAATGTACAAATTCAAGTCGATCTGAATATGAACTGATTGTGTCAAAAATATAGTATAGCCAGTTTCTATACATAAACTATGAAAGACCACTCATATCCATTTAATTATAGTATTCGTAATAACAACACTTTAGTAGCATAAATATTTTAGTCACGCATTTCACACACCTATGAGCACAAAACGAAACGTTCAAATACAGCGTTTACTTGTACAATTATTTTTTTATGAAGTGATATATTACGCTTCTATTAAAGGCGAGAATATTTTTTGGGTAAACCACCATTAGTAAACATGGTTAATATAAGAAAATTTTGGCTACATACCAAAAGACTTTAAAAAATATTTATTGACATGACAGTTTTATATATACATTCCTTTTTATGTAAACGCAATTTGGTTCACATTTTATTCTTATTAGAGAGTGAAATTACGGAGTGGAATAACATAGACAAAACATAAAAAAATAAACCAGTTTACAAGCTGAATCCATTTTAATGAAACATACGTGAAAGACTTTCAACAAATATAAAGCACAAAAAGGAAAGAAAGTAGCTACCTATTGATATGTCTACGCTGGGGAGAGCTCATTCACCAGAGAGAGGGATAGCTAAATGCCTCGCTAACAACAGAAGGGAATCGATTCCTGTAGGATATTCATGGATAGGTTCGAACGGTTCCCATACAATCATAAAGTTCCGTTATAAATATACGATAGAATATGATGTTCTTCATAAAATTCAGTCAAGAAATTTTACTAAGTTAAGTAACGGCTTATGATCCCATTGCTGCATAGGCCCCTTTCTCTGATTTTGGAGAGAAGGGTTGGAGTTAAGGCCCAACACGCTGCTATGCGGATTGGTAGGTTACACATATCCCGGGAGTTCTCTAGAGTTATTGCAAGTTTCCTCGTGATGTTTCTATTCACTGAAAAGCGTGTATTAATTTGCAAATATCAATTAGACACATACAGAAAAACTTTTTGGTGCATGCTCGGGGTTTGAAATCCCTGAAAGAGTTGCACAACCTCTGTGTTATCATAATTTCAAGGAATTAAAGTATACCTTATTACATTTGATCATTTAAGTGAATATTGCCAATTTGTTAAAAACTTCTGAAAACAATCGAACATCTCGTGTTAGGTACATCAGTTCCGAAGGCCTACGGCCTGGTCACAAATCAGAAACGATTACCAGATAGAATTATCCAGCTTTCAGATTATCAGATTATCAGAGAATTATTCAGATTCAGGGTATTTATATACTTGATTGTACATTATCAGCAAATAAATACTTAGACATCAAATACCACTATGTTGAAATATAATATTCACATTTTTTAGTCTCGTTTTCCAGTTTTAGGCTTGGCAACATCCGTAACGAAACTCGCGTAGATTCAAAAAACCCCAGCAAAACCGATACGAAGTGAGTAACCATAGATAAATACGAAATTACAAATTGCTAATGTTAAATAAAGACAAGGTGCCCGATTTGTCGTTTTATCTTTTTGTTTTGATGTTCTGATAACCTTCATGTATTATATATGTATATATCATGTAGCGCTTATTATTTTGCGATATTGTAATGTAGAAATGTTGTAATTTAAAAAATAAATTATCTTTGTTTGGATGTTTTATTTTTGTTATTCGATTATATTGTATGTATACACGCGCTGTCGATTTAAAATATATATATAAAATCAAACTCCGGAATTTGTGACCTTCTATACTGTGCGGAGATATCTTCAAGTGATGCCATCAGTTCTTCTTATTATTCACACTGCCCATCTTCATTTAGGAAGTACTACTAACACTCGTAAAGATAAAATTATATTAGGTTTTTACTAATCAGAAAAATTTCGTTGTCTCTAGTGATATATCAAAACTTTTAAAAAAAAGTTTGCGGTCTTAAAAATTAAATCTAATTTGTCAAATTTAATTTTTAATCAAAATTGCTACTGATATGATTTGATGCAATATCATCTATCAATTTAGTTATCGTATAGTTTAGACCAGACAAAAACTAGCATTGATCGATTAGCTTATTGCTCATTTTTACAGGTTTTTAGGATGTAACGACATGTACAAAAAAATACTGACTACCGTAAAATGCTAAAAAAACTTTACTTTCTTGTTTTAATTATAGTTAAAATTAAATAGGGTAAACTTGGTCACGGATAGTTACCACCCCATAAGCATAGTGCCAGCTAACTTAGCATCCCGATTCATAAGTTAAGTTATTAAACGCATAGAATTGTCATTTTAAAACTAAAACGTTATACTTAAGCTACGTGATGTTTGTCTAGATGAACTTTATAATTTAAACGTAAAAATGAATATTTGAAAATCATTTTGTGAATTATTAACACAGTAAAATAAAAAAAATAAAAATAAATAAATATATGGGACATTTACACACACGGTCGTCCGTCCCCAAAGTAAGTAACTTAATACTTGTGTTAATAATAATACTAATACTGAACCAGTACTAGGGTTGTTTCTTTAAAACAACTTGTAAAAGTATTCCAATAAAATTATTGTTGAGTTTGGGCTTTAATTTGTGACCCAATTAATCTGATACAAGTAATTTATAGAATTAGGCGTTACTTTGCGGAGATCCATAATACAAAAGTAATAATAAAATTATTTTGCTATAATCCGCGATACAGTAAATAGAAAATATATATAGTGTTAAATGTATAGTGGACTATCAGTATTTTCATACCCGATACGTGCAGGATTCGTAAAAACACATGCACAAACCTGCACACTTCCACCACAATACACAAGCACTACACAGGTTCACTATCACAAACTCAACAACCGTTTCGCCCCGCAACCGAAGCATCATCAGGAGATAGACTCCACGACAAAATCGCAAAGCGAAGCAAAGGCTTTGCGAGTTTGTGTAGTGCTTGTGTATTGTGGGTGAAGTGGTGGAGGTTTGTGCATGTGTTTTTACGAATCCTGCACGTATCGGGTATGAAAATACTGATAGTCCACTATACATTAAACACTATATATATTTTCTATTTACTGTATCGCGGATTATAGCAAAATAATTTTATTATTACTTTTGTCTGGTACAAGTAGTTAAAAATAATTTGATAATTATCTTTATTAATAAGCAATAAGCGACCGATTTATCTGTTAAAGAACGCGGTAATATTACAAACAATGCATGACGGTGACAATGTAACGTCTATTTAAGTTGCAACAGCTATAGCACATATAATTTATTATCTTGGTCTTGGTTTAGTCCAAGATAACGTTTGCTTATTTTTATATCAATTTTCTTTTCGTGGAACCAAAATTCCTATTACTAAAAAACTCTCTTTACAAAAACGAAACGAATGGAACTTCCTGGAAAGGAAGAATATTTTGTATTGTTTAAGCTAAATTTACAATCAATCCTATTATTAGAAATGCATTTTTGCTTATTTACTCTCTTTTTCTATTCCAAATGATGCCATAGGTCAATGGGATTTATAGTATAAACATAGTGAAGCAACTAATAAATAAATTTACTTGGTACCAAAGTCCATGCAGGCGAATTCGCTGGCAGAAGCAAGTACGTACGATAGTAAAATTCGTATATAGTATCGTTGAAAATCTTTTTAAAAATAGTAGTAACTTAAAAGTTAAAATAACCTTTATTATGTGTATTTGCTTCTCAGAGGAAAAGAGATATTTATTTTTAGCCCAGTATAATAACTTCTATTGTACAAAATTTCATCGAACGCGTTAGAGCTTAACAGACAGACAAACAGAAAGACAGATAGACTTTCGCATTCATACTATTTTATATTATTACTGTTACGAACATGCGAAAAGAGTTCGTAATACGTATGTCATAGAATTCGAATTGAACAGTGGCACTTTGCGAACATGCAAAAAGGGCTCGTAAACTATACGTCATAGAGTGCAAATTCGCTTTACGCTAATTCTCTGGAACATTCGACGTGTATCAAAACATGTTTACTTAAAAGACTTGTTTACGATCGTTTCAAAGTCTGTCGAATGTTCTCGAAATCGGTTCGTTCTATATATAAGCAGATGTATCGTTCGCCTCGACGTTCAGTTTGCGAATATCGATCAAAAGCAAATAAACAAGCGATAATAAAAGTGAATTATTAGTGACCTCGGCATTCTTGTTGGACAACGAACTGTATAGAGACTGTAAGTACTAAGTTTGTAGTAAAAAGTTGAATAAAGTGTTTTTAACGAGTCAGCAGGTATTTTCATCCAAATCCACAAACCCCTATACGTAACATTACAATGAATAAATCGTACATAAATCTACACAATATTCGTTTATCTAAAATCCATATAAGCTATGTAAAATAATAATATAATAATAATACCGATATGTCGTAAAAGGCGACTAAGGTAACTTGACGTCACGCCAGGCGCCCGTCGTAAAATACCTAGACAAATCAAGTTACATGTTTATAACATATTGTGACCACCCCATTTGGGATAGGAGAATGAATAATGATGATTTATGTAAAATGTATTCAACGTTCATTCTATCAGTTTATACTTATTTAATAGAAGTCTATTAAATAAGTATAAACTGATAGAATGAACACTAGAGTTCGCTTGAAGCTATTAACTTAGACCATACCATCGGTTAGAAGTCAGGCGTCAAATCTGAGCGAACGACACTAGCCGTCCTTCACGGATGAACGCTGCCAACTCTGAGCCAAGCGATGCCGTTCTACATTGACAAATTTGAGATTGTTTAAAGACCTACCTTAATATAAATAATTTGGCAAGTAGTTCGAAAAACGAAATACAAAGCATGTATTGCGATCTCAGTAGCTTTATATACAAACTTTCTGTGATAGTACTGTTATTGTGGTCCAAACTCCTTTTATAAGCGCCCAAAAGCCTAAATGCGAATACTGTCTCTGTGCTACACCTTACATTGAAATTCCTTATAATTGAAACTTACCATATAACTTAAGTTAAAACAGCTAAAGGCCAATAAGGATAAATAATCCCGTATTTCCTTCAGAAACAGGACAAACCAACACAGTACGCAATTGAGGGAATTTTAACACAAAATGATTATTAATATCCCAATGTGATAATTAAAAAATAATTTAAAAGATACAAAATAAAATACATTATTTAGTAAAAATCATTGCAAAAGTAATGAAAAAATTATCTGCGATAAAAGAAAGTATTACATATATTTTCTTCTATCGCGGATGCTAAATGTAGAGTGAATTTAAATAAACACATATACTTATAATTCCTTACTCATATATTTATGGGCTTACACAAAAATACAAAATTACTGTTAAAGTACTACCCAATATTGTCTTTTATAAGAAAAACGAACAAAGAGAAGCAATATTTTCAATTTGATTTTCAATTGGAATGCCAGAAGTAATACGTAAGCTCTATAGAGTCTCGGCTTTAGGGGCTGTGTTCAGTCTCCGTGTCTCCTCTACCAGGCAATGTGGTGGAACGCTGAGACGTTAAAGCCGGTAAGAGTACCGACCACCACACTTCCGGCTCCGATGTGTGATGTGCATACTGAATTAAAATAAAAAACAAATTAAATTGTTGCACTTTTTATCGCAAACTCTACTCCTTAATAAATGAAAAAATAAATTTATTTATTTTCTAGCAATGCCCCGCGGTTTCACCCGTGTTGATTATTGTCGGCACTTTTACAGCCTTTTACCATGTAAAAAAGTAGTAATATTGGCATAACTATAATAGTTAGACATATGGTATCGCGGACGTTTTTGTGGATATTGATACGTTCTATAATACTGTAGAACATTTTTTTGTTCTATCATCAATAGTTTCCGCAGCACACGCGATGAAAGATGTTTACGACAAAAATTTTCACATCTTATTACAATTTTATTAGGGATCCCTATTTTTTTCTAAAATGACATATAGCCTATGTTGCTCAGTGAAGAAGCAGCTTTCCAATGGTGAAAGAATTTTTGAAATCGGTCTAGTAGTATTTGCGTGAAAAGGTAAAAAACATACATACATACACACAAACAAACAAACAAACAAACAAACAAACAAACAAACAAACAAACAAACAAACAAACAAACAAACAAACATACAAATCTTTCCTCTTTATAATATTAGTATAGAAGAAATACCTTTGATCATAATTATGATTATGTTTGACATTCAGTAATACTATTACCACTAATTATTTTGTAAAATTTTGTCACCTACTGTTGCTATATGCTCTGAAAAACATTAAATTATAATAATTTGTTATTCACAGTATGCAGAGGGGAATTTTCGTGACGTCACTATTGGTGGTTTTGTGTTGATTATTTGTCCATAACAGCGATAAAGGTGTTGCTAATAATTGGTTATTACTATATTATACATATTCAGTTGCTAAAATCTTTCTCATTAACGATTAACGATTAACATTATCTTTGTCATTAACGAGCAGATAAATGTTTCTAGTTCAAGCTTGTTGCACGTGTTCAGAGGTAAAATAAAAGGTGGGGATGAACCAAGTACTATATAACAATGCTAGTACGGATAATGCTTCGCTTTGCGATTTTGTCGTGGAGTCTATCTCCTGATGATGCTTCGGTTGCGGGGCGAAACGATTGTTGAGTTTGTGATAGTGAACGTGTGTAGTGCTTGTGTATTGTGGTGGAAGTGGTGGAGGTTTGTGCATGTGTTTTAACGAATCCTGCACGTATAGGGTATGAAAATACGGATAGTTACTATACATTTAACACTATATATATTTTCTATTTACTGTATCGCGGATTATAGCAAAATAATTTTATTATTACTTTTGTATTATGGATCTCCGCAAAGTAACGCCTAATTCTATAAATTATTTGCTAAAATCTTATTACTTCGTCAGGGGGATGCATCTTGGCCAGTCTGTTTGATGTTGAGACAGAGAAAGCACTGGGTCAAATGCAATGGGTTGACAACTGCATTGCTTCCCCGTTTTTTTACTTAACTGGCACTTCGTGGGCGGGACAAAGATGGGTGAATTATGCACGAAGTTTATATAATTTATCAAAATAGGCTTTTGCTTTGTCCACAATACAAAAGTAATGATATTATTTTACTATAATCCGCGGTGATAGAAAATATATGTAAGGCTAATTGTAGAGTGTAAACTGTTGTTCGATTCGTCGATATCAACTATCAATAACACAACAATATACAAGCACTACAAATTACACAATACATTCTACTGTGTCTCCTCCACCAGAAATTTTTGAGATAGAGATACTATTCAGTACCACTATCTCAAAAATCGTTTCGCCCCGTAATCGAAACATGTCAATGTAAAACAATATGTAATCGAAACATTGACATGTTTCGATTATATATTGTTTATCGTGAATTATAAAACATTGCTTTATAATTCACGATGCTTTTATTTCTTTTGTCTGACGATTTATCGTGTTCAGCACTGAACACCATACTTTCTGCATCTTCCGCTTCTCTTTGACTCGACTTTTTCTTATCTCACATTGTATAAAAGTCTATTATAACTAGCTGAACTATTATCATATATTGAGCTGTAATGAGTTTGTGCTGGTACGAGTATATAGCATGAAATGTAATTAAACAAATAATATTTGTTTTTATCAATGTGATTATTTATTTTTATATAATTTGTCTGTTTTTAGTCTTATATCATCATCCTCCAGCCTTTATCCCGCTCTAAGTGGGGTCGGCATGTTACAAACATGTTGTCACGTGATTTGGCCATGTATTTTACGACCGGCCGCCTGCCTGACGTCAACTTACCTTAGTCGCATTTTACGACACCTTGGTAAGAAATGAGGGTTGTCTACTCAGCCAGATACCACACGGCAGTTTTTTTTTTAATCTTATCATGTAAGCAAATAAAAGTAAAACATACTTGTGACAAAAAAAATCAAACGTTACTTTGTCGTGTAGCTTACCGTAATCGCGTGCATTACCGCAATCAATGGCACCTTTAATAGTTTCTACCGCAAATATGCCGTGGAAAGTTTATCTTTAGCATATCCATTTTTAATTCTCGTTACACGTTATGATATAGAAAATCGTTAAAAAGTAGAAGAAAAAGTGGTTTTCCACATCATTTATATACCTATGTATTAAAGAAACATACTAGCCTGAAATTGTGTTAATCAAGCAAATTTTTTAAGATTAAAAATTTTTCAAAGCCCAGTTAGATCCCGCTTTTGGGCATTGGCCGGGAGCCCCTATTTAAAAATAAGCATGTGAGCTTAGGCCCACCACGCTGCTTCGATGCGGATTCGCAGGTTTCATCAGAGATATAAAGGTTTCGTCGTGATAATTTCCTTCACCGAAAAGCATATCAAATTTGAAAATATCAATTAAGAACATAAGTTTTAATACAAAAACTCATTGTTGCCTGCCTGGGTTTGAACCCGCGACCAACCGGAAAGAGTCACATGATCGCACCGTTTGGCTACCACGGCTTGGTTACATCAATATTCGAGTGAAATAACAAGAGCATGGTCATAGCCCAGGGCGAGACCAATGTAACTCCTATCTACATCTAACACAAGCCATTGTGTTAATAATGGCAAATTGCGCCGATTACTGTAAACCTACTAGACAAGGAAGCTCATTAAAATCAGATCAGCCGTTAGAAATCTCTCGTATAAGTTTCGATCCAGGAAGCAAAAGGTCTTTGGCTCCCCGGAATGCGCGATGCGTGGGCGCATCTCCCATGAACCCGACTTTCCATTGATTTGTATATGTTATCCACCTATGTCCGTATTATTCATTGTTTTAATGTATTTCAATACCTGACAAATTTGTTTAATAACTCTAGTTGTACTGTCTAGCTTTAGGGGTTTATTATTTTTTATATCTGTCTTTTTACAAAGTCAATACAAAGACATGCTTATTGTTATCTATACATATTACAAAATTAAACGAGAGCGTTTGTTTGTTTTTATGCACACATCGACTTTCTTGTCATCAATTTGTAGAGTAGATTTGATTTTTAGAATTTTGTACATTCTTCTAATAATTCCTAAAATTCTAAAAATCAAAAAATTGAGGGTAAGGGATTGAGGGTATTTAATAAATTGGACTCTTACAGTCTCCATCACAGACCACATGTTCACCGAGTTTCCACTTTAGACTAAGAACGTTCATATGCTTATAAACTAGATGAAAGCAAACCTTTAAACATCAAATTGCAATCTGTTAATATGGTAAAACACATGTGAATATGGTGAATTTGAACTTCGTGGTTGTTGTGAAACATAATCCGCGTTCGCTTATCAATATATATCTCTTAATGCGTTATGAATTTTGTGATCAGTACACAAAATTTTGTGTTCATTGGTTCATTAAACGTGAACAAGACATCCCTATATGAGCTAACTATTGCAACAGGAACAAGTGATGGTTAGGTGTCTTCGGGGACATTTTGTCGCAATTATTTATTAGGCAATAATATCCCGGTCTAAAAATTAGATAAAATACAAAAAATTGTCTGTGATCGGAAGCTAAGCCTCAGCCTACGTATGCGTATTATTCGATTTTACGTTTTCTCTGTGTTATTATATGGTGTCTAAACTTGAACACTCACAGAAGCAATGAGCAAAAAGCTAGAAGCGTTTGAAATATAGGTCTAACGACGAATGCTGAAAAAATCTTGGCCACATAATGCGCAGTAATAAGTATCAGATCTTACAACTTATTATCCAGGGAAAGATCCAGGGGAGAAGAAAACCCGGAAAAAGAAGAATATCCTGGCTCAAAAATTTGAAACAGGGGACAGCAAGAGTATCCTATCGCTATGCCGGACAACAGCTTGTCCAAACAATACAAATAGCCATGACGGTTGCCAACCTCCGATAGGAGATGGCACGAAAAGAAGAATAATAATATCCCAATCAAAAAACATTCTACTAGCAATCACACTTTAAACTGATAATAATTGGCATAAAAAATTACACGTGTAAAAACCAATAAACCGCAGTGTCGATAACAGTTATATTTGTTACAAAGGAGATAAGAAATGCTATAAAAAGCAATAGTTTCATCCGTTATAACAGATGGCGCTACCAGTTCCAGATAGCTGTTATAACCCACTCTATTCCAAAATAATCAAAGTTGACGTACGATAAGTGTTTTAAAATTGATGATTATTTTCCATTGAAGGTTATTTATGTTAATATACGTTAATTTGTATTAAAATATTTGCTATTTAGATAGATTTAATGGGCTCGATAGAATTTAACAGGCTATTGCGAAGAGTATCAATATTAATAAGTAATTATAGTTAGTATATTTAATTGGTTCCCTGAGCCAGTATCAATACTATAGTGCTAATTTGTGCTACTAGGAGACTAGATTTCTCTCATATTTAAAAAATGTTGTGGGTCTATTCAATAAAGATTTATTTAACAAAAGGTCAATTATTATTTAAGTATATAATTATACTCTTTACTAGATTAGCAACGTTAAAAGTTTGATGCCTTAATACTCGCTATGTTTCAGTAAATACGGTCTTTTGTTACAGTAACTAATAATGGTAGGAAAAATATAATATAAATGTACATATGTAATTAAGCAGAATGTTGTACGTGTTAATATTACTCAAAAATATATTCTTTCCCTAGATATCTTGATGATCTTGACCTGTAGGCCTACCATGAACTTTTAGATAACGATTCAATTGAAAGTCAGTACCTAAACCGAACCGCTTTCTTTTCGTATCATGAAGTGTGGATTGGATTGGGGTCGTAATGTTTGAAAAGGATAACGTTATATGAATTATAGATAACTCTGTCTCTTTTACTCACATGTTTTTAGGAAGCATTCCGAACGCTGATTCGGTAGTTGACTTAAAGTGTGCGTCTGTAAGCCGTCATTGAATGAAAAAGCAAAACAATTTAGTTTACGTCCCTAATTGAGTCGCAATAAGAGTTCGTGGTAGGCCTTCTGGTCTGTATTTCGATAGAATTGTACAGACTTTTCAATTTCGGTTTATTTTTTAAAACCTAACAAAATACTAAAACCAGTATATAAAAGAGATTTGTCAATTCAAAAAGGCTGGATCTCTGATTGTAAACACGATTGAAAATACATGTTATATTGCATAGCGGCATATTTTTTTAGGATTACTCTGTTTTTTTCTTTCAACTTAATCATTTCCAACAGCTTATTACAGTTTAATTTTGAGTGGCTTTAATGTTTCAATAAATTTTCTTAAGCTGAGACATCGATTTGATTGCCGATAAAATCTGAACCGCAGCGACTGAACCGTATTAAAACGCTATTAATACAATTTGCACCTTTTTACTGCTGTAAAATTTATAACGAGAACAAGTAATAACCTAAAACCGTGTAATGTGCAAAATAATGTTATAATAACACTTCCAGAACAATATTTTTTTAATGTGATCGTTAAGATGCCGTGATATTTGGTTAATGCTGTTTTGACAAATTGATAAGAATTATAAATAGATGTTGCAAGCTATTACAATAATTATGATTTAAAGCCATTTGTTGTACCATTTTCCTCATTAGTCACTGGTATTTTGGTATATTGTATTTTGGCAATTCCCGAGTATATTATATAAAACTCACGTAAATGATCAATAACTCAAATAATTACAAACTATAAGTACAAATTGTATGTAGCTGTGCAATATGTAAATAATTTGACCCCTTTGGTCACGGGTTCGAAGCGTGGTAGGTTTTAACCTCCAACTGTGGGACAGTGACAGGCCGTTATTTAAAGTTTGTAAATATTGTTAATTGAAACGAATAAAAACCTATTTAAAAACAATTAAAATGTTATGTCGTAATTGTAAACAAATATGATTATTATTCCTTATTATCAAAAGCCGTCAAGATAAATGGATAGAATACGTTTTTTCCAAACGATCAATATACATTCATACCTATTCAGATAACCACAAGATAATAAAATAAAAAACCAGTAGATAATAAAAGAAAATTATAAAATAGTAGCTTCGAAAATAATATTTAATTACACTTTATAGATTACATATTCATATAAAAAAACACTCATATGTTAAAAAACATCAGCTTATACTTATTTCGTTGTATATCAATTATAGGGTTATTATACTTAGAATAGGAAAGCCAGCATAAAATGTGCTATCTATACTATCTATACTAATCATCATTCTCCTGCTCCTATCTCACTCTAAGTGGGGTCGGCACAACATGTTAGAAACATGTTGTCACATGATTTGGCTACGTATTTTACGACCGGCCCCCTGCCTGACGTCAACTTACCTTAGTCGCCTTTTACGACACCTCGATGAGAAATGAGGGTGGTCTATTCCATGCAGCCGGATACCTCCCGGCACATACCTTAGTCGCCTCTTACGACACCTCGGTAAGAAAGGAGGGTCTATTCTATGCTGAATACCACACGGCGAACTATCTATATGAGAAAGAGGAAAGATTTTATGTATGTGCATATATGTGTATGTTTGTAATGTTTTCACGCAAAAAAAACCGGTTTCAAAAATTTTTTCACCATTGGAAAGCTGCTTCTTCACTGAGCAACATAGGCTATATTCAATTTTTTTAAAAATAGGAATCCATAATAAAATTGTAATAAGGTGTGAAAAATTTAGACGTAAAAATCTTTCATCGCGTGCGCTGGGGAAACTATTGATGATAGAACAAAAAATGTTCTACAGTATTATACAACGTATCAATATCCACAAAAAAGGTATTATAGTAATGTCTATACACCGCCGTGTGGTATCCACCTGAGTAGAATAGACCACCCTTATTTCTTACCGAGGTGTCGTAAAAGGTGACTAAGCTAAGTTGACGTCAGGTAGGGGGCCGGTCGTAAAATACGTGGCCAAATTATGTGACAACATGTTTGTAACATGTTGTGCCGACCTCATTTAGAGTGGGATAGGGGCGGGAGGATGATGATCAGTAATGTCAATACAACTACTTTTTTACATTGTAAGATTCAATAAAAGTGCCGACAATAATCAAACCATATTGTTCATATCTCCATATTAATCCTTAAAAGTGATCTCAATAAGTGACATTTTATTAAAAACTGATTCAATACCTGTAAAATAATTGTAAAATTATTAAAATCGGACATTCCAATCAAAAGATATAACGAATATAAAATTTCAATATAAAGAAAATAATGCCATAACAAATTCATTGTACCGACATTATAACAGTGCGTGCAACTGCTGAGTTAGCTCTTATTCCAAGGATACCAATGATACCTACGGATATAGCTATACCTATTAAAATGATTCAATTTTCAGTTAAAACTATCTTTGCCTTAAACATAAATAAGTCCCAGGGCTAAATTTTTAGTATACAAAAATAAATCTTTAGTCCATCTTAGCAGCCTTTCGAGATAGGTATGTACGCGAGCGCAACCGCAGGGCATTGCTAGTATTTCAATAAAGAGAAAGCAAATAAGGCTGATCTATTCGTCTCCCTTTTTTGTATGTGATTAGACACAGATGAAGAATATGAGTTTCATTTTTCCTCTCATTATATTTTATTTAGACACTCTTACGTACAGACCTGCCTATAGCTTCCTTACTCTAATAACTCTATAATATGAGTAACATACAACATACATAAAAAAAAAACATACAACTGTTTGTAAAATATAATTGATAAAAATTAAAATGTTAAAAACTGTTATCAATTAGATAGTAAGAAAAATTTGTAAAACAGCATCAAGACTGCAAAATATTGTCGGTCACCCATTTACATACTTAAAATATACTTGTCATAAAGAAAAAAAGCATACAAGAGCTCTGATTATGTTAGAGGAAGATTGTTATAACTTTCAGGAGTCCTCTGACCATATAGTAGGGGAGACATAGACAGGCCGTTAAGTGATTATGACATAATAAATGAAGAGAAAAGATGAAACGTGTAAACTTCATCTTTGTCTAATCACACATAAAAAAAGAGATAGATCACCTTAATTTGCTTTCTCTTAATTGAAGTATGGCACATTTTAAGCTGGCTTTCTTACTCTAGTATAATAACTCTATGCCTCTATGTACTAAAACTGCAATAGGAATTCTTGTGAAATAGTGCTGATCAAATAATATCAAATGTGATCTATTGAGATAAATATTATCAATCGATACCATATTTAAAGATTCTGCGCATTTCGTTCAGTGTACGATAGTTGTTACAGTCAAAATGAGTGTTATATTTTTGATATTATTATTATTCGGTAAGTATTTATTGAAATATTTAGAAACGGATACTATGTTAATTTTTAAAAACTTTTACCGATTAACGAAATTATTCCGCATAAGTATGCAAACATTAACGAGATGTTATAGCTTGCAGTTTTTCGACGCCTGTTCCTATTACAAATTCATCTGCAAAGGAAACAAGTCGTGTAGTAAGCGGTCAACCAATTGATATAACCCAAATACCATATCATGCTGCTTTACGACGGAAATCAAGCTTTGGGTGGAATTATTCTTGCGGCGCTGCAGTTATAGCAACCCGAGCTGTGCTTACTGCAGCGCACTGTGTTTCGACGTAAGTTTTGTACTATTTATTATATTCTGAACCTGTAAATTGGCCTATTGTGTTTTTTTCAGTAAATTTGACTAGCTGAGAACATGCTAATCGTTAATTTAAATTCACATATTTTCTACTTTACCCAAAACACCTTCAATTAAGTACTGTTTTTTCCTGATTTCTAAGGATAACTTGGAATTTTTAAGTACATATATAATATACATACATATACATAGCTTCAATTGTAGCAAATTTTATAATAATTGCTGCAGTGGTTTAGCTGTGAATCGCAACAGATATAGAGACTCATTTTTGCTTTTTTAATAGGAGTGCAGATACATGATTTAAAATATTTTATACGTAAATTTAAAAAAGTATTTTTGATACATTATTTGTGTATGAAAATCATGTGACCAAACCAGCGTTAAATATGAATGTAGATGGATATTTGATTAGAGGGAGGGCTTAAAAGAGATGTTTGGATTGTGTGTAGTATGACATACACATAAAAGGAGTAGCATTAGAGTTGACGAATGATAGGAGAGAATGGAAAAGAAAAAAACATGTTGTGCCAACCCCATTATGAGTGGGATAAGGATAAGAGAATGAAGATATATTAAGTGTGATATATTATTCTAAATGAAAGCTGTGATAGCAGAAAGTTGAGAGTGTGTGACTCATATACAAGAATCACGGATTTAAAACCTAAACAGGGACTGATAAATTTTATAAAAAAAATTAAGGGTTTTAATGACATATTACGGAAAACGTTGTGAGAAAACCTGCATATCTCTTGAGAATTGCCGCTATGTATAACCTACCAATTTGCGTAGGAAACGCAAGGTTGGTCTAAGTGACAACACTTCCCACCAAAATTTGTAGAGAAGTGTCTTTGCCCAACAACCTATCAATCCTCATTCGAGGAGCGTGGTTAATCCAAGTTGCAACACTTTTCTTCACAAAGGGTAGAATCGACCTGTCTCCAGCAGTGGGGTAGTAATAGTAATAGTTCTTTTCTTTACCCTCAATAAAACCCGAAATTAAAATTGTAATCTTATATAAAACGTGACGAATATACTTCACAATTTGCATCTTTAATTCTGTTTTAGTTTCATTTTATCCATTCAATTTGCTGTAAATTATTTTCACTGACTCTTACACGTTATGTTTTCAGGATACAAACGAATCCATCACAACTAAGGGTTGCTGTTGGCACTTCGTACAGGTTATCTGGCGGACAAGTCTACGACGTGAAAAGGATATACGTTCATGATTCATATTCTTCCATTACATTGGAAAATGACATTGCAATGATAGTTACATCAACTCAAATGCAATTTGGTGCAAGTGTGCAAATAGTCTTCATCCCGCAGCCTAATTTTAGTCTTCCAGTTGGAACAACTGCCCTTGTATCAGGATATGGAGTCACGTCGGTAAGTAAAAATAATGCATTTTAATCACTCACGTTAACCTATTTATTGATTTAAATAAATAAAATTTATTAAGATGCATATAATTTTCTATTAATATTAATCAATGGCATAACTAATACATTAGAATATTATCATATATTCGCTTTAATAACGAAAATATTCTCGTCACTTCTTAGCTTCGTCGTTCGAGTCTTAGAGAAAGACTAGTATCCTAGCCACTCCACTTTATATAAATTCTTTAGTTAATTGTAAAATGCATGTGTCCGGTCATATTTGTAGACTTATTCCAAACTGTTTTAACTCTATGTTTTTTTGTCCCAGTATGAAGGTCAGATAGCTTCTGTATTGCAAGCTGCTAGTGTTCAGGTTGTAGCTCAAGACATTTGCACGCAGGCTTATCGCTCGGTCGCTAGGATTTCACAAGGCATGTTGTGTGCTGTAGGAACCAATCCACCGAGAGACGCTTGCCAAGGAGACTCTGGAGGACCTTTGGTAACCGAAAGCACTTTGATTGGTATTGTATCATGGGGTGAAGGATGTGCCAATGTTACTTATCCTGGGGTGTATACGAGAGTTACAGAATACTATTCCTGGATTATTGATAAATTGACTTTGATTTGAATATAATGAACTGTAAAATTAAATATATGTTAAGGATTATATCTCAGAGAATCAATATCAGGCAATGACGTATTCTTGGATAATAATAAAGTAAATGACTTTCACTAATTTATATTATTTCATTGTTACTCTACCAGTAAATATCATTTTCATAAATGAGATTTATAAATCAAGTAGGACCCAAAAAAATAATAATATCATAAATGCATTCCGAATTGAAGCAGATGATCAATAAGATATCTGTATTTAAAAAAGTGCGTAGCTTAGTGACTTGGGCGGGCCGGTTTGCGTATATAAACCTAATCAATTATATTTTAATAGTAATTCTATGCATTTGCATTTTCGTGCATTACATTACAACAACAACAACAACAACAAATACACTTTATTGCACAAACAAAAATCATAAAAGAAATAAAAAAACGCATATTTCACGATAAATAAAAATAAAAGTATTGTAAATTACGTGTATTACATTCATTTTTACACCGATGTACTCAGTATCCTCTACTTAGATTTGCATTTTATACTAGAATATACTTATATTATTATAAATATGTATGTGCATATATTACTTGTTTTTATTGTTATGTCTGTTAAATAAAAATTGATTATGCGAGCAACCATGATAAGTTAAATTGCTCATCAACGCTTTACGCTAAGGATTAAATTTAATTACCACTTAAATAATTAATGTACAATAAAAAACAAGGTTTAATATGACTTTTAATGTGTATGTATAAAATTCCTTAATTATTAAAAAGTTTGAAATGTAAATTGATTTTCAGTTAATGATAAATTATTTAAAATGATTTATTACGTGTATAAATAGAAACAAAGGAAGATAACAGCAAGATAATTTAAACCAGTGTTTCCAATCGTGGGGAGGCCTATGCCCCACAGTGGTTAGATTGTAAAGGGGTGATAATTATATCTAAATGCAATTTACCAGATTTTGGTGCCAAATTTAACGAAAAAAATTATCAAATTCTTCGTTCTAAAACTTATCATTTAAGTTTCTTAAGTGAACAATTAAATTTTTTATATTATATTTATGTATGTTACATAGCTCTCTATGTAATTTTTAAGGTGGGGTATGGCATTATAAAGGTTGGGAAATACTGACTTAGATAAATACGTTATAGTATTTTAAATAGAAAAGCTGACTTGGACCAGTCCAATTAAATAGTTGATAGTCGATACTTTAAACGAGTAGCACAGAAGCTGTGTAGAATGTTATCAGGCTCGAGATCATGGGCTGAGTTACCGGTGAACGCCGATATAGATTCAATCTCTTCCAGACAACTCAGTAACACGATCAAGAGTATTAAGGAAAATGGATTTCTTTACGAACTACGTTATACACCAATTACCTACATATCTATTAACTAGTTTTGAAATATAATAAATTATAAATTCGTCTTAGCGGTAAGAAATAAAGTGATATAAAATATCTTTAGTAATTTATATCTGGTGACCTAACATCATGAAACACACACTGCACATCTTCCCTATCTTGCTCTATTTTTATGATAGAAAGGTTTCGTGTATTTACAACATTTTGATTCGTTTTATAAATTTTCCCCTTAAGCTTAAACCCAAGAACAATTCGGGTTCGCATATTGTTTCTGAGACCTATTGGCACTTGATCGATTCTTGATTTCACATCGCGATCAACTTCGCATCTTTCAGATTTAATTGCATATAATTAGAAAAAAAGAAGCTTTCGATTTCAATCATTATCTTAGATCTATTTTGTAGTCAGTACTCTTATTGCTCTGGACCTAAATAATGAATAATGACCATAACGAGGGTCATTATCATTCAATATTCGTGCCATTTTTGTGGGTTTGTTTCAATAAAATGGTTGGTATATACCTAGATAAGATGAAACGTTACTAGATTTTAATTTTTATTTATTTATTTATTTTTATCCGCTTACCTCTAACAAGATCAGAGACCTTTTAAAACTATTTTTCATTTTACATTTTTGGTATTTGTATTTTACTATCCAAATTGGGTATTACAATTTTTCTTATAGGGTAGTTACATTTCAGTTTTACAGTGTTTTATTTACATTTGTACTTCTAGACATGGAAATTTACGAGTTACAGTGCAATTATTTCAGATGACAGATGTTTATTTCTTACTTAATTGTTTTAAATTTATACATTTCAGTGTTATTTTTGCCTCAGTAAATAAATAGCACATGTATACATGTACTCTACTTATCTACTCTATGTACTTAATTTATATCTTAATTTTTATTAGAAGCTTTTAAGATAATTATGACTTGATTCTACTGCCAGCGTTGACTACAGACGAGGGACCTTGTCAATTGTTAACAGTACGGACATGCAATGTTGTTAAGAGTTTTTTAAAGATTTTTTAAATTGACTCGTTAGAAAAAAACTTGCCCATAACACGAATCAAATTCATGTTAAACGCTGAATTTTATTTTGAATTATATTTCTGAAATAAAATTTAAATTTTACTAATCAAGATATAAAAAATGACCTTAGGATATTTTTAAATTATGTATCTACAATAATATTTATGAAGATAATTAGGTTTTCTACAGCACAATTTTAATGCTGTTATCAGGTTTGGACTTTGAAACTGCAAAAAACTCCGGAACTTTATTTTATTTTCAAGAATAAATGAGTCCTTATTTACATATTAAAAACTTTTATTCGATAACATAGAACGTTTTCGTTTAATTTGAATACTAAGTATTAGCTGGTTAAGTGTTTTATTGTTGGTCTATAGTTTATTTTCCTTCATTAGGTATACTTATTATTTGTTTTTCAGAGATAGTAGCGGTTAAAGTTGTTTCCAGAGCTATTTAAGCTATTTATCCGTTTCAATACAAATTAATTTATATTAATTAGTCATTTATATTAATTTTTGTTTCTTGAGTTATTTGCGTTATAAAGTTATGTATTCTTCCATATTTTTCTATTACCCTCTCGTTTCTACATTTAATAATAGTTCAGTTTCTTTATAAAACGACTTTAGTAAATTTAAAATTAAGTGTTTGAATCTATAGTGAAGTTACTGAACTGTGCTCAATTCTTAGAGTCCCTCCTGTCAACAGGCACTGTGGCACTCTGATTGATTGCCTCATTTAAATCTGGAGGAGATTCGATTATGATTATCTGATCTAGGTGCCTCCCTCGTGAGATGTGAAAATTGTCTTAACAATGAAACATCGGACACAATGACAACATAGTTGAGTCTAGAGTTTCAGTTCTTTTATAAATATTATTTATAAAGTGACTTTTTTGTTAGTTACATATGAAGCGAAACATGCTTTCATATTATGTTGAGATCAACATAATATAGATCTTTTAGCTTATTATCACTACATACACAATATCATGTATAATTTCGTATATTCACGTTCCTGCTTACGGGGTATGCTTTTTTGGTATACAAGGACTAAATTGATAGGATAATGCACAACTTTAAAGATTACAGAACTGTATGGTGTGTATAAATCCCTTTCTATGATGTGCGTAATGCTTTTGAGATTTTTCAGGAAGTTTTTTTTATTATTATTGTGGGAGAATTTGTAAAAGTTTAGAGCCAAAATGTAAATGCGTTATGAATCTATCTCTAATTAGATTGAAACTGATTGACAATGAAACTTATTACTCTATTTATCATTTCCACACGCAGAAATAAGAAGTTGGTCTTATATCTATTATTGGTGATTCCCTGCGAGAGAAGTTTAAGGAAACAGGTATTCTAACATTTGCTTCACAGTATATTTTAAATAACGTAATTTTTGTATATAAAAATATAAAGAATTATAAAACGATAGGTGATGTATATAATAGACAAAGTAGGAACCGACATAAGCTTGCGACTCCTGCTTTGCGCCTAGCAAAAGTACGTAAATCGTTTGTGAGTTTGGGTATAAGATTCTATAATAAAATTCCGAAATCAATTTTGGTCATGCCATTACAGCAGTTTAAAAACACTGTTAAAAAGAGGCTGATACAGAAAGCCTACTATACTGTTGAAGATTACTTAGATGATAAGGATGTGTGGATATAGGTGCACTTCTACCCTGTACAAGACAGTAATAAATAAATGTAACTAGCTCTAAGATTTATATTTTAAAAAGAGCAACCGCCGAGTTTCTTGCTGGCTCTCGGCAGGAACAGCTTTCCGAACCAGCAGTAAAGTTGACGATTCAAAAGCACTTGTTTACAAGTTTACTTGAATAAAGAATTTTGATTTGATTTGATTTGATATCAGCCACTGTTAAAAGTCTTTCATATCAATTTGAAAGTCAACGCGTCAATGTGTCGCCAATATTCAATTCGATTAGGCCGTTGAGCGCCTAAACCCACCAATAAGTATGTGTAATGCTATAGTCCCTCGGCCTATTACCTGGCAATTTCACAGAACAATCTACGTCGGATCGTGTCGGCAGCACACAATGATGTGACACACACCGGCTTTGTAACCGAGAGGGACGGCACTCGCTCTCGCGATTTGTTCACTCAGTGCAGCTTTCCCTTTCGCGGCGTGCGTGTGTGCGTGACCATCTGGCGGGCGGTGGCAGCTTTGCCTGTGGTGGTGTCGCCCCCACACCCCGTTTCGGGGTAGACTCGTAAGTGTGTGCGTGACCCAGTCGAATAAATCTAATCTAATACACACAAACATATTGGCGGGCCGGCGTGTAATTTTTACGCTTGTGTTGTCGCTACTTGGGGTTCTTTATGCGGTGCGATGATATTATTATTCTGACGATTACGGCATCCTTTATGCCTACAATCAAATAATTAATAAGGGATGAAGTGTATTGTGGCGCGGCAGTTAGTGATCGGTATCAAACCACTTACCTCATTCACGCTTTAGGAAGGTTACCATGAAGTTTATTATAACGTGTTTATTGTAATTGCGCTATTGTTTAAACTGAGCTACCTCTTTTATAACTTAATATGCATCTGAAGCAAACATGGGCGATCAAGAGAGTAATGTAAAGAGATTGATGGTCTAGAGGAATGATTTGAAAAGTTTTTATCATCATTGGTAAAAAAATAATAATTGAATCATTTTATTAATTTATGTACGAAAGATACTTACGTGGTATGATGGAAGGCTGGTGGCTGATCTTATCACAATAAAAAAAAGAAACTAAACGACAAGTCCCAATAGATATGTTTGAAATCCCTATGAAGCGTTCGAAGGTTCAAATAAGGGACAAATCGATCGCTTAGTATGAAAGTGGTCCAATTCAAAATTAGGCTTAATTGAGTTAAATACATTTAGTTAAATACACTGCGATTTTGTCGTAGAGTCTATCTCCTGATGATGCTTCGGTTGCGGGGCGAGACGATTGTTAAGTTTGTGATAGTGAACGTGTGTAGTGCTTGTGTATTGTGGTGGCAGTGGTGGAGGTTTGTGCACGTGTTTTTACGAATCCTGCATGTAACGGGTATGAAAAAACAGATAGTCCACTATACATTTAGCATTATATATATTTTCTATTTACTGTATCGTGGATTATAACAAAATAATTTTATTATTACTTTTGTATTTCAATGTTATTTCACGCTACGAAATATAAAAAAAAACTAGTGTTTTATTGCTCTAGGGATTTCTTTAACACTCACAAGTTTTAGGCGCTACGCTACGCTTTATTGCAATTTGCCGCAAAGCAATTCTCATGACCTTTAATAAATACTAAGCGTGCGAAATGTACTAAAAAGTTGTCAATTTGGTCAAAGAAGTTAATCAAAAATACTGGGATATGTTCTAAAGCTAATGAAAAGTTTGTTTAAATATTTAACTGTTTGAAAACTAAAATGACAAAAGAACAAATGTCTTATTGGTTCCGGTTTGTGATTTGTCATAAATATGGCTATCTACAGATCATTTTGTAATACCTATTTGGTACTGTGAAGGGGACGCGTTATCATCAATGAAAACAGCGGTTGATTAGTACGAATTGACGTCAAACCGTAGATATCTAATAGATAAAATTAATAACGGATGAGTCAAATTCATACTCGGCCTTTGTTATTTCAAATATAATTTTATACCAAATAAGTAATGTAGTAATTAATTAAGACGAAGAAATAATACCAAAGTTATTAAATGTTTTATGAATTAATAATAAAATAGGATTACTAATTATGAAATTTCTCGATACTATAGCTCATATTGTGAATAATATAATCAGGAGTAATGTATCGCAACACAATAGTTTGACCCAGGTCAGTTTTCTACAAAATTTCTGGTCACAAAAATATATACTACTAGCCACCCGTTGTAAGCCGTCGTTAGATTATAGATATATATTGGAATATAGATATTTCACGTTAAATATCTATATTCTTTTTTATTTACAACAAAAATGTACAAGATATGTCTATCTTAAATTACTATACATATCATGCCCACGTAGAATGGTCCCAAGAATGCTGGCAGCGTTTCCGCGTTGAATCGCTAAACTGATTCTTTGTGCGAAAAAGGAGTCAGACCCCTTGTAACCCGAAGAGGCAATCAACCGTTTTAACACCTTAAAAACGGATAAAAAAATTTTTGCACTTTGATTCCATGGCCCTGGGGTCTCAACTGCAAACGGCAGAAATATATAATTAGACTAGAATTAGAATGTAGGGCAATGGAAAACAAAATGAGATGAGAATGTTAAGGTGGATGTGTTGTATGACAAAAGAGGATTAAATACGAAATGGGCATATAAGGGAAAGTCTGAAACTTGCGCCCATTATAGAAAAGACGAGAAGTGCAAAATTCTGAATTAACGATGGTATAGAAATGTAATTAGAAGTGATGAAAATCATGTGACCAAACGAGTGTTAATCCTTTCGGCCACTAGTCACATATCCACATTAATATGTGGATATGTGACTTGTGGCCGAAAACGAGATGGTTGGTGTGAAGTATGATACATATTTAACAATTATGAAATCCATATAAAAGGAGTAGCGCCAGAGTTGAATGATAGGTGAGAACGGAAGAGAAAAACATTTTGTGCTGACCATACTTAGAGTGGGCAGGAGAATGATGATGTTTGAAGAATTAGAAATAGAAAATATTGAAAAAAAAATTAATTAACATCTATTTTGATACATTAATAATTATTGCTATTTAGTAAACGGTAAAAAACATGCATTGTATGAAACAGTTGACAAGTCGTTCAACCCCCGTTCAGTTTAACAATTATGCGGCTGGCTCATTGTGATGTGACCCTACCTCTCCATCCATTGTGGACACCAATACACTAGCACCACCATAAAAAGACCCCTCCAAACTTATAAAAAAATCCCCCTCATGTCCTCATTAGACACATTAAAGAGCGACGAGGTAGATCAGGTAAAGTTGGAAAAATATATACAAATATTATTATCCAGCCCGTTCACAAATATCAATAAGGTATTACCGGCCTCCGGGCAGATTTAAAAAGTTAATAACTGCCGTTTTAAGTTATGACTTAATTTCGTGTCGAAAGAAGTAAGCCTATTAAGGAATTTGTAATGTGTTTGTTGCTAAACAAATGTAATTTAGAAGACTTTGTAACTCGCTTTTTCGCTTTTAGTTTATACTGTTTATGAATAAGATACGATGCCAGAGATTTAAAAAAGATTCTTAGGTTCAAATCCTGCGCAGAGACAAATATGTTTTTTGGTTTCTACAAAAAAATGATGTGCATCATTAATATTTAAGATTAATATACACTTTAGGAACCAATAATTACTCTGACGAAAATATGAATTTCATCACAAATTGGATTTTTTTATGTCAACGGTTTTCTTTAATTACACATACATTTATATGTATTTATTTACAACGAAAATATACATATAACTTATTTACAAAGGACAATGCCAGAATTTCATACATTTTTTTAGCCCAGACGTTACAGTATTAATTTATGTGTTGTAAGATAGAAAAATATTTGTTATCTTAGGATTAATAATTATTTTATTTTATTTCTATGGGGTAACGATAAAATAAGAGTTATAGTCTGAGGTTATGGACAACTATAAGTACATGCAATACCATACGATCATAATAAAAACGATAGATTCATTCATTTTTTTGTCTTCAGAAAAACAAACATTTCGAGAAAACACGTTCATAAGCGCAACGTTAGTTAATTATTAGTCTTTCACTAAAAGATGACTAATAATTGACATATATTGCAATGTTTTTTTATTTGATCCCACAGAGATTAAGATCAAGGCAATGAAAAAAATATTTTATTCTAAACACCATTTCTAATATCTGGAAAGTAGTTATTGTTAAAAAAATGAAGCTAATACATTTTTTTATATAAATATTTTAAATTGTTATGTTTGCAAAAGGAGGATTTAAGCAATCTTTTTAATTTTGTTTTGGTCTATTTATACTAAAAACGCTGGAATCTGCGCTGTTTAGGCAATTACAAAAGTAACAACTTGACATTAATACGTTCCGCTTAAGGCATTAACTACTTTACATTATAAATATCATTATTAAAGAAGTTTTCCAACATATTCCCATTGAAAGTTTATAATATTTATAGTGATATTTAAATAGAAAAAAACTAAGAATTTTTTGATGTATGTGGGGTTTCTGTAACAATTAGGCCCAATTCTGGCACTCTCCTTTACTTACAAGCTAGCACTATACTCGTACATCTCGTGCCCACGTGGGATGGTCCCAAGAATGCTGGCAGCGTTTCAGCATTGTATCGCTAAGCTGATTGTGCCAAAACGGAGCTAGACCGATCCCTTGTCACCTTAAGAAATTTATTAATCGATTTATAAGATCGAATTACATTTTTTTATACTTCAACTCCATAGTCTTAGGAAATCAAACCCAAAGTTCATTTTTGTTTTATCATTTCGAGATTTTTGTATTTTTGTCTCGAATTTAAATAAAAATTGGCAAATTTTGAATTATCTATTTTAACGATACTATACAGTAGTTTCATGAGTATTTGTTTGTGTCAAGTTATTTATGTTAAAGTAGTAAGTGAAAGTATTATTCGAAGAAGAAATAGTCATCTGGTAAAATTTAAGCTTTCACCATTCAAATTGCGTTTTCTGCATTTTCACTTGTCGTTAGTTACCTGAACCAATAAACGTCGACAGATAACTAAAGGCCTTTTCTATAGATATCTTTGAAAGCGAAAGGCAATAATCGCATCATTTATATGGCGGGCTGGTAGACGCAGCGCGTATGTCTTGACATCGACACTTCACCTTGTTATTGCTCGTTATTCAGGTCAATTAGTTAGATTAGTCGTTTAGACTAAAGGTTGTTTGTTGCTATTCAGGTATAATCGAACAGTTGAGATTTACAATAATTGACAAATTGACTTATTCTCTTGCTCAATCCAAATAAAATCTATACATATTATAAAAGTCCCCAAAAGCTGTCTGTTTGTAAGTAATTAATTTTGTCATAATTTGGTGCACCGACTTTTGTACGGGTTTTATTAAGAGATAAATTTATTTTTGTTAAGGGTTAATAGTAAATTTTCCGCAACGGCTAAGCATAAATTTTGATGGCACTTTTACTGGAACATAGAGGAGGTTGTGGAGCAGCATAATGTCTACTATTTATCCTAGAATTCCCGTGAGATTAGGATTTAAAAAGCGGGAAAAAATTTCTGTCTAATTTTCTAACTAATTTCAATGCGGGCGATGTCGCGGGCACAGCTATTAAATTAAAAAAGTGAAGCTTTAAGTAGTTTTTCAAATAAAAAGTGTAGTACCTGGCATTAAATAACATCGATGTGTACAACGAAACAGCCGGCCAGTTCGGTTTCGTAGAGTGCTGTCACTGTCACACACGGGTTCGTCGTTGTTTGCACACTATGCGACAGAGACAATGCTCTATAAAGCAGAATCTAACCGATTTTCTCTCTCTAAGCGCCGATGTGCATTATTTATTGCCGGGTACTATATGTATGTCGTAAGTATCGTTTGCTATTCTAAATTAAGACTAAGCAAAAAATTCTACAAATCCGTCGAGTCCTTGGGGAATTAAAACCGAATCTAAATGCAATTTGTTGTAGTATTTCAAGTATGTATGGAAAAATTATATATTTATATACTTACCACTTCTGCCGTGTGGCTCAGTAGAATAGACCGTCATTTCTTACCGAGGTGTCGTAAGAGGCGACTAAGGTAAGTTGATGTAAGGCAGGCGGCCCATCGTAAAATGCCTAGCCAAATCTTGTCACAAGATTACGACCCTACTTAGAGTGGGATAAGGGCAGGAGAATGATGTGATTGAATTATTGTAATACTGTCATGTACGTGTCGACAAACTTATTGATTTCAATTGATATCGATTTATCGATCATGATTAACCAAAATAATTCATTTAATAATCGATCGGTCATTGTTTTCATTCTTTCAGTAATTTCCGACATCATTTATTATGATAAAGTAATTTGTCAATATTCGACGTGAACGATTGTAAAGTATAATTGTATTGCGTCGATATCCAATTCGAACACGTGCCGTTCACTGTCAAGTTTCCTTGTGGATGAATTAAATGGTTTATAAGATCGATAAATTTCATACGAAATATACATCGTTTAATATGTATTCGTAATTATATATTTTTCCTTTAGCTATGTACTTAATTTTTTCTTAGGAAGTTATATAATTATATAATTTATAGAAGTAGGTGATAATTTGCGGAATTTTATAGTACAATAGTTACTACTTCTACTATCATTGTTAAGAAAATCTATGCAGAGCTAATTGCAGCAAGCAATAAATGTAGGAAGCAAAAACCGTTCTCATACCTTATACACGCAGGATTAGTTTTTAGTATAGTCAAGCGAAAATTAGATTTATTCTGCGTCCACACGGCTTATCACTCGTATAAGCATACGAGAAACAGATACTGTCTATAATGAGATAAGCGGGTGTTTAAGACATGATATGTTAGATCGCAAAATAAGCTTGCATCTTGCATCTTGCTTAGCTTCTTCTGCGATGAACTTATCTAAAATGTATACAAATGCATTTTAGATATTTTTACCTATTTCTTTGCATAATTTTTTTATACTTTAAGGTTGTATGACAGTTATCGTTCTTCAGCGATAAGAAAAGCTTATTACTAAAACCTTTAACATAAGAACTTTTTCATCTACATACAGAACACAAAGTTGCAGATTATTTCACTCAAATATATCCGTAGGGAAAACCTTTTAAACCTATGAAGTTTTGATTTTTTAGTGACTTGGGATATTAATCTAAACCATGAACAATAGCTATAAAATTATTTTCAAGTGTTCATGTTCCCTCTTATATAAAAAAAATACTCAAATATCGAGTAAACGAAGCGGCAAGTAATTGGTAATCATTAATAAATCAAGACCGCTGCCGATAAATATCCAAAGGTTTCTGCAAACCTTACTTACACCGGAGTAAATACAGATCTAACTAAAGAGACAATATCTCCGGCGTTAAAAGGCCAGCCCGAGAGGACCGGCGGAGGGGGCGCCACCCTCCTTGCGAAATTACTACATTTGAAGCGAACAACTTTTTATGAGAAATAAGCCGCGCTATGAATCTGGAATTATAAGCGAATCGAGCGAAGTACATCGGTATTGATTAAATCAAGCAATGTTGCAAATTTGACGAGCTTTTGTTAGTGTTGTGCTTTCCAAAATGACCTAAGAAAACAGATTAATTTGAAAAAATGTGTCTTTGAATATTCGACTCACTATTTTATAATGTTACTAGCTGTGCCAGCGGCTTCACCCGTGTGGAAATCAGCGTGTCACAATTTTTTTTCTAGAATTCAAATTTTAAACACAAAAGTAGTTATTGTGAGTTAACAATAAGGGATAGAGACATGCTATCGCAGACTTTTTGTAGTAGTTTTATAGCTTCACAATTCTCTAGTACATTACTTTACCGTATCTCTACTGGTTTACGCAGCGCACGCGACTAAAGCTCCCAGCAACCAAGTTTTTTTAACAACTGCGCAATCTCTTCAACACAATTTACATAATACCGATATGTACTATTTACCTAAACCAACTGGAAGTATTGTACAATCGTTTGGTGAAAATCGTACTTAGATCCGTTCAGTAGATTTTGAGAAAATCGATTACATACAGACAGACAGCTTTTTGGGACTTTGTTTTATAATAAGTATAGATAGATAGTCACATGGCTTTGAGGAATTTTCATTGTTATTACAGTTATATATATTTATGTTACAGAAATAATGGTTTTCTATATTAACTTTATCCATGGAAAAAAGGTTTGCCTATTTATTTTTTAACATAGGTTAACATAGATGATAATGCACTTAAATAAGTTACTATAGTCATAAGTTTGCTTTTCATTTTGCTATAATTCTTATAACTTTGCATAAGTAACAGTTAACGGAACTAGTTAAAAATTCAAAAATTATACAGCAGTATTACCTTTCGTCGATTCTATATTATCATCTAATATTTCAAATACAGTGAACTAAACGACCTTTATAAGTATTATCTATCGAGTTCATTATTAAACCGCGTCCAATCGAAAGATTCTTTAATCGATTCAGAGTAATAAAAATGCTGACATTTCAATTGTTTGCAAATCCAAGGACGTCTTCGATATAAATATCATATTTTTAATTAATTAAACTAAAATCTAATATAATTTATTGATCAATTACGTTAAGACTCAAAACGAACAGGTGAATAAAGAGAATCGTAAACAAATTTCCATCTAAATGTTACATAATACGAGCGTGAGATATTCCTCAGTGGGCGTCGGGAACGGAATGCCGGAGGAAAGCAGACGGCCTTGACACCACAATATTTGGTGCGCCTAGCTAAACAGCCCCATACAAGAAGAACTGTTCGAGTTGGATTCGAGAACAAGCAGTACAACAACGCTCCAAAACCTGTTGGGCACAGACTGTGGACGCTAATAGCAGTGTAATGTGCGAGTGTATTGAGCTTTCACGCCCCGTGAACGAGCCGCCGCTATCGCTAACAGGGTAATTAAGATGAGATACGATCATTTATTTGTAAAGTTTGGTCTCGAGCAAAACTCGTGAAAGTTTACTATTTAGAATATTGTTCACCGCGCATTCTCATTTGTTTGTGTACCGAAAAAAGAGAAAGCAAACGATTAAAAACGACCCACGTGAACGTATTCGTGCGGACAATATTTTAAAACAAAATGTCACACGCTTTCCACGGGTGTCTGCACCCCCCTCGTCTGGGAGGCGGGCGGAGCGGCGAGGACTAGGGTGCTCCCTCCTTCCAGTGGGGTGTCATTGTGGACTGTGGTGTCGTAACTCCGCGAACTTTTTAATTTACAATTAGGTAGCTTCCCATTTCTCTGCCCTATTCAGACTCCATTTTACCGGTGGCCACAAGCGAAGCCTGTAATTAAAATTTACTTATCATTGCCCTTCCAAATATCCATATTTTTTAAAATTATAATATTGTGAAAATCATTAATTGTCTAACCTTTACATTCTTAAGAAATCATAACTCAGGACAATTAACGGATACATTAAATTGGTATGTTCCTTGTATAATTTATATTTCTAAAACATATGGCTATAGAGGAATGTCATCTCTAATTATTATGAGAAAATTCAGCACTCATCTTGCAATAAAAATATTCTAAGAGTTTTAAAACAAGTAAAACTTTAAGTGTCTTATGGATCATTCGATTCTATTGAATTCAACCATTTTCGCCTTAATTCAACTAAGTATAAGGAAGTTATTTCAGAATTCTATATAATTGCATTAAATGAGCAATACTATTTAGATACATAGAAAAGGCAAGAGGGCGTATTGATCACTCAACGTAGTTGAGTTCAAATAAGTACCAATAGTATTAATCCATTTTTTAAAATATCATTTTTATTATTATCGTTAGCTGTGTGGTATCCGGCTGTATAGAAAAGATTCATTCATTTCTTACCGAGGTGTTGTAGAAGGCGACTAAGGTAAGTTGACGGCAGGTTGTCGGCTACGAAACTTTTCCCCACAGCCGAGCGTCGACTTTAGTCGACGGCCGTGATATGTATGCGTGCGGCCGAGCGTCGACTTTAGTCGACGGCCGTGATATGTATGCGTACGGCCGAGCGTCTACTTTAGTCGACGGCCTTATTTTTGCAATTACAGTGTGTACGTTCACCTAATTTGTAACTTCGTATTATTACGTATCATCCGGCTGAGTAGAATAAAATACAGAGGTGTCCCTCGGTGAGGAACGAGGGTGACTTACCTTAGTCGCCTTTTACGATAGTAAATGTCCGTAAAGACAGGTTTAGGGCACTTACCTTCCGCACGTGCGGGGCGGTAAGCGCCGGCTCTACGCATTCATTTGTGGCCGTCGACTATAGTCGACGCTCGTCCTCAAGTGGTTAACCTTTTATTTACGGCGGGCGTTTTAACAAGCCCAAATTGAAATGACGCTTGAATACGGTGGGCGTTTTAACAAGCCATGTACTCTCCGGTCCAATTTCTGATTTATTATAAAATAGCTAGAGTATCTTTTTCTGTGCCAAGTACTTCAACTTGTTATCATTTAAACACGGATACTAACAAAAAATTTGGTTCGTTCGCTCCCGTAGAAAAAAATAAAAAGAAACGGCACTTCAGTTCGCGCCTAAACTCGCTCACAGATGTACGCGTACGACATTGTGAAATTGTGTTTTTTTGGATATATTGAAACTTTAACCGGGAAGTTATATTTAATATCATTACTAGACAATATTTGTGACCAATATAAGTTACTAGAACAATGATTTGTCCTATTTCAATTGATAAAAAAATTAACTTCGATAGCCTATGGATAAACTAAGATTCTACTCGCGATTTGCAGTGAGAAAAAAGTATGTAATTCTTATACAAAACGCTGTTAGAAACACTAATTCTAATAGAAAATATTATTAGAATCCATATTCATCCGTATTTTTATAACAAAGTGAACAGTATTTGTTTATATTCTTCGATAAATTACGTGAGGTGTCAAATTGCACTCACACACTCGCAAGGTAGTTGTATGTGTGCGTTAATTCCATCATGGCGGCCGAGCTGATTTCGCTACAGTATGTTCTTTTTTGTTTACTTGATTTTTTTTAACTTTGTTGATGTTTTAATTTTTGGGTATATTTTTATTATTACGTTATGAATGTTCAGTGCTTATAATTGTTTTTTTGAGTTCCGAACTACAAAAATGTGGCAAAATGATATAAAAAATGGGTATTTCATAATAATTTATTATTTTCACCTATTATTTTGTTTTGATTATTTTTTAATCCAATATATCCTGGATCCTCAGTTTCATAACATAATCAGAATATTTACACTGTTAAATTTCTAATGTCAGAATACCATAGAAAACATCGCGGGGCCTAGCGGTGGTGTCGGTCATATCGTGCCGCGCTTCTAAGATCAGCCTGTATAACCTTAGTGTACGCACATAAAAAATTCAAACCCGGCGAGGGGCCCCAAGCAAAAAATGTCTATTTTTAGAATTTGTTTTGTCACAGAGTTTATTCGATAAGTGTATTTGTAATATATGCCAATAAGTTCGAAATTTCATCTTCTTATTGAGAAAAGAATTAGTTTAACGATAAATATCGATCGATAACGACAAATTTGATCGAAACTGAACCTTATGGATGTACTTGATAAAATCTACTTTGTGGGATATTTATCCTTTTTTATAAATATTTTGTTTCTGACTAGACATTTATAATTATATAATTCTATTTATGAATAGTTTATCTTTATGTTATAAAACGATATAAGTCATTACGGTAGTATTTACGCCCCCAAGAATGTTTTGAAAATGACCTTACAACGCGCGCGAGAACTGATTATCGTCTAATTTTTAACAAATGTTTGAGAGTGAAAAAATACAATTATTATAATAATGACATGCATATTTTTATTTTTTATTGGAAACCTCATTTTATGTACATTCTAGGGATATAAAACATAAAAGAAACATTGTAGTATTTCTATTTATAAATATTTATTTTTGGCAATGAAACCCATTTTTTCAAAAGCCGCTCGAAACAAATACCAGTGCGTACTAAATATACATTTTATTATTATCGTTTTTGTTTATTTTTATCGGCTATTCATCTGGCTATCACAAATTGCTGCTTGAACTCATAAAAACAAAGCCAACAATAGCTTGAGTAAAAAAAACCGAGAGTATCGACCACGTGCGCGCTGACGTCAACGGACATTCGTATGTTGACCTTTTTTTTAAAAAAAAAATTGCGGGCAGAATAGGTTAATACAATACTATAGTATATACTGACCTTCACGGTGTGCAGCATTTTCTGTTTTTCTTTATTATTTCACACAAAGATTTATTAAGTTCGATTCATCTTCAAATGAATCTTCTTCTTGAGTCTTGAGTCGATTTCACGTGATATTTTTGATTTCTAAAGTATACATGATGTATAAGTAACTAAATTCTATTTCTATCAATATACAGTTTAAGTTTCAAAGGTTAGGTAGAAAATGCCAAATGCATCTTTGGAATTTCCACGTCAGGTAGTTAATCGTTAAGCGTGAATAGTGTGTTGTCATTCATCGGTCACCAAGGCCTCATCAGCACGTAGGTAAAATACGCGCGGGTATTTAAAAAAGACAATTGGAATAGATAGAGATAGAAAAAATTAAGCAGAGTATATCATAACTAAGCCTTCAATGTACGAAATGGACAATAAACAAATCCATACTATTATGATAATGCGAAAGTCTCAGGACACTCTAGCACTCACAAGTTTTATATGCGCTGCGCTGCGCTATATTGCAATTTGCCATAAAACTACTTTTTGAATTAGACCACTTTAATACTAAGCGTTCGATATGAACGATTCTTTTAAACAAAGCTGCGCAGCGAAAGCAGCGGCCTGTAAATTTGTAGATTCCAAATCTAAAACCATCAACATATGTATAATACTCGAACTTTAACGATATATAATACAGTAGGGACTTAAGTCATACGAATTAATTAATATGAATAGAGTTATATAAAAGCTACAAATCTACTCATAAAGTTCATAGAATTTAGTATTACACATTTTGAAACAAAAGCTCCTATGAAACATGATAAAATTGATAGAATTAGGCATTACTTTGCGGATATCCATAATACAAAAATAATAATATAATTATTTTGCTTTAATCTGCGATAAAGTAAATATACATAATGCTAAATATAGAGTGGACAATCCATTTTCATGTCCTGATCGCCTGATATCACCTGATGATGCTTCGGTTGCGGGGCGAAACGATTATAAAATTTTGTGATAGTGAACGTGTATAGTGGTGTGTTTTTAAGAATCCTGCATGCGTCGGGTATGAAAATGGATAGTCCACTCTACGTTTAGCATTAAATAATATATATTTTCTATTTACTTTATCGCGAATTATAGAAAAATAATTTTATTATTACTTTTGAAACCTTAAAAATAGTGTAGGAGACAAACATTATCATAAAAAATATTGCATTTTAAATAACAACAGAAATAAGAGCGTCATGACTTTAGAGTCAAGCTCGCTTTAGTTCATTGTACGCTTTTACACAAGAGCCATGTTGAATCGATGCAAACGCGTCACTGCATAGATATATCCACGAAATCCCGAATATAAAAGCGAATTGCATTGTATTTTGTGAGATACAGGGTTCTTTTATACGTTGGTATATTTTCAGAACGTTTCGAACCTTCTGCGTGAATAAATAACAGAACGGTTAGATTAAGCACTATCACAAACCAAAAAATCAGCTGTGATAGTACTGCGGTGAGACCGTGCGACTCTTTCAAGGGGTACAGGTTCAAACTCCGGGACATGGCACGATACCTCTGTAAGAAATGAGGGTTGTCTATGCTACTTAGCCGGATATCACGATATAAGGTGGGTTTTTTTCCTTACTAATATTATAAATGCAAATGCATGTCTGTCTGTAATTTTTTCACGGCGAGTCCGCTGAACTAATAGCGATGAAATTTGGCGCATTTATTTTTTATACACAGGGGCAACATAAAGTAATGCAGTTAATTCAACAAGAATAGGATGACATTGAGAAACGCCATCTATCAACCAATCAAAGTTTCTTTATTCAGAATGTGTCAAAGTAAAATCTGTAAAGTAAAAAAAAATGTTTCTATATTACGCTGTTTGTCTAAGTCGAAAAACTTATTTGACTAAGTTTTTATATATTATGGTTTTTGTTTATTGGATAAATTTAGCTGAGCTTTTTTTTCTAATATCTAATTCATTTAAGTCATACAGGCTATTTAGTACAATAATTACACTATACTATACTTCTCGGATCGAACTAATTTGTGTGATTGAAATATTTGCTTGCAGGATTGGAGAGTGATAGAAGCTGCTGTTTATTCCAACTTCCTAGTCCACGCGAACGAAGTTGAGGGTAAAAGGTAGTTACAGTAATATCATATTTCATTCGCGTTCATAACTTACATTACTTGGTTAGCCCCGGCAACCCAGACAAAAGTACATTCTATAAACATCCTTACACCCGGATAGGAAGAAACGTCGACTAGAAATAACTATAGAAGGGCAATCACTTTGTTTATTCGTGAGCTCGAAGCTATTTTTAGCAAACCGATATCCCACAGCCAATGGAGCATTTCCAAAAAACTATTAAGTTGCAGTAACTAACAGTCACTTGCTATTTTGGGTGTTGTTAAGAATAATAAACTGCATCATAATATGTTAGTCGCCTTATACCTTCATATATATTCATGATCTCCATAGACCTTGAATAACTGAAATATATCTAGTTTTTTAATAAAAATATCGTATAGCATAATTAAATTTTAATACATTTTTTAACTATTTAACTACATACATATATTATTATAAATATTGTAACCATAGGAGAATAGTTTAAATTATTTTAAAAGAGAGACGTAGTTGAAAATTAAAAAAATATATATTTTAAACTATATTTAAAAACTATAAATAATTGGGAATAAATAGTAAGCTTATGGGGTCAAAATATTAGAAGTACACTTTTATCTAAATCTATTTCTTGGTTGTAAAAATATAGGTTGATTTTTGTATATATTTTTTCTATGAGAACGTATTTCAACATTTGACATTACATCGATTTTATTTAGTCACAAATTATAGCAAAACAATTTTTCTTGTATTATGAAATTACGAAATGTAATACTACTTATTAAAATCACCATCAAGATTTTAAGTCACGTTAATTGAATAGCGAATGCTTATAATATATTACCTGCATCATTGAATACAATAATATTATATACATATTTTCAAATTCGAGTAAACTAAAACATGCAAATCGCAAAGTAATCATATTGTCTTTGTCATTTAAAAATTTAATAAATATTTGTCATAATAGTAGAGATGTAAAACAAAGGAGCAAAAATCTTCCGATCTCGAAATCTTCCTCTCTTACTCTATGCCACTGTTATACATCCCTCGGGATACTTTTATTTTCCGGGAAAAATATAAATCTAAAAGTATTTGTTTCGCTGTGAGATAAACGTGGGCCAATAGAAATATTAATATTAATTTACAATTGAAAAGAAACAAAAAATTAGAAGGAAACTTCGTATTTTTTTGTGATACGATGTTTAAAATTGCATACAGACATGAAATAATTATACAAAATATGTTTATATATTGCAAAACTACAGGCAATAATTTCAAAATTATCGGACCAAGTTATCATAAAATTCTTAAATTTAATACAGACAGACGATCGTATAAAAAATCTATACAAAAACTTTTTAAAAATGTAGGTTTGCTATTTTTTAGGCTAGCCTGTACAATACATATACTCGTATATTATTAATCTATTTCGGAAGTCATAGGCGTTTTATTACTTACGCAGATGTATCTAGGATTGCGTTCTTAATTGATAAATTAGTTAAATACCTGAATTGATAAGAGAACATTGCTACCGGATGAAAATGAGATAAAATCGGAATAATGTCCGCCGATTTAAACTATCTTCGTGCCGTCGTAAAATCTTAAGCAACAGTCCCGTTAGGGCGTCTTTTATCGGAGGCGCAACAAAAAACCCTCACAAAACTCACCGCCACCCTCGACTGTCGGCAAAAAATCCGAAGCAGAAAGAAAGGACCACAAATTAAGGAATAGCATCGGAATGTTGCACCCGTAACGCATCGATAGCATTCATATTAACTATTAAAATATAGCCACGTCGCATCCTATTGTTCAGTTGTTTGATTTTATATCGATGGATTTTATGTTCTTTTTTTGATAAACTAGTCATACAACGTGTGAGAGCATTTATGGTCTTTCAATACCGAACTATCTTGTAAATCTCGGTATCTATAGCTGAGCCTCTAGATGAGTTAGTTGAACAAAAAGATCTTTAATCTTAGAATAAGGGTTTTCAGCTTTAAATTCAAAGTTTCAACACTTTAACTACAGCACACGCCATAAACAAATTGGCGTCCTAACCAAAACTAACGTTATCGACGGGCAACGCTAATTGGCGTCATATATTAGATAATAATAATATGGCGATTTTTAATCGTATAAACCGTTTTACACGATTTAAATAATAAATTTTAAACAAAATGTCTGTTACGTATAATAGTTACATAATTATGACGTGGTACTCGTATCACATCATATTCTGCAAGATTGAACACATTGACAATATATAACTTTTAGTCGCCTGAACATAAAATTGAAGAACTATGAAATTAAAGGCTTTTACAGGGTACAGAAGCAAATAACAATATTCTTCAAAAGCTTACGATGAAATTTTGATCATATGATACAACAATTTTTACACACACAGTTATAGTTATATTTCTTCTTCTTCTTCTTCTTCGTCGATACGCTCTTGTCAGAGCGGTCGTGGCCGTCACTTAGTTGAGGTGCATATCGCTCGCCTTACGATGTGTCGTCATTTGTTTCTATTCGCCGTTTTTCTGGCGCATTCATGAAGAGGGGCACCAACAGCAGATTTAACTTGATCGGTCCACCGCATCGGCGATCGACCGCGAGGTCTGGTACCCTCGACCCTGCCCTGGACAAGGCGTTCTATGGACTCTTCGTTCCCGCGTGAGACGTGGCCAATATATTTTAAAATACGTGCTTGGACTATAGTCGATAGACGCTGCTTGATGCCGAGCTCTTCGAGTATCGATATATTGGTCCTGTATTCAGTCCAAGATACTCGAAGCATTTTGCGCCAACACCACATCTCCAGAGCGTCTATCTTCTTCTTTTCTGTTTCACGTAGTGTCCACATTTCAGCAGCGTATAAAATGATTGGAAATACAAGTGAACGTACCAGTCTAATTTTTGTGGTTTTCGTTACTTTCCGGCTTCTCCATATTCTTTTTTATTTGTCCATAGAACTCCTTGCCATTGCCATACGTCTTTTGACTTCATCAATGCAACTTCTTTGTTGGAGACCAACTAACCCAGATATACATACGATTGGACCACTTCGCATTTCGCTATATGTGAAACATCCGGCGAGTTGTTATTAAGGCGATCTACAATCATCACTTTGGTCTTCTTTTGATTGATTGTTAGTCCAAATTCCAGGCTCGCATGCTCCATCCTCTGAAGTAACTCCTCCATGCGCTCCGCACTGGTCGCAAATAAGGTGTCATCTGCGTATCGTAGATTTGTAATTCGACGACCACCTATGCTAACTCCATCAGTCCAATTTTCCAGAGCGATGCGCATGAGAAGCTCAGTATAAACGTTGAAGCAGCGGTGAAGTTATACATCCTTGACGCACGCCAGCAGTGAGATGAAATCTTATAGTTACTTATATACACGTGTACCTAAATTACTGGATTAATTTGTTTAATGCAAAATCACACTTAAGTTACAAATAAAAACGCAATAATTTAAATTAATATTTATAAGTACAGACTACGAAGATACAGGCGGATACGCTTTCATTGAGGTATTCAATGTCAAAACAATGTTCTTCAATGGGCTGTTCAAATACAAAATACGAAGGCATGGGAAAAAACATGTTCAAACGACGACACACAAGCTGCAGTCTCGCCGCACGTGGCAATGGGCCTTTCCGTTACTGACATCAGGTAAAATTTTTTACGACCAATTTAAAATTATGGAATATACTAGAAATGTATCGGTCACGGTGAACTTTAGGATGTTAAAAATAAAAACTCTGACATAGGAAACTTAAAAAATTATAAGTACTAATCTGATTGTGATGCTTCTTTATTAAATAAGTTAGTAAACTTAAGTTTAAGGTTAAAGGCATTACTGTACGGTGATACATAATACAAAAGTAATAATATAATTATTTTGCCATAATCCGGGATAAAGTAGATAGAAAATATATGTAATGCTAAATGTAGAGTGGGCTATCCGTTCATACCCGGCACATGCAGGATTCGTAAAAACACATCCACAAACCTCCACCACAGCCACCACAATACACAAGCACTACACACGTTCACTACCACAAACTCATCATACGTTTCGCCCCGTAACCGAAGCATCATCAGGAGTTAAACGACACGACATTCATCAATCAAAACGTGCGTACAAATTTAATGAACTCATTTTAGTCTTTTTATTGTTCACTTTCAAAATAAAGTGATTTAATAACTTTTAAGTGTTGATGTAGTGAACATAGGTGCCATTTTGATTTATTGTGCTTAATACTCAACGGTCTGTTGGCTTCCAAGGTTACGATAATGTGTTAACACTTATATAGTATTCTCCTTTTTGTAACCATTTTAAATGTATAATGTAATCGGTAAAATATGCTAAAGGCATTTTTTCGCAGTCGAAAATGTTAATATATACGTATTTATTGTAAAAAACGAGGCCCCCAGAATAGCTCAATTACGCTATTTTAAGATAATGTACAATATTATCATCACTCTAGAAATATCAAAGTTATCATATTCACGATAGCTAAGGAGCATATGTGTTTGTATGTCGTTATATATGTGACAAATATTTTCAATCACAAACTTTGCCGTTGATGCGAAAATAAATTTTTAAATTAAGTTTTAACCATATTTATATTAAAACTTATTTTATAATTGCAAGTCGGTCTGCCAGTTACAAGCTGTAATAGCCCAGCGGTGAGACCGTGCGACTCTTTCGAGGGGAAGACGGGTTCAAACCCGGGCAGGCACCAATGAGTTTTTCTATTAAAACTCATGTGTCTAATAATTACAATTTATCACAAGCTTTTCGGTGAAGGAAAACATCGTTAGGAAACCTGCATATCTCTAGAGAATTCTGGAGATATGTGTAACCTACCAATCCGCATTGGAGCAGCGTGGTAGGTCTTAGCTCCAACCCTTCTCTCCAGAAACGGAGAGAGGAGGCCTATTCCCAGCAGTGGGATTGTAACAGGCCGCTATTGTCAGCTTTCATGGCTAATTCGCTGGAACAATATTAATGATATTTGGTGCAATTGGTGTTTATATAACTGTTTAACACACACACACAAAAACACACACATTATTTATATATAAATCCCCTGTATTATTTCGGAAACATAATTTATTTTAACGTATTATTTGGAACCAATGAGCACCTAGAGACAATCTAAAGGAAATTTTTATTAAACATTCATGGGTCCCGACAACTTTACGACTACTAGCAAAAATTAATTAAATAAACTGTATCTTTATAGCTTTAAATATATATATAATATGCCTTTTTACGTATATGTTTCAGAAATCTCTTTAACAATAGCATTACAAAGAAAAATATCTTGAAACGTAGATAGTCCTGGGCGGTGAAATGAGTTGCCCTTAGCGTGCAAGGGTGTGAGACGTTCGAAATTCATAGATGGTACAAGTTACAGACGCGAGTGTTTTTAAATTTATTTGACGACATATATTTATAATAAAAATTGACCGTGAATATGACTAATGTCGTTATATGTCAAGATCGGGAAAAGACAAATGTATATATATTTAATTGCGATTTAGTTGCTTAGAATTGAAAGCGTGAAATTGCCAGCGAAGCTCTGAGTAGTTTTATTTCGTAAGCTGTAAATTTACCAATGGCGATAAATGGCGACCCGTCTGGACTTGCCTCTGGTGTCTAGGTTATGTTCTCATTTGTCTTGGTTAGTTCATGCAGCTCTTATTGTTGCAGTATGTTTGTTATGTATCCTGCCCGCATTGAATGTTTTTTGCTTACATAATCACCTCTCTTCCGAATCGTTCCCTTTTTCCTAATTCCCTTTCTGCTAAGGATCGTGACTAAAGTTATCGTAACTTTTAGTTAATTATTCAAGTGCGCGTATCCATCTAGGAGCATTAAGATCGGTAGTTCGTTGTAGTGCGGTCGTAACGGCTCATTTCAGTTGTTCGGATATTTGATCTGACTATCGTTTTGAATTTCGGCCTCAAGGTCTCTTTCTATCCACTTTTCTTGTTTCTATCAGTTGCTGTAACTTATCGTGACATAATTACCTAAGTTATATGCAAAAAGAGCAATCATCAAGTTTTTTGCTAGTTCTCCGTAATGGTATAACAGCAGTCGAAACTGGTGGCAGAACTGTTCTGATTCGATTACATTTTAGTATAGCCTTTCTTCTTTGTTGATGAAAGCATTTAAAACCGCTGGTAGAACCCTTCTGGTTATTTCATTCCAAACAATTATGGACTAACTTCGCCTCGGTTTTATTAAAATTGAATTTATTATTTACTATTGGACACGTTTTTATTTAATTTTTACAATCATCATAATTAATGATGTATATTACAAGCAATATAACAGAACTAACTACTTTGCTATAATCCGCACGGGTTAAGTGAATGCATGCAAAGCCAATGTGTATGAAGCAGGCAAAATCTACGCACCTTATACATGCAGGACCAGCCACCACATGCACCCCAAGGCGCATGTATATGTTTTAAAAGTAATATTCTCACAAAATAGTTTCTTATAACTTGCACTACACCCCGAAGGAGTCCAGTTAGATGGGACTCTCCCGCTCCGCCATAAATCTTAGGACCCTCGACCGCCACCCGGTTTCACTCCGAAAATATCTATAAATACCTTCTTCTACCTACATATTTCAAATAATAACGGCACCATCGGAATTGAGCGACAAAGTCAGACATTATATCGATTGCGCATCAAGTCTTAGGACCAAAGATATAAAATACAGTCATTATTATAATAAATATTATAGAATACATAATTTAAATAAATTATTCTGTATTCAAATATTTCATGAAATCGACATGTAATATTCGGCAATACAAATAAGTGACAAAATTAAATAAATAACATTATTTGGATAATTTTAATATTGTATTATCATATTAAATTTGATATATGATTATTAAAATTGTGTATGTTTCTTGGGATTTTTATATAATTGTTGCAAAAATATTTATTATTCTGTATTAATTACTTAAGTATTATAAGAACAGTAAATATAACATTTTAAACATAACACATATCATAGAAAATTTCTGGTAGTTTGACATAAATTTGTATTATGCGATATTGCGCCTTTGTTAAGTAGCAAAAATACGAAGATTTTTGATTTACTTAATTAGAATCACATGATGAGAATGACCACATTTACCTATATCCTTGATACTCTGACGTATAGTAATACTGCGTCATGCTTTCTTATGTACGTAATTCGATCGATCACCATATTTATATTAAATTTTAAACTATTAACCTTATTAATCGGGATATGTACTTATGAATACATTATTTTATATAGACAAAGTGTCGCTAACTGTTAGTATTAAAGGGGTGGCAGTATTTAAAAATCAAATTTCCACAGACGCTATATTGCTACAGACGATTTCTATCGGCCTCTCCCTTGCGCCCTCCCCTAAACCATCCCGCCCGCCCTACGCACAAGCTTTAAAAACCGCCGAATCGCTACCAAGTTCACTCTTTGTTTTCAACAATTTATTTATTAACTTATCAAATTAAACGAATTTATAACGTCCATTTTCATGTGATATTAATAGTGAAGTTATGCATTACGATTTTGTCGTGGAGTCTACGAGTATGCTTCGGTTTCGGGCGAAACGATTTTAGATATTGTCATAGTGAGTGTGTGTTGTGCTTGTATGGTGTGTTGTTTGTGGCGGTGTTTTTGTGATACGTGTCTTGATTGGTCCTGCACGTATAAGATATGTAAACGTTGCTTGCTTCGTACACTTAGCATTACATAAGTTATCTTATCGAAAGGCGGATTATAGCGGGACTCCGCAAAGTAATGCCTGCCTTTTAAAATTAATTTCTATATATTCCAAAGATAAACACAAATATATATATATATATATATGTATATATTTGTATATATTTGTATATATATATATATATATATATATATATATATATACAAAATCCCAAGGTTTCCAATGTTTTTCATTCAAGATTGGTATTATTTTATAACTGTCTCCCAAGGGCTTTAAGTTGTTGCGACCCTTTATTTTCCGGTAAAATTAGTTAACAGTATCTTTAAATTGGGACATTATATTTATTTATTACTTGTTCCCAGGTGGTACGTAATTCCATCGTGTAGTCACTTTTACCACGAATGGGCTTACAAAAAAAAGTAACCTTTTATTTAAGCAAAGTTATAAAGGATTACGATATATACATTATAAACTATAGTTTTGTTTCATATTCCGCTGATTTAATATACAATATCTTTAAGACAAAAAATATTAAAGTAAACTATAAAGTAATTTAACGGTCTGTTACTATCCTACTTGGCATAGGTCTCCTTTTTTCCTGTTTTGGAGAGAAGCAATGGTGCCACCACAACCCATAACGCTACTCCGAAACGGATTGAAAGATGACAAATTTCACAATTCTCTAGATATATGCAGGTTTTTACACGATGTTTTCATTCACCAAAAAGCGTGTGATATTCAAATTCAAAATATTCTTTATTCAAGTAAACTTGTAAACAAGTGCTTTTGAATCGTCAACTTTACTGCTGGTTCGGAAAGCTGTTCCTGCCGAGAAGAACCAGCAAAAAACTCAGTGGTTGATCTTTTTAAAATATAAATCTTAAAACTAGTAACATTTATTTATTACTGTCTTGTACAGGGTAGAAGGATGTGTGGATATAGGTGTACTATATCCACACATCCTTATCATCTAAGTAATCTTCAACAGTATAGTAGGCTTTCTGTATCAGTCTCTTTTTAACAGTGTTTTAAAAATTGCTGTAATGGCATGGTCAAAATTGATTTCGGAATTTTATTATAGAATCTTATACCCAAACTCACAAACGATTTACGTACTTTTGCTAGGCGCAAAGCCGGAGTCGTAAGCTAATGTCGGTACCTTATTATATACATCACCTATCGTTTAATAATTCTTTATATTTTTATGTACAAAAATAACATTGTTTAAAATATACTATTTCCCTAAAATTGATAAATTGAACTTATCAATGAGGTATTGTATATTTGATAAATGTAATGAAATGTTATGTATCGTTCATGAGCTGCAATAGTTTAAAGTTTTCGTTGCTAAGGAAAATGCTTAAAAATACTTTAATTTGCCTAAACTAACGACGTAATATTGAAATATGAGTTCTGCTGGTTGTATTGCTGCTGAAAAGAATGTGTACATTTACACCTATCTTAGTCTAAACTCGTGTTTTTTGAGTTAAGCCACTATTGCAGCCCATGAAAGGTATATTCTAAATATACTAATAAATATCTGTGCCTGCGCCCGAGTGGCAATCAATGTGTCGGAAAGTTTTTCTGCGTATATCACGGTAATTCTACTGTAATGTACTATTAACTTAAACCTTCCTCAAGAATTGCAAATCTTTAAGTAAAGCCCGTGCAAAAATCAATTCAGTATAAGCAGACAAATTGCATTCAGGGTCTTTGTTTATAATATGTATAGAGAGCGCGAAATAACTTTATTCTTCAGATCAATTACCGTGCTTATCGATATAATCAAGTTATAATATTATCTATAAGATAATTTGCGTATAAAAATACTCTATCGACTTTCCAAAGACGCTCTGCTCAGGTGTAAGCGCGCTGGCGATTCGTATCATAGCCTTGGTTCTATTCCGCGACGGCCGCTCTGACACGGTTACTGCAGGCAATGACTCAATACGTACACGTGACAATACGCCATCCTTGATACATATTGTCAAGTGTTTATCGTCATTTAGATATAAAAACTACAAGTTCGCGTTCTGTACACCTGGTTTTATTAATTAATCTATACAATATATATATTCGAAAGTCTGTCTGTCTATTTGGTACGCTTTCAAAGTAATAAAGAAACATGTTCCATGTTTATAACATATGAGTGCCGATTTACAGGTGAATCCCCTAAAGAGTTACTTTTCACACATTATTATCTCACATCGATCCAAAGATACTGATTGTTTGAAGTAACGATAGCGTATTCCAATTTTAAATGAACCTTGATAAAAACACTTATATACATAAATCTTTTATATGCAAATCTTTTATAGGTACAGATATGAATACAATAGTCGATGTCCCTTAAACCACATGATTTTGGTGGTGAGGCATTTTGTTCATAGATCCTCCTAATAACTGTTCCTAACTTTAACTGGTTTAAAGGGAGAGATCCCTGTCTAAGCTAACCTTTGTACGCTTTTTCTTATCAATATTGTTTTTCTTAACTTGTTTATAGTTGTACATAATCTAATATATATAATGAACGTTTGATTGTATGTCCCTTATAGATTCCGAAACAGCTGGACCGATTTTAATGAAATCTTTATAAAATCTTTAAACTGATCCAGCAGGTGATCGTGTAAAGTTTGCTGGCGATGGGAGTATTTTTTTAACAGTTGCTTTTTTACTGTTTCAAAGAGAATTTGAAACCAGACTGAACCCTGTGGTTAAACGCGTGGCTAGATAGCCAGTAATAACAAAATTATAAAGCTCAATTTACTAGTATAAATTTTAAAACATATTAATTCCTCGAAGTTCTCATACCTTCAATACCGGAATAGGGAAAACGGACTCTAACCACCATTCTGTCACAACGCTTGCGGTAAATTCCAGAATTTAATCTAATCTATTGCAATTCCTCGTGTATAGATAAAACTGCCTACGTTAATCTCAGTATGGAGATTTCGATACTCACTTGGGGACACAAAGCGATAATTAATTGTAGTGTACACCTAGTTTTTAACGGCCACTACTTTTTAAAAGCCTGAGAACCTGAAAAGCTGACGAAGAGATCTAACTTTAAAAGCATAATTTCATTATTAAATTTCTCGTTATTAAAACCAAATTTTTCTCAGCGGATTGTCATGATAGGATGATGTTTTCTTTACTTATTCGTCTTATATTTAACAGAATATATTAATTTTCAAAAAAATTGTAGCTGGCTTGTATAAAATAACCAAGTTATTTTTTTTTCTTAGTCAGCCTAGACCCCGATTCGGTAATCCGAGAATTAGTAACGTGTTTATTCCCAAACTAAGTAAAAATTAGTGTGACCGACCTTATTCATTTAGTACGAGAATAAATAAATATATGGGACACATACACGGTCGTCCATCCCCAAAGTAAGTAACATAATACTTATGTTATGGGTACAACTGGTAAATATACTACATAAATAATTTCAAATAGATACATATATATAATAAATGAAAGAAAATGTTATAATTACAAGTTTAGCTCCTTAACGCTTTAATATCAATTAATCCCAGTAATATCATATTACGATATCGCCGTGAGGTATCAGGCTGAGTAGAATAGACCACCCTCATTTCTTACTGTGGTGTCGTAAAAGGCGACTAAGGTAAGTCGACCCGCCGTGTGGTATCCGGCTGAGTTGAATGGACCCTCATTTCTTACCGAGGTGTCGTAAAAGGCGACTAAGGTTACTTGACCCACCGTGTGGTATCGGGTTGAGTAGAATATACCACCCTCTTTTTTAACGAGGGGTCGTAAAATACGACTAAGGTTAGTTGACGTCAGGCAGGCGGCCGGTCGTAAAATACGTAGCCGAATCATATGACAACATGTTTTTAACAAGTTGTGCCGACCCCACTTGGAGTGGGATAAAGGTAGGAGAATGATGAATATCATATTACGATAAACATGACTAATGTATTATTACGAGTATATCAATGAATGACATATTATGTCCCAGATATGCCAGATTGTCCCAGATTCATATATCGTTTTTGTTTTTAATAATAACCGTAGCTAAATAAGTGACTGGAACCTTACAATAGAAAACAAAAACTTTTTAAAAAACATTTTTTTTTTATTAATTTCATTTAATTTATATAAAGCGCATATCGAAAATCATGTTCACAAGAAATTAAGGTGCCCTAAGGTGCGGTTCGTTGACCGCTTATTCTTATCTCTAAAGCAGTTGATAATAATTTATCCATCTTAAATTTTGCTGATAAAATTTTTAAAAAGTAAATAGGAGCTATAATATTAACTTCTATTTAACTATCCTTGTTAGACATACATTCTTAATACTTGTAGAAGTAACGCTACTGCAGAATTCCGATATAACAGTCAGAATAAAATTATTTTGCTACAATCCGCGTTTGTTAATAAAATCTATTTAAATTGCGACTGCGCATTTCGATTATGTCGTAAAAGCCTATCTATATATATATTTATATCTCCTGATATAAATATAAATATAAATAAATATGGGACACTTACACACACGGTTGTCCGTCCCCAAAGTAAGTAACTTAATACTTGTGTTATGGGTGATGAACAACTGGTAGATATACTACATATATATTTTTAAATACATACTTAAATACAAATACACACCCAGGCTCGAAGAACCAACAATTTTTTTATACAAAATGTTGGCCCTCGGCGGGAATCGAACCCGCGACCCGCGGAGCTGAAGGCAGGGTCACTACCCACTGCGCCAACGGGCCAGTCAAATCTGATGATGCTTCTGTCAAACGATCGTAGAGATTTTGGTGGTGGTTGTGTATATTGCTTGTGTGCATTGTTCCTGTCGAGGCGTCTTGGGATACGTGTGATGACTTGTTCTGCATGTGTAAGGGACGTGAATTTTTCCTGCTTCGTACAATTAGCATTGCAGGCATTTGCTTAACAAACGCGGATTATAGCAAAGTAGTTTTGTTATAGTCTTTGTAATATTGAATTCCGCAAAGTAACGCCTGCTTCTATAAATCACTCTCATTATTTATTGTGATTCTCACAGGCCTACCTATGGCTTACCTACTTTAGTATAATATATCTATTTTATCTTTAACTTAAAAATATCGTTTATCGCACTCGGCGGATAGTTTAATTTTTAGAGATAAGCACTGCCATTATAATACGTTCATAGATAACTAAGTCTGTGTAGATTTTTTAAAATATTTAAATATTAAATGGATCATTACAGCCGGCTAACGTTTATTTTATCTAATATAGAGCAATTATACAATAATCTATGACTACTACGTTTAGCCTAAACTTTTATTTAACATATATTTCTTACTGAGATTTTAATATTGTTCTTGTCTCACAAAATTCATATTCACTCCTAATGAAATAATACATACAATATGACTTCATAAATATATAGAACGACTCTGTTTACTTATGCCGTGTGGTATATGCCGGCTGAGTAGAATAGACCTCATTTCTTACCGAGATGTCGTAAAATACGACTAAGGTAATGAGTAGAATAGGCCACCCTCATTTCTTACCGAGGTGTCGTAAAATACGAATAAGGCAAGTTAACGTCAGGCGGCCGGTCGTAAAATACGTAGACGAATTATGTGACATGTTTATAATATGTTCTGCCGACTCCACTTAGAGTGATGCAGGAGGATGATGATGACTTTGTTTACTAATAATACTAAATAAGTAGAGCACGCACCCGGCTTCGCCTGTGGAAATGAGTGTGTTACAAAATTCCCGCGCTACCGCGCGCCATTTCTCAAATGAAAAGTAGCCTATATATTGCTCCACAACCTCCTCTATTTCCCAATGAAATTTTCATTAAAATCAGTTTACCCGTTCCAGAGAATATACTGTTTACTTAAATCTTCTATTGGATTATACTATATTTTAATACAATACAATACAGCTTTTGAGGACCTTGTTTTATAATATATAAATCAATATAGATAAAATGGATGGTATGGACATGTAATGAGGAGGGATGAAAATCATGTGACTAAACGAGTGTTGGATATGAATGTGGATGGACATGTGACTAGAGGGAGGCCTAAAAAGAGATAGTTGGAATGTGTGAAGTATTACATGCATATAAAAGGAGTAGCGCCAGAGTTGACGAATGATAGAAGAGAATGGAAGAGGAAAACATGTTGTACCGACCCCACTTAGAGTGGGATAAGGGTAGGTGAAAGAAGAAGAAATCAATATAGATAAACATACCCATTTTTTTAAATAAAATTGATTGTATCAAATACAAAAAGAGTAGATAAAAACGGCACAAAAAAATTAAAGCATAAATAATGGTTTAAAAATATTTTATTATCTAACTAGTGAATCAATAGAAAATTTATAAAAAATAATTATTATTTAATTTATTTAAAAAAAAAACTGATTATTATTAATTATATTTAAGTCATGAAGTAATTAAGCTGTATTATTTTTTGCATAGATCGCAATAAAATAATCTAATCTAACTTTAATTAATAGTATAATATGGATATTAAATTCATCAAGGATAATGATGTTAAAAAAATAGTTCAAATAACCACACGGTAATCTTAAACCTTAGATGTTCTATTTAAATATTACGGTATTGCTGTCCATGAAACATTAAGTGTCACAAAGAAAATTACTTGCATGCGACCTCCTTAACAAGAATTTACAATTGAAAGAATTCATAATTAAATGGACAAACATTTAACGTTATTAAAAACACGAAGGGAGTTCAATTATACGAATTATTCAAAGGTAAAGAAAACGCACTTATCTGTAACCTAGGTTCTAATTTAAACTGAAATAAATAAACAATTTATTTAACATTGATACCTCATATGTATATAATTACAAATTATAACTTTTAATTTTTTTTATTGAAATTGTGATAGCCCAGCGGTGAGACCGTGCGACTCTATCAAGGTGGTCACGAGTTCAGACCCCTGGTAGGCACCAATGAGTATTTCTATTAAAACTTATGTGTTTAATTAATAATTGCACAGGTGAAGAAAAATATCGCGTGGAAACCTGCATATCTCTAGAGAATTCTGGGGATATGTGTAACCTACCAATCCGCATTGGAGCAGCGTGGAAGATCAGAGCTCTAACCCTTCCCTCAAAATAAAGAGAGAGGAGGTCTATGTACAGTGGGATAATAAGAGGCCGTTACTTACTTAACATTTAAGTTGACTCGAACGTAGCCGCGTGTTTAGCTTGTACTCTATTAAAGCGGGGCAAAAATTAAAAAATCATTTAGAAAGCAGACACGCGTCTGAGTTAAGGTAGCAGGTCGTCCCAGTTTCATTATCAATATCAGTTGCGCACGCGCAAGTGCCCAATAGAGGAAGCGATCTCGCCGGCGACAGCTAGTGACGGAATTTAACTGATGATTTTCTACTTAGCTTATACGTCGAGAGCAACACAGTGGAACTGTTTTGAACATAATTATTCGGACAGACAATTTAATACAAGCGTGATAATATAAATCTTATATTGTATGTTTTAGAGCTGTGATAGTCCAGCGTTGAGACCGTGCGACTCTTTCAAGGGGGTCACGAGTTCAAACCCGGGCAGGCACCAATGAGTTTTTCTATTAAAATTGATGTGTCTAATTGATAATTGTAATTTATCACACGCTTTTCGGTGAAGGAAAACATCGTGAGGAAACCTGCATATCTCTAGAGATTTCTGGACATAATTTTTTTATTGAAATTTTGATAGCCCAGCGATGAGACCGTGCTACTCTGTCGAGGTGGTCACGAGTTCAAACTTCGGGTAGGCCAATGAGAATTTCTATTAAAACTAATGTGTCTAATTAATAATTACAATTTGCCACAAGTGAAAGAAAATATTCAAGCCGCTCAAGCCGCTTCGCCAGAACAGAGGGCCCTTTCTAAGAGGATACGAAAACTTGTACGCAGAGACCTCCGCTGCTCAAATGCAAGGGCTATAGAAGCCCTTATTGAGCAGAATAGGGGGTCGAAAGTTTTTCAAAAAACCTTAGGAAGGAGCCATCTCGCGAAGCTTAAAACAGCGGACGGCAGGACAGTTGTCTGTCGCTCTGAGATCCAGAAGGAGGTCGAGAAATATTACGGATTGCTTTACTCGTCGAGTGCACATAAGCCTAGTACCCGGGATACCGAGGATCCACGAGCACCACTGTCGCGCCATTATACAGAAGACATCCCGGACGTTGAGAGTGGCGAGATTAGTATGGCACTCGAGCAACTTAAAAACGGAAGAGCCCCAGGTGATGACGGGATTACGGCTGAGCTGCTAAAGGCTTCTGGACGTCCTATCCTTGAAGCCTTAGCAGAGCTCTTTAATACCGTTATCCATACAGGCACTACACCTCAAGCGTGGTCTAGGAGTGTGGTCATTTTATTTTTCAAAAGAGGTGATAAAACTCTTTTGAAAAACTACAGACCAATCTCGCTCCTGAGCCATATCTACAAGTTCTTCTCGAGAGTCATAACGAATCGTCTTGCTGCCAGACTTGACGAATTCCAGCCACCAGAGCAGGCTGGGTTTCGAAAAGGTTATAGTACCGTAGACCACATCCATACTGTTCGGCAGATTATACAGAAGACCGCAGAGTATAATCAGCCGCTGTGTATGGCATTTGTGGACTACGAGAAAGCCTTCGACACCATTGAGACCTGGGCTGTTCTGGAATCTCTGCAGCGATGTCACATCGATTGGCGATATATCGAGGTGTTGAGATGCATCTACAACGCGGCAACAATGACCGTTCAAATCCAGGACCAGCGAACAAGACCTATTCACCTTCAGCGCGGGGTAAGACAGGGGGACGTAATATCCCCGAAACTGTTTACCAACGCGTTGGAGGACGTCTTCAAAACCCTGGACTGGACTGAACGAGGCGTCAATGTTAATGGAGAATACATCTCACACCTTCGTTTCGCGGATGACATCGTCATCTTTGCAGAAACGCTGGAGGACTTGCGCGAAATGTTGAATGACCTAAGTGATGCCTCCCAGCTGGTTGGCCTTGGCATGAACTTGGACAAGACCAAGGTCATGTTCAATGATCTTGTCGTGCCAAGACCAGTATCAGTGAACGGAATCCTTCTCGAGGTTGTACAGGATTACGTATACTTAGGCCAGAATATCCAACTTGGCCGGCACAACTTCGAGAGGGAGGCTGAAAGGAGAATCCACTTGGGCTGGGCAGCATTTGGCAAACTTCGTCGAGTCTTCACGTCCGAGATTCCGCAATGCCTGAAGACCAAAGTCTTCGACCAATGCGTTCTGCCTGTGTTGACATATGGCGCCGAGACGTGGACACTGACAGCGGGACTAGTCCGCAAGTTTAAAGTCGCTCAGCGTGCTATGGAGCGAGCTATGCTCGGAGTATCTCTCAAGGATAAAATCAGAAATGATATTATCCGCGAGAGAACCAAGGTAACCGACGTAGCTAGCAGAATAAGCAAGCTGAAGTGGCAGTGGGCTGGTCACGTTTGTCGCAGGACTGATGGCCGTTGGAGCAAAAGAGTCCTGGAGTGGAGACCGCGTCTTGGCAAACGCAGTGTAGGGCGTCCTCCGTCTCGCTGGACCGACGACATCAAAAAGGTTGTTGGGGCCAGCTGGATGCGCATTGCGGAAAAGCGGGATGTCTGGCGCAGATATGGGGAGGCCTATGTCCAGCAGTGGACTGAGATAGGCTGATGGATGGATGGATGGATGGAAAGAAAATATCGTGAGAATTCTCTAAAGAATTTTGGGGATATTTGTAACCTACCAATCCGCATTTGAGCAGCATGGTGGGTCACAGCTCCAACCCTTCTCTCCAAAAACGGAGAGAGAAGACCTATTCCCAACAGTGGGATTGTAATAGGCCGCTACTATTGTATGTTTAATGAGATAGTATGAACTTATGTTCTCTTCACCGTATCGATGTTAGATTCTCTCACTCTAAGTGGGGTCGGTACAACATGTTATAAACATGTTGTGACATGATTTGGTTAAGTATTTTACGAACGACCACCGGTCTGACATCACTTACCTTAGTCGACTTTTACGACACCTCGGTAAGTAATCAGGGTGTTCTTTCTACTCAGCCGGATATCACACAACGGATAACATAATACAGTATCAAAGTAAGATTTTCCATAAGAGTAACAAAATCTGGAATGAATAGAATGATAAAAATAATTCCGTAACTAAAACTAGTTCAGAACATATAGAGATGTTTTTCGTAAGTACTATAGTACTATAATATTGTATAACTGTAATATTATATAACTGGCACATTATTTTATTCGACTAAAAATTACCTAACACTTCCGTTGTCCATTTAGCGACAGCACGATGCCGCCATGACACCGGAAGCGGTATCCACTCAGGCGGGTCATGGAACCCAAAAATCATGATTACGCGAAGATGTCATTTGCAAACTGTTACAATACATTCTGAATAACAATGAAGTCACGCCTAGTTTTGAATTAACAAGTGGGTCTTGCGATTGCGACGTGTCCCATTTCATAAACGTTACGTAATACATGTATGGCATTTTCTATTATTACTCAATATCTCTTTATATATTTTTAATATTGTGGTCCATCTCCATAGTAAGTTAACACTTGTATACGTGATAGAAAATTGGTATTTTATATTTACATAGATACACCCCGCCTCTAAGAACCAAAAATTGTATTTAGAAAATGTTGGTCCTCGGCAGGAATCGAACCCGCAACCCGCGGTGCTGAAGGCAGGGTCTCTTCATTGTTTATTTACTTCTTAAATATTTGAATATTATATATATACAATCGCAAAGAGTAGGTACATAATCTCTACATATAATTAGTAAAAAACTTCGACGCAAGTAAGACCCTTGAGTCAAACAGGAATTGGAATCATTTGAAGGTACAATTTATTTATAGATCACCAACAAAATATACATTTGAAATTAACATTATACATTGAACAACTTAAAATAAGTAGTATATTAATTAATGGTGATAACAAGTTTCAAATTAATTAACTGAGAGATGCACTTAAACTTACATATCGTTAAATAAAGAAAAAAATGTTAAATGAGAAAAAGAAAATTAATTCAAAATATATGCTACTATAATGCTACTGCCTGTAAAATATAAGTGACAGTTTAAGATCAGCAGTTAACACTTCGCGCCATCCGAAGAATAAAGTTACGTGTTCTCTGTCTTATAGCCTGTCTTATAGCCCAAAGTAAGACACTTTTTTGATCGTTATGAGTGGCTAATACAATTTACATACAAAAGGCTAATACAAAAGGCTCATCTGTCAGTGGCACCAAACGGAATTAAAGATAGGAAAAAAAGGACACAGACACACTTTTTTTTATCGTTATGGATAACATGATCATGGTGTTCATCATCATCCTCATCATCCTCCTGCCCTTCTCCCACTCTAAGTGGGGTTGGCACAGCATGTTGCAAACATGCTGTCACATGATTTGGCTACGTATATTTTACGACCGGCCGCCTGCCTGATGTCAACTTACCACAGTCGTATTTTACGACCCCTCGATAAGAAAGAGGGTGGTCCATTCTACTCAACCGGGATACCACACGGTGGGTCAACTTACCTTAGTCGCCTTTTACAACACCTCGGTAATAAATGAGGGTGGTCTATTCTGCTCAGCCGGATACCATACGGCGGGTCGAGTTACCTTATTCGCCTTTTATGACATCTCGGTCAGAAATGAGGGTGGTCTATTCTACTCTGCCGGATACCACACGGCGCGTGATCATGGTGAACATAAAGAATAAATATTACTATTTGCTTCATTCACATAGGCATCTTACTATTTGCAAGCAAAGCTCGTCACATCCCCTTATTCGGATATTTTGTCGACGTTACAAAACCTCATACGGCATGAGCAGCATTAAAGTGCCTTTAATATAAAATGTTACAAAATTAGTAATAGAATTATTTTGCTACCCGCATTTTATTTAAAAAAAAATTACTGCTAAGTGTAGGAAACACAATTTAATCTCATAACTTATTAGATTAAATCAATTTAGATTGAAAATAATACAACCTGAATACGTATTTGAGATTTAATGTAAGAATTATATTATATATATTTTATTTTGTTTTGTACTTGTTTGCATAGCATTGACCTTCAGTTAATCTTCATAGCTAGAGTTCGATGCGCATGCTTCTACTTAATTATATGAACGAAATTTGTAATTTACTTCATCTCTATTCATAGAGTCGGCTTTTGAATTACATACACCTATGCAGTAATAAAAATAACTTATCATTTTATTTGTAAATGGAATTATTAACAAATATGCTTTTATTTAGCTTGCCGTGAATGTACGTAAAGGCGGAATTTTGCAACATAAATTAAACCTACTTCCCAGGGTCCGATTAAGCTGAAATTTTATATATTGGTGCAGTCCCGATGATAATATATATTTATGATAAGCATGATCTGATGCTGGTGCCAGGATTAGCCTCAGACGAAGGAACTCCTAAACGTTTAACAGTGGAGTCATTAAATTTTGTTTTTTTTTTTAATATGACTTGTTTATTGCATCAAGTGACCCGTCCCGGCTCCGCGCGGAATCAGGCGGGGGTGGTCAAATCAAGTTACCCGGAATATGAGTGACCACCGAGTTTTTTCCTGGTTCTTTATGGTTAGAATACCCTTTCGAATCAATGGTAGTGCTTTATAGTAATTCGACGATTAAAAAGCGCTTATATATGCATTTTTGAATGGATTTAAAGCTTGAATATAGTACTTGAATATTTTTGAATTGAAACTATCGTGAGTAGTATTCGTAGTGTATATAGCAACCGGCTATACTCACATCTTATAGCCTAGACTAGATTTGAGGCCAACCGGACTCTTTGTTCATTAGCTCTTCATAAGGCGTCATCGCGGCTCGAAACTATTTGGGCTAACCCGATAGAATAAGTCGATAGAACAATATGTAAAGAAACCGGCTATACTCATATAGCCGGTTTCTTTACATAAATGTGAATACATGATATTTCTAATTTTAATTTGAAATAACTAACATTTACTCGTTCTATCATTTTATTAGTTATTTAGTAATATTAATTAGTTATTTCAACGTTAGTTGTTTAAGGTATAAGTAACATAAGTACACGAAATAATACATTTAAATACAGTACCGGACAATGTTTAGCATTTTTATGATTAAGTGAAGACATACAGATGATACGAAAGTACGGCGGGCGTCGTCCGGCTGGGCGGGCGGCGCCACGGGGCCGCGCTCGCGACCTTATTACGTGCGTCTTGTTTGCGTCGGGCCCACGGCGCACAACCTCATTGCCCATCGATTCCCATACTCCTAGAGTTATCCCGTTCCACTTACCTAGCAAACGCCGACAACCTTTCTGTTGCAGTCTATCCACTTCCTATAACAAAGACTCCTGTGCTCGTTTAACTGTTAATTGGATTAAAATATGATGAAAAGTTAAAAGATTCTGCGAGTCAACTAAAGCAAAGGTAAGAATTGAGGGGATATTCTACAGTGTTATAGTATAAGGAAATACTAACTACACTTTACTTTCAAAATAGATAGCGGTAGTAACATTATAACCCTATTTAACAGTAACAATTTCATAATAACAGGACGCTTATCTCGGAACAATCAACCTATTAAGATGAATTCTTAAAATAATGGCATTCAGTAAGTTTCATGTTGGTTAGATATGTAAATTGAGGTGGAAACAATCGATTCATAAATATTCGATTTTCCTCCTTCAAAACATTTATTTCAAAAAAAATTTAGTAACTCAAATCGAAAAAATCTATTGTTAGCAATCGATTTTTTTCTGACTATTTGAAAAGTTGCTATTGTAAATATTAATAATTAATTAGAAGAAACACTCATTAGTTGACAACGAATAAAATATTAAACACGAATACAAAATAACAGATGGGCTGTTTGCGAAATTCGATTAAGATGTGTAGTTTTGCTACAATGTAGCATATTTTGTCTTAAAAAACAAATAAAAAAAGTACAGATAGAAGTAATAGAGGGTACTTGATAAAATTTATGTTTTGAAAATCGATTTATAATGTTTAGGAAATCGATTATTAATTTTTTTTTCTATTTCATATCCCTAATGTTAATTAGTCAGTAAAAAATAAATCCATACAGAGTGGTAGATACTTCTCATTTATTTTAAAATAACAGATGCAAACGTGTATCGCAAAAATCAAGTACACCTACGATACTTTATTTTAATCCAATATACATTTTTGAGGTGAGACAGAGCGATTGCCTGGCATCGTAATGGTTTTAAATGAAATGTCTGCCAAAGATCATCTCTCTAATTATAAACGTAGAAACAAAAATTGTTCACTTCACTGCCCGTTCTAATAAAGATTCATCTCGTAAACAAGAGCTTTAATGAGAGCTCGCGATCACTCAATTTGATGGAGTGACACCGGATTTCGGCATACAGGTAAATATTTAGTGCATCACGTACTTGAAATCTTGCCAATAATTGTTGGACTTCAATCGACCGCGAGACCTCCATTACTCTTATTTATGTCCTTAATTCTCCGAATCATCCTTTTACGTTAATTTAGTAAAATGTGCGCGTGGCCATACAAAATCGATCAGTGTAAAAATACATAATTGCGAAAGTAAATAAGCTTCGTTAATTTATCAGTAAAAAAGGCGATTTAAACTATTTTTAATAGAAACATACAATGGACTTTGAAGATCGACATAGCCTAAAAGATGTAGCAAAAAACAATTATTTACGCCTACAAATATTTTAAAAAAACGCTCGAATTTCTAATTTATTAATCTATTCTGTATAAAATTGTTTTGCTAAAGCAGGTCCGTAACTATGTAAGTATATTAAATATATCTTATGGGTCAGTTAACTAAAGTTTTCTAAACCTATAGCCGATTTAAATTAGTAGGTTAACAATCAAACAATTAGCGATGCGATGGTCGAGGCCCGAGAGTAAAGAAAGCGACAATACATTAACCTACACTGTTGTAGGGAAAACCGTCACACGAGTTTTGCTCAATTATACTTAACACACAGAGGTAATGGTACTAGAAGAATCATTACATTTTAGGACGATTAGATGTTTGTTTTTTGTATGCAATAAATTTTTAAATTAAATGATTTAATTACATTATTATAAGATAAAAATTTAAATATTTTAAAATAAAATAAAAGAGTGATACTAAATATCGCACATCGGCTGCAAGTTGTGCTACAACTCAATAAACACGTGCTTTGGACTAGGAATAGGCGTAAATGTTAGAGTAAACATTCTTTTCAGCAACAATACCGGCATAACTTATTATTTAATATGAGGCCGTTGGTTAAAGCAAACTAAAGCATTTTTATGCATTTTCCTTAGCAATTAAAATTTTAAATCCATTTATCTCAAGAGTTAAATAATAATAATAATAATAACTAATTTATAATCTTAAATATATTAAAAAGGAAAAAAATCAATTTCAAAATGATATTTTTATCTATGATAAAATTATGTGAATGTTTACTCTGTAAATAGTCAGACTATCAATATATTTCCTTTAAATACGTAAGTTATATACTGCTGAATTACTTGCTAAATTTTGACAATATTTTTTGAACTGGCATCAAAATTTACGTTTATAATAGTTAATTCAAAAAGTATTTTTGTGAAAGTAAATTTTTAAATTTTAAATTGTAATTTTTTCAAGGTAACTATAATTTTGTGTTAATAAATATTTACAATAATCGACATCAAAATAGCTATTATCAGTTAAGCCATTTTTCAATGACTAATGCCACTTCTAGATAACTGTTATCTTTACCGTTGTAGTAGAAGCAAGACGGTAAGAAAGTATACTTTCACTCTGTAAGTTGATGCTTTACTCCTTATTCTATCACACCTCATTTGATTCTAAGGGCCGACTTTAATGCATCATAAACTAAATAGAGCTTAGTTATATTTAGTTTATAGTTTATGGAACCTAGAACAATTCTTCGGTTATGAATAATCGTATGTATTTTATGGTATATTCTATATTTATTTCTTTTGCTGTTTTTTTATACTGTTTCTGTTTAAAAAAATTCTAACCTAACATTTTATTATATTTATCAAAAGTGCATAAATCGACATCGCACTCAGAAAACTTTATGTCGATGTTTACATCGATTAGTAGATTTTCAAACTTTACCACCTTCAGATGTTTGAATCCTGTGAATTCATGAATTTAAACATATACTTATAGTACAATTAAGAATTTCGTAAAACCATGAAGATTTTGCCAGTAATCACCACATTTGGCATGCGGGTTGGTGAGCGTAGTACTGACCATGTTGCACAGACTACACAACTGCGCACAATCCGTCAGTATTTGGGTCAACTACAAAATTACTGCAATTAATCGGCTGCCAAAGCCTCGTTGGTTTATCTGCAGGGTGCACCGCAAGCAGGTGCGGTTGACAATTGAGGAGACTGAATGGGACGAGCTTCTCTCTTACAACCCTCAACATAAAACGTGTATTACATTTTTTACGCACATTAACGTTAGGTTCATATATAGTTCAGGGAATTATTATAAGAAAATAAAATGAAATGAAACCAGAAATTATTGGAAATATTTGTGTATAATTAAGAAACTAAAGCCGGCAAAATAAATAAATGCATAATATTGCATGGTAAACAGGTCAATGATATGCATCACATCTATCTATTAATAGAAACTAGAGCATACGATGTTAGAACAATTGCAAAGCTCAATATAAATACGTTTTCCATAAATTAATATTTTCATAGAGATCTTATTTAATAAAGGCATACGGCTAGATGAAAAATATGACTAAACTACAAAATAGTTACTTCCGTAGTTAGTTCTGAGTACTCTGCTGATACTTTTTGGTATAGGAAAACATCTTGAGATAACGTGCGCCACTCACGATAACTACTTGGTTTAATAAGCTATATTCACGTTGAATGGTTGGGTCATCAATGTGGTAATTCGGGCTTCTACTATTATACTGGTAGAACCGCATATGGACAAGCAACAGTGATCACCAATCTTTCATGAGTAGTTTACTGTATGGATAACAAACATACAAAATAGGAGACGGTTGAAATGATGTCGGCCCTAACGGCTTATACAGTGTCACCGAGTGGGAACAGCGGTCCCAGAAACATTGTCAAGCAGCCTCATCAGCAGTAACTGTTCAAAGCAGCTACAAAATATAGGGCCTGTATAATAAGACCCAACGCCGCATTGAGAATACTTAATGCATCAGCCGTCTCGCGACCTTTCTCAATCTAGAGCATAAAATCCCCCAATTCAGGGCCCGGAAATCTCATTCAGGTTGGCTACGATAATTTCTAAGATAACTGCCAGATATAATTATAATTACATCCGTTATTAGTACAAAAGTCTACGATAATGTCGTCACCGCTCGAGAGCGTAATGCACGCCCGCGCCGGTCGGAAGGTGAAAGGCGTATCGCTTTCGAATTAGATCGCGTTAAATCAGCAACAGTAAAAACACACGGCACTCTCTCACCGTTTATGTAAACACAGGATATTAGCTATATCTGTACTAACAATATATAAAGATGTAATTGTACTCCGTTGTACGGGCTAATCATCAAATCTACTAGACCCATTTCGATTTTAATCTTTAATTTTTGAGTATTTTTTATTATGATGTTTCTCTCTGTAATAATAGTAAAAGCATAAGTGTAGTACGCTTATGTATTTACTCTTAACGTACAAACATTTTTAGAAAAGGCTTTGAACAATTCATTATCTCATTTATATTCAAAATTAATATGATTGGAGGAGATGACAAAAATAGCAATAACCGTAATCTCAAAATACATATGAGAATTATCGAGGAATTACCATCACAGTTAAAAAGAAAAACTGAGATATCTTTGGCCTTAGGGTAGAAGTGATGATTTCTTAGTTGGACGCTGTCCTTCACGAGCTTGATATAGCCTGGAAGAGGTGAGAGGTGCTGAAGTTATTGACACTAGCCCATGAACCATGGAAGTCCGTTAACTTGACTTTTTTAGGCACTAGTCTATTTTAGGAGGATTGGTGCGGACTTAACGCGGTACTGCAGGCAATTCGTAAGTTTACTTATTAGTTTCCTTTAAAAATTTACGTGCTAAATGACTTTTTTCTGGATGATTCCGAAACATTACACGAATACTAATTGCCAGTATAGAGGTATTGATGGGACTAAGCCAGTGTCTTTTCTTTACTTTCACTAAGCAACTCATGCGCTGTCACGCTCAGATATTTTTCAAAATTAAAGTAATAATTATAGTAATTGTAAAGGAACTGTGTAATTGTAATAACACAATGACATGTGTCGTGTAGGCGACATTCAGCATAGCTATTTTTGTGAGCGACGTGGACACCTGTCAAAAGGTGCACATACACAATAAATCGTATTAACATAATACGCTATAAAACTGTGTATTTGCGCTGTTGTTGTTCACGAATGAATGAGCGAAGAACTAATAGTTAGATCTCAGAATAGAGATTTAGTTTCCATGTCATTTACACTAAGAATAATGTTTATAAAGTGATATTTTTTAGAATACCTTTTTTAGACTCGTTAGTAAAGAATAATAAAATAGGCAAATATTCTCCCCTACTTTTGTTGTAACGATATACTATGCGTATATAACAGGATAAATACCAAGATATTATAGACATATTCCAGTCAATATGAATTTAAAATAACAATTTTACCATCATTTTGGAATGCTCTGATCCACAGAACTACAGTGATATTCTGTATTCCCTATTAGGAATGTCAATTTTATGGTGGTTGATTCAGTTAACATAAAACACCTAAAGTGGATAAATGTGGATCTACAACATCAATATTAAAATAGTATTGATCTTTAATAAGTGACGCACCTCATCAAATGACACGATGATTTTGTACATACTTAAATACATAGGACAACCGATACCAAGACTCAATGGAAGTTCGTTCTGAACTTTATGGTGTCCCATTTCAGGTATTAACAGATTAAGAATTGAATTTCATTTGACTATTTTAATTTCCGATATGTTTTTTTGTCGTGGAGCCTATCCTCCTGATGATGCTTCGGTTTCGGGGCGAAACGATCGTCGAGATTGTGGTGGTGGGTGTGTGTGCTGCTTTTGTGTGCGTTGTTGCTGGTGAATTGCGCCTTGGGGTGCATGTGGTGGCTTGTCCTGCATGTATAAGGTGCGTAGATTTTGCCTGCTTTATACACATTGGCGTGCGGATTATAGCAAAGTAGTTAGTTCTGTTATATTGCTTGTAATATGGAATTCCGCAAAGTAACGCCTGCTTCTATAAATCATTTCCGATATTTATAACTACCAAATTTCATCTGGGACTAAATGATATTTAAAGAAATTTTGATAGCGATAAATAAAGCCCGGTGATTTGTCCGTCAAATTTAAATTTTGTCATGCATAGAATAGTGTTAACAAAATTAAAAATAGGTCGATCATATACACTCGAGTATCGAGATCACTATCGCTAATGACGCATTTGCATTCAATGTCAAGCTCTGGATTAAAATTATCAACTGTTTCGTGTCTATAATTAAGAAACCTTCATCATTTGGGACGAACCATTTGAAGTACACAATTCTGCGATAAGCTTACACGTAATGAGAGATAATAAATATGTATATCTGCAATTGTATGAGTTCAAAATTTTTTAGCGTATACGTACGTATTAAAACGTATTCATGCCTATGTTTACAACAATATGATGTATGTATGATATATGTATGTATCATAATATGATCATCAAAAATTTAACAGTTTTTAATATTGTGAAATTTACATCAAAATTCACTCATTTTTGGCCGATGATCTTAACGGTCTGGATGGTCTAAAGTAATATTTCGATTACTTAAACTTGTGCTAATGACAACTAAAGGTGATTGTGTGTTTTAAAGTATAAAAAGTGACTAAAATCGCTAATCGCTTATGTTACTGATGTCGGTTAAAATAAAAAGTCCATCAAAATCTAATGTGAAATGGTGAAAACGTATGGTCCAACTATTGATATCAGCTTACCAAAAATAGCCTAATGAGTGATTCTAATCATGAGGTGAAAAGACAACAATATAATTTCAGTAATGTGTTCGCAACAAAAAATTGCGTTAATAAACAACTTGTGGGGTTTCGTAAGCAATCTACCCGTTTCAAGCCCGGATGATTTGGGCCACAAGTTGGGATGTGAGGCTGTGAGTCACTACAAAATATTCCACTGTGGAAAGCTCTTAACATTACAAACAAATAGCTTGACATGAAAGCTTTTTATACTATACTAATATGATAGTTTGTCATTAGCTTAAAATCTATAATACACATGCGTTGCCATATTAAAATGTATTTTCAACTACCTTTAGATGGCATAAGTTGACTGGATCGTTATTGCACGTGGCCGCGGACCAACATTTTCTGTAAACAGTTTCTTGGTTCTTCGAGTCTGCGTGCATATATGTATTTAATTATTTATTGAAAATTTTATATGTATATACCAGATACCTGTCGCACATAACACAAGTATTAAGTTATCTCCTTTGGGGACAAACGACCGTGTGTGTTTTGTCCCATTTATTTATTTATTATTTATATTATTTATTTTTTTGTTATTATAAAATGCAAATCTTCAAAGACCTTTGTTTAATTTCACTTGCATTAAATCTCAGCCTTCAGCTTGTGAAGCTATAACTAAACTAGTATTGATTTGGAGACAATTTTTGGAAGGTAGAGGATGGTTAATGCTTTTTGATTATCTTAAATAAGGCGCAACTCAATTTAGGTTCTTATTAGACATATATATATATACATATATATATATATCATTATCAATTATATATATATATATATACAGTATAAGTATAGATAATTGGACATATTAGGATAATGTTATTTGTATTACTATTTAGCTTATGACTTAAATTATACTTAACATACATGCTCCTGCCCTTATCCCATTCTAAGTGGGATCAGCACAACATGTTACATCATGTTGTCACATGATTTGGCTACGTATTTTACGACCGTCCGCCTGCCTGGGGTCAACTTACCTTAGTCGCCTTTTACGACACCTCGGTAAGAAATGAGGATGGTCTAAGCTATGCAGCCGGATACCACACGGCACATACCTTAGTCGCCTCTTACGACACCTCGGTAAGAAAGAAGGGTAGTCTATTCTATTCTGCCGGATACCACACGGCGTGACTTTAATTATACTTAAATTATATTTATAAAGGAAAGGGTATTGAATATATTACTACAACGACCTTCGTTATAACGAGGTGGCGCATTCCATCCTGGACCGTAATAAATGTAGGTTATTTTTTTTATTGACCAAATTCGTGTCAATGGAATAAATGGTTGCTATTTATGAGTGTGGAAATCTCAACAATATTTTTTTAAAGAGGAACACTAAAAATATAATTTTTGTTGCAGAAGTAATTCGCGATGGCACAAATAAAAGTTTTATCCAGTATTGCTTCTTCCAAACTTTAATTACTGCAGCGTAACAGATAAGACAGGCACTGCCAGACTCCTTACATCTACCCTCTCCTTTACTTATAATGAGAATAGCCCGCCACAACTTAGTCGTTATAACACTATTATACATCCTTATTCATTTTGTGCATTATTATTTCATCTTTAAATTATTACAATATCTGTATTTAATCATTGACCTATTTCATTAACAATCATATTTTATAAAGATCAATGTGCGATACCGGAAGTAAGCTAGGGCGCATTAGGCGCGTTAGTGGTTAACAACATTTTATGCAGCAAAACTCTTCTATTGAATGAATATTAGAACGTTTCAGGATCTTTATAAATATTGATATATCCTTAAACAATCAGCTGTGCCAGCGGTGAGACCGTGCGACTCTTTCGAAGGGAACACGAGTTCAAACCCGGGCAGGCACCAATGAGTTTTTCTATTTAAACTCATGTGTCTAATTGGTAATTGCAATTTATCACACGCTTTTCGGTGAAGGAAAACATCGTGAGGAAACCTGCATATCTCTAGAGAATTCTGTTGATATGTGTAACCTACCAATCCGCATTGGAGCAGCGTGGTAGGTCTTAGCTCCAACCCTTCTCTCCAGAAACGGAGAGAGGAGGCCTTTTCCCAGCAGTGGGATTGTAACAGGCTGCTACTACTACCTTAAACGATGATTTATAATCATGTTGTATTAAGATGGAAGAATAGTTATTATTGTAACCCAGCTTAGATACTTTCTTGCATTAAAAATAATAAAGGCTATCTGCGTTTATGATTTTTCTAAAAAGCGGGACCCGGGTCAGTCCACCAAATAAGCGGAATATCCCGCCAAACTCAGTACGTATGGTCACTTTATTCAATGCGCTATTTTACGAAGAGCAATGAAATAAAAGTAATAATAATAACTATTTTGCTCTATTCCGCGGTTCACAGTAGATTATAGTAAAATAATATTATGCATTTGATTTGAATTACTTTCGAAGAACCATCGTTGAGGGTGAAATGCAGAGCAGAGAGTAAAAGCTCTCACATATGTGAAACATATTACATAATTGAATATAATGTGAATGATAAAAATGCTTGGATTTAAAAATCCTTTCAGCTTCATACAAAGATTAACCGCCGAGTTTCTTGCTGGTTCTTCTCAGTAATTCCAACATTCCGAACCAGTGATATTTTTAAAAAAGTTATTAAACCTTGATGATTTACAAAGGCTTGAAAAAGCTTATTTGAATAAAGATTATTTTGATTTGATTGTTTATACATACAATTCAGTTTTTCGATTGTTATCTATCTAATAGTTTCACAAAGGATCTTATTTTCAAGTGACCTTAATAATTTGTCTTACACGAATGTTTGTGATCAAGTACACAGCTATAACATATTATTCCATACCTAAAATATTTGTACGCGTATTAATACCGGCATATGTGCATCCGGCGCCGACGACTACGAAATGTCAGCCGTGTCGTAAATCTAAGACGGAAAATTTTATCCTAATCTTCGAATTAGGTTGTGTGGATACGGAACAACGGACTATGAATGCTATAAAATCTTCAATTCATCGTTATCTGGTAGATAGGTCGTAGTTATAATATCATCTTGATGAGAAGAGTCTTAGATTGTCAATGCCTTAAAAATTGGTTAAGAATATACAAAAATATATGTGAAATTAATCATATATCGCTTTTCAAGAAAACTAATGATTCAACTGCTAAAACTAATTTTATAGACCCAAAAGAAGAATAATATTTAATTAGTTTGATTAGTTCATATAAAAGTAAAGCATTTTTCCTATACACATATTTTTGCCATTATTTAGTCATGTGATTAATTGTCACTGGTAGTATTTTTTCTTTTTAGATCACCTATAGATCCTATAGATATATCTTATAGATATAAAAGAACAATGATGCAACTAAAATATGTTTAAGCAGTTACATCATTGTTCTTCTCGAACAACATTATAATAAGAAAAATGTCTACTCGGTTTAAATTATGATGAAACTGAGCGTTTATATAAATGCTCAGACAGGCACTCATTGAAATTCAAATTCCAAAAATTCACCATTCAAGTAAACTTGCCATAATATCATCATGTATGAAATGTTATGTAAGATCGGAGCCTCCTGTCACAAGTACTAGCTGCAATACTAGTAACTTAATGGGTTGGTCACAGATTCTGTACAGATCTCATACGGATTTGTGAAGTAAATAAATATTTTCTTATTTTGAAATCGTTGACGAGAATAACGTATGCCGTGTGATATCCGGCTGATAAGAATAGACCACCCTCATTACCTACCGAGGTATCATAAAAGGCGACTAAGGTAAGTGAACCCACCATGTGGTATCCGGCTGAGTAGAATACACCCTCATTTCTTACCGAGTTTTCGTAAAAGGCGACTAAGGTAAGTTGACCCATCGTGTGGTATCCGGTTGAGTAGAATAGATCACCCTCTTTCTTAGCGAGGGGTCGTAAAATACGACTAAGATAAGTAGACGTCAGTCCGATCGTAAAATACGTCATCACATCATGCGACAACATAAAAATGTAAACATGTAACATGTTGTGCCGAACCCACTTAGAGGACGATGTTGACGAGTATAACATGACTTGGTGTGCAAGAAACCTTCCTTTAATTGTGTAGATCAAGTGACGGTAGAAAAATATAAACTGCAGTCTTTAGGGAAAGAGAAATCGCGGCATTCCAATTAGTTCGTAACCATGATAAATTCATAATTATATTAATAATTTAATTATATCGTGCTATGAACTGAAAGGTAATTATATATATTATTTTTAATTTTCGACATATATTTTATCTTTTAATTAACAATTAAAAAGATATGTTTAAATTTTGCAATTAGTATGGTAAGCGGAAATAATTCGTAGAACCTTCGACAGAATATTCCCTGTATTTTAAAATATATGTAAACTCAAATTTTTTGTTTTGCAAATGATAAAGCTGTTTTTATTAGGTTCTAAATAAAAAAATAATAAATATTATAAGTAAGAATTGTCAAATTTATTTATACCCATAAAATTCTCCTAAAAATAAATCTCTTGTTTTCTTGTATGTAATAATACGTTTGTAAATTTGTCAATCTGTTGATCTGCTCATCTCATAAACAAAAATACTCATTAAAACTTGTTCCATAAATGAAATTATGCCAACGGATTCTCCTCGTATGATAACTCAAAATTATTATTTTGAGTTAGGGTCTTTTAGATATTTCTAAAAGAGCGTCTGTGCAGCCATACTTTTAAAAAGTAACTTATGTCATTTCGCCGCTCAACTTTGTCTATTTCTCCGCTATATTCTACGTTACATGTAATTACCACATCTGAAACTGCGAGTTATTCAAACATCATTGACTTCTATCCTTCCTTGAACAACGCGTTGGGCGATCATCTAAAATAATCGTAAATTTATTTCAAGCTCTAAGGAGCTACTACGTGTACATTGCGAACAGCTCAATGCCAATAATTAGGAGCGGCAACAGCTTCCATGTGCAAAATTGCAAATTCATTCTAGTTCTTATGTTGAAGCGTTAAAGTTCATTTTGAGAGAACTCTATGTTTAAATCGGTTTGTATTTAATTCTCGTAACGTCTTACAAGAAGACATACGTAATCGTGTAAAATATAGCATCCAATTATATAATTTAGATGCAAGAATGAAAGGATTAGATAGAATCAGGAAAATTAATACGTGTCGTTTTTATCAGATCATTCTACTAGTATTTCAGCGTTGAATTAATCAATTACGTGCATTCCTTATTAAATTGTCTGTGTTATTAAAAGTGCTGATAGCAATGTAATAACAATTAAGTGTAAACTTTACATGGAAATATATACAAAAAAACAAAGTCATCATGCCTCCTGCCTTTATTCCACTCTAGGTGGGGTCGGCACAACATGATACGAATATGTCGTCACATGATTTAGCTATATATTTTACGAACGGCCATCTGCCTGACGCCAACTTACCTTAGTCGCCTTTTACGACACCTCGGTAAGAAATGAGGGTGGTCTATTCTACTCAGCCGGATACCACACGGCATATAAAAAAAACAAAAACAAAGTGTTAAAATTTAGTTAAAATATTTCAATAATTAGAATTTTAAAAATATTTTTAAAAGATTAACTCATATATAAGCTAACCATTTAAATCAGACTTTGCCTGCGGGGTACAAGACTAGGGTGTGTCTTGTATAGCACGCTACGAGCGGCGAGCGCTGAGACGGCGAGGTGACGTGATGTACTTTAGTCCCCGTTCTCGTCATAACTTCGCGTTCTTGCTGGCCTGAGTTAAACGGTTAGCCCATAGGCCATCTTAGACTTTTTGCTCGGAAGAAAAAAACTTTATATTAACTGATAATTTTTATATAAATCACCGGAGTACGAATCTACTAATAATATAAACGCGAAAAGAGTATTTGTCTTGTTTTCAATCGAGAAGCGATGATTTTCTTATTCCTTTTTAGTCAGATTATTAGTTGAACAAAAGCTAAAATTTCGAAAACTAGATAATCAAGAATGTCAAGAAGATAAAGAAGTGGTCGTAAAATTAACAACAATTACAAATTAATTTCTACTAAAAGTAAAACCACACTAAGTTTTATCAGATTTTCGTTTTTAAAATCGCAGAACCTGTAAATGATACTCATACTCACTGCTGAACGATAATAAACAATAGACTTCGTAACAATAACTCAAAGCAACCCTTATCTTTAAAGGAATACGAGGTTACATCTTCAGTAATGTCAAAACCAAATTTTCACTATTAACTCCACGCCGAATTTACGAATTTATAGACAGTAGCATTAAAATTAAGCATATACACAAATGGAATAAAAAGGACCACAGAAAGTAAAAAATTCATCAGTTTTTTATTAGTCATTAATATTTGACTTTGAATTTTTTTTTGCTATACAGGTATAAAAAATTAAACCGAGCACTGTATGCAGGAATTTGGGCGTTTTGTTCAACCTTGTTGTATACTGCTCAATATTTTCTCCAACACTACGACGCACGCACTGATTTAATAGTAAATTTTGATTCGGCAAGACACCATCCTCCTTTAATATTGATGTTAGAGCGTATTTAATAACATACATAGGACAAAAAAGTTAAGACGTTTAAAATTCTGGCGTTGCAGACAGCTCGCGACATCATCGAAAGCTTGACCAAAACAATAGTGAACCTGCTTTCTTCGAATTATTTAAAATGGGTGCCATAATTTGACACATTAAACTCTTAAAGGGTAGCCATCGATGTCAATCAGCAGTTATCGAAATGTACGAAGAATTTACAAGTGGGGCAAAAGTACGATATATTTTGGACGCCAACGTGGCCACCGGCAAGCATTTTTCCGGCAAGTATGCGCTTTAGACTTTTTACGCATAATTAATGCGACCTTCTTCGTCAACCAAATAATTGACTTCATGATCAACTGATTAATTGACAGCCAAGTTAATTGTATTGCCAATTAATATATATAGAATTGGTCATCTGTAATGCAAACTAAATTACCTGATGAATTTTGAATGCGCATGAATTACATTAGCTTTTTTTCAAAGGTGATGCTCATTTTATTGGAGTGAACCATTTGAAGATGTAAAATTTTAGTAATGGATTGTATTGATTATATATATTGGACTGAATATTACAAAATAGGAAATTTTATACAATATGTTGAATTAACACAACATGACAGTAAAGATAAGCGATTAATGTCATGTAAATTGTTTAAACGATCGCATTTGATGTTGCGATTGAATTTCAATGAGCGCTACCAGTTGCATTTTGCGAAAAACAATTAATTTATTATATGCTATGTAGTATAGTTTATGCGAATAGAAAAATCTTGGATTTATTTATAGCAATACTAATATCGTACTGAAATAAGCGTTTTGTTTGCGTGTTTGATTTTAACACTCTTTAATAATAACTAATAATAAACAAAAAAATGATAGAATTTTTACCGAAAACGTAATTTTTGTGACGTGGGATAGTCTATAAATTTAAGCTGCCTCTTCGCTTATCATTAATATTAAAATATACATTATTCATGTGTACATTCAGGTAAATATCTATTAGATAATAGCTAATCTCTGTATTTGCCCATTGGTTCATTACGTAAATGAACTATCACAGGACTTGACAAGTATTAGCTAGGGTATTGATATTCTTGATAAGAAATAAGAACATACTGCCGAAAACTGTACAGCAGTTCGGAAAAAAAAACCCATTTTTTAATTTATTTATGTAAGTTTTGGTAAGTGATAAAGAAATATATTTTTAATTATTTTCTTTTGGTCAAATTGTACCGAATGCAATTCAAAGTTGATAAATGGCGAGTCATATATTAATTATTAAAGATTTTCGTAGATCGACTTAGTTAGGCGGCAAAACAGCACACAATAGTTTAATTATAGCAAACAAGTTTTTAGGTATGTGAGGAGAATATATACAAATAACTCCTATTTGTATTTGTATTATTAACCGTAGAAGAATGCTCAAGTATATTATGATATAATTATGAAAAACCGATGGACGATGGATGATTTGTGGTAAACTAAATGGACAGAGGACTTATAAACATGACCACGCTAGATGATACAACGTGAATATCTCTGTAAGATTTATTTAAACAATTGATGATCGGTGAAATTGGTTAAGTCAAGATTTGAGTTTGGAACAGGAGACTTGAGACTTAAGAGAAATTTAAGACTTTTCTCCTGCCTTGTGACGATGTTACTGCACATACACTTTTAAAAATGACCGTCCATTGTTTAAAGAGAGCAAAAGAAAATATTTGTGCTACAAAAAAGGGTAAAATAAAATTTAAACATTGCTAACCATTGATAAAAATTAATTTAATGTTCTGTTTTAATTAGATTAACATTACAGATTATACCAATACGTTGTTATTAATGGTCTTTTACAACCTGTTATTAAAACTCGGACATAGTTACAACTTGCAAGCATCTCTCGAAACAAGAAATATTTTATAAAGAATGTAGTTAATGTTGACATGATTTTCAAGCTCTTTCTATCGAGTTATCTTATTTATAAATAATTAATTACTAGAACCGCTCCTGATGATTTAAATTTTTATCAAATACGTCTCGGGTATCTTATGATTATATTATCTGTTATGATGTAGTTTGATGAGGAATGCGATGATTTGGAAGTTAAGCATGAAGTACAATAACCCTAGTTTATTTTTGGGTAATTTTTTTCATTTTCTGCTCTATGTGAATATTAATTCCAAATTAAGATACAAATACACATATCAAAACAAACAGAACTATATTAAAACTATAAAATGAGTAATGAAAAACCTGATGTTGTAACCTAAAAAAAAGTACCCATTAGATTGATACAAAAATTATCTTAAAAATAACTAGACAATATCGATATTTATCGGTACATGGGGATAGATATATGTATCATTTTCCTATAAAGTACCAGTTTTTATACCTTATTTATCAATGTTTTACCAAACGAATTGCGATCGCATTTTGACATACCAAAACTTGTAATTCTTAAAGATGTTAAATTTATTGGTATTCTATAGACTGTGCAAATATAACATTCAAACGTAACTGTTATTATTCTTCTTCTTTTTCTTCTTCCAAAATCGATGGAGTTCACTACTGGACATAGGTATCTTTAGGGGGATCTCTACACGACACAATATTGTGCCGCTTTTTTGTGACCTTTTTGAAGTCTTGAGTTCACCTCGTAGTGGGTCTACCGACGTTGAATTTTCCGGTGCGCCAAGCGCCGGTTTCCCAAGTGTCATTATAATTGATTGTATCACTACTTATTATTACTACAGATACATTAAAAAGATAATTACTGTTTTTTCTTAGGTAATAATACTTTAAGTGTGCTTGAAGTTCAAATGAAATTCAACCGTGCTAATTATATAATTTATTGCATAATAAATATTTCTGGGAGTCCTAGGTAACCGACTATATAATAACGTTAAGTCGCAGTGTTATGTTATTTGGGAAAAGTACATATTATCGACAAGCAGTTGTCCATCTCTTGTCTCGACATGTCTGATCCAAACGACCTTGAGACGAAAACCAATTATTGCATACAGAAGTGTAGTATAGACTTAAATATACTTCGTACATAATAAATTGTCATTGTTTATCGGAACGGGCACAGAAACAAAATGAAAATGTGTCGGATCGCCCCACTTCGAGTCAATGACCTCGTTGATAACTTTTAAATTTGGAATCGAATAACAAAACAAGTTTATTGGGTAGGTACAATCGTGGGATGTATCGCGTAGTTTAGGTATGACCGTTACAAAACAGGACGAATGTGGTAAATTACTATCGATGTCCTTGCTCGACTTACAAACGAAGATAACGTGCACGGCACTATTGATAACCGTAGCGGGCTCTCGCATCATTTTTAGTTATCTTTTATTTAACGTTCAAGAAGTTAAATACGACGAACATTAGTGACGTCATTAATATTTTATTCGAATATAAATTATTTAAGTATTTTATTTTATTTTAATACAAGCTTTACCAACTTTGTTCTTATCAACTTTTAAATACCTTTAGTGTTAGAATACCCTATGTGATTTACCCTGTTCTCAAAGAAAAATGGAATCTTTTACCGTTATACCTTTAGGTTCGTATATAAGCTTCGCCTAAACAGATAAGCCGGTAGCGTTATAGACAGAGATACTTTCGCATTTATAATAGTATTATTGATATATTTTAGCAATCTAATCGAAATAATGACAAATAACACTATCTTGAACGTATATCCATAATACGAAAATTTGTCTGTCTATATGTACCTATTTTAGCAATTAAAATGGAATTTGCGACAGTTGAATATTATGAATGATGATTTTTTTCGAAAAATTCGAACGGCTTTTATAATATTGGAGAGGATTGGGGTAATACATAGATATGCTTTACTCGATTCCCGCCGAAGGCCAACATTTTCTATAAACAATTTGTTGGTTCATCGAGCCTGGGTGTGTATTTGTATTTAAGTATGTGTTTAAAATTATATATGTAGTATATTACCAGTTGTCTGTTACCCATATTACAAGTATTAAGTTACTTACTTTGGGGACGGACGACCGTGTGTGTAAGTGTCCCATATATTAATTTATTTATTAATTTTTCCGAAGAAGAAGCTGTGTTTTGTCTTGACTTCGATATATGTAACTTGGTCTTGATCCATATCAATATTACAAATGCGAAAGTGTCTTTGTTACCATACTTTACGTCTGAATTGAACATCTTCAGATCTGATTTTTGGTTTTCTGATTGAAAGATTGGAGAGTAGCTAGAGATCAAAGAAGTTGCGGGCTCAAACTACTCTTCTTCGTCTTTTTCAACCGATATACGGCTACAGGCGGCCGATCGTAAAATACGTAGCCGAATCATGTAACAAGATGTTTGTAACGTGTTGTGTCGACCACACTTAGAGTGGGATAAGGGCAGGAGGATGATGATGATGATACGTCCACTGGACATAGGTCTCCTTAAGGGATCTCCGCCCCAGGGATCTCAGCGGCTCCCTGCGACCTTTTTGATATCGTTGAAACCACTACAAATATAATAAATCATACTATAACAACTTCAGATATACAATTGTGTTAGCAATTTTAACATTTGTATAATAAGATTAGAATATATTAGAAGAATATTATTATATTGATTTTAGTCTATTAAGAACTTTAAATATTGGCATTAACCTCAATATTGTATTGTCTCAACTTGAGAGGAGATAAAAAAAAGAGGGAATTTAGCGGCATTCTGGTGCGACGTAAAATAATTGTAATTAAAGTAGAAAGCGTTTTAAGTTTTAAGTTATTGAAGTGTTTTAAGAATGGTTTTGACATATTATTGAAAACGTTTTCTAAGTATTTTAACACTTGAGACTTTTTTGTCTGGGCGCGTGTTGAAATAGATAAACAATAAATAACGGCTCAATAAAAGGTATATTTATTTGCCATTAAAATTTATTGTGCTCGGTTCAAATTGAAACGGGCGCAGATGAACGGCGGGCGCAGGCGCGTGGCGCAGACAGCCAAACACGCCGCACGCCAATTAACGGGGGCGCGTTCACACTGTTCCGACGAATTGGCCTTTACACGTTAACCGTTTCCTCCGTAGTCAGTGCTATCGACAGAGTTATTATAGAGAAGGAAAGCTAGCTTAAAATATATCCATCAAAAAAAAGCTCAAGCACATGAGGCTACGTTCTCTACGACTAGGCTCTCTTTATTATGTGCGATAAGATAAAGATAAGTATGGGCCTCTCATTTTCCCTCTCTTGTATTGGACATTTGCAATCACAGGCCCCTATGGCTTCCCTACTCTATGGTATTACCAGATCATATTCCTAATATTATATTAATTTAAAAACTTGTCGAAATCAAATAAAATTCTTTAAGAATTCAGATATATATTTAATGCTTACTAATAAAAGTGAAGATACATCTAATTAATAGTTTTAATAAAATTAACTTTATTTTATTAACAAACTACCTGTGCAAACAACGGCTTCGCCCGCGTTGAATTCAGTGAATTAAATAATTTTTTCCCGTATTTTCGCAATTTTGAATATAAAAGTAGTTATTGTGAGTTAACCATGAGAGATAGAGACATGCTATCATGGACTTTTTTGTAGTATTTTTATAGATCTATAATTCTCTACTACATAGCTTTAGCGTATCTCTGATGGTTTACGCAGCGCACGCGACTAAGGGCTCCCAGCAAGCAAGTTTTTTAACAACTGCGCGATCTCTTTATCACAATATACATAATACCGATATGTATTATTTACCTAAACCATCCGGAAGTATTGCACTATATTTGGATGAAAATCGTACAAAAATCCATGCAGTAGCTTGAGAAAATCGATTACATACAGACAGACAGCTTTTTGGGACTTTGTTTTATAATAAGTATAAATTAAAATATTTTCTTATTTAATTTTATAAATATAAATCAATATCAACCTGCTAAATCTACGTGTTGTCTTATAATTCACATGGCGAGTATGACGTGAACTCGTTCCACTATCCAAACGTCGTACTGACTCGCTCACACTCGATTTCAAAATAGAGAAACTCAAACATTCGCTTGATTATCGGGATCGCTGTCGATGGTCGGTCACTGCGCTTCGGTAGACTCGCCTCGGACTATTTATATCGAAGATGGATAGACATGCTTAGTATATACGTACCTTAAATTTACCACCATTTGCGGTAAATTTTAGACTAGGTAATTATAACCATAGTTGTAGATTAAGATTAATTGAGGGGTTAATATACATGAAGATTGTTAATGTTAATAACGATACCGGCTATACTCACGTCTAATTTTATCGGATTAGCCCGACTAGTTTCGAACCCGTCCGGGGCACTTATTCATGAGCTCTTTACACGACGTTCAACGTCGTGTAAAGAGCTCTAGTCGCGCTAATCCGATAAAATTAGACGTGAGTATAGCCGGTATCGTTATTAACTATGAATACTACTCACGATAGTTTAAATTTAAAAATTGTTAATGTTATTTTACAATGTCATACATATGATGAATTTGGAAATTTTAGCTAAATGAGGCCAATAAATATAAATTAAATATCTAATTCCAGTCAATTCATGTCACTTAGTTTGAGTTATTAAATTTCTATAAGTAACAATGATTTTCCAATTTCGTCAACATGGACGATGCAATAGAAAAAAATATAAGATTGAAGCGATAATCTAAGATTGATTTCGATAAATAAACCAACTTTAAAGAGTTATTCCATATAATAACCGCGACAATGTAAGCAAATAAAAAAATTTAAACAATATATTGATAAAAAATGAAGACATTTTAAAAATAATGTCGTGGGAGTTGGTTTCTCCTTTGATGCGCCGACGTAGTCAGGTTGCGGCACCGCTAAAACAATTTTTTATTGCTACCTGCTCTTTTATAGTAAATCAGAAGTTTATAGACTTATGCGTCATTCATTAAAGAAACCGCGATCGTTGCTTCTGGCGTATAAAATCGGACTTGTTTGACTGTGAGTAGAAGTATCTCGAACATCTGTACTCAGTTGCTTTTACTTCTATATTACATCGAATATTCTAAGCTTGATAAATGTAATATCTTATTGAGAAGCAGAAAAATTCTTATTCCCCACCAACAAAATTCCACCTCATATGATCTTTGATTCTAGAATGTACTGGTATCATTGTTTTATATTGTTATGAAGAAGTAGGCAAAAACACGCCCATACCTCTTCCAGGATAGGTTGCAAATATTGCATAACTAAAAAGTATATTTGCACTTATATTTACATATTTAAAAGTATACTTATTTGCAATTATATATACAGAAGCAAATGGGGAAAGTTCCAAAACTTAATTAAACTTAAAACAAAAATATTTCTAAATGGTTAAAATAATTACTCTCAACATTAAGACTTAAATTCAAAGATAATCCACAAAATCTTTAAGTGTGGGACGTAATAAAAAAATGGTACTCTATCTCTTAAATCTTAAGTTAAACTATATACTATTTAAGATCTTTGAAATAGTCGTCCGCTATTCAAATAGATTGTGCTTCATCGTAGAACATAATAATCATATTTCAAATAACTAATATTCCTTATAATCCATCAAGTAGCATAGCCTGGAGGGTCATCGCGGCCCATTTACCTGCGTCGAGTCCTGCGTGTGGTCTTCTTTCGTCCTAGTTCCGAATGACATCCTCTAAAAAGCCAGTTTTTTGTTAATTAATAACGAAATGGCATGTTCGAATGGATTTTGAGTTCCGTATAAAAACTAATATCTGTATCAATTATTAAATGTATATTCAACAATCTGTAAGTTGGTCCTCTAGCTCTTTTTTACTTGCTGACCGAGTTATGTCCTATGCACATAACTCGGTCAGCTTTAGACAATTTTGCCTAGAATTAAAATCAAAATTAGTCACAATTGTTTTTATATTCAACGAGCACGTCCAGTAAACTACGCCGGACATTGAAGATATTAGCAGTAAAAAAATTGTAATTAACAGTTCAAAAAATACGCTACCGCAACCAAACTTTACAGTATTATCCGCTCGATCGATCTAAAGATTCTCAGAAAATTTCATTTAAATCGGCACACCCATTTAAAAGTTAATAAGCAACATACATACTGTCTCTTGTATAAATACAGAATAAACGTAATTTCCATATTGCAATAAATAACAAATACAATATAAATTTGTAATACAACAAAAATTAATACTTTTTCAAGATAAAGAAGGCTACAACAATGCTGTCGGTTATATTTAGTATCTCTTTCATTGGCATGCCGCAAGTGAGGCAGGATGTTGATAAGATATTTGCATCGCTCTATGAGTGTCTAGTCAACGTTAAAGTAGTGAATATACTGGAGAACTAAATCTTTGCGACAAGCCATATGTTACAAAGCTATTTTTTAATTATATACAATAAAAATAAAAAGTATTATGCAAATGTATGTATGTATGTATGTAATGTATTATGTAAAAGGATAATGATAATTTATTAATTTTTAATCGCTATACTATCAAGAAGGAAAAAGTTATGATAGAATTATTTTGCTACAATTCGCGTTTGTTAAGCAAATCTATGCTAACAGTAAGAAGCAGAAACCGTTCTCATACCTTATCTCTCACACACAACACACACACTACACATATTCACTACGACAATCTCAACGATCGTTTCATCCCGTAACCGAAGCATAATCAAGAGATAGGCTTTACGACTAAATCGTAATGCATCGTATGCGCAATGTATCAAAGATCGCAATGTATCAAGAAGCTGCCAACTATCGATGATACGTTTTTTATCATACATTGTCTTATTATATACAGATTGGTTGATAACTTTACTAGGGTTGATGCTATGAGAAGTAAAAAACCATCCCAGTTTTACAAACGAAGGTAAAAATAGAAGTTCTCCATAATTTAATTTCACTTTTATATATGACTATTTAATCAATATAATTATTTTATTTGTAATATATTATTTAAAATTGAATTATTAATTTTTTAAGTAATATTATAGAAATGAATATGAAATCGGTACTAATTATATCACGTTAAAAGGAAAAACAATAATTTAAGATCCAATGTAAACAAATCTTTAGTTCAGTATGCATCAATTTATTGACACGAATTTCCTATTGTAAAATTGGCGCCTATACTCATTTATGAACTTCAAACTGCATTTAAATAAAGTAAACAATAATGGGAATAAAATTTACATTGAAAGAGAGCCATAATAAACCCAAATCTTGTACCGTTGGAAAAAAAAATAATTTTCCTGACAATCATCAATCATACTTGCGAATAATCCTGTAAGTTTAATGGCGATTGGAACATTTTTATACTAACAATAACAAGGGAAATCGAAATCTGACTGAGCCACAGCAACGCATGACTCGAACGCGTGTAATATACAATAGAAATCTATACTTATTATAAAACAAAGTTCCCAAAAGCTGTCTGTCTGTATGTGGTGGATTGTCTCAAAATCTACTGAAATTTGAAATAAATACTATAGAAAAAATAGAAAAAAATTGAATTAAATACTCTGAGGCGAACAGCACAATTATTATTACAATAACGAAAGGACAGATAAGCTTCTAAAATTACAAATTATACCTGTGTATTATAAAAAATGTATATTTAACCTAATCAAAGGGTAAACTATATACGAAGTGATATGAACCGACCGCGCTAGCAAAATGATATCATAATACTAATAGACGATTAATACCCACGCTACCAGAAAAAAAGCATCGCTGACCGCCATAATTGTAATACCCCAATTATCCACTTACATTAACAGCTTAGTACAATAAAAACAAGTGCGATGGTAAAAATTACCAGCAATGTAATAAGTGAAATCATAATTATCACGTTAAAGTTGTAACGGTCGGAATGTGTTACAAGAGATTGGCGCGGTTGTGATAATTGTTTTATAAATATTTACTCTTACGCGGACACATTTCAGTGTTATCTATACCGAATTTTGCCTAAAGTATTTGCAATATGCAATTCATTAAATGTTTTAGGTATTCATTATTAATTAAATAAACTTGTTAACATTAATGAACTAGGAATTTATAGAACTAGGCGTTACTTTGCTAAAATCTATGATACAAAAGTAATAATTATATTATTTTGATATTTTTTCATCCGTTTTTATTGCGGATTATAGGAGAAAAATAACGATATTTTTCTCGATTTATAGAAGCAGGCGTTACTTTGCGGAATTCCATATTACAAGCAATATAACAGAACTAACTACTTTGCTATAATCCTCACGGGTTAAGTGAATGGTTAAGTGAAACAAGCATTACGATTTTTGTCGTGGAGCCTATCCTCCTGATGATGCTTCGGTTTCGGGGCGAAACGATCGTCGAGATTGTGGTGGTGGGTGTGTGTGCTGCTTTTGTGTGCGTTGTTGCTGGTGAATTGCGCCTTGGGGTGCATGTGGTGGCTTGTCCTGCACGTATAAGGTACTTGGATTTTGCCTGCTTCATACACATTGGCTTTGCATGCATTCACTTAACCCGTGCGGATTATAGCAAAGTAGTTAGTTCTATTATATTGCTTGTGATATTTTTCTCCTTTTAAACTAAAAAGTTAAACCTCATTTTTATTATAATACTTAAGGTAATTGTTTGGTACGATTTTATAAACTTATTATTTATCATTGCATAACATATAATATATAAATATTAATGATAAATTGTACATATAGTGATGTAGCTAACGAAGGGCTGGGCGTAGAGTGCTCCAGCAGGCCTACCATGAACTCTTATTGCAACTCAATTGATGACCTAAACGAAATTGTTTTGATTTTTCATACCATGATGTCTTAAAGACGCACACTTTAAGTCGTTGCCGAATGAGCATTCGGAATGCCTCCTAAGAACATGTAAGTAAAAGAGACAAGTCATTAAATACGGAAATTTATTTGAAAAAATACAGAAATATTCACATCTACTATTTATTACAATTTGTATTACGTTTTAATTTTATTATGGAGTTTACTGCATGATGATGGAATCTGGAATACATCGAATTCGGAACACGGAGCAAATTATTTTTAATTGTTTAGTTGGGGCCTTAGTTTATTTTTGCCATAGGACCTTTGGTTAACTAGCTACACCGCTGAATGCATAAATATATTTTTATTTTCAAGTAATTTATAACTAAAACCAAACTATTTTATCGAGATCGATCGAATCGAGAGATCTTTAAAATAATCGCAATTACATATATACACATACTACTGAGCTATGTCTATGATACATCGCTACATCATAGGCAATAGATATAGCTCAGCGATTAGTAAAACTAGAGAGTCTATGAGCACTAAATGTAAGACATCCGAACGATAACATCATAGTAATCTCTTTATAATAGGCAATTATTATTGAGTAAATAACGCAAAGTTACATTTATTGAATACTCCTTTTCAATTTGAAATATGTTATAAGTACAGAAAGCGATAAAAATTTTAAAAAAATACTGATTAAAGGAAATTATATTGAAAGCGATTATTTCGTCATTTTGGTACTGGAAGTCGCAAATGAGATGTTTTTATTTACCTCGTAGATGTCAATACATAAGACCGAAAACGAAGGTTTGACTGAGGTCACCTACATACTTCTACTTGCGAGTGTCGGTCATGGTCGCAGAAAGACCTCATATTATCCGCTGAACTCAGTCCCAAGTTATAGACAAATAACGTTTTGATAGGCACTAGTAATATTTTTCAATTATTTATTTATGTACCAAAACAGAATGAAAATAACAAAAATCATTTAAAAGCAAAACGCGTACAACGAATGACTCTTCTGTATAGGAAATGGCTTCAGTGAGTGACCCACGAAGTGAGAGAATTTTTTAAACAGCAGTGTTTATATATTATGTAATTTAGGTTCATAAGATATATGATATGCATCATTAAAAAACATTTGTATCAACAAAAATAATATTTTATATGATATAGTAGTAAAAAAATAATAAACTAACGGCCTGTTACTATGCCCACTGCTGGGCTAAGGCCTCTTCTCTCCGTTTTTGGAGAGAAGGATTGGAGCTAAGACCTACCATGCTGCTCCAATGCGGATTGGTAGGTTATGTAAATGCATTACATGTTAAAAGGAATGGATAAATGTTTTTACAATGTAATTACCTTTTTTAGTCTTTGTTTTTATTAAATACATGCTCGATTTCTTAATACAGTTTCTGTATACACCACATTTCATGCATTTACTAATATAACAATACAATAAATGTAATATTACACAAAAATGAAAGTGAAAAGATAGATGCATTGGTTGAAAACTGCGTCGCAGCCAATAACACCCGCCTCCGCAATATTATGATGAACTATAGTAACTGATTTATAGAAGCAGGCGTCACTTTGCGGAACTCCAGGCACTATAACAAAACAACTTACAGGGTACGTATGGTGGCTTGTCCTGCATGTGTAAGGTTCGTATATTTTGCCTGCTTCATACACATTAGCCTTGCATGCATTCGCTTAACCCGTGCGGATTATAGCGAAGTAGTTTTGTTATAGTGCCTATAGTAACTGATTATGATTGAATAAACTGGAGCTTTTAGGGTAGCCCTCAAATTGTATATATATTGGAACAATCAAACGGATTGATTGTTTTTTCTTAAGTTATCATTTTCTCCTTTATGAATACACTTAGGCACTGAATATACCCATGACTTCCAAAATAGTTCAAAGCGTATTAAAGATTTTATTTAAACATTTAAGTTACAAAACATTCAATCAAGTACTTTCCTGTAAATACACGAAAAACTCCGCTAAATTTTGTTATATAGTCCAGAGCGAGAAAAATATATGAATAAAATAAATTATTCAAGTCGAGTCCCATATTTGCATAAAGTAAAAAATCAATGAAATTTTCATACTTAAAGTATTCGAAAATTTAATTTAAAATGGTATCTCTCTAAACCTTAAAAATATAAGTTAAATAATGTATGTACAATATAGTATAATACCGCTCCTAGATGTAAGTTGCGCCATACACCATAATGTACAGATGAACACCGAGCAAGGCGGTATGTAAACAAGCATTCAGGCAAACAAACGTGAAACACAGGACGTTGGTACAATTTTATCAACATTAGTTGCGTAATGATGTACAATCCCATGAAGTAAGGTTTCTTAAAATAATGACATCATTGTTGGGCTTATAACATTTTTTTTCTATTTTCGTGATTTATATACCTATGTGATAGCCCAGCGGTGAGACCATGCGACTCTTTCGAGGGGAGCACGAGTTCAAACCTGGGCAGGCACCAATAAGTTTTTCTATTAAAACTCATGTGTCTAATTGCTAATTACAATTTATCACACGCTTTTCGGTGAAGGAAAACATCGAGAGGAAACCTGCATATCTCTTGAGAATTCTGGAGATATGTGTAACATACCAATCCGTATTGGAGCAGCGTGGTAGGTATTAACTCCAACCGTTCTTTCCATAAACGGAGAGAGAAGGCCTATACCCAGCAGTGGGATTGTAACAGGCCGCTACATTATATACCCATATTCTACTTATATCTGACCTTGATTCGACAATATAATGGTTTTTACTTGTATTTTCTGACGTGTTTAGTGAATAGAAACCGACTATACTAACGTTTTATATTATTGGGTGAGCCCGACGAGTTTTAAGCACATACGCGGCGTCCGTAGTCATGAGCTCTTTATGCGGCGTTATCGGGGCGGGAACCGAATTCCCCGATAGAATAAAACGTGACTATAACCATTTTCTATTCACTAATTATGAATACTGCTGACGATCGTCTGAATTAAATAAAGATCTGATATACTTTACAGTTCAGAAACTGTTACTATAACAGATTTTTTAAAATAAATTAATATTTTACACCCCTGAAAATCATGCTCGCTTTGCATTTAATTAGTTGACTATTCATGAATAAAGGACCATAACAAACAAATTTAACATTTATCAAATCCGTAGAGTAACGTTACATGTTCTGGTATAAGATAAAGAATATGTAACTTTAAACTTCGGATTGGACGATTCATTGATATTACGAATTTACAAGTAATAAACTCTTTAATATAATTTTATTTATTATTGACAAATTTAATGCTAAAGAATCCTTAATCCTTCTATATTATTCCTTAATATTTTATAAACCGAATATTTATATGAATAGCGGGTGACTAAGTTATATTAAAATTTCATTATTGAGGCGACCTATACATATAAAGGACCAAGTTCTCTTTTATACTTTGACAAGAGTGATACTTCCGAAAAAAAAACAGTTATTTATTAAGTAAATGGTTATTAAGATAGCATAACTAGTCATCGTAAAAACGTCATATGTACAAATCGATTTTGCTTAGAATTCCCTTTTTACGTCTGTTTCCGGATACGATTTGTGTTCTGCTGCATAACCTTACATATAATGGTTTCAATAAGGCTTTAAGCCGGGTTGTGGCTATGCCGATGTAATATACTTTTTTTATTGATTATACCATATCTCTATCACATGTAAGCGAATTCACTTTGAGAATTATACATATTGGAATATAAAAGGTAAATTAGAAAAGTTTGTAGGTATTAATATCCCATGAATATATTAATCATACCCAAGAAATGTATTGTCGATAAACATTATAAGGCGTACTTTCCATCAGGGATCAGTTCAGAGAATACTAAAGTTATTTCTTCTTCTTCACCTAAGGACTTATTTGCCATTCCGATTCTTCTACGGAATCATTTAGTCTGTTCTGATTACAAAGCTTTTCCTATAGTCCGCTAGCTGTTTCTGAGCTTTTCGGGAGGACTGTTATTAACAACCATCTTTTGAATTCCATAGACTCTCTTAAAGACTTTCGTCTTCCGATGATAGTAATGTACTGAGCTACTTAATGACGTTCAATTAAAAACCGGTTTTTTGAAGTGGAAATTTCTAATTTTATGCATTATGGTAAACAATATTGCAAATATAATGTCTATTCTATGGCACCAATAACGCTAATGGCTGTCAAAGCCTCATTGATTTATTAGATGTCAAGTGCATAGGAGGTAAGAGCTTCCTTCTTACATAATTTTTTGAATCATTTGCGATCATTAAAATAATTTGTCTTGATTTATTTATAAAAAGTGTACATGCTAATAACTTCGTTGAAAATGTCTTTTTTCTATTCGCATTGATATTTTACCTAAATTAGCCACAGTAGCTAAAAATGTATTACAGATGCTAGACAGTTAACTTGTTGTTTAAATAACGTCAGTTTAGAGTCAAAGACCGATAGGTTTAATTAGTAGGCAAAAAGGCGCCGGTGTAGGCGTGAAGAGCAGGGCAACTGCCCAATATAGGTAGACCTGTACACTAGTTTGTAAGCGATCATTTAATATAATGATTGGCTCGAATAGAGCTCAACCAGCGCTGGTTCCAAGCTAGCGTAGGTGGCTCGAGACATACGCTTTACGGTCACGGTCATCGCAACTAGAAATGACCACTGTCACAATACACGAACATCGAGAGAACGAGAATGTAGTTAAATGATCACTTTCAGCGCCCTTTTATAAGAATATGGTAGGTTCATTACCGTTGGACACAACTTTAACGACTCAAAAGGGCTCGTAAAAATCTATTGAATAAAACATACTTTGAGGTTTAGTTGCATGTGATAACAACTTTCTCACTGTTACGAATAACGGGTGTTTTATGAGTACAACTTGATTATATATAGATATTGTAAGCAAAGAGATAATTGCTTTATTTTTTTGTAAAAAGATAGACAATAAATTTAGGTCTAACTCCCGAACCCTGAAGATTAGGCGATTCGACATATGTGTCGAATAGTGGCAATAGATAGGAGCTTCAATGTGAATGGCGATTGAATTCATTGATATCATATTTCTAATTTCTTTATATAAATCAAAACTTCTCGGGTTATGCGTTCCCATACGATTTCCATCTTATAATAGACACATGGTCGTCAAATATCATTAAATAAGAGAGTTATCTTAACCAAATGTGACGTCCAAAGAATTCCGCTAGCCTAGTTAGAGGTGTAAAACAAAATGATGCGAAAGGCATGTAATTGGTAAAATACAGCGCAAATTTGGCTAAAACAAATAGGTGTACATATAATATATTAAAAAAAAACATTTATTGTCTATCAACAACCATAAAAACTAAATAACCTAGAGAGTGAATGCAATCCACAAAAGTTCCTTTAGATAAAAAAAAATATATTATTCTTAGAATGACATTGTATTATCTATCTTATCATTTTATATCAAATCAAATCAAAATAATCTTTATTCAAGTAGGCTTTTTACAAGCACTTTTGAATCGTCAAGGATCAATTAGATTTAATAAGCTACACTGGTTCGGAATGTTGCTCTTACTGAGAAGAACCAGCAAGAAACTCTGCGGTCAATCATTCAAACATTTGAATTTACAGTTATTTGCATTACATTTATTTGCAGTCTTGTTTGTAGTTGAAAGGATTTTCAAATCCAAGCACTTTTATCATTCAAATAATCTTCACTTGTTTAATATGCCTTACGTGTAAGCATAGTTTGTACACTTAATTTAAATTTTTCTGTAGATAAGTCTAATATAGATTGCGGAATTTTATTGTAAAAGCTAGTACCGAGACCAACGAATGAGTTGCTAACTCTGCTGAGTTGCGACGCAGGGATAACAAGCTTTTAGTGACCTCTGGTATATCTATGATACACATCGAATTTGGTTTGATACATGTGATATATTTTTCGTACGAAAATAATATTACTATATATATACTTTTCGCGAAGAGACTCACAATGCCTCATATTATACATAGCACGTATGGCCCTCTTCTGGGCATCAAAAATCTTTCTAATATCTGTCGCTTTACATTATGTCATATGACATGATGCTGTGAAAATAAGCAAAATAAACAAGTCGCGCCGTTTCAACATCGGTATATATCCTTCGTATCGTTTAAATCTGAATTTTAGTCCGCGGAAATCATATTCCTTCTTTTTTATCGGACGAGTCAATAATATATGTATAAATATATCCGAACCAGGGTTTATTAACTTTACAAGTCCTTTACACTTTTCAGAGCAAATATTCACGAGTTATGTGCGATATAAGACTCCACTAAATATTCACCATATCAATTTGGCAATGCTAATGCTTGTTATGATTAAATAAATTACAGGACGATAGTCGACTTATCAACATATTCACTGCTACGTATACGTACATTTATTTATCATACATAAATTTTAATTATACTAAATCTCTTACTACCTCGTATGCGTAGTGTAGTTAAAAAGGGGTGCAATGATTTTGCTTCACATACTAATATATGTATAGATAGATTAGCAAAATTAACAAGTACTAAATCGAAGGGGCATATTGATGGTACAAGTCAACAATGGACGGTTCTCACGCACGCGCTCCCACACTGTTTGTGTCTCTGATTGATCATAACGGCGCTTGGCTTTGATATTGTTTATATTTGAACAAACGGACGGCTATTTAGATACCTTTAGACAACTAATCGGACGGTTCTCAAAAATACTTATGTTTGTTTTTATTTAAAAGAGTTAAGATCATTTTATATTCGGAACGAAATAAGAAGTAGTAACGGCCTATTAGTATACCACTTCTGGGCATGTTCCTATCTCCCTTTTTTTTTTGAAGCGAAGAATTGGAGATAAGACCTACCACTCTGCTCTAATGCGGATTGGTAGGTTACACATATCCCCAGAATTCTTTAGAGATATGCCTTTAGAGAGATATGTTTCCTCACGATGTTTTTCTTTACCAAAAACCATGTTATAAATTGCAATTATCAATTAGACACAAAGGTAATAATAAAATTATAAAAAAATATTAAATAATTTTATTATTACTTTTGTATTATGGATCTCCGCAAAGTAACGCCTAATTCTATAAATTAGACACAAGTTTTAACAGAAAAACTCATTAGTGACAGGTTTGAATTCTGAATGAAATTATGTACAAATTCCTTCACCCGTCTACCTCAAAAAACCTACGACTAGGCTTCATGATCTTCTAAAAACTTTATAGTATTTCTTTTATCCTCTTCTGCTCTATTAGAACTCAAAGAAGTAGTGTATAGCGAGTTATAATCATAAGAAGTCACTTATTGTTACTGTTTACACCAGTAATTGCTCTGCGCCGTGGCGTGATATTGGAAACACAAAGTAAAGTTAAGAAAAGCTTATGAAAAGCTTTAAAAAAATTACTTACTTTCCTTACTCTTTCCTCGTCTGGAGCTAATTCTAGCAGCAGCATCACGTCATGCATATTATAAACATGCAATGGACTAGTATGTAAAATTACAGCTCCATCGGACACCGGGAAGTGGGTTTAATTTAACCTGCAAGATTCCACCTTCACATACAAACATACATTGGTACAAGTTAAGTTAAATAAAATTTTTAATTAACGATTATTCTTATCTAATAACACAAAAGAGCCCATTATAAATATGAGATATATAATTAAAAAGTAAATATGTAGTAATACAGATAAATTTTTAATAATTTTGAGATATAATGTATGACTCGACCACTTTCTTCTTTAAGATTCCAGATCTCTTCCAGAATTTTACGTATTTTCCTTTTGAAAATGTAGATTATAGGCACTATAACAAAACTACTTCGCTATAATCCGCACGGGTTAAGCGAATGCATGCAAAGCTAATGTGTATGAAGCAGGCAAAATCTACGCACCTTATACATGCAGGACAAGCCGACACACGCACCCCAAGGCTCCTCCACCAGCAACACGACAAAATCGTAATGCGATTTTGTCGTGGAGCCTATCCTCCTGATGATGCTTCGGTTTTGGAGCGAAACGATCGTCGAGATTTTTGTGGTGGTGGGTGTGTGTGCTGCTTGTGTGCTTTGTTGCTGGTGGAGGAGCCTTGGGGTGCGTGTTGTGGCTTGTCCTGCATGTATAAGGTTCGTAGACTTTGCCTGCTTCATACACATTAGTTTTGCATGCATTCGCTTGACCCGTGCGGATTATAGCGAAATAGTTTTGTTATAATGCCTGTAATATGAAATTCCGCAAAGTAACGCCTGCTTCTATAAATCATTTAATGTAGATTATATTGATTTATTTATGACTTGTGCACGTAATAATATTTCCAAAAAAAAAATGTACGCTGACACGACTTCTAAACATATAATATAACTTTCAGGACATAAAATATAATATTCCCGAAATTAATATAACACCCAAAACATACTCGACTATGATAAGAAGCTAATGCCTGATGAGTACCCAACACCTAGTTATTATTACACCTAATTACAACTTCGAGCGTCTTTCAACTTTCAAATTCAAATTCGTGAAATTAAAATTATATTGAAGCTACAACTGCTTCGGAAAGGTGTTCTAACCGAGAAGAACCAGCAGAAAACTCGGCGGTCACTCTTTTAAAAAATAAATATTACAATTTTGTATTTACTATTGTTAACACATAGATTACAATATCATCTAGTGCGTATAATCTATGTTTTTTATCATCACCATCACCGTTTCAAAAAGATTCTCACTTAGTATTAATAATTATTTGTAGGAAATTCCATAATTGAAGAAACTTACCCTTTATTAACTATATCTTGTTCCGGCGAATTCTTTCGCGTCAACTTATTCTAATACTCACAAAAATAATGCGTTTCCGAAAGGCATACCGGGAATTTCTTTAACCTTCACGCTAGCCCGGTATATAAGCATTAATCTAGCGGATTAGCTGTGAAATCCTAAGAGGCAAACGGAGAGACTTACGTCTTTACATAGAGTTGACGATTTAAAAACATTAGTTTAAAATTTTACTTTGAAGAATATTTTGCATTTTCAATTTAAATTTACAATATTAATATGCACATATTTAAATTTTAATTATTTCATGATTAATAGAAGACGTCACTTTGCGGAATTCCATATTACAGAAACTATAACAGAACTGCTTTGCTATAATCCGCTGTAATGTGTTAAGCGAATGTATGTAGTGCTAAGTGTATGAAGTAGGCAAAATTTACGTACCTTACAACATGCAGGACAAGTCACCAGACGTATCTCGAGACGTCTCCACCAGCAACAACCAAAGCATCTTTAGGAGAATAGGCTTCATGAATAAATCGTATTGCCCTACTTACATTACGATAAATACGGTAAATTTTACGGTGTATAAAATTTATCCTGAAAATTTTCATCAATATTGGTACAGCAAACTGACAAACAGATTTCCGCATTGACGATATTAGTATGGATACAACAATATAAGTCGATTACTTCAGTACATGTACATACACGTGTATGTATGTGTTAAGTAATTTTGTAATGTGTCTTTTCACGCATTGTATATGAACACAAGCGTGGATAATTTTGATGAACAAAAAATCCTCTCCGTACAACTGTCATTGAGGTCAGAGGGTCATCTTTCACCGTTCGCTTAACAGGTTTATTGTTTTCGATTTAATGATGTGACATTTCATAATTGTGTGAGCCTCTTGAAGCAACATTGTCGTTTATACTTCCGTATTTCGACTATTAAAATACATATGACATACTACATTTGTTTCATGATTGCGTCGATGTTGTTTTGATGTAATGATTTCTTTTTAGTTGAATTTTACATCTTTGGACTCAATATAATAAATATTTCCAGATTTTTTTTTTTTTTTTATTTATAACAAATATATACAAGTTATATCTATCTTAAATTACTTACACGCTACTACTATACAAATCATGCCCACGTGGAATGGTCCCAAGAATGCTGGCAGCGTTTCCGCGTTGAATCGCTAAGCTGATTCTTTGTGCGAAAAAGGAGCCAGCCCTCTTGTCACCCGAAGAGGCGATCAACCGAGGTGTTAAAACGGATAAAAATTTTTTTGCACTTTGGCTCCATGTCCCTAGGGTCTCAACTGCAAACGGCACAAATATATAACTCTCAACGAGAGATGCATACTTTCGCCGCTTGCCGGATTCGGCCATTTCCGCCGCAGCTCCAGGTCTGGACGCCGTTTCCCTGATATGGGACGAGGCTAACGTATCAACGCATGTTGCGTCCCACATATTTCCAGATTATAATTTTTTTTGAAGTGAAAGTCTAAGTACTTATATAAATCATCATCCTCCTGCCCTTATCCCACTCTAAGTGGGGTCGGCACAAGATGTTACAAACATGTTGTCACATGATTTGGCTACGTATTTTACGATCGGCCGCCTGCCTTACGTCAACTTACCTCAATCGCCTTTTACGACACCTCGGTAAGAAATCAGGGTGGTCTATTCTACTCAGCCGGATACCACACAGCGGCCTAAATACTTATATAGATATTATCAGAATAATCCGTAATTCACTTCATTTCTTACCGAGGTGTCGTAAAAGGCGACTAAGATAAGTTGACGTCATGGAGGCGGCCGGTCGTAAAATGACTAGCCAAAACATGTTGTTACAATTTTGACACGACACACTTAGAGAAGCATAAGGGCAGGTGAATGATGAAGATTTGGTCGAAATAGCAATGTCAAATATCTCAAATAGTTAAAAGCAGTGCATGAGAGACTCGGAAACTAAACGTTTACGTGTATTTTACGCAATATCATGTTACTATTTATGCTGAAAACTTCTAACGATTTTCTGCTTGCTATAATATAAATTCAAAGAAATTTCAAAGACATTTCAAAATAGTGATGGTTTTTACGGGAAACGAGGAAAAAACGTAAGACGCCCGAGACCGGAGCCGGAAATAGGTGATCCGGTGCATCGAGTACCGTTTGCAATTGAGTACTTCTCGAGGTGCTTAAGTAAAAACAATTGTATATTTTTACTCGCAGTTCACTTATTTAATTTCTTTGAAAGCCATTTCGCTGGAGTAGAGTTATTTATGATTCAATCATAGAGAAAATAGATGTATCGCATCGTGTTAAAGTGACCTAATAAAAAAATGTTTTTGTCGTAAATTGCAATAAAGCGTACTATAGTGCCTACATCATTCATCATTCTCCTGCCGTTATTCCACTCTAAGTGGGGTCGGCACAACATGTTACAAACATGTCACATGAGTTGGCTACGTATTTTACGACCGGCCGCCTGCCTGACGTCAACTTACCTTAGTCGCCTCTTACGACACCTCGGTAAGAAAGGAGGGTGGTCTATTCTATTCTGCCGGATACCACACGGCGTAATACTGTAGTGCCTACGAAACTCGTAATTATTAGAGTCCCATAGCTTGGAAGAGCGGGAAAACAATAGGTTCTTTAATAGTTTAATGATTTCTAGGGAATTTCTATTCTATATTATAAAAAAAAGATAAGGGTCAACAACCCTTATCACTTAGGGTTATGGGAAATAGATAGTAGCCGATTCTCAGACTTACTGAATATGCATATAAAATTTAATAAAAATCGGTCAAGCCGTTTCGAAGGAGTATGGTAACTAAAATTGACACGAGAACTTTATATATAAGATTATACTAGTATATATAAGAGCGACGTATTGACACGTCATGTATAAATACGCGCAGATCATAATTAGCTGCAGCGGTCGACTAATTTGCAAGGCTATAGTGCGCACGAGCCGCCTTGGCCGTTAATAACTTGCAATGATCTTCGCTTAGACGCAGTTCCCACGTTTGTTCTATTTATTGCTATTTACTCGATAATACAAAGAGAATTATTATTGTTTTAATGAGTATTCTATCGTATATATTAGGATAACTCATCAAATCGTGTGATCAAACGAATCTTAAATATTTAATTAGGCCAAAAAAGAGATGGATGGATCGCGTGAAATGATATGCATATAAAAGGAGTAGCACCAGAGTTTTTTTATTTTATTTTATTAGACACACAAAACAGTTCACAACACGATTATAGACTAAAATGAATACATATTTTTAAAATTTATATTGAAGTTGCAACTTGTATGTTGCAATGAAAAACTAATTCTAAATTAATAATAAGTGATATAATATAGTAATTTAATTTAAAAAAAACTGATATTTGGTATTAATATTTAAGTAACACAATTACAATTATAAACTATTAAACTATTAAACGGCACTGCGAGAAGCAACACAACATTTTACAATCCTATTAAATGATTTATAGAAGCAGGCGTTACTTTGCGGAATTTCATATAACAGGCACTATAACAGAACTACCTCGCTATAATCCGCACGGATTAAGCGAATGCATGCAAAGCTAATGTGTATGAAGCAGGCAAAATTTACGAACCTAACACATGCAGGACAAGCCACCACACGCACCCTAAGGCTCCTCCACCAGCACCAAAGCACATAAGCAGCACACACAACCACCACCACAACAATCTCGACGATCGTTTCGCCCCGAAACAGAAGCATCATCCTTTTAAATGATAACTCACGAGAGTCGAAAATGTCTAGGTCTAAAAATTGAGACAAGAGATCATTATAGACTACACATTCTTATGATAGGAGAGCACGGAAACGAAAAATATTTTGTGGGTATAAGATTCTATAACAGAATTCCACAATCAATTTTAGCTTTGGCATTACAGCGGTTTAAAAAAAACTGTTAAAAGGAGGCTGATATTTAGATGATGAGAATGCGTGGATATAGCTAGTGCTCGACCCTGTACAAGATAGTAATGCCTAAATATAACTAGTAATAACAATTATAGTTAAATAAAGAGCAACTGCCGAGTTTCTTGCTGGATCTTCCCAGTAGGAACAACTTTCCCAATCAGCAGTAGAGTTGACGATTCAAAAGCACTTGTTTACAAGGTTACTTGAATAAAAAATATTTTGAACATGGATTTGATGTGCCGACTCCAGAGTGTTAGAGTGACTGGATCTTTGAACTGATTTTTGAAGTATTCAAATCAGTTATATTATCCGTTTTAGTAACCAAATGATATTGAATCCTGTTGGATGTTGCTGTCAGGGTGGCATCTGGCGATCTTGGTTTAACCGTCTAAACCTCGATCGGTACAGATTTCGCCAGAGGTCTGGAAATCGTGAACTCTCTAACACATTCCGCAAAATAGCATCACAGATGGAGGCGACCGCAACCAATCTCTCGCTTTCCCACGATAAGTATTAAACCATAAAAGGCAGTAACAGGTTGTGCTCCATCCTTGCCACAAGTCCGGTCTAATAACTGTTAACCCAAGGCAGAATTCAATTTATTTCCGTCTAACTTCAAACTTCAAACGCTTGGGAAACAAACAAAGAGCATGCCGCATATATTCGTAAGTCACGATCATAAGCAGTCCCTGGTCATCCTAAATATAGGGTAGTTTAAGAAGAATGTACCGTAACATTTTCCATAATATAAAGGAAAGGTTCACACGTGTCTACTACCCCAACCTATCGATAATAAACGAGTTATCAAATAATCGATGGCTTATATTGCTACCAATACACATCAACGCACCAGCGCATACGGTAATAACATTTAGAATACGTAGGTATATTCCACTTACATATAATATCAACCTTAACCGCCTTGAAATAGATACGATATTTCAACAAAAATCACGGCCTAATCTATAAATCGTACGAACATATCCACCTGTAATGTGATTCTGCGTTGTCGTATTGTGTTGAGCATCTTGATTAGTTCCTACATGTGATTAACTGAATTAATATGATATACCTAATTATCCTCTCAATTACACAACTCAGAACTGGTTTGCGGATAAGTTAATTGATAAGAAATAATGAGCTAAAATGTTTTGCTATTTTATTAAATAATGTTAATTAAAAGTTTCTTCTTCATATTTTTTTTTCCAGATAAGTGGAATATTACTGTTCCCTTTTTTAAAAAAAGCGACATCTTAACTCTGTTAAGTTATGCTTTGGTTGTCACCGCATTATCACCCAGTATAATTTTTTTTTAAATAATTTATAGAATTAGGCGTTACTTTGCGGAGATCCATAATACAAAAGTAATAATAAATTTATTTTGCTATAATCCGCGATACATGTATCGCGGATTATAGCAAGATAATTTTATTATTACTTTTGTAAAAAAAATTTGTTGCGTAATTGGTTAGCCTTTGTTCTTTCTTTTATCGGTTGTACCAAATCAACCATTCAATGTCTACTGTTAGACATAAGGTTTTCTTAGCCACCCGGTCTTGAGTCACGAAAAACTTGGATATGTCTCAAATTCAGTAGTCATGTTTTGGGAGACCGCTTGTCCTGCACCTTTCGGTGCATGAGGTTTTTAAACATTGGTACCAAACATTGTCGAACTGTATATCCCGCTGTCTAAACTTTGACACAATAAACTAAATTCGACAAACAAATTAAAGACTAGATTTTTTTATAATTATAAAGATTGCCTTCATGCTAAAGCAGCTAAAATAAAAAACTAAGAGAATTTGAATAAAGATTTGTGAATAACCATACTTGATACTATCGCTAATAGAAGGTTCTATATCGCGCACCTGCGAAACTACGTCTTAACGTAAATAAAAGGGTAGGGAGCTAAGATATACCGCAAATCATCATGCAGGTTACCTTCGTATGTTCACCTTCACTGAAAAGCGCGTGATAAATTGGGGGAGCACATAGTGTCTGCTGAGGATTTGAACTTGTGAGCATGGGCGGATAGTCTCTTTTTTTCAAACTGACTGTATGCTGTTAGCCATAGAGGCTTTTACAGCGTCACCGAGCGGGACGGGCGAGCATAGAAGCATCGTCGAGGTTGCAAAATGCAGAGAGTAGAGCGCAAAAGCTCTACTATCGTCGGGGAATGGCGTCCTAAGGATGCCTCCTGTCAGGGCCTTAGAGCGACGCGTAGTGGAGGGCGGATTGACTTTGATTAGTCATTACGACGCCGGAAAGGTGGATAGGATAGAGACTCATGGTTTTATTGTTCGCCTTTCGCGTCTTAACGTTTTTCTTATAAAAAAAATATCTTCTATCTATATAGAATTACAAATAGCAATCTACGATATATTCCTAACGTCAGTATTGAAGTAAAAAGCATGTTGTTCACAATCCCTTGAACCACAAAAAAAATAACTTTCTCTGTTCGGATGTGAAAGAGGAACACACAAATATACCGTATTTCAAATTTTATTAACAGAAAAGTTTTGGTCTTTTTAATTTTATGAGTGCAACGCAATTACGTAAATGTTTCAACAATAATTTATTTTTATTCTAACGCCCAGTAGTATATCAACGTATCGGAAGGTCACAAGTACGGACGAAATTAGAAACAAATCGTTTTGTTTTTATATCGTAAACGAAACACAATGTTTAACAATAATATGGAATAATTTATTACGAGGCGTGATGATTTTATTTTGCAATTGTTGGCTTTAATTCTAACTCTTATTAGCGGTAAGAATATTCAGATAAGATTTCGACCTACCATTATTTTCAAATACCAGATAAGTGCATGCAAGAAATGCAGCAACATATATACCAAACATACTGTATTGTATATTACATCTTATATAGTAAAAAAAGCACGGAAAGGTGAAAGGTTTTAAGAAAGGTTACACACTGTTATCATTGGAATTTTTCCACTGTATCTATTTATCTTTATATGAAAGTTATTACAAATAACCATATTCTGTACGGATTTATTTAGATAATCCACCGGAACAATAGTATTTAAAATCAGTAATAATTCTTACTTAAATAAATTCAAACATCAACACAGGATTGATTGCGTAGATAAAGTTGGCAAGTAATTTACTAAGCAAGTTGATCAGTGACTGGACAGTTAGTTACCATGACATACCGTTTCGCAGTAATTTTTCCACACTAGATTTACCGGCAACAACGAATATTAGTTGCAAAAATTGTATTGCGGGCTTATTATAGGTACCTGTATCTAAATTTCGTTGTTACAAAGCAATGTATGTTGACCAGAGGTAAAAGGGTCAGCTTAGGTCACGGGTTACCACAGACTTGGTAAATCGCGGTTAAGTCGGGCGTCTTGGCAAAGATCATGGCGTAACTGGGATGGCCGATTAATTGCGCGCTCTGTTTTCATGACAGATCGAGAGAATGTCTGTAAAATTGAGGAAACGAACGACTCTCGCTCAATGTAAGTATCACAAATGTTACGATACTGACAGGAAATCTTATAATTCGACGCTTATGAAACATTGTTATTTAGACGAACTATTTCAAGCGTATCCAGTTTTTGTGGATATTCGTTGCTATTCAGTGTTAATTAAATAAAACTCTTTATACAAACTAATTACATTGCGTAGAAAAAATTGTTTTTTATGGCAGTTGCGAGCGTCTTCTTTAAAGTTGTTATTAATTTTGAAGGTTTGTTTCACTTTGTTTATTTTGATGTAATCTGACGTTATTAGATTTAATACGCTTGTAATGAGCGTATTATAACGTAATGATGTCGTAATACCACCTAATAGGTGGCATTAACATAGTCAGTTGGTCACTGTCGATAAAAAGTACAGTCGGCTTTCTGAGACTGCTGAAAGAAATCCTTTACTTAGAAAATTCGTAATATAAATATATTAGGATACAGTACAAAGTCTTAATAACAATATAATATTCCATTTCCCCACAAAACCTTTCAAAAAATATGTTAGTGTCCACTTTAGTTTCATTATATTCGTTCACGCATAACTTTATTGTTAACGGTATTGAAATAAGTTCCAAGCTCAACTTTGGTAAATGCATTGAGTCCAAAGCAAAAACGGCTGCTAAGAAACTTGGCATCCTCAACAAAGTCAAGCAGTACTTCACACCGAAACAACTTCTTACATTGTACCAGACTCAGGTACGTTCGTGTATGGAGTACTGCTGCCATTTGTGGGACGGCTCTGCCAAATACCAGTTGGATGCTTTGGACTCAGTGGATCGACGTGCCAGAAGGCTTATTTCTGATAAAACCCTGACCGATACCAAATTGCACAGTCTTCAACATCGGCGCAGGGTTGCCTGTCTATCGGTATTCTACAGGATATATTTCGGAGAGTGTGCTGAAGTACTCCATAACCTTGTCCCTCCATCACCATTCTATCAACGCACCGCTAGGCACCGGCAGAAGTTCCACCCTTACGTTATTGACATCCCACGAAGGCGCACGAAGCGCTTCGCGTCTTCTTTTTTACTGCGCACGGCAAGGGAATGGAATTCTCTCCCGGCATCTATTTTTCCCGAGTCATATAATATGGGTACCTTCAAAGCAAGGGCGAATAGGCATCTTCTAGGCAAGCGCGCTCCATCTTAAACTGTATCATTGCTTACCATCAGGCATGATTACAGTCAAGCGCTCGCCTATTACACAATAAAAAATAAAAAAAAAAACTTTAAATTTTGATAATACTATCGTCCATAGTGCTTCGCATACCATGGACCGCCAAGAGTTGACCAATAAGTCTATACTGGCTCAATTAAAAGTTAAGGTTCGTCTCTCAACAGTGTGCTACCATCGAATCCTGGGATACATTTCTCGCCGTCAACCAGATAACCTTGACAAGTTGATAGTAGTAGGCAAGGTCGAAGGAAAACGACCCCGCGGCCGATCACCTAGCCGCTGATGTGACCAAGTGACCGCACTTACTGGTCCGCCCTAATCTTATCCGCCCTAAGAAAGTCCGAAAACCGGGAGAAATGGAAGAAGATTGTAAGAACTATGAAGGACTTTTATTTAGGACACGACCTTCACTAATGAAGAATCCGACAGAAGAAAAAGATCGTCCATAGAGTTCTGTGACATTGAAAATATTGCAAACATCTCAATCCATACAGTGGATATTATGTAGTCGTAATGTTTTGAATTTAAAAATTAGCGATGCGGTATCGTTTTACAAATGCTTACTTTGCTATATGTAAATCACGTTTCCAAACAATATTGACTTATCTATCAAGCGACTCTCGCATAGACCACATTCATATACGGTGTGATTGCAAGACCAAAACAAAAACCGAGATCAATATCACATTAACAGGTTTCCAGATAGAATTATGTAATACAAAGAATAGCTTGATGCCATCAAGTACTTTCGTGTAATATTATATCATTTACTGGCTGCATTTGCGGCTACGCCCACGTGGGAACCATTGCTTTATAAAGTTTTTCTGGTGTATATTCCGTACTCCGCGGGAAAGTTTCTTCAAAATTGATTTAGCCGTTCTAGAGAGTTTGTTATTTATTCTTGTAAAATAGCACTATCTTTTAGTAAAAATCTTACCAAAATCCGTTCAGTAAATTTTGAGAAAATTGATCACAGATAGAACGCTTTTGGGGACTTTTTTTCATGGGGTATTATATTAGGTATTATATTATTAGGTATTATTTATTCATCTTGTGTAGCTATGTGTACATATAGGAGATTTTTGCTCACTTGCTAATTTTTAAGAAAAGGTGGAATAACTATATCCTTCCAATTTCGTTCTTCTTAAGTTATCAGTTACTGAATCAAACCTATTAGATCAAAATAACATTTTAATAACTCTTCTCATTGTCATGATTAACTTCGTGTACGAACCAGTTAACTTTAAATTTAATTGAACTATTAATAGAAAAGAAATAATGATATTATTTTGCAATAAACCGCGATAAAGTAAATGGAAAATATCCATTTTCATACCTGGTATAGTACGCGGCAATAAATAATGCACATCGAGGCTCAGAGAGAGAAATCGGCTAGATTCTGCTTCATAGAGCATTGTCTCTGTCGCACCAACCGACGTACCCGTGTGTGACAGTGACAGCGCTCTACGAAACCGAATTGGCCGGCTGTTTCGTTCTAAGTTCTCGATGTGCATAATTTATTGCCGGGTACTATACATGCAGGTTTCGTTAAAAGGCATGCACTTAAAACCTCCACCAACACTCCACATGGACTCCACAACAAAATCGCAAAGCCTTGGCTTGCTTTGCTTAGCAGTGCGTGTGTATTGTAGCGACTAATTCGATTAAATATTTGAACTGTACCTTATTTAATTTTTTGATTTAATGTATCGGTATCTATGTTTATTATAATTTATTATTTTTCTATCATAGTTGGAAGTTAATCACTTGGTGTTTAGGGCTGGGAGATTGGCTTAGTTTTACTGAAAACCTCACTCCTGCCCGTATCCCACTCTAAGTGGGGTCGGCACAACATGTTACAAACATGTTGTCAGATGATTTGGCTACGTATTTTACGACCGGCCGCTTGCCTGACGTCAACTTACCTTAGTCGTATTTTACGACCCCTCGGTAAGAAAGAGGGTGGTCTATTCTACTCAACCCGATACCGCACGGTGGGTCAACTCACCTTAGTCGTCTTTTACGACACCTCGGTAAGAAATGAGGGTTAGACCACCCTACTCAGCCGGATACCACACGGCATGGATTAAATCCATATTGTTGATGTTTTTTAGTTATTTTTAAGGATATGGATAAATAAATACGCCCGTTAATACCTACTGTATTCTTACGATAGATCCATTTTATCTACTCGTTAAACAATTTGGGTCGTCACCGTTTACGTGTTGTGACGGTACGTAATTGCCTACGTGTTTTGTTTGCTACAATCGAAAATGTTTATTTTGTGACAGTATTTAGTACAGTCGTTATTGATTCGATAGGCGAAACGTATCGATCTACATCGCTAACTGGAGGTCTGATTAGAGCTTGTTCACGCCATTAATTTAGTCGTAAAAGCTAGCAATCATTATTATTTGTAACATTAAACATTTATTTCATTTTTTTTATAACTTACTCGTAATAGCTAACAATCGTTATTACTTGAGACATTTAACATTTATTTCATTTATTTTTATTTTTATTTATGTATGTATCATAAAAAATGTTAGAAAAACATTATTAAAAAAAAGTGTACAAAGGTCGACTTATCCCTTTGACAGAGATCTCTGCCAAATAACCTACGTGAGACAATTTATAGTAAAGCAATTTTGAACGCAAATATCAAAAATTATGAATTTTAATTATAGTTACTAATAAAACACTTACTTATCAATAATGAACGTAGCCGAATCATGTGACAACATGATTGATGACATGATGATTTATAACATGTTGTGCTGACCTCACTTAGTGGGATAAGGGCAGGAGGATGATGATGAATACTCCTTAGCTTTATTTTTATTATATTATTAAATAATACTTATCATGTTACTGCTGTGTGTTCTCTTCCTTATTGAACACAATACTTTCATATATCAATTTAAAATCTGAAAACCTTGCTCAAATTTGACTTTCGTAACCTCTTTCTTTCTGTTTAAAGTAAAAAGTAAGGGCCCACTACTAGAAATTGGAAATTATTTTTTAAAAATTATCTATTTTGTCAATACAGTTGTGATATACAATGTTTACAATAGCTTATTGATGCCTTAAATACACTTTAAATGTCACCACTAGCAACCAAACTAAGCCTAGTTTGTATTCTTGGTTACTAGTGCCTTATATTGTCATATATACTGCTAAATTTTTTAAACAAAATATAAAATAACATTAAGGTTAATTAATTGTGTGTGAGTATGTGTTTGTTAATGTTAAGTGTGAATTTGTGTGGATGTGAGTGCGTGTGTGAGTGAAATGAATTTTTCTATCTATCCTATATGCTATCCGTCTGTTGGACATAGGTCTTCTCTCTCCGTTTTAGGAGAGAAGCGTTGGAGCTAAGGCCTCCCACACGGTGCCAATACGGACCAGTAGATTATACATATCCCCATAATTCTCTAAAGATAGGCAGGTTTCCTAACGATGTTTTCCTACCGAAAAGTGTGCGATGAATTGAAGATGTCAATTACATATAAATTTTAACAGAAAAACTCATGGTGTCTTTCCGGGGTTTGAACTCGAGACACCCGTTTTGTTCCGTTTATTTATTGTTAAAAAAACGAATGTTTATCACAATTATATGTCCTATGACAATTTTTGTGGGGCTCACCCACCATAATAATTACTATGCGCAATTTCCACTACTACTGTGTAGTTACAACTATTTTATTTACATCTCGGCTATATGACTTGCTTTCAGAAGATGCTACACGTCATTTACCTTATAAACGAAAGATTTTAAGTGTTCGGTGTGATTAATTTGATGCAACTGATTTCATAAAGGGCGTTCTCCTCCACAAACTGCCAATGATGCAAAAAGTAAAAGACAAGCGAGCAGTTGCTAGATATTTCATAAGGCATTTGATGGTAGGACGGACGTGCAATAATCTTTTATTTATGTATGCTTGCGACTTCGCCCACGTGTTATTGTGAGTTAACCATAAGGGATAGAGATATGTTATCGCGGACTTTTATGTAGTATATTTGTAGATATAGATAATTGAATTCTCTCGGACATTACATAAGTGCATCTGTCTTGGTTTCGGCGCACGCGACTAAAGCTCCCAGCAGGGAGTTTTTTTTTACAACTCTTCCTCCACCTCTTTAACACAATTTACATAAAAAACGGAATTCACTATTAACCTGAAGCATCCAGAAGAATTATATTAACTATTGGTAAAAACCGTGATAAAATCGATCACATACAGACGGACAGCTTTTACGCCGTGTGGTATCCGGCAGAATAGAATAGACCACCCTCATTTCTTACCGAGGTGTCGTAAAAGGCAACTAAGGTAAGTTGACGTCAGGCAGGCGGCCGGTCGTAAATTCGTAGCCAAATCATGTGATAACATGTTTGCAACATGTTGTGCCGACCCCACTTAGAGTGGGATAAAGGCAGGAGAATGATGATACAGACGGACAGCTTTTGGGGACTTTTGTAATAAGTACAAATTTGACCAAAGACATATATAGGAGTTGAAAAAAGAATTATTACTATTTACTTACTATTAGATATTTATTTACTATTAGATTTTATGCAAAGAAATGTATTTGTAAGCCACCCTACTACTAATAGGGCTAATATTGATAAGCCGAGGTTATGTTTAATCTATTTTCGATCATTATATGAAATTACGATCGAAAAGATCTACATGTGCTAGAAGTAAACAGGTATATAGTATCAGCACGAGTATAACACAAGACTCAGCTTAGAAGCTATAAGCAATAGGATTCATTCAATTGTTCGTTACTGCAGATAGGTTTGGAAGATCCACCTATATTTATTTATTTATTTTTAAGGGAAACAAACAGTCCATGAAAAAACTTAATAGCTAGGAAAAAATATACATATACATAACCAATGAAGTTTCCACTAGTTTATAAGTACATATAAAAGCTAACAGTAAAAGGAGAAATATTTAATACTAAATAAACATTACATATGGCAAGAGAAAAAAAAACACAAATATATACACACACACATATGAACGTTTCTTACTTTTTAGTACTCATCACGACAAGGAAGAAGCTGACTACGTCGTATTCCATCGTTATGTTAGACGCAGAAGTTATTTTGACAACCGTAACTAAAATAGTTTTAAAATATCCTTATATAGTTTATTAAATAAGCGATCGGTACAACATCTTAATTTTATGTTTGCTAATTTGCTGATAACAAAAAAACGCTTTCACTTTAACCTTGTACTATCCAACCCATGCGACGTAACAATTACATAAAAATGGCGTTCACATCAGACCATCGGCGGCCGTGTTTCCTCTTCGATCGTGTAAACTTTCACGAAATCAAACAAAGAAATAGCGAAGCGACTCATTTGCATCATTCCCACGCGGACAATAGAATGACCCAATCTGTTGGCAAAGAGTAATGTGTTACCCGAAATTCAATGGTCACGGTTCGTCTGCCACGGTTCAGCAGATCGAACTATAAGAATTTTCAAACGGAGTGACCTTTTAAATAAATTTGTTGCTTAAAGTTCCAAATTTTATTTCATTGCAAACGATCGATAAGCATCTATCAGCTAACACAGTTAAATGCTATCAGCGTTTCTTGATGAGTTTCACACAGGATATGTGAAACTATAAAATTGAATATTACGACTGGATAACCAGTTACGCCTTCAATTTGTTTCGTACCTTATTTGCATAAAAAAATGCAATAAGACAAGCTGGTGTTACGGCTGATAAATAAGTGTCGTAATGAAGAAAACAATGGCAGAACTACTTTCTACTCGCGCAGGCGATAGCGTTCGTCTCCCACCACAATTCTTGTCCCCGTCCTTCATCGAAGGAGAGCACATGCCTATGGAGAAAACCTTTGACCTTACCCATATAGGTTGGTTGTTATAAAATGTATTTGTAACAACATTGCATTCCATCACTGGTATTCAGAAATTGGCCTACGGTTTTTCTGATTAGTATTTACTTAGATTTTATAACCCAGAACAAAAAATCTGAATATTTTAGTCTGAAGGTCAAGGCTATGAGTAAATACCCTGAACATTGTGAATTCCAATTAATCCAACTACAGAAAGATTTAACGTTTATAACTACGATAAGGTACTTAATATTGTAAGCATATTTTTAGTGTTACAGATCGACGTCAATATTTTACGTAACGACCGGCAGTTCGTCTTTACTTTTTTGGTTACTGGTAATAAAAATGATTTGATAAAATAAATAGAAACAATGCTTGCATATAGGGATATCCCTTGGAGTGCAAAAAATCGATTAATAAATAATCGGTTTTTTTCTGACTATTTTAAAAGCATTTTAACAATGATAATCATAGCAATATCGACTAATTTAATTTGATAAGTACGAGTAAAAATAATAGATGCGCTTTTAGTGAGATTCAATTTAAATGTATAGTTGAAAAATAAGACGGTAATTGATAAGATTTAAAACAAATCGATTTATAATGTTTAGAGAATCGATTATAATAATAAAATTATCGATTACTTGCATCCCTACTTGAATTTGGCTTTCAATAATAGTACAATTGTAGCTATCATGTTGAATCTCGACAAAAAGAAGAAAGCGCCTTTTGCAATTCGATTAAACATAATTACATTACGAACCTGAACTGGATCAATATAAAAAAGAATTACAAAATGTTTATACAACATTAATGACAAATCAGAGTATTAGATCTTGAACTAGATGGTTACAAATAGAACCTGTTAATTAAAACAAACCAATCGTAATTCTTCTTAAAATAAATCATATGAAATTTATGGCTTTATCCGGTCTATTAAGCCGAAAAGCATCATCCTAACAAGTATATGAATATCTAAATCTATAATTTAAAATATATTTGAATAAAATGTTCGTTCAAAATTTTGAATTCCAATCACGCTTGACATTCATCACTTACGTAATTAATTATTAATGTAATAAAATGCAAACGAAAATTGTATTATTGTGACGCATTCTTCACAGAAGTGTATATATCGCACGCTTAATATGAAAGTAACCTAATTTAAAAAAGATGTTTTGTGGCAAATTGCAATAGAGCGTAGCGTAGCGCTGAAAAACTCGTAAGTGTTAAAGAGGCTTATTTGGAAAAGCATGAGACACTAGTTTTTTTATAGTTCGTAGCGTGATGTCATAGATACGCCGTGTCATACACGCCTTGTGGTATCCGGCAGAATAGAATAGACCACCCTCTTTTCTTACCGAGGTGTCGTAAGAGGCGACTAAGGTATGTGCCGTGTGGTATCTGGCTGCATAGAATAGACCACCCCCATTTCTTACCGAGGTGTCGTAAAAGGCGACTAAGGTAAGTTGACGTCAGGCAGTCGGCCGGTCGTAAAATACGTAGCCAAATCATGTGACAACATGTTTGCAACATGTTCTGCCGACCCCACTTATAGTGGGATAAAGTCAGGAGAATGATGAGCGTGATGTCATAGATAGCATTGAAATAACCATTACAATGTTCCTAACTCAATTAAGCCTAATTTTGAATTAAGTCACTTTAGTACTATATTTTTTTACAATAATCCAAATATATTTCGTTCAACATTTATGTTTTATGTATATTCAGAATCATTTTTGCTTTTTCAATGTACTATAAAAGCTTGTTTATACGTTTTTTAATGCCACTTTTTAGTACAATTGAATGTTAATTTTTTTCTATTTAATTTTGTATATTTAATAGTGAACAATGTTTGAATTGAATATGCTCTTACAAAGTGATGCAAAATTAAGATTAACACATACATACTTAATACATACAACCAGGTGAAACTAATACAAAGCTTGTAAAAAATATACATAAATAACTTCATGATGACAACCTGGGAACGTAAGCACGTCAACAGCAAATGATATTATAATTAGTACTACTTTTATGGAATAGAAGACATATTGCATGAGCGTCTATATTTTTTTGTAATACGTCGACATTTCAATCAATTAGTTCATAAAAGTCTCGATTTGCATTTTTTTATATATACTGCTAGTTTATATATCAAAACTCGATAAGGCAGCTGCAGTCTGAAGTTATACGATCCCGTTGAACGCGAGAAGGGTCGTGATAACGGGCGTCTAATACGAGCGAAGCAATTCAGGTATGCAAATTCCGATTGTGCATGGTAAAGGCTGTTTGACTATGTAACATATTACCATGAAACGTTTTATGTTTCTGTAAATAATTTATAGAATTAGGCGTTACTTTGCGGAGATAAATATGGGACACTTACTCACACGGTCGTCAATCCCCAAAATAAATAACTTAATACTTGTATTATGTATTAGGTGACAACTGGTATATATACTATATATATAATTTTAAATACATACTTAAATACAAATACACACTCAGACTCGAAGTACCAACAATTTTTTTTATAGAAAATGTTGGCCCTCGGAGGGAATCGAACCTACTGCGTCAACGGACCAGTCAAAACAATACAATAGAGAAGTATTGATGAAAATATTTTTCTATAATATAATCCTCGATAAAGTAAATAGAAGACAATAAATATAATGCTAAATGTAGTGTGGACTATCATACCCGATACAAGGATTCATAAACTCACATGCGCAAACCTCCACCACAATACACAAGCATTACACACGTTCACTATCACAAACTAAACTATCTTTTCACCCCGAATCCGAAGCATCATTAGGAGAAAGAAGACTTCACGACAAAATCGCAAAGCCAAGAAACATAGGTTATTGAAAATTTGCACTTGACTTAATAATGTATTCATTTTCTAATAACCTTAAAATATTTTTAGTTTTATTGATACTCATAATGTTTACGCAAAAGGAGTATAGTACTTAAAAATATTCATCACAATCTTTCAAAATCTAATTCTTCCCTTATAAGTGGAATCTAAGGTGTTATGTAAGACAAGAAATCGTCGGCAATATTCTATAAAATAACAACTATACTTATTGGCTTATGTGACACTTTTTCCTTGATTTTAAATGTCAGTCAATCCATTTTAGATAAATAAGGTGTTCGAGACATCGAAACAAAAACCTTGAATATCAAATGTAAAATCCGCTATTTCAAGTAATGTGTATGGAGATGACAAAAAACTGTTGTAAATTATCCCATACGCTTATAAAAAAAAGCGAAAAAAATGTTAGATACATAATAATTTATTTAAAAATTTTAGGTTGTTAAAGTAATAGCAGTTGATGTCATCATCGAGTCTTGATAAATGTAAAAATAAAATCTCAAACATCGTAAAACAAATTAAATCAGTATAGCATATTTTGTAACAGAAAGGTTTAAGAAATAAAAAACAGTCAGTTTTAGAAAAATATAAGTACGTTACGATAATTAACGATTAATTGATATCTTTATAATATATATCGAGTCTTTAAAATTTAACATTAAAACCGCAAGCAAAACAAATTGCGCATTTGTAATAGAAAGGTTAAAGAAATAAAGAACGTTAAGTTACAGATATCAGTTTTAGAAAAAAAAATATGTAAGTTTAATCGTCCTAACGATTAATTGGTGCCAAGTTGTTGACATATACGTCGTGAATACGTTAATAACGGTGTAAGATCGGCGATAAATCATGCTGCATCTTGCGCCGGCGCCGCGCACCGACGTGCGGTATTATGCAACGCTGCAACATGTCCCCGCCTTCACGGCTCGTTGGGCCGACCACTGCTACTCGATGACTATTCAGATTTGCAACATAAATAAATTTGAATATTATACCAGAATATATGTCATACTAATAAATAAATATAAATAAATAAATATATGGGACACACACGGTCGTCCGTCCCCAAAGTAAGTAACTTAATACTTGTGTTATGGGTGACGGACAACTGGTAGATATACTACATATATAAGTTTAAATACATACTTAAATACAAATACACACCCAGGCTCGAAGAACCAACAATTTGTTTATAGAAAATGTTGGTTCTCGGCGGGAATCGAACCCGCGACCCGCGGAGCTGAAGGCAGGGTCACTACCCACAGCGCCAACGGGCCAGTCAATAGAAAATTAGATTTATTTTACTATCGCGAGAAGAAACGAATTGTCTTATCATGGTTAGATATAAGAACGGGTTTCATGTTAAATGTGTAATGTTAAATTACTTCAGCATTTGGACACTGGAAAAAATGGGACTATCAAGAGAAGAGTGGAGGTAACGTCATCTCGTCATTAACCAGACTATCTTGATGGATTAAGGACAAGGTAGCATCACATCAGCAGTACAAGGAAAATATGATTTTTGGAAATCAAATATTTCGTAGCAAACGTTTCCGTACATGCCCAGTTGTTCTAGATAGGTAAAAGTAAAGTATCGGCCTGTTACAATCCCACTGCTGGGAATAGGCCTCCTTTCTCCGTTTCTGGAGAGAAGGGTTGGAGCTAAGATCTACCACGCTGCTCCAATGCGGATTGGTAGTTTACACATATCTCCAGAATTCTCTGGAGATATGCAGGTTTCCTCACGATGTTTCCTTCACCGAAAAGCGTGTGATCAATTGCTATTATCAATTAGACACATGAGTTTTAATAGAAAAACTCATTGGTGCCTGCCCGGGTTTGAAGTTCTGTTCCCCTCGAAAGAGTCGCACGGTCTCACCGCTGGTCAGCTTCTAGATAGGTACTTTCGCTCTATGTTCACCATGCACCAATACTAAGGTTGTTAAACATGAATGATGAATATCAAACATTATCGAAATGTTCCACATGTTTCTATGGTCATATTTAATGCACTGTGCTGTGTGCAATAAAGTCACAGAGCTATATATTTAAATCTTTCAGTTTATTCTTTCATTTTTTCAGCGTCAGATCTCCATCCGTTTAAAGGACTTTTGCAGAGTTATTGATTCGTCGCCTCGTAGTTTCTTGGATATATGACAAATCTTGGAAATATAACAAATGTACGGCTACCATTGGACCAAAGACCAACAAACGATTTCCATGCGACAAAGTCTTGAACTTTTGAACCCTTGCATCGTCACAGAGGTTGGCAAAAAGATAATGACTTATCTCTACTGTGAATTCATCTCGTTTACAAGTACAATCAAGCCACTGATTTATTGACAGAGTCGTGGCATTGCTGTCTAGCGACTCGTTGCCTTGCCTTGTTGCCACATTGGAATGACGAATAGTCAGGACTTAAACGCGTGCTATAATTTGTATCCATCTGTAGGTACCAACCACTTATCGGCATTATTGAGTGCATTGCTGAAATCCTATAATATCAATATTATTAACTGCTTGCTATCGATAACGAGAAAAATATCTTAAGCAACTTTGACAATGCTTATAGTTTTTGCCTACAGCTTTGAATTCATATCTTGCAATCCAAAGCTGATTAGTTTATAATTTATAGAATAAGGCGTTACTTTGCGGAGTTTCATAATACAAATAATAATAATAGATTATTTCGGATGCAAAGTGCCAAACAAATTCCTATCCTATGAAATACCTGGGTTAAATGCCCCTTCAGGTGACAAAAAGGCTGGCTCCTTTTTCGAATAAAAAAACAGGTCAGCGATTCGACGCCGAAACGCTGCCAGCATTCTTGGGACGTTCTTGAGACATTCCACGTGGATATGATTTGTTTGGGACTAGTGTGTAAGTAAAGTAGCGGCCTGTTACAATCCCACTGCTGGGAATAGGCCTCCTCTCTCCGTTTCTGAAGAGAAGAGTTGGAGCTAAGACCTACCACGCTGCTCCAATGCGGATTGATAGGTTACACATATCAACAGAATTCTCTAGAGATATGCAGGTTTCCTCACGATGTTTTCCTTCACCGAAAAGCGTGTAAATTGCAATTATCAATTAGACACAGGAGTTTTAATAGAAAAACTCATTAGTGCCTGCCTGCCCGGGTTTGAACTCGTATTCCCCTCGAAAGAGTCGCACGGTCTCACCGCTGGGCTATCACAGCTCAGTGTGTAAATAAGTAATTACTTACGCACTAGTAATTTAATTACTTAAATGACTGGTGTGTAAGTAATTTAAGATAAATAAATAAATATATGGGACACTTACGAGCACGGTCGTCCGTCCCCAAAGTAACTAAATACTTGTGTTATGGGTGACAGACAAACAGAGGTGGTAAATATACTACATATATAATTTTAAATACATACTTATACAAATATATACACAAGCTCGGAGAAACAACAAAATGTTTATAGCAAATGTTGGCCCTCGGCGGGAATAGAACCCGCGACCCTCGGAGCTGAAGGCAGGAAATCCACTGCGTCAACGGGTCAGTCTAGAAGATAGATATAACTTGTTTATTTTCGTTCTAACTAAATATAATTTTATTTTGTTATAATCCACGATTAGAGAAAATTTATGTAAGGTTAAAAGTAGACTATACTATCCGTGTTCATACATAATTTATTCAGGATTCGTAAAACGCGTAAACAAAGAGTGAAGAAAAGAACAGAAACAAGAAACTTTTGTTGTGGAGTCTATCTCGCCTCATCCTATATTATATACACTTACTTTACTTGAAACAGGCTGGCATTTTATTTTATGGTATTTAGGGATTTAAATCATCATCCTCATGCCCTTATCCCACTTTAAGTGGGGTCTGCACAACATGTTACAAACATTCACATGATTTGGCTACATATTTTACGACCGGCCGCCTGCCTGACGTCAACTTACCACAGTCGTATTTTACGATCCCTCGGCAAAAAAAAGAGTGATCTATTCTACTGAGGCGGATACCACACGGCGGGTTGACTCACCTTAGTCGCCTCTTACGAAACCTTGGTAAGAAATGAGTGTGATCTATTCTACTCAGCCGGTTAGCACACGGCATAATTTAGGGATGTAAATAAACAATAAAATGATTTTTGGTAATATTTGTTATAAAAAAATATGCAAATATGTTATAAAAAAATATATGTAAATAATATATAAAAAATGGCTGATTTTATTCATATTTATAGGCGCGAAATCCAAATCATCAAACCACCAGACCGAAGGCCAAATCTCGAACAATATTTACTGCTGTAATGAGCTTTTAATTTTTTCAAGGTCCAGTGGGCCAACTAGTGTTTACAACTAATATTAATTTGATCATGCAAATATATAAGGACAAATTGTTTTATTGGCATTGGTTAATTTCATTGCGCGTCAGTAAATAGCGAATTTTCTTAAATTAATTAATTAAATAAATTAAAAAATTAAGTAAAGAAATCGATTATTAAAGTACTAACAGAGCGCGAAAATAGAAAACAAATGAAATAAATAGAGACTACAAGTATTTAAATTACTAACATATTTTTGAAATTTCTGAACAATCAGCTATATATGGAAAGAATGCAGTTAGTAGACTGAGACATCCACTTATATTTCGTCGTTTGGTATGAGCAATCAGTGATCTCCAGAGGATCGGCACGAAAGGAATGTTTCAGTGACTAAGCGAACCGCAGTTCGGTTACAAGTACGTTTAGATTGAGAGCCGGCCGAAAGTAAATAAATTACGAAACTTCAAGTCCATAAAAAATGGATACTTCAGCAGTAGTCACCGGTACAAGAATGTCACTCAAATAAATAATCATTCATAATATAAAGAATTACCCAAAACTAAAATAAAATCATAATCCCCTTAAACATCGATATCTAGAGGAGAAGTGCATATTACGCATTCAACAACAATAATAAACAAATAATAATATTTAAGAAGAAAATACGTATCAGCTTCGCTAATTAAACTTCATTATAAAACGTTATAAGACAGGATAAGTAAGCACTGAAGGTATCTCAAGAAAGTGTTAGAAGAAATAAGTTTTTTTTTGTAACATAGCAGCGTTTGGACCCACTGTGCAGCACAGTGTGCGGCACAAATGTTTCTCTGGTCGACTCACTCGAGCAAAAATTGACAAACTGTGCGCGAATATTCTAGAAAATGTGTAAAAATATAGTGAAATAATAACAACACAGATGATAAAATATTCCTAAATAAACATGTTCGCGCACAGGTGCGCTTACACAAGTTACACACAACATTGCCGGTAGAGACAGAAGCTAAACGCGATATCAGCTTAGTACGTGCAGTGCGAGAACTTTGTACAGAATCTTTGTAAACAAAAGTGCTGCACATTATTTTGGTGGAATCCTACCTTAAGAGTAGCTCCTAGGATAATCAATAGAAATAAGACGGTGAAAAAGTCGTATAACGGTAAAAATGGTTACATAAATGCAGCGCCTATTGACGTACTTTTTTTTAACTTTTACGAATGTAGTTTTTAAACTTTTTACGCTCAAGTATATTTTTTTATCGGTAATACAGGAAACCCATATCAAGAACATATTTTTAGGCGAAGAATAAAAATAGGAAACTAAAAAAATACAATCTTTATATGCAATTAGGCCTTGCACGTTTGATATATAAGATAATAATTTATTAATTAGGGTCAAGACCAATAGATAATTTAGAAATTTGTATACATATTTATAACATGATTGACGTCATTTTGATATCCGTCTGATATTATATATTTTCTCCAATAATGGACTACGTATTAGTTGTAAAAATTATTGTATTTATAATGCTTCAATAACTGAAATCGGTCTGAAGACATCTTTTATTTTAGCGGGGAATTTAATAAACCGATAGAATAGAAAATTAACACATCTCTCATTTTCGCGACGAAGCTACTAAACCGATAGAATGGAAAATTAACAGATCGGTATGAATAGATTAGGAGATGAACATTAAATATTCATTTTCCAAGCAAAACCCAGGTAGAGTAAATTGTGCGTTAAAGTTTACAAAATAATACATACAAGATACCCAAAAATAGGCAAAGCACATTACGAGATTTCAGTGACCGTAATTTAGAAAACACTGCTATTTTCCATATCTTCATCACCCTGTTCTTATGCAATTTTGGATATAGGTCTCTCCAATAGAACTCCACTGAGCTCGGTCTTTAGCTCTTCGTTTTCACCTGATGCCAGTCACTCTACGGATATCGTCACTCCACCTAGCCAGAGGATGTCCTCCAGGCGCGTTCTGACCTCCAGAATACATTCTTCCTTCTCCTTTGGGCTATGTATGTTTTCTCTATATGCATGTATAAAAAACAAATAAATGTTTTCATTTGTTAAGCATATCACCTGAACAAGGCTGGACTTTCGTCTTAACTAATTAATTTGCTTAACACTTGATTTTGGAACATTTGAAACACTCGGAAAATTCGAAAGTGTTTTCTGCTATGGAATTTTTGTATGAACTTAATACAATGGATGCGTGTTTTGTTTTTCAGTTATGAACGTTAAATTTCTGAAAACTGGTGCAGGACAATATTAAAATCCAAACAACGTTCCGTGAATCGTTCTATTGTTAATTAATAAATAGTAGTAGAGTAGTTAATAGAGTTATTAAAGAAAAACTTTTTTTTGGAGTTGGATAACAAATGAGCAGGCAGCTTATCTCAAGTAATCACCGCCGCCTACGACCTTACTAAGGAGTATGTTGCCGTCTTTAAATAGATGGAATAGATGCTTTTTGAAGGTATATATATCTTACCGATCGGGAAACGCTGCCAGAAGGAGATCATTTCATAATTTGGAGGTACGCGGAATTAGGTTATATGAGAAACGCAGTTTAATGGATCGCTACGCATCCAAATGGTGAAAATGTTATTTTAACCTATGATTTACACTACGATTATGGAATTGAACAGCAGGAATGAGTTCGTGTAGATCTTTGGAAAACTCTGTGAAGGATGCAAAAACGCACAGTGATCATATTTCTAACCGCCTTGTGGCACCCGGCTGAGTAGAATAGATCACCCTCATTTATTACTGAGGTGTCGTGAAAGACGGCTAAGGTAAGTTGACCCAACGTGTGGTATCCGGTTGAGAAGAATAGACCACCCTTTATCTTACCGAGGGGTAAGATAGAGGGTGGTCTATTAGGGGTAAGATAAAGGGTGCTCCTCGCTTAGAGTGATATAAGGGCAGGAGGATGATGATATATTTCTAAGCATGGCCAAAGAATCCAGCTGTTTGCAGATCACCTGGTTCCCAATAATTTGAGCTGCTCTGCGCTATATATGATCGTATGGCTTAAGTTGATACTGCCATCTTCTGTTTATTCGTTTCAAAAAACATCATATGGCTATCTCTGTGACTAACATACAAGTAGGCACTAAGAGTCGCGTCGTATTTTATGCCACACTTACGACCTAAAGACAGATTGCGACGTTTTAACAGAACAAAGATTTAATGTCGTCGTGTAAACCACCGTGCTGTGCAAGTAACTGTTTGTCATCCGTTGTTAGGCCACTGCACGGCGTTTAAATTACTGTTAAAATATTGGAACTATTAAACACGTTTTGTGTTTTTTGATTTGTCAAGAATTTTTTTTTCTGTTTTTATTTATCACATTCGTCGTTATTTATTCCGTATTTATCGGATTCGTTATCTTAACAAAATATATTTTTGTTTTTTGTTCATTTTTAAAAGAATCGAAATGTTTTTAAAGAAGGATTCATTAAACATTCATTATATATAATAAACGGAAAAAGAACCTGAGCTAGGGTTTGTGAGTTCAAATCAAGATTGTTAATGTGTTCTATTAATATTTTTGTGCTTAATTGTTATTTAAAATATATCTAACGACTTACTTTGAGAGGAAATTTCGTGAACCTAGCTTACTTGTCACACGTTTAGAGAATTTTTGGGTTGGTACTTCTGTTACAGTATGATAATAACTTTTATATATTTATGATTTTCTGGCGATGTTTGTTCCCTCGCCCATTTTCGGGCAATGCGAGAAAAGCCACTTAGATTAACAAAGAATAGTCATTCCGAAAAATATAAAAACATATTACGTTAAATATGCTTTATACGTGCTTATATAACAGCTTGTATGACATTTATTATAGAGTGTCTTTTTACGTAGTAGTATAGAAACTCTCGATCGAGTGTCGAATATTTAAATAATTTTGCAATAATAGAAGCGCGTGAATATTATTAGGCGATTTATTTCAAATGGGCGGCCTTGAAGAAAGCCGTTCAAACGCAAATATGCCGTCAGTATTGGCAACCGTGACTAATGACAAATGAATGTATAAACAATAATTGAGCCGTGGATATACTGTATGTGGCCACAGATCTAGAGTATCCCCTACCATTGGTCAATGGTATGAAGCTGAACTAAATAATGATTTTCATTTATCACATTTAATTTTTCTCTATTTTTAAACTTTTGTAAATTACTACATAGATCGAAAAACTGATAGACGATGGGGTCTCACGGTGTTACAATGACGATACTCACAGCTGTAAACGCAGAGTAGGCAGATCTTCCACTAGATGGACATGACTTGAAAAAAGTCGCGGGCATCCGCTGGATTCAGCGCCTTAAGATCGTGTATTCTGGAAAACTTTCAAATCAAATCAAATCAAAGAGACCTATGTCAACAGTGAGCATCTATTGCTTGAAGAGAGAGAGAGAGCGAATTATTACGCACAATCGCCACTGATTTTTTAAACTCTGGAAACCTTAAATATGATAATTAAAAATATAATTCACAAGAATATACCTAACATCTTTTTAATTTCGCTGTTAGATGGTGTAAACACATCTAACAGTAGTAAATGTAAACATTCACCGAGCCAAGAGTTTTATAAAGTTTAATTGCGCTGAAAGTAGTTATATAGTATCATATAAAAAAACTGTGATAGCCCAGCGGTGAGAAACTGCAAAATTTTTGAGAAGATCACGGGTTCAAACCATGTATTTGATAAGTGCAATTTATCATACGCTCCTTCTTTCCAAATTAGGAGATAGGAAGCTTATGCAGCAGTATAATAACAGACCCTTACTTTACGTTTTACTTTTATAGAGCAAACCATAATTTTGTGATTTCTCGGAATATTGGCATGGATACACTGTCCTACAGTTACAGTATAAAAGCAAAGTACGATTTATGAAATGTACTATTATTGAAACGTTTGTTACGTCACTCAGTGTTTGCCGCTTTCCCAGACTTTACTCGACACCTGAGGTGTCATGTTCCATGCCTGGGAAAGAAACTTCGCGTCACCTCGCCTTTGTCTCACCTTTGGTGGGATCAGACGCCATTAGTATTTAAGATTTTAGCATAGTACATAGTATAAGAAAAATTATAATTAATTAACTGTAAATAAATAAATTTAATTGAACTAAACAAAGTAAGTTTGTGTACCCAACAGTCGCGATATAATTCGTTGAACGTAAGTGAGATATGTCCTGAATAAGTTATAATAATAATTATTCTTAAGTCAGTTGTAGCTAATAGCGTGATAAAACGAAATACTTGAAAATGGTGCATTTGTTTACGAATAGATTAACAGATAAAATTAGAAACGTAGTAGTGGATATTATGCACCAGCCGCATTGAAATGAAAGTAACAATGAACGTTTTATGAAACCCCTCAGTGGAAGGTAATCTAATTGCTCGACTGGTGTTACACAATAACTCCGAAACTAATATTGAGCCAGTTCACTAATCACTGCTAGTAATATGCTGTGTTTATTGGTTAACATCAACTATTATGTAATATTTAAGTATGCTTACAATAAAGTTAGTTCGAATCGTTTTTTACGCAGATGTGAAATAAAAAATTAATTAAATTCAAGAGTAATGAAAATATTGTTTTGCTATATTACGCGATAAAAAAATATGTAAAACTAAATAAAGAGTGTACTGTCTGTTCTCATACCTGGTACATGCAAAACTCTGTAACTCGTAACCGAATCATCCAGCAAATAATTTTTGAGACTATGGTATTATTGTGTGCTGTGCTTGTCTCTTGTTGTTTTAAAGTTTTATCGTTATGTGTGAAAATGTGGGCATCTCGAAATCTGCTTAGCAGCTCACCGGTTGTCACCGGTTCTTTACAAAAGAGCAAAGTTTCAATTAAATCTGTCCGTTTAAAATGGGTCAAAAGGTGTCAGTCACATAAAGGTTATACTAATAAAAGCCTGTAAATTTTTTTTTTCTTAGATCCAGTGCCTTTTCATTTAATAATAATAATAATAATCTTTATTGATGCAAACATACAATTTTGACTGTATTTCAGGAGCCAGTGCCCTCCCTTATAAATAAGGTATACAGTGATATTTGTTTATTAATAACAAAATTTAAGGCTAGGTTAGTTCTAAGTTATTTTTTTTATGATATATAATATGGGTGTATGTAAGTGTAAGTATATTTTTATTTATTTATTGTATGTGTTTGTGTGTGTGTGTGTTTGTGTATATGCGTGGGTGCGTGTGTATACGTGTATGTATGCGTGGGTGTGTCTATATAGTTCGTTATCATTGGCATTAAAATATAATAGATAGTGCTAAAAACGCAGTATGCTATTCATCAAAAAATTAGTGCATATATTCTAGCGCTCACAAGGAAATAGGAAATGGTTCATCGTAGATTACACGTAGGTCCACATAAAGCCAAACTTTCTCCGTTTGTTTTGTTGTAACGGGGCCGCGCATGCAACAATACAATAGACAGATTGCGTACGTCATATCTACTCATGTAACAGAAATTACTTAAAATGAATTTTGAACAGAAAACGTCGCAAACTTTATCTGATTTTTAACACCGACATAAGACTACTTGGTTTATACAAAACCTAAAATCATCATTTTGTTTTTCCTGCGCCTATCCCAATTTTAGTGGGGTTGGCAGAATATGTTATAAACATGCCGTTGCATGATTTGGCTAGACATTTTACGACCGGCCTGACGTTAACTCACCTTAGTCAACTTTCACAATACCTCGATAAGAAATAAGGGTCTACTCAGGCGAATATCACACGGCGAGTCAACATATGTGGGAATAATTTATAGAATTAGGCGTTACTTTGCGGAGATCCATAATACAAAAATAATAATAAAATTATTTTGCTATAATCCGCGGTACAGTAAATAGAAAATATATATAGTGTTGAATGTACAGTGGACTATCTGTATTTTCATACCCGAATCGCAAATCTTTGCAATTTTGTCGTGGAGTCTATCTCCTGATGATGCTTCGTTTGCGGGGCGAAACGATTGTTGACTTTATGAAAGTGAACGTGTGTAGTGCTTGTGTATTGTGACGGAAGTGGTGGAGGTTTGTGCATGTGTTTTTACGAATCCTGCACGTATCGGGTATGAAAATACAGATAGTACATACGAAGAAGATAAGGATATAAAAAGTTTCGAAAGTTCTACCACTTAATATACATTTAACTTTATACTAAAAAGGTGTTAATAATATTCAAATTCAAATTCAAAATAATATTTATTCAAGTACACTTGTAAACAAGTGCTTTTGAATCGTCAAAATCTACCGCTGGTTCGGAAAGCTGTTCCTACCAAGAAGAGCCAGCAAGAAACTCGGTGGTTGCTCTTATCAAATAAGATTCTTATAACTAATTACATTTGGTTATTACTATCTTGTACAGGGGAGAGAAGTAGCTATATCCACGCATTTTTATCATCTATATGATCCTCAATAGTATAGTAGGCTTTTTGTATCAGCCTCCCTTTGACAGCGCTTTTAAACTGCTGTAGTGACAAGGCGCAAAGCAGGAACCGCAAGCTTATGTCGGTTCCTACTTTGTCTATTATATACATCACCAATCCTTTTATAATTATGTATATTCTAATGCACAAACATTAGATTGCTAAAAATATACTGTGAAGACAAAGCAAGAATACCTATTTCCTTAAACTTCTCTCGCAGGGAATCACGCGGACTTAAATTGTACATTTACAATTTAAGTCCGCGTGATTCCCACGTATGGCTCTTTTTTGTATAACAAAAATTCTATCAATATCCGCGCATAACAATATTCCATAAGACATAATGCTATGGAAGTAAGCAAAATATACAAGTTCTGTTTCAACTTCTGTTAACTGTCTTATCTTTCGAACAGCGTAGGCCGCTGAACTGAACTGAACTATATGAAATTTGTAGTATAAATTTTTTACTTTTATTCATGTATATTACTTACAGTGTTTTAATATTCATTATGTCATTGAAAATTAGTATACATTTATTTAGTGAGATTCTAATCTTTGATTTTGTTTAAAAAATTATCACATTTCACTATAGGTAAACACACACACACATACACACACATATTACAAAATACTCCAATGCTAGTTACATAATCGTTTTTGATACTTTATTATAGGCGGTTAGAAATAATAGATATCATAGACTTCTACTTATGCACTACATACTTATGTATGAAGTGCGGTTGAAAAGGTTGACGATCTGTGATCAACAATTTTGAGATCCGTTATAATAATTTATTGCACAGATAAATAAAGGTGTTAATGACTGCGTTTTTTATGAAGCCACAATAAATAATCTGTATCAAATATATCTTGAACTTTAAGAAATACATAAATTAAAATATTTTTCGTTAGACGCTACTACATACCGAGATACAGGACAACTTAGTATGGTCACAAAAACCTACAATAAATTATAGAAACTTTATCTTCGAAAAGATAATTTATAGAATACACTTGTGATTAATAAAGTATTTATTTATTAAGAGCGAAAAGTATTTTTTTCAAGCTCGCGATTTTACAATGAATAAGTCAATTAAAATTAGAATAGACCACCCTCAATTCTTACCGAGGTGTCGTAAGAGGCGACTAAGATAAGTTGACGTCAGGCAGGCGGCCGTAAAATACGTAACCAAATCATATAACAACATGTTTGTAACATGTTGTGCCGACCCCATTTAGAGTGGGAAAATAGCAGGAGAATGATGATGATGAAGACAATTAAAAATTATGACCGAAAACACTGTCAAAAATATAGCATAAAACCATTTATAAAAAACATTCACCGTCTAGAAATATAGAGAACGATACATCAAACCAATTAGTCGGAGTAAGCGTCCGAAACTCAATAGAGATCGGTATCTTGGTATATATTTTTTAACATTAACGGTACATGGTTTCATAATAGATTTCATCTAATTCCGCAACCTTCGCTCCGGCATTCAGAAAGCTCTTCGGTTCATGTATTGGGCCCAATTATTCCCCAATAACAACGGTAAGTGACCTCGTTACAGTTATACTAGTAAAATGTCATGTACGTGTGTTCAAACTGCTCTAACTGGTCCGCTGTCGTAAACAAAATGTATTTGCGGTGACCGGAAAACGAATCTTGTACAACGTCATACTAGCAACAAAAACTGACGCGTACGTTGTGCATAGTTTTAATATAACAGTAAGATGCTTAGTGACTTTGTAGAGTTTCTATGTGCGGAAATCAATCTCGACATAGGTTAATCAGCAGGTGATTATAGTTTAAGTGACGTCACCAAGAAATTTAGAGTTGAGTTGACTGTCTTCCCTGGAGTTCTTGCAGTTCCCTGAAGTTGCGTGTTCGATTCTCACCGAGGGCCAACATTTTCTATAATCGATTTGTTGGTTCTTCGATAATAGATGTATATATGTATTAAAATATTTTCTATCACCCATAATACCTATAAGTATTAAGTAACATACTCGGGGACGGGCGACCGTGTGTGTAATTTTCCCATATATTTATTTATTTATAACTCATCTCTTAGGTTTCCATCTTAGTGCAACTTTAAGCATAATATCACTTACCATCAAAGGAGACAGTGACCTAATGTAATCCTTAAGATCCAATATAACAAAAGGACAAGGACATAAATATGTTTCAAATTATAATATACACATTATATACAGCATATTATTCAAAATATTCTCGACCTTATACAAGTAATTATACATGAATTATATACATTAAAAAATTACCGCAACACATCTGTTGAATGAAATGAAATTACGTCACAAAGTTTTAACTTAATAATAAAAATATGTTTGAATCGAGTATTTCTACAATTCACATGTCAGTGCGGCTAGCTGTGCCACTTAAAACAAAATAAAAACAGCTAGAACTGGTCAACTGCAGCTAAACTAGGAATACTCGTTGAACTTTCTTAGGGCAGGTCACGCAAACTACAACATGCAACTCTACTTAGGTCTGCTATGGAGCGAAAACCGTTCCTTGTTTATGCAAATGAAGTTTTTTTGCACAGTAAAATAATTTATAGAAATAGGCGTTACTTTGCGGAGATCCATAAAACATATTTTTGAATACGAACTATCGTGGATGGTATTGATAGTTGACGTATAGACACCGGCTATACTAACGTCCTATTTTATAGGGTGATCCGACAGGTCACGCCGCAAAAACGTCGTATAAAGCTAATAAATAAGGGCCCCGTATGTGTTAGAAACTAATCGGGCTAGCCCGATAAAATAAGTTGTAAGTATAGCCGAGTATAGCGTGAACACAATTAAAAAAAGTAATAATAATTTTACCATAATCTAATAAAGTCTATATAAAATTTAGGGTGTACTATCAGTTATTATACTTGTTACAAGCAGGGTTAGTAAAAACACTTGCACTACAAACCTCCACCACCCTCACAATACATAAACACTACACATATAGATCATCATCAGGAGATAGACTCAACTATAAAATCGCAAATCCGATTTGCGACCATCGGCTGCGGGACGAAGCGATTTTTGAGTTTGTGATAGTGTATGTGTGGATTGTATATTGAAGGTGATGGGGATGTGTTGTGCAAGTGTTTTTACGAATCTTGCATGTATCCGATATGATACCAGATAGTACACTCTAGAGTTAGCATCTCATATATTTTCTATTTGCTTCATCGCGGATTAAAGTAAAATAATATTATTACTTTTGCACGATACAATAATTTATACATACCCATATTATTAATGTGAAATTGAGTGTGAGTTTGATATATTATCGCGGGTACCAAACCTGTTCTGATGACACTTAATAGATAAAGAACATAGTCTTCTGACACAAGTGTCTAATAAATGAGAAGCTGCTATACAATTTACATACCGAACAATATTATAGACCTAGTCAGAAAAACAGATTATTTTATCACCTGTTTTTGTCTTTCTAATAACATGTCAAATATAAATATATTTGAAACATGTTATCAGAAAGACAAAAACAGGTGACTTTATTTTATAATATGTATAGATAATGTAAATACATTATCTATACATATTATAAAATAAAGTCCCAATAAGCTCTCTGTCTGTATGTAATCGATTTTCTCAAAATCTACTGAACTGATTTTGGTACGGTTTTCACCAAAAGATAGTGCAATACTTCCGGATGGTTTTAGTAAATAGTTACATATCGGTATTATGTAAATTGTGTTGAAGAGATCGTGCAGTTGTTAAAAAACTTGCTTGCTGGGAGCCTTAGTCCCGTGCTCTGCGCAAAGCAGCAGAGATACGCTAAAGTGATGTACTAGAGAATTGTAGATCTACAACCAAAAAGTGGCAACAGCATGGTTCTATCTCTTATGGTTAACTCACAATAACTACTTTTATGTTTAAAATTTGAATTCTATAAAAAACTTGTGACACGCTGTATTCCGCGCGGGCGAAGCCACTGGCACAGCTAGTATATTATAAATAATAGGTTTTATTTGATGGGGAATTTTATACAAAAATTTTATTATTTAAGTCAAAGGTATAATTTTTATATAGTTTCACGTAGCCGTTCGAAGGATTAATATTGCTCCACCTTCTTAGCCGTGAAAGAATCACGGACACAGATTTTCGCGTTTATAATACCAGTATGGTTTTATGCAGATACAAGTTAAGATGATTTCAAAAGCGGCAAATGTCCACGGTGCTCTAAAATAAGTAGATAACAAATCGAACAATGAACGCGACGCGGGCCCGAAAAGAAAATAAATTTAGGTATTGGTGTCGGTCGGCGAACTCACGATTGTGAAACTGAGTGATTGCGCTCGGCGTGGTTTGTGTAACCCACCGGCTGCGCACAATGCCGCCCGCCGTCAACGGTGGCCCTCGGAAATCTTCACTTGTGGCGAAACCGACCGATAATATTGCACCTCAATAAACTGCAATACTTACATATAAATACCGTCTAACTAAAAAGCTCATCATTCATCATTCTCCTGCCTTTATCCCACTCTAAGTAGGGCCAGCACATGTTGTTAGATGCTTTGGCTAAGAATTTTACAGGCCGCCTGTCTGACGTCAACTTACCTTAATCGCCTTTTACGACACCTCAGTAAGAAATGAAGGTGGTCTATTCTAACTCAGCCGGATACCACACGGCGGGTTGACTTACCTTAGTCGCCTTTTACAACATCTCGGTAAGAAATGAGGGTGGTCTATTCTTCTCAGCCGGATACCTAACAGCGGGTCAACTTACATTAGTCGCCTTTTAAAAATCTAATCATTAGTACGCAAATATAAAGAAAGAAGACTTTTTAACAAGAGTTCTTGCCGCGGTATTGCCGTATAAAGAGCTCATGAATAAGGGCCCCGGATGGGCTTGATTGTAGTCGGGCTCACCCGATATAATAAGACGTGAGTATAGCCGGTTTCTATCTATTAAATAAGACTTCTACCGTTAACCGATAAAGTTACAGTTATGACATCGCTACTCGTATATGCACTGACAATACTTTAATTTTCTGTCAGGTAAATTAATCAAATACATAATAATCGAATATCGGCAGATTTCGATCATTTATTGCATTAAAGGAGTTTTTTTTTATAATAAATTATTGTTCATAGTTAATAATTAAAAGTATTTTCATTCCCGGCTCCACAATTTTTCACTAAATGACGCTATAAAAACTACAAAAACTAGATTTTGGGGGTGTAAAGACTTATTGTTACGATAAAAGCTTGCTTTAAAGCCTAGGATAGATCATAGAAAAAGGTCGAATAGGGCCGCCAAATTCGGCCAAGCGGTATTTTGGAGATCACGTTACACCTTCAAGTCCTAATCAGTATTACTAACCGGTAGTAATCGGTAAAGTAGGATATAATTTATTTTAACGTGCTACTGTTTCAAATGGGTTGCGGAAGCCAGACGCGGTAATTCCATGTCAAAAGATTGCAGGGCATCAGATATCGATTACAACGAAAGGTAGACCCAAGTCAAATACTTGCAACTTGTTTTTAGGCACTTAACATTGGATATGTCTATTTTGCGTTGCTCCGCGAAAAAGACATCTAATTTTAAGTGCAAGAGCGTGTGCTAGTATGGAACGCGAAAACCTGGCCCTGTGAATGAAATTATATATGAAAGAAAGAAATTTATACGCTTTATTCTGCTAAAAGCTTTTAGTACAAAATATAGATAGAAGTTTTGTTCACTGGTTCTTCTATACTAAGTATAACTGAGCGGATTTTTAGACGGTTTACTAAAAGATTGCAATTCTTTCGAAAGTTTTGGGTCCAGTTTTGTGTTTAAATTCTGTAAAAGAGGTCGCGTGATTGTAAAAAAATTTTAGCTTGAGCTTTAGACGCGTGCGCCGCGTAAACCAGCAGAGATACACTGAAGTAATGTACTAGAGAATTGTAGATCTATAAAAATACCACAATAAGTCCACGATAGCATGTCTCTATCTTTTATGTTTAACTCACAATAAATACTTTTGTGTTACACTGATTTCCACGCGAAATACGATAATTTCAAACCAAATAACACGAATATGTAGAATAACACGTTACAAAACAAAGAAAAAATTGTTGTGGATTTTCAATATATTAAGTGTGGTACACACTTAATATAAATATCCCCACTATCAGAAAACAATTACAAAAATCGTTGAGCAGACCATACAGTCGGTAATTGGAAGATGAAATCTCGAGGAACGCAGCCCGAGGCGGCATGAATGAAAGCCGTTCGCTGGCATCGCGCTACACTGCCGCCGTGGCCTGACCGATATCAAAACAAATCCGCGCTTACCGCGTCGTTAAACTTTCATTGCTGCATATACAACCAAACTGCCAGACGAAGCAGTTCTAAACGCGTAATGTATAGTTGTGAGAGATAATGTACCGTTATCAATAAATACTGCGGCGTGAACCTTTAAGGATATCGACATCCGCCAAACGAGTTTTTCCAGTCCGTATCATCGCAATATCACGGTTATTATTGAAACGCTGCGGTCGCGACAGGTAAGTAAAACATTTATCATGATATGTTTACCTAATGAAGTGTATTTAGTAGGTACAATAATTGGGTGTGAAATAATTGAGCAAACAGCACCATAGTTTTACCGTAAATTTTGAACAAACAATTATTAGAATTAATTAGCAATGACAATATTTGTGAGGATTAGAAAAAAAACACATAAAACGACAGAAGACATAGACATTACAGACAGATTATATTCTCTTTATTTTTCTTAAAACTAACTTTTTACATTATTAAATATTTCTAATTACAAAACAAAATAATAAAAAAAACATTTAAAAACAACAGCCTCTGAAGATGTTGATCGAGGCTTTTTGCAATTATATTTATTATTATTGAAAAAAAATTAGACACACACGGCTGTCCGTCCCTAAAGTAAATAACTTAATACTTGCGTTTTGGGTGATAGACATCTTCTAAATATATACGTATATAATTTGAAATATATACTTAAATAAAAATATACGCCCAGACTCGAACAAGTAACAAATTGTTTATAGAAAATGTTGGCCGTCGGCGGGAATCGAACCCGGGACCTGCGAAGCTGAAGGAAGGTTTACTGCCAACTGCGCCAACAGGCCAGTCATTTTTTGTAAATAGATTCCACTTAAATAGTTCAATAATAAATAAAGATTGCGTAAATAAAGAAAAGTTAAGTAAAGTAACTATTTATATCCCACTGCTAGGCATAGGCCTCTTTAAATGGAGAGAAAGGTTTGAGCTTAGATCCACCACGCTGCTCCGGTGCGGATTGATAGATTACATATATCCCAGATAACGTCTAACTCATCACGTTTTCCCTAACTAAAAAGCGTGTCATAAATCGCAAATATTAATTAGAAACATAACTTTCAACAGAAAAACTTAGCTTAACTTACTTACCCGTGACCTTTAAAGAATACGATCTAATCATTCCGCTTTCAAAGATTTCTCAAAAATTAGCCAAAGATAAGTAATCTAAGATAAATATAAACTGTACATCTGCAGACTTCATTATTTGTTTTCCTTTTATTCACGAGGACACGTGAAACGTAAACGTGCACGAAATAGCACGTGGCTAATATTGAGCCAATGAAATAAAGGGAACATATTCATTATCTCAAGTAGTATCTGCCCAAATCTGTATATATATAAATATGGATGTTTGTCCGTATGTCCTTTATAGACTCCGAAACGGCTAGACCGAATTTAGTGAAATTTTCAAACAATCTTTACACTGAAGTTTGAAGCCGATCGGGGCATTTTTTTTTACTGTTGAGTTCCGTTTCGAGGGGAATTCAAAAACAGACTGAGCCACAGTAACGTTAAAAGCTAGTCTTATATAAAAATGAATTTATGCCTGTATGTCCTTCATAGACTCCGAAACGGCTATATTGATTTTAATGAAATTTTCACATAATCCTTAAATGAACCCAGCGGATGTTTTTGTTAAGTTTGGTAGCGATCAGAGCTTTTTTTTAACTGAAAATGACGGTTTTTTTACTACTGATATGTATGGGTATGCAAGGAATGCTATGAAATATTTATAGTTTCATATAGTTATGGTAGAAATATCGGCTATTTACAGATAAGTCATCTTCTGTAAATAATATTTAGAAAGTCGCTGGCATCTTTCAACTATCGAAACAGTCGACCAGAAATGGAAAAAACCTTATAAAAAATATAAGTTTTGTATATATACGTTCTAAAATCTATTATATATACACAAACCTCGATTATCTTTTATTTATACATTAAAAAAACATATTTTCCAGTAATGTACAAATAAAATTTCACTTTTAATAAGTAATCAAATTGTAATTATTTTGTATTTATCGCAATAGTATAAATATTTATTGTAATAAGTACAATGTTATTTGGTTACCTCTATTATTTATAATATATTACCTTTGGCCTGGGGAAACCTGCGAACCTTTAATAAGGGTCAAGCATTCTCTCCGTCGCCACAATATATTTTCCATAAAATATTTAACAATTACAATTTTTTATTTCCATTTAAATTTGATATTCAGGATGATTTGTTTCAGTCTTTTTTATCTATATCAAAAATAAGCTCGAATGTAAATTTCGTGTAAGGGGGCTGGCTGCGCGCCGTAGCCACTTAGCAAGTGTAGGGCTATGACGTCACACGTCGACGCCTACGATCGCTACGAGACCGTGTCTTAGAATGGAATTTTCTCAACAAATCTATAAAATAGACAAGGCCAAGAAAAAAGAATCAATGAAGCACAATATAAAATTAGAAACTTTTATCATAATACTAATTATCGAAATCGGTATTTTATATAGCATAGATAAGAAACATCATCTGAGCTCTATTTTATTTCTTGCCGACACCAATTCTTATCTCAATTATACTTTAAAATACAAATCGCTTTAAATATATTTGTAATAAAGATAAATTTACCAACTGTTTGAAATCTTGTTTATTAAAAAACTGGAAAGACGGTTGGTGCAACCGATTAAATAAAAGCTGGTCCAGAGTTAAATTTTGACAAACCCAAGCCCACTACGAGCGAATTGTCTCAATAAAGTATGAATTTTTTTTTTCTCTTGAAAACGTTTTTATTTATGACCACAAAAAGTAATAAAGTAGCGAGCAAGTGCGCGCTTTATTAAACTCGGCCGTATGCCACGACGCATTCCGCTCTCAAAACCTGTTGGAACGGGTGAAATCAAACGCTGAAATATTGAAGAGGGACCGTCCTCTTAGCATTGTCTCATACATTTTATCAACGCCTCAACTTAACCGTATAATATTCGTTTGAATCCGGGCAAAATCGCGTTGTAAGGTTTAAGTGGGCGCGATCTATGTAAATCGTAAATGCCTACACGAACAGCGCTTTCGAGATGATATCAAGGATGATGTAAACCCCGGTCCGAGCTAGAAATGACATTCATTATCCTTATGTTTTAGTCTCAATTAAGAAAATACTTGAAATCTCATAAGGCATCTATCTCTGTTTAACATACGAGAATTCTTTAATTTTATTTTCATTAAAAAAATCTTCCACGATAATTGACGGTACTAAAACAATGATTCTTACGCCTTTTTTACAAGGAATCACGATAATATCCTCATCATCATCATCCTCCTACCCTTATCCTTCTCTAAGTGGGGTCGGCTCACCATGTTACAAACATGTTGTCACATGATTTGGCTACGTATTTTACGACCGGCCGCCTGCCTGACGCCAACTTACCTCAGTCGCCTTTTACGACACCTCGGTAAGAAATGAGGGTGGTCTATTTTATGCAGCCGGATACCACACGTCACTTACCTTAGTCGCCTCTTACGACACCTCGGTAAGAAAGGAGGGTGGTCTATTCTATTCTGCCGGATACCACTCGGCTACACGATAATATACTATTTCATTAAATACAGTACATAAATCGATTATCAATTAAATCAACTGAATTCACAAATTATTCCCACTACACGTCATCCACGGTAGCAAAATATTTAAATAATAAAACCATGGCCATTGTTTATTATAAGCTAAAACATTAAAATATGTGAATTCAAAATCAGAGGCGTGTCATTTGGTTCGATTTCACCGCTGTGCGTTTCGATGTCAGAAGTAAAGGTTAATGTACACAGCGGCGACTAACAAGCTGTTTCTAGAGACAAGAATCATCTAATTTATTTCCTAATTCTTACTAATACAAGCACTATAACAGAACTAACTACCTTGCTATAATCCGCATTGCGATTTTGTCGTGGAGCTTATCCGCCTGATGATGCTTCGGTTTCGGAGCGAAACGATCGTCGAGATTGTGGTGGTGGTTGTGTGTGCTGTTTGTGTGCATTGTTGCTGGTGGAGGCGCCTTGGAGTGCGTGTGGTAGGTAGCTTGTCCTGCATGTATAAGGTACGTAAATTTTGCCAGCTTAATACACATTAGCTTTGCATGCATTCGCTTAACCCGTGCGGATTATAGCAAGGTAGTTAGTTTTGTTATAGTGCTTGTAATATGGAATTCCGCAAAGTAATGCCTACTTCTATAAATCTTAGTAATACTATACGTAAGCTCTTTCAAGGGTTTAAACACGTAACCCACGTGTTTAAACCCTGCGTAGACACCAATGAGTTTTTCTTTTAACATTTATGTTCCTAATTCATATACGCAATTTGTCCCACGCTTTTTGCTTTTTATTTCTCTAGGAAAATGAACGATTCTGGGGATATGTGTAACCAATCAATCGGCATTGATTGATTACAGCGTCGTAGTTCAGTGCTCCAACTCTTCTGTCCAAAAAGGAGAGAGTCAGTGTGCCACGTAAATACGGAAAAATCGATAAATGTTAGTTTTGGAGATAGTTGGACGTCCGTTGACATTACGTTTTGTCTTAGAACTGAAGTATTCGGACATGAAGTTGCGGTCGCGACGAAGCTGGTCTTTTGTAATATTTAACGAGTAATTTTATAAAAATTAATAAAAATGTCACGTTCAGTAGTAGACGTCCATAGCATGAATAAAAATAAGACAAAAAAGGTGATGCAAAAGCGAAAAAAATTTGGATTTTCCACAACACAAAAAAAATCATGTGAATTTTTCTCTAGTTATTTACAGTATTATCGCTTGGTCGCTTTAGTGTGTACAAGCTTAACGTTGCAGTCTACTTTCCGAGCGCCGGCTCACAGCAACTTAAGAAGCGTAATCTGCATATGAACGTAGAAATGTGCAACGCACACATCTTGGTCTTATAAAGTAAATAAAAATATCTGTCCTGTATGTGTGGCCTTGCATTATCAAACAGGTACTGTGCTTAAACATCTATAGGGCTTATGTAACCTTAAAATATTTTTCTACTTGTTACTATAATCTGTAGTATAGACTGGCCCGTTGGAGCAGTTGGCAGTCATCCTCCCCGCAGCTCCGCGGGACACGGGTTCGATTCTCGCCGAGGGCCAACAATTTTTATAGACAATTAATTAGTTGTTCGAGTCTTAGTGTGTATATGTATTTAACTAAGAATTTAAAATTAGATATGTATTTTGCCAGTTGTGTGTCACCCATAACACAAGTATTAAGTTAATTACTTTGGGGACATACAGCTGTGTGTAATTGTCTTATATATGTATATTATTTTAATAATAATAAAGAATTCATTTTCATCTCATAATAGAAGTTCATTCTATTTTTGAGTTACACTACCAAAATTAATTTCTAAGTAATTAATATAATTTGACGTAGTTCTGTGGAAAAAAAATTTATTTCATGCTAAATTAACAGTCCACTGTCCTCATCCATACCTTATATCCGTACTAGGCGAGAATAACTTACAAGTTCAAAAGGCACACTTTCAGGGCAGCCATAAATAGGTTTACATTTAGTATACTTTAAGAGAGTTATTTAGATATTCACAAGTTTGTATGTGCGATATAAAAGACTTATCGACTTCACTTAAATCATCATTCTCCTGCCCTTATCCATCTCTAAGTGGGGTCGGGACAACATTTTACAAACATGTAGTCACATGATTTGGCTACGTATTTTACGACCGGCCGACTGCCTGACGTGAACATACCTTAGTCGCCTCTTACGACACCTCGGTAAGAAAGGAGGGTGGTCTATTCTATGCCGGATACCACACGGCGTCTTTACTTAAATATTCACCATATAAATTAGACAATTCCTACGTAAGTCGATTTATCAAAATATTCATACAGTGTATACGGAATACAGTACATATCTACAGTATCAGCGAGCCGCATGCACTAAAAAAGAGTATTTTAGAGCGAGTATTTTGGTGTAGGTTAAAAAACAACCGATGTAAAATAAAAATTACAATATTTGACTAATTCCTAAGAACTTATAAGCTCGAAGCTTATTTCCGGGCGTTGACCTATCACCGACCCGGACATAAATCTTTGTACGCTTATATTATCGCAACGGCATAACAAACGCGAACCGCTTAAATACTGCGAACCTCTTTTTTGCTTGACCACTATTTTGTATTATTCATATAGAAGTAGCCTGCACTAATTGTTTATTAAAAGAGTTTAAAACTTATACTTTGATCTCCGAGTTTGAATTAGGACTTAAATTCGAGTAAAGAAAACCCCCTACATTTAAATGTATAAAACAAAAACTAAAGCCGACGCTGTATCTTAATTTTTTAATGCTCGAAAGACCATAGAAGAAAATTCAGACAGCCACTGAAGACTATGGCGATTGAGCCATAGAGAACTAGAGCTATCCACTAGTTAGTTAAAGCTGAGATACATCCGCACCTGCCTAAACCCCTAAAGTAACAATGTCAATGATTACAATTTATTGAATACAAATACTTAGGTATGATCTACATAAATAAGGTTTAATATGTTTACTAAAATCTAGAAAAATTTACTATAACTCTATTATAGTTATCATTTATTTATTTTGAATTTTATTGTTATATTTATCTTCATATATATTATATAAATTAGTACTATTTAAAAAAATGTCATATTCAAAAAATATAATACTTTGGATTCGAAGTTTTATGCCGCTCATACCTTAAACTTGATTAATTGAGGACATTGAATCATATTTTTTAACCTACGTGTTTATATACAAGTTTTCTGGAATGACAGTCAGCGATTATAACACCTAAACCTGTTAGAGGAAATCCAGTAGCTTGATTATTAATTCACCAGTGCTTACTTAAGCGATTATGCGGCAGGTTTTTCATACTATATACGTCTGATATTTTATAATATTTCGTGCGTACTGAAAAATTATTGTACATGTTTTGCTCATTCTACGTTAATAAACAGTTAATTGAGGAGCTTTTATAATTTATTTTAATAAATAATAATATAAAATAAGGTCCTACTCAAAAATAAACTTCAGTTGGTATAAAAAATTAACAAGCAGTATATATGTTTAAATACTCTATAAACATAGAGTTGGACACTCCTAGTGATTGTCTAAATAGTAAAGTTATGTACATTTACTATTATTTATTCGACTATCAATTGAGCTCGATAAAATTGCAATTTGATATAATCACATAGTAATCTGGTATTGTTTTACAAAAGTAATAATAAAATTATTTTGCTATAATCCGCGATACTGTAAATAGAAAATATTTATAGTGTTAAATGTATAGTGGACTATCCGCAAAGCTTTGCGATTTTGTCGTGGAGTCTTTAACCGAAGTATTAATGATACTATTAATACTTCGGTTGCAGGGCGAAACGATTGTTGAGTTTGTGATAGTGAACGTGTGTAGTGCTTGTATATTGTGGGGGCAGTGGTGGAGGTTTGTGCATGTGTTTTTACAAATCCTGCATGTATCGGGTATGAAAAAACGGATAGTCCGCTAATCATTTAACACTATATATATTTTCTATTTACTGTATCACGGATTATAGCAAAATAATGTTTTTATTACTTTTGTATTATGGATCTCCTCAAAGTAACGCCTAATTCTAAAAATAATAGTATTGTTATCTTTGGAACGACTCCTATGTGAAGAATACAAAGCAAACACCAGCCTATTCCTGAAAATCTGAAAACTAAATTCAAAAAGAAAAGTGTGCTTAAGACCACACGGCAGAAGCGAAAACTTTATCAAAATGAGGCTACTCGAGCCGACATTACCCGAACGAGCGTTACATAACCGAGCGTGACGGTTCAGTCTCGTTCAATGCCCACAATCAACGCGCTAATAGAAGTTTTTACTACAGTAATTCATTTCCCTTCATCTTATAAAAAATATCAAATAATAAATGACCAAATAGAAGATTTATAGAAGCAGGCGTTACTTTGCGGAATTCCATATTACAAGCAATATAAAAGAACCAACTACTTTGCTATAATCCGCACGGGTTAAGTGAATGCATGCAAAGCCAATGTGCATTACGCTTAAATGCATTACGATTTTTGTCGTGGAGCCTATCCTCCTGATGATGCTTCGGTTTCGGGGCAAAACGATCGTCGAGATTGTGGTGGTGGGTGTGTGTGCTACTTTTGTGTGCGTTGTTGCTGGTGAATTGCGCCTTGGGGTGCATGTGGTGGCTTGTCCTGCATGTATAAGGTGCGTAGATTTTGCCTGCTTCATACACATTGGCTTTGCATGCATTCACTTAACCCGTGCGGATTATAGCAAAGTAGTTGGTTCTGTTATATTGCTTGACCAAATAGAACTTAAACAGAAATAGAAAAAAAAGTTATAAATAGACCGTAATGAAACTAACAGCAATTAAAAATTAATTAACTAAAAACTACTCCACAGATATAAAGAATAACGATTGTGGAAACCTTTATTTATTTAAATATCTTTACATGGTAATATTTACAGTCGACGTACGCAAGGCGGGCTTTAAGTGGCTCACACTCACATTGAAGTCGTTGAAAGGAGCTTAGCGATTTAAGCAATGATTAGCCAGCGTTCAACCGAGTTTGTCGCGACAGCGTCGTTTATACCGAGAAATTTATTGTCGTTTAAAACTTATAATTAGTTGATTTATAGAAGCAGGCGTTACTTTGCGGAATTCCATATTACAAGCAATCGTACTGCGTAAAAATATTTAAATACATTAAATACAGTACATAAATCGATTATCAATTAAATCAACTGAATTCACAAATTATTCCCACTACACGTCATCCACGGTAGCAAAATATTTAAATAATAAAACCATGGCCATTGTTTATTATAAGCTAAAACATTAAAATATTTGAATTCAAAATCAGAGGCGTGTCATTTGGTTCGATTTCACCGCTGTGCGTTTCGATGTCAGAAGTAAAGGTTAATGTACACAGCGGCGAATAACAAGCTGTTCCTAGCGACAAGAATCATCTAATTTATTTCCTTATTCTTACTAATACAAGCACTACAAAAGAACTAACTACCTTGTTATAATCCGCATTGCGATTTTTGTCGTGAAGCCTATCCTCCTGATGATGCTTCGGTTTCGGGGCGAAACGATCATCGAGATTGTGGTGGTGGGTGTGTGTGCTGCTTTTGTGTTCGTTGATGCTGGTGAATTGCGCCTTGGGGTGCATGTGGTGGCTGGTCCTGCATGTATAAGGTTCGTAGATTTTGCCTGCTTCATACACATTGGCTTTGCATGCATTCGCTTAACCCGTGCGGATTATAGCAAAGTAGTTAGTTCTGTTATATTACTTATAATTAGCACGCATTAAATTTGAATGATGCCACGCACAATCAATTTGTTTTTTTTTCCAATTGAGTACATTAAGTAATTTAAGTAGAATTTTTTTTGTCCCTTTTTACACTTTACGTTATTAATATAAAAAAGAAAACTTTTTATGAGAAAGGGAACAAAGAAATTCCCTAACTATGCAAAAAATTACCGTAAAAAGCATAACTTAAAAATAGTATTTTTAATGAAATGAAATAATTGAAAATTATATTATATTATTAGTTTCATTGTACATAAAACAATTTTGTTTCTATCGTTAAAATGCAACTGCAACTTTACCAAAACGTAATCGATAAGAAGACCATATTAGTTTTATCACGATTGCGGGCCGGTCACATCCCATTTAATAAATTTGCTTACTTGATGGGTAAAGTCCCTACACCAAATTGTAATGTCTGTAATGTTGTAGAGGACGTTATCCATATTTTGATGGAGTGTGGCCGAAACCAGGTAATGAGACGTACACTATTACCTAACTATAAAGTGTTACTCTCAACTGGTGGTTTGAATATTATTTTAGCTGATCCAGTATCAGCCGCTGCAAATATTTTAGTTAAATTATATAATAAGGCATTAGATGTTAAAACTAGTTGTAGATAAAATTATTGTGTATAAGTGGTATTTACAGGGCGACATAGTCGGGTACGACTAAGCCTTTAATAAAGATAAAAAAAAAAAACTTTACCAAAACGTCGAAAAATTTCAAACAGCTATGACCGTGATATGACGAGTGAAAGTTATTTATTAAAGTCTGTAATCTGTAAAATATACCTATAGATGATATATGCATATATATATATATTTTTAACTTGGAATAATAAATTACGCAGTTATTGGTAATGCGCATTGTTAATAATAATTGCTATTAAAAATAAGTCTCATCAATCGATTCTGTATGCCATACGATCTGTCCCGGTTTTTTTCTTTGACTTTCTTGAAGCTATTTTTTCACTTAGTCAGTTACCTTAGCCTACCATTGATCGCCTCTTTTGCTCCGGCCTCACAGGAGGCACCCTTAGGACGACGTTCCCCGACTTAAGTAGAGCTTCTGCGCTCTACTCTCTGCATTTCGCAACCTCGACGATGCTTCTGCGCTCGCCCGTCCCGCCCGGTGACGCTGTAAAAGCCATTAGTGCTAACAGCATACAGTCAGTTCGAAAAAAAAAATTGATCGCCTCTGCTTCAACTTCCCTTAGTTCTTAGTCCTATGTGTGACAGAATAAGCTACTCATACGTTAGTTCTTCTACAAATCTTGCATAAATTAATTGAAACCAATTTATTTTTAGAATTACATAGAACGTACTATTATAATATTGCTCAATGAATAAATAAACGTGCTGGTCTGTCCTCTTTAGTAGGAGGTCAAGGGTATGATGCGGAAGAGATGAGATAGCGGCATATAAATTAGCCTTCGCTAACAGTTTTGTAGAAATATTTTTTTTAATTAGTATAACAGGAGACTTATTATAGTATTTTTTGTTCATCATGTTTTTTATATTCAACAATAAAAATAGCCTTCATGAATCTATGGATTCGGGCTAAGTCTTAAAGAACTTTGGTCGCCCCATTGCCTTTAAAAATATTTATTTTTACTTTCTTTATCTCTATGGTTCTTATGCCTCTCTGTCCAGCAGGATGATAGAAATAGGCTACTAATTTACTTAATTTATAGAATTAGGCGTTACTTTGCGGAGATTCATAATGCAAAAGTAATAATAAAAATTATTTTGCTATAATCGGCTATACAGTAAATAGAAAATGTATATAGTGCTAAATGTATAGTGGACTATCCGTTTTTTCATACCCGTTACATGAAGGAGTCGTAAAAACACATACACAAACCTCCACCACTGCCACCACAATACACAAGCACTACACACGCTCACTATCACAAACTCAACAATCGTTTCGCCCCGCAACCGAAGCATCATTAGGAGATAGACTCCACGACAAAATCGCAAAGCGCATTTGTGATTTTGTCCTGGAATTTTGGAAAATAAATTTGTGGAAAATAATTTTACTACTACTTTTGTACTAATTTACTATTTTTATGTAGCTGTAGTAGCCAATTATCGCTGGGTTACATGGAACGCATTTGCAAAGTTACTAGAAGCGGCGCTATTATGGATAAATGGATAGCGTAACGTATTCCCAGTAATGATTTAATATTTTAACTTCAGACATAGCCCGTGGTCGGTTTTCATTAAATATTAAAGGAAAATTAGGTTAGTCGAGACCTTGAACGGAACACAGACTTAGTGTCTTTGGTGTCTAAAGCCTTAGAATATTGAATTACATAAGTTAGGCAAGTAATCGCTATAATTATTGGAATAATCTGAAAAATATTATAAGTATACATAATATGATTGATCTGCGGATATCGATATGATCTTTAAATCTGACCATTCCAAACTATCTTCTCATATCAATTCATATAGAATTTATCTTTTGTCAATTTTTTGTTACCAAGCGAGTTTTCTATTTTAGGGGTTTATCATTCATCATCAAAAAAAATTGACTTCAGTTTATTAAATTTAAAGGATTTGTGGATATCGGAATGACTTCAAAATCGTGTAGCAGAGTCTTCCTCGAGATCAGGGGTCCTCAACCTGCGTTCCGTGGAACTCTAGGGTTCCCTGAAACGTTTACAAGGGTTCCTAAACTGATCTAAATAAAAACGCATATACTTAAAACATATACTTAAATACGTAAATACTTAAAAAAAATACATTAAATGTGGGTTACCGTTACATATCGTGATATAACAGACAGAGAAATGTTATAGAATACCGTACGTATTCAACGTTTACAGTAAACGGGGCTAAGCACGAGTAATCATGAACCGCGTAGGTCAGATTAGCGTTGCAAATACCTCAAAGATAGTTTTAATTTAGAAAATAAGGTTCTGATTTATTACTTTTTTTAAAATTTAAAATAGTTCCTATAGCTAAAATTTATAGTGCTATGTCCAGAGGAATTGCTCATGGTAAAAAAAAAAGTTCTGAGATTTCGACCGCGACTTGCCCTCATGTCTTATTACATTAATTAACAAAACCTATTATTATTATGAAAACCAAAACAATACTAAGTTTAGTATTTTGTAATATATTTAAATAATTTACGCGGCCAATAAGGCCGCATGGTGTGGTGGTGGTAAGTCTAGAGGGTAGTTATTCAAACACTTTATTTCAGGACATGATCCTATTTTACACCTCAATACTAACTTTCACGTAAATGCCGCCTCCATACTTATCAATGACTAAGAGTAAGTTTTATACATAAAATTAACATTTAATGGTTTAATGCAAGCACATAAATCTATTACTAATTAATTTATTATACCTACATTGACTTTACTATCAAAACAAGATATACGAGTAGTCATAAACTGTATTAAACGAACTTAGCATTCTTACTGACTTCGAATACATTCAATTCATTTTATTGAGGATGAGGATACTATAGTTACCATATTTATTAATACATCTTTTGATTGTTTCACTTGTATACTAGGACCTAATGCATAAAGTTATTATACTACTACTATTTGTTATTATCTTAATCCTCGTCACTTTGATACCTTTGTTGGTTTTCTTTCACCTTTGCTACAGCGCATTTTTTTTTCATTTTGTATTATTTTTATTTTACCTAGTTTTATCATTTATTTAAAATGGTAAATACCTAATAGTAATAGGCAATTCTACTTCTGATGATATGGATATACAAACAGAGGAAACTGTGCAATATATCTGTTAATGTGACAAGAAAACAAGAAAACTTGGATGTAATTTATTTTGAATACAATAACCATAAAGATTCTAACTCAATCAGAATACATAAACACTGAATTGAGAACTGAGAGCAAAGTTGTAAATTTTATTAACGCATTGGTGTTTGAGTAAGCAAGTCATATCCTACAAAACTAATCATCTAATAGTCGTATAGAGTCCAGGTTCAGAATGGGACGGGCTATCCTTTATACGACGCCATTGTTTCAAACATTTATCCCATTCAGTAGTAATACCCCCCACTCCACTTTAAACAAAAATGAAGCAATAATAAATGTTATTTGAATTTATCCAATTGCGACATAATTACATATTCAGTACCCTCTATTTGCAAGCGTTATACGCCTCTGCAAGAAGATAACATTACCAAAAGTCTTAACTAATTATCAATTATGATTCGATATTTTGATGTAAATGCTAATGTTCGCATATTTATCAATGCCTTTTTATTGTTTCATATACTAAATGCATGTCAAGTTTTTCACCGCCGTCCGACTTCCTTGTATGGACTGGTGTCAACGCGGTAGCTTTTTCACTGTAAAATAATAAATACATCGTAACCAAAATTGGTATGATGCATTACGGATTCACTTAACGTCACCCTTGGACCGTACGCGGTCGGATCCGGTTCTCCGTTGAAATGAGAACATTAAGAGGAATAAGATCGCGTATTTCGACGGGTGTATAATCAAAGTAAAGCCGTGCCGATGTAACTGTGAAGCAGGCAGGCATTTGTCGAGCTTGCCGTGTCAATAAACTTGATTCGAAAGTGGAAGACGCTCCGACTTACATAAGCAAGTAACAATGTGAGCCACGACGAACAGTACGCATAGATTACGTTATGTAGATGCGATAATGTTTTAACTTATTTAATAATATACAAAATTAAACATGTTCAAATGCATTTTGGATTTTACTACTAAAAAACCCTGAACTATGTACCATATATCTTTTCCTGCTCCTGAAATAGGATCTAAAATAACCGTTTTACTGTAATTTTTTTATAAATTACCTTATGCTGTTTTCTGATGAGCACTTGAGCATTGCCGAGGGATTACTTGAACAACGGGTTGTTCAAGCAATCCCTGCACCATACGATGGATAGGAACCGTCGTTTTTGAAAAAGACCTTAGCAGATTTTTCGCAGTACATACGTCTCTTCTACTTTTGTTAATAACTCGCAATAAAGGTATTGAAACCAATTCATAAATGCATTCTAATTGAAGACCATTTCTTTTTTTAATATTGAATGAAGTCTGGTACTGAGCATGATTCACTTATTATATAAACCTACTGGCCTTATATAATTACTACATCGCTTCATTTTCTGTTTTCTAGTATATAATAAATATTTTAGTATTTCGTTCATCACGTTATCATTATTTAATATCTATTAATCCTATAAATATGTATATTTAAGGGAAATCTACGCCTTAAGATCTTATTTCGCTTAGATTAAGCGCATCTCTGACCATTTTAAATCGTTTTTTAAATTGTAAGAAATGGTTTCATCAATTCAGGGGGCTATCAATGCAACGTTTTCCGATTCTTCGTCTCGATTCTCGCTCATTAGGACCCCCCTTACCGTTTACAAACAACACCTAATCACCAAACGAGCGAACACTACTCTATCAAAGTATTAATAAATTAACAGCCATTATTCATTTTGCACGCCACCCAATTATATTTCTAGTTAGATTGACCTTTTAAATTTATCCTTTGTCAATTTATTTATTCGTAAATTATATGCGAATAATGTAAATGATGCCTGCGAGCGTGTCTACGTAGTAAATCTAGGCGAGTCGACTCAACGCGGCTACGGATCGCGGCGGTAGTCCAGTTATTTGCAAAACCGCTATTTATAGCAAACCCATAAGCGAACCAGTATTAGACACACTTATGGCAAAAATTGCACTTATTACATTTCATGTATTTGATCCTATTTTTTGTACTTTTATATGTGGAAATGTAACCTACAAACAATATATTAATATATAAATTAATATATATAACCCAAAACGGACACAATAGTAAACTTAGTATAATCTATTTTTGCTTGTTTTTGTCTTATTATCCCTTGCTTATATGTTTTTCTTCTTCTTCTTTAATGTTCATGGCCTCGATCTGTGCTTTGAGGGCACGATATATTCCGCCAATATCGCGTAGAATGAAGAAGACACGATGGAGATTAATATAAACTTACAGTTGGCCGGTAATTAGTGAATATACTTGTTATCTACGACAACATAAAGACGTCACATTAATAAACATAAATATTATTATTATAAATTTTATATAAATAAGTTTAATTAATAAATAATACATAATGATTATAGTTTTTATGGGTGACAGCCTAACTATCTAAATAAAAAAGCCTCAAATGGAAACCTGGTCCAGGTTTGCGCGTTAGATTTATTTATTAAATATTAAGATTTTCAAAAGATTGTTAGACGCTTAAATAACTTTCCATCATACAACAATATATATATATATATGTATAGAATAAACTAGGAATCCCTGTTCTATAAACGGTGAAACCAGATTTTTGACCGAAAGGCTGGCTTTAGGATTACTAAAACATAATGCAAAATTGTCAAATATAAATTGTTAAAAATAAGGGAATCAAAGACGAGACCTCTATCGATTATGCGGCACAGCACCATACTATTATTGTATACAGCAGCAACTTGAGGGTTTTCCAGGATCTAACAAGGCTGGAATCGCAAATCTTTCATATACAATTTCGGCTTGTTTTCGACATCGCATACCTACATGTCGAAAATTGTTGTGTACAAAGGTAATGTGTCATTTTTAAAGATATAACTTTACTATATCAATGATTTTGCTAGTTTAGTATTTTGCAGTAAAATAATGCGGAATAATATATAAAGTTAGCGTCATCGCTAAGTCGCAAGTATAAGTTGTTATTTTCAAGACTGTTACACGAACAATTTGGAATGCATACCTTACGTAAAATGACGGTAGACTGTTGTTGATGTAATTAGTAATTATAAACATCAATCGCCTCAATCGATGAACATTCATAGACTTATTTTAAATTGTATCTTTTGTATGTATGTAACCAACTTACTTCTACTTTTTTTACTCTTTCACTTTATCATACTTTTTTGAAGGTCATCAACTGTTTAATATTTTGTCATCAAGTTTCTACAATCAGAAACTCATATAAATAATTACACTAATATTTATTGATAAATGATAGTAGATAGATTAAAAAAACTTCGATCGGCGAGGTATAACATATACCAATTATATGAATATTTTATATTCAAGTATTTTTTCTCTGGCGATGTCAACCATAGAGTTATTAGAACTACAGTAGGGAAGCCATAGGCAGGCCTGTAAGTGTCACAGTAAATAATTAGAGAGAAGATAAAACTTGTATACATCATCTTTGTCTTAACACACATATAAAAAAGAGACAGATAGAAGACCCTTATTTGATATCTCTTTATTGTAATATGGTACATTTTGACCTGGCTTCTCTACTCTAATTATAATAACTCTATGAGTAAGATACAGGCTATATGCACCTCATTAAGTAAAAGCCTGTTACTATTCCACAACTGGACATTGGGCTTCCTCTCTCCGTTTTTGGAGAGAAGGGTTGAAAATAAGATCTACCACGCTGCCCCAATGCGGATAGGTAAGATAGACATATTCCCAGATTTCACAAACGATGTTTTTCTTCACTAATAAGCGTTTAATAAATTACAAATATCAATAAGACACTTAATTTTTAACAGAAAAACTCATTGTTTCCTGTCCTGGGCTTGAAGCCGTGACCTCCTCGGAAGAGTCGTACGGTCTCACCGCTAGGCTATCACAGCTCTACACTCATTAACACCTCACTCAAGTGCAATGTACTTCATAAATTCATAGTTTTTCATTCAGCCATATAATTTAACGGGTACGTGTACGTACAAAAAGCTGTTTAAAATGCGTTATGAACTTTACAAGAAAACTAGTATCCTCAAGGCCGAGGAATATCGAGCACGAGCACCCCGCCGCAGGTGTTAATAGGTGACGATGACAGCTTGCTGTCAGGTGGACAGTTCGCAACAAAACACGTTTTATGACAGAACAACTTCATATTTATGACAAATATTCATGTTGGCACGTGGCGCGCAACATATTTACAAGGGCTTATATGTTTTGACAGAGAGCTGTGATAGCCCAGCGGTGAGACCGTGCGACTCTTTCGAGGGGAACACGAGTTCAAGCCCGGGCAGGCACCAATGAGTTTTTCTATTAAAAACTCATGTGTCTAATTGATAATTGCAATTTATCACACGCTTTTCGGTGAAGGAAAACATTGTGAGGAAACCTGCATATCTCTAGAGAATTCTGGAGTTATGTGTAAACTACCAATTCGCATTGGAGCAGCGTGGTGGGTCTTAGCCCCAACCCTCTCTTCAAAAACGGAGAGAGGAGGCCTATTCCTACCAGTGGGATTGTAACAGCCCGCTACTTTACTCTAATTTTATATATTTTGAAGTGAAACTTTTTTACGCACTTGACTCGGGGAGTAAGCTCGTGAACGCGACGAGAGAGTTGGTAAGATAGTGAAGATAGAAAGAGAGAGATACGTTTCGTCTCCATGACGCTAGTAGGGCTTCTGCGCTCTCCTTTCCGCATTTCGCAACCTCTATGATGCTTCTGTTTTAGCCCGTCCCAGTTACGCTGTTAACAACGTAACTGGGACGGGCTAACACAGAAGCACAGCCGTTAGGGCTAACAACATACAGTCACGTAAAAAAAACAAGGTTTCGTATATTACTGCCGGGTCGAAAAGTGAAAGCTTTAAAAGCTAATATAATTAAAAACTTTAGTGTTGTCTAAAGCACTCCTTTCTTTGTCTATAACTATTGTATTGAGTGTCAAGATGTAATTAAAGGCGAGTACATAATTATTAATTAAAACATGCTTATTATCATTTTCGAAGTAACTTACAAATATTTTCGCCCTTCAAGTTTCGCTAGTACATCTAACCTATTATATCGCAGAATAGCATAGTCATAAGAACTTATAATAAAAATTATTTTAAATGATTTATTTATTGCGATTTTGTCGTGGAGCCTATCCTCCTGATGGTGCTTCGGTTTAGGGGCGAAACGATCGTCGAGATTTTGGTGATAGTTGTGTGTACTGCTTGTGTGCATTGTTGCTGGCGGAGGCGCTTTGGGATGCATCTGGTGACTTGTCCTGCATGTGTAAGGTACGTGAATTTTGCCTGCTTCATACAAATTAGCTTTGCATGCATTCGCTTAATCCGTGCGGATTACAGCAAGGTATAAGTTAAGTTCTGTTATAGTGTCTGAAAAATTATTTTTTTGTTTTTACTGTTATTATTTTCTACTATTGCTCATACACCGTCTCGTTGCACGGATAACAGTCCGTAAAGCGTTCATAGTAAACCGTTTCTGACGTCGGTCGGCCGTGGCTTTTCGCCCCACTCCCAGCTTTCCACTAGACGTTGCTCAAAACCGTGGCCCGGCCTCGCAGGAGGCACCCTCAGCATAACGTTATCCGACGCTAGCAGAGCTTCTGCGCTCCATTCTACGCATTTTGCAACCTCGACGACGCTTCTGTCCAGGCCCGTCCCACCTGTAGCTGTGAAAACTATTAGGGCTACAACATAAAGTCAATTACTGCATACAGTCAGTCAGTTCGAAAACAAATGACATTAAAAAACAATAATCGCATTTTTGTTCATACGAGCCTATAGCTTGAAGCCCGAAATATACTTTTTGCTACAATTTGTAATATAAAAGTAATAATTTAAAAATTAAAAAAAATATATTATAATGCGCGGTACAGTAAATAGAGAATATATTTAGTGCTAAATGTATAGTGAACTTTCCGTTTTTTCATAGCCGATAAATGCAGGATTAGTAAAACATGCACAAACATCCACCACAGCTATCACAATACCCAAGCACTACACACGTTCACTATTACAAACTCAACAATCCTTTCGCCCCACAACCGAAGCATCATCAGGAGATAGACTCCACGACAAAATCGCAAAATCACATAAACAATTTGTAATGCTTTTCTGGCCACCTACTTACCTAGGCTACAAGGTAGCCTGGTAATTTAATATGTGCTTAGTTAATTTTATAACTCATCTTGCATTAAGTTCCATAAAACTATCGTAATGAAATCTACACAAACAATTTTAAAACGCGAACATTCACAAGAGAGTCACTGAATTAAACACCAGACCAAAAAAGAGATCCAGACACTGTATATTACTACCATTTACCAGACACTATCTGGTTAATAACCGTCCTATTAATATTCTACTGTTGTACAAAAGATTTACTTTCTCCTTTGGAGAGATATATAGAATTTGTACGAATTGACGCTTTATGTTTGCCCCGAAACTTCAGAGATATGCAAGTTTACTCACAATTTTCTCCACCGGCTTTACCAAATTCGGCTCAACTCACCTTAATCGCCTTTTATGACACCTCGGTAAGAAATTAGGGTGGTCTATTCTACTGAGCCGGATAGCACATGGCAGGTCAACTCACCTTAATTGCCTTTTATGACACCTCGGTAAGAAATGAGGTTGGTCTATTCTACTCAGTCGAATGCCACACTGCGGGTCAACTTACCTTAGTCGACTGTTGCGATAACTCGGTTAGAAATGAGGGTGGTCTATTCTACTCAGCCGGATACCACACGGAAATATATATCAATTAAACCTATTAGTTTTTAAGAAAACCTCATAATTTTCCTGCCTGAAGTTCGATTCCGTGGTGAGATTTCTTGTCGTTCTAAAGAACGTCACATATTCATGCCATTTAGTTATCACGGGTCTCTACTCGATATTTAAAATATATATTTTATATAAATTTAACTTTAAAGTAGAAATAAAGACAAAGGCCATTACAGGATATTTATTCTTTTTTACTCATTGCTAAACTCGCAAATCGCAAACGCCTTGAACGACGTACCTACTTCGGTGCGCGGACTTTTACAAGTTAAGGACGCTCGAAACGTGATTTGATAGCAGATGGCATTTTTAAACGTTTTTTTATATAGATAATATAAAAGAACAGACGGATCACCAGATCGTAAACGCGTTATCCTGAATCCTACAACATGAAAACGACTTGTATTAAAAAAATTGACTTAGCCGGTTACCACACAGCGGGTCGAATTGCCTTACTCGCCTTTAACGATACCTCGGTAAGAAATGACGGTGGTCTATCCTACTCGGCCGGATACCACACGGATTCAATCTAATTATTGTACGGAACACTATACTTAATAACCTGGTCGTCTAAAATTTTCTATTAAGTTTCTATTGAGTGAACAGCAATTTGAACACCGAGACGCATTCAAAACTAATTCGTCTCAAACAAACCGAGACTGTTGTAGTGAAACAGATAGCGGGACATCTAAGTATGTAGTTATAAAGGCTTTTTAAGTGTTTGAAATAATATTCCAAACACCCATATTAAAACTACAAATGCCTAGGTCAATAGGAATTTTTATATAAAGCTAGTTGCAGAGGTGAAAAGTTACATTGGCATTTTTTATCTTGGTCCTGAATACGCGCTGACTACTTACTGACAGCAGTCAGTCAGTACTAAATAAGATAATAAAAATATGATTAACTCAAGTTTCTGAACCTCTTCAATATACTTACTTCATATCTTCCCATAGATATCTTAAACTAGAAAAAAGAATTATCAAACTTAAAAATCATTTAAAGGAATAGTGATAAAACTTTAACCTTATTGATAAAGTTAAGATTTTTTTGAGAATTTTTTTTTTAATAATGCCTTCATAAAGCGAAAAACTTGGAATCCTCTGTAACTTGCATATATTCGATGACATCTGCCCGCTTAATATATGTATATACACTTCAATAAACGTTTAAACGCAAATTAGTAATGAAGCCCAATCACCGCAACAAAAGCAAAAAACATCACAAACCTAGAGAAATTATTGTTCAGAAATCAATAAAAATACATTACAACTCAATTTCAATCTCGAAATCACTGCGTTTTAAATCCATTGCTCATCATTAGATAGAAAAAAACCTTCGGTCCGGGTCAATAGTTAGACAAAGGATTAGTAAGATTGTAGTAGTCGGTCGGGTCGAGTCAAATACTTTACGGCGAGTTTATTAATTAAGGCGGCCGACCTTGCGAGCGGCACTTGCAAGGAGGTCGGGCGCGTGCGAAAGAGACGGAACTAGCCTGCGCAGCTCGCACCACGTTCTTCGCACCCGATGAAATGAGGACTCGTTATTAGTGAAGGATGCGCTGTGTTTGATTTATATCGAACGCTACACACACCGTTTGGAAGGTGCAAATTGTAACAAACCATCGATGTATAATAAAATCTAACGTTAACTTCAGTAACCATCTCTTACCCCTCGCGCCTGACGCGGCGCGTCATCAAGCCGCCATGCGATCGACTCTCCTCATTGACCTTCCGTTATCTGTAGATTATCGCTATAAACATATTTTTTTGTATCATTTCCTGAAAACCGTTCTAAAGTAAACAGATAAATATAGCTTTGCCTTACTTAACCTTAGCTTTAATTTAATTATAAATGCATTAACACATTATAGTCATAAAACATTAAATATTTTTTATAGGCTAAATCAATTAAATCGTATAAATAAATTATAAATCAGTCAGTAGGTGCTAATAAAAAACTTTAAAAATAGAGGTCTTACATAAATAATGCATGTAGAGGTGTGCATGCGAAACAATTAGTAACAAGTGTTTTAAAACTATATAAATCAATGCGAAACTAATCAACAAAGAGCTTTAAAAGTAGCTCGGACGCAAAGCAATTATGGATGCTAAGAGGCGAATCTACAGTAAGCTGGTACACAATAACGTATCATACCAACACAAACACGCGCCGAGTACCGGAGAGAACAATCACAGAAGAGCGCGAGCCGCCCGCCGGCAGATCACTCGAAACCGCACCTTAAGCTCATTGTCAAACCGATTACAATAAACAAACAGGGACAGACGCGGTTGGAATCCTGTCAAACAAGCGAGTTCGAGCGTTGACTTATTATCGGTAGAGCATTTCTGTCGCCCGACGTGAAAACTAAAACTAAACCCTTAAACAATAGCGATAAGATAAAAATTTGTATGCATCTAAGTTTGTACAGGTAAGACACGGGCGCCGTCGCTTACTGCCCACGCACACAGACACAACTCTGCGCTGCCATAAATAAAAGATTCCTACAGAAACAATTGTTGCGTGGAGGCGAGTTGAGGCCTCAGTGAATGTACATAGTCGACTAATCGCCGACGGCCGATCGCGAAAGTAGGTGACCGTCCGTGATTGACGTTCTTATGAAACCACGTTAGATGACATTTAAACTAGGATAGCCAACGCGATACACCCACCATTAATCAAAGGCTGTTTATTATTTTATACGTTTCTCACTTTATCTCTAACACGCTCCCGCTATCGAAAATAATAAATCGTCATATATACATATACTAAAGTATTTCTTCTTCTTCTTTCTTCTTTAGGTCAGGGGTACCTCCAATCCTAGAGATGCACGGGTATGCGAACCCGGCCTCCCGAGCTACTACTGCCTTTCCCTTACCTTCCAGGTAGTAGTATCCCTCAAATCCCAATCCCTTTAATAACTTTCTTGTATCCTGCCCCATATTGTCCCATCCCCAACTTCTCCTTTCCAAAATGCCGTGTGGTATCCGGCAGAGTAGAATGGACCACCCCTCACTTTCTTGCCGAGGTGTCGTAAGAGGCGACTAAGGTAAATTGGACGGTATTACCTCAACGTCCACCGCTGTCCTACCGGGCAAAGTAGGCCTCAATAATTCCCGAGGAGGGTTGACGTCAGGCAGGCGGCCGGTCATAAAATACTTGCCAAATACAACATGGTTACATATACTAAAGTATTTATCACCTACTAATCACGGAATAATTCACCTGATAAGAATGTTACATCATTGTAAATCAATATCAGCGGATGATAAAAAAAATGTTTTCTTATCAATATCGCAACATTGGGCTATCAAATATATTTTTATTTCGTTAGGGCGATTTAAATATTTTGACATGTTTGTCTCACTAATCCTAACTCCACGGAATCCCTGTTCCGAGATAACGCCGCTCTACTTAACCTCACCACACAGAAACGCGTAAACATGAAACAATACGGTACAATAGCGCAACGGTATTTCTGCATCTAGCATTAAAGAAGTCAATCTATTTTCGCCCTTGTTGAGAAGGTAATAGAGTGTACCTAGTTTTTAACGTGTTTACACTCGGTCGGACGCCGTATGTACGGCTACGTACACCCGTGCACTCGTAGGCGTGCTACGTAGTACAAACACACAGACAGTAAAGGTTTGTCCGCGTAGGTACTCGGTGACGTTAATGTGTGGGAATGCTAGGGAAATTTATACGCGTTGTTCATTTCGTTCAGCATCACACGGTCGACGTAATTCACACATTTGTATCGCTTTATAAAACATTCGTTGCTCTTGATATTAACATTAATTGCGTTAACGCTGCCGATGTTATCGAGCACTCCGAATTATGGTTGTAATGGATTTAAATCGGCCAATTTTTAATTTTAATTTAATTATCATCAAAGTACAACGTCCGTAGTAAATTGGTCTATATGAAACGTAATTCATTATAATGATTGATTATTTATATAAAAACTAGACTTCAGAATAGAGATAAATATAATACGTCACTCTTCAATCCGTCAACTGTGTCCATACCAAAAATTAAAGCGAACCGTCATTCCGTTCTGGTGGTATAAAGAACAAACAAACAACAACTTTTTAGGCATGTCAACGATACGCACAGTCGCAGGTACCTGTTACGTCAAATAATAATGTTGTTGTAGCTAGTAAACTAAAGTAATAAAGCGTTCATCATAAATCATTTATCGTTTTCGATGACTCAGTCAGTGGATTTTAAATTATAGTTCCAATTATATCCTAAGCATCTCATACCAATAGTTTACATTACGTTAAATTTATTGCTTCACTGTGACAAGTTCATTGCTAACATGTTACAAATACGCTAAATCAATGGAAATTGGTCAAACTGATACCACTTATATCAGTGGCTTCCAACTACCTTCCAGTTAGATCGACTATATGATCCTGCCGATCAATTAGCACACACAAACACACGTCATACATGCACGTCAGTAGTGATGCAGTAGTGATTTCCAGTTTTTTGACGTCACATGATCGTGACGCCTCATTCGAAACGACGTGATGACTCATCTTAGTTTCACCCGTTCTAGACTAAATGTCCTAAGCCGTGGTATAGTCCCCCAGGTGTCACCCTTAGGATGACGTAGTAGGGCTTCTATACTGTACTTTCTGCATCTTATTACACTGTAAAGTCAATTTCTATCAAATCCAATTAACAAGCCAAGTAAAAATTTGTGATGATAAATCTGCTCTTATCAATTCTCTTACAGATTACTCATAAAAATAATTTATAGAATTAGGCGTTACTTTGCGGAGATCCATAATACAAAAGTAATAATAAAATTATTTTGCTATAATCCGCGATACAGTAAATAGAAAATATATATAGTGTTTAATGTATAGTGGATTATCAGTATTTTCATACCCGATACGTGCAGGATTCGTAAAAGCACATGCACAAACCTCCACCACTTCCACCAAAATACACAAGCACTACACAGTTTCACTATCACAAACTCAACAATCGTTTCGCCCCGCAACCGAGGCATCATCAGGAGATAGACTCCACGACAAAATCGCAAAGCTTTGCGGTTTTGTAATTTTATTATTACTTTTGTATTACTCATAAACTTTAAACATAAAAGCGTTAGAATCTGAATAGGAAACCAATCCTCGTCAAATTGTAAATGATACATTTGTGAACCTCAATAATGGATCGACATCACTAGTGCAACCATAACTTCAAATGCTAGTGAGTAGAAAATTAAAATTAACCAACCCCTAGTTAAATAACGCGTATATTTAGAGAATACCAATAATATAGCTAACTAGATCAACAACAACTTAAACTTCACACGTGCGCAATATGGACGAACAGTCAACTGTGGGATATTGAAAAAACTAGACGAAGAATATTAAAAAATTTAACATATTCCTATAAATAACAGAAAAAAACGCACCGTCCTAAAGTAACGGGAATTTATTAGATCATACTCGTACAATAACATTAATAGATTTACTAATGCTCGATCATCCTCAATACTAACTAGTAAAGCATCGAATATGATTGAATGCAAAAATAGTTCTAAAACTACTAAACAAAAGCCTGGATTTACTAATGGTCAGTTATCTCCGATACTAACTAATAAGGCAACATATAAGATCAATTTTAGTAACAGTTCTATTACTACATACAGTTCTACTAACAAAAGTCCTAAAACTTGACCTACCTGGAATATTTCAGATCGTAGAACCACGTTAAATTTCGTACTCTATCAAATATAGATTACAAGAGTAAATTAGTAAATCTTGGGAAATTAAAACAAGAACTCTTATTAGTACATGTATAAAGAGAAAACAGAGTTAAAAAATTCATAACAAATCGAAAGTTTAAGCAAATGAAGTCGGGTTGCTTTCTAGAAATAATAATGTACACGCATATACTCGTAAGTGAACTCGCATTCACGGTGGATCGGCGCGCTCCGACCGCTGCATACAGCGATCACTGTTGGATTCTCTATTAAAAACAGTTCTTTTAGAAATCGATACCTTTATAGCAATCTACAGTCCTATTAAGTGTTTATGTGTGTGGAATTGATGATCTCAATGCCATAAAACATTGACAAAATCATATTACTTTCACAGAATGTATCCAGATCCCTCACTTGTGAAGATGTGTCGACGTTTAGGCAGTTTCATCCACCGTAGTCACGAAACCTGCATCTTAGATTGTGACAAGTCGTAATTTAAATTATCAATACACAATACACAGTGCCGAATGAATAAGCGTTATCACTTTACTTTTATAGAAGAAAAAACCCTTTAGTCAAACCTCCAAGTTCAGATGTAGTACATCGGAAGATAAAATCGATAAAATGTACTCACTGACCTCCTAAGAAAGTTCGAAGTTTGGGTAATGGAAATATCTAGCTAGGCGTTGAAGGCATTAACGATATCAGTTTTAAATAAGAAAATATTTAGAATATTTTGATTCCCTCAATCATGGCTATCATTGTCGCTGAAAACTTAACGACTGCTCGAGAAGTTATCTACAAAGATGCATTACTGTCATATTGTATATTCTTTACCTTCATGGTGGATACAATAAAGTATAAGTAAGTCCCATACAATACATATTACACATTAATTCAATAAGCACATTTATTGTACCTTTAAAACTAACAAAAGACTGAGAAAATGCTAACAGCACCTTCACTATTAGCTCTCGTGGAATGGACTTTAGTCATAAATCATGTTCGTATACGGCATACAAGTAACCTACGGAATCCAATACTCACACTTGCACTTGTACTTGACCAGACTTGTGTACACATTTGTACTTAGCGAAGCGCGCCCACTCTGATGAATACTCGAATATTCACAATTGTCGAAAAAGTGTATGTGGCATTTTAATTTAATTTTTTAGTGATTTCAATGACTAATATATCTTTGGGCATCTTTTATTGAATAAATGTAGCTTAAGACAACTTAGAAATAGACAACAATAAACTATACAGTTTATTGTTGTTTTATTTTTCACGTATTGAAATAAATATACAGCTGGAGCGGACATATCTTGTCTGGTGACGTCTTCCTATACTGGCAACGATTTTGAAGAATGAAAGGCTAACGGATTAAATCTCATAATTCTTAGATGCCCTTACAACAAATAGCCTTATGGGTCATCAGTTCCTTCCGGTGCCAACTCCTTAAGTATCATACCTATGATCTTAAATTAATTCATGAAATTCAGATCACTCTTCTCTAATGTTTCTTTTTATCCAGAGTCCAGATCTTAGCAATAATATAACATGCACAGCACAGGAAAATTTACGAAAAATTAAAGAATGCAGCCTTAGTGATTGTCATTCTGAACTTTAAGAATCCTTCTTAATTTTAAGTTATTCATAGAATGTATATAATAAATATTATGCAGTTTGATGTTTGATTACTATACAACTTGACCTAAGTTTTTTATACAGTGCTTTAAAAGTTTTTATATTTCTCTGTTAATTTGTAAGTTATTTAATTTATAGAATAAGGATTTTTTACTTTGCGGTGATTCATAATACAAAAGTTATAATAAAATGATTTCGCTATAATCCGCGATAAAGTAAATAATAGATAAAAAGTAAAATACATATAATGCCAAATGTAGAATGGACTATCCATTTTCATATCCGATACATGCAGGATTCGTAAAAACACAAGACACAAGCACTACACACGATCACTGTCACAAACTCAACAATTGTCCCGCAAGCGAAGCATTATCAGGAGATAGACTCCACGACAAAATCGTAAAATCTTTTTTTATTTAAGTGTAAGTAGAATAAATGGACTAGTTTCGTAGCTCCATGTCGTCTGACTTGATGCAGCGCTAAGCGGGATGTTAATAGTAACGTCAAACGGGCGCCGTTTTTATTACAAAACGACACCCACGTCCAACGTGGCCGCTATGATATGCTCGCCTTAATTATCAATCCACCTAAACTGAATCGAATCCGTTTTCATAGACACAATTTTACTGAATATATAAGAAAATGCTTTAGTGATGGAGCAATACGAGAATTAGACTTATTTTAAACATACTAATATTATAAATTACCTGTGATAGACCGTGCGACTCTTTCGAGGGGAACACGAGTTCAAACCCGGGCAGGCACCAATGAGTTTTTCTATTAAAACTCATGTGTCTAATTGGTAATTGCAATTTATCACACGCTTTTCGGTGAAGGAAAACATCGTGAGGAAACCTGCATATCTCTAGAGAATTCTAGAAATATGTGTAACCTACCAATCCGCATTGGAGCAGCTTGGTAGCTCTAAGCTTCAATCCTTCTCTCCAAAAACGGAGAGAGGAGGCCTTAGCCCAGCATTGGGCATAGTAACAGGCTGTTACTTTTTTTTTAGATCTTCCTAAAATGTGGATTATAACAAAATAATTATATCATTATTACACGACAACAAACACTTTCTGAATCCAATGTTTACAACATCAACAAATATAAACATATCTGGATACCGGTCAAGCCAAGTCTTCAGCGAGGACGGGTATACAAAGGGAAAATGGTACTGGATAAGATACGATGTCTAGTTGACATGGGAACTACGCTAATTAGCTCACCGGAGTCAGGATGTAAAGTTAAGAAAGATGTGATTAAATGTTTAATTAGTATTAAGTAGTTACTCGTTACGTCTACCGTTTCTCAATCATTTGAAAGTTCTTAGAAATATCCACGTATGTCACTTGCTTATAAATCAAAACAGGTTATATAAAAACTATATACTTGTGAATATTAAAAACCCTATACCTACAGAGTGAATGCAATCCTTTCGCTAAAAATAAAAATTAAATTAAAAAAAAAATGATAAGAATATACTAGCTATCAACATATAGAACTTAGCGATGTTTTCAGTGACTGTTTGTTTTAAGGCTTACAAGCAGTATAATTTTCGATGATATACGATATATAACTACCAAAAATTGCGCACAATTATGAAGGATGTTCTAATTATTGCCAGTACAATATGATTCATTTATATGTAAGAAGTAAAGTAAAAAAAGGAAAGTAACAACCTATTACTTTGCTCTGCTCTTCCTGAAGAAAAGGTTTTACAGTTATAAAGTCTCTCCAATGCGAATGGTAAATTACACATCTCCAGCATTTGCATATATATGCAAATTTCACCATAACGTTTTCCATTAACATAAAATGTATGTGTATTTCAATTATTAGAAAAAACCTATATTTCCATTGAAATACACAAGTGTATGACCAGACTTTAACTCATTACATATTTATACTCATTAAAAATTAGCCCATCATGGCCTATGGACCCCAAACTTAAAACACCATTCAACTATATTTAAGTACTACGTGGAAGGGACTCTACCATTTCAACTCGTTAAGAAAATAAAACTTATACTTTACATTATTTTACGTATTTCGCTTGAATTCAATATACTTTAACATTTTCATTTATTAAGTATCTGTCCGCATGCTTTGTCCACTCTAGCCGTCCACCCAACTCTCTCTTTCCAAAAATGTTATTCCCTTCCTCGTTACAAATTCAATAATTATTACCCTTTGTTGCTATCTTTTTCGTCCCTTACTTTTTCATTTAACCTCTTCCTAAAAACCTCGTGTCAATTCTTGACATATTCTTTCTTTAAATACCAAACCTTACATATGTAAAATGAGAAACTTTTCAGCCGAACCTGTTCGCTACTAACAATGATATGTATTGATTTATTAATTCGCACACATATCTCTGAGCGGTCATTGTAACTAGACATTATTATCCCCGCCTCGATATGTGTATAAACCCATTAAAGTGATAAAGCACTTGTCACTTTACATTTGTCATTATAAATTGTTTTGCATTTAAACCATATTTTTTTGAATAATTTAGACTTCGGGGTTAGTTTGGGGTGATCTATAATACCAAAAGTAATAATGATATTGTTTTGCTATAATCCGTGATAAGGCAAATACAAATGCTAAATGCAGTATTCGTAAAATCGCTTGCACTAAAAATCTCTAGCGGAATCACAAAACACAAGCCCATATTCAATATCACAAACTAAACGATCATTTCGGAAGCAACCGAAACATCATAAGGTGATAAAAACCGCAAATTTTTTAAGTAGTGCGATTGACTTGACAAAAAAATTGTTACAAGTCTAACATTCAAATTATAACAGACATCTTTTAGAACTAACGATCAGATAATAACTATTCATAAGAAATAATTACTAAATAGTTTCATAAGTTAGCGTTCAGTTGCTTGCCTTTTACGTCATATTTTAATGTTAGTATTGTGTAGTGACACGTGATATGTCATACGTAGAGCGCTCTACACTTACCTACCGCATGCATTATATATCGACATTCTCATTTATTAAAAAATTCAGTGAATAATATCCGCCGTGTAGCATCAGACTGAGTAGAATAGACCCTCATTTCTTACTGAGGTGTCGTAAAAGGCAACTAAGGTAAGTTGACCAGCTGAGTAAAATAGGTACCACGCTCATTTCTTACCAAGGTGTCGTAAAAGGAGACTAAGGTAAGTTTACATCAGGCAAGTGACCGGCAACATGTAACAACAAAAACAAGTTGTGCCGACCCACTTAGAGGCATAAGGGCAGGAATATGATAAGTAAATAATAAAATAAAATTTATGTAATCTTTTGTTTAGTAAGGCAAAATAACCTTATTATGGTTATGCGGACGTATAAAGTAGGTACCAGATATACATCTAGGAAATATTTGCTCATCAATGACGCACTTAACGTAGCGTTCAGCATGCATTATCTTCCGGATCGGTCGAGTAATTCCGATTCGTAAAAGTATTATATTAGTCAGTGTTTTCGTACAACGGAATTTCAGTAAATATCCGTCGACGGTTTAGCGCATAATTTTGTTAGTACATGACATGTTTCAAACGATGCATTCGTATCTAAACCATCTTACTGATTTCATGCTATACAGTAATATTGTCATCAAGCGAGTCTCTCTACGTTTATACTTGGGGCAATTTACTATATATAATTTATATTCATAAATTTTCCTTTAATATATAATTATTATTTTTATATAAGTAACATATTTAAAGAGTATCCTATAAAAAAAGAGAAAAACTTTTTGATCTGATGATTTCCTAAATTAGATCGTGTTATACAACCACGCTCGCAATAAGCTATATCGTATAAGAAAGAGATCACATGAGAGTAGAGATTTTGCGTTTACTGACGCCAAAAAAAGTAAAAAAATTAAAGGCGCATTTCTTATTCCACCGGAAAAACGCAAATTACAAGTTCCTCTAATTGAACAGATCAGATACTTTAGAATATTAGTGTCCACTTGAGATCATGAGAGACAGCGTCATGATTTATTTACTTGTTCGCCACTACTTGTGAGTTGCTTATGTTCACACCCGAATATTCTGTTTTATTCAATGATATTATTTTATTCATACAGATATTATAGATACGATAGTCTGTCACTTAGAATTTCATGGCTTATCACGTGGACCAATATTAATGAAAAATGGCCCATATAGGGCCATTATTTGTGCCTCATATAATCAATATAAAAGCAATCGCGTTTGTCATTTGAGAACCGGTAGAAAGGTAGAGAGGTATTGCATTATTGCGGATAATTAAACGCGTAAGTTGGCGCAAACTAAGTCTCAGAAATCAGCACTTAATAAAGAGATTGTTGAGTGGAGCAATTTTCAAATAAAATTTAACGAAACTATATCCAGGAACCTTCGGTTGAATGGAAACCCTAAAATGATAACATAATGATTATGCAATCACCAAATGTTGTTGCCATACCATTGACGCGTGACGCTTTCTTTTATACTTACACAATTTAATTAAAAAGAACATTGTTGTGAAATCTATACATTTATGCATTGAGATATGTATTTCATGATAGAGATATAAAAAATATCAGTTTAAAAGCATTACTTGATCATAAGAAATATTCTCAACAAGAATATATATTAAAATCATTGAAAAACATTCACAGGATTCGTAAAAACACATGCACAAACCTCCACCGGTGCCACCACAATACACAATATTTATACAGGGTGGTACGGACGATATAACATTAAATGCATCCACTGATCATTTGTACATAATAGATAACTTTGCCATAATTAAATCTTCTTAAATATCTTTATTTTTAATATTTTCGTAGAGATTAAATATGAGTGAGATCTGACTTTGTCAGTAATGCATTAAAAAACAGAAGAAAACAATAACATGTTCTCTACCTCGCACCAGACTATTAGTTTTAGGTCAAGGTTATCTTTTGTTTCGTATGTCGTAATAGGATAAGGTCATTGATCTCTATAAATCATGGCTTTTAACCCATAATTAAAATTAATGTCGTATGGTCGGTACAGCACCTGTGTGGTATCCGGCTGAATAGAATAGGCTACCCTTATTTCTTACCGAGGTGTCATAATAGGCGACTAGGGTTTGTTGACGTCAGGCAAGCGGCCGGTATATAATACCTAACCAAATCGTGTAACAACATGTTTATAACATGTTGTGCAGACTCCATTTAGAGTAGGATAAAGGCAGAAGAATAATGATAATATCGTATGGTCGTTACCACCCTGTATAATAGTAATGATAGCTTTGCGATTTTGTCGTGGAGTCTATCTCCTGATGATGCTTCGGTTGCGGAGCTGATAATTTGGGTGTTCTCGTTTTGTCTGGACTTTTGAAATCCACATGATAAAGACCAAACTTTATACTGAAACAAAAATATGATGATAACGAGGTAATAAAAAAGTATAAAAACGAAGAAGTAATTAGTAATTAATAGAATTAGGCGTTACTTTGCGGAGATCCATATTACAAAAGTAATAATAAAATTATTTTGCTATAATCTGCGATACGGTAAATAGAAAATATATATAGTGTTAAATGTATAGTGGACTATCCGTATTTTCATACCCGATACGTGGACGATTCGTAAAAACACATGCACAAACCTCCACCACTTCCTGCTTTGCGATTTTGTAGTGGAGTCTATCTCCTGATGATGCTTCGTTTGCCGGGGCGAAACGATTGTTGAGTTTGTGATACTGAACGTGTGTAGTGCTTGTGTACTGTGGGTGAAGTGGTGGAGGTTTGTGCATGTGTTTTTACGAATCCTGCACGTATCGGGTATGAAAATACGGATAGTCCACTATACATTTAATACTATATATATTTTCTATTTACTGTATCGCGGATTATAGCAAAATAATTTTATTATTACTTTTGTAGTAATGATAGTGTTATGTTATCGCAATATAAAACCATCTTCCACACCTGTGTACCTTTCTTTACTGCGTGTGGCCAATTAATTCGGAACAAGTCCTAAAATAGTAACGGCTCGATACACCTATTTATATGACGGCCGTAAATCAGTTTGACAATCATGTAAATCGTTGCGATCGTAATCTTGGATGCGGACGCATGATGTCACGAACGAGGCCTTGCAGAGGTAGCAAAACTGCTTCTTATTATCATAAAACACTACGTCGTCAGTCAATTATAATTTCAAATCATTTTTCCGTCAGTGCGCTTATTGTGATAACAATCAAAACTCACAAAGTAATTTTGTTTAATTTGTTTACACAAATTTAACAAGAAGTTTATTCTTCATATTCTTTCATTACAATCCTTTATAAAAAAATATTTATTGTAGAAATTAAAGTGTGCAAGATTTTCTTTTCAAGGGATGTTTTAACTTTGACTTTAACTTGTATGTTAGGAAGTGAAGGGAATTTTTTTTGTACAGAACTCTAACATCATCATTCTCCTGCCCTTATCCCACTCTAAGCGGGGTCGGCACAACATGTTACAAACATGTTGTCACATGATTTGGCTACGTATTTTATGACCGGCCGCCCGCCTGACGTCAACTTACCTTAGCCGCCTTTTACGACACCTCGGTAAGAAAGGAGGGTGGTCTATTCTATTTTGCCGGATACCACACGGCGTCCATACAACTCTAACATATTAGATTTATTAATAACCAGCTGATTAAATTACTAGATTTATTAATAACTAGATATGAGAGTGTCCTGTAACATTATTACAGGTCCGAAATGTACTTTTGCGGATGGTAACCAAAAACCAAGATACGTTAACAATTTATTGTTAATACTTAAAAGATTAGAATTCAATAATTATACCTTATTAGAATACAAAGGGAGCTAATGGTGTAGTATAAGAAAACTATTAGTTAATTTGACTATACAATCGTACTTTCCCTTGAAAAGAAAAGTATAAAGGGAATTAGTGAATCATTCCTGATAAGTTGGCCCTGATAAGTCATCTCCAATTAACACTAAATATTAAGAGTTCTAGTCAGAAATTTAAAAAAAATACTAATATCATAAATGCGAAAGGCTGTTTTTCTGTATGTTACGCTTTGACGGCTAATCACAGTGTACAGCTGCTTTAAGGCCATCCATGTTTCTTTTTGGTTAATTGAGTATAATCCCACCAGGCTGCTCGTTTCAAATGATTTTCCAGTTATACAAATCCAAGTCATTCTCTTGGCCTACGCAGATTTCAACTCAATGTATTCCTTGAAACAAAAAATACATGATTATTTGTAAGTTTACATTAAATTCCTTTTTTTAGATAAACTGTTAAGGGTCTACCTCAGATTTGAACCCGCGCTCCTTTAATAAGTATACGTAGTCGCGACCTCTTAGCGGTAGAACATCAAAGCTTATATATAATGTTGAAAAGTAATAATAAAATTATTTTGCTATAATCCGCGATACAGTAAACAGAAAATATACAGTGCTAAATGTATAGTGGACTATCCGTTTTTTCATACCCGTTACATGTAGGATTCGTAAAAACACATGCACAAACCTCCACCACTGCCACCACAATACACTACACGTACACTACACGTTCACTATCACAAACTCAACAATCGTTTCGCCCCGCAACCGAAGCATCATCAGGAGATAGACTCCACGACAAAATCGCAAATTATTATTTTGAATTGTACCTATATATCAATAAGATAAAGTCATTATACAAAAACCAGTAATGGTCAAAAACTTATAATGTGCTGATTAATATATTCTTCATTTTTGATACTACGTATCAAGACTGTTTTACTATAAATTGTCTCACTTCGTAGGTTGGCTGGATAAGTTGATCTTTGTACTATGTTTTTTTACTGATAATGTTTTCTTACGTTTTTTTATGGTACATAAACAAATAAATAAATATTGAATTTGTTGATTCAATTGCATTTTTTAAGACTGGTTAGTATCGCGTAAGACACCAATTCTACTACAATTAGCAAAGAGCAACTATACAATGTCCATTTATTGTAAAAGGGGACATTTAGGCTTGCTGCCTTACTCTAGTATAATAACTATTATTATCACACACTTCATGTATGCGAAGTATATAGGAATGGACATAATTTTAGTGACTATATTTCTTACCTGAAAATCAGTAAATTTCTATTCAGGTGATAAAGGCCGAATTCAGAAAACACAGTCACGATAATTGTTCCAATTGTTGTATCGGTTATTGGTCTTATCGCAAAAAGTCTCGACCAACATTTCAAGACGCTCTCGCTTAGTTGCAGGATCAAGCGTAGGATACAGAAGGCAGTATTGCTTGGGATAGCACGTATTATGAGGACGTTCCTCACTCTGTATTCGTAACTACTTAGGTCCTTTTTCCGCTCCCCGTGGACCTCAATTTTTTTTTATGTGTTTGGTTTAGAAGCTATAAAAGAACAAAATCGTGATGGCATTACTATTTTGTCGTGGAACCTATAATTCTGATGATGCTTCCGTTACGGGGCAAAACGATCGTAGATTGTGATGGTGGTTGTGTGTTATGCTTGTGTCCATTTAGGGATACGTGTGACTTGTCCTACATGTGTAAGGTACGTGAATTGTGCCTGCCTCATACACTTAGCATTACATACATTCTCTTAACGAACGCGGATTATAGCGAATTATATTATAGCTTCTGTACTATGGATTTCCGCAAGGTAACGTCTGCTTCTATAAATCATGGTTTTGTTTTGAAAATATTTAAAAATTTATTAAAATCTGTGAATAAATAAATAAGTGAATAATTAATTACGGATAAGTCTTGAAAAATACGCGCCAAATGAGCAGCACTGCAAGAGAGAGACGGACTATGAGTGCCGCGACCTCGCGACTCATCTGCTATGCTTAATCGGGTCGAGCGTTCAATGTCATATCAAGTGCTGTCAGCAGTATCGAACGAGACAGAAAAACAATTATTATATCGAAAAATTTACTTTACCTCGTGCATTATCATAAAGAATCTTCGGTCGAGATTATTCGCTGCATTTCATCAGTATCTGTTTATTATTCTAACGCTCTGACGTCCCCAAACCGTTATGTTTGATCTAGTGGCACAAGGATAGAATACATTTTACTTTATGTTGCCAATTTTTTTTCAATGTTAGGAATAGTAACGTTAATCTAAACGTTCTCTCTAAAGCGTTCACTTAAAAAATGTATATTTTTTCGAACTGACTGTATTTTCGGACGGGCGAGCGTAGAAGCATCGCCGAGGTTGCGAAATGCAGAGAGTAGAGAACAGAAGCTCTACTTATGTCGGGAAACGTCGTCCTAAGGGTGCCTTCTGTGAGGAAATGATTATTAAACAAAACCTCCAATTAATAGTCACCGATCTTATTACTTGAGTCAAATCAACAGCATCCGATACTTATCTGAGCATATCTTGCTTATTATCCTCATGAACATGAACAAATCCGCACCTATCTCGGTTCCCGTTCTCGTTCTGCCTCTGCGCCGTAGTACCCCGCAGGCGACTAACTTAAACGGTTAGCCTAAAATCATAATCATGTCACAAACCATCCACTCTATGTTACCTTAAACCGTGATTGTACCTAACAGGATATTTTCTTAAAACTAAAAATAAATAAAATTATTTCCCATAATTATAGCATTATAGCAAAATGATTTTATTATTACTGTGATTATTATAGATCTCCGCAAAATATTGCCTAATTGTAGAAATTGATCATTTTCAAATTTTTACTGCATCTTATTAAAATTATATATTCTATACAATTTTTATATGTATCTACTGATATTCTACAACAATTATAAAAACGTAGTTCCCAGAATATCACCTTATATTATATAAACCTCGTGTTAACATTATTTAATATAAATTAAACAATTGTTCCACGAGTTTCAACGTTGGTTTGTTTTTTTGCAGAAGTCACTTACAATACATTTTAAGTCGTTTTCTATACAAAAGAATTATCTTTAATTACGTCAATGAAGTAACAATGAAGCCAATTTAGGTAAAAATAAAACAAAATATAGATATTTAACAGGACGAAAAGATTGGTTCCCATTCTACAGAATAACCCGAATCGTCTTGTGATTCGATTTGTGTTATATTAAAAAATATTTTGGTTAAAATAATTGCTGTAAACTATTGACATCATGAGCTGTGATAGCCTAGCGGTGAGACCGTGCGATTCTTTCGAGGGGAACACGAATTCAAACCCGGGCAGGTACCAATGAGTTTTTCTATTAAAACTCATGTGTCTAATTGGTAATTGCAATTTATCACGCGCTTTTCGGTGAAGGAAAACATCGTGAGGAAACCTGCATATCTCTAGAAAATCCTGGAGATATGTGTAACCTACCAATCCACATTGGAGCAGCGTGGTAGTTCTTAGCTCCAACCCTTCTTTCCAGAAACAGAGAGAGGAGGCCTATTCCCAGCAGTGGGATTGTAACAGGCCGCTACTACTACTTTATTGGCATCATAAGAAAACGCAGATTTGATCTACGACCTACATTAAGAGAGTCACTGTACTCGGAGTGTATCCGCGTGATGGAATCTTAAATGATATAAAGGAGTAAAGAACCGAAGTCTCTAAGACAAGCATTTTAAACAGCATGGACGAAGCGCTAGAGATTGGACCCTCAATGTGTAGGGGTGGCGTACTGGACCTTGTACCTTACCTTGTACTGGAAAATACACCAAAGGATTGTAACCGGATTGTAAGGATCACAAAAAGTCATAAATAAAAAACTGAAAATGTTTAAATAATTAAGCCCTCGTAGAAACAAACAAATAACAGTTATTGTAAGATTCACACTGATTAAATCTAACAAGAATAGATTATAATATTCAACGCCCAGAAAAATAACGTTTTGTTAAACATTGTAGTTAGTTTACTAGGTAGTAATTAAAGTCACGTATGTTATATGTATCGTATGCTATTAACTTATTTGTAGAGTAATTAGTATAATATTATTGAATGCATTTTTTGTACATAATTACTTTACAAATTGGGTAAAACGAAACCAGTAAAGTGATTAATTAATTGTTACAGTGTTTTATTTCAGAAAAGTCAAATATGAAAAGAAGCTAAGGAAAAATCCCAGATACCATCGAACGCAAATGCGTCGCTCAAAACACGTGAGTCATTTCTAATTGAAAATAGATTTATTGACGAAGACTTACAGATTATAAACATGATAACAGCACTGTTTAGAGATTAGTAAATGAAAATTTCAGAACTCAATGTATCATCTAGTAATCAAAAACAACTACTTCACAAATCTCCCGCTGTAAGCGTAAAAACATTTACGCCTAATTCTATAAATTAAATAATTTATAGAATTAGGCGTTACTTTGTGGAGATCCATAATACAAATTTATCGCGGATTATAGCAAAATAATTTTACTATTACTTTTGTATTTACTTATTTAGCACTACAACCCATTAAGTATACAAAGTATGTAAGTAAAGATTAGTTTGTACCCGTGACTTCGTCTGCACAGAATAAATATATACCTAAACGTTATATTCACGAAACAATCGTGGAGATTGTCGTTGTGAGTATGTGTAGTGCTTGTGTGGAGTGTTGCGGCGTTTTGTGATACGTGCGACTGGTCCTGCATGTATAAGGTATTTGAACCTTGCCTGCATAATACATTATATAGCATTACATAGATTCTCATAACAAACGCGAATTAAAGCAAAATAATTATGTATTATGGAATTCCGCAAAGTAACGCGTGCTTGTAAAAATTACTTAAAATAATCATTTGCTACGTTCGGACATAAGGTAACAACAGACAAACCCACATACTTTTTCATGTATATCATATCTTTATGGATAAAAAAGTCTATACCACATTTTTAATTCTTAACGAAATGCAAAAGCTATCTAGAAACATCAAACATAGTAGCTTGTAGCCACTGATACACTCGTATTACGTCTGTTAAAATTTAACAGCCGTGTGCGAACTTAATGTCGTAACGTGATGTGTGGTGAAACAACGCTTTTATGTCACTAACGTCCATTAAAATATGTCGTCGAAACTAGCCCGAAGTGTTGATAAGACAACCTGTTTAAACCGTTTACAGTTTGTCTTCTTAGCTTAGATAAAATCAGTGGCACAGTCCTAGCAGCGATGTAATCGGTACTGGTGTTGACATTTTACGTAATTATGTAACAAGTTTGCGACGATCAGTAATTAGCACATTTTATGGATCCGCGTAAATATTATTTCGAATTGAATATATCGCTTAGTCATCATCATTCTCCTGCCCTTATCCCACTCTAAGTGGGGTAGGCACAAAATGATAGAAACATGTCACATGATTTGGCTACGTATTTTACGACCAGCCGCCTGCCTGACGTCAACTTACCTTAATCGCCTTTACGACACCTCGGTAAGAAATGAGGATGGTATATTCTATGCAGCCGGATATCACACGGCACATACCTTAGTCGCCTCTTACGACACCTCGGTAAGAAAGGAGGGTGGTGTATTCTATGCAGCCGGATACCACACGGCACATACCTTAGTCGCCTCTTACGACACCTCGGTAAGAAATGAGGATGGTCTATTCTATGTAGCCGGATACCACACGGCACATACCTTAGTCGCCTCTTACGACACCTCGGTAAGAAAGGAGGGTGGTCTATTCTATGCCGGATACCACACGGCGTGATCGTTTAGTATTAAAGTGAAATCGAAAAAGTTGCAATTAGCAATTAGGCATAGCGTAGCGCCTAGAAATCTAATGACTGTTAAAAGAGACCCATAACTTGGAAGAGCAAGAAAAAAGTTTATTAATAGATGAAATAAGGATTACAATGTATCTAACTCAATGAAGCCTAATTTTGAATTAGGTCACTTTAATTCTAAGGTTCGATAAATTAATGAACATTATTTCCAATTGAACATATTGAAATGTGCATGCATCCTTACATATCTCAATAGATGAGCCAAGATACTCGCATAATTACCATATAAAAACTCAAGGACTATCATTTTTTACTTACTAAAACGAATATTATATATCAATTTTTCTAGCGACCTGTCCGGACTTCGTTTTTTTTAATAAATCCTAAAACAAGTATTAAAAATGTAAGGATCTTAATCTAAAGTATGATATGCTTAAGGTAACTTAAATATTTAAGTTAGATAAATATTGATACTTCCGTTTCCGTTTTAAATTGCTTTCAAATTATCGCATAGTACGTGACAATTATCCTTTCATTAAAAGATACATGCCATTGCGGACTTTTCTAAACACCTATAAAAGATAACTACCCACGACTCAGTGTTTTGTTTTAACCCAATCAGACAACGTTGTTACTAAAACTATTTCGACATTTTAATTGTCATATTTCAACCTTTTACAAAAAAAAACTTTGTAAATTACATATCTAAATCTTCTTCGGTAATGATTCTATTGAACTCTTATTTACAAAAAGTTATTCACTTTAGCGCGAAGAGACAGACTGAACAGACATGAGAATTTGTAAGGCAGGAGATTTTGTAAATGTATATAAAAACCTGGATATAGTAATTTCTAATAATATAGTGCCTTTTTTCTATTCAGAAATAAATAATAAATAAATAAATAAGTATATGGGACATTTACACACGCGGTCGTCCATCCCCAAAGTAAGTAACTTAATACTTGTGTTATGGGTGACGGACAACTGGTAGATATACTACATATATAAGTTTAAATACATACTTAAATACAAATACACACCCAGGCTCGAAGAACCAACAATTTTTTTAAAGGAACTGTTGGCCCTCGGCGGGAATCGAACCCGCGACCCGCGGCGCTGAAGGCAGGGCACTACCCACTGCGCCAACGGGCCAGTTAAATGCAATAATATGTTTATATTTAGTACTCTATTAACTCTAAAATTGATAAAAAATTGTCTCTAATATTTGAAATATATTTTATATCAAATAAATGTCCCAAAAGTTAATCCTAATTTAGTTATATTTATTAAAATATTCTACAAATTTCAAAATAATAAAATAATAAATACAAAAGTAATAATAAAATTATTTTGCTATAATCCTCGATAGTATCGCAGATTATAGCAATTGTAAAAATGTAAGGATCTTAATCTAAAGTATGAAATGCTTAAGGTAACTTAAATATTTAAGTTAGATAAATATTGATACTTCCGTTTCCGTTTTAAATTGCTTTCAAATTATCGCATAGTACGTGACAATTATCCTTTCATTAAAAGATACATGCCATTGCCAAAATAATTTTATTATTACTTTTGTATTATGGATCTCCGCAAAGTAACGCCTAATTCTATAAATTATTTAAAATAATAAATGAAAATATAAGTGAAAGCATTGCATTTTACACCAGCCTTTTGTATTTTTATAATTTACTTGTTACGTTAGAGACACCTGCTTAAATGACTGTAGATTACGTAAATAAATTCCACCTGTGTAATTAAATAGAGAAAAAGAACCACAATTATATAAGCAATCAAAATTGAACCGTGTAACAATCTATTAATAGTTAGGTATAGGTAACTTATTGTCTTGTTTAATTTAAATATGACATGCCTTGAATAAACATCGTAATTAAACGTTGCGTTTTGACATTATCAATCATCGTTAACAAATTTAAGTGTTCGCTGACCATAAGCACGCTGCCGTGTTATAAAGACATTTTAATTTTACTAATTAATTCATTCGTTTTGTCTGATGTCAATGTTAACAACAACAAAAAATAAGCCACCTCGAGCCAGCTTCTGTTTTAACACTGTGAGATACATGTGACAGTAACTCTGTGAGATATAAAAAAAAATGTACATGTTGATAGATAGACATCGTTATTACACATTATTTACTATATTATTAATGTTGAGAGACCGGCTATACTCACGTCTTACGCCGCGTAAAGAGCTCATGAATAAGAGCCCCGTATGAGCTCGAAACTAGTCGGGCTCATCCGATAAAATAAGACCTGAGTATAGCCGGTCTTCCAACATTAATAATGAATATCACTCACGATAGTTTAAATTCAAAAATTTACTATATTATTATTAAAACAATTAACAGAGATCTTTAAAACAAGTAATAAGTATATAATAGTGTTATATTTTCAATGCATAATATTTAAAATTCTTTAAAAAATGTGTGTAAAGTCTTGCCCCTATATTAAACAGAAATCGGATAATTCAACCTAACTTAATCACAGTAATTTATAGAAGCAGGCGTTACCTTGCGGAATTCCATATTACAAGCAATATAACAGAACTAACTACTTTGCTATAATCCGCACGGGTTAAGTGAATGCATGCAAAGCCAATGTGTATGAAGCAGGCGAAATCTACTAATCTCAAAGATCAAAATCTGAGATTGTGGGGGTGGGTGTGTGTGCTGCTTTTGTGTGCGTTGTTGCTGGTGAATTGCGCCTTGGGGTGCATGTGGTGGCTGGTCCTGCATGTATAAGGTGCGTAGATTTTGCCTGCTTCATACACATTGGCTTTGCATGCATTCACTTAACCCGTGCGGATTATAGCAAAGTAGTTAGTTCTGTTATATTGCTTGTTAATCACAGTATTCTTTCAAATATTTAGTAATCTATTAGTACAGCTTGTAAGTAATGCCAAAAATGTATCTCATATTAAAATGTACGGCAAATAGAACATATTTAATGGCCATATACGGCCAGCAGGCTTAGGTATGACACGACGCGTTAAATTACTTGTCGAATTAGGCATATATTGCACAAAATTTGTGTCCCAACCGATACAGCATTCCGTACACTGTATATCAACGCTTCTAGGCTGTATTGAGGACAGACCCGACCTAGGAAAGGTAAATACTTCAATGCTAGTTTGTTATAAGCGAACGCGGGCGGAGAGGTCGGCCGCTCTAGCGCCACGCGGCCCCGAAGCAAGTATTTGCTAATACATAACGTTAACATGTATGGCATTATCAACTGATGGTAACAAATAAGCGATACTTTATGTTAACATTATTACACTGATATATAGTAAATATTTACGCAATGCTAATTATTATTGAGTATAAAATGCAATGAGATGGTCTTCTCTGGAGGACGTGGAATTATATCTATTTAAATATTTTTTTAAATCTATGTTTCAAGTAAACGTCTCCTAACATAGGCTTGGTAATTTTGCAACTAAAACTCTCGACAGAATGTCTGAATAAAAATCATATTAACGTACTTTTTTTCTTTTTTTTTAAATACATATGTGAACAAAATCATAACGTTATAATAATAAAAAAAATAATTTGTGAGTTCTATTAATAAAAAAAATTAAGGCTTGTTTCTTTATAATCTTGACTGCCTTTGTGTCCCCCTATTCTAGTATTTAATTACTCTATGTATAAACTAGTTACCTGATTTAACAATTGGTCTAGTTTAATAGGAATTTGTATATCAGTACAATTTGAAAGCGATTTAACGTTTCTTTCGTAATAGACGAATTTCATATTTCCAACATATTTACAAAATGATAGTCAGCAATAAAAGCAAATTGCTACCATGATTAAAATGAAAAATGTTTACATTTTATGATACGATATAATTCTAGAACGATTCAATCATGGTTGAAGTGTGAATGTTAAAGTGCAGTTCACGCGCATATGATTTGTCCTCGAGAACACGTGACTCTTCGCGCTCGATTATAACAACAATAACAGAGACTAAGGGTCACCGCACACGGGTCACACGCGACAGCCACAAATGCCGCTACTAGAACCTAGAAGCGACTACAAAGGTAGGTGAAGCGCGCGACAACCACTTAGCCGGTGATCAACACTTGCCATCGGTGGCTCCTACTTTTTTTAACCCTTTGAACAATAAGTAAAGTAAGTAAGTAGCAGCCTGTTACAATCCCACTGCTGGGCATAGGCCTCCTCTCTCCGTTTCTGAGAGAAGGGTTGGAGCTAAGACCTACCACGCTCCAATTCGGATTGGTAGGTTACACATATCTCCAGAATTCTCTAGAGATATGCAGGTTTCCTCACGATGTTTTCCTTCACCGAAAAGCGTGTGATAAATTGGAATTATCAATTAGACACATGAGTTTTAATAGAAAAACTCATTGGTGCCTGCCCGGGTTTGAACTCGTGTTCCCCTCGTAAGGGTCGCACTGTCTCACCGCTGGGCTATCACTTTGAACAATAGAAACAATTAATCTCCGAACGCAATATATGTCCGGTGAGCACCATGTGCACATAAAAGCAAGTACCAAAGATACATGTAACTTACATTATTAATGTATTATAAAATAATTGGTTCCATTCGATGGGGAATATCATAACGAACAAAATGGTATTCTAATCATAGGTATAATTATTATAAACTAGCTGACCCGGCGAACTTCGCACCGCCTACCAGTCAATGAATCGTGTGTTACCTTTTAGCTGAACTAATTTAGGCTTTGATGTACGTAATACAAGGTGACACTAAATAAATTTTTGAACGCTCGCGTAAATATTAATCATTTGTCATTATTTCTGTACGCATGCATAAATATTTGAGGAACTTCTATGTATCTGCTCTTAATGCACTTTTCAACCTTTTTAATTGATTTAAAAAAAATACAGACAATACTTTACTCACGCTTTTAAAAAGATTACCAAAAATACATTTCTGAACGCATGCACAAATGTCAATTATTACTTACAGTATTCGCCAGGATGACAACAAATGTTTGACAGGTACGAAACGAATGAACATTCATTTTCATAATTATGTATTCGTCGATTTTTCATTGATTTGTTCATGAAAACGGTCCAGCAGATCTCGAGTTATAAGTGTTGTAACAAACCCGACTTTGTTATATACATATAAGACTAAAAAAATGATCCAAGAAATAATGTGAAAATTCTAAGCAATGATTTTTGCACATAGTGCTCATCGATGAGTGAAGGGTTAGCATATGCACGCAGTATCATAATTGACTGTGACGAAGAAAATTTAATTACGCTGCTTCTGATAAAAGCACTGTCAAAAGCGCTGCCTTCGACTTGAACAGATTAACTGATAGAATGGAAAGAGAGGTGGGGAATTGCTCGAGTGGCGTGTGGTGGCGTTTTGTATCGGGGATTAGTGGCCGATATGGGAAACAAGAAGCGATCAACGATGATTTGTAGCGTGTGGTGGCCACCAGCATTAAGCGTGTGGCAAATCCATAAAAACTGTATTAAAATTGCAGGAAATATTCTTGTGGCGGCTTTTTATGGATGTGACCTGTGGCCCGTGTGTGGAGACCCTAATGCACACGGTAACACAAGTTCTTATTACAGTACGAATAAAGATGACAATTTAAAATAAAACGATTGCATTACGTATTATCTGAGACCCACGAGTGACTTACAATGTTTTTTATTATACACAACACAATGACTATCGGTAACAATCTCGTCACCTTTGAGATATCAATATTACAAAGACCGATGTGAAACTTTTTAGTAATACATAATTAGTTTCTATTAATGGTTGTAGCATTACGTATTTTTAATTTAGAAAATCGTGAATGATATTTATAGTTCATATTTAGAAACCGGCTGAATAAAGAATTATTCAAGTTAACTTGTAAACAAGTGCTTGCAAATCATTATCTCTACTGCGGATCGGATAGCTGCTCTTACCGAGAATAGCCAGCAAGAAAATCCGATTTTCTCAAATTTTACTGAACGGATATTTATACAGTTTTTACTAAGAGATAGCGTAGTTCTTCTTGAAGGTTATAGGTTACAAAAAAGTCCGTGACAGCATGTTTCTATCTCTAACTCAGCTATGTTCACTTTTATGTTCAATTCGGGAAAATCTTGTGAAACACTGATTTACGCGTGGACGTAGCCGCTCGCATAGCTAGGAGATTTATGTTAGGGTTCGCTTGATTTCGCTCTTACAAATATGGTGGGCCACACGTAGGGCAGACAAACAGGCAGTGTTGCTATGGCGAAACAGGCAAAAAAAATTGTTCAAGGTAAGTAGTGCAATTGATGCGACGCGCTGCGCGTTCGTATATGGCAAGGTCGGCGGGTGCGCCCGCGCACGCGACAACAGCGCAATCACTTTCACTACGCGTCTTACCAAACGCACGGATATAAACGAACTGGAACGGGCCCTACTTTATAAAAACTGAACTCGTCTTGACTCGTGACGGTCCTCAGGTTTTACATAAATTATCAAAGCCCATTCACGGTATAATGTACTGTATATTGCCTTAAATATGTACTTAATTTAATAGTGGAACCTGCGAATTTTTTCGCATCGACTTAAGTAAAAATAATTTTTTATTGTTTTTTTTGTCACATATATATCCCCCGCTTACAAGCTTCGTACCAAACATTATCAACATTGCTGCAGCAGATTAGCATAAAACATAAAAGACAGACAGACAAACTTTCGGATTTATAATATTAGTATGGATGCCAGACAAGTTCACAATTTATGTTTACTATATATATATTTAAACTGTCAGTAAAAATAACGTTTACTAGATCTTTAAATACTAGGGAATATAAATAACTACGTTTTTAATAAGTATTTTTTAATAAGTACGTTTACAATAGAAATCATCGTTTCCAATGTCTATTACAGATATTAATAAAAAATAGAAAGGCAATTTATATATTATATATTTGGTTGTGTTAATTTTATATAACAACAAAATTTGACACCTTCATATTAAGTTAGCTATGCTAAATAATTTATAGAATTAGGCGTTACTTTGCGGAGATCCATAATACAAAAGTAATAATAAAATTATTTTGCTATAATCCGCGATACAATTGTATCGCGGATTATAGCAAAATAATTTTATTATTACTTTAGCTATGCTAAATATATTATTATTATTTTTTTATTTACGAAACTCTACTTCGTATTTATTTTATATTATTTTTAGTGTATGTATTAGTATTTACATCTATATAACTATTTAAATCATAGTCGCACTTATCCGTATCGTTTTTTTTTAAGGTCCTTAATTAATGTAATGGTTGCCTGTAAGAGATCACCGTAAGTGATACGGCCGCCCTTTTTTATCATTTAGTTTTTAATAATATTGTAATATTGTAAGTACAAAGTTATCTTAAATAAAAATAAACATAAATAAATAAAGTATTCAAATCAAAATAGAATTCGATAATATTTTGCCACTTCAGTCACTTTAGATTTATCTTAAATGTCTTTATATAATTTCTATAAGCGTTAAGTTATTTATATTTAAAATATTATATATATATATTTCACATCTAGTACATAATTTACACTATTGGACTCTGCTTCCTCTTCACAGTGCGCTAAATCCATTTCAGTGCAAACTGTATTGTGCTTTCGTAACTTGACTAAGCTCACGTAACCACTGTTACAAAGTACGTACAACGTACGATACCCACACCCTGCCCCTCTTAAATAAGACTTACATTTACCGTTTTAAGGATTGTCTTCTAACTTTGTATTACGCAATCCACCATAAGGAATGAACTGCTGTATACTTGGACTCGATAATAAAAACAAATGTTACGTAAATTAACGACTTGATTCTTCAATAGATTATTTGTACGCTTAAACCAAAACAGTCTTAACGCATTGAATCTGGAATGGAATCTTTACAAGAACGTATGAAAACTGCGGATTTAATATTCCTAAAAAAATCTTATGTGGTCTAATTTATTCACCAGACTTTCTCGAGCGTGTACAATTTGTCGTGCCTCGAGGGTAGTCGATTACACAATCGCAAAACGTTTCATTTGCCACTAACCAGGACAATTCTTGGCCAGCATAGTCCCGTGTATCGTATGTTGTCAATTGCGAATGCAGTTCGTGGTGATATAGATATCTTCCATGATTCTGTTAATACCATTAAAAAGAAAAGGTGCTCTTGATCTACATATTTATTTATTTAAGTTAAAAAATTTACGAGTTTCACTTTTTATAATATTAATATTTTGTAATAGAATAAAAGTAGCGGCCTGTTACAATACCACTGCTGGGAATAGGCCTCCTCTCTCCGTTTCTCGAGAGAAAGGTTGGAGCTAAGACCTAACACGCTGCTCCAATGCGGATTGGTAGGTTAAACATACCTCCAGAATTCTCTAGAGATATGCAGGTTTCCTCACGATGTTTTCCTTCACCGAAAAGCGTGTGATTAATTGCAGTTATCAATTAGACACATGAGTTTTAATAGAAAAACTCATTGGTGCCTGCCCGGGTTTGAACTCGTGTTCCCCTCGAAAGAGTCGCACAGTCTCTCCGCTGGGCTATCACAGCTCAATAGAATAGAATTGAAATATAATACTTATATTTTATTATAATATGTATGGTACCCTGTAAGCATGCTAGGTTCACATCAAGAAGACATCAATTATGGTAAGCGAAAAATTATGTTAAATAGTTATGCCATCTTCTTCAACAGATCAACCACAACTGTTGAACATAGGTTTCTTTCTGCAAGGGATCTCCACATCTCACATATTGTGCTGCGACCTTTTTAAAGGCCGTCAGTCCATCTCGTAGAGGCCTACCAACGCTTCGTTTCCTGGTGTATGGTTGCCATTTCAAAACTTAGGGCCCTAATGCCCATCAGTTCTACGTACTATGTACTTATGCAATACATACTTTCATTACAATAATTGCCACGGAGTCACTTCTTAGTTGAATTCACCTTTAAATTGGAGAGTTTACTCATTAAATTGTTTCATAAATGAACTTACAAGTTACAAAACATAAGCAATATTACTCTAAACGGTTTAATATTGAAATTCGAAGTTAATAATAAGCAAATGGTAAGTTTTGTCCTTGTCAATAAGGCTTTCCCCATACTCTGTTATTATTGACATTATTTCTTAAGATTAATATTAATTAAGATTATAAGTAATAACCGTGTAATATTCAGGAATTTCATAGAGAAATGAAATCTCCATAATTTAACAAGTTCTAAAAAGTACAATAAGTGCAATCATTTATAGTCGTGATACGAAACTCTTGATAACAGGTGTTCGTTAGCAAATACTAGTGGCTTATGCAACCTACATACATGAATTATATGCAATCGAATAATACCAGATAGTTTATGTACGACAATATTATTTCTTCGAACAATTTTCTGTTATTTAGAACTATCTCAATCGCCTAATGAACATTAAAAGTATTTGAAATTTTGATAGATTACAATTAATTTTATGTTAAAAAATATAATTATTAAAATTAAAAATAATTTTATGTTTATAAAACATGCAAACCCAACAAATATCATTTGTAACAGTATAGAACTAACGTTATGCATTATATATTTTAAGGTTTTTTGGTCTTGAAATATCTATTATAATTATTTCCCTAATGGTGTATGAATATTTAAAATCTAAACAATATAATATTCAATAGTAGATACAACTCGTTTGCATTTCGATTGCATGTTAAGATTTCACATACGGTGAGCGTGCAAAAATCGCTTAAGTGGCGTGCCCACATAAAATTAGCCGATAACACACCAACTTTTATACTGGACGTGAGTTCAAAGGCTTATAATATATCAGCTGACGGTCATGATTTCCAAAGTCAGTTCGATATAAAGTCCCATATAAAAAATAGGCAAAGTAACGTCTAAGGTTTATCGAACCAGTTTTCACTGTACCCGCCGGGACATAGATTATTTAATTTAACATACATATAAATTATATATAGAAAATCTGATGCTCGTTTCTTAAGGATATAGAGGAGCGATACACTACTGTAAAACGCCTTTCTGCACTATGTGTATGAACAATCTCAAGGTCGCAGAGAATCCTTTAATATTAGCAGCACCAGATTTAGTAGTGAGGGAATCCCTTGAAGACCTATGCCAAGTAGTCCAAAAGAGTTCAAAGAAGATAAGATAAGATAAAAATATCCGTATGTGCAAAACAAAATTTGATGTATATCATAGACCTACGAAAGGTAACAAAAAGCTCGTGATACCTGCGCGGTAACTCAGCAGAGTTAGCAACTCATTTGTTGGTCTCTGTATTCGCTTCTACGATAAAATTCCGCAATTTATACTAGACCAGTCTACAGAAAGGTTTAAACTAAGTGTTAGAAATATGCTTATCCGTAAAGCATATAACAAAATTGAAGATTATTTAGATGATAAAAATGCCTTGATTTTAAAATCCTTTCAGCTTCATACAAGACTGCGGTTTAATAATGTATAATTTGATAATATTTAAAAGATTGATCGCCGAATTACTTGCTGGTTCTTGTCGGTAAGAGCAACATTCCAAACCAGTTGTAGCTTCATTAATCATATTGATACTTGACGATTCAAAAGTGTTTGAAATGGCTTATTTGAATAGAGATTATTTTGATTCGATTTGAATCGATTGAAGAAGTAAAAAATGCGATGCTATTTTCGCAGTTCTATTTAAGAAGACACGTAACCCATTTTTGGATAGTATATGGCAAAATTTTAATCGACTATTAAGAAACAGTGTTTTGGGAACCTCACCTCATTGCAGTGGATTCGACAATTTGGAGATTATTATGCTGAATAATTCTTAGACATATTATATCACAAAATAGCCGTGTGGTATCCGGCAGAATAGAATAGACCACCCTCCTTTCTTACCGAGGTGTCGTAAGAGGCGACTAAGGTATGTGCCGTGTGGTATCCGGCAGAATAGAATAGACCACCCTCCTTTCTTACCGAGGTGTCGTAAGAGGCGACTAAGGTATGTGCCGTGTGGTATCCGGCTACATAGAATAGACCACCCTCACTTCTTACCGAGGTGTCGTAAGAGGCGACTAAGGTAAGTTCACGTCAGGCAGGCGGCCGGTCGTAAAAAACGTAGCCAAATCATGTGACAATATGTTTGAACATGTTGTGCCGACCCCACTTAGGGTGGGATAAGGGCAGGAGAATATTGATGACGTATTAGAAAAGTATATTCGATATCATACTGCACCTATTGTCACTTAAGTCACTTTAAATTTATCCTGAATGTCTTTATATAATTTCTATAAGCGTTAAGTTATTTATATTTAAAATATTGTATATATGACTCATCTAGTCATCATTCTCTTGCCCTTATCCCACGATAAGGGCAAGAGAATGATGACGATCACAAAAATAAGGCAATAATTTTAATAATTCTCGCGGCGAAATAAAATATTGATATATATAGAAGGTTATCACATAGAAGCGAATGATTTATGATTTCATATAATCGTAAAGTATAAACAGTTTCATAGAAATCCCAGTAAGTCTTTGATGGTACCGCATGTTTGTGTACTCAAAGCAAACACAAAGGTAGGTGCTTCGAATGACTCATTTGAACCCAAAAGTTTTTAACTAAAGCGATTTCATTTGACGCAGATCATCCCACAGTTTTTGTATATACCTAATTATTTGTGTCGTGCGTTTACTAAGACACACATCTCTTACATGTGATGAAATATTTTTTAATTTTTGTAAAATCATAAATGAGAAATTGTATTTGTTTTTTCATGTACAAGTGGAGCAACGGAACAATGTGATTTTTTGTATATTATCTATATTAATTTAAATAAGCTGTGATAGCTCAGCGGTGCGACTGTGCGACTCCTTCAAGGGGGTCACAGGTTCAAAATTGGTGCGGGCGCCAATGAGTTTTTCTCTTAAAAACTTATGTGTTTAATTGATAATTGCAATTTATCACAAGCTTGAGGAAATCGTTAGGAAACCGTCATATCTCTAGATAATTCTAGGAATATGTGTAACCTAACAATCCGCATTGGAGCAGCATGGTAGGTTTAGCTCCTTTTTCCCTAAAAACGGAGAGAGGAGGCCTATACCTTGCAGTAGGATATTAACTTTATCTAATTTAAAGGGTGAGAGTGAAATAGGCTTGCTTTTTATCTAAGTACTGCAGTCTAAGCAAGCAGAATCTAACTATATTTAAGTGCCTAAAATCCCATCGTTTAATGAGAAAATATTAATGATATATGTACTAAGAGGATTTATAGTTTTCAATCGCTGTTAGGAAAAAATATTACATTTTTTTCTTTCAATTACTAACTCATATTCGAACCTGTTTATCTTTTGGATTAGCAGTAATAGTCGAAATAATATTAAAATGTACTTTATCTATTGTGAATTATAGAATAAATTAACATTCAAAAAGACTCATTTATGATCATGAAAAAATTGGAATGTAAGCTTACTGCTACATTGTATCTGTGACTTTTAAGCATCTGCTCTAATGAACAAGGTGTAGGATAACCAACCGGACAATCAAACAGGAATAAAGTAATGATATTTTTTCACAGTGACTTTTCTAAAAATATTCTTGAGTTGTTTACTGTTACCATTAATACGATATTTTAGTAAACAGAAAGCATATACTATGAATACGAAGACAAATTTTAGAGGTAATCCCAGATTCACTGGCCAGTTGGCGCCGGCGGCAGTGACCTCGCCTTCAGCTCGACGGGTTGCAGGTTCGATTCCCGCCGAGGGCCAACATTTTCTAATAACAATTTGATTGTTCTTGAAGCCGGTATATACGTATTTCAATAATTTATTAAACTAGCTAACCCGGCAAACGTTGTTTTGCCATATTACTAAAGAATTGACTTGACTTTTGACACATCGCGAAAAAAATGTAGATGGCGCTTTTCAATGTTATCCTATCCTATAGAATTAACAGAATTTGTATACCTATACGTTACCCTGGTGTACATCGATATTGGCTCAGCGTATTCGCCGTTAAAGACTAATAAACATACATACAAACTCACAAACTTTCGCATTTATAATATTATTAGGATAGGATAGGATTATACAAATATATTTAGCAATTTCTGTCACTCATAACACAAGTAATAATTTACTTACTTTGGAAACGGACGACTATGTATTTGTCCCACACATAATAAAAGTTTCTAAAAAAGTAAATAAAATTTAGCACAAAATAATGTAAATGTGCAATTTACATTAGAACAATAGATTTCGATAAAAAGTTTTGCAACGAATAACTTAATTTTTATACAAATATCGTATACCGTCGCTTAAACTTCTCTTTTATATAACCGTATTTTTATATAACATTACCGCACTAGTTAAAATTGATTATGTAACATTTTATACTTTTATGTATTGATTTTCTATGATCATCCGTATTGATATTAAATTCATTACATGTTAAAAATTTATCAAATCAAATAATGATTATATTTCTCTCGAAAGATTATATAATTGCTTGCGTTGTATTATATACATTATCGTACATTTTTTTTCCCATTCTGTATATAATAGTTAGCCATCGATATTTTACTCTTAATGTAAAATAATACTTAAGAATTTTCGAATGGTTAGAAGGCCTCAGAAGTCAATGTCATTTTTTACAAAATCACTCACAGTTACTTGCGCTGCCGCAATTATCCATTATATTATACGATGTCTCTAAAGTTTTTATAGTATTTTTTTACAACATCAATTATACGCGATACTACCTATTTATATCATATGCATTGTGACGTTCCAATTAAATATATAGTAATAGTTACAATGTAAAGGAACCTATTTATTATTATTAATAAACAAAGTAGGAACCGACATGAGTTTGCAGTTCCTGCTTTGCGCCTTACAAAAGTACGTAAGTCGTTTGTGGGTTTGGCTATAAGATTCTATAATAAATATCCGCAATCGATTTTAACTATGGTATTGCAGCAGTTTGAAAACACTGTCAAAAAATGCTAATACAGAAAGATTACTATTCTGTTGACGATTACTTGGACGATAAGAATGCGTGGACATAGCTACTCTTCGACCCTCTACAAGACAGTAATGACAAAATGTAACTAGTGATAAGAATTTTTACTTTGAAACAATCAACCGCCGAGTTTTTTGCTGGCTCTTCTCGGTAGGAACAGCTTTCCGAAACCAGCAGTAGAGTTGACGATTCAAAAGAACTTATTTACAAGTTTAATTGAATAAAGAACATTTTGAATTTTGATTTTTTTTATTATAATAGATAGTCTCTCAAGCAAGCATAACGGGTGATTTGTAAAAATTTTGAATTCTGTATACTGCATGATACCTTGATACTAACAGGCGGTTACTTCTTTCTTTAGAATCCCAGGACAACAAGTAGTAGTAAGGTATAAGGGTAAAGGACTTATATCTTCCTTTTGGAGAAAAGGAGCTTAAACCTACCACGCTGCTTCAATATGGATTGGCAATATACACATATGCCTGGATAACGCCAAAGCTACATGCGTTCCTTCGCCGAAAGGATTTGTACTAGCATTCAATATGAAAAACGAAATGATAAAATCTAAGGCTACTCAATATAGTCAGACGTTACTTAAAACTTATAGGCCTTATATTAAAGTTTATCCAAAAACATTTGGTTTCTATGAATTGGAGAACTCTTTTAACTGTAACTAATTTTACTAGCTCTCACAGTAAATTACAACGAATTGTCAGCCAAACTTCTAAAATAATTTGACCTTAAAAAAGAGGCCAAGTTCACTGCTTGCTAGGAAGACTAAAGAAAACCTGGAGAAACTAATGTTTACTGGTTCGGTAAATGGAAAAAGAGGAACAGTCCGCAGACCAACGCGATTGTCCGACCAGATAACCAAGTCGCTTTCCTTCCGAGTCCACGAAGCCTTACGTCAAAGGAGATCGCAAGACCTGGAGATCAATTATCCATGATAAAGTGATCCGTGGAAAAGGTCATGACTCTCAGCACGAGAACGACGTAAGGAGGAGGAAGTTTACTAAGCTGTCTTATCTAATAATTTCGTAGGTATAAAAAGCGGATCATATTTCTTAAGAAAACGATTTCGCACAATTTTTTTTTGGAACAGCCTAAACTATTTGAGAACCTTAACGATTTAAATTCAACCAACGCTTAATGCTTGCATGTATATATTCATCATTTAACCCATATCAATGATAATATCGCTCAGAATCATCTGCAGTTAAGCGTCATCGAGGCCGAGGCGAGGATGAATTAATCTACTCTTATAGCTAGGTACACGCATGCGGTCATCATGTTCTGTACTATAATACCATGAAGACAAAGGACGGTAATTAATTAATGCGATACGTTTAATATACGTGGAATGTGTGATATGTAGAGCAGTTACTTCTCAATGTGACCGACTAAATCAGGATGTCGGATTATTAACGGTTTCATGCATTTGGTCTCCGCTTATTATTAGCTTTGCCGCGTCTAGTTTATGACGTTCCAATTTTAAATTAAATATTTTTGAACTACAAAACTATTTTTTATTTAACCTTCACGATTTTGCTGCCAATGGCGGACTGAGTTTGCGTGCCCTGACTTAGATAATGCGATTAAATATGAATGAAAACGGCACAGTAAGATTACAGTAATATCTTCTGTCCTTGAAAATAAATGATAATACTATATAATGTATACTAATTTTGTATTCCCAAGTTTCTTTCAATATATCCTCCGCCTCGAATAAAAAAAAGAATGTTTTCGACAAAATAAGTATTTTTTTAAAATTATTTACCGTTATGGGACTGCGTTCTAATGTGCTAGGAATAATGGGCCTTAAAATTTTATAAAATAACATCGAACAATACGTTTTAATGCTCGTTAGTACAGGCAGTAGTACAGTTAGTAGCAGTTTAGTTTTGCATATCAATGTGTGCGTCTTTTCCTATCGAGATTACACTTTTGTATCAGTGGCTTCCACCTATCTTCCAGTTCGGTCCTATCGAAAACATAGGCGTTCTGAAACGGTCGTATATGACCGAAGTGAACAAATCACGATCGCAAACACAAACAGATATAATAGGAACATGCACACTCTCATATCTTTGGCTGCGAAGAAGAGGTAATCTTTTTCTGACTCGGCTTCCCACGTACTGTACAAGACCTTGGACCGATATTACAAGAGGCACACTTAAGAGGAGCTCTAATAATCACATTTATCACCCCTTTACTTTGGCGCATCTCGCCGGGTGATGCTATGGAAGTCACTGGGGCTAAGAGCATATAGTCGATTCATTTTTATCCGGAGATAGATAACTGGTTTAGTATGTGTTTCCTCCTCCTCACATCTTTATCCTCATTGCTGAGGGTCGTGATCCCTAGTGCCGAGTGATCATCTTTTGGAAGGTTGCTCTCTATTTGTCCCTTGCCTTCGCCGAATGAAGAGCAACGTGCAGATTTGCGTCTAAGGCAGTTGAGATCTGATGAGTCCACCGAATTGGGCTGCGTCCTCAAGGTCTTCTGCCGTTAATCTTGCCGGTAACCATGAGTTGCTCGAGGTTGTCGGCTTCTTTTCGAGCGATGTGACCAAAAACTCAAGTCCTCTTCGTAGGCAGACAGATCAGAGTCGGGTCCTTACATTTAGCTCGTGCAAAATAGACGCATTTGTGCGGAAGGCCGTCCATGGGATCTGAAGCATTTTTCGCCAGCACCACATCCCTAAAGCATCGATGCGTTGGCGTAGTATGTGTTTAGAGACATACTTAATCAGTTAGGACTTAGTATTAGTACTAAGCTGTAAATGCTATTAATTTTTGGCATTATTTAACGTTTATTTAATTTAAGTATGTGACTTACTGCTTGCGTGCTCAAATTACGCAACCCTTAATATAGCGAATATAGTTTGATTTATAGAAGCAGGCGTTCGTTACTTGCTGCTTGTGTGGGTGGCGCGGCGCATTGCGATTTTGTCGTGGAGCCTATCCTTCTGATGATGCTTCGGTTTCGGAGCGAAACGATCGTCGAGATTGTTGTGGTGGTGGTTGTGTGTGCTGCTTGTGTGCTTTGTTGCTGGTGAAGGAGCCTTCGGGTGCGTGTGGTGGCTTGTCCTGCATGTGTAAGGTTCGTAAATTTTGCCTGCTTCATACACATTAGCTTTGCATGCATTCGCTTAACCCTTGCGGATTATAGCAAGGTAGTTCTGTTATAGTGCCTGGAATATAGTTTGAATGGACTATGATCGTATATGATCCGCTGTGAGAAAACAAGACGTAAACAACATAAGGTTACATTAACTAGATACGTCGTTACTGTCCGATGACGGAAGGCAAAGCAAATAACATCATTATCCGGGTACGAGTGTGTTCGAGCGACATTCATTCATAGCAGCTATTGTTATAATCGCATGTTTTGTTCAATGTCGCGCAAACTACACTTTTCAAACGATTCGGTTGTTATTCATGTATATTTAACTTGTTCAACGCTCATTGAGGTATTGTTGTAAAATAACATATTTTTCCTCGTTCTATAATGAATCAAATAACGTTATTAAAAGTAATCTCATGTGCTATTTATTTATTTAATATTTTGTGTAGAAAAATAACATATAAATAAAATGTTAACCACCACAATCTCGACGATCGTTTCGCCCCGAAACCGAAGCTTCATCAGGAGGATAGGCTCCACGACAAAAATCGTAATCGTAATCGTCGAGATTGTGGTGGTGGGTGTGTGTGCTGCTTTTGTGTGCGTTGTTGCTGGTGAATTGCGCCTTGGGGTGCATGTGGTGACTGGTCCTGCATGTATAAGGTGCGTAGATTTTGCCTGCTTCATACACATTGGCTTTGCATGCATTCACTTAACCCGTGCGGATTATAGCAAAGTAGTTAGTTCTGTTGTATTGCTTGTAATATGGATTTCCGCAAAGTAACGCCTTCTTCTATAAATCAATTAAAATAAAGACAAAATAATGTCAAAATATCCATCGAAAAAAGTCAAACTGAAATTATCATTACATTATATAGCAAATGAATGTCAAAGTATTAGTATCGAATAATAAATAAGGTTCATTTAATTAAGTAATTAAAGTTCATTTATACAATTTGTATTATACAAACAGATTAATAATTTGATAACTAATCATTTAACAAAAATTCTTAATCAAATTCATGATTAAACTGTTTAAAAATAAAATTATATTCTGATTTTAATCGAAACGAATGAAATGTCATCGAAATCTAAAAATAGTATGTTAAATAGAAGTAAGACCGTAGATGTCCAATAAAACGGTAAAATCTAGAAAACCTGCTTTAATTATTAATAAAAATTAATTTATAAAGCCGCTTAATTATCCATTCAACTCAATATATAGAATCATAGTTGAGTGACAACACTACCTCCAATATCGAAGCTCAAATCAAGCTTCTACTATTAATACTAATAGGAGAAACGTTTATGTATTTCGAACGTGAACGCGTGCATTATCATTTATTTATATAATACATATTTGTTATTGGTACAATAACAGGCCTATTACGACCCTGATGTTGGAAAAAAACATCCTTCTTTTTACTCGTAGATAAGGAATCTTAAGCCCATGCGGACTTGTAGGTTTTACATACAGGAATTTTCCAGAAATTTATTTTAGAATTTTTTTTCAATAAAAAGTAGATAAATAGTAGGTATTAATTAAGCACAAAAGTTTTTGTGCTTTCAGAGGAGACAGTTCAGAGGAGAGAACTCGTTACCGCCAATCGGTCGACATAGCTTTATAAAAAAAACATTTTAACAAACTTCTTTGTGAGTATAAAGGTTATAGAAAGTATGTCAAGATTACTAGTGTCAAAAGTTAACGCTCTCCTGTATCTTACATAATTAGCGTAACATAAATAATAAATATACAGGATGGTACCGACGACGACATTAATGTTTTAGGTTACGCACCACAGCACCCTAGATAAAAAAAACAATGAATTCTGTTGAAGTGTTTTAGCCACAGATATAATTTTACGTTTTTTTCAAAAAAAGAACACGATTCTTAGTGATCAATGACCGTACACGCCATCCCAACCTTGGCCTAAAATCTAAATGTACGAGGGAGACAAAACTATTATGTGACTGTTTTCTCCTATTTTTTTAATAAACGCGGCGTGCCTTGTTGTGCAATACTAACAAAGCCAGATCTCAATTAAATCATAATTATGTTCTTCAAAAATATTTTTTTTTCAAAGATATTTATGGAGATTGAATTTTTGCAAAATTATATTATACGTGTAGTGGATAATTTAATGTTGTATCGTCAATCTGTATATGATGTGTGTATATGATTGCGCCTGTGCGCGTAATCATGTGCATATATTATGTGTGTATGAGTTTCTGTGAGTGCGCGCGCATGTGTTTTTGTGTGTGCGTGTGAACGTATGAACTAGCATATATTCACACCATAAACCGTATTAGATAAAAGAAAATTCAACAAAATATTTTATGCCACGATAACTGTTGATTTTCGTATGTATGGACATCTGTTTTTAATAATTTCTCTCAATTTTGAGGGTGTATAAATCAAAGTGACCTCGAAGTTGAATTCATTAGGCCGAAATACGTAACCATAGGTCGGTCCGGTCAAATGTACTTTCCACTTTTATTTGTGTGTTGGTGTTATCGATATCTCCTCACAATTTCGACTCTGTAACGTTACGGTGAAAATTCGTTTGCTTTCATAATATATCATAGAATAGATTCATCTATCTGCTTTATGATCCATCGTCCATATAATTAGATTAATTGTATTTAGATATTTGAAAGCAACCGTAATACGCGGTGTGTCGGACGCCGCTATTTGTCCGCTCTATGCAAATGAAAATAATATACGTACTAGCCAAGTGACCGGGTTGCTCTCTATTCGCACAACGAGGCTAGTATTACAGTCTGAAATGATAAGTAAAGCAAAAAATAAACTTTCTAATTATCTTATCTTGATAGAAAGAAACGAAAAGTCCATTATGTATGAAGCGTACACTGTGACACGAAATATTTGGATTATACATATATTCGAAATAATTTGTGCGTATATGAAACATTGTAAATTTTTTCAAGCTCTGTTATACCTTTCAGATAACAAAAACTAGATCGTTTATCGCACAAATCAGTTAAGCAATTAGTCATTTCAATTCATAATAAATCAGTGAGATTGAAGAATATTTAATAGTCTAGTTTTTAATATCAAGACTATTATAAACATTTGCAGTTCAATCCCGAAGATATTTACTTATATGTATATTTTACATTAAAATCAAAGAAGCAAGGATTAAGAAGTAATTGCATACCTATCAATAAGAAGATTTTGGTGATAACATAATTTCTGAGGACGTCTTAATGTATATTCCACAATGTACTTTAACGTTAACAATACAGCAATTCAAAAATACTATTTCAAAAAGGCTAATTCAGAAAGCCTATACTATTGAAGATTACTTAGACGATAAGAACACGTGGAAAATAGCTACTCTGCGACCCTGTACAAGACATTAATAACTATATGTAACTAGTGATAAGAATTATTCTTTGAAAAGAGCAACTGCTGAGTTTCTTGCTGGTTCTTCTCGGTAGGAACAGCTTTCCGAACCAGCAGTAGACGTTGACAATTCAAAAGCACTTGTTTACAAGTTTACTTGAATAAAGAATATTCTGAATTTAAATTTTTGAATATAAGAATACAATAACTATAACTGATAACTTAACTTGCTTTCCCTTGTGAGATACAATCTTAACTCGATGCTGACGTGGTCGACTTAATCAGTATGGTCCAGCTAGCATTACTGTTATACAAATTACGCTATGGAGAGATAAACCGACTCAGGGATTTAAATATACTAAGCTTACGGTTGCCATTCTTCTCAATTCCGTCGGGTTACAACTAACATCGAAGCCAAGGCGCATGCTCGAAGCAAATGGGGTTACCTCACCCACATTCCCGTCTTCCGGAATTTCACTCACGTTGACAGTCGAAATGGTAACTAATACACTGATTACATGCCTGTGCTAACCAAATCCATCAAATACCATACAATTAGGGTAGTATAAGCGTTATAGATATGACATACTAATATGTAATTACAACGACTCAATGTACGCCGTAATGTCACCATTTATATAGTTAGAACTATATATAATACGGTGTATAAACTTTCCTCTAATACGAAACGTGTCACAAGTAATGCTACTTTCCATCTTATATTGTCAAAATCTTTTCTATAGCGTCCATTACATTGAACATTATATCCTAAATATTTAAAATTGTTTGTTACTTTAGAACGTTGTAATTGTTAGTTAACGTGAACGTTGTAATTCCTAGTTGTAACCGAAAATTTATTGTAAATCGATGACATATCCAGTTAGTACATAAAAAAGTCACGCATATAGCATCAACAATGAATAAATGTATAATTACATTAAAATTGAATAATGAAAGTTACTTATTGATAATACAAAAAGAAATTCTCTACGTATGTATAATCAACTCTTAAATTGTTATAGAACTGCCGTGGTTTACCGTACTATAGACAAAGGCTTACCTAGAAATGAATTCAAACTAGAAACGATGCCGTTAAGAAACATAAAAAATATGGTTACGATAACTCGGCTAAATTAATACTTTGAGTTTAGTAACACTATAATCACCACTTACCGTCAGCGAAATACTGATTACTAATTGATGCAAATATTTTTTTAAACATATTAAAAAGTCCTTTAAATCTTTAATAACTATTTCATTTAATATTAGGTGTCGAAAGTTTTATAAATACACCAGCGTTCTCGTGTAATAGCCATTTACAAGCTTGCTAATTAAAAGTAATTAATTTTGGTATTCTGTTAAATCCACTCAATAGTTTCAATGAGTTTTTAGCAGCTGCCTCTGATATATCCTCAATGAAGTGTTCACAAGGCCGCTAGGTGCTCTTATGATATGGCATAGTTCTTCGTCATAGCTTTTTGGGCGCGTTGATTCGATTTATACCAAAAGTTTCAGTGCTCTTACATTATATATTTCTAAATTACTCGACAAGTTTCTTCAATATTGCGATAGATATAAACTAAATACTGGAACGCTCAAGCCTTCGCGCGAATATAAGCTCTGGGAAGGTAATATAAAAGAAGTTTTCTATGAAAAAAAGGTTATTTGCCAAAACGATATTTATAATTTACTACGCGCTTTTCATGACGTGTTCACATTACTTTATAATACTTGTGAAGAATTCTACATATCTCTGGAGAATTCCTAGCATACCTATAATTTACCAATCGGCGTTGCAGCAGCATGGTGGGTCTAAGCTCAAATTTCTCTTTCTAGAAAGAAAGAAGCGCCCTTTTCCCAGCAGTCAAATAGTAGCGAGAAGTTTCTTTATCTTTTATTGTAATGATATCATTCAACAACACAAAAACACTTGATTATACTTTAAAGTTATTATTGAAAGAATTTAAAGATGCTATAACCTTTTTATCGTAATCACTTTAATTATTTTAAGAATTCAATAATAATTATGTGTAAAGAATATCTTAAATAAGAATAATATCACCACCATACCAGAATTATTGTAAGCTGAATATGTTTACAATGGCGTTGGGATAAAAGACAATATACATAGTTTAGTATTAAGTACCTGCATTTGAGTGAAATAAAACACTATCGTTTAAATATGGTACATAGCTTTGAGTTGTTGGTTTGTGGACAGAGACAAAGAATTGCCAATTATTCCACCTGCCCCCGCCGCACCTGGACCGGCTGCTCTTTTTATTTATTTCATCGTCGCCGATATTTTTATTGGTCACCTTCTGACGCTACTCAAACAAATAAGCACCGAAGGCACAAAGTTTGCATTCTGTTTGCTAAGACTAGAACAAGTATAAAAGAAAAAAATATAGTCGCAATTCTTATCTCTCCCAGATAGTTCTAGTTCTAGTGATAGATACAGTACAAAATAGATTGATATATATAATTTTTTATTTCACGTTTTGAAAGGAACTGTTAAATAATTAAATATCCACAAATAGATAAACTTTACTATATTTCGTTATATTCAAAACTTAACATAATCAATATTCTTTCGTATTTCAGATTGATAATCATACACTAGTAAAATGTCTGCGTTGTAATCTCCGCATTTCGCAACCTCGAAGATACTTCCGCGCTCGCTCATCGTCCCTCGGTGGCTCTGTAAAAGCCATTAAGGCTAACAGTATACCTTATATCAGAAAAAATTGCATGAAATGATTATATTGACATACTTGAACAAACCTAAACAAATGATCCATATTTTTTTTTAAATAACTTCTGATACAATGTTCCATATCTACAATTCTTAATATAATTCTCATTTCTTGAGACTGATATTTATCAGTCAACATGAATGTAGTCCTACAGGCCTTCATCGATTATAATTCATGGATTTTATTTTTGTTGTTTGAGCTGGAGCTAATGATTCGAACTTATTTTGCTCCTTGAAAATATCCAGACGCAAACAAAAAATACTACGACAACCTCGACTGAGACAGACTTAAGCCTAACTGGTTACAGATAAAGACCCCCATTGGAAGAGATCATTGATTTGAAAATATTTATTTCGTTGAAGTTTATAGTCATATACAGAAATTTTCACAAAGTCATCATTCTTTGGAAAGTTTTAAACAAATATAAAACAACGAAACATCCAAGATATTTTTTTTAAAGCGAAAAATAATTACGGCGATTTTCAGGTCCTTTCAGTAAACGTCAAAGAGTTAAAATGTTACATAAAAAAATATTAGCAATTTTTATTTACTATCTATTACTTAATACTAAAACAGTTTGACAATGTTTACCGAAAATTCATAGAAAAAACGAAAGCTTTACAGTTTTCCATAAAACATGATAAAATCTAAAGACATTTTACATGTTAATACAGATTCATATTCATGTTATCTATGTTTATGACTATTTAGATTTTCAAACGTCATATTTTTTTGGCATATTGTTGTTACAAAAATCATCGTAACGATCCTTTAAAAAAAATCGAAGCGAGAAGACGCGGACAAGATGCGTCGGCATGGTTCATCGACCCCAACGATATTTCTCGAAATTCGCTGCGGAATCTTTTCGCTTTTTAATTGTACTGTGCTACTCAGTGCCAACGTGATACATTTTAAGAAAAATACGTCGTTTTATCCTCCAGCTAAAATTATTACAGCAGAACATACGAAACTAAAAAGTATTTAAATAATACAGATGCAAAAAAATTAAGTCAAAATAATTAACAAGTAACAACACTTTAATTTCGACAAATTCTTAAACTCTTAAAAGGTTCGTGACTAATATTTTCCATTTTTATTTATTTCCTATAAATACAAGGTTTTAAATTGCAGAAATATTCCCGGGAGAAATAAAAGTAATCATTGTCTAAAAAAAGTATGAGATATTTTTTTTTAATTAATTTTATTAACAGTCTGCAATCAAGTCATTTAAGGTAAACGAGTAAAGAGTTTATAGAATTAGGCGTTACTTTGCGGAGATCCATAATACAAAAGTAATAATAAAATTATTTTGCTATAATCCGCGATACAGTAAATAGAAAAAATATATAGTGCTAAATGTATAGTGGACTATACGTTTTTTTCATACCCGTTACATGCAGGATTCGTAAAAACATATGCACAAACCTCCACCACTTCCACCACAATACACAAGCACTACACAGGTTCACTATCACAAACTATCGCAAAGCTTTGCGATTTTGTCGTGGAGTCTATGTCCTGATGATGTTTCGGTTGCGGGGCGAAACGATTGTTGAGTTTGTGATAGTGAACCTGTGTAGTGCTTGTGTATTGTGGTGGAAGTGGTGGAGGTTTGTGCATATGTTTTTACGAATCCTGCATGTAACGGGTATGAAAAAAACGTATAGTCCACTATACATTTAGCACTATATATTTTTTCTATTTACTGTATCGCGGATTATAGCAAAATAATTTTATTATTACTTTCGAGTAAAGAGTCTCAAATTATCTCCGACCAAAAAGCTGTAGTGAAATAAGTCGAGATCGCTAATCGTTCAAAATTATTAAATTAACGCGAGTGTAATGTAGCTCTGCATTTGTGACAGACCCTAACGTTAAATATGACAATGTGCCGTGCAAAGGACAAAAAACTTATTTACCAGGCGAGACTCAGCCATTTTAGGGTTGTTACCTTGTTAACAAGTGCTTTTAAACACGCTTGAATAAAAGATAATATCGTAAAGTTAGCCATGTTGCAATTTAGTCCTGCTGCGATATAATGAATACAAAAAGGTTTCAAGTTCTATTAAGCGATAATTTCGAAAATCGAGAAAATGTCTTAACTGTTCTTTTAAATGTAAAACAATAATTTTGTAGTCTATTTTAAGGTATATGATTATTATATTAAATTTGAACAATGTATTTGAAGTAATGTTTCAGCAAAAATATTTTTTATGCATGTGAGTATATGCATATAAAATAGTAACAATAGTTGACGCTTACCCACATTAACTGGACAAAGTTCAGGATCGCATGCATGAACCAATAAACTTAATATTTTTTCTATAGGACAAATCGACAAGGTTTATAAGCAACATACTTAAAGCCGACAAGTTATAGTTATTTAAGATAAGCAGTAGACACTTAATGAATCAGTGATAGTTTAAAATTGGATCTCTATTTTCGTTATAGGAAACGAGAAGAGGAAAACCTATTTAAAAATATATTGTCGAGGTGCGACCCTAACTTACAAACACTCGATGATGTTTAGTCGATTATAATTAGCCGCGCTCCCGACCCGCGTGGTGTTTGGTGCAAGTTAAGAGAAAAGTAAGTTGGCCTAATTATCGATAAAAAATAAAGTTATTCTGAGACTACATAGTGATTTATATGAGGAGGTATTACTTTGCGGAATTCCATATTACAGAAACTATACTAGAACTACTTTGCTATAATCCGCGCTTGTGTGCATTGTTACTGGTGGAGGCGTCTTGGGATACGTGTGGTGACTTATCCTGCATGTGTAAGGTGCGTAAATTTTGCATGCTTCATACACATAGCATTGCATGCATTCGCTAGACACACGCGGATTATAGCAAAATAGTTCTGTTAGAGTTTCTGACTATATAGTGCTCATATAGGTAATATTACTTTAAATATGAGCCCTATTATAAAAATGCCTTATATATATGACACTTTTTTTCAGTTAAATAAATTACTATCCAACTTGAATTATTTATTCACAACTATTGTTTTGATATGATACGTCATTTCTAATAATTAGTAAACTAGTTTAATATAAATTTTGTAAATACTTTATCAATTATATCAAAAACTTCAACAAAGAAGTAAATACGCATGGAATGTAGTCTGTACATGTATAGGAATATGCTACGTAAAGTAGCATAGTCCCCATGTATGTATAGTACCCGGCAATAAATAATGCAAATCGTGGCTTAGAGAGAGAAAACGGCTAAATGCTGCTTCATAGAGCATCGTCTCTGTCGCACAGAGTGACGAACACGCGTGTGACAGTGACAGCGCTCTACGAAACCGAACTGGCCGGCTGTTTCGTTTGAAACAGCTATGTGCATTATTTAATGCCGGGTACTATACAGTATATTCCAATATACATATTACACAGTAGAGGTTCAGGGGATAAGAATTCGATTTGAAGCTTATTGGAATAAAGACTATTTTGATTTTGGTTTATGGAGACTATGTGTAAAATAATGAGCCATATCTTTATGCTAGTTGATTATATAAGAAGAACTGCTTTACAAGCAATACAACAGAACTAACTACTTTGCTATAATCCGCACGGGTTAAGTGAATGCATGCAAAGCCAATGTGTATGAAGCAGGCAAAATCTACGCACCTTGTACATGCAGGACCAGCCACCACATGCACCCCATGCACATGTAGTTAACCCCCACCAATACCCTCCCCTCCGAACACATGTAGCAAAACGGAATTAGATACATTAATGTATAACTATTTAAGACTGCTTGTATGGGTAGCGCGGCGCAGTACGATTTTTGTCGTGGAGCCTATCCTCCTGATGATGCTTCGGTTTCGGGGCGAAACGATCGTCGAGATTGTGGTGGTGGGTGTGTGTGCTGCTTTTGTGTGCGTTGTTGCTGGTGAATTGCGCCTTGGGGTGCATGTGGTGACTGGTCCTGCATGTATAAGGTGCGTAGATTTTGCCTGCTTCATACACATTGGCTTTGCATGCATTCACTTAACCCGTGCGGATTATAGCAAAGTAGTTAGTTCTGTTGTATTGCTTGTAATATGGAATTCCGCAAAGTAACGCCTGCTTCTATAAATCATTTAAGAACTGCTTTAGTAGTCATGTACTCTTATATGTATCAAAATCGCTCTTAGGTCGTCCCACAGGCTGCGGCGAACCGCGCGTGCCTGCGCGGGTAGTGGCAGATGTGCGCAACGCGTACCGCTGCTCTCGCGCGCACCTTTACATAATTTGCTATAGCTCCACTATTCACCTACTCGCCTACTGATACACTATTTGTAGCAGAAATACTGAAATATCAACATTCTTATGTCGAGCTGACTTATTAAACGGTAAACAATTTTAATCACTTGAACTAACGGTACAGGTCTATTATGTATAATAAATTGCTTCCTAATCACATACTTTTCTCGTTTTATAGAAGAATATTTACTAATCTCCTGCAGATTATTTACATTATGAGTTAACAGTATTTTTATACATACAAATTGTACATAGAAAATAAATAGATAACGAATTATAAGCTTTATAATCTATGTAATATTAGTTAACTATGCCGTTCTTGTTATTATTTAAATAAATTCCTGTCATTTCAAAAAAATACAATAGCGATGTAATATTTGCTTATCTTGCATAGCAGGAAAAAAAATAAACGAAAGCTCAACAAAATAATCGATATACCCATCGCATTGTAAACGGAACTTCTTCACTTTGAGTCAGACACGAGAAATAATAAAGATTCGAACTATATTTAGTACATTTGTACCACGAATAGACGCGCCCACGATACGTAGCCGCGTAAATCAACGCCCGACTAATGTATTACAAACCCAATACAGCGATGTCTGAGACAGAAACATAACAAGAACTCATATTTACATTTAACTGTAGTTACAAAACTTAATAAATATAAATTTTTTCGTAATCCATTTTTGTACTACAAGTCCTTTATTTAATGTTTTATTATTGAATATTCAAATCGATAAGGATCTAAAAATAGATTATGTGACAGTGTTATTTAATAAATCTACTTTATATGCAAATAAACTAGCATTATTTTCAAACAACTTGATAGTTTTTTTAATTTAATATTTCGAGCTGTAGTATAAAACACTAATTAGTTCGTTCATTTCTTTGACAAATCAAAGACATGCGATGTATATTCGAAAAAATTGGAAAAATATGTATGTATTTGGATCGATTTTACATTCACGCCATACTTTTAATAAAATTTATGTATTAAATTTATATTTGACCCGAATAAACGCGGTTAGTCTTCGACAAAGGTATGTCATACTTTTATTTCGTAGTTACAAGAACAGCCCTTATTGATTTTCTTAGTTCTATCCAAGTAAACTGGCAAGACAAAGTATTTCATTTATTTAAATTTCTGTGTGAATATAACAAATTTATTTATATTTGGCTACTAATTATATAGTGATTATGGACATATTTTAATAGAATATTACTAATGTATAAAGCCCCAGTAATTTATGGATAATTTTCAAAATTCTATTTATGCGGATTAAAGGATCTGACAAGTCCCAATATAAATAAGATTTATAGGATTGATTACATCGCGATGTTCTTCCCCTTAAAGCGTACCGCAAATAGCAGGCATTGTAAATATCAATTAAATCCATAAGTTTTGATAGAAGCCTTCGTACGCTAGGTGAGGCTCTCGTGATCTAAGTATTTAGCTGTCACATATTTTAAAATTTTATTTATTTTCATTCCACATTTGTATTACACAAATTCAAGTTTATTAATCCTATGAACGGTTATGCCAATAATCACAACGTTTGCATGTGGGTTGGTGATCGCAGAGTTCATACCACGTCGCACAAGAAATCGTTACTGCCAGTTATCGCGTTATATTTAGATTAGTTTGAGAACGGGTCTACAGAAAATCAATATACAGAGGATGAATATATATCGATATAAGCGACTTATATAGTAGTGAGGTCGTCATCCATGAAACAAACTGGGGCTGGTTACTCCCCATCACTGACGCTAGATCGTGTGGTGTGGAGATCTCTTAAAGATACCTTTCTGACTGTGTAAGAAGTTCAGTAACTATAATTACTTGCACTGTCCATATGCTATAATTTATAAATTGATATAGTTATAATTATTATCTATCATAATAGATAATAATTAAAGAATTCCAATAAAGAAGAATGCATTACAACTGAGCCAAAAATTACCCATGCAAAAGATAAAACGTACGTTACTTATAGAGGATTTATAAAACGTTTTACTTTTGATCAGTGTTATGAAATCTTTAAGATTCATTACTAAAAATCTGGTTAGTAATTTTAATATAACCCAAATGCGCCAGCAAAGGGCAGGAGCGATATGTCGACACATGCTGGCGCACCGCAATGCGGCACTGTTGCTCCTCCGTACATATATATTACGAAGTACAATCCACTCCCTAATACTGGTTTATTTATAAACCGGAAAAAATGTGTTAGACCATATTTACAGCAAACTATAGTACCACTACAATCCATTCTATTCTATCAGCTTAAGTTGACTTAATTGACATAATTCGTGCATTTAAACAGTTTTAAAGTAGACTGTGATTAATTATTTAATTGAGAAAGGTATTAGTTTGTTCAATATGACTTGATTATATAGTTTGGAGTTACAGAAAGGACAATTCCACCAAATCAAATGAGCATCAAGCACTTTTGAATCTTCAATGATCAATATGATTAATGAAGTAACAACTGGTTCGAAATGTTGCTCTTACCAAAAAAAAATTTACAAGAAACTCGGCGGTCAATCTTTAAAATTTTTTAATGTTACATTAGGTATTAATCCGCAGTCTTGTATGAAGGTGAGAGGATTTGCATACCCAAGCATTTTTATCGTTCAAATAATCTTCAATTGTGCTTTACGTATAAGTATATATCTTACACTTAATTTTAACCTTTGTAAAGACAGGTCAAGGTACCCGCAATTAAATGATAAATACATATATCATTGAATCACAAGGAATAAAGATTTATGTAGGTTTATTGATGGTGACAGTCAAAGTTAACAACATTTAACGAAAACAAGACCATGTAAATACTTATAACAAGCAAGTATGGTTGTCACTTGACCATCTCTCTATGAAAATGTTTAAATTTAAATCCTCTTTATACTATTACTATTCTCTTTATATACTATTCTCTCTATTAAACTTATCTATAGTTATTTAAAAATCCTAATCCTAAACTCCGTCTGTCTATCACTGTTTATATTGATAGGTACTAGCGTGTGTACCTAAGCTTTCACAGCATGAACGTTAGACAAATATAGACCAAATTTAATATAATCATAGATTGTATATCGCGATAACATATAGGATATCAAATTTACATAAGACTTTGACAAACTAACATCTATAATCATCACATCTAAGCCTCTATCATGAATCACTCTATTAACGAGCTTTTCACGAACAGACAGACCTAAAGACAAACGCGCCGGTAACTGTTTTATAATATGTAAAGTTAAATAAAATAACAGCACGACATTATCAACTCCTGTCTCCTTGGAGACAAGTATATGAAGCTTAGAATCCACAATGTTGTTCCGATCCCGAAACATAGGAAATATTCCAGTTTCCCAGGTATACTCAGGTATGATTTGACACTAAATATAAAAATGCATGTAAAAAATCCGAAATCTGTAAACTACGTCATAATTGTTCACGCAAAAACGATCGATAAAATATTTGGCAAGCCACTATCAGTAATAAAGTGGCGATTCTAAAGCGATGTGACGACTTAAGGTTTTTCCATGGCTTAAGCTTTTTATTATCAATGGATACGAAGTGTTTCATTCAGTGGATACACAAACCGCAGATGATTACTTTCGGATTCGTTCCCGATGTGGTTTAGATGAAGCGTTCGCAAGCGATTGAGTTGAGGTGCTGTACGGATGCGTGCGATTATAATTAGGATTGTATTTCTGATTCCGACGAAGCTCAGTATGGCGGACACCGCTGAATTCCATCTGAGTCATTGTGCCCGTTCTGTAGCCTTTATTTTCGTAAAACACTTAACCCTTTCACGCGCATCATTGTTTAGTGTCAAATTTTATTTTCAATTAAAACAGGTTTATTTTTGAGCTAACCTAACATTCTCGCACTTTTTCCTGGAATTATTAATAGCAGACTGTGACCAATAGACGCCTGAGCCTTGCCTTTAATTAACGATTTAAAAATGAAGAATTAAAGATGCCAAGTATCAAATATAATTAGAGCTTAGACCCACGATGCTGCTGCAATAAGGAATTTCAAGTAACACATATCCAAGGAATCCTTCAAAGACATGCTGGTTTCCTCACAGTATTTTCCTGTACCATAAAGCGCATAATATTTTAAATATCAAGAAACACATAAAACGTAAAGGTATCCTGGGATTGGATCCCACGGCTCTTAAAAAATGTAGTCGTATTATTGAATCCAATAGCTTTGGGATTTCAGTATGGCGGTTTAAAAAGGTCTACCGAGTAAGGTAAATGAAGTAAATGGATTAATTTTGAACATCATATTGCATTATTAGTCAATTATCAAAAGTTAGTTAAATGATATATTTGTAGATGTTAGACCAAGTTACAAAGACCGTAGTCGAATGATACGGTCTGGTTGCGACATGGTTGACAGTTTAAACATGGTGATCCATGTCGTAAGTAAAGCGAAGAGCGGAATTTGGAGAATTCTTTTAAGTCTTGTTTTAATTAATTATTCTATCTCTTAATAAACTTTCTTTTATAGCAAGCGGTTATAGGTAAAGTATACTTTATTACTTCTGATTATTAAAACATGGCATCGTAAGATAAGTGGCAGCGAAATAGTATGACTCCATAGCACTTTTATAAATAAAAAAAATAAATAAGATTAAGTGTTTCTTTCTTTTATTTCCGAACGAAGCAACACCTGGATGTATTTCCAGTATGGAGATGTTGAAGGGCTGAATCTAGTAATACTAAAGATCAATTGAGTTATTTAGCAATTGGCAATAAAGTAAATACGCAAAGTATTACGAAATATACGAAATATTATACTGTTGCTATTTGAACAAAACAGTGAAACTACCTTACCTCAATTAGCACTCATGTTGTTATCTGAAATAAGCGGCATGTTATGAAAAACTGTATTACAAAACATATAGATAGGTACATACGAAATAGTTTTAACATTATTTATTCACGATAAGGCCTGCGCACGATGAATAGTGAAATTCAAGAATTTAATACACACGTTACAAATTTATATAGGAAAGATAAAATCAAGGACAATGATAAATGGCCATTACTTATTAGTGTAAACACAAATACTATGATCAAATATGATGTAAACGTAAGCAAATACTCGTATTTAAAGGTTTTTACTTTACTATTGCATTCGAATGATTACTTTTATTATCTTGAGTATCTTAAAGTTGAGTTTCATAGTTAAGTAAACTCCGTTTCATAACAATTTTTTGTGACGTCATATCTTTTTAATGAATGTGTATGTATACCTAGAGATAAACGTAATTGAAATTATAATATTTTTAACGTTACTTTTGGTTAAGCATATTCTTATACTTATTCAAACTCTGCGAAACAAAAATTGCAAAAGTCTGTCTGTTACGCTTTCAAAGCTGTATGCTGTTGCAATTTTATCAAATGTGTTGAAATTCAAGCTTTTACAACTTGTTTTATAACGGGCTGACAAATAAGAATAAAAAACGTCACGTTTTTATTTCGGAAACTCTAAAAATCAAAAACTACATATTGAGGGTATTATAGGTAACAATAAAGTTGACGGAAACGAAGTCGCGGATACTGCTTCTATTGTAACTGAAATAAGTTTAAGTAAGTATTTAAATAACTAAATCAACGTACCTAACGTAATTGCAGCAAGTAACAACTTTGATAATAGTTCTGACGAATCGAAAGTAAACGAATAGTTATGTACTACGAGTTCTCATAGAGTGCATTTTGTCACTGTGCTGACATAGAAAATTATTTTCTTTCAGGGCATTATATCAAACAAGTGCTATGATAGAATTCGATCGTACATCAATACTGTTTCAAAAGCTCCTCCAAAGAGTCATATAATGACTAGGTTTCAACCAGTATCGTCATATACGCTTTGTCTTAATCAGAAACCACAATTTTTTAGTAAGTGTGTTTTTGACAACAGTTGGCACCTACTATTAAGGAGAGCTTCACTCCGCCCTAATAGAGGGCAGCCTAGTACATTAGACATTCGAATTCGATGATATGCATTGTGCTTCAGGTTTGTAGTAATAAATCTCAATTGCTACACCTTGCTTCGCACGACGTTTAGAGATAGAGAGCAACGAGAATTAATTACTTTGCGCGTCTCTAAGTGTTCACGTTAAAAGTAAACCATAACTGCTAGTAACTCAGTTTGAATAATTTATAGAATTAGGCGTTACTTTGCGGAGATCCATAATAGGAATAATAAAAATTATTTTGGTATAATTCGCGATACTGTAAATAGAAAATATATATAGTGCTAAATGTATAGTGGACTATCCGTTTTTTCATACCCGATATATTCAGGATTCGTAAAAACACATGCACTATACATTTTCTATTTATTGTATCACGGATTACAGCAAAATAATTTTTATTATAACTCAATTTGACTTTGAACTGGATGTTTATCAAAACGATGAAGAACATCTAGTGCCAGTGTACGTGAATTAATAATAATTGACAAAGATTAGATATAATACTTGATAAGTATTTGATATAAAAAAATTGCCTAGACTAGTGTTTATGGTGAGCAACGAGCATCAAATACTTGGTAAGGGACATCCAGTTAAAGGCATTATAATGGATGGATGCCTAGCTCAGTTTTAATGATGAGCAACGACAATTAATTACGTTTCTCATGTTTTTATAATAGGGTTTAAGCAAAATCATAATACGACTGGTCTTAAGCAAAGAGAATTAATTACTTTGCATATGCATGGTGATACAAGTAGAGTTTAAGCAAAAGGGAATGATTACTACGAAATTACTGATTTGACATTGATGAAGATATTACTATTGGGTCATGATATTGGATTGTTCCAGGCTTGTAGTCAGAATACATTGTCTCGCCCCACCTTTATAACGAACAATATCTTACAGAATTTTATACTCATGAGTTCCAAAATACAATTAACTATACTATTTCTAAGTACTACTTACATTAGATATTATTTACTCCTACTACGTTTATGCCATTTGTCACCATTAAGTTTCGCTATCCGTATACAACAGTATACGGAAGTAAGAAACATCTTACATTTTTGGAAATTGATATAGGCTTTATACAGTTTTGTATTATCTTAAAATTTATTATTTCGATGTTAAATATTCAATGTGATAAAGGAATAGGATGTGCACTTCATTTTAATTATAGGTTTTTGATGAAATATTACATACTTATTATGTATATAATATTTTTATGTTTTCTTTTATCATTCTTTATTACCACGCAAGCTGTGATAACCCAGCGGTGTGACCGTGCGACTTTTTCGAGGAGGTCACGGGTTCAAACCCCGGACGGGCACCAATGAGTTTCCTGAACAAGTTATATGTGGAAATTGATAATTGCAATTTCTGACACGCTTTTCGGGAAGAAAAACTTCGTGAGAAAACCTGCATATTTCTAAAGAATCCTGGGGATATGTGTAACCAACCAATACCATTCGAGCATCGTAGTGGGTCTCAGCTCCAACATTTCACTCCAAAAACGGAGAAAGGTGGCCTAAGCCCAGCTGTTAATCTATACATGTTATAAAATAAAGTCCTCATAAGTTGCCCATCTGTATGTGGCCAATATTCTCAAAATCTACTAAACGAATTTTTGTATGGTTTTTACTAAAAGATAGTGCAATTGTTGAGGAAAGTTTAAGTTAACAGTAAATAACATTAAAACTCCTGCGGGCCCGGGATTTGAGCGGGAAATAATCCCATTAAGATTTCTACGCGGGCGAACCCGCGATCACAGTTAGTTCTTACATATTGACAATTCTCGATTTTTCTTGAAATTAATTAAATATAAATATAAATAAACAGTTCACATCTACCCACACGTGCATAGAGATTGCGAAAAATAACAAGTAATTCGCTGTATGATGGAAAGAAGCCGGTTGCCACGCGCGATTGGCGACATATTTTCCGAGCGAAGCGCAGAACAGGTTTGTGCATAAGGGAGGCACATGTAATCGCTTGCGATGCCGACATACACGCTTGCCACACTTTATTATGTGCCACTTACCACCGTTCTAACGAACAAATTAAAATAATATTCTCAATACAACACAACAATTCATCTCAAGAGGCTTTCGTTCAGTTGTTGGATCAAGCGCAGAATACAGAGGGCAGTATTGCTTAAGAAGGAACGTATTGTTAGGAGGCTCCTCACTCTGTAATCCTAACCTATACCGAGAGATTTGTATTTTTACCGATTAAATGTTTTTTTTTAATAAGCCGGCAGTGGTATCCGGCAGAATAGAATAGACCACCCTCCTTTCTTACCGAGGTGTCGTAAGAGGCGACTAAGGTAAATGACGTGTGGTATCCGGCTGCATAGAATAGACCACCGCCATTTCTTACTGAGGTATCGTAAAAGGCGACTAAGGTAAGTTGACGTCAGGCAGGCGACCGGTCGTAAAATACGTAGCCAAATCATATGACAACATGTTTATAACATGTTGTGCCGACCCCACTTAGTGGGATAAGGGCAGGAGGATGATGAGGATGATGATGAAATGTTTGTTAATATTTAAAAAATTGAATATAATTTGTAAATTAATGAATGAGTGAATCATAATACTACATCTGAATATATTCTTATTAGCCTAATATACCTTTTATTCGTGACTACATGTTTATACTCGAGTAAAGCAACGGCCTATCACTCTATTTTATATTTGTATAAGGCATAAAGATAAAACTCAAGATAATACCCACTATGCGGTTTGAATTTTACACGGTACTACATATAAGAAAATCCTCTATATCGATAGTTAATATGAGGAATATGCATATCGATGCATATTCCTCATATTTTCATTTCTTAGCATATTTCTATTAAATTATAGGTTCTAGCCAAGGGATTGCAACGACATCCCCCTGATTAAAGCCACGCATCTTACCGTTGGGCTATACAGCCCGTGTGTATACTATTGTATACATATACACATATGAGGTATTCCTCAACCTCACTAACTTTTACCCCGTGATCCAATCCAAATAGAAAATATATTTAGTAGTTCAATTGTATCAAAAATATATTCTTTAAAATATAGACACTTACACAATAAGATTCACTTGCTTTGTATGAATCATTAAACCCACGTACGACCTCAAGTTTTATTCAAAATTAAAAGAATCCAAGGTATAAATCCTTATATTAAATAAGTACTAGTGATTTACGTAAACGCAAAATTTTGAACAACATATTTTTCATTTCATAAAAATATCATATAAATATAGCAAAACGTAAAAGTGGTTTATGTATAGAAACTGGCTACACTCACGTCTTATTCTATTGGGTTAGCCGACTAGTTTCGATCCCACCCTGGATAGTTGATGCTGCGATAACAACGTGTAAAAGGCTCATGAATAAGTGCCCCGGATGGGTTCGGCGCTAACCCGATAGAATCACGTGAGTATAGCCGATTTCTAAACAAAATTATGAATATTACTAACGATAGTTTAAATTTAAAAAATGTAGAAGCTTAAGGGTTTATTTATATTATCACAACGATACTGTTCGGAATACATATTATAGTAGAAGTAGCAAAAATATTAGTAGAAGTAGCAGAATTATCGACATAGCTCAAGTTGCAAAGCTTTAATACCTATGGATGGAGCACATAAACCATTGAGACGAAGTATGTTTAGGCACTTAGGTCAAGCACTAGAATCTTCTTTCTGCTGCCTTTATCCTATTCTAAATGGGGTCGGAGCAACATGTTTTCTCTTCCATTCTCTCATATCATTCCTTGTTACTCCTTCGGTATGCACGTCATATTTTACACAATCCAACCATACGTAGTAACAGATCCATCCATCCACATTCATATTTAACACTCGTTTGTTGACATGATTTTCATCCCAACGTTAAGCACTAGAATATGTATTATTAAGTAAAGTATTACAATACAATACAATACAAATACAATGGAAAAACATTACGAGACATGAAAATGGCTGTAATGTAGAAACAGATCGCTGTGTACAGAATTAGAATCCTATCAACTGAGGCTAAGAAAACTCCTCCAGTTTTCTGGAAATCACGTCATCACGTGATAGTTGACGAGCGCTAACCTGTCAACAATAAAAAAGGTTATTTTTATCCACGATTCGAATGCAACACCATTAATTTGTCTTAAATGACGCACGTTAAATAATAAAACGTTAATAAATAGTAGCGCATAGAATGACGTAACAAATGAGTGACGTAAATTATTCTAAATCATTTTATATTGGTTACATTTCATTTTACATCGGTAGAATTTTTTTTCAAAATCTTCATTATAAATCTAATATTGATGAACTTAAAAAAAAGTAAAGTAACGGCTTGTTATTATCTCACTGATGGGCCTCATCTGTACTTTAGGATGGAACGGTTGGAGTTTAGACACACCACGCTGCTCCAATGCGTATTGGTAGGTTACACATATCTCAGAAACTCTCCAGATATATTTAGGTTTCCTCACGATATTTTCCTTCAAGCATGAATGAAAAAGCATGTGATAAATTGCAAATATCAATAAAACAGAAAAACTCATTGGTATCGGCTCTAGAATTGAACTCATGCCTCCCTGGAAAGAAGCACACGGTCTCACAAGTCGGCTATCACATATGAACATTATTGGAACATATTTTAGATTTTTTCCCGATTAACTTGTAAAACCAAGACATATACGATGATACGTATCACCCAGTGATTCCCTTAGATGTGTATCCTAAAAACCAACAATTCTGGATTGTAGGCGATAGACGATTATTGGCGAGTAAATCAGAGTATGCCTTCTGCAAGATCGTGTTCACACTTAATCGTTTGTAATCGCCGATTATGAGGAGCCATAAAAGAATTGTTACAAAACGGTTAAAAGCGACGCATTCTCTTGAAATGTAAAGAATTATCGACCAAACCAGTATTTGGCAAAACTGTCAACCTCGATCAGGTCTAAAAATAGTGGATGCATTTTCGACTATATCCGCTTTTTACGACTCATGCGCATCTCGGGCACCGTCGCAGCCGTTGCAAAACCGCCAAGTTGACGATTTTAGCTCGATCGTAACACAAACGCGCTGACGGTGATTTATAAGTGTTGGTGAAGAAAAACTAACTTTTTAATTATCACTTTTCAACCACTTTGATCTTGAATTATGGTTACCGCTTCAACCTATTTGAGCGGAATAAAACTAGATGCTGAACAAACGACGAAAAATAGTTTCGTATCATCAACATCGTACAAAGTTTGTAGATATTTTACAATGCTTATTGTATGGCATTGTATACCATTTAAAAATTAAACGTACTGCGCAAAGCTTTAGTAATACTCTTAATCTGCTAATCGTGCATGTATAGGCAGGTGAGTATGTATAGATGACATACATATCTATACCTACTGTTACTACTATTATAAATGCGAAAGTCTAGAGTTTGGAGAATAGAAAAAACACGAATATTCCGGTACGAATAGTTAAACATGAAATTATTACAAGTGGCCGTTAGCTTTGATAAAGGTCTCAAATCACGAATCATTTGTTTATTCTCTATATCTATCGTGTATTAAGTTACTGCTAAAATTTATGTCTGGAATCATCATGCTATCAAAGCTTTAGTACGGAAGTTAGTCTAGTTCAAATAAAATTATCGTTAATGGAAAACATGGATATAGAAAAGATAATATGATGGACAGTAACCTATGAATTTTCCATATCTTAGGTTAGTTTATCCATATCTTAGGTTAGCTTGGCCATATCTTAGGTTAGCTTGTCTATACGATAGTTTAGGTTAGCAAGTGACAATCACTACATTTATATTTTTTTTATCTATCGGAAAATAAGCGTCCAAAAGACGTCCTATATTACCCTAATGATAAGATTACGATTGCAAACACAGACATGTAGTACACAGTGTCTTTGCCGGCGAATACAAAAACCATGCATTACGATTTTGTCGTGGAGCCTGTCCTCCTGATGATGCTTCGGTTTCGGAGCGAAACGATCGTATAGATTTTGGTGGTGGTTGTGTAAATGAGAGTGTCACAATAAATAATGAGAGGGTAGCTGAAGCTTATATACTTATCTTTGTCTAATCACACATTATGCTTTTATTCTCATTTCTCATTATTGTGATATTTTAGGCTGGGTTCCCTACTTAAGTATAATAACACAATGAATTTCTTACTCAGTGAATTTAAGAAATAACATTGTGTATGAAAAAAAATATAACGCGTTTGAGTTAAAATTTTTATTTCTGTCATGCCAGGACCTTATATGAAAATCGATTTCTAAGCAAACTCCAAAAAGGAACAATATATTTCAAATATACCTACCTACTGTAACCACTGAATGCTATCTACCGACAATCCAAAACCTATACATAATTATTACATTATCACGTAGTATCAGTTTTATTTCATGAACATAAAAATAACCGTAGGTACAAAACACATTACGTGCTTTTTATTTGGATAACTCATTATCAGATATTATTTAACGTCACACCGTTCTGATAAGACTTCAACGTACACAGTACGAGGAAGTTGAACTACACACATAAATACACGTTTTAATCTACAATAATTGTTATGTCAAATCAAATGGTATTGATGCATTAGTACCAATACCACCATAACAGTAACGCAGCATCGTGCCCAGACCATTCCATTTAAATTAATAAACAAAAATTTTTGAAAAAAACATTGGTTTATGGTTAAAATATTATATGTGTGAAATGTGAATGCATTTGTGTGTTTAACGCTTCATTAACTAAACGGATTTTTTGAAATATTTTTGACTGACCCTTTGTTCCTGGCTTGAGCTTTGCGGTTCGCGAGTCCGATTTCCGCCGAGTGCCAACATTTTCTATAAACAACTTTTTGGTTCTTCGTTGGTTGGGTGTATATTTCTATTTATGTATTAAAATTATATTGTCACCAATAACACAAATATAAGTGCAGCAAAAATAAGGGCAGCTGTGTGTGCAAAAGTCTCATATATTTCTATCAAAATAGTAGGTAATGTAAATGTAGTCAGTCGTTGATAATAAAGTTGAAAGCAGATTTTATGTTTACTTGTCCGTGTATTGTACGTCCTGTAGGATATTGGATATAGGATATCATCTTAATTTTTTAAACTTTGCATAGTGAGTATAAAAACGGGACACAGTTTACTATAAAACAATGTGCAAATTACAAAAACAGTTTATCAGAACGATCTTGATTGTGACTATTATCTAACATTGATAACAAAAAAATATCTACCTATTAAGTGTTTGCCCAGCATTAATATTGATGCGACCGTCACTAACATGAGGGGCGTTAGTAATCTATATATTAATACATGAAGCAAAAATTATTTAAACATTTTTAATAAAATGACGTGGACGGAGAAGTATGAAACTCGGCACAGTTATAGATTTTATAGGAGGGAGTGCAGAATACTAATATATATTTTTAAATAATGCAAAAACATATTAATTCGGTAAATCATCCATAAATCAAACCCGTGCTTTGGACACACATATACGCTCTTTTGTTATGGTTACTCTGGTGTTCAACTGAGATGGATTAACATTATTTGTCTATTGTCTTTTGAATGAATCAACTTTTTCGTTCATTACCAGTCAAGGTCAGGAAAACTTATAAAATGAAAACATGTGTAAAAACAGCTGTATAAATAGATAAAGGTGCTTTATTAACTTAACAATGCAACTTAAAAAATCTATTAATATATTTACCTTAAACTATATATTTTAAAAACCTTTATCCTTTATTTATTAGTTTTTTTTTTAATTATTGGGACATTGGTGTATATATGCAGTTCAATTAAAAGCTACTATCAATAGATGTTAGTGAAGGTTGATACAGATTATCTATTTTTTAAAAGTAATATATTTTAAAGTCGATTAGAGATATTAGTAATACAGATTTGTTTACGAGTTAGATTATGTGCGGGGAGGCGCATCGGAACGCGGACGAATGCCTCGCTTTCCTGACTTTCCAGTCGGCGGCGGGCTGCCGGTCGAAAATTATAGCGTATCAATAAACGATTTCATCGTTACTTCGATTCACACGCACGCATAAATAACTATGGCATTGTAAGTATTTAAAACATTGTTGTTTCTGACCTTTTTGATACAAATATTAATTTGTATCATGTAGTTACCATAAATATAATACGGTTGGTGATTTGACATAAGTATAATATCACGCATCTGATACATTTATAAAGTAAAATCAGAGTTAAATAAGAGAACAGTTGACAATAAATCAACATGTCGCTTTTAAAATATGTGCAAAATATATCCAACGGTGACGGCGTGGCAAGGACATCGCAGGACGAGTCACCGTGTCCTCTATCGTCATGCGCAGGTAGTGACCAGAGGACATGCCCATTGTTTATCGCCGTTAATTATTATGCCCCAACGCAGGCAGAATTGTGGCCAAATGTTGACTGGCCTCAAGATTCAATTGGAGTAAAACCATTTTAATAGAAAAGTATAAACCTTAACTGAAATAAATAATCATACTTTTTAATTTATGTATTATGTAATGTGGTCTCTGCTGTAACTAATACAAATACAGTTTTACAAATGATTACTGCGACTATCATGCTTGCAGTATCGCGCTCGATTGAGAACCGTTACGTGAAATGAAACGTCGAGTACGCGGGGTGGGGTAGGGAGTCGACTTGATGACGATGGCGCCCGAGCTCGGCCGAGTACCGAATGCCGAGACGTCGACGTACGGTGGGGGGACGCGGGGGTGCGCCACTTTATCGCTGCGAGCTGGCAACATCGCGCGGGGTGGGAGCGCCCCGCAGCACAACCTCTCACTCACCGTCGCCGGTTCGCCAGCCAGTGTTACCTTTGACGGTCGAACGTGTGGTTGTTTGATGTCAGTGACGTCGGCGTCGGCACTCGTGCAACACGTCTATCATGTTTCGTTGAATGCAAAGTGGGTTTCGTTTATGAACGATAACAATATATTTAATTTATCAAATGCTGGAATATAGTGACAAGCTTACGCCTTATTGGATTTGTGTACTTTTATAAACTGTGCAGTGACTTTAAAGTTTGAGACACCATAACAGTGCAGTGACTAACCAAAGGATTGCGAAGTGATATTTTGGATTTTCAAAGAAGACCCTGGATGTGAATGAATTGCGTGAAATAAAGTGCTAATGACTTACACTGGATTTGAAGTGAATTAAATTTCAAGGTGTGTGTGTGTGTAGGGATTGTGTGAATCGATATTAAGTTCTCCGAAATTCTGGATTAAAAAATAAATTTATCAATTAATTATTGAGTCGCTAAATAAAAATTTGAAGTAATATTTTTTGAGCTGTATTAAGTCAGTCGGAAAAAAATATGCTACGTGTGATAGATAGACTCGTAGAATCTTGCTACGAAAATTTTCCTTCTCCTGATCAGATTAACATGGCAGTATTTGACACGTTCATTGGCCCAAATAAAATTCATTTTTTAATGTTTAATTTGTTTGAACTTTTTTAATTAAAAATTTTGAAAATTAGAATAATTATTAATTTATTTTATATAAAAAAAAATACTGGTTTTATTACATAAAAAATATTAATCATCCAACTTTCGTCAATTGCTGATGCTACGACAATCAGTTAGTCTGAAAACAGCCGCTGAATGATAACATCATATTAAAAACCCTCAGACGAAAGTGACACGAATGCACAAAAGGCAAAAGAAAATTGGAAACTCATGTCATTAACCACAATGGCTCCAGTGAAGGTTGTCTACAATGCAGTGCATCGTGTTTCAGGGGGTGCCTTGAATCGACAGGACGGCGAACTCTGGTAATACGGCAGGATACGCGGGAGCAAACATAATCTACGCGGGAGCACACGCTCCCGACGCTGAAAAACATCATATTCTGCAAGATAACATAGGCTATAGAGTCAACGCACCAAGGTGAGTACAATCTGACCATAAAAAATATCTTGTGCCTAAAAATTACAATTATAAATAAACAAGCATATTATTATTCAAATAAACAAGCACTTATATATAAGCAACGGCCACCAGACTTTAATACCACATGGCATATAAATTAAAAAAATGTAAATAATTTTTAAGTGTAATTATGAAGCAAAGCGAATCCATTGTCGAAATTTTTCTTATTAAAAGAATTGATACAGAAACCGCGTATATTCCAGGTACATAGAATGTTTTTATCTTATCCGGAACAAGTTTGTTTACATTGAAACAAAACGTTGAAACGTGACTCGCTTACTAGTGCTTACCTTATCGTAGTTAACAAGCAATAAAATCAAAAATAACGTTTACATAAAATATAACAGCTGTGTAACATTTGCACCTAAAATAACACTAAGTAAGTGAGTAAGTAAGATTGTAATTGAACGAGAAGTGAATGTTTAAATGAATATTTACTTGTACGGAATCCCCTCATAAACGAAGGGTTACTTGTACAGCATAAATGTAACGATGTGAAGTGCGCGATGCACATCGCTGCAATAATAATGAAAGAAATGAAATGTGCTCTTCCATTCACACGCACAAACGCTTTCGGCACTCGGTACACGCTCACAAACAAACGACGCCGCACACTAGCAGCCAGTCACGCACACACGGACACCTTCACTCACACTATCGCGAGAAGGGAATGCAAGCGGTGACTGCACTTTAGCTCTTACAATAAACACAAACAAACAATACATTAACACACTAAGCGCATCGAATAGTTAAAGGCTCATTAACCATTTTTACTGTTTGCATATTCGTTAATAATTGTAGTTTTTGTACTAAACTTTAAAATATATATATTGTGATATATATCAAGAGAATTTAATAGTGTTATCAAAAATCCGAAATGGGAAAAATTCGTTAAACGTTCTTAAAGTTCAAATTAATAAAAAATACTCACCGACAAGTCGCGTAGTCTAAGTAGGTAGCCGTGGGAAAGAAATGTCAGACTTTGACCGAGAGGTCGCGGGCGGATGTGTATTGACTTAACGCGGTTACAACCATACAAGTAATACTGACTTAAATAGTTTTATTGACTAAAACTTTCGACCTTGAAATTTGTTCCGAAAATATTTCATTTAAAATCATACAGGAAAACAACAAATTGTTATCGCAACTCCGTAATAAAGGCCCATATTGACGCGAACGGGCCCACTTACCCTAAGCGGGCGACGCGGGCCAGTCGACCCTTCCCGCTCATTGTATCGTAGTCACCCTAGAATACTCGCCTCCATTCGTAACCCCCGGAATTTTCTCCTTGAAGCATGATTCATTCGCTCTCCCGACATAAGCTTCAATTAAGGAGAACAGACAAAAATGAATATAACACTAAATTATATCTTAACTACACTTAAAGAAAAACTTTAGCATTGAATGATATTGTTAAATACATTGTTTAAAAAAACACATTTTGATGTTGCATACGAGAAATTAAACGTTAATATAACGTTTGTCAAGGCCATTTTTTTCAATCGACGACCGATCATTTAAATTCAAACATATTTGTAACCGTATACTATTTATTCAAGAACGTTAATACTATTGTAAGCAAGCAATGTGCGCACAAGCCACAATTTTGAAGTAGCGTTTAAATAGGGGTGACCAACTGTCGTCTAACTTAAGGGTGAACATGCCACGGCTTCACGCTATATCGATAACAAACTATGAAGTTTATAGTTATCAAAACCTTATTTAACACCGAATCTGTACAAATACTAATTAATTGCGTATCGTCGATTAAAATCAAATTATAGTTATAAAAGAATACTTAAGATTTTTTACAATTAAGAAGTAAATAAAACCGTAACCGATATGGACGTAAACGTGAAAGAATTATTGACAAGTATATAAGTATTCAAAAGTATATAAGTATTGATATGCAATACTTATATACTTTTGAATTATATCGCACCTAAATAGTACGTAAGTATGTAGTAACTAGTATAATTTTTAATTGATTTCGACACGTGATTATCACTCCTGCCAATTAGCTAAGAATTCACCGCGTCTGCGCAACAATCTAAAATTAACTGCAGCCTATGTATCAAAATACCTACACGTTACTCGCCCATCTCTCAATAGTATGCCAAACACCTTCCAGCTTCTCGAAATAGCGACATAGTCATTCACATTGATTTATTTGGACGTTTCAAGTTAAATAAGAAAATATAAATATTTCCACCATAAGATACATTAAACATTACAAAACTATAACATAAATATAGAACATGCTGTCGTTTGCCAATGTACCTACTTTGTTGAAACCCTTCATAAAGGAATATTCCACGAAGACTCTCAAAAGAAATGCCAAAACCGATCACTCGCTTTGAGACCCAAAATATTTTGAACGGAGCGTAAGTGATTATTCGGATGTGGTACCTCTTTTACAAAAAAAAACCAGGATGCAGAACACTCTTGATTTTTTGTCGGCCATGCTCTGTGTTCGGCAAAAAGAAAAAGACTCAGACAAATCTATAAAAAGAAGTGTAGGTCGGGCCGAGTTTACCTAAGAAAGGACCCTTGTAAATCATCTGCTGTGTGAATGTATTGTATGGCAGTGCGACGAGTTGAGCGTTGTTGACTTGTGTTTATTGGCTGTCGACGCTACTAAGTGTCTGTTAAGCTATTTATTTACGAGCATTGAAACGTGGTATCGTTTTAAAACTAACAAATTAAATATGGTCATTATTCGAGATTGTACAAATTACTTCATCAAGATCTGTTGTTTTTTTCTGACTTATAAAGCAAAATTAAATTTTAGTTAATATTGCTTAGACAAATTTAGTAAAGTAATATCGTTTTTATGTTTTCATAACGCGTTAAAGAATATGCAGTAATACAATAGTCGCACATTGTTGCACTACTACAGAAGCAAGTAACAATAAGCCCGTGCGAGTGTTTGTCGGGCATTTGTCGAATGGGAATTATTAGGAAGGGCTCCGGGAAGGCTCGGGAATTCGCCCCAAAAGCAGTTCACATGAATCGGTCTCCCACTCCGGCGCCATACAAAAAATCAAACACATCCCGAGTGAAACACAGGGGTAACAGCGCGTCACACACTATACAACCATATTGATTTTTTTCTCATTGTTGAAAATAATATAATCTCCGAGCGCATTAAAAAAAGATCTTGCGCCGATAAAATTTGGGTTGAATATTGAGTCTGCGTTTATTAATAATCGATGCGTTAACGTGTGGAATGTAAAATGTAAGACTGCAAGGCCACTTACAATGGAATAGAAACTATTCATATCGTTGATGAAATAAAATTAACTAAATAATATAGGTGTAATATCAACATTGTATACAAAAGGATAACGATGTCGATAAAAACGATTCATTAGTTGAGCGAAATAATTAGATTTTTACTAATTTATGTCGTGACAGGAAAGAATAGGAAAAATATTGATTTTTATTGAAAGTTTCATGTAAATATGTTTTAACTCTAATCATACACGGAAAATGAATGTTCTCTCAGTTCAGGTCAAAACAGTGTATAATAAACTGTCAAAAATAGACAGACGGTAAATTTTTGTACAAAATTCCAGCGGCTATGGGTGCGCCGGCGGTCCGGGCGCGATGAGCGGCGGGGGCGAGAACGGGCAGTTCGGCGCCACCGCCGCGATGGTCGCCGCGGCCACGACGGCCGCGATGCAGGACTCGCAGCCCTTCTCGCAGGTACAACACTTGCCCTTGTCTCTGGTGTGAAATTGTTTTATACAACTTAAAGCACAATAGTTGCTATAGCTGAACTTTAAATAATTTAAATCCTACTCCTCATTTCCAGATGCAAAACAACATGACTATGGGCAATCCCCAGTATAGCGCAATGAATGGCTACGGTCAACAGCGCAGTCATAATCCCGCTATGGCGGGAATGGGAATGGGTGGTAATGGCGGTATGAATGGAATGACTGGTATGGGTCAGATGGGAAATGGCATGAACGGCATGAATCCAATGGCACAAATGGCTAATATGGGAATGCACGCTAATATGATGTCTTCACAAATGGGACCTAGCCAGATGGGTGGATCGACCAAAATGGGCCCAGGTTACCAAAGGCGGCACGCACCTTATCCGTCAGGTACAATGCTCATGGGGTCAAGAAAAACTCAATATATGACCGGACAGCCAAGCTTTGGACCTGGACCTGGCCAATATCCTACAGGATACGGCGGACGACCTGGATTTCAAGCACAATATCCACCACAGCAAGCACTCGGACCGAGTGGCAATTTTGGTACAGGTATGAGAGGTACTATGAGACAATCAACGCCGCCGTATTCAAGTCAAGGGCAATATTTTAATGGTGGTGTTCCGAATCAATTCCCTCAACATCAAGCAAGCAATGCTCAATATGGTGGACAATATGGCGGACAATTTGCGCAAGAAGTAGCAATGCGATCTAACATGAGTTATCAGCACAGCCCAGTGCCAGGAAATCCTACACCGCCTCTCACGCCTGCGAGCAGTATGCCACCATACATAAGTCCAAATGCAGATGTCAAGCCACACTTTAATGAGCTGAAACCACCTATGGGCTTGCAGAGTAAGTCACCTCTTCGTTTTTAATAGTTATAAGCTAAATAGTGTTTAATATTTCTAAAGCTAAATAGACGTTCATTTAAAAAAAAATATGGCAGAAATTAATAGAACAAAAATTTTTGTTTTCAGATGACGAGCTCCGGTTAACATTCCCTGTAAGAGATGGTATAATATTACCACCTTTTAGATTAGAACATAATTTAGCAGTTAGCAATCATGTATTCCAATTAAAACCAACGGTCCACTCAACATTAATTTGGAGGTAAGTAGTCCTCAATGTCCATTGTATTTTTAACGTTACCAGATGTTTATCTTAAAATATTATTTATTATTGTAAATGTATATTTTTACAGATCTGATCTTGAGTTACAATTGAAATGTTTTCACCACGAAGACAGACAAATGAATACTAACTGGCCTGCAAGCGTGCAGGTCTCAGTTAATGCAACACCCTTGGTCATTGATAGAGGCGAAAACAAAACATCACATAAACCGTTGTACCTGAAAGAAGTCTGTCAACCAGGCAGGAATACAATTCAAATCACTGTCTCTGCTTGTTGTTGTGTAAGCATTTAATAATTTTCAGCTTATATATAAGAACTAAATTTGTATCTTAAGGATAATCAACTTGAGACAATGTTATCCCTTGCAGGGGTCGATATTTAGTTTTTATTTACATTGTTTAATATTATTGTCGTATCTGTGCTATAAAAAACATTTTTATTTTCAGTCACATCTGTTCGTTCTACAATTAGTACATCGACCGAGCGTAAGAAGTGTTTTGCAAGGGTTGTTACGAAAACGTCTTCTCACGGCAGACCATTGCATCGCAAAGATTAAAATGAACTTTAATCAAACACCTAATAATCCTAACAACAACTCTAATATTTCTAACGATAGAGACAGTGTGGAACAAACAGCGCTAAAGGTGTCGCTAAAATGTCCCATTACATTTAAGAAGATAACGTTACCTGCCCGAGGGCACGAATGCAAACATATACAATGCTTTGATTTAGAATCTTATCTGCAACTTAATTGCGAAAGAGGATCGTGGCGATGTCCGGTTTGCAAGTATGTATTATATTACATAGACGAAAAGGAACTAAGTTGTTTCTATACATATTTCTGTGTACCTTTCAATAAAATATGTAAAATATTTTTTAATCTGTTACAGTAAACCAGCACAATTAGAAGGGTTAGAAGTAGATCAGTACATGTGGGGTATCCTAAATACATTGAACACCTCTGATGTAGATGAAGTTACTATCGATAGTGGGGCAAATTGGAAAGCAACTAAGATTCCCGCCAACACTGGTATTAAGGTTAGCATTTTTTTGCAATAATTTGTAAGTAGGACAATTTATACATAATGAATAGTTGAAAAAAATCACTATTGCCAATAAATGTCGAAAAAAATTATAGCTGGTATATTTCAAATCTTGCGAAATTCTAATTAAATGGTAAAAATAATACTAAGTAGAATTATAGGAGGCAGCCTGCAATATGATCACTGACAAATTGCAATCGCTAATATAAAATGAACGAAAAAGTCCTCGTACGTAATAATTTATATTTAATTTAAACTATGTAAGAACATTGAGGTCTGGTCTTATGCTCTGCAACTTTGGTGATAATAGAAACAGACAAATTCAAAATCAAAATAAAAAAAATAATCATACAGATTAATACAAGTCCAATCATTGAATCATCAAAGATTTAAAATGATGTTACCATTAAGATATCTAGGTTTTCTTAGGAAAACATATTAAAAATAATAAATGCAAATAATTAAATGAGGTATGCGTTTTTTAAGCAGTATTCACTATTTTAATAGCAAGAAGACGACAGCAACGACGGTAGTGGAAAAAGAGGGAAAGCTGTATCACCAGGGTCCATGAACATGCCTACAATGAATAACTGGGACATGAATCAAGCATTATCACCCTACCTACCGCCAGATATGAACACCATTGCAAGTGGATCCATGATTACATCTTACAATCAAGGCGGACAAAATAGAAACTCGGGATCAAGTAATCAAAGCTACGACTTCGGCATGAACAACGGGCCAGGCAGCAATGAGTATGCAGGCAATGGTCCTCTTTCCCATTTGAATGAGAGCGTTAACTCTTTGGACCCACTCAACGCGATGGAAAAAAGTCTTAACGAGCAGGTTTGTATTGTGTATAGTTTTAAATTAAAATTAACATATCGCAATGAAAAAGATTCAGTAACATATGTAACAGCTATAATACAATATAATATTATCAATTAGTGCTCATAATTAAGTCCGTCAAAGTAATATCTAGTCCAAAATGGTCTCTTCAATATTATAAATTTATTTATTATATTAAAAATGTTTACTTGAAGATTAATCTCAAGTCTTAATCTCAAAAAGATTACCTGGATCTTACAGATGCCTCATACACCTCACACGCCGCATACGCCTGGCTCAGCACATACGCCGGGTGGAGGCGGTGGTGCACACACACCTGGTTCAAGCCACACACCGGGCCCACCGTCCGTAGACCACCATCCTCTTACAGATGTTGACATACCCGCAGATCTCAACTTTGATCCAGCTGCAGTCATTGACGGAGAGGGTACCGATAATCTTAACGTAAGTAATAGAACTTAATATAAAACATAAAAAAAAAAATTAATCGAAGTACTTATCCGTTTCATGTTCAGGAATTTACAAAAAAAATCATTGTTATTATAGCTCCTGCCTGAAACGAGCGTGGACCCGATGGAGCTTCTCTCGTATTTAGATGCGCCAGCCCTTGGAGAACTGCTCGCGACTCCACCGTCATCCTCCTCATCAGCAGGATCACATCCACCTAGAGCGCCTTCCTCTGATGATCTCCTAGCCCTCTTCGAATGAGCAAACGCCTATGACTGGTGGGGCCTATATGAACCCAACGAATGAAAACTAATGTGAGGTGATGCGATCTCGTTTAGTCATTCTGCTTCCGCGTGTGGTTTGCCGTTTACGGCGAAAATCCAGCTCTTCATGCAAGTGGAGCCCGACATTGTGATACTAGATTTTAGTTACTTCTCCATCAGTGGAAATATTAAGTACCGCAAGCTTATCAGATATGATTGAGATTATCGGAGTTCGTGAAAACTCAAATTAGAAGGATCTCCTAAAATTGTAATCTGAGTAAAAATTGCGGCATTCAATATGGTCACAATCGATGTGTCTTGTTGAAACAACGGCACAGGAGAATATTTAGTAAGTATAATATTTTAGGTAATATCGTATTAAGGCGAGGCGTGGGCCGCGTCGGCCATGCACTGCGGTGTCGTGCATGTATAGTTCCTCGCACTGCCGCATACGGTGGCGCACCTAAGCTCCCTATATTCTAAACTCTAGTTTAAACTATAACACAAATTAAAATTAATATAATATTGATTCAACTTCTTATTCAATTTGATAATATCATCATGAATTTGATTTGTGTCCGTATTTTGTGAATAGTTCACCAAGTGTATATAGAAGAGTTTATTTTATTCATATTCGTTATTTTGGTGGAGTAGATGAGGACGTCGTGCCGCCTGTACATATAGAATAAAGCGACGCGACGGTCGCGGGAGGCATCATGAATCTTATAGTTCCTATTTAATGCGAGTGAACTATAATGTTCAATTGCCGTTTATTGTAAAATATTCCTTGACGTTTTCGCATATTCTGCATTTTTAAATCATAAGATAGGATACGTGAGTATAGCGCTACTCACTTTTTGGGTGATATATTCTAAATGAGTTGTTTTAATCAACAAACTTACTGTAACAAACTAGTTGTTACTTAACTATATTGTAAATGTGAGTGCAAAATTGAACTCTGTTAAATTATTTTGCGTTACGTGAATCGAGAATGATAGAAATATATTTTAATTTCTAAAAGAGTAATGAACTGTATTATTTGTAAATAAGAAACTAGTTAAGTATATTATATTATCTAGTTATATTTAGGACAACATGGCAGATACTTATATGATGGCCAGTTTTAGTGTAGTATTACTAAATTAAAAATCTACACATGGTTTTACATGTACATACAAATTACAAATACCATAATAAACATGTCTACATGCGTTCAGAGTGCAGATGTACTTAAAATGGGACTTACTGACTTTTATATAAATTATTTTCTGAGTAAGGTTAGAAAAATATAATAGTCAAATACTAGATAAGTAAATATCGCTGTTTCTAAAAAAACTTTCTTTCTTTATTTTGATGTTTATTTCCTTTCTTTCTATTTAATTTCTAACTAATTAGATAAAAATCTCAAGGTCCAATTGATCAATGTGTATGTAACTTAGAAAATACTGAATTGGAAGACTATATATTCTGTACTCTGAAACGTTTATTCACTTTTGATCCTGGAATAGTATTCTAGAAAAATATAATTTTCTCAGTCTCTGCTCATCTTGATTTCACAATACAACATTACTTATGACTCATAACTAAAAGCAATAATCAATTGATATAAATATATATATACATATATTATCTGTAGTTGTATAAAATTATATATTTCTATTAACTGTTGGATAACTGATATATAATGAAAAAATTGTGATGAGCATTGTATTGAAGATAACATGTTTCACATATTTTCAAATGTTTGGTTCTTTATGATATATATGTATAGATAAACTTACATAACAGTTAAAAATATGTAATAGTCTTTGGAAAATAAATCTAAATGGAATTAAGTTCCCGAAAAACAGTTTGAATTTTTTTTACTGTTGCTAACAGGAAGAGATAAGATAATGTTTTTACACAGGAATATACTTGTTTTAAGGATCTTGTCTCAGTCTATTTAAAATGAAGAGTAATGAATGGATAGCTATTAATTTAAAATTTTGAAAATTGACATTTATATAAAAATATTCAAGAACAGTTTATTATTAATCTCTAACTTAGAGTTGTATGTAAAACTACTCACTAACTTTTGTAAAAAAATTGGTGATTTTTGCATCTTTACTTCATGTTATAATTATGGACGCCTCTTTAGAGTTAGTCAACTATTATGAAAACAATAAAATAAGTATTATAAAGCTGTGGTCAATGATTAAAAAAAAATATGCTTATCATTTGGATTTATGCAGCTGTAATGAAGTAAACATGTATAGTTGATCACAGCTTTAACTTTTAACTACATACTTTTAAGGGACCTTCAATTCCAGTTAGCTAGTTATATATATTATAGTGAATATTGCTATTGGATGGATCATGCCAGTGAAGATTTTTGTGTGACCAAATAATTTTTTACTAATTTTACCTTTGTAGGGTAAAAATAAGGATTTGTTTATATAAAATGGAAAATATCATAAAAAATGAATAGCATATCACATGATCAGAAAACAAAAATCACAATGTATGATTCATCCAAAAGATTAAATTATTACAATTTATTTTGTTGAATATTGTAATGAACCCCTGTCAAGTAAAGTAGTATTTATTGTATGGTCGTGCAAATGTAAGAAACAGCATTTGGAAATAAGTGAAGAAAAATTTAAATTAATACAACCATGGTTTCAAGTTCATGAGATGCCAAACAGTTCTGTAGCAGTAAACTTCAAGTTAACACAATCTTGTTTATTCAGATTGGTATTCACTGAAATTCATTTTGAAATGTATAAAATGGGAAACATAACATTTTTATGTTATTGAAAATAAAATGAACCTAAAACATTAACATAGTTCTTTTATTTTTATTTCTGATGACTGTGATTTCAAGAGAATTTAAATTTCCAGGGATTATTGCTTCTGACCAATGATTAGAGGAAAAAAAATAACAGAATTGATTGTTAGTCCAATATATCAATATTTATTATAAATTTCTATGAGTTCCTCTTATTATAATTTACTATTGCAGGAATTTAAGGGTACAATAATTTATTTTCAGGTAGCATAGTAGGTTTTAAATACCATACATATTATTTGACTATGATTTTCATGTTAAGCAATAAGACATAATTTAAAATAGAATATTTTATAATAGCTCTTGTTAAAAATTTAAGTATCATAAAAATGAAATATATAGACGAAAAACATTAAAAAGGCTCCAGTATATTTTAAACATAGTATGTTAGTATGGCAGTGTTTTAAATCTCTAATGACAGATTTTTTTGTCAACTGTAGTCCTTTCAATGCAGGATATTCAAAATAATGAAAATCAAACGCTTTACATTAAAGGAAGACAAAGTTCCTTTGGGAGATTTCAACATAAAGCAAAATCCAATTAAGATTAAACAACAAGCTTCATATATCGAAATTAAAATGATTGGTTGGAATTTGTGTTACAAATCTTGCTAAAAAGTTTTCCAAAAACGTTCTAAACTATGTTAAAAATTTTTAAATACTTACGTTTCTCATATATCAAATTAATAAAATTACGGCAACGCCGCTTGTTGCAATAACTTGTATTGTAACGAGTAAAGCTTTAAGCAGTTGAAAAATGTTTGAATGAAATATCTTCGACTCTCTCCCCTTTATATTGAATATAATAAGCGGTAAAATAACAATGCTTTATTTTAAGTTCATCATATCATAATTAGGCGCCATAAATTAAACTCATTTTGACATCAATTGTCAATTTCATGTCAAAATGACATTTGATTCTTCTACTAAAAAGGCCGTTCCTATATGCGATTCCATTAACTTGCTGTATAGACAAAAAGGATTTATATATTCACAACCCTATAATGTAGTGTTTAATATAATCTGTACTCTGAAACTTGCGAATGAAACACATTATGTTGAAAGAAGAGCACACCTTTTGCATTATGCTTTCAACACATGCTGAGAATCAACGCAGAAGATTGATTACCTCTAAAACCGTTAATTTTTTTTAAGAGTGTTGCGTTGTCTATGTTATCAAGCATACGTTAGTTAAGCGTTCATGAATAAAAAATGGTCAGAGCATTTAATACATTAATAAGACGCACCACATTCATATTTAGTCTAAATTTATAGATGTATAGAAGATTAGTGCACCACCCACATAATCACTACAGTTCTCCTTAACCCTAAGGTCGTCTGGAAGAGATCGCTATAAAGCGATAAGACCGCCTTTTGTACGGTACAATTAATGTTTTTTTACTGTTTTATTCTGTCTATTTCTTCTTTTCTCATTGTGGTGTACAATAAAGTGTATAAATAAATAAATAAATTTACAGTATGTTTTCTAATAGTTGATTTTTATATGAATAAAAAATATATTTAAGTATAATTGTTAAGTACATAGAATAACTGAAATAATAAATGAATAATGTTAATTAAGACCTATCTTGTTAAATATATTTACCATTGCACTGGACGATCATCGATTATTCAAAATTGTATGGAAAATCGATTAACACTTCGCAAGTTCGCCAATTCCGATTCAAACCACTTCAACCAATAGTCATTTTTGATAGTTTTTATTAGCTCTGCTACAATATTTATAATTTTTATCGGTAATGAATGGAAGAATAACAATTGGTAACTCCTTAAATCTTACAGTACTTAACGACCAATTTTTTGAAATTATATATACATCCTATATATTCAGATATTTTTTTACATCACAAAGGAAGTACTTTATTGTAGTCACAATCTAGCTTTAAGGCTAATAAGCAACTTAATTTTAACGCAAACTTATAAATTAACTTATGTCTAAGAACAGGCCCAATGACAGATCTTAGTCTTTCTTACTAAAGGAGACACTTCATTCTTGTGTTCGTTTTCAGTGGCACTAACACTACACTACAGTAACACTATATTACACTAACTCAAAAGCTTTGTCCTTTTCAGTCTTCTCACTAATCCTTTAATATCGAGAAGCTGGATAGCCTCGATGTTTACATGATGGTGAAGCCTACTCTTTAATAACTTTATTTACAAACTCAACCTGGAGATGTTAATGGATGTCTTAATTTCTTATATACCAGGGAGCGTTAACAATACCCCTTAGTATCTTATTTTGGAAACGTTGGATTATATCTCTGTTTGTTTGTTTAGTACAGCCCCATAACTGATTTAAGATGTCTAGCCGATAAGCCAGTGCATTTTTTGTATCTTATCTCTAACTTCTCTTTTATCTTGACGTGGGCTTTTCAGCGTAGCTTAGCGTCAAGAGACATACCAAGATACTTTGCTGTTTTAAAATAGGGTATTCTTTGATTGCAAATAAAAACAGGGAAAAACTGTGGCTTTTAATTAGTAAAATCAAAGTGGATAGATTTAGACTCGTTAAGATTTATTCGCGGTAAGGTCATTTACGGATTTTTGCACTTTTTCTATAGCCTCCTTAAGCGTATTTCCTACTGCTGAAGTAGCAGTATCATCAGCAAAAGTTCCTATTGTATTGTTCTCCATTACTGGCATATCATAAGTGTATATCAGATATAGGAGAGGCCCCAGTATACTTCCTTGAGACACTCCAGCTCTGATTGGCTCCAGTTCAGAAAAACTGTCCTCTTGTCTTATTCTAAATGCTGTATTATTTATATACCTCTCCAGTATTTCGGAGAATGATTTAGGTAGCGTAACTTTCAATTTGTGTACAAGGCGTTTATGCCAGACTTTGTCAAAGGCTTGTGCTACGTCAAGAAAGACAGTTGTACAAACTTTATTTTCTTACAAAGCTTTCTCAATTATAAATGTTATCCTATGCACTTGATCAATTGTGGAGTGTTTTTTTCAAATCCAAATTGATAATCTGGAATTAAATTGTTTCTTTCTAAGATGGGTTTTAGCCTAATGAGTAATAACTTCTCAAAGATTTTAAAAATAATAGGTAGAAGTGATATAGGTATATACGATGTAACATCGTGTGGTGATTTTCCTGGTTTAGGAATCATTATAACTTCGTAAATTTCCACAAGTTTGGGACGTATCTTAATCTGAAAGCTGCGTTAATCAATGTAAGTTTAAGTATTGCTTTTCTTGGAAGATTTCGGAAGACTTCAACAGAAATTAGATAAATTATTTTATGATATAATTCCTTTACCGTTACTAGTTTAATGGGTGAATCGTCTTGTTTCATAACGATAGTAGTAAGTAATTGACTTTCATCTTCATTTGGCTTTAATGTATTTTCCAAATGCTCTGCAAATCTCTTTGCTTTCTGTTCGTTTTAACGGCCCATTTTCCTTCTGCATCCTTGATGGGCGGAATTGTGCTTGAGGTCTTTTGATGTGTTTTGTTGCTTTCCATATTGAATAATCTGAATTATGATTATCTGTAAGCTTTTGGAGATAAGTATTGAATGACTCTTCGTTATAATTTTTATTTTCAGTCTTTAATTTTTGCTTAAGTTGTTTAATAATCTTTTTTCTTCTGGGGCTCTTGATTGGTGCCATAAACAAAGTAAGAAAGTTTGCGCTCATGACTTTTCTGTTTTGTGATTGGAACATTTATTTTGGATTTTAATTATGTTATTACCTGAAAATTAAAATGAAACAAAATAATCCTAAACTAATATCATTGTTTCCACTAATGTGTTAAATAACAGCGAAGTTTTACCATTACGTATATCCAGTCTGACTTGGAACTTAGAGCTATCCTAAAATGTGCCCATCAAAAAGAAAGAGAAAGCAAATAACGCTACCTTTCTGTCTCTTTTTTTCGGTGATTCGACACAGATAAGCCTTTCATCTTTCCTCACATATTATTTGTTGGACAGTCACAATCACAGGCCTGCCTATGGCCTCCCCATCATGTATACTCTATGTATAGTGAAGTATATGATAATCGAAATGCCACAAAAAATATGCATTATGCACAAAATGCACGTTTGCATTAGTAAATACCGAGTTCCTCACTTCCTCATTAAATATATTTTTGGTAGAGCTGTCGTTGTATTGTGTTTATGAGGTATTAATGTTATATTTTGTTACAGCAGTTTCAAAATCCTATTAAAAAAAGCTAATACAGAAAGCCTACTTTATATTGAGGATTACTTAACGATAAGAATGCGTGGACATAGGTACTCTTCGAACCTGTACAAAACAGTAATGACTAATATAACTAGTAATAAAAATTATACTTTGAAAAGAGCAACCGCCGAGTTTCTTGATGGTTCTTCTCTTTAGGAATAGGCTTTCCAAACCAGCAGTAGAGTCGACGATTCAAAAGCACTTGTTTACAAGTTTACTTGAAAAACGAATCTTTTGAATTGATCATTATAATCTTTCATATATAATGCAGATATGCATATAGCACTAAGTAAAAAATTATTTTAAGATAATTTCTTTTAAAGCTTTGATAACAAAATATATGTACCTACATCGATTATAATTATTTAGATTTTTTTGAGAACACATTTTTAGTATCATTATTTAGGTAGATTTTATAACTCGGGTAATTAGTTTATATTGTGATAGAGCCCAGCCAATCCTCCATCCTCGTCTTTTCTCCAGAACCGAGAAAAGAGGATAAGCAAAAGTCACTCAGCGGAGCGGGCATAAAAAAATATCGTTAGATATATTATACATCATTTAATAGACTGCCCCATTTCGACACCTGCTATTGCTCTATGTTTCGTATTCAAAGACGTCGAACTATGAATAAGTAAGGCAACAATCAAAAACGTAACATAAATATATATAATTGTTACGCAACGTAAAAGGTTACGCCATTGGATAAATTTATAAAATTCAGAAGTATAATTTTATATTATGATGCCTGATACTGCCTTAAATGATCAGGTGCCTTTTATTTATTTATGAACAACCAGTGGCAGTTACATTAAAACATTAATAAATTAAAGTAAGTACGCCACAAAAGGCAATAAATGCACTGCCTTTAGGTGTCACTGCATGCGCATCATTACATATAAGGACAACAATGAACATAACATTACAAGCAATATAACAGAACTAACTACTTTGCTATAATCCGCACGGGTTAAGTGAATGCATGCAAAGCCAAGGTGTATGAAGCAGGCAAAATCTACGCACCTTATACATGCAGGACCAGCCACCACATGCACCCCAAGGCGCAATTCACCAGCAACAACGAACACAAAAGCAGCACACACACCCACCACCACAATCTCGACGATCGAACGGTGAATTGCTCCTTGGGGTGCATGTGGTGGCTGGTCCAGCATGTATAAGGTGCGTAGATTTTGCCTACTTCATACACATTGGCTTTGCATGCATTCACTTAACCCGTGCGGATTATAGCAAAGTAGTTAGTTCTGTTATATTGCTTGTAGTATGGAATTCCGCAAAGTAACGCCTGCTTCTATAAATCATAACATTACAGTTTTCGTGACATTATAAAGATTACTTGTAACCATTTCATATTATAAGCTTAGACGTCGTAACAAAACACTTAGCGCAGGAAAACTTCTCCATTCTCAAGTCTCACTCACACATGCGAGGATTATACACACGTGTCGAGTTCTATACATTTATAATACAACCTTTAGTGATTGGACAGTCCACAAAACGACGGGTCTCAGGCAGGTATCGCGCCTTGCCTTACCGGTTGAACGACACGAAACGATCGAACGAACCTCTTATTTTAATAATAAAACGAACAGCTTTAGAACTTCTTAGACTAAACTTGAATGTGATTAAAAGCCGCGATTTTGTAACTTAGTTTACTTAGTAGTAGTGGAAACTTTAAGTTCTTTTTGTTCTACACAGCGATAAGATGTTTATATTGACTAAGCTTTCATGTGTGTGTATTAAATATGGTATTACCTGTAGGAGATATTAAGTTTGGTATGTATTTATATTTTTTTAATATAACATATTTGCGGTTGATTTTAAAAACAGATATCTTTACATCAAGGCAAAATTCATACTTAGGAATGTGTTGTGAATGTAAGCACGTAGGTACTTGAATTTCTAGCTATTTGGCATGAATTCAAAGTTGCCTTTGTCTTGTTATTTGATTTAATAATCTGAAATATATTGCAGCTTTGTAAAACATAATTGCGTTACGTAATTTTTTTTAGATTCCGATTAAATATTTGTACATGTAATAACTGTAATCACGACTTTTTAAGGTGTTAAACTCTACACAATAGACGTTTTATAAATAGATTTTCAATGTTATTTGTTTTAACTTGATATTTACCAGAATATTTGCATGAATGTTGAAAGTTCTATACAAACAAAGAAAGACGGATAATATGGCGTAAAATTAAAAACTAAACTGTAATTTTATGATGTAATATTTTTTTGTGATCGACCTTTTGATCGTATAGGTTAGTCGATATAACATATTGATGTTGTTTTAATTTTAGTGTTAAAATGAAATAATGTGTATTGTTTCTAATTTAATTCAATATAATTATTTGATCCTATATATTAGCCCGGTACATAAGTATTAACTGATAGACTTACGCATTTACTATATTAATACGGACAAGTATCACTAATTACAAATCTACATATATCATTATGATAAATTCGATTCTAAAAAGAACACACTGAATGCCCTATTAAAATACCTATTATAAAGACCGCAATAAATTGTATTATATAAACTTATAGGAAAATTACTTAGTACAATCTTAATAACGACTTAATAATGAGCAAAAAACCTTTGGTCTTTTATACTAATTGTTTCCTGGACGTCTATATAGGATATTATTAAGGTCCATAAAGGGTATATTGTAATGAGAGATTTTTAGAAAAAATTAGTTATGTGTTCACTTCTAAACTGTGCTCATCTTATATGGTAGATGCTCTATATCAAACATATATTTACATTAATTTTGGCATAGATGGAAATGTTAAACGATATAAATTTAAACCGAACATATCATTTATTCGATCAAATTTATAATTACTATACTCTACCCGCGTTTTCATCTGCCAAGACTGGAGTAATTAATTTAAAGTGATAAGTATACAAGTGCTAATAATCATTATATACTTAGAATTTTTAGATACATATACTTGTTCTGCTCTTGACTTTATCTATGGGGACTACCAGTATCGAGATAAAAACATAGTCATTTTACTTAGAGTAGAGAGCCAGCTTAAAATGTCCTCTATTTCAATAGACAGAAAGAAAGTAAGAGCATATGTATCTGTCTCCCATAATTCTTCTAATGTGTGATTAGACAAAGATGGAATATACGAGTTTCATCTTCCGTCTCATTATTTATTGTGACATAGTCCCTTATAAGCCATGTCTATAGCTCACCTAATCGCAAGTATTATCATTCTATGCATAAAAAGCGTATGTCGTTTGACTATCTACTTACCTCTATAATATAAATCGAAAAAAAGGACAAACAAACACATTTTGCACAAATTTTTATCGTATGAAATATTATTTTTTCTTTTTGTATCTTGTTTTAAATATTCACTTGTGTACGGAACTTCATGTGTTCACAAGAAAGCTCATATATGAAACAAAAGTTAAAAAATTCTAATAGTATTAGCGAAGTGCACTAGAATTTTTGCTCTTGCTTGTCGTGAGACCGTTCGACCCCCTAGAGACGATCATGAGTTCAAACCCCGGGCTGGCACCAATGATTTTTTCCATTAAAACGTATGTGTCTAATTAATAATTGCAATTTACCACAACAAGCTTTTCGGTAAAGGAAAACATCTTGAGGAAACCTGCATAACTCTAGAGAATTCTGGTGATATGTGTAACCTACCAATCCGCATTGGAGCAGCGTGGTAGGTCTTTGCTCCAATCCTTCTCTCCAAAAATGGAGAGAGGAGGCCTATGCCCAGCAGTGGGACAGCAATAGGTCGTTACTTTTACTTTTTACTATATTGTATTTTTTTATGTGTATTTTAATATATATTTGTCTCCATATAATTTACTAGTTCTATAAGAAGTAAAACTTTACAGTCCAAAACAACTTTTGGTTCAGTTGTTGTATTATTGTATAGTTTATTGAATATCTTAATTCTATAAAGCATTTGTATGTTATTAAAATTTTATTCGTAATACTACGCTACTGTAGCGTATGGCTACAAAATGGTTATTGCAAATACGCAGACGCGAAACTAAACCTTATCTCTTATCCATCTTGAGCAATGTCCATTCACCTTTAAATTGCAAAATACCAGTTTTTTTTCATATGTTATTTCTTTGTTTGCTATATCCATTTTCTGTTATAGTGAATAACCTTCCTTGGTGTTTAATATAATTCTTGCGTTTATCAAATATGGGTATTTAATAGTGTAATGTCAGAAACCTGTTAATTTGGCTCTATAATAGGATGCTGTTAAGTCCCGAGCGGTACATACAAGAAATGATGTCATTATTTCATTATACTGTATGCGTAAGGCGAAATATTAAGTGATTGTCCTCTAACCTACTGTCCCTGAAAAAAGCTTTAAGAGGAAAATGATTCGAAAAAATCTGATTACATTCCTTTTAATATCAATGGGATTATAACAATTTATAGAATTAGGCGTTACTTTGCGGAGATCTATAATACAAAAGTAATAATAAAGCAAAGCTTTGCGATTTTGTCGGGGTGTCTATCTCCTGATGATGCTTCGGTTGCGGGGCGAAACGATTGTTGAGTTTGTGATAGTGAACGTGTGTAGTGCTTGTGTATTGTGGTGGCAGTGGTGGAGGTTTGTGCGTGTTTTTACGAATCCTGCATGTAACGGGGATGAAAAAACGGATAGTCCACTATACATTTAGCACTATATATATTTTCTATTTAGTGTATAGCGGATTATAGGAATTATAAGAATTTGAATCGTATGGCAGAATAATTTGACACATCTTCGACTCAAGCAGTTGTTTGGCTTCAACAAAATAACAGCCACCGGTTTGTCAATCAATAAATAAAAACCTTAATAAAGTAGTAAAATTCTAGACCGCTTTGATAATTCCTCTTCAACACGACAACCCTGAAGTTAACTTAACAACGGCACAGCATATCACGAAAAACTAACGTTTGATTAGTTTTTCACAACAAAAGTTAACACACATTAGGACGATATGCTTAAAGGCTTCGCTCTTCTTGCCACAAAGAGTACATAATAACTGACATAATTACTTTAACGTGCTTTTGGGATGTTTTTAACATCTGGCTCTTTGGCGCATTGGGTAGAGACCCTGTCTTCAGCTCCTCGGGTCGCGTGTTCGATTCCCGCCGAGGTCCAACATTTTCTATTAAACAATTTGTTGGTTCTTCGAGCCTGGGAGTATATTTGTATTTAAGTTTTTATTTAAAATTATATATGTAGTATATTTACCAGTTGTTCTCACACATAACACAAATATTAAGTTACTTACTTTGGGGATAGGCAACCGTGTTTGTGTCTCTATATTTATATTTATATATCTAGATTCGTAAAGATTATCATACAAGTGACAAATCTACTATTCATTTGTGTATTAGCAATGCAATGCCATTTATGATATAAAATATTTGTATAGTACGCGGCAATATATAATGCACATCGAGGCTTAGAGAGAGAAAATCGGCTAGATTCTACTTCATAGAGCATTGTCTCTTTTGCACAGACTGACGAACCCATGTGAGACGTCACATACTAACTGAGTGACAGTGACAGCGCTCTACGAAACTGTTTCGTTCTAAATGTGCATCATTTAATACCGGGTAACATACATTACTGTTATTTCACGTCCTTAAAAACGTAATACTAATTTTTGAACAAAATAAAAGTATTAAGTAAGTGTTATAGTGTAGAATAATCGATTTGCAGTCAACAGTTCGTCTATCTACCGTTATAAAGGATCAAGATACAACTAGTTTGCCTTATAGAGGATGTCGTAATAATTATGGGAGTAACGTACAATGTTATGATTCATTGACATGACGCATATATTTATCGGAAAAAAAAGATGAATGTCTTCAACAATATTAATAAAATCGATTATTTCTCATATATTGAAGTCACTGCAATAAAAATCTAAAAATTATACCTATCTACAAAATGACATTTTTAAATCCTTAGATCGTCATCCTCCTGCCCTTATCCCACTCTAAGTGGGGTTGGCATAACATGTTATAAACATGTTGTCACATGATTCGGCTACGTATTTTACGACCGGCCGCTTGCCTGACGTCAACTTACCTTAGTGTATTTTACGACACCTCGATAAGAAAGAGGGTGGTATATTCTACTCAACCGGATACCACACGGTGGGTAAACTTACCTTAGTCGTCTTTTACGACACCTCGGTAAGAAATGAGGGTGGTCTATTCTACTCAGCCGGATACTACACGGCGGACCACTTACCTTAGACGCCTTTTACGACACCTCGGTAAGAAATGAGGGTAGTATATTCTATTTAGCCGGATGCCAGACGACATCACGGATTTTAATTCCTTAAATATTAGACATAATTGTGCGTCAAGTAATGGAGGTATAAAATCAAAAAGTATTGAGCATTTCCATTACCATCTTCCAGTAATGTATTCGGGAATTTCCGCTACTTGTCTGTGCATTATTTCATGCCGGGTACTATAAAATAGGTTTACCACGTATTCGCAATCCTTGATTTGTAAAGTATACATTATATAATATTATTACATTATAATATTTTACACAGTAAACGATTTTAAATACTGTAAACTGAATATAATCTAAATAAATAAATGTTTTTTTTTAATTTCACAAATATATTGTTTGTAAAAAAATACTTCTATATTGTACAAATATACAAGTAGTACTACTATGGCTTTATAAAAAATTCTTTAACGTAATGTTATCTTAATTATTGTATTGCTGTAAATTAAATATATAATCACCTTATTAGCTTCTAATACAACTTGCCACTGAGAAAAAATACTAGCTCTATCAGCGACATAGTTCCAGATACACATAGATTTAGGTTGTAAACTCAAAATGTGTATCAAATTTATTTGAGCGGTTTTTTGTGACTGAGTAAGAAATATAAGAACTGTCTGAGTCGTAAATATTTAAATGCATGTCATAGTCGATATAGATTTATCGAAAATAGTTATTTAATAAGAACCGTTTAAAATTGCAGATGACCACATCTCTTTCAGTTCAGAAAATTACTTCTTAAAATAGTACGTTGGGCATCTTGCATAACATGCAATTGCATCACATTGCATAATTGATACAAAAAAATTTGCTTATTTTCATGCAACCACTTTTGTAACTAATATAATTACTTTACCTATTTATTTCACCTCGCTAAGATCGTGATAATATATCGGCACGAATCGGCATGAAAACTTGCGAATGCGATCTAACACTTACGCAAAGAAACAAAAAGTAACAACCGATAAAATAGAACTATAATTTGTTATTTATTCACTTAAACTACTATAACAAATTGGTCAGAAATCATTTTTTTGATTTATCGCATTGAAAAAATATTTAAAAGACCATTTTCTATATGTGTAATATATTGTTTTAATTAGAAATAGGCCTTAATTGGCTGAGACAAATAAAAATAATTTGATTTATTATTTTTAAAATATACTTTTATAACTATTAAGTTCTTTAAAGGCTCTGGTCAGAATAAGATTTTAGTCCAGTAAATATCTATCAATATGAAATATTATTTCACATTTAATTTTATCACTTCATTGATTTTAATTCAAATTAAAGGACAATTCTAAAGTTACTAAAAGTATAAACTCATGAAAGTAGTAACAAATTTTAAGTATGGTAAAAAGAAAATAATTAAGGCTTATGGCAAAAGGAGAATAATTTATATTTATTGAAGAAAATAATTAAATTAACCAATTTTTCGTTTCTACTTCACATATACTGTTCCATAAGAAATAACGTATTAGATAAATGAGATGGTTCTCTCTGAAGATATAACATGTTTAACAAGTGTTTGGCAACGAACTCAAACACGTCAATATTTCTTTGTAAAATCTGGTAATTCCGCTTTAATTCAGTTAAAGCAGTTAAGGATTAAAAATAAAAAGGCTGCGATTTTTTGTCTACATTTTCTGTAAAGCTACAATTTATACTATGCCATTTAATTTTTATAAAATTCAGTAATGAATCAATCAAACTATACTGATACAGCGACTTATGTGAGAATAAATGTGTTGGTTGGGCAATACAATTATGTATGCGACTCAGAACTTACACGTATGGAGGGAGGACATTGCCCTCGGCCGCCTTGTTCCCTCTCTCCCGACCTCTTTTAATAAAAATACAATAAAATATTTCTAATTTTTCTTAAAGTACTATATTAAGTATGTGTAATGCCTCCTTAATTTAGATAACTTGCTAATGTTACGATTTAAGTCGTCATATAAAATGACACATGTTGAAAAAAAAGTTTTGACAGTTTTAACTCGAGCGTTCTAAATTCGTGATAATAAGAAGTTCCTTATTCACAAAGTATTATAGAAATTTATTGATGTTACAACATATATATAAACAGAAAAGTTAAAAGCTCATGTCCATTTATATTAAACACATATTGAGCACTGTTTTATGAGTAGAAATTATACTAAATTTTTTGTCTATACATTAAAATTCGTCTTCAGACGTTACTGAAAGAAAATTACCGGGCATATTTAAGTTTTACTTCTTTATATTTCCTTCAGGAATCGTCTGTAAAAACATTGTACAAAAGTGTACTAATAACATTTATTTCTTATGATTGTAATTTTCAACATAATTGTGTAGAATTCTTTCCTTTTCATTAATTTATATCTTATAACACAAGATTACCTTGAATAGATTGCTTTTAATAGATAATGGCTGCTATTGTATACGGTTCTTTTTTATCTATTTATTTTGTAATTTATAAGTTGAGTAATGAAGTACACCTAACATTTTTATTGCAGTTCACAAAAATATATCCATTGAAAGTATAAGAGCAGCCTACTAATCCAATTCTCAAAATAAACTAATAAAAAACTAATAGCCGTTTTTATTATATAAAAAAATGTTGTCGATATAATTAAAATATTCATATATTATAATATATTTACCTAAAACTCATTGCGTGTAGTCATCGAACAAGTGAAATTATCATAGTTTATGAAACATGAATGATTTCAACATTCAATTTCACGTAGGTAATGGCTTTAGATCTATTGTTATTAAATTATGTGAAAGTCATCTAAAATTTGTTGAACAATTTTTGGTTAACTCAATTTTGCAATACGCTAATGGTAACGCTAACGCTAATAACTTTGATTTTATAAAAGTTCTAATGGTGATCTCAAATGTGTAAAATAACTTTTATGTTATGTTGTATGATGTTATGTTTAATTAAATATGTATAATTAAGTTAATAATTAAGTTGATTTTTTTGCCATCATTTATTCCTAGGCGACACATACATGACATGTTTCAACTTGTGATCTCTCATCGGTTATGTAATAATTTAGTATGTATGAAGTCTTTTCCCCCCTTTAACAAAAAAGGACTTGTAATTCCAAAAAAAAATCCTACAATAACTTCTTGATGATCTTTTAAGATATTTGGATAAATTTTCTACACTATTCACATTTTTTTAAATATAAATATACACAGAATAATAGATAAACACTTATTAGCGATGACGCGATATAATTTCGTAAGTTTAATGTCCTATCATCTAATGATGAAGGTTATGGCGCAAAAAGATCGTTGTAGTGAATATGTGTAATGCTTGTATAGTGTGCTACGGCTATGATGAACGACTACTTTATAACATCTTCTTCGTCTTCTCCCATACGACGAGTTGAAGTTAATCTATATTATATTCAATTAAATACTTTTGCAATGATATTTGGCAACATTTTTTTTCGAATTTACAGTATACTGTTAACCATAACTGCTTTACAGCGACATAAGGCGGGAGGCGAGACAAAAAATATAGACGGGGATCTAAATCTTAACACTAGAACGAAAATAGTAGTAGCCGAGGATCTACCTCCTGCTGAGGATTACTCTGTAAAAGAACTTTATAAAAAAATACTCTTGCTGCTATTTTAAAACAGTCGAGACTTTCCTCAACATAATTTGGCTGTTTTAATTTATTCAGCTCTCTCATTCGCACAGGATTTATAGACTGGCCCTCAGATTGATTTCGAGAAATATACCTTGAGATAAGTTCTAAGAAGTTCAAATAAACGTCAGTAATAATTTTTATTTTTAAACAACAGTATGAAGATTAACAAGAAGATATATTCAGATGTTTTTAGTAAAATAATAATCGTCACGGGTTTATGTTAAATACGCAATTAATTAAAAAATATAAAAGTACTATTTTAATATTACTAATAAATAGATAAAGTAATTGTTACTGGTTTGTTTTAGATAACTTATTAAAAAAAATATAATCTCAAAATAATTAATAAAATGAAGATTACTATTACTAATGTCTTTATTTTGGCGAATGTACTTTTTCTGTTAGGAAACCTTAACATGCTTCATTTCTCTTATCCCTCTTATTCTCTTATTTAAGATAGCATAAATTCAATCTCCTGTATGATTACGCAGGGTTATCTCTATATATATATATATATATATATTTAGTTTTTGAAAGCTTTAAAATTAAAATTGATTAATTGTAAATTTAAACTTTCTACTAGAAACTTTAATTTTTCTTCGATCTTAAAAATTTAAGTATTAACTTCATTTCTCTGTCAATGTTAATAAAACCAACTCCTAATGAAATAATTCAAGGTGTATTTCATATTTTAAATAATAAATACCGATTATGTCTGCTATAAAAATCCCTCTCTATAAAAAGTTCTTTCAAAGAGTTTCAGGGTCAAGCAAAGTATAAACTAGCATGGTTTTAATATTATATTCGTACTTTGCCTCACGACTTGAATCCGTGATGAGGCCAGACACCTCACGTATTCCGGACGGCTATATTAAATAATATTCGGAACAATGTTTGACCCGAAATAAAGGTTTAGGATATGAAAACTTAGTAAAAAGAGTAACCTATGTTTCTAAGTAAATGTGTTTGTATGTCACCAATTGAAAACATTTATTGTATATTTTATTTATAAAGAGTACTAAATTTCTTAATGCTTTATAATATTAAAAGCTAACAGAAGTTCTCTCTACACGTCTTTCAAGTAAACAAGATTTTTAAGTATGAAATATAAATTGCCTTTATAAATTACTGATAAACCTCACTCTTTCATGATAAACTCCGGCCATGTGTTATTGTGGCTAAGTCTGATTTCGAATTCCTATCGAAACCAGACTACCAAACTTTACATGATCATCCTCTGAGTCATTCAAAAACTTGTCTAAAAATGTCATTAAAATTAGTGCAACCGTTTTGGAGATAAACATTAATTTCTATATATTAGATACATATACAATATACGTCTGGTATTAAATAAGAATCTTATTATTTCTGCTCTGTGATTTATAAAAAAATACATAAGGTCTCCGAATATTGTAACTGAATAAATGTGAACAGTACCAGGTTGTAAAATCAATAACTAGATGTGTAGATACCCAACTGGTTTGTTCCGTTATTTCTACAAATCGGCACGCATACTAACACATTTTCATTGCACTTGGACCGGAAACTGTAGACTAATGTCGTTCTTTCCTCTCAGACGAGACAGGTGAATATTGTTTGATGACTACATAAAGGATAAGTTGTTTTAAAAATGATTGCAACGATATCTCCTATCCACTGCAGACAAAGTTGATGTTGCATGTATTTATATTTCGAACACGAGTACCAAAATATCGAAACAAAATTGAACATTGGCAACTTCCTTTCCCAATATATTCTTGGGTACAATTGTAGAAAAGCGAATTAATTTCGCTATTTGTAAGACAAAGCTTAATAATATAAATTAATAGTCTGGGAATGTTGCTTCATACAAATTGCAACATTTTTTTATTTTATAAGCACTTACAGATTATGTTCGTTGAAAGAAGTATCCATAGCCACATTGTTTTAACTAACCCTTTCGGCTATTTCAACCGTATGAATGATGAAAAATAAACTCGAAATGATTCAAAACCAAAAAGAATTCTACAAATAGGGATTCATATTGAAATTTATATAAGTAGCGATCGCAGAAACATTTTTTTTTTCACTTCCATCTTTATTTAACTCAATTAAATTATATACACTCTATGTTAAACACATGTTTTTGGTGATGCTAGCCTAACGATTCTACCTTATCAAGGTTTCTTTGCTTTAGAACCCATAGAGTCCCTCTATGTTGCTTTAAACTACTAAATCGTAATGTCCTATTTATCAGAATATTAAAGTTATCGCGACAAATTAACGTCTTAAGAAGATTCAGTGAATATATGTATAGCTATAGTAAGTTAACGTTAATAAGTAGTGTGGAAACAGTTCTGACTTAAACTTGTAACTAGAACTGGACTAGACAAGACCAGACTAGACCATCCTAACTCGATGATCAATAAACAAAGCCGCTTTAATTTTCATCAAGCTACAGATCCTAATCGAAATACTAATACTATTTTTTATTTGTAAATATTTTATTGATTTAAGATATGTAAAACGATACTAAAAAAAACTCTTCACATTACAACATTTTTATTTCTTGAGAAGCGATTATTTATGCTAAAATGTTGCTTGGATAAAATTAAATGTCAAAACATAACCTTTAAATCACGAAACCAGTTCATTGCATTTGTGTTAACTAAAAACAACACAAAAATATATATTATGTAGGTACTTCTTTATTAGAAAAACATTAAAAAATTGTAAAACATTATTGCAGTAGCAAATTCATAGTGAAATTTTATTATAGAATCGTATACAAAGATCCATCATTTACGTCCTATTTTGTAAAGCTCAACGCAGGGGCCGCAAGATTATGGTTAAAAGATTATTGTTTTCAAACTTTTGTCCTGTATTTGTATTTGATAAGTTCACAGTGTCACGTGATTGTAACGGATATTTTTTAAAGCCACCCATTTATTTTACATTTCCGTCATTAAAAGCTTAATAGAAGCACTTAAGTTCGTTAAAAAAGAAAGTAAATGGCAATTACGATGACAATGAACGGTGGTGAAAGTACGACAGGCACATTAGACACTTTAAATACTGATTTATCCTCTAGCCTTCAGTTTCTAAGCTTTTTCTATAACTAGTACATAGTTATCATCATATTAGGTACTTGTTTAAGTGCAGCATTATCCTGATTATTTATAATTTATATTTTATATTATCACTAGCTGTGCCAGCGTCTTCGCCCGCGTGGAAATCAGCGTGTCACAATTTTTTTCTAGAATTAAAATTTTAAACATAAAAATAGTTATTATGAGTTAACTATAAGAGATAGAGACATGCTATCGCGGGCTTTTTTGTATTATTTTTATAGATCTACAATTCTCTAGTACATTACTTTAGCGTGTATCTGCTGGTTTACACAGCTTACGCGACTGAAGCTCCAAGCAAGCAAGTTTTTTAAGAACTGCGCGATCTCTGCAACACAATTTACATAATACCGATATGTACTATTTTCCTAAACCATCCGGAAGTATTTCAATATCTTTTGGTGAAAACCGTACAAAAATCCGTTCAGTAGATTTTGAGTAAATCGATTACATACAGACAGACAGCTTTTTAAGACTTTGTTTTATAATAAGTATAGATTACCATTTATATGTCAGAATCCTAAAGGATTTTGAAAGCCATGGCCCTGTCTAGGGTACTTTTCAGCTTATCTTTCACTGTGCCCTATTACTTCTATGGTCTTTTATCGATAACTCGATTAAGACACTATTATTTCACTTTACTCAGTCAAGTTTAGGTCTTCCGCGGTTTCTATGTCATTGAAAGCAATACAACTTATAGGACCTTGTCTATAATATGTCGTTTAATGATTGCAGTTATAGCTCATAAATGTACGCTCATTCGTTCACGCTCCTGTATAGTTCTAAAATTACTATATGAATTGGCTTACGTATATTTGTTTAAAAACTATCTCTATTTTCTTTAATTATTATACTCTTATAACAAAAACTATTATCTTCTCAAAAGTAAACTCTACGAAGTTTCGTTATCTGTAACGATCATTTCTAAATTTTTGATTATTAAGTAAGCAGGTCTTTATAACAAATGCTATGTATAACAATCAAATAAGTAATACGTATTTTATTAAACTTAACTTTAATTAAGTATATAGTTATTTGAACTAGCCTGGTCAAGCAAAGTCTCGAACACGAGAACATATTGCACGCTTAGTATTAAAGTGACCTAACTCAAAAAAGTTGTCTTTTGGCGAATTGCAACAAAGCGTAGCGTAGCGTCTGCAAAACTCGTGAGTATTAAAGAAGTCCATAATTCGGAAGAGCAAAAAAACAATAGTTCGTAGCGTGATGTAAAAGATGACATTGAAATAAAGATAGTTAGATAAATTGTAATGTAATTCATCATCATACTCCTGTCCTTATCCCATTCAAGTTAGGTTTGCACAATATGTTACAAACATGTTTTCACATGATTTAGCTGCGTATTTTACGACCCCACGATAATAAAGAGTCTATTCTACTCAACCGGATACCACACGGTGTGTCGATTTACCTTCATCACCTTTTACGACACCTTGGTAAGAAAATGAAGGTGGTCTTTTCTACTCAGCCGGATACCAAACGGCATATTGTAATGTAACTCATTTTAGCCTTATACTATTTAATAGTAAGCTTGCGATATATTTTTAATTATGTATTGAACATAAAGAGAAACAACATGGGTCAGTAGGTACATAATATTTCTGCATCCTCTTTACATTTACATCCTATATTACCAGGGCCACGCACACAGTTGTAAGAATTACTTAGGTTAACATTTTTTGTTAATGAAGCTTATGGCCTTGTTATGTGTGTTTGGAGAGAGGCATTCGATCAAGGTGACAAAATAGAAAACAATGCACGTGGGCAACTGAAACAGTGATATACTAAAAAGTAAAAACCAAGATTGCTAGCCACATAATTTTATAATAAGCCGGATATTTAATTATTCAATCATATCAATTTGCGTCTCAAAATTTATTTTTTATAATCTTAAATATATTATTAAATCGAGACGTCAGTACCAGTCTATGATTTATTATAAACTAGCTGTGCCGGCGGGTTCGACCGCGTGGAGTTTTAAATATAAAAATAGTTGCTGTAAATTAACCGTTAGAGATAGAGACATGCTGTTGCGAACTTTTTTGTAGTATTTTTATAGATTTACAATTCTTTAGTACGTTACTTTAGCGTATCTATGCTGATTTACGCAGGATAGTTAAGGATTTGATCCATGTTACAGCAACTTTTTATAACACCAAAAGATTAAATTACTAAATACGCATAATTAAATATCATATCATACTCGTATCCAATGTTCATACAAAGCGTTGAGTATTGAAATACTATATTTTGACATTAAAGTAATTTATACCGATTTCGTTAACATTAAAAGCAACTATTGCGGCGTGACGATGGCTTCATGTTATTACGCGTAACATGTGTATCAGATAACACTGTTCATAATATAGTATATTATATGTAGAAAGTTACTTCCTAGCTTTCATATACATATATTACACCTAGTTTACACTTCTAAGTTTTACTAGATAATACTTTTTTTTAAGTTTTATTAATTAATTGATTCAAACCCCGGGCAGACTTCAAGAAGTTTTCTGTTAAGTTATGTTTGTGATTGATAATTGCAATTTATCACACGCTTTTCGGTCAAGGAAAACACTGCGAGGTAATACCTATAAATATATGGGTCACTTACACACATGGTCGTCCGTCCCCAAAGTAAGTAACTTAATACTTGTGTTATGGGTGACGGGCATCTGGTAGATATACTACATATATAATTTTTAATACATACTTAAATACAAATACACACCCAGGCTCGAAGTACCAACAATTTTTTTTAGAAAATGTTGGCCCTCGGCGGGAATCGAACCCGCGACCCGTGAAGCTGAGGGCAGGGGTCACCACCCACTGCGCCAACGGGCCAGTTGAACATGCATATCTCTAGAGAATTCTAGAGATATTTGCTACCTAGCAATTCGCATCGGAGCAGTGCGGTGGGTCTTAGCTCAAACTCTTCTCTCTAAAATCGTAGGGACTAGGCCTGTATATCCTTTTTTACCACAATCTCAATCTCGGTTACAAAGTGGAACACACGCGTGTTCGAAGGCAAAATAAACGGTGGTGGTTACAGTTATTACTATATAACTCTGTTTGCGTCGCATTACGATTTTGTCGTGAAGTCTATCTTCTGACGATGATTCGGATACGGGGCGAAACGATTCTTGAGATTGTGGTTGTAAATGTATGCAGTACTGGTATATTGTTGTGTGCCGTTTTTTGAATTCTGCATGTATCAGGTATGAGAACATATAATACGAGTACACTTTTCTTTTTATATTCGAGTTATTTACTTTTATATAGGATTATAGCAAAATAATATTTTCATGACTTTTGTATGAAAAAAAATGTATTTTGTAAAGTAACGCCTTAATTTATAAATTATTAAAAAAAGTAATTTACTTAATTCAGAAATCGCTGAAAAATGCTGTTGTTATAAATTGTTAGAAACCAAAACAGAACAGTTCAACTAATGATAATTTATAATAACGGAATAACACGTTTTCAAAAGTTTGTATTTATATCAAGTTTTAACTAACACACCCAAATAGGAAACTTGTTAAAGTTGCAACTGAGCTTAAATCTACTCTCGGGTTGATTACAAGCATATCGTTATCGAATTAACACCTTTACCCCAAATACATTATAAGATATGAAAATTGTGTTTATTAATTTTCATAATTAATTAATCTCATACCAGTCGTAACTGATACGATGTTTTAACAGCTAATCATTATCATATCTAATGCCTGCTCTTCAATATTGGCGATGATCGTTGATCATGTGATCCTCTATAATCGGCACGATCATCGGGTAAGTGTCCACACGATCATTCGTATTAATGTACGATACATACGATCATACTTTTCACTTAGCGATTGATACCCTTTGATGCATGTCCGAAAAACCCTCTATTAAAATAAATAAATAAATATATGGGACAAGCAATATAACAGAACTAACTACTTTGCTATAATCCGCATGCTCCACGACAAAAATCGTACTGCAGTACGATTTTTGTCGTGGAGCCTATCCTCCTGATGATGCTTCGGTTTCGGGGCGAAACGATCGTCGAGATTGTGATGGTGGGTGTGTGTGCTGCTTTTGTGTGCGTTGTTGCTGGTGAATTGCGCCTTGGGGTGCATGTGGTGGCTGGTCCTGCATGTATAAGGTGCGTAGATTTTGCCTGCTTCATACACATTGGCTTTTGCATGCATTCACTTAACCCGTGCGGATTATAGCAAAGTAGTTAGTTCTGTTATATTGCTTGTAATATGGAATTCCGCAAAGTAACGCCTGCTTCTATAAATCAAATATATGACACTTACACACACGGTCGTCCGACCCCAAAGTAAGTAACTTAATACTTGTGTTATGGGTGACGGACAACTGGATAGATATACTACATATATAATTTTAAATACAAATATACACTCAAGCTCGAAGAAGCAACAAATTGTTTATAGAAAATGTTGGTCCTGGGCGGGGATCCAAGCTGGGGCTGGGAGCTTTAGTCGCGTGCGCTGCGTAAACCAGCAGAGATACGCTAAAATAATTAACTAGAGAATTGTAGATCTTTAAAACTACTACAAGAAAGTGTGTAATAGCATGTCTCTATCTCTTATGGTTAACTCACAATAACTACTTTTATGATAAAATTTTAATTCTAGAAAAAAATTGTGACACGCTGATTTCTACGCGGGCGAAGCCGCTGGCACAGCTAATAAATAAATAATGTTCAATTCTTTTTTCCATAAAAACAAATTGTGATGCTACTGAATGTAAATGCTAGCAAATACCGCTTGAAAAGGGCACGGCTAGCATGCATATAAACAAAAAAATAATAATAATATAAAGTATAAAAAATGTATAACATACATTAATACAGATGATTGCCTCATCACAGGATGATCCTAACGTTAAAATAAAGACTAATTATAGTCTTAAGACTGATCTTAGGTAAACAGAAGTATTAAAAAAATCTATTACAATCAATACTGCTAAGAAGTGCAAATAAAATATAGTTAAAAAAACTATTAAACACGCTTTTATAGCACATGGAACTAAGTGAAAAACAAAGAAAAAGTATGATAATGAATCATAAGTATTATTCTGCAGAAAGCATAGGTTTCGATATTTTAACAAAAAAAAATGCTTCAAATAAATACCATATGTACTGTAATGTTTTCCTAAGTTGAAAAAAATAGCGTATTAAATCATTAATTATTCCATTGTTCAGTTATATTGCTCCAACGAATTATCCGTGAAAGAGTTACAGACAGACGGACAAAGATTCGAGTTTATGAGATCAATACGGACATAGTTACTCAATACTTATTTTAAATAATTCAAGAGCAGTGTATCAGTTATTTATAAAATCAAGGAAATAAATCCAAGAGAACTCTTACCGCGTGACGGAAGACGTAATTCTCTAAAAACTAAAACCGTTCTACTTCAGTAGTAACTCTACAATTTTTGGTATCATTGTCCGCGATCTTCATGCTTCGTTAGCAAACTCAATGACGGAGTAAAAAAGTAATACGAAACGTAAGAAATTTTATTTAAGAAAGTAAACAGATTGTAAATAATAGTAACTTACATTTGTAGTACATTAAAATCGCGTAACCCACCTCACAAGATCAATGGTATTGGAAAAAAAGTTATACATACATACATACATTAATTACTGCTATATACATGATCATACGAACATCTGACTCTTAACTAGAATCCTCGTGTTTAAAATATCATTATCTAACCGTAATCCATTACTTTTCTCCTACTATTTGAACCACTTAGATAGAACTATATACGCTTCTCAAAATAATTTTGTTACTAATAAGTCACATGTAATTAGTTTTTTGAGAAAGTGATTATTAGCACTTATTTAAAAAGATCATCCAGTCATAGATAACAGAATGACAGACATAGAAATATTTATGCGCTGTTTAGGCGCTGTGGGTAGTGACCCTGCCTTCAGCTCCGCAGGACGCGGGTTCAATTCCCGCCGAGGGCCAAAATTTTCTATAAACAAATTTTTGGTTTTTCGAGCCTGGGTGTGTATTTGTATTTAAGTATGTAATTAAACTTATATATGTAGTAAACTTTGCAAAGAGAATGGACAGATTATCATCCCTAAGTTTTTTTGAATTTCATATTTTATTTAATTTTGCTTTTCTTTTTTATTTTTAATTATAATCATTATTGTGCGTTTATTATCTTTTAAGCACGCTGTGACTGCCTCTAATTAGACTTATATGTTATTAACAACGCTATAACATAGATCCATATTACTTTAATTACACGTGTAAGTCTGTTGGTAGTTCTATGGAATAAATAAATAAATAAATACAAGTATTAAATAACCTACTTCGGAAATGGAACCCTGTTTGTGTGTGTGGGTGACCCATATACTTATGTACGTGTCCCATATATATGTCAAAGTTAGAGAATAAATTCAATGATATATTTATGACCCATTGCTACAACCAACAACAGAAGTTATCTACATACGTTTTGCATTACTCTGAATAATTACGTTACATTGAATAAATTACACTCACATTTTGCATGTGCACATAATTCAGTGCGAAAGAAAACGTCGAGAATTGTATACTGGCGATAAAACTTAATTAGATATTCAAGAACTTAATCGATTGCGATCTAGTAATAATTATGGTTCAATTGATTGTTTATTCCGATATTTTCGTTTCGTTTATTTATGCTTGCTTGTGTATAAATCTTGACAATTATGAAGCTTGTCTCTTTACACGCAGGGTTTCCATATCATATTTGTACATATTATAAAGTTGTTTATGAATTCGATACGATACGAACACGACTTTCAGCAATGCTCATTTTCTCTTGAAGAAAAGAAGTTTTAATAAATTATTACAACTGTATTATATTACCGTTAAACACTCGCTGTAATAATCATCGGTGCGCTAGGGACAGGCGCGTGCGGTGCGTCCCTTATCGGTAATATACACACATAATATAAACGGCTATTGCAAATGTAACAGCCTAAAAAATTGGCGATAATGTCGCCTGTTTCTAACTAAGACTAAGACTATCTAAGACTGTTTCTAAGAGTCCTCAGTAAAATCCAGCTAATGACTATATAAATGACATAGAAATATAAAATGATAATTTGCTCAGCAAACTAGCTATGAACATAAAAATTGGCATCAATTAGCTTACAATATTCAAGGTTTTCCTGCGACACTGGTCGGATAAACAGATAACAACATAACTAAATTCATTTATAGGTCAGAACTTATTTACTTCATTTATCAAAGGCACATCGAATAGTACATAAATTTTACGGGTAGGATTTTTTTTGAAAATTATACAGATTCTATTTCTAGATGGCTTAAACATTTTATTGAAGGAAAATTAATAAAAACCTTAACTAGTAGAATTTAAAAAATAATTTTTACCTTATAAAAGTTTGCTACCTGTGATATGTGAGACTTGTGCTGCCTGCCAATTGAAAATGGATTGCAAACCTGTAACGGGAGAAGTGTAAGACACGACTTTTGCCCAGCTGTGGGAAAATAACGGTCTATATACCAAGTGGTAAAACTTTATAACGTAGTATTTGTACATTGCCGCATTACACCGTTTAGTTTTTGCTCGTTGAATTGAATAGAATATTAATGTTTACTATTGTCTAATTTTCTGACCTTAAATGCGAACTAAATCCATTATGCAAACAGATTTATATAGATGATTTTAATTCGGTTTTAATAGCCCAGCTTATACCTACACAAACTATTAGGTATTGCCATTTACTTGTCCTAGATATTGTCTGTCATGTTGAGCAAGAATTGGCACATCCTGTCTTTAGCTGCAAACAGCAAAATGACATAAATTATTGTAATTAATTCGTAGCCGCTTGCTGCAATTTTATACATCACTAGTTTTTACCTGTGATTTTTAACTATATGATCTTCTGTTTGTGAGGAATAAATTTTGGATTAATTTTGAATAAATTTTGGAAAATTTTAGAAATTTTGAATAAATTTGGGAGGAAGAACAGAGAAAATATATTTATAATTTGAAAATTTTGGTAATTTTGAATAAATTTGGGAGGAAGAACAAAGGAAATATATTTATGCCTCAACATCCAAAGGACGGTTTCTAAACGCTGACTCAAACTCATGTAATTCATGTTTGAAGTACCAAATACGCTTAAAACACAATTTAACAAGGCTACAACCCACCACAAATTAGTTGTAGAGTCATAAATTTGTATGATAATAAGTCACGATATGACTAAATATTTTACAGATGCTACATACCTGGGATTCTATTTAGGCTCGGGGACGTATGTCGGTACAAGACTGGCGGTCAGATCTTATTTCAGACTATCCCACTCTTCTCCCCATGTTGGGACATGGGTTTCATTGCTGTCATAACAGTGTCACCTGCTTTAAACTATCATTTGCTTTAACAAAACCGAAAATATCCCTGAAGGCGATATTTGTTAGGTCTTATACTTCAATTTCATCCTTCCCTATATCTTATCAGTGAGTAAATTGGGCACTCAGCCATACGGTGAACCATACGTACCTGACATACCTACATTCACAGAAGGCATTCACTGTTATGTGCACTGCTTTACTGGTATTTTTCATATAATATTAACTGCTGTTTACAAGTCACAATTAAGACTTCAATCGCCAGAAACTTCATCTTTGCGAAACGATGAGTTATTTTATGTTTATATTAATAAAACACGAATATAAAATTAACGTTTGTATAGTACCTGGCAATAAATAATGCACATCGAGACTTAGAGAGAGAAAATCGGCTAGTTCTGCTTCATAGAGCATTGTCTCTGTCGCACAGACTGACGAACCCGTGTGACAAGTCACATATAGTACCCGGCACTAAATAATGCACATCGATGTTTAGAACGAAACAGCTGACCAGTTCGTTTTCGTAGAGCGCTGTCATTGTCACTCAGTTAGTATGTGACGTTTCACACGGGTTCGTCAGTCTGTGCAACAGAGACAATGCTCTATGAAGCAGGATCTAGTCGATTTCTCTCTCTAAGGCTCGATGTGCATTATTTATTGCCGGGTACTATACTAACTGAATGACATTGACAGCGCTCTACGAAACCGAACTGGTCGACTGTTTCTTCTAAACATCGATGTGCATTATTTATTGCCGGGTACTATACATGGTATTCAAATTTTAATTGGGTTCGAAGTACTGTTAAAGTATTGAATGCAGATATTTGTAAGAACTTCTATGAGTACATATTAAAAGATAATTGTATATTTTTTTGCGACTCAACATTTACTTCGAACAAATGTACAACAATATTTGTTTGTAGCTGACCCCAATTATGAACAAAAAATTCTTGATATCAAGTCACGTAGATAAATAAAAAAACCGGCACATACTACAATTGGATACAGTGTTCAATTTATTGTGATATGATTAGAAAGGCTGCCATTCTATTATAACTCGATAATAATTAACAATATATTATATGAGTTATATAGTTCTATTTAATACATTAAGAGTATAAAAATTAAGCAAGCACTTAATTCAAGGCTTATAGACTCATACGACTAACAAGACATTATATACATGTAGGTCAGGCGGACCATGTCTAAATGATTTTAAAAAACACCTCCTCTTTCATTTAATAAGGAAATGGAGGCTGATTCGTTAGTTCGTAGGCTCTTGGCATATGTAGTTTTCCGTGATGCATATATAGTACTCGGCATTAAATAATGCACATCGATGTTTAGAACGAAACAGCCGGCCAGTTCGGTTTCGTAGAGCGCTGTCTCTGTCACTCAGAATGTGACGTTACGCACGGGTTCGTCAGTCTGAGCGACAGAGACAATGCTCTATGAAGCAGGATCTAGTCGATTTCTCTCTCTAAGGCTCGATGTGCATTATTTATTGCCGCGTACTATACAAATCTACTAAGAAATACAACTATTTTTGGATTTTAATAATCTTTATAAACTTATAACAGAACTATGGCTTAAAACCCCTAGATATTCTAGATTTGAAAACATTGAATAATATACATAATTGTCTACTAACATGCGATAAATTGTTTTTTTTTCAAGAATCGTTATTTTATTGTGAACTCTTAGTGATTGCAAAATTAGAAATCTAAATCAGCACTATAAAGTTGCTTAAATAGATATCCAGTTTACGATAGCCAATAACGCAGGCGTCAGCTGCAAAAGCCGTTTTACAGAAACAGGTGTTCGAAACAACCAGTATTGCTTATACAAATCTAGCTAGTTTGATTTATAAATATTTACTGAAAACACTTTTTACGAGTGTTCTAATACCTAAATATTTTATCCACATCAAATGTAATAGATAAATTCGTTATGGCGGAACGACGAGAGCGCCTCACCGCTTATACCAAAAGGACGTGTGTTCAAACCCCGGGCACCATGAGTTTCTATCTTCTTATTTTACAGACAGATGTCCACTCTATTTTTTTTAATATTCGTTACATTATTATTAAATCTCCGTGCCACACAATCTTTGGTTGTATCCTGCAATTTTTTTTTAGTTAACAACCTATCCAGTAGGGTCCATTATACATCCGTATAATTCTTATTAGTCTTCATTGATTTGCGGTGAAAGAATACATCGTCTTAAATCTTATTTTAGTCTAGAGAGTTTTATAGCGTGAGTGCAACATAGTAATCGGGTTTCGAGCAATGTAGGGTTTTAAAATTTATACCCTTTTTGGAAGAAAGATACCATGACCCTGGAATAAAATATTAACGAGTTCCAAATTTATTTTAAGATATACCTTTGTTTCCCTCATATCAAAGTATGTTTGTGAAGCAAGTTAAATTTTTTCCACTTCCCGGTTTCCGAACCTGAAATTTTACATACTGGTCTACTCCCGATGATGATACATGTTTATGATAAGCATGACCTGATGCTACTGCCAGGATTGTCTCCAGGTGAGGCAACTTCTCAACAGTTTGCAATAGGGACATGAAATTTTGTAAAAAGTTTTTTTTAAGGTTTATAATTTGACTTATTATATATATCTTGAGGTTCGTTTTTACTCAACGAATACTTTTCGTGCTGTTTCATAGATATATTCAATAATATTTTTTGTACTTTATATTTTCCTAGGTCTGTGGTTATAACATTGGAATCTTGTTGGCCAAGGATGTAAAATTTATCGCTATAATAACGTACGGGTATAATTATACTTTGGTTGTGATTAGTACCAATTACATATAAGCTGGAATATTATATATCATATATATGTCATATTCATTATATCGTACTCGATGTAAAAAAAGAATTAGGAATTTGAAAAAAAAAAGGAAAAATGGAATTGATCAGGGAAATGAAACTTTGTATTCTAATAATATTGCAGCAATTTTTCAGTGCCTGAAAACATGGATGAAACGACATTTTTTTTTAAATGAAACCTAGCTAGATCCATTAATCGCCCCCGAAAACCTCTCTCTTCATACTAAGTTTCATGAAAATCGTTCGAGCCGTTTCCAAAATTTAGAAATTTAGATTACATGTATGTACAAAATTAACTCATTTAAAGACTAAAGATATTACACATCAAGTAAACTCAATGCTAAGCTATAAATCCTTAAATCCAACCGTAAATCTAGCTTGTTAAAAAAAATTTGCTACTTTTTGCGCTTGATATTCGGCCAACTTCGGAGAATCAATTAAGGCGCTGAACAGAGCCAAATAGGCTGACTTTAAACACGTTTTTAACAAAAGCTATAGGGATGACGATTAAAAGAAAAATATATGTTAATATACATCATATCTCAGAGAGAATGTAAGATTTCAAAACATGATTACGATACTTTTTTTCGATAAAAAAAATTGGTAAATAGACCTCTGATTTTTACTTTGATCGTAAATATCTCTAATATTTATCAACAAAAATTGGTAAAATTAATAAGACTAATAAATCATTATAATATAAAGAGAATGTAAGATTTAAATTTTGAATTAATTAAGATATTTCATTCAAATTAAATATTTTTTAGAAAATAGCAAAACTGAAACGAGTCATCGTCTCGCTTCTCTTTTACATCTACGAATATAGACAGTGACCGCTGAGGCGCGCTGCTATACGGACGTGTGTCGCTAGCTGCCGCCTTTTACGACTATTCCTTGTTGATAATATGTCTTTTTTAGGTGTTTAGTTATAGTTTCAGCATACTTAGTTTTATAAGATTAATTAGACATAAGTTTTTTAAATAAATTGTACAAAAAAAGTTTGGATAAAATAGTGTACACTTACAATGGGTGTTTAAAAATTAATTTTGTCGCTACGCCATCGCAGAAATTGTGGGCGTGGCTTATATTCCGAAATCTGAATTTGCGCCAGCTCTGTTCAGCGCCTTAACGATAGCAATGTAAGTTACAAGTTGAATGTGTCACTAAGAGATAACAAATACAAGACAAACCGTGCAAACAAAGCACCATGGACTTGAATATGACACCGACCGCATTGTCAGAGGCCATGGGAATTCTGTAACCCGAGCGATTTTTTATGGGAACGTGAACTCGTACACATCACTCTATGAAAAAGTAACTGTTAATGGTATATGAAATAACGCGACGAAAACGATTACTATTAGATGATTTAAGAAGTACTTTATTCTCTAAGTATAAGCCAGCATCACAGCTATTACTAAAACGCTAATTATACTTAATATATGCAGGAAAAATGAAAACAATAAAATTAATATAATGATCGATTATTAATATAATTTTTAATTGCTTCTTCAAGTCGTTACATGACTCTTAAAATAAGTTCCAAGTAACTCTAAATTCACTCCGACTTAAGTAGTTGAGAGGTTTAATACTTATTTATTATGGTTACAGAAACTGCATTACGTTTTGGACAACGTGAATCGGCGATAAATATTTTTTTGTTTATTTTTTGGTTAATGTTTTAATTCTTGTAACTAATTAAAATAAAGGAAATATTTTTAAAGTAGCAACATAAGAACAATATAGATATTATTTTGAATTAAATTTAAAGTAAATTTTATTATTAGGTATTTACAAAAAAAATTGTTTATTATATATTTAAAATTATATATGTAGTATATTTACCAGTTGTCCGTCACGCATAACACAAGTATTAAGTTACATACTTTGTGGACGGACTACCGTGTGTGTAAGTGTCCCAAATATTTATGTATTTGTATTTATTTAAAATAACGAAAGAATTTAAATATTGACATACGACAAGTTCCCTTTTTTTCAAATACTGTTGCAATATCAATTTAGGTTAACAGATGGACGGCGCTCAATTCCAGGCTAACGCAATTTTGTTAATTGACATTCTGATAGCAACGATGAACCGCTATCGACTCTCAGCAGTTAAAGTCAAATAGTTAAAGACATATAGATATGTCAAGTTGCTTTCTGTTAAATTACAATATAAAACTACTACTTTCTTTTTCTAAAAAACTCGTGATGTAATCATGTACATATGCAAATTAGAACTGTAGGTATACTTAAAAAAATTAGAATGCGTCGATTTTTCCTTCAACATTCGGAATAATTGAAAAATAAGATTATTTATATTAGGACTTTTTAATAATAGCCAAATGAAGAAAAATATCAGTTTTAGAAGTGTTTAATCATAGTTTACAAAAAATTTACAATAAATATTATCTTCCTCGTCCGTTATCTTATCTGGGTTTCAGAGCAAACGAAACGCTGTGTCTTATGGCAACCTGTAATAATGTTATGTATTTAAGTGTTTTGGTTGCAACGCTAAATGGAGGTTGTAATGGTTTCAAGATCGGAGTAATTTAAATTAAACGGTAAATCAGCAAAAAAGTCGAACCCAATATATCAATGTAGTATAATTATATTTTACGTATTATTTATGTTATGTATAATATATAAATAGTGTTTATACAGGTGTCAGGTACAGATGTACCACCTAGACGTGTATCGGTAGACCGTAGAGGTCTGAGGTAGGCAGTTGAACGTACAAGACCGTTGGTTGCGGACGCCTTCCTCGCTTAAACCTATTTACATTTACCGCGACCTATGACGCTATAAGCGTTCCTACTTCGCAGGTTTCGGAATGATATAAAATAATTTCTGTTCTTATTACTAAATTATCCGAGTGAAATATACAAATAAGTGATTTATATGTGCTAATAAAGATTGTGTCGCTGTTTGTTTAGTGAAATTCGTGTGATAGGATGCAGTGTAGATAATATGAAATATCTTGGGTTTTGCGGTTGTGGTTCACGTTGAAAGGTATTTTGCATTTTGGTTCGTAATTTTAGAGACGAGTTTTTCGAAATTAATTGTTGCGGTCAAAACGACTTCATTTCAAGCGACAGACGAAGCGAAGATTTCTTATAGTAAAGGTCAAATGAACATGTAATCCGGAACCAATTAATTGCATCAGGAAATCGAAACCATTGGCTGGCCGTTTAATTATTAAATAGTTAGTTTTGATTACTTTATAGTAATATATACTTTTGTATTTATATATATTATAATTAATGTTGTCATCAAATATGTTAGGCATATATAGAATTTACTTATATTTGTATATATTCGTACATATTATGGGTATTAATTTTGATCTTTATAACCTATTAAAAATTAATATAACTAGTACAGATTTAATCAACTCAATAAATGGAATATTATTTATACAACAAAATATACGAATGGTAGATATATTAAGATCGGAAACATCGAATAGCTGCAAACGATAATAGATTAATAATATACATTTCCTTTGATAGCAAAATGACTCTTTGTCCATGCGTTGGAGAAATATTAGCATAATTGATAATTGCGTTTGTTCAGATTAGAGCACGTTTCATATTATGTTTTTACATCGCCAGATCGTGCCAATGCTGCAACAATGCTGGCCGCAAGGGACTCGAGCAGACAAAAGCGGAGCGTGAAAAGACGGAACTCTAGAAAGAAGTCCTTATCGCCATCAGATTTGAAATGTGCTCGAGGGGACACCAAAAGCGAGAACAAATTGAACGGTAAACGGTCGTTATCCGAGGGGTCAGTGAAAGTGCGACACAAGAAAAGCAACATACAGAGGACTTTGACCTACCCTATATCTTGTGCTGATTTCGAAGATGTATCCATGGACGAAGTATTCACTATAAAATGCACCGTGCCTCCTGAAAGTGACGAATCTAATTTGCCACCAACCAGTAGTGATAGAGACACTGAGGATGATGTGCGTGTTTTGCCTAAACCTGTGCCCCTAAGGCCTAGATGGGACTCTGGTAGCGAAATGGATTCATTAGTATCTATAGCCGTGAAGAAAGCGTCGGCACGACGACGCCGAACGCCCGCTAACCTTGGTAAGTGTATCTACATAACATTTGCATTAGAATAGATGTAACTATTAATTATAAGAATGGCAAATGATCCGCTGAATGTTCGAAGTGACAAGTCGTTTATCATTTATTTTATTTACACGGACAACTTTGTGATGTGAACCAGTTTCCGATACCGTACGAACTAGAAAAAGTACTTTGTGGAGATAGATGCTACAACGATACATAATTGAATAACTAAATAAAGATTTGAGATACCATACAAACTAGTAAGTCTTTATGGGTTTGAACGCACGGTATATAAGTTAATTAATCTCCTATATAAATACAAAAATATATATATTTATATACATATAAAAAAAAAAAAAATACAGTACTTTTCTTTATGTGTGTTAAGACCATATATCTAAGTGCAAGTGGATTTTCATAGGATTGACTAGAAGCTAATAAAATCCGTCAGTGATTTCAGATTTGCCTACGCAAAAACAATACTGTGGATGGCTTATTCTCTATATAAAATCAAACTTCTGTATGTTTTCGGTTGTAAAAACTTAACAATATTTCAGATATGTATAATACGTTTACATGAAATTGTATTTATTTATACTAATTTCGAAAATCTAACGGCAACAGTAAATTTAATCGTTTTTAATAAGTACTTTTCAATAATTAAAAATTTCGGGCTTCACATGTTAATAAAAAAATATACATTTCATTCACATATAGCTTTCAACACAATGTAGGTTACCTTAAATGTAAATTACTATTCGATAGTAATAGAATTTTATGACTTGTTAAGAAGCTGACGATTTCTTGCTGGCCAAGGCTTGCAAAAGTCTATTCGAATAAATAATTAAATACTATATCGGCCACAAATAAAGTTAACTTAGCGGAGATTCAACTTTGGCAAATAAAATATTTAAAAAGGCTACGAAAGATCCTAAAAGTTTTTGGTCCTTTTAAAACCTTTGCACTCGACGTACTTCCTGAAGAACCAAATGTCAGTTACGCTTGATATCGGTGGACATCTCAGGATGTCATAAACCCCCAGTCCAATTTATGCTTTATAATAAAAGCATTAGAGTATCTTTCTTTGTGGCAAGTACTTCAATTTGTTCTAGTGTTAACGCAGATCCTAACAAAAAATTTAGTTCGTTCGCTCCCGTAGAAAAAAAAAGGCATTTCCGTACGCACCTAAACGCGCTGTTGGGCGTACGTGTACGAATCTAATTTACTGTGTTTTTTTGGATACATTTAAACTTTAAAAAAAGAATCCACTAATTATGATATTCAATTAATCTTGACCACTCAAGGTTATATCTAATCATAGCTCAAAACATTAAAATACTCGCAACTATGTACAATGTTTTTTCTGTTCTCCACGAAAAACATGTTTTTTTGTTGAATATAATATATTGATACAATTATAGGTTAATATTAGCCCAATTGATACAATTATAGGCTATAATTGTATCAAATTTTATCGCTAACTCCGTCTATCAGTTTATCTGTGAAAACGTAACACACTAACAGACACAGACTTTCAGACCGTTATATAGAATAATATCATATTAACATTACAAGGAACACAATTATTATTAGGTATTTTACGTGCAATCCCTAATAATGTTTTTAAAAACTTGATGACGTTCTCTATCAAATTGCAAAATGGACTTTATTACAATGATTTACACCAATACGATAAAAATGATACAAAAGTAATCATAAAATTATTTTGCTATAATCCGCGATACAGTAAATAGAAAATATATATAGTGTTAAATGTATAATGAACTATCCGTATTTTCATACCCGATACGTGCAGGATACGTGAGACAAAATCGCAAATTTGCGATTTCGTCGGGGGGTCCATCTCCTGATGATGCTTCGGTTGCGGGGCGAAACGATTGTTGAGTTTGTGATAGTGAACCTGTGTAGTGCTTGTGTATTGTGGTGGAAGTGGTGGAGGTTTGTGCATGTGTTTTTACGAATCCTGCACGTATCGGGTATGAAAATACGGATTTGCCCACTATTCATTCAACACTATATATATTTTCTATTTACTGTATCGCGGATTATAGCAAAATAATTTTATTATTACTTTTGTATTATGGATCTCCGCAAAGTAACGCCTAATTCTATAAATTATATAAAAATGATACTTGTAATCGTTACTAACAATATAAGTAAATATAGACGCTAATATGAGACAGGAGAACAAATAAAAGTAGGTAGTATTTATTTAAATTAAGCTCAGCAAGTTCGTAAATCGCTATAACCGGTCCTGGGTTACTCTACCAAGAAGAGCCGACAATCGAGTAGGTACTTGCCTACTTTTTGTGCCAACATGCAGCAGTGTTATATCTACATTAATCTGAATATCGTTGCGCAATTCAACGCCTTGCAATGTGCAAATAATAGCATTACATTCAAGACACTAGTAACCCAATTAACATATGTTATTACCTAAGGCAAGAGACGTGAATATTTATACATTTAAAAAGTGACTCCAAAATCTATTCTAAATTTATGAAATACTGCAATAAGCATCTCTGTATCTTGGACATGACTACTCTAAACGCTAAAATTTTTTTTGACAGCAGAAATTAGAAAACGGTTTAAAACCATACACATCACAGGGATAGCGAACCAATGGCACGCGACAAAATATTTTGTCACGTCACCAATCACGAAATTTATAATGAACTAAGAGAAATACAGTAGACATTTTTTGAAGACCGAACGTGGCTTATTTTTTCCGATAATCACAAAGTCAAAATCTTTGACGGCACGACTATGACCTCAATAAACATTTGTTTAGAAAAAATGGCACGTTGACGTATAAAGCTTCGCCTTCCCTGCGTTATTAAGAACCAATATTTCAAGGTTAAAGAAAATGATATTTAAATACTCTGTCATATATTTTGAAATTGTTTGATCATCAGATTATATGAAGGTGTAAATGGTTTAGGTATACAAAAAGACACTAAGTACACAGTAATTTTTTGGTTTTATCTTATGGTTTGCTATTTTACCGTTTGATTCGGTAGAGGCATAAAGCTTTGAGGGTATGGACATCTAAGTGGTTCTAATCCGGTATTTTTATACATGAACACTGAGATCGATCATTAAATAGATTGATAAATAGTTAAAATCTCATCAATCACATAATATTTAATTCATATACTATTTTCTAGCTGTTATTTAGAAAAATGTTGTTAAGAAAGATTGTGATAGAGAAACCATATCTTTTTATATATAACTATCTGTGCCAACAACGGCTTCGCCCGCGTGGAATTCAGTGATTTATGAAACATTTCCCAAATTTTCAATAATTTTGAACATAAAGTAGTTATTAAGAGTTAACCGTGAGAGATAGAGACATGCTATCGCAGACTTTTTTGTAATATTTTATATATCTACAATTCTCTACTACATTACTTAGGCGTATATCTGCTGGTCTATCTGCACCTATCTAAAGCTCCCAACAAGCCACTTTTTTAACAATGCTTGATCTCTTCAACATAATTTACATATTACCCATATGTACTATTTAAACCATCCGGAAATATTGCACTATCTTTTGGTGAAAACCGTACAAAAATCCGTTCGGTAGATTTTGGGAAAATCGCTTACATACAGACAGCTTTTTGAGACTTTGTTTTATAATAAGTATAGAAATAAGGGAAAGTGTGCACTCGTATGTTCTTTATAGACTCATAGACGGTTGGACCGATTTAATGAAATTATCCTTGAATTAACAGAAATGAAATTAAATGAATTAATCCTGTAACATTTGGTGGCAATCGGAGTATTTTTTTGATCTGTCAATGACACTTTTTTACTAATCATATCTTTAAATTAAGCCCGGAGAATCCCGGCTGGATATGCTTGTAATTTTAAAAACTGTTATTTTAAATATAATTTAAATTATTGATTCATTGTTATTTTTATAAACTGTAATTTTATGAAATGAAAGGATCCTACAGGCGAAACAATTCAGGAACTGTTTGACTAACAACTAGTGGGCGCTGACCTTAATGCGTAATGCTTTGTGATAACAATAGGGTTATTGTTTCAGATGTTCAATTAATCATACAATTTTCATCTGTGACCTAAATGACATTAGCTCACTTGCCGTGTAAATGCCTGCTCTTTCATAGGATAAAGTAAATTCTACTTTTGTTCTATCGTAAAACATACATATGATATGTAACATAAAAGTATCGCTATTATTATTTATTCGCCGACGTGTTTCAATTAGCGTTTATCAATTTTGACGTATAATAACATTGCTCCGCCTAAAGTGTTAATGGGTGGATTGAATTGCAATGCTATGACGGAACAAAACTAGTTAAGATTTTTTTTGTTAAAATAGTAACTCCTGAGTATCTTGGTGGGTCTTATCGGAGAAGTAGTTAGTTACTGACAATAGATTTGATGATCCGAAAGTACTTGTAAATAAGTTTATTTTAATAAAGAATTATCCTATGTTCGGATAAAAGGTTATCACCCAAATTATTGTTAGATATAATTTCTTAGTGATATTCTCACAACCAGGTCATAGTATCCTCGTTTTAATAAACTATAATATAATAATTAGGGTTCTAATGAAGAAAATATGAGAGAAGATATTTCTTGTTGAATGTAAATCCTGATTTTCAAATATTTACGCACACTTTACTTTTTTTCTCTTAGTCAAGGAAATAACAATTGAAACAACATATTAAAATTCGTAGATTTTTCCTGTAAAATAAATGTATGATAAAGATACATTAAAATAATGTAAGTAAGGACTGGTTAAGTCACATATTTTTACCGTAAAATATTAATTTCATATTCAACGACTTCATTTCCCACGGTTACAAATCTTGCGACTAAACTAAGCACTCAAAATAATTGTTTCATATAAATGAAACACTGAATTATATTAATTATCGAATATACATAGAAGATTCAACGCTACCTATCAGAAATGCAGTGAAATGTGCATCAAATGTATCAAATGATACTTACATATGCCAGAAGATGTCGCTGTACTAGTCATATACAAATTAAAAATATAAGTGTTTGATTTGTTAGTTTATTACTAACTATTCGATTGTACACGAATCTTAAACTCGTGTTATAATTATGATAAACCGGAGTAGCTCATTCAAATGTATACTCGGTTAGTAATTTAGTTATAGCCTTGATAGAACGTAACAATATTGTAATAAACTATATTTGCCATTGACATTCATATGCATCGATGACCTTGGTCAACTTTACTGTTCTTAATATAATAATCTGATTTACTTTTAGAATATCTCACTATAACAGACATCGTAGTAGTATCGTAAATTGATATTAGGTGGCGCTGAATCAAAGTTTGACGCCCTATGGCTCTACACAGATTACAAATTATTGTGCAAGTAGCAATAACATATTGATTGAAATATTTTTATTATATTATTATTCCTCAAAGAAACTTCTTGCGTCATAAAAATTATAATATAGTGTTTCGCCAATTCTGGATCTATATATTCTACAATTGTTAGGTAATAAAATGCAACATGTTTAAATTTATTGATTTGGCATGTCCTTTAAATTTTCTTTGAGATTCGCCCATATCCAATGTAATTCTGTTGCCTATAGTCGAGTCTACATTACATGAATTCTTACTTGATCTAGGCTTCGTAATTCTTTATTTCGACGTATTGACAAAATGATACTGAAAAACAAACCTCCACGATTTGAACACTTCTGTATTAATTTTTGTTAAAATAAATAAATGGAATAGATAAATCCACACTAATATTATGAATGTGGTAGTCTATCTATCTGTTACACTGTCACATCTAACTTGCTGCAGCAATATGAATGAATTTTTGTGGACTCGGTAGAAGAGAGATTGAAATGGAACTTACAAGCATTCTGCCTCCTTCTCTATATACTATAATTATGCCAAATTTCATACTCCACCCGCAATATTTTTCAATAAAGGGGTACAAAGTTTTTGCTTAACGTATTAATATAATTTATCTCTTTGACGAAAGTCGAAATGACGCGTTGATGTCTTTTATACATACACTCCCTTATTCCTGTTCTGAAAGTAATCCTGAATTTTTATTTTACGTATATTTTCATATATTACATACTATTATTATATTATATTTATAGTAACAACTCATAATGTATGCAACGATCTATTATCATTATAATGCTCTTTAAAGTTCTTGACTTGAAGCAATAAAAACGGACAATAAGAACTTAAATAATCATAGGTTGATAGTTTTGCTTACTATAATTATCTTTAATAAACTGGAAGTTATTGAAGTATTTAATAAATGGGTATAATACTTAGAATTACGGAATCCATTAAAGTGGTTACGTAGAGCAGGTCGTAAAAAGAAGAAATAGTAGCGCTTTAAAGAAAAAGATATAAGTATTCACTCACCATGCTTATCAAATTGTCAAGTTACGCATATCCCATAGAATTCCTTAGGATATACAGTTTTTATCACGCAACGTAACGAACGAGAATCTGGTGAAAATATTAAATATTGTTTTATATTTAATAACAGAGAATGTAGGAAAAAATTCATAAATACGATCTCGTAATTAATTTAATAACTTTACGTAAATTTATGTTAACTTCTTTTGTATGGATAGTGTTATAGGGCTTTGTTTCCAATCAAGCTGCAAGTAATAGCAAACCATAGTAACATTTTCGCATCGAAACATGAACGGGAACGTGTAAAATGTTATAATAACTACCACAAAATGTGTAGTAGTTATTATATGATATAACTGAAATCTTCAAGGCATTTATATGATAAAGACTGAACTAATTACTAAATGGTTAAAAGATATATGATATAAATAACTAAATTTCTTTATTAATATAATTTCAAAAAGAAATGTACACTCCAAAAAAACATAAATTTACACAATCGTTGGTACTCTCATTGCTGTTATTACTATAATAACTATAACTTACTTAACTATAAGACTACGTAGACACATGGCATGACATGTGTTGTCTTGCAAAATTATTAATACTTTGCACGCAACGGCACACCCTTTTTTTAATTACGTCATAGCGGTTGCACCTTCAAATCGTCTTTGTTTTAGACCCATAGCATTAAGTTCATTAAATGTTACTGATTGTGATCTATTCTCTATTCTCTCTATATTAGATCGATTTATTTTAATATAAAGTTCTTGCTGCATCGCCCACGTAGAAATCAATGTATTTAATTGACATTTTAAACATAAAAGTAGTCGTTAAACATATTGTGAGTTAATAAGATTAATAAGAGATATGCTGTCCCGGACTTTTTTGTAGTATTTTGGTTTACCTAAAATTTTATAGTATAGTACCCTGCATTAAATAATGCACATCGATGTTTAAAACGGAACAGCCGGCCAGTTCGGTTTTATAGAGCGCTAGCATGTGTACGTTTCACATGGATTCGTCAGTCTCTGCGAAAGAGACAATGCTCTATGAAGCAGAATCTAGCCGATTTCTCTCTCTAAGCCTCGATGTGCATTATTTATTGCCGCGTACTATACATGGCTTTAGTTTATCTCTGTTGTTTTACGCGGCGCATGCTGGTGAGTTTTTTTATAAACTGCGTGACTTTAACGACACTATTTACATATAACCGTAATCTATTATTAACCAAAATGGTTTGAGATGATTTTGAGAAAATCTCATCTAAGCGATACTCTTGCGCCACTAATGTTTTGATTTATCCAAAGAAGGAAGGTTTTGAATTTATCTAAATTTACGTTTCCTAAGTTTTAGTATAGAATCTGTAGTAATTAAAAACTGTGCTTAAAAATAACTTGATTTTGAATTAAGTTAATAATCACGTCCCGTTAAAACGCAGCACGATAAAACGCGTACCTGCATCCGAAAAAGTATCTTTGGCATCTCAGTCTTATTGCGCTTACGTATGTGTGTGTAGGCGGTCATCTCGTGACTTACACAGATAAAACAACCAGCCGACCATTCTTATTTCCGAAGTTGTTTCTATCCACAAAACTGTTTTACCTCGCAGGCAGTTTAGTCTAGTTCGCCATTGCAAGTTCATTGTTCTGATAGCGCCGGGAATTCGGTAAAGTCGTAACCGCCAGTAATCTGTGGTTATTTTTTTGCGTTATGTTTGGTGCCACATAAAGGTAAAGCTTTTTTGTACAATCATCTCGGGGCACTTAGGACATTTTACTATTTAGTTATGTTTTGTTGTTGGCGTTAAGAGTGCTAGTGAGTCACGAAACTAGTAAGGTGAGCGTTGGATAAATAAGTATCGATATTTAAAAAATAATAAAAACGCTATATGAAATTAGCCACTTGAGACATAAGATAAGATAAGATAAGAAAAGAAACTCTTTATTAAACACATTACGAAAGAAACAAAAAAAAAATGTGTTAGGGCGGCCTTATTTATTACTGTAAGTGATCTCTAACAGGCAACCCATATGTGTAAGGACATCATTATTAAGAAGTGTACATAGTTGGTGGTCGAGTGTGAGTAAAAAGACGAAAAAATAAATAAATTTACATAATGAGTAATGGAATTACTATATACTATTAATATAATATAAATATATATTAATATTGTATAAACTTACACTGAAATAAATAAATAGATAGAACCCAGAAGTTTATGTTAATAAAATAATGTAGATAAGAAAAATACACAATAATCAATTAATTAAATAAAAAATAGTTTTTTAAACGACGTATAAAAACATATATTGATTTAGAAAGACGAATGTCATTGGGAAGAGAGCCGTAACTGTAAAAGATTTACAAAAAGATGAATTCGGAATACACTTAAATTCATTTCATATCACAAAAATTAAATATGTCACTACGGTTTTACAACTTCTTCCTTATTTTAAACAATTCGTTAGAGCAAGAACACCACCCAAGTAAGGAATTACGCTCCCGTGGCGTGGCAAAGTTTTAATACGTATTTAATGTTTGAGTTTTGTAATGTATTGAATGTAAGTAAAGTAAAATCGTAAAACAAAAGAAATTATAAAATTATTTTGCTATAATCCACGATAAAAAATCACTGCCAACACAATACACTTCACAAATTTACTATCACAAACTCAACAATCGTTTATTATTGGGTACCAAACAAAGCAAAATAATTGTATTATTACTCTTCTGTGGACGACAGAAGACAAAATGTCGCCTAATTCCATAAATTGTAGTATCTTAAAGTTAAGCGGACGTTTGTATTGTTATTGTAAGCGTAATATGTAAAATAATTCCAAGCGTTTTATTTTGTATTCAATCTCCTGCCCATAGCGGTTTGCAATAGTAGATATTAAACTTTCCCGATTCATACTTATTATTACATAAGTAAACAGGTCACATCACGAACTGACCACGTGACCACGGTGGATACAATTTTGCCGAATCATCGAACCTTATATAAAGGTAATTCGATTTTGTCGCGATATGACCCGTTTATTTATATAATAATAAGTATGAATCGCGAAGTTTTCAAAACTACCATCGGTAGGAACAGCTTTCCGAACCAGAAGTAAAGTTGGCGATCCAAAAGCACTTGTTTACAAGTTTACTTTTTATTCATAACAAATATATACAAGTTATATCTATCTTAAATTACTTACACGCTACTACTATACAAATCATGCCCACGCGGAATGGTCCCAAGAATGCTGGCAGCGTTTCCGCGTTGAATCGCTAAGCTGATTCTTTGTGCGAAAAAGGAGCCAGCCCTCTTGTCACCCGAAGAGGCGATCAACCGAGGTGTTAAAACGGATAAAAATTTTTTGCACTTTGGCTCCATGGCCCTAGGGTCTCAACTGCAAACGGCACAAATATATAACTCTCAACGAGAGATGCATACTTTCGCCGCTTGCCGGATTCGGCCATTTCCGCCGCAGCTCCAGGTCTGGACGCCGTTTCCCTGATATGGGACGAGGCTAACGTATCAACGCATGTTGCGTCCCACATTAGGGCCCGTCCCTGAAATTTCAAATTCAAAATATTCTTTATTCAAGTTTACTTGAATAAAGAATATTTTGAATTTGAAATTTGATAAACAAATCGAACGTAATAGGCACATCACTATGAGCAGCGAGCGCAGCAGTCGGTCGGCTCCCTGCGCACATCCGTTTGCGCGTTCAGCCCCGCGCCAAGCCTCGAGCCCTACTACTCGTTCGCGCCGGTTAACCAAAATACTCGTTCTAAACTCTAACACAAAAACAATGGACATTATTTCAAATTCAAATACCGTGTCGTTTTGTGCTGTGCAGTGCTGTGAATATTGTGCCTGTATTCTTCCACCGTTTCGTTAATTATCGTTATTCAATAACTCTCAACTTTGTTACAGTATTTTGTTTTACTCTTTAAAGAAGCCGCATGTAGGAAATACTACCCCAGTAACAAGTAAGTTACCATTGAGTAATTGGATAGAAGTCGTGTACTGACTCAGCTTAAAATGTAACAATATCTTTTTAGGTACTCAGTGTAAGTAAATTAGAAAACGAAACCCTTCGAGTGAATTTTAAGTGGATTAGCACTCGGGTAAACTGATATCGAATACTCTATGTTAAAACCTGGATAATACTAACCTTCATTTATAAAATAATTTAAATGATTATTTCATTTTAATCTCTACATCTCTATATAGAATGTATGATAAGATTGCAAATCTTTTGGTATCAAATATACGTAATATTGATAACAATTCATATCGTATTCGACAGTTGATGAAAATATCAATACTTTTAGTTTTTTAAATATATATCTGTGGATTTCTCGCATTCACAATCGAATTTATCAAAATCTAGAAACTTCTATTTAGTCACGTAATATCTATTGTAATATTTAATCGACCTTATAGTTAACCTTAATAAACACTCACCGAGATTCGCCTTAAATGCTGCCGAAAATTGTTTTTTTTTTAATCTACCTATTTTTATCATTTTATACACTACCACTTAACTAGGTGAAACAACATCCGGTCCTGAGTTGTGTGAGGGCGATTTGTTTGTACACCATCTATCTAAAAGTAATGAAAATATTATTAAGCTACAATCTTCGATATTAAGAAAATGTTTGGTATGCGAAATGTAGAGTGTACTATCCGTTGTCATACCCGATACATGCAGAAGTCCTAAAAATCATCCATTACCGGCCACCAACAACACAGCTTCAAGCATTGCACATTTTCACTATCACAATTTCAAAAATCGTTTCGCCTCGTAACCAAAGCATCGTCAGGTGATAGACTCCACGAGAAAAATGCAAAGCAAATCTTTTGTGATTTTGTCATGTCGTGAATTTTGCACGTATCAGGTATGAAAACGAATAGTACACTCTACATATATCGTTACATATATTTCCTTTTATCGCGTGTATAGCAAAATAATATTTTCATTACTTTTGTATTGTGGACCTCCCCAATGTAACGCGTAATTCTATTCAAAAAAAGATCATCTATCCATTTAATTCAGAGTTCTACCAATAGTATATTCGGACGTGTGATCGCCAGTATTCATTTCGGGACATCAAGGACTATCTGTTTGTTGATCTCAAACCAAACAAGGCCAGTATGATTGAATATATTCATTAATAATAATACAATAACTTTTGTACCTATCACTTAACTCCATTCTGAAGAATCTCTAATCATCGAATTAGATATTAAAACAATCGTTTTAATTCATGAAGAAACTCTATAAATACCATTTGATCATTCTATCCTTTAAAAGAAGCCTATTGCAAACTTGCTCAATACCATGAAATAGATTAAAGCAGATCGAATGAATACCAAATCAATTTGGCATGGGTTAGAAGATGACGTAAGGTAGAGGCATAGAGTATCATGGCTTATTATTATTACTAAGGCACGTAACCTAAAAAATTGTACACTTAAATTATATGGATAAACAGTTGATTTGATGATCTATGCAAGAACTTTTAATTCCCGGCTATCAAATAAAATTATGTATTCTAAAATATTGGTAGATATGATTGTGGTTCAATTAGTTGTCTGGAAAGCTTACTTAAACTTAGCTTGGGAATACTGTGCCTATTGTCATATTAAACCTGTATATTTAGTTAGTTATAAAAAATGGTAAACAATAACAAACAACGTTATACGAGCGAAAACGGGGACATAATTTTTTTCATAGTCACCAGTTTATAATAAAAAAGGCCGAAGAGTTTTTTTAGGAAGGTATTTTCTTGCACAAGTAAAACTTTCGTGATCATTGCGATGCTTTGACGTGCCCCCAGGCAAGCCGTAATAGATTATCATCTATAAAAGAAGAATTATTTAAGATAATAGTAAGCAGCTTAACGTGATTTCATAAAGTCTATAAATCGCTCAAGAGTGTACGCGAGTTATTAAATTATCAGTTTTACCATTGTTTCCATACTAATGTTATGAATGTGAAAACCGGCCTATCTGTTTTATACCTGTCTGTCTGTTACGCTTTCACGGCTAATCTACTGAAGCAGTATTAATGAAATTTGGGATAATTGAAGCTTAGTTAGACGACATATAGGATGAAAAATCCATTTTTTTTATTAGCGAACAAGATAACTCATACATTATTAAGGGTATTTTAAAATTAAGTTCGGGAGAAGTCGCAGGCATAGGTAACTTGCAGTTAATAAATTATTTAACAATGCGAAATTGTAACATGGTCACATTCGTCTTTCGATCTCGTTGCCAAATAACCAACCGTACAGGTTCTATATAAAGAAAGGACAAGCTTAATCGCCTTAGCCTGACCTCGCTACCTCCTCTCAGCCCACACGAGAGCCTTGGACTAGCGCCAACGTCCAAAACTTGCTTTCATTGTTTAGCTCTACCTTATCTAGATCTTTATGTAACGTATATGCTCGTATATTTATATCAACTATCGATGATAATGTTTTTTCTTTTCATATAAGATGTTGCCACTATTCATCAAGGCTTGTTTATATGTCTCGAAACTCCACCAATTTTACTGTAACCTCTTGATGATACGGAAATTTTAATTATTTTGTTGGTTCTTTGAGTCTGGGTGTATATTTGTATTTAAGTATGTATTTAAAATCATATATGTAGTATATATCTACCAGTTGGCTGTCACCCATAACATAAGTAATAAGTTACTTACTTTGGGGACGGACGACCGTGTGTGTAAGTGTCCCATATATTTATATGTTACCTCGGTGTTTTCATTCACCGAAAAGCGTGTGATAAATTTCAATTATCAATCACACACATAACTTTTAATTTATTTATTAATTTAAATAACCAATTATTTATTTATTTAAATATCCCATTTATTTATTTATTTAAATATCCAAAGTTTCAACGGTTAATAATGAATAATTAACCATTTACTTATACGGGCTGTAATGGTCTAGGCGAGCAACACGGTTTAAAATGTTTAAGCGGCCCGCTAAGCATTTCTAAAAGTGAATTTATATTAAAGACTTTCTCCCATCATTTATTGTTATATCTAAAATGGTAGTACATACTAAACTGAGATCTTTACTTTTTTGTATTTTATATAGTTTGATTACTTATAACGTTTATTATAAATAAAGTTTAATAAGTGTTACTTTATGTGCGATGCGCCTTAAAATTTAAATTGGCCCGTTGATTAGAAGGATTTGGCGACTAACAAATGGTGGTATGACAAGGCATATTAGCTGACTCCAGTCAACACAGATCAAACACCCTCAGAAAGGAAACGTACTTCAAAAGTAAAGTAGTGCCAAAAAAAGGTAAACACGATGGAGATTTTAATCACCTAACGTACTCTTCTGGGTAATATGAAGCCTTATCAAATCTGATAATTGGTACCCTAATCGTGGACAAACTCCGCTATGGGTGATCAATTAGTGTCCATATACTTAACAATACGTAGTGTTCGCATAAACCTCTACAGAACGAGCCGGTTTCCATTCTGCTTGGTTGTTCTTTTAGTCGCTTCTAATCTATTTGATTCATTTACCTTTTGCTATAAAACTAAATCAATGTTCTTAGTTATTAGAAATATATTTATTGTTTTTATCATCCTCCCCTTATCCCAAGCTATGTGAGGTCGGCAAAATATGTTTTAAGCATGTTGTTACATGATTTGGCTAGTTTTTTCTGACCGGCCACCCGTGTGACGTCAACTTACCTTAATCGCTTTTACGACACCTCGGCAAGAAATGAGAGTGGTCTATTCTACTCAGCCGGATATAATACGGCGGGTCTGCCTACCTTAGTCGCTTTTTACGACACCTCGGCAAGAAATGAGGGTGGTCTATTCTATTCAGCCGGATACTCAGCGTATTCTAAATATCAATTCAAGTCAATTATTTGATTGTAAATAATAGAATAAACTTCCACTATTCCCATCCATCCTACCGTTATACATGATAAAACAGTAACAAACCTTGAGCGTCATAACACGTAATAACACAAACTTACATTGCCAATTTTATGTATTGATGTCAGTACGCACTACTGACTTGTATGTTAATACGTGGTGAATTCATGCCATTTTTAGCATTCACGAATACTTATAAGTAACATGCAATTACGTCACTAATACTTATTATGACTGCAAAAAATTACATTGCAATTAATATTTATTAGCATATTATGAATATTAAATTATATAAATACTACCTATAGCCTTTAATAATAAACTTTTAATATATTATTATTGGTGCCAACTGCTGACACGTAGAAATTCTCATAAAGTTATTATACTAGGAGTAGCGACAATAAAAAGAAAACAAATTTAAAAAAGACTTATCTCTCTTTTTTATTTATGATTAGACAAAGATAAGTATGTGTATTTTATCTTGGCCTGCCCCTATAGACTCTAGTACTCTTTTATAATAAATTTATACAAATCCTTTACGAGAATAGTATTAAAGTAAAACACATAGGCGGGTCAGCAATAGTGGATCAATCCTGAACTTACCTAAAATATAAAATCAAATATTTCGAAATAAGTCATATTACGCAAATTTTAAAATGTAAGTTTGTGTTCTATTTCTCTCGTTCCTTGAACTAAAATATACCACTGTTTGTCAATGGTTTGTCTGTTTGTAACGCTTTCAAAGCCAACTCAATGGAGCAATATTAATAGAATTGGCTTCAATTGAAATTTTTTATCGAGCTCACATATAGAAGGTGAAAATTCTCATATTTCCTTTGGACACAGGGGAAAAAAGTATAGTCCAATAGACGGTAATTTTACACCAAATAGACGCGAACGAAGTACAGGTACCATTAATCTATACTTCTTTTAAATCAAAGTCCCCGAAAGCTAGTCTATTTGTGATAGTTTTGCTCAAAATCTATTAAACGGATTTTTGTATGGTTTTTATTATAACATTGTGCAAATTTTCCAGAAGGTTAATAGTACATAACGGTTTTACGTAAATTATATTGATCAGATTGTGCGGTGCTATAAAATTTGCCTGCTAGGAGCTTTAGACAGGTGCGTCACGTTAACCAGCAGAGATACACTTAAGTAATGTAATAGAGAATTGTAGATCTACAAAAATGCTACAAAAAAGTACTCGATAATATGCCTCTATCTCTTATGGTTAACTCACAATACTACTTTGTGTCTTTCGGTACACACTGATTTCCACGCAGGCGAAGCCGCAGGTACAGTTAATATTTAATAAATAAAAAAATTAGTAAAACAACAACTATTCTGAAAAATGTCAGTATTGAATGTTCTATTTCAAAGTAGGAAACAGATATATTAACATTTCATATTGCATCTTACTTTCAACTCACGGCGTGCAGGCCACCCATCCGTGGTGATTTCTACTGCAGATGAGAATATACAAACTAACATTGTAGCTGCATACCGGAATTATTAATTATCGGTACTTACAAAAAAACTAGTAGTGCAATACACCATTATTTTTTCATTGCAATTATTTTCAAGTTTCTTTTCAAATATTCACTCGGTATAAAAGTAACGACTGAAAAGTAATGTATTATATCAAAGTAAATACATATTAACATCGTCAAGTTGATCGTTAAGAAAGAAAATATTTGTTAAGTTAAAAGTTTATTCTCTATGACGAAGTTATTATATTTTCAAATTAAACATATATTTATTTCTGTATCTACGCAAACGAGAGTGTCTCTATTCTTAATTGTAATGACCATAATGTACATATTACTCTATTAATAAATTAATAAAGTAGTACTTCGGAAAAAATTTAATAAATTTTTGTAATGGTTTATTTTAATTGAATTTTACAATTTTTTTTTAAAGTAAAAAAAATAATATTTTATTGATGATTACGAAAATTTCAAATTTTTGCGTGTCATTTAAACTTTCTATTGATTGACAATATTTTCTACTAGTTATAAAAATAAGTTGTCTTTGCGTTTACTTCGTTGTAACTATTTTTGGAGGCACTTTTACCATACCATTTTGCTTCCTTAGTTCTCCATTTTGGCAATAAAAATTAAAGAATTATAAGGTACTAATTTTCATTCCGTGATCTTATTGGAAGTAGTGCAAAGAGATATCTTTTTTTAATAACCTTTTTATGAGCAAGTCAATCGTTCAATTTGTAGTTTCAGATATATATAACATTCAACTAATCAGACATTCATTATGATTAAATTACAAATAACTATCGATTATGCCAAAGTAAAATGTGATTTTATGTATAGTATTTTGTTTTCATTAATTAACAATATTAACAACATTGTTAAACTGACTAGTATCGGTTCGCCTATGTGTTCATTATTTCTAATAGTTTAGAAAAGATTGCTTGCTCTTCAAAAACAACAGGAGTAATTTTTAGTACTGCTCACGACTGTTTAGTTTTTTATGGTTTTTTGTTATAATTTTAACAGCATCGTATTAGCTTAGCGAACAAAATTATTTTTATAAATTAAAAAGTTATTTAGCAATTGATTCAGAGTTGTGAAATGTGTGTATATCTTATACATATGTATTTATATGTAATACTCTTTATTTCAATTCCAGATTGGGGCGTCAATAGTGAACAAGGAGAAGTAAGCGAACCCGAGGCCGGTCGTATGCGTCCCGAGGACTACCGCCTCGTATTCTTAAGTTCTGACTCGTCGTGCCGAGAGGACACGGAGGATTCAGCGTCGACCGCATCCTCCGCTGCGCCGCCCGCGCCCGACGATTGTGATTGGGACTACTTCGAGCCGGGCGCGGCGGCGGCACCACCACTGCCTCCTCCACCTTCGAAACACACGCCACAGGTCTGCCAACGAGCTTGCTCCTGTGGTGCCGAGCCGCGCATTGTAGCCGTGCCTGTCCCCGTGCCAGTACCGGTACCAGCCGCACTTTGGCCTGCGCTTCTCGCGTTCCCAACTCCGGCTCCGCCCACACCCCACTGGAACACGTACCCTGGTTTCCCACCTCTCGATGCTGCTGCCCTCGCTCGTTTTACGACGGCCGCCGCCGTTGCAGTTACCGCTGCCGCCACTGCGTCCGTTCTACCGCAGAATAGACTCGAAATGACCGTAGAGCGGACCGATAAGGCGATACAGTCCGAGTTACAAGTGCCTACACCTGCCGATAACGATAATGTCGATAAAAATATCGAACGCTCAGTCGAACACGGACCGTTAGATGGAATCAAAGTGATTGCAGAGAACTCCGATTCAGTTTTATCGGATACGGTGGACACGATGCCTGACCATCTTGATGCGGAGAAGGCGTTTCCCTCATCAAATGAGTCGGCTAACTCCAGCGATTCAGAGGCTGGAGGAGCTCGCCTGAGTTATGATCTCAGAAGTGGCGCCCCCGAAGAGCCGGCGACTTCTGACGAGGACTCCGATGACTCGGGTGGCGGGGGTGGACAATTTTCACGTGTGTTCGTCGTCAATCCCGCGGATTCGTCTTCAGATATGGAAGATAACGCAGATAGCAGTGGTATCGATTGCGATGACTCTTATGATAAAAAATCTGACAGCTTAGAATTAATGGCCGCAGATATGGCCCTGCAAAACAACGTGAATATTCAAGAGGAATCTCTTGAGAATGTACGCGAAAATAATAATGACAATATAATTATTTTGGAGACTGTACATTTTTCTGAAGATTGTTCTGTAATTTCTTACTGCAGCAATAATGATGATAATAGTGACAGTATAATGGAAAAATCGAACTTTATTAAGTTTTGTGATGAAAATATGCTTCAAAGCGAGATTTGCGAAAAATTTAATAGCTTCAATACAGTGAATGACGACTATATGAATAGTTTAGATTATCACTCTGTAGAAAATACCCGAAGTGGTATTTCAGAAAATATTGAGTGCGACTCATTAGATAATTCTTTTATTTCCGATTGCAACATCAAAGCATCAGTAGAATTGAATTCCAAACATGATTGTGCTAACAATGAATTAGTCGTAGAAGAATCACAAGGGCAATCTAGAAATTCATCATTCTCACCGGAACTAAACTACGAGGAAACAAGTTTGGCGGCCTCGACGTCACCGAGTGCCGAAAAAATTGACTTGTTTAAAGGTATTGAACGGACGCTGAGTGAATTATTGAAAAAAGAATTACTGGAGGATCAAGGGGAGGTGAAAACGCACGACTCGCGGCCGGTTTGCGCCGAGACGGAGGGGAGCGCGAACACACCTGTGGCGACAACAGTTTGCCGTTCGCGCACGGCCGGAGCGGACGGCGCAGCGCGTTTCACTAGCCGCGTTATGATAACGCACGACTGTGTCTCCGTGGTCACGTCAGACACGACGCGACTCATGCGTGACATTATTGTGCATCACACCAACTCGCAAAACGAACCGGAACCGGGCGCTAGTGAACAACAGAACGAAACAAACGAACGATTATCAGACAACGAATCACCGCAACCTTCGGGTGGTGTGACCGTCGTTAGCAATTCCGACACTCTCTCGGCTGTCGTGTGCCTCGAGGAGGGGCTCGCGGATGACGACTCCTGGGTCGAGGACGTCAGTCACGACGATGACGACGCCACGTCGCCCTCGGACTCCGATTCAGAGGATGAGGCCATGTTGCCCACTCGTGGAGATGATTTTGCATATTGTCGGCGTTCCGTAGACTTTACGTTACACACTATTGTGGAAGAAAGTTGCGAAGAGAGCGAGGCGGAACAGACGACGAAAAAACCGCGACCTATATCTGCCACTGAACTAGAAAAATATTTCTTTTTTGGCTTAGGCGATGGGAGAAATGTACGAGATGATGAAGACTCGGTGTCGGAAACGTCTAGTGTGTGCAGTGAGGGTGGCGAATCTATTGTTGATACCGAGCAACCGAAACGAAGTTGTGATAGCGACGAACTTGTGTCGTCGCGTTTAGAAAAATATTTTCTGTCTGGTTTTATGGGGTTTACTCAGGAGAGACGTGATTCTGATGGGTCTGGAAGTGTTGGTAGTGATAGTGAAGGTAAACAAAGTCCCGAACAAAGGCGAAAACGACTAGTTCGTGCTCGTGGTACGCCTAGATCGCATTCATCTTCTTTAGATAACCTTTTGACCGGTGACGAGCCGAGCCAGGATACCCAAGAGATTTCTGACGGCTCCAGTACTGAAACTGAAGATCGCCATGAATCACTCGAGAGGCTTGACACGCAAGGTGAAACAAAACGAAAAAAAAATAAAAAGCCTCGCGGATCACCGGCTGATGAACGGCGCCAATCAGTTGAGTTTACAGAAGAAACGCGCGACGATACAAGATCCGTGTCAGAAGGCGAAGATGGGAGATCATCTCCACGAGTCGAATTCCCACCCCTTGGATCTGAACTTTCCGAATCTAAGAAACAAACAAGTAGAGATAGTGGTTTCGTAGGGAGTTGTGACGATTTACTGAGGAGTGGTGACTCTAGTTCAGAATTTAATAGGTCCCACGAACCCAAAATTGAATTGGAGGAAATTATAGAGGAGGTGAGACCGGATATAGATGAACGTATCGAACGAACACCTTCTCGCCCCCCTCCGAGTCCTCTTACAAGGAAAGATAGCTTTAATAATTGGTCATCTGACGAAGAAACTAATCTTATGATGACAAAAATGCGCCAGTTTTTCAAACAAATGGTTAATACCGCTAATGTACGCACATCAGTACCGGCATCACCCAATTCCGAAAGTTCGCGACCACCGAAACCACCACAATTGCTTTATTTTGAAAGTGAATTAACTAGGCTAATGAAAACAGTACCAGGAATTCGGGATGAGGAGGTTCGTGAGATTGTCGAATATTTATCGAGCGAAGACACATGGAGCGACTCTTATGACTCCTCAGATTACGCGGGATCTGATTTGGAAGGCACAGCTAACAGGTCAGCACTGAGAAAACAAATTTCAGAAAGCTGTCGTGAGATAATCGACGAATTTGATCGTGGTAACAGTGAGGCTGGGTCATTGGAGAGGGATGCCGCTGGCGCGTATCAAAGACTGGCGGCGACGTTAGGGCGGGCGGGCGACGGCTCCCCGCCTCTGTTTGGAAAAGTCATGCGTCATATAGGTGGAAGATTAGTGGCATTGATGCATGAGGTGTCTGCTGGAGCCTCGCCGAGTACGGATGAAGATAGTGCTTCCGAACCGGGTGCGTTAGCCCGTAGTCGATCTCATGACATTCTCGAGGCTACGGCCAGTAGGGGCAGTGTTGCTAGTGATTGTGAAAGATTTTCGTGGCGAGGTAGTTTTGAGTCCGCTTTATTGGCCGCTGACTCGAGAGGGACGTTGGGTGGTGATAGGTGCGAAGCGAGGAGATCACCGGCTGGAGCTGACTTGGCAGCTCAGAAATCACACTCTAGAAGTTGTGGTGCGATCAGTGGTAGCGAAGATCGGTTATGGCGAGGAAGGCGGCGAGCTTCGGCACCCGATGCAGAGGTAAGGACCCTTAAATATATTTTTAGTAATAAAATAATATCAAATATTCGAAGTTGCTCATATCATTATCTTAAACTTAATTTCAAAACTGTTAAAAAATTGAGTTAGTTGAGGCGTTAAAATTCAAAGAAATATATAAAATATTTGAAATCATAATAAATGTCCATCGTCTTAAGAACTCTTGAATCACTTTACTTTAATCAATACATAATAATGTCAAACAATAGTCTAAACAGTAGATAACTGACACTCAAAATACTTATAAAACGAATATTATATTAAGTAAAATACATTATAAAAAATAAATATGTTATAAAAAGTATGCTGACCATAGGCGTCCTTTATTTTTGGAGAGAAGGGTTGAGGCTAAAACCGACCAGGCTGTTCAAAGGCGGATTGGTAGGTAATCAGTAGGTTTAATTAAAAAAAAAATTTAGTTCTTCGAGCCTGCGTGTATATTTCTATTTAAGTACGTATTTAAAATTATATATGTATTTATTTACCAGTTGTCTGTCACATATAATACAAGGATTAAGCTACTTATCGTGTGTGTAAGTGTTTCATATATTTATTTTATCTATTATCAAAGAGTCACACAGCCTCACTCTTGAGTTATCACAGCTTATTATAGAAAGTACATTTATTTATAAATCTATAATTTTCACTCGCTAAACACAGGAATACTGCTATCTCAATACATTTTATTATCTCAAGTGTTCTTTAAGTAAGTAATAGGAAAATTAAATGTCAATGTCACTTTATTAGAGATATAGCAAACACTTGATTATCATGATAACATATCAATTACGAGGATAAGATATTATGACAAGATATAATAGGTGAATAAGATGACTTATAAAACTTCTTTTTAGCGAATTCGCATGGAACATGGAGTTAAAAATTGATCAATTAATACACTGCGTTACTTACGCGTTATTTGCGGAGATCCATAATACAAAAGTTATAGTAAAATTATTTTGCTATAATCCGCATAAAGTAAATAGGAAATATATATAATATAATGCTAAATGTAGAGTGGACTATTCGTTTTCACACCTGAAGCATGCAGCATTCGTGAAAACAAATGCACAAACCTCCACCACCTCCACTACAATACACAAGTACTACACACGTTCACTATCAAAAACAACAATCGTTTCGCCCCGCAACCGAAGCTTAACTAGGGGATAGACTCCACGCCAAAATCGCAAAGCGAAGCATTACCCGATATATATATATACGTCAATCTGTCTGTCTGCAACTGGGATGATATTCTTACTAGTAACGTCCATTGATTCTTCTAGAGCATTGAATCGATTTTTTAGTTACATGTGTAGAAGTAAGTACTTATAAGCATTTATATTTTGTTTGTAACCTGCCTGTATTTGTTATATGTCTAATCCCCCCTAAAAAATTGAGGCTTTTATCCAGCAATGTAGTATTAATAGTATATAAAATCTTCATCTTACATTTCTTTTATCACAGAACCTATCAGGCTGTGACAGATTAAAGTCGGTCAAAACATTTTCTCTAAAACCCAGAACATCATTGATCAATTGCTGTATTTATCAGTGACAGTAAACATTGCGATCACCAACTCACCTGCTAGTTGTGGTGATTATTTGCAATAACCTTAATTGATAAAAAACTCATTACAAATGGTATATGAAAAACTATATTTTTCTTTCCATCTACCTATATTATAGTTAATATAAGGTTAATAATAATATATGTATCGACTATTCTCTTTGTAAATCTTGCAATAAAATATCAATCTAAATAAAGAAACGTTAAAAGATTTAATGAAAGGTCACACTATTTAGTATTACTAAAGTTTCATAGCGACCTCACTTATATAAGATAACGAAAGTATTGCTATTGTTCTGGAGTTCACTACATTTGTTTGTAGCATAATTAATGGTATAGAATTATACATGGACAATGAAGTCAATTTTTTCACCCCTTATGTTGTTCCTGCGCTTTTCTGTCCCGCACAGTGACATTTTGAAGACCGTAAAACAAAATGAACCAATAAAATAAACACTAATAAATAATATGAGACAATGATACACTCGGGAGTGCATCTTTAGAGTAGGTAATGTAATACTTGTGTTATGGGACAGACAACTGTTGAATATATACATATATAATTTTAAATAGGTATATATTTACATAAATATATACCCAGATTCAAATTTATAGCAAATGTTGGCCCTCGACGGTGACCGAACAGGGTAGCTGCCAACTGCGTCAATGAGTCAGTAAAAATAAAGGATTAATTATAAATCAAAACCAAAGCAAATGTGCAATAGTACGTAACCAATGTAAATCACTAACAGTTCTCCACTCTACTAGACAATATGTAATAACTATATAATTCACTCAAAATAGGCCTCTATTTAATTACCTGAACGCATTACATTAACAGTAATTTGTCAGAATTATATGGATTTTCTAATGTATTCAGCTATTCACCTATTACCGCACTTAATAGTTACTAATGATAGTGATTACAGTTTGAAATTAACATCACATTAATGATTATGGAAAACGCGCTATTCTATATGTAAACGAAATTACACAATTTCTGACTACCGAAAAGTAATTGCATAATTTGTCAGAGATTTCTGGGTTGATTGCATTAATTAATTTGTTTTATTACGGATGTAACCAATTATGTTGAAGTGATAAATTTGAGTAGGTTTAAATCCTATTGAAGTTTAGTCAAAGGAAAACCAACTTGAAACTTAAGAAAGTAACGACTTGTTACTATCCCACTGCTGGGCATAGCCCCCCTCTCTCCGTTTTTGGAGAGATGGTTTAGAGCTAAGACCCGCCACGCTGCGCTATTGCGGATTAGAAGGTTACTCTATGGTCAGAAATGTTTAGAAATTTATAATGTCTTAATGATATAAAATTTTTTGTCGAACCAAACCAAATATGATTTTTATGTTTTCCATTTATTTAGACCTTAAGTCGTTTTAAATAAAAATTCTTCCTTTTTTACTACTAAAACTGGTGATTTTGATATCTAAGTACATTTATGTCTGTTTTTTAAAGTTTTCTTGAAATCTTAAGGATGTATACGTCAAGCTGACCTAGAATTCGATTTCAGCGGGTCCACATACATAAGCCAGGCCAGTTAAATACATTTTCCACTTATTTTTTTTATGTGCCAGTGTTTTTAGACATATAAGCTTTAACAAAAAAGCTCATTGGTGCCTGCCTGGACTGAACCCGTGATGCTCCCGAAAGAGTCGCATGGTCTCACCCTTGTGCTATCACAGCTTTTTAAAACAGCATTTCACGTCACGATTATTGGTGAAAAGAAAATAAATAGAATGATTATGGAATTGCACCTCTAAATTATTACAATCCGTTTACTATGTCACTGATTTTTATACTGTCAAAGCTAAACTATATCACGAATTCCGTTTCTTACGTTACAACGAGAAATCATAAATAAATAATTACTAACGTTCTGAAAGTTTCATGAATGAAATAAATTAGTGAATGTAAACAGATAATGAATGCAAATTGTTATTAATCTTCATAAAAGTTTATAAGTGTTTTTAATTATTATTTGGTAGAGAACTAAATAATTTTAAACTTATTATTGTTGAAAATACATTTTGAAACAACGGCCAAATTGTCAAATGGTAGTATCCCAATGCTGGGCGTAGGTATCATAGCTCCTCTTTCTGTTTTTGAAGAGATGTATTAGAGCTAAGATTTATCACGCTACTCCATTACGGATTGGTACGTTACACATATCCCGAGAGTTCTTTAAAGATATGCAGGTTTCCTTACGATGTTTTCCTTCACCGAAAAGCATGTGATCAATTGCAATTACCAGTTAGACAAATAAGTTTTAACAGAAAAACACATTGGTGCCTGCCCGATGTGTTTTTCTGTGACCGCTGGGCTTTTGCTTAATACAGCTCAATATAGTTTTATTTTAAATAGATAGGAGTTTAGTCCCATAAAACCATGGATAAGTCAATGAAAAAAAGTCTACAGTTCTATGGTTTATTTATTTTTTATTTTATTTTTCTTTATTGGAACACCAACAAGAATGCCTTAGAGTAAACTTAAATATAAACAATATTGCATCCTGCTAGAAGTACATCCTTACTTACAGGCGTACACAACATGCATACTTATGGTGCTCTATACGTTCCTTACAATTTTTCCAAAATTATTATTGTTATTGGTATTTTTAATAAAATTTATGTTATGGTTCCTTATAAAGTGTATATTTTATTTTATAATAATAGATCACAAATACATATTTATGAATTTAATTTAAATGTATAATCTTTAAATACTGCAAAAGTAATAATAAAATTATTTTGCTATAATTCGCGATACAGTAAATAGAAAATATATGTATATAGTGTTAAATGTATAGTGGACTATCCGTATTTTCATATCCGATACGTGCTTACGTTATTACTTTTGTATTATGGATCTCCGCAAAGTGACGCCTAATTCTATAAATTACTTTAAATACTGATTGTTGTTTCACGGGAAACTGTTATTTAATAAATATCAGCTATATCTAGGGTTAAATTGCGGTAATTTTCTTGAACTAGTAGCCTACATATTTTTACTGGTTAACTACTTGGTGAACTTGGACCTCCCGCGAAATCCTCCCAAATTATGTGCTCTATGTTGTTTGTGTTCCTGAAGGAAAAACGGGGTTTTATTATCTATTTTCTTCTTACGTGTGCGATCTGCCTTTTTGTGTTTTGTACACGCCAAAGTTCAAACGATTTTTCTATGATGTTTTAAACGTTAATTGTTTTTTAATAACTCAGATATGTTTAAAGGCGATAATCGATGTACTTTTGGTTTCCTCAGACACCAAAATAAATGTTATTCTATGAGTTATTCTAGGTTTAAGTTTACTGATACGCAAAATTCGTACAGATTCCTTACAACATTTGGAGCGTCGAAGGGCTAAAAAAAATATACAAAACTTCCCCTTTACAACATTTATAGATTAGCCCTTAAGCAAATAAATTTTATTGATCGTTCTATATCTGCAACAACATAATGTTTGTGATAATATAATAAAAAGGTGACATTATTTCACTGTACTTACCGGTAGCTTCAAACGCGTTGAAATCGAATAAAGCAGAGACAAATAATTCTAGTTATATTTCGGGAGCAATATTAATTAGTCTTCGGTTATCGCAGATTCGAAAAAGTTTCTTAACGATATAATTAATTGGTTTATATCCTTTAGTTATATTATTTCACTTATAAAAAAATGAATATAGTATTTTTAAAATTCTACCGCTCTTTACGCCTTAGAGTTTCATTACCTATACTGGACAAGCAAAATTTACAACATACTATTTTAAGATAACATATTATCAGATCTCAGAATTAGCTTTGAAAATACTGAAAAATACTTTATAAAGCGCTATTAGGTCTTGTTGATCATTTCTGCTTTAGTTTAATTTTGAACAGGTATCTTTGAATAATTTCAACTTTTGAATGTTTTGACCCTAACTATAATGATGTATAACAGTTTCGGGCAGCTAGAAAATTAAAACAAAAAAAATATATATGGACTCATATCGCAAAGTTCTAATATCCAATGCAATAATAATTAATGTCACTTTGTTGTTTCTTGTCACAGTCCGAAGAAGAACAGCGTGCCGGATCACTTCCGCGTCTACCCTCGATCACGGGCACGAACGCTGTGACGGCAGGACCGGTGAAATCAGCCCGATATCGGGCTCCCGGATTTAGGACAGCAACACGGGCGGCTTCAGCGCCTGGACTCCACGTCCCTCGGCGGAGGCGGCCGCCACCTACTCCGCAACCCTCAGCACCTTCTGCGCCGGCGTCAGCTCCCAGTTTACAAGGTAGGTTTACGTTTTATATAAAAAAAAATGAAAATTCGAAAATTTTTATTCTTTAGAAGTGCTTTTAAATCGTCTACTGCTGGTTTGAAGAATTATTTCTTCCAAGAAGAGCTAGCAAGAAACATTTGACATTTATGGGTTTAAAGTTTTTCATTGCTAAGAAAAATGCGTATAAACATGCTTCAGTTTGGTTAAACGAACGCCCTAATATTGAATTATGAATTCTGCCGGTATTGCTGCTGAAAAGAATTTGTATTAACATTTACACATATTCATAGTCTAGTACATGTTTTTTGAGTTGTGCCACTATCAGAGCCCATGAAATATTATTAGGATCGTTTAGTGCTTAATGCATTTTATTAAAATTTTTAAATAATGAACTAAATATAACTCAACTTAGATAAAATTAATTATAGAGATCGCAATGTGTATTATATTTTTTTCCATATACAAATGCCTGTGTCATATATTTTCTTTTTTTATTGCTTCTTTTATTAATTTCTATCAAATTGACATGGCTCGCCTGGTAGATGCGCATAACTGGTGATAAAACCTTATTTATAATTATAACAAACAGAGTGAACGAAATTTGCGAGGTCAAACCGGTAATATACTTTATTAGCTTAAACTGTTACAAGCACTTTTAAACGGTCAGAGGTCATTCTATTTATGTCTATATCTATCCACCTGTGTCTTTATCTTTAAATTATTATGCAATTCAATACGTAGGGAGTTTCGGTGGCTATAAATCGATCTAGCAAGGTGTTATTTTAAAAAAATGTCGTTTTATCCCTGTTAAAAACTGCTAAAATATAAATAAAATACAAAAGTTAATTTTGCCATCGTTTGCATAGTTGTAATTGCTCAGTTGAGTAAACGGACGGTCCAATTCGAGTCCAATTATCACGGACCTTTTTAAAATTATTTTTATATTGCATTTTTTATATCATAAAAAAATTCTGAGCAAAGTTCGATCACCTAAGTACTGCTAAATTATAACAGAAACACAAAATCTTACCAATTCAAATGCGAGATCTAGTCACAATAATTATGCGGAGAGTGTAAGTTTTCACTCATTAGTTTAACGTTAGGCACTAACTTGGTATGTCTTGAGATAGTTATACTTATATCTTGTAGGAACTCAATTAGGAAAATCAATTTGGGGTAGGAGTTGCCTGAGTTGAAATTTAAATAAAATTAGAAACATGCATGGCAATTTCCAAAAGAAAAATCAACCCGGATGTTTGCTTACAGCTAGCGATATAATAATTATTGATATTAAAGACTTCTCTTTCGTTTTGATCATCAAAATAGCGATTTAACATTTAATATGATAATTTTTGTTTTGTCGCTCTTTGATATTTATCAAATCTACCTGCACGTTGTTTTTAATAGTAAAACACAAATAACCTTATAAAAGACTAACAAAAATAGCACGTAAAGGTTTAACATTAATTTTTTAATAGCTCATTTACATGATTTACTATGATATATTAACGCAACGTACACCAAGTGAGCGCTTGAAACAAGTTAACATTATTTTTTACATCGGTACAATATAATATTATAATAATAAATAATAAATATATGGGACATTTACACACACGGTCGTCAGTCCCCAAAGTAAGTAACTTAATACTTGTGTTATGGGTGACGGACAACTGGTAGATATACTACATATATAATTTTAAATACATACTTAAATACAAATACACACCAAGCCTCAAGAACCAACAATTTGTTTATTGAAAATATTGGCCCTCGGCGGGAATCGAACCCGCGACCCGCGGAGCTGAAGGCAGGGTCACTACCCACAGCGCCAACGGGCCAGTCAATTTACTTATCATTATACTTTATTATACTATCTTGTATAAAACATATAAGTAATATTGTATATACTACATTCTACAATTAATATTTTCTAATCCGTGAAGACAAAATATTGACAATATATTGTGGAATACGATAAGCATTCTTTTATATCTAAAAAAATAAAATAAATATCTAAACTTTTCTTCTGTTTAAATTTATTGCTAATCTTATCTGCTTATAACATGTCCTATGAGATTTAGGTCTTAAAAAGGACTTGCACTAAACCGAAAGTCATATAATACATAAACTTAGCTTCTATAAAGTTTATAAATACTTATTTTTTGGCATAGATGTGATTTTTGCTCTATATCATAATTGAAATACTGGAGAGTAACGTAGGTGTTAAAGAAACAAAAATATTTCCAAACGAAAAATTGTAATATCGGCAACACTGCATTAAAAGGCCCCCCTTTCTAGACCGCGCACCGAGCGCACGAGTTTAATTTTTACTCCCAGTATTTTCTTTTCTTTTTTTTTGCTGTTATCTTCAATAGGCTTTTCATAGCTGAGGGCCACGTAAAAGAAGTCGTAGGAAGCTACGCTGTTTGTAAAAAAAGCAAGCCACGCTTTAAATGTTTACTCAAGAAAATGACAGCTGCTATGCAAAACTATAACATTTTGTACGTTTTGTGTTTCCGCCGGATTACCTGCAAATTACGAGAGAACCGTTATGTGAAACCGGTACCGTTCTGTTATATTTTGATTACCACGTAAATATAAAGTAATCTAATTACTGTTACTTTTATAACGCAATTATAGTTGACGATCGTACACATGAAGCTTCTTCGCAAAGTTACACAGTACATTTACTTTCGCCACGGTTGGTTGCGTAATAATCAAATGTCAGAAATTACAAGTTGCCCTAGTATCTCCCCTTTGCAACTTAACTTGTGATCTTTTTTTAGTCATAGTTTCGTGTCTTTAACATTCTTGCTTACATAATTGTTGTGAATGCAACCTTTTATGACTATGACCTGTTCGCAATGTTGTACAGGTAGTGTCACTACACGTTCTATTTTCCCATGGACAGTCTCGCGTAAAATAAGAAATAGACTCAGTCCTGAAACCAGTGATCATTAAATGAGAACATATTACAATTATTTCATCCTTTTATTGTGTCTCATGAGAATATAATCTGTGTACAAGTTATATATATTGAATAAATATGGTGTGAGTGAACATAAGTTGTTTGAATGAGTTATTAAATATTACAATGCAACAGTACAAATATATTCATGCACTATATGCAATCCTGTGTAAGGCGTATTGTATTTAGACCCATAAAAGTTGACGTCCATGGCGTATTGTCAAGTCGTATTTACACTTTTAGACGGAAGTGTGTGAATATGCATATAATTTGCTTTCAGTGCCGGTGTAGACCTGTCATTAAAGTTACACAATATTCTTAATTTCTCATTGTAAATAAATATTACTTACGTCGATCGACAAATTCCTACAAATAGATAGCGAGAAAAATTAGTGTCATGACATCAGTTTCCTATTATATATTTTTGGCTTCCACTTATTTTATTAGCCGCGTTCTCCAACGTTTGCGTTCCATTCTATCAAAATATTTCATATTTCTATATTTCACTTTTGTAATATAATAACAATCATATGTGTATTGCACATTGTTGTAAATTGTGCAGGTTATGATTTATCAAATTATTTTTTTTTTGATAAATTATAACCTGACAGCCATTATCCATAAAGATGACATGAACTGTGTAATCGACTACATCTGTAAATTTTTAACGTGAATATTCAATGTTAGCATAGTTATACAATTAATGATTTTTTTTTCCAGATCGAAATATTTCTAACTTTAACAAATCGTTTGTTGGTCCAGCTATTTGGCTTAAACGATACTAAGGCCTTGGCAAAGCAATTTGCGAAGTTCTATCTTATCTTAAGCTTCCGTAGTACTGAGAAATAGATGATCATTATTATTTTACGCCTTCAGTCTTCATTTAATATCCAACACAATAGATTATGTTTCCACCTTATATTTAACAGTTTACGGAAGTATAGTATAAAATTAAGTGCAAGCATCAGTAGCTTAATGACTGTAAATTATGGCTGTGTTAAAGTACTATATTGAGGCATGCACTTAAATTGAAACTAATGAATTTTCCACGTCAATTCCTCATGAATTATAAAAGATAATGTTTTATTGAGTCTATGCACAATTAACTAAAATTAATTAGAATAAATTAGGTCAATATACAAATTACTCATCAATAAGAAGAGAAGAGAGGAATTTTCTTTTCTCTGTTATTCGGCAAAAAATCAACTTTTACAGGATGAAAAAAAAGAAAAACTACGCAAAATTTCGCGAAGTTTTTTAACCTGTTGGAACGTTATTTTTTTACAAACACACATACTCTTAAAAAAAATCACTTTTTAATGTTTAATGTTAGGATGTTTTTATATAACACAAAAGAAATTTAAACTATGGTGCTAAATAGTCGGCTGTTTGAAAATGTCGCCATTAAGTAGAGTTTAAAATTTAATCGCTAAAGCTAAAAAGAAGAAACAAAAATTGAATTTGAATGAAAAAAGTAAGCCGGATTCAAGTTTTCTAATCTAAGTCATTGAACTCTTAAATCGAAATGCTCTCCACGCGCCAATTAGCGGTCACAGCTTGTGGTTCTATTTTCCATCACTATGGGGAAATTTATCCGACTTTAGATACTTTTAATACGTGACGTGTCTGCTGAAGTGTTTTTTAATTACCTACGACATGTTCGCGGTGTGTATTATGTCATCTGATGTTGAGCTTACAATCGAATTTAGAATCGGGCTAAATTAGACGAATCATGGTAAATAAAACAATTAAATGATAAAGAGAACGGTCCTTGACACAACGGCTTTGCTAAACATAATATAATAAAACATCAAACTAAAATTAATATTTGATCATTATTTTAAACGAAAGTATTGATTATGTTTTTTTACCGAAAAATCTCAATTTTATTCCAATAGTGGATAGCAAAATATTTTTACTATACATAATATAACTAATTACTATAAATGAATTTTGCAACATGAAGCCTTATCCTTTGAAATATGTTAAATATTGCGGTTCGTGGATTTAAGTACAAGGATGTTGCGAATTCGGGAATTTTCGAATTGGTCAAGCAACTAATATATATAATAAAAAACTAATATAATATATATAAATATAAAACTTTTCATTAATTTATACTTACAATTAATAATGCACTTTATGATGAAAGAAAGCATCGTGATGAAACACGTATCTCTGGAGACTGAGATATCTGTATCTGTATAAAAGCGACATAATCAATCCTATTTCTATTGAGAGATTTTGCTCATAAGTAAGATACTAAAACGATAATCGTATGCAATGATACGGCACAGCTTAACCTCAATACAGATTCGCAATTAGGTAATCCATTGCGCTTAAGGCGTTTGCACTCAATAAATATGCAAATTGCTCTTATATAGTGTTTGTAACCGATTCTTACGTAGTTGATGTCAATCTTAACTCATATGTGCAGTGATTTTAATAGTAATATCTTTTTAAAACATCCAGCCTTCTATGTAATTATAATTGATAGAATTAGGCATTTCTTTACGCAGGTTCATAATACAAAGTAAGAAATATTATTTCGCTGTATTCCTTGCGGAATTATAAACAAAATGAGTAATATTTCATTACTTTTGTCTTCTGAATATATGTATAAAACAAATATGTATGTATTTTATGTCTAATAGTATTTACTACATGCAATACAATATGCAAACATGTTAAAAGTATCGATTTTATTTGATCGACCGATTTCCTTTTTGCGCACCCGACACGCTCCTTATTAAAATTCCTGTAAAAGGGCTGCCTGCAAGAGATCACTATTTAGTGATAAGGCCGCCCTTTGCACATATGTAACACATGTTTTTCTTTAAGTTCGCATGTATTTTCTTTTTTTTTCCTTTTTTGTGTTTTATGTGCAATAAAGTTTTATCTTATAATATTTTACTTTTGTCTTCTATCAAAATTTAATTAATGAGATAAAAAATACAAGACTATCCAGTCATTATTGTGATGAATAATCATGCTAATCATACGTTCTAAAAGAAAAATCGTTAATTGTTTCGGATGAATTACGAAGAATATTCACCTTCATTTCAAACGAATCTTGGTTTATTTCGTGTCTCATTTTACAAAACTCTACTTCTTTACTTATATTCTTAGCATTTGCACAATTTGACCATTTACTAAGTTATAAAGTAGGCCTAACCGATGTTTGTCAATTTTCTCTCTTTGTTACTTTGTTGTGAACATACCAAACACCATAGTCATGATAAAACGTAATAGGTACATTTCAAAGCAACCCAGATAGTTATTAGATTGTTCTGGATTGTTGTTGTAACTTTAATACTATGAAAAAATGAATTGAGAACAATGTTATCATAATTTATGACATACCATCAGAAAACAAAATCGATATCGAATACCATGACAGGTAATCAATTTTCAAGAAATGTTATCAACTGCTTGGTTACTTTAACTACTTATAGCAGCACTTGTCTTACCGTGGACTGTAACGTAACACCTTTCAAAAATTCCGGATACCGGTTTCCTGATAATGTTTCCGTCTAACACATGTAACTGCACTGATTCTATTTTTATACGCAAACTGGCTGACCCGCAAAATTTTTTTTTACCATATAAATTTTTTCTAATGTACATTAAAAAAAATTTTTTAATTGTTCAAAAAATATATATATGCATATAAAATTTCATAAAAATCGGTCAAGCCATTCCAGAGTAATATGTATAGTAACTAACTTTATGACACAAGAATTGTATTTATAAGATATCATGGTGTATTTTCATTAATAGGCAAGACAAGAGGTATCTTTAGCATGTTCCTCGACGTAGGTAAGGGCATTTGCACACTACTTTCCGCATTTCGCGCCCTCTTCAATGCTTCTGCGCTTACCCATCCCACCTGGTGACGAAGTGAAGGCCGTTACGGCTAACAGTACATTGTCAGTTCATAAAAGACCCGTCCGTCTGTATTTGGGGCTCTTTATTAACTGAAGACCTTCCAAAGAACGATTATCCATTGTTTAATGTAGCATCCGATATCGCATCGTCATTCGATACGATATAATGAGGCTATGGTATTTTAATTATTACGTATTTAAAAGTATTCCTACTTATTAATAACTACTATTTTGCTGCAACCGCTTAGGTGTGGTTAGGAGCAACATTTTTTTTTATACTATGGAATTCAGCGACGAAACATTTTCTTCTAAAAATTACTATTTCGAGAATAATATCATTCCTTTATTTTTCTAAAAATAATATATTAGCGAGTTTAAGTATCGATTCAATTGTCATATAAATATTGTTATCCTAGTGCAGATTTAGAAAATAACAATAAGCACTAATGTGGGTAGAAATAAAACATCAATTAAAACATAGATTTCTATAAGTAAGAAACACTAGTCATTTCACTAATGAGCTAACGGGGTACCGATCTGAACAAGACAAATATCAACAGAACCCACAACCGAGAAGACAGGCCGTCTAATAGTCATATTAAGTCACTGTTCAGAGTGAATCTATCTTCAATTCGTATAACCTAATTCTAGCTTCCATCATACCTACTCAAACCTCTTTCTATACCACTAAGGAACTAAAGAACATCAAAGACAGTCATTTTATTTCCGATTCCGAAACGTTATGTACTAACTATGACTCGTGTCTAATATATTTATTAGTAACCTAAAATATACAGTGGAGGTGACCATTGTCTTTATGTAAATATATAAAATGGGTAACAACTTACATATACGAACCGTGTCGATTGGCAGCTGATTAGAATATTAAAAATGGCACCTATACCTACTAACTAGTATGAATAATATCGAGTACTAAATCTGACATACTTAATAGTTTCAGTTCGTAGAATATCATTGGCGAAATAAATCATGTTTTGCTCTAAGGCACGAATGAGGGACTTGTAACTCATGATTTAGGTATTGCCTAATTTAAAGTTAAAACGGCTATTATTAATCCCATCCAGCGGCATTGTAGGAATCAACATGTGGTGTAAAGTTAGTAAGTAGTAAATATGTTGATTTCATCATGAAAATTCATATCATTTGCACAAAGTGTTAAAATTTGCCTTTGAGTGGTTAATCATTTAGCGGCTAACTTGAAACTTTGTTGTGTAGGCGTATGTGAAATAAAAATATTTATCTATCGTATATCAATGTTATGTACTCATAGGTGCATTGATTGAGAGGTAAAAACCAGAAAACCATTGTTTCTCTGACAAGTAATAAACTTTTAACGTGTACACTGTAATCAATTGTACGCCGGCGATTATCGACGTGTTATTAAATGCTTTCACTTGACTCTTTCGCATGCATTCCGCGAGATCAAATTCAACTAATATAGTTGAATAAAATAATATTGTTACGATATAAATTCAACTCCGCATTCCAATATCATGCAATAAAGTTGCAATTGATGTGGCAACTAGCTAGCCCTTTTTATTGTTATCGTATTTTGTGACTCATTTCTGAGTATCCGATTATAAGATATCATTTAACAAACAATTAACATCATTAATATATTAAAACTAAATAGAAAATTTATTAAATTTGAAAACGAACAATTGAGTGACGAAACTTAAAATAAGAATCCTAAATTATTTTTCACTATTTTTTTTTCAAGAAGGAAAAGTAATATTTTACGATAAAACACTTCTATTAGTAAATTTTAATTAAGCCATAAGAAATAAGCCCGAATTATACAAATACTAGCAATGCCCCGCGGTTTCACCCGCGTTGATACCGTTCTCGTGGTAGTGGAAAGTCTAGGCAGTCGGACTATAGATTTATTTTGTAGATTATTTAATTATAAAAAATGGGTATCATTAGTATTCTTGGAATAACAGCTAACTCACCAAATGCAGGGCCTGCTATAACGGTCGCTGCAATTAATTTGTTATGACTTATTTTCTTTCGATTTACATTCTTAAATTCGTAATATCTTTTGATTGGGATGTTGGATTTTATTAATTTAAAAAGTATTTTACAGGTATTGAAACAGTTTTTAATAAAATATCATTTAATGGGATAAGGATTAATACAGAGATATGAATAAAATGGTTTGATTATTGTCGGCAATTTTATCAACTTTTACAATATAAAAAAGTATTTTAAGTATATTGGCATAACTATAATAGTTAGACGTATGGTATCGCGGACTTTTGTATGGATATTGATGCGTTCTATAATATTGTAGAACATTTTTTGTTCTATCATCAAAAGTTTCCGCAGCGCACGCGATGAAAGATTTTTACGACCAAATTTTCACACCTTATTACAATTTTATCAGAGATACCTATTTTTTTTGAAAATGTAATATAGCCTATGTTGCTCAGTGAAGAAGCAGCTTTCCAAAGGTGAAAGAATTTTTAAAATCGGTCCAGAATTTTTTGCGTGAAAAACATTTCAAACATACACACATACAAATCTTTTCTCTTTATAATATTAATATAGATATAGATTAGCATAGATATAGAAGTATAGATAAATAAAAAAAATCTGTATAAAAAATATATTTTGGTAAATCTATCTTGTAGTCTACCTTCTCGTACATCTTAAACGTGTCAAATGAGCAATACCGTAATCATTGAGCAAGTACTTTAAATTTAATGCTATTTAAGGGCATTACAAAATTGTTGAAATGTCACATTATGAACACAGCTGTCGCCGATTTAAAAATATGTTTCAATAATTTCGTAAAAATTCATATTCACGTTATGCCTAAATAATTTATAGGATAATATTTAATCTACATTATAGTAGAAGGAGAAACAGGAAAGCATTTACGCTTTGGGTATTAACGCACTATTTTATTACATTGAATTGCGTGGTTATTGATAAATATATCGTGGTGTAGGTAATTAGTATGTAATCAAGAATATACAATTTAATATGGTCTTGCAGATGAATAATTTTACCTACTTATACTATCTACAAAGCCGCCAAACACGAAATCGGGTATACTGAGTTGGTACTGAAATGACTGTAAACTTACAACAATAAGAAAAGAAAATAATCATTACACTACTTCCAGTTGTGTTCAATAACTTAAAAAAATAAAATATCTTTATTGAATCTTACATTATCGTGCATTACATAGATGAAGCAATCCTATTAGGTTTTAAGGGATACTTGTGGTAGGGTTGTCTCGCATCTTCCCTTATTTACAATATAACAATGTAGATACTGTTATAAAAGTAACAAAGTTAGCGTAAGTAATTAACAAAAAGTATAAAATGGTTTTTTGGTAGGTATATAGGTATTTTGGCTTCAATTTTAGCTTAGCATTTAGGGCATGGAGCATAATCCATACTGGAACCGAAGAAGGATGTAAAATTTATCTGAGAAGTACAAGATTTCGACTGGAACTTAATAACTAGTGTTTTGGTTTTGGTAATTCACGAGGGTGGGAACCTTAACACAATATGAAGCATGACATCGTGATTCGTGACCGCCCAAACAAGGCTTATATTACGGTGAAGTAATCATGCAAATAGCATGGATTTGTCCCTCAAGAAATACTACGTTCTAAATGTCACGCAGATCAACTCATTGATTAGCAACACCAGTCGTATAGTTCATAAAGCCTGTTCAACAGGAGATGTTGGTGACGCAATCATCTTTAAAGCATTGATGGACTTAATTAAGATACTATTTCAATGTTACGAGTATACTCATAGTAGTTGACAACACAAATTGAAAAGTGGCTGTGGTTAAAAGGCTTAATACTTTAACAAAGGTATCACAATCTACGACAATATACTTTTTGTGTGAAAAAAATATTTATTTGCATAGAATAAATTGTGATATGCATAATTGCTTACTAGATGTAAATGAAGATGGGATATTGTGACCCCAGTGTTACGAAAGAAGATACAAACGTCGTCCGTGGGAAACAATAACTTCTATAATTTAATTCTGAAAATTTGCCTGCACCTCTTCAATATAAGTGTTAAATTTTTTAATATTAAAGCTTATTTGATTTGATTACGCTTATAACTGCTTATTAAGCTTAGCAAAAGTATATTATAGATATCCCGTCTGGCGATGCTCTAAACAGCCATCACTTATATTATTATTGAAAATTACAAATTGAAAATACAAACTAATATATGTCTATTTATATTCAAACAATCCAAGTGAACAAGCGACGTTAATGCCGCTTTTTAAATCTTCTAAAACATTATGAAAATTTACAAAATACTCATCCTACTACTCTAGATATACCTGCTTACTCATCAATAGAATACAAGAAAATATCGTCTTTTGAGCGGTAAACTGATTTATATGAGTCCCATCTTAGATATTTAAGACTAGCTTTTAAACGCAACTTCGTTCTCGTTGACTGCAGTTTTATTATTTGAGTAAACCGTAATACTTATATTAATTATGGTTATAGTGAGTTAATCTTAAAAGCTAGACATAGCGCGGACTTTTATTTAAAACTTTTAGAGAGGAACAATTTTGTAATACACGATTTTTTAATAACTTTTAAAGTTTATGTAGCGCTCGCAAGGAAAGCTTTAAATTTTGCCGTTCTCGCAATATTTTGTATTTCTGCTTTTTCTATTCATTTTAGCGTGATGTTATATAGCCTATAGCCTTCTTCGATAAACGGACTATTTTACACTTAAAGAATTTTTCAAATCGGTCGAGTAGTTTAGCCTTCTTCGATAAACGGACTATTTTACACTTAAAGAATTTTTCAAATCGGTCGAGTAGTTCTTGAGATTAGCGCGTTCAAACAAACAAACCGTTCAGCTTTATATATTAATAACAAGTATAAGTATAGATATGGATGACGATAAAATGTCATTACCTTAAGCTTCGTTTGATGTGGAGATCATATATAGCAGTGGATGTCTATCGGTTGATGATGAATCGTCTATACTTTAAGCTAAGCCTCCTTCGTACTTATAATATTTTTATAGAAAATATTGTGTTTATATAATCCGTCATTAGTTCGGATTCGCGGGTAATAAATATTACGTTATCGTGGATTATAGCAAAAAAACGTTTCGAGCTTTCGAACATGTCATACTTAACAAATATCCGTTTATTTTTTCCGAGTACAAATCAACTAACGTAAATAAAGAATAAAAAGTGTTCTTTACTTATTTAAGTTACATGTAAAATTAAATGATTTATATATGAGGAAGGGAGTACATGTAAGAAAGATCTATTCGAGGTCAACCAGTATTGTAGTTGACGGAACTGGTTAGATGAGTACATTTGAATAAAAGTCTACATTTAGTAGTATTCCGTTTCAAAACAGATTGGAAGGAGAATATAATTTTCTGGACTATTACAATTTAAAATCATAAGTGATTTATTGTGGGAAATTGATGTCCCTATTAACAAAACTAAACTATTGCCCGCGACCTTGTTTGAATGGACTTCAGTACTAAGATATAATGTATCTATAATTATTTTGTTAACAAAAACACATCGATTCGATGCTCTCTTCAATAAGACAATCTTACTTTACCGCTTCTAATAATGAAAACATGAAATTTATTCATATATTATAACTGTGTTGCTCAACACTTTATAGTATAATATAATTTAAACAATATAATAAACACAACGTGTACAAAGTCGAGATTAACAAGAAGTAATAAATATAAATTACGAAGGTTTTTCATGGTTCTGAATAAGCGTCATTTTCATATATGATTGTTTTGGTATCAGAATGATCGTTTAAGCAATTTAAATTTTGTTACAATGCCGTAAAAGACCAATTTGTGGGACAAACTTCTTTATCCGTGACAATAGATGACATATCTTGAGCATATTTTTAAAATCTTTTATAAAGAACTACCACAATGGAAGTACTTTATTGAAGTTACAGTACAGCCAAAAGGCTAATAAACAGTTTGACATTAACCTAAGCTTAAAATGAACTTATAGCTAGAGAACAGGTCTAGTGACTTATATTAGTATTTCTAACTATATGAGACACTTTATTCTTGTTCTCTTTTTAAGTGACCAAGTGCTCCTAAAAAGACACTACACTATACAGGCTAACCGCTTAACTCAGCCCACGCCTGCGAGGTACAAGGGCGCGGAAGTATGACAAGAACGAGCATTAAGGTAGGTCGGGTTACCTGTTGTATATCACATTTTTTATTACAATATATCCCCGTATATGGGAATCTGAGAACATAGTACCATAATTTCTGTTAGTAGACGCGTTTCTTTCATCAATAACGAAATCAGTTCATTGTGTTTTCAAGATAAGAAAAGCGTGTAGCGTGTAAAATGTATTACGGAATAGCAAGCATGATAAAGTGGGTATAGTTTACAACGCTATGAGTTTACGCGCCAGTCGTTGACCTACTCGTAATCTAGATGAACAAAACATAGATAAACTACGTAACTATAGGACTGTTAGGAAAATATTATTCAGTATTTGCGTATAAAAAAATACCAATATAAAAACATCAGTCGTTATAGTTTACGATTTGTTAAACATCGAAAAGTCTTAATAGTACCTGTGGATATTTTCAAGAAAACCTTACACGCTTAATTGATGTTCTGTCTGAGTAACAGATGGATAATTAATACTTATTTTATTACCATTTTTCACCTTTGATTGTATTTTAATTTTTAATTCACGATTTATAGGCGTTACTTTGCGGAGATCCATAATACAAAAGTAATAATAAAATTATTTTGCTATAATCCGCGATACAGTAAATAGAAAATATATATAGTGTTGAATGTATAGTGGACTATCCGTTTTTTCATACCCGATACATGCAGGATTCGTAAAAATACATGCACAAACCTTCACCACTGCCACCACAATACACAAGCACTACACACGTTCACTATCATGAACTCAACAATCGCCCCGCAACCGAAGCATCATCAGGAGATAGACTCCATGACAACGCGCAAAGCGATTTTAATTCACGCGTGTTTTCGTTAATTAATTTAAACTAAATAGTTTTATTCTTAAATCTTGTGAATATAGAAAAGACGTCCATCGAAATATACTTCTTTAAAGCTTCTTCTTTTTCTTTAAGGAGAACTAATCTTCAATGAACAATAGGTAGTTCTTTAAATAGAGCAACTAAATCGTTAGCAATATATATGAAAAAAATATGATATTAAGTGATTTAAAGTTTTTCCCTGCAAAATTAACTTAGCCGCTTTATTATATCTTTTATAACTTTTATTTAATAAATATAATGACAATTATATTTTTAAGACCGTATAAAAACGTCATAAAGCTAATAAAGGTTCTAGCTTAACCACTTTCTCGTCATCATGGGAAAACAGCATTCGAATGTTCACCCGTGTTTACCGCCTAGATGAGAACTTTCTCTGAATGCACGTTGGTAACTTGCTACAGACATATTTGTCAATAAAACTGATACTTACTGCTTATTGTCCATGCATTTCTACTATATAATTGATTTGTAGTAAATCCGTATTACGTTTTACTTTCTTATTATACACAATGAAATGTACCATTAGTTTGCTTTCTTTCTAGATATCACAGTAAGTAATATTGTCATTTTTTTGCAATCCATCACTTTGAATGATTAGGAAAAACACAAGGACAATATTATTTTTGCGATATTTTATAAATATGATTTCGCCTACATTATACTCATCAATGTAAAAACTATTTTTATAATTAAACTTTATTAATTTTTGGAAAAAAATAAAATGTCTTCGAGACTACATTTCATGCATAAACGAAACTTTCTAACTTTAAACTTGATCCAATCAGCATATAATACAATAATTTAAACAAATGTGTTTCATTTGTCTGTATTAAACATCAAATTGGCTTTTTTATATTCTCGTATTGTGCGCATTATAAATACGAGCCTTTAAAATTTAACTTTAAACTTTACAATAACAAATGTTTTCAAACTCATAAACAATATATGTAATTCAAAATAAATTCTCGGAAGTATTTTATAACAAGTTCATAAATTATAATATATTTCTGTTATAACGCCCATATTTGCGTTGGTTTTTTCAACTCTCTATGAAAATAAATTAACGACTTTCTCACAATATTATCATAATCAAAAGTTTTACTCCACTCCAGCATCATAATAATAAATTAGTTTTGTTTCGTATATTTGTTACATTTGAAAGTAATTATTGTTAAATTATCATGTCATAATTTCTTTATTGTTAACTAAATGTTGATACGGAAATGTAAACATGCGCCACATTTTATTTTTTTCCCTCGTTTTGGGCTTTATGGTTATTATTTCGGTAAGATTTTCTAGAATTCTCGTTGACTGATTGTAATAAAAATTTAAAATTTCAGTATTACTCTGGAGAATTCCTGGGACATATGTTACCTATCAATGCGCATTAGTGGTCTAAGCTCCAATCCTTCTTTAAAAAAGGAGAAAGTAGGTCTTTATCATTTTATGAGATAAAGTTTAATTCCAAATATTCTTTATTCGAGTTAACTTGTAAACAATTGCTTTTGAATCGTCAACTTTACTGCTGGTTCGGAAAGCTGTTTCTACCGAGAAGAGCCAGTCAAATAAAATCAACTTCCAATTTGAACCAAAATGTACAGTTGTCAACATTTACGTTCCCATAACTTGATTTTCCAACGTTGAGCAGTCCAAGATAATAAATGTTGAAACATCCTGTACATAAAAATGTACCTTCATCCGCTACCGCAGTTTTTGTCTCCTTTTACGAGTCAAAATGGTTATTAATTGCGCAAAACACTTAATCTGAACGCAGACATCTATATAAAAAAACGCTATAACTACAGTTTCCTGTTCCGCAAACGTCATAAGTCCACTGTCAATATTTTTCTGATAGATATACATACATACACCCTGAGATAAGAAAAAGGAAATTGCAAGGAACAAAAAAGGTTTTTTTTATGTGAGAGAAATACACACACATTCGTCCGTCCCCAAAGTAAATTAATGCTTGTGTTATGGGTGACAAAGAATTGGTAAATAAGTACATATCGACTGTGAACCGGCAATTTGTCTCTAATTTTACGGCACTGGGTAATACTGCCCATCATTTACCGTATCAACTGTATTATCTAGTAGACAATTTTTAAATAAATAAACATATTTAAAGTCAATTGTTTTTTTATTTCATAAAAATTATTGCGAATTAATAATCACGTTTTTTCTTCTTCCTGAAATGCTGTAAAAAATAAGATAGGACAATTTGCTAGTTCACAGTCGATATATAACTTTAAATGAATACTTAAATACACATATACACCCAGACTCAAAGGACCAAAAAATTGTCTTCAAAAATATTCGCCCTCGGTAGAATACGAATCCCCTACCCATGGAACTAATGTCAGATTGACCGCAATCTGCGACAGCGAGTCAGTCACATAGTAATAGCCAACCGTAGCTACATTATATCTTTAAAGTGATGCTTGCAAGAACTGGCACCTCAACATTTAAGATGTTTATTACTACAATGAGAAAATTGCATGAAAATTAATTCAGTAGTTGTGAATTTGCAAACGATAGGCAGAAATACGCTGCAAAAGGCTTATATGTAGTGATGTCTAAAAGAGGTGGATAAATAAATAGCTGTGATATTATAATATATGAAAGTATTCCCTTTTTTTTATTGTTTTGGAAAATAATTGTTTGGAGCATTTATAGACTGCGTCTAGTCTGAAAAACTCAAAGAAAGGTTCATGCTTTTTGGCATAGAAATTTTCCACAAAATATTTAGACAAAAAACATGAAATTTCATCAATCGTAAATCTAATTAACAGAGGCGTTACAACTAAAACGATACCTATTATCGGCGATACATAGAACAGATAATGTTTCAGCTCGCCTCAGGTGGTTTAAATGACTTTATGTTACGCAAAACAAAAAGCAGAAACTAATTATACCCCTGTATCTGTTACGTATTTAAACCTCTAATTTACCCAAAAGTATTTGCGACAAAATGAGAGTTATAAATACTGAGAATTTAATAAAAATATAATTAGAGTCTAAGTAACGTTTATACAATTTATATATACTTAACTAGATGTGCTTGCGGCTTCGCACGCGTGGAAATCAATATCACAAAAGACACAAAAATAATTATTCTGAGTTAACCATAAGAGATAGAGACATGGTATCACAGACTTTGTGGTATTTTTAGATCTAAAATTCTTTGGTACATTTGTTCCGTATATCTGTATGCTGTATCCTGGTTTACGCGACGCACGCATGTCAGGCTCGCAGCGGGCGAGTTTTTTTTAATTAAAGTTTAACACAATTTACGTAATACGTTATGTAATATTAACGTCAATCTTCCGGATAAAATTATCTTTCAATATTCATCTTACAGTAAAAACCGTACAAAAAATCCGTTCTGTAGATTTTGAGAAAATGGATCACGTACAGAGAGATAGCTTTCGGGGACACATTTATCTATACATATTAAAAAACAATATGTACACAGAACACGGTCAATTACGGTGTATAAAATATACAAGCAATTACGATGTCGAAAATTTACTGCGTTTACTAAAAGTATTTTATAAGATAAAATATTAATGACCACCTTATGTTCGGTTAGCAGAGCTGTGATAGCCCAGCGGTGAGACCGTGCGAATCTTTTAAGGGGAACATGAGTTCAATCCCGAGTAGGCACCAATGAGTTTTTCTAGTAAAACTCATGTCTAATTGATGATTGCAATTTATCACACGCTTTTCGGTGAACGAAAACATCGTGAAAAACCTGCATGTCTCTAGAGAATTTTGGAGATATGTGTAACCTACCAATCCGCATTGGAGTAGCGTGGTAGGTCTTAGCTCCAACCCTTCTCTCCAGAAACGGAGAGAGGAGGCCTATTCCCAGCATTGGGATTGTAACATTGGCCGCTTTACCATGTTTGATTTGAAAATATTTCATAAATTTTTTATATATATTACAATATTGACAGATATATATTTTGCTGTTTGCATAATATAAGTATAATTACTTTATGTACCTAGAGCTAAGAAGGACAAAGTACGGCCCGCGGGCCATCTCTGGCCCGTGAAATCATTTAATCAGGCCCGCTGAGGGTCCATCGACATGGATAGAATATTATTACGTATTGCATTTATAATTCTGGCCCTCATCTAGAATTTCTTTAACTTTGTGGCCCCTCATGAAAAAAGTTTGGCCACCACTGACCTAGAGTATACAAATACATTAGCATATTTACCACGGTGGTGGTAAATATGGTATTTAGGTGGGGTACTACCCTGGGGCCCCTTGGCCTCTGACTTACAAACTATAGATAAATTAATCTAGCGAAAATTGCTCCAACGTTAGGAATATAAATAAACCAATTTCTAGGAACGCGACTTTCATGACGGTAATTTATTTGAAAAAATACAGAGAAATTCCCAATGACAATTTATAATTGGTTTTTAATTTTATTATAGAGTCGACTGTACTACGATGAATCTGGAGTACTTTGAATCCAGAACACGACGACGGAACAGACGACTTTTAATAGTTTAGTTGGGGGCCCTAGTTTATTATTTGCACTAGGGCCCTTGGTTAGACTAGCTACGCCACTGTATAGATACTACATGACTATATTAGAAAAAATGCATTCTCTAAATAAACTACAGCTGTAACTATAATAATTTCTCACTCCTCCGTCCGCGTAATTTTCGTAAAAAGAGATAAAAAGTTTTTTCTTTGCTTATTAATATAAAGATAAACTCTTCAATTAATGCGCAGGTTATTTTTAATGCTTTTTAATTTGCCTGTCGTGCTAGATATTATTACAGCCGTAAGGACTAATAACGTAACTGTCACCATCGAACCAACGCCACGATTACTCAATGTTATTCGTATTGGTCAATGTGCGCAGGCGCCGCTCGAGCGTAATGCGACCAAGAGTAGTATATATTTAGAAATATATATTATCACTCACATGTTTTATTATTAATACAAGTGGTCGTCCAATGGTCGAAATCGACCATAATTCATTTAAATTTAAAGTTTGAACCTTATGAATTTTCAATTCTCAACGACGGTACCTATATAACCACAGATTTTTCCAAAGCTACCATAGAGTTATTAACTAGCCTTCGTATAGTTTATTTGCCTACCTATTAATAATCTAATTTAACTATCATTAAAATTAGAATATCAAAAAATTACAACTATAGACTTAAATTACAACTACATCTGACATTAAGTAAGATTATAGATAATTTATAGAATTAGGTGTTACTTTGCGGAGATCCATAATACAAAAGTAATAATAAAATTCACTATACATTTAACACTATATATATTTTCTATTTACTGTATCGCGGATTATAGCAAACTAATTTTATTGTAACTTTTGTATTAAGATTATAGATAAATTTTATTAATCTACTAGCGGCCCGCCCCTGCTTCGCACGGGTATAAAATGTATAAGTATAGGCTGTCACTCAGTGAAAAAAATGATTAAAATAGATCCAGTAGTTTTGATTTATTCATTACTGCCCGCGGCCCGCACGCGTTAAATTTGGAGTAAAACAATTCCCCTTTCCCTATACCATGAAGATTTCCTGCTATCTTTGGAATATCTTAATTCATATAATACATTTTACCTAGTTTCTTTTTACATTTTTCTCTATGTATTTTATTTTTACAATTAATCCAATCGCTGCTAAATTATAAGTGCTATAGGGCGAAGCGCGGCCTCCGATGCGCTATTTATAGGCACGCGCCGCATATTAAATCTGTAATATCTTCAAAAATATTCATTTAAATTACATGCTGTAAACGGCCATATTGATCTATATTAAATCAACAATGTATTTAAGGTAATTGGATAAGGATTGATGCTGTATTGCTTAAAATTGCTTCGAAAAGAGGGCGTTATTTTTCGTAAAAAGCAAATGACAAAAAAATGCTATTGTGGGTTATCCATAAGAGAAAGACATATACCCTCGCGGAGTTTTCTGTAGACCTTTTTAAGGTGTACAAATTTTGACTACATTATTTTGATAAATCTTGTAGTGTTCAGCCTGCGTTTGCAATGTAAGCGGAAAAAAATGTAATTATTTACGACATCACGTTAGAAACCTCAAATATTACAGTATTTCTCTACTCCATATTGACTGTTATTGTACATATAAACCTTCCCCTTGAATCACTCTATCTATTTAAAAAAACCGCAACAAAATCTGTTGCGTAGTTTTAAAGATTGAAGCATACATAGGGAAATAGGGACATAGGGACAGACGCAGAAAGCGACTTTGTTTTTTACTATGTAGTGATTATCGATTTGACAACAAACTTTTACCATAAAAAGTATATTTATTTGTGTGTGTAATCGAATGTAGTGTGCGTAATGTTTTTTTTATTGATTTATTGAATTTCTCATACATTTTTTTTAAAGTATTTTCATTCTGCATTCCTACTCTTTAAAAAATTATAACTTTGCCCTACCGACTGTGAACTGGCAAATTGTCCTATCTTATTTTTGACAACTTTTCAGGAAGAAGAAAAAACCTGATTATTTATAAGTTGGCAATGATTTTTATATAAAAAAAACAGTTGACTTTAAATATGTCTATTTATTTACAAATACTCTGGTAGATAATACATGTTGATGCGGTAAATGATGGATGGAGTGATTTGGCTTAAAATTGAGATATGACATATTGACGGTTCACAGTCGATATTTCATACACCTTCATCCGCATAATTTTCATACAGAGATATATAAAGTTTTTGCTTCACATATTTATATGGAGACAAAATATTCGCCTAGAAATGGATATTAAATTTTAGTTTACTTGTAAAATTATACAAACATTATATAATTAGCTTTCCATTATAGCGGTATCATTATTATTCAACCTTTTTAGCAAATGAATAAAGTTTGCAGAGTTTAAACCGTTATATTTATATACTGGTTACTTGCTCACGAATTAAAAAAATACTTGTTTGTCTCTTTATGTTTAGACCTCGAGAAGTTACTAAAGGCATGTCTACAACCATGTATTGACTTTTAATACGGAGTGTAGAATAGACAAGTGTGACGTTATCAATGTGATAACGTCACACTTGTCACTTAGTTTGCGATATTCTTTTTAATACACAAACCAATTTTATAATTTGATTATTATCATAAGGATATTACTCTTAGTAAATCATTGATACTTGATAAGTGCTTGCTCTCATTTTTGTGTTGCTATTGAAATAATCAGATATCATTTTACGCGCATGTGTGGCACGATAAAAACAAATACGTACTAACAATACCAAAACTATTGCGTTTCACGTTTTTACCACCAAATCAATATTTTCACCTTCCAACATTGTTTAATATTATTTACACGTATTATAGTGTTCTATCAGGAGTTTGGTATAAAAAGTAAATATAAATATGAATCCTAGCGGACCTACTTGTTTCTAGCTGTTGTAGCAACCACCTATATATGTAATTTATGTTACAAAAATGTGAGTTGTAGTTTAGGGCAGAATAGGGAACTAGGGAGGACGGAGTCTATATATATATAAGATACCTTGATATTCAGACCGTGTGTTGTGCGCTGATTTAAACAGTGCTATGCGATGAAGTGGTTCTTGCCGATTCAAATAGATGCCGCTATTGTCACAAAATTGTCGTGTCACTTACATAAGTTTCTAATCATTTGATTTAACCAAATCAACATTACCATCATTCTCCTGCCCTTGTTCCACTCTAAGTGGGGTCGGCACAACATGTGACAAACATAATGTCACATCATTTGGCTACGTATTTTACGACCGGCCGCCTGCCTGACTTCAACTTCTTCTTCTTCTTCTTTCTCAACCGATAGGCGTCCACTGCTGGACATAGGTCTCTTCATGGGCTTTCCAAAACACACGATCTTGTGCCGCTTGTATCCAGCGGCTCCCCGCGACCTTTTTGAGGTCGTCCGTCCATCGCGTAGGGGGTCTGCCAACACTGCGTTTACCGGTGCGGGGTCGCCATTCCAACACCTTGAGACCCCAACGCCCATCGGTTCTCCGCACTATGTGCCCCGCCCATCGCCACTTCAGCTTCGCAACGCGCTGAGCTATATCGGTGACTCTGGTTCTTCTACGGATCTCCTCATTTCTGCTTTGATCACGTAGAGACACTCCGAGCATAGCCCGCTCCATCGCTCGCTGAGTGACTCTGAGCCTTCTTATGAGGCCCATAGTCAGCGACCACGTCTCAGATCCGTAGGTCATCACTGGCAACACGCACTGTTCGAAGACTTTGGTCTTCAGGCACTGAGGTACCTTGGACGAAAAAATCTCGCGTAGCTTCCCGAACGCTGCCCATCCGAGTTGGATTCGGCGACTAACCTCTTTCTCGAAATTGGACCTACCCAGCTGGACCGTATGTCCCAGGTATATGTACTCGTCTACAATTTCGAGTGCAGAGTTCTCAACGATGACCGGGTGGAGCGGAACATGTGAGTTTGACATGATTTTCGTCTTACTCATGTTCATTTTAAGGCCCACCTGTTGAGATGCTCTGCTGAGGTCATCGAGCATTGTGTTAAGGTCCTCCAGAGACTCTGCCATAACGACTATGTCGTCGGCAAATCTGAGGTGAGTGATGTACTCGCCGTTAATGTTGATGCCGTATCCGTATCCGTTCACTTCAACTTCATCGACTTCAACTTACCTTAGTCGTATTAACCAAAAATGGGAGCGATATTATCGAATTTTTTCAGCATCCCTACTGTCATTAACTGTCACTTTTCTCGCCTTCTTCCAGTACGCTTCATAGATAATACACTATAATATGAGGTACGCGTTCTCATGTTGCTGAGATTACGTATAATAAATAAATAAATTAAATGTGACATCACTTTATATACGCCACTTAACAATGACTAGATTTGCCAATTAAATTATTAATGAAAAACACTTTAAATTCCTTCAACTTAACAAATAAGCATGTTAGAAATTCACTTGGATACCCTTTACAGAATACCAGGAACCTCGACCAAAAGTGCGGAATTACTTCATATTCATTCCTTAAGTACTTTTCAACATTCATGCAGTAAGTATTATGGAATTCCGTCACAAAATAAAATAGCTAATATAATTTATACCTTATAAAATATCTAGTAAAATTGATAACCTTTTCTTTAAATTTTAAACCTTACTGGCCCGCTAGCACAGATGGCAATGACTCTGCCTTCCGCGGTTCGATTCCCATTTTTAAAATTTTCTATGAATAATTTGTTAGTTCTTCGAGTCTTAATGTACATTTGTATTGAAATATTTATTTAAAATTATACATTTATATATTTACCAGTTTTCTATCACCATAACACAAGTATTAAGTTACTTACTTTAACGTACGTACGTGAGTGTATTTGTCCCATATAAATAAAACCCACATTTACAATCTAGTATTAACTAATTCGACACATTTTCCTCTTTAGTGCATTGCATGTAAACAAATATTGTATCAGTACTATCGACTATCGACACTATTGCGATGTGTTTCGTGAATTTGAGTTTGTTTCTTCACGGTTTGAGGCCAAGGCTTATCTGCCTTGATTGGTTATCATACTTATTAGTAAAACTTGTAGTTTACGCAATAATGACACAGTGCATGAGAAAATCGATTAGTAAACAATGAGTTACTTATTGAGTTTTAATATTTGCCTTGTTTTGGTCAAATTATCTATAATAGGAAGCATATCGACGATGGACAGCGATCTTGCGGTATCTCAAAGACAAGATGTTTCGAGATATGACAAGATCGCTTTCCAGCGTCGATACACCTTACCTTCTTTTGGGTAAATAAGATTTTGAGTCTAAAAATGACCGATAAATGTAATATCTATCTTTGATTAAAATGTAGATACTTTCTGCCGCTTGGTATCCGGTTCAGTAGAATAGACCACCCTTATTTCTTACCGAGGTGTCGTAAAAGGCGACTAAGGTAAGTTGACGTCAAGCAGGCGGCCGGTCGTAAAATAAATAGCTAAATCATTTAAGAACATGTTTAAAACATGTTTTGCCGACTCCACTTTGAGTGGGATAAGGGCAGAAGAATGTTGATGATGAAACATGTGGATAATTGTTATTTTGCAAGCTTGCTTGATGCATTTAATAAGGTTTTCATTATTTCTACATCTATAGCCAGTCATCAATAAACTATTGCTATGCCATATTTATGTCTTGATATTATAATCATAATTATTAGATATTTACATATAATAAAATATGACACCGAACCGAAAATAAAATTCGCATATAATTGCTTAACACGAGAACAATACTTGATATCGATGTAACCTTTGACTAAAGGTCATCAAAGATGCTGATTGTTCATCGTTCTTTTCGTTTAGTTAATCGTTTTTGTCTTAACCTTAACAATCAAGAAATAGCCATTGGAGTTAGAGTTTTGATAATGAATCAATATTAGACATACTAAATGGTCAAATAACGTAAAACTGTCAAAGTTCTCAAAGTTTACCTTTTAATTGGATCAGGCACTTTTGTTAAATGACAGATTGGTTTCAAAGTTAAAGGCTCTAGAGCGAAAATTAAATCATAGAACTATTATACTAGAGTGGGGTAGCCATAGGAAGGCCTGTAAGTGAGAGTATCGCAACAAATAATTAGAGAGGGAAGATGAGACCCATATACTTAAAGTAAAGTAACGGCCTGTTACTATGCCCACAGCTGGGCTAAGGTCTCCTCTCTCCGTTTTTGGAGAGAAGGATTGGAGCTAAGACTTACCACGCTGCTCCAATGCGGATTGGTAGGTTACGAATATTCCTAGAATTCTCTAGAAATATGCAGGTTTCCTCACGATGTTTTCCTTCACCGAAAAGCGTGTGATAAATTGCAATTATCAATTTTCAATTTGCAATTTGCAATTGCAATTATCAAGTTTTATTTGAAAAACTCATTGCCCGGGGTTTGAACCCATGATCATCTCTAGAGAGTCGCACGGTGTTACCGCTAGGCTATCACAGCTTATACTCATATACTTATCTTTGTCTAATCACACATAAAGCGATACAGATAATAAGTTTTATTTGTTTTTTCTTTATTTTCGATAGACACGCTTTAGGTTAGCTGACCTATTCTAGTATAATAAATAACTGTATGAGCAAAATACACCATGCCTCTAAATGGGACGATGTCATAAATGGTTAAAATTCAATGCGTAAGATGGAAAATTAAGTATTTAGAAACATCGTTTTATGAAGGCGTATGGTAGGCGAATGTGATATGAGAGTTTTTATGAGACTCGATGGGAACACGATTACTCTCTGTGGAGTAGTTATATATTTACTGTCTGTACTGTCGAGTAGTTATTTAATAAGCTATTTTTACGCTTTAAGTTAGAAATGTATAGTTTAGGTATATCACATATCATAGCATAGAATACGGGTAATAAATGTCTTTCCGTATGATCATTCCTGTCTACCGATGTACCGATGACTATCGTTATCAAATTTTCTCAGACAAGACTCGTTAATGGTATGAAATTTTGTGGTCACAACATCCAAAATCGAACCTGTTCCTAGTTTTCAAGATGAGTCATGATGAATACGTAAACGTATCAGCAAAATGATGACAACGTAATATATCTATGTGAAGAATGTGGATTTCTTTAGAAGATTATTCGTATGGAAAGAGCATCTTAAATCCGATGTGTTCTTTTTACCCTATTCTTATTATAAATTAATTAAGTACTTTCCAAATCTGCGCATTTTCGGTACCGTTCCTTTTAACTCAGCCAACTGTGGAAATTTCCAGAATGAATTGAAATGATTTACAATTAAGCTTATTTGCAGTTAGTAAATCTTTTTAAAATAAATATTTAAAATTAAAACTCAACCTTCGTTTATAAATTATTTTATACTTCTTTTGATAATTTTAATTAACATATGTTGTAAAAACAGCAATAACTTATTTGAATCTATGTAAATTTGTTAAAAGCATTATTGTGAAACTCTTAGTTTATCTCCATCAAGACAATTCTGATAAAATAGTTTATCTTGTCTTTGATAGCTAATCAATAGCACTTAGCGAAAGTTCTGTGGTGCAATGGTATTATAGTGGTTTAGTAGTGATTTATTTTCTTCGCTCTTTAATTCGGTTTGAGAGCCAACTGGGTTAAATGGTTTTTTTTAAATAATCTAGTGCTGGTCTAATTCACTACCAACGCTAATTGGTTTCCAGAATCGCATTCTTCCTCAAATATAACATTTATTTGAAAGAAACCAACATGCAAATGCAAAACATAGATTAGAATATAGATGAGAAACTCCTTCATTTTATTTGAGTAATTAAAGGAAACTATTGTTTCTGCCGTCTCAAAGATGTCACTGTAACGTTATCATAATAATCCACTAGATGACGCTGTACTGCATTTTTATACGGACCCATTTAATAAAAAGTACCTGCTTGACCTGATAGAAAATATAAAAATGGTGCCATTTGGAAAAAAAGCAAAAAAATTATGTTGGCCTAGTTGTTGAAACATGGGATCGATCGATCTGTTAACCCTAAGTTTGCTCGTTTCCCGTTGAGCCACAGTGTCTAATACTAATTAATAGCGTAATTAAGAAGTGCCTCCGGATAATATTGTACACATTAAGATATCTATAAGATATTATGCATTCCGATAAGAGCCATTTTGTTTTTCTGCCTGCCAAGAGATAGCGCTCGCAGCAACCTGAAAAGTACTACTTAGACTTTAGAGAGTTCCACACCCCTGATGCAAAATCTCTATTTTACGTATATCGAGTTCGTAAAGTAAATACGAGATTCCTGACTAGCTTAAAACATATAAAAAAACTCAGTGTATTTTATTTAAATACCATACTTACAATATTTCGCTATTTAAACACGAAACAATAAAGCTGTAACAATTACACCTTATCTGTCAGAGAGAGCGTCCTAACGACACACTAGAAATGTGACAATAGCATTCTTTCTATTTTCGGTCAACGTGAGTATTAAACTCGAACAATGCCATGGTTTAAACACTTCTCACAAAACTTTTTGGAATCCAGATATTTATTTGTTGACGCATAAATGTTATTAGTTGACGAATACATATTTATTTTCTTCTCCAATACTAAGAAGCCCTAACCGAAATATAAAGTTAATATACTGACTATTAATAACGGCTAATAATTTTAAAAACACGTTTATAATCTTTTAGAGCATTTTAAAACCTTTCTGATGAGATAATTTTTTTATTAAATCGTAAAGTTTGACATCTTACATCCGCCGTATTGTATCCGTCTGAGTAGAATAAATCACGCTCATTTCTTACCGAGTTGTCGTAAAAAGCGACAGAGCAGAGTTGACGTCAGGTAGACGGCCAGTCGTAAAATAACTAGCCAAATCAAGTAACAATATTGTTAAAATATGTTGTGCTGACCCCACTTAGAATGGGATAAGGGGAGGAGATAGAATGACGATTTGAGGTTTGACATCTTAATTTTATATCATATTTTAATTATTAATATATAAATACAAGGGACACTTACACGGTCATCAGTTCCCAAAGAAAGGACTTAATATGTGCTATAGGTGAGAGACAAAAGCTTAACATATGCATATATAATTTTTAATACATATTTATATACAAAAAATATTATTATTTATATACGAATACACTGATAATCGAAGAACAAACAAAACTGTTGGCCCTTAGGAATAGATCTCACGACCAACGGAGCTCGAGCGACAGGATCACTGCCACCTGCGCTAACTGACCAAGTGTTCAATTAATTTTAAAGATCTTTTTTTATGATTTATATTCTGCAAACAAATAATATTTACTATCATTTTTATCTATACTTATTCTATATAAGTATATATAATATTTTACGTATTCTATATAATACTATATAAGTCCCAAAGAGCTGTCTGTATGGTATGAAAGCGATTTTCTCAAAATCTACTGAACGATTTTTTTACGGTTTTCACCAAAAGATAGCGAAATACTTTCCGAAGTTTTAAGTAAATAGTACATATCGGTATTATGTAAACTGTGTTGAGGAAATCGCGCAGTTGTTAAAAGTTAAAAGTACTAGAGAATTGTAGATCTATAAAAGTACTACAAAAAGTCCGAGATAGTATGTTCCTATCTCTTACAGTTAACTCACAGTAACTACTTTTATGTTCAAAATTTCAATTCTTGATAAATCTCGTGACACTGATTTTCACGCGGACGAAGCCGCTGGCACAGCTAGTAAACAATAAATAAGATTTCATTTTTAATATTTTGCAGTTTATGGAAAAATGCGTTCGTGTAAATCATAACTTTTATGTACTTTTGTCAATGTGTGCATATAAACTTGAAACCGAAGCACGAATAAAAATACAAATTATATAATGTATGAGGTAAAGTAAAGCCGGTTTGTAGAAAAATTACTACAGGTATTGCGGACTGCCGCGAGTGCCTTCGTTTCGCGAAGGCCGTTACGTTGTAGCCAGTAACGGGTATTATTGGTATGTTCTGTAAGTAGGTAATTCACCAATGAAGCAACGATCGCTTTTAATAGCAAAGTACATGTTTTATATACTACAGGATAGAGCTTTGGTTATTTTATCTTCTTCAGATAGACGTGTACTACCTACCAGACATGGGTCTCTTTAGGGGATTCCTACGCCCTAGTTTGAGGTCTCGGACCAATTAGTTATGGATCTTCCAACGTTTCGAAAGTGGGTTCGCCATTCAATTTTAGACTCTCCACTCTTATTCGTACAATGTGCCTCGATCAATGCTTTTTCAGCTTCACGACACTAAGATATGTTAAAAATTCTGATTATCTTACGAATCTCCTGGTTTCTAATTTAATTATGCAGAGATTGCAAGCATATATATCGCGGAATATTTATATATAAAGAGTTTGGGATCATATAAAGGTGTTCTTTTATAAAAACATTCAATATTAAACATATAATAGGTATACAGTTATCATAGTTAATGTTTCTAAAATATAGATATATTTTGGAAGATTCCAGCACCCTTATATGTAAAAGTAAATTTAAATTTGCATACTTATAAAAATATATCAATGTATTAGCTCTCTAATTAGCCGTGTGGTATCCGGCTGCATAGAATAGACCACCCTCATTTCTTACCGAGGTGTCGTAAGAGGCGACTAAGGTATACGCCATGAGGTATCCGGCTGTAAAGAATAGACCACCCTCATCTCTTACCGAGATGTCGTAAAAGGTCACTAAGGTAAGTTGACGTCAGGCAGGCGGGCGGTCGTAAAATACGTAGCCAAATCATATGACAACTTGTTTGTAACATGTTGTGCCGACCCCACTTAGAGTCGGATAAGGGCAGAAGAATGATGAATGATGATGTGTTAGCTCTTCTATCAGTGAGCGATGATAACATAGTAAAAAATACGTAATAACCAGCGAGAAATGCGTTAACCTTAGGTTCGGTTTTGCCGATAGGAAATAGCCATCCTGAAGCTATCCACCAATGTTATAAAACAAAATCAATGTGTCATCAATAAACAAAAGTATAAATATTGAATAATTTGTTACAAGTATTAATTCGTTTATATAAAAAACGAACTCTCGCGCAACTCTCACGTCACTGCGATAACAAAATTGTGATGTAATCATTCGTTATTAATGAGCATTGACCTATCGGAAAACACCAGCATTTATAGAAACTTTCCTGATTATGAGAAAATATGATTAATGCTTTACTACAGTTCTAACTACGCCTTAACCTAATACAAAAATAGATGCATAATATCATTACTATTGTAATAAAAAAACACAATGATATTTAATTTACAACATGCTGGTTATTTGAATATTGGTTCTATCGACCATGACATACTTACGGAGAGCGACGAAAATCGTAACAAAGCTGTCACAAATGTCAAAGAGAACTTTGATTTTCTACAACAATTAAGTTTATAAAAACTTAAATATAAATTAGAATTAAATATTTGCTCTGTGGAAGGAGAATTCAATTAACATTAAAAAATAAATTTAATGATAATCGATACGCAAGCTCATAGAATCATAAGATTATAAACATAAAGATTCTTCATTTATTTTTTATTTTTATTTATTTATCAAAATCTTCACACCACACCACAAGACCTTACAGTGACCCAATTCATCTTGTGGGGACAAAAATATACATTTTACAAAAAACTCATCAAAACAAACAAAAAAACATGCAATACCATATCTAATAAGCTATACAGAAAATAAACAAAAGAAAAAACTAATAATAATAAATGTTTTAGGTTTCCTCACTCTGTACACTAAATTTAACTAATTTTATAAGTTCAAGCGGTGGAGTGTGAAACACATCCAAGACCGAGTCCTTGGACTCTGGAAGACTGGTTTAATGAAAATGTTTAAAAGATTGACCGCCGAGAAGAACCAGCACGAGCTGGTTCTTCTCGGTAAGAGCAACATTATGAAACTAATAATTTGATTTAATAGAAAATAAAACACTAAGCCTCTATTTCTAGTAATATAAAATTTATAATAAATTATATCGCGATTACAACGCGTGTGTCGCGAAATATCACGAATTAACTTTATGAAACAAAATATTACAAGTACTTGCGGGTAGAAAATAAAATGTTTATAATGAAGAGGGTAGGAATCATAAAAGTACGAAGCGGCGGGCGCCATTTGACGCATACCGAGTACCGCGTTAGTTAAGTGAACACCTTTGTGTGATCGCGAGAGAATTTCGGTGAGTAGTTTGAACTACTATTATCATAAGCAGTGTATATCAGTTACAGCATCTCACCTTTAGTTTATATCGTAAAGTACTGTCTTAGAGAAGAGAGAGGCATTTTGCACTGAGACCTAAAAGAGGGGTCAGATCAGTGTCAGAGTAGAGAGAGCTATTCTACACTGAGGCTCAAGAGAGGAGTCAGATCAGTGTCGGATTAGAGAGAGTTATTCTACACTGAGGCTCAAGTGAGGAGTCAGATCAGTGTCGGATTAGAGAGAGTTATTCTACACTGAGGCTCAAGAGAGGAGTCAGATCAGTGTTAGAATTATGAGTGGAAAGGGGTGGCTATAAGGGGAGGTTGGAGGCCACTTCCGGGGTGTTTACCCTGGCTAAGAGAATTACTTAGAGCGCAGAGTACGCTGGGATTAGCCCGGGTCGCGCTGTACACGTCACTATCATTAGTAAACAAGATAGGACGTGCATAGAGAATGACGTCACTGCGGTGATGTCATGAACCTCGGCAATAAGAGTTTGCTATGAGTTATCGTTTCGCCCTTTATAGATTACATTGTATATTAGAGAATTTAATTTTCCGTGGCGACAGCGTGGGTACGATAACCTACGACCTACGTATTTCTACGAGTAACGAGTAGTTATTATTTAGGCGGGTATTTAATTGAACCGAATATGTTCATATGATTTTTTTTCCAACTTTTTTAAATTGTAAAATTATATTGAATTTTTAACATAATCCATCAAATTCATTTTTAAAATCATTTCAATTTGACAACCCTGACGCTTGTGTTCATTCTATTACAGTGCAATAATTCGTTTGACCTGAGTAATGGTTCAATTAAAGCTATTTGTCTCCTTGTTTCATGCCCGTCGATACAGTTGGGCAAGTTTTATTTAGAAAAAAATATGCAGCCTTATAAAACCTTATACACACGTCTTGACAACAAGACGTCCTTTGCCGTTACATCTTCCAGTTAGAAATATACCTAAAAAATTCACGTTAGTGAAAAAGCAATAAGTAATATATGCGATTGTTCATTTTTCAATTAAACATATTTTTAAGGTAAAACCTTTGATTACCCGTATTATATTAAAATTAGCTTTGCTTTCGGCTTCGTCCGCGCCGAAATCAGTATATTTAATTAAAATTTTGAACGTAAAAGTAGCTATTGTGAATTAACCATAAGAGATATTGACATGCTCTCGCAGACTTTTTTATAGTATTTTTGTAGATCTACAATTCTCTAGTGCATTACTTTAACGTACCTCCGTTGGTTTACGCGGCGCAAGCGACTAAAGCTCCCAGCAGGTGACTTTTTACAACTTCCCGACCTCTTCAACACAATTTACAAAAACCGTAATGTACTATTAAGCTAAACCTTCCAAAGATTGCACTACTTTTTTGTGAAAGCCGTACTTTCTTGTTTTATAATAAGTATAGATACTCGTAGATGAAGTCTCCCACAGCGTCCCTCTCTGTGTTTGTTTATCTGTTAATGATAAACTCAAAAAGTGCTAAAGCAATTTTGATGTCGGTTTCACCAATAGTTTTAGTGATAAGGAAAGTTAGCAAAAGTAATAATAAAATTATTTTGCTATAATCCGCGATACATTACAAAGTTAAGGTTAAAAATTAACTTGTTGCTTGGCTAACTAACTTGCGACGATTCGCTTGATGCCACTATCCCCATGCTGATACCTTAGATTTTGCTAAACAATCAATGACATAATATCTCCTTTCATTTCCCCCATACGATCACAATTTTTTTCTAATGCGTTTGCATTAGGTGTCAACAATTATTATAACATTTTGCCGGCACCTATTGTGAAATGACAAAATTACACAATTGTTTTAGCTTTTATCTATAATCAATAATGAATTATTAATGAGGAGAGAAGTGATATTTTAACATTATTAAATAATAAATTAGTGAACTGAAGATACAAAGATAATACTACTTGTTTATGACGCGAGAGAAGTAACTTGCAACTATTCGATAGGTATTTATTTGCATCTTATTCACCTTTAGTCTTTAGTAATATTTAAGAACTAATAAAATTCTAAAATTTGTAAATATCGTTATCATCCCATCAAATTCAAAACAACTTGTTATTGAAGCCTGTTTTTCAACTTATACAACGTTGTATATATTATAATCATTTAATACATAGTACATACAATTTACTGAATTATTACTTCTTGTTATCAGATTATTTGTATAAAAAACATAAAAAGTCGACGATTTTAATATTCATTCCATTTAGATCGAGAACATTTGTGATGCATAATTAAGTCGTTTAAAATACATTATTTGTACCGAAGCTGCCTTATTTAAAGACTTGATTCGATGGAAAAAAGATTTAGTCTCGTCCAAGTTAGCCAACTCATCGGTATATTGTGTCTATTTGAAAACTATTAATTATTACAAAATTATTATTGATTATTTACAAAATTAAATAACTTTCATCAATATGAGTGTCGTGAAAAAAAATAAATCTAAAAATAAAAAGGAGAAAAATAATGAGAAAGTATTGGAACACGAGGTTACTTGCTGGAATTGTTTCACATCAGAGGATATAGACTATGATACAACACCAATCACATTGTCTAAGGTACGCGAGAAACATAGAGAAAAATTGAAGGTCTATCCTTTTTTGGCATCTGAAGTTACAAAGCCCAAAACAATATCTCTGAAGCAAAAATTATCGGATACATATATAATTAGCAAAAAGTACGATGGAGATAATTTAACATCAAACTCAGTTTTGCAAGATTCATTAAATGTGGATAATAAACGATTCCCAGAAAAATGTATTGAAGCTCCTGAAGATAAACTTCATGACAGAATAGAAGACAATATTGAGGTAGATACCGCTGCAAATAAATTACCCGATCAAAAGCAGTTAGATGTAGAAAAAAATCTAATTAATATGCAATCGGAAAGTAGCAGCAAGGAATTTTCGTCAAATAAATATAAAGAAATAAACTCCAAAAAGTGTAACATTGAAAAATCTTGTGAAGACAAATTTAATGAAAAAGTACAAAGTAGTATAAAAACAGTTTCTTTTAAAATCACTAACCCAGAAGACGAACAGAAAAATTTACCAAGACCACGAATACAAGTACTGAATGATGATATTATTTCGCACCCTCTCCATTTGGAAAGTAACAGCGATTCCGATACTTTTAGTTTAACTGAAGAAAAAATCAAAGATTTGAATAAATCTTGCCAAGATAAATTACATGACGAAATACATACCAGCTTTATGAAATATGTTCCTCCAAACAAAATAGTGGACGAAGAAAATAATTTGCCAGCTAAAGAAATAGAAATACGAGATAATATTATTGTTTCTCGTGACCATAGCAACTATCCTGATTCTTCAAACATAGTTACAGATTTTGTTCCAGAAGAATGTAGCTACGAAAAATATTCTCAAGATACATGCAATACCATAACAAAAAACGATATAAATATAGATGCTTCTAAAAATAATATGCCTAAAGAGGTAGAACAGAACTTAGTAATAGAACAACTAGAAGTAGAAAGTAATACTTCACACTCACTCTCTTCTGAAAATAAAACTGACCCAGAAGTGTTAGAAATAGAGAGTCGATATATTCCAGATACATCTAATGAGAAAATACTGCATGACATAGTAACTTCTACAACTAAAACATTTCAAAAAGAAGAAAGTTTACCAAAAGAACGGACAGTAGTAAAACAACAAGAAGAAATAGAAAACAATGAAATTTCTATTTCGTACTCTACTGAGAATGAAAATAGCAGTAACATTTCACAATCCATAACATTAAATCCTACTAAATCTTTCAGTGAACTGCAAATTGTAAAACCGCTAACAACACTAGGTTCTCATTTAGATGAATCGATATCAATTCCAATAACAAATGAAATTACTAAAAATGTTATGCTACTAAGTAATGAAAGCCAACCAAAGGTAACTAAGCATCTAGAGCAATTTTCAAATTTGCTTTCTCAAAATGACGATAAAATTAGATTTAGTGAAGAAAAATTATCAGACAACAAGAAAATAAAAAATATAATTAATAATCCCCCAAAAGACGTAATAGTAAATAAAACTTACGAAACCACTGAAGAAAATACAGATGTAGGTCCAACAGAAGTTAAAACATTATCACATCAATTGCGAGAAAATTATATAACAAAAGAAGGTGCAAACAATGAACAAAACATAACAATTAAAACTACTATAGATCGATCTAGATATGATGAGGGTGATGGAGTAGCAAAAAAGAATCAAGAAACAAATAAAACTCTAGGATTGGATTTATCAAAAAGTACGACAGTATTTAAAACAAGACAAGTAACAAAGTTCACCCCACCTTTATTAAGAAAAGTAATAGAAAAAACCACCGTTGAGACAATTACTAGTAAGAAATTAACTCCGGATAAAGTTTTTAAAAGTTCAACTGAATTTTCCACAGAAAGTCAAACCTCGAAAACACCACCATTAAAGACTCCGTCACCGTCAATGTTACCAATTTTCCGAAAGAGCACCACTCAAACAATGATAAGTAAACCTATGGAAAAATCTATCCGGACAGCGTTGTCCTTCGACGAAAAATCAACAAGCGTAGCGCCTAAAAAAGAATTGCAAGAACCTATTCCAAGAAGTCCTATTCTATTTCAAAATGTCAAAACCGACATTCGTCCTACGAAAATACCATTATTAAAACAAAAATTGACAGTAGTATCGCCACAACAAAATTTAAATGAAACTATTTCAAAAGACGATTTGAATATAGAAAGCAATGATTTCAAAGAAGAAAATTCTACATCAGTGTATATACCAGAAGACAAATGTATTGCAAACAATGATACAAGTTTAATAACACCTACCATAATTATGTCAGAAAAAAACAATAAAGTTGCCTCTGACGAGAACAAAATAACTCTTGAAGTTGAGAACAGTGATAATAATTCGTCAGAAGTAAAAGAACATACGACGAAAAATTTGGACGAAACTGATGACATGAGCTCTACTAGCTCTGAATTTGACTACGCAGAATCCTCAGATATGAAGCGAGATTTCAATATTAAAGAAAACCTCTCTAAATTGAACGATAAAACCAGCCAAATAAAAGAAACTGAAAAAGAAGTCCTTCGCATGAACAAAAAGTTTGCAACGTCTTTGCCGTCACTTAATGAAAATACTCTACCCGCAACTATTGAAAATCCTCTGTCATCAGTTGATGAAAATCCAAAATCCAAGACTGCATCGTCACTATCATTAGCAACAGGAATAAGAACAGTAATGAAAAAACTACCAAGTAAAAGTTTACAACGGAGTACACTGTCGCTGTCGCCAAGATCAGTTAGTTTTGAAGGTATCAAATCTATATATAGTATCGTATTTTTTATCTCACAAAAATCTGTAATTTATAGATATGACTGTACTTTGTTGCGTTCGGGTGTAATTGCCTACTGGCATTAATTTAGTGCGCTCCACTTCGTTATGTCGAATAACAAAACGTATCGCCAAAGCTGTTCGTAACAGGAAACAATAGTGCCACGCAGGATGCGATAAAATTTAAATTAATTGTTTCATAAACAGAACAAATACATTATTTAGTTTAGCTTCATGGGAGACGCAAACATATATGTGTTTTACGCGCACTAAAATATGGCAGTCTTAATAGGTTCCGTGCCAGAATCAAATTATCGGTCTTTTGACAATAGTAGTGTTAATAATGAATCTTACCAACCTGTTAATATTTACTCAGTGAATTCTAATAAAAGTGAAAAAGAAGAAGCTATATTTGATACAATCTGTCGTTGGTGTTGTTTTTGCTGTAGAAATGAAAGCAAAGATGTTCTTGATTCTACGATGGATGATCCTAATTCTTCATTAGTTCGACATATTGGACGTAGTTACACATTAAATACAGAAGTGAACACACCTATTGAACGTTCAATTCCCACCATAACAATTTCGAAAAATATTGATAATGAATCAATAAAATCCATTACAACATCGTTGTTATCCAAAGAACAAGACGCAAGTGCTATAAGCCTTCGTCAAATAAAGGTTAAAAGACAGAATTCAAGCCCATGTGCTACATTATATAGTTCTGGAGGTAACAGTCGAAGCAGTACGCTTAAAACTGGTGAGAAAGTGTCCTTCATCCGTGAGATCCTGACGCGACGCGATTCATTTCTGAATTCGTTAGAATGGTGTGACAATTCCCTGACCAGGGGTAAAAAGTATCGCTATATAAAACGCGACAATTGGCTAGAAATAGATAATAATGGTACCCTAAAACCTTAAGTGATTTTATGGAGCACACAACACCATTTCGATAACTTTGTGTCTATTTTACCTTGCCTCTATTAACTTGTACAGCCTGCGCATAAAATTTGAAGCACTCTGTTAAATAATAACTATTACTAAACCCACATTGCACTCTACAAATTATTAATGCAATTGTCCGTTATTGTTGTTCTTGAACATATCTTCGTGGTATACAAAGAAAACCTATTAACTTAATTACTAAATGAATTATAAAAATATACTCGATAAAATTTACAACGACTGACTTTTTCCGGGTTAGAAATCTCGCTACATAATTGACAGGAAATAATTACAGGCATAAAAAATACATTAGTACGGTGTTTTACTAGTTACTATTAATATTCACTTATTGGTTTGTTTTATTATAGATGAGGTGTACATATCTGAGGCGGTGTCACCTGGCCACGCAACATTACCAAGACGTTCTAACTCGCCATTGCCTCACGAACGCGACCTGGATAGAGACAGATTCCCTATCAATAGGAGTGGTTTGCAGGTACGTGATATTTACTACTTAGATACTGTGTAACATTAATCAGCAACCGATTGCTTCTTTTAAATAACTATAAATATAAATTTTAACATATTTTTAAGTAATGAAGTTGACCTTAAAGAATCTTAAACTTTTAATTAAGTCTTAAATTTTAATGTTATTACGCTTTCTAAATAAGTTCAATATATTAAGTGAACCATCCGCCCAGATCCATACAGTAGCCGATCGAAAACAGAACCAATACAAAAACCTTAGGGCACCTAAAATAGGTCATGAAATTGATAAATAACGTGATTGGGGAAATTTCATTTTCCCAATCATGCTATTATAATTAGAAATATATTAATACATACTCGAAATAATGTATATAAAAATGTTCAAATGAAGTACATATAAAACCAAATTTTCACAACTGCACTCTCATCATATGAACTATTAACAATCTGATAAAAAACAAATATTTTTTTTTATAAATATATATATTTTTTTAATCTTTCACAAACTTGAAGAAAAGCAAAAAAACTCAACTTTATACAACTTCTACTTATAACTTTACAAAATTATCAGAGTGGAAAGGCGGATAAGTTAAATGTTTGTTTAATCGGCGCTTTGGTGTTAGTTTGTATAACTGTAAAGTTAGAAACAAGTATTGTTTCGGAGGCCGCGTTTGCAATGGTATTATGTTGCGAGTACATTGTCATGGCGCTTGCAACATAACCTGCGAACATTTCTGATTGCAATGGCAGTTATTTATTTTATTATAACTTCAAAAATAACCCTTAGGAACGAAAGGTGGGAACGCAAACTTACAAACCGTTTGCCACCGCCAAGCTCCTCTTTTATTTTATTAAATGAACGCTTAATTGATAATTATAATTTAAAAAGCGCTTAACGTTCAAACTAAAAATCGTAAAGTATAAAAAAGCACATCCCTCGATAATTCCTGTATAACTATACAAATTGTACTGGAAAAGTGTGATGGCTCTAAACTCCAATCTTTAAAATAATTTATAGAATTAGGCGTCACTTTTTCCATAATTCAAAAGTAATGAAAGTATTATTTGATATAATCCGTTCTCGTAGCTGATATATGCAGAATTTCTAAAAACTTATGTACTACCCGCTACCAATAACACAAAATACACAAGCACTACACACATTCACTACCACAATCTCAACAATCGTTTCGCTCCGTAACCAAAGCATCGTCAGGAGATAGACTCCACGACAAAATCGCAAAGCTGCAATCTTTCTTTCCCGGGACATAATAGATTTTACCATTCCATGAAAGCGAGTATTGTAGTATTGCTTTCTTTATATTTTCCTTTAGCCTTTTTATACGTGATTTTGCCTAGTATGGTCATTGATTTCATTATTAACCCAATTAATAAAGGCAGAACATAAACGCTGGTGAAAAGTTACTTGTTTGCGGATTATTTAGATAACTATCCTTTCCTACATAAACCAGTTGTCTTATCAACTTCAAGGTATAAATTGAAAAATTGTTATAATTATGACTAACAGTCAAGCTGTTAAAATTGTTTTTAATATATTAAAAACGTTATTATAGGTGAAAATTGAAAATTTCCAAATTGACAAATGTGTTTCGACCCAATTAGGAGTTAAATATTGTAGGGACTCACTAAAATCGTACTTTACCATGAGCATTATTTCACCTACATGCTTATATATTGATTATTATATTTGATGCAACACTGGTAGATGTTGTGGTTAATCTTAAGAAATGTGATACTCAACTCCTCTATACAGATTCGTGTGGGCAGACTCAATAAAATGCCGCATTCAATGCCATATGTGGTTTTTTGACCCGTTTCACATGCATGAGTGCCGCCATTAAGGTGAAATCTTATTAAGAGATTTTATGCTATAAATATCGACATAAACTCTATATAGTCCAGCTTAAGGTGGACATCCAAATTTATTATCAAAATCACAATAGCTTCTAAGCATTTAGAATACAAAATTATTCCTTACAAAATTATAAATACAAACTATACATATAACGCGACCAAAAAAAACAATCATTACCGTTTGTGAAAAATATCTAAATAAGATTTCACCTTAAGTAATGGCGTCACTCATGCATGTGAAACGGGTCAGAAAACCACATATGGCATTATATCACAATGATCCTCCTGCCCTTATCCCACTCTAAGTGGGGTCGGCACAACACGTTACAAATATGTTGTCACATGATATGGCTACGACCAGCCACCTGCCCGAAGCAACTTACCTTAGTCGCCTTTTACGACACCTCGGTAAGAAATGAGGGTGGTCTATTCTACTCAGCCGGATTGGTATCCGCCATACGGCGGTACGATAACTATAATATATTTATTTTTACTAAAATTTTGACGTGTAAGGGAACGTATAGATTTAAAGTTAAACATTTCAATTCATATTAGTTAAATCGCATTGCAAGACGAGCTTTATCAGTTTAATTCTTCAACACTGTACATCTACCCGTTGTTAACCAATTTTATTGTAATGAGAAACACTTAACTTTAATATGTTTAAAAACAGGATTTATAACAGGCTATTTAAAGAATCATAATATGTTATTTGCAATTAAATAGAACACTTCACACGTTTTTTTAATAACATTACTATTACTTATATACTTGAAGGTCAAGGTAACTGCCATATATCTGTTATCAGACAGTCAAAACAAGGACACTCACAATGTCGAGGGAATTATCGAGGTCCTTATGCAAAAGGAAGTGACAGTTTTAGATATACGTACTGTATTTAGGTACATAATGTATTCACCTATATAGACTGATTTCTATCTACTCGTTATCTATTTTTTATTTCTTATTAATAGAACTAAAAATTCCAAACTAATGCGGCAAGCGAAATTTGTCTTGTAATAAGCGGAATATTATATTATGTGATGGTTCAATTTTTACGTCCAGGTTACATACTATCGGCCTCCAGAACCTAATCGTAGAATAAAAAAGAAAAAGAAAAATTATGTTATTCACCATTGATATCTAACGTTATTTTTTATTTTTAAATAAAATCAACCTAAGTTTCAGATAAATTCTAATAATAATAATCATTTATTTCAAGATGAAATTACATGTTAATCCTAAATTGTGTAAGTATAATTTGATCACTTTTAAATTAAAATAAATTGTTATTCACTAAAACGCTTCTCGAAGCATATATTTATCTTAACCATTGTTTTTCTGATATAAAACATCCTGTTTCAAAAATTATCGTTGGTAATTTTTAACTAATACGAGATATACCTAGTTTTGTGGATATTTTCTTATCAAATCAATATAAACGAGACAAAAAGATGAATTCCATCTAAAACAAAAATGTTTGTCATCGATGAAAATAAACTTATAATTTGGTGACAAAACACGTCTATAACAAAACGTAAAACCTGTTACAGATAAATTGTGAGAATTTGTAGATTTGTTCTCAAAGCAACACTCAATAAAAAATAGATGACATTTAATTTAAAATTAACATAAACATATTCAGTGTTGCGTTGTCCGTTTTACGTAATTATTCCATACAAACACTGTATACCCACTGTCTGTTACAACTTCTCAAATACGAGATATTTTATCATCACGAAAATCTTCCTCTATGGGTATAAACTGACATATTTATTTTACTTACCACGGTACAATATTTTCTATCGAGATTTCCTATTTACATAGGATTATTAATGGTGTATAATATCTTCGTGATTTGTTTTTTATTCGTGTGATTGTCCGTATACAACTTTCACAAAATGACTTTTATTTTGAAAACTTGCCTCGGGACTTATATAGTTTTAATATTGAATTGATTTAGTTACTATTATTTCGAGCTATGTGATTGTATTCTCTGATTACTGCTTCATATCGAGGCTAAACCGTGATGCCATTGAAATTAGAACATGATAATTTCAAACGAAAACTATTTGAATCTGGCAATATTATGGAATTTCGTACTGCAATTAGAGCTTTTCATATTAATTTTATATTATTATAATTAAAAAAGAAATTAAATATAATAAAAAATATCAAACAAAAAGTTACTAGTACATTATTACGTAATTAGGATTTTTCTCATTTAGTTAACCTTTTTGATATTCAATATTATATCATAACAAATTATCCGTCTACTGCATTCTTAAAATTCCAATCTAATATACCATTTACAATTTCTTTTTATTCTGGCAGATTGTAAAAAGTAGGAACTTTACTTCTTTTTAAGTACTATATTTTATACAATGTTAACACCTTTGAATTAAGAAAAAAAATCAAAATCAAAAACATTTTATTGCATTAACAAGCATAGTAAATTCTTGCAAATTGTTATAAATGAGATCTCGTTTTGAGCATGAATTATAATGCTTGTGTTAGGAGATTTAAGTTCAGTAACAGCTCAGATACAATAGGTAATTGTGTTTCTAACAACTAGGTGTATAGTATCTTCATCTTGCGTTATACTGTATAAACAGTAAATATAAACAACGCGTGTTTCGTGTACACAATAACACAACCGCTAATGTTGTCATTGTATGATTGTACTGCACCGACGTATCGCATGACAGGAGATAATAGATGTAAACAAAAAACAGTTCACTCTCATTAGCCCACGCTTGCGACACATTGTACAAAAGGCTCAATCTTGCATATAATTTTACAATCAGCTAAATACTGTATATTAAACCATCTTTATTCATTAATAATCTAGTTTTGTTTATATTCGTTTTCTTGTGATAATTTGTGTGGACAATAGAAAATGTTTTTTTTAGATCACAGTAAAATTCGTGCCTAACGTTAAATATCTCTTTTAAGAAGTTCCTCTGTTAAAAGTCTTATATTTAATTAACACATTGAAGACAAATTTTGTCTATTCCAATTTTTTTAACGGAATAAATTGTGTTAACGGCTTTTTGTCTATTCCAGGTGCGTTCAGAGTCTATGGCATCAGTATACTCGGGTGCCGGTGAGGGTCTGCGAGGCAGCGTGACTGTGAGAGGCGAGGTTCAATTCTCGCTGTTATACAACTACAGGCTAGGAGCTTTAGAAGTAGGAGTCAAAAGGTGTCGAGATCTGGCGCCGATCGACCTCAAACGTAACCGTTCTGATCCTTATGTCAAGGTACTTATATATTATTTTAAATAATATTTGTCAATTATTTATATATTCATTAAAACTTGAATGACATTTCGAAATCCAAGGTTAGATTATATCGATAATTCAATCTTAGATTCGATATTTATATTTCTTTTTTTTCTGTTTAACAAATTTTATCCATTTATTATATTTGAAAACTTTCGAATAACATGGTATAGTTATTTAAAGCCCAACGAAGCTTATTATAATGAAGAAAAGATTCAGCTATTTTCGTCCATTTAGAACATAGACATAAACATATCGTTACCATAGAGTAAATAATAATTAAAGTACATAAATAAATAATGAGGGCAGATAAAACTCTTCATCTCTCATCTTCGTCTAATCACGCATAATCAAACGAGACAGATAGATCACCCTCATTTCATTTGTCCTTTTTTCTCTTTATTGTAACAGGGCACATTTTAGACCGCCTTCCCTACTCTGGTATGATAACTTTGATCGTAGCACACTCCCTACCATTACTCACCTCTTTAAACGTTTTTCGAAATCTTACTTCGAGAAATCTGAGGTACACCCAAACCCCCTGATTTCAGTTGCTTCTACCTACATCCCAGTTAGGTCCGACCATCGAAAATATAGGCGTCCAAAAAGCGTCCTGTATGACCCCGACGATCAAATAACGATCGCCAACACAGATACACGTAATACACACACACAGCGTCTTCGTCGGCGAAGACGAGGTCCCAGTTTTCTGACGTCGGTTGGTTGTGGCTTCTCGCCACACTTCCGACGCCGCAATGACTAATCTAAGTCATACCATGAACCCTCCACTACGCGTCGCCCTAAGCCGTGGTCCGGCCTCACAGGAGGCACTCTTAGGACGACGTTCCCCGACTTAAGCAGAGCTTCTACGCTCTACTTTCTGCATTTCGCAACTTCGACGATGCTTCTGCGCTCGCCCGTCCCGCCCGGTGACGCTGTAAAAGCCATTAGGGCTAACAGCATACAGTCAGTTCGGAAAAAAAAAATATCGTAGCACGCATTTGAATATTTTTTTTATACATTAATGTTATGTGGCGTTTGTTGCAGGTGTACTTGTTACCGGACAAGTCCAAAGCCGGCAAACGCAAGACAAAGGTGAAGAAGAACACCCTGAGTCCCGTGTTCGAGGAGACGCTGAGCTTCGTGCAGCCGCTGGCCTCGCTGTCCTCGCGGACACTGTGGCTGAGCGCTTGGCACGCCGACATGTTCGGCCGGAACGACTTCCTCGGCGAGGTGACGCTGCCGCTGGCCGACGTCGTGTTCGACGACCCCGCGCCCATGTGGTACAAGCTTCACGAACGGGTAACTTACTACTTACTCCTTCTACCACACTACCAACGATCTGTTAAAGTCACTACCCTCCACTACATGTTGGCATAAGTCGCGTTACGATCACACACGAGGCATCTTTAGGTTTACCTACATTCAATTCACGAACGGCTAACTTATTACTAACTCATTCTGCCACACTAGCAACGACCTGTTTTATTCCTTCCACTAAAGGTTGGCATAAGATGAGGACACAGACACGGGAGCCATCTTTAGGACATTCACGAACGAATAACTTACTGCTAAAAACCCTAGGTACGACCACATAAGGGGCATACTCAGGACGACGTTCCATGAACCTTATAGAGCTTCTGTCAAATCAAATCAAATCTTTATTCAAGTAAGCTTACCCTATCAGAGATGGCACAAACATACTTGATTTATAGAAGCAGGCGTTACTTTGCGGAATTCCATATTACAAGCAATATAACAGAACTAACTACTTTGCTATAATCCGCACGGGTTAAGTGAATGCATGCAAAGCCAATGTGTATGAAGCAGGCAAAATCTACGCACCTTATACATGCAGGACCAGCCACCACATGCACCCCAAGGCGCAATTCACCAGCAACAACGCACACAAAAGCAGCACACACACCCACCACCACAATCTCGACGATCGTTTCGCCCCGAAACCGAAGCATCATCAGGAGGATAGGCTCCACGACAAAAATCGTACTGCAAAGTACGATTTTTCGAGATCAAAGTACGATCGTCGAGATTGTGGTGGTGGATGTGTGTGCTGCTTTTGTGTGCGTTGTTGCTGGTGAATTGCGCCTTGGGGTGCATGTGGTGGCTTGTCCTGCATGTATAAGGTGCGTAGATTTTGCCTGCTTCATACACATTGGCTTTGCATGCATTCACTTAACCCGTGCGGATTATAGCAAAGTAGTTAGTTCTGTTATATTGCTTACAAACATACTTATCTATCAGGTCCTAGCATTCTTATGTGCCCAGGGCGGTGAATAGACGGGTTACCGAAAATTCGTGATACTATTTAATGATCCTTAGAGTGTTTAAATTAAAGCGGATTAAAATCTTATAGTTCTCATGTTAAGACTTCCATAAAAAAACCTTCACTTTTTATACATTTGGGTTATATACTTATATGTATGGGCTACTGCGACCCTGTACAGCCTTTGTTTAATAGATGTGGTAACTGCGACTATTGATTAATAGTAAATCTATCAAGATTTACTAAATTGATAATTGATAGGATATTGAAAGCTTTAATCCTATTATTTCATAGAATAAACACGCAGTGCGGCTAACATCGTCACTCCAAATTGATAAAATTTAAAAACTATGGCGTGAAATGCTGGTATATCAAACGTACATGGTACAGGCTGTACATTTAGTGTTAAATTCTGTCTGTCTGTTTCTGTTCATATTTAAAATGAATTACAACATCGTTTTCTTTGTCTGCAGACTGAACAGTTTGACGAGCAACATGGCTTGCGCGGGGATCTCATTATAGGACTTAAGTTCGAGCTACAAGATGCATCACGCGGGAAGGGAACTCTGCACGTGCTCGTTAAGGAGGCCAAAAATCTCGTCGCAACCAAACCTAATGGCCTTGCTGATGTCTTCTGTAAAAGGTTATATCACTTTTTTATTACATACTTATTACTTTGTTATTTTCAACGTTGAATTCTATTCAAATAGAAAGTGATAAATATAAAATTAACGTTATTTTGATTGTTTTTTAATAGCTACTACTAACGGTAAAACAAAATTTTAAATACAAAATTTAATTAATAATATTGATATAATTTATAGGTAACGTTTATGTTTGAATCTTGTTGTATTGTTACTGTTTTGTATTACGTACAGACAGTCAGCTTTTTGGGACTTTGTGTTATAATAAGTATAGATATATCTACCAGTTGTCCGTCACCCATAACACAAATATTCAGTTACTTTGGGGATGGACGACCGTGTGTTTAAGTGTCCCATAGATTTATTTATTTTATTTATTTACTTTATGTTCAAAATTTCAATTCGGGAAAAAATTTGTGACAGCGAATTCCAGTCGGGGAAAGCAGCCATACAATAAAGATAATAAGAACTCTAAAGGTTATTGTCACTTGCATTTTTACGTAATGTTTTTAACGTAATTCTCAACACATTAAAAGTCTATACAACGCTTAAAAAGTTGAAGTAAAATGTGTTACACTAATAAGAAATCTTTAGTCATATACTCGGGAATGTTCGAAGGTTCGATGAATAATGATAAAATTTTAAGAAAAAAAATATAAGTACATTGTGAAACCAGTAATGAAGGCGGTTTCCGGTAGTACCATATTGAATTCGTATTCTTGTGACCATCTTCCAGGGTTGTGATCGTGAGTGATCGCAGATGTAGTAGCGTAACGCAGCGATATTTCAGAACGCACTCGCATCTCTGTTATCTGGATAGACGTGGTCAATTCATCATTTAATAAATATAGTTTATTTATTTATTTATTAGGAAGACACACAGTTACATCTATACTAATATTATAAAGAGGAAAGATTTGTATGTATGTTTGTTACGTTTTCACGCAAAAACTACTGGACCGATTTCAAAAATTCTTTCACCATTGGAAAGCTGCTTTTTCACTGAGCAACATAGGCTATATGTCATTTTCAAACAAAATAGGGATCCCTAATAAAATTGTAATAACTTGGTAAAAATTTAGTCGTAAACATCTATCATCGCGTGCGCTGCGGAAACTATTGATGATAGAACAAAAAAATGTTCTACAGTATTATAGAACGTCTCAATATCCACAAAAAAGTCCGCGATACCATATGTCTAACTATTATAGTTATGCCAATATAACTACTTTTTTACATTGTAAAAGTTGGTAAAAGTGCCGACAATAATCAAACCATTTTATTCATATCTCTGTATTAATCCTTATCCCATTAAATGATATTTTATGAATAACTGTTTCAATACCTGTAAAATACTTTTTAAATTATTAAAATCCGACATCCCAATCAAAAGATATTACGAATTTAAGAATGTAAATGGAAATCAAATAATGCCATAACAAACCTAACCTACCGTTATAGCAGGGCCTGCACTTGGTGAGTTAAGTCTTATTCCAAGAATACTAATGATACCCATTTTTTATAATTAAATAATCTACAAAATAAATCTATAGTTCGATTTCGTAGACTTTCCACTACCACGAGATCTGTATGGACGCGGGTGAAACCGCGGGGCTTTGCTAGTAATACATAAATATAATACAAGAACAATATAAACGATAAACCAATCAAGTCTTCACAACAAAAAACTTAAAGAAAAAAAAAGGAACATATACAGATGACAAGTTAAATTAAATTTATTATTATATAAAAAGGAAAAAGAAATATGAAATATTAAAAACTTACAATTTGGCAGGGAAAAATCTCATCGAATGACACTTTAATTTATTTAAAGATATGTTGAACAAATCAATGTCAATAAAAACACTATTGTGACTGTTGCATGCACGATGAAGAAAGGTATTATTTGCATATTTCGTTTTTCTTTTAGGAGTATAAAACAGAAGTTGCTTTCCTGATTGAGAACGAGGACATCTTATAAAAACATTACTCAGAAGATAAGGGGACTCAATATAATTATTTAAAATTTTATACAAATAAAGTTCGTCTCTCAACGTTCTGCGATCTTGTAAAGTTAAAAAGTTAAAAGTTAAAAAGTTAAAAAATTAGAAATTAGTTGATAAATGTTTGCGTTGTTTATTCTAGCTACCTTCTCCCGGAGCGGGGCAGGCTCGCCAAGCAGAAGACGGGCGTGGTCCGGCGTACGCTGAACCCGCGCTGGGAGCACACGTTCACGTACCGAGGGGTCACCATGCGCGACCTGGCGACGCGCGCGCTCGAGCTCAGCCTGTGGGACCGCGACCGGCTCGCCTCCAACGACTTCATGGGCGCCGTGCGACTCTCACTGGCCACCGGTAATGCTACTTATATAATAATAATAAAGATTCATTTATTGTTTCTCTTCACACAAAATAACAATTGTCAAAGTGCCATTCTTAAGGGTCCAAAAAAAAGTGTGAGAGACTGATCTCTGTACTAGGTTTACCTGTGTTACAGATAACCAGCCTCCCTCGAAAATCAAAAGAGAAATACACTTACAATGTATAAAAAGGAAACAGTTAATCTTGACATACTGTGTATATATAGTTGGATGTATCATCATTTATGTGTATGAGTGTGAGCTTATCTGTGATTGTGAGCAAGAGTGAATGTGTGTTCTAATGTGTTTGTGTGTGTGAAATGGATTTTATTATAGAATGTATAAAGAATATTTTACCTTACAGTCCAAGCAGATTTTTGCCTTGATAGTGCAAAGGTACCCAACTCTTCGCAAGCATAGAGTTTTTAAATATGATAACGATATTTCTCCTTTATAAATTTCAAAATTCAATAAATAAGAAATAATTTTCTCAAAGTCAGCTCATTTATTCTTTCTCAACAACTATCACAATGACGACGACGTTTTTTTTTATTGACCTAACTATTTGAAGGAAGTTGTATTTGAAACACGTTGTAACAGTTGACCATCCTGACAACATTAGCGACCCCGCATATCTAATGAACTAGCCCCTGGAAATATTTCTACCACCGATTCGGAATGCTGATTGTACTGAGAAGAATTCGCAATAAACTCATTACTTGCTCTTTTCCCCACTCTCGTTCGCACCGCATCGCACCTCTCCTCTCCGCACCGCACCGTGCTTCTCCGCCTATCCACCGTACATCGCCATCGCTATATTCACGTCGCCAAGCTACAAATTCCGCTCTCCTCTTTTTACTGCCATTACAATTAGTAGAGAAACCAGCCAAAAATGTGTCAATCGAAAGAAAACCAATTTAGACTAACTAACTGTCTCTCTTATGTGTGATTAAACAAAGATAAGTATGTGCTTATCTTCTCTCTTATTATTAGTTGGACTCTCGCACTCACAGGTCTGCCTATGTCTCTCCTACTACATGTATATTAAAATTGTGGTAGCAAGGCTTTCTGGGTTCTGTAAAACTTTACGCTAGATAGATATTTTCAATTCATCAATGTGCATTACGCTAAAGAAAACATCGCGATTACATCTGCATATCTCTAAAGTTATAGAGATCATCATTCTCCTGCCCTTATCCCACTATAAGTGGGGTCGGCACGACAAAACATACATGTTGTCACATGATTTGCCTACGTATTTTACGACCAGCCGCCTGCCTGACATCAACTTACCTTAGTCGCCTTTTACAACACCTCGGTAAGAAATGATTGTGGTCTATTCTATGCAGCCGGATACCACACGGCACATACCTTAGTCGCCTATTACGACACCTCGGTAAAAAAGGAGGGTGGTCTATTCTATGCCGGATACCACACGGCGTATCTCTAAAGTTATAGAGATATGTATTGCTCCTTGTATTTTTCTCCAATGTAAAGACGCAGCTGAGTAATAGTAGCAAGTCGTTGGGAACTAGTCCAGCTATCACTAGTACTGCTTTGAAAGAGATAGTCCGATAATAATTGACAATGATAAACCCAAAAACTACGTTTACGGGATCACTTTAAAAATAAAAATTTCCGAAAAAACTATAATCACAGAACTAATTCAACTGGTTGCGATTTTCAAGCGTATCGTTTAACACTTCAGCTTTGCAATGCAAATCTCAGCTACATTATAAACGACAAAAAAAATTAGAAATTTGAAGATGAAAGTCTTTGAAGTAATGGTTATGAACTATGAAATACATATTAGCCAATTATTCCGTTTCTCGCTTTCTACCATTCTAAGCATATCTCCCAAGTATGGAATATGGATTTTATTGACCATAATCTTCTACGATAATACCTGGTCTATTCCAACTGATACTAAGTTCACTGAAGATAGGAAGTATCATTTACACAATTCTAATACATAATGTTTTTCTTTGTAGGTACTTACATGGGTGCAAGCGTTAACTGGATGGACAGTGTAGGTAAAGAAATAACATTATGGCAAAACATGATGCAGCAGCCGAACTTATGGGTCGAGGGATCTCTACCCTTGCGACCTCAACTTATCAACTAAAATATTGCCAACAAACTGTACCTTTTACAATACGTACACCGAATTAAATTTAACCTAACATTAGTTTTATATTATACATGACTATTATTTTTATTACAACTTCAGCCCACTGTGGTTCTTGATTTCACTAGCTACTGTAATTACAGAAATTACAAGTTTAACACAAGAAAAAAAAATTGTAAACAAATCTTTATATATCTCAATCTCTCATATATCTCTCAATGGGGACCACGAAATACTCAAGTAAAATAATATAGATTTAAGGAATAAAATACTTGTATTTTCTATATTATACTATCTGTAACATCATGTGCCAATCATGTATACAAATTTTTGCTATCCAATATAGAACTATTACAATAGTAAAAAGACTTTACTTTTACCTTATATATTAATTGTGTGTAAAAAATTTATTCTATGCTTTACATCCATTTAATTTTCATACATTCCAATTTGTGATGTAAATTATTTTTAAGTTAAATGACAATAATATCTACTTTTAAAATGCCTACTAGATAAGAACTAGAAGTTAATTTAAGTTACGCATTTAAATTAGATATATAATGTACAAATTTAAGTATTCATGAGACCGTATGTGTTTCTTCTCATTGTGATTTACTAACTGTTAAAATTGTAATGAAAAAATTATATTTCTATTTTCTATTTCATTACATCGAATTTTATAAAATCGTCCATAGTTCATACTTACATAAACGTTATGGTACTAAGCTACTTAATTATAAATAGAGTATTTTGTAATAATTTTTTTGCGTAATAGGTATATTGTAAGGGAAAATTGAAACATTTCAAATAAATAACTTTAAAGAATTCCATTATGCCTTTACTTTATATAAGTTAATTCGTTTCAGCAGTAGCCGCACTTAGCCGAAGTAATTATCTTTATACTGATTATTTAGCTGTAATCTATTGAATGAGTTATTAAGGTATTGAAGTACCGATTTGACATATGCTGATTATATCGGATTTATGAATATATCGGAAAAGTCAAGCAGCTTTAATTGAAATCGCAGCCCAAACCATGACAAAAAAAAACATAAAACCGTTGAACTATAACAAAAAATGTCTAGTCGGGATGTCATATATATCTTAAGTATAGTTTACGATACTAACAATATGGTCACATACAATGCGGCGATTGAAAATACATTTGAACATATTGTTACAACGAGTTTCAAATACAACCTGCTTCAAATAGTTATGTCAATAATATAAAACATTGTCGCCGTCAATGTGTCGAGTTGTTGGAAAACAATAAATGAGCTGACTTTTGAGAAAATTGCTTCTTATTAAGTGTCAAGGAAAAATATCGTTATATTCAGAACTGGGATGTAACCTTACCTCACAAGTAGAGTGAATAAAATTCATAAAACATCGAATATGACATTCTATTACAACTTCTGAATTACGATCATAGTTTTTTTTAGTATTTTAATCAATGTGACATGTCCATCAAATAAGCCCTCTTTATTAAATATATACATAGTGACGCTGTTTTAGTTGCTCACGCTTTGGCTGATTAATAATGTTATCTATCTTGCAACTGTAGCGCTTGTAGGGCTTTGTGCCGTTACTGAATCACGTTGGCATCGCAACAGAAGCGCGACAGTATCGCCATTGCATCGTGACTGAATCATAATTATGTGGGCGACAGTACTACTCTATGCCCACTGCTCGGCTAAGGCCTCTCTCCGTTTTTGGAGAGAAGGATTGGAGCTAAGACCTACCACGCTGCTCCAATGCGGATTGGTAGGTTACACATATCCCTAGATTCTCTAGAGATATGCAGGTTTCCTCACGATGTTTTCCTTCACCGAAAAGCGTGTGATAAATTGCAATTATCAATAAGACACATGAGTTTTAATAGAAAAACTCATTGGTGCCTGCCCGGGGTTTGAACCTATATCGTCTCTAGAGAGTCGCACGGTCTCACCGCTAGGCTATCATAGCTTTAGCCGAGCAGTACTACTCGCTGTGTACCGATCAGCTAGTTAACTCTTCGCGACTGTACCTATGCGGGCGCGCAACAAAATCGCTACTGTATCGCTACAAAAAAGGTAGCCGTGAGCGAGGGGCCTTAGAGAACAGAAAGAAATGCTTTTAAATGTCATATTAAATTACAAATTTCATAAAACGTAAATGTTAATGTATATAGAAGTAAATGTTGACACTTGACGATCGAAATAGACCTTAATAATTATTTAATAAAATAATGTTTTAACATTTTATATTTACTCTAAAATTGTTACAGAATAAAAAGTTTTAATACATATACTACTGAAATACTTTTAATTTAAAGTATAAATTACTTGATAGTAAAAATATCTCCTTAAAAAAAGTACAATAACGCATGATAAAATAGTAAAAATAGGTATTTTTTTAACATTTAAGACAATATAGATTATAGAATACCAATAGCAGATAATGTTTAACTATGATTTTAGTTAGTAAAATCTATGGTTACTATAGTAATCTATGGTTATACTACACGGTAGTATAACCATAGATTAGTTATGCCGTGCACACAGTTCAAGTGTTGTTTTCCATAATTAAATATATTTTGATTAAACAGGCTGCAATTGATAAGATAAAATATTTGTTATTCCAAATTAAAGACTATGGATAAATATACAACAAAATCAATTTTGTTTTTTCTCGTAACATGTATTACGTTAAAAAGAGGTATGTTATTAAAAACAACGCCCTATTCAAATTTGTTTTCTATTGTTTTAATCTTATATTATTGATAAATATATTATCAAAGAGTTTATTATGTGCTTAGTTGATTGACATTTTAATTTTAGTGTACTCCATTAACTGTTATCAGTGTTCGGGTACAGATTCTAATGAACCTTTCGAATGCAATGAGTTATTAGATTCTAATACACAAATACAGCAAAAAGACTGTGAAGGTATACATGATGCTAAATTTTGTATTAAACACGTGGGAAGATATGAAGGTACATAATATCAAATAATAATATCCCTGGCTCAACTATTAAAACTAACAACAACATTTCATCAATACTAACTTTGAAAAGAAATTATTATAGTGTGGTGGTGGATATGGTAAATTTTCTTATTCTTTTTCTTTCTTACATTTAGAACTCTTCCAATTCAATCAGACTATGTTGAAATGGAAAGTTGGCAAGATAAAGTATACCTTCCTTTAAATACATCAGAACTTCATTATATATTTACATATTTATTTTAAGGTTTAAGGTGTTTAAGGTTTGTTTTAATTTTTTTTAATATATGATATTTATTTTTGATTTTTTTCTTTTTATTATTAACTTAACTTGATATGAGAATAGCGTTTAAATATTACACTAACAATATTTTAATACTCTAGGTATTGCTATAGATTGTTACCAATGTAACTCATCAGCGACAATGGAATGCGGTGACAGGCTTATGAATCTAGATGGTGGTATATTATTGGCTTCACCTTGTGATCATGTATACAATGCTAAATATTGCATTAAAAAGACAGGTTATTCAAATCAAAGATATACTGTGCTACATCTTTAATGTTATATATTTTATAATAGATATGTAGTATTTGCTTTAAAACATTTTTGTTCATATTATTTATTGCCTTTGCTAAACTTTCGTTTTTAGTGCAATATTAATTTATAATGCAAAAACATAAATATTATGTAAAACACTATTTTTTCGCTTTAATGAGATCATAATTATATCATGTTTTTATATTTTATATTAACTGACCCAGCAAAGTTTGTGTTACCATATAAATTATTTTTAGTGAATTACTAGTGTATATTATAAAACAAAGTTAGAGCCTGACAACCCTTATTACTTAGGGGTATGAAAAATTAATATTGAATGATGAATTGATGAATGATTGATGAATATTTTCAGACCCACTGAATATGCATAAAAAAATCCATAAAAATCAGCCAAGCTGTTTCGGAGAAATATAACATGTACCACAACAATTTTGTATAAAAGATTTATCAATTGAAAGCATTTTATTAAATGTTTTCATTTGAATTCTTCATTTCATGAGTGATAAATCGAAATTAATGCTTACTTATTGTTTATTATGAGTATTTAGAAAATTTTGCATTCAAAGTAAAATTTTGTGTAAAGTCTATTTGTATAATTAGGCGTTACTTTGCGGAGATCCATAATACAAAATACAAAAGTAATAATAAAATTATTTTGCTATAATCCACAATACAGTAAATAGAAAATTTATATAGTGTTAAATGTATAGTGGAATATCCGTTTTTTTCATACCCGATACATACAGGATTCGTAAAAACACATGCACAAACCTCCACCACTGCCACCACAATACATAAGCACTACACACATTCACTATCACAATCTCAATAACGTTTTGCCCCGCAACTGAGGCATCATCAGGAGATAGATTCCACAACAAAATCATACAGCTATATATATTTACACTATATATATTTTCTATTTACTGTAACGCGGATTATAGCAAAATAATTTTATTATTACTTTTATATTCAGTTTTATCAAAATGCAGCATGTTTGATAAGTTAGTATGGTTGGTTGATATATATATTTTTTCTCCATTGCACCATAATCTTGACAAATTGTCTGTAATACATTGATAGTTTTGTTAAAATCAAATGTGTTTCTATAATGAATTAATATTATTTTACAGGGGGTATAAGTACAAAGAGGTTCTGTTCAGAACTTGACTTAGGAACCTATTGTAATTACGTAGATCAGCCAGGTGACAGATTTAATTACAGAACATGTGTTTATACATGTAGCACAGATGGATGCAACGGAACAAGCATTTTAGTAATACCTCACATTTATTCCATTTTACTCATAAGTTTAATGGTAATAAAATATTTTGGATATTGATATTTATATAATTAATTTTTATATTTGTGTTCACAGTTATTTTACAATTTTTTGTGATAAACTTTAAATTCCATTATAAGTTTGACATAGTTTTTGACTGAATATTATTGTTTTTTAAGCTTGCCTTGTTTATAATATTGTCATCAAATACAGTAAGACATCTACTTAAAAGTCAATTAAAAAACAACTTCCATTTTTGCACAAAAAATGTGTGTATCATGAAAATATGCAATTAAGAAATTAAAACTGAAGATGAAGTAACAGATAATACCAATAGATTTTAGTATTTGTTAGTATTCATTTTTACTCTGAAAAATGATTGTAAAATTATTCACATTCCTTTTCAATTCCATTGTTTATTTTTAATTATAACTACATTAATTTTAAAACATTTTACCAATTTTCAATTACTACTTTAAGATTATTGTACCGTTTTGGTCATTATATTTAGATTATTAGGTGATATTGACTTTATCGAGGAATATTATGATATTTAAGAGTTTAAACAAAGTCTGTCGAAGATTTTTTCTGACAAGTAGATCTGAAGTGCCGTCCAATTATTGTGTATTTGTATTTAAATTAAAAATAAAATATTTACTAGATTTTATTGCTGTAAGAATTTTTTTATAATAAACTGTTTTGTATTAACTTTTTTTAATTTTATCTAACGACCCGCTTTGCACTTAATCCTAGGAGAGCATATACCTTAGTGATAGTTCATAGTAGAGCGTATACGTTGTTCGAGTAATTTCGTGAAGTTATTCAACATTCATATTCAAACAATTTTATTGATGGATTCCTTATTCCATAAAAAAAAATAGTGAAAATAATTATAACGACAACAATATTTTTCCATTACACTTATTCAACAGCGACAATGTTTTTTTTTTTATTACTGGCCAACTATATGAAGGAGGTTGTATTTAAAATACGTCGTAACATAATCATCTTTTTACGAATTATTTTCGCGGAATGAAGCTAATAAAAAAGTAAAGTAAACTAACTTGAATTTTTCGAAGTTTACGCTGAACTGTGTTACTTACATTATAAAGTGATAAATAAATGATTAAAAATCAAAATTGAAATGGATTAAGGATCATTGGAGGAAAAAATATTTAATAGGTATCTGCAATAGGCAGGGCAAGGGACATACGAACAAGAATATAAATTAGAATGTTCAAAGATTTATTGAAAATTTGTGCTACACAAGCATGATATAAAAATACACAATAAATATTAAACGTCGACTTAGCCACAAAACTAGATTACTAACTAAGCTTATACGCAATAATACTTTTCGTTTAAATTTCACTTAGTATTAAGTCGATGCAATAAAGTGGAATGTTAAACGACACTACGAAAATACGTGAAATCATAGATATTTCTTCCACATTCTGGCGATAGCTCCGCAGCTATGCTGCGTTAAATTCTGGGACATTAAAAAACAAATATGGCGTCACTTCGTTACAGTCATTTTTAAAATACTTATATATCAGTCACCAATATTGAAACAATTATAATAACTAAACGAAACGGAATTTTCATACTTAAAACAATAAACCGAAAATAGCCAAATATCTATTTGAAATGTGATAGCCTAAACTTTCCTTAGCCGTTAAGCGCGTACAGACATAGCGAGGAGTGCGTCGCGAAAAGCTCGTCACGCATGCCTCAACCTGAAGTATACGACGGAACATTTATAAAAAAGTAAAGTAACAGCCTGTTACTAAGCCCACTGCTGGGCTAAGGCCTCCTCTCTCCGTTTTTGGAGAGAAGGATTGGAGCTAAGACCTACCACGCTGCTCCAATGCGGATTGGTAGGTTACACATATCCCTAGAATTCTCTAGAGATATGCAGGTTTCCTCACGATGTTTTCCTTCACCGAAAAGCGTGTGATAAATTGCAATTATCAATATAAGTTTTTAATAGAAAAACTCATTGGTGCCTGCCCGAAGTTTGAACCTGTGTCGTCTCTAGAGAGTCGCACGGTGTCACCGCTAGGCTATCACAGCTTGAACATTTATACATGCGGCCCGAATAACGTATGCTCAAGCATAACACACATACAATACGCAAAAAATACAATACTATTCGTTCGCAACGATCGTACGATACGAATGCTCACTGTGAGCACACACGTCCCCCCAGCTAGGGGCATTCGCAACGTCTCGCGATGTCTGTACGCACCTTTATATGCATAGTATTATTACCTATAATTAACTAAAATTATCCTCCAGGTTAGCATACTATAAAACTAATCTGTCGGCCATAAATATTTGAGAAACTGCTACATTGAAAGCCAAGAATTGTATAGTGTCATCTAGCACCTACCTACCTAATAGAATTAAATGAAACTGTCACTGTTTTATGTACAAAAATTTCAGGTAACATTCTTTGTACAATTTATTTCAAAACATCTGGCAGTACATTTTATATTTAAAATTATATTAAAACAAATTTGCATACTATGCAACTAAAAAATAGACCTTAACCTACAACTTATAATTAATGCTAATATTTTTTTTAAAATAAAGACATAAATCTGGCAAAAGCTAATACAAACATACAGATCAATCAATGATCATCGATACATTTTTTATAAAATTTTATGTTTAAAAACAGATTTCAAAACTAATTATACGCCTAGAAACTAATCAATTTTTATAAAATCGGTCGAGTATAACATTTTTTTTAATAAAAATCGTTACGGATAGAAAGAGTTAATCTTGTTTTGGCATATAACAATAAAATGAAAAAAAAAATTAAACTGTTCTGGCTAGATTATGATAAATAATAATAATAAATAGTTAATTATAAAATATTAACAGTTGTTATTAGTTCCACGGAATATAACTAGAAGGGTCGATCAAATACCTCGTCAGAGCTACCTTTATATCTAAGACGAATACAACGCAATCTTAAATATAATACATATGTCTGTATTTTAATGTATCCAATGATTAGTATTAAAGTACTCTGATTCAAAATTAGGCTTAATAGAGTAAGATACATTGTAATTCTTATATCAATGCCCTCTATGATACCTCGTTACGAACTATTAAAAAAACTAGTGTTTTCTTCCAAGTTATGGTATATGCTACGATTTTTTTTGATTTGCCTAAAAACTTACTAAGCGTGCGATGTAAAAAAAGTAAAGTAGCGGCCTGTTACAATCCCACTGCTGGGAATAGCCCCCTCTCTCCGTTTCTGTAGAGAAGGGTTGGAGCTAAGACCTACCACGCTGCTACAATGCGGATTGGTAGGTTACACATATCTCCAGAATTCTCTAGAGATATGCAGGTTTCCTCACGATGTTTTCCTTCACCGAAAAGCGTGTGATAAATTGCAATTATCATGACACATGAGTTTTAATAGAAAAACTCATTGGTGCCTGCCCGGTTTTGAACTCGTGTTCCCCTCGTAAGAGTCGTACGGTCTCACCGCTGGGCTATCACAGCTTTAGCGTGCGATGTATCAATCACAAACTTCCAAGTAACTAATATTACGGGATAAAGATTTGTTCATTCTTAGAATTTAGATTATAACCGACCGATATTACAATAACTGACGTAGTTCATTATATGAAAGCATAAAATAATATAACATAAGATTACAAAAGTAATTGTCACACAAAAATAAGGAACAAACATTGAAACTAACAATAACGCTAATGTAAATCAGACTATAAAACAATCACTAACAAACGAACTTAATATTAAAACTGGGTATAAAATTGAACCTGTGCTTTAAAAAACAGTGCCATATTTCGATATGTCAGCTGTGAACCGGCAATATGGCCTATCTCTAATTTTAAGCAAAATCACTTTTTAACGGCATTGGGTACTACTGCCTATCATTTACCGCATCAACATGTATGATCTATTAGAAAATTTGTATATAAATAAACATATTTAAAGTCAAGTGTTTTTTATTCCATAAAAATTATTGCGAATGTATCAATAATCACGTTTTTCTTCTTCCTGAAAAGTTGTCAAAAATAAGATAGGACATTTGCTAGACGTTCATTACACGAACAATCTCATACGTGATGTAATGTTATTTCAAGACAAATCCATGTATTCTGAACAAAATATTTATATTATGTATTCTTAAACGAAAATTTCTTAAACTTAACGAAATATTTAATAATACTTTATTTCATCTTTTTTTTTCAGTGGTACACAATATTGTAAAATTTTATTCTAATATAATACGAAATCATTGCTATATAAATTTCTTAATGAAAGTTCATGAAAGTCCCTCTGACTTTCATGAACTTTCATTAAGAAATTGCCATGAAATTACAACTATGGATTCAAATTTCATTCATTTAGTAATCAAGGAATTATTCAAAGACAATTTCATTACTCGTAGGCCAGCCGATATAGAACTTAAACATATTAGGCCTTATATATTTATAAATTTCATAATTATTAAATTAAATATAATAAGAGTCAAATAACACAAGTACAAATATTTAATATATGAATATATATCAAATAAAATATAAACATCACTTTTTGGAATGATACGTTTTTTGATTAAACAGATTCATGTTACCGATTTTATAATCCTATACTCAATTAATTGATTATAAAAACGCATATCGTTGTTCTATTAAAATATATTATAAAATGTATTAATAAAAATGTATTAATATAAATTAAATATAATAAACTAAATTTTTCATATTGGATTGAAACAAAATTGGTATTGTATAACTATAAAAAAAGAAATGCAGTCGTCGACTTCAACTAGTCTTGCATTGAACCGACAAGATTTAAAGCAGGTCTAACCCAAATAATTAGCGTTTTAGGGTCAACATTTCATAACTCTTTCCAAACGCAATGTAGAATAATTTATTTATGTATCACAGGTTATCTTCGTAATACAGTCTCCGCTTTCATCGACAGTAAACGGTATAATATTTAGTAATATTATTATATTATATGTCATATATTGTACCGAAAAACAAATTCAGGTTTACGGATATTTCTGGCTTTGATATATTGTGTAGTTCACGTGCGAGATATCAATATCAAAGCAAAATCTGAGACAATATTTTTTTATAAAAATATCAAAGCCGATGAACCTTTAAATGAAATTAATTGTAACTTTTTTGTAGAAACAATCAAACACAATCGTACAAAAGTAATAAAATCGAAGCTATTTAGTAGCTATTTAGAATAGTCTTAAAAACAACTTTTTTACCATAGGTTCTACAGAACGTGTATGTATAAGGAAAAATGTATAGATAAATAAATAATAAATATATGGGACACGTACACACTCGGTCGTCTATCCCCAAAATAAGTAACTTAATACTTGTGTTATGGGTGACAGACAACTGGTAGGTATATTATACATATCGACTGTGAACCAGCAATATGTCCTATCTCAATTTTAAGCCAAAACACTTTTTAACGGCATTGGGTACTACTGCCCATCATTTACCGTATCAACATGTATTATCTACTAGAAATTTTGTAAATAAAGAAACATATTTAAAGCCAACTGTTTTTTTATTTCTTTAAAATTATTGCGAATGTATTAATAATCACGTTTTTTCTTCGTACTGATAAGTTGACAAAAATACGATAGGACAATTTGCCAGTTCACAATCGATATATAATTTTAAATACATACTTAAATACAAATACACACCCAGGCTCGAAGTACCAACAAATTGTGTATAGACAATGTTGGCCCTCGGCGGGAATCGAACCCACGACCCGCGGAGCAGAATGTAGGGTCACTAACCACTGCGCCAACGGGCCAGTCAAATACACTAGATAAATAGATAGATACATTGTTTGGGTAAAATGTGTGAAAACCGTTAAGTGGTAAGCTCAAATACTCATTTAAAATTTAGTTATTACCAGTACGCCAATCAACAAGTGAGAAGATATTATAGATATACTATAGATATATTATAGATATATAAGTGGGTAGTGACCCTGCCTTCAGCTCCGCGGGTCGCGGGTTCGATTCCCGCCGAGGGCCAACATTTCCTATAAACAATTTTGTAGACGACGATTTCTCCGTTTCGTATTTAATAATAAAGATTAATTAATAAGATAGGTTGTAGAATAGAGTATTTTAAAATAAACATTTATAGTAATCGTCTTTTATTCGTAAATGGTTAAGTTAGTTAATAAGACATACGTAATAGTTATAAGGCGTATACGTAAGTTGCTAGACTAAGAACCTTAGTTAATAGTTATTGTTAAATAAAGATAGTGCGAGTGCAAGCGCTACGCGTGTATAAAAGCGCCCCACCCGAGCCCGAACGGTCATGGACTTCATCCAGACGCCCCCTAGAGTCTCAATTTACAACAAACGTCTAGATTGGCAAAAGGAAGTCAAATACTTAGGTGTTATCTTTCAACCCACCCTATCCTTCATCCGACACATCCGCGTTGTCCGCAACCGGGCGGCATACGCCATGGGACGCGTCTATCCGATATTGTGCAAAACTAGTAAACTGTCACTTCGCAACAAAGTAACGCTTTACAAGACTTGCATTAGACCCATAATGACCTATGCGAGCGTCGCGTTCGCGCACGTTCCTAAGTCACGACTGTGTCCGTTGCAGACACTTCAAAATCGATTCATGCGTACAGCCACTGGCTGTCCGTGGTTCGTGCGCAACGTGAATCTCCATAGAGATCTCGAACTTCCCACGATAGCCGATCTTTTCAAACGATTCTCGGAGACTTACTTCGAGAAAGCGTCCACACATCCAAACCCCCTTATAGCGGCCGCGTCCAACTATAAGGTGTTTAACTTCCCCAACCGATTTCACAGGCGCCCTAAGAGCGTCCTCAACGACCCCAACGATGCTATTACAGCATCCAACAAGATATACACACAATACACACACAAACAGCGTCTTCGCCGGCGAAGACGAGGTCCCCGCTTGCTTGTGTCAAGCGGCCGCAGCCCTCTGCCGCGGCCGCCGTGATGCAGACTTCTTCAAAGTCAATGTGTTAGATACAGTCCTCCAAAACGCGCCGCTTTAAGCCGAGGTTCGGTCTCGCAGGAGACACCCTTAAGGCGACGCTCCCAATAAGTTACGAGTGCCTAAAAAACACTCGCTTCTTATCAATTTTACCCGGCGAAGCTTCTGCGCTCGCCCATCCCACCGGTGACGCTGTAAAAGCCATTAGGGCTAACAGCATTAGACACATTCGAAAAAAAAAAAAAACCCGAACGGTCACTTCGCTCGCCGGCACGATAGCGCGCGCACGCCGCCACACTCAAGAATCCACACGTGTTTTATTACTCGCTGTACCAATTATATCCGCTACAAATTTGTTGGTTCTTCGAGCCTGGGTGTGTATTTGTATTTAAGTATGTATTTAAACTTATATATGTAGTATATCTACCAGTTGTCCGTCACCCATAAAACAAGTATTAAGTTACTTACTTTGGGGATGGACGACCGTGTGTGTAAATGTCCCATATATTTATTATTATTATTACTAGAAAATCTGTGATTCATAAATACATATAATTCTCCAAATGTAATTTCATCCGTGATATACTCAAACTTGTGAAGAATTTACTTTAAAAGTTAGCTTGTCTTACAAGCGAATTAAAGCTTTTCTTCTAATTAGCACTATAGTTGTTTTCCCACTATAGTAATCCATGTTTTAGCAATTGTTTTAAATTGCATATGCATTGCATGTTATAATAATTAGACCTCGTAAGCAATAAGGAATCTTTGAGGCAAGATTCTACATTATGTAGTAAATATCTGTCCTATCCAATAGGAGCATATAATCCTTTATATGATCGTTTCATTCTAACATCTTTACGATACTAAAACAGTTTCTTCAGGCGTGTTATTTTAAGAAATGTTTCTTATTTACTTCAAAATTTTACAATTCTATATTTATTATAAAAAACTTTTGACTAAAAGCTCTCAAAGAATAAACTTTTAGTACAACAGGTACAAATATCAACAAGATATCTTTTTTCTTCAAGAAATACGGCTTTGATATTTTTTGATTTTTTTTTTATATTCGTCCGGATTATAATGTTTTATATAAAAGAACGAAAACCAAAATTGATATACTATGGAGAGAAAAATTGTAGCAAAAATTGGAACAAAAATTTTAGTTTCACGAATTATTCTGTAAAAAAAATTCAAATGAGCATAGCTAATAAGGATGTGATATATTTTAAAGATTTCTGCATAGAACTTGCTTTTCTATTTTGTAATACTGTCGAAGCCTCTTTTGTTTAACGGTAACAAAGTTTATCTTTTTTTATTAATTTTTAAAGAGATAATTTCACAATACTGTTTGAATTCAAATATTTAATCTACAATTTGTGCCAATTCTTGTTATCCATTTTTTACCGTCTTACACTTTTTTAAACTAATTTACACAATTTTGGAATGTGAAAACATACAAGTCGAAACAATACAATTTTGGTATAGAGAGCAAAAGAGAGTAGATTATCCGAAAATATTAAGTAGTAGGTATTTGTTATCGATCTGCAGGCGGAATATAAAAAGTAGCAAACAGCCGTTGTTCATAACTGAGCTAAGCAACAGCAAGCTTTAACAGCCATTAGTATACCCCTAGTATAAGTTTACATTTCAAATATCATAAATCTGATTAGTAGAAAAAACTAGTACAAAACCGGCCATCATTCTTCAAAAAAGTAAAATTATTGGTAAATCTTATAATTATTAATGTTGAGAAACCGGCTATACTCACGTCTTATTTTATCGGATGAGCCCGACTAGTTTCAAGCCCATAGGCTCTCATAATTAAAATTAATATCTTATAATTAAAAAAATGTAAATAATTAATTTTAGTATTAGGTCATATTATCATCGGTTTGTATTCACTCGTACAAAAGTCGTTCAAATAATTAAAAACCCTTCATATATTTTTGTTTATATATTATATCTAGTTACTTGTCTTTGAAACGTATTTAAAATAAATAAAACGGGTAAAAAATGAGATAAAGTTTAGTATCTCTTCCGAGTTAACGTGATTTTGTCTTAAGCTATATTTTCATTTACCATAATGAAAGATGACTATTTTAAAATGGGAATCAGCCTATCGTTGGATAATCACAAGATTGATGATTAAATAATATTAAATTTCATTTAAATAGATTAAATAATAGGTAGTAAAGACCTTCTGTCTAACATGTTTTAATAACTGTTACTATCGACAAAAGTAATAATAAAATTATTTTGCTATAATCCGCGATACCGTAAATAGAAAATATTTATAGTGCTAAATGTATAGTGGACTATCTGATAAGTGCAGGCTTCGTAAAAACACTTGCACAAACCTCCACCACCGCCACCACAATACACAAGCACTACACACGTTCACTATCACAAACTCAACGATCGTTTCGCCCCGCAACCGAAGCATCATCAGGAGATAGACTCCAATCTGTTCAATCTGGTTTGCGATTGAACAGACAGTCCACTATACATTTAGCACTATATATATTTTCTATTTACTGTATGGCGGATTATAGCAATTTATTGACAAAACAACATCGGAACCTTTCAATTTCGAAAAGGGTGTTAGGCAGGGCTGGATACTCTCGCCAATTTTATTTAATACTAATATTATAAAGAGGAAAGATTTGTATGTATGTTTGTTACGTTTTCACGCAAAAACTACTGGACCGATTTCAAAAATTCTTTCACCATTGGAAAGCTGCTTTTTCACTGAGCAACATAGGCTATATGTCATTTTCAAAAAAAATAGGGATCCCTAATAATTTAATATATATGGAGAGTATATCATCAGAAGAGCATGTGAAGATTGGAATGGTGGCGTAACTATAGGTGGCACTACGATCTACGCTGATGATACCACCCTGATAGCCAGTAACGAAGCCGAAATGGTCAACATCCTGGACAGGATTGAGCGAATTAGCCTAGAAATGGGTCTCAAAATCAATCACGATAAAACCAAGCTCATGGCGGTTGACCGTGGCAATAAACTTCAATTCACTGGAGCTCTGAAACTCGAAACAGTCGAAGATTTCATCTATCTGGGGACTAACATTGGCAATAATGCCTCGTGTGAAAAGGAAATTAGAAGACGCATAGGAATGGCCAAAAGTGATGAGCCAACTGCAAAGAATATGGAGAGATCGTAATATCTCCCGCAAGACCAAGATAAAACTAGTAAAAACCTTGGTATTCTCCATATTCAGCTACGGAGTAGAGACATGGACGTTAAAGAAAGCTGATCGCGACCGCATCGATGCTTTTAAGATGTGGTGCTGGCGAAAAATGCTTCAGATCCCATGGACAGCCGGAAGCACAAATGCGTCTATTTTGCACGAGCTAAATGTAAGGACCCGACTCTGATCTGTCTGCCTACGAAGAGTGCTTGAGTTTTTTGGTCACATTGCTCGAAAAGAAGGTGACAACCTCGAGCAACTCATGGTTACCGGCAAGATTGACGGTAGAAGACCTCGAGGACGCAGCCCAATTCGGTGGACTGATCAGATCCGAACTGCCTTGGACGCAAATCTACACGTTGCTCTTCATTCGGCGAAGGCAAGGGACAAATGGAGAGCAACCGTCCAAAAGATGATCACTCGGCAATAGGGATCACGACCCTCAGCAATGAGGATAACAATGCGAGGAGGAGAATTATAGCGAAATAATTTTATTATTACTTTTGTATTATGGATCTCCGCAAAACGCCTAATTCTATGAATTATTTGTTGCTATCGATTTAAACCATGGTTCTACAGTGGAAAATATATGTAAGATAAAAAAATCATATAAAACATACCAATATGTAAACTCATATTAAGGGTATGCTGCTTATATATATAATTTCGTCCACATGTTTGTTTATGCATCGCTTTTGTTCGGAATTAAGACAATCGGGCTTGAAGAGACGCAATATGCTGTTCAAGCTCTCGTACTCGATGTTGGCTGTTTTGCAACTGTCGTTTCACGATCCTCAACTCTTCACCTTGTCGATTGAATGCTAGACGTAACTGGAATATAAAATAAATGTTTATTACATTTTTTTTTCTATTATCTATATGTATATATGAAGATGGATGAAAGAAGAGTGCTTGCAAATGAGATGAGAATGTTAAGATGGATGTGTGGTGTGACAAGATTGGATAAAATAAGAAATGAGTATATAAGTATGAAAGTTGCGCCCATTGTAGAAAAGATGAGAGGCGCAAGATTGGGATGGTATGGACATGTAATGAGGAGGGATGAAAATCATGTGACTAAACGAGTGTTGGATATGAATGTGGATGGATATGTGACTAGAGGGAGGCCTAAAAAGAGATGGTTGGAATGTGTGAAGTATGACATGCATATAAAAGGAGTAGCGCCAGAGTTGACGAATGATAGAAGAGAATGGAAGAGGAAAACATGTTGTACCGACCCCACTTAGAGTGGGATAAGGGTAGGAGAAAGAAGAAGATCTATATGTATATATGCAGAATTATATAGCGAATGAGTGCAGACATACAGGAGGGCTGGGCCCCGAGGCCCCCAAGCCCAGGGTGGCCCCTGAACTTCATCTCCCCTCCCCCCATGGAGTACGTCGAATTCGGAACATAGTTCAGGACGAATTTGGAACACGATGATATATTTTAAACAATGTAATTTTTGTACATAAAAATATAAAGAATTATAAAACGATAGGTGATGTATATAATAGACAAAGTAGGAACCGACATAAGCTTGCGACTCCTGCTTTGCGCCTAGCAAAAGTACGTAAATCGTGTGTGGGTTTGGGTATAAGATTCTATAATAAAATTCCAAAATCAATTTTGGCCATGCCATTACAGCAGTTTAAAACCACTGTTAAAAAGAGGCTGATACAGAAAGCCTACTATACTGTTGAAGATTACTTAGATGATAAGGATGTGTGGATATAGGTGCACCTCTACCCTGTACAAGACAGTAATAAATAAATGTAACTAGTTCTAAGATATATATTTTTAAAAGAGCAACCGCCGAGTTTCTTGCTGGCTCTTCTCGGCAGGAACAGCTTTCCGAACCAGCAGTAAAGTTGACGATTCAAAAGCACTTGTTTACAAGTTTACTTGAATAAAAATATTTAAAAATGTAAAAAAGTAATGTAAAAAGGTTAAACTAGTACTTGCCTAATTAATAATTTTTAAAAAAACATTTAAATTCAAAATATTCTTTATTCAAGTAAACTTGTAAACAAATGCTTTTGAATCGTCAACTTTACTGCTGGTTCGGAAAGCTGTTCCTACATAGAAGAGTCAGCAAGAAACTCGGCGGTTGCTCTTTTTAAAATATAAATCTTAGAACTAGTTACATTTATTTATTACTGTCTTGTACAGGGTAGAGGCGCACCTATATCCACACATCCTTATCATCTAAGTAATCTTCAACAGTATAGTAGGCTTTCTGTATCAGCCTCTTTTTAACGGTGGTTTTAAACTGCTGTAATGGCATGGCCAAAATACAAATAACGGGAACGGACGACCGTGTGTGTAAGTGTTCCATATATCTATTTATTATTATTATTTATTTATCTTACGTTTTTTATGGTACATAAACTGTGATAGCCTAGCGGTGAGACCGTGCTACTCTTTCAAGGGGAACACGAGTTCAAATCCGGGCAGGCACCAATGAGTTTTTCTATTAAAACTCATTGGTATAATTGATACTTGCAATTTATCACACGCTTTTCGGTGAAGGAAAACATCGTGAGGAAACGTGCATATCTCTAGAGTATGCTAGGGATATGTGTAACCTACCAATCCGCATTGGAGCAGCGTGGTAGGTCTCAGCTCCAATCCTTCTCTCCAAAAACGGGGAGAGGAGGCCCAGCAGTGGGCATAGTAACAGGCTGTTACTTTGCTTTTGCTTTTACTTTGGTACATAAATAAATAAATAATGTTGGTGGGAAATATTTAATACCTCGTGTTCAGTGTTGAACACGTCCCCTTGGTTGATCTGCTTGTAGAGAGGGACGGGTTCAGTCTCGCCAGTCTGCTTGCCGAACATTCGCTGCAGTTGGTGGAACTTAGTGTTCTGATTCGCAGATGTCTTCTGACACTTCTCAGTCACTTGCACCTAGCAAACGAATATAGTCCGTTAGTAAATCAAATCAAATCAAATCAAAATAATCTTTATTCAAATAAACCATTTCAGGCACTTTTGAATCGTCAAGCATCAATATGATTAATGAAGCTACAACTGGTTCGGAATGTTGCTCTTACCGAGAAGAACCAGCAAGAAACTCGGCGGTCAATCAAGTATGCTCCATAATCAACATGCTCCTGCCCTTATCTCACTACATGTCACAACATGTTATAAACATGTTGTCTCATGATTTGGCTACGTATTTTACGACCGGCCGCCTGCCTGACGTCAACTTACCTTAGTCGCCTCTTACGACACCTCGGTAAGAAATGAGGGCGGTCTATTCTACTCAGCCGGATACCACACGGCCGGTCGACTTACCTTAGTCGCCTTTTACGATCCCTAGGTAAGAAATGAGGGCGTTCTATTCTACTCAGCCGGATACCACACGACCGGTCGACTTACCTTAGTCGCCTTTTACGACCCCTCGGTAAGAAATGAGGGCGGTCTATTCTACTCAACCGGATACCACATGGTGGGTCAACTTACTGGCCTTTTGGTCAGAGGCGATTGAATGCTAGACGTAACTGGAATACAAAATAAATGTATATTACAGTTTTCAGGTATCTATAGGTAAAAGTAAAAAGTAGCGGCCTGTTAATATCCCACTGCTGGGAATAGGCCTCCTCTCTCCGTTTCTGGAGAGAAGGGTTGGAGCTAAGACCTACCACGCTGCTCCAATGCGGATTGGTAGGTTACACATATCAACAGAATTCTCTAGATATGCAGGTTTCCTCACGATGTTTTCCTTCACCGAAAAGCGTGTGATAAATTGCAATTATGAATTAGACACATGAGTTTTAATAGAAAAACTCATTGGTGCCTGCCCGGGTTTGAACCTATGTTCGTCTCTAGAGAGTCGCACGGTCTCACCATTGGGCTATCACAGCTTGTATCTTGTATCTATATTGTATCTATAGGTACTCATGCAGAATTACATAGCGAAGGAGTGCAAACAGACAGAGCTAGATGGGGGAGTGCCCCGGGGCCTCCAAACTCAGGGAAACCTCCCTGAGTTTGGAGGAACGGAATCCGATGCAGAATTACATAGCGAAGGAGTGCAAAAAGACAGAGCTAGATGGGGGAGTGCCCCGAGGCCTCCAAACTCAGGGAAACCTCCCTGAGTTTGGAGGAACGGAATCCGATGCAGAATTACATAGCGAAGGAGTGCAAACAGACAGAGCTAGATGGGGGAGTGCCCCGGGGCCTCCAAACTCAGGGAAACCTCCCTGAGTTTGGAGGAACGAAATCCGATGCAGAATTACATAGCGAAGGAGTGCAAAAAGACAGAGCTAGATGGGGGAGTGCCCTGGGGCCTCCAAACTCAGGGAAACCTCCCTGAGTTTGGAGGAACGGAATCCGATGCAGAATTACATAGCGAAGGAGTGCAAACAGACAGAGCTAGATGGGGGAGTGCCCCGGGGCCTCCAAACTCAGGGAAACCTCCCTGAGTTTGGAGGAATGGAATCTGATGCAGAATTACATAGCGAAGGAGTGCAAACAGACAGAGCTAGATGGGGGAGTGCCCCGGGGCCTGCAAACTCAGGGAAACCTCCCTGAGTTTGGAGGAACGAAATCCGATGCAGAATTACATAGCGAAGGAGTGCAAACAGACAGAGCTAGATGGGGGAGTGTCTCGGGGCGTCCAAACTCAGGGAGCCTTGGAGTACGTTCACACGGAATCCGGAACACAAAGGACACGGAAAATACGATTTCAAACTTTGTTATTAATGTTAAAACATGTTGTTAATGTTAAGTTGGGGCCATAGTCTTACTTTTTTCCCCAGGGCCCTCAGTTACCAAGCTAGGTCCATTGAATAATTTATAGAATTAGGCGTTACTTTGCGGAGATCCATAATACAAAAGTAATAATTAATTAATAACCCGATACGGGCAGGATTCGTAAAAACACATGCACAAACCTTCACCACTTCCACCATACTAACTTATCAAACATACTACATTTTGATAAAACTGAATACAAAAGTAATAATAAAATTATTTTGCTATAATCCGCGATACAGTAAATAGAAAATATATATAGCTTTACGATTTTGTCGTGGAGTCTATCTCCTGATGATGCTTCGGTTGCGGGGCGAAACGGTTGTTGAGTTTGTGATAGTGAACGTGTGTAGTGCTTGTGTATTGTGGTGGAAGTGGTGGAGGTTTGTTATAGTATGACCTAATACTAAAATTAATTATTTACATTTTTTTTAATTATAAGATTTACCAATAATTTTACCTCTTATATCTTGAAGAATGATGGCCGGTTTTGTACTAGTTTTTTCTACTAATCTCATTTATGATATTTGAAATTCTTGTAAACTTATACTAGGGGTATACTAATGGCTGTTAAAGCTTGCTGTTGCCTAGCTCAGTTATGAACAACGGCTGTTTGCTACTTTGCTTTTGGTGATCGTTTCGTTACATATAAATATTGTTTTAATACCTGTGGCATGTCGTTGTCGTGGTTATCCTGCCACGTTGCTAGCGGGCGGTAGTCTGGAGTCGTTTCCCGGGACAGGAACGCAAACTTTTTCCTGTTGTTAGCATCTTGTGGTTGCAGCGCTGGCGCATCTTTGTTAGTGCGAGGTTTGTGAGTTGATATCGTCACACCTGGATTGAAATTAAACAAGTGATTTATAAAATGAAATCAAATCTCGACTGATCGTCGCCTTAAGTCGTCACAAGTTCCATCCCTATTGTATAACCATGTTGCTTTACACTATTAAACTCCATCCAATTTACATATTTGTACTTGTTTCGCTACATGTCAGTCAGTATTTTATTTCTTTTTTTAGTCTACGACTTAACTTTTTTGAGCAACTTGAGACCATTAAACATAACAATGGCACTTCTTAACGATCAGGTAAATGTTTCTAGTTCACGTGTTCGGAGGCAAAATAAATACTGGGGTTCGAACCACTTAGTATATAACTATGCTTGCTTGAATGATGCGTCGATTTGCAGTTTTGTCGATATGCATCGGTTGCGGGACAAAACGATTGTTGAGTTTGTGATAGTGAACGCGTGTATGTACTTATACGAATCCTACATGTATCAGGTATGAAAACGTATAGTCCACTCTACAATAGCATTATATATATTTCTATTTACTTTATCGTGGATTTTAGGAAATAATTTTGTGACTACTTTTGTATATTTATAAATGTAAAAACGATTGAATTTATACGTTTTTGAACGTGACTTGTGTTTGAAATATCTGATATACAGTCTAGCTGCAAATTTCACTATGTTAAACGTTTTTAAGAAAATGTTTTTACCGGTCTTCATGCTGATGAGTAGAGGTGGTGCGTTGATTCCGCTAAGCCAGTCGCGGGAGCTCAGTGCTGGTTGAGGAGCTGCAGTATCGGGGTACAAATCCTCCTAAACAACATGCCGAATGAATAAGTCTATAATAAGAATCTACATAACACATACTGAAGTGCATTATTTATAAATTATGTTCAGGGGAAGTAGCGCCTATTATAAAAAAATATGAGATGTGGTTGGCATGGACACGTAATGAGGAGAGTTGAAAATAATATTGAAACTTTTTTTATTTGACATAAAATATATAAATATACGCCGTGTGATATCCGGCATAGAATAGATCACCCTCCTTTCTTACCGAGGTGTCGTATGAGACGACTAAGGTATATGCCGTGTGGTATCTGGCTGTATAGAATAGACCACCCTCATTTCTTACCGAAGTGTCGTAAAAGGCGACTAAGGTAAGTTGGCGTCAGGCAGGCGGCCTAAAATACGTAGCCAAATCATGTGACAACATGTTGTAACATGTTCTACCGACCCCACTTAAGAGTGGGATAAGGGCAGGAGTAACAATGAATGAAAGATAAAATATATAAATATATGCGACATTTACACACGGTTTTCGGCATATATAATTTTAACTACATAGTTAAATACAGATATACACGCAGGCTTGAAGAACCAACACATTGTTTATAGAAATTGTTGCCTTTCAGCGGGAATCGTACTTTCGATCCGCGAAGATGAAAGCGGGGTCACCACCAAGGGCATAAAGCCTAATACATAGATCAATTAACTTATAAAAGATTTCTAAAATTCGGCTTTTATTAAGTTGCGCTTACAAATAGTGACCCTGACTTTCAACCTAGGTTAAACCTCAGAAAGTCGGAGGCTTAGTTCGTAAACTAAAACAATAGCAACAGCATTCCTTATAAAACTAGACATTAGAAATGACTCTTACATGCTATGTGTTGTATGTATTGAGTAGTTGTGTATGTGTGTGTGTGTGTGTGGTGTGTGGGGTGTGTGTGTGTGTGTGTGTGTGTGTGTGTGTGTGTGTGTGTGTGTGTGTTGTATGTGTGAGTCACTATGAGTGTGTGTGTATGAAATAGGGTCTTAGTTAAGATCAAACATGACAAAAGAATTAGAAATATGAATGTGGATTGGTATATGACTAGAGCGAGGAATAAAAGAGGTGGCTGGATTGTGTGAAGTATATGCATTTAAAAGGATTGCTAGAGTTGACTAATGATAAAAGATAAATAATATTGTGTCGACTCCACATAGATTGGGATAAGGGCCGGAGAGTGGAGTGCTCATGGATGTTGTGGGTCACGGGTTCAATCCCCTTACAAAATCGATATATTCCCGTACCTGAAAGCAGTCAGACTTGCGCGGCACTATCATGGATATGGGTTCGCAGAGTCCCCGCGATGTGTGCAGCTTGTAGAACCGGAACACTTCACACATGGAGGTGTTTACACCGCGCTTTGGCATAAAACCCAGCCCCCTCTAATAATATATACAAAAAATATCATTAAAAAATATTGTTACACAGACCCAGTTAATAAATATTGTTACACAGACCCTTAGTTAGTATTTATAATAATAATTAACTTTATTGTTGTTATCAAAATGGAATTATTTAAAAAAAATAATATATGAAATGAAAGCAATACTTAGATAATATCATATGAATATTAGGCCTTAAGTATTAGATGTAGTTGAGACTCATAAAATAGATACCAAATAAGACTTAAAGTAAATATAAAATGTAATGTAATGTAAATGTAATAGATATGTGTAAATAAGAATTAGATAAGAAACCCCTAGTATAAGAAAGGAATAGAAAAATAAAAATAAGTGTACAACAGTTATTTCCCTGTTAGACTAAGAATTAGATAGTTAGCTATAGGCGGGAGTCCCAAAGTCGAAAGTTAGAAAGAATTGGTATGCATGGATGAATAAATGCGAGAACTGGTATGAAAGAGTAATAAAGCAAACATAGGCTCCGATCAAGTTGGAGGAGATAGATAAGAAAAAAAAATTAAAAAAAAAAAACTAAAACAAAACAATTTAGCACTGACAGAGATATCATAAAGTAAAACAAAAAACTTTGATACACATAATCATAAAACGAAAAACATCAACACCTCAAAAATGCCAATGCAGTGTGTATAATGTGCGAGTTGTATGAATGTATGCATGAATGTCTTACTTGTATTTAAACTTTATTTTAATATTAATTTCCTGTTTCAGTATAAATGAATATAAACAGCCTTACTAACGATTTTATCTAAGAAAAAAAATTGGACACAATAATAATTGGAACTTCATTATAATAATTTGACTAATTTTTTTTTTACTCTTTATTGATTTTTTTTGTTTTTTTTTTCATAATTATAATTAGACTACAACTGGCAAGACAAATGACCAAGATTACCTATTTTTTAAATAGTTATTTGGTGTTGCCAGATATTTTAAATTAGAATACATTCATAAAAGATGTTAAAGTTAAGTAGTAAAGTTAAGATTCTAAGATTACATTTAATGTCTTACATTTCTTAAATTTTAATGTTCTAATTACTTTATGACTATATTATTCTTGATTTATTCTAATTTGAACAAATGGAATATTTCTTTTTATGCGATAAGGCTAGCACCTGGCTGCTATCTCGCGTGATGGAATGCAAAAGATGCAGCCTAAGATGAACCGCGCTTGCCAAGTAGGTGCCTATTCACTCGTCTCTTGAATCCGGGAAGATAGATACAGGAAGGCAATTCCATAAATTCAAATTCAAATTCAAAATATTCTTTATTCAAATAAACTTGTAAACAAGTGCTTTTGAATCGTCGACTCTATTGCTGGTTCGGAAAGCCGTCCTACCGAGAAGAGACAGCAAGAAAATCGGTGGAGCTCTTTTAAAAAAGAAGATTCTTAATACTAATTACATTTTGTCATAGCTATCGTGCACAAGGTCAAAGAGCAGCTATATCCACGCATTCTTATCATCAATGTAAGCCTCCACGGTATAATATTTCTGTATCAGCCTCTTTTTAACAGTATTTTTAAATTGCTGTAATGGCAAAGTTAAAATTGATTGTGGTATTTTGTTATAGAATAGAGTACTACTAGAATAATACGAGAATAGAGTACATACTTGGTGGAGCTTTTTGTTAATAGTATCAATATATATGGAACAATATATTATACAGCACTTACTTGAGGATTTCCAGACAAGAATTGATTCAGGAAATGGACGTAAGGCTGCTCGTCAACAACTTCGTAGTAGCGGATATTGCCGTCGCCTTTTCCAGCGAGATATACCTTACAAACAGAAGCGTCTATAAGCCAAACAAACCAATAGAAATACTTAGAAATTATACATGTTTTTGTGCATGTTATCTAAAATTATGTAGGTACAGGTAGGAACAATTGGTATCTCGCATAATTAAGCACTATTGTCCAAGCAATTCTGCACTACTTGAAGAAACGGAATGTCGAACCGCTGTTTTCAAAAATTGAAATTTGACAGATTCGCAAAAACTTTTCGCAACATAATATACGTCTCGCAATACAATTGTAAAATACGCTATTAAACGAGTCTAAATCAATTCAAGCACGCTTATTACTTGAAGATTGGTCCTTCGAGCCGGATGCAATACAATTGTAAAATACGCTATTAAACGAGTCTAAATCTTCTATACGTCTATCCGAAATGATAATTGCAATTTATCACACGCTTTTCGGCGAAAACAGCGTGAGGAAAGCTAAACATCTCTAGAGAATTCTAGAGATATGTGTAACCCACCAATCCGCATTGGAGCAGCATGGTGGGTTTTAGCTCCAATCCTTCCCTCAAAAAAAACGGAGATAGGAGATAAGTTTTTTTATAGAAAATTTAAAGGTCTCTCTTGGTAAAGGCTATGAGTTTCACCATGTAGATATCTTGCTTTAAATATTATGAAGTATTTTTTTTAAGGAAGATACTTTAAAGAAAAGAAAAACAGATATTTTACCATATTAGTGTCATAGTCGTAATATGGAAAAACGACTCCGGACGAGCTGTCAATGGTCTCGCAGACCAGAGGCTTGGTCAGGTCGTGCTGGTCCCAAACCGCGTATTGCCGGTCGCTGTACCGGGAGAAGCCGGTCGTGAGCACTTTGCCCTGACCTCCGAGGAATGTGCACTTGGACGCTTTGGTGCCAGTGTGGCATTGGCCTTCCTGGAAAATTGAAAAAAAAAAATTCTTGTACCTAACTATAAAAAGGTGATAATAAATACAAATTCTATCTGTTTTTACGCTAGCTCAGCTAATCCGCTAGAGCAATATAGATAAAATTTGCTACAATTGACGCTTGAGTAGAATAGGCCACCCCCATTATTTAAATCTTTATGCAGTTTTAAAAGAATGCTTAAAAATTACTATCTCTCACTATCTGCTTAGGACGACTGCTCAATCCTGATGCATTTATATGTATATGTATACTTTATTTATGACTATATGTGTAAATTCATATTTTTATATATGTAGTATTTGTGTATATAATCTATTTATGTATGATTATATTGTGTATATAATCTTCTTTCCTTTAGTTGATAAGTTCCCTAGCCTAGGCAACCTTTGTTGCCTGGAAGAGATCGCTATTTAGCGATAAGGCCGCCTCACTGTATCACGCAGTTTATATTGTTATTTCTGTATTTCAGTTTTATTGTAAATTCTGTGGTGTACAATAAAGAGTGTTTCTATTCTATTCAATTCTATTTACCGAGGTGTCGTAAAATGCGACTAAGATATGCTTACCCGCCGTGTAGTATCCGGCTGAGTAGAATAAACCACCCTCATTTCTTACCGAGGTGTCGTAAAATGCGACTAAGGTATGCTTACCCGCCGTGTGCTATCCGGCTTAGTAGAATAGACCACCCTCATTTCTTACTGAGGTGATGTAAAAGGCTATAAGGTAAGTTGACGCCAGGCGACCGGACGTAAAATACCAAGCCAAATCACATAACATGTTTAAAACATGATGTACCGACCTCACTTAGAGTGGGATAAAGGCAGATGCTGATGAAACTTATACGAGTATACCAATATATAGTTATAAAATTAAGTAATCACTGTTTTTTCTCGGGGAATAGAAAAATGTAATATTTTACATATTTTAACACAAAATCGACGTCAACGAAGTTGCTCGTACCACTCGGTATTAGTATTCGTAGCAACTGTATAATATAAAGGAAAAGTCGTATTTGATACTAAAGTAAGGTATAGTACCCGGCAATAAATAATGCACATGGAGAACTTAGAACGTAACAGCCGGCCAATTCGGTTTCGTAGAGCGCTGTCACTATCACACACGGGTTCGTCAGTCTGTGCGACAGAAACGATGGTCTATTAAGCAGAATCCAGCCGATTTCTCTGAGCCTCGATGTGCATTATTTATTGCCGCGTACTATACATATAGTACAAAGAACAGTAAGATACAATATCACAACCATTAGCATATTTTAAGTAATTAACCCTTTTTTAATCTATCCATATTATAAAACATAGTCTCCCAAAAGCTGCCTGTCTACATGCGATCGATTTTCTCGAAATCTACTGATTATTTATTGCCGCGTACTATTATAATCTAGTAGTAGTAAATATCCCAACCTATAATATACTTGCGATAATTTTATCAGAAAGAAACCAAATAAAAAAATACCACATAAATCATACCAATCATTTTTTGTTTTAATTGGCCGATGGAAAAATTCATTAACGTTCATTTAAGGCAATTAAATGAAAACAAACATCATGAAAAATCAAAACAAATGAAAAATCTTTAACAAAATACGGCAGATGGTCGTGACTTTATCGCCCGTTTCGCTTTAGACCAGAAAAATAGTTATAACGATGTATTTTGCTACATAAAAAAATATATATAGATATATATTTTTGAATAAATATGTATTTTTCATTTTTTTACACCGTGGAATCTAAAAGTAATAATAAAATTATTTCGCTATAATCCGCGATACAGTACAGCAGTTTTTACGAATCCTACACGTATCGGGTATGAAAATACGGAGAGTCCACTATACATTTAACACTATATATATTTTCTATTTACTGTATCGCGGATTATAGCAAAATAATTTTATTATTACTTTTGCATTATGGATCTCCGCAAAGTAACACCTAATTCTATAAATTACCCTGGAATCTATAGCTTTAAGGTCATAAATTCGCATTTTATTACATAACATTACATTATATTTATACATAACATTCTATCGGTTAATAATTATTAATAAAATTAAAGTAAAGAATATTTTTGTATACAGTCTACTGTCTAGTAATTATACCTATGACGTCACTCTTTAACGGTCACAAATAGAAGTTATAACAAGCAATATAACAGAACTAACTACTTTGCTATAATCCGCACGGGTTAAGTGAATGCATGCAAAGCCAATGTGTATGAAGCAGGCAAAATCTACGCACCTTATACATGCAGGACAAACCACCACACGCACCCCAAGGTGCAATTCACCAGCAACAACGCACACAAAGGCAGCACACACACCCACCACCACAATCTCGACGATCGTTTCGCCCCGAAACCGAAGCATCATCAGGAGGATAGGCTCCACGACAAAAATCGTAATGCGCCGCGCTACCCATACAAGCAGTCTTAAATAGTTCAACTCCCACCAATACCCTCCCCTCCGAACACATGTAGCAAAACGGAATTAGATACATTTACTTGCTCGGTAATTAAGTGACCATTGTTATGTTTTATTATCTCAAGTTGCTCTAACGTATTGAGTCGGAGTCCCTTATCACAAGTGTGGAGAATATGAAATGAATGGTCACTAGGCACTTTATGACCGCTTTCCAGCAAAGAAGTTATAAGTATACTTACGGAAAGGACGATACCCCGTCTCGGTTCGATCACTCTCAGTTTCTTGTCCTTGGACGTTGTCGCGATAAGGGATCCGTCCCGGTTGAATGACATGCAATAGATGACGTCAGTATGACAGTCGATGATCTTGACTGCTTCTCCTTTACCCACGTCCCATACGAAGATCTAGATCAAAGATCTATCTATTATTATTAAAACTTATTTACATAAATAAATAAAAGAATTCATCATCATCATCATCATCATTCTCCTGCCCTTATCCCACTCTAAGTGGGGTCGGCACTTGTTACAAACATGTTGTCACATGATTTGGCTACGTATTTTACGACCGGCCGCCTGCCTGACGTCAACTTACCATAGTCGCCTTTTACGACACCTCGGTAAGAAATTAGGGTGGTCTATTCTATGCAGCCGGATGCCACACGGCACATATCTTAGTCGCCTCTTATGACACCTCGGTAAGAAAGGAGAGTGGTCTATTCTATTCTGCCGGAAAATAAGTAAATAAAACAATTGTTTGGAAAAAATAAAGGACACTACAAAAAAATATTTTAATATTAATAGCTATTATTATTTTTATTTTTATTTTATCTTCTAAATATAGAAATATTAAAATTGTTTGAACTGGAACTAGATTTATTTATGTAGTAATGTTTCTGGACGAAGTTGGGGTAAAAGAGAGAAGAGATGTGTGAGCGAGTGAGAGGTTAAAGATGTATTGTAATGTAGGGTGGGTATTAGAATAGGTATGAAATATCGAAAAAAAAAAATAGAGTCAAACGAGCCATTAAGGTTTGTCTATCCCATATTTATCGATGAAATGGCGATAATATTTTATTAACTTTGATGGCGGTTTCTTATTATAGCATAACACTGTACCGCTGGGCAAAGGACTTTCACTTCACAGAGAAAATATGGTGCATAGACCCATCAGACTAACTACTAAGCTGTGAAAGCCTAGCGGTGAGACCGTGCGACTCTCTAGCGACGACATAGGTTCAAACCCCAGGCAGGCACCAATGAGTTTTTCTATTAAAACTTATGTGTCTAATTGATAATTGCAATTTATCACACGCTTTTCGGTGAAGGAAAACATCGTGAGGAAACCTACATATCTCTAGAGAATTCTAGGGATATGTGTAACCTATCAATCCGCATTGGAGCGGCGTGGTAGGTCTTAGCTCCAATCCTTCTCTCCAAAAACGGAGAGAGGAGGCCTTAGCCCAGCAGTGGGCATAGTTACAGGCCGTTACTTTACTTTTATAGACCCATCAAGCTGCTCTTACACAGATTGGAAAGGTACACATAACTCAGAATGTAGGTTTCTTAATGACATTTACCTCACTGTAGAGCGCGTGATAATTTCGATGTAGTAAATATAACGGTATAATTTTTTTTGAGAAACTTATACGTGCCTAGCCAGATTAGGAAACTAAGACATGTTGGATAACTTTTAATCCAGTAATGTTTGTCAATCGTAAAAAAAGTATTTATACACCCTCATGAGAAATAAATCAGTAGAACCTCTTATTAGTGTACCAGAACAATATATTTATAGATTCTTATTATTCCATATGCCATCAAGGCATTTCTATTTGTGTCACATTAAAATGTGATTAACACAGAATAATTAAAGAATCGATATAGACAATCAAGAAAATTTAACGACAACGTATTCTGCGTATTTAAATAACGCTTCAAGAATAAAAACAGAACGTTTAACACAAAATGAATAAATCCCAACTTTTCGAAAAGTCGCATAAAACAATGACATCCGAGTAAATATAAAATTGCAGTTTTGTCCAGCGGTTTCAATAGTTTTAACGTAGAATTTCAATATTTTGACCTCAAATTTATTTACTAATCTAATATCAAGCTCACACGGCGAGATCGACCAGTCACGGGTTCAAACCCAGGGAATGATATTTAAAACTTATCACATGGTTCTCAATGAGCTGTGATAGCCCAGCGGTGAGACCGTGCGACTCTTTCGAGGGGAACACGAGTTCAAACCCGGGCAGGCACCAATGAGTTTTTCTATTAAAACTCATGTGTCTAGTTACTAATTACAATCTATCACACGCTTTTCGGTGAAACATCGTGAGGAAACCTGCATATCTCTAGAGAATTCTGGAAATATGTGTATCCTACCAATCCGCATTGGAGCAGCGTGGTAGGTCTTAGTTCCAACCCTTCTCTCCAGAAACGGAGAGAGGAGGCCTATTCCCAGCAGTGGGATTGTAACAGGTCGCTACTTTACTTTTACATGCTTCTCGATAAAAGAAAACATCGAAATCCTGTACGTCTCAGAATTCCTGGGATATATGTGAACTACCAATCTGCATTGGTACATTTAGACTCCAAACTGTATTTACAAACAGGAGAGAGGCCTTTTCCCGGCAGTGGGACAATAACGAGTAGTCACGCAACTTTACTTTTATTTCATAAATTACTCACCAAGTAATCGAATCCAGCACTCAGCAAGATATTCTCAGCGGTGGGATGCCATTCAATGTAGGCTACACGACGCTTGTGGCCGTGCAATTCCACGAGCCAATCGGTCAAATGCATGGACAAACCGCCGTCTGGGATATGCCATAGTTTAACCTGAAAGACATTTTTTTATTAAAATAATTGAGTATTTAACCTAACTAGGAGAAACTAAGGACTAACATACTTATATAATAGTTTTGATTGAAAGGTGTAGTTAAGACGCCGACAAGCGAATGTCCCCAAAAGGTATTGAGCCTAATAACGTTATAGAACAAAAGTAATAATAAAATTATTTTGCTATAATCCGCGATACAGTAAATAGAAAATATATATAGTGCTAATGAATTATCCGTTTTTTCATACCCATTACATGCAGGATTCGTAAAAACACATGCACAAACCTCCACCACTTCCACCACAATACACAAGCACTACACAGGTTCACTATCACAAACTCAACAATCGTTTCGCCCCGCAACCGAAGCATCATCAGGAGATAGACAAAATCGCAAAAGCTTTTGCGATTTTGTCGTGGAGTCTACAATCCTGCATGTAACGGGTATGAAAAAACGTGTAGTGCACTATACATTTAGCACTATATATATTTTCTATTTAGTGTATCGCGGATTATAGCAAAATAATTTTATTATTACTTTTGTATTATGGATCTCCGCAAAGTAACGCCTAATTCTATAAATTAGTTATAGAACAACTATAATAGAGTAGGTCATATAGATGGTTATTGTATCATGTATATCTATAAGCTATTTAGAAATATATTTAATAGTGGTAGTTTGAAGGCTACCTTTTTCCTGTAACAAGTAAGTACTCGGATTTTCTCATGAATTTAGTAACGTAACAGTTTTTAACATTAATAACATGAAAACAGTAATTTTCATTGTATAAAAGACTAACGTGGTGAAATCGGATTGCGTTTTTACTAATTTTATTGGAATTTCCTAATTTTTCATCACCCCTGGTCGCACCCGTTAATATGCAGCGCACCCCTCGCATTGCGGAGGCTGCGGGTCTGTACTTTACAACACCGACCGTTATTTTTTTGTTCCCGATAGAAAAAAAATTAGTATCCTCTCAATTGTACCTCAGTGTACAAAATTTAAATGTGCCAAATTTCATCTATATCGGTCCAACCGATTAGCCGTAACGGTGCAATAGACTTTCGCATTTATAATATTAGTATCGATTAGTATCGATATTGAAAACTGATTTCTAATCGCAATGATTTTTTTTTAGATATATATCTAATTGTTCAAATTGGAATGACAAATATTTGTCATTCCAATTTGTTATACCGACAAATCGCAAACATTACCGACGAGCATCAGCAATTTATTTAGCACATAGGTATTTTACGTTTCTTGCATTTATTTATAAAATTAGATCTGAAACATAGAAAAAGCTATATAGGCAGTTCCAAAAAAAGAAAATATGGAATGCCACGCCTTTTCCTAGGTCCTATATAACTCTATATCAAAATTAATCGAAATCGATTTGGTTTAGGTGTGATAATGTATCATAAAGTTAAGTTACATCTATAATAGTAATATTGAAGTATAGATAAACAAATTGTAATAGCAAGGTTGATAAACAGAGATAAATTGTGCTAACATGTACTACATTTGCTCTAAATATTGAGTAGTTTAAAAGCCGTTGAAATATCTCTACTTTAATTCTTTGAGTGCTAATATGTTTTACTTATCAAAAATAAACAAACTAGAGCTAATTTACTCTTTCAACAATATTACAAATAAATACTTGAAATAAATGTGCGACGACGGGTGAGACTTTAATGAAATATAACTAGAACTCTATATTTAGGCGTAAAATTGTAATTTTAAGGAGTAACCAAAATATTTGTTTTAGTTGTATGAAGTGAATAATGTTCCGAAAGTTAACTGGATCCTGAAGTAACGAAACATTTCAATTCTTCGGAACCACCTCTGGGCTACTCAGAGAAAATGGGCGTATAAATATTGTTAGTCAATATTTATACGCCAATTTTCTCATTTTTCATGGGCATTTTACTGTTTAAATACATATTCTTCTTGAACAACTAATTCATTTAGTAATTCTGAAATTAATACGCCTTATTACACAATTATAAATAATATAAGGTATTATTGTAATTTGTGTATAGTTGTGCTGCAATGAGCGTTGACTGACAAATTATAAAAACTGTGTGACCAAGTCTTACAGTTAACAGTTTTAAACGGTCAACAGTTTGATGCTAGTATGAAAAGCAGTATAGATAGCAACCCTTATGAACGATGTGAGTTCATAGTTCGTAAATTTAAAATAAATGTTTTGTACTGACAGAGACAAAAGTCGCGAAAATGCTAGGAGTAGAATAAATCTAAAAATATTACCGTGCAATCATCGGAACACGATGCAATGATGTTATCGTTGAACGGATTCCATTTGATATCCAACACGGGGCCTTTGTGGCCGGTGACGCGGCTCGCGTTAAAGTCCAGGCGACCAGTCTGAAACAAACACACGAATATGTTTTTTTTTTGCATATTTTACACATACTGTTAAATGCCATACGTATAAATATTCAGTCGCGTGTATGATTGTTATGAAATCGACCTGTGTTTAACTGGTATACGACGCGTTTGCTACTTACTGACCTAAATTGTGAATGTATATTAAACAAAGACTTCTCGACGTTGTTAGGATTTTTTTTTTGGTGTTCAGAACGGGTAAACTGTCCCGCCGTAAGAAAGAGGGTGGTATATTCTACTCAACCGGATACCTAACGGTTGGTGAACTTACCTTAGTCACCTTTGACGACACCTCGATAACAAAAAAGGGTGGTCAATTCTCCTCTTTTTCTTTTTTTTCTTTTCTTCCTTTTTTTCTTTTCATTCATTCTTCCTTTTTTTTCTTAATTCTCCTCTGTCGTATATCACACAGCGGGTCGACTTCGCCTTTTACGACACCTCGGTAAGAAATGAGGGTGGTCTATTCTACTCAGCCGGATAGCACACGGCATGAAGAATGTACATATATGTGATGTTACGAATTGTAAAACTACTCAGCTTAAGTTGAGGTGTACCTCAACGTTTGTTTTGAATGGCGACCATTGTCACTTAAATCTATGTCTTAATCTATAGAGTGACAGACAGTTGAAGGTAGAAATGTAGTTATGTAGGTAGTTGAATTAAACATCCTTCTCTCCAAGGTTAAAAGAAATCAAATTCAAAATATTCTTTATTCAAGTAAACTTGTAAACAAGTGCTATTGAATCGTCAACATCTACTGCTACGTACTACGTGACTAAACGGTTAGGCTATACCCAAGAATTTGTGGGTTCGATAAGAAACAACCCTGAGTTCCAATAACAATTTGTCTTTGTCCAAAGGCAATGTTAGAATTATTTTTCTATAATTCGGTTTAGTTAAGAAAACCTATGTAAGGCTAAATGGAAGAAGCAAAAACAGTTCTCATACCTTATACATATAAGTTACCGCACGTATCACAAGACACAACCACCTCCAACCAACTACACAAGCACAACGCACTAAGACAATCTCAACGATCGTTTCGCCCCATGGCCTACATATTATCAGGAGATAGACTCCACGACAACATCGCAATGATTTTCGCAATCTCATTGCATGCGGTAAATAATCTTGCATGTATAAGGTATGAGGAAGGTTTTAGCTTCCTACACTTAGCATTACCGCAGATTTTCTTAAGAAAAGGGGGTTATAATAAATTAATTCTATTAATTCTTTTGTACTATAGAATTCCATAAAAATTATTATGTAAATATTTAATATATTATTTGTCTTTGTCATTTGCCATTTATCAAAATTCCTCATATACTTTTAGTTTGCTAAATAATTTATAGAATTAGGCGATACTTTGCGAGATCCATAATACAAAAGTAATAATATAATTATTTTGCTATTTATATATGATATATCGCGGAATAAAGCAAAATAATTTTACTTTTGTTATAGGTTGCTAATAAGAACAGGAGCGATGTAGCATGTTTTCTTAAGGTTAGGAAAGACGTATGTTTAGTACCTACTAAGATATCAATTGTTACTTCAAATTTTTCGACTTGACGATTACAATAGTAATATAATAACTCTACAAATAACACGCTCTCGAACGTTACACGAGATGCTGAATATATATGTGTTAATAATTTAAAGATGGTTTAAAAAAGTAATAACAATTAATGAATATACCACTTTAATATACAATGTAGTCTGGCAATTATTCTAAATACCAAAGTAATTAACATCGCAATTCGTCACACGTACTTGCTGTGCCTTGGGACTTACAAACTGTGGCAATGGTACTGTTATTTTTATTAGAATTCTTTGTCGATTCCTCACGCAACCGAGCTCTTTGGAAGGCCTTAATATTATTACAGAGACACCAACATTTAAGACATAAAGCTATTAAAAAGGGTTTTTCTAGTCACTCAATTATTAAAAGTTGGGTAATATTCTATCTAAAAGAATTTAGTGTTTTTTTTTAACTTAAGTATTATATATTTGATTTTCTCTATGTTGTAAAATTTATTTCAAATAAATTACATAAATCTCGTTCATATTTCTGTTATAACAGACACCAGATGCGAATCAAATCCACGTGCCTTGTCATTTATATAATCAACAGTGTAGAATGTTTTCTGTAATGCGAGGTATGCACTAAACGAAAGAGAACAGTCGTGTGCCAATGGACTAACCAGACCGAGTAGTATGGATGGTTGCTCTTGTACACTGCAGTATTTTGCGGCGTTTCAGTACATTAAAAAAGTAATGTCTATGGGAATGATGTGCAAGTGAAATTTAGAAGATTCATTAATATGTGAAATTCAAAATGTAAAAATTACTACTAGCGTGAAAACTAAATTCCAAAATTACTAACAGCTTAGAGCGATAAGGCACGATACGACGCCAAAATTGTACCCATGGACTAAAAACGTTGTTTAAATAAGCATGCTTTACTTGAAAAAATCTCAACACAATACAGACGGTAAAAATGCTTTTTCCATCATAAAAATAATCTTTAGAACAACATAGTGTTATCTTACAGCGTGGATAACAGTAAAATTGTTTTGAAATTTTTTTATTAAACGTTGCGGACAATGCAATGGCTGTTTTAATGGGATATATTTGAATATAAATACGGCATTTGCATATTAAGTCGCGAGCTGTGCTATGACTTTTTTAATGTACATATTTAAAATTAAATGCGCCATTTGCAATCAAATAGATTGTTATGTGTAAAGTCTACAATATAGATCGTTGTTCTATATGTTGCAATTTTTAATGTAACGGGCATCATTGACCATTACTAGCATTAACTCTATATGGTCACAGGTTAATATTTGCGAACATGCGGTATCTCTATGCGAATCCCGTCATTTTTACTCGCTTACTTTTTTGTTATGAACTTTGCATGAGTATATTCATAAGTTAAACAATGTTTTTACGATAAGGTCATCATATAGGTCGTGCCATGTGCAAACAAATCAATATATACAATATATAGATTAAAGATAATTGAAACTAGGCAACAGCACCTTTGAAATATTGCGTCATTCACTTATTACTGTTAAACTAATGAACACCAACATTCCTGGCCAAGCCAATTTTAAATCCGCGAAATGTTGTAAATCATGCAAGTTGGTTACTTAAAATGACGCAGTTGAGCAGTAGCGCGAAAAGTTTTTTAAAGAATAGATTATTTATATGTGTGAACATTATATCAGTTTAATAATCAGGTAACAGAAAAAGTAAGAATGAACAATTAATTAACACGAAAATCAAAATGATTACACAACAGAAACAAATTGCATATTACTGCAATCTTATCGCTTTCTTCTAGACAAGCAATTGTTTTAAGTTTATAATAGTCTAACAATAAAAAGAACAACGTTGAGAAATTTGCAAGTTTTGAATTCCGATTAAACGGATTTTAGCAAATTAATCTATCGTTAACTGCGAATATATTATTCATATTAATATTTAACACGTGTTATTGTACATTTCAAGTTGGTATTCGTTGCTTATGTAATGTTATTGGATTTAAAAAATGCTGAGGTAATTATTATTAAAAAAAAATTTAGCATATATTACGTAAATGACATGTTGACTCAAACATAATGCCCTGCTATTATCATTGGTGGGCATATGCCTCTTCTCCTTTTTGAAGAAAAGGGTTAAAGCTGAGCGTATTGGGGGCAGCGTGGTGGGTCCACCCTGCCCCAATGTAGATTGATAGGTTACACATATCCCGAGAATTCTCTAGAGATATGCAGGTTTCCTTACGATGTTTCCTTCACCAAGAAGAGTGTGTTAAATTGCAAGTAGCAATTAAACTCATAAGTTTCAACAGGAAAACTCATTAGTGCCAAACCCGGGGCGGAGTCGTGAAAATTTCGAAAGAGTCCCACGATTTCACCGTTGGGCTATCACAGCTTCTTTGGGTCATAGACATTCATTGAAATGATTACCAGTCTTTGTTTAAATCGAAATTGTTCAATATTGTTACATTCAGATCATACATTAAGCGACATTATTACAACAAATCTACCCTCTTCGTATTATCTATACTAATATTATAAAGAGGAAAGATTTGTATGTTTGTTTGTATGTTTGTTTGTTTGTTTGTTTGTTTGTTTGTTTGTTTGTTTGTTTGTTTGTTTGTTTGTTTGTTTGTTTGTTTGTTTGTTTGTTTGTTTGTTTGTTTGTTTGTTTGTTTGTTTGTTTGTTTGTTTGTTTGTTTGTATGTTTGTTACGTTTTCACGCAAAAACTACTGGACCGATTTCAAAAATTCTTTCTCCATTGGAAAGCTGCTTTTTCACTGAGCAACATAGGCTATATGTCATTTTCAAAAAAAATAGGGATCCCTAATAAAATTGTAATAACATGGTAAAAATTTAATCGTAAACATCTACCATCGCGTGCGCTGCGGAAACTATTGATGATAGAACAAAAAAATGTTCTACAGTATTATAGAACGTATCAATCCACAAAAAAGTCCGCGATACCATATGTCTAACTATTATAGTTATGCCAATATAACTACTTTTTTACATTGTAAAAGTTAGTAAAAGTGCCGACAATAATCAAACCATTTTATTCATATCTCTGTATTAATCCTTATCCCATTAAATGATATTTTATGAATAACTGTTTCAATACCTGTAAAATACTTTTTAAATTATTAAAATCCGACATGCCAATCAAAAGATTTTACGAATTTAACAATGTAAATCGAAATCAAATAATGCCATAACAAACCTAACCTACCGTTATAGCAGGGCCTGCACTTGGTGAGTTAAGTCTTATTCCAAGAATACTAATGATACCCATTTTTTATAATTAAATAATCTACAAAACAAATCTATAGTCCGATTTCGTAGACTTTCCACTACCACGAGATCTGTATGGACGCGGGTGAAACCGCGGGGCTTTGCTAGTATTTCAATAAAGGCATACGTGAAGTCAAACAATTTTAGCGTAAATAATCATAGTTTGTAGGGAATGTTTCGTGTACGGCGGTATATTAATGCATTCGCGTTTATAAATGCTAATGCAGCACCACAATATCCAATAAAATGTAATTTTAAATATATTATTAACATAAAAATAACTTTAGAATTATGTAAACTATTGTCTTGACTAGGATTAATTCGTCCTATATACAAATGAATTGATCTCATAAAGATACGATATGTTGTATAGGTATATTGTAAGGTGCAAGGTGCTCGAGTGGCGAACTCGCAACAGAAAATGCAGTGTGGGCAGATCCCCCACTAGGTGGACAGAGGTCCTTAAAAATGTCACGGGGAGCAGTTGGATCCAAGCGGTACAAGATCGCTAAGCGTGGAAGTCCCTTGAAGATACCTATGTCCAACACTGGACGTCTATTGATTGACCAGAGATATATACAGATATGCTGTAAGCGCCTAAAGGCATTTACAGCAACGATATGCGGGATGGGCTTCGAGATCTGAATCGTCGATTGTGCGCATTACGAATTAGGTCTTCGCGCAGAAGATTTATTACTGTCAAGAGTGCCTTATATGAGATTGGACTTAGGTTTATGGCGAAATTTAGTGGAAAGCTACTAATAGTCAACACGCTTTCGGGTGCGTGGAGGACTTTTCTCATATTAATTAATATATTCTAACCGTAGCCAAACTGACTAATTTTGTTTAATTCCGAATTTCGTATAGAAAATCTTGCACACTCATTTGTCTTTTAGAAAATCTAATCTTTATTATTATGGTCCAGTAGAGAGGTCTGAAAACGTAATATACAGAAGTTTGGCATTTATAATATTAGTATTGATTATCACTTATACTGAAAAATTAATAAGGTAGAGTTTTAGAAGTATTTAATTTGAAATTTTCACTCACGTGATCCAAGGGTAGGACAAGAAAAGCTCCACCGCCAGCCACTTCAGTGACGATGGCCACGAATTTAGGGTTCACGGCGCAGAAGTTTGAATCGTGGGCGTTCCTGGTGATTTTGATGTTGTCGTAACAACGTTCGCGTTTGAAAGGAACTCCGTACACATGGCGGAATTTCGAGCTTCTCACACCACGGAACCATACCTGAAAAATCACACATGTTAACTATATTACAAGTAAACGAGCGTCGCTGGACTTTTATAGACCATAAAAGTACGATACTTTACTTTTATCTACTATCCCACTTAGATTAGATTAAAGACCCATCCCGCTGCTCCAGTGCGGATAGATAAGTTATATATATGTATATTAAATATACCCCAGAGATATGCAGGATTCCACGCCATATTTTCCTTGCCGAAAAAAACGCGTGATTATTCTTAATTGGGTTAAAAAACAGAACTATGTGATGATGACTATATGATGAGATATTAGATCAGCTTCCTGTTGAACGAACCACCATATCTTTTATCAAGCAATGTAAGGAAGTTTTCATTATTAAGGCTCACGAATCAAGAGTATATTTCATGATAAGCGTTCGAATATTCGATAAGACTTTTTATTAATCTAAAAATCCTCTAGGGATTTCAAAAAGAACCTCCCACGTTTAATCTACCCTATGAATATAAAGCTTATTTTGGTTAAATATCTTAAAGACTCACTTTTCTTTGTCAACCGATTTTAATACAACATCATAAATTTCAACATCAACATTTACTTTCAAAAAGTGAAACCGGAATTTAAATTACTTATGAAAATTCTCTATCTATTTCTTGGCATTTTTTAAATCGTTGGGAACGGGGTATGTGTTGTTTTTATTAAAACTTTTTATGATATTTTGTCGTATTCTAGATTTAGCTAAGGTTCTTGGAATGTCAATACGGTACAATACACTCACAAACCTTCACAATATTAGCAGTGTAGAATAAACTCCCAAATTATGTGGGCAGTAAATTTGGATTAAAATTTTCATGTTTGACATATTGACGTCGCCATCACCATACTTCTGTCGAGACAACATGTTATAAACATGCAGTTACATGATTTGGCTAGGTATTTTACGAACGGCCGCCTACCTGACGTGAACTTTTACCTTAATGGCATTTGTACATGTATTGACGTATTATGTAGTAAATCGTTTGTTATATGTAACCCGCCAATCCATATAGGAGCAGCGTAGCCGGTCTAAGCTCTCATCTTTTTTAAAGGGGAGAAAAGACCATTGTCCAGCAGTGGGATAGCAATAGCTAGTGGGTACATTGTACGAGCTTCAATTAAATTCGTCCCGTTGATTTACAAGACGAAGTTAATTGAATTAAAAAATATATAAATATAATTATTAAGTTTAATGTGAAATATTTCCACTTTATTAAATCAGACCCGGACGAAGTGGATTCGAAACGCTATTTAATTTTATGTCAATCATGTAATTTTCTTTATTAAATTTTTAATACATATAATAGTTTATATTTCAAACTTCTTATTACATTGAGTAAATTTATTACGTTCCATTTTTTCAGTCTACTTGGCATAGCCGGCATTTACGTAATTCAGGTGACGATCGTTCAATAAAGCATTCCGATAGGAAACAATTCAATTTATATTCAATTGTTACATACTATTTTAAAATGACGTTTAATTACTGGCCTCGCTTTCTTATATTAGTACTAGTTGTTCCAACAACGGCTTCGCCCTCGTGGAATTCAGTTATTTACGAAACATCCCGAATTTTGGAAATTTTGAACACAAAAGTTGTTATTGTGAGTTAACCGTGAGAGATACAGACATGCTATCGCGGACCTTTTTTAGTATTTTATAGATCTACGATTTTTTGCTACAATAGTTTAGCGTATCTCTGCTGGATTATGCAGCGCACGCGACTAAAGCTACCAGCAAGCAAGTTTTTTAACAATTGCGCAATCTTTTCAACACAATTAACATAATACCGATATGTACTTTTAACCTAAACTATCCGGAAGTATTGTACTATCTTTCGGTGAAAACCGTACAAAAATCCGTTCAGTAGATTTTTAGAAAATCGATTACATACAAACAGACAACTTTTTGGGACTTTGTATTATAATAAGTATAGATATTTTAATGTTCGTTTTAAATGCGTAAGAAAACGGACTCTACTTTCAATACATTTACGTTGTTAATTAAAATGTAACATAATATATATTTTTTAACAAATAAATTAATTGAAATCAATTTAACATAATGACATTAATTTACCAAAGATTTTGATATAACTAATTTAAATTGTGTTTATGTATACATCGATTTAAAAACTATTACAAATTTCGAACAAATTTGGGACGGTAACTTTTAACATACATTTTTTAAATGATAATCCATACACTTACATAAAGAGGTTTTTACTTTTTTTCATAAGAGAAATCAGTGATTAAAATAAATGCCAATAATTTTATAGAGTTATAAATCACTTAAATAATATCAGGATAAAGCATGAAATCCGAATTATAGAGAGATATTTATAAAAATCCGATACCAATAGAATATTACTTGACAGTCAAATTCAAAAGGCACTATTTTTTATTATGTCTATATTACAAGAGTTTAGAGATATTTTAGTAGTAGGGTAGTAATACGCATTATTTCATACATGTTATACTTAATATGATAAAAAAACACAGAAGTACATTTACTGAGTCTCGCAACTTTGTCAACGCAACAAAGTGATTGTAATATACGCTACCACTTTCTTGCACTGATAACGCATGATATTTAGAACAAACGACTCATTTCTAACATACATAACTATTACATCAACAAGTGACGTCCAGACAGACATTAGCTTTAAAGTAAATGTGAATAGTTAATAGATTCATAGTCTAGATTTTAATAAAATACTCATTTAATAAAATACTCTTCTAGATTTTAATAAAATACTCATTTTAAAATTTAAGTATACTGATTGTACTATTGGAACATAAGTGACTTAGATTAAACACCAATTATTAAAAATATTTTGACATTAGTGATCCATGTTTCCATGTTGATTGAAAGTATTTGTTTGTTAATCTTTTCTACTTTTCTACCCAACAATTCAATTTTATATAGCCAGAAATTACGTAATCTGTAATTTCCTTTCAAAAAGTTTTGTTTTTTAACGGCAATATATTTAAGTACTGATCAAAGGGACTCCTCGGTTAACAGGTATTGTTACCCCCCGCACGAGAGGTTTTTTTTACCGTCCGTTAAAAATATGTCGATATGAAACAAATGGGTATCCAGTTATCTATCTGTTCACAGGACAGCGCATTTAAAACGCGACGTATTTATATCGCGCAGTGTTCCATTTTAGCCGTTAGGGCGTAGGGCGTTAAGCCGAATATACCATACGAAACTTCTTATGACGCCTATTACGGAATTAAACGCGACGTATTTTTTTACGCCCGTGCATAAGAAGCATTAATTTTTTATTTATTAAGTATCCTATGTATGTATATAAAATAAGTAATAAGAAAAACAGTGATATGACAATGAATAATTAGTTTCCTTTTTTTTAGTTTTTAGGTTGTTACTGCTTTATAAACTTTCTCAATCTACGGATGTGAATTGAACAATGAATTAACGCGTTGTCATATTAACCTCTGCAGGGAACTGAAATTTTCCCATTTATTGATTCCATTTTTTCTTAATTGCACAGATAGTTATTACTATAAGAAAATATTTTATCTATATAACTTATATCAAATCTTTTTCTTAAGCAATATTGAGCACTGACACTTCGTAGATACTGAAGGAATTTTGCAAATTAAAAAAAATTTCATGTTCCAGTTACTGATAGTTAATTTATATAAATTATTAAATCTTTGAAATAAGATATACATATATAGAAAAAAAACACTCTTACAAAGAATTCAACATTTTGGAAAGTTGTCTAAACTTTCCAAAATTCGCGAAATCAAATGCTGGTAGCTGTATTATTCAATACAATTAACTCTTATGTTGTTATCTTGTTTTGTTCAAGAATAAACTTTAAATGTTGTTTTTATTCACATTTAGATTACGCTTCTTGCTTTAATAGGCATGATCTGTACGAAACGCTGAACTCTACTCTTTATGATATTAATGACTAAGCCTACACTAGAGGTGTGATAATGAACACCATTGTTGAAATAACTTTCTCAGCGACTTTAACTTTAGAGATTTTAAAGAGTAAAACATTATAAGTTTGAACGTATTGTAAAATATTTACCTATTAGTTAAAATAAAGTTTTTTTTTTAAGTTACTAATGCATAAGACGTCCGCCCTGTGATATCCGGCTGATTAGAATAGACGCCCTCATTTCTTACCGAGGTGTCACAAGGGGCGACTAAAGTAATTCGACCCACTGTGTGTTATCCGGTTGAGTTTCTACTCAACCTAATAGATCACCTTCTTTCTTACCGAGGGGTCGTTAAATACGACTAAGTTAATTTGAAGTCAGGCAGGCGGCCGGTCGTGAAATACGCCAAATCATGTGACAAAACGTTTGTAACATGTTGTGCCGACCCCACTTAGAGTGGAATAAGGGCAGGAGGATGATGATGACTAATGCATGAAACTTCGCGGCATAGTTCGAAATTGGCCCAGTCGCAAGGTTAAACTATATTTGCATTCTTATGCTGATATATCATGAATTATTCATCTATAAGAATTATTGTATAATCTATGCAAAACATGACCGTCGAGGGCGAATAAGGTCGTCAATGCGATGGACAAACTGAGACGCTTTGGATTGTTCTTAGTTCGTGTATAAGGGCGTTGGACAAATGAAAGTGATAACCCTACAAAAATCGCTTTATTATGCTAATGACCGGTCTTCCAAGAGTGTTACGAAGAACAGTAAATTTCCTACAACATAACTAATAATACAGTCATAGTATCTAATACTAGCTAGTAAACATAACATTATCTGGTAGACTTACAATGTGCTAGTTATAAAATTATAATTTTTCTCCTACATATCTTTTCTATACTCACAGCATAGTAAAATGTTACAAATGCGGAAAATATAATTTTATTTAGTTCGTTTTTTATTAGGGAAAAAGGCAGAGAACCCGCTCAGAAAAATACAACATCATAAATCCGACATTTACTTTCAAAAAGTGAAACCGGAATTTAAATTACTTATGAAAATTCTCGTATCTATTTCTTGGCATTTTTTAAATCGTTGGGAACGGGTATGTGTTTTATTAATACTTTTTATGATATTTTGGCGTATTCTAGGTTTAGCTAAGGTTCTTGGAATGTCAATACGGTACAATACACTCACAAACCTTCACAATATTAGCAGTGTAGAATAAACTCCCAAATTATGTGGGCAGTAAATTTGGATTAAAATTGTCATGTTTGACGTATTGACGTCGCCATCACCATACTTCTGTCGAGACAACATGTTATAAACATGCAGTTACATGATTTGGCTAGGTATTTTACGAACGGCCGCCTACCTGACGTGAACTTACCTTAGTGGCATTTGTACATGTATTGACGTATTATATAGTAAATCGTTTGTTATATGTAACCCGCCAATCCATATAGGAGCAGCGTAGCCGGTCTAAGCTCTCATCTTTTTTAAAGGGGAGAAAAGACCATTGTCCAGCAGTGGGATAGCAATAGCTAGTGGGTACATTGTACGAGCTTCAATTGACTTCGTCCCGTTGATTTACAAGACGAAGTTAATTGAATTTAAAGTTAATCGAGGGCGAATAAGGTCGTCAATGCGATGGACAAACTGAGACGCTTTGGATTGTTCTTAGTTCGTGTATAAGGGCGTTGGACAAATGAAAGTGATAACCCTACAAAAATCGCTTTATTATGCTAATGACCGGTCTTCCAAGAGTGTTACGAAGAACAGTAAATTTCCTACAACATAACTAATAATACAGTCATAGTATCTAATACTAGCTAGTAAAAATAACATTATCTGGTAGACTTACAATGTGCTAGTTATAAAATTATAATTTTTCTCCTACATATCTTTTCTATACTCACAGCATAGTAAAATGTTACAAATGCGGAAAATATAATTTTATTTAGTTCGTTTTTTATTAGGGAAAAAGGCAGAGAACCCGCTCAGAAAAATATTTAAATAAGTAAATAATAAATTGGCACATCCAGATAAGAAATGTAAGTATGATAAGAAAACATATCTGCAGAAAACAAAATTCCCTATATAGAATGAGCAACTCTCGATAATTAATCTAGTAATTTTATGAGTAACCCTCGATAATTAATCTATTATTTTTATATGACAAAGTTCCTCACCGCGTCTGTCTGTTCGCGATAACTTAAAAATTACTGAAAGGATTTTCGTGCGGTTTCACCAACAGACAGAGTGATTTACGACGATGGTTTCATTGTAGTTGTCAACAATTTTGTTTTACCATAAATTAGTTAAAATATACTTGTCGAAAATTTCAAAAAAGGTCAAGCCGCCTGCGACCGTTCATCAAAAAAGCTGCCAAAGCTTTTTTAATTGTGACTTCATTTTGTAAAATGAAAATTACAGCGTACCATGGCCTATCTCATTCAAGACATAATATTATGTTCTTTAACATATGCAAACTTGGGCCGGGTATTGAATACAATAACGCCTATATTCTTAGCAAAATCCGACCTCCTATGATAAATCTCGGCTATTTGTTATCAACTTTGAATAAATCTCTATATTTAAATATATAATTAACATAAATGGCAAAAATGCGTGAAAAATAAGTTTTATTAACAATAAATGCAAATAGCATGCAAACTTAAACATTCTAAATAAAAAAAAAAAAAGATGCACCTGTACCTGTGAGTTGGTCATCTCGTCGCCACTACTCTGGTGCGATTTCAAGGCATGCACTACATAAGATTCACACTCCAAAAACTATGAAACACAGTTTGTGCATTTTACAATACATAATATTCATGTAAACAAGGTACTGAAAATTTAGGCGCCCTCAACATCACGAGCTGCGAAATAAACACTGAAAAATTTTAAAAGAACAAAAACAAATGAAAGACATCACAACGCTACATAAAACGAAGTTGTGCAAATTAAGAGTAACAATACGTAATAGCCTCTACATGACGAGTGAACACTTAAGCAATTCAAAACTATTCCTATGTGATTGTAGCAGATAGAGACGCGTGCGTCGAGTGGCGAGCGAAAAAAAAGTGAAATGTTACTGCTGTATAGTCAGTGATGCTGGGAGAAATTATACTCATTGTGTGCTGCGGCGATAGACAGTATATCAATTAAGTACAATTTACCTAAAACATTTTTGTTGTGTAACATGGTTTATGTAATCACAGTTTATATCACTTTCAAAAATGCATATGCAAATTTTGTGCTGAATGTTGTTAAATTTTTGCTTGAAAGTCAATTTAGATAATTACTATTTAAAGATATTTTATGATAATTGCCTAAATGATCGTACAATATAGATTTTTGTTTCCGTCTGTTAAAATTATGACTATTTAAATTAAATTACATATAGTTATGATGAATGAATATAAGTTTTAAAAGACTAGAAAGAAGATAACTATTTTGTGTGTATGCAGAAATAACAAATATTAATAAATATTTTAAGAATACATCATAATTTTTCACAATGGACTGGTAATCCATCCATCCTACACAGGAATTTATAATAAAACTTTTATTTCATAATGAAAAGCCTAATGCTTATCATATATACAATACTTGAAATAGCAAGTTTTCACCAAAATCAAAAGTTAAAATTGGTCATTGTAAAATTAAAAATTGCAAAAAAAAACAGACAGAAAACATAATAAAATTTTAGATAAAGGAATTTATAAGAGTAGATTCTATAATTCTATAATGGAAAAGAAATAGCATTTAAATATTTATTATTAAAAATATATAATTAAAAAATAAAGAATTTGCTTTGTATTTATATTTGCATACATATTTTTACAAGAATAGTGATGTAGAGTGGTGTAGTGAAACTACTGCTAGTTTTCAATGTTATCGATAACCACATTTTTTGCGTCACAAGAGTACTTCATACTTACTCCAGCTATTGTATTCGTAAAAGTCATGCACAGCAAACCACCAATACATTACACTGCATACATTCACTACCACAATCTCAACAATTTTGCCTTGTAACTGTAGCATCTTTTTTATGATTACTTTAACAATTGTCTAGTTTTTCTTGCACAATTATACTTGCAATCATCTCTGTTTAGGTACTTGAGATATCAAATTCAAATCCAAAATATTCTTTATTCAAGTAAACTTGTAAACAAGTGCTTTTGAATCGTCAACTCTACTGCTGGTTCGGAAAGCTGTTCCTACTGAGAAGAGCTAGCAAGAAACTCAGCGGTTGCTCTTTTTAAAAATATAAATCTTATTACTAGTTACATTAAGTCATTACTGTCTTGTACAAGGTAGAAGTGCAGATTTATCCACACATTCTCATCATCTAAGTAATATCCTCAACTGTATAGTAGGCTTTTTGTGTCAGTCTTTTTTTAACAGTGTTTTTAAACTGCTGTAATGGCAAGGCCAAAATTGATTGTGGTTTATTATAGAATCTTATATACCCAAACCCATCAATTAGATGCATTCTATCAGAATATGATAAATATTTGCCTGATTCCCTGCAAGATAAAGTCAATGAAACAGGTATTCTTACATTGGCTTAACAGTATATTTTTAGTAAAAAATACAGAAATAATATCTTATGCAATACTTCAGAAATGTGCAATACTTTATATACTTATGGCTAATGGTTAATAATTGCTTACCTTTAGTTATGATGGTAAGAAATATTTGAATAGATGCACACTGAGAAAATGTGATTAATGGTATTTCTCAGCTATGTATTAATTTATTTTAACGAGTTATGAAATAAATATGTATAAGAGATAAATAGTTATTACTTTCCTATTTGAGATTTAATTGTTTATGTATTAACAAAACAAAAGATGTAATAATTGTTGTTGTGCACTGTAAAAATTAACCTGTACCAACTCTGATAAAAAATAGAACAAACAATATAACAATTTTATTGAATTAATTTATCATAAAACATAATTATTAAAGTAATTAGTAGTTAACATGTATGAGTCTTGAATTTCTAAAGCATTACATATCAAACAATTTTGTAACACATATTTGTTAAATGAGTATGTAATTGTTTTACCACTTTACTGGATTCACAAAAACCTATTACATGAAGAAAACTGGTTTTAAAGAGTAAAAGTTATTTTTAAATTAAAAATTAGGAATATCTCAAACTGCATTTGGTACCAATTGTGGAAACATAAGAGTGTGAACCTGTCCAATCTGTAATTTTAAGCCAAATTACTTTTTGATGGCATTGGGTATATAGTGCCCATATTTTACCGTGTTAATATGTATTATTTACTAGAAAATTTGTATAATAATAAATAAACATATTTAAATTCAACTGTTTTTTTAATTTATAAAAATTATTGTCAATATAAATCATGTTTTTCTTTATGAAAAGTTGTTATTAATAAGATAGGAAAATTTACTAGTACACACTCAATATACAACTTTTTTACTTTGTCAATTGTCTTAATGATTAAAACAAACTGATTTATGTATTTATGTACCATTATCCATATAGTGATATCAGTGAAATATTATAGACAATGTTGTTAAAAGATTGATTATTTATATGAAATATTTAATATTCAAGTAAACCAAACTCTACATAGGTATTAACAAAAGGTAAAAAGAGAATTACAATGTTTGATATAAGAAAAATAACATAAAGTGGAAATAAAAAAAAAATCTGAATCAATACTATTTCGGAGAATTACGATTGGCTATTAGAATACGAAATAAGGAAAATATGCAGGCAACGTTTATATTTTGTCGTACATAAGAAATAGTATCGTCTATTACATAATAAATATATAATGCAGTAAACAATTTTAATGAAGCTATATGCCTTTGTTAAAGTGTATAAGAAAATATTAAGGTTCAAAGCGACAAAATTACTTAGCGATAAATTACATGAAGTGTTCGCATTTTTATCAGAAGTCACTTACCTTTGCGGCAGGCTTATTACACGCCCTCACATCTACCAATGCTGTACCTTTGGCTGGGCTCTTCTCAGTTATTATATCTAAACAATTAATTTCACGTATCATATCATCCTTTACCGGAGGCATATCCTGTAAAGAGCACGTCTGGGAATGTAGACAATAATTGGACTAAAAGTGAATCTGAGTAACTTTGTTACTTGCGATGTTATGCAGATGTTACAAAAAAGATGTATTTAAGGTTCAAACAAAAGCAGCATTACTGCATAAATCATGAAATTACTATTCACAGGATTCGCATCACATCACGAACAAAAATCGAATCAGTTTTTTTTAAACTTGCTTTTAAGCACAGATTATTACTAATTAACTTAATATTACCATAGATAAATAGATAGGAGACTTTGTAAAGGTAACAAAAAAACCGGTTTTAATTAATCTATGATGTAACTCGCTTAACGGTTCAAAATTGCATAGAGTTATTATTTTTTCAAAATTGGCACTAGTTCGAAATCATAGACTACTGTTCGAAATATCAAAAAGATAATTTTCCACTGTTTCGAACAAGCCATTCTTTGAATAGATGGCGTTAGCGTTAAGCGAACTGACATGGATCAGCATGAACTACAATAATTATTTCTCTTAAGTTATTTATATTTATTCTTCTTTCGTACCTTCAACGAATAATTATGTTTAGTACGCTACTATTATAATCCACCAATAAAACTTCTTTGCCTTTTCTCAGTTCATTATGATGGAGAGTAATGAAAATATTTTACTATAATGTGCGATAAAAGAAAATAAATGTCATGCTAAATGTAGTGTATTAACCGTTCTCATACCTGATCTTGCAGGTTTCGTAAAAACTCATGAAACACTATTCCAACTACCTTTTATCAACCACAAATTACACAACAATACATAATCACTGCACACATTCACTACCACAATCTCAACAATGGTCATAATTTTTTTTTAGTAGGTACTTATATATTATATATTACCGCTAAAACATCTAATTCTATAAACTACTTATGTCTGACGATACTTACAAAAAATATATATTTCAGGAAGTTATAGAAGTAGGCGTAGCATTCGCTCATTTTGGGAAGTCCATCATACAAAAGTAACGATAATACTTTCTTTTTTTTTTGCAGTAATAAATCTTACGAAATATACCTATCATACGTCGTCTATAATACGTCATTACAATTTATTTATAAATTTATCTTTACTTCTGCAGAATCAGCTTCATTCAAGATAATGTATGCGACGTCGTGCAATCGTGAAACGAGTTAACAAGCTAAAAACCATTCCAATCAAACCAGTTGAGTACGATACTTTAGTGCGCGTACTTGTGTCCACTACATATAAAAATTTAAATCAACACAATGGTTAAAATACATAACTTTGGCGCTGGGCCGGCTAAGCTACCCGAAGAAGTGAGCAGATTTTCCTTCTATGAAAAAATATTTGTTTTTGTATTAATATTCTTAATAGTGTGTGCTCCTCTGTAGGTTTACGACATTATAAGAAATGAACTAACAGACTTTGATGGAACGGGAATTAGCTTATTGGAAACGAGTCATCGTTCACCTACTTATTTCAAATTGAATAAAGAAGTACAAGATGTTGTGCGGAGATTATTGTAAGTTTCGGTTTAATTAAGTCACTATTATTTATTAATATATTATCACAGTATTTATCTTATTTTGACCATTTCGTCTCACTTATTATCTATACTTAAATACATGTCATGTGCAGGTACAATTATGAAATTTATACTCTGTATTACTCGCAAATGTTTGTTTTAGCAGCTCAACTGTAATTTTTTTTCAGTGGCAATTTTTTTTTATGAAAAAGCTATATCCCGCTCATATTATAAAAATGAAATTTTTGGTTTGGCTCTATAGAGGTTTATTACATAATTATTAAAAAAAACGTATTAACAGATTTTGATGAAATACATATATACAGATATCGTACCGGTAGTGACTAGTGAGACATGACATACATTTTATCCCGGTATTGAACCCTACGTTGACAAAATCGCGGGAACTAGCTAGTGTGCTATAATATCTTCATGATCATTACGATTCTTCAATTGTATATATCTGATATTAACCTATCTACTTATTTGGCTTAATACTGAAGGTCAACCAGTTTATTGAACCTCAGATTATAGATAAGTCTTCTATAGTTAATATTTTTATATCTATAAGTAATTATTAAAAGAAATTTATTCTTTATAAATATTTTAATCAACCAAATTGCTAAGAAATTAATATATAATATATTTATTATGAAGATATTTTTAGATTATATTCTTGTTTTTACAAAAATAATATTGGCGTTACTTTTTAAAGTTGTAACCTAAAGTTAATTTTTAAGTATCTCTTTATTTTTATTTAAATAAACACCAAAGGGCTCGCCACCGAGCTTGAAAAATCGAAATATTTTTGTTTTAAAATTTTTGTTCTCCAACGGGCGATTTTAGCATGTTTAAAGACTCCTAAATTAACCGCTGTATTCCGAATGCATTTAACTCACGTACTTTTTTAATTATGTGAGGCGTAAAAAAAATAAAATTTTCCCCCTCATACAGAAATCGATACTATACACCTTATTGTTGTTATTATGAATATGTGCCTTATAGTCAAATAGTTGCTTAAAAGATAAAGCCCAAAATTTCTTTAACTTTTAAAATACTACATAGCAACGACAATATTGTCGGTACTTATTTTTATTGTCATTATTTTATCTTTAGGGATGTACCAAGCAATTACAGAATTTTGCTCTTGTCGGGAGGAGGACAGGGACAGTTTGCAGGTGTCCCATTAAATTTGATTTCTCGGACAGGAACTGCTGATTATGTGGTTACAGGTAATTCTATTTAATAAATTAATCGCGTTTCATAGAATAACATGTCACGTTTAAAAATTGTATACGTATCTATACATAATTGTGTATGTATGAATCATACGTTAACATTTTTCTTTAATTTGCAATAGAAGAAAATCCGTTTTGTTATCACCGCATAAAATTGATTTTCTTTTTTATTTTTGCTCTATGTAATGACTCCTAATATTTTATATAAAGGATTATAATAAAAACCAACTGCACCATTACTGCAAATTACATCTATATATTGTAGATATTTAGTGTACATTTCAATTAAAAAATCCATACCAAAAAGCAGATCTTTATAACTTTTAATAAGCTTTCATCCATTCATTTACACATTCTTCACAAAGAAAAATAGAATTTGGAATCAGGTCATATAGTAGTGTAAAAATTATATTATCATGTTTTATATTCACTCATTGGTTTTCGAAGGAATACCGATAGCTTTAATAGAAGGTATACAATATTAAATGGGATGAATTTTGTGGATAATTATTCCCTACTATCAGGGACTGTTGTGCTTATAGTTAAAACACAGGGATAACACACGTGTTAGGGATGTGTGGTAAATTGTTATCACGTCACTTACGTACTTGTAGGGGGTATTACGCAAGCGATGATTTAATAAGTTGAGGAAGGAAAAAATTGTTATTATGTTATTGTTGTGAATTACCTGAACCTTATTATCTTTGGTACTGGAGTTAACAATTATATTTACTCATAGAACCAGTTATAACTAAAATAAGAATAGCAATATCTTTAGACGATGCGAAATAAAAAATTAAAAATATATAGTTTCTCTACAGATAAAAGAATTATCACAACAAGCATTTTAGATGGTTGGAAAATTAAAAAATATGATAATATATGTAATCCGTTTTTCATACTTAACAGGATTCGTACAATCACATACATTAAAACCTCCACCACTAACTCACTACGCAAGCACTGCACACATTTACTATCACAATCTCAACAATCAATTCGCCCTGTACCCGATTCATTATCAAAACGCAAAGCCTCATATTATAAATTAATAAATAACTTGGCTGGAAAATACTTCAGCCGGAGGAAATTACATCTATCTATTCATCTAAAACCTACGATTTAAGTAAAGTTTTGCAAGGCTCAGTGTAGAGTATAAGCAAATTTTAATATATATTTATTTTAATATTATATTAATTATACTTTTTTTATGACTATTAAAAGGAGCGTGGTCCGCAAAGGCAGCGAAGGAAGCAAAAAAGTATGGCACAGTGAATTTGGTTTTGCCTCCCTCAGACCGCTATGTTGATATTGCCGATCAGTCGACGTGGAACCTTGATCCCAATGCCTCATACGTTTACATCTGCACAAATGAGACTATTCATGGTAATTAGTAATTTTTCTACGAAATAACATTACAAAATGCTTTTTATTTTCAAGATGACACACTTTTTTTGGAAAAGATTAATGATATACTCGATTAAGCCTTGTGTTATCCGGCAGAGTAGAATAGACCACCCTCCTTTCTTACCGAGGTGTAAGAGGCGACTAAGGTATGTGCCGTGTGGTATCCGGCTGCATAGAATAGACCACCCTCATTTCTTACCGAGGTGTCGTAAAAGGCGACTAAGGTAAGTTTTCGTCAGGCAGGCGGCCGGTCGTAAAATACGTAGCCGAATCATGTGAGAACGTGTTTGTAACATGTTGTGCCGACCCCACTTAGAGTGGGATAAGGGCAGGAGAATGATGATTAATGATATACTCAATTAAAATTTTAAATACACTTAATCGTTAAGTTACTGAGTATAGTTTAAAATACAATTATATGTTCAATTTCATCATCTTCAATAACAATCTTTATCGGGCATTATTTATTGCGATATCTTTAGCTATCGCAATTGTCAATAATTTTTTATGTATCCAATAAAAATATGCTATTTGTGTAAGCTTGTTTGTTTTGAAGCTAAAATAGCCGAATGTGTTATACTCAATTAAGTGAAGGTTAAATAAGTACTAAAATTAGCTTTTATATAATGCTATTTTTGTATACTGAATTTTGAATAATATCTTATATAAATAAGATATTATTCAAAATTTCGTGACTATTCAATTTTTATGATTTTAAACAGTTTTATATAGCGAGGGGTCGTAAAAGGCGACTAAGGTAAGTTGACCCACCGTGTGATATCCGGTTGAGTAAAATAGACCACCCTCTTTCTTACCGAGGGGTCGAAGAATACGACTAAGGTAAGTTGACGTCAGGCAGGCGGCCGGTCGTATAATACGTAGCTAAATCATCTGACAACATGTTTGTAACATGTTGTGCCGACCCCACTTAGAGTGGGTTAAGGGCAGGAGAATAATGATGTTATACTTTTATTTATTTCGTATTATGTCTATTCTAAATTCTTAGGATCTTACATTATAATTTAAATTATTTATCTTAGTATAAGACGTACTATTAGGGTCTAACTGTTATGACGCTATATGTAAAAGATAACGTTAGTTAATTCATTGCTCGCGCGTTTTAACTAGTAATAATCTAAATATAATGAAACATCCTGCTTACTGCGAAGGATATAGGAGTTTAGAGATTTTCATTCTAAAAGTGCACGCCCCTCCACCAAATTACATTATTTTAATGTGTGAGAGAAAATATTGACTGTACTAATTTATATGTGTGCGCGCAGCGATTTCAACCAATCCGTAAAATACGTAGCCAAATCATGTGACAACATGTTTCTAACATGTTGTGCCGACCCCACTTAGAGTGGGATAAGGGCAGGAGGATGATGATGAGTTTTATAGGGTAATAATACATATTGCTCTAATTCCAGACACAGGTTAGATTTTGCCAGTGTATAATATTAATAGTTAAAAAAAATGACAATAAATTTAAGGTTTCATATTTTGGTAAAATTCGATGTTTTCTAGAACAATACGTCTATTTTTACGTATTTTTGAATGATGAGATAAAAGAATGATGACATAGGCAATGATGACAATACTTAAACAAATATCTGTTTATTCCAGGAATCGAGTTCGATTCCATACCAGATACCAAAGGAGTTCCTTTGGTAGCTGATATGTCATCAAATTTCATGTCCAAGAAAGTTGATGTCTCTAAGGTAAGTAGATAAAAAAATCATTATTTAAGATTTTCAAGAAACAGATTTCGTCATTTTGACATCTGCTCTCCGTTTAATCTTCCCCCTCTCGCTCTGGTGGAAACCAGGCCGTAGATTTGGTATGAAGCTTAAAATTACCGCTTTTAAGTCTTCTGATGTTCTCTATGGTAAACGATAAAAAAATAGGAGTTTCCTATATTCTACCTGTTATAGTATAAATGTCTTTAAAAAAACAAATGAAGAGGCAATATTTTTTAACTTATTAGCTGTGGCTGAAAAGTTTTTCGTAATTAAATTTACATAACACCGTAATGTATTATGAACGTAAAACTGCCTCAAGAATTACGCTTTTTTCATCTTCTTTTATAAAAGTAATAATAAAATTATTTTGCTATAATCCGCGATATCGCGGATTGTATCACGGATTATAGTAAAATAATTTTATTATTACTTTTGTATTATGGATCTCCGCAAAGTAACGCATAATTCTATAAATTATCTTCTTTTATCTTTTAGTAAAAATCGTACAAAATCTTTTATCTTTTAGTTAAAATCGTTCAGTAGATTTCGAGAAAATCTATCGCATGTAGACAGACAGCTTTTGGGAGACTATGTTTTATAATATGGATACATTAAAAAAGGGTTAATTACTTAAAATATGATAATGGTTGTGATATTGTATCTTACTGTTCTTTATACTAAATGTATAGTACGCGGCAATAAATAGTGCACATCTAGGTTCAGAGAGAGAAATCGGCTAGATTCTGCTTCATAGAGCATTGTCTTTGTCGCACAGACTGACGAACCCGTGTGTGACAGTGACAGCGCTCTACGAAACCGAATTGGCCGGCTGTTTCGTTCTAAGTTCTCGATGTGCATTAATTATTGCCGGGTACTATTGGTATATCGCTCGCTTAGTGTTAAAGTCACCGAATTCAAGAAAGGTTGTAACTATCTCATATAACATTAGTTCAACTTTATAAGTGTCCGTATAGGTCACTTATGCGCTCCGTGTTCCGCCCGCTCTCTTCACTATAGAACGGCGGCTGTCGCGACGTTCGGCCAAAATGATGAAAATTTGACTTTTCCAATTTTTATGTTTTATGGTTAGAGCATCAATTATAGATGCGAAAAAATGTAATTGCGTGACAAACAAACGCTTATTTGTTGAAATATCGAAATTTTAAAAAATATTAATTTTGACAAGAATGTATGGCTGAGACTGTAACAAGGTGTTTTGTGGCAAATTGCAATAAACCGTAGCGTAGCGCTTACAAAACTCGGGAGTTTTAAAGAGACCCATGTCTTGGAAGAGCATGAATACATTATTTTTTTTAATTATAAATATATAATTATAAATACAAATATACACCAATGCTCGAAGAAACAACAAATTGTTTTAAGAAAATGTGGGCACTCGGCGGGAATCGAACCCGAAGGCAGGGTCACTACCCACTGCGCCAACGGGCCAGTCATATGATACTATTCTTCGTCTCGTTGCTTCGATTCATGGTTTAGCAATCCAACAAAGTATAATAGTGTCTTATTGATGATCGCAATACACAGTATAATACGTCGTGCGTTGACTATCAGTCATCTAATATCACTTAGGACGACGTTCCCCGACGCTAGTGGAGCTTCTGCGCTCTACTCATTGCATTTTGCGACCTCGACGATGCTTCTGCGCTCGCCCGTCCCGCCCGGTGACGCTGTAAAAGCCGTTTGCTAACAGCATACAGTCAATTCGAATAAAAATATCCCTTTTCCTCCTACGGTGTTCCGAGCAAAATCACCCATACCTCGAACACTATCTGCCCTGAATGTACTTTGATGAAAATGGAGTGGCCTTACTGCGATATATTTGCAGACCAATGGCAATAGATAGTGTATTTTTTCGATCTCTTATCTCGATCTCGTTATCTTTGCGATTTTGTCGTGGAGTCTATCTCCTGATGATGCTTCGGTTGCGGGGCGAAACGATTGTTGAGTTTGTGATAGTGAACCTGTGTAGTGCTTGTGTATTGTGGTGGAAGTGGTGGCGGTTTGTGCATGTGTTTTTACGAATCCTGCACGTATCGGGTATGAAAATACTGATAGTCCACTATACATTAAACACATCATATATTTTCTATTTACTGTATCGCGGATTATAGCAAAATAATTTTATTATTACTTTTAGATAGTGTATTGTTGCAAACATTATAGCGAACGTTTATAACAGCACTATGTTCCTAGTTTACGTTGTTTTTTTTTTCTATAGTTGCTTCCATTTTCCTGTCCTGTCTCCTCCTATGCTGTCTTGTATATTGTTTTTTTATGTTTGATTTTTAATGTTAATTTGTGTTATTGGTTAACCGTTCTATTTATGATCGGTAAATAGATGTAATAAATCAGTTTTCCATTAGTTTGGCGTAATCTATGGCGGTGCTCAGAAGAACATCGGCACAGCTGGTGTGGTACTTGTGATAGTGAGAGAGGATCTTCTCAATCAAGCGCTACCAATTTGTCCTTCGATACTTGACTGGACGGTAAATAACAAAGCAGACTCCATTCTCAACACGCCGCCTATGTTTGCGTAAGTTTTTTTTATGGTATCTCAATTGAAACATAATAGAAAATATTGACGATTAGAAGTACTGGGAACAATCTACTTGAATAAAGAATAATCTGAAATATTTTGCACTTTACTTTTTATGCTTTACTAGTGGTCCAGCCACGTGTTATGAGACTCAGTCTTATTTCCATTTACCCTCGAAACGAAACAGTCATTGAAAGCTTAAAAAAATGCTCCGATCGCCAACTAACCTTACAGAATTATGCGCTTGGTCAATCTAAAAATTGTCTGGAAATTTCATTAAAATTGGTGCAGCCGTATCGAAGTCTATAAGGAACATACATATATAAATACTTTCTCTCTATATATGTATATAGCTTTTTGTAGTGTCAATAAATATTTTATTGTATTTCTTATCTTACTTATATAGCCGTCATGTCATTACATTTAGAAGGAGTGTACATACCTAATATATTGATTTTGAAATGCTGAATAGGTTGTTTGTTATAAAAAAAAATTGTCCATAATGGATATTAAAATGAGGTTCACGGTGAAAGAAAAACATCGCTAGGAAACCGGTGTATTGCATATATTAAAAAATGAGTACAATAACGGCCTGTTTCTAACCCAATGCCGGGCATAAGACTTCTCTTTTCGTTACTGGAGAGAAGGGTTGGTGATAAGACCAATGCGGATAGGTTCACACATATCCCCAGAATTCTCTACAGATGCAGGTTTCCGCACTATATTTTTCTTCATTGAAAAGCGTGTAATAAATTGCAATTATCAATTAGACACATATGTTTTAATAGAAAAACTCATTGGTGCCTGCCCGGTTTTGAAATCGTGACTCAATCGAAAGAGTCGCACGGTCTCACCGCTGGGCTATCACAGCTTCTTGCATACAATATAACCTTGCAATCCCTAATAGAGAATCGGGCAAGTTGTAGAGATCTTTCACTCTAAAAGTGCACGCCCCTCCAACATAAATTTGATTATAAATGTTATATAATATTAATTTTATTTTTATGCAAACGTTACTTGTAACCCGTGTAACCGGATTGGTTGAAATTGCTTCGCGCACACATATAAAATAGTACAGTCAATATTTTCTCTCACACCTTAAAATAATGTAATTTGGTGGAGGGGCGTGCACTTTTAGAATGAAAGATCTCTACGCTCCTATATCCTTCGCAGTAAGCAGGATGTTTCATTATATTTAGATTAGTACTAGTTAAAACGTGCGTGCAATGAATTAACTAACGTTATCTTTTACATATAGCGTCATAATAGTTAGACCATAATAGTACGTCTTATACTAAGATAAATAATTTTAAATTATAATGTAAGATCCTAATAATTTAGAATAGCCATAATACGAAATAAATAAAAGTATAACATCATCATTCTCCTGCCCTTAACCCACTTTAAGTGGGGTCGGCACAACATGTTACAAACATGTTGTCACATGATTTAGCTACGTATTATGCGACCGGCCGCCTGCCTAACGTCAACTTACCTTAGTCACCTTTTACGACACCTAGGTAAGAAATAAGGGTGGTCTATTCTATGCAGCCGGATACCACACGGCACATACCTTAGTCGCCTCTTACGACACCTCGGTAAGAACGGAGGGTGGTCTATTCTATTCTGCCGGATACCACACGGTGTAAATAAAAGTGTAACGAAAATGACAATCATACTTTTGTATGATAACCTCCCAAAAGGAACGCTACACCTAATTCTATAACTTACTGAAATAATCTATTTTTTATGTAAGAATCGGTCTTTTTTTACATCCCGCCGATTAGTAGCCTACTAAGTAGAATAGACCACCCTCATTTCTTACCAAGGTGTCATAAAAGGTAAGTTGACGCGAGGCAGGCGGCTGGTCGTAAAATAATTAGCCAAATCATGTAACATGTCTAAACAATGTTGTGCCGACCCCACTCATAGTGGAATAAGCATAGGAGAATGATGGTTAAAATATGTTAAAAAAAGTAAAGAAAGTAAAGTAACAGCCTGTTACTATGCCCACTGCTGGGCTAAGGCCTCCTCTCTCCGTTTTTGGACAGAAGGATTGGAGCTAAGACCTACCACGCTGCTCCAATGCGGATTGGTAGGTTACACATATCCCTAGAACTCTCTAGAGATATGCAGGTTTCCTCACGATGTTTTCCTTCACCGAAAAGCGTGTGATAAATTGCAATTATCAATTAGACACATAAGTTTTAATAGAAAAACTCATTGGTGCCTGCCCGGGGTTTGAACCTGTGTCGGCTCTAAAGAGTCGCACGGTGTCACCGCTAGGCTATCACAGCTTATAAAATATGTTATTGATTACTTTGCTTTTTTTCGTGCGGGTAGCCGCTAAGTGCACTGACGTGTTTAATAGTTCTCCGGTATAATATTGTAATTATTCAAATTATTTCGCTGAAGTTCAACATTTTTTGTGTTCTTACATACATGAGTTAATAGTACCAGTAATTATCACCAGCTGTTATCACTGCAATCCAATTTATTTTAAGAGTAAATAAAGGTCACACAAGCGGCGGTTGCACCTATAAGTTTTTAAGCAAAATGGATCCGTATTTGGAGCTGAGGAAGAATATGGATGTGTTGACTGAGATGTTTACAACAAAGATGAATGAATTCCAGGCTTCCATATCACCTACTAAGTCCGACAACTTGTCGTCCGTCGTAAGTGAGTTCAATACTTTCAAATCTCTCATATGGAAAACGGTCTCAAATCTAAAACTTCAATTACAGTCCGTGTTTAAATGTCTTGATGGTTATGAAATGAAATCTAGAGGGAATATGCTTCTACTTCATGGCGAGCCTGAGAAAGAGAATGAAATTCTGCCCGAGCGTGTTCTGAATATTTGTCAAGAGAAACTCCATCTGACAAATTTGTCAATAAGCTCTTTTAAGTTTTGCATACGACTTGGTAAGGTCATCAATCCCGACAAACCACGGCCCATCTTACTCCAATTCGCCAATCTTTTTGACCGGTCTCAATTATGGTCAAGTAAGAGGAAATTGAAAAACAGCGGATTGACACTTTCAGAATTTCTAACAGCTTCCCGGCATGCTGTTTTTGTCGAAGCACGTAAATTATACGGTGTCAAGGGTTGCTGGACCAACGACGGTAAAATAATAGTTTTATGCCCTGACGGTATTCGACGGAAGATTATCTCCATGGAAGAACTTCGATCACTGCGTCAGGATTTACCAAAAGATTCGGTTCCCTCCGGACCAGCAAGCAGTAAAGACAATACGCGATCAGCTGAAGATAAAATCCGTGCCCATAAATCTCGCTACGTCCGTGTGCAATCCAAAAAACATTAAGTTACTCTTCCTCGCTTGCAGCATTTTATTTTAAACTACGTACTTATTTAATGTAACTTTATCAAATTACTTTTGTTGTATCACTTTTAACTAAATTTCGTAGATTATAGATCAAAACTTTGACAAAATATGTATTTGATATAACTATAAAATTATCGAACAATGTAAATTTTAAATAATTTTAAACTTGTTTACACGCGTCTATTGTAATTATGAATGGTTATCGCACTAACTTACAGTTGATGTTGAACGATCAACAAATGAGACGCCGACCTTGGCTTTCTCACTGCAATGCCTTTCTATTTTGAAGTTACGATCATTATCTGTATTCGTTTATTTTTAATCGCTTGCTATATGGTAAGATAAGAGAATGATCGCTATTCTATACCAAATAATTAGAGTATTTTATCATATTCCATAGCTATTGTGTACTATATACATGCAGCATTCAGGCAAATAAATATGCCTTGTTTATTAATAAATCTCTTTTTATTAATTATTATCTTATAGTTTCGGTTATATTAAATTTTTGTACCTCTAGTAATTTGTATAAATTAAGTAGTTTTTGTAAGTTATTTATAGTTATATAGTTTATAGTTGCTGTAAGTTATTTGATTTTTTAGCTTTCTGTGTGATATTTGTTTTCTTAATTATTTTACTTTGACAGCTGGTGAGTTACTGAATTGACAAAATATTGAAACCTTTATATATTTTAATTGCTACGTTTTTATATTCTATTTTTATTTTTATTGTACATACAGACATATAGCTCGTATACATTGTTTTTAATATAATCTTTGTCGCACATTATGTTAAATGCCGAATCAGACAGTGAATATCTTTCACTGTCATCTTCTGAATCTTTTGTTAGTGCCGAGAATAATGTTGAAGACCTGCCTACTTTGGGCCAGAACTTACACCATACATTCAAGGAGTTTCCTAAAAATTTTAATGTGGTACACATTAATGCGCAGAGCATTCCTAGTCATCATTCGGATCTGCTTGACACGTTTACTACAAAGAATATTCACGCAATTCTTGTCTCCGAATCTTTTCTGAAGCCTACTCTTCCCTCCACTCTTTTTCCTTTACCTGGTTTCCGTCTATACCGAACCGATAGAACTTGCACTAGTACAAACAGATTGAGAACAGTAGGAGGTGGTGGTGTAGCGATTTATTTACGCAGTGACATTATCTGTAATATAGTTCGTCAGTCTGTATCCGTTATTAACTGTCCTGATTATTTATTTCTAGAAGTATCTTTACATCATAAAAAAATGTTACTAGGCGTTTTTTATAGCCCTAACTCTGGCGTTAATTATTTTGAATCACTGGATTCTATATTGTCGAATCTCCTGCCTCAATATGAACATCTTTTACTCATGGGTGATTTTAACATCTGCCTTCTAAAAAATGATCTGCGCTCTAATAAACTTCTTTCTCTTTTTAATTCTTTTAACCTTTCAGCCCTGCCACTTCAAGCTACGCATTTTCCACATAATGGACCTCCCTCTCTTTTAGATCTTATAATAACATCTCTTCCTAATTTTATTGATGCTCATGGACAGTTTAATGCGTGTGCTTTTTCTAGACATGACTTAATATATGCCTCCTATAAAATTCGCCCACCTAAACATAAACATAAACTCATTTACGTTCGGAATTATCTTAACATTAATATTGATGACCTAAAAGAAGACTTATGTAAGGCAGATTGGGAGGCGGTTCTGTCTGCGCCGGATGTGGACTGTAAAGTTGAAGTATTTAATAAATTATTACTCGCCCTCTATGATAAGCATGCTCCGTTAAAGTGGGTCAGAGTAAAGCATTATCCAGCGCCTTGGTTGACGCCTCCAATAAAAAACTTAATGGCTTGCAGGAATAAGGCACACTTAAAATATCGCCGTGATCCCACTGATAATAATCTTCAAGCTTATAAATCTCTCAAGTATCGGTGTAATAAGGCGTGTCGAGCTGCCAAACGGATTCACATCCAGTCTAAGATTGAAGAGTCACCACCTGATAAATTATGGATTTTCCTAAAGTCGCTGGGTATCGGAAAGGCTCCTTTCTCTTTCCAGAATGTCGCTGACCTCGATGCGCTGAATAAGCATTTCAGTACTTGTCCTCTTACTTTATCTCCTTTAAACAAGCAAAATGCAATTGCTGAATTGCTTGGCCAGCAGTGTCCTGGCATAAAAATGTTGGAATTTGGCGAGATTTCAGCTACTAATGTAGTGAAAATTTTGCGATCTATCAAATCCAAGGCAGTTGGCGATGACGGGTTATCACTTAGAATGCTTTCTCCTATCGAGATCTTTATTTCTCCTATTATTGCTCATATATTAAATTTTTCGATGTCCACTGGTATCTTTCCTAGGGCCTGGAAACTTGCTCACGTAATTCCTCTACCTAAAAAACATAACCCTATTGCTTTCTCTGACTTCCGTCCTATATCTATCCTTCCATTACTTTCTAAGGTACTTGAGCGCTTTATTCACACTAGTCTTTCTAATCATTTACGGCACAACAACCTTCTTAGTCCTCTTCAATCAGGATTTCGCTCGGGCCACAGTACCACCACCGCCCTAGTAAAGATCACGGATGATTTTCGTTCCCATATAGATGGAAAAAAAATCACTGTCCTCGTATTATTAGACTTTAGCAACGCATTCAATTCTGTTGACCTTGATATATTAGTAGCACTTCTTGAGCGTATGTATTTATCATCTACATCTTTAGCTTGGTTCCGTTCATATCTTTCAGGCCGTAAACAATTAATTAAAATCGACCAAGCTCGCTCCGATTGGTGTGATGTCACTGCCGGTGTGCCTCAAGGCGGCATACTTTCACCACTTTTATTTTCGATTTTTATCAACAGCATTGTGCAATTGCTAGAATGTTCTTTCCATCTATATGCAGATGATCTTCAAATATACGCTGCTGCTTCCTTTTCACATCTTTCTGATGCTGTGAAAAAGATTAATGAAGATCTCGATAGGATTTCCAAATGGGCGAGTATGTATGGACTGTCAGTCAATCCTCACAAATCCCAAGCAATAATAATTGGAAGTCATTACTACGTGTCTTCCTTAAATAACCTGGTAGTCCCTGATGTGTTGTTCGATGGTACGATAATACCATTTTCTTTTGAAGTTAAAAACTTAGGATTAACCATCGATCAAACACTTTCATGGCATACTCATATCTCAAACATCAGTCGAAACCTTTTTTCTTCTTTGCATTCACTCAGGCGGCTGCAGAACTGTCTGCCAATCAAAACTAAGATCATGCTGGCTCAATGTTTACTACTGCCACTTCTGGATTATTGTGATGTTGCCTATTTAGACGCTTCTGAAGAGCTTCTGAATAAACTAGAACGTCTCCAAAATATAGCTATAAGGTTCATATTCGGGCTTCGGAAATACGACCATGTGACAGAATTCCGACATAAACTACAATGGCTCACGATAAGACAAAGAAGAAATCTCCACATTCTTTCACTGCTCTATAACGTTCTTTTTAATCCCCTCTCACCTTCGTACCTTAAAGATAGTTTTAACTATAGATCTCAATTTAGTGGTGATCGATTGAGGTCTACCAACAATCTAATGCTAGCAGTACCGGCAAGTTCTTCCCGTACTCTTTCAAATTCCTTCAGAGTGAAAGCAGTCATTTTATGGAATGCTCTGCCCATTTCTGTTAGGAAATCACCCTCACTCAACTCTTTTAAGAAAAGTGTTACGAACTACTTTCAACTACATAATTATCGTTGAAAATTGTGATTTTTCGTGTATATGTCTTATGTACTTATATTTATTGTTATTGTTATTTTTTATATTTATTGTTATTGTTATTTTTTATATTTATTGTTATTTTTATCTTCTTGTCCTTTCGCGGCATTTCCCGCCTATTACATCGTTATTTTGTCCTTTCAGAGCTCAAAGGTTGGCTGGAAGAGATCCCTTATTGGGATAAGTCCGCCTTTGTACAATCGCCTTTTAATTTTATTTTTTTTTATATTTCTGTGTTTTGTGTGTTTATGATGTACAATAAAGAAATTAAACAAACAAACAAACAAACAAACTTTTTAATGTCTATATTTTAGCATCTATGTTATGGGAAGAGTGTTACAATGGATTGAAAGAAAGGGAGGTCTAGATAAAATGGCTGAATTGGCCACAAAGAAATCATCCTTGATTTACAACATTATTGAAGAATCCAACGGCTTTTATTACGCTCCAGTAGCTAAGAATGTAAGAAGCAAAATGAACATCCCATTCAGGATTGGTTCACCAACGGGTGATGATGCACTTGAGAAGGAATTCTTGAAAGGTGCAGAAGCTTTAAAACTTATTCAGCTTAAAGGACACAGGTAAATAAATACATAAATACTTTGAACCCTACCGCGGTGCTTCTGCGCTCGCCCATCTTTTTTCAATTTTATTTAACGCTAGCCTATGCCTGCAGCCCGCGTGGAATTATAAAAATTAAATAAAAAAGAATATAAAAATCTTCTTTCTCCTGCCCTTATCCCACTCTAAGTGGGGTCGGCACAACGTTATAAACATGTTGTCACATGATTTGGCTACGGTTATTTACGACCGGCCACCTGCCTGGCATCAACTTAAAAAAGAATATAAAAATAGTTATTAATGTTGGGAAACCGGCTATACTCACGTCTTATTTTATCGGATGAGCTCGACTAGTTTCAAGCCCATACGGGGCTTTTATTCATGAGCTCTTTACGCGGTGTTAACACCGCGTAAGGGCTTGAAACTAGTCGAGCTCATCCGATAAAATAAGACGTGAGTATAGCCGGTTTCTCAACATTAATAATGAATACCACTCACGATAGTTTAAATTCAAAAATAAAAAATAGTTGTTGTAAATTAACCATAAGAGATAAAAACATGCTGTCGCGGGCTTTTTCGTAGTATTTTTATAGATCTACAATTCTCTACTACATTACTTTAACGTATCTCTGCTGGTTTACGCACGCGGTTAAAGCTCCCAGAAAGCAAGGTTTTTAACAACTAGGCGATGTCTTTAACACAATTTACATAATACCGATATGTACTATTTACCTAAACTATCCGAAAGTATTTCACTATATTTTGGTGAAAACCGTAAAAAAATCCGTTCAGTAGATTTTGAGAAAATCAATTACATGTACAGCTTTTTGGGACTTTGTTTTATATTAAGTATAGATTTTGTCTCGCCCAGTGATGCTGTTAAAGTTGTTCGGGCTAACAGTATCCATAATCCATACTACATAATATTATAATATAAATATTATATAAATATAAATATATGAGGCACTTACACGTTCGGCGGTCCCCAAATTAAGTAACTTAACACTGGTGTTATGAGTGACGGACAACTGGTAGATAAAAAAGTAAAGTAACAGCCTGTTACAATGCCCACTGCTGGGCTAAGGCCTCCTCTCTCCGTTTTTGGAGAGAAGGATTGGAGCTAAGACCTACCACGCTGCTCCAATGCGGATTGGTAGGTTACACATATCCCTAGAATTCTCTAGAGATATGCAGGTTTCCTCACGATGTTTTCCTTCACCGAAAAGCGTGTGATAAATTGCAATTATCAATTAGACATATAAGTTTTTAATAGAAAAACTCATTGGTGCCTGCCCGAGGTTTGAACCTGTGTCGCCTTTAGAGAGTCGCACAGTGTCACCGCTAGGCTATCACAGCTTCTGGTAGATATACTACATATATATTTTTAAATACATACTTAAATACAAATACACACCCAGGCTCGGAGAACCAACAAATTGTTTATAGAAAATGTTGGCTTTCGGCGGGAATCGAACCCGCGACCCGCGGAGCTGAAGGCAGGAATATTATAATTTATAGGGACGTGGGTGGAATTCGTGCTTCAACCTACAATGCTGTCACGTTGGAAGAAGTAGAAACTTTGGCTACCTACATGAAAGAGTTCTTTAAAAAGCATGCTAAATAAATTAGTAAGGTAAAACACAACTTTCTAGAAACTTCCTATACTTACTACGTATAAAGACCTGTATTGACACATTAGAAAAGATAACGTTTTTAAAAGGCAAGTTTGTACGTTTTTAATAATTTTTTGAACGCTCTTTTTTGTTGCATTTACCTTTTTTTTAGCTTAAGTTTACTTGTATCTATATAAAAACATGTCTAAAAACAAGAATTGGCTGTGTAAAATACTTAAAAGGAAGTATTTACGAATATTGTGAATTTAAATTTAAAGATTTAAAGACTTTTTCAATACTTCTAAGGTATTTTTTGAAATAAATTAATTTTTATATTACCTTATTGTTTCATTTTACTGAAATGAATTAAAATTACTGGTAATTCAAATTACAATTCTACCCGCACCGTCTATATGATCTTCACGACTGGAAAAAACCCATGTCTCTAGCCCTTCAAAGTTAAATAAATAAATAAATATATTATAAACACGGTCAAAAGTAATAATAAAATTATTTTGCTAAGCGAAGCGTTATGCAATGTTATAACAATGCTTGTTGGCATAACGCTTCGCTTTGCGATTTTGTCGTGGAGTCTATCTCCTGATGATGCTTCGGTTGCGGGGCGAAACGATTGTTGAGTTTGTGATAGTGAACCTGTGTAGTGCTTGTGTATTATGGTGGAAGTGGTGGAGGTTTGTGCATATGTTTTTTACGAATCCTGCATGTAACGGGTATGAAAAAACGTATAGTCCACTATACATTTAGCACTATATATATTTTCTATTTACTGTATCGCGGATTATAGCAAAATAATTTTATTATTACTTTTGTATTATGGATCTCCGCAAAGTAACGCCTAATTCTATAAATTATATAAACACGGTCGTTCAGCCCGAAAGTAATTTACATGTGTAGTATATACATATATAATTTTAAATATAAACATATATATTTAAATAAATAAATAAACACAGAATCGAGAAACAACAAATTGTATCTATAAAATGTTTGCCCTCGCCGTAAATCGCGCTTCTGAAGGCACTACCACTTGTACCAACGGGCCAGTCGATTTATAAAGATAATATTGTTATTTATAAGTATATATTTTATTTAAATTAACCCAAAATCACAATGACGTTAGCTATGTGTACAGGTCAAATAAAGTCTCTCATTATTTGTAGCATCACTCTTATTTACAGAACTGACTATGACTAGTTAAAGCACTCCATGGTTTACACAAGTTTTTTTTATTAAAATTAACATTTGCGGGAATTTAAAGAAATAATTGTGTATGATCGAATCCTATGGAGTAATAAATATTACTCTGACGTTGCTGGAATCAGTCTGTTTCGTACATTAGGTACCTGTTGATATATGAAGGGTATAACGAACAAAAAATAAAACAGATTCTACATAATGTTAATTTATTTTTTATTGTAAAAAATATTACTGTTAACGTAATTCCTAATGTGGTAATCTTTGTGATGGAATATAAACCACGCAATTGTTGAGTATTTGACAATTATTATTTTACTACATCAGTGGTTAAGGTAAAATTTGTATTTTATTTTATAAATTGTAAAAGAATTAAGTTCCTGTATAAAATATTATAATGCTTATTAAATTAAAGTCACTTAACATACGTAATATAAAACATTCTTTACATTCTTTCATAATATACACCCACACACATTTTTACATAATTGATATAAAATACATTAAGTACAGTCCGGGTTTATAATACAAAAATAAACATTTCACTTAAAATATCGACACAACTCTTATCATTTGAACATTGCCCTCGCAATGCCCACGTCTAAAGCTAAATGGGAAATTAAAAATAATATTAAAACTAACATATTTTTGAGGTCTACCATAAATATACAATCATATAAAACGCATATTTACATTATCTTTGTTATAAGGTATAATTTGTATTAAAGTTTACAATGTTATATTTTTGTTTTCGAAAAATTCGAAACCCCTACAAGACTTGCTTTTTTGGCAATTGTCTAAAAATATTTTGAGCATTTCTCGTCGTTGATTATAATCTCAGAACATCAACACAATCACTGTTTGTGGCGAAAACAATCTAATCGCACATTCTACGAATTTTGCTATTATGCTTAAAGTGATTTGTGACATACAAAATATATTTGGTGGGGCTGCAATTTAAAACAGTGAGTGTGTTAATTGACGTGCATTGTAGAAATTAAAACTAATCGTAAAGCTAGAAGAGTATAAGGTTCTATCAAGACAACCGTCGGTAATAATAAAGAAACTATATCATAGTTTGCATTGGTTTGAAGAATACCGAGTGTTGACACAAATACGTTAAAGTATTATGTAAGTTTGACCAGAATGAGACAACATTTAGTTCTACGCTGTTTATTGACCCTCGCTGTCGCTGTCACTCTTATCTGAAATGTTACAAACATTTAATTATTGCATCACTGTTTTGTTATCATGCATATTGTTGTTGCGGGATAATTCAATATACTTCAATTCAAATTAATAATAAATTAATATGTATCGAAAGCTAATTGTCATGGTATAACGCTATATATTATATAATATATCGACTGTGAACTGGCAAATTGTCCTATCTTATTTTTGACAACTTTTCAGGAAGAAGAGTAAACGTGATTATTAATATATTCGCAATAATTTTTGTGTAATAAAAAACAGTTGACTTTAAATATGTTTATTTATTTACAAATTTTCTAGTAGATAACACATGTTGATACGGTAAATGATGGGCAGTAGTACCTAATGACGTTAAAAAGTGATTTGGCTTAAAATTGAGATAGGAGATATTGCCGGTTCACAGTCGATATATAACATTATATTTTCCTTCTGATACTCAAAGGTTGACTGGAAGAGATAGATCCCTTTTAGGGTTAAGTCCGCCTTTGTACTTGTGATATTTTTATTCAATCTAATATTTAAATATGCATGTACAATAAACAATATATCTATAACTCTGTCCTTTTATCAACCTGGTTCGCTGGAAGAAATCGTTTATTAGCGATAATTCCGCCAGATTGTTTCACTACTGTTACTGATATATATTATTATATATTAGCTTTACTGTTATTAATGTGGTGTAAATAAAAATACCCATTCGAAAGAAATAAAAAAATTACGAGTATGTTTCTTTACAACTATGTAAGTAAGTATGGATACATACTTATTAAAAAAGGGGCAAGTCTGTCTGTCTGCTTAACTTTCTGTTCCGCTTTCACGGTAATCTGCTGGGGCAATATGAAATTTGGTACAATTAAGGCCTACGTATACATAAAGTATATAAAACATAAATTTTCCTCAGGAACAGGATAAGATCACATGTTCCATAGTTGACGCGCATTATTGTGGCCTCCTTCAATAATGCACATCAACTTTAAATAAACAACTTCAATATTTTTACTACCTATTATTACTTTTTAACTATAATATACTGAAACTGAAGCATGAAGAAACTTTATTAAACCAAAAGATTCCTTATCCCGTAAGTATAATAGGATAAAAAAAGTTTAAACTACAGAAGCTATGCATGGCATGTGAAATAGCTGCAAAAAAAGGAATGAAAGTGCGCACAAATCTAAGTGCTCCAAATACCAACCTTTCTTACCAGGATACGCGTGCCTTTTTAATCTGTCATATAAATCTTCCTTTGTACCATAGATGCTGGCATTCGACCGCGCTAAACTATTCATTTTTCCGTTCATTCCGTTATGCAAACTCTCTTTCATATAAGTTTCGTTGTAGAAGTTGGGCATTTCCCAGCCATCTTCTTCGTCGTCATAATAGTGCGCGTACGTGGAGTGGTGTGATGGAGCAATGGATTCTGCGTATGGCGTATGTGCACCATAGTAGAAGTTGACTTGTGATCCGTTTTGGTCTATGGCGGGCGTAAGAGTCTTCTTTGGTTCCCTCTTTTTTGTTGATCTATGTACAAAATTATAATAGTTAAATAGTTTTATTTTATCGAAGGTAGACTATAAAACTTTTGTAATTACGTATGACAGCCCAGTAGATTATAGTATCCTTATATGTTTATTAGGGTCCTTTAGGGTCTTTTTTATACCAACATATTAATAAATGAACTTATATAAAATTATTTTTGTAAGAAATTTAAGTAAGCGTAATAATTAATTATAAATGTTCACAACATGACTCTAAAAATTATATTTCCTACTTACAAATAAAAATATGCATATCGAAAAAAATATTTATAACAACAAAGACAATATAATTTTTCGAATCCTTTTTGAATTACAACTTAAATGTTTATTTAAAAATCTCCTGACCTTATAAGAATTTACTTGATAACATTTATAGGCCATCTCGAATATTATATGGCAGATAATAATGCAGTTCAAATAGTAATTAGTTAGATTAGATCACTGCTCTAGAATACAAAACTTGTTTCTTCTTAAGTATACTCGGCAAGTTAATGAACAAGTATTCTTTGGTGCGACGTTACTTAACTCACACGCGCACATTTCCTTTTTTTATGTAATTTTGTATTATTATTTTCATTTAAGACTGATTTTGATGGCATATGCAGTACAGTTCATACTATTGAATACATTCTCGCAAAATCAGTAAATAAATAAATACTAGGAGAACGAATTAAATGAAATATTGAGATATTTATACTTATTTTAAATTTAAACATGTATTTCAATAAGTAATCATGCGAGCGAGCGTTAATACCAAAAACAAGAAAGGCTGATCGCCTTTCTTGTTGGTATTTGTGCTAAAGTATAATGTAATAATAAACATAATTAGTGTATAACAGTTAATATATGGGTCATATTTAGATAACAAAGTGTCAACTTTGCGGAGATCTATAATGCAAAAGTAACAGTAAAATTATTTTTCTATAAAAATTTAAAATTCTTAAATATTCTTTATTCAAGTAAACTTGTGCTTTTGAATCGTCAAAATCTGTTGCTAATAATCCGCCATATGCGTTTTACGCTAAACGTATAGTCCACTCTACATGTAGCATTATATATATTTCCTATTTACTTTATCATTACAACAAAATTATTTTACTATTACTCTTGTAAAGTGTGTCAAGAGAAGTTGAAAAATAGTTAGAAAATAAAATTAACCTGGCACAAATCATCCAAACAAGTAGCACGAGGAATATAATGAAGATAACACCACCAGCGATACCACTGGCAATGTACGCGAAGTCACTCTTCTCTCTGCAATGAAGACCGGTGAAAGAACCGGCACATCTGCATGATGGTTCCCCTCTCGCGTTCTTCACACACTCGCCGCCGTTATCACAATAATCAAGGCAGACATCTGTAATGTAACATTTAGTATTACTAATTTAATTTGTTTCTCGATATTGTTATAATTTAGTGAAACGATTACTGATTACTAATAAAACTGTTACATGTTTTTAAATACAACCTCCATCATATAGTTGGTCAATAATAAAAAAAACCTCATCGCCTTCATTGTGACTAGTTGTTGAGAGAGGATAAAGGAGCTGACTTTTGAGAAAATTGTTCTTCTTATTTATTGAATAAGTTATAGGAAAAATATCGTCGTTATAAAATATAACAAAATAGTATGAATGTTAATGAAATGAAACAAAATAGAATGAAAAATGAATATCGCAAAAGTTTCTAAAACGTTCCCAGACAGTGGATTTATGTCCAGATGGGCGTAAATCAATCTTTATTTGCATTCATTTTCGTTGCTTTATTAAATAACATTTCGATACGATCGATGGAAATATCAAGATAAAGATTGCGTCACCTAATAAAAAAAATTGTTTGCAATAAAGCGTAGAGTAGCGTCTTCAAAACTGGTGAGTGAACCTTTAACATTTATTAGTTTCTTGTTCTTTTAAGTAGCCATTACGTAGGAGAGCAAGAAAACACTAGCTATTTTTAAAGTCATAGATAGCATTGAAATAAGGATTACAATGAATTGAAATAAGGATTACAATGAATTGAAATAAGGATTACAATGAATTGAAATAGGGATTACAATGAATTGGAATAGGGATTACAATGAATTGGAATAAGGATTACAATGAATTGGAATAAGGATTACAATGAATTGGAATAAGGATTACAATGAGTTGAAATAAGGGTAACAATGAATTGAAATAATGATAACAATGAATTGAAATAATGATAACAATGAGTTGAAATAAGGATAACAATGAATTGAAATAATGATAACAATGAATTGAAATAATGATTACAATGAATTGAAATAAGGATTACAATGAATTGAAATAAGGATTACAATGTATTGAAATAAAGATTACAATGAATTGAAATAAGGATTACAATGAATTGAAATAAGGATTACAATGAATTTACCTAAATCAAATTTTAATGTCTCATTTTGAATTCCTTCACTTGAATACTTAGCGTGCTATAAACAACCTCTTATACATAACAATATGTGTTTCTTACCATTACAAACTTTTCCAGTACCGTTGAAACCATTCTTACATTGACAGTTGAATTCACCAGTTTCAGATATAAGAAGACAATAGGCGTTGCTATCGCAGTGCATATCCGGTCCGCTCATTTCACAAGGATTTGTACAGTCGGTTTCAGAAATCTAAAATCAAAAATACAGTGAGAGGAATTTTTATGAGACCAACTTTCAACATAAGGCGTACATAAAACTTAATTTTAATACGGATGCAATTCAAGGCTTAAAGAGTATCTCCAACATTTCGGTTATAGAGTTACTCTACATGAAGTAAGGAAGCCATAGCCATACCACGCCAACTTAAGTGCGAATCTAATCATAGATAAAAGAAGAGACATTTACTTTGTTTTTTTTTGTCGATGGACACATTTTAGGCTGGCTCCCCAACCGTAGTAAACCTTACTATTTCGGTATAGTTAAGTGAACATTTTTTTTACGAGACTGGAATTTTAATGGAATCATTAAATTAATTACAATCATTAAAATTCATACAAATACTATAAATGCTTTATCTGTCGGTCTGTAATGCTGTCACGGCTATGAGGTTATCGTATAGGATATAAGAATTCCTGTCCATTCTGCGGGAATAGAACTTACTGCTCCTGGTCCTCTAGTACTAGTGTTGATCGGGCATGGGATACAAAGCGTTTGTTGAGTTTGAGACTGGTAAGTTCCCTTCCTGCACTGTATACAGGTGTTCAGAGTCATGTTGAGGTATGAACCTGTAATGAAGTGATAGTTAATCTTTAAATAATGTCCGAAATATTACTGCTAAAGCACTTTCTTCGATAACTTAGCTTTCTTTATACATGTATTTAAAATTTATCACTCGGATTTTTTATCGGATTATTTATGTACAAACTATAGAATATTAATAGACACAGCATACACTTATGGCACAAATACATCTAATCTCTTATCTAGAAGTATGATCTTTAATTAAGGTGTTTCGTATTGCTACGATTGATTAGGCGCCCTTATTTTTATTTATTTATTTAATACTTTTTGTACAAAAAACATATAAATAACTATTTAAAGGAAAATTTACAGTGTACAAAGGCTTATTGCTGTCTCTACCCAATCTCTACTCAATTTCGCAACCTTAGTGAGATTCATATGTTTTGTGTTGTGTTAAATTCTTAAATTCACTTGATTCACTCACGCAGGATGCTTACGATAAAGACATTTGAAATTATATCCCGCTGGTGTAGTGCTTAACAGTATTTATGGCGCATATTCCTCATAAATCGAGCGCCATTTACCTTCGCTTACATCAAGGCAAAGATTGTATAGGCTTATTCAGTTTACTCGTACAATATCATAAATACATTTTTCTATGAGCCGCGAAAAATTGTGTGCTTTGGACGTAAATGAGTTATTTCAATTTTATAATTACCTGGCTTGCAGACAGGTAGTGAGCATTGATCTGGAGATGCGGCCCCAGGATGAGGCGTGGTGGTGCCTGGAGGACATGGAGCACATGATGCTCCTGCGCCTGTCGCTCGCCATGTTCCACGAGGGCAGGGCTCACAACCACCATCACTGCTCAGCTGTTCGCCTTGATTAAAAAAAACAACAATAGAACTTACCTGTTAAGCCAAGTATTATATAAAATTGTATTTTACCGTAATAGTTCTTACCTGATGGACAGTCATCTCTACATTCTGCGGCTGATACCGCTTCTGTAGCACGCGTTGTCTGACCTCTTGGACAAGCGATGCAAGAGAATGCACCTTCTCGTGGTTGGTAAGAACCATGACCGCATGGTCTGCAAAGATCTGCCTCCGCATCGTAATACTTACCAGCAGCGCATTTTTCTGTAAATTTTAAAATTTTAAACGTAAATGTGATCAATTCACATCAATTTAATAAATTTTGTGTAGACAAATTTTAACAGATTCCTTAATTAGAAATTGTAACCATTTAAACATTAATTATAAACATTTGTGCACTAGGTTCTGCACAAGATCTTGCCTGCACTACTTCAATACTGCGTTAAAAAGTAATCTATGTCCCTATCGAGACCTTAAACATCGTATCCGTTTCTGTATCAGTATTTCGATACTGATACAGAAACGGATACGAACGGATACGAATTACTGATTTGATTCTTCGAATGACGTAAAACAAAGACAAACTTTCCTATATAGGTGGTACGTACCTGCATATAATGTTAGTATGGAAATTCATATTGTATATTTTTATTTTATTTACGATAATAGTGCAATATTGGAGTAGTTTGTTATATATTATTACACCAGTGGTGTTCAATCGACGCATTTCGCAAATTTAGGAACAATACGTAATTATCTGACAAACCTTTGCAATCGGCTGCACTTCTGGCACCAGATGCTTGCGTGACTCCTGATTGTCCGGCAATAGCTGGACAAGGCGTACATTGGAGTTGGCCGGCTTCAGATTGGTAAGTACCAGTGGGGCAAGGTTTACAGGAGTCGCTAGCGGTATCAAGGTATGTACCAACAGCGCAGGATACTGTAATTAATCATGGGTTTGAAGATTTGTGTAAAATAAAATAAAAATGACAATGTATCCACCGCGATAAACAATATATTTCATGAAGTGTCAATTTAGCGAATCAAAGTGGAATATTTCCTGTTAAATTTAACTTTTGTTAAATTAATACAATAAGTACATTGCATTATAATTAATATATCAATAAATCTAATATTATAATGGATGTAAAACAAAAGCTACGGATTTAGCATTAAAAAGTTAAGTCCATTCTAAAAACGACGCTTGAAATTTACGTTCGTAAAAAGATTATTCTTACCACAATCCGGTGCCATAACGACTTGTCCCATGGGACAAGCGTAATCCGATTCAAGCTTTAAGCTAGCTGGATCCGGGACGGTATTTGGTAAAATATTTCGTACATCGAATTGTTCGTCTTCGAGAATTAGTTTCTCCAGTAATCGTTTTACAGTGGAACGTTCGTTATTACCGTTGTGTATAACTGGGTCGCTAAAATACAGAAGTTCTTTGTATATTCCAATTTTTATGTTAGTAATGACATTAGCATTACTAACTTTTTTTTATATACTTACGTGTTTTTCAAATGTGCTCAAATATACTTCATTGAAACATTCAATCGTTAACAGCATTAATATATGTCATATATAATATATTAATTTTGTTCAGTTTCATAAAGATTTAATGTTAATTTATATTTAAACGTAGTAAAGTAAAAAGTAAATGCCTCTTATTATCCCACTGCTGGGCATAGGCCTCCTCGCTCTATTTCTATAGAAAAGAGTTGGTGCTAAGACCACCAAGGCACTCCGACGCAGATTGGTAGGTTACACATATCCCTAGAACCAGAGAAAACCTGCATATCTAGGGATATTCAGGTTTTCTCACGATGTTTTCCTTTACCGAAAAGCATGTGATTAATTGCAAATATCAATTAGACATTATAAGTTTTACCCGAAAAACTCATTTGTGCCTGCCCGGGATTGAACCCGCCATCCCGTCGAAAGACTCCCATGGTCTCACCACTAGGTTATCACAGCTTTTAAGTTTCAATTTATTATGTAAGTCAATATAGATACCTAATACAATAAGACAGAAAGATTTAAGACAAATGTACTCGTAATAAAGAAATACTAAATTTATCTGTTACATTTTATCTTTCTCCTGAATACCTCTTACAATCCCTCCTCAAATTTCAGCATCTTTACTGCATGCAATCTTTCTTATACTCTCTAAATCTACGTAAATATGAATCTATACCTATTATAAAACAAAGTCCCAAAAAGCTGTCTGTCTGTATGTAATCGATTTTCTCCAAAAGATAGTGCAATACTACCGGATGGTTTATGTAAATACTACATATCGGTATTATGTTAACTATGTTGAAGATATCGCGCAGTGTTTAAAAAACTTGCTTGCTAGGAGCTTTAGTCGCGTGCGCTGCGTAAACCAGCAGAGATACGCTGAAGTAATATACTAGAGAACTGTAGATCTATAAAAATACTGCAAAAAAGTCGGCGATAGCATGTCTCTGTCTCTTATAGTTAACTCACAATAACTACTTTTGTGTTTAAAATTTGAATTCTAGAAAAAAATGTGACACGCTGAATTCCACGCGGGCGAAGTCGCTGGCACAGCCAGTTTAGAATATTTGAAAATCAATTACGTGTTAGTTAAATATTTTAGTGCTAATAGTCTAGTGCTGGAGTGACAATAAAGTGTAACTTACTTAACGGCTGGAAATGAGATTTCAATACTGTATGTATCTCCGATTTGACGGCCCTCTCGACTGCTTCGTGACCTATGGTGCCAGATAAAAATCATGCAAAAGTGTTCAAATGAAATCATGCTTATCATTACACCGGAGTGATGTAGTGCTTTAAATGCAATTTAAACTGTATACTATTTCATATAGGGATCTGTGTTATGTGTCACGTGTCATATCGTTCATTAGTGCACTAAATTGCATACTAATTCTAACGCCCACACCTAGCTTTTAGATTATTTAATTTTAAAATTGTGACTACTTCTATAAGACTACATATCGTCTTAAAGGTGAAATAAAACTCACTCTTCTACTGGTATGATAGCGTCTAGCACATATGTATCTTTGGTCGTTACTGTTGATGGAGATGATACTTGTCTTGTCTGCCGAATATTACCGCGATGGTCACATTTCACATTGATGTCCAATTCTTTGCATTCGCGCGTACCTTTAAATTAAAATAGAAATATAATTAGGGTACATTCAAATGAAATTAAAATTAATGTAATTATCTCTAGGAATTTTACAATCAAAACACTAGAGTGACGCAGATAATATGGTATGACGTAAACGATGTAAATATTTTACCGTCAATTGCGTAAGAACAGAAGTTCCAATCTCTGTTGAGTTGATTGATAGCACTTCGCACTTTCTGTCTAAGTACGGCTTGTCCGGCATCATTACATAAGACTGAACTTGGGAATAACATGGATATTTTGAAGACACGTTGGGCGGGCGAAGCAGCTGTAAACAAACACATAGGCTAGTACTCAATACAATAATTTAATGTTACAAGTAATGAAGTTATTTAAAGATACTTACGAGAGCAGGCTGGATAAACTAGAGGTAATGTTGGATCATTTGTGGGACGCCAGAAACCTTCAGCTCCGCATGTATAGAAAGGTGGTACGAGTTGCGAGAATCTTAAACCATCGCGACACGCAATTTCACAGACCTTAAATTGGCCACCGGCTCCCCAGTCACGACAAGATTGGTAGCCTCCCAGAGGGTCAGGTAAAGGCGGGCAGAATTCAACTGTGAATAAAAGAATATATTTGTATTATGTAGGCATACGTTATTAAACTATTTAATCATAATCAGTATGTAATTGAAAAATTGTAGTACGTACTAAAGTAATAACTTACATAATACTGTTACTTTGAAGGTGCAGGTGGCAGCATTTCCAGTTGCATCGTATGCAATATACGCAATATCATATGCTCCCCAGGCAAGGTTTTGACCAGGTTTGTGCCCTGATTTCTCTAAGACTTTTGTAACACCCACGTTATCACTAAACACAGGCATGTCCCAATTAACAATTGATGATCCATTTTTAGCTATAACCCATAGATCACCAGGGCAGCGATCTACTCTTGGTGATTCTTTATCAACTTGAAGTTGTTGGCATTTAGAACCGGAATAACCATTGGGACATACTCTCTGCCCGCAATGTGATGGTACTATCCTCTCTACCCCACCAATAGTATCATCGTAACCTGCCCATGTAAGTACTAAGCCATCATATAAAACTGGTTCAGTTCTACAATCACGAACTTGTTTTTGTATTTCGTTAGTTACGTCAAGAGCGCGGTTCCAAATTTGAACCTTAGTTAAATGACCTTGGAAGCCTAATTCTGTATAAGCTTTTGGATTGTCTGATTGCGGTTTACCCAGTGTCACCCAAACACTGTAAAATAAAGAAAAAAATAAGAAAATTTATTTAATGTTTTTTTCTAATAATGAGAAAGAAAAAACATCTCCCCTCTGAAGTATAAAGTTACATGCTTTATGTATAATCATTCATATATTATGAGTATTTACTTACTATCGTGGTAATGTTTTTCCGCTACCATATCCATCTAGCTTACTGGCTATTAATCCTTCTGTAATAAGGGTTAATTCACCCCCGTTACTTCCATCCCACACCAACGCAACGTGATGCCACTGTCCATCGTTAACAGTTGCGAATTCTCCAAAGCTTAGATATACATCTTGAAGCTCAGGGAAAAGAGACACCTGGACACCATTAGAATGAGCTTGTATAATTGTTCTTCTATTAAGTGCAATATGTGAATTGCTGAAATAGAAACATGGTATATTAAATATATCTCAACGAATACAAAATGACATTTGAAATTTTTTGTAAAATCATTAGATAATATATACCTTACTCCATACGCTGTGAAGAAAATACCACCTTCGTCTTGCTGTGTATATTGAACCCACATTCCAATGGTAAGACTGTCAGTCGACTCTGTACTAAAAGGCACAACTTGGGCTGCGCTAGACCGTAAGGGATCACTAAAGTACAGATCATAGTCTACGCTAATAGCTAAAAAACAAAGAAAATAATTAAATAAAAATATCATTGCTGTAATAGTGCATAAAATATATTTTATTATTCAAAACTTACTTTTCCTGCAATCGTCACCAGTTAAGTTAAATGGACATTGACAATAAAATCGCCCTGGTAAATCAATACAGGTTGCAGAGGGGGGGCAGGAATTTTCTTTACAGTCGATGATATCTTCATCACAATTCTTTCCTGTAAAACCAGGGGCACACGTGCATGAATAACCGTCTCCTTCATCTATACATGTTGCACCATTTTGACATAAACCAGCATCACATGCGTCGAATTCGTATTGACATCCGATGCCTGTATAATCTAGTGAGCAGGTGCAGTTAAGGCCTGAACCGAAATCTTGACATATTCCATCATGCATACATGGGCTGCCGATACATCGTTCGGGAGCAGTTTCACATTGTTTACCATCTGTTCCACTTGGGCACCTAAATAAAAAATATATGTTTAGTATAGTTTTTATCAAAAAGATTTAAGACACCTGATGAATGTATCAATTTTTTTTTAAATTAACGTTCTAAAAACTATTATGTTAAAATATTTCATATAATTGATACTAACACACAGAAGTAGTCTTGGAAAAGATCAATGCATTTAGCATTATTTTGACACGGTAGATTTACACAATTTCCAATGTCACGTTCACAGCGTTTTCCTGTCCATCCTGGCTGACATCCACATTTATAGCTTCCTATTTCATCTTTGCAGGATCCACCGTTATAGCATGGATCGGAGGCACAATCATCAATATTCGTTTCGCACATTTCTCCAGTAAACCCTTCACGACATACGCATTGGTATTTGTTGTCCAAGTCAATACAGCGTTCTGTTCCAGTGGGATTACAGGGTTCGTTCAAACATTCATCAATTGCTGTTTCACATTGGAGTCCAATGAACCCAGGTCGACATTTACACATAAATCCATCTATTTGGTCAGTACACGTTGCACCATTTTGACAAGGTTGGGAAGCACAATCATCAATTGTATGTTGACATCGTTTACCCGTGTAGCCAGCTTCACAGCTACAAGTGAAGTCGTCAATGCCATCAATACACCGACCACTATTTTCACACGGGGAAATAACGCATTCATTAATGTTTATATCACAAGATGGACCTGACCAACCGGGATCGCACACGCACTGATGAATAAATAATTTATCAACACATACACCATGTTTACATGGCCCATTAGAACAAAGATTTATCTTCTCATGACAACGTTTTCCTGTGAAGCCTGATGGACAAGAACAACTAAAGTCATTTACTAAGTCTGTACAAGGAGCGCCAAGTAGACATGGTTTTTCTATACAATCATCAGTATTCGTTTCACATAGTTGACCTTCCCATCCCGGTAAGCATTCACATTTGTATCTCCCTTGTTGTAACGCCGTACACGTAGCACCATTTTTGCAAGGATTTCCATTAGCTGAGCAAGGATCAATCTAAAATCGAGAAAAATGTTTATTTTTTGATGTAACTTATAAGTGTATATATAAATTTATGTACGTTCAAAACAAATGTAGTATTTATATGTATTAATAAAACAAATAAATAATCTTACCGTAATATCACAATCTATACCAGTATATCCCGATCTACAAAGACAAGTAAAATTGTTATAGCCTGGTTCGTCTTTACACATTGCCCTTTCAGGGCATGTATCATTTCTGCAATCTGATCTTTCTTCTTGGCAGTTAATACCACCATATCCCGTAGGACAAGAGCATCTGTATCCCTGTGGAAGATCTATACAAGTGCCTCCGTTATAACAAGGTTGGCTTTCACATTCGTCAATGTCTATTTCACATCTACGGCCTGAGAATCCGGCTGGGCAATAACATTGAACCCCATGGCCCTTTGGCACACAAAGGCCACCATGTTGACACGCACTATTAGAGCACTCTACTGGAAGGCATTCTTCTAAACCAGCAGCACCCATGCTTACCGTTTTCATGTTTGTAGGGCATTCCATACATAGTGTACTTCCAACTAAGTTTTGATAGAAGTTTCTCGGACATTGAGAACACGGAGCCAAACCTGTGGGTGAATATGTTCCTGATGCACACTTTGCTCTACATTTATCTTTCCCAGAAGCTGCTGGTTGATAAGTAAAAGTATTAACTGGACAAGCCTGACAGTCTTTAAATCCTCCTAGAGGTGGTTCACTTGTATAGCTATTACGAGGACATTCTAAGCATGGCACTAATCCAGTTGGAGAATAGGTTCCATATCCACAAACAGGCACGCAGTCCGTTAAATCTTTTGAGCCTTCTTCCCTCGTAAAAGTTCCTTGAGGACATTTAAGACAGGAGCCTTGTCGTGCTTGGTTCTGGAAATATCCTCGTGGGCACATTGTACAACTTTTTTGTTTTTCGCCGGCATAACTTCCAGCAGGGCAATGTACTGCAACATAAGTAATATTTTTAATCAATAGGCATTGGCATAGGACTTAATTAATAGTAAAAAGATAACTTACAGCATCGAGGAACATCATTAGTATCCATATTAAGTACTTCACCAACGCTACAGGTAAAGCCGCGTGAAATTGAACTTCTTATTGCTCTTAGCGGTGGACATTGATTGCCAATTGAAGAAACGTTAAGTAAAGGCTCAATGAGTGCACTTGCATATGGTACAGACAAATCAAAAATAAGATTTAATGTCGAACCACAAAGATCGTATAGCTGCGTTTGTCTTATAGCCGGCGTTATAGCCAAAACAAAATCCATTTTAACAACATTTTCATCAAGAAGACTAGGCATTGCTTTGACGAATGTTACATTTATGTTGACATTTACAGCAGAACAACGTTGAGATAAACGTTCATTTAAGATATTATCATATTGCGCTAGTAGATCTTTGTATTGTGGTAAGCAAGCATTTGAAACAGCTCCAAGGGCCCGATATTGCACACCAGCTACTACGTGGTATGCAGCTTGTTGAGTATCTGGAAGAACGATACAGGCATAGACATATATAGATATTTATTTTATGTTTATATTTTATATACAGCTTAAAACTTACTTTCAGAAACACAATCAGGAACAACAGCAGTGGGAACCCATTGCCGTTTTGTTTCACATACAAATGTTTTCACTGGCTCACCATCAGTAAATCTAAATCCAGGGCTACACGTAGCGATACATTGTATTCCTCTATCTCCAGGCAGACAATTTAATGATCCATGAGCTGGTGGCATTAGCTCCCAGTCAACACAAGGTGTTGCTTGAACTGACACCTAAGAAATATACGTAACAAAAAAATTAGCACGAAGTGGTTTTCATAAAACAATTTATATATATTGCTAGATTAAATTTACAATACCTGGAAGTGACATTGAGCTATGTTTCCGTATTTATCGGATGCAATAACAGTAACATTTTCATATCCACGTATAGGTATAACTGCCTTCTCCGGAATGAATTTAAGAAAAACTTCGCCTGAAGCATCACTTGCATTAATTCTTCTCCTAGTTTCGTTGAAATTTACAGCATAGCTATCTTGTTTATCGACAAGTTCTATGACGTAGCTCTGTGGGCAACTCAGTCTAGGTGGGGTGTAATCAGGTACCGTAATATTTACTTCGCAAATAGCTACGTTTCCGTCGAAGTCAAAAGCTACATATCGTACAACCATATTATGAAATACTTGTATAGGAGTTTTAAAATGTTGTGGTGTTACTTCTAATCTCGCTATAGCCCCAGAATTGTCAGTAGCAGTTGGTTCAGTAAAATTAACTGGTAAAAGTCCTCCATTTACATCTGTTTGGACTACAATTGGATGTTGAGGACAATTTTGGAAAACTGGTGGTTCATTATCTAAAAATTAGCAACTAGTTATTAATAAAACAATATTATTACGAACAATTTGTTAAAAAAAAGGATTTTATAATGATTTACTTACCAACGCAAGGTGAATAACCATAATCGTAACCTAATAATGGTTCTACAGTAGGTTCATCACATCCCATTAATTCAAATTTAAGACAGGCATTGTCCATAAAACTAACAATACCTAAAATGACAAATCTTGCCTGCACATATTTGGGTAATGTGATCATAGCTAATTCTCCATAGTTTCCAGGATCTCTCATTGTAAGATTGAAATTAGGGAAATAAACCACATAATTTTCATTTTCTGCTTGTTTGTAGAAAAATCTTATTTCTGTCGGTCGGCCAACAATATCAGAAGTTACAACGCCCTTAACTAGTATAGCTTTAACTCTATATACTTTTCCTAAATCAACACTAACATAAGTAAAAGCTTCTTGTTTACCGCACCAACCAGTGACAGAATTAAGCCTAATATTTTTGGCTTCATAATTTGGTCTTTCTGAAGTCGCATTAATAGCAGAATCGGGTATCCTTCCAGATGCTAATCCTAGGGGCTTAATGACTTTGCATTCTGGTTCACGCATACAGGTTATAGGCCTTGGATTAATTAAAATATAACCAGGCCTTGAACATCCAAATAAAACTTCTGATCCTTGCTCGTAGCTTTTTGAAATTTGATATCCATCGGCTGGTCTGCCCGGGTCATCACATACGGGCCCTTCACATCTCAAGTCTCCAAAATCCCAAATTCCATTTGCTTGACATCTTACTACATTATCGTGCTTACTTGTTTGTCCAGCTAGTTTAAAAGTATTTTGGCAGCCAAAAAAGAACGAGCTTTGGTATCTAGTATCAAGATATTGACCATATTCGGCTCCTGGGGTTGGCATCGGTACGCCACAATCTTTACGGGGACATTGTGGTTGGGCACCGGAAAGCCAATAATCTGGTAATCCCTAAAACATAAATATTTATTTATTAAGAATAATGCTTAAAGTTGGATTTTAATAGGTCAATAATAATGACAATAAGACAATAATAAAAAGACTGTGTGAACGTCACATCAATCTTAATAGTACGCTGGTTTGTGGACTGTATGTTTTGGTAGTAGTGTAGTGTATGCAGATCTTTGCCCAAATCAGTGAGTAATAAAACCACACCAACCTTGCTATCCACATTCGCCCCGAATGGACGGAGACCTGTTGCCGGACGCACGGCGCACCAGCTGGCAGTGGACTTGGCGCAGCACTCTTCAATAGTTAGGCACAACAGTTTTTGGAAAAGCACACACCTCACAGAGAGACAATAACGTATTGTCATGCACACACCTCTCAGAGACGACAACGTGTCGTCCTTAGAACGTCCGCGAGGCAAGTGTCAACCAACCATTTGAATGCGATGGTAGACGGACAAAATTGATGCAGTAATGTTTTGTATTACTACCCACTAATATATTGTGCAAAGATCGAACATACCCCCCACCGAAATCATCATGATGATTTCTCCTAAGTGCATGTAATATGTACAATAATGATGCAAATTGACTAGTTTACGAAACTAATTGTGGAGTGTACGGTAAAGTGTACCTAAACTTAGTAACAATAAATCTACACTAATCTACAATAAATCTAATTAGGTACACTTAGTACCTAATAATAATAAAAAAAAATGAAAATTAATCTAAACTTATGTAGCTCAGTAACGAACTAGCCTATTCTTAATTAGCATAAGGCAACGGATATATTTTATTGACAGGTCTTTTATATATCCCGTTTTGTGTTCTGACAGTGACTACACGAACGACCTTATCTACTCCCGGATGAACTTCTACTATCCTACACATAGGCCACTGTAAAGGTCGCGTGAGGTTAGACTTGAGAAGTGCCAAGTCACCTACATTAATATTAGGAGGTGAAGAAAACCACTTCTCCCTTTGCTGGAGCGTATGAATGTAGTCATCTGACCAACGTTTCCAAAAGGACTGAGAAATCTTCTGAATCGCCTGCCACCGAGACAGTCTGTTTAGAGGAACGTCCTCAACCTCATATTCTGGGACAGCTAATAGATTTTTTCCGATTAAAAAATGTCCTGCAGTTAGTACGTCAAACTCGTTCGGATTATTCGACAACGCGCACAAGGGACGTGAATTCATAATAGCCTCTATTTTGCAGAACACTGTGGTGAGTTCCTCAAATGTTAAGACGCGATCACCTACAGCTCGGTATAAATGGTGCTTTGCCGATTTTATACCGGCTTCCCAGAGGCCCCCCATTGATGCTGCATTCGGCGGATTGGTACGCCAACGAATATTACGTGTCGTAAGACCGTCTAAAATGCTATTACAATTGTCCTTATTCCGAAAGAAGTAAACTACATCTTTTAAATGTTTAGCTGCTGCAATAAAATTTTTACCACAGTCAGAATACAGACAACTGCAAAGACCACGACGCGCCACGAAACGATCAAAAGCAGCGAGAAAACAATCGCATGAAAGGTCTGTTAATACCTCCAAATGTACTGCTTTGGTGGCAAAACAGACAAACAAGCATAAATATGCCTTGTAAGTTTTAGCATTGCGACGTTGGTTTTCTTTTACCATGAAAGGACCTCCAATATCGCAACCTACATGATCGAAAACCTTGCCAGGTTTCAATCGATAAGTGGGTAACGTACCCATAGATGGTTGAACGATACTTGGTTGAAATTTAAAACACTTAGCACACTTCGAGAGCACTGAGCGAATGATGCTACGAGCATTGATAATCCAATACGTTTTACATAAGATACCCTGCAACGTGCGAGGACCGGTATGTAAATAAATCTTATGAAAATATTCAATTAATAAAATTGTAGTGTGACATTTTTTAGGAAGTAATAACGGATGTTTTGTATTATAGGGTAGGTCTGACTGCAGAATTCTACCCCCCACCCTAAGAAACCATTCGGGGTCCATAAAGGGAGAAAGTTTACGCAGAGAGGCCACGTAACCTTTCTTGTTTAAGCATTGGATTTCCGAATCAAAATGATTTGTTTGCACGACTTTAATGATAGTCGCACGGCTTTGCTTCAATTCAGTGGTTTGCAACGGACCAAATACTCTGTTAAGACGTTTTAATTTTAAATTGTTTACAAACCGATGAACCCAACCTAAAACGCGTTGCAATTTGTTAAAACATGAGAATTTATTAAAAGTTTCTTCAAGATCGTTATTAAAACCGTTTTGGTCACAAGAATTAAATGAAAATGTATCGACATTTGTTTTTAATTCCAAAACATCATCCGTATTTTTTATGAAAAACGTATTAGTAGGCCAGTCGCTGGGACTATCCAACAACCATTCCGGCCCATTAAGCCAAGCCTTCTCGACTTGTAGAAGTTGATTAGGCAGAACACCACGCGAACACACATCTGCGGCGTTGTTTTCACTGCTGATGTGGTGCCAAATATTCGGTGGAATAACATCTATAATTTCACTAACTCGATTTGATACAAAGGTCTTTAATTTATATAGTGGCGTGTGTAGCCACGACAAAACTACAGTGGAGTCGCAAAGCGCGACTAAAGTATACTTGACATCTATTAGGTTTTTTATAACGAACTTAAAAACCTTTGCTAGCAGCACGGCCGCCATCAGTTCGAGTCTAGGAATTGACAAAATCGGTTTTAATGGAGCGACTTTAGACTTACTCGTCAATAATCGAACTTTAACATTCGCATCCCTATCTACACTGCGTAAGTAAACACACGCCGCATAGCCTCGCGATGACGCATCGCTAAAACCTATCAACTGCACGGTATCGAAATTACTGATCAACAGATGGCGGTCTATTCTCATGTTGGCTAATGTTGACAACTCACTAATAAATTTATTCCAGTTTTGATATATGTCATCTGGCAACTTATCATCCCAACCGAGCCCCAATTTCCACAAATCTTGCATAATGCACTTCGCTAGAAAGGTGCAAGGTGAGATAAATCCGACGGGATCAAAGATACTCGCGAGTAATGTTAAAACCGAGCGCTTAGTAGACTTAACATCGGTTAAAATGTAATTAAAAGAAAAGCAGTCGACCGACGGGAGCCAAGTCAATCCTAAAACCTTTAAAGAATTCGATAACGTATCGTCTTCAAAATTTATTTTCGAAATATTATTGACATCAAGTCTAGAAATTATCTCAGGACTATTACTGGCCCACTTTTTTAATTCAAATCCCCCACTTTTAAGCAGAGACGTAAGTTCGTCTTGTAAAGCACGGGCTTCAGTGACTGTTTGACACGACCATAACAAATCATCAACATAAAATCCCTCAGTGAGTACGCGAGATGCACTACACTGCGGATTGTCGAGCGCCAGTTGATGCAAGGTACGAACGGCGACGTAAGGTGCACTGCGGAGACCGTACGTTATAGTTTTTAATTCGTACACGCGTACAGGTTCCGACGGCGAATTGCGCCAGAGTATGTGTTGATATTTACGTTCCGACGGATCAATGAGGACGGCGCGGTACATTTTTGATACATCGGCAGTGAAGCACACGTCGTATAACCTAAAATTAATTATAATTTTCAAAATGTCCGCGTGTAGCTTCGGACCCGTCAAAAGAATATCATTTAAAGCGACACCACTTGTGGTCGGTGCCGAGCCGTTAAAGACTACCCTGAGGGGTGTAGTACTACTCGACGGACGCAAGACGCAATGATGTGGGATGATATATTTAGAAGGTTCCGTACCCGTGTACAGTTCCATGTGCCCCAAAGATTCGTATTCTTGCATAAATTCGACGTACGCTTGACGTAATTCGGGAAAACGCATAAAGCGACGTTCCATTTGATGGAGCCGTTTTGAAGCGATATCACGCGAATCACCTAATGGTTTGCGGTTAGGATTTAATAAAATAGGAGAAACATAACGCCCAGTAGGTTCACGATAATGTTTCTCAATATATATCTTCTCAGCCATTTCCTCAGATGGACTCATTGGAGCTTCGCACGGCGGAGACTCCACCTCCCAAAACCGTTTGAGAGTGTCGTTGAGATAATCATTATCACTAGTGTACGACACCAGCGACGTTGCAGACGCTGCAACATTATTATGACAAGATTGAATATCTAATTTGCCTGAGATAACGTATCCGAATACGCTGCTTAACGCGGCGGGAATATCGCGATCGAAAATAAACTTTTTTCCGTCATAAATATGAGGAAAAATATCACCGGCCAAAATTATGTCGATCGGTGATGTTTTATACCACTGCGGATCAGCTAAAAATAAATTATCGTATTCCTTAATAATATTCAGTGGGATTTTAACCGTAGGTAAATCTGAAGTAATTTTTGTTAACACTACGGCATCAATATTAAAAATCGGCTCACTATTGTGACGAGGTCTTATATTGAATGACGTCATACCATAATTCTTAATACTTTCACCGGCAAGACCGAATATATTAAGACGACATTTACGTTGAGTCAAACCTAAACGCTGTAAACAAGAACTCGAAATAAAGTTAGATTGCGCGCCCGAGTCGATTAGCACTCTGCAAGGTTGATAACAATTAAAACTATCTTTAACGCGCACCACAGCCGTGCCGAGTACGACTGCGGTATAGCTGTGCAATAAGTGCATAGATGACGCATGGCAGTTATTCATAAGCGTCGTGTTATCGCAGAGCGGAGCGGACGATCGCGGCGGCGCGGCCGGCGCAATGCACGACACTGACGCGGTAGGAACGGGTTCAATTCCGACATCTGTGTGTAACAGAAAATGATGCGGTTTTTGACATACGACACACCTGTACTCGCTTCTACATTCCTCCGCGGAATGGTCATTTTTTAGGCAATTGTGACACAATTTCAGACGATTAGCACGGCTGAACCGCTGTACGCTGGACAATTTACGAAATTTATCGCAGCGATAAATCATGTGATTTTCTCCACAATTAGAACAAATAGCCTTATTAAAACGAGAATTAGCGTGCGAGTAGTTTTTATTTAAATTCCTATCAGGTTTCGTATTCTTATTATTATTAAATTGCCTTTTATTCGGTATAGCTGAATTGTTTAAATTAGAATATGACGAGGAATGATCTAAAACTTTAATTTGGTTATGAATAAATGTTATTAAGTCCGAAAAATCAGGAATAGAATTCTGGTCTATGTTTTGTTCAAATAATTTACGACTTTGCGGATCTAAGGCTCTAAGTGCAACGTGACACAAAATGTAGCTTCCCAAATTATCTATTTTTAACGCTTGAATAGCCTTATACGAGTGTTCAAATGTTTCTATAAATTCATTTAAATGTACTGAGGATTCTTTAAATAACGGCGAAAAATTTAACATCTTATCCAAATATCTGCCAACTAAGACGCGATTATCTTGATATTTGTTAAGCAAACTTTGCCAAACTAAATCGTAATTATTAGCAGTAATCGGAACGCTCTTGACAATATTTAACGCATGACCTTTCGTACACGATAACAAGTAATGAAATTTATCTATTTTTGGAATATGCGGTTGATTATGAACCAATGAACAAAATGTCTCGTAAAAAGTTGTGAAATTTTCAATATCACCGTCAAAACAATATAATTCTAGCTTAGGAAGACGTGGCCGGGACCCTTGCGAAGAAGTCTCGTCTTTATCGCTCGAACAATTAGGTTCACATTTCGATGCAACCAATTTAGTCTTATAAAACAAATCATCAAAATTATTCAGATCCTGACTATGTAGTAATGAATTAATTTCTAATTCCTTTTCGAAAATATTGAAAATTGTTTTCTCAAATGTAGACCTTAAATTATCTATTTCGGCAACCCGTAACAAAAATAAATCCCTAGCTTCATTGTTCTCAATATTTTTTGATAAATCAAATATACATTGCATTTGTTGAAAACATCTCTCTTTTCGCTTAATTAATACGGATAATGCAATAGGAATATCCTTGGGATCGTTATCTTTCTTAGACGGCATTATACGTTTTCTACCTACTAAATAAAATAATAAAACGTAAACAACACGATTGAATGTGATATAAGTTGTTTTACGCAAAATATATTTATCCTTGAACGTCAAGAATATCGTAATAAACGTTATTACAAAAGAATTTAATTAGATTACTGTTTATTAGCTGAAATCATACACATAAGCAGCCTATAGGTACTGAACGTCAGCACTGGTAGTTCCTATGCGTAATATTAAGTATAAAATTACTAACTTAATAGAAATTAAGATTTTAAAAATTCGGCTCGAAGGACCAAAAAAATTGTGTGAACGTCACATCAATCTTAATAGTACGCTGGTTTGTGGACTGTATGTTTTGGTAGTAGTGTAGTGTATGCAGATCTTTGCCCAAATCAGTGAGTAATAAAACCACACCAACCTTGCTATCCACATTCGCCCCGAATGGACGGAGACCTGTTGCCGGACGCACGGCGCACCAGCTGGCAGTGGACTTGGCGCAGCACTCTTCAATAGTTAGGCACAACAGTTTTTGGAAAAGCACACACCTCACAGAGAGACAATAACGTATTGTCATGCACACACCTCTCAGAGACGACAACGTGTCGTCCTTAGAACGTCCGCGAGGCAAGTGTCAACCAACCATTTGAATGCGATGGTAGACGGACAAAATTGATGCAGTAATGTTTTGTATTACTACCCACTAATATATTGTGCAAAGATCGAACAAAGACAATTGGTTTTATTGCTAGCACTTACTGGTTTTGGATCATAAACGCATTGTCTGAAAGACGAAGTAGCAGTATTTCGTAAAAGACGACCTGGAGATGTACAGGTTATAGTAACATTCTCTCGATATGGTACCAATACACTTTCGGGATCATCTCTTATGACTTTCAAACCATCATTTTTGTCATCGGACAACGTAACACATCGTGCGTCTAAAAAATATAAAGTTTCAAAATTAGTAAAAAAAAAATCACCAAACTTAAAGTAAAAAAATCAATAATTGTTACGTTCATTAATAAATAAACATATTTTAAATAAAGTAATTAAACATATTTTAAATAAGTAGTATTAATGATTTGCTAAGGATTTTGTAGCTCTATAAAAGAGGAATCTGTAAATAAATTGTTTTCTCATATCTCAAATGCATTTGTAAGCCTATTTGATGCAATCTCTGAGGCGGCTTGTCTTTATTCGATATTTTTTTTACAATCGTAGTCATATTTTTTTGCTTTTAAAGTGATACTTACATTGACATTCTGGAGTGGTACCATTCCAAGTCCCACTGGAAGTACAAAGTAGTGACGAAAAACCAGACATAACGTATCCAAAATCACATTGGAATTCAACAATGTCTCCGAAGTGATAAGCACTTTTTGTAGATAATAGTTGGCCATTTTCAGGTGAAGTAAGAGAAGGGCACATGACTGGGACACAAGATTTATTTCTTTGATATGTATCGCCATCTCTTTCACCAGTTTCTGACTTATCTATAGCAAAGCCAGCTGTTCCGTTTGACGAATACAGCTCGTATCCAATATTACAAGCGCATGAGAAGTTTCCTGGCCTAAAAATTCACAATTTGTTTAAAATATGTGATTGTAAACCAAATTTATAAGTAAATATTGAATATAAACTTACGTGTTAATACATTTTTGGTCACATCCACCGTTATTTTCAGTACATTCATTTATGTCTGTACAATCAAGTCTTGCACATCCCATGATTTCAAGCTTCAAGCACGGTGCTGCAACGTAATCTTGTATTTTAAATTTTACGTATTGTGCTTCAATGGGCATAGGTAAATTTAATACCGATAATGTTGGTTCTAGTATCCGAAATTCTACAGCGGTTCCGTCTGGATTTGTATAATCTTTGAATAGATCAGTTAGGTCATTGGTGTATTGAATTCGTATAGCGGATGTAAATGCAATATTAGCATCCGCTCTCATAACACTCATCGTTCGGAACCCTCTTATAATAGTTGGTGCTCTCAAATCAACGAGGACCCAATTAGCTCCGGCTTCTAGATTATTACCACACCAGCCACCTCCGTTATTAAGACGAATCATCTGTAACAATGTAAAGTGCAGCGTTGATTATAATAAATATGAAAATAGAATACGGAAAACATATGGGTGAATTTTAGCTAATTATTCTTACCCCCTTATAATATCCATGTTCCGACGCAGAAGTTGTTACGGACTCATCTGGAATAGCTCCGTTAATTAATCCTAAATCACCAACTGGCCTGCAGTCTAGACTTGGTGTAAAGCCCGGTCGGCAGGGGCAGTAAAATCCACCTTGAGTATTTTTACATTCAGTGGAAGTTGAATCACATTGGCTGCTGATGCATTCGTTGATATCTTCACATGTTGGCATAGCATCAAATTCTTGGTTTGGACCACATTTGATTATGCTAGGGCCAATTATTTTGTATCCTTAAAACCACAGAATAACTTGTGCTAAATTATCGTAGTCTCAAAAAAATAAAAAGTTTGAACTATCGTATAATATCTAACTGAGGTATTAAAAACTTTATATCTATTGATTTCGTGGTTTCATGTTAATGAATGATTATGTTAAGAATGTATACTGAATTTTTATAATAAAAGTGCATTTATCTTCCCAATTATGCACTGTTTAAAACTTTTTACGCAACCCTTTCAGGCAAAATTTATTTTATTATTTACCTTTGTAACATTGTACGCGTGCTTCGTCACCAAACATATACGATCTTGTTTGGTCAACAATAAATCCATTTTTAATTTCGGGAAACTTAGGACATAAAGCCTTTGTGCAAGTCGGAACTTCACCAGACCATGTTCCGTTACTCATGCAAAGCAGAACTGGTTGTCCAGTTCGAACATATCCAGGTTCACACTCATATCTGACTATAGTGCCATAGCTTCGGCCACCTCCATTTAATATAGTTACATTAGCATGGGGCACATCCGGTAAAGCTATACACTGGGAAGCTAAAAACATTGTCAAATTGTAATAAGTCATCATTATTTTTTAATATTTTTTACACAAATATAGATAACGGAGCATAAAGTAGATACTGAATTCATAGAAGAAGAAAAATGATTTATTTTATTATCATCTTTTTTACCTAGACATGTGGGAGTTCTTTCCCACCTTCCATCGGATAGACAAGAAATTCTTTCAATAGGCTGTCCAGTTGGAAAAGCAAATCCTGCATAACATTGATAAGTTGCAACGCCACGGTAAGTTACATTGGTTGAACCAATTGAGAAGCCATTGTCTATTTGAGGCACTGGACCGCAATATACCTCTGAAAGGTAATTAAGTATAAAAATTGATTGAATATGAAAGCCATTAAAAATTTACACTAATCTTTGTTATATTTATATTATAATTCATTATTAGGTGTTAATTAATATAAATACAATACCTTGGCATTCTGGAATATATGTGACAGACCATTTACCACCATCTAAGCATTGTGTAGAAATTCGAGACTTTCCAGTGGCAAATTCTTGTCCAATTGGACAAGAAAATGTTATTGTTGTTCCAAAAGCTGTATCTCTGTTAGATGCTAGAGCACCAATTCCCGACTTTATAGGGGGGCAATCTAAAATAGTTATTCACGTGAAATTATATCATTTCTTTTAGGACATTTCATAATCATACTTTATAAAAGTAATCAAATATTACCTGCCGAATATATTGCTTTCCAACCAGGTCCATTATGTAAAGCATCAGACATAAATCGAATAAGCATTTCACCACTTGAAGCAGTTAGTGTTATTCTAGGTTTAACTGTAAAGCCATTTTCTGAGTGTAATCGCAATCCACTTGTACTTGAACCATCAAATACTTGTACTATATCAGAAGGATGAATGTTGAATTCTTCAAATTTTAAAGAAAGTGGTCCACCATTCGGATTTTTTATTCTGTACAAACATTCCTGATTATTTGGATAATTACTGAGCCCATATGCTGGTGAGGTAAATGTTCCGTTAGATGCTATTATACTCGCCCTACAACCTTGTGAATATCTCATACTGAATCCTTTTTTAGAATCTCCGAGGCTGGTGCGGAAATACATATACATATGGTTTGTAGTGGATATAACTACTTTAACATTTTCGTCAGCAGGCCCAGTTAACCTTGCTAATACTGGGCTAGATGGCATGTTTCCATCTTTAATAACTATGTAGTCCCGATTCATTTCCAAATCTAAATCATCAATTTCCAATGAAACTATCCTGCCAGGTTGTGCTTCAATAATATACATACATTCTAAGCCACCAGGATAGCTATTAGGATAGCCAGGAGATGTTAAAACTTGTCCTTGTGGTGTCGCTCTAAGAACACCACCACAATTAGATGATTCAGTTTTCCATGAAGCACGGAATCCCTTCTTTTCAACTGATCCATCTGAGCTAAATTTAATAATCATAAAGTTAGAAGCGGACACATAAATTTTACTAGATAAATCTTGTTTTCCTGATAGTGTTGCCAAATTTACAGATTTGTCTTCAGTTCGACCACCAACTAAGATTTGAACAGTATCAAAAGACTTTTCAGTTTCAAAATCTTGGAACTGTAGTACGATATTTTGACCCTGCGGTCCTTCGAGAGTCCATTTGCATTCGCTAAAAGGCGAATATTTATGGGGATAATTTGGACTTTCAACAACATCCCCACTACTGGCCATGTAATAATGACATTCCGAGGGGCAATCCATTTCGTCTGACGCGTCTCCACAATCATCTTGCTTGTCACATTTGAAGGCCGCATTAATGCATCTTCCGTTTGAACAATGGAAGGTTCCTGTAAAATTCAATAGCATTGTATCAATTGTTTCAGAACACTGAATTAATTTAACATTGTTTGTTAATATATGATGCAAAGTGTATACATAAATAGAGAAACATTTTTTTTATAGCGGCCCGTTCAATATCTAATATTGGAGAGGAGGCCTACATCCATGTAGGCCTCCTCTATACTACTTCACTATAGCATACGAAATTATATACAAATCTGTTTATTTTTTTACGATTCCTTATCAATTAAGTTCAATTTTGATTTGTATGTAATAATTTACCTGCAGGGCAAGCAGTCGCTTTGCACATGAATGGAAGAAGAGTTTCGCATGTAGTAAGTTCCCACGATTGACTCTCTGTAGTAACATGAACATCAACACATTCGCCATCTTTGGGATTCGGTTGTCTCAGATCCCAAAATCCAGCGTATTGTGATATTAAGGCTCCAGCAGCTGACTCTAAAGTATTTGTTCTAAGATCATCTACAGTTGCTAGACCGAGCCAATAGTGTTTGTTACTAGGACTATATGGCACCATATTTGCAGTCATGTTATTTTCTGAATAACTATCTATTACTATCAATTCACTTCCGTACCTGAAATGTGTATAAATTGACGTATTATCTTCACATAAATATAAAAACATTAACTATATTATCAAATCGATATTTCAATATTATAGTTTTCATACCTTCGACATAATTCCGCTGCTTTCTCCCAAGAATGTCTTATATTAAAAAATTTATAACAATGCAGTCCTTTTAACTCCCATCCTGAAAAGAAACAAACATATTGATTGAAAGTGAGTAACATATAAAACAACATTAACCATAAAAGAAAATCAATAATATTGTTGTGAAACTTTTCAGGTAATTATTTAACTTGCGTGATATATGAAAATAAATGTAAGAAGGCTTTATAAGACAGTACGCTCTTAATAGGAATTATATTAGAATTTAGTACCGATTAAATTGAAACTATAAGTTGAACACATTAAACATTGTATTATACATTACGATAGGTGTAATCCAAGAATCGGTGGACGTAGTGGTCTTAGGATTTAGAAAGATGACCCCTATAATTCCCCTTCTATTTCAATAAGAACGTAAAAACCGCATTACAATCCTAATCTAGAGAGTTAGGCGTTGCTTTGCGGAGATCCATAATACAAAAGTAATAATGAAATTATTTTGCTATAATTCGCGATTAAGTGAAACGCTAAATGTAGTGTGGACTATCCGTTTTCATACCTGATACATGCAGAATTCGTAAAAACACATGCACAAATCTCCACCACCACTCAAATAACTTTGCGATTTTGTCGTGGAATCTATCTCCTGATGATGCTTCGGTTGCGCGGCGAAACGATTGTTGAGTTTGTGATAGGGATGATGATGAAAACGGATATACCACTCTCCATTTAGAATTATATATATTTCCTATTTAATTAATCGTGGATTGTAGCAAACAACAATTCAATATTTGTTATTTAATATCCAAATATATGTAATGATTTTTAATCGTTTATATCCGAGATTGCGGCAAAAAATAAACAGTTCCAAATAGAGCGTGTGACTTCGTCAGTTATCATGAAGACTGCGATGGATTCATGCTTCATCACACACAATGCAATACGATGCAACGTTTGACCTACTTATATCACTTCACAGCGAAATGCAGCGAACTACGCTGTGGTATGAATACTACTTTTCTTATCAATTAACTTGACATGTATAAAGTCATAGGCTGCCAAAATTAGTATCAAATCCCTATCTATTTATAAATTGATACTTTACAAGAAACACATAAACAAAAACTTTTTTTTTTTTTACTATGTGGCATTACTTTAAGTAAGGTAGTGTTAATAGAATTAAATATCTGCATTATTTATCGTTATTAATGCATTCTTATTATGACGAAGTTTCAAATGATTTGCAAAGATAGAGCAAAAGTGCGAGTACAAATGAAATTTTGTAATGACAGGCATAAAAGAAGCGATTAAGGAATCTATAGACCTGACATTTTATCAAATTACTAGCAGACCCGGCAAATTTCGTGCTGCAATATAAATTATTTAAGTTTAAAATAATAAAAAAAATGACCAAAAAATTTAAAAAAATGTTTGGAGTGGACAACCCTTATTACGTAGGAGGTATGAAAAATAGATAGTAGCCGATTATAAGAACTACTGAATCTATATTTATTATAAAACAAAGTCCTAAAAAGCTGTCTGTCTGTGTGTAATCGATTTTCTCAAAATCTACTGAACGGATTTTTGTACAGTTTTCACCAAAAGATATTGCAATGCTTCCGGATGGTTTGAATAAATAGAAGATATCGGTATTATGTAAATTGAGTTGAGGAGATCGAGCAGCTATTAAAAAACTTGCTTGCTGGGAGCTTTAGTCGCGGGCGCAGCGTAAACCAGCAGAGTTACGCCAAAGTAATATACTAGAGAATTGTAGATCTATAAAAATACTACAAAAAAGTCCGCGATAGCATGTTTCTATGTCTTACGGTTTAAATACAAATTTCAATTTGTATTTTTTTTTGTAACAACTAATTTTTGACGCGGGCGGAAGTCGCGGTTACAACTAGTATAAATATAAAATTTCATATAAATAGGTCAAGGTCGATTTGAAGGCGTATGGTAACTGACATTGTGTCACGAGAATTTTATATATAAGGTAAAAACAAAAATAATCAACGACATGCGTATACTAGCTTTATAAGGAATGCTATTTGAACTTCACAGTCGGTTGGTTATGAACCAGTGCAACTGGTGTAGATTAAATTTCACCTAATGTTAATGACTATTACCATGATAGTAGTAGTAACTATAAGCAATACTTGAACTAGCTCTCCCAGTAACAGTGGATAGAATATATAGATATAAAGATAGAGAAGTTGTCGCTTTACCACCATAGTAGTACAGATCCTCTCATTTACTAATTTTAATTTTACTTAGCTTTAATATGAATCTATGTTAACGTAAATCATGAGCTTATAGCACGTATATGTGACATTACTCAGTTATAATGTATCAATAACCCATAGAGTCACTTCCCATCGTTATTTGCAAAAAATACGTTGACAAGGGTTGCCTAAATAATGTCTTAAATAACCCGCGTTGTTGTAAGTATAGTGGATCTGCCATCACAATTTTCACTTAACCTTTATTGAAGTACTTATTGATTTTTGTGCATTCGAAGTCAATAAAATTGTGTTAAAATTTAGCACTAATAAAAAACTACAACGTTTTTCCAATATATATATGTATCTAGTTGTTTTACTAATTGTCTATGCTGTTAATGAATCCTACATTACCAAGAAGGACTATTTTTGTCGGATAGTTCTATCAATTTTATAAATTTTGATCGAGCATCATTCAACCAGCTCGAAATTAATAATGCTTTTCTTTTATAACTATCATACCACTTTTTTGCCAACCCATAAATATAATACATAGGTACTATACTATTGTTAATAGTTTTGTGTCATACTAAGTGAATGTAGTCGAACAACTTAGTTGTTTGATTCTTGTTTCTAACTCAGAACTTGTTAGTGGTCACGAGTATTGTGTTACAAGTAATTTTGGAATTGCTATGCAGCGAACGAACGAACTTTGATTTAACTGCTGATATATAATTTTATCGATAGCGGGTTTAACATAAACACATATTCCATTGGATGCTTATACTTATTTTAATAAATTGTATGAACCTAAGTACCGCTACGAAGGAGGACTATGAGATTAATACCATGTTGATATCTCAGGGTGTTTTTACTATGACGGAGTATAAGACCATATTAATTTCGCTATATTGAAAATTTTGTTGTTCAATATAAGTAAGAAATCGAGGATCTCAATGGACCTTCGGGTTCTAAGGTGTTTGAGTGGCGGCCCTACACCGGATAACACTGTGTGGATGGACACATTAAGAACACGGATGACCTCAGAAAGGTCGTGGGGAGTAGGTGTCGTGGACGATAATGACAAAAGTCTTGTGTTCAGTAGAAGAAAAAGATTTGAATATTTACTTTACTTAATGTCAGATAAAATATTTAGTTTATTACCAACTGTTAATGAGTCTTTTTAAAGCGATATACAAGTTTCCTCACGATGTTTTCCTTCTCCGAAAAGCGTGTTATAAATTGCATTTATCAATTTTTAACAAAAAAATCATTGGTACCTGCCCAGGGTTTGAACCTGTGCCAAAATGGGGCGCACGATCTCACTGCTGGGCTACCAAAGCCTTTTTACTACACATAATTTTCAATTTCTTTTAAAGCCTAAATCTAACAAACTATTGAAATAGTACACTTTTGGCTAATTACTGCATTAGCGCAATGGTAATTTAAAATTATAATCGCATAAAACTAGTTTGTGTTGGTACACAACATTTAGAGTACAACAGAACTTATTACTGTAAACGATTCACAATTACTAAACTCGCATTTGTTTTTGCTTTCGACGGAGTATGAAGCAATCACTTTAAATAAACTGTTAAATTCGGTGTGCTTTTCCGATACATATGCCGGTTACTGTATACTAGTTTAGTAGATCTATAGTGCTTCCAGCAATACTAATGCTTAAAAAAATAAATATAAATAAAAAAAACTTAATCAGTCAAGTTAAACAAAAACTTTCAACAAAATTTCATGCCCATATTGTTAATCGTTGAGGAGTTCCCTTGCCTGGAGCCAATGCTGGCAGAATCAAGTCTTGCTTATCATAAACATATAGTACGCGGCGTTATTTATTGCACATAGAGAACTTAGAACGAAACAGCCGGCCAATTCGGTTTCGTAGAGCGCTGTCTCTGTCACACACGGGTTCGTCAGTCTGTGCGACAGAGACGATGCTCTATGAAGCAGAATCTAGCCGATTTCTCTCTCTGAGCCTCGATGTGCATTATTTATTGCCGCGTACTATACATTGTCATCGGAACTGGAACAGTATGTAAAATTTCAGCTCACGTTATACTTGCAAGACTCCAGCTCCAGCATTATACATACAGACATACATAAGAGTCAAGTTAAATGCTTTTAAATTATTTTTTTTTCTCGAATCTAAACTATCGTGAGTTGTATTCATAATATATGTTTAGAGAACGGCTATGCTCATGTCTTATTTTATAAAGTAGTCGGGCTCATCCGATAAAATAACTCTTATTTTAGAGTATAGCCGGTCTCTAAACATTAAGAATGCAAGATTATAGCAAAGTAGTTGTGTTATAGTTTCTGAATGTGGAATTCCGCAAAGTAAGGCCTGTTTCTATATATTATTGGCAAAGCAATTCTGACACATACCTGTAAACATCCAAGCGTGGAATAGCATAAGCACAACTAAATATTTCATTCCCATAACGGTCACGGATCAGTTATTCTGTAACTGCGCTACTACTAGGGGGATCGGATTCAAATACCGCGCCAACGGTTCTTCTTATATGTGAAGACTGTTAATAAAACTTCTTGTTGCATTTAATATTATATACGTTAAAATTTTAGTTTAAATTATTCCTCTACGTAAATAACAGAAAGTAGATCTGCATTGATTACAGTCTACAGGATTTCAATTTCCACACTTTTACATTCAAATAGGATGTATGTATCACAATAGTCAATCGTGAGTCACGCTAACGTATGTGACCACCGGGGCCTTTCACTTATGAATGAGACTTGAAGGCTGCACCGCCTCACTCCTCGTGATTTGCTCGTAAAAGTAATATTTGATAACTATCTTATACAAGCATTTGTTGGTGCGAGTTTAAGCGCAGGACTGCGAAAATCCTGGCTTGATTTTCACAATTGAAAATGATCTCCGTTATAATTTCGTATACGACTTACTTAGAAAAGTTTATAGTTGCCAAGCTCTTTCTAGTGATGCATTATTTAAATTGATATTGTGCTGGTAGCCCTTCAGGCTTTGACAACGTCACCAAGCGTGCTTCAATGGGCCAATTGTCCAAATGTGCGCAGAAGCACACGTAATTTAACTACCTTTAAAAATCAACGTTACATCCTTGTAACTTGCTTTCTATTGAGGGCTCGAAACTGTTTCCAAAACTTTAAAAATGTTGATAATGATGGTGACTTTGTGTAAATAAACGAAAACTATATCGATTACAGTTTTAACCCCAGCGACCAATGTTAAAATTTTCAAGATATAATGTTGTTGTTTCTTGTTACCACCGGGCAAGCGCATTTGTGCATTTTAGTTCATGGTTTGTACGAATATCGATAGCCGCACCAGTTTTGATTCCTTTTCGTTCATTCCGTTAAATAGAACACTTTTACGGTAACATCATTAAAAATAATATCAGGGTTGTGTAAATTAAGCGAGGGTAGAATATAAATTTAAGATTCGAGAAAAAGTTCACGTGGTGCTTCATTCACTGTAACTTCTTCTGAACTAACGTATACAATTTATAGTACGACCACAATGAGCAACAATATCACTTCAAATAATTGATAGATTTCAACTGCAAGCGAGTTACGCAACTATGCTTGCAGCTTAACATACAAAAGAGCAAGGTTTTATGAAAAATAAAAAATAATAGATCTTTTATACATTTTTTTATATCGTTATGTCTGTGCTGAAACCAAATTACACGTATATTAAATACCTTTTAGGGTTTTCGTAATACATCGGTAATCGAAGTCCTGTATTAAAAGTACGTCAACGTTTCGCTTATTTTTCATGTTTGATATTTGTTATTGAACGTTATTCGATGTATAAATCATTAATGATTAATAAAATAAATAAAATATTGCCTTTATCACAAAAATATTATGACTGTAATGATAGCTCTAGGTCTCGCGGGGCTATTGTTCCTAGTTATACAGGGCGTGTTTTTGTGCTATAGTCTACATCAGAGGGTGTATCGCAACGTATATCATAGCCTTCTTGTGTATGAATGAATGAACGAATGATTTTATTGAACGCCGCTTAAAAACAGTAAAAACAAGAAAATAAATATACATATAAACATACACAAATAAATGTGTGATGATTGTCACAGTCGAGAAAAATGAAAACGATTCTCTGCACACCCGCCGCGAAATACGACTTACTTTCCAGAACTTGCTCAGTCCGCTGTAGCGTGCTTTAAGCTCGCTTATCGCTTCTGTTTTATTAACAAGTTTAGATTCCTGTATCATATCGTCAGAAATTTCTAAACTTTGAGATGGCATTTCTAATTACACATCCTTTATTGTAACTCATTATACAGAAAATTAAATTTTTCCCGAAAATACGTTGTATAAAAGTTGAAAATAAAAAGCTACTTAATTACAGCTAAAGTCACCGTATGTGATGTATGTGATGTTTTATTTTCCTATAATATTACCAGATAAAACAAAAGAATAGCAAACTAGCTTTCAAGAGCGCATTTCTCCCCAAAATCCTGTGCTAACAAAATGTATTGTTAGTAATTCTGCATACGTATATTCTTGTTTAACAAGTTACATTGCGAGACTTAAGCTCGCTTTACAGTAAATATGTAAAGCTCTACGTAGCTCCTTTCATCTTACGTTTAACAGATGGAAATACTCATATCGTAGTGGCATAAGTTTGTGTTGTGTGAAATACTTATTAGATGTTACTGTGGAAATTTCGGCATCAAGGAAATAATCCCTTTGGATTATATATTATGACTATAAATCTCCCAGTGGTCATAATATGGCTAAATATAAAGCGCATGTGCTCCTTTCACCAAAAGCGATCTTACATTTCACTATTTACATTTTTAAAAATAGAATAGATATTGTTTATGATGTGAAGGTAACGAGAATAGTCCACAAAATGGACATATTATATCAATTGCTGTTGAATATAACGCACGATATCTCTTCTTTTGTGTTTCATATGTAAAACCCGAATATATTACATACTTTATTTACATAATTTATCTATTTCAATATCCTGTAAACTGAAAAGCAAGTTAAAGCAGTGTATTCAAGTCACAGATATTAAACGTTTTGCATTTGAAATTCCTCATTAGCAGGAAATGGAAATATCTGAGTTGAGAGTTCATTATGAAAAAGTTCATTATGTTAGAAAAATGGTGAATCAAAACTGTACCTGCAACGACGATTTCAATGTCTACGAGTATAATAGTTTATTTGCTTTACTTCGCCCGAAGAATATCAACTGATGCATAAACCTTTCTTTTATGGCTGTAACTTAGCCCTTAATATGAATATTAACGTTGTTAAGGGGGGTTGATTATCATGTTCAGAGAACGCTGTTAGTCTATACGAATGATTTTACTGGCATCGAGTTTTTTATTATGGCAGGATATATCGTGTATAGTTGTAGTTAAATAATTCGAATAAGATTATACCTTAAACCCCTTATATAAGCATTAACATAATTACCGTCGTCACGCTTACCTACTTTATTTAATAGCTAGAGGGTACTCTAGCTAGTTATAAACTGGTTCAATATTCCTATCATATCTTATTTATACAATATATTTTTAGATAATAATAGAGGCTGTATAATTGCGGCTCTCGTGCATAAGCTGTCTTACTAAACAAGTGACCCAGATCGTGATGCTCCAAATATCACCGTGTGCCAAGTTGTGAATGATCTAATAGGTATATTGCAGACGACCGTGAGATGAACGGCGTTCGATATAGTTTAATAGCCACCATTTTAATAATCCTTGCGCGTGGTCCTACCATTTATGTTGGATACATTAAAGCCGATACTTCAAATGTCTTGTAAATATTTTCTGTGTGATTCCGCAACGTACCAAATGTAAAACGTTGTGCAGTTGTTTCGACATTAAGGTTTTTTGTATTTTGTTTAGTCTATTTGGTAATACGTACTCTTTTTTTGATACAGCAATCCACTTATAACGATTTAATTATTTTTATTATACTATATGAAACGATTAAATATATATATATTTTTTATATCAAATTGCGAAACATTCTTTAGTGAAGTTAGCACATGTTTTGACACTATAATTAAATTCTGGAACAATTCACTTATAATACCAAGTGTTAGAGTTATAAACGACTATGTATGACGAAAATATTAAATTAAAATAAAAAAAATTTAAACTGTTTTAGAATTCTTATGGAAATATACCCCTGATTGTACCTCACAAAGAGCAGGATTGTACCTCAAAAACTCGTTAACTGAATGATTTTAATAATGATAGATCATTTTTAAGAGGCTCAGTTAAACGAAAGTCGCACCGTATAGAAACTGCCTTAGAGTAATGAGCAGACCCTTATGTATCGAGTTTAGATATTAGGTGGGTGAAATCACGACTAAAGATAATTTATATGAAGTCCCTTCTAATTTTTCGCACGTTTTAGATATTGATAAGATCCAACATATCCATTTAAAATATATAGTATAAAGGATTATGCCAAACATGAAATTCTTAAGGTATCTAACGTTGTTAAGAAGAAAAGGATAATTTATGTATATGTCTAAATAGCTGTACAAATACAGAATTTTACGTGACCATTTAAAAAATAGTTTGGTTGGGTATAGTTATATTAAAAGGTAAATATCCATCGCGGACTTCTTCGTATCACTATAAAAGAGGAATATGCGCACCATACATGGTTTTGTTATAACTCAATCAAATTAGGCAGGGTTCTGAATGAAAGCTCCCAATTAGCTTTACTTTTACAAAAATTTTCACAATCATTATCATATTTCTACTAATTTAAACAAAATTTTAATAATTGTCATTTTCGCTACGCCGTACTTACTTTAAGATGGTTATATGCAGTAATAAATATATAAACTTAACCTATATATTTATTACGATTTGAATAAAATAACTTGACGATTGTCACTCACAGATATGTAATTTAGTTCTATTAGCTGTTAGCTGGTCAAGCGATATCTAGGTAGGAGATAATAAAATCGTTGTGGTGCGATTAAGTTCTAGGTTAAACTAACGGTACGATGTACACGCATGCTTTAGCTAGTGTATTTAAATACAGAAACTAACTGTTGCTAGGGACTTCGTACATTGGTAATTTGACCTTAAATTATTATTATTTTTTTTTTTTTTTTTCTAAAAACAATCTCTATGACATAGAAAAAAATAGAATAACACCTTTCGAAAATCACTTGATTATATGAAGGATTTATATGAAGGTGTGGAATTCGCACTATTACTGTTACGAGTATATAATAAAAGTTGAGTATATGATGAATAGTATATATATATATATATATATATTACCTGTTAAGTTTATTAAGAAGTCCGAATTTAAATAGCAGTTAAATTTTTTAATGGTTTTTTAAACATCTATTAAGCCTTTACCTTTGCTATACAATTTGAAAACTGTTCGATTTTTAGACGAATTTTTTTTCTTTTACTCCCTCGAGGGACTAATTTACTAAAAATTATAAGCTAATAACTTAAACAGAAACAATTTTTTAGCCTGTAAACTTCATAACTAAAAAAAAAAAAAACCATGTGACCATGCCGTCAGCTCTGGGGTTATTAGGTTCCATTGCAGTGGGAATGACCAACATATACTATAAATAATTTGATTGTTCTTCGATTCCGGGTGTATATATATATTCAAAACTATATATGTATATAATTACTAGCTGTAACTGTTGCTTACTATGGGGACGGGCAGTTATGTGTGTAATTGTTCCATATATTTATATTATATTTATTTATTTTAACTGTACATTGATTGTTGATTTACAGATTAACTAGGAAACTCGTTTTTTTTTTGCTATATATAATATCTTTTCCCGTCCAATTTTTACATACACAATTCTAGTTGATACCTTAAAAGTTAGTGCAAAATATTGATGATTATTCTGGTAAAATTGCTGTGTTCTCTATTTTTAAATGGAGCCTATAGAAATTCTAACCATCTATCAAAATCAGTCCAACCAATCTATTCGTAGTTCAAATTATATTTATTTTTGTCGTCTAGCATCTTTGAGTGAAATGAGAGAGTCTGTCACGATATTTTTAGGACGTATTTTGTTAAAGAAAGTTTTTAAAAATTCTGTCAAATACATCTGTTGAATTCGTGACTTCTGAAATTCAATGAAAGCGCAGAAATTCTTGACCCATTATGACAACTGGGTTCGCTTAGTTAACACTTAGTCGACGGTTTTGAAAATGTAGTGCCGAGTTGAACGCCTGTATTCTGGTTTTTTAACGAGAAAAGTTTTGCTTGAAAAATACGAATAATAATTACGGAAGTTTGTCCGATGAAAATTCTTATTCACCAATCTTCTTTAATATTATGTATTTTTCCTAATTTTTTTGACCGTAACTGCTTTTTGACAAAATTTCTTTTAATATTGTGGCTTTCTTTTCGTTTGGTTTTACAGTTCCCATTACTTCTTAGAGATTTTAGCTTTGAGAACATGATTAACAACAGAGTATGAGTTATGAAGTCATTTATTATTTGATAAAACTTAAGACCTTGTAACTTTGTAGCCTTTTTTTGTGATCTGATAGACATCTGCTGCTGCATATAGATATCTCAAGGGATTTCCACGCCTTATAACATTGCCATCGATGTGCCAATGTGATTATCGCCGGCTAGCGACGTTATCGAGGTCCCAGTCTACTCAAGATTTATTCGATGTACTTGTTTCGGATTAATGTTTCAAATTATAACTGAATATAAGTCAACTGATACTTCTTTAATTTTTTTTTACCAGGTCATGTTATATAATTGAAATGAGCAGTTAAGGTTATTAATTAAAAAATATTACAAATATTTTAACCTAGATGATAATTATTCACTCCAATATAGAATGTTTCTCGTTTTGTGTAATAATTATTTACGAGGCGTAACTTGCCTACATTTTAATGTGCGCACTGTCGCAACGTGGAGCTGCAAAATATAATTATAATTAATTAGTTTTTTATTATGTTTTAACCTATTTCTTACAATATTTTATTTATTAAAATCGTATTATGCACTTATTTTAATATCATGTGCCATGGACATGATTTTTTGTCCTTATATCGCGTCCGAATAGAACAAAGGTTTGATGTATTTTTTTAGATGTAGGTAGTTAAAATTGGTGAGTGGCATAGACTTCTTATCTCAGTACTAGAGTCTTCGCAGATGACGTCGCTCATAAAGTTAAATCGTGATATTTCAGAACCCAAAACATTTATGTATAGAAAAGGGGATACTCACGTCTTATTCTATCCAGTTATCACGACTAGTTTTGAGTCCATCCGGGGCTTTTATTTATGAGATTTTTGTACGACGTTATCCTAGCAGAAAACAAAAACCAAATCGTGCTCAAAAATGCAAAAATCATACATTTTCACAGGAAAGCAAATACCTATGTGCAAAACTTCTGATCTATATATTACACATAGACAACGCACGTAGTTTGTAAACTACCAGGCACAAAGCAAAAGTTTCCCTGCGAAAATCAATTGAACTTTCATGACAAGCCCAGCATGCACTTCTGGCCTATGTCTGAACTCTGCACCAGAATACGTTTGCTATTTATTTCAGTTCCTAACCATAAACATTTTTTTATTTATTAACCGAGAGACGGTAAAATATGTATTTTAGTATAATAATATTAAAATAAATATTAATTATCATGTTTATTTTCATAAATTTGAAATCAAATGGTTAATAGTATTTAGTAGTGTTTAATAAAAGCCAATGCTTATTTTCTTGTGAAAAATGTATCTAACACATATTAAGAGGCTTTCTGTAAGAAAATTTGCATTATAGAGCAAGTGATAATTATTTTACAATTATACTCGTAATTATAATGATGATAAAAAAAACGATTTGTTGCTCATAGGTCTTGACTTATCGGTGTTGTAGAACACTGATATTAGGCATTGCCATGCGATTAAAAAAAAAACTTTTGCTAAAAAAAAGTAATCATAAAATTATTTTGCTATAATCTATATATCTATATAATATATAAAAATATAATTAATAGTATTATTACTATTGTATTATGGATATCCGCAAAGTAACGCCTAATTCTATAAACTTTTGATAAAATAAGGGGATAGATTCACTTTTTTGTGAAAGTAAGTAACTGATACCTAAATGCCTGAATTAGGATTAAAATATGTAAATTTAAACAGAATCAAAGTATAAAAACGGTTGAGTCGTATTTCCAATACAAAAATCCAGCGATCCTTTTATAGAAAAAACTCTAATGGTTATTCTGTCCGGGGAATACAAATGCGGCAAAGGACTTTGGAGGGTAGAATAGGCAATATTCGAATTTAACAGCTCCGTGATTAGAGTTCCAAATTACATAATTAGGTGGTAAAATTCCACTATAACGCTTACGGCAGAGTTTTTAAAATAGGCGATAGTTATAATCCGCGATACAGTAAATAGAAAATATATATAGTGTTTAATGTATAGTGGACTATCAGTATTTTCATACCCGATACGTGCAGGATTCGTAAAAACACATGCACAAACCTCCACCACTTCCACCACAATACACAAGCACTACACAGGTTCACTATCACAAACTCAACAATCGTTTCGCCCCGCAATCGAAGCATCATCAGGAGATAGATTCCACGACAAAATCGCAAAACGAAGCGTTATCCAAACAAGCGTTGTTAAATAGTACTTGGTTCATCCCTACCCTTTATTTTACCTCGGAACACGTGCAACAAGCTTGAACTAGAGACATTTATCTGCTCGTTAATGAGGGTGCCATTGTTATGCTTAATTATTTCTAATTGTTCCAAAATATTTAATTTCAAGCTTTTTTCGCAGGTGTGCAGTATTTCGAAACAATGGTCATTAGGAACTTTATGACCGCTTTCTAACAAATGTTTAGCGAAATGTGAATTTTGTGGCTTATTATTCCTGAAAGCGACCATATGTTCTTTCCAACGACTTTGCGATTTTGTCGTGGAGTCTATCTCCTGACGATGCTTCGGTTGCGGGGCGAAACAATTGTTGAGTTTGTGATAGTGAACCTGTGTAGTGCTTGTGTATTGTGGTAGAAGTGGTGGCGGTTTGTGCATGTGTTTTTACGAATCCTGCACGTATCGGGTATGAAAATACTGATAGTCCACTATACATTAAACACTATATATATTTTCTATTTACTGTATCGCGGATTATAGCAAAATAATTTTATTATTACTTTTGTAAAACTCTCTAAGTTAAATTAGGAAGTATTGCTTCTTATATTATATTAATTATCTAAGTTATTGCTCCTTCTCCTTGCAAATCTTTAACCAGTAAATTATGATAACTTAAATATTTAATGTTTCCTTTTTTTTTCCTTATTGAGGATCTAATGTACAGTGGTATGATATAATAACGTATTCCATTAATTTTCTAATCAACTCAAATATGATTTATCAAAATAAAACTAGCTGTGTAGCCACGCGTTGCTCATTTTGGTTTCGAATTTACCACGAAACAAAACAGTTTAAATAAACTGCTCCGATCGTCTTTAAACTTTACAGGATCATCCGATGGGTAATTCTAAAGATTATCTGATAATTTCATTAAAATCGGTCCAGCGGTATTGGAGTTCATAAAGGACATACAGACAAACATTCATTTTTATATATTAGAAGATAAAGCATTAAAATTTGGAAACTTTGAATGAATTGAATTCCGAATTCAAAAAAGTTATAATGTCAAAATCTTAGTCTTGATTTTCGTTGAAGTGTTCTTTGAAATTGTATTAAGTCGATAAACCTTGTTTTGCTTCAAAGTATCTACTTTCGAATAGCGTCTGCCATTAAGGTTATTGATGTTGTAGCATGATGAATCGCTAACAGCGATATCGACAAGACGTTTTAATTTAAGTGGCGAATATTTTAATCTTAAGGGCAATATAATTACGCAAGTCAATAATTCTCACTAGATAACTGTGAAATTAAAATTTATTATAATCAAACGATCGGGTTTGATTTTAGAATTTTACGCCTATGGTGATCGGTTTCGGGTTGACTACATCTTCAACTATGACAATGTTTTGTTTGAGAGTGCTCGATTATAGTAATAGAAACATCATGTTTGTATGCACGTCGCAATGATTTTTTTGATAAAAATAATGTGTACATTAATTCTAAACTAGCTGTACGGTTACGCATTCCTATGGCTCATTCTGGTTTCGAATTCTCCTCGAAATAGAAGTCAACACTTAAAAAAATGCTCCGATCGTCACGAAATTTTACAAGATCCTCCCACAAAACTTGGACATTGACTTATAAGATAATTATTAAAATTCTTAATTTTAAATCTTGACCTAAAAGTATCTGACTTTCATAATATTATATTATATTTTGACATTTATTTGTATTAATTTATTGCATTTTAATTATTTAGTATTATTTTTTTTCTTATTTTTTACTCTTAACGCTTATAGTCAACATAAATGTTATACGATTTAATAAAAATAAGATCCTCGCTGGGTCATTTTAAAGATTGTCTGAAAATAGCATTAAGATCGGTCCAGCCGTTCCAGAGTCCATAAAGGACATACAGACCGACATTCATTTATATATAGATATAGATTTATTGATTCAATAAGTATTGGCTTAACAAATTTCACTACAGCCGAACATGATTAAACTTCGAACCGATTTATATTATCTTGCGGGGCTCAAGAGCTGAGAATTTATCTACGTAAGCTTTTCGTCCACTAATCCATAATCCTTATTCAGTAAAAGATGGTTAGCTATGGTATTTTGCTATTTATACAATCATGTTCGTTTAAATTTTCTAGTTCGACTAACCGTAACAGGGTATTGACAATATATCGTCTATAATAAATATATGGAAGAATGGGACGAACAACTGGTAAATGTAAACATATAATTTTATATATATAAATTAATGTTTGTATGTATGTCCTGTATAGATTCAGAAACGGCTGAACCGATTTTAAAGAAATTTCCGCACATTCTTCAGAATGACCCAGGGGATGATTCTGTTTTGATTGGTGACTATCGGAGCAATTTTTTTGAACTGTTGAGTTTTGTTTCGAGGTTTGATAATTCGAAACCAGACTGAGCCTCAGCAATGACATCTAGTTTTAAAGTAATATTTAAATAGATATATGCGTCCAGACTCGAACACCTAACAATTTGTTTTAAGAAAATGTAGGCCCTCGGTGGGAATCGAACGAGCGACCCGCGGAGTTGAAGGCAGGTCAGGTGGCAGTGAACCTGTAGTAAACCAGTATAAGATTGGCGAGTATAATATTTATTGTATTGATGGTTGTAATATATAATTTATCCTCTCTTGTCAGCAAGCTTCAATATAGACAATTGTGAATTGAACCATGAGGATATGTGTCATGAATGTTATATCGATAACTAGATGAAATCCCGCACGCACATGTTTGATACAATCTCTGATATTGTATGTAAGATATGGCACGTGTCTATCACGTTCGGTTTAATGTGAAGCGACCTTTACAATGTAAACCTGAGAGGCAATTTCCCTACATTAATTATGCGGTTGATGAAGATCCTCTAGACCGACGACCCGCTCATTTATTTGGCCCCGGCAGGCAGTCTGTCAACCGTTAACATAATATTAGTGCTTAAAGATTGTAGCACGAAACTTATGCAAACTTATGTTATATTTTTATTACATATTAAATGTTACGTGATATTTTAATTTTGCATTGATTTGATGGTTCTTTTGTTCCATATGCATAAGACGAAATTTGATGTATATCATAGACATACAAGAGGTTACAATAAGCTTATGATTCCTGTAACGCGGATCAGCAGAGTTAGCAAGTCTTCGTTGGTCTCGGTATTGCTTTTGCAATAAAATTCCGCGATCCATACTAAACCAGAAAAATTTAAATCAAATGTAAGAGATATACTTATATGGAAAGCATATTACAAAATTGAAGATTGTTTTGATGATAAAATATAACTGGATTTAAAAATTCTTTTAGCTTCATAGAAGACTGCGGTTCAATGATGTAAAATTGAAAATGTTTAATAGATTGACCGCAGAGTTTCTTATTGGTTCTTCTCGGTAAGAGCAACCGTACCAGTTGTAGTTTCATTTAAATCATATTGATGCTTGACTTCTTTATTCAATAATCCTCGAAAAAGCTTACTTGAATAAAATATGTAGAAGATTATAAAGAATCTAATAAATCTTAGTTAATATTTTGTTTATTCTATAGTGCCGCTTTCTACGTAAGCAAAAGGTTTGCATATTTTATCATTTTTATCTACTACATTTCTCTTAAATCGTGTTTAAATTTGTTATGGAAACATAACATAATTTAACGGTCAATGAATATGAAGTCAATTATTGAATTTTTTATCGAATTTGTAAACGGCCGTGTGGCGCGCTTGTTGCCTACATGTTGATACTCGGTAGTGATATAGAGTTAAAAGAGTCTGATTTTACCTGTATTATCGAATAGGAATGACGAAATTCATGAGTAATCGCTGTATTAAAACGTAATTTAATGAAGATTATATACTGGTAATTTATTAACCACATATATTATTTGCTCTGATAGAAATGCGATACTCAAAAAATATTAAACTTATATTTTGTATTAATCTTGACTAAGAGTCTACCTCCTAATGATGCTTCGGTTGCGGAGCGAAACGATGGTTGAGTTTGTGATAGTGAACGTGTGTAGTGCTTGTGTATTGTGGTGGCGGTGGTGGAGGTCTGTGCATGTGTTTTCATGAATCCTGCATGTATTGGGCATGAAAACGGATAGTCCACTCTACATTTAGCACTGTATATATTTTCTATTTACTTTATCGCGGATTATAGCAAAATATTTTTATTAGTACTTTTGTTTTATGGATTTCCCCAAAGTAACTCCTAATACTATAAATTACTTACATTTTGGTCAAAAAATGTATACTATTTACAATATCGGTCTGTTTTCATCTTTGATATAAATTATCATTAATATAAAAACTAAAAAATGATAATTTCAGGTTTAATTGAATTAACAGGAAATGACAAGCTAAAGGATTAATACAAAACCTATTCGGACAGCTTTCAGCTTATGAAACAACTATCTAAATTAATATATACATTTGGATGCAACCCATGTAAATAGCTGGTCTCAGTGTTTCATTATGCTGATGTAGTTTGGAAAGTTAGGCGTTGGAGTAAAGGAGAGCGTACATGAGTTAATCTATACTTAAAATTATAAAGAGGAAAGATTTGTGTCTATGTATGTTTGTTTGTAATGTTCTTTAGGCGACTTGTTCTGCAATTATAAGGTATAGAATAGAATAGAAATACTCTTTATTGCACACATAAACATAATAAAAAACAAACAAAAAAAACATAAAATTAAAATTAAGCCTATATATAAAAAGATAAGCACATTGAACCACAAGTCATTTTAATGGTACAAATGGCGGCCTTTTTGCTAAGCCAGCGATCTCTTTCAGGCAACCTTATATATATATATATATATATATATATATATATATATACCTAATTCATAATACATAGGTAAGGTATATGAACGTTGCCTGCTTCATACACTTAGCATTACATAGATTCTCTTAAAAAACGCGCATTATAGCAAAATAATTGTATTGTAACTTCTGTACTATGGAATTCCGCAAAATAACACCTGCTTCTATAAATCACTTATAGAAATAATATAATTTTATAGCATAATAATATAGCAGTGCCTCAAGTATCTGTTAAATGTAAAGTACATTTAAGTAAGAAATCTTAAGGCCAAGGTAGCACCAATCCATAAACATGAATATGCAAACCAGTTATTGCAATTATCCGACATAAAGCACAACAAACATTTCATAAATATACTAATGAAATACGGGCATCGCAATAACTTGTGCAAAATGTGTAATAATCGTCTTAACTGAAAGATATACTCTGTTGGTGTAGCTTTACTTCAAGATAAGGTTAACAATAATGTTAGTTGGCTGAATTAATCAGAACTGCTCGTGATTTTATCGACTTGTTAGACCGATGGTGATGGTTGTAGTGAGAAGTGGTGAAGAAATAACGGAGGAGATTTATATATAACAAAGTAAACGACTTAAAAGCGAAAGTGTATTGAAATAACGACGATGAAATATATGAAATACACACTCACACAATCATACATTCACACAAACAGACATACACATACAAACACGCGAACAGACGCACACACAAACACACACACACACACACACACACACACGCATACACACACACATGTACATTCACAAATTTCATGTTCATTTTTATTTTAATTTTATATATGGTTTTAATTTGATGAGGTGTAAGTTTGTAAGTTCCATAACGAATAATTAGTGATAAGATTAGCTTAATACTATTAACAGTGTTATCCTAAATTGGCTTATTTTATAATGTTTAGTCATAGTTTGTATTAAATTGTTAAAACGCTGTTGGATTACTAAATAAAAAAAAAACTAAAGTTTGAGTTCTAGTCACGCCTTTTGTTATCACAATCAAATTTGAAAATTGGGTAATCATGTTTGCAAGTGTAAACCTTTTTTGTGTACTAATTGCAGTTGCGTGTTTCAAAGCCAGGTCTATAGGACGCGTTAAGGGGCCAAAATATTTCGATAGATCGATTTATTACTAGCACTTACTGCCACTGTTATAATATGGTTTCAAATAATTACAAATATGGATTTGATAAGCTGTTAAAGGGATGAGCATTCTGGCGAATTCAATACTTTACATTTGCTTACAGCTAGCTGTTCGGAGGTAACATTTCTGTAGTTATTAATTATTTAGGAACTAAATGTTAGATGCGAATATTAGTTTTATGGATTACAGTATTTAGAGAAGAGATATGCTCATTTGTGGCGAAGACAATTTAATACTTTCTAAAAATTCCAAAGAAATTACGATTGAATGTTAAAGTATTTTTAAACGAAAATCACACTCAGTGCCTATATTTGTATGGGATACTTTGTTCCAGAGAAAAAATGGAGACAATTTATTCCATCGTTAATTTAACGGTAACATTTATTTTCCGTTAGTCCGTCCGTGTTTATTTTGTAAATAGGCTTACTTTTCCATCTTTTCAAATAAACCTAGGTGAACACAGCAAAATTAAACAACTTTTCTCATTTGTTCTCATGAAAAATTGGAATCGGTTCTTTCCATATTCTGCTGTTAAGATCCAGTAGTTACATACATCGCTTTTGGGATTGTCCATTTTGTGAAAAGTCTACCGATACTGTTTTTAATGCAAGTTTGCTATTCCATACCTTGAGGCTGCGATGGGCATCAATCTTTTGAGCCTCGCTTATCGCCATTTCAACTGTGTGACATGTCGGTTAGTCTGGTTTTTTTGGATTACCTCATTTTTGATTCGACAAAGATTAAAACATAGTTATTAATTTAGAAACCGCGGAAAATGTCACCGTGTGTCGACCGTCACGATAACGCCTCATGAAAGAGCTCATGATTAAGGGAGTCATATGGGCTTAAAACTAGTTGGGTTCACCCGATAGAATAAGATGACCATAGCTCGTTTCTATATACTAAAACCTCTCTAAATTCAAAGATTAAAATAATTTAAAAAGTTATTAGTACTTGGCGATCACCATCATGAGATTTGCTTCTTCTTTTATTCGTTTATTATGCTGTACTAAGTTAACCTTTCATCATCATCCTCTTGCCCTTATCCACTCTAAGCGGGGTCAGCACAACATGTTAACATGTTGTCAGATGATTTGGCTACGTCTTTTACGACCGGCCGCCTGCTTGAGGTCAACGTATTTTAGTCGCCTTTTACGACACCTCGGTAAGATATGAAGGTGGTCTATTCTACTCAGCCGGATATCACACGGCGGGTACTAAGTTAACTTTTATAACTAAAAAATACAATTTCTGCAGTAATTATATTTTAAAGAGAATCCAAACAGTCTTGGAAGTAATTTTATTTATTAAAAAACATTACTTACCATTTGGACACGTGAAGAGGTTGGTCTGGAAATAAAGAAGCAAACATTAGTTTAAAAAATTTTAAATACCTAATTTTATGAATTTATAATTTCCCACCATTGATATACAATCTCTCACTAGATTCAACAAATACGCACAAAAAATGTCCGCGGTAGTACTCAGCACATGGCATCAAACGTGCAGACTTTTAGTTTAGTACTGTTTCGGTCGTCAGAGAAGTACAATGCCAAAGTGTGCAGTTAAAAAGTGTCAGAATGATACGCGAAACGTTAAAAAAAAGGATGGAATATCGTATTTCAGGCAAGTACAATTTTTACAATATCAATATTTATACATATTTGTCTGTTTAAGGGGTTTTTTTTATTAATTTCACCCTATAAACAAAAAAATAACAGCACGGCTTTGGAAGTGTTTTCATACATGCCTATCTCTTTTCCTCAGCCACCTAACGCTATAGAGTAGTCTACGGTTACGCTGCTCACACTCAGCCAGAACAGAGTCAATTCCGCTACGACAACGGAGTCGCTTAATTTTCATTTTTTAATTGTTAGGAAAATATCTTAAGTATAAACTATTGACATTATTTGTTAAAAAATAAAATTGTTGACTAATATTATTTATTAAAAACGGTTTAAATGCTAGCAGTTACTTTTCCCTTTTTTAGAAACAAAGTAAGATGACTATCACGTTTTTATCTAAGTTTTTAGCTTCAGTATTGGTAAGTAGTATGTATGATAATAAAATAAAATCTTGTAAACTGAATAAGAAATTACCAATCTCTTATTCGAAATTGTATATTTTAGTCGAGTGCCGATGAAGATACAAAGCTATTATGGAGCTCCTCGTGTATAGTAAAGCTTATACTATAAAGGCTGTGTTTATAAATTTTCAGTTTTCCACGGAACGCACTGCGTTGTTCCGAGTGGATTAGTATAATAGCGAGAGATCGGAAAGAAGAATTTTATAAGCCATGTAAAGGAACTGTTATATGTTCGAAACACTTTTATCCATCGGATATTTATTCGACGACTAAGGGTTTTAGAAGACTTAATAAAAATGCAATTCCTACTTTAAATGTAAGTTTAATATTTTCAAATGTATTTAGAATACTAATTATCACGGATTAAAATAATAATTTCATTTTGATTAATATTACTATTGTTTATATTTTAATTTTGTAGATGAGTGATAATGACTGTCACGATAAAGCCATTTCAGTTCAAGATGCTCAAGCAAACAAAGAAAGCATTCTTTCTTTTCATGTGAGTCACAAAAGCACTTGGAACACTTTTTGCGTGTTCGTAAACTACGCCTGTCCAATTTGAACTTTATGACATATGCGTTACGAACTCATTTCGCAGTTTTGTAACAGTATTATTAATAATTCGTTCGGGAAATAATAAGTTTTTTGTAAAAATTTCACCTGAGTGATACTTGATGTCTAGAAAAAATGAAAATTGTCTTAAAATACACCTGAATACAAATAAATTATATATTAAAATTATAAGCGATGACATCAAAATAAAACCGTTTGTGTTTTTTAGTTCTCGTCTCATGCGACCCAAGATCATTTTCCCTGTGGCGAATCAAGTTCACAAGAAGTAGTTATTCAGGTAAATTAAAAGTAAAATATCATAGAATAAACCAGTACTTTTTGATTTAACTTCATAAAAGATTTTTTCTGTTGTAGATAAAAGACAATAGTGACAGTTCAGATCAAGATACTGAAGCAAATAAAAAAATAAAAATTCCTTTTTCTCATGTAAGTAGTTTTAAAAACATCGTTTAGATAGTTTTAATCTTAACTGTTCATATCTAAATTAAACTGTTATATTTTTGTTGCCCGTCTCTCTTGCAACCCCAATTGCAGTTGGTAAAAGTACGTACTTTATAATGAAATAAAATCTTATTATAAAAGAAAATTAAATTGTTTAAATAAAACGTAATGAATATATATTTTTTTGTTTTAGGACCCTAAAATCCAAAAAAATGAGAATAGTCCCACCTCTTCTTTAAGTATAGGATCTATTTTAGACACGCCCAAAGAGACTGTTTTGAAAAGAAGGCTAAGTTTATGTGAAAAAATGATTCAGAAAAAAAACAAACAGATCAATAAACTGCAGAAGCAGAATAAAAGGCTTATTAAAAAAAACATCAGCTTGAAAAAAGCAATGTCGATTCTTCAAAAACGTCTGCCTTTTTGATTGATGTGTCTTTATTTACCGAATTATCTGACAATATAGAGGTAACAGAAACGTTTAATACTCTTTTATCTTAAAAATATACAAAAGAAAAAACGATCATTTGCTAAATTTTCACCCGGCGTAAGGAAATTTGCGCTTACATTTCATTTTTATTCTCCTTCGTGTACAAGTACGTGAGACGTCTTTATAATACTTGTTTGCCACATCCAAACACTTTGAGCAACTGGTATAGGAGTGTAAATGCAGAACCTGGATTTACAGCTGAAAGTTTTGATAGACTCAAAGACAAAACTAAAAATTCAAAGAAAGAAATTATTGGAGCTTTGGTTGCAGATGAAATGTCAATAAGGCAACAGAAAATATGGACGGGGAAAAAGTATGAAGGCTTAGTGGACCTGTACACAATCGAGGACTGGGGTTTTAGGTTTGATAGTTTGCCTTGACAGCTTAAGGTACCTCTATACGAACCTTGTAGAAACGGGAGTCATGGAGTTTTTACTCTCATATAAAACTAGTCAAGACCATATAGAGTTGTTTTTCGGGAACATCAGAAGTCAAGGTAGGTATAAAAACAACCTGAATAGCCGACGAGTAAAATCAGCGTACAAAAAATTATTGACACATATAGAACTTTGTTCAAAATTTTCTGGAAATTCAATCCCACTAGATGACATTCCCATTTTAAAAGGTGAAATTAGCTTGATGAATCTTTATCACATTTCTGGCTACCGCAATGAAATTGAAGCAGAAAAAGAAAACGAAGACGAAACCGTCAATAGCTCTAATATTTCAGATGATAGGGATGAAATTATGAGAAATTGCGATATTCTGTTAAGTGACCTTGACACATCCACATCGGTAACGACTTCCATTTATATCGACCAAATTGTGGGCTACATTTCTGGAAACGTAGTGCGCCAAATTTAAAAAAAGATAAAATGTGACGTATGCGCCAAGGCTTTACTGGCACAGGAAAAATTACATTTCCATAAATTTATTGACATTAGGAATATGGGAGGACTATTGTATTCGTCAAATGATGTGTTTCTTTTATGTAAAAAAACCGAGATGATGATTAGGCACAATCAGTGTACTGAAAACCTTTTAAACGATAAAGTTATTGTCGGCAGTGTTAAAATCATGTGTCTATTCTAATAATTTTCAAAACATTGTTGATCACTGCCTTTGTTATTGTAATTTAAGTTATAATCATAGAACAATGTTAATCGTTTTAGTGTGGCGTAGACGAATAGCTATGTGATCGTCAAGACCAGTTAAGACTCTCCTAAGTCGTTCGTATTTTAGTTACTGATATATGTAACCTTAGCTAATATGTAATATGTTTATTAAGCTGATAGTTGAAATTTATATTTTTAATTCTTCTTCTTCTTTAGGTGACTCTCCAACTAGTGAAGGTTGGCAGTCAGCTCTGCATATGCCTTCCTATTTGTAGCTAGATGGAAGAGTTCGGGAGCGCTCTTAATGCCCGTCCATTCCCGGATGTTTCGTAACCAAGATTTCCTTCTACGACCAGGTCTCCTTTTTCCAGCAATTTTTCCCATCATTATCAGTTGCAATAACTCGTATCGGCAATGACTGAGTACGTGGCCCAGGTAAGCAACTTTGCGTTGTTTGATGATTGGGAAAAGTTTGTGTTTTTGTCCAACTCGCCGTAGAACGTCCTCATTGGTTACTTTTTGAGTCCATGATATAGACATCAAACGTCTGTATGCCCACATTTCGAATGCTTTTATACGTTTCCTGAGATCCTCTTTTATGGTCCAGGACTCGCATCCGTATAGAAGTAGGGTAATTAAAAATAATACGTATTTTTAATTACCGCGCTGTATGTGACCATTTTTTAGAAATTAAAATCCTTAAAATTGATCTAAGCCATCGTGGAGTTTTTATAAATTTACCAAATATGAATTATCCCACCATACATGATTTTGTAATAATTATTTCAAAGGAGATTATGTAGCTTTTTCGATTATATGGATATGGGTATGGGGTGGATGGCTGGGTTTGTATTACCTATTTGTAGGAGACGACTTTGGTCCGGAGAGGAGTTGCATTGCTGCGGAGACTACCGGAGAGATGAAGTCGGTAAATGGATCGAGTTGCTGTTACGTAAGCATTCGTATGCATTCAGCAGTTTTTGAGTCTATCACAAGCATACAGACAGACGAAGCAACGGGAGACGATGAGAGGGCGGCAGAAATTATGAATTCTTAATTCGATTGCAACTAATTCAAATTCAAATTCAAATTATAATAATAATAATTTTATTTGCTAGAATGTTAGCACATAATTTTGTATTTTTGTATTGGAAATTAAGTATTCTTTATGCATTATGTAAACTTGTAAACAACTGCTTTTGAATCGTCAATTCTACTGCTGGTTCGGAAAGCTGTTTCTGTTTAGAAGAGCTAGCAAAAAACTAGGATGTTGTTCTTTTCAAATTATAATTCTTACTACTAGCTACATCTAGTCTTTCCTGTCTCGTACAAGGTCGATAACCACACATTCTTATCATCTTAATTCTAAGTAATCCTCAACAGTATAGTAGGCTTTATATATAAGACTCTTTTTAAGAGTGTTTTTAAAATGTTGTAATGGCAAAGCTAAAATTGATTGTGGAATTTTAATATAGAATCTTATACCGAAACCTACAAACGAATGATGTACTTTTTCACAACGCAAAGCAGGAGCCGCAAGCTTAAGTCGGTTCCTACTTTGTCTATTATATACCTTGAAGATATTAGATAGATATTACATACCTTGTCAGATATTATATAATACTTGACAGGCTTCCGCTAATATGTCTTACACCGAGAGTCTGCCTATTATAAACTCAGGTGAGAAGAAGAATTCAAGCTGCATTCCGTTCAAAGCAGAAGGTTATATTCATATTCAGTTGTTTATTATTTTTTAATGAAAATCGTGTTACAAACATTTGGATCAGCTTGCCAAAGAGGGAAAGTGAGATCGAGGACACTCGCCACCCGTGACCGTATTTAGATACATTTGGAATTAATTAATGTTTTATGTCACGGATCAGTAATTGTTTTAGACGTGTAATAACGTGTTTTACGGATATTTTACATATAGCAATAACAAAGTTTTTAATGTGAAGGTTTATGTAGTTTACCCGAAACTCATTTCATTTATAATTCGTTTTTCATCTTAATTGATAAAGTAATATTTAAGGAAGAAAATATACAATTTTTTTTGCGGAGGTTTATAATAAAAATGTAATGATAACATTACGTTGCTATTTTTGTAAAAATGATTTTGTAGAAGTCTCTTCTTCTTCTTTCCTATCAGTAATCAACAAAAATTCTATCACTTAGGTAGTTTAGTTGCAAGTAGCAATTATTATTATCTTATATATAAAAATCCTTTAACACAAAGCTATTTACTATAACAACCGTTTGACCGATTTTAATGAAATTTTATATACATAATCAGAAGTCTGAGAATCGGCTAATATCTATTTTTCAAACCCCTAATTGATAAAGTTTTTCCAGGACTAACTTTTATTTAACTAGTATTATATAACCTTGAGTTTATTCAAATATGCGGTTATTTGTAAGTGATATGATCATTTCATAAACTTTTAGAATATGTACATGCATTTAAGTACAATAAATTATATTCGTTCCTGATGAAATTCTATTAATCCTATTAATGATAGCTCATACAGTTAAAAACAAGGTAATTCATTTGCGTAAGCTGGATTTCGGATGACAATAAGCAAAAAATACAGATTTTAACAAACGAATCGAACTTTTGGAATTTCTTGTAACGAATGGATTAATTTGACTACTTCATTATCACTCACGATTAAACGGATTATAGCAAATACGCCTTTCTTGTGTTAAAATATGTAATGAGATTTATTCGTTAAACCAACACACCAGAATTCACGCGCGTTTAATAAGCACAGCTTTTAATAAACCAAATAAAGTGTTGAAAGTGCTCACCACGGAGCCCGATTGTACTCGTATTGTATAAGTTAAATTACGTATTCGCTAATTTGCATCGGCCGCAATAGGATGAAAGTTGTTTGGATTATGATGTATTTAATTGACTACTTTGTATATTGTAATAATAAATTTTAAAACCGTTAATATTCACCAAAATGTTTTGATAAGCAATTTCATTTCTTTTTATTGTAAAAAAATATTAAAAAAAATTAATTAATTTTAATTTAGTATATAATTACAAGCTGTGATAGCCCAATGGTGAGACCGTGCGACTCTCTAGAGACGAACATAGGTTCAAACCCGGGCAGGCACCAATGAGTTTTTCTATTAAAACTCATGTGTCTAATTCATAATTGCAATTTATCACACGCTTTTCGGTGAAGGAAAACATCGTGAGGAAACCTGCATATCACTAGAGAATTCTGTTGATATGTGTAACCTACCAATCCGCATTGGAGCAGCGTGGTAGGTCTTAGCTCCAACCCTTCTCTCCAGAAACGGAGAGAGGAGGCCTATTCCCAGCAGTGGGATATTAACAGGCCGCTACTTTACTTTTACTACTTTATATAATTACTGCGGTGTTTACTTTATCTTAATAATAGAGAATTGTAGATTTATTAAGTATTATATTAATTATGTTGTTAAATATTCTGTTATAAAATAAATCACAAAGGTTAAAAAATATAAAATAAAAAAAACTCTTTTTATTTCATTCTTTATTATAATTTATATAATACCTAGTTGTGTCTGCGGCTTCGTCCGCGTGAAAATCAGTTCAGAAAACTAGTTATTATGTTATGTTATAAGAGGTAGAGACAAGCTATCACAGACTTTTTTGTAGTATTATATTTTTGTAGATCTACAATTTTTTAGTACATTATTTTAGTGTATCTCTCTGAAAGTAGAGCTTAAAAGAGATGAGTTTTTTTTATAATACATATGCGAAACCTCTCGTATACAATTGAAAAAACTGCAATATACTGTTTACCTAAACCTTAATGTAGTATTTTTTTAAAAACCGTACAAAAAACTATTTAGTGGATTTTGAGAAAATCAATCACATACAGGAAGACAGCTTTTGGGGACTTTATATATAACAAGTTACATAATCATTACTTACACATATATGATAATTTATATATATAATAATTTATATAATGTCTCATTACCAAAATATAGAAATATACTTAGAAATCCATTTGGTACTCGTAATATCCTAACGATGACAGTTTCCGGTTGTCTCTTTCTTTGCAGGAAATTTCCTGGTTACTCAAGACTCTTACCGACTAAGTTCATGGTGGTCCAGCTTTCTGCCTGGTGAATATTGAACCTTGGTGGGTTATGATTATGATGAATATAGCTACTGTTCGACCCTGTATTATTTTGAAAAGAGCAACCGCCGAGTTTCTTGCTGGCTTTTCTCGGCAGGAAAAGGTTTCCGAACCAGCAGTAGAGTTGACGATTCAAAAGAACATGTTACAAGTTTACTTGAAGAAAATAGATTTTGAATATGAACTTGAAAATTTAAATTATACCTTCACGATGCATTGGAAAAATCCAAAGCACCAGCCGGTTCGCTACCAATTTGTTTTTCATAAAAACTATATATAAGCGCATAAGCACGTGAAGGGGAATATCGTGAGGAAACTTACATGTCGCTGGAGAATTCCTGTGATCTTTACTTAAGCAGAGAAAGGTTTTTAAGCATTATCCCTTCTTTCCAAAAGGTATGATTTTCCAGTAGCGGTTTAGTAATAGTCCGGTAATTTACTTTTTAAAAACTTTTATGCAACTTGCCGTGTTTGTATGTGAAGGTGGAATCTTGCAAGTTAAATTTGTCCTACTTTTCGGAGTCCGATTGAGCTAAAATTTTACAAACTGGTCCAGTTCCGATGACAATGCATGTTTATGATAAGCATGACCTAATTCAGGGGAGAGAACTCCTCAACGGTTAAGTATATGGACATGAAATTTTATTAAAACCTTTAATTTAACTTGACTTATTAAGGTTTATTTATATTTATTTTTAAAATTATTATTGCTGCAAGCAAGTTCTACATATCTAGTATACAGTACGCGGCATATGTATAAGTAAACAAAGAGAGGAGGCTCTATTCCCAGCAGCGGGATTGTAACAGGCCGCTACTACTACTTATAGTAGGAACATGAAATTTTGTTAAAATATTTTTTTAACTTGACTTTTTACTTCTAGTAGCATTCTCACATAAAATCTTTTCAAAATTCCCGGGGACGTCCAAACAATAAATTAAGTAGTTTTAATTACACGGAAAACACTATTCTGGCAGTGAAACTGTGGCTGCACAATAGGTCACTTCTCATTATAATTACTCACGCAAAATAAACAGTACTCATTGTCTTTATTTTGATAATGGCAGGTTTATTTTAGCATGTACTATTCTAATTAACGTAATACGTTATATTAATGTTGAATTTCAAGGGAGAAAGCATGTACATTTACAATAACCGCGTTAAAGTTTTTTATTAATCAAACCATTAGTTAAATATATATGACTAGCAATGCCCCGCGGTTTCACCCGCGTCCATACCAATCTCGCGGTAGAGGAATGTCTACGAAGTCAGACTATACATTTATTTGTAGATTATTTAATTATAAAAATGGGTATCATTAGTATTCTTGGAATAAGACCTAACTCACCAAATGCAGGCCCTTCTATAACGGTCGCTACAATGAATTTGTTATGGCATTATTTTCTTTCTATTTATATTCTTAAATTCGTAATATCGTTTGATTGGGATGTCGGATTTTAATTATTTAAAAAGTATTTTACAGGTATTAAAATAGTTTTTAATAAAATATCATTAAATGGGATAAGGATTAAAACAGAGATATGAATAAAATGGTGTGATTATTGTCGGCAATTTTATCAACTTTTACAATGTAAAAAAGTAGTTATATTGGTATAACTATAATAGTTAGACATATGGTATCGAGGAATTTTTTGTGGATATTGATATGATCTATTATTGTGCAGAACATTTTCTGTTCTATCCTCAATAGTTTCCGTAGCGCACGAGATGAAAGATGTTTGCGACTGAATTTTTCACAACTTATTACAATTTTATTAGCAATTTTTTTTTGATAATGTAATATGGCCTATGTTGCTCAGTGAAGAAGTAGATTTCCAATAGTGAAAGAATTTTTGAAATCGGTCGAGTAGTTTTTGCGTGAAAACATTACAAACATACAAATCTTACTTCTTTATAATATTAGTATAGATGCGTATGCGGCTCCTTTGTATTAAATGTTTTAAATCTTGATCTTACCACATAATTAATTTCAAATATTTCATTCGACGAATTAGATTTTTATTTAAGCTTTAATTTTACTTCCCATGTAAGTATGTGATGGTGGAAGCTTGTAAGATAAATTTGACCATCTTTCCGGTGTCCGATTAAGCTGAAATTTAACATACTATTCCAGTCCCGAAGACATATGTTTATGACCTGATGCTGCTGCCAGGATTGGCTCCAGACAAGGGAATTCCTCAACGGTTAATAAAATATTTTGGATTGGATTTTTTAATACAAAACAAAGTAATAATAAATTATATATATAATACTAAATGTATAGTGGACTATCCGTTTTTTCATACCCGGTTCATACAGGATTCGTAAAACCATATGCACAAACTTCCACCACCGCCACCACAATACATAAGCAATAACACACGTTCACTATTAAAAACTCAACAATCGTTTCACCCCGCAACCGAAGCATCATCAGGAGACTAATAATATCGCAAAGACAAAATCGCAAAGCTTTGCGATTTTGTCGTAGATATTATGGATATCCGCAAAGTAACGCCTAATTCTATAAATTATTACAAAACTAAGTATCAAGCTTTGAATAAATGAATAAGATGCGTTTTATTTGATGACAGATTTATATTTACTATTATCTGACGATGTGATCTAAGTTGAAAACATAATCGTATGGATTAAATGGTTCTTCTCATCACTTTGTATTCAGTCTTATCAAGATGTCTCATAATAAATAATAAATAAATAAATATATGGGACACTTACACACACGGTTGTCCGTCCCCAAAGTAAGTAACTTAATACTTGTGTTATGGGTGACGAACAACTGGTAGATATACTACATATATTTTTTTTTTTTTTTTATTTATAACAAATATATACAAGTTATATCTATCTTAAATTACTTACACGCTACTACTATACAAATCATGCCCACGTGGAATGGTCCCAAGAATGCTGGCAGCGTTTCCGCGTTGAATCGCTAAGCTGATTCTTTGTGCGAAAAAGGAGCCAGCCCTCTTGTCACCCGAAGAGGCGATCAACCGAGGTGTTAAAACGGATAAAAATTTTTTTGCACTTTGGCTCCATGGCCCTAGGGTCTCAACTGCAAACGGCACAAATATATAACTCTCAACGAGAGATGCATACTTTCGCCGCTTGCCGGATTCGGCCATTTCCGCCGCAGCTCCAGGTCTGGACTACATATATAATTATCATTATTATTACTACATATATAATTTTAAATACATTCTTAAATACAAATCTTTTAACTCTTTAATTATTGCAATAATTATACTGTAAACTATAATACGTATTATATAGAGTTATTAATAGTAGAGTACGGGAGCCATAGTAATCGATAGTAAAAAAATAAATAATGAGTGGGAAGATGGAACTCGTATATTTCATTTTTGTCTAATCACACATAAAAAAAGAGAGACAGATATCACAGTATCATTTCTCTCCTTACTTTAATATAATAACTCTATAATAATACAATACCGTCAATTACAATACTAGCCGTATGTATTGCTATAGTATTCGAGTAACGTAATATTTTTATAGCAACAGCATCCATCGTAGCTCTATTGAATTACGTGTTTTATACCGGCAAAATGTACTTATTTTCTCGGTGTGTCAGTAACATAGGTAGGTTAATTCACTTTCGTATGGGCCAGAGTTACCATTACTTATTAATTTTATATCTATGTATTTACTAGTATATTTAGTTGAACCTTTTCTTCATCTACAACTTTTTTATATTTAGTATATGAAAATAAACAGGTAATAAACAGGACGATAGTTCTTCCTTCCTCGTATAGAGTGGAACAGACATAGTCGATAGTTCCACAGACGACTTAAAAAAGGTCGTAAGGTGCCGCGGGATTACGGTCCACATACACTATACGTTAGGGTCTTCCTAGTTTAGTAATTAAAGATAAGAATATGGTTGTAGCCGAAAAACTATCCAAGATATTACAATAACGAAGTTATTAAAAGACACCCATATGTAAAGTTAAAGTGTTTATACGCACTTTAGCTGTAAAGATTAGTTGTAGTAGATAACTTGTAAGAAAATGATTTGGACAAAAAAAAAATGAATGAACAAAAAACATTTAAAGAAATATATAATTATTGTATTAACATTGATGAATTAAAGTAAGTTTCATTTTTAAGTACAAGTTAAATTAAACGATAAAAATAAAGCTTGATTAAAAAAGGGCTCGGAAATAAAGTCTGTGGTATGTAATTCCATTTATTAAAAAAAAGGTGCTAGAGTGGCGACCCCGGAAAACGTATTGTTAGCAGACCCCCTCAAAAAGACTGCGGTGAGTCGCTGGATCCAGGCGGCACAAGATCATGCAGCATAGAAGTCCTTGGAAGAGACTTACATATGTGCAGCAATAGACGTCTTGGTTGATGAGAGAGAGAAACACTAAACCGTCTATGTATGACGATACAGTGTAGACCAACAATAATAATACAAACGAATAACAGTAAGAAACAATATTTGCATTGTATGATATATACAATTGTATTATTGTTGATAATCGTACTTCTCTATGGTCATTTATAAATTATAAATATTAGATAAAAGAGTGAAAAGAAATTTCCCTAAAATAAATAAATATATGGGACACTTACACACGGTCGTCCATCCCCAAAGTAAGTCACTTGTGTTATGGGTGACGGACAACTGGTATATATACTACATATATAATTTTAAATACATACTTAAATACAGATATACATCCAGGCTTGAAGAACCAACAAATTGTTTATAGAAAATGTTGGCCCGCGGCGGGAATCGAACCCGCAACCCGCGGAACTGAAGGCAGGATCACTATCCACTGCGCCAACGGGCCAGTCACGGGCCCTACAATATCTTTACGGTTTATGGTGCATGAAATGAAAAATAGTAATTATAGTAAAATTTTAGTAATAAGAATTATTCTTTAAAAAAAACAACCGCCAAGTTTCTTGCTGGTTCTTCTCGATAGGAACAGCTTTCCGAACCAGCAGTAGATGTTGGCGATTCAAAAGTACTTGTTTACAAGTTTTATTGAATAAAGAATATTTTACATTTTGAATTGGAATATAAAACTCAACAGTATCTTGTAGTTACTATTTTGTATTATACGTACAACACTATTTCTTTTACATACAGTGTGTTTTTTAATTCACAAGTTGGATTTCCAAATTCTAATGATGCATTCCTAGTGTCGAAATTGGACACAAGGTAAACAGTACACTTTATATAGAATCGTTCAGTTATGCACGCCCAGTAGACATTTAAAAATTTATAATTTATCTGTATACAGCTTTTAATTAGTTTAATGCGATGTTAACCCATTAAAAATGTTTGACTATTTACGTTTCTTTTAATTATGCATCATTTAAAAACTTGTACACGAACTGTTTTTTAAGTAATCCAATTTTTATGAAATATCAATGGGACAGGTTGATATCTATATTAATACTGTAGATGCCTGTGTTGTTTAACTGTTTGTCCTTTTTTTAATGTCGGATCGATGTAATTTTTGTGAAAATATTAGGTCCTTACATATGAAATTGACGTTTTGTCGTACTGGCCACTTTGATCTCAAATATTACCTTTATGGTTAGGAATTCCAAATTCAAATTCATACAGCTATTTACTCATGCATTTGTGTTTCAAACCCCCTAATTCATTTGTTTTTTCTTCTTTTCTTTTTTTCTTTGTTTCACTCTGTTTACAAAATGGAAAACATGAAATATCGCGTTATTTATGAGTATGAGTTCCACCGTGGCACCAGCAGAAACGGCTCGAAGGATTAATGATGTGTATGGTGACGGTGTCGCAAAAGAAAACACAGTGCGTTTTTGGTTCCAACGTTTTCGTTCTGGAAATTTCGACCTGCAGAACAAGCCTCGTGGACGGCCGGAGACCAAAGTTGATAATGAAGAATTGAAGGCTATTGTGGAAGCGGATCCATCGCAAACCACGTCCGAGTTAGCTGCAGGCTCCGGTGTTAGTGATAAAACTATTCTAATCCACTTGAAGCAAATTGGGAAGGTGAAAAAGCTTGAAAGGTGGGTACCTCATGAATTGAGTGAAGCAAACCGACAAACGCGCGTCGACTGCTGCGTTACGTTACTCAACCGGCACAATAATGAAGGAATTTTAAATCGAATCATTACCTGTGATGAAACGTGGATCCTCAACGATAATCGGAAGCGCTCATCGCAATGGCTAAACCCTGGCGAACCAGCCAAATCGTACCCTATGCCAAAATTGACTAAAAAAAAGTTGCTTGTAAGTGTTTGGTGGACTAGTGCCGGTGTCGTTCACTACAGCTTTCTTAAATCTAGCCAGACGATTACGGCAGATATCTTTTGTCAGCAACTGCAAACCATGATGGAAAAGCTAGCTGCTAAACAACCGAGGCTGGTCAATCACTCTAGGCCACTGCTGCTTCAGGACAACGCTAGACCACACACTGCACAACAGACGGCTACCAAATCAGAGGAGCTTCAATTAGTATGTCTTAGACATCCACCGTACTCTCCGGACCTTGCTCCAACAGTTTACCATTTTTTTCGCAATTTGGATAACTACTTGCAAGGAAAAAAATTCAACTCCGATGGGGCAGTCCAAACCGCCTTCAAAGATTTTATTGATTCCCGCCCGAATGGTTTTTTTAGTAAGGGGATCAATGAACTACCTCTGAGATGGCAAAAGTGCACACATAGCAATGGTACATACTTTGATTAATTAAATATATTTCATTAAAAAAAAAAACGACTTTATGTTCCTCCCATAGAAAACGCCAATTTCATATGTAAGGACCTAATATTATAGTAAAAGCTAGAAAGTAATAAGGGCTACTTCCGACGGTACTAAATTTCATAGATAAATAATTTTTGGGGCAGAAAGTAACAAGAATATTTGAACATAATCCGAAAATACATAAAAAAATTATAATAATACCCAGTTGAAACTAAGCCCAAATGTAAATGAACAATCAGTTTAATTTCGTTGGAAATGATAATTTCAGCTGAAGCAAAGTATTTTCATTTAATACAGTCGTTACGATGATAATGGCATTTATCAAAACTTTACGATAGCCTATTTCAGTTAAGGCAAAGTTTCTTTTCAGGAGCTACAAAGTTATATCTTATAACGATAATTGTCATAGCCTAAGTGTTACTAAGTAACGAAGTGATTGTATCTGTTTTAAATCTAATAGATTAAGTTTTTGAGAAGATTCGTCAGAATTTATTTATCATAATATATATGAAGCTTATCAAAAATTTCTATTAGAATAAAGAACTATTGCTCGTCCAAGAAAAGCTACCTAGTAGAGCTAAGATCCGTTTAGTCGCTTAAGCCCAAAAAAACCATCTCTATATACTAGGTTTTAAACGCAACTTCTTTCGCGTGGAATGCACTCTTATATCGTTCGTAGTAAATTAGTATAGATTAGGATACTATTTGAAAATATTTTCGAATAGATATCCTATTGCATATTTATATAGAAATATAAATATGCAAGATAAATAAGATTTTCACGAGAATTTTGTCCTGAAGATCGGATTCAAAGATAAATATTTGAAAAGTAGTTACAAAAAAATTAATTGCAAATCGTAAGAACGCTCTACTAGTATTCGATAGGTTAACAGACAAGTCGTTAAAGGTTAAGGCGAGACGTTGCTGAGCTATTTGGGACGTGTTTTGGAGATGTTTTATCGTCACAATAATTCTTGGGGCTTAAATTTTGGTTCGAAAACCTCAGAGAGATGTAAAAACGTGTCGGTTGTAGGACTTTTGGTTTTAATTTTTTATGAAGAGAAAATATAGAGAGGAATAAATAGAGAGGAAGGTACAAACAACTACTATGCGCGTATTTGGGTTTATTTATTCTTAGTCTTGTTGCATTTCGAGGTCGTATTTTCAGAAGCGTTTTAAGAATAATCTTTCATGTGAAGGTCTATAATATACATACCGCATGAATCATGTACAGCCTGTGTTTATTTGCATAAATCTGTTTTGTAGTTTTTGGAGCGTAAGCAATCTGAATTTGATAATGACGATTAATTTTAAAGTACTGCATGCTGTTTAACGATCTGCGCAGTTATTGTTGTTTAATGGAATGTTAATATTGGTTTAAATAATGTATGAATGAGTTTTATATTAATTGATATTACGCCCGTTATTAAAATATACTTACATAATAAAAACTCACGGCACTTAATTATTATGTTATTTAATTAGAAAGCTCTTAACACATCTTTAAATTTAAATAAAATAAAAATAAAAGTCAATGACAATTTTAATATACATATATTATATCATTATAGAAAATAATAAATTCAGTTTCATTGATTTAGGTGTTAAAGCTCAATTTATTTAAGTATGTTTGTTTTTTTTTTGATGACTTACGACAATATATTTATTATAATAAATAATTTAAGTTAAACGATTATACGATTACATTAAAACTGGGTATTGTTACGGATATGCAGTTATATTTTATGAAATATTTGATTAAAATTAAGTAAAAATATATATTTAAGTACTTTCCGTTAAAACTCTTTTACTCTTTAATATTTATTCTAATGGCGAAATTTTTAAATATTTTTTTTCGTTAGCTCATTATATGTAGGTGTAAATTTCAGGTTATCAAACACGTGTCATAATTATTTTTCCTTTTTTATCCTTATACTTTAGAAGTGAGTGAAATATCGCAAATATAAACCACTGAAACAATAGTTTTTTTTCTATGAACATTTATTTCTACGCTTAACGAAAGTATTTGTTATATTTTAATTTAATAACATAACATTAAAATATTAATGAGAATAAAAAAATGATATAAAGTTCTTACCTCAGTGAAAGAAGGCGCGGCAAATGATAGGAGTAAGACGACACTGAGTGCCGACCGACACCTTATCAGCATCGTAAATCTGGAAAGAAACGTAAAAACGTTAGTATTCACCGGATACCTTGTTAACATGAAAGATTGACTATGATGTAATGTGAGAGTACGTTTTCTCTATAGCGCTAAGGCGGGTCGTCGTCAGCCCTTGTTAAAAAACCTAACAACTTCTCGTATAATAATTGTGAAACTAAAATGGTAATGGTAATAAAATACCTTGTTACCATGTACCAATTCGAATATATTCCAAAAAGACTGGTTTTTGAACATCACTCATTCTCTAGTTTGCATGCAAATGAGTTTTAGAAGGGAAAAAAGTATGCTCTCAAAAGGAATGTTTCTTTATAAAGTCTGCAGACTTCTTGGGAAGTTGACAATAAGTTAAGAGGATTAATATTTTGATCGTCAAAATTATACGTAATGAGTACTTAATATTTCATATAAATTATACTTGAAATATCTAAATAGCTTTATAAGGACGGTAAGGGGCTCTTATTTCAGTATAATAACTTAGTTAATTGCTACCTTATTTGTCGGAAAATCATTCAAGGGTGTATAAAATCTTTAAAGTATACCTATATTCGTCTTAGTAACAAGCAATAATTTGCCCTTTTGGTAAAATGCCGCAGGGCTTAGCAAAATTTTGCACGGAAAATAAAATATTTGCCAGCATTTCGTAGTCACGTACGTTGCTAATGGGCTTTTAAAGAAGCAGAATTCATTAGGAGGCTCACCCAAATTGGTGCGAGGGTGGTTTCTTAATGTGCAATTTAGCTTGGACAGTTGCGTGCTTCGCGAATATAATAGTTTCAAATGATTTGACATTGAGGTTGTTTTTTTTTCATTTGCGTGGTACGTGTCTAAACTTACGATAATAATGCAATACTAGTAAAAAGAACTAAGAATTTGTAAATTGTAAATATAAAATCTCAAAGTTAATTATAGACGTCGGAAACGAAAGATATATCTTTCCAAATAAACCATTGAATTGAATTGCATTGAATTTAGTTTCTTCTACTAACTGCCAACCCCGCGATTAATATGACGTAAATGTTGGAAAATATATTATTAGAGAACCCTTACTATGGAAACAGACGACGAAGGGACGCCTAGTGCAGTTGAATTAAAGCGGAAAAGTAATAACGGCCTGTTACTATCGTACTGCTGGACAGATGCCTCTTCCCTCCATTTTTATAAGAATAACTTAAAGTTATAACTTAGTACCCACTACGCTGCTCCAGTTACATCCATAGGTTGTTATATCCACGATACTCTCCAGGGTTAGGTAAGTTTTTTCACGATAATTTGTAGAGTTAGGCGTTACTTTGCGGAGATCCATATTACAAAAGTAATAATAAAATTATTTTGCTATAATCCGCGATAGCTTTATCTAATATATATATTTATATATATATATTTAAAAAGTATATTTTTACTGTTTTTTCACGATGTTTTCTTTCCTCGAAAAGCGTGTTAAAAAATTGCAAATATCAATTAGACACGTAAGTTTTAATAGAAAAAGTCATGGGTGTCTTGCCCGTAAATACCCGAAAAACTCATAGGTACGTTGTAGGCGATCGTAGGCGATCATAGACGATCTGGTGAGTGGAATCAAGTATGACCGCTAAATGGTCGTGCTCGCGTTTAATCTTTTATAATCGCCAATTATGAAGAAGAGCCATAAAAGGTTTTAAAACCCGATAAATTTACATTACAGATTCAAATATGAAATCTTTTATAGGGCAGTGTTATTGAATGTATGCTTATTATAAATAGTATGCTTTGAAACATTATTTAGCTGTGATCTATACAAAATTCTTAGCTAAGTTTACTGCCCGTACTTTATACAGTTTTTTTTATATATTTCTTAACTCAACACATCAGCGGTTTACAAATGTCTCCCGACAGTTTCGTAAGCATCCGCCACTCAGATGATATCATTAAAAGCCGGTTTTCAGAGTCATTCAATGACACAAAGCTTTGTAGGTAGGTTAAATCCTAAAGTTATATCAATAAATGTAAGCTTATAATAAGACTTTCATTTTTGTACGTGACCTCCTAAATCTAAAATGTAATAAATAGTAAAGTTGTTAAGCTAAGCTAAATTTTTTTTAGTAAATTGAACTTAAAAGTAATAATAAAAAAAATTCCGCGATAAAGTACATTGAAAAAATATATAATCCTAAATGTATTGTGGACTATCTGTTTCCATACCTGACACACGCAGGATTCGTAAAAATACATGAACAACCCTCCACCACCGCCATCACACGCATACGTCACTATCACTATCACAAACTCAACAATCGTTTCACCTCGCAACCAAAGCATCATCAGGAGATAGAGTCCATGGTAAAATCACAGCGATGCATCACCCAACAACCATAGTTGTATATTATAATTGGTTCAACCCCCACCTTTTATTTTGCCTCCGAACTTTTGGCCGAAAGGCTTTTTTCTATTAAGACTATTCTAAAAATAAACTTAGCATAAGTAGTTTTTTTGCATAGCAAAAAAAACATAATCTAAATTGACATTCATAGTTCTCAATTCGCATTAAACTTAAGTAATAAATTATAGTGATTGTACTCAGCGACTTCCAAGGATTTACGTGCCCTGCTAGTCATTAAATAAGAATGGTGGGCGTAAGCTTCAGATTCAAAAAGGCCTTCGTCTTGCCGTAGGCTCTAGTCTAGGCTGATACTTTACTTATTTTAATGTTGATGTAGTTTTATTTCTTAAGTTAGCGAAAAAAAGTCGTCGCCTAAACGGTAGAGTACATAACTCGTATATGCTAAACCAAAACATTTATTTTAAACATAAAATTGATATTAAAATAACATGAGCGATTGGAAATTTTAGAACAATCGAACTTCAACGAGAGATAGTTAGAAACTATCGAACTGGTAATAACTAATATAAACTCTCAACTCTACATTGTTTCATTTCACCGGAACGTAGATTGGTTGGTACACAAGACAACTTATGACAAGTATGATTTATTACATGTAAGACTTCTTACTAGTGATAAGTAAAGATTCTTGTATTAGTATAATACTAAAATGCTTAATCTCTTTGCACCTTTATACAAATGTAGGGAAGCGGTAAAATACAAAGAGAACAGGAAATCGTTAGATAAAATTGTGTGTGTTGATATAATTGATAAAATTATGGACATTCGCGTTTTTGTTTCAAGTAACTATTTAATACTTTTTTTAGTGTGCGTTTGATTGTTTCTTGATTCTTTTAAGTTAGAAGCAACAGAATAATGCGATTTTTAGTTGAATTAAATGCGACAAGAGTGAAACTATCAATATTATTTATTTATCGATAGTTTCATTTTTCAATATTTATGTGGCCATGGTGGCATCTATACTGTTCCATGCTATGACCACACCACACATTAGCTTGGCACACAACGAGTTTTGGCAGGAGACTCTCTCACAAACTCTAACTCCGACAACATACGATTTCGATATCTTTTCCTCTCTATACTAAAATCTACAACATTTTCTTTCTAGATTTTGTACCCTCATTAAAAATTGTTTTAACACTAGAGAGTAAATAGGCTACTTTTATTTCAATACTGAAGTCGACGCAGTAGAAGTCGCGGGAACAAGTTAATAAATTATAATTTTAAATTTAAACTATCCTGAGTGTTATTCATAATTAATGTATAGACTTACTCACTTCTTGTTCTATCGGATGAGTCACATTAATTTCAACCTCTTATTATCTTTTATTATCGCAGCGGGAACTAGCTAACGCCGTGATAACGTCGCTTAAAGAGTTTAGAATATGGATTACGTATGGGCTTAAAACTAGTAGGGCTTACCCGATAAAATAAGACGTGAGTATAGTCGGTTCTAAACGTCAATTATAATTTTAAAATTTATTATATATTATTTCTTGACACATTGATGTTGATTTGAAAGAAATAATCAACCAAATCTTAATGAGAAAAGGAAATGCCGATACAATATAATTACGACGGAGCATTATCAAGGGGACGTAAATAAATACTTCGGTAATTGATTATTACAAATATATTCTAACGTTCTCACATTTTCTGCAGAATATTTCGTAAGAAGGAAACGAATAATTTATCCAGTAATATTAGTTTAAGTATGTGGCAACAACAGAAACGGAGGTACGATATTAATATTGCAATATATACGATAATTGTAAAGATCGTTGAGAGTGACCTTGTTTCAAATATTATTGTATAGACACGAATAAATCCACTTCCAATAAATAGTAAGTAAATACTTACTTAGGTGCTTAATAAACAGTAAGTATATAAACGCATATAAAAAACGCAGCATCGGTAGACCTCCTACGAGATAAACTGCTGACATCAAAAAGGTCGTGGGGAGCTGTTCGATCCAAGCGGCAGAAAGTCGTAGGGTGTGGAGATCCTTTAATGAGATCTATGTCCAGCAGTGGTGTGATATAAATAATTTATAGAATTAGGCCTTACTTTGCGGAGATCCACGATACAAAAGTAATACTATTACTTTTGAATGTGATTTAGTCAAATTATTTGTGACTCTCTCCCTCCCTCTCTTACCCCACCTACAGAAACTATGGAATCTTTTAAACTATGGAAGACTTTTAAAAAGCGTAAACACACGTATACGATACATAAATATCGCTTAAAAACTACAATAGCAAAACAAGTCCATCCAGCATGGAATTTATATTCACTTGAGATAAACTTAAGGAACGACCAAAATTTCAGATTTATTAAAAATAATACCTGTTTCGAGCCTGATGATAAAACTAATCATGGGCGTAGGTATGGGCCGCAAATACCCCCTCTAGATGAGTAATCGGTTGCTAGTAAACTGAAAACTCGCAATATACGCACGCTTTAAAAGGACCTATAATTTGATTTTAATTTAACTCACTAATGCGAGATACTCATATATTAAAAATCTCGATTTAGCTGAGGATTTGATCCTAATCCTTCATAAGAGTCTTCTCTCTTATATTAGCGCCAAGTGCCGATACTAAGGTGTCGTCAATATTACACGTGACGTTGAACGGGTAAGTTTGAAGCTTATTGTCGTTCTATACGCTTAAGCTTTTAAACTTATTTAAATAACACTTAATCATATCGCTTTAAACGTCCTTTACTAAAGTAGATTGTGAAAGTTTCTATACATAAATAATTAGGTACATTCTATCTAGGATTTGTAGTACCTTTAAGTGGGACGTTCTAAACGGCATTTCAAAATGTAGAGATATTTCTCCGTTCACTTTTACCGGGGAAATTAGCTTACAGACCGAGAAGGCGGCACAAATTGAGACACAATATTATCAATCTAGTTCAGGATTGTTAGTACCAATAGGTTTGCCGTTACTATTCTATAATTATTATATACATGTATTTATTAACTTATATTGCCTTAATTAAAATAACAAATTAATTTAATTAATAAAATAATGAAATCTACTACAATGCCCTGCCGTATGTCATAGTGGCAGCATTACTTATTTGTACGGTGAGATTTATACTTTTACCAAGGTAATTAAAGTAACTGCCTGTTACTATTCAACAGGCTTAAGCCGCCTCCCTCCTTTTTGGAGGGAAGGGTTGGAGCTTATTCATATACCCTCATAGATATCTCCCTGCATAGAAATGTGCAGGTTTCCTCACGATGTTTCCCTTCACCGAATAGCGAGTCATAATTGTAATTATCAATTAGACACATAAGTTTTAACAGACAAAATCAGTGGTGCCGAACCTTTGAAACCTTTGAAACCACACAGGCTCTCAGTTTGTCTATCACAGCTTAAACACAGTTTAGTTACTTTAATAAAATACTAGCTATTAGCTATCAGTACATGCTACTTCTATTAGACAACGCAGACAAAATTGCGGAGATAACCTAGGTATCAAAATTTTTCAGGCAATATTCACGTCCACAGCGTCAGTTGCTCTCAAATATAAATGTACCGTCGGTTTTCGTAAAATGCGAATCACATTATCATAACCGATAACAATAGCTTTCGCACAATGTGTACAAACCAAAAGTGCCTTATTGAACCGTGCCCGCATTGAGCAATGGAATTTTATCTCGCTAAAATAATCGTTTTGCACTGTACACAGAGAACGATTGTAACATTATCTTTAATCAAAGGCAGATTGTGCGAAATTAGTCTTGGGAAACCAATGAGGCACATTTTTTTTTTAAAGTAAGCGAATTTGTTATGGATTTAAAGTACAAAAATTAAATTTATAAAAAAAAATTGTACAAATTCTAGTTGTGTTAATCTCAATAATAATAAAGAAAATATATTCATCATTGATGCGAAATACATAAATAACATACATAAATCTTATTAAAAAAAGCTTTATGCTTTTGTGCTTTTTTTTACAAATATATTGTATTAAAATATATTTTCAAATAACTATAATTTTTTTTGTCACAATATATTTATTTATTTATTTGTTTATATTCCATAACAAAAAAACGTAAGAAAAACATTATCAATAAAAAAAACAGAATCAGGACTGATACATTTAAAGTATTTTTATCTCATATTTTTGTATTTTTTTTACTTTGCGAGGATCCATAATACAAAAGTAATAATAAAATTATTTTGTTATAATCCGTTATAAAGTAAATAGAATATAATATAAAGAGGGGTACGGAATGAAAACGTGTAGTCCACTCTACATTTAGCATTATATATATTTTCTATTCCGCGGATTATAACAAAATAATTTCATTATTACTTTTGTCTTATTTTTGTGTTCAAGTAAGCTATAACAAGCTTATATATAATATAAGCTGCAACAGTTTTAATAGATCCCTTGCAATTATATTACAATTTAATATGAATTTTATGACTTTTATGTAACTGCTTTTTGTGATTCGTATATACTTTCCTTACCTTAAGCATGTTTCTCAGTAATCTCAATTATGCGGAAAGTGGTGTTTATATCGTTAAACATTTATAACATAAGTTTTCTAGTTGAAAGTACTTTCCACATATACATTCCTTGGTTTCGTGCACAAGAAAATGCATGCAATGAAAGACGAATTCGTCACATATTTATTACTCTAAGAACAATGGTGAAGTTATTTTTTCAAGTCTGTTTTCAATGACACAGGAAACTAAGCAATGATTGAATCATTCGATTCAGTAGTGAGCTCACATTAGTTTACTTAACAAAATATGTGTAACTCAAACTACTTATTATTAGGTTTGGAATTGCAGTGTTGAAGCATGCTATTTGAAAACAATAGCATAGGAGGTTCTCAGACTTCACGCTGTGAGAAGAGGCCACGGGGGCATGCAAGAAAGACGTGACAAATCATTAGGAAGTTCCTCACTTGTAACTTTTTATTTCCTTGTTCTCGTAATGGTTTACACAATAGTGAGTAGCGTAAAGATACTTTTAAGCGAATCCATTTTAAAACCTCACATACCATTTGTACATAAAGCAATTGACATCGTTATTGAGCCTTTTGTCTGGATTAAAATTATCTGATTGGTATTGCGCTAAGAAATTTTAAGTTTCCTTGCAACGCACACAAGGCGGAAGAGACGCGTGGATGGATGTTGGGAAGATGGAATGTGGGTCTAGAGGCCAAAGGAGTGTTTTATGCAACCTCTAAAGACAGATATTTTCATTCAAGCAAAAAAAGTTTAAATTGATCCAAAATTGAATTGATTTAACGAACATATAACTATTTACACTAATTTAGTGTAATAAAAGTAGCATGAATAGGTAAGCTTATTTTGATTTAATCTATACTTATTATCAAACAAAGTCCCAAAAAGCTGTCTGTCTGTATGTAATCGATTTTCTCAAAATCTGCTGAACGGATTTTTGTATGGTTTTCACCAAAAGATAGTGCAATACTTCTAATAGTACATGTCGGTATTATGTACATTGTGTTGAAGAGATCGAGCAGTTGTTAAAAAACTTGCTTGCCGTGAGCTTTAGTTGCGTGCGTTGCGTAAACCAGAGATACGCTAAAGTAATGTACGAGAGAATTGTAGGTCTATAAAACTACTACAAAAAAGTTCGTGGTAGCACGTCTCTATCTATTATGGTTTTGTCAGTTAACCAAACTTTTATGTTCAAAATTTGATTTTCGAGAAAAAAATTGTGGCACGCTGATTTCCACGCGGACGAAACTGCTGGCACAGCTAGTTCTATATAATATTGCAGAGACCAGTATCAAAATCCTGATTAAATATTGGACATCTTAACCATCAAAAATATAATAAATTAACATTAAATTATAATGACCGTTGGTGCAGTTGGCAGTGACTCTGCCTTCAGCTCCGTGGTTCGCGGGTTCGATTCCCGCCGAGAGCCAACATTTGATATACTTATTTATTTATTTCTTTATTTTATATACATAAAATACCCTTCTCTTCAGAAACAGAGAGAGGAGGCCTATTCCCAGCAGTGGGATTGTAAGAGGCCGCTACTTCATATACATAATAATATAAAAAAGAACGAAAAAATAGCACATGTACAAAGGAGGACTACAAACAATTAAACAATTATTACTTAAACAATTTGTTGTTCATCATGCCTGGATGTATACACCCAGGCATGATGAACCACTAATATATTTTTAAAAAATATTTTTTAATTCATAAAAATATATTTTTATTATATGTAAATGTATATATTTACCAGTAGTCTCTCACTTCTACTTCACGAGTTACACTTAATATCGATACTCGTATGTTATTACTTGATCTTGATTAATTCGTTTTAAGTATTATATATATTTATTTAAAAAAAAATGGCCGCCGAGTTTCTTGCTGGTTCTTCTCGGTAGGAGCAAACTTCCGAAATAGTGGTAACTTCTTGAAAACATTTGACGATTCTAAAGTACTGTAAACAGTCTACTTGAATAAAGAATATTTTGAGTTTGAGTTTAAGTAGAAGTAAAAGTAAAGTGGTGATTCCAATTATCAACAAATGTTTACATTATTTGCGAAACACTGAATATGATTCTAACACATTTACTGAAATTTCAATGAAAACTTAATACACACAGTGCATATTTTAACATTAATCTCATTGAAAATCCATTTGATAATTTGCCAACGTAGACTTATATTATTAATGCAAATTTGAGTAGAACATAGATCTCGCACAAGAACGACGCATCTAGAATACGTTTATATAAATTAAATTTCGTTCTCAAATTCCGTTACATTGCAGTATTAGACGGGAGTTAATTTTTAATTGACCATTGTCGTACTGAGAAGATTGCTTAAAATTGACCTCCTTATTCTATATTATTACTCGTTTAATAATGAGTGTTTTGAAATTACACGCGTGTATTCTCTCACGCTTTTAAGTAGATTCTAAGCAAAAGTGTTGAGATTTTAGATTTCTGTTGGATCTGTTTAGAGTAAGTACCATTTGGCCAGAATTAATCATTACAATTCAAACTCAAAAAACACCTTTTTGGACTAAGAATAGGTGCAAATGTTAAAATACATACTCTTCTCAGCAGCAATACCGGCACAACTCATAATTTAATATCAGGTCATTCATATATTTTCCTTAGTAATCAAAACTTTAAACCCGTGTATCTCAAAATATATTTTTTGATTTGTGTCAGTATTGCAGCAAATGAGTGACATATAGAGGTCAATACAAACATTATTTTGTTGTGATTTTTTGATGGTATATCAGTGGCAACTGCCTTAAATATGGGAATATGGGAATGCCGTGTGGTATCCAGCTGAGTAGAATAGACCACCCTCTTTCTTACGACTAAGGTAAGTTGACATCAGGAAGGCGGTCGGTCATAAAATACGTAGTCAAATCATGTGACAGTATGTTTGCAACATGTTGTGCCGATCTCACTTAGAGTGGGATAAGAGCAGGATGATGATGATGCCTCATACATGAAAAATTAAGTATAAGAATCCACAGGTATGGTTTATTTCTCCACAGTAAGATATTTTGACGTCTTTGTAGAGTTTATTCTTAACCATCTGTCAAATCACCTTTATAAGTGACGTTGGTTTCATGATGTGTTCCTTAAGTGTCAAGATTATTATTCTGTTGTCTATTATAATTAATTCGTACTATATAACTCGTCGATTGTAACTGATGATAACTGAATGCTGATCAAAGACGAAGAGAAAATCACAGAAGCGATTACGCAAGATAAGCATTGCACAATATCAGCCGCCTCAGAGAATGATAATCTTGCTGACGTACAAATGCTTTTAGAGTGAAATGAAACCGCATCTTATCAATATTCATATTCGCTTTTTATTGACATAACTCTCAACTTACATAGACGAAAATCTATACATATTATAAAACAAAGTCCCGACAATCTGTTTGTGTGTATGTCTGATCGGTTTCCTCAAAATCTACTAAACGGATTTTTGTTCTTTTTTACTAAAAGATTGAAGAGAAGTGCATTTCTTGAGGAAGGTGTTAGTTAGGTAATAGCAGTTATTAATTTTTTGATGGATGATTGGATGGACGACATGGTGCTTAATGCTGGTAAGTAATCTGTCATGATGAGCTATACGGTACGGTTTAACCGCGATTCAAAAGTGGCAAAAAATGGTAGGGGTGATTTGATATACGTGCGATAACTAATCCAGCACGTATAAGGTATGCTAACGGTTTTTGCATCCTACAGTAAACAATACATATAATTTTTTTAACAAACGTGTGTTACAGTAAAATAATGATACTTTTGTAAGTTTCCATATTTATTGTTACTACATGATAAATTTCAATTACTGTGTCCTTAAAGTACGTTTCACATAACATATACTGTCGGTAAAGAGACGAGTCTATAGCAATAAATCGGATAAACTTTCTGTAATAAATAGCATAAGGAATTCTCGATATTACTAGCCAAATGTATGTCAACGGTGTACATCCGTTAAGAAAACACACAAGGATTACCGCAACGGGAATCTTATAGTATTTCGTTATGAATATTTATCGTAAAATAAACCGATACTTTATTATGTACAAAGATAATGTGTTAAGGAATTTATTGTACCGTTATGCCTTAACAAGGCGGCATATCATTTTCTCATGTCAATGATTTGCTCATTACTATTTTCGCTTTGCCAATTTTTTTAGGACAAACTTCCCGGATGCTAAAATGGATTTTGCACTCTATACTACGTAATCTTAACGGTTTCTTTACTCTTGACTGTCCCAGTAACGTTAGTTATATCGAAAAAATTGGAAAATCGAAAATACATTGGCCAATAGCAAATCCTTTGCCAGTAGCAAGCTTTCCGGCATTTACGATATTACGCTAAACAAGATTGACAATTGAAGCATACAGAAGAAATAGACAATTGCAAAATTAATTTTAGAACCTTTTAGCAATCTAATTGAACGGATTAATCAATACGCCCAGTGGTCGAAAGTAGACCATAACCACTGATTCCGCCAAGGCTTTTATAAAACAGTACTCTATGTCTATGTTAGTACTCCGTGTCTATAGACAAAATGATAAAAAAAAGAAACAATTTGACGACAGAGTAAATATGCGTATAACAATTACTTGTTTGTGTGTGTGAAATGCAAAGTAATGTGGTTAATGTATTATTTAATGTTGATAACTTTCTAATCATTATTATTGAAATATATCAGAAGTGCAGCTTCTCCTAGACCAAATTTTATACTCTTCCGTCCGCGTAAAAAGTTTTCGCTTCACGTATTAATTAATATATAGATTTATTTTACGTGAACAATATATAGAAGAATAAATTTATCTCGTTAATAATCTCTGTCAGTGATTCATAACTTTTGTGTCATATACATATAAATGAAATTGGATTAATGTTATCTGTTTTTTTTACGTTTGGCATGTGATAACAAATTATGTTGACTACTGTTTCATAAAGTACGAGCGCAAAGCTCAGTTTCCAGCTAGGCTTTATTGCAGACAAACCAACAAAATATCAAGGCAACAAGAGTACAGAGCGTAATAAATTGTGGATCTGGAACCATGCCATCCATTCTAAAGTATGAATACATTTATTTCGTTGTATCTCAGTTTTATTGAATCGCATAGTAATGGTGTTCCACTGCTGCATTATTAAAAAATATATTCACCGTATTAATGACACTTGTAAAATCTTGTTAAATGAAATTTTCATCGTGTCAAAAAACTTTATTATCTATGGATTTAATTTTCACATCGCTGAATTTTATTTTTTAATCGAATCCTTCATGTTTTGCTATGACTGTGTAAAGAGCCTAATAGGCGGAATTAAACCTAAGTTTTGGTAAACGGTTTAATATTATTTAAGAAGCGATTGATTTCTATGCTGTTGCCGTGTTACTAAGTTAAGAAGCGACCTGTTACCGTGATACTTAGCCGAGAAGCGACTCGTTACCGAGTTCCTAAATTAAAGGCTATCTCTTACCCTGTTGCTAAGTTGAGGATCGACTTGTTACCGTGTTACTTAGTTAAGAAGCGACCTGTTGTCATGTTATTAAGTTAAGAAGTGACTTTTCTCCCCTTTGGTGTGAAAAAATGAGACACCTTACACTTTGATTCCATTAATATTGGCAATTAAGCTAATTTTATACAATCAGAGACTAGTTTAGCGATTCGCAGGTTTTATACCAACACAAATTGAACGATAAATTGTAATTGTGTCCGATCTCGCGACCCCCTGGTAAGGTTACATGTGGTAACCGTTTGGTCATCACGGCTTTCTACTCAAAGAAAAGAACAATCTATTTTCGAAATATTTATCCATGTTATTATGTTATTTAAAATAGTTATGTTTTTTTAATTTTATGTGAAGCCTCAATAGCGTTTTAAACAGGAGATGAGATTGTTATTTTTCTTTATGTACTAAAATAACAGAAAAGTTATGTTCTCTCGATATAAAATTCGAGGTTTGCCTTCTATCTCATACTAAAACCAAAATTCGAAATGAGGTTTCTGTGCTTTTCGCATTTTTCAGCACATTCCATTTCCTGTATTCCAAGAACGTGCAAGGCGAATTATGTTAAACAGGAACATTTGGAGTTCGTAACTGAGTTTGTACAAAACCATCGATCAAACCTTATTGGAAATATTTAACGGGAATTGGATTGGACTCAATCTCCGGGCAGTATAGGTGAGCGCAGAAGCATCGTTAAAGTCGCGAAATGTGTAGTGTAGAGAGAACAGCGCTATTATAGTTGTCTTTCTAGTGAGTTTAGTCCTTAAATTATTTTAAATAAAAATTTATATAAGTAATTAATTTAAATTTTGATTAGAAAAATTTAATTTTGTTGTGTTGAACTTTTCTTACGTAAATTATACATAATTGACATATGACACAGATTTTAGTGGCGTAATGAATATTTTACCGTAATACTGTAAGAAGTTTTTATTCTTAAATACCGGTTTTACCTTTAGAAATGTCTCCTGCAAAGTAACTAATCAGAACTAAGTACGGCAGCTTGATTAAACAGTGTCAGCGCTTTTACGTAGCGTTTATAAGCTCTAGGTTCATTAACTTTTTCTTAAACTCCAGGAATCATTTCATTTTTAAGATTTTAAGACTACCTGCACAATTTCGTAGAAACGGATGCTTAATTATTAAGCTTTTTCTTACTATTTTATTATAATTAATATAGTAAAATTATTTGAAAAAGTAATAACCCCTTTTGTAGTTCATATGAATTTAAGATTTCATATTTATCAGTCACTTACAGCGTAGTGACATAAGAATTTTATATTATAATTTTTCTTTGAAATATAATGTACGAACTGTATCTTATAAAAGATAGAAGTGTATTGTGATTGAGAATTCCAAGATGGAAGTCATTTCAAGGCGTCAATATTTCTACAGACGTCGCTTTAGTTACGCTTTGAAATGACACTGCGTCAACGATGTTTAGTTTTCTATAGAAACCTGCTACAAATGTTAATTAATCATTGCATCGCTTGCCGTTACTGTTTTATGCTTTTATTTTTTAAATAACTAGCTGTGCCAACAACAGCTTCGCCCGCGTGGAATTCGGTGATTTACGAAACTTCACGCATTTTCGAAATTTTGTCATAAAGTAGTTATTGTGATTTAACCGTGAGCGATAGAGACATGCTATCGTGGACTTTGTAGCATTTTTGTAGATCTGCAATTCTCTAGTACATTACTTATCGTATCTCTGCTGGTTTACGAAGCGCACGCGACTAAAGCTCCCAGCAAGCCAGTTTTTTAACACTGCTCGATCTCTTCAATACAATTTAAATATAATATTTATTATATTATCCATATGTACTAATTAAACCATCCGGAACTATTGCACTATCTTTTGGTGAAAACCGTTCAAAAATCCGTTAAGTAGATTTTGAGAAAATCTATTACATACAGACAGACAGCTTTTTGGGGCTTTGTTTTATAATAAGTATAGATGATAGGAAAACGAACAAAATTTAATTGTTTTTTTTAGCAAATACCTATATATATTTATAAAATAGATTCTGACCCCAAAGTACACATAAACGGTAGTGACACTATGAAACGTAGGCAATATCAACGTGTCAGACTTCACAGATACAGACACAATGACGTGGGGTCAGTATCACTGCGATCGGATGTCATCTGACACATTTGCATCGCAAGTTCATCGCAACTCTGATACGCGTGATTGACGCGCTAACACTTCCGCCACTGACCTTTGTTTCCAATGTACTTTTATAATTGTGACTTCACATATTCTCAACAAGTTGATGTAAAGCACCAAGTTTAGCGATTAAACAACATAAGCATAAGTCGTTAACCAAATCTAAATATGCTTTATGTTGTGTTAGTAATAGTTAGTCATATTTCATAACACAATATGAACTTTAATATCATTTAAATTAATCTATACTCTATTGATGTAGAGCGTACTATCTGTACATAAGTAAATATTTCATAAAATCATGGTTTTCTTATCAAGATAAAATCCTATAAACTATAAATTATTTATGTAATACGTCGAGGTATTTGTTATTTATGATTTTAGTTTTTTAATGAAAAAGCCAGCCAGAAAATAAAATTCATAAAAAGCCAAAAATTACGCAATACTAGGTCGTTCACTATGGTTTTGTGTACAGAAATTTCTATAGTTAAAGCAGGGATTCAAATGTAAAATGTAAAATGTTATATCTCATTCATATTTGATATCTCATTCAGAATGCTTTAATTTGACGCATATCTGGCTGTCATTATTTCATAAAGCGCGAGCTTAATGGGAAAGTTTCGTCGGTGTTCCGGACTATCAACAGTAATAACTGGTAGGCAATAATTGTAGATTGGCCGGCGAGAATTGCTTGTTGTCGAATATTCACTTTCACATCACACGTGGGTTTAAAATCAAGATGTAATTCATGGAAAGTGAGAGGCCATCACTTTTTCTTTACACAATATGTTTGAACAATCGCCGGTCTTTAATACCTTTGTGTATTAGAAAATCCAGCAGCTCCCGGCAAATGGAAAGCCTTTTACCTGGAAAGGTAAACAAAGATTATTGTATTTGTATTTTCGCGGTACCGATCATAGTCATGCCTATTTTATGAATAACTTTTACGTAAAATGTGAATAAACCCTCAAGTGACGTTTTCTTTCTCGATGATATAAGATAGACTACAAAAATTTTTTGATTCATATTTTTAATATCGTAAAAGGCGACTAAGATAAGTGCCGTATGGTATCCGGCCAAGTAGAATAGGCCACCCTCATTTCTTACCGATGTGTCTTGAAAGGCGACTAAGGTAAGTTGACGACAGGCGGGCGGACCGGTCCTAAAATACTTAGCCAAATCACATCACAACATGGGTAAAACATCGTGTGCCGACCCCATTTAGAGTGGGAGAAGGCCAGGAGAATAATTTTGATGACTTTTATTCATTTTATTTTTGGTAAAAAACAACCTTTGAATTTTAATATTCATGGCAAGATTTATTGTGCAATACCTAAAATATTATACGTCAAAGTTTGTTTTAAAATATGCAGAATGAAATAAACCTGCATTTTCTTGCTGCATAAAGTTGCATATTTTATTCTGTGTTTATTCTGTATATTTAAAAAAATACTAAATATGATGGTGGATTTGTACATCGCTATAATTAAAGATATTTTCCAACAAAATCTTAGCGGTGGGATTGATGAAGTATTTAGGCTATTTATTTTACTTTGGTGTCCAGTAAAAAAAAATCTGAACTTTATTTTATTTTATTTTCTTATTTCATTTGACAAACCAACAACATTTATGCATAAATGTAAGACACAAATAAATAAAAACAGATAAAATAAGGCACATAGCATAAATTCAAATCAAATACAAAATTCAAAATATTCTTTATTCAGGTAAACTTCTAAAAAAGTGCTTTTGAATAGTCAACTTTACTGCTGGTTCGGAAAGCTGTTCCTACCGAGAAGGAACAGCAAGAAAATAGGCGGTTGCTCTTTTTAAAAATCTTTTTAAACATCAGAATAGGCGTGTACAATTAATTTACGATAAATATTACAAAAAATTTGAGGGTCTAAGACTAAACACAAACAAACTATGGAGTTATTAACATAAATGACTGCTATGATGTTATTATTGTTTTTGACTTATATGCTTATGTCAAGTCTAAAGGGTTACTTCTTATTTTTTGTTTTCTAACGTAGACGATTGACGGACTTCTAAATTTCCAGCTAAGACCTATATTTATAGGTCTTAGCTGGAAATTTCCATCCTCACAATCTTGGACTTTTTGAATCAAGCGACACCATGCACCATGCCATAAATTATTGTTTTCAGTGCTGAATTACTGCTCTATAACCATTGAACTCTTACGCCCATTGGTTCTTCGTATTATGTGCTTATTTGCCACAAACTTTCGCAATCCGCATAGTTCGCTCAAGTTAACTGTAAAGTTATGAATCCGTAAGATGTCGAAGTTTATAAACGGCCAAATATTTACAGAAACAATTTACAGAAGCAGAAGAGATACCCAAAAAACTAAAGTCCAAAAGAATCGATAGTAAACGACATCTATCATTGAAGAATCACGAGCTACAACAATACCGATGACATCAACACACCTATACGAATTCAATCAATCAATACAACATCAAGAAGTATTAAAGTAGCGGCCTGTTATAACCCCACTGCTGGGAATAGGCCTCCTCTCTCCGTTTCTGGAGAGAAGGTTTGGAGCTAAGACCTACCACGCTGCTCCAATGCGGATTGGTAGGTTACACATATCACCAGAATTCTCTAGAGATATGCAGGTTTCCTCGCGATGTTTTCCTTCACCGAAAAGCGTGCGATAAATTGCAATTACCAATTAGATACATAAGTCTTAATAGAAAAACTCATTGGTGCCTGACCGGGTTTGAACTCGTGTTCCCCTCGAAAGGGTCGCACGGTCTCACCGCTGAGCTATCACAGCTTCTCTGCCAAGAAGTATTGAAGACAAGAAAATAAGATAAATAGACACCGCAATATTGTGTATGAAATCGCATTGATAGCATTTTAGTTATTTTAAAGAAACATGTTTTCAGTTGGATTGTTTAACTTAAATATTATACAAATTCCAGTATTTCGACGTTGACCTAGTCCAATGTGAATGATCTCGAGATATCGTGTCCGTTATGCGAACTACGCGACGCTTCGCTAATCAAGCATCCGCACGGTTTGCTCACACCGCGAGACGGAATTTACTTAGCTCCATTATTGCTTTACACAAAACCAATTACCATAACACAAAAAATGAAAGGAGAATTGAAAGAAGAAACTTGAAAGAATGAATAATTAAGTATTCAATTGGTGAATATGTTCCTGCGAGCCGAATAGGTCAAGCTGAAGTAGCGGCCTGTTACAATCCCACTGCTGGCAATAGGCTTCCTGTCTCCGTTTCTGGAGAGAAGGGTTGCAGCTAAGACCTACCACGCTGCTCCAATGCGGATTGGTAGTATACACATATCAACAGACTTCTCTAAAAATATGCAGGTTTCCTCACGATGTTTTCCTTCACCGAAAAGCGTGTGATAAATTGCAATTATCAATTAGACACATGAGTTTTAATAGAAAAACTCATCGGTGCCTGACCGGGTTTGAACTCGTGTTCCCCTCAAAAGGGTCGCACAGTCTCACCGCTGGGCTATCACAGCTCACCCATAAGCTAGCTTTTAGTTTATTTAGATGAAAGGATGAGTAGATTTTTTAAATGATTTTAGTTATGGCAGAATGTAATGTGAATAGTTCTATCAAGCCAAGTTGGCTATCCCAGTGAATACCCAATAAAGTTACTGCTTTTTATTCCTTTAAATAGTCAGTAACTTGGTATCGCATCGGTAGATCGTACGGTGCTCCGCGCTCATGCGTTGTTAAAATTTGAGTGGCTGCCTGTATTGAGTTTCCTCCATGCAATCTAGTATTATTAGCTAATTCATTATGTGTAACTTTATTTTGTCACCCTAAATGATCAGTTTCAAATATGGTGCTATTCTCTGAGTTATAAAAATGCCACTTATGTGCTACAATGTAGAAAAGTTATGTTTTAGCAGATGCTGGTTCCGTGTAAACTGTAAACAATTTCTTAGTAATTATTCCAAATAAAACTTGGCCTCATTTGGATTCTGTGCTTGAGATTTCATCATTATCCTCCTGGCCTTATCCCATTCTAAGTGGGGTCGGCACATGTTATAAAATGATGACATGATTTGGCTACATATATTAGGACGGGCCACCTGCCTGACGTCAACTTACCTTTATCGTATTTTACAAGACCTCGGTAAGAAAGATGTGGTCTATTCTACTCAGCCGGATACCACACGGCGTTTGAAATTGAACAAAGTATAACATTATTCACCAAGTTTATAAAAAAAAGTTGAGCGTTGTTAAAAGTATACATAATACGTATGCAATATATAGTTACGATAAAGTCACGGTTTCGTCACTTTGAGAGACGAGGTTAATTATTTCTTACGTGAATCAATAGCCGTTCTCTCAGAATTATCTGATGATGATTCTTTATGAAAATTTACTATTGTAAATCTCTTGACATAATATTCAAAGGAAAATTAATTCATACAAAAATGAATAAACAGGTTACGTGAATGGAAAATATAATTTAGAAGAATCACCAGTTTACACATTAAAGTTCGCTCAGTAGATAGAACGCTTAAACTAAGTATAGTACTCGGCAATAAATAATGCACATCGAGGCTTAGACAGAGAAAAATCGGCTAGATTCTGCTTAATAGAGCATCGTCCCTGTGGCACAGACTGACGAACCCGTGTGTGACAGTGACAGCGCTCTACGAAACCGAACTGGCCGGCTGTTTCGTCATAAACATCGATGTGCATTATTTAATGCCGGGTACTATACACAACGCCCTGTATATCTGTTACAAAATAGCCTTATCAAAAATAAAAAAACATTTTTGAATTAAAAAACAATGACAATGACAATTTTGCCTTGTACATAAGTTATTGTGGAGGACTAAAGGACTAAAGGACTAAAGCCTGTGTTAGAAGACCTCACTCTTGCATAACGCTAGAGCTAGCATAAATATTCTATGTTTTTTTATAGGAATATTTTATTTAAAGATATTTTTTATGTATATGAACATAAATAAATAAAATAAATGTATATGTATAAAATAAGGAAAAAAATGATGAATAAAACTATATCTATCGCCATCTATCTTTATTATAGTAAATTACAAAGTAAGCAGTAAATATTGATTTAATTTAATTAAAAAAGTAATATATAAACTATTACAGAGTAAATTTTTGTTGGCAACCACAGCATAAAATGCAATAAAATTTATTAGGCTAATTAACAATTTAGGAATTTTATTAACTAAAATTAATGTGATTGGTCATTTTATTACATAAACTATATGTATAAATTGTATCCGGAAATTTAGTAACATGATACGTGAAACTTGTTTTCACAATAAGAATACAAGGTTCTAAGTAGAAGGTTGAATGTAGCATATGTTAGTGATGAATTTAACTTGATAGGTACCTAAACCTCCGATAATATATTATTTAGCGTGATTACTGTATATCGGACGTCTTGTACATTTATTTTGTTAAGACCCGAAGTATTAGTAATCATTTGAAATACAGAGAACTTGATCGATCTCACCTCAGCCAGAATAAAGAAAGAGTGAAAATGGAATATAAACAAAATTTACAATTAACTTATGCTGTAAATTAACATTTATTTTACAGTAAGTGACATCTTGACGAAACCTAAAAAGAATTACAGAATTTTGGGATACGTATAACATAATTATTTACACAAAAGTATTGAAAATATTATTTTGCTATAAACTGCGATAAAACAAAGAATGTATGTAATGCTAAATGTAGAGCGTACTATCCGTTCTCATACCTGATACATGCAGAATTCGTAAAAACTCATGCCCTACCCGCTAATAATACAACAATACACAAGCAATGCACACATTCACTACCACAATCTCGACAATCGTGTCGACCCGTAATCGAAGCATCGTCAGGTGATAGACTCAAATCAGATAAAATCTACATTTAGCATTATAAATATTTTCTGTTGACGCGGATTAAACCAAAATATTTTTTTCAATACTTTTGTATTATAGACTTCCGCAAAAAACGCTTAATTCTATAAATTATTTAATTATTTACACCACAGCATCGTAGTAGGTCTAAGCTCCAAAGTTGCTCTCTAAAAAGAACTAGGTCTATACAATATTCCTTTATCTATATTAGAGGTATTATAGGACACAGGTAACTCGCTATGGAAAAACAATGTAAATTGAAATGGAACTCTATCTTTGTGTGACTGGTTTGTGATGATGCGTTGGAAAGTCAGCACCGTACGTGCTTTGATCTATTCAAGCCGACCACGTACCACAATATACGTGACGAGCACCTAATACGGAATGCTTCATTGTCAGTGTCAAACGTTTGTTGCCTGTTTTACAGTTACAGCCTTTTTCTATCTCTCCACCCAATATGGCGGTTGACGCGTCATCCATATTCATATTTAATTTTGAAGTGAAAGAGTTGTTAGCCGTCACGGATGAGGAAGTACTTCAAAATTTTGGACAGTTTGGTGTCCTAAAAAAAGTTTAGGCGGTTTGGTTGTTAGGGCTATCCTCTTGCGTCTTTCATTCTGACAGTCTTAGAGAGTTGGTCGCGAGATTGTCTCAAAAATAGGAAATACGATTAAACAATTCTCTTATTTGGGAAATCAGATGGGAATAACACATATAAGGCAAATGAAATCGGACTTACCACCAGGTTTTGTAAATATGAGTTGCCAGAGCTAAGAGAAAGTAAAACTATTTTCTTTCGTATTGCTTCTTTCTGATCCACTGAACTATTGACATAATAAACTATACAATTATTTTGTGTTTGCAAATCACATTGATAAAAATTGCTTGTATTTGTCTTAATTTGGAGCTGTTTGCAGCCATAAGTCTATTCTATTAATAGTTGGAGCAAGAAGGTTATTCAAATTAATATTTTTAGCAGGTAAGTTCGTGATCGCTTCGATAACATTGTTGACCGTTACCAATCAATTCAGAATTTATTGGTTCTAATGACAACATTGCTATTGAGCTTGCTTTACATCGGAGTAATTTGTATTGGTAAGGATCAAAATGGGGAATGATGAGTTACTCGAGCTTTCCATTTGCATATCTCTAAATTATTATTATCATTTAATTTAATTTAAATTTCAGATTAATTATCTTAAGCCTTTAACTTAACCTGGAAACAATGATACTATCTCAGCAATAATGTTCTCTAAGAAATATTCAACTGAATTCTTACACAGATAAGTAGTGTAGGTTTGAGGCCGAGGGACTTTTAACGCATTTACATTGAGAGTTTAAAATCACTCAGAGAGTATGTGCTTCGACGGCCAGACAAGAAACGAGACACGGGTTTATAGGAATTATTCGGTCAGTAGGCCAGTGTCTTTCAATCTTCGAGCATCGGCAGAATCGTAATAATAAGCTATTGTTATCTTATTTTATTAAAAACGTGGAGGAAGTAAGTATGAAGATAACAATGACAAAGTGCAAGTCATTATTTTCGAATAGTAGGTATGAAATAATTTACATATTCGTACTCGTACTCGTACTCGTACATATTCGTATTCGTACTCGTACGTACGTACATACTCGTACATAGGCGCTCCAGCATATAAATTAGCTAAATACTTAAATTCAATTTTGCCATTGAAAACATCCTTTCGGCCAATAAATGCCCTTAAAAACAGTCTCCAGCTGGTTGACAAAATTAAGAACATTAAATTACCAAATAAATGTAAATTGATATCACTCGATGTTGACAGTTTGTTCACGAATGTTCCATACAAAGAAACAATAAACATTTTAACCACATTACTTGAGAAAAAATGTTTACATCCTGGAGAGATTTCAGAAATAATAGAGTTAACAGAATTATGTATGGAACAAAATTACTTTCGATTCAATGACCATTACTTTCATCAAAAGGATGGTTTAGCCATGGGCTCCCCTTTAAGTCCGCTTATGGCTGAAATTTTCATGGACCACTTCGAAAATCAACATATTGTCCTTAATAAAAACATACTTTACTATTATAGGTATGTGGATGACATAATTATATGCTGGACGGGTACAGATAGACAACTTGATATTTTTATTAATAATATAAACTCCAAACATCCCAAAATTAGTTTCAAATTAGAATCAGAGCAGAATAACTCACTAAACTTTCTTGACCTAACTATTACACGGTCTAACAACGAACATACGTTTGAGATCTTTCGCAAACCAACCTACACGGATACGATCATACCTGCTTCTTCCTTTCACCCCTGGCAACACAAACTTGCTACCTTTCATAGTCATATACACAGACTCTTATCAGTCCCTCTTTCGGAAAAGAATTTTAACAATGAGCTGCAAATAATCAACCAGATGGCGCATTCCAATGGCTACGATGAGCAATTAGTACAAAATATATTAAAAAATAAACAGAAGTTGCAATTGACAAAACACTTCTATGCGGTGCCACATTACAAAGATAATAAATACAAAGCCAGTTTGACCTATTTTGGAACATTGTCAGAACGAATTTCAACTATATTTAAAACAAAGTCAAATATAAAATTAGGTTTTAAAAGTAATAACTGCTTAAAAAAGATATTATGCAATAATAAAGACAAATTAGAAAGCCCGAAAAAGAGTGGCATTTACAAAATAAAATGTCCTGAATGCAATGATACATATGTGGGTCAGACTGGTCGTAATTTTGAAACCCGTTTTAAAGAACATATGGTCGCTTTCAGGAATAATAAGCCACAAAATTCACATTTCGCGAAACATTTGTTAGAAAGCGGTCATAAAGTTCCTAATGACCATTGTTTCGAAATACTGCACACCTGCGAAAAAGCTTAAAATTGAATATTTTGGAACAATTAGAAATCATTAAGCATAACAATGGCACCCTCATTAACGAGCAGATAAATGTTTCAAGTTCAAGCTTGTTGCACGTGTTCAGAGGTAAAGGTGGGGATGAACCGATTACTATATAACAATGCTTGTTTGCATAACGCTTCGCTTTGCGATTTTGTCGTGGAGTCTATCTCCTGATGATGCCTCGGTTGCGGGGCGAAACGATTGTTGAGTTTGTGATAGTGAAACTGTGTAGTGCTTGTGTATTTTGGTGGAAGTGGTGGAGGTTTGTGCATGTGCTTTTACGAATCCTGCACGTATCGGGTATGAAAATACTGATAATCCACTATACATTAAACACTATATATATTTTCTATTTACTGTATCGCGGATTATAGCAAAATAATTTTATTATTACTTTTTTACTTTATGAAATAATTTGTTTTTTATCTCATACATACGTCTGTTTTTTTTATGGTAGTAGGTAAAATAATATTAAGATTCTAGTTTAAGATATAATTAAACGGTATATATATTTGTTACTGTATTTGAGACTATCTTTGCGTATGCTTAAATGTTAAAATACCCTTGATAGTATAATATTTTAACTCTGTATTTTGTTTTTAATGATTTCGCTAAAGAAAAACGAAATACCAAGGAAAAAAATATGCAGCGATTTCAATGAAAATCTACAGAAACTTTTTCCAATATTTTAATCTCTTGCAATGATATTTGATATTACAATCAATTTACAACAAAAGTTTTACAAATTATAAACGAAAATGTCCTTATGAATCTATCTCTTGTAGGAAGCCGGATAAAAATCCGTTCTACGCTTTTTGAGTTTATCGCGATCTGACAGACTAAAAGTCGTATAGACACGGCGAGTGACTTTGCTTTATAATATGTAGTGATTGAAAACAAATAAATACAAACAAAACTATTTGTATAAAAGAGCACATACAATGTATTATATGTGGTCAGTTTCTAATGGCTTCCATGTATATTTTCTACTGAATCTGTCGTATCACGAAAGAAGGTCGACTCCTAAGAGACTTTCCCGCTTTGAAGCAAAAAATCTCGTTAGAAAATGGGAAGTCAATAGTCGACAACTGGTTGTACAAGTTTGCTTTTAGCAAAAGTATTCCGTGTTGTTTAACACGGATTTATTATTTTAATTTTACAGTCATTGGCTGCATTTTAGAGTTGGTTCACTTTGTAATTATAATATGACATATTATTTATAACATCTATATATAGACTTGTTAATTTTGTAAGTAGCTAATAATATTGTTAAAGCCTTAAACAGTGATCGAATTTTATTAAGAATGCTGTAAAGTTTGTTCAACAGCATTTACTTGACTGTTACAAATTTCATGTAGAAAATTTGGTTGATTTCGAAAATTTAAGTAAAAATTGGATAAACCATGGATAAATGAGATTTTATTATTATTATTATAAACTATTGTAGAATAACGCTTTGAAAAAATTCTAGAAGCCAAAAAAAAATTAAAAATTAAGTCGCGAAATTGTGTTGCTCAGACAGTGAAACGGGCGCGAGTATTGCAACGTCCATGAAAATATAATTCAACCACATTATTTAAGTTGACTTTTTGGAGCAAATATGACAGTTATTTACTAACTGTTTATGATCACTATTCATGTAACTAGGTCGGAAAACAACACACAAGTTTTAATTGCCGACATGCACCCAAAATAAAATAATTAATGACGAAAAATTAATGAATGACTGGCTCGTTGGTGAAGTAGTTGGTGCCAGTGACCCTGCCTTCGACTCCGCTGGTCACGAATTAGATTCCCGCCGAGGACCAAGATTTCATAAAAAAACAATTTGTTAGTTTTTCGAATCTCGGTGTGTATATGTAAGTGTGTATTTAAAATTATATATGTATATATTACCCAGTTGTCTGGCACACAGAACAAAACCTTAACACAAGTAGTAACTTACTTTAAGGACGGACAGCCGTGCGTGTAAAGTTTCCAGTAATTAATGTAATAATTATACAGAATGTTATTAAAACAGTAAAATTCTGAGGGGTCTTAAAAGTGTCATAAGGTGAAAGTCTTAAGAATTAAAGTATTAAAGTATTTGTTATTATTAAAATATTTGTTAAGAAACGAAAGTATTACGTTTATACAATATAAATGATTGTCATACAGCTTGACTGAATTAAGACACAAAAGCTACATTTTCACATTCACATATGAAGCGAATTTTGCGGTTTGTTGTTGCAGTTTTACTTTTATTTCTGATCTCATTTCGTCAGTGGACCACATTGTATTTTAGTTAAAAAATACAAAACGTAAATTCATTTAATCATTGTCACTTTTACGGTTTCAAGGCTGTGGGTAAAAGTTGAATTTATGACGTGCGGTAATTTTAATGAGTTTGTTATTTTCAAAATCTCCTACTCCGGAATAATTCTGGAAACGGATTTAACTGGTAACCACGATATATCCTAGTCTGGAAACTCGGAGTATTTTTTTCTTATCAAACACGGTATATTCAAGTAAATTGTAAATTTACCTAAGTTTGGAAATGATTTTTAGTAAATAAACATTTTTTAGTACTATAAGGTGAAAAACTCGATCCATCCTATTCTCTTAATACTTCGATGCTCAACTATGTGCAATGTAATGTATTAATAACGGCTTATTAATTTACGTCGACTCCATGACGGGTTAATTGTTTAATAGTATTATTAATTTTAGACAAAATACATCAATCGATACTAAATTTTAAATTAAATTAGTAGATGCCAATAAATATAATAATTTTTCAAAAGCGGACTAGAAGTTCTATCAGATATATAAAGAAGCATTGAATAAAATATACACGAGCAAATTAAGTGCTACCTTTTATAGAGAACTAACCGTTTCCTCTCTTCCTGTTTAATAAAAGGACAACACATGCAAGTCGGCTGCGATCTGGCTTCCTCAAGTAAGTATGGCAGATGGAGATATTATTATTAGTAACACTTTCCGTTCGTTGAACTAACACAGTTACATGCTTTACGCATTTAGTTCTCGTAGTTCAAGAACATGACGCTAATAATAATCGTACTATCGGTTACAGCTTGATATAGGATTAGCGGGATCTAGTCCTCAATATGAGGTCACTTTCGTTCCAATGGACGGATTTCGTGAGGTATGTTAATTATAGTGGAATCCTAAATAATTTCTGTAAAGGGATGTTATGTACATCCCTTTACATTAATAATCGATTTTTATATTAAACGATTACTTTTTTACAATCAATTTTTTAATAATGCATTTTCTAAACATTATAAATCGATTATTTTTAACTACCTTTCTTTTCTTTTTTTTCACTCGCTTGTTTCTTTTTTAAAGATATGCTTTGTTGAATGAAAGAAATGTAGTCAAACTACACATTTTAATCGGATTTTGCAAACAGTAAATCTTAGTTATTTTTTATGAACACTAAGTCCGCTTTAAATAGTCTTTAGGCACTTACTTAAATTTACTTTTTTTTGGGTCTCTTACATTTTCATTTTTATTTTATTCATTTGGCCGTTATGATAGAAAGTCTTTGACTCTACATTTTATATGTTTGTTGTACGTAAGGAATATTTCTTTACAGCGCTTTGTAAATAAAGTGGTTGAGTAGTCTCTAGTCTAGTCTTTCTTCAAGAATATGAATATGAAATATGAAAGAATATGAAATGAGGCTCGACTTAGGTGAGACGGTGTTACATCGACCATCAAATCTGGTAAAAATTGTTCTCAAATAACGCCTAGTTAGTTATACTTATAATAAAATCAATATATTTCACATTAAAGCTATGTCATATATATATGCATCATCTTCACTTAAAATATGTACCTACTAAGAAACTGCAAGAACGGGTAGTTTTTCGAGTAGCACAATAGACATAAGTGAAGATTTATAATCTTTATGAATATTTTATACAGGTTATAAATCTCTGTCGCGTACACAGATGTCAAGCGTGAAGGCCTTGCGAAAAGCATAATTCATGACATTTTCTCTTTTTCGTTTATCACAAACTAAGTGAACCAGAAAAAGCAAAAACTTTACTATAAGTTACTGTTTCGTCAACAATAAAAGCAAAAAGAGTAAAGTTGGTTCGCAGTTAAAATTATCCTAGTAAAAAGCAAACTGACTGGGCGCACAATAATTTATAGAATTAGGCGTTACTTTAAATAATTGTATTATTACTTTTGCAAGCAGTATCCTTTTATCTATAAACTAGCTGACCCGGCGAACCTCGTACCGCCTAATAGTCAATGGTGTGTTACCTTTTAGCTGAACTAATTTAGGCTTTGATGAACGTAATACAATGAGACAAAATCAATTTCTGAACGCATGTGTAAATGTTAATCATTTGTCATTATTTCTGTACGCACGCATAAATATTTAAGGAACTTCCATGTATCTGCTCAATGCACTTTTCAACCTACTTAAATGATTGAAAAAAAAATACAGACAATATATATTCATTATTCATATTCACATTTTTCAAAAAGTTTACACAAAAAACATTTTGTATCTATAAACATCACATGATCACCATCGATTTTTAAATATATACTTTATTTTAATCATCAACAGAAAACAGAATGTTTTACAAAAGGGGATGTGATAAATGGCTGAGATAATACAACTTGCGAGTCAACAGGCGCATTAAAGTTTATTCCCTTACGAGCATATAAAAGTGTATGATATTAACATCCGCGTTATTCTATCGTGTAACATAAGCGTTTTTCCACTTATTTTCCTGCTGTTTAAGTCTACTACGGAATTGAATTTTTATGGTAAAAGTGAAGTACACCAAAGTAGGTTCTGTGGCACTAAACATTTCCTGCGTAATGGCGTTATTTTATTCCAACTGCGTTGGGGATATCATATTAAATATAAATAGCTAATAAACATTATTAAATAGACAAAAATTTGTTTAACAAATTATGTAGCCATCATAAAAGCTATAATTAAAGATGATTATTTATTTTTTGATAAATCTATGAAAAAAATAGGTTATAACTAAAATATTATACTGTAATACACTATAAGCTATACTATCTATACTTATTATAAAATAAAATCTCCACAAGCTGTCTCTCTGTATATGATCGATTTAAAAAAAACATATTGACGGATTTTTATTCAGTTTTTACTAAAAGATTTTTTTCCAGAAGGTTTAACAAAAGTATTAGTAAAATTATTTTGCTAAAATCCGCGATTATGGCAAAATAATTTTACTATTACTTTTGTATTATGGATATCTGTAAATTAACGCCTATTTCTATAAATTATCGGAAGATTTAAGTTTTTCGTACATTACCACTTTAGGTAAATTGTGTTAAAAAGGACAAACGGTTGTAAAAAACTCGCTTGCTGGGAGCTTTAGCCGCGTGCGCTGCGTAAACGAACATGTACTAGAGAATTGTAGTTCTACAACAATACTACAAAAAAGTCCGCAATGTCACGTATCGCTTCTCATAATAACTACTTTGATCAAAATTTTAATTCGGGAAAAAAAATTGTGACACACTGATGCCCACGTGGGCGAAGTCGCAGGCATGGCTAACATAAAATTTTGTCAACGTAAACAAATCTGACCTATCTTAAACCATATCATCATTCTCCTGCCATTATCCCACTCTAAGTGGGGTCAGCACAACATGTTACAAACATGTTGTCACATGATTTGGCTACATATTATACGACCGGCCGCCTGTCTGAAGTCAACTTACCTTAGTCGCCTTTTACGACACCTCGGTAAGAAATGAGGGTGGTCTATTCTATGCAGCCGGATACCACACAGCATATACCTTAGTCGCCTCTTACGACAGCTCGGTAAGAAAGGAGGGTGGTCTATTCTATTCTGCCGGATACCACACGGCGTACCTATCTTAAACCATAGGGTAGTAAAATAAAAAATATCCTTTAACGTGACATATATTCAGGACCAACAGCTAAAATAGCATCGACGTAAGAATTTTACTGCCAGATATGTGTGTGAGGTAGTAGAATCAATTAAAAATGAATATATTGATGACTCATGATTATAGACTCTGCTTAATCATGAACGTGGTATTTATTCTATTAGTAGGCGACTGCGTGTGGTTATGTTAAAGGTCATAATTCAATGGCATTTATGAGTACCATTTTATTTCAATGGTTACAACTTAGTTGTTTAGATGTATTTGGTAGCGTAAATAATTTAAGTATTAACTACTCTAATATAATTTTGGGTTTATATAGAACAGCTCTGTCCTGTGTAGAATCCTGTGTAGAATGTGTGTGTCGCCTCTTACGACACCTCGGTAAGAAATGAGGGTGGTCTATTCTATGCAGCCGATTACCACAGCACATACCTTAGTTGCCTCTTACGACACCTCGGTAAGAAAGGAGGGTGGTCTATTCTATTCTGCCGGATACCACACGGCGTTCGGTTTCTTATGGTTTATTTGATAAAAATCGACACCATAAAGAGTGACGGTGATCAGATTGGTCCCTGTGTCAAACCTGATTGCCTGTATACCTGGTTGACAACCTGGTTGACAATAAACGAGTAATTAGGTCAAAGAAGTACAAAGTTTACATTGCGTTAGGTATACATTGACTATATATTGTGGTCAATTATTGATACAATTTATACATTTATGGTGTATTAGAATTCCCTGGTTGGATCGCGATACGATTTCCTCATTCATCTTCTGTGATTTAATTATCAACTTATTTCATCATAACATTTTAATATCACACCACAATATTGAGATAAATAAAGGTTTAAGATTTTAAATTTTCTTTCAACTGGTTTTTTATTCACGATACTTACGACCGTACAAAGTCAATTAACATTCCGGATGTCGTTTTATATTAAGGATTATGAATTTGCAAGAGTGAATTGTTAAGTAAACATATATATATCATCGTCGCATTTTATGTAAATGCCCGTGAGTCGACATACCAGTACCTTCTTTAAATTAACACCCAATAAATTATAATTTATAATTTCTTTGATAGATTTTTACCTTCTGTTCAATTTCTTACACAAAAATCGGCAAAAATAATATAATAATCGTTTGTAAAATACCTTCACGATAATAGCCATGATACCGGAACTAAAAAAATATTCTTAATTCAAAAATTAAATGGAACATATTTTTGGTCGATTGAAAAAATTCTACCTGCACTTACCGGTGAATCATCAAAGCCGTACACATGACATCCGTGAATGAATAGTCACGAATTTGGGAATAGTTTCTTCACGTTATTAATTAAATTTTGTTACAAATGATTTTTGTGGCCTCCTTTGTATTACAACCGACACTGGTTAACGGAAATATTGGATTTCACTCTGACGTACACCTTATGTACTTAGGTGTATAAATGTATTGTATTCAACTTCTTATATAACCGCCATTTTAACTAACGTATCTGATTGCTTTTGAGATTCCTAAATTTACCACATAAGCAAGTTAGGTATAAAAGTGTGAAAACATTAGGGCTACATACAGCGTATGGGGCATAAAAATCCGTGGATGATGTTCGCGAAGAAGAGGAATATGTAACTTTTAAGGAAACGTAGAATTAAACCAAAATCGAATTTTGCGTCCCCAGTGGTATCTCTCCACTCTCCACTATGGTAAAAGGTTTCAATAGTAAAAGTTTAACAGATACTTAAAAAATAACATTCGAAGTAAACATTATGTTTTGCTACCAATGTGAAATCGATAGTCATTATCTCCATTTTTCCTTTGTTAGGCTTAAAAACAAAAATTATTTTTGTTTATATCACGTTTTTTCCGAATATGCTTTTAGTTCTAATGAATTTACAGCTTTTCCAAATTGTAATATAACTGTCAAATTCAATCGAAATTCTGTTGCAGATGAGTCAAAATTATTTTGCCCATAAAAACTTATCTCGTAAATAAACAAAAAAAATCGATATCTTTGGTTTAATATTTGGTGGCAGCTAAGACTAATGTTATTTTTTGTATTAACGTCTTTCCACACCAAATAAATATAAGATAATAATAAAACTAAGCTACAGTTGCACGCTTAAAATTCTAGTCTTGAACATTCAGGTAGACTCTCGTAAACGTTTTGCGAAGGTAAACAGGTTTTTGTTATTATTTTTTATATCGTAATGAACGACCCAACGAAATATTGATAGACTAAGATTAGTGTAACTTAAGAAACAAGATTACATTAGATATGTATAGTTTCTTTTCTTTTTCAATTGGGCATATTTAAACTGAGATTATATGTTGATTATTTATTGTTATTTTTAATTTATGACTATAATTTGTTATTTCAATTATGTGTGTAACGTATATTCTTCATCCAAGCATTTTTCGCTTACTTTTTATTATTCTTATGCATTATTGATACGCTATAAACTTTTGTAGAAAGTGATTGATAACTAATACCGATGAATAATACGTATGATAATATAACAAAATAATAAATAAAAAATGCTAAGATAATGACAAATTAAATATATTAATGAATTAAAATTTTACGTGGATAAATGAATACTTCTTTATTTGTATAAATTGTATAACTGAAGACGAGTGACACACAGTTTGATAACGAAAAACTAGTGAAAACTGTAAAGAGATGGTTGGTAAATCCCTGCCAAGTTATAGTACAGCATAGATGATATAGGACTGTTATTTACAAAAAATTATTAGACATTTGCCATTTAAAAGCTCACACCGATGCACGAACAGGGCGTTAATAAAAGCAACAGAATAATGAGAACAAAAAAAGGCCTTTCTAAAGTCCTCGGAAGCCGGCTGAATGGGACTAACGAGTCAGCCCAAACGATGGCTGTTTTTTGAAGCGAGAGATCTTTTACGTTTAGCGGACTTTTGTGCTTAATTTCAATCGTCGCTGTCGTCCAAAGCTAGTGCTTTGGTTTTGTGGACAATAGTATTGTTCAGTACCTTCAATGTTTACTTTGAAGCTGCAAATTATTTTGCAGCTACTTGACGTTACTCGTCGCTTTGTGATTTATTGTGGATATATTTTTTATGCAGAGCAAAAATCACTGCTGTTGAATACTATTACATTTTATCCCTAATGACTCTGTATTATTTAATTTCTGTTTAATTGGGAGAGTGGGTGACTAACTCTCAGGCTGACTCATTTGTCAACCTCGCCTTTTAACACTAATTTCGGGTAGACTATGACGAACGATAAAATGCTATATATTTGTACCGATTTATTGCAAACTCGATTACTTGAGTTGTAAGAGAAATGAGGTTATCGATGCAATAAATTTTCGCTTACCAACCTCCTTTTAGATATGGTTATTAAGGCTGATATTTAATATCTCTTACCTGATAGTAGCATTTACGTTCCGCCGTGTGGTATCCGGCTGAATAGAATAGAACACCCTCATTTTTATCGAGGTGTCATAAAAAGCGACTAAGGTAAGTTGACCCACCATGTGGTATCCGGTTGAGTAGAATAGACCACCCTCTTTCTTACCAAGGTATCGTAAAATACATCTAAGGTAAGTTGACGTCAGGCAGGCGGCTGATCGTAAAATACGTAGCCAAATCATGTGACAACATGTTTGTAACATGTTGTGCCGACCTACCTTGGAGTGGGATAAGGGTAGGAGGATGATGATGAGTAGCATTGAGGTTGTTACTGATATATATTTAGACTGAAATTACTAGTCGCAAGAACTTAGTCGGTTTAAATCGAATGTTGTAGTCTGTGGAACATAGACTACAATCAGGGCAAGTGATATACTATTTTTTTACAATATACATCTACAATACTGTAATAAGTATGTAGTACTCATCGTATATGATTTTGCGATGACAAGTCATTTTGTTTCCGCATACGGTAGATGATGTAATGTATGAAGACATTATAAATAAACAATAGTAACAGACCTTGGTCACTTTGCAGCCCTTTTTAGCTAGGAATTTTGTTATATTGAACGTTTTACACATTTGTATAACGAAACGTTTGTAAGCTTTAAACAAATCATTTTTAGAAACGAATACGATGATATATTATATTATTTTAAATAAATATTAGAATGCTAAATTGATTGTAAGCATTATTATTGTATTAGTATTATAAAGATGAATAAATAAAATTATGCATATATATATCGGAATGACTCAACCGGTACGGGTGAAATATGCAGACTCTCGGTGAACACAAGAGTTCAAGGTTAAAGACATATTAACAACAGTTTTTCCTTCATAACAAGTTTCTGAACGGAACGTGGTAGTTGTTTTACAGTAGGTATTGAAGTACCTACTCTTCCTGCTATACACCTATATATAGTAAACTAGTTGTATAGTAGACATAAAATTCACGGTTTTGTATAGTTTCTTTTACAAATTTTACTGTATTAAAATTTAAATACTACTATTCGTTGGCAAGCGCATTAATTGACAATGGTTGAGCAGATTACAATATTTCGAAAAAATGAGTGTTATTTTGATGTTTTAAAATTTGAAATAGCTGTGTCAGTAAATAAATAAAAATCTCCTGACAATTTTGTTTGAGGATTATAGATTATTGCTTGAATTCTAACACTCCTGATATCCATCAGGATAAAAAGGATAAATGCTTAAAGGATAATTTTTGATGGATAAAGGCTTACTTTAAAAACGCATTCAGTTGCAAGATTGACTTCAATAGCCTCCATCGTTAGGGTTACCAACCACAACTCAGGTCTTAGTAAAAATCATAGACGGTTATTATTTGGGGAGCGTAATTACTATACGTAATTACGTACTACTAGACAATAGTAAGATGGGATGCGTTAAAGTTTACCTGTATAAGTATGTATATCGAAAACCACCATTTTAGAATATTAATGTATGTCACGGTCTTATACATTAAAAAAAACCTTTTTTTCCTTATATTAAAAAGTATCAAAAAAATTGTAGGTATATTAACGCTTTGAACGGAGCATATGCGATTTCAAATATTTGTTATAAAGCATTACATTTTCTTAGACAAAATATATTACGAATAATGACGTCGTCCATTTGATATACGTGTATATAAAAACTAACGTGGAACGGCGCTATCAATCCATCAAGCGTTATCAATTAGTACAAGCGTTTATGCACGTTGTTTAAAGAACAAAGATATATTTTGTTGACGTGTATAAACGTCAAAACCAATTAGCGTTGATCAAGTTTGACGAGTAATAACGTTGCTCCGTCCAAAGTGTTAATACCACATCAGGAGCTAGTACGCAACTCCATTGTCAAGAACCTTGCGTTCAAGTTACTAGCGATATCTTCCTAGACAATAGTATGAGAATTAATATAATTAAGTAATATATACTTTTTATTAAAGATAAACCTTATGAGTAGATGTGTAATATCCACAACTACAATCAAGCTTAAATGAAATCTGTCTGAAGAGGTCACTTGTAAATGTCATACCATCCGTCCCACGCTAAAGGTCATAGAAATGATTACCTTCACGCCAATATCGTATTTATGTCAAAATAATATGATCTACACTGGTGTGTAAAATTTTGATTCTATGACCTTTAGACTTAAAATATAGTGGGCGAGCGTTCTACGTAGTAAAATAGTGGTGTTGGAAGATACTTGCGGTTCGACTTGTTTCTTTATGTTCATACTCGTAGTTCTTTTGTAAAGTCGACTGTCCACATCGTATTTTCCTTGAAAGGTTTAAGACTCTCAAAGATTTGCATATTGCAATACTGCATTATTACTATACTGGGTTAAAATATCATTTTTGATTTATAAAAAAATCTAATAACAACTCAAAGTTTTTAGTGACTATGAGTAAGGTGAAAATAAAACAAACAACATAATATTGCTGCTACTCTATTGAAGTGTCCAAAATATATCCATAATCGGCACATATCTAGATACAAAAATGTATTACGTTTATGTAGAAATAAGTTTGGAATTTAAATATCCTCGATTATGGAAAATGTGTTTAGTCCTGTTCTAAAGGAATAAGCGTTTTTTTAAATAAATTCTATATTTTAGGTCGGTATATCATAAAAAATTACATCAACATCGCTCCAGCGGATGTGAAAACGTTATAGACAAGAAGACAGACGGACAGATTTTCGCATTTATAATATCAGTATGGATTTGGACAAGGAGGATGATTTTAAGTCTTTTTTTTTCTTCATTTGTGTCTTTTTTCTTTTCTTGTATCACTGCCCGAAGGGCATGTCGGACTTTCATCTACTAAAAACCTGACAGTATACTATGCTGGCGGGACCACGGTTCTAGCTCTAAGTTCAAAAGCTTGACAAATAACAAATTAAGAAACGTCGATAAAAACCATTGTATGAAACGTTAGAGCAGGGTATAAGATAATGAAATAATAAAGTTAAAGACCTTGCGATTCTTCCGCTGACCTAAGCACGGCCAAGTGTCAACGTAACAAATGTTACTTTATTGAAATTTCTCACGTATAAGTCTCATTCAAATATTTGCATTCCATTAACTTGCTTCTTTTATTGTAATATGTTAACTTCATACAATATTCTAAGCGTGTGTAAAAATATGACATTTTCATAATTTGGGTGTACACATCTATAATAAAATTAACAAATTAATATTCATTCATCCCCAAAAAAGGAAATAAATGTAAAAAGGAAGTTAGTAACCTCATGCTTAGCTTGTCATATAATAAAACGGAAGAGATATTGAAATGTATGTCATAACATATGCATATATTTTTATACAGGAAGGTACAAAAGTACCTTACCTATGAATAAAAAATTATTCATTGCATTTGGTCTTGTTACACAACCTCTCACACACACTCATGCACTTACATATTACTCACCGAGAGGAACATATTTAACTATCCCTTTTTTATACTTATCTTTGTTTTAAGCATATTATATATGGGTCGTTTACATCAACAAAATTAAAGTTTATTTTTACGATAATAGAAAATTATTGATTTCTGGGAAGGGCGCTGTATACCGAGATACAGGGAAACCTAGTTCGGTTACAGAGGTCTAAAAAATACTTAAGAACAAAATTGTAAAGATAATGATATTTTTGTATTCAGTTATATTTGTGTAAGAATGTTTTCTGGTAAAATAAAGTTTATTATTTTTATTATTATTATAATTATTACATAATTAAATTTTCGTATTACACAATCAGTTGAGCTGTTTGTCCCTTTGGTTTTTCTACGGATCACCTTATTTCGGGTCCATATGCTAAAGCAAATGGAAACGGTTCGTCCACACTTAATATAGTATTCGATGAAATTTATACTCCTTTATAAATGGCATTAATTTATAAAGACAAGAAGAATAAAAAAATAAAAACAACATTTCTTTTAAATATCTGACTATGCCTGTGACACAGGATGTTGTCTTCAGCTCCAGGGTCGCGGGTTCAAGACTCTTCGTGGGTAAACATGTTCTTTAAACAATTTGGTTCGAGTCTGGGTTTATATATGTATTTAAGTATTTATTTAAAACTAATTGCCCGCCGACTCGTTACTGTAGCTCAGTCTGGTTTTGAATTCCTCTCCAAAGAGAACTCATCAGTTAAATAAATGCTCCGATCGCCGCCAAATTTAACAGGATCATCCGTTGGTCATTCTAAAAATTGACTGTAAATTTCAATAAAATCGGTCGAGCCGTTTCAGGGTCTATAAATGACATACAAACAATCAATTTTTATATATTAAGATTATATATGTGTATATTAGTCTGTCTCCCATAACATAAGTATTAAGTTTACTTGAGGACGGACGTTTGTGTAACTATCCCATATATTTGTATATTATTATTTTAAACAATAAAATCACTCAAAGTTTCACATTATAGTTAATACTAAAAAAAAAGAATAACACGAACAACCAAAACATTATTAAGTATTTTGAGTTCATCTGGAAAGTGGCGATATCGTTAGATATTTAGCACATTATTCTGCTGGGTTAAACTTTATTATTCTCAACACATTCTGACAATGGCTTATGGACGAAACTGGAATAGCAAAATCGGACTTCCATCTGAGGGTTTCTATTTTGCTCGCATATTTACATGCTTTCATGTTTAGAAATGGAAGAATTGAATGACGATCGAATGTTGACGATCGTTAATACGTAAAATTGTTTGCTCCCGTAACTCTTATTTTATTTATATTCAATTAGGTATTAGGCAACGATAGTGGTAATTGCATTCATTCATCATTCATTCATACAAACGTTGTACTAACTTTTAAATGTGTTTTACACAGACTTAGATTATATTATATATTAATAAAGTGTTTGGAAATTGTGTATTGTAAAATACTAATAGTTGGTCTAATAAATAAATAAAATAAATTTTAGTTGAAATGTAATTTCGATCAGTAACTTCAATTATATTTGTACATTTTTTAAATATACATCTTTATGTATATTAAAAATTAAATGTATAAATATATTGGACACTTACACATACGCTCGTCAGTCCCCAAAGTAACTTAATACTTGTGTTATGGATGACTGACAACTGATGAATATATACCTAAATAATTCTAAATACTTACTTAAATACATATATACACGCACGCAAATCGATCTTATAAAATGTTGGCCCTCGGTAGGAATCGAACCCGCGACCCGCGGAGCTGAAGGCAGGGCTACTGCCAACTGCGTCAACGGGCTAGTCATTATTCATGTTCTATACTAATTACTATTAAATATATAATTTATACATTCAGTTACCATTTTGGCTTTAGGGAGTATTTAATAATAATTGGGAATCTCAACAATCAACTAGCCAAAATAATCCATCCAAACAAATTGCTTTTACTTACAGCTTAACAAACTCCGAAGTGCTTATTAAATTACGACATATTAAAGTAATAATAAAAATTATTTTGCTATAATCCACGAAACATTAAATGGAAAATATATATAGTGCTAAATGTATAGTGGTCTATCCGTTTTTTCATACCCGTTACATGCAGGATTCGTAAAAACACATGCACAAACCTCCACCAATGCCACCACAATACACAAGCACTACACACGGTCACTATCACAAACTCAACAATCGTTTCATCAGGAGATAGACTCCACGACAAAATCGCAAAGCAGAGCATTATCCGAACAAGCATGGTTATATAGTAATCGGTTTATTTTACCTCTGAACACGGGCAACAAGCTTGAACTTGAACCATTTATCTGATCATCAATGAGGGTGCCATTGTTATGCTTAATGATTTCTAATTCTTGCAAAAAAAAATTACGACATATAACAACATATACACTTTAGCATGTTTAAAATGATAAATCCTATCCGAACGAGATTGATCCTTCATAACGCACATGTATTGTGCAAGCTAATTAGTGTACATCTATTCATATACTTCATTATACTACTCTTATCTCTAAGTAGATACTCGCTTATTCGTACTCGTACATATTTAGAACGTCAAATAATTGTTACATTACTCTTGTGACTATTTTGTTACATAATACAAAAGTAATTTTATTATTAATTTTGATGATTTTGTATTAACATCACATCAGAAAAGTATTAGCTAATATTATGATTCCTTCAATTACCGCCGATATACTGATTTATATAATTGTTACAACATGTTTTAAATACAACCTCCTTCATATAGTTGGTCAGTAATAAAAACAAAACATTGTCGCTGTCATTATGTGTTTTGTTGTTGGAAAAGATTAAATGACTTGACTTTTGGAAAATTGCTTCTTATTTATTGAATAAGTGTAATGGAAAAATATTGTTGTCGTTATATAATGGAATGATAGATATTTAAATGGATTCTTATATCCAATAGATTTATGAGATGTTCAATAGATCTTTGTGCTTTTAATTGTTAAGGTTAAATAATTTATAGAATAAGGCGTTACTTTGCGGAGATCCATAATACAAAATAATTATTATCACTTTTGTTTAGGTTAACGTTACTGAAATAATATTACCAAATTATAAAGTAGTATTTAATAATTAATTAATTTAATAATAATTTGATTCAGAAATAAACACTTTAATACAGAAAGTATCGTGGTTCAATCCATAAGAATACAATAAACTGTAGAAAAAAATAATAATGGCCATTTTAAAGGTCTTTTGTTGGCGTTTGACCGTATATCTTTATGACTGTAAATCATAATATTTTTCATATACTATAAGCATAATTAAAATCCAAAAAAATTAATAACAACATTAAAAATTGATTCCATGTTACCGTTTTAGTCTATGGTTAGTTACATGAAGCAAGTTATTTATATGATTATAGACATCATCATCATTAGTCTTCATATGGCTTCATTCATAGATATAAGATGCTCTAAGAGGTGCACCGGAATTTTCATTGGCTTTTATACCCCATACATTACCGCTTTCGTTAAAGTTAAACAAGAGATGTCGTAATAGACCATGTAGAAACTAGGTTTACTAAAATATATTCTCCACTTTAAGACATTTGCAGTAGAGCAACCATCGGTTTGAGATAAATAACCTCGTTTAACTTTATATCTGAAAAGAAATTTCGATTAAAGCCTCTTTTAAAGCGCGCTGAGCAGCTTTAAGTCTTAATAGACCACCCACGTTTCAATACCGAAGAATGATATAGGGATGAAACATTTGTTATGATTATTTTATCATTATTTGTGTTATATATTACAAACATCAACTGTCTTTGAGCCACCACGGTGAGCATGATTATGCAGTTTTGTCTTATACAAATCCCAATAATCTATAAGACAGCGTTATCGATGAGTAGGGTCAAGATGGCGTCCAAGAATTCTTCTTTGGAATTATTTTCAGTAACTTTCATGAAGTAATACTATTCCAGCAGTGATGGAATTCACAGAAAATACATGTCTAAGCAAGTGTAAATTGAATGAACAAATTTTAAAACTATAACAGCTCTTAGAATAGGATTTATATGTTTATTTACGGAAACATATTTTCGGGAACATTCTTTAAATAAGTTAAGGTTTCATACGAAGAAAGAGTTTTGCCTGCCCGTATGTAACTTGCAATATTTCATATTTCTGTTTTCATTATTTGTTTATTTATCCCGTAATGTTTAAAACATATGTTCCTTATTTTCTTTCAGTTTTTTCCTGACTTTATTGATTTATGTTTTGTTTTGTTTCTTTTATTATTATGTATTGTATAAGTGTGTCTTCTTAATAAATAAATCATTTTTTCAAATTTATTCTTTGAATTTACAGTTGTTGAGTAGAATATAGAGTTTTAAAGCTGATATAGCTTCTACTGACCTCACGTATCGAATAAAAAGTTTCAAAGGAACTCAGTCTCATGCATCTGCTTGTGACGTATTGATTGACCGGGTTAAGCGGTGGTGAAATGCGAAGTTAAAATTATTCGGAAACGGATCTCATGATTACAGAATATATTCTGAAGTCATAAGATATCTTATATATTTAAAACCAGCTGTGCCCACAGCTTCGCCAGTTGGCAATTAGTGTGTCACAAACTTATTTCCGCATAAATCCGACTTCATGGGAATTTTAACAACATGTAATATTAACTTAAACCTTCCTCAAGAGTTGTAATATCTTTTAGTAAAAACCCTTACGAACATGCGTTTTGTAGATTATGACAAAATTGATCATATACAGACAGGCGCCGTGTGGTATCCGGCAGAATAGAATAGACCACCTTCATTTCTTACCGAGGTGTCGTAAAAGGCGACTAAGGTAAGTTGAAGTCAGGCAGGCGGCCGGTCATAAAATACGTAGCCAAATTATGTGACAACATGTTTCTAACATGTTGTGTCGACCCCACTTAGAGTGGGATAAGGGCAGGAGAATGATAATGATGATCATATACAGACAGCTTTTGCGGAACTTTTTTTTAGTTGTTGTAAACTCTGTAAATTAAATTCTTCAACGATATATAGTCATTTTTATCTCAGATACTCTGGCTTATATCTCTATCCGGGATAATTGGATTATCTATCTCCACAAATTAATTCTCCAAGCAAATATTTTCTATGTGCGGATTATTGGAACAAATAGAAACAGATGTTGATTTAGCTAAAGAGAATGAGCATTGTGGGCATGACACGTACGAAAAATGAGAGTCACGTATTCTGTTGATGTGGCTACCATCTATTACATACGTGAGTATATTTGTTTAAACTTGCCTCTATGCTATTTGCTGCTAATAGAAATGCTATGCGGTGTGTTTTTTCATAAAATAGTAGCTGCGCCAGCGGCTTCATCCGCGTGGAAATCAGAGTGTAATAATTTTTTTCTAGAATTCAAATTTTAAACATAAAAGTAGTTATTGTGAGTTAACCATAAGAGATACAGACACGCTATCGCGGACTTTTTTGTAGTACTTTTAAAGATCTACAATTCTCTAATACATTACTTTAGTGTATCTCTGCTTGTTCACGCAGTATACGCGACTAAAGCTCCCAGCAAGCAAGTTTTTTAACAATTGCGCGATCTCTCTAACACAATTTACATAATACTGATATGTACTATTTACCTAAACCATCCGATAATATTGTCTTCTTTCTTGTTCTAAATCTTTAGGAAAAACCTTACAAAAATCCGTTCAGTAGATTTGGAGAAAATCGATTACATATAGACAGACAGCTTTTTGGGACTATGTTTTATGATAAGTATACATTATTACATTTTCGTATTATATTGCTACTCTTACTTTGATACAACTATCATCTATATATATGATATAGATTTATATGTATGTTCTTTATAGACTCCTAAAAGGCTGGACCGATTTCAATGAAATTTTTAGACAATCTTAACATATACCCAACGGAAATTTGCTTTTGATAAGAGCACTTTTTGGACTGTTAATGGCAATTTTGTTTCGAAACCGCACTGAGCCACAGCAACGCGTTTTCAGATTGTTAGTTTTTTATAAACACTATGTACAAAGTTAGCGATTAAAAAAACTTTTATTTTATTAAATCGTTAAATAAATATTATCAAACATAAAATAAAGCCAATTAGTATTCTACGATTCAAAAAAAGCTGTATGATTATATAGATATAAGGCATTTACATTATATATTGACTACGTCTCGTGATAATAAAATAGATACTAATATATCACTAAACGGCAATCGCCAATCATTAAAATTCAAAATTGTCTTTTTTAGTGCTTATTGAAAGTTTACGTTAGAGCAAATCAATATAATTAATGTCGTTATATAGCTGCACTATTATATATTATATTAAAATATTCGCTTTACTAATATCTATTATGTAAATACTATACTTATATTATTTTACCTCTTATATATGTTAAAAGCAAATAATTTAACGATTTACTAAAGGTTACAATTATGGCTTAGTATAATGCTTCTTACCATACCGACCAATTATCTATTCTAAACAATTAAATTAATCAAATCATCATTCACTTAATAAAATGTTTGCAATTATCATTACCCAACAATTTTTTATATAATTCGGCGTCATATAATTACGTAAAAAGTACGTGCGTGGGGCACATCTAGCCAAAAGAAAATCTGTTATATTACGTGAACACGTAATATTGGCAATAGGCTTTGAGTTTTTTATCTTCGTCTTGACACCGAATATCGAACGTGATCGACTAAAAAATTAATAGTCTATTGTGATATAAAACAAACAATACAACTGGGTCGACCGTAAAGGTTGCTACGGCCAGAAAAAAAGGTATTATCTATTGAATGTTGTTATTATAGTTGGTACACAACGCAACTTGGCTAATCCTTATTTATGATGTGATGTCTAATCATAAACAAGAGATTCCTAGAGCGAGTCCTACTCATCTCCTTTCCTCTTCTTTTTCTTTGTCAGCGCTATCAGATAACTCAGAATCCGGTTTCCAATATAATTGGGTTCTAATACTAGCCGTTATAAAAAATCGATAATCATTATATGAACAGCTCTCAGGATTATTTCACTGCTTTAATTTTTAACTTATACTTGGTATACTTCTGGCAGGCGGAGGATTTTCCGTTATTGATTGATGATAGAGTAGTACGGAATCTGTTGATAAGTGAACATAGAAATTTTGAAGCCGTCTAAGTTTCTATAGAGTTGAGTTAAATTGGCATATGAATTTAAAATATTGGTAATCAAACCAGTTAATGGCATAGGCGTTGTTACAACGTAGTAATATATTCGCGCTTAATAAGGTAATAAGTATGATTATGAAATATTATATTTTCGTTTTCGTAATGTAGGTATATAAAAAGACGTAGGTATATAAGAAGAAAATAATGGCGGCATTCTTTGTAGCACGTTAGATAAGACGAATAATATTAATTTAAGAATATTGTAATACTGTACGTAAAATAGCTATTTATTGAGATAATATCGATATTGATCATCATCATTCTCCTGCCTTCAAAATTTTAATTCGGGAAAAACAATTGTGACACACTGATGCCCACGTGGGCGAAGTCGCAGGCTTGGCTAATATAAAATTTTGTCAACGTAAACAAATCTGACCTATCTTAAACCATATCATCATTCTCCTGCCATTATCCCACTCTAAGTGGGATCGGCACAACATATTACAAACATGTTGTCACTTGATTTGGCTACGTATTTTACGAACGGCCGCCTGCCTGACACCTCGGTAAGAACTGAGGGAGGTCTATGCTATGCATGTATCGAGTATGAAAAAACGGATAGTCCAATATACATTTTACTTTATCGCGGACTATAGCAAAATAATTTTAATATTACTTTTGTATTAAACTTTACAAAAGCTTGTTAAACACTTAAGTAAATTTACAATATACGTCACATGTCATGTATGTTTGAGATTTCTAAAAAGTAATTAAGACCCCATCAAATAACCTAAAATATTCAACTGTTTAAGAAATCATGAACCAAGTTCCGATATAAGAAAAAACTAATTAAATTATTTTGACACTAATTTTTGCCTTAATTTACATTCAGTTGACACATTTAGCAACTCCAGTAATGAAAATATTAATTAAAATTTCCGATATATTATTAAAATAATACAAACAGCAATTAACATAGGAACGTATTTTGTTCTAATATGCAATCAAATATATTTTTTAAATTTACGATTGTTAAAATAAAAGAGATTCATACATAAACCTAATATTTATTCACTTAATTCTTTAACGAGTAGTCTATAAACGTAGACTTTAATGTTCAAAATATTTGAGTATTTAACGGTGAATCAAAAATTAACTGTAGATATTTTCTCAATACATACTTACTTTACTCTTTACTTTACTCCTAAATTGGAAAGTGATGTAAATAAGTACCATTTAAAGTGAAATCTGTTAATACAACCAAACACAATATTAACAATTGAGATAATAATGCGGTTTCTGCGCAGCCAAGTGGGTTAGGTTTAGAATAACTTTGTGCAATAACACCTTGAGGTTAGTGATTAGACAGTGTCGATTATTGTTATGTATATATTGCACACAATGAAAACGAGCTTGTCGTGTAAGCTTGTATTTGTGTTAGTTCCAGAAGTGAATACAAAACGTCTGAGGGCGTTTAAAGACGTAGATAAAATAATTATAATAAAATACGGCTAAAATTGTACAACTTAATTTATTTTGACTTACGAGTACTATTTAGAAAAGTAATAATAACATTATTTTGCTATAATCCGCGATACATATATATGATGTATCGCGGATTACATCATATATATGTATCGCGGATTACAGCAAAATAATTTTATTATTACTTTTGTATTATGGATCTCCGCAAAGTAACGCTTAATTCTATAAAGTACTATTTAGCATAAGTTTTAATCGATTTCCGTATTATATTTAATGCATATGCCAACACAGGGCAGATAATATCATATCTTTTTTTGCTGAATAGACAATGTACAGATAGCCTGAAGAATTTAGGACGAGGGTCGTAAGAGAGAGAGCAAAAGCATCGTCGAAGTTGCGTATTGTGGAGAGTAGAGTGCAGAAGGTCGTCGAGGAACGTAGTTCTAAGGGTGATATTTGTTAGACCATGGTTCATGGCTTAGAGCAACTTGTCGTGGAAGGTAGTAGTATGACAGTGAAGGTGTAATCATAGACTTATGGTGATAGAGACCTTAGATAGTATTATTTTAGTTCCTTTCGATATTTATAAAAACTCCAGGTCCATGAGTTCTGGACGTGTGTACCTTTTTTAAAGAACATTATAATCGTTCAGCATATGAGCTAAAAAGATCCATACAAACATTCTCCTTCTAACGTTACTTACGGTGTTATCACTTGTTTAGACGAAATCGGTAATTTTATATATTTTCAGACAAAATCGGAGTGCAAGCTTAGAGCGTGAACACGCACAGACGGATAAGTAGCCAAGCAGGCAAATTTAAGACTAGAAATTCTAAATTTTTTCTAAATTTTTTAAACCGATTGTAGAAAATACAGATTCAACCATTCCACGATTTCATTTTATCATATTAATAATGACAATAATACATTTTTACAATTTTAAAAGTACATAGAAACTGTCTGGGTATCTTCAAAATTAATCTGGATAGAAAAAGCGGATTGTCCCTTTTTTCCTTTCCAATGATAGAAACAATTAAAAGTTGCTTTGTTTCTCGATTTGTAATTCAGCACAGGCGGTTCATTTAGCAATATGGCGGCGACATTCCTAGCGAAGGTCGACAGCGTTATAATAATTTAATAAAGCACAATTGAAATACTTGAGTGTTAAATATTCAAGAGCCTTATCACAAAGCCCATTAGTAACGGGTAATGACAAAATGTTTAAGCAATAGGAATTATGTAGAGTCTTACTAATTAATGTATTGTCCGTTTCCAAATATACGTATAATAAATGTAATCTAGATTTTTAACGTTAGCACACAATACAAACAGGTATTACATTAAAATCAACCGTATCCATTTAAGGTTTATATTAAGATAAAACCGGGAAATATTATCTTTGGTGATCAATACTGAATAAACAAGGTTTTATGAGGACCGTATAAAAACTTAAGTGATACAACACAAAATATTATTTTATCAAAATAACAAAAAACTTGTAGAGACCATTATCAATAGCCTATTGTTAATAAAACTTTTAAATAACTTTAAGGATATAAAGTGTTAAAGGTTCAAAATACTGAAAGGTACAAGAATTTAATTAAACTTTAATTATTGTTTTACTAAAAGTTGTTTAAATTAGATCTAAAATTACATACGGAATAAAATACGATAGTACCGATATGTGGTAGTTTGTACAGACGAATTTTACTGTCTATTTTAAGACACCAGATGGCGCTAAAGAAGTATAATTCGTATTATTTATCTGCAGTTGTCAACAAAGCTGCATTATTAGCCACATTCCTTCGAGGTAAACGACAGCGAGCCTTGCGAGGAGGCAAGGTCATTTAAGTGAAGGGAACTGAAGGAGAAATATTATATATAAGCTTAGTTGATTCGCATATACATACTTCCTATTCTGTATTTGTATCGGAACAGAACTATTCATATCAATTCAATATAATAAGTCGGTTTAAACCTATTTTTACAATTGTGACTTGAAAATTATCGCAAAACGATTTATACAATTAGGCGTTACTTTGCGGAGGTATATAATACGAAACTTAATTAAAATATTATTTTGCTATAATTTAATATGCGTTAAAATAAAATGTAGACTGAAAAAAACTCATGCAGTACCAGCCAACAATAACACACAATCGCTACCACAATCTCAATAATCGTTTCGCTCCATAACCGAAGCATCGTCAGGAGATAGACTCCTGGACAAAATCGCAAAGCTTGTTTAAACTGTTCAATTGGATTAAACGAAAAAGTTTCAAAGAAAACTCGAGAAAAGTACTCTATAGTAGATACTAAATTCTGTTATTAAGAACTATGAAAACATATAGTAGAATGACGCATTTCTACTACCATCAGATTATTTAACATCTATCTAACAATTTATATAACAGAATAAATTTTTTTGATTATTCTGTTAAACTACACATTGTAATTTACTTATTCTATGTTCAGATTCAAATGTTTGAAACCAACAAATGTTTTTAGTTTAAAACCGTTATTTGTTACCAAGATATTAGTCATCGAGGTCACTTGTATATTATATAGAAATAATTAATGCGCTACTAATTGCGGATATTAAAATGCTATCAAATCCGCGTTAGAATACATTAAGTGTGATAAATTTATACATTAACAGATTGTAAGAGTCATAGGCGAAACATGTTAAGCACTTAGTGGTATTTAAATAATATAGGTATTTTATCATTCTCCAGATTCGGAAAATTAACTAATTTTAGCCAAAATTATAAATTGCGTCTACAATCCACTAACTTTGAAACGCAGGCGTTGATTGTTTATTTTTTTGTTAAAGCTACTGACGCAAAACACCTATAATAATCTATACTTAGTATAAAAAACTATCCCCAAAAGCTATCTGTCTGTATGTAAATGATTTTCTCATAATCTACTGAACGGATTTTTGTACGGTTTTTACTAAAAGGCAGTGCAAATTTTCCGGAAGGTTTAGGTTAATAATACATTATGATTTAATCTAAATTGTGTTGAACACGTTGCGCAGTTTTTTGATTTGTTTTGAAAAAACTCGCCTGCTGGGACACTAAAGTAATGAAATAGAGAATTGTAGATGCATAAAAATACTACAAGAACCGCGACATGACGTCGCGGACTTTATAATTGCACACTATATAATTGTGCATTACATACATCAATATATACAGGCAATATAAATCACCCTATCTGAAGAATAAAGTCACATTTCCTATGTTTATATATAGGAGATGTGACTTTGTTCTTTGGATAGGGCGAAATGCTTTAGTATTTATAACATTAAAATTATACGCAACCAAAAATTATTAACTAAGCGTCACACTTGATTTGAGGGCGAAGCCGTGGGCACAGCTAGTATAATTATATTCAAATAATTAATATCATCAACTTACAAAATTCAATTGTTAATAAATTTAGTATTAAATGTATAAAAATCCTAAGTCAAGATTAATTTCTAGCAGATGAAATCTGTCCGAGACTGAAATGAAAGGAAATGTTTCAAATCTAAAATATATATGGCACAGAATATCATTAGACCAATGAAATTTCTTGGGGTAATATTATATTATATTAAACGAGAAATTCTTGCAATTTATTGCGATGGAATACCGAATTTATCACAGTTTAGTAAATTTTCGAATATACTGTTAGTTCTAAATGATTTTACAGCTTTATTGAACTGAACAAGAGAGCGCCGAAGTATCGTTACCCCTCGTTCACATGAGAGGTTTTTTAACGTGCGTTAAAAATACGTCCAAATGAAACAAATGGGTTCTATTCACACGACAGCGCTTTTAAAACGCGACGTATTTTATCGAGCAGTGTTCCATTTTAGGTTCCATTAGGCGTTAAGCCATACGAATCTTCTTATTACGCCTACGGGGGAGTTTTAACGCGACGTATTTTTTAACACCCGTGCGAATGAGGCGTCAGGGTTGCGAAATGCCGACATCAGAATAAAAGATGCGCAAAAGCTTCACTATCGTAGGAGACTTCACACATAGACTTGACAGAGTTTAATTTACATAGTTTCGTTTATTTACTAATTTAAAAAAAACTCTAAAATCAGTAATTTTGCTTTCTCCAGGTTAATTCGGAGAATAACTGATACCTATTGAAATAAAAATACAGATTATTTTAAATTATTTATAAAGTAGGGCTTACTTTGCGGAGATCGATAATACAAAAGTAATTATAAAAATATTTTGCTTTTAGCTCGATTATAGCAATTAATTTTATTATTAGGTATTTGTGTCAAATCATTTCATTTTATAGATAACATTTTTTATATTGTATTTATTTGTACTCAATATTCGAAATGCAATACAGTCTCTACAATTTTCTACCATCATGTTCAGAACCTTATGACATGATTGTGACAGGTCGCCTAACTGTTATAAAGAAATTCCTTGGTGCTGCTTAAATAGCTGATTCGAATGTAAATTAGGGTGAATGTAGGTGAAATGATGGTACCGGTGGCTTGTTTTCGAACCGGTTGACGTCATATAAAGGACATTTATCTGGGTCATCATAATTAGAGAAATACCATTTCACATTTAAAGCCTAATACGAATACGAAATATTTACAACTTTCAAAGGACTTTTATAGTTATATTTCATTTTTAAAAATACTTAGAACTATTCAAAAGGAACAAAACAACTTAACAATACACGTCGTATTATATTTAACATTTTGACATAGGATAAAAAGATCTAGTAAATTGAAATTCAGATACGAGAAAAGCGCATAGAAATTACATAAAATTCTGATTTTTTTATGTTGAGCAGTATAGTAATACTAATAAAACTAAATAAAATTATAGTTATCAAGTTTCAGTATCTTATCGTACAGGCGCTGTCGTTGACGTATAGTTTTTACTATACAATTACATATGCCACTGTTACACAATTAAATGAGTTAATGAAGATCGCACCTACCTCAGTCCCCGTTTTCGTTCCACCTCCACGCCCTTGTACCTCGCAGGCGAAGTCCAAGTTAAACGGTTAGCCTATAGACGCAAACGTTTCACAGTAATGATAATCGCAATAACATTCCAGCAATTTAAAATTTCGACACATTTGGCAATAAAGATTAAAACGGTAATAAATATCTGCGTAATTCATTCACGACTGTCAAAGCGCAATCAGAAATGGTGCTTTTATTCTTGTATTTAAAAATCTATTTGTTGTAAATCAGACTTGTAAATACCCATTGACAAATATTAACGTTCAACGCTTGTACAAATATTTTCACAACATTTGTAAGGTTTTACTAATTGCCGACTTTCGCGGAATGATGTAACGTTTTATCATGGTTCTGGGATTAAATTATATGTGCAATTTTTGGCCTATGAGTATTTTATAGGCTATTTATATTCCACGTCATATAAGTATAAATATAGGTCTCCTGATATATAAAATTACTCCAAATTAGGTCGAGAGTTTTTTGTAGTTAATATCAGATTGTATCCGTCTGTCTATTTAACGTTATGCTTAATTTAATTTCGCTGCTAGAAAATTTGGTTGAAATTTTAATGACTACTAGGATCAAAATAGCTCTGACAACCCAGCGGTGAGACTGTGCGCCTCTTCCGAGGGCGTCACGTGCTTACCCGGGCAGGCACCGATAAGTTTATAAAAACTTTTCGGTGAAGGAAAACATCCGGAGAGAAACCTACATATCTTTAGAGAATTCTTCTCACCTCCAACCCTTCTTTCCAAAAACGGAGAGAAGAGGCGTATGCCCAGCAGTGGGTTAGTAACAGACCGTTACTTTTACTTTTTACGGTCAAATTGATCACTCTCTTTTATAAAGCTGATTTAGCAGTAACTTATTGATTTTGAACGCTGTTCTGTATAAAACAGTAAGGTCTAAGATTAAAATTAAGATTAAAAATTATACAGGAGTAGAATGATCCTTAAATAGTTTTTTCGAAGTGATTGTATGCGGTTAGCCCTAACGGCTTTTACGGCGTCACCAGGCGGGACGGGCGAGCGCAGAAGTTTCGTCGAGGTTGCGAAATGCAGAGAGTAGAGTGCAGAAGCTCTACTAGCGTGAGGCCGGAGCACAACTTAGAGCAACGCGTAGTGGACGGCTGATGGTATCACATTAATTAGTCATTGTGACGTCGGAGGGGGTTAAATATTTTACCTTACGGTATGACTATGGGCAATTAGACAAACAATCAAGGACATTATCAGAACATTAACGTCAACCACATTTTAGCACGAACACGCCATCCTTAAAATTTACAAACACACTTTTAAAATTTTAAATAGGTACTCAAGAAACCAGTTAGACGAGCGAATTTATTCCGTGCCAGATAGTTTAGATGCCGCTGTAAAATTGCGTACCTACTACGATGTCAAACGAATATATGTCTTAAAGCGCGCAGTTAGAGTGCATGAGTTGGATTAGAAATTGTCCCAGTTGTCAGTTGACGGTGTTGGAAGTTGAAAATCCTCCTATATTATTCATTAGTGCACTTTGTATTTCTACTACGCGTAAGGATTGAAATTTGTTTGATTTTATTTTTAGTTATCAACGGATCATGTCCTAAGTAAATACACTATAACGAATTTTCCACACACTTATTTCAGTTATCCTTTTAAATACACTTAAAATGTAACGAAATTGGGCAGCTTCGATTCTCTCAAGTTTTGAACTTGAGATCTTGTAATTCTTAGTAATGTTTGTTTTTAATTGAGCCACAGGGCCGATTACTAATTGATTAAAATTTATCTAAAAAAAATTATGGAGATAATTTGCATTATAAATTAATGCAAATTATCTCCATTAATAATCATTATTCTTTGGTACAATAATTATTTCATTTCCGGTGAGTTCATTATTATAAATAGATTTAAACTCCCCTACACTCAAAATTAATGAAATATTAGGATATTTACAAAACAAGTAATAATATGCTATCGTTCGCGATAAAATATCGCGATATCGCAGAATACAGCAAAACATTATTATTATTATTACTTTTGTATTATGGATCTGCGCAAAGCAACGCGATAAAAACAGATATTATAAATGTAATAATGTATTTATTTTTGTGTTTCTTTTTCCTTCAAGTCTTAAAGGAGTAATATAGATCTGAAAATGATTTTCCTTGTTATTAATTTTATGGCATGTTATGAATATTTTTAAACTTTCGCGATTCATACTTATTATGATATAAATAAACGGGTCACATCGCGGCAAAATCGAGTTACCCTTTTACAAGGTTCGACGTTTCGGCAGAGTTGCATCCGCCATAGTCACGAACTGACTGTAAAAAGGTAACTCGATTTTGCCGCGATGTCACCCGTTTATTTATATAATAATGTTATGAATAAAAAAATAAAACACGCATTTTCATTTAAAAAGTAATTGCACATGAATAGATTACTGAGCAAAATTTGCCAATAACTTTAATTAATATCTTACTAAAAATAATCGATTGGCCTTGTTGCCTACTTCTCTGGGATGTGGAACTGCAATTATTTATCACTATTTCAGTAAGAGTTAATACTCGAACAAGTACGCACGCCATGCGACGTTGACTGCGCGGCGGATGACCTCCTTAGCAGTTAGCACTAACGGACTTGTAACCGTTGGTGTCGAGAACATCTTCAACAGATGTTTCGTTTTACTGATATTGACAGTATTATATAAGCTAAACAAACAAATGACAGTTAATTCAATTTTTAGAATAGTAAACAAAATTTACGATGAAGGCTAAATTGAACGATAGGTAAAGAATCGTTGAATACAAAATCTTCGACAATATGAAAAAAACATACAGAGTTCATTCTTGAGCGATAGGTACAGAATCTTTGAATACAGAATCTTCAACAATATGAAAAGAAATCTACAAAATTCTTTCTTCTCCCATGATAATTTCCTTAAAATTTGACGGTATGCTAACTACATATTAAGTTTTACCATCAGCCCTACATTTCCACGCAAACAAAGTACTAATAACGAGGGGAACGTTAGTAGTAGTTAGTAGTACTTCTGCGTTTTGGTTCCCGGAAATTTGCAGCCTAAGCGACGATTTTATACTTGCCTGTTCCTTGTAGTGACTCTCTCCAAGTCGTTAGGAATAACAGCACATTGTTAGTATGCAAAAAAAAACCATGTACGATAAAAAAAGTAGTGAGTAAAAACAATGTGACGACCTCGATTTTGTATCAAATATTCTTCCGAAGGTGTATAGTCCATTAACTTCCGGACTTCACTTTCTTACAATTATTATTCCACGGTCTCTTATAGTAATTATTAAAAAGAGTCTATTGTAACTTAACAATACTCAATGTCGTAGAAATTTCTTTTTAAGTTCACACTGTATGTACGTGGAAAATAATTAATTAGCGGCAGCGATTCCAGACTTGACGAAAAAAAGGAACACCGTAGCCGTGGGTAATGGAGGCATTAGAGAGAATGTTGTTTTGTGAGGACCTAATGTAAGATGCAGGTTTCAAGTTGAATCTGTCTTATTATTCTTCCCGAGTAATTAAGCTGGTAGTTTCCAAATAATCGCTACATAATAAATTTGAGTTCTAATCTTTGGTAAGCAAAATAGCTTGTAAATTCATACTTAACATACATATTACACCTAAAAAAAAAAATTGAAATTCAAATAATTCTTTATTCAAATTGGTTTTTATAAGCATTTTCGAATAGTCAATTTACAATAAAGCGACTGGTTCGGAAAGGTTTGCTCAAACCGAGAAGAACCAGCAAGAAACTCGACGGTCACTCTTCAAAAGAATTCTATTTTACTTATTCACTCTTTGAAAACGTGTTGAGGTCTCGTTAAACAGTGACAAAATACAAAAATACTAATACTAAAAACATAAGACCAAAATATCTTGATGACATTTTGGTCCTATTTTGATCTCTATTTTAAAAAATAAAAAATAAAGTTTTAAAAAAAAAATTAAAAATTAATTAATTTTAATTAAATGTTAGTTTAATAATTATTAAAAGAATTAAATTAAGATGGACTCGCCTAAGATGCATCATTTTATTAAGGTGCTTGTTAGGCAGTCCTGAAGCTTTAGTAACGTTATATTTTTTAATTTAATATTATTTTTTTTTACTAATAACAAATTGGGCCTGAGTTGTCTGAAGTATATTATATTATTATTATTATTAAAGTTACAGTCAGATCAACACTTATAAGCCGATTTGAGTTGTATTATTCTTTGAAACAGCATATTTAGAACCTGGTTATTCGCTTGTCTCAATATATAAAAATTAATGTTTGTTTATATGTCCTTTATAGACTCCGAAATGGCTGGACCGATTTAAAATTTTCAGACAATCTTGTCAGCGGATGATCCTGTAAAGTTTGGTAACGATCGGAGCATTTTTTAACCGTTGGGTTCTATTTCAAGGGAATGGAATGGGAACACAGCAATGGAATAGCATATCGATTAACTGGAATTTATAATATCATAAGATTCAAATTGTTAAAATTGTATTCAATAAGGTACATGTAAATAAATTTCTATTCAAAAGTAATAATAAAAATTATTTTGCTATAATCCGGGATATAGTAAATAAAAAATATATATAGTGCTGAATGTACTATCAGTTCTTTCACAAAATCGCAAAACGTTTGCGATTTTGTTGTGGAGTCTATCTCCTGATGATGCTTCGTTTGCGGGGCGAAACGATTGTTGAGTTTGTGATAGTGAACGTGTGTAGTGCTTGTGTATTGTGGTGGCAGTGGTGGAGGTTTGTGCATGTGTTTTTACGAATCCTGCATGTAACGGGCATGAAAAAAAAGGATAGTCCACTATACATTTAGCACTATATATATTTTCTATTTACTGTATGGCGGATTATAGCAGAATAATTTTATTATTACTTTTGTATTATGGTTCTCCGCAAAGTAACGCCTAATTATATAAATTTCTATTCAATTCAATTACAATCAATTCAGCTTTTGCTTATATTTGCAAACAACAGCCGATCCGTTCTCTATTAAAATTGTAGTATGGTATCTCAATAAATGACGTACTTTTAATTGGAATCCTTAATTCCCTTTAAAAAATAACAAACGCATAAACAAGTTGAAATCCCAATTAGCAATATATTTTTTAGATAGTAGGGATATAGCGAATAATTACGAGGTCTCCCTCGAGTAAATTCGAGGCGACGCTTTTTTACGGTGAGTGGGATTTACCTTCATCACGAGGGATTAATTTATGAAATTATTCGAAAATATTTATTCTGGCCCTTTTACGTGGGGGTTAGCCCCACGGTTTGTTTTATTTCATTTTCACCACGTCTATATTTTTGTTTGTCTATATACTGTTTAAAGGAATTACTCCTTTGATGAAAACAAACGATAATAAATTTAGTGCTTGTGGGTAATTTTTATAAGGTAATTATTTTTATAAGTACACTAGAAATACGTGCGGCTTCGCCCGCGTGAAGTCCAGTGTTTAGCATGTTATAGTCGCTCGAGTCTCGGCAGGGGACTAGCTCTCTGATATCCTACACCGCTTTTTATACCTATTCCCCCCTCTAAACTACAATCGTCACCGGTTTGTTACTACCACCACTAACAATAATTGTAAAACGACCTCTTCAACTCAATTTACATAAAACCGTTATGTGCTATTAACCTTAACCTTTCGGAGGAATTGCACTACCTTTTAGTAAAAACCGTACTAAAATCCGTTCAGTAGATTTTGAGAAAATCGATTACATACAGACAGACAGCTTTGGGGACTTTATTTTATAATAAGTATAAGTATAGATCTTGTAAAATTGAAAATGAAATTAGGGATTATGATGTCAAATTCAACTGAGTCTAATTGTGTGTACGATCTCTATGCAAGGTGAAGGAACTTTAATGTTTTTATTATTAAACTCTCCATGTAAAAATGTAATATTAAAAGCTCCTGATTAACCGAGAAACAACTTCGTTTGATTCTTATACTATATAAGACAAAATATATAAATAATACATGCATTTTTATAAAAATTTATACAGTATGTTTTTTTTGTTAAAAAACAATATGGCCTCTTAGGTTACTTAAATCTACGTAATCCGTACGCCATTCAGTAGCAACCTGTTTAATTATTTTTGTAATGCATTTGGCAGAAGCTCCAGTGGTCTTATGTTCCTCATCTTAATAAACCCCTTTTATATCGTAAATACAAATATGTCCATTTATAATTCTATTTCTGTTATCTCATTTTATTAGGAAAAGAAATTGTTTGCAATTCTATATAAATAAATTGCTTTAAAATTTATGGATGTCGTTTAACAAATTATTTACTGTTTTCGAACTAAGTATCAGGATAAATAATAGTACTAGTAGATATATCATAGTATGAAAATATTTCAATATTTATATTAAGAAAAATTACAATTATTAAAATTATGCATAGATAAATAGCACAACGTCAATATTTTTTATCGCAACATCAATAAAATTCACTCAAAACGCGTTAACATTATTATGGTAATCGCTTGTCTCTACCGGATTAAGACTTAAGTCTAAAGAGGGCTCAATATTGTCATTTATGTAATGTATTTAAGTCAAAATGTTTCATTTAAAGACGGTTCAATCTTTAAATGAAACTTTTTAACAGTTAGAAATTTCCTTATTTAAATAACAAAAAGAATCTTTTAGCTATATATTCTTGATATTATATTAATGTAATATTTAATTAGCTTAATGACTACATATCAAACTTTTTCATTAAATTTACGGGTTTTAATGATTACCATCAAACACAACCGTTATAATTAAATACTGACCGAACATATTATATTCGTCTTTTGATACGTCAGATTTTTTTGTCGCATAATTGGCGATAGGAGTTATTGAATGAAATTTGAACAGCGGGCGTCCTCTTTGAACTTTTCAATATAGTGTAAGTAAGTTACGATATCTTTTGTCAAACATTATTTGTAGTAAAATTTTCATGTAATATTATCGTTAGTCACCAAATAATATTAGGTCCTTACATATGAAATTGGCGTTTTGTCGTACTGGCCACTTTGATCTCAAATATTACCTTTATGGTTAGGAATTCCAAATTCAAATTCACACAGCTATTTACTCATGCATTTGTGTTTCAAACCCCCAATTCATTTGTTTTTCTTCTTTTGTTTTTTTCTTTGTGTCACTCTGTTTACAAAATGGAAAACATGAAATATCGCGTTATTTACGAGTATGAGTTCCACCGTGGCACCAGTGCTGCAGAAACGGCTCGAAGGATTAATGATGTGTATGTTGACGGTGTCGCAAAAGAAAACACAGTGCGTTTTTGGTTCCAACGTTTTCGTTCTGGAAATTTCGACCTGCAGAACAAGCCTCGTGGACGGCCGGAGACCAAAGTTGATAATGAAGAATTGAAGGCTATTGTGGAAGCGGATCCATCGCAAACCACGTCCGAGTTAGCTGCAGGGTCCGGTGTTAGTGATAAAACTATTTTATTCCACTTTAAGCAAATTGGGAAGGTGAAAAAGCTTGAAAGGTGGGTACCTCATGAATTGAGTGAAGCAAACCGACAAACGCGCGTCGACTGCTGCGTTACGTTACTCAACCGGCACAATAATGAAGGAATTTTAAATCGAATCATTACCTGTGACGAAAAGTGGATCCTCAACGATAATCGGAAGCGCTCATCGGAATGGCTGAACCCTGGCGAACCAGCCAAATCCTGCCCTAAGCGAAAATTGACTAAAAAAAAGTTGCTTGTAAGTGTTTGGTGGACTAGTGCCGGTGTCGTTCACTACAGCTTTCTTAAATCTGGCCAGACGATTACGGCAGATGTCTATTGTCAGCAACTGCAAACCATGATGGAAAAGCTAGCTGCTAAACAACCGAGGCTGGTCAATCGCTCTAGGCCACTGCTGCTTCAGGACAACGCTAGACCACACACTGCACGACAGACGGTTACCAAATCAGAGGAGCTTCAATTAGAATGTCTTAGACATCCACCGTACTCTCCGGACCTTTGCTCCAACATATTACCATTTTTTTCGCAATTTGGATAACTACTTGCAAGGAAAAAATTCAACTCCGATGGGGCAGTCCAAACCGCCTTCAAAGATTTTATTGATTCCCGCCCGAATGGTTTTTTTAGTAAGGGGATCGATGAACTACCTATGAGATGGGAAAAGTGCATACATAGCAATGGTACATACTTTGATTAATTAAATATATTTCATTAAAAAAAAAACGACTTTATGTTCCTCCCATAGAAAAAGCAAAATTTCATTAATATGACGTGGCAATCTTTTAGAGAGACTAATGTCTACAAAGGACTTTAATCCGTTGAAAAAGTATAATTTATGGAATTTTAAATTCTATAACATTTAGGCTTTAGTTTGCAGTGTTTCATTATATAAACATAATGATAATATTATTTTACTATAATCCGCGTTTACAGTATTAAGAATACCTAATACTAATGATACTTACTAATAATAATTAGTAAGTATAATTAAACGTAATAATTTGGATATTTGCGTCACTCTTTCACTATAAATTGTCTCACTTCGTATATTAGCTAGCAGAGCTCTGTTTCAAAGGTTTAACTTTGTACGCTTTTTTTATTATTTTTTTTTCGTCGTATATTATTATTAATAAATAAATAAGTATATCCTGTATTATAGCAAATAATATAATCATTGTTTTTGTAGGAATAAATATCTTTCTTGAATAATCTTTAATAATCCGTAACTTTTAATTTGTCTGACATGACCTTGGGCACCTAAATCCTTTTTTATTATATTTTTCTATGAATTTTTTTTAGAGATCAAATTTGAATATAAATCTCATTTAAGAGATTATGTTCGTAAGACATACTTTTTAAGCATATTATTACGAGATTAAATGTATTTTACATCATAGAAAGGCTTTTTAGCATACCGACAACAGATGTTTTGAAGTAAACTTACGCTAGACAATAATGCGGTCACGATGGGGCAATATAGCGTCATTAGAGTGGCATTTGATTCACACGAGTGGCCATGTGGTGTAGTTGGTTAGGATGCCTGAATTTATCTTAGCGTGAAAATTAAAAATATGGTTGTATTTAGTTGTGAAAGATATTTGAAAGTAAAATGTTGAAGGCCCAACAGATGCCATATACATGTTCCTTATTATTGAATTCAGTCAAAATGTTCTTCCGATTAATATTAACAACCTTTTGGTTCAATAGATTTTATATAATATTAAAGAATCAAGATAAAAATTTATATTTTAGTAACTTATATATTATTTTCACTAACTCTGAAATACAATATCAAAGTCCAGCAAAAGTTTGTGCATGCAGTTAGTTTGAATCTCTTAGATGGCGTTACCATGTTGAATTATGGAATATGGCTAAAAAAGTTTTAGATATAATAAAAGAATGTACAGTGAGATTAATCCTTTTTTCAAGGGCTACCCATTCTCTTAAAATGGTCACGTATTGAATATTTGAAAAGCTAAATATTTAGACGGATACAGTATTTTCCGCCGATACAGTATATGGCACCCTCATTAACGAGCAGATAAATGTTTCAAGTTCAAGCTTGTTGCACGTGTTCAGAGGTAAAGGTGGGGATGAACCGATTACTATATAACAATGCTTGTTTGCATAACGCTTCGCTTTGCGATTTTGTCGTGGAGTCTATCTCCTGATGATGCCTCGGTTGCGGGGCGAAACGATTGTTGAGTTTGTGATAGTGAAACTGTGTAGTGCTTGTGTATTTTGGTGGAAGTGGTGGAGGTTTGTGCATGTGCTTTTACGAATCCTGCACGTATCGGGTATGAAAATACTGATCATCCACTATACATTAAACACTATATATATTTTCTATTTACTGTATCGCGGATTATAGCAAAATAATTTTATTATTACTTTTGTTTACAGTATTTTCCCTTTCAACTTAACTACGTCACCTCATTTAAGCATTTTATGCTTGTCGTATTATCGTAATTTTTACATTATTAAAATAAAATTAATATCTTTAAATTTTAGTTAGTGAGGGGATATCTTAAATATACTGAGCTACAATAACCATTACCAGGATTTGCTTGTTTATAAGAAACAAAAGTTGAAATTGTATCTGTTGCAGAAATTTTTAGAAAAGTTGATTGTCCACCTAGATATATTATTGATTTTCGAAACTTATGTGTTTCGCTGGAAGCCGGAAGTTATAGCCTAGTTATTAAAAAAAGAGAAAGGAAAATATTGAGTGTATCTTGATGGGTTGTCGATGAAAAAGGAGCAAAGACCCTTCAGGGTCAGAAGCGACAACGACAAATCTATGAATAAAGATGAAGGTTATCAGTTGTTTAACTTTTTTCCAAATTTTCACTTAAGTGAATAGTACTGAAGACTTAAATACATATATTTTCATAAATTACGCTTTACCCAAGTTAACTTGTATTGTTAGTATTTACTAACCAGAATCATCACAGATGACTGAATGATCAAAACATCGTAAAAGATCTTGTTGTAGAATCTTGGAACTTCTCATGAATATGCTTATAATAATAATAGTCAGCACTTAGAAAATAGGGCGAAACAGTGAATAAATTTTTTATTATTTTAACTTCTGATCATAAATTGTTACTTAAGTATTGTAGCGTTTGCAGGTAACTAAATAAAACATTTCTTTATTGTATTATAACTAGAGATTCTTTAATTTGAAACCATTTGACTGTTGCAAAATTATACAGTATTTTTACCCTACCTTTAGTAGTTTTACTACCCTTACTAACAACCTGTTTCTATTCCATAGCTCGGCATATGCCTCTATCTCTCCGAGGAATGATCCTTCTATTGTGTTACATAGAGATAAAACCCACAACTTTTTTCGTAACGTGTACAAGTAACAGATATCTCAGAAAAATTCATTTTATCACAATGTGTCCTTCCTTCATTAAAAAAAACATAGGTAAATGGTAAGGTTCAAGCCGGCTTAGTTCATTACAACAAAAATATCTTTAATCCAAAAAATGTAATTTGTATAACTTTATGTCGTTTATAATTTATGTCTATAATTAGTTAGCCAAACAGTAGAAAAAAAGTAAAAATTAATAGTCGCTCGTACAGACCTACGTTAACCATATAATTGTGAAACATTTTTTACAATATACAGCAAAATATTTTTGTTATATATTAAGAATGATAGAATCCTGAAATTTATTTTTGATAATTGTTCAGTCCAGTTCAGTAAATTTTCATTAATGTTTTCATTAATAAAAAAAATGTGAAAAACATTATCGTTTCATCAACATTGCAATACTAAAATTTTAAATACTCAGAAATCTTAATTGCTTTACATATTTTCAGTTGTATAAATACCAAAGCAGGTGGAAGTGAACAACTAGTAGAGTTTTAAATACGCTACATAAACTTTGTTCGTATAGCTTCCCTATAGTATAAATCTGATGTGAACTCTGAGCGATAATAATTTAAAAGTAAGGTACTTTAAAATTATAATCGCTCAAAAATATTTTATTAAACATCATTACATCAACCCGTCTTTTTTTAACCGGAAGTCAATGTGTTGTTTAAGCGCTTAAGGTTTTTACATCTTATGATATCATCAGAATACATTATACGGTAGAGCTTGAGCGCGTTGATGTCTTCCCTATCGTAAAGCGAACGCAAACGTTTTTATAATAGTTTGAGCGACTTCTATATTTATTATTAAAGTAACAACATTTTTCGCTGAGTTTACATATTTTAGTAAATGTATATTCCATAACTTGAAAATTAGAATATAGCCGCGGAAAGAAAGTTGTCAAACCGTCCAAAAGCAATCTCACAAGAACGGAATTTTCGTCTAAAGCGGCGCGCCCACCTGCTTGCACCACACCTGAGCCAAAAGTATGTCAACACTGACTCTTCGAACTCGGCGATCGATCGTTGGAACTTTCACATTACCTTAAATTAACACTCGGTTGCGCGCACTACGTCTAAACCGTAACATGTATAGAAGGAAAAAAGGTACAAACCTTTTTGCACGCCGCGGGGCGTTACAAATATGAAATCCGGTTTACACTATCAGGGGTTGGGGTTAATGCACGGGCACTGTGCTGTACACACTCACACACTAGAGTCACAAAGTCTGACTCATGGTCGCCAGGCCGGTGCGGTCGCGACGGCCGCCAAGTCAGCACTGAGGCTTTCTTCGAGACGACGCGCGCACGCGCAGGTAAGAATGAGACTATCGTAATTACACGGCACACATTCGCAGAAATATGTGTGTGTACGCTAAATTTAAAACCAGGAAGGTTCAGTATTGTGAATTATTATCAAGTTTTTTTATTTGATTTATAGAAATAAAGTTTGTATATGTAAAAGTAAAGTAACAGCCTGTTACGATGCCCACTGCTGGGCTAAGGCCTCTTCTCTCCGTTTTTGGAGAGAAGGATTGGAGCTAAGACCTACCACGCTGCTCCAATGCGGATTGGCAGGTTACACATATCCCTAGAATTCTCAAGAGATATGCAGATTTCCTCACGATGTTTTCCTTCACCGAAAAGCGTGTGATAAATTGCAATTATCAATTCAGGCGTATAGAAACAAAGATGGTTAAGTCCACAAAATTTCAAAATTAAGATTTAAATGGCAGCACAATCTTTTTCGTGTCTTTATTTACCCCAATTAATTATTTGTTACTAATTCTGATGAAGTCCAACTGTTATTTCAAATTGAGAATTGACTTCAGAAACAAACCTAGTAAAGTCCCAAGCGAATTGAGTTCCAAATCGCGCAAAGTCCATTTCGACCAATAGGAAGGCTCTATTTGACTAAAAACTGTCAAATCTGCCCTTGGCGTTGTAATACTTTTTTGTTGAGTTCGCGTTCTCGTATTTTATTATATTTCAATAGGACAAACTGTTGTTTTGTACAATAATTGTGGTATTTTGAAGAGATGGATAGCCACCCGTCCAAGATCAACAAAAATGAAGCCAGAAAACGGACAGTACAACCACTTAAATGAAAGAAACACATCGCAAAGAAAAACAGGTAGTTTCCAGGGTCGGACTTAGGGTGCCTATTTATTGAACTGAAACGTAATTAATAATGATACCAATTAAGCTTGAAATTATTTCAGGTACTGGTCAAAAATGTTGCCAAAACTCCCTCAATGCTCACATAGCGGCAAAATATTTCAGTGCAATCTTGTCACAACAAAAATGTTGCGAATGTTGTATGAAGCTTTCTACAAAAATTCTAATAAAATTCAGCATTACGGACTTATATTGCAATTTTTACATGATTTTAAATAACAATACAAATTATTATTGACTGACTTTAATTACCTACACTACAAGTTAATTACTATCTTTTGTTTTCTAACAGGTAAATTTCTGAATCCGTCCCCCTACTGAGAGTTGGAAACAAAAATAGGAAAGTCCTAAACATTACAAACATAGTTAAGTCCAAGATTTAGAAACAAAACTGGGAAAGTCCATCTTAAATTTACGTTTTTACTAAAAAATATTGAATAAGCCGTGACAAAAAGCTTATAATCCCTAATATATTATATTCTGCATACATTAAATAATACTTTACATTAGAATAGTTGCTAATAATTGAAAAAAACGTTTTTATCGTTTTCTAAAAAATTTTGCGTTGTGGACGTAACCATCTTTGATTCTATACGCCTGAATTAGACACATAAGTTTTAATATATTGTATATGTATTTATAGCGAAATACCTCTAGAGATAATCCTGAAGTCATTGAGCATTGTGTCAAACTCTTCCAGAAACTCTAGTATAATCGTAAATCTATGATGAGGGACTTACATAACATATATACAAAGACCTTTAAAATGTCTTTCAGAGACCTAGATAGCTATCTAACTGCAGTTAGTTAGTTAGTTCTTGTTTTAGTTTTATACGATACAGCATTGGATAGCCCAGTAATTTATTGCTAAAAATAATTATAATAACTTTACCAATTGGATCGGAATATATATGAAGATGATCTACAACAATTATCAGCAAATTAAGTAATCTTATAAAGTGTATCTTTGCTGGTGTTTATGTTTTATTTGTTGATAAAATGTAATTCTTTCCAACATTAAGTATACGGGTCCCTAATGCTTTACCAATCGCCGTCACGGGCTTCTTACTAACTGTTATCCGTACTCACTACTACATAGTAACAAATACGTGCCTACGAAATGAGTGAACACAATACACATACTAAGAAGGTTGAGCTTCCAAAATATTTTTTATACTTTTTTATCCGAATTCTTTTAAGACTGCATTAATATTATTTTTCTTTGTTCTCTGTTAAATGTAATACGCAATCAATTTTACATTTTTACATCTTTTATGTATTTGTTAGGGTTATAGTATTTTATATAACACTAGATGTGCCGCAATGCTGCGCCCGTTTGGAAATCAGTATGTCACAAAGATTTCCCGCGTAAATTCTGACTTCTCGGAAATTTTAATGTAATGTACTATTAACGTAAACTTTCGTCAAGTATTGCACTGTCTTGCAGTAAAAATCATGCATAACTTCGTTCAGTAGATGTTGAGAAAATCGATCATAGACAGGCAGCTTTTGGAGACCTTGTTTTATATTATGTATAGATGTATAGATATGCAATCGCACTAAGAAACACAATTGCGAAACCGTACTTTATATAATAAATAAAAAGTGGCTCTTAAATTAAATAACATTGGTCTTATCGGTGTGCTTAACATCAATTTTTTTTTAACTATTTAAATGATGATGACTTAATTGATAAAAGGAGACATTTTAATAAGTCGTCTTTAATAAGATAAACTAAGTTATATTATTTTGGTGTTACTTACTTAACAAGCTAGCCAAAATGTCAATTGAACCAAGTCAATATTTTGGAGTTTTAAAAATATGTTACACGTGAAACGGTTTTTTCTTCACGTTTCTCTGATAAGGGGGTGAGAGAGTTTATTATCTAGTTATTATATTTTAGAGCTGTTTTTTTCCAGCGGTACTAGTTTTATATAGTTACATTTATGTACTTATATGCTAATATCAATTTTTGATTATCTACTAAAGTGGGGTAGAGGCGAGGTATAGGGTTAACAATTGTATGGACTTAATTTTTATAACAATTCAAATTTACCCTATTTTTCTTAGTCTTAAATTGTTATGTAATATATATTTACAGTTAATTTTTTCACTTTTCTGTTTATATACTAATAAATTTGTTATTTATAATTGTTACATAAGCATTCCAATTTTTTTAGACTGTCGTTAGTTTTACCTATTATACACATCATATATGTGTAAACACATTTTAATTGCTATTTCTTCTTAATCCTATCCTAATCCTAACATGCTTAGTGACTATAAACTTCTACGACTTCTTACCTATATATATCATATCGCTTAAAAGCAAGTAGAAAGCTTTAAAATAATTAAAGGTCTATCTGCCCAAAGAATTTTTATTGCGTAGTTTCTAAGAATTTCGATTATTCACATTGCTCACCGGCAGCCTTAACTATTGGTTGGTGCGGTAAAATAACCCTTAAATACTGAGTATTTTATGGTTCATGATATAACTGTTTTATGGTAGTACTGTAAAACAGTTTTATCTTAGTTGCCTAGCTGATAAGGCGCTCGATCCTTATCAGGTAGGAAAGTTTACTAAGCGATATTACGTATTTAAGGACATCATTAATAAATAAGTGAGAGCTTTTGATGTCCATACCTATACCAAGTAAATAATGAAAAAAACGAGATCTGAGCTAAAATTGTTTCACAGCGTGGCAAGGGGTCAATATTAGAAGTAGATCTTCTGATCCATTTTGGAAAACATTTGACATTTGACTATCGAGTTTTGTGGTAGCATATTAAAAGCGATATAAAGCTTCGTTCTATATCTCTCTTCCTATTCTTATTTATTAAGAATGTATTATAGAAATAGCGTATTTATTAATATACTTAACTTGGTAAGTTGACATCAGGCAGGCGGCCGGTCGTAAAATACGAAGCCAAATCAACATGTGACAACATGCATATAACATGTTGTGCCGACCCCACTTAGAGTGGGATAAGGGCAGAAAAATGATGTTGATTATGACTCAACTGGTTATGAATCTATACATGCTATTAACAAAGTCCCCAAAATTTGTCTGTCTAAATGCAATTCTATTTCTCAAACTCAACTGAACGGTCTTAACTAAAATATAGAATAAGTTTTAAGTCAATAAATAGTGCACTCTTCAGAACAGCTTAACTAAATTTGATGGGACTTTCACTGGAAGATAGAGAAGGTTGTAGAGCAACATATGGGTTATTTTTTAGCCTAGAATTACCGCATATTTGGAATTTAAACCGGAAAAACTGCGTGACACACTGATTTCCAGGCAGTCGAAGCAAGGATAGTATATGTACCATAGTAAGTATTTATGACCACTAAAGTTTGAATATGTTCTTTTATTATTTTGTCTACTCGCAAGCGCTTATTAACATTTTGCTCAGCAGTTTTTGGCAGTTTTGAAATCTACTTATGGTATATATTATTAATGGAAATTCAACGCTACTTACACTTAAACGAAAGTTTTTTGAACAAATATATGTAACCAATGTCCGATTAATGACTGTCTTTCAAACAATTACATCAGTTTGGACTCTCTACGCGTATACGGCACTTTCTCCCAAGGTTGTTGACGTCACTCTGTGGGTCAACAACAAAGTTTAATTTACGAAACAGGGGAAAACGACTATTTGTCATGGTTCGGTTGAACTTCACTTTGAAAAGGGTTTCTTTTAGTATATTTATTGTCAATGATATACTTATGGACGGGTCGCGAATAATAAATACATATGTAACTTTACAGATCCATTTCTTATACACATGTGTTTATTTAGAATGGATTAGGAGAAATAGATATTAGTTTTTTTTATTAAAAGATAGAAAAGATTACTGATTTACTTATAATTGTGAATACCTTGGTGACAGCAAAATTTTTATTTTTATTATAATTCTTATATTTCCTTATAGATACATATATAGACCGATATAAATATAATAAGAATAAAATGACCTTAAAACACAACAAACTAAATATTGCCACTTGCTAATTTAAGGAGCTTACCTTAATATTTTTCTCTTTAAAATATTTGACATGAACTTACGAGTATACTTTAATAGCTTGATACCAGAAAAAAATCGTTAATAAGTTGACCAAGATTACAATTTTGATGTCCAATCGGATGTTGATCATAAATAAGTTCCGATATATGTGACGACTAATAACAATTTTTAAGCTTACAATTTCAAGCAAAATTCAATACACAAAATATACAAAACACTTACAGCCAGTACTATTGAAATATTTCTTTTTAATTTAGAGTTTAGTTAAAAGTTTTACTAGAGAAAAATTGACATCTGATGTATGTAGGTATATCTTTTCTGTAAATATATTCAACGTTTATTCGTTTTAAATTATTATCGTTTTCGGTTTAAAAGTGTTTTTAATATGTTAGCCTTAATAATATCCTTATAATAGACCTTATTTTTCTAAGATATAAGTTTAGTTCGCTATAACTAAACTTTAAAAAAATATTTATGCACAATATGATGAAGTGAATCATCTATCAAAACAAGCAAGCAAAATTTACATTTTAATAGGAGGTGATTATTTAAATTTCATACCTAGAATATATTTTGCATTGCATAATCTACATAATATTAATAATGTTTTATTGTTTACTGGATGTTAGAGCTAAATAATAAATAAAATGTCAAATATAGTAATGACAAAAGAAAGGATTTACAACATCCATTAATAACATAATGATTTAAGCGACTTTATAATATCTACTTTGACAACAATACTTTGACATCACTGAGTTTTTTTTGAAAGTCAGACAGATATCAACCGTTAGGTGTTAGGTTATTATAAGTTGTAGATTAAAGATATTTTTATACTAAAAGGCCTTCTGCAAGGTGAGAATAAACCGCCCGAGCAAAGAGATCTTTGTCGGGAGGGATGCGCACCCGACTCTACACTGTCAATTTTTACACCAACCTAACCATGTAAAAAGCCTTTAATAAAAAGGTCGACACTTGACAACAATACGGTAGTAGAAAGTATATTATGTATTTTGCATAAAATAATTGTGTAGTCTTATAATGGTTTAACTAATTAAGCGAATTGCCCATTATTGTGAAACGACGCAAAAACATACCGATTTGGTAATTACCTGATACAAAAGTAATTAAAAAGCGATTTTATTCTTTTTATATCATAATAACAAACGATGTTTTCCATTCCTATTGTGAGAAATGAATTATCCTGACCGCAATAATGTGGACAGTTTTAATGTTGGAACGAGGTATAATATAAAAAAAGGTAACAATTTTCTTGGAAAATCATGTAAATTGTTATTATTTGGTGTACTGATGGAAATCTGCAAATTGGTAATTTATGAAGGCCTATGATATTACAGAAGTTATTTTGCTATAATCCGCATTTTTTTAGAAAATCTATTTAATGTTAAGTGTATAAAGCAGAAAACGTCCACATACTTGTAAATGCACGACCAGTAATAACACTCACAAAACGCCGCTACCAACAACACACCATACAAGCACTACACACATTCACCACGACAAAATCGTAATGCCTATGATAGTGGCTGACCGTTATCCGTCAACGCGTAGCTTCGCTCGAATAAGCGCGACTCCTATCCAGTAAGGGTCAAGGTGTGTATGGGGGCGTCGCTACCTGAGCAAACAATTTCGACCATTTCTTATATTATAAAAAAAATATATATTTGGGACAATACATCTATTATGAGTGATAGACAACCGTTAAATGTATCTTTTAAATAAATACAAAAATACTCTTCTGTGCATCCCCAAAGTAAGTAGATTAAATACATCTGTTATGAGTGACAGACAACCGGTAAATGTATATTTTAAATAAATACAAAAATACACTCCTGCGATAGGCCAAGTAACATCGTTCTAACTAACTAATAAGTTTACTAACCATAGTGATTATTAGCATCAACATTAATGACAGTAAATCAGCTTCTCATAGTGTGTAAACCGATGCATCGGATGAAAAATTAATGAAAATTAACCAATGCATGGATTAATAATATATTCTATAAGAATCTAGTGGACAAAGGGAATTGAAGTAATGAAGTGAAACACTAAAAGCCTCGCCGTACTCACAGTTTGTTTGCTGCAAAAATGCCATGAAATTGCTTTTACCGGGCACAAAGTGTAACCCCGGGCAATATCAAAGTAGGAGCTTGTTGATTGTCAAATTCTAAAGAAAAACGTATCGAACGTAACTCAGAAATTTCCTGCAAATTTGAAGGTGCGCGAGCCCAGTACGGCGGAATCTATTATTATCGGAACAGTACATTTTATCGTTGCTTTCTTCCAGGAACGCATTATTAGGTTACTTCTTCAATCTTTTGTCTCGATTTGCTTTTGAATGCTAATGGTCTTACGAAACTTGTACAATGGAATGCTAATTTTGTGAGAACTATTTTATAGCAATTAATGTTGAGTTGCCTAACTTTTTTCCGTGCTCGTAAGCCGTTTAGTTCTTTGGTTTAAATGCTAGGTGTAACGCAACTTTTTACACGCGTGAAGTCGATATTTAATTCTGAGTGAACATATAAATGTTTGTAGCCTTGATGTTAGAGGTTCGAGCGTGTGTTATTTACCAAGGGTTAGCGGACTCAAAAGCGGGCAGAGTTTGGGTCAAACTCAGACAGATGAGTTTTGCAGAAAAAGAATGCTTAATAAATGATAATAATTCATCATGCTTTACATTGAAGGAGAATTCAATTGAATTTGTATAATGAATTAACAATCCAACTTTATTATCACTTACATTAAACACTGATATTGATTTGTCACTCTAGCTTAGCTTTTACTATAGCTGTCAGTTCATTGTTATCGATTTTCGTCTCCCGTCCAGGTGATTTATTGTTGGCATTAAAATTTCTAGAACGGAAGCGTTCAAACCGCACAACGCGTTCATTTGCGAAGCTCGCTTTGTATTTGACTGATATTGCGTGCTGTCCAAATAATAAAAGATGTCGTTTTTTACAGTAGTATTATTAAAAGGTAATAGGAAATATAATATCATTATATTGATAACTAATCCTATTTTTTTACATAATGTTAACTAATTTCTTTAGACATAAATACACATAGTAATTTCTTATAACATTTGCAAGCATAACTAAGTTATTTCGTTTAAAATATTCAGACTGTTTAGCAATCATGACTAATATTTGATAGTGAACTCATCTAATGATTATTAACTTTAAAATTACGAGTGCTATAGAGTTACTCAAACAGCATTTAAGTCACACTGTATAATAAAATAGCATAACTTTTTTTTTACTTTTTTATCCGTTGTACGCTCTGATAATTGTTTTAATACTAAGACGTTAAACATCGCATACAACCCTAATCAACTTGCCTTTTATATATTTGGATCAAAGTTAAGAAAGAGCCAGTAATAATTAGATAATATTTAAAAAACCGATTTCCGATTAATAGAGCTTTACGTATAGCCCAAAGATGTCACAACCAGTAGTCGGAAATATTGAACAACTTTATGGTACTCCAGGTAATATTTCTTCCGCAAATTCTTAAGAGGGGTGACAAGGAATTATTAATTTGTGTAGTTATAGATATAAATTTATAAAATTTAATAGCGGACTCAAATATTTCACAAGATTAATAGCAAGACAAATAACGCTTAGAAAAGCTTTAAGTACCTAAGCATTACAGTACCAATACAGAGTTGTATTCGTACTTTAATCCCTAGTACTGGCCCGTTGGCGCAGTGGGTAGTGACCCTATCTTCAGCTCCACGGGTCGTGTGTTCGATTTCCACAGAGGGCCAACACTTTCTATAAACAATTTGTTGGTTCTTCGAGTCTGGGTGTATATGTATTTAAAACTATATATGTATATATTTACCAGTTGTCTCTGTAACGTTTTCCCCCCGTACCTATGTACATATCAATTAATTTACAAATATGGTGAAGTATACAGATACTTCACCATATTTGTAAATTAATAATATTTAAAGGAGGTTAGAGCGCTCGCGCTCTACCATCGAAATACATAAAACAAGCGCATAAGCGCTAGCGCTTTAAATTATATATATTTGGCACGTGATTCGTCTAGTTGGTTAGGACCCATTTAACGTTGTGATTGTAACAACTCAAATCCTTTTAGAGCGTCAGAGACCACAGATTCATCAGATTAGAGGAGTAAAATAAACATAAATTATTATTAGTTATTGCACAATAATCGCGCGACCCATAAACAGGTTATATATGTTCAATACATGAACAGATCCCATATATTTATTACATGAACGCAACCTATATAATCATTACACGAACGCATCCCATATATTTAATACACGAACAGATCCCATATATTTTTTACACGAACCGATTCCATATCTTCTAATACATGAATAGATTCTTTATGTTCGATACATATATATGTTTATTACACGAATCGAACCCTTGATATATAATAATAAAAAAAAAATGCTGAACATTCAGAAGGTTGAATGTTCTTTATTGTAATATTTCATAAATAGCCATGAGAGAGGATATATTAATTTTGATATTTTATATTTAATTATATATTTGTTTGACATCAGTATGGGACATATAGTTATGTCAATAATAACTGAAATAATGTATTTTAAAGCCAACAGAAGGATCACTCGATTAACATACTGTAACTCTCCTAAAACCATCCCGATGGGAAGTTCAAGATAATGGAAAGATGAAGATAATTTTTGAAGCCATCAGAAAGATCATTCACTCGATCTAACACCTAACCTTTAAACAACTCCGTAGAGTAGTTTAAGCAATGTGGTATCCTTCTCCCGTGTTTTATATTCTTTCGATATGGAAAAATATAAAGGGAGAAGAGATAGTCAGTAGCTCCTCACCCGCTACCAACGGTCAGCTCTGTCCATAGGATATGAGACCCCCCCCGTAGGGTTAGGGTATGCAATTTATAGTGCGCCTGTGCCGACCATGTGTCGACCGTGTGTGTCCCATATTTATTTAGTATAAATGTTTTGTAATCTTTTTACTACGCATTACGGGAAGCAACTGTTTTTTAATATTAAAACTAGGCATCGCTGACGAAAAATTTGTGTCTGTATTTTGTATGTGCATGAGCGCAGCATTATATTCATTTTTAAGGACAGTCTTGGGTACCCTTCTTATAATTATAATAAGATGAGCAACTTAAAGGTGTCTAATTTGCCAGCTTTTTTGTATATTTTTTTCTGAGATAACTTCTATGGTTCAATCATAATAGGCAGAATGCAATAATGCAGATATAGAAAAAATTGGATTTATTAAATAAAATTTAATACATATTTAATCAACTCTTAACCTTATATAGATGACTTAGCTTTATGTTGATTTTAATCACATTATGCAGTGAATATGGATGGCTGGGGTTAGGCTATTCGGTCGGGCTACAATTTAATTGCGCTTTGCCTCGGCCGCAGTAGGGAATAGATGTACAGTTGTGTTCCTATTGATTTCGTTGGTCAATTGTTTCAACTTCAAAGCTGAAAAGTGAAATTCATACATATAATTTTAGACATTTCGTACGTTGATCATTTTTATGACACTGTTTATAGAGAGAGGGTAACGTTTGTCACTATTGTTTCTCAGTAAGGCCTATTAAGGAATTTTAACGCCACGTATCTTATACGCCCGTGCGAACAAGGGGTTAGGCGTCACGAAGTTCGCCGGATCAACTAGTACACGTATTATAAAAGTACTTTTTGTGTATTTTGTGCCTTCACTCTTACACATAATCACGTCAATACGTATTGCTATTAAATTATAAAAGGCTTTAAAAATATTGCAATCCTATTTCATAATAAACATAAGAGAGTTAAATATATATTAACAAAGGAGTAATAAAGGCGTTTCGAGGCGTCACGGGTTCAAATCCCGGGCAGGCACCAATGAGTTTTTCTATTAAAACTTATGTGTGTAATTGATAATTGCAATTCATCACACGCTTTTCGGTGAAAGAAAACACCGTGAGGAAACCTGTATATCTGTAGAGAATTGAGGGAATATATGTAACCTATCATTCCGCATTAGAATAGTGTGGTAGGTCTTAGCTCCGTTCTTTCTCTCGTAAAACGGAGTGTGAAGGCCAATACCCAACAGTGGGATAGTACCAGACCGTGGTAAGAAATTAAGGTGGTCTATTCTACTTAGCCGAATACCAGACGTATAATTTTAACCGTAATATTATTTTATATTAACGTGAATTCACCCAGAACCGATTTATGCGGACAGCCACTGGTTGTCCGTGGTTCATGCGGCACGTTGACCTCCATAGAGACCTCGATTTCCCTACCATTTCTCACCTCTTTAAACGTTTTTCGAAATCTTACTTCGAGAAATCTGAGGTTCTACCTACATCCCAGTTAGGTCCGACCATAGAAAAAATAGGCGTCCAAAAAGCGTCCTGTATGACCCCGACGATCAAATAACGATCGCCAACACAGAAACACGTAATACACACACACAGCGTCTTCGCCGGCGAAGACGAGGTCCCAGTTTTCTAACGTCGGTCGGTCGTGGCTTCTCGCCACACTTCCGACGCCGCAATGACTAATCTAAGTCATACCATGAACCCTCCACTACGCTTGTAACGTTTTCCCCCCATACCCTTTGTACATATCTATGTACTTCACCATATTTATAAATTAATATTATTTAAATGAGGTTAGAGCGCTGAAATACACCACTGAAATACATAAAACAAGCGCATAAGCGCTAGTTTTATGTATTTCACTAGCACTTTTAAATTATATATATTTGGCACGTGATTCGTCTAGTTGGTTAAGACCCATTTAACGTTGTGATTGTAATAACTCAAATCCTTCCAGAGCGTCAGAGACCACAGATTCATCAGATTAGAGCAGTAAAATAAACATAAAATATTACCAGTTATTGCACAACAATCGCACGACCCATAATCAGGTTATATATGTTCAATACATGAACCGATTCCATATATTTATTACGTGAACGCATCCTATTTATTCATTACACGAACGCATCCCATATATTTAATACACGAACCGATCCCATATATTTATTACATGAACAGATCCCATATCTGTTAATACATGAATAGATTCTTTATGTTCGATACATATATATGTTTATTACACGAATCGAACCCATTATATATATTTAAAAAATGCTGAACATTCAGAAGGTTGAATGTTCTTTATTGTAATATTTCATAAATAGCCATCAGAGAGGTTATATTAGTTTAAATATTTTATATTTAATTATATATTTGTTTGCCATAAGTATGGGTCATAAAGTTATGTCAATAATAACTGAAACAATGTATTTTAAAGCCAACAGAAGGATCACTCGAGTAACAAACTGTAACTCTCCTTAAACCATCCCGATGGGAAGTCCAAGATAATGGGAAGATGAAGATAATTTTTGAAGCCATCAGAAAGATCATTCACTCGATCTAACACCTAACCCTTAAACAACTCCGTAGAGTAGTTTAAGCAATGTGGTATCCCTCTCCCGTCCTTTATATTCTTCCGATATAGAAAAATATAAAGAGAGAAGAGATAGTCAGTAGCTCCTCACCCGCTACCAACGGTGAGCTCCGTCCATAGGATAAGAGCCCCCCCCCCCGTAGGGTTAGGGTATGCAATTTATAGTGCGCCTGTGCCCTTGAGCACAGGTTATTTATAATATGTTTTATAAACACCCGTCATTGCTCTTAAAGAGAATGGGGTAAATAATAATAATAATAAATAAGGACCGTAGTCCAAAATAAGGCACGTGTGCCGGGTTTAATACTAGGACCTAAGTCCAAACTTCATTTCAGCCGTAGCTGTTGAGTTGGCGTTAGCCATAATTGTTTTGATGAGGCTTAAAGCCTTTAATTGTTGATATAAATCAACCAATTCTTATAATAAGACAGTGCTTCTTGCCAACAGCAAGCATTTCAAGCGGTACGTTCCGCGTTCGTTGTCACCACGTGTAGTGGAAAACACAATAGCACGAAGCTAAAACTGTACATGACTCCTCGGATATCACATAACAGTAAATTGTTGTAATCGTTGGCACCACGCGTAGTGGTACATATATTGTAGGTTTGCATATGACTCCGTAGAGATCACATAATAGCAGGTTTTGTATTCGTTGATACCACACGTAATGGCATAAATTGTAGGTTTGCACATGACTCCTCAGAGATCACATAACAGCAAGTTTTATGTTTCGTACCACACGTGGTGGCAAATATTATATTTAATAATTCATTACTCCGTAGAGCGTTATATTTTTATATTTCAATTATTTGCATTTATAGTGCTAGCACTATTGTGCTAAATAGTTTTATTTATAACAAAATGTGTCGACGCCCGCTTGTACTGCGTCCTTCTGGCTTATAGCACCTTCGGCATACAAGAATTAGTTATTTATTTGTTACACGTAGCAAACTACGTAAGATAGAGATATAGCACAGGCAACACTTTCTAAAGCTAGTCCGCAATCTTGTTAGTAAAGACCCGACCAGCGGCCCTATGACATGCTATAATGTCGTAAACATTCGTGGTATCACTGACACTAAGCTATGGGGAAGCCCTCAGAAGGACTATCACACGTCACATGTAGGTTTTACCCCGCACGCTCCATGCAAAACTATGAACAAAGTCCACAGTTCGGTTCCATCACTGCTATGACATCGCTTCGGCTAGTAAACTAGACTCCACAACATCTAGCAACATTCGGTCGTGATTCCGGCACTACTGAAAGACAACAGACATCGTTTCCAACGCCAAATCATCAATCAGTGACATTTAAGAAACCACATTGTACCAGCACTACTTTTGGAGTCCTAGGCGTCCAAAGATCAAACAAGGCTTCACAGTAGAGATCGGAGATCAATACCGGCCTAAAATTCAATCCGTATCACCCAAAACTCACCAAAGTAACTCTAGCTGCTCTGTATCAAGACGGAAGACCATCATGATATTCACAGCCTGGAGTAGACCGAGGCGAGGCTCGCTACAACGACCGAAATCATTGCAGGCCTGAAACCATCAATCCGACTCCAGTACTCACCAGAGTCTAATTCGGTACAGTGCCCAGCACCACTCAGCGAAGTCACCCTCACCAAGTTATATTCAGGCACTATAAAGCGTTCGAGAATAATAATAAACTTGTAACATGTAATAAAATATTACATTAATTTTTTTTGTGAGATAAAAGACCGAAGTCTCTCACAACACCGTTCAGGCAAGCCGAAGCTTTAAATATATGCTAGGGATTATGGCGCTACCCTGTACCTGGTGCGGGAAACGTTAGCCTTCGCCTTTCAGCCGCTCGGCCGCAGCGCTCCCGGCAACGTCCGCCAGACATCCACCCACGTCTATTTCCCGCGACTGTCGTGACGTTCGGTCGCAATGGAAAATTTTAGTATGGAAAAATGAAAATGTATGGGGAAAATTTTGAAAAAATATTTTCACGAAAAATTTACAGATATATAACGGGTATCGAAAACCCATTCTGAAAACCCATATAACATGACAAACAAATATTTTATATATATTTACATTCGTCAACATACTAACGCTTCAGTACACAACTCTACCAAAATGTATGTAAGGTTGGAACCGTCACACGCTTCGCCCTGAGCCGTGGTCGGGCCTCACAGGAGGCACCCTTAGGACGACGTTCCCCGATTTAAGTAGAGCTTCTGCGCTTTACTCTCTGCATTTCGCAACCTCGACGATGCTTCTGCGCTCGCCCGTCCCGCCCGGTGACGCCGTAGAAGCCATTAGGGCTAACAGCATACAGTCAGTTCGAAAAAAAAAGTGAATTCACCACTTAAAGATAGTTTATAATTCAGACAGATTATATATACCGCTGCATTTCAATTATGGTTAACTCACTCATCTTTACATCGAGGGGTAAAAAAGGTTGCCACGCAATTATCCCTTTTCATACTCGAGACGTGCTTAGGCAATATAAAGAGATCCCAGGTTTCAGTATATTTTACCAAATCCATGGGTCTCTTATTCAATTGCTTTCAAATATGTTTACCAAACCCAACTCTCTCTTTGCTTTTTATATTAACAAACCGAACACGTAGTTAGTTTTAGTAATATAACATATAACATTTATTTATGTTTTCATTATTTTCTTCTGTTTATATTTTTTTTAATAATCGTAATTGATTATAATTACTTATAATTGTTACTACATATTTATTAAAATACATAAAAATTTATAGAATGTTTGTTGGATTATTTAATACATAAAGGTGTTGGTATCCAAATAAATAAAAACAAAAATAAAGTTTCTTTACCATACTTAAAGGGATGAATGCAGTGTGGATGCTAAATTAATACTGTTCTTTAACAGTATATAAAAAAATTTGACAAGTCATGGGAAGGCAAGGAAGCTGTACTATTTTGGTTTTACAGTACCTTCTCGCAAACCTAAAGATCTTTTTTGTGGATGACGGGAATTGATTCATATTGTGATTAATTTCTGGTGTAGTATTTACACTGCCAAATTAAAAATGATATAATCATACGGAGAGTAAAACTTTTCAAGTCATCAGTCAAAATAGAATGAGAACTAATATGTCGTCTCTTACCATTGTAATTTATTTATGGCAGTTATTATAACTCTTACAGAAATTGTAGTTGCAAAGGTCTATTAATATACATATATTAAAAAGGTATCGTCATCATTCACCTGCTCTTATCCCACTCTTGGTGGGGTCGGCACAACATGTTATAAACATGTTGTCATATGATTCAGCTACGTATTTTACGACCGGCCGTCTGCCTGACGTCAACTTACCTTAGTCTGTTACGACACTTTGGTAAGAAATGGGGGTGGTCTATTCTACTCAGCCGGATACCACAGGGTGGATATTAAAAAGTTATTGTAAAAAATAAAATATACATATAACTAAAGGTTGATAAAACTTGATAAAAAAAACCTAATTTAACTTAAGTAAAAACTTTTAGAGCTTCGCTGTCAATGCTTACTTAATTGCCTTTATTATCCCAGTATACTTACCGTTGATAAGTATAAAACATAAAAAAAAATTCATGACCTCGCAGTTTCCTATATATTGTCACCCCTAAAGGGCACTTTCGATAAGGGTCTGACAACATTCATTGAGATTGTTTGAAAGGACGAATCCCCAGATAAATAGATAAAAAAGTTTTTAGTTTTAGGGAAATGTTTTCTATTTTAATGGCTGTTAGCTTTTGCTTGCAATACATAGAAGAAAAAGAAATTCTTACAAAGTCCTCTGTTGGAGTGTTTTTGTAGCAGTATATGGGATGTATAATTCTTACCTTGTTCATATATACCGTATATACTGGGTACCCAATAATATAATACAATACGTACATGACTATAACAGTACATACAACATAAAAAAGAGATACGTACAAAGGAAACACACTATCTCAAAGCGCACCACGTCAGTAACACCAGAGCCAGTAGGCGAGAGTGGACGTGTAGTGACATACAGTTAGTGTGTGTTTAAGCCTGGGCTATATTTATACAACACAAGTCTATACTCAAACAAGTGAACACCACAGTTCTTATAATATAGGTTTCTTAAATATATTTCCATGCCACAGGATACTCCTTGGAACCGATGGTCCCTTGCCAAATCTTTAAGGGCTTCAATAGTCCCAATATTATAATTTAGATTTTTTTTAATTCAAAATATGTCGTATAATTATAAACAATTCGTGTCTTGATTTATAGAAGCAGGCGTTACTTTGCGGAATTCCATATTACTAGCAATATAACAGAATCTCGACGATTGTTTCGGGGCGAAACGATCGTCGAGATTGTGGTGGTGGGTGTGTGTGCTGCTTTTGTGTTCGTTGTTGCTGGTGAATTGCGCCTTGGGGTGCATGTGGTGGCTGGTCCTGCATGTATAAGGTGCGTAGATTTTGCCTGCTTCATACACATTGGCTTTGCATACATTCACTTAACCCGTGCGGATTATAGCAAAGTAGTTAGTTCTGTTATATTGCTTGTAATTCGTGTCTTATAATAATATTATTTTTGAGCATTTTTCAACAATAAATTAGTTTTCAAAACGCTATGTTATATTCTAAATATGCTATGATATATAAGAAGATATTATATAAATATCATCTTATATATATTATAGCATTTCAAAAATAGAATATCAAAGTTAGGCTGAGTAAATTATTGTTGACATGCACATTTAATAAAGCACACGTCCACGCTGTGGACATATATTGCACAAAGCACATCTGTGCTCATCTTCATCGCGTACGCAATTCATAATGAGGAATACACGACACGAGGCTTTAAATCTCTTTAATGTGGCACAAAAGGACCATTCGGCGGGCTTGTGGAGTGCATAATATCGTTAACTTAATGGTGCAAACATTGAATCGCGCGTAGTAAAAAAAGTATCGGCCTGTTACAATCCCACTGCTGGGAATAGGCCTCCTCTCTCCGTTTCTGGAGAGAAGGGTTGGAGCTAAGACCTACCACGCTGCTCCAATGCGGATTGGTCGGTTACACATATCCCCAGAATACTCTAGAGATATTTAGGTTTCCTCACGATGTTTTTCTTCACCGAAAAGCGTGTGATAAATTGCAATTACCAATTAGACACATGAGTTTAAATAGAAAAACTCATTGGTGCCTGCCCGGGTTTGAACTCGTGTTCCCCTCGTAAGAGTCGCCCGGTCTCACCGCTGGGCTATCACAGCATTACTATCTTTTTTGGTTATATTGAGCATATTGATCACGTTTCGGTTTACAAAAGTGAAAGTTATACATTCGATTGCTTCTATAGATGTTGGGTACAGAAAATTTCCCTTTATGAATATGAAACTTGGTATAGAACAGTTTAATATAAATTATAGCTGGAGGCTGTTCACAATAAATAAAATAAAAAAATATATAGGGCAATTACCCACATGGTCGTCTGCCCCGAAAGTAACTAACTTAATATTTGTGCTATGGACATAGTTAATGGTGATAGACAACTGGTAAATGTATGTATATATATAAAATTTTAAAAATTAATTCGGTGATTACTTTATTATATGATTTTGTAGTAAAATGTTTAAAAACTTAATCATAATATTAAATATATATTTATTGTTTAGTTAGTTATTGCGATAGTTCAGGTTTAGTAGGAAATATTGCTTTGTCTAGCTATGTCCCTTACCTAACAGTATTACATTTGGTCAAAGGCCACGGCTAAAATGTTGCGGCGGGTCCTAATTAACTTGCTAATTGTAGGGTGAGATCTAATTAAGTAAGTATTATGTTTAATAAATAAAAGCTAAGATATTACGAATATTATATTCGCAATAAAAATATACAATTTAAAGATTGTATCGTGAGTATTAATTTATAATCGTTAGCAATTTCCTCTTTGACGCTTATCACGAATAGAAACAGACTCTCTTATAACTATATTCGTGATAAGCGAGTGAGTGACGGATAACTGGTAGATATACTACATATATAATTTTAAATACATACTTAAATACAAATATACACCCAGGCTCGAATAATCAACAAATTGTTCACGCTACTACTACCCACTGCGTAAAGGGGGCCATTATTCGAATTAATTAGGCCCTACTAATGCAGAGTTTTCCGACAGCGTCAAAAATGTACTTACAAATCGATTTTTTAAACGTACTTAATGCATTTATTGAGATCGCCACGGTGCGATATCAACATCTGACTAAGTTATGCGCATGCGCATGCAAATTACTTTAAATGGAATGCATTTTAATTCGTTCTAAATGCACAACTGTGATGGCTAAACCCTTACTGAGTTGACCAGTACATGGGTTTTAACGCTTTAAATGATAAACCTTAATAGTTTATTAATATTTACTATCAATATTGTGCTCTGTAGAAAATATAGCAGTAAACATGTATATTTATGCAGAATACCAAAGATCATTACACCCCAGTTTGATTATGTTTCCGCTTGTATGCAATGTACGAAGAAATTAGTTTTCAAATTTCACTTTAAAAAATATATACATAATTTAAAGGTACTCTTAAATCATACGAGTATAATTCTTAAACAACCCGCTTTTTATACCGCTATATTATGGTCTTGCTTCCATCTTATGTTATATTATAAAGGAAACCATAAAAATTGATACTGAGATCTATTCTAATAAGGCTTTATATTAAAGTTCATATATGAAAGAGATCCCTTTTAGGGATAAGTCTTCCTTTGCACATGTGCTATTTTTTTGCTTTGCTTTTTTATATTATTATGTCTGTACAATAAAGAAATAAATAAATAAATATAATAAATAAAGTTCTTAAATTTAATAATGAAATAATACATATAGATGTCAAGTATAGAGTTCAACTATTGTCGCAGTATTAGCCTATTACACATCGAACAGAATAGCTCTTATTTCCTGAGGAACCGATGGGGAATGAATGTCAAAGGTTTGTAGGATGTGGTGGACGTCCCTTTGTAATTTGCTTTGTAATAGGATTAGATCTAATGGTTCGAAGTCCTCTACTAAAGTGTTGTGGTTGCTTGTAATGAACACGCTAATTGCAAAGCTAGATTTCAGTATACTGTTTCTGTTGCAATAGTTATTTAAATTAAAATAAAATGTGTAAGGTATTTGTCACCAACAATAAACCGATGTAGAATACATGTACTATAATATACGGAGAGAATTTTGGAGAGAAAGATTAGAGCCAAGACCTACTTCGCTGTTCCAATGCTCATGTGTAGGATACACATATCCCTAGACATCTCTAGAGATATGCAGGTTGCCTCACGACGTTTTTCTTCACCGAAAAGTGTGTGATAAATTGTAATTACCAATTAGACACATTAGTATTAACAGAATGACCCTTCGAAAGAGTAGCATGGTCTCACCGCTAGACTATCATAGCATAGAACACATAGTGATTTGAAAAAAAAGTGGGCAAAGTTTCCCAAGCCAAGACTCTTTAGAGAGATAGATCGGAATTTAAGACACACCGGGATGCTTCAATGCAGATTTTCAGGTTACACATATTGCTGGAATTCTTAAGGGATTCATGTATTCTTTTGAGATTTACTTACATTGTAAATTGTTTAATGTATCAATCAAACGCGTATCGTATTTACGTAATAATGTATCCGACATTTGATGGATTGTATACAAACTCTTAGTGGTCACTCGATCTCCGTATCCAATTCTCACTGGGTAAAATAAATGCCGGAAAAAACATACCAGAAATCACACCACGATGTGAAAGTGGGATGGATAAACACACTTTCGCATCAATACTCATCATCATTTACTTGCCCTTATCCCACTCTAAGTGGGGTCAGCGCAACATGTTACAAACATGTTGTCATTTGATTTGGCTACGTATTTTACAACCGGCCGCCTGCCTGACGTCAATTTACCTTAGTCGCCTCTTACGACACCTCGGTAAGAAATGAGGGTGGTCTATTCTATGCAGCCGGATACCACATGACACTAAGTGTCATGTGGTATAAGGTAAGCCTTAGTTGCCTCTTACGACACCTCAGTAAGAAATGAGGGTGGTCTATTCTATTCTGCTGGATACCACACGGCGTTTCGCATCAATACTATAATTATGGACTTAGATAGTGTTTAAAGAAAAAAAATTATTCAATACAAAAATAAATTTATTTTAAGTATACCCACAGCCATCATTACCAATCACATAGCTTAAGACTAAATGACAAAACTTTTCGATTAGTTTAGAAAACATTTTAAAGCAACTTAATAATAAAACTAAATTCTTTCTTTTTTGAAAGTTATAAAGAATTTTAAATTTAGAATTTTAAAAAAAACCAGAGCAAATTGTTTATTGGTCTGTAGTTAATGTATACCTTTTCTTGATTATCGTATTAAAATGTCTTTATTAATGATATTGCATTAGTTTCAGTGTACAACTAGTAATTGGTATACAAGATTTTTATTTTTATTTTAGAATATAAAATTTGCCCACTCTTATTTTCTGCCCATCGTCTTTATTGTCATTGTTCTAAATCCTTATTTATATCACTTTTATGTCATGAACTGATGAAAATCCCATACTGCCATTTTAAAATTATTTTAAACATTATTGAGCGAAGATATCATTATTGTTTACCTTGCATTTTAAATTTTTCCTGAAAATAGAATAATACAACATATGTACAAATAAGAAGTATAAACTAGAGCTTCATAAGTAATGTGGGTTTTAAATGACTACTAAAGTAATATAATTTACTTATCAATTTGTGTTACAAATTTACTACGGTGAAGTTAGGATTAGGAGCAATCTTTTCAAAAATGTCATCTTCAGAAAAGTAATGATAGTCTTATTTTGCGATTTAAATCGCTGATAACAGCAATTTTATAGTACTCCGCAAAGGAACGTCTTAATTCTATAATATATTTAATCTTTTGAACTTAACGAAAATATGTACTGACTTACTTTCTCTTTGAAGTTATTTGGCCATTTCCTAATAAGCTGCTTACTTTGACTAATGACTGCATTATAAAACGTCGTCACTCTGAGTTGTTCTTCAAATTTTACACAATGTTCCAAAAGCGTCGGATATAAATACATTAATTCTGCGTGATCCAGAGTCGGGAAGAGATGATGTAGGGCGTGGTTGCCAAAACGGGTGATTGATTTAAAGTGGTCTTCTATGTACTCGACCCTCTCAACTACCGTATCCAGTTGATGAATGCCCCAATCTAAGGATTCATCCCTGGGAATAAAGACATTGATGCATTATGGCAATATATTTTACAGTTATCAAAATGGTCCTCATTATTGTGAGTTGTTACATCTTTATGACAGCTTGGAAACAAAATGAAATATTACTTTTGAACATAATCAATTAAGTAAATTTAATAAGTTGTTTTTCTAATTTGGTCACAAGATGTTTTCGATATTTTTAATTATATAATAATAAAGACACCTCCAGGATTTGTATCGGGTATGAAAATACGGATAGTCCATTATGCATTTAACACTATATATATTTTCTATTTACTGTATCGCGGATTATAGCAAAATAATTTTATTATTACTTTTGTATTATGGATCTCCGCAAAGTATCGCCTAATTCTATAAATTATTATTAAATTGATTCATTGTATTTATCTTTCGTGATTCATCGAGATTTAACTATTCGTTTTATCTACTTCATATTTAATGCTAATCATTTATGCTTTCTATTTTCATAAATAGGTTTGTCAATACTTTTACCACAAATTTATTGTTAGAATAATCGTAACATTTACATTTCGCTGTAACTAGAACAAATATCACCCATCGTTTCACTTATGGAACTGTTAGTTTCATAATTTAATGATTAACACACCTGGGTATATCGCCTTCGAAAAAGTTTGTATGCCCGTGATGTCCTGCGGTCAAACCGAATACCATAAACACGAAACTAGATATTATCACTGTCGCTAGCCATACGAGGATAGTCCAAGGCAGGAATAGACCGCTCAACCACCACATCCAAATAGGTAATAGAAACGGTATCACGTTATCCCATGTGAACTTCTTGTCATATAAATGAAGTGCGTTAGCCACGAATCTATACAAAAAATCTAGTTTTAAAGATCACCATGAGGTACTGATTAAGTGAGGTAATAATTGAGTGATCTAAAACCTCTCAATCGGAATTCTGATGCTATAAATCCCAAATTTAATAATTTAATAATAACACTACAATGGGTTCGTTTGTGTGTAAAAGAATACCAGCCATTAAAACTAAAAAAATTGATTTGTCTAGTAGAATAAAGAAGAGATTATTGACTCTTAATCGAATAGTCACTTTAATCACTGCCTTCAATAGAATTCATTAATTTATACAGAAAAAATACCTTAATGTTATAAATAAAAAAATCTACCTATTAAAAATGTTACAATGTACTAAAGCCCCGAAAAGATATTTTTAATTATGTCGCATTTCACCTTTAAAAGTAAGATGATAAACGTAAAAGTAAAAAAATGTATTTTTTTTTACTTTTAAAAATAGTACAAATAATTTAGTTTACAAATTATATTTTTATATTACAACAGAAGTTAATACAATTAAATAAATAATTTGATTTGATAAATTTAGCACCTATTATTTAAATCCAAAAGACATAAATGTGAAAAGAATTTTAAAACAGTACATAAAAATGTTTCTACTTACTCTTTCAACAACATTGTCAAAGAAGTAAATGAGAATATGATGGGAAAGAAAAATGATCCCATTTGTGCCCATACAGGTTTGTTTGGCAACGGGAGATATTGTAGGAATGGTTCCAACATACTCAATTCCAGATCATTCGCCGTGTTAGTATGCATGTGGTGTGATAAGGAATGAGATATTCTCCAGTCACTGAAACAGAAAGGAATTTAATTAAATCGCTTCGTGGTCTTATTGAATAATAGTAATATCTAGTTCTCATCCCAGTTTCAGATTGATCAAGATCGCTGGCTAAACTCTACAAGGAAACCTATGTCTAGCAGTTGGGTCACAGAGGCCTCTCTTATACTAAGATTGGAGATTATGTTGTAGGGTGTTTCTAATATGTAAAGCGATACATATCATAAAGTTTGTAAATAGAAACCAGGTATCCTCACCGATAGAATAAGAAGTGAGTCTTTCGGATAGTTATTCTATCTGTTCAGTAGGACTAGTTTCGAGCATATTCGGGGCCCATATTCATAAGATTTTTATAAGGCGCTATCGCGGGGGAAACTCAGTTCTTACTCAAAAATATATGAATACTACTCACGATAGTTTAATTTAAAAAATATATAAAAATGATTAAAGTAAAGTTGTTTAGGGGATATTCTTATCCCGTCTGCTAACCCTGCCAAACGCAATTGTCAATATCATCTATCCGCGATTCACTGCCAACTGAACGTCTAGACTGTGAAGATCGAAATGCGATAATCCTTACTGTTGTATTTTAATAAATATTAAAAGCTTTTTTTAACTTGCTTGTGAAGGTGGAATCTCACAAGTTAAATTTGACCTACTTCTCGGTGTCCGATTGAGCTGAAATGCAATGTCTCGATGACATTGCATTTCAGCATGATCTTGATAAGGATGATCTGATGCTGCAGCCAGGATCAGCTCCAGACGAAAGAACTCCTCAATGGTTAACAGTAGTAGGGACATGAGATTTTGTTAAAAGTTTTTCTAACTTGACTTGTTACTAGTACACTTCAACTTTGGGCGATTAAAAATGATATTAAATGTCTTACGAATATGTAAATCCACTGAAGTTATAGAGGTACATGCGCCAATTATCCGCTCTATGAAAATAATTATGGGCGCAAACAATTAGCCAACTTAGAATATTGCCAAGTATAACCGTCGAAGCAGCTCCATATAGTACATTTTTTGTCCAAAGCCAACAACAAAGTGGGCTCGCAACCAATACAGAAACTAGGAGTAAATCCGTGATATGATCACTTTTTTTTCTAATGTCCTTTGGTAAATCTTTGAGTTTATCAGCAATTTTTATTTTCAGAGTCTTGTAAAATCCATCTTCTTTGAATGTAAACGGTGAATTCCTGGGAGTTTGGGCTTTCTTAACGAAATACTTTGGCAAAAGCGCTTCAGCTACGGCGCTGTTTATATGGTGTGTTTCAAAGGCTTCAGTTATATCCGTTCCCTGGAAGCAGGAAAATTATGAAACTATAACAAAGTTTATGTTATTAAAAATATATGTAATAAAAATATACTTCTAAAGTGCATGAATGTGTAAAGGAAGTCATTTACTTAATGTAGAAATCCACGCTTCGTTTCATATGAATGTAGAAATATAAAATTTCGTTTCATTACTTCGTTTTAGCACTATAATTATAATTCTACTTAAAATACTTATCATGAATTTTGTTATTGCTTAGTTCTTTTAAATACATAAATTACAATAGTAGATTACTAAAATGTATAAATAAGTAAATAATAAGATAAATATATTATACAAATGTATGATATAAGCAGTGCCAACGGCTTTTCTCGTGATAAGTAGTTTATCACAATGCTTTTGCTATTTCAATTTACGTAAAACCGTAATGTACTGATTTATAGAAGCAGGCGTTACTTTGCGGCATTCCATATTACAAGCAATATAACAGAACTAACTACTTTGCTATAATCCGCACGGGTTAAGTGAATGCATGCAAAGCCAATGTGTATGAAGCAGGCAAAATCTACGCACCTTATACATGCAAGACCAGCCACCACATGCACCCCAAGGCGCAATTCACCAGCAACAACGAACACAAAAGCAGCACACACACCCACCACCACAATCTCGACGATCGTTTCGCCCCGAAACCGAAGCATCATCAGGAGGATAGGCTTCACGACAAAAATCGTACTGCGCCGCGCTACCCATACAAGCAGTCTTAAATAGTTCAACTCCCACCAATACCCTCCCCTCCGAACACATGCAGTAAAACGGAATTAGATATATTTACTTGCTCGTTAATTAAGTGACCATTGTTATTTTTTATTATCTCAAGCTGCTCTAACGTATTGAGTCGGAGTCCCTTATCACAAGTGTGGAGAATATGAAACGAATGGTCATTAGGCACTTTATGACCGCTTTCTAGCAAATGTTTTGCAAAATTAGAATTTTGTGGTTTATTATTCCTAAACGCAGCCATATGTTCCCGGAATCGAACCGCAAAACTTCGGCCAGTCTGACCCACATATGTACCGTTGCACTCAGGACAATCTATTTTATAAACCCCAGATTTTTTACCCTTATCTAATGTATCTTTATTTTTACACAAAAAACTACGAAGCGATTGGTTAGTTTTAAAAGAGAGTTTAGTACCCGATTTTGATTTAAATATATTTGCCACTCGATCTGTTAATTTTCCAAAGTAAGTCAGACTGGCTTTATAGTTAGTTTTATTAAAAGATGGTACCGCATACAAAAGTTTAGCGACTTGAGATTTGTGTTTATTTTTAATTATGTTTTTAACCGTGTCTGTAGTGTAACCATTGGAAAGTGCTATCTGGTAAATTTAAATGTTATTTTGGGAAAATAACATTTAAATTAGAATACGAAGAAATTGGATCACTGAACTTTTTAGACTTGATTATTACTCGAGTTGATAATAAACATTCATTTGAGATCTTTCGCAAACCGACTTACACCGATACGATCATACCGGCTTCGTCTTGCCACCCTTGGCAGCATAAACTTGTTGCCTTTCATAGCTACGTCCATAGGTTATTGTCGGTCCCTCTCTCAAAAAACAGCTATGAAAAGGAGTTACAAATAATTTAATAAAGTATTACGAAAACGACATTTCATATTTCAAATGGTTTAATTGTGTGAAGTATGACATGCACAAAAAAGGAGTAGAGCCAGGGTTGCCGAATGATAGGAGAGAAAGGAATAGAAAAACATAGCCAGGAGAAAGAATAAAAAAAATGCTACAGCTTCAAAATTGACCATAGTGTGGTATCCGGGTGAGTAGAATAGACTACCCTCATTTCTTAGCGAGATGTCAAAAAAGACGACTAAGTTAAGTTGAAGTTAAGCATGCGGCCGGTCGTAAAATATCTATCCAAATCACATAAAAAGGTGTTTAAATCATCTTGTGCTGATCCCACTTAAAGTGGGATAAGGGCAGGAGTATGATGATGACAGTTTCAGAATAGAATCAGTTAAAATCATAATTCGTCCCTTTTACAATTTTTCAACCATATCACCTCTTTAGAAAAGTATTTATCTATTTAAGCACGACGAAACACCACACATGCATATATAATCATATACACTTACACACACATACACACGAGTTATTAGACTTTGTATTGTTGTTTTGAATCTCGTTTAAATTTAGACTTTCTACAATTATAAGGTGTTTATCAGAAACCCAAAGTATATCGTTTGAAAGATGTCACCACTTGTAACACTCTCTAGCACAAGTGTTGTTAAACCCTTTTCGGAATATTTGCTGTCATTAAATAAGTAGTATAAGGAAACTGTATTCGTGCCTACTATATATATAATGATTTTATTAACTAATTAAACTATTTTTGTTCTTATTTTTTTGTAACGTTAGGAAATTTATTCATGACATTACTTTACACTCATCACACCCAAATGATGCATCATCAGAATGATATTCGAGATCAAGTTATAAAGGTCCTTAACATTGATTATAGAAGATGAATATACTTTAAGTCATAAAAATAAAACCTAAAAATATAAAAAATAGAATAATAGAAAACAAAAATAAAATTTAAACACTTTCAAATAATGATTCTTTGATAAATGTATGCAGTCTTTATATTCATTGTCTTTGATGACAGTTTGATGTTATTGAGACCACCAGATGCACTTAACCCCTCGTAGGTACAAGCGTAAAAAATACGTCGCGTTAAAATTCCGTAACAGGCGTTATAAGAAGTTTCGTATGGTATATTCGGCTCAACGCCCTACGCCCTAACGCCTAAAATGGAACATGCGCGATAAAAATACGTCGCGTTTTAAGTGCGCTGTCGTGTGAACAGATACCTGGATACACATTTGTTTCATTTCGACGTATTTTTAACGCACGGTAAAAATCCTCTCGTGCGCACGAGGAATGTCTCGGGTACCTACTCCAACTGGACGTCCGATTTCCAGTTTGGAACGCCGATTTCGGCAAGTCACCTGCGCCCCGGTCGACCCCGGCTTATTGTATGCAAGGAATCGACTTTCCGGTCTTTGATGATACTTACATACTTGATGAAATATATCTGGGATCTCTCCTTCTTCTGTGTCAACCGATGGACGTCCACTTTGGACATTAGTCTCTGCATGGGATTGCCACAACACACTTTCTTGTGTCGCTTGAATTCAGCGGCTCCCCGCAACATTTGTGAGATCGTCAGTCGTTGTAAGGGGAGGCTCATCCCAATCAGTCTCCTCAATAGTCAATCTCACCTGTCGAGGCTCTAGCAACCGATAAATGGCGGTATTCCAACCATTACCTATTCATATAGCTGACCTAAATACTACCAGACCAACCGAAAGTGGGTAGCAATACTGTCGAAGAAAGATTCTCCGACAAAGATTCTCCGAGAAAGATTCTCCGACAGTGTTGCCACCCGACAGTCCAATGCGATAACCAATTGGCATCCCAAGCGTGGTGATTACTGGTAAAACATTCATGGTAATCTATGATCTGTTCTTTATAATGTTTAAAAAGTGTATACCTTCGTGAATTCAAGCCATTGAGAACCTCCTGGATGCAACGGCACAAAATCAGTCAAATCGTAAATATCGTCATGTATTCTCCAAAGACCTTCTGCTCCATCTGTTTCTTGTTTCCCTACTAACCATTGCCTAGCAGTTTTAAGGTTTAGGTCTCTGTATAATGGATACGGTAGTTTGGGGAAGCTGACTTGTCGTTTATCTGGGTCTGGGGTCATATTGCCTGTAATAGATGTAAAAGTATGTACTTGTTTGTGGCTACACTACTTTTTGTTTTGCTTAAATTTTTTATGGGGATAAATGTGTGTATTTCATGTATTTGTTATTGTTTTTCGATTTTGTAGTCAATGTTTTAGATATTTGTGTTAAATGGATTATACGAGAAATGTATTCTAACATATTGGGAATTTTTTGAGTAAGTTGCTAAAGTTGTAAGTTAGCCAGCATATTTTTTGTATTTTAAATACACATATCAGTAACTTATATTAAATTGGATAAGCGCTTCGATAAATTTGTGATTAAGTTATTTGTATTCAATTTTTATTGGATAATAATGTTTTATTTTTTTGTGTAAATTAAATTTCATTCGTCTCGAAGTTCAAAGTATTTATTTTCATGTACAATATACAGCTTTCTGGAGCAGACTGTACAATGTTAACAACGAGTTTGAACGATAATAGATATAGATATATGTATTTTATATAGACAAACAGATGTTAACGTTTAAATTGCATGATACTCTTAACCAGGGTAAGTTTTCACGTGGTGAAGTAAAAACTTACGCGGTTAAATTACTATTTTACCCATAGGCGTTTTGAATAATTTGAGTAAAAGATTGTTTGAATAAACCCCGCATTAAAAAATTACGGCAAAATTTTTAAGACTAAATAAATTAATATATAGGACAATTAATACGTGTGTCCGTCCCCAAAGTAAGTAACTTGAATACTTGTGTTATGGGTGACGGACAACCGATAAATATATAATTTTGAGTACTTAAGTACATATATACAGCCAGACTCGGACCAACGAGTTTTTTAGAAAATGCTGGCCCTCGGCGGAAATCGAACCGGCGACCCGTGGAGTTGAAGGCAGGGTTAGTGCCACCTGCGCCCCCGGGGCAGATTACTTTTCTTAACTGTATTTGAAGTAATGCTTATTGTTTTTCTCTAATCTATTTAGATAAGTTGCTCCAAGGCAGATTGTAAAGATATCCATAACCCTGTCCTTATCTAGAAATTTGTCTATTTCTCAGTTTTGCTTCAACAAAAAGCGCACACCAATTTGTAAATATCACATAAAACTCATTGTTGTCCACCGGGTCCACAAACTGTAGGCAATACTGGCCAATATCACTTATGACAATACTCATTAAAGAAATACGCTTAGCATTGAATTCATTATACTAGCCCACTTCCGTTTCGTTTCTTTATAAACAACCTTATAAGTCTTAATTATAAGGTCTCACAAGGTTGTATACATGAACTTGATATTTACCTTCATCAACAATAAATAAAACTTCAGCGTGCTCGTGCAGAACTCACTAATTATAAAAATTCCACAAAAACAAATACGTAAATAAAACCAGTTCACTAATGACAAGCGATTATTTATCAGGTCTACGTTTATATCTATACATATTTTAAATTGTGGCACTATTTGATAATGAAAGAAGATACGTACCAATTTGATTTGAATTTATTTGTTTACGTTCCAATTTGATGGAATTAAAATGTTGTTCAGTTAGTTCAAAATATTATTTACTACTATTTGACTATATAACTTACAACACTCGACTACTCACTTACAGTGTTAGGCCATGACTGGAATACCGTGAAGTTGCGCCCGCGTTTTGTTTTGGGGTTCCGTTATATAATATTATTAACGGCCATTATAAAATAACGCCATTATATATTTACAGGTGTGATTGCTGACAGGTTATTTTATTTCTGTGGAGCCAATTCTTAGTTATTATGTTACTAAAGTGAATATCTTAAAACATACCTACATATACAGCTAAACACGGTTTTGCTTTGAAATACTTCAGCTATTTGTTGTTCATTCACCGCTTTTCTTTTTCTTATACTTCTATAGGGCTGTTTTCTGAGTCTCAGTAAGGGGATAAATGTGCTTGAGGCTGAAGAATCTGATCTAACCATTCACACTTCTTCCAGAACCCAAGATTACGTGTACTCGTAGTATTCATCAAGGGTTACCATTTTTAAACCTAATAAAAACTTATACATGATTCCTTGCGGCTTATACTCCACGCTTTTCCCTCATCCATCTATGGAATATTCAAATGCAAGAAAGAGATGTTACTAAGGTTGAAATATGAAACAAGCTGTTCGGACTGTTTGTTTTCGTTAAATTTCGTGGTTGGATCGCCTAATTTATTTCATGCTCTGTACCATGCAATAGCATCAATCAGTTCTATCTATGAGATTAAACTATAAGTGATATATAAGCTGTAATAGCCCAGCGGTGAGACCGTGCGAATCTTTCGAGGGGAACACGAGTTCAAACCCGGGCAGCCAATGAGTTTTTCTATTAAAACTCACGTGTCTAATTGATAATTGCAATGAATCACACGCTTTTCCAATCCGCATTGGAGCAGCGTGGTAGGTCTTAGCTCCAACCCTTCTCTCCAGAAAAGGAGAGAGGAGGCCTATTCCCAGCAGTGGGATTTTAACAGGCTGCTACTAAAGTGATATATAATAATTATTGTTTTACAGTGTTGTTTTGCCCATTATTGTTGCCAGAAAGTTACGTATTAAAATATTGTACAAATTCTGTTTTTTAATACTGACATAATATTTATTATTCGTAACTGTCTAGTTAGCATAAATAGAAATACCACTGAGGCTAATTAGATATTACAAATTCATTTATTCCGTTCCAATTTGCCAATATAACTTTTGTTTTTTATAAAGTCGACTTAGACGCTAAAAAAACTGAAATCTAAAATAAATATTCTTAAAATATCTTACAGGGATTTTTGCTAAAATGTTGAAAATTATATCAACGTTTAAAAAAAATCGCTTGTTCCGTATATTCGAAGTACTCCAGATTCATCGTAGTACAGTCGACTTCATAATACAAGGAAAAGCCAAATACAAATTTTGAGTAGTTTAATTTTTAGTTCGTAAATCCAAGTTCAAGGGCCCCTCTGAGCTCTGGGCCCACGAGGTACTGCTACGTCCAGCCTGCCAGTGGCACTGGTTTTTTAATTGGAATATTCCAAATGGACTTTCTGGTCACTTACAATATAATAAAAAAACAAACACTGTATTTAATACTAATGCCAGATTAGCCTTTAGTATTTACCTAACTTTATTCAGCTTATTAGAAGATTAAATTTTAAAACTTAATCTGTTGATTCACGTTATAATATAAGTAAATTACCTTGAGTAGTTGTCATTGACCTTGTTAAACTCAGCTTCATGCGACTGTTTTGTTGCTAATATTTTATTTACAATGCGAATATAAATGAAATATACTTGTTAATACTAAATGTATAAACAAAGAAAAATAAATAAATAAAAAAGTTCATGATACATCGAAGGTCACATAGTTATTAATGACACAAGTATTAAGTTACTTACTTTGGGGACGGACGACCCTGTGTGTGTCTCATATATTTATTTATTTATTTATTTATTTATTTATTTATTTATTTATTTATTTATTTATATTCATAGGAGCAGGTCATATTGCTAATTTATATTTCAATTCCGTTTATTTTGTTGTTAAAAAATAAATTATTAAATACTGTAAACATACAGGGATCACAAAATATACGTTTTCGTCTATACCTATTTAAAAAACCATTAAGATTTATATCGATTTTCAAGAGGTATATGTACAAAATAAAGTTAATAAAAGGGATGGCGTTTATCAGTCACAAAGAAATAGCGTATATTGCTGTATAACCCATTTTATTTAAGAAATTTAGAAATTGATAAATAGAGATTTAGCAGGTGTCCTTACGTATATTAAATAAAGGTATTGTGAAAGTAACTATTATAGCAGATTCGTCGAATCGAATAAAGAGAGCCTTATTCCTTTAGAATAGAATTACAAGAATGATATTAGTACCAGTTTCAAATGTTGTCATCTACTTTTTAGTATTCGAATAGAACTCCGGGGTTTCTGTTATCAGGAACAATGACGACAAGATTACATTAACGCAAACTTCTACACTTAGACATAAATATACCGAACCAACAAATAAAAAAGATAATAATATATTTAATACATACATTACAACATAAATCGGACCACTAACAACGAGACAGTGCCTATCTGTTTGAGCACTGACAATTTTTAATACAACACAGTTTTATTAACAACACGACAGAGCACTTAATAGTCGTATGGAGTCTACTTTTAAGACGTCGGCTGACTTTCATTTACACAAACTCTACTTTCGCTCCTATACATTCCCAGAATTTGACCCAATTCGGTTTTGACGTAAACTAAAGACATACGGAATATACGCTGCAATTTAATGAGCTAATATTATAAATTATCAGTTATTACATCGCACATCATAAGATGGATGTGATGTGATAGTGTTGTTTGTCCATTGTCAGATAATTGAAGGATATGTTTATTTATTTATTTATTTATTTATGGACAACCAACAATAGTCACATTTTAAACATTTTCTTAAAATTACATATTCTGAATTAGTTTACAAATGTTATATTAATTAAAGGTTATCTCGTCATGCGTTATAATACTTAAAGCTACAGTAAAATGTAATAATGTCAATATATAAAGTGTCAATGTCTTAATGTCAGTTCATAAAGTAATAATTAACACAATAATTAATTATATTATAAATAACAAGAATATTATATAATTTAGTTTAAATTACTTTTTTTAAATTATTATTTTGTATTACTTTTTATTTTATTTTATTTATTTATTTCTATTTATTTTTCTTATTTTTTTATTAAGAATTATGTTAACAATGTTCCTATTTTTACCAAACAAAAATTATATATACTGGATAAAGTTAGTATTGTGTAACTCTGGATATAAACTGGCCACAATGAACTAACTATACAATAAGACTAATGAAAAACAACTGAATAGTAGAGACTTGCATAGTGAGTGACTATTGTAACGTTTTCCCCCCATACCCTTCGTACATATCTATATACTTCACCATATTTGTAAATTAATAATATTTTAATGAGGTTTGAGCGCCCGCGCTCTACCACTGAAATACATAAAACAAGCGCATAAGCGCTAGCGCTTTTAAATTTATATATTTGGCACGTGATTCGTCTAGTTGGTTAGGACCCATTTAACGTTGTGATTGTAATAACTCAAATCCTTTTAGAGCGTCAGAGACCACAGATTCATCAGATTAGAGGAGTAAAATAAACATAAATTAATATTAGTTATTGCATAATATTCGCACGACCCATAAACAGGTTATATATGTTCAATACATGAACCGATCCCATATATTTATTACATGAACGCATCCTATATATTCATTACACGAACAGATCCCATATATTCAATACACGAACAGATCCCATATATTCAATACACGAACAGATCCCATATATTTATTACATAAACCGATTCTTTATAATGTTTATTACACGAATCGAACCCTCGACATATAATAAAAAAATACTGAACATTCAGAAGGTTGAATGTTCTTTATTGTAATATTTCATAAATAGCCATCAGAGAGGATATATTCGTTTTGATATTTTATAATTAATTATATATTTGTTTGCCATCAGTATGGGTCATAAAGTTATGTCGATAATAACTGAAATAATGTATTTTAAAGCCAACAGAAGGATCACTCGAGTAACATACTGTAAGTCTCCTTAAACCATCCCGATGGGAAGTTCAAGATAATGAGAAGAATAAAATAATTTATGAAGCCATCAGAAAGATCATTCTCTCGATCTAATATCTAACCCTTAAACAACTCCGTAGAGCAGTTTAAGTAATGTGGTATCCTTCTCCCGTCTTTTATATTCTTCCGATATGGAAAAATATAAAGAGAGAAGAGATAGTCAGTAGCTCCTCACCCGCTACCAACGGTGAGCTCCGTCCATAGGATATGAGCCCCCCCCCCGTAGGGTTAGGGTATGCAATTTATAGTGCGCCTGTGCCCTTGAGCACAGGTTATTTATAATATGTTTTATAAACACCCGTCATTGCTCTTAAAGAGAATGGGGTAAATAATAATAATAATAAATAAGGACCGTAGTCCAAGATAAGGCACGTGTGCCCGGGTTTAATACTAGGACCTAAGTCCAAATTTCATTTCAGCCGTAGCTGTTGAGTTGGCGTTAGCCATAATTGTTTTGATGAGGCTCAAAGCCATAATTGTTGATATAAATCAACCAATTCTTATAATAAGACAGTGCATCTTGCCAATAGCAAGCATTTCAAGCGGTACGTTCCGCGTTCGTTGTCACCACGTGTAGTGGAAAACACAATAGCACGAAGCTAAAACTGTACATGACTCCTCGGATATCACATAACAGTAAATTGTTGTAATCGTTGGCACCACGCGTAGTGGCACATATATTGAAGGTTTGCATATGACTCCGTAGAGATCACATAATAGCAGGTTTTGTATTCGTTGATACCACACGTAGTGGCATAAATTGTAGGTTTGCACATGACTCCTCAGAGATCACATAACAGCAAGTTTTGTTTCGTACCACACGTGGTGGCAAATAATATATTTTGTAATTCATTACTCCGTAGAGCGTTAGCGTTATATTTTTATATTTCAATCATTTGCATTTATAGTGCAAGCACTATTGTGTTAAATAGTTATATTTATAATAAAATGTGTCGACGCACGCTTGCGTTGAATTCTTTTGGCTTAAGCACCATCGGCATACAAGAATTAGTTATTTATTTGTTACACGTAGCAAGCTACGTAAGATAGAGATATAGCACAGGCAACACTTTCTAAAGCTAGTCCGCAATCTTGTTAGTAAAGACCCGACCAGCGGCCCTATGACATGTTATAATGTCGTAAACATTCGTGGTATCACTGACACTAAGCTATGGGGAAGCCCTCAGAAGGACTATCACACGTCACATGTAGGTTTTACCCCGCACGCTCCATGCAAAACTATGAACAAAGTCCACAGTTCGGTTCCATCACTGCTATGACATCGCTTCGGCTAGTAAACTAGACTCCACAACATCTAGCAACATTCGGTCGTGATTTCGGCACTACTGAAAGACAACAGACATCGTTTCCAACGCCAGATCATCAATCAGTAACATTTAAGAAACCACATTGTACCAGCACTACTTCTGGAGTCCTAGGCGTCCAAAGATCAAACAAGGCTTCACAGTAGAGATCGGAGATCAATACCGGCCTAAAATTCAATCCGTATCACCCGAAACTCACCAAAGCAACTCTAGCTGCTCTGTATCAAGACGGAAGACCATCAAGATATTCACAGCCTGGAGCAGACCGAGGCGAGGCTCACTACAACGACCGAAATCATTGCAGGCCTGAAACCATCAATCCGACACCAGTACTCACCAGAGTCTAATTCGGTACAGTGCCCAGCACCACTCAGCGAAGTCACCCTCACCAAGTTATATTCAGGCACTATAAAGCGTTCGAGAATAATAATAAACTTGTAACATGTAATAAAATATTACATTAATTATTTGTGAGATAAAAGACCGAAGTCTCTCACAACACCGTTCAGGCAAGCCGAAGCTTTAAATATATGCTAGGGATCATGGCGCTACCCTGTACCTGGTACGGGAAACGTTAGCCTTCGCCTTTCAGCCGCTCGGCCGCAGCGCTCCCGGCAACGTCCGCCAGACATCCACCCACGTCTATTTCCCGCGACTGTCGTGACGTTCGGTCACAATGGAAAATTTTAGTATGGAAAATTGGAAATGTATGGGGAAAATTTTGAAAAAAATATTTTCATGAAAAATTTACAGATATGTAACGGGTATCGAAAACCCATTCTGCAAACCCATATAACATGACAAACAAATATTTTATATATATATACATTCCTTAATATACTACCGCTTCAGTACATAACTCTGCCAAAATGTATGTAAGGTTGGAACCGTCACACTATAACATATTATAAGTTTTAAGGACAAGCTAATATTACTCTCAAACGAAACAAATGATTATGAAAGGGGTCCATACCGCATCTATTAGTAATACCTAGGCATTATATTTTACTGTGACTTGCTTCGGCACTTAGTGTCAAATATAAATGCTAGATCATTATATTACATTATTTGTTTGGTTTGTTGCAGACGTTAACGAGAAATAAAACGTAACGTGTCCAATCGTCTGAATTAATTGAATCAACTTCATAGTCAGTTATAGTACCCGGCATTAAATAATGCACATCGATGTTTAGAACGAAAGAGCCGTCCAGTTCGGTTTCGTAGAGCGCTGTCACTGTCACTCAGTTAGTATGTTTTTAATTTAATTTTTTTATGATCTATTACTCCAATATGACGCGGTTTAGAACAGACTTTATAGACAGGCAATTTAGTCATTGAGGCACTTCGTAATGATTTCAATAATAATCGGTATTCTTAAGTCTACCATCAACCTTATCTAATTACAATAAATATTACCATACATTAATAACAAAAGTAAGCTACTAATTTATATGTGATATTTTAATAATAGAGCAAACTAATTTTGCGTTACGTTTAATTAACACTTCTCGGAAATTCGGAGTAATCTTGCTACACTAACTAATGAAAAGCCATGAGTTCCGGGTTACAGAGATGAGTATGTATTTCTTTTTTGCGAGTTTTAATGAAAATCAAGGTAAAGCTAAAGGCGACTTCTATAATTTAATCAGTTGTTTATTGCAAGATGCCTACACATATATCAATAGTCCCTTGTAACGAGTATCGAATAATATTTAACATAACATCCAACAATTATTTTTATTTATTTACATTCCTTCAACATACTACCACTTTAGTACATAACTTTACTTTTATATATGTAAGGTCGATACCGTCACTCCCTCCTTATCATACAACCTCAAATTATGAAAATATAGTTACTTTTTTTTTTATCATTTTTCGGAAATAAAATTCATTATATGTATATCGTGTCCGATTTCAGCGTTATTTGCACAACAATGTTTAATTTGTTCAAACTTAGTTCTGGCCCTCTTTTAAAATTTTCATATTATAAGGCCTCCGTATGAAAATTATATCGCGGGTTCAATTATTAAAAACGTTAACAAAAGAGATTATTAAATTATCTGATAGAAAATGGAATGTTAGATAATATTACGACAACTAAAAAGAAATCTTATATCTTTGTCATAAATATAAAGAATAAAAAGATAGAGATAAATAAGTAAGTAATAATCATTTCTTATCACACTGTATAACAATGGATTTTTATCACAGTCTAACGTATAAAAAAATACATGTTATAATTTTAATCACTTTAAGATCATATCATTTGCGGCGAGATTTTAAAAGTATACATCAATATCTTTCTTGTATATAAATATATATAAGTATATTTTTTATTTATTTATTAATCAACAGAGAAAAAAATACAGGAAAAAAAACAGCAATAAAGAAGAAAACATAAATTGTAACGGACAAAAGGGCGGTCTTGTCGCTTAGTAGCGATTTAGAACCTTAGGGTTGAGGATTATTGTATAGTTAAATACATACTAATAATACACACAAACGTAGACGATAAATATACACATCATAAAAATATATAAAAATAATCAATATTAAACCTATATACTAAAAAAATAATATAGTATAAATACACAGCAAACATATTAACAATTAGTTATTAGTAGTAATTTTTAAAATAAACTAATACTAATTTTTAAAATAAATAATTAGTTTAGTTTTTAAACTTATAAAAAAATAAACATATTTGTATAATCATAGATAGCAGATGCGATCACTTGGTGATTTTACTCATATAGCAAATATCTCTATAATTTTCTAATATTTGAAAAAATAAATACAGTTGTTTTTTTTAATATGAAATATGATAGCTGACTTTTATGCGATTGTTTCATTGTTTTAAATGAAATCCCAAGTGTCTACTATTCTCCTCTCAATATTTTTTTCAACATTAAAAGAAAGCTCTTCCAGAATATAATATAAAGTGATGTATCATATAGTTAGATAAATAAGTTATTCTATAACTATTGCTTTGCTATCACAGTATTCTTAGTTAATTGCTAATAATAATGAAAAGGCATGAACGATTTCGATTCGACAGTTTGAAAGATGCACCTCTTTAAATTATCTTTAATCATTTAAAAGTGAAATGCTTCAATAAAGTTTTACTTTTTCTCATTGTAGGCTTTAATATGATAAAAATAATTCCGAGGAAATTTGTACATTTCGAGAAAATTTTAGAGTTGATTCGCTTCTGTTTTATTATTTCATTTTTATTGACAATTTAGAATAGAACATAATAATAACAATAACTTAATGTATAGAACATCCTATAATATATTCGTTTAATCCGTTCATATAAATAATTCTAGTGGTAACCGCGACATCGTTCACGTTAATTTTAGTTTTTAAAAATACCTAGTTTTATCCGTTCCGGTAACTTTGATTGAAGACAAGTTTACGCATTTCGATCACGGATGAAAAAAATTATAGTACAATTTCATGATTCTCGATTTGTTATTCAAATTCAATAATATATCGATAAATGATGAATAAAATTCGATTATTATATTAATGTTCAAATTTCGCCCTTTCATAATATACTCTTTCATAATTAACAAATTGCTTGTTTGGATAATTAATATTAAATTGGATTAAACAAAACTTTTCAGTCCGTCGGACCCGAATTATTTTCAGCACGAGGTAATTTAAGCATTCAGTAAATTAAATAATGCATAAACGTTTATATTTTGTGGAACTTTTAAGTTTGTTATTCGTTTATTGAAGTGGAAATATATGAACTATTTACATTTATATATTATATAATTTGTATTTCTCTATATATTTAGATCTTTAGCTTTGCATTAAATATGTATTATAAATGTATGTTCTAGTAGTATAGATGGTCATTATTATTATATACTAGCTATGCCAGCGGCTTCGCCCGTGTGGAAATCATTGTCTCAAATTTTTTCGCGATTTGAAAATTTTGAACGTAATAGTAGTTATTTTGAGCCCATAAGAGATATGCTATTACAGACTTTTTGTATTATTTTGTAGGTCCACAATTCTTTAGTACAAAAGTACTAATAAAATTATTATATGATATAGATATAATATAGTCATATTTTTAAATAGTATTATAGGTTGGATCAGCTTGTAATAGTGTTAATTTTCTTTTGTCGACGAATTAGTGTATGTAGTCTATTATTAGCTTATAGTGTCTTTTATTAAATCTCATTATCAGGAGACCACTGAAAATCAGCAATCGGCTTAAGCTTCCGGTCTGATTCTTTTTTACCTTACCTTACAACCGTAATTGGTGTTTGTCATTTTTAATTAAAATGTTTTATACTGACAATGACTTTTAAGTTTAAATAATTATATGTGTATCATGAAAGGCGACTGAAGATCTCCTTCTTATTCTAAATTAATTCTTATAATTGATTGATATTTGTGTTTTATTTATAATAAATCCACCATATTTCTTCACCTTTACTTTCATTTCTGTTTCATTCAATTATTACTTAATACAAATTTTGAACTTTATTTTATTATAAGTTGTTTTTAATAGAAATTGTACGTTATTTTTTACAACATTCTTTTATGCTCGCACGGGTATTATCCGAAAGATTTTGTATCCTTTTTATGGGGAACATATTGAAAGAATATTATATTTTAAAGCGGCTATCAAAAGGAGAGGTCTGAAAATGTCATAAAAGAAAGCAATTTTCAGTGAAGAGGCAAAGCCGTAAATTCACCCCATAACACTAGAAGTTAGTGTAACTAAGTGTACTTTTGTTCTTTGTAGCCATTTTGTGATAGTCGAAAATGAAATATTGAAAGTCAAATATTTGAAAGGATTTTGTTAATTATGTATCTAGACCCAAATTAAAGTTTTATTTACACACACACATTTTATATAGATTTTAAATATTTTAGACTGTCTATTTGATGAAATTGGCTTCTTTCATTTAATTCATGATTATCGTCTAAAATAATTTTTTTTGCTATGTTAGCTTGAATTTTGAAGCAGTTTTCTTGAGAAAACATTTATGTAGAAAATATTGCAATTATAGCCGAAATCAAATAAATACATACAAATATTATAAATCGAATAGTCTGTCTGTATATTGCGCTAAATAGCTGGACTAATATTCGTAAATTTGGTACATATAATATATAAAAATTCCGTTTTTTAACATTATTGGGAGTATATTAATATTAATAGCTATACAAGTAGTACTACTTGTATAGCTAATGTGGCCTTTTTTTTATTACAAAAAAAACTCCATCATTTTCCTGCCCTTATTCTATATTAAGTGGGTTCGGCACAACATGTTTTAGCTTACATTATGTCGTATCATTCTTCACCCTGGCACTACTCCCTTTACAGGCATCTCATACTTCGAACGATCCAAACATTCTAAAAAAACACTTGTGCAACAAATATTAGACATATTAGACAAATATTAGACATCCTTCCTTACAGGTATCAAAGGATTTAAATGTTATTTGCTATAAGATAAATTCTATTTTAGTCCGGGTGTAACAGGTGTCGGAAATTTATCATCAGACTTTACTTGTAACGATTTACAATTTAAATTTTATGAAAATTTATTCTTGAAAATTATGTCGCGACCGTCAACCGATCCTATCTGAATTTGCATTGAGTTTCTTGAGGGCAAAGCTTGACCCTAATAGGTATATATATTTCCTATATTAACATTGTTAAGAACCACCGTGTGGTATCCGGCTTAGTAGAATAGACCACCCTCATTTCGTACCTTGGTGTCGTAAAAGGCGACTAAGGTAAATGGACCCAACATGTGGTATCCGGTTGAGTACAATAGAACACCCTATTTTCTTACCGAGGGGTCGTAAAATACGACTAAGGTAAGTTGACGTCAGGCAGGCGGCCGGTCGTAACATACGTAGCCAAATCATGTGACAACATGTTTGTAACATGTTGCGCCGACCCCACTCAGAGTGGGATAAGGGCAGGTGGATAATGATGATTAGTATTGTTAAGAAATTGCCTGGCAACGTAGCCTACACTCACTTTAATGCGTTGACTTCATAGAATTTATATATAGAATTTCAGGTTATACAAAATGATTTAGAAGTATATAGTGGTTCGGGCAGACGTTTCTCTTCCTCTTTTGGATCACAATTGTACCACCACCCATTGTGATAAAAAATACGGGCTTTATTTCCAAATTTATCAAGTTAGAACTAGTTTAACAAATTTAAAAATGAAGAAAGCGTAATGTATTCAATTTTGACAGAGAAGAGAAGTAAAGAATTTACATTTTTATGTGGCATAGACACGATTACTGAAGTAAAGACAAAAAAAAAATTAAATTTCATGAAGACTGGCTAGGTTCTGGCACCAAGTTTTAGTTCCAAAGCTTTACAAGTCGTAACAAGTCTTTCGTCTTTTTAATTAATCACAATATAATAGAAAACATATAGGACATATAAAAAAATCAATAACAAAAAAATATACAATGGTCTTGCAGCTACATATATTTAGACTTAAAGCTAACTTTTTGCACATCTAGTAAATGTATATTGTTCCTAGAACTTAAGAAACGTGAGCACATGTGCTTCTTATCAATTTACTAAAATAATTAGGCGATAAACTTTAACCTGAGACGATCATTAAAGCTAAGACCGCACGTTCTAATTTACTTTGCATAGGTACTTTCTTATGTTATGGATCCTCTTCATAATTGGCGATTACAAACGATTAAGCGTGAGCACGATCGTGTTAATGGCATACTTAGTTGTACTCGCCAATGAACGCCTACGATCGCGGACACGCATCAATGGAATCATTGAATGACACGTATGTATCGTATGATAATAGGATGACCGTGTGGACACTTGCACGGTCACACCATCAATAATCATCGCCGATAGTGAAGTGCAGGCATTATGTTTTATGTCTGTACCCTTTTTCAGTTAAGCTTTATTTGTATCTTTTAATTTACTTGTACTTATATTCGAAACTTACTCTAATGCATCAATTTTGATACAATAAATATTTTTAAATTTAATCATTTTTAATAATATTTTTTTTATTATTATCACTATTGTTAAAGCTTTTGTTATTTTATTATTATTATTTATAATTCTTTTTCATTTTTTTTTGTATTTTTATTAATACTTTTATTCGTACACGTTATCTACTAAGACTGCAGGCATTATGTTAACTTCGTTCTATTTCTTACAAGGTTTGCTTTACATGACAAATATGATTAATCCGTGTGCGTCACACTACTTAGTATTTTTATTTATTAGCACAAATGGAAGTGCTTCTTTAATTGACTTGAACAGATTAATAAGCTTTCGGGTTTATAATATCTTTAATGGGCGATGAGTCATAAAATACCTATTACAATGGCCTTTAATGCAGTACAGTATAGTACCAGCGATAGTACAGTAGATATTTTATATTTATTTTTAGTCGTCAGATGCAAATTGAATTTCTATTGTGGTTAACTTAATAAAGAATGTTTTATATGTAACTAGTATGATTCAGTCCGCTTCGTCGGGCTTAATTTAAAGATATATTAATTACAGTTATAAAAAAAAAACTCCGATCACCATTTTACAGGAACAACCGCTTGGTCTAAAGATTGTCTGAAAATTTCATTAAAATCGGTCCAGCCGTTTCAGAGTTTATAAAGGACATACAAACATTTATTTATATATATAAGAAGATTGACTAAACAAACATATGCGAGTTAGTCATTGTTTACTTTATTCTGTATAACATATTATATTAGGTCCTTACATATGAAACTGGCGTTTTGTCGTACTGGTCACTTTGATCTCAAATATTACCTTTATGGTTAGGAATTCCAAATTCAAATTCATACAGCTATTTACTCATGCATTTGTGTTTCAAACCCCCTAATTCATTTGTTTTTTCTTCTTTTGTTTTTTTCTTTGTGTCACTCTGTTTACAAAATGGAAAACATGAAATATCGCGTTATTTACGAGTATGAGTTCCACCGTGGCACCAGTGCTGCAGAAACGGCTCGAAGGATTAATGATGTGTATGGTGACGGTGTCGCAAAAGAAAACACAGTGCGTTTTTGGTTCCAACGTTTTCGTTCTGGAAATTTCGACCTGCAGAACAAGCCTCGTGGACGGCCGGAGACCAAAGTTGATAATCAAGAATTGAAGGCTATTGTGGACGCGGATCCATCGCAAACCACGTCCGAGTTAGCTGCAGGGTCCGGTGTTAGTGATAAAACTATTCTCATCCACTTGAAGCAAATTGGGAAGGTGAAAAAGCTTGAAAGGTGGGTACCTCATGAATTGAGTGAAGCAAACCGACAAACGCGCGTCGACTGCTGCGTTACGTTACTCAACCGGCACAATAATGAAGGAATTTTAAATCGAATCATTACCTGTGATGAAAAGTGGATCCTCTACGATAATCGGAAGCGCTCATCGCAATGGCTGAACCCTGGCGAACCAGCTAAATCCTGCCCTAAGCGAAAATTGACTAAAAAAAAGTTGCTTGTTAGTGTTTGGTGGACTAGTGCCGGTGTCGTTCACTACAGCTTTCATAAATCTGGCTAGACGATTACGGCAGATATCTATTGTCAGCAACTGCAAACCATGATGGAAAAGCTAGCTGCTAAACAACCAAGGCTGGTCAATCGCTCTAGGCCACTGCTGCTCAGGACAACGCTAGACCACACACTGCACAACAGACGGCTACCAAATCAGAGAAGCTTCAATTAGAATGTCTTAGACATCCACCGTACTCTCCGGACCTTGCTCCAACAGATTACCATTTTTTTTGCAATTTGGATAACTACTTGCAAGGAAAAAAATTCAACTCCGATGGGGCAGTCCAAACCGCCTTCAAAGATTTTATTGATTCCCGCCCGAATGGTTTTTTTAGTAAGGGGATCAATGAACTACCTATGAGATGGCAAAAGTGCATACATAGCAATGGTACATACTTTGATTATTTAAATATATTTCATTAAAAAAAAACGACTTTATGTTCCTCCCATAGAAAACGCCAATTTCATATGTAAGGACCTAATATTACCACTTTTGTAACATTACTTCAACCTGAATTTTTTAAACCTAACATATATCTATATATATCTATAGTCTTCATGAAAAACTATTGGCGCTGACTTAATTACGCCATAGTTTTTGCCCTCCCGTTTTGCCTCTTTAAGACGTGTTTGTTGACTTAAAAGAAAAGAGTTTGTTTTTATTTCAGATTGACTATATCTTGCTTTTGTTCGACTGAGTTAATGAGGTAAATATGGCGATTGTTGCTAGATATAGGTTTAAATAATTTATTCTCAAAATAAGCCAATGCCAACTCACATGAAAATATAAACCACATACTACATAACTTCGGCGGTCACTGAAAGACCAGCCTACCATTATTGCGACTCAATTGAAGACGTAAACTAAATTGTTTTGCTTTTTCATACAATGACGTCTTAAACACGCATACTTTAAGTCGTTGCCGACTGACCGTTTGGAATGCGTCCTAAAAACATTTGAGTAAAAGAGAGTGAGTTATCTATAGTTCATATAACGTTTTCCTTTTGAAACATTACGACCCCCAATGCAATCCACAATTCATGGTACGAAAAGAAAGCGGTTGAGTTTAGGTACTGACTTTGAATATTTTATAGAATTAGGCGTTACTTTGCGGAGATCCGTAATAGTGTGTCACGGATTATAGCAAAATAATTGTTATTATTATATTTGTACTGACTTTGAATTGAATCGTTTTCTAAAAGTTTAGCGTAGGCCTAATGCTCGTTCAATGGTTGTAATTGACTTTTATTCAGCGTAATTTTCAAATATGTATTTTGCGAGTGATTTAAAACAGTTGAACAAGCTTACATGTTTTATATTAGAAGGTAACTTATTAAATAATTGTGCTCCTGCATAAGGGATATTTAAAATTTATAATTATATTTAAACTCTTTCGAGGGAACACTAGTTCGAACCCGGGCAGGCACCAATGAGTTTTCCTATTAAAACTCATGTGTCTAATTGATAATTGCAATTTATAACACGCTTTTCGGTGAAGGAAAACATCGTGAGGAAACCTGTATATCTCTAGAGAATTCTGGAGGTATGAGTAATCTACCAATTCGCATTGCAGCAGCGTGGTAGGTCTTAGCTCCAACCCTTCTCTCCAGAAACGGAGAGAGGAGGCCTATTCCCAGCAGTGGGATTGTAACAGGCCGCTACTTCACTTTTTTTTTACTTATTACATAATCATGTTGTAAAATATATTACTTAGGGTTAAGTTGTTTTGACTTTAAGAACACATTTAACTCATTAAATACTAGATTCTTATTATTTATACAATCAACGCCACATTATTAATGACGGAAAATAATTTAGCAGGAGTTCCACAGATAATTATGCTAAAACAGTGTTGTGAAGCATATTATACAAGTGATAAATAGCAAACACTTAACGTCATAACGTAAAGTAAATAGTCAATTGTCCTGACGGTTAAAATTAATCTACTGTCAAGAAGTATCTGGGCGGTACTTACGTTGAATGGGATAATTCGCGAATTTACGAACAAGCGTAGCGTATATTGTTTAGAATTATAACGTCCCACAAAGTTTATCGTGGAAGCGTTGAAAATAGGAAGATATATTAACTTAAGAGGCTTTTAATCTGTTATTAGGACGAGTTTATAAAAAAGAGAAACGCAATTTAACTTTCATTATTATTTTCCAATTATTAGATTAATTTAAGTGGTTTACTTAAAAGAATATGTTATAGTGTTTGCTAATAACTTTGGTTGGATATCTACAAGTAACTTTAATGAATTATTTTTAATAAAAAAATTATGTGCCACCTTAATGATTGTATGCGTTTTGTTACTTTTAATTATTACTCATTTCTGCTTAAACTAATGTTTTTTTTTTGTGTATTTATGACTGTATGCTGTGAGCCCTAACGGCTTTTACAGCGTCACAGGGCGGCGCAAAAGCATCGTCCAGGGAGTTAAAACTAAGCTAATGCCTTCTTGTACGAATTGACAACACTATGTCCAATCCATGATTTTGAAGCTTTGATAGTCTAAGTTAACATATTTGAACCCTCTTATGAAATATGTATTGAAATCATTTTCCCTTTAAAATATTTATCATCGTGCTCAAGAGAAAATTGAAATATAACGTGATGTGTGTTGTGCATACCATCTTGCTTTTATTTTATTAAAAACAAAGTCTATTTTTTAATTACTTGTCTTATAGCTGAGTTCATTTAGTGTTGATTAAAATGTTTATCGACAACGATAAATAATGGGTAATGACCATGTAATGCCTAATAACTAATTATAATGTTATGAAAAGTTTGGAAGTAACATTGTAACATGATACGTAGACTACCTTAAAGTGAAATCCTACTTCCTACTAATCCTACTAATATTATAAATGCGAAAGTTTGTGAGTATGGATTTGGATGAAACTTTACAGTTATATAGATTATACATCGGAATAACATATAGGCTACAATTTGTCATGATTTTATGTAATATAACGATACTTGTCAATAAAGTCGGAAAAAATCTGGCCTCTGAGAGCTATCTCGGCGTACACTGCGTAAACCATTAGAGTTTCAGAAAGATAATGTACCGTAGTATTGTTTGTCTTTAATAGTTCTAAATAAAAGTTCGCGACAGCATATATCTATCTTCTATGTGGAAGCCACTATGACCAAAATTGTGAATCATAAATTTAATTAAATTAGGTACTGTGGCAGACAAAATTCCTAGCGAGCGAAGCCGCAGGCAAAAACTAGTTCCTAATATATTTGAAACATCTACCGATTTAAAATTCATACAAAAGTAATAATAATATTATTTTGCTATAATCCGCGATACAGTAAATAGAAAATATATATAGTGTTAAATGTATAGTGCACTATCTTTTTTTTCATACCCGATACACGCAGGATTCGTAAAAATACATGCACAAACCTCCACCACTTCCACCAAAATACACAAGCACTACACATGTTCACTATCACAAACTCAACAATCGTTTCGCCCCCAACCGAAGCATCATCAGGATATAGACTCCACGACAAAATCGTAAAGATTTTTTCGTGCGATTTTGTTGATTTCGCACGAAATATGAAAATACGGATAGTCCACTATACATTTAACACTATATATATTTTCTATTTACTGTATCGCGGATTATAGCAAAATAATTTTATTAGTACTTTTGTATTATGGATCTCCGCAAAGTAATGTCCAATTCTATAAATTATTTAAATTCATATATTTTGAGACGATTGTAACTTTATAAAAGCATTCGATAAACACAAAGTATTTTTTTTTCAATGTGCTTTATAGAAGCAGGCGTTACTTTGCGGAATTCCATATTACAGTATTGTAACAAAATTACTTACGTGGATAAAGCGAATGCATGCAATGCTAAGTGTATGAAGCAGGTAAAATTCGTAATGTGCATTAGGATTTTGTCTAGAGCCTATCCTCCTGATGATGCTTCGGTTTGGGGGTAAACTATTGTAGAGATTTTGGTGGTGGTTATGTGTGCATTGTTGCAGGTGGAGGCGTCTTGGGATACTTGTGGTGATTTGTTCAAATTCAAATTCAAAATTCAAAATATTCTTTATTCAAGTAAACTTGTAAACAAGTGCTTTTGAATCGTCAACTTTACTGCTGGTTCGGAAAGCTGTTCCTACCGAGAAGAGCCAGCAAGTAACTCGGCGGTTGCTCTTTTTAAAATATAAATCTTAGAACTAGTTACATTTACTAGTTAATTTATTTATTACTGTCTTGTACAGGATTAGAAGTGCACCTATATCCACACAACCTTATCATCTAAGTTTTATTCAAGTCATTTTAACAGTGGTTTTAAACTGCTGTAATGGCATGGCCAAAATTGATTTCGGAATTTTATTATAGAATCTTATACCCATACCCACAAACGATTTATGTACTTTTGCTAGGCGCAAAGCAGGAGTCGCAAGCTTATGTCGGTTCCTACTTTGTCTATTATATACATCACCTATCGTTTTATAATTCTTTATATTTTTATGTACAAAAATTATATTGTTTAAAATATACTGTGAAGCAAATGTAAGAATACCTATTTCCTTAAACTTCTCTCGCAAGGAATCACGCGGACTTAAATTGTAGATGCCACGTATGGCTCTTTTTTGTTCTTCATGTGTAAGGTACGCGAATTTTGGCTGCTTTATACACTTAGCATTGCATTCATTCGCTTAAAACACGCGGATTATAGCAAATTTGTTCTGTTATAATTTCTGTATAATTTTTGTTTTAAATATATTTTAATTTACCCTCGAAAATCATAATTTTTAAAAAGGCAAGATTTTAATCTGAGTCACAATTCAATTTAACGTCATATTAACTAATTCAGTAAGTAAAACTAAGTATGGAGGCGTTACTTAATTTACAAGCGTCGACTACTTAGTTCTCGTACTTTAAGTGCATTAGACAGCGACAATTAAGCGTTCTTACTAACAAAGCTTTCCACTAAGCCATCGTTATAAATGCATTTCATAATTCAATTGAAATGAAATATTTCTATTATGCATTCGTAAAGCATATTCGTACTAGCGGTGAGACCGTGCGACTCTCTAGAGACGACATAGGTTCAAACCCCGGGCAGGCACCAATGAGTTTTTCTATTAAAACTTATGTGTCTAATTGATAATTGCAATTTATCACACGCTTTTCGGTGAAGGAAAACATCGTGAGGAAACCTGCATATCTCTAGAGAATTCAAGGGATATGTGTAACCTACCAATCCACATTGGAGCAGCGTGGTAGGTCTTAGCTCCAATCCTTCTCTCCAAAAACGGAGAGAGGAGGCCTTAGCCCAGCAGTGGGCATAGTAAGAGGCTGTTACTTTACTTTACTTTTATATTCGTAAATAGGCTGAGATAGCTTAGCAGTGAGACCCTGTTGTTTTTTCAGGGAAGGCGCCAATTATTTTTTCTATTTAAACTTATGTGTCAATTGATATAAGCAATTTATGACACGAATTTCGCTTAAGGAAAAGATCGTCAGGAAACCCGCATATACCTAGAGAATTCTGGAGATATACGTAAACTACACATCCGCATTGGAGCAGCGTGGTAGGTATTAGCTCCAACCCTTCTCACCTAAGCAACGCTGAGATCTGCCCACCAGTGGGATATTAATAGGCCCTTATTTTACTTATTTTGGCTAGGGAATTAAATTTTTTTAGATACTGCTTTTTGTAGTTCATTATTTATTTTTTTAAAAACACATCAGTTGCCGATATGTTCTATTAATACAATATTAGCTAACTGTGAATCCATAATATATCCTTTCTTATAACTGCGTATAACCAAACATTAATTTGTTCCATGTCTATATTTTTTTAAACGTATATTTTTTAAGTCTGTGATTGTACCACAATTAGCCAAAGGCTTATTCTCGTTTTAATAGAACAAAGAAAAGACAGAAGAACAGAGCTTTATTTTTAATCATTCAGAAGTTAGAGAAAAAAAGCTACAAATATTCTTTGAAGAAATTTGCAGATTTATTTATTTATTCTGATATCAAGGCTAAGTTCAACTTGCCTCAATTTGAATTCTGGACTTTAATATATTTTCTATAGGTTAGTGGCCTTGTCTTTCACAAAGTATGAAGATAACAAAATAAGTATTTGGAATATACCTGCATAGCAAATTTGCATACGTTTAAGATAACCTTTATTCTGCTAAGTTCATTTACTGAAAAATAAATATTATTTTTATCTCAAACTGTAAATCAGTTGGATAGAACCTTCCAATGTGGTAGGTACTCAAATATTTTATTTGAAGTTGCAAGAAAATAAATTATTGATAGATATTTTTTATAAAAATGCTTTTATTTATGATATTTTAAGATTTTATACTTTAAATACATTTAATAACAACATCTATTTAAATATAAACTATAACACAAGTCCGCAAAAGTCATGTCTGAATGTGATTGATTTTCTCAAAATTTACTAAACATATTTTTGTATGGTTTTTAATGAAAGATAGTGCTGTCCTCGTGGAAGGTTTAGGTTAATAGTCGTTACGGTTAAATTCCCGGGGGGTACGGGATTTACGCGGAAAAAATCTTTGTAACACTTATTTTCACGCGGGCGAAGCCGCTGGCACAGCTAGTTCTTCTCTTTATAAAAAAGGCTTTTATTTAAGATCTTTTAAGTTTTTATACTTTAAATACACTTAATAACAACATCTATTTAATATGTATTTGCAGTCAAAATCAGAAAATTAATTGCATTGGATTTTATATCCCAATATTCGTACGCATGCGAATTACGAGTATTTATAAAATCAACCCATAGATGTCATTCCATTAAAGTTCTTAGAGTGATTATTTGGCTTGTTAATTAAAACTATTTAATATACAGAACTATATCCTTCGGGCGGTGTTTGGTTTTTGTAATAAGTAAACCGCTGTAATAAGTAATGTTAATAACCGTCATAAACTATGATCAGGTGAACTGCGGTGAGATCGTGTGACTCTTTAGAGACGATTATGGGTTCAAACCCCGGGCAGGCACCAATGAGTTTTTCTATTCAAACTTATGTGTCTAATTGATAATTGTAATTTATCACACGCTTTCAGGTGAAGGAAAATATTGTGAGGAAACCTGCATATCTCTAGAGAATTCTAAGGATATGTGTAACGTACCAATCCGCATTGGAGTAGTCTTATAGGTCGTAGCTCCAACCCTTCTGTCCAAAAAACCGGAGAGAGGAGGCCTATGCCCAGCAGTGGGAAAGTACATTACAATACACACAATTACCTTGGACCATATGTCTCGTCCTTTACATTCTTAATTTATATGAAGAAGATCCTATATGATCAATAGTCTGAGATGAATGAAAATAAATAATATTCAACAACTCTCACCCTATTAGTTAGTATTTTATAATAATCTATTCGCAAATAATTTATTTTTCGCGATGATACATTCGAAAATCACATCAAAATCATCCCTGAAGAGATCTTTCTCTTCAGTAAATTTAAAAAACTACGTTTATTGAAGAATAAGAAAAAAATTGAAATATAAAAGAATTAAGGAATCTGTTTTTTCCCATTCTTCTAGTTTTCTAGTAATATAGTCAGTAATGGTATCCGTGGAGTTCTTCTATATATCGTGGATTAAATATATACTAAACTCGTATATTTATAAACTTTTAAAAACTTTATTGCCGGAAAAGGAAAATTATAATGGTAATGCACGTATAAGAGAAATAAATTTGAATAAATTTGAAGATATTTTGAAATTTGAAATAAAATGAGCAGATACTAGTAATCTGCTTGAGGTAGATGATGAAGTGATAAGATGTAATTTACATAAATTTTAGTTACTTTAATATTAAATCGTGACGCCATATATAAACAACTATATACTTTTAAACGTACTCTCATTTTTATTACAGAAGTGTGAAGTTGTATGTAATCGTATATCACCATAACGTACGGAGGCAAATAGGCAATTTTCCTAAGAGGTGAAATTGCTCTGATGCCGAGATAAGTTCTGCGGTACTTACTTTGAATGAAAGCAATTCCTGAACTTGCATAAGCAAATTGTTTAGAATTATAATGTGCCAAAATTTTCGGCCTAGTGTATAAAAAATCAAACATATTTAAGTCAGATTTAATACGTACATTCAATATATATAATAATATTTATTATTTGATGAAAAGTAAGTGTAATAACGACACTGATATTGATATTATATGATATTATTTTTGGAGGCTAGTAAATTTAAATTTTATAATATATGTAAGAATTTTATTATACCTTAGGACTCAACAACGAGATCCTAGGTAACGCCTGTGCACATTGTCTGCGCATCATCACATTTGATTTTGTTTCCCAACTAAGACAATTAAATATGAATGTTAAACAAAAGTCTATTATGTAAAGTACTAAATAATTCGCAGATTTATATAAAGCTCAATATCGGCAGAGCGCAAATCCTGCCATATAGGGATTAAACATAACAATTTCCGATCGTCAAAGCTTTAGCTAGAAATAATCCCCTAAGAGAATGAAACAGTAATAAACGATGTTATTATAAGGATCAACGCTTGAACCAATTTAAAAATGTATTTAGTTTCATTCGAGTTTACCGCGTTATATAAAACGAGGTAAAAAGGTTACATTAATAGCAAAAAATCTTTTGGAGAATAGTACACACAAATCAATAACGCCTTTGTGAGTTATACAAAACTATATATCGGGCTAAATTTACTTATGTAAAGATATTGCTAACTAAATAAATCCTTTATAACTTAGCAAGTGTTTTATGGAAAACTGACACTATATTCTTTATAATTCATTTTGCAAATATAACTTCAAAAGTAAAAATGGCGTTATTGTTACTACATTTTTTTTCAATTGGTTTCTGTAACACAGAGATCTGTGTAAATACAATGATGAGGAATCGCGTTTTTTGTCTACGCATTTAAAACATTTTTATGTGGGTGAAAAAGAACTTTTATATGACGATAGAAATATTTTTTTTTTACCAAATTAACAAGTTAGTATGTTTCAGCTTAAAGTACATTAGCCAAGGGTAATTAACCCACACTCTTATATCGCTTAATTACAAGAAATTACGCACACATATCGTAGATTACGGGAATTTTATTTAATACAACTAATAGCCAAAGAAGTACTTTTGACTAGTACAAGGCGATTCCAAAATTGACTGTACTAATTAAAAAAGTAATACAAATTTATGCCATCAGTGAACAGATATCAGTGACACGTAGCTAAGTATCAGTACAACTTGGTCATAAAAATAGTACGTTTTCAGACATATTCAGCATTCATCTCATTTAAAATACGTCTTTCCATACTTTATACATAACTTGTTTTTATTACTAATATTAGATAATATAATAACTAAAATCTGTTATTCTGTCCTTATACCAAGTCGATCCCTATCGGCGTTACGTTAGGCGTATTATATAAAAACTAGCAGCAGTCACGTTAGGTAAAAAAAGAATATGGAATAACAATATTTTCTATATTAGATTCAATGTTCAAATTTATTATTAATAGTGACCGTATTCGTGCGTCCTGCCTGTGTTAACATATGGCGCCGAGACGTGGACATTGACGGCAAGAGTAGTCTACAAGTTTAAAGTCGCTCAGCGTGCAATGGAGCGAGCTATGTTTGGAGTGTCTCTCAAGGATGAAATAAGAAATGACATTGTCCGCGAGAGAACCAAAGTAGCGGACATAGCTAGCAGAATAATCAAGCTGAAGTGGCAGTGGGCTGGTCACGTCTGGCTGTTGGAGCAAAAGAGTCCTGGAGTTTAGACCGCGTTTTGGCAAACGCTATGTAGGGAATCCTCCGTCTCGCTGGACCGATGAAATCAGAAAGGTTGTTGGGGCTTGCGTATCTAACGCATAGCGGAGAAGCGGAATGTCTGGCGCAAACATTGGGAGCCCTGTTTCCAGCAGTGGACTGAGACAGGCTGATAGATGGATGGATGGAAGTAATCATACTTAGCCTTAAAATTCATAATCGGATAAACGTTGTACAGATTTAGTATAGTTACGCCGCAGATATTCAGGAATAGTAAATTGTCACTAAACAATAAACTGGTACTCTACAGAACTCTACTCTGCTGTATTTTCCATATTGTGTACCCTTGGCCATATTGGGCTCTCTCACCCTGTGATATTTTCAGTTCGTCAAAAAAAGTTGTAAGTGTAGTATAGAACAATATTTGTAAAAGCATGATAAATCCCTTTGACAAATATTACATCGTAAATTTATCAATATACCCGTACGTTTCAAGTCTGAGATATTCTCATCAATAGGAATATTTGGAAATGTTATTTACGTAAAGACAATTTATCAATATGCTCTGATGTACTCAAATCACTAAGCTGACAGGCTCTTACCGATGTTGTCGTGTGAGTTTTTTTATTGGTCCAGTTAAACGATGTGTATTAGCTTAAAACTGAACAAATTCGAGTTCCTCTTTAATCTTATTCGATTGTTCTATGATTTCAGACTAGTTATAGTATAATTCTAAAAAAGTATTTATATCTATAAAAATTTTGATTTTTTTTTCTTTCTCCATGCAGCTTAATAGAATAGACTAGCCTTATTTCTTGGCGAGATTTCGTAAAAGGCGACTAAGGTGTGTTGACGTTAGGTAGGCAGCTGGTTATTAAATAACTAGGCAAAACATGAGTTATAGCATAGCTTTGGACGTAGAGTGCTTACCTTATCACAACATTGGAACATTTTTCGTTGCGCAATAATTTCAAAGAACAAATAACTTCATCGGAACGAATGCCAGGTGCGGTGGGAAAAGGATTGCATTTATTCTGATTCTAACATCGCGTTAGTCCAGACATCTCTCTTAATTTTAATATTAATTTTATATTTTTAATTGTATTTTTAAATAAAACTTTTCTTAAGTTAATTTTGGTTTTTTTTGGGTCCTTCGGCTGTGTCTTTCATAACTGGCGCAGTCGGTAGGATACTCAAAAAAAGTAAAATAGGGATAGATAGCTTAGATAGGGAACATTAAATTCCACGTCGCTATCCCGCGAGTATCTGAAGAACCTTGAAGACCAGCCCGGAGGAAATATCAAAACATCGATCCCGAGAGAAACCGAAATGAATTTTATGACTCTGCTATCAATATACAGCCTGATGATTCAGACGGCAGTAGCTCAGAACATTCAACTTGAGAGTCTTGAAGATGGACCTGGACTGCTACCGTTTAGACTGGGACCGACAAGACTTATAACACACTATCATTCGTTTCTACAATATATTCGACTTGACGATATTGAGAGTAAAATTTATTCGATACAGACACAATTACATGACTTTACTGGACTTTTAGAAAACGACACTACCTCTTTATATGAACTTGAAATTGATTATCTTAGTAATAAATTAGATAAGGTGTTGACTCAGTTGAAAACCCTAGAGCCTAATCGCGTAAAGAGGGGTCTTATAGACGGATTGGGGTCCATAATCAAAGGTATTACTGGTAATCTGGACCACGCCGACGCGATTAAGTATAATAATGCTATAGCAAATTTAGAGAGCGCTCAGAATAAAATAATTAGCGAGTACAATAGTCACATTAGTATCAGCAAAGAATTAATGGATTACCATAGTAATATCATAACGCAATTAGTCGAAAATCAACGTAAAATTAACTCGACGTTATTGATGCTATTAGATGACAAAATATATAAAGAGTCTCATTTAATTAAGTATGCGAAGTTTGCTCAGCTACTTTCTATAATAACAGAAAATATTGATGATGTATTGGAGGAATTGATAAGAATTGAGAATTCGTTAGCTTTCATTAGAGCCTCTAGCACCCATCACTCTATGCTAAGTATAGATGTGATTGAGAAGATGTTACAGAAATTAAAGAAAATTTATAATGAAGGCCAAATTTTTGGAATAGAACTTAGGCAGTACTATGATATAATAAAACCAGGTTATTTTTATAGTGATAGGCAAATAAATATAGTTTTTAAGGTACCTATAATCTCTTTAGAATTATTTGATCTTTATAAATTAGCTGTATTCCCGAATAGAAATAAGCAGGCCCTCTTCCCTCCTTTTCCCTACATTATTACCACCAGGAATAATTTTATGTACATGGAGGCAGAATGCCCGAAGTATAATAATCGGTATCTCTGCGAGAAAAGCAACAATCAGTTTCGCTCTTGGCCGGATTGTGTTCAGACTCTCATCCGTAACCAGACCTTGCAAGAAGCATGCAAGATGACCACCATAACTTTAACACAGGAAGCCATGGAAGAATTGGATAAGAAGCATTACATCTTATCATTTCCACGACCAACGAAAGTACACACCATATGTAGTCGGGACGATTTTATGACGTTAAACGGCAGTTATTTGGCAACCGTTCCTACAGATTGCAGTCTTCATGCAGGAGATTTTTCCATACATAATACCGAAGACATAACAATTGGGCAACCTCTAAAAATTATTAACATAGATTACCGAAATAATCCAAAGCAACCAAGTGTCGATCATATAAGCCTAAAATCCATCGATCTGAAGAATTTACAATCGATACATAGCAAAGTTATGTTGCAACCTACATTGCACATTAACAGGGAGGCATCTACGATTTATCATACCACCATCCCTTTGTACGTAATATTGAGTGCACTTGCACTTGCTATTATTGGCATATTGTATTGGCACAAGAGGGCAAGAAACATTAAAGAAAAACCTCTTCATCTCGAAAATGTAACACCGGAACCATCAGAAGATCAACACGAGAAGTTTCCAGCAACATTTTACCATTCTGTCCTAAAATAGTTGCTGAGCTGAGGATGGAGGAGTTATAGCATAGCTTTGGACGTAGAGTGCTTACCTTATCACAACATTGGAACATTTTTCGTTGCGCAATAATTTCAAAGAACAAATAACTTCATCGGAACGAATGCCAGGTGCGGTGGGAAAAGGATTGCATTTATTCTGATTCTAACATCGCGTTAGTCCAGACATCTCTCTTAATTTTAATATTAATTTTATATTTTTAATTGTATTTTTAAATAAAACTTTTCTTAAGTTAATTTTGGTTTTTTTTGGGTCCTTCGGCTGTGTCTTTCATAACTCATGTAACACCATGTTTAAAACATGTTGTGCAACCTACTTGGAGTGGGTTAAGGGCAGTTATATGATAATGAAAACGATGTGTTGTCTTAGTTGTTAACATAATAACATTTCATATATGTCAGAGCTTAGATACGAGTATGTAAACGTGTAGAAAATGCAATTTTCTCTGTAGCCTTTTCATCTTTAGGAAATTGAAGAGCTATATCGAATGAAGTGCAAAAATGTGCACTCTAAAGTTGGTTCTTTAAAAGCACAAAGGGTACAGTTAATTAAATTTTAAGCGCTTATGGACATATTTCTTTTGCATGCAGTTCATAAAGTTACCTCTGTAGCTTTGAGTATAACGGGTAGTAATAGGTTATTTCAGGAAAATTTGCTCACTTAAAATACTGGACACCCCTTTGAAAATATTTTTGATGACCTTAAACGTGTTTAGGATAAATAAAAAATATAACTCTCAATCAATAAAATGTACTCAGCGGTGTGTTTCTATTTCCACTGCTGAACGAAAGCCTTATATCATCTTTATTTACAAACAGGACTCTAGGTTAGATCCATTTAGATACCACAATGTGGATTCGTAAATAGCTACAAATATCAGTATATATTCCATAGAAATGCAGATTTCCTTACGATGTATTCACCGAAAAGTGCACGGTCAATCGTAAATTTTAATAAGGCACATAGATTTTTTTGAGAACCATAGATAGCTAGATCAAATAGGTATCCGTGGGAAGGAAACTCCCGGAAGAAATAAAGATAATTAAAATTCTTACCGGAATTTATTTAAACATGAAAAAGAGATAAAATAAAAGGAAATTGAATTTGTGATACGAGTTTCACATTGCGTTATTGGTGAAGATGTTTATCCAAGGACGGGCATAACTCACGGTTATGTGAGGATGAATAGGCAATTTACGGAAAACAAATTGCCGCGATCTAAAGATAACTCTGGTAATGCCTATTCCACAGGAATCTTCAAAGCATTTATGATATGATAATGAAAATGGTGTTGATATTCGTAAATTGTTGAAGTCTATTTTATAAACGATGTCTCCAGTAACGAGTTATTGAATAATTCTAAATATTGCTGAATTAATAAAACGTAGCAGTTGCATTCATTAAAGGTGACACACAATTATATATTTAGATTTAAATTTTTATAAAAAAAACAAAAAAACTCCTTTTTTTCATATAACACCCAAAAAAATTTTTTTGTGTTTCTATCATTATGATCTTCCAATTTATTTTGTGTCAAAATAAATTGTGGAAGATCATAATGATAGAAACATTTCTTAAAATACCATTTCTATTATGTCAGGTAGGTAAATTCACAGATACCAAGTTTAAGACGAAAGTAAGATTTTATGGCTTATTTTTGGGATCAGCGATTTTCCTGCCATAAACAGGCCATATAACATATAAGAAACACTTGAATCTAGTAATGCAAAATTTAGTATCACCCATTTGAATATATTAGGAGGGAAGCTACAATAAAATTATTTTGCTCTAAACCGCGTTTGTATAAACGCGTACATACGCGGATTAGAGCGAGATAATTCTATTATAGCTTTTGTACTATGGCATTCCGCAAAATAACGCCTGCTTCTATTTCGAAAACTTTTCACCTTTATTATTTTGGTAAAATAAATAATCCTATCAAAATCTCATCAAAATACATTATTGAATAAGAAGTTAAGCTTACGAAATAAATATAGAAGCCGATATGCTATGAAAAGTTATTCAGTTAAGGAAATTTTATGGTAATATTTATAATATCTATCATTCCAAAAAGAAAAAAAAGCGAATATCACTATATCTAATCGTTTCATTGGAGTGTTATACTATGTGTTAAAATTAACTACCCCTTTGACACCATACAAATTACTTACACTATTCCATTAGCGAACTCAATGACACTGACCACATTTCAATGAGCATCGCCTTTTCTGTAAACAAAACGAATTTCCAGCAAATGAAGTTGGATAATCTCTGTTTTTACAAGTAAATTGAATTTGATTGTGTTTGTATTCCGAATAGTGTATTATCTATGATTCCGAGGAAAATTTTGCATGAAGATCATTTGCAACCATATTTAACAATATTACTTATTGACCTATAGGCTCAACTGGACAACAATTCTAGAATTTAAGGCTTATAAATTAAAAAAAACATCAAAAATTTGTAGAGATGTAGCCGTGAAAGAAAATTTATGTACAGAGATTTTCTTTATTTTAAGTTTTATTATTATAAAAGTTTTATTCTACTATTCATATTAAATATGTACTATTTTATGATTCATTCGAAAACACTTTGAAAATAGAGTAGGTTACCGATAAATATTGCAATGTCGATTTTTCTGATAATTGAGTAGAGACTAAAAGAAAAAAAAAACAAATAGAATGAGTAATACGTCAATAATTTATAATTTTTCCTTTTCCAGATTGTCATAACAATATGTTTTAGTTGGTTTTAGTCTAACAACACTATCCTCTGACGCGTAAATTATGCTTCCGTCACTTTCTACGGCTACTCCATAAATCATGTCAATTGAGGTAAGCATTTCCACCTTTTTACTACTGTCATTTATAAAATATATACCTTGGGGTGTAGAAAAAAATAGTTCACCATTGATGTCGCTAGTAAACCCGTTTAAGCTGTAATCGCCAACATGAGATATGTATTTCTTGATCTTTTTATAAATAAATAATCCAGATGAATTTGAAAAGTAAATGTTGTCGGAATTATCTACTGCAACGAGCATTCCTTTGGTGCCAATTAACTCAGGTACTCTCTCTGAATGATTATTCTTGAATATATAGACCTCTTCTTCTGGATATTTCGTATAGTAAAGATCATTTTTGAAAAACATTTGCCAAATATTGTGATCAGTACCATTGATGCGAGTTGCAAGTTGAGTATCGTAATCAAATGTGTATATGCCATTTTGGCCACCCAAGTAAACTCTTCGATGTTGCCTATCTACTGCATTAGCGAAACCTTCGTAAATACCGTTTATAGTTTTAAATTCCTTGGTTTCAAGGTTTATGCATGCTGATGCAAAGGTCGTAGAACGACCACTATAGCTGAAAAATAACGTATTCGTATTATAGTCAATCGCTAATTGGTATGGAGACGGTACACCACTTTTTAATACTTCTGTCTCATGTTTTATGTTATGCACTATGATACCATCGCAATTTCCATCAATGTTTCTAGTTTGTGTACTGTGTGCTAATAATGTTAAAATGATTAATGCTTTCATCTGAAATTAAAAGAAACAGGTTATTGGAAATTAAAATTTAGGAACTTCGTAGAAAAACATGAGGCTACGTGAGTAAATATGTTTTACAATATAACTAGCAGTGCTTGCGGCTTCGCACGCGTGGAAATTAGTGTATGTATTTTATTAAAATTTTGAAAATAAAAGTAGTTATTGTGAGTTAACCATAACAGATATAGAAATGCTGTCGCGAACTTTTTGTAGATTTTTTTTAGATTTACAATTCTCTAGTACATTACTGTAGTATATTTCTGTTGATTCACGTAATTAATAACTCACGTAATTAAGGCTCCCATCAAATGAGTTGTTTTAAAACTGACCTTTGCACATGACCTTTTTAACACAATTTACATAACACCGCAATGCACTATCTACCTCAACCTTCCGTAAGACTTGAAGTATCATTGAGTAAAAACCGTATAAAAATCTGTTTAGTAGATTTTGAGAAAATCGATCAAATACAGACAGACAGCTTTTGGGGATTTTGTTTTATAATAAGTATAGATCATTTTTTTATTGTTAGTCCACTCTAGGTGAGGTGTGGCACAAATGTCTCCATCTTACATTCTCTTCAATCATTTGTAAACTCTGGTGCTTCTCCTTTTATATACATATCATTCTTCATTTCAATCTTTCCATTTTTACGGCCTCCATCTATTTTGAATAGCGTTGGTATAAAACCAGGGCTCGAAGCTTCCAAAGTGAAACATTTTTACCAAACGATACAGCATTGATAATTCGTCTTACACCAGATGCATTTAACATTACATGGAAGCGGTGTTAGAAGAAAAAGTAGAATACTGATTTTTATTTTTAAGACAGGCATATGGCCTATCTTAAAATCGTGAATTACTTAACCCAATATATACTGCGCTCGGTATACTCAAACCTCATTGATATATTGCGTATAGATATCAGTATATCTATTGTATACGTGTTCGTAAAATTAAATTGCTTGGAATAGAAAACGCTTATAATCCTTTTATCTCCACAGATCACCACAAATGAGCTTAGTTGACTAAGTAAACGTCGGAGTGTTAGGAACCTTTAAATGTTAATTGCTGTCTTTAGAATACCACAAAAGCTTTATCTTCAATCATATTTTTATATGAAAAGAAGAAAGAATAAAGTTGGTCTGATAAAAAACTATATCATCGTATCTTCCACACATTTCTCACTAGCTAAATATTTACTGTAGACATGGATACACCTAGAAGTTAAAGTGATTCAATAGCTTTTGCTGCTAAGAAAACGTCTAAAATATAAACAATATATGCAATCAAAGAAATATTGAAAGAGATATATAAATTCATAGTAAAAAGCATATTTATTTAAATATCATATATAATTAATGTACTTACGATTAAAAGTATCCTTACAGTTGTAAACTGTTGGTCGGCACGTAGTGCGAGGTTATAATACGCTGTTATTTGTTTTACAACAAGCTGTTTACAATCGCTAAGGTTATACAATGTTATCAAGTAAGAGTAATTTATCAAATAGTCAATTTATCTCGTTGGAATGTAAATTACTTCTTGGACTTAATAGTGTTTTTGCATTTAGCTTGAAACTGCTTAACACACCATTTCTAGAATATGATTTGCTATTTGCCAAATCGAGTTAAACATGCTCATAAGAGAGTCATAAAGGTTATTAGATTAAAAAATTATAATTTATGTAACCCGTTGTGATTTTCAAATTTAAGATTGAGTAAGATATAAAATACTCTGAGAATTATTGTAACTGGTAAAGACTACTATGAAACAACATGAGAAGATAAAATATTACTATATCTAGAGAATATTACTACTCTGTCCAGTTTGTATGAATTTCTTTGTTAACATTAATTATAACTTCATGGCGTAATTGTAAGTAAGTTAGTAATTAACAGTATTCGAATGTAAATTCTAGTATGATTAACTAATTACACGAATATGCAATAAATGAAATTAAAATTTAATTAAAAGAAAATTATTTTTTTCTAATTCAGTCAACTAAATTAATTTAAAGGAATTAGAAACCATTTAAATTCTTGTTCAACTAAAGATCGAGAAGCACGGAACCTTTGCACGATATTTTTGTTTTTTATATTAATCTCCCGAAGTCTTTAACTATGATACTTGTTGGTGTAGAATTATCTTATGCTTGTTTTTCCTAATAAGCGTTTACCGCAACAAAAAACGGACTCTACACTTGGTAATATAAAATTATTCATTGACATCGTATATGACATAGATACTTTGGCATATTTATTTCAGTTTGGCTCATCTTCTCTCAAACATAACAATTTTTATGTCTTCATTAAGTATATGGTACGTGTGAAAGTTTCATCAAGTCATATAATTAAGAATAATAAAATAAATAAATCTATTGCAGACGCAATCAAACCGACCTTTGTCGGAAAAGGATCTCCCTTGTGTACACTTCCCACTGAGTTACGGCTTTATTTTGAACATAATTGGACTGACTTCGGTTGACTTGATTTATGGACACAGGTAAATCAAAAAAATATTATTATAGTACCTATTGTAACGCCGTCGCTGTATACGATAAAATGATCATCGCAATCATCAATCATTAAAACAAGCCATTACAAATAAAAAATATCCATGCAATGTTAATTCGTTTTTATTCATAGACAAAAACTCATAGATACAATACACTATACAAAATATAGCCGGGAAACACCTTCATTTTAGTCGGTTAACAATGTCTTACGTCCTGTCTCAGAGATGTCACTGTAACGTTACCGTAATAATCCACTAGATAGTGCTGATCCATTTAATGAAAAGCACCTGGTCAAAAGAGCTTAGGTCGGTATTCTTTAGCAAATATAAAAAGATGCAATTTGTAAAACGGCAAAAAGAGCCATTTGGATAAAGTTAATAATACATGGATTCGATCCCGGAAATTTTTATTATAAGTCCGCCCGTTACCAAATGAGCTGTAGTACCTCTTTTCTAAATATTGTAGACATTGCAATATTCATTAAACTTTTGGATAAAACTCCCTTTATTTTTTCCTTGTTTGCTCAGAGATGGTGATTTCAGCAATTCCGCACTGTCCTTTTTAAATATATTTTTAATCTCCCATCTGGCAGCATCCTATATTTCTTAAAAACCAGCACAATTATTAATATTCTTATAAAATTAATCCTTATTTCTAAGGATATTAAATTAAACGAATAATAAATACCAAATGGGAATATTTATATTAGAATATTTAACACAAATTACAAGTTTATTTTTTGTGACTATTAAATGATTTAATTTCCGGGAAACTAAAATATTTTATATATATTTTATATAACCCACTATCTTAATGTTTTAAAAGATGTTTAATTTTAAAATAATAACTGATCATTTTGTAAATATAATTTACTTGCATCTCATATCCACAAATCAGTTGCAAAATAATTATTTACTCGTTTAAGCTTTATGGTATAGTGAATATTTATATGTAACTAAAATTTCGCAATTCTGTAAGGTGAGCCATTAATTTTGAAACTCTCTCTTATTTCGCTAGATACGGATTAATCAAATGCACGTCAAAGTGAAAATTTCGATTATACATTCCTGTCGTCATAACAAAGAGGATGGGCTTTGACGTTAGCTGCCTGGATTTATTTTCGTATTTAAATATAACAAATAAACTTTATCGGAACTATGCTGAAAATTATGCAATAAATAGCATTAAAATCCTGTGCTAGTATTTTACATAACTATATAAGATATTTCAATTTTCAAATTTTAAAATTCCATCATTGTAAATATATCACACGCAACAAATGTATCTGTTCCCGACTCTACCGAATACTACGATATCATTAAATTTTAATATTAAGTTAGTTAAGTTTTCTAACAGTGCGTGTTAGCAGTTATCATGAATACTTTTTCGCAGGTTAGGGCTATACAAGAAATTTGTAAGCTAGTGGATGTAGATGGAGTTATGCGTAAATTATCATCAAATGCGAAGAAGAACCAAAAAAGCTAAAGTAGCGATGGGTGGTACTCAAAATACAAAAAGTCGATTGGTGTTAGGGTTTTAAGGGGTTGAAATGGCGACCCCGGTCTGAAAAGCGGCGTAGGAAATTTATACTGGTGATTGAAAATGTAAATTTATAATGTTGAATTTTAAATAAAGTATTATTTTTTTTTAAAGTAAAGTTAATATAACACTGCGAATAAAACATCTCCATTGATAGCTGTTTTAGTACTTAACAGTCGCGTTTCGGGCCATTAAGTCGACAGCATCTTCATCAGCCCAGTTAAATAGCAATTAGCACTAAGAGTACCCATAGTAATGAGTTGACAGCCGCTGGGTCGCAGTACAAAAGTAAAGATTGCTTTATTATTATGCCGGGGTTTTTTTATTTAAATATTTAATGCGTGGTTCCTACTTGCACCTGATACAGCGTAGCTACACTTGTTTATAAAATCTGAATATTCCATTTTTCATTAAAAGTACCATATTTATTTCTTACTAGCTGACTAAACAAAAATGTGTTTAAGTAAATTATTGTATAATTGCGTTGAATGAGTATGCTATGGATCTTTTGATACAATATCGGAAGCCTGGCTCCCTCCGTTAGGTATTTAGGCGGTTGGTTCGGGTACTCCCGATGTACCGCTAATAATATTTAGCGGATATGTAGCGGAAGGGAGCTTCTTTTTTAAGGGTTCCTTTAGGAGGTGTCTCTGGAATCAGAGCGGCTGTCGGTGGTGATGGGGAGAATTTTTTACAATGATACACTGTCCTTGTGCAGCACACACGTGCATCAGCGTGGTGGAGCAAACAGACCGTTTTAGTCGGTACAACGGTCGATAGAAGCTTACTTTCTTGCTTAATAAATTTCAGAATGCCCGTTAATAAATTGCGAATGATTGTTTTACAGGGACGAAGATTTTGTATGAGAAAATAAAATTGTCGTGAAAACTAATTTTAATACAATTTATTCATATTTTCTGCCCTTTTAAACCCTTCTTGGACTTCTACAAATATTTCAAAGCTAAAATTAGCTAAATGGTAGTTAAAACAGTTCTTGAATTTTAGCGACACTAAAAGTAGCGACCTGTTACAATCCCACTGCTGGGAATAGAGCTCCTTTCTCCGTTTCTGGAGAGAAGGATTGGAGCTAAGACCTACCACGCTGCTCCAATGCGGATTGGTAGGTTACACATATCAACAGAATTCTCTAGACGATTTTCCTCACGATGTTTTCCTTCACCAAAAAGCGTGTGATAAATTGCAATTATCAATTAGACACATGAGTTGTAATGGAAAAACTCATTGGTGCCTGCCCGGGTTTGAACTCGTGTTCCCCTCGAAAGAGTCGCACAGTCTCACCGCTGGGCTATCACAGCTCTACGACACTAACAAACATCTTATTATTATTTCATCTATATTTATAGATAATTACCAATTTTGGTGCAATTATAAATTTCTTTCTAAGGCGAAATTGTATTTAGGCTCATAGATTTTATTTAACTATTGGATAAATACTTATACACTTCGTTAATACTTAAGAAGACCACTTTGCTACCTCCAGAAACCCTTAGCAAGGCAAGAGCCGCAAATTGCAAATTAACTTGCAAATGCCGTCATGACTTTAAATTTCTAGTTCCACGTCTTGATTAACTCAATTAGAATGAAATGGGATTTTTTACGATTTGATTACTCTTGACCGGAGTTAATCTTCTTTTGGTTAAATTTTTACAATTTTTAACCTAAAGCTAAAGTAATATTTTTAGATATTATTGTTAAATACTTAAGTAATGTACTTTAGTAAGTATTTTTCGGAAACAGTTTTAGAATAGTCTTTTTTGCTTACTGGAATAGTTTTTAGTTGTATCATTACTATCTGTGTATATATGTATATAGATTATACAAAGTAAATTTGTACGTTATTAAGATGAAATCAGTAGTTATACAATAATAACTTCCATTGATAAAAGGGTCAAAATGATCAGACTATAAAGATATCCAATATCACGGCGCAATAAAACAATATTATTATTAAAGTTGATGATAGTTATTATTTTCTCCGGCTGTGTATTTCCCATTAATGAAAATTTGTAACACAAAATCATTATTTGCGAAATTGACTGATTGATTGAGATAAATGCGAAAGTATGTCTGTCCATGGCCCTCATAAGAAAGCTCAGAGTCACTCAACCGGCTATGCAGCGAGCTACGTTCGGGTTATATTTACATGATCTAATCAGAAATATGGAGATCCGTAGAAGAAATAAAGTCAATGACATAGCTCAGCGTATCGCAGTGGCGATGGACGGGGTATATAGTGCGGTACAACCAATGGGCGTTGCGGTCTTGAGGTGTTGAAATGGCGACTTTGCACTGGAAAATCTACGACAACTGGAAAACAAAAAATGGAGCCACAAATAGTCTGATCATAAAGTCAGAGGTATCAGAACAATAAAAAAAGTAAGTAACTTAATACTTGTGTTATGGGTGACGGATAACTGGTCTACTATAACTTGTCTATTATATCCTGCATATATAATTTTAAATACATTCTTCAATACAAATATACGAACAAGCTTAAAGAACCAACAATGTTGGCCCTCGGCGGGAATCGAACCCGTGACCCCCGGAACTGAAGGCATGGTCACCACCCACTGCGCCAACGGGCTAAACTTAACTTTATTTAGTGAATATTCTTGTTTAGTTATCTTAATAAAAAAAAAATATCATTCAAGGATGAAATAATTAACATTAATAAAATAAAAAAAAATCTAACGAAAACAAGTTAAAATAAACTTTAAAAAGATATATAATACTTTACTTACTCAATAACTCAATGTAAAAACAATCAAAAACCGCTGTAGGCTAAAAAGAAATTCGGTGTCCCTAATGGGCTTTTATGCGAGTTTAGAATTAACTTCAACATTTTTATTATTTCAATAAACTTTTTAGAATTAGCCGCTGAACTAAATAAAATGTTTCATATAATGATATCAAAAAGGTGAAATTATTAACTTTTATAAATGTATGGTTACTTATAAGTTTAGTAGAAGTAAAACCCAAGGATTTGAACGATAATGCATATACGGTTGTATTATATATTTTAACGCTAGGAAGTTTTTGTTCAGCTAATATTTTTCCTTTCTCTGATACGATTTTCTCGACAATAGGATAGAAACAAAAGCAAAAGTACGGTAAGGCTTGACTTATAGAGATAAAATCAGTTTGTAACCATATTTTATGTGTTTAATATATATTTGATTTAACATAAGATATTTCTTTTGTCCCTATTGTTGTACTTTTATAAGCATAGAAAATATACATACGTATAATTCATATAATTTCTTACATAAATGCGGATATAAAATCAATTTATGATTCAATACAAGAATCAAGATTTGCAATTTGAATTATTATGACAATTCATATCTTTCTATCTGTCAGGTAGATATAGATATTCCTTACACCAACCATCAAATGAGAACTCACAAATCACACCCTTAGTATTAAACTGACCGAATTCAAAATTGAGCTTAATTGAGTTAGATACACTGTAATCCTTAATTCAATGCCTACGCTACACTTTATTGTAATTTGCCAAAAAACACTTTCTTTTACTTATGTCACTTTAATACGGAGCGTGCGAAATGAACCCGTTAAAAATATTTCATCAACAAAGGTAAGAAAAATTAAGATCAACGCTGGAGTAAGTGAGGATAATTATAATTAACAATTAGTATTATGATGATAATTTTGCTGTTTTAATTTTTGAGAGAAATTCCCAGATAACAAACCACCTTCAGGATCGTTCTTGTTAATTTGCAGTGGGAGCGGTTTTATAAATTAAAAGGAAATTTTTCTTTGCTATGTTTGAGTTTGATTAGAATCTACCCTTCTATCTTTAATAATAATAGGTAAAAATGAAGAATAAGGGATATTACTTGACAGTAAGCAGTAGGAACTGCTGGTGCTGCTTAGGGTTTGAACTGGTGATCCACAGAATGTGTCAACCGGTCATTTCAACAAACACGACCAACCTCGCTTTTTAAATTTCAACATACATTCTCCTGCCCTTATCCTATTCTAAGTAGGGTCGGCACAGCATGTTATAGATATTTTGTAACATGATTTGGCTCGATATTTCACGCTACCTGCCTGACGTCAACTTATCTTAATCGCCTTATCTTAATGAGGTTGGTCTATTCTACTCAGCTGGATACCACACGGCGGTGCTTTTTAAATTACTATTAACCTAATATTTCATAATCATCTAAATTGCCTTAATATGTTACGCTTAAACGACCCTTTCAAAAAACGTACAACATCTGCTCGTATCATTTTTCTTACGACCCGTGTAAAAGCGCGTTAGAATAACGGACAATTTGGTACGTCTCATATACATAATGTTCCTATCATAACTCCGTACATCGTCTGGTTTTGAAAATGATATGTTTTTTTCCTGCTTTACATACTAAATAAATATATAAGTATTGTAGTATATACTAAAGTAGAAGTCTATCCAACTGTTGAAGAAACAACACATCTCTCCATTTCGCAGAGAAGAATTGGAATTTAATCCAATCAGGAATCGATGTATCTGTCTTCTTTTACCAAAATATGTTTATTTCTTAATGATAATGTTCCTAATATCTAAAGCAAGTTATAAATTTATTTAAATTTTGTTTTAGATTGACTAATCTCACCATACGTAAACTCAATGAGGTCTTGTAAAGATAATGGGTAAATCTTGTCTTTCAAACCTATTAGTTATTACTTTGGTTAAATCTGAACAATGTTTATTTAAAAAGTTCTTGTAGTTAAATAATAAATAAATGTATGGGACACTTACACACGGTCGTCTGTCGACCGTAATACTTGTGTTATGGGTGACGAACAACAGGTAAATATACTACGTATATAATTTTAAATACATAGTAACAGCCTGTTACTATGCCCACTGCTGGGCTAAGGCCTCCTCTCTCCGTTTTTGGAGAGAAGGATTGGAGTTAAGACCTACCACGCTGCTCCAATGCGGATTGGTAGGTTACACATATCTCTAGATTCCCTAGCGATATGCAGGTTTCCTCACGATGTTTTCCTTCACCGAAAAGCGTGTGATAAATTGCAATTATCAATTAGACACATGAGTTTAAATAGAAAAACTCATTGGTGCCTGCCCGGGTTTGAACTCGTGTTTCCCTCGAAAGAGTCGCACGGTCTCACCGCTGGGCTATCACAGCTCTTTAAGCGGGGTGACCGTCTCTACATAGGAGGCCGGTGCGCGGCTGAGCCGGTCTAATTCAGCCGCACTCTCAGATGACTGCAGTTGATCATATACTACAGTATTCAATGTAACGCAATCAAACTTTAAATACATACTTTAATATAAATATACACCCAGGCTCGAAGAACTAACAAATTGTTTATAGAAAATGTTGGTCCTCGGCGGGAATCGAACCCGAGACTCGCAGAGCTGAAGTCAGGGTCACTACCCCCTGCGCCAACGGGTCAGTCAAGTCAGTACCATTAAATTTCAAAAAAATGTTGAAATAAAGTTTTGGTTATCATAAAGACATGCGAGATTTTGGCTTCTTTTTAAAAAAGAACTATGGAAATTTAAATGTAAGAAGGACCTTATAATTTCTTTTTATTATAGTAGTGATAAATTTTCCAATCATGCTATCTCCTCGTGCAGCATATGAGATAACTATCCCATGTGACGTATTAGTAAGTCATTCTCTGATGATAACGAAATGACAATTAACCTCTAATATATATCTAATATTGTTTCAAGTTTGCGTATTAGCGTTATCTATGCATGTAAGTCATTAGAAAACCATTTTCCTTTACATGACATTGTGCTAGTGGCTGCTTTAGTCTCTGTTACTGATTTATTTTACGAAACACCCTGTACGTGCAATCTTTTTAAATGGCTCCAAAAGAAAGTGAATGGGTACAAGAAGCGGAGAAACGTGCAGCACAGAAAAAGACTCACGTTAGTTTTCCACAAATAAAATACCCGTCGTTACGTGACGATGCTTTTCGAGACCCTATCCAATGGTTGAATGGCAAAATTATAGATGATGGAGCCGAAGGATTTTGGAGAGTGCATGATAAATTGTACGATTTTACGGATTTCATTAAGAGACATCCAGGAGGTGAAGAATGGTTGGAATTAACTAAGGTGAGAGTTACTGCAGATACTCGTATTCCTAAAATTAAAATAATATTTCTATAGGTAAATAAAAAAGATTTATCAAATCGTACATATTAGTATCACTGGTTAAATCGGACCTTTGATTGTAAATAAAAGTTCTTTCCAATTAAATTAAAATAGGTATCCTGTTTAGGAATAAACCATATTAATATTATAAGTTTGTTTGTCTGTTACGGTTTCACTTCTGATTCACTGGATAAGATTTTTTTTTGTTGATAATACTATTAATATTAATTACTGTTTCTGTCTATTAGACTATGACAATAATTATTTTAACTGAAGATATCGGATAATAATAATGATGTGATTATATATAAAAGTTATAACTATCATTACAAATAACGAAAATATTAAATGTAGTTAATTTAATAGATTAATATAATTAAGAACTGAATAAATAATTTCATCATTCATCAGTACTCTAATTAGCAAAATCAAGTTATTAGTGCAAGTTCAATAATATGTATTTTAGGAAAACGAGGTGTTTTTAATTTGCTAGCTGTACATATTGGAAGTTGTAAAACATTGAAATAATTTCGTATTTTATTTTGCTGTAGGGAACGGATATAACAGAGGCTTTCGAATCGCACCACATAAGTCCTACAACAGAGAAAATGTTAAATAAATTTTATATACGAGACGCGAAAAAACCGCGAAATTCGCCATTCACGTTTCACGAGGACGGCTTTTATAGAACGCTGAAAAGGGCAGTTTATGAAGAACTAAAGAAAATTCCAAAAGATGCTTCTTCAACTGGAGAACGAATAACCGATGGTCTATTCACAACCCTTCTGTGTAGTTCAACGCTAGCTTGCTGGTTTGATAACTATTGGATGACGACGTTTTGGTACATTGTAGCGTCTTTAAGCTTAGCGATGTTGACTGTGACATGCCACAATTTTATTCACCGTCGAACTAATTGGAGAATGTATCTATTCAATATGAGCATGTGGTCATACAGGTAAAAACTTTTATGTATATTATAAATAAGTATAAGTATATTTACGTATCTAACACTTTTTAAACTTTATTCGAGTAACACCTTACACAACGACACAAAGTAAAAAAATGATCCCGCCCTAACAGCACGCAGTTTTATTTAATAAGTCACCAACAATCCCGTCATTTTTCCCCCTTATGTTATAGTGTTTTCTCAAGGCGAGTTGCGTAATTCAAAAAAACATTTAGTTACTATTAAATTAATATTAAATTAAACATACAGATAAAAATCGTTTTATGTTATTATAATTAATTTTATACAATTGTAATTTTTATCATATAATAGTTACAATTATTAACATTAATGTTAAAAAATTAAACATAAAATTGACTATAAGTTTATTTTATCACGCAAAAGGCTAGCCGCCCATATATATTACCTAGCGTAAATATAGGCGCCCAAAAGCGTCTTATATGACGATGATCAAGTCGCAATGGACACACATTGCGTTATTCGCTCCTTTCATTTAGAAAATAAAAGGTTAAAGTCAACTGTTTCTAGTTAACCGAAACATTTTTATCGCTCTAATTAGCGGGTCTTGAAATGTCGGTCACATAAAAATATTTTTATGTATGTAGGTATTTAGGTTAAGTACATAATTTATCACTTTTTCATATTGATTATATCTTTTATTCAATGACTTACGTTATATTTCCATTATTTAATCAATTCTAATACAAGAAATATATCTTCCATTGTAAATCAAATTTGTATGGTATGGGACAGTCAATAAAAAAAAGAAAGAGGAAAATTTGAAGATCCTTCAACGTACAGCGGTTGGTTTCCTGCTTTTTAAGTAGAGGTGCAAGGTTTAACTTCCAGTATGAGATTCAGTTTATATTTTCTTAATTCCGTAATGTGGTCAATTTGTTAGCAACTACGGCTATGGCTCCTCCTCTCAACAAGAAAAGTACTAACAAATGATTAAGTGTTTGATTATAAAGTAAAAGGTTATCCAAGGCTATAACAAAGTCTAGTCATTTTAATTTTTAAATCGTCAGTCATCGGAACTGTTAAGCGTTAAAGTATCGAACTACGAAAGTAGAACCAAAATTTTTTTGTCGGTGATCAAATAGCAATCTATACTTCTATACTTAATATAAAACAAAGTCCAAAAAAGCTGTCTGTCTGTCTGTATGTAATCGATTTTCTCAAAATCTACTGGACGTACGGTTTGTAAATTTATGTACGGTTTTCACCACAAAATAGTGCAATACTTCCGGAAGGTTCAGGTAAATAGTACATATCGGTATTATGTAAATTGTATTTAAGAGATCGCGCAGATTTTAAAAAACTTGCTTGCTGGAAGTTTTAGTCGCGTACGCTACGTAACCCAGTAGAGTTATGCTAAAGTAATGTACTAGAGAATTGTAGATCTATAAAACTACTACAAAAAAGTCTGGAATAGCATGTCACTATCTGTTATGGTTAACGCACTATAGCTACTTTTATGTTTAAAATTTGAATTCTAGAAAAAAATTGTGACACGCTGACTTCCACGCGGGCGAAGCCGCTGGCACAGCTAGTGTCTCAATAAAAAAAAGTACTGCTAACTTTGAAGTTTGACGAACGTGTATGTAAGAACAATATACTCATATGAAAAATTCCTTCATTTAAACGATGTAGGCGATAAAATCACGACGATTTAATTGATTTCATATACAATAAAATAATAATATATGTAAAAAAAAGTAAAAGTTATTTATGTATTCTTATTGTAGTAGAATTTATTAGTGTGTAAACGTTAAGGTTATGCAGATATACTAAAGTTATAACCAATGCATTTCAGTAACAAGTACAAAAAGTCTGATATTTACTTGTTATTACGAGTACATTAATATGTTTACATTCTAATTATTTTATTTCAGAGACTTCAGAGTATCACATGTTCTTTCTCATCATCTTCATACGAACACGCTAAATGATTTGGAAATAAGTTCGCTCGAACCGTTTCTTTTCTACAACCCTCGAAAAAATAAACCATTGCACGCAAGATTTGGATTCATCACTGAGTTTTTCTTTTTCCCATTTGCTTTTCTGTTTAGCTTTGGTAAAAGGTAAGCAAAAAAACATCCTAAAATTTGACAATAAATTATAATATACTGGATAATGCAGACGAGACATTATTAACTAGTGATAGAATTATTCTTTGAAAAGAGCAACCGCCGAGTTTCTTGCTGGTTTTTCTCGGTAGGAACAGCTTTCCGAACCAGCAGTAGATGTTGACGGTTCAAAAGCACTTGTTTACAAATTTAAGTTTAATAATTTGAATTTGATAAGAATTTAATTGAATCACTGATAATTTGTACGTAACAAATAACTTTCGCATAATTCAATTTCCTTAAATACCGTTTTAAAAAGAACGTATTTTCCTAGAAAATAAATATAATTTTAATAATAAATAAATAACTAATTTAATTGACATCTGGCTTTGTTAGTAATGATTGACTGACCTGGCGCGGTGCGCCTGTAAAAAAACAGGAGTCAACAATAACGGTATTAATAATAATATACATATAAGATGGTACCGATGATACGACATTAAATGAATCCACTGATAATTTGTACGTAACAATGAACTTTGGCATAATTCAATCTGCTTAAATACCTTTAAAAAAATGTATTTTCGAAGAAAATAAATAATTCAATTGAGATATGGCTTTGTTAGTAATGGTCTTGCTTGTTAAAAAAACAGAAGAAAACAATAACATCTTTGTTTTATCTCCCTCGTACCAATACTATTTAGTTTTTGGGTCAAGGTTATTTTTCGTTCAGTGCGTCGTAATAGGGTACGACCCTTGATCTCTATAAATCGTGTTTATATTTGAAAAAACGTATACTTTCTGTGGCTAAAATACTTCGCTGAATTAAGTGTTTTTTACTAAAATTAAAATTAATATATGATTGGTACCACTCTGTATATGCTAGACTATTTACGATATTTTAAAAAAATTTAACAGAAAAGAGACTTGAATTTTAAAAGTTGCATTTTCAATAATTTTTTCTGGAAAAGATGTTTTTTTTATTATTATATTTTAACTTATATATTCATATCGTTATAAATGATTTTATTTTTCCCTTTTTCCAGATTTGTAAGCATATTTCTTCGCCAAGGGTTTTTTAAAACGCATTACGGTTGGCATGATGCCATTGGCTTCTTGTTGCCCCTTTGTATGTGGCTCACAAGTGGCAGCTCTGTTTCTCACGTACTCTATACATGGTTTTGGATCAACTGCACCGGTAGTTTGATCTTTTTTCTCATTGCGGTCAATGCTGCTCACCATCATCCTGATGCTATCAAAGACGGCGACCAGCCCAGGTAAAGATACAAATATTTGTATAGTACCCGAAATTAAATAATGCATATCGATATTTAGAACGAAACAGCCGGCCAGTTCGGTTTCCTAGAGCGCCGTCACTGTCACTCAGTATGTGACGTTTCACACGGGTTCGTCAGTCTGTGCGACAGAGACAATGCTCTTGAAGCAGAATCTAGCCGATTTCTCTCTCTAAGCCTCGATGTGCATTATTTATTGCTGGGTACTATAAATCCATATTAATATTATTAATGCGAAAGTCACGGCTATTCCGTTGGAACAATATTAAAGCCTATATTCCAGGCCGACATATACGACATCAAAAATCGCGATATTTATAGTATAGCGTATTTTTAACGATAATTAAACCTTTGTCATAGAAAGTCTAATGCAGAATTTTATTGATATACATAAAAGCGAAAACTTAAGTCCACAAATCATTTGTCTACTTATTATAGGTCTACTGAATCGCTGAGCACACAAGCTTGTTTTAACCTCTCGTAAAATTAAGACATCTTAATAGCCTGGCAAACGATTGTTGAGCTTATGTATTGTGGTGGCAGCGGTGGAGGTTTGTGCATGTGTTTTTACGAATCTTGCATGTATCGGGTATGAAAAAACTGATAGTCCACTATACATTAAGCACTATGTATATTTTCTATTTACTGTATCGCGGATTATAGCAAAATCATTTTATTATTACCTTTGTTTTAAAAATATAACCTTCTGGTCTGATTTTAATTGAATGTTACATAAATTCACTTCCATATTTTCTGATTTACAGAAGTATGACTCCAGATTGGGGTGAACATCAAGTAGAAGCTCTTCTAGATCGAAAGGACATAAACGGAAATACATTTGCTGTCATGACACTGTTCGGCGACCACGCACTGCATCATATGTTCCCAACCGTCGATCACACCGTTTTGAAATACCTACATCCAGTGTTCCTTAAAATATGTGATCAATATCAAGCAAATTATAGAGCTTCGACACAATTTCAGTTGGTCCTTGGTCAGATAAGAGAATGCATGCGAACAGATTTTAAAACTAGCGACAGCAAGTAATGAATTGTTCATAAAATAAGAGACGAAATTGTAAAAATTTTACTTGTTTTTACGTTATTTTCAAATATGATGCCGCATCATTTAAACAAAATCTTTATAGCTTCTCAAAATTTCAAATCCAATAAAAGACATTTTTAGTAATCAAAAAATACTTTTTTTTAATAAACTGATTTACTTCATAACCATAATAATACTTCATAACTATACGAAATAATGTAATGAAAAAAATAAGCTAATACATATTAACCCCGAGACACCAAGTTTTAGTTAGTTTAATTAATGGTCATTTAATATATATGTTTTTTGTATTACTAACATAAATAACCGTGAACTTTAAACATAACATATGTATAAACTAAAAACGTAAAAAAATATTTTTGTTTTTAATATCAAATTATGTATTATGAATAAGCGAGAAACAAAGCAGCATTTACGTTATTAACTTAAATGAACTTTGTTATTTAATTTAACAGCATTCGAAGATTATTTTGCTATAATCCGCGATACAGTAAATAGAAAATATATATAGTGCTAAATGTAAAGTGGATTATCAGTTTTTTGTTGGCAATTTCTGGGAAATATATTATTTCCCAGAAATTGCCAAAACTTATTACAGTTTATACCTTACCAGCTCTGTAAAGTATCTCCATTGGTAAATTATTTACAGAAGATAAGAAATATCAAGTGACCTATTATTATCGTAGTTTAAAAGTCATATTTATACTTCGCAATTATTTTCGTTTAGTTGACATTATTTTACCGTTGGCATTAGAACTATTCGCTGCCGTAGTATTTTTTTACTATCAAAAAGATAACAAAGATAAAGTTGTAAAAATGGCGCCAAAAGATTCGGAATGGATCCTAGAAGCTGAAAATCGTGCCGCACAAAAAAAGACTCATGTTAGTTTTCCACAATTAAAATATCCATCTTTACGCGATGGTGGCTTTAAAGATCCTGTCCAATGGCTCGCCGGTAAATCAATGGATGACGGTGCTGAAGGGTATTGGAGAGTTCATGATAAATTATACGATTTGAAGGATTTCATGAAAAAACATCCTGGTGGTGAGGAATGGTTAGAATTAACTGAGGTAAGCTAGAAAATAATAAAATAACTGAACATATTTGAATTAATATTCCAACAGTGACTTGAAGTACTTTGTTCTAGTTCTATATATATTATAAGATAACAGTAGAAATTCCTAGTTAGTTCAAATTTATTTAATTACGTTCCATTTTTCTTGATGACTGAGAACATCATTGACAGCCACAGCATGTAAAAAATTGTAGCATGTCATTATTGTGTTAGAATCTATGTAATATATATGAATTTATTTATTTACAATAAAAAATTTATAAAACAGACTTATGAAAGAAACATATCATTTAAAAATAATAAGAGTTTTGATAATTTATATTTAAATTGTCATAGGGGACGGATATAACCGAAGCCTTCGAAACGCACCATTTAAACCCTTCAGTAGAGAAACTGCTGAATAAATTTTATATAAGGGACGCAAAAACACCTCGGAATTCTCCATTTACATTCCACGAAGATGGCTTCTATAAAACGCTGAAAAGGGCGGTTTATGAGGAATTAAAGAAAATTCCAAGAGAGGTATTTTCAACAGCTGAACGAATAACTGACGGAATATTTATGATGCTTTTATGCAGTTCTACGTTGGCTTGCTGGTTTGATGATTACTTGATGGCAACTTTTTGGTACATTATGGCTTCCTTAAGCTTAGCTACATTAACTGTAACAAGCCATAACTTTATTCACCGTCGAACAAATTGGAGAATGTACCTTTTCAACATGAGCATGTGGTCTTATAGGTAAGGACTCAATAAGATTGTAAAGGCGTACTTAAAATAAGTGTTTCGAAGACTTGTGGACGCGACACTATTATGTATATTTTTAAATATGTTTTTAGCAATAATAAAACAAACACAGCAAACAAATATTGTTACTTTGCTATACTTTTTTCTTTAAATAATTAAATACATACTTTGTTATACTTAGCACCCATAATTGACAGTTTCATATGTATCGTCGTTATGTTTTGGATTGACATAATGTATAAGTTTGGAAAAGTAGTGCTCCTATAAATCACCTCTTAGATACAAAAGAATCTCTCTTCTTCTTTTCATATACGGTACTTTACCCATAGAGTTATTATACTAGAGTAGGGAAACCATATTGTAATAAAGAGAAATAACCTGAAAGCAAATTTTTCGAGTTCCATCTTCGCTCTCATTATTTATTGTGTCACTGTTATGATTATATCATAAACGATTTATTTATTTCCTTTCAGAGATTTTAGAGTGATACACGCACTCTCCCATCATCTTTATACAAATACATTAAATGATTTAGAACTAAGTTCAATTGAACCACTACTCGTTTTCAAGCCCCGAAAAAATAAACCACTGTTGGCAAGATTTGGATTTCTCACTGAGTGGTTTGTTTTTCCTTTCTTTTTTTTGGCTAATTTCGCCAAAAGGTAAGTAAGATACTTAAATTTTATTTGTCGATTTTTATTATTTGCAAATAAATTATAGTTATGATGGCTGAGTAGAATAGACCACCCTCATTTCTTACCGGGTAACGTAAACGGCGATTAATTAAGGTATGTCGGCCCACCGTGTGGTATCCGGTTGAGTAGAATAGACCACCCTCACTTCGAACCGAGGTGTCAAAAGGCTACTAGGTAAGTTGACGTCAGACAGGCATAAAATAACTAGCCGAATCATGTGACAACATGTTTGAAACATGTTATGCCGACCCCATTTAAAGTGGGACTAGGGCAGGAGGATGATGAAATTATAGTTATGTATACACGTACAATCCAGTACGCATTTTGTGGGTGTCAATTAATTCTATGTCAAAGGCACAATCTTTAACTTTTGTTTTGATATATATCCTGTTTTTTATTGACTGTATATAATGTTGTAGCATAATTTTTTTTATATATTTTGTAAGGTCCTGTGAGTTCTGAGTTTAAAAGTAATAGTTATAAATTTTGCTATAATACGCAGTTAGATGGATTGTATTATTGATCCTCTGCATAATTCGCCTAATACTGTAAATTAATCAAAAAGTTTTAAAAAGAGCCATAAAAAGTGGAGATTCTTGGTCGCAATATGTTTTTTCACACATTAACTTTTAGCGATTGTATTATAATATTTGTATTGTATGCATGTAACAATACAAGTAACCATTAAGAACCTGTTCTTCAAGTAACTTTTTTTTTCAGATTAATCAGCATATTCGTCCGAGAAGGATTTTTAAAAGCGCATTGCAGTTGGCATGATCTCATTGGTTTTTTGTTACCCCTTTTCATGTGGTTTGCAAGTGGCAGATCTGTTTCCTACGTAATATATACGTGGTTGTGGATTAACTGTACCGGTAGTTTGGTCTTTTTCCTCATTGCGGTTAATGCTGCCCATCATCATCCTGATGCTATTAAAGACGGCGATCAACCTCGGTAAGACTTTATTTATGTATATAAAATTAATCTCTATTTTCCTTGGTCAACGCATGACGCGCAATCTGATAGAAATTTGCTAATAATTTTTTTTTGTTTCCTATTGTCAGACGGTTTTTATGAAAAAAAAGTTAAGTTAAGTAGATCATTTAAAATTAAATAAATTGATTCTCGTTTAATATACATATCCATCTTATTGTCTCTGACTGCGTATTAACTACCGGGGTAGTACCGCTAGATGTTGCTAGTTTTATATATAAAGTAGAAATAGAGTAGTAGATTCTTTCTGTCGAGTGAGTCAAAGTCACTCCTCCAGCCGTTTATGCATAGCTATGTCAAAAATCACATCAATCCGTGTGTGATGGGCAAACAAACATTTACAGTATTTCATTTACAGTAATATATTTTTATATAATGTTATAAAGCACATTCTTTTCATCAGCAATACCGGCATAACATAAAAAGATTTTTTATGCATTTTCCTTAGCAATGAAAACTTCAAGTCCATTTATCCCAAAAACATAAATTTTTAAGTTGCTTGCAGCCGATGAGTGATATATTATTTTTATATGTGAACTTAAAAACCTAACCTTCTGATCTGAAAGGAAACATATTACTTTCAGAAGTATCCGAGACATACCTTACAGTAACCTTGACTTGCGACAGCACAAATGTGCCGTGCTTACATAGTGACGGCCTTTAGATTGAGATCAAGACATATTCCATTAAGAAAATTTGGATATCTTATGGAAAAACTATGTATCGTGTGGATTATATAAAGATATACAACACTTCTTAATGGAATGTGTTCAAATTAGTCAGATGAGGATAGCAACTTATAATTGGATTGCTGTTAATAAAATGAATATTGGCTTCGTTTATAGCATTTTAGTTGATCCCAATTCTGGTCGAGTTGAAATTCTACATAATTTTGCTATAAATCGCTTAAAATATAGATTTAAAGCCATACAAGAATATCCTTCTAATGTGTATTTAGTTGAGTGTTACTTAATTTACTTGCATATTCTCTGATTTACAGAAGTATGACACCAGATTGGGGGGAACATCAAGTAGAGGCTCTGGTCGATCGAAAAGACATAAACGGGAATACATTTGCTGTAATGACAATGTTCGGTGAACACGCACTGCATCACATGTTCCCGACCGTCGATCACTCGATATTGAAACATTTACATCCAGTGTTCTTTAAAATATGTGAACAATATCAAGCTAATTACAAAGCTTCCACACAATTTCAGTTGGTCCTCGGTCAGATAAGAGAATGCATGAGAACAGATTTTAAAACTATCGACAGCAAATAATTAAATTATCGTAATAATATTCTATCTATATAAAAAAAATTGATAGAAATAATGAAAACTATTATTTTTAAAAAGATTTCAAATGGTTCGACTTGAAGTTCTTTCGTTTCATTAGCTGTGAATTCTAACATTCAGATACTTTTGCATTTATAAAGTAAGGATGGGTTAATTGTATGTAAACTATATAACTTATAATCCTCTACCTTAACAGGGAAGTATTGTAATATGATTTAACATGATACATTCTCTCCCTCTGCCCAACCTATCTATTGCCCCTTACTGTTCCTTAAATCTCTTCAAGTGACATCTTAATCCAGCTTCTTCTTGCAATCCTTCTAAGGTACGTTTAAAGAGTGGCATTGAGAGATTTAGTAGACAGAAGCAACAATTAAGATTATGCTAATTCTGTTTTGTGCGAAGATAAATACAATGTCGAGCAAACTTCATCATCAATTTACAATGAGATAAAATAAAATATTTTATTATTTTCATATGTTTTAATTGTAATTTAAAATCGGTTAGATATAAGCGGTATCGTGGATCGCTTATAATAAATTATGTTAATTAATAAATTAAAATTATATTAAATAAATTTAATAATACCCACTAAAATTAATTATTAATAATTAACTCAAATTTGCCGTTTTTCATAAATGACTCAAATACTTATTATTTAGCTATTACAAAATTAATAATAATACGAGTAATATATTTTCGTATTTTGGAGATTCTCTAAGTTATACAGTTTACCAAATGTTCGATATTATAACGACAACAATATTTTTCCTTTAGAATTATTAATAAATAAGAAGCAATTTTCCAAAAGTCAACCCATTTAATTCTTTCAACAACTCAACACATAATGACAGCGAAAATGCTTTTCTTTTTTTTTTACTGACCAACTATATGAAGGAGGTTATATTTAAAACACGTCGTAACAATATTATTTGTGGAATACAGCGATAGTATACTAAGGTTGTGTAGTATAGAAGCAGTAAAAGCAAATAACCGAACATAAAATTTTGATATTGGATTTTTACGCGTACTTTCAAATTTATTGGTATGCAGCTCTATGCCATTGCAATAACTGTATATGGACGTATGAACTTTTATCGTCCAAGAAACGTATTTATTTTATAATTTACATAATGTTATTGATAGCAGGGATATAATAAATGAACTCGTCTAAGTCTGTGTCATCAATTGTCGAACTTAGTTGACCGCGGAAACGAAGATGAGAGAATGTACGCTTTTATAATGAATCAATGGTGGTACAGCCATGCAATTCGTTGTACGAAACAGCATTGTTCGTAACGTACAGTAATGTTATATATGTTATAACCTACCCGCCTTCCAAATTGATGGTATGGCAATTCTTATAAAGCAAAGTGTGTTATGCTTTGGAACTCTGTCCCGGTGGATATTCGTCATTCTGAGTCGGTGCACGTTTTTAAAAGACGTTAAAAAAACTACTATTTATCTATTTCTTAATATAAGTATTTAGTATATGATAGGTAAGATTAGTATTTATTATACTATAGGAGTATGTATTAAAGTATGTATGCTATTTAGTGTATGTGTAGTATTACTATTTAAATTTGTGTAATCTATTATACTATATGTATACATATGAATAAAATAACTTGTCCATTATATTTGTGTGGCACCAACCTATTCTTTTTCTAAGATCCTTAATTAACGGGTTGTCTGTAAGAGATCGCTGTAGTCGATAAGACCGCCCTTGCAAGTTCCTGCAAATAATTTCTATACATATAATATGTATGTATTAATTTTTTTATTGATGTATGCAAAAGAATTGATAAATAAAAAAATAATTATTGATATTAACTTTCATGCTTTAATTACAGCTATAAATGAATTTAAAAACTCGGGCTTTTAAGTTACTTTTAATAGACTATAAGCTGTTTATGTCGGTAAATATTATTAATATTAGTAGACGTTCAAAGATGGTATTACGGCTACCGCATATGATGGATATTTATTTATTTTGTAGCTTCCTCAAATTTCAATAAGCAAATCCATTTTCTCACGTTATCCATTATAAGATGGAAGTACTCATTTTATACGATTTACGGAATTACGTTACCGATGCACTCGTCTGGGCTCTTTAAAAGCTTTTTCTCACAAGGGTATTTATTTTCTAAAGCTTGTTCCGTAGCTGCCTCATAAATATCTTGTATTTCACAACTTGTTTTTTGTAATTTAGACTAACAATAGGATATTTAAACTGAAATAAAAGCCATGTTTCAATTGGTGATATTAAAAATTGTATTAGTTGTGTTTATAATCTTATTTTTGTTACTAAAGCCAATATTGATACCAATTTTCAGTTGGTACAAGTATTGTTTTATTAAAAGTAGGGACTTCCTATTACACTACTTGGATTAGAATAATAAATAAAGGGACGTGTTATGGGACGTATCCAGCATTGAAATATCGCGGTTGCCATCTAATATTTGCAACCCATTACGGATGAACCGGTGGCACTGGTATGAATAAATAGTTCTTTTGGATTAACGAGTATATGAGATAAATTGCTCCATCCGAAGAATTAAGTCATATGTCCTATATTTATACAAAGAAAATGTAACTTTGTTCTTCTGATAGATCGAAATTTTTATATTATTGTTTATATCACTGTCTCACATGACGATAATCTCATAAGAGCTGAAAACGAAAAATTATCTAAATATTTAGTCCTAGCTTATGAGATAACCACCATGTGGAATATTGACTCAACAATCATCATCATCATCATTCTCCTGCCCTTATCCCACTCTAAGTTGGGTCGGCACAACATGTTACAAACATGTTGTCACATGATTTGGCTACGTATTTTACGACCGGCCGCCTGCCTGACGTCAACTTACCTTAGTCTGTTTTACTCAACCGGGTCAACTAACCTCCGTCGCCTTTTACGACACCTCAGTAAAAAATTAGGGTGGTGTATACTATGCAGCCGGATACCACACGGCACTTATCTTAGTCGCCTCTTACGACACCTCGGTAAGAAAGGAGGTTGGTCTATTCTATTCTGCCGGATACCACACGGCTAAATATTGACTCAACAATATTGGTTCCAATTACTACTACTATTAATATATACTACTACTAGTAATATTAATATTACGTCTACTAGCGAAGAGCCTCGACCAATATGTCAAGAGGGTCTTGCTTAATCGTTGGATCAAGCGTAGGATACAGAAGGCAGTATTGCTTGAGGCGGCACGGATTGTGAGAATGTTCCTCAGGCTGGAGCCCTAACCACGTAAGACAACCAACCATTTGAGCACTTTCTTCGCTACCCGTGGTCAAAAATTTATATTTTAAAATGTTTTTTTTAAAGAAAATATTTAAAAATGTAACATCATCATTCCCCTGCCCTTATCCCACTCTAAGTGGGGTCGGCACAACATGTTACAAACATGTTGTCACATGATTTGGCTACGTATTTTACGACCGGCCGCCTGCCTGACGTTAACTTACCTTGGTCGCCTTTCACAACACCTCGGTAAGAAATTAGGGTGATCTATTCTATGCAGCCGGATACCACACGGCATTTACGTTGGTCGCTTCTTACGACACCTCGGTAAGAAAGGAGGGTGGTCTATTCTATTCACCAGATACCACACGGCTAAAAATATTAAAAAATGTAATGTTAATTTATATATGAATAAAAGATAATAATAATAACGGGATCTAGCTTTCCGAGGTAGGAGATATAAAATGGTGAATAAGCTTGAAAAATCTCGAAACAAAGACAATAGTATATATTAAGAGTTATTATTTAGAAAACACTGACAGTGTTTTATACCTTATCATATCTAGTTTTATCCAGAATCCAAACGTCAAGTAATGTAGTCATCAATCTAGTGATTGGACAAATTAAGTCAAAGGTCCTCATAACATTAATTAATACGTTAATTTGATAAACTATTAACAAATTTTTATAAAAATAATTTCTGTTTATAAAAACAATTTTGTGTTATAAAAACTAACCTTGCTGACTTTAACATTTAAAAACAAATCTATTTCAGATATTAAAACTTTGTAAAAATACTATTTTACATTTTTTAGCTTCTTTTGTGTATATACCTTATATATCGGTTGCAAAATACGATTTGAATTTGAAATTTATAATTTAAGAGTTAATTAATGTAAGAAACCGGCTAGTGTCGTGCCTAGCGAGCGGCTTGTGGCTACAAGCAGTTCCGACCGCGCTAACGCCGTATAAACCATGAATGGCCCCGGATGAGCTTGTAGTGGGACTAATTTATCTAATAAACTAAAAAAATAAATAAATCATAAAATATGTATTATAAAATAATGTTTCTATAACTCATATATGTTATGTTAATCCCAATTGTATAAGTTTCTTTTATTATTTGTAAATCATAAATATAACGTATAATAATGTAATAATATACTTCCACATACACTCGGCCAAGCGTCGACAATTTTATGTATACATTATACATCGCCGCGCGGACAGCAATAATACCCGAGCCGATGGATCGCGGGGCGCGGCCGAGAGACTCACCTTCGTGTAGGTGAAAAAATTTGTTGTTTAATGTTCACGTATGGTTTTCGGGCCGTTTATTTTGCATTACGATATATATATTTGATATCCACATAGTGTATAATCTAATCGAGACAAAACGTTTGTTGTGTTTAATGTTTATGTGAAAATTAAATAAAAAACTATTAAAAAACTGTTGTTGGTTTGAACCACCTAAAGGCTCAAAACTAGTCGGGCTTACCCTATATAATTAGACATAAGTTTCTATAAATTAACTACGAATACCACTAGTTTAAAGATTCATAGTTCACAAACTTTCATCCAAAATATTTCTAAATATAACGTCAAGTATCAATTACTTTAATGAAGCTACTAATGGACAAGAATCAGCAAGGTACTGGACAAAGATCATTAAGATTATTATTATTATAGAGATACTATAGATTATCTTTCATCCTCTTGAGTGACTTTACCGAACAGTTTGCCGTCGTGTCACATGCCTATGGGACGGACGCTTTTGTGACTCAGAATGAAGTACCTCCTTGATTTATTACCGACCCTCTTCAATGTTAGACAGACCAATAAAAACAGACTCCGATCTATCCTGTGTTCAATGAGTTATTCTTAAAAGATTACTTATATAAATTATTGCTTAAACCGACTTCCAGATCTATTTTGTTTTGGAAAAAAATTTCATTGTATTATATAACTAAATTAAATTAATAAGAAATCATCATCATCATCATCCTCCTGCCCTTATCCTACTCTAAGTGGGGTCGGCTAGTGGTTCTAGGATTCAGAGCAGGTTTTTGTTTTTCATTTAATTAAAATTGGAAGATATTAATTCTTAAATCAAATTCAGGTTTATAACGTCAAAAATATTATTCATACATAATTTTATGTATATTTAATTTTTTTTTAAAGGTGCGAATCAATCAATCAAGAAATCTTTAGCCATGACTATAGGCGAATCGTTTAAGTCCCTAGGTCCTTGCCTGCGGAGAGCGCGGAGGTAGGGCTAGAATTGGGTCAACTCTTGTACATTAATCTATGAGCGTTCATACCATATTGCTTTTCACAAAACCTTTGTGCCTCGGATGATACCGCAGTTGCGAAACTTAAGAAGGTGTTTTGGTAGATTCATATTCAGATCGTCGGTGATGTTAATTATAAGAGGTGGCTGGGAAAAGTTGTTTGTTCGACCTTATTACTAATTTTGTATTTTTTTAATTTTTGAACTGGTGGTATTGTCGTTGTGGCAGTTATCTTGTAAAATAATTGTACTGTTTACTTTGATTTACAATTAATATATAAAAATACGGGTCACATCGCAAAAAAATCGAGTCACCTATGTGTAAGGTTCGACGTTTCGGCAGAGTTGCCATTTTGTTTAAAAATTTCAATCAATATTAGACCGAGAAAATGCAAACGGGTTTTTTTCGGTATTTTGTTATAATTTTACAATATAGGTATTTAAATTCTATTTAGATACAAAAAATATAGATGCGCTTCTACTCAGTAACGCACGTAATATCCAGCAAGCCAACACTACGCTAGAGTAAAGTGAAAAAAAAATAACATCACAAAATACATTTAATTTAAAAATAGCACAAAGCCTTTGAAAAGAAAACCCACGTCAGCGTTCCACTACTAAAGTACCCATCATTGTGAGATGAGTGCTTTAAAGATCCGGTACAATAGCTTATGGGAAAAGTCATGGACGACGGCGCAGAAGAGTTCAATATAGGGGCTGTACTATGGTTTTAACGATTTCAAAAAGTATTTATATAAAGTATCCTGGCATACCTGTTTGGTTTAAATCTAATTATCATAGTTATTACCTAAAAACTTAGGTTTAAAACTGTGCATCATGATATCGTTTCTAACGTTAAGAGAAAATAATACAGCATAGCCGTGAAATATAAACACACACACTTTACGTAAATCATACATTGTAGTGTATATTTGTAATGATGGTACATAAATCAGCAGCTAAATTTGTATTTGAAAAAAAAAGTTTTCGACTAAGTTAAGCAACTAAAAATATCTGTTACAAATTATTTTTGTATAATAGATCTCCGCAAAGTAACGCCAAAATCTATCAAACATCGATTAATTTTGGTCGTGCAACAAAATTATTTTTATCAATTGATATTAGCTGTAGGAAATAAAGCAATAAATTATATAGAAAAAAATTACGGTGCCGGTAAAACAAAGAAATTTGTTGATAGAATAAAAAATCTGCTCTTATTATAACTAATGAATAGACTGGATCATAAATATTATAATGACAGCCACTCAAATACAATCAGAGTTTATTCTGTCTGTTTATATTCTGTCTTAGGATTATAAATAAAGAATGTAAGTTTGGTCTAACTGATAAATTAACAGTAACTTTATTGATTTTATCGATTTTTTTGTACTATTAAAGTACATTCAATGGTTGTACTTTATTGAAGTTACAATGTAGCCAAAAGGGTAATTAGCACCTTTATATTTGTTAATTTAATGAAACTAACAATAATAAAAAAATTGTCGATATCAATTTTGATAAATTACAATGTTTTAAAAAGTGTATTCTGGAAGAAATTTAAATTTTACTTCATTTTATACCTTTTTTTAAGATCATTTTATCCTAAAATTTTAAAATTTACCTTTTACTTTTATATTTTTCAAGTTTATATTTTTGTTTTTCATTTTTATATCAAATTTGCATCAATTTTTTTTTAAAGGAGCTGTGATAGCCCAGCGGTGAGACCGTGCGACTCTTTCGAGGGGAACACGAGTTCAACCCGGGCAGGCACCAATGAGTTTTTCTATTAAAACTCATGCGTCTAATTGATAATTGCAATTTATCACACGCTTTTCGGTGAAGGAGAACGTCGTGAGGAAACCTGCATATCTCTAGAGAATTCTAGGGATATGTGTAACCTACCAATCCGCATTGGAGCAGCGCGGTAGGTCTTAGCTCCAACCCTTCTCTCCAGAAACGGAGAGAGGAGGCCTATTCCCAGCAGTGGGATTGTAACAGGCCACTACTTTACTTTACTTTGTTTGAAGTGTTATGTAAATGTTTTGCGTACCTGTAATTTAGAAACATAGAAAAGATGAAGTATTGAATGTTTAAATTAGTTTAATAATGTATATGATTTCTAGTTGGTAAGCCTTATCAGTAAATAAAAATAAATAAAATAATTAAATGATAATGAATATTTTCTTACATTTATTATGGTTCTAACCATGAAATGAAAGTATAACGAAGCGAAAGTAAACTTACATTTGTGCTAAAAGCCTGTGTCGCGAACAAGAATTACGAGAATTTATATGAGTTCCTGGAAAGTATGATAAATTTGTATCCGCAGGGAGGTTTCTAAAAAATAAATCGTGCGACCAAAAACATTTGTCCTTACTTCTTGTTACAGCTTTTATTTTTAAGTAATAAAATAAAACTGATGGGAAAGTAAATCTGTTTTTAAAGAACATCTTCTAATAATAAGTATTGAAAGTATTAATATAAATATAAATATAAATATATGGGACATTCACACACACGGTCGTCCGTCCCCAAAGTAAGTAACTTAATACTTGTGTTATGGGTGACGGACAACTGGTAGATATACTACATATATAAGTTTAAATACATAATTAAAATACAAATACACACCCAGGATCGAAGAACCAACAATTTGTTTACAGAAAATGTTGGCCCTCGGCGGGAATCGAACCCGCGGCCTGCGGAGCTGAAGGCAGGGTCACTACCCACAGCGCCAACGGGCCAGTCGAATTGACATACACTTTAAAGATTTAATGAAATGAATAGTTTAAATGAAACAGGTTTTTGACTCAACGTAGCCTGAAAGCTTGAAATCTTATAGGGTTACATCTGAAATATATAGAAAACTTACAATTTGGAAACCTTAGGAATACATTAATTAATTTATAGAATTAGGTGTTACTTTGCGGAGATCCATAATGCAAAAATATTTATAGTATAATAGTTTTAAATTATATAATAAATATATTAAAAAAATGATAATACAATTATTTTGCTATAATCTGCGATTAATAAAGAAAAAAATTATTATGTTAAATTTTACCGTGGATTATAGCAAAATAATTTTATTATTACTTTTGTTATATATTACTTATGTCAAGTATAACTATTATACAATAAAGGTTTCATTTGCCGCCGCGCAATCTGTATTTAGTTGGTTTTAACTGAGCCAGGCTTACAATAAAAAAGGTAGATAGTAGCAAAAGGCGCCGTAGAGAAAATAAGCTTAAAGCACACAGTGGACCTGCTAATAGCTAGAAGTAATCGACTAAAATCTACGAGAAGTCCACTATTTTAACACTATAACGCTTTCTTCATGATTTGGTTAACCAAGAAGAAAGCGTAGAAGAAGAAATAAATTTTTCTCCCTAGAAAATATCCATAAATATCGAGACCTAGAGAGTATCCTAACCAACAACCCTGGACAAAATCCCTCATACTGTTTTGCCCAAATTCATATTATTGTTTTTCACTTCCTGAAATTTGTGGTTTATGTTATCAATTTATTTAACAATTTTTACTTTTCTCATTTAAAACTAATAATTTCGAAGTCACCTCTTGTTGAAGTCAAGGCTTTTTAAAGTCTTTTCTAAGTTTTTTTAATGTAAGAATTTTTTGTTATACACATATGATGTCATTAACGATAGTTAAAAAACTGCTGAAAGATGTTCGAAAGCAACATACAAAAACTTAGGTTGTAACATTGCTTTGCTTTCAGATTTCAAATGTACAAAGTAGGAAGTTTCAAGTCAATGTCTTGACATGTACGTAAAATATGAATTCTATGCGAACGTGGGTGTCCTCGTGAAATAAACGCCCGTGTTAGGAAAAAGCTTTTAGAGAGCTTAGACGGTTGCATGGCTTTCTCTTTGAATCGGTTTATATTTGTATAACATTGCATTGTACTCAATGCCATATATTGTTTTATCTTTAACGCTTTGCGTTCGTGTTTTCACTCAAAATGTCAAACACGCTGATGTTGCTCATGGATTCCGAATCTTATGTATAGTACCCAGCAATAAATAATGCACTTTGAGGCTTAGAAAAAGAAAATCTGCTACATTATGCTTCATAGAGCATTGTCTCTGTCGTACAGACTGACGAACCCGTTGAAACGTCACATACTGAGTGACAGTGACAGCGCTCTACGAAACCGAACTGGCTGGCTGTTTCGTTCTAAACATCGATGTGCATTATTTAAATCCGGGTACTATCTTCTTACAAATATTTTAAAATTTCAACTTTTTTAAATGATATTTATATTAGATATGAAAATAAAAATGCTTTAATTAAATAATGTAATGTAAAATTGAAAGGTCCAGATCGATTTGTAAAATTTAGTAAGTATCTACTAAATTAAATGTACAGAATAGTTTTTGTTTTGAAGAAGATTTTTTGGAGAAAGTAGTGACTGATATTTTAAACGCATTAAGAATCAGAGGCTTTAATCTTAATAAAGATTTTTTATAGGAAGTAAGACTAAAGTTGTTTTTAGGTTTATATTGAGTGACCAAAGCGCCATTTAAACCTCATAGTGTGTACAGTAAACAAAATACTCATTTGGAATAATTTTCAAAATTTCTGTACCGTAATATCGTATCAAAATCAAATTGGCCGCTTTCCTGGCCATAAATTTGAAATAGCTTTCTACCTGCGAAACTGGATTGATTCATCACCATCCGATTCAAAGAGAATCGATACATTTTATCGCGACGTGTCTATTGACGTTACGGTTTTATTTGCAAAAGGTTTATTTGAAATTTAGTTTAAAAAATACTATCTAAAACTACTGCAAAAAACTATATATATTCAATGCCTCAGATATAAAAGATATACAGAGCAATTAAAATATACAAGCTATCCATTTTATTTCAGTTCAATAAAATCTGGGACGAAGAATAAAGAAATTGTTCTGAGCACGTAACGGAAGATTTGTTTTGCCTTTTTTGTCGTGTTTTTTTTGTTTGTCTTTTATATAATATAATTAAATGGCAAAATAGTACTGCCAAGTTATGGGAGTGATGATATATGATGAGTGTATTTAACACATCCAAAGCCTGATGTGCGAAACGGGGGTTTCCGTATTCGACATAATATTAAAATTATTCATGCTTGAATACTGCGGATGTTAAAAAATATTTTCATTGATAATTTAGACGCTATAAGCATTTAGGGTTATTGAACAGTCTTAAAATACCAATATTTGTTGATAAACAATATAAGGCTACAATTTGCGTTCTTATAATGAAAGAAACGTCTATTGCGTGAATTATAGTTAGTAACTTATTTTATGTGGCTTTTGCAAGACCAAATATCACTTTTGTAAGATCTTAACGGAACTAATATTTTATTATATGATAGGTAATAACGTTATCATATGAAATCAATAAAATAAATACAGATATCGCTAAAAAATTATTACTGCCCAAAGCGTCAGTTTTTATTTTTCGGATAACAATTCGTACTGCGGTAAAGACACAGACTAAATGAAAAAGTGTAACTACTTAAGCAAAATCTACTATATTATGAATGATGATGAACACATGTAGAGTTGTTCACAAGTGACACATAAGAATTTCATTATTCCACTAACTAGAATTCGTTCGAATGGTTACAAACTGTGATAAGGGGAAATACCTACTTGTAGAGACGATACTTAAGGAAAATATATAAATCAATAAGTTTAATATAAGACGGGTATTAAACAAGCGCAGTTTAGTGTATGTGATACATTAAGAACAGTACAGCTGTTTTATTAAGGAGAATAATATTGTAATCAGCAAATAATGGAAAAGGTACTTGAAACACATTTTTTAAATATTATATTTTTATTTAATTTTATTGTTAATATGAGGTTTTAACAATGTTACGTCCTTAACACTAAGTAATAACATTTACGTATCAAAGTGCTTATTAACTGTGATATTAGTAAATGTTGATATACTGACATATCTAGGCTACGGCTACGGTCTTGGTCTTGATGATCAGAAAGTTCCTATTAGACGTGTATGGCAAGAAATATGACCTCATAAATTACTGTATTATCGGACAGACTCCTTCTATTCCGTTTGCTTTTGGTCACTTCATTATCTCTATCAATACAGCTTGAAATTGAAATCATAAAATTTGATGTAATTCACTCTAAAATACAACTACTATGTCATAATTAAAAGAATATTCAAATACAGATATTTGAATATTCTTTTAATTATGACATTGGTCATATAATATTTAATTAAGAAATCCAAGATATAATTTGACTAATTTTGACGTGTTTTTTCAGATAACGACTATACTTTTCTTTACACTATTAGCATATTATGTAGAATGTGGAATCATCAGTGAGAAATGTCAAGGTTACAATGATTATAATAACGGTGTACAAGAAGTATTGATTAACAATATACATCAGGCGTATCAATTAGCAATAGATTACAACACAAATAATCTGTTTTTTAGCCATGCTACGATTAAAATTGGATCATTAGTTATCAAATCGTCATTCGTTAACCTTCAAACTAACGAATTAAAATTTGTGAAAGGTATTGAAGGTGCCTTCGCTAATACGGTCGATCAAAAAAATCATATTGTGTATCTCGGTGGTAAAGATGGAATATATACTATGGATTTTAATGATAACTTTGCAAAACACGTTGAAGGCACCAGTCATAATACTTGGCAAATGTTCTTTAAAAAAGATTTATATTTCACTACCTATCCAGAGGAAGAAGTATATGTATTTAAGAATGGGAAAACACAGAGAATACCTCAGTTACTTCATACCAGAGGTATGCTAGTAGCTCTTGATAATGCTAACAACATTTATTTTACAAACTCATCAGGACTCTTTACTCTTGATAAAAGCAGCCAAATATCAAATGATTCCATCTCTTTTGTTGGTGATTATGTTGTAAATGGTTTTACATCTGATATGAATGGAAATTTATTCTTCTCAACTCCTACGAGTATATATTCTATAAATGATAAAAATAAGTCAGTGAAGAAAATGGTTGAATTAGATGATGTCTTCGGAGTAGCCGTAGATCATGATAATAACCTTATTTATGCATCTGAAGATAGTATTTTAAGAATAAAGCCCATTAAAAAATCATGTTAAAGAAATGTCGATGTGCGGACAGTGATAACAATTAATCAATGTATTGTTGCTACTATTTAGCATACGCAAACGATCTAACCTATTTAAATTTTTATTACTGTAATATTTTACATGTTGTCATAATGTTTAGCAATCATAATCGCTTTTGTTACATAGTTTGAAGAATTATTTTAAATCTATGCTTTGTCATATTAAATTGAAAATGTAATGCAAATGTTACTTTGTAAATTTAAAATAGGACAACAACTATCACCTTTGTTAAATTGAATTCAAACGTAAGACAGAGTGTAAATGCAGTACGTGAGCAGAAAAACGAGTCGTAACATAAACCCCTTTTTGTATGGGTCGCAAAGCTGAGAGCTTTAACAAACAAATTTTAACATCTACCTGCTACTGTCATGAACTCCACTATTAAGTTCCAATTAGGCAACATATCTGCCTCTCTGCTTCTATTTATGTTTATTAATATTGAAATAAGTTTTATATTATTTATGATGATATACATGATAAAAAGTTTTAATGTTATGTTAATAATAATAAGTATTTGATAATTATGCAATTACGAGGTTAGATATTAAATGCCGTGTGCTAACCGGCTGAGTACAATAAACTACCTTCATTTCTTAACGTGGTGTCGTAAAAGGCGATTAACATTGTATTTATAACACTTTAATTAATATCAATATATTGTTAAGTAATGTTATTTTTTGCACTTTTATTTTTCTCTATTAAATTATAATTACGCCATATTCTATACTTTACGTGACATTTACTTTAAAAGGCTTATATAATAAAAGGCTTATATTATATATATATATATATATATATATATATATATATATATATATATATATATATATATTCATAATGATTATGATATTGAATACTTATAGCATTATTATATAGTTGCATCCACCGTGATCACGAACTCGTGGTAACTCGATTTTATCACGAAGAGACGCGTTTATTTATATAACACTAATTATGAATGGGAAAAGTTTAAAATCTACTTATAAAATTTTTGTGAAATAAATGTATAACTTTTATACATTGAATTTTTTATTCTTTGTAAAAAAAAAGTAAAAGTAAAGTAACAGCCTGTTACTATGCCCACTGCTGGGCTAAGGCCTCCTCTCTCCGTTTTTGGAGAGAAGGATTGGAGCTAAGACCTACCACGCTGCTCCAATGCGGATTGGTAGGTTACACATATCCCTAGAAATTCTCTATAGATATGCAGGTTTCCTCACGATGTTTTCCTTCACCGAAAAGCGTGTGATAAATTGCAATTATCAAATAGACACATAAGTTTTAATAGAAAAACCCATTGGTGTCTGCCCGGGTTTGAACCTATGTCGTCTCTAGAGAGTGGCACGGTCTCACCGCTAGGCTATCACAGCTTTTTTATTCTTTGAGAGGTCCAAATTAGGATAATGGGGTGAACGTTTCATTCTTATTATTCTCAAGTACAATTGCAGTTCATTATTCATTTTGAGGTCTCCGCTCCGCCCAGACTGTCACTGTCACCGATGGACGCAACTTTTGACCTTTGACCTCATGTTCCTATAGAAAATTCACGTCTGGACCAGATCTCCAATGTATATCGTTACCAACCAGACCTGCCTTTTCTCAAATTGAAAATGAAATTTTCACCGCTGGCTTGACCGCTTGTTATTTAATATTAATGTAAGATACAAGAAATACCCTTACCAGTTATTACATCAAATATCATTTTTTGTCTTTGGATTAGAAATATAAACTATGGAAAAAAATCTATTTACTGTTACAAAATCTAGGAAATTATATGTATTTTTCGAATCAATAACTTTATGAGTATAATCCACATTAATGACTATATCACAACATTCTCTATCGTGAAATCACGACAACGAAATGAACTTAGTTCTTAAAATATTAAAGTGTCTTTAACTAAAATACTGTTTTGTTTTAAGTCGCAAGCAAATTTCATTTAAAAAAGAACTTATCTCCTTTCTCACATTTTGTGCCAGCTTGTATATGTCTAGAAATGGTTGGATAAAGTCAGCAACAATAAAACAGAATCTTTATAAATAGCCCGATAATGGATCTTCTGAATGCTAGCAGAGTCGCGTAAACGACCATTTGTCCGTTTGTCTGTGTAATAAAAACTACATCAAGCAATTTCATTTTACGCTCTAGCTATTGTTTTTCATGAGCAATTTAAAGTGAGGTTAGTAACTATCAAATAGAAAAGTTTATCTGTCTATGCTAACCGCACTATGAAGACTTGTAGTAAAGTAGCGTGTAAGGTGGACTCCTAATGCCTGCAATGATCGGCAATGATCGTTGATCGTCTATAATCGGCACGATCATCGTGCATCGATGACCATGATTATCCGTATTATCACGATACGTAGAACCTCACTTATCAACCAGCGATTCTCTTAGATGCGTGTCCGAAAATCAACCTAGCTTCGGGAAAGTCTTCCTAAGGCTGCCTGCTATTAGGCATTATGTGTATACAAATTACGGCATATTTTGGGAGATTTTGTGTGCAATGGTAAATTTAATCGATAAAGTTTTAAAATATAAACATTTGATAACATTGTGTATGATTTTATATCTGAAGGCTGATCATGACGGCTTACTAAAGACTTTGAATGGATTTAATATAAGATACTCCCTGGCAATACCGACGGCAGGTCATATCTAAGTCAGAGTTACATCAGATCCTGTTGAGATACCATGTATATATGTATACGAAAGGCCTAAGAAATTTATATTTTCTTATAGAGTTATTTATTCTCATACTTAACGTAGGGAAACCATAGGCAGGCCTGCAAGTAACATTAACATAGTAAATAATGAGATGAAGACCTTTGTCTAGTCATCTTTGTCTAATCACACATTAAAAAGAGAGACAGACAGATCACCTTCATTTCCTTTCTCTTTATCGTAATATGTCACATTTTACTATGGCTTCCTTTCTCTAAGTATAATAACTCCATGCATTTCTTTCGTCTCTACAAAAATGACACCGTCAGAAAATAAATTATCATCATAAACTTATCAAACACTTCAACTTCACTTGGAGAAGTCATCGAGAAGCCACAAAAAGTTAAATTGCCTAAGTTTAAATTTATGGAGCCCAGAAACTCCCATCCTGTTTTTTCTACTCGGATATTAGTAAATATTATTTTTAACGAAACATTTATTTATATTACCTATTTATACTTAATAATTATTAATCACACCAATTTTTAATTTGATATATTAAATTTGAAATGTAAAATATTGTCGTAAAACAAATTAAGTTGTAAATATCTAGTGTCAATATTTTTTGAACCACATCGAACATATTTGAATTTCAATTTTATTCTACATATCAGTCCGTTGCGGAAAATATATTTAAATAAAAAATAAAAATTTCAATGAAATTTTTATGTATTTTATATTCTACATTACCAATCAAATCTAAGCTACTATTTGAGCTGATGGAAAATGATGATATATATTGAAAAGAAACTGATTTGAGAGAGATCCTTCCTCCCCTTCTACTCCCTTAACCCGTAATAGCGTGAAATAACGTAATAACCCCTATTATATAATTTAGTATTGTATGCTTCCCAAACTAAATAAATCAGATATAAGACATGTCACAGCTATAGTGACATGTCTTATTAAGCAACCACGTAATCTAAAGGTGATCGGAAATAAAAATTTATCGCTAAATGTAGCGTAAGTATGTAACAAATAAGGTATAGAATAATCATTAATTATTGGCAATGAACGTCAAGTTTAATAGCAAGATAAGGGAGCAAAAAAGTCATCAAAACAATAACAAATCGCATATAATCATGCATACACAGATACAATCGATACACACATAGAATATCACGCAAATGTTTGTTAAATATATATGTACATGTAAACAAAAAATAACAAAAAGACACGGGGAAGTAAACAGTATGGAAATGCAATCCGTTGTTCTGACTTACTGCTACATACAGAACAGGCTGAGCAAGTCTTGACACGGTTCAGTTGATAATAATTTAGAACGACATATATTACCAGAACTAGTCTATCATCAGCTCACTGCTGCTCTTATCAATAAGAGTCATTATATAAGGGTAGAATTAACTTTAAAACAAACCCACTAAATAATAGCTGGATCATTAATAACACCACTAGATCTTATGTACTTGTTTAACCAAGTCAAGCAATAATATGAATAACACGCGTGAGCGTTTATTGATAGTATGATTCAACGTTAAGAAAGAAACACGCTGCATTATGACCCAACCCGCAATTTATAAGCAATCCCATCGAATGCTTACTCGTGAATGGCAATTCACATAAAATACCTTACTTTTGATCTCTGAGATGAAATTAAAAAAACAACAAAAATGTCGGTTTCCTATTACCTGTTCCGATTTTTTAAATTAAGATACTGTTAAATAATTACTAACATATTCAAAGCGTAGAGTAGAATAGAACCTATAATTTATGAATTTTTAGTGAGTCGGCGTAATACGACAGGGTTACAAAAGTAATAAATTTTTGCAGTGATCAATCTTTCTCAAAAATCCGGCCAATAACCAATTTTCCACATCTTGCTTCGTATAAGGTAAAGAAAAATGATTATATAATTGGATGACGATGATATTGTAATGGAACTGTAACTGAAAGGTAACTTGGTCTTACCCGTACACCCTGCAATACGAAAATCATTAATTCGCCTTTTATTAAATTTATGCAATTCTATCGCATTCGCAGTTGCAGATTTCATTTCTTATTCGGGCAGGCTTTTTTCCGGTATTAAAACACGTTGCTTTTCTAAAAACTCACATTGGATTGACGAATATAATTTCATAGAGGAAATCTTTTTACAGTATATTCAAGGTTACCTTTTAAACACATATAAAAACAAACTACTTTTATTGTCACCTGTTCTGTGAAACATTAACGTGTCAGACAATGTCAGCTCTGCACAAGGCACGATAGATTGTTAATTTCCATGTGTCGTGTACCCGGAAATTGAAAGCCAGCCCGATAAATTATTATCAGATAAACGCATTCAGGATACTTCATTTTCTAAGCGTTAGGAATCGTGCACACTGTTAGACTGACAATTTTTATATATTTTCTTCTCATAGTGCATAGCTGTTTGTTTTATTTATCGTGCATAAAAAATGAATATTGTAGTAGTCTATCGTGAATAAAAGCGAGTTATGATATGATTGCGATGCACAATTCGCAGGGCCTGTCTAGCATGCGATCCCTAAAGATATGTGATACCATTGAACATTATCAAATACTATTTAATGAACCACCTTGCTTGAGTGTCTAGTATTTGATATTATATTATTCACTGGTACTAAGAGAGATAAATATATACATTTCCTTTTAATGTCTCATAATAAATAAGTGTACTGAGCCCACAAACTGATGTGAATAAATGTCCTGATTTCATGTTCTCGAGAACATGTTCATGTTTCAATTTCTTTATTTATTGATTGTTACAGTTTTACAATAAATGTAAATATTGCACAAAAATTAAAGTGAAACTATATTGGCTGCTTTAGTTGAAAACTGGGTGGCAGGCAATAACGCCCGCCTCCAGTATAGTATAATGTAGTGCCTAATTAATATTAATTAGGCACTACATTATACATTTTTTATACGTGAGTGTGTACGAGTGTGGGTGTGTGTAGATGTGTGTGTGAATATGTGTGTGTGTTTTTTATATTATTATTATAACAATCCTTCAAATTAAAGATATTCTAATACAAAAAGGCCTTCGCAAGCTTAGCTTAAAAGTATGAAAAAGCTGACACAAGTTAAGTTTAGAAAAGGATATGAAATTCAGTCAAATTTTCAATAATTATTGAGGCTAGTTAACATTCCATTCTCTTTAAAAACATAATAATAATGATATTTGACTAAAATATCTGTTAATGGATTGATTCCGACTAGTCTCTCACATAACCTGAGTCGGTTGGCAGTTCGTCATTCAGGTCTTATAGCAGAAATGCAAAAAGCATTACTTCTCGATAACGCCAGAATCGTACATCGATTTCTCACACTACTGCCTTAAACTCTAGCCGTTTGTTTGCACCTGAGTGAAATCCCGCCTTTCTTTTGTAAAAAAGAGCTGAGTAGCGGTGAATCCAAAAGAGTAATTATAAATATTTGACAAAAACTTTATTCTATTTTTTTACAAAAAGCAATTGCAAGCAGGCATTTATTGTGGAATTTTGTTATAAGATCATATACCGAAACCTACAGTATATGAATATAACTCTTAAGTCAGACAGTAGTTCTCGAATTAAGATCTAACATTGCTAGGCGATAACATTGCGAGTCCCAACTTTGGTAGTTACAAACCGAGTCATTGCGGGAGTGATACACGGACTTTGTGCATCGACCTGCACGTGTAATGTTAAATGGATGGACCATAGAAAGACGGTGTAGGTGACTTTTTTAGGATGGCCTAGCTTAGGTTCCATAATAAATGAATTTTAATGGTATAGCGTCCATATCTTTATCTCTTGTGTCTTTTGACGCTTAAAAAAAAAAGTTTTTACAATAATCATGTAACCTGGCGTTATATAAATAAAATCACGCAGCAAATACTATAACATTAACGAGGTTATCTTAAAAGAAAATTTATTAGATGCAGATCGTATTGCATTATAAGTATTTGTATTTAATTACTATTATCTAATAGATATGAACTGAGATATGTATTGTTGGGAATGGAAACTGGCAACACAATAATCACGTGGCCAATAGCAAGGAAGGTACTTGCTTTTGGAGCGAAAATCGTTTATAAAGGACGAGATTCGCCATACCATTGCCATGAAGGCAATCTTCGTGTTAAATTTAACTAATACGGTTATTAGAATGTTACGCTACTGGAAGTATCATCGCTTGGAGTTTCGTCGTAAACGAGACTTGTACGATTATTAAACGCCTTTGCGTTTAGATCTTCTTGCAAACTGTCTTGGTTAAACAAGCAGGTGTAATTGGTATCACTGTGTCGTTCTAATATTGTCCCACGTCTACCTGCCTACATTGAGTGTTCTTTGTTATTAGAATCTAACCTCGAATAGTTAATATTCGTGATAAGAGTAACCACTGAGTTTCTTGCCAGTTCTTCTCAGTGGATGATAGCGTTCCGAACTGGTGGTAGAATCGTCCTGGCATAATAATACCAAATTATATTAAACTTAATGTCAACACTTGTTTGGCCTGTTCGATACTTTGTAGTTGTACGTTTGTCTTTGTTGACTATGTGAGAAAGCTAAAATATTTAAGGGAAATTCCTGCCACTTCTAAGAGTATGTATACTGACTGCTATTTGCTGTATCCAATGTTATCTAATCAAGTTAATTTAGTTTTATATTTTTGATCATAATTTTTTTTGAATTTTTATCAAATCCGACACAAATATGCAATATTCAATGATTATCTTTTTTAAATACCTAATCGGAACACAGAATTAAGGCGTATTATAGGTTTTTATACACTCAATAAGCTCGGCTATTAAGATAATCTCTAAATACTTCTTTTCAATAGCCCTCCAACAAAAACCTATCAACAGGCTGTTACTTTTGTATCAAGTTTATTGATCACTATTATAAATAACAGCTGACAAAGGACCTGTATAATTGATGGGCATTAGATGAGTTGCGAGAATCGGCGCTGCAGAAATTATTATTGGAACAGATCAATCTTTCTCAACAAATTGGTGATGATATAAAATTACCCACTTTCCTTGCAACAACATTGTAGTAAGATTATGACACAGTTGATAAAATTATGATCAAATTAAATTTTATCTCAGAGTTGAATGTTTTAAGAAGTAGACATAAAAAAATAGTTAATGCCTTGTTTCTATACAATAAATCACGTGTTCCTCACGTTAATATGGTGACAGAAAGCTAAAAAAAGAAGAGGCATAAAAGATAATTATCGACTGTCCTTTTAGATTTACTTACATCTACATAGTGAAATAACTAAACAGCTTATGTAATATCTAATACAATATATGAACTTTAATAGAATTTCTATCAATAAATATCGGTTACACGTCGGTAATAAGATTGGCCTGCCAAGTTTCAGATATCTTGCAAGGGGAAATGGAAGTTTGGTTTGAATCAGTTTAAAATCTATGGTGTATTTTTATTTTAGGCGAATATAAAATATTAATATTTCTGACGGCATCGGTCAAAGAGTTCTCCCCTTTGTTTCTTGCCATCAAATGGAATAAAAGCTAAAATGCAAAAGTTGCAATTAAAAATATAGATTTGTGATATTTAATCAAATATAATAAAAAATTAATAATAAAATTATTTTGCTATAATCGGCGATAAAGTAAATATAAAAAATATATAATACTAAATGTATGTAATGACTATCCGTTTTTTCATACCTTAACCTCCACCGCCGCCACCATAGTACATAAACACTACACATGTTTACTATCACAAACTCAACAATCGTTTCGCCCCACAACCGAAGCATTATCAGGAGATAAACTCCACGACAAAATCGCAAAGCGAAGCATTATCCGAACAAGCATTGTTATATAGTAATCGGTTCAACCCCACCATTTATTTTATTTTGCCCCCTACCACGTGTAACAAGCTTGAACTTAAAATGTTTATCTGATCATTAATGAGGGTGCCATTGTTATGCTTTATGATCTCAAGTTGTTCCAAAATGTTTTTTATCCCTTTTAAAATTATAAAAGGGATGTAAATCATGAGACCAAACGATCGTTAAATATGAATTTGGGTCAATATGTGTCTAACGGGAAACCGAAGGAAAGGAGAGAATGGAAGAGAAAAATATACAGTGCCGACCTCATTTAAAGTGAGATAAGTACAACAGATTAATGATGAGGGATATTTAAGCTAACAAAACTTATTATTCTTGTATTAATAGTGATCTGATCTGATTTGAATAGAGCCTTATTTATACTAATATTATAAATGCGAAAGTCAGTCTGTTACGCTTTCACGGTTAATACGAGAGAGCAATATTTATTAAATTTAGTACAATTGGACTGACATACGAGTATAAGCTTAGAATATTTCCAGTTTTTCCTAAACACATAGAAGTGACAGTTATACACAATCGTCAGTCCCCTAAGTAAGTATCTTAATACTTTTGTTAAGGGTGCAACCGGTAAATGTACTATTTATATAATTTTAAATAAATACTTCAATACACCGAAAATGTTGGCCCTCGGGGGGATCGAACCTATGATCCCCGGAGCTGAGGGTCACTACCACCTACGCCTACGGGTCTACGGGCCATCGTCAACGAGCCAGAAGTCGAAAAATAAGGTATCAATATTCTGAAGTATCACGATATAAGTCATCCGCTTGAAAACAGCTCATCGATCATTGTTAGCACACAAAGCTTAATTGAAGCAACAGAGGCTTTCTAGGCGACGGAATGTTAAATGTTTTCGGTAAACAGCTAACTTTGTGTAACATTTTTTGTATACAATGAACAATAATAATAAATAGTGCTTTTAATTGTATCATCATGAATATTATCATCTTTTTTAACAGATGGACCTCCACTGCGACTCCCTGTAACCTTTTTGAAGTAGATGGTCTACAAATGCTGCAATTTCCAGTTCGGGGTCGTCATTACAACAATTTAAGACCCTAATGCCCAACGATTCCGCACTATGTGCCTTGACCATAGCAACTTCGTCTTCGGACCAAGCGCGGTGATTCTGTTTCTTCTACCAATCTCCTCATTTCTGATATGATCACATGGAGACACATCAAGATAGATAGATAAAAACTTTATTATACACAAAATTAGACATTAAAAAAATGCAAACATTCATAGAGTAATTGGTGATACAGAAGACTTAAATGATGCGTACAGAGGGCGGCCTTATCACTAGTTAGTAATCTCTTCCAGGTAACCGGTTCGGAGAGATGCTGTGAAAACGACATGGACATAAGCAACGACTCTATTAATTCATAAAAACTAAATGAAATCTATAATAATAATAAATACAACATAATATACATATATATTGTAGATGACAGTAATGATAAATAATTAACCGGACAGGAAATAAGAATTGACTCTGTTGTTAAAAACAGACAGCGACTGGGCCCTTCGAATATCAGGTGGCAGTTTATTCCAGAGCCTTACTGCTCTGGTTGTAAACGATTTATAGTAGCAATATCAAGCATAGCTCGCTTCATTTCCCGCTCCCTATCTGAGCTTTCTCATTATTTTGTTTTTTGTTTTAGTTGTATACATATGTACAATTACGTTAATCACATGCGGTATAGAATGCGCATTATTTAATGAATATTAATATAATAAACGCGAAAATCTGCTCTCTGTAAGTCTATTAAGCTTGACGGCTAAATCGATGAAGCAATACCAAATAAATTTGGTACAATTGGATATACAAATAGAACAAATATAGCATAAAAAACTTCTATTTTCTTTTAAAACTGAAAAATGTGGGAAAATGATTTGTTTAAATATCACTTTTAGTATTATATATTCGTATTTTTGTATTATATATAATAAAATAATACAGAAATTTATAGTAAAATTGAATATTGACAATTTCGTAAGATTTGAAACAAACTAATGAATTAATGAATTCAATTGTGATTACGAAACCTAGAATTGTTACGATATTTCGTGACGCTTGTGTTTCGAGATAGATTACTTGTGATTGTTTGCTCTGGTACTCGGTGTTTGCAAAATAAACACTGTTCCTATTATCATTCATATTTTTATCCTTTTATTTCGATGTTTCCTTATCTAGTAATGTGAGTGAAAGACTACCTTAATTATATCCCTTTAAATCAAATGTAATATTATAAATGCGGAAGTTTGTCCTACTTTCATTTCTAAACGGAAGAACATGTGAAGTAGCGTTTGAAGATATAGGCTACTTTTTATCAGTCCTCGCAGATGAAGTTAAGCTAAAAGCTAGTATTTGTATGATATCTTATGTGTTTGTATTATTAAAAAGCTTTCAAATTCATAGTAATATATACTAGGTTAAATCCGCCGTGTGGTATCCGGCTGAGTATAATAGACCACCCTCATTTCTTACCGAGGTGTCGTAAAAGGCGACTAAGGTAAGTTGACCCACCGTGTGGTATCCGGTTGGACAGAATAACCACCCTCTTTCTTACCGAGGTGTCGTAAAATACGACTAAGGTAGGTTGACGTCAGGCAGGCGGCCGGTCACAAAAAACGTAGCCAAATCATGTGACAACATGTTTGTAACATGTTGTGCCAATCCCACTTAGAGTGGGATAAGGGATGTTGATGATATAATAGGCTTAATAACTATATGTGATCATTATATGTTTCATTAAATGATACGTTTCTGTAGATCTTTAATGATACACACGATATGAGTAAAAATTTTAAAATGATGGCTTAGAGTAAAATTTTTGCATTATAATATTAAGCGCAAAAAGTCATATGGAAGAAGAAATTACAATACGAATATACCAAAAGCAATAACAGCTGCGATTTATAAAAAGAACGCTTGACATGCAGACAGGAGCCTATAAACGGGAGCTGCCACCCTCCGGAACCAGGATGTGGGTGACATTCGCTACACAATAGAAAGCCGAGAAACAACTGGGACAAGCACAATAGAGTTGTGTCTTTTTTGTTTATTATTATTAAATCGAAACCTTCAGGTTTTCTGCTCCATTCCATCTACAGGGATGTAAACATTTATTCACTTTTCTTTATGATACTAGTCATCAAAAATCTTTACATACATAAAAAAAAGTAAAGTCGTTACTTTACTCTTTTACTATGCTCACTGCTGGGCTAAGGCCTCCTCTCTCCATTTTTGGAGAGAAGGATTAGAGCTAAGACCTACCACGCTGCTCCAATGCGGATTCGTAGGTAACACATATCCCCAGAACTTTCTAGAGATATGCAGGTTTCCTCACGATGTTTTCCTTCACCAAAAAGCGTGTGATAAATTGCAGTTATCAACTAGACACATAAGTGTTTAATAGAAAAACTCATTGGCGCCTACCCGGGTTTGAACCCATGATCGTCTCGAGAGAGACTGTCTCACCGCTAGACTATCACAGCTTACATTTACTACTAACGAACTAAGAAGCTAAAATCTACCAATCCAGGGACTGACATTATTATAAAATAAAATTGATTATTTTGATCGCATGGTATAATAAACTCTTAGATAATATTAAAAATATTACTTGCCAATTCAAATTTACATAAATAGTTATTTTTAACAGATTGTTATTTATAATTGGATTGATATATTTTATTTTTCTTAAACAGTATTTTAATGTAGTTTTCTTTTATTCAAATGTAATTTATATTAAATTTAAATTTAAATATAAAATTTGTGTAGAAATGCAAGTGTGAGGCAAATAAGAACTCATATTCCGCAAGAATCCAGCTGAGTAGAATAGACCACCCTCATTTCTTACCGAGGTGTTAGGCGACTAAGGTAAGTTGACGTCAAGCAGACAGCCGGTCGTAAAATACGTAGCCACATCATGTGACAACATGTTTGTAACATGTTGTGCCGACCCCACTTAGAATGGGATAAGGACAGGATGATGATGAAATCAAACGTAAAATGCAGTGAAGGCGAATGCACCTTACTGTACCATTGACTGTAAATAGTAAATGACTTGGTACTATTTTTAGTAATAGTAAGTTAATATAAGTTAGTAATAGTGGAGTGCTTAGCACATATACGCAAATTTAAATCTCAATACGATAGCACTGTCCAATGCATACGATTATAACGTAAGTTTTATAATGAAAGCTAAAGAACTTTCGAAGGGAGATGTATAAGTAACAATTTCTTAGAGAATTTTTTGTAAATATTTTGTCGAATAAAAACGAATAAAATCTGCCCATAAATTATCCTTTAGAACGACTTTTGTTCATAATACTTGGTTTGAGACCAATAGGTTTCAGTGAGAGCTTTAAAAATGCATTGATTAATTTAATGCTTCAAGGGATTGCCTTTTCAAGAAATTTTATTTATTAAATGCGCATGTATTATAATATTAATCAATCCCCGTTAAGTTTACTGTTTCATTGATGCTTAAAAATTCCAAATTGATAATTTTAAAGAGTTTAATAACAATGACTTGATTATTTGTCAGAATATTAATGAATACCGATTAACTTTACTACGTGATGATGCTATTAAACTGAAGCAGTCTGATCGAAAAGGTATTATATTCTTTATTGAATACTATTCGGCGTCGTGCCAACTTGCAGTAGTCATGGCTTACTCCATTAGCGAGGAACACAAGAAGTATTTTACATGCAGAATAAAAAACGGATCAGAACATCAGCAGTTCGAAAATTCAGTTGTGTTAATTTATTCATTAATTTTTCTAATCGCTATCCTGTGCAACTTCGAATTGATATTTCAATTTACCTACTTTGTAATTCTCAGGATTCTACTACGATTACATATTAAGTTTTGGCTAATGTAAGGTATGTATAGAAACCGGCTATACTCACGTTTTAATCTATCGAGTCAGCCCGACTAGTTTCGAGCCCATCCTGAGTCTTTATTCATGAACTCTTTCTAAGGCGTGATCGAGGCGGTAACCGTTACCGCGAAACTAGTCGGGCTGATCCGATAGAATTAGACGTGAGCAGAGCAGTTTTCTATACATAAACTATGAATACTACTCACTAAAGTTTAAATTAAAAAATATATAATATATGTTACTATGTATAGTTTTAAAAAAACAGTAAAAAAATCAAGTAAATTTTATATGGGTTGCATACGTATTGAAGACGAATGTGTCAAATTTAAAATTTCCATTAGTTCCACTAGTCTTACATGAAATACAGTAATTAAATTGTATCTCACAATGCGTTTTATTGTGTTCTTATAGTGATGCCTAACGTTTAAGGAAATTAATAACAAAGTAAAAAAAAGAATAACAATGCCATCTCCTGTTTAGTCATCGAGTTTCGCCATCGACTTTCAAAAGAGGAAATGAAGCGGTTTCAGTTGCTACACAGCTTTTTTTTCAAAAATACAACAATTGAACATTAAAATTGAAAGATATCGTAGATTTTGTAGAACTGTGATAGCGCACGAAGAAGGTCACGGGTTCTCAAACACCGGGCAGGCACCGACAAGTTCTTCTGTTATAAGTTCTGTCTAATCATGTCTCTCTATTGAAAATTTATCACACGCTATGCAGTGAAGGAAAACATCGTGAGGAAACCTGCATATCTCCGGAGAATTCAGAGGTTATGTGTAACTTACCAATTGAAGCAGCGCGGTGGGTTTTTAACTCCAACACTTCTTTCTCCAAAAAATAAGAGAGTGAGTAGACCTATGCCCAGCAGTGGGTTAGTAGATTTTATGTCGTACGACTTGTATTACATTTACGTGAATACTTCTAATATAATCTACAATTTCTAATATAATAATAAAGTGAATAATTTTAAGCTACAATTAGTGATTACTAAAATAAGTGATTGTTAAGTTCCAGTCCAATATATGAAAATTTTGGACACATTACGTAACGTTGACGTCGTAGTTTACAGGGAAGTTACTGCTTCTCACCGGGACCATTGAGTGGAGTGCATTTGTAACAGGAATAATGAGAAATAAAAATTGTATGTAGAGCGCTGCACCACGTTCGCGTTACGTGTCGCGCATAAAAATTGCTGTAGAAAATACACAAACGCTTTTATGTTTGCCTGGCATTATAAGTCACGGTCTTGTATTTTTTATAAGCTCCATCGTGTTTCTGTTGTTACAAATACATCATATGCTTGTAGAAAACCAATATCTTACACATTTTTTTATAAAAAAAAATTGTAATGTTATAGATTAATGACTACTGTGATTCATATATACTAACACAAAATGAAGGTTCCTACAATCATAAGAGAAGTGGTTGATGACAGTATAAGATTACTGCTAAGTGGTTTGTTTCTTTAAAGCTAAATATTATTTAGTAGTATGTAGTAACATCCCACTTACGCCGTGTGGTATCCGGTAGAATGGAATAGACCACCCTCATTTCTTCCTGAGGTGTCGTAAGAGGCGACTAAGGTAAGTTGACGTCAGGCAGGCGGCCGGTCGTAAAATACGTGGCCAAATCATGTAACAGCATGTTTGTAACATGTTGTGCCAACCCCACTTAGAGTGGGATAAGGGCAGGAGAATGATGTAGTAACATCCCACTTCTGACAAAAACTTGCTTTGACTTGCCCGTTACCGTTACCGTTGCGGGTAAGATTTTCACCGAGGGCCAACATTTTCTATAAACAATTTGTAGATTTTGAAGTCTAGCTGTGTATATTTATTTAAGCATTTATTTTACAATATATATGTACAAGCAACACCCCGCGATTTCACTCCCGTACATACCGATCTCGTGGAAATACTACTAAGTCGGACTTAAGATTTATTTTTGTAAATTAAAAGTTTGGCCCTGGGACTTATTAATCGTTAGGGCAAAGGAAGTTTTAACTGGAAATTGAATTCTTCTAAAAGATATAGCTAAGTCACCAGTTGCAGGCTCTGTTATCATGGTCGCTACAATCAATTTGTTATGGTATAATTTTCTTAAGATTGTGATTTTTAAATTCGTTACATCTTTTGATTGAAATGTTTGATTTTAATAATTTTGAAAGTATTTTACAGGTATTGAGACAGTTTTTAATAAAATATCAGTTAATGGTATAGGAGTTAATACGGAGATATGAATAAAATGGTTTGATTATTGTCGGCACTTTTATCAACTTTCACAATATAAAAAAGTAATTATGTTGATTTAACTATTAAGTTAGACGTAGGGTATCGCGGACTTTTTTGTGGATCAGTGCAGAACATTTTTTGTTCTATCATCAATAGTTTCCGCAGCGCACTCGATGAAAGATTTTTACGACTAAATTTTTCACACCTTAATACAATTTTATTAGGGATCCCTATTTTTTTTGAAGATGTAATATAATAGCTTATGTTGTTCAATGAAGATGCAGCTTTCTTATGGTAAAAGAATTTATGAAATCGGTCCAGTAGTTTTTACGTGAAAACATTATGTAACTATCTCCTCCTTCACTCGTCTTAAAATATATTAACTATATTTAAACATCGCTAGAGCGCTCGCGCTCAAGCGTCGAAATGCATGAAACACGCGCTAGCATTTTAATCTTATATAGGCACGTGATTCGCCTAAGTTGCCAGGATCCGTACTACGTATTTGTAATAACTCAAATTCTTTTAGAGCGTCAGAGGCTTTAAGTTTAAAATATCAATTTAATAGCATAAAACGATTGTTTGTCATCAGTGTAAAATAATCAGTTTATGTAATATTAATTTGAATATTGAATTGTTTAACCATCAGAAGGGACTGAAGATTGTGATAATATAAACCCCATGAAATATTAAGCATTTCCGAAGAATAGCTTGAAATAATGGCATCATCCCCGATATTTAAGTCTTTCATTAAGAAAAACATAAAAAGGTATCCCTTTTACTAGGTAAGGTAAAGGTATCGCTACTGACCACCTATCGGTGGTCAGTAGCTCCTCACCCGCTACCAACGGTGAGCTCCGCCCATACATTTTACATGTTTATAGTGCATCTGCGGCGTTAGATGATAGGTTTAACCCATTATTGTCGGAGTGTCAACAAAACCACCGTTGACATAATAGGCACGAGTGCCTGGTATATGATCGAGAACCGAAGCCCAAATAATAAATAGCCGGGGTTAAAAATAAGGCATAAGCCAAAGGCACAAAGCCTGGTAATATTGATAATAAATTACCAATTCTCATATACAGCGTATGTATCGGGCGTATGTCTCCAGCACACATTGCAACGGTGCGTTCCATGGTAAATACCACATACAGTATAATACGTATAAAACGTATAAATTCCACATAGTGGAAATCAACTTAAAACTAAATAGCACATGTTGCAAGGCAACTTGTAGCGGTGTGTTCCGCATTTAGATATAATATAGTAATTGTGTTCCACCGCAGCGGTATAATATTCAATAATAATGTCGTGTGTGGGGGGTAAGGGGAGTACGTACAGCAACCAGTACTCCTTAATGTCAACCTCACCTGCACGTGGTGCCCCCTGCCGATAACAGACGAGGCTATGACGACCGATTGATGGCGGTATAACCATCCAATTAAGCTGACTGAAAATCCCAGACTAGAGGTGGGCAGCAGCGCCTCTAGTGTCGAATCAGTCAGCTCTGCGGTCACCAACCCGCTTGCCCAGCGTGGTGACTATGGGCAGAAACCCCCATATGGAAGTGTCCAGAAAGTTCCGGCCCTCAGTTCCCGGCGGCCCCACTATTCCCGACTAAAAAGGTTGTTGGGGCCAGCTGGATGCGCATTGCGGAAAAGCGGGATGTCTGGCGCAGATATGGGGAGGCCTATGTCCAGCAGTGGACTGAGATAGGCTGATGGATGGATGGATGGATGGTGTAAAGCATTACATGAATGCCATAATACTTATAAATACCCAAAACCATATAGTGAATTCACACATAGAGGCACTCGATTGGGAGATGCGCACCAAGCTCAACGCTCCACTAATACAAGAACAAGCAATGTAAAAAAAAATGTTACGTGGCAAGTCACGTAAAGTATGAGATATGCTGGCCACACTGTCTTAAGCTAGTCCGCAGCCTTGTTAATAAAGACCCCACCAGCGGCTCTAAAAATAATGGTCATGCTATAATGGTCATTCGTGGTATCATTAACTAAGCTAAGGGGGCATCCCAAAAAGGACGAATCATTTGGCAACAAGCAACATTTCCCATGTGAGTGTCACAGCTCTTGTGCAGCCATGGATACATCACACGTTCCATGCGCTACTATGAACAAAGTCCATAGCGATCCATCACTGCCGCGGCGTATCACTTCAGCATCATAGCACAATACGTTGACTAGCTAGGTTACCCATTGTCGCCATTTCAGACGTAAAGACTAGCTTCCGCAACGCCCAGCAACATTCGGTCGTGGTTCCGTCACTACTGAGAGACTAAGAACAACGTTTCCGATGTCCATTCATCAAACAGTAACATTTCAGCTACCACATTGTATCGGCACTACTTCAAGCGGCCTAAGCGTCCAAAAGTCGAGAAAGGCATACGGCAACGACCAAAATCACCGCCGGCCTAACTCAACCCGTATCACAAAGGCACACGCCCTACGTAACTCTGGCTGTGTCAAATCAAAGCCGAATAAAGGCACACCGCAGCAACCGAAGTCAACCACGGGCCTAGACCCAGCCTCAATAAGATACAGCCTGGCGTAGACTTTTGGGCCAGGCACACAGCAACGACCGAAATCACTGCCGGCCTAAACCTCAAATCTTCCACCAGTACACGCCAGAGCATGATTCGGTACAGTGCCAATCACTACTCAGCAAAGTTTCCTCCGCCGAGTAACATTCAGCCACTATAATCGTTTGAGGTGAGGTTAGCGATGTATCTATCGCTTACAGAGTGTAATGGCCAAGTCACAATCACAGCCTCTCCAAAGATCGGTACGATCTTGCATCTTGAACCATTATACGAGAGCGGGCATATTCGTTATTAATTTTTATATTTGAAATAGTCGAGGTAAAACCTCAACTAATATTGTGTATCGCCCCAGTACACATCTTCAATAACATTAATTCAATACTTTATAAGTGTCCGTATAGGTCACTTATGCGCTCCGTGTTCCGCCCGCTCTCTTCACTATGGAACGGCGGCTGTCGCGACGTTCGGCCAAAATGATGAAAATTTGACTTTTCCAATTTTTATGTTTTATGGTTAGAGCATCAATTATAGATGCGAAAAAATGTAATTGCTAGTTGTCTAGCAATTACAGTTGTCAAGCGCTTATTTTCTGAAATATCGAAATTTTAAAAATTATTTATTTTTGACAAGAATGTAGGGCTGAGACTGTTACAATTACAAACATACATACACACAAACATACAAATCTTTCCTGTTTATAATATTAGTATAGATAAAATTACCAATTGTCTGTCACCTATAACCAAGTATGAAGTAACTTAGTTTTGGGACAGATCACCGTGTGTTCAACTGTGAAATAAAAACCTGCAGATAATATTGGGGCTTTGAATAGATTTACTGCTCTAATTTGAATTGGAAAATTACTTATGGCTCAGGAGTTTTTAAGATATATGCAGGTTAAGTTTTTTTTTCGGTTTCCTTCGATTCTTTCAGGTTTCGGGTAATGCGCAAGATCATTTTTAATATCAATTAAGCATATTCTGCAACGCTTACCACATCGTGGTAGAGCTTTGCTGATATTGTTACTAACTAAAACCAAAACTGGCTTGAGTTTGAGTTACCATTTTGATATTGTAGTTGTATTTTTGTTTTTGCATGATTGAATGAACCTAAGTAAAAACATACCTTGAAAATATATAGAACCGATAACTATGTTAAGTAAAAGCCGGAAATTTATATCAACAAGTAAATTGTAGCATTATCAATTAATCAACCGAGACAACAAAGATCTACAAAAAGGTAAAATAATTACAAAATATTTTCATCTTTTCACATAACGTTCAATGAAAATCTTTTTCCATTTAAATTATTCAACGCATATTAACCAATCTGAAAAAGTGTCGTTTTATTCGATATGACCAAATACATCTACGATTTATTTTAAAGTCGGATTATTTTATTAAATAAACGGTAACCGCCGACGGATAAATTGGGATTTACTGAATTAAATTGTAACATTGGTGAATCGTGTATGAGTCCCATTTTATGTGATAAATAATTAATGAAATGGAACGCGGTGAAATTAAATTAACTTTTTTGAATGTCTTAGTTTTATTACTAGACCTACAATAATGATCTAAGAACACAAATTCTATCTACCATGCTTCTTAATTTAACTATTTTGAATGGTGAATGCACTCCTTTCTTCCCTGATTTAAAGAAGCAGGCGTTACTTTGCGGAATTCCATATTACAGGCACTATAACAAAACTACCTCGCTATAATCCGCACGGGTTAAGCGAATGCATGCAAAGCTAATGTGTATGAAGCAGGCAAAATCTACGAACCTTATACATGCAGGACAAGCCACCACACGCACCCCAAGGCTCCTACACTAGCAACAAAGCACACAAGCAGCACACACAGCCACCACCACAACAATCTCGACGATCGTTTCGCACCGAAACCGAAGCATCATCAGGAGGATAGGCTCAACGACAAAATCGCAACGCATTGCGATGCTTTGTGTGCTTTGTTGCTGGTGGAGGAGCCTTGGGGTGCGTGTGGTGGCTTGTCCCGGATGTGTAAGGTTCGTAAATTTTGCCTGCTTCATACACATTAGCTTTGCATACATTCGCTTAACCCGTGCGGATTATAGCGAGGTAGTTTTGTTATAATGTCCTTTCTTCCCATTTAAATTAAACTTACAAAAAAATGCCTTAGAATAATCTCCTCAAGATAATTTATCGCTTCCTTCTTATTTGCAATATAAATTTGCGTTTATCTACTACTACTATAATGCACGGTCCAGTGCAAATGCATTTTTTTACAAACATTTCCTGACAAGTTCATGCTCTAACTCATTACCGCTTGTTTCGATTAAGTGGTCTATTCGTTACGTCGCTCTTACAAAGAAGAATGTACGAGTATAAATAATTCGCTGGATTCTCTTTTGAAAATTAATGTATCATCACTTTATTTATCTACTTGGTTATTTTTTTTTCGCTCAGTTTAGTTTAAGGAAGAAGGGAAAATTAAGTTCGCACATTTCCATGAACTATATTAAAAAAAATATAGTTCTGTTAGTATATGTTTATTTAAAACGTTCGATATTCACTGCTGAACTTAGAATCTTACTTGGATACTTAATTTGCAGATGAGTTTTTCAATAACATATACAGAATGAGTACTTTGTCTTTAAAGTTTTGTTAAGGGTTTTTTTTCATTTGTGCAAACACAAGAATATTATTGATTGCGTTATTCTATCATATTAATGACATATATACTATAATAAAATTGGTTATAAGGAACAATGTAATAATTGATGGTGCCATAAATTTAAAAAAGGTTTCCCAATGGGACATTATAACGCATACAAATTACCGGAATTTCGAATGCGTACCATATTTCGATGGCAATTTTTCGAGTGAAGTGATACCACACTGTTTATACTTTATAGTGCTTAATAAATATTTTAATGGTTTCGAGACTTGAATAATTCGCACTGGAGAGTCAAGGAATTGAACAGGTCTAAATGTAAATTTCTTTAGTAGGTAGTATTTTAATTGACTTTAGTGCATCATTGATTACTTTGAGCATATCGTAGACACGCAGAACACGCAAGTGATAGGAGACTATGAAGAAAATCCCATTTCAGTGGTCAGAACGGCTCGAAAATTCTGCACAAAAACTCTATAACGCTGTTTAATATACATATGTTTATATTAACACTAGCTGGGTCCGTGGCCTCGTCCACGTAGAACGCGTCAGAGGGTCACAGAGATTCTCCCACGTAAATCCTGACCCCGCAGGACTTATAATGTAATGTACTATTAACCTAAACCTTCCTCAAGAATTTCATCATCTTTTAGTAAAACCTGTACAAAAATTATCCTAGTAGATTTCGAGAAAATTGATTACATACAGACAGACAATTTTAGGGAGTTTGTTTTATAATATGTTTATTTATAATGCTATATTATCTCAGCCGATATATCAACAGGCTTTAATACGTAACAAAATATAATCAACATGAGATAATTCAGGTTTGAAGTATCCTCAAACGGTTCACAGGTAAAATCTTAGCAATCAAAATTGTAGAAAAATATAAACCTGTGCCTGGGATATGTCGATTTAGACTAAATAAGGGAAAAGGCGGTGATAAAATTAGTTATTTCTTATAATAATTATTAACTTTTCATTTCCATAAAGTATTTCCTCCTTCAAAATGACCTGGTTTTTGTAAGTTTGAAGTTACGGAAGTCAGGTCGAACAAACTTTTGTAAGAGATATTTTAAATTAAATTTTTTGTCTTGTTTTAAGCTGGGTTATATTGTTTGAAACTTTGCTCTTGATTTCTTGGAAAATGAACTTTTTATTCTTCTACATTTTAAATTATCTTAATAAGCGAAATTCAATATTCTTTATGTACTTTTAATTAAATGTCTTGACTTTTTTTTAAATAAACTGAATATTATTCGGATGTATAAACTTTTACTATTTTAAGTATAAAAAATCAAACGTTTTTAAATAATATTTACTTAATCATCATTCTCCTGCTCTTATCCCATTCTAAGTGGGGTTGCCACGACATGTTTTATACATGTTTTTAGATGAATTGGTTATTTTATGACCAGCCGCCTGCCTGACGTCAAATTATCCTAGTCACCTTTTACGACACCTGGGATAAGAATGGGATAGGATAAGGATGGTGGTAAATATACCACCATCCTTATCCTTTAATTACAGTATTCATTTAAATCCGGGGGAATAGAATACTATTCCCCCGGATTTAAATGAATACTTCTAATGTTATTTATAACATTAGAAGTATAGTGATTTATAATATAGATATTATAAATCACTTTATTTTTTCAAGAGAATATATGATGTAAATTGACACTTTGATATGTCCAATAAAAAATAAAATTGAGGTTAATAATGAATTCGAATGCTACAAATACAAAACAAAGGATTAATAATTATTGATGATGTTTTGGTGAGTTGGCGGAAACCGGTTCGCTGGCAGAACCTAATATCCGTAGTGATCAATCTTTCGCAGCAAATTTGTGACATGAAATTACCACAATACCATGTGTTGTTACTTTAGCAAGAATATATTACTAATCTATAGTAAGGTATCCTATTATTATCGGATTAAAATAAAATCATAGAAGATATTTTTATATATTTTTATATCTGAATATAGTTAGGGCTTTCTCACTATTTGGAAATACATAGCTTGCTTGTGAATTTACGTTGTACTTTCAAGAATCACAACCTCGTCAGTATTTAGGAATATGCTAGAGTAAAGACACTTTAAGCCTATGAAAATGATGATTGGAAAGATATCCTTGATCCAACTACATCCTTTTCTAACTTTGTTATCAGCTAAAAAACATCGAAGGTATGAGATGTGGTGAAAACTAAGTCTAAGTTCCATATAATTAAGTCGCGATAGTGAAACAATCATAATAAGACGTAATCGGAGCGGTGAACCAGAATCAATCTTTAAACTGATTTTAAATATTTTTGCAATTGAATGAGGACTCTGATTTTAACTTGACAAAAACGATTTGCTTGCGAGGTACTATAACAATTCGGCTATACAGTTTGCCTTAATCGTATATCAATCGAATTCACCAATTCGACAGGTAAGTACGCATACATAAGAATAAACTTAAATAGTCCCTTATACAATTCTATAAGGGACTATACAATAAAAATTTAATAATAAAATAATCTTATTTAAATATTCCATCATAGAAAAGTTTTAATGAATGTATTTTTATGAAAATTTTCACTGTGAATACGAAGTTACCACTATTCTTGTCGTAAAAATGAAACGATGAATATCTGCCAAAGTGCAGCATAGTGGAAGTAGATAACGGAAGTGGCGTCTGAATTCCAGAAAACGGAACCGCACGCTTCGCTTGCATTCGTCATTAATAAAATTTCAAACCCACATTAAGACATAATAGTGTGAATCTAGATGTTAAAATTTTTGAAATAACCGTTATCCTTATAATGTTGATTTTTTGTTAAAACAAAATTATTCGATATTCAATATATTTGACAATAGGAAAAATTTAGTTTCTCAATATTGGTAAATAAGTTGCTTGTAAGTTTTAGAGTTTATGTAGAGCTTAGTATCAGTGAATCATAAAATGAAACTATGTTTTAAGGAATATATAGTCCAAATAAACATATATTATAATTTGTGTGACATTAATTAAATAAGACAGTAATGCAATACTCTTAATTCTGTTAATATTCTATCATTGCAAAATATTGTTTTTACTTTCTTTTTAGCCTATGGGTAACTAACGTAACTAACGTTATGAAATAGAATGTTACGATATGATTATTTCTCTTAAATGTATATTTCCTTAAAACGCGTAATCTTTACTAATTTTGACCCATTTATTGTGAAAGTCAGTTTAATTTTCGCTATTTGCGTAAAAATATACAATAAAAAACTTCGTAAAAAATATTAAGCAAGACGCGGGCTAATTTAAAGATATATTAATTACAGTTACAAAACAAATGCGTTAATCGCAACCAAATTTTACAGGATCAACCCCTGGGTCATTCTAAAGATTGTCTGAAAGTTTCATTAAAATTCGTTTCATAATCTATAAAGGACATACATAGAGATTTTTAAAATGAAACTAACATAACGGTATTATTTTCATTACTTAAATTTCGATAATTTTTATGAAATTATTTAACAAGACTGACAGGTGAAATAGATTACAATAGCGTATCACGTTTTTTAGGCTTTAGACAAACGATTTCGCTCAGACAACCTTGGGTTTAAGGCAATTTTTTAAATAAAAAGCACTTTGATCATGCCTGAAAAATTCCTACGCATTTTGTAAATGCTTTGAACGTGTTATAAACAGGCACAAAAGGATAAGCAACGAAAGCTATGATGAGGTATCGTAACGCAAACCGTCTCGCTAAAGGCGCTCAGGCGTCATTTCACCGGGAAAATTGCCATCGAAATACGTTACACATTGGAAATTGCGGCAATTTGTTAGCATTATATGTCGCCGGGGAGTTTTCAACTCACTCACATTTTTAAAATATGGTATCATATTATTTTCATTGCTACACACTATTTATATTCGCGAGATATTGCACTTCCCGATTCTTGAGAATGCTGTTAGACTGAACTATTAATTTTATCACAATAACTCACAGATCACTGCTTGATTAATTCCAATACCATTTTTTATTTTATTTATTTATTTATTGTTACAGTTTTACAATAAATGTAGCCCGCCCGCCTCCAGTATGATACATTAATTAGACATTATATTATATATTTTTATATGTGGGTGTGTGTAGGCGTATGTGTGTGTGTGTTAGTGTGTGCGTGAGTGTGTGTGTGTGTGCGTGCGTGTCTGTGTGCGTGTGTGTGCGTTTGTGTGTGAATTAAAAGAAGTTGGTGAATTTGATTGTAGTGCATGCAGATTCATAATTTTACAAAAAAAATCCGAAACATCGTATGAAAGTTATTTATAAGTATTTATGCTTCTAATTTTTTAAATGTATGCTTAGTCATAAAATTAAGTCAAATGGTATGCTATAGGGTAATTATTAGTTTTCTTATTTATTAATTTATAGAAGTCGGCGTTACTTTGCGGATTTCCATAGTACAAAAGTTATGATATAATTAATTTTTAAGAATATGTGTGTAACGCCAAGTGTAGGAAGCACAACCGTCACGCGAGATTTTGTCATGGAGCCTATCTCCTGACGATGGTTACGGGGCGAAACGATCATTGAGTGCGTTGTTGGTAGTGGTGGTGTCTTGTGGTACGTGTGGTTACTAGTCCTCCATGTATAAGGTACAAGAGCGGTAAGATTTGGTATTTTATTAATTGCCGCGTTACTTTACGTAGCTTCAGAATACAAAAGTAATGAAATTATTATATTGTTATACTCAGATCAGTTATGTATTTGTGTAAATAAAAGGTGAAAATGATATAAATAATATATAATATAAATAATAATAATTCGATAAAAAGGAGGGAATTATATAAATATTGTAGACAATGTTGTTGACATTGAACTCAATCGTTCTATAACTATTTATGTTGTAAATATTTGTTTAGTTTGTTTATTTTACCCCCTACTTTGCTATTTTTGTTTAAACAACTTATCTTTATTCTTTTGTTAGAATCAAAATCATTTTCCATATCACACTAAACACTGGCAGTAGACTCTAAAGAGAGTATCCTTAACTTCTGCATTTGGCAAATCTACGTGCCAGAATTTTACTCAGAACCGATACAGTCTTCCTTTCCCGCTTCATGTCAAGATCATCGCTAAGATCATCGGTGATAATATGGCCAAGGTATTTGAGTCGTTAAACAATTCGCACTGCCGTGCCGTTTTTACTATATTTTACGAGATAGCTTTTTGAAAATAGGCACCAATCCATATCGTTTATTGATGTATTCATTTATTCACATAAACAAGAAATTCAAAAAGCAGTAATAAAAATATGATAGCATACGAAACATTCAATATCAATAATACTTACTACCCAATCGTTACGTACTTGCAAATTTATTTACACAGACATCTTGCTCGGCGAAGCGTCAAATTGAATCTATTTTATTTGAAAAAATAGCGCGTATTTATTGGCTTACGGATTCTATAGTAAGAATAAGAATCTATAATTGACATTTAAATAATATTAAAAGCTTGATAAAATAAAATTCAAATATGGCAGACCAATGAAACTAATTCACTTTTATTGGCACCACTAATTATCATAGACTTATACTAGAGTAGGGAGACATAGGCAATGAAAGTGTCGCAATAAATAATGAGAGAGGTAAGATAAAACTTGTACACTAATATTAATATTAACTAATTTTATGTATAAAAATGAATAAAAGACGAAGAATAATAGCAAGCTTCCCTACTCTGTTATAAAAACTCTATTCTATTTATAGCGTGTCCATTTCGACTACACACTGGTAAAAGGACATGGTAAAACAGTATTGAAATAAAAAAAAAACTGTGAGAAAAAATAAATATGTGTTGTAGGCCTTCGCCTACTTATTATATTTATTCTAGCCGTTTTGACCACCCTGGGTCACGGCACCAAATTCTGACGTTTTCCCCCCTCATCCTTTGGATATATCTATGTACTTCAGCATATTTAATAAATTAATATTATTTAAGTGAGATTAGAGCACTTGCGCTCTTCCATTGAAATATATAAATTTAAAAGCGCTTATGCGCTTGTTTTATGTATTTCAATGGAACAGCACGAGCGCTCTAATCTCATTTATATAATTTTTTTTTTTAATATGCTGAAGTACATAGATATATACAATGGGTGAGGGGGGAAAAACGTTACAGTGTGTATGATTTAGCTCAAATATTCAACGGATTTCACTGTTAAGACCTAAAAGGTTTAGTTTTTTTCAATTGTTTCAATATTTGAACCATAACATGTCATAAAAAAGTAACATTATTGACGTGACAGATCTATTTTTTATTGGATAATATTTGAACGCTCGACCACAGTTATGCAAGCATTATAAAGAAAATTATAAACGAAACCGAAATACGGTTTTTCAGCTTGCTCGCTCAGAAGTAACTTTAAATAAGTGTAAATAGTACGTTAAATAGGCGTGCAAGCACTGTCGATGCCGAAGGTGCGATCATTAAGTGTCATAGAGGTCTTCGTAAACATTGATGCATTTTATTTTTATAAAATGTCATTTTTTTCATTAAATGAAGAGTTAAAAATAATTTACGCCATATACAATTCCTTCTTACCGCTTGCTGTATTGTCCGTATACGTTTCTAGGTGTAAGTTAATATATTATATTTTATTTTCAAATCATCCAACCTGTTTTCCTGAATAAGACCGATTCACAAGACGTAGAGAATATGTCTTGCAAATATTATTTTAATATGATGATGAATTTCGCAAATAGATTATTCTTTGTTCTTAATTCCCTATTTTGTTTAATGATCCCTTTTTAAAGTTCAAATAACAGTTTTTTTTTGGTAATATGGTCTTTTATTTTAAAAAATAGTGCGGAATATTGCAAAATATTGCGAAATATTGCAAAAACTTTGAACACGTGTGCCATTTCGAATTTTAAATTTAGATCAATCCGATAAATTCATTTTACTCGATTCATTTTACCGATTAATTAATTCAAATTTAAAGCCCGTGTAAACTACGTTAGTTGATCAATTACCGGACTGATTAGTGCTATAACGGATAACTATTGACAAAGTATATGCGCACGTAAACATTAGTTTATTTACCTTCCGTAAACATTAGTTTATTATGGTCCAGTACAATCGATTTCCTCAGGGGCCTGATTCGCTTCAACTATTTGTATTAATTACGCTAAAACAAGATTACTTACTTTATTTATAATTTCAGAATATTAATAAAAGTTGAGTAAAACTACATATCTTATGATTAATGAATATTATATGGGTGACAAGAAGAAATAAAATATAAAACCTATTTATTTTTAAGGGCAGGTAACAAAACCACACTACTGGCATCAACATTACTTTTTTCTTTATATTTAACAAATACTACATTAGTAAACAATGTTTATAGATTTTTAATAATTTTTAAATATAATTTACATTAAAAAAAATATAAATAAAATCAAGCTCTGTACATATATGTTTTATAATTATAATTTGTATTAAATTGAAATAAATTGATGAAAAAGGTAATTTTTTACTACTTTCTTCTTTGGTAAGTTTTCCGTGTAGTTGCAAAATAAGGGTTGAAGCTGGCACTATTTCATTAATCACGTGTCAGGAGATTTTAACGCGTGACTAATTCTAACACGAAACACTTACGTTTGTGACGAAAATAAAACCTAAGTTCCTAGTTCTCTTTACGTTAACCTCCGTTTCTAATACAGGAATATCGCTATATTTATACTAATATTATAAAGAGGAAAGATTTGTGTGCTTGTATGTACGTACATATAGTACGCGGCAATAAATAATGCACATCGAGGCTTAGAGAGAGATCGGCTAAATTATGCTTCATAGAACATTGTCTCTGTGACACAGACTGACGAACCCGTGTGAAACGTCAAATACTAACTGAGTGACAGTGACAGGACTCTACGAAACCGAACTCTCCGGCTGTTTCGTTCTAAACGTCGATGTGCATTATTTAATGCCGGGTACTATATGTACGATATATGAATAAAAAGTCTATAATTTTAAAAAGAACATTAAGTACAAAACAGTAGTATATATTATAATGCAACATAACATTTCGGAATAAATTTTATGGCAGCATTGATGAGGAACAAAACCGCAAATCATCTCACTGCAGGTCCCCAAGTATTATTCCATCGGAAATATTGGCATCGAAATCGAGATATTATGTTGTACGTTGGAATTTGTTCCTATTTGTTACCTATATAAATCCCAAAGGACTGCTGAGTTCACTCATGGATTCAAAAGATATAACGTTATATTATTGGCGACATATATATGAAATTATATATACATATATTACCGAAATTTCTTAAAGAATAGGTTTTTTGATTAATATTAAGGAAAATATATATAGGAAAATTTATCATTCTGTTCTATATTACCTATCACAAAATTCCCATCGATGAGGTATTTTGTGCTGAATAATCGTTCGCAATTCATATACTCTTAGAAATATTTTTAGGGAAATTGTTTTTTTAAGGAATCACGATTTTTTAATTATTACAAACACACACACACACACATCTAAATAATTATTAACAAAAATCAATTGTCAATAAACAAAATTAAAAGATGATTGAAAAGATTGAAAATGATTCGCGTTTTAGTTTGAGTACTAGCTAGTTTGAGTTCAGTTTTTAGTTGAGTTCCCTCCCTTTATATATTTATGGCTCTGAAATATAATGCTTTTCGAAACATAAGAGAACGATATCATTTAAAAATAATGCGTAATTTAACGAAAATATTATAAGGCAAAGTACCTACACGAAATGAATAAACCTAGTTCCCGTTATATATGAAACGAACATGTTCGCCCCAGTTGTTTCTCAGCATGCTATTGTGTAGCAAACGTCACATACACTTCCTGCATCCGGTCGGCAGTAGCTAGGCTTCAACAGCGCACAATCTTCTACGTCAACGGATGTTGTGTAGAGTCTGAAAAAACAAGCGCCTATGTCTATACCTCATATTTATCGAGCGCGATCTCCAATTATGTTTTGGTTACGGAATTATTTAGTCTTTCAAATGAATACCAGTGAAGCAAATTCATTGATTTTAAAAATTGCTCTTTTAATATTAGCTAAAAAATACGAGTTACTGTAATATTATAATTATCGATATATTTTTGAAAGGTAATTATGTATAAATAAAAGCCTAATGTCTGATTGCGATTTCGAACGATACGGCCTAGGATAGACCTAAGTTGCGTTTGTTAGTTGAAAAAAAATTTGAGGTGGTCGCAGTTTCAAGACCCGGGCAGTCTAATTGATAACAGTACACATCACACGCTTTTTGGTACAGGAAAACATTATGAAAAACATGCGCATCTCTAAGTCGGGGGACATCCGTAAAATACCAATCACCTTTGGAGCAGCACGGTGGTTAGCCTCGACCTCTCTGAGAGAAAATTGATGTATATCATAGACTTACGGTTAAAAAAAGGTTGTGATTCCAGCGTCGCGACTCAACAGAATTAGAAACTCATATGTTGGTCTAGGTATTCGCTTCCACAATAAATTCCGCAATCCATTCTAGACCGGTCTATAGAAAGGTTTAAATTAAGCGTAAGAAATATGCTTATACGTTAAGCATATTACATAATTGACGATTATGTAATATGATAACAATTCCTGAATTTAAAAATCCTTTCAGCTTCATACAAGACTGCAGTTTAATGATATAAAATTGTAAATGTTTAAACGATTGACTGCCGAGTTTCTCACTGGTTGTTCTTGGTAAGAGCAACATTCCGAACCAGTTGGAGCTTCATTATTCATATTTATCCTAGACGATTCATAGTGCTTGAAAATGCTTATTTGAATTTGTTTATTTTGTTTTGATTTGATTTAATTCAAAAATCAGTTTAAAAATCTCAATATACTGCAAAACATTTTAATCATGTTTAATATCGTACCGCCAGAGTAGTAATAAGATGCTACTAGATTAAGTTAAGTGCCCGGAATCTTTTACTGCGTTCATTTTACCAAACTTAGTAGCTTTAAAATTAAAATCATAAAGTAGAGTGAAAAGTTTTTGAGAGGAGAACGAAATGAAATAACAATAAATCATAATCTTTTTGTCCCACAGCTTTATTAAGTGACAATTTCGTTACGGTAAATGGGTTTTGTAGTAATTTTGTATCTACAAAGTTAAGAAAATATTAAAAAATTGGGCCCTAAGCTCAAAAACGTAATGTAAATTTATTCAAAATTGCCATTTGCCACAAAACAACTTTTTAAAGTTAGGTTTCTTTATTTTCTTTTGATATAAATATAAATAAACCATACGTTGATTTTGTTGACGTGTGTGTGTGTGTAAATTCATTTGCACCTGACACAAAATTAACTAAAATGGCAATACGTGACAATTGCTGTCTTTAAATAAAAGGCTCACATAATCCGTAAGTATTTTTTTAAACGTTGATGTTGTTGACGTGTGTTGAATTTATTTTCACCTGACACAAAATTAACTAAAATGGCAATACGTGACAATTGCTGTCTTTAAATAAAAGGCTCACATAAGTATTTTTTTAAAGAAAGCATAATTATTTTTCGTTAGATTTTTCTGTATTTACTGTCTATTCTTATTCCTTTAATTAATAATAGTACCAAAGCAACTAAAAATTCAAAAAATACTTTATTCATTCAATATTCAATTTATAAGCGCTTTTGAACCGCCAATTAGAATAATTCATTAGCGTTCACGTTACAAATAACATTACGTCATGCGTATTCCAAACATTTTTACGCTTCAGGGGTTGTTACTGTTATTACTACGCCATCGATAACAAGAACATGAGAGTCATAGTTTGACCCACTTTCGATTCAAAACTCGTATTGTATCCACTATTAAGATTACTGAGATTCTTTCCCGAAATTACAATTAAAAATAAACTAATTCATAAGATATATAAATGCGCCGCTGATTTCAATTTTTGAACGAAAAATTAAACTAATATACAGGGTAAGGGTCGCATTTTGGAACACTACTTAAGCTATTTCACACGGGCAGTACGTTTTTTGTCGTGAAGCCTATCCTCCTGATGATGCTTCGGTTTCGGGGCGAAACGATCGTCGAGATTGTGGTGGTGGGTGTGTGTGCTGCTTTTGTGTTCGTTGTTGCTGGTGAATTGCGCCTTGGGGTGCATGTGGTGGCTGGTCCTGCATGTATAAGGTGCGTAGATTTTGCCTGCTTCATACACATTGGCTTTGCATGCATTCACTTAACCCGTGCGGATTGTAGCAAAGTAGTTAGTTTTGTTATATTGCTTGTAATATGGAATTCCGCAAAGTAACGCCTGCTTCTATAAATCACTATTTCACACTATGAATTGAATTGTATAAGAAAATAATATAGTTGCTCAATAGTGGATTAGACTTAAACGCCAAATGTAAGGGGGTAGAATATTCAGTCGCAATTACATACGCAATGTAAACTTAGCAGAAAACTATGACTGGCCCGTTGACGCAGTGGCTAGTGACCCCGCCTTCAACTCCACGGGTCGCGGGTTCGATTCCCGCCGAGGACCAACATTTTCTATTTGTTGGTTCTTCGAGTCTGGGTGTATATTTGTATTTAAGTATGTAAAATTATATATGTAGTATATTTACCAGTTATCCGTCACTCATAACACAAGTGTTAAGTTACTTTGAGGACGGACGAACGTGTGTCTAAGTGTCCCATCCATTTATTATTAACTTAATATTATTATTAACTAATGAAATTTTTATAATTTTGTAATTTGAGTTGCACTATAGCGGTATTTTAGTATTTCTTTAATAAATGCTGTCTATTAACTAAGAAACAGTAACCGGTGTTATACCTACCAGTTGAATGCTGAGATAATTACAGATTTAAAAACTATTCTAGAGTTATAAGATATATACAAACTATTATAATTTATTGTGTAACGTAATCATATATCAACCATTTTAATTCAGACGATTGCCCTTGGCTTAATATAAGCCGAATTAATCTCTTCCACCACGAATCTATGGATTTACTTTACGAGTACGCACAAAGGGGATTTAGCCATTGTTAGCTGTATTGACTTCTTGACAGATTCATTGTAGTGTATTATCCACAATAAGTAATCTCAGAATTAATTAATTATTATTATATGAATAGAAGTAAGAAACAAAAACAGTAAGAAAAATATTAATAAAACGTTCTACTGGAACTTTAGGCCAAGGGACTTTCTAGGACCTAATATAAAAACCTAATTTTACCTAAAAAAAATATATAGTTATTTTCAAACTGTTGGGCGTCTAAGACATCTAAATAAAATTATCACGCTGTTCCTACGCATATAAATTGCAGGTCATATTCGAAGAATTCGCAATAAATAACAAAAAATTTTAAACACTCCATTCTTTAAATCTGACAAAACAAATTCTGTAATATTTTATTTACTTATTTACTTTCCTTAATATGGAAAAACTTCATTGTTACAAAACTTAAATATTGCGCCCCATAAATGGCTTATATTTTTTTTATTATAAGGCAGTAGCCTTATTATTCAAATTGCTCTTGTGTACTACAATATACTATGACTGGCCCGTTGGCGCAGTGGGTAGTGACCCTACCTTCAGCTCCGCGGGTCGTGGGTTCGATTCCCACCGAGGGCCAACATTTTCTATCAACAATTTGTTGGTTCTTCGAGCCTGGGTGTGTCTTTGTATTTAAGTTCATCCATTCTCCTGCCCTTATCCCACTCTAAGTGGGGTCGGCACAACATGCTATACACATGTTGTCACATGATTTGGCTACGTATTTTACGACCAGCCGCCTGCCTGACGTCAACTTACCTTAGTCGTATTTTACGTCCCCTCGGTAAGAAAGAGGGTGGTCTATTCTACTCAACCGAATACCACACGGTGGGTCAACTCACCTTAGTCGCCTTTTACGACACCTCGGTAAGGAATGAGGGTGGTCTATTCTACTCAGCCGTATTAAGTTACTTACTTTGGGGAAGAACAACCGTGTCTTAAGTGTCCCATATATTTATTTTATTCATTTACTAGCTTTTACCCGCGACTTCGTCCGCGTGGACCGTAGTTCTGTAATACTCAATAGCTTCTATCGGTATCCAACCTTGCAAATATCTCCATCACAAAAATCAAATCGATCCGGGGGGTTAAATAGCAGTTCCTATGACAATTGTTACGTTAATCGAATACTACTACTATCTACTACTCCATTTTAAATTTAATTTCCTTCATGCCATTACTGTTATTTAGCAAAGATATTAATTTGCACTGGAAAGATTCGATCAAAACCATAAGAAATTTGTAAAACCTCTCTTAGTGGACAGCAGCGTCTTTGAGTTTATCAGTCAATGTGAGACTCCATTGGGCCTACTGATTAAATTAAAAACATGATATAAAAATTTGCACAAAAATTCTAAACATTCGTTTAATAACTTTTTAGTATAATCTTAACTTTTTACATAAAATACTTCTCTTAAACCAACATCGATGAAATTTGGCACAATTAATGCTTATACATCAGGGTAACTTATAGGCTATATAAGTTCTACAAATCCTGTTAATTTAACAGTAATAGCATAACATAAGGAAGCTGAGCTATTTAAATGTAAAATTGATGTAAGTTATAATTAAAAGTAAATGCGACAATCCGCCTGTCTGTTACGTTTTCACGCCGAATAGCTGAGCCAATAAAAATGAATTTTGGTACAATAAATGCTTATACACCGGGTAAAGCTATAGAAATCCTGTTAATCCAACAGGAATAGGATGACATTACCATTACTTTCCTTTCATAAATAATACGTTATGTCGTGAATCATTTTTGGAATTGCACTCCCTATGTGAGTAAAATTAAGTTACTTAAATCTTTGTACTTTTTGTCCAATCTACCTTGAATCTTGTCTTTGTAGACAGACCCTTTTAAATAAAAAAACACGTGTGCTAATTTAGTGTAAGCAAAAATTGCCTTCAAAACCGAATGGTGAATGCGATTCGCACTGAACTACCCCTCATTTTGCACGAACGTTTCCGAAGCCCTGCATATCGGTGTGATGATCACGGACTGCTATGAGTCTTGTTTTACGCTGTTATACCGCTTTTGAAGCTTTAAACTTTCAATGACAACGTTGATATGCATTTAATTGCTCGTTATATTAAATGAATGTCTCCGAGGTTCGCAGTTGACTGTGTTGATCACAATCTGATGTAGTCTTCGGATGCAGGTTGAGCTGATCTTTTGGAAGATTAAGACTCCAAATAATGACAGCGATCTGCAATGAAACGCTATTCATATTGAGAGAATATTTTCTAAATTTGCATTTCTGTATGATACTCACAATCGACTGTAACATTTCGGGAAGACAAAGAAATTTATCGTGTTTTCCAAAGCATAGTTTATTTATTTTAATAAATAGCACCTATTACTTACATTTGTTATACATTGTAAGAGATAATTTAAAATTATGCTGTACACAAAAACCAAGATTTATAAAAACCGTTCTTAAAATAACTCTTTCCACGTAAGCTAAACAACGTGATAAAGAACCTCCTTTTAATTACAGATTTGACTCGCCTGTGTGTATCAAACACAGAGAAATAAACAAAATTTATAGGATGATAATAGATGGCGTTTTAAATGTCATCCTATTCCTGATGAATTAACAGGATTTCTTTAGCCTATACCCCGATGTATAAGCATTAATTATGCCAAATTTTATCGATTTTGCCATTTTTAAGCTTTAAACTTTGAACGACAACGATGACACACAGTTAATTACTCTTTATATTGAGTGAATATCTCCGAAGTTGGCATTTGAGTGTGTTGATCACAATCTGCTGTATTCTTCGGATGCATGCTGAGTTAAACTTTTTGAAGATCTAGACTCCAAATAATGACAGCACATTGAAACGCTATTCATATTAAGATAATTTTTTCGAGGTTTGTATTTCTGTATGATACTCACAATCGGCTGTAACATTTCGGGATGACAGAGAGAACGTAATTTCGAAAGCATAGTTTATTTAATTTAGGACATAGAAATACTACATACATTTATGATTCTTTGTAATAGCTAAGTTAATTTTATTCAATAACCAATATTTTGATTTCTAAATTTTATTTTTAAAACTTTCCTAAAATAACTCTTTCGACGTAAGCCAAACATCATTAACCTCTGAAATACAACCTATTTTATTTACCGATTTGACTTTGCCTTAAAGGACTCGATTCCAGGCCGTTAATATTTATAAACTTAATTAATTAAATTTAAACTTAATTTGATAAATTGTGAATAAAAAAACTTATTATGTTGATGATAGATAGCGTTTTTAATGTCATCCTATTCATGTTTGAATTACTTTCCCTACAGAAATAATAACACATTTTAAAAAATCATTAATATTTAAAGGTCCATACAAATGATCCCCTTATATTTATTTTGATTTAAGCGTCTAGTATTCCATTCTATATTTCACCACCTTGAAGCAGAAATTACTTAAAAAATATCTTATATTTTGTTCTTATACTATACGTTCTAATACCTATATTGTTACGTTTCATCCAGAATTTCAAGTAAATGCCTTCAAGAAATAAAAAAAAATATTTAATCATAGAAACATTCACCGTCCATTAACAATGATTACTAACGATGAATATAAAATGTGATATTCTTATAAAAAAAACGTCTCCAGACCGGCCTTGTTCTCATAATTCTCATTAAAACGACGGAAAACGGAAAAAATGCAAGTACCATTATAATTGCAAACGACCTTCCAACTTAAAGTTGAAATTTTTTTAATTTGCTGACCAATGGAACTTAAAAAATGAGGCTTTCTACTACATATTAGTTTAAACAGTGTCCAAATCGTTTCAGCGGTTTCTGAGATTAGCAGAAACAAACGCACAAAGCCAAAAAAAACTAATAAAAATGTGAAATTCTTCAATAACGTCAGCTTCAGTCCGGCCTAATTGTCATGAAAAGATTTGTGCTTCTCTTGGCCATGGTAATATACGTAATCTAGCAGGTAAGATTGCTTTAGGAATGGCGAAAGACGGAAAAAATGCAAGTACCTGTATAAATAGTATAAAGTAAAGTAGTAAAGTAATAGCCCATTACAATCCCACTGCTGGGCATAAGCCCTCTTCTCTCCATTTCTGAGGAGACGTGTTGGAGCTAAGACCTACCACGCTGCTCCAATGCGGATTGGCAAGTTACACATATCCCCAGAATTCTTTAGAGATATGGAGGTTTCCTCACGATGTGTTCCGTCGCCGAAAAGTGTGTGATAAATTTTAATTATCAATTAGGCACTTTGAACCCGGGAACTGGCGACCACCTCGAAAGAGTCGCACGGTCTCACCGCTGGGCTATCACAGCTTATGTATCATAGTATACGATCTTTCAGCTTAAAATTGACATATCTTTTTTATTTGTTGACCGATTGAAATAAAACATACTCTATATGTTAAGTGAAACTTCCTACTACATATTAGTGAAAACCGCGTCCAAATTGTATTAGCGGTTTCTGATATAAGCGGAAATAAACGCACAATGCCCTAAAAAACTGGAATTAAAATGTAAAATTTTTCAAAAAAATCAGCTTCAGACCAGCCTAGTTTTCATAAAAAGATGTGTGATTCTCCTAGCCATGGTAACATATGAAATTCAGTAAGAAAGATTGCTCCAGGAACAGAGAAAAACGTTAAAAATGCAAGTACCAGTATTAAAGTATACGACCTTTCACCTTAAAATTGACATATCTTTTTTATTTGCTGACCGATTGGAATAAAACATACCCTATATGTTAAGTGAGACTTTCGACTATATATTAGTGAAAACCGCGTCCGAATCGGATCAGCGGTTTCTGAGATTAGCGGGAACAAACGCACAGACATACAGACAAACCGACAAACAGACAAACAGATAAACCGACAAAAATTTTAAAAACTATTGTTTCATGTTTAGGAGCGTATTTTGAGACGACTACACTATTTTTTTTCTTTTAATATTAAATGTACAGATTTGACATCTCAACGATTTTATTATATGTATTGATGATGATGATGATTTAATATACAATAAAAGATAATTAATGATGTAACAGAAATCATCTAGATGTATGGTAATTACATTGATCCGATTCTGCAAACCACAAAATCTATCTCATTGAATAATCCAACTGTAACAAGGGTTTAGTTCGGGTCAAACTAGTTAGTGAGCTAATTAGCTATCAGTTACCATTTAGGCTTCGAATATATTTATAATTTACGCATCTATAAATTATAAGAAACTGTTTAGTTTAATATTTTTAATCTATGACAGCATGTAGAAATAGAAGTCTATTGTTATTTTTTGTTATTGGCAATATTCACGAATTTTTTATTATCTTTCCTTAATTTGTAATTTATAGTAGAACTTTAAACTACAAGCTTTTCTTATGTAGATAAAAATAAATTAATAAAAAAATTAGTTTGTCGTTAATTTGTGGCTTTAATTTATTTTAATGATGTCAATAATTAAACCAATGAACATATATTATTAGGCAGAATGTGAGGTGTTTACTCCTTCGTATTGTATTTTCTGCTGATCATTTCGTGTTTTTAATTTGATACAATTGATTTTTTTTAAATAAAATATTCATTTAAATTCATTTAACTAGCCGTGTGGTATCCGGCTGCATACAATAGACCACCCTCATTTCTTACCGAGGTGTCGTAAAAGGTGACTAAGGTAAGTTGACGTCAGGCTGGCGGCCGGTCGTAAAATACGTAGCCAAATCATATGACAACATGTTATAAAATGTTGTCATATGATTTGGCTTTAGAGTGGGATAAGGCAGGAGAATGATGATTTATTTAAATTAAAAAATATATAGCACGTAAAGAAAGGTAAAATAAAATTTTGTGTACATTTTCACATTGGAAAGGTTCACTATAAATAACACGAATTTTCCATTTAATAGACACAATGAGAAATATAAAACAACCTGTAATATGGATGTAAGTCGAGAGTACTTCAGACTGTAGTAGCAAAACTGTAGCTTTATTTTTAATAAATATTTGAGAGTCACTCTTATTTTTTATAGCTAAATATACTGCTATAGTAACTAGTAATTTAACGGTGCTTCATGTAAGGAAGCTTTATAACTTTGAACTTTAGAATTAAAAAGAGTATAAGTGTTTGGGTCATTTTTTTCTTTTAATTTCGAAAAATGCTATTTTAGCACTAACGGATTTTGATACACTCGCCATAATACAATATATATCGCCATATTTGAAGAAACAATAAAATAATGAAAATTTATCAATCTAGATATAAAAATATGCATAAAAATTATTTAAATATCACTATAAGGTATGGTAATGTCACATTATATTCATATTCTAGAACTTATTTACTTTACTTGAATATTTTCAAGATTATGTTTATCGTTAAACCCCATCTGAAAATGACTTATTTAAACTTTTAGAATAAGCTTCAGTAGCAATTACAATATAGTACAATATAGTAGATAATGGTATTTGTGTTCAGTTATATTTGTGTACGAATGTTTTTTTGGTAAAATAAAGTTTATTATTATTATTATAGTACCGGCTGAATTTTCCCAAGAGGTCAGTAATTTTCCAAATCCTTGATTACAACAACAATTTGCCTCTGAAAGAATATTATTTAAAACTAGAAACATTTAAAACTTAGTAGTCAGAAAGCATAACAAAGTTCTTACGTTGTAACTTTATTATAAACCTTCTTATTGTTCCAATTTAATTACTTCGTTGAAAGTCTAGGAGCTTAGTAAGATTAAAGCTTCTCTCGACCCAGCGGAATAAGCTTTCAACAATAAAATATTTATGAATAAAACAATGAAGTTGAAATGAACTACGGTTGAATGCCGCGACAAACAAGAGATATATAATATAAGTTAAATAAGATAACCTATGTCATAGTTTAAATCCATCTTACAATTAAAATACAAAATCAGTAGCTCGTAGTGTTTCCTGTTTGTAATTAAAATTAGTATATAAAAAATAAATATTTGGAACATACACGGTCATCCGATCCAAAAGTGCAATACTTAATACATGTGTTACTTAATTATGAGTGACGGATTACTGGTAAATATATACATATAAAGTTTAGAATACATACCCAGAATTAATGAAAAATCAATTTCATTCAGAAGAATCAATTTGTATTCAGAAAATGTAGGCGCTCAGCAGGAATAGAACCCGCGACTCGCGGAACTGAATACAAGTCACCGCCATCTGCGCCAACGGGCCAGTCAATAATAAAAAATCAAAAAAAAAGGTATGAGATGTCATTATGACATATTAATGAACCTATCCCATTCATTGTATTGTCCGATTCATCATACATAAGTATGATATAAGTATTTTTCGACATTAACTAATAAATATGTGACATTTCCAATTATTATTACTTCACTTTTTATAATGGATTAATTATATCATTGTACGAGAGATTTAATTTAAGTAGGACATTAATTTTTTTATTTTGCATACTATTTATAGTTGAACGTTACGGTGTGTACCAACATTCTTGCAAATAAAGTTTATTATTATTATCTTATTATAATAATTTCTGGTGCAAAGAAAAACCATCAAAAATGTGCAGTGAAAGCTAGAAAATTTCATACCTTTATGAAACTAGATTCCACATAAAAGTTATCGGTTTGTTATTTCCTTTGTCTACAGGGTGGGGTGGTAGCATATATCTTTCTTTATCCTGTTCTTGTAATATTTCATAGAAATTTCATTGAAAAAACAAACATATTAACGTATTTTATTGCTATGGCAATGACGTTAATTTAATGCCGTAGCGGCAACACATGTTGCTGACGCAAAATTTTTAATAAACCTAAAATAAAAATTGCATTTTTCATGTAAAGTAGACACACGTAGTAAAATTTTGCCTGTTTTATCTCCATGTTACATAATGAAAAAAATAATGGGTTTAATATTTGCAAATGAACTTTAACAAACTGAAGACTTGATGCGAAAAAGCTAGAACTAATATATTTTGTACTTCTGTTTTATGAACACACAAATGCGTAAGTTAACTTACATGCAAACACAAAATATTCCGTTTCATCACACACCACACTCACACAACCCACACATAGCACGTGACCACACACTCACTGACACACATACGCAATTTCTTTTCTTAATACTTTATTGTTATTTTTTATTTTTTTAATTTCATTATTTTTGACGATTATGCAGCACAATTTTATTTAATCGCAATGCCATCCTCGCAAAATGGTGTCTTGATTAAATTTAATTTTAAATTGTTATAAATATATATAAATAAAAATAAATAATAAATTTCTATAGACTTCTTTTTTTTAAGAGAACTTTCGTGGGAATCAACTGCAGCGTTCTATACCATCATGGTTAGAGGCTAATTAAGAAAAAATTTCATGCAGAATATTATAAATTTTTCGTCAATAACCGCTTATACATCATATAAACGGCTATTGAAGTATAATGTCATTTGATTAATACTTTTTTTTATATTAGACTGGCTCGTAGGCGCAGTAGGTAGTGGCCCTACCTTCAACTCCGCGGATCGTGGGTTCGATTCCCGCCGAGGGCCAACATTTTCTATAAACAATTTGTTGGTTCCTGGGTGTGTATTTGTATTTAAGAATGTATTTATTTATATAACACAAGTATTAAGTTACTTACTTTGGGTATGGACGACCGTGTGTGTAAGTGTCTCATATATTCTTCCAAATTTTCGAAATCATTTTCCAACAATACAATTATTACTTTAATGAACAAAGGAATCGTTATACAATTTTTTTTAGATTAATCGCGGGGTTATTTACGCTTTAGTAACAGTAGGATGTACTGAACCGAACCTTATAATCTACATCGACTCTTAAAGTACATTATAATATATAACATAAATGTTTAATATTTATTTCGCAATAATTATTAAATATTTATTTCGAAATTCGAAAAAGTCATCGATATAATTAATTTTTATATCAGTCAAATTAACATAAGTTATATTACAAATGTAAAAAATAAATGAGTACATAAGCCACATTCACCACACCATAAATCATGGCACAAAAACGTTTGTCACAAGGGAATCCCTCGATCTGTCATCACTCACTCTAAACGTGTACGGTTATTAATCTAACTAATACATCACATGTAATATTTATAGTTATCATCAAATGTGTTCATACTCATAAAACTCATCGACCGTTGAAAAGGCTTTTGTTAACCTCTCAGACAATATTGATATGTTTTTAGATATGAGATGGCATGGAATTCATTCAACGTTGCTATGAAATTATTTGTCAATGAAACATGAATTTATAAGTTTTTACTAACAATAAATTATTAAATTTTGACTAAACCACATTTTAAACCAAAGAAGATCCGCAAAAAGATAAGGCCACCTGCAGTTCTGATAATTTGAATGACTCAAAATTGCAATGATTGTTATATACTTAAAATTATATCTACCATAAATAAAGATGAAAACCAAAAATTTTAGTATTAATCAAATAATGTCAAAATCACCCATCAGATTCATTAAGGTTTTTATATTTTGTATAAATACTCATGCACCTATCATATTCATATTTTAATTTATGAAACGCGAAATGGTACAAGAATACAGAAGCTACAGAAATTTGCATATCTCTAAATAATCCCTGGGATTTGTTCAGCTGTTCATTCAAATAGGAGCACAAAGATGTTTTATTTAACTACAAATATTATTAAAAAGCCAATCGCATTTTTGTAATTTACTAATGCGATTCATCAATTAGCATTCTCTTACTTATCCTAAAACCATTTGACCTTTCTTTCATGAGGAAACCCTTCATGGGTACTGCTTTCCGCGGGGGTGAAAACAGTTAGTCCTACCGGCTAAAACCTCATGGTGTTCCAACTTGCTGCTTGGTGACGAGAGCACAGGAATACTGAACGCATCACGTCTACACCCTCGTCAGCAAAAAAAACATTTAACCTCAAAATATCTACTCAGAATGTTGCATAATAAGGGTTAACACTCGTGTGACACTATAAAAAAACTCGCCTGCGGCTCGTTTTTTTAAACCACACTCGTGTTATAAGACCAAGTTATGTACAGTATCACACACTACTTTATCTACTCTCATACCCAATAATACGTAAAACGTACGTTTCCAATCCATTAACTCGTGGTAACATTTAATATAGTTGCTCTTAGATTTCGTCGGCAACAGGTTCACGGTCATGTTTGACGCAGCTTTCAGATTATCTGGTGGTGTACAATTACCACTATCCCCGCTCTCAGACATGTTTTTACACAAAAACTATTTTTTTTACAAACAAAACTAAACTTCGTTTAAATATTGAAAAGATTTTTTAAATGTCATATATTAGCGCCAAGGCGCAAACATCGATTGCGCATGCGTGTTGCGTCGCCGCGGACCCATTCATTGAAACCTTTTTTTTAAGGTGTATCGTTATGATTAAAAAGTTACATTATGATACAGGTGTCCATACAAGACCTGTATCGTAATGAAACTTTTTAATTTTTTATTTTTGTTCTGTACGTAATGTTTGTCATAAGAATTTTGTTTTCAGTTTTATAATGTTTGTATTATAGTATCAGAGTAGATAAAAACATTTAACATTTTTATTATTAAGAGCATAAAATATAATTAATGTAAGATAAAATAATAGTTCACAAAATTTTGATTGAATCCGTCCCGTTTAAACGTTCGCTCGCAATGAAGTTCAATACCGTTAAAACAATCGAGTGCACCGGCTTCCGAGGTCGTCCGGTCACTCGGCCATAATCCATTTAGTAACAATTCTACTTTTAATTTGATGTACTAGCACAAAGCGTGGCTTTAATCATATTTGGAAGTCAAGTTATACAATTTCTAACTTATTATAATATAAACATACTGGTCACATCATCGTCCAACTGCCCTTATCCCACTCTAAGTGGGGTCAACATATGCGAACATGTTGTTCCATGATTTGGTTACGTATTTTACGACCAGCCGCCTGCCCGACGTCAACTTACCTTAGTCGTATTTTACGACCCCTTGGTAAGAGGGTGGTCTATTCTACTCAACCGGATACCACACGGTGTGTCAACTTACCTTAGTCGCATTTTACAATACGTTGGTAAGAAATGAGGGTGGTTTATTCTACTCAACCGGATACCACACGGCAGGTCGACTTACCTTTGTCGCCTTTTACGACAGCTGGGTAAGAAACGAGGGTGGTCTATTCTATTCAGCCGGATACCACACGGCACATAAATATACGGGTCACATCGCGATAAAATCGAATTGCCTTTGTTTGATGCCTTTGGCAGAGTTGCATCCATTAAGTAGACCACGACCACGTTGGAACCTTATACAAAGGTAACTCCATTTTATCGCGATGTGGCTCGTAAGTTCATATAATAATAAGTATAGATCGCAAAAGTTTAACACCTTTAATTTACTAAAAAATTCTGGATATTCAATAATGTTCATTATAAGGCAGAGCCTGTTACTATCCTACTGCTGAGAAAGTCCTGAATTCCCTTTTTCTTTTTATGGGAAAAGGCCTGGAGCCTTGAACCACTATGCTGCTGCAATATACAGTGGGAGGTAATACAAGTCTCAGGAATATTCCAGATATTCTGGTTTTATCACATCACCAAAAACGCGTGATAAACTGTAAATATACTGAAATATATAAATGTTAAGACACGTAAAGTTTAAAATTAAATTCAATTTTTTACTTTCTTGGTTTGTTATACCTACTGGATACAAACGATGTTACGGTGCAGTAATTAGTGGCTTTTACACTTAACTTTAATGATAAAGTAAGCGAAATTAATTGACCAATTAATTTTAATTTAACTAAATAATTAAAATTGTTATTTTGAATTCTTTTCGTGAATCGTGTTAATAAATAGCCTACTTTACACTGTTTGCAATGAACCACTTTTTTCTAATGTGTCTTCTTTGTCAGCTATTGAAATATACGTGAAGCGCTTCAAGTACAGAAACTAAAGTGGGTAACAGACGGACATGAGTGTATACGTTTTCTGTATTGAAAATTTAATGAATAATAATTTTAATATGTATGCAAGGCCTAGGCCGTCAGTGTTAAAACTGTCTTCATTCAGTGTCACTCAAATAGCTCGCTTTTGCATAGTTATTTGAACATTTAGGTATAATTTTATACTTTACTTTGGCATTAACTATATTCTATATTTTTATTTATTTATTAATTTTTATTTTTATTTAATTTTTCATAAGAAGTATTATAAGTCTTTAATATTTTTTATTATGCGTGTATTGTTAACAAAGTGTTCTCTTCTGGTTGAGGAAAATATACAAGCATCTCCAATTATGTGTTAGGGCTTACTTGATATGTGTCTTATATTATACTTCATGTATCCAGATACATGAAACGTAAGAAAACTGATAATGTATTATTATAATATATTATATAATGTATGATAATGTATTATATATTATATAATGTATGATAATGTATTATTATTATTGATATAATGTATTATTATTATTGTTATTTTTTATATTTTTTCGTTTTTATTACTGTCCTTTGTCGCGTCATGTATTTGATCTGTTACTTTATGTCCACTAGTCCGTTGGCGCAGGCTGTAGTGATCGTGCCCTCAGCTCCGCGGGTCGCAGTTTCGATTCCCGCAAAGGGACAAATCTTTTCTAAATATAATTTGTCGGTTTTTCTGTGTGGTCTGAGTGTATATATATATATACATATATATATATATATATACACATCTGAGTGTATATATATATATATATATATATATATATATATATATATATATGTATTAAAGTATTTATTTATAATAACAAAAGTATTAAGTTACTTTGGGAATGGACGACGTGTGTGTTAGTATATATTAAATATAGGCATTGGCTTTTTATTCAATAACGATCAGAAACAAGTAGTTCAATTAAATATTGTGAATATGGTTTAAGAATATATACTTATTAACATTAAGTGCAATGATATTGATAAATTGCGTCCGCAACTTTATTGCCCTCCTACTATATAAAGAGTTATATCATAAATTACGTCTCTCAATGTTATCGATGGGATCTTTAATCTGATAATGTATGATATACTTACTAGGGTTCAAATTCCTCAACTCTTATATTTGGAAAGTTTGTAGATTGCCGACTATTGCTCCATTCATATCCATACTAGTATTACAAATGTAAAAGTTTGTCCGTCTATTACGCTTTCACAGCTTATCCAATAGAACAATATTGATGAAATTTAGTGCAATTGAGGTTTATACACCAGGATAACTTAAAAGTCAAACAATGTTCTACGGGAAATGGAATAGATACGAACATAATAATTGAGGGTACCTTAACACTTAAATTTACGCGAACGAATTCACGGATTTAACTAGTCTATTATGTATTTTAGCACATCCTGTATCTTTGCACAGCAAAAATATGTTAACCAATAAATTTATTACAAAACTACGGCGTACTAATAGCGGATTGAATATTTTATCTATTGCAAAAACTGAACTTGCAACAATCTTTTGAAGAGTCTTCCAACACAGTATGTTGTGCTGCTGGAATTCAGTGTTGCCTAGCGACCTCTCAGATATTGTCTGTGCTCCTAACGGGATTTACAAAGATTGCAGCATCTCTTGATGTGATAGCCATTCCGACATTTAGGAACCTCAAGTTCCATCGGCTCTCCGAAATTTCACTCACAATTTTTATCTATAAATGTCAAGGATTCAAGAAATAATTGTTGATTACGCAAGGAATCATAATTTGTAAGGTTGAATATACAATTAATGTCAATGAACTCAAATATATCGACCACTAACTGTGCTGGCGGCTTCGCCCGCCTGGAATTTTAAATATAAAAATAGTTGTTGTAAATTAAGCGTGATAGATAGAGATATGCTGTTCTGGACTTTTTGTAGTGCTTTTGTAGATCTACAATTCGCTACTATATTACTTTAGCGTATCTCTGCTGGTTTACGCAGCGCACGCGCCTAAAGGTCCCAGAAAGCAAGTTTTTTAACAACTGCGCGATCTCTACAACACAATTTGCATAATACCGATATGTGCTATTTAGCTAAACCATCCGGGAGTATTGCACTATCTTTTGGTGAAAACCGTACAAAAATCCGTTCAGCAGATTTTTTGGGACTTTGTTGAAACCAAAAATTTTAATATTTTTTTCAATATGAGTATATGTAATGCTAAATGTAGAGTGTAAAATTGCAAAGCGTGTCATGAAGTCTATATCTTAATGATACTACAGTTACGGGGCACGGTCAAACGGTTGTTGAGATTGAGATAGTGTATGTGTGCAGTGCTAGTGTATTGTTGTGGTAGTCATGGAGGTTTCTAGTGAATTCCTTTTTTACGAATCATGCATGTGTCAGGCATGATAATGGATAGTAGACTCGGATACTACGGATAGTAAAAATTACATATATTTTCTAATTTAAAATATTCTTTTTATTTTTCTATTATGATTTTCGCAAAGGTATCAGCTTATTCGGTAAATTATTTATTAAAATATTAATTTCTGGTTCACGTACAAATATATAAAGGTCGCTCCTCAGTCAAGTGCTATCGATTGAGCGTTGTTACTGTGTGTCCATTCATAACAGTTCGAGTGACTGTATAAGTTCACTTGACTGCGTAGTTTGTGCTGGCAGTAACTAGCGCACGGAATTTGCACTGAAGCCGGAAACTCTTCCTATTTTAGAATTCAAATCATGGATATATTACGGACTTGCCTTCAACTGAATTGTAATATATTTAGCGTGAAACCGATTGTACGAAAAAAAAATGATGTTGGTTAAGATTAGTATTGATTGTACAATATATAAAATTCTATTTGTGTATTGTAAGCTTGTGGCTCCGTTTTGCGCCTTACAGAAGTATAGTACCCCGCATTAAATAATGCACATCGATGTTTAGAACGAAACAGCCGGCCATTTCGGTTTCGTAGAGCGCTGTCACTGTCACACATGAGTTCGTCAGTCTGTGCGACAGAGACAATGCTCTATGAAGCAGAATATAGACGATTTCTCTCTCTAAGCCTCGATGTGCATTATTTATTGCCGGGTACTATACATAATTCGTTCGTGGGTTTCGGTGTAAGATTCTATAATAAAATTCCATAATCATGTTGAGGATTACATAAAAGATAAGATTGCGTGGATATAGTTACTCTTCGACCCTTTATAAGATAGTAATGTATAAATGAAACTTGTTATAAGAATTATATTTTGAAAAGAGCAACCACTGTGTTTTTTGCTGGTTCTTCTCGGTAGTAACAGTTTTCCGAATCAGCAATAGAGTTGACGATTCAAAAGCACTTGTTAACAAGTTTACTTGAATAAAGAATATTTTGAATTAAATTCAAATTCAAATTCAAAATATTTTTTATTCAAGTAAACTTGTAAACAAGTGCTTTTTAATCGTCAACATCTACTGCTGGTTCGGAAAGCTGTTCCTACCGAGAATAACCAGCAAGAAACTCGGTGGTTGCTCTTTTCAAACAATAATTCTTATCACTAGTTACATATAGTTATTAATGTCTTGTACAGGCTTGAAGAGAAGCTATATCCACGCATTCTTATCGTCTAGGTAACTTTCAATAGTATAATAGGCTTTCTGAATTAACCTTTTTTTAAATAGTATTTTTAAACTACTGTAATGGTAAAGTTAAAGTAGATTGTGGAATTTTATTATAGAATATTAAAGTTTAAAGTTAAATTAGGAAAATTAATAACTGTATCAACCGTAGCTAGGAAACAGATTGTCTTATATGTGACGAATAAATAGCAAACGATTGATCACTTGTATGCCTGTTTCTTGTTATATGCTGAAATATTGAATAAGAAGTATTTGCTAAAAATAGCTCAATAACACGACTTACCAATGATCATCACTTTTGTATGTTAGTATTGTTTTAGGTCAAGTTTCAGGCTTTGAATTTGTGTAATAAATATAAAACATATCCTACTACATTTATAATAATACTAATAATAAATATATGGGACACTTACACACACGGTCGTCTATCCCCAAAGTAAGTAACTTAATACTTGTGTTATGGGTGACGGACAACTGGTAAATATATAATACATATATAGTTTTAAATTCATACTTAAATACAAATACACACCCAGGCTCGAAGAACCAACAAATTATTTATAGACAATGTTGGCCCTCTTTTTACTTTTAATTTACTTTAGAACTGGTAACGCAATGATACCGCATCGGGCTAAGTGTTTTCATTGCATAGCTGTTATCTATCAAAAAATTACTTAACTTTTATACCAAATCTACAAAGCAAGCCATGTCGCGCGATCCTTTTTCCGAGTTGGCATTAAATTAACGTAGCACCCATTCTTCACGCCGTATTGATAATTCCGCTGCAATGTAGCTTTCGGTATAGCTTGTATTTTATTTAATCTAACTATGACTCTATGATAACTCCCTTGCGATTTTTTTCGCAATTCTAAAAAGCTAATAAAGCATTTTTACGGACTGTTTCCGTCGTAACTCACATTCAAGAATTATTCAAATTTTCGTCCATCTTTGTTTTCAAGGCAAATGTAAAACTAACCTGAACGAAAACAATGAATAATGCAAAAACTTTAAATTAAGAAGACCTAAATGTTCATTGAAACAAATAACTGGATTATATCAAAAAGATTTTAATATAAGACAAATGTGCTAGTGATTTAAAAATGCAAATAGTTATTTAATTTTTGTCATCCAAATAGTTTAAGGCTACACTTCTACATTTCCTCTTTAGAAACACGCCATTTATAAAACCAACATGTTCTTTTTTTAAGTCCGAGAATTGCTATTGATCTAAATATTTATATTATTGATTTAAATTATAATCCGTCAAAAATTTATTTAGCGGTATATATATTTGACTCGGAAAGATATACACCATAACCACATCACATATTGTCTCATCACATTACACATTAGCTTAGCACAATGTAGATATCTACGCACCTAATAGTCACCCGTATCTTAGCAGACTGACTTTCTGACAACTTACACCGCTTCCAATATGTATTCCCCCTCTTAAATAAAACAAACACTAATTTGTTTCTAGCTCAGCCTCATTGAAAATTGTTGTAACAAAATATAGAAAAGCTAAAATAGTGCTTAGGCGCTCTTACACTGTAATTGATTGGTGCAAAGTTTTGAAACGTTTCGGCCTGGTAAAGTATATAGAATACTTTTTATACATGGAGTCAGAGAAAAAAATAATTGTACGCCTACAGATTAACAGCCTTCTTTTTAAAAAATCTTTACAAACGTAACGTATAGTTTATTATTAGTATTACAATAATTCGTTCTAATTTTCAACATTTAAAATACAAAGAAGTTATCAGAAAGTATTTCTATATGCTACAAAATAGAACACGATACCGATTATTGCTCACTATATTATACTGGAAAAATTAGATTCCATTAAGATAAGACTAGGTGCAATGATCAATATTTGATAGTGGCTGAGCTTGAACAAAGGTCAAATGCGTTTTACGCAGTAAATAAACCTAACATATAAGTTTCAACGTCCTCATACCGGCATGAATGCGGTACCTATCGAAGACCGACCTTTATTAAATCAATACTAGACAAAAAAAGCAGCTTAGTGTATTTTTTAATACTAGAGTAGTTTTTTAAGCTTAATTTCTATTATATTTATACTTCAGGTATTTTGAAGACTTACGCCAAATCAATTATAAGGAAATGCGTTTTAAAAACACGTATAAATCCCACATATTCGTAAATATAAATAAAAAGGCAAACATTTTTCGGTAATAGTAAACTTTAACAAAACAATTTACAATTATAAATTATATTACAAACTAACAGCTTAACAAATATCCCTAAATCATACAGTTTATGCTATAAATTATTATACTTATATGTAGGTATTTTTATGTAGTTGAAGTTGATGCGACGCGTGCGCATGATTTCTCTGTAGTTCAGAGCTGATAATTTGGGTGTTCTCGTTTTGTCTGGACTTTTGAAATCCACATGATAAAGACCAAACTTTATACTGAAACAAAAATATGATGATAACGAGGTAATAAAAAAGTATAAAAACGAAGAAGTAATTAGTAATTAATTAGTAAAGAGGTTTGTGTATGTGTTTTTACGAATCCTGCACGTATCGGGTATGGAAATACGGATAGTCCACTATACATTTAACACTATATATATTTTCTATTTATTGTATCGCGGATTATAACAAAATAATTTTGTTATTACTTTTGTAAGTAATTAGTAGTTTCTTACGTTAAAAAAGAAAAGTTAAATATTAGATATAACCTAGACCTTTACTTATTTTAATGTCAGTAACATCATCGCTAAATTTGATAGAAAACAGTATAAAAATAGTAATTTATAATTACTATTTTTATACCGAATTGAAAATATAGTTTTAATTATAATTTTAATTTTAATCCTATTTTATATGAATAGATAGAAATCAAATAATTCCACATACTTATGTTCTATATATAGATTGAATAGATTTAGGTATTTCCGTGTCGTGTCAATGTAACTTATTCTTGCACGATCATAACAAGACCCGGATATACAATTTAAGGTAACATATTATAAATTAAATGTATCAGAATTATACCTATCAGAACACTTATAGGGTGATTGATTAAAATAACAATTGGAAAATTCTCGATACTTATTAATGTAATTAAAAAATTCGTTTATTTCATTAAAAGGTTTATATTCTTTTTTTAGATATATGCTGAGGTTGGCTTCTATTGGCCTTTTTGCATGTAAGGCAATTATTTTAGCGTTCTAATATTACAACATAGAAACTTCAATGTAAAAGTTTTGTTGCAACTTTTTAAAATAAATATATAAAATTGATTTGTGATTCTTAAATTTGTATACAGTTTTGATGTTTAATTCAATACATTGAAGAAGTTTCTTCGTTTTCTTCGACTTTTTTAATCTTATATACGTAATACTACTATTAATGCTTACGTTATGTTAAATGAAAATCATACTAAATGATAAAAAATACAGCAAATTAAATTAAATTGCAGCAGTCATAGGAATTGCCGATAAAAGTGGAAACTTATCTCTTAGAATTTCCGTTTTAATTTTTTTTATAGTATAAAGATTAAAAACCCAAATTTCTATTTAAAAAATTGAATGATATATTGGAGCACTAACTCTGCACAATATGTAACCTCTATACCTTTAGAATAACGTATGTCTGTGACGCGAACTCGTAATTTTTTCCCCTACCGAAAAGTGCTCAACACGGCTAAAGAAGTTTTCAATTCAATCATAAAAGACTACTTACGTGAATCCATCCGACCATTCGAAATCGTCTAGAAGAGTCCACGCAAAATACCCTTCAACTCTGCAACCATCTTCGTGTATAGCTAACAGAAGTTGGTAGAGATACTTATTGTAATATGACACACGTATGTAATCATTGAGACCTCCAAAATCGGACACACCATTTTCTGTTACAATAATTGGCACTCTTGTTCCGTAATTCTTTGTAATCCAATTGAGAAGTTTTCTAAATCCTGTAGGATATACCTAAAAGATTATTTGAATTGTTAATTTTTATTATTAATAAAAAATTTATGAGATCAAAAAGTAATTCCTATAATACTTGATGTTTATAGATTGAATATTCTTCCCCAAAAAGACAAAGCGTTACCACCATACAATTTAGTTTTCACATTAGTGTGTACGATGGTTTATGGGAATCGTAAAGGGAAATAGTAGATTTTAAACTTTTGCGATTCATACTTATTTATATGTGAAAATACGGGTCACATCGCGATAAAATCAAAAATAATAATCACTTAGCATTAGATTAGATGAGATAGAAGTCGAGTAGAAATGTGATTGCAACAACAATTTTTGTCGATCGTCTTAAGCCACAATTTATAGTTTCTCAAATATTAGCGGATGTCAATACCATACACAGTACAGAGTTCAATGGTGTATGTGACAGATCGTTCAACCCATACTATGAGTTAATTCGATTCCGACGAAACGTTAAGACAGTTGGAAAACGCCCTATGCGTAAATAAACAATATGTGAAAGTATAATGTTTGTTATATAATTATTTAATTATTAATTATTGAAGCTATAAACAGTATTTCTCACTTAAACTTAATCTGTAGACTCTACAACTGTATTTAGTAAGATAAGATAAGATGAGAAACTCTTTAGTACACACAACATTACATACAAAAGAAACCAAAAAATAAAAAAAAATGTGTAAGGGCGGCCTTATCACTGTAAGTGATCTATAACAGGCAACCCATATTATGTGAAAGGACATCATTATAAAGAAGTGTACATAGTTGGTGGTTGAGTGTATGTATGTTTTTTTAGGTATTTTGATAGTTAGCAAAAAAGATATTTAAATAGTAAAGCAATTTTTTTTATCCGTTTTAACACCTCGGTTACTTGCCTCTTCAGAGGGCTGGCTCATTTTTCCCACAAAGAATCAGCTTAGCGATTCAACGCGGAAATTCTTGGGACCATTTTACATGGGCATGATTTCTAGATTACTAGCGTGTAAGTAATTTAACGCATACATACGAACAAAAATTTGTTGTAAATAAATATACAAAATAGTATTAGATTTCAAAGTGAAAAATAGCGCACTTCAGTATAGATCAAAATAAAACGTTTTATTTGAACAGATGTTTTACCGTTAGGTATAGTATAGGTGTCTTGTTTTAATCTTCATAACTAAATCCTGATTTGATTAATATTATAGCCGGTATGTTTTTTTACTTGAATTTTAGTTTTCCATTTTATCCATTATATGTTTTGCTTTGTAGTTTCAAAATATGTACCTATTAATAAGTATTTATACTTCCTAGCAAGTGATAGAATAAAAAGCTATTTTTGTCCTTGGTGTGTTGTGGAAATAAAAATATGTATCGAACTTAAATTAGTTTGTGATTAACACAACAAAGATAAGTATTTAGCTCAAAGACTTTTCATCAATTTTAAAAATAGGTTGCAGACATCCAAAAACACCTAAGATTAGTAAAAACTCATTTGCAGAGTCAAAAAGGCTAATATGAATGTCTTGTAGATTGTAGTCATTTACCTCCAAATTAGCATATTGATAAGTGTTTAGGCCCGATACATAATGAAAACCGCAAAGTATTAAATGCACGTGTAATAATGTATTAATTGTTGCTTGTTTCATAGTCAGACACCCTATTAAGTGACAAGGTGAAACGTAAAATAGAATGCGTGATGATAATAAATTTGTTATATATATATTATATTTATATATATCTATCTTATCTATCTATTTTTATATATCTATTATATATTTGTTATATAAATAAATATATGGCACGCTTGCACACACGGCTGTCCGCCCCAAAGTCAGTAACTAAATATAATACTTGTTTCATGGGTGATAGACAACTGGTAAATATATACATAATACTTATAATTTCATTTTATGTCATGTGGTATCCGGTCGAGTAGGATAGATCACCCTTATTTCTTACCGAAGTGTCGTAAAAGACGACTAAGGTAATTTGACGTCAGGCACGCGGCCGCTTAGAACATTTATTTTTAAAAAATCAAAATGGTTATTAAACTGATACACTAAAATTTATATTAAAGGAAATAAAACAATAATATCCCAAGTCGATTCACTTTCTTAAAAAATACAATTATACTAAACTAAAAACCTCAACCGGTAATCGAAGTAAGAATACTCCTCCAACCTCCTCAACTAAACGATCGGAATTTATATCCTACAATGGTCTTTTGTCTAGTTATTGTAAATAGTCATCCCACTTCTGAGTTCGGTTCTCGGATAATCGATTTGCAACTACACCTGAAACACTTCCCTAGTCTAATTTTTCACATATTTATTTGTTTTCGTCGTCTTATTAAATTATTAAATTCTAAAAATTATCTATATTTACTTCCATCTATGTTTCCAATAGAGAAAGATATAAAATACGTGATACGTGCAAATTTATTAAAACATTGTGTCTTATGAAAAAAAACCGCCAAATATGCATAAAATAACACGAAACGATTTATTGTCCACTTATACTCGTATCAACTGCAAGATCATATGAGAAGGCCAAGGTCGCAGAATAAAAACTTAACTCTACAAAAAATTCATATCATTGTCAAAATGTACTTTAATTAACTTTTTATTATCCTGACAACCAATTCATAGTTAATGGTACTTAAAAAATGTAATTAAATACGGACATCTTGACGCCACTTGCTATTTACTTAATATTGAATAAATTAACTATATGTGGCTACGTGAATAAAATTCTGCCTTCAATTATGAACATCATAAATTTTAAAGTTGTTCAGTAATTTAAAAAAAAATCTTTCATTATTTTACATATTTTCATTATAACCTACATGCTTTTAAGTATCTACAACCCTTTAGAGTTTTAAATTGTGAATTTTGAATCGGAACACATATAACTAAATATACACGCTAAATAATTTGGTTTTGTTCAAGAACAAAATCAAATCTAAACTAATAAAATAAAACTACTGTACCCCGACTGACAATAAATTGAAGGCATCCTTTTGAAGTTCAATATCAGCAGATAGAGATAACGATCCACCTTCAAGTAACAAAGGTATTGCGAACGCTATATTACGTATCAAAAGAGGAATTATTTCACATAAAAATAACGCATCATTTTTCCTACTTCCTTACTTCTAGATCGGCCTAAATAAAATAACATACTTTACATAAAATTTTCCTTTTTAACCCTGACGTACAAATCATCATCGCTTATAAGCATTATAATAGCATTATAATAAGCAGCTTATATAGCACACACCAACAATGACAGTAACGATATAGTTTTCTGACAATGGTTATAGGTTCTAGTTACACTAGATGCTCTGCGGAATAGTCTGAGCTTATCACCAGCTCTCTAATACACCTTACCCAATGTGCTCCGGCACTCGACAGAGCAGTGTTTTTACACTAGGAGAGCTTTTATCTATTACTCAACACAATTTGCACCTTCGCACCCGATTAATCTCAGAAATTTAGAACAACGGAATATAAATAATTCGAAAGTATAGCTATATGTTCACAAGTTTCTATCGTAAATTATTATTTATTGTAAACAAAACAGAATCAAACTAACAAGTAAAATTGGTCTGGTTCATGTAATGTAAAACAGGAGTTGTTCTTGTATCTTAATAATAATAATAGTAAATATTTATTTATTTTTCGTTAAATACATAAGGATTACAATATACAGGTTGGAACCTTCTTTTAAGTGTAACAACACCTGTGTCAGAAGGGCCCGCTCTCAATAACAATATGCATACTAAAAATTATTAAAAGAAAAATGAAATAAAACTTACAAGACTGAGAAGAATGTGTGTGTGTGTGTGTGTGTGTGAGAGAGAGAGAGAGAGAGAGAGAGTGTAGATGTGTGTGCTATTATTGTGTGTGTTTTTATATATACAAGTATTATTAAATCACACGTTTTAACAAATTTCATAAGTAATTGACATTAAATATTGTTTGTATATAAATATTATTATTAGTATCTATTTGTATATAAACATTTATCTATTAAACAGCAGCGTCATATATACATGTCACTGCGATACGCGCTTGTCAATTGTGAAATTTTATTAGTGGTAGAAATATTAATAGGTATTATTCATAGGAAAAATTGAGAAGTAATCCATCGTCTGTCTTAGATTCCCCTCATGACGATGTAAAATAACCAAATAACAATAATTATAAGTAAAATTAAAGAATAAAATCATATTCTTGCGTTACTTTTGTATTTTATGCATATTTTCTTAAGTATACAATACTCCTTGTAACTTTTTTTTATTGTACATAATCCGCATTTAGCTTCTTACTTTATTCTTTCTGTTACTTATTGTACAGTTGATAAAAAAGCGATAGTAATTATTGTTTTAAATGTTATGTGCGATGCTACAACGAGTGAAAACCTACTAATTTTTAGTATATTATTTTGATAAGTTTAATATAAAAGATAAATTTATATAAGTGGTAACTATTGTCTTACATAATTATAGATTTTATATGATTATAAACTAAGAGTACGATGTAACGTAACCTTGACCACGGTAAATGTCATATAAGTATTATTCATGACCAATTAATTACTTATAACTGCACGTAGCTCAAGTAATTTATGATTTCTATCAAGTTCCTTTCAATCAAGTTCAACTTAAGGTAAGTGACTTCCACATATTTAAATGATTTGTTTCTGTTTTTACTTCATATGTTTGAAGGTTGTGATCTTATAAAATTATATTGAAATTTCTTGAATTTAATTTCAGAATTTGTCACAGATACATCAATTCATTCACTTTATGTTATCAATTGAATTTAATATATATAAAATACCATTTACCTTTATATTAGTTTCATCTATATGTACGTTACTACAATTTTTGAACACTTATTTTAAATATTGTGAAAATTTGTACACTTATTAAGAAACGGATAATGGAATAACATAAATTAATTCAAAATCTAACGTGGACAATAAATAGAAGACAGAAGTTTTAGTATTATTGCGAAATAAGCATTGCACCATTTTCATCGTGTATATATCGAACATCCCATACTTTTTGCAGATTTTATTTAACTTGACTTGTATATATGTTAGTATGTGAGGGTGTAATCTTGCAACTTCCCGGTGACGGATTGATCTGAATTTTTATATTCCCGATGACAATGTATATTTATGATATGACCTGATGCTGCTGCCAGGATTGGCTACAGTTGAGAGAACTCCTCAACAGTTAACGATAGGGACATGAAACTGTTTTAGCTGAACTTATTAAGACAAATGTTACATTAGTTTTCACTTTTCAGTTATAAATCACATATTTTCTATAAAAAATACGTGATTTAGTTAGGTTTTTATTTCACGACATTTTTTAGATTCTAGTTATGAATAATGCTATTGAACAGTCGGAATTTTTTTTATCAATATTTACAATCAACTTACTCGACAACAATTTGGTAGTTGCAAGATGTTTATTCAATTTCATTTAAATTTACATATAAATTAAGGTAAAATAACTTTATCTAAGGAATTACAATTACAAACTAGTCAGTCGTGATCGAAATTTGCAAATATATATTGTAATTAACTTTTGTATCAGGCATAATTTGATCAAACATCAAGCCTTTTTTGGCGTTAACAAAAGTTATGAATTATTTTATTTATTGATTATTTAATCTTAAAGACGCGATTTTGTATTAAAAGGCGACACTGTCGCCATCTTTCTCAAGGCTTTTTATACATGTCATCTAAACTATCCATCCAAATTATATCTACTTTACGCGAGCTCCATAATGCACTGCAGCATTGTGGATTTCGACACCAAAACATGTTTGTAATAATATTAATAATTTTATTATTTTATAATATTATTATTATATCATTATTTATATTATTATTATATTATAATAATATTCTTATAATCAATAATTTTTATATGTGTCACTGTATCCAAGAGGAACAAGATCTTGGCACACGCCAAGATCAAGATCTACACACGTAGATCTCTTAAGAAGACCTTTGTCCAGGAGTGGACGTCCATCGTTTAAAAAGGAAGAAGAAGAAGAAATTATGTTCTATGCCGTGTGTCCATGTGAAATCGCGTATTTAATTTTAAAGGCAAATATTTTGCTTTTGTTATATTTTAAAATTAGGTTATCTATATTTTTATTTAGAATTTTTTGTTTTTAACCTAGATTCGATTGATATTCTTTCAGATACCTTTTTATCTAACTTTATCATGCAGGAACACAAGGCATGTAATTAAATAAAAACTAAATTATTCATTGTCACGAATATCCATTGGCATTGTTAAACTTCTAGATAAGGAGTATTTACTACTTTACGAATGAAAAAGTAAAATTGTTTCTCAATCATGCGTGTCGCGTTAGGTATTGAAGACAACCCTTGTAAACTCTCTTCTTCTCTCATTCCTTCTATTACTCAAAGGTTAACTAGAAGTCCGCCTTTGTACATGAGCTATTTTTTTTTCTCTTCTTTAACAATATGTATGTACGATAAAGAAAATAAAAAAATAAACTATTAACGTCTGCGATTTATTACTCATCATGTCAGATGCGTATTGAAAATTTTGGAAGCAAAGATAAAATGATAAGACTCATAGGCTGAACAATGCTCTTTTAACCTTACGGACTCTTTTCTATTTAACCTTCTTTACTCTAAAAATGAACAGTATATACAGCGTATTTGTCTAAATTTCTCGCCGAAATATTAGTTTTTTTATAAAGTCGATTTGTCACCGTCGAAAATTAGTGAATAAATTTTCCAATATATGTTTAGTTAGTTGATAATTCATACGAATTATATTTAGTTATAACACTTACTGCCAACCATGAAGCTCCAGGAATCGGCCATTTTGGATCCTGTTCCATTTTAACTCCCGTATCATGATCCATTGAGGGTACCGACCACGATCGTTCCATCGAAGAGGGAGTCATCAAAAAGGTGGTATAATGGTTAAGACCAAAAAAATCTGAGCTTCCACGTACCATTTTGACCTGTAAATATTAAAAAAATATATATATTTTCTTCGTCTATAATATATTTTCCAAAGACGGACATATCTTGGTTAAACATTAAATAACTGTGAACATAGAGCTTTTACTGATAAAAATATTAACTATATGAATATATCTATTTGATAATGTTATAAAATCTCTTATACTGAATACTTATGATTAATTGAACTTATTATGTTAATATCAGAGTGCGGCATGATTTATTTCCTATTTGGTGATTTAGTTTGTGAGTGAAAAGCTCTATCCTGGAAGAATTATAACTTTTAATTAACTACATTAGGGGGGCGAGCTGTGATAGCCTAGTGGTGAGACTGTGCGACTCTTTCGAGGGAAACACGAGTTCAAACCCAAGCAGGCACCAATGACTTTTTCTATTAAAACTCATGTGTCTAATTGATAATTACAATTTATCACACGCTTTTCGGTGAAGGAAAATACCGTGAGGAAACCTGCATATCTCTAGAGAATTCTGGAGACATGTGTAACCTACCAATCCGCATTGGAGCAGCGTAAGTCTTAGCTCCAAGCCTTCTCTCCAGAAACTGAGGGAGGAGGCCTTTCCCAGCAGTGGGATTGTAACAGGCCGCTACTTAACTTTTTTTAGGGAGCATAAAACTTATGAAGCATTCGAGGACATAAGTCGAGATCTAACTGACATCTTCAGAAGAGACTTCTGAGACTAAAGATTTAACATCAATTTTTTATATAACAGGGTATATTATGACCATTGTCACCTTTTTTTTCTCGGTATAATGTATATAACAAGAAAGCCTTGCTACTTACTTATTTGCTGTTTAATTCAGTTTACCTAATAATATAAGTCGGTACCTAAAAATCGTAGCAGAAATTGGATTTGTACCGCAAATTGCATCAAGGATATATTTTTGTTAACACTATGTGTTAGGATGTTAAAATGAACAAGCAATAGAAAAAAAGGATATACCTCATCAGGAGTGAATACTGGCAACCTAGATCTGGGATATCCCTGAAGTCGACTCATATTGTCTATTCTCTCTCGAACTAGAGGTGGGTAATCGCCTTGTTCTGAATATATTGGATGAGCGTATGTACCCAGCTAAATTAAGAAATAAACCATTAGTATGATATAGGTAACAGTAATCTTGAAATAAAATAATTTTGAAATAAACAAAAGGAAGGCTTTGAGATTTTATCGTGGAGTCTCTCCTGATGATGCTTCGGTTGCGGGGCGAAACGATTGTTGAGTTTGTGATAGTCAACGTGTGTAGTGCTTGTGTATTGTGGTGGCAGTAGTGGAGGTTTGTGCATCTTTTTTCGAATCCTACATGTACTATATATTAGGTCCTTACATATGAAATTGGCGTTTTGTCGTACTGGCCACTTTGATCTCAAATATTACCTTTATGGTTAGGAATTCCAAATTCAAATTCATACAGCTATTTACTCATGCATTTGTGTTTCAAACCCCCTAATTCATTTGTTTTTTTCTTTGTGTCACTCTGTTTACAAAATGGAAAACATGAAATATCGCGTTATTTACGAGTATGAGTTCCACCGTGGCACCAGTGCTGCAGAAACGGCTCGAAGGATTAATGATGTGTATGGTGACGGTGTTGCAAAAGAAAACACAGTGCGTTTTTGGTTCCAACGTTCTCGTTCTGGAAATTTCGACTTGCAGAACAAGCCTCGTGGACGGCCGGAGACCAAAGTTGACAATGAAGAATTGAAGGCTATTGTGTAAGCGGATCCATCGCAAACTACGTCCGAGTTAGCTGCAGGCTCCGGTGGTAGTGATAAAACTATTCTAATCCACTTGAAGCAAATTGGGAAGGTGAAAAAGCTTGAAAGGTGGGTACCTCATGAATTGAGTGAAGCAAACCACAAACGCGCGTCGACTGCTGCGTTACGTTACTCAACCGGCACAATAATGAAGGAATTTTAAATCGAATCATTACCTGTGATGAAAAGTGGATCCTCTACGATAATCGGAAGCGCTCATCGCAATGGCTGAACCCTGGCGAACCAGCCAAATTCTGCCCTAAGCGAAAATTGACTAAAAAAAAGTTGCTTGTAAGTGTTTGGTGGACTAGTGCCGATGTCGTTCACTACAGCTTTCTTAAATCTGGCCAGACGATTACGGCAGATATCTATTGTCAGCAACTGCAAACCATGATGGAAAAGCTAGCTGCTAAACAACAGAGGCTGGTCAATCGCTCTAGGCCACTGCTGCTTCAGGACAACGCTAGACCACACACTGCACAACAGACGGCTACCAAATCAGAGGAGCTTCAATTAGAATGTCTTAGACATCCACCGTACTCTCCGGACCTTGCTCCAACAGGTTACCATTTTTTTCGCAGTTTGGATAACTACTTGCAAGGAAAAAAATTCAACTCCGATGGGGCAGTCCAAGCCGCCTTCAAAGATTTTATTGATTCCCGCCCGAATGGTTTTTTTAGTAAGGGGATCAATGAACTACCTATGCGATGGCAAAAGTGCATACATAGCAATGGTACATACTTTGATTAATTAAATATATTTTATTAAAAAAAAAACGACTTTATGTTCCTCCCATAGAAAACGCCAATTTCATATATAAGGACCTAATATTTTTAAAGCACTATATATTTTTTCTATTCACTGTATCGCGGATTATAGCAAAATAATTTCTATTATTACTTTTGTATTATGGATCTCCGCAAAGTAACGTCTAATTCTATAAATTATTTGAAAAGAAACTAATTTAAAATTTTCATCAACTTCATAATGTAGCTTCATTATGCAGCTTATTATCAAAATATTTTAACAAATATCAGTTACAAATGATGATAATATTAAAATAGTACATAAAACCAACAAATTGTAGCGCGAATTAGCTGAATGCAAAATAATCTTATAAGTACAAAAGTAATTATAAGATTATTTTGGTATAATCTCGATTAACATGTTTAATTTGATCGTAGTTCAAAATATAGTGATATTAATGTTATAATGCATGTATACATTAAGCATGAAGCTATTTCTGAAATATTAATTGATATAGCTTTTAACAACGCAAGACGGGCTTAAGTGCGAGTTTCTGATAACAGCTAGTTATAATTCTAGTATTCATCATCCTCCTGCGCTTATCCTACTTTAAGTGGGGTCGGCACAACATGTTACAAATATGTTGTCACATGATTGGGCGACGTATTTAACGACCAACCGCCTTCCTGACATCAACTAACTGTACTCGTATTTTACGACCCCTCGGTAAGAAAGAGGGTGGTCTATTCTACTCAACCGGATACCACACGCTGGGTACAACTTACCTTAGTCGCCTTTTACGACACCTCGGTAAGAAAGAGGGTGGTTTATTCTACTCCGCCGGATGCCACACGGCAGGTCGACTTACCTCAGTCGCCTTTTACAACACCTCGGTAAGACCTCATCTCTTACCGAGGTGTTGTAAAAGGCGGCTGTCTATTCGACTCAGCCGGATACCAAACGGCGAAGTTATAATTCTAGTATTGTTTGTAGTTATTGCTCTATTATATAGACGGTATAGAGGACCTTTAAAGGTCATAACGTCTACATCTGTGTTAATGGCTCAATTAAAGTTACATTTTACAGATTAAATGCAACCGGTAAATAGTTCGTTTTTTTTACTACTACTGCTTTATTTATGAGATATTATTTAATAAAAATTTATACATATATATTTTGGTACACGGAAATTCACCCGGAGATGACAAATTACATTACGACATTCTAGCCAGTATTACTCTTCAAGGTTAGAAATGTTTAAGAAATGATTTGATCCGAGCTTGACTTGAGATGCATGGATAAAACTTCCTGTATGAAACTGAAAAACACTTCCGAAACAATCATTTTAAGACCACAAATTTAAGTATTAAAAAAAAATTAAAAACCTGAATAACGCAATAGTTGTTATGCAACTTTATAACTGTAAGTCCCGCGTTGTATTACCGGTTCGAAATGCAATTATTTTTTTTGAAATAGGCTTCTATGATATGTTCTAAAAAACGAGGCTCTAAAAGTTACGGGATCGTATGAATAAATATATTGTCTTGAAGAAATCTATTTTTAGCAGTGGACGTCCATCAATTGATGATGAAGAAGAAATAAGCTAACATTTTAAAGCCCTCATAGACTTCAAGGGGCAATTTTAAGTGTTATGTAATGCTGTTTAAAAAAGTGATGATGACATATAATAGATATTAGACATATAATAGATGTTATCACCTTTTTTAGTAGGTATTACGATACTTTGAAAAATATACAAACACGCATTTGAAGATATCGCTCTGCTGCTTCCACATCTTCCTTTTTATTACTGTCCTTCGGTTCTGCGTAAAATGCATCGAGCGTGATACCCACTTTACCTATAAAATATTGTGATCAGTTAAATCATTTATTTTGGAAATATTTCCAAATTGCAGCGTAGTATAACTCAGTGTGTCGCGAAGGTGAAGTGGCACTGGGTGGGATATATTCAAATTAAAATTCAAAATATTCTTCATTTAAGTAAACTTGTAAGCAAGTGCTTTTGAATCGTCAACATCTACTGCTGGTTCGGAAAGCTGTTCCTACCAGCAAGAAACTCGGCGGTTACTCTTTTCAAAAAATAATTCTTATTACTAGTTACATATAGTTATTGATGTCTTGTACAGGATCGAAGAGTAGCTATATCTACGCATTCTTATCGTCTAAGTAATCCTCGATGGTATAGTAGGCTTAATTATTAATAATAATAATTCTTCTCACATTCCTTACCTCTTTGTATATGCTTAAACTCTCTCTCGTATAAACGATAAGCGCGTGCATGTCCCAAAAGCATATAATGGGAACATAAGTACGCCCCAACACCGTGCGACTCCAAAGCTGGAACGAATGTTTTGAGATCGTAACCCTGCAATGAGAAATAAGATATTACATTAACTCTATAATAATAAAAATTAATTGTAGAAATTATTATTCATATTTTCCATTATTATTTTAAGGAAAATATTAATTATTTTATAGATAAAAATAGTTTGTGGAATAAAAAATTACAATCAGTGTACTGACTAGTACTTGATAGCAAAAATATTCCTATTTATACATGCCTGCTTTTTAATTGTTTATTAAATATTGTGTTTAATAATATTGTATCGTTTATTGTATCGTTTTTCCAAGAAAGTTTGGTTACATTATGTCATTAAAGTAATTCTGGATTTTTATTTATTTATAACCACATTCCATAAAAAGGTTTCAGTTAATTATATTTGTATTATGAGTTCAAAGTTTCCTTCACTCTAAATTCGACTGATATTAATTATTTTGACTTGGTACAGGTATAAATATTCCGTTATTGAATTATGATACAAAACATTAAGTAAGTCACACTCATAGAGCATTATAAAGTTTTAGAAAAATTTGATATCAACCCTTAGACTACTGTTTGAAATTCGCGGAGCCAAACATACTGAAGCAACAATTTTATCGATAAATTACATATATGTCTTGATCTTTATCTTTGAATATATGATCTTTATCTTTAAATATCTTTTGTAATTTAAATTTTAAAAGGTATGTATAAATGTTTTTTTTTTTATTTTTTTATCTTATAACTAAGCTTTTAAGTGCAACTGTGTTCGCGTGGACTGCAGTCTTATTATTTGAGTAAATCATAACAGATACTAATTATGCTTAAAGTGGGTCAATCTTAAAAGCTAGACATATGCTGTCGCGGACTTTTATTAAGAACTTTTAGAGGGAAACAATTGTAATACATGATTTTTAATAACTGTCACTGTCATGATTTTATAAATAATACACGTTTATGAACTTGAATTTTAATAATATGCTTGAATTTTTTAAATTTATTTCCAATGCGAGATGTATCTACTATAATATAACTTAAAAATACCGTTAAGATCATATAGTTAGGGTATCGTTATTGCCACAATTACGGCAATAACGATACCCTAACTATATGATACTGTTATGTGAAGTGGTCAATTCTGCCACAGAAGAAAAAAGGTTTTGCAACTACTATAGAATTTTAGAAATAAAATATTAGTCGATACTTACATTATAACAATGAATATGCACCTCGTTGATCGTAGTCCATATTTTGACGATATCTCCGAACAACCTAAACAGTACTCTCGCGTAATCCTCAAAATAATCCACAATTTTTGGGTTACTCCACCCACCCATTTCCATGAGCGGTGTCGGCATATCCCAGTGGAAGATTGTGACTACAGGTATTATTTTGGCTTTAATCATCTCCAATAACACCTTACGATAATGTCTGACACCCGCTTTGTTTATATAGTTATCTGTTCCATTTGGCAGGATCCTGTTTTAAAAAAGCAGATGAGAAATATTGTCTGTTAACAATGTAATTATCAACTTTCATGCACCATTTCATAAACATAACATCTAAGACAGTCTAAGACAAACTTACAGTTTTTCCTTTCAATTCTAATAAACCCTTTCTTAACCAATACGTTGGAGAAAATTTGAATATAGTAAGCAACTTGTACAAACAAAGTATAGCCACTTTCTCCAAATAAAATGGATATGTCAAATTAAGGTTTATATTGTTTTTAAATGAATTAAGCATTTGAAAACGCGTGATAAAACATACTCCATTTTAAGTAAATCTTATGACTACGTATCTATTCCAAACTAATCCGAATTAATAATGTTTGTTAAACAGATTCCTAATATGAAATTCATATTTAGTAATTTTGTCCATTTAACGCTCTACGTGCAACATTGAAATGAATGAGCAATTAATCGTTAGCTTGAAACCGTTTATCATTTCCAAATGAATGAAATAATTCGCACGCGGCCTTATGTTATGCGGAGTGAACGGATGTTTCAAAAACGTAAGCTACAACAGAGAAACAAAAAAAAATAAACTGTATATACAATATTAATATTGATTCAATGAAAAAATACCACCAATTAAATTTAAAGTCGTCATTAGGTAAGTAATATACTACAAATGGCAGGCTGAATGAGTTATTTTAGACGCAAATTTATAAACTAGATTGTAGACGTAAAAAACAAGCCTCGTTCGATTGGGTTTATTTTCATAGACTTGGTGATTTAACGCGGAAATAAATACAATCAACATTCCTAGTGCATGAGCAGATTGTTTTTTATAATTATATAGTTGACAATTTGTAATTACCCGACCGGTTATGCAGGCGATTTAGCACTAAAAGACTGTTTGGAATCATAATTTAAATTTGCAAAGAACGTGTGTGTGACGAATAATTACACACAAGGTCGTCTGTCCCCAAAGTAATTTACTTATGTTATAGGTATCAGACAACTGGTAAATATATACATATAAACGGTTTATAGAAAATGTTGGTCCTCGCAAAGCTTAACACAGGGCCATTGTCACCTGTGCTAACGGACCAGTCAAATTCAAATCATAATTTGTATGTAAAAAAGGTATGAAATGGTTGAAATAAAAATAACAACATTATTGTTTAGTCCCAGTTGTAACTCTCACAACTTTCTTGAATTTACGATCTATAATCTATATTGACTTGCTTTGATCTATAATATATAATATTCTATACTATACTATACTATAGATAAGAATATTCCCAAATATAGCAATAGAGACTTTTAGCCGTGTGGTATCCGGCAGAATAGAATAGACCACCCTCCTTTCTTACCGAGGTGTCGTAAGAGGCGGCTAAGGTTAGTGCCATGTGGTATCCGGCTGCATAGAATAGACCACCCTCATTTCTTACCGAGGTGTGGTAAAAGGCGATTAAGGTAAGTTGACGTCAGGCAGGCGGCCCGTCGTAAAATACGTAGCCAAATCATGTGACAACATGTTTGTAACATGTTGTGCCGACCCCACTTAGAGTGGAATAAGGGAAGGAGAATGATGATAGTATACTTTACTTATTAGTCAATTTATAATTTCAGGTAACACAAAATTAGCTTTTACATACCAAGTATGAAATACATATGCTAATATAAATATTTATAAATTATAATATACTAGCTGTGCCAGTAGCTTCGCTTTGCGTGGTTATCTGTGTGTCACAATTTTTTTCTAGAATTCCAATTTTAAACATAAAAGTAGTTATTGTAAGTAAACCATAAGAGATAGAGACATGCTTTTGCGGACTTTTTTGTAGTAGTTTTATAGATCTACAATTCTCTAGTACATTACTTTAGCGTATCTCTGCTGGTTTACGCAGCGCACGCGACTAAAGCTCACAGCTAGCAAGTTTTTTAACAACTGCGCGATCTATTCAACACAATTTACATAATACCGATATGTGCTATTTACCTAAACCATCCGGAAGTATTGCACAATCTTTTGGTGAAAATTGTACAAAGATCCGTTTATTAGATTTTAAGAAAATCGACTTATTGGGACTTAATTTTATAATAACTATAAATTATCGAAAAACAGTTCAAAATTGTTATATCAAGGATATTTTTAAAAAAGTCAGTATTTTCTTTCGTTGATAATAAGTACCTATATAAAATTAAATAAGGAAATGCAATAATGGTGAAGTAATATGTCGCAAAATAAGGACTTCTTTAATCAAACCTATACCTAGCTATGTATAAATATGTTACTAGGTATTAAATGTGTTACAGTATTTAATGAGAGTGTAAAGAACGATTCTTTATTTCTATGACCGATAATTATGTACCTGACTTATTTGTTTATTTATATACATACATTTATGAATTTCAATATTATTATCCTAAAAATAAGATATTGTGGTTCTAACGTAATCCATAAGAAGTAAGCATATTACAGAATATATATTAACTTCTAGACGACATCTTAACGTAAAATTAAGTCGCTGAATGATACAATTTTGCCGGAGATTAATACCGCAGCCTGTATCATCAGATGTAATGGTTTACTATTATATTATTAGATAATAATTACTACTTGAAGTAATCACGATAAAATAAAAATGTATAATAGATAAATCATCATCCTCTTGCCCTTATCCCACTTTAAGTGGGGTCGCACAGCATGCTACAAACATGTTGTCACATGATTTGGTTTCGTATTTTTCGACCGGCCGCCTGCCTGAGGTCGACTTACCTTAGTCGTATTGTATGATCCCTCGGTAAGAAATTAGGGTGGTCTACTCTACCTAGCCGGATACCACACGGCGGGTCGACTTACTTTACTCGCCTTTTACGACACCTCTGTAAGAAATGAGGGTTGATATTCTACTCAGCCGGATACGGTATAAATAATGAATATATGTGTGTAATTAAAATGTATAATTGAAAGTGACTAGCGAACAATAATAGTCTAACATTTATAGCTTCACGTTTTTTTACATGTGTAATAAACAGTATATAGCTGTAGATAGCTTATTGTAGATTACCTTGGCCATGATATTGATATTCTGTAATATTTGACTCCAAGTGATTGTACGGCAATAATGTCCTGTTTATATTTGTGATAAGAATCAGCGGCTATGTCACCATTTGTACCGTCTACGGTGAAATTTGGATGCTTGTGTAAGTATGTATCCCACATGCTTTCACCTTTGCCTAAAACAAATAAAAATATTTTTTTAATTTATTTATTATACATAGCAATACCTAATTGCTCTACATTAGTAACATATTTTATTTTTGAGTGCACGCTATAAATATTTCGATTTATATACAACAATCATTGAATAAATCATAAATTTGAAAACTTCAAAGAGTGATTTAATAATATAAATAAGTAACGTTTATTAATTTAGAATTTAAACGCTTTTTACATATAGTAGAACTCTATTTAAAAAAATGCGTTATATGTAACCGAAGATCGATAACGTGATTGTTTTTGAAGTCAAAACTTCATTTGCGGCGTTGTGCATGCACTTTTTGTTATGGGTAAAAATTAAATAGCAAAAAAATTATTAAAATTAAGCTCTAATTGGGCAACGGGAGTAAGATGGAGGGAGAGTAGACCGCTGGCGCGGCGTAGAAGGGGAAGTATCCCTCTCTTTTTATACCTCGCGGCGCAAATGTATGCCTGCGCCTGCTTTTAGTTTTGGCGGCGCAGGGGGCTTGCGGTAACTTTACTGATAGTTAAAGCAATTCGTGCAAAATTATTCTCCAACCATTCCGAAATATCAAAAATGCACATCATTAATATTCAAGGTTTCACTTCTGCCAGAGTGCAACCCGTTGATTTTTATAGGCTCCTCTATTATGTAAATTAAGTCTCATTTAGCATGCATTGCACAGAAGCGAAAAATGTATTAAAATCACCACAAATATATATATTTTTATACTCCCCCGAATCAATGGGTTTACTCCGAAATTGGCATATCGAATACAAAATACAAATAAAAGTTATTTGTTAATTTAACTTCGAGTTTACGCATTGTTTCTGGGTAGGTTATTGGCTACAATATGTCTACTAGTTATATATACAGGTACAATTAGCGTTGGGCGTTATCATTCGGAAGAATTGTTACCGGACTGTATCAGTTTATTACTTTTAACGAGGCCAAGGTGCATATTCAAGTATCCTTTCTGTTAAAATATTCATACTTTTTAATCTTACCTATCTAAGGGAACTAACTGCTAATTTTAGTGGAATCAAATTACTTATATTATTGAAGGAGTAAAGGGCACGTTAAAAAAAAGAAATAGAACTATGATGTAGGAAGGCGTGTTTTTTTTACAACCACGTCGCTAAAAAGAAAATTTAGAACTGTGATGTAGAAAGACGTGTTTTTTTTACAACCACGCCACCTCTTAAACACAATTTAGATAAAACGGTAATGTTCTACTAACTTAAACCATTTGGAAAAATGCAATTGTTTATTAAAAACCGTAAATGAATCCGTTCAGTAGACTTTGAGAAAATCGATTACATATAGATAGACACCTTTTGGGAACTTTATTTTATAGTAAGTATAGATTTCTGTGTCATGTATTTTTCTTACTTTTTATACTATAAAGAAATTAAACAAACAATCAAACAAATTATCTACTAACAGAAGAAAAATGTGAAAATATTTGAAGGTGATATTTGCCTTGTTCAGATATTAGATGGTTAATGGATAAAAAGATGTATTCATACTATGCCACTGCTGGCGAAAGCACACCTCTCAGTTTGGAGTTATAATTTAGAACTTTTATCTACGGTGCTGTTAAAAATTTGGGAGGTACTATATATCTTATAAATTTCCTTGTTGTAAACAGGTTTCAACACGATTTTTTCTACCCTGACGCATATATGTCAGGGTAGAAGAAAAAATCGTGTTAATAAATATATGTTATATACATATGTATATAACATATAATATAAATATATGTTATATATATATGTATATAACATATATTTAATGCAAGATTGTTGAATATTTTGACTGATCTTGAAGAACTTATATACTTAAGCCTACGATATCAACAATCACCATTGAATCTATTTATTAACATCACTCTTTTTACTTAACGGTTGTTAAGAAAAGAATCAGAAAAAGGAACACAATGTTGTAAAAATATTAAAAATAGATATTTCATGATCAGTTCTGGTTACATATTGTGCCAGGAGACAAATATATTGAGTAAATAAATAAATTATGATATTTTGTATAATCTAGTATTTAATTAAATTCCTCCCTTATTTAATAATTATTATTAATATATTTATTAGTATTTTTCCATTAATTTTAATACTGATAATTTTCCTTTTTGGTTTTCCTCATATACGAAAATATTTTTTTATGACACGTGCAATAATATAATATTACTTGTGGTATTCGCTTGTTATTATTATGTACCTATCTGATTAATGAATAAATTTTCAGATATAATTTTTTATAATTTTTTTGTGTTATAATCTTAACAATATTAGTTTCCGTTACTCCTCCGAAACGGCTTGACCGATTTTTACAAAATTTTATGTGCTCATTATTAATATGCTTCTATCTATATTATTAGCCTTTTAATGCCTCTTAGTGATAAGGGACAATTAAAGGGTTTGTCCACCCTAATTTGTTTTTATTTTAATATAAAGTACGCTATAAATTCCTTAGAAAAAAATTATACTAACGGTCAGCTAGTCTAACAATAATATTTTTAAAGGTGGGTGGTTGAAAATATGAATTCATTTCAGGTTTAGTTTTAGTGTGTTTACATAATCTGCTGCCGTCAACAAAATATCCTTAGTTATCGTTTAGTTGGAATTATGTACATAGAGTCATAAGAAATACATAAAGTTTAATTTTTTTCCACTCACCATCTTCATTCCAAGCACCTTCAACTTGCAATGCAGCCGTTGCGACTCCGAACATGAAATTATCCGGAAACGAATAGTTGCTCAACCCGGATTTACTTATCAACGCGTTCACTCCATTTGTTTGTCTTACAAACAACAGGCTATATTAGAAAAAGACATTTGTTTATTGATCAATATGAAGCACATTGAAGTAAATAGAATGTATCAATTAATGAGTGAATCAAACAACAACAATTTTTTTTCTATATTGCGTGAAGATATATAATCCCATTAGAACAAAACTTGCTTCAATATCTTTCTGATCACATCCAGACTATATGCTCATAAAAATCATTTTCAAGTAATCATTAGCTGTATGCAATTAATAGTATAGTTGATGGTTAAATTTTAGATAAAGTTGTAATATAGGTTCCCGTTAATTCTGGATTGTCGATTAGCTAATCGTTCGGGTTTACCTTATATCTTCTTAATACCTGACTTAGGTGAAAAGACTTCGACGGTAAATATATAGGCTCATAAGGTACGATTATTTTATCTATTATTTACCAGTCCCCAACACGTGGAATTGGTAGAATGACAAATAAATCTAGTACCCCTTAATGCATTCTACGTGGTTATATCATTGTCAGTTCTAAACTATTTCGATAAAAGTCTTTAGTATATAAAGTTTTTATTAATAGCTATTTTGAAATACAAACAAGTTTATTGCCCTTAAAATACATCATGTAAATGAAATTCATTACATTGTAAATGTTTTTACACAGAACAAATCATTAATCTTGGCACGACATATTAAAGCAACAACAAGAAAGCTACTATGAGTTCCCGTACAATAGAATTTAGTCACGCAGGGTCTATAGATATACAGTTTCATTAAGAGATAAACATTACAATATTTTCATAAGTAGATCGATTGCGATACAATAAAATTTTTAATTATTTTATTTGTTACTCACGATTAAAAATTGGTCTATCTGGTTACAAATTTCATTTATATCTATTTATCGAAGATAAATTAATACAGAATTTATTTTTAAGTATTGATTACTAGCAAGAAAATATTTTAATATAACGCTACGTCGATCTATTTAATTTCATTTTCATTTTCATCATCATCATCCTCCTGCCTTATTCCACTCTAAGTGGGGTCGGGACAACATGTTACAAACATGCTGTCACAAGATTTGGCTACGTATTTTACGACTGGCCGCCTGCCTGACGTCAACTTTCCTTAGTCGTATTTTACGACACCTCAGCAAAAAATGAGGGTGGTCTATTCTACTCAGCTGGATTACACAGGGCATGATCCATCTAATTCGTTTGATGCTTATTACATGATCAGAAAAAAAAATATTAACAGATATTGTGTTTGGAACAGTTTTCAGTTTCGCATACCTAAGGAGCGTTAGCGACGGTTTGGTAATATCTATTTTAAACTGGCATTATTCAGCCAAACTAGCGCTATCAGTTTTATTAGACTAATTGTCATGCGTACAACCCTAAATTATGCTACAATTAGTTAACAAATTCCTTTTCCTAAGAATTCAAAAATTAGTAAGTATAATATAAAACTTAATTTTTACCTAAGCACATAAAATTTTCAACTGTTTGTCAATACTTGAAAATAAAACTAATTAAATTATTTTTTCGTCTCTACCGTTTGTCGTCCACTGAAAATAGCCTTCTTGTGATGCTTGATCAAGTCAGTGGCTTCTGAAAAGCAGCTTGTGGTTTTCAGTTTATATATTTGTAGTGTGGCTTACCAAAATTGGGTGAACCGGAGGTTATAGTGCTAACAATTTCAGACGATCAACAGACCGACCGGTATTTGAAATCTGTTCGTGTATTCATAATTTTTATGGATGTATGTAACAGTGTACATATATAAAAAAATGTTAGGTAGTATCCCAAATACAATTATTCTACAAAAATTTAATTTAAATCAATCTGGTTAAATTATACGGTATGGTACGATATTAGCGCACAATATTTTTTTAAACGGCTTAATTATTACCTTATCAGCGATTTTATGCTAATTAATCATATTTCCGGCACAGGTGTCCCGATTTTCTTTAAACGGCCTTGAGTGGGCGAATAATGAGATAATGTTATGTGACTAAAATGTGGGCAGAAACACGGACTAATTTAAAAAACGATTTAATACATTAGTTATTTTAAACGAAAATTAGTTGTGGGTGAACATGTCTTTATGCGTTATCTTTGAAGTCTTTAGACGATGATTATCTTTGTGTAACTAGATAATCATCTCAGGGCCCTAATAATGGGGCCTAACTCCGCGCATTAAATGCATGTAAATAATAAAGTAAATAATGTAATATAAGCCGTTGCACTGATTAATATACAAATCTTACATCGTTCAATGAGCTGTTTAGGAACTATCTAGAAAAATAGTAACTATTTAAAAAAAAATAATGCAGATAGAATTTAGGATATAATATCCAAAATACCGTAGATGTCTTTAATCTTAGATAATGACCTATTGAAATTGAAAAATTTTTATCACAATTTTTCTAATATCTGACATAGAATAGAACTAAAATGCTGAACCAATATTAGAGAAGCCATGTTACGTGAAAAAATTAAGTTTAAAAAAGGACCTCAATTTTCTTGTTGCATAAGTTTTTTATGGCCTGTTACTTTTGCAAATGTAACTATCCCCATTTTTAAGAGAAGAATTTGAACTTAGACATAGTCGCTAAATCATCCTCTAATTCAGATCGGTTGGTTACACACATTCAAAGAATTCTCTTAAGATATGGATATTTCGTCAGGATATTTTCCTTCAACGAACAGTGCGATATAAATTGTAAATAACAATTCGGTAGATAAGTTTCAATCGAAACTGATTGGTCGTCTCCCCATGGTTGGGCACGTGATCTGCTAATAAGGAACACGCGTCTCTCTTATCGGCTATCATGATTTATAACTTAGTAGTTTCAATAATTTTCATCAATCAAAGTTTAAATAAAAATTACAAAAAAATAAAATGTCTGCTACGCAAATTTTGTATGCATATACCTAATTTAGATCACCGCGACACACCGAAACCTACTGAACTTGACACATGCTTGTCATATTAGTTCATCTTAAACGACAGAGCTTTGATTTCTATCCAAGTAACCGGTACATATATTTATTCTACAAATGACCAAACTTCAATTGCAAGGTGTATACAAATAAAGTCATACAAATAATAGAAATAATAATAGAAAGAACAATTTGTATTGAAAAGGAACATTAATATGAAATATAATAATTTAATGCACCACCCGTCCGAGAGATTTTTAGGGTTATTTCTAGTAATTTACTACCTAATACCAAAAAGTACATCCCGTATCTATACTTATTATAAAAAAAAGTCCCAAAAAGCTCTCTGTCTGTATGTAATCGATTTTCTCAAAATCCACTGAACGGATTTTTGTATGGTTTCACCAAAATATAGTGCAAAACTTCCGGTTGGTTTATGTACATAGTACATATCGGTATTATGTAAATTGTGTTGAAAAGATCGCGCAGTTGTTAAAAAACTTGCTTGCTGGGAGCCTTAGTTGCGTAAACCAGCAGAAGTATGCTAAAGTAATGTAGTAGAGAATTGGAGATGTATGAAAATACTACGAAAAAGTCCGCGATAGCATGTCTCTATCTCTCAAGGTTAACACATAATAACTACTTTTATGTTTAAAACTGGAATTCTAGAAAAAAATTGTGACACGCTGATTTCCACGCGGGCGAAGCCGCTGGTACAGCTAGTTTTACTATAAAATAATACAATTTTAGAGCAGCGCAATCTTTAAAATCATCGGTAAAGATGAAAAGACGTAATGCAAATAATTAGCAAAATTGTATTATTAGTATTCAGAATTATTTAGGTTTATAATAATGTTATATTTCATCATCATCATCATCATCATTATCATCATCATCATCATCATTATCATCATCATCATCATCATTATCAGCAACCGGTTTATGTCCACTGATGGACATACGTCTCTCCAAAAGCATGCATATTATGCTTAAGTTCGCCAAATTATTTTAAATGATATGAGTATGTATTAACAATTTTGTTTTAACATATTACGTTTATAATAATAATTTGCTTAATGCTTAAGAAATTAACGAATATTTCTGGCGTATTTCATACTAGAATTTTTATTCAATTTAGAAATTCAACTTTATCAAGATATCAGGAATTTCTTTCGTATAGTTTACTACCACTGTTTCTCTGTTATAATTGCATTATTTTTTTTTAAATCGCGGGTTTTTAGGAAACATCGAACGGGATCGCTAACAGACATGCGTATGCGTAACTGTAAGGCGTTGACGCGTAAATATAATATAAGATAACAATTCACTTTAATGTATATCACGATGTAAGTAAATTAATTTAAAGTTAATACGAAACTATGTATTAGTAACACTGATCACTTTATCACACAACATTTTGTTTGCAAAAAAAAAATGTATTGCATCGCACCAGTTCGAAATTATTTTACGTAATAATAAACAATATATAAACCTGAAGCACGCTAAAATAGCGATATGGGCGACTCTACTCAGGCTCTGCATTTTGCTAACTAAAATATAATCTGGTGTTGTTAATAAAACAACTTAATAATTGCAACCTTTACCGCGGAACAACCTTGTACTTAGGGTTTTCCATTGTGATATATCGGACACATTATGCACTTCCTAATCAGGATTTGATTTGTGTAAGACACATTTCCTTCCTATAGGAAATAAGCTCAATCCGGACTTCAACAATTATTTTATTGCAATTTTATACTACATTGTACGAACCTTGACAGCCAAATTGTCAGGAATCTGGGGGACATGGGTACCCCGGACAAGCACCAATGACTTTTTCTGTTAAAACTTATGTGCTTATTTGATATTTCCAATTTGTTACACACTTTTCGGTGAAGGCAAATATCGAGAGATAATCTGTATATCTGTATAGAATTTTGCAGATGTGTGTAACCAACCGACCCACATTAGAGCAGCGTGGTCGGTCTATATCCTAACCCCCCTCTCCCCTGAAAAAGGAGAAAGAATAATGCCCAGCAGTGGATTAGCAATAAGCTGTTACTTTACTTATACTACATAGTACTACTCACTCTAGAGCATATGACAAAGTCATGAAAATTATAAGAAAGCTTATCATCGACCATATAAATATTGCTTTTTGTTAGTGCCATTGTTGGATAATTAAAACATATTTGATTACTTACACACCAAGGATAAAATATAAAAATGAAAAATAACGTAAAAAATTTTAAACAGAATACCATTATAAATATCATTATGATAAGAATTATTAATTAACTATCACAAAAAATAGTTTTTATTTTGTTTTCGTATATTATAATACTTTTAAAAATATTTCTTTAATAAAAAACTTAATGTACACGTAAGATTAATTTTTAATATAGACAGACGCAAAGGGTTATTTTTAAAATACGATTCCCATAATTTGTATGGCTTGCTGATTGCATGATTGAGGGAAGGATCGAATCATGACGAGCACAAATTTCTTAGAAAATTAAAAAAAGGAATATTGAACAGTCTGCTACATTTGATTATCTCTGATTGGAACACGAATATACAAGTGGAAAAAGTTCATAAAGTGCAAAGTTTTTTTTCAACAATTTTAATAGCCTCTCTTCAGTAATAACCACATTTTATATGCAACTGAAGCTGTGATAGCCTAGCGGTGAGACCGTGCGACTCTCTAGAGTCGACTCTAGAGTAGGTTCAAACCCCGGGCAGGCACCAATGAGTTTTTCTATTAAAACTTATGTGTCTTATTGATAATTGCAATTTATCACACGCTTTTCGGTGAAGGAAAACATCGTGAGGAAACCTGCATATCTCTAGAGAATTCTAGGGATATGTGTAACCTACCAATCCGCATTGGAGCAGCGTGGTAGGTCTTAGCTCCAAACCTTCTCTCCAAAAACGGAGAGAGGAGGCCTTAGCCCAGCAGTGGGCATAGTAACAGGCCGCTACTACATATGCAACTGAATCATAGTATTCGTATAGAGTCTAAACACTGACAAAATAATGCAAATATTCGAATAAGTACTAAATGAATACTTCGACAATAAACATCGGTTAATAAGTAAATAATATTCTATTTCTTTAAAATAATCTATTGGGTATGACGTTATTATTCTAATTCACGAAGAGATTGTTTCATAACGTGACCTCCAAAACAAAGAAATTCACAATTAATTAGCTCTAATTATAAATTCATTTTATGTATATGTATATGTATAATGCTATAGTTTATTTTTTTTGTACTATGTACGATTATTTAAAGATTTTAAATCTGTTATATGTTTAAAGGATACATCAAGCTAATTTTACTTTTTTGTCTACAAGTTTATAGACCATGTCATGTAACAGTAAGAGCGCGGGAGTTTTCCAAAGGTTCACGGATTACGGAACTCCAACTCAAAATATTTCTTATTCAAGTAGACTGTTTACAGTACTTTTGAATCATCAAATGTTTTCAAAAAGCTACCACTGATTCGGAAGTTTGCTTCTACCGAGAAGAACCAGCAAGAAACTCGGCGACCATTTTTTTAAAATATTTTTTTTGCAATTTGATTGATGATTGATACAAATTAATCATTGCAGCTTGGTGCGTAGCTGACAGCAATTAATATATGCTACTGTCACTCAAATAATCTTCAATTGTATAGTAAGCTTTATTTAGCAGCATCGTTTTAAGATAACTTCTAACTTATGTGAAGGCAAGTCTAGATAATGTTGAGGAATTTTATTACAAAAACGTGTACCGAGACCGATAAATGCTTTTCGAACCTTTTGGAGGCGCAACCTTGGCGTCATTAGTTTATTTCGGTTTCTAGTGTGTCTGTCGTATCTATCACTATTCTTACTATATAAGTGAATATTTTTTCTTACAAATAGTATATTACTATAGATAGATTGTAAAGCTATTTCTACGCCTATTTCTTTAAGTTTCTCCTCTAGAGAATCACGAGGTTTCATATTATAAATACCACGAATAGCTCGTTTTTGTAAAACTAAAGATCCTGTGAATATCAGCCGCTGTACCCCATAGCATGATTCCATATGACATAATGCTATGAAAATTGGAAATACTGGATATGAACCTAAGAGTTTTCAAACATTGTGTTGTATAAAATTAATCATGCGCTTTATGGTGCAGGCAAATCGTAATGGAACCTGCACACGTCTACAGAATTTCTGGGACATGTGTATCTGGAGCATACTACAGTAGTTTAAAAACACTGCTAAAGGGAGGCTGATATAGAAAGCTTACTATACTATTGAGGATTATATAGATGATAAAAATGCTTGGATATAGACACTCCTCTACCCTGTACAAGATAGTAACGGCCTAAATGTAACAAGTTATAAGAATTATATTTGAAAAGAGCAACCACCGAGTTTCTAGCAGGCTCTTCTCGGTAAGAACAGCTTTCCAAACCAGCAGTAGCATTGATGATTCAAAAAGTCTACTTGAATAAAGAATATTTTGAATCAAATTGGGACGATGTGGCAAAAGTAATGTCCATAATGTTTTCAGTATCTTTCTGCATGCTAATGTTTGCTAGTATTGTTCAGTTTTTAAAATACATCTTTTAATATCCACGCACTTACCCTATAATATAATTTCATAAGACGTAATGATACACAAGTATACAATTTATACTTAATTTTCATAAACTAAGCCCTTTGAAGCATTTCAATAAATTTAACCCAAAGTAAACGGTTTTTATCATATATAACGCCATGACAATGGCGTAAAGGTAAATAGCAAAACAACGTTAAAATAAATTCGAGTAACCCTCCAGTCATCGATCTAGATAAAGCCCTTGTTTTAACAATGAAATTATCTGATGAACTCGGAATCAAGTAGTTCATAACATTTTCATTAACCGTAGTGTTAGTTAAATTACTCTTGATTCAAAACAGTAATGTTTAATTAATTAATTATAAATGTTTCATGGTCGTAGGTTCAAATTCCGCAAGCTACTATCAGCATTATATAATAACTATAATTAATATCGCCATTTAATAAGCGTTACGTCATATACCATCATGGTATGTATATGTCGAATGTAAGACAGATATACACAAAGATGAGAGTATATGTGAGCTGTACATTTTTATAGTTATTTAATACCCAGGGTTTCTTAACGCACCGATTTATGCGTTTAAATACCCTCAAAATTTTTTTCCGATAGGAACTTATTTTCCGACAGGAAAATAATTTACTTACCACTACCTCGGTGTATAAATAAGCTTTAATGCCAAATTTTATGAAAAAAAAATACATTTATTTCGACTTTACATACAAGTCATATTTTGTTAGTAATACTCACAAACTTAATCTTATGTTAGTAATCTTAACTTAAGTTAGGATAGGCCCGATTTGTCAGCACGTGAATCATGTGACATTGGTTCAGGTCCTGAGAATCAACCCTACCGGCAAATACTTTCAGGATGCTATTATTACTGGCCCGCACTCTGCACCACACTTTTATTAAAACTCGTCTATGAGATTAGTCATTAAAGCATAACGCACAGATTTTCAGAGTTATTATGGATATTATGTGAATCAAATCGACATAAAATCTTATTGCAATTTAGTAAGAATGAAATAAGTATTAACGATTCTACCATTTCTTCTGAATGGCGTGAAGATGAAGAACCGCCAATAAAATCAATGGTTGGTTATCGGGGAAAATTAATTACATGTGGGCAGGTTCTACTATAGCAAAACACTAAATGTCGGTCGAAAACAGGTCAACTAACTACTCTATTATAAGACTCTTAAATCGAAATTATCACATTCTTCCATGACAAACCGAACTATAAAAATGAGCAATAGTCTAAATACGTGATTAAGACGTGCAGTATAAAGCGTGTTGAAAAGGCTCTACCCTTTGCCTAATGTTCGATATGATATACACGACAGAGTATCCAATAGCACGAAGTCAGATATAATATAGTAATTAGTCAGTAGTTATTCTAAGATAAAATCAGCTTATTGTTTGGGTAAGTCATAAATCCTTATCTGCCTTTGTATCCGTATACAAACTTTTGCCCTTTACTTTAGCTATTAGGCGCGTACTAGAATATATTACTTTAAGGAAGTCGTATAAAAACAAAAGACTGGCGAAAATTTCGATAATGTCGAGTCTGTTGCAATCAGTGAAGTAAGTTACAATAGATAATATTATAACTATTTACCATACTATGTTCGGGTTTGGTACAATGAATAATATATATGGGACATTTACACAGACATCTGTCCCCCAAAGTAACTTAATACTTGTGTTATGAAAGGCAATAATGATAACTTTTTTAACAAACTTAAACACATATAAACAATCAAGACTCGTAGAAACAACGATTTTTAGTAGAAAATGTTGGACCCCGGCGGAATCGAACCCGCGACTCACGGAGCTGAAGGCAGGATCATTTCCATCTGCGTCAAGTCATGCTTGTATGATGATATATTTCAACTACTATTATTTTTCGATACGATGGCGAATGATTGACTTAATTAATAAAAGTATTTTTGCATTTTCTAAGTAGAGGTATAATAATTTGCTGAATATTTTTTAACTTCTGCTAGAGTAATATTTATGTTATTTATTAAATTATAAAACCCTTTACCCTTTATAGAAATGATTTAAACTTTTTGTTTGTAATTGATTGGGTCTGAGAAACGGTATTCAGATATTATTTTATTTTAGTGTTATGATTTGGAGATTTTATTTCCCTCATTATTCTCTTTCTGGTGAAGTGCACTTCGGTTCTCAAAGTCAAAACACAAGACGGGTATAAATGCAAAAAAACAATGGATCAAATAGTATGATCTTACGAGGTTTTCATGTCACACGCTAAGTTTATTTTTCATAAAATATAAGGAACATTTTTTTTAAAGCTGTAAAATTATAATTTTATCTGAGTATACATTATTATTTTATGCAATTTAAACCATTATTTAGTTTACATTAGTTTTCAATATAATAGGATGATTAACAAGGTTCTGAAGTTATGTCTGTAGGTGTGAATTTCTTCGCATAAAATTTTTCGTCAAATTTTTTTACCATGATACAATTAGATCACTATCGTATCAGGAGTTTATATTATAATATTTTATAATTTACTAGGTACCAATATAGTAATGCCGTGTGGTATCCGGCTAAGTAGAATAAACCACCTTCATTTCTTATCGAGGTGTCGTAAAAGGCGACTAAGGTAAGTCGACCCGCCGTGTGGTATCCGGCTGAGTAGAATAGACCACCCTCATTTCCTACCAAGGTGTCGTAAAAGGCGACTAAGGTAAGTAGACCCGCCGTGTGGTATCCGGCTGAGTAGAATAGACCACCCTCATTTCTTACCGAGGTGTCGTAAAAGGCGACTAAGGTAAGTCGACCCGCCGTGTGGTATCCGGGTCAGTAGAATAGACCACCCTCTTTCTTACCGAGGGGTAGTAAAATACGACTAAGGTGAGTTGACGTCAGGCAGGCGGTCGTTCGTAAAATACGAAGCCAATCATGTGACAACATGTTTGTAACATCTTGCGCCGACCCCACTTAGAGTGGGATAAGGGCAGGAAGATGATGATAGGTACTAATATAGTAGACACAATAACTAAAATAATCTTTTGACAGTACCTACTTACCATCCTCATCTATAACGCTAGTGTGCTTAATATATCGTTTAATTATACATAAATCTATATAGTCATAGTCTTCTTGCAGTATCTGGGCGTTTCCAATTTATCTTAGAACTATAACATTTGGGTATGTAACTACAAAGCCTCTCAATCTCTTGTCTCCTGATGCTAGGACTTTTAAGCTCACCATATCAGCGTTTTATTTATAGGATAGAGTATTATGTATCTATTTTTTTTTCAGTATTATGGCGCGACCTTTACGATTCACAGTACGTTTAGGCGATAAATTATATCTTTTTCATTCATTTTATTTCAGTTCAATAAGTTAATATATTGAAATGGACATTGTAGATGAAATTTTAAATACATTGTACATTTAAATTATTCGAGTGAATACATTTTCTTTAATAGTTCATATTCACTTGATACTTTGTACGACATTCATATGAAGTTGTTCCGGTTTATGACTATTCCGAGGTCCTTTTTTAATTGCAACATTTTTAGCGCGACCACTATCCCAACGGTTAATTTCATTTTCTCTTGACACAAAGTATTACAATTAAACACACAGCGCGCCTTATAAAGTGAAATTTTTTGGTTTGTGGTTAAGAAAAACATAAACTGTCAGACAGAATAGTTTTATTTAAAACGTAAGAAAAGAGAGCTACCTGTAAATTGTCAGAAAAATACTGAATTTACTAATATTATTGAATCACTGAAGAACACCTGTAATTTATAGTACTTTAATATTGTAATTATTGACAATTATTTTATTAAAATTACGTACGTAATTTTTATCTAAAGAATTTTACTAACAACTAAGTAAGTAGGTGAACGCACCGTTATAAAAAATTAAGTTGCCGGAAGAGTGTGATTTATTAAATTTATAATTTGTGTCAAATTTTAAAATGGTGGAAAAACTTGGCCGTGAAAAAAATTAAAATAAAAACTTTTATCTCTACATTATAAATATCGCATAGTGGGTTCGTTTGCGTGTAATTATTATATATTCTGATGTTTCTTTTTGTATTCAGACGGCCCCGGCCTTTTATGTTGTAATAATCGTTTACTTATGCAAAATATCAATGAAATTATGAACAAAACTAGGTAAACAGATTTTAAACAAGCCAAGTTATAAATGCTTTTAAAAAATTAAATGTCCTGTTCTGTTAACGATTAAGGAGATCCTTTGTCTGGAGTCCTGTAAGCAACATCAGGTCATTCTTATCATACACATGCAATGTCATAGGGACTGGACGAGTAATTAAAATTTCAGCTCAATCGGACACTGGGAAGTGAGTCTAATTTAACTTGAAGATTCCACCTTTACATACATTGCAAGTTAAATAAAAACTTTTAAATTCAAATTCAAAATATTCTTTATTCAAGTAAACTTGTAAATAAGTGCTTTTGAATCGTCAACATGTACTGTTGATTCGGAAAGCTGTTCCTACCGAGAAGAACCAGCAAGAAACTCGGTAAAATGTATAGATAGTTATAATTTCTAGAAGCTTAATATATAAAGAATGGTGGTAGTGCCGCTTGTGCCGCTTGGCGCTAGTTTCTATTATTATACTATATGTTATATTAATTACTAATACTACAAGTGCATAAGTCTGTGTCTGTCTGTTACGCTATTATCAGCCCATCAGCTGGAGCACTATTTTTTTGATTTGGTGCAATTGTCGTTTATGTACCGGGGTAACAAATAAAATTAAAAAAATAACGTTTTTCATTTAGGGAACAAGGTTGTGGCTACCACTTTTAATATTATGGAGATTAAATACAGAGTTTTTTTTATATATATATAACATAATATTATGTGGGCACTTTCAAAAAGTATTAGAATAATAACCCATAAATAATGTAAAGGCACGGGGGCGGATGCCGTTGACTCTCCCTACGTGAAAAGTGAATAAATCAAAGAAGGGTGTTGAGGTAATAATTTATATTGACTATTGTCGTGTAGATTTTCACGTATTCTGATTTATGCAATGTAAATAACTGGCTCAGGCCATAAATTAAGCAAATAAATCACATGGCAATAATTTGTAACAATTCGCTTCATATTTTATTTAAAAATGATACAATGTGCTTTGACGCCTAAACGCAGCTAGTATTTTGGAATCATTTCGAAATTTACGATGTGTTTAATAATATGCTAAGTTATTAATTATTTAAATTTGTCGTATATAAATTGCGCATGAAGGACAAGAAATCATTTGCCGAAAATGTTTGTCGTTTCTTATATAGTAGTATTATAAATTAAATGAATAAAAAACATTATTTTTGAAATATTTTTTGTACTTCGTGCGAGGCTACAATAAACGCAACGATATTAATTATTTATAGAAAAGCAGGGTTCATACGATAATTGATTGTAACTTAATGTTATTTATAATGATTTAGAAAAATTTTAATGTCAATATTGGAATTGAATATAATGGCAATTACTTAGATTGAATCATTAATCTTAAGTTCATATAGTTACGAACCTTCAGACAAATGTGGTGCTATTATTTATATTATTCTACGCACGATTGAACCTATCATATTTCCGCTATTTAATAAGGATCTGCTTATAAAATATAAAGTTGCTACCGGTTTGTAAAGATCGACATCCGTCTGAACTCGAAAAGCCTTTAAGGATGAAGTAGTGAAAAAAAATCATAGTTGTATGTAATGAATGGAAATACTCACGTTTTATTATATTGGGTAAACCCGAATTGTTTAAGCCGATCCGGGGCCTTTATTCATGAGCTTTTTATATGGTGTTCCCGCGGCGGGAACAGTTCATAGTTTCTATAAAATAGTTTAATATTTAAAAAGTTTCTTTGCAATTCGTCAATTTATTATTTCATCTTGCTGATGATTACGTAACTCCCAACGACGAGGGTTACTAATAGTTTCTAAGAGGTCTGTTAAATGGGTTAAATGATTAAGAATTTGAATCTCCATTTATCCGTTACGTTACTTGGATCATCTTACATTTCCTATCGCATTAAAGTGCGGTATAGTCTTTCAAAATAATACTGATATCTTTTAATATTGATTAAAGCGGTTAAATTACTTTGTTTTTATCATACTTATATTTTTTTCGTAAACCTTAATTGCTGACACTTAATTGACTTTATTGTTCCTGATGGAGGGGTAGTTTCATTAATTTAGTTAAAGATCTGCTAAAGTTTCTATGAAAAATGCTTTCATACCAAAACTCCTATATTCTTTATTCGAGTAGACTGTTTCTAGTCTTGGATAGTCTGAATCTAGTCTTGGATCTAGACTTTTGGATATCTTCGCTTAACGCACGACTGTGTTTTGTCTCGATGGATAGCACTTTTATCTTGAGATCTATTAAGATACTCACCGTCGAAATTAAATGAAACTATCGAATTAAGTCCACCCTTTAAATTTTAAATGAAAGTAGTTAAACGAATAATTACACTCCCGGCAACTACCGTTCACAGAGTTGGACACTGTCCAAAGACATTTATAGCGAGCTTTTGATGACTTCGGTTAGCAGGGGAATTTTATAATACTTTAGTAGTCGTTAAATTATAAAATATTATATTTCAAAAAATATTCCCATCACTCTTTTAATTAAACCACAGAATTCCAGTATTAATTATATTACAGTCCTGAGTATTTTGAATTATTTTAAACAACATAGACCGTATTCCTGTTTAAAACGTGCGAAACAATACCCTTATAGTTTCAGAGAATATCGTAAGTCATTTTAATTCAATTCTTTCGTGTCTACCGACTTCTATGCAGGAATCAGATGTTAAAGCAGCTTTGTTGCGCATAATTTTTTAATTATTGATGAGTGTAGTTAGTGTAGGTTAAGATGTGTGACTCATCCCTTGTATATTTATATACAGGGCAGACATACATGAATATACCACTACATAAACATACTAACACTAGTGTAAAAAGGAAACCTCACACTATCTAGAAGCGCACACGTCAGTAACATGATGAGATGAGATGAGATGAGAGCCCGTGGATGAGAGTGGTAGTGATTACACTACCACTCTCATAATGTTAATGCGTGTTTGAGCATTATATTCGTACTACACCTATCTATACTAAAACAAAACAAGTGAAAAAATGTATACAATTGTTGTTTAACTAGTGTATTTCAACTTAAATTATTTTTTTTTTGGTAATATTACAAAAGCAGATTTTTATTTACATAAAACATTATAAAACAATTGCTGAAAAAGAAACATTAAACAGAAAAATCCTAACGAAAGCGAAAGCTTTTAGACCTGAGTTGCTGATAAGTATCGGATAACTACCTACATCACTCTTTCTACGGAAATAAACTTGTCAGGAAACAAAGCTTCGAGTTCAAAAAAGCAATTCGTACGATTTATGGTGACCTAGCAGCGCCTACATTTATCTAGATTGTAATGAAAATATATATATGTTTTGTGTTTATAAAATCTATTCTCAATAAAGCTGCGATAACCTAACAATGAGTATGCTTCTCTCTAGGCGATCATAGGTTCAAACCCCGGTCCAATAAGTTTTTTAACTTACAAACCGTTAAGTTTATTTTAAAACTTATATTTCTAATTGATATTTGAAATTTATCACACGCTTTTCGGTGAAGGAAAATATCGTGACGAAACCTGTCACAGAGATATCTCTAGAGATTTATGTGTAACCGAATCTGCATATTCCTCAGTCTTGGAAATATTATCATTCACCTACTCTTATCCCATTCTAAATGTGGTCAGCAAATCATGTTTGAGACATGTTGTTACATAATTCGGCTAGGTATTTTACGACCTTCCTGACGTGAATTTACCTTGGTCGCCTTTTACGACACATCGGTAAGAAATGAGGGTGGCTTATTCTACTCAGCCGGATACTACAAAATAATAAAACTAATTACCACCTTACCACTTAGCCTCATTAATACAGTTTTTACTGCCAAAAAAATATTTGCAGTTGTGATAAAAGGTCACGTCTATAATAGCAAAAAGATTCAATATTACAAATATATTAAATTCCTTTTATGATAAAAGACTTGCTAAGGTTAGTTAAAAAACTTTTGATGACGCAATAACCCGTACTACAGTTCTGTTTTTCAAAAGTAAGGTCGATATCTTGAAACGGCAAAACATCCTAAAAGGTATATTTTAGCAGCGCCAATAATTCATCTTCCATAATTCCATTAAAAATAAAATGCTTTTACAGAAAAGCTTTCTAATTCCGGGACCAATTATAATTTATTGTTAAGTCATTAAGAGTTCACTAACATAATTATGTCGAGAGATTTTTATGATTATCATACTTATAAAAGTAACGGCCTGTTCCTATCCTACTGCTGACCATAGGCCTCCTCTTTGTTTATTTGGGTATGAGTTTAGACTCACCACGCTGCTCCAATGCGGATTGGTAGGTTACACATATCCCTATAATTGTCTAGATATATGCAGGTTTCCTCACGATATTTTCCTTACCGAAAAGTGTGTAATAAATTGCAATTATCAACTAGACATAAGTTTTAATAGACTGATTGGTGCTTGCCTGAACTTTGAACCCTTTTGAAACTTTGCGACCATCTCGAGAGGCTCGCACAGTATCAAAACTGGGCTAAAAGCTGGAAAGCTTTCATTCGTACTTGAAGTAGTACTTACTTTTTTTACTTCTAAATAATATTTCTTGTTGTTCGTATAATAATTATATGTGACCAGATCTATAACCTTGAATTTATTATATTGTATTCGGAACAAAGTAATATGTTATTACCTCGTTAATAGACTAGTAACCAATATATACGTTTTTTCTATTTACGTAATACGTGTCTTTGTAGTCGATATATTTTTCGTTTTCGTTACATAATATGACAAAATATGAAAGGAATTAAGTACATTGGTAACCGAGTAACTGTCTGTAAATAATAACAGAGTCATTGAACGGCAATGCAATGTTTGTGAATTTTGACTTGCAATTTTTCACGTCGCATTTGTTACCGATTTTTCTTACTCAATCGTTTATCGAATGTTTTCAGGGGATTTTTGAATTGTGTTTCACTGAGAAGCAAAAGAGCAACATCAAATCTCTTTAACATTTTGTGGATTGAAGTGCAATTTTTTTTTATCTAATTTTTTTTAAACATTAAATATGTACGCTAGTATACTAGATACTTACTTAAAACAAAGCAACGGCCTGTTACAATCCCAGTGCTGGGCATAGGCCTCCTCTCTCCGTTTCTGGAGAGAAGGGTTGGAGCTAAGACCTACCAAGCTGCTCCAATGCGGATTGGTAGGTTACACATATCTCCAGAACTCTCTAGAGATATGCAGGTTTCCTCACGATGTTTTCCTTCACCGAAAAGCGTGTGATTAATTGCAATTATCAATTAGACACATGAGTTTTAATAGAAAAACTCATTGGTGCCTTCCCGGGGTTTGAACCCGTGACCTATTCGTGTTACCGCTGGGCTATACTTAAATAATAACATAAGAAGACTAGTCGCCATTTTTAGAAGTCTTTTATAAAATATTGTAATTTTTATTTACAGCTAAAATATAAACGTTAAATGTATCCTTACTTATCTTAATATTTTATACAATTATAAAGTATTTTAATGATATAATAAGGTTATCTTCTTGTAATAAATATACATTAAATTACGTCGGAATCAATACGTATTACGTAATACTTCAAACCTTTATAATGAGTCCATAAATTAATATTAATTGGTAGTAATTGATAACCGATTAAGTTTTCGCACGGGATAACCCAGTAAAAAAAGTAAAGAGAGTTATTCTACTAGGTTTTGCATTTGACTTTATTAGCACCAAAGGATTATTTATTAGATTTATTGGAAGCATGAAAAATTTACGGACATGACTCATAGTGGTTCATCGGATTGAACGCGTGATCTTTAATAAGGATTAGAAAAATGAAACTCTGTCATGAAATTTATGGTCTCTATAATACTCTTATGCCTTAATCGATATGCAGTTAAAATGTAAAAACTTCTTCATTAAAAAAAATTACAAAGCGGTTTATGTTCTTGTCAAAGTACATTTAAAGGACATTACAAGCTGTATTGATTGTGTTGAGATTGTGGCAGTGAATATATGCGGTGCTTGTTCACTGTTGTATTATTGGTGGCGAAAAGTGGCATAAGTTCTTACGATTTCTACATGTAACAGGTATGAGAATGGATAGTACACTCTACATTTAGTGTTACATATATTTTCTTTTATATTTATAGCAAAATAATATTTTCATCACTGTTAACATTGCAAGCGTTTGTTACTTTTTAAAGGCAAAAACCTGAAACGAAATTTGAAAAAATTAGAACTTTTTTCGTAATAGTACAATAATATACAACAGATTTTGTGAAACGCAATACGAAACAAAAATATCAATATAAAACGGTTTTTAAATTGAAAAATCTAAGCTAATCTAATCTAATCCGGTTTCTAAAACGAAAAATCAAATTTCGTTATGTTCCGGCATTGTCGATAACGACATTCAGCGGCTGAACAACACCCACCAGAGCCATTGTGCACTCAACGATCTCGGGAAGATTATGGAAATGTTGAAGAAACTCCAAGCATCTCTACATTTACGGGCGTTTAACTTAGTAAGGAAATTTTGTTGACTTAATTGTAATCAGTTTGCTATTTCAATCGATGTACTTTCACTGCAGAATATGTTAAAGTAAAGTAACGGCACAAATTTGTTAAGAGCATGTATATAATGCTAAGTGAATGAAGCAGGCAACATTCACATACCTTACACGTGCAGGACAAGTCACCACACGTATCCCAAACTGCCGCCACCAGCAACAATTTATTTATTTATTTATTGGTACAGTTTTACTATAAATGTAATTATACGCAAAAACACTGAACTGTGATAGCCCAGCGGCGAGACCGTGCGACTCTTTCGAGGGGAACACGAGTCCAAACCCCGGGCAGGCACCAATGAGTTTTTTATTAAAACTCATGTGTCTAATTGAGAAATTCTGGTGATATGTGTAACTAACTTTATACAGGTTTTATATCAGCATAGTTAAGTTCCATAAAAACATTTAAAATATTTCAAAGAACATTAAGCAGATCTAAAAATTGGTGAACGAGTAGTTGCAAAAACCGTGTCTATGTATTATGCTATTTCACTGTGACGAAATGAAAAGAAGAGAGATGTGTTAAATGAGATCTACATGATCGTATGTTTTAAAATTCCCAAGTGAATAGATATTCTTCTTACGTCGCTCACTATTACATAAAATGTATTCTGTATTTTACTCCTTCATTGTGGTGATGAGCGAAAAAACACATTGAAAAGATTTCAGTTATATTAAGTGAACTTTATTATGAGGTTACATGTCGTGACTAGTTAAATTACACCTGTTTACTGTTATATTATACCTTAACAGCACAATAAGACAGCTGGATGATAAACACGATAATAACATTATCATCATTTCAATCATTAAAATCAATATTTTTTAAACTATAACATATGTAAGGTATGGTTTTATAAACCATTACAATAGTTTAAAACCACTGTTAAAAAGAGGCTAATACAGAAAGCCGTAATACTGTTGAAGATTACTTAGATGATAAGGATGTGTGGATATAGGTGCACTTCTACCCTGTACAAGACAGTAATAAATAAATGTAACTAGTTTTAAGATTTATATTTTAAAAAAAGCAACCGCCGAGTTTCTTGCTGGTTCTTCTCGGTAGGAACAGCTTTCCGAACCAGCAGTAAAGATGACGATTCAAAAGCACCTGTTTACAAGTTTACTTGAATAAAAAATATTTTGAATTTGAATTGAATTTGAATTTAAAGTAGAATAGAAATTACGAAGAAATCAATATCATTGTTATAAAAATATTGGCAAAAGTAATAAATCTTACGAGCGTAAAGAGAGTAAATCTGTCATAGCTTAGGCATGCTCTTTAACAGGGCATTTTTAAGGAATACATCTTGTTAATCCCATATTAATGCTTTGTCCGCGTTGATACATATAAGTAGCAGCCTGTTACAATCCCACTGCTGAGAATAGGCCTCCTCTCTCCGTTTCTGGAGAGAAGGGTTGGAGCTAAGACCTACCACGCTGCTCCAATGCGGATTGGTAGGTTACACTTTTCCCCAGAAGTCCCTAGAGATTTGCAGGTTTCCTCACGATGTTTTCCTTCACCAAAAAGCGTGTGATAAATTGCAATTATCAATTAGACACATGAGTTTTAATAGAAAAACTCATTGGTGTCTGCCCGGGTTTGAACTCGTGTTCCCCTCGTAAGAGTCGCACGGTCTCACCGCTGGGCTATCACAACTTCATTCGTTGAACATATGCCGAGTATCAACTATATTGCCAGTCAGCAACATAACTGTAATTTGGTCAATTGGAGTTGAAGTCATCGGATAGACATATCAAAAAAGCAAGTTTAATATTCAACGTAAAACAAAACGAAACGTTTGTTACAAAAGTTAATACTCTATTTCTTTTATTGGTGATATGTCTTTTTCAGTTAAGATTTTTATATTATGTTGTCAAAAATATACTAACATTCACACATATATACATATATGAACCGCAACATGTGATGTGACTAATTAAAAGTAATTATCGCAAAAGATGTTAAAAAGATGGTAGGTGATATGAACCCTCTCTACCCTTTTATCGCGTAACTGTTGGTTTTAATTATGAAACATCCGTTCTCTCATCAGGGCTTAAGGCACAGAAATCCGCATGCGTAAAGCAATCTAGCACCAGAAATTCAGTGTTCAGTGCCATCATTGCAATCAGAGAGGCGTCACGTCCCTTCTTGTAACGGGAGATATCGCGAACGCGAACATTTCGTAATGTTTTGCTACTAAATGTTGAAGTGGGATATAGTGATAGTGTTAAAAAAATTACCGTAATTTTAATAGTTAAAAGTGACTTTTTTTTCTAAATACATAATATAATTAAGAACAACTTAAGAATCGTTTAGTGAAAACATATAATATTATCCTAAGTATATAAATAGTGCGTTCATAAAAAACAAGCTTAATTCGAAAGGTTATGGTAAACAGAATGAAAAAATATGCATATGCATCACAAAAATTTTTTAATTACTTATATCATATTTTTCTTAATATTTAATAAGAACAGTAGTTATAGCTGTGGACATTCAGCTTTGTTCTGAAAGATATCTCTTATATTTAATATTACAATTTCCTTTTTACAATACACGGTATGCTAATAGGCCTAAAGGGTCCAAACTTTTGGCTAATGGAATTCAAACCACAGTTAGTCGTAGAGTTAAATATTAAAACATATGAAGCTAACTTCAACGGTTCATACCACAGATGAAAGTTATATTAATTATTTAAATTTATTTAAAGTTGTTTAATTAATTGAAGTTGTTTAAACAATATGTTCGATATTCGTCAACCATATGTTGAAACGTTTAACGTAAGTTGTCTTACGAATTTATTAACTTACACCAATTAATCTAAATCCTTTTACGATATACTAAATTACTATTTATATTTTATGTAACCATTTAAGGAACACTAATTTAGTATTTTTTGGGTTGATTAATTAATTCTTTCTGGTCTATGCTATACTTCCAGCAATACCGATTGATAATAGCACAACTATTTTATATTTGCGTATCTTATCAGTGTATTTGTCACTTTGTAACAAATAGTTGCCGTAATTTCTAATAAAAGGTAATGTGGTTTTATTGACCCGGGTAGTGTAGTTGTCTTATGTTGTGAAAATTCGCCTAAGTATAAATTAAAGAAGGACCAAATTTTACACTGGAATTTTAGCTTTTATGTACTTAGTTCATTAGTAACAATTTGCTATTAATTCTAAATTAATATCATGTAAAAAATACAACACAGGCTGCTTATTCAAACTATTTCTCCTGAAATCTACTAGCAAACACCGCAACAACTAGCAAAAACCACAGATTTTGCTGATCCTATTGTATCAAAAACACTGTTGCCCTTCGCCTGTCAGTCGCAAATTTAAATAGGTATAATCGTAAACCCATTAACGAATCTTAGTGCGTGTTATTTTGTGATGGTGCTGTATAATGTGTGATGAGTAGGCGAGGTTAGCACTTGACGAGTGGGACGAGCTTTCTGCCTAACCCAATAGTTCGCTTTAATTACATCAAAATAACAAAAATTCAACAAAACAATACTCGTAACATTTTATTACGAGTTAGGGTCGTCGTTGTCGCTTTCATTGGGTCGTGTGATCCCTATAAATATTCACTCTGTATGAAAAGATAAATATTTCACACTGTAGTCTTTTAGCAACGGATTTGGATTGGATCGAGCAAAGAGCGAAATTGTTTCGCATTGCTGCAATGGAAACTGGATTAAGCGTTCCATTGATTGGGTACACTATAGGGCGTATTCCTTTTGTGCTTACTGTTAAGATCTAAAATAGTTTATTTATCACATATAGTCCTTGGAATTCAATTGCCTTTTTTATTCTTAATTTTGTCAAGTGAAATGAAGATAAATACTTATTGTAAATTGGTTGTTGTCATAGATTACACATATTATATAGAGTTAGCATCGTATGGGCAGACCAATTTACTGGTAACCCATATTTGAATAAACAATTGGCAGTTAATTGTAAATCCTCTAACACATATAAATCATCATCTGATTATTGATAATGTATTAAATATTTATAGGCAATTGGTTATGACATAAAATGATGATACCGAGCCAAGGAAAGAGATGCCATTAATGTTTTATATCTTCTACCTGTGGTTGTTTCGCGAATCGTGGTCAAGGTCAAGGACAAAAACCAAGGTCTGCACAGCACTATTAGCATTTATTAAGTGATCAACTCTGGTCTTTAATCCTGGATTAACCCAAGGCTAAACCCTGGAGTACCATATATTTCTTGTGATGGATTTCATCTTGCAATCCTTTGCTTGTTCGATGCTTTTAAAAACAAATAGCTAAGATAATGCGACACTAAATAAGATACGATAAATGATTTATAGAAGCAGGCGTTACTTTGCGGAATTCCATATTACAAGCAATATAACAGAATTAACTACTTTGCTATAATCCGCACGGGTTAGGTGAATGCATGCAAAGCCAATGTGTATTATAGCAAATTAGTTAATTCTGTTATATTGCTTGTAAGATACGATAACTTTCATACAGCTGTTTTCCAAAGCTAGTATTCGGCGAAAAATAAAAAAAAATGGTAAATATAAAGACCTTGTTCATAAAATTAATTCTTTGCTGAATTTTAACGATCATTATCATTATAGTTGTTTTACTCAATGGTCGAATAACAAAGATCTTCAACATACATCTCAAGAGACTCATCCTAAGCGACTGGATCAAGGGTCGGGTACAGAAGGCACTTTTACTTGATACGACCCATATTATAATATACCCACTCTTCCTAATCACCAACTCGTTAAGATCCGTGTAACAAAAATAAAATATTAAACGGTTAACATTATTTGAAAGCTTAATTTTTTTTCAAACGTTTTTTTTAACTTTTAACAAATTTTGTTTAACTCCCACAAAAGGAGCGGCCTGTTGCTATCCTGGGTACTATATGACAGATGCCTTAGAGCCTTAAGCTTAGATCCATCACGCTGCTCGAAACAAAATTGGCAAGTTACCCTCTAGAAATTTTCAAGTATATGCATATTTATTTTCCGTAAAGCACATGATAAATTAAAAATATCGATGATTAAGCGTAGTTTAATCAATATAAAGTTGGTTTAGGAACCCAAATTTAAATAAAAACTAATAACACGATTAGTCAGTTTTAATTTATTTTTAAGTTTTTATTAAATGCTCGTTTTTGTTAAATAGTTTAGTTTAGCAAATACCTAGTTTAATTTAGTAAAAATTATACACGATTAAATTAATTAAAAAATTACAAAACAATTTGATTAAATCAATTAATTAATATTTGTAATCAAATTTAACTAAAACGATAAGACTATATTATGCTAATTCACAATACCTTTCACGGCACGATTGTTTTACATAGAGATTCCGAGATTTCAAAAGTCTGACTTAATAGATTATACACTCATTAACCAGTCGAGAGATAGTTTGTGTGGTTGTGTATATAGGCAGTTCCAATTACTGGAAAAGAATCCCATAAGACTCGGCAGAATTTAGATAATTACATAAGACATTTTGATGCCAAACTTTAAGTCATCATCATTGTCCTGCCCTTATCCCACTCTAAGTGGGGTCGGCACAACATGTTACAAACATGTTGATTTGGCTACATATTTTTCGACCGGCCGCCTGCCTGACGTCAACTTACCTTACAAGGTTGGTCTATTCTATGCAGCCGGATACCACACGGCAGATACCTTAGTCGCCTCTTACGACTTCTCAGTAAAAAAGGAGGGTGATCTATTCGATTCTGTCGGAAAACACACGGCTTGATGCCAAACTTTAAGTGTTTGAAGATTTTTACTTAATAATTTGATTTGAACAAAGTTATCGAGTATCATGAATGGTCGCAAGTGTCTTCATCAATTTCCAAACAGAAAAGAGCTCGATTTATATTCCTGGTTCTGATAAACATATCTACTGACTACTTTCAAAATGTAGTTAAATTTAATAAAAACCCAAATTCCCTTCGTGTTTCTATTCAATTATTTCAGTGTTAAATGTGGTATCATTTGTCGATTATTTGATGACTAGTATCACTGCTCTATGTATTTTTTCTGAAAATGCTATACCCCTGCCTGATTACCATACGCCGAACATAATATTTGCATTTAGAATAGAGCTGCGTTAGCTTAAATGTTACCAGAGTCGTAAAAGTAATGTTTATGTCGATATTTTTTTTAACTTACCACAAAAAGGTAGACTTTTTCTAAATCTTACAATTGGGTTTTTCAATTAGCTTAATTTTCTTATTTCTTTTTTGGCAGACAGACGAAGTCGCGGTCTGTGTATGATATAACGAAGTGTTTTAAAGATAGTTTTTCTTTACAATTGATATAGAAAGATTACCGAAATATTGTTTAAATTGTTTTTAATTTAATTAAATCATATCAATCTCTGTTATATAAAAATGGGTAAGTATTCAACGACTATTAGCAATTTCGACATGACACCTTGCTATCGGGGAAATATATGAATTTCATTCATTTATTATTTCGTAAGAAAAAACGCTGAGTCTCTTGCTTACACTTAGAAAATTGCTCCCTTTAAGAATAAAAGGAACAATTTTATGAACTTAGTTTTGTTGATGTAAAAGAATACGTAAAAAAACTAAAAAGTCTATTTGATAAAGTTTTTGTCGTAGTTTGAATCAATTTCAACATGTTATTAAAACCTTGGTTACATATATATTTTTGTTATATTTAAGTATCGCTAGCCACTTGCAAGATTTTATTAAAAATAAATTGAAAATGTCGTCTTGGTAAACGTGCATAACTCTTGTAAATGTTCCGGATAAGATTCCGGGTTTGATTTTAAATTTCTGTGTAACGGAAATGAAATTCATTTAATATTCATACTCGATGTTTTCAATTCTATAAGATAATAAATGAAATGAAAATTAAATTTTATATTAATAGCGATCAAGAAAAGATATTATAAAAGTATAAGATAACTCTTTGGACTATTTAATGTAGGACCAATTGTGTTAAAGTTATTTCAAAATATAGTCATATAATACTGTCAAAAAATATCCGTAGCTTTAAGAAGAGAAGAGTAAAATTTTAATAAATTAAAGTTTTAAATACTTCAGCGACCAAATTTTCTTATAGTTTCAAAGTCATAATTCTGGCTTTTAAAGTTTATATCCAACGTAAAGTTTGTTTACTATTATATTTAAGTGAAAATACATCTTCACTTATAACTTAAACTGTTTAGCATAATTGTGTGTGTGTAAATGTTATTCCGAAGTTCGAGTTTGAAACTTAATTTTTGGCTACGGAAATAACAGAAACTGACTCCGAAATTTTCTAAATAGGTTCACTATATTTATAATTGTATTGTTGACTTGTTATGTTCTCATCAACATACTTTTACCCTTATTCCTAAATCTAAGTGGGGTCGGCACAATATGTCTTTGTCTTCCATTCTCCTCTTCCATTCTTCAACTCTGGTGCCACTCCTTTCATATGCATATCATTCTTAACGCAATCATAATCCATGCAACTTTTTTTCGGCCTCCCTCTAGTCATACATATATGCACATTTATATATAAAACTCCTTTGGTCACATGATTTTCATCCCTCGTCATTATATAACGATAGCAACTTAATCTTGCGCCTCTCATCTTTTCTATAATGGGTGCAACTTTTGACTTATTATGTAAAAATCTATATGTAAAAATATTTCGTAAATATAATTCTTACTTGTAGCTTATTGCAAAGCCTATTGTGACTGACTATTTGTGGATAGTTTAAATTAGGAAAGTGGAAAGTAAAATGATATTGTTAAATATTGAGAATATTATGTACGAAATATAAAGCCTTTCAAGCCCATAGGACAACCATATCCATCCTAATATTATGTGATGTGATTATGTAAAAGTCAGTCGGTCTTACTGTCTGCCTGTTACGTTTCAGGGCTGATCCGCTGGACCGATGTTATTCAAATTTGTCAAAATTAAATTTTTTATACTATGGTTAAATGTAGGTTAAAAAAATTAGCTTTTGTCTTTAGAAAATGAAGAATAATAAAGAAGAATATTGAGATATTGAAGAAATCCTTATTTCCAATAAGTAACTGGTAACATATTATTAATAAAATTTTAAATACAAATGTTCGTTAACTATTCAATCCACGAACTTTCCACGATCTGTCACAGTAAATTTTATTGCTTACCTCTTCGTCAAAAACAATCAGTCGTTGTTAGTAGAATCTTTTCAAATGAATTATTGAAAACTGTATGGTGGCTTGTTATAGCTTGTTTGCAACATGCCCCATTTACAATTCTAAGCAATTTCATCTCTATTCTTTGTATAAAGATTGAATGAAATCTGAATGGGCCATATATGATGGTCGTTAATCTTTTGATTGCTTTCCACTAACACTTATTACATTTACATAACTTATTCAATCTCAAGAAAACCTTGAAAATAAAACTTAGCGAGTACAGAAATTTCGACTGAGAGTCACGTAATTTTAATTTCTAATGTGAATGTTTTCCTTTTTAATTTACAGAAAAAAAAATATATATTACAGAAGGATGAAAGTAAGCAGAATACTGTTCTGCTTGTTTATATTTTGTTTCTAAACAGTTATAAGTACCGGATGTGCTACCCGTATCGTTAATGGCCAGGGTTTAATTAAAACTGTGCGAGAACCAAGTTGCAAGTTTCAAAGTATCTCGTTACACCGGATCAGAATTTGATCCAATTTTGTCATTAATATTTTAATCCAGCGAACTTTCCTATCTCCATTGAAAGTTATGATTAAAGTTTAAGTAAATTTTAAACTGTCACTTCGAACTGTTTTATTGACATAATGTTTAAATATGAGATGAAAATTGCGTTTACGTTGGTTGATTTTAGCTTCACACAACGTTCGATATTGTAAATTCACACTGTCAGATCTGCACTGCAAGTCATCCTAACCGTTGTCCGCACTCACAGAACTTTACAAAAAAGACTTATAGGACGACGTTCCTTTACATTATTAAAGCTTATGTGTATACTTCTTATGACAGTAATAATCAATATGTGACAAAATTTTAACCTTAAAAGTTATTGCTAAAGTTGTAAAAGTTGGAGCTGACCTTAAATGATAGAGACATGCTCTCGCAAATTTTTTTCCTAGCATTTTTGTAGATCTACAATTCTCTAGAACATTACTTTAACATATCTCTGCTAGTTTACGCGGCGCATGCGAATAAATGCGCCTGCAAGTACCCAGCAGGCGAGTTTTTTTGCAAACGCGATGCCTTTTCATCACAATCTATATAAAATGGTAAAGTACCATTGACTTAAATCTTCGGAAAGAATTGCAGTACCTTTTAGTATAAACCATACAAAAATCTGTTCAGTAGATTTTGCAATAATCGATCACATACAGACCGACAGCTTTTGGGTCATTGTTCTATAATAAGTATAGATATGGATGGTTAAATATACAGTTTTCTTTAGTTTTATATCAAGGAAACTATCTCTATCCGCAATCTAAGTCCCCTATTATACTCTACGATCACCTAACGTCTTTTCACAATTGAAGATACCAGCATAGTTAAATAATAAGATCAATCAAGGTTAAAAATATAAATAAATATAAATATATGGGACATTTACACACACGGTCGTCCGTCCCCAAAGTAAGTTACTTAATACTTGTGTTATGGGTGACGGAAAACTGGTAGATATACTACATATATAAGTTTAAATACATACTTAAATACAAATAAACACCCAGGCTCGAAGAACCAACAATTTGTTTATAGAAAATGTTGGCCCTCGGCGGGAAACGAACCCGCGACCCGCGGAGCTGAAGTCAAGTTCACTACCCACAGCGCCAACGGGCCGTCAAAAGTGCTAAAAAAGGTTTTTTGAATAAAGATTATTTTGATTTGATTTAAATATTTAGTTAACATGAGAAATGTATGCTGTAATTATCTAAGCGAAAAGATGTATACGTAAATCTTTTGAAATAGATATTTATCAGTAAATATTGACGATTTATCAAACAGCTTTGCGGGTTTCTCATTTCCATCAATTTATAAGTCTAAATACGCGTCAGAAAAATGCCTACCCCTCGAGATTTTTTAATATGATATCTTTAGACGGCTGTGCCAATATTTTTAGCGTAAATCTTTACCTTTGGGAGATTATCGGCGATACCTTAACTAAATAATAATTTTTTCTCAGTTCCCTTTAAGTAATGGGCATACCTCAATGTGATTTATCATTTTATATAGACGTACCAAAATATTTATACTATTGGGTAGTAATTTATATTCAACACAAGCGAAAATAATTATTTTCTCTCGCTATTTTGAAAATAATCTGATGTTATTTAATATTTTCTTCAAAACTCTTATCGCCAATAGCATTCTTTTTTTATTTAAAAGTTGAATTAAAACAAAAGTTTAAAAGAAGCAGGAACCTCACACTTTATTTAACCAAATAGCGGCATAGAGAACCCATATATAAAGTATTGGAATGCTGATGCTGAACTGGAAAAAGCTAAATTAGATTTGATAGACTCAAAAAAGAAAAAAAATTCTGAGGGTGTAATGAAACCGCTATATAAATTTTGATAGGGCACCATAACATTTATGGAACCTCTGCATATTATTCAGACGAGATCAATGTGTGATATAGTGAATTAAAATAAACTCGTAAAAAAATATATTTCGAGTCAACTTATATTCTTATAAATAGGCCAAGAAGCGTTTGTTCCCTCTTTTGTCTCCGTGTCAAGCTGTGTACAATGCATTTGGTGACAACCTGTGCCATTTTATATTATAGTTGTGTGAACGCGGTAAGATGCCTAACGCAAAAACGTTCATGCCTCTTTTTTTAAGTCTCTTATGCTTCGTGCGTAATACCAAAGACCTAAAACCTATTTTTTTTAAATTATTGTTGTGGATTGTAGTACTAATCTTGTGTGGCAGCGCTTGTGTGTGTTTACCTCTCACTCTCTTTCTCTCTGACTCTCTGTGGGTGTTTTTGTGTGTGTTTGTGTGAGAGAGAGACAGAGCTAAGTACGTACGTACCTCTGTGTACGCGCTGGCTTGTGTGTATGTGGAAATGTTAATGCCGCTTTGACTGTGGCTATGAAATTTTGTGTGTATGATATTTTGGTTACAAATAGATAGATTAATAGTAGGTTTAATTTAGTAAAAAAATAGTATTGATTGAATTCAATGCTTTAACTATAACAATCATCGCATTTTAGAAATAAATTAACACATGACTGTAGCGGCCAAGACGTAGAACATAAATAATTTAAAAACCGTTTGAAAATGATTTTTATGAAATCTGAGAACTCTATTTAGACTACCATGAACTATTCATAAATTGAGTATCAAAATAAACATAGTAACTTAGAACATGTGTGAGTGTCAATGAAATGTGATGGTGGTGGTATGCACAGTATGAGCACGTGGATGGCGCTCTTCGGGCTAGTGTGGCTACTGCGAGTTCGCGGTTCCCTATGTGGGTGCACTGCTTGCAAGCGTGCTCGCTTGGATACGCAAGATCACTGCAGAGCACGCGCAAGTACTTCATGCCCCGATGAGCAAGCAATACCCAAACGTGCGCCGAGTCCGCAAGAACGTGCAGCGTTCGACGTTATTACGTTACAACAGTATACACGCGACGCCACGGTACAGACGGACTTTGATGACGACGAGATTGAAGACTTGGACAAGATTGAGTTGCAAATCAAAGAAGAATGTAAGTAAAAATTATCAATTAATTATTTGTCGTATCTAATATAGATAAATCTAAAATGTATTCGATTTAACTTCTGTTAGACACGAGTCTCTGAAATATATTTGCATGCCACGAAATTACTGTAAAAACCGCCATTATTTGGTATCACTAAAAATTCATTTCAAACTAAGAACATTAAAGAAGATATTCGAATATAAAATGGATCCCAGCTATAACTATGAAAGTAGAATATATGCAAAATTAACAATGAAAAATTATAGTAGTTTTTTGACTTCTTCTTCTTCGACTTATTTTATTATTCTGTCACTATTACTGTCACTTTATTATTAATTAGTATTAAGATAGGGCGACAACTGTCTGAATTTTGCAACTTATTAGTTATGTACCAGCAGTACTTAGGTGAAAGATTAAAATCAGATCTTACTAATAATCACAACCGATTGTCTGGCGGTCTCTGTGTCACTGTAATTGAGTTAAATGTAAACGACCAACTGATTATATCATATCTTCATGTCGATGGTCGAGCGACTCCCTCGCATAATGTTTCCTTTTGCTATTTGGCCGTGTTACGTTATGTTTTTAAACGTTATATTTGTTTTAAATGGCTTTTTTATAATCAAATTCCAGAACGTTGCTTCAATTTTTTTCCTTTTGTCAAAATATTTTGTGTATGTCACAGGAACTCGTCAAAATTAAAAACAATAAATTTATCTTATACCATCAAATTACTTTCACAAAGTTATTATTTGTAAATTTCCTGAGGTCTAGGGAAATTAACTCAATTTGTAGAGTAGTGTGTACCGGTTGCCCGTTTCGGAACTTTCCCTTTGTATGTTAGACCATTATCATTCATAAGTATTAAGGGTTTAATTTGCTTACGATTTTAGAATATAAAATAGAAAAGAAAATTTTCCCACGTCACTTAAAACATAAGTAGGATACAGTGTGTTGTAACTTAAAATTTAATTGTGCGAAGATTTGAATATATTAAATATTTTGAGTTTGATTTTATTATGATGATTTTTTGATAAGCGATGCAAGATCATTGATCACGTCAATTGCCATCCGGCCATACCCCTATCTTGAATAACTAATTTGTCAATTTAAATATATTGAAACTATTAGAATACAATACAATACAAATATTCTTTATTGTACAATAATAATAACATACAGCACTGCTTCTATTTGTAAAACAATTGAAAAACACTAAACATAAATAACATAAAAAAAGACAATTGTTTGTTGCATTAAATATTTTCATACAATATAATAGATATATTATATTTTCAATATTGTTTGTTGTAAGTGATATTAAATATTTTCATTTATAATATTTCACTAGCCGCTATAGTACTATTACCGATCTTTTATATTGTAAAAATGATCCTTTTATTTTTTGTAAACAAAGGCTGAAAACTGTATAATAATGGAAATAAGAAATATCGCAAAAAGTGGAATCTAATTCAAAACGTAACACAATACAATACAGAACAAAAGCGGCTTATATCAAAGTATTTCTTTACAAATGGCGACATAAAAACTCGTAGTTATCGACCTGTCAAACTTCTAGTAATATTTGTTCGAAAAGTCAAGTTATAAAATCTTTTAACAATTTTTCATGTCCTTACTATTAAGCGTGGAGAAGTTCCCTCATCTAAAGCCAACCTAGCAGCATCATCAGGTCATGCTTACGGGTATCATAAACATGCATTGTCCTTGGGACTGGTAGAGTATGTAAAATTTCAGCTCAATCGGGAAGTGGGTCAAATTTTAATTGCAAGGTTTCACCTTCACATACATACACGAAGCTGCCATAGCCCAGCCGTGAGACCGTGCGACTCTTATGAGGGGAACACGGGTTCAAACCGGGCAGGCACCAATGAGTTTTTCTATTAAAACACATGTGTCTAATTGATAATTGCAGTTTATCACACGCCTTTCGGTGAAGGAAAACATCCTATATCTCTAGAGAATTCTGGAGATATGCGTAACCTACCAATCCGTACTAGAGCAGCGTGGTAGGTCTTAGCTCCAACCCTTCTCTCCAGAAACGGGCGTCCCATTAGTCTACTAAACAGCTTAGGGAAAATATACGAACGAATTATCCTCGCCCGATTAAAATCCGTAGTTGATACCCAAAATCTTATTCCGAACGAACAGTTCGGATTTCGTCCAAAACACACCTGTGTTCAACAAGTGCACCGCCTCACGGAGCACATTTTGCAAGGTTTACAAACCAAGCAGTTTACAGGTGTCATATTCTTCGATGTCGCTAAAGCCTTCGATAAGGTCTGGCACGCAGGCTTAATTTACAAGCTGCTCCAACTAAATATACCAGACCGACTTGTACTCATCTTACGAGAGTACCTGAGTAATCGCACCTTTCGGTATCGCATAGATGGCACTTTATCGTCTCGCCGCACAATTCGTGCTGGTGTCCCTCAAGGATCTGTGCTGGCACCCTTATTGTACTCGCTCTACACGAGTGACATTCCACGGGCGCCTATCAAAGAGCGTACACATCTTGCCCTTTTCGCGGATGACACCGCTGTATTTACCACATCCCGCCGACCTCAAGTAATAACTAGACGTCTCCAGAAAGCGGTAGACAGCCTCGGACGCTGGTTCCGCCAATGGAGAATCGAAATAAACTCGGATAAAAGTGCAGCCATGCACTTTATCGGTAATCGCTTTCGATCTCACATAGACACGCCTACGGAAATTTCCCTTTACAATACACCGATTAACTGGCAACAGAAAGTCAAGTACCTAGGTGTCACCTTTCAACCTTCCATGACCTTCCACGAGCACATACACATAGTCTGCAATAAGGCTGCGTATGTCATGGGACGACTTTATCCGATGTTATGCAAGAAAAGTAAGATGTCACTCCGCAACAAAGTGACACTCTACAAAACTTGCATAAGACCAATAATGTCCTATGCGAGCGTTGCGTTCGCGCACGTTTCAAAAGTCAGATTGCTCAGGCTCCAAAGACTACAGAACCGATTTATGCGGACAGCCACTGGTTGTCCGTGGTTCATGCGGAACGTTGACCTTCATAGAGACCTCGATCTCCCTACCATTACTCACCTCTTTAAACGTTTTTCGAAATCTTACTTCGAGAAATCTGAGGTACACCCGAACCCCCTGATTTCAGTTGCTTCTACCTACATCCCAGTTAGGTCCGACCATCGAAAATATAGGCGTCCAAAAAGCGTCCTGTATGACCCCGACGATCAAATAACGATCGCCAACACAGAAACACGTAATACACACACACAGCGTCTTCGCCGGCGAAGACGAGGTCCCAGTTTTCTGACGTTGGTCGGTCGTGGCTTCTCGCCACACTTCCGACGCCGCAATGACTAATCTAAGTCATACCATCAACCCTCCACTACGCGTCGCCCTAAGCCGTGGTCCGGCCTCACAGGAGGCACCCTTAGGACGACGTTCCCCGACTTAAGTAGAGCTTCTGCGCTCTACTCCCTGCATTTCGCAACTTCGGCGATGCTTCTGCGCTCGCCCGTCCCGCCCGGTGACGCTGTAAAAGCCATTAGGGCTAACAGCATACAGTCAGTTCGAAAAAAAAAAAAAAAAAGTCCAGAAACGGAGAGAGGATAGGCCTATTCCCAGCAGTGGGATTGTAACGGGCCGCTACTTTACTTTTTACTTTTATACATACACGGCAAGTTAAATAAAAACTTTTCATAGTAATAGTTAGTCCCTTTTAGTTATGTGTAATTGTATATTAGTATGAACGAACAAAAGGATGGCTAAATATAAAAAAATCTTTGCGATTTTCGTGTTTTTCGCACGTTCAAGTTTTGTTATGTAAAGTGAAAAGTTTATCTCCGAAGTCGCCAAATCCATTAGTTAGCACTTACTTCATCCGTTTACTGCTTTCACATTGTTCGCAGTAAGTCTCTTAGTTGGGAGCTGAAATTGTAAAAACACTAGGTGTCCTTTTAAGAGTGCAGGCGATAAGAATATTCTTGTTTCTTTGAAGTGTCGTGTTTTTTAACATTTAAAAACATGTCTTGTATATTATACTTGTCATAATAATAATAATAAATATATGGGACACTTACACACATCTCACTCATCCGACCCCAAAGTAAGTAACTTAATACTTGTGTTATGGGTGACGGACAACTGGTAAATATACTACATATATAATTTTAAATATATACTTAAACACAAATACACACCCAGGTTCGAAGAACCAACAAATTGTTTATAGAAAACGTGGGCCCTCGGAGGGAAACGAACCCGCGACCCACGGAGCTGAAGGCAGGGTCACTACCCACTGCGCCAACGAGCCAGTTATACGTTGCCTTTTAAAAAACGTTGACAAGTGTAGGTGTAATTTGATGTAACATATTGTTTTACTCGACAAAGATTTAAAATTTTTAAGAAAAAAAAAGATTTATTCTGATTTTCCATTTAATCCAAATTTATAAAAAATAGACTATGCTTGTGTAATGTAAAAAGTTATCATAAAGTAATATAAATAAAAAATCAATCTGGAAGCTGCCGCCTCAATAAAAGGTAGCGGAAAAATGTCACCGACATCTGCGGTCGTAATGCGTACCGGCGTATTTCAGGCGTAAACTATCGAAAGTGACCTGACTTCGGCGTTTCCGTATATATGTTCCGTAAATATGATAAAAGCTTCGAAATTTTTTTATCATGAATATTGTTTTGTAACAAGTTATTGTAAAATGGTATTAGGAAATTGTACTTACTATTAAAACATGCATCTTTTTGTAGTTGATATGCAGTTTTCGGGCATCTATCTTACTTCTTATTATAATAACTATATTGGTATCGTCAAAATAAGAGTTAATAGGTATCTTATATGTAAGTACGCTCTACCTTAGACTGTATCACATGATTGCTGTCAAGCACTAGCGCTAGTCTATTGAAATGACACCATATGGACACCAATGGTTCGGCTATAGCGGAGCATGTTCAGGATTCGGGTACCAACCACTATATAAGGTTCGACAAGGCTTCCGTATTATCCAGGGAAAATTTTTCTAGTACCTAGAAAAATAAGTGAAGCTATTGAAATCAACCGTTACCCTAATTTTAACAGAGACGGTGGTTGGACACTACTTCCGGCGTGGAAACCGATTTTTGACACTACCGCGTCATATAAAGACCGTTTTGTACCCGACACCGTAAGCGTCGCATGAATAAGTGCCCCGGACGGGCTCGAAATTAGTCGGGCTAATCCGATAAAATTAGACGTGAGTATAGCCGGTATCTATATATTAACTATGAATAGTACTCACGATAGTTTAAATTTAAAATTATTAAAATGATCTCTAAGGTCTCAAGATTATCAAGATTTTAGATCTGTCTCCACACGTATTTGGATATTTTTACTTTGAGTACATTGAAATAGGAATAGAACGTTAAAAACTTAAAGTCAAAAATACTTCTCAACTACAAACTTACTTTCTCCTACTTTATCCCACTGTAAGTGGGGTCGGCACAACATGTTTTTCTCTTCCATCCTCTCCTATCATTAGTCAACTACTACTACTTTTATATGCATATCATACTTCACACACTCTAACCCCCCTCTTTTCAGGCCTCCCTCTAGTCACACATCCATCCACATTCATACTCAACACTCGTTTGGTCACATGATTTTCATCCCTCCTCATTATATGTCCATACCATCTTAATCTTGCGCCCCCGTCTTTTCTATAATGGTCGTAACTTTCAGACTTCTCCTTATATACTCGTTTCTTATGCTTTCGTTTCATTTCCATGCATTCTTCTTTCATCCGTCTTTTTCATTGCCTAACATTTTGATCCATTCATTACGATAGCTCTAATGACCGTTATATAAACTACAAACGCGACAATTAAATAAGTTGTATATTACACTTCCTGTTTGAATATAAGTAAGTTTTATCGATAAGTATATTTTATGCACAAACAAATAATGCGTACCAATATAAAAACTTTTCGAAAATGATTGTAGCAACAAACCTTAAAGCAATTTACTTAACTTTATTCATACAACCGCTTTCCTTCCTCGTAATGTTTGCTCATTTCTCACGTTTGCATTATACATTACAATCTGAAAAATTGGTCTCAGAATAATCTTGCTACTTTGCCCTATATTTTATTCATCTTGAACGAAATATTAACAATCAGCCTTTTGAAATGTATGAAAGATTAAGAAATGTTTATATTAACGTTCTTACGTGAAATACTTGTTACGTTACTTAAGTAATAGTAACAAACTATTGGAATTTTCCGAAGCGCATTTTGTTTTTATTTGCTGCCTTACTACTAGTGGTCCCAAGTTCAAATCGAGATGCAATTTATATTTTCCTTAGTATAAATTGCATCTCTGTTGTTTTTGTCAAGTGTCTTTATTGCCAAATGCATAGTCTTCCGTAAAAAAAACGAAAATAAGTTTTCCCAAGTTTGGGGGTTACCACTTAATTGTTTCTTCCATTACCATTAGGTGATATGGCAAACCTGTTATAAATTACAAAAAAGAAAGGATTATATTGTATTTAGGGTAAGAGTTATTCAATCAAAAATTATATATTATGCAATGCTAACTTTATTTTAGAAATATGTTCAAATATAAACTATTTCAGTTTCAAACTTTGTGCGAGTAATGTGATCCACAACGTTCTCACGTCTCGTTGAATAACAACGTGATCAGTTATAAATTTAACTACTACAATATTAATTCCCGAAAATTTCAAAGTGATAAATTTTAGTAACATAATATTCATGGGCAGCGTTCAGGAAATTCGTGAGATCTTTTTGTTCCTAATCCCTCACTCAATGCGTGCTTCAGATGAGAAATGATCCGCAGAAGAAATAAAATAAAATAACGAAAATTTATATTCGATAGCTCATTTAATTGCGGAGCTGAAATGGATGGAGGAGACTAGCTAGACGAACTAATGGATGTTGAGTTTTCGAAATCATTGACTAGCGTTCCAAAATACGTTGTTACCTACAAAGTGGTCAGACGACCTAAAGAACCGTAAAATAAGAATGGTTTTAAAAGAGAAAAAACGAAATCAGGCAAATAAGGGATTTGTAAGTTGTTACTTATTAAGATCAAAACAATTATACTATACCCATGATGTCTCTACATTTGCTTGTTCCGTCGATAAAGTGCGATTTACAATTGATTACTGGTTCAGGTCAACTTCTGATAAGTGACTGATAAGGCTGCGTAGCTTAGGGTGGTTTCTAATAGGGGGTTGCATAGCGCAACTCGTTAGTACTGCAAGGAAAAATTTTTACACACTTACGTACAAACCGCGATATTTTTAATAGTAGTGATTGGATTAAAATGATAAATGTGTTAATTTAAAGTTAAAAGAATAGGCTTTATTAAACTAATACATTTAATACACTTTTTTTAAAGTTTTAAACAAAAACACGCTTTTGCCTATTTTTTATGGGTGAGTCGATTCGGCTGCTCGCGAGGTAGTATTGTATTTTTAACATTTTTAGACACACTTACTTATGTGTTTACAAATTACTTATTACCAATCTAATATTTCATTTTTAAATTATGTTCATATGTTATATTCGCAAATTATTAAACCTAATAGTCGAATAACAAGCGTACTCAACAATATCCCGGATGTGCTTTGGTTTATATTTACATATAAATCTCTCACTGTGCCTTTAAGACGGCTGCCTCCGTTATCTCCGCAAACACCTGACGTTAACCATTCTGCATTGCTGAATAAAATCTTATATACGAGTATTTCCATATTCTGATTGTAGACGAAGGCATAATTGTAGGTCTTTAGGTTTTGTTGTATTTTGGAGCTATAGTTAGTACTTAAACGAATGCTAACATTATGATTTAGTACCTTGGTGACCGAGCCTTGCACGGTAATTTTTTTAAAGATATAAAAAGCAATAAAAAAAAAAAAAGGTTCGGTCTGGGGTATTTTCAGTTCCTTAGTCCGCTTGTTACCCACTGAGCTATCACAACTTTACAAAGGACATCAAAATTACCCTTTGGATTCAATTTATATTTTAGCAGTTGTTCAATGCCTGAAAACAGGGACAAAACAACTTTTTTAAAATAATAGGTTTTATTTTAAGAAAAAAAAATCTTAAATAAGCAAAATTTTAAGTCATTTTTAAGCTGTATCTACGTTCTGTTCCAACATTAACTACTTTTTGTGCTAAATTTGTTCCTCCTTATGTCGATTGACTTGTTAAGAACCAATGACACAGTTAAGTCTACATTTATTGCATTTCTTTATTAGATACTAGCAACAATAAAAGGGATTTATTTCTTCTTGATTAGGACCAATTTAGTGATGTAGTAAATTAATATACGCCGTTAAATGCATATTTTGCCACCACCAACTTTCATATGAACATGTACTATCTCAAATAGTGTGTCGTTGCTAAAAATGCGGCAGGATTATAAAAGATTTTATAAATAAATAGAGGATTTATTAGCATAGATAGAACTTCATGGGTTTTATCTATGCTAGTTAATCTTTTGACTTTATATAAATGTTTGTATATAACTGATAAAAATTCAAAAACAAATTCACTATTCAGATCGAGCACGCTTTCTATACTTTTCATTGAAATCGAATAATCGACGATATAGAATGGGTTTCACAGTATATATTGCAAAAGATTTAGATAGAATATTCAAAGTGACAGATTTAAAAACATAAACAGGTTTTATATTCGTAACAACCATTCATTATTATTTTCATTATTATATTCACAAAAGTATAAACAACGTTATTATAATTATTGTAATTTCTATGGTTTCAAACTTAATGGAAAGATAACGATATTTTCTTTTAATGTACCGTACATTAAAGGGGAAAACTATGTTCTGTTAAATAAAGATTACACAATCCACCATCTAATTTACAAGCACAGTTAAATTTATGTCTAAGCTAGTATAATAAGTCAATACCATTAACACACTCTATGGTATATATTACAGAAAATATTTTGTACTAGATGTTGGATAGTGGATAGATGATTGATATTTCATCATTCCCCTGCCCTTATCCCACTCTAAGTGGGGTCGGCTCAACATGTTACAAACATTTTGTCATACGCTTTGGCTACGTATTTTACGGCCGGCCGCCTGCCTGAAGTCAACTTGCCTTAGACGCCTTTTACGACACCTTGGTAAGAAATGAGGGGGGGTCTATTTTATGCAGCCGGATACCACACGGCATAATAGTGGATAGATAGTTGTTATTTATTTTTTCAATACGACAGCGATCAACAGTAGCTGACGATTCTTGAGCAGGATAAATATATACCTACGATAACTGTTTTAATAAACGTAACTTCATATAACTAAAGAAAAACATTTTTATACTTATAAGCGATTATTATTTATACTTTCGAAGCCCTTACGGTATTATTTTATTACGGAGAATATGCGATTACTTTAGATTTAGTTATAAATATACAACGCCAAAAAAATATATTTTTCTAACTCCCGAGTAAAGAAGATTTGTGTCAGATTATGAAAAAGTAATTCCATGTTGCTCGTTGTTTATCATAGAATTACGGCGCAACGCCAAATTATAAAACAACGGATTTTGTTTTTATATATACTAAATTTAATTAAAATAAGGGTCACCATAAGATCACAAGACAATGAAAGAAAGACAAACGAACGAATTTTCGCATTGATAATATTAGTATGAAGATGCAGCGGAAATAAAGTGAATAAGTTATGGGGCCAGTTAAACCAAAGTATAACATAATAAAAGCAGTCTTTAATATAATACACAACAAAATTAGAAATGGAGAAGGTCTATCTGTCTGTTACGCTTTCGGGGCTACTCCGCTGGAACAGTATTGATAAAATTTGGCACAAATAAAGCTTATATACCGGGCTAACATATACTTCCCGTTTATCTCACTGGAACGGGAAAAAAATATATTCGGTTATTGAGGGAACTTTAACGGTTTAAGTTGGCGCGAATGAATTCGCTGGTACAAATAGTTCTTTATAATTATTTTAGCAAGAAATTGGAATACATCAAATGCAATAAAAAGACGTCAACGACATTTGTGGCCGTAATGCGTAGTGCCGTATTGCGGATATAAACTATCGAAAGTAATAGACTCAACGGGGTGTTCCAAATCGTATTATATATAGGGTGTTATATAGCGAAATATTATTGTACTCCGACTTATATAGTCGCAGGGAAAGTTATACGTTATCTTCTTTGTGTTATTGTTGCGAGTTTTTAACGCCTTATTAGAGTTATATTAACTAAAGATATAATAATTTTGGATAAGCCGTGAAAGCGTGAAGGACAGAAAGTCACACAGACTTTCGCATTTATAATATTAGTATATAATGTGGATTAAATACCCTACGGTGTAAAATAATGTATCGCTAAATTAACGTTTATGGGATTGATATATTCACAAATGACTACATAGCTCTCCAAATTACCTACTTACTTAATAATAAATATATTTTTTTTTACGCGGATTATTGCAAAATCATTTTATTATTACTTTTATATATTTTTTTATTATAAGCTGTGATGACAGAACGGTGAGACCGTGTGACTCTTCCGAGAGAATCACGGTATCAAACTTCGGGCAGACACCAATGAATTTTTCTGTTAAAACTTATGAGTATAATTGATTTTGCAAAAGCGGAGATAGGAGGCCTATGCCCAGCAGTGGACATACCAGGTCTTTACTTTCGATAAAATATTTGAAATAGTCGGGAATAAAAAAGAATAGTGTAAGAATGTTAAGTGAAATAAATATGAATTTTATTATCGTTGCAAAATAATTATATGATTACTTTTATATTATAGAATTATACAATGTAACCAATAGTTCTATAAATGACGCCATGTGTTATTCTGACTAAATATCTGGTACATGAATAAATAATACTGAATGTTTCGAACTACCGTTACACTATGAAAGTAATATAAAAGTTTTTTTTTCTAAATTCGTTACTGAATGAAGCTCGATTGCTTTAACTTTGACGTTATTAAACCATTATTTAACCTTAATTTAATGGGATAATTGTAGTAACTTTGTGTGTAAAAGAAAATAAATTTGGGGAAATTATTAACATATCCTGTTCGAAATTATCTTGAAAAATATAAATTTACGGAACAAATGTGTTTTTCCGGATAGTTATGACTTAATTTTTACCCAAAATTGGTAGATTAAATGTTCCTAATCCAAATTAATATCTTGTTAAAAATATTTATTTAAAAGTTTAAGGTTTTTTGTTTGAGGGATCGGCGAAAGAAAAATGCCGTACACTCAAACCATTTTCATACGATGTAAGTATGTAAGTAAGCTTTAAGATATATGGTTATTATATCTTTTCTAGGTTACTACATTAAACTATATCATCGTATATTCATACGATATGATCTATCTCTAAGTCTTCTTTAAATAACTTATACTTTATAGGTTATTTCCAAAAAGACAAAACAAAATTATATGTTTCGGTTTACTTCGTCAATTACAGACCAAGAAGCAATTTTGTGATATATGAGGGTAGTCAAGATTAATATCGTGGCTGCGACGAACCAGTAATTATACATGTAATTACTAATTAGTATTTTCGTCTCCTTTCATTAATCATATAAAGAGAATGTAAAATTTATCAACCTCCTGACCTTATTTGGCCAGGATTAGGAGGATTAGGAGGATATTGTAGCCGATCCCACTAACGAGAGTGGGGTCGGCACAACAAGTTACAAACATGTTTAGCTACGTTTTTCACGGCCGGCCGTCTGCTTGACGTCAACTTACTGTAGTCGTATTTTACGATCCCTCGGTAAGAAAGAGGATGGTCTATTCTACTCAACCGGATACCACACGGTGGGTCAACTTACCTTAGTCGCCTTTTACGACATCTCGGTAAAAAATGAGGGTGGTCTATTTTCCGCTGCCTGATATCACACGGCGGGTAGCTTACCTTAGTCGCCTTTTACAACACATCGGTAAGAAAATAAGGGTGGTCTATTCTACTCAGCCGGATACCACACGGCATAAACAGGATGTAACATTATACATAGGAATTACTTTTTTGATAAAAAAAACCTTGTTCTTAATGAATTTTATTACAGCAATTTTACGTTAATATGTATATATTATAGGAAATGAAATCAAATTATTTCATTGTCCTATTTATCGTAACGAATGCAAAAATGAATCTTAAGTGGTGGCCGCAGTGTGCCGCAGTGAGTCAACTCAGATATAGTCACCGGCAAAACCTTGTAATCCTTACATATTGTAAAATAAAGTTCACCGCGTCTGTATGTTCGCTAATTATGTTGTATCGTATTATGTTATTATATCGATAATATAATTTATTATTTCGAAGTCATCGCAAAGTTCAAAATGTCGTGCGCCAAAATATCGATATCGATCGAAAATTGACTGAGCCACAGCAACACGTAGCTGGGTCTGCTAGTTTTGTATAAGTAATGAGCATGAAATTTTCTCTAAATTTTATTTATATCCTATAGTGTGAATTCAAAACACCCAGTATTTTATGGTGTTGAAAAGCAAATTATTAATTGAAAACAAAAATTGATTGAAATTCATTAGTGAAGATAGCGCCATTTTATTAAAAAGTAATAATAAATACAGTTCCACAATTTCCTAACTAAATGAAACTTATATTCTTTATTAATTTCCTAAAAGTCTTTTCTCAGACACAATTATGAATGTTAAAATTTATCTCGTGAATGATTTAATTACTGGGTTCTTTAATTACGCCGGAAAATTAACAATTTACTTATAATAATTAATAAATATACATATACATACAATAAATATAAACATTTATTGTCTGATGGGTAATATACAAAAAAATAAACTAAACTAAAAAGTAACATAGGTAAGCTAATATTACCCCAGAGAAAAGGATGCGTCTCAGCATTTTGCTGCAATATGGTTATTGCAGCACTGATTTTCAGACGTACCCTAGGAGTGGCGTCCCGGACTTGTCCGTTAGTCACTGGAAACTTAAAAATCCCGTTGATTGATATTACCTCATGACATTCACAATAATAATAATAACACTAATACAAACATTTATACTAATTTCAGCCTATACCTACTAACTAATACTAAACACCCCCGTGCACTTATTTTAGTAGGTACAACTGCGAGGAAGATTATGAAATATTTAGTGTATTAGATAAAAAAAATCTGTTTTTCAAGTAGATGCTTCTTCATTTTGAATTTAAAACTGTTACAAAAAAGGATGCACCTTTTTTGTCCTGGAGGAGCGTGAGGTGCATGTTAAATATAAGCATGACGTGATGCTGCTGCCAGGATTGGCTCCAGACGTAAGAACTCCTCAACAGTTGAAGTAGAGAGATGAAATTTTGTTCAAAGCTTTTTTTTAATTGACTTGTTTATAACAAGTTCACCTTTTGTGATTCGAATACGAAGTTATAGAATACCTTTTACAAGGAACGAGTTTATAATAAAATTGAGCCTCAGTATTTAGGCCAGAGCTAAATTTCCCCGGAGAGGGAAACTGACCGTCGACTGATATTGATCTTGTAACTCGAAAGTTTATTAATACCATCTTTATTCTTAAACAAGATATTTAATTAAAAACGTAGAAACTCTGACATTTCCAGCGTGATCTAGATATTTTTTAAGTTTAATAGATTTTATTATTATTGTTCCTTTTTTCGTTTTAAAATTTATATTACTAAAAATATTAATAAAAATATAAATAATATATATTAATAAATATAATAAATAATATGTATTAATAAAAGTATCATAACATATTAATGTTATGATATTTTTTTTAATATATATTTTTAATGAAAAAAATATTTGTTTGCCAATTTTTTTATATTTCAATATTGTTGTCTAATATGGGTGACAAATAAAATATACTAGTAATCCAATTTATCGCAATTTATTGAATCAATGAAGCAAACTTTATATTTAGAAGTCCTACATGCTAAGTAGGTTTTACTCTACATCCAGCATCCACATAAGAGTCAAAAAAAAGAAAATAGGGTTAGGGTATTCATCCCGCTTCTATTCCATACTCCACTCTCTTTGCTAATATTAAACTTAGATATAACATAGCTTAAATGCGCGTGGGCAGCTGATAGATATTCCAGGAATTTTATGGGAATGTACAGGTTTCATGGTGATGCTTTTCTTCACGGTAAAGTAATATATTGTAAATATTGAAGATAACTTTTTCTAATAGAAATTTATTTGGCACATGTTTCAGCTATATAAAGGTGACGCGCTTTTTCTTTTCTACCATCAAATTCAAATTCAAAATATTATTTATTCAAGTAAACTTGTAAACAAGTGCTTTTGAATCATCAAATTTACTTTTGCATCATAGATTATAACATAAAACCAATGAAAAATCGCAACATACTGAAAAGGAATTATTGTATAGCAAAGTCTTAATTTCTTATATACCATGGAATAGTCTAAAGCTACGCCTATTTTTATAAGATAGCAGTTACTGATGGCATCGTAATTGCTGAAATATGAAGACAGGAATATACTTTTTAGAGACAATTTATCGAGAGTGGGAGAGCTTATAGGCAGCCTGTGAGTGCGAGTGACCAACAAATAATAAAAGAGTGAAAATAAGAGACCTATACCTATAATAAGAGACATAGGTTGCTCATTACGCTTATTTGATTTCTCTTTTTATTTCCGATGGACACATTTCAGGCTGGTTCCCATACTCTAGTATTATTATAATTCTGTGGAATTTACGCTTGTAGTCTAAGTCAGGGTGAAACTTGTCGCTAGCGTGGTACAGCGGTGTACCGCAAGGAGCATGTTGTACATATGGGAAACAGTTTCGAGCGCATAGTCTGTTCCATCAGAGGCATGTTTTAACCACGTTGTAACTTTAGGTGTTCGAAAACGGCTTTATGAAAATTGGAGTGTAATGCGTAAACCTGTCCCAGTCAGTTTCACTGTACTAATATAGTTTTGTAACCGACTTCTTTGTCAACCGATGGACGTTCACTGCTGGATATAAGTCTCTTTATGGGATCTCCACACGATTTTGTGCCACTTGAATGCAGACGCTCCCTGCAACCTTTTTGGGGTGTAAGGGAGATGCTAGTCCCAATAAGTCCCCTCAATTGTCAACCTCACCTGCAAGCAGTTCACCCTGAAGATTAAACAACGATGCTCAAGCGACCGACAAATGGCGGTATAACCATTCATATAGCTGACCTAAATTGTACTAGGCCGACAGTGGGTAGCAGCATTGTCGGTGCCACGTGGTTAGGACTGCGATCACCAACCCACATGCCAAGCGTGGTGATAACTGGCAAAACCTACATGGTTAGGCACAATAAAACACAGTCTTGTAATGAACACACAAAATTCTGGCGGCCGACTACAACGGATACCTATCGCCATTTATTCCAGGCGACTCAGAACGAGTAGCATCTGATAAGGAATTGATAAAGAATTCTAGGAATTAAATTTAATACTACTATAATTAAGTCATTTGTTAAGCAATTTGTTGAACTTGGGACAAAAACCATAATAAAAAAATAATAATTGCAAGAATCTTATGTCCAGCATTCAACGTCTTTTGTTTGCGAGTGTCTTTTAATAAATAGTTTTAACTTGGTTTTCATCAAGATTTTACTAACTATTAAAGTAAACTGAACCTCCATGTATTAGTAATGTGCACCCTATATATATGTCATGAGGTCTCTGTGTGATAAACTTCGAGTTTGTGTTTTATTTGCCCTCATTCCTGCTATTTAAGGTAGGTAAATTAATTATCCAATGATAATAATCTGAAGTATGGTTTGATTATTTTTATCCCCGTGCCACTACTTATTTCATGAAAGGTGCAGTTGTCAAATTGCAGTTACTCTTAGATGAAATGGTTTGAAAAATATACGAAGAGTTCTATATCTATAAGTTCTCGGTTACTTAGATTACTTATACAGAGTACATGGTCTATACTATTTTAGAATACGTGGAAAAGAGAAGTATTTAAGTCTTTTACAGTTCGATCTTACGCCAAGTTACCGTATAAACGTTGAATTAACATAAGCACAGCAAGAAAAAGCTCCATTCTGTGAGAAAAAATTAGGATAGTTCTTATAATGAATAGTTTTCTACGAGTGTTTCAAAGTCAAAGGAAAACAAAAAGCATAAGTCCAATTAGAGGCACGTTAATTAAAGAAGATATCTGAAAATAAGGACACGAAATTCACTAATTATTGTTTAAGTTGAAATCTCAAGAAAACAAAAGAAAAGTGTGTTTTGTGACTTTCATAACGTACTCAAAGAATATGTGCAGCTTAAATGCACCACTAAGTACGTCAAAAGGATGCTCGTTTAATGTTTAATGGATTAGAATATACTTTTGTGAATAACTAACAGCCCTATTAAAATGCAGGAACATGAGCATGCTACCACGATTTTTAAAATTCACCTCTGAGACAATAATGTAGTACATAAAATTGTGAAAGTATATTGTTTTAGTAATGAATCCAGTTTTTGAAAAGAGAATAAATGAATGCAATCCTTTCGAAAAAATTTTCATCAGTCATTGAATAAGAATAATATATTTATTCCGTTCTTTAGGTTCCATTTTTGTTTATTTTAAATTTTTTTTCAGCAAACGTAAGCAACTACGACAGCAGTCACGATCAAGTGCACAGCCCACGAAGCGGGACAATCACCGGAAGTTTTCAGGTAATTCTGTCTAGCTGATATCATTTCTTGAACCTGCATATTTCCTGTATTTAAATACATCTATTCATTTTTTAGTTCCTTATGTTTAGCTTTAACACAACCTGCTGTAAGCCTTTCAATAATCATTCAATGCAGCTAAATTGAATAAGAATTATTTGCTGTTTTTAAACAGTCATCTTCCTTTTGCCTTTATCTCACTCATAATAAGCTGTGATAGCCCAGCGGTGAGACCGTGCGACTCTTACGAGGGGAACACGAGTTCAAACCCGGGCAGGCACCAATGAGTTTTTCTATTAAAACTCATGTGTCTAATTGATAATTGCAATTTATCACACGCTTTTCGGTGAAGGAAAACATCGTGAGGAAACCTACATATCTCTAGAGAATTCTGAAGATATGTGTAACCTACCAATCCGCATTGGAGCAGCGTGGTAGGTCTTAGCTCCAACCCTTCTCTCCGGAAACGGAGAGAGGAGGCCTATTCCCAGCAGTGGGATTGTAACAGGCCGCTATTAATAATAAAATTGAATAATAAATAATTTTGTATCCAAATACAAACACTTTAGACGTAGAAAGGAAAATTGGTATTGTCAATGTTACTAAACTGTTACGGAACTAGCTGTAAGTTCTGTGTAACAGTGTAAAAGTTCCAACTTTGAATGAGATTTCTTGCACCTTTTATTCTATAGAAACTTTTTCATTTGAAACGAAGTTGAATGAAACTAGTTCTAAAGAGTCTAGCTTACATAAATGAAACATAAACACATCACTTAATGTGTAGTGAATATTTGTATTTTGAAATAGGAATTTCATATTTGGTAAGTAGTATGACGCAGAATGGCCATCATTAGAAATAGTAGTTGTCTTCACACTCTGGGCTGTTAAATTCAAAAGAAGAGTTGACAACATTTATAATTATTTGTCTCTAAAAGATTCACACAGTAATTTGAACAGAATTAATTAAAACAGTTGCAATAACGATTATTCGCATCGATTTCCCAATTGTATGGCGATTTGTCGAAGACGCGGTGCGCTGGCTCTTTTCATGCCGATCCCTTGTTAATAGATGGCTGCCCCGCTGCCACAGTAACGACACTTCGAAAGTAATAATATATATTTTTTTATTATAGCAAAATAATTTTATTATTACTTTTGTATTATGGATCTCCGCAAATTAACGCCTAATTCTATAAATTATTTAACGATACTTCGCCTGAGTGACGTCCAACGTCACTCAATTTAACATTTTAAATTGTTCAAACATTTCGAACGCCGTCAAATATATTTGTAGAATCTGTATATATAAATTTGCTCTATAATAAATAATAGTGTTTAGAAAAATATTCGTTTTATAAAGGTTAAATTTGTCCAATCTAAGATGTTTCATAGAAAATTTATTTATAAATCATTTCACTTCAAGCATATTTATATTATTATCAATATACTAATATTATAACTGCAATATAAATTTGAACATCAAAAATGCATACACTCCCGTGGCATTTTTAATTAAACACTTTTAGCTCAAATGACTTGAACAGCGTCACTAGGCTGGATAAGGAGTCAAAGCAACGAGTATGCAAAATGTGTAGCTACTAAAACTTTATCTGGTGATACACCTTATACTTATGTTGCTTTATATAGAACGTTTACATAAGTCTGTATGTAATAATATGAAAATGGTGTGGTTATAGTTATATTTTTTTTTCATAGTACCTAATGCATCATAGTACTTCAAACCCGGATGACGTTTGGGAAACAACAGATGTAACCTTGGAAAGGGGGTTGAGCGGCCTTGGACTAAGTATAGCGGGTAGCGAGAGTGGCGGTGACGTCAGCATAACCAGGATAGCTCCTAATGGCGCTGCAAAAAACGATGGTCGTTTACAAACTGGAGATATTTTGCTTCAGGTAAATAGTTGATTAATATTCAACCGCTACTTAAAACTATATTTTTATACATTTTTAGAAAAACTCAGTTTATATCTAAGCACGCTGACTTGTTTACGCGTGTGTGTGTTTGTGTGTGTGATTATGTACAATAAATTTTACAACAATTTCTTAACATAGCTCTAGGTTGTTATTAGGCTCACCCCAAAGGGAGCTACATGCACATGCCCCGATTAGTTTTACAGAAAATAATTTCAAATTAACTCAACCGAGAAACCAATATTGAAACTTCACCGGAACATACCTTAAATATCACAAGACAATCGCGCCATTTCGTTGCCAGAATGTATTAATACCACGTATCTTCTTCTTCTTCGTCAGCCGATGGACGTCCACTGCTGGACATAGGCCTCTTCATGGGATCGCCACACCACACGATCTTGCGCCACCTGGATCCAGTGGCTCCCTGCGACCTTTTTGAGGTTGTCTGTCCACCTCGTAGGGGGTCTACCGACAAAAGCGGAAAAGCGCAGCGTATATTATATTATTATACCACGTATAATAACATAATATTAAGAATTGAATTTGTAGTCGGTTTTAATTAGATTGAAATAAAATACAATTTTCTCGTGTGAGATATTAGTTTTTATTGAAAAGTATCGACTAAGACGTGATCAAAAACACCAATTTGGGAACATAAGAAAGATTACTAAGTCATCAAAAACACTTTTATTTATATGCATTGTACAAAATTTTCATCTAAATAACAGCTACATATTAATAAGATAAAAATCAATTATTATTTTTTTATTATAAGATACATCTGCGATCAGACTAAGGATTATGAGCAAATCTGATGAGTGTTTTTGTTTTGTGTCGGTCGATCCTCATTAAGACTTGACACTATCCGTTGCAAGTCAAGAATGGAAATACTTTTAAGCCTCCTATTAAATTTCTCTTCCAAGAGCTGGCCGGCCAAGTTATTGGGATGATCGCACGTCTTTCCTAATTGTGGAAATATTTAGATTTTGGTGTATTTCTTGATTAGTAACGTATGAGGGTACTTTATAGAATTAGGCGTTACTTTGCGGAGATCCATAATACAAAAGTAATAATAAAATTATTTTGCTATAATCCGCGATACAGTAAATAGAAAATATATATAGTGTTATTATTTATTACGTACGTATATATACGTATTTTCATAACCGATACGTGCAGGATTCGTAAGAACCCATGCACAAACCTCCGCCACTTCCATCACAATACACAAGCACTACACACGTTTACTATCACAAAGTCAACAATCGTTTCGCCCCGCAACCGAAGCATCATCAGGAGATAGACTCCACGATAAAATCGCAAAGCCTTTGCGATTTTGTCGTGGAGTCTATCTCCTTTTATTATTACTTTTGTACCAGGGTACGTTAGATATAGAGCGCAAGATAATATTTTAACTCTTTGTATGTTAGCTGTATTGGAGTTGCATGCGCTACCCCATAGTTGGGCACCATAAGCCCACGTAGGCTTTAAGATAGACTTGTATATTACCAGTTTATTATCTACTGAAAATTTTTAATTGCAGAATCAAATAACAAACAAAAATATTATAAAATGTAAAATTATGGGCAGTAACACAGACCTAAATATAAATTTGGACAACCTTATTACTTTGGGATCTAATTACAGTTCCAAACCAACCAGATCCATTTTAATATTTACCCATTTCGCGTAATGGATATTTAAGCGTTTTTTCACTCTTTGAAATGGTTTTAGAAGTATAGTTTATCTGTGTCGTGTCTTTCGTTTACTTCCGTATTTTTGCACATAGCAATATTGGAATAGAGTTAGTTAGGAATAGTAACCAGATATAATTTAGTCTTAATAAAATATTGTGGCTTAAATTAAAAAAACCACCAACATTTATCATAATTAGGTAGTTAGAAAAGAAAAAATAAATGATAAGATAATGAAAGATGTTACTCGAAAAAAAAGTTGTCAAATTGTTATAATATGAACCTATATATCTAAAACATTTTTAATTAAATGAAAATTTTCTGTTGAGTAAGATGACGTGAAAAATACACAATCTTATATATATAGCTCGACTCGAATGCTTTATAATTTTTCCTTAATGTGTAATAAATTATTTAAAGGCGGACCTTAAAGTTTGCTCAATTTGAATACCAAAGTCTCAGTGATTCGAAGACCTTTTCTTTATTAAATATTAAAAGTCTCAGTCGGTATTTTCAGATATAAACTAAAATGAAATATGACAAATGTAAAATGATACAATTTCATTTCATTGTACAATGCATTAATTCTTAAAATGTGTACCTAGCGAATAATTTTAAAGTATGGAAATGTCATCATAACTTGAAATCATTTACTAAAAGTAATAGTTCTTTACTTTAATTTATCACTGCTGCTACACTTTGATATCATTTAGGAAATCCGTAAAATTGTTATTTTTTAATAATTAAACGTAGAACCTTTTATTATTTGAAAATAACGTATGTAATACGAAAATAAAAATTAACGATTATTTATAAACCTGTATGAATATAACTAATAATAATATTCAAAAGATAAAGTTTTCAAAGTACAATATTGTAAGATATATATTTATACGCATACTATTGAGAACAAATAATTACGCTTTAAAGTCATATATCAAACGAAGTACGTTCGTTGCGTGAAACCAAACCAACCAAATATTTTGGTTTATTTTATAAAATGACTTGTTTCAGTCTCGCTGTACAAATAAATCATATTTTATTGCTTCATGTGGTATCATGAAGTTTATTTATATTAACGACTTTATTTAAAAACAAAAACAAATAACGTTTAATGAAGCTAAAAATTATTTTTATAATCATCAATCAAATCATCAAACTCCGTAACCTTTACTTATATGTATATACTATATAAAAAAATAACAAGCATTTTTATATATAAAATTAGTAAAAATGTAATTGCTAAAAGATTGCTTTATAACATTCTAGTATTAGTAGTAGGTATTGGCATAATCATCGGTTTTTCTAAACTATAAATGAAAAATATCTTTGCACTCAAAATCGACTAGAGTGCCCGTGATAAATATTTCTTATAGTTTAGTACTTTTTCCATAGATAATTCAATATTTTGGAATTCTATCGTATTTAAAATATATATTCATACTGAAAAATGGTCTGATCCAGTTGGGATTAGCTGGATATATTTTTTTTAATAATGAATATAATTCTATGATGATGAAATAAATCTAGATGATGACGAGCTCATGAAGATTATAACCAAGGATTAGTAGAATATGACATAAAGCTATAGAGATACAACTGAAATTGCAGTCAGTTACAAAGCTCAAGAAAGCTTGTCTTGCGAAGGGTACTTGTTAGTTGCTACAAGCGCTAAAGCTGCGATACTAACGAGTTTGTTGTACCCCGGGTAGGGTTAGTCTATTATTCGTGTTGAAGAGAATCCCAACTTTTGTTCAGTGACGGATTCATTCGCAGGTCAACGACATCTCAGTGGAAGGTGCTCCACATTCGGTAGCCGTAGATGCATTGCAAAAAGCTGGAAATGTTGTAAGATTAGTGAGTAATGTTTATATTCTTAAAATACAACAATGATTTTTTTTTCAAATTTGAAATCCTATTCTGCACAATAAGTGTTTCCTTATTTAAATTGATATGTATAAACTACTAATGAAAGTTATTGAATTTTTTTTAGTTATCGTGTTTAGCAATACTAAAATAATTTTAGGAAACAATAATCTTATTATATAAAAAAGTTCCGAACTTGATATTTTATAATTTTTTCTTAAGGGTACTTAAAAGTAAATTACCAATAAATTACTCCCAAATATAGCGATCTAATTAGTTTTTATCTTAAATCCAAAAAAAATAATCATATATTTTTGCATTTGTTTGGTCAAAATTAATTATTCTTTATAAGTAAACTCGTATATTTTGTGGTTTTCCATTATTGATTAGAGAGTCAGAAGAGCTCGTAGACCAATGGTTGTGACGCTTTGTCGAGGAGTACGTGGACTAGGTTTAGGAATAGCTGGTGGAGCAGACGATGCAGCAGTCGGAGACGGCATCTTCATTTCCCATATTGCTGTAGGCGGCGCTGCCCACCACGACGGCAGACTGAAGCTCGGTGATAAAATACTAGCAGTTAGCGATGAACATGTAAGTATGAGGCATCTTGAAAATTGTTTTTGACTAATATAGATTGCTCTTTGATACAAAACCATACCTTTAAAACAGTAAAATACTACGCCTTGCTACTAAAGGTGTCAAATTTAACTTTTAATTTTTTACTATCTTTAAAATTCAATACTATTTTAAGTTTTAATTCCGTCGTATGGTACCTGGTTGAGTAAAATAGACCGCTCGATTTATTACCTAGGTGTCGTAAAAGGCGATTAAGGTAAATTGACCTACCGTGTGGTATCCGGTTGAGTAGAATAGACCACCCTCATTTCTTACCGAAGTGTTGTAGAAGGCGTCTAAGCAAAGTTGACGTCAGGCAGGCGACCGGTTGTAGAATAACTAGCCAAAACATGTAACAACATGATAACATGTTGTGGCAACCCTAATTAAAGTGAGATAAGAGCAGGATCATGAAGATTGTTTTAAGTTTTGATTACCAGCTACAAAATAATGAATAATTTTGTCATTCTATGCGTGATAATTCACTCATGCCTGAAGGTAGTCCTAAAAGAATAGACCACCAATCTCTACTATACCTATACTAATAATGTTGCATGTTGATTATTAGTATAAGAGTATTTATACTGTATAATACTATATACTATATAATAATCAACATGCCATTCACGGCAGACGGTTGGTTATCACAAAGATAAGTAAATAATTAAATAATATAGGTTAGATTGGAGGAACTGTTATACAACTTTAAGTCAATCGCCAGAACCTTGCGATGAACAATAAAATTAAAATTTATCTTTTCAGTTGACATGTTAAATAATTTATTTATCATATTTTTTACAGTTTGCCCTATATATTTTAAATTCAAGTAATTCTTTATTCGAGTTGGATTTTACAAGCACTTTTGAATCGTCATATTACAATGAAGCTATTATAACTCGTTCGGATAGCAAGAAACTCGGCGGTCGCTCTTTTCAAAAATAATTTAAAATTGATTACAAATCAAAAATTACAATATAATCTGGTGCGTAGCTTGCTGCAACTTAAATCCAAGCTTTCTTATCCTTATTATTCCTTGTGAAAAAGTTTCTCTTTATTTATTTTTTAACTTATGTAAAGGCAAGTCCAAAACAGATTATGGAATTTTATTATAAAAACGTTTACTGAAGCCCATAAAAGATATTCGAACTTTCTGAAGTCGTTACCTTGGTTTTATTATTTAATTTCGCTTAAATGATTTATTATGTTGTTAAAATTACTGACGGATATTATAAAAACTTTGGTTAGCTAAATTAGATTAAAGGTCATGACATCGTGTTGATAAGGGTACGACGTAAGTTTTGGGATAGTTGGATGAGCAGACGGTGCCCAGAGGCCCGAAGTCATTTTACGGTAATTGCTGTAGACAGGATCATATATCAAAATGATTGGTTTAAGTTCCTTTATAAAAATTTCGGGTTTTACACAAAAATATTTTAAGATAACACAATTAGAAGTATTAAATAATTATATTATAACTGTAGTTAATTATACAGCTAAGCCTCAAAATACAAAATGACTGAGATAGATAGAGATGTCTGGCCCGTTGGCGCAGTGGGTAACCCTGCATTTAGCGGCGCGGATCGCGGGTTCGATTCCCGCCGAAGGCCAACATTTTCTATAAAAAGCTTTTTGGTCCTTCAAGCCTGGGTGTGTATTTATATTTAAGTATGTATTTAAAATTATATACGTAGTATATTTACCAGTTGTCCGTCACCCATAACACAGATATTAGGTTACTTACTTTGGGGGTGGACGACCGTGTGTGTGTCTAATATATTTTTAAAAAGTAAAAAAAGACATATCAATGCAATGAATTAAAAGCAATATATTTGATGTTAACCAACCAATGTATTACAATTATGTATGCATTATGTATATTAATGTAATGTAAGTGTATTATGCAAATATAAATAAATTTGTTGTGTAGCCTATGTGTTATTTAATGTTTATACTTACCCGTAAATAAACAACTAAAAAGTGTGTTTCAATCTTTTAAAGTTTAAACTGTTGGTTTGTCAAAGCGGTACGAAGCCCTCTCTAATATTATTCAAGTCTATTCTCATTCCTTTTGTCTGATTATTTTGTATTCTTATTCCTTGTTTCATTATGAAACGCAACCCAATTGTCTACGCGTATATCTAACGTTTCCTCTTGGGTACACTTGACTGATTTAATCGATTTCTGCTGAACCGTAGGCATTTTCTCCTCTTTCTTACTTATCAATTGCATTCTTTAGCTGTTTGCCGTTTGTTTTTGATTTTAATTGTAATCGAACTGCTCGTGTATTCTTCGTAAATAAAACTTTATAAAGGCGAATTCTTTATTCCGGAACGCTCGAAAGAAATATATGCAGACACTCGTCAGAGTCTCGTTAAATCCTACAATGAGATCCGTTCGCTTTTCTCTACGTGCATATACTCATCTTGGTTCTGACGCATTTATTAGTTAAAGATATTCTTGGCAGATATTTTACCGTAGGCTATATTTTCATTGTAATTTTTTAAATGGTTCGGTATTGCTTTGTTTGTTTAATAAATACGGTGGTTAGTTTGGTTATTGAGAATTCCAATTTGATTTCGAATATAAGATAGGATTTAATTTTTCCAGATAGTCTAGTCTAGTCTAGAATAATGCAGATTTAATCGTTGCTTTTTACCGCTGTCTCAGAAAAGCCACACAGGCATTTGATTTAGGGTTTCTAATAAAGATTTATATATTAAGAGTTATTTCATTTACTAGTTGTATTGCTTACCTGAGTACTGACCTTATCGTATCACTGTACCATATTGTAATGCTTCAATCGTATCGTAGCACGTACGTAATTCATCATCATCCTCCTACCCTTGTCCCACACCAAGTGGGGTCCACACAACATGTTATAAACGTATTGTCAAATGATTCGGCTACGTTTTTTACGACCGGCCGCCTGCCTGACGTCAACTTCCTTAGTCGTATTTTACGACACCTCGGTAAGAAAGAGGGTGGTCTATTCTACTCAGCCGAATGCCACACAGCATGTAATACGTACGTGATTGTATACTGTTTTTTTCTTTAATTTTATTGTAATTTGTAACATCAAAACAGGCCCCACAAAATTTTCAACAGCGCTTGTCACAACAAAACTATGTGTATGTATTTAACCCTTGGGTTAAGAGCAAATATTTTCATGTTGCCTCAAAGACAAAGGGTCAGAGGGACAGCTATATGTAGTTCAAAAGCTTGAGTTACAAAATTCGTTTAGCAAGCACCTATATAGCTGTGGCAGCAAAAATTATAAAACGCCCCCGGAAACGTGTATAGCAACCACAGTTACTTTTGCGTCTTTTAACTTAGGTCATATATACCATTCCATATAATTTATATGTCTGAATGTTTTTAAGATTGTCAATATACACTAGTGTAGTGTATCATCTATGCATTAGTTTTTACAACGCCACCGAATGTCGCAATAATGCTAGTGAATGTGGGTAGTGTTTTTAAAACTTTATAGGGAAGTACATAGAGGTTTTATACTAGAGTAGGAAGCCAGCCTAAAATGAATTATATTACAATAAAGGGAAAACAAATGAGGGTGTATTGGTCTATCTCTCTTTTTTATCTGTGATTAGACAAAGATGAAGTACACGAGTTTCGTTCCTCTCATTATTTACTGTGATACTTTTATTTACAGGCCTATGGCTTCCCTATCTAGTATAAAAACTCTAAACTGAAAAAGTTAAAGAGTAGTAAGATATAGTTTAGTATCGGACTAAATTGAATTAAATACATAAACTCTTTTATAATCAATTACTAAATTAAATAACTTATTCTTTCATAAAGTCAGTTACGGAAATGTTAAATAGCTTATCAGTATTTTTTATGTTTATGAACCGGATATTTTTGTATAATGTCTAGTTTTTTTATAACTATATCCAAAAAGCAATATTTATAACGACATATTGCTTTAAACAGGGTGCAGAAACATCTTTGATAGGGGTTACACATAGCACGGCTGTCTCAGCATTACGGAATACTGGGGACCACGTGACGCTTGTTGTGTTACCGGCCGCTGGTTCAATTCCACCGGTCGCTCGAACTGCGCCATTATATTCTAGTGAGTTAAAGCCTTTTAATACTAAAAAGCCTTTAATGGTTGTGAATATAAAGATCAAAGTAAGTAAAAAAACTAAAGAAGCGGCCTGTTACAATCCCACTGCTTGGAGTAAGCCTCCTCTATACGTTTCTGGAGAGAAGGTTTTGAGCTAAGACCTACCACGCTGCTCCAATGCGAATTAGTAGGTTACACATATCTCCAGAATTCTCTAGAGATATGCAGGTTTCCTCACGATGTTTTCCTTCATCGAAAAGCGTGTGATTAATTGCAATTATCAATTAAATACATGAGTTTTAATCGAAAAACTCATTGGTGCCTGCCCGAGTTTGAACTCGTGTTCCCCTCGAAAGAGTCGCACGGTCTCACCGCCGGGCTATCACAGATCAATGTATAACTATTAAACTTAGTACAGTGTTATTAAGACCACATCATCTAAATCTAAATCATCGTCTGGTCAATATGTTCAAAACTATTACTTCTAGATTGTGATATTTTAGCACCAATTCCATTTACTCTAAGCTAAAGCTAAGGATCATTATTATTTAAAAATACTATTAATATATAATAGTGAACACAATGCACTAAAAGCTTCCATCACCGCTGCTATATATTTCTACCTATTAAAAACCAGAAACAAAGCTTACTGTGCTTTGATAACAAATTCAGTAACATTTTTCCACGTTGTAAAGGCGGTATTCAAAAAGCTAATAAACAAAACCCTGTTTGTACAATTTTGTTCGTAGTCGAAACTGTAATTTTATTTAAAAGGAAAAGGGGAAGTCGTTCTAAAATAATTATTACTTTCAGCAAAAACCCAAGCAACTTCGTGTTCAACGCTTCACGATCTCACAGAGGAGGAACTAAATAAAATACCAAGGTATAATTATATTTACATACCTGTTCATATTTTATAACAACCGCCACGTGTATTGGTTTGAATAAAATGTATAAATTACAAGTTAGCGTGTTCCATTCAAACTGTAAAACTACTTTTCATCAAGTGAGATAGTGCTGAATATAGTCTTATCCGTATAAGTCTGATATAAATATAATGGCCATGTGTTATGAACAATATAAAATATATATAATCAGCAAAGTTATCTTTTATATATATTTAATACACAATATTATCAATAATCAAAAAGTAAAGCAAGATAAATTTACTTACTTAAAAACTTAGTAAGGAATAGCATATTTTGAAAACATATGATATAATTAAATTATTAAACCCTTTTCGGGGGCATAAAACAAAAACAAATCAATATATTCAAATGACTTACATCCCAATCTCTTATAAACTATATATTTGAACTTTTTATAATTTGTCTACATAGTGACAGTTTTTTATTTACACGAATATATACGTAGTAAAAGTAAGAAGTATACAGCAAAATATGTTATTCTTTCTCATAATAAGTTCAAACATCGCACACACTCACCTACACTATCAAATATATGTATAGACACCCATAAAATTAACATATTTTTATAAATTAAAATTAAATGTTACCTTCCATAGGTAGTACATATATATACATCATATAGATCTATATATATATTCCATAGGTCTATATGATATATATATATATATATATATATATATATATATATATATATATATATATGTAACCATTATATAACCATTATATAAACCATTATATTTTACCATTAATAACCATTATATTTTGGATATTTACACTCTAAGCGTTTCACAATGTCTGCTAATGTATTATGTTTTGAATGGAAGTCCAGAATCCGATATCAACATCGAAAGGCCGCCAAATGTTAGTTTTTATTTATGTAATTTTGAGAAAAGTGTCAATAACAATATTTACTGATTCAGAACATTGTTAATGAATGATGTTATAAAACTTAATCTGTTGTATAAATTTCAATATTTGCATGATGATTGTAGGTACACTATAAAGATTGTAGGAATGTAATAAATATATAAAAGCTTGTTGCTGCGTATATTATGGACAAATTTCTCATATAAAACAAAATTCACCAAACTTTAATTAACGTTAGCGAACGTTGTGTTCGAAAATATTTAAATATTTTGTGGTATTTAATAAAACATCATACAAAGCGTAGGAATTTAATATTCAAAATCAAATTCAAAATATTCTTTATTCAAGTAAACTTGTAAACAAGTGCTTTTGAATCGTCAACATCTACTGCTGGTTCGGAAAGCTGTTCCTACCGAGAAGAAACTCGGAAACTTAAGAAACTCAAGAAACTCGGCGGTTGCTCTTTTTAAAATATAAATCTTATCACTACTTACATATAGTTATTAATGTCTTGTACAGGGTTGAAGAGGAGCTATATCCACGCATTTTTATCGTCTAGGTAATCTTCAATAGTATAAAAGGCTTTCTGAATTAGCCTTTTTTAATAGTATTTTTAAACTTCTGTAATGGTAAAGTTAAAGTAGATTGTGGAATTTTATTATAGAATCTTATACCCAAACCCACAAACGAATTACGAACTTTATTTATGAGATAACCGTTTTTCTGAAAGTTTCGTCACGCAGATGATGCGTCAATATTCGTATTTTTTATTAAATATCGGAAACCATATAGTGTGAAACATAACTCACATTTATCTAAATATGTATTTTTATGTGACCATTAAAGTTTTTTGATATTTCCCATTTCATCATACACACAACTGCGAAAACCAGATTTCAAACACGTGACCGTCACCAAGAGTTAATCACTAGGGATTATTCTCCCAGAATATATTCTCCAGCAAGAACGTTATCGTTTCATCCCCATGTTAATCTGTGAATAAGAATATCATAATCCACAAGGCATGTTTCGTTTGAAAACTAAATCAAAGACGATTTTAAAAAACAACCCTCTCTGGGAAATTTCAAATACAATTTAATATATTTCAGCCTTTATAACGACTCGATCTTGTTTTACTAATTACTCTTTGATTAATTACAGTGAGTAGATATTTTTCGTTGATTAATTATAATGAGTGGTGCGGCCAAAAGAAAGTCAAACGAAATATTTACTTTCTGCTTTATCTTTATTTATTGATAATTATCTTTAAATGTTAAGAAGTAATGTGCTTATTGTAAAAGAAGTCTCAATAGCTATGTGATCTGTATGTAATAGATTTTCTCAAAATCTACAGAACGGATTTTTATACAGTTTTTACTAAAAGATGAGTGCATTTCTTGCTGAAAGTTAATTTTAATAGTATAATGTGGTTTTATGTCTAGTGGTTTTAAAAACTTTTCTGCTGGTAGTTTTACTCGCGTACGCGCATAAACTAAGCAAGATACACTAAGGTAATGTACTAGAGGATTGTAGATCTACAAAAATACTACAAAAAAGTCTCGAATAGCATATCGCTATTTCTTATGGTTAACTCAGAATAACTATTTTGTTTTTTTTGTGACATGCCGCAGACACCGCTTGTCGTATATAATTTTTATTTTAGTACTAACCAAGTATGAAGAGATAAATAGAAAAATTTGATATTCAAAGGAAAAGCAGATGATGAATAAGTTGCCTAGTAAAATACAAAGCGTAAATTCATAGTGAAAGTCAAATGTCGTGTGAAAGCTGTGGATAATATTATATAGCAACTCTGTCTAGACAATGTTTCTAATCAACAGAACAAGAAAAATATCTTTTGGCTACACAATAACGCATCTTGCGAAAGACTTTCGTGCTCACTTGACTAATATGACCATTGTTATAGTGTATGTTGTTGTATTTACTCAGAAATTTATTAATATATCATTGGAATGATTACATTATTTATTGTTATTGCAAAAATAAGGTTTTATTTAGGTTAGATAAATTCTTATAATTATACGTAATGTCTTTTACAAATTGCATCTTCTTCTTTTTTTGTGCAAACCGTGGACATCTACTATTAGATCTAGAGAGTCTGTTCTAGAGATTTACTTTCTCATTTGGCGACCTTTTTAAGGTCGTGTGTACCTATTTAGAGGTCCAACATTAAGACCATCATGTTCGAAAACTTTGGTCTTAAGCAACTCTATTATCGAGATAGACTTGATAAATTCAATATGTGTTGTAATTATTTTAATGAATTGCTTATTTAGATGAGAATAAATTATGTGTACAGATGCGTACGAATGGTACGCCTCGTGCGTACCGGATCTCGGCTGGGTATGGATATAGTTGGGGGGTTGGGTGGAGAGGTGGAAGGAAGTGGTGGAGTTGAAGACGACGCTTGCGGTGTTTTCGTATCCGGTGTATCATCTGAAGGGGCAGCGTTCGGTTTGCTCCATAGAGGAGACCGAATATTGAGTGTTGACGGCCGGGACTTGACCCGAGCGACACATGAGCAAGCAGCTGCGGCTTTAAAGGTAACTTTATTAGTGTTACTTGTTGTAATTTCTAGAGCAATAAGTTTTCTTCCAGCCTTGTTTAACTAGGTCGAATCCTATATGATCTTTTATAAGTTTATAGTAGTAGGCAAATTACACGAAAAAATAATTTTAATTACAATTCGCAGTCAAATTTAAAATGTATTGTAAAAATGCGTCTTTTTGGTTTTTACATGTCAGGTACATGTATGTAGTCTTTATAAACTTTATTGTAAATAAGCGAATGTTTTGAGCAGTCTCGAAAAGATTTTAATAATACTTTTACTTAACATTCTGAAGGACTAAATTGCATCTGTTGTGTAGCACTTATAAAGCATATACTGGCCTAGTTTCAAAGTGTTTTGAAATGTACATAATATCTCTTTGCTATTATTTAAATAATGCGATTTCAAAAATATTTCCTACCAGGGTATTATGGATATTATAGATATAATTCCGCAAAAAGTATCAGCCTTTCCTACACGAAGGTTTTAATTAAGAATAATGATCATACAGTAGAAGATTTTACAATTTACACGGTAGAAGTCCAAGCATTTTACTTCGTTTAAGTCTGTAAATAAAAAAATAGTTAAAAGATTGACTGCCGAATTTTTAGCTGGTTCTTCTCTGTAAGAGTAACATTCCTAAACAATAGTAGCTTCATCTTATTAATCCATGACTATTCAATAAACTTGAACAAGCTTATTTTTATAACGATTATTTTGATTTGAATTTAAACTAAAAACTACTATTTAGACTAAGGTGAATTGTGAAAAATATTTTAATTTTATTTGAACAGTATTCGGGTAACGCAGTAACAATCGCCGCCCAATATCAGCCGGAACAATACGAACGATTACGCGCTCGTATTCGAGCCATCAACGCTGCGGCGATGTCGCCTCACGCAAATGTACGAAATACAACACATATACCAGTTCGTCCTGATGTGCATGTCGTTTATCAACGGTAAATTAATTCTTTACATTTATAAAGTATTTATTGTCATCATCATTATCAGCCCACTGCTGGACATAGCCCTATCCAATTACACGCCCTTAAGCCCGATCCAAAATGTGGCTCATGTTTTGGAAGTTAATGCCCATAGTCTCCTCGCTAGGCATGTGGGTTAGCAACCAGCAGGCCTCCAATGAACTACCTTCCCTCAGCTCCGTGGGTCGCGGGTTCGATCCCACCAAGAATAAAGATTTAAAAAAAAATCTTGGTTCTTTGACTCTATAAATATATTTAAGTATGTATTTAAAATTATATTTGTATATATTTACCAGTTGTATATCACCCACAACACAAGTATTAAGTTTCTTACTTTGGGGACGGAAAGCCGTGTGTGTAATTTTCCTATATATTAAAAAAGAATTGGTTAATACGTCTAAACGTATACTTATATAAAAATATTGATGCATTATAAACCAACATTTTACAATAAATCCTATCCTACTATTCTTACTATCCTATTCCTAACTAATATTATAAATGCGAAAGTTTGTAAGTATGGATGGATGTTTGTTACTCTTTCACGCAAAAACTATTGGACGGATTTGAATGAAACTTTACGGTTATATTTCGTTACGGTTTTACGTCAGAATAATATAAAGGCTACAATTTGTAATGATATAATGTAATATAACGATACATGTTACTAAAGTCGGAAAAAATCTGTCCTCTATGAGCTATCTTGGCGTACGCTGCATAAACCAATGGACCTAACCAAAGATGATGTACCGTAGTATTGTTTCCACTTGAATAGTTCTAAATAAAAGTCCGCAATATCATATATCTACCTTACATGTGGAAACAACTATGACCAAAATTGTGACTCATAACTTCAATTAAATTTGATACTATTTTACAATGCACATTTTAGTATACTTATAAAACTGGTTTAAAAGTCAATACATTTGTCGCTTAATATGCGCAGTATTTTAATGTGGCATACCAAATTTCACGCGAGCGAAGCCGCGGGCAAAAGCTTGTTTTAAATAAACTGTACAAAAGAAATTACCGTATTTAAGACTAGTTAAGTACCGTGAAATAAACTTTAGTACTTCTTAATCGTATCTAAGGTTTGTAAATAAAGAACACTACGACCTTTTATTGTATTATCAATAAAACGCAATTTTCTGTACAAATAAACGAAATAAAAGGTTACTTCAATTGAATTTCTATTTTATTTCAGGTAGCAGTGATCCAGCTGTGAAATAGAGTTGAATAAAATTTTATAAGCGTAGTTAGCGGACACACAATGTGGATTTTACAAATTAAAAGATAACATTATCTATTTTACAATGTTTTGTTCAAATAATATCTTATATGGTGAACCGTAAAATTTTACATCAAACATTATGTTTTTGATTACAAACGATTTCCATTCTGTGTATATTTCCTGCAGGTTTCTATTTATATTATGTGAGAGTTTGAAATTGAAATACAATCTAAAAGTGCTTCAGACAGATGTTTGACTGGCGCAGTTTTGCAGTGACTGCAACGGGTCGTTTGTTCGATTCTCGCCGAGGGCCAACATTTTCTATAAACAATTTGTTAGTTCGACTTCATTGACACTAGTCGTACTTCGAGCAGGGGTATTTATTTGTATTTAAATTAATATATATTTCTATATCTACATAAGCTGTGATAGCCCAGTGGTGAGACCGTGCGACTCTCTAGAGACGAACATAGGTTCAAACCCCGGGCAGGCACCAATGAGTTTTTCTATTAAAACTTATGTGTCTAATTGATATTTGCAATTTATCACACGCTTTTCGGTGAAGGAAAACATCGTGAGGAAATCTGCATATCTCTAGGGAATTCTGGGGATATGTGTAACCTACCAATCCGCACTGGGGCAGCGTGGTAGGTCTTAGCTCTTATCCTTCTCTCCAAAAAATGGAGTGAGGAGGCCTATTCCCAGCAGTGGGATATTAACAGGCTGTTACTTTTATATTTACATATATTTAAATGTCCCATATATTTATTTGTTTTTTTATGTTATATCTGCTATACTGTCATATCTTGTTATCCTCAAAGGGATATCATACTAAATTAGGACTCATAGTCAGGCGAGTAATAAGTGAGAGTGTCTCAACAAATAATATGAGGTAAATGAAACTAGTATACTTATCTCTCTCTAATGACACAGAAAAAAGAGAGACAGATAATAAATCTTAATAAATATTATTTTCAATAGACAACATTGTTGCCCTTATATTATAATCCCCTACTAGTATACTAACTCTATAAGTATCACACAAAAATATTTTACTCAAGTAGCAACACTCGTCGCTACTTAACTTTATTTTATAGAATGACAATGTCACAAATCTTTTTGATTGTCTCTATATCGTAAAACTTTTTTTATTTGTAGTTTCAGTGTTTTATTTTTATATATGTTGTATGAAAGGATTTTTTAAAGACAGTTGCTTAGTTAAACCCTACATGAACCTAAAAAATATTTTCTTTTTATCTATATTAATATTAACATTTATTTATTGAATACTTTAAACTTTCAATAACTTAGCTGCGATTAAATGTTACATAATTATTGGACATATCTTTACGTCCATATATACCAATAGTATTCAAATAATGAATGGAAATGAAGGCTTTATTACATGTTGATAAAGTACTTATTTTCTTAATATGAAACACAGCAAGTGAAATTCAAATCGAATGAAACATTGTCAATCACATAATAACATCAAAATCATCTCACTTCTTTTTTTATTAGTCAGTAAGTAGGTACAATTTATAACTTATTAAGATTGTTACATGTTATTGTTATCAAATTAAATAAACATCATTTTGAATCTATAGTCGATTCGAATAACTCGTTTAAGTCATCTTCAACGAAGAAATGACTTACCTCGATTTTTTCACCCTTTTTATTACATTACATGACTAACCTGTTGGTACATGTAGCAGTGATCCTACCTTCAGTACCAAAGACCGCAGGTTGGATTCCCGCCGAGGGCTAACATTTTTGTAAAAAAATTGTTGTTCAAAAGTAATAATTAAATTATTTTGCTATAATTCGCGATAAAGTAAATAGAAAATATAAATTTTCACACCTGATACATACAGGGTTCCCAAAAACACATGCTCTACAACCCTCCACCACCGCGTACGCGTATGCGTACCATGAACTTTTAGAAAACAATTCAATTCAAAGTCAGTACCTTAACCCAACCGCATTCTTTTCGTACCATGGAATGTGTTTGAAAAGGACAACGTTGTATGAACTATAGATAACTCTGTCTCTTTTACTTACATGTTTTTAGGACGCATTCGGAACGCTCATTCGGCAACGACTTAAAGTGTGCGTCTTTAAGACGTCATGGTATGAAAAAGCAAAACAATTTAGTTTACGTCTTCAATTGAGCCGCAATAAGAGTTCATGGTAGGCCTGCTGATGATGCTTCGGTTGCGGAGTGAAACGATTGTTGAGTTTGTTTTTTTGTTTGTTATTATGGATCTCCGCGAAGTAATGCCTAATTCTATAAATTAATTCATTGGTTCTTGAGTCTGAGTGTATTTATGTATGTAAGTAATTATTTAAAACTAGCTGAACTACATACATACATACATTCTTCTGCCCTTATCCCACTCTAAGTGGTGTCGGCACAACATGTTACATGCATGCTGTCACATGATTTGGCTACGTATTTTACGACCGGCCGCCTGCCTGACGTCAAATTAACTTAGTCGCCATTTACGACACCTCGGTAAGAAACGAGGGTGGTCTATTCTATGCAGCCCGATACCACACGGCACATACCTTAGTCGCCTCTTACGACACCTCGGTAAGAAAGGAGGGTGATCTATTCTATGCAGCCGGATACCACACGGCGAAAAGTAATAATTGAATTATTTTCCTTAAATCCAAGTTTGTTAAGAAAAAATGTAGGAACCACAATCCGTTCTCATACCTTATACATGCATTAACCTCACAAACAAAAAAAATCTTTACTTTCTACTTCAGTTGGAACTTAAATTCCGTGAGATGAATGTAATACACACTTATTACTAAACCTATTTAATTCTTTTCTTCATTTTTAATTTTTTTGAATGAATGAATTGAAGAAATGAGGGTGGTCTATTCTATGTAGCCGGATACCACACGGCACATACCTTAGTCGCCTCTTACAACACCTCGGTAAGAAATGAGGGTGGTCTATTCTATTCTGCCGGATACCACACGGCGTTTAAAACTATCTGAACTGGTGAACTCTTTACTGCTTTATAAATTTTTTTTCATACAAACCTATTCCTTACAGTAACGAACTCGAAAGAAAGATTTCGATTTCGATTTGGTATTTACCATTTCTGTGTCACCCATAACACAAGTACTTTGTTACTTACTTTGCGTATAGACGACCATGTGTCATTGTTCCATATCAAGTCGCAAGATTATGTTCCCATAAAATTTCATTAGCACTTAATTCCCAAATACTCCGTGCCGGTGAACAAGGACGACCTAAATAGCGCGTCGTAAACCATCGCACGGTCTGACGAGTCTATTAGATTAAGATAAAGCGACAACTCACTGTATCAAAGCAAAAAACTGATTTACAAAGCGATAGTCTTTTTGATTATCGAACTGAAGAAAAGAAAGATACGTCCTACAACTGGGTAAATACTTCCTTTCTTTTTGGAGAGAGATATTGAACCTTAGACCCACTACACTGTCCAATGCAAATTATTATGTTAAATAAATAAATAAATATATATGGGACATTTACACACACGGTCATCCGTCCCCAAAGTAAGTAACTTAATACTTGTGTTATGGGTGACGGACAACTGGTAAATATACTACATATATAATTTTAAATACATACTTAAATACAAAAACACACCCAGGCTCGAAGAACCAACTAATTGTTTTTAGAAGATGTAGGCCCTCGGCGGGAATCGAACCCACGACGCGTGGAGCTGAAAGTGGGGTCACTATACACTGCGCCAACGGGCCAGTCAAGACATGGTAGACATATCTCAGAATTTAAAAGCTTTTCTTGGATCATCTGCTTGAATCGTTTGGCTATAACAAAAGTCTTGGATACCCTGGATAAATCTGAAAGTCTTTTCTTCGGCGGCTTGGCCTGGGATTTATATGAGTCACTCCACTAGCGATCAGCAGGCCTATCACGAACTACATGCACACGCACGCACAAAATTTTAGATAACGATTCAATTCAAAGTCAGTACCTAAACCGAACCGCTTTCTTTTCGTACCATGAAGTGTGGATTGCATTGTTTGAAAAGGATAACGTTATACGAACTATACACAACTCTGTCTCTTTTAGTCACATGTTTTTAGGACACATTCCGAACGCTCATTCGGCAACGTCTTAAAGTGTGCGCTTTTAAGACGTCATGGTATGAAAAAGCAAAACAATTTAGTTTAGGTCTTCAATTGACTCGCAATACGAATTCATGGTAAGCCTACGGATCAGTGTTGCAAAAACGCAATAAAGAGATACCTATGCAGTGTCGCAACAAAGACATTGCGCCCTCCAGAAATCATAAGTTAAAAAAGAACCTGTAAACAGAACAAATCCCAGATACTGTCATTTATTTAGAGCATTAAACATATAAATTTGTTTTTTATAATTCAAAAACATTATAAAAAAAATTTAAATAATCAGCACCAATTAATTTAATTGTAAGATCTTTGATTGTTAGTAATAAGAGTTTTGTATCGTTTGTGTTGATGTAAATATTGATAACATTTTCGAACTGTGATATTAAGTGTAAATGTATGTATTATTACAGTGAAAGTTAAATATACATGAACATTAATAAACTGTATTTTTATTTAGTGTCCCGTATATGTGAGTGATTAAATAGTTCTCCCGAATTAAGGGACTCGCTTTGACTTTTTCCTTATTATCTAACGATTTCTCGATCGAGTAAAAGTAACGGCCTCTTATAATCGCACTGATGGGGATAGACCTCCTCTTTCTCTTTTAAGAGAGAAGAAATGGAGCCTAGACCCACCACGCTGCTCCAATGCGGATTCGTAGTTTATAGGGTTCCCCAAAAAAAATTCTTTAGAGATATGCAGGTTTTCTAACCGAAAAGCGTGTGATAAATTGCAAACATCAATCAGTCACATAAGCTTTAACAGAAAATAACTAAAAACTAATTAGTTAATTTCGCCTGCCCGGGGTTCAAACCCATGAAAGCTAAAAATTTAATCTTCGGCTTCATTTTCAATTCAAACATCTCAATTCTAAACGCGAATTGTTAGAACTACTTTGCTCGCTCAAAACGTCACGAGGGAAGTTTTATCATATTTGCCATAAGTTTTTCGTCTCCTAAATCCTCTAAAGTTAATGTTCAATAAAACTTGGGAACGGATGCCACTAAATCACATGTGACACATAGTAAGTTTTACAGTTCCATGGCAGACTACGTATTATGAATAATGAAGTATCTTCTCTGACTTAGCCTTCAGTTTTTATTTATTTTTATTTTTTGTACCCCTGACTTCGTTTTCATCAATCCTTAGTTACGTAATGAATACTTGTATGCTCCTGTATTCTCAATTACTTCCAAAAATAAGAGAGGGTACAATTCATTAGATACCAGACATTTACACGACCATAAATCATGGCGCAAAATAAACATTTCTTACGAGGGGATTCCCCAAAATATCATCACTCACTACATGTACACAGCGGTTATTAATCCAACTAATTGATCGTATGTACAATTTATAGTTTTCATCAACTGTGTCGAGGCTCGTAAAATCCATCCATTTGAACATCCGAATGGAAATATTTTGGAATAACGGGACGAAAACATTTATACAAATAATAAATTAACAACTATAAATTAACAAGAAGTAACGTTTCCTATAAGTCTTATGAATTAATTCTCATGCATAAACATGCTCGTTCGATCGATGCTTAATATATTGGTGGGTAGTAAAACAAAACATGACTGCATCAACTTTTCAAACATTACGACCCCAATGCAATCTGCACTTCATGGTACGAAAAGAGAGTGGTTGAGTTTAGGTACTGACTTTGAATTGAATCGATTTCTAAAAGTTCATGGTACTACCATGGCCTACTGGTCTCCAGCCATTCGGGGCGAATGTGGATAACAAGTTTGGTGTGGTTTAATTACTCACTGATTTGGGCAAAGATCTGCATATCACTCACGCAAACATACAGACCACTAACCAGCGTTATTAATATTAATTTGGTGTGACGTTCATACAATCCTATATATGACGCAATAATAATGAGCTTTTTGTCTTTGCATGTATGTCACGGTCGAAGTTTAACTCCATAGCGAGATAGGACCTAATATTTTAGACAATTATTACCACTTACCGCCTGTTTTTGATCCAAAAACAGTCCGTCGTGTTATTATATAACTGTGGTCTGTGAACTATAGTATATCATATCATATAGAGAAATAAATTTTTAGGGTGAGTTAAAAATAGTAGTAGAATTATTCGAATTAGTAGGATTGATGTATCGAACAGTCAGCCGAAAAATCAGATTTACGCAAACCTAAATCAAGTATTTGATTGCGAATACTTTTATTTTTAATTCTGTCTCTGTCATCAAGGGAGTCATAGAATTGTATTACTACTCTACTTTAATAATACTAAAGGACCTTCCCAATACCTAAGGAATCCTTAACTATAATTACTTTTAGTCTACTGTTTCAGCTGAATAAGCTTTGTGCCCATTTTTCCGAGATCGCCGAATGTCTCGAGAATTGATTAATCTTTATCCTGCTTAGCCAATTTTCTATCGGATCACTAGGCAAGGTTATACAACTGATATATCACTAAGACGTATAAAGCGTTTTAGCTTTTGAGAAATGTCATCCTTTATTGTACGAACAGGAGAATAATGGCTATCGCTAGCAGTGATTAGCACAGCGTTCATAATTATTATCATTCAGGTATTAGCCCTTTCTTAAGTACATGATTCCCGTTAAGTTACATTAGCTAAAAAGCTGTGATAGCACAGCGGCGACGCTGTGCGATCTCTTTCACGAGGGTCACGGGTTTAATACCCCGGGTAGGCACCATTGATTTTTCTATGTCTGAAAACTTATATGTCTAACTGATCACACCCTTTTCGGCGAAGGAAAACATCGTGCGGGATATATTAACCTATCCGCATTGGAGCAGTGTGGTGGGTCTTAGCACCAACCCTTCTCTCCAAAAACGGAGTATAGGCTCCTATACCCAGCAATTGGACATTAACAGGCCGCTACTTTTTATGTTTCGTTGCTTTCCATTCAATTTCTATCGCGTGAGAAGTTCAATTATCGAAACAAGTTTCCAATTTGAAAACAAAAAATGATACTTTTATTTTTGTTACCTTTGTTTATGTTTATTTTTGTTATTATATAGCAAAATCTAAAATAAATTTCGAAACATAGCAATGGAAAAAATTGATTTATAAAAAGTCATGATAAGAATTAGAAAGGCCGAGTTGATATAAATATGGTCATTACCAAGTTCGTTAGTTAAAGGCAAGTTTCTCTTCTTTATGTGAAGTTGAGTATGTAAGTTGTATAAAATTTGCGGTTTGCTAAATTGAAATTAAATGAAACAATCTGAACTTAAATCATATTTTGCTAAAATATATAAATATTAAAAAATGCTCATGCTTGACCTGCAGGCCTACCATGAACTCTTGTTGCGACTCAATTGAAGCACCTAAACTCCACCGAATTCTTTTCGTACCATGAAATGTGAATTGCATTGGGGTCGTAATATTTAAAAAGGATTATAATATTTGAATATTTGAATTTGATAATATTTGAAGAGGATATTTTTATGAACTATAGATAACTATAGATATGCCGAACGCTCATTCGGCAACGACTTAAAGTTAGCGTCTTTAAGACATCATGGTACGAAAAAGCAAAACAATTTCGTTTACGTCTCAATTGAGTCACAATAAGAGTTCATGGCCTGCTGTGCTTGTATCAGATTACTGATCATGGAAAAAAATATTATTTAATCTACACATCAAACCCTTAAGATCATGGTATAGAATTGTAAATTTCACAAAATAGAGTACTTGGTTAAACGTATAAAGCTGATACAGAACTGTTTTGTATAAAGAGATTTCCAGCTTACTCGACTCATTCTAACCATGTGACAACTTCCTCCGAATGCCATTTCTAGTATGAAATAGCATTTGGACTACACCAAACTGTCTAAAATCTAACAAAGATTCAGCAATTTCTAGAATAGTTTAATACAGAATACGGATAAATTCGTATCATGATTTAGAAATAATTTGATTATTAATCCATGGTTCATTGTTTTGACCTAGCACGTCCGCAATAATTAAGGGTCTCCTTTAATGGTTTAATCCGCGTTTGATAACCGAGAATCCAACTATGTAAACCATTTTGAAAGAACTAGTTATACGAGGATAGAATAAATTACCGAAATGTAACAGTTACAAACAGACGTAAATGCTAATAATGAAAGCCAACATACCCTATTCAAATATTCGACAAATTAATACGACGCTCAATAACGTTTTATTGAAATTTGCTCACAGTATTATTTGATTAATAACCTACTTATTCATAATAATTTAATCTATTGATCTAATTCGGAGGTACTTTGCTGTGGTTCATAACAGAAAACTAATGATAATATTATTTTCCTATAATCCATGAGCCAAGGGCGAATTGTAGTAAATACCAATTAGTTGCTGAAATAGTTTAGCATATTTTTTATTACGTCTAGTTGTTAAACAAATTTAAATATTATTGCGTTGTACTAACATTCACTTAGGTCAGTATTTGAATGGGCAACTTATATATGATGGGTTATTATAATATAAAAGTTTTACTACGTACTTGTTCTATGCGGTTAAAAGAATACTCTCTTTAGTTAAGTCGTTGGTCCTTGGTTATTATCACCTACAACTGATCATACTTTATAATTGTTATCTTAAGGATAGTTCTTTACAGGTTACAGATACTCGCTGTGCCTGGTTTGATTAAACCTATGATGAACAGGCCTGCGTATTAAAAATACCAAAAGTTAAAAAAGAACAATCAGGTTTAAATATATGTTTCTACGTAATTAAAGTGATACAAGATCGCTTTAATTAAATAGGCCAATATTTAAAAGATATATAAATTTTCTCCTCTTGTTTTTGATGAATTAAATAATTGCGTATATTACAAGAATTTATGATATAGTGAAAACTCTTGCAATGACCTATTTGCTATTGCTTTTTGCGAAAGTTTTAATAAAAAAGTTAAATTATTCTGTACAAGTGTCACGATATCCATACCTTAAAATGAACTTAGCTTTAAATGTTGTTTGAAATATCTGTGAAAGCAATGTATTGCTTGGTTTGGCACAGACCCAGAGTTATTTATCATTCGTCTATACAAACATCCATGCTCTTTTATATGATAAAAATACGTTACATGTAAATATCGCAGAATATCTTGCAAGTAACAATATATTACATTTTTATTATACTTTATCATCTCCATAGAGTTTTTTCTAGCAATTTAAATACAAACATCACTGCACATAACAATCAAAAACTTTTCTGTATTCTTTTGAGTTCTGTGTGTATATGTTTTGTAATCAAGATGAAGATACGATATCTATACTTACTATAAAACAAAGTCCCAAAATCTGTCTGTCTGTATGTAATCGATTTTTTCAAAAACTACTTAACGGATTTTTGTACGGTTTTCACTGTTCGGTTTACCGGTTTTGTTCGGTTTCCAAAGATAATAAAATACTTCCGGATGGTTTAAGTAAATAGCACATATCAGTATTATGTGAATTGTGTTAAAGAGATCGCGCAGTTGTTATAAAACTTGCTTGTCGGGAGCTTTAGTCGCGTGCCCTGCGTAAACCAGCAGAGATACGCTTAAGTAATATAGTAGAGAATTGTAGACCTATAAAAATACTACAAAAAGTCCGTGCTAGCATGTCTCTATCTCTCACGTTTAACTCTCAATAACTACTTTTATGTTCAAAATTTCAAAAATTCGGGAATGTTTAAATAATTTATAGAATTACGCGTTACTTTGCGGAGATCCATAATACAAAAGTAATAATAAAATTATTTTGCTATAATCCGCGATATAGTAAATAGAAAATATATATAGTGCTAAATGTATAGTGGACTATCCTTTTTTTCATACCCGTTACATGCAGGATTCGTAAAAACACATGCACAAACCTCCACCACTGCCACCACAATACACAAGCACTACACACGTTCACTATCACAAACTCATCAATCGTTTCGCCCCGCAACCGAAGCATCATCGGGAGATAGACTCCACGACAAAATCGCAAAGCGAAGCGTTAACCGAACACGCATTGTTATATAGTAGTCGGTTCAACCCCACCTTTATCTCTGAACATGTGCAACAAGCTTGAACTTGAAACATTTATCTGATCCTTAATGAGGGTGCCATTGTTATGCTTAATGATTTCTAATTGTTCCAACATATTCAATTTTAAGCTTTTTTCACAGGTGTGCAGTATTTCGAAACAATGGTCATTAGGAACTTTATGACCGCTTTCTAGCAAATGTTTCGCGAAATGTGAATTTAGTGGCTTATTATTCCTGATAGCGGCCATATGTTCTTTATTTACTTATTTTCAAGGGAAACAGACAGTACATGAAAAACTTAATAGCTAGGAAAAATATAAATAAATCACATAACCAATAAAGTTTCCACTAGTTAATAAATACATATAAAAGCTAACAGTATAAGGAGTAATATTGAATAATAAATAAACATTACATATGGCAAGAGAGAAAAAAAAATACACAAACACGCAAAAATAAAAATAACAAAAACACACAAAAGGAGAAAGAATTAGTTTCGGTTGTCACAAATAGGTTTTTTAAACTGAACTAAATTGGTGGCAAACATATCAATATGGTTATATTGTTTATTATAGTTGCTACAGGCTCTTGAAAGAAAATTGTTACCACCAAAATTAGTTCTGCACAGAGGAGTATACAATAACGAACGGTTTCTGGCACTCAACCTTTGACATCTGCAAAAGCTGTATCATCGGCAAATAAAAGAATATTACAATAATGGAAACATGACGAAACATCGTTTATATAAATATTAAAGAGAAGCGGACCAAGGTGAGACCCTTGTGGGACGCCAGAGGAGACAGGTAAAAATGATGAGCAATATCCTTTAACTGTTACAGCTTGCGTTCTATTTTCTAGATACGATTCAAGCCATCGCAGCAAGTCACCATGTATACCAACTTGGTCTAAGTTTTGGATTAACAGGATGTGAGGAATTTTGTCAAAAGCCTTAGAATAATCGGTATATACAGCATCAACTTGGGTTCCACTGTCCATAGAAACATAAAGGTATTGTGGGTATTCACGTATATTTGTTTCGACAGATTTACGAGACATAAATCCATGCTGTTCACTAATAATAATATTTTTTAGTAAGGGATAAATAGAGTCATAGAAGATTTTCTCAAATAGCTTGGGTATCGAACTAAGCTTTGAAATGGGTCGATAGTTTTTTATATCACGCCTATCGCCACTTTTGAAGATTGGTGTAATGAAAGTTTTTTTCCAAACAGTAGGTATTTCACCAGATTTAGTTGATTGTTTAAAAAGAATACTTAATGCTACTGCTAAATTATCACAACATTTTTTTAAGAAAACTGGTGGAATTGGTGGAATTCCATCAGGTTTTCATCCATTCCAGGAATTCCATCTTTAAAACGGGTTTCGAAATTACGACCAGTCTGACCCACATATGTATCATTGCATTCAGGACATTTTATTTTGTAAACACCATTCTTTTTCGGGCTTTCTAATTTATCTTTATTAATGCATAATATCTTTTTTAAAGAGGTATTACTTTTAAAACCTGATTTTATATTTGACTTTGTTTTAAATATAACTGAAATTCGTTCTGACAATGTTCCAAAATAGGTCTAACTGGCTTTGTACTTATTATCTTTGTTATGTGGCACCGCATAGAAGTGTTTTGTCAAATGCAACTTCTGTTTGTTTTTTAATATATTTTGAACTAATTGCTCATCGTAGCCATTGGAATGGGCCATCTGGTTGATTATTTGCAGCTCATTGTTAAAATCCTTTTCGAAAAGAGGGACTGATGATGGACTGATGAGGGGATGATGAAAAGTCTGTGTATATGACTATGAAAGGCAGCAAGTTTGTGTTGCCAGGGGTGAAAAGAAGAAGCTGGTATGATCGTATCCGTGTAGGTTGGTTTGCGAAAGATCTCAAACGTATGTTCATACGTTTGAACATACGCTTGAGATCTTTCGCGTGGTGGCAGTGGTGGAGGTTTGTGCATGTGTTTTTACGAATCCTGCATGTAACGGGTATGAAAAAATGGATAGTCCACTATACATTTAGCACTATATATATTTTCTATTTACTGTATCGTGGATTATAGCAAAATTCAAATTCAAATTCGAATTCAAAATATTCTTTATTCAAGTAAACTTGTAAACAAGTGCTTTTGAATCGTCAACTTTACTGCTGGTTCGGAAAGCTGTTCCTACCGAGAAGAGCCAGCAAGAAACTCGGCGGTTACTCTTTTTAAAATATAAATCTTAGAACTAGTTACATTTATTTATTACTGTCTTGTACAGAGTAGAAGCGCACCTATATCCACACATCCTTATCATCTAAGTAATCTTCAACAGTATAGTAGGCTTTCTGTGTCAGCCTCTTTTTAACGGTGGTTTTAAACTGCTGTAATGGCATGGCCAAAATTGATTTCGGAATTTTATTATAGAATCTTATACCCAAACCCGCAAACGATTTACGTACTTTTGCTAGGCGCAAAGCAGGAGTCGCAAGCTTATGTCGGTTCCTACTTTGTCTATTATATACATCACCTATCGTTTTATAATTCTTTATATTAAAATAATTTTATTATTACTTTCGGGAAAGTTTCGTAAATCACTGAAATCCACGCGGGCGAAGCCGTTGTTGGCACAGCTAGTATCTTATAAAAGTAATAATGACTATAGAAAATTGTTGTCAACTGCAAACATTCTTAAACATCGAAGTTCAAGGGTAAAATTCCGAGACGATTGTGGCGTACTACGGCTTAATCTTCACATACGCCTGGATTTGGAACGCGGCATCTAAGCAAATGTAATTAAGAGTTCAGAAATTGTTCTGAACCCATCATATATCTTGTTGAATTATTCTCGCCTTTTCTTCGTCAAATTTCATAGTACTATAAAGTTTTTAGTATCAGAAAATTTTCGCAAGGAATATTTTTGTACGCATATATTCCATACATTCCAAATTTTCTAAATTTAAATTTTACTGCAAATAAAACTTTTGATGAATAAGTTATACGTGAAGGGGTTATAAAGCATGTTTTTAAAGATTGAAAGGAAGAAGGGCAAAACTTTTATAGATTTTCATCAAAATTCGCTTTTATAAAAATTTCGCGCTTGAATAAAGCGAGTAAAATAGTTATTTTTTTATATTCATATGTATATTAGATATGGGTGAAATATTTTTTGTTTCACTAAGCATCTCAATTTATGACAGTTAGATCTACATACAATCACGCTATAGCATCTAACACTCATGAGGAGTGCCTGGCCTGAACAAGATTATCTTATCTACAAATTCTTCTGCTAATTAAGCCTTTCTAAGGAATTGTGAATTAAGCCATATATAATTAATTGTTAAATGTTTGGAAATGCAAACAAAGTTTCAAATTACTGAATTGTAAGAAGTTAGGATATTAGGAAGGTAATATAATAAAACGCAATCTAAGATGTTAATATAACCCCAAATCCGGGAAGACAATCAGCCCTACGATGTTTACCCGAATCAATGAAGATGTTTTCCTTCATTTAAATAAACGCTTACGAGTCTTGCTTTTCATGTTGTGAGAATGCTTTTGTTTGGAGGAAACGTTAGAAGTTACTGAAATGAAAGGCGTGAACAAATGACATCTTATCCGGGGCACGGAAAATAGGAAGATGTTTGATGTCTTTTGAAAACGTACTTCATTACTTAATTGAGTTTAACTCTCAACACTTAATTGATAATAACCTGGGTAAATTATAAAACTGGTCTAGAATGTTGTTCTTAATTTTTTATATTTGAACACATTTTTTTAACTACATAATAATTTTAAGCTTAGTAATTTAGCGTACATTTTTGAATATTTATTCGTTATTTGTTTTAAATTAGTTACCAGACATAGCACTCCTTTTATCGAGTTAATAAAAATACATTAAAACTATGGAATCCTCTTGTATAAACACCACCTCATGGAAATAATTCCACACTCGACACGAATAGATCCTGATTTCAATGGATTCTCTAGAGATAGATATCCTATTAGATCGAGTTGGAATGCGACACACTAGTCAAGTAAGTAGAATTTTATATTGACTTGCATTCTGCATTCAGCTCGATATTAATTTAAGTCGCAGGCTTTGACAAAATCTTCATTCTAACTACACTAAATCACGATTAAAATTGTATTTTATGTTAAATAAACCTCGATTGGTTAAAGTATTTAACGTTGTTACATAAGGCACATACTAACTATGAAACGGCACTATCCGCTTGCTACGCAAATTTTGACCCTGACTTGTATTTATATTATGGAAACAGCACTTTTTGTAAGAAAATACTTTCAAAAATATTATTAGGAACTCGTACGACCTCACAAACGCGACACGCGACGTGGACCACTGCTGCTCCCAAAATATCATTTAGAAATTGTCAGACATGGACCATATTTTAGATCCATTAAAATCTATAATAATTTGCCGAATGTTATCAAAGATATAAATAGTTTGAACAATTTCAAAAGACAACTAAAAGAATTGGTTTATAAAACTAAAAGGAAGCAATGAGTATATTTAACTAATGTGACATAAATTCAATATTTTAGTAATATTAATTAGTAAGTTTAATTAATCAATAAGTTTAGTAATAGTAATATTAATTAGTATTATGTCAAGGAGTGAATCCTAGACATATATAATAATAATTTCAATATGACGCCATTTTCACAAAACATTAAATAAATGAATAAATAAAGAAAAGGTTATTATTAAGTAAATTTAATATTATTAATATTTTCATTTAATTTTTTCGTACTTAAATGACATAAAATTGAGATTATTAATTATATTCGTAAAAACCGCTTAAAACTTTTGTAAAATTGAATATTTTGATTCGTAAAACGTGTCCTCAATATTTGCAACGCCGTAACCGGGCAAATATGCAATATATTTAAGCAAATAAATTAATAAATACATTAACCGAATATCGGGAATATTGGGCTATAGTTTAAAATGGTCTATTACGTAAGCTATTGAAAGGGCAGTCTTAAAGGCTAAAGAAGTGTACACCGGATAAAAACTCATACAGATGGCTTTAAATAGAATGTGTTGTGCAGTATTTTTTTTCGGATGTTTTTGGTCAATTTGGTCACTGGATTTATAATGATGCTATAGAATCGATATTCAAATATATATATTATATATTTGGATACTGGTGATATATTAGGTCCTTACATATGAAATTGGCGTTTTGTCGTACTGGCCACTTTGGTCTCAAATATTACCTTTATGGTTAGGAATTCCAAATTCAAATTCATACATCTATTTACTCATGCATTTGTGTTTCAAACCCCCTAATTCATTTGTTTTTTCTTCTTTTGTTTTTTTCTTTGTGTCACTCTGTTTACAAAATGGAAAACATGAAATATCGCGTTATTTACGAGTATGAGTTCCACCGTGGCACCAGTGCTGCAGAAACGGCTCGAAGGATTAATGATGTGTATGGTGACGGTGTCGCAAAAGAAAACACAGTGCGTTTTTGGTTCCAACGTTTTCGTTCTGAAAATTTCGACCTGCAGAACAAGCCTCGTGGACCGCCGGAGACCAAAGTTGATAATGAAGAATTGAAGGCTATTGTGGAAGCATATCCATCGCAAACCACGTCCGAGTTAGCTGCAGGCTCCGGTGTTAGTGATAAAACTATTCTAATCCACTTGAAGCAAATTGCGAAGGTGAAAAAGCTTGAAAGGTGGGTACCTCATGAATTGAGTGAAGCAAAGCGACAAACGCACGTCGACTGCTGCGTTACGTTACTCAACCGGCACAATAATGAAGGAATTTTAAATCGAATCATTACCTGTGATGAAAAGTGGATCCTCTACGATAATCGGAAGCGCTCATCCCAATGGCTGGACCCTGGCGAACCAGCCAAATCCTGCCCTAAGCGAAAATTGACTAAAAAAGTTGCTTGTAAGTGTTTGGTGGACTAGTGCCGGTGTCATTCACTACAGCTTTCTTAAATCTGGCCAGACGATTACGGCAGATATCTATTGTCAGCAACTGCAAACCATGATGGAAAAGCTAGCTGCTAAACAACCGAGGGTGGTCAATCGCTCTAGGCCACTGCTGCTTCAGGACAACGCTAGACCACACACTGCACAACAGACGGCTACCAAATCAGAGGAGCTTCAATTAGAATGTCTTAGACATCCACCGTACTCTCCGGACCTTGCTCTAACAGATTACCATTTTTTTCGCAATTTGGTTATCCAAATTGCGAAAAAAATGGTAATCTGTTAGAGCAAGTAGTTATCTACTTGCAAGGAAAAAAATACAACTCCGATGGGGCAGTCCAAACCGCCTTCAAAGATTTTATTGATTCCCGCCCGAATGGTTTTTTTAGTAAGGGGATCAATGAACTACCTATGAGATGGCAAAAGTGCATACATAGCAATGGAACATACTTTGATTAATTAAATATATTTCATTAAAATAAAACGACTTTATGTTCCTCCCATAGAAAACGCCAATTTCATATGTAAGGACCTAATATGATAATAAGTATATGAGAATAATTATATTATACGAGAATAATATATGAGAATAATTATATTATTATAGTCGTAATTACATTGACTGCCCCGGTGGCGAAATTGGCGCGGGTCGCATGTTTGATTCCCATCGAGGGCTAGCTTTTTCTCGACACATTTTGTTGGTACTTCGAGTTTAGGTGTTATTATGTATTTAATTATATATTTAAAATTATATAAGTAAATAGTTACCAGTTATCTGTCACCCATAACACAATTATTTGGTTTACTTTGGGGACGGAAGATCGTGTGTTTAAGTGCCCCATATATTTATTTAATTATGACGGTAGTTAATGGACGGTGGCAAAATTAATACCACTTCATGAAACTTTGTAAAGCTGCTAGAATCGTCGCAAGATATCCTCTTAAATTACTTGTTTGGGGTAAACTGTTCATTTAGTTGCATGACAGTAAGCTCTGAGCTGTGTTATGGGACCCATGTATGGAACATATGTCCACGACGATGTAATCCGACATGCGATGTACTTGAATCATCTGAGGTATTTCTCCAATAACAGTTGTCATTTATTTTCTTTATCCAAATAAATTATTCAAATCCGGGCAAAAGGTTTCCTCTTGAAAAGAATCATTGTGGGCTCCCTTGTCAGACTCTTCCTTCTTGTTCCGTCAGATATTTATTAACATAAATTATGTTTTGTTATTTAATTTGTATACATGTTGTAATAAGTGGACTTTATTTACTTATATACAACCCATTCGACGCTATTCTGCACCGAATTTTTTTATACGAATTTAATTTTTATCTACCTCAAGTCTCCTGTAAAAAAATATATTGGCACAATTATTGAGAATAATGTCCTTTATTTTTTTTATAATTATATAACTGTTGTTTTAATACTCTAAGCAAATTTTGTACCTAACAAGGGTTTCTGAAGCATATTACGTGTTACTATTTCATATATGGTTCATTTTCATTTTCATTGATTGGTGAAAGGAACTAAGTATTAATTATTCGTGAACATGCCGTCAAACCGTACATTTTTCAGTAGCATAACTTTATATAATAAACCAAATAATGCTACTAAAATATTGGTCCTAATTCCGTTTGGATTATGCGGTTTATGGTTAACTCCTTATCAGACAGTAAAGTTTGATATGATTAATTGCGCACAAGTATGACCTATTTAAATGACATGCGAACAATACCTACAGCTCACATTGAGTTAGAGTAAAATTCGATATTATTGAATGTAGAATAGAATAGAAAGAAACGTTATTTGTTCTTACACCACGATACAAATGCAAAATACAAATAAGTAAACTTACCACTAAATAAAATATAATAATAATCTAAAACCTTACCTAGTTAGTTTATATCTTAGATGAATTTTTCTTTTTCTTCCTTTTTCACCTATATCTGACTATAGGGAGAAGATAGCTTCAACATCTTCTACCTTCTTACGAAGTCATTCATTTGTAATATTGATCTATAATAATTATAATATTGAATTATATTTAAGTTCGTTATCACCGAACTGTGCTGAAAAATAACCAAATAAATTGTGTGACAGTTCACTTAAATGCCACACGACTTTCTATGACTTGGAACTTCTTTTTTCTTGAGACTATTTCATGGTCCTATATCCACGTAGTGGAGAGTTCTAGAACAATACTGTGTTTGTTTACCGTCACTCTTACACTTTAAAAACCTAAAACCTTACATATTACATGACTTGCTACATGTTTGATAGACGTTTCTTTTTTCATTATTAATCAGATTAACATTTTTTTATAATTCTAACTCGGCTTTGTCTATACAGCTAATGAATGGATTGATTTTTGATACATTTTATTCTTGATGTTCTTGATGTGAGGTTAACCCTAAGTTGAAAAACGATTATAAACTTATTTTACCATATTTTTCATTTATTGCTAATACAGTATTTGAAATTATTTTAAAAATTAATAAATTTCTACGTATCGTGAATTAGCAGTATTTTGTTTGAGAAATATTCTAAAAATAATAGACAAATACAGGGTCGATATAATAATTCCAACGCCATTACCGCTTATCGTTCACGGCGATTCTTAAAATCAGAAATTGTATTTAATATTTCTGCAATCAAGTGGAACACCATGTGATAAAGAATTATATCAATGTTCAAAATTGCTGTATTATTAATGTCCATGTAAAAAGTTCCACAACGTTTCTGGCATGAACCCAATGTGTTAATTGAATGCTTAAATACTTCTTTCCCGAATTTGCTATCGATTTTAACTTCCCTGTATTAGGAAAGTAAACAAAAGAAAGCTAGAATTAGGTGTTGTTATTTAATACTAATTTTATGTCAATTCTGTGGAATTTAATATAAATAAAACCATCGCACTTTACTGAGATTTAGTTGATCTTCGGTCAGGAGATATAAATAAATACCTCCTACGTTTCTAAGAAATATCTAGAGAATGTAAAGATTCGAGCGTTTTATGTAATTTCTTTTTATCAATACGTACGTACGCTTTGAATTTCCTTTATAATGCTAAGGTATTGATGGAATTATCACCCAGGTCTTTATTTTTGCTACTATAAAAAAATAAGAACCTATAACAAAGGAACAAGATACCTTTATCTTGTAATCAAGTGTTTGTCAACTGAGACGCTACAAAAAAAGCGCGAAAAAACGTAAAGAGAAATAATGGGGATACAAATATAAGCTTTTAGGTCTCAAATTGTTCAAATAGCCTCGAATTCTGCTTATACTGTGTCTATTACTAGACGGACAAAGAGCCCCAATAAAACGCAATGAACCTCTAGATTTGACACCAGACTATCCCTTTAAGAAACTTTTATAAACCGGTATTTCATTGGTTGAGGCAAAAAATGACGATGCAAGTATCTGAAATTTAAGTAAAATTAAAATTATAATATAATTGATTGTTTCGATAATCCATCAAAATTCAAAATTCATATTTTTTGATTTAAGTAAACTTTTTGTGAACTCTATTGCTCGTTCGAAAAGCTGCTCCTACCAAGAAAAGCCAGCAAGAATTTGGCGATTGCTTTTTTCTAAATAATTCTTACAATTTAAATCAATCGATTAATACTGGAAGACTGACTTTTCAAAATATTTTATATTAAACCAACTGTTAAATAATAAATATGCGTTATTCATCACATCACTAGAAAACGGCATGGTTGGCTATTTTCGATAGTAAAACTTGACCGGAAAAATACTAAATTCGGGTAAACTGAAAGTGCTTTTTCCATAGAATTTTTAACGACGAAATTCGATGGATATGTGTAGTTCGAAATTCATTTTTTTTCGTTCTGATCGTAAACTAAAATCAAGTTTCAGTTCTGTACTAGGAATGCATAAACAACTTTATTTAGTTTCTAAATTTTAACGCCCTAGCAGTTGAAAAGCGTCTGATGAAATTTCATTAAGAGATTGATTCGATTGTTGGAAAAGAACTGCTTTGGAATAATTCACGCTTTGGGCTTACAAATCATATCAAATTAGACTTCACTTAAAGATGTTATAAGATCTTGATAAAAACGTACGATGACGTATACAAATTTATTTACCTATTTCGAATGATCATTTATAAATTTGAACGACATGAACGATGATTTATTTTTAACAAAACATATACTTTTTTATGTGAGTTAATTTATAGAAACCGGCTACACTCAGGCCTTATTATATTGGGTTAGCCTGACTAGGTTCAAGTCAATACGGGCCCTTATTCATGAGCTCTAGTGTTATACGGAGTTACAAGGGCGGAAACTGTTTCTATACATGGAATGGTTTCTACACATTAACTTTGAATATCACTCACGATAGTCTAAATTCAAAATTTTCTTATCATACTAGTTTTATCCACGACTTTGTTCCCGTCACCTTGATGAATGATGATTTGACATAATGATTTTTTGTATTTTCTCCGGTTCCTGAAGGATACCCGTGATAAAGCCTTAAAGACTACAGTAGTTTTGGTAGAAGGTTCTATAATGACACATTTTTAAACACTGTTTTTTCTTCTTGTGAAATGCAGACGTAACGTTAATTATGTTATACTTTACGCAATACTGTTAGTGTTGTTTATTTTATATTATTTATTTATATGTACATTTTGAAATATATGTAATTATGTGTAATTAATGTAGTCAAAGATAATATATAAAGTGACCGCTATAATAAAGTTGGTGAACTTTACCTCCATAATAATCGTATAAAGTTCGCAGGCTTTACTATAAAGTGAACATTACAGAAGTGTCCTAATATTATTGCCTCACAATATTGCCAATATAATGTTATACGTGAATTTTTGGTCGTCGATCAAAGCAATAAACTTGAACGTGTTCATCCTTAAATTGCAGTATACATGTTCTATTTGAACATGAATTTCCTATTTTAACTTATTCGTTGATCAGCCTACTCAGATTTCGATTGTTCCTAAGATTTAAATATTTCATTACTTTATTGTGAAAAATACGTTTTAATTCTTAATGAATAATTACGTAATAAGATATCAGTAGTTTTACATATGGAAACTGGTTCAAATAACAAAGTCATATAAGCTAGAAATATTATAATATAGTTGAATTCATTTTAAGGCCTTCTGAGTGTAAAAATAAATGTGAAGTTGAATTATATGATAACGGGGATTTTTACGGGGTACATATAACAAGGATTCTTTTTTTTAAAGCATTAATATAACAAAAGTAATAATAAAATTATTTTGCTATAATCCGCGATACAGTAAATAGAATATATATATATATATAGTGTTAAATGTATAGTGAACTATCCGTATTTTCATACCCGATACGTGCAGGATTCGTAAAAACACATGCACAAACCTCCACCACTTCCACCACAATACACAAGCACTATCACAAACTCAACAATAGTTTCGCCCCGCAACCGAAGCATCATCAGGAGATAGACTCCACGACAAAATCGCAAAGCACGGCAAGTTATATATTAATATATAACTTGCTGTGTATGTTTTTGAAGGTAGAATTTTGCAAGTCTGACTCACTTACCGTGTTCGATTAGGCTGAAATTTCACATAATGCTCTAATGCCGGAGACAATGTATGTTTATGATAAGCATGACCTAGGATTTAGCTCCAGCCGAGGGAACTCCTCAACGGTGAACAGTAGGGACATGGAATTTTGGTAAAAGCTTTGTTAACTTTACTTGAATGTTCGTTATGGAAAATAATATGAGAAATAATATAATGTGAGAAAAAGTAATCATTTTAATTTAACTATTACATCTATCATTATAAAACTACTTATATTTATCCTCAGATCTGATATCAGCTTAAAATCAGGAATAAATACTTCCCTAGTCGATTTATCGACTGTGTATCACCTGACTGCAATTTATATCTTTTGTCTGTGAAACTTCTGCATGAAATATTCGACGATATGCCTAAAATTGCACTGTATTCTGCGAGCATTAGATGCATGAGCCGAAAAGTTATTCCAATATGTCTGCTCAAACAAAGCATCAAGTTTTTGGATTCTTAGTAAACTTTTGCGTTCCTAGTACACATAGCTGAATTTATATTTGTAAAAAATATTAAACATTTATTAACAATAATCATTTATATAAAGTAAGTATAAAAACCTGTGACCGTTTTATTAAAATTTATATATGCCTAAAATTACTTACCGCTGTAAGTTTATTTCTATGTGCTATATTAAATTTATAAATTACTAGCCTTTGCCCGCGGCTGCGCTCGCATAGAATTTGGTTTACCACAGTAACTAATTTAATTAAATTTATGATTGACAATTTTGGTGATAGTGGCTTGCACATAAAAGGTAGATCTATGCTGTTGCGGACTTTTAATTAGCACTATTCAAGACAAACAATACTACGGTACATCATCTTTGTGTAACTCCAATGGTCTAGGCAGCGTACACCAAGATAGCTCTCAGAGGCCAGATTTTTTCCGACCTTATTGACCTGTATCGTTATATTTCATAAAATCATAAAAAATTGTAGCCTGTATGTTATTCCGATGTATTACCTATATAACTGTAAAATTTCATCCAAATCAAAAATGGCACGAGACGAAGAAGCAAGATCTTCATAAACCATGGATTATCGATTATCTAGACATAATATTTTTAAGGAAATCAAATAATGATGTGTAATCAAACTATGACGCACGTTCGAAATATATAGTGAAACCAGCAGATTACCTTGTGTCAGATATATTAAGCAATTAGTTAAATATTACTCTAAGATTTGTCACTAATGAGTTTTCCAGCAATCCGAATCTCGTCAATATTTACGAAATAGGATTTATGAAGTAAAACGTGTTCTTATTCCAAAAACATCGATTCATATAGATTAATTAATACTAATTATAGTAGCAACATATTAAGGCTTAACCTATTACTGAGAGATACTAAACAAGATATCGAATCGACAAATAAGAAAACGCGTAATGATCATTGCCAAAATAATAGGTCGTTGTCATTTTTTACCCTACATATAATATCATAATTTATTAATGTGACACAACTATTCTCGTTAATATAAATAGAGTTAAGGTAATAAATATTCCGTCCATATTTCAAACAACAGACGACAGTTATACATAGATACAAAAGTATTAATAAAATTATTTTGCTGTAATTTTTATATTATAATTATTTTTGTTTGTTATAATTTTTGAAATTATATTGAAAGGTGTAAAATTTTATCTTATAATTAATTAGTAAACAAACTATTATTAAAATATTAAATTATTATTAATTCCATGCAGTTCAAACCGTGAAACGTGAAAATTCCTTGGAAAAAAAAGCTATGCATAACTCAAAAGTAATAGTAAAATTATTTTGCTATAATGTGCGATAAAGTAAATAGAAAATATATAAAATGCTAAATGTAGAGTGGACTGTCCGTTATCATACCTGATACATGCAGAATTCGTAAAAACAAATGCACAAACCTCCACCACCACAATAATCAAACACTACACACGTTCACTATCACGAACTCAAAAATCGTTTCGCCCCGCAACCGAAGCATCATCAGGAGATAGACTCCACGACAAAATCGCAAAGCATGTATTCATCAACTCCTTACTACTTGTACAGGTTATATATCAAGCTAGGCGTGAATTTATACAGATTACATTTTTGAACAGCGTACTTTCTTTTTCTTCTATATTTTCGTCTTCGGGTATAGGGTCATCATACCAGTAAATTGGAATCTGATTGCAATGCTCCTATAAATCAAATTATGCGCTATAGCGCATACACATAGCTTTGGAACATGATGAGCTATGTCGGTAACGCCTCGTTTGAATGAGCGTAAAAAATACGTCGCGTTAAAATTCCGCAATAGGCGTTATAAGAAGTTTCATATGGTATATTCAGCTTAACGCCCTACGTCCTAACGACTAAAATAGAACACTGTACGATAAAATACGTCGCGATTTAAATACGCTGTCGTGTGAACAGATACCTGGATACCCATTTGTTTCAATTCGACGTAATTTTAACGCACGATAACAATCCGCTCGTGCGTACGAGGGGTTACTGTGTTTGTAATTCAATATAATTTACTATTCTATTCACATACAACTATATTCTCTCGTGTAAATTATATCATTAGAACCCGATTAAAGTAAATTATATTATTATTGTGTTCATAAGATTCTAATATATTGAGTAGATATGGAAAATTTGATAACTGGTTTTATTATACTTTCCAATTAGTTTGTTAGACTCTCCTTATTCTACATTCTGATAATTAAACATAAAGTATAAACCTTATATTTACTTTAAGGTACCTAAATAAACTTTAGAAGTCGTTTGAACTATAACAATTAGGTATTTACTTAATATAATTAATTAAGCCTGCGTCTTATAACTTTAATTTGGTTTTACCCTCAAAGGAATTAGGGCAACATCTCAATGAATAACGTATGTGTCGTTTCAGACGTTTTGCGTTTTTTCTTTAAAAAGGTCCGACATAGGTTAGCTGTCCCATTTCCCCTGATAAAGGTTTGACGTGATATTTTGCGTTATAACATTACATATAAACTATTTTTATGGAAATACATATCAAATTATGCCGCCTTACCTTACGGGATTCTATGGATTTTGTTACTTTGGGAAAATATTGTACGTAATTTCAATTTAATAATACTAATAAATAATATAATTAAACATTTCATTACCTGCATAATATTATTATGTTGCTATTTCTACTGAAAGGTTTCGTCCTTATGTCATTCATCAAAACCGAATTAAACATGTACAAAAAAACATTTATTGTTAATAACTTTAGGTCTAAGTCATATGAACATTTTTTATAAAATATATGGGACACTTACATACACGGTGGTCCGTCCCTTGTGTTATGGGTGACGGACAACTGGTAGATATACTACATATATAATTTTAAACACATACTTAGATACAAATATATACCACGGCTCGAAAAACCAACAAATTGTTTATAGAAAATGTTGGCCCTGAGTGGGAATCGAACCCGCGACCCGTGATGCCGAAGGCAGGGTCAGTACCCACTGCGCCAGTTAATTTTCAGATTTAATAAGATCAGATACGACAATAGTGTATTAGTGGAACTTAGAAGCTACGAATTTCAGTTCGTCCCCCATATTAACTAAAGCTCTCAAAACTCTTTCTATTATTAAATTGAAATTACTTCTCTGGTAAATGTAAGAACTACCCTTTTAAGGGGTGTTGTGTTACTTAGCGATGTAAAAATTTATTTGCTTACTAAAATTTCAATGAAAAAATTAAAAAATATCGTCTTATGTAATGAAAATAGATCTTACCAAGCGCATATGCATCCTGCTAGTTGGACTAATACAAACCAACACTAAGGCCGAGGTTATTTTAAAAACCGGTGCAATCCGTTATATGGAAGCGATTACACCGACTTGTACATTATTATTACTAATTTTTAATACATTAAGGCTCCATCGGACGCCATTTGCGTCAGCGGTCTTAGATTTGTTTGTCGTACGTAAACAATAGTAGTACGATCGCAATAAAGACTTAATTTATGGGTAAACATAAAACGAATTTATTAGAAAATTTCTTATTTGCAACGTTCAATAATGCTATTGAAATATTTGTGGCTCTATTTAATTGTTATTGAACCATTTAAGTAATGTCGTGTGATTTCCGGCTGAGTAGAATAGACCAAACTCATTTCTTACCGAGGTAAATTGACAATCTTAAATTGACATCAGGCATGCGGCTGGTCTTAAGATACGTAGTCAAATCATGTAACAACATGTTTATAGCATTGTGTACCGACACCACTAACGCCTCGTATCCACGAGCGTAAAAAATACGTCGCGTTACAACTCCGCAATAGGCGTAATAAGAAGTTCCGTATAGTATATTCGGTTTAACGCCCTACGCCTAAAGCCTAAAATGGAACAGTGCTCGATAAAAATACATCGATTTTTAAATCGATGTATATATCTAGATATATATGAATATATATCTGGATACCCATTTGTTTCATTTCGACATATTTTTAACGCACGGTAAAAAATCCCTAGTGCGAACGAGGGGTAACAATGTGATAAGGGCAGGAGAATATTGATTAACCATTTAAATAATTATGAAGTAAAATGTGTCATTTTTTTTCGTTTTGTTCACCCAGACTCAAAAATCGCTTCCCACTGTAGCCTAACACATGAAAGCATTTTTGTTTATATTTGTTTGCTAACTTTTCGTTGCCGTCGACCGGCTTGCTGTCCGTATTTTATTCCAAGTGAAAGGGTTTGTCCGATTCTGGAAATACTGCATTTTCTTTGAATTTTATCTGTGTTTTTGTAATTATTTATTTACATAAGCATTACTAAAATATTTATTTGTTATTCAAATAGACTTTTCAAAGTTTTTTTCGTATTTGCACGAGAAAATGTAGTACTAAAAAATAATTTGTAATTTAAATTCACTATACCTATTAGATTTATGAGGTTAAATGCAAAATATGTCATCTTTTACAGTTTCATCTCTGCGATGCTGGTTCAACGAATTACTAGTTTACTTTTAGAATACACTTGAATAACTTAAATAAACGACAGCCTAAGGTCAAAGTCATTTTTAGCGTAATATAGCAAAGTATTTAGCAAACATGACATATTACCGAAATTTGGTAATTTTATATTACAATTATTTTCAATGCCTCGGACCACAAACATTAAGCTGTAGCGCCTAAAACTTTATTAATCTCATTTAACAATAACTATTTCACTTCAGTGGAATTAATTCAAAGTCTATGCGTAATGACATGTATTATTCGTCTCTAGTTAACTGCTGAGGTTAGAACAAATAACACGTAGCTAAAACTAGCACTAGCGTAAAAAATATAAAAACCTTGTATGACCCAAATTTTGTCTTTTTACAATACTGATTGTATTGTAAAATGACAAAATTCAATCAACAAATTCAATCCTTTAAACGACTTTAAACTGAATTTTCGACACAGAATAAAGAATATTTCTAAATATAAAAATATTTAACATTACAAAATTTCACGAGTAAAAATAAAAATTTAGTTATCTGTAATTTTCCTAACGAATGCACAGATAAAAAAGGTCGATAAATTCCAAAAAATAATATTTTATTTATGATACCATTAGGATCGCAATCTATAAGTGGCACTTGGAACAAAAAGTTATTGAACTACTCGAGCCGGAAGGGCCCTCCGTTTCACCACGATTAATCAGTGGACTTTCACGTTCTCACTTTTTCAGTCAATAAATATTCTACGGTTCGCAAAATTGTAAGAGGGCAGATTAATCGCAAAATTGTGAAAGGGTAGTTATAACTATTCGATTTTCCCATTAAACCATGTCTGAATTGATTGACACAGGTTTTAAAGTGATAACACTGCAATATATGTGAATTTTAGCAAGAAAGAAACAGCTGTGATAGCCCAGCGACCGTGCGACCCTTTCGATGGGTCACGGGTTAAAACTCCGGGCAGGCATTAATGAGTTTTTATCTAAAACTTGTTACTAATTGATATTTGTAATTCATCACAGGCTATTTAAAAAAGAATTCTAGGGATATGTGTAAAAATTACCAATTGGAGCAGCGTTGTAGGTATTGGTTCCAATCCTTGTTTTCAAAAATCGGAGAGAAGAAACATATGACCAACAGTGGAATAGTAACAGGCTGTTGCTTGAAATTTTTTTGCAAGACAAAAATCGGTAACTGATGAGAGAGGGCGTCAAAATCATCGACTGGGGCTAATATCTTTCAAATAGGTTACTAATTAAGACTTCGTTACTGTATACTGAAGGAAGTCTTCAATCTTAAACTATCAAGCTACTAAGTTAGTGATTTAATTTATCCACGAAACATACTTAGTTAGCGTATTATATAAGGTAGCGATTTCTCATCTATATTGATTGATATATTGTTTTAAACATATGTAGCTATATTAAATAAAGTAATAAAAAATATATAAAAATACCTAATAAATTAGCCCTTTACTGAAGAGATGATAAAATTTTTAACAATAAGATAAGTTATTCATATCAGTTACCCAAACTTATGATAATTAAAAAATATAAATTCATCGTTCTCCTGCCTCTATCCCACCCCGAAAGGGGGGTCGGCACAGCATGTCTTAAACATGTTGTTATATGATTTGGCTAGTTATTACCAGCGGCCAGCCTGACGGCAACTTTCCTCTATCGCCTTTCACGAAAATTCGGTAATAACTAAGAGTGGCCCATTCTACTCAGCCGGAAATAAAAATAAAACGAAAATTTAATTAACTGATGATTTTTTTTAGATTGAAATCAGTTATCGATGTAGAAAATTGAATAAATGTATCTAAGTATAAACAGAATTTACTTTTTTTTCTCTTTATTTTATCTGGTCTTTAAACCTCTGAGAGATCATGTCAGACGCATCATGACCTAATTTAATTAATTAAAGCTATTTCACAGATACATTGTATCGAGACTTCTATACAATATTTTGGCCTGCTCGGAGGTCGGTACTGCGGATTTACATTCTCAATAACAATCTCATAATACAAAAGTCCATAATCCAGAACACAATACAATCTCATAATACAAAAGTCCATAATTCATAACACAATACAATCTCATAATACAAAATACCAAGTCATAACAAACACTCTCGTCGATACCAAGCCGAGTGTAAAATTGAATTCTGGATTGTTTTATTTTCTCGCTATGTGTGTTACAATTGCCACAGTTGACAGTGAATGCGAAGCCGAGTACAGCATGTTGGGTGACTGGAATAAATATAAACGTATTGGAATACTTTAAAAATGTCACTAATCTATATATATTTTAAAACAAATTACCCAAAAGCTGCCATCCATTTTCTTAAAGTGTACTAAACGAATTTTTGTAGGGTTTTCACTAAAAGATTATAGAGGAGATTGTGGGGCATCATAATGGCTATATACTTGATTTCTCGGGGAGTCTAAATTTACGTGTGAAAAACTATAACGCACTGATATCCACGCTGGCAAAACGACGAGTTCAACCAGTTAATTATAAGGAGATTCTAGTACCAGCGACTTCAGCGAAGTTGAGGAACTTTAATGTTAAAATACTCTCAATTAAATATTGTTTTTTCCTACTAGAATAAGATTTTCTTCATCCTATATTTTATCCCGGTATATAAGTATCAAATTTCATCGATAACAGGCAATTAAATGGAATATATTGCAGGTATCAAAATAAATACATGTAGAACCGGTAATAATTACAGAAATTTATAAGTGTGCATATCTCAAAAGTTAAATAAATGGTTGGAAATACTATAATAATTTTTACGTGAAATACTACCTAGCAAAAATGTATAAAATATTTTTTACCTTAACTCAAGGCTGCAATGCTTTTGTATATAAATTTTCAGTAACTTTTATTCAAATAAAGTATTTGAAAACCGTCACTCGAACAGTTATCAAAAGATTATTCGCTCAAGTGATTTGTAAACTCGTTGTTTCCACAATGGCCGCTATGCCAAGCAATTTGAAAAGTAATTGCTGAATGTAATAGAAAGTAGGACACTTAATTAGGTGTTCGATAGGAATAATACCAGTTTCCTTTATAAAATAATATTTCTAGAACAGTTATATATTAAAAATATGGTATATAAAAACCAATGACGGGACTTAATTTGTAGAACAAATATAATTTATAACACACACTACACAGTTCCACTGATATTTCTGCAAGTATTCGTATATCTTAACATCAATAGTATATCACAATTTGACATGCGGATGAGTAAGTTATAGAAAATCTAAATTTAAAGTATATTTTGATATTGAAAGTTGTAAATAAAGGCCATTTAGATTTAGTTATTGTGGGCCTTATTTATACACCCATTTTCAGTTTTTCTTAAGGCAATTTTAATTAGAAAATCTGTAACGTGGATTCTTTATCTTCGCTACTTACAAAATTTTGTCGAGGTTTTTCGATTTGTTATACAAGTGAATCTGGTAACAAGTAATTGAAAGTGTCGTCGTTAAATAATTTATAGAATTAGGCTTACTTTGCGGAGATCCATAATACAAAAGTAATAATAAAATTATTTAGCTGTAATCCGCGATACAGTAAATATATAGTGCTAAATGTATAATGGACTATCTGTTTTGCATACCCGATACATGCAGGATTTGTAAAAACATATGCACAAACCTCCACCAATGCCACCACAATACACAAGCACTACACACGTTCACTATCACAAACTCAACAATCGTTTCGCCCCGCAACCGCAGCATCATCAGGAGATAGACTCTACGACAAAATCGCTTTGCGATTATAGCAAAATAATTTTATTACTACTTTTGTTCTAGTTAACTTATGCTGGTATAATAAACTAGTTGGTCCTTCGACATTTGACAGTTATATCAATGAAACACGAATCGTTTTTCTCTAACAACAAATATTACATACATATTTTAAGAGATCGGTATTAAGCTTATTTAAGATAAATAATTCACGATATTTGTAAATGATACACAGAGGAAGATAAAAGAAAACATTTTTATAGCATGCGAAACGACTTTACTGTCAATAATATTTATCTTAGCTTATGGATAAATGTCACTAACGTTATAAAACGTTCAAAGGTTATTATTTATTTGGAAATGTTAAACCAATAATTTAATTTAATTTTTATATAGATACATTATAAAAGCGATACATTTTAACACTTTAATATGAAATTATTCGTTTATACAAAACTAGGCACAACGACAAAGGTATAGAAGCGTAAAATTCCATGATACAATTGAACTTACGTCTAAAACATGTTGATATGATGACTCCGCATAGAAAAGTAATAATAAAATTATTTTGCTATAAGTAAAGTAAAGTAACGGCCTGTTACTATGCCCACTGCTGGGCTAAGGCCTCCTCTCTCCATTTTTGGAGAGAAGGATTGGAACTAAGACCTACCACGCTGCTCAAATGCGGATTGGTAGGTTACACACATCGCTATAATTCTCTAGAGATATGCAGGTTTCCTCACGATGTTTTCCTTCACCGAAAAGCGTGTGATAAATTGCAATTGTCAATTAGACACATAAGTTTTAATAGGAAAACTCATTGGTGCCTGCCCGGGGTTTGAACCTATGTTGTCTCTAGAGAGTCGCACGGTCTCACCGCTAGGCTATCACAGCATCAGAAAAAAAAGAGAAATATATTATATAGTACTAAATGTATAGTGGACTATTCGTTTTTTCATACCCGATACATGCAGGATTCGTGGTGGCAGTGGTGGAGGTTTGTGCATGTGTTTTACTAATCCTGCACGTATCGGGTATGAAAAAACGGATAGTCCACTATAAATTTAGCACTATATACTATATTTTGCATTTACTGTATCGCGGATTATAGCAAAATAATTTTATAATTATTTTTTATTTTTAGTTCTCCGCAAAGTAACACCTAATTCTATAAATTATTTAATAACTCGGCATAGAACTTGCTGAAACAGAACTAAAGCAATAATTGGATGTGTGAGTCGTTTATTGAGAGATTGAACCTTATAATCACCTACTTCGTACCTCAAAGAGTATATCATTGGATAACAATCTTTAAATAAGGATAACTAGATTATTCTCTAATGCGGTTCTTGGTTAAATTCCAATATAAGCCCAGAAAAAGATCTTTTAGATAAGTGCGTCTTACAACCAGATAATCTGTCATCACAAGAGAAAATTATGAAATTCTCTTTCAGTCAATAATGTAAAGAAGACTTCAAAAACAAATTTTATATCGGTACTAACTTAACAGTAAGAAAACTTTTATATGTGCTTTTGCAAAACGTCGTTTAAGAATTTACGGCACTACTATTTCACTGACTGAGAAAAGTGACAAGTGAATGTGAACATGAATGTTTTATGGCTTTGCAGATGTTTCAGACGTTTGACTTTCAGGCGCTACAATGACATTTTACATGTAAAATATTTAGGTGTTTTTGCATGAGAAATATTTAAGGCCGATTTTTCAACCTTATGATAACAGAATGCGTAATGTTTATGTAACTATATTAAATTTTTCGATCTATCAAGGATTAATATTTTCATATTTCAGTAGCTGACCTGGCAAACGTTGTTTTGCCGTATAAATTATTTCTAAGGAATTTTTAGAGTACATTATAAAAATATAGAAAAATTAAACTAGGGGTGGACAACCTTATCACTTAGGGGTATGAAAAATCGATTGTAGCTGATTCTCAGACCTACTGAATATACATATAAATCATCGTAAAAATCGGTCTAGCCGTTTTGTAGGAGTATAGTAACTAACATTGTGACACGAGAATTTTATATATAATATGAGATAAAGATATAATATGAGATAAAGATATAACTTTTTTTTAAATTATAATAACATTATAAAAACTTTTTATTTTTACTTTACTGTTATTATTGTTATAACAATAATTGAACTGAGCTACCAATATTGATGACAAGACTGTTTTTCCTAGCTTACTGTTCTGACGTATTCCGACTGCGTAATTTGTTCGAAGATGATGGATTCCTAACATATATTTCGGAACTTCGTTGTAGTTTTATTCGTGCAATTTTATTCAGATGTGAAAATAAAGCAGTATACTTAATGCTATTAATGAGGCGTCAATTGAACAAGATTGTATCATTACTACGCAAGTAGGGGTATAAAAAGCTGCCTTAACATTATGTCTCATCAAGTATTTATCACTATTTTCAATGACATTATTCTTTATTCCAAAGCTATAGATAATTTTCACATAATTTGCAAAACAGCATCTTTTTAATAGCGGCAAAACTATTGTAAGGTTCATTTCTTTTAAACTCGCTGGGTGTAAGTTATCGTCTTGACATCGACCGATGGAGTTGAATAATAACTAGTCGTTACGTATTTGACCATTGCAAAATACGGTTTACTTACTCACCACAAATACAAACTTCCTCCAGCGCCACAAGCCTCCACCACCGCCATCACAATACACAAGCACTACACACGTTCACTATCACAAACTCAACAATCGTTTCGCCCCGCGACCGAGGCATTATCGAGAGATAGTTTTCACGACAAAATTGTAAAGCCTGCGATTTACATTATTAAAGCTTTACGATTTTGTCGTGGAGTCAGTCTATCTCAGGAGATAGACTGACTCCACGACACCGCACCACCGCATCATCAGGATGATGATGCGGTGGTGGTGGAGGTTTGTGCATGTGTTTTTAACGAATGCTGCATGTTCCAGGTATGAAAACGTATATTCCACTCTACATTTATATATATTTATTATATATATTTCCTGTTTATTTTATCGCGGATTATTGCAAAATAATTTTATTGTGTACTTTTGTATTATGGATTTCCGCAAAGTAACGCCTAATTCTATAAAGTACCCTGGTACGTTACTAATCAAGAAATACACCAAAATCTAAATATTTCCATAATTAGGAAAGACGTGCGATCATCCCAATAACTTGGCCGGCCAGAAACGCCTAATTCTATAAATTATTTAAATATTATAAAGAAACTTGTATTTTTTAGGGGTTTACTTAAGCACCATGGGTGTAATGATTCACCAAAGAGGGTATTAAAGCATCACATTTTCAAAGATACTCTTTAAACTTTTACGTCTACAACGTTTCTTGTGCAGAACGGAATCAGGCGTTTCAACATTTTCCTTTCGTACATTACAGAATTTATCTCGATCAATACACGCAGGATTCCTATAAAATATTACGATTCGGAATATACTCCTCGTGTTCATAACGCTGTCTTTACGTACAATATATAAATTGAAAAAGGCTTGACTTATTAAATGTAGATAGGAGAGATAATTTTCTGATATTGCTTTGATTCTCTGTATAGTATACATAAATTATTTTGAAATCCAAACAATGACATTGATGTTTGAATTAAATGTCAATTAGAGAACCGTTTTTGTTGTATAAATAGTTTAGTATTGAAGATTTTGTATTTGGTTTAGACCATCTTTAAATCGCATATAATCGAAAACATATATACTTTTTTAAATTTATTAAAGAGAACCGTCAAGAATCAAACTATATAAATCTATATTGATTGTTTGGTAAAATGTTATCATTTATTTTGATCGTAAAAATTTGAACTCATTTTGATTACCAGTCATTGTATTCAATAAATGTAATTGTACTAATTCAATTCTTGAACCATATCAGTCAAAGATGAGAGGGGGTAGAAATATATCATGCAAAATGGCGGGACCGTCAAATCACCAAGCCGGCGTGTAGATGGAATCCAATCAGTCCATTTTTTGCGCCCACTCAGTACCATGATATTATAAATAAATAAAAAATATATGGGACACTTAACTATCAGCATCATAACAAAACCCGCACTTAATAATATTTATAAAAAAAGTAAAACACATAATACATATTCAATGTCATTCAATTTTCACTCACCGAGTTTAATTAATGCTCTGATTACATCTGTATATCTAATATCAAAGCTAGTCATGGATTGTTGTGAGATTTGGATTGTTGAACTAATTAGATTAATAATAACTAATTTAATATGAGAACGCATTAGGTTTGTAGCCAAAACGATAAACTTTCTCAGTTCATGTTTTCTCGTTTGTTTTGACGTTGCTGAGCTATTCGTAATCTTATAAGAATTATATGAATCCTTGGATGATAATCGTAATTTGAAAATAGAACAATAAAATCTTTATATTCTCTGTAATATTTAATTCAAAGACTACAGTGTATATATATAATTTCAGCATAATTCCTGCAAAGAACGCTCGCCTTGGGTAACAAAGGAAAACTTTCCGTATTCAAGATTTCATTTCGTAGGGCTTCACTCATAATTTATTTAGTCATATGAGCAATTATGTAAGTCAATATTTTATTTATATTTATAGTGTTAAAGCATAGTAGATCTTTTTGTCCAATGTTTTATCTATAGATAAAACATTGGACAAAAAGATCTGTCTTTAATTCATTGTGCTGCAATTGTAAAACTATTTGACATCTATACTGTCCTTATGTAACGAGCGTAGATTAGTATTTAAAATTAAACATTTTAAATAAATTTTTAAACTTTAATTAAACGTCAAATAGTTTACAGCTGAGCTTTGTTTAACTGATCACGTTCAAGTTCTTTGTCTCTGCCAATAAGACAAATTCTTTGTATTTTTCATAGCACATTGCAAAGTCCTTTGGGATTTAATATGCTTTCGTTACAGAATTTACGATAAACGATCTGCAGTCACCTTTGCCAAATTATATGAAGAGTAACATTTTTCAGATTCTTTAAATGCAGCCTGTAGAGCGCAAGGTGAATTTAGCAGGAATTTAGAATATATTGAGTCAAAGTAATTTTTAACTTGCAGTGGTCCGTATATAACAAAAAAAAATACCCAGAACAATCAATATGTGTACGGTTTCAAGGTTCCGCCGTGTGGTAGCCGGCTGACCAGAGAATAGATCACCATAATTTCTTACCGAGGTGTCGTAAAAGGCGACTAAGGTAAGTTGACATGAGACAAGCAGCCGGTCGTAAGATACCTAGCCTAGAAAAAGTTTTAAGGTCAAGGTTTTTAACGATTATGTATTTTTAACAAAAAAATACGTTTGTATAAACTGATATCAAATATTTCCATTATAAAGTAACAGCCTGTTATTATGCCCACTGCTGGGCTAAGACCTCCTCTCTCCTTGTTTGGAGAGAAGGATTGGAGCTAAGACCTACTACGCTGCTCCAATGCGGATTGGTAGGTTACACATATCCCTAGAAAATTCTCAAGAGATATGCAGATTTCCTCACGATGTTTTCCTTCACCGAAAAGCGTGTGATAAATTGCAACGGTCTCACCACTAGGCTATCACAGCTTATTTCGTGCTGATTTCCATTATACAATGATACAAATATTCTTTTCCTTATTTCTTGTGCAGGAATATGTCCTTCGCATAAGTAATTGCACAAGTATTTTCAAAAAGCAAAAGTTTTTATTAGAGTAGTTATAGCGTGAATTCCACAACCCCCGAAGATCTATTGTAGATTTTATAACAAATACAATTCCAAAAAACTGTTCTCATCATGCTTTTGAACATTTATAGAATTTATGAAGAAAAATAAAAATTTGGTGTTCTATACAGTAATGGTTCGAATCGTATAATGAAATTGATATTGTCTAAATTTGTATGATTTTATTAGAAAGACTAAAATGTACGCCCTTTATTATTATATTTTGTTTCAGTTGAACGACTCCTTACATAAAATATGACTCGGCTTGTTCATAAAAATCCTGGCGAAAAAGTTCTTATAAATTTTAAAGAGAGCTTGGCGCTTTGTATTCTAATAACTGTAAAGCCAGGTAAGAATAACTTTTCAACTTCACAACCAAACGTTTGTACCGAAAAAGGGTATACAATATATTCATAGTCCAATCACAATTTTTGAAATAAGGATTCACTTTTATTAAGTGTAGAATGAAATTCACTGACTAACAAAAGGTTTTAAGCTCATTGTTGTATAATACATTAGGTTATATTTCAATGCTTTCTTTGGCTTAAAAGTTTTAGAACATTGATATCAAAGTAGAATAAACTTTTTAAATCACATTTCTATGTTACTATTAAGTTTGTATGAGTAATGAAAGTACGTAGAACAAACTTAAACCGCAATAAAACAATTTTATACTTACTTTTTATTGATCCCTAGTAATAGGGAATATAAAAATACTTACATAACCTTTTATTATTTTCAACATCATATTAGCAGTTATTATTTTAGATTAGATATAAGAAATATACTTTTTTTACTGAAAAATCTTAATAAACCTATATACTTTCCTTATAATCAGTGGTGACGTGATTTTTGTACTCTCTGCGAAATGATCCGAATATTATGTTCACTGAACAAAAGGTAAATGACTTATCAGGGCCCTATAAGTATTTTTTTTGTGTTAAGTATTTTCGTGCTTAGTTGAATGTCAGATTAGTGAGTTTTTAGTTGTGACTTTATACACACACAAGCTTATGTGTATAAAGTCTTTGTAATTCGATCTCTGTTTTATATTAAGTATTTTGTAGTACAAAACGATCAACATATGTAGAATACAAGAACACTTTTGGTTCAAAGCACTTACATGTGGGAAGCTAAAATTTGCAAGAAAATGTGTACTTCTCTCGTTGGCAGCAGCTTAGTGTACTGTAAACTTTGGAAGAGATAACTTTTAAAACAGTTCAGTGTCTATGCTCTGACACCAAAACACTTAAGCTACATCCTTAATTTAAGACTTTTACGAAGTCTATGAAATAGTCACATGAGTTTTTATTATTAAATCATCGAAATGCTTACAAATTATAAAATAATAAAAACAAAAAAAAAGATATATGGTACACTTACACGGTTGTCCGTCCTCAAAATAAGCAACTTAGGTAACACTTGTGTTAAATACATACTTAAATAGAGTATACCCAGGCTCGAAAAACCAACAAATCTTTTATACAAAATGTTGGACCGCGGCGGGAATCGAATCTGCGACCCACAAAGTTGAAAGCAGGGTCACTGTCAATTGCACCAACGGGCCAGTCAGATATATTTAACAAGAATTCGTACAAAGAAAGGCTTAACGGTTCAACGCGGAACCGCTGCATTCTTGGGACCATTCCACGTGGGCATGATTATAGTACTAGCGTGTATTTTAAGATACAAGCATTCGTTGTAAATAAATAATATTTAATATACAAAGTACAACTAGCAAACAAGTGAATTAAATGCCCTCTCGGTCGATAAATGGTTTATAAATCCACGCTGATTATCATTTAGTATTTCTTTTCGTTTAAGAACAACCTGGCTAACTGGATTTTTCTAGAGTAATATCTGCTTTCACCAATGTTGTATTAAAATGTACTGAAAAAGGAAAAAACCGTGATGGCTTGCAGTTAGAATAGAATGGGTGAGATTTATCAATGGTCCGCACGTTAAAGCACCGGGCGGGCACCTGGGTTTTCAATAAAAATTTATGCACGTAATTTATATTTACTATTCAACAGTGAAGGAAAGCCTAATGATGAAAGGCCCTTTAGCTCAGCTGTGAGATAACAAGCTGTTATTTCATTTATGTTTAAGGCTACTCATATAATGAGACTGTTCAGCAACTAAGTAGAGAACAAACCTTAATACAAGTGTTTAAAGAATAATGCAAGTTTAATGATAAATTTAATGCATAAAACTTGAATTAAAAAATTTAATGAACTTACTCTTGCGCTACTTTTTAAAACAATTACGAAACTGAAAGCGCTTATTTAAAACAAAAATATATTTTTTAATGTAATGTCAATGGTACAGCCAAAGTAATTTTATTATAACTGTCAATATAAAATAAGATAATATTAATTAAATTGTTTTTCTATATTCCGTGATATAGCATTGCTACAAAATCGCAAAGCTTTGCGATTTTATCGTGGGTTTTAACTTCTGATGATTCTTACTTATACTTCTTCGGTTGCAGGCGTAACGATTGTTTTTTTTTTTTTCAAATCAAAATATTCTTTATTCAAGTAAACTTGTAAACAAGTGCTTTTGAATCGTCAACTTTACTGCTGGTTCGGAAAGCTGTTCCTGCCGAGAAGAGCCAGCAAGAAACTCGGCGGTTGCTCTTTTTAAAATATAAATCTTAGAACTAGTTACATTTATTTATTACTGTCTTGTACAGGGTAGAAGTGCACCTATATCCACACATCCTTATCATCTAAGTAATCTTCAACAGTATAGTAGGCTTTCTGTATCAGCCTCTTTTTAACAGTGTTTTTAAACTGCTGTAATGCCATGACCAAAATTGATTTCGGAATTTTATTATAGAATCTTATACCCAAACCCACAAACGATTTACGTACTTTTGCTAGGCGCAAAGCAGGAGTCGCAAGCTTATGTCGGTTCCTACTTTGTCTATTATATACATCACCTATCGTTTTATAATTCTTTATATTTTTATATACAAAAATTACGTTATTTAAAATATACTGTGAAGCAAATGTTAGAATACCTGTTTCCTTAAACTTCTCTCGCAGGGAATCACGCGGACTTAAATTGTAGATGCCACGTATGGCTCTTTTTTGTAATACGAAAATTTTTTCACTATCCGCGCATTTACCCCACAGCAATATTCCATAAGACATAATGCTATGGAAGTAAGCAAAATAAACAAGTTTCGCTGTTTCGACATCTGTAAATTGTCTTATCTTTCGAACAGCGTATGCTGCTGAACTAAGTTTCCCTGCAAGAGTTTTAATGTGTGTGCTCCATTGGAGTTTTGAATCCAAGGTCTCTCCCAAGAATACAGTTGTATTTTCTGTTTTCAGTGGTACATTATTTATGGAGAGCCTATTTGCTGTTTTTGCAGCATTAGGTAATGCAAATTCAATACAATTTGTTTTCTTTGAGTTTAGTACCAAATTATTTACCCTGAACCAATGGGCTACTTGCGATAAACCACTGTTTACTTCGCCAATATTATGGTCATTTTTATTTACTTTAAAAATTAAAGACGTATCATCCGCAAACAGTACAATATCGCAAATATTATGAATGAAATATGGTAAGTCATTTATATAAACTAAAAACAGAAAGGGACCAAGGATTGATCCTTGAGGCACACCCATAACTAAGGCCGTTCCGGATGACTGCACCTCATTAATGCACACTCTTTGAACCCGGCTGTGAAGATAAGACGCAACGAGACGAAGCGCATTGTCTTTAATACCATAATAGCCAAGCTTCAACAATAAAGTCTCGTGCTGAACGCAATCAAATGCTTTGGACAAGTCACAAAATACCCCTATGGCATTTTGTGAGTTCTCCCACGCATCGAAGATATGCTTCAACAACTTAACTCCCGCATCCGTTGTAGACCGACCCTTAGTAAACCCATACTGCTCAGGATGAAGTATGTTATTTGAAGTAAAATGCTGGAGCAGTTGATTAAGGATGATCTTTTCAAAAACCTTGCTTAGAGTTGGCAAGACTGAAATGGGTCTATAGTTGTTAGGGTCGCTCTTATCACCGGACTTAAAAAGAGGGATTAATTTAATATATTTCATTAAATTTGGAAATATCCCTGTGTCTACAGATTTGTTAAAGATCTTGGCCATAATTGGGGCGATAATTTCAATAATATTATTAATTAATTGTACTGACATTCCCCACAGATCAGTTGTTTTTTTAATATTTAAAGTTTTAAAATTTTTGACAATATCGTATGGGGAAATATGTTCAAATTTAAAATTAACATTGCACTCCGTGACGCTGTCCTTTAAAACATTGAAAGCTTCCTTTGGGGATGAGTTTATTGAGCTAGTTTGAGTTTGTGATAGTAAATATTTTATATGCTTGCGTATTGTGGTTGTGGTGGTGAGGAGGTAGTGTACCTATGTGTTTTCGGAGACCCTTCATGTGTCACCTCCACATTTAGCATTATATATTTTATAGCAAAATAATTTTATTACTTTTGTATTATGGATCTTGTAATAGTAACTTCTAATTCTATAAATTATATAAATATAATGCCTATCATGACTTTTAAGTAAATAACCATTTCTTATTCATATTTAGGTTTATTCGGAATTACTGAGTGGATAAAGCTTTATACTTATAAACCCAAGTAACAATGTAGACTAATAAAAACTAATTCCAGTCAGTCACGTGACATGTCTCTGTCGATACATTGCTATCGCGAACGTGCTCAACACCACGTTTTGTGAACGGAAAATTAGCTCCCTTTATATGCCTCCATGAACACGCTTTGTTAGCTTCTTGTGATACGAGACACCGCCGCCTCTTGAGCTATTTAAATCTGAAAATACGCTGTATTGGATGTGAATACATTAACAACTTGTAAGGGCTATGAAGTTTGTATATTAAGACGCCTTAATATAAGTAGAGACTTACAGATTCTGATCACTTGTTTCGCTCAAGCATTTTCCTACCCTCTACAATAATTATTACGTCATTTAATAAATGTTGTAGTTATCCTTTATAAAACTTTGAGTGTATTTTTTTGTAACATCAGGTTCTAATACTTATTACGTATATTAATTAATCTGACTTGTAATTTGTATAAATCTTAATGAGAATGTAGGTTAATCTATTGTCTAATCTATTTTATACTGGGGCTGTTTTTTATTTTTATAAAAGTAATTGTTTATTTAAACTTGAAGTTCTGTATGAGGTATTATTGGCCTTTAAGAACATTGTTTCTATTGATTGGTGTATTCTTAGAACTAAGAAATGCATTATGTTATAAATAGAATAAAAAATTATAAGTAGATGATGAGACAACATAAAAGTTACGAAACTTAAAAATTAAGAACATTCTATAATACGCTTGTCCTGACTATTCTGTTATTTGCAATGACTTTTCAATACAAGCTACGCATTATTATTATTACTCAATATTCTGTACGATATTTATATAACAATTCTATCCACAATAATACTATATACCAACTAATGTATGATTCCGTCACCAAAAGTCGTCCAAAGCAGTTGTGTATTTAATTTTTATTAAATTAATTTAATTAGTGCTTTTCAAATCTAATACTTATACTTAAGAGATAGAAATTATTTTGGTGTGATTTGTACAGTGTAATTTGTGACTTTTAAAGAATAAATGCAAGTGAACATTGCCTTGGCAGCTAGCGGGACGATACGCCTCACCCCCGCGGGACGCGAACGGTTGTTATTTTTTGACTCGCTCGCACAGCGACTCGGCGTATCGGCCCTTAATATTATGGTATCTAATGTAATACGTCAATTCAATTATGCTATAGTGAAACATTACTGATGCTATTTTGGATCTTTTGAATGAATATAGAAAAACGGATTGTCAAATAATAAGTATGAATGTTACGCGATCTCCACCCAACACTCCGACAACTATGGAGCATTTAGCCAAACCCTCTAAGGCATCAACAGATTACATTGTAGGGGCCGGATCGCAACCGGATTTATCAAAATTAGGCGAAGAATTGAAGGAGGCACAAATTACTTACCGTAAACGTAAACAGCCGCCGGAATGTGAACGCCTATACCCGGACGACATCAAACAAATGAGAAATGATATATCACGTATATCTTCACTTTTAGAAAATTATATTGATTCCAATGCACAGATGATGAATCAGATGAATGCGAGTATCACCGAGGTCAAGAGCACAATGGCAGATTTATGGGCATCACATGAACAAACTAAAAGTCTAATTACCTCTAATGCAGTGGAAATTAACATACAAATTCAAGACATTAAATCCGCCGTTTCAAATGTTGCTTCCGAGCAAGGTAGTATAAAAAGTCAATTAACTCAAGTGGAAACAAAACTATTTAACAGTGAAGAGAAAATAAAAAGACTGGAAAATGATTTGAAAGAATTGAAGTTAAGCTCAGACGCTTCCCGAATCCCAACCAATCAGGCAAACGTAAATGAAGAAATAATCCGCGAAATTCAAGAACGTAAGAAAAGACATAACAATATAATTATAGCTGGTATACCAGAACAAAAACACACTAGTACCCAGGATCAAATAGTTAAAGATGAAATAGACGTCATAAACATTACCTCAAAAATAAGTGAGAATATACCAAAACCTAATAAAATTTATCGTATTGGAAAATATAATGCCGGAAAAATACGTAGAATTAAAGTCTGCTACGATAAATCTGATCCAGCTATCCTATTACTTCGCAACAAAGACAAAATACCAGAGAATATTAGAATATTTTCCGATCAAACACCAGCCCAACAAAAATATTTTCAGGGTATAAGAGATGATCTAACACAGCGAACAAGAGCTGGAGAAAAAGATCTGACAATAAAATACATCAATGGGGTACCAACTATCGTAAAGCAAGATTCAAAAAACTCCAACGGCAAAAGAGACATGACACTGTAACTAATCCTATAACCTATGAAATAGTTAATGATTATCAACAACTGAAAACAGGGAAATCATGCCTATCATTTCTTTACTTAAACGCAAGAAGTATGCGTAAAAAAGGAAAACTCGACGAATTAAAATGTATTATAAAATCGATACCTAAAACTGTACATATCATTTTGATAACAGAAACTTGGATACAGAATGAAAATCACATCTTACAACTACGAATACCTAATTATACACATTACTTTAACTACAGAACAGATATAAGAGGAGGAGGAGTATCGGCGTACATACATAACACTTTAAAACATAACCTAATTGAATCAATATACCAAGACGGTAATAATTACTTATGGGTGAAAATAGAAAAATTCTCGCTAGATGTTGGCGTGGTTTACTATCCTGGTGATACTAACTTTGATAAGTTTTTGGATATGTACGAGTCACAATTACAAAAACGAAATAGAGCAATTGTATTTGGAGATTTTAACGTGGACCTTCTGACAAAAAACGCAACACAAAAAAATACAAGCAACGAATAAACGAATCAGGATATAAAATACTCAATAAAATTAATAAAACTTTTTGTACAAGAGACTCACTCACAAGAAAATCTATCTTGGACCACATCAGCACTAACCTTAAAAGAGAATGCTATACTTTCGCTATTATAAACTCATCGATGTCAGATCATAAACAATTATATCTACAAGTGAACAGATGGAAACCACCTTCAAAAGTAAGATTAAACTACGAAAAAATAAACTTTGAAAAACTATACAATATAACAGAATCACGTGGACTTAATGATGTGTCAAACATTTACACAAAACTAGAAACAAAAATAAAACAGTACGTAGAAGACAGTAAATCATTGATGACAAGAGTTTTAAATACACCTCAAAAGGATTGGGTTAATAACGATATAATAAATGGAATAAATCAAAGAAATTATTTATGGCTACAACACAAGAAGAATCCGGGAAATGAGACATTAGAAAATAACTTTAAATTAACGAAAAGAAAAATTGCTAACCTAATTCAAACTACAAAAAATTCCTATTACTACAACCTATTTGCAAAGTGTACCAAAAACCAAAAAAAAATGTGGACACTCATAAATAACTTAGCCAACAACAAAATAAAACCAAGCGATGCTCCTGCGAGGCTTTTAGCCGATTCTAAAATAGTTACTAGCACAAAAGAAATATGTGAGGTTTTTAACAAATATTTTTCCACCATAGGAGCTACACTTGCCGAGAAAATACCTAAAAAATTCCATAACACCCCAATAAAATCTGCTTTCAAATTAAATACTAACAATAATAATGAACTTACAACACTAGATCCTTGTGATACAAATGAAATAATCAATATTATTAACAATCTGGACTCAAATTCAAGCAGTGGTTTAGATAAAATTAATACAAAGGTAATAAAAACTTTACAAAACTTAATCTCAGATAAATTAGCGAAGTGTTTCAATAAACTCATGATAGACGGGGAATTTCCAGATACTCTAAAGATTGCAAAGGTAACACCGATATATAAATCCGGACTTAAAACCGACCCTGAAAACTATCGCCCAATCTCTGTGCTACCGATTATGTCAAAAATTCTAGAAAAAATTATATACAAGCGCCTTTTAATCTATTTGGACTCTTTTAATTTTATATCCGAACGTCAATATGGATTTAGAGCTAAAAATAATACTACTGCAGCTACTATTGACCTAACAACAAAAATTAGGGAGAATATAGATAAGAAAAAGATTGTACTAGGCGTGTTTATTGATTTAAAAAAAGCATTTGATACCGTAAGTCATAAATTATTATTGGACAAGCTAGAAAACATCGGTGTCAAAAACAATGCACTTAAGATATTCAAATCTTACTTAACAAATAGGTTTCAGGTAGTCAAGATAGATAATTTTGAAAGTAGTGCTTTACCTATCACATACGGAGTTCCACAGGGTTCCATATTGGGACCTTTATTATTTTTGATTTACATTAATAAAATTGCAGATTTAGGATTATACGGACATTTAACACTATATGCGGACGACACATGTTTGTTTTATTTCGAAGCTGATATAAATGACGCCATTGCTAAAGCTCAAGAAGATTTAAATACCCTATTTGAGTGGTTTCAATTTAACTTGCTCACTATAAATATTTCTAAAACCTGTTACATAATATTTAAAGCAAAGAATAAAAAGATTCCCTTACATAATCCCTTAACCATCAACAACATCCAATTACAACAAAAAACTTGCGAAACATACCTAGGTCTAAGAATGGACAATTACTTAACATGGAGGAATCAAATTGATCATATTAAAAATAAATTATCTTCACTAATGGGGTCACTTCATAATATAAGAAACTATATACCTAAAAAAGTTCGCTTAACTATTTACAATTCCCTGGTCAAATCACATTTATTATATCTTATAGAAATCTGGGGTAGTGCCAGTAAAATTAAGTTAAATGAATTACAAAGACTGCAGAACAGGATTATTAAAACACTATTTCGCTATCCATACTATACATCAACACATAAAATTTTCGCGGAAACTAAGTTAATGAATATTAATCAACTTTATATATATCATACATGTATTTTAATAAAGAAAATAATAGATAAAACCATCCATACTAGTTTATCCTTTATAAAAAAATGTCAAATATCAAAACGTAGCCTTCGTCGGCCAAGTCTACTTGTTGTCCCAAAAAGTCGTACAAACTACGTCAAAAAAAATATCACGCATGCAGGAGCACTACTATTTAATAAGTTACCATCGGATATTAAACATGTAAGCTCGTTCAACAGTTTTAAGAAACTTCTCGCGAAACACATTTTTGAAAATTGCGCTAATTAAAGTTATTTACGACTGATGAACGAGCAGGTCTTTTGGTGGCCACCTGAGTTTTTGTAATTAGTTTATATTCTCATATAAGTGACCATTGGTTTTTTTGAGAATAAATTATTTAAAACAAATGTATACATATGTGAGTATGTTAATTTCTTATTCATTTATTTTTTCTCTTTATTGTACATACATGAAATTGTTAGATAAGGAGAAAAATTAGCACATCTACAAAGGTTGACTTATCACTAAAAGGAATCTCTTTCAGTCAACCTTTGCATAACAGAAAGAAAAAGACGAAAAGTGAAATGCGGGTTATATAGAACGCAAGTTATGGTTCTCTATTTCTTTGTTTCCCTTTTTTAACTTTCCGCACATAGAGAATTACAAATGAGATTTTTGTCTTAAGAATAGTTAACTTTTAACCAGATAAGTGCAAACCAAATCAAAATAATCTTGATTCAAATTAGCCCTTTCACTTTTGAAACGTCAAGTATTAATATGATTAATGAAGCTACAAGTGGTTTGGAATGTTAAGTGCATGAGCACCTAATATCTACCACTTCATATCTTTGAAGATAAAGTCGCGCAAAGTAGAAAATATATTATAATTTATTTTATTGTAGTATATTAAGTACCATTAATATTTAATTTCATGTTTCGGAAGTCTGATACCGCAAGTAATTTACGAAAGAGCAATAAATTTTGACAACAATGTTTGCGGAAGCCACATACATCCAATTTTAGCTGCATAAATCTTGGTAAATACATAAATACATAGACAATACTCCGCACGGCCTTTATTTCATAACTTATTGAAGTGCATCTATTTGTATGCTAAATTTTGGTGATTTTGTTATAAATGAGCCCTACATTAGCCACGCCTAATGCGAAACATCATCAATAACTATTATTAAATATTCATTCCATTTTGACATTCGACCCTTTCGATATTTTGTAGTAAAACATACAACATACATAAAAGCATATAAAATTATATTGTATAGTTTTAAGTATAACATAATTTTAATGTATAATTTCTTAATGTATTTTAAAACAATAGCTTGTTAAATATAACATTTTAACTGAAAAAAAGTTATATTTCGCAAAACAATAGAGTTTAAATTAAATATATACGAGGTATAATTATTTAAAGAATGAAATATTTTTTGATATTCATCTCAGTTATTTCAAAGGAAACGTTGTTCTTTGGTAAATATTTAAACAAAACTCCTATAAAAGTAAATAACTTTGTGAATTATTAATTAAGATATTAATAAGTAAATTAAACTTAAGAGCACTGTAGCAACAGTCGTTTCGATGAATGAAATAAGAGAATGACAATGTCTGGTTGACACGAATAACCGGCTATAGAATGAATGAATTTATTTTGATAATGTTTACTGATCCTTGTCTTATATCTCCGTCGTTATCGTCTAGTATATAAACTTAACACCCCTTACTTATGAAATTTCACGACCTGTCGTGTCTACAAACCTGGTTTATCTCAAATAGATTTTTTATAGGATGTAAACATCTTCTGCGAATTTTTTTTTTACAATAAATTAATACAAATAAATATTTTATAATTAATTATTATATCATAAAATCAAAAAAAAAAGTATCCGAATATTTCAATATTATATTCATACTGAGTGTCTTAATAGATTTAAAACTGTGTTTTGTATTTAATTAATGTAGAATCGAAATAAATATGTAGCGAGAACAATTGATCACGTAAACTGATTTATAAGGAAACTAGCTGTGTCAGCGGATTCGCCCGCGTAGAAATCAGTTCAAATCCAAATTTTAAACATAAAAGTAGTTATTGTAAGTTAACCATAAAAGATAGAGACATGCTATCGCGGACTTTTTTGTAATAGTTTTATAGATCTACAATTCTCTGGTACATTACTTTAACGTATCTCTGCTGGTTTACGCAGCGCACGCGACTGAAGCTCCCAGCAAGCAAGTTTTTTAACAACTGCGCGATCTCTTTAACACAATTTACATAATACCGATATGTACTACTTACCTAAACAATCTGGAAGCATTGCACAATCTTTTGGTGAAAACCGTACAAAGATCCGTTCAGTATATTTTGAGAAAATCGATTACATACAGACGGACAGCTTTGTGAGTCTTTGTTTTATAATAAGTATAGATAAAGATATATTATAAAGGTAGGATTAGATGTTTGCTTCTCTGTAACATTCATCAAAGTTTGTAACAAGATTTAAAATTTTGCCGGTTACCTCCGCGTGTCGATGCCGCCCTGGTTATCATCACTCAAATTTGAGAATAATCTTTAGACAAAAGTAATAATATCGATATTAATTTTGCTGTGGCTCCTAATTTTAGGTTGCCTGCAGCCGTAACGATCGTTGAGTTTGTGATAGCGAGTGTGTGTAGAACTTGTGTATTATGTTTACGAATCCTGAATGTACATATTTTCTATTCGCTTTATCATGGATTACAGCAAAATAATATCATTATTACTAGTGTATTATGAATCTCCGCAAACGCCTTATTCTGTTAATTATATAATACTTAGTCTAAAGCCCATTTTTTTAAATATTCCCGTGCTACAGATTAACTAACGGGTTACAAGCCAGCTATAAAAGTTAGTTATGTTGTTACGAGGACAAATAAACACATTTTACAGTTAATACTATATTAGAAACCACAAACAAATAATGACACGTCAAGAACACTCATATTAAATAAAGCCCTTCGTTTCGAAAACAAAATACCAACGAATAGAAATGTTGTTTGTGAGGTCGTCGAAGAAATATCTACAAATCTCTGCTAAGACAGACTCACTCTCGGGAAATAACAGATTGCTTCTATATGAATAAGTCTTGAAACAAATATCAATGTTTTTCAAGGAGCATGTTAAGGTTCGCTATTATTTTCGTTGTGTTTTCAATAACTTTCTTACAAATAGGTATCACAAGGGGTTCTTGCACATAGAATAGAATAGAATAGAATAGCTTTATTCATTCACACAACACAAAATAAACAGGTTACATACAGAGAGAAATAACAACAGACATTATGTAGAAAGTAAATTTAGAATGTGTCGTGCCAATGAAAAGGTTCTGGCTCAGCTTAATGCTGGAGGTAAAAGAATACCAACAGCGCTGATATTCTGCCGGATCCCTGGCGAGGGAAGTCCGAGTATGAAATAATTATCTAGCTAATATATGTACTACAATATATTTATAGAAATCGCTATTTAATATTATACTATAATTTAATTCGCCTGCTATTGTAATATGTTTAATTTTATATAGTAAAAAAGTAGATAATATATATATATATTATCTACTTTTTCGGTATTACGGTTTTCAAATGTTGTACAACGCTACATTTTTTCATAAATTGCGGTTAATGACGTTCTACTTTTGATACAAATGTATAAAAGAACTAACGAGGAGCAGCGCTATCAGTCACAAAATTTAACAAAAGTTATGATAGAATTATTTTGTTGTAATCCGCGTTACCGAAAACCTGTGTTATAATAAGTGTGGCAAGCGAAAAGCGTTTTCATACCTTATACATGCAGGATTAGTTACCGCACGTAACGTATTATTATTTACAGTGCTCACAAATTTACCATTTTGTTTTATTTGGTTTCAAAGAAACAAAACATAAATATACAAAACTTAAAATAAAAGTAGACTAGTTAGAGTATTTTATATAAATTTTCCAACCAATCTATCCTTTTAAAATTACTGATGCAAGTATACAGAGGATGAAACATTATACAAAAGATACGAAGATACGAAATACCTTCATCACAGGTATTCAAAAGCCGACGAATAACTTTAATAGACGATATCTTACACAAAGCACAACAAGGGAGGACTATTTTATTGCCCGCTTCTATCAGTGATATCTGACTTAACACTTGAGTGAGCAATTTGAATACCTGAATGACTTCCGAGCTTTTTCTTCAGTCTTAAAATGATGATATTCAGTCATGATGTTCAGAAATCTTTTTGCGTGATTTGTTTCATACAATTTTGTTTCTTGTACTTATTTTGCATAATAATAACTATTTAATACAACGAAATATCATTTTTATAAATAACTATTTGTTTCTTATGTGTTATCACATTATATTACAACTCCAGTTTCCAGTATAAATTTTATTTAAAAAATCTTGATCAATAATAAAGCTTTAATTGTGCTATATTAAAATTCTGCAATCAATTTTAGCTTTGCAAAGACATTATTTAATAGAGGCAGATACAGAAAGCCAACGATACTATTGAAGATTACAAAAATGGTAAGGATTTGTTGTTTAAATGTACTGTTTGCCGATGCATAAGTTAGCAATGACTAAATTTAACAAGTTATAACATTTTTTTAAAATTAACGCACGCACACACTATATCAATATGCAACCTAAATTTTAGGCATGGCTGGGCTTCAACGTAACTCTTATCCATGATGATCCTACAAAGATATTTTATGGTGTATTTATTATCTCATTTTTTATTTGATCTAATCCAACCTACGAATGTGAAGGGCTCCTATAAATATTACCCACAGAACCTTTATTTTTGCGGACTATAAGTTACATTTTATCTCGGTCAATCAATTGGCTTATTTGGTGAGAATAATAAATGCCAAGAAGAGAAAAATCTTATACCTGTCCATTCCTCAGACGTATCAGAAATAAATTAAATTTTATAAAAACAAAACGAAGCTACTCGCATTATTATTAAATCTCATTCGAAAATTACTATTCAGTGAAAAATATAATAATTTCTGAAACATTACAATATTAATATTTATTTCATTTTAAAATTAGTAAATAAATTAAAGGGATTAATTAATAGATGTTATAGCTCTAAGAGCGGGTTGGCAACTAAAAATGGCGGGCATAATTTGCCTTTTGATATCGAATTTATCGTCGAATTAATAACAAGAGATTCCATTTAAATACGACTCATCGATATGAAAATTCACAGAAATGAATTTAAACAGTGATGGAACGAAATCAATTTCGCATTGACACTTATTAACTGTTACATATTCATAGATTCTTGTTTCCAATTTTATTATTATGAAAGTGTGAATTTCTTTAGTAACCGTGAGGTTTTGTTATTATAGACCTCCATAATGCGATACATGTATTTGATGTCAAATCAAATCAAATCAAAATATTCTTTATTCAAGTAAACTTGTATCTTTTGAATCGTCAACTTTACTGCTGGTTCGGAAAGCTGTTCTTGCCGAGAAGAGCCAGCAAGAAACTCGGCGGTTGCTCTTTTTAAAATATAAATCTTAGAACTAGTTACATTTATTTATTACTGTCTTGTACAGGGTAGAAGTGCACCTATATCCACACATCCTTATCATCTAAGTAATCTTCAACAGTATAGTAGGCTTTCTGTATCAGCCTCTTTTTAACAGTGTTTTTAAACTGCTGTAATGGCATGACCAAAATTGATTTCGGAATTTTATTATAGAATCTTATACCCAAACCCACAAACGATTTACGTACTTTTGCTAGGCGCAAAGCAGGAGTCGCAAGCTTATGTCGGTTCCTACTTTGTCTATTATATACATCACCTATCGTTTTATAATTCTTTATATTTTTATATACAAAAATTACGTTATTTAAAATATACTGTGAAGCAAAAAAAATGTAAATAAAAAGAATGCTTGGAACTTATATCGCGCATATTTACTGTCGTCTAACGAATATGCTCCAAGGATATCGTCTACGATATTTGCGCCAGACTGGGCTGATATTAAATCCATACTTAATATATATTGTCTATACCGATAATGATAGTGCCTCGGGAATTCCTACTAATAGGTATCAATACAAATACTTCCTTTACATTTGTAAGCATATAGTAACTCTTTAATTAAATTCGTGTACATGTTTACTACATCTAAAACTATAGAAAATTGTGAAAATAATCAAGAAATTAAAGTATTTAGTACTTCAAATACTGTTTCGTAGTAGAAAGTTACTATTGTGTTACACATTTTAAGCATATGATTTGAATTACTGTCGGTATGTGTCATGCAATAACTTTAACCAATGCGTCACTGTCGTGAATATGTCTATCTGTTATTGCATGCAATGCTATCATAAAAATTGTTCGTCACATTCTTATAATAGACTAAAGGAACACTTTAACATATTATTTTTTCCTCCACACACACACACACACGGTGAAGAACGGTGGTTTATTCTACTCAGCCGGGTACCACACGGCATTATCTTGGGCACAAATATTGTTTATAATAGAAATTACCTGCGCCTTTTTTGCAACAACTACTACCCACTCCTTTTATTAAATTTTATTTTGTACCCCCATTAAAACAACTCATCGTTGGAACAATTTTTTGTATAAAATTAAAAAATATAAATCAGAATAGATTAGTAGATAATATATCGGATAAATATTGTCTGTTTGTAGAAAACAGGAAACTTATGCGGCTGATATTGTACACATTATGTCAAACCTTTGTCAAATAGAATGGAACAGCCAAATTTCATACGACTAGTCTACGGCAAAAGCATTTTTATATTAAACTTAGAACCGGAGAACCTTTATACTTGTGTAAATAACTTTTGGATTACAAGGAACCTATTTTTATTATGATCAAAAATTTCTTAATGTAGTTTTACTTATCACTGTTTTTAACAGATATCGCAAAAAACATTGATGTAGCCTAGGGATGAAGGTTTTAAATGTGCTATAAATATCGACGAAGTTTTATTGGTATTTCACTCACCAGAGCATGAAATTCTTGTATTTATTATAAATCTGATAACTAAAATGATATTTTGTTAAGGTACGGCGATTAAAATTTTATAATGTTCTGAAATAGTACAAATACTGTTTTCTTTTGTTGCTGGAAGACCATAATTTTCTACACTAAGTGTAAAACTTAACTTTCTATTTATTCTTAAACAGCTATTTTTACCCAGACATCAGTATATTTTTACAAAGACATATGAATTCCATCGATAACTTATTATTTTATATAATACTAGTTTTTTCCCGCAGCTTCGCTCGCTAGGAATTTTGTCTGCCACAGTCTCTAATTTAATTAAATTTATGATTCACAATATGGGTCATAGTGGCTTCCACATAAAATGGAACATGCTGTCCCAGACTTTTATTTAGAACTATTAAAGACAAACAATACTATGATACATCATCTTTGTGTAACTCTAATAGTTTAGGCAGCGTACGCCTAGATAACTCTCAGAGGCCAGATTTTTTCCGACTTTATTGACATGTATCGTTATATCACATAAAATCATTTAATTTGTAGCCTATATGTTATTCTGATGTATAACCTATATAACTGTAAACTTTCATCCAAATCCGTCTGATAGTTTTTTCGTGAAAGAGTAACAAACATCCATCCATACTCACAAACTTTCGCATTTATAATATTATTAGTAGGATTAGTAGGATTAGTAGGACTAATACACTTATAAATATTGCCACCACACTTTAATATCAAATAACTCGCTAATACTTAAACAATAATATATATTTTTAATTTTTTAACAATAATTCTTCATTATTAAACCGAAACGTGAAAAACGTTATTATAAATAAATAATGCAAGGCAATAAACACAATACCCTATAACAATACAAATTGTTATCATAATTTAATGGCTAATATTACGTCCACGTTTTGTATAGTCATTAGTACGTGAATTTGCTTGTTTTGGCAATGGTATTTAATAAATCAAATTAAGCGTCCGTTTTTATTAACAATCAATATATTCATGTTCCATTAGATACATTCCATTACAACAGTTTAACAATACTATTAAAAAAAGGCTAATACAGAAAGCTTACTATACTTTTGAAGGTTACTTAGAATGCGTGGATATAACTATCCTTCGACCCTGGTCAAGACATTAATAACTATATGTACCTAGTAATAAGAATTATTATTTGAAAAGAGCAACCGCCGAGTTTATTGCTGGTTCTTCTTGGTAGGATCCAGAACCAGCAGTAGATGTTGACGATTCAAAAGCACTTGCTTACAAGTTTACTTGAATAAAGAATATTTTGAATAGGAATTTGAATTTGATAAACATGTGCTATGGACATTAGTAATCGCATTGTACTATCGCACAAATGCTGCTATCCGTTAACCGTTAAGGATATTTGCATCAGCTATCAGTAACAATTCGCTTAGTTGATGAGAAGTACCAACGGCAAGTATAATATTGCTTAATTAATATAATAAATTCCTCAATCCATTCTAGACCAGTGTACAGAAAGATTTCAATCAAGTGTAAAAAATATGCTTATACGTAAAAAATATTACAAAATTGAAGATTATTTGGATGATAAGAAAGCCTGGATTTGAAAATCCTTTCAGCTTCATACAAGACAGTGGTTTAATAATGTATAATTGAAAATATTTAAAAGATTGACCGCCGAGTTTCTTGCTGGTTCTTCTCGGTAAGAGCAACATTCCGAACCAGTTGTAGCTTCATTAATCATATTGATGCTTGACGATTCAAAAGTGCCTGAAATGGTTTATTTGAATAAAGATTATTTTGATTTGATTTGATTTGATTGATGCCAGAACCGATTCCCCTCTAATTTTTAAGTTGTGATTGACGACTCTGCAAAACGCAGAATAGGTAGTAGGTATAGATGACCTTAAAAAGGTCATAAAGACCTGCTTGATTTGAGTGACACAATTTTGATATGGACAAGATTGTATTGTGTCGAAATCCCTTAAAATAAGCTACGCCCAATAGAGAACTTCCATCGGTTGAAGAAGACAGAGTGTCCAATTTAATAATAAAACCTATGGTTCATTATAACATGCTATGAAAATAACTTGCTAGATATCTACGAACATAATCATATATTACATATACAAATCTATATACAATAAAAATTTGTAAATATGTGTTCTAAGTATTTCCAAGACACATATGTAATCTATAACGGCGTACGATTTATTGATAACTTAAATTAATCTCCCGATTACATACTGCGATAAATGATTGATTAAACGAGACATTTTATTAGATATGTTTATAATTTTTTGTAATTATATGAATACGTTGATCCCCAAAACTAATGAATGGAGTCGGTTATCTTGTAAATGTTTACCAAAAAACTTTTATGAAATATTTGATTTTTTTTTAAAGCAATTGGTATTAAATATTAACTGTCTTTACCTATGAGATGCCGTTAAATAACCCAACCTAATGATGATCAGAGAGACGCAGACCATTTCAAGCAATACTACCTTCTGTCTATAACCCTTGACCTATTGAGTAGCTGAGAGCCTCTCAAAATGTTACGAGACTCATCTTGCTAGACCATTCAAAATAACTACAGGCATAATTAAGTCAACGTTGTGATTTGCTGTCTTGCTTTAAGTATCTCATGGCCAAAGTTATGCTATTGAAAATCCAAATTTATTGCTGACAGCGTAGTTAACTAATTGCGTAGTTGAGTAAAAATTAAAATTTTTATTAGTCTATCGCGCATCACATCATACATTTTCCGGCCCTTATCCCACTCTAAGTGGAGTCGGCACAACATGTTACAACATGTTGTCATATGATTTAGCTACATATTTTATGACCGGCCGCCTGCCTGACGTCAACTTACCTTAGTCGCCTTTTACGACACCTTGGTAAGAAATGAGGGTGGTCTATTCTATTCATCCGGATACCACACGGCACATACCTTAGTCTCCTCTTACGACACCTCGGTAAGAAAGGAGGGTAGTCTATTCTATTCTGCCGGGTACCACACAGCGTCTAACGCATATCACATCAAATTATATAAATATTTAAATATATTATAAATATATTTATATTTATAACATAGTATATTTTTTCAAACTTATACGCGTTCTAAGTATAAACACTAAGTTAAAAATATTCTTTATTCAATTAAACTTGTCATAAAGTGCTTTTGAATCGTCAACTCTACTGCTGGTTCGGAAAGCTGTTCCTACCGAGAGGGCCAGCAAGAAACTCGGCGGTTGCTCTTTTCAAAGTATAAATTCTTATCACTAGTTACATTTAGTCATTACTGTCTTGTCGAACGTGTCAGGGTGTCAGGGTCGAACAGTAGCTACGTCCACGCATTCTTATCTTGTAAGTAATCCTTAACAGTATATTAGTCTTTCTAGCTTTTTTGATCGTGTTTTACTGCTGCAATGGCAAAGCTTAAATCGATTGCGGAATTTTATTATAAAATTTTATACCCAAACCCACGTATGGCATACGTACTTTTGTAAGGCGCAAAGCAGGAACCGCAACCTTACGTCAGTTCCTACTTTGTCTATTATTGTCTATTATCATCGCCAATCTTTTTATAATTATGTAATGTATGTATGTAAGGGTTTATGGATCATTTTAATTACCTACATTAGACTAACTCGATAGTTAAGCTTAGAATGCTAAATAATCATATGCTGACAAGCAGCTAAAAGAACCTTCCCTTACTATTTTGACACTTTGATTAAATGCAATGGCTCCAAAATTAAAGTATAGTATATCTTTTGTAACACGCTGTAACTATTAATCATTTCCGCATGGAATGTTCCCAAGAATGCTGCATGAAATTTCACGATGAATAGCTAACTGATTCTTACATGAAAAAACGAGCCACTATTTAAAAAAATATTTTTGAATAATATAAGTACATACATATTTCGTAGGTAAAAAATTAATTGAGAACAGGTCACACGCTTTATTTGAGTTTCAAAGTAAGAACGACTGTAAGTTGCGAAGTTATAGTCATATACGATGTTCTCCGGGGAATTATATTCTATATTATGCTCTTTCTTGATTTATGCTAATGATTTTCAAAGCATATGTTTCCTATTCTGTTATTAACTTAACTTACATCAAGTGACCCATTCTTATAAAATAAAATATGATAATAAGACTGCATATACCTAGCTCTTTCAAATCACGACTAGGGTTGTCATTTTTCTTAAATAAATGTAAGAAAAAGTACATAGTATCAAAATAAAGTACAATTTATTTTACTTTATTATTATATCTGAAAGCATATCGGATTTGCAATGGCGAGTGCCGACATCCATTCAGTAAAATAATAATTTTCTACGTATTATTAGTCTTTAATTAATTAATTAATAAACATTATTATGAAATTGAAACTCATTACAAAAATGTAATACTCACAAATGTTAATATTTCCTTGTAGTGTAACTTAAACATAAGAATATAAACAATGACAGTTTATTGCACTTTATGAATATAAGTGTATACAATTGGGACTGCGATTACAGGAATATTATTCGTAAATAATAGAATACTTTGCACATGAGAGTCTTAATTACGGCATTTGCTTTTAAAAATATATAAAGTTCCGTTCAGTTCTGAGATGCGCGAGTAAAACTATTGTTCCCTCCGGCCTGTGACCCACTTATACTAAGTAATATGTAGGCATGGGTGGACGCTTATGTGAAAAATACTAAAGAATCTTTTGTTTTTATCATGTTCATAATTGCCTGAGACGCTCAGTCAACACTTTGTTAAATTTATGAAATTGCATTGCATAATCCATGTTATAATTATACCGGCACACAACAAAAAAAAGTGGAAAGTGCATTTGACCGAATCGACCTATAGGTACGAATTTCGACCCATTGAATTCGAATTCAAAGTCAATTTGTCCTATATACCCTCAAAATATTGACAAAACTTAAAAAACACAGATACATGTACTTAGATACGAAAATCGCCAGTATTAGCTTATTTATTTTCTCAATTACATACTACTTATAAGTACGTACTACAAATATTTAAGTCATCATCAGCCTCCTGCCCTTATCCCACTCTAAGTGGGGTCGGCACAACATGTTACAAAACTTTTGTCACATGATTTGGCCGATACTACAAATATTTAAGTATATTTTGTTAAATAAAGATTATATGTTGATTTACTCGTTCGTACTTCCACGGGATATTGTTTATGAAGTCGTGGCAGTAAGACCTTCGGCTCTTTTTAAATTGTTTGGCTGGAGTCCAAACTTGTTAATTGGTCGCTTAAATTGTCTTTCAGAAATAACTATGTTGCTTTCTGTTTCCCGCTGATTTAGTTAAACTTTTATAGATATCATAGAACTTCAATTCGTTGCCTTAATTGGTTGACATATTTCTGGTTTGAAACTTGTTTAACGTATAAATAATGTATCATTATATGTGTTTGAAAATACGACAAATAAATTAAATATAATAAAATGAACACTTGTCAGTTACTTTGTTAAACAAATGTACCGCTAAATCTATGTAAACAATAATAATAATGTTTTAAATTATTATTACGCGCTATAATTTTATTTCTATCTAGATCCCTTGTTACCGTCGTTGAAGGAACAGCTATTTTGTATTTTAAGTTATTATACAAAAATTTCTCCTTTACAATTTTCACAATCTTTATTTCTCAAATTCCCGCCGCGATAACGTCGTATATGGAGCTCATGAATAAGTGCCCCGGACGGGTTCGAAACTAGTCGGACTAATCCAATAAAATTACACTTGAGCATAGCCGGTATCTATATATTAATTACAAATAATAGATAACAAAGTACATTATCTACAGTAAGATCTTGTGGTTTGTTTAGCAAAACTTTCAAATGGTTTATAAATTTAACCTTGGAAATACCTAAGCAAAGGAAATTGAATTTGTCGATTCAAATACAAATTTCTTGACAATCTGTGTAACTTACCCTAATCTTACGAGATGGCCTGTCTGGCCAAGATCGCTACTCTTTAAAAAAATATAGGGATATAAAATATCCCTTAGCATGCTTTCTTATCCTTATTTCTTAAATATTATCTATATTTTTTATGTACTGCTCAAGGCCATATTTAACATCGGAAAGTTCCAATACCCAATAATAATAATAATAATAATAAAAATACTTTATTGCACAAAAGACGAAGAAGAATGTAACACAATGATACAGAAAAAAGACAGAGTAAAGATAACGATACAGAAAATCTTAATAATAATTTGAAGTAGTGCAAGGCGGCCTTATTACTAATAGTAATCTCTTACAGGCAACCTTACTTAAGAGATAAACTGAGACAAGGAGTATAAAGGACGGTGCACAAAGTATTTATGAATAAACATACATGCATTCTAATAATTACACACTAATACATATTTGAATAATTATACACTAATACATACATCAATATTTATACATACATAGATACATATATCCCATAATATATATACCCAAATTTACATTTAGTTTTAAAAAGCTTGTGTAAATGTATTCAGCCCGAGAGGTATAGGCGGTAGGAAATCTAGGGATATAAAATGCTTATTTTCATACCTGAAACTATCCTTTATTCAATGATTTGCGGAGTAAAATTTCCATGTACAAAATTCATGCAATGTCTCGTAGAATAGCAGTAGTAAATAGAATACGAAATATGGTATAATTTTTTTAGTGCTCGCGGTTTCGTCAATCATACAAATGTAATAGTGAATTTGTAGTTGAATTTAACATATAATGAACGCGTATATGGTATGATTCAAACATATTCTGCATCATTAAAAGTAAGAATTCATTATTTATGGTCTCAGTATATTGTAATTTAACTTTAACAGAATGTTATTGAAATTTGTCAATGACTTAGGTACCGTTAGTGAGGCGCGGATATGAAATAATTTGGTCAATTTTAATTATAGTAAATTAAGGAACCTGAATATATAATTCCAATATTAACCAGAATTTTTGTTTATATACCCACATGATGTATTTATATACATAATTAAAATCTATTAGATTAATAGACTAATGAATCTAGATAAACAAAAAAGTCCCCAAAAGGAAAGAAAAGGTGAAAAAGCCTTATAAAATGATATACCCAGCTATAATTATCCATCGTAATGCAAAAACATGTCTTTTAAATATTTAAAGTAATCGAATAAGTGCCTTTTTATGTATTGTATAAGTTCTAATCTATAAATCTTTATTTTCAGGCAAAATTGTTTTCACTATCCATTCATTAAAACATGGATACGCAAATCATGTATATTGAATTTGGATCATGTATGGGATATGTATGTAATGTAAATCTAGTTAGTCTAACTACGCCACACCAATCAAGCTCGCTTAATTAAACCATATCTCCACGATACTCATACAATGCTATTCGCCTTGTTAATGGCCTACTGTGTGCTACATTCAATAACAGTAGACTACCACTAGATTGACGAATTGAGCGATAGACAAATGAGTAAATAATAATAATAAATAAATATATGGGACGCTTACACACACGGTCGTCCGATCCCAAAGTACGTAACTTAATACTTGTGTTATGGGCGACGGACAACTGCTAGATATACTACATATATAATTTTAAATACATACTTAATTACAAATATACATCCAGGCTCGAAGAACCAACAAATCGTTTTATAGAAAATGTCGACCCTCGGCGGAAATCGAACTCACGACCCGCGGAACTGAATGCAAACGTCTTTAACATTTTTTATATATTGATATCATTTATGTGTGTTTAGATAGGAGATACCTCTTAACTCTAGACGTGTGGTCCACATTTCATATGATTCCACTTATTGTTTTATGGTTGTTTTTCTATTGTCACGATGGTTTTATCTATCCGAAACTTTAGCAACAAATCTATTAAAATTAACGGCTTTTTAATATCCCACTGCCGAGCGATAGCCCTCTTCTCACCTTTTTTAGAGAGAAGGTCGGAGCTAAGACTTACCACGCTGCTCCAATGAAGATTGGTAGCTTATATATATCCCTAAAATTATCTAGAGGTATGCATGATTCCTCGGGATGTTTCCATTCACGGAAAAGCATATGATAAATTGCAATTATCAATTAGACATATAAGTTTTAACAGAACGACTCATTGGGCCAGGGCTTAAACCCAACAATCTGCCGAGAGAGTTTCACGGTCCAACCGCTGGGCTATCACAGCTAAAAACGTAGTAGCAGTAAAGATAAAAGTAATAATAAAACTATTTTGCTATAATCCGCGATACAGTTAATAAAAAATATATATAGTGCTAAATGTATAGTGGAATATCCGTTTTTTCATACACGTTATGGAGTCTATCTCCTGATAATGCTTCGGTTGCGGAGCGAAACGATTGTTGATAGTGAACGTGTGTTGTGCTTGTGTTTTGTGGTGGCAGTGGTGGAGGGTATGTGCATGTGTATTTACGAATCCTGCATTTAACGGGTATGAAAAAACGGATAGTCCACTATACATTTAGCACTATATATATTTTCTATTTACTGTATCGCGGATTATAGCAAAATAATTTTATTATTACCTTTGTATTATGGATCTCCGCAAAGTAACGCCTAATTCTATAAATTATCTAGTAGCAGTAAGTTTTTATAACTCAAATGTTAATTTAAAATTTAAGCTCATCTTTGATTGTATATTGTATATCAGAAAGCCTATTTATTATACTATTGAAGATTACTTAGACGATAAGAATGCGTGGATATAGCTACTCTTCGACCCTGTAGAAGACATTAATAACTATATGTAACTAGTGATAAGAATTATTGTTTGAAAAGAGCAACCGCCGAGTTTCTTGCTGGTTCTTGTGGTAGGAACAGCTTTCCGAACCAGCAGTAGATGTTGACGATTCAAAAGCATTTGTTTACAAGTTTACTTGAATAAAGAATATTGTGAATTTGAATTTGATTATATTCAACAATTTTCTGTTTTACCCAAATATTTCATTGTTGTGAACATGTAAAGTAGTCCCCATTCATGGAACATACTAAATGAAACATACAGAGGGTATGTTAATTTAAGAAAATCTTATTACAGAATTCCAACACGTGTAGAAGGCTAAAAGCTGGTACGAGGGATCCACGCCTACCCTAATGAACGTGATCAAAATTTATAACGCCTTTCACCTTACAGCGACTCTTTAATAAATAAATCAAATCTGAAATCCGCTTACATTGATGAATCTTTGAAGGCGTTAATTGAAGGGTTGAATTTAAAAAGGGTTTAATCGAGACACCGTTATCACAAAAAACAAATTTTAAATTTAGCCGTGAATGATTTATTCTATATTATTCTATTATATTCCGTTATTATAAAAAAATTTTTGAATGTTCAGAATATTTTGGCATTCTTGCAACTTCTAATTCAAAACTTTAAAAAATCCACACTCAATTCAATATAGCCATTACCTACTGCGCATAGGGCCTTCTCTCCGTTTTTTTAAGAGATGGATTGAGATTTTACATATCGATATTTTCGTTTACAAAAAAGCTAGTTATAAATTGCAAATATCAATGAGATATATATACGTTTACCCCAGCGGTGAGACCGTGCGACTCTTTCGAGGGGTACACGAGTTCAAACCCGGGAAGGCACGAATGAGTTTTTCTATTAAAACTCATGTGTCTAATTGATATTTGCAATTTATAACTAGCTTTTTGGTGAAGGAAAACATCGTGAGGAAACCTGCATATCTCTAGACAATTCTAGAGATATGTGTAACCTACCAATCCGCATTGGAGCAGCGTGATAGGTCATAGCTCCAACCCTTCTCCCCAAAAACCGAGAGAGGAGGCCTATTCCCAGCAGTGGGATTGTAACAGGCCGATACTTTACTTTTTTCTTACATAACTTTAAACAAAAAACTCATACCTATGAGTTCACACTTATCTGAACTCATCGCTGTTCTCACCCTTGACTATTACAGATTTAAAAAAATCTAGTTTTCATTAATGACCAATTAAGTAACGACAAACCTTATAGCTTTATACGTTATCACTACTTACCAAGAAAATATTATTATTCCAGTCATATATCTACTTCTTCTTCTTCTTCTTTAGGTGCCTCTCCAACTAGTGAAGGTTGGCAGTCAGCTCTGCATATGCCTTCCTATTTGTAGCTAGATGGAAGAGTTCGGGAGCGCTCTTAATGCCCGTCTATTCCCGGGATAACCAAGACTTCCTTCTACGACCAGGTCTCCTCTTTCCAGCAACTTTCCCATCATTATCAGTTGCAATAACTCGTATTGTCGATGCCTGAGTACGTGGCCCAGGTATGCAACTTTGCGTTGTTTAATGATTGGGAAAAGTTTGCGTTTTTGTCCAATTCGCCGTAGAACGTCGTCATTGGTTACTTTTTGAGTCCATGATATAGACATCAAACGTCTGTATGCCCACATTTCGAATGCTTCTATACGTTTCCTGAGATTCTCTTTTATGGTCCAGGACTCGCATCCGTATAGAAGCAGGGGCCAGATGTAACAGTGCAGAAGACGCACACGAAGTGAAATTTTCATATTATGGTTACCAAGTACCTTTCTCATTTTTATATTTTTCTCATATATCTACAACTACTTCTATCTTACTTATACTAGTATAATAGAATATAGAAAAATACTGGATTCAAAATATTCTTATATAAAGAAAATGTTACATTTTTTTATATATTGATTAAAGCTACAATAATCTGAACTTCATTTAACTGATATCTAGTACGCAAATCCAATCTTTTTAGATTTATGAGATAAAGTAATATTGGCAAATAAAATTATTAATCATCGTTCGCTCTCTGTTATAAAGTAATAAATATGGATTCCGTATTTTGTGTCGTTACGCTTATCCAAAGTAAAATAATATGGGCTTTTAGAAAATTATTATGAACACAATATTTGATTTCAAATCTCTTATATCATTATTGATAGTGGATCTAAAATTACAAATATCATCCTAAGGCTTCTAATATCTTTATTGTTCATAGTTCATTTTATGTTAAAACTCGCTTTGTCTGCGTGGAAATCAGTGTATTTAATTTTTTTTTACATGAAAGTAGTTATTGGGATTTAACCATAACAGATAGAGACATACTATACAGAGTAGTATCCTGAGTAGAATAGACCACCCTCATTTCTTACCGAGGTGTCGTAAAAGGCGACCAACGTAAGTTGACCCGCCGTATGGTATCCAGTTGAGTAGAATAGACCACCCTCTTTGTTACCGTGGGATCGTATAATTCGACTAAGGTAAGTTGACGTCAGGCAGGCGGCCGGTCGTAAAATACGTAACCAAATTATGTGACAACATGTTTGTAACATGTTGGGCCGACGTCACTTAGAGTGTGATAAGGGCAGGAGGCTGATGATGATGAGATAGAGACATATTGTTGCGAACTTTTTTCTATATATACAATTCTCTAGTATATCTATCTTGGTTTACGCGGCGCACGCGACTTAAGGTCCCAGCAAGCGATTTTTTTTTACAACTGAGCTACTTCTCTAATCTACATAAAATCGTTATGCACTATTAATTTAAACCATCCGGAATGATTGCGCTACCTAATAGTAAAAACTGCCCATAAATCCGTTCAGTACATTTGCAGAAAATCGATCACATACAGACAGACAGTTTTGAGGACTTTGTTTTATAATAAGTATAGATATAAACATCGTCTTTAACTAACATTCATTTATATATCTACGAGTATGATTAGTAGTTTATGATACTGTTGCATAATAAGGGTTCTTATAACACGAGTGTGGTTTAAAAAAACGAGCCGCAGGCGAGTTTTTTTATAGTGTCACACGAGTGTTATAAGACCAAGTTATGTACAGTATCATACACTACTTTATCTACTCTCATACTATAATACGTAAAACAATATTGCAAATAAAACGCTGAATATAACAACAAATTTATTTTTACTTGTAATAATTATTGATGTTCTGAATATTCATTTTCCATTCCATGAACTCGTGGTAACATTTAATATAGTTGCTCCTAGATTTCGTCGGCAACATGTTTGACGCTGCTTTCAGAATATCTGGTGGTGTACAATCACCACTATCCCCGCTCTCAGACATGTTTTTACACAAAAACTTATTTTTTTACAAACAAAACTAAACTTCGTTTAAATATTGAAAAGATTTTTTAAATGTCATATATTGGCGCCAAGACGCAAACATCGATTGCGCATGCGTGTTGCATCGCCGCGGACCCATTCATAGAAACCTTTTTTTTAAGGTAGAGGTTCAACCTCCTTGGTCCAGCTGGAAGTTGTATAGGTGTATTGTTATGATTAAAAAGTTACATTATGATACAGGTGTCCATACAAGACCTGTATCGTAATGAAACTTTTTAATTTTGTATTTTTGTTCTGTACTTTTTGTTGTGTCTTTGTCATAAGAATTTTGTTTTCAGTTTTATAATCTTTGTATTATAGTATCAGAGTAGATAAAATCCTTAATATAATCTCAAACGGTTGAACCGATTCTTAGAATCTGATCTTTAGAATGAACCAACGGATGATTCTGTAAAGATTGGTGGCGATCAGAGCATTTTTTAAATGTTCTATTTCGAGGGGAAATCGAAACATGATTGAGCCACAGCAACGCGTGGACTAAAGCTAGTGATTTATAATACGCCATGTTATAATATTGCAGACTCAGTTTTATTGAAAACTTATGTGAAAAAGTGATGTAACATATACAAGGGTTGCGCAGTATGGCAGTATCTAAAAAAGTACCATATGTTTAAGCAGCTTTTTAAATAAATTCCATTAAACTGACAGTGGCTCTTTTTCTCTGTAATCATTATAACTTATTTTCCACGAAGAGATTCATCATTCTCCTGCCCTTATCTCAGTCTAAGTGGGGTCGGCACAACATTTTATAAACATGTTGTCATATGATTTGGCTACATATTTTGCGACCGGCCGCCTGCCTGACGTCAACCTACTTTAGTCGCCTTTTACGACACCTCGGTAAGAAATGAGGGTGGTCTATTCTATGCAGCCGGAGATCACACGGCATTTACCTTAGTCGCCTCTTACGACACCTTGGTAAGAAAGGAGGGTGGTCTTTTCTATTCTGCCGGATACCACACGGCGGTTTCCACGAAGAGATTGTTTTTACTAAAGAACGTGGCCAAAAATATGAATAACTTTAATTTCATGTTTGTTTAAATATTTCCTCTAATTCTTCCAAATAGTGACGGAATGTTTGTTATATCTAGCAAAGTTTATTCACAGTTTGCAAAGTATTCACAGTTTCCTCTCAGGAGCATCAGGGTCAAGATGTCGGACTCATACCGAACATAACGACGGTTATAACAATTCTACATCACGTGGGATGTGTGTATACTAAAATTTCTCTTGGGACGACCAAGTTTTCTCACAATGCTTTCCTTCAACGGCATAATAAAAGCTTTAATGTTATATATATATTACTGGAAAGAAAAATAGGCTAAGTTTTAACCACAAAAGATGTCTTGCACACAAAGTAAACTTTTGGCTGAGTTGTTTATCAGAAATGCAATGATAGTGAACAAATATCTTCTAATAAATGCGTCCGATTATTTTCCTCATGCTTTCAACATAAACGTATATTTCCGTAATTAAAAATATCTTATATATAAAAATGAATGTTTGTCTGTATGTTTTTATAGACTCCGAAATGATTGGACCGATTTTAATGAAATTTTAATTTTTATTATAAAATAATAATAATCATTTATTCAGATATGTTGTTACAAACAGATACTTAAACTAATGTGACATACCTGTCTGTAACACCATATCGAATAGGATACAGCTCAGCGTATCCTACCTAGGCGCTGATTTTCAGCAGTACCCCGTGATTGCAAAGTATGGCATCAGTGTATATATACATTTATTATATAAAATAATAAATAAATAATATTGTACAATTTAAATGATATTAAAGTTATACGAAGGTAATTAATATATATTAAAATAATATGTGAATAATAATAATTATGAATAAGAGAATGTAATAATATGCCGCTTTATAGATTAGATGTCTCCACCGTAAAGTTTTGACATTCAATTTGTTTATTAATCATAAATAATTTTAATTTACTCTTAAATACAATTTTGGAATAAATTAAAATTTTAAGTTAATCTTTAGAATGAACCACTGGATGATCCTGTAAAGTTTAATGGCGATCGAAGCATTTTTTTTAAACTGCTGAGTTCTCTTTTAAGGGGAATTTGATACCAGACTGAGTCGCAGCAACGCGTGGCCCTATAGCTTATAATAAATAAATATGTGGAACAATTACACACACGGTCGTCCGTCCCCCAAGGTAAGTAGCACATTTGGTATGGGTGACAACAGTTAATAAAAAAAAAACTTAAATACATAATACACCCAGATTCGAAGAACTAATAAAATATTACAAGCAATATTATATTATATATGCAGTACGATTTTTGTCGTGAAGCCTATCCTCCTGATGATGCTTCGGTTTCGGGGCGAAACGATCGTCAAGATTGTGGTGGTGGGTGTGTGTGCTGCTTTTGTGTTCGTTGTTGCTGGTGAATTGCGCCTTGGGGTGCATGTGGTGGCTGGTCCTACATGTATAAGGTGCGTAGATTTTGCCTGCTTCATACACATTGGCTTTGCATGCATTCACTTAACCCGTGCGGATTATAGCAAAGTAGTTGTCTCTGTTATATTGCTTGTAATATGGAATTCCGCAAAGTAACGCCTGCTTCTATAAATCAACTAATAAAATATAATAAAATCTCTTTCCAACCGGCAATCCGCGTAGCTAAAGGCAGGATCACTACCATTTCCGCCAACGGGCCGGTAATTAATTAAGACTTACTGCATATATAAGCACCTTAAGTTACGGAAATCTTATTAAGAAATTCCGACGTGTGTCACTACCTAAAAACCGGCACGAGGGTTCCACGTAGAGCCTAATGAACGTGCTTAAAATTTATAACACCTTTCACCTTTTAGTTAGTCTGCAAGAAATAAATTAAACCTCAAATACGCTTACAGTAATGGCCCGTAATATTTTCCTGTAAAAATTCGCTTACAAGCGAATTTCTCTCCGGTTTTTAGAGACCTCGAGAAAATGTTATTGTGACATTTTTGGGAGTACAATAATTCTGTGGAATTTTAATCGTGAGCTTTACGAAAATTTTATGACATATATAATAAAAGTCGAAGTAAAAATAAAATCCCTTGCTAAAGCTTGTAGAAAAAATATGTATCGTACGCTTCGTATTAAAATGAACCAATTCAAAAAAGTTGTTTTGTGTCATATTGCAATAAGCCGTAATTGTGAATTAGATCACTTGAATACTCAGCGTACTATATATTTATTTATAAATATATTTCAATATTTAAAGAAAACACAACAAATTTTTATCGACCCTCACTCGAAATTCCAAAGAAGTGGTGTAATCACTACATTGTTAAGAATTGCTTGCAACGTCTATGAGAATGTCGTATTTAATTTTAAGTTTTGCCTTATCTAGTTATTTTACAATTAAGGATAATAATATTTATATTCATATAAAGTAAGGCTTAAAACTATAAATTATGAGGAAGTTGAATCATTGCTAGAATATGTAGGGTAATTAAAATAAATATATACAAAAAAACCTTAAATAAATAAAATAATAATTAAAAATAATAATAAAACTCATACACACACTCTCATTCTCATACACAAACACATCCATACACGCTCACAAAAATACGCACACGTATACACAATCAAGCACATTCATCCTTTCATAAGACATATATTTAGTATAGATAATATGATGGAAGAGCGGAGTCTTACGGTACAAGTATATCTATGCTTAAAATAAGGCTCCAATCTTACGACATGTGTAACTTTGTTGATGAAATAATATATATATTTAAATTTAATATATATATTTAATTTATGAAATATAAATATATTCAAATAATAACAAGCAGTGGCGAGAGACAAAATTCGCAAGAATAAAGTCACATTTCCTATGCTTATATATGCTATGGATATGTGAGTTTGTTTTTCAGATGGGGCGATATATTGGCGCTTGATCCAAAATCCCATAATAAAACAAAATATAACATGGAATAAATTAATTTATTAATGAGTGATCACTTGTTTCCTAATATACAATAATATTATAAAAAAATATGAAGTAGTAAAATCTTATAAAATAAACTAAATTAGGAGCCGAACATGACATGAATTATAGAGAACAGTGCGGTCAAAACAAATATCCCTGGAGCGTAAATTGTGTGTGAACCTGAAACGTTTCTAATCCACGCAGTGTAATTTGATACTCTAGTGTAAACTTCTGGAAGAGTCGATCTTGTACAACCATCAGACACAGAAAGGACACCAGTGAGAGTTCCAGCACATACCAAAGGATTGCCGTCATCGCCCTGTAAAACAGTAGACAGTTGAGTCTTTCAAAACGGCACATAAACTTAAATTCCTCATTATTGAAAACTATCTACATATAACCCGCGATAAAGTAAATAGAAAATGTAAATAATGCTAAATGTATAGTGAACTATCCGTTTTAACGATTTTGTAATGGAATCTATCTCCTGATGATGCTTCAGTTGCAGGGGCGAAACGATTGTTGAGTTTGCGATAGTGAACGTGTGTAGTGCTTATGTATTGTAGTGGCCGTGGTGGAGGTTTGCGTATGTGTTTTTACGAATCCTGCATGTTTCGCGTATAAAAAAACGGATAGTCCACTAAACATTTAGCTGTATATACAGTTTCTTTATACTTTATCGCTGATTATAGCAAATTTAAAAAAAAGTAATTATAAGAGACTATATTACTCCCATGTATTTCAAATATGGTATAAATTTATTTTTATAAATTTAAATTATCATTAATAAAAAGATCGAAAGTATTATCTTCATTTGTTTAAGTACATACATCGACAAATAAGTAAAAATTCGACACGGAATCGTGATATTTACTTTAACTTACCCTACAATTTGAAGATAAAAGATCTAAAGATACAGCGCACACCATTGATGGTAAAATGTTCTTAATTCCGGGTACAGTGTTGAAAAGTGTCATACATAAGTTTTGGTTATATACGTATTTATTGGCGAACCTAAGCTGGTCACTGACCTGTAAAGTAATGTAGAAAATATAACTTTTATTAAAAATAGAGTATATTTTGTACCTAATAGTGAATTAAGTGATTTTACTGACTTTTCTACGTCTCCAACCATTAATATTAGGTAACTAACTATACGTTATTACTGCTTTTTGAAAACACTAGAAATGTCTAAATCATACACTTTCTACCGTATCCCTCGTTAGTTACTATTCATCTGGAGACAGAGAGTAAGCAATTATTCAAGAGTATATTAATAATACTGTAAAAAATAAATATTTAACTTCTTAATAAATTATTTCTAATTAAATGTTTAAAATTAGCCCTCCTTATTATCCCTTGATAGGTTAATAAAGTGAAACAAAATCTATATGTAGATATTTAGAAAAAATTCCCACAATATTTATCATAAAAATCTGCAATTATACCGATAAATAACTCAATAAAATATTTACCTCCTCAAGTGGATTATTTCCTCCCCAACCAGCAATAGTGCATGTAGTAAAATCAACTGGATTGAAGTTCGCGTTCGGTAAGGCTATAGGTGTCGCAACGTTAGCAGGAAATGCTGCTGACAACTATAAGGATATAAAATCAATACCGTTAATAATAATCAATATAGTTCTCATCATAATAAAAAGAGCATTTAGTTTATAAATAAAAAAAAAATTTGAAATATCAGGAAATTGTTATCAATTCATTATTGTCATGTTTTTTAATCATTTCATTAATATTAAAATATTATGTTCAAAATATACTTTAAGATTATTTCAAAGACTTTGACCTTTTATTATATGTCTTCTTAGATTTAATAGAACTTTGATTTTATCTGAATTGGACACACAATAAGCAGCTTTGTCTACAAATCTCTGGCTTTAAAGACGTCAACTGAGTAAAGGTTATATCTTCCAAAATCAATATCTGAAGCTACCTTTAATAATACAGATACAGTTGTATTGATTATAAACGATTCATTGTATGGTCAAAAATATGTATAAGATCATTACAAGTCATGTCGATTTTTGGATTTAATTTCGCTCCCTTTATTCTGAACTACCAATTTATATAATATAGACTGAAAAAAATTCAACTGCAGAATATTTAAAACATATATAAACTTTGATGCTATCAACGAGGATTACACTAAGTCTTTTAATTTATCCTTATCTGTATCCAATATATCATTAGGTTTTATGATTACCATTATCAGTTGCAATACATCATCCGTGCCAAAATGAAGGGCACGAAATTTTCGATAAATTTTGTATAATTAATAAAGAGTCCCCGAGTATCTTAGGACTTCATATCCATACTAATATTATAAATGTGAAAGAATGTTTGTTTGTATTTCTGTCTATCTCTTATGCTTTTACGGCTAATCCGCGCGAGTAATATTGACAAAATTTCGTACAACTGATACTTATATACTGGGCTAACATATAGAATAAAAAAATCCGCGAATTGCGAAGAACGCGAACGAAGTCACGGGCAGCACTAGCGATAACATCAACGCCTTTTATTGCATTCGGAAATCAGGGCATTCGGGAATAAATTTAGTGATTTTATTAGAGAGTGAAACTATTTTTTTCTGTGTTCCTAATGTCCTAAGCAGTCACTATCTAGATGCAAAATACATCATATGCTTTTAATCAGTCTCGAATGTGTGTTACATTGGAAGACAAATTAATAAGACTCAATAGCAACAATAGATGTTCTAAGATATAACTAAATTATATACTCGTATACATTTACATACAAAGAACGACCGCATGAAAAGCCTTTAGGCTCAACGAAACGTAAAATATATAAATACATTTATTAAAGCCATTGTTGCTGAAGGTTACTAAATTGTGTGTTGTTTTTTTTATACCGACTAGACATAAAAAGAAATTTTCTATTCAGAAGTATATCTGAAAATAAATACTTACGAAAATAACAGCTACATTGTTAACAAAGGCCGGTGGTCCAGTGTAATCGGGATGGATTATAAAATTCGAAACGTTCCTAATCCGATCAGGCGACGTATCGTTTGTAAGAAGGTTCGCACCGCCGAATACTCTATATTGAGAGGCAGTTTGGAGCTCTGCCGTGCTGCGAAAAATTGTTACCTGAGTACATATTTACTTAGAGAAGTTATGGCAGAATTATTTTGCTATATTTTCTTCAGTATACTTTTTTTATAATAAAATCCTTAAACTATTTTGGACTTGCCTTTACACAAGTTCAAAAAATGCAATTAACGAGACACTCATTCATAAAGCTTATTATACTGTTAACGACTATGTTAATCATAAGAAAGCTTGGAATTAGGTTGCGACCAGCTACGCATTAGACTATATTGTAATTTTTGTCAAGAGCTGGGGTGGAAATGGCCGAATCCTGCAAGCGGCGAAAGTATCCATCTCTCGTTGAGAGTTATATATTTGTGCCGTTTGCAGTTGAGACCCTAGGGCCATGGAGACAAATTACAAAAAAGGGTTTTATCCATTTTAACACCTCGGTTGATCGCCTCTTCGGGCGACAAGAAGGCTGGCTCCTTTTTCGCACAAAGAATCGGCTTAGCGATTCAACGCGGAAACGCTGCCAGCATTCTTGGGACCATTCCACGTGGGCATGATTTGTATAGTAGTAGCGTGTAAGCAATTTAAGATAGATATAACTTGTATATTTTTGTTATAAATAAATAAAAATATATATTGTAATATTTATTTATGAAAAGAGTGACCGAGTTTATTGCTGGTTCTCGTCGGTTAGAGCACCATTCCGAACCAGTCGTAGCTTCATTTTAATTTTAATTTGATGATTTAAATGTGCTTGTAAATTCCAATTTGAATAAAGAATCATTTGAATTTGAATTTGAATAATCCGCGTTTGTCAAGAAAATTAATGTAATAGCATAACATAGATCCTCTTAATAATACAACACAGTCACCAGTCATGTATAAGGTCCGTGGACGTTTTCTGCTTCATACACTTAGCATTACATAGATTTTAACAAATGCGGATTATATCAAAATAATTCTGTCATAACTTCTGTACAGTGTAAATTCCTTAAGGAAACGCCTGCCTTTATAAATTATATATTTACTTATATTAATGAAGTAAGCTATGATTAAGAAAGAGCCTTTAAAATTATGTATGTAAGTTGATTTTCCTAAGAGATTTTTAATGTAAAATCATTGTTAAAATCATTGTTATAACTGTCATGTTTGTCAACGTTAGCGGAGTAAATGAATATTGTATTTTACCACATAGATAATAGTATTTTTATACTAATAATTAAAACAAATTTATATTACGTGCAAAATTATTCGGTAACCATTCCAAAATATCAAAATGCACAACGTTAATATTGAAGTTTTCACTTCTGCCGATACTCCGAGAGTGCAACCCGTTGATTTTTTTTTCAAATTATTTTTATATAGCTGCTAGTCAACCAATACGAAGTTAATAGGCAATGCTTATTAATTTACTAATTAAACTTCTATCACGAAAAGATTCTTATGTTTTAAATAAACCATCTCTTTTGTGAATCTGAACAATTTATATCACTTGCACAAAGCTGGACGCCATCATTAAGATAGCAAGTAAAATTTAAAACTTACTTATTAATATTAACTTCATAGAAACAGGTGGCTACTGTGACAACATGTGATGCCGTAAACAGTGCACCACCACATCTGTGTCCTCTTGTATTATTTTCGTGATCCGAACCCAGTAATTGTATAGATACCTGTAAGAAAAGAAGAAATAATAAAGCCAAATAGCCAAGAAATAATTTAGTCTAGTCTAATACCACCTCTTCCGACCTCATCAGAAATCAGTTCTTTAAAACCGCTGCTAGCATGTGAGATGTGATGTGAGTTACATTCAGTTGTCAAAAGAGAATGTACCTACTTTTATATTAATTTAATGTCCTAATATAAAACCCAATAGTTAATTACCACCATACCACATATGGGAACTGTCCTTCAGCTGCCAATCGTCCATCTAAGAGTCTGTTACTCGTTCCTTCGGCAACATCCTCAAAATCGGATCCATCTATAAGGATTGGAAATGATTAATTTGATTGTATTATTATATGAAAATTTAAAAATGATATTTAATTAGTTAATTTAGAATATAAACGATTACGATGAACTACGGTTACTTTATAATCTATAAGTTAAAATAAAGTTGCTAAGGAAGCCATTTAAAATTTTGGTATTTTTTAGAACATGATAAGCCTTACTCCATGCTCATATTATAAATACCGCCATTTGGTATACGACTGAATAGAATAGACCACCCTCATTTCTTAAAGAGGTGTCGTAAAGGGCGACTAAGGTAAGAAATGCAAAATTACATATAATAAAAGAATTTCATTGCCATTTTGCAGGTGAATAGAGAGTAATTACTCTCTATTTACTTCTTGTTAATATGCTGCGAAGAGAAGCCTGTGCGATGTAATAATATAATCATACTATACACACTTATACACTCATACACAATCATACGACAATTACCACTAACATCAAGGGCTAAGACAAAGCGAAAAGCGGTTTAACTGCCCTTAATTAAAGTGTCTAAGTTTATAGTTTCTATTAAAAGTTTATTTTCGTTATTATTTTATAGTCTGCGAATAAATTTATCTTAATAATTTAAAACTATATAATAAAAGTAAAGCCTCGGGCAAATGCTAATGACATGATGTAGCCGTGAACCTACATTCGACTTAAAAGCCACGTCACGAGTTCCGACAAAAGGGTTGTTTTAGTCACGTATGTGTCAAAAGTGTCGTTTATGATGATGCTTTTTGCATGTTTCTCTTAAGGGTAGACATTATACGTCTAGACATAACATGGTAACTTTGAAGCACAGCATTTCATGCAAATATTTTATTCTCTTTACAATTTCTTAATTCTTATACAGGTTTATAATTCATATTGTTTACTATACAATATTCCAAAAGAGACTTGTTGGATCAAAGGTACCGTTTAGGTACATCGTTTGGGGAATACTGAAATTTTATCACGAATACGTTTTCTAAATTATTGATTTTTAAGATGTAAACTTTTACACTCGTTTTAAATTGTATTTATAAAAATTATTTCATTGAATAAGACGGAGACGTAGTAAAAGCTATTCTAGAGCTTTAAAACATAACTCCACATTATTAACATTGATTTTTAAATAATTATCTTTAAACGTACTTTGCTACTTCCCGATCATTATTTAATATCGATAAAATATTTTTTCATAACTATTTTTTTTAAATAGGTTGTTGAGTTCATTACTTTAATATATAAACATTGATTTCGAATAAAGCAGCTTTTATCGTAATTAGAGACTTGTCCGCAAACTTTTTATATCGTAGTTTTTAATCCATTATGGTTGAAATCCAACTATATCTTGAAAAGTTTAGTTAACCGCACTATGTATATACGTACTACATTTTTTTAATGAACAGTCTCAATTAGGATTAACCACAAATAAATTTATAAGACTTTTTAATTAATTTTTTCATGATGTGATTTTAATCAGAGAGTGATTAATTTAATTTCTTATAATTATTGTGGAGCCGTATTTATTTTTTTCGTTCTAGCATAATAGGATTATATTCTAATTTATTTAGTTGGAATAAAAGTATTTTTGAAGTTAAGGCACACTCGCCCCCTCATGATAAATAAATATTGTCGAAAGGGAACAAAAAAATACCCAAATTTATTTTATAAATAATAAAAATGTGAAAAATTTTGTCAAAATGTTATTTAGACATATTATATATACGTTACGTATAGACGTTTATATATTCTATATAGGTGTTTCCATTCTTATTATATTTTATATATACGCAATATCTTTTTTCTAAAAAATTTACATATTTCATTTTATATTTCATAGTATTTTTTTCTTTTACAACTATCGTGCGTATTATCTGCAGAAAAATCAATTTCCATGTTTCACATCTGCCAGGCATCGTACGACGGCGGAAGGTTTTATTTATATAAAGCATAGGTTTAATGCATTATCTTTTTATTCAATAAGTTTTTGTTTTCCTTTTTTTTTGGTGTAACGGTTAGTTTGGTATGCCCTCTTACCAATGCTGAGTAGTAAGTAAAAAAAATTGTCACAAAATATAATTCTATTATTACAATTACAGCCTAAAACTGAACTAGTTATTTATTATAAAAAATATATATATTTACACAATTCATCTTTTCTAATTTGTTTTTATTTATAATAATTATATGTCAAGGGCCTCTCCCATGTATCGCACATTTACATGTTAAAACACAATCTCTTAAAACGTCTATTTCTTCTATTATTTATCTATGACTAATTTTTCGGTATTTTGTCTATGATAACTTTTACATATTTTTAAAAATTTTAAGTATATAAAATTGACGCCAACCAAATTTTATTTAAAATATTATTAATTTGTTAAAAATTGTAAATAAATAAATAAAATAATATAGTCTAGAACTTAACGAGGAATAAGATATTAACATATTTTCACTATGGTCCAATAAAGTCAATTAATGAAAAAATATATGTATACGTACAACATAGAGTCAATCCTGCCAAAAATAAGATTATTACACTTTTGGTTTCCATACTTTAATTATAAATTTAAAATATCACTGGCTATGCGTGATGGAATCACGACGAAATAACTTATCGCACCCTTTAGGTTTAGTTTTATATTTGGCGATCAGGTATTAACAATCTTATCACTTTTTTATCTTTTAGTCACTGATTATTCCACATACTAAACAAGTCGTGGGCATAGATTGGATCATAAATTTTTTAAACTAAATTATGACGCATGGGGTCATATTATGTGTGATTCATATATATTGAAAAAATATTGTGAAATTTTCAAATTTATTTGTCAAAATACAGAACATAATAGTGAAATAATTGTATTTCACTGCCCGGATCAGAAGTGGGATTGCCCACTATTTATGTCCGATGGATCCTACTTGATAATATTAAGTTCTGCAAGCATTTTGCAAATCATATTTAAATACTTAGTAGCCGCAAACTTATAATAAGAAATAAAGCAACTCTATAATGATAAGACAACTCAAGAATGAAGTTTGTGGTTAATTTTATTGTAAGTAGGTACTTGAAAAAATTTGTTGATATATCTTTAATATAACGAGTAGAGGAAGTGAATGAAGATTTTTAGTTTAAAATAATCTTCGGGAACTCTTTCCGATCTTGTTTATTTGTTCATTGAAGAAACTTTAAATATCCCCATGTTATAGAATTCGTTCTAATTGGGTACTATTAGAAATGAGTATGCAAAACATAATGTGTGAACCGTGGATTACACACTATGTTTTCACATAATAAATTGCTTTGAAGTTAAAATATTCATCTACATTTTACCCTTACCCTTCAAATCAAAATGTACGAGTAATTCTTATCAGCGTATCTGTCACTGAATACATTCATTTACCTGAAATAATTTGTTATTCAAATCAAACCAGCTTGTCTCATGAATTTCAAGGAATATTCATTAAACATATTAATCGTGGGCTGTATTCAGTATACCTCTAGCGCATAGAATTTCAATAAGAAATATTACGTACGAAGATAATAATTACGTAACTATCTTGATTTATAAAAAGTATTTTTAATATAAAGCTTTTATAACAAAGGTCTGTTACTATCCCAGTGGTGCGTATAGGAGGATTTTTATTAATCTAATTATTTTATTCCTAGCATAAACGTTATTTTGCAGATTTCCTAAATAAAATTAATTGTCTGTAACTATTTACATGTGTGCTATACGACTTCATCTATTACTTTAACTTGCCTGCAATATTAGGTATTGATAAACCGAACCTCCGTATCGGCACTTTAACTCAAAAAATTCACTAAAACATCCAATGCACGTTTCACATTGCCATCGAAAGAGGAACTCCACAAAATGGCCACGCGTTGAAATTGCTTTGCGATCACTACTGTATAAATTTTCCCTGCATCAGTTGATCGTTAAATATTTCTTTTAACTATATATGGTCGTTTCAAGCTAAAAATATATTATGTGTCTATATAAACTATGAAATGAATTGAAACGAAGCGCTGAGAGCTATTTTCAGATTAAAAGCTATTTACCTCTGAATTTACGGACGGACTTACATTTTTGGTCTATAAAGCCAAAAAACACCAATAGCTAATGATAGAAAACAATCCTGCAATGTCAAAATGCCAATGTCTATATGCTTTACTTAAAATAATCTATAGATCCGCAAACTGTTGTCCAAGTATAGGGTTCGTAAGAAGCTATTTTTTATTTTACATAATTAAATTTTAATACATAAGTAAATTTATGTATTATCCTACCCTTATCCCACTCTAAGTGGGGTCGGCATAACATGTTACAAACATGTTGTCACATAATTTAGCTGCGTATTTTAAGACCGGCCGCCTGCCTGACGTCAACTTACGTTAGTCGCCTTTTACGACACCTCGGCAAGAAATGAGGGTGGTCTGTTGTAACGCAGCCGGATACCACACGGCGGTTTAACATGAGTTAACATTATGTAACTATATTTAAAATATTTATATTTAAGGATATATTTACATTAAATGAGCCTTCGAAACGACAACAATAGATAAGAGTCAGCGTCCCCGACATATTTAAATGTTTCACCGATTTTTTTCCAAAATGCCACTAAACAAAATTAAAATTAAAATTTAATGGATTTATATTTAAATTTAATCATTTTACCACATTTTGATACGTATTTTAAAAACTAAATGAATATTGGTAGCATAAAAACATTTAATATTTTATTTGAGACATCCACTATCTCAGGATGCAGTTGTAAAATTTTTAATTAATAAATAACCTTAAGAAACTGCAATATCAGTCGTGTTTCATGATTTACCAATATGGCCACTAGTATTTTAATGTCCTATTAATTTGATTTATCTTGTATATTTATATGCGAAACAATTCAGCAATAAAAATATACATTCGTTATTTAAGAAGCAAAGTCTGAAGCAAGATGAACCACTAAACTGATCGTTAGATGAATTGTAAGCATTATGACTAGTAGTTCTCCTAAATATACCACGTTGGTATCAGGTTGAGTAGAATAGATCACCCTCATTTCTTGCCAGGTTTCGTAAAAAGCGACGAATGTACTCGTAAGTTGACGTCAGGCAGGCTGCCGGACGTAAAATACCTAGCCAAATCGAGTAAAAACATGTTTAAAACATCTTGTTGTCCTCACTTGGTTTGGAATAAGAGCAGGAGAAAGATGAGCTCTCCTAAACATAACATAGTCAGTTTCATTCTCATATTACAGTCATTATATCATAGAAATCGCAATGCATTTCGATTTTGTCGTCAAGCCGATTATCCTGATGATGCTTCGGTTTCGGAGCGAAACGATCGTCGAGATTGTGGTGGTGATTGTGTGTGCTGCTTGTGTGCTTTGTTGCTGGTGGAGGCGCCTTGGGGTCCGTGTGGTGACTTGTCCTGCATGTGTAAGGTGCATAAATTTTGCCTGCTTCATACACATTAGCTTTGCATGCATTCGCTTATCCCGTGCGGATTATAGCAAGGTAGTTCTGTTATAGTGCCTGTAATATGTATATTCCAACCACCTCTGACATTATCAGAGCCCTCGGGAGACGACGTTATTTATTATATTAAAAATTGAAGATTTTACCCTGAATGGGTATTACAATTTTTGCTTAGATTATAGATTATTACAGTTTCGTTTACATTTTATGTTTTTACAATTTGGTCGTACAATTTAATTTTACATTTTAACTATCTACTGTTTCAGCATGTTTCAATTATGTCTATATTATTTAATGTTTACAATTCCATTCATTCTCATATTACCATGCACGTTCTCAGAAACTTTAATTTACTTCAAATTTCATTCAATACCTCATTACAGAATATAAATAACGTTAGTGAAGTTGTTACAAAGCAATTTATTCGTAAAACAATTGCGCATAATTTTATTCTTGTTACCTTTTAGATGAAAAGTGTTCCTTGTGATGAGGACACAAGAGAATTTAATGTTAATATGCTACGAAACATTTTACATGTAAATGAATTGCTTTGCCCTATAGTATTCCACAATATTAAAGGCATTATGACCATGTTACACATTTTCATAATATAGTTCGACTTTTTTTATTTATAATAAAAAATGTACAAGTTATAACTAACTATATTTAATGACTTAACAGCTAGTATTACCTATCATGCCGTGAATTGGCTGCAAGAAAGAGGGCAGTGTTTCCGCGTCGAATCGCTAAGCTGATTCTTTGTGCGAAAAAAGGAGCCCGCCCTCTTGTCACCTGATTATACAATTAACCTAGTTATTACTACTCTGCTAATTTATTGGGTGTAAAATTATATTAAAAAGCTTTAAAATATCACTAATGTACAGAAACATTGTAAAAACTATACCAGTGCTGTGAACAGGCCTTCTTTCATATAGGAGTTCAAGGTTAGAGTTTATATCCAACACGCTGTTTCTATAAAGTAAAGTAAAGGCCTGTTACTTTCCCACTGTCAAGCAAAGGTCTCCTCTTTCTTTTCTTAGAAAGAAGGGTTGGCGTTTAGAATCACCGCGCTGAACCAATGCTGATTGGTAGATTTCACATATGCCCAGAATTTTCTAGACTCAAGCAGGTTTCCTGACAATATTTACGTTCACCGAAAAACGTGTAATAAATTTCAAACAGCGTTAGGCATATAAATTTTAACAGAAAACTCCTTGGCCTGCCTTGGATTTAATCCCGTGACTTCCCTAGAGAGAGGATTGATTGGCAAATAACAATTAATATTTCAAGATTTATGAAGATTCCAGAAATGTAAAGGTTACATCACAATATTTTACATCACCAGAAAGTGCTGCATCAACCGATTTAACGACCACTTTTAGACAAGATCTACTCGATTACCGAACGAACCCAAAGCTAATTGATTCTTCATGCTGTGTGCCTTATCCAAGTTTATTTGTTTCATATATGATCGAAGACACTCCCAATCTCTCCTGAGCGCTTATGACCCTTCTTTTAAAGCCGTTAATAAGTAACGAAGTTTGTGGACCATAAGACATCACTATTTAATTGTGTCAAAAAAATTGATAAAAATTATCAAATATACACAACACCTACATAGACAGTGATTAAATCCTTTCAGAATTAGCGTTATCATTGCAATTGATAAATACTGATATTCAAATTGAAATAAGTCAATGTCGTTAATCAATAAAATTAATCAATCGTTAATCCCACATAATCTCTAAGATGTACATAATTATATTAAAACACTGTATGCAATAAATGCTTAAATCGTTCCTATTATGAATGTATTTATATTTAGTCTAATATAAAAGTTATTTATGCGCATTGCATTGCCTGAAGTCAAAAGTCTTCGAACAGTGCGTGTTGACAGTGATGAGATACGAATCTGAAACATAGTCGCTAACTATGGACCTGATAAGCAAGCTCAGAGTCAATGTCAACGGACAATGGAGCAAGCAATTCTTGGATAAATAAATAAATATATGACACTTACGCACACGGTCGTCCGACCGCAAAGTAAGTAACTTAATACTTGTATTATGGGTGACGGACAACTGGTTATACTACATATATAATTTTAAATACATACTTAAATACAAATAAACACCCAGGCTTGAAGAACCAACAAATGTTTATAGAAAATGTTGGCCCTCGGTGGGAATCGGACCCGCGACCAGCGGAGCTGAAGGCAGGTTCACTATCCACTGTGCCAACGGGCCAGTCAAACTTGGAGTATCTACGTGATCAAATCACAAATGTGGTGATCGGTAAAAGCACCAAAGTCACCGAATCTCAGCGTGTCGCGAAGTAGCGATGGGGTGGGCACATAGTGCGCAGAAATGATAGGCTTTTGGGGACTTAAAGTGTTAGAATGGCGACCCCGTGCCGACAAACGCAGCGTTGGTAGACTCGATGAAAGATTGACTGACGACCTCAAAAAGGTCCATCAGCATCCAAGCGGCACAAGATCGAGGGGTGTGGAGCAGTACAAATATTACCAACGATCAATGATATAATGATAATATTTTAAATATAGACTTTAATATTATGAAAAAGGATCTTGGAGTCTCTAAATAGTAATTTATCAATAATATACATTATGCAGCAATAAGACTATTACGCTTGGTGACTTATACAATATCGTTGATACTGTGCGGCATTGAATTACTTTTTTTTATAATAGATTTCATAAAAAGGTTTAGAATCATTTCTATATTCACAATAAATACAAAGATGTATTGTATTCCTTTAAAATAAAAGCGTAAAAAATAAGTTTCATAATTATTGAATTTGATTCACAATCTTTAACTATGACATACCCAACAGCAAAACAAAAAATATATCGAAGTAAAAAGATTACAAATTAATAAGCAGATAAAGTTCAGAAAAGTCAACTAATTAATGAACGTTGTTGAGCGAACAAACTAATATTTTAGATATTATAAAATGAACTGTTTGTTGATAAGATAAATATTTCAAGAAAATATTTAATTCAATGATAGTTTACTTTTCTTATCTTCCACAATCTTATTAACTAATATTTTGCGATTTATTGATAAATTAGGTAAATTAAATAATTGTTTAGCATAGATACATAGATAGTAACATAACGTTTTTTATTAGTGGATTCTGAATTCGACGTTTAACGTTGCATATAAAATAAAGACGGACATCCGGCTTTATTTTATCTGCCACGTTTGAATGATACGTGTTACTATATAATAGCAGACCTACTATAAGCGGGATTCAGATCCGCAGGTCGCAGCTTCATTTCCCTGCAAGGGCCAATATTTCCTAATTAAAATGTTTTTGATTCTTTGATTCTGGGCGTATTTATGTAATTAAAATATATATGTGTTGGTATATATTTACCAGTTGTCGGACATCCATAACACACGTATAAGCTTAGGTAGGGTAGGCTGAGTGTAACTATCCCATATATATTTTTTTTTTAAAGTCTGGACGATTGAGTTGTGATAGCCCAGTGGTGACACTCTATGGATGCGTCACGGGTTCGAATCCCGGGCAGATAGCAATGTGTTTTTCTGTTAAAACATATGTCGAATTTATTATTTTAATTTATCACACGATTTTCGGTGAAGAATAACATCCAGAGAAAGCCTGCATATCTGTAGAGAATTCTGGGTATGACAAATTTTTTAACTCAGGTGATTAAACTGTAAGTCATCCATTCATTGGGCTAAGTCCTACTAATCCTACTAATATTATAAATGTGAAAGTTTGTGAGTATGGATGGATGTTTGTTACTCTTTCACGAAAAAACGACTGGACGGATTTGGATAAAACTTTACAGTTATATAGGTTATACATCAGAATAACACATAAGCTACAATTTGTAATGATTTTATGTAATATAACGATACATGTCAATAAAGTCGGAAAAAATCTGGCCTCTGAGAGCTATCTTGGCGAATGCTGCCTAAATCATTCAAGTTACACAAAGATGATGTACCGTAGTATTGTTTGTCTTGAATGGCTCTAAATAAAAGTCCGCGACAGCATATATCTACCTTTTATGTGAAAGCCACTGTGACCAAAATTGTGAATCATAAATTTAATTTAATTAGATACTGTGGCAGAACAAATTCCTCCATTCATAAAAGTTTGTTACTCATTGTTACTTTAAACGCTTTTAATTACAAATAACCATCAGCTTTACGCATTTAAGCTGCTTTTCTCATAATCGTCCGTTATACACGTTTTGATAGTAAATGGTATGCCATGCTCACTGAAGCCCAAAGATCAGCGATGCCGAGATAATATAACCTTTCCGCTTTAATAAACTGGGCTTTCACTAGGGACTTATCTAGTCTCAATATATTATTATATCTCCTTAATTTAAATGAAATAGTAATATTAATTCCTATTTCTATTAGAAATAAGTTTTGTTAATAAATCAGAAACAACTATGTTAACAAAAGATCATACTTTTATTTATTGTCGCAAAAACTAGTTTGTAAAATAAAATACTTTTTACGTTTATAATTTTCCTAAAAATCCGATTTTTAATGTATAATTTGATAAATGATTAATTTCATAATTTCCGAATTTTGATTATGAATAATGTAATTAAAAAAATATATTCTTTTGATATGCCAGTACAAGTACAATTAAAAAAATTATGAAAGTTTATATCGATGAATATTAAATTAACAAATAATATAACAGAACTAACTACTTTGCTATAATCCGCACGGGTTAGGTGAATGCATGCAAAGCCAATGTGTATGAAGCAGGCAAAATCTACGTACCTTATACATGCAGGACAAGCCACCACATGCACCCCAAGGCGCAATTCACCAGCAACAACGCACACAAAAGCAGCACACACACCCACCACCACAATCTCGACGATCGTTTCGCCCCGAAACCGAAGCATCATCAGGAGAATAGGCTCTACGACAAAAATCGTACGATTATTATTCCTTAAGATAATATGTCGATAATATGGTGTAATGAATAAGAAATATAATAATAAATCAGTAAAATATATACATCTTTATCAATTTCAAAGTGTTTATTTTACGCCTGAGCTAATCTGACAATCTGCACAAGTACGAGTACATGGTATTTTAATATAAGACTGTTTTTTAATAAACTTATAGATACTTGAAATGAAATGGGTGAAATTCTATAACACAAATAAGATGATGTTAAAACAGGCCTACCATACTGTGAATGCCGTCACAGAACATGCCTCGTCCATTAAATTTCTGATGTTAAGAAATAACCGATCTATTTTTCGCAGTAGAACATGTTTCATATTAAATTATAAGTGAATGTGTAACGGAATACGATTACATATATTATGTAGATATTTTATATATATATATATATATATATATATATATATAAGTTTTGAGTCGTTTTGAATGCTAAACAAATAAATCAAATATCAAATCATAGATTATTCTGATTTGATTAGCAAATCAAAATGATCTGTATGCAATATAATTTTAGTCAACACTTTTGTATCGTAGAAAATCTATCAGATTTTAATGAGGCTACCACTGATTTGGAATGTAGCTTTTACCGATAAAAACCAGCAGAAGACTCAGCAATCGCTCTTGTTTTAAACATTTATAATCTACATATTAAACTACAGTCTTATACGAAGCCGGAAAGATTTTCAGATCCTAGCGTTTTATCAATAATTTTACAAAATATTTAACGATAGTACAAGATTTGATATTTTTGGAATTCGGTTTAAGAAAATTAACTTTTGAAATAAATGAATTTGATAAAGAGTACTTATATTGTGGTGAACTGTCCTTAGGGTAGCAGTAACTCCTAAGCAATAAATACTAGCAGAATAACGTCCCGCGTTAGGGTACGAAGAACGATATTGTTAAGATTTGGTCACTTACAGTAGTCATAAATGAAATATAAAAAAAAACCTGAATTTTCTGGGTACTTCACCAAGTATATAAGTAGATAATAACATTTACAAAATTCATTATTCCATACTGACAGAGTATCTGTTATCTCATCGAACATGCAGTGTTACTCGTAACTGTAACCTTTTACGGGAAATTCCACTTAGGACATTCCTTATCTATGTCCATAGTATGCTTTATATTAAATCATAATACCTTTCTTTATATATAAATAATTATTATATAACTTTGGTGTTTCGTAATAAACCTAATATTTAACATTTATCTGTGTTAGACAGTCGTATGTCCATAAACTTAACTTACTTAATTCAAATTTCTGCTATAAAATGTAATCCACCATAGTTCGCTATAATATAACACAACAATTTAAACAGAGTTATTCATTTATCATGCATACGTTTCATGTATTACTAATGAGTTCAAAAATGTACGAAGCCGTAACTCTAAAACATAATTAGTCAAGCTAAGCAAACACAGGTAATTCGCGTTCTCAAATAATTACATACTTAGTATTTGTTTATTTTAGCTTAAACATCTACTTGAAGGCTTTATTTTATTTTATAGATTTAAAAATCGATGATCCGAGCTCAGATGCATTAGCAGAGTAAAAAATGATGGGAGAGATATTGAAGTAGGATCATAGTGAGAGCAAACACAATACAAATAAGGCCAAGGCCCACAATGAGCTGTAGTACCAAAGATCCCAATATTAACTTACGTAGCATCTATCTAATTTATATATTTACCATTTTCATAGAAGCATGGAGAATTTTCTGTTTAGATCCTTGAAATCAGAAAAGTCTATATAAAGCTTTTCAATAGTTTTGTTATTTTAGTAAACGAATAGATGTAGTCTCCTAGGTATCATAAGGATTTAGCGATAGAGCTTTTCAGATTTTCGGTAACTGTATCGATAAGTTGATGACTAGCTTTGATCAAGTCTACCACGAATACCATGACATTATTAGAAAAACAATAAGGAATCCCAAAGTTTAACCAGGTTAATAAAGTGAGGAATTTCATCAATGGGCCCTCACAGAGGTTGTAAATAATCTATATAATAAATGACTTAGTTATAACTCTGCAGAACTATGCCGCCCAACATGGAATTAGCAACTTTGTGATATAGTAAAACGGGTCATTATATTAAGAGGGATATAAAAGATAAATTAACTGAACACAGTTCATACTCCCACTTTCTGAGTAGTTACTTTTATACGGGTTTCGCTGAGTTTTATCGTATATTACCATGATATGTGCCTCGTGAGTGTCAGCTTGCGGCAATATAAAAATAATGACGAAAAATTCTGGAATGATAACCCAAAATTTTATACCATTCATTAAAACTGTAAATTATTTCGTATTTTTTGAGTTAGAGATCTTTTTTATTTTAAATAAATATATCGGAATCGAAAATAGTGAAACAATATCTCTGCATTATTTGTTTTCTTATCTGGATTAGGTAGTTCCTTTAAATAGCGAAGGTTGCCATATTGAGGCTAGTCTCGTTCTAAATGCAGACTCATATGGCTAGTAGATGTCTTATCACACAGTGCGTGGTGCGTGGTGAGCGTGGCTAATTATTTAGATTATATGTTTTGTTACGGCTATATTCTTTTGAGAAATACGAACTTTATATGAATAGAAGAATATATGAATGTAATTTTCGATAATTCTACGTTTAAAATTGTTTTTAAATAGCGATCCCCTAAACGTCTAGTAAGCACCATGTGCATAAATTCCTATTCAAAAAATCAAAATGGTTTCGTCACCAACAATAAGCGTAGTTTATTATTATAAAATGATTTATTGTCTGGGAATTTTATGACAAAGAAAATGGTATACAAACCATACGTATAATTATAATATAGTAAATAACATGATCTAAAAATGGGTGTCAAAAATTCGTTTATCCCCCGTCACCTTGACGGTCAAAGAGTTAATAAAAATTCAGAGTGTTAAAACCATATAGCTAGTTATTATACTAGAGTAGGGGAGCCATAAACAGGCCTATAAGGGAGAATGTCACAAAAAATAATGAGAGGGAAGTTGAAACTCGTATACTTTATCTTAATCTAATCACAAATAAAAAAGAGAGAAAGATAGATACAGCCCTAATTTGCTTTCTGTATATCATTCATCATTTTGAGCTGGCTTCCCTACTCTAGTATAATAACGCTATGATTAAAACACACGATACACGACTTATTTATAATATGTTACCATTGTGAAACTTATCACAGACAAAATAACTAAGAAAAGTCAATAGTGATTTCCTTGCACATGGATGACAAAAAAATATGTTTTATAATTATTCCGCTATAATTTAAAACAAATTTAAATACTTTCGGATGGTTTAGGTAAATAGTACATATCGGTATTATGTAAATTTTGTTTAAGAGATCGTGCAGTTGCTATAAAACTTGCTTGCTAGTAGCTTTAGTCGCGTGCACTGCGTATACTAGCAGAGATAAGCTAAATTAATGTACTAGAGAATTGTAGATCTATAAAACTACTACGAAAACTAGCATGTGTCTATCTCTTACGGCTAACTCACATAACTACTTTTATGTTTAAAATTGGAATTCTAGAAAAAAATTGTGGCACATTGATTTCCACGCGTGTGAAGCCGCTGGAACAGCTAGTATAAATATATGGGACACTTACACACTCGGTCGTCAGTTCCCAAAGTAAGTAACTTAATACTTATGTTATGGACGACGGACAGCTGCTAGATATACTACATATATAATTTTAACAATATACTTAAATACAAATATACATCCAGGCTCAAAGAACCAACAAATTGTTTATAGAAAATGTTGGCCCTCAGCGGGAATCGAAACCGCGATCCGCGGAGCTTTAGGCATGGTCACTATACATTGCGCAAACGGGCCAGTCAACCCGATATATAATGATACTAAATGTAGAAATTAATATTAATTAGTCAATCCTTTAAATTTAGGTAATATTGGATTAGTAAATGATACAAACATTAACAACGAACCAATGAAAGCAGTAGCAAAACACACATCATTCTAAGATCCAAAATACTCAAGAGGTATTACTTTGCAACTTTATCGTGAAATATTTTTAACTTATTCTACTATTTAACTGTAAGAACTCAGGACGATAAACAAGAAGGTTGATTTATTGAACGTTATTTATTATTCAGGTCACTCGCACCCGCATCCTGTCAAGCAAAAGTTTTATAATAGAATGCGAGAAATGGCCATAAAGACGCGTAAGAACTCAGGGGAACTGTTTAAAAAGTTTCCTTACTGCGTCCTTTTGAATCTATAATGCCAGAAAATTCTAACATAAGATACTCTTCAAAAATATATTGTATAATGGCAATTTATGTAACTGAAAAAGATATAGTTACGGAAAATCTGTCACGTGTGCGTGTGATTCGAATTCAAAATAGTCCAGCTCTGAAAATAGTAATGGAAAGCATTAAACTTTTCTTCTTATCACCGGCAAAGTGGTCATTGGGTACCCCCAATAATGGGTGATAAGAATATATAGGTACATATAGAATATATAGTACAGTAGAATATATATTTACATATAGAATATATAGTATAAGAATGTACATTAGAATATACATGGTAATTAATGTATATTCTATATGTACATTCACATGTAGACTCACAAGTAGATTATCATTCTCCTGCCTTTATCCAACTCTTCTCACACTATTTGGGTTGGCACAACATGTTTTTACATGTTTTAGCTAGTTATTTTATGACCGGCCGCCTGTCTGACGTCAACTTACCTTAATCGCCTTATACGACACCTCGGTAAGAAAGATGGTGGTTTATTCTACTCAGCCGGACACCACTCGGCGGTATTTTAAGTTCTCAGACAATAGTATGAAATATTAACGATTCATATAACGACATAAAAGCTAAGCTTATCAAACCCTGTCATAAATAATAGACTGTATAGACGGAAAAAGTATGTAAATATTATCTACAATTTTGTATGAACTTATATCAAACATAATAAATCTAGAACTTTTGCCGTGTCGTATTCGGCTGAGTAGAATAGAAATAGATAGAAGTCTAGTAAGTAGAAGATTCTAGTAGGTAGAATAGACCACCCTCTTTCTTACCGAGGGGTCGTAAAATACGACTAAGGTAAGTTGACTTCAGACATGCGGCCGGTCGTAAAAGACGTAGCCAAATTATATGACAACATGTTTGTAACACGTTGTGCCGGCCCCACTTAGAGTGGGATAAGGACAGGAGGATGATGATGGAACTTAATATTATAAGTTTCTCCTAATTACAAGGCCTCATAGTAATTTCACAAAATCCTTCGGGCAATATGTCATTGTAGCGAACTAACTAACACATAAAAAATAAACCACCCAAAGAGCAGCTTATCCCCGACCTAATATCTGCTCCGATTTGAAGGATAAGAATGAACATTATTCTGCCCAAAAGATAAAAGGCTCAAGTTAACCCTAATAACTTATTTAATTAATTAAAGTACAAGTTACAGCTATATAATTTACTTAGATATTGAATTAAATTGAGATTAGGCATATAAGGGACATACATGACTTGGGCTGGATTACTAAGTAATCGATTTTTCTCCTTTTAAAGAGGGTAATTAATATAATCGATTTATTTAATCGATTTATAATGTTTAGTCAATCGGTTACTAAAATTTAATTATTTTATAAATCCTTAGGGCATATTCCATTAAGAAAATTTGATTATCTTATGAAAAAAGTTGGCTTAACTAACTGTTTGTCTTAATCAAATGTGTTCAGAATGGTCAGATGAGGATAGAAAAGTTTCATAATCTTTGTGTAAATAAGATGGAAATTCGTTTATTTAAAAGGATTTTAGCTGATCCCAATTGAGATAGAATGAATACGTTTTATATATTTTCCATAAATAGTTTAAAAACAGAAATATATAGAATACAAAACATAGTCTTGATTTAGGTAAAATGGTACTAAAGGACTTACAAGTACCATTGGTACAAAAGTCCTATAAAAATAAATAAAAGGATAAAAAAAGGGAAGCTAGCCTCAAATGTATATTTCAATAAAAAGAAATAAAGGAAAAACAAATAAGACCATATCTATCTGTCTCTCTTTTTTATGTGTGATTAGACATAGATGAAGTATACGAGTTTCATTTTTTATCTCATTTTTATTGTGACACTCTCACTTCCAGGCTTTTGTGGCTATGGCTTTCCTACTTGTAAGTAATAACTCTATGCACGCGTGGTATTATAAAAGCTACGTTCTAAATTAAAAAACCAAGTGCATATTGTCCTAGACTGAAAAAAATATTTATAAAAAAGACTTCCACAGTATAAACTTTTCATAAATCACTGAGCGAATAAATCTGTTATGTAAAATAATTCTACCAATTGAAAATCATTTCATTATATACGTCTCATTGGTCAAAGAGATAAAATTTCAATTTACAAATTGCTGATTAATCTCTGTGATAAATAATATATAGGTAATTGGGCTTAACCTTAAATTGTGTTTGAAAAATCTACAGCTAAAATTCGTTGAAAAGAAAATCGTTCTTCTAGTGAGCTGAGAGTTAAAACCTAACTATTCATTAATAAAGATCAGATGCAGTTCTAAAAGTCAGATGCAGATTACTGCATCTGAATTTTATAAATGAAAAATATACATATTTCCGTTAACGGGTTTAACAATGAGTTCGAACAATCGATTTCTTGTTTTATAGAAATATATGGGACAATCACATACAAGGTTGTCCCTCCCCAAAAAAATATCCTAAAACCTAATAGTTATGGGTGACGGACAGCCGGTTTATACATACCTATACATAAAATTTATTATACAAATACCTAAATATAGACATACTCGAAGTACCTCCAAATTGTTGTTATAAATTATACCCCTCGGCCATAGTCTAATCCGCGACCCCCGGATAATGTTTCAAATAATAATATTTCTAGTATTTGTACACGCACGAGTGCCGATCAGCGTTCACCAGGCGGATAATGTTTTTACTTGTTTTACATTAATACAAGTTCACATTATGGTCTTATTCACATATTGCATTAAAATCCTGATTTCGCAGGATGCGCTACAATATCTCGACAAACCTATCAATATCCGAAAACCATTATTATTCTGAACTTTAACATTAAACTAAAGATCCTGTTTAGAATTTATCTTTTAAAAGAAATAAAGTGTATTTAATATATATTTTTATTTACAGTATGCCATTAAATGTCACCCTGAATTTTCATTACCCTGTCAATGTTGTCTAGACTAACAAAAATTAATTTAATACAACCTTTCAGCTTTAGCAAACTATCGGGTCGTAAAACTAATTATTTTGTCTTCTAAATAAATAAAAAATTAACGAACATTTAGAATTTTGTAAAGAAATAAACACTTTTTGTTTACTAAATTCTTAATGTTCCAAATTTTTATTAGTGATTAGAAAGTTAATTAAAAAATAAAAACACAAAAAACTTTTCATTTAAAATTATAAAATCTACAGCAAGGCGTTTGTTTTCAACTTCCATTAATAATAAATAAATTAATTAATTAATATTGCGCAATAATTTTGACCATATTAAATTAATTAAATATTGCACTGTAAGCAAATGTACATTCAACAAGCAGACTAAAATACAATTGTTAATAAAATATATATAATTATAATATACTTGCTATCTTTAATCAGATCCGCATAAACAGGTAATAAAAAATAATAACTCGAAGATATATTGTAAGTCAGCTTTAAAGATAGCTAAATTTAAAACGACTTTCTTTGAATTAATCTTTCTACCGATATTACTTAAATCCATTTCGCTACGTAAAATTCATTATTCTTTTAAAACATTAATCACGATTTATCGGATAAGTTATAAGGCAGCTGAACTCAATGCGCTTAAGGAATTCTTTAATTTATCTTTTGCAATTGTGACTGTTATCAGTATGCTCGATGCACCGAATGAAATTTATTATAATGATTGAGTTCTATTACATGACTCTATTTGACATAATACAAATCAATAATATGTATAAGAATAATTTATTTTTACTATTCTAGCACATACATATGTATAATTCTGCAATCTGCAACAATTGGGCACCTAAGAGTTTTTTTGTAATGTACTAAATAGATACCTATTGGCTAACCGCTTAACTTCTACTTCGCCTTATTGTAAATGGACGCGAAGGTAGGACGATGGCGCGTAAGTGCGGGTGGTCACCTCTTGTATATCACGATACGGGCGCTCACCACTCGCATCTATCTCTATTCCCGTTCCCATCCTACCTCTATCCCCGTTCTGTAAGGCTATCATGAACTTTTAGAAAACGATTAAATTCAAAGTCAGCACCTAAACTCAGCCGATTTCTTTTCGTACCATGAAGCGTGGATTGCGTTGGGGGTCGTAATGTTTGAAAATGAAAACGAAATATGAACTATAGGTAACTCTGTCTCTATTACTCAAATGTTTTTAGGACGCATTCCGAAGGCTCATTCGGCAACGACTTAAAGTGTGTGTCTTTTAGACGTCATGGTATGAAAAAGCAAAACAATTTAGTTTACGTCTTCAATTGAGTCGCAATAAGGGTTCATGCTAGAACTGCTAGGCCTACCTCCGCGCCCACAGGCGAAGACTGAGTCTGAGTTAAACGGTTAGACTTGTATTTTATGGTGTCCGAAAAGATCATAATGACATCTGCAAAAAGCATCTCAAAAGAATATTTGAAATCAAAAGATACTTCTATCTTTTGCTATCAGAGCTACGAGGTGGATCTTAACTTTAATTCTTGTCTCCAAGAAAAGTTGAAACCTAGCAGTATAATAGTAATTAATAGTAATCATAATATAAATACACGTCGAAATGAAAACCCAATACAACAAACTAGAGCATTAAACGGGATGTTAAATATTTGAGGTAAATTGAACTGTCAAAGGACGATTAGAATTAATTTGGAAAAGGAATTGGATGGAACACTTCTACCGCCAGTTCGGAATGAGAATTCATAACAACAATGTCATTTCTGAACACATCACTTATAAAAATGTAATCCGCACATAGCCGATACAACATCACATTTTAGCAACTAGACGGCCAATGGAAGATGCATTTAAAAAAAAACTATAATAAACAAAGCAATGGCGCTCGGGTCTTGAATAACGTACCTCATATATTAGGGATGTAATTTGCGAGTGGAAAAAATTGATTACTACAAAATCAATTTAACTCCCTTCAGAATAAATCGATTTTTGAAAAATCGATTAAGCCGAGTCGAAAATCGATTATTAATAGTGGATTTTTTATTATTTGAAAAGTTGCCTTTTTGCATATTAAAAGCTAATTTAATTTAAATTAACAAGTACAAACACTGATTGAAGTGACCTGATATGAATGAAAAGTAGCATAGATGCGCTATTTTGCTAAATTTGATTAAAATGTAGCAAGTAATTAGCAACACTGGTACTATCCAATAACTCGTCTTTTCTTAAAAACAAAAAAGAGAGCAATTAATAAAAAAGTAAATTTTTAAAAGTCTATTTATTATGCTCAGAAAATACATTATTAAAATCGATTATAGTAATAAAACAATCGAATAATATGAAAATCGATTATTTTTTCACATTCCTAAATTATATTACGTAATTTTCAATTTTCACAGTACCATAGCGCTAGTCTAGATGTTGAAAGAAATAATTTAGTGTCAGATTTCATCAGCAACATATAGACCCTATAAATAGTCGATTAGGGAACGCGCCTAACTGGAAAGCCGAAATTACATAGACGCTTCATTGAATTTTCTATAACGCGCCCTCCGCACTAAGGGGTCACACATATTGATATCGTTTTACACATCGCTTCAGGATACTTTCATTTGGAAATAAATCGAGGCCTATTGATATATATTATATAAATATATTAAAAAATATGTTAATATCGTCACCATCACCAGTCATCTCAACAGTGTTATAACCACGTGACGCTGTACATGCTCTCAGGGCTATTACCATATTAAAAATGTATAAGAATTCAAATTTACTGGACAATTCAAATAATATTACACTTCTGCTTAAAAATAACCTTTTCAAAATCATAATTTTCCTACTTAGAGTCGAGTTTGATACAAAATATCAACAGGGATAGATGAATTGAATGAAATCCCACAATGTGCTAAAGCTTAATTCTAGCGAACTTTTACGGCCTTGTGTCCCCTTATACTAGCTCCCCTTAGGTAACAAAGATTCGTAATAAGCACATTATTACGACAAAGTATAACTTGATTGTTATGACAAAATTTTCAATCAATTTAATAAATAATATGATTAAAATATGCATTTGCCTGACAGCAACATGTATAGTAATGTAATCTAAAGTTAATTAATTACGACCAAGAACCAAACTGTACTGAATGTAATAGTGGGCGAGGCTAAAATACCAATAACTGATATGTATTGAGGTCTGAATGAGCTCTGTATTGAAAATATAGAATTGGTAAAGCCTCTACTTGAGAATATAAGACGTCAAATGGAAAATAAATGAAATGACTCAAATCACCAAATCAAATTTACTGCAGGACCCAAGCTAGACAATTTCGTATAGAGTGAAAATCCCATGTAGAGAACTATACGACCAATGAACATCTATAGTTCACGTAAAACATTGTTTTATCCATTCTGTTTGAGATTTCGGTGTAACGTAGAATAAGGTGAGAAAATAAATTTTCAAGTTCCAATGAGTACACACTTTTTGATTACTCATTCTGTCAAGTGCTTCAGAAGTTAACTTCTACCCACCTAATATCAGATATACATCACGGTCATTTCGCGCCATTCATTTCAATTTAAAGTTGAACATGCCGCAGTAAAAGCGTTGGCTAATTTGCTGCCATACTAATTCATTTAAAGGGTTGTTTTTGCTCTTGACTTTAACAACACAATTTCTCTTTGCTGAAATAATGCTTTATTTGTTTAACTCGTTAGTCGTTCAAATAAATGAAAACCAGAAAAAAATCTTAATTAAAGACTGTTTGAAAAAGGATTTTAGGAAGTAAAAATACCTTTTAAATTTAATATTGTAACGGAAATTCGGGTTTCTGCTGGATTTATTCCGGATGTGTCGGTAAGCCTTTCCCTCGCATTATTTATATAAATATGTAACTTAAATATGACCCCTTTGTTACGTTTACAGATACTGGAACATCAAACACGGCCTTTTTTCTTGTAGATAAAGTGCTATTTTCTTACTATGCTGTCCGGCAAAAATCGAGGTGGTTTATCTAGTTTAATTTAAATAAGCTGAAAAGTATATTTATACCGCACCTTAAAAATTGCAATTAATCCCATGAAATATAATTGTATTTGACGTTAATTTTAAATTGGGAATGTACTACAGAAATTCACAATTAGAAATAGTAGAATATTCAATGGCCAATAATTCCATATTTTACACAGGAAAATAACCACTTATATAACTGTTTTTTTCCGCCACTTGATAAGGACAGGCGGCGGTTATGACGGACCCTACCTTAAAAGAGAAGCCCCTCTTCGCTAACGGTTGAATCGAGAGCACAAGATGCACCGAACACCTCGGGGACCTATAAAAAGCAGACGTCCTGGATAAAGCGTTTACGATAGTACCGCATTGAAAAATGCCTGCTATCGTTTGGTTCGCGGTACCTGTATATAAGCAATACGTTAATTTGTATCAAATCCCTTTTTCTTCGTTCATCTCGTTTGGTTTAGCTTTCGTACAAAACATTGTAAATTGTAATAACCTCAAACTATATAACACGTCATTGGTAAAGCAAAATATATCATGTTTCGGATAGCTGTGTGTTATTATTTTTTACCGACCGTCCTACACCCTGTACGACTAGAACCCAGGGGGTTCTCCACGTCCGATATAACCTGATATAAGATTAAGTATCATAAAAGCTTGCTTCATCAGTAGACTTTGAAGATATTATTTTAATATAGTAAAATGTAATAAAAGTTTAAATAAGTAGATGACAATAACACTGCATATCGAAGAACAGATAGTGCATACTATCGACACAACAAAGATAATATGTTTTTTTAAGAATTAGAATAAAAGATTTTATAATTCCTATTGACGCCAATTGTACTATTGTAAACTGTCACAGTGGATAATCGATGACTGGCGAATAAAAAATGTGACACAGTGCTGATAGTGCGAAAGCTAATGTAGATATTAGGTTCACGCCTAAATTAAAATTTGGAATAGTGATTATACGTATAATGACAATGTCAGATTTCATAATCACTCATATCAATATTCATTTTAGTACTCTATGCTTGGGGTTGTGAATAAATTTGTAAGAACGCTCGGAGTAACTATTTATTTCAAGCATATTTATAATAATAATGGCATTTGGATTTTAATTGATAATTCTGCTTAGATATGGTTATAAAACAAAAAAAAATATGTTACGACTCCAAACACAACGCGTATTTGTCACTTCTGTTGTCATAAGTCACTAAATTATAATCAAGATAATTGCGTGATTTAAGATGTAAATCGCAAAAATTAATACTCAGACCATGGAATAAAAAAAACAAACTGTTTCAATCAGTGTTCATAATATGATACTGTATTATTTGATACAAATTTGAACAATAATATACAAATTAAAAAGGAATTCCACCTGCGCGGACAACAGTTTCTCATAAATATGTATTTTTAGCTATTTATAAAGTTTATATTGAACTTTAAAGTATTATCACCTAAATTTTTCCCATGATTTACACTATCTTTTAGTAAAAATCGTTTTAAAATAAGTATGAATAGATATGATTCATAAATATTTGGATTGATTAACAGATTTTAAATATGGAAATATCATACTATATGACGACTTTTATCTTATCTTAGGAATTTTATTTAGTATTATACTATAACAAGGGCTGGGTAGAAGAGATCACTATTCAGTGATAAGGCCGCCATTTGTACATATACATAAGAATGAAATTAAATTCTAATGTATTTTTGTTTGTTTAATGTGTTTGTGCAATAAAGTTTTTATCTATCTATCTTATATTAACGACTACTACAGTCGTTAATGCCAAATTAAAAACTGACTGACACAAGTGACACACTAGAAATAAGTTTGAGATAATCTTGCTTATCCGATAACAAAGTGAGTGTAATCAATTATAATTAGCTATAGGGGTACTGGGAAATAATTAGTGTAACAGATATAATTTTTATATACTTCTTTATAAGTTTATATCTACGAAACTATTAAATATGGATTTAAATCTTTAACTATCTATTAATAATTAATACTTAATATTTAATTTTATCATATTGTATTAATTTCGGCGGTCAATAATAAATAACCTGAATATAATCTATTGTTACACGAGATCTGACACGCCAGATTCCTGCTACGTTGATGGTATTAAATCAAAAGTTTTTTCCATTGACACGCACTGACGTCTTAGGACTTTATTTATTGCACAATTCTTTATGGTTTTATTCTTGGTGCAGATAATAGTACAATAAATTAACTTGAATACAGATATTCACTAGAAGGTAGGCCAACACAACTTAAGATACCTCTATACATAGCAGATAGAACAGCATAGTATAAATTCAAGAGGAAAATTTCATAGGGATAAATAATTAACGTAATACGTACTGAATAGAAGTGACAATATAATTTTAGTAAGGGAAATGTGTAATGTTTAGTCACAATTACTAAGTCGAAATGACCACTTCTAAGGGACAAGGGATGGTTGAGGTCAAAACAAATTCCTGTGCCGACATTATTGCGGAATTCTGGGTTTGACGAAGGTGGAGTTTGGTTTGGCTATTTATCTCTATGTTGAGTATAGTCACGCTTAAGTGGTTTCAGTATTTATTTTATCAGGACACGTCAATACGTTATTATTTCATAGATTAATTTCTGCCGTCAATTTCGTCTGCATAGACTTAAATACCATGATGAAAGTAGGACAAAGAAACGTCTATGCATATATTTGGTGTATACATTATGAGTAAACTACGACAGTCTAGCGGTGAGACCATGCAACTCTCTCCAGAGGGTTTGAACCCGTGACTAACAGAGTTAGCAACTCATTTGTTGGTCTCGGTATTCGCTTTTATAATAAAATTCCGCAATCTATATGGACCAGTCTACAAAAAGGTTTAAATCAAATGTAAGAGATATGCTATACGTAAAGAATATTACAAAATTGAACATTATTTGGATGATAAAAATGCCTGAATTAGAAAATGCTTTCAGCTTCATACAGGACTGCTGTTTAATAATGTAAAATTGAAAATGATTAAAAGATTGACCGCCTAGTTTCTGGCTGGTTCTTCTCGGTAAGAGCAACATTCCTTGACGATTCAAAAGTGCTCGAAAGAGCTTATTTGAATAAAGATTATTTTGATTTGATTTGGACAAAATTGCCCAAAAAAAAAATACATTTTTTTACCAATATGATTCAATGAAATAAGTGAAATAAAGCTTTATTCTATCTGCGTATATAAAAATTATATTCAGTATAATTCGTAAACGCATTGCTTAAGAATGGTTGAACTGTTATAGTATTTCTATTCGCAATAGCTCCAGTAAGGTTTTCAGAGAATGAACAACGGAAAAATTTGACCGGGTAATAGGGAAATTCGAGAAAAACTGCGAGTGCTTTTTTATAAGATTTTCCACGATCTTAAATCGCGATTCTAACAATGGGTATGGCTGAATCTTTTTTTATTTCGCTTTCACCAATTTCTTTTCGCAAATTTATAAACCCATCACAAACGCACTTATTTGAATATTGATGGATGGAGTTAATATAATTTAATCAACGGTAATCGAGTCAATGAGTTAATAGTTATCACTAACTAACTCACTCGCTACCTATCCGATAGATAAAAGTGATAAATAGACCCAGCCTTAAAAATTTAAGCCTGTCTGTCTATCGTAACGATTTCATAGCTAATCCGCCGGATCAATTTTGATGAAATTTGGTACAATGTATTGATTTTTATATGCTAGTGGCCTGGCGTGACATGACTAGAGATCGCGTGCGGTATATATGATATATTTTCAAATAATTTTCTATAATAGTTGATTTTATATTTTTTAAGCTAAAGCATATAGTAAATTTTAAACATTCCGATTCATACTTATTATTATATAAATAAACGGGTCACATCGCGACAAAATCGAGTTACCTTTTTACAAGGTTCGACGTTTCGGCAGAGTTGCATCCGCCGTGATCACATACTGACTGGAGCGCCGCGGCGTCTTCGTTCCCGAGTACTACAGTCATTATTTTGTTCATCTACCCTCACTTGAACCGCACAATAGAGCATATAGATAAGGTCTTCAAGCAGCGCATATTTAATTTAGTCTGGACTTTCATTTAGCTGGCCTTCTCGATACACTAGATTTAGACCTATTGTAGAGACTACAATTATTGTGTACTAATCACATATGATAAATTTAAACATAGTAACTTTAATTAAGATGAAAATATTTTTTAAATAAACATTTCTTTCTTTCTTTCTATTATAAATTACTCTTGCATACCATCATGGTACCAATGGCATAGAGAATGTGGCATGAAAATCCCTTGAAGAGAAATGTAGCCAAGAAACGTCCTATTGGCGTTGATCGAAGAAGTATCAATAAGAATAAGAAGTATCTATGCAATATTCAGCCTATAATATTGAATAAAATATTTTACTTATCATGCATGCAATTAACGACATTGATACTTGTAACACATTATATTTATAACTTATAATTTATACTACAAACAAAATAATAGTTAATTAAAGTAATTTTGTAGTACGAAAAGATTGCTATTAAGTGATATCGCTATGGGGTAATCGATGACACTCAGATAAGGTGAGGTTTAGTGGAAAGTGTTCCATATAAAATAGATAGAAAGATAGTTCTTATCGTAAGTATATTTAACATACACAATCAGTATTCAATATATATTTTTATATAAATATTGATTTCTATATAAATATATATTGAAATAACATATAATGATAATCAATGTAACAATCTAGTGGTCGTAGCGTGAATTATAAGCATTGCACCGGCGAGGACTCAATTAAACGGTCAGCCCATAATGTTGTTAAGTTTTACCCTATCATATTCGAAGTTCATTATTTAGCACTTTTTGAGGCCCATAATATTAATAACACAAGTATAAAGTTACTTACTTTGGAGACGGACGACAGTGCGTGTGTCTCGTATAATTTTTAAATTTATTTACATTATTTAATCTTCAAACATACAGTGTTATTATGAAAACGTTCATAATTTTTTTATTCTCGCTTTTTAATAGCAATCTGCGTATCAACAGAACATAGGAATAATTCCTCTTATGATAATCAGCCATTTTTATATGTAACATGTATAATTCAATGACTTTAAAAACATACATTTAAAAACTAATCGTTTGATAAGTGATGCTGTTTGGTACATTACACTTAATCTAGGCGATATTACCCTTACTGTATAATATTAAATTAATTAAAATATCCCAAACTTTTCTGCTATAACTTGAAGGTTTAAATTTTCTAATATTTTCTCATTTTCCCTAAAGTAGGGCTCCAAAATGTAATTCAATTTTAATAATGGCGCTATCAACGTTGGCGGACATTATATTGAAGTCTTATAGCGCTTTCGTATAACTGGCTTTGCTAAGATATTAAAGAAGGTATTTGAAGGTTTTTTTATTTTTTCTAGATGATAGATTAGAATGCACTAGCAAATTCGTATAACTTATCACTAAATAAAATAAGAGTCAAGTACCGATTCTTCTTTTCTTACAAAAAACAATATCTGAGGAAAAAATAAAATGTTACGGAATTCAATCGCATACAAATGTAATCGGGCGCACCTCATTCATTTTCATAAATAATGTAAGCATTCAATTTTACCGTCACTTTGACGTTTTGAATAAAAGAAAATTACATTTCAATAAAGCTTTAACTTGGAGTAACTAAAATATACTGAATACTAAATTATATAAAAACAAAAAATTAAAATACTAAGTATAATATTTTTGGTAATAACTATGAGTTTTAAAAACCTTACCCTACAGAAGATAGGTGAAAATTATCGATATATCATCTATATCTTTAGACGCACATTATGATGTTGATTTTATATTCACGTGTTCAAATACTCTGATGGTTATAATAAAAATAATGTGACAACATCATCGCACGTATACCTGTACAAAGAATTTATCATCTTTCACATTAGGAATTTCACTCCGGGCAGATACAAAGCAAAACTTTTGAATATCACGAAAGGCCTTTGATCTTTTAACGAGGTGGTATATTACCTGTTTCCTTTTATCCCCTTTGACATCACTTGGGGTGGAAAGTATCATATGATAATCGGTATTGACTAGCCCATTGGAGCAGGTTACAGTCAGCTTCAGCTCTGGGGGTCGCAGATTCGATTCCCGCCGAGGGACAAGATTTTATACATAATTTGATTGTTATCCGAGTCTCGGTAAAAAAAGTAAAGTAAAGTAACGGCCTTTTACTATGCCCACTGCTGGGCTAAGGCTCTCTCCGTTTTTGGAGAGAAGGATTGGAGCTAATACCTACCACGCTGCTCCAATGCGGATTGGTAGGTTACACATATCCCTAGAATTCTCTAGAGATATGCAGGTTTCCTCACGATGTTTTCCTTCACGGAAAAGCGTGTGATAAAATGCAATTATCAATTAGACACATAAGTTTTAAGAGAAAAACTCATTGGTGCCTGCCCGGGGTTTGAACCTATGTCGTCTCTAGAGAGTCGCACGGTCTCACCGCTAGGCTATCACAGCTTTTTTCTCGTCTCGGTAGCCAAGATGAAAATAAAATTTGTTGCTTATAATATTGAAGTATTTTTTTTACCAGTTGTCTGTCACCCCTAACACAAGTATTCAAATTCTTACCTTGGCGACGGACGATTGCTATTTTTGCATGTATATTTTTTTTTCATACAACTTTAACTTAAGTCTAAATTCCAACTAAGGTCTACAATCTACATTTTACATCTTTGTCAATTTATGAAGCACAGTCAAATTTATCATAGACACTTTATTTACAGAGTTATTGATGATTAATGATTACTTCATAAAAATGTGAAGTAGTAGCTAGTTCATTATGACAAGCGGGTTTTGAAAATTAGATAGATAGAAGCAATTCCAAGTTTCCAGTTATAAAATTGATCTTTCGGGAATAAACACAACCGAGCGCGTGCTAACCTACCCAAATTAAGTCTCTTGTAAAGGAACAAAAGTAGTGATTTTATTATATATTGTTTATTTCTTTACTATTTTCGATCTCTCTTTATCGAATACACGTGTGCTGTATTTTTTGATTAATTCATTTGTCATTTTTATTTATAAGTTTATCTTATCATAAATATCAATTGCGTGAATAATGAATTTTTATGAATGTTGAATGTTTAAAATAATATTTCCAAATTGACGGTTACTTATATCTACGAATATACATAAAAAACAAAGTCCCCAAAAGCTGTGTGTATGCATGTGATCGATTTTCTCATAATGTACCGAACGGATTTTTTTACAGTGTTTACTAAACGATAGTGCTATTCTTGAGGAAGTTTTAAGTTAATAGTACATTATCAAAAAGTCAATCAAAATAGGACAACTAATATTTAATTTGCGATAAATAAGCTATGAGCATTTTACATTAGGTTAAAATAACGAGAAGACAATACTAGAATACCTGAAACGTGTAAATCTTTGAAAAAAATGTTTATATATGAGAACTAAGTAAACCTTGGTAATCTTTTTTTTGGACACTTACACACATGGTCGTCCGTCCCCAAAATAAGTACCTTAATACTTGTGTTATGGGTGACGTACAACTGGTAAATATACTACATATATAATTTATATAATTAGGCGTTACTTTGCGGAGAACCATAATACAAAAGTTATAATAAAATTATTTTGCTATAATCCGCGATACAGTAAATAGAAAATACATATAGTGTTAAATGTATAGTGGACTATCCGTTTTTTCATACCCGATACATGCAGGATTCGTAAAAACACATGCACAAACTTCCACCACAGCCACCACAATAGACAAGCACTACACACGTTCACTATCACAAACTCAACAATCGTTTCGCCCCGCAACCGAAGCTTCATCAGGAGATAGAATCCACGACAAAATCGCAATTTTGTCAAAATTTGCGATTTTGTCATGCAATCTATTTCCTGATGATGCTTCGGTTGCGGGGCGAAAAACAAATAGACTATAGAACTATGTGTCGAAAATGACAAAGCTACCTAAAATTTATCTCTCGAAATAGGATCAGTTTGTCAGCCGAGGAATCTTATCTGAAAACGTGCGAGAGAATGTTGTATCGTGTAGTCAAAGCTTCCAACATAAAAGTTAAATTAATCAACGGCTCTACTGAGACCGAAGAATAAAACGTGATTTTTTTTATTATTGCTTCAAAGAAACACACATAATTGATACATAATAATAACAGGGAAATAGTGACGATATCGCTTATATCATCTTTATCACTTCTCTAAAGGATTCTTTGTTATAATATTTCTAGCTTTGCCCGCAGCTTTTCCCGCGTCGTAATCAGTGTGTAACATACTTTAAACCCCACGTTAACTCCAACTTTGCGAAAATTTTATGATAAAAAACCCATATGTTGCACCACAATCGGTTTAGTCGTTTCAGAGAATTTATTATTAAATTAAACCATTCTCAAGAATCGCACTAGCTTTTAGTAAAAACCGTACTAAAGTCCGTTCTGTTTTTGAGAAGATCGATCAAATACAGTTAAACGGATTGGGTACTTTGTTTTATAACATGTTGTTGCAAAAATTTTCAAATTTAATCTCCTGTATACAAATGGTCGATAATATAAAAAAACATTGTCGCTGTCAACATCATTGAGTTGTTGACAGAGAATAAATGGGTTGACTATTGAGAAAAATTGATATTGAATAAGTGATAAGGAAAAATATCGTTGTTATAATGTATAGATAATAAAAGTAAGATTTGTTAACCTCATAATTATAAAACGATTCGTATGCAGAAGATTATTGACACAAGTAGAGTTTGTTCAACAAGATTTCAGGAGTAATATAGGTTCAAGTCTTAAGGAAGTTTTCAAAGGTAATATTATCATCATCATTAAATCATCTATAACATTTCAAATACAGGCCATTAATCTGTTTGTCCTAAGCTAGTAAGAAGCGAGATATGTCGGAACCATTGATAAGATGTCGGATCTTGAATAAACAATAGAATGATTTAACGTAACGGTCTCAAATTGCTGGATATTAAACGTTTACCTTCGTCAAACTTAGGACACGGCAATGATACCGACCGCATCGGAATTAATGTCACACCAACCTTCTTATCCCTTAGAGTTGGTAAATTTGTTGGTAGTACCTGTCATTTTCAATTAATCAATTTAATTATACTATCCTTAATCGCTTTGATTTAAACCGCCAATATTTAGTTTTTATATGCAAGTTTTTTTCTCTTTTTTATCGGGTCTATAAACCTCTGAGACATTACGTCAAATCCATCGTGGCCTAACTAATGCTTAACTAACTAATGCTTAAGACTTGATTGTATAGAGCAAGAATGATTTGTATAGAGCCCAAATGTCAACCTTAAACTATTTTACAAACGGAGATCGCATAACGTTGCTCCGAACACACTATTCAAGTAAAAAAAATCTTGTACAATATTTTTTTTCAAATCAGGAGTGCAAGTATTTTGTAGGGAAACAAAATCTGCCTTAAATGCATTGTCTATTTCAATCACTATTTTTTTTAAAAGGGATTTTTAAAATAACCATACGTGCAGGATTACTTGCCGCAGGTATCACTACACATCGCCACCAATAATAATAAACTATACAAGCAATATACAAATTCTCTACGACAATCTTTACGAATATTTCGTAACCGAAGCATCATCAGGAGATAGGCTCTACTGCTTCATAGACTTAGCATTACATAGACTTTTTTAAAAACGCGGATTATAGCAAAATAATTCTATCGTAAGTTTTTACCACGGAATTCCGTGAAATAACACCTTCTTCTATAAATTATAAAAGGTTAACATCTTTTAAGGTAAATAAAATCTATTTATCTAAATATTCACTATTTAGTAGGTACTTGATATATGCAAAACATAAACACAAAATATAATATTAAAGTAGCGGCCTGTTACAATCCCACTGCTGGGAATAGGCCTCCTCTCTCTGTTTCTGGAGAGAAGGGATGGAGCTAAGACCTACCACGCTGCTCCAATGCGGATTGGTAGGTTACACATATCTCCAGAATTCTCTAGAGATATGCAGGTTTCCAGAGACATTTAAGACTATTTGTTTCTTGACTTTGTTACAGCGCCGGGGACTAATGTTAAACGAAGTCAACAAATTAGATAAAGCTAAGTGACGACTATTAGCATTCCAATGAGTTTCCAGATTCCGAGCAGATATTTTTTTGCACGATTATTTTTTTTTACCTCCGATATTGAATTAACCCTCTTTATTTAAAATCATTATTATACCCATATCAGTAAAGCACAATAAAAAATTTATTGAAATTAATTGTGTTTTAAATGTACTAAAAAATTCGATCTATTAGTTACAAAATTGTTCTTATCAAATGAATAACGCTAAGTATGATGGTTTTCTAATAATATATATATTATTGATATATATATAATATATATATATTGATTATACATCAAGATAATATTTTATCTTGATGTATAATCATTTTCACCCTTCAGTATTTATTTAAATAAATTTTTGTCCTTGCGAATAACAAAATAAACGCCAACTTTCGCATGGTCTCCGTATAAATACTTTACTAAATTCTTGGTTAATTAATGACGACTTGGGATAACCTAATTTGTCAAATACCAACCAAGGAGTACGGTGAAAAACCTCAATTAAGTAAAACAGTACTGCGTACAAAATGATTATAAATAATAAGTAGTACGCGGTCAACTTTTTTGTTAAAATACCCTCAACACATTATATGGCTCGCTTCTATTTCCGAAGGAGATACGGGAATTTTTTACTATTTTATCATTTTTATTAAATTTCATCAATATTGCTCCAGCTGATAAGCCGTGAAAGATTAACTGATAGACGAAAAGAATTTCGCAATTTTTGAATGTTAGTATAGTATGGTTTAATAACACAATATAAAGCCACAAAATGTTTTATTTTAGATCTATATAAAGTGATTATAATTCGTACTCTTGAATCGTTTATCTGTCACATTTAGACGTTTTTACTTGCGTAATTTATTACAAACGAATTATAATATTTCCTTTCGCAATAATTCCCTTTTTCCTAATCTCTATCCGGGGACAGTTTGAATGTAAGAAATAATTACACAATAAAGAGAAGTCAGTCCTCCATTTTTCATTATGCTAGGCTTCCTTATCTTCCGTTGTCAGGTTATTATTTCGTTGTCAGAGAAAGTCCTTTGCAATTTATCATTCATATAAAATCGAATTAAATGTTTTATTTAACTTATTTCACTTGTCACAACAGTGATTTCCCTTGATTTATTTTACAACAAAAAAATGTATTGACAAGGGAATAAACTGAACTTCATTAATTAATAAATTATCATGAAATAGTTTATCGAGTTTGAAATTACTCTAGTGTTACTTAACTTGTACACTATATTTTTTTAAATTTCGAATTATTTATTTATAGCTTTAAGTGTTATAAAATGAATCTTTTGTAATATTTATACAACATAACTATACTACTGTAAGGTGATCGGGCAGAAGATTGTCGAGATGTTAATGATTATTATACCTTTAAAGTAAAGATAGCTGTGATAGCCCAGCGGTGAGACCGTGCGACTCTTTCGAGGGGAACACGAGTTCAAACCTGGGCAGGCACCAATGGATTTTTTCTATAAAAACTCAAGTGTCAAATTAATAATTGCATTTTATCCACACGCTTTTCGGTGAAGGAAAACATCGTGAGGAAACCTGCATATCTCTAGAGAAACCTGGAGATATGTGTAACCTACCAATCCGCATTGGAGCAGCGTGGTAGGTCTTAGCTCCAACCCTTCTCTCCAGAAACGGAGAGAGGAGGCCTATTCCCAGCAGTGGGATTGTAACAGGCCGCTACTTTTATACCTTTAAAGCATATTTTTTAAGATTTTTCGTTAATATGAGTATTTTAATAATAATAAACTTTTATGAAATAATAAAAAACAGCATGTTTTATGATTTTACGCAAAACTAGCTTTTAATATAATAAAGTAAATTGTTGGGAACGTTGGGTTGCAAATATTATTTATATGCAAAAGAAAAATGCTTTGGTGTCTTGTTTAGCCATTGTCATTATAATGCTTATTTTTTATATCACTTAGACAGAGTTATGTGTAATTCATATATTTACGTTATTTATGTATGTGCAATAAACACAACAGTATGAAGATACATGTATTTTAACAGATGCCTTTAATATACTTTAAAATTAAAAGTAAGACGACTTTGTTTTTTCATGATTAAAATAATATTACACAAAACATGTTGTAATATTGTAATATCAAATAACATTTAGTTGATATGATAATAGATTAAGAAATATGATAAGCTGAAGCAGTTGAACATCAATCATATTATAATGTCAATAACCAATATTTAGCATAAAAAAGGTTTACGTAACTTTATACCCCAAACTGTTGCTAACAACGACTTAATAAATAAATCAACAATCTAATTCTACACGTAACTTGTATATGTAAGTTTTATTTATTTATTCTCTTTATTATACATAAAAAACAATGAAAGAGTAAGAGAAAATACAACCTGTACAAAGGCAGACTTATCCAATAACTTATAAAAGGAATCTCTCCCAAAAGTAATAATAAAATTATTTTGCTATAATCCGCTATATATTAAAAGTAAGTTTCGCCCCGTAACCGAAGCATCATCAGGAGATAGACTCCACGACAAAATCGCAAAGCGAGGGAGAAACGATTGTTGAGTTTGTGATAGTGAACGTGTAGTGCTTGTGTATTGTGGTGGCAGTGGTGAAGTTTTGTGCATGTGTTTTTACGAATCCTGCATGTAACGGGTATGAAAATACGGATAGTCCACTATACAATTAGCACTATATATCGGATTGTGGGCAGCGATGACCTCCTTCTGCGAGGATGTTAAGTCGTGGAAGAAAGTGGCGTCCGGGAAGTCGAGTTCTTGGGTCTGATCCGCCGCAGGCGAGCAGGGCGCAGGCGACTCGCCGAAGTCGGTCGCATGCCGCCCTAATGGGGACCTCTGAGTCCGGGACCTCCGGGGTTTTTTAAATAATATAACCATGGAATCGTCCTAAGAATGCTGGCAGCATTTCCGCATTGAATCGCTAAGCTGATTCCTTGCTAAATCCTGTTACTTGAAAAAATGACCCAAAGAGGCAATTAACCGAAGCTTTAGAACGGATAAGATTTTTTTGCAGTTCGACTCCATGGCCCTAGGGTCTAAACTGCAAACGGCAGTTAAGACCCTAATGGGGACCTCTGAGTCCGAGACCTCCGGGGTTTATCGGACGCTCGCTGAAGTTAGTTCCTCGAGGCGGTTGATGCATCTGATGGTCCCGACGCATCGTCGGAAAAATGGAGGGGCCACTGTTTAGAGAGGCCCCGACCCGGAGAAGCGCTCTCCGGGGTACAGAGCCGTTTAGGTTACTAATTGGTGGGAGTCTAACATACCAACCGCCCGTACTCGTCGGGCGGTGACGACCCATAATGGGTTTTCCTGACATAAAAAGATGACCATTACATTGGTATAAGATCATTACATGATTAATCAAGGACAAAAAAACTACTCAATAGACTTTCTGTATTGACATATAATCAAAATTACTAATAACTAGCGGCATTGAGTACTGAGAATCCAATTTAATTAGTGAACCAACTAATTATCGAATGGTGAAAAAAAAAACTAAAAGCGAATAGAATTGGCAGATCCTTTTCAATTTCCGATATTTTTGCTAATGAAAACCAAAGTGGCTGGATCCGAAACCATAAATTTTTATGTTTCTTGGGAATCTTTATAAGAATATCCGTGAAATCTTTCTTGACTTAGATTGTATTTGCTTTATCGTTTGCCTATTGATTTGATTAAAGCAGTATATTTTTTTCTACAAACTTTTCGACTTAAAGTTTTATGTGCTTAGTACTTCAACTTTATAATTCGCTACTAGTTTTTTCAAGGAGCAATGCTGTCTTACTTATATTAATAAATCTCTTAATATCTACCCGATGACATGAGTACAAAAAAGTCTTGACTGAATGGTTAAAGACACAAGATTATGATAAGATAAAATCGATAATGAAACATTAAAAACATATCATGTAATCATTTATAATTTTAAAACATACTTAAGGATGCGCTCGTACATATTACACACAGCCACACACACGCACAAGAACACATACTGATCCATGCACAAACATATGCAGACTCATTTATTCGTAATGGTTATGTGCTATTATTTAGATATGGTAGAGCGGGAGCTTCTGACACGAGTATACTTTACTTACTCACTAGAAGATTCCAACCTTTGTACAGTAATGAAGAACTTTGTTAATGAATAAATGGATTTTGAATTTTTTTGAATTACGCTGTAAGAGAAAAAATATTGTATAACGATAAAATAAATTCTACTTATGATTAACGATTAATATTAAATGTTTTGTACTTACGTAACAAAGTTAATCTTCCGCGACATAAATGAATAAAAATTCCACATTTGAATTACCAATTCAGTTATCGTTGTGGCTTTTATTGTTTTAATAGCACCATCCGAATTTAATTTATGTTGAAAAAAGATGAAAAAAGAAGATAAGTTAAGAAGACCGCCCTTACTTTACTAAAATTATATTATTTCACTAAATAATTTTAACATTGTCTAAGATAAGATATAAGTGTAAAGCTGGTACTTTTTAAGTTATTTGTATTAATATAAAAAACAAAACAGACGTAGAGCCTCTTTTGAGAGCAAACAAGGTCTTAGGGCAATGTGTACTAATGGGAAAAGTAATAATACAATTACTTTGCTATAATCCGCGATACAGTAAATAGAAAATATATATAGTGCTAAATGTATAGTGGACTATCCGTTTTTTCATACCCGTTACATGCAGGATTCGTAAAAACACATGCACAAACCTCCACCACTGCCACCACAATACACAAGCACTACACACGTTCACTAACACAAACTCAACAATCGTTTCGCCCCTGCAACCGAAGCATCATCAGAAGATGAGAGACTCGTGACGTGTCAGAACAAAAGTAGTAATAAAATTATTGTGCTATAATCGCAAAGCGATTTTGTCGTAGAGTCTATCTCCTGATGATGCTTCGGTTGAGGGGCGAAACGATTGTTGAGTTTGTGATAGTGAACCTGTGTAGTGCTTGTGTATTGTGGTGGCAGTGGTGGAGATTTGTGCATGTGTTTTTACGAATCCTGCATGTAAAGGGTATGAAAAAACGGATAGTCCACTATACATTTAGCACTATACATATTTTCTATTTATTGTATCGCGGATTATAGCAAAATAATTGTATTATTACTTTTGTATTATGGATCTCCGCAAAGTAACGCCTAATTCTATAAATTATTGTACTAATGGGGTTTTATATAACATTATCATCACAACGTAAGGCGTGTGGTGAAAGGCCACGATCGGTTAATGTCATAAAACTGGAATCTGGTAAAGATCCTATATGTGGATGTAGTATTTGTGTTGAGATTGCAATTGAGATTTCATTGTCAAGTTCATATAGAACTCTATTAAGGTGCCTGTGTTTTCGGTGACTTAATCTGGAATGTGACAGAATTCATTAATATAAGGGTGTTCAAAAGTATCTCGGCTTTCTCGGAGTATGTCTCCAGATAGAGTTTACAAAGATGTAATACTCATAGTGTAGGAAACTCGAGAACTTCATAAAGGTTGATGTCCGGCATTTACCAAAGACAGACAGTACTGTTGGAAGCGATTGAGCAGAATATAAACAAATAAATCAAACTAAATTTGACTTTAGTCTACAACATTATAAGACTATCTACGAGATCTCTTAAAAAGAAAGCTCGTCAGCAACAAATGAAGTTACAAAAAACAAGTAACACATTTAAAAATCGTTTAGCCTAAATTATAAATGCGCGTAGAAAAGCAATCAAAACAAAATACGCAAAAAGCTAAATTTCACATTAGTCATTTATAAAATGGAAAAAGTTTCTCAATAACAATTCAAGAAAGTCAGTCAGAATATTTAGTTCGAAAATAAGTATTTCCTTATTTAAATGACGGTATGAAGATATCATTTATATAACGGAAACATTTTTGTCATAATAACGTTATCATATTTACAAAACCAACTTTTTATCATTAAAATTGATATTTTAAAGATGCTATATGATTTTATGCGGCGGTAAGTAATACTCAATCGTGTGGTATCTGGCTTAGTAGAATAGACCACCTTCATTTTTTACCGAGGTGTTGTAAAGGCGACTAACGTAAGTTGAGTTGTTAGGCAGGCGGCCGGTTGTTAAATAACTAGCCAAATCATCTAACAACAAGTTTAAAATATTTGGTGTTGACCCCACTTAGAGCGGGATAAGAGCAGAAGAATGATAATAGTATTTGAATACTAAAAAATGCTGCGTATCAAAGAGAATCAGTGGGTCATACGTATGACCATTTGTATCGTATGATAAAACCGATGATCTTGTGGACACTTGTACGAAGATCATTCCGATCACATGATCAACGATCATCGCTGATAGTGAAGTTTCAGTATTACATGTTCTCTATGCAAACGATGTTTTCGATAAAAAAAGGTTTTCAGGCTTAATAAAATGTCGATAGAAAAACACATATCCCAAAATAAACACTTGGCTGCGTCCCAAATTGAATTGAGTTAAAAGAGTTCTTGAATGCTGTAGTCGTCTATCATATAACATATTCCGAGAAACCAACGGACAAGCGCGCAATATTATAATAGCCTTTCGATACAATTTATGCTTATAGTTTTCTGCAGTGTTTATTATATTATAACAATCTGTATTATCGACATTATTATAGTGAAAAAGGATTGAAATACGATCTATTATTAGCAAGCACTTTGAATCGTTAAGGATCAATAGATTTTACGAAGCATTGGTTTGGAATGTTGCTTCTATGTAGCTTCCGTTTATAATTTTTTCATATTAAACCTTTATAAAGTCTAATATATGGCGGAATCAAGGTCCACGAATGATTTGTTATCTCTACTTTCTCGCATAGGAATCAAAAGCTTATTTTGACCCGTCATATCTATGTTTTGGATACATACAATTTAGTTGATACATATTAGTATTTTTTGTAGTAAAACATTACTATGTACACATATATAAAAGGTACTATGGTAAAAGTAAGTTGTCCTTAAAAGATAGGTTTAAGGTACCACAATTTTTTTTTATAACCCCAAAGAAGCAAAATACAATATAGAAATAAATATTAAAGCTTTTAGGTGGTTTAATCTTTTCATAATTAGTATAATATTTCATTTAATTTCCACAAAACCTTGAAAAACTATAAAACCTTTATCATATATTACTGTGTTATTATTGATAGCTGAATGAAAATCCGTTCAGTACTTTTAAGTTTAACGTAAACAAAGACAGAACTGTTTAACAATATGAACGAATGTCCTTTCACCCAAAGGAAAAACTTTTTTTTTTCATTTTTATTTTTTTGCTATACATTTTACAGAAGACAGACAGTCAGACTTTCCCATATAAAATGTTATTATGAATTCTGAAGATATTATATAATGATTGTATTTTTATTATTTTTTTAATGGTGGGTTAGCGATTATAGCATAATAGATAAACACAATTAATAATTATTTTCAATTTTATGGAGACATTATCACAAGGTTTTAAATAAAAAGTTTAAAACAATCCTTTATTACAATGGCGTATCTATTTACAAGGTTTTAAATCTTGGCAACAATTTAAAAGATCCCTGCGTAATTTTCATTTCAGTGTCTTATAAAAATACTGAGATTGTACTGAAAAATATGCTATCAGAATTACACGGTATTCGTCCGTTGCATTCTATTTAAATATATTTCACGTCTCGTGAAGTAAAACTTCTGAATACCAAGCGGGAAACGACAATTACGCGACTTAAACTGAAACTGTTTTAAAAGTATTTCAACAAATTACTTTCGGGAATTTATAATCTTAAATCAATTACAGAACAGTTTCACGAGTAGATTTGGTTAATAGTACCAACAGTATCTTTATTACAGCATATTCAAAAGATAATAAATATTTAGTATAATTTGCACCAAACTAAGTTTTTTTTCATTATAATTTGGTATACCCTGAAATCCATCCCATTAAACAGCGTCATTGTTTTAAGCGAGTCACAAATCCATTTTGTACCGGATACAACTCCCTTGTTCGGAATGAAAATGAGAAACCCGTCCCAAATGAATGGTCTCGATCTGCGAACTGCGTGAACAAATCAATACTGTGTTAATGGTGTTGTAGTATCCATGTAAAAATGTATAGAAAGCTTTTAAGGCCTAACGACCAACTGAATAAAATAATAGGCCAGAAGTTATAGTAGAAATATTTTGCTATAATCCGCGTTGGGTTAGAGAATCTATGTAACGCTAAGTATAGAAAGCAGACAACGTACACATACCTATCTTATACATGCAGGGCCACTCACCACACGTATCACATAACGCCGTCACCAATAACACACCAAACAAGCACTACACACACTCACTACGGCAATCTCTACGATCGTTTCGCCGAACGAGGAGGATAGGCTCGTAATCTTAATGTACGATTTTGTCGTCCTATCCCTGATGGGGCGGGGCTATCCTCATTCGATTACGGGGCGAAAGTACCGTATTGAGTATGTGTAGTGCTTGTGTAATGTGTTGTTGGTGGTGGTGTTTTATGTGTGATGACGTGTGGAGACTGGTCCTGCATGTATAAGGTATGTGTATTCTCTTAACAAACGCGGATTTTAACAAAATAATTCTATCATAACTTCTGTACTATGGAATTCCGCTAAGTAACGCCTACTTGAATATTCAATTTTTTTTAATTATAGTATCGTGTGACCAACGTTAATGTGACTGGCCCGCCGGCGCAGTGGGTAGTGACACTGCCTTCAGCGCCGCGGGTCGCGGGTTCGATTCCTGCCCAACATTTTCTATAAACAATTTGTTGGTCCTTCGAGCCTGGGTGTATATTTGTATTTAAGTATGTATTTAAAATTACATATCTAATATATCTACCGTCACCCATAACACAAGTATTAAGTTACTTACTTTGGGGTCGGGCTACTATATATTTATATTATATTTTATTTAGTGTCCAATGTCCACTGAGAAACATATATTTACTTCCCGATCAATACTTCTTAACGTGGTTAAAATTAAAAATTACATTATTATTATTTTAAACAATGGATTTTAAATATACGTATTATTAAATATAAATATTTTACGGCCTTGTCATAAAGAGCTAAAAAAAATTATCTTAGAGCGCCATCTGAACATCAGATCCATTTTATAAATTCTAAGCACTTTCTTTAAAGCTATAAATGTATTTCCTTTTACAGTTACCTTTTAGTCAGCCTCTATATGTCTCATTCGATTTCTGCGACATTCATATGCTAATATAGGCCTTTGAGAAATATAAATTGCAATCGACAAAACTAAATATAGAGCTACATACGTTTAAAATTAATTCAACAATCATCATTCTCTTGCCGTTATCCCAGTCTAAGTGGGATCGGCACAACATATTGTCAACATGCTGTCACATGATTCGGATACGTGTTTTACGACCAGCCGCATGATTGACGTCAACTTACCTTAGTCGTATTTTACGACCCCTCGGTAAGAAAGCGGGTGGTCTATTCTACTCAGCCGGATACCACAAGGCAGGTCGACTTACCTTAGTCGCCTTTTACGACACCTCGGTAAGAAATGAGGGTGGTCTATTCTACTCAGCCGGATACGACACAAAATTAATTCAACAATGTTTATCTAAAATATATCATTACTCAGTAAAACTCAGGCGCGGATTTCTATTAATCCAAAGGTCAATATTTCGTAGCGGCGAATTTTCGCATAAATTATTCTCTTAAACACCGAAACATGAAATATAGAATTAGGCGTCACTTTGCGGAGATCCATAGTAAAAAAGTAGTAGAAAAACCATTTTGATATAATCAACGATGGAGTAAATAGAGAGAATATATAATGCTCAATGTTGAGTGGACTATACGTTTTCATACCCGATACATAAGCGATTCGTAGAAACACATGCACAAGCACAAAACCTCCACTATCGCCACCACAATACAAAAGCACTACACACGTTCACTATCACAAAATCAAATAAAATAAAAACCTCACGAGATAAGACTCCACGATGAAATCACAAAGCGTCGTGTTGTGAAGTCAATCATCATCATCATCATTCTCCTGCCCTTATTCCACTCTAAGTGGGGTCGGCACAACATGTTACAAACATGTGGTCACATGATTTGGCTACGTATTTTACGACCGGCCGCCTACCTGACGTCGACTTACCTTAGTCGCCTTTTTTTTAGGTAGTCTATTCTACGCAGCCGGATACCACGCGGCGGATATAAAATAAATATTACGAAAAATAAACGACTAACATTAAAAAATTAACAAATGAGTATAAATGGAATAAAACCAATTAATTGTAATAAATTTAATAAATTAAAAACCATTTTATCAATTTTCTGCCAAATATTCCACGTTATATTATTAAATTTTTAATTGGCACATGACAATAGATGCTTGAGATACGGCTGAGATAATATTTTTAGTGCTTAGAGCATAATACTTTTACGAGTACTATCTAAATCACAATAAAACTTTTAGTACTTTACGAGTAGGTAAGATAAGCATTCCAGCGAAATATATCTTCATTCATTAGGTCCTGTACTAATTTTTTAGAATGTAACTATATTATTTCTTGTTGTAAATTTTCAATAAAATTGATTTAGGTCTTAAAAAACAAATCAAAAAAAAAATTGCCAAAATATAAATTATATAACCAAATATAGGCTTATTTAGTTGTGAATGATATAAACAAACTTTCGTGTTCTATCAAATTTGCTAAACTTAGTTACATTTTTCCACCAGATTTCTTTTGAGCATGAGGATGACGATTATAAAATCCAATCCACTATTTTCAACGGTTAATATTTATAGTTATTGTGTAGACACCGGCTATACTTACGTCTAATTTTGTCGGGTTAGCCCGACAAGTTTGGAGTCCATCCGGGACACTTATTCATGGACCAACCCGCACCCAGCGAGCTGCTGCACACAAATCCCGCCGCGACAACGTCGTGTAAAGAGCTTAGCACAAGTGCCACTGATTGATGATTTATTTCATTTTATACCACTTCTTTAAGCCGCACATTTCTACTTAGCCGCCCTACTTCGTGTCAATCAAATCGTTTAATCAATTTACCTTCGGTTAACAAGGATCGAACTCGTGTTCCTGGAGCACATAGGGAATTTTGTTTATACATCCATATCTATTTGCGAAATACGAGTATACACATACTACATAGGTGACATTGATTTTATCTGTTCTTCTTTCAAGTTCGAATGGAAGAGCTGTAGTGTTTCATATTCATATTTATATGTATAGTCAAAACAAAGTAAAGGATGCAAGCTACTATGAATGTGAAATATAAAAATGGATTTTTGTTTTTTTCACTATACGCAGGATTGTGTTTAGAAAAGCATTGCCTGATCTGATAATGAAGCCACAGCCAAGCGAATCTCTATATATTCTCTTAAAAAGTCGCGTTCACCCGCTTTGTAACATAAAAAGTCGAAAGTAAATAGAAAGAGCAATGATATAATAGATCAATCAAACTTGATTATGAGCTGAAAGCATTTATATCTAATCAAATTTACCTCTGATAATTGACAGCTCAGTAGAATAAAAAAATAATTTAACGTATGATCGAATCTATTAATAAGTATTGAATACGAGCAGAAAGGTTTTATGGACAATATGCATTTCGATTATAAACGAACCAACAACGCTATATTTGCTTGCAATCAACAACGCACGCCATATGCTGCATCCAGTTTTCTGTATCCGACAAATTAGAATTCAACGAAAAACATTCATGTGTGTGTGCCAAGTATGCAAAAATAACGAGCCACACATTTTTTATGTCCGTTATTTGGAGGATATATTATATTATTTATTACACAGCTTACCATGTTGATACCGACATTTTTATAAAATGATGTCAAGTTGTTATTCGTCTATGGTAAATGACAAAATGGAAACCTGAAGATGTAAATCAAGATTGATATATTGTCATCTGTGCCTCGTTTAAAGATTGCCCCCTATAAAAAAAACTCCTGCGAATTAATAATATTTTTTTTGGAATATAATAAAGTAATAAATAAATAAATAATTATATTATTATGATTATTAAAAAAAAATAAAAAAATATTTGTGAGTTTAAATTAAAAAGTTAAAAAGGTTTTTTTTTATTTTAAAATAAAAGTTAATTATTTAAAGAATAATTTTAATTTATATATTATTCTTCAAATAAGTAATTTTTATTATAAATGAGATTAATTAACTTTATTTAAATTAGATTATGGATATTCCTAAGCTTTCCGATTTTGTCATGGAGGGTATCTCTTTATAATGTTAAAACGATTGAGATTGTTATAATGAATATGTGCAGTGTTTGTGTAGCGTGTGTTATTTACTTTGATAGTGCAGGAGTTTTTAACGATCCTGCATTCATCATGAATGAGAATGGATAGTGCACTCTACATTTAGAATAACATATGTGTTCTATTTTATCAAAATAATATTTTCGTTATTATTGTATTAGGGACCTCCGTAAGCAGGTGCCTAAATTTATAAATTCTCAAATAGTAATAGTTACTTTGCCAAATTCAATGATCAAATGTTTTGAGGCAAACCTGACTTGATGAAAGAAATTACGTAATAGAAAAGTCTTCATTCCCGTCCCCTATTATGTCGCGGTGCCTTATCTACCGCTGTCAGTAGCCAGTTATTATTTCTCTTAGAAAACTCGCTTAGTAACATAGGATGTCTGTCATGAAAACCTCATTGTAGAACGGCTTTTTCGTTTGCAGACATTCTCTAAGAATTTCATGAGATCGTTTTGTTTGCTGGTTGTTTCAAGTATTACTATATACACAAGATAGTCGAAATAAAACTTGATGTTTTTTGTGCGTATAAAAATTAAAATAACTTGTATGTTAACTTAATCTAACTCATCATCCTCCTGTCCTTATGCCACTCTAATTTGGGTCGGCACCACATGTTACAAACATGTTGTCACATGATTTGGCTACGTATTTTGCGACCGGTCGCCTGCCTGACGTCAACTTACCTTAGTCGCCTTTTACGACACCTCGGTGAGAAAGGAGGGTGGTCTATTCTACTCTGCCGGACGCCACACGGCGAGTTAACTTAATCTAACAATAGCCAAGATAAATATTACGTATGTCAGTACATGATAACACGACCTAGATGATATAGCAATTAAAAGTTAAATAAAACTGCATTCAGAAAAAGGCTCACTTTAATATAGTGAACCAGCCTACTTATATCTTCTAATCTACTCTATTATATACTTCTATCTTACTCAGCTGCAAATCCGATTTCCAGCTAATATTAAAACTGATTCGAACTAAATATAAATAATATTAATATAAATATAAATAATTCTAACTAAATACACATATATCATCCATACTATTATTATATTACATAATAGTAATTACTTAGACACGGTTGATAACAATGGACGAAACTATAACAATTATTTTTATCGTTTTATCAGCGTTTCCGTATAGATTTCCATTATTCATTACAGTGTACAATTTTTTTTTATCTTTCCCGATATCAATTACTCGTTACAATGATAACTTTGGACCTTAAACGTAGTTCCTCATAAAGTAAATAAATTAAATTCCCATTACATCGCACATCCGTTTTTCTAGATTACAATGGTGTTCCCAATCTGAAACAAAACCTACTAATGCTTCAACTAAATTTACAAATGGGGTTTTTCAATTAAAGGAAATAATAAATATCGTATATTTCCTTTCTGTACTATTCCAACACATATTATTAAATACTATTTGTCAATTGACCTGCACTGATAATTTAATTTGATCACTACAGATAGTTATGATACCCATGATATGACTTATCTTAAGTTTGATGTGAAGAAATGGTATTCAATAAAATAAAAGGCAAATGAATAAGCCTTTGAGCGGTAGTATTCAAGTAAAAGTCATTCACATAAAAGGTGAGTTTGAGGTTGAGGTTTCATTTTATTTAATCTTTGTTATACCGTATAAAAATTTCCATATACCATTAGTCATAACCGGTAGTAACAGAAGCCATATAACTTGAGAATCACGGACCACATTCGGTTTCACAACCTAAATAACAGAGCACCTAGTATAAGTGTCGAATCCACGGTCAGAATCTGTACATATCATAAAACTAAGTCCCCAGAATCGATGATTCTGATCGATTTTCTAAAATATATCGAACGGATTTGATTACGGTTTTTACTGAAAGAAAACTTTCTTGAAAAAGGTGTAGGTTAATACTAAGCCGAGAGTAATGTAACTTTCACTTTTCTTTGAACTTCAAAAAGTTGTGGTAGCGACATTTACTTAGTTTTTAGTTTAAGGATTCAAATAATTTATAGAATTAGGCGTTACTTTGCGAAGATCTATAATACAAAAGTAATAATAAAATATTTTGCTATAATCCGCGATACAGTAAATAGAAAATATATATAGTGTTAAATGTATAGTAGACTATCCGTATTTTCATACCCGATACGTGCAGTATTCGTAAAAACACAGGATTAAGGATTCACGCGGATCAGGACACACTGATGTCCACGCGAACGAAGCCGCAACATAGACATAATCTAATTTACAGACCTATGACAAACAACTCTGTCACATGATTTTAGAATGCCTATTTTCTATTATACAATCCGATCCTTATAATATACCACCCATTTGTATTCGTTATACTGATAAACAGCCTACATTTGCGAATAAACTTCAAGAAGCCTAATAAAAGAAAACATTCCCGCAACCTCTTTCACTGCCGAGCCTAAACACTTTGTTTACTATCTGCGTTTCATTGCTCGCAAAATTGAGCCACTGTAGTATTTTTTCGTTCTTTCACGATATATTTATACTATATAATTTTTTGTTAAAGTAATTGGTGAATTATTGATGAGTCGAAGCGATTAGCGTCAAACGCCTTAAAAGGTTTAATTTATAGAAGAATGCTTAACTTATATTATTTGCATTTTTATATTTTTGAATAGGAGTCGAGTTTACGGAATAATGAAAATTTTACCAATTTTAGTAGTTCGTTTAGTAGTAGTTTTAGCTATATTGAAGTTCGATGTCCAATGTATCTTATTTGTAAAGAAAAATAGTCATTGTTCTTGAATATGGGTACTATAAATAAAATGCTAATTAAATTACTTTAAAGCATTAGGTTATTGGTTTGTGTTGATAAATGAAAGCTCTGATTTTACGTATAATAAATTCTATTATATGATTTATAGAAGCAGGCGTTACTTTGCGGAATTCCATATTACAAGCAATATAACAGAACTAACTACTTTGCTATAATCCGCACGGGTTAAGTGAATGCATGCAAAGCCAATGTGTATGAAGCAGGCAAAATCTACGCACCTTATACATGCAGGACCAGCCACCACATGCACCCCAAGGCGCAATTCACCAGCAACAACGAACACAAAAGCAGCACACACACCCACCACCACAATCTCGACGATCGTTTCGCCCCGAAACCGAAGCATCATCAGGAGGATAGGCTTCACGACAAAAATCGTACTGCGCCGCGATACCCATACAAGCAGTCTTAAATAGTTCAACTCCTACCAATACCCTCCCCTCCGAACACATGTGTTAACAGAACTAACTACTTTGCTATAATCCGCACGGGTTAGGTGAATGCATGCAAAGCCAATGTGTATGAAGCAGGCAAAATCTACGTACCTTATACATGCAGGACAAGCCACCACATGCACCCCAAGGCGCAATTCACCAGCAATAACGTACACAAAAGCAGCACACACACCCACCACCACAATCTCGACGATCGTTTCGCCCCGAAACCGAAGCATCATCAGGAGGATAGGCTCCACGACAAAAATCGTGTCCTGCATGTATAAGGTACGTAGATTTTGCCTGCTTCATAATCATTGGCTTTTGGCAAAGTAGTTAGTTCTGTTATATTGCTTGTAATATGGAATTCCGCAAAGTAACGCCTGCTTCTATAAATCAGTTATTTCATTATTTAATATACATACATTATTTTACTGTGATTTAACCTACAGATATTTATAAAACATTACTCTTAAGCTGAAATTTTCTACCAAAGTTCAGAGCTTTATATAGATGACCTTTTCAACGACACTTTTAGCCCCTATGCAGAGAATATAAAACATTTAAGTATTATTCAAAACCAGCAAATATATCTATTAATATAATGGAAATATAGCACGACTTTCGCAATTTAATTTTTCTTTTTAAATTAGCCATATCATTGACTTTTTAAAGTAAGTAAAATTTATCATTTTAAAACGTCATCACGCTTTCTCGTGGTTATCCAATTTTGTTACAGAATACCTAATATTTGAATTAAGACTATACTGTCATGTTAATTCATACGGCCTAATATTAGCTATTAACTAATTTAACTAATAATACTATTATGCTTTTAATAATATGCAATTGCATTTTCGAAGATGGAATGATGGAAGAAAATGGAAATGACTTGATTCTCATTTATTTTTGATTAATTATCATCAAGTAAAATTTTATATCTTCAAATAATTTGTCCTTTTCATTATAATAGCATCTAAAAATGAGTAAGAGGCGTAAACACTTTTCAATTTCAGGTTTTATTCTAATGAAAGAGCTGATCTCAAAAGCTCAATCAATCTTTATGATCCCGCAGATCTGCGATAAGAGCTCCCTTAAAATATCTTTTTAGGAACTTTCACTTCAATTTAATTGATCTTTAAACGAAATTGAATCCTTAATGCAACTGAATAATCTAATTACTTTAATAATACTACTAATCGCAGTGTGATTTGTATTGATATTTAAATAAGCACTTGGAAACGGAATCTGCATACAGTTTGAAATAAAAACAAAAATAAATCATTTTAAAATACAATTTGTACCGCAATTAATTTTTAAGTTGACTTATAAGAACCCTTAAACACTTATAAGAAGTGACCGCAAGTCGTTTCGCCCATATTGATAAGTACGATATGTGCCGCTCAATTCCAGCAGCGATGTGGTTATTCAGAGGTCCTAAAGTCTCTTCACAAGTGCAAAGACAATGGGGGTTTTACCGGAACTGTCAGCCAACACGTCCGGTGTACTGAGATGATATTATGTAAGTAAATAAAACTTTTCGTTGTTATATCCATGTATTACTAGAAAGAATTCCAATAGAAACAATTTATATATATATATATATATATATGTATATATATATATGTATAGATATATATATGTATAGATATATATATATATATATATATATATATATATATATATATATATATATCAATTTTAGTTTACGCGTATTCTATCCCAATTCTGAAATTTTATTGCAATTAATAGATTTTTTAAATATTGATCTAAAACTATGTAGGTATGACTCATTATGAAGGACCATATTTAAAAAAAATTAGGTTCAATTAGACTTTTTTAAGTTTTTCTTAAAAACATCCATCTGTTTTTATTCCGTGATATTATAAATGCTTTTTTATTTTTAAGAGACGACATTTCAGGGATATTTACTCAGCAACGTCGAGGCTATTTCGCATTTTTTGAATTTGTGACTGAAAAATTTGTCCTGGCTATATAATGTTGGAATGATAAACACGATCTTTAGAATTCTTCTGTATCTCAATACAACGTTAAGATCATGTCTTGCCTTGCACATAATGACATAGAGCGAACACCTACCACGCCGGTTCAATGTGGATAGTTTTCGCACGTCCTAGGAATGTTCATATGTAGGTTATCTTAGCTTTTAATTCGTCGTAAAGAGCATAATGACTTCTAATATCTATAACGCAAAAGTTTTTTTTTTTAAGATATAAGTGCCATTCAGGGTTTGAACTCGCAAATTCTTTGTGTAAATTTCCATGGCGTGCTATGAATAGTTTGAGTCAAATTCTGCATTAAGACACGTCATCCAAGAAGACATTGAGCAATGAAGTTATAATATAGAGTAAACCGTAGCGATTTTACGAGATTTAATTTAAAATGAATCCACAAAAAGTTAGAGTACTAATTTAAGATGTAATTGTATTTCTTGAGTATTTATTTTAGTTGAGTACATATTTAGATAAATTAGTAGAGCTAAAGTTCTTGCACAGTATAAAACATTAAATGTTTTAGTTTTTAAGAGAAAATTGTATTGTGTACTCTTGGCTACGCTAATGCATTGTTTGTATTCTTGAGGCAACAAGGCAAATAGTCTTTGTTAAACGTAAGTCGGTTTATTTATTGAAGAACTTTAAAATCCTGTGTAAAACGTTAACACAATATAAGGTATTTACAAAAATAAACTATACAAGACTCCTTCGCTTTTTTCTGACTTTTTTGCATGTACTTTTAAGTGCAAGTAATCTCGTAATTTATATTTCAGTGGCATCATAGAGCTATAATGTTATTATTTCGTTAAGTTAGTAGGAAGTTGGCTCGATTTTCGCACAAATATCATATCATAATCATTGATAATTTACTGCGATATAGCAAGTTTCGAAGCAACACGTTACAAATACTTAAATTGTAACAACTGGCACGGCCTTTGAAAGTTGATTATATTATATATAGCATGCATATTTTAATATTAATAACATTAGAAAATTCTCAAGCTGTTGAGACAATGTTACGTATGAACCAAATTGGCGGCTGCGCCCGCCAGCTGAGTAGGAAATATAACCAGTCGCAATTAAACGCAGTTCAAAGTAAAACGCATTTTTATTCTGGTGCTAACAAAGGCCGGACTCAAAGTAATATGCTAAAAAAAAATCGCTAAAATCTTTTTGAGTTCGTGTGTCCCTCTTTTATGTGGTACAATGTTTAGATCAGTGTCCACTGTGTGGTATCCGGCTGAGTAGGATAGACCACCCACATTTCTTACCCAGGTGTCGCAAAAGGCGACTATGGTAAGTTGACCCGCCGTGTGGTATCCGGCTGAGTAGAATAGACCACCCTCATTTATTACCGAGGTGTCGTTAAAGGTAAGTTGACCCCCCCGTGTGGTATCCGGTTGCGTAGAATAGACCACCCACATTTCTTACCCAGGTGTCGCAAAAGGCGACTAAGGTAAGTCGACCCGCCGTGTGGTATCCGGCTGAGTAGAATAGACCACCCTCATTTATTACCGAGGTGTCGTTAAAGGTAAGTTGACCCCCCCGTGTGGTATCCGGTTGCGTAGAATTGACCACCCTCTTTCTTACCGAGGGATTGTAAAAAACGATTAAGGTAAGTTGCCGTCAGGCAGGCGGCTGGTCGTAAAATACGTAGCCAAATCATGTGACAGCCAAAAAATGTGTAAAATGTTCTGTCGACCCCCACTAAGAGTGGGGTAAAGGCAGAAGGATGATGAGAATTAAGACCAGTGAACACTGTCTAGGCTAATATTTTATTGGCAACAAACCCAAAAAGTTTGTAGTACTGTATAAACATTAATTATTTTTTTACTTATTGTTATCTACCATTTTATAATCCCATAATTACGTCTTTAAATTATAGCGAAGAGCAAATAAAAGAAATGTTTTCTCTTTTATTTTACCCGGTTTCAGTTAAAGCAAGAATTTCAACTCTAGAGGCTTGTAAATAAGTGGGTTCGCACAATTAAATGCACGTCCTGTCCTCGTTAAAGCACTGATACGAGGTTTTGTAAGTACTATGCTCCTATTCGTGTTTATTATACGAAAACATTTAAGGAGAGTTTTTAACAAAAATTATGTCGAGTTTATTGTTGCTTATTTCAGAACTAACAATGAAACGGAAGAATAGAAACTGAAACCTAAAAGAAAATTAAATTTAAAATATTTTTTAACGGTTATTTCAATAATTATAACACTAGTTGTCCAAGCGAAAGGTATAAAATTTTAGCTTAACTTGTCTAATCAAAAACAACGGAAATTATAATTAAAAATTAATCATGACAAAAATTATCACATATAATATATTATATAATAGAATATATATCAAGAATTCTCCAAATAACTACAACAATACCTAAATTATTTAATTTCGTCATAAATCATTACTGAACTGAACATGGACAGTAATGTTCTTAACTATTTTCGAAGCTATTTCCCAATAGTTTAAAATTTAGTCGAGATTTAGTTTCGAGGAAATACTGCGAAACTTCAGAAGTTCTGTATAAATGTTTGTTTACCGTGTTTTTGAAATTTAGAGACTCAAACGTGTTGTTCGATTTGGTTAGTTTATATAATACAATCTTTTTTTTGTGTAATCGAAAAGTAAGGTATATATATACCTTACTTAACAGCACAGTCCGAAAAAAATAAATATCATATGATATTTATTTTTTTCGGACTGTGCTGTTAGACTTACCACATATAAAAGTTAGATAATTTTGAAATAACAATGTCAACACTTGAAATTATTTAGTCGATAATGGATGATGGCTTAGTAGTTTAGTGAACCAACCAGTAAAAATTAGGTGCTTGAATAAGCGAAAAGCGAAAATATATATGATGAAGAGCATTAATCATAAGATAGGTGAATAAATTCCGACCAAAAAAACAATTACGTCGATTGTCAAAGTCTCACAAGGGTATTATGTAGACAGCATCCCAAGGGATTATAACAACATCTCAGATTTTGGTATGACCTAGTTGCGTAAATCTCGGATTCACAAATGATTGAGATCGTTAGGCAACGGTGAAACTAAAGAAACAAGTCGAATTTAACGGTTACTGAATAGGGGGGAGGAAAGTTTCATGTTTGTGAATTCACTCTTTTATTGTTGCTCTTTCGCAGAGGGTGCGTAAATCTATCGATGCCTTCTATTATCAAAAAATGCCTACGCAGTCGTAAATATTGTAAGTAGTCTAATATTTCAGCTTAGAATATTAATTTTTTAAGGTAATTTGTACATTATAAAAGTAATACAAAATTAGTAAAGATTGACTGGATTTGATTGGAAGAGATCCCTTTTAGGGATAAGTCCGCTTTTGTACATATGATTTTTTTTCTTTATTATTTATATTATTATGTATGTACAATAAACAAATAAATAAATAAATAATAGGATTTATGTAATACTGAATGATGGCCGTACTATCGTCCTAAGCTACATAACTTATTCTGCCATGTTGTTTTATTTTATTATATATTACTTTATTGTATTACTTAGGAATGTAAATAATAAGTATCATGTCACCATAGCTACTGACAATACCATCGCAGAAATTCATAATGTTCGTGATCAAAGTGTCGTCGCAACCAAAGAATGTTGAGTCCTCCTGGTGATATCAACACTAAAAAAAAATCTATCTCAATTCTTTAAACCTGTGTCGTGGGAACCCGTAATATGATTTATAATTTGATGATTGTGGACGCTCAGTTCACATATAGTTAAGCATAATTTATTCCGATTCTAATGTACAATAGCAAATAATAATAGAAGTTAGTTATTTTGCTTAGTTAGTTTATAATCCGCGATACAGTAAATAGAAAATATATATAGTGTTAAATGTTAGTGGATTATCCGTATTTTCATACCCACGACAAAATCGCAAAGCGATTTTTAAACATTAAAACATTTTAGTATTATTCAGATCCAGCAAATATATCTATTAATAGAATGAAAACATAGCACGACTTTCGCAAATTAATTTTCTTATTAAATTAGCTATATCGTTAACTTTTTAAAGTAAGTAAAATTTATTTTTTTTGCGATTTTGTCGTGGAGTCATTCCTCCTGATGATGCCTCGATAATCCACTATACATTTAACACTATATATATTTTCTATTAACTGTATCGCGGATTATAGCAAAATAATTTTATTATTACTTTTGTATTATGGATCTCCGCAAAGTAACGCCTAATTCTATAAATTAAATAGAAGTTAGATTTACGTGCCTATTATAAACTATAAATAATAAATAAATAAATAATTAAATAAAAAGAACTTTAGTCGGCAACATACACTTCTAGAAAACAACAAAGATTATTTTAACACTTTATACATAATATAAACGCATGTTGAGGAAAAGGTCATAGACTCATCTAAGAAGCTGTTTTTCAGTCCATGCCTTTTGACTAAGACTGCTGCCAACACAAATTTTCTATATTTCGGACATATGTCTATAATTGTTTAATTTAAATTTATATAATAAAAAATTTATATACTGCATCACATGAGCTGCATCCGATAAACCCTTTATACTATTTATATTAGCTTAACCTCAAACGCTGAACACATACAAGGACATAAAAAATTAGAAAAAAAAATTTAACATGGGAAACTATGCAAGTAAGTTTTATTTAATTCTGGACCAATTTGTTTGCAACTTTTGGCAGCTCAAGAGCCAATCCTTACATAGAGTTTTAAATTTAATTTTGCAAGTAAGCTCTTTAATAGGAGGTAGTATATCGTTCCAGCATTTAGAAGCTGCGAAACGAAAACTACCCCTAAATAATCCGCGATGTGGATGAGGAACAATAAGATTATAATTGCGACAGGAACGATATTTATAATGGCTCGTGTTTCTCAGCCATTTGAGTTTTGAAGTAATAAATATTTTTACACGATTCGACTGAAACATATTGTTAATATTTGTATTTTCTTACATTTATTGATAAAAAAGTAAAAAAATAATATTTTCAAAATTTCTTAGTTATCGTTTACACTTTTCTGTAATTCTAAAAATATGGATGCAATTTTTTTTACAAAATATTTTCCTTTATATAGCGCAAAAATGGTAAATTATGTCGCAGCGCACACGTCTGTAAATTAAACAATTTTAAATATTTTACATAAAAAAATTAAAATAAAGATTTTCAAACAAATGCCTATTCATTTATTATAAAAATCTTATAATTTAAACAAGTGATATTTTATAAAACCTGTATTCTTGTTAAGTTATAAAAAATATGTAGCTTTTAATATTTTTAGTATACAGCCACAATATTAAATTTACTACGTAAGTTGGTCACACTACAGAAAGTTTTCTGCTTTACAAAATATAAAAACGGAAAATACGGATAAAATTGTGTAAAAGAAACTTGTAAAAAGTCTTAGCGGCTATCCTCGTTTTTGTGAATTCATAATGAAGTTATAAAGTCTTATACAATGTTGAGTTTCTTGTAAAAAGTTTTTAATTTGACTGTTTATTGGTTATAATACTCATTATACTAACAAAGCAATTAAATATACATAAGGAGACACATCTTTCGCTAATTAAGCTACTATTTATAGGTTTTGGAATGTTTTATTCGTATCTAACGTATTTAATGCTTACTTTAAAATGATTGATGTTACGAATTGTTTAATTTCGTGACTATCTTAAATATTGCAGTATATCAGTCTCCTATCCTTATCCTACTCTATCGGGATCGGCACATGTTTTTCTCTTCCATTCTCACCTATCATTCATTTAAAACTCGTTCTGTCACATGATTTTCATTCCTTCTCATTATATGTCCGTACCACCTTAATCTTGCACTTCTATAAACATTGCAGAATATATGTAATTTGAAACAAAAAACTCTAGCCCTGTTATAAATATCGCCGATTATATACATAAACTAGCTTTTTTTGTGTACAGATGCATTTTCAGGTTACCCAGTAATAAAGTTACTCAGTTTGCAGCGTGATATATATTCTGCTCATTTTGTTGCAGGCTTTCAGGAGCGCTAAAGCATAAAACTTGTTCTCTTTGTACCGTGGTATATATTATTGGTGTAGTCTGCATATAAATTATATACTGTTACAGCATTACTTAATGGTGCTTGGGTGCTAAATAAAATATAATTGAATTTGAGTTGTGAGATGTAATACTTGCTTTACTTACAAGTAAAGCAAGTATTACATGCAAGTATTGAGTAGCGTACAAAATGCTAATATATTTTTAGTAAAAAGGTGCATGTAGAAATAATACTTTCAGCAAATACATACCTACTTATTTAATTTAGAGAGTTGACACAATCATAAAGATCGCGAGATTGTGGTCTGTTAAGTCATCATCATAAATCATCGTTAATTTACATTGAATCCAATTTCTTCGTAATTTAATATATTTTTTTAATATAACCATAACTTTAAGTACAAATTCATATTAAATAAATTTCAATTTGAGCAAGACAATAGCCCCCCAAGCTATCGTGAATATTATACCCTTGCGAAGTCAAGTTTTGGAATGTTTACATAAAATGACATTAATGTACTTGGGAAATGCCCGAAGGTTCAAAGTTCAAAAACTTCTACGCAACAGATGAAAGATAAATTGCAAAAATTAAAAATATATTACACAAGTGTGTCTTAATTTGTGTGGTCTACAGAGATTGCCACAAAATATTGCCCACCTATACTTATTGTAAAACAAAGTCCCTTGAATGCTGTCCGTCTGTATGTGACCAATTTTCTCAAAATCTTCTAACAAGATCGGAACGGAACGGATTTCTGTACGGTTTTAACTAAAAGATTCTTCTAGAAGGTGTAGGTAAATAATACATTGCCGTTTTATGCAAATTGTGTTAAAGAGGTCGCACGGGTGTAAACAACTCGCCTACTGGGGGCTTTACTTGTGTCCTCCGCGTAAGTCAGCAAAGATACACTGAAGTCATTACTTCAGTGTATCTTTGTAATGTAATGTAATAGAGAATTAGCTCTAAAAAAAGGCCGCGCTAGCATGTCTCTGTCTCTTACGACTCATAGTTACTACTTATATGTGCAAATTTCGGGAAAAATTTTGTGACACACTGACTTCTATGCGGGCGAAGCCGTTGACACAGCTAGTATATGGTAAATGATAATCACTTTAAAGAGCATAGGTTAAAATGATAATGAATTCGAATATGTGAAATACGCAACAGGACTACGCATAAAAAATTGTTGAATATTTTAATGATTATTTGTTACTTACTCTTTTATGCAATTGTTAAGGCATAATTTGTCCTAAATTTCAAATTAAAAAAAAAAAGTTAACGATAATTGGAATATACACATCAAACACCGTTAACGTTTTTAGAACAGGGATGGAAGATCCAACTTTAAAGTAAACCTTTGATCTTCATTTAGCGCTTTTATACACGATTGGATTGATGCCTGAACAATTGAATAATGTAATAAACTTTGATATTCATATATTATGTCTAAACCATTAACAAGATTGAGCATGTATCTATTCATTGATGTACTACTCAATTTCAAATAATTTCCAAAAAGAAGTAAATACGATTACGAAATACATTACGATTTTGTCGTGGAGCTTATCCTCCTGATGATGCTTCGGTTTCGGAGCGAAACGATCGTCGAGATCGTTGTGGTGGTGGGTGTGTGTGCTGCTTGTGTGCTTTGTTGCTGGTGGAGGAGACTTGGGGTGTGTGTGGTGGCTTGTGCTGCATGTATAAGGTTTGTAGATTTTGCCTGCTTCATACACATTAGCTTTGCATGCATTCGCTTAACCCGTGCGGATTATAGAGAGGTAGTTTTTGCTATAGTGCCTGTAATATGGAATTCCACAAAATAACGCCTGCTTCTATAAATCATAAAAAAAAGTTAATGCCTTTTCAATGTTTACTAATAATGTTGTATACAATGTTTGCAATTGAACATTATCTAATATGTCTTTATTTGTAAAATACAGAAATATTTATTTACGCGTAATACAGACTACATAATTTTATATTAGCTATTAATATATAACAACCTATTGGACAGTTTAAATCCTTGTGTTGTATTGTTCAATTATGAAAATGAATATTGTGGTTGAACTAGGCATCCATATTTGGAATTTCAGAACGTGTGCTCTGACCTTATTATGAGTATGTTTAATGCTTTTTTAAGAAATATTTTTTCAAATAAGAAATATTTATTTTATACAGTGAGGTATATATAACCCGAAGCCCACACACAGGAAAGCGAAGTATACAGATAAGTTGTGTAAACGATTACCAGCTATATTATTTGAAGATTGGAGACGCTGATTTTTTCCTTAAAATGGTTTAGCTACGATGATGGCCGACGTAAGTTACTCGGCTTAAGAATTACACTTGCCTAAGTATTTTCCTTTTACTCTTCTTTTAAAAACATGCAAAATATATTGTGTAAAGATAAACGTGATTAGTTCACGTTTATCTACTATTAAACGAAATTTAGTATTTCGACAGTACAAAATATACAGTTTTACATATTTTAGTTAAAGATAGTTTTACCACGTACTAAACGCATCGTAGCGAGATATGACGCGATTTGTGCGTGGTACGTCGGTACATAATGTTTAAAGCAATCGAATTCCCACTGCGTCTAATGGTAAAATCGCTTAAAGAAAGACACGCACTAAAATTCTTTATCCAACAGGTAAAAATTGTTTTCATATTGCTAGTGCCATCCCATCTAAAAAACGTCAGTTTCGCAAAATCCGCCAGTGTAGATTGAATATGTTAAAAAGATTGACCGCCGAGTAAAAACTCGGCGGTCAATTTAACATACTCAGGAACCAGCAAAAATGCTGGTTCTTCTCGGTAAGGGCAACATTCCGAACCATTTGTAGCTTCATTAATCATATTGATCCTTGACGATTCAAAGTGCTTGAAAAAGGTTATTTTGATATGATTTCATTTGAATAACATTAACATGAGTTTAATAAGAGAATTGAAATGACACACGATTTAATTATTCACTATATTAACCCGTATATATGACATGCGAATATTAAGTGTTGATATTAAATCTAACCGTTTGCCCTTCGTAATTTGGAACGCACGTTATCGATCCTGGCCAATATCATTTACATTTGATGATAACCTTCAAATTGATAACAACCTGTAATATTAAACATAAGGGACTACGATATCTCTTCAGCCTAATGTGTTTTCATCATGAAATTAATCTTACTTAGAAACGCTCAATCTAGTCTGCTAGCATTAAAATGTTTACTAGCTTAATCCTGTGACGACGCACTCCAGGAAGCAGATATCGCTTAGTTCAAATTCAAATTCAAATTCAAAATATTCTTTATTCAAGTAAACTTGTAAACAAGTGCTTTTGAATCGTCAACATGTACTGCTAGTTTGGAAAGCTGTTTCTACCAAGAAGAACCAGCAAGAAACTCGGCGGTTGCTCTTTTCAAACAATAATTCTTATCACTAGTTACATATAGTTATTAATGTCTTGTACAGAGTTGAAGAGAAGCTATATCCACGCATTCTTATCGTCTAGGTAATCTTCAATAGTATAATAGGCTTTCTGAATTAGCCTTTTTTAAATAGTATTTTTAAACTGCTGTAATGGTAAAGTTAAAGTAGATTGTGGAATTTTATTATAGATCTTATACCCAAACCCACAAACGAATTACGAACTTTTGCAAGGCTGAAAGTAGGAACCGCAAGCTTATGTCGGTTCCTACTTTGTCTTTTATATAAATCGCCAATCCTTTTATAATTATTTACATTCATAGGTACAAAAACTAAATTATTAAAAATATACTGTGAAGCCAATGTAAGAATACCTGTTTCCTTGAACTTCTCTCGCAGTGAATCGCTTAGTTTTAAAATGATCTAATTCAAAATTAGGCTTAATTGTGTTAGATACATTGTAATCCTTATTTCAATGCCATCTATGACATCAGGCTACGAACTATAAAAAAAACGAGTGTTTTCTTGCGCTTCCAAGTTGCGCTTGCGCTGCTCTTTAACACTCACGCGTTTTGTAAGCGCTACGCTACGATTTATTGCAATTTTCCACAAAACAACTTTATTAGAATTAGGTCACTTTATTACTAAGCGTGCAGTATGTCTTGACAATAATCAATCAATATATTTTCTGGCAAGAGGTCTTATAATAAAATTTTTAACACAAAACTTTACAACACGTTTGGCAGCATTTAATTTTAAAATGTATATAGGACAATTACAAACACGATCATCCGTCTCCAAAGTATGTTAATACTTGTGCTATGAGAGACAACTGGTAATTATATAAACATATATAATTTTAAATACATAGATACATCCAGAATCGAAGAACCAACAAATCGTATCAAGAAAATGTTGACCGTCGACGGGAATCGAACCCGCGACCCGTGAAGTGAAGTGATCAATGCCACTGGGGCTACAGGTCATATATATCAAAACATTTAGGTTATTATGCATTATTTTATACATTTCATATGTTCAAAATATTCTTACTGTCTCAAAACATGTTAAAAACTAAGAAATTATGTCAATAACGCTAAACTTCTAAAATTTTATATTTAACCAAAAATCAGAATTTTTCATGGGCCGAACCGCATACATTCAAAGCAGGTGAATCTTTTATATTTAGTTTTTGGATGGACGATTAACGTTTGGAATGAATCCAGCAAATTCGAGATATATAGCACTAAACATTTTAAAAGCCTTTTATTTAAATATATTATTTATGCATACAAAGACACGCAAATGTGTTGCGTAAGCTAATTAATACGGAAATAATGATATTGCACTATTAATATGTAATTAATGTACATTTCAATTCTGCTTTAGACACTCAAGGTCATATATTTCCTGTTGATGTTATGTTTTCCTCTTAAGGAGCTTGAGTAAGGCCTTGACTTTTTATTATTTAATTCGATCCGCCTTTAAATCGTGAAATGATGAGTTATCTCAAAACAATAAATGTTTTCTACGAACGTTTACTTCCGCTTTTTTTCGTATATGAATGACCCAAGGGTCATTAATAAAATATAAATAATTACCCACTAAGGTAAAATATAAATAATTACCCCCAAATCGTGGAAAGCCACTGCATCAGGTGGGACAAGCGGTGGAGAAAAAATCGCTTGTAAAGTTATAGGTTCAACAGTGGCCATCCACCCAATCGATGACATATTTTGACATCCAATAGATGTTTATATTATGTTATGAATGCCCTGTGGTATCCAGCTGCGTAGAATAGACTACCCTCATTTTCTTATCGAGGTGTCTTAAAAGGCGACTAAAGTAAGCTGACACACCGTGTGGTATCCGGTTGAGTAGAATAGACCAGTCTCTTACTCACCGAGGGGTCGTAAAATACGACTAATGTATGTTGACATCAGGCAGGCGGCCGGTCCTAAAATACGTAGCCAAATCATGTGACAACATGGTTGTAACATGTTTTGCCGACACCGCTTAGAGTGGGATAAGAGTAGGAGGATGATGATGTTTATATCATGTTTGAGTTTATATATATTTCATAAATAAAGGTCAAAATTGAAACCAAATAACTACTTTCCCTCCCAAACAAAATAAATGTTATTTATGTTCAATATGATACTTTAATATGAAATAGGAAATTCATAAATAATTCAACGTCACTATATATAAATATTTTTTTGCAACTACATCACAAAGCTTCCGTTTTCAGGGAGCGTGGCGTCAGGTGCGTGAGCAATAAATTGCTCGCACGGCTGTAACATTAAGGGTAGATAACTTCCTTCCCTTATTGCGGTAATAATAAAACCTTTAGATACGTACACCCAAAGAAAACTTAATTCAAGATAATTATAATAAAGTAACGGACTGTTACTATCCAACTACCACGACTTACCACGCTGCTCCAATGCGGATTGGTTACACATATCCCTAGAATTCTTTAGAGATATGCAGGTTTCCTCGCAATGTTTTCGGTCACCGAAAAGCCTGTGGTGATACATTTCAATTATCAAATAGACACATAAGTTTTAAAAGCAAACTAGCCAAGTTATTAATATAAAGAACTATAAGAAAGTTAAATGAGTATTTCCGATACAAGAGTAAGCTAAAACCAGTGGCAAAGGTTTGGTCTGTGTGAAGCTTAGTAATTATTTGACGCCGATTAAGTTAAAATGAGAAAATGAAATAACTAAAAATCATATTAGGTAGATTAGATTTATAAAATTAGACGCTACTTTGCGGTAATTAAAATATTATCTTTATTAAAAAAGTAATTAAATATCTTGCTATAATCCGTGATAAAAATATATGTAATGCTAAAATGTAGAGTGTACTATGCGTTCTCATAACTGATACATGCAGAATTCGTAAAAACCTCATGCACAACCCGTCAATACATCAATACACACATTCACTACCATAATCTCAACAATCTTTTCGCCCCGTGACCGAAACATCGTCAGGAGATAGACTCAACAACAAACGACAAAATCGCAAAGCAATCGCAAAATCTTTGCATGCATCGGGTATGAAAACAGATAGTACACTAGCATAACATATATTTTCTTTAAACCCATAGCAAAATAATATTTTCATTACTTTTGCGGCAGTTCAGCATAAAATAACTATGTACAAAGTATCTGCAGTGCAAATATTATTTTTTTGCAGTAAACTTATAAAAGATCATAACTGTTCAATAAATGTTCTAGCTGACGAGCTTTTTTAGTGTGATAGATGCGATTAAGAATTCGGTCTGCTGGCTTAATTAAAATATTCTGTTTGCGCAGCCGACCTACTTAGACTTTGATAAATGGGCCGAACGAAAACGATTTCGATTTACGCATTTTATAATTATAATTGAAGGAATTCTTTTATAAAGTTGTATAATGTCGATGAGGCTCAAAATTCACAGAAACCCTAATATATTTCATTATATAGTATATAAATAAAGCGTTAGAGCTGAAATTAAACAGATTAATAAGGTTTGGTCTTGATCTCAATTAAAGTTAAAGGAGATCGGTTCCGTGTTTTTTGCCAAGCGGGTAGAAAAAACACCAAACCAATAAATATGCATGAGCACAAAAAGTTTTAATCGTAAAATGTTTTTTGACATTACAGTCAGAATATATCCAAGGTTCGTTTATAAATATAATTAGTATTTGAAATTAGATTTTTAATCTACAATATTGAACTTGTTCCTTTTACAAATGAACCTTCTGGTTTAGTAGTACAACTTAATATAATCATCATTCTCCTGCCCCTATCCCACTCTAAGTGGGGTCGGCACAACATGTTACAAACATGTTGTCACATGATTTGGCTACGTATTTTACGACCGGCCGCCTGCCTGACGTCAACTTACCTTAGTCGCCTTTTACGACACCTCGGTAAGGAAATGAGGGTGGTTTATTCTATGCAGCCGAATACCACACGGCACTTTACAACTTAATATAAATAGTTTTTTTTTACTATTATAGAATACAACCAAACAGGAAGTACTTAGTTGAAGTAACGATCTAGCTTTTAGCTAATACGAAGCCTAAAGATAACTTGAACCTATAATCTATACTTATTATAAAACAAAGTCGCAAAAAGCTGTCTGTCTGCATGTAATCGATTTTCTCAAAATCTACTGAACAGATTTTTGTAAGGTTTTCACCAAAAGATAGTGCCATAATTCCAGATGGTTTAAGTAATTACTACATATCGGTTTTACGTTAATTGTGTTGAAAAGATCGCGCAGTTGTTAAAAAACTTTCTTGCTGGAAGCTTTAGTCGCGTGTGCTGCGTAAACAGGCAAAGATACGCTAAAGTAATGTCCTAGAGGATTGTAGATTTATAAAATACTACAAAAAAGTCCGCGACAGCATGTCTCTAACTCTTAACTCACAAAAACTACTTTTATGTTTAAAATTTGAATTCTAGAAAAAAATTGTGATACGCTGATTTCCACGCGGGCGAAGCCGCTGGTACAGCTAGTTAACTTATATCTGAAATTAGGTCCAGTTATTTATCTCCGTAATCCGATTTTGTCGCTCTATGTATCTGCATGTCACTGCATGTATCGGGTATGAGAACCCATAGTCCACTCTACATTTAGCGTTATATGTATATATTTACTTAATTTACTTTTGTATTATGGATATCCGCAAAGTAACGCCTAATTTTATAAATTATTTCAACAAAAAAATCTTGCTAATGTAAAACATTACTTACTTTGTTGCATAACTAACTTGAAATCTATTTTTCTATTTGTATATTTGGGAAACAATATTTTTAACCTTCATCCGACCGAGTTAATGTTTTGCAAAATTACGTAAAAATATTGCATGTAATAATGGATTTTGTTTAGTTACGTATAAAATAATTGTCGTTTGTATGTTTTGCTGTTTCTACAAAAATAAATAAATCTAAACAAAACGAAAATTTCGTTTGAGGTAGTTAAATTACATAAGTCTGATGATGTAATGTAGTGGTAGGTTATGATATCACTTTTAAGTAGGGTTAGTTTATATAATGCTTCAAATTCACTACAACATAAATATTCTTTTATTGCGAATTATAGTATAATAATTGTGTGGATACCTTGAAGAAAATTTTAAGCCATTCATTAACAATAACATTGTTGCAATTGTGTGCCGTGTATTTTATATATTTAATACTCAGCAACACATAAGCTTAATTAAAATCATGTACTCGTGAATTGAAATAACCACGGTACATTCATAAGGATTCATCATTTTAATCTGTATTACGTTTCAGAACGAGGGTGCTTATTGTGAAGCTTTAGATAAATCCTTTTTTAAAGTTGTAATGTATATTAAGTTTTACAATTTAGTAAAGTGCTGTGATTAGAGTAGGTTCAAATTATTTGCTGGCGTATATTTTTACAGATAATGTACAGTATATAATCTATGCCGCGTGGTATCCGGCTGAGTAGAATAGACCACCCTCATTTCTTACCGAGGTGTCGTAATAGGCGACTCAGGTAAGTTGACCCATCGTGTGGTGTCCGGTTGAGTAGAATAGACCACACTCTTAGTAGAATAGACCACAATCTTTCTTATCGAGGGTTCGTAAAATACGACTAAGGTAAGTTGACGTCAGGCAGGCGGCCGGTCGTAAAATACGTAGCCAAATCACGTAACAACATCCTTGTAACATGTTGTGCCGACCCCATTTAGATTAGGATAAGGGCAGGAGGATGATGATGATGATACAGTATATAATCTGACTATATAATTATTTACCCAGCTATACTGACGGTTTCGCCTGCGTTAAATTCAGTGTTTAATAAAGTTTTCCTGCGTAAATCTCTTCATTTTAATGTGATTTAAATAAAACTGAGAATATCTAGACAAAATTTAATGCAAACAGCAATGAGCGTTCAGCAAGTCGTGCGTAATACGACAACCGTGCGACGTCCTGAACATAATTGAAATAAAACCTATACAATGTCGTATTTACACCATAAGCTGTATGGTGGTAACAGTTAATATTCGTCCAAACAACTTATAGAAGTAGACGCTACTTTGAGTAATTCTTATTTTTCTGACGTTATAGTAAAATGCAATAGGCTCATTGGGATCATCAAATTACAGGTATAACAGTAGATAGTAGGTAGTAAGATAATAAGTGAACAATCTTCATTGATAAAAAATATATAGTAGATACCTGTGTACATATGACTGAGCGTAATAACGTATTCGGAGATTTCAGCTTCATTCACCATGCATTGAATGTGGTATTCAGTATGCAATGCATTTTTTAATATTCATAACTTGGTAGCTTCATAACTATCAGACCGTGTACGATTCAATGATTTTGTTCAAAATTCTATCTGAATGAAGGATATTTTGATTCTTATTAGACATAGCGTTTTTTATACGACGCTTTACCAGAATTTATTTTTGTAAATAAATTACTATTTTCTTAATTTAATACAACATGAAAATAATTTATTTGCCGTTTTGAATTGGAAGTCCGTAGTAAGATCAAGCTATAAATAAATTAACAGGCCGTATAGTTTTTTTCTTGTGCTGTATCAAACTATCGGGTTCACAATTTAATCACATAGAGTTTAAAGAGAGGATAACATATTTTATATTTTATTACTCAAATCAATATTTTATTACTCAAATCAAATATTTTGCCATTTAAATTTTATGAAAATAAATAAATACGTATAAAAAATATGTTTATATATTATCCGACAAGAAACGTGACAGGACTTTTGAACCGAGAATGATTTGGAGATTAGTTCCGATTAAGACCTCTTCAGAGCTTCTTTTACAGATGTCTTCACTTTGCAAAACTTTTCAATTTCCTAAGGCTTCAATCTAAGGATAGGAAATTGGCGTTGAATTCCCTCATAAACTCTCTAACTTGTTAGATAACAAAACGAAAAGTTTATAGAATTGATATATAATATAAAAGTATATAATAAAATGTTTTGTGAATGGGGGTGGCAACAAACTTTGGCAAAAACTAGGATAATATATGTAGATTCATTGTTCTCCTAAAAAAATAATGATTTACAATATTAATTCACTAAAATAATTACGAAGTCCACAAGTCAAAGTAACAAAACAGCTGGTGCACTAGCACTATTAGCTAAAAATGCACTATTAGCTTCGGTCGAAGTAAAATGTGTAAAATCCTTTAAATCTTTTTTTTGTTGTACAGAAATCTCTCCGAATAAATTAGGTTAAGTAATATCTTGTTACTAGTTGTGAGAGTAATGTGAGATTCCTTTCCAAGTCTCACTTTGGTCATAATGGTTACCTTTTTATGTACACGATGTATTTTATAAAGACTGTGAATTTGAGAATGTGTGCCAAGCCAAATTGCAGTTACTAGTTAGCAGAAAAAAAGTAATGGCCGTTACGTTTTTAACATCAATTTTAAATGCTGATCCTCTGTCTAGAATTTACAGTTACACTTTTCGTGATTACTATATGTCAATTTTATGAAAACCTAATAATACAAACCTTTAAATTTGGGAAGGCGTACGTACATAACGAATATATTAAAATGAATTATAAAAATCACCACCGTTATTACCGTTACCGTAAATTTACATTTATGCTCATATAAAATTACAATCCATCGTACTAAAACCCAACGATTATTTTTATTTTACTCATAGTTACCTTAAATTATATCAGGAGAAAGTAAAGTAGCAGCATCCTTTAGTTACTGTAAATAATTTTAGTTCTTAGTGTAGTTTAGGTTAGGTTAGGTTATTGTTTATTACTAACATAGTTTTTTAAGATAAATTGTTACTAACAACTTATTTAAGTAGTTAAGTATGGATATTGTATCTGAATTAAAAATAAAATAAAATAAATAAATTACTCGGCTCGACTGGAGCTTAGGCCGCCCACGCTACTGTTATCGAATCCTAATAATTAATGTTGTCATTTTTATATAAAACTCGATGATTTTTCTCACCGGGCCAATCCGGGCTTCCAACCTAATCTCTCTCTCACGTTGGTTTGTTCGCTTATTACGGTTCCTATTATGTTAAGTAACAAAACACGCCTCCTTTGTGAAAATTCGAAATATTCAAAATAATATTCAGATATTAAAAAAAAAAAACTTTGATGTCGAAACCAAAAGAACTACCTAAACGCCTCACTGATTGTATATGAAATGATGATAAACTGAAATTTTATACTACATATAACTCAGACAAAACTATCCAAGTCCAATAGATAATCTGACTAATATTTTAAAGACAAAAGATGTTGAGTGTGTGTGTTTTTCCGATATGATTTTCGAACGCCTTAACGGATTCAAACGGTGTTTTCCCTACATGTATTTTGATTGCTTTAAATTCTAGTATGCAGTCTAGAGTAAAATAAAATATTTCGACTTTATTCATAACTACGAGTAGTTAGTGAAAGTAAAGTCTCTTACTCTCTCACTGCTGGGCATAGGCCTCCTTTCTCCATTTTAGCAGAAAAGGATTGGAGCTAGGACCAACCACGCTGCTCCAATGTGGATTGGTAGGTAACACAAATCCCTAGAATTCTCTAGAGATATGCATATTTCCTCACTCTGTTTTCCTTCACCGAAAAGTGTGTGGTAAATTGCAATTATTAATTAGACACAAGTTTTAATAGAAAAACTCATTGGTGCCTGTCCGGGGTTTGAACTCATGATCATCTCTAGAGAGTCGCACGGTTCACCGCTGGGCTATCACAGCTTCATATAGAATAAGATACCTGCAGGTGACTTTACTTTTTACGCACCTTTGGGGAATTTGCGGAGCAGATATGCAAATAATATGTAAAGTTATTGGGGATATAATCCAAAGTCACAACGAAATACGTTGATTGATATAATAACAATATTTTTTTCAAAGTCACTTAAATACTATATTATTGAGCCATAACGAACGACGATCTAATATGAGTAAAACCTCGCGTCGAATTTCTCTCCAGTTACCTTTATCGGAATGAAAAATTCAACATCATCTATTTAAAGAATCGTTTAACTTGCCCCGATACTGCGGTGGGAAGTCAGAAATAAACAATGTTTTCTCAAAGAACGTGTACTTTATTGTGCGAGTTGCACTCAGCGAAAGGTACGATTTACGGTACAAGGTGAGAGCACAGGGGAGGTTTACGTTTTATTTTTAACAAAACGAACTCAGTGTTTCAGCAATGTCATACGAATCTGTACCTAATGCACAATTTAAAATACGACTTCGCACAATTTGCCTTATATTTTGCGCTAAACAAAAGAATTGTGACAATCTATTTGAAAAACACCTTCAGGTTCATTTGATTACATTTCACGTTTTAATTTTAACCAAAAGACGTGTTTTTTTTTTTGTGGTGGTAATATTTTAGTCACCCAGGTCTAGGTGGTGGCCTTACACAATGGTCCACCACCCAGTATGTACGTAAGTGTTCAACAATGTTTTTAGATTATATACATGATATAAGTTATCACATAATATAAGTTAGTGTTATATTTGAATATAAGACCAAATTTAAAAATCATTTATGACAGGCTAAATTTAATTTTTAAATATTTATTTCTTTAAACGACAATTCTTATTAATACAGTCAATCCGATTGTTCAACAGGGATAACAAAATGGATGTGGGCGATACCAATTCTCAAGCCGAAATTATTGCGGTCTACTTAGTTTGACAAAGGTACGGCTTGTATAGTAGATAATATCAAAGCTGATCATTATACCGTCATCGTCCTATTGTTTATTTGAATATTTCATCCTTGTTGACGACAGGTTTGATATGCAGAACATAACCCTTAGCAATTCAGACAAAACCCTAAGCAAAAAAACCTTCAGGTTAATGTGTTCCCTTTTAGATTTATTTATTTCTTTCTATTAATTGTGGTCATCATCAAACGCTGATTATTATTAATTATTAAATATAATCCTTTGTAAAAACTTAACTTTGAATTTAGCGGAATGGTCAATCAAATTAGATATAATCATAGAGTTATTAAAATTAAGTATAAGGATGCCGAAATTATATTATCATCTCGTAATTAAAGTTTCGTGATATATTTTGTGTAAGTAGATCCAAGTAATTACTCCTTCGATTGTGTCACTACGCTATACATATTTATGTGATATGGTATTTGAGGGGACATCTAACTCAATGCAATTTGGTGCGGAGCCAAGATTACGAAATTGCTGTAATTCCCTTTAACATCATTATATTATACATCTTTTTTGTTTGAAACAACTGTAAGAATGTGGCCATATTATAGATAGGGTTTATATATCAATTAATGATATGTTCAATTGTGATTAATAGAATGCGGCTCATAAAAACCAAAAATATTTTTGACTTCTACAAGTTTTCCAAAAACGGCATTATTGGTTGTTATGTGATTCTATTTTTATATAGGTCTATAGGTCGATCTTGGTCGACAATAATGCTGTTAGATTTGATAATTTTCACGGTCACTGCCGCTTAGTGGTTGAGCCAGGTTATGTCAAAGTTGTTAATTAATGTCACTCACACATGTATCCCTAAGGCTCTTTTGCCAATGAATCCCGGCGTTCCGATGTTTCAACCTTTTAAAATGTAGATTAGTGGAATATGTACAAATTCGTGTTGGGCAAATATAACGCCACACGTGCCTGTTTTGATTAGCTAGCGTCACAGTTAAAGAAACTCCCTATTTCTACGCATTTTCCTGTCCTTCTCGTAATTATAAAAATAGTGAGTCAGTCGCTCAACTCCAGACGCTTAGTAACACGTGTATTCGCATGGCACAATGCGTATTTATGATAGAATTCAGGATACTTTATAAAATAACATATAAATAAATGTCGGAATCGCGGATCGACTTCGTGCCAATACACGATTCACATTATAGTGTACTGGCAATAAATCCGAGACGTGCGTGCTAGAGCATCACCATAATGAACACATTTAACTCGCTTGCTAACATCATTCTCCTGCCCTCATCCCACTCTAAGTGGGGTCGGGACAACATGCTACAAACATGTTGTCTTATGATTTGGCTACGTATTTTACGACCGGCCGCCTGCCTGACGTCAACTTACCTTAGTCGCCTTTTACAGCACCTGGGTAAGAAATGAGGGTGGTCTATTCTATGCAGCCGGATACCACACGGCATTTAACTCGCTTGCTAACGTTGTCCTTAAATGTGTTCCTTTACAATGCCATGAGCTACAGAAGCATCCTGGACAATGCTAGATGTAAAGAGGTATCGTAGAACTGACAATATTTTATTGAGTCATTTATCGTCACACGGTACTCGGACATATGTATATTAATATTTGTTTCAATTAACATTTTACGTTTAAATACACTATAAAAATATTATAATACTATAAAATGTGTTAATGTTTTAAAAAATATAGGAGTTATTACATTCCGCTGTATTTTGAAATTATTTATATTCGAATTGAATATATTTTTTATTGAAGCTTTGAACAAAAGCTTTCGAAATAGTCAATTCCACCACTGGTTGGGAAAATATCTCCTGATGAAAGGATCCGGCAAGTTACTCAAAGATTGCTCTTTTTAAATTGTAATTCTTTATAGATAGTTAAATTTCGTCATAGTTATGTTGTGCAAAGACGGAGAGTTACGCATATACAATTTATGAAATCCTGAAGAGTATAGAAGATGTTATGTATCAGTTTCCTTAAGTATTTAAAATTGCTGGAATGTCAAAGCTGCAATTTATTGTGGGAATTTTATGATAGAATCTAATACCAACACGCTCAAAATATTTGCGTACTCTCGTAAGGCGTAAAGCAGGGGCCGCATTCTTATGTCCGTTTCTAATATGTATATTATGTGCATCGCAATTTTTCTTACAATTCTGTACATTTTTATCTAAATAAAATATATTGCTAAAAATATTCTATGAAACTAATCATTTGAAACTTTACTTTCACAATCACGAACAAATTAAACAAGAGTATCTTACAAATTGTTATAAAAATTTACATTCCTAAATTTTCAATTTTTATATCATTTTAAACAAAGTGTGCGTCTCCAATTTTCATAAACTTTTATGGCATTCTAAAACGATATACTGTAACAGCGATTTCCAAGCAACCATTTCTCTGGCTTTTAGATAATAACGGTTCGGTTATTTTAAGTAAGTAAGCGTATTAATGGAATCATTAATAACATATTTAATTACCCTTTAACGCCACAATACCGTCTTTATTAAGACAAATGAAACTCATTTAACGTCGTAGTAATAGGTATGTATTTAATTTTCGTATTTTATAAAAGTGTATTATGCAATTATTGTAAATAACTATGTCTGCGGCGTCGCCCGCATGAAAATCAGTGTGTCTAAAGATTTCCTGCGTAAATCCCGACTTCAGGGGAATTTAACCTTATTTACTTATTACCTTAAACTTTCCTTAAGAATTGCATTATCTTTTAGTAAAAACCGTACAAAAATCCGTTTTGAAGATTTTGAGAAAATTGATCACTTACAGATAGACGGCTTTTGAGGGTTTTATATTATGTATAGATTAAAGGAAACGCACTATTTTCTAAGCGCTTATATAACATATAAATATTTTGTATAGTAATAGCAAAGTAATAAGTTAATACATGGTATCATACAAAGTCCTTCACCGAGTCTATACGTTTGTTTGCGATAAACTTAAAAACTTCTCAATGAATTTTCATCCGGTTTTCACTAATAGTAAGTAATAGTAGTAATTCTAAAATTTGTTCAGATTGTTATAAATTATTTATAACTATTAAGACGTATTAATCTTACCTACTTAAATACGTTAGTTTCCTTAAGCATTTCTTTTACAACATTATGATCGTTTATACAATTTAATTTTAAATATCACAGTTATCACAAAATTAAACTCGTCGCCGAGTCTACTAGTTAGATGTTAGTTTTACGCGAAAATAATCATGTGAATAAAAAAAATTTATAATAAATCATCATAATATTTTATAGAAAATATTTGTCTCAAGTTTCATTAGTAACGTCTTTATTCCATCATCATTTATTTAACAAAATATAATTTATACATTATATAGCTAAATTTACTATTATTTAGTATAAATTTATTATTTATATTGCACCATTTAATTTTTTTATCTTTTTTTGTCATCTCGAGTGCAAATATTCATCTAGATACATTTATTTATATTTTTCTTACTTTCTATATTGACCGTATTTTACTTCTTGTCTTTTTCCTTCTGTTGCTCAAAGGTTGACTGAAAGAGATCCCTTTTAAGGATAAGTCCGCCTTTGTACATGTGCTATATTTTTTTCTCTTTTCTAACAATATATATGTCAGATAAAGAAAATACATAAATAATAGAATTTTCTGAGCATTTTCGCTATGGAGATAATTGAAGAGTAGTCACTATGCAATCTATAGGTTAAAACATGATTAAGCGCGGATATGATACGAGGGGATTCTTCGATGAGACGGGTATACTTCTGCGCCCCCGAACCCTCGCCGGGTTCATTTGTTCATTTTTATTCAAGCGTACTCGTAGGAAATTGCACGTCACGTCATTTACTGTGAAACGTCTAATTGAAAATATCGACTAACTAGTCGTACCAGCAACTTTGTTCGCACCAACTTAAGCGTTGCAGAATCCTCAATATATATTTTTTCCTATTCCTGAAAGAAAATGGGATATTGTTTTATCTTTTATATTACCCCGATGTATAAACTTTAATTGTGCCAAATTTTATAAATAATAGTCCGACGCACTAGCCGTAAAAGCGTTACAGACAGACAGATTTTCAATTTATAATATTAATACTATTATATTTCATGGACTATAACAGAACTACCTTGCTATAAACCGCACGGGTTAAGCGAATGCATGCAAAGCCAATGTGTATGAAGCAGGCAAAATTTACGCACCTTACACATGCAGGACTAGCCACCACATGCACCTCAAAGCGCCTCCACCGCAATGCGAAAAAATGGCATTGCGATTTTGTCGTGGAGCCTATCCTCCTGAGGATGCTCCGCTTTCGGAGCGAAACGATCGTCGAGATTGTAGTGGTGGTTGTGTATTCTGCTTGTGTGCGTTGCTGCTGGTGGAGGCGCCTTGGGGTACATGTGGTGGCTGGTCCTGCATGTGTAAGGTGCGTAAATTTTGCCTGCTTCATACACATTGGCTTTGCATGCATTCGCTTAACCCGTGCGGATTATGGCAAGGTAGTTCTGTTATAGTGCATGTAATATGGAATTCCGCAAAGTACCGCCTGCTTCTATAAATCACTATTATATTTTCAACCGCATTATTAATGTACGTACTTTTACGTCAAAATTACATAGATGCTTACACTAAAGTTATAAGAATAAAAGTTTTATATTATTTCAAAGCAGATATGATCACTGACATATATAAAGTTTAAAAGTTTTCCGCGTATCTTCACAGAGATGTTCTGCGTTAAGGCAATACTCTCAAAGCCTTTGATACTGTCCCCTAAAGCCTTCTCTAACTCGAAATCGAACTGGCATGGAGCAAGTTATTAGTATTAATAACGGACGTACATAAGACTTGCGATTCGTCAATACTGTTCAAATAGTTTACTCCGTTTTATAAATTCCTATAATTTAATTAGAGTCTTATCTCTAAAATCCCGTATATTATTATATATAAGCTTTATTATGCTTAATTTAATCATCGCGGTTTAGTCGTAAAAACGTAAAGGATAGACCAACATTTTCACAGTTACTAAACGTTGGTTCCATCCAAAGTCTACCCTCAAGTCGCGATTAAAAAAGTTTCAAAGAGAAAGTGAAGAAATCTTCAAAGAGTTAAAACGTCTTAAATCATGTTCAACACCTGCCTTGAATATTGAAGACTCCAAAGGGAACTTTGACGTTGAAATATTTAAAGCTGTAAAATAGAATGAGTAAACAATTATGAACTTATAATCTCAAAGCATACAAATTGCTTAAACAAACTGATTTGTTTCACAAAACATGACTGACAAGCTTTTACTCTATTACACCCTTCATTATAAGGCAACTGTTTTGCTTGTACAAAGCTCTAGATCTCACGTTAACATAATTTATCCTAAATAAACCAGTGTAATATCTCAATTAATTCAGACATTGTTTAAAAGTCAAGATCTTTCTTATTTCCTATGTTAGATTCATTAATTACACCTTTTACTTGGCCACTCACATTCTTTTCAAAACATAAGTGGAATAGAAGTCTATGAAATAATTTATAGAATTAGGCGTTACTTTGCGGAGATCCATAATACAAAAGTAATAATAAAATTATTTTGCCATAATCCTCGATACGGATTCGGTTGCGGGGCGAAACGATTGAGTTTGTGATAGTGAACGTGTGTAGTGCTTGTGTATTGTGGTGGAAGTGGTGGAGGTTTGTGCATGTGTTTTTACGAATCCTGCACGTATCGGGTATGAAAATACGGATAATCCACTATACACTTAACACTATATATAACACTATATTTTATTATAGCAAAAGAAGTCCATCGTTTACAATCAAGTTAGTTTTTATTATAAATTGCAAAAGTTTCTAACATGTTATGTCTTATAGCTTCTCTTCGTAATCGGTGATTACAAACCGCGATCTCGATCGCGTAGAGGGCATAGTCGACAGTACTCGCCAGTCTATGATCGCCTACAACCCATATTGCAACCAAATTATACCATTGCAAAATTTTCTGTAGATCTACAAAAGAAAAATACTGCTACCATTATACAAGCTCTCGGACTTTGTTTTATATTATGTAGTGATTTAATACATGGTGTTTCTCATATTGCTAGGAAATGCAGTCTTGCGGTTTGCGATTAGAACACAGATAAATATTATAAAAGCTACCATAATTATATAAAGAAATATACTGGTGTTTTAAACTTGTTGGGAAAATTGAAAATTTAAGAAGTACAATATAAAAATATAAATGTCGAAAGCAGAAAATGTTTCATAAAGTTTAGATTCATTTATTTTATCTGAATGAGTTTCGCAAAATATTACCGAACCCAAGTTCTTATAATACATAATTTTCAATTATTTACACAAAAGGGTGATATAAAAGATAATGTGACCCGCCTGAAGGTTCTGTTGGATATAATCTCAAACGATTTAATGAAAGCAACAGTTTCAGTGAATATTCTCTGATCACCTGTAATTTAATAATAAAGTACTAGATACTTTACTTAATCATTGTTACGTTAAATCATCTTTTCTTTTACTTTCACTGTAGTGTTTATATATAACGATTTTTTGTATAAAAATGTTTCTGAGATATCACTCAGATATAACATTATTTTTTACAGATAATAAATAAAAAGGTTAAAGCAATAATTTCTAGTTTCTCAAATGTTCATTGTTCACAAAAAATTCAAGACCAAAATATTTTAATTTAATATCATAATATGCACTCTCATTTACTATCATTGTACAGTTAAGTAGGCTGTAGATAGATAGTATCTATACTTATTATAAAACAAAGTCCCAAAAAGCTGTCTGTCTGTATGTAATCGATTTTCTAAAAATCTACTGAACGGATCTTTGTACGGTTTTAACCAAAAGATTGTGCAATACTTCCGAATGGTTTAGGTAAATAGTACATATCGGTATTATGTGAATTGTGTTGAAGAGATCGCGCAGTTGTTAAAAACTTGCTTGCTAGGAGCTTTAGTCGCGTGCGCTGCGCAAACACGCAGAGATACGCTTAAGTAATGTACTAGAGAATTGTAGATCTATAAAACTACTACAAAAAAGTCCGCGATGGCATGTCTCTATCTCTTATGATTAACTCACAATAAGTACTTTTATGTTCAAAATTTCAATTCTGGAAAATTTCGTTACACTCTGGTTTCCATGCGGGTGAAACCGCTGGCACAGCTAGTATAGTATAATAAACCAACTTATAAATCTAGTCGTCATTTGATACAATGGTTGATCCAATATTTAAGGAAAGACGACGCTAAGTGCATCTAAAAGAAAGACAAACAGAAAGGCGAGCGGTCAAGAAGCGTTTGTCCTTTCAAACAATGATGTCAGGATTTGTTTTCATGGATTCCTATTTGTTTGAATCAGTTCGTAATATTTGAAGAATAGTTATCTCAATAAGACGTTCAGAAACGTATAAACTAAACAAATAATGTGCTGTGAACGTAAACTTATTACATACTACATTAGAGTAGTGGAGCCAGCCTGTATGTCTGTATTAATTTTAAGACGAAGGCTGATAATATCGTCTCAGTAACTACATGTGTTTGATACATCAAATCGTTAAATTAATATTTAGCTTTATTAAACAAAATTGGTAATTTATTATAATAAATGAACATTATGTTATATAAATATAAATATATACAAGGGATACACACATTACACACACGATCCTCCGTCACCAAGTTAATCAAAAGTTAGGGACAGACGACTCGTAAATATATAGGTATTTTTAAATAAATGATTTAAGACATAAATATACTCAAACTAGAATTACCAACAAATTGAGTTTAGAAATGTTGGCCTTCAGGGGGAATTTAATTCGCGATACATAGAGCTTAAAGAAGGTCCGCTGCCACCTGTGCTAAATTAAAAATGGATCTTAAATTAAATTTCTATACAATAATTTTATGATACTTCGAATACAGCCAAAAGTAATAAAACAATGTCTCATTATTAAATCTTCGCTTTCTTATTAGAATAAATCTCATTTTCTGATATTGGAAAACATTTTATTAAACGTTAGTAAGTGTTGTCCCATCGCTTTCGCAAAGGCCGTAATAAAAATGCTCAAGTGTTTCTTATAAATATTTGTTTTTTATCCTTTAAGTTAGTTAGAAAAGCGAAAACGATATCACCTCATAAAATATCTTTAACTTATGCTTTTCTTAGTTGACTGCAGGTTTATTCTTGATTTTTATTTAGTCAGTTGGCAAAATTCTTTAGTCTTATAGAAGACTGACCTAAAAAAAAATTATTGACTGTCTATCTTAGATTTTATTCTAAAATTACTAAAATGTAAAAAATCTAACTAAAGTCAAAACAGGCAATACCATAGGACCAAATAAATTTTATATATAAAATTCTTGTGTCCTCCGAAAGGGGTTCACCGATTTTTATGAAATTTGATATGCATATTCAGTTAGTCTAAGAATGGGCTACTATTACTTTTACTTTACTTATGGGAAAAATAACGTTTATCCGGTCGGCTAGTATTATATATTTATCTTTTGAATTAGTTTGCGATAAACGTAATATTACTATGTTATTATATAAAAGTACAAGTATTTTACGTAAGTATAAGAAAATAAGGAACTTTTGTCTCTAATATTAATTTTAAATATGAATTGATTAGCTTTTGCCTATGACTTCATCAGTACCGTAATATATAATATGTTTATCTATGATATATTTTCAATATTTGCTATTTAGTAACTAAAAAGAACTAAAAGCTTGTATCTAACTTAAATAAACTTGAACTTGAAATCATTTATTTATATTATAAATAAATTCAAGCTAATATAACCACTATATAACCCATTATCAAAGGCAGCCAGACTACCGCCGGGGTTGCAAGACAAACATCGTATATCCACTCTGTTCCCAAGCTAACAAAATTATTTGACTCCGGTTAGACAACACGATTTATACGGCTGTGGCATACGAATAGCAATGCACCGTATTATTTAATAGTAAAATATACTCGCCTTACAGTAATGATAATTATTCATAACGATTATCTTGGCTTTCCCAACCTTAAATTACCATTACAATAGAATTACAAACTACTAATTACAATATGTTTTTAATTTCTATTGCACTTTTTCAGCGTAAAGTTAATTTTATATTAATTTGATTCGATTTTTATATTCTTGCTCCTTACCACTATTTTAAACAATTGTATGTCACTAAACCTTTAATCGATTTACAAAAAATGACAACTGTCTTTATAACTTTTATTATGTGGTAAATAAAAAATGCTTGGCGTGAGGATAATATTTTGTGTGTGACATATTATATGTATAAGTATATTATATGTACAAGACAGCGGCTTAATAATGTATAATTGAAAATATTTAAAAGATTGACCGCCGAGTTTCTTGCTGGTTCTTCTCGGTAAGAGCGACATTCCGAACCAGTTGTAGCTTCATTAATCATATTGATGCTTGACGATTCAAAAGTGCCTGAAATGGTTTATTTGAATAAAGATTATTTTGATTTGATTTGATTTGTATGAGAGAGTAATATTATATTGGAAACAATTAAACATATATAATATCAGGGCACTTTTATTTCAAATAATGGCGTCCTAAGCATTAAGAAAGTCTTTTATTAAGAAAGTACAAGGTTTTTTTTATGAAACAGACTTTAACGGTCAGTCTTCATTTTAATAAATTACTGCACAGGGAAATCTTGTGACTTAGCACGCAATACCTCATGAATTTTTAAAAACAAGTAGATATTATAAGGAACGACAAGTATTACCACGAAACGAATATATTACAATTTTTTAATTATACGCATAAATATTTTATAAATACAATTTTATTTTTTAAACAAAATTTCTTTTCGTGAACGATTGTAATTTTCGAAAACAAATTAAATAGTATCTTAATTTTAAATTTAAAGCCTAGGTACTATATAATTATATCATAGAATATAAAACTAAGTCCCCTGCTTTTCTGTCTTTTCCCAATGAACTCAAAGATTCCTAAACGAATTTTCATATGATTTTCACCAGTAGTCATAATTTATAAAAAAAGGTTTGTGTGTATATAAGGTTTCTCGTGAAATATTAAATTAAATAAATTGCTTGAAATAGGGCAAGTCAAGCCAAAGAGATTTCGTCGAAAACACTGATAAATCCCTTGTCGAAAGAACAAAACAAGGTATGATGGGATTATTACACTTTCATACGTTTACATAATAAGCTCTTCTGAAGCCAAATGTATTAGTTACCTTAACGTTTATGCTTAACATTACAATTCCTATATCGTATATTTTAAAAGAAATATATTTGGAATTATCGCAAAAAGAAATTTAAGGCGCTCGACAATTTAGCAATGGCCGAGTCTCACTTAGAGAATCTCACTCACGAAATTGAAATTGTTTTTTTCGAAATCAAATAAACCTTATGTAAATATCTAAAAATCTGTATTCAACTTCCCTCAAAACAGTAGATAAAAATTCAGCATGGTGTGAGTTAGATTTTGTTTACGAGTTCGTTACGCATGGGCATATTGCCAATGGAGAATTTGGAGATATTTTTCTTTTCAAATATTTCTTAATTCGTATTCAATAAATACTTCATACATCTATACAGTTCATCATTATTTAATGCATCATATTTTTAATTATGAACTAACTAGTCTATTCTTTTCAGGGATATATGGAAATTGAGCTTCACGGAGACTTGAAGTTATCCCAACTGTCTGAATTTGCCGAGTTGTTAGATCTAATGGCGAACAAGTAGCATTTAATAAAAAGTATAAAAATAGAGACGAAGACGCAGGCAACCCTTATTCGATTAAGTTATTTTTAGGTATCAACGTGCAATTGGCCTTTGGGTTTTTAAATAACTTATGATTCTCAACAAAGGTCTTAAATACAACGCAGGTCTTCTCTCCGCTACCTAGTAATATATACTAACCTCTATAGATTGCACAAAAAAAATAACAATATAAATTTAAAAGCTAACTATAGTCATGGAAAGTGTTTCTTTTGGCTGAATCCTTTTGTTGGAACGAACTATAACATTAAATTGATTTTACTGAAACACGAGTTTATTTCTTTCATGCTGATGAAGCACCGTTTCAGGCTCATGCAGTGTTCATGCATAATGAGCAATCATACAAACTTTTCACTCGACCGTATAGAAACGACTTCAGCCATAGTTAAAGAATGCAAACAAGCACTAAATGAACTATCTGAAGCTGGTGAAGTAACAATTGCATGGGTCTCAGGGCACCACGGCCATGCAGGTAATAAAAAAGCTGATGAATTAGCAAGAAAGGGGGCGAGTCAGACTTTTATAGGGCCTGAACCCTATCTCCCAATTGCTAACACTATCACAAAGCGTGTTATAGGTAAAATAATAGAAATAGAAGCTAACAAAAGATGGGGGAAGGCAACACAGACAGTCGAAGCTATTCCTCAAATCTTTCGATACAAAGAAGACCAAACAGCTAATGTCTCAGAGCAGGGAAAATGTGTCAATTATAACAGGTATTACTACGGGGCACTGCCTGTTAAATAAACACATGTCGATAATGAGAATAAAGGAAGATTCAGCGTGCCCAGAGTGTGGAGTGAAAGAAACGAGTCTTCACCTTATAGCTGAGTGCCCTATGTACTCACAGGTAAGATGGGAGATACTAGGTAAGGATGAACTTGCAGTTAAGGACCTGGCTGATATCCCCTTCAGGGATATTATCGGGTTTACAAAAGCTACTGGTAGATTAAAGCAGGTGACACTGCCGGGATATCAGTGATACCCATGTCCCAACATGGGGAAATGGGTGGAATAGTCCGACATAGGAGCTGACCACCCGCACCGCTACGGCAGGCGTCCCCGAATTAGATAGATAGATAACTTTTGAGTTACATTATAAATTCAAGTATTAAAATACCAATCCACATAAATTTTCCTTAGCCACGATACAGCCAACACGTTTTCAGATCGCATCATGAATTTATAAGAAGTTCCCAATTTATGTAGAACCCAGAAAGAAGTTAAAGTTAGTTATTTGTTTGTTTTTCGTTCCGGTCACATCGTAAAAGTATTAATTTTATGTCAGATGCGAATGGAAACTCCAGAACATAATTTCACTTAAGTTAAGTCATTTAGATACTTAAAAAAGCATCATAGTGTCATCAAAAGCAAAAGCACCATACGCCCTGCAACCGAAACATCATCAGGAGATAAACTCCACAACTTTTAGTTTGTTTGGTTTGTAGAGATTGTAGAGTTTGTGATAGTGAACGTGTGTAGTGCTTGTGTTTTGTGGTGGCGGTGGTGGGGGTTTGTGCATTTGTTTTTACGAATCCTGCATGTATCAGATATGAAAACGGATAGTCCACTCTACATTAAGCATTATATATATTTTCTATTTACTTAATTGCGGGTTTAAAAGCCTTATAGCAAAATAATGTCATTGTTACTATTGTTTATATATAAGTACGTTAACCATAAGTGTTAGGTTAAAATTTATTTTAACTGTAAGAAAGGACCATTTAGATTTATATAGCCTCTTGGTAATGTTTTGGCCCTAAGATCACTTTGATTACTATGAGATACTTTGAATTTTAGTCATCCGTTAAAGATTTTTTTAAATATTTTTTTAGTTTTATCGTTGCTTTATAATGCAGTATAAGTATTGAAATAAATTACCTTATTTCTACAAACTGTGACAAACATTAATGTATCACCAGAACTAAATAGCTCCAAGTCCTACTTATTTTATCCAGTTACAAAGAATTTTAAATTAAGGAATCAGCCTAAAAGTGGTAATAAACTCCATTTGAGATTTAATTTGTTTTCTAAACAGTATGCATAAACTAATTATTTAAGCTAACTATGATATAAAGTTAGTACTTACGAAAATTAGGTCATAGTAATATTAACAGAGTCATAAAAGATAAATTAGCTGTCCACAGCTTTTTGAACCCGCTCACACTGTAGTTAACTTTTATGTAGGCTTCACAGGGCGTTATTAGAATTTTAGGAAAAAATTTCCTTACTAGCGCTGGCTTGTCGCGTTATATTAAATGCGCACAATATAAATTAGAAGTCTTATAAAATTGCCTGATTTAATTTACATTATATTATATATTGCATCAAGAATTATCTATATATCATTTTGTGATATATAAATAATTTAAAATAATCGAAAAGGTTAGTATGTGAAATGATGTCTCGAGATATAAACCAAAAATATGTATGTGATGTTGAGTATCAACTTATTCATTTATTTATAGAAACCACAAAAAAAAATATCATAAATTACTAACTAAAATGATGTACATACTATAGAGTATCATTTCAATTTGTCGTTGAGTATTAGTTACTAATTTTTAGTCCCTGTGTCTAAAGTCTAATAGAATAAAATATATGGAGCATAACAGATGTTCAACTAAAATAAAGTGTTTTAGTGAACATATTAATTGTGCCGTCATATATGTGGTAATGCAATAAGAATATCATGTTATTTCGTTTAACTAATGGAAGATTATAGCGAAACCTTTGTAATATTCATAGGAAAGGAATCTATTTCGTAGAGCTGAGCTTTTTTCTCGAAACCGTTATAAAAACACTTTCTTACTGCCCAACGAACAAACGGTTTTTTGTCTACAGCAGAAACCGTTTCTAAAAAATCACTCTCCAAAGTCGTTTCCACAAACAGTTTCAAGAAAATAAATTCTCAAATATACCTTGCATATATGAAACTAAAGCTGATATTTTTTGACTTTATAAACAAGTTTCTTTAGTTTAGCAGTTCTTCATCGGACCTATGGAACGGTTAGTGTCATAGGTCATTGAAATCGAAGAAATAAGAATAATTAGTGTTTTGGTCGCTGTTAATAAATTCGTGCCATTTCTAAGCGTCTTTTTGAAATATAGTGCCAAAATGAGCGTTTTTCGAGAAGATATTAATTATAAATAAAGTGTATTCGATATTAAACTTGTATAGTGTGTTAAGTATATGTAGTTTTAAAGCGTTTTTAAATAACTGTTTTTTGAAACCGTTTCCTTTGGTCTAATAAGTGTTTCGTTTCGTTGTTCAGTGTTCAGTGTTCACAAAAATAGTTTTTGCCCAGTTCTACTATTTCGATCTTTTTAGTAATCTATGGTATTATTATTTAGTAGGGATGTGACTTGGAGTAGAAAAATCGGTTAAAAATAAATCGATTTATAAAAAATCGACTATCTCGAAACTCACCGAAAATGTTAAAAAATTAACTTTTTTATTTTAATAATTAATAACAATAAAGACTTTAAAGAAAGAGAATTTAAGTGGGCAATTATGAATACAAAACAAATGCCCTGTTTGCAAAATTAGATTAAAATGAGTTGTTTACATGAGTATAATTTAACAAAGTATATGTTATCTTGAAAGAAAAAAAGAGGGTAATAAAGAATAAAAAGAGGGTAATTAATATAATTGATGTGTTTTTAATCCATTTATAATTTTTAAATAATCGTTTGTTAAAGATCGATTACTTTTTATCATCCCTACTCTTTAGTCCATGCGTCAAGTAATTAGTAAATATTTTCATCAACAAAAGTAATGAAAATGTTATAAAACTGAAAAATGTGGAAAGAATTACAGAAATCTCCAGCTTATTACATATTCATAGATAAAGTTCAAAACTATCATATTCTTGTCACGGACTATATACGAATATGGCACGTTTCCCATTCTGAAGAAGAATTACATACATATTTACAGGTGATATGTAATCAATATCTTAAAATTAAAGTGGTCATATATAGTTCATATAAAGCAGGTTTAAATTGAAAAACAAATATCATTTATTTAATGCCTATATTTAACTTTTCTGAAATGAACAATGTTAATTTAAGTTTTATCTTGACATTTATTCATTTTTACAGATAAGTAATTTTGGTTTGGAAATGGACAAGAATGAATTATTAGATAAAGGATTACAAATGCTCAAGAACCCAATAAAACTAAAAAGTATAAAGATATTTGTTGAGGAGAAAAAACTATCAGTTTCCATGAGTATGTCATTTGGATTCCCTTTAAAGTTAGCATTTAATTTGCAGGAAGGATCCCAAGAATTAGTAAGGGTATATTTTAATCTTAGTAAAACCCAACTCGCTCCAATGTGGATTTGTGGATTAAACATATCTAGCAATTTTTCAAGAGATATTTAGGTGCCATATCATCTTTAATTGATAAGCAAATAATAAGTTGTAAATAAGCACATCTAAGTACGTTTTTTTTAAACATATTTGCCAAGAGTTGGTCTCCCCATTCTGCCTAATTTCAATATCATAGAATATTATTTGATAGTTGCTATTTATTATCACTCTTCCTTCTATACTATTGTTATATCCATATCTGTTTATCAGACATGAAGGGTTGAGCCTTCTTCTCAACTTATCTTGTTTATTTTACCTGCAATAATTTTTTTTTTTAATTGTGATTTACAGTTTTTCCAAAAAATAACACAGCCAGCTTTGCTAACTATACAAGATTTAAGGAATAGTCAAAGTGAGTTACGTAAACTTTTAATTACCAAAGATGATGAAATTGAAGAGTATAAATCATTCGGAGGAAAAATCAGATATAGTAAGTACATTTACAATTTTTATTCAAAGTCAATTGACCTGTATAAAATCATAGTGTTATGATTTATAGTGTGAATAATTTTAATTAAAATCATTATAATAACAAACTAGTTCAAGAGATTGTATTTATTATATATTTAATAATGTATGTTTCATACAAACATAATAGAAGATCCTATAATTATTGGATTATGAGAAGAAGGACGTGAAAGATCTCATAATATGTGTTATTGTCACTAGATTTTGTTATTTGTATACTCCTATTGTTTTTACTACCACTGTTAGCATAAGCATATTAAATCTGATAAGGGGATACTACCTCATTATTTAATTACTATGCTGGATGTTTGTTATTATTGTATGTTGTTATTAATTTAGATTAATAAAAGATGTTTCAATTTTTTATTGTATCATGTATGTTTGAACACTTATTAAATGTATATATTGTTGATGGATTAATAAAAAACAATTCCAATAATTAGAATACATTTTTTTAATAATTTAAAGTTATTATGCAGTCTATTAATAAACAATAATATTTTGAATATGTACTATATAACCCTTTATTCATTCACATCTTACAGCTGCAATCCCTCCTTACAATGACAAAGAGCATATGGAAAAACATTGCACATACAACACACATTTTGGTGATGTTGAAGTACCAACAAATGTGTTGTCAAAAATAGTTGATGTACCTCAAGATACTTGTTTGATGTGAGTAACAATTATTTATTCTAAAATTATTATAAATTTGTCAGGGCTTTTGTATCCTTCTTCTTATTATATCATCTTATATATATCTTGTTAATATTATAAATTACATTTTAGTGGGACTTAAATTTTTCGAAACTCATCATATTTCTTAAAGAACTATATAACAATTTGCATGGTCATGTATCCCATGCCTAAGATACTTAAATGAAATGCATAATTTAATATTATTTAAATAATATGTCTAAAGTAATTAATGTAGAATAAATAAATATATATATATATATATATATATGGGACACTTACAAACATGCTCGTCCATCCCCAAAGTAAGTAAATCAATACTTGTGTTATGGATAAAAGACAACTGGTTAATATAAACATATAAATTTAAATACATATTTAAATACAAATACACAACCAGGCTTGAAAAACCAACAAATTGTTTATAGAAAATGTTCGCCGTCGGCTAGAATCGAACCCACGACCCACGGAGCTGAAGGTAAGGTCACTACCCATGGCACCAATGGGTCAGTCATAGTTTATATGTTATTATTATTTCAGTAAAGAAGAATTTATGGATAACAATGTATCAGTGAAGCAGGAGCCCGAATCACAAACATCAACAGCAAGTATAGATAATATAAATCTATTGAATAATATCAAGAATGAGAAATTAAAATTTCAGCCAATAAGAAAAAGAAAAATAAATCTGTGATGATCACTCTATAAAATAACCTCTAAGCATAAATTTTAAAATTCAATCAGATATGACTGGCCCGTTGTCGCTGTGGGTAGTGGCCCTGCCTTCAGCTCCGCGGGTCGCGGGTTCGATTCCCGCCGAGGGCCAACATTTTCTATAAACAAATTGTTGGTTCTCCGAGCCTGGGCGTGTATTTGTATTTAATCTTACATATGTAGTATATCTACCAGTTGTCCGTCACCCATAACACAAGTATTAAGTTACTTACTTTGGGGACGGACTACCGTGTGTGTATCTAAAATATATATATATATATATATATATATATATATATATATATATATATATATATATATATATATATATAGTTATCCCTTCTAGGAGTTGTTTGATCAAGCGGTACGTATAATCAGTTCTAAGTTGATCCGTTCGGATTTGTTGATCCAGGCCCGATTTGTTGATCCAATACAATTTTACATCACATTTGTTGGCTCCGCTTCGGATCAACAAATGATGAATACTGTTTCTCTGTAAGTACTCAATAATTATACAAATCCACTCCGTAGTTATTTGATCCGATTCAAACGCGCCAATCACAGAGCAGATCGTCACCGAACGTACTCCGTACTTTGACCCCGGCATTCAAGGCTATTTCAAGGTTGAGTTTGCAGTACATTATTAAGCATGCAGATTTCAAAGAAATGTAGTTGAAGGATCTGATGGTTCTAATTGAAATTATAACATTTAGGAATAAGTGTTCTTGAATAAGAGGCTGAATTAATATTTAAAAAAATCCCTAAAAAATCCCTCCTTTCTGCCTAAAAGAAATTCTTAAAATCTTAAATCTTATAAAGTACATGTAAAAAAAGGTATATTATTACTTTTGTATTATGGAATTGCGCAAAGTAGCGCCTACTTCAAGTTTTAATTTTTAAGTTACTTGTTTTAAGGCGCTCCAGGCGAGGGTGTAAGAGGGAGGCTCGTCCCATTCAGTCTCTTCAAGTGTCAACGTCACCTGCTCGTGGTGCACCCTGCAGATAACCAACGAGGATCTGGCGACCGATTAATGGTCGTATAACCATTTCTGTCCAGCTGACCCAAATACCAGACCGACAGTGAACAGCAGCACTGACGGTGCGACATTGTCAGCACTACAATCGCCAACCCGCATGCCGAGCGTGGTGATTACTCGCAAACCCTTCACATGATGTTATCACAATATAAACCACAGCCCCTAGTTCCCAGCTCTGGCAGCGGAATAAATAACGGCGTAGCAGGGGGTTTCGAGAATTTCCGGCAAAAAATCCGCTGCTAACCACGAAAACCACGTAGCAACGTGAGACGCACGAATTTTGAGGGAAGAGAAGATGGAAAAGGGAAGATGGAAAAGGCAAAGCTTGGCAATTGAAGCGGCACAGAGGTGAGAGTAGGGCAATTTGGATACGGGCTACGGAACCACATGGGCCAGATGTTGGCGGATTTCTCGAAGAGAGAGGATCTCTACATGATGAATTCTTTTTTCAAGAAACAGCTGCATCGAAAATGGACCTGGATAATCCCGATGGTTCCACGAGAAATGAGATCGACTTCATCATCTCGACCAGACGTTATATATTTAATGCTATATCTGCGATCAATACTGTAAGGAATGGGAGCGATCACCGTATGGTTAGAGGCACATTGAATATATGCGTACAGCTGGAAAGATCCAGACTGGTGAAGTCTACGCTTTGACCCATTTGAGCTCATATCCAAAATCCCATAAAGTTCCAACTCGATCTGATGAACCGTTTTGATTGCCAAACTGACTGCGCTGTGACTGTGGACGATTTAAACAACATGCTGGTGGAAACCGTCCATATGGTCCAAACTTTATAAGAAAAGTCGTAAGAGAACCAATAAATTCTCGACACAGACTCTCATGCCCATGAATGAAAGGAATAAAATGAGATTAGTGTATCCATAGGGTGTAAGGAGGAGGCTCGTCCCAATCAGTCTCCTTAATTGTCAACCTCACCTGCACGTGGTGCACCCTGCAGATTTACCAACGAGGCTCTGGCGACCGATAAATGGCGGTATAACCATTTCATTTTGCTGACCTAAATACCAGACCGACAGTGGGCAGCAGCTCTGTCGGTGCGAAACGGTCAGCACTGCGATCACCAACCCGCATGCCAAGCGTGGTGATTACCGGCAATACCCTTCATGGCATTACAAAATAAATCACAGCCCCTAGTTCCCGGCAGCTCCGCTATTCCCAGCTCTGGCAGCGGTTTGGGTAACGGCGGGGCAGGGGGTGTCAAGAATCTCCGGAAGAGATTCCGCTGCCAACCCCGACGACTGGACCTGGCAACGTACAACGCACGCACTTTGAGGGAAGACGAAAAGATACTCGAGCTGGAAGAAATAGTAAGTAAGTTGCGGTGGGACGTGATAGGATTATCTGAAGTCCGAAGAGAGGGGGAGGATACGATGATCCTAAAATCCGGCAACTTGCTTTACTACCGGGAGGGAGAACAACAGTCCCAGGGTGGTATCGGGTTTCTCGTCCACAAGTCCCTTGTCAACAACATTGTTGAAGTCGAGAGTGTGTCGAGCAGGGTCGCGTTCCTTATACTCAGAATTACCAAACGGTATTCGCTGAAGGTCATACAGGTTTACGCACCGACATCGGCACATCCAGACGAAGAGGTGGAGGCCATATATGAGGATATATCTAGAGCCATGCATGCCTCTAAAACCTTCTACACTGTTGTGATGGGGGATTTCAACGCAAAGCTGGGCACGCGAAGCGGCACAGAGGTGAGAGTGGGGAAATTTGGATACGGGCAACGGAACCACAGGGGCCAGATGCTGGCCGATTTCTTGAAGAGGGAGGACCTCTATATGATGAATTCTTTCTTCAAGAAACGGCCGCATCGAAAATGGACCTGGATTAGTCCCGACGGTTCCACGAGAAACGAGATCGACTTCATTATGTCAACCAGGCGTCATATATTCAATGATGTCTCTGTGATCAACACCGTAAAGACGGGGAGCGATCACCGCTTGGTCAGAGGCTCATTGAATATATGCGTACAGCTGGAAAGGTCCAGACTAGTGAAGTCTACGTTCCGACCAACTCGAGCTCATATTCAAAACCCTGAGAATTTCCAACTCGAGCTGATGAACCGTTTTTGATTGCCTAGCTGACTGCGTTTCTGTGGACGATGTAAACAACAGGTTGGTGGAAACTGTCCATACGGTGGGGTCAACATTTTATAAGACACACCGTAAGAGAACCAAAAAATTCTCGACCCAGACTCTCAAGCTCATGGATGAGAGGAACGAAATGAGGCTACAATCTTCGGTGGACGCGACGCGCTACCGTCTGATCAATAAACAGATCTCTAAGGCTCAGAAATGTGACCTGCGACACTTCAACACCGAATACATTCGTGATACCATTGAGCGTAACAGGGGCTCAAAAGTGTTCGCAAGAGATCTGTCTATTGGGCAGAGGCAGCTGACGCGATTGAAGACCGATACTGGTAGTATCATTTCATCTCGTCCTGAGATTTTGAGAGAGGTTGAGAGGTTCTATGGGCAGTTATACACCTCAACACAACAGCCTGTTGTCAATTTGGCAAAAGATCCACGAACCAAGTTGACCCGACACTATACCGAAGATATCCCGGACGTCAGCCTATACGAGATTAGTATGGCTCTGAAACAACTCAAGAACAACAAGGCTCCAGGTGACGACGGAATCACAACCGAACTCCTGAAGGCGGGTGGTAAACCGGTACTTAAAGTCCTTCAGCGACTGTTCAATTCCGTCATTCACGAAGGTACTATGCCGGAAGCATGGTACAGGAGCGTGGTGGTTCTTTTCTTCAAGAAAGGAGATAACGCCTTATTGAAGAATTATAGACCCATCGCGCTGCTGAATCATGTTTATAAGTTGTTTTCGAGAGTCATAACGAATCGTCTCGCTCGTAGGTTCGACGACTTCCAGCCTCCCGAACAAGCCGGTTTCCGAAAAGGCTATAGTACCATAGACCACATATTCACGCTGCGGCAGGTTATACAGAAGACCGAGGAGTATAACCAGCCACTTTGCTTGGCGTCTGTGGACTATGAGAAGGCCTTTGATTCGGTGGAAACATGGGCTGTGTTAAGATCGCTCCAGAGATGCCGAATCGACTATCGGTACGTCCAAGTGCTGAAGTGTTTGTATGAAAACGCCACAATGTCTGTCCGTATCCAAGACAAAACTACGAGACCAATCCAAATGCGGCGAGGTGTGCGACAGGAAGATGTCATCTCCCCGAAGCTGTTTACCGCTGCATTGGAGGACGTCTTTAAGCTTTTGGATTGGAACGGATACGGCATCAACATCAACGGCGAGTACATCACTCACCTTAGATTTGCCGACGACATAGTCGTTATGGCAGAGTCTCTGGAGGACCTTAACACAATGCTCGACGACCTCAGCAGAGTATCTCAACAGGTGGGCCTCAAAATGAACATGAGTAAGACAAAAATTATGTCAAACTCGCATGTTCCGCGCCACCCGGTCATCGTTGAGAACTCTGCACTCGAAATTGTAGACGAATATATATACCTGGGACATACGGTCCAGCTAGGTAGGTCCAATTTTGAGAAAGAGGTTAGTCGCCGAATCCAACTCGGATGGGCAGCGTTCGGGAAGCTACGCACATAGTGCGGAGAACCGATGGACGTTGGGGTCTCAAGGTGTTGGAATGGCGACCCCACACCGGAAAGCGCAGCGTCGGCAGACCCCCAACGAGGTGGACAGACGACCTCAAAAAGGTCGCGGGGAGCCGCTGGATCCAAGCGGCGCAAGATCGTATGGTGTGGAGATCCCGCGAAGAGACCTACGTCCAGCAGTGGACGTCCATCGGTTGACGAAGAAGAAGAGAAGAAGTATCCATAGACAGATTTCTTAAGGGCAAAAGTGCGACCAGCGACAGTTCAACACCGATTACATTCGAGGTACTATAGAGCGTAACAGGGGCTCAAAAGTTTTCGCAAGACATCTGTCTATTAGGCAGAGGCAGTTGACGTGATTGAAGACCGATATTGCTATCATTTCGTCTCAAGTGTCTTCCAGGCAGAAACCTACGCTATCATGGAATGCGCCAGGAGATTGAAAGAAACACAAACAGCAGGTAATATAGTTATATAAAGCGACAGTCAAGCGGCATTAAAAGCACTCGACCGTATAGAAACGACTTCAGCCATAGTTAAAGAATGCAAACAAGCATTAAATGAACTATCTGAAGCTGGTGAAGTAACGATTGCATTGGTCTCAGGGCACTACGGCCATGCAGGTAATGAAAAAGCTGATGAATTAGCAAGAAAGGGAGCGAGTCAGACTTTTATAGGGCCTGAACCCTATCTCCCAATTGCTAACACTATCATAAAGCGTGTTATAGGTAAAATAATAGAAATAGAAGCTAACAAAAGATGGAGAAAGGAAACAAACACTCAGACAGTCGAAGCTATTCCTCAAATCTTTCGATACAAAGAAGACCAAGCAGCTAATATCTCAGAGTAGGGAAAATGTGTCAATTATAACACGTATTACTACGGGGCACTGCCTGTTAAACAAACACCTGTCGATAATGAGAATAAAGGAAGATTCAGCGTGCCCAGAGTGTGGAGTAGAAGAAGCGAGTCTTCACCTTATAGCTGAGTGCCCTATGTACTCGCCAGTAAGATGGGAGATACTAGGTGAGGATGAACTTGCAGTTAAGGACTTGGCTGATATCCCCTTCAGGGACATTATCAGGTTTACAAAAGCTACTGGTAGATTAAAGCAGGTGACACTGCCGAGACATCAGTGATACCCATGTCCCAACATGGGGAAATGGGTGGAATAGTCTGACATAGGAGCTGACAGAACGCACTGCTACAGCAGGCGTCCCCGAATTAGATAGATGGATAGATCATTTCGTCTCGACCTGAGATTTTAAGAGAGGTTGAGAGGTTCTATAGGCAGTTATACATTTCATACTGTTGTCAATTTGGCAAAAGATCCAAGACCCAATTTGACTCTACACTATACCGAAGATATACCACCGGACGTCAGCCTAACGAGATTATTATTACTCTCAAACAACTTAAGAACAACAAGGCTCCAGATGATGAAAAAATGACAACCTAACTACTGAAGGTGGATGAAGAACTGAAAAACTACCTCAAGTCCTTCAGCGATTTAATTCCGTTATTTATGAAGGTATTATGCCGAAGGCATGAGACAGGAACGTGGTGGTTCTCTTCTTCAAGGTGACGTCTTATTGAAGAATTACAGACCCATCTTTCTGCTGAATCATGTTTATAAGTTGTTCTCCAGAGTCAAAACGAATCTTCTCGCTGGTAGGTTCGACGACTTCCAGCCTCCCGAACAAGCCGGATTCCGAAAAGGCTAAAGTACTATAGTACCACATATTCACGCTGTGGGAGGTTATACAGAAGATCGAGTAGTATAACCAGCCACTTTGCTTGGCGTTTGTGGACTATGAGAAGGCCTTTGATTTGGTGGAAACATAGGCCGTATTAAGATGGCTCCAGAGATGCCGAATCGTCTATCGGTGCGACCAAGTGCTGAAGTATTTGTACGAAAATGCCACAATGTCTATCCGTATCCAAGACGGCGAGATATGAGACAGAGAGATGTCATCTCCCGGAAACTGTTTACCGTTGCATTGGATGATGTCTTTAAGCTTTGGATTGGAACGGATATGGCATCAACATCAACGGCGAGTATATCACTCACCTTAGATTTGCCGACGATATAGTCGTTATGGCAGTCCTGAAGGACCTTAACATAATGCACGACGACCTCAGTGAGTAACTAAACATGTGGGCCTTAAAATGGCTCAGAAGATGTTGAAGATGATTGTAACTTGTAACTTATTTTGACAGTCTATATTATTATGAACTATTAAATATTATTAATAAAAATAATTTTGTTATCTCTCATTATTCAAACTATAATTAAGTATGTAATACAATATTATTTTAAAATTTAACGCCGTTTGAAACCATATTTCGTTTCATTTCATGCAAAAAAGTGCAGTCCAGAAATAGTTCTTACTAATAGGTAGTTTCGAATTTCAAATATATGTCAGAATGCCCCGGACGATGTTAAAAATAAAGATTTATATTAGATCAACTTATGCCTATTGATACAGAATTATATAGTAGCAATGACCTCTGGGGCCGACGTTGACAGGTGGGGCATCTCACTCATTATATATCAAACATGGATCAAAAAGTGTCTAGAATGTATTGGATTTTAAGATCAACTAATGCTTAACGGAGACTTTAGCAAAAACCGTTAGCAGGAGCCACAAAATAACCAAAAATATGAAACGAAAAATATAGAGTCTACTAGTGCATCATAAAATATGAGTGAGTGACACGATATGTCAATCAAATATATCCTTTTTGTCATTGTGAATACAACTCAGGAGCCATTAAAACAGCTAATTTAAGTGGATCAAACAAGTACTTAGAAAAATTGCGTGATCAAACAAGTAGCAGAAAAGGACTATATATATATATATTTATATATATATATATATATATATTATATATATATATATATATATTATATATATATATATATATATATTTTAGATATGTTAGTTGACTTATAGCAGTGCTATGTAGTGCTGGTTATATTAGTTATTTGGTAAGTCTCACAATAGAATAACTTATTTGTCACTTTTAAATCTTCAAACATTAACAGTTTATCTTAAAATGAATTCGATATGCATTTGTTTGAAAACAAAAATCTGTTTTTAGTTGAGTAATATAAATTTAATAGGCTGATTGATATGTAACATGCATCATGTGAAAAAAGTGCTGGTATAATCTAATATGAATTTAATTTTTATATTTTCAATACCGCCGTGTGGTATCCGGCTTCATAGAATAGACCACCCTCATTTCTTACCGAGGTGTCGTAATAGGCGACTAAGGTAAGTGCCGTGTGGTATTCGGCTTCATAGAATAGACCACCCTCATTTCTTACCGAGGTGTCGTAAAAGGCGACTAAGGTAAGTTGACGTCAGGCAGGCGGCCGGTCGTAAAATACGTAGCCAAATCATATGACATGTTTGTAACGTGTTGTTCCGACCCCACTTAGAGTGGGATAAGGGCAGGAGAATGATGATTTTATATTTTTAATACATTTATAATATAGAAGCATAGCTGAGCAGCAGGTTATTGAACAATAAATATACATAAATAAGGAAAAACCTTTCATTGAATAAAAGGAGTTTTTTTTTGGAATTATACAGGGAGTTCAAAAAACAGATTGTATAATAAATGTTTATTTAGTTTTTTAAGTTACACAGGCAGTCCACAGTTGTGCATCTGAAAAATTTATAGTACTTAGAGCATTTATTCATTTGTTCATTACTTAATATAATAATACAAACACTGTGTAGGGTTTTTTGATGTACTAGTATAAATTATTCGTTGTATTATTTTACTATGAACTTTAGCTTACTTAATAAAAACATTTGGTCAAATTCAATGTTGCATATGACAGTACATGCAAATTTGTTCTTTTTATAGTAAGAATTATTTATTTTATGAAATTTTGTACAAGGAATACGTTTTTAATGAAATTGTGATAAAATTTTAAAGTTACAATACAGTCACGATGGTAAGCTACCAGTAATCAGAGTATATAAAATGAAAGTAAAATGTATTAACTATATTTATGTTAAGATAAATTGTGGAAGCGTTAATCAGCCGAGTAGCGTCGGGAAACTACGCGAAACCTATGCGTCTTAAAACCCCTGAGAGCTTGAACAACGTCTATAAAATTCACTGGCCAGATGGCCAAAGATAGATGGCGTAAAGATTTACGCCCAAAACATAACGGTTTTTTTAATTGTACCCCTAATTGATAGTTCAGTCAATAGAAGATACGCCAATGTTAACTGACATCGACTAGGACTGCTTTAAAGTAACGACTCATCCATTCAGTTGGTCATCTATAGGCCGACCGATTTATAGAAGTAGGCGTTACTTTGCGGATTTTCATATTACAAGCACTATAATATAACTACTTTGCTATAATCCGCACGGGTTAAGTGAATGCATGCAAAGATAATGTGTATGAAGTAGGCAAAATTTACGCACCTTATACATGTGCACACACCTATTTTTATTATTATACATGTATACACCTTGCACCTTATACTCAGTCTTCGAGAGCAGGGTACAAGGTAGGACGAGAACGGGGACTGAGGTAGGTGTGGGAGGCAGGCGCTCGTAGCTTGATATACAAGAGTTTACCGCCCGCAACTACCTCAGTTCCCGTTATTCTACCTCCTAGCCTTTGTACCCGCACCCGAGGACTGAGTAAAACGGTTGGCCTATAACAAGCACTATAACAGAACTATTTTGCTATAATCCGCACGGGTTAAGTGAATGCATGCAAAGATAATGTGTATAAAGCAGGCAAAATTTACGCACCTTATACATGCAGGACAAGCCACCACACGCAACCCAAGGCGCCTCCACCAGCAACAACGCACACAAGCAGCACACACAACCACCACCACAATCTCGACGATCGTTTCGCTCCGAAACTGAAGCATCATCAGGAGGATAGGCTCCACGACAAAAATCGCAATGACGCATTGCAATCGTTGAGATTGTGGTGGTGGTTGTGTGTGCATTGATGCTGGTGGAAGCGCCTTGGGGTGCGTGTGGTGGCTTGTCCTGCATGTATAAGGTGCGTAAATTTTGTCTGCTTCATACACATTAGCTTTGCATGAATTCGCTTAACCCGTGCGGATTATAGCAAAGTAGTTCTGTTATAGTGCTTGTTATAGGCCAACCGTTTTACTCAGTCCTCGGGTGCGGGTACAAAGGCTAGGAGGTAGAACAACGGGAACTGAGGTAGTTGCGGGCGGTAAACTCTTGTATATCAAGCTACGAGCGCCTGCCTCCCACACCTACCTCAGTCCCCGTTCTCGTCCTACCTTGTACCCTGCTCTCGAAGACTGAGTTAAACCGTTAGCCTGTAGAAAAATTCATACACCGAAACATCTACGTATTAGAGTTGCCTATTTCTGTTGAGATCATAAAATATGAATTATTATAATAAAATTTGTGATTGTATTATATCATTATTACAAACAGATTTATTGCTATATATAGACTATATAACAAAAATTAAAAAAAACGAACCACAGTAATGTTCAATTTCCTTTTATGTTGTAGATGATTAACCAATATAGCGGTTTACTATATAATGATTTGATGTACATTCATGACCATCGTATCAATTACTCCTTATCTATGTTTTGCCCTTTTAATTAACCTTTACTCCAATACTATTTCTTAACAACTTTACTCAGATTATTTAATATATTATAACAAACGCATCTACATATTTAAGAAGTTTAAAACTTTCTAATAAATCAGTTATTTAAATTCGTAGTGTTTTTATTGAGCCTTCACATTTTTTTAAATAAAACTGATGAGCGATAGCATCATTGCAAATAATTTGCATAAAAGGCTTATTAGTGTATATTTAATTAAAATTACTTACATACATATAAAATTATTTTTGTTAAAAAATACAGCTACAAGATAAAAGAAGTAATGTTATTGAATGATTTAGATGAATTTTGTTAATATTTGTGATAAAAATAAAAACATGGCAATGAATGAAAAAAATGCAAGTATTACAAACAAAATCAAGGAAACTTTTTGTCTTAGGTACATAGTAATATAAGGTAAATACATCGCTAAAGATTGCAGAGTTTATAAAGTAGCTACTTATTTAAAGAGTATCAGAAACTTAATAGCTATTATTAAAAACAAATATTGTGAAGCACATTTCTAGGTATAGTTAAATTAAGACGTTTTCCAGATTAAATAGACTTACGCCAAACGAGTTTTAGGTTTGAACTTCATCGTCGTAATTCTATTTCTTTGGTATATATTTTTTAGCATAAAACAATATGAATTTTATGCCTGTTTCTTTACTGCTGTTTTAAACAGATGCAACTCATTGAACCGACGCTATGTTTAATCCAGAACGCAGAAAATTTTCCTAAATTTTATCTATATTTCTGAGTTTAATACTTTTGGTAAGAACTCCTTAGTTAGTGGAAGGGTTTTGGAAACGTAATGTAAACAAAAAATATTACAGGTGAAGTATAAATTTATATTAAGAATAATATAAACAATTGGCACTTTAAGCGCCGCCCAATACCGATATTGTTAAATATTTTTCCAAAAAATTTAACTTTTAACATTTCTGTATACATACAAAAATTTCAGAAACAAAGAATTTCACTAATTTCACAAATATAAATTTCAGCTTAGTGTACTTAATGGGGCAATAAATATTGTTTTAATATAATAAAAAGTTATGTTTTTTAAAACTGAAATACATATAAAAAACAAAAGTTTTTTTTTAAGAAGATATGGCCTTTTTATGGACATTTTTGAATATGATTTCTTAACTTTCTTCAAAGAATTGTTAATAAAATTATAACAGGATTCGTAAAAATTTGTAGAAAAATTTATTAGATTAGGTATTCATTCACTTGGCCTGATGTGTTTTTGTCTTAGAAATACTTAATCGTTATTTATTCTTTCTAATATACTATATATTTTAAATAATCACAAATTCGATAGTGGTAAAACGCGCTAAGAGCACACAAGTATAATATAATGCTAAAGCGTGCGTACAGTCTCTATAAATAGGTCAGAATTTCAAAAATACATGCTTTATTAAATATGCATGTATCTTACAAATTAAAAAAGTGATGGATGTAAATGTGTAAAATATTTTTAATAAAGATTATTATCTCTATTAAAAATAGTAAGTAAAGCAAGTAAGTAGTAAGTATGGTAATTAATAGTAGTAACGCAAAATGCAATGACTGCAATATATTATCTTACAATAGTATGTTAAACTACGCCGTGTGGTATAGAATAGAATAGACCACCCTCCTTTCTTACCGAGGTGTCGTAGAAGGCGACTAAGGTATGTGCTGTATGGTATCCGGCTGCATAGAATAGACCACCCACATTTCTTGCCGAGGTGTCGTAAAAGGCGACTAAGGTAAGTTGACGTCAGGCAGGCGGCGGTCGTAAAATACGTAGCCCAATCATGTGACAACATGTTTGTAACATGTTGTGCCGACCCCACTTAGAGTGAGATACGGGCAGGAGAATGTATAATAATATGATAAACTAAGCCTTCGTTCTTCGTAATGAAATTATAAAACAACCTTGTCTACAATAGAAAACGGAAACGTTTAATTGAATTTAATTTACATATTTGGTTCCGTTTGTTGCTAACGTTGCTCATGGGCATTAAGTTTAATTTAAGTTTAAAAAACAGCTGCATATCCACAGTCAACACATCCCATTTAATTTATCATAGTTTAATATAAGATAACACCGTCCTCAATTCTACAGAAAAATGTAATGAAATTTCAAGATGAAAGATTTTAGGGATAATGATCCCTAATGATTAGATACATCTTAACTTAATAAATCTTATTATTACCTAATACTATAAATGTACTCTTAAGGAGAGATATGTTCCATCAATCCAGAATATAATAAATTTATAATAATCAACAGGCTTATTTATTTTGAAATTCCGACCTCACTACCTGACTAACTACATTATTGAAAACAATGTTTTAATTTTGATATAATTGCAAAATCTTAAAGTACAAGACAATAGAGTTCATTATCTATATTAAAATTAATACTTAACATTTAAAGCATATGCAAACTCATTAATTATCTTCAATTTCGTACTACCTCCATTATTATAAGAGGGCGATTTGAAACAATTTAATTAGTACTTCTCTAAATTCCTTTAATTTATCTCATTGATCTTCTGTAAATCATAGTATTTTAATTCTTTAAGAACCAATTAAACCGACGTTAAGGAAATTTGCTTACGTATTGAATGAATGATTAATACATATACAGATGTGTTCCGTGTATAGGTGTAGTCTATAGGATATTTAGAACATATTTCCTATGTCCCAAAAACATGATTTACTTGCAATATTCGTAATCACTTTTCTATAATAACATTGCCGATATCATACCAAGGTACTTCTTAACAATTTCCTTGACAGAAGCGTCTCGACAACTGACGGTGAGGGGTGTCTTACAAAAATCTTTTTTTTTCGTTTTGTTGATCTTAAAACTTGATACATTTGCGTGTATTCTGGAAACTATTATATAATAAGACTAACAACTACACTTCGACACGTCTGTTTCGGATTCAGATGGCTTTATGACGTTATCACGTTCCTTCAACTCGAAAGCATCAGCCTGTAAAATAAATATTTCGTTATAAAATTTAATTAAAAATCTTACGTCGTTGTGTTTAACTAACTGTCAGATATGACAGCAAATATAGAAATTTGTTAAGAATTCAACCCGAAATGAATCACTGTAAATTACAATTTGTTATCGATTTTTCACTAAATTAGCTGACATTTTATATAAACCCAATGAATAAAACCAACAATACGCGGTTAATTTTTTGCAATAATCAGTAAATCTATTATTGCAAAAAATCAACTTGATTTTTAAGATATAGATATAAGATTAGTTTCTGCCCGCGGCTTCGCTCGCGAGGAATTTGGTCTGAAACAGTATCTATTTTATTAAATTTATGATTCACAATTTTGGTGATAGTGGCTTCCACATAAAAGATAGATATATGCCGTCGCGGACTTTTATTTAGAACTATTAAAGACAAACAATACTACGGTACATCATCTTTGTCTAACTCTAACGGTTTAGGCAGCGTACGTCGAGATAGCTCTCAGAGGCCAGATTTTTTCCGACTTTATTGATATGTATCGTTATATTACATAAAATGATCACAAATTGTAGACTATATGTTATTCCTATGTATAACATATATAACTGTAAAGTTTCATCCAAATCAGTCCAATAGTTTTTTCGTGAAAGAGTAACAAACATCCATCCATACTCACAAACTTTCGCATTTATAATATTAGTAGGATTAGGAGGATAGGATAAGACATAAGAGCTTAGAATTTGCTTAATATTATTTGGCAGGCGATTTAAAATCTAATTTTGTGTGGTCATTGTATTGTAACTAGTTAATTTATAAATTCTTTGAAGTTGCCATATAATTTGGAGAAAATATTAAGTCACTGGTCCTGTTATCGCTAACATCAAATAAAAAATAAGGTGGGGAAAAATTAATTCAATCCAACTGTCGTTGTATCAGTACTAGACTGTTTAGAACATTCCATGAATGGCCTGACGAAAAGAATGGATACGTCTTACACGTGAGGTAATTATAAGTAGGATAATAACAGTAACTTAGTAATAAAAAAATATTGACCCAAATATTGAAAAAAACTCGTGAGACGAGAACAAAAACAAAAATTGTCCACACTCTAAGCGGATGTCCGATGGTGCCAAAACCGTTTGAGTATCGTGTTGCAGGAATTTTTACATCGTATATTCGGGGTTTTATCATCCGGTAATATAATGCGTTTGGGAAAGTATCTTAAACCACACACGCATCGTTATAAATTCCTTAAAAAACCGAATGCGTTGGACATGCAATGCTCGGTTAATAATTTTATTTTCAATTTATAAATATTAATTGTCAACCTTTTCGGATCGCAGTATATTACAAGACTGTCACATACAAAGGTCAACGCCAATCATCACCAAGCTTGGCTGGCAGATTCGTGATTGTGGTACTAACACTGATACCTGGTTCAGTAGGTACATTCTGTAGGTTTTACGGCTATTAATCGGTCGTTTCTATATATTTATTTATTTTTATATTTTGGATACAATCTGGGACTAGAATTAGACTGTTAACTAACTATAATGTTCGTATTTTTTTATTACGGTCTAATAAAAAATTTAAAGCAACATAGTTCAAGTTAACAGATTCATATGGTATTCAGCAATGTTACATATCTTTTGTTAAAAAAATTGAAAAATTTTTAAAAGTCGATATAGCATAAATCCTTCAAAAACATTTGAAAAATCATTATATAAGACGTAATTAATATTTCCTAGTTAGGAAAATAATATATAAATACCTTAGTCTCTCGATATTCGCGTATTTTCCTGGCTAATGTCAGGAAAGCTTCCTCTATATTGATATTGCTTTTGCAAGATACTTCGAAGAACGGCATTTCAAAATCGTCAGCAATCTACAAATATGAGATAATAAAAATTGGTGTAAGTATTTGGGAACAGCTGTAAGTTCTAATAACATAAATGAAGTACACAGACGTCACCACAATTTTTTTAGAAGTAATTGTTTTATATAAATTTACATGCACATTGACACTTTGTGTAGTTTTAGGAATTCTATTTTAAGCATAGTAAAGTTCTGAAAAAGAAATTTATGTAAAATCGTGATTTTATGAGCCCTAATTTCTGTAGAGAATACATTATACCATATAAGAATAAGAATAAGAATAAATTTATTACGTCACACCATTGTATAGTGAAGAAATGAAAATAGTAAAAAAAAAACACAAGAAAAGAAAGTCACATAAATCAACATTAAAATATGAGTGTGACGCAAAAAGGATCACCACTCAGATTATTTGGAGGGGGAGGTTGCCCCCTAACCTGATTTTCAGTGGCTCCTTTGAGTCGTGCGCGCGACAATGCTACTATGTTTAATTTGAAACAAAAAAATAAACAAAATAAGATAAATATAACAATAACAATAAAATAATAATTATTTTTCATAGAAATAATTAAGTACAGAATTGAAGTAAAACAAAATAAAATAACAATATAATATCATTAAATAGACGTAATTATAATAACTTAATATTTGGGTTTTAATAATAATGTGAATTACTACACGATAACAGTATAAAACAATAATGTACTTATATACTTATACTTATAATGGAACATGCTGTGCAAGCTCAGCGGTGATACCTTATTAAAAACTTATGTGTCTAATCGATAATTGCAATTTATCACACGCTTTTCGGTGAAGGAAAACATCGTGAGGAAACCTGCATATCTCTAGAGAATTCTAGGGATCTGTGGACCTATCAATCTGTGCAGCGTGGTAGGTCTTAACGCTTATAATTGCTTTTGTAAATTTAACATGTGCATTTTTAGTTTAAATTTAAAGTACATAACAGATCCCAAGCAACGAATTGGAGGAGGTAAATTGTTCCAACATTTGGTTGCTGCGTATTTAAAACTACCCCGAAAACACGCTGAGCCATGTAAATAAGTACTAAGCATAAAGGAAGCTGATCTGGTTGCATATGTTTTATTAATATCTCTCATCCATTTGAGTTTATTATAAAGATAGGATGGTTGCTTATACTTCACTATGCCGAACAATAATGTCGCAAAGTGAAGCTGCATGCGTGAGTCCATCTTTAAAAACCCAGCATCATTCAAGTATGGTGTTACGTGTGCTCGTGATGGAATATATCATATCATATCAAACCTTCTGGAACTGACAACTTTTACCCAATATTGTAATATTAATATTGTCTAACTTGCTACTGCTTATTTTTATTTACAATTTAAAAATACTTGCAAACATTTATAGATATTATATCACTAAGAATTAAGAAGCATAATACCTTTTGGCCCCTGTCTTTTGGAACTGCCCGATGATTGTCGTGAACGTCACATTTATTGCCGACTAAAACTTTTATTACATCTGGTGATGCATACTGAAAATAAATATTACAATGGTTTTAGATACACACTTAATTTATGTTTTAAAATCATCACTTGTAGTCAATCATATGCAAATTTGTAGAGCTAATATTATAACTTTAAGTATCTTTAATTGTTTTCATTACTCAGAATTTATATTTTTTGGTACCGAAATAGGCGTAGTAGTATTTATCGGTACTTAAGTTTTCGTAAGTTAAACGTCTACAAAGCAAGTTGCCGATGTTTGTATGCCGAAAGCCGACCAACTGTCTTTTGATCGAATTTATAAAAACTTATAGTTTTGTTGAAATATCGCAAATGGCAGTGGTATTCGGATATCGCGATATCCAGTACCACGCTGTAATTTCTGTAGACCAAGTTCGATCATACGATTTTTGACAGAACTGTAGAATTCTAACTAGTACCTATAAGTGGTTGCTCAAGCAATTTCTCCTGATAAAAAATTACACAAATAAACCTAACTTTGAACTCCTTAGTACCAGTTGAGAGTATCAAATATTTTTGTACGTGTGTGTACATTTATATTAGTTCTATTATTTAGGCAATCGATTATTTAATCGTTGAATATTGCTGTAGTCGCTTATTCCATTGTTATGACTGATATGACTCACGCTCTAAGTGCTAATGAGTATCAGTGACGTACTTAATGGTTAGTTATACTTCCATATAAAAGTATCAACTTATTTCAAATTATTTTAGGGTTGTCTGGAAGAGGTCACTGAACAGTGATAAGGCCGCCCTTTGCTCGCTTTACATTATTATAAGATTTAACGTTTTCTGTATTTTTTCTTGTATTATACATAGTGTTATTTTGTGCAATAAAGATACTTATCTATCTTATGAGTAAAATATTGATTTTATATAATATCCAAATCTAAAATTTTCTCATTGAATCCTGCATGTATCGGGTATGAAAAAACCGGATAGTCCACTAAGCATTTAGCGCTATATATATTTTCTATTTACTGTATCGCGGATTATAGAAAATAATTTTATTATTACTTTCGTATTATGGATCTCCGCAAAGTAACGCCTAATTCTATAAATTATTTACCATTTACAGTTGGCCCTAATTGACAAATAAGTGCAAAAGAATTATCATCAATTCCAACACCTCTGTTAGTAGCATCTTCATATGCCAAGAAAGCTGACTCGTTTTTTTGACATATAAATTTTGCGATTCAACGCGAAAATGCAGTTAACATTCTTGGGACCACTCTAAATGGATGTGGTAACTTGATTATATGTTAAAAGTTTATTTTTCTTCTAAATAAAAAAAGATAAATATATAATAACATAATTACAATTTATTATTTATTTACAACCAAAACATACAAGTTGTATCTATCTTTAATTACTTAATACACTAGTACTATACAAATCATAATATAATTTACCTCTTGTATATTCCTTAACCAGTACGATAAATGGTTAAAAGATTCGAGATTAGTGATATCATACATGAGGATTATTCCCATAGCACCTCGATAATATGCTGTAGTCAAAGTTCGAAATCTTTCCTGACCCGCTGTATCCCATATTTGGAGTTTAATGGGTACTCCATCCAAATTTATTATCTTTTGTTTGAAATCTATGCCTGTAAATTCAAAACTGGTATGTTATTAACTGTCATTACTATCGAAATTGCTATCGAAAAATCTACAACAAAAGCCAATATAATCCATGTGAAGGTGGATTGGTTATTAATGGTAACGGCTGTCACTTCAAACCTAGGTAATTAAGATTTGATAGTAAATTTTATACTTCATATATGTTCAGAACAAAGAAGAACATGTATACTGAACAAAGAAGGCAAATGAAGTTATCTAATGTATATTTAAAAACTGCAAATTCATGCGAGTGCAGTTGAGGGTCACCGGGCGTGTCGGTACCGAAACAGAGAAACGGGGTTAAATACAATGCATAAACAGTGCCTACTGGAAAAGCATACCAACTTTAAAAAAAATAATGAAATATTCAATGTTGAAATATATTCTTTGATAATGGTATAATAATAACTATCAAAAGACAAAGGAAAAATTTCATATATCTTTTTGTTAACGTCATAAAATAATTGTAGACGTAAGAGATTGCTTAGTTATTGTAGAATTATAGTTAACACTGGACAATAAAATATCAAAAAATATTCATTGTAGAGCATATATTTTGAAAGCAATGAAAATCTCTTTGTTCATAACAACAACCGCAATAGAAAGTAAAATTATTTTGTCACAAAGAACACAGGTTCACCTGATTAACAAAGACATCTAAAATCAAAAGTAAATATATTACTCACCTATAGTAGATATGTAAATATCATAGTACCTTTCGTCACAATATCTATGCACTATACACGTTTTACCGACATTCGAGTCACCTAAAACTAATAACTTATACGTAGCAGAAAAATCCAAAGCCATATTTTTTGTTTATTTTGTTCCCCTATACGCGAGTTGTAGCCCAAAACATCGGTGGAACTGTCAAACTAAGAAAAATCAATGACTGTCACAGCGCATGTGCGGGATCAACCTTGTGTTTAAACTCGAAACTAATATAAGATAATGCCCTCAGAAAGCTGGGTTTTCCTTGCAGCCGTCTATTCTAGTATGACGGTGCAGACACCGTATCGACCGTTCGCTTAATGCTGGTTTTTTGTGTAACATTCTAATAAAAGCCGAATTTTTTCCGAGACGTTGCTCAGTTTTGGCATTGTGCTTGAAACATTCAAATTTAATTGTAATACGTCACTTAGATATAACTTAACACAAAGAAAAACTTAACCTTTTGTTAGAACTTTTTAAAGATTGTTTTTAACCATATTTCCTACAAGATAACATTAGTGACACTATATAAATAAAAAAAACATTTATATACAAATTTCAAGAGTCAAGTACGATAATAACACCCATCATTTCCATGTGGGTTAAAAAAATAACACTTCTTTCCAGAAGCTTGGCAGAAGCCAGTTACAACTTGCCAGAAATGCTTTACCGAATAAGGATTAAGAGGTTGTGTCGAAACCGTTAAAAAAAGGTTGTTGAGATACAGTTGCTTCTAAACTAAGATTCAACTTTAAAAACTACATAAATTATGAAGTATAAGAAAACAAGAAAGTCTTACGCACACGTTGCACCCGCTGCTTCCAGACGGTGAAATTTCAGTATTATCTTACATCACGAATCGTCATTTAATTTATTTGTAACTTCGTTAGCGACATTATTTAAATACCCTCCAATATCACTTATGTTACGAGGGTTTTCCTGAAGAAAAAATTTGTTTTTTGCCGTTTATGATATGTAAGCTTCAATTGTCACAAGTCATGGCTCCAACGACGACGATACATATGCCGAAAAAGATGTTTTCCCTGACTAACGATGTGATGACATGATAGTTAACCTTAGTTGACTAACCACCAGTTTTTCACGAGACATTAGTCGTCAGTGGCTTAAACAATACTAAGAAGCTATTATTTTCACAATAAGGAAATTTCATTATGTCAGTATAAGTTATTACAAAGTATAACGCTCAAGAAATAATCAAATAATAATCCCCGGGCTAGATTGCGTATCGCTAAGTGTGAACCTTCCGGGTGCAGTGGGTGTCTTACCAACGTAAAGAGTTCCATTATACTCACCATTTATTTCATTTAAATCCTCATATCTGACCGTTCAATCTCAGTGGTCCCTGTACTATGTAAATCAGTTACATTCTGTATTAATGCGCCCACTTCGTTGTTCAGATCAGTTATCACCCTTTGTTGACCACGGCTTGTATTTTTATCCTGTCTGAACGTTCAAGGTTAATATTTAAATGATATATAAATAAATGGCTCATTCAAATTATTCTTTCGAGATACATTTTGTACATTTAAGGTAATACGCACTCACATACCCGTAGCTTACATACGACCATAATCTCACTTGAAAGCTTCGGGTGGTTGGCGTGACTTTTATAGCCAACAATAACAATTCTTTATATCCTTGATTTTCGTATTTAACTCGTACTGAAGTTAAATTATTTAATTATGTAATATATTGTTAGGATTCATTGCTAATTCGTATTTTGATACAAATTTGTTAAACCCATACGGTTGTTTATCGAATCGATATAAGACGCTCAATTTCAAGCTAAATGTCTAAATCTAAATTGTAAGACCCTTTTTTCATAAAGAAATAAGATAACTTAGATTTGGAACGTTGGATAATTCCAACCAAGAAAGGAATTCGCAATTCAGTATAATCTAGATCATAACGTTTTCGATTGCTTAGACACGGTGATGTTACTATAGGCTTTATAAAATCATATTATATCATTCAGTTGTATTAGTATTTTTTAAATTTAGAAACAGTAACACATTTATTCTAAAATATCATTAAATTTAACTCATTATATTTAGCATGTTAATTATAATATGCTTTCTTAAGAAACGTTACTAATTAAAGTTATTTAAATTTTTATCGACAGTAGGTTATTTTATCTGCGTCTAGCGTCCATGACGAAACCGATCTAGGCTTTGGTATAATTGAACAGGATACAAGGAAGTGGGCCGATGAGATCCCTATGCAGTGTATATCAATAAACGAAGCACACCTGTCTTTCGAACGGTTTTCCTTATATTTAGAATTGGAATATTAGCGCTTTAATTTTATCTCATTATTTACAATAATTTTTGTAATAAAAGATTCATAGCGATGTTATCTCATGATAAGTACAAGCTATTATGTTGTAAAGCGACAAGACAAGTTGGTGGTACGGTTTTACCACTCAAATGTCCTCTCTTATTGGATTGTGATTATGTGGCATTTTTACCCTCTGAAATAACACAGAATCTTTCTGATATTAACTCCAGGGAGTTTTTGGATTATTGCAACTACTACTGATTTTATTCGGAAATAGAATACAATATTATCAAATAGGATTGATTTAGGAATGATCTGAAATTTTGAGTTGACTCAAACTCCATATCCATAAATTTTGATTTACTGATACGATCTTGACAACAATCTAAATACCATAATTCTAGAACAAGACCTTGCGCTGACTTTTTTATAGTATTACATATTTTATAGTTCATAAATAATTATTTAATAGTCTCAAAACAAATTAAAATAAAAATCTAAAGATTTACTTGCGAAAACCTCCATACAGAAATAGTTACAATAAAAGTGCATCTTTAATTTGTTAAAACTTACTTTATACTAACTGTTATCCGAACCCCATTACGTTTCGTAAATGTTCGGTCACTCTAACGTGACTTATTCACTTGACGTTCCGGGTCACACAGTAGCAGCCAAGTCACCATGCATTACGCGGTCAGGAAGCCTACAGCTTCATTTGTCAAAGAACCGCAAGCCAGCCGCCGGCACAGCTTGATGTATTGTAAATAGCTGCAATTTTGACATTTACCATTTACGGCTTCGTCTATTGCTTCTGTAGTCCCTCTTTAATTTGCGGTGAATGAGGAATGCTCTGTTGTTCTAACTTATACCGCGTTATTGCTCAATCTGTGTGTCAGTGATGCACATAATATTATTGTGTAGAAAAGCATAAGATCAGCAGCTGAATATTAAAATTTTTAAGCCAATTTTTGGACAATTACAAAAAATGCCTCAATCTAATTTGGAAAGTCACGTAACAGTAACGCGTTATTCGCGATTCAATTTTCGGCATTGGGAGAAGGTGTTTTATTGCTTATTGCATACAAACACAAGGCAAGATCTAATGAAGGTGATTGTAGTATTGATATTGTTTATACTACTTTTCGTACAGTTATAGAAAAAATAGTATGTATTGTATTTAGTATCAAATTGTATATTATGTCTATGCACTGTATAGCTTTAAGACTATTGTATAACAATGTAGCATCGAGGTCCTTGTCCGTTTGCCCTTGACTTTAAACTAAAGCTCAAAGCAAAGCCCGAAGAAAGCTTAAGAGGCTGACAACCTTCAAAATCACGTGTCTATCGAGAATGACTACTCATTGTAGTCATTTGCTCGTCATCGTTTCGCTTTGATATCGATTAGACTATCACTTTCGGTCGCCGAGTGCTCTATTGTTTGTGATAGGATCTTTTATTTAATGAGCTCGCAGATCCGGTTGATTGTTACCTAATGGTAACATATTTGTGGGAACACGCTTTAAGCTATTTCTCCGAATTATTAGATAAGATGAATTTTTTATATTCACTTACAGGAGGCAAAATTTATACCGAATTAATTATACTCAGTACGCCTATTATGATTTGTGAATTTCAGTTTATTCATATGCTCATGAGTGTAATTGCTCTTAGTAAACATAACGGCGCTCATATTATATATTATGCAACGTTACTCTTTATAGGGTTCCTAAAACTTTTCTTTTTATTTCGGACGATGATCTAGGCACCCGTCTCATTTCAACGTAATTCATTAGTCTAGTTCAAAACATTTTTCGGTTGAAACGCTCTTTCATATCAGGATTTCAGATTGTCAAGGTGTTTTACATTTGTTCGATATATTTTCATTAATCATTTGCGGGCAGATATTTTTCGCAATTTCCTCGGGCATAAACGATTTAAGGCAATATACGATAAACATTTTTTAAAGATATCGTAACAAGTATTAATCGATATTCGAATGATTTTTATTAAAATCAAAAGCAGTTTTTGTGACACTGATATGATACTGAGATATTGATAACTGAGTTTGTGGTGTCGTTGTACGATTTTTGCAACTCTTTGAGGTGGAGAATGTTTGCTCGTTGGAGGTCGGTAGGCTGAGGTCACTCCGGGTTCGAGCGTTCCGGGAACGCGTGTGACAAGCGCACGTATTGTTCGCAAATTGTTAAACGCAAGGTCCCATGTAAATGTCATTTTGTCGGCGCCGGCGCCGTCCTGACGTTGAAAACATTGCTTTTCAAGCACACGGATTGCTTCAAGTCCGGTCCCATTCTTTTATTACCACATAATTCATCGTAAAATTAAAACTTTATTTTTCTGTCATATAGCAATTAATATAATGTAAGTAATAAAAGTGTTTTATTACTTCAACTATTAACTTACCTTTTTTAATAGCTAGCGGTATTTTTATACATTTTGTGTACTTATTGCTAGCTTAATTCATTACCATTTTGTAAGTCAATAACCTTTGGGGTAATTGATCGCGAATATTTGTAACATGATCCATGTTATGATTAATATTAAAATTGATAGTTATAAAAATTTGATACGATATGACTTTGGTAAAACAATAGAACACTGACAATTTCTAATGCACTTTACACGGACAGATATATTGCAATTTGTATTAATTATAATGAAAATTCATTACATGATATTTTAAAATGAGAAGTACTATATTAAGGAAATCACAAAATTAAATTTAACCAACTATTACGTTAAATAAAATTGGAACAAATCATTACTTTAAATAAATCTATAGTAATTGATCGCTTCCAAAGGCATTTTTATTTCCAGGCAATAAGATCCTCTTTAATGATTCCTCTGCATGATCCGCGATTACCACCGATTAAGCACGAGCACAATCGTGTAGAGGGCATACTGGTTGTATTAGCCATCGTCTATGATCGCCTACAATCCGAGAATTGTTGGCTTTGCGGACACGCATCGAAGGAAATCGATGGGCGATACGTATGATCATATGTATCGTATGTTAATACGAATCATTGTGTGCACACTTGCACAATGTTTGTGCCGAACAAATGGGCAACGATCATAGCCGATAGTGAAGAGCAGGCATAAAAAATTGCTCCAGATACGATTCTTTGTAATGATTCGGCCGTACCTAACCTTATAAAACCTTAACTTGATTTATAGAAGCAGGCCTTACTTTGCGGAATTCCATATTACAGGCACTATAACAGAACTACCTCGCTATAATCACGGGTTAAGCGAATGCATGCAAAGCTAATGTGTATGAAGCAGGCAAAATTTACGAACCTTGCACATGCAGGACAAGCCGCCACACGCACCCCAAGGCTCCTCCACCAGCAACAAAGCACACAAGCAGCACAAACACCCACCACCACAACAATCTGGATGATCGTTTCGCTCCGAAACCGGCTTCATACACATTAGCTTTGCATGCATTCGTTTAACCCGTGCGGATTATAGCGAGGTAGTTCTGTTATAGTACCTTAACTTGAAGCAATTAAATGTTCCAATATAGTACAGTATCGTATAGATTGAACTTGTCACCACGAAATAAATTGTTTAACCTTTATAGGAGAAATTGCAAAGTTACTGAATGCAAAATTAAATAAATTTATTAATTTTATTGGTGCATAATGAATTGGAAATTGGTATTTATGTCCACCCTTTTCATCATAATAATTTGCATATGAAAGATATTACATTACGAGCACATTAAATGCCTTTTACGTATGATCATCGTTTCGTAAATTTACCCTTACAGTATATAAATACACTCCACAAGCTTTTAAGCAGTATATGGATTTTTATCGAGGAAAATTGTATTGTTTTTTCAATAAATTATGATGGAACTTGATATTGCGAATTGCATGGCCTTGCGCTGTTCCCGGATTTAATGCTCGGTTGGGCTAAATTAGAAAACGATATTAAATCAATTATTCAGTGTTTTCTTGAACTGAGAAGAAATAAGCTCCTTTTTGGGTGAATGTAGAATATCGTAAAGTTGTCTGTTTATTATTCAAACTGAACTTGATAATATATTTTAATTAATCTGTAGGTGTATACGTAGTAGTAGCCGAACGGTGCGATCGTATGGTTTTCCAGGGGTCACTGGTTCAAATTTGGGCAGACAACAATAAGTTATTCCTTTAAAACTTAATTGCATAATTTATAATGCCAATTTATTACATGTTTTTCAGTGAAGGAAAATATAGTGAGGAAACCTGTCAACCAATCCGCAGTAGAGCATCGTCATTGGTCCTCTAACTTCAACCTTTCTCCTGAAAAAAAAGACTACAGGCAAAATGGATTTTGGGATGAAAATTTAGCAAAAAAAAAACAACATTCCGTTACTTGACATTTTCTCGTTTCCTAAATTTTTTGGGTTCATCATTTTTATAAAATTTACAGCAATAATCGAGAAGTTTAATTTTTTGATAAGACAACTTTAATGTATAGTTAAATATTCTACACATTATTTAAATATTCTTTGAACATTTGTTTATTCTTACATTAATAATACTTAAGATAAAACTTTAATGAATTAGAATAAATTGAATCCACTACCCGTTATACTATTATATAACTTAAAACGCAACAACACAACCATTAGAGAGTAGATAAGAAGGATAATATGTCGTATAATTATATTAATTATGGAAACTCAAGAATTGATTAATAATGTTAAAGATTTCTACCATACATACACTTACTGTCATGTCACAGTATTTTGTTATACTTACCTTACCTTATATTTTGTTTTTTTCAAATAATGAGCAATGAAGGGATTTCCCTGGGGAGCTGACGATGTATGTCAGAGTACAGTGAAAGTGATTCGGCTATAAATGTTAACTTTTATTTTATGCCTGCACTAAAGTAGCGGCCTTTTATAATCCCACTGCCGGGAATAGGCCTCTTCTCTCCGTTTCTGGAGGGAAGGGTTGGAACTAAGACCTACCACGCTGCTCCAATGCGGATTGGTAGGTTACACATACCTCCAGAATTCTATAGAGATATGCAGGTTTCCTCACGATGTTTTCCGTCACCGAAAAGCGTCTGATTAATTGCAATTATCAATAAGACACATGAGTTTTAATAGAAAAACTCATTGGTGCCTGCCCGGGTTTGAACTCGTGTTCCCATCGAAAGAGTCGCACGGTCTCACCGCTGGACTATCACAACTCAAATGAACTCGAAAATAAAGTAGATTTTGGTTTAACTAGCCTAATTACTTTCAAGCTTATAAGTTTTGAAACATCTACAATTACAGATAGATGAATGAAAATCTAAAGAATAAACGCGTGGCTTCAACTTGTTAATTTTAGTAAAATTAATTTTATTTCAAATATTTATTTATATTGAGGAATGTATTATGTACATGTAAATGTACAATTATATTCAAACTAAAAATATAATTTCAAGTAAACTTGTAAACAAGTGCTTATGAATCGTCAATTCTACTGCTGGTTCGGAAAGCATTTGGCGTCTAGGTTCAAACGAATGTCAGCAGGCATCGATAGTTTGCTACATAGTTTAGAAATTTTGTTGAGAAAGTATAGAAATATCGACCGTATTGTGTAAGATTTAAGACATTTGTTTTTAATAACAATCACAGTAATAGCGATTAGCAAAAATCCTACCCGCTTTTATATTATTCAGCTGTTAGTGGGCAAATGATTGCTAGTACAAACAAAAGTAACCCTTATATTCTATACGCATGCATACGATACGACTACGTTTCTGTGTATACATTAGCAGTGGCGCTAGCAGGCATGATCACTGTAATCACAATTAATCATATCATCGCATGCATATGATTTTTAAATAGCGATCATACCCAAGCTTAGTTCCTACCGAGAAGAGCCAGCAAGAAACTAGGTGGTTGCTCGTTTCGAAATATAATTATTAAAACTAGTTACATTTATTCCGTACCACTTTGTACAAGGTCGAAGAGTAGCTATGTCCACGTATGTTAGATAATCCTCAAACTGTATCACATATATATTTGTGATGAAGGAAATATATCTAAACATAGTATAGTTCCTTATTAAAAAATTAAAATTAATTCAGGAAGTATCTTCTTTGTTATTTAATTAGTTAAACGTTCATAAACCTAGAAAACTTCCGTTGGAAACTAAAGTAAAAGTTAAGGTCGTAAAATATTGTATAATATTTGTTATATAACTGAAAAAAATAAGTTTCTTGGATATAAAACGAGATAACTAACAGGCATCGATAATTCGGATCCTCAATATTACGTTATACAAGCGATAGATTGTGGTCTTTGCGTCTCTTGTTTCACATGTTTATAAACAACTGCGGCTTAGTAATACTTTTTAACTCATAGGCTTTTCGACTTAATCTCTAAAATTAAATTGATACTAAATTATTCTTAAGTAATTATAGTCGTAGACAAAAAAACCCCACCATGATTAGAAAATTTGGTGAGAATTAAGGGGCTGATTAAATCCTCCGACAAAGATGTCAGTAAAAACTTATGTGCAATTTATATTAAAATTCACCATCCGCTTTATAATCTTCATTCTTCTGCCCATATTCTTCTTAAAATGGGGTCGACACAACATTATATAAATACATAGTGATATCATTTCGCTAGGTTTTTTACAACCGGCAGCCTGCCTGATATCAACTTACCTAAGTCACGATACGACACCTCAGTAAGTAATGAGGGTAGTCTATTCTACTCTGATGGATCTAATATAATGGATCTAATCTACAATCCTGAAGTGGCATGTCTTATATGAATCAAATTGGCTGTGTCACGGACTTCGCCCTCGTGGAAATCAGAGCGTCACAAAATTTTTCCCTAAATGAAATTTTGAACATAAAATTAGTTATTGTAACTTAACCTTAAGAGATAGAGACATACTGTTCCAGACTTCTTTGTAGTATGTTTGTAGATCTACAATTCTCTAATACAGGATTTTAGTGTATCTTTTCTGGTTTACGCGGCGTACGCGACTTAGCTTCTAACAAGCAAATTTTTTTACAACCGCGCGATCTCTTCAAAACAATTTACATAAAACCGTAATATACTAGTAATCTTAAATTTTCGGAAGAATTGCACTATACCGTATAAAAACCGTACAAAAATCCGTTTTGCAGATTTCGAAAAAAATCGAACACAGACAGAGAGCTCTTGGGGACTTTGTGATATAATAATTATAGATATGAGCGACATAGTAAGATAAAAGGTTTCATGAAAATGATTATTTCTTAGGGAAATGTTCTCTACTTTCGCGTCAGGCATTGATATTTAATTTTTGCACCGTCTTCCCGGTGTGACAGTAAAACATAGCCTTTTATGGTGACAGTTACATTTTTCAACTCCACTAGTGTCTCGATAAAATATAGTGATATATGGTTCATGACAGCAGGCTTTACCTAAGAACATATAAAATCTGATACAAATATTCACCTCGAGGAAGATTTTACGATCACACTCAAATACTTTTGTTATCATATATTTATCAATATATATTACTCGATAATTTATACTGTAGAATAAAATACGATTCTTCCACCTGTAGAATGAAGATATTATGGTATTTGTTTTAGTACAAAAAATAAAATACGATAGATGGCGATTCAGAGTAGTGTTAAATAAGCGTTTATTTACAACATCATTATTATAACGGTTTAAAATTTTTTAATGTGGAGTATCAATAAAATCAATGACTTGATAAAATGCTAAATGTAATTTTCAGAACAGTGCAAATCGCGACTAAACATTTTATTATTATTATAATAGTTCTTAGGTGTCTTTTGTGTTGTCTCTGTAAATATACAAGTCCAGTTAAAAAGGCTTTTAAATAACAAAATTTCATGTCCCTAATGTTGACCGTTGAGGACCCTTGTCTGGAGCCAATCCTGGAAGCAGCGTCTGGTCATGCTTACCATAAACATGCATCGTCATCGGAACTGAACTAGTAACTAGTTAAATTTAGCTTAATTGGACACCAGGAAGTGGGAAATTTAACTTACTAAAACATATTTAAAACTAGTTTTTGCCCGCGGCTACGCTCGCTAGGAATTTTGTCTGCCACAGTATCTAATTTAATTAAGTTTATGATTCACAATTTTGGTCATAGTGGCTTCCACATAAAAGATAGATATATGCTTTCGCGGATTTTTATTTAGAACTATTAAAGACAAACAATACTACAGTACATCATCTTTGTGTGACTCTAATGGTTTAGGCAGCGTACGCCGATATAGCTCTCAGAGGCCAGATTTTTTCCGACTTTATTGACATGTATCGTTATATTACATGAAATCACTACAAATTGTAGCCTATATGTCATTCTGATGTATAGCCTACATAACTGTAAAATTTCATCCACTAATAGATTTTTCGTGAAAGAGTAACAAACATCCATCCATACTCACAAACTTTCGCATTTATAATATTAGTAGGATTAGGAGGATAGGATAAGACATAAGAGCTTAGAATTTGCTTAATATTATTTGGCAGGCGATTTAAAATCTAATTTTGTGTGGTCATTGTATTGTAACTAGTTAATTTATAAATTCTTTGAAGTTGCCATATAATTTGGAGAAAATATTCACAAACTCACAAACTTTCGCATTTATAATATTAGTAGGAAGTAGGATTAGTAGGAAGTAGGATTAGTAGGAAGTAGGATTTAATTTAACTTACAAGATTCTATCTTCACACACATACACGGCAATTTAAATAAAAGATTTTAGTAATTAGTAAACCGCATAACATAAATGTTATTACTTCATTATTAGTGCATTGCAGCTATTCCGTATGCCAAAACAAGCAGCGATCTGTGAATTGTTTATACAAACAACATTATGAGTATAATGTTGTAATCACAATATCTGCTACATTAGGTTATCAGCTTACTTAAAATGACTTAATTAGAAACTTTCTTAGAACTTAATTAGAAATTTACACGACTAGTTTAGTTGTGCTACTAAATATGTGTATTATTAAGACTGGCCCGTTGGCGCAGTGGGTAGTGACCCTGCTTTCAGCTCCGCGGGTCGCGGATTCGATTCCCGCTGAGGGCCAACATTTTCTATTAAAAGTTGTTGGTTCTTCGAGCCTGGGTGTCTATTTGTATTTAAGTATGTATTTAAAATTATATATTTAGTATATATATACCAATTGTCCGTCACCCATCACACAAGTTTTAAGTTACTTTGGGACGTACAACCGTGTGTGTAAGTGTCCTATATATTTATATTTATTTTATTGTATTAAGTCGTTGTGGAGCATATGTGAAATGTAGCTACGTCTTCCCGAGATTTTCTGTTATAAACTAGCCATAGTAATTTCAATGCCTACTGTAACCATATCCTGTTTTTTTTTAACTTTCTGGAATAAACTTTTTCTGTTTAAACTCCATGTTCTCCACTCCAAGAGGACCCCTAAAATTCAGACTATTTTTAACGTATTGTAGACTGACTCTCGGGCAGTCTACTTTGAATGCGAAGCAATTTTAAATTGCAATATACGAAATGTATTGTAAGTGATAATTACAAGAGGTCGCTGCTATCGTGCGTATTACGAGTGCTGCCGATGAATAACGAATACAACCGATGGCGTTGTCCAGGCAACGCATAACAACAAATAGTGGTTGCCATGGATACGGAATAACAAAGAGCCATCTTGTGTGATGTGTCGGGTGTTTTGTATTATTGTATTAATTGGGAGCAAGGAAGTATAAGTTGAATTATAGATTGATGATTCATTAATACACACTTCTGAACATTCTTTAACAGTATACACTCTATATTATATTTTATAATTATGTAATTATTACGTTGATCATAAAATACTTGGACTAGAAGGCCATTTCCTTCCATGAGAATTATTTTTAAGCAATAAATATCTCAGAGCGATTAGTGTTAGATAATTTAAAACACTTAAGATGATATTACACAAGTGTTTCTTAAGATAAACATATTATCTGTGAGATGACGTAACAAAACAAACACGGTCACAGCCACACTCGTAGCCTGATTAATAACCATAAATCTTAGCGGATTCGCAATAAGGAGACAAACGACTGTCGCAATACTTAACGTAACATCAATAATTAGTAAACTCACGATTTATCCTACTTTCGAGGTGTCTTCCGACGGACGTTATCGTGCATCTAATGATATCGATCTTACCGGCTAATCGATTGGTTACCGGCTGAACACAATGGGAGATGGGTTTTTTTTATTTTTGCATTATTAATAGGAGAGGAGGATGAGCTTATCAGATTAATAATATACCGTTTTGTAATGTAGGTAATATATTTTTAAATATCATTATGTAGAATAAATTCCCCGCCGCTTCTGTTTCATTGTTTTGTTGACGTTGAACTCAAATGTTGAAAAGATTTTCGTACGGTATTCTCATATAGACAGGTTAGAAATTATATGGTTTAACTATAAAATTGTTAAGTAAAACATTATTATAGTATAAATATAGTATAGTATAAAATTTTACAATTATAAAAACATAAAATTTTATAGGTTTTATATAAATTAGTTGACGATAATTGTTGACAATGTCGCTGGACAAAGTAAAGCCGGGACCAAGGAATTTTCATCGAAAACTCCGCCTTATCCCTTTGAAATCTAAAAATACAATGTATGTGAGAAAATTTATTTAAAAGAACTACAGAAAAGGACAATAGTTTACTAGTTCCATTTAAGTCACATTCTAACTTCAAATAAAAAAAGTCGTCACGTGCAATATTAATTCTTTTTAATCTTAATACGTGAGTTTTTGCAGCACAGAAGCGTATTTATTCACGTTGAAATACTCCAATTATCTTATGTAAACAAAATATACATAAAAAATAAATAGGTCAAGATAAATTATGACAATCCATAGTTATCTGCGCAAAATTAATTAATTGTTATGGTCAAAAGCACTCGCTACTAACAAGGGTTTGCAAGTTTGGGTAATAGGTATTTACAAATCGTCATGCACGTTATGGTAAAAGTGATAGAATTGGCTTATGTTCAGATAATGTGATAGTTTCAGATCCAATAAGGATTGGAGCCTTCTGTACGAGACGAGATCCAATCAAACAGTGGAATCCTTCGCTATATTATCGGCTAGATTGCAGTATGGCATGGCGCAACGTATGCAAATTTTGTTAATAGCAAATCATAGAATACGCATAGAAAAGTATTATAACATTGTTATATTAACACTCCATTCGTTAAATTCCAAACTTTTTATAATGACTCTTCTAAAATTCACCATTAACGTTTTACATTACCAAAGTCATCGAACTGTCCTAGTATTTCTTAAAAATGAACTGCGTCAATTTCCTTACCTACCTATACTTAAATTAACTCATCAGATATCTAAGATCATTAACGGTATCCTTTTTAACGTTAATGGATATAATATTAGTCGTGATAAAATTTTTGCAATGATTCGATACACATGACCTGATTAATAGAATTAAAAGATATAATGTGTTTGATTTATCGTTCATACAAGAATGACTAAGATCTATGATAAATAACCGATTATACTTATTTATGTCAATCTATAGCAAACGTAACCCTATTTATTGTTTTATTTTAGTGAATTTATGCCTAATTTGAATCCATACTGATATATTAATAATACGTATAAAACGTTCTAAAATTTGAATTTGGTAAATTTTTGTAAAAACTTCCTGAATATCCAAAGAGAAATAAATAACTTTCATATTTCTTTTGAAAGAACAAAAGATACGGGAAACTCAGCAAGGGTATTAATTAGCATATACTCGTATATGAAAAAAATTAACAAAGGGAATAAAAATTTAATGGTATATATAACGTTATGCACATTCAATATTATTTAAAAAAAACTATTCCTTGTATACATATCTACCGTTTTTCTTATTTGAATTGAATGGCGAATCTATAAAATGAAAATTACAAAACAATATGAAATACAAAATTTAGTTACGAGTTGACGCTAATACGAAAGTGCAATATTTTATTGCTATAACTATGCTAATTTCATAACACCGTATCAAATAACATGTGTAATATGTGATCACATCGACCTGCATTTTCCGGTGTTTTGCAAGGCTCTGTTTGTTATTCTATTCTACATTACACTAAAAATAATATATATAGTAAACTAACCGTGCGAGTACGTTTGTGTGTGCTTTGGAAAAATGCTCACAATAATTCTGATTCAATAACTGGATTACTTAGAGATACAATATAGCAAAAAATTAATTCAATGTATGAAACTGAGTCCGAAAAGCACTCTTTTTTACTTTTGGATGGGTGAAGAGTTAGGTGTGTATTGCATATATCACGGTGAAGTATCTCAACGAAATATTTTCAGAGTTCTCTGGTAGTCTTTTTCTGCATTGACAGTTTATCATTGCTCCTTCTTGAACTCTATCCATGATCGTGTACATGTCCTGTCCTTATAACATTCCGCTCCTTGTCCTATATTCCTCACTCCGCCTAAAGTATACTTTTATAGCCTCTTTCTTCCGTTACTAGTTTACGATTTAGCAAGATACCTTACTTTTGGTTTGTCAAATATGAATTATGATTCAGACTCAGATAATACTTGAATAAGGTCTCATGCGCTCTTACCGGTAAAATCCGTCACGTAGTAGCTAGTGTAATTTTAGTTTTACTATCTAAAATATTTTTTTGACAAATATACAATAGAATGGAGTGGCATTTTAATCATGGCAGATAGTAAAGAGTAATACCGGCTATATAAATTAAAACTTTCTTAGATAAGAGGTAAAATCAGTTGTGATGATGTTCAAGCGTAAACAAAAGCGTGTTAGATCAACAAGACAATGTCTACATTTCATATAAAGAAGCAAGAGTGCTATTTCTGCATATTTGTTCGCGAATTCAAAAGTATGTCGTTAAGTGCGTTATGTCACACCTACCGTGCCGGTCAGCCCTCAATGCAACTCCGGAGATCCGCTTCAAGCAAATATAGAAGTGTTAAATTCCTTTGCACATTTCACCGTGCTTTTTGATCATATTTACCTGACTTTATTAGGGGGAGAAACTTTTCGAAACTTTCTTCGGAACTTCTACATTTTTAAAGGTGGTCTAATATTTCAATTTTTACATAAAAAATGTAGTGAACTTTACCAAATTTAGTTTTATTACATGTGTAGGCTGTATTATAGATGAGTAATTTTGTTGTTTGTCTTCCCGAGGATTGACTTGTGTTGATTAAAAATGAGTAACAGCTTTTTTATTGAATGTTTAAAGAATCTAGGACATTAAGTCATGACAAGATTACAATAATGAACACATCGGAATGTTAAGCAGATTATATAAAGAATTTCAGTTTACGGATCAAATTTTTGTGTCAGGTATTTAGGTCACCGTAATATGAGAGGCCGTTTGTCCGTTGCGTGGGGATTACCTCGTGACAAAATATTTGAATAAGACAATTTAAACAAAGTAAGATAAAGTTCAGTGCATAAGCATAATAGAATTTGGGAAAACATTTAAGTGTTAGAAAGTTGTTCGTGGACGCTATTGACTTATGTGATTGCTAAAAGAGTCCTTAGATTTAATTGGATTGTTATATTTAACTATTATTTTGATATTTGGTATATTTTTAATAATATATTTTTTAGACTACCAACTACAAAAGATTATGTACGGGTAGATATAAACCTGGTATAATATAAAGGTTTGGCACATTTTTAATCGGGTAAATAGTCCCAGACGGTGTACCGTACATTAAGAGCGCTTCCGTTTTCAATGACATCTATAGATTTACTTACTTACGTTAATTTTTTCGACAACTTTTGAATGCTGGTAAAAACACAGGGCGCAAGCTGTCGTTTTAAAAGCGATCCTTGAGTCGGTACAAGAAACGGGCACATGGCATGAACTAATAGCCTCTGAGGTGTATTTAAATCACGACAAAAATGTGATAAAAGTTGAAAAAAATGTGAACAAAATTTTAAGAAGAAGAAAAAAGAAGACATTGACTATTGACTTATTATAGTTCGTTATAGTTGACACCATAATCTTTGTTAATAAAATTATAAAAAAAATAAATTTAAAGGTATTTCAAAATTAAAATTGTAGACAACTATTTTAAACTACTATAGAGTAGAGTAGACTTTGTAGAGTATTCTGAAATACTATCAGTAACTTTTTTTCACTAACAGAAGTTACATTTTTACAGTTGGATCGTGGATTATTATTCTTTAGGATTTGGTAATAAATAAATCACAACTCACAAGTCGCACGGTATGCCGTTAACGCACGTTTATTACGTGCAAATAATATCAATAGCGTTTAAGCCACCTTATGTGAATTATTCAGATTAAGTGAAGGTAGCTGAAGGTAATTGGATTCACATAATATTTCTTCTTCTATCTGTGTATCTTAATACTAAGATAATAGAAGCTGCGGCATTCCAATAAATTTGCCGTATAAAAGTAAAGAATTAAACGGTTTCATATTACTACAATTTATTCACATCCCCAATTAAGCCCAGTCTAAAGTTATACTTCACGATAATTAAAGTTCAAATATCAGTTAGTACTATAAAATATAAGTCACAATATTATAATACGTAAGTTACAATATTAAAAGTTACTAAAGACTGTTTCATTGACATTGAATAAACAAAGAAGCATTCCAGAAATTTGGCATTGACAGATTCAACATTAATCATGATTAAGAGCTAGCAAAGATGCATACAAAATGCCGCATCGAAACATTTAAATATTAAGGCGCTGAACAGAGCCAAATAGGCTGACTTTAAACACGTTTTTAACAAAAGCTATAGGGATATAAAGATAGAAAGCTATAGAAAAATATATGTTAATATACATCATATCTCAGAGAGAATGTAAGATTTCAAAACATGATTACGATACTTTTTTTCGATAAAAAAAATTGGTAAATAGACCTCTGATTTTTACTTTGATCGTAAATATCTCTAATATTTATCAACAAAAATTGGTAAAATTAATAAGACTAATAAATCATTATAATATAAAGAGAATGTAAGATTTAAATTTTGAATTAATTAAGATATTTCATTCAAATTAAATATTTTTTAGAAAATAGCAAAACTGAAACGAGTCATCGTCTCGCTTCTCTTTTACATCTACGAATATAGACAGTGATCGCTGAGGCGCGCTGCTATACGGATGTGTGTCGCTAGCTGCCGCCTTTTGTGACTATTCCTTGTTGATAATATGTCTTTTTTTTAGGTGTTTAGTTATAGTTTCAGCATACTTAGTTTTATAAGATTAATTAGACATAAGTTTTTTAAATAAATTGTACAAAAAAAGTTTGGATAAAATAGTGTACACCTACAATGGGTGTTAAAAAATTAAGTGTGTCGCTACGCCGTCGCAGATATTGTGGGCGTGGCTTATATGCCGAAATCTGAATTTACGCCAGCTCTGTTCAGCGCCTTAATAATCAAAATATAAGACGGGTAATATTTTTAAAGTCATACAACAGATGTCATCTAATAAAATAAGTACTGTCAAAGTATACGAGTTTAAGCATACATTTCTTCAAAGCAAAAGCACTAGGTAGTGGAACTAAACACGTATTACGAAATAATAACAACTTGTTTCATACTATAATTATAGCAAAGCAAGCGAAAATGTTAGCGCGCTTGTAATGAGGTAGTGCTGAAACAACCATCTGGACCTTATTTAAATAACATGCTCAAACGAGCCCAAATCGTGTTGATCTTACGTAAGACATCATTATAGCGGTAAGAAGACGTTTAAGTGAACTGCGGAAAAGTTACTATTGTTTAGTAAAAGGTTATAAGTTTAAATTATTTATTAAAAAACGTTTATTGCGCCTGATTGTTTCCTTACGTGATTTCTTCGCAGCATTCTACCGGGACACTAAGTCGTTTAGTTGTGAGATCTTACCTGCACGATACTAAATAGCTACTACGTCCTATTCTGAGCAACCTCCCAAAAGTACAGACTATACAATTTATTGAAATGCAATTTAAATCATTTATTACACAATTGAAAATTATTTGAATGATAAAAATGCTTGGATTTGAAAATCCTTTCAGCTCTAAACAAGACTGCAAATAAATAATGTAAATTTACATGTTTAAAAGATTGACCGCCGAGTTTCTTGCTGGTTCTTCTCGGTAAGAGCAGCATTCCGAGCATCGTAGCTTATTAAATTTAATTATTGATCCTTGACGATTCAAAAGTGGTTGTAAAAAGCCTACTTGAATAAAGATTATTTTCATTTGATTTGATTTGATTTGATTACATTTCATATTTGAAATCTCCGGAGACCTCCGATATCGCGATCGCGTTACACTAATTACAGACATAAGTCATATACATATGTTTATATGTATTTAAGTCTGTGATTATCAAAGTGCACACTACTTTAAAGAAAAAATAACAAAATTATAAAAATTGACTTATATTGCAGCCGACTAATTCCGCCGTGTGGTTTCCGGCTGAGTAGAATAGACTACCCTCTTTCTTACCAAGGTGTCGTAAAAGGCGACTAAGGTAAGTTAACGTCAGGGAGGCAACCGGTCGTAAAATACGTAGCCAAATCGTGTGGCAACATGTTTATAATATGTTGTGCCGACCCCACTTTGAGTGGGATAAGGGCACGAAAATAATGATTACAGTACACTAATTGATGAATAGGTATGAAAAAATTAGTATTGAATTTACTTTACATGCCATTTCGCCTTGATGAGTTCTTACATTATGGCTTGACCAGCTAAAACAGCGACGGACATGTTGTTTTACTAGCTGCTAATATAATTCTTACATGTTTTTCAACTCTTAAAAAATTATACTAAACTATTCAAAATCGAGGCATGTGCGTCGGCTGTCGATTGCAAACATTCACTGTAGGCGCCATCTTCCCACACTTGACTGACCACCAGACCTTTGTATCGTTATAAAATATACGTTTTAGTCTGTCAAATATATTGTACGCTCTAATAAAATAATCCACATTCTACATTTCTTAACATGTTTCTCCAAAGCCTCGATTTTATATTAACATAATCTTTTAATGAAATGTCGATGTGATAAATCTTATTTATATAATGAAATGTTACGGATGTTGGATGGATGTGACTATCTTAATGAGATAGGAAGTTAACCAAACAAATAATTTTTTTTCACTCAAAGGTGTCTTACTAAGAACACGGCTGAAGCTATTAATTTAGCATTAGGTGGTTTACACTTCTTTAATTAAGCAGTGAAGCTTAAATCCTGTTTAAATCATGATTTAAACCATGATATAAGTCATGGCATATACAACAAAGCAGATGTAAAGTTTGTTTGTAGATATGATATAATTTTTTTAACATTATTCAGGTTTAGAACTTCAATTATAAGAATTAATTTCTTTAGGACATTTTTTTAGCTTTTTACAATATAGTTTATTGTAAAGTGCTAAGGTTAAAAGAACTTGCACACCTGAAATGAAATCGATTTGTCTACTTGAAATTTCGAATTTGCCGACGCTATGATATAATCATCATTTTTCTGCCCTTATCCCAGTCTAAGTGGGGTCCACACAACATGTTTTTAACATATGTGTTTTGGTTAGTTATTTTACGACCGGCCGCCTACCAATCAACTTACCTTAGTCGCCTTATACGACACCTCGGTAAAAAATGAGGGTCGGATGGTCTATTCTGCTCAGCCGGATACCACACGGCGCTATGATAAAAATTTCAATAATATGTGTACTAATGCAAAAGTAATAAAATCACGAACATAGCTTTAACTGTTTTGTCTTATACTTAAATTAAAACAGAACTCACTTCTAGTTACAGTATCCCATCATAACGAGGTAATGAATAAACCCGGAATCGGCTTTAATACTATGCGAACGAGTATAGCCGAATATATTTTCCAACAGCATATATAACACACGAAAGTTTAAATTCCATAATAAAAATGTCGACCAATTTAATACTTTCACTGTTAAGATAAATTTTAATTACCATTTTAGGAAGTTAAAAAAAAATTAACAGTTGATACAAGAGCTTCGTAGCGGAAGTTTGCTAGTTCACTGAGCATTAGGAATTTAAAAGTTTTATAGGTCTTCAAATTAATTTTAATTAGTCCTAATTATTTCGCGGAAGTAAAACGATGTCTCGACTATGTATGTCTATCGTTGGACACACTGTCTTCTGTTTCTATTATATTAGTAATCCAGATTTTTAATACATACGATATATTCTAAGTGGGTTCGGCACAACATGTACTAAACCAAATAAACTAACAACATGGTGTTGTTAGTTTATTTGACTAGGTATTTTACGACCAGCCGCCTGTCTGACGTCAACTTACCTTAGTTACCTTTTACGACACCTTGGTAAGAAATGAGGGTGGTCTATTCTACTCAGCCGGATACTACACGGCATATACGTGGGTATATAGATATCTAATTATTATTGATTGTCGCCTAAGATTATTACTGATTTATAGAAGCTGACATTAGCGGAATTCCATTGTACAGAAGTTAAAATAGAATTATTTTGCTATAATCCTTGCTTGTTAAGAGAATCTATGTTCACATACCTTATACGTGTAGGAAAATTCACCACATACATCATAAAACCGCCACCAGCAACCCCCCTGAAAAGCTGTGCACACACTCGTTACTACAATCTCTTAGATCGCTTCGCCCCGAAACCGTAATGCATTACGATTCTATCGTGGAGCCTATCCTCCTGGTAAGGTATGTGAACGTTGCCTGCTTACTACATAGATTATATTGTATTTTCTGTATGATTATACCACTGTTTATCGGTCGCCTAAGTCTGGTCAGTTCGCAGGGAAGAGATCTAGATGTCAATGATCTGAATACCCACTTAATTCTAATACGTACTTGCATAATAAATCATTTAATCAAGATTATAAGATCTTGACCGTACTTATATTACTAAATCGATTTCAAAAACGATAATCTAATTTTATGAAGGCTATAAATAATGCCAAAACGTTCGCAGATATTTTAATCTAAGATGTAGAGTAAAATTATTTAGATTATATCGAAAAGCGGTGACGGTTCATTCATATCAGTCGCCTCGGTGTTTAACGAACAATGCTTTCTTGTGCAATAATACTGTATATAGAATGTACTGTAGAAAAGTCAACAGAAATTTCGCAACCTCGACTTTGCTTCTGCGCTACCCCTTCCGCCCGGTGACGCTGTTAAAGAAGCATCGTCGAGGTTGCGAAATGCAGAGAGTAGAGCGCAGAAGCTCTATTAGCGTCGGAGAACGATAGACTTAGACCATAAGACTAGAAGGCTATTGAATACGTTTACTATCGCCCAGACCACACAGCATCGGAGGTTTGGACGTTTAAAACAATGAAGAATTAATTCAGAAAAATATATGAGAGCGGAAGAACTGCGTCGTGGGATTAGGTGCAGATATGAAGCATTCGAGTGTAGTAGTACGTTGCGTCATCAAACTCATCGATATAGCGGCGTACTGTCAAGGTGCAGGTTGCGTAAGCGCATCCGTTTAGTGTCATTGATCTCACGGATGTGACTTAATTTCACGGGATTTAAGAAATTAACCAATGAGAATTGATAATTTGCACCCCTAAGAAATGTACTAAAATGTAAGTTATCCATTTAAAGTATTATTTATATTAATAGAAAGCGGATCCATTAAACGTTAGAACATTTAAATATTCATGCAACAAATTTACGATTAGTTCTTATATCGCTCCATCCGAGAAGAACGAGCAAAAAACTCGATACTAGCACAGTCAACTTGAAAAATTGCAGCTTTTATGTTTTAATTACCAACTTCAATAAGCTTAAGTGTCCTTAAGGTGTATTCGTTATGTTTTTGGTTTTAAATATGATCATCTCTATGTTTCTACTATCCAAAACCACGGCTATTTTGTACTCTATACATATTTATTTATTTATTTTATTTTATGATTCCATTTATTTTATTTATTTCTTACATATGAAAAATATGTAACATAAGGCGTAACATTTTTGATTCTCGATTTACTATATTCGTGAGTTGCATTAAAAACGTAAAATTCATAAAAATAAAGACCGTTAACGATCAGTAACGTTTTAAAAATTTCAAAAATTTCATTGTTAGTTTTAATATCTAATTTATTGCTGTGCTTACACCTTAAGGGTTGCAATTAGATTATAAGTTTTACTTAGTATATAAATTATTATATTGTTCAATTGTAACCTATTGTACTCGCCTAATAAATAAAAAAACTAGGGCTTAACTTTAAACATGGTTATCTGTAGCCGAACCAGTTAAAACTGTAGTTCGGCATACAGCAACAGACACTGGAGACATGTGATTTAATTACTATTTGCTATAAGGAAAATAACATAAGAATAACTTTCTAATTAGTACACTATATCAATAAACTCCAAGTCTGTAAAGTGTACGTCTATGTGTTAACGAGTTTGAAAAGTATGTATGTAATAATATATATTAGTGTATGTAGGAAGTATTTATGTATGTATGAGAGGGTGTTCTAATTCATTAAATACACTTATTTATTTATTTATTTATTTATGGACAACCAACAATATTCACATTTTAGACATTTTCTTAAAATTACATATTCTATATATTGTTTTATAGAAAATTATATAGTAATTATGTAAGAGTTCTTCAATGTCCCGAAAGTTTAGGAATATAATGTAATAATTTATTTTATACTTATAAGACAATTAAAAGAATTTTATTTTAAGCGACCAATTAAAATTGTGTTGCTCCGTTAACCAAAGAAACGACAATTAAGTTTCTATTTTACTTCGTTTTTTATATTCACTTCTATATCCATATTTGTTATTCCTTGCTAAGTCCTTTTTCTCTGATTCAAATTTTCCTTTTTACAGAGTCAAACCAAGATTCAAATTACAAATATTAAAAAAGAATTTATATTCTTTACATATTTATTATCATATTTATATTTGTTGCCGTGTGGCATCCGGCAGAATAGAATAGACCACCCTCCTTTCTTACCGGGGTGTCGTAAGAGGCGACTAAGGTAAATGTCGTGTAGCATCCGGCTGCATAGAATACACCACCCTCATTTCTTACCGAGGTGTCGTACAAGGCGACTAAGGTAAGTTGACTTCAGGCAGGCGGCCGGTCGTAAAATACGTAGCCAAATCATAGGACAACATGTTTGTAACATGTTGTGCCGACCCCACTCAGAGTGGGATAATGGCAGGAGAATGATGATATCATATTTATATTTGCTTTCTTTATCCCTAACGCTATATATATATTCCCATATATATTTAAAATTTTGTTAATTAAATATTATTCATATATATATTCCAAGCTGTAATCTGTAATGTAAGCTGTGATAGCCCAGCGGTGAAACCGTGCGACCCCTTCGAGGGGAATACGAGTTCAAACCCGGGCAGACACCAATGAGTTTTTCTATTAAAACTCATGTGTCTAATTGATAATTGCAATTTATCACACGCTTTTCGGTGAAGGAAAACATCGTGAGGAAACCTGCATATCTTTAAAGAATTCTAGAGATATGTGTAACCTACCAATACGCATTGGAGCAGCGTGGTAGGTCTTAGCTCCAACCCTTCTCTCCAGAAACGGAGAGAGGAGGTGTATTCCCAGCAGTGGGATTGTAACAGGCTGATACTTTTATATATTCCAATGTAATTCTACGCAATGAGATACCAACTCTGTCAATTATAGTAGCTACTAATTGTAACTGTATTTCCGCCAATAAAATAGAAATGTTGTCTGATCATTCAACTGCGTCCATAAACTCATTCACTTTTGATTTAGTACATGTTTGATGTGCAATAATATTTGATTTGCGTAGTCTAAATTTGTTTTATGAGTTATTCGCAACTTTTACGTAATAAATATATATAATAAGTAGCTGACCCGAAAGACGTTAATCTGTCTTAAATATTCAGGTCAGCGAGTTTATAAAATTTCCCATAAACTTACAATTTTTCGTTCATAAGAACCTTCTAAAAAAAGAACTTATATACTATCGTATATGTTATGATATATCGTATCGTATGTAGCGTATCGTGCTAAAGAACCGATTTCTTTAATTTACAGACGACTTTGACAAAAGTAATCGAGATGAAAACTATCCTATACTTTAAGTTGGACCAAAATATAACAACGAGTACCTAGAAAATTTAATTAAAATCGGTTCAGTAGTTTCAAGATAAGGGTAAACGCACATCGTTACACGGAATTTTTATATATAATTATAAAGATATGTAAGGTTTCATACTTTAAAAAAACTTTTTTATGCATTACGGGTTTTTTTATGTATAGACATGAATATATATGTCTATTTTTCAGAGGCATGTCTGGTGATAATTGTTATTTTAAGGAAAAAATTTTTGCTAACGACAAATATTCTTTTGAATTTATGAATTTAAACTATCGTGAGTGGTATTCATTATTAATGTTGAGAGACCGGCTATACTCACGTCTTATTTTATCGAATGAGCCTGACTAGTTTCAAGCCCATACGGGAACGCGAGTTCTCGCCGCGATAACGCCGCGTAAAGAGCTCATGAATAAGAGCCCCGTATGGGCTTGAAACTAGTCGGGCTCATCCGATAAAATAAGACGTGAGTATAGCCGGTCTCTCAACATTAATAATAAATATTCTTTTGCTAAAATAACTAAATTTATTATTTGGCATAGCTTTTTATTACATAACAGTTAAATTGTTTTAGAAGTTATTAACAGAATTTGGAGAATATTCTATTCTTTGGAGGCATGAATTTTAAGATTAAGATTAAGTTATACGGGTAAAATAGCATCAACGATCAATTTAAAACTATTCAACATTCACGTCACTTTCAACAGCTAACTGCCATTTAATCTACAGTCACTTATTTAATCCAGTAGAGGCAAACAAACTTGCAAAATACCTGTCATGGGTGTGGGTATTTCTTATCACATGTCGCGAATGATAAATAAAGCTTTCAATGGTGTATTTGTAAAACGCAAAGAACTTAGATAAGCTAATGTATTTCGAATCTCCAATTTTACATGGAGCAATATTTTGCTACTTATGCAATCAAAGATTTGGTCCTAAAACTTAATACAATCGCAGACATCAAAAGGAGGGGTCCAAATCCAATATTTACAATTTTAAGATATACCAAGCTTATAAAAATGTAATAATCGTGGTGTATATTACACAATTCTTTGATTCTGAACCAGTTGCCGATAGATGGCGCTGATCCAAGTTGAAACGCGCGTATCCCAGGATGTTGTGAGCCTCGCTTGAGACTCGCTCTCCACGTTTAACACCTAACGATGCTTCTGCGCTCGCCCGTCCTCCCGGTGACGCTGTCAAAGCCTTCAAGGCTAACAGCATTAGTTAGTGTCCGAAAAAAAGTAGGTATCGATGTTTTAAGAGTTCAACCAACGAACTCTCGCATTTGTCGTAATTTTGGAGGACCCACAATAGGCGGATTCAGATTCGTTCGTTTGGTATGCGCTACCAAATAAAACAACCCTAAGTACAATACAATTATCGCTTATGTGGTTATTGTTATTAGGTCTTTGAGTATATCTATAATAGATTATATAATATAATTAACTAAGGTCACATCTATTTCATAGCTTTTACTTTTATAGATGGATTTTTAAGACACTATCTGAAATCTAAATTAATTATTTCTAAAGTTGCACAAAAAGATTAGACGAAAAATAATGTTAAGTATAAGCGTTGCTTGCAGCCAGCCCTTGTTTGCAATCCATTCGAAGGCATAGAAATCTTTTAAAAAAATAGTTATAAAAATGATGGCTTAGGTTAGTTTTGTCTTAAAACGCGTTATGATATATGGTGTTGCAAACCGTATCGTGCCCTGTTCTAATCGTATCTAGTTAAACGACTAATGGATGCTAATGGCAATAATCACGAGCGCATCAAAGTAATACTGCCCACTGCAGAGAAAGTGACAAGTTTGCATACGAGGTATTAAGGGCAAGCTCAATTTCATTTTTTAAACCTATAAAACTGTCGCATTAACGATTGTTGACTGACAGATTAAAAGAAACTTCACCCGAGAATCTAAAGAATCAGTAAAGGGCAACTCTGCCGAAACGACGAACCTTGTAAAATAATAACTCCATTTTGTCGCGATGTGACCCATTTATTTATATAATAATCAGTAAAGGGCAGCTTAAAACAAGCTCTCAAGATTTCACTGGGTGCACTGAAAAAGCAAACTAATAATAGGCCGTGAGGGTAGTATTTCATCATAATGAAATGGAGTTTTTCGATATCAGGTTCACAGGTTATGAGTGACAAAAATAAAAAGTATTCTTTATTTTATTTTAAAGAAAGTTTACACATTCTAACAATACCACTGTGTTCAAAATAACAGACATTATCTTATGTTATAGTGACGCATGCAAAAAGTTTTTTCGCAAGTTTAACGAAATGCAAAAATAATCATCTTTTGCAATACATTGCCATAATTCTTTGACTTTCGGGTATTTTTAAGTTTCTTTCGAATACACCAAACAAAATTATTTTGTTCTGTAATAAATTTTGTTTTCAAATATTATTGTTTACATTTATTATTGTTTCCCACAGTTGGTCTTCTGTTTAGACGCTTTTCTAAGCTCGTTGTTTAAGCCATTACAAATTTAAAACATTCTTTTTAATTAAGGAAATATAAACTTGTATAAATACAATTGTTTTCTAATTTACATTCTTATGTTCTAAATACTACTTCGATCTATATCCTCACGTATCCTGATAATAAAAATAAACGTATATAGGGCAATAGTATATATTTCTATCTTTTGTAGCTCAGAATCTATCTATCTTCTAAGTTAATTTTGATTCAAACTGCCTCTTAATATTAAGCTGTATATGCCGCAATCTGTAGGATGTTGAGCAGCGCTAAAGTCTGAAATACGAGATCATTGCCTAATTAATAAAGAACGTGTATTACTAAACTTGTGTAAATTACAACTACAAATCAAAGTGTTGCTGTACATTTGTATATAGATAACAACGACACCGTGTTGATTCTGATTTCATTTACGGACTCGTAATATGACATATGACTCTATAATCACCTATGTTACAATGTGTCAAGTCTAACAACTAAGTCTAATCTACTTAACATTCATTGTCTTTATCGATGTACTTTTCAGCACCAAGAAAGTTTGGCATCTCATTATGAAAGTAAAGTCCTGTATGTTTTACATGACTCTCAATTTACGCGACTTTGTCTGGGTGGTTTTTAGTACTGAGAAAAGGAGCGTATATAAATTCTTTCTTATGAACTATCTTATCATATTTAATTTAAATCATATTTATCAGTTTTTCAGTTCAGATGTAATAAGCCAAACAAACACATTTTCGTATTATCAGTAAATTTTTTTTCGTCATAAAAAATATTTTAAAAATACAAAAAAATATATATCATATGTCACAAATTAGCTCACAATAAATCAGCTTACAATAAAAAAATTGTTTCTACATAAAATTTTTAAAACATTATAAATTTTTGGTATACGTAAAATAAATGGTTTGATAAAAGGCACTAAGAAATGTATAACGATGCTGATGATGATCAGCTTCGTTTTCAACAGAAAAATTTCTGTCAAGAACGGAAACAATCTTAATAAATTATAAAATTATATCATTTCATATAATAGCATAAATATCTAAAATAAATACTTTGTTATAATAATTGAAATCCGCAAACAAACGAATACGAATAAGATAACGTAATAAAAGTATTCGTATGAGGGTGACGATATTTATAAATACTTACCTATATACTTTATAAACTCTACTAATCTTCTTTTTTAAAACAAATCTTTAAACATATTAGGGCATATAGGTTGCGATAGACAAAATGACCAATAATTGATTTCGTGTGGTAAACAAGCCAGTACAAATATTACTTAATTGAAAGATTACAACCGCTTTGTTTGTTGAAAACTTCTACGTCGATACATACATCCAGTAAATCATAAGCAAATATTCATCGTGGCACGTATCAATTTCAAGACAAGCTCGTTCTCGCATGCTTAAATATTATGAGAACAAATATTGAACAGACATTTTCTAAAACATTTAGTAATTAGATGCATAATTAGATGTACGCGTTCGTCCTGGGGACCGTTTCGACCACTTTTACCGATAAACATTCTTCCGGTTATGTAACGGACGGGTCATATTTCGTGATCGATGTCTTTTGGATAAGGTTTTAGTAATTAGACAGTATTAATATTTTGTGTGAGGTAACAGCCGTATGGCTAGGTGGAAGACTGTCTGCGCAATGTTTTCTACACGTCAATAAATGTCAATGGATTGAGTAAAATAATGAGTATCGTGAGTAGAGGATCAATCATAAAATTCTCTTTTAATGCTTGTTTCAAACGTTTATTCATTACAGAGATTATAATCTATTAATTATTTCAAAATCTTATCATAAGTATAATCTATCTTATGATTACATTTAAGTATTTGCGTATGTTGATGTAATAGTATTAGTAATTTATTGAATATTAGGCTTTAAATGGTATTTGGCAGATCTTTGATATCGTGTTGCGAAAATTTTCGCTACACCGAAGCGATTACTATCGATTTGATCAATGTAGAGAATGACCTTTTCTTCAATACAATTCCATGAATTGTAGGAAATACAATGCCATGTTTAAGAAGCATGGGTAAATTGAATGTATTCAATTCACCCATCGACTAACCATTCGATTAAATCGTGGTTAGCTGCATCATGGGTAAAATTCTTTTTTAAGATCATAATGTTTGAGAACCAAAGTCCAATTTAACTTGAATGATCATGATTCTATTTTGAGACAGACTACGTTAACGTAAACAATTAAAAATGCATATCTATGTATTATTGGGATCATGTGAAATTAATAGAAGTTTTGAATACTTAGTAAACCGTCCAATGACAACCGCCAAAAACTACACTGGCTTATTTGTAACTTGTAGCTTATTTGTAACTTAGAAGAACAAAACAAGAACAAAATTAGCTGGCAACATTTAAAAAATACAAATAATAAAATGACATACAACTTTGAATGATGAGAAATAATCCAGACAATTCGTTCTTTGTATAACCGTTAAAAGTAGTTTCAAACAATTTATTTACTCAGTAATATCTGAAAGTTCATTGTCGCAAGCCCGCTCTATTTAATAAAGGTGAATAATCCATTTGAATTTGACCTTGACCAGTTATTATTAGCACGATTTAAACATTTGACTCACAATCCTCATACCCAATTCCCAACCGGCCTTGAAAGCTTGGGAAAGTTAACAAAGTATTAATTTCAGAGAGCTGATTTATTTGTTCACGTCGGATTCACCGGCATCAACTTAAACAGATTTTGACTTGATGCAGGTTTATATTTTAAACCTATAAATTTTATGTACCTCAAATAAAGTTAACCATTAACTCTCTCCTGTTTAATGTCTACAATATGAAAAAAAAGTAAGTGAATATTTAATATTATTTCAATTAACCTACATTTTAAAATCACATATCATTTTTATAAATCATTACACGATTTCTGAAAGAAATTACATTATTGAATACTTTTATTATAAAATTATTATTTCTATAAGTATTAACTGATGTAATAGAATAGTTAAATTGGAACAGTTCCAGCATCATTCACTTTCTATTTACCTATGATTCATTCTTTATAAAATCAATTCTGAACCCGATCTTAAGACAGTGATCTATAAATAATAAAATACAGTCCTTATCGTTGGGTTAAAGAATAAACATAACCATTTACATATTATCTCTATTGGGTATCTGAAAAAAACTCAAGAGTTATCAGCGGCAACATAAGAAAATGTTTGAGCTATTTAAGTTTATTTAGTTAAAGGCGTACCGAAGCTGAATCTATGTAGTGCATGCTCATAGCTTGAAAAACAAATAAATGTTGGAATCTAAAGGTATTAGAGCAATCTCCCACATCAAATAACGCAATATTCTTAAATCCATTCACCACTGCGACTGCTTCAAACGAATCGCAACCATTGGTTTAACGTAGAACAGAAGATAGTGTGCCGAAAAAATTCCCTGAAGATTGTCAGAGTGGAACGTCATTACTGAAAACAAACGAACAGATGGAAAAAAATCTTGTATATAGTCTTAAGTTAAAAATGTAAGCCAGACTTAGCCTACAAATATCATACATATCTATTTGTAATAGGATTATGACAGACATGTCAATATGTCATCGCGTAATTAAAAATATTAAATTGTATGTTGATTAGTATTCATGAAGTGATAAAATGGCGTGTAATTTTTAAGGATTATCTGATTGCCTTATTACAGGCGGTTAAGAAATTGATGTTAAATAATGTAATTTTTTTTATCTGTTCGAACATAAAATTCTGGCAGATAAATATTTTGATAATATTATAAAATTAAAAAAAATATTTTAAGGATGTTTATTACAATTTTGCTGCAGACCTCTTTTACCATTAGAGATGAGAGAGATATAGCAGCTAAAACGTTGATCTAGTACTCTTTTCCAACTGAATATATGCTGTTAGCTCCAACGGCTTTTACACATAGAGTTATTATACTAAAGTAGGGAAACCAGCCCAAAATGTGCCATATTACAATTCCCTCTCGTTATTTATTATGTCTCTCACTTACAGGCCTGCCTATGACCTACTACACTAGTATAATAACTCTATGCTTTAACAGCGTCATCGGGCGTCAATTAGGCACTTGCTTTGCTTGTCAAATAAGGACAATTAAGTGATTGCCAATGATGAACATTTCTTCGAATTATTTTAAAATACAAAGGATTTATTTTATCTATTTCATTTAATGAGCGTTAATGTAAAGAAATAGTTTATTACTTCGTCAAATAAAGCATCTTATCTAAATGTTTTTGAAGTCTCTTAGCTTTTCTAGAATTCACATTTATATTACTTGGTAAGAACTTTTTGGCGTCAATCAATTAATACTTTAAATACGCTTACGTTTAAGTTGTGAGAGTCCGGCGGTGAGACCGTGCGACTCTCTTGAGAAGGTCACGGATTCAAACTTCGTACAGGCACCAATGAGATGTTCAGTGGTGTCAAACTTATGTGTGTAATTGATAATTGCAATTTATCATACGCTTTTCGTTGAAGGAAAACATCGTTATGAAACCTGCGTATCTCATGATAGATAATCATGGGGATATGTGTTACCTACCAATCCGCATTGGAGAAGCGTGTGGTTATTAGCTACAATCTTTGCCTCCAAATACGGAGATAGATGGCCTGTGTCCTGCAGTGGAATAGTATCAAGAACTTTTTTTTAGTAATCGCGTTATGTAAAGACTTTTTTTACGAAAACATGATTAGTCATGTTGAACTTCAGAGTTAACTCAATGTTTTCATAACTTTTATATTGTTACTTGGCAACGTGAATATATTTTCCCAGCCATTTAATCAAACTCAATTCTATGGTATGCTTCCTTACACAATCTACTTGTAACACCAATATTATGTAACCGTTTGATTCATACATATTTTTTGCGTCAATATCTAAATGATGCATATCACACTAGGTACTATATCTGTCAAAACGTTTTGACAGGCTTCCGCTCGCCAAACGGACAGTGCCTTGAGTGGCGAAAATGCCACTCATTAATTGCACCCGACAATACAATCGAGTGACTTTCATTTTTTATTATACAAGTCATTATGTGCATAATGTTATTTTTAGCGTTTGTTGTAAAAACATTACCGAAAAGATCCTAAAATAGTCTTTCATCTTTACTAATGTATACATAGATCTACATTTACTACCAGTGGTACATGACTCTATTCATCATCATCCTCCTGCCCTTATCCCACTCTAAGTGTGGTTCGGCACAACATGTTACATGTTGTCACATGATTTCGCTACGTATTTTACGACCGGCCGTCTGCTTGACGTCAACTTACCTTAGTCGTATTTTACGACCCCTCGGGAAAAAGAGGATGGTCTATTCTACTCAACCGGATACCACACGGTGGTGGGATATGACTCCATTATTGTCATAAATATTTTAAAATGTTAAACTGTCTTTTGTGACTTTCATCTAGCTGCGTAATTGTCTGGTAAAAAGCTTTTGATGTAGTCAAAGACCACCCTTTCCTTTGTTATGTTTATTGAATCACTTTAAAAACTATGACCGTTTTTTAAAAGCTTTCCGATTTCCGATTGAGCTCAAATTTTACATACTACTGCAGTCCCGATGACGATGCCTGTTTATGATAAGCATGACTGGATGCTGCTACCAGAATTGGCTCCAAACGAGGGAATCGCTCAACGGTAGAAACATGAAATTTTCTTAAAAGCTTTTTTTAAAGCTTTTTTAACTTGTCCCGTTTCTTCAAATTTCATGAGCGTGATTGGTTATTTTACTCAGTAATAATACTGAGTAAAATCAGTCCTTTTACGGAAGACAACGAGCAATTCTAGCATGATAAACCAATTCTGAAGGCCGGATGCAGATACAATGTTAAGGCGCTGAACAGAGCTGACTTAAATTCAGATTTCGGCATATAAGCCACGCCCACAATTTCTGCGACAGCGTAGCGACAAACTTAATTTTTTAACACCCATTGTAGGTGTACACTATATTATCCAAACTTTTTTTGTACAATTTATTTAAAAAACTTTTGTCTAATTAATCTTATAAAACTAAGTATGCTGAAACTATAGCTAAACACCTAAAAAAAGACATATTATCAACAAGGAATAGCCACAAAAGGCGGCAGCTAGCGACACACGTCCGTATAGCAGCGAGAAAAGAAAAGAGAAGCGAGACGATGACTCGTTTCAGTTTTGCTATTTTCTAAAAAATATTTTATTTGAATGAAATATCTTAATTAATTCAAAATTTAAATCTTACATTCTCTTTGTATTATAATGATTTATTAGTCTTATTAATTTTACCAATTTTTGTTGATAAATATTAGAGATATTTACGATCAAAGTAAAAATTAGAGGTCTATTTACCAATTTTTTTTATCGAAAAAAAGTATCGTAATTATGTTTTGAAATCTTACATTCTCTCTGAGATATGATGTATATTAACATATATTTTTCTTTTAATCGTCATCCTTATAGCTTTTGTTAAAAACGTGTTTAAAGTCAGCCTATTTGGCTCTGTTCAGCGCCTTAAGGATGAGGTGTTAACGGGGCCCTAGAACACACCTACCAAACGTGACAACACGACTGGACAAGGTTAACTGTCTGGAAATTGATTAACTCGACATCGCCCATAAAACCAGATTCATTAAAGGAAGATATATGAAGACCACAATAAATTAATAGGGCCGTATACCTAAATCCGTAAATATCAGCATTGGAAACAGTGAAACCGCTTGCGGCACGTACATTGTTTGCATTTCAGGTAGTAAGATAATAACTGCTAGAGGTAGCGAATGCATACCCTTTTTTATGTAAAAAAGGGTATGCATTCACTTTTAGCCAAATTATATTTTACACGTACACATGTGTGTGAAATATAATTTGATAACTAAATCAAACTTGTTATTAAAATTTTTCATTTAAAAAGAAAAGAAACTTTTCTGTTTTTAAAATTCCGTAGAATTTAAGTCTTTTAGTATTTTACTCAGTACTCTCTTCTTTTTTAATTATTACTTACTTTCGCGCTGTACATGCAAAATAGGAGTATAATAATAAAAAAGTAGAACACGCTTACTATTAAGTAAATAATAAAAAAATTACGATCAATCTAGGCTTTAACCTTGCAGTAAAAATGAGGCCATTAGCTTTTTTTAAAACAGGAAACAACTCTCAAGCTCTGAATTTCGAATAGAAGTGACGAGATACAATCTTAGAAACTTGGTGCTGTTCAATTAAAAACCTCCGTATTTCATTTTTGTTTCTCATAATTTAATTTCAGTTTGGAAATTGAAACATGTTCTCGGATCTATGTAGCCCGGGTATTTGAACGACGTATGTGGAACCGATGCTTTAAAAAAGCCAAGTATATTAATCAATTTAGAAACTTAAATTGTAACTGGACAAAAATCACTGTTTCATACTTTATATAAGTATAAAACAATTAGTAGAAGGCCCCAAATTGTACTAAGTTGACGTTTTCATGTAAGTTAAACAATATCTTGGTGTACAATTCATTATTCATTCATCATCATCGTCCTGCCCTTATCCCACTCTAAGTGAGGTCGGCACAACATATTACGAACATGTTGTCACATGATTTGGCTGCGTATTTTACGACCGGCTGCCCGCCTGACGTCAACTTTACCTTAGTCGTATTTTACGACCCCTCGGTAAGAAAGAGGGTGGTCTATTCTACTCAACCGGTTACCACACGGCGGGTCGACTTACCTTAGTCGCCTATTACGAAACCTCAGTTAAAAATGAGGGTTGTCTATTCTACTCAGATGGATACCACACACGGCGGGTCGACTTACCATAGTCGCCTATTACGACACCTCGGTTAGAAATGAGGGTTGTCTATTCTACTCAGCCGGATACCACACAAGGCGGGTCGACTTATCTTAGTCGCCTATTACGACACCTCGGTAAGAAATGAGGGTTATCTATTCTACTCAGCCGGATACCACGCATTATTCATTAAGTCGCTCAATATTCATTAAGGTAACTTTAGTTTGAAAATTTTGTTGTTTGTATTCTTTTTCAGATACAACGTAGCAAACGATTATGTATAATGGCATAATGTTACAGGTGTTACGAGCTCGCATGATTTAAACGTGATAAATTGCGAAGGGTGAGCAATTTTGCACCTATTTACGATGCAAAATCAGTCAATAATACGTTTGTTTGCAAGATAATTTCAATGGTACTTACTAGAATATACAAAATTGCTCTCATTTTGCTGGTATAAGAGAATTGACTTTAAGTTGTTCTAATTATAAGTTTTTATACAAATAAGGTATCATTAAAAGTTCTAGGTAGATAAACAAAGCCTTACTTATATCATAATCCATCCAAATATTGTTTTGTCAAAAGTCTCACAAATATAATTTTTTTCTTGTTTTTGTAAATGATTAAGTGATATATAAATGAAATACAAATAATATTGACAAGTTTACCAATGCTATGTAATCAATGTCTGAGCTTGCGATAAAATAAATTAGATCGCGCGTCTGGCATCAAAAATCCGTTTATACGAAGCGATTGTTTCCTAGTCTTAGGGAGGGTGTAAGTACTTATTTTCTTATATTAAATTACATCGATTTTAATGCACAAATTTTATTTTGACATACAAGGAAAACGATCGATCTGCTCTCAAGTACTCAATCATCAATTTCTTCCAGGTATGAGTTAGTGTGGCTTGAATTCACTTGTCCACATAGTAGATCTATTATTTCAATTAGACTTTATTATGCACCACCATTCAACATTCATAATTGTTGATTCATTAGGGATCTGAGATAAGATCTCAGTCGGCGAAAGCTGTATTTCAATCCCCTAATTGTTTTCACTTTCGTTTGTTACATAACCAGCCGTCTCATCGTCCTGTAGCGGGATGTTCTCAAGATTATATCTTTGTGACAAATGGGATTATTACTAGCAACGATTAATGTTATGCAATTTGCATAAAGGGACCAGTTATCGTTTTGTGTACGAAAAATGGGGCCATTAAAATTCAGCAATAACTAATATTTAAATATAACTTTTTTGGTCTTTGAACACAACAATATGAACACAATAAACACACGATGTTGACCTGATCTACGCGAGTCAGCTTTGACAGTAGAAAATAAAAACGAAGGAGGACTAGTCTTGATTAGTATCGTTAAGTTTATATTATATTCATTCATTCTCCTGTCTTTATTCACTCTATGTGGGTTGGCGCGATAAGTTTTAAACATGTTGTTACATTTAGCTAGTTATTTCACGACCGGCCGACGTCAACTTACCTTAGTCGCCTTTTACGACACCTCAGTAAGAAATAAGGGTGGTCTATTCTACTAAGCCGGAAACCAAACAGCGGAATTAGATTTTCTTTAAATGTATTTTATATTATATATATCATATAATATATGCTTATTATTATTTTTATTATTGTCTAATGCTGTTAACTCCACAGTATATTGGTGATAGAACAAAAGTTATCAAGTTTTTACCAATAGGAGTCCAAATCTTGGTATTTATATTGAGAAAAAAACCCTAAAGCTTCATACTCTAACGCTCAACCTTAGCTTCTGTTTTATTTTTTTAGTTGGAAATATGCTGTTGACCTTAATGGGTTTAACAGCGTCCGGGTGGGACGGGCGAGCAATAATGCATCACCAAAATGCGGAGAATAGACCGCAGAAGCTCCAAAAGCTTCAAAAGGCGTCACCGTTGGTGTCCTTCATGTGACCCGATTACTTCTCGCCGTAAAGTAAAGTAGAGGGGCTGGTGATTTGCTTTAGCATCGTCCGGCGAAGAAGCTCTTTATGTGGATGTCTGCAATATTATGAGTATCATACGAATTTGGAGAGTGTCGCTTTGTTACGGAGTGACTTTTACCCTTTTTCCATATCATCAGATAACCTTTGCTTAGCTTGATACATCGGTGGCAAGAGAAATTATCAACAGGCACTAAGCTGGGGAAATGAAAGTCTTGGTTTATAAGTAAAATTTTAAAATAAGAAGAACTAAAATACAACCCAAAAGTATAACTATTAAAGCTATTAAATAACTTTTAAAACTACTACTAAATAGCTATTAAAATATACCCTATTTTAATAGCTATATGATAATAATTTGGTAACTTTATTTGAATAGATGTAGTAGTAAGTACGAAGTCAGTTATAATAACCGTGATGAGTGCGTACTGGAAGGCTAACGAAAAATAAAGAGAAAAATTATAATGCAAAATAAATAATAATGAAATATTTATCTTATAAATCATATATAAAAATGGTTCTACCAATTTATCATTAGTTCATAACTAATTATTTCAGAGGCTAGATCGATATCATTATAACATATAAATAAGTAAGAATACTGAGCGGGTCAATGCCACAAATTGGGATATAGGATCACTAAGATTAATTCAAAATTATATGTTGTATTTTTCTCAATTGTACGTAATACATCATATTTGCAACATTTATTACTAAAGATAAGATAAAAATAAACCTGTCCTTCGCGTTTTCTTAAATAAGACAGCCGAAACAAGAGACGAACAAGGGAATGTTGTAATGAACAAGTAGATGTGTTTACAGATGCCGTCGGTTGATGAAGTATGTACGAGGGTTCGATCATATCTAGCAGTGCATCTTAATTGCGTAAGAAATACAATGACATCGAATTCTCGAGTGCATTCGACTTGTACAGTGCGCCACGAGATCAGCAAACTTATCGGAAAATGTGATAGTTGCATTGCACTCCTTACGCCTTATGTAATATAATCCATATGATTTATAATATAGTTCAACCAACACAATTCACGATTTCACTTCTCGTGTTCATCGAAGTTTTGTAATACGACATTACTGTACCAGGGTACGCAGTTGGAACGCCGATATCCACTATACATTTTCATGAGACGCGCAATAATGTCTGTGCGTTGACAAACTAATATTAGGTCCTTACATATGAAATTGGCGTTTTGTCGTACTGGCCACTTTGATCTCAAATATTACCTTTATGGTTAGGAATTCCTAAATCAAATTCATACAGCTATTTACTCATGCATTTGTGTTTCAAACCCCCTAATTCATTTGTTGAATTCAATTGAATTCAAGCTTGAAAGGTGGGTACCTCATGAATTGAGTGAAGCAAACCGACTAACGCGCGTCGACTGCTGCGTTACGCTGCTGCCCTAAGCGAAAATTGACTAAAAAAAAGTTGCTTGTAAGTGTTTGGTGGACTAGTGCCGGTGTCGTTCACTACAGCTTTCTTAAATCTGGCCAGACGATTACGGCAGATATCTATTGTCAGCAACTGCAAACCATGATGGAAAAGCTAGCTGCTAAACAACCGAGGCTGGCCAATCGTTCTAGGCCACTGCTGCTTCAGGACAACGCTAGACCACACACTGCACAACAGACGGCTACCAAATCAGAGGAGCTTCAATTAGAATGTCTTAGACATCCACCGTACTCTCCGGACCTTGCTCCAACAGATTACCATTTTTTTCGCAATTTGGATAACTACTTGCAAGGAAAAAAATTCAACTCCGATGGGGCAGTCCAAACCGCCTTCAAAGATTTTATTGATGCCCGCCCGAATGGTTTTTTTAGTAAGGGGATCAATGAACTACATATGAGATGGCAAAAGTGCATACATAGCAATGGTACATACTTTGATTAATTAAATATATTTCATTAAAAAAAAAAACGACTCTATGTTCCTCCCATAGAAAACGCCAATTTCATATGTAAGGACCTAATATTTACCTTGTTTCTATATTTTTTATTTAACCAAATTTAACTTTGCATGTAAAAAGTTCATTTACACCGTCTTTCTTATTAGGAAGGTCAATTAAGAGTTCTACGAAACTACCAAAACTGTGATACCTACACTTAAAGGCACGGCCCTTCCATTGGGGTGGTAGGTAATTCGTTCCGATGGCAACCTCTCACTAGAACCATACTTGGCCCAATATTTCGTCACGCAGGTCGTAAAACAGCAGTAAAATCGTAATCCATACCATAAAAATTTTATATTCGATTTTAAAATTTCACAATGGTCGAAGTCGCGGACAAAGCTAGCTTACTTCAATACAAGTATTTATCAGCAAGATAACTCTTTCGGAGTGACATACGAGCCATAGGTATTTTTACTTTCATTGACTGTAACCGATAATATAACAACGAATTATTGCAGCTTTCAACAGTCATTTATTTTTTTAAATTTAGTAATTTGACACTTTTATTACCTGTAAATCCTTGGCTTATTAATAAAAGTTTAAGACCATGGCGAATTTAAGCTATTTTTTTTATAAAATGTCGTTGTTTAATATCATATTATTTACGATTTGGATATTATTAATTTCCTTATGAATAATTTTTTTATTGAAAAACATAATAAGTTGTATTTATAAAATTTTAATATAACATTCTTAGCTTGCTGATTGTAAGTTTTGCAGCGCGATGTAACTAGTATTCGCTTCGTACGCTGAAATATTTTCATTACCAGCAGGTTCAAATGGTATACATTCCTCACTAATTTTAATTTACCAGCTATGTATTTTCAACAAATGAGTTGCATAACTAGGAAAGGATGAAACGAATAACTGATGCTTTTGCGATTTACAATGCCTATCATAGGCAAGTTTGTTCTTGATATACCTGTATCTTGTTATATACAGAATCATATATAACAGAATCAAACAAATTCATGATCTAGACAAAAATCACTTATAAAATTCAAAAAGTCTTAAATCTCATAAGACCATAATTTTACATTGCCTAATAACTGAATAATAAGTAAGGAAAAATAACTTAATTCTGATTATTTTTATGTCGCAACCGTTATAAAAAAGGCCCCATAAATAAACCATAAATAACAAATACAGATACGTTTCGCCACAAGATAAATAAGGCAACTCGCAATTTTTATAACATAGCCATAAAAGATTACTATTTAAATAAATAGAAATACTGGTGCTAATTAGAATTTGCTATCTGTTAACTGTTAAATAAAATACAAGATATGTTTATGTCCACAAAAAAGTTTATTATTTAACTGGTATTTGTATCCTTTGATTTGTATGGTACAAGGTGAAAAATTTTTCATTGATAATTTCGTATAATTTAGAATTCCAATTAATGCACTATATCTATTATTTAAAACATAGTGCCCAGTATTGAGGAAAAAATATTAATTTCTCTAATAATAGATACGTAAATGTTTGTTTATAATTGTGACAAGGCAAATAAAAGAACATATTACATAATTTATAGAATTAGGCGTTACTTTGCGGAGATCCATAATACAAAAGTAATAATAAAATTATTTTGCTACATATATTATGCCAAGGCTTTGCGATTTTGTCGTGGAGTCAATCTCCTGATGATGCTTCGGTTGCGGGGCGAAACGATTATTGAGTTTGTGATAGTGAACGTGTGTAGTACTTGTGTATTGTGGTGGCGGTGGTGGAGGTTTGTGCATGTGTTTTTACGAATCCTGCATGTAACGGGTATGAAAAAACGAATAGTCCACTATACATTTAGCACTATATATATTTTCTATTTACTGTATCGCGGATTATAGGAAAATAATTTTATTAGAACATATTACATTTTTAATAATCTACAAATGAAAGGATATTTTTTTAAACAATACTGCTAATCAATTAATATTATTAATAATACAAATAAAAACAGCAAACGGTTTAAGCACCTTTTAATATAAGCAGGGCTATAATCACCCACTCATTACAGCTTGCTATGACCTTCACTTTCCGTCTCAACAAAGTATAATTTTACGAGCAAGCAAATAAAATGAGATGTTTACAGAACGTGCCTCCTTGAAGGGCAGGTAAAGTACTGCTTGGTTTCTGCGTAAAAGTTGGCTAATATTTGTTACTTCTACCGAATCCTATACTTCTATGCTTTCACTAGCATGTTGTCATGCGTGCGACACAGGCACTTTCGCCGGCAATTTAATGTTTAACTTTTGCAACTCTTACATTTCATCGCACTTACGAAATATATTCTTTTACATCATAAAATACGACTATTTCTATATATATGATCTAACTTTCGTTTTAGCTCTCCGACTGGAAGCAATAAACTGAAACATAAATAGCGTATCCACATATTATACTTTAGCGTCTGTATCAGACTATATTTATTGGGAACCTAAATTACTGGCCCTTTGGCGCAGTGGGTAGTGACGGTCACGGGTTCGATTTTTTAACCAACATTTTCTATAAACAATTTGTTGGTTCTTTGAGCCCGGGTGTTTATTTGTATTTAAGTATGTATTTAAAACTATATATGTAGCATATTTACCAGTTGTCTGTCAACCATAACACAAGTATTAAGTTACTTACTTTGACCGTATGTGCAAGTGCAGTATGTGCAAGTTATATTTATGTATTAAAAATTAGGAGAAAGATATTATATTTTAATGTAAGATGTTATAATATATTTTTAAAAAGGGATAAGTTTAAGGTCATTCAAATTTTACTTAATTAATGATTGTGCCTCGTAATACATTAGGTATTCTCGGTCTTGTTTCATTGCTTATTTATTTATTATATCTTAAATTGACTATATTTATAAATATACAGGTAATATCGTCGATTGTCGAGTTTAACAATATGTCAAAAATCAATTTCTCAATCAAATTATATGTGCTTATCGGATTCGCTACATGTCTGAATTTTGATTATCTTTAAATATTCAACAGGCAATGTAATGTGAACTCATTTAAAGCGATAACATCAACCTAAAGGTGTCCATATATTGTAATTATTCTAATATCAGTTATATTTCAATAAAAACGGCCGCGGGATCTGTCGTATCATATGGATCAGAATGTTGGTCAATGAAAAAGATGGATGAAAGAAAAAATACATGCAAATCAAATAAAAATATTAAGGTGGCTGTGTGGTGTGGCAAGACTGGATAACATACGTAACGATAATGTGAAAGTTACGCCCATTATTTATAGAAGATGAGAAGTGCCTGATTAAGATGGTATTGCCCATACCATATAAGAGAATTAAAAGGAAATTTTGGTAACGACGATTAAGAGTGTGTCGCTATGAAAACAAAGATTTATTTTAAATTTGTATTCGATCTTGACCTTATTTCTTTACAAAAATAAACTTACCTGAAAACAATGAAACGACAATTACGTTCCCTTTTTACACCAACTTAATATCAGTTTTGTTAATATTTTAATATGTTGTTGCTTTTAAAAAAAAATCCTTTTGACAGTGCCAAAAATCCTTTTTCTTAATCTAAACTTGTGAATATTAAAAAAAAGAGGTATATTCTTTACAGACATAATAAAAGAGGGATGAAAATCATGTCACTAAATGAGTGTTAAACAATAATGTGGATGGATATGTGACTGGAGAATGACCGAAAAAGAAACGCTTGAGTTATGTCAAGTATGACATGCTTATAAAAGGAGTAGAGTTGACGAATGACAGGAGAAATTAGGAAAGAAAAATATGTTGTGGGACAAGGAAAGAGAATGACAGTTATATTTTATTATATTACATTACATTAATTTTTCTCAAAACGCTCGACGCGGTTTCATTCACCAGACTTTTCGTATAAACAAACCAATCGTGGTTCTAAAAATACTAAACTAAACTTAAACAGAATTGATCGTTTACTTCGTAAATCATTGCACAGCACTGAATAAACTAACAATCAATTATATGAGCACTTTACTCATTTACTAGCATTCTTTTACATATTATTCGCACTGAGATCTTCGGAAAATAAATTGTGCATAATTAATACGCTGCAAATCATACTTTACCTCATTAGTTATAACTAATGTGTACGTTAATTTTATTAAGTAATCTCATCGTAAGATTTGATTTATCACACACCTTAAGTCGCAAAATCGATCATGGATCCCCAAAAAAGGAGAAATGCTTGGAATATCTAACGTTTTCACAACATCCCAAAAGTTTTAACAAAGTAAAATCTGCAAATGACAACTCGTTTTAAAATAACTCACTACTATGTATAAGTGATTATAAATTAAACGATTTCTAATCATGAATCAGGTTTAGTTAGGTAATAGTGTCCTTATTATTTAAAATATTTAACAATAAAATATTTAAGCTGATAAATATTATTTTATAAATTATTTTTATCGAAATAGTCATGTGATCAACGCCATCTTTTTTGTTATTTTAACTAATCGTTGACTTTTATCGATTATTGTAATCACTTGTTTTTTAATTATATTAACTTATTATATTTGTACCGAACACAGTATTAAAGATCTCTTCCTAAGAGAAAATTTCTTTATCAATTAAAGCAAAATTACAGCGCTACATGCATTTATATTTTATATACAGGTAAGGTAAGAACGCCGTGTGGTATCCGGTAATAGAATAGACCACCCTCCTTTCTTACCGAGGTGTCGTAAAAGGCGGCTAAGGTACGTTGACATCAGGCAGGCGGCCGGTCGTAAAATACGTAGCCAAATCAAGTGACAACATGTTTGTAACATGTTGTAACATTTATATACAGGTAAGTCTACCAATAAAGGCATTCATACTAACAAAAAGTCGCGACAAACTTCGACGCGTCATTTAAAATAAAACATGACTCGTGGTAGTGGTAAAGGGCGAGACGGTTAATGATGGCGCTTGCTAAACTTGCTCAGGAACGCGACTGCGTCCCAACGGTGCACTGAATAAAGCGAATTCATTTACATTATTAAGTCGTCCCAGCTATTTCTAGCACGCCAGAGACGCACTCCATGTTTATTGAAATTCTAATGCAAACTTACAACACGATCCCACAATATATTAAGACATAAAAAGTAAATTGCTCTATTTCACTTCAGCTACAACGGACGCTCCAGCAAATTCTTTATAGATTGCTGAAAGTAAATAGGCTTTATTATTAAAATTGAAAGTAAGAACAATAATTAGAGTGCATATAATTCTTTAATAAAATATCATAATCAAATAAAATTCTATATCTTATAAAGATGGGTAATGTATTCGACTGGCCCGTTGACGCAGTGGGTAGAGACCCTGCATTTAGCTCCGCGGGTCCCAGTTAGATTCCTGCCGAGCGCCAACCTTTTCTATAATTTGTTTTTTCCGAGCCTGGGTGTGTTTGTATTTGCATTTAAGTATGTATTTAAAATTATACATGTAGTATATTTATCAATTGTGCATCATCCATAACACAAGTATTAGGTTACTTACTTTGGGGATGGACGACCGTGTGTGTAAGTGTCCCATATATTTATTTATTATTTATGTATATGTATACATTATGAGATCGTTATTTTAATTAACGATATTTTTTACTTAGTGTGTGTCATAATGTCTTGTCAGAGCCGATATTTACGATTTATAACTCTCTTTCTAGTGAAGGAAAACTAGTGATTTAATCTGCATATTCTGATATATGTTATAGGGAATAAGCTTCGATTCTTCCGGCCTAAAATAAAGAAGAGGCACTTGCTCAGCGGTTAGGTTGTATCAGACATGTACTTTACTTTGTAGTCTTTGTAGTAGTTGTGTATTCCCGCCCGGTGACACTATCGAAGCTATCAGGGCTTATAGCGTACATTTAATTCGGAAAAAAAGGGCAAGCTAAAGTTTTTATAAATATTATTGTTTAACCTACTTAGCTCCGATATATGAGGTAGACTTGGTCTTTATTCTCATATACTCTTTTGTAAGTTTACTGCTGGTTGATCTAATTTGTAAAGGTACATAACTAAATATAAAAAATCGAGTTGCTTAGAGAAATTAACGTCTTAACTGTCGTCCTAACTGTTTAATAACCTTAGTAAATCGCCCACGATATAAAAGTATAGTGATTTTTTTTTACTCAAAGTTTTTATAACAGAAAATAAGTTTAGATAGGTTTTGGTTAATCGTACGTCTAATTTTCGCGGTCATCAGTTTCAGATGATAGAGATAAAATATATCGGGTAATAAATAATTTATTAGGAATCATAGTTGTTTTGGCTAGAGCGATAAGATTGACATTATCTGTGACCTACTAAATATAACTTTTCTGATATAAAAATATGAACGTTATTTTTCTTACTCGAAAATTTGTGTAATTTCTAATACTTACCTAAATGTAGTAAATAATTTTATTTTTTATTTTATTTATTTTATAAGATAAAGCCAACAGCGTGTACATAAATTTATAGCTTACAAAGTACAACTAGTGTTATTCCTAATACGAGTACAGTATCACACACTACTTACAGGCCTACACAACGTTTCAACTTTAATAAGCAACATTACGTAATTACAAATGAAAATGGTGGTTACCTTAAATAATTACAATAACTAAAATAATTAAGTTAAATAGTTAAAATAATTAATAAGTTAAGTAATTGTCTTTATAGCATTTATATTTGAACAAAAAGCAATTTATTTAAAGCCTTATTACGCTATCTTCTTAAGATAATATTTAAATATAAATCCCAGTTTAATACTTTCAAATTATGGTAAGTCTAGTGAGACAAGTTTTAATTTAGATAGCTGCATTTAAGCTTATCTAAGTCGTTACTCACGAAATATTGTAGCATTACAGACAAAACTTGGAAGTAAAATCGTTATGAACACACCCAGCATTAAAATAATATTTCAGTCGAGACAAACAGACGTCACGACATGGCAAATGTTGGAAATAGAAATTCATTTCGTTTTTGGTCAAAAGCACGATCATTCATCTAATGTCATTGTTCTGTAGATACAATAAAGAGATCGAAGAACGGATTGCACAGCTAATTTCCAACCTATTATTAATATAAATTAAAATCAATACATACGGAATGTAGTATTTCAAAGTAAAACAATACTTATACAAGTATTTCAAAAAATGTACATCTATTGTAATATACTACAACAGCTCTGATAGCCCAGCGGTGAGACCGTGCGACTCTTTCGAGGGGAACACGAGTTCAAACCCGGGCTGGCACCAATGAGTTTTTCTATTAAAAACTCATATGTCTTATTGATAATTGCAATTTATCACACGCTTTTCGGTGAAGGAAAACATCGTGAGCAAACCTGCATATCTCTAGAGAATTCTGGAGATATGTGTAACCTACCAATCCGCATTGGAACAGCGTGGTAGGTCTTTGCTCCAACCCTTCTCTCCAGAAACGGAGAGAGGAGGCCTATTCTCAGCAATGGGATTGTAACAGGCCGCTACTTTACAACAGCTCTGAAGCACTATTTGCGCGCGTTCTCCATATCAAGGTTAAAACCACGGAAAAGGCCGTTTTCATAAAAATATGTGGTTTCATTTAATACAAGCACATTACCATGTGATTGTGGCATCCTGCTGAGTAGAATAGACCACCCTTATTTCTTTCCGAGGTTTCGTAAAAGGGGACTAAAGTAAGTTGACCCGCCATCTAATATCCAGCTGAGTACAATAGACCACTCTCATTCCTTACCGAGGTGTCGTAAAAGGCGACTAAGTTGAGTTGACGTGAGGCTGGTGGCCGGTCGTAAAATACCTAGCCACATCGTGGAACAAGATATTCTGCCGACCCCACTTAGAGTGGGATAATAACAAAAAACCTGTCTCTATAGATTGTATTGATACTTTTGGTATACAAATTGCTGTTGCCACGACATTGCAGCCGAATTAAGCTGAGACAGATCAGTTACCACAATGCTGACGAAACATAACTGCTAAACAATTTAGAGCTCCCATATGATACACCATAGCAATTATTTAGAGCAGTGGCTGAATTATACTAAACAATTCCTAAACGATTCCAGCTTGTTAATAAAAGACGATATTTCGCAAGTCTAAAATAACTTTGAAGCTTATCCTGTATAAGTACCGACGATACGACATTAAATGAAACAACTGATCATTTGTACGTAATAGATAACTTCGGCATAATTCAATCTTCTTAAATATCGTTTAAAAAAAATGTATTTTCGAAGAAAATAGATATATTTTAATTGAGATATAAACAATTAAACAGGAAAAACAATCATTTTCCTTCCCTCGCACCAGACTATTTAGTTATTAGGTCAAGGTTATTTTTAGTTTCGTATGTCGTAATAGGGTCAGTGATCACTATAAATCGACTTTTTTTTACGTAGAATAATTCCTGTGGCTAAAATACTTCGTTGATTTAACTGTTTATTATGTAGGTTACTGCGGTGTGTAGGTAACTAAAATTAATGTGGTATGATCGGAACCATCCTGTATAATATCTTAAATATAATTGTTAGAACCTTCTATTACTTAAGGAACTTCATTCGCATAAAGTATACCTACAATAGAATCTTTAACTAAAATAAAAAGGTGGAATTTAAAATAATATGAACTATTTAAAATCCTGTCAAGGAACTAGAATACATCTCTTACTATTCCCACTTGTTTGAGAAAGGATTAGCACGTTTCTCATAATTCCAAAGAGCGATTACCAGTTGACCTCTGTAACCTCGCGCGGTACTAACGACGAGCCTCTAACGCAATGGGTAAGACTAACAAATTATATTGCCGTGTTAAATCGTAATTCTAACTTCCTTAATAATATTATAAAAGGTACGATTATTTGTATTTGTTTTGGTTGTAGATATGAAGAAGATAATATTAAGCACTTTCGGACATATCCTGTATGTCATCTACTTTCTATCTCCATTATTAGACATGGGTTTTTCGATAAGACGTACTTTCAGGCCAGAGTCACTTATGCCGGTCGATCCAAATATTCCCTGTGAACTCTGTTGGAGACATGTCCAAATGACGAGGGCTTAACAAGAGCTTGTTTGCATTTGTCAAAGTGTAATGGAACAAAAAAGTATCTTTTTATTTTTCTGTATTAAAAAAAATATTACTCCTTATTTTACGGGTATGGGTAAAAAAGTCGTGATGCTCAACAAAGCAATACTAAAATGAAACCTGAATGAGCCCATAAAAAATTATTTATATTTTACACGAAGTAACTAGGAGTAAAAATATATATACAATTCATACTAATGTGTGTGATAACGGTAGTCATAAATATTTAAAAGTATATGCTAAAGTACATTTATTCCACGATAGAGAATTCAAGATTCATAATAGTCTTTAGTGATAACAATACTATGTTGCTGTAGGTAATAGGTAATAGGTAATATAACTTCTTTTTTTTCAACATATATTGTTTACTTAAATCGGTTACTATAAATCGGTCCGTAGAGTAGCCGATTGTTTTTACTGTTGATAGAATCATCCTATTGATTCAACACTAAATCCACGTTTTGTTCCGATCAAAAGCAACTAGCTCTTATAGGCAACTATTATAAAACGCTTTCATGTAATTATTGGATCAATGGTAGAACAAAGTAAACCCCTTTGTTACGCTTACAATAAACGAAAATTTTATCTAGTTATTGCAATATTAATAAATACGTTATGTATATATATGTTACCACTTTATATATGATTTATAAAAAGTGGTGCAGATATTTCTGCTATAAATTTAAAATATCATATAAACTACAAAAAATATGTTTATCCTACAAGAGCTATTTAAATGAAATAATAAATTAAAACCGATTAAATGTTTTAGTACTCTGTATTAATTATCATTGTATTGGAAACAATACACCTGGATGATCTGGATCTACCCAATTAGGTCAATGTTGTAAAATAAGGAACATCGTGCTCTAAATTTCTAAACGAAGGTCACGTAGAGTAATAACTTCGCTATTGAAAATAGAAAAAATATTACTCATTTTTGTCTGTGTAACATATTTTAATATAAAATAATCTTTTCGATTTGTAATCTTTGCTGACGTTCAAACAGTGGCTATCCCTTGTTTTAAATTACGATTTTTTCTGAACAGTACCTAATGTGAATAGTACCTAATCAAGTCTTCGAATAAGTACATGTACATTTAACAAAAAAAAAATCAATCAATAGTAAAATTGATGTAGCTGCGTGTAAAAGTTATTTAGTCAATACATTAATTATCATTCCCTTTGATTTAATGGCAATATCAAAATCTTATCAGATCAAATATATTTTGAAAACTTTAACTAGCGTATTATTTCGTTATTAGTAATATTTGAAACATTTGCAAATTAGTCTCCACTTATTTATTCAAAAAGCTTCAAAAGTCTCTTTTAATATACTTTCAGTTGCATAAAATTAATTCAAATAGAATTTGTGCGTTGAGCCACAAAAATTTAATTGAGGATGTCAATATAAAAAGAAAAATGTTAGTACCTTGTAAATACCGAGAAAACTCAAGAAATCATTTTATAAACAGCAAATAATAAACAGTTGTTTGGTCTTATAAGGATATAAGCAACAAAAATTTAATAATAAATATAGGTTTACTTGACATTGACCATATTTAGCGGTACTCTGAAGTTGTTTAAATGGATAAAATGTTAAATTTTAAACCATATCTGTTTACTAGTAATTTTCCCACAGCTTGTAATTACGATTCGATTTTATCAATTTCTGAAATAATTTCCAGTATCCCCAAAAAGTACCTTCATACCAATTTATTAACGATCTTTAGATCTTTATCGGAAATCCAATTAAGTCTTCACTTATCAAAACAAATGAACAAAAAATATCAAAGAACCATCCCCATGTTTCTTTAATATTTTTTTGTATCATCTTATAAGTCAATGAACTGGTTAAGTTTTGCGATTGTAATCCGTGCAGTTGTCAAAAGTTAAAGACGGGATTAAGACTCAGCAAAAAATTTAATTGTATTACAAAGTTTAATGAAAGAATCGTTACTTGGCTTTTAATCTGTATTGATAGTCTATATATGTAAGCCGAAGCAAAAATATACATGTATATGCATTCCTCTTTCAAGACATTTCTTAAGTTAGTAATAACTTAAGAAATGCCAAATTTGCGACACGCATTATTACCATTTATACCACCCCCAATAAATGCATCAAAAATAAATTTTCATTTTACTTAGCGTCGCTGTAATTTACTAAAAATCAACAATAAAGATTATTCTTATAATCCGTGATTAGTACAAGGCTATCTGGATTATAGCAAAATAATTTTATCATTTAATTTTGTGGTTTGTATCACTGCAGTGTAACGTCTAGATGTGTATATAAATTATATAAATATAGAAAATTACCAACATCCTGGAAATACATTGAATTTTTGAATTTTGAATTTATGACTTACTACTCTATGTAGCTATGATAGCTCTGCAGTGAGACCGTGTGATTCTCTAGAGACGAACATGGGTTCAAACCCCGGGCAGGCACCAATGAGTTTTTCTATTGAACCTAATGCGTCTAATTGATAACTCCAATTTATCACACGCTTTTTGGTGAAGGACAACATCGTCAGGAAACCTGCATATCTCCAAAGAATTTTGGGGATATGTGTATCCTACCAAGCCTCATTGGAGTGGCGTGGTAGGTTTTAGCTCCGATCCTTCTCTCCAAAAAACAGAGAGACGAGGCTTATGCCCAGCAGTGGGATAGTAACAGGCCGTTACTTTACTTTAACTCCTTTATAGCATAAGTAACAATTCTGGAATTATTCAGTCTTCTTATATGACCATACTATTTAAGAGTTATTTAATATACTTTATTATCTGCAATTTCTTTACAAACTTATAGAAAGACTATTAGTATCAGGCAAATAAATTGGCGTTATAATATTAAAATCCACGCAAATAAAGTCAATCGTCTTTTGCAATGTGTACCTAATATATTATTCACTAATGATTAACCCTCAAAATATTCGTTGGAATCTCTCCTCCAATTAACTAACTGATTATAGAGTTAAAACTGATGGCTTTATTGATTGTTACTATTACTAGTATGTGGTTTTATTTTTTTAATTTCAAAATTATGAATACGAAACCATCCATATTCACATCGCTAGTTTATATTCATAATAATTACAGCAACATATATCAACGAGACTACAAGGTAAACATATGTGATTAATGGTAATGGAAATCCAACGAGCCCACGTTCAGTTAATTATAACTCAAAATTTAAAAGTGCAGTCGCAAATTAGTCAGAGGGGTAATGGAGTGGAACGATTCGGGTCTTCATTACGCGGCTACTGTGGACCTGTGGACTTTCACCGTCGGAATCGTGTCCAGAGGTCAAGTTTATAATATAACTTCCGATCACCTTCCCATCGTTCCGCATGTAGGACGCATCAGCCTCAAAATACAACCATTTGTCATATTGACAGCTCCTTCCAATTTACTCGTACATTCAACACTATGTTTTCTTAAACATGATTGACATATTTAAGGACGTGTTGTTGCTTGTTATGCTTTAGTATTTAGAAGGAATTATTTTGGTCGAATAAAAAATTGTTATGTTAAATGTAGAGAGTACTATTTGCTTTTATACCTGATACATACAGGATTCGTAAAAAACTACAACGCACTACAAAACTTTAAAAACTCCACAATAATATAGAATCGTAAATATATATAATTTTTGGAAGTATGTCCTTTACATACTCCGAAACGGCTGGACTGATTTTAAAGAAATTTTTCAGAGAATCTTTAAAATGACTCAGCGGATGATTCTGTAATGTTTAGTGGCGATCGAAACATTTTTTAAACTGTCGAGTTTTGTTCCAGGAGAATTCTAAACTAGACTGAGCCACAGCAACACATTGCCGGACAGCTAATCCTACTTGCTACTAATATTATAAATGCGAAAGTTTTTAAGTACGGATATATGTTTGTTACTCTTTCACGGCGCATCCGCTGAATCAATGTCAATGAAATTTTGCCCAATTATTCCTTATACGCTAGAATAACATATAGGCTATAGAAATCCTGTTACAGGAATAAGATGACATTGAAAGCGCCATCTATTATCAACCTATCAAAGATTTTTTATTCAAGGTGTGTCAAAAGTCAAGTCAATTCTGTAGTTATTTATATGGCAAAACAACGTTTGCCGGGTCAGCTAGTCTTTTATAAAAACAAACGTCAGTAGTATGTCGTCTTGAATAATGTTTTCTACGTTAAGTTTATTAAAAGAGATAAGCTGTGAGGAACTTTTCTTTGAGCAATATTAAACAATTTAAGTCTATTTATACACTGCATTCACTAATACAATTTGTTGAGGCATGAAAAGTAGAAGATGTTAAAATAATAGAATAATATGATAGGAAAGAGTGTTCAGGCTTTTCAGAGCTGAGGTTCGAAACGTACCTTAGCATTTGAATTTTATATGCGTGCTCGATATTATTGTTAGCAATACATATTTATACTTGCCAAACGCGGTGTAGTTTTTGTAAGTGTTACGTGTTGTCGTTGCTAGTGTTACGGCGAAGCATTCTACAGGCTGCCGTTTATGGCTTGTCTGCGTACGTCCCGTACTTGTCGCAGAACCAGTACGACATAAATGTATCCGTCTACTTACTGCTCAACACATTAAAATGCAATTTTCTATATAAACTTGACAAGTCGATATGTTACTCGGCCTTATCTAATGTGTAAATTACTCGCGTAGGATTAGAAATGACGTAAGCGTCAAGTCAATGAACCTCAATTCGCCGGCGATCGTTTTAAGCTAATAAGGCTTCAGACCATGTAAATTGATATTCTGTATATAAAGCTCGATTCCAACGAACTTACATGTTTCGGTTAAAAAAAATATTTGCTTAAAAATGCAGAAATAATTTACTTTTTAATATACCCTTTTAATTTATTTAATTCCTTGAGTACTAAATATTTATCAACAGAAGCAAAACTTAGGTTACGTTTTATTTAGACACGCAAAAGTAATATTTTTTTTGCAGTATTACTTGAAACTCCAGAGTGAGGAAGTTCCTCACTCTGGAGTGCACAAGCACTACACACGTTCACTATCACAAACTAAACAATAGTTTTAGTAACATTTAGTAACATTTAGTAACATTTAGTAACATTTTGACTCCACGACAAAATCGCAAAGCGCAAAACGGCCACTTTACATTTAGCATTATATATATTCTTACTTTATATAAATCTATTATTACTTTTGTATTATGGATGGCCGCAAAGTAACACACGGTACATTGTATAAATTATTTATAGCCACGCAATTTTATTCAATTTTAATTCTAGTCTATTTTTAAAAGAAATAATTCTTGGACCCGTCTCTGAAGCAGAATGTGAATGAATTCTACAAAATAATTAACAATAAACAACTTCGGAATACAAAAAAACAAGCGATAAGTAGCTATTCTGCATCTTTCGAATGTAGTATTGGGACAATAACCGCAATGGTATGCAAACCGATAGGCTGTGCGAGTTTAGCAGAGCCTATTAAACCTTACCATCTTTGATCTAACTGGCTCTAAATATCGATCTAAGAGCTGCTATTAGTGTTCTATACCGCATATAGCGTTTACCAACACACACTTCTGCAGTCGTAAGCATTTACTGTGCAGGATTTATGGTAAATTTATAGTTACGTTGATGAATATGCACTTACTGATCATCTATGAGATGGCAGTCAAGTAGTTATATTATTAGGCGGGTGCCCCATAGGATTTATTTCTAGTGCTAATGATTTTTTTAACCTTTTCCCCTCCTTTTTTGCATTACATAACAGCTAAGCACTGAATGGGTGTCGTCTGTGATTTTTCCTTTTATCAATTATATCGCAAATTTACGTAAGAGGTTTTATCTATTGGGTTCTACTTCTCACCGCAAAGATGTGTAACAGCCTTCCGAATCTAATCCTCCCTTTAAATTACAATAGGCTTATGACGGGATAGCCGAAATTAAATTAAAAACTGAACTTCACTTTACAACTTAATGACACGTGTTCTAGCTTCAACGTCACAAAACCAACTCCGTACTCGGAGGACTGTTCTCTCCCAAGTTAACAAAAACGGAAAACAGCAACAATGACACTTCGCGGTATCACGACATCAATGATAATGATAATTATGCAATAACACTTCCTGCAGAACACTACGAACCCATAAGAAATAATATAATAATCCAACACTTACAACTACAATACAACTGCAAGGAGAGTCCAGAGAAACGTGTTCTACGCAACATTATTACTTAAACCATCCACAACATCAACCACTAAAGTAACCACTATTTATATTAACACTTTTGGTTCATTATCATATATACAGAAAATATAAGAATGCGTGCATTTTGCTACTCTTCGACCTTAGACAAGATAGCGAGAACGAAACGAACATTTCTTCGTCATATAAGAATTATATTTTGGAAAGAGCAACCGTCGAGTTTCTTGCTGGCTCCTCTTGGTATAGGGTATTGTCCAAACCAGTAGTAGAGTTGAAGATTCGAAAGCTCTTACAAGTTTACTTGAAAAATCAATATTTAATTTGGTTTTGAACTAGCTTTACATACCATAACGTATCTACTCTTTCAAACCAGGTACTAAAGTAAAAGCCAATCTATCTAAATGTTCATTACCTACTTAATTATCCAATTAGAATAAACAAACTAATACCATATAAACATACCACCCAGTTAGAGTTACTAGAAATATAAAAATTAAGCTCAGTTGGATTATAAGAAACGGTAGCAAGTTTTGATGACGGTATGCAAGTACTCTAACGTTTTGTTTATATTTCGAGAAATACTGTTATTAAGGCCAGGATCCGTTGATCAGCGTTGGTGGATAGCAATTGATATAAGAGAAAAAAAGACTTCATTTATTTACAGACTATAAATTTGTATTTTAGAATAGTCGATCGTTACAAGATTTAATTCTAATATTCTAAAAGAGAAGCGTATTGTTTTTAGTGTAAAGCACGTTTGCTTAGTTGAAAGTAGTATATATGAAAATAAAGTTAATAAAGAAAAGAGTAAATGGAAGTGTGTAGGATGTGGGTGAACGAATGTGCTATAATGCTGTCTGTATTATTGAAATAATAATAAAATTTTAATTTAAAATTAAAAATAAAGTTATTTGTATTTGGAAATTCCTGAAAAATACACTTCATTCAAGGGTATACGTATAATATTCTAATATTACTGTTTTCAATTCAGCACTTTTTAAATTTATAATTACTATTAAGTGTGTAAGCTGTAATAGCCCAGCGGTGAGACCGTGCGACTTATTGGTGGAGTGAGTTCAAACCCTGGGCCATCAATGAGATTTGACTGTTAAAACTTATGTGTAATCTCCATTTTATCGCTCGCTTTTCTGCGAAGGGGAACGTGAAAAAAACATGCATATCAACATCATTCTCCTGCCCTTATCCCACGGAATACAGAATGTACGTGGAGTCGGCACAACATGTTACAAACATGTTGTCACATGATTTGGCTACGTATTTTACGACTGGCCGCCTGCCTGACGTCAACTTACCTTAGTCGCCTTTTCACGACACCTCGGTAAGAAAGGAGGGTGGTCTATTCTATTCTGCCGGATACCACACGGGTGAAAAAACATGCATATATCTAGAGAATTCTGGGGATATGTGTATCTTGTCAATCTGCAAGTGAGCAGCGTGGTAGGTCTTAGCTCCAACCCCTATCTTCTAAAACAGAAAGAGGAGGACTATTCCCAGCAGTGGGATAGAGACAGACCGTTACAATATTATTCCGTGTATTATTTTTAGTTTAATTAGAATGTTACAAAGTCTAAAGTCTACAACATATTAAGTTTGTAAAATATAGTAACGTACTCGCCCTTAACCAATAAATAAGTTCGTATTAGGCTCTCAACATGAACATTTCGCTAACTATGATTTCAACTATCGCTTCTTAGGAATGACCATGCATTACTTTCATTTATTCGTGCCGATGTTCCGGGAAGCCGCCTGAACGCTCACCTGCTGCGACAGAAACATGATAAATAAGACATAGGAGTAATTACTTCCTACTACACGATCCTAAGAATAGCACTGCAAAACTCTATTACACAACAATAACCATCATGCCCGACATAATTTTTTCCATAACAACATAACTTATTATAAAACTGTCCGTTTATATTGCAATCGCCGGCATTGGGTTATTTATTGTACACTGGCCTAGTCTAGAAATAAATGTCTCGATTTCGCCTCAGGCACTACCAATAGTGAGTCATACCGGCGTTTATTATAATGAAGTTTCGCGCCTTCCATACAAATTGATGTTTAACTTAACGACGGATACTGACAATGATTGTCAAGATTTTATCGATATATTCCAGGCCGTTTAAATACTCGTTGATATTTTCTCCACAAGGAGAGATAAATTATTATTTTAAATAAGTTTAAAGTTACGATCTTTATGTCGATTAAGCAAATCTAGTACTACCACCACAGTTTTCCGAATTACTGATTTAAAGTCTTAAAACTTTAAAACTTTGACAAACTTAACAAAAGGAAAAATATAATTTTAGTGGATCTACATTAAAAAACTACTTATTAAAATATCAAATTGATCTAAAAATGAGTAACAAAAATTAGATTATAATTATATTTCATAAATTGACCAATACATAAATAATAAATTTATTTATTATGCAAATAATGTTTTATCGTATGAGAATTAATAAAAATTTATGATAAAAATTAGATTATAGATAGATAATAGATTTTATTTAGATATATAATAGTATATGAAAGGTATAATTTATATAGTTTTTTTTAATATCATGATTAATATAATTGTATTTAATTATTTGACAACTTATTAATAATATAATTGTAGTATTCCAGTATTTGACGACTAAAGAAACAAATGAAATTACAGCACAGAAGGAAATAGATTGAATAGGAATTTCAATAAATGGTTTATAATAATAGCTTTGTTTGAGAGCAATGCTGGCCTTCTGCAAGTAAATGTGTTCCAGTTGTATACACGTATGATTTATGAGTACAAATCATAACAGATTTGAATGATGAAAATTAACGCGTTCTGATTCATTTCGCATAACGTCTGCCAAATTGCTTGTAATTGACACAACATGCACTCGGAAGATTTCTTCTTACCCTCTCTCCGGGTAAAAGATGCACAACTTAAAATTTATCTTAAGAAAAATGTATTTATATTCAAATACTTACCAATAAATAATTAAGTTATACACGAGACAATGTTTTAAAACTGTTTTACAGATATTTAAAAAACATCAATTATTATCTCTTTTGCTACATTAGTCTAGTCTTATACTATCAAAATAATATATTAATTTATATTTTAGGTTATTTGTTAATATATAGGAGCGATGCATAGTTGTATCATAACAATCAAAAAATTGATAATATTTTTACAGTACCTACCTAATATTAAATTAGAATATAATATTCAGACATTCTTCTATTATATAAGAACAAATGTTTGTCTGTATGTCCTTTATAGAGTCCGAAATGGCTGGACCGATTTTAAGGACATTTCCAGACAATCTTTAAAATTACCCAGCGGATGTTAAGTTGGTATCGCTATATGACGGCGATCGTAACATCTTTTTAACTTCTGAGTTCTATTTAGGGGAATTCGAAACCAGACTGAGCCACAGCAACGCGTGGCAGCGTAACATGGCAAAAACTTTTAAAATTATACATTAGATTAGTAGTTAGACATAAATCGAAGACTAAAAAGTCGTTTTGTATTAGGATAGTAATTTTCCTTATGAGGGCATCACTAACATTCCACTTGTTGCATTATGATAATGTGCTATTTCAATAAAAGCATCTTGGTCGTGCTCGCCGCAACACGTTTCTTCTCTGGCGCCATCAACTTCATTGGAAAACGACATAACTACCAATAAATAATGCAATAAACTCCACTTTATACTGAGTGATTCAGAATATAAATTAAAATACGTTATTTAACCTGTAAAGTTTTGACCAAGACAATACACTTTATCGAAATTGGATCACATTATTTGTAATATATTACTTTCTTAGACGTATTGATTACTTTTCAACGTGTAACTTTATCTAATTCTAACTATCTAATTAGGTAGGTATATTAAGGCACTTAACGGAAAGAGTTTTCTATTTTTCCAATATTCTATTGTACTCAACTAAACATTAATAATTATTAAATAAATAAAGATATTAATTCAAACAAAAATTTTTACGAACACTATATTATAAAATAAGTATTATTTCTCATTAAAAATGTATACTTATTTCGTTTGTATAAAACTGTTTAGAAATAACATCACGATCCCACAAGCTATATTGAACAATTTTTATACTAATATTATGGCCATTTAAGGACCTTTACCTTGGCTTGTTTCTAAACAAAAGATCGGGTAATTAATCGTACCTTCTGGCTATATTAAAATTGCCAGACGCAAATCGCCGTCTGACCGAAAATATCGCAAATTCCTTAAGACTTGAGTAATTTCTGCATCCCGTCTTTAGAACTTTCAAACCAAGTATATCTTGTACTATCTCAACGTCCCATTTGATTTATGCGTGTTTTACTTGTATACAATTCAACTTTTTATCGGGCTGTAAAAAAATATGTTTTCTATTTATTTTATAGCGGTTTTTTAATGACTCGTTGTTCTATCTGTTGTTGGATTATCATACCAGTAGCAGTACTTCTTTCAGTACTTTCGCATGCAAGTGAGAAGAAGTAAAAGACTTAATTTCTTTGTAAATAACCGAATTTAATATTTTTTCAATAAGTTTTTGTACCGAAATTGAATAGTGGATATATTTTTTTAAAATAATCATTTAGTGCCTTCGTTTTGTGCTTCAAAAATCCGGAGAAACATTTAATTTATCGATATTTGGAGACGTCTGATAACAATTATCATTTGTTATGAATATTTTATTCCGCCTGTGGCTAGCGGGCTTGGCAGATTTCCAATTGTGGTTTAAAAATATGTAAACTTCTTTGTGTCAAACTATGGCAATTCCTCGGAGAAAACCTTACACATGACCATTGTTTTCTCTGAAGAATGATACAATCAAATTCAAATCTGCGCTTCATAACTACCTTAATAAGTCAATTTAATAAAGAAAGATGATATTTACAATATCTACATAGTAAATACAGACATACTACACTTAAATATGTTTTAATAAGGATGCAAAACAAATACCGACCAACAGAACTGCAGTTTTGAAATGTACTGTTTAAGAGCGTTGCATTTTACCGGCTTCACCTACAATTCCACAACTGCCATGCCTATTAGGAAAGGGAACGTAATCTCAGTACCGTTTTACCCACGTATTTTATGTATGGTTGTAATTACCGGCTCGTTCTTTCACGTCCAACCCTGACAAGCAATGAAAAGGGACGCATTTATCACATCCGTGCAGCCTACATTGAAGTAACTAAGACGAATAAATGCTGCGTAATTTAAAGCATCGTTGAAATCCTGTGGGTGGTACACCATCAATCTAGCAAGTAGCATCTACAAAATATTAATATGATAATTATAGAATTAGGCTTTAAATTGCGGAGGTCCATAATAAAAAGTAACGGTATTATTTTATTATGATTACGTTAATATTAATATGAGTCAGCATAGTCGTGTATTGTCAACTTGGTTGTCGGTTTATCTGCTTTTACTTAAATATCCCTACTTTATAAAGAAATAAATATTAAAAAAATATGTTATTTAAATGCTGCTATTAAATTTTTTGTTGGTGTAAGTTAATAAGGGTATTAAAAATAAATTGCATATAAATGAAATTTTAATCAATTAAGGGAGTGCTTTTTTAAACAAAAGCTCTATATATACTAGTTATATAATAATATATATATAGATAGATGTTTATAGTTTATAATAGATTATTATTCTTCACATACTCTTTTAATATATACGTAAACCTTTGCTATATAACATTTGATACAAATGTTATATAGCGTGAAGAGATTATGTTAAGATGATTTTTTCCTTTCGAATTCCACTTTGTCTAATGGGTTAAAGCCATCATATTAAACTGCCATGGTTCTTATCATGGCGTGCATTAAGAAAGTAATACAATGAATACAATCGAAATGAGAGCGCGTTTTGCCATAAGATGGTCTGTCACTCTCGCTTTCAAAGTATTTAGGTTACTAATAATGTGTTTGCTGGAAGGATTTTCCAAACTAAGCGATGTAAGGATATTTATGAACACTGATTTTCAGATGAAGCGATCTATTAATTTATTTGACTGTCGTATTTATTTACAACGAAAATATACAAGTTATATATATCTTCAATTACTTACACGCTATATATACGAGTCAAAGAGCAAAAAAACTCTTACTCCTTTGATTCATTTCGGTTAATTGCCTCTTCACATGAGTGGCTGGTTCCTTTTTCGAACAAAGAACCAGTTAAGCGATTCAACGCGGAAACACTGCCAGTATTCTTTGGGCCATTCCACGTGGGCATAATATACATAATAATATCGTGATTTTTTTAAATGAAATATATATTTCATATACCTATTAATATTACAGAATAAAATAAGTTAACTATTACAAACAACCAAACACCTTTAATTATTTAAATACCTAGGTATATCAATTATGTTTGAGTTTTGTATAGAAATCTCATACAATATATTTTTCATTTTTGTAGTGAGCTAATCATTGCGATGAAATATCTCATGCAATAAATGCATATCTTAACTTGAACATAAAGTACTGTATAACTGGTAATCTCCCAATATAACTTTGTGCTTGTTAACACGGTTAAGTAATTTTGTATGCTATTCATCAATCGGTAGTTAATTCCGTAAAGAAAGTTACCGAGTTCAACGATGTACAGTTGAGGAAGGTCAAAAGTGACTACATCCATATATTTCAAATGATTTATTCAATTGAATTCGTTATTACAATCGTAAACATTTTAAGATTGAATTTATGAGTTTGAATTCGCGTAAAAAAGTACTCATATAAGCCTTTATATATTATAAATACAGACGCAACTGTTTAATCTAAATCAAATAATTTAAATACTAATATAAAAACATCATTTTACAAATTTATTTTGTGTCATTGATTATGGGATATTCCCGTCATCATCATCCTCCTGCCCTTATCCCATTGTAAGTGGGGTCGGCACGAGATTTTGCTACGTCTTCCTGACGTCAACTTACCTTAGTCGTATTTTACGGCCCCTCGGTAAGAAAGAGGCTCTAGAGGTCTATTCTACTCAACCGAATACCACACGGTGGGTCAACTTATCTTAGTCGCCTTTTACGACACCTCGGTAAGAAATAAGGGTGGTCTATTCTATTCAGCCGGATACCACACGGCGGACTATGGAATATTCCCATCTTAGGCACTAGATCTGATCTTTATTAAACAATGTCTATTTTACAAAAGTAATAATAAAAATATTTTGCTATAATCCGCGATACAGTATTTACAGCTTTGCGATTTTGTCGTGGAGTCTATCTCCTGATGATGCTTCGGTTGCGGGGCGAAACGATTGTTGAGTTTGTGATAGTGAACGTGTGTAGTGCTTGTGTATTGTGGTGGAAGTGGTGGAGGTTTGCGCATGTGTTTTTACGAATCCTGCACGTATCCGTACGAAAATACGGATAGTCCACTATATAAATTACTGTCTATTTTGTCATGAGAATATTAATTGAATATGGTGGGTAGATACTGCATCTGCCTTAAAAATTAGCTTAAACGATGATGATATTAAAGCCGTAACATTAGAATTTTTAATTCCAAATACATTTACAATTTTTTTACAAATACATTGTTATTTATTGCAAAACTGAGAAACAAATACCGCATCTCTATAATATGAATAAATGTAAATTAACGGAAGACCTAGAGGCGACCAACTTGACAGTGTAACTAATTTGTATTCAATAACACAAGTTTTTAATTTAAAGCTATTTGTTGACTATTTATATTCGAACAAGAATATATTCTGATTTTCTCGGAACATAATTTAAAGTTATAATTTTATACGAATAGGTATTAAACCAAAAAGAAATATATGCGTCACTTTCACTCTAGTTATACCAGTATTTTAAGGAATTAGCCATTCATAATTGTTTAGGCTCTTTTAGCCTGCTTCTCTACTTGGTCCAAGAAACAACTAGTTGTTGGTAGAAAAGTTGGTCTTTATTGACCAGTGTAAGGCGCCAAGATACTTGTTATCGCCATTGTGGATAAACAGATGCGGGTGCTAGTAACATAAATTTAAAATTGATAGCAGACTTGTGCTCTATCATAACATTTAAATTATTGAAATTCAACTCAAAATATTGTTTATTCAAGTAAACTTTTAATCAAGTGCTTTTGAATCGTCAACTATACTGCTGGTTTAAATTAACATTTTGTCTTCTTGTCCAGGGTCGAAGAGTTATATTCACGCATTCTTATCATCTATATAATCCTCAACAGTATAGTAGGCTTTCTATATAAGTCTCCCATTAGCAGTTTTTTTTTAATTGAATTACAATACATAAATCACTGACTTGAAGTATCTATCTTTAAATAAATGAATCGATTAAAACAATCGAACACATAATTTATCTTTGAGTTATCTGTAATCTGTATCGCAATTTTTTGACATTCCTTTAATAACAACTTTGTTCTGCTTAATTCCTCTTCTACTCAACTCTGCATAAATTACACGTTTAAGTTAAGTCTACTTTCAAATTTCATCATTCACCACAAAACAGGCGCGAAGTGAAACTACTGGTATGGACTTTACCCAAATATATCATTGAAAAAATTCTCGATTCCCTATATTCTATAGACAGATATACCCTTATAGTCATATTGATCATTCCGATAATAGGAGAGATTATGGTTTAAAAATTACGTTCTCCATGCTTGAATTTATAAATTAGCAAAATCACAAAAATAGCTTTTAGGCCACACAAGCGACGTCCGAATGTCTATAGGTGCAGAAATATTTTTACTTCGCACTTGATACATTTGTGTACAAATGAAACGTTTTGTCTCGTATATTTGTGTAATTTAGAGAGAAGCACTGAGTGTACATATATACATTAACTCTATTCTTGCACAGACGCGTCGAAAACTGGTTTTGTTACTGAGTCTCGAATGTTTTATTATTCTTATTTAACTGTTTAACATTGATATTTTATAGGAAACGATGTATAAAACATCAAAATCGATAGTGCACATGTTCTGACAATCATTACAAAAAAATATATGTTGGATTATTAAATTTATAAGTTAGTAGCTGATCGGATAAACGTTGTTTTGTCATTTAAATAACTTCTAGGTAATTTCTATTGTACAATATAAAAAAAGAAAAGTTTAGTCCAAAAAAAGTTAGGTGTGGACAAACCTTATCACATAGGGGTATGAAAAAAATTGGAGTTAGTACACGTTTCTCAGACCTACTGAATAAGCATTTTAAATTTCATAAAACTTGGTCAAGCCGTTTCATTTAGTTTACATTGTGGCATGACAATTTTATATATAAGATTATTATTGCTTATAGTACTTATTTTTATGGTTTACATTAGTATATCTATCACAATATTCGTTCTAATATTTCAAGAGAGGAAGAAATGAACTTTAATGATTTGAATTAGATTCAATAAGATTGATCTCGAGTCGATGTGTTTTTGGTAGCATCATATAAGCTCCATACGCGTGGGCTGCAACCCCACGTAACAATATTATAATAGAACAAAATAATTCCTTTGTACTATTCTACTGGTTCTCCTTTTTATACTTACTTCTACACTAATATCTGCCAACGCTAATTTCTCTGGTAAAACGACGATATAAGGTGATGTGTCATTATATTACTCCAGCCGGTCCCATATCTCTTTATTGATGTTGTGTGTTCGAAAAAGTTGATATATGTTGGGGAATTTTCAAATGAAACATTTAATTTACTACTCGTATTAAATATATTTTCATATTTAGTTCATTACGAATTTTCGATATTTTACAGAAAGTGTATTAAAAGGTTACAAAACATTTATTTTCCTGGTCCATCGGAAAATAGCGGTAAACTTATTACTAATAGGAAAATATTTTATTAACATTATACGCAAAGTCGAAAATATTTAAAAGGTGGGTCAAACTTATGAAAACTAACAAGTTAATAGAAGTACTATGTACAAAGAAGTAAATCATTAGGAATATTTAAATATTAAGCAAAAAATTAAATTCTTAATTGATGCCAAATATAACTTACACATACATAATTTACGCTATCTAATGGTCATTCTATTTAATGAGTTAACATTGTACATGATCATCTTTAAATAACTATAGCAAACACAAACAAATTATTAAATTGCAGTACTATAATACAATTTGTACTTTTTAATCGGAAAATATCTAAAGAAAAAAAACATATACGATATTATAATTTCTGCTTTTAATGAACGCGACGATAATCAATGTCAAATAATCTATCAATACGATATCACTTATATTCCATTTCATAATTCGAAAACCCTGTCCGGTATTTTATTGAGCCCCGTACAATAAAATGTTCCATAAACAATTGTAAAGTTTTTATTTTATAGTAAAAATGTACATATACAACAACAGTTAATATACTTAATTACATAGTTATGTAACAATTCCATGATAAAATTTTTTTTGCTAAATTTAGTACGCCGATCTCCGCATACCTATTTAGACGCCAACTTGAGAATTATAATTTTTTATTATTGGAATATAAAAGATACTTACAAGTATTATTATAAATATTTTTGTGTAGATTCATATTCTAGCTGCAATTCATCGGTAACGTCACAAGTTCATAAAAATTTAAAAAGTTATTTATTAAGAAAGTTCAGAATGATATTAACACTAACCTATCGGGTTTAAGAAAGACACGTGAAAATTACTCAAAAATATAACTAAGTACCACATTCAATTAAGTCATGAAATTACTAATAAATAACCGTAACTTGCTTTATTTACAAAATATACAAATATAGTGCTTTTAAATGAAAAGTAAAAGCAATTTCTCTTTAATTATTCGGGTATATAAAATTGTAACAATTGCATACAACGGTAAAGTATAATAAAATTGTCTATGAAAGTTATATAAATATACCCTATTTATTCATTAAAGCCATCAAAATAATCCATTCCTTGTTTTCCATCCCATCGTCAAGTCAAGTGCTTGACTTCAATCCAAATCTGCATCCAAAAGTTTTCTGCAATTCGCAGATACAAACTCCTTTGTGGAGTGAACAAGACCAACATCAAATCTGTCCAACAAATCATATGCTGAGTGAAGGCCGTTTCTTTCGTACGCTCTTGTTGCTTAAGCCAAGAATTGTACCGATTACCTGATTGAAGAAATATAATTGTTTAATAAAGAATATACCATATTCAAGAACTGGATATCGTCACTTCAATATTTCAAACCTATCCTATATATATTTTGTTATTGTAAAACTTTTTAACTGAATTGAAACTGTTATTTAGAACCGATTTTACATGAGTTAAGGTGTGACTTCCTCATCTCTTTTATAATGATAACAAGCAGAAATGATTATAAAAAGAAGAAATTATTACATACACTAAATTTACATTCAACTTTGGACTTTAGCTTATATAACATTCTTTGAATAAATCGCTATCTAAAAACCGATAATATAACAGCTCAAAAAGTGAGATATTTTTGTCGAGACAGACATGTGATGACAGTTGTGTCTAACACGTTGAGTTATTTGTACGAATGCGTATGAGTTATCGGAGTATCTTAGTGTAATTAAAAATAGAAGGAAATGTTTAGGTGTTATTTAAATTGACATTTTTGTATTAAAGGAAAACTTCTTCAGATTTTGTAGATATTTACATAATTTATTAATTATTCTCGTACCTTAAATAAATTTATTGAAATTCAAAATCTCAATACTAAATTTTGTCACTGTATTTATTTAATTAGTAAGTAAACTATAATTTTTAATTTTCCTGTAAAAGTTGACCGATTTAATTTACCTTGGATACGGAGTAAGCGGCAAGCTTGCGGCGCGGTGTTGGTAACAATAATGCAAGAGCACGGGCTTCACGGAGCAAGGCGTGGAAGGCGAGGGCTGCACCTGCGCAAGACTCCGCTGCTGACACTTCGTAAAACTGGCACCCGAACCTTAGAGACATCTCTTGACCTTCCTCAGTTTTGACAACCCTAGCAACAAACAAACATCTTTAATGAAAATATACTTTAACGTTAACTCGTAAACCAAAACCTTCTAGATCACTTATTCTACGCAATAAGAAAAAAACAAATGTATTTTACATATTTTCGTATAAAAGTTGTGGAATATTAAAACTTAGTTTAGTATAAATATAAGAGTACATTATCAAAGCAAATATATTATTTATGGATGCATAAGAAGAGAATTAACTATTTAGAAGAACTAATTGACATACTACAGCGAACCAAAACTATAAGTAAAATATATCGTGTTCTAAGATAAAATGACCGTGTGTAACCAAGGCAACTTTCCTTATGTTTAATCTTATCTAACATTCACAGATTATGATCAATAACTATTAACCTAATATAACGTTTTAGAATAACAAAACAAAACAATACGGACAAAGTTTTTTGTTATATCACATGTGAAATGAGCAAGTACAATTTAAAGATTCTTCTTGCGATCATCATCACATCTCTAAATAAACATTACTATTTGTACTATTAGTGGGACGTTGAATTGAATTTTTCAAGTTAAAACATATTTCTATGACTAAATGTTTTTAGTATATTTTAATTATTGTATTTTAAGATGTAGCCGTATTTTAAAGCCAGTAGATATTTTTTCGACTCGATTCATATGTCTTATAATGCGAGTGATAACGAGACTCATATTTTGAAAATATGCTAGAAGGGTCAAATGACCAAATATAATTGAATTGTTCCGAAATCGATGTCGGAACAATTTTTTTACGAACTGAGTATTTCGAACTTTAGACAGCTTCAAACAGTTTCGAACGGAAAAGGCTTGCACATAAACACAGCTTGCATATAAACAGTTTTCGAATCGATAATACTCAAAAAGTCAAATGTTAAACGAAACTTAGAAAGATCTTCGAGATCTGGCTCACAAAAAGCATTTGAGGTACAAAGTAGACCTCTGTGTAGAGGCCCTAAATTCAAGTAAAAAGTTAAAGAGACCTACAGCTAGGGCTGTAGTTTGATTAAAAAGAAGAAATGTCAACCGTTGAGAACAGAAAAATTTATAAAAGAATTTACAATCAGCCAACTTTCATTCTAGGTCGCATTGCGTCAAAACCATTACGTTCATATTTAGAGCGATATGTAAGTAATCTTGGTATCTCACCGATATCATTTAAGTGCATGAAAGCGGCGCCACTTGCAATCCTTCCATCAACAAGGACATCTCTAATAAACGACAACGATACGATCTCAATAGTATTTAATAAAACCGCCAGTGTGTAACTCACTATATATACGAATTTACTATATATACTATATTACTATTACTGTATAAATGAATCCATAAACTTGCTCGGCGCGCTTGTTCAAAAAACCGCAGAAAACAATAACATTATAGTTTTGCCTCCCTCATACCGGTTATACCGTATTTAGTTTTTAGGCCAAAGTGGAAATGGCATGTACGGTCATTGATCCCAAATAGTTCGTTTTTTGAGAAACGTAAAACAACTCCTGTGGCTAAATTAAATGTTTTTCATGTGGGGTGCTGAGGTGTGTAGGTAGCTAAAATTAAAATTAATGTCGTATGATCCGTACCACCCTGTATAAGTGAAGTTAAACAATTAAAATTGTACCAATGAATGACCACTAAATCTATTGCCTTTCAAACTTTGATTATTTACGTCGCCTTCGTGGACAATCTATATTAAAAAGTAGATGTCCCTCGGTTGTCGATTAATTGCATTAACCACTGTAATTGATCATGGGCAAAGCACAGTCGTGTAGGCTTACTTTAATCTTATCGTAAAGTGTAAAAGAGGAACTCATGTCGACTCGCTGACGCTATGTAATATGCAGCTCAAAGTAAAAGTGGCATAACTACATGATAATGTCCCATAACAGTAATATTCCTACCGCGGTATAATGTCATAATATTTACATTTCTGTGTATTACCAGTAGTAGCTTGCGGCTTCGCTTACGGGCATTTCGAAGTAAAATATATTTACTATTAATAAAACTGTTAGAGGTGAAAAGGCTGAGTAAATTCTGATGTTAGTTTCGGCTTTCTAAAGTCATTTAAATGTTCCATAATGTGGTCCTGCCTAAATTACAAATACTATGGAGTATCGAGTTGCGTTACGTTATCCGATACATGTAGAGGGTATAGAATGTCCGACATAATATATTATAAATTACACGTCCTTACAGTATTATTAGGTCGAGTGTTGTGGTTACAGTAACCGGTGCACCTGAGCTGAGGTGATTCCCAGAATACAATTAACAACTAAAACATTTACACTGTGAAAATAGTGTAAATTTCTGTTGTTCCTTTAAGTATTAAGGTTGTATTTACATTAGAAAAACGCGGTTTAATCTCATTATTGTTAATGTCAAAAAATGCTTATTAAAAATATCATATTTTAATCGCCACTAGATTAAAAATTCTGATGTCTGATTTTAAAATCCCCACCTTTTAAATACTTGTCCAAGTTATTTCAATGCTCTATTTGTAAAATCACATAATTAGTTTTATTTTTACAACAATCACTAACTTATTAAATCGTTTTAGCTTAGTATTTGCCTTCGTAACGACTACAGATAAAAATCTCCAATGTGAGTTAAAAAGTAATTTAAGATAAGATGACTTTATCTTAAATAATTATTTACAATATTGAATTGTGTAAGTTCAATATCTTCTCATCTAATGATACTGACCTGGCATGTTCCAAGTCCCTTTTATTTCCGAGAAGCGTAACAGCAGTACATCCGGGTAGCCTAGTTCTTTCCAAGAGGGCTAGAAGCTCAGCTGCTGCTAGAAACGATCTTCTATCACACACTGAGTAGACTACGGCAAACGCATCACCCCAGCGCAAATGTTCGGCCAAACAACCTCGTTTCTGCACAAAAAAAACTTAATAAACATTACGAAAGTGTAGTTTAGCATTTTCTATGACTAGCCACAGCCACACACTTTAACTATTACCAAACGATGTATAAGTAAAAGCTTATTATATTTGTGACATGTAATAATTTATGTTTACTGAATTCCCAGCCTCAACTATTTCCTTTCTGATATTCATAAAGATAATGTGTCCCGTGCTCTAAGTTCACTGGAGTTCACAGGAGTAAATGGTTCATCTAAACCTTTTAAAATGAAACCTGCTCAAACGCAAATGTGTGGCACTTTTTATTCATATTAAATATTTAATGATGAGAATTAAATTTGACCACATATAATATGATTAAAATAGATCAGACCAATTCAAATAACAATTTAACTGATTATCGTGACGGTAACGGTAATGACGGTAATAAAAACAAAATGATCACGGGCCGATATATTTATTTTACATACCGCACATCCACAGGTGTCTAAAACTTCCACTTCTGATGTAGCGCCATCAAAGGATACGCGGTGTTGATATAGGAAATCTGTAACAAGAAAACATTGTTAGTTTTGCAAAATATTCAAAAATTACAAACGAATTTTTAAACTATAAGAAATTATTTGAAAAATCAAAAGATGACTTATCTTAATAAAATCAGTTCACAGTTATATGTAGTATAAAATATAAAAACTTTGAACTTGCGGTCATGATATTATTTTTTATCTATTTATAGTCTATATAAATTTGTTACAAAATATTATGGTACTGTAAAAAATAATTTTACAAATTGCAACTAACGTTACTAGCGTCTGTCCACACTCTTATATCTATTAAAATAAACACTACTTTGTGTAAGAAATTTATCTAAAATTAATTTTTTCGCAATAGTAGTTCCTTAAAGTGTCAAACATGTCAAAAACTCTTGTGAAAGACATACTCCCATTGCATTAATCACGGGCAAGATTACGAAAAAAAGAAGTTATGTAAAGCGCGGGGAATTTTAAAATTCTACGCAATCTTTTGAGTGTCAACGGCCGATTTAATGGCGCCGGCCCCATCCAGCCTTGGCAACCACGTATGCACTTGCCAATTTCGCAAATAAACTATTGGCATCTAACATTTGGCAGATGATATCTCCAAGGGAATTTAATTAACGACTGTAACTTTTAGACTTAATGTAAGGTAAAATGTCCGAAAGTTATTTATATTATTAATATACTAGCTGTGCCAGCGGCTTCGCCCGCGTGGAAATCAGCGTGTCACAATTTTTTTCTAGTATTCAAATTTTAAACATAAAAGTAGTTATTGTGAGTTACCATAAGAAGATAGAGACATGCCATCGCGGACTTTTTTGTAGTATTTTTATATATCTACAATTCTTTAGTACACACTACTTTAGCGCATTTCTGCTGGTTTACGCAGCGCACGCGGCTAAAGCTCCCAGCAAGCAAGTTTTATTAACAACTGCGCGATCTCTTCAATACAATTTACACAATACCGATATGTACTATTTACCTAAACCATCCGGAAGTATTGCACTAATCTTTTGGTGAAAACCGTACAAAAATTCGTTCAGTAGATTTTGAGAAAATCTACTTTTTGGGACTTTGTTTTATAATAAGTATAGATGTAACGATTACACATACAAATATTTAAATATACAATTAATGTCGAACAAATTTTTAAGAAAGGCACGGCTGACATTATCGGTCGTCAATCTCGATCGTCAAAATTCTAGTTCTGAATGTAGAACAAAACTCACTTTGATTTGTATTGTTAACTCACATTATAGAAAAACAAAATCTCACAGAGCATTGAACCATTCTAGTTTCTTTAGCCACTGTCCAAAATAATTTTATATTATTTAGTCTCAACTGTAAGCATTATTTTTGCTTTATGTATATCACAAAATTCATATAATCTATATATTTTTTTCCTATTGTCAATATTAATAATTAGATATGCAAGACAAAGAAGAAGAGAAAGAATTAAGAATATTATGCGACTATTGGCTCAATTTTTTAATGTACTATTTTACTAACCTCCTGTAGAACTGTATTCACCTATATATCTCTTCGTCAAATAACGCACGACGACGGCTGAAACAAGAAAACTAAATTAATATCGCAACGAAGTAAAGAAACAAACGACTTCTCTCGTAATATTGAGCGAAAGTTCATCGCCCTTTGGTTTATATTTAATCTTATTTTATAAAACAAAGAGGCAAATGAAATGCGAGTTTGCGACAGAGAAAGCAATTAGCAAGTAATCGGTAAAGGTGTTACAAAAGTTGTATTCTTGAATAAATTTATAACTACAAGTTTCAATTAGAGGGAAAGCTGACAAAGGGCTAGTCATTAATACGAATGCTTGAATTGTCTAATCAAGTACTAAAACTAAACTCCATAATGATATTTATTCTATAAAACTTTCCAAATTATTTAAGAAGAGAAATTTTGACAAATCATAAGAAGCTTCATTTTAATATTAACTAAATTTTACTATCGATCATTTCGATCAGTGTGAAAGTAACTGTTTACTTATTATTTAGAAAAAACTAACTTCACAACTCTGACAACTTACAATACGTCTGTAGAATTCAAATCACACGTTTTATTAATAAGTTACTTGTTACGAAACTCGCAAAATATTTCACGAGAAATCCAAGAGAAGCACGTTTTTGTACCTCATGCCTTCTATTTGCAACGTGAATTCCTAAAATCGGTAAAACCTTATTCAATATAAGTTGTAATGAAATTGCGGTATAAATACAGATTAGTTAATATAATAAGTTGGCTACCTCGGTAATTGGTGATAAGAATAAATCAGTACATTTCGTTTTTGTATCAAAACATTGCAGCAGTAGTAGATAAAGATAATAAATTCACCAAACCCTTTAATTAGGGCATGTCAGTATTATCATCTGAAATTGCTTAACTTAATTTTATTACCATTTCGTATAATTAAGGATATGATAGCAACTTAATTGACAACATTAAATAGTATAAACAACGTGGCTGACTAGAATAATAAACTTACAAACATATATAATTTTGTAACTTATTCCAAAGGAAAAACGGGGGGAGAGGAATGTGAGATCTGTAAAAAATAGATATTTTCTATAAGATATTTTATATTATCATCTAAAAGGTAATTGTTCTATAAAATCTGTGAAATTTAAAATATGAATAGTAATTTTATTATTGCGTGATGATTTATTAGCCGTTAATTCATATAGGCAGTCCGGTAAGATTTGCAACAATAATGTCTCATTAAAACTCAAGAACACACCGGAATGGTAACAGTAACGGGGTCTATAACGGTATATCAGGAGACAAATCGAATTTAAGCGATCATGCCAATAGCATGGGCTAACGTGATTGGGACTTGATCCCAACCTGTCCACTAGTCATAATCATTGGTTTCCAAATAATGTCCTCCGACCTTCCACTTTCGAACATAGTTAGTGCCCAATTTGTATACTCAACAAAATACATTAATTATTTAATTTGATAATAATCTGGATTTTTTAGGAATGGGAACTTAAATTGCATTGTATACGGCACACGATATTATTTCGCTTGAATTCATCGATTCCCCTGCGATCTTTTTGAGACAGTCTATGTAAATAGGGGTTTCCTAAGCATTGCGTTTTCTGATTAGGGGTTGCCATTCCAAAACTATTCCAATAAATATTGTGCTCGTTCAACATCTAAATATATTCTGAGTCGATGTTAATTGATAAGGTTGCCGTATCACTTAAAAGTATTTCAACACACCTTTGTATCGTTCTAAAGAACAAATAAGATAGTTATTCCAATTACGCCACACCGAAGCCTATGCCGAAACATTTGGGATTGGAAAGATATTTGCTTTCAGCAACAGACCATAAATTATCTTTAGTATTGAAGCGGGTAATCGTACCATTTCTACAAAAAAAATACGAGGGTAAAGTTTTTTATCACATAGCACACTATAATTACTTATTTACTTAATTACTTTATTTTAAACACTCCACCTGTCGTAATAACAGTTTTACCTAGCTTTTCATTTGGATACATGAAACCAGAAAATTATAAAAAATATATAAGATATATATAAGATCAACACACACTGAATTCAAATATTCAAAACCTTTAACATTAATGAAAGAATAGCAAGAATAACAATTACTACATTACCCAATGGTTCAAAATCTTTATTTCTAGAGAAAACAATGGGCGGTCTTGTAACATGGTTAAAAGTAAAAAAGGATACAACTCGGCTTTCTCATATCGACACTATATGACCTACTAATTTTAATTTCTCTGCCTGTAAGTATTGACAGTGATATGTTTCTAAACAATGATGTTTGACCTGGAAATCCAGAAAACTGAGTGCTATTATTACACGTTACATCCATGTCAAAATAATAGACGTTTAATTCTTATAACCCGACCTCAATAGTTTCAACGGATTTTTTATTTTTTGTTTAGACAGAAAAAGATTATGAATTATCGAAAAAACTTAAAAATATTCAAAAGACAAATAAAAGAAGAGTTCAAATGAGATGAGAAGGTGAAGGTGGATGTGTGGTGTGACAAGACTGTATAAATACGAAACGAGTATATAAGGGGAAGTCTCAAAGTTTCGCCCATTATAGAAAGACAAAAAGTGTAAGATTAAGATGGTATGGACATATAATGAGGAGGAAACAAGGCATGTGTCGAAACGAGTGATGAATATGAACGTGAATATTTGACTAGAGGGAGGCCAAAAAAAGGGATGGTTGGATTGTGTAAAGTGTGACTTGCATATAAAACAAATAGCCTCAGATTTGTCGATAGATGGCATAAAATGGAAGAGAAAACATGTTGTGTTATCCCCACTCAGAGTGGGATAAGAAAAAAAGAATAATGATAATGCTTCTTAAGAAATATTCCTGGTTAGAATATCTATGAATGCGGACGACAACGAAAATATCTCACAGTCTCATATCAAACTTGCAATATGACGCCGAGCGTAAAAAATACGCTTCGAGATTAGGCCGGTGTACGATTATAGTGAGTAGTCTCAGACCTCAGTAGAGATGGGTGTCCCAGCAGACGTTTGACCGGGTGACTCATTCCGTAAGTCAGTGGCCAGAGGCATGCGGCTGCGGCATATAAATATAACTGCAACTGGCATTTAGACGTGCTTGATCTACAATTCCAAAACGCATTCTGCGAGTTTTAAATCGTGTATAATACACGGCCTGATTTGATATCTATTCACATCTCGATCTGATATGCCTGATATCGAACGGCTGTTCAACATTACAATAACATTAGTTCACATTTCAAAGATATGCTTATGATCCGAACCCGTTATGCTTTAATTTTCGGACTCACGACATTTAACTGATCTAGAACACGCATCCACTTTATTTAATCGATGCATTAATAATTCATATAATGTTTTTATATTTAAAGTTTTATATATAATGTTTTTATATTTAAAGTCAGTATTGATAGCCCAGCGGCGAGACCGTTCAAATCTTTCGAGGTGGTCACGCGTTCAAACCCCGGGCAGGCACCAATGAGTTTTCTATTAAAACTTATGTGTCTAATTAATAATTGCAATTTATCACACGCTTTTCGGTGAAGGAGAACATCGTAAGGAAACCTGCATATCTCTAAAGAATTTTAGGGATATGTGTAACCTACCAATCCGCATTGGAGCAGCGTGGTAGGTCTTAGCTCCTACCCTTCTCTTCAAAAACGGAGAGAGGAGGCCCTAAGCCCAGCAGTGGGATTGTAACGGGCCGCTACTTTGCTTTACTTATAGTCAGTATTTAATCAATACACGAAAAAATCAATTCAAGTGTATAGAATTCACATGACGATTCCGTTAATTTCTATGAACGATATTGGGACACTGGGAACAATACAAAATACGAACAAAATATTTCCTTTATAAGCGGAACAAAATTTCAATCAAAGAGATACTAATCTGCTCATCACTATTACAGTAATCGTTTAAAAGACTTCAATCTGTAGCCTGAGCATGAACGTAATTCAAAAAGTGCTACACTGATTCTATAATTACATAAAGAAACAAGATGATAACGATTGATTAATGTGTGTTCGTTTTAGATACGCATTGTTAAGTAATACCAGTTTTATTTTTATTAGAATTGTATCTGTTAAGTCAACTTTATTAACATTATTAATGTTAATACAACAAACATTTGTGCCATATTGATACAGGTAGTCTTTTCTTAAACTACGCAAAAACACAATTTTATAAGACAGTTATTCTCGTAAATATTAAATTAAAATAGTTTTTTTTGAATTGCCAAATAAAGTCTGAATTATGTCATATAAATGTTAATTCTTCCTAATCAATGTTGGCCGACACTATTGCTTCATCGATGGCGACATTAGTCAAATGATTTTGCTCAATATATCTTAATTGTTATGTTAATACATTGAGTGTTTCCAAAACGCCATCCGAATGCCACCACGATAAATCAATTTCACTCAGCAGCTTTCGCCAAGTTATTGTTTATACTTTCTATTGCATAGACAACATTATTTATTACGGAATAGCCACTTTTCTCAGATTATTTAACATATATGTTAGACTATTTATTATCGTTTGAACTTGTGTCTATGACGTCTATTTTTTTACCTTCCATTCGCTTGTATCTGAAAGGATGAGGCTGGGTCATTGACCGAACCGCCAAATATTTCATTTATTCAATTCTCGAAAGTAGAGGATGCTAAGTCGATATTTCAAAAAAGCGACATAAAATTAAAAGCAACATAAATATATCACATGATATTATATCACACACTTGTATCATGTATTTAGTTGTTATCGACATAAAAGGAACCGCTCTATATAAAAAATATATATGGCACACTGCAATCGATATTGTGTTGATCATTAATAATAAAAAAATACAAGGATTAGCATTTATCCATGACTCAACCTACATTTTTTTGACAATACTTATCACTAATCAGGTTATCTTAGCGAATATACAATCTATACTTTTTGAACTCATAAGATAACAAATGTATGTTTATTTAGTACTATTTATTATGTTCCTAATAAGGTTAGTATTACACGACATGGTAACACGTACGTCTCTATCATATCTCCTCGTAATCCGTTGCAAATTTATTTTTTACGGCTGCTTTCTCTTGTCCGCCTAACTGTTGAATATAATTGCACTCAGACTTTTAAATAGTTAAGACTTTATTATTGTTCATGCGTTGACAGTCTTGGTGCTTATACATAATAAACTTTATCGTTTCCTCTTTAACTAAGTTTTATTATAGGTAAAGGGAATTAACCTGCACAGTATATTTTTTATAAAGGAAATTTATATGACATTTTATTCAAGTAAACCTTTAAACAAGGTCTTGTGTATCGTCAATCCTATTACTGGTGTGGAAAGCTGTTCCTACCGAGAAGAGCCAGAAAGAAACTCGGCGGTTGCTCTTTGCAAAATATAATTCTTATTACTAATTACATTAATCATTACTATCTTTTACAAGGTTGAAGAGTGGCTATATTCTCGCATTCTTATCATCAATATAAACCTCAACAGTTTAGTAGACTCTCTGTATAAGCCACTCTTAAACAGTTTTTTAATTGATGTAAATGGCAAATTGATCGCAATTTGGAATTTCATTATAAAATCTTATATCCAAACCCACAAACGACTTACGTACTTTTGCGAAAAGCAGGAGCCACAAGAATAATCTTGCGGCTCCTACTATGTCGTCCTCCTATGTCGGTTTCTACTTTGTCTATTATATACATCACCAATTTTTTATAATTCTTTACATTTTTTGTACATAAACCAAATTGCTAAAAATATACTGTGAAGCAAATGTAAGAATACCTACTTCCTCAAAATCATTAAACGATTAATTATTGCTTATAATCGTGTTAAATATAAAAGCAACATTAAAAAAAATCTACATGTATATAGAAGTGTGTAAAAATATTTCTTGTTATCCTAATATATATTTCAAAAATTATTGTATTTATATATTAACATCAATAATAGCAACGGTGAATAACTAGTAGCTAAAACCCGAGAAAGATGCGTCAACGGTCTATGTATGCTCGTTAAAATAAACACATCGCCCCCTCAATACGTTGTTCTTATATTAATATATCTTAGTGATGGAATATGAACGCTAAGGCCCGCATTCCAACTGAGCATTCTATTTCATGACCCTGACTAATGTACCCTTGTGTCACTACGGCTACTAATACGTGGACAGATGTTAATTTGCTTAAAATAACGCAATCCCATGACAAATCCTTTCCGTATCTTGGAATTAATGCTAATTTTACGTTTCTTATATTATATTAAATTAAAATTAAATCAAGTTAGATAATTATTTTAACGCTTACACGCGTCACGCGTGCCACGTTCGCCGAACGAATAAACTACTTTGTATATCCTTTATATTCGAACTGAAAATATTATGTTTTAGTCAAACAGCTTTACCGTGTCACAGACGAGACCGCAATACTAACATCGAAGGTTCCAATTCCGAAGAGTAAAGCACCATACACTACTTGGATGACGAATGTCCAAAAGGACATGAAATGGCTCGGACGCAACAAAGATGATACAAATGACAGGGCTACATGGCGTCGCATGATAAGAAAAGCCGACCCCACGTAAAGGGCCAAGGCGAGGACAAAGAAGAAGAAGTTGTACAACTCTACTGTTGATCAACAGCTCAATAAAGCTATGAAATTTCTCATAGTTATACATAAGTAGGAGACATAAGATAATTCGACATCGTAACAAATGAGTATTGTTACTATGACAGCTTTCTAACAAGGATGTGCGAACTTAAGCATTTGATTAGGCTTAGTTCGGTACTAACAAAGTGAAAATATATATTTTAAACAATTGTACATTTACTCGCACATAAGATTTAAAATATGTTAAATAAAAAATTATAGAGACATTTTTATAAGTAATGATAACCAAACTTAAACCTCGGTACAGGCAAATTAAAATGCATGGCGAAAGAGACTTAAATTATGATATAACTAGCTTAAGAAATTGATTTATAATGTATTGTTATAAGAAGCACTGGAATGTACTTAAAACACATCTGTGTTTACACACTGTCTAATACTGATTGGAGACATGATGAGGGATCATCAGTCCAATCCAAGTCCAAGGTTTCAGTTAATTAATTCTCTTGGTACCCTGGAGTCACCATTCGCTATAGAGCTGTTCAATAAATTAAGACTCGTTCAAACATTTTATTGAAGGATATAATCTGTTCCTGCTATGGGTAAAATTCGGCGAAAGTCAAAAATGCGCCTGGAATGCGTAAACTTTTGTTTTATTCGAACTTTTAGTACCTAACCCTAAGGCCAACCTTCAATAGGAAAGAGGCACACAAGAAAAAAATAAGAAATTTATGATCTCTAGACAATACAAAACTATTTACTTATCTGTAAAACGCATATAATCTCACAGTTTACATTGTACATAGTTTTACCGAGTACACTATCTTATTTGCGCCACAATTCCATGGAATTGTCCACCAGCTCTGTTGACACAATACCAACTCGTTATCAAGATATCTGCAACGCCTACGACTTGATAAGAGTAAATTCTAAGTGCATTTCAAAACATAAAAACAACCTAGATAAAACCTGACTTTATAGACAATTTATTAAATTTACCTTAAATATTAACAAGTTTTGTATAGGCTGCTACCGTCTTTACTATCCCACTATTGGGCAAAGTTTTCTCTCCTTGGAGCGAATTAATGCAACTAAGACTCACCACATTGTCAAGGTGCGGATTGTCGCCAATATTTTAGGATTTCTCTAGAAATGTGTGATTTCATCACAATTTATTCTGTAATTAGTTATGTACATAGGTTTTTTTTTTAAACCTGCCTTAGCTCTGAAATCACAAATCCTTTAAGATTTATAAAACAAGAGTCATATGCTACCTCACTAATCTGTTATTACATACAGGTTTTACACAAATTAAATCTTAATTAACCGAGAAATATTCGTGCTTTACGCCTAAAGTTTGAGACCTTACCACTCATAGGTGATTCCTCCAATTTACAAAATCTTGTTAAACAACGCATTTTTATGTAAAAACTTGTTGAATAACTTACTAAAACTGATTAATGCAATACTATACAATAATAATCAAACGATTTAACGGATTTAAATTACAAATCTGAACCATCAATAATTACAGTGTTATTAAAAATAAGGCATATTTTGATCCCGAAATAAATCAAAGAATCTTTTTCTCTACCCATTAGAGGTAATTGAATTCGGCATCCTGACCAGAGTTCGACAAAAAAATGCCTTCGGGCGAGTTCCAGTCAAGCATTATTAAAGCTTTAGTGCCCGTCAGATCAAATTTATGTACAAAAAGAAATGTCATTAGGAAATCGTGAATATGATGCCATCGATATTATGCAGCCGTTCTCGTTAATAAGTACTCACCCGATTTGCCGGTACGCGCGCTACCCAGGACGACAACTCTTATTCGATTAACTGTCATCTTCATTAGTCTTTAATCACTGCACTGTAAAATATGTCAATATGTCATTTACGAGCTTTATGTATTGTTTTAAATGTTTTTGAGCGTGTGCTGTAATAGCGCGTTGGCGCGAACGTTGAATCAGTTTTAAAGATGGCGGACACACGAGCGCACAACACACCTGCTAGCGATCGACTGCAGCGACAGACCGAATTTGCGCATGGCGCAGTCGCAATCTATTAAGTGTAATGTAGTGAAGCCAAAGTATCATTTAATAATTTGTGACTTATCTCAAGAAATTTAAGATTTTGATATTGATGCCAATTGCGGTGTGACAACACAAAATTTAAAATAAACTCCAAAGAATACTTTTGAATGCTGAATCCTCTTTTTATTTTCAATACAACCATTAAATACATAGTTTGTTGTAATCAACTATTTTTAATTCAATAAATTATATTTGTCTAACCGAACCCCCATCAAAAGATAACTCAAAAGTGACAAAGAAATCTTACAATTATTTTCATTCCGTTACCATTTTTACTAACCCAACTTTAAAATTTATAAATACAAGCTATCATTATGCAAACAAAAATTATATACTTGAAAGAACTATAAAGATGCCAGATTATATTGCAATACATAATTATATATTATATGGTTCAGTAGACAAAAAATCCACATCCTAATTGACAGAGCATTTAATATTAAGTAACACAAAAACCAACGATAAAAAAGTTTAATAGTATATCTGTCACTGCTTTTGTATAAGCATTAATCTCGATAAAAACTCAATTAGAGGCACAAATAATATTTGTTATGAGTTTGTTAGCGAACGTTACTGTTATGAAGCTGTAGTTGAACTTAATCCAACAAGAACGGTGCCAATCCTTAATAGCATGGTCCTAAGATGGCAAAACGATAATATACATAATGTTGACTTGTCTTTCAAAGCGTTGAATGTCACAATATTGTAAAACAAGTAAGAAAAAAAATCCTCTTCATTCGAAAGATATACTTTAACGTTATAATCAAATAGTGTTCGGAGATTTTTTAAAAGGGATAAAAAACCTAAAAATAGCGCTTAGTCGTCGTCACAGAATCCTCAAATAGAACGCTTGTTTTGTAGAATTTTAATGAGACAGAAACAGATTCGAAAAATATCGAAAAGAATTTTAACAATCAGTGCTATAACATTTTATATTGTCTTCGCTCATTCTTTATTTCACGCTAATGAGTCAGACAGACATTCTAAAAACTATGTCGCTCGACTATAGATAAATATAGTTACAAACAAAGCAAATTTTAACTTACATCTACTTTACTTTGCAAAATAATCGTATATTAGAGAATATTTTACTTCCTTTCCGATGGCATTGTAAACTCCTTGTTTGTTAAGTATTCAGAAAATCTTCGAATTCCAAAAAATAAGTCTCCTAAAATGTTTTCCATAGCAGCTAAATTAGCTAAAACTAGTATGAATTTCACATACATAACATCAAATGACGCTTTCCATTACGGTTGATACCATTACTTTATTTTTTATCTAGGTTATTTACGACATTTTAATAAAAATTGATATATTATGCGGGCAGACGACACCTGTGGTAGTTGTAAGTCTTCTTTGCGGTTTCAAGCCCTCTTGGTGCCCTAATCGGATACTCGATGCGACTTATAGTGCTGTCTATTGGCGTTGGCATTCAATAAGTTTTAAAAATTGTCCTTAGACCAATGTCTCCTAACCTTTTTTGTGCTATGCTCCGCTTTAGCTTTTCTTAAATTCTTATGCCCTACTATATGACATACATAACTTTTTGGGAATTTAAATGATAGGTTAGGATAGGATAGGATTTTCAAATTGCCACCATGTAGGGCGTGGGCCGCAACTTTTGAAATATGCTGTACAATGTTATGAGTTTAAAATATTTTTAGTAATTATTACTTATTTTCTTCCCTGTACGGGAAGTAAAAAATTAAATTGTATCAGCATAATTTTTATTTTTCTTTATATTGGTAATTTTTATAAAAATTGATTTGATGTAATTGTTTAATAATTAAATATGCAAAATGTGTCCTTTATTGTAAAGCGAAACTAGAAACACAAAGTCGAATTCTAGTTGGATTAGGTATTGACTGTGCATTTTATGCGTAGATAATAAGTTTATATATAAACAATAAACTATAACTATGTAGGTACACCATTTTTCATTACTAGCACTACACACGTAATATGATTGGGCTCATCCATTGTGACGGACTTGACAGAAAGACGTCGCGGCTTCTGTTACGAAGCCAGTGAATTTATTCGGTAGCCGATGAATTTTTGTTGGAACATGAAATATGCTTCAATACAAAAGAAGCGATATAAATTTATATAATTGTTTAATCTATATACAAACGGAATACAAATTTAAGTCAAATATATCATGGGTAAGGGACAGTTGATACAGAGTAAGAAAAATTCCGGAGACGGGCGTTGATATCTGCAACGCAATTTTAAATTATGTACTATCATCGCTCCCAATATATAAGTACAAATTGTAAACGTCCCTAAAACAATAAATTACATTTCAGTAAATCACATTGCAGTAGATTGTCTAGCCCAACGCTTGAAGAAACGCTAATTAGCGATAAGGCTGCCTTATTGTAGCACTTAGTTTAAACTTTTTCTTATATAATGTTGATAATTTTTTACGTGGTGCAATAAAGTATATTGTATTGTAAATTAATTGACTGTAAGGTCCAATAAGGAACCAAAATTGACTGGCCGGTTGGCGCAGTGGGTAGTGACCCTGCCTTCAGCTCCGCGGGTCGCGGGTTCGATTCCCGCCGAGGGCCAACATTTTCTATAAACAATTTATTGGTTCTTCGAGTCTGGATGTATATTTATTATTAATATTTAAGTATGTATTTAAAATTATAAAGTATATCTACCAGTTAGTTAGTTACCATAACACAAGTATTAAGTTACTTTGGGGACGGACGACCATGTGTGTAAGTGTCCCATATATTTATATAAAGGTTAATAGCATATGATCTCATTCCAGAAAGGATTTTAAGATTTTAAAGACTTGGATGTACTAAATTGATAAATACAATTCATTGTACGCGTGCAGTTCAAATCGTAACTTTATAAATTTATTTGAGAAAGATATTATGGAAAAAAAGATAGACATCTTTAACGGTATAGGTACTACGACTGCCCTTTTTGTCAAAGTAAACCGTTCTGGTTTTCATTTAATTCGAGGGTAACATTAATTAACGATCTCGCGGCAACATGTAACTATCGATCCGGTCCATTTTGAGAAACAGGTTATGATGTTGTATATTTTTAAGGCGGCGTTATCTTTATTTACTCAAAATTGTCTTAAAATTACAAAATATAATATTCAGGATCATGTACGTATTTGTTTTACTTTTTAAATATACATTTATTTTTATGAACCCTATATAAGTAAGCAAATTTTATTTGCGTTTGAAAGTTTTACACAAATTTTTTTTTTTAATTGCAAAGCTTTTTAAAGTTAAGTAAATTCAAAGGGAATTATTAAAAATAAAACACATATTTCTACTAACTAGCTATTAACTTTGCGTAAGATTATGAACCTATTTGATCTATTTTGACATTAAAGTTTAATACGACGCCATAGCTGACACAAAAAAGATTATTAAAACCATTGTCGCGATTTGTACCTCGAATCCGATACGAACTATATAAGGTACAAACTACATAATACGCAGGTGTTCCAAGCGGTATAAATTTGGTCAGGCTATCTGGTTTCCGTCTCATATCTTTTCTTCTCGAGATTATTATTACAAATTTTTTTATAGTGAGGAATTATTAGAAGATTATTTTGTTTCCTATTAATTCTAAACTGTATTGATTTATACATTCTATTCATTTTCTCAGAGGAAGATCAAAGATTGTTGTTTTACGAGACCGCTTCCTTACAACTATAAAACAAAGAGTATTTATTGATTGCAATTAAGATAATGAGCAAACAACAGGAAAGTATCAACGAAGTATCAATAACAAATGGTGGAAATATCCATTTACCACTAAAAGGTCTAAAGTCTGTTTTTATCAAATATTGCGTATATGTGTAATAATTTTATTAACAGTGCTATTTGTTATCTATTAATGAATCATCGTAATTGCGACATAAATCTTATGTTTAAACGAAATTGCGTAGTGCATAAGATTATCGAATTTTCCATTTCAACAAATAATGCGTTTTCTATCAATAAGTTGCGAGATCATTTATATTTTTTAATTGATTATATATACTACACCTTCTAATATCACAAGGTTTCTTTATTGTAAATAAATTAAACTTTATTTAATATAAGTTTTGTTTTTTCTAATTTCCTTCCAATTTTCCTGGTTTTTCTGTCTATAAGAATATCCATCGAGATTAAAAGAATATCAAAAAATAAAGGTTAGCTCAGTCGACTTTATCTCATTTTGCGCTTAGTAACAACATATTTAGCCATTAGCTACATAAAAATAAAAAAAATCATGCATGCTATGCGCTATTCATTGCTTACCTACCTATAAATTGCATATAATTGTAGTGTACTGAGATTTACTCTTAATCTCAGCCTATTAAAAATTGCTTAAGGTATCTCAGTATTTGATTTGGTAATAGGAAATTCCCGACAAGCATCGTTTTGTTATATAGTAAAGGAATGACGCATCATTGTCAATGTAACCTCCCAGACTGCTTGACTGCATCATTTTTAACAGTTATCATCATTTTTGAATTAATTTACAAAACCTTCACAAATTAATCACCTATCACTTCCTGAAAATCGCTTTAGTAGTTCTTCATTTACAGACAGATAGAGGCCGCGGTGGACTTTGATTTATAATATGGATAGCTAGGTTTAATCGCGTTGTCTCAATTTCTAACAGTGTATATGCTTGTTATTGTATTGAATAAGCCAATTATATTTTTAAAGGTACTTTCAAATGTCGCCTTCAACCGCTAACCTGATTTTCTGCAAATGCTTTATGTGAGTAAATATATATTTTCATAACCTTTATGTCCGACTGCCTTACTTTGGTTGAGCTTCATTGAATCTATATGAAACTATATTCTTGATAAAAAGCTATTATGAGGTCCATTGTTTAAAACAAAAGAGAAATAAAAGTAAACTCTAACCGTTACGGTAAATATCTTGACCTGTCTCGAATTCGCAGAAGTGTTTGGTTGTCAGACGGTTATTAGGAACGAAATTTCCTTAATTGCTTACAAATTAAGGTCGAAAAAAGTGCAATACTTTAAGCAGTCCTCCGAGTGGTTGCCCTAATTTTACTTTCGAATTTTTTGTCGGCAGTTCATCGTGAATACATTTATCTTCATCAGTCAATCATGAACCGAATCTACATAAAATATAAATTAAAAAGGCGCGCTGTCTGCGAGTAAAACAATTTCACCACTTTTTCTCTTAAGTTTTATTAACACCGGCATATTGGACACATTAAATTTCTTTTTACGTTACACAAATACTTATAAATTCCTGGGTATAGCATAGGTAGTTGATGAAAGTTGTAAATTAGATGCTTTTGTTGTAAAGATGTCGATTTTTAAATTACGATACTTTTAAATAATTTATAGAATTAGGCGTTACTTTGCGGAGATCCATAATACAAAAGTAATAATAAAATTATTTTGCTATAATCCGCGATACAGTAAATAGAAAATATATATAGTGTTAAATGTATAGTGGACTATCCGTATTTTCATACCCGATACGCCTTTGCGATTTTGTTGTGGAGTCTATCTCCTGATGCTGCTTCGGTTGCGGGGCGAAACGATTGTTGAGTTTGTGATAGTGAACGTATGTAGTGCTTGTGTATTGTGGTGGAAGTGGTGGAGGTTTGTGCATGTGTTTTTGCGAATTCTGCACGTATCGGGTATGAAAATACGGATAGTCCACTATACATTTAACACTATATATATTTTCTAATTACTGTATCGCCGATTATAGCAAAATAATTTTCTTATTACTTTTGTACGATACTTTTGATTCTTGATTTGAAAACACGATAATGCTGAGAACGCCAAGCAAAAAGATAAAAACTTGAGTGTTAGGGTAAGTATACTCGTATACTTCTTTTGAGCAGGTGTGTTAAAAGAACGGCTCAAAATCGATCTCTCTAATTGGGTTAAATAAAATCTTCAAGATTGTAGAGACGGCCTTATTTTTTGTGGAAACGCATCGACAATTTGATTATCGCTATTAACTTAGATTGATGTCTCATCAAGTAAAACTAACTTAACATTTTATTCAATATGCTGCATAATAGGGTCCCCAATGGAAATCTTATCACTGTACGGTTACACTATAATTTCCTTTATAAAAGTTTTTTTATAATTTTAGGCTCATTTCATTTGTTTTGATTCAATTTCTAAACTGGAAGATTCAATACGATATATAAGAAAGCTGGGAAAGTATATTTTGTATAACCATTTGGTCATGGTTAGTTATACGCAGTTTTATAGAACATAACAGCAAAATGATTAATTTCGTATCATTGTTTTGTACTATGAAATCGAAAATTAACTTTTTGTATAAAATATTAATACAATAAGTGCGCGTAATCATTCTATAATAGTAGATATACAAACAAAACTTGAAATATAACCTTCTCCTCAAAATACTTTTAAGAAGGATTTAATAATATTTTTTACGATATGCGTTATAGAAAGTCGTTTTTGGAGAAGTGCCAAGGATAAACATGTAATCATGATAAGGCGACAGGTTTGTATTCGACCTCTATCACACCTGATGGTTTATACAATTCCGATTTAATTCTATTATCTATACAATCTAATCTTAAAGTAGTTTTACTAAATTGGACACACTAATTTTGAAAAGATATGAGTTCCTGTACCAGGGATTCTTTACCAGACGTGTCGTACAAGATCGCTTCTTGTACGAAAACTAATGTAACTCAAGATATGAGATAACAACCCCACGGCAATACCAATTTATACTTATGTTATTTATTTGCATCCCAAATAGAGTATTTGTCATAATCAATTATGTAATGACTAATCGCATCTTTCTTAATTGTTTCATTAGTAGCCCCATTTGAAAAATTCATACGAACCTTTTTTTTTATAGAATATACGTGAAAATAAAATAATATAAATTATCAAATATTCTAAGTTTTTTTGTATATCATATACTATTATACTTCTGATATAAAAAATATTTAAAAAATAATATATATTTTTTAGATTTATTAAAATAAGAGTATGTTAAACGGTGGAACAACAGAAAACAAAAACCTATAATTTTAAAAATATTCCCTTTATTTTACATCCCAGAGTCGTAAAACTCCCACTTTATTTAAAGGTCTATCAATGTCGGTCTGTAGGATAATGGTATCAGTGGGATTCAAACGACATAAAACTTGCGAAGCGTCGCTAACAGTTTAAAAAATATTTTCTATACAACTTATATAGCTTTACTTTGACACTGTTCTGAAGGCAACACAATGAATATAACACAGGCTCACTAACAACTAAAGGCACTAGCAAGTAACCTCATGGCACTATACGTCCACTGTCACCAAGGGGCTAACTTGTTCCTGACATGTTGCGCTTGAGGCAGTGTAATGTTTCCTTTGTACAGTATTGGTGTCAGTGAGTGTATTTTCATGTATGTATTATACGTATGTATCTTGTATATAAATATACATGGTAAGATCCATGCATCACAACCCGCATACACTGTGGATCAGAAAAGTAGCGCAAGCTTCGAAATTCGAAAATTGGTATTTCATATTCAAAATGAATTCCAAAAAGTTTTTTTTTCACATCTTTAGTTGAAACTAAAATCATTCGAACGAAGTTACAGGTAAGAGTCACTCAAGTAAAAACTGGGTAAAGAGCATCAACGTCATCCTTTAAATGATTTCCGTATAAAATGAATTATTCGTTGGAGGCTGCGCGATAATGCTAACTTCACTGTGACAGCCAGTAGTCAGCTGTCATTAATCTATATGGAATGACTGACGGCACTTAAAGGAAAAATGTGTTAACGTTTGTATATATTTATACCACTTTTGTAGGTAATTATTATAAATGGAGAAAAAAAAACGTATTCTGAAATGAACGCACTGAAAGGTTTTAAAATAAACTGTATGTAAAATGATTTCATAGAATTTTAGTGTTGTTAAAAATAGATTTTATTTATTTTATCTACTCTCATACTATAATACAAAGATTATAAAACTGAAAACAAAATTCTTATGACAAATATTACGTACAGAACAAAAATAAAAAATTAAAAAGTTTCGTTAAATTAAGAAGTTACATTACGATACAGGTCTTGTATGGACACCTGTATCATAATGTAACTTTTTAATCAATACACCTATACAACTTCCAGCTGGACCAAACAGGTTGAACCTCTACCTTAAAAAAAAAGGTTTCAATGAATGGGTCCGCGGCGACGCAACACGCATGCGCAATCGATGTTTGCGCCTTGGCGCCAATATATAACATTTAAAAAATCTTTTCAATATTTAAAAGAAGTTTAGTTTTGTTTGTTAAAAAATAAGTTTTTGTGTAAAAACATGTCTGAGAGCGGGGATAGTGGTGATTGTACACCACCAGATATTCTGAAAGCTGCGTCAAGCATGACCGTGAACCTGTTGCCGACGAAATCTAGGAGCAACTATATTAAATGTTACCACGAGTTCATGGAATGGAAAATGAAAATTCAGAACATCAATAATTATTACAAGTAAAAATAAATTTGTTGTTATATTCAGCGTTTTATTTGCAATATTGTTTTACGTATTATAGTATGAGAGTAGATAAAGTGTATGATACTGTACATAACTTGCTGTTATAACACTCGTGTGACACTATAAAATAACTCGCCTGCGGCTCGTTTTTTTAAACCACACTCGTGTTATAAGAACCCTTATTATGCAACAGTATCATAAACTTCTATTGTCGTTTATTCGTTTTATTATGTCTAACGTCGCATTACAATAGTATTAAATTCAATAGTTCAATTCAGAACTGATTTTGAATGTGTTAAAAATATGACAAACGTTTGTTTTAATTCGGACCTTAATTAATGAATAATATCTATTTCACCGTAATTCGATATTTACACTTGAGTAGGGTAAAAAATCAAGTATTGCTCATGAATGAAAAATGTTATATATTACACATAGTATGTTTCATGGCGTATCACTTGGCGGGCTTGCAGATACGTACGTATCTTTCGAGCTAGCGTGCCTTAGCCTACAAAAAGACCACGTACTGTTGGCCGCAACATTACCCTTGTCGCAGACAAGATAATCAATTTCTATATCATACAAAATATTTTTAAAAACTGAACCTCATAAAATACTGCTTCTAAAATGTCATCATTCTACTGCCCTTATCCTACTCTAAGTGGGATCGGTACAACATGTTACAAACATGTTGTCACATGATTTGGCTACATATTTTACCACCGGCCGCCTGCCTGACGTCAACTTACCTTAGTCGCCTTTTACGACACCTCGGTAAGAAATGAGGATGGTCTATTCTATGCAGTCGGATACCACACGGCACATACCTTAGTCGCCTCTTACGACATCTCGATAAGAAAGGAGGGTGGTCTATTCTATGCCGGTTACCACACGGCGTACTGCTTCTAAAATGTATTCTACCACAAAACTTGTGTCTGTCGGCCTTTTATCGGAATTTATTTATTATTACTAGCTGACTCGGTAAATGTTGTTTTGCCATATAAATTATTTATAGAAAATGTCTAGTATACATTACTAAAAGAATAATACTTAATACATGTGCTATTTTTTTTCTCTCTTTTCTAACAATATGCATGTACGATAAAGAAAATAAATGAATAAATTATTATAATATTAGCAATTTTAGTTATGTATGTGTATAATTAATTCAGTCATCGAATCCAATATTTTTGAAATAAATATAACTGTTATCGCACAAACTGTAAAGTTTCAATAAGATTGAACTAGAGCTAACAGGGATATAAAAAGCGTAACAGAATTTGTAGCGAAACTATGAAAGAAAGTTATGAATAAAAAACTATAGATGAAAGTCAATCTATATTTTAATAGAACTTTTTAATAATTTGTTATCCATCGCTAAAATTTTAACACCGATCAAAGCCATTAAAAGTAATAAATAACTCTATTCAGTTATATTAAGTGAAAGGCTTAATTAAAGAGCGTTAACAAGAAAATTTAAATTCTACTCGACTAAGATTTACTACTTACAATATAGAAAATAGAGAATATTATTTTTATAATACCTCGATTCTTTTACTGTATATACGTAACAAGTTATTGATTTCATATCACCGCGATAGCTATAATTTATTTAATAGTTAATACCACTAAATAGTAAATACATTGAAAGTGTAGGCATAGTTAATTAAAATGGTTTCTTATATGTCTAGTAGGCTTATAAAAATAAGAAACTAGATAATAAAGAGAGATATAAATTTGATGTACCAATTTTTTATAATGGGGTTTAGTATATAGATTATTGATCGACTACAATAACACCTTGATAGAAAGGCATCTTGCCTTTAAAAATGCCTTGTCTTGGACTCACCAACTCTTTTTTTTTTTTTTTTTTCGAACTGACTGTATGCTGTTAGCCCTAATGGCTTTTACAGCGTCACCGGGTGGGACGGGCGAGCGCAGAAGCATCGCCGATACTCACCAACTCTGTATACTCGTATATATACAAAACGTATTATTCACATTTATGATGCAAGAAAGAAAATTAGCTGTCACAAATTTAAATGTTGATTGTAAATAGCAGATTTTCTTCACCGTAGAGCGAACGTTGTATTATAAATTAGCTTCTTAATAAAGTTTTTGAATACGCGATTTGTGAATATAAATCACAGTCTACAAGCATTAGAAAATCATTATTTTACGTGATATCCAAGAAAAATGTAGACTCGCAAGGATTTCGATAGTTCATTGCTTTAGCCATTGCGTTATAATTGATACGCCGATGGCTTCGCCAACATCGAAATTGTCACAAATATGAATTTCAGTTAATTTACGTAAAACCGCTAAGAATAATTTAAACCGTAAGATCAAACCTTTAAAGGATCTTAATATGCAAAAATCCATTTAGTTGAATTCGAGAAAATCAATTACTTACAGACAGACACTCTTGGGCACTTTTTTTTTCATAATATAAGTATCAATAAAATAATTTGGAAAAAAATTTAAATTCCAAACATTGTAACTTATTTAATGAAAATTTTCTAAATATTTTTTTGTACGAAGCAATATGCATACCTATGTATATGGTGCTGTTGGCGAATAAGCGCCTAAAGGACTGATTTAAGATAACAAAGCTCACGACTTTTGCACATACTTATAACACTAGTTCTATTTAGATTTTTAATATTTTTATCGCATGGTAGAGCCATATAAAGTTCTCTGCGTGAGGCGCGTATCAGATTAACTATCCATCTCTTGCTTGAGCAATAAAGCGTTGTAAATAATGTTGGAACTACTTTGCGAAGCTGACATTTTCGAATTATAAATAAATCGAAATAACCAGTATCATTTTAAAGTCTCAGCGGATGATGGAGCGACCTGTGCTTTGGATGTCTTTAACGCCCAAAAACAAGGATATCCACAACTGTATTGCGAAGTCATAATGGTGACCGTCGAAGCAAATTGATAGGCGATGGAGATTCAAAACTCAAGAATATACAGCTTATACCGCTTTATACCGTTTAGATGTTGTGGCTCCGTTCGACCATTTGAAGGACGTGTTCATTCAATCGTTTATTTGGAAAGATATTCTTACAAAGATTTTTTTAAATTAAATACAATCAAACATATATGTTGTTTCCGACGTCGAAAATACAAATTACTTATAATTAGTACATTCCCAGTTCAATCTCGTTTCAGCTTCACGACTATGTCTATTATGACAATAACTCAAAATATGGTGATATATAACAAAAAAGTTATTGCCGGAATTTTTTTCGACAATCTCCGACTAATCTCATATCAAAAATTGAGATTTTAGAAACAATTACTTACTACTTGACGTATGCATGAGCTTTTTTAGTTTAAATTTAATTCTTAATGAGTATTATATGTATAGATATATATTCACATAACTTTAAGCACTACATAAATTTAAAATTAATGTTTTTTTAACTTTGTGTGGGTTAATTGCATACACAGCAATCGAAATAATCCTAACAAGTAAATTAATAAGCCATTTATTATTTTTATTCTTTTATCGTAAGTTTTCATATAAAAACTTCTTCTTTTGAGTTCTGAGTTAAAGTTTGATAAATGACTTCAATATTTTACGACGAACTAATCTGCACGAATATTTAGGGGAAAAGTAAAAGTTTTGGCGCATATACGTTAAAATGGCGCAATTAAATCATTTTATTATCGAATTACTTTCGTTCAACATTAATATTATTATATAAGACATATAATAAGTAACTTACGAGCGATAAAATACGCTCTTTGTGTTATGTGCGTCATTCAGACGTTAGCCGCTTATTCATAATGATAATAAAATGAAACCGATAGAAATATCTGTTTCATAATAATGCCATTAGCACATCAACGTACGCGGACTCCGTGACATCCGTGTTTTGCATTGAGGTGTAAATTATGTCAAAACGGACATAATAAAAGTGTTACTATTTTAAAGTTCGTAGTTGTAATAATAAGGTTATAAGTCTTATATAAAAGTAATTATTATCACTCATTCATTTATTTTCAAATTAAATTACGTTTTTAAATATTTTTTAAAATAAAGACAAAAAATATATAGAAAAAATTTACATTCATGGAGAGGTAAGAAAGGACCCAAGACCGGTGGTTAGGACTATGAAGTGAGGAACCTCTTCACAATATGTGCCGTCTCAAGCAACACTGCCTTTTGTATCCTGCCCCTAATCCAACAACTAAGCGAAAGCCTCTTGAGATGTTGTTCGAGGCTCCACTAGTAAACCGTTTACCATATTACAATGATACAACAATAGGAACAATTATTGTTGAGTCAATACTCCACATGGCGGTAATCTCATTACCTAGATCCAAATATAATTTTTCTTTTTCAGCTAAGTAATTATAAATAATAAAGTAATTTCAGTATTATACTAGCTGAATGAGTATATAAGGGGAAGTCTGAAAGTTTCGCCCATTATAGAAAAGATGAGAGGTGCAAGATTGGGATGGTATGGACATGTAATGAGGAGGGATGAAAATCATGTGATCAAACGAGTGTTGAGTATGAATGTGGATGGATATGTGACTAGAGGAAGGCCTAAAAAGAGATGGTTGGACTGTGTGAAGTATGACATGCATATAAAAGGAGTAGCGCCAGAGTTGACGAATGATAGAAGAGAATGGAAGAGAAAAACATGTTGTACCGACCCCACTTAGAGTGGGATAAGGGTAGGAGAAAGAAGAGACTAGCTGTGCCAGCAGCTTCGACCGCGTTGAAAATCGGTGTGTCACCAAAAAATTTTTGAATTGAAATTTTGATTATAAAAGTGGTTATTGCGAGTTAACCATTAGAAATAGAGGCTCTCGCAGAATTTTTTGTATTTTTATAGATGATAAATTCTCTAGTACTTTAATGCATCTCTGCGGTTTACGCGGCGCATGCGAGTTAAGCTCCCAGACAGCGAGTTTTTTACAATCGCGAAACCTCTTCAATACATCATCATTCTCCTGCCCTTATCCCACTCTAAGTGGGGTCGGCCCAACATGTTACAAACATGTTGTCACATGATTTGGCTACGTATTTTACGACCGGCTGCCTGCCTGACGTCAACTTACCTTAGTCGCCTTTTACCACACCTCGGTAGGAAATGAGGGTGGTCTATTCTATGCAGCCGGATACCATACGACATTTACCTTAGTCGCCTCTTACGACACCTCGTTAAGAAAGGAGGGTGGTCTATTCTATTCTGCCGGATACCACACGGCGTGACTTCTTCAGTACAATTTATATAAAAATGTAACGTACTATTAATTTCAACCTTCCAGAAAAATTGTACTACCGTTTGGTAATAACCGAACAAAAATACGCTCAGTAGATCTTGAGAAAATCGCTCACATACAAACAGCTTTTGGAGACATTGTTTTATGATAAGTATATATAGCTATAGTACCTACATTTTACAATGATAACATTATTTTTCTATAATTTGCATTAAAATGTATTCTACGTTAAGCTGAATGTAGAATATCTTTAGTTCACTCCTCTTCCCTACCTAAATATTCACTAATATTATAATTTTAAATGCAATTCAGATTAAATATACCGCTATCAAATTTACACATAAACTTTGCCGTATAGCCTCGGAGTGTTTATATTATATTTATAGTATGTGTATATTTTGTTTAACGGCTTACATTGCTTCAGTGAAAAGATTCCTTAATTATCTCATGGGTATAAAAAGTAACGCGAACATGTCACGCAATGCGGCTGTTCTTGCTTATAGTATGAGAGCCCACAATAAAAAATACTGCTGTAAGAAAACATAGAGACTAAGATTAGTATAAGAACCAAAGTTATCGTCATACCTCGTAATGTCACGAAGCTAAAGTGAAAATGGATGGGGCACGAAGTACGTATAACTGATAGGCGCTGTAATGGCCACTACGCTTCGGAAAGCGCAGTGTGTGGTGAGAAGATCCCTTAAAAGAGACCTATGTCCAGCATTGGAGGTACTTTGGTCGAATATAATAAGAAGAGAAGAAGACTATAAATATTTGTTAATTTGTTAGCAGCTCTCCTAAATTATGTAAGCTATTACAATCACACATTTTACTAAGCAGTCGATAAGTTTGCGATAAAACAATTCGTACCAGCAGATGTAGATACAACGAATACTCTAATTAATTGTTACTTACTACTAAAATTTAAATAATTGACTTACAACAATATACTAAATAATATGATTTATTGCATATAAAGAGTTGTTTTGAGCACATAATGACCATGGTATTATAGTCAGCAGCTTCCCCCGCGTGGAAATCAGCGTGTCACATTGTTTTACCGGCGTAAATCCTGACCCCGCAGGAGTTATAAGAAATGTACTAGTAACCTAAACCTTCCTCAAGAATCTTTTAGTGAAAATCGTACAAAAATTTGTTCAGTCGATTTTGAAAAAATCGATCACATACAGACGGATAGACTTTGGGGGCTTTGTTTTTTAATATCTATAGATTTATTGTTCCCGTCAAATTTAAAGTAATAATAAATCGTAAAAACATTACGGATATTTATAATTTTCTTGGTAAATTATTTCATGAACACTATTTTCCTGTGGACTCTCACCTAATCGTCCACAACACAATATCTTTCAAATTATGTTGCCAAGCGTAACATTTTATTTAACTTCGCTCAGATACTGTAGATTAATACCTTACAAAAAAGTATCGCAGCGTAATTACTTGTCATATCAAAGTCAGTTTTTGGATTAGGTTTGTCGAATTCCAAAAAGAATTTTATGTGAATAATAAAATGAATTAATCTTAGAATTTCGCTTGTTAATTTATGTCTGAAGGGTAAATAAAGTAAGATGCTTTAATGTTTCATTCAAAGGTAATTAAATAAATTAAGGTAATAAAGTAAATAAAATAAATATTAATTAATAGTTAAAAAAGGCAATTAAAGGTAAATAAATAAAAGTAATTAATATAAATATACAGCTTCAAATTTTAAATATAATATTAAATGTTTGAAAACTAAAAATCTTTTAAAGTTGCCTAGTACTAAATTGATAATACAAAATTGATATCGATTTCGTATTCGATTACTTCAAAAACAAAAGTTTACATCTTCAACGGGTTTTCCAGGTCATTTATATGCAATCCTATGACTTCTTATGACGTAAGAAGGTCAATATTTTATCTTTACCGCGCCTCGTAAAGCCTCAAAAGGTTAACAGTTATATACTTATTATCAAAGGCATGCATAAATATTGTGGGTGCAACAAATATAATTTAGTGACATTTCCCTATAATATAATACTGATTGTACAATAATAAACAAGGTATATAAAATTTTACTATCACCGAGAATGCAGACATTATTCTTAGTACTTAAAAAACTTTATAAATCTTTCTTAGTCATGCAAGGTATTTCTTTGATACGTTATCTACAAGCTTGTTGGAAAATTCATGGCTCTACTTTTCAAATACAGTATAGATAATATCTGTCTAAACTTCTCGGATAGCATACCTTCGCTTTTTCCATAGATGTTTATCAAAAGAAACATTACGTTGTACGCGTGGATCGAACCAAGGCTATAAATAGCCAGGCGCCAGCCCAGGAAGATCCTGCGCTATCATACAACACGCCCTGCAGGCCTACCATGAACTCTTATTGCGACTCAATTGAAGACGTAAACTATAGTACCCGGCAATAAATAATGCACATCGATGCTTAGAGAGAGAAAATCGGCTAGATTCTGCGTCATAATAGAGCATTGTCTGTCGCACAGATTGGCGAACCCGTGTGAAACGTCATATACTGACTGAATGTCAGTGACATCGCTCGCGAAACCGGCTGTTTCGTTCTAAACATCGATGTGCATTATTTATTGCCGGGTAATATAGTCTACGTCTTTAACTGAGTCGCAATAAGAGTTCATGGTAGGCCTGCTTAGCTCCGCTGCAGTCTTCCAAGTGTAAAATCGTACTTACATATTTCTTATACACGATTGATGCATAGCTAGGCTTGACCTTATTGATAGTTACAGTAAAAGAGTCGCCTTCTGAAAAAAAATTCATAACATTTACTGTTTCGAAATTTATAATGAAGTGTGCTAATTTTTTCAACAACAATATTTATCGACAGCTAATTACTATTTTTGCTCCATTGAATGAATAAACAAAAAGGAAAATATTAGTAACAATATTAAATAAAAATACGCTCCAAAAATATTAAATTGATTAAAATGAAAGTAATATTCGTAGTAAGAATACCAAGATTTCAAATAATTATTATTTAAAATTTAGTAGATATATATCTCAAATATATTAATATCATTATTATGAATACATTATTACAAGTATTACTGTAATTTTTATTATTTGTACAAATAAAATAAAAATTGATTGATCGGAAAAGTTTCAGAGACAAAGATTTGTTTAAGAGTTGTAATAGTGGAAAAAACGAACTGGGCTTGGGTCCAATTGGTATTAACCTTCTTTTGAGTCCAACATTCAGAAACATCGATTGCTCGATACTCGAATTCTGTAAGAAAATAATATCGATTTAGCCACATCCGGTACTACTTATTGATGTAATCGAAAATACACAATGAGACCTCTAGGTCTTTTCAATTACTCGTATGATTAATTCTTGTTACTCGGTCGTTAGTAATAAGAACAAAGAGACAAAGTGAAGCAGTACGTAAGTAGCTGACGCCTCTGTAACTCATGCTATACTATCGGACGGTCGTTCTTGGAATGCAATCTGAGTTGAAGTGCCGAGGTGAAGTATTTATTAATCGTATCAGGTTCTTCAAGCAAAATATTGAACACAACGATTCCTAGAAGCTAATAATCGTAATATAGTAACTAAAGTAGAAAATAGTATTTTATAATTTCTTATATGCCAACTAGAAAAGGCTTCGTTACATTTCTTTAGTGTGCTTTACAAAATATTATAACATAACTTAATTTGAAGGACTAGTATTTTTTATTTCTCACGAGCCAATTTCACACAATACAGAAAAGTTAGATTTTAAGATACCATACGTAAAGGGCAAAATTTTATATAAAATACCTGAGACCCTGACGACATTATGGTGATGTCATTTTGGGATAACTTATTTATTATCGCCTATGCAAGTAATTTTTACCTGAAATTTGTTAGGGAGAAAAAAAAATCTAATTCTAATCTTTCTATATATAAAATGTACGTTTTGTATCTACAAGGGTGTCTCCGTCTAAAATGCAACAAAATTAATTTACAACACTGTTATAGGATACGCTGGGTACATTTATTGATGAAAGTTAGGCCGCGGGCAACTAACTAGTTATAATATAAAATTAGAAGACATTTCACAAATCTGCAAAGAGGGTATCGCGGGCGTTATCGCTCTGCAGGGAAATGCAACCGAGAAATTATCTGATCCCTCCCATAACTTAGTCTAAAATACTAAAATTGCTTTCAAGAAATCTTTTACTGCGATCTTCACGCTCTCTACGCTTATTATAATCCATTATGATACCAATAATAGCTGAATATTATTACCATTCCTTTAACCATTTATCGTTTATCTAAATAGCCTTCCTGAAAGCTATAAGGCTTGTTGTAATTAATAATTACGATGTTCTCTTATTATATAGACTACAAATTACTCACAACAAACCTCCATATTAATTTATTTTTTGGGTAAAGTTACATATATCTCGATACATATAAGTTAGTTAGGGATATCTTTATCTTTTTTTAAATGATTTCTTATATTGTATCGTCTTGTCTTCTTCTTCTTCAACCGATGGACGTTGAATGCTAGATATAGGTCACTTAACGAGATATCCGCGCTACATGGTCTTGTGCCGGCTTGGAATCAGCCTTATGAGGTTGCCAGTACACCTCGTTGAGGATCTACCGACGCAGCGCGTTCCGTACGTGGACGCCATTCATTAAAAAGTTTCAGTTGACATTGGCCAAACTATGAACTTAGTCAATTTTAATTTTAATATTATATTATATTTTAATATTAAATTTTGATTTTATGTATATTACCAGTTGTCAGTCACCCATAACATAAGTATTATGTAATACTTTGGGGACGGACGACCGTGTTTGTAAGTGTCCCATTTATTTATTTAATATTTTCTACTGAACCAGTAAAACTGATTTATTATGATAGAGCTATATATTTCATTAATTTATATTATTACACTCAAATATACTGTTGTAATGCGAAATAAATACATTACAAGATTTTTCTTAAATATTTTTTGTGTACGTTATAATCTTTTATTTAAGAAAACAAGCTGTGTCCTAGCTTTTTTTAAGAGATTTTACTTAAGTAATTTTAAAGCGATTCTAATGAAAATGTAATATATCAATATATTCGTCATACATTTTAGAGGTATTTCCGAGAAGTTTTATTACCTTTTCTACCAATAACCAAACCTATTAAATTCAATTTGCGATACACTGTTGTAAAAACGACTAGAGCAGGATTCCTCGTGATGTTTTTGTACGCCACAAAATACACGATGAACTGTAAATGTAAACAATACTGAGAAATGGCATCTTGGACTCTAAGTTTGCAAATTCAAAATAATAAAACTTTAAATTAACTCTATTTTAAACGAATTTCAAGGGAATGTATCAAAAAAAGTCGGAAAACAATCAAAATATTATTCTTGTAACGAGTTAGGAAATATCATAATCTCTGCTCTCATAAGCTCTGTAAGCTCATCACGACATTTTTTATAACATATTTATAGTTATCGCATAATTATCTTCTTCGTCTTAGTAAACAGATGAATATACGAAGTTATTTCATATATTCATTATTCATAATAGTTATATTTTAATATTATTATTTCGTTTACAGAATGCCTTTTATAGTCCGTAATAGTTGCCTGTTATATCGGTTGTAAATACCATCAGATACATTACTACGTAGTACTTAGAAGTGGTGTATTCCCTGTTATCAAGTCACGAAGCCGGAGGAAGACACGAGAACTGTTTTACCGGAACGATCATTTACAGCTTTTGATACAAGTGGAGAGAGCAACTTTCAGATAGGCCAGTACATTATTTAGTGCCCGTCTTAAATGTGAAATATTATTGCAAATGGCAATATCTCAAACAGGATTAATCATAAGAAGTAGGTACATAAAGAATCTTTACCTATGCAAAATCTTCAAATCAAACCAATCAAAATTCCACTATTGAATATATAGTTTTTCAAATATTGATTTACATATCGCTCATGGGCTGCAAAAGTGACATAACTAAAAAGTCCTATTTGAGATAAATGAGTTTAAAGTTTCCACTGCTAACGAAAATGCATAAAAAATTCTTCGTTTTATTAAACGAAAAGCCTAATATTTAATTATGACTTGTGCTGGTATTATAGCTGAAAAGAATGTGTATTTTATCATTTACACCTATTCCTAGTGTTTTTTGAGTTGTGCCACTGTTACAGCCCAAGAGCAACCTTTTTTCCCATACAGATTCTTTCACAGATTGTCTAAAAGAATTTAATCTAATCGCTAATAGTGTAAAAACTCATTAATTATGTGTTAAATTTTTAATGATATTCTATTAGATACTTTAATTTTGAATAGCTTGCTAGCTGAAGTTTCCGTTAACTTAATGCATCTATAATGGATTCTGTAAATTGAATAACTATTAATTAGCTGTTATGCAAAATATTTGCAAATTTAAACCATAACATTTTAATATTAATAAATATTATAATTGGATCTGATCTTTTTATTTAAGGAATTTTTTGTCAATCGCAAAATATGTTTAGTTGTGCTAATCAGAACAAAATGCAATCATTGCCACTTTAGTAATATGGCGATGTATTTTAAGTTATAATATTGAATCAAAAACAATAAGAAAGAAACAAACTCACTCATAAATGAGTATGTGATTTAATTTAATTTTCGCATTCATCTTTAATTTACGTTTTAACAACAATATGAGCTCACACAAAATATGGATATAATTTACATAAATTACTCTCAACTTTCCACGAAGTAAAAATATGAGCCCATTTAGGTAAATCATTGTCACGAAGGGTCATAGAAGTCACACAGTACGAATGGACACGTATACGATACACAACACGGATACGAAAATTTACTTTATGTACGAACAGTATAAATTCAATAAAGATGGCAATTTTATAACACACTCCTTATACTTTCTAACATCGCAACATACCACAAAGTATAAAGTAAGTAAATATACTAAGTTCTCCGCCGCGTCTGTCCGTTTGAAATAAACTTAAAACAATTGAATGGATTTTAACGCCGTTTTTACCAAAGGACAAAATGACTCTTAGGGAAGGTTTATGTATCGTTTATTAAAGTCTTATTTATATTGAAAATTTGTTGAAATTACGAAAATTGATGAATTTGACATCATCACCAAAAATCATTAAAATTTGAATATGGATGGATATGTGGCTCGAGGGAGATCGAACAAGAGATGGTTCGGTTGTGTGACTACGTCATGCATGTAAAAGGAGTAGCCCCAAAGTTGAGGAATGACAGGAGCGAATGGAGACAAAAAACATGTTGTGCTGACCCCACATAGAGTGGGATAAGGACAGGAAAATAATAATGTTGAATGTAATGGAAAAATGTGAAGCTCTCAAAATCGAATAGAAGATTCTAATCCCGATGTAATGCGCGTGAAAATAGCATTTGAAAATTCAAAAAATCACATGTAGCGGCCTGTTACAATTCCACTGTTGGGAATAGGCCTCCTCTCTCCGTTTCTGGAGAGAAGGGTTGGAGCTAAGACCTACAGCGCTGCTCCAATGCGGATTGGTAGGTTACACATATCAACAGAATTCTCTAGAGATATGCAGGTTTCCTTACGATGTTTCCTTCACCGAAAAGCGTGTGGTAAATTGCAATTATCAATTAGACACATGAGTTTTAATAGAAAAACTCATTGGTGCCTGCCCGGGTTTGAACTCGTGTTCCCCTCGTAAGAGTACCACGGTCTCACCGCTGGGCTATCACAGCTTAAAAAAAATCACATAATTACAATAAAAAAATATTTGGTAGAGACAGGAAGCAAATTGATTTTAATAAAGGGGATATGGCTTATGTAGAGAATGGGAATAAACTAAATAGGCATAAATTAGATGAACTAAGAATTAGCCCATTTAGAATTATTGAAAAATTATCAAATTCAATTCAAAAGTTTTATAGCGGATCTCATTCAAAACACAATAAGATCTACTAATATCGCTGTGAACTTGGCGTAGACAAACTATAGTTTTGTTTTTTGTATATAATAAAGAAAGACAGATACACACAATTAACTTTCTATATACACAAATATATCCTTGTCCATTATATGTAATGTAAATTTCCCTTAAATTTATAGAATTATACGACGGCAATTATTAAGAACTGACATAATCATACCCATGTCAGTTCGTGACCACGGCGGATGCAACTCTGCCGAAACGTCGAAGTGATCGAACCTTACACAAAGGTTACTCGATTTAGTCGCGATATGACCCGTATTTTTATATATTAATAATCATACCCTCTTACTCGTATCTACTTTTATGTGTACTCGTTCAACTAGCATAACACAACTATGAATAGGCCTGACATAGAACAAGAAATAGTCATTAATATATAACAAAGAAAATTATACGATTATCATAAAGGACAAACAAGGTATAGATGAAAGTATTTATTCCTAGTTACGAGTAATGACGCAATGCACTGCGCGGAAGGTCGGCTGCGATTTATGGTGCGCGAGGCATTTGTATACACTCTATCGACTGTACTTGCCGACAACACCCCGCGATGTTCTAACGGATCCTGTTCTAAGTACTTCCATACTTTATTTTCTTACATCTACAAGATTTTGGTGTAGGTTATCCTTAATAAGCAGGAGAAAGGATAACGGTATACTTTTCTTCGGCAAAAGTCATCTTTATATATAAATTCTCGTGTCATAATGTTAGTTACCATACTCCCCCGAAACGGCTTGACCGATTTTTATGAAATTTTATATACATAATAAGTAGGTCTGAGAATTGGCTTCTATCCATTTGTCGTAACACTATGTGATAAGGGTTTTTGTCCACTCCTAACATGTTTTTTTAATTTTTTTGACAAAATTGTTTATTTTCTTTACCTTAGAAATAATTTATACGGCAAATCAACTTTTGCCGGGTCAACTAGCACAAAACAAAACAAACTTAAACTGGTATAACTGAACATTTACTGGCCCGTTGACGCACTTGGCACTGACCCTGCTTTCAGCTCCGAGGTTCGCGGGTACGATTTCCACCGAGGGCCAAAATTTTCTACAAACAATTTATTGGTTCTTCGAGTCTCGGTATAAATTTGTATTCAAGTAGGTATTAAAAATTATATATGTATATATTTGTCTGTCACCCATAACGGTTATTTAAGTTTCTTACTTTGGTGGCAGACGACCGTATATGTACTTGTCCCATATATATAATTTTTTTTTAAACTTTAGTTTATATTCTAAATATTGTAGTTTACGTTTACCAGAATCATAATAAAAAAAGCAGTGGTCATGTCATAAAATAAAATCTACGTAAATTATAAATGTAGAGTGCACTTTCTATCTAATATATTATATCTTATACCTTATATGTATACTGTATCTGGACTGGTTCAATTCTTAAGTTCCATATTTTAAATTGTAACGTAATATATAGTATGATTGCAAGATACCGGATAGTTAACTCAACATAAGTGTTTACCATGTATATATATCAAGGCAATCTTATCACTACTTTTGACGCAAAAGTATTGGTCATATTTTTGTCTAGTTTCAAGTTTACTCAGACCAATTTACCGAGTTGAGATTGAAACACACATTAAATATATTCATGTTTAATATTAGAATAAAGCAATGCACATTTAACAGCACGTAATATCAGCCGACCTCGTAGGTTTCATATTTCAATAATTATATCTAACATGTGGTCAATCATTATGCCTGTAAATAAATTATTACTTTATAAGGATATAAGATTAACAAGATCAGAAAGTGATCACTCAGTCTACAAACTGATAATCTGTCAATTAAAAATAAAAAAGAGTAGACACTGGGTGTAACAGTAAAAATATGGTAATTAAAGAAGGCTTAAATACATTTTATAAATAGCTAATATGATGAAGCTAAAAGCCTAACCATAATTCGAAATGGGCTTCATTCAGTAAGGTACATTATTCATTTTTGCCAAGTAATACTACGTAGGCTAAGATACGATCTTGTAGAGTACAATTTAATCGATTTAACTTCAGCCCATTAAAAGGAGATAAGTGCATTACTTGTATTTTATTCCGAGCATCTATTTCTTTATACTGTCGTGCCAGTGCAAGCAGAAAGCGACAAGGCAATCGTTCAAGAATATTTGCTTGTCATTTGACGTAAGTTACATCTTTTTTAGAAAATACCTGTCCGGCCAATGAATAAGACATGAACAGCAGTAATTTATCATTGTTTATTTGCTTTTAATATTTTTATAGCCTCGTTAAATCGTACATAGTTGTTCTGTATATGGAATGATGCAATTAAGATTAAAGCTTGTTATAACATTAGTATTTTTGTCTAGTTGTTACTGCAGTTTCAATCGTTTAATGAATTAATTCGTTCGAACATGTTAAAAGACTATTTGTCTCTGAAACTACTAACTGTGTACAAGAATATTTCTTTTTTTAATATTTAACCTGGAAAAAATGACTTAATGGATTTAGATGAATAGGTTCAATACTTTTTTCAACGCAGAAAATGTGGCGTAGGAAAGATATTAAAAAATATAAATAATGGAATATCATGTGCATAGATATATAAATAGAAAAAAATCTTCTCCCATGGAGTATAATTATACTCCAAACTACAACTTATACTTCTATTCAGAAGCGATATATTTTTTATAAAATGGCATATTTTTAGGTTATAATTTTTTATTGATTGATTTAATTTTTACACATTACATTTTCTTTGTCCGTAATTGGTAAACATGTATAAATACAATACTATTTCTATATATTAAAATTAAACGTATGGTAAATCCGACAGCTTTAAATAATAACGTACATATTCTTAACCACGGGTAGAGCACGTAAGCTCAAGATTACAAAAAAAAAACAATTAATTTCCGACGAGTTTTGCGAAGATCAGTGTCCATTACGCAGGATTAAAGTGACCTTTATAAGCAACTTTTCCGTACAAACATTTCGCTGTTAAATCCGTTAAGTGTGTGACGTAATAAATTTGTAAGACATTCAGACCGCGCTATTCAAAGATATAAATTTCATACCCTTGTTCTTGGGTACCGTTTTTTTACATGTATTCAAGGACATATCTGCATAAGAATCTCGATCGTTACTGTACGTGGAAGTCGCAAGAACTTATATGTCCCAAAAAGCTTTAATAATTGGGTATGTAAATTTACAAAACATACGTTCGGAAGAACACAGATAATGCATGTCGGCGCAGTTCCATCGACACAGTCTTTATTATCCATATTTACTTATTAAATGGATATAGAAAGAAACTTGTAGCTATAAATCGGGCAGTGTAACAACGACTCAATGAAAAAATTATGCCGATCTAACATTATCTATGGATCTAACAGCAAGCAGTCTTAAATAATAAGCAACCAACCATCCTGCCATTTCCCTCCTACGTCATAGCGTTTTCTCAAGACGAGTTGCGTAATTCAAAAAACATTTAGTTACTATTAAATTAATACTACATTAAACATACAGATAAAAATAATTTTATGTTATTATAATTAATTTTATACAATAATAAAATTTATCATATAATAGTTACAATTTTTAACATTAATATTAAAAAAATTAAACATAAAATTGACTACAAGTTTTGTTCGCGCCGTTTTGACTATTGTATGTAGACAGTTAATAGTCGGTTCGGTTTTAAAAAATTGAATCATTTTTCTTTGTGTAAAAAGTTTAAAATGAAGCAAAAGGGTATAAAATACAGGTTTATTAATCATTATACACTAATGATTAATAAACCTCAAATCAAGTTTATTTTATCACGCGAAAAGCTAGCCGCCCATATGCACATAGTATCATGTGCATCGTGCAGCATCATTGCATGTTCAGATTTTTTTATAATGATATAATAAAGCTCAATAGTTTTATTTATTACAAAATTGTACATGGAAAATTTGTTTGTTTGTCATATTTTTACGTCCTAAGGGAGCTACAGATGTGCAAATGGTGAAAAGGTTTGAGTGTGTCAAGCCGATTGTATCTTCTTGTATATAGAAATGAATGTTTGTCTGTAGGTATGTCATTTATAGATACTTATAAAAATATTATAAGTAAAACTATTAATGAATCAAAGAATTAGTTTATCATAACTTTTAAACACTATTTTATTCTAGTTACCTAGCAATTTTTAGAGCCGTAATAACACAGTATGCATACAAATGAATATCAAAACGATGGCATGAGGAAGCTATTTATATCGACCTTAAGATGGTCTTTATATGCTACAGGTGGCTATTATAATATCGAGATAACATACCGATGCGGGGCCAGTTATTAATAAAGAACCAATCCCTCCCCCTTGTCGACACAGCCTTACAAATCTTAAATCACATAAATACATTTATATTCATGAATATATTCATAAGAGAACGGATAGTTTTATTGTAGCTTATCTATTGTCATGATTATTAGTTAATAAATTAAAAAAGTGACGTAGGAGTCCACTGATAGACACAAATATTTTTAAAGGTAAAGGTTGTTTTGGAGGAAATTTGACAAAACTAGTCTTTACGTTAGTAGCAGCCTGTTAATATACCACTGCTGGGAATAGGCCTCCTCTCTCCGTTTCTGGAGAGAAGGGTTGGAGCTAAGACCTACCACGCTGCTCCAATGCGGATTAGTAGGTTACACATATCTCCAGAACTCTCTAGAAATATGCAGGTTTCCTCACGATGTTTTCCTTCACCGAAAAGCGTGTGATTAATTGCAATTATCAATTAGACACATGAGTTTAATAGAAAAACTCATTGATGCCTGCCCGGGTTTGAACTCGTGTTCCCCTCGAAAGAGTCGCACGGTCTCACCGCTGGGCTATCACAGCTTGTGTGATAGCAGCCTTCGCGTTAAGGGTAAGCGATTTATCCAAATGTTTATAGCTATTCATTACACCGTGAGTTTTTCAAGTTGCTTAAATACCATTTTAATGTAATGCAATTACTTAGTAAGTAAAATGATAGAGAAGTTTTGACCCTCTGTCTCTGTGCGTGCTTGTGTGTGTGTGTGTGTGTGTGTGTGTGTGTTTGTGTGTGTGTTTGTTCGTGGAAATGAGCGTGCCAGTGTGTGTATACGTGTGTACCGTTTTGTCGTTCCAACCGCTTAACGGATTTGAACGAAAATTTACAAGCAGCGTCTAAGTTAGTATATGTCTAATAAAACGTACGCTACTCTTTATTCAGATAAAATCCATACTGCAAAACAAGGTTTATTTTCGTTATTATCATACTTTTAATATATAGTTATTTACCCTTACTTTAATGATTTTGATGATTATAATCCGCGTTACTAGTGATACATTAGCTACTCTGTATCTATAATGTTCAAATGTTTCTAACTCTCCAATAAATTTACCTCAATCAATTACCCCGTTATAATTGCTTCCGGAAACAAATCAATTTCACCGGATAAAATACTCCAACATAATCTAACTGTATGCAAGTAAAATATATGAAAAACTACCGCGTATAATTTGTCTCTATAGTGACGTTATAAATAATCCAGGATATAGTTGATTTGGATCTACAGAACAAGTAAATGGCCGTTATTAAATTTATCAAAATATATATAAAGATATATTTTTAGGACAGTACAACAAGATGTTGTTCAACTTTGTTTTTTATAATTTCTAAGATAGATAAAACATTAATAAAAATAGGTTAAGAAGAAGCCGTGTGGTATCCGGCAGAATAGAATAGATCACCCTCCTTTTTTACCGAGGTGTCGTAAGAGGCGACTAAGTTAAATGCCGTGTGGTATACGGCTCCATAGAATAGACCACCCTCCTTTCTTACCGAGGTGTCGTAAGAGGCGACTAAGGTAAGTTGACGTCAGGCAGGCGGCCGGTCGTAAAATACGTAGCCAAATGACAGCATGTTTGCAATATGTTGTGCAGACCGCACTTAGAGTGGGATAAGGGCAGGAGAATGATGATGAAAAATAGGTAAAGAAGGTAAATTTCACAAACGTTATTTATCAGTGCCGGATAATTTTATAAGCATCTTGCTTGTAAACTATATATTACCTAGAAGCAATAAATAGTAAATAATATATATCTCCTGTATTAACAGCAATATTTGAACTGCCAGCATCACAATGTTGCGAATCCAGGTCAATACACGAGACAACTCCCAAACTGATAGCGGTAGTTTCATAGAATAATACCTACTAACTGACAGACATCTAACGTCTCAAACGCCCTATGAACTATGACGCTCGAAACCGTCTGGAATAACAATGTAAATTATTATACTGATAAACTCTAAATAATGAGGAATACGTGTTGAACAAACAAACAGCGAGTTATTCTTAACAAGAGCTTGCGGACTTAAATCCTGTGCATACCTGTAATTCTGACTAAAACTTGATTGATCCTTTATATTGCATCATGGGCTTTTCAGCAAAGGAAAACGTGATAAAACCTGCTCTAGTGTTCCTTGCAAATCCGCAGGGCACTTCTAAGCCTCAAAACTGCCTTCCAAACAGAGAAGACTTCTATGCCTTTATTATTAACCTTTAACTAGTGACATGGAGTCTCACAAGCGTCCCACGGTTTGCGAATTCTCAGAATTGGCCACTTCCTCCTACTTGACGCGACTCCGTATCTCACCGTTTTTATAGTAATTAAACCGTAGGAAAAGGCTCAAGTGCTGCCGGTCTATAGCACGTGAGTAATATTCACGCACGACGGACGCAGCCTGTTAGGCTACATGTCCCTAGTAGCCACACAAAATATTTTTCCGATCAATTTTTTTAATTTTTAGATTTTGTAGTATAAAATGACAGAAATTAATAAAGGTAGTAATAAATAATCCTGTATGTTTGCAATAGTTTCATTTCATGTTCAAAAAGTGCCAGTAATTTATGCTAACATGGGTCATTGTCAGTATTTTTATTTTGGAAATCACTATTCTAGTTTTTTGTTTCTCCGCAGATTAGATTTTAATTAAATATCTTTAATTCATCATTAACTTCGCTTATGTCGATTGAAACGTAGAATAAAGATCTCATGCCAATTGAGGCTTAAAAATACAACTTAGTGTTAATATTCATTTTTTGCATTTATAAAAGAAAAAGTTCATTTATAAATGCAAAAAATGAATTTCAGTACATATCGGTAGTTGAACATCAAGGCAATTTCGAGGAAACCAAGTAAATTTTTACAAAAAAAAATAATTTAACAGAAGTAGCCTGTGAGACGTCACGTTAGTATAAGTGTTATGATTTTTTTATATCACTAGTAAAGGGTTAATATTTATATTAATAAAATGGTAACTAATGATAGTTTTCTTATGTTGATATAATCCGCGTTTAGAAAAAATCCGTGTAATGCTAAATGTAGAGTGTACTATCCGTTTTTATATTTATTTTTTTCTTAATTACCATCACACTAGACTGGCACTGCATACTTTCTCAGCAACAATCTCAAGAATCGTTTCGCCCCGTAACGAGAGCATTATCAGAAGATACTTCACAACAAAGCGCAACTTATCGTCCACACGAGCATAGTTTATGCACTGATTAGTTCAACATCTACGATTTATTTGGTCTAGAAACATGTATAGAAAACTGTAACTAGAAACGTATATTTGTAATTATTTATAAACGTTTCATTATTAGTTATATTGTCATGTTTAATAATTTAATGGTCTAAACTTTAGACACATAAAGCAAGATAGCCTTTATTAGTCGTTAGATAGAATATTCACAGTCCTGTCAGGAGGCAGAAGTGATATTTAACAAGCTATTCATCGGCTTCAGTAATGTCTGCACAATGCGAATGAACAGATAATACCTATGAGTCCTTATATGATACAAACGGACGACTAGCGAATATAATGGATTAATTTTCAAGAAGAAATATTTTTTATATAAATATAAAAATAATATATATTTCTTCTTGTATAGTTACCGACAGCTAATATATTTTTAAAAACTTTTATTTAACGATTTGTATGAGTATATAAAAAAGGTGGAATATTTCAATTTATATTTGTCCCACTACCCGATATCCGATTGAGCTGAAATTTTACATACTGGTCCAGTCCCGATGACAATGCATGTTTATGATAAGCTTGACGTGATGCTGCTGCCAGGATTGGCTCATGACGAAGGAACTTCTCGACGGGCAACACTAGGTACATGGAATTTCATTAAAGCTTTTTTATCAGAAAACGGCATAATTTATTTTATTCTAGCACATTGTTGGCGAAAAAAAACAGCAAATCGCCCATTAAAAAAAAAATATTGTTAAAGCAGTGGTGAATATCATATTCGTTTTTTATTTGTATTCTACTCAAAAGGGCAGTATTTTGATATGTTAATCTTAACACGATTAGGCAGCGTTATGGATAAACTAAAAAGATTTTCTTTTATTTTGGTATTATTTATGCTCTTATTGCTACAATTACAGTACTATTAATTTTAGACAGATTATGAAAAGAAATTTTACGAAAAGCGACCAAGAATTTTAGAGATTATTTTAGGCGGTCTGAGTAAATATTGATGTTTTAGTTATCTATTCTTATTGTCATTCTACACGACATCACTTTAGAGTAACAGTTGTGTTATAAATTTGTTATTTATAGACTTATATTAGGTACAAAACTAGTTTTAGACTAAATCGATGTTGCTAGATAAATTGTCGCTCGTCTGCAGTGTTCGCAGGACAACAAACGACTGACCTGACAGCGTCATCCAACTTCATCGCGGACTGGCACTGACAAAGCGGCGCCATCAATGCCAGCGCCGACCATTTGACCTCAAAGATGTAACATGACTAATGCTTTATACATTACCTACGAGTATTACCTACAAGCTCATTGCGTTCGCAATACAGAACCGTCAACTGCGGACAGGGATAGACAGCAAGTGAAGAAAGCTTTAGTTTTATTATTGGATACGCATCGACGCAAATGATGAATAGGCAATTAGAATATCGCGCGTGTTATTTACTTTCACATATGTTATTATGCGAAAACATTGACGAGTTTATTGCTTAATTAATATTACGGTACTCTTTAAAAAACAGTCTCCTAGATTGTAGTTGTATGTTTTGACACATCATTGCAAATATTCACGTCGTAGGCTACTAGCGTAATGAAATATTTTTAGCGTTTAAAAATATTATCTTATATAACGAAGCTCATCTGGTAACATGGATTTTTTTATGAATACTTTAACTCGCCCCATAAACCTTTTAATGATCTTGTAAAATTCGTCAACTTAATTAATTACATTTACTTTTATTGTCAATTAAGATTTCAAATCGTCAATATATCTTTAAAATAAACTTACGCAATCTCGTTTTTATGTACAAGATTCTATCAGTTTCTAATGAAACTATCATTTCTTGAAATTTTATTTCCATCAATATAATGAACAAAAATTTAAAAAGAGAGTTTTACTCTGATAATTTGGAATTTTTGAAAAAATAAAGAGAAACGATGAGCACTAATTTTTTTTTTTGATAATTAGATATTTTTATCATTAGAATACGAAGAGTAAAGTTTGAACCTTGTGTAGGTATAGTACCTGGCAATAAATAATGCACATCGAGGCCTAGGGAGAGAAATCGGCTAGATTCTGCTTCATAGAGCATCGTCTCTGTCGCACAGGCTGACGAACCCGTGTGTGACAGTGACAGCGCTCTACGAAACCGAACTGGCCGGCTGTTTCGTTGTAAACATCGATGTGCATTATTTAATGCCGGGTACTATACGCACGCAATCAGTGCAATGAAGTATGATAACAGCAACCTGATTATACGATATAGATATTGATGTTTGTAACTCATTACGGCACCTTACAGCCCGGGTAGGGCAAATCGTTAATTTATAATGAGTGTTGTATACGCCTATTACAATATTAACTGATCTAATCTTTCAGGAAATGCCAACACTGTGTAGCAGTGTGAAGCTTGCATAATGGGCTGTGGTAGTCACCGTCAACTGTACAACTGCTCTGACTACTGACAGTAGCTGCGGCTGTCCACAAAGCACACATGCTACCACACCCTTGCCAATTACGGAGAACTCCCTGCACTATTAATATATACAACCAATCGTACATGCGATTTTAAATTGCAAACGAGATGGTAATTAGCGAAAACCCACTGCTAAAAGTGGCGGCTAAATGCCACGAGACCCGTATGGAAATTAGGGACAAATTACGTCTCCACTTTTACTTTCATTTGTATAACAACGTTACATAAAAACACTTAATAATGGATGGTTTCTTAATCAGTTTATTATCCTTATTGAGTAATGAGCCCTAAAAATATAAAATTCATTAAATCATTAAATTCAAGTTCAATATTGGTTTCTGGCAAAGTAACAATGTTATAAAGTATTATTGACTTATTAAAGCGGACAATTCAGTATATTAATTGAATTATATTGCACTACATACTGATATTTTTAAGACATAAAACAAGTTTATTAGACGTACCTGTAATTTATCATCGATTTGAAAGACGTCGTAGGATATATTTAGTAATTATTTATTTATTTCTATAGTGTACATACAAATAGTAAGTAATGAGAAAGAAAAAAAATAGCAGATGTATAAAGGCGGACTTATCCCTAAAAGGGATCTCTTTCAGTGAAGTCAGTCAGTAATTAAGTAATTATTATGATAATATGTAATCAAATTGACTATTAAAAACAACAATAACAACCACCTTGACGTAAGGAAGGACATTTTATTAGCTTTTTCAAATACTATAATTTGCAATTTTAAAAGAAAAACAACCAACATTTTCGTAACTTTAATATATTCAAAGTACTTAAAAAGTCGACTTGAATAAGAATATTTTAAATTTTAATTAGTAATTTAAACATATCGACAAATGTTTTAAAAAAACGAAATATTAATAATATACAAATTTGATGTATTAGCCGTGTGGTATCCGGCAGAATAGAATAGACCACCCTCCTTTCTTACCGAGGTGTCGTAAGAGGCGACTAAGGTAAATGCTGTGTGGTATCCGGCTGCATAGAATAGACCACCCTCATTTCTTACCGAGGTGTCGTAAAAGGCGACAAAGGTAAGTTGACGTCAGGCAGGCGGCCGGTCAAAAAATACGTAGCCAAATCATATGACATGTTTGTAACAGATTACTTACAATATTAGCCACTGGATGTACTTTCAATAAACTCATAAATTTTATAACCGTACGTTATTTCTTTTTTGTAGTATCGAAAAATATACGTAGTCAATTGAAATTCACAACATTCCAACGCTGCTTATTCTGTCGTTCACCTTATATAAAATTGTAATGCAAATTCCAATAAAACTATAGATCGTCTCACCTCTATGAAATAATCTTATGGTCTAAATATAAAACGATAACCATAGACGATAAAATAAAACCTCAACCGTCGGAGGTACAGAGAGCTTTAAGGGTTGAACAGTGTAACGAATACTATTAATTTAAAACCAACTATGTACATAAAAGACATAATATGTCTTATCTAAAGACTTGGGCTTGAAATATTTCAACATTTCGGGTAAGATATTTTGTAAAATAATATTCAGATCTCTTAATATTTTTCTGCTTTCTATTATCAGCAAATCATAGATATTAAAAAACGCGTAATACATGTATTATTAAATTCAGACAGAATACATATACTATCAAATGCGCTCACTGCTACAAATAATAAAAAAATATATATTTTCATAAACCTAAAATCATAAAATTATTGTGCTATAATCGCGGATTATAGCAAATGTTTTATTAATTAATATAATTAATTTTATATTATGGTACTCCGCTATCTAACGCCTAATTCTATGAATTATCTATAGTACCTTCGTTATCTTTGTATTACATTTGTCGGCAATTTAAATCACTATACTATTTTATCGTAAAACCTATCCTCCTGATGATGCTATGGTTATAGGGCGAAACGATCGTCGAGACTATCGTGGTGAGTGTGTGTAGTGCTTTTGTAGTGTGTTATTGGTGGAGACATTTTGTGATACGTATGGTGACTGGTCCTTCACGTATAAGGTAAGTGAACGTTGTCTGCTTCCAACACTTAGCATTACATAGATTGTCTTAGGAAACGTAAATTCTATCATAGCTTCTGTACTTTAAATCAGTATTCTAATTTATACGAGACCCAAAAATGTACGACCAAATCAGGCACGGTTAGACACAGTAGGTTGCATAAGTCGGATGCGTTTTAATCGAACTAGATCTTCGCCATGATATTAAAGTTGCTATTTTTAATTAACCTCTGCCATCTCAACCCTGAGTTATAGCATTGGTCGACGTTGGCTTCAGATCTGACTTATTAGATTATCTATATCTCAAGCTCCATCTCCGTCTGGTCGGTGCTACGGCCGCCTGGTTATGATTAGCAATATTTTATACGTTGCATAAGTGCGCAGCTTAAGCACGCGTGAGATTATCTACTCTAGATATATCTGTAAAAGTTTGAACGATTGCTTTGAATGTACAAACTCCTAGATTGTATGCTATGTATAAAAACTTTGGATAGATATAATATCGATTCTATCTATGTTCTTATCATTTTCCACAACGGACTGTCATAATCCTTATTTTAAAGTTGGACAAATAATAAAGTAAATATATTTTGACTATTATACAAAATAATATCAAAACACAGAAGCGAAATATAAACAACTCGTAATAGATAAAGTACGTAAATGATTGCAGTATATTATGGCGATTTATCATTTACGTTATTGATCGTTCGAAACAGTGTCTCAGAGTGTCTCTGTGTGATCAAAGCAGAATCGAGGAAATCCATGAAAGATATTTTAATAACCAATGCCTTGTGACGATATTGTGGTGAAAAGCAGGGTACACATATTGTTAAACTAGTGGACATTGGAATCTCAAGGTATTGGAGTGGCGATCAGGCAATAGAAAACGCAGTGTCTATAAACCCCCTTCCACTATATGAACAGACGTTCCTATTGTAATTGTTCCTATTGTAGTTGACTTTAAATAGGTCACAGGGAGCCTCTGAATCCAAGTGGAACTCTATCTTGTGGTATGGAAGTTCCCTTCTAGTAGAGACCATCATCATCCTCCTGCCCTTATCCCACTCTAAGTGGGGTTGGCCCAACATGTTGTCACATGATTTGGCTTCGTATTTTACGACCAGCCGCCTGCCTGTCGTCAACTTACCTTAGTCGCCTTTTACGACACCTCGGTAAGTAATGAGGGTGGTCTATTCTACTCAGCCGGATACCACACGGCGGTTCCCTTCTAAAGACCATTATCGTTAATTATCGTTTAAACCATCCGAAAAAAACTCTTCTCTCTTCTTTCTTGAAGAAGTAAAATGAGTTTTCAAAGTCTGTGATTTTTTATCCTGTTACATTCGTAACCTTGCTTGTAAACCTTACTTAGAAACTGAAGCTTTTTCTCCCTAGGTTTACCGAGAACCAAACCGAAAATTGAAACCACTTGTACTCGACTTGAAACCAATTTATTTCATGTTAAACGAGCTTATTAAAAAGACGCAGTGCAGGTCAACCGTTTAAACGGTTGCCATTAAGTAGTAAGTGATTTACTTGGCGCATGGTGACATCAGTGCCCTGGAACGGCGTCTGAGTTTACATCATAATTTTATGTCTTTTGTGCCGAAATTGGAAATGACACATATTTATGTACTTTTTTTTTTTTGTTTGTCTGCTACTGCTACTCTTCAGAACCGTTGTTATTAAAATTGACTTTGTTAACTAATAACTAAAATTCCCTTAATTCATGTAAAATGACCGCTTACTTATTAAAAGGGAAATGGGTATTAAGAGCTAGCTCACCAAGTTTCTCACAATAGTATATAGTGAGATAGATATCATTTATTTATAAGGATTCTGCTGTCTTCTTAAAAATATAAGTTAGACCTTCTTAACTTTATTAGTATTCTTAACTTTATATATATATATATATATATATATATATATATATATATATATATATATATATATATATATATATATATATATATATACATATACATATCTAGATATCTATTGTAAAAAAAAATTATCAATACTTTAAATTACATTCCATGCAAAAGTAATAATAAAATTATTTTGCATCATTATTCAGGAGACAGAGTCTATCTCCTGATGATGCTTCGATTGCGGGGCGAAACGAAATCGTATTTTAACTGTATATGACTAAACAAACGTTTAATGAAATCTTACACAAATTGCCAACCATTTTTATAATACAAATGTGTTAATACTGCTTTTTAGCACACAAAATATATCTATTTACAATTTATTGCTTATTGTTGGGAATGAGGATAGATTTCCGGACCGAACAATGCAATCGTAATTATAAGGTGAAAACGATCTCGTGTTCCGGTCAAAGGTTTGACTGATTTTGCATTCAAAAATATTACAAGTTTGGTATTAACTCTACTAACCCACTTGCTTGGATCAATCATATAGAAAAAAATCAGGTCAAATTATAAGATTAATCACTTTATTATTAGTACTAGAGTGATCTGGCATCCTGAAGAGACGAACAGTTACATCCCAAATATTACAATGAGTAATCATATTTCTATTTAATTTCTTCTTCAACACCCGCAAAACAAGGTAATGTTCTTTTTGGTTGTAAACAGTTATTCTATTCAACATAGTTATAAATGTGGCTATTTGAGCTAATAAGTCATTTATCTCATATAATGTCTATAAATAATTGTATAAATTGTATCGTCTTTTGAACCGTGCGAATGATTTTTTTTACATTTCTAACATACATAATAGATTCGCGGAATTAATGTTTCAGGTAACAATTAGAATATTATTCATACAACTACAAAAGAAAAATTACAATAATTATAATTCGTAAGCGGGGCGAAGGTGATTCTCCATTAATGTAGTTAGTGGGCTAAAAGTTAACGGAATTCACAAGAGATAGTCTTCACCTATAATAAATAATCCGGTAATTCGGTAGCTATCAGAACATGACACATTTCAGCAGTTTAAAAAATTGAGAATGCCTACTATACTGTTGAGGATTACTTAGACGATAAGATGTGTGGATGTAGCTGCACTTCTACCCTGTACAAGACAGTAATGACTAAATGTAACTAGTTATAAGATTTATATTTTAAAAAGAGCAACCGCCGAGTTTCTCTATGGCTCTTTTTAGTAGGAACAGCTTTCCGAATCAGCAGTAGAGTTAACGATTCAAAACCACTTGTTTACAGGTTTACTTGAATAAAGTATATTTTGAATTTGATTTTGAATAGGGTTATGTGAAATTACTTTATTTGAAATCACTTTGAAAGATGAAAAAAATTATTAAAGGAATTAAAAAAGATAAAATAGTCTTATCTTTGAGACATATCCACTAAATTTATTTTTTTAAACTTAGCAATCTTATATTTTTTAAATCAAAAATATAAAATAAAAATATATTCGGGTTTTCTTCTCTTAAAAATATCATAACAAGCATTACAATAATTTTATCTACGCAAATATATTGGCGAGTCAATACTTTTGCGTGTACGTACGTCGTGTTGCAAGAAACGTGTATTAATTAGGATTTCGCACTATCAACTAGTAAAAGACAGATAACATTTAGCATATCCAACAATATCGACTAGAGCAGGCATTACTAATGCAGATGTTACACGATAACACAACTAGATTAAGGTAGCACGACCACATATTTGTAATTCAGCCAAAATTTGCGCAAAGTGGGTCGCCGTTAATCACTGTGAAACGACCGTTGTGTCTTCGAGGATTTAACTGTGTCATTGCAATTTTTTGGGTTCCGTATCCAAACGTGGTCATGGTAATATATGAAATTTATATTCTAATATTTTTTTTTCGACTCTTACAATTTGGTTACTTTTTAACCGACACTGCAAACATTGTATTAGTAAGTAAAAATTGTTATGGTTAATCAATAAAAAAACTGCATATTCCAAGAGAATTCCTGGAATGTGTAGAGCAGGTCCAAACTCTGAACCTTGTTACCAAAAAAATGGACACCTTTGCCGAACAATGGATAGGAAAAGAGGGATACTACTTCACTTATACTCATCAAATCACTATCTTACTTTCGTCTGTAGAACGACTAGGACCGCATTAATGGACTCCATATACAATTGAAGATTATTTAAATGATAGTAGCATATTCTAAATGTAGTCAGCTACGCACCAAGCTGCAACAATTAACATGCAGTCAATTAATCAAATTGTATAATTTTATTGCAAAGTCTATCCGCCGAGCTTCTGCTGTTCTTCACGGTAAGAGCAAACTCCGAATCAGTGGTAGCTTCTTTTAAAACGTTTGACGATTCAAACATACTGAAAACAGTCTACTCGACTAAAAAATAGTTTGAACTTGAATTTGTCTTTTAAAAATCTAAGTGGAAAACGGCTATCATAGATTAACAATCTATTAGATATTTCTAATATTACCACATGGACCTATATGATTACTTGCATATCAGTGATTTGTTTACTATACGTTAGGGTATCTATCACAGCCTAAATATTCGTTTTTATCTTAACTAAAATTGGACTCTCCTGAGAACCTCCATTAAGGCAATACATTTCCTCTTACCCTTTTTGTCAGTTAAGGACTGTGCGTGTTTCTTTTGCGTGAGCTCTTTGCTGAATCAATTCCGGCACTCGATGACGGCCCAATCAATTTCAGAGCATACTATATTCACGGAACTTTCGCCAGAAGCATGGACCAATCTGATATGTATCTCCCAGACGGCCATTAATATAAAATTTCGAGTATGTCTATAGGTAACTGGGTCAGTTGGATAATGAATCGACCTTCTCTATATTGTCTTGCGCGAACCGGGACGTTTATAATTAATTTTAATTCAGTGTCATAAATACTATATATCTTAAAGATAATCTACGTAATATTTATCTAAGAATTTAGTAATAGAATGCGCAAAGAAGCTGTGTACAATAAAGTAGAATTCTTATGAATTAGTAACCAGAACTTACAACAAAACGGAGGTATAGATAGTTATTCTTAACTCTTTTATTTATTCTTTGATTTCAATTAGATGAAAATCAACAACTCGTTACCAAAGAAAATATGAAAAATATTTTCTACGTCAATTGTAGCATAGAGAAATGAAAAACACAATCTTATATCTAGCGAAGAATAATGTGAATACAATTTTTCCTTGATCAATGCCATTACCAGTTAATGCGAAATTAACTAAAAGAAACTACTAATATTATAAATGCGAAAGTTTGTCAGTATGGATGGATGTTTGTTACTCTTTCACGAAAAAACTATCAGACAGATTCAGAATTCAGAAATCTCACACATCACACATCACAAATTCAGAAATCAGATTTGAATGAAACTTTACAGTTATATAGGTTATACATCGGCATAACATATAGGCTACAATTTGTAATGATTTTATGTAATATAACCATACATATCAATAAAGTCGGATAAAATCTGGCCTCTGAGAGCTATCCTCGGCGTACGCTGCCTAAACCATTACACAAAGAGTTACACAAAGATGATGTACCGTAGTATTATTTGTCTTTAATAGTTCTAAATAAAAGTCTGCGACAGCATATATCTATCTTTTATGTGGAAGTCACTATGACCAAAATTGAATCATAAATTTAATTTAATTAGATACTGTGGCACACAAAATTCCTAGCGAGCGAAGCCGCGGGCAAAAACTAGTAATAATATATAATAGGTGTATTATGAATACACCTATATTCTCTACAGTTACAAAAGTTACCAGTGGCATATCTAGAAATCTTAAACAAAAACTCTTTTGAGGCAGCTCCCTCCAGCCCGGACTCCCGCTGAGTCATCTCCACTATATCTCGATTATTGCACCGTTCTGCCTCCCATGCTTCTGTATATCAAACTCGTGCGCAACCTGTCACATTCTCAAAACCCATAATAACTGTAAATTGAATTTAAATAACGGCTACATTAACGCTATAAGCGAGTACAGTGTAATGCGCGAACATCAAGAATGAACAATAATTCCCAGTTAAATATCATTTTAATATTGCAACGCGAGCTTTATTTATTCCTGCGAATAGAATCTAACCATTAAACCGCTGTATCATATTTATTGTTGTGCGAAAACAGCTGGAAAGCACCGATGTAAACAACGTGATAACTATGTTTTTGATAACTGTAGCTATTATGGTTTAATTGCATATAATTTGTTTTTATGGGCCGTATCTAATGCCGTGTGGTATCCGGCTGAGTAGAATAGACCACCTTCATTTCTTACCGAGGTGTCGTAAAAGGCGACTAAGGTAAGTCGACCCAGCGTGTTGTATCCGCTTGAGTAGAATAGACCGCCTTCTTTGTTACCGAAGGTTCGTAAAATACGACTAAGGTAAGTTGACGTCAAGCGGGAGGCCAGTCGTAAAATACGAAGCCAAATCATGTGACAACATGTTTGTAACATGTTGTGTTGACCCCACTTAGAGTGGAATAAGGGCAGGAGGATGATGATATACATACTGAACAGTTAAGTGTAACAAAAGTTCCGTAATCGATTTCAACGAATTTTTTTTTTCGAACTGACTGTATGCTGTTAGCCTACCGGCTTTTACAGCGTTACCGGGCGGGATGGGCGCACGGGGAGGTTGCGAAATGCAGAGAGTAGAGCGCAGAAGTTCTACTAGCGTCGGGGAACGTCGTCCTAAGAGTGCCTCCTGTGAGGCCGGACCACGGCTTAGGGCGACCGTAGTGGAGGGCTGATGTATGACTTTGATTAGTCATTGCGACGACGGAAGGGTGGGGAGAAGCCACGACCGACCGACGTCAGAAAACTGGGACCTCGTCTTCGGCGGCGAAGACGCTGTGTGTATTACGTGTTTTTGTGTTTGCGATCGTTATTTCATCGTCAGGGTCATATAGGACGCTTTTTGGACGCCTATATTTTCGGTGGTCAGACCTAACTGGGATGTAGGTTGAAGCAACTGAAATAAGGGGGTTCGGGTGTACCTCAGATTTTTCGAAGTAAGATTTCGAAAAACGTTTAAAGAGTAATAATGGGAGGGAGGTCGAGGTCTCTATGTAGGTCAACGTTCCGCATGAACCACGGACAACCAGTGGCTGTCCGCATGAATCGGTTCTGTGGTCTTTGGAGCGTGAGCAATCTGACTTTTGAAACGTGCGCGAACGCAACGCTCGCATAGGACATTATTGGTCTTATGCAAATTTTGTAGAGTCTCCCTTTGTTGCGGAGCGATATCTTACTTTTCTTGCATAACATCGGATAAAGTCGTCCCATGACATACGCAGCCTTATTGCAGTCTATGGGTACGTGCTCGTGGAAGGTTATGGAAGGAAGTTATATTCTGATGGCAGTATTCCTGAACAAAATTGTATCGATAAGAAACAATATCAATAATGGGCTGCACAGTCATAGAAGAGCGATCCCAAAACAAATGATAGTTTGCACATAGCCTAAATATGGTTCATTTGGTTTATGTCAAACATTATAAGTTATAAATTTCATTTTAAAATATTGTTTAATTTTATCAGCTGTTCTTTTTACAAAGCAAAAGCTTATATATAAAAAGTACAGTTATTATAACTGTACTAGTCTTAAATTCTATAATGTTTCTAGGAAACTATTTTTATGTTCAATATATATATATCAATGGCCATCATTCTAATAAATAGATATTGATAACGATCTTCTTAACAATATTAACAAAACGAGAACGTGAACTAAATATCACACTGATTTTTTTACATATCATTATCTTAGCATGTTTTTAGATTTGTCTCTTAACATCTTATTAAATAGTTTACAGTTAAATATAGTTAACAAAAATCTTCTTAAATGGAAGTCGTAGTTTTATTTTTTGCTAAATTGTTAATGAAAATTTTATAAATTATTCATCAGAAAATAATTTAGTAATAAATATAATGAAAGTTACTTATTTGATATTAAAAAAGTCAATTAGAAATTGTTGAACTACTTAAGACATGAATTATGAAAGGAATATTATTACATTATAATTGATTGCAAATACATACACAAAAACATTCTCTATTTAAAAATGTTTATCCTGATTAAATCATTAAATATAATTCGGTACTTCTTAAATTATACAGTCAGAGCAGTGTTTTTGCCAACTCCAGGCGGTGGTTATTTATTTTAATTACATACATTTAAGGTGCCTATGGAATGTATCGTTTTAAGCAAATTACCGAGAAAAGATATTTTTTATAGTAATAGTAGTAATATATAATAATAGTAGTTTTATAGTATAACTGAGCGGGAACTCTCGGCAACAAGCAATTTTCGCTCGACACGCGTCAAGATTCCTTTTCTGGTTTCTTTTCAATTAAGATAATACATTTCCATATAGAGGATATTTCTGATCTACTATGGTTTGAATTATGTAACGTGTGTCGCAAAACAACAATACTTATTACTGTAAGTCCTGACCAAAGGTCACATCGGAAACTTAATAATTATGTAATTACGTATATATTTATATTTATATATTGTTAACCTGATTTTATTAACAGTAGTTGAAAATTAAAAGACTAAAATCTAGATCGTTTTATAAATAACGGAATAAATAGCTCATTGGACAAAGACAAGATTTATAAGCGGTTTGTCACGGTTTAAAGGACGCGAGTGTAGAGGACTACACTGTTAATCCTTTTTTTTCATCCAGAGAGGAAATATTCCTACGGACTTCTGCCTCAAGGCAGGGTGTGTCCGACTCGCACGGACTAAAACAACCTCCCGGATAACTAGAGATTGGCACGGAACCGCAATGCATTACTTCATACCTTACACTGTTAAACCTAGGACACTTTAACACAGAGTACATCAAAGGTTTAGTGTAACTCGGGTTCAAAAGTGTTCGCCAAATAGGAAAGCGACTAGCTAATGAAAAGCGCAACTCCGAAACTTTTTGTTAAAAAATTACATGATATTTTCATTCTTTTTCTTTCTTAGACGATATAAGTACAGCCTTTATTATTAGTCTCGTACTTTCAATAATCTCAGTGGCGTAACACAATCACACGCTTCAAAGATTCAAAGATTCTTGTTTCCATTTCCAATAGAATCAAGTTATTTTCACAGAGACATTTAGTATTTGAGTTTGTTTTACCAATCAATTAACCCTTAAAGATCATTAATCGATTAGTTATATAGTTATACAATTATTACAAGATTTTAGTTTTTAAAAGATGCCACTATGTCACGAGAGTACTATGCCACGTATGCAATATAGCACGAAGATTTTATTTTGTATAGAAGCTTGGAGTAAATAAATAAAAGATCACTTTAACGATAAGAGGCTTATATTCCGTAAGTAAAAGTATAAGGTACCTAGTATATATCTAGTCTAAGATAATCAGAGTCTAAGATAAAGAAAAATAAGATAAAGATCTCGAAAAGGTTACAAGAAGAATCAATTCCATTGTCACGAGATTAGCTACCGTGAAAATTCCTTGAAGATATATATTACATCCATCACATAATATAAGTAAATAAATATAAAACTGTTATGTTATAATATACTTTAAATATATACATGTTTATATTTTTTTTATATTTGGTTGGAAATCAAGGAATAATACAATCTAGACCGTACTGCATGCGCACGCCCCTACGATGATTCGAGAGACTATAAATATCGTGCAGTGGACAGCGAAATTGTAGTATTGACCGCGTGCTTCGTGTCTTTCAAATTTATACCTTTATTATGTAGCTTAATGGCAAGAACCTAGCATATAAAAGAATCCGTCTCAGAAATGCACTTAAATTAATCCGTAGTTGTAAACTCGACGTGGAATGTATAATATTCGTGATAATAAAAGATGTGAGTTATATCCACTAATTATTTTAATGAGATTGGTAATAAATATTCTACAACACGGCTTCTTATGTCAATTTAGAAAAAAATATTGTCTGAGTTTATTTTATTCGCTTATTTTTTATAATTTTGTGATTATTCTAAATCTTCTACGAATATAATATAATAAAGTTTTTACACTCAGTGGCTGGCATCTGATTTCCAAGCCATGTGGGTCAATCAGAGGACAATCCGATGTATAACAGTTTTCGAGACACAACAATGCAGGACACATTCCAACCAGCAGGCACAATATACACAGGCTGCCGACATATCCGGTGCAAGTTTGAATAATAAAGATAATTAGTAAAATTAATCCTTCGAGTGTACAGAGAAATCAAATACACATAAGAGTATAATAATGAAATCATCATCCTCCTGCCCTTATCCAACTCTAAGTGGGGTCGGCACAACTTGTTTTAAGTATGTTGTAAAATTATTTGGCTAGGTATTTTGCGACCGGCTGCCTCTCTGACGTCAATTTACCTTGGGCGCATTACGACACTTCGGTAAGAAATGAGGGTCGTTTGTTACACTCTGCCGGATATTTCACGGCGGGTTAACTTACGTTAGTCTCCTTTTACGACACCTCGGTAAGAAATGAGGGTGGTCTATTCTACTCAGCAGCATACCACACTGGGGGTCGACTTACCTTAGTCGTCTTTTACGATACCTCGGTAAGAATTGAGGGTGATCTATTCTACTCAGCCGGATACCATACGGAGGGTCAACTTACCTTAGTCGCTTTTTACGACACCTTGGTAAAAATTGAGGGTGGTCTATTCTGCTCAGCTGGATACCACACAGGGGGTCAACTTATCTTAGTCGCCTTTTACGACACCTTGGCTTACCAAAGTGTCGTCAAACACCCTCAACACCCAAAATGAGGGTGTTCCCCGTTCTCGTCCTACCTCCGCGCCCTTGAACCCCGCACGCGAGGACTGAGTGAAAAGTTTAACCTATAATCTCGCGTGCTTCATATTTCTATCCAGAAAAGGAAAAATATATGAACATATTCAAACAAATATTTATTATCGATGATCTCTTATTATTTGAATAATCATGAGAATTCAATAATTTATTACAAACTTGTTAAAAGTTCGTGGAAACGATCAAATATTTGAAATGCATTACGAATACTTGCAGTGAAAAGTAGTTTGACGTAATATAACTATTTAAATATCGTAACGGACTTTGTTGTGGATTCCGTGTATTAGATATGGCTTGAAGTTGACATATTATATTTCCTTAAGTGCTCAGTGCTACGTAATAAATTGACTTCTTTGTAATAATCAACAAAAACATAGACAGTTAGTTAATATAGCGCAGCCTACTAGGTCATACTCCAGGAAGACGTTAGTAACTTATCGTTACATGTTGCTATTCTTTAAACGAAAAGTTATTATACTAGAGTAGCGGAACCATACACAGGGCTATAAGTGAGAGTGTCACAATAAAGATTGAGAGGCAAAATGAGACTCGTATACTTAACTTTGTCTGATCATAAAAAAGATAGCTACAATCTCATTCGCTTTCTCTTTATTTCTCTTTCTTGTAATAGAGCGCATTTTAGGCTTTCCTTCTTCTGGCTTCTTCTCTAGTACAATAACCAAGTCTTTGAAAATATAAGAAGTCAAGGAATTGTTTCACGAGATGTAAATATTAAAGAGAAACGCTTGTCTATTCATAAAAGTTTTCTAGTCTCTGAGCAAATACCGAGGTTTAGCTTCTAGAAAATTTGTAAAAAGGTCAGTCCTATATATCAATACAAATAGCTAAGTTCTTTCGACTATTAATTATGCTGCCATATAAAATAAATATGAATAAAATATATTGATAAAACTTATATTAGAGCACGTTTATCGGTTGCGAAGATCTATTTTATATATGATTTAGATATAATTACATGTTTAGGTATTTAGATTTGTTTTAGTTTTCCTATGTTATTATTAATAACATAATATTTATAACATGAAGTCTTGAGACTACATTCTGTATATACCATAATATTATACTTATATACTAAATTATATATCGTATGTAAAAAATTGGAATTCATTTCCCAAAAATACTAATAGTATAAATGTGAAAGTCAGTCTGTCTATCCGTCCGTCCGTCCTTCTGTCTATCGGTTAAGCTTTTGCGGTTTATCCGCTGGACCAATATTGACTAGATAAGGTACCGGGGTAGGGGTAGATTTTAAAAATTCCTGTTATTCTCAAGGGAACAGAAATAACAACACTTATTACATTATCGAGGGTGATTAAACGCTCATTTTGGTGCGAACAAAATCGCGGGTACTCCTTAATATTTCACAATTATTCACACATAAAAAAATATAATATATTAAACTTGACAATTGGGGTTAGTGACATTCGGTAAGTTCATGGAGCCCAGCCATATCAGTGGTGAGCATTCTACCAGTGTCGTTTATGGCATACGGCAACATCTGATTTAGTGCGGTCCACCACCATATAAGTAGCAGTAAATTTCAAAATGTCACAAAATCACTTGGTAGATCTCATTAGGCATGTTTTTTGCGTTATCCAATATTATGTTTAATGAGAAAGAGAAAAAATCTTGAACGTGTATAAATGTTCTTGCTGCTATCAATTAAAGTTATTAACCACGCCGTCCAACAATAAAAAAACACCAGAAAAGTGTATGCACATCTGCATTAAGAAACATATAGTTATTATTAGTTTTATTTTTATTATATTTATTTATTATTAATTTTGTCAGGATCTGTTAAGTTAGTTTGTCATTTTTTTAATTCATCTAAAGAGTTATAAGTAAGATTGATTCTAAAATATGCCTAGTTAAGTATTAAGTAGTTTTTTCTTTAATTTTTTTATTCTTTTTTTTTTACGTTTGCTTATCACACCTTAAGGTATGCTTGGTTCCCAAGGTCGACCGTTAGAGATCGCTTAATTAACTTAATTTTTACTAATATATCCTCTATGGTATTGATTGTTTTTGTCTTTTTATTTTCTCCTATTTATCTGACATGTTTCTATATTAATTTTGCGACAACTTTTAAATATATATTTAAATTATATGTTGTAAAGAAAAACTATGTTGCGCATGAAATGCTTAAGGTAAATTTTATCTATACTTATTATAAAACAAAGTCCTTGGGGGACTTTGTTTGAGTTGTCTGTATGTGATCGTTTTTGGTACAGTTTTTACTAAAGGGTAATGAAATTCCTGTGAAAGGTATAGGTTAATAGAACATAACGGTTTTATTTAAATTGTGTTGAAGAGATCGTTTTACAACAATTTAGTGGGGGTAGTGACAAGCCGCTGTCGATTGTAGTTTAGAGCGGGAATAGATGCGGTGTAGGTGATAGGAGAGCCAATCTTCTGCAGAGACTCGAGAGACTATTACATACTAAACACTAATTTCCACACGGGCAAAGCTGCATGTATAGCTAGTATGTTCTAAAATTAATCTTCGTCTAAATAGTCTACCACGTTATTAACGGTACGTAAACCTTTTTATTAAACAGTTATGATGGGTATACTTAATTATTCCTTAGAGTTAGATTAATGATAAATGATAGTCTTTTCTGCAATCCTATCGGAGAGGAATTATTCATCCTTCTTCCATTCATTGGTGATTAACAATAAACATTGTTCTTTTATATCCTCAAAGGAAAAAGCATGAAATCTTTGTCGTGAAATCCGCATGACAATCGTTATTTCTTTAGTTTTTGAATTTATCGCAAACAGACAGACAGACGCTGCATAAGGACGTTTTATATGTAAAGATTTCGTCATTTACATATAACTCGAGGATATCAATATAAAAGATGCAAAAACACTTTCACTAGTCTCATCAAATGGTTTTTCTTCTTTCAAGTAATGTTTATAAGATAAAAAAAAGCACTACTCAAAATATAACGAATATTTGTCGGCTAACAAAAGATTTGAATTCAGCAAACTGCAAGTTTAAGGAAGCGAATCAATGTAACTTGTTGCAATAAAATGCCATAAATACTGGTCACAGTTTGCATTTCACAAACCAACGTTTATTTGCATTATTTATATCAATAACTTATATAATAATTACCTCTATTGTGCGAGTGTTGGTTGGTTTCACTGTTTGCGATACACTTTAGTCCAGATGCAAATGATAAAATGTTCTTGCAACTGGCTTATTTCAGTTCAGAATATATATTTATCTCATGATAAATGATTAAACAAAAAAGTGGTTAAGAGAGATTATTTTAAATTACATCCCTTTATAAATTATTAATATAATAGTCGAGGCGAGATCCAGTGAAGAATCCATGAAACAGAAGCGAGTGTGATAATCCAGAAACTCCACACTGCATTAATCCATTACTTCTGAAAGCAAGATGGCGCCCATATATCCTGCACGATTAAACATAAGATTGGAAAGTATGTAACATTTAATGTTCTTGCCTTATTTACAGATAAAGCGTTATTCGCCGCGTCTCGTCAACCTCATGTCGTCATTAGACGGAGGCTTCTTCTAATAGTCGATAATCGAAATATTCAAATTCAAAATTCAAATTCAAAATATTCTTTATTTAAGTAAACTTGTAAACAAGTGCTTTTGAATCATCAACTTTAATGCTGGTTCGGAAAGCTGTTCCTACCGAGAAGAACCAGCAAGAAACTCGGCGGTTGATCTTTTTAAAATATAAATCTTAAAACTAGTTACATTTAGTTATAACTGTCTTGCATAGGGTAGAAGAGCAGCTATATCCACAAATCCTTATCATCTAAGTAATCTTCAATAGTATAGTAGGCTTTCTGTATCAGCCTCTTTTTAATAATGTTTTTAAATTGCTTTAATGGCATGGCCAAAATTGATTTCGGAATTTTATTTTATTTTATAGAATCTTATACCCAAACCCATAAACGATTTACGTACTTTTGCTAGGCGCAAAGCAGGAATCGCAAGCTTATGTCGGTTCCTACTTTGTCTATAATTCTTTATATTTTTATGTACAAAAATTACGTTGCTTAAAAAATACTGTGATATCCTATCTTATCTTGATATGCAGCCATGCACTTTACCATATATATAATATCTTTAAAATATATGCGCCAAAAAAGCCTGACGATTAAAATAATGACCGCAGATAGAGACGCGGATAATACAGAAACAACGTCTACGCCGTCGAAGATATGGTCCCATTTTTTGACGTCGATCCTTTGTATCCGTTATTGATCTAGCCTGGCCTGTAACAGATGATTAAACAGCATATTTTTAATCATATCATCTGCCCTCCACTGCATGTCGCCGTAATCTACGGTCGGGCTGCACAGCACCCTTTACACGACGTTCACCAATTCTAGTACAGCTACTGCGCTCTCGGTGAAGCTTTTGCACTTGCTCATTCCTCCCAGTGACGCTATAAAAGCTATTAGGGCTAACAGAATAAAATCAATCCAAAAATTTTTTAATATCTGTGAACATTTCAAAATGTACGTTGAACTCATAAATTCAGACAATGATATCGAAATTTTAATAGTATTTAAATTATAAACTATATAATTAAAATATAAAGTTATTTCTTAGAGAAACATGCACCATTAAATTTTTCACTTTATGTATAATATAAAGTGAAAAATAGATGCATATTTTAGTGTTTCATTGCTCCACATTTGAATTGTTATAAGAAAACATTAGTAAAAGATTAACAATGTTTAAAATACTTCGGAAAATGACACGATAACTTTAAATACGTTATTTGTTTATAAAATTCCAATTTCTATCAGTATTTAATAACATATGAATACATAATCTAAAAGAAAACATTATAGTTTTTTTTTTTTTTTAAAGAAACTCACTATAAGAAATTAAATAAATTTGTCATTTTTATCTAAAATTTTAAATGCACAAAGCATTTAAAATTATAAAGGAATGATGATTATCTTTTCTATTCACGTACGAGTATATAAATAACAAAGGATATATATTAAAATCTGACTAAAAAGTCATTTGAAATATTTGATTAACTACTGCGAATTTATAATTCAAATTTTTCCACAGACTTTGCATACTCATAGAATTTGTTAAAAACCATATTTTACATATTTAACGCAAACAACAAACTCAATTTCAAAGTTTATATCTAACAGTTGATGTCTTACTGTACCATCACAAGCTATTCTAAGAATTTGAATTAAAAAAGTTATCTTTACGACTCCCATATCCAAACCAAGATAGTTTTACTCTCACATAACTAAGTAGCTTGAAGAAAAATAGTAAGAGCGCCTTATCGGTAAAACTATTCCCGTTGTATAACCCTTGTTGACAAGTTGTTATTGAAAGATTGGTAAGGAGACTATCTCCTCTATGTTATAGGAGTATAATAAAAATAACTTTATATTAACGTTATAGCTTCATATAAAATAGATATATTTAAGATGCGTTGAAATAGACAGGTCATAAATTTTGTTTTAGTTCTTTACTAGCTGTGCCAGCAGCTTCGCCCGCGTGGAAATAAGCGTGTCACAATTTTTTTTCTATAATTCAAATTTTAAACATAAAAGTAGTTATTGTGAGTTAACCATAAGAGATAGAGACATGCTGTCGCCGACTTTTTTGTAGTATTTTAATAGATCTACAATTCTCTAGTATATTACTTGAGCGTATCTCTGCTGGTTTACGCAGCAGTTTTTTAAAAACTGCTCGATGTCTTCAACACAATTTACATAATACCGATACGTACTATTTTACCTAAAACATCCGGAAGTATTACTCTAGCTTTTGGTGAAAACCTTACAGAAATCCGTTCATTAGATTTTGAGAAAATCGATTACATACAGACAGACAGCTTTTTAGGAAAGTAATAATAAAATTATTTTGCTATAATCCGCGATACAGTAAATAGAATATATATATAGTGTTTAATGTATAGTGGACTATCAGTATTTTCATACCCGATACGTGCAGGATTCGTAAAAAACACATGCAAAAACACACTGGAGTCTATCTCCTGATGATGCTTCGGTTGCGGGGCGAAACGATTGTTGAGTTTGTGATAGTAAGCCTGTGTAGTGCTTGTGTATTGTGGTGGAAGTGTTTGTGCATGTGTTTTTTACGAATCCTGCACGTATCGGGTATGAAAATACTGATAGTCCACTATACATTAAACACTATATATATTTTCTATTTACTGGATCGCGGATTATAGCAAAATAATTTTATTATTACTTTTGTATTATGGATCTCCGCAAAGTAACGCCTAATTCTATAAATTATTTAGCTTTTTAGGACTTTGCTCTATTATAAGTATAGATAGGAACAACTTCCAAGCTTTCTGTAGTTCTAACAGCTAACTTGGATTGTCTATATGCAGCCAAAACAAAAAAGCTGTTTGAAAATATCTATCAATAATTTTAAATTATATGAATGTTTTCTTTAATGAGAATATTGCATCAGTTAGATTATCTAATAAGCAACTTCCACTACAGTTTTATTAAGTCCTTGTATGAATGATACTTCGATTACTGCCTATGTACATTAGTGTAAATAGGTGATATTTTAAAAGACTGAGGATTCGTTTTAAATCCTGTACTCGTTAAAATATTTTAAAAAACCTAAACTCCATCCAATTTCATTTCAAGTGGAATGATGGAAAAAGAACCACTTTTTCAGCTCTCCTAAAATGACCAATGAATTTAAAATTATAATAAATAATAAAATATTTTCCTTTATTACTATTACTGCTATGCGTCGCTTCTAACTCTGTGTAGCGTCTTCTCCACTATACTCTCCTCTTTGCACACACTAACGCTAAGACTAATAGAAATAATTCGAAAAGCAATATAACTGGAGTTTTCATTGTTATTCATTGATCGTTTTCATTTTACTAAACTAGAAATGTCTACCTATTACGTTACAATCTTTCCAAATGTTTGAGTCAATTGGGCTGATACGCATTCAACTTTTCATAGTGAATGAATAAATTTATGCCCAAAAATCCCTACAAATGTCATAAGTACACGGAAATAGTTACGTAAAATCGATTACCTGCATGAACTTCGACTTACCATTTAAAAAGTGAAATTCTTATGCTTACAAGAATTATAAATATCAATTTCTTAAATTACCACAACCCGTCTAAAAATATGATTGCATAGCAAGGGCCAAATTACTTTGCCTTAATCATTATACTAAAAAATATACAACTTTTATTTATTGGGTGCTATCGTTGCTAAAATATTAAAAATATTAACGTTGGTCTTAAAGGTTACGTCTAAAGACGTGTCTTAAAAGCAAAGTTGGTACAATAAAATAAAATAAATTCGTAAACATAAAAAAATGTTACATGTTAAAATAGACTAGCCGTTCTGATATAAGTAACTTACCTACTGGCCATGCGAGTTATTAGTGCTAAATAAAGTAGAAAACTATTTTACCCATTCATTTGTCAGCAAATAATCGTGGAAACGTATAAAGTCAAGCAAACAGATAAAAACGAACTCACTGTCAAGTTTTAAATATTGGTTTAATTAATGTCTGTGTTTTCTTACTAATAACACCAACTATTTAATTGGTTTTGATAGGTTAAGTGTTTGGATACTTTCACTGTCATAGAATTTATAACACTTAATATATATCGACAAGTATTAATTGGGAATTTTTGCGTCGAAGTAATATATATGATATCAATGTCACATTCTGTAATGTATAGCTCTTTTCTTAATTAGATAATAAAAAATCATCTAAAGCGCTAATTGACAAGTAAGATTACCATTGTCTTTTCATACCCTCAACATCTTTAAGAACCAAAGGACTTTTACAGCTGAGAATGTTCAAAAATTTCCACGTCATATTCTTCCGATATCGTGGAGCTTTGATCGAGCAGATAACTTCAAACATGTGACATCGTTTATCATTGTAGTGAGGGGGTCTACTGCTACGTGTTCCATGTGGGGTTGTCATTCGTACTTGTTAGAACACCGAGACCAGTCGATGCTTCTTATTATGTCCTTTCTTCTTATTATTTTATAATTCAACACTTCTATATTTCTTAGTATTGCTTCGCGCTTTAGCTTTTCTTAACTTTTATTAGGCCTTTTAAAATATTTTTCATTATTATAGCGTTTTATAACAATAACACGTACAATATCACACGACCTAGATATACTTTACCACATAGTATTTATTACAAAATGCACAATAGAAAAAGGTGAAGGTGGCTTAAAAATTTGAATATGTGATTCTAATTTTTATTTTTAGCTTTTCCAAGATTTCTAGAAAAAATAAAAGTTATCAAGAGCTTTGTGCTATATGAAAATAAAATGAGAAATTATTAAAATACACACTCACTTGAACACCAAATTGGTTATCAAAACTGTATTAACACAATAAAAACCAAATTTCAATCCATTTTCTTTAATGAAAAGGTAACAAATTTATTTTAGTTCCTCCGAGGTTTTGGCTTATTTAAAGTGTTTTTTTTTATATTTTTATATTCCCTAGGTACGTTTTTAAATTATCTTATTTATAATATCGTAATGTTTATATATTCATATTTTTTATATATGTAACTATCCAGCTGTTAGATAATTTCATTAAAATATCTTATAATAATATTAAAATATATATGCGTGCTTAATTATACAAGATACATAAAAGATAAAACATCTTATTAATGTAGCAGGCGCCACCATTAATTACCAACTAATGCTTGATAGACTTCAAGTATAATCTGTCAAATGCGAAAGACTACGTTATACACGATAAACAAATGTATTTTGACTACAAAATATTTTTCAATATTAATATTATAGCATACTATACAAACGACTTTCAAAATAAAGCGGTCGAATGCGTAGGTGATAAACATTAAAATTAATAATATTAAAATGTTGTCGTTGTTCAAAGACAAATATGATAAAGAAAACATCCGGTTTTATGCATACATTTAATCAACACATATAAAATTTCCTAAACGTTAAATGAAAGAAGATATAGACAATTATCCTTACATTGGTAGCAAAAATGTATGTATGGCATGATAAATTTGGCAATTTAATGATTATTTTTTACAGATTGTTATTTCCGACCGGGCCAAAAAATCTTAACTTTCCTCCTTCACCTATAAACTCAAATATGTTAAAGTTTATATGACTATGTAGAAATGGAATGCAGTTTGAAACATAACGCTAAATACATTTATTTGGAACGTATCACTGTCAAATGAGGACTTTCAGGTGCAAGGGTAAAAGTAGGGTGATTTTGGTAGATACGTTTTGTATTTTGACTAATTTTTCAGGAGCCCTGGTTTCGTTTTCCTAAAGGCAAACTGAGCAGTTCCCCGATTGTAACTAATTATATTAAGACATTATATCATTACTAATGGTATTGACTTGTATTAGCATATCAATTAAGGCATTTATTTTTTTGCAACATGGCTGCAAAAAGTTTTGTTATATCACCAGTACGCTGAACTCGAAAAATGACAGCATAGAACACATGCGAAGTGCAGACAGATTGATGCGATTGGTCATAATTTATAGGGTTGTCTATTTATATAAATTAAAGGTATTAGAAATATAACTAATTATCTAATTGAATCACCAAATTATTAGAAGTATTTCATTTTTTGATTGTAAATATAAATAAATAAAATTCCATAAATATAATAAAAATTCATAAAACTTTTTATTAATAAAAAAAAGGAATCATAAACTATCGTTCTAAAATGCATTTTAAGAACCAAAGAAGTTTCTAATTTACTATTTTAGAATACTTTATTTTGTACTAGCACTATTTTTTTAACCCTAATATACCAAACAGGTTATTTAGTCACGGTACGACTTTGAAGGCTTTATTATTTAATATTAACTTTTACTTTTAATTTTTAAAGTAATTTTAAAACTACGTTTCTGACGTATTTACTACAGCAAACAAGAACTTCTAGGTTCAGTTACGATCGGATAGAAGGGGACCTTAATTTACCTTTAGGGTCGCAAACCGTCAAAATAGCAGACTATGAATGTTCATTTTTACCCCGAGAGAAAACGGAGCTTGTTACGGTCACAATTTCCGTACACAGTTGGAAGGGCACAATGTTCACGGCACAAGACAGACACCAGTGTCGTTCATCAGATATCCTGAAGGGGGCTTTAGTAAGTAAGAAGCCCCCTAAGAGCTACAGTGTTTAGATTTACCCCACCTCCCGTAAAAAAAAACATTTACGTTTGTAATCATTGAAAACAGTATTTAAAACATTCATTATTTCAAAATTGATATCGTGTTATAACACAACCCTATTTAAAAAATATTCAATAAAATAAATGTCCGAATAAACCGGTTCTTGCGTTTTAATTAGAGCGTAAGAACATTACTATGCTAGCAACTGCACACTTATGCAATATTGATATCGCATATACATGAAAAGTGACACCTGTCCACCGAAACAAATTTTGCAAATTGTTATCAAGGTTTCCATCTACCGATTATTATATCCTAACCAGTATAAAACTAAGAAGAGGAAAAATTCTGTTTCGTGTCTATAACATGACTTTATATTACTATTTACATTAATTAATATTTAATTTATTAATTCATATATATTTTAAGAAGATTCTAACTATCCGTAGCTTGGGCCCAAAATTAATTTTTGGTGGTGGATTCATTTTGCAAAGATTTTTGTGTTTGCATTTTTTTTCTGAAATTCAATTACATATTAGTCGTGAGAGATTTAAAGACGTAGTTAGAGGGTAGATGAGCTCAATAGTATTGCCGGGGCTTTCAAATACGTAGAGTACTTAACTTCTACTAGCAGTAATAGTGTGTGTGTCCTGTAAGGCTAAACTAGGGGTTAGTAAAATATATGGTGAAGGATACGTTTGACTGTAACGAAATATCATTTTCATTATCAAAGGTTATTGGCCAGAAGCCACGACCAACCAGGAAATCTGTTCTCGTCTTAGTATTTGTGAACGCATTTGTCGGCAATCTTCAAATTATAGGATGTTTTTTAGAAATATATACCGATATAGTGTATATGTAAAGACAAAGAAATATATTAACAAAAATTAAAAATATTTGATGTTTTAAGTGTATCTATGGTGTATGAGTTCGCTTGTATTGTATGATATTATCATCGGCTCAAAGACGCACTTTTAGTATGACACTAAATGTCCACACACGCCCACGGCTCTGATGTTACTGACGTGATACGCTTGAGACAGTAATATACCTAAGGATATTGATGCATGTATGTGTATGTGTGTATCTTCATATATACATATATACAAAGTAATTATAATACATCTCAACCCACAGAAACTAAAGTATGAAATGGGTACTGCTTTATTTATAGATGAAAATAGATAAATGACGGTTTTCATAACAACTAGTCCGTGGCGCCAATATTCTATCGGTAAATAGGGGGTGGTCAGCAACGGCCGCAACAGCGGGCCCACTAAATCACACGCTAATAACTAGTAGCAGATACAATCTTTGCTTTCAATAATAAAGTCAGCCAATTGTACCAGCTACCTTTCTTAGAAAGTATTCGTAGTTCTTTACCGGTTTGATGACGGGTTGCGGCTACATTTTGTAATTACCGAGCCAACGACAATTTCTTATCTGGCTATTATTGTTATAAATTGAATCATCTAGATAAAATGAAAAGTTCGAATGGAATTAAATTAGCCGTCGAACGGAACCCATCTTTATCAACATAGAAGCAATTTAATCTTACTTTCCCATTTATATTGTACGCGTGTGAGGAAATGATTAGACATTACAAGTTAAAGATTTTCGCATGTGAATGACCATTTCAACTTAGAATTTAAAATTTTGGCCGAAAGTGAAACTTATTGAGTTACTTACAAGCACATCTTTTTAAAATCAAGCACAACAAACAAAACAAAGGTTAATGTAAAGCAAGCAATGTTAATTAAGCAAGATCATTTAACAATAAGCCCAATGTACATAAGCTATCCAATCTAAATCTAATGTCCGATCTAAACTAAGCTCTAAGTTTAACAATAGCCTCTTCTATACTTGGAAAGAAGGATTTCAAGCGAACTACGTTGCTTGGCATTTTTTAAATACATTTGTATATGTATTTAAATAAACAAGGAATTACTTAGGAAAAGGCAAGTTTTGTCGCAAATAACGATCGCAAGCACAAAAACACGTAATACACACACACAGCGTCTTCGCCGGCGAAGACGAGGTCTCAGTTTTCTGACGTCGGTCGATCGTGGCTTCTCCCCACCCTTCCGACGTCGCAATGACTAATCAAAGTCATAAATCAGCCCTCCACTACGCGTCGCCCTAAGCCGAGGTCCGGCCTCACAGGAGGTACCCTTAGGACGACGTTCCCCGACGCTAGTAGAGCTTCTGCGCTCTACTCTCTGTATTTCGCAACCTCGACGATGCTTCTGCGCTCTCCCGTCCCCCCCGGTGACGCTGTAAAAGCCGTTAGGTCTAACAGAATACAAGCAGATCACAAAAAAAATTCACAAATCCATGATGGATTTAAATATCAATTTGGTACGTCATATATAAGTATTTATAAAAAAGTATCTGCCCGCTGTTTCCACCCGAATATCCTAAGATTCATGAGCTTAAAACAACAAAACAAAAGTTAACTAAGCTTTATCAATTACGCATCAAAAAATCATAAACATTAACTACTGTAAACATAATAACGCATTATGAGGTGTACAAAAAAATCATAAACGTTTTGATCATTATGTTACACTAATAAAACGAGATATCAAACAGAACAGAGCTTTATCTTAAGAATAAAAGGAAGTAACTTGTCAGGTCATCAATAATTTTTCATGTAAACAGATGAGCATTCAAAATTGTTATTATATTACCGACGCATATGCATATTATGCATTCAACTGCACTTTCATACAAAAGCTTAAATGGATGCGTTCGCTCTGTTAATAAATGAGGCGACGGCATAAAAATGAATATCGTAGATCACGCGTCACGAGAAAGCATGATAAATCTTCGTTTGTTTAGAAGACGTAATAATAGGGGGTATAGCTTAAAACAGCCGGTTGCTGGGAACATAACATCCATCAAAAAGTGAATACAGAGTGGAATTGTTTAAGTAACCTGCGTTTCAAAGAAGTATCGCAGTATATACCGAAATAATCACACAAGTTTTTTTAATGTACCAAAATATTTTCAAATAAGAATAATAGTATCATGATTTTTTATTAAAGTAAAGTAACGTCTTTTTGCTGAATATTTTGCATAGGCTTCCTCACTCCGTTTTTGAAGAAACAGGTTGAGATAAAACTCACTCTGTCACAAAGCGGTAGGCTACACATATCTCAGAATTCTCGTGAGATCTGCATGTTTCCTTACAATGTTTTCCTTCGCCGAAAAACGTTGAAAATATCAATTATTGACATATTATACATAGCATTGTCACGCGCACGACTCAAAGGAGCCACTGAATATCAGGTTTGGGGGAAACCTCCCACCCCCAAAACAAAAAAAATAAACTGAGTGGTGATCCTTTTTGCGTCACATTCATAATATTAAAAATTTTCACTATAGAATCCATATAGGTTAGTTTATTTTCTCATGTTTTTACTATTTTTTATTTCTATATTGATATTTGATTTGATTTACATGTACATAACATCTATAATTGTGTGACCTAATAAATTTATTCTTCTTCTTACTCGTACATAAGTTTTGCCAGAAAAACTCATTGGTGCTTTTCCCGGGTTTGAACCTGTGACTCTCACAAGAGTCTCACGATCTCACCGCTAAGCTATGAATACTTAATAGTTGACACCTACCAACCTGGATTGGATAAACGTGGTGAGACTTGGCTCCAACTTCCAAAACCAAGAGGAGACCTATGCCTAGTATACTATATATATAGTATAGGCATAGGTATAATAAAATTAATCGTAAAATAGATATTTATTCACATTCATTAACAAGAGTTAAGAGTATTCTTACAAATTGGCTAAAAGAAAAAACGTATTCCGAAACTGAGGATCTCCTTAAAATAAATATCTAATACGCTCAAGTATCGAGATACAACTACATTACACTCACACACACTTTATCTCTCTCCCTCTCTCACACTCACATATTCACCCTCCGGGCTCGCAACACAAACGCAATCACGAACACATATACGAAATTTTTGTTATCATGATTCGGATATAAGATATTATATCTGGCTTATAGCAACAAATTTTCTTAATTTTAGATTATTGCATGATAAAAATCAATTCGCAATTGTAGCAATTTATTTTTATTTTAATAATTATTGAATTTTTTTGTACTATTTTGGGAAGGTTGATGCTCGCGGTACAGGGCGACCTAGTGCGAGCATCAATAGATATCTGTTGATTTCATTTATAATGCAATTGTGTAATTTAAATAAATAAATAGTAGTAATATTTATTAATTCAGCACTAATTGTAGTTACACAGATCTCTTAAGCTTTTCAAATAGGTGTCTAAAAGAAACGTGTGTTGCAATGCATTCAAGTACGTGTGTTTATGGACAGATAATTGCTTCGTACGTGTAGGACGTAGGAGTACCGTAGATAAATAGAATAATACCACTTGACAAACGACACGTAAGATATTACGGAGCTTAAAAATAATTTCATTCACTAGTATTTTATAACGTGGGTGTGGGTTTCGAATGCACAGGAAACGATCTAATATGCATGAGAAACGTGTTTCGAATGTTTTGATGTGTTTTATTCATAGGAAAAACTAGGTTGATTTTAATTATACATTTACAGTTACATCAATAGGGTATTATTTTGTTAATTAATGCCATCCATTTAGGAGCACAAATCGCACAAATATTTTGAAGAATTAGGCGTTTGCGGAATTTACTACTACAAAAGTAATAATTGAATTATTTTCTTTAAATCCAAGTTTGTTAAGAAAAAATGTAGGAACCGCAATCCGTTCTCATACCTTATACATGCAGTAACCCCACGTATCACAAACAAAAGAGACCATTTACTGTCTACTTCAGTAGGAACTTAAATTCCGCGCGATGAATGTAATACTCACCTACTACTAAATCTATATAAATCGTATTGTTTCTTTCCATTTTTAAAATTTTTACTTCTTCAAATTACGTATGTCCTTCATTATTTTCTTTCTTTTTTGCTATCCTGAATGTGTTTTAATTTTTAATATTAGTTTTATTTTTCTTATTTCTAGATTTATAAGTTTTAGTTTGCATTTTACTTTTTTTTTGCTGTTGTAAGATACCGTATAGGAAAACACAACACATATTTTTATATAATTGGGGGTACAATTAAATTTGTTAAATATAATTATTACTCAACTTCTGTGTGTACCTTGATTGTAGTCCTTTTAACAAATAAATAAATAAATAGTCATCATCAGCAACACCATACAAGCACTAAACACATTAACATGATTATTTCGACAATCGTTTCGCCGCTCAACCGAAGCATCATCAGAAGATAGGTTCCACGACAAAATCGCAAAACTTGATAATGTTTCGGTTATTCGGAAATATGCCAAGTTACGATTGTCGTTCTCTAGCCGTGTGGTATGCGGCAGAATAGAATAGACCACCCTCATTTCTTACCGAGGTGTCGTTGAAGGCGACTAAGGTAAATGCCGTGTGGTATCCGGCTGCATAGAATAGAGCACCCTCATTTCTTACCGGGGTGTCGTAAAAGGCGACTAAGGTAATTTGACGTCAGGCAGGCGGCCGGTCGTAAAATACGTAGCCAAATCATATGACAACATGTGTGTAACATGTTGTGCCGACCCCACTTAGAGTGGGATAAGGGCAGGAGGATGATGATGTACGTTTGTCGTTCTCATCGCTTTGCAGATTTGATCCCGTAAGGCATAACTCCATTACCCATTTGGAGACATGAAGCCCATAGTTTCAGCTCCACAGATCATCACTGACATAAAATATATTAACAGTTAATCATAAAAATTAATGTAATCGTACTAGAAAGTAATCATACAATAGTTAAAATTAATTTGCTTACGAATTTCTCATATCAGACAAGCGCCCGCGCACGGCGATCGATCACGCGCATTAAGCAATTGTAACCCGCAGGTACTTATTACAAAATACAGATAGATCTTTGAGCAATCTAAACGACGGTCATTAAGCAAGTCTCGCGGATGACACATTTACGGAAATGGTTATTAATAGCCGTACAATTAGTGTTAAACGTACGTGAAGTTGTAATTACTTATTAATCCTTATTGTCCGCTTTAATAACAACACTTCGTAATATTGAAATACTATTTGATAATTAGTAAACTAAAAAGCATGTTAAATTAATCTTCTTATATATAAAAATGAATGTTTGTCTGTATGTCTTTTATAAACTCTGAAATGGTTGGACCGATTTTAATGAAATTTTCAGTCAATCTTTAGATTGATCCATCGGATGATCCTGTAAAGTTTGATGGCTATCGGAGCATTTTTTTTAACTGTTGAGTTCTGTTTAGAGGGGAATTCGAAACCACACCGAGTCACAGCAACGCATGGCCTGACAGCTAATTACAAAGGTATCCAGTAAAAAAGAACATTGTTAGATAATTAAGGTTATAATAGGTTTGATATCTTAAATTCTTTACAATTTTTATAATAGGGCTATGTTTTTATGTTACCTTTTTTATTCATGGTCGGATAACAACGGTGAATACAAAATTTCATGAAAAAGACAATTTTATAATGCATGGCATCCTTATCAGGTCGTGGGTTCAAACGCTAGGCAGGCCCATGGATTTCTTATAAAAACATTCGTGCCTTATTGATACTGCCTGATTGATTTTAAGTACAACTTGCGCTTTACGGGTAGTAAAACATCATATTTCTAGAAAATTCTAAAGATATTTGTAACCCGGCAATCTACACCCAATTTTCCTCAAAATAGAGAGGTCTTTGTCGAACTGTCACAATACTAACAAGCAGCTTCTTAGAACTTTCTTGGATTTACGTAGTACCAAATTCAAGGGTGCAAAACTGTGACAAAAGGTTTTTAAAAGTTTTAATTTGTATGCTACAAATTACGCAGTGCTAGTCGCAAATTAGTCTGCCATTCCCGTACATACTTTTATGATCTAATCCTTCACTTTCTTTTCCACCCACGCGCATTCTCCCCTCGGTATGAGACATTAAAAACACCTACTTCTTCCGTTTAAGCGTAATATTAAACAACAGGTTTTAACATTATGATGTCGTATTAAATCAATTTCAGAAATAGAAATCTAACTTTTACGACATATCGATCACAATCGATGTAATAAATATGAATAGTTCCAAATAAATAAGCGTTCGTAATTACTTCATTCTTAGTTAAACCATCTAAAAAAACCATAGAACTCACAGAGCGCTGTTAATCATAGACTCGCATATCACATCTAACACATCTTCATTCAGTTCATTTTCCACCCTCGGCAATGCATTTTTATCCGCCTATCTCTGCCGATACTAAAAGCCTTTACGGCTAACATAACAATATAGTCAATTCAAAAAACTTCTGTACAGGTCCCAGAACCTAGAAATTGTTCAGAACTGAATTAGTTACCTACCTATACAGTTCAAATCCACATGCCTCCACGACTTTTCATCGCTGACAGAATAAATAGGAACTCATTGATTACTAAGAATCAATGTTTCCTTAGCAATGGATTTCTTCTGGTAAATGCTAGACGTTTTAAAAGGAATTAAACTGAAACTGCTAATTTACAGAAAATATAATTAGATAAGATTTGAGGGGGCAAACACAAACGCATGTGTTTTCTTCGCCATAAAATATCTGTTTACGAGTGCTTTATGAACAAATGTCTGTTACATTAATTATAATTCTCAACTTATACTATCAAAGTCTTAAATTATACGTCTCTAGTGGAACTATATCTACAAATATCGCTAAACAACCAATTATACTATAAATTTATATATACTGGGACATATAAACAATAAAGTAATTGTTTTTTTTTTCACTTTGAGTAGGAATTATTATTTTAAAGTCCTAGTACAATATTGTTCTGCTAGAACTTTTTATTTTTTAAGATATTTCGGATTTTCAGAAAATTTACATGATGAGTCACAACTCGAGCAACAAAAGCTATTTTACAGTTGTAAGAACTATCCAAAAATTATAAATTTTTAAACAACGCAGTTTTAGTAAAAATAATTCTAAGAATCATTTTCGTACTTAATAACAAAGATTTAGGAAAAGGTTAAAAGAGATTAGATTTATGTGCTATATGTCACCTCCATTGTAAAAATCAGTCTTTGTATCATAAAACAGTTTCACATGTTTCAAATTTACGACTAATAGAAAATTCCTGCACAGATTAAAAAAACATGTTACTCTAAGAATGATTTACATGTGATATTCCTCACAATTCCTTGTTTTTGACTATAGACCTGACAAAAACTATTTTTTATTTTGACATTCATTCTCCGTACTTAAATAGACTTGAACAACTTCATAATGCGTGATCCATTTTAACGTATCCTTCCTTGTGTATTCATAAATATTAGTAAATGTGCAATTCAGAAAATTAAGGCTCATAGATTTTATTCCTTCCCCTGAACTTTTTTCCAAAAGAAAAACCTTCTTATATTAAAAGCTTTTAACTTGCAATGTATGTATGTGAAGGAATCTTGCAAGTTAAGTTTAACTCACTTCCCGGGGTCCTATTAAGCTGAAATTTTACGTAACTTTTTGTTTTTACATAGCATTTAACATGATTTGTCTCCCTATTAATTAACTATTTTAATTTGTATAAAAAAGTAAAGTAGCGGCCTGTTACAATCCCACCTCTGGGAAAAGGCCTCCACTCTCCGTTTCTGGAGAGAAGGGTTGGAACTAAGACCTACCACGCTGCTCCAGTGCGTATTGGTAGGTTACACATATCTCCAGAATTCTCTAGAGATATGCAGGTTTACTCAAGATGTTTTCCTTCACCGAAAAGCGTGTGATAAATTGCAAATATCAATTAGACACATGAGTTTTGATAGAAAAACTCATTGGTGCCTGCCCGGGTTTGAATTCCTGTTCCCCTCGAAAGAGTCGCACGGTTTCACCGCTGGGCTATCACAGCACAATTTTTTTATAAATTTTAATTTTTTAATTTGTATTTGATTATTGTTAACGATTTACAAGTCCAGCAAATATGCAATATAAGCTCTGTTAAGGTTATAACATGTTTTTATAAAAATCAATAAACAATATATATGCATTTTGCATTTCTATTGGAGAGTGTTGTCAGTAGGTTGTTCTAGTACTACCATAGTTCTAGTAGATACCATAAAATCACATATGAATGCCGCTTACATAGTGTAAAGCAGGCGCGAATCCTACGCCCTACTATTAAGTACTTTCACTGAGGAAACGCAATTTTCTAGAAAACGGTAGCGCGAAGATTACGTTAGTTTCTCTTTTTATTCTCCCGTAGTCGCTCCGGGGTCTGTTACACCATAAGACCGGCATGAAGCAACAAAGCGCCGAAGAACGACCCACATTTCCTAGGATAGAATTAAATTTCTAACTTTCTTCAATACCAACAATTACCTTGGAAACCAATAAAAACATCGAAGTCAGTGAAAACAAAAAGGCAAACAATCTATTAAGAAAATTTCTGTTATTTTCATAGTTGTTTTATTGAGCGTAAGCTATGAGAAACTAATACTTAAAACAGCTTTTATTTAAACTATAATGCTTTTGAAAACAATGTACAAACGTCAACAAACTGTTGTAACATTACATATATCATTTATAGAATTAGACGTTCCTTTATACAGCTCTATAATATTATAAGTATCGATAACATTATTTAGTGGATTAAATCAAAATATTAATAACATTATGATATCGTCCAATATTTTGCTGTAAAAAAGCAGAGTATATTTCACTACTCCTTTGTTATGGTTTCAATTTATACTAATATTACAAAATGTAACCACAAAACCTAAAAATCAATATTAACAACGATTTCCGAAGTAAGAGAAGAGAGAAGCCGTGTAATCGGAAAAAAATATTAACCCTTAATTCGATAAAGTCCGGTGTGACGGACACTTATTTAAAATAAATCTTGCCAAGTTTTTATTTCATGTTCATCGATTTCTAATCGATTAAATCTTTATTTATACCATAAACAAATAGTAAAAAAAAACTAATGATTGTGGCAACATTGCATATGTCAGTTGGGACGCAAAATGTCTGCGAAAAGGCGGCCACCTGCTCTGCTCAAGGTATTTATAATTGATTTTATTATTTTTTGTGGAAAAATGAATTGAATTATAGATTTATTTATTAGATCATAAACATTTCAATAATTATTTACAGAAACATACGCACTTTATTACATTTTTATAGTGTTTATTTGTAACTAAAATGATTTGTCCGTCACAGCGGACATTGCTAATTGTATAGAAAAGTAATACTTTATTACTATGTCCGCTGCGGCGGACAACGCCAAAATGTGTGTGCTTCTGCTTGTTTGGTTATGGTTCTGAGTTTGTTTTTTTTTTCTTTGCCAACAACCTAATCGCGCAAGTAAAATTATTGCTTTAGTGCCGAATGAACATGCACCTTCCGATGCTAGCGAAATATCAGATTCGGAAACTGAATTGCATGATGCACGTACTAATTCTTCCACCCCCCCCCCTGTCTTCTCCTGCACCATCTATTGCATCTTCCCTTGCTAACATAACAATAGATACATCCGACGATGAAGAATGCTGATATTATACCAGATTCTATCGTGAGTGAAATTGGCGAGTCCATTTATGAAAATGTTCCATCCCTATCTGCTATTCCTTCATTGCCTGCAACGCCTATAACACCAATAGCTTCTTCATTAGCACCCCGAAAAACAAGATCTAGGAAACCTCCCAAAGTCGAAGCCAAAAGACCAAAAAAAACAAAAAAATTCAGCTGACTTACAATTGGAGAGTAGCTCAATTCCGTCACCAAGCGACAATAGAACAGGGTGAGGAGGATGATTACATAGACCTGCCAGAAGATGATTCATGATAATTTGTATTTGTATAAATAATGCTTAGCTATTGTACCGCCAAAAGCATTCCACCAACGTGAAATCTAAAAAACCTTTGAAAGCATTTAGATATGATATTTATGACTTATTGTGCAAAGCAAACAGGTCGGCTACAAGAAAACAGACTGAATCCGTCAAAGTAAAGAAACCGCATGCACCCCGTCCTTTGAGTCCATTAAAATACGACAATAGGACATTTCCCTTCGACCATGGAAGAAGGACGCTGCAGGTTCTGCCAAAAGAAAACTGTCGTGTATTGCATAAAATACAACACAATATTATGTTTCGTGACAGGAAAAGCCCCCAGAAATTGTTTTTTAAATTTTCATACAAAATAAACTGTACTTCGGTATCAATTAGTTCTAAAATGTCCATTTCTGTATTTTTCTTTAGTAAAAAAACATAAAAATAACTGGTTTTTATTTTCCGTAGTTTAGCAGTGTCCGCCTCAGAGAACATATAAATCTGACCATTAATTTCACAGTAATTGGCAAGGTACGCTGTGACGGACACCAGTTTTCCCAGCAGTGGGCTATTGTAGATTTTTTTTTCATTTTCCAGATCTTTATGACACACTCCTGAAACCACAAATTGCCAAATTCAAATATTTTGAATATTTTTATTTGTGCCAAATTAAGGGTTAAAGAAGATAAATTTAACCGCCCCTTAATCGCGTATCTTACACGATATTTAAAGCATATTATATTTATCCCCATAAAAAAAATATAAATCTAAATAACTAGTGCCTAGATTTAAATATAAATAACTTGAATCAAGTAATATGAAAGTGAACTACATTTTATCTGTTTTATATAAATATTCATTTTGCATACTCCAACAATGTTGTACATGACCTGATAACGTCAAGTTCTATAGGCAAATAACTCACATGCAACTACAAACCTAAATAATCTTAAACCTTGAAAATGCATGCTCGCTGCATTCTGAACATAAACCACTGCTCCGTTAAATATATTTGTATAACGAAAATACGTTGCGGTCTAGAGACAAAAGATCGAAAAATTATTGGTCATTCAGTATCGGATAGGCCTTTATCTGAATTTGTGAATGCGCTTGTACCAAAATAAACACTGTCAAAGAAACCTTATCTTTGTCGTCTTGTCCGTTCGGCCTTTGTCGTTACAGAAGATTGATTTGCATAATAAACATTGTTCTGTTTCTCAGTTATTCCACATTCCTTGTCCGTCCTTCACCTTTCATTAAAGGAAAGGAATACGACCCCTGGCATCTCAAACAATGAAGTAACTCTATCTTGATACTTGCAAAACTTTCCGCGTAGAGAGTTCACGTTGTGACACTACTTTTTGTGATTTCTTATCTAAAATACTTGGTGAAATATTGTTCATAGACTAGTTCACGGTTTCGTCACTTATTGTGGCAGTGTTAAAGGTTATCAATGGACTATAAATGTTTTAACGCTTACTGACGGCTTGCAAGTAACAAGTTACAAGTTACTTAACCGTACTAACAACTAACAACAAAAGAGTTCCCCTAATGCATCCGTTTTAAATTTTTAATCCTTCCCATTCATTTTGATCTTTAAATGCTCTGTAGTTATACACGTATGAACGCAAGCTGCTTTATAATATATTTAATTTGTATGAGCACACACAAGCGTGATCCGAGTATAATAAATGGTTGCCAGGCTCAAGCCTCGCAGTAATTAAATAAAAATCTCCAGGGATTAAGTGCAAAGCAGGCGTAGGCCGACTTCGCAGGATATTTATAAGCCTCCTAACCAACAGACAATTTTTTTATGTTCTATTGCAAAACTTCCATTCACACGCCGACTTAAATGGGCATTAATATAATTATATGGTAAATAAAAAGAAAATTAAAATTTAAGTATCAAACGGGACGGACAGTATAGAAATAGAACGGTCTGAACTGGAAGGAGCACAGGAATAATAAATAATATAACAGTAAATATTGCGGTTGGTACTACATAAATTTGCATTACAGCATTAATTTTTATGAAGCCTGAATAAGGAAATAAAAAACATTGAAATTAGAATTCTGCTCTTGTAGATTTTGTTTTCATTTGCTTGAAGTAAGCACATGTTAGTGACTTCCCTTCTCCTTCCCCTAGATACTGAGATTCAGGCTCACTATAAATAACAGCATTGGCGTTGTAAACTTCTAAGCAAAAATGTTCAATGTTCATTGCTCGCTTAAATAATAATAACTTAGTACACCGACGTGTACCTCCGTACTTTATAATAAAATGCACTCCGCTGCGTTTAACAGCCGCAGACATAAAATATGGCCATTAAACTAAACAATACTAGCATTAATGGTCTTTGTGCGCAACATTGTACAGCAAAGGTTCGCATTCAAATTGTATTTGTAAATTTTACGAATAATAATGAGCAATGCAATATTAACAGCTCTTCTGAGTGTTGAAGACCACCTTGCTGGCTCCCAGCGGGGCGTCTTCGAACAAAACTTAGTGAAATCAATAACGTAATGAGAAAATTGCGCAATGTTCGGACGCTATTCACTGTTCAAACTTTATTGCTTTCAGATTCATCATAACAATGATGCAATCTCGAGAAAAGTACTAACTTGTAAGATAATTTCTTATCTAATCAACCTCAAATTTTTATCCATAATATTAGCGACTCCTGCGTTTGGCTTATTTTATTTATTTTATTTTATTTATTTATCTTTATTGTATAAACAAAAGGCGGACTTATCCCTAAAAGGGATCTCTACCAGCCAACCTATGAGTAACAGAAAGAAAATGAAAAGAAAAAAAAAATTGATGATGGAAAAAAAAAAGGAAGGAAGAAAAATAAAAATAACGAAACACTATACATGGATTAAAGTTGAAAAATAATAATATATGAACACTAAGATTAGGACCTAATGATATATAAACTAACCAAAAATCAAGAATCTTAGTTGGTTTGGTTGGTTTCTTTTGTACTTAGGTAGTTTTTAATTACCGGGTGTTTGCAATATGCATGCTATGCAACTAAGATTTAATGAATGATAAACATCGAAGATCGTACCACATTAAAAGTATAAGATAGTTTTTAAAAACGTTCAAGGTAAATTTTCATTTTACTTCAAAGTTCATTAATATTTTATTGTCGTGTCCGTATATAATTTAGTGCTATATAGAATTATAAGCATAAGCATTATTGATAAAAGAACTAATAAAGCCCGTACTTAAAGAAAATATATAAAGAAATTATATCAAAATAATTTTATACTTAGTTCTGTACGTTTTAAAAGGTCAAAATATTCGTTGAAACATGTCCTAGTTATAGAACCTAACTTTTGTAAGAACAATTTCCAATTACAGAAACTAACATTAAAACACGTTCCAATTATCGAATCGTAACTACACGAAACAATATCTTTAATATTTGTACAAACTATTCATCGTGTATAGGAAATAGCGATTGTTTCGAAATTTCCCCTCCTGTGCCAATCTAACATTTGAAGCGTTATCTATAGAAGCCGTCAACAAACATTTATTACAATTGCTTCATAGTTTTCAATTTATTCCCGTCAACATCAACACTTACAAAGTTACATTAGAAATAATTCTGCTCACCGACCCTACTGATAGACAATGCTTTAATGGGTACAAGGTTGAATGTGGATCAGATTGCGATGTTGATGATCCTCAGCTCTCACACGTCTTATCGCAACAGCGAAGTGATTGAATGGGCTTCCATTCATTAGTGTAATGTAGCCATAATGTACCTGACAAACAAATATAAACCATGGTACGTCATTGTCAAGTATACGCAATAAGTACTTACTGTATTGTATGGATGTCTAATATGGAAATAACAGTTATTTTCATTAGTAACATATACATGGCCCTTTCGCGGTAAAAAAAATACCTTTTTACCGCCCGTACGCGTGGGCGTAAAAAATACGTCGCGTTAAAATTCCGCAGTAGACGTTATAAGGTTCGTATGGTATATATATAGGCTTAACGCCCTGCGTCCTAACGCCTTAAATGGAACACTGCACACTGCTGCAAAAAACCTCTCCAAAAAACTGCGTGCGAAGTTGCGAACGAGGAGTAACCCCTCGTTATTCCTTGAGGATTATTACCGTGCGTTAAAAATACGTAGAAATGAAACAAACGGTTATCCAGGTGTACCCCTTTGTTTCAGGTATCAGGTAGGGCGTTAAGCCGAAAATACCGTACAAAACTTTTTATAACAGCTATTGCGGAATTTTAACGCGACATATTTTTTACGCCCATGCGCACTAGGGGTTAGTTTTGTTCGGATGCACCGTCTACGAGCAAGAAATGACAACTAAAGAAAATAAAAGTTAAATTGGCTAGTAAACTTTAATTATTAATATTACAAGTAATAAACATGAGTTATACCGTGGGAATGTAGAGATAAAAATTGCAGTCACTTCTCTGGATGTTCATTAAATATATAAATGCATATAAATTCTATAGGTGTACTAAAATCAAAAACCAGTTTTGTTTCCTTTGCAAACACCTTATAACAATAAAAGATGACAGATCCAGGCATATATGCTACTGATATTGTTGGTTGATGGAAACCTATTAGATTCTCTACAGTAGAATTGGAGTTCGAAACAACGGCCTTACCATCGTGCGAGCGAGCTACTCACGGAGAACATCAGGAATTCACGCGAATCGACCTCATATATCATAACCCGATATATAGAATGGACCAATAAATAGCCGGGCAATTATTAACGTTACTATTATTAACGTTAGTATATATTTAATGATTCTGACAGCTTTATTTGCAGCTGAGAGAAGCTTCACAATTAAATGATAAATTAGTTACTGTGAGTCTAGTTTTTTAAAGCATAATTCAATCTTAATGTCATAACTATACCACCAACATTACTTCCTCCGTAAAAGATTCTCTTCCAGCTTAAGTGTATGGAAACACTGAACGATTTTCCTACTCATAGGTATATCTTAGCAAATATTTAAAACTGTTTGAACATGAATGACCCGTACTATTTTTCGGAAATCTTACATATTGATTACTGGCGCCACGTTATTGACACAATATATGATGTGCGTCAACGGAATTACCACATTTTAAAAGCCATAATTCGCTAATGAGAAATATTCTTTATTCTGCAACCTTGAAGTGTTGATTGTACATTGCCCAAGAGTTTTCGGTCTCGAAATATATTTTGAAAACAAAAATTATGTTTTCACTTACAAATAACACCTTGAACTATTAATTAAACATTAGACCTTTCTGATTATTAAGGGAAGCACCGCATGATAAATGCGTGCTTCCCTTTATTCCCTTTTTCCCTTATTTTCATAAGTTACTTTTAACAAAACGTTTCTCAATACCGAATATGGACTATAGAATAGTGATTCTGTTGTCAAAATTATATTTTATCTACGACAAATATGAAAATAAATATTAATGCTGTTTTATTGCTAGCACGCGGTGTTGATATTCAGATGAAAAATTTCAACAAACTTTTTTGCTTGTCTGTGAGTTTACTTAGAAATTGAGACATCGAAATCGTTGTTGTCGACGTACGTCATAGCCCATAAAATAGGTTTTTTTCTATGAACCACGGATGTAAATGCAACCACACTTGGCAGATATATTGATATTCGAACTAACATTTTTTTTGCTTCTAAAAGGCTTATCAATTATTAGTCAGAGGCAACAGCCTCGTCGGTTTGCCATGAATTTTTCAAAGCGTGTGTAAACCATATCCTGATGTACTCTGAATATACCTTGTCTTAAAAAGAGTTCTTTGCATTTATTAACTTAAAATAAATGTTACCTAATTTAACTATTGTTTAAAAAGGGCGAGTTTTTCTAATAGAATTCCAAGGTCCTTGAAATCGTGTAGGTATATATATATATATATTTGCAGTTTGCACCTGCAATCGCAGGACCTTAGCGGCGTAGTAGCAAATCGTACTATTATGACTAATACACTAAATACACTACTGGAAATAAACAAAGAGAGAAAAAGAGATTGTAATAAATGTTTTATACAGTATACTTATATAGAATGTCTTCAAAGAAAGCTTGATAGTACACAACTTTTTACGTTGGCTTCTCAACATTACAGTATGCTCTGCTGTGACATTCCTAACTGTTTTACATTTTATAGAAGTTATTACTTTTTAGGTTATACACATGTTAATGTAGTAACGTAACAAGTACAGTTTACAGATATTGCTTTAACTTCTGATAAAGGGGAAAAAAAATTGACGCCAGTATTCGAATTTTTAACCTTAAACCTTAATGATATACATTTTAAAAGTCATCATACGCTTTACGGCGAGTAAAGATTGTGAGAAAACCTGCATATCCCGAGAGAAATTTTGGAATATATATAACTTGACAATAAGAGCAATTTAATTGATTTCAGGGAAAAGAATAGGCTTTTGCCCAGCAGTGATATAGTAATAAACGATTTTAAAGTAAACATAATGTCGTTGCCTAGTATTAAAATATCCTACTAATATTATAAATGCGAAAGTTTGTGAGTATGGATGGATGTTTGTTACTCTTTCACGAAAAAACTATTGGACGGATTTGGATGAAACTTCACAGTTATATAGGTTATACATCGGAATAACATATAGGCTACAATTTGTAATGATTTTATAAAATAACGATACATGTTAATAAAGTCGGAAAAAATCTGGCCTCTGAGAGCTATCTCGGCGTATGCTGCCTAAACCGTTAGAGTTACACAAAGATAATGTACCGTATTATTGTTTGTCTTTAATAGTTCTAAATAAAAGTCCGCAACAGCATATATCTATCTTTTATGTAGAAGCGTCTATGGCCAAAATTGTGAATCATAAATTTAATTAAATTGTGGCAAAACAAATTCCTCGCGAGCGAAGGCGCGGGCAAAAACTAGTAATATATAAATATGAATTTTACTCAGGTGGCACTATAAGTTATATATAGGCACTATAAGTATGCAATATCTGCAGGCTAATTATACAATTAGCCTGCAGATATAAGGAATGAGAAATACATTTCTGTTGGTGCTAATGACAAAATAATATTCCTAGCTGACAGTCAATTACAACTTGACACTGTTGCCTGTTGGCTAAGTCAAAGGCTGGATAAGTCTATCAACTTGATGTTTAACTTTAGGAACTGATTGTGATCATATATATTAATATAAATTACACAACACTACAACGGAAGAATCCAATTTCCAGCAATGCTATCTTTAAACTGCAACAACTGACTACCTAATATACTCTTATGATTTATAGAAACGTATCTAATAGAAAAAAAGGATAATATCGATGTAAAACTAGTCGATCGATCGAGACAGATATAAGGTTTAAAAATATATATTTTCTGTGTAATAATATTTTACTAAGTCGAGTAATGCAATTTTATTCCAAATAAGCAAATGCGCAATGTGATACAATGATGGCTGTTGTGTCTATAGAGATAGTTTAATCTTATTGTTGAAGTGATAGAAGAAATAGTGCAAATCCCACTAATCCGTTACTCACTCATAACAATTTATTTTTCAAAGAATCAAAATTGTGCTTATTTTAAGAAATCATTTATAAATGTTTGTTATCAGTAGCTAATACAGGCAAAGTCAATTTATTATAACAGCTATCACTGTGGCTTTTTTTAAATATAAATGCTATAAAATATTTATCAATTTAAACATAAACTGTACGTATATTTTCTTCTGTAATATTGTAAGCTTTAGACATTATTTGTGATCGTCTAATATTTTTATAGCGTTACGTACGGAATACATATCATAAAATATGTTGGACAACATTCTTCCATCATGTAATGAGCGGATGTCGGGAATCGATAGCAAAATTGTGAGCATATTTTATAATTTTGCATTTCGAGTTAATCCTAAATGAGCTTTGTACCGCAAGAACAAGGTTTGTTTTAAACAGCGAGAATATTTAAGGGGAAGCTATGAAGCACTAAGTTGCATCGAAATAAAGCCCTATAAACTATGAAATAGAAGCTGAATTTACATCTTCTTCACGAAAGACGTGCAATAAATATAGGTAATAGAAGTTGGCGCCAGCCATTTTAAACACGCACACGATAAGATCTCAAGTGTAGTCAACAGACTGCGGCTATTTTAAATTACACTTAATAATAATCCTCTAATCCTATTTGATCCAACAAATTTAGTTCTATGACGTAAAGTTAATCCATCCCTTAAAATAGCATGAGCCTGACAAGTATCCTTTGAAAAACTTTAAACCACAAGGCGTCGGATCACAGAGCGTTTTGCTATTTATACCTACTGTCATTACGTCCGCGAAGAAAAGGATATCCAGACGAGAAAAACACTTACGTTTAACATTCAAGTAATAAATATGCTTGCCCTTGATTCCTATGTCATCTTTTGATAATCATTCAAAATAGTTATGCATTAACATTGAAAGATTGATATTTCATCATCATCATCAAAAAAAAAAAATCATCTGGTGCCATCTTCAAAATGAAGTTCGGAGGTCAGCAGAAGAAAATTTTTTCGGCTGTGTGTCATCTTTTTTATTTCCCGGTATCTAAGTCCCGTTCACTCTCTTATATTATCCAATCCATTAAGACGTTGCCTTCCAGGCGCTCTTTTGCTGTACATCTTTCCTTCTGGGATCAACCTAGGAAATTTATACAGGGATCCTGTCTGCAGATGTCCGAGAAAGGCGACCTTTCTATGACGGTTTTCATCAACATCTGCTTGGTATTTAGCTTCACATTTTATTTTCTTTTCTTACATCGCCATAATACAGTATTAGCAGTAACCCTACTGCTAATACTGTACTTGGGTTAGGACAACTGTCCTAACCCCAGGTTGAATCTTTTCAGCGATCGAGTAACAAATCTTTGCTTAATTCAATCTAGTCTACGCTTCGCATAGAAATACTTTAACTACCCCTAATCAAATCCTTTTCATCATGCGTTACAATATAGTATCGTAATTTATATCATAATCGTTAATAGTCGATTGAACGGAAGGCTACGACCTAATTCACGCAAAAAAAGGTATGCATGCAGCTTAGTGATTCTTTTAAATCACTTTAAATTATTGAGTAAACTCTTCAATCAAGCAGTTAATATTCTATTAAAGCCACGATATATTCTGTAAAGTTTCTAAGTAATATTATCCTCTGACAGCATTAACATATTAAAAAATTTATCGCATAATAAGGCGTTTCCCTGAACTCCTTTCAAGGGAATTCTTGTATGACTTTAAAGAGAAAGAGTGTTTTTTCTTTTGAAATGAACCCATAACCAATTTACTATTCCAGACACGAGTATAGTTTAATCTTTTGTACAAGAAATGAATGAAAGTTTGATAAATTGGAACATACACTTTTATAGTATTTATTTCTTTTCGGAATAAATTCTAAGTAAATTTATTCGTAGTTACGTAGGTGCTTGTGTGGGTGGATATCTCATTACACAACATAAAAAACTAGTTCTTGGAAACTTGCTAGAATGTTTCTGGATAATGATTTTCTTCAACAACAAAATTTAATATGCTAAACTTTATAATCATTATAAGGAAATTATTATTTTTTTATATTCATGACATACAAAGTACAAAATCATTATTTCGGTTACCAGATGTATACAAGCAAAAATCAATTTTTTAGCTTCGAATTATCGAAAATAAATCTGCCTTTAGAAAATTTAATGCTTTTGAAATTAGAAATTAAATGCTTAAATCTATGTTATGATGACAATTATGTGCAATTACATAAACGACCCTATTATAGAATAAAATACCTTATTTTTATTTTGATTTTTCGTGAGTTTTACTTTTGTCTGCAAACAATGAACAATAAAGCAACACTAATAATTTATAGAATAAGGCGTTACATTACGGATATTTTTTTTTGTGTCGGATTTTAATTATATTTGAAAGACACTAGTTTAAATTTTGTAACAACGACTTTATACTCGTATTATATGAACAAATCTTCAAGATCTACACAATTATATTTCCTTTTCATGGGCTCAGGATGTCACCCATCTTCTTTTTAAAATAAAGAATGTTATTTATGTGTATGACATATTAACATTCGTGTACAATAGTTGAAGTTCGATGTCAGTGACCTATACCTTGTTTGAAATATATTAGTCACGACAACATGCAATGGTAAACAATCAATATATCATTGGATTACTAACTAAACTTGTATTTGTTTTATATAGGAAAAGTATATAAATTTATCGTTCAACTTATTATACTTAGTTTTTGTCCTTAGATTTCTAACAAATTTGTAGAATAAGGCGTTATTTTGCGATCAAAAAGTAATAATAAATTCATTTTGCAATAATTTGCGAAAAAGTAAATAGAAAATATGTACAATGCTAAATGTAGAGTTGACTATCCGTTTGCATGTCTGATACATGCAGGATTCGTAAAAACACATGCCCTATAAAACCTTCACCAACGCCACCACAATACACAAGCACTACACACGTTCATTATCACAAACACAACAATCGTTTCGCCGTGCAACCGATGCATCATCAAGAAATAGACTACACGAAAAAATTGCAAAACAACGCCTCACTCACACACAATAATCTTAGTTATATACTAATTATAAATATAATAAATAAGTTATATAATAATTCAACCCCCACCATTTATTTTGCCGAAGAACACGTGTAACAAGCTGGAACTAGAAACATTTATGAGAACATTAATGAGGGTGTCATTGTTATGTTTAATGATCTCAAGTTTCTCTCAAATGTTAAGTGGGAGGTTTTCAAAACTTTAAATACCATAAAAATCCGTATGGTATCCGGCTGAGAAGAATCGAGTACCCTCATTTCTTACCAAGGTGTCGTAGAAGGCGACTAATGTAAGTGTCGTATGGTATCCGGCTGACTAAAATAGACCACCCTCATTTCTTAAAGGCGACTAATTTAAGGTTACTGCAGGCAAGCGGCCTGTCGTAAAAAAACCTAGCCAAATCATGTTACAACATATTTATAACATGTGCCGACCCCCACTTAGAGTGGGATAAGGGCAAACATGTTGTCACATGATTTGGCTACGTATTTTTAAGACCGGCCGCCTACCTAACGTCAACTTACCTTAGTCGCCTCTTACGACGCCTCGGTAAGAAATGAGGGTGTCTATTCTATGCAGCCGGATACCATACGGTTGCATAGAATACTTTCTCATCATATATAAATATCCAATTTAAATTTTATGTATGTACTATTATGCAAATGTCGTGGCTGTAAAAACAAATTCTATACTCTATTCAGAACCAAACGTTGGAGACCAATAAAAATAAGTTTATTTAAACTACATTGGCAGAAACAACATCAACATGTATCACTGGGACGAGTTTCTCACATAGTACTAATACTATAAACTTTTTGTCGCTTAATAAAAAACGTTCACTATACGGTAGTATACGGAGGACACCTATCTAGACAGCAATCCTTACTTAGCGGTAAGGCCGTTTTCAAATAACTTAAGTTTGACGTGTTGTAAGCAGAAGCTGCTGTAAATACTTACTACTTGTATGCGTATTGTACTTTACTGACATTAATGTTTTTTAAAATATATCAGAAAAAAATTTCCGTTCAGTTACAAAATATATATACACTTCGAATTGAAAATTAAACGAAATTAAAACAATAAGAACATTTTATAATTTCGTGTGCTTGTGTTAAGAATGCGAGCATTATTATGTTTGTATAAATTATTAGTAAGCCACTGAAATGCATTAGAACAGATATGAACCAGAGCGAGGATTACAATCGTTTTCTCAGAGTCGTATTGTGTTAAACATGTAGGCCTTGACTTCAGGTCCCCAGCAGGCCTACAATAAACATTTTTTACGTCTCAATTGAAGACGTGAATGAAATTGTTTTGCTTTTTCATACCAAGACGTCTTAAAGACGCACACTTTAAGTCGTTGCCGAATGAGCGTTCTGAATTAGTCCTAAGAACATATGAGTAAAAGAGACAGAGTTATCAGTTAGAGTTAAGAGTTAATATAATGTTATCCTTTTCGGACATTACGACCCCAATGCAATTCACACTTCATGGTACGAAAAGAAAGTGGTTGGCGGTCGTTGCTTACGTCTTCAATTGAGTCGCAATAAGAGAGTTCATGGTAGGCCTGCAGGAATTTGTATAGTTTCAAAAGGCGTGTACACACAAACTGTCTATAATAAAGTGGTAAAGATCTAGCCAATTTTGGTGTCATGTATGTTATTTTCTTAATCAAATAGTTAGAAAGGTTACAACGGTTTTTATTAACGCTTGAAACGAAACGGCTTTTATTACAAATAAAACCAGCGAGGGATTTTATATAGGGCGCAGATTGTGCGTCGTACAGATTAAAAACGACAAAAAATGAAGAAAGACTTGAGAGCTCCTTTGTTGGCTCATAACATATATATAGGTACGTCAAATTTGAAAAACGTTTGTCACGCAATTGCCATACGACACGCGTTCCGTTTAGCCATAAGAAATATAAATTCTACAATTATTTATTAATTATTAATTAAGAATAAATTATAATTGCCTCACTAACACTGAAGGATATGTATTTAATACAATAAATAATTACGGCTATATTATTAGAGTATAATATTTATGAAAATAACGCGGGTTGTTTAAGATATGACAACTTATTTGGATAAAGGTTCCTCTCTCCTTTGGAGTTAAGGATTGGTCTCTAGACCCATTAAGCTGCTCCCGTGCAGATTGGCGGATTTAGAAACATATATGTATTATAATGTATATACATTTATACATTATAATCTATAATAATAGATTGAGATTACAAAACCAAATGAAGTTTAAAATGTTCGTGATTAAAACCTAAAGAATCGGTTAGAAGTGAATTCTAGTTACAATTTTACATCACTCACACAGAAACTAATACTTAGTATTAGTTTCATATATTCAACAAATTACCATGTTTGACGAACTCTATTGTAATTCAAAAGTTATTATAGCAATAATTCTATAAAAAAACTTATATTCAAAACCCATAGCATGATTTACCAGATGAACACTACGTCATTTTTGATTAGAATTCAACCCTAAAGCTAACTAATAAATTATGAGTCATTACTCTAAATTAGTTTAGTTCCGCAATGGTATTTAGAATCTGACAAATTGAATCACAAAGCAATTTGCAGTTACTAAAACCATTTAATTTTATGAACCAGGTCGCCATAACTAGACTATTTATAATTATGAAGTATGTAGTTTATAGAGGTAGGCTTTAGTTTGCAAAATTCTACACTACGACAAAAGGAAAGCAAATATGTTTGTACTTCTTACGTATAAGTTTAATACATGTTATGTTGTATGTAACGAATAATACAACCTAGTTTTGTATACATATATCGTTTAGCTCAGTGTTGATCGTTACCTTAACGTATTAAAGAATTTATATTCGCCTCCTAAATTTTCAATTTATAAAGCTTATTTATGGAATTATCAAAGAGAAATAAAATCAACTTTAATGATGTTAAACATCTTCCAACATATCAGTTAAATTTAAATTTAAAATATTCTTGATTCAAGTAGAGTTTAAGAGTCGTTAAATATTATTAAAGAAGCTTTCACTGATTCGGAATTCTGCCCCTACCGAAATTTCGAGGATATTGTTTTCGAGAATATCGTTTACAAGAAATTTCGAGGATATTGTTTTCAAATACAATTATACAATTGGATAAAATTCATCATTGCAGTTTAATTATTTACAATAATTTTTAATAATCCTTATACAAATGGACGCTGGTAAAACCGTTAGGCGTTGAAATGATATAAATATAATTGTTAGAGATTAACGAAATAATATTCAAATTAGTAGATTTTTCCTTTAATAGTTTTATAAAAGAAAAAGTAAAGTAACAGCCTGTTACTATGCCCACTGCTGGGCTGTGGCCTCCTCTCTCCGTTTTAGGAGAGAAGGATTGGAGCTAAGACCTACCACGCTGCTCAAATGCGGATTGGTAGGTTGCACATATCCCTAGAATTCTCTAGAGATATGCAGGTTTCCTCACGATGTTTTCCTTCACCGAAAAGCGTGTGATAAATTACAATTATCAATAAGACACATAAGTTTTAATAGAAAAACTCATTGGTGCCTGCCCGGGTTTGAACCTATGTCGTCTCTAGAGAGTCGCACGGTCTCACCGCTGGACTATCACAGCTTTTAATAGTTTTTACACAAAAAATTTTAATGGTTACACGATGCTGCATCATCTCATAAACAAATATAAAATAAATATAGGTCAATGATTATTGAATTTTTTTTTATTTTATTATAGTTTGTGGAAATTGAAAGTAAGTCTTGTCAGTTTGAATAAACTAAATAGGATATCTAGCTTCAAAATTCTTGTAAAGTAAATACTTTTCTAAAACTACGAACATTGCATCGAATAAAGGATTGAAGTAAAACGAAACTGATAGATTGAAAATGTCAAGTTAAAATTAGTCTGTTAGCGTTCTCTTAGGAGAAATTTTAAAAGAAATCTCTGCGTGAAATTGTTTGGCACTTGCCTTCATATTTTATCACTATCGAATGCAAATCCGGTTTATCTTATTTCGTACATTTCAATGGTTGCAGAGGATTTATTGCTTCCTCTTGATAATAAATGGCCCAAGAGAATCAGAGAATCTAAGTTCACTTTTAAAGTTATCTTTACAGCTTTGTTAAATCATATGACGATGATATAAAAATGCAGACATATTTCACATACTTTCTCCTTTTATACAATACATTTTCTCCAATAAACTAAAATAACCAAAGCCTGATGATTACTTTTAATATTCAATGAGTTAAAATATGTAAAAGTCGAACCGTATATTGATTCAAACATTGTGGTAACAATATAATCAATAAATATACAGTTTGTTATACAGAAGAAATTACATTTAATCTATATATTAAAATTTTTATTGATTATAATTACATTTAATCTACATTATTAAAAATACCATGTCAGACAAAGCAATTGGTATCATTAAAATATCCTTTCTTGATCTATTAACACTAATTAACCAATGAGAATCAGATGCTTTAGTGCATAAAGAAGGCTAATAATATAATTTCATATGATTATCGCTTTTACCCATTTTTTTATGCAACCGTAATATATAAATTATTAATTTAACTGTCACATAAAAAAAATGCAGAGTATGTTAATTTAGATCTACGGGCAACTACGTAATATGTCGTCTAAAAATGTAAATAAATAGTCGTTAAATGTATGTACCAAAGAACTAAATTTATGTAAAATACTGTTTCGTAAACTTAGATATGTAGATAAACAGAGTAACGACTTTATTACGCATAACACTCTATTTATTATAATTTATTACAGACTGTCATCTATGTAACGGCTCAAAAAAAAATTTCAATTCCAATCATTACGGTGCTACCGGGCAATCTTGTAGATCTAAAAGTAACAAACGTGACATGTTTACGCAACATGTGGTGTACAAATACAAATTAGCCATTTAGTATTATCTGCAGACTAGCTTTAAATGATGGACATATACGATTTGTAATTACAAATGAAGATCAATAAAATCACTAGAAATGTCTTCGAGATATATTTAACTAGCGGGATAGAGTTAAAAGTGAAATAAGCACTGAAAAGACGTATATGAAGTTTACAGCCACCGCCTTACTCCAATGCCGGCAGCCAAGTAACACAATATTTATTTATATAATGATTCTTTAGGCCTATGCTGGTTTTAATACATCAGAATATTTTCCCTCATCATAAAACAGGTGAAAAATTGTAAATACTAATTAATAAGTTGTCGTCCGAAAATTACATACCTATGGTAATCATCCATTATATAAAATCATAAATTAATTAAATTAATCAATTTTTTTTTATGTGCTCTGTGTTAGATGAGAAGATCCTGACTCTTACTAAAATACTTACTCTGTGATATATTCATTATGAAAGCTTTAAGAATATTACAATTAACGGCAAATAGTGCAAGAAAATGGAAATTTTAGAAACTTTCATCTAAAATGTTTGTGATTTAACAAACAATGTTGGTATTCAAGGTTAACTGAAAATTTTACGATAGCATCTATCTCTTAAAAATAGCTTTCTTTACCTGGTTTAGCCGAAAGTTAGATCATGTGCCGCTTATCAAGGGTGCACCGACACAAATACAACTGTGATCACAGAGTTTTCTTTGAAAATGTGTCTATTTGAAATTTTCAAATTATTTCCCACCTTTCGGAGACAATAATTCCAGTGAAGGATACATGTTTCTAGAGATATGCAGGTAGCTTATTTCTAGAGAATTTCCAGTTTTAATGTATAAGTTACAAATCCAACTTGCCATATCAATCCAAGCTGTAACCCTTTTTGGAAAAAGAAGAGAGAAGGCCGCCCGGGAGTGGGATAATAACAGGTCGCTCCTTTACTTTAATACTTTTAAATATACCAATTCTAAATTATGCAAAATGTGCACGTGGAATATGGTAATTGGAAAGCTGTTATGATGGATACATTATTAAATATATATATTACAAACGCTAGTTACTCTATGCACATAATTTTTTATTATTCAATACTATATAATTTAAACGAATAATGTAACTCTACAAACTATTATGATACAAAATATTCTAGCTCTAAGGAATATTCTAGTTTTACTTAGATAATAACGAGCGCGACCATGTATGACATGACCTGCGTACACCCTATCGCCGATTATTAAGTGAGCTGATCATAAGCTGAGGGATAATGTACACAATAATAAACATTACCTTTAACCTCGACGAAGACATGGTTAAACACTAGACATTTGTTATACAAATTTACTGCCAGGTGTCTTGTTAATACTAAAAAATAAAACCATTCAAGTTTCTTACAAACCATTGGAACCAGTTAAACTGGTTTTTGTTTTAGCAAAAAATAAATCAATTTAATCACCGTTTACTGATATTTGCAAAAGAGGATTTCGCGTTTCTAATTCGAAATTGTCTGTAATTAACAAACGAAGAGTACGCGTGACCGTTTCGTATTCTTATCGTTTCTAGATTTTTTAATTCAGTTATATGTTTCACTTTCTCCGATGAGTCTGTCCCACAACTTCTCATTCGTCCACAGATTAGACAGGTGATCCGTGATTATCTGTATTAAGCTCCATTAGTGTTTAACTCGATACTGTTTCGCTCACCGGTTTGCAGTTATACAATACATTGCAGGACTGGGAAGTTTTAATGCATTATGAAACTACTGATTTACGAGTTAGTTACTATCCCAACATTTTTGACTAGACAATGGAACGACATTGTTACAAAATAACCGCGATTAAAGCATTTCCACAGTTCTTAAGAAGCTAAATACTGGGGGTAACTGGCTCGAAACAGATATTTGAGTACAGTATTCTAGTTACCATTCTTAACAGTGCCACCATTCGTAACTCTGCTTCCAATGGATTATAGATAGAAGATATTTTCTTCGACCTTATCCGAAGCGTAGGACATTATTCTAGGAAATTTAGTTCAAATGATATCACCTAAAAATCATACCTGGAATCTTCTACAGCCCTAAAATATGAAAATTCGGTTCTCGGGTAAATTGAAGTTTTACATTTACAGATACAGATCCTATAGCGCGGTACATATCCGATTAATCATGATTAATGTCGTCTTTCGAACTCAAAGAATGCGTTTTTCGGTGCGTGATCTTTACTCGAACATCTTTAAACGGTTATTTGCACTATGTAAGTACTCAATTCTAATAAATAAAAGTCTCACTAACTACTACAAACCATACAAATCTCTTTGATTTTCGGTATATATTTTTGTGGTAATTTTATTTCTAATATATAAATAAATTTAAAAAAAATGTATGTTGCTACCACTGTACAGATCAGTTCGGTTTCTTGACAAAACAAACAATATGGATAATTTTACTTCTTCATATGACTTGATCAGTTAATATTTTCTTGAAACTGCAATCATGCATTTTACATAACTGAGCGCAAGTCGCTCGGTGTGTACAAGGTAGGTGCAAGGGCAGGCTGCGGTTAACATGGCTATCGAATTCAAGCAATTGACCACAAGATCGTAATGTATAGAATGTCACTTCAATACCATGTCCTTCAATTACTTTGTATTCTACTTATAAGCGTTAATTATATCATCTTCATCGGCTCATATAAAAATCATCAAAAGTAAACTGTTACTCGCTATTTGATTTAGAAAAGCTTTTTGCTCCTCCTAAGAAGGACGCAGAACTTTCAAATTTCGAAACGTTTACATTTACTGCAAATAGCATGACGAATTGTAAATAGTTTACAAGTTTTGAGTTTATATATTAAACTTAATGGTGCCTAACAAATATTCCTTTCAAATATAAAATAAATAAACAAAAAACAATCGATACAGCGTATTTTTAAGTTTCCTAGCACCTACGTCTTGATATTTATATCGCTTTATGTGATGGATGTTTTTTTAAGTCGTAAATAAAAATATTTAATTGATGACGGCCTATTTATGTCAAATGCAATATATAATAAGCGTTGACAATTCATAGTCCATTATAATTAGAGCTGACAATAATTGACCACAAAAAACACCTCAAGTAATGCGGAAGCACTGTACAAAACTATTTTTCTACTTTAATAAACGTGATACGAGTACAATTCGTAGAACATACGACTGCTTCTTAATTTGGCTGTAAAACGTCATGAGGCATTAGTGGACATTACATTAGATAATCATTTGAATGCCTCACTGTATCCGTTCATGCACGCGTCAATCCGCCTAAGACGAGACGAACACGAGCAATTAGATGACATTGGTCATCGTTGATCTAAGTGAGAGATGAAAGTGACTGATACGAGGCAATATCAGATCCGTCGTGAACGCGCCACGAACGCCACGCTACATGTCATATTCCTGTCAATGTACGCACCGCATCTTTTCTGCCAATTACAACACATTACAATGTTCTGAGAAGACTTATCGCTTGTATATGAAACCTCGGGAGACATGTATAAGTATTGATGATAGAAAAGTATTTTTTTAAATTATTTAACTCTTTTTGGACCATTGTATTTAATAAATCCTGGAGAGCCCAACAATATTGGAAAGAGCTCAATGACCTTCGTTACCAGAAACTTCTTCAGAAATACAAAAGTAATAATAAAATTATTTTGCTATAACCTGCGATACGGTAAGTAGAAAATATATATAGTGCAAAATGTACACCGGACTATCTGTTTTTTTATACCCGTTACGTGCATGATTCGTAAAAACACATGCAGAAACCTCTACCACTGCCCCCACAATACACAAGCACTACACACGTTCCCTATCACAAACTCAACAGTTGTTTGGCCCCGCAACCGAAGTATCATCAGAAGATAGACTCCACGACGAAATCGCAAAGCGAAGCATTATCCAAACAAGCATTGTTATATAGCAATCGTATCATCCCCACCATTTATTTTACCTCTGAACACGTGAACAAGCTAGAACTTGAAGTTCAAAAAAAAATGGATAGTCCACTATACATTGAACACTATTTATTTTTTCTATTTACTGTATTGCGGATTATAGCAAAATATTTTTATTATTACTTTTGTATTATGGATCTCCGCAAAGTAACGCTTAATTCTAAAAAATTATTCTTCAAAAATGTAATACCAAAATGTACCGAGAAAAAGTGTTCACAAGTGTTTTTTTTATTATTATTTTATTTAAAACACTTTAAAATAGAGCTTTATACGGATTTATTTTATATCCGTCACATACTAGTAGAGAACAAAATGAAATCGCTTTGATTCATCAGTTTTACGAAATATTCATTATAACTAGCACAATCATCATGCAATGAAATTCTCCTTACATTTATAATTCAATACAGCATATTATCTTATCCTCGGGCCTAGATAAAGAGCGAACTCAGGTCATTTTTGTCACTAATGAATGAATTTAAATAAATCATCGTTATTTTATAGGTAATTATGTAAATTACCGAAAAATGATATCAGGTTTATTCTGTCTATATAATTATTAATATAATTCGCAAATATTTAAAGCCTTCATGATTAATTTATACTCAATGCGTTCTAAGCATCTATTCGTGTAGGTTTTTATTGATGTTTTCATTAGTGTTAGAACTCATTATAGTTTTAAATTATAAAACAAGTTCACAATGGTGAAGTTAAATTGGTAACGTGTTGATACCGTTACATATATTTTAAAAATTTTGTCTGAGTGAAATTGATCGTTTATCATGACATAGAACTTTAAAAACTATGAACTCACCACTCACAGTTCTTTTTTTAATAATTTTAAACACTTCATAGTCTCGTCACAAGTACTAAATTTTGTCAAATTTGTTTGACAGACAAAAGATATTTTGAAACTGTCTTGACCATTATCTACAACAAGCCTTCGTAAGATGAAAAAGAGATTAAACATCAGTTCCATTGCTTTATCTTTATCTATGATTGCTGATAGGTCGTTATATCGTGGTTAGACTGTACAATTATTCGATGAACCCTGTCTGATTGTATGCTAAATGCTTTCACTGACCAATCGATTGTGATTGATTCATTATATCTATCACTAAATAACTATTATTGATACTCTATTCGCGACTATCAGGCAAAGTATTTCTATCTTTCTTCATTGAATTAATAAATAACATCTTTATTAAGACATGATATATATTTAATATGATTTCACATTACATTTTTAACGGTAAAAGACTTGCACTTGATTACTGTTGTACGCTAAGAATTATGTAATTTAAATTATTACCGCAATTTCCTTAAGACTTGACATCATTTTCTTATACATTTAAGTCACTTGATACATAAGATGTAAAATAACATGAACAAAGTCTTCTTTGACCAAGAATTGGGCTCGATTTTCAATTGACAATTACATAGCTTGTGGCTTCAGGATAAAGCAATACGATGACTTCCGATAAGAATGCTGGGATCATATTAATTAATGATTCAAATTTAACTCTTCTCCTTTTCTCTAAACCGTAACCTAAAAAAGCAACAGTAAGAAAACTTCTATTATTTTCATTTCTTATTTCGTTTTTTCCTTATCCTTCCGCCAGTAGTCCATTTTAATGTTTATATTATGATTATATTTCTTATCTATGTCGTCTCTGGGTATATTGTTGGTATTGTTTAATTTTGAAATTTGTAAGTTTTTTTTCTTCTGTCTTACTCTTCGACTGATGTACCAACCGATCCTTCAGAATTCACCTTCTGTAGTATATCAATTTTTCGCAATTCAAAATTGTTTTAATATTAACTTAACTTACTTATACCTTTCATTAATGTAAATTGTACTGTAGAGCTTAATTTGAACCAACAGCTTTTTTATCTTATACCTTGAAATATATACTTGGCGCCTATACGAACGTGTTCAACTAGATATATTTTCTCTTCCTGCGCACCACTTCACAGCTTGACGCAAGAACGAGCGGAACGCTGGCGCCACTAACGCGATCAAGTTATTAGATTTATTAGTTACTTACATCTTATCGGTTGATACACCTGTATCCTATTAAAGGAGCCTACACAAACTCCAATTTGTCAGACTGCTTGTATTAGAGATAATTTCGTTTAAACAAAAAAGAAACACCGCCGACACCCTCGTAATCTTTTTCGTAATAAATTGAATGTAAAATATTAATTGGTATTTTATTCCTTATCTGTAAATACCAATATGTTTTTCTTGCAATTTGACATATCGCACTGTCTGTATGCCCTTTAACATCATGGAAAGACAGAGGCCATTTATGGAGCATTACGTAATTGCACTCGCCAATTAGTTATTGCTCTTATGTTGCCATTCATTCTTAGAGACCTAGTTTATTTATTAGCGTGCTCTTGAACTTGTTATCGTTTTTATAAATTACCAGTAGCCAAAAACTATTAAAATAGCTTCCGTTTCGAGGATCTAATAAAGTATGTTGTTTATAACGAACAAACCATTCATTATGTTTGCAAATTTCTCCGATACGCCTTAAATTTGCACCTGTCTCCAGCTTTCACATGTAGCGAACTAGTGCCGTCACATTCTGTTTATTGTGGGACGTTATCTGTGGATCGGCTATCGAGTGGGTGTGGGTGCTTGGAGCTTTACGTACAAGGTCCGGACATTGAAACGATTGCCTTAAAGCTATTATTGGAATCAATATTTATACATTTCATTTCTAATCTACGAATCTAATAAAAACAGCAATCGACGACGAGTCACCGAGAAGTCATGTATGTCACGTGTAAATCGTAAAACGAAAATCAATGTTCATTTCCTACACTATCCTTAGTGTATTTGTGTATTTTGTGGATATAAGTAAAAAAGTAAGCCTTTTACTATTCCACTACTGGACATAGGCCTCTCTCTCCGTTTTTTTGGAAAGAAGGGCTGTAGCTATGAACTACCACGCTGCTCCAATGCGGATTGGTGGGTTAAATATATCCCTTGAATTCTCTAGAGATCTGCAGGTTTCCTCGCGATGCTTTCCTTCGCCGATAAAAGCGTGTGATAGATTGCAATTATCTATTAGACACATAAGTTTTAAAACGAAAAACTCATTGGTGCCTGCCCGGGGTTTTAACCTATAATCTTCTCTAGAGAGTCACACGGTTTCACCGCTTGGCTATCACAGCTTTTGTGGATGATGATTAAATTTTATTAGAATTCAACAACTTATTAAGAACATAGTGGGAGTCAGCAACTTAGTAACAAGAATACAAAGGGACAATAACTATTTATATAATGTAAATTGTAACAGTTAGGAAAAATTAGCATCAGTAAAGTTAAATCTTAGGCCACGCAGAATTTAGTCGATATTAAAGACTCATTGTATCCTATTTCAAGTGTTTTATGAAATGCCAGAGTCTATGGAAACGTTCATTTATCAATGTATGGAAGTATTGCACTGTTTTACTTGCCTTGTTAGTGTCTATTTTGAAATATGAATTGGTTAGTAACTAGGGCGAAGTACCCACGCTTAGGGCGCTAATCTCGAGGGCGCTGTGGGTCAACAGTTCCTATCGTATTTCATGTTAACTACAACATAATACAAATACATACTTGTCCATTTGTCATCTTTATTAACAACTAAATCATTAGTAAACTATAAAATAATATTTCATTGATAAATTGATTTTGTTATTAACTACATCAATCTCAGTTTAATCAGAGTAACAGATTGAAAATTCATATCCGCTGCTCATTACAATCAAATATTTTAAAAAATATTGATTTTTGGCGACCTCGATGCAGTGGTTGGTTTCCAGGTCCCGGGCTTGATTCCGGTATAAAACCTAATGTGTAATTTTAAAATCGTCTCAATTTACTCGGTCAGTTGACGGCAGCTCTGGGCATTGTTAATGTAGAAGCCGAAATTTAGCACTACATCTTTGCATACCGGGTCGAAGACCAGTAGGGAGGCCCAAGACAGGATGGAAAGAAGTAGTGCTAAAAGATAAGAGGGCATGCAAAGTAACCGACGATGAGGTCCAGGATCGAGCGAAATGGATGAAAAAATAAGGCAAGCTGATCCCACCACCATGTGGGATGAATAGCTAGGAAGAGAGATCTTAGACTGTATATTCACTTACCTTCAAGATAATTGTCCCTTATTTATATATTTCTAATCATATAGCAATTGTACGTAAACCTCCGATTCACTTCGCTATGGCTACGTATAAAATTTGCATTTGCAACATCAATCGAAAAGTATTTACATCCTATATTTCTATTTTTAGAGCCGAGACAAACGACAGGAGAATTTTTATAAACGAAGATATATATACAGCAACTCAACATGTACTCGAATGTACCAAAATAGCTGGCTATTTCTTTTGATTAATATATAAGTGTTGCCACGCCAAAAAGCACCCCTGTCGGGACTTTGGAAAAAAAAAATATTCTCTACAAATTATATGTTTTGATTAAGCTTTTTTAGCTTTCATATAATATAATATAGTTTACACTTATTTATAGTTTAATAATTAAGTTAAGTTTAATAAGGCTTAATGGACGCAATACATATAAGGTCTCTTATATGCTACATTTATATTATCTCAAGTAATATAGCTAAAGATCCGATGATAAATAATTCAACTTGAGGAAAAAAGTGGTCTGCACAAGCTATATTTTGCTATCTATTAAGATATTTCAATTTATATCGTAGTACGACTTGAATGATTGATGTATAGTTTTACTGCGAAAGCTTGTTCCTACTGGTTTTTGCTTTTTTTCAACATGTCATGTTAAATAATACCTAACTATTCATACTTCCACACAGTGGCGTAGCTAGGTAACCAAAGGCCCTGGGGCAAAAAATTAACTTGGGCTCGAACTAAACTATTTAGGATTATTTGTTTCGTATTCGTCGTGTTCCAAATACGACGTACATCAGCGGAGAGGGGACAAGGCAAGCTCACAAGCCCCCTGAATTTGGGGAACGGAGCAGCAGTATATGTGGTTTCTGTGTATAGAAATAGTAGAAGCTCTAGAGTACGACATCCATATTTTTAACTTAGTTCTGAAGCCCAAGCATACTAAGTAGCTAGTATAGATAAAAAGTAGTTTTAAATAGATAAATATGTGGGACACTTACACACACGGTCGTCCGTCCCCAAAGTAAGTAACTTAATACTTGTGTTACAATTACAACCGGTAGATATACTACATATATAATTTTAAATACATACTTAAATACAACAATACACCCAGGCTCGAAGAACCAACAAATTGTTTATAGAAAATGTTGGCCCTGGGCGGGAATCGAACCCGCGGTCCGCGGAGCTGAAGGCAGGGTCACTACCCACTGCGCCAATAGACCAGTCAACTTTATTTGCGAAATTCTATCCAAGGAACCTTGTGCTATATCCCAATTAAAATAGTCCAAAATAAAATCGATGATTTTTTAAATTCAAATCTTTTTTTGTTTTTAGTACCGAATGACGTACCTATTTATCGATATTGCTACTATACTCCACATAAACAAAGTCGTCGAAGAAGAGTAGTGTTAAAGGTAGTGTAGTATACACGGTGCGAAATATATTCTATAGCCAAATTGTTTATTATATACAATAAAATAAACAAATATTTGAACTTTTACCCTAACACAAAACACATTGCTAAAAATAAAATTATTTCAAGGTTGATGCAAATGGACTATGATCAAACTGAAAATATTATTTTATCTCTTATTTAAAACACTGTCAAATTCACATAAACACACATAACACTTACTCACGCCTTACCTATATACATACTTTACCTACATGAAATTCGCTTATTTTAAGACATACATTCTCACTACACACATCCACAGGCACATACACACGTCTGTAATTTTAGTTTCAGTCTTTTTTTATGTTTTCTTTTTTACTTTAACTTAATAACCTTTAGTATATTTTTTTTTTTATTCTTTTTTTTATTTTAATTTTTTACACCTATAGGTACATATGTAAGTTGAACCAATTAAAGGTGGGCACTGGTTCCCAAAATACAGCTTAAACTAGCTTGGGAGCCAAGGACAATAATTGTACATGTGTATTTTTAAAATATTAAATAAATAAAATAAATAAATAATTTCGTAATTTCGTAATATTTTATTAAATATATTTAATTATAGAGTTTTTAGAGAGAGATATGAGGAGAAGGTCTTGAGTTTGTACTACCTAAATACGCCCGGAGTTAAAAATAATATGTTATGTAAAAATGGGAATATCTTTAAATTTACACTGCTATTACAGATAGATATATAGACTATCTGATCTCTACTGTCAAAATAAATCAAAATAAATGAGTATATTCAAAGTAGAGGGTATTTGAGATTACAATCAAATACAAGTATTTGATTGTCTTTCAAACCAACAGGTGCTCGTACACCTGTACTTTGTTATATTACTTCTAATTAGATATTATAATTTACGATAACCCGATTTTTTTCGTACTCGAGAAAATTATCGAACTTTATAATAAATGATTGATGAATAAATGAGTGACGTTACATGGACAGCAAAAAGGGGAAAATATCGACGAAATTACATATGAAAATTACATTTTACTTAGTTTTAAGAAAAACTAATAAGTTTTACCAAATACGAAACTAAAACTTATCAATATATATAATGTAGATTAAACTCCAAATTGCTAGAAGAATTAAATTTTTTGGTTATATCAAAAAAATAATTTTGCTATAAAACATGGATTGACGAAATAAAATAACAACTTAATATCGTAATAAAGTTTTATTTAACTTTACTGTAAATTTTCTAATTCAAGTACTTACATATTATATTTACAAGTTACATTCTTAAAAATAACTTAAAAGGTTTAATGCGAGGTTTACACTTTAAATACAATATTTACAATCGATTTTGTATTTATAGATATTATAATTTAACTATTAGCATTCTTAAGGCATATGAAAGACAATACATTCAAAATTCCAAATAACTATATTAATATTACTAAAACAATCTGAAGTTTTTCTACTAAAGAGGTAAATTTAAGCCGCTGTTTCAAATTTATATTAGTTTCCCTAATAACACACACGTATCACACAAAGATTTATTAGTAATAAATCATTATTGACTTAAACGCTTTTTACTAAAATGGAAATTTCTTATGGTTACAAATATATCATGGGCATACTCGTTGTTTTTTTACAATATATTCATTAAATTAATTTAATAATGCGATAAATGAAAAAAAAAAAAGATTTTTCTACGCGAAATGCAACAATTGAACTTCTGGTTATCATTTTAGTTAAATATTCTTTCATCAATTATGATAATATACGTTTTAAACCTGAAATTAATTAATCATTTAATGATCATTATTGGAATTCTAAACCATTGTTTCATTTGAAGGTGAATATGTAAAATATATGTACAAACATTCATATTTAAATATTTAAACTAAACAGTCTATTAAGGTAAATCTATATAAGACATAATCTTAAATACTAAGTGATGGTCGTTTCTTTCGCACACTCTTACTATTCTTTCCAAATATCGTTCCGATAACCTGTAAACAAAAGTTAAGTTTAGTTTACCTATTTATTACCATAAATTGTATTATACGACTAAGCACAGAATTATAATATATAATATTTGTAATTTAAGCAGCTTTAAACAAATCAAGTAAAAATATATAATATTAATATTCGTAATTTAAGCAATTTAATCAATTGTTGAGTTTGTGATAGTGAAGATGTGTCGTGCTTGTGTATTGTGGTGACGGTGGTGGAGGATTGTGTCTGTGTTTTTACGAATCCTACATTTATTGGGTATGAGAACGGATGCTTTACATTTAGCAATATATATTTTTCTATTTACTTAATTGCGGACTTCAGCAAAATAGTTTCATTATTACTTTTGTATTACGGATTTCCGCAAAGTAACGCCTGATTCTATAAATGATTACCTAACAACAGGACTAGCAAGAAACTTGGCGGTTAATCTTTTGAACCCTTTTAATTAAACTGTTGTGGTCTTGTACGAAGCTGAAAGTATTTTCAAATGCAAGTATAATATGCTATAGATACAAATTCCTTACACTTAGTTTTAACCTCTGTGTAGGCAAATTTAGTAATACCTTAGAGACGGAATAGGCGGCGAGCTTGCGCCTCGGTGTAGGTAGTAATAAAGCAAGTGCACGTGCTTCCCGTAACAGGGCATGGAAGGCTAGTGCAGCACCAGCGCACGACTCCGCAGCAGAAACTTCGTAGAACTGGCAGCCGAACCGCAGTGACAACTCCTGGCCCTCCTCTGCGTGGACCTCCCTGAGAAAGAATCATTGCTTTATCTATTGTGATTATTTGTTAACCCTATTTGAGAGCCTTATCCTCATTACTGTTTTTCAACGGCTTTCAGTGAATTAGTACTATTTGTAGGAAATCATAAATGTCAGAACGATTTTTCATTCTAAAATTAAAGTCTGTTCAATCTGTACACGTCTTTGTTAAGGTAATGGTCTTATTTGATTTATGATATGAAATTTGAGTCTTAAAAGTTTTATATGATGTTTCAACTTCTTCAAATGTCGGTGTAATTTTATAAACTACATTTATAATATAGAATAAGGCATTACAAATTAAAAACATTACGATGATGGATTAGATATAGAGGAAAAAGAATTGTTAAACATACTTTTATTTAATTGCGTTTACTTAGGTCAACAAATTAAATGTGGATGGATATATGACTAGAGGGAGGTCAAAAATAATATGGAAGTGAAGTGTGAAGTATAAACATGAAAAAGCATAAAGAAAGAGCAGCGAGCAAACTCTAGAGTTCAGGTATGATAGAAGAGAATGGAAGATGAAAACGTGTTGTACCTACCTCACTCAGAATGGGATAAAGGTAGGAGAATGATGTTGACATAGGTCTACAAATATATTAACTCAAGTTCATTATCGTAGGTTAATCTACCTCGCGTGTTCGAGGTCACGTTTGTTGCCCAAGAGAGTAATAGCGGCGCAGCTGGGTAGTCGAGCCTGCGACAACAGCGACAAAAGCTCGGCCGCAGCCAGGAAAGAACGCCGCTCGCAAACGGAGTACACCACGGCAAAAGCGTCCCCCCATCGCACATGCTCGCCTAGGCATCCACGAATCTACAACAAATTATGAATTCACAACTACACTCACATAGGAAATGGCATCCTCAGGTTATATCTAAAACCAAAACAAACTTTGCAATAACTAGATCAGCTTGCTGACTAAACACACGAATAATATTTAACAGATCAATTAGAAACTAGTCAGTCTATTAAATATCAACGTTGAATTCATTAAACAGTTAATGTCACGAGTCAAGTTTTGCTTTGCGCAATTATAATAAATGAAATTTCAAGCATAGAATATACGATGGGGCTAACATGTATCGTAGATATTTAAGTCCCTTAAAAATAAAGATATGTAAAAAAAGAATAGGATAAAATAATAGGTTTCAAAATTTTATAAGTATTCTTTTTAAAGTTTTAAACATTTTCTTTTTTATTTTACATAAAGCAGAAACACTTCTTTTGCGATCCCGTAATAAATGAAGTTTGTATAAGCCACTATCATCTTTTGTAACCTTAAGACTTTGTAAGTGGAAATATAACTAAAATTTACGAAGCTCTAAACTATCGTGTTAATGATAGTTTAATTTTAGAATATTTTACGCAATCCAATGGGTACAAACGATAATAGTTTATACCGTAGTCCGACGGATAATGTATCATACAGTTACTTATAACTCGCTTTATAATAAATTTCATGTAATTAAATCGTACGCAGTAGATCAAGCGGCGCCCCAAGCCAAAGAGTAAGAGACGATCCTAAGTTTTTCAATAACCGAACTACATACACGCGCCAAGTTATATTTTGTATTTATCATAGCCGGTGGAACAAGGAGGTTATAACAGAGCGGTTGCAAAGGTTTTTTTGTTAATTATATATAGTTATTATATATTTTAAATATCTTAATGCAGTGAAGTTAGTAAAAATTGCGGTTTGAGAAAACAATATCGATATATTGTATTGATATCTGTATGATATCATTTACCTACCATAGTCCTTTTTAACATAATCATCACTCGTTAGTTTACTATACAGAACTAAGTAATAGGAATAAGCTGTAATTATAGTACTAAAATTCTGAGTGATAGCGGTGGTCTTATTTAAAATTACAAATAAGGAACTAAATTAATATATGTCAGTGTACTAGATTCTTATACGATCACGCAACTATATCTTGAGCTATAAGCTGTCAGATTAACATCTTCATTGTTTACCGTTTAATTAACTTTGTCCCATCTTTCTCTTCATTATACACTTCCTATTCGGCTTAATAATTTGCGTCTGCCTTAACGATGTTAATAAAGTACAACACACTGTACTGGTTGGCTAAATATAGATTTAACGCTTGCATGCACTGTTATACGTATAGAGGTATTAAGGGCATAATTAAAACTAAAGCTTTTTAAAAATTGCAAAGTTATATTTTACGTAATAAATTCCCTATTCTTATATTCAAAAAGGCTACGGGTATATAATGTTGTCGAATGAAATTATTACATGTACACACAATAATATTTTTCTTTATATCGTTAAGTATTTCAGATATTGGAAATAATATATCTAATCGATGTTTTTTATTTAACTTGCTCCATCATCATCAACGACATCGTTATCGACTAAGATAAAATCAGACAGTATTTAAACTTCCCCTTATATCAGTTATCTTCCAATTAAAAAGTAAGAACATGTTTTACATAATTCTCAAATTTATTATCATAATAGCTTACCGCACAATTTGAAGTGTCTAATATTTCGACTTCTGACACGGCTCCGTCGAAAGCTACTCTGTGCGTGTAGAGGAAATCTGTAAGAAATTTATTTTTTAATATACTTTATCCAATTGCCTTTAATGGAACAGAATATTTAACAGAATTTTAAAATGGTATCTTTGCCTTGTAATCGGATGATATGTTGTAGTCTGGGGTAGTGCTTTAGAGTGCATTTAAACTACAACATCTTGATTTGATAGGCATAGAAATTTCTATGTATTTATAAAATTAGTAATTAAAGAAAATGTGATGCTCGAACTATAAGCCGTCACGACGTTTATGGGTTTAAGCAACGGGGAGACACCAATAAAAATTATGTGCTTTAATAAAGCGTTGATAAAACAATTTGTCATTCGCTTTGCAATGTAGGATAACATCGTCAGTAATCTTGCATAGTCTTAGAAAATTTCTAGGATATGTATAATCTGCCATTTCGTACTCAAACAACATAGTGGGTATAAGTTTAACAGAAGAATCGTAAAAAGCCGCTACTTTATAAAAATCATCTATTATTAAAATATTTATTAAAAAATAAGTTGACTTAAACTTATATGATATATAGTAATTGTTAGGTCTGACATTTGCATAGAGTAATAGGCAGTCCTGTGAGTGTCACTATAAATAATGTGAGGGTAGATTAGATTCGTATACTTATCTGGTCTACAAATGCGCAGAGAAATATTATGGCGCGTTCTTAATTTAAAATACTTTGAACACTTTTAGTATACCTTCAAAATGACTATTGCTCACTAAACATGCACAATAAAGAGATAGATAATAAACCTTATTTGTTTTGTCTGTATTGTAATATGACTAATTTTGGTCTGGCTTCCCTACTCTAGTATAATAACTCTATGGATATTTGTCATATAATATATTCATACGTAATCACAGCAACATACCGTTCATTTGACGAACAAAGCTACCTTCCTTAATCCTTAATTACCTGTCTGTATGAACTTGAATTTATTTCATCTTAAAAGCGTTTTAAAAATTAAATAATATGTATCAATTCTTGTTCATAAATGCGTCAGAACGCTTACGTAAAAAACAGTAGGTCGGAAGGAAATGTTTTTAATTTACAGAAAACAATTGCAATGCAAGTAAATTCTCGAATTGACGCAATTCGTAATGTTTTATTTATTATGATTATTGAAAAATTAACAATATATCGTCATCATACTTATATGTTACGTATTATTTTTAAATCATACGGAGGAAGTGAAAATTCCAAAAACACAGCAAAATTCTTGAAAATCATTTTCTTTCTCAAAAACGTGAGTATAATCCAAAAAAAAATAGCGTCATTCAAGTAGCAAATGATGGAAAAAACTATTTTATATATTTTTTTATTCTTCATTATCAATTTATTTATTATATTATTATACATTATGTGTAAAAGGACTTCTTAATCTTTTAAAGTACGAGAGTAAATAAGAAACTATTTTGTAAATAGAATATATTATTCAGAGGTTAATATTTTACCTATTTATGTTAATTATAATGTAATGTAATTATTAAAAGAATGGCTTACCCCCAGTGGAACTGTACTCGCCGATATAGCGTTTTGTAAGGTAACGCACAACCACCGCTAAAACAAAAGAAAAATAAAGTTAAATTTAACTTTAAACAAAATATTTGTAATATACATAGCTACAATTCATTACCCTAACCGAACATCCATACTACATTACTCTAGTACTCATAGGAAAAAGTCATCAAAGGGTCATTACTCCCAACTTTCTACTGGACGTGGCATTGATTAGTCTTTTCACTGATGTATACCACTCCTGGAATTCCCATTTAAGGGTGTACACAATCAACATAGATGACGAAGCATGTTGCATGAATAGCAGAGACTACCGACAAAATGAGGTGTGGAGAATCCTGGCAGCCCATCAAAGGACGCGTCGTATTCTTATAGGTGATTACATCTCTGACAGTACTTGGAGCACCTAACATATGCTCTCACCATTTTGATGAATGGCTCATGATTCGTTGTTAATGATAACTTAAACCTGAATACTGAATGCGCGTGTTTTGTAACAATGCATATATTATCATTACATTTTTAAGCGAAACTCAATGACTATCAAGTAATAGTATAAAGAATAATTTGCAAAATTGAAATTACTTTGTCAATCGAACTATATTCCACTCTACATATTTTCAACGGATAAGAATTTACAATTATTATTAAAACCTAGCATCGTCTTACCAAATTAGATCGAATGGTTGATTGCCTATTTAAGTTTGCAGATAAAGATAAATATCTGAATATAAAAGCATCTTATTTCAACTTTTTACTGTAAATTATACTGAACAGTGTAAAGGCGCTTACAGACAAGAACAATAAATTTACACTAAGTTTGTTTCATCCAATCTGAGGTATGAATAAATTTCATATTATTATGACGGTCGGCGCAAAACATAACAATAAATTTCAAAGCCATTACACGTTAATTCATTATATTGCAATTGGTGGTACATTGGTCAGTTATACAACGATTATTATGAGTCATTTACTGTCACAGGGAATATTTCCTGCGGGAGTTGTTAATGTTCAGGTTGACAATTGATCACGAGTTAGATAGGTACAAAGACCACAATAGTATTATGCAATTAGGGCCGAGTACTAAATGACAATGGACTTGAAAGCATCAAGCGCATTCTATTTAGTCTCTCTCAAACTGTACGTTGGTTTTAAACTTATGTATAACTGTCATAATTGTTTATGCGATTATTTTTATTATAACACCATATCATACAAAAAAAACCCAAAAGCTTAACTCGTACTGTAAATTAACTAAGTTCTTTTTATCGTGTAATAGCTCTTTCATGTACCACTAGTTAATTTTATAATTTTATTTAAGTCTTTTTCTTTTGTTGTTCTATAAATCTATATAAATAATTATATAATAATAAATATGTAGGACACTTACGCAAATAAATTAATTTTATAGAGAAAATGAGTTCAACATTCCATTAAATTACATATTATTTTTAAAAGTAGTTCATAAACCTTATTCTATTGTTACTATAATAATTTTTTGTGGCCCTTATTAAATTTAATAGTTACTTATAAAATGTCTTTACATCACCATATTGTTAAGCGATGTTTATGAAATGCATGACAAATTCCACACTCTCGTTTTCGTTTTATTTCTTTTGTCCGCCTGCGATAAGAAGGTATTAAAATGTTAACATTTTACTTTCCCTGTAATCAGATTACGTGTGTATTTTTGTACATTTAAGATACACTAAGTGCTCATTCATAATTCAAGTGATCATTGTATCCATTCTTGAAGTTTATAAAGTATCTTCACTAATGTACTATGATTGTAAAGTTCTGGTTCATACAAGTAGCTGAGAGCATGAAAATTGGGACAGTATTATTATCATTATAAAATCTATTACTTCTTAGAAATTAAATTGATTGATACAGATTTTTTTCACTAAATCGAGACGAGTCTTCCAATAAATATTAATGTAAATTTGTCATACTGTAAGCGAGATACAATATTATTCTATCAATAAATATTAATGTAATATTTAATATCAATCAAAATACGTAGCGAAGATCACAAATAAGCGATAAACTTGGTATGAAACAAGGGGTTCCTTGCTTGCCGTGGTACAAGGCTGAGTAGAATAGACCACCCTTATTTCATACCGAGGTGTCGTAAAAGGCGACTCAGGTAATTCGACCCGCCGTGTGATATACGACTGAGTAGAATAGACCACCCTCATTTTTTACCGAAGTGTCGTAAAAGGTGGCTAAGGTAAGTGTATCCTCCGTGTCACGTGTGGTATCCGGTTGAGTAGAATAGACCACGCTCTTTCTTGCCGAGGGATCGTAAAATACGACTAAGGTAAGTTGACCTCAGGCAGACGGCCGGTCGTAAAATACGTAGCCGAATTATGTGACAACATGTTTAAAACATGTTTTGCCGACCTTTCTTACAGTGGATTAAGGGCAGGAGGATGATGATGAAGCAAGGGGTTCCTTGCATTCGAAACTATATTTATACTTTATTTGCTGAATCCTTTTATATTCTGCGAGGCAAGAAACGCAAAATACATAAATAACGTTTTATATTCTATGAAGTTTTATAGTTTGCAATATTATTAATTAACTTTTAAAATCAATTAATGATGTTAGTGATCACCGAAGCGTATAAGACAAATTATTATGATCTAACAACACGTCACAAACTTGATGAATGATACGATACATGAGAAACAATGGGTGTTATATTGACAGGAATTTGTACATTATTAATAGGTTATGGATACCATCAATCAAAGCAGTCTGTTTATACACAAGTTTTTTTGGAACCGTTTTTATAAAAATAACTTTAATATCTAAAGGCCGATAAATTCCTAAATACAAAGTTAAGTAATAGACAATTGAATTAGAGTTCTCGAAATCCCAAGCTTTTAACTTACGTGTTCAAAATCGGTAGCTGTTTTTAGTGCATTGATGTCCATAAACGTGTAACGACCAACCATTTAGGTATTTTTAAGTGAAAACTATTTCAAGTTAGTTAAAACCGGTTTAGTTTAGTTTAGTAAAAGACAGTGATTTGAATCCATACTTCATAACTATTCATTTTTCATGACTCAAATTAAACATCTAAGACACCAATAATTTGGCAAAATATATATTTACCCTTAAAAATATATATATATAACTTTTTTTAAATTGTAAATAGAAACAGTAGCCTTCAGTGCCAATATACGTAACAACATTACATTACGACTGATAATTACAAAGTACTATCACCAACTACGCATTTGTGACACCTTTTTGACGCTTGCGAAAACCTTTTTGCAACTTAGACTTCCGTTCCAGTTTAAGGAACTGTTGGCATTGATTGCGACAAAGGTTGTCTGACCGACTCGATAATTGAAATATGGTGTGCAGACTCAGTTAAATAAAGCTTTCTGTTTAATAAAATTCACGACCAATATGTAACCACAGGGTTGTGAGATTCGAATCTTATTTGACCTAAATAAAGTATTGTGAGAATAAAATTATTGAAATGTGCAAACTTATTGTCCCATTATAGAGTATTTTAAATAACGGTACATCGATACATAATGAGGACGTGCCCTAGTTTTTGCAAAGCGTTTATTAAAAAATGAAAGTGCGAAATACTCCTAAAAGTTAAGTGGAGTCGTTTATTACGCTCTTGACCCTTTATCGTTGCATTACAGCTTTTCAACTAGCATTTACGGCAAATTTATTTTGTGTTGGCAGTTTCTTTACTACGCCAGAATATTTTTTTTATCACTCAAAATAAGAAATTTTGATAGAGTTAACTTAATAAATGGTAGTTCAATACCCGGGCAACAGAGTTTTTCTATTAAAACTTATGTGTCTAATTGATAATTGCAATTTATCACACGCTTTTCGGTGAAGGAAAACATCGTGAGGAAGCCTGCATATCTCTAGAGAATACGGGTTATGTGTAACCTACCAATCCGCATAGGATCAGCATGTTAGGTCTTAGCAACAACCCTGCTCTCTAGAAACGGAAAGAGGAGGGTTTATTTCATGTTAATTAGGGAGACAAAAAATTCCTGAAATCTTGAAAAAAATTAATCATTCTCTTAGAACTTGATCCATCGAAGATAATATATAAACTGTACGCTAGAGACGTCATCAGCGTCGTGATGCACCAATAATCAATATCTTTATTCTCGTGTATGAGTTATTGATAAGCACTAGATAATTAGAGTTTAACGAACTCAGAAACCGAACATTCAGATAATGTACCTACTTAAATAAATTCGTTACTTTGGTTTTACTTATATGTTATAAAAAAAAATCTCATAAAGTAGCTACTGATAATCGATGTCTTATATAAAGGATCGCATCCATAGTAAAACTCAATCAGATATCTTGAAAACACAAATTGGTAAACGAGTCCGATTACCTTTATGGCACAGACGATGAACTCTACTCCTGCTTCGGTGACGAAGTATTTGGATACGTGAACAGGATCTACTTTAAAAGCATTTCGTATGTTGGATCTATTATAATTAATTGCAAACGCATGCGTTGAGGCCGTCAGTCGGGCACAATTAGGGCGGTGCAATTACAACCAGTCGTCGGCGACTCGGCCGCTGGGTCAAGAAGCGATTTCCCGACGGTATAGCAGCGACGCTGGCGCCAGCGTTGTGTAACTTAGCGTCCGCTCAGCCGTCAGTCGAGGTCGTTGATCTACATGTATGTATAGAATTTGCAGATAAGCGGGTTAGTTATGCGGATAGTTCTACTAAAAGAAACGACAGGTACGTTGTTAATGCCACCTTACATGCGCAGTACAATTGTTCAACAAAAGAAGAGGCGTAATCTAAACGATTAAAAAAATCTGTAGAACTTGTAATCACGCGTGATAACCAATTTAGTAGTTACTTTATGCTCAAGATATCTGTAGTAGTACATTTGTAAAATGACAGTTATATGATGTATGAAGTGTTAAGATAAATATGTTTTGCCATTGCGATATACTCGTGCCACTATGTTACTTCAGAGCGGAATGATATTTAAATAAATAACATAAATTAAAACAAAAATTATTATACTTTTTTTTAAATATGTGGTAGAAAATAAAATATATTTTCTATCATTATTTATATTTTTGCAAAGTTGTGGTTATTCAAAAAACTATTATTATTATTTTATTTATTTTTGATCTGAATGATTATACAATATTTAAGGACTTTAGGTGAGCAAAAGTCAAATTGCATGTTGAAAATATATAAATTGGAATAATAATAAACTATGTTTTAAAAAACCGGCATAATAATCTAAAACTAATCATGTCTGAAAAAAAACTTCCAACGTAGTCCCATGTGAATTAGAATAAAATTGTCCTCAAATCGAACAATTTAAATATTTTTTGTACGCAAAACAATATATGAATATTTAAGCGTTTTATAAACTATATTAAAATACATAAAAAAGATTTCAAGAATTCAGTATCAATGGATTTCCATTGGTACTAACTAATTTTAACTAACTAACTAACTAACTAAAGGAATAACTAATTTTAGTTATTCCTAAAAGCAGTTAAAAGCAACGTTATATACATTTTTAACTGAATATCTTGTGTTAAAACAAGTTTTAGTTTAGATGTATGTGATCGTATTCTTAAAATATACTGAAAGGGTTTTTGTATAGTTTTTACTTATAATTAGCGCAATTCTTGATGAAGGTTTAGACTACAAGTACATGACATCAAAATTCCTTTGGCGTCGGAATTTACACGAGAAAATTTTGTGATACACAGATTTTCACGCGGACAAAGTCGCAGACACAGGTAGTATAATAACTTATAATTCTAGATTTTTTTTTTATTGAAATCAGACAATAAAGTGCTGTCATAATTTTTGTTTATATGGATGGATACTTTCATAGAAGAATGTAACAATGCGTCATGATTAAGATATTAGTTAAGACAATCATGAACGCCTCCAAAGTTAATGCTACGATAACATCAGAATATAAATATTTGTTCATAATACCACTACACAATGGAAATGTCACATTCCATCTACATACATGTTGTTCCACTATATAGATAGATAAAACATGAAGCATTGCGATGTTAGAGACGTCATTTATCTATCATTTATTGCAAAATCAGTAAATAGGATTTGTCGAAGGAAAATTGCATCCAAGAAGCTTTAAACCCAAAGCTTCACTTAAATACCGAAACATTGCAAGCGGAAAATAAAGTAAAAATATTTTTATCACTATCAACATAAATAGCTGATATGTTTGAAATTATGATTTTATGTTTGAAACCAGATTTTTTACCGTTTTAATTATATAATTAAACCTAGTACAGAGTATGAAAAAAGTATGTTTAACGGTTTAACTTATTTAGAATTTTAAATATACTTCGACACTAATCATGTTATTTTAAATTTTCACGTAATATAGACATCCCTAGTATGGCAATTAAAAAGTTATATCTTTTTTATTACCAGACGAAATGTAGTATCTATATGCAATTTTATCAAGTAATGTAATTAAAATATTTAACATTAAGTCCACGACAAGCGATAAAATAACACAAGAATAATTTCGAATGTTTATCAAATTTTTTAATGACATTTGACTAGACTAATAAATTTTAATAAATTGATTCCAATTATGATCTCACAATATATTATGCATAATAACATCAATATTTCCTCGGGTCAATTTAAAGTTACATATATTTTTTAATTACAATTACAACAATGTTATAGCGATAGCGAATTTTACCATAAAAATATTTTATACTTTATTTTATATTCTTATCATATAAGATATTATAATAAATAGATACTAACCCGATTTCCCACTTCTTGGGCTCCCAAGCACAACTACCCTTATACGATTTACAGTCATCTTCATTTGGACAGTTTTCTGTTCGATATACAATAAACGAAATGTTCAACCGGACATGGTAGTATGAATTTATCACATCAGTTTAATAATTAACTAACTTATTATTGAATTAACTTTCTGCATGCACAAATGAAATCTCGTAAAGTTATCGTAAATGCGTTCGAGAAAGCGTTTCAAGAGCGGTGGTCCGCGCACCGTTTGCTCGACTGACTGCCGCTACGCTGGCTGAGCAACTGCCGACTGCCGGTATCTGCGCGTCCGCTGCATCTAGAGATTCAGTAACGCGTGCGCAGCCTCCGATTATACGCTTATACAGCCTCCGTTCTAGTTTGACTTATGCGCATACCGTACGGAATGCCATTATCATTATCTCATATAAATATTACTGCGTTCTAGCAAACTAAATCACGTCACTTATTGAAAGTTGACAAACATGTATGGTATGTATGAAATTTTTTATGTAAAGAATCAATCTTAGTGATAACACTAAGTGATAACATTATTATTGTTTGACTTTTATATTTGTTAAATATTTTTATTATTATTGTACGTTTGGATAAAATTACGTTTAAGTCGTATTTATTTCAGTGATTAGTAAAAAAAAAGTAAAATTTTCGACTGATTTTCCTTATATCCCACGCCAGTAAAATCGTGCTACATATTATTAATACAAGACTCCAATCTTACCTGTCAAGAGAAATTGCCTCCGAGCAGGCTGGCTTTATAAGAGGTCGAGGCACAAGAGAACAGCTACTCATAATGAGACAGATTCTTGGAAAGGCTAGGGAATTCAACATCCCCCTCTACGTGTGTTTCGTTGACTTCAGAAAGGCTTTCGATACAGTTAGGTGGCGGAAACTTTGGCTGATCCTGACGGAAATGGGTGTACCGCAGCACCTTGTATACCTCATCAGACGCTTGTACGAAGATGGAAAAGCCACGGTCCGAATTGATGGAACCGACTCCGAGTGTTTCCAAACGCAAGCTGGCGTTAGGCTGGGCTGCATACTGTCTCCTTTATTGTTCAACATATACACTGAATACATAATGCGGATAGTTCTCGAAGATTGGGTCAAGGGAATATCCGTAGGAGGCCGCAAAATATCAAACCTAAGATATGCAGATGATACTACCCTTCTAGCGTCAAGTAGATATGAAATGGAAACCTTTCTTGCCCGCCTGCGGACTACAGCGTTGGATTTTGGACTCGAAATTAATCTTGACAAGACAAAAATGATGATTATTGATCGTGCCTGCAACAACCAACCGGGCGTCCAAAATATCGCAGGATGTGAAGTAGTTGACAGCTACGTATACCTGGGCTCCACTATCACCAACGCTGGAGGATGCGAAGATGAGATCCGGAGACGTTGCGTCATGACTAGATCCTCAGTGTAAAAACTCACAAAGATTTGGAGAGACCGCAGAATAACTAAAAACACAAAGATAAGACTTATGAGGTGTTTAGTCTATCCAATCTTCCTATACGGAGCTAAGACATGGACGCTGAGGATCCAAGACCGTCGCAAGATTGATGCATTAGAAATGTGGTGCTGGAGACGCATACTCAGAATTCCATAGACCGCCCACCGAACCAACGTTTCGATCCTAAAGGAACTAAACATCAAGGAGAGATTGTCGTCGTCTGTGCAAGTACGAATTTTAAAGTTCTTCGGACACATCACCCGTAACGAAGACTGCATGGAACGTTTGGTGGTGCAAGGGAAAGTTGAGGGGAAAAGATTCCGTGTGCGCTCTCCAACACGCTGGACTGATCTCATCAAGAATGTGACAAACTCTAGCATAAATGCGTGCTCTCACTCTGCCAAAGACAGGATGATATGGCGGCGTATCTCTAAAGCAGCAGTGGTACATAAATCGACCGATACATGAACACGACCACTCTGTCAAGAGTGCACGACTGAGAAGAAGAAAAAAAAGTAAAGTAACGGCCTGTTACTATCCCGCTGTCGGGTATAGGCCTCCTCTATCCATTTTTGGAGAGAAGCATTGGAGTTAAGACCTAACACTCTACTCCAATATGGATTGGTAGGTTACAAATATCCCTATAATTCTCTAGTAATATGCAGATTTCCTAACAATGTTTTCCTTCACCAAAAAACGTGTGATAAATTGCATTTTTATCAATTAAACAAATAAGTTTTTAAATAACAAAACTCATAAGTGTATGCCCGTGATTTGATCCCGTGACTTTCTCGAAAGAGTCGCACGGTGTCACCGCTGGGCTATCACAGCTTCTATTTCTTGTGACATGTAAAAAATATCGAAAATAAATTTGAAAGATTAACCGAAAGATATCACAATTTTTAAAGCCGATTATGATATGCATGACTAATTTTAATATATTTATAAGTTGATGAAAAGGAAAGCGAGCGAAAGTGTAAATATTAATCCTTAAGGTTCTGTTAAGGACTTGCGCAAACCATGACTTGTAGGACGAACACAGGGCGTTTTCGGTCCGTCTGTGACGATGTCAAGGTGAGAGCGACGCCGCGGCGCCTTCTACTGTGAATTAATTCGCTACGCGTTGTAATTGGATCTGTCTACGCTCTACCCACACTAGCTTCTCTGCATTCCAAGAAAGACATGTTGTATTAAGACGTGTAAACGGAACTTTCGTTGAATTACTTTCGGGGCAATTTTAAATTTAAAACTTTTGTTTGGATTTTCTCCCAGATTTTAACTTCATAACCTAATCTGTAAACTAACGGAAAAGATTAAAGCACAACATATATTTATTGTAATGATTATATAAAGTAACTATTACTACTTGTGCTATCACAGAGGAGTCAACTTACTGATAACAATTATCTATAAAATTTATTGTTGTCTAGTACTTGAGAAAAGATGTTACGCGATCATAATGGTATAGTAATATTACTTATTAAAATTACGCAATATTTTATGCTATAAAAAACTGTTATGAACGTTGAATATAAAAAAAATATTATGTATATTATTCTGTTGTCACATTGAAATGAATTAAGTATGTATATTTACTACACCAAAATAAAACACAAAATTGTATGTGGATTATGTTATTTATTAACCATTTAGCAATTATCTAATTAATATTGTTTCGTTTCATACTGCCTACCTTAAAATATAAATAAATCCGACTTACGAGATTAACAAATGGCATAGAGTTTGAAATTATTAATATTAATATACATATTTAGTTTACGCAACTAACTAAAAATTCTTATATAGTCTCAAAAATATCATACTTCAACATGTTCTTTTTAGAAAAGATTATAGAGTTTTTGGTAGATCTCAATACTCTCATGAAAATATTAATTTCTAAGACACTTAATCATTAAAAGAAAGCACACCCTAAGATCTTTTCTTATAAACAAATTTCAATGCACAGAGTTATACAATAATTGTTATTAAGATTTATAAAGAGCGTGGATTCGCAGCTCATTATGGTAAGTTGAAATGGAAAAAATGCATCGCGGCGGCTTCCCGACGCGCGACGCAAATTGCTCATTACTAAGACTTCCTCGAACAGGCTTTTCTGTGCTTATGCAATCGTTGCCATAGCGATGAACGCGCTTTTTACCCGTCTCGGCTATTTATAGCCGCCTCATAATATTTTTATGGTCTCGACTGTGGCTCGTTTCGTCATAAAGAGACGGATACCTCGATGTTTTACATACGTTACCTACATATTCGGATATCTTATTTGTCACTTTAATTTCTCTACAGTAATACTACAGACACCCTAGTCTAAGATGATATCTATACATATTATAAACAAACTGCCCATAAGTTATCTGTCTGTATGTGATCGATTTTCTACATATCTACAAAACGGAATTTGATTGTTTGTTTTTAAAAAAAACGTGGTGGGAGCTTTACTCGCGTGCGCCGCGTTAACTAGCATAGATACACTAATGTACTAGAGAATTATAGATCTACAGAAATACTACAAAAAAGTCCACAATACAATACAAAGTTCAATTTGGGAAAAAATTTGCGACACTAATTTCCACGCGGGCGAAGTGGCACAACTAGTAAAAAATAAATAAAATAAGTTTCATTAGCTAAACGTAGGAGAAACATAATTTTTTTTAACAAAAAAATATATATTTATCTATTCTACTTTACTCATTATATTACGTTAAATCACACTTAGAAAATAATTTATAGAATTAGGCGTTACTTTGCGGAGATCCATAATACAAAAGTAATAATAAAATTATTTTGCTATAATCCGCGACACATGTATCGCGGATTATAGCAAAATAATTTTATTATTACACTTAGAAAAGTAACATAAGCTTTTATATTTTTTTTTCGTAACTATAAAGCAGCGCAGATATATAATAGTAAAATAATCCTCACTTTTTCAACACAAATATAGTCGTAATGAATGTTGGGAAACCATATTTTGCTTAAACACAATTGAAGCACCTTACCGAATACTTCTGAGATTTTTAATGAAAGAGTTAAACGCGACATTCATTATTTTCAATAGACGTATTAACGTTAACTCTGGCCCTAATGCTTTTTTTCGCAATTTATTTGCATGCTAAAATATGTTTTGATCGTCTTTCGCAACAATAATTACATCTGACTAATGAACACTAATGCGAATCATGTTTGATTATCCTTTGTATCAATATCGACAATAGAGCGGACGTGAAATACTTGGAAGAGCTGATAACCGACACATTTACGTAATTTATACAAACTAAATTTTATTTCCACAGAATTAAATAGCTATTATTAAAAAGACCTGTAGACATCCAACTTGCTACATTATGCCAATTATTATTTCAGTTTTAATTGTTGAAATCGTTTAATTGGCCAAAAATTATTTCGTGTCTATTAAATGACTTGATTCTTCCAGATAAGTATCACCTACGTAACATATTCGATTAAATTTAAGCGTTTCTCGAATACAAAAAGTATTAGTGAATTTAATATTACGTTATATTAAACAAATTAATCCAGAAACAGAACACAAGATAGAAAACAAAAGTTTATGATAGAATTATCATGCTGTAATCGTCGTTTGTTAAGAAAATCTATGTAGGAAGCAGAAACCGTCTACATACAATATACATGCAGGTTTAATCATCGCACGTAACACAAAACCAGCACAAACCGGCACCAACAACGCACCACACAAGCACTACACACATTCACCACAACAATCCCTACGATCGTTTTGCCCCGCAACCGAAGCATCATCAGTAGATAGGATCTATTATAAAATCGCAAAAGCAATAAATTTTAAAGCAATTTAAGCTACTTTACTTCGCAAAGAATAGAATCGTTGTATAATAAGATTTAAGATTCTCCTGAAAATACCCGCAATTTCTTTTTATGAAATGCTTTATTCGCAAGACTGTTCAATAGCTCTTGAACTATTTTGGTCAATACTCAATTACAGTCTAATTTAATTACTTATCATCGACTTGGATAATAAGAGCCTATTTATTTTAGTCGTGAGCTAAGCATTTCGCAAACACAATCGCGTGTCAAGACTCGTTTATTTGGCTCAACAATAGTGGCATTCACACTCGCCCATTAAACAATACATATCTATCCATCTCTCAACCTTTTAAGGGGCTTTGTTTTAGTTAGAAAACAAGTATACACCAACACCAATGTTCTGGTTCAGTTGGGAAACAGTGTACAATAATGATATGGTACCTATCTGTATATTAAACATCCTGCGACTTTCTCACTCTACTAGCTTTAAACTGTAAACACCCCTATATTGAATATTTTCAAAATTAGGCTTGATTGAACTAAATACATTGTAATCCTTATTTCAATGCCATCTATGACATCACGCTACTGATTAATTACAAAAGCTAGTATTTTCTTGCTCTTCCAAATTATGAGACTCTTTAACACTCGAGTTTTGTGAGCGCTACGCTACGCTTGATTGCAATTTACCACAAAACAACTTTTTTTATTTAGGTCACTTTAATACTAAGCGTGCGATATGACCAAGTTCACCCTAAACTACAAAGAAAAATCTTTAAATTATTGCTCTCCCATTAAATCTTTATACTCTTTTATAACCTCCATACAACCTCTATACTTCCTGCTAAAATACACAAACGAAATTGTAGTGTCTAAAGTGCCACGAAGATTTCCTCTTTAAACGATCACACAGGTCGTCAAAATGCCGCTATTTTTAAATTATAATATTAAAAGCAAACCAAACAATAGTATAATTACTGAATCCAATTGTATATAAGTAATAAATTTAATTAATTTTAAATTTTAACTTTAATTACTTAAAACAAACAGATTTGGTAATAAAAATCGTCGTCACAGCTCAGACAACTTGTTTACGTTTTAAATATATATATAAATTGATTGAGAAACCCTCTAATTGAGTCCTTTTTCGGTATAATATTATTACTCATTGTGAGTAAATTGTACAATCTATACTTAAGTTTCACTTTAAAATATAAGCACTTGCAAAACATTTAAAACAGTAGCACTTAATAGATATTAAACCTCATAGTAAAACATCAATATAACCACAAAAATATATACCTAGACAATAAACGACTTAATGACTTGAATTTTTTGTAACATATTGAATAACACCTAATTAAGGAATTTGTTTCGCCGTTATTTTCATCATGTAAAAGTTAATTTTTCAAATAAAACCTTTAGAAAAAATGTAATATGAAATAAATACTCTGGCTGGTTTATTTAAACTATTGTGAGTAGTATTCGTTGTTTCTTTATAAGTATGTGTTTCCCACCTCGATAACGTCGTGTTAAGAGCCCATGAATAAGTGCTCGGAACTAGTCGGGCTAACCCTAACATAGAATAAGGGGTGCCAATGTCGGTCGGCCTCCTCGTGGTGCATCCTGGGCAGGTCCTTGGAATGTTGCGGATTACATTCCTTGGGCTTGGCGAACGGACTGGCGAAGCCCGTAAACCCGGCGACGGGAGCGGGGGCCTTCGGGCTGCACGAAGACAATAGAATAAGACGTGAGTATAACCAGTTGCTACACAAACTCTGACTGATTGCTGGGTTCCATGCCCAAGTTGCTACAATATTTTATGCTACTAAATATAGTATATTATATAGGTATACGTTTTGAAGTAAAAAGCAAAAGGTATGGATTTTGTATTAGGCACCCATGGAGTATTATACATAGAGTATCGGAGTCATAGGCAGGCCTGTGAAAGGAAGTGTCCAACAAATAATAAGATAGGAAGACCCATGTTCCCTCTCTTATTATTTGTTGGACACAAAGACAAAGATAAGTATGGACTTAACTTTGTCTAATCACACATAAAAAAGAGATAAATAGGTATCTAGCCTCAATTGCGTTCACTGGTTTCCGATGAAAACATTTTAGGCTGGCTACTACTCTAGTATAATAACTCTATGTAGAAACCATTTTTTTGTCACAGATATGGTAAAAAAAATTAAATATCGAACGTGAACATTCTTCTTTTGTACCAATATTTATGGATCTTACAAGAACATTCCCTAAACTAACCTCATTAAAAAGCGGATATAAAAATGTGACGAAACCAACGTAACAAGATAGCCACTGTAGTATTATTTAAATCTGCATTAATTTATTTTTGAGTTCCTTAACTTATGGCTTATTTGTTAATTTTCATTTATAATTTGATCTGGACATATGGACAAGTGATGTTGACGCAAAACCGAGACCTTTTTAAGAACAGGTTACTTGTATGCTTCTTTTCTAACTTGTATTCATGTAAGTGTACTAGCAAGAAATAAATTGATTTGAATTCAAAATGTGCCTCTGGGTTCCGTGTGAAATCCCCATATTTACTAAATCTTCAAATGTTTACAAAATACGTTTAAGGCATTTTCTATGAAAGCACGTTTCAAATTAGTTGCAAGTTACTTCCGCGAGAAGTGCAAAAATAAACATACCAAATACTGTAAGTGATAAATAACGTACAACACAATATATCTAGTTAATACAGTAAAAGTAGTAGTATATAAAAACATTGACCCGATATCAATATTAATGTACACTATTAATTACTATATAAAGCTGTGATAACTCATCAGTGAGACCGTTCAACTATCAAGGAAGATCATGGTTTCAAAACCCGGGCTGGCATCAATGAGTTTTCTATTAAAACTTATGCGTCTAATTGATAATTGCAAGTTATCACATGCTTTTTGGTAAAGAGAAACATCGTGAAGAAATCTGCATATCTCTAGAGACCTCTGTGGTTATGTCTAACCTACCAATCCGCATTGGATTCCTCCAGGCCTGTACCTAGAAGTGGGGTAGTAACAGGCCGTTACTTTACTATATTACTACTTATTTTATTTATATATATACAAACACACACATACATATATGTGTATATATATATATATGTGGGTGTGTGTGTGTGCGTGCGTGTGTGTGTGTGTATTTATTACTACTATACTATATATTTTACTACTTAAATATAATAGAAGTAAAAATTGTGTTTATAACGAAAATAAAGAAGATTGTTTTTGGCATAGTCAAGTAAAACACGAAGAAATTCTAATTTGTTTCAAGAAGATTATATTCAATTTCCTTTTAAGCTTCATGTTCGGAACTTCGTAATTGAATGATTTCAGCTTATGTCATAACTTTCGTTCAGGGCTATCAAAGTTTTCGTAAATATAAGATATAAAATAAATTAAAATTCGTTAATGTCTGTTAAACGTATCACTTCATAATAAGTTTTCATTTTTTTTTTTATATAATCAGAACCGATTTAAACAAAGAACTGGTTCCCTTCCTAGATTTTTACAATCTGTGTGAAGGAGAACCAGCCCTGTCCCTTTCACATTAACATAATACACTTATAAGTTAATAGAGCGCATATTGCATTTACTACAATTTAACATAGTTTAAGAAGAAAAAAAAACTACTTGCTTAATTTACCTTTACTAGGTTATCTAGTTAAATAACAATTTAATAAAAGAAAATGATAGTGTAATCTACCTGTGAGTGTGTGTATGTGTGAGTATGAGTGTGTGTGTACATGTGTGTATGTGTATAATAGCGTGAGCGTTTGGTTTTTGCGAGAAGATATATGGTAAAGATTAATTTAGTACCAGTAAGAAATTTTCAATATCATCATATGTTTTATCTTTAAGAAAAGAAATTAATTTTTGTTTACAAAGAGCATACGGAAAATTATATAAAGGTAATATAGCATTGATCTTATTAAAGTTATATCTTAAAATATACACTAGTGGTTTAAATTTTTAAAAGTTATCTATTCTTATGAAAAAAGGTTTTCTATACCTCTTCTGCAGTATGAATTCATGTTCATTATTTACAATCTACTAAGTGTTTTGAGGTGTAAAAAATATCGAGAAGAAACTTGTATAGCTTTTAAATTTTTTATTCTATTTTAGAACAGCGTGGTGTCTCTGAACTTAAATCCTTCTGTTAAAACGTGAGAGAAGGTATTTGCTTTTGATTCTGTAAACTTTGAAGTTACGTACTTTCACCATTTAGGCATCACAATATCAATAGTATTTTGAATATCAAATATTAATCTACATCATGTTCCATCGTACTATATAATTGACGGATAGAATGATTAATAAATATATAATAAATATATATAATATATAAATAGTAAAACGCTGTTCTGTAATATTGACAAAGAGAATGAAATATTTATTTCTTATAATGGAAATAAATGGTGATTAAAATTAAAATAGTTTTTAGTACAATTACAGGTGATAATTGCCAGCCCTAGATTTAAATAAAGTTCACAGGGTCACAGCAGCAAGACGAACGAGAACAGATCCGTTGTAAAAACGAATGCGCTCGAGATCGGGTCACTTGATAACTGTCAAACTTTATTTATTCTTACCTTTTATTCAATCGCGAAATTAAATACAAGTTCGAGTCAATCTATACTTATTATAAAACAAAGTCCCTAAAAGCTGTTTGTCTGTATGTAATCGATTTTCTCAAAATCTACTGAACGGATTTTTGAACGGTTCTTATTAAAAGGTACTGCAATTCGTCCGGAAGGTTTAGGTTAATAGTACATTACGGTTTTACGTAAATTGTGTTGGGGAGGTCGCGTGGTTCTAAAAAAAACACGCCTGCTGGGAGATTAAGTGGCGTGCGCCGCGTAAACCAGCAGAGTTACACTGAAGTAATGTACTTGAGAATTATAGATCTACAAAAATATCACATAAAGTCCGCGACAGCATATCTCTTATGGTTAAATCACAATAACTACTTTGTGTCTTTTGTGACACGCTGGTTTCCGCGCGGGCGTTCTGCGAGCACAGCTAGTATTTAATAAATCTGTTTTTATTCTTCCGCCTAGGCACATCTGATAAATTAAAACATAAATATTATATTTAAAATGATGTAAGACAAATTATTTTTATAGTTTTTCTACAACAGGACAACTAATGTGTATCTATTCACATTGACGCAATCGTTCGCTTGACGGTTCTGTCGATTCTTGATTAGATCAAAAAATTAATGATCTACGAAATGGCCTTGTTCTAGAAACACGCTTAGGTATGCTCTAGCGAGTTAGTGTTCTGCCAGAAAAGTGAATAAATGATATCGATTTGAGATTTCGCGTTTATATCAGAATGATTATCGACTTATAACGCATACTTTTTTATCTGGTTATATCTTACCTTGATAAAAAGCTCTTCAAGGCTGAGTAGGGCAATTTATTTTACTGCGCCAGATAATGGCTTTTAGTGCAAAATACAGAAAATTACCATCAATTCATGATATCAGTTCCAACCCCCAGTTGTTTAACGTTTCTGTGGTAAGATAAAAATTATAAACATCTATGACATGAAAAACTGCAAGAAATGCTTTGATGATAAGTTAAAAATTCAATATACTTATTGTTTGTATATAGGTATAGTCACTTGTTTTGATTTTTGCTGATTTATTTTACGTAGTAAATTTGTATTTTGTGTAAAATTTAATTAAAAATTAAAAATATGACGATAATAAAAATTCACGTAACAAATTGTTCTCAGTCGTGCCAAGAATATATTCTCGCTATCTTTAAATAGAACTGGACTCGATTCTATCGTTTGGTTGGGAAAAAAGACTCCCGAGATCGATTCAAGGTATTTATTTATGAGCGATAACCATCTAAGGGCGGTACTTACTTGAGAGAGATAATAAATAATTTTCAATTTTCTACACTAAAACTATTTTGTTTTGTTAATAAATAAATGATAATATGGAATAACCAGGTGAACTATAGAAACAATGAACTAAAAGTTTTAAATTCAAAACTTAATTTTATTTCAGTCTGAATGGTTTCTCTATGGTTCATATGTTGTCGTTATTTATAAAATCGTCACATTAACTTGTTTTGAAGCCTGTTATAACTTGATATGCCGAGAGATACATATTTATAGATACTATTTCTAATAATAAAATTCCCGTTACTCTGTCGGATATTATTACAACAGCTAACCTAGATAGCTCACTCTTTCTCATAAGCTATTAGCAATTGAAAAAAAACAATTTAAATACAAAAGCTTAATGAATCCTTGAAAACGATTGGAAAATTATTCAAAAACGAAATCTGCGTTGCGCAAATTGGATTGTCGTATAATATGATTTTGAAATTAGACCAAAAGCGACGGTTTCGTATAAAAGAATATGTTACGAAAAATAACAAAAATTTGTAACTTCCGTATGTATCCAATTACTTAACGGAGCGACTTACGACTTAATGATAAGACTTTGAATATAGAACAACCAAATATGGGGACCCTTTAATATTAATATGGTATTTTTGTAAGTTAAAATTACCCAATTAATACTGTTTATCAATAATTTTTTATTGAGAACATAAAATGTTCTTAAGAAATCGAAAATATTTTTTAATTATGAAATCGTCACATATTAAATTGACACCGTTAATAAGGCTAACCCAACAATTGTTTCGATATCAAATGTCGTCAACGTTCATTCTTATATAAACAGTAAACATCATTACATTAAAATTAAAAGTACATGTAAAGATATATTTAGTTTATTGTTCATTTTTCCATTTAAGAATTATATGTTGTAACCGCCGGTGAAAGCGCGTACTCTTCAACAGGGAATCGCGGGTTCACAACTGGGGCAGTCAAAGTGTGAAATGAAATTTCTATCTTTTTTAACCTAATGTATTTAATTGATATTTACTGTTAATCACGCGCTTTCGATAAATGTACGGTAAGCTGTATATCTTTGGAGAGTTTTTGGAACATCTGTAACTTGTCGGTCCAACTTTGAGCAGGGTTCCTAGCTCCATTCCTACTCTCCAAGGCAGAGAGAAAAAGCCTTTGACCGATTGCGAAATAGTAGTAAACCACTATTCTATCATTTTAATATTTATTTTCATTTATCACATATGTACGATAGATTTACATGGTTATGATAGTTTAAAAAGACAGTTAAAAACATTTTGGCTCATAATCGATATTCCTTTTCTTTTCTTTTTTTTTAATTAATTAATATAATTTATATTTAAATATAGGAGTAATAAATATAATATGTTATCCTTGCAAATTTTATAAATTTTACAAGCGATTCATTTTTTAAATTACTATGCAAAGAAAATTACGTTCAAAACAAGTAACAGTCATCTTGCTATTTAAACATGTGGTCCTGTTTGCTAGGTAACTGTAACTTACTTTACATGGATTGAAAGCAATCTTACTGCTTCCTTACTTATTCTATTACTTAGAACTAGTAAACCTACTTTTTTTTGTGGAATTTCAGACAGCAGTAAATGCTCTCTACAACGCGATTAACAAGGAAAACTATTTCTATTTATATATTTTATATATTGTTTATGTACGCAATACGTTTAATATATTTTTTAAATTCAACTTTCAAAGTATGCATGTGAAGGTGGAATCTTGCTAGTAAAGTTTGACCCACTTTCCGGGGTCCGATTTAGCTGAAATTTTACATACTAGTCCAGTCCCGAAGATAATGCATGTTTATGATAAGCATGACCCGATGTTACCAGGATTGGTTCCAAACGAGGAAACTGTTCAACGATTAACACTAGGAACATAAAGGAAGTAAAGCTTTTTTAAAAGCCTTTTTAACGTGACTTGTTCTTTTTTGGTATAACATAACAATGTTATACCAATAAACATATTGACTGTTTTCTATTTAATGTGCATAATTGTGTACAAAAGTCATAAAAGTCAAGTACTCTCGTTATATTCATCATAGAGTTATTTATTACATTAGAGAATGGGAGCCAGCCTAAAATGTGTCCATCGAAAAATAAAAGAGAGAACCTAAATCTGTTTCATCTACCCTCCCTTATTATTTATTGCGACACTCACTACAGGCCTGCGTATGACTGCACTACTCTAGTATAATAACTCTTAAGATATTTGTAACCTTTCACAATCACTATTTCATGATATTTAATGATGTATTATATCTGAACAAGTTAAAAAAAGCTTTTAACTTCATGTCACTATTTAACCGTTCAGGAGTTCCATCGTAAGGTGCCAATCTTGGCAGCAGCATAAGGTCTTCCTTATATTGATAAGGAAGACCTAATGCTCGTCATCGGGACTTGGCCAGTATGTAAAATTTCAGCGCCGTCGTTCAACGGGAAGTAGCTCAAATTTAACTTGCAAGATTCCACCTACACATACATACACGGCAAGTAACAAAAAAGCGTTTAATAACCATATTGGCTGGCCCGTTGGCGCAGTGGGTAGTAACCCTACCTTCAGTTCCGCGGGTCGCGGGTTCGATTCCAGCCGAGGGCCAACATTTTCTATAAACAATTTGTCGGTTCTTCGAGCCTGGGTGTGTATTTGTATTTAAGCATGTATTTAAAACTATATATGTAGTATACCTACCAGTTGTCCGTCACCCATAACACAAGTATTAAGTTACTTATATTGGGGATGGACGACCGTGTGTGTAAGTGTCCCATATATTTATTTATTTATTTATTTATATAAATGCATATGACACACCGTATAGCACAATGCATATATCACAGGCACATAACAAAGTCAGATTTAATATAATTCGAATACTATAAATTAATTAGCAAAATTTGTATCGAATAATACTTCTTACGTATATTGAAAAATAAACTTAATTTTTTTATCAATATAACAGTAAAAAACCACAAAAATAAGTAATTATATAAGATTTAAGGCACTAGTGTGTGTCATTCATATTTGGTCTAAGAATCCAAGATCCTGTCGAAACTATGCAGTAAGACTATCCCGGACACTTAGTACATGCGTAGGTATAGCCTGTTTTTTATGCATATAAATGTTATGTTTGAATGGATCCTTCGCGAAGAAAAAACACAAAAACAGCACATAGCCGGGATGACATCAAGCTGACATTTAAAGTAACTATGAACATTAGACCGCAGTTACACACAGAACAATGATCAATATAATCATGGTAGACAATAGTGTGTATCGCGATTGTCACGGATGATTTATTGGAGTATTATATACTGTCAGCTTTCTTCGCAACTTGACCGTGGCAATTTGTTGTGAGTAAACAACAAGTCGTGACCAGACACTCCTTATGATAGGAGGATCAGAGGGAATAGTCGATTTACGGCCCAACCGTTATATTTATTGGGTCACAGTTTCACGTTTATTAATATTAAAAGCCTTATCCATAAAACTATGAAATAGTTTTGTCAAAAGACATTTGTATATTTAATTTTTATTACCTATTATAGCATGTAAGTCAACGGTCCTTAATAATTATTTTATACTGTCCCATTGTGTTTTTTTAACTATATCTAATTTCTGTAGGCAAATTGTAACCCCATGTTTTTTAATATATGCCGAAGAAAAATTATATCTGGGGTTCAGATTGCAGCTTTTGGCACTGGAATTCGATATAGTCCTGCCAAAGGACAGAGCAAGAGCAAGTAAAGCTGATTTGGTTTTGCAGCTTGTTGGTTCACCCACTTTCTACCGGAATGCAATTAAAAGTCATACGCATTTCTCTTTCTGCATGCTATAAAATCACTTTAAATATTTTATGCATATTAGTAGTTTTAATTTATAACGAATCCTGAACCAGAATATTAACACCAATAATTCTGTTACGGTGTCGCGTAAACGGATAGGTCTGTAAATGATATTTAAATAAAACGAACGTCCGAACGGTATAACAAAAACCATATTTATTGATTTATACTCGGGTTTTTATTTTTTAACTTAAAGCAATCAGGCAATCGTGTAGTTTTAGTTTTAAATGAGTGCGATTTTTTTTACAGCATGTGAATGTTATTTTGCTTATATTACGGTCGATTAGCCTAAAGTAGCTCTTTTTTGTTGTATACATACTTATACCACACCAACCGTGTAATGTAAATATTAAAAATAATGTAGGGTATTATAGTTAACTACATTTTTATCTATTTTATTATTCCAAAAGGCTAATTTATTTGTTACTCTAAAGACCAGGTTGTTAATAATTTGATTCTTGCTATTCATTGTGACAGCACAATGGCTATTCCAAGGAATAAATCATAGCAGGTGAGCGCGACGCGTGTATGTGATCATATTTGTATGGCCTATATTAGAATGTTACGGTTGTTTCATAACGGTAACCGTTGTAATGTTTTCTTCAATATTTGTGCATTTAATGGAAATTTTATAATACAGCAAATCTTTTTTTCTCAATAAAGAGAGTATCAGGAAGGTTTGGTTGCCCGGAATTAAAGAAATTGCTTGGGCAGAATTATACATACATCTAAAAAAAAATAAGGACAAAAATGAATTGTATTTCTCCTAAGTTGCGCAATGTATATTATTAATAATATATATTGACAAAGCTTTCGAAAAGTAATCTATCTTAACCATAGAGTTATTAAACTTAGAGTAGAGGAGCCATAGATAAGTCTCTAATCGAGAGAGTCACAATAAATAATGAGAGGGGAGATGAAACTCGTATACTTCATCTTTGCAAATCACATATAAAAAAGAGAGACAGATAGATCACCCTCATTTGCTTTCTTTTTTCTTTTTTAATGTAGTATGGCACATTTTAGGCTGGCTTCACTCTAAGTATAATAACTACGATCTTAACCCCTCGTGGGCACGGACGTAAAAATTACGTCGCGTTAAAATTCCACAATAGGCGTTATAAGAAGTTTCGTATGGTATATTCAGCTTAACGCCCTCGCCCTAAGGAATAAAATGGAACACAACACGATAACAATACGACGCGATATAAATACGTTGTCGTGTAAACGGATACCTGGATACCCATTTGTTTCAATTCTGCGTAATTTTTACGCGCGATAAAATTCATCTCGTGCGAACGAGGGGTAACTCGTATAAACGCGTTCATACCTTAATTCTTCGCTTGCGTTTATAATTATTACCGCCATGGTAATAATTAAAAAACTAGGTCCTTATCAGTCTAAGTAACGGGCCTCCTCGTATTACGTTTAATTGCTACATAAGTAATTAAGAGATTAAAAAATATAAATAATCAGCCTATAAAGTTGATGGATATACCGATAAATATAAGAAAATAATTAAATTTACTTTAATGATTGATCTTATTGATTCTAATTTATTTTATTATTATTAATAAAATAAATTATACTTTATTATATCTGCATTAAGAAAGAGAAACCAAAAAGAGTTATTTTACATTCTTGCCTTACTAAATTACATTAATTCATGTGAGTTAGCAATTCCAATCGTACACTCAACACTGAAATTATGGCAGTAACACATTATGGTTCCAAGTAATAAAACAAGATAGCGCTACAGGCGTTAAATAACGTTCCGAGATGCTAATTCTTGCCTTCGTCAACTTCGTGGATCTTTAGTATTTAGTAACCGCCACGGAATGCTTTGGCCTTCCCGCCTTGATATGAATAAAAAGTATATATTCAGATTTAAAAATTGTAAAAACTTTACCATAAAACATACGACACAATTCGTCTTTACTTATTTGATAATTTCGTGTAAGAAGCTTTATGTACTAGATAAAACGTCGCTTTTTAAATATATATCATAAGGTCTATAATAAACAAGTAAAAACGTGGGTAATTTTTACTTTTATACCTGTCTCGCATATACTAAATCAATGTAATCCGAGTGATAATGGATCACGCGTAGGCGGCTAAGGCATCTTACAACACATCCATTTGTTTTACTTAATTTATAATTCTCTTATCTTGTATCTACTAACAATTGTTTACGAAAACTAGGTTATAATACTTATAACGGTAATCCACAAATAACTTACCAATCTCTTTCTGACATTTGACAGTACTCAGTCACCTAACAATCATAGTACAAAATAAATTAAATAATCCAGTTTATTTCCTTTTTTGGATAAAGTGCTAAAAAATATTAACTATATGGAATATTCCTATTTTAATAAATCTAAGTATTACTAAACCTGGTAGTAGTTTGTAATATTTACTTGCTTCAATAATGCAAACTATCACAATTTGTGATTAATTACCTAGTAAATATTTTTCAATTAAAATGTTTTTTTTTATGTTATGTAACAGCAAAATAGTGCCAAATTCATCAACACATTTGTACTTACTATACTTAGAAATTAAAAAAAAAATAAATCAAAACAGTAACCTAAAGTTAGATCTAATAAAATATTCATCATCATTATGCAAATTTATTCACACAAAAAATCCATATGTTTGGTTTGAAGGTCCATGATTTAAAAAATATTTCTTTTATTATACTCCAATTTGTCTGGTACTGCACAGCCTTTTTCTTCATTTCATTGTATGGGATATTTTCAACACATTCTTCACCAATAATATGTTCTTGTAAAGCTTTATTTTTATCTAGCACATCTACAAATTTCTTATATAAATTATATTTACTTATGGATACACTATTATTTAGGTCATTCATGTTTTTTTTCGTTACTCCTAACTTTTTGCCTCGGACAGCAACTTCTGTCAATCTAAAATATAAAAGAAAACATATTTGTTAAACATAATTTTAAATCTAGTAACTGAAAAACTAGAAACTTATTAACTACTGAAATAAGACCTGGCATTACTGAAATTCCATACATAATATAAATAATTAATTTTACATATCATTTATTAATAAATGTAAAATGTATAAAACATCATCATTCTCCTGCCCTTCTCCTCTCCTACCACTATAAGTGGGGTCAGCACAACATTTTTAAACATGTTGTTACTTGATTTGGCTAGTTATTTTACGACTGGCCGTCTGCCTGACGTCAACTTACCTCCCTTTTACAATACCTCCATAAGAACACAAAATACCTAAGTCATCTTTTATGACATGTTGGTAAGAAATAAGGGTGGTCTGTTCTACTCGGCCCAATACCACACTGGTTATACTTAAAAATGTAACAACCATATAGAAACATTTTCATTCCTTACAGATAGAAGATTTCAAAAAGGCTTACGCAACACACCAACAACACCACTGCACAACACTGGCATTCATTGTCTATCACAATCTCTACAATTGGAGACAAATGCTTGATAACTAAAGCATAATTAGCAGATAGAGTTAAAACAAAATTTCCAAGAAATCGAACACTGGATTATAGTAAAAAAATTTATCATCATTACATTTTATATAATTTGTTAATTTATTATAAATAAGATAAGCTTTCTTTTAAATATGCATTGCTATTTTATACTAATATAAATAGCAGTATAGTAATAATCAAATACTTTAAATATTACAAGCAATATAACAGAACTAACTACTTTGCTATAATCCGCACAGGTTAAGTGAATGCATGCAAAGCCAATGTGTATGAAGCAGGCAAAATCTACGCACCTTATACATGCAGGACCAGCCACCACATGCACCCCAAGGCGCAATTCACCAGCAACAACGAACACAAAAGCAGCACACACACCCACCACCACAATCTCAAATTAACTTTAAATATACTACTTTCTAGTTATCTCTATAATTTTATAATATTAAACGAAAGATCCATACTAAATAGATAATTACCTTCTTTCTGTTTTGACCCACAGTATGCTACCTGCTGCAGGATGTACATTTTCCTTTGTTTTAATATGAAAAAATATCAATGAGCTTTTATAAAATTTAGGAATTACAACCAATCTATCTTTAATCCTTACATCTGATTCTCTTTCTAGAAAAGCTCTATGTAATGTTTCTGATGAAAAAGGAACACCTGCACCAAATATAAAATGTTTTATAAATATTGGTTTATACAAAAACAATTGCAATAGTGCCCCTTGTATGCCAACATGTATCCATCTAGCCATTTTATCACTACAGGATACAGATAAAGTTCTATCACCTTTCCCAGGCTTAATTCTGACTTGTCCTATTAAATGGTACTTATCTCCAGTCCCCATTGGATCTTGTTTATTAAAAGATAAACATTTTGCTCCTGTTCTATAAATTTCCATCTTTGTCTTTTTGATCTCAACATCACATAGATCACTTTGAGCATCCCTTTTAGTAGTAACAACGTCACCGAAATCATCTGCTTCTCGCTCTTTGGAAATTATCGATGCATCCCCACAAGGCATCTGTGAGGAATAAAAAATGAACTCTACATTATCTATGAGTTTCAATTTAGGGCCATCTTTCACAAATATTGATTTACGATTTTCAATTGCATTAATAATGTTCTCATACAAATATAATAAAAATCCACGTCGAGCAAATACTTCAGCATGAGAGTCATTGAGAACATTACCTTGACTAGACATTTTTACGGCACCAATACATTTTGAACCAGTGCCCAATGAAACCACTTGATAAATATTTGATTTCGTATTATATTCAACTATACAAGACAGCACTGTCCATTCATTTTCAATAGGTTTGCCAGTTTTCGGTAGATTTCCATACAATTCAAAGCAACTTTCTACAATTTTATCAACCAGAGATTCACAAAGGCGAGACATTGTCCTAAGTTTTATTATGTAAATAATAAAAGTAGCTTATTCATCTAAGAATGCCATTATTTGATTCAATATTATCATTTTCAAAAGAATTGATAATTGATATTAAATTTCAATAAAATAATAGACCTTTGACTTTTTACTTCCATTCGCATGTTAACGAAGAGACTAAGGTCGTTGACCATACCCCCTTAACAATAGACAACACTAGTACTATTACTACTAACATATTGACAACGTAACATGTAACGTAACAACAGTATACAATAATTATTAGTCGTCTATATTATATTAAATTATTATTAATTAATATATAATTAATTATTATATTAAATTAGTTATAAAGAGAATTGGAAGACCCGGGTCAAAGACCAATAGAAGACCCAAGACAAGATGGAAAGAAATGGTGCTAAAGGATAAGGAGCATAAGGAGCATGCAAAGTCACTGATCACGATATCCATCATTGAACGAAGTGGAAGCACAAAATAAAGAAAGCTGACCCCATCACCATGTGGGATTAATAGCTAGGAAGAGAAAGATTAATGATTAAATCCATAAAAAATAGACTACTCAGAAAAGCTACTTCATAAGTAAAATACGACTTCTTAGCGAATGTGTAATGTTATATTAGGTCCTTACATATGAAATTGGCGTTTTCTATGGGAGGAACATAAAGTCGTTTTTTTTTAATGAAATATATTTAATTAATCAAACTATGTACCATTGCTATGTATGCACTTTTGCCATCTCATAAGTAGTTCATTGATCCCCTTACTAAAAAAACCATTCGGGTGGGAATCAATAAAATCTCTGAAGGCGGTTTGGACTGCCCCATCGGAGTTGAATTTTTTTCCTTGCAAGTAGTTATCCAAATTGCGAAAAAAATGGTAATCTGTTGGAGCAAGGTCCGAAGAGTACGGTGGATGTCTAAGACATTCTAATTGAAGCTCCTCTGATTTGGTAGCCGTCTGTTGTGCAGTGTGTGGTCTAGCGTTGTCCTGAAGCAACAGTGGCCTAGAGCGATTGACCAGCCTCGGTTGTTTAGCAGCTAGCTTTTCCATCATGGTTTGCAGTTGCTGACAATAGATATCTGCCGTAATCGTCTGCCCAGATTTAAGAAAGCTGTAGTGAACGACACCGGCACTAGTCCACCAAACACTTACAAGCAACTTTTTTTTAGTCAATTTTCGCTTAGGGCAGGATTTGGCTGGTTCGCCAGGGTTCAGCCATTGCGATGAGCGCTTCCGATTATCGTAGAGGATCCACTTTTCATCACAGGTAATGATTCGATTTAAAATTCCTTCATTATTGTGCCGGTTGAGTAACGTAACGCAGCAGTCGACGCGCGTTTGTCGGTTTACTCCACTCAATTCATGAGGTACCCACCTTTCAAGCTTTTTCACCTTCCCAATTTGCTTCAAGTGGATTAGAATAGTTTTATCACTAACACCGGAGCCTGCAGCTAACTCGGACGTGGTTTGCGATGGATCCGCTTCCACAATAGCCTTCAATTCTTCATTATCAACTTTGGCCTCCGGCCGTCCACGAGGCTTGTTCTGCAGGTCGAAATTTCCAGAACGAAAACGTTGGAACCAAAAACGCACTGTTTTCTTTTGCGACACCGTCACCATACACATCATTAATCCTTCGAGCCGTTTCTGCAGCACTGGTGCCACGGTGGAACTCATACTCGTAAATAACGCGATATTTCATGTTTTCCATTTTGTAAACAGAGTGACACAAAGAAAAAACAAAAGAAGAAAAAACAAATGAATTAGGGGGTTCGAAACACAAATGCATGAGTAAATAGCTGTATGAATTTAAATTTTGGAATTCCTAACCATAAAGGTAATATTTGAGATCAAAGTGCCCAGTACGACAAAACGCCAATTTCATATGTAAGGACCTAATATTATTATAAATATAAATTATTATATTTATATAAATTTCCTTTCCTATTTTTTTTCTAAAACGTTTCTTACTGTACCTGCCGAGTATAACCAGAAACAAACTCAGTGATTACACTTTTATAAAATATAATTCTTATTGATTAAATATTCAATATACATACATATTCGATTTTTCTAGAATGTATTATTATAGGCTATTAGACAATGTATGGCTTGATGAATAACTTTATCTGAGACATAATTTATAGAATTAGGCGTTACTTTACGGAGATCCATAATACAAAAGTAATAATAAAATTATTTTGCTATAATCCGCGATACAGTAAATAGAAAAAAATTGTTTCGCCCCGATGATTCGAACGTGTGTGGTGCTTGTGTATTGTGGTGGCAGTGGTGGAGGTTTGTGCATGTGTTTTTACGAATCCTGCATGTAACGGGTATAAAATAAACGGATAGTCCACTATACATTTAGCACTAGATATATTTTCTATTTAATGTATCCCGGAATATAGCAAAATAATTTTATTATTACTTTTGTGTTATCTGAGACATAATTAAAAAGTAGGTGTATCCGTGTCATCTGAAGCATTAAGGTACCCTCAATTATTTAATATATTTCCTGTTACAGGATTTTTTTAATACTATATATTGGCCCGATATTACAGCTTAAATTGTACTAAATTTATTCACTATTGCTCGAGTTTATTAGGCGTTACTGTTAGACAGATAGACAGACGTTTGCATTTATATTATTAGTACAAAAGGAAATATATGAACGCAATGGTCCTAATAATTTTTGCATAGCGTTCTATCACAAAATGCAACAATTCTAGATATTTAATTTTCAAAACATATGATAATGGCGTCGTCAATATCTCGATCTATGTATTTTTATTATACAAAACTATCTCGGTGGGACCACCCACACTTTATTCGTTCTTAGAAAATTACACCAGGCAATTAAGTAGCGTGAGTAGTCTTGCAAATTGCATCTTGCTATTCTACTAGTGCGTACCTCTTCTACAAGGGAGTTAATATATATTGTTCGTGTCTATGAAATTAATATAAAAAGTAGTATGGTTATTCTATGTCGTAGTGTGGTAACATTTGTTCACGACATCAATATTGTATATCAGTCTAACACTATTATAAAAGACAACCTTTAAGTCGATGATGTATGCACGGAAGTGTTAGGACCGTTAATACGATGCTGATAGATGACTCTCAGTACGTTTATTACTTATTACGAACAACCGTTAGCTGCGGATACATAAAGATGTCCTTCAGAGTTTAGTGCGGATTTAATTAATCTACGGTTAGGTTAGTCTTCAAGCGCCAGTAGCTAAGTTATGTGAATTAGTCAAATGATATGTTGTATAAAAATTATGTTTATCTCTTATCAATAAACATTTAAAATCTGTACGCAAAAAAACAAGGTATTTTTGTCGTATCGGTTTTTTATCGTAAAAAGCACAGAAAAAAGCACAATAAATATTTATATATTTATAAGGCAGCCTTTCGTATTGAGAATATGTGTATCGATGTCCTTTTAAGCTAAATCATCAGAACCCCCGATAAAAAATAGATAAGTTTTCAACCATACAATTTCTCAAAGTGGTAAAAGTTATGAGAAATTTTAGAAGTCGTGAGCTTCAGGTGATTTAGATGCACCACTGTAATGATATTTAAAAGAGGTTGCAATCCGTACTGATGATATTACTGTCTAAACTCGCACAATACACGACTTTTAGTGCAATCACATGAAATACTCATACTAAGAGCGCATTACGTAGGTATCTGATTCAGTGCGCAGAACATGCTGTGTGTAAATGTGGTCTCGGCACGATTTTGATTCGTTATCAAAGCTATTGAAATTTTAAATATCTATGTAAAAGCCCGCACTTGTTTATTACTGTAAGCCGTTGAATATCAAAATAACTTTAATTATGATAACTTGAACATCCATTGGAGATAGATAGCTATATTTGTCCTATCTATAACCTCAAAACCGCTTTAAATTATCAAAGGGTTTCTTTTATTTGTCTTTTTTGTTTCTTTTTGTCCATATTGATCTTACAGTTCAAGTGTAAGATCAGACATATGTGCTAGCCATAACATCTTTATACCTATCACACACTTCTTTTTTTGTATTATAATGAATGAACTAGTATGTCATTTTCCGATGCTTACATATTTACTACGATTATGTAATGCCACTAGAATATCTAAACTTAGCAAAACACCTATTTATTTTTGTAATTTTCATTCCAACTGTTATTAGATTTTTTAAATCGAATAAATGTTCCACGAGTTTTCTTATAAGACAATAGCATGTCCATAGCGCAGGTAAAAAGGTACGTCTGTCTTGTCGATTTTGGACTATCGTATGATCGGTTGTTACTGTTAATCGGATGTCAGTTGAGTCTCGGTGGGCACTGGGCAATCGCTATTACGTATGAAGAGTTTACTGATAGCTTTAAAAGATGCTCGTTTATTTTGGATGTGGACACGCCGATTGATAGTTATGGTGTGATTTCTGGTTAAGACATACGACTTTATGGTAATATAATATTTAAAAATTTAATAATAATTTTACTTTCTTTTATTTTTATTCAGGTTTAAACTTATCGAGAGATCTTAAATGATAATTTAGTATTGAGCAACGCAAAGACATTTGAGTTTTGAATCACAAAATTAATTGATACTATTTTACTAAATATTTTTAAAGGATATATTGTTACGAACATGCGAAAAGAGCTCGTAATGCATATGTCATCAAGTTCAAATTGAACGGGGCAGTTTACGAACATGCAATAAGGGTTCGTAAACTTTATGTCATAGAGTTCAAATTCTCTGGAACATTCGACGTGTATCAAAACATGTTTACAAAAAAAACTTGTTTACGATCTTTCCAAGGTCTCACGAATGTTCCCGATATTCAGTTTTCGAATAGCGATCAAGAGCGAATAAACAAGCGGAAATAAAACGAAATTATTAGTGACCTTGGTATTCTTATTGGACAACGAACTTTATAGAGACTGTACTAAGTTTGTAGTAAAAAGTTGAATAAAGTGTTTTTAACGAGTCACCAGGTATTTTCATCCAAATCCACGCACCCCTGTACGTAGCAATATTATTTTGATCCATATTTTTATTAAATATGAAGACTAGATAGATCTTACATCAAAAGGCGAACTGAGTTCGCTATGAGTTTAGAATGTTTCTTCAATATGTTTTAATAAAGTATCTGTTATATAAAGCAGTAGGTTGTAGTAGTAATCATTAATTTCCATATTGATATTAAATGAGGTACAGAGAAGGGTACTGCATGAAGAGGTGCTTATTTTGTATGATTTTCTATTATAAATGTTGATATATTTAAGCTGATTAGTATTAAAGCACCAAAGAACGTCGAATTAAGTTCAACGTATTCGCATATCTGAAGTAGTGCGATAAGTAATTAACATAACGGATCTTTATTTTTTAATTATTTATTTATAAAGCATAGCAGCCTGGGAATAGGCTAGTTTAAATCCAGGTACTAATTTATCGAAGACAAGTTACAGACAGAAGCTAGTTTATATTTTTAAATATTTTTTATCGCACCGCCCTCTCATAAGTTATTCTGGCACGATGCTGTGTAAAAGCTGTTTAAAAATATGGTACTATAATTTCTGATAGTTTCGAACTTCAGCTACATTATGTGCTGAAAAGCAAACGTAAATGAACCCTAGTACTTAAATGCTACGTCGTTTTCAATAAAGATAAAAAAAGATTAAAGAAAAAAATATCCTTATTGAATCTTACAGTGCTTTTATATCGTGCTTTATATAAGTGAAGCAAACCTATATTAAAAGGATACTTGTAGGGTTGCCTAAAGAAGATATTTTAACTAGTTTTGTTTTGTAATAATAAAACGTGGCATTCAAAGTTTTTGTAGACAATATTATGTATTATGGGTACTAAATTAATCGATTGAGATCGACGACATTGAAGCTTTTGTTGTGTTACAATCTTGGGGTGTCCCACACTGCAGGGGTCCGTGCCAATACAAATTATCCGCTCGGAAACAATTTCAATTTGTACTTTGTATCATTGCATAATAGCTTTGAATACTGAATTATTCATATTGCATTATATTGAGAGATGTGAATAAAATATAACTATTTTCGGATTCTAAATGTACCTAAATTTTGTGCAAGCGTAATCGTTATTAATGTTTAGTTAATAGTCATATATAATTATTAATTGAACCAAGTAAGTAATAAAAATTTAAAATGCCATGTTTTTTAAGACGATAATAGCTATATAAAGATTCCCTATAGTTGTTTTTAATTTTTCTTAATGAAAACAATACTGTATGTTATCGGTGGTCAATAAAAAAACGTACACTTTATCAATTAAACATACATGTACCAGCTACAAATAAACTATACAGTTTTTTGATATGCCAAAGGTCGATTCTGTGTTTAAAAAGTGAAGCATTAGAAGTCACAGCATTGGCAGGGAACCAACTTATTTACCAATTAGTTTAAATTCATAAAAGTTTCTTTGTTCATCTTCATCTATACTAATTATTATTAACCAAAGTCCTCAAAAGCTCTCTGTCTGTATGTGATCGATTTTCTTGAAATCTACTAAACGAATTTGCATACGGTTTTAACTTAAAGATAATACTATTCTTGAGGAAGGTTAAGATTAATAGCACATTCTCCAGAAAGTACAGGATTTTGTTGAAACGTTTACTGGAAGATAGAGAAAGTTATGGAGCAATATATAGGCTACTTTTTAGCTAAGAATCCCTACGGTGTCGGGATTTACGCGGGAAAATGACACACTAATGTCCAATCGAGCGAAGCCGCTGGCACAGCTAGTATGATGTTGAGTAAACATAAAAGAACAATTACCTAAATACAGTTACAATTGTTTTAATAAACATACACTCATGAAACCAACTTGGTGGCTAATGGACCTCATAAGAAAGGTTAGAGTCACTCAGTGGGTTATAGAGAGAGCTATGCTCGGAGTTCCTCTACATGATCAAATCAGAAATGAGGAGATCCGTAGAAGAATCAAAGCTACGGACAGAACTCAACGGGTCACAAAGCTAAAGTGGCAATGGGTGGGCCACATAGTTCGAAGAACCGATGGACGTTGAGGTCTGAAGATGGCGACTCTGCACCGGAAAACGTAGTTTACACAACATTCATCCATGCTATCATTGATGCCAGGGTTTGTCGGTCTGTCTTATGTCCATTTAAAGGCAATCCGTTTGAGCAATATTGGTGAAATTTAATATAATTGTAGCTTATAGGGACTAACATATAGGGTAAAAATCCTGTTTTTCTATTGAGAACAGAAATAAAAGTACATAATTCGAGATGTTGTAACATTGGACTCAAAGAAGTTGCGGGCACAGTACGTATGGTAATAAAGTGAATATAAATAAAATTACCTTCATACCATTGCAAAGAGTTTTTAAACTTATACATCCATCAAAATAATGATGATTTTTTTTTAAGTCCATCAATGTGATATGCTGATTACTTTTTAATCTTCTCGGTTATTGCTTGTACGATTCTTTTGATATTTAAATTGATGCCGAAACTGAAAGTCATCTTGAATTATAATGAGCCGTAGAATGATAAACTACCTTAACCAACCTCAAACTTAATAACAATAATATAATTTATAATTTTTTTGAAAATTTTGGCATCTAACTTCGTGTGATAAAGTGATTCACTTGACAGTGACTTCACCATAGCATATCGTTTAAATTAAACGCAAAAGTATAGTGAGCTATTGATTTATTTAGGTGTTAGACCTAAAATGCTACTACGCTTTGCTTTTATTTGGGTAGATTTACCACATGATAACTTTTCTTCGTATTTTAACCACACATGTACGAAATCAGTGAAAGTCATAAGACTACCATAATTAAAATGGTGTAATATTAATTGCTGCAAAATAATAATGGTATAATAGTACTGTATTACAAGATGTAAAGTCTCATTCTATAGTAGGTACTATCGCCAAAAATATGTTTGGGCGAGCATACTACCATAGAAATAGTAAAAGTATAGTTACTATGTTGTAACCTAACAAACACCATCCGAGCTCCCGTATAATTAAATAAATTAATATAATAAATTAAAAACTAGGACAGTTGGCATTACATTACGTTTATGTAAATTTTTAAAACGTAAGGTCGCCAGAACTCAATAGGATATTAGATTTGAAAAGTCATTAAACTATTTTGTATCTACTTTTTTTATTTAGAATATGTACCTAAAATATCATATCATATATCTGTATAAGCTTCCACTTCACTGAAACCTAGTCCTTTCACATCTTGGCATTTGACAGCTTTTGGATTATTGCACATATTTTTGCTAGTAAGTTTCTGTATTCAACTTCGAGCGACTGGACGTCAGATATAAAGTATATTGTCTTTTTGCGAAAACAGAAAACATTACAGAAAAAAGGTAGGGCAATTCAATCTCTGACTGAGATCTTAATTAGGCATCTTAATTAATACTATAGGCTGCGCCCGATCCTGAATTCAGCACTCTGATTCAGTGTTGTGTAAAATCGGCATTAAAATTAAAAGCTTCATAATTGTGATATCAGTAAAATCTATATTCAATATCCATAGTCTATTTTATGTTTATATTTATACACTGGCTTTACTTTGTTGAATGTATTATGATTAACTAGTCAAAAAGTAAATATAATTTCTCTGTTCTGTAATATCCTTTTTATTCCTTATTTTTAGCATAGAATTATTATAGTATAATAGTTCTATGGCTCCGCTACTTTAGTGAGTAGGGGAACCATAGGAAGGCCTGTAAGTAAGAGTGTCATAATAAATAATGGGGGGAAGATGAAACTCATAAACTTAGCTTTGTATAGTACACTAAAAAAGAGAGACATACAGATACAGTCTCATTTGCTTTATCCTTATTATAATATGGCACATTTTATGCTGACTTCCCTACTCTAGTTTAATAACCGGAGAGTTTGTACTATTGTACGGGAGCCATAGGCAGGCCGGAAGTTCGAATGTCACAATAAATAATCAATTATTATTAGTCTATGATACACTTCTTTTTGCTGTGGCCTATATTATTGGTTGTCTTCTATTATTGGATTTTGATAAGTATATAAGTAGGTAGGTATTTGTGTAATGTAATCCTGTGATTTTATCTAGAGATGAACTTGGAGTGCAAATTCGATTTTTCTTTCGAAATTAAATCGTTTTATAAAAAAATCGATTACCTTGAATCGAAAAAATTGATTTCTCTATTTGAAAGCTACTTTTTATAAAAATTAACTAGAATAAAAGTCTAATTAAAGTGGAGAAGTATATATAAAAAATAACGTGTATCTATTTTATTTTTAAGAAATTCGATTAAAATGTGTAATTAAGCTACATTGGTTTCATTGTAATTTATAACGGGATTTTTTTTTGAAAGGACTTAAAGGACTCCATTCCGGGACTTGAATAAGCGCTGGGGGACTGCTTTAATATATGCCTAAGGTAAACTTATAAATACATTGGTTTCACCCAACTTAAATTAAATAAATTCTTCGTAGTACTGCTTAGTACTACGAAGAATTTATTATACGACTTTATAATCGATTTTTTAACAATCGAAGTATAATCGATATAAGTCGAATATTATTTGACAAACCTAATGTATTCTTAGAAGTTTGAACAGAATTGTTTATTTGATGAAAGCTACTTTTCTTTGCTACTTTGCTTTTATCGAATACATAGATAAGCCACAAAAGTGCTGTAAACAAATACAAAATTATATTTAATGCGAATGCTCTTGTGTCCAAATATAAGAATTAAAGAAGTATAAAACAATTTCAAGTTGTCAAGTAATTTTCATATTTATCTACAATTAACTCCTTAAATGGGTAATTGGAAACTGGAAGTAGGAAGGATGGCGATGTATACTTCATTTCCAGTTGGTCTTTTCTTTTTCTTTAACCAACCAAGTTATTTTGAGGAATGGGTAACTAAAACTAAGCGTGAAATATACCCGCCTGAAAATAAGCAAAACAGAGATGATATACAGAAACTTATTCAAAACATGAAGAAGAAACAAATGAGATCAATAGAAGGAGAATGAACATGTTTCAGATGATTAGTTTAAATAAAGATAGTGAAGAAAATCCAAATATATTTTTTTTATTGTGACCTATATGTTACATAGAAGTGAGTAAGGAGTTCAAATTGTGTGTTGAAATTCAATTTATAAAATTTAAAATTATGTAACAAGGCAAAGATTAAGAAACAATATCACACTCTCCATTACATTTCTTTTGTGAACCTCTTAGGTTCTAGATTTGATGTCCAGTAATATCATATGAAGTTATATAACCTAAAATATTGGTTCAGGTCTAATGTTGGTAGGTGTTCAACATGGCCAATTCTTTTTCTACTGACAAAATTGATTAATTGTTGTAACAGGTATATTTCTGTCAATAGTGGTAAATGTTTAAACTCTAACCTTATCAATAAAATGGATTAGATTTGCTTGAGATCCTTAACAAATTAAACATTTCTAAAATCTTCAATTTGTATTAAACTCTACATTTATAGAAACTGAATGAAATTACACTCAAATTTACAAAAAATTTATTAAATTGAATTTAATAAATTAGTCCACTTTTACCAATTTACTTTTGTATTGATAACTCATTATAAGTCCAATAAAAGTAGAAAATACTGATGCATATAAAACATATGTTATACCAAAAAATTCACCTATAATGCCTGCAACCATAGGAGCGAGGACCCCAGATAAGGACCTGACACTATTTGATGCCCCTATTAATTTTCCTCTATGGTCACCATGACTCTTCTTTAATAGCATTTCTAAAGTAACTAGTCTACCTACAGCGTTACCTATAGCTAGAGGAATTAATAAAACAGAATATACAAAAATATTAACAGTTAAACATATACCTATTAATGACAAACACAAAAAAAGGTATACATGATAATTTCTAATACTGTAATCACTGTCATAAGTATAAAAGCTATTAATATAGCCTATTAAAAAACTTGATATAGCACCAATAATGCCTTGTATGGAAACAACATATCCAACATATTTTGGTGAGAGATTATATTGGGTTTTTAAATATAATGAATAATTTGAATAGTATACACCCATGGCAAAACTGCTGAGAGCTTGAAACATAAAAATAGTCCAATATTTTGACCATTCTACTTTTGATAGTTCTAAAATTGATTGTTTACTATAAGATAAAAAAGATTTTATAAAATTATGTGAGGCTGGAATGACATTTGATTTTCTTCTTACAGGAATATCTACTTTAGGCAGCAAATACACAAGACCTAAAACATAAAATTAACAAATTATAGCATATATTATTCACAACACACATAAACACACTAAATACACAACTCATAAAAAAGTAATTAAGAGTTGTTACCTGCATTGATTATAAAACAAATCGTGACTAGTACAGCAATAAAATTGAAGCCATGAAGTGGATAATCTTCTACAATATGACCACCGATAATCGGCCCAATAGTAATTCCCATTCCAGAAATGGCAGCCATTTTACCATATACCACAGATTGTGCTTTCTCATTTTTCACATAGTCAGGAACTAGGGCCTTTGTCAGTAATTGTGTTTGCTTAAATAAACCTAAAATTATTATTATAATTTTAATATCTTTTAAGTAAATTTTATAGCTATAGACTATTATGTACAAATTGTAATGGTTTGTGAATCTATAGTTTCTACCCAATACATTAAATGACAATAAAAGAAATGAATGAACAAACACCATAGCTGAGAGAATGGAGAACTTTTTTATACTTCCAATAATTATATTCATAAGTAGGCCATATGTAGGTTGTTAAGAGGTACCTGAAATAGTGTATGGTAGGCTCCAAAAAAGGTTCTGTTGGCTAATTTGCCATTTTTATGGGAAAGGGACAGGAAATATTAAGGAAGTCAAAAGTAAATGCCTAAACCTCCCTCTAAAGTCCTAATTTAGTAGCAGTTATGTTGACTTATATGGCAAAATAGGGGGTCTGGAGCATTGTTTCAAAATGTTGCTAAAAGCCTTCTAGGAAATTACTGTTGGAGGTAGAGATAAAGACTTCCGAAGAAATCCTGCTTGTTTAGCAAAAACCTTCTCCAGGCAACAGGTTGCACTCAAAAGAAAATTAAATTTGATATACAAAAAAGAATTTTTTTTATACAATATTTACCTAAAACAGCTCTCAAAATTAAAATTGCTGCAAAAGAATTTGTTAATCCCATTATCATATATGCTCCACTACATATTAATAATGTTAAAAATAGTATTTGCTTCCGTCCTTTCAGGTCACTTAAACTACCCTAAAATTAAAAATATTCTATTGAACTTGGTAAACTAAACAATGTCAAATTATTTGTTTATTTAGCAGACAATAAATAATAATATAACCTTTCTTTATGACATGCAAAAATTTTAATGGTGTTATTTTTATTGTTAGTCTTTACACATTATGCATTGCCAATAGAAAGTTTAATTGATGTTGATCACAAACAATAATAAAATAAACAATTTTAGCTTAAAAAAGTGACTACAGATCAATTATAATTTTTTTTTCATGTCATTTGTGTACTTTCAACCTATTTATTATGATATAAGAACAAATTGTGTATTTCATATGACTTGCTTAAGTTTAAAATTTAAGCAAGTGTCCTGTAAACACATTGTTATTTAAACTCCTTCAAAATCAAATCAAAAATATAAAGATTCAAAACAATGACACTAAGACACCAAAAATGTATTTAAATGATAATTAACAAATATCATTAACCTTCAAGATACTCTAAAAAGTGTTTAAACAAAAAATCCATCAAAGCATTAAATACATGCTCATTTGAATAAAAGAAAAATCACAGAACTAAAGAAATTAGTCATTTTTTAAGCTTTGACAAATTAAGACATTTCTTTATAGGGATACAACAGACTAAACCTACTACTATCATTAGTGTACAAGAATTAAGATTTATGAGTATTTAGCTTATTATCCCCAACACTACAACACATGCATATCTAGTTAAAAACGTTTAAAACCACATATGCACTGTACAATCTAAAAGTAAAAATTCATTTAGATAATACATACAATAACTGGACCTGATCCCAATTGAAAACCTGAATAAATAGAGCCAAGAAGGCCAATATATATGTGATTAGCTCCCATCTGTTGCACATGATTGGGTATTAAAGGCACTATCAGACCAACTGCTAATAAGTCCTGAAATTGCAAAATAATTAAAAGCACTTAAACAGACGATCAGGTACTAAAGTTAAGTATTTGAAACAACTGCAGTGTTATAAATTACGCAAAACATAAGATTAGTACAGTTACATGACGGCGTATTTAATCAAAGAATAAAACTTACCAAAAACGCTACGAACTTTATGATAGTTACTGTGTATGACATTGCTAAAAGAATGAATTTTTGTACATAATTGGCAATTTTTATAGGTAAAAATATTTTAATCTCCCTTCACTAAACTCGTTTAACTTGTTTTTCTCCAATGTTAATAAATTTTGTTAATTCAGTCGTTTCATGGTACAGAAAATAGACAGGTACCAATTTAAATAAATAATAATAAATATAACGCAAATAATAATGTAATTTTTGACTATACAAATAGGGTACTATTTTATATAATTAGTCTTGTGTAGTTCGCGAACGAACTAGTTCGAAAGAATCACTCCCACAGACGAATCACGGGAATCGAGTCCCATATTTCCCGCTTTATCGTTCGTTAGTTCGTGATTCATGAGTCATGATTCGGTACAGAATCAGTAAAGGTGACGTCAACTGAACTCATGTTGTCTCGCTCACAATCACAAGAAACTCGTATCTACTGCTCGCTCATCGAATTGCACGCTGTGACTACGTACTGTTACCCCTCGTTCGCACGGACGTAAAAATTACGTCGCGTTAAAATTCCACAATAGGCGTTATAAGAATTTTCGTATGGTATATTCAGCTTAACGCCCTCGCCCTAAGGACTAAAATGGAACACTGCAAGATAAAAATAAGTCGCGATATAAATACGCTGTCGTGTGAACAGATACCTGGATACCCATTTGTTTCAATTATGCGTAATATTTACGCGCGATAAAATTCATCCCGTGCGTACGAGGGGTAGGGATGAAAAAAAATCGATTATTTAATCAAAATAATCGATCTTTAATAATAAATAATTTAAAAGTTAAAAATAGGGTTTTTTTCAAATGGATTATAGTAATTTCTGCTGGGAAGCAGTAATTACGAGCTGTGATAGCCCAGCGGTGAGACCGTGCGACTCTTTTGAGGTGAACACGAGTTTAAACCCGGGCAGGCACCAATGAGTTTTTCTATTAAAACTCATGTGTCTACTTGATAATTGCAATTAATCACACGCTTTTCGGTGCAGATAACATAGTGCAGAAACCTGCATATCTCTAGAGAATTTTGGAGATGTGTAATCTACCAATCCGCCTTGGAGCGGTGTGGTAGGTCTTGCTCCAATCCATCTTTTCAGAAATGGAGAGAGGAGGCCTATTCCCAGCTGTGGGACAGGCCGCTATTTTTATTTCTTTACTATATTAGTTACGCTCATTTTATTCTTTTTTTACCCTCTTTTTCTTTTTTTTAATATTAGAAATGCAGTGTTGGATGAAACCAATGCAGCCAAAAAACACGTATTAATCGAATTTTGCAAACAGCTCACCTGTTAATTTTTATTCGTAGCTGTCCACTTTAATAAGTCTTTATTCTAATTATTCTAAAAAGAAGGAAATTTTTAAATTTTTAAATTTAATTTAATTAAAAAAAAATAGAAAAAAACGACTATTAAATAATCGCTTATTTCCTTTCGCGTTACTAGATTTACAAATTGTTTAAAGAGAAAAATCGATTATTTATTAATCGATCTAGATATGTTTTATTTTTAGAAAACATTTTATTCCTGGCTATGAAAAACTGCTGCAATATGATTAGAATAAAAGGTCCTTTAATTCGTATTCGGATATTATATAAAATATATAAATTAATAAATAAACATAGGGTTTAGTTGATTATTTCCCAAATTTAATAAAAATATAAAAGAGTCCTTTAATCACTACCTAATAATTATTTTTATTTAAAATTAATTAACAGCTTCATTCTATTTTTAGTGCCCTATAATTTTAAGTAAATTTACAGCGTTCAATAATCTTGTCATAGTTAGAGCCGTATTAAAAAAGCGAACCAACTGCAATAAAATATTTCAATATTAGGCAGATCGTCCGCTAGTTTTAAACCGGCTCCTGCGTTGAAGAGTCGAGAATTTGTAACGACACACGACTCGCTAACGAACCGTAGAATCAAAGGAATTATTCTCAGCTGCCAACGGTTACGCCCAAGACTATATGTAATGGACATAATTCATCTGTCATATAAAACGTAAAAAAAACCTAAAGTCAGCCCAATGACAAACGATAAATATATCACCAGAGCCCATATGTAATTTTTTTTACTATACTGTATCTGACCATGACTATCAACGTCATTCATTCCCCTAAGTGGGGTCGGCACAACATGTTTTTCTCTTCCATTGTATCTTATCATTCGTTAACTCTGGCGCTAGTACTTTTATATGAATGTTATACTTCAATAATCCAACCATCTCTTTGTAGGCCTCCCTCTTGCCACATAGCCATCCACATTCATATTTAACACTCTTTTGGTCACATGATTTCCATCCCTTTTCATTACATGTCCATGTCATTTCAATTTTGCTCTTCTCATCTTTTCTATAATGTGCGCAACTATCAGACTTCCCCTTATAAACTCATTTCGTATTTTATCCAGTCTTGTCACACCACACATACACCTTCACATTTTCATCGTATTTGCATGTACAATTCTTTCATCCGTCTTTTTCTTTGACCAATATTCTGATTCATGCAATACGACAGGTCTTATGACCGTTTTATAAATTTTTCCCTTAAGCTTAAGAGGCATTCGAGGTCACATATAAGAAGTTCCAGAGACCTGCCGCCACTTCACCCATTATTTTACCCACATCTCGGTCTATTTCACCGTCGTTTTGAAAACGAACCAAGGTATTAGTAGATTGTTAGTAATTTTTAAAATTTAGATTGTTAGCAGTCTATGGTTGTTATATTTTTAGTTAGTAGTCTATGGATACGTCTAGTAAAAAGGTGTTGTACTTAAAAATGAACGGATTAAAAAAAACGATTATTGCGAAATCTTTTTTACAAATAAATGGCTTTTTATTTTAATATCTAATTAGAATAAAACCTAATTAAAGTCGACAACTACGAATAAAAAAATTAACAGATGCACTGTTTGCGTAATTCGATTAAAATGTGTTGTTTGCCTACATTGGTTGCATTCAACAACTCATCTTATTTAAAAGACAAGAAAACAGGGTAATTAATATAATAGATTTTTAAAAATTGATTTATAATTTTTAAATAATCGATTATTATGATAGAATAATCTATGAATATAAAAATCGATTATTTTTCATCCTTAAGTACAATTGCAAGGCAAATTATCCGTATTCCGTTGTAATTTAGTTTTACTCTAGTGTCATTAGTCATAGTCCATAGATGATATACTATAGTAGTTGTCAAAAAGTAGTACTAAAAGAGGGGAACTTTATGTCTATTCCCAAGTATATTTATAATGGATACTTCTATTATTAGTTTTAATAACGATTCAACTTACCAAACTACATTGAAAACGGACAATGTAAGCGTACATGAGTTGGCCTTACATGCCATGAGAGATAGATGCTTACTACTTCAACGAAGAATAAACACTCTAGAAAGAGATAATATGCGGTTAAAACTTGACGTTACTAAAGCTACTGAAAAATCGCTATATTCGCCATTACAAGAAGACGAAAAATTTGTTATGCATCAAAAGATTGCAGAGCTCAATAAACAGAAATCACAACTCCTGCATCATGTCTTTATGGTTTCGTGTGAGAATAAAAACTTATGGAATAAACTATCTAATTTAAAAGGGTCAGAAAAACTAGCTCAGCCTCCAAAACAACCCCTTATAAGGACAAATACATATATACACAGCACACCTAAGTACAACATACAAAATCAAGAAAAGTATTCAGATTCTAGTTTAGAAGAGATATCTTTAAAATTAATAAACAGCTACATTCAAGAAAAGTCACAATTAGTAGAGCAATATGAACAAATGACACAACTTCAAGACATAGATGATGATATTTTGAATATTGATTCTATTGGATTTACATATATGGAAGATCCAGCAACAGATTCACTCAAAGAGATTCGCAGTCAAACTGATAAGTTGCAATGTCTTAAGAAAGATCTTGTCCAACAAGAAAAAGATTTGAAAATCGTAATTTCAAGGGTAGAAAAAATACTGAAAGGTGAGGAAAATCTAAGAAAAAAACACTTCTGAATCCTATACTTACTTCTGAATATTCAAGTAATATGCTCTCCCATTTAATCTGATCACTGTCTTGATTTATATTTTCACTCATATTTGAGTTACCTGTTTTTAGAATACATAATGCATATTATTTTATTTTTGATAACAATTAGAATGTGGCCTACATTGATATTTCATACAGAGAACTTGCAAAAATTGTTATTTTATCAATTTTATTATATTTATAAAAGTAACATTATAATATACAAGGCTTTACCCATGGCTTCACTCGTGTGGAATTTGGTCTGCCACATTAAGTTTTGTAGCAGATCATTTAAGGTTTAATTTTTTTTACTTCATATTAAAAAAATATAAGTATATTTATTTAGTTACTCCTACATCCAAAATTTTAGAAGTCTAACTTAAAAATAAAAGGATGCCATACAAGAAAATATTGTGATAACTTGAAAACTATTCGGCCCATATACTTAGTGTAAAAGACAAAATTTATCAACATGAAATACAGAAAGTGACAAATGTATTGATTTTTATAAGAGTATGATAAATATACTAAAATATGCATTATAAAATAGTATCTAATTTAATTAACTTTATGATTCACAATTTTGGTGCATAATGACTTCCACATAAAAGATATATGCTGTTGCCGACTTTTGTTTAGAACTTTTTAAGACAAACAGTACTATGGTACATCATCTTTTCAGACTTTATTGACATGTATCGTTATATTACATAAAATCATTACAAATTGTAGCCTAAAGTTATTCTGATGTATAACCTATATAACTGTAAAGTTTCATCCAAATCCGTCCAATTGTTTTTTCATGAACGAGTAACAAACATCCATCCATACTCACAAATTTTCACATTTATAATATTAGTAGGATTGAATTCATACTCTACTGTCTTATATTTTTTATATGTGGATTTCCAAAACCCCCAAAATACACTGACTAGTCATTTGTTTTGTGGGAATTAAATAACAATCTTCTATATAACATAGTTTTTGTATGAAAGGTATAAAGAGAGGATACCTGCTAGTGTGAGAAATTGCTAAAATTCTATTGGAGATACATAATTCCTACAGTAGATGTTATAATTTCACATCATATAATATTACATCCATATAATATAATTTCACATATTTGATATTTATTATACAAGGATTGATTTTACTAAACATATTTTTTATTTTCCAGAAGGTTATAAATGTCCAACATGTCCAAATAAATTAACAGCTATGAATTTCGAAAGTAAAGCAACAGAAACTAGTGATAGCCTTGTTCCTGGCAAGATTGAAGTAGATAAAGAAAGTAATAACATAGAGGACTGTATTACCATACCAAATTTCAATGAGACAGAGTATCAAAATGCTGACAGAAATTGTGAACCATTTGATAAGATGTGCCCAATGTGTGGAGAAACATTTCAAAAAGACTCTGCTTTCTCGAATTTCAGGGCACATGTAGAAAGCCATTTTATTGGTATAGATGAAGGAGATCTAATAAATAATTTTGAAACAGTGCCCAATTCATTGGACAATGTGATGTAAAATAAGTTATTGTGATATTAATGATATAGATTTATTAATGTTTATTTTAAATTTAAAGACAGGTATTATTTATATTATTTCATTAGGATTCTTATTGAGTAGGTTCTCCATGGTTATAAATAAGAGTAACAATAGCAACAATTAGCAGTATCTGTCATATTGCTGAAAAAAAAAAATTATATATTAATTAAATATGATGAAATTTGGGATTTTCTTATTTATGTTGTATAAAGTAAGCTTTTCTCATAGGGTACTATGTTGTTATTCAAACTAACTACTATTATTAATACTATTTATTTATAACTAATACTATTTTTATATCATTTAAAACATCTTATTAAAATACACTATTATGCTAAATCAGTAGGTTTAACATCTTTGGATTCTGATGGTTGTTGTGTCGACTTCTGCAGTAGATTCTTGCTGAACCACTGTGGTCTTTCTTTCTTCATTTCAATAATCCTTTTTCCTTGCCAGAATTCTTTAGGCTAAAAATAGTAAAATAACAGTTTTAATAACTACTGCATTAGTTTAGCAGGTAGGAGAATAAAATGATTCTTAAATGTTTGTGATTTGCAGAATTATCAAAATGATCGATAAAACATGTGTTTGTTTGATTGATTGTTTGAACACACTAATCTCAGGAACTACTGGGCCGATTTGAAAAATTCTTTGAGTGTAAGGTAGTCCATTTATTAAGGAAGGCTAAAGGCTATATAATATCACTCTAAGATGAATAGGAGAGGAGCAGCAAAAAAAAATATTGTGAAAATATAACAGAACTAACTACTTTGCTATAATCCGCACGGGTTAGGTGAATGCAAAGCCAATGTGTATGAAGCAGGCAAAATCTACGTACCTTATACATGCAGGACAAGCCACCACATGCACCTAACCTTTTAAAACTAACCAATCGCTTCGTAGTTTGTTGTGTAAAAATAAAGATATATTAGATAAGGGTAAAAAATCTGGGGTTTATAAAATAGATTGTCCTGAGTGCAACGGTACATATGTAGGTCAGACTGGCCGAAGTTTTGCGGTTCGATTCCGGGAACATATGGCTGCGTTTAGGCATCATAAACCACAAAATTCTAATTTTGCAAAACATTTGCTGGAAAGCGGTCATAAAGTGCCTAATGACCATTCATTTCATATTCTCCACACTTGTGATAAGGGACTCCGACTCAATACGTTAGAGCAACTTGAGATAATAAAAAATAACAATGGTCACTTAATTAACGAGCAAGTAAATGTATCTAATTCCGTTTTGCTAAATGTGTTCGGAGGGGGGGGGGGGGGTTTGGTGGGAGTTGAACTATTTAAGACTGCTTGTATGGGTAGCGCGGCGCAGTACGATTTTTGTCGTGGAGCCTATCCTCCTGATGATGCTTCGGTTTCGGGGCGAAACGATCGTCGAGATTGTGGTGGTGGGTGTGTGTGCTGCTTTTGTGTGCGTTGTTGCTGGAGAGTTGCGCCTTGGGATGCATGTGGTGGCTTGTCCTGCATGTATAAGGTACGTAGATTTTGCCTGCTTCATACACATTGGCTTTGCATGCATTCACCTAACCCGTGCAGATTATAGCAAAGTAGTTAGTTCTGTTATATTGCTTGTAATATGGAATTCCGCAAAGTAACGCCTGCTTCTATAAATCATTTATTACAAAATTATTCCCCTCTAAAAGTTGTTAATAAAAGTCCGCGACAGCATATGTCTAGCTTTTATGATTAACCCACTTTATCCATTATTAATATGTGTTATGATTTACTCAAATAATAAAACTGCAGTTCACGCGAACGAATTTGCGCTTAAAAGCTAGTATTAGATAAAGACAATTACAATACATCTCTGTTGACATTATAATAAAATTTATTCAAATAAACTAATGTTTATTCTAACTTATTTATTTTGTGTCCCTTTTGTAATATTAAGTCATATGTAATCACTTTGTGATTACAAAAACAAACACAATACTTTGTTTGTTTCAAAAGAGTTAGTCAGCATTTTCTAATGAAGCTACCACTTGGTAGCTTCATTAGCTTGCCTTTTTTTCGAAATTTTCAAAAATCTTCACTATATTTCAAGTGATTCACAGTATATCTTGACAAATTGTACACAATTTTTTTTTGCAAGAATTATTATCTTTTGGTAGAAACCACTTGTACAACCCATTCTCTCATCTTTGAGCTTATAGCGATTAGAAAGGTATTTATAATTTTGTTTTGTATTATAGTAAATGACTAACTTTAAAAATCCTTTTAATCCTTGTATCCTACAAGTACTTAATAAAACTTAATTAATTTCACTTAAAAATTAGAGTTATTATGATTTCTCTTAATATAAAACAATACCTGTTCTGGCAAATTCTCTCCATTATACAAAACAATTACATCATTTTCAATAGGCTTTTGGTTGCCCAATTTTTCTTGGATCTTATCTTGAATATCCTTTGTTTCTGCTTCTACTTTCTTATAACAGTGGCCTTGTAAAAATAAAAATATTTAACGTCAAATGTATAAGATAAATTACAAAAATTAAGTATTTTGGTTTGATGAAAATGACTATATGGTCAAATTAAAATTGCTTACAAAATTCAATGGCAGGTCTCACTCAGCACAAGTATGTGCTACACTATTCATTCCAACTACTTGTTTGTGTAAAAGAAGTTTTGTATATGATTATCTATATATTTTGTTGTGATTTTTTTATTTAAAACAACTTTATAATTATTACCACAAAGGTATCCACGTTCGCGATAATGCCCACAGTCAGTACACACTATGATGTTTGTTTTTGGGACTAACATTTTCCAAACATAATCTGGGCTTCCAAATTTTCTTTTCCATCTTTTTTCGACAGTCCTTCTAAATTTTGGCACGGCCAGTAGTATACCATCTCCAATAATGTCTTTGATCGTCAGTTTTGTAGGACACAAATGTTTTTCATGAGAATATGCTAAAGCTAATTCTGAAATACAGGAAACTTTAATCAAAAAACTACAAGACAGCTATGAAGGTTTAAAATCTGCAGTCAAAATTTACTTTTTTCATTAGCATTTTTTACTGGTTTCCTGTAAGAGATAAGAATTTATTCAAGGGTAAGCCTACAAACTATTTAAATAACTTATAAGATAAAATGTAGAAACCACATATTTAAGTGTTTTTAGTGATATCAGAGGTATTACTAATTTTATTCATAAAATACATTCCAAAGTTGAAATGACAAGTCTAATGTCAAGTAAATGAAATATTTACTTCATACACTTTTTTTAATTTGGATAACAACTATGGTACCTTAATAGGCAATGAAGTTGGAAAATTGTAAATGATTCACAAAATCTTTGCAACATGCTTGTTCCTACTAAAGTACTACTGTGTCAAAGGAAATACATTTTGATTATCTGATTGCTTTTGCTATATAATATACAAGTTTTTGACTTAAGTTATAATAAATTTGGTCTGCCAGTCAGTTACATGACATCATTTTAGATCTAAAGATATTTTTTGATTCAATATTAAAAAACATTTATTTATTCAGTTACTCGTTTATCCAGAATTTCAGATGTCTAACTTCGAACCTGACATATTCAATACATTCTTGCTCAATGTTCCATTTAAGCCAATCATATCGTGATAACTTTTGGACTATTCAGCCAAATTACTTAGTGTGAACAACAAAATTTATCTACATGAAATACTGAAAGCGATTTATTACTATTTATTTATTAGATACTATTTATTTTTTATAAGAGTTTGATAAATACACTAAAATGTGCATCTTCAAATAGTATCTAATTTATGATTCACAATTTTGGTGAAATGTGGCTTCGTGGCTTCCTCATAAAAGATAGATATATGTTGTAGTGAAACTTCAAAGGCCAGATTTTTACGACTGTATTGACATGTATCGTCATATTACATCAAATAACTACAAATTGTAGCCCATATGTTATTCCGATGTATAACCTATATCACTAAAATTTTCATCCAAATCCGTCAAATAGTTTTTTCATGAATGAGTAACAAACATCTATCCATATTCACAAACTTTCGCATTTATAATATTAGTAGGAGTAGGATACTACTAATCATTAATCAATTCATATATATATTGGACAGCAATTATAGTACCTTTGTGTGGGAATCCAAATATTTGTAGAATATTCTTTTCAACATTTTTTAAAATATTATGTAGATGATGAACACGAGTTATCATTTTAATCTGAAAAAGTTTATTTACGACAATTTTATTATTTTAGGAATATATTTTTACGGCCGATCCCAATAACCTATCTATCGCCAGTTTCGGCTAAGGTTAAACTATGCATAGACAAAAACAGATATGTAGACTAAACCATAGGATCAAACCAGTAATCATAGATATGATAGAAACTATAAAATGTTTTTATTTTAATCGCTCGACGATGCTTCTGCGCTCGCCCGTCCCGCCCGGTGACGCTGTGAAAGCCGTTAGGGCTAACAGCATACAGTCAGTACGAAAAAAAATTTGTAGCTTAAATTTACTTGATTAGACGTATAAATTATAGTTTTATACATATAGACAACACGAATTACCTTATATAAGTTATGTGTATCCTTCATTTATATGAAAATATATAATTTAACATATAATATATAATTTAATAAATTTTATTTACACACAATTAGTTTTAGCTGTTTAAATACATAAATCCTAAAGATTATTCATTATTTCAGTCTGGTAGGTATTGGTTTTGCAATGTTTGTATTCTGTGCTAGACCATAAGATGACCCTACTGTATTTTAGTATGGCAATACTGGTAGACTTATAAGATTGACAATCAGCTGTCTGTAAAGTGGGGAGGAAAAGGCTGATCGCTTAGGCGCTTTATACGTTATGTAGTTCATGTCTTCAAGCGTTTGGTCACAGTTGTAGCTATGGCGTGTTTAAGTCCGAGTAGGTTTTGTGCTCGTGTTCAGGATAAGTTAATGTGTCAATTCGGACCTAAGGTTCGGAGACAAACTGTATTTGTGAAACTCAAACCTCCTGGACCATCTCCATTGCGAATATTTGGAAAGACCTGTCAGGTTAGATAATTATTTTTATGTAGAATTATCCTTCAAAAACACTGAAACACCTATACATCACATAATCAGAAAGTATATGATTAGAAATTAATTCATTGATAGTATAATATTATCAACAATCAACTTTACATAATAGCATGACATTAACCTATAAGTCAGCTGATCTATTTATATGAGTTTTATGGTAGTTGAGTGATTTACTGTATCAAAAGAAGTAGCAACTTCAGAAGAATAGTTACAGGATATAAATTTAAGTTAGGGCTTAGCGTATATACAAAAATCTAAAAGTGAAATTATCTGCGGTCAGTAGGTCACTTTGCGGCACAGGTTTATTAGGTACAATCTGCATCTTACATTTAAGTCTATAGCTTTTACTTTCGACATACAAATATAAATATCTATTGCGGTCTAAATTGCGTATATGTAGTAATGTATCCGTGGTTAACTTAATCTTAAATGTATAGGGAAAATTTCCTTATAGTATTTGAGTGATTCATTCAATATAGTTGTATGAAATTGGAAGGTGGACTCGAGCCGGACACTGGTACGGTCATGAGCCGCGCGCCGCGTCGTGCTTTCTCGCGCAGCGTGCGAGCATGCGATGTAAAATCTTGACGAGTCACACAAACTTTCTAAGCAAGAATTATGTATTTATATGACATTAATATTTAATTTCGCTAATTCTAATACGATTTAAATGTCTCTGTATTTTAAGGTGCTTGTCTAATGCTTTATGAGGTTGCGAGACGCATTTTTCACATTACCCCAAGGAATTATTTTGAATGAAAATAGTGTTGCTGGTAAAATATAAAATCAATGCCAATAGTAACAGAAAGTCTTGTAAAATGGTTAGAATTATTCAACATAATTTAAACTGTTAAATTTCCAAAACATAATGGTTCAATTTTTAAAGGACCTATAAGGACCGTGCATTAAAAAAATGGAAAAATTGCAGTAATTTTCATCTAGAAATTAAAATTTAAAACGGTATATAATGACAATATTCATCATACCTTTTTTTTAGGAGGAATTCAACTTCTTCAATATAATTTAATTGGCTTTTGATCTCAATTCTGTATTAACGTTTAAAGTCGTTAATTTCACGTTTTTACTTTAAAACAATATAACTTCTAGTTCTTCCTACATATATAACATAAAATTGACTACTTTAATCCAATAAAAGTCATGCAAATCTTTCTACTTATTGCCAGTGAAAGTTGCGCGACTTTCAGCAAATTTTTAATAACGTCATTATTGGGTGGATGACACATGACGAATCTTTCAACCTTTACGATAGTAAATATAAAAATACTATACTTTATTCTATTAAAGCGATTGTAGGCCTGAAATTCAAATTGTCGTAGAATAAAATTTGCGGAATGATAATATACATTTTTTCTACGTCCTCAAACATATTAATGAGTAGTGTCGTTTTGGTCACGCAATAACATTTATTTTTGCTTTCATTACGATGTAAGTGTTAAGAAAATAAATTTGTCAGAAAGTGTGAATAAACGTCATATACATCTCATGCAATTATATTATTTATTATTATGGAAAAATAGAATTTAATAAGTAAATAGGCTAGCACGTAATATCCTTCGCAAATGATGTTCACTAGAAATGCGGAACACATAACTATTTGTTCAGTCGACATCATTGTATAAGAGTTTGCAGCAATGCATACATTGTAGCATGTGTTCTTTTGGACTTACAACACTCTTTTCGAAACCAAAATACGTGATTATCGTACTAAAAGGAACCTTGTAATCGAAATTACTATAGTACACATGCCTATCCATAATTATAAATATGTGCTAATTGAATGAACGTAAAATTGTATTTTTATTTTATTACAAGTATAGCTCAAATATACATTATGTAAATTTTCAAGATCGGTTTGGTAAGATATTTTACGAATGAATTCTGTTTTCCAAGACATTTAGTTGAGCAATATTTTATACTCCTAACGCTTATACCTGCACACATTGAAAGCTCGAGTTTAATCTTTACGTTCGAGATCTTCACAGTATAAATTTCAAGTCTATCATGATAATTTTTTAGTATCGCTATCACTAAGATATGTTCAATATTTAATAATCAGAGTTAGGCGCAGAAGCAGTGTCCAGTTACTAAACGTCCTTGCGACCGCTGAATGTTTAGCCTGGTACCATTGAGCAAGCGCGTTTCGGCCGTCTCTTGCAAACAATGAACTCATCAGTGATTGTGGAAGCAATATTAATTATAGTTACCCTGGAACGTGATGCTAGTGCTTGAGTTTTTAACTTTTCTTTGTAACATGTAATTTTATTGTTAGTTGTATAGATATATATCTATATTTATCATTTCTTAAATATAAAATATTATTTTACTTAAAGTTTAAGAAAGAATCATACCATATGATTCTTCAGACAACTAGACGCAACACTGTACAAATCATAATAATAAATAATAAAAGAATGATGTTCCTATAAGTTTAAAGACAGGGAATGTTTGTGAACCTTCCAATGACTGCAAAAGGTTAGCGATATTTAGATACTTCTGAATCCCTTAAAAAGTAAATCAAATGAGCGCATAGCGCTCTATCCCTATGTTGAAGGCGATCTAATTACCGCGTATAGGTATAAATATAGAAAAATTTAAAAACTGCATAAATTAGTGCATATTTATTCAATTATAGTTCTTCAAGTTATTTTACTATCAGTGTTTTAATATTAAGTTTCACTCCAAATTATAATGATAAATTAAGTTAAATTCATTATATAGGATATGAAAGAGTTTCAGAATTTGCATGGTTATTTTCTTATGTTAAATGTAATACAAGTTATTTCGGTTTTTGAGAGCGTGACCATTGCCCATTTTGTAATATCGAATGCCTATTTAATGCAACTCGTTCATTCCGATGATATATATTTCATTTGTACTAACGTATTGATCATTACTGAATTTGTTATCAAAAGTGATGAAAATGTACTCTTACGAACGTAGGCTTGCCATAATCCTTGATATTAGTAAAATCCGCACAATTCTTTGTGGATCATGTTGGGTATTGAAATTTGTTCTGTAATTATTTTTTTGTTTCAATTAAAGGTCCGAAATAAAGAGTTAATAGGTAATATCTATGCATCTGCAGTTCGTCTTAGGCTGCATCGATCACTTTTTTATTAGACGATTTCGTAGCACTTTCCTTAATCTCACCAGAATTTCTGCATTATGTGTGTAAGAAGTAATTACAATTTACAATTTTTAAGCTTGGTTTTTAACAGACTAATTTTATGTCTTAAAGCTTGTCAGATTTATTAGGATCTAGATAGCAAATTCTTTTTTGACTACTAAACACACAATAATACAAAAGCTATGCACAACACGTACGATCTCGGTAAAATAATAAAACAAGTTTCTCAACTTAAGCCTTTATTCTATAAAACTTTAAAGCATAACAAAAGACAACATAAGTTATTTCAAACCTCAAAATAATTTAAATTATAAACAAATTATATGATATAAATATCCTTTAATTTAGCACTGACATGGGATATTTTTAAATATATATTTATTTGTAGTCCTTATGTTTGTCATAAACAGAGACGCAAGGATATCTTAAAAACTGACAGTATTTATACTCCTATTTGCACACATCTCAAAAGATTTATAAATATTATGTTTTGTAAGTGTTGAGTAAAAATATGCCTCCTCCATTTTAATTGCTTTAACATAATATTTTCGTATGTTTCATCGCTTTTACTAGAAGTTGTCCTTGATTTTTAACCTACGGAGGCTGTGGTGCGGCGGTCTTTGACCCACTTACCGCATTCTTGTTTGGACTTTAATTGCAACTATACTGGCGATGTTATTAGACATTTGATTTTTTTTTTTAATGCCCGACATATTATTTTACAGAATAGCTTAATAAATTAATTATATAAATTATTATATAAATTAATTTGGCTTAATAAATTAATTTATCAAGTTCAAAAGAAATCGATAACCCGTCAATGCTAAAAAAACATTCCCCTTTTAAGTTATAGTGGTCAAAAGTATGTGTGTATCAGCTTGAAATATGAAAGTCATTTTCGGCATGGTTATTTATAATGGGCTCTAATCATTTAACTAAATCTACGAATTTTTCACGAATCATTTATTTAATTAAATATTTACTTAAACTTTTTAATAAAACGTACGTATCAATTAATACAACTGATATGAGCCCGACTAGTTTCAAGCCCATTCGGGATCTTATTCATGAGCTCTTTATGCGGCGTTATCGTGGAGGGAACATTTCCCGAGCTCGTCCGATAAAATAGGACGTGAGTGTAGCAGGTTTCTATACATTCATTATGAATACCACTAACGATAGTTTAAATTCAGGTGTGATAATAACAGGCCGTTACTTATTGATCATAGTTCTCATTGATTGATTGAGCGAGATGCTGTATCCAACGAGGGTCTTTTTGAAGCTAGCGTTATAGTGGCTTATTTAATTTGTTAATAACTTTTTAACATATTAACGAAGATGTGATTCTGGTGAAAGATTACGTATTTACTTGTATAATCACTACTCCATTAGTAAAGTTTTATTGCCAAGGGGCTAGAAACTTTTAAAGAGTTTCTATCGTATTTCGTCTGCTTTTTGTCTAAAACCACATCATCACTTGCCAACAATTAAGTTCTTAAGTAGTTGTTCAGAAAATAATCGACAAGATCCATTGTAAGAACTTTATCTCACAGAAGATTTAATTTGGACGATTATAGATTTCCATATACTGGTACATTTGTTTACGTTTATACACTGTCTGGTTCGTCGTAATAGCCAAGTACGTAGGCATCTGGAAATTCCATAGAAGCATTCTAAAAAGTTTTATGAGCGTGGGATAAAAATAAGAAATGCATGTAAAATTTATTGTTAATAAATTGACGGCTATAAAATTTAATTCATTAAACGTGCAAGGGAAATTTATCCAATAAACATTTACGAGACATCCTGGTGATTATTTTTTCTCTCTTTATATTACCGTTCTTTGCAACACGTTTTTTAACCTTGGCAGTTAAAATTTACACAAGCATCTCCTTAATTCCAACTTCTATTTAATTTAATAAAGAAGTATAACACTTCTAGATGCTTTAGCGATCCGTACTCAAATTGTTAGAAGGAATAGATTGTCATAAATTATTTGATCTAAAATTATTACAGGAACGAATCGATATTATAAATGAAGCTACCACTGATTCGGAATGTTGCTTTTACCGAGGAGAACCAGCAAGAAACTCGGCGGTCAATCTTTTAAATATTTAATTTTCATAGGTAAGCTGCAGTTCTGTACGAAATTGGTAGGATTTTCAACACCAGACATTTTTATCATTTATATAGTCTCCATTGGCCTATAATTTCTCTTAATATGGCATTGTAATGTCAGTTTTATGAGTGTGTAATATCAATTCAATCAATACTCATAAAGTACCGGGAGAGCACTGAGCTTTGACATTTTAAAATAACAATTAAAATTCTTACCATACAAGCCCTATATGGAGGTGCACATGATAAATTTTACAAGGATAAAGGAATGCAGTTCAGGGGAAGAACATTTTCCTTGATGTAGATTCTTTGTTCTAGCAAAGACACGTTCATTGCAAATATATTTAAGAATTATGTTAAGTAACTTGTATCTTGAACAAAAAAATATCCCTATTTAAGAAAGAACAAAACTAGCATATTAAATAATTTACTTGAATTACCTGAATTTATAGCCTAACTTTAACTTAAATGCTTGAATGTGATTTTTTGTTATATCTTTGTATTATTATTATAATATTATATTATTACTAATATTATACTGCACTAAATATTTAATTTCTAATATTATCTACTAAATATGAAAATATGAAATTTCAATAATAATAAAAATAAAGTACAAAACCTTATTCAAATAGTACTAGAAGTAGGAATACGTTGAGACCGTTGTGTCTTAATGTAGTGGCGCGTTGAAGTCTTTTGTTCTGTATGCAGAATAACGAACATGCAATAGTAACGAAAGCAACGAATTATAAATATCAGATAAGACCAAATTTGTTGTTACTTCACATTTCTCTGACATAAATTTGTAAAAATTGAATAAATTAAAAGAAAAACTTAATTAACGGAATGGTAATTTATTCCACTTTTGGGCATAAGCCTCTATCTACTTTATTCCTTTATCGTTAAGCGCATGATGAATATTAAATATTAATTCAGCGCATAGTTTATAATTAAAAAGTCAGTGGTTCCTCTCCGGGGCTAAGCCCACTTACCCTCTCTTAGGATTAAGCGGTGTTAATAGTAGTAGGTCATCAGACTATATTCTACTACCATAAATGGTTTATAACAATGTTTTAAATGAAATGAAGGTATTTATGTATTTATATTATTAGTCGAATAACGTCATTTTTTTTTAAACAGTGATAATGAATGTCTTTATTATTCTAATGGGTGTGATTACGCATTAGCTGTATTTATTTCAATCAATCGAACGTGTCAATTGTTTGCTAACTATTTTTAGAACCGCAGGACGGTAGACGTTCACTTTCTATCGTTTTAATTGTTATGTGCCGCTGACACATGCAATTTTACGTGCGGCGATGTGCACCAATGTTTAAATTTTAAATGGATTATTTTTTTGCAATTTATTACTTATTTATGAGCATGCGCGCATTGATAATGCGTGATTACGATTATATTATATAGGAAATAGAAGTACTATTGTGCATTTATCGAAACGCAAGGTGAGTCGGATAAAAAAGTAATAATAAATACATGTATCGCGGATTATAGCAAAATAATTTTATTATTACTTTTGTATTATGGATCTCCGCAAAGTAACGCCTAATTCAATAAATTATGAGTCAGATATCATAAGTAAATATTTGATTAGTTTTAAAAATTGGCCAATTAAAAAGAAAATTCGTTTTATTCTGAAATTAAGGACTAGAAATATACGTAAATCCTAATAATTTTAAGTAAAGCTTATCTTTAATTTTCCCCAGGTTTTTATTAGTTTATCGTTTGTTTGTAATCTCTTTGTTGTGCAAATTGTAATGAATATAAAAATGATGGAAAAACAAAATAATGTGCGATAGCGGGCTTCTTTCCGGAATCTCTTCCAGCCATCCAGTCTTAAATTAAAAAAAAGTAAATATTAAGTAAAATTAATTAATATTAATATATTAAATATATAATATATTATAACGACAACAACATTTTTCCATTACACTTATTCAATAAATAAGAAGCAATTTTCCAAAAGTCAACTCATTTAATCTTTTCCAACAAATCAACACATAATGACAGCGACAATGTTTCTTTTTATTCCTGGCCAACTATATGAAGGAGGTTGTATTTTAAACACGTCGTAACAATATATAATAATGTATAAAAATATATAATGATAAATATAATAATATAAATACAATCAAAAATATTTATAATAAAATATTCATATCACTTATTAGCTGCGTAATTTTTTAAATATTGTGTTAAATGAAAATATTTTTTGAGATTAATGTAAGGAAAAGGGTATTTTATTCCAAACTTCCAGGCTGTTAGCCTGTGAAGTGAATGACTTAGAATATTTTTAAGAAGTACATACTTCAAGGGAGAGGTTATTTGTAGATCTTAGACGCTGACCACTGGATTCTTGCAAAAAATCGAAAGCGTTCACGTAGATATTTTGGAGCACAAGGATTGAAAAGTGTATTAAAAAGTAGTGACAAGATATGATAAATCCTTTTTCGGCCTCATTGGGAGGGAGTTTAATGATACTATCATTATGTCAATATATTAGTTAATTTATCATTTTGCTGCCCTTATCCCACTCTAGTTGGGTCGGCACAACATGTTTTTCCCTTCCATTCTCTTTCATTCGCCAATTCTGTCTCTTAATCTCTTTATATGTCATATTATATTTTACACAATGCAACAAACTCTTTTCCACAGATCCGCCACATTCATATTTAACACTCATTTGGTCTCATTTTAATGTCTACAATCAAATAAAATGATATCTACTTTTAAATTAATTAATTTTAATGTTGATTGATAAATTTATAAATAAGCAATACTAATATTAGTGCCGATAATATTTAACTAATACTCCAATAACATATAATTTACAGTATAACCCCTCTTTCGCACGAGAGGATTTTTATCGTGCGTTAAAATTACGTCGAATTGAAACAAATGGGTATCCAGGTATCTGTTCACACGACAGCGTATTTAAATCGCGACGCATTTTTTACGCTCGTCCGTACGAGGCGTAACAATAGCATAAATTAAAGATATAAATTCAAATACAAAAAATTTGTCGGAAATAAATAAGGTTCTTAATGTATTCTAGTTGGTAACGAAAAAAAAATTAATACTTATGTCCGATTTGAAAACTTAAAAAATTTACCAGCCACATATTATTTATGTTGATTTAAATTGTTAATGTTTAATATGTTATTAAAGACAGGGATTTTAATTGTAGAAGAGCATGTCGCGTTCGATTTTGTAGAGAGAACAATATCTAGCAGTAGCCATCCATGGTTTTAGAAAAGACTATTATATATATCATATATTATATATTATTATTATTATGTATATATATATATATATATTACATTACTTAACATGTATTTTTTTTAAAACATCGTTTGCGTTTCATAACATCAACTTTCTGCAAACATCGTCGTGACGTGTGTGAAATCAAATGAACATCATTATTATGCGACGCATAAGTGTTAGAGTGAATTAGGTGCGTTGCGAAATGGTTTGTCGTATTTTAATTTATATTTTGACACCTTATTTGTAAAATATTGAATGGATGGGCAATGTATTGTATGGAAGAACTATGACGTTGAAGCTGTTACCAATTTTTGTGTCGTTGACTCAATTAATGATTTTGAATCATAAATAGCATATTTACATCGGAAGTATTGATATATTGATACAATGTATTTAATTTTCATGGTTCATTGTAATAAGCATTACATTTTTGGCCTATTGATAAACATGCTTAACAACTCAAACAACTCAAGTTAATATAAAAAATCACATTTTAAGCATCTCGTTATTAAACATTACATTATTGTACCGTTTTATAAGCGTTGACCCAATTGTTATGATTGGGCAAGGTTGTTCTAATACTAAATCACCTACAGTAAGAACAGTACAGAAGTTATGATAGAAATATTTTGCTATAATCTGCGTTATTTAAGAAAATCTATGTAATTTTAAGTGTAGGAAGCAAAAACCGTTTTCATACATTATATAGATTAATTATCGCGCGTAATACACTACACAAGCACTAAACACATTCACTACAACAATGTCAACAATCGTTTGAGCCCGTAAACAAAGCATTTACCGATTTACCGGGCGAAACGACTGCTAACGCTTTCAATTTTGACTAACAAATAAACATCTATCTCTTACTAATTTACTATCTTATGTAAAATGATAAATTTAAGTCATTTTATATCTATTATATCACCTACTATTAAACACTAGCAACGTTACACATTTGTCTTATTGTCGTAGTAAGTGAAAAAAAAAATTATAAACTTTCGTAACGTTGATTAATACATTGAGACTAAAATTAATTTATTTCAATAAAATATACGACAACATATGTAGGTTGTCTACAGATTATGAAGTTAACATTTAGGATAATATTGTTTTCTTAGCTGATTTTAAAATATAAATAAAATGCAAAACAATCTCTGTCGCGCTATCTATTTACTCTTAATATTTTAACTATAATAGGTGTTATACATAATTTATAGAATTAACCGTTACTTTGCGGAGATGCATAATACAAAAGTAATAGTAAAAATTATTTGGCTATAATCCGCGATATAGTAAATAGAAAATATACGTAGTGCTAAATGATTAGTGGACTATCAGTTTTTTCGTAGCCCTTACATCCAGGATTCGTTAAAACACATGCACAAACCTCCACCACTGCCATGACAATACACAAGCACTACACACGTTCACTATCACAAACTCAACAATCGTTTCGCCCCGCAGCCGAAGCATCATCAGGAGATAGACTCCACGACAAAATCCTAAAGCTTTGCGTTTTTGTCGTGGAGCTGTATGTAACGGTTATGAAAAAACGGATAGTCCACTATACATTTAGCACTATATATATTTCTATTTACTGTATTGCGGATTATAGCAAAATAATTTTTACTAACTTAGGCGTAATACAGTTAATAACAGACGATTTCCAATCTGCTACGGCGATTTTGATTGATGTTTCTTTAAATAATTTAGCGTATGATCTAAAGATGTGATATATTTTCGACTTAAATATTTAAGTGGTCAATTTTGTTTTGAACTAATATATACTGGTTCCCTTTTGTAAGGTTATTGCGTTTAATCATTGGAACGTGAGTAATTTACTACAAAATGCAATTGTTAGGTTTTCCTGTGACTAATGAGAACATCAGCAGGTAATTTGTCACTAAGCTACCGTCTATTGAAAGTGATTCAGATTTAAATTTTGCTTATATTCCTGTATTTTGTGAAACTTTTAGGATGATAATGTAAGCTGTTAACGTAACTCCCAAATATTATGCTGTCACGAAATGCATGTTTAAATATTTTACTTGTAGTAAAAACATCATTAACGGAATTGAGAAATGTTTTACAGAATACATTTCTAAATAGAGTATTGTCGAATACGGCACCTACAAAAACAATTGTATAAATTTAAGAAGACTTAAGTGAACTTAAGGATCTAAATAATAAACCCTATAAATAACAATGAAACGGTCTGTCTTTAATTTTTTTGACTGTTTGATTGAAAAAGGCAATATTGCATTTGCAATTTTTTAATGTTTCATTTTCGAAAATCTGCGGCGCTCTTTTTAACTTTTACAGAAATTAGAAAATATTATTTCTCTAAGTTTACAGTTATACTACTTCAACAGATGCTTTGTTTCTTGCATTTAAATTCCTTAAATTTAAATCGATCATTATCTCGTTACTATACATAATGACGTTAGCAAAGTTGTAATGGTCTCTAGTGCTTTGTTAACAAGTTGACACCTTACCATGAGTAAATAATATGACAAGTTAACCAATAAAGTTTGTAGAACTTTGACTAATCATTTAGTGAGCAATCGCATCAGCTTACTTTAAAGGCCGTCATATTGCAACAAACATAAGCTTTTCATCCCAATCAGAAGTAAAACATTTGCTCTAAAGAATTTTACGTATATATATATTTTAATTTTACTTGTATAAGAATTCTTGTCCTTTAAGTCCTATAACATTAATGTGTTGACTATCGAAACCTTTGATTTGGTGTAATTACAAGAATTTCATATCATAAAATATTGAACATATCTGAACTCCGATGCACGATTAAAGTTTACTCTTAAAGTATAAATATTTTGAATGAGCAATGATCAACAAAATTAAAAAAGCTGTAACGTTGTTGTACTTGATTAAATTATGTCAAAATTTAAAAATTGGGTTCGTTTAATACGTACTAACATTCAAAAAGTAATGAAAATATTATTTTGTTATAATCCGCGATAAATTTTAGCAAAATAATATTTCCATTACTTTTTCTGCGGACCTCCGCAAAGTAACGCCTAATTCTGTAAATTATATAGAAACTATTATTGTCATACATGACCACAAACTCCCTGTTTTATACGGATGATACATATATAGCAACGGTTCAGTGAACGTTTGTAACTATTTCTTTTTTTCTACGTATGTGTGTGAAGTAAAACCTGTTGCTTTTAAGTTAACACCATTATTAATTTCATTCATAAAATTTCCAATCCGGGAGCCTTATATGAAAATCGATTCTTAAGGAGTAGACGACAAAAAAGGTTGTTCACAAAAACAGGGTGTTTTTTAATTTTAAGTTGTTTAAATCACTTCGTTCCATAACCTACGCGACGCACGTAGGTAACTGCATGCATCGGTCGTAGCTTGCATGTTTTGCAACGGCCGGTCGTAGCCCATCAGGTGTGGACTGCACTCGTGTAGTTGCATAAACTGTTGCGAAACACGGATCTCGGTCACTGCCGCTTTTGTACTAAGGGCACCTGCCGCACCCTTACCTTACTACCTACAATTGAATCATTCAAATATTTGACTTCAATGGAGTACATCCGTTAGCCGAAATAATGAATGAAGTTAGTAGAAGTATTAATCTAACTTAAGTGAGTAAGTAAGTTAGTAACTCAAGGGAGGGCGAAGGGAGTTTGTAAATTTATAAAGATATCACAACTGGAAAATTGTGTTGACTAAGCAAATTAGACGCTTCTTATGTGGAGATTTATTTTGCATATATTTACTTTATTAGTTTATCTAGAATGCGTCGTATTTATGAGATTAACCGACATTAGCCTTATTAAACTCGATTTAAAATATTGATATCAACATGGTTCTGCTATGCAGTTAATATAACAGCGTTCTAAAATTATATAATTTAGTTATATGTTTATACTGGATATAATTTAAAGACGAAAGTATGAGATAGCGGTGAAGAAGCGTATCTATTATTAAAAATTTACAATTTAAACAACCGTTGAATATCTTGGTGGCTCTCAGTAGTGGCAATTTTCTGCGTGCGTTAATTGTATCATGCACGTGTCTTATTCAAGGCATAAAAATTATGTTCTGAAGTGTAAAGCTGTGATAATGACTAGTGTTATATAATATCTTATATATTATTAAAAATGAATGTTTATCTGTATATCTGTCTATCATATATATATATATATATATATATATATATATATATCTGTATACCTGTGTGTCTGACAAGGGGACGTAATTTCCCCTAAATTATTCACTAATGCTTTCGAAGATATGTTCAAGACGCTGCACTGGAAAGGACGGGGCATAAACATCAACGGCGAATACCTCTCACACTTAAGATTTGCAGATGACATCGTCATTTTGGCTGAGACCGTACAGGACTTACAATATATGCTGAATAGTCTTCTGCTCGCATCGATCTCCGGATGAACTTGAATAAGACCAAAGTTATGTTCAATCAACATGTCATTCCGGAGCCGATTGCCCTTCATGGAGTTCCTCTCGATGATGTTCAGGAGTACGTCTACCTTGGACAAGTCCTCCAGCTAGGCATAAACAACTTCGAGAAGGAGGCGCGCAGGAGAATACGGCTTGGCTGGTCGGCGTATAGGAAACTGAATCGAGTCTTTTCGTCACACATACCACAAAGCCTAAAGACAAAGGTCTTCAACGAGTGCGTTCTACCTGTAATGACATATGGAGCCGAGACGTGGACACTGACAATGAGACTGGTCCACCAATTTAAGGTCGCTCAGCGAGCTATGGAGAGGGCTATGCTCGGAGTATCTCTGAAGGATCGAATCCGCAACGAAGTGATCCGACAGAGAACCAAAGTAATCGACATAGCCCAAAGGATTAGCAAGCTGAAGTGGCAGTGGGCTGGTCACATTTGTCGCAGAACCGACAACCGCTGGGGTAGACGTGTTCTGGAGTGGAGACCGCAACTTGGCAAACGCAGTGTAGGACGCCCCCCAGCTAGGTGGAGTGACGATATCCGCAGTATGGCTGGCGTCGGTTGGAAGCGAAGAGCTGGAGACCGAGCTCAGTGGCGTGCTATAGGAGAGACCTATGTCCAACAGTGGACGATAACAGGTTGATGATGTGTGTCTGTATATGTTTATCTTTATAGACTCCGAATCGGCTGGACCGATTTTAATTAAACTTTAAGTCAATCTTTAGAATGACCCAGTGGATGATCCCGTAAAATTTAGTGGCGATTTAGTGGGGATTTCGAAACTAGAGGTAGCCACAGCAAAGCGTGGCCAGACATGTAGTTTATTATAAAATAGATTTTGTATATGAGTAAATATCCTATAATACTCCAGATATGACAAAATATGTAACTATAGAATCCTTTACTTTACATATAGCCATTCTTGACCACTTTTATCACGGTGACGTCCAAGTATGTCAACTGTATTTTGCCTTATTATAAGTAATTTTATAGATGCATTTAATGTTTTTTTCAAATATATTCTCAAATCAAGGGTATGATAGATCTATTTTGGTAAGCTTTAACACGAATAACAGTCTTAGTGAATCAATTTTATTTAACGCTTTGTATAAAAAGTGTATTAAGATTCACCTTAAAAGGTGATATCGAGTTTCGGCGACATGCTAAGTAAAGACATTGATAAATCGTTTTATAATAGCTTTGCGCGTATGAGCTAAGGCTCCAATCAGTACAGACAGATTTTTTATTTTTAGCCGATTTTGTACGTAGATTTTAACTTTTCATATGTCACCATTGGTGACGCTGACCAAAGGTCAGCATTTCAACATTAATGCCAAAATGTTTTAGAGCACAGTAATAAATACACAGGTGTAAGTTCGAGATTGATGCTTTACAAAATATCAGATAGACTATGATCAATTTGAAAGTTGAAATTTGAAGAAATCGTATTTGAAAAAAAAAACTATTTTATTAATTTACATATACAATATATACAATATATATCAATAAAAAAATTAAGTGCAAAAGACTTAAAATTTGATAACATACATAACGTAACATGATCAATGTTATTTTCTACAATACCGATAAAAACGTGCGTGTGTTGTAAAGATAAAAAATTAATTCTTTTAGATAAGATAATATTTACAATTACCAAATATAACTCATATTATAAAATTTTGTCTCATGGTTTTAAGAAACGTCACAAGATCGTGGACACCATCCGTGATAGACATTTTCTAACAAGAACTAATGAAACTCAATTTTTGTAAAATAGGCGTAGTAGGTAGGAGGACATTTTAAATTACTTCAACTGCGATACTTATTTTCTAAGAAATCTTTAGACTATTTCTTAAGATATCACTAGTAGAAATTAATCTGAATTATTTAGTAGATTTTAAATTCTGAACTATTTATGACATATAATATGTGTTGTTTTTTTATATAGGCACTAAAGTCTCTACCAAATGAACTTGCGGGCTATTTCTCTTTCTCTTCACCTAAAACCAGCAGATATGTGCTGTTAGAAATAAGGAATAGTTCATCATCATAATCCTCTAGCCCTTATCTCACTCTAAGTAGGGTCGGCACAATATGTTACAAACATGTTGTCACATGATATTGTCACCTCGTTTGGCTACGTATTTTACGACCGGCCGCCTGCCTGACGTCAACTTACCTTAATCGTATTTTACGACCCCTCGGTAAGAAAGAGGGTGGTCTATTCTACTCAACCGGATACCACACACTGGGTCAATTTACCTTAGTCGCCTTTTACGACACCTCGGTAGGAAATGAGTGTGGTCTATTGTACTCAGCCGGATACCACACGGCGGGTCAGCTTACCTTAGTCGCCTTTTTTGAATTCTCGGTAAGAAATGAGGTTGGTCTATTCTACTGATTAAATAAGAAATAGTTCACTCAGATGTATTTCCATGATCGTTTATCTTTTGTCGGATAAATCAACCTTTGACCTTTCTGATGACATTTGTCATAGTCATCTGGTCAACCAACGCGGCTTTTTCTGGCGCGGACCAGTTAGTTACACATCTTGAGGCTCTAACATCTATCGATTTTTCCAACAATGTGCTCCGGCTGCTATTATACATAAATGTACTGACCCTTTGGATTATATTTGCTTCTTTAGATAAATAGTCTCATCAACAGTTTACTATTGAAATGAATACAATATTAGAAACAACCTTAATACGAAGTTCTTTCAAATTAATAAAACTGGTCTGATTTCTGTCTGTACCAAACGTACTAAACGTGTAAACTGATTATATTAACCGCCTTATGCTTTTATACACATAGTAATCAGAGCGAAAATTGCATTGATGTCTTCAAAGTTGTTTTGCAACATTTAATTTTACTCGTTTCTCCTGTTGTAGATGTCTTTATATATATTTTATCTAAAGTGATTTACCTAAATCTAATCGATTGATAGCACGTAGTTCAAGACATGGTTGAAGCAATAACAACTTAAAAGACTGCTAAATTCATTTTTATAATCCACAATTATAAATACGAAAGTCCGTCTGTCCGTCTCACACGCTCTTACGGGTAATCCGTTAGGCCAATATTGATGAAATTTAACACAATTAAAGTTTAAAGGGTAACATGTAAGATGAAAAATTTCCATTTTCTTTCGTGAAATGGGAAAAAACATTACATCATTGAAGGTAATGTTTTTATTAATAAACGCTACTTTCTGTTGTTTACAGAGAGTAACAACATGCGGACCCGCTTGCGGATCAGCAGGGTCGGGGTCCGTCGCTGGTGCTGCGAGACGATTGGCCTCAAGCTTACAGAGTACCAGCACTGGTTCACTACCTGACTATGGCACACAGATCGTCGACCCATATCGCCTTTTGGAAGATGATCTAAACGGCATATACGAAGATATACGATCAGTAAGTATTTTATATCTTAATTGTTATTCGATAATTTACAGAAATTCTAACCAATAATTTATCAATTTAGGCGTTACTCTGGTTATACAGTAATACAAAGTATAATAAAATTACTTTGCTACAATCCGCGATAAATTTTTCGCGATGTATTGCGGATTGTAGAAAAATAATTTTATTATTAAATTCTAACCACGTACTTTATTATTAAATAAACCATATGGATTATCGCCTTAACTTATGTATATAAAAACCAATATAATCATATTCAGTTGAGTATGTTGAGAAATCGTGTTTCTGAAGTTATACTAACTATTATTCAATAGAATATTTCATAGATTCATGAATTGATATTTGTTTGTTATAAGCTGTGATAGCCCCGTGGTCAAACCGTGCGACTCTCTTGAGACGAACATGAGTTCAAACCCGGGCAGGCACCAATGAGTTTTTCTATTAAAACACAATTATGTGTCTAATTGACATTTGCAATTTATCACAAGCTTTTTGGTGAAGGAAAACATCGTGAAGAAACCTGTATATCTCTAGAGAATTCTAGGGATATGTGTAACCTACCAATCCGCATTGGGCTGCCCCAATGCGGAGCGTGGTAGGTCTTAGCTCCAATCCTTCTCTCTAAAAAAACGGAGAGAGGAGGCCTATTCCCAGCAGTGGGATATAAACAGGCCTTTACTTTACTTTTTTTTTACTTATAGAATTACCTTTTTGTCAGAGGTCATAAGTAATTTTCGAGTGCATTCACAACGCAACCTAAATGATGACGGAACTAACACCCACTATTATGAGATAGTTTATCAAACTTAAAGCAAGGTCAAGGGTAATATTGAATTGAGTTTAGTTGTAAATGTGCGGATCAATTTTGTGTTCTAATAACGTTACGTGAGTTAAGACATTTGGACAAATATTAGAACCATATCAACTACCATTGTTTGCGTCACTACTAAAATCAGGGTCACGAGCAAATATGCATTTCGAATTCTTACGTTGTGCCTCAATGGAAATACTATTCGGTTACGTGAGTGCATTCTATATCTCAAATTAATAGTTTTTTCTGTGCGCCAGTGTGGTGCCCATTGATTGGCAAGTGTGTCAAAGTCACGACGTGCTAACACGCGAACCGTCGAGCATTGAGCAATAGCAGCATCGCCAGTAATTATCCGAATGAAATAATTATAAAAATAAGAAATAAGTGCTCCTATAGTGGTATAGTATGTAGTCTGATATATAAATTAATAAATAAATATTTTTTTTATATATGGAACACTTAAACACACGGTCCCCATTCCCAAAGTAACTAATACTTGTGTTCTGAGTGACAGACAACTGATAAATATATACATGTATATAATTTTAAATACATACTTAAATTTTCCTCAAATACAACACCCAGGCTCGAAGAACCAACAAATTCTATTTTAGAAAATGTTGGCCCTCGGCGGGAATCGAACTTGCGACTCGCGGAGCTGTAGACATGGTCACTGCGACCTGCGCCAACGGGCTAGTCATATTGATACTAATATGTATATATCGGACTCTAAAATAACTCTTGTTTTGTTAGTTCTAGCACTAGGTATTAATACTGTTTTCGTTATTATTTTATTTTTTGACGATTTGTGTGCTTTTGTATAAGGTTATTCGCAATAAATAGTTTTTATTCAATTTCGTTATCATTCGCCGTAACGTTATTACATATATTTTCATGATTATTAATAAAACCAGTTATGTAAATATAAAATTAATGAAACTCGAATGAGATATGCTGAGTGCGTCTTGAGAGATGGATTGGTAAGATTTTGACATAATGAATAATTAAACTAAACACTTCATTAAGTTTCATTCCACATCTTATGAGGAATGTAAGTAAATTAATCCTTTGCTGCTTAGCAAAGGTTTAATTTACTTAGGTTTAATTTAAAGATTTAATATTGCACTTTACCACTCTGGTGTACTCGAAAGCATGTCAGCCTTAAGCAATACTTGCTACCTCTCGTGGTTTCAGCTGCGATTCAAAGGTTATGTTGAATTATAGGGACCTATTTATACACTTTTATTTTTGGTTTTCTTTGGTCTATTAATATCCCTAAATGAAAGAAGCCATTTCTTTATTTCTAGTTATCTTGTCCTAAAAATTCGTACTATGCCTTTAAAATGTTCGAGCATCAAAGCGCACTTCGCTTTGAAACAAAATCGCAAACTTTCGCCTATATATTTATAGTATAAAGTTAACAAAAAATTGTAATAGATGTTATTTCAATTATTAATATTATATAATTATTAAGAATAACACCTTTCTAATTTTATTCATTGTTGTGAAAACTAGTTTCACTTGTATAATATTTTACAATGTACAAAAAGATCATTGACTTTCTGTGTCTTGTTTAGCTTAAGATTTCCATATATTGATCCAAATAAAAAGATACTATGCGTGGATATTTATACACATAATTATCGAAATATGGGTGTAGAAGAGAATCCTGGTCAAGTGGCATGAACGAAACACCAGAACTCCATTTAGTGAAAAAAAGAAAGCTCGAGTATTTTGGCCACGTCATAAGGAACATTAAATATAAATTGTTCACGGTTTATTATGTAAGGCAAAATCCAAGGAAAGCGAAGCGTGGGCTGATGTCGAATATACAAAAAATCTACGCCAGTGGTTTGGCAAACTACTCGTTCCTTATTCAGAGCAGCGGTATCCAAAGTCCAAATTTCCTAAAAAATCGCTGAACTTCGAAATAAGATAGCACCTTAAGAAGAAGAAAAATTTAGACATCTTAAATTATTTAGACCAGCATACCTCGTTCCGTTGCCCGGTAATAAATTCTTGCGTTTCTGATGAAATCTGTAGACGAATAATTAGTTAAATCTCAAGCTGCCTTTGGCCAATTTGCCATCATTACGGTTTTCAAATATTTAAGATTATATAAACTGCAAATCCTTGATTCTATATAACACCTTCAATGTCTGATTGTTTTAAAACTATATTTATATTTATGTACGCTTTTCTACGTAGCGTTCTTGATTTTTAATTATAATTTATATATTTATAATTGATCATCAAGTGTGTCAAAGTCACGATTGCGTATACGCGAGTCGGTAAGGGTTGAGCAACACACGCTTTATAGTTGTTTAGCTTTAGCAAAATATAACAACATATTCGTATGTTGTGTGTGGTTTTACATAAACCAGTATAGCCACAATTTATTCGTTTTAAAAATAGGAAGTATTTTTTTTGTGTAAATTCCCTGCTTATTTAAATTTTCCGTATTTTATTATCACCATGGATTTCGCATACCGTGATGTAGACTTATTAATATTTATTATCTTACCGAGGGGTCGTAAAATACAGCTAAGGTAAATTGACGTTACGCAGGTGGCCGGTCGTGTGACAACGTGTTTATCACATGTTGTGCCGACCCCACTTAGAGTGGGATAAGGACAGGAGGTTGATGATGATTCAAGTCATAGATAACCGAGAATAAATCCTCGAGAAGTCTACAGTTAGGTACATTTTAAAATTTGTGTCTTCTAGTTATTCAAAACTCCGACATATTTTACATTTATCTTAAATTTTAACAGTCTTGAATTTTTGTAATGAAACAAAAAATATACTAATATAGATACCGGCTAATTTTATCGGATTAACCCGACTAGTTTCGAACCCGTCCGGGGTACTTATTCATGAGCTCTTTACACGACGTTATCGCGGCGGGAACTGCACGGGTTCGAAACTAGTCGGGCTAATCCGATAAAATTAGACGTGAGTATAGCCGGTATCTATATTAACTATGAATACTACTCACGATAGTTTAAATTAAAAAAAATATACTACCTATCATTTAATTGTTTTAAATTACATTCGAAAATAATAAACATAGAACAAAAACATGTTTCAATATTATAACGTAAGATAACGTGGGTACTAAAGCATTATTATGCCTCGATCACAAGATTCTACCTCAAAAGTATTTTTATTTTAAAAGTTTATTTTATGTGAGAGTGTAAGGAAAGCGCTTTACGGTATATGTATCTTACTTCAGCTAATCGTAATATTATTCCAACACAACAGATGAACAAATACTCAATTTGAATGATTTTTCCTAATTCAGCAGTGAAACAAACATCCATAGTCTTCTTTTAAAGCATATTTGTATTGGTTTAAAAATAGAAAAAAAGTATATTTTTTTAATACAGAGTATCTGTCGTGTGCTTCCACTCACAAAAACGTTCCAAATTTCTTAATATTATATTGTAAAACTGTGTATAAACGTATATACTTCGGTTATATTATTATTAAATATAACTGAATTTTATAATTATATTAAACTGTATTTCATCTCATATTTAGTTTTTTTCTATTTTTTAGTGTTTCATGGCTTTTTTAGTGAACACTGTAAAAAAACGCCATCAGCTTGGCCAAACCTAGATCTGCAGGCCTACCATGAACTCTTATTGCGAAATTGAAGACGTAAACTAAATTGTTTTGGTTTTTCATACCATGGCGTATTAAAGACGCACACTTTAAGTCGTCGCCGAATGATTGTTCGGAAAGCGTCATAAAAAGATTTGAGTAAAAGAGACAGAGTTATCTACGGAACGTTGTCCTTTTCAAACATTTCGACCTCAATGCAATCCACACTTTATAGTACGAAAAGATAGCGGTTGAGTTTAGGTACAGACTTTGAATCGAATCGTTTTCTAAAAGTTCGTAGTAGACCTACAGATAGGGATGGCGGCTACGCTATTGACTACGTCCACTCCGGCTATATTATGTTATATACACTGAAATGCTTAACTAATGCTTAAACTAAATCTCATATTCAGTTAGCATGAAGTGACACAGTGGCCCTAAGGTGGTGAATAAGATATTAATGGTTTATGAACTCTTTTTATTGGACATAGAATACATAGGAAAATAATCACAAAGTGTGATATAAAATATCATGCGTTTTATAGTCGATTCCCAAAAAGGATCTCCTCCAATCAACTAACCAGGCAACTAAAGTACGATGATAATTTTAATAGGAAATTTATATTCGTACTCTTTCTGTGTCTGTTATATACTACTAGTTTTTGCCCGCGGCTTCGCTCGCGTGGAATTTGGTCTACTACATTATGTTCAAAATTTCAGATGACATACTTTAAAATCTTGGGATTCCATACAATCTTCGCGCGTCGCGCTTATTAGGCGCTCTATGACGCTCCATTCAAGACAATCATATCGTGATAACTTTTTAACTATTCGACCAAATTAGTTTGTTTGAAAGACAAAGTTTATATACATGAAATAGTGAAAGCAACAAATGTATTGATTTTGATAAGAGTTTGATAAATATACCAAAATTTGCATTGTAAAATAGTATCTTATTTAATTAAAATTTATTATTCACAATTTTGGTCATAGTGGCTTCCACATAAAAGGAACATATATTTTGTTGTGGACTTTTATTTAGAACTATTCAAGACAAACAATACTATCCTACAACATCTTTGTGTAACTCCAATAGTTTAAGCAGTGTACGCCAAGATAACCCTCAGAGGCCAGATTTTTTCCGACTTTATTGATATGAATCGTTATATGACATAAAATCATTACAAATTGTAGCCTATGTGTTATTCCGATGTATAACCTATATAACTGTAAAGTTTCATCCAAATCAGTCCAATAGTTATTTCGTGAAAAAGTAACAAAAATCCATCCATACTCACAAACTTTCGCATTTATAATATTATTAGGATTAGGATTAGTAGGATTTTGACTATAAAAAAATAAATATGAGTATAGTGAAACAAACCTTTTATTCATAACTTGAAACAAACACTGAAGACGCGAGGAAATGAATAAAAAAAAACAGTTGAAATCAATACTGAATAATATGCATTGTAACAAGTTCTTTCATAATGCACGGAATGATAGGGTTACTTGGTATGTTGCGTTGTATGCCTACTACAAATTATGCTCGCCACATTAATAAGACCAGAACGGCCCAACGTAGTTTGCCTACTTTCTTTGGTGATAACTAGTCTAAAAGGAGAGCCGACGTATGCTGTGCCGCGAGTTGTATATTTTCTAAACGAGTGTTTCCTATGTCTCCACGAAGGCTCATAAAAAGTAGTTAGATAACCGTTTTACTACAGCTACACTATTTTCTTTGATCGGAAATTTCAGCTGTGTTTAAGAAGTATTTTTTTCATTATGAAAAAAATTTTTTTCGATGTTTATCTGTAAAAGCTTCGTTTACAAAAGAATATGAACGGACTGTAGGTACTATCATAAATAAAATAAATACTATGTTTGACCAGTGTCATGATAGTGTCTCATAGCAAACAGTGACCAATTCAATTATTCAATGAATTTTACCAAAATCTTAAGAGGCAATTAATACTTTAGCTGGACATATAAAGAATAGGGTCTAAAAATTATTATGTTGACAAGAGCCCGAAACCTAATGTTCGAATATCATGTTGTAACATAAAAACAAATAATCCTGTGAGTATCGCGGGATTATTTGTTAAATGATCGATTATAAACATTGTAGAATTTAGTGAACTAAGAATTTGGTACAAGCTTGCTAAAGTTTTAAATTAACATATTTTAAATTAACGTAAGTACAAAATAATTTAGTCTAATAAGTCTTAAAACATCCGAAACTACATACGAGTATATGGGATGTAGAGAGTTGACTGTTTGAAAACCGAGTTAACCTAACGTTCACGGCGTATCAGTAGCGTTCGCGGCTTATAGCTTTAATACTCCCTGACGACTTCTGGCTACAAATTTTTGTTAAACTTTTATATGGTTTTATTTGCAGCTAGATACCCCTTGAATATTAATGCTAAAATACTTTACGAAGAACTGAGTTTTTATTTTAAAATAATCAAATAATCTCTGAATGTAAAATGTTGATTTTTCCCCACACAGTACCTACATACAATGTTTTAACTTCTAAAGCACAATTTTCTCGTTTGGTACATATTTAAATCAATTTCTTAAAATTATCTGAACGTAATTGCCAAGTATTGCTTCGGTGGGTAAATTTATCTATTTCTTCTCTCTACCGCTTAAAATCTTGTTTTCAAATAGACTACATCATTATTTACATCAGATGATATACACATTAATCAAACAAAAGATTTGAGAACAAAATTCTATTAAAGGTATTTTAGCTGGTATATATCTCAGATAACAAAATTCTAATGGTAAAGATAAAGAAATATCAAGGAGAAGGTTTGAAGCACAATGAATACAAGATCTGAGATATAATCAAGATTACTTCGTCTAATGACTCTGTTGTCATTTTGTAATATAATACATATTGTAACAAAGCGGCGTTGCAAAAATCCGTTTCGGATGTTGATTTCGTTTTGCCCTTGGCTTAAATGTTCTTTGATGGTACGAGTAAATCGTTGATCAAGAAGATACAAAGATGATTTAAAGTCAAATAGACAAATGCCTTGAACCAATCCGTAACGGTGATGCAATGATCCGCTGTATCGAACTTTTTTAGCAGACGGTTAGTATGCGAATACATTTTTTTGCATAACAATATTTTTAAATGATTTGTATTTGAACCCGTTTTGTCGGTCAATAAATGTCTGAAACTTAAAATAAAATATAGTATTAATAGTAGATCTGGTCATTGGCAAATTGAATTTCATCACCAAAAATTTGTTAATTAGACATTAATTACAATATTGATATCCCAATATTGAATAGATGTTGCGATAGACGATGGAAAGTGGCGTGTGAAACCACGCGAAACTTAAGCATTTGACCTTCTTTCGGGGCTAAGCACAGTAATGAAAACCTCCAAGAACAAACACTTTCTTTATTCCGTGCTCTACTCTGCTTAGGTTTATCAATATATTGTTTTAGAAACGACATAAATTATAAGTATATTTTTTATAAATTATGTAATATTTGAAATAGAATATTAAAAGAATTAATTTAGAGAAATTGCAAATGTTGAAAAAAACGTAGCGAATAAAATTTAATTTAATGAAAAGAAACAAAATTTACCAACAATAGCTACTTTGAACTTAAGAGCAGCTACGATATGTTGTTCTGACTTGATATTATTTAAAACTATTCAGTCATCCTCATTACACTGAAGGGTGGGCGATGGGGTTCAGTGGCGGGGATAAGGGCAATGCGTAAAACGTTACACTGTCCCAGCCACCAGTAGCGTTCAGGTTTTTGTACTTGAGACTCCGACATACTCGACGTTAATTATATTATAGGGGCGACTGTCAGGTACACCAGCTCACTTTGACCAATTAAATGTCTTTATTGTAGTTCATTCAATTATATTAAAAATGTATCTTATACTATGTACTATACTAATATATATAAAATAACTAGTGGCATCCGTTCCCACCGATGTTAGATAGGATAAAGGCGAGGTTGCGCAATTGTCTTTCCCAGGCATGGAAAACTACAACTCGGGTGTCGAGTGGAGTCTGGGAAAGCGGCAAACGCTGAGTAGACGTAACACGTTCCTCCTTGTCGGGCGTTTTCATAAGGAGTTTTCCAGATAAAAACTTTGTCCCGTATTATGTGAGACACGCACTAGAATGTAGTGTTTTTAATTGCTAATGGATTTCTAAACTGTTATGGTTTATTTCACATTAGATATTCTTCTTAGATATTCATTTATATAAATAATACGGTATAAAGGATCATATTTTCAAGTATAGTTATGCCTATGGTATCTAACGTATTTAAGTTGATAAAGATTAGAACTGTTGCCGTCTTAATTTCTTTCTTTCTTTTTATCACATAGAAGTTCTCTTTAAAATATAATATGACTAGATATATGCAACATTCTCTAGTTATATAGAAGAGAAACAATCCTACCTTACCTGTTTGTTATATCTCAAAAGGATTAGGCAGTATTTTTGATTAGCAGTCCCAGATGGCTTGACTTTTTTTGACATTTTATATACAATAATTCTTCTTCAATTGGTCCCTCATTACTGAGGATCGTGGTCGCCTGAGCCCTTCTTTTGTATGATCTGCCTCCATCTATTCCGGTTTAAACTAGCTCTCACCGCCTGTTAGAATTTGGATGAGGAGGTGGCTTCTGTCAATCGGTCAGACCATCGTGTTGGCGACCGGCCTCGTGGTCTCTTGCACAGAAGTGTTGCCAACAATCACCAGCTTTCAAGATAGCCATTTCCTCTTCGCATTATGTGGCCGAATTATAATACAATATTACTAATATTATTATATGTATAATCTTAAACCGATCGTAACGATTTATTCGTTTTTCAATTTTTTTTTATGATTCATAACTTTAATATAAACTTTCCTCTAACTGGGTTTTACATTTAGCATTTCTTGTGTAATTTTCAAACTACTGCAAAGTCAACGTCAATTAACACGTTACGTAAACATTGATAAACTTCGCCTTGACTCTCCTGAGACAAATTAACGCCGAAGTGGCGAGAAGTTGCTATCATACAGGTTTGCAGTAATATTCACATTTAATATATTAAAATAGCTTTTACGCCCTCATCCATTTACTTCTTCTCTACATACTCTAAATATATAGAAGAATGCAACCACTTTTTTACCCTTGTAAATACCCTAGTACCCTGTTACTATATCTCTGCTTGGGAAAGACCTCTCTCGTATAGCGGAGGACTACAACAAAGACCCTCTACCCTGCAACGTGGATTAGCAGGCTACAAACATGCCACGAAGTTTCCAGGGATATGCATTTTTTCTCAAAGTGATTTCCTACACTCTAAAACGCATGAAAAATTATGAATATCAACTAAGCAATTAAATTTTCATAGTGCCTAGACGGTGATTGAACCCACGCGCGGTAGGCCTCTTATATGTGAGTCTATTTTCACTGTTTATTGTTTGTTATAAACAATTATTTAAAAAATATATATTAATATATTTTAAATGTAATGCCCTGTGGTATCTAGCTGAGTAGAATAGACCACCCTCTCTATTACCGAGGGATCGTAAAATACGACTAAGGTAAGTTGACGTCAGGCAGGCGGCCGGTCTTAAAATATGTATCATCTGACAACATGTTTGTAATATGTTGTGCCGACCCCAATTGGAGTGCGATAAGAGCAGGAAGATGTTGATGATATTTCAAATGAAACCTGAAAATCGAAATCAGTGTCAGTTTCTTGAATTGAACCACAGAGTGACATTATATTAAAACAATTTATATTTCATGGGCATAATAAGACAATAGACTTTAGGATAATATGAAAAAAAAACAGTATTGTTATACTGTTGATGGCTTATAAATTATAATTTTTTGTTTAGCTATCTCACAAAAATGAGAAAAGCTATGGTGAAGTTTACAAATATTCAAACAGAAATAACATATGCAAAACAGCTATTTCTAAGTTGTACAAATAATATCTACAACTACAAATTAACTGTATGTTCTACAGGCAGTTAAACACGGGTTACCTAACCACGGTAAATGTAACTGCCAAATTGTCGAACCTATACAAAACTCAGTAAAAAAAATTAAATCGCGTTATGACTGATTTCATGAGAATATTTTATCCCACAGATTATAGTTTTGTTATGATTATCATTCAATATCATGATTTATAATTTAAGTAAAACTCAAGCTGTAGAATTAAATTAACTAATTAATGAATTGAATTTTTATTTTTCTTAACAAATTGAAATTGGAACGAAATTTTTTTCATATTACTACATAAATTATTGTTAGTAAACACTATTTTCCTGACTTGTATTACGACCTTGTTCAACACTAAATGGGCAAAAGTTTCCGATATGTAGAAATATACGAGTTAATTAGCGGGAGGAACAGCGATAATTAAAATAATTTGATATTTCTTGATGACTTTAAGTATCGCTATATTTTAACACTTAGTATTCTAATAGCTACTTATAAAGAAAGAAACCAAAAAATCTACTAATTTCTAATAAAGTGATTAAATTCTTAAATCTTTAGACATAACATAATTATATCTAAAAACTAAATTGTCTAAAAATTCAGCGTTATCTCTATCACGGGTTTGCGGATCAAATTAAGAACGAATAAAAATATATTTTTGATCCCCGTAAATTATATGTATATCCTACATTGATATTTACGGATCATTCTACGCACAGTGATGAAAAAAAAAATGTCAAGCCGCGAAATAACGTTGTTAAATCTCAATATCCTTTCATCGAGGGACGGTGCACGTCTTTTCGAAACTGGGACATTAACTGACTTACTTAATTTTAGCAAAACAAGAAGAGTATAGTAAAAGAAGGTATAGTAAAATAAAGGGTATAGTGACGAATGATATGCATATATAAGCAATAACAACAGAGTTGAAGAATGATAGGAGAGAATGGATGATGAAGACATATGGTGCCGACCCGATCTAGAGTGGATTAAGAGTAAAAAAATGATGATAATGGAAGTGTATCATAACCGCCGTGTGGTATCCGGCTAAGTAGAATAGACCGCCCTCATTTCTTACCGAGGTGTCGTAAAAGGCGTCTACTCGTAGGGTAAGTTGACCCGCCGTGTGGTATTCGGCTGAATAGAATAGACCACCCTCATTTCTTACTAAGGCGTCGTAAAAGGCGACTAAGGTAAGTTGACCCGCCGTGTGGTATCCGGTTGAGTAGAATAGACCACCCTCTTTCTTACCGAGGGGTCGTACAATACGACTAAGGCAAGTTGACGTCAGCCAGGCGGCTGGTCGTAAAATACGTAGCCAAATCATGTGACAACATTTAGTGGGATAAGGGCAGGAGGACGATGATGATAGAAGTTTATAGTAAAAGTATAAAACTGACGAGTTAATCGATTGAATAGTTTGACAGCAATTCATATGGCGTAACTGGTTTCTGCTTGTGTTAGTTAATGAATGATCGACGTATAGCTAGAAATGAAAGTATGTAAAAGTAGTTAAGAATATGCATGTGTGTAAACAATACGTTACGCTGTAGTCGACTTTCTTTTCTATGTGTTAGTGTTATATAATAAACCTGTCGTTTTATTAGTTTTTCTTTAATCTTCCGGATCCCTTGTTAAGGGCGCGGTATATGACGTACAATATCTCAATTGATTGTGAAGGCGGGGTTATGACAAACTATCAATAGCATAATGACAAGTGTTACATTGTACTGCTGCTGTACCGTTACATCTGTTCTAAAGATCAATTTGTTACTATTAAATTTGAGCGGCAACCGCTAACGACGTCGTCTAGCTCAACTTACAGGCGTCTTTGGGCGTACATGTGTTTCCTGTACTAAATACCTATCAACATTAATTAAAGTCGTTGAATTTTCGAATATTAAATAACTACTGCAAAAACATAAGTCATATCGTCCATCTCAAGTGATAGATGATAGAGAATATGCTTTCCTAATAATTAATGCTTATATTATAAATGCGAAATTTGTGTGTTTACTTCTCAGTCCGTCTATCTGTTTGCCATTTATAGAATTTGGTACAATTGAAGCTTATACACCGGGGTGAAATGTAGGATAAAAATATTTGGTTTTCTTTCAGAAATATTGCATTATTTAGGGTACTTAGAGGCTTAAGTTAGCGTAAACGAAATCGCGGGTATCGTTTGAGACTTTCATAAAACTATATAATCAACATGATATATGTCTCTATCATCTTATCTTAATATGTAACAATACCGAAATAGTATGACTTATCAGTTTTCGATTAAAACATTAGCCCTTTATCAATGCCTATATTACTAAATGTACGAGAAATACTTGATCGCATATTAAAACTAATCATATGAAAATATTTTACTAGTGCTATGAGTATGCCATTTAGAAAATATAAGAAAATTGTTCTGCTTAGTGTCATACAATAACAAAAGATACCATAGGTATGTATTTTTTCCCCCTATTCATTTAAAATGAGCTAGTTATAATTTGTTTATTTTCTGATAGATTAGATGATTCGGGGAAAGTGAGTAAATAAAATTTATCGAGAAGTGTAGTACCTCATTAAGAAATAAATTAATATTCAATATTCAGTTCCACAATAATTTTTTTTTTTCCATAAAATATTGGAAACAAATTTATTTCAAAGAAATAAAAAAGAATTAAAAGGAATTTCTTAAAGTACAGAGAGTATTTCGTAAATATTTGATAATTTGTTTTACTGTTTGGAGATAGACTTTCTTCTTTAGTTTTACAAAGAATAGTTGTTCTGTTGTGTAACAGAATATTTTAGAATGTGCGAATTACCAATTACTTTTAATTTACTTATAGAATTCCTTGTTGTTTTATCTATATATTGTCTTATAATTTATTAACTTTGACGGCAAATTTCAACCGCTCTTTGACATTACAAAAGCAGAAAATCACCGCAGGTTTTATATGTTTGCACCATCTACCTTAAGTGCCACATATTAGTAGCGTTTAATATTTCTCAGTAACGATTTTATGGTTCACTTGACCGTGGAGGTACGCACGTTGGCCATCTCCGCTAACTTGGTTCTTTCGAGAAGACGAGAGCGTGTATAGCGTTACTGTGTGCAACCGTTACTCACTAGGTCAGACATTTCCAGACTATTTTCTTAACGATCAATTTCCAAATTTAGCAGGTTCTGGTGGAGCCCAAGTATTTATACTACTATTATATTCCCAAAACTTGACAAAAAATGTGACGATGAGTTTCTGTTGCTCACAGAACGGCAATAGATTTCTCTCTCGGAATCTATTTGTCCCAAGTCTTATAATATGGGTATCTAGAAAACGAGAGCGCGAAAAAAAAAACGAACTGTGAACTCCAATCTTTTTGTTATGTCAACGTTGACAACCATCGAATATCCAGTGGACCCCCTGGAGGTCTACCTGGACTACTTGGAGAAGTAAGACTATTATACTAGGCCGTTTTATAATTCGTGAGTCCTTTAAATACCCACAATATGAGGCAGTTATTGGTATAGGTATGTAATAAAGTGCTAGATGTACGCGTAGTGTTATACTTCCTGAGCATTAAACTTCCAATGAGCACACTATTTCTAATAATATCTACTATATATTTCATGGATGTTATATAAGATATTTACAATTAAATATGTGATTTACAGGAAAGGAAATTATCATGGTTAAACCTACCTAGAGAATTCCTGGGATATGTATAACCTACATTGCAGTAGCGTAATGGGTTTCAAGTTCCAGTTTTTCTTTTTCAAGACTCGGCTTAGTCCAGCAGTGAAATAATAAACTGTGTTTGCACTTAGATAGTTTTGGAACTTGAACTACGAGCAAATATAAGGAACCCATTATTATAGTTATAATTAAAAATAATTAAATTATATATTTCTCAACTCTGTCATTTATTAACAATTTAACAATGTTATAAAGATGTCTGTGTTATTAAATAGCATTCCATCGCAGAATATTTCAAGTGAATAGTTTTTTTAGTACTTCTAGAAAGAATGATGTCGCAAATTTTTCTGATAATATAGTTACAGTGAAACCGATCAGCCTTTATAGTAAGATTACCAAACTGATACTGTTCCACTTTTAAACACCACTTTAAAGAAAACCGGTTCAGTATAAGTTTAATGCACTCACCGAAGGCTCTATGTGTATATAACAAACTTTTTTTAAAAGCGCAGTTTCACTTCACTCACTGTCAATCACTTTGTTCTGGTAAAATAAGAAGATTAAACAATCTTAGTCAGCCAGTTAGTTTATCAACGTTTCAACGTGTACGTTGATGTTCTGAAATGCAAAACAGAAGTTCATGTGATTGTCAATTTGTTTAGTTGTTGTCCAAATAACTTAAAATTTGAAGTTTGCTTTTTTAATGAAATTTTAAGGAATACGGCTGCAGGTTTTAATGCAGTTTTATGTATACATTACTCCACCACTATCTTTTTTTGCAAACATTCATCTTTATATCAAAAGCCTAGTAACCATTTAAAAAGGGTTTAAAGACTTTGAAATTATACGTAACTTTATAGTTTAATTTCTTAAGTTAGTTGTTTCATTAATACCATACTTTACAAGAAAGTAAGACGATTTGTCCATTAGGCCAAAAAAAGTAAAAATCCGGGCAATAAAGTAGCTCGGCTTGCGCCTTGTCCACGTGTTAAAACGACGCAATATTAAGCATAAAACTTTTGTACAAAATATATAAAGTTAATGTGTGCCCGTTGTTTGAACCCTTGAACACTAGAAGACAATTTGGGTTCTCTACATACTCGTATAATACATCTAAGCTTTTTACGTATTTGGAATAAAAACTGTCAGTAAAACCTTTTTTTTACCATGGCATTGAAAAAAATTCACACGTATTGCCCATAGCTTGTTTTGAAATTTTATGATAATAAGGTCTTCTGAGAATATTTCGTATACAATACGTAGTGTTCTATTAAATGCGCAATCGTTTGACGCGCCAAATTCAGTGGGATTTGTATTGTCCGTCGAATAAATTGCGTTATGCATTTATGTTCACATAATTCGCTGGCCTTGGTCTTGCATTACTTAATTCGTGGTCACATCTTGCATACGCCACATGCTGGTATTAAATGAATTTTGCAAGTATTGCTTATACTGCGTTAAGCATTAGCGCTTATGAATACCGGAGGATCAGTAAACAGTTTGTATAAGGCGAAGCGAATATACAATTTATTTAGATTTTTTTTTCATGAAATATATCCTTTTTTAAGTGATACATTATTTTCATCTTAAGCATTTCGAAATCGTTGTAGAAATGACTAGTAATATAATTATTATTCTGCTTTTAATTTATCAAAGTCTTTTCGCTCGTTCTAGTAGTAACGGATACCTATTCTTAAAGGCGTGGATTAATAATTTCTGTCATGACTTGCCTTGCTGTAATTATTATTATTATAAAAGTTTGCGTTACCGTCGGACAGTTACGCATTTACGGCTAAATTGCTGGAAGAATATTGATGTGACTTCGTTCGATTACATTAAAAGTTTCATTAAGTACATTCGTAATTTATATACTTGGCTAACATTAAAGACAAAAATATCAAGAGCACGCCTTTTCTCACGGGAGAAGGTCTAACTTATATATATATTTAAGTTGTGGCATTGGTTTTTAATACTTCGCTAAAAATGTTAAACGCATAAGACCCGCCTATTAGAATTTCAGGTTAATAGATTTTCCAGTTTTCAAAATTACGTGTTCAATATTTGGACTACAGTTTTTTTGATAGAGATCAATTTATCAACTAGTTTTAGTATTACTTAGATCTAGCTCAATACATAGTAGTTTACTTTGGGATAATTACTAGCTAGAAACGTTAGCGTAGAAGGTTGAAAAGGAAAGGCAAACGGTTAAGCGATTTAAAACTATATCAGCAATGACGCGAGCATATCGAGTTACGTTTACAGGAGCTGTTGTAAGTTTCTTCATATTCATACTTAAGACATGTTTTGACAGGAATGTATGAATCTTTTAATTTAATATTGTAACCAAATAAAAGTTGTGTAGCTGCCTGACGCAGTTACTAATACCTATTACCTTAGTATCATTTACCATAGGAAAATAAAACAACACCAGTTTTGGAGGTTTGAGAGAACTATCGAAGGGATGCTTTTGAATTATTGGTGGTTTAATAAAACACCGTTGTTAGCCTTGAATGCATCCTTCCGATAGTCCTCCCAAACCTCCACAACTGGTGACCTCTACAAAGAATTCGCCCTCCGATAGTCCTTGCAAAACCTCCACAACTGGTATGTTGTTTTATTTTCCCATGGTAAATGGTACTAAGGTAATAGGTTATGAGGTAATAGGTATTAGTAGCTGCGTCAGTCAGTTACAGTAGTTTAAGGTAATTTTTATATATATATTACTTATCAAATCATGTAGTCTAAAACTTTCGGTTTAAAATCTTAATAATTATTTAAAGCTATTTTCACATTCATTTTAATCGGATGTCGATGGTTAGTTAGTTATTGGTTTTAAATACATACATTGAATTAATAATATATAAAGAATACAGCAAAACACAGGACTTAACATTATTAATGGTCACTATCAATAACTATTAAAATCTATATTGAATAATACAGCTAGCCGTGTGGTATCCGGCAGAATAGAAAAGACCACCCTCCTTCCTTACCGAGGTGTCGTAAGAGGCGACTAAGGTAAGTGCCGTGTGGTATCCGGTTGCATAGAATAGACCACCCTCATTTCTTACCGAGGTGTAGTAAAAGGCGACTAAGGTAAATTGACGTCACGTAAAATACGTAGCTAAATCATGTGACAACATGTTTGTAACATGTTGTGCCGATCCTACTCAGAATGGGATAAGGGCAGTAGGATAATAAATAATTGAATAATACAGCTATGTTGATATATATACTTTTAGTATCCCTAAAAAAACCATTCATAAGTTATGTAAGTGTGCTTAAATTTAAATATTATCAATGGATATAAGATCGAGTTTTGGAAAAAACTTCTGTCTTTGATAACATGAATTGCATTTCTACTTTGGTCTTGTGAAACACTTTTGGACTGCGTTTGAAATAGCAGCGACTTTAAGAACGCAGGACTGATGTAAATAACTATTTCTCCAGTTTGCAACAGTTAAATAAAATTTAAGCTCCATACACCAAAAAAGTTGGGATAATATATTAGCTTATAAGACCCTTATTTATGATGGGATATTACCTTAATGTAACTGTCTTCAAATTGATAGTTCCTTTTCTTTTGAAATAATTTTAAGACTACAATTCAACAGTTAATGAGTACGATTAGATACAAACTCGACTTTAGTGTTTTTAATCGACAGGAATTGGAACGCAACACAAATCAACCTGAATTAAACACCATAGCTACATACTACTTTGACGGCCAAGGCAAGGCGCTCAGGCCCATGGTGGCTATACTAATGGCGAGAGCTGTAAACTACCATGTATATGGAGAGAACAGGTAAGAATCATGTATTTTAATACGCTAATATTTAATATATATGTATTTGTATCAATATTCGAAAGTTTGTCTTTCTGTCTATGCTTTCACGGCTAAACCGCTGGATCAATAGTGACTAAATTATGTAAAGTGTGTTAATCCCGTTTTTTCTTTGCATATACGAAAAAATACAATACATAACTGAGGGCATTTTAACACCAGATCGACGCGAACGAAAGAATATAACGTAAATATTTAGATTATGTCAAATTAAAATTATTTTTAAAAACATATTTTATCGGTTAATACTTATGTAATACAGCGTGTTTGCGAAACACGTTTGCTTGATATAATGTCAAAATATTATGATAAAGATATAATGGCAACCCCGTAAAAACTTAAAGCTGTTCAAATTAGGGTAAGAATTTTAAGCAAACTACGAATATACATATAACTAATTCGTTTGATAAACTACGTTAAAATAAATGTGTAATACCAAAACATTATTTATTCGTAAATCTAAATTGCACGTCGTCTGGCCTTTTCAATAGTAAAAACTTACAGCGCCATTCACTCTAATGTTAGTTGCTAAATAATATGGTTGGATTTTTCAATTTATTTGCTCAAAGCCAGGTCAAGATGTCAAGGTTTTTTTATAAAAATTTTGTTGATGTTACGGATGTCATAAACGGATGACAATATTATGGAATTAATATTGCATAGGTGCTTTTGAGTAGGTTATATATTATTATAATAACTAACGGGAACTGTTGGGAAAAGTTCACCGTTACATTGACGAGAAGGATTAGCGTTTAGACCCACCATACTGCTCTAAAGCGGATTGATAGTTGTTACATTTCTCAGGAATTCTGTAAAGATATGCCTCACGAAGCTTCTTCACCAGTTAGGGTATGACAAATTGTTACTACGAATTAAGCATATGAGCTATTATAAAAGCTCCTAGTTAACAGCCCAGGGTTTAATATTTCAACCCTTAGTTCGAGTCACTTGCTCTCAATGCATAACGATTCTATATTTTATTGTCAAAATGAAGCCAAAGAGCTATTTACATAATTAAAGTTCCAATTTGAGTTTGATAAATCTTTAATATCCTTACAAAATTGTATCTTATAGGAATTGGTTGAAAATCTCAAAGTAAATAATAGTATCTAAAATAATATTTCATTTCAGCAAATAATGATTTACACAAACAGTTAATGAACTGTTTGTGCAATTTAATTTACACGTGGACAAAAGACATACGTTAAAAATAACTGGGAAAACAGTGACTCAGTAATTTTGTTTATTTTCCATTGGTATTTTACCGACTTTTGTCTTTTGATAAGGGGTTAAAACAAAATTCCGGAACATCGCTTCCAACTAGCTATTTCAATTTTTATTTGTTAATGCGATGTCCATTTATAAAGCTAGTAAACTTGTTCAAAAGTATTTACATTCAGCGCTTTACTTTATTATAAGTAACACGGTTTTGTATCCACGTTTAACTAACTTTTAAGTGTTTCATATTCATATATGTTCTTGATTCATAAGAAGCTTCTGCTCTCGTTTAACTCTGCGTGCACTTCAGTATCGAATTAAACAAAACTGTCCTAATTTTTAAGCTCAATGTAAACTAATGTTAACTATTGATTTTGGGAATATGATTTTAGTTTTAAACTTAAAATAAAACTTAAGATAATTTTTTAAAGCTTTAAAATATGTTATTCAAGATTACCTTTAACATAATAGAGAATTAAGTGTATGAATTTAACATTTTTGCTATTACGTAGGATATTCACGTTATTACGATTCGCCGCGTACTGTCCTATACACTTTAAGAATATTTAAAGGACGTGATAAGTCCAATGCGTGCACAGAAGGTGCGTGTAGAATTATTTATAATCTTATAAATAATAACATTATTCATTGCGTTCCATAATACATTAGGGAAGCTGTAGGATCTTTATGTCATACTTGTGGCTAAAATAACATATTTTAATTAAGTTTTACATTTTAAATTGAAATAATATTCGTGTAATTTTTGTGAAAAAGAACACTATTTATTCTAATATTTTGGCACGCTTTAGTTTTACTTTTGCGATAACTTAATAATGATATATGACGTTAATTATACGGTATACGTATAAGTATAATAGTATTGAGCATGGAATTCTAAAGACAACTAACGTATTTAAGGTAATAAGGAATTAATACTGTATCCATGTAACTGGCTTTGAAAATTAATAGTTAGAGTGGATATAGTAATTTATACTTAAAAGATAGATATGATCAACGACGGACTTTTCTGCAGCCCTATAAAAGACGAATATCGCCACCATACATTGTTTTGTTATATTTCAAACGGATAAGACATCGTTTTAAATGAAACTTCCCAGGCGGCTTAATTTTCCACAATATTCAATATTTATATTCGTTCTAGAACTTACACGGAACTCCGTTCGAGAACGATATTAGTTCTGTCTTGAAAAATTTTAATTTTTGTTTTGTTTAAGAATCTACTTCAAGAATCCACTTTAAGAATACTTTAAGATAACAATACTTTAAGAATCCACTGGATCTGGATCCGGGCGGCGCAGGATCGTGTGGTGTGGCGATCCCATGAAGAGGCCTATGTCCAGCAGTGGACGTCCATCGGCTGACGAAGAAGAATCTACTTACTATATAGCAGACTTTAAACCTTGAGCCATAATTGGGTTGTTCAACTATGTTTATTGGGTTATATAATCTAGACATTATTTGCATAATTAGCAAGCATTTTGTTGCCATATATATACTTATTTTATAGGAAACCTAATACGCGAATTCGTTAGTAGGTGTATGCAAAGTTTTATGAGAATGCCAAATCGGAAAATCGTTAAGAAATGAGTTGATAAATTATTTTACGGGTTATGTCACATCAGGTGACGGGGTCACCTCTCGGGCAGACATCAATCAGTTTTTCTGTTATGTGCCTAATTGATATTTGCAATTTATTACACACTTTTCGGTAAACGAAAACATCGTGAAAAAATGACTTTCTGGAGACTGGCTAGGATACTCGTATGTGTAACCTACCAATCCGCATTAAAGAGTGTGGTTGTTCAAGCTCCAACCCTTCTATGAATAAAAAAAACAGAGAGGAGGCCTATGCCGAGAAGTGGGATAGTTATGTGGAGTTGTCTCAATAAATTGAAACAAATGTTATTGTATGGTAACAGTGCGCTGCTCGCATCGCAACGGCAAGTGGCTATGATAAGCGAGATGATCCATTCGGCCTCGCTGATCCACGACGACGTCATCGACCAGAGTGACTTCCGCCGCGGAAAGCCCTCCGTCAACGTGCTCTGGAACCACAAGAAGGTAGGCGTCATTTATCTCACATAATTACACAATCATTGATCACGGTGTTGCAACAATGAAACAATATCTTCTCAAGGTTGATGATTTCACGATTTATCTATGATGGCTACTTGTTAGAATATATATCGTTGTAGATCTGAATTATGTATTAAGATGCATATGGAACGCTACTAATGTGGCTCGACTGAAGTCTTAAAACAAACCAGCATATTAAGGCCAATGGGTAAAGTTTATGTGAATCATCATCATGCTCACGAAAACCGTTGAAAAATTCTAATTGTTTATTACAATTTTGTTTTCTTCATGATTTTAAATATGACCACATTAGAACATAACTGAGCACTTTTAACATTTCTCATTACACATCTATTGGTATTCGTAGACAATCATCATTATTCTTCTACCCTTATACCACTCTTAAGTAGCGTCGGCACAATATGTATCATCTTCCACTCTTTTCCATCTTTCGTCAACTGTGTTGCTGCTCCTTTTATATGCATATTATTCATCACACATTCAATTTTGTTTCGGCCTTCCTCTAGTGATAAACCATCCAAATTCATATGGGATAATTACTCTACACCACACGATGTTGTGCTGCTTGAATTCATATACTACTATGCGACCTTTTAAAGGTCGCCAGTTTAACTAGAAGGAGATCTACCAACGTAGTGTTTTTTTGCGTTTTGGTTCTGCTACCAGTCTTCTCATCAATATTGATTTGATCACGTAGGGACATTTTATAGCACAGCTTATTCTATCGCACGTTGAGCGACTCTGAGCTTCCTTATACGTTCATAGGTAAAATATATTTGGTGTTATTTCGCGTTTTCAGTACAAAAAAATAAATATCACAGATGCTTCAAATATATACTGTGAAGTAGCGGCATTGACTACCAAGATGATGTTCTTTCTATAAATTAACTGAATTCTTAAGGACATGCTCTGTCGTTTGATAATTGTGTTCACATTAAGATGTGATCCTTGTTTTATATAAATAAGCTTTATATGGATCCATTGTTATGTCTATAATGAATTGCAAATATGGCCTTCACATGATTTATTGATTTGTATGTAATTTGAAATGCAGTAATCTAGGGAATATCCAATCGTGACGTGAATACGATTCTCTCGAAAACTTAAACGCTGCTTAAATCTATTGTAATGTCATGCCTGATGGAAATACTACCGACCGTTGACAATCGACCTCTAAACTTAACGAAGTTATTCATGTAACGTCAAATAGTATTGAAAACACCCGAAACACATACTATTTAATATGAGCATGGCGTCGTATCCATTAAGCATGGACTGGTATAGATGACGTCATAAACATTATGATACGCGTCTGAATATATAAATTGTCGCTAGGGCATACGATACTTAGAAATAACTAACAGATTGGCAAACACTTGCTTAGCTGATACAAAGTATATATAATATATATATAACAGAATCACGACTGGAGAAGTAGAGATGTGGGTAAAAAAATATTTAATTCACTAAATTAATTATATTTAAACTAAAGCGCTAATTAATTCTATAACCAGGTTTTAGGTAAACGTAATAAAATATGTTATGTCATGGATTTTGGATTTTCCCAAACATGTATGACACCGTTTCAATATTAACTGATGATTACCTGTGTCTTGTGTAAATAATTGGTCTTTAAACATTGAAAATATTTAATAGGTGTTCAGTAGTGTTTTGTTGTAATTTATAAAACCATGAAAATCAAATAATGCTTAATTATTTAATGAGATCGTAAATCATGATTGATCGTAAAGTAACTCGCGTTCCGATGTCCGATAATTCTAGTATTCCTAGTTTATTAAGATTTCAAAGGCATGCAGTTGAAATTTGGGTCACGAAGTCACGTTCAGGTTCGTGCCCTACATAAAAAAGAACAACACAAATTGTGGGAAGTAGTCCGCGTCGCTTACATTCAGGTGTATATGCATAGACAGCCGATGGTACCTTTCACTAGCATTTATAAGAACGAGACGGGGCTACCGAACGGTATGTATAGTACCTACGTACGTAAACAAAGATGTATACCTACGAGCGAGAGTGGTGGTCAGTTAAGATGCCAACGAGGGGCCGAAAGCTGACGACCCCCGGTGAAAGTGGCCTGCGGCATTACGTTTTGAAATTTTTGATTTCGCTTCATTTCCCCATTTATATTCGATCATCTTTTCCAAGTTTATTGCCATTATAATCGATTATTATATCCAAATTTTTTCTTTTTTTATGGATTCGCTCAGATAGTATAAACAGTGACTAAGTTATAATTAATGTTGAGAGAATGGCTATACTCACGTCTTATTTTATAGGATGAGCCCGACTAGCTACAAGCCCATACGGGGCTCTTATTCATGAGCTCTTTACGCGGCGTTATCGCGGCGGGAACTGATAAAATAAGACGTGAGTATAGCCGGTCTCTCTACATTAATTATGAACCACTCACGATTGTTTAAATTCAAAAGTGACTAAGTTAGTTTAAAAAAACAGCGGTGAAAAAAATTTATGTTACACCTACTAGCAAGTAACACAAACTACCTCTGGATGAAGTTTATTGTGTTAATCCGGTTGCTCTAAAACTTTTTAAAAGCTTTCAGATCAGAATTTATATTTTACAATTACCGTAAATAAACAAGTACCCTATGTTATTGTTAGTTAAGTAGAATTAGATGAACATGTATTTAACGTGGGTAATATAATGGAAGACGTTTAGAAAATTCCCTATATAGTTGTGTAATTTTTCTTCCTTGAATGAATATATTTATCAAACATATTATGACCACAAGTAGTGTTCTTTCAAGGTATTTTCGTAAGGTTTTGCATAACATTGGTCAGTCGTACTTATATCACAATACCTACGTTTTTAACGCGTTTATTGTTAATAGAATATACGATTCCAGCTTGTAGTAGACAGTATGGCGTCTTGCTTTAGATGATGCCAATAATTATATCTATACTAATATTATAAATGCGAACGTCTGTCCGGCTATCTATCGGATTGCCTATTACGCTTTCACAGCTAATCCACCTGTTTAATATTGTTATGATTGATTTGGCATGATTGAAGGTAACATACAGGATAAAAAAAACTGATTTATAGAAGCAGGCGTTACTTTGCGGATTATCAAAAGGACAGGCTCCACGATATCGCATTGCGATTTTTGTCGTGGAGCCTGTCCTCCTGATGATGCTTCGGTCTCCGAGCGAAACGAACATCGAGATTGTGGTGGTGGTTGTGTGTGCTGCTTGTGTGCATTATTGCTGATGGAGGCGCTTTGGGGTGCGTGTGGTGACTTTTCCTGCATGTATAAAGTGCGTAAATTTTGCCTGCTTCATACACATTAGCTTTGCATGCATTCGCTTAACCCGTGCGGATTATAGCAATGTAGTTTTGTTATAGTGCTTGTAAAAAAAAACTATTTTTTTTTTCTTTCGGGAACAGGGAAAAAACACAATTTAATACCAACAAATTCATAGTGATTAAACGCTTAAGTTAGCGCAAATAAAACTAATAAATATTCAAGAAATCTTGTTTTCTGATGAACATTATCGTGCAAATATATCTATTTATATTATAGTTTTAATAGTTGTTTTTTTTTGTTTTCAGTATTCTGTAGTGTATACTTTAGGTTTATAATTGTAACTAAGAATGATATATTCTTTTATTGTTGGTACTACATAATTAATTTAAACTTATGGAATATAACGTTGGATGATTTATCGTGTAATGCTGTTGAAGATCCGAATAAATAAATATATATTAAAAATACAACGTAGATTATTATAGATGCGGAAAAATTTGCCTCCTGCTTCCGATGATGATTGTTTCAATTATCGAACCCTCAAAGCTCTACCAGAAATAACCAACTAACCAACAATAACATCAGAGCAATAAATATGTAGCTCTCGTATTATTCAACTTGTACGCACCATGCGTTTTCGTCTGTCCTTCATCATTGAATCCTTATTGCCTATATTATTTTCCGGTCGAGATCTGTTCTTTGTTTTACATGTTAACTTTTTTAACTAATGTAAAAATCAATATTAAAGAATACCCTAATAATATTGCTTCTTTAAATATAAGTTACAACGGTGTTAAAAATTTATTGATTCAAATTATTCTTTTTTCATTCTACTTAACCTAGGTGCCAGTTATATACATAATTATAAAGCTTTCTTAAGCTTTTAACAAAGTTTCATGTCACTACTGTTGACTCCTCCCCCTAACCAGAGCTGTGATAGCCCAGCGGTGAGACCGTGCCACTCTCTCAAGGGGAACACGAGTTCAAACCCGGGCAGGCACCAATGAGTTTTTCTATTAAAAATCATGTGTCTAAATGATAATTGCAATTAATCACACGCTTTTCGGTGAAACCTGCATAAAACATCGTGAGGAAACCTGCATATTTCTAGAGAATTCTGGAGATATGTGTGACCTACCGATCCGCGTTGGAGCAGCGTGGTAGGTCTTAGCTCCAACCCTTCTCTTCAGAAACAGAGAGAGGAGGCCTATTCCCAGCAGTGGGATTGTAACAAGCCGCTACTTTACTTTTTTACTTTACTGTTAACCGTCGAGAAGTTCCCTCACCTGGAGCCAATCCTGGTAGTAGCACGTCATGCTTATCATTAACATGCATTGTCATTGGGATTGGACCAGTATGTAAAATTTTAGCTCATCCGGACACCGGGAATTGGGTTTAATTTAACTTGCAAGATTCCATTTACATACAAGTCAAATTAAATAAAAGCTTTAAAAAAAATAGACAAATAGAAATTTTACTTCAATAAATAATATTTTGAATTTGGTCATTGATCCTATTGCATTGGAAAAGCTGTTGTTCGCAATCAATAAATAGTAACTGGGTCTATAGTGTAAATGTTTGTAGACGGGGTTATCAACGGGTATAGTCTTGGGCGTGTGAAGTTGGCAACTATATAGGAGATTTAGAATTTTGGATTATACTACTCTTGGTTTACAGACTTGGTGCAAGTCCATAAAGTTACACTATGAATACTATGTCAAGGATGTGGACAGATGACATGCAATACTAAATATGGATTGTTGTCTCTTCGATTTGCTCTGTTAGTTAACTGATAACAGTAATGTCCCTTGTATAAATAACATTCATAATAATCACTCACTGTGTGAAAGTTTTACTTTTTAACATTTGCAAGTGCGTCCAATTTGTAAATGTTACGGAAATATTACCTATGGTTCAACAAGCGAATCCCATCAAAAGTGAGTTGAATCATTCTTGTCATTGTGATCATAAAATTTCAAATGTAAATATTTAAAAGTAATGTAACGGATGTCGTCTCAATACATTCGCACCTTGACAGAAATCTAATAAGCTTCTTTTGATGTTATGAATGTTATGTCATAATTGCGTTTTTCTGTTGATTTTTCGTTTTAAACTCTTAAATATTTATTCTAAGCATACATGTTTTGTCTACGAAAAGGTGGGATAGAAAGAAATAAAATCTCTTATTGTAAAGAAATGTATTAACGTAGCTAATATATATTTTACTAGCTGTGTTCACGGCTTCGCCCGCGTGGAATTCAGTTTATTTAATTGAAATGTTGAACATAAAAGTAGCTATTGTTTGCTAACCGTCAGAGCTAGAGACACGCTGTCGCGGACTTTTTTTGTAGTATTTTTGTAAATCTATTATTCTCTAACACATTACTTTAGTGTATTTCTGTTGGTTTACGCGACGTACGCGACTAACTCTCCCAGCCTCCGTGTTTTTTACAACTGCGTAACAACGCAATTTGCATAAAACTGTAACGTTTTACTAACCTAAACCTTCCGGAAAAATTGTAATACCCTTCAGTAAAACTCTTGCATAAATCCATTCAGTAGATTTGGAGTAAATCGATCACATACAGAAAGACAGCTCGTGGGGACTTAGTTTTATAATAAGTAAAGATTCAGCAGTTCTTAAAGAAAACGAATAATCTCTTTAATCCTTACCATTGAAACTAGAACGGTAAAATCAAATATACTTTATTATATTGTTAATATTCTTCTCACTACATGATATAATATAAACAATACCGTTTTAATGGTATTGAATAACGATTTTGCTAACAAAAGATGTTTAAGAGTTACGGTCATTGACTTCCAAGTTTTTTTCATTTTTCACCGGTCCCGGCTTATTGTTGCAATTTAATTATGTGCTCTACAAATTCGTTACACCGTGTACATACTCGCTGTGCGACAATAGGCGCGTTTGTCAAGGATGCGAAATACAACGTCAGGATCATATTGACGATTCCTATCGTTTCTTAGACCCATTGTTCAGAATATGTCGCGTTAGTTATTGTTCACCAGACTTCGTAGCCCTCGCCGTAGAACTGCGAGTTTTAATCAGGATCGTATGCGTCTGGAATATTTATGTATTCTTATTAAGTTACCATAGCATCAAATTGTATTGTACCGCTGCATTCTTGGGATTGTCTACGACATTAAAAACTATCTCCTCATATTGTTATAAGTTATATATGAATACAATATAAAAAAGAAGATTTAAAATAGCAACCTTTAAAACAACCAGCATAAACTCCTTTCCAGTATTACACTCAACGAGAAAATATAGTGTTAAGTTTGAAGTTATCTTATCGAATCATGAACTCTTTAGAAATAATTAAAGAGCTTTGACCAATCGACCACAACTGTTATGTTATTTTGACTATAATAGACGTCGTTGTATTACAAATTATGTAAGTAGGTTTACAAACTATGTAGGTAGGTTACAAAGTATTGTTGTTTAATGCGTCATAGCGCCAAATATTGGCTAAGTGGTCGCATTTTTCCGAACTGTGACGGACATCCGCTAGAGCAGAGCAAATACACCAACGCCATAGTTGAGTATATTGATTCTGACCATGGGTTTAGCACAGGGGTCGGCAACTTGCGGCTGACGAACCACATGCGTCTCCCTAAGATGTAATGCTGTGGTTCTTTAGTTTGATACGGAAATATAAGTTATTAATAAAAAAAATATATTAAAAAATAGTTACGAATCGTTAAACGAGGATTTAGCATTATTTCTATATACAGCTATAGTACCCAGCATTAAATAATGCACATCGATGTTTACAACGAAACAGCCGGCCAGTTCGGTTTCGTAGAGCGTTGTCACTGTCACACACGAGTTCGTCAGCCTGTGCGACAGAGACGATGCTTTATGAAGCAGAATCTAGCCAATATCTCTCTAAGCCTCGATGTGCATTATTTATTGCTATATACTTGTATTCACTTTTCACCGCACTTTGCCTCGTCGTCACTGTTGGATTACGTTGGACGTCTCTGTAATGCACGACTTAAAAGGTTTCCGGCCCATGCCTTAAGCTATAATTATACTTTACTTTTGTGTCAAAATAAACAATAACCATAGATAAAGTCAGCGTTAAACTTAACCGGTAACAGCAACATGAATATGTTGTATTTATACAAAATACCTAAAGAACGTTATTTAGGAATTTTAAAACTAAGAACATAAGACCCCACCGATTTGTTGTCAAATATCTGATATTTTAAACGACAGATATCTCGAAATATTATTTATATCACCATTGTTCTGCTTTCTTGACCTAAAATATTTTTTCCTTAATATTAACACAGCAATCATAACTAATTGCAGTATGTCATGTATGCATCTCACTTCTTTCGGATAATTAGTGCTTCGTAATTCTGCAGCACGATTTCGTTCACGCTACCAACTTGTTATATTATATACCTAATTATTTCTTAATATTGCGTGAATTTAATGTTGTCTCACAACATAATGAGTTTGGTATAAGTTTACAAGTCAAGTCATGCTGGCCCGTTGGCGCAGTTGGCCCTGCCTTTAGCGTCACAGGTTCGATTCCCGCCGAGGATCAACATTTTCTAAAACAATCTGTTAGTTCTTCGAGTCTGGTTGTATATATCTATTTATGTATGTATTTAAAATTATATATTGCCCAGTAGTCTGTCACCCATTACACAAGTATTAAAAATCCAAAATCTTCGGAGAGAGCGTTTCAGATTTTACTCAAAACACAGCCGTGTACGAGCACAACAAGTGCACTGTCTAGTGGAGCACATTTTGCGAGGTTTTAAAACCAAGGAGATCCCAAGTGTAATATTCTTTAATATCGTCAAGGTCTTCTACAAGACCTCGCACGCAGGCTTAGCAAAAAGCTTTATTAAATGAGAATTGATTCAACTAAATAGACCAGATAGACTTGTATTCCTCATTCGTTTTTTTTTTTTTTTAATTTTAATATTGTACTTGTTCCTCTGACATAATCAGAGACTTTTTTTCTGACAATTTTTATTGTACATTTTTTATTTTTTATTTATTATTACCCTTATGGGTATTACAGTTTTTAATATCTACTTATGTCTACTCTATATATATACATTGGTGCCTTATATCTATGTTTACAATTTCTTAGTGCTATTACAGTTCTTATCTATTATTATTGTACTACTTATTACTATTTTACTCTATCTTAGCGGTTTATCATATCGCATAGTGCTTCCTAACATTTACAAGCTATACTTATAGTTTTGCCTAATATATATTACACTATATATGTGCAAATCCTATTTAACTTCTATTTCTCTTATTTACAATTCTTATAATATCTATGCAATATTGTATAAACTTTTCACTGTATTTCTTGTCTCGGATAAGTAATGGCAAGTTATTTATGCTTATTTTTATTGAGTGTCCGATTTCGAAGTCCATTCGTGCGACGTCGAAGATCGAACACTCGATAATCTAGTGGTAAATTGTTTCCTCGACACCCGGTTCGCAGGCGCACGATGGGTCCTATTTGCATTTAAATCTGTGTAAATACCCAGAGAGCCCACCGTGCCCTGTAAGGACCTGGGTGAGTTTAGGTTCCATGTCAATGCTTCTCATCGTACGATATGCGGCGTAGATATCCGGGAAGAATTGTTTAGTGACCGACGCTGTTTCACCTGATATATATCGTTTGTTCCATTCGTCAAGAGACTCCAGACGGAGTTGTCTCTTGACGAATGAGATAGGGCATCGGTCATAGTCAGGTCTACGTTTGAGACCCAAGGCGGCCTCTTTGGCCAGCATATCCGCGCGCTCATTCCCTTCAATACCTGTACGAGCTTTCACCCAGAACAAGGAAACTTCCTTGTTCTGGGCCCGACAGATTCTCAGATTGTCGTGAATTTGTTGTACTAAGGGATGATGGGAGCAGCCGCTGCTCGCCGATTCCAAGGCCGCTCTGGAGTCACTAAAAATCCCAAATGAGCCTTCATTCCTCATTCGTTACTCCTCAATTAACCACACATTTTTTTTAACTGACTCTATTTTGCCCTAACGGCTTTTACAGCGTTACCAGGCGGGACGGGCGAGTACAGAAGCATCGTCGAAGTTGCTTAAAAAAGAAAGCGTAGGTGATATCTGGGACTCGATCCCGAGTATTTTCACTTCTGTAGTCCACTCGTTCCCCACTGAGCTATTACAACTTTGAAACTAACTTCTCTTATCGATACGGCATATACGGTACTCTATCATCGTGATCCATAGAGTAGGAATGCCCCCTTAAGGGTCAGTACGGCGCCCTTTATTGAACGTACTCTACACGAGTGATACACGGTAGCGTTTACATCTAGCTCTGTTTGATGACTTACTATATACATAACATTCTTTAAGCCGTACGTCATCACTAGACATCTCTAAACAGCGGTAGACAGCCACAAACACTGGTTCCGACTCTAGAGAATATAAATAAATACCTATAACACTGCAACCATGCACTTTATCATTGCGACGACATTGCGTTACTAAAATTTAAAATGTTACTAAAGCATCAATGATATGTATAATAATAGAGTCGATTGCTAAAATCTACGTACAGTTTACTAACAATTTACGCTTCAAATATACAGCTTCGAAAGTAATTTTGCGATTCTCAACAGAATGTTGTTGAGTACTACAGAACCGTATAAGGCACTGTATAATACAATTTTATCGAGGATAACCACTTATTACATTTCGACATAAATCAATGTTGGAAAATGAATTATCTTCGGCGATTACTCTATTGTCACTAATTGTCGTAAATGATGGGTTTAAATTATCTTTGTTTTGTTCATTGATTACTTTAACTTTCCTCTTACTTGAAACGCATGATGTTTGGCAAGTGTTTGATATCATTATTTTTTCTTTCACTTTCGCTCCACGACTTGTAAACCGGAAAGTTCAAACACCTCAGTTTGTTTGCTTTAAAAGTTTATATGATATCGTAATCTGCAATTCAAGTTCATGTTATGTTTTAGTTTTTTTTATTTCTTAATAAAAAGTAACATACGATATCTATCTAAAGAAAATCCTTGCAATTTGGTTTTATATAAACTATTTCTTAAATTAAGAAATGTAATTATTTAATATATAAAATTAGATAAAAAATGGCGAAATAAAAATTAACTAATTTGTAGGCATACATTACTAAAGCAAATAATTAAATTGTAAATCTAATGCATTTAATTAAAGATGAGCAACTAACACTTTCTATTAGCTATGACATAGAGTTTCGTCGAAAGCAAAATTCGTTTAACACTTTCCTCTGACCTACCTGTCGAGCGTTTAATAATGACTGTGAAGTCAAACTGGTCTTCGTAACAGTACCTCGCGGGGCTTGCGGAGCGGGGATGTGGGTCGGACTTTAGGCTCCACTCGCCTGCGTCGTGCTGCTTCGGGCCTGGCGATACTAATTGTTCCAATTTAATTAATGTAATGGACTTGTACATATATCAAAACGTTCGTATATAGAAATGCCACTTCGTACTACATTTAAAGATCGAAGACTTCTTTGCTAACTACTAACTATATTCTTGAAGAGTATTGGATCATGAAAGCTTTATTTTAGAGTTAAAACTGCCTATACTCCACTACGATTGTTGTAGTTCAGTCTGATATTAATATTGACGCGTGGAGATCTATAACATTCCGTTCTCATGGGAAGTACAGAGTTAAAAGTAAATTAAACCGTTCTTATTTAAAAAAGCAAGTTTCTATCTCTCTCTCTCTCTCTCTCCACCAACAGACTTCTGTTGGTAGAGAGAGAGGACAATGGTCTCTGCACAGAACTACCACGCAACACGATCTTGTGCTGCATGGATCCAGCGGGTAGTCTGCCAGCACTGCGTTTTCCGTTCCGAGGTCGCAACTCTAGCTCTTTGAAACCCCAATGTCTATCGGTTCTTTGAACTATTTGTCCCGCCCATTTAGCCAGCTTCTCGACCCTTTGATCTATATCGAAAGTCTCTTTGGTGCGTCTACGAATCATCATTTCTGATTTGATCGCGTAGAGATAATCCGATAGCTCTTACCATCGCCAGGTAAGCGGCTCTGAGCTTTCATATGAGGCCTATAGATACCGACCAAATTTCAGGTCCAAGTCGTCACTGGCTCCATGCACAAAATGAAATCACTGTTAATGTGTAGGTGCCAATCCATATGTAGTGTGCATTAAGGCTGTATCTTAGGTCTTCCTTGGTTTTTAATGTGTATAAATGATTTACCACAATTTGGTGCCGTAATTTTGCCATATTGTAATAATAGTTAGCTAGTGGGATCCGCCAACTTAGACGCTTATTATTAATCATAGTTAATTATAATATATAATTTTAAAAAGGTTAATCGCTGAATTTCTTTCCATTTTCTTAATTTTCCTTACATTCACAAGTTCTTGAAAAGTCGTATTTGAATAAAGTTTATTACTCGTATAACTTCAGTAGTCAAGTTCGTTTTGAATAATTTTATTACAGTCGTTGATAGCTTTACGTAACATAATGAATCGAATAAATGTCGATCTATTAAGAATGCAAGTAATATTATGACTAGTTTATAAACATTCAATTGTGACGAGATCTTAAGTGATCTTGGATATTTTGCAAGATCTCAACTTTGGTAAATATCCTTAGTTAAGTGATTAAATGTTGATTTCAAATATTGGTTTGTAATATTGTTAGGTAAAGCAAGTGGAACGATAGATATCGATCTTTTGTACAAAATAGTTAGTGTTCTACTTTCAAAGGATATTCCAAAATATAGATTTAAGATAACACAGCGTATGTTTTGTTAACGTTCAAAAACTTCAAACATAATATGAAACATACATACATTTGAACAATATATTGTTTTTATTATGATATATGAAGAAAATCTACCAAATAACCGAGCTAATTATTAAAAATAAATTCGTGCGGTGTTTGCTATATATAATACTGATATCGCAAGTCGCCTAATGATTTGATTTGATCATCTTAATTTATAAAATATTATATAAATAATAAAATTACAATTTTCGATTTCTGGGTTCGGTTCTATGCCATATTAAAGCAGCAATAAGTAAATAAGTTAAAAGCTACTAGGGAGACTGACGGACTAGAATTCAATATGAAACTGTCTGTCCGATCCAATTAATAAAACTGTTTTGTAATTTAAATTTTAATTAAAAAAATTCAGGAATTTATTTATTTAGTCGGATCTCCAACAGAATGAAATAATAAATAATGAAACAAATAATCTATATATTTTTTAATTCATTATGTAATACCAATTCAAGGAGATCACATCATTCTTAGTTACAGTGTTAAAATTTGAATTTATATACAAAAAATTGCGCGGAATGGATTTGAGCACCAAACAAAATTTTAGAAGTACATTGGTCGCCTTGCCATCTAGCCAGGTATGTTGAAACGATGGCCCACCTCTGCTACTAATCGCCACGGCATACCTACATGTTTCGCAACTACCGTACCGACCACTCACTCAATGCGACATACTTAAATCGACTATAAATCGAATAAATATCGATCTTCCGATAGCAGTGTCAAAATAATGTCCTATTTAGAAATCTCAATTTACGTTTCAAATTTTAAAAAAATATAAATGATATCAATGTTTGATAATAAATTACAAAAATCGCATTAAATTTTACATAGCTACCGTTGTATATTGACTTATTATTACTTAACAGTATTACTCCACTTTGTTCGCGCCACCTTATGTGTATAAGAATCCTGAATAATGTAATATGTATTTTTGTCGAAAGTAAAAACAGGATTTTTATAGTATATGTCACACGAGCTAATACATAGCTGTAATTGTGCAAAATTTCATATTGGTCCAGTGAATTAGCCGCGAAAGCGTTATGACTGAAAGAGAGACAGGGAGAGTTTCGTTTTTATAATTTTAATATGGAATTATTTTGTAAATTATAGAATTAGGCGTCACTTTACGGAGAGCCATAATACAAAAGCAATAATAAATTTATTTTGCTATATATGCTATTATCGCGTTTTATAGCAAAATATTTTTACATTTTTTTTTATTATTTTGTATTACGCGCGAGTAATGCTTAAAATATTCGAAATAAATAATGAAACAATTGACTTGGTGTTAATAATTATTTTTTGATTGACACAATTTTAATTCCGTTTAAAACGATGTGCTTCCTTGAATATGTTGCTTTCACAGTTAGATTTCTAAACTGGTTCTGAGAACGCTGAGAACATAATACATTGAATGAGTATTCTTTACAAGTTTTCATAGTGTTTGGGTGCCGATGACGACTAGAAAAGTAGTTAGAGGAGGGTTTAATAAGAGGGGAGTCAAGGCCGTCCGCGTGACATACATTCATCCCACTACATTCACCTTCCGTCCGCCACCTGCCCACCACCACTGTCAAGGCTGACTTGCGAAAGATCACACCGCTATATACACGCAGTGCACTCGCGAGGTCTACTTGTGAAAAACTAATTTCGCAATATATGAATAGTCAGTTTATTAGCATAATTATAATGGTTTTCAAGTTCGCTCAACTAATGTCGAGTAAAAGCACCTTAACATATCATTTTAAGTTTTTAATATAGATTAAAGTATGCAATTTAGCAGTCATCACTGGTAAAATTGAAATAACTTTCTTATATTTAAGTTTAAATAACTTGCAAATTATGATATTCCAATAGTAATCTCTAAATCTTTTTATAATAGCAGACATATTTTTTTATTATTGAAGTATTTTTTTACATTTGGTACACTTGTATCAGGGTGTATATTAGGTGTAAATGAATTGTAGAGTAGAAACTCAAACGCAGTTTGAATAAAGTTGGCGTGAAATCGTAGAGATTTTTCTGGTAAATTATTCATGTCTTGCGATGGGCAGACTTTCGACGCGTTCTTAAGAAAGCCTTTCACTCTTATCGAGTGGCGTCTATGCACACATGTAACAGTTGATTAACCTATGGCGTAAAGAGTTTTCAGTTTTTAGTGTATATACATTTTCTAACTTGTCTTATGTGTTATTTATTTTCTTATTTTAAAAGTTTTCCCAAAAATTTGCTTAAGTAAATATCAAAATTATGAATATGACGAAATATTATTTAATTATTCTAAAATACGATCAAAATTTACTCATAACATAAATCTTAACTTTCTCTTTTAGACGGGTTTTAAATTCTTAATTGATTTTATTCGTTTGTTCGAAACGAGGATATCATTTGGTGACATTAGTAATAAATAATTAAATAAATTAATTCTCTTTGAATTCGGTACGTGGACGCGACTAATTTAGTATGACAGGCAGTAACCCTACAAGAATTACAATTGCGATACTCCTAGTGACACTGATTTTACGAAAATGTTTATATTATTACATCTTTGAGTATATAAATAACAAACGTAATTGAAAATAAAATGTATATTTATTAGTCTTTTGAAATTAATTTATTTAGACATTGGCAAACAACAGTATATGTAAAATTACCTTTGCTGTCCGTATAATAAATAATAATATGCATTGCGTGTTGCATTTTTAAATATGTACAGTTTTACATGAATGTATGATCGTTGTTTTGATTGATATTCCTTCAAGGGTTTTTTTATGCGTAATATAATAAATGCATACATTTAAATTTGTTGTATAAATCGATCTTTCCTGTTTTTTACCCGTTCTCTCATCATTATCCATTTTTTTGACGATAAAAAGGAGAAATGGATTTGATTCAAAAAATAAAGTGTTTAACGTTATTAGTGTTGAACGTATTAGTATTATTTTTTTACTGCTACCGAAAATGCTTTTCAAAGCTCAACTGTATCCCCGAGTAGCTATAATTTTATATCATTGAACTGCTATTATCTGCATATTTAAACGTTATGTTCTTTTTTATAAGCACACTGTTAGAAAAATAGTGCAATTCTATAAATAAAGATATTCTTATTCTTATAACATACGTTTTATTTCATTATAGCAATGTAAAATCCAATTAAAACGGATTCCGCAGAAAGTGTGTTAATAATTTGTGTAACGAAGCACGAACGACACGCGCCACCACAGATCGTTCCCGTCTCCAATCCCGTTGGAATCATCTGTATCTGTATATGTGTAGAAAAAAACTTTAAGTATTTATATAACTACCATGCATTTAAACGTCATACAAATCTTGATTGAGAATTATATTTATTTGCAAAACTTTATTCTTTGTTACTTGCGGGTTCGATTCCCGCCGAGGGCCAACATTTCCTATAAAACAATTTGTTAGTTCTTCGAGCCTGGGCGTATATTTGTATTTAAGTATGTATTTAATATGTAGTATATCTATCAGTTGTCCGTCACCCATAACACAAGTATGAAGTTACTTACTTTGGGGACGGACGACCGTTTGTGTAAGTGTCCCATATATTTATATTTATTTTTTTATACACCACAAAGCAATTGACAGTATATAATAAACTCAAAAACATAGCAAAAACATACGGATACAAAAAATTAAATACGGTACAAATCCGCAAGAGTGTATACATAAGTTGGTACAAAAAAACTCAATTATAGCTAACTAGTTAAAATGGGCAGCGGTGTGACGAACATAGGGATAGCTACGAGTACACAGTTTAACAGGGTAAACAACGCAAGCCCATTTTCAATTTTCAGTAGCCTCCATTCCCTAATGACGGCATAGATAGCACTGTTTAATAACTCAAATTAATATCACGTGATCTTAGGAAAAACAAGAACAAATGATAATGGAGAGTAACGTAAAAATATTACTTAAATAATTATCTTATTTCTAATCGAATTTTAATTTAAAGTTAATGTAGTAAAGTAGAATGCCCTTTGGCATTCTAATCAAATCTAAGACTAACTTTGTTTCGAACTTTTAGTTTTAACAAATGGGATAGAACGATAAACAAAAACTACACAGCTCTGAAAGCTGACTTCATTCCATCGGATTAGCCCGACTAGTTTCGAACCCGTCCGGGTATTACTTAACACTTATTCATGAGCTCTTGTTTAGACGTGAGTATAGCCGGTATCTTTATTAACTATGAATACTACTCACGATAGCTTAAATTTAAAAACTGACTTCATTCGTTTGAAACTCCTTTATTTGTATAATATCACTATATTATCAGTCTGAAAAGTTTCAGGTTGCCTATGGTTGCATTGATTACAATACTATCAACGCTGTTCGTTCAGTTTTCCATTCTAAAAGTACATTTTTAATACTTATTAATTACTTTTCCAATATCATTTCTTCATTCGTCTTTAGCATAAATTATACGTCTAATTTAGATAATGATAGAATTATTTTGCTATAGCAAAAAAAGCATATTCCAAACCTTAGGCGCCTAAGAAACCTCAAGAGTAGCTAGTGGTCTATGACGCCAACTATGCTTGGAGTATATCCACATATGTGATCAAATCAAGAATATGAAAGAAGCACCTTATTGATATTAAAAAATATATAGTTATGAAAAGCAGGACAATAACAAAATAACTATTGTAAAAAGAAATGATTTCAATATGTGTACAAATTTCAATTAAATGGCGTAAATAATAAATCATCACCGTAAGCCTTATAGCTCCAATAGACATTAATTTTGATGTTGGGTTATGATTCTATTAATAAAAAAAAATCTTTAGTAATAATTTTTGGTTCGCATACGAGAATCGTAAATTAGAAGTGATGAAGGTCGTTACAACAGTTATATATTTCATAAAATAGCGATATTGTGTTGTAAAATATTCGTAGTAAACTATCAGGTGTAGACTGTTCGCCTATTTCCCAACACTCGATCTCCAAGAGTGCTTTGGTAAATGTTGTAAAGGTTATGAGGTTCAAGGCCATATTGCTTCGTATATTTGACCATTGACGTGATAGGTTAAGTGGGTGCGGTGATAGTGCATTGGCATACTAAATAAAATGTTTCAAACGAGAAAAAATATGTAACTTAGAAGTAATTAACTCATTTCATAGTTTCATATAAGTAAAATATAACGAGAAATTAGAATTCTTAGAAAATTACAATTTTTGAAACTATAATAATACACAATTACCAATCGTGCCTACTTTACTCCTTGTACACACAAATTCAAAATAAAATTAAAATAATTCATTATTCAAGTTGGCTTTTATAAGCACTTTTGAATCCTCAAATTACAATGAAGATAGACTGGATCGGAAAGGTGCTCTTACTGAGAAGAACCATTAAGAAACTCGGCGGCCACTCTTTTCAAAAATAACACAAATTACACATATATAAGTAATGTTGCACTATTTTTCTATATCCGCTTTGAATATGCAAAATATCACGCGCACTCCGTACGCGCAAATTGTACTTGTAAGGTGTACTTATATTTACTTACCTTCAAATGATATTTAATGGTATTTATATAAATAAGATTAAAAATTATTTTATAAGAAAAAAAATAATAATATTTGTGAAATATATTTATCATAATACCAAATGAATTCAATTTAGAAAAGTAAACCACGTTCAATTCGGTTCAATGACAACCACGTAAGGTATACTTTACTACTTAAGGTAAGTTAAATATTTGGTACATTATGCGTCTAATGCTAAGTGGGACATCATAGTACCTTGTCAATGTTGGGTGTGTTTCGTTTTAACGTTGAATATAATTGGCGTAATTATAAATGTTTCTTAAAATATAATTTAAGATTTACAGAAGAAAAAATGTTCGTATACAAATAAATTGCCAGCATATTTACGTAGAACGTATAAATTTTTTTGTTATATATTCGTAAGTAATTTATTTGATAAATTACTAACGAGTATAAGGCACAAAAAATTGGGTGTAAGTTTATTTCGCTGCCTGGCCCGTTGGCGCTGTGGGTAGTGATCCTGTCTTCAGCTCCGCCGGTCGCGGGTTCGATTGCCAAAATTTTCTATAAACAAATTGTTGGTTCTTCGAGCCTGGGTGTGTATTTGTATTTAAGTATGTATTTAAACTTATATATGTAGTATATCTACCAGTTGTCCGTCACCCATAACACAAGTTTTAAGTTACTTACTTTGGGGATGGACGACCGTGTGTGTCAATGTCCCATATATTTATTTATTTATTTATTATTTCGCGTCTAAATCGTACTAAATGTTACATAACATTCTTGTTTCACAAAGCTATCTGGGACAAATTTCCTTTAAATATCCCATTGATATACATTGTTTTATAATATTTTGTTATAAAACTGTAAATAAAATCGAAGTTGAATATTAAAATGAAAAAAAGTTTTGACTGAAGGAAACGGGTAAAATTCTTGAAATTCTTACAACACCTTACCTGTTACTTACCTTTAATATTTAATGCTAAAATGCATATGATCTGTATGTTAGAACAAATACTAAATTTGAAGAAAAACTATCAGACATAGTGTTACAACATGTTTTAATACAATCTCATTCATATTGTCACCATTGTCGCCGTCGTTGTATGTTGTTGAGTTGTTGAAAGAGATTAGATGGGTTGACTTTAGAGAACATTGCTTCTTATTTATTCAATAAGTCTAAAGGAAAATTATCGTCGTTTATAATAGCGTTACGCCATGATATTGGTAGAGAGAGAGGGAGTGAGAGAGAGAATCATATTCCAATTGTCCATTTGAAGTCGTTCTAAACCGAGACTTTAATTTAAACAACTTAGTTTCACGATGATAGTCGAGATTTGTTTTAGTAAATGTGATATTAATAAAAATTTTAAATTCTCGACAATGATGTCATTAGACCGCTGTGTACGATGAATAATTGTTATGTAGCGGTGTCGCACATTTCTCCACTACTAGCAGCCATCAAGAATGTGTAGAAAGTTGTGGTGTCTTCGCATACTAATACAGTGCCGGCGTTTCGCCGGACGCTGGCGCACAGGCCGCTCGGTTACTCGCCAGCTAGGGTTGGTAACGAAGTAACTTTAAAATGACTGATATCCTGTAATGAACACATCCTCGCATTTCGTAATATCTTGTATAATATTTCGTCTATTTTATATTTTACACACTGAATGAGTTATGGAGTTAATGAGTTAATGAGTTAACATGCAGCTAAGTTTACAAAGAGTGGTATTTTATGTGAACATGTTGTTTATAGGTAAAAATAAAGAGAAATTTGATTTAATTATTTTAAATAATCAAATATTCGCCATTAGAAACATACGATCTTAATAAATTTTAAGCGTTTTTTCATACTGAACAATTTTTGTGCATTTCCAAAGCAGTAAATAATGAAATCTTTTAAACTATGGAGTAACAAAAAAATTAAAAAAATAAATAAAAATCTTTTTTCATTTCTCATATCATTCTGCGTCTATACTTATTATAAAACTAACTCCCCAAAATTTGTCTGTGTGTATGTGATCAATTTTCTCAAAAACTACTGAACGAATATATGTACTTTTATTAAAATGTAATTAAAAGAAAGTGTGATTCGTCCGGAAGGATTAGGTTAATACTTAGGTTAATTTTATGTAAGGAAGAGGTCGCGTGGTTGAAAGATCTTGCAAACTGGGAGATTTAGTCGCGTGTGCCGAGTAAACTAGCAGACATACATACAGAAATGTACAAGAGGATTGTTGATCTACAAAAATACCATAAAAAAGTCTATGACAACATGTATCTATTTCTTATGGTTGACTCAGAAAAATTACTTTTATGTTCAAAATTTCAATTACAAATATAACGTTATTTTCGAGACTGCCTTCTTCTGTTCAGTATCAGACGTCATCTCAACAAGGGCTTCGTTTGCGTTACCATTTAATATAGCTCAAAATTGTCCTTTGCCTCATATGAATCAAATAAGTATGTTAAAAGATGTTATAATATGATGTACGCAACCAAAAAAATTACCTCCGCGTGCCTTTCCATGACATGCCGCGAGATTTATGCGGGATTTTATGATTAAAAACTTTGACACACTGATTTGTACGCTGGCGAAGTCGTAGGCACAACTAGTTTAATTATAAAAATACAACGTACACACCCTACAGATTGCAACCCTATTAGTAGTAGGGCTTCCGAACCTACATTGCTCATTAATAAAGATTGGTTGGCCTACGTACATTGACCAACTTTGGCTTAACTATTTAAAAACTTTGTAGAAATTCGCCATCCGAAAGGGAATATCTATATAACGATTTGCCCAACTATATTAAAGTTTTGTAGTTAACAAGTTTGATTTTCTGTTATTTAAATAAATAAATATATATCATAAATAATGAAAAAATATATTAGTAAGCGTAATTACTTTTCTTACTTGTAAATTACAGGTATGCATGACCTTGGACTCATAATAATCATAAACAATTTCGCTTATTACTATGAAGACAAGTCACCAATTTAATTAGGTTAAATAAAACTACAAGGCCAGGATGTTACTACCAGTTTATTTAAATATTTCGTGTTTTTCAGTAGAATTATTTGAATAGTCTTAGTCATGATAAAATAATATCACACCCTCTCTTTTATCCTACTATAAATTTAGATAGAACAAGTAAGATGCATTGATATGATTTCCATCGCCTCATGTATTAATTCATTAAAAAAAACCGGTCAGTCAGTGCGCTCATGAGTTGCAATATTCAGACATTAAAAAAAACGTTTTAAACAATATCTTAACAGCATAAAATCTCTCACATAATGAGAAAAAAAGTTTGAGAAGAATCTTTATTAATCATCATCCTCCTGCCCTTATCCCGCTTTAAGTGGGTTCGGCACAACATGTTACAAACTTGTTGTCATATAATTTGGCTACGTATTTTACGACCGGCCGCCTGTCTGACGTCAACTTACCTTAGTCGCCTTTTACGACACCTCGGTGAGAAATGAGGATGGTCTATTCTATGCAGCCTAATACCACACGGCACATACCTTAGTTGCCTCTTACGACACCTCGGTAAGAAAGGAGGGTGGTCTATTCTATTCTGCCGGATACCAAACGGCGGATCTATATCGATTTATATATTGTTTTAAATATATATGGATATATGAAATATAATTATTACTAAATAAAGAGGGTAAATTAAATCTTAAATGAATCTTTATTAATGTATGCACAATTTAATTGCTTCAGGTGGCGATGGCCGGCGACTTCATCCTCGCTGTGGCGTCGATGATGATAGCTCGCTTGCGCAGCGACGAGGTCACACTAGTACTCAGCCAGGTAAAGAAAATAACTTTATTAATAAGATAAACTAGTGTCATCATTATTAATAATTTGAAAAGGAGCTGTGATAGTCCAGCGGTGAGACCGTGCGACTCTATCAAGGGGACCACGAGTTCAAACCCGGGCAGGCACCAATGAGCTTTTCTATTAAAACTCATGTGTCTAATTGATCATTGCAATTTATCACACACTTTTCGGTGAACGAAAACAGCGTGAGGAAACTGCATATCTGGAGAGAATTCTGCGGATATGTGTAAACAAGCAATCCGCATTGGAGCAGCGTGGTAGGTCTTGCTCCAACCCTTCTCTCCAGAAACGGAGAGAGGAGGCCTATTCCCAGCAGTGGGATTGTAACAGACCGCTACTTTACTTTTATTAATTTGAAAAGAAAATAATTTTAAATTTGGACAATAGAGATTTACATATCGCTCGATTGGAATTGAAGTGATTGAAATCAAAAAAGTTTTTTTATGGCGAATTGCTACAAATTTGCATGTGTTATCTTTAGCACTCATGCAAATTTGAATCTTCTGGCTTTTCCCAGTTATCGGTCAAGAGGCCCATTCTCATTCAAAAATTCTAGATTTTTTAATACGACATGACCTGATGGCATTGAAATAAGGATTACAATGTATCTAACTCAATTTACCCTAATCTTGAGTTCGGCCTCTTTAATACTAATATGCGCTATATATTAGAACTGTGTTATAAAGATTCTTCCATCACTTTCCAAATGGTTTCAAAATTAGAAGCACGTTATTAGTGGCCGTTCTGCGAATTATTGTGCGATTACGAAGTTAAGGGAAATTGCTATTAATAATGTTTAATTAAAGAAAACGTGCTATTAATATATACCAAGGTTTTAAATTACTTTTCGCACTTCTGATTATTGCTAAATACAGTCGAAAATTATACATACATTTATAGATATCTGTTTAGGTCTAATATCGGTTAAATCGTAAGGTTGTAACAATATCCGGTCGTTGAGGCTATTAATAATGTCGGGAAAACAAACGGATTAATATAATAAGTGTAATTAAATTGCAAATTACTTTGAGATTATCCTAGTATTGGTTGATGCAAGATCACTTTATAACAAAACATTTATTAGCGGATTATTGCAAAAAAAAAATTAAATTTATACCTTTAAATCTATACCATGGTACAGATTTAACTATGAGTAATTTATAATTATCAAGAAAAAAAAATTCGTAAGTCGCGGTATTCAATTCTACAATAAAACTCCGAAATAGACTAGTCTACAGTTTAAAATAAGTGTGAGAAATATGCTTATAAGTAAAGCATATTACACATTTGAAGATCATTTAGATGATAAAAATGCTTGGATGTGAAAATCCTTTCAGTTTCATACAAGATTGCGGTTTAATAATGTAAATTGAGAATTACAAAGATTGCCTGCTTAGCTTCTTGCTGGTTCTTCTCGGCAAGAGCAACATTGCGAATCAGTGGTAGCTTCATTAATCATATTGATCTTTGACGAGTCAAAAGTGCTTGATAAATGCTTATGCTGAATAAAGATTAATTTAATTTGATTTGACCATCAGCATACTAGAAAAGTTCATACTGTATTACTTTCAAAATATAAAAAATCAAGGCTACCCAATATCGTCGTGTTAAAATTATCATTTTATATATTCCAGGTTGTCACAGATTTGGTTCAGGGTGAGTTTATGCAGCTTGGCAGTAAAGAGACAGAGAACGAGAGGTTTGCACACTACCTCACCAAAACTTACAGAAAAACAGCTTCGCTAATTGCAAACTCAGTGAAAGCGGTAAATAAATAGTTTAATTTGTTTTGCTTTATAAATATAAAATTATTAATCACGTCATCATAATGAACCCTTAATTTTCTAAATTGTTCCAGAGATCCCAATAGATGTTATTTCTATAGTTGGATAAAGTAGATTTTATCGCTCATTATTCTTCAATATTTCGCTTGCCATCGTCGTGTTCCTATATTTTTATTGATCTTGACTACCTGTTAGATAGATCTCTTAACTGATAAGGTTAAGGTTAACTGGAAAAGATCCCTTTGCATTATATTGCTATTATGCGAATTTTTTCACTTTTAGTACTGACAATCGCAGAGCATATCCTTAGCTCAATAAAGTAGCCGAGTTCTATTGTATTAGGGGATTCTATTCTATTTTATCACTTGTTTCGCTTCGCTTTACTGATCGCTATCCGAAATCTGAATTCCCAAGGCGCGCGATATGTCCGCATTATAGTAAAGTAATCGATCCAGAAAGATCAATTTCTCGATTAAATTCGGGTTGTTATTACAATTGTAGGGATATGGAAAAAATTGTAAGCAACCGGAAGGTCCAAAGCAATGACTTCAACTTGAACTCTATGTCCTATGTTTTACGTATCATTTTTGCACGTTTGCAACAATATGTTACAGGTGGCGCTGTTAAGTGGCGCGGATGAAGGTACCTGCGAGCTTGCATTCCAATACGGACGGAACCTCGGCTTGTCCTTCCAGTTAGTGGATGACCTGCTGGATTTTGTGTCATCCGCGCAAGCAATGGGCAAGCCCACTGCTGCAGATCTTCGACTGGGATTGGCAACTGCACCGGTTCTATTCGCATGTGAAAAGGTAATCTGTTCTTGTGACGAGCATTTGCACCAATGTGATCCGTAGTTTTCGTCTAGTATATACCACCTTATATACCTTTCTGTTTAAGATACATGTCCTGTTTTTGTCAATTACTACTGCAGTATAGTACGATACTTACACCCCACACATCACACTAGCAATGCAGACATTAGTTTAGCCACGTAACAGAATCAGAAAAAGAATCATCAGGAAATTGACGTCGTGGAGTCTATCTACATAGCTGCATATACTTTCACACATAGCTTTCACCGAATCGCGGATTATAGTTATGTAATTAATTATTTTCTGAATTATGCAACTCTGCAAGGCCTAATTCTATAAATTATATCCGTATTAATTTTATAATAGTTTTAGTCTTTTTTTCTGTTTTATTTTTTACTTTAATATAATAACCTAAATATGTTGTTCTTTTTAGTTTAATTTAAATTCTTTTTTTATTCACTTTTTTATTGTAATTTTTTTACACCTGTAGGTACATATGTAAGTTGAACCAAGTAAAGGTGGGCACAGTTTAAACTAGCTTGGGAGTCAGGGACACAATAATTGTGTATTTTTAAAATATTAAATAAATAAAATAAATAAATAATAGTATATTTGAAATCTATTGGTGTATATGTCGACATTTACTTAATGCGTTCTTTGAAAAACTCTTATATAATATGTTTCTAAATTCAACTACTTTAATACTTCCAGTATCCTGAACTGAATCCAATGATAATGAGGCGATTCCAAGAAGCGGGTGATGTTGAGAAGGCTTTCGAATTAGTACACAAATCTCGTGGTCTCGAACAAACACGATTTCTGGCGCGCAAACACGGGGTCGAGGCGGGTAGGCTCGCGGCCGAACTTGCTGACTCACCCTACCAGAAGGGGCTGGTAGTGACCACCGACCTCGTTCTCAATAGGATCAAATAGCACCCCACCACGTAAACCCCTCCTAGAGAAATAGTGTATTCCAAATGGGTTGGTAAGATTTTCAACATTCAATATGGTATTTTAGTGGATGAAAAAAATGAAAAACAGAACCCTATTTTAATATTGCAGTCCATTCCAGTTAATAGTTACCGGAGTGGACTGCAATATTCTTGACTGATTACCGAAGTGGTCCGCTAACTCTTGCACAGAATTTTGCAAAATACATGAATTTTTAGCATGAAGACATTTGGGACAATTGTAGCCATCTAATCTGTCAACCAATTTTCAGTTTATGTTTTGTCGTCCTAGTAAATCAGTAATTGACAAGTTAAAATAACTATTTGCTATCGATAGAAACGCTCAATCTATTTATCCATTAGAATACTAATTTCGTATCTTACTCCCATTCAAAAGGTTATTAATCCACTGTCGAAAGGCATCCATAGTTCTGAAAGACAATCTTGTTTCTAATATGGCATTGTCATTGTCTTGGATGGCCGTTTTTTAACGAACTTTATTGTACTTTTTAGCTCATAAACGTGAAGTTATTATGTGAACTTCTAAGTACTTTATGTATAATTCTACATCAAGGTTCGAACGAAAAGATGAATTTTGGATACCTTTTTGAAGGTAAAGTGAAGATAAATGTAATAAGTTTGGAATAGTCAAGTGTATGGAGTATTTAGAGACTATTCTGTGAATGTTAATAGAATATTGTGTATTTGTGCGAGATGATATATGTACGAATGTAAACAACGTTAAGTGCGAAGACGAAATGAGTTTCGTGATAATGCATCTATAAGAAAACTTGACACGACCCATCACATGACTTAAATGTGTTTTTTTTATTTATTGTATAATTCTTTTGTTATTTTGTAATGATTATATTTCTTCCTTCTTTTTATGTGACCTGATTTATTTTTAAGTTTCCTATGAATTTAATGTTCATCGTAAACTATATATAACATATAACAGTATGAGAAAGCCACTGTAGTAGGTTAAGCGTGTATGCAAGCGACAACTCGTTACCAAATACCGCTGTACATAATTGTACAATAATATGCTCAACTGTCATGTAAAATGGAGTTTTACTTGTATATAGTAGACAACATTTTGTATGTAGGATTATGTTAGTTTTATACTCTTTAATTTTTGTGCAATTATTCATAATAGGTATGGAATTTAGTGTCTGTGTAATAGCACAATGATTCATTGTGCTATTACACAGACAAATGATTTCATTGACCATAGAGAATATATCTCATACCTAATATTACTATTTTCACAGATCACGCCTTGGGTCTATATTAAGTTTATGCCATTCTAGATGTCCTGAGATATTTATTTTACTGTGATGAAATTACATCTTGAGGAAAAAAAATTACGCGACCTGTGAAAATAATATGAAACAGATTAATCAGATTTTTTAAACATTTGGCCATTTGTAACGTTTACTTTGTAAATACTCCGAGTCATTGGATAAGTTACCCATTTTTAAATCTTTCAAAACCAATTACCTCAATTTCTTTAGTATACACACGCGTGTTAAGGATGTTTGGTTTTATGTAGTATTCAATTGATAGTTCGCTACGAACGTGCACAATATTATTTAGGCGAAATTGATGAATAAAGTCTTAAGAGTGGATATGAAATTAAAACAGTTATATAGTTATTAATTGTAAATAATATAATGATATATGTTAGTAATGAAATCAATCAAGGTATAAAGACAATTTTATTTATCTTCTAGTGCTAGATGAGGTATTTATACTGGCGTATGGGCAGAATATTATTTTAGTTCTATTTCGAACTACGAAGGGGTTATAAAACAAGTCTTTGATCCAGTGGCGTAGAAAGGGAACGAAAGGGAACGAAGCTAGGGGCAAAAAATGAAACTAGGGCTCCACCTAAAGTATTTAAAATTATTTGTTTTCGGATTCAACGTACTTCAGAGTACTAGGGTCAGGGTCAAGTTCAGAGGGTCCTCCCGGAGCATGGGAGCCCCGGGGCACTGACCCGTCTAGATCTTTGATAGCTACGCCACTGCCTTGAACCACCAACGTACAGGAATGGTGACGATATATGTATATTCTGCCGATGTTTATAAATCCTTGTGAGTCGACACAATTACTAAAAACTGTGTAATTATAGAGTTTTCGAGAGAAACCTAAGATGTGTTATATTTGTTGATAATCGTTATTCGTAAGACGATATTTGTATGTCTTTTAGTTATTGTGTCGGCGAGCCTTTCAGGCTCTACGGATGTATATGTAAATTATACGTTTAAAGGGAGTCAATGATTTTTATTTACATAAAATATGTAATATGTAGTCATATTCATAGATTTTATTGTTTGTAAATATTATTTTATTACTTTGTAAAATGATAAATCACGAATATTATTAATATTAGTTACAAAAATATTGTTTTATTTTCAATGGTAATTTTTTATTGACGATTGACGGTAATTTTACACCTTATATACAAACAAAATTATTATTTTACGTTTACTAATTTATCTAATGTTTTTATACAAAATTTAGATGAAAAATGGATTTCAATTTATATAGTAACTACCCGCGTTGATTAGACATTTTTTTACGATAACTTCTAAATTATTCATATTAAACACGGTATAAGAGATAACAATATTGAGCATGAAATGCTAAACGTATTAAATTAAATACGGATTGATATTGTATCTGTCAAACCAGCTTGCCTAATACCACTTTGTGCGTGACCATTTTTACAAGTTATAATTGGTTTAGCACGTTCTCCTTATCCCAGTAATCCTGAACTATTATAACTCCTATAAAAATTAAATCTCTCCACTATACAAATGCAAATGGATTAAGAGGCGTTTTTTATAAAAGGTCTCTGGCGGCTTGATTTCTTCCAGCAATCGCAAAATCTTACACAAAATCTTAAAAATCTATACACTTTCGTTCTGAATCAGTCTAAAATCGGTCAATAATTTGTGAGTTTATTCTGAACAGACTTTTAAAATATCTAAGGATTAGACGATAGCCAAAGGTTGTTTTTATAATTGATGTAACGATATAATCTTCGTATTAATAAACCAGCGGATGCGTGGAATTTAGAAAATGGATTTTAAATCAATTTAAACTAATTATGATGCTTTGACGAGGACGTTTCTTGCACCCGTTTTGAGTTCCGTTTGTCAATTTAGTTGAAATATTCAATTGGATTTTGGAACAGGCCTGAATGACCCTGTTCTGTTGAAAGATGTTATCGTAGTAGACATAATTTATTGATCGACGCCAACGAAAGTGCCTGGTTATATATTGCGATCTCCTATAAACTTTATGCGTGCGAAGCGTGGACACTCACGGAATCGATGAGCAAGAAATTAGAATCTTTCGAATTGTGGGTGTACAGGAGAATGTTAAGGATATAGAGAGACAAAGTGAAAAATATAACCGTGTTGAGTCGCATAAACAAAAAAGCATAAGTCATATATTTAGTTTAAAAAGAAAGCTCGCGTATTTTGGCCACGTCATGTGATATGCTAAATATGAATTGCTGCGGCTTATCATACAAAGCAAAATCCAAGGAAAACGAAGTGTGGGCCGCCGTAGGATATCTTGGCTAAAAAATCTACGCCATTGATTCGGCAAAAGTACTCGTTCCCTTTTCAGAGCAGCGGTATCCAAGGTCCAAATTGCCTTGGGCGAACTTCGAGACAGAAGATGGCCAAGGGGCCATGTTCTGTCTCGAAGGACTTCGTAAGGACGAAGAATATAAACATTATTTCGTATTAAAGCCTTTATTTGTATGAACTCTATTTATATACCGTGTAACATTAGCGTCAACTTTAAAAACAGTACTATTTCGAAACCGATTTAATTTATAGTCAAGAAATCACGTTTATTACATAAAAAAGTAAGTTGATACGCTCTACTGCAATTTTGTCGGTACTGAATGTATATATCATATTATACTAATACAATACGTTGTGGCGTGTTTGCGGATATCGATCGTCCCGCGCCCGGCACCGCCAAGGACCATTCGAATACCTGAAAAATGACATGGAAAATTCAGACACCGTTTCAAATACAAAAGTATTCATTACAAATTTATGGAGTCGGTAGGTTTACGCGAAGGTTTCGTTTAGCAAAAACTGTTACTGTTAAGTACTACTACTATTACGCGTAATTACTAGATGAACCAGGGTATTAGATTACAATTGCCTATTAATAATATTGGTTGCTACACATTTTTATTAATAATTCTTTTTTAATATCTGGGACTCTCATACTTGATATATCCTTTGACATTCAAAAGGTTTGTATGATTGTTAGTTTTTCTAACAGTATTTTTTTAATAAATTTCTAGAACTCATTTTAGGAAAAATATTTAAATATCGTTGTGGTATCATATTTTCTATAATCATTCTATAAAACATCAATTAATATTAGGTTAAATAATTAAAAGAACTTGTTAGCCAAATATGGAAAGCCATAGGTTTGAGAAATTGGCGTAATAATGAAAAGTTACAAAATACATAAGCTTCAAAGCATTTCAATTTTTTTTTACATTTGTAAAGCCATTTTTTCTTAAAAACTTTTATTTAACTTGCTAGGTAAGTGGAGTTGCTGAAGGTGGAATCTTGAAAGTTATATTGGACCCACTTCCCGGTGTCCGATTGAGCTGAAATTTTACATACTGGTATGGTATGGACTATGCCATATAACAATGAATGTTTATGATAAGTGTGACCTGTAGGCCTACCATGAACTTTTAGATAACGATTCAATTCAAAGTCAGTACCTAAACCGAACCGCTTTCTTCAATTGAGACGCAATGAGAGTTTATCATGGTAGGCCTGCTGATGCTGTTATCGTTTGATTGGACTAGGATTAGCTCCAAAGGAGAGAACTCCTCAACAGCTATCAGTATAGGGAGATGAAATTTTGTTTAAAAGCTTTTATTACTTGACTTGTAATTATTAAACTTTAAATAAAACTCGGGTACGACTGTTCCTATTTATCTTTAGGTAATCGTCTTGAGTTATGTCCATTATTGAATTAACTCACCGACATAATATAATGTCATTGGCAAAAAAAATGCGTATATACCGATTTTTCCCGAGACATAAAGCGACATCGCCGTATGATAATACAATTTTATTATCGATATGAATTGTTAATTTCTATTGATTGAAACGAGATATTGCGAACAAAAAGAATATTTAATTTCTGAACAAAATGAAACAGATTTGAACTATTATTCTATGCAAAGTCTAGTCTTTGTGACAACAAGAACATCCGTTGAACGTATTTTCAGCCCGAGGTTGATGAAGCAAAAAAGGTGTGAAAAATAAAATCTATATCAATTCAAAACGACTTAAAAATGGCTAAAAAATAAAGGTATACGCAATGCAGTATACTACTATCACATCTAGATCAAACATTGTTCTTAGTGCGTCGATAAAAGATACTAACATGTTTTGGGTTGCATGGTGAAGCAATTCCTTTCTTTTATTGGAAGATTTAATGTTTATAGAACCTTCTACGCATCTGAGAATGGCGAATCGTGAAAATCATTTATAGAGGTCTAAATCGAACAATAAACATCCATCGGTTAAAATGTCATCAATAGCGCTGGTTTATAATCTTTACTATTAAGAAGAATAGTGTCAATGCTATATTTTATACTAAACACTACAATTTTAATAGATTGGGGGTAAGGTTTTTTGACTTATTTACTTCGTACCAATTTCAAAGAAACCCATTTAATAACTTCCAAGGGATTTGTTACATTCATATACAATTTTTACACAAGCTAGTCACGTTGCCGGTTAAATCAAACGCGTTAAAGAATAGTATGGTAAGCATTTATTAACCATAAACGTATCACAAGTTATGTTAAGACAATATTTAAATTAAAAAAGGTGATTTGTGTGATTTAAGTATACGTTTAAATATTTACTGAGTTCCTGCTGTTGAAAATACTATTCGCTTATCTCAAATATGATATCATAACATATTATAGTTGTAGGTAGAGTGTAAGCTTTTTGGCATCGAAAACGATTGAAGCTTGAAATGCTTTACAAAAGCGTCATTCCAGAACTGAGTCATTAGGAATTAACATTACATTAACATTAGAAATACGACCTTTCTTGCAAGTCATTTCTAGTGCCACGAAAAAAAACCAATAAAATACGAGTTCTCGTTACAACTATTATTTCTTGATCTGTGATATTTCGATCAAAAAATGCCAATGGAAACGTTTCCTGAAGCGTGCAGCTTTCGCATTTGTCGTTCTTATTTCTGAATCACAAGTTCGCAGTAGGGAGTGCTGAGTCGTACAGTTACATTCAGTGGATAGATCAAGTGAACCCTTTTTTCCAGTCTGTTTTTTTTCAATTGCACAGTACATGCGAGTATTTTATTATGTAATGTAAAGCTTCTTTATAAGTATAAATGATTAATTTAGATCTTACTTAAATGTTTGCATTACATTCACGACGATTTCGAAGGTAAGTAAGTTAATATCTAGTCTACATTTTTTTTATAGCAAACCAAACAGTCAAATGACTAACTTAAGAATCCTAATTCTAAATAGTGGATAGAATTTCGAATCGAATATAAAATCGAAACAGAATTTTTTATTATAGTTTTGTATAACAAACTTTAATAGTTAATGAACATTATTGCATTCGAACATATATTAATTTTATAATAATTGCAATAAAACTGCATGAGAAAATGTTTGATCTCGATTTAAAACTTACGTTATCTGGCCTTTAAGTTTACTGTGGGAATTTTAAACAGAAAACCTTAGATGAGTGAGAATGATAGTACGAGTCCATGATTTATAAATTAATACTAAAAATATGTTAATAAATAATGAAATGTATGTTGCCATAAGCTGTAAAAGCCGAACGTTAAGACCGTGGGCCTCTTATTAAGGGTAATGGGTTCAAACTTCACGCAGGCACCAATAAGTTTTTCTTTTAAATGTTTCTAATTGATATTTGCAGTTTGTAACAGACTTTTTGGTGAAGGAAAACATTGTGAGGAAACGTCTAGTGAAATCCCATGATATGTATATCTAACATATCAAAGGATTTCTGCCCAATACACGACTGCGCAATAGAGCATTGTGGTACGTGTATGTTCTAAACCTCTCCAAAAAGCAGAGTAGGCGTTTGCCAACCAGTGGCAAACTAACAGGACGTTATTATATTATCAAATAATGCGTGAATTCTATTTAAAGAAGATTGAGTGCTCCCACTTCTGGGTCAGCTCGTAAAGAATCACGGGAACTTGTCGAAAGGGAACGAATTGCTTCGGAGCGCCAGGAAATACAAAGAAAGGAAAAATTTGATCAACAAAAGCAGGTATCAATATCTATAAATAATATTGCGTGTATATGAAAATAAGTACCAACCTACGTCTAAAATATCATAAAATATTACAAAACTAATGGTAGAATTGTTTTGTTATAAGTAAACGCGGATAAGCATATTTACTATTCGACGCTTCTTTTCTTTTAACTTCTATAAATTTCGCGTTTCTGCTCATAGTAGTTACACTGATTCGACGTGGATATTATTAATATCTACAACATGAACATCTTATATCTAATATCTTAGTCCTGTGAAATAATGTACAACTTTAAGATTAGTTCCTGTTGATGGAATTTATTTACATATTGCAACATTATTTAAGTGGATTTGAAATGTCGAGGAAAATCTTATTATTATTGTTATTTTCTCGTGACAATAGAGAAAGCATAAAATAATTAGTATTATATTTACTCGGCCCGCCGTGTGGTATCCGGCTGAATAGATTAGACCACCCTCATTTCTTACGGAGGTGTCGTAAGAGGCGACTAAGGTAAGTCGACGTCAGGCCGGTCGTAAAATACCTAGCCAAATCATGTGACAATGTGTTTGTAACATGTTGTGCCGACCCCACTTAGAGTGGGATAAGGGCAGGAGGATGATGATGATATTTACTCGGCATTCTTAATATTTTTCAAAGTACTTAACTACCATTCTCATAAGCATGATGAAACACTCGTCTTTTACGAAATATGAAATACGAAAACTAAATATACGAATAATGAAATGAAATAAGTTGGCGCAGTGCGTTCTACCCTGCCTTCAACTCCGCGGATCGTGGATTCGATTCCCGCCAAGGGCCACCATTTTTATAGACAATTTGTCGGTTCTTGGAGTCTGATTGTGTATTTGTATTTAAGTATGTATTTAAAATTATGTTTATATTTACCAGTTGTCTGTCACCCATAACACAAGTATTCAGTTACTTACTTTGCGGATGGACGACCGTGTGTGTAAGTGTCCCATATATTTATTAGTTATTATTATTATTAAATATTATATTGATTAAAAAAATTTAAAGACTGTGGGTTCATATTGGTCTGGTTATCATTTATCGAATAAAATGCATTTGGTAAGCAAAGGTAATCTTAGTCAGAATCTTAATGGGAGTTGGAAATCTGGATAAAATCTCAAATTGATTTGACTAATTTATTTTTTAACAGTCTGTTAAACCTCGGGTTTCTATTATTATCATAGAGTTATACTAGAATATGGAAGCCAGCCTAAAATGTGCTTAATAACAATGAAGAGAAAGAAAATGAGACTGTATTTATCCGTCTCTCTCTTTTTTATATGTGATAAGACAAAGATAAGGAGAGGAGTTTCATTTGCCCTCTCTTTATTTATTGCGACACTTACACTATACGTTCACAATAGTGAACGTGTGTAGTGTGTATTGTGGTGGAGGTTTGTGCATGTGTTTTTACGAATCCTGCACGTTCGGGTATGAAAATACGGATAGTCCACTATACATTTAACACTATATATATTTTCTATTTACTGTGTCGCGGATTATAGCAAAATAATTTTATTATTACTTTTGAATTCTATGATTATGTTTTTACAATTTAACAAACAATAGTTTAACCTTAAAATAATAATACATAAATAAATAAAGGCAGTTATATAGAGTGGTTGCGACAATACTATATTAAATTAATCCTTTGATCACTTAAACATATAAAATAATATATACTTTAATTAATCATAATTAATCTTCTTAAATACTGTTTTAAAAAAATGTATTTTCAAACAAAATAAGTATAATTTAATTGAGATCTGGCTAACAAGTAATGGTTGACTGACCTGAAGCAGCGCATTTGTTCTAAAAATAAGAGAAAACAATAACATTATAGTTCTGTCACCCTCGCACTTGTGTCTAGTCTCTCGGTCAACGTTACGCATTACATACGGAATAAAATGGATAACGTTGACCGAGATTACGAAATGGTACGGTCATTCACCCTTCTATATATCATGTATCTTTTTATTCAAAACGTAAAATAATTCCTGCGGCTAAATTACTTCGCTGAATTAACTGAATTTTATATGTGGGCTACTAAGATGTGTATCTGAATTTTGAACGGTACCTGGAATTAAAATTAATGTCGTACGGTCGGTACCACCCTGTATAGCGTGTTCGTTTCGAAGAGCATATTGTTTAGATAAACAACAGAAATATTTAGTTGACTATTCAAGATCCGAAGAGAACTGGCGTCGTATGAACCATGGGGTCGCGCTGGGGGCGGAGCGCCCAACATGCACGGCGTGCGCTTCTGTAACCTCCGCGCGGTCGGCATTTATCCCGAAGAAGAACTTAAGGTAGTAAGTACTTTGTAAAAAGCATATAGTTAAAATACATTGAAACCTCACGCTTTGATAACACACCGAACTAAAAAGTGGGCGCTTTGTGCTATCTTTTTCGTTTATCTTACAATAATACTAATATTTTTCATTCAATTTTAGTATTCTACCTATATTGAGAAATACTAGTACTCTTGCAAGATACGAAAAAAGATAGTATAAAGAGCTATAAAACTGCTAAAAAGCGCTATAAAAGAATGATATAAAACTTCACGCTTTTATACCACACTGAACTATAAAGTGTGGGCGCTTATTGCTATATTTTTTCGTATCTTACAATAATAATAATAATTTTCATTAATTTTTTTTATTCTACCTATATTGAAAAATATTTTTCACCTTTCACTTCAATTTGCTATAAATTCACGTGGTTTCACCTTTTAGTGCGATTGGTTATTAAAAAAATCTGTCCGTTCAAATTGGATCAAAATTTGGTTCAAAAGAGTCGGTTACATACAAACAAACATACATACAAACAGGTGAAACTAATATGAAGCGTGTAACAATGCACACATCAAAATCTTATCCAACAATAGTATGCTCGTACCAATATGTTACATGAAAATATCATCGCCGCCATCAGAGCTTTAAGCAACTTAATAATAGTAATAAAGTAAAAACACGCAATAAATCTATATAAGGCAAGGGTCACGTATTTCGGCGTAGTGCGTGAATGACATAACGAGGATAACTCAGAAGTGTGCTAATGACCCGGTCCTCTGACTTTCTGACGTGTGGAAATGTACTTTTATATATTACTGCTGATTAAGCTTTTTCTGAAGGCTTATAATTTATTTGTTTGTAGTTATTAGCGGTTATAAATAAAAATGCATTGTCTTATTATATGATGTGTATTGTTAATTTTAGAATTTATTAGTTATAACTGGATAATAGAGACCCCTTTTATATGAAATAAGAAATTTCTTATCAAATGCCTTCAAACTTCAAGCCTTTAATAAAAAAATATATGATTCTGACCTTTAAGTATTGACCGATACTTAAAGTATTCTCGTAAACTTTCCGAAAAAAAAAAATATGAATAAATCATAAACGTAAGATATAAGTAAGGTCACTTTTGATCCAAAAGATCACGCATGTACGTATTAGCAAGCCAATTTGCTAGCGGCATTCATAACTTTCGCTAGCAACTCTATCTAACAAATTTTGCTTGAAATTTGATTAACGCAGCAATGAGAAGATTCATAGAAGCTCAGCGTATAGCGAAACTGATGTGATAATGGGCGGGGCACGTAGTGCTCAGTAGTGCACATGCTTTAATGTAAAATACTCGAATGGCGACCGCGCATCGGAACATTGTTGTTGGAGTAGATACCCTACAAGGTGGAATGACAACCGTAAAGAGTTCGCGGGGTGCTTCTATATCCAGGCGGCACAAAATCGTTACAGACAACTATGTACAGCAGTGTACGACTATCGGTTGAAGAAGAAGATTTATAACTTTTAGATTATTAGCACGACTACGATATAACGTATTACAAAAATTAAGTTACATTTTATTTGGTCAAAAGATTACATGTCTTCAATATCAGTTGTACAAGATGTTGTAATTTTGTTTTCAAAACTGCAGGGTGTATCGGTCCACGAGCCTGACTGGCGATGGTCCTCATTACGACAGCGTCGGCGGACGCCGCTGCGACTGCGTGAAGATCCGCAGTTGTGCTACGCAGAATTGCTGCGGCAGACTGTAGACAACGACATTCGATATAAACAGACTCCACACCAGCAACAAGCTTACAAAAAAATATTAGGTCACCCTTTTAATGACATATATGAATATAGAACATTTTCCTCAAAAAATGCACCGAAAAGAAGTATGAAGTAAATACGCAAATCTGTACAGAATACAAAGTGTGTGCAAATTGTTACGAAAATGGATTGGTAACCACTTTAGACAAGAATGAAATTTTGAAATATGTATCTATTATTTATTTATTTAAACCAAATATGAATTAATAATGAAAATATTCACGTCTCTTATATTTTATTCAACCAAGTTTATTCAGCTTGGGTCTAGGGTAAATAAGTAACTTGTGCTAAGGACTACGCTAAGCTTTGAACTAAGTCCAAAATAAGTAAAAGAGTTTGTAAATATAATTTTAGTTGGAATATGAATAAGATAATGAAGTCGGTATAACAATTTTATCGGTGCAAACCTTTTCTTCTCATATCCTTCAACTTATGTTGTGTTATAATTTGTATTAATAAATTTATTCCAGACGATATGGTGAATAAGCGAAAACAGGCATTAGATGACGAAGTAAAACGCAACTTAGAATATGAGCGGAAAATGGTAAACTATTAATAATAATATAATTTTAGAAAAGTAGTAGTTTATAAATCAATAGCTGAATCTTCTTTCTGTTTAAGAGAACTTTTAACTCCTACTTTTAATGGACAGGTGGATCATTTTTTTTAATACGACTTTTCTTGCGATCATGAAACGTGTATAATTTAAAAATATCAACTAAAAGGCTTACGTTTTTATAGAGAACTGCAGGTGCCGATTTGGACTTTAATCCGAGACACCTTAGTCAGGTGCATGGGCCAAAACTGGTAGGCTACGACGGCTTTGCGAATATATGTATTTATGTAATTATCAAAATTTCAGCAAACTATGGATGGTCCATGGGGCAAACCAGGACCCGGCGGAACTATCTGGAGGCATCCTCGAAATATCGGATTAAATTTCTCTAAGTCTATGGTACGAAATTATAAAAATATATTAATATTTTAATTCCTATCTAAGATTTGGAATGGCTTTTTATTTCATTGTTATTCAGGGTTGGACAGATAATGACATTTTTGATAAAATAAAAGGTGAACACAAAATTTGTAAAAGATCGTCACTTGCCTTACCCATAGTAAAGACAGCGGACGCTGATAGCAAACAAGATGTAAGCAATAAAGAAAATGCTAAGTCTAATATTGAAAAATTACCTGATATTGAAAAAAAGTCGAATAGTGCTGAAGGAAAAAAGAAAAACAATATTAGTAAAGAAATAAAGCAGACCAGGAATGGTAAAACCAAACGTAGTTCAAAGAAGAACACATTTGTAAAGAGATTGTCGAATGGAGAGAGAATGAAACGGACGTTCTTTGATGACGAACAGGATAACGGTGACAGTATTAGTGAGAAGAAACTAACACCAGAAACAACAATACTAAGGTTAACTGGTGGTATCGAGCTGGTTCCATTGTTGGCGCGGAGAAGGCGGGTTGGTGCGCGAACATTGCCGTCAAGTGACGTTACGCGCCCTCCGGAGCAGTCGTGCGAGTATGTATGAGAATCAGTAGGAACGCAAAAGTTTGATAAAGTTCGGATGTGGATAATTGTTTGTGAAAGTTTTTAACATGCTTATTAGTAGCGATTATGTGCTCTTATAATTTAATTTAGATAAGCATTATTTTCTTATTCTTTGCTTAACGTATATTATAATATGTAATTATGATTAAATATTTTAATTCCCACACCTTTATGTTATCAGTTTCATTACCTGTATCACTTGTAGTTTTTATCATTTACTATTAACATAAAATAACTCTTATATCAATTTAAATTATTACTTTATGTTTATTTATTTAAACTTACTTGAGCAACCTTTTATTAAATAACTTTTTTACAAGTTAAATAAATGATATATTTCATAATTTCGAAGTAAACAGAAAATATAAAAAAATAATATATATAGGAAAGTTACTTAATATTTGTGTCATGCATGGGTGACGGATAACTGGTAAATATATAATTTTAGATACATACTTAAACGTCAAATATACACCCAGACTCGAAGAACAAGAAACTGTTCATAGAAATAGTGGCCCTCGGTAGGATTCTAATCCGCGACCTGCGGAGTTAAAGGCAGGGCAACTGCCAACTGCGCCAACGGACCAATTTTTGATTTTAATCTTTATAATCAAAGAATTTGACGTGTACAGCTAATTTGAAATATTGTAATATGTTAAAGTTCCTTGTTACACAAGGCCACACGACGGTTGGAGAAACTTTATTAATTTGTTACCCAAATGGCTATTTGGTTGGAAATAACTTATTTTTGTCATAGGCATATTTCATAATCCGCCTATAAAATGAGGACGTTTTCCGCGTGTAGAAATATCTGAGTTTTGTAATTCAATTAAGGTTCGAAACTTAATATGGCATACATATTACTCTTTAATTATACCCGTTTGTCAATATTGATCATATTAACAACAATGGTTTTAAAGCTATGCGCCTAATATAGAAAAAACATTATGTGATTATCGTCGACTTGGTGAGTGGGCGATGTTCAACGTGCTTGCAAATATAACATGTAAAAACATTTTTCTGCATATTTTATTTCACATAATCATGACCAAATGTACTCGTACTTATAATCTTAGCATAATTAATATAACGACTTATTTCAAATCCTAGGCCTTCATTTTTATTTTTTAAGGCAATAAAATGTTGCAATATCATTGTTTTTGTTATTGTTTTAGTAGAATGAGCAATTTATTTAGATTCTCACTAATTAGACAACCACTATTATATACTCGGCTTTTCTAGGCCTGCTTACAATAATTCTACAGCTTTTTGTATGTGACAGAGGGAATAAATACCATAATAGCATGTTACATAGCCACCGTGCTATTAAAGGCAACGTTTGATGACATTAGAGTTATTTAAATGTTTGTATGAAAATGTAATAAGAATTCACTACGATACTCTTGAGTTTTGCAATTATTTTATTTCTTAATTTTCTCACAAATGCTACGTAATTGTTACTTACTTGATTTTTTAGTAAAAACATAATGACCATTGTACTAGATGAAATAGCTTTCAAAAGGAAATTTCTTCTAATGTGTAATAACTCACTTTATTCTCATGGATGTCTTAAAACGAACACTGTTTTAACAGAATTAATTAATTGAACGTAATCCACAATTGCCTGCTTTTATAGTATGTATAACAAATAATTTAGAACCTGTTAGGACTGATTTTTTTTAATGTAGGTAATATTTTCTTTGAGTTTACATAAGTGACTTGTTGTGTTGTGTTGGTTTGCGTTTTTTTTTACTTTGTTGTAATTGTCACTTGTACTTTTTTAACCTTTAATTAATTACTGTATTTTTTCCTGTTACTGACGACAAACGAGGACTTCTTAATCCTATAAGTTTTCCCGGTATATAAAAGATTATATCAAATTCCATCAATATTACTTTTGCCGAAAGCTTGTTCGTGGAAACTTAATATACAGAAACACTGATGCATTTATAGTCTCATCATGGATTTGATTTTATTTATCTGATTTTTTAAACAAATCGTTAATCATTTCAGATGGCGCGAACTTCTCGACGTTGATTATTTACGAGATCTGAAACAACAAATGCAAATTAAATCTGAAAAGAAAGAGGTACTAGTTTTAAAATCTATAACTTATAATTCGGATCAAAATTAAGATTAAGTATAAATTATTTATACACATATTAAATATCTGTTGAATATTGAGTCATTAATTCACAATCAATACAAAAGTAATAATAAAATTATTTTGCTATAATCCGCGATACAGTAAATAGAAAATATATATAGTGCTAAATGTATAGTGGACTATACGTTTTTTCATACCCGTTACATGCAGGATTCGTAAAAAACATATGCACAAACCTCCACCACTTCCACCACAATACACAAGCACTACACAGGTTCACTATCACAAACTCAACAATCGTTTCGCCCCGCAACCGAAGCATCATAAGGAGATATGCTCCACGACAAAATCGCAAAGCTTTGCGATTTTGTCGTGGAATATGTATAGTGGACTATACGTGGAAAACGTATAGTCCACTATACATTTAGCACTATATATATTTTCTATTTACTGTATTGCGGATTATAGCAAAATAATTTTATTATTACTTTTGTATTATGGATCTCCGCAAAGTAACGTCTAATTCACAATCAATACTTATTTTATAAACAATTGACGTTTAGTTTGACCTCGTATATGTTGTTTTGATATCATAACTTTTAGCATACTCTCAGTTGTTTGTATAATTATTTATTTTGTTTCATTCAATGTCTTAGGAGAGTCGTCGAGATTCGGCGGAGAGTGTGCGTGTGCACCACGCAACCTGGGCTTCCCTCTGGGGCCGACCAGGCCATGGTGCTCCACAGCAACGGGGCCGATATGCGCGAAGCAATCTGGCTCAATTGCTATATGTAGTGCCGATTGCTAATAGTCATCTATAAGGCTTAATATTAGCTGGAAAAAAGTATGGTAATACCAATGATTATAGGCTGAATTGTCGCAGATACTTTTAGGATTGAATTATTTAAAAGAGTCGTTCATTGGAATTTTCCATAAATTTTTATATTGATAAAATGTATGATTTTGAAAATTGCTCATTCTAATTGGAAATTGAATTCATTTTCAGATTATTAAAAAATTAAATTTTCGTAAAATTCTATGTTCCCCTCTCTTCTATGTTCTTATTTTAAATATCTAATTGTTTTCTTAGTGGACTAATTAAGACAACTAAGATGAATAAATTGAGTCATGAATCCGTACTATAAATATTGTATTATACTTAATTGACCATTGAAAAGAAGTTTACAAAACTACTATAATTTTTTATGATTTGTAAGCATAGTTCGAATTTGCATAGCAAATGTGCTTAATAGGAATCCACTGTTTGTCTGTTTTACATACAAGAGTTAATTAGTACACTCTAGAACTCTCTGCATTTCGCGACCTCGACGATGCTTCTGCGTTCGCCCGTCCCGCCCGGTGACGCTCTAAAAGCCATTAGGGCTAACAGCATACAGTCAGTTCGAAAAAAAAACACTAATATATATTATACTTAACTATAAATAAAAACAAATACTTTACGGTTTACTTTTAATTAAGATTAATTTTAAGAATACAGATCACAGATCTTTGATGAGAATAAAAAGTTATGTAAAATAATTATATTTCTCTTTTTTATTGTTCCATTAATTAACATATAACTGATAACGTTTAATTTAATGACACTTTGAATTAATGCTGCCAATGAACGAAACGAAATAAAAGTAAATAGTAATGTTACAAATAATTATTGTTTGAATTTACTGGGAGGCCAGTGCCTACGACATAAGAGATACTAGAGTAGGGAATGCATATTACAACAAAGAGAAATAAAGAGAAAGCAAATAAGGTTGTTCTATCTATCACTTACAGGCCTGCCTATGACTCCCCTATTCTAGTATTAATAACTCTCTGGCCGACAACGAGCACTGTAATGTGCCTTTTATTCATTTAAACTTCAAATTTTAGATCCATACAAATTACTTTTCCCAAAGAAAAGTCGTCCTTGAACTGCGGTTGTCACTGTACAGTTGCGTAACGCATTCCGCTGTTGCCGGGCCGTCATCACGCCTTTAATTCATTGTAAGATTGTGCAACGCACCATTGACTCTCATCTCATCTCAAATGCAGCGGTCATTTATTACCTCTGAGTGCTTTTATCGCTTCATTATGTACCAGGGTATTCAGGGTATTGGGATTAATTGAAACGAAATTTACGTTTTGTATGAATACAGTGAACATACAAAATACACGAAAATAGCTGTAATCTTACATATTAAAACAATGTATATAGGTATGTGATTGATTTTCTCAAAATCTACTGGACGAATTTTGTACATATATTTTTTTACTAAAAGTTACTAGGTATTTACTAAAAGTTAATTTAATTCTTGAGGATGGTTTAGGTTCATAGTAAGTTACGATTTTATGTAAATTAACTGAAATACGTTTTTGTGACAGCCTAAATTCCACACGCGCGAACATCGAAATAGTTACAATCCTTGGGTTGAAATAAGTTATAATTAAATATAGATAACATTTTTCGATAAAATTCTTATAAATTTTATATTATTTTAAGTTTAAATAATCAGCTACGTTGATCTACTTGTATGTACAACCCAAAATTTTGTGGTAAAGGGAATCTTCTATGCATGCTAAGCGGCTCCAATATCACTATTTACAGCACCGGCCTCATGGCTCATACATTCACGAAAGAATAAGTTTAGTCTTTGGGAACCAAAGACTAAACTTACTTTTAAATTGAATTGAAAACCAAAAACCTTCTCACCTCGTGGTTGTTTATCTGTTTTTATCTGTAAAAAAACAAACGATATACGTTTTTTACGTATTTTTTATCTAATACTTATTTACGGATATATAGGTTGTTAAATTTCAAAATGTCTTCTTTCTTCTTTCTCCTGCCCTTATCTCACTCTAAGTGGGGTCGGCACAACATGTTTTTCTCTTCCATTCTCTTCTATCATTCGTCAACTCTGGAAATTTCAAAATGTCATGTCTTAAGTAAAAGACATACGAATACATTCCGTCAAAGCAATTGCTTATTTAACCCTTGAGAGGGTAAAATTCATATTAATTAAGATCCTAGTACACCATTATACAAGAGTGCTTCATTTAATTAGGCAGTTTAAAACTTGGGTTTTGTTATAAAGTATTCAACCGGCAATCAGAGGGAAATTCAAGATCTCATAGTATTTCACACACCAGTTAAAATACATTAATAAGACAATCAACTATTAAAATTAATTGCAAGTGTTTGTGAAATAAAGTAAGTTTTGCCCATTGAGTACGAAAGCGATGAGCTGCTAAGAATTATGCGTTCCGCGTAATACATTAACGAAATAATAATCGCCAATTTCCCAAAAGCGAAACACAAAAACAGGTCATCGTTGATATGTAGATAAATTATTTAATTTTTGTCTCAGTTGACGAATCTCGTGGTTATTTCAGTCGACACAAGTATTGGTAAATGACTAGAGGCACTTACTGTAGACTCTAGCTGAAGTTACGCGTATTACAGTTGAAGCGATTCAAAAGTAAAACGATACAAGTTAGACCTTTCTTATTAATTACAGGTACCTTAATGGTACTTTAATGTATATTTAATTACATAACAATATATACTTTGAAAGACTCCATATGGATCCCATTTTCATATATATGTCATTTATCGCACGCCTAATATTAAAGAGACCGAATTCAAAATAAGGCTTAACTGAGTTAGATACATCGTAATCCTTTTTTTCTAACCATCTATGACATCACACTACGAATTATTAAATAACTAGTGTTTACTTGCGCTTTGCGGTCTCTTTAACATACATGAGTTTTTAGGCGCTGGGCTAAGCTTTATAGCAATTTGCCATAAAACAACTTTTTTGAGTTAAGTCACTTTAATATTGAGCGGCCGATATATCACAAAAATATAATTATACTATATATCTATCTTTGTAGTTATTGGAATATACAAGTAGGAGTCGCCCAACTTATTTTAATTTTTGTAATTATCAATATCATTACTAATTAGCACTCTACTAGATACATTTATCCTCATGAAGTTCACCCATAGAATGAGATGCTAAGTAATAAGATTAGTTATATGGATCCTAATCATACTATTACTTACGTATTATTACTTGTTAACATTCTAGAGCAATAATTTTAGTTGCCTTTAACAAGCACTGGTTAGTACGTAAATGTACAAGTTTATTTACTATTATAGTCGTTAAAGGTGATAAATAGTGATCGTAAGTAGGTACATAATAGGTAATTAAACGTATCTATATGTACTAACGTTGCGTTGGATGTTGGTGGTGAAATTTTTTAAACAAACAGAAAATGTGCGTAAGTATATGTAAATGACTTGAGGAGAAAGCCTCATCATGACGAAACTGCCATAAAGCGGTAAAAACAGACATCGCCGGAAGGTGCGGCATCGATTTTTAATTTCAACGATTTGTCGTGGTTGTCTCACAGTGTTACTCGATGCTTACGATTACACAATTTACGCGTAAGAGGAATTCCATTCATCATTATGGAGCTTAAATACTATTTATGTTTCGGAAAATTACAGCACCCACCAAAAAACAGTAAGTTTAAACTAAAATATGAATACAACAATTTGAATATTTCTATATTAACTAGCTGTCCAGCCACGCGTTGCTGTGACTCAGTCTGCTTTCGAATTTCCCTCGCAACAGAACTCAACAGTTAAAAAAATGCTCTAATGGCCACCATACTTTACAGGATTTATTCATTCTAAAGATTGTTTGAAAATTTCATTAAAATCGGTCCAGCTGTTTCGGAGTCTAAATAGCACAAACATTCATTTTTATTTTATTTTATAAGAAGATTTAATTCGTATGATATTAATAAGAGAAAAGATATTGTGATTATTAGAACTTTAGTCGCTTAACAAGGTTATATAATGATAATAATAATAAAAAAAAGAAGTATGGTAATCAATAAAATTATAAGATCTGTTTGTGTATGTAGATTATTTACGAACATATAAACTTAACGCTGTGCATATGAAGTCTTTTCTTTATAACCGTGTTTGAAATACTCGTATTTCTCAATCTTATATAGAATATCTTACAAACGGCTTTACCTTTTAATCATTTAGTAGGCTTGAGAATCGACTACTATCTATTTTTCAAACCCCTAAGTGATAAAGGTTCTCCACATCTAACATTTTTTTTAATTAACACTAAAATTCTATGTTATAATTTAAATGGCAAAACAACGTTTACCGCGTCCGCTAGTTTATGTATAAATCATAATAAAGACCATCAATCTTTCTTCTGTTACTCAAAGGTTAACATCCCTTTTAAGGATAAGTCCGCACATGTGCTATTAAATTTTCTTTTTTCTCTTTTCTAACATTTTAAAAATAATAAATCGTATACAAAGTAAGATTATTGCAATTTTTATGCGTTGAAATGTCTAAAAAAGCCATAACTTTGCTATCGGCTTTGATGAAATGATATTTATTTAAAATGGAATCAAATAAGACACACCAAAGTGTAATATTTGCTTTAACGTTGCTATGTATTTTACGTGTGAGTTCGAAGAGGCGGACATAGTTGTCAGAATAGAAAGTTTACGGTTAGGAGACGTGCAGACCGGTCGGCGCTTGACCTCCCACCTCTCACCACAATAAACCACTACATTCATTCATCTCATATCACTGCAATCAAACCTTTATTTTACCTTTGATTGATTAACAATATAACACATTTCCAAAAGCTTATATTGTTTATTGATAACCTTTTACTCATTGTAAAACTTTAATGTAAAATCATGATAAAAAATATAAACATTATTTACGGTACATACGAACTGGTAATACAAGTAAATGTTACGAAAACGCAAGACCTTTAAAATATTAAAAAGTCAAATGGTCCTGTTTTCTTAATGTCTATATGAAATGAACACGTTGATGTCTTTTATGAGAAATATCATTTAATTTCCTTTCCCATCATTTAATTCAATCATTTGTTATTAGTTTTATTATATTCATAGATATGCATAATTGCATTTTGGATCATTTTAGATTGAGTAGAACCTTCATTTTCTAAATATATTATAAGACATTCTAAAGCGACTGATAAAAAAACATCATAAGTCTTGTATTTTTAATAATGTAATTTTTTAAACTACAAACTTATCTTTTAGTAGAATATTATTTTTATATTTGTAAAAATAATAAATCTGTCATGCAAATTGAATGTATTCCCATCACAAAACTATTTTGAATACAAAATAGTATTACGTAAGTATATAATATACTAAATACCTAATAAGGTATTTAGTATATTATATACTTACGTAAGGTCTGACACAAACATTAGACATTTTACCAACAATTTCTTACGCAGATCTGCATTTGTGATTGGTGGTAAGCAATAGTTAATATAAAACGTCTTTTTATTTTTATTCGGAATTCATTAAAAATGACAATCACGAAAGTGTTGAAATTAAATACCATATGAATATTTCCATTTTAATTACGACTAAAATACGTCGTATTTCTTTTAAATTCATATGTATTTTACAATATAAATAAAAATATTTGACAAAATCCATTATGGAAATCTATTGATTCAAAGTCAGAAAGTCTATTGTCTGTAACTAGCTTAATAATTTACTTTTTTTTGCATTTTAAAAACATGAAGTCGCACTCGATTTCGTTCCATAGGCGTGCCAAAAGATAGTAACAAAAATTGCGTTTCCATGTTCAGTTAATACCAGATGCTACTGGCAGTTAGTAATAATGACCGAACGGTAAAAGCGCGTGACCCTCACTAAGAGTTCACAATCTGGGCAAACGCCCAGATTTTCTATAATTATAGATATGTGCTTAATAAATACATCGGTGGGTCTTCTCGGAACCTTTTGAGGGGTGCCGGGGGACGGGCCTCGAGGCGAACCTCCTTGCCCGGGCTTGTCCTCGCAGGCCTTGTGGGCCTGGTCAATATTCGGGCCGGTTGGCCCAGGTCACCTAGGTGACCTGAGGGAAGTCTTGTTCAGGTGTGGCGGTCTGGGAATAGTAGCTCCCAGACCGCTGCGTCATATTCGGGTGGTGTCAAATCCGGTGGGTGTGTCTCATCAGGTGGTGGTATGGTCAAGTCCGGTGGTGTTGCCCTTGTGCCCGTTGCGTCGTCCTCGTCGTCGTCGTCATCGTCTTCCGCGTCGGGCCGCGGTGACGGTGATCGTAGGAGCTCGCGAGGCAGGGGAAATCCCTCCGGAGGTCGTGCATGGAGTGGCGCGATGTCGTGAAGGTGCTCGTGCGCGCTGTAGTCCGCTCGCGCGAACAGTCGGCGCGCTAAGCGACGAACGAACTCCTCCACGGTCGGCATCTTGGTATCTCGGTGCACGACGTCGTCCCGCACATACCTCGGGGCTCCTACGATCAATCGCAGGCATCGATTCTGCTGGACTTGCAGTCTTCGCCTCTGGTACGCCGAGCAAAGCGCGTACCAGGCGGGTGCCGCATACGTCAAACGCGAGCGGACGTAGGCACCGTAGACCCTCAGCTTGGTGTTGACGGGTAGGTGGGATGTGAACAAGGCGTGGAGCTTGGACCTGGCAGCAGCAGCTTGGCCCACGGCATGATTCGCCATAGGGACCATGCGCAGGCTGCGGTCCAGTTCACACCCCAAGAACCTTACTGTGGTCTTCCACTCTACGTCCTGGCCTCGCAGAGTGAGTTGACGTAGCGGCACGGAGCGGCTGGTCAGCAGAGCGGCCGTCTTCCCGACGTTGACGGACATCCTCCACTTGTCCAGCCATTCCGGCAACAAGTCCAGCAGACGCTGCATGCGGTTGATGGCGACGACTTGCTTGTAGGACGACGCAAAATACGCGCTGTCGTCAGCGTAAAGCGACAACAGCACGTCCTCCACTCCCTCCTGCAGGTGGTCGCGCAGGGTAGGGATGTCATCCGTATACGCCGCGTATAAGCGCGGCGATATACAGCTGCCCTGGGGTACTCCGGCACGGATGGCGCGTGGCTGGGATTCGGCGCCATCCACTGCCACGTAGAAACTACGACCGTGTAGGAAAGACGCCAATAAATACATATTTAAAATTTATCATGCGTTTTACTGTAGAAGAACTGTAAGGAAAGCCTGTGATGAAAACCTTCTCATCTTTAGAGAATTCTTAGATTTTGTTGCTTGATAAGGGAAGTGGCAAGCTTATTGTAAGTTCGAATCCTTTTCTTCCAGGGAGAGGTGGCCTTTGCCCAGCAGTATTACAGGACACTACTTTACTAGCAGCTTTTAGAGTATTTAATGAAACACTCATACGATTTTAGAATTCATCTGCTAGTCTCATGTATAAATAATAATAATACGTCATAATAATTCATGATATAAAAAAGAAATTATTCCCTTCATAATACGCCCTTCATAATCTCACCGTTTTATTTGTAGCGTACAGTAGAATAAAATTTGTCGCGCTTACAAAATACAATCATTTAAGTTTTATTGTTACATTTTAACCAGAAAGTGCTGAATTAAGTGGCGAATTAGGTGCCAGTAAGTGCGCAATACAAAACAATTGCCGACATTGAGCAAATTTTGTAAACAAGTATCATGTATAATGATATCAACACATGACACCCGGTATAGTGGGCATGGTGGTGAGGGTTCGCTGAACGAGCAGTGCTCCTCGGTGTAGCGAGAAAGCCACTTGTCCATCGCGGAGGCAATCATCTTGTTGAGCTTTGTTCAGTGACAAGTTACCAAGATGCGCCCGGTAAGTTGAGTGTTGTTTACTTCTTTTTAATATTCTTACACAGATTTAAATAGGATTAAGATTTAGATGTTTGTTAACTTATTTTTAGTACACATGAATAAAATTTAAATTAGGATTAAAATTTTAACATCTTCTTTGGGAACATAGAATTGCTGTTTACATTAACAATTATAATAAATTAGAGCTTTTTTCTCAAACAAAAAATTATACATAATAACATAATAAAATGTGACCAAATAAAATTTGTCTGGAGCCTTAAAATATGACGTAAAATTTTAATTACAGTTAAATAATCTGCTTATAATTTTAATCACTCTTTATAATTGTATTCATACGTAATAGTAATTATTAAACACATAGTTAACAACTTAGTGTTTTATAATCTTTAACTATCTTAAGATGTATCGTGATTTATTTTCAATATTAAAAGCATTTATACAGGTTGTTATAAATAAATATTTCAAGAGATATCTCGTAAATATACGATTATGAATTCACTTTCCCCGTATGACATAATCTGCATGCACTCCATTCCTTCAGAATTAAGTTGCAAGAAAACATAGCTATTAAGGATTCACGTTACGACTCCTTTCCCGACTGGTAGACGTTTCTTGACTGCTTTAGCAAAAATTATATCACATTTGGGATTTCACTTCACTTTGGCGTATGATGCTTTTCTCAGATTTACGTAACGTCATTCTTTCTATTTATCTTATATCAATCTTGCACATTAGAAGCTACGGGCAAAATGGAGAAGATTAAATTTAGATATTTCTATAGTATACGATCATCGGCCGGTGACTTTATTTGCTTGGACTTCAATGTTGATTAAAAAGAAGTCTGCCTTTCAGTGTTTTTATTTAATGAATAAAAAATAAAATATAAACATGTTAAGTAAAAATGTTTGTGAACCATTAAAGCAAATATAATATATGGCACCTCTAATGCAGTAACTTTTTGTTTCAAATAATAACTGACGGTTGTTTGTCTGAAATTGAAAACGAACTTTTTTAGAAAAATCGGCCTCAGTTGAATTTGAACTCTATTCAGTTACACCTCAATGGTTAAGCTCTATCAACAAACATAAATAAAAAATAAAATAAAATAAACATTTTAGGATCGCTTATGAAATCTGCACTGAAAAGTGCTCAAAAGTCTTTTAATATATTTATTAAATTTATAATAATATACAAAAACTTTGTTACTTTGAGTATACTCAACTGCTATTTACAATCATCGTGTGATTTCTATCCATTGAAAATTCCTGGGGATATGTGTAACATGTCAATGCGCATTGGAAAAGTATGATGGATTTATATCCATCTTTATAAAGACTGGATATGGATTTATATTCTCTTTATAAAGACAATAATGTTGGTACTTATGTACCAACATTATTGTCTTTATAAAGAGAAGGCAAGTAGTCGATAACATGCCGCAACTTTTTTTACAATTTATATTTTACTAGCTTTTAAACGCAACTTCGTTCGCTGGCGTGCAGTCTTGTTATTTGAGTACACCGTAATACTTATATTAATTATAGTTAAAGCGGGTTAACCTTTAAAGCTGAAATATGCTTTTATTTAGAACATTTAGAGGGGAACAATTTTGTAATACACGATTTTTGTAATAACTTTCAGTTTCCTTAGCGTACTTAAGGAAAGTTTTAAATTTTGCCGTTTTTGCAATATTTTTTATTGCTGCTCCTCTCCTATTCATCATAGCGTGATGTCTTAGCGTTAGTTTATAGCCTTCCTCGATAAATGGACTATGTTAACTCAAATAATTTTTCAAATCGGTCCAGTAGTTTCTAAGATTAGCGCGCTCAAACAATCAAACTCTTTAGCTTTTTATATTAGTATATATTAATTGACTTTAAAGCAAACCAGAGAAACGAGGTCATACTAAAAGATGCTTAGTTAAATTTACCATAGAAATTGAACTAGAATATCCTGTTCTTACGAAACAGGTGAGAAAGAAATAGTGATAAATTAAAAAACACTATCTGTTTGATGATCCATGAGTATTATGTAATGAAACCAGTAACACGTGTCGTCGACTCGCACTGTAACCTATGCTCTCTGAGAAATAATTTTTTAGAATCTAAATTAACTTAAGCCTTTATTTCTTCAACGTAGCGTTGAATTTGCATAGTGGTTTACTTTTACAAATGGTTGTATAAGGCAAAATTCTACTACAAAATTTTGGTTTTTAACGTATGCATTCTTTACGGTATTTTATATTCGAGATGTTTTTATTCTTTACCAATATCAAAGGATGTTAATGCTTACCAATAATGATTACTTATTATTACTTATCACTAATATTTTTAAAATGAGGTAGAAGTAGAATTTTAATTTATAAAATGAGATGCACATGTTTTATTACCTTGTGACCGGGAAATTTCGAAAAAACGGGCTGTGGATATTGTGAAATGAGGTGAGCAACTCATGAGTGATATCATATTCGAAGCTTAATTTTTTTTTAAACAAGTATTGTTGGATATATGACGAAATGAAAATCATAAGCGTAAATGTACCGCTCATCGGCCACTCCAGGGCAAAACACCACAACGTCCTGGGACACTAGTATTTTATATTTTAATATTATTTAATAAAATGTTTTTATGTAAAAAAAATATTTTAATGCTCCTTTTTAAGTTCTTTTATGACTTTAAGATTAAATATTACGGAAGCGCTCAATTGGACGAGAGTTAATTTTTACAGCTTTAGGCGGTAGTGTACAAAACGCGTCAAGGCAATGGGTGAGAATTTTTTAGGCATTATGGCGAAACGTCATGCAAGAATAGACATATTTTAATTGCGACGTTAAGTTAATAATATTTCGACTATACTATAAAGAGTCTATTATGAAATCAATATTTTAAAAAAAAGGTTCACCATATCATATTCATTCTATTTCAAATAAGGCACCAAATATCATAACGAGGATGAAGTAGAACTTTCACACACCTCGGTAAAAATGAGGGTGGTTTATTCTACTTAGCCAGATTCACACACGGTGGGTCGACATACCTTAGTCGCCTTTTACGACTGTCCTGTTGTCCACTGTTGACAATATGTATTTTGCAGATATTTTGGACCCATAAGGTCGTAAACTACTGTGAGAAATGATTAAGCGCGAGCAGAATTGTAGAGAGGGCAAACTCAGCTGTACTCGCCAATCTTCGTCTCTGATCGCCTACTATCGCCTAAAACACACATAAAGTCGCGTTTTCGGACAGACATCAAAGGGAATCGCTGGGTAATACGTATGATGATCAAACAATCATCGCCGATGGTGGAGTGCAGGAATGATATCAATAGTTACATTGTTGTTAATACCCAGACCTGATACCCTTAAGGTTAGCGCACTTAGGTCCAATTAAGAAGTTTTATAAAAACTTATGTGCTTAAATAATATTTCGATTCATCTTGAATTTTACTTTAAGACAAATATTAAAATGCACACGTCTATAAAAAGTTAGGAGATATTTGAAACGAGCAATCTACATTAAATGCATTTTTAAGTATTTTATTTATAACAAATATATACAAGTTATATCTATCTTAAATTACTTACACGCTACTACTATACAAATCATGCCCACGTGGAATGGTCCCAAGAATGCTGGCAGCGTTTCCGCGTTGAATCGCTAAACTGATTCTTTGTGCGAAAAAGGAGCCAGCCCTCTTGTCACCCGAAGAGGCGATCAACCGAGGTGTTAAAACGGATAAAAAATTTTTTGCACTTTGGCTCCATGGCCCTAGGGTCTCAACTGCAAACGGCACAAATATATAACTCTCAACGAGAGATGCATACTTTCGCCGCTTGCCGGATTCGGCCATTTCCGCCGCAGCTCCAGGTCTGGGCGCCGTTTCCCTGATATGGGACGAGGCTAACGTATCAACGCATACATCCCACATTAGGGCCCGTCCCCGTTCCCAAGGAACCAGTGTCAGACCGTCTGGTCTCTTGCCATCATCCCGACATATCCCGGAAGGCTCGAGAAGAGCAGGAATGTCGATGGTGGCAAGAGCTCTTTTGATGGTGTCATTGGTATATTCTCAATATCTTTCTCTACAAAGAGCGAAAGTTTCCTTTTTACAGAAACTATAACAGAACTACTTTGTCATAATCCGATGTTAAGCGAATGCATGTACATGCAGAACAAGTCACCAAGTCATAAGTCTACAAGTCACAGTAATATGGAATTCCGCAAAGTAACGCTTGCTTCTATAAATCGCTTATTTTTTTCATATTGAGATGGTTTATGTATTATGTTTTTGTATACATATAGCTACTGTTCGACCCTGTACGAAATAGTAATGACTAAATGTAACTGGTTATACGTATTATTTTGAAAAGAGCCACCGCCGAAATTCTTGCTGGCTCTTCTTGGTCGGAATCGCTTTTCGATCCAGCAGTAGAGTTGAGGATTCAAAAGCAAAGTATTTACAAGTTTACTTGAATAAAGAATATTTTGAATTAGAATATAAGTAAGATAGTTTCTCGATCTTTACAAATCTATTCCACAGACCGAGAAGCTCTTAAAATAATTTCTTTCTGATTAAACATATCTCTTAACATAAATATTACTATTGCAAGATGCATTAGTGATGGATTTGAGCGTCGTGAGATAGTGAAAGCTTCGAGATAAATATTTTGACATAAAAAGCTTCTCACGACTACGACTAAATATTTTTTTTAAATAAAACAATAAAGTATTAAAGCTTAAAGGCAAGTATTGTCAAACTTGTTATAAATTTATGGTACGCCGTATTGAATATTGTTATACCATTTAAGATTTTATGTAATAAATAAAAATAAAAAATAATAATGTAATAAGTTTTAACATTTTGCTAGTTATTTTAAGAAGCTGAAAAATATGTGTATATGTATTAATAGTAGTTCACTAAATTATTTTTTAATATCTAATTTGATTTATATCAAATTAGATATTAAAAAATAATATATGATAACATATCTGTTTCTGTAAGGACGACTGTTTCTATTTCTAAATACCGACACAAAATCGATCAGGGGGTTTAAATCTTCCAAAAATGCCTGCTAGAATTGATGAACTATGAATCTGAAAATGATTCGTTGATTATGAGTAATCATGAGAAAGCTCACAATATCTCTGGTGGAGCGGAATGTGCTTGGAGTATATCTAGATGATCAAATGATGAATGAGGAGATAAAAGTTAATAAAACCTGAACCCATATCAGATAATTTTTTCTAGAATATAAAATGATTAAAATAAACGGACAAGCGTTAATAAAGGAGACCAAGAAAAGTAGAATTACAAGTATGCAGTTATATCAATAGATGATGCAGGCCATTTTATAATTGAGATTAGAATATTTTATAATATCTAAGACTATTACTAAAAATATTGTAAATTATAAATAAGATATATAGAACTAATAATCCTGGTAAAATTACTGATTAAAGGTTTACCACGACTTTTCCTTAAGGCGCTGAACAGAGCCAAATAGGCTGACTTTAAACACGTTTTTAACAAAAGCTATAGGGATGACGATTAAAAGAAAAATATATGTTAATATACATCATATCTCAGAGAGAATGTAAGATTTCAAAACATGATTACGATACTTTTTTTCGATAAAAAAAATTGGTAAATAGACCTCTGATTTTTACTTTGAACGTAAATATCTCTAATATTTATCAACAAAAATTGGTAAAATTAATAAGACTAATAAATCATTATAATATAAAGAGAATGTAAGATTTAAATTTTGAATTAATTAAGATATTTCATTCAAATTAAATATTTTTTAGAAAATAGCAAAACTGAAACGAGTCATCGTCTCGCTTCTCTTTTACATCTACGAATATAGACAGTGATCGCTGAGGCGCGCTGCTATACGGACGTGTGTCGCTAGCTGCCGCCTTTTGTGACTATTCCTTGTTGATAATATGTCCTTTTTTAGGTGTTTAGTTATAGTTTCAGCATACTTAGTTTTATAAGATTAATTAGACATAGGTTTTTTAAATAAATTGTACAAAAAAAGTTTGGATAAAATAGTGTACACCTACAATGGGTGTTAAAAATTAAGTTTGTCGCTACGCCGTCGCAGACATTGTGGGCGTGGCTTATATGCCGAAATCTGAATTTACGCCAGCTCTGTTCAGCGCCTTAAGAATACCTGTTTACACCATCTTGTTAAAGAAGTACTTTTACGTCTATTATAATTCAAGTCCTGGTTGTTATGCTTAAATCTATTTTACTTTCGAATTAAGTAATACTTTAACGTGTAACGCTGTAAATTATTATTTAATTTACTATACTGAACAATTTAGTTAACTGTCTATGCCCTATTAAGAAAATTATTCAATTTCATGGCTATAAACTATGTGCCAAATGACTTCTCGTAAAATAAAATCGTTTAAGAGAATATTACTTTGAGTGTTGAATAACGGATGTACGTTTATATTTTATTATCTGTTATCCACTAATATTCTCTGTTGATTTTAATACATTAAAATTGGAAAACGTTTAATCCATGTATGTTTAAATAAAAAAACATTTTAGTGCATTCACTTTGTTGGTTTGATTACTTAGCTACAATAGAAATCTCCAACTAAAAACCCTTTAGTTGCTCTTTGTATGCAACATTATTTTTACTTTAGACTTATTATTTAATTCCTAAATAAATAGGTTAACTTTATTAATCAACCAACAAAAACAACGGACGAAAGTAGTTTAATATATGAAATCCATTACAAACAATATTGCATAATTTACTAAACACACACACGTAATCAGTCATCTACATGTTTTCGTATCATCACGGTACCTAATTACTTCGAATCCGGAACAAACGAAACTAGGCATAGCCACCGAAGGGTTAGGTTAGTGAAAATTTGATGATTTTAGTTAATAACTTATAATTTCTATTTAGAATTTAATTTTTAAATTGACGACTGTACTACGAAGAATATGTGGTGCATTAGGATTCGTAACAAGATGAATACGGAAAGAACTATTTGTTTAGTTTAGTAAATTGTTTAGTTGGTGCCCTAGTTTATTTCTTGCCCCAGGACCTTCGGTTACCTAGTTAAGTCACGGATAATGTACCGCTTTTAATACTCTTTATTGATTTTATTAGTAATCTTAAACTCCCTAATGTTTTATAATTTACCTTTACATATGTTGAGATTGTTTTATTATTAGATAAAGTATTGAATCAAAACGATTTTTTTTAAATTTATAACTATAAATACTTTATATGTTAAACTTTTAAAGTATAAGTAATGAATAAAATTTAAATGTATATTTTAATTTTATCAGATCAGTCTATCAGAAACGATTAGATTACTTAATATGCACATATGAATATTAGTAATAAAATTAACTGATTATTTTAATTAAAAATTGAGGGTATAAACATTTATTATATTATATATGTTTAATTGCATTACTAATATATAAGTGTTACATTGATGAGTTGAGTTACAAACTCTAACTATATTAATTTAGATCAAGATAAAACGTTTGACAATGTGTTTAGTAGATTATAATTACTTTATAACATATAATATTATTGTATAATATTTAAAGTTATTACAGTCCTTCTTTTTCCTCTCTTTCAAATATTTTGGATAACCACGATTGCGAATTTACGTGATGTTGAGAGAAGAGTTTATTATGCAAGTGAAGTGCTTTATACGAGTATCTTAATCCTAAATCTCTCCAAGAAGCACATATCAACGTAAGGATAAAAAATACATGACTTTGTTGTACCTCACGTCTTTCCTTGCGAAACATCTACTTTCTTCTCCTTGTTCGGTATAAAGATGAAAAGTTTAAGAATCATATATATAATCAACCAAGACCGTATTTATCATGGTCTTTAAATAACTAAATTTTATACTTTGAATTTATCCCCACAAAATTTATAGTTGTCACACGCAAGTCTTATAATTACTAAAATATGGTAAATATCAAAAGTAAATTGCTATTCTATTGTAATTTTATTAAATTTTTTACGAGTTTCTAAAACAGCAAGGGGTGTAGAGTCACATTATTAGCAATATTGTTATAAGTCATTCTTCATTGACATCTTACACGGGTCTATAAGTAACTGGATCTCAAATGAAACAATTCAATTTAGCATCGTCGGAGTGCAATGTGATGGTTGAAGGTTAGCTTAGGTAAACTAACGCATAAAAATATTCCCATATTTTTTATTAATCACTTTTACATTACGGTACAATTGCTATCGGATACTTATTCAACAAAGTCGTAATATGGATGCTGTAATATCTGAAGATAGATGTTTTAAAGTCATTAGAGATACTTAGATACAAATTTATCTTCAAGCAATTAAACACATCAACGTGTGACACCTCTATAATTTAACTACGTAAGATATTATGAAGAACACACATTTTCACTTCAGAGTACATTTGACTCAGTGAATATTTTTTATTTCTGCAATGTACATGAACATAATCGTTTATCATTCTCCTGGCCTGCGTTGTGATCTCTTGGTTCACTCAAGCGTATTGCTACCTGCTACAAAAATTATTACGCATGTCATCTAATAAATGCTGTAGTTTTCTTTCATACAACTTTGATTGTATTGTTTTGTAAAATTTTGGTAATTTGCACAAATCTTTATGTGAACGTAGGTCAATCCAGCTAATATCCAACTTTCTTTCAACTGTTGCTATTTTGAGTTTTTTTTAAATACAAGTAAGTGTTTTTCTTAACTTACAAATTCTGCATGAACCTTAACCTTAATGACTTTCTTGACTGGTGTATTCTTAGAACTAAGAAATGCACATATGTATGTTTAAGTTGTTATCTATTAATAAATAATTAAAAAATAAATCTCTTGCATTTATCCCACTTTAAGTGGGGTCGGCACATATGTTTTTCGCTTTTATGCTCTCCTATCATTCATCAACTCCGATGCTACACCTAACTTTGTCACATATAAAAGGAGAATCGATCTGCGAGAGGAGTGTTTTCACACAATCCAACTATTTCTCCTTCTTCTTCTAGTCAAATATTCATTTCATTCATTCATTCATAATCTACAGTCATATTAAACACTGCATTTGCATTACTCACGACTACAATTATTAATCATTTAATAAATTATTAAAAATTGTTTAATAATTATTGGTTAATAATGGTTTAATATTAAAAAAAAATATTAATAAAATTAAAATAATTCTTAATGTCCAGATGTTGGAGCCGTAGTTTAACATTTAGATTAACTAGTTCATTGTTGCCCTTATATATAAATATGTGCATGCTGTGACACCTAAAGGCAGTGCATTTAATGCCTTTTCTTGTACTTAGTTTAATTTAATGTTTTAATATAACTGCCACTGGTTGTTCCTAAATAAATAAATATTTAATTAAAAGAGTCTTGACAAATATGATGAACTTAATATATAAATATTTTGCTTAGTAATAAAGTGTCCCAATTCAACATTTACACTTATCCTACGTTCAAAACACGTATTTTTTCCATGAACGAAATTTACTCTAATCTCGGAATATAGACTAAAAACTGCTCGGCCACGTGTTGATGTGGCTTAGTCTCGTTCTTATTACCCCTCAAAAGAAAACTATCATTAACAGCTCAAAAAAAAATCCCCGATAGTCACAAAGATTTACAGGATTATTCGTTAGGTCATTGTAAAGAATTTCTGAAATTTTCATTAAAAATCGGTTCAACCGTTTTGGAGTCTATAAGGAAAATGTCGCACGATGAGTATTAAAGAGACCGAATTCACAAGTAGGCGTAATTTAGTTAGATACATCGTAATCCTTATTTAAATGCCATCTATGACATCAAGCTACGCAGTATTAAAAAAAACTAGTTTTTTTGCTCTATAAAGTTATGGGTCTTCTTACACTCACGAGTTTAGAAGGCGCTACAAAACGCTTTATTGCAATTTGCAACAAACAACTTTTTTTGAATTAGGTCACCATAGGTTAATACTTAGCATGCGAAATATTTAAGTGTAAATTTTAATTTATTTATTTTAATTGTTAAATTGTAAAATAATGTAATCAGTGTTCCTTATTCTCATAGGCGGGGTGGCGGTGGACGTATCCGACAAGTAGATGCCGTCACCCCTGACTTGTGACGAGTTTGGCCACAAGTTGGGCGTTTCTCGGCAGTGGTATAGAAAAAATAAACGAGTATCACTTAAAACTGGGAAAAAAAGCATGTGAAATATGCACATCTTCAGTATTCTTTTCAATGACATTATCCTGTCTGAGATATAGCCAAATTAGTAAACATTACGAGTCAGTTATAGCTGTCTCACTGAATTGTCCAATCTTTAAGATTGAATTTCTTATGAAATACTTTTATACAAGTTATCGTTCTTATGAAATGCCGATGGAACGCTGCTTGGTGAGAGCAGGTGGTTCTACTTTCCCTCAATTCGATATTTGTTAACGTTGTCGTCAACGCTTATGTCTGTTAAAGTGTTACTTTTTGAATAAATAACGTAAACTTATGTAATAGTACGGATAATCTGTCAATAGCAATGCAATGTAATGTAAGTAAATAAATAATACTAAATTAGTTTTATCTATTACGAAGAGTTTAAAAATTATTAATTAGACTTACAGAAGAAAAATCTCTGATGACCAACCGGTAAAAAAATGACAATTTCTTGGGGAAATTCCAAGCAGGCATCTATGAGTGTTCTAAAAATAATTGATGTGCTTTGTTTATACTTACGATCCGTCTTTCACTCAACGAACTCAGTAAACGAAAACATCGCAAGAAAACCCGCGTATCCCTAGATAATTCTGTCACATGGCTACTCTATCATTTCGCATCGCCAAACGTAAATCCTTTTCTTTATTAAAAGGCCTCTGTATTAACTATATTTTATAAAAGCACACAATTTCATTGATTTTTATTTATTTCCCTACTCGGTGTCATTAAGTTAGACGTCCACTATGTCCGTAAAATAATTAACTTTACAATTTTTCGATTAAAGTAGTATAAAGTAAAAGAAAAAAATATGCTAAAACTATTTAAAAAGTGTGTGTTCACCTTTGTAAGTGTAATACGTTTTGATTTTGCTGGTCATCAACGTGGTAACGTAACGTGGTAGTTATTATCAGCTATTGTAAATCACTGAAGAAAGTCAGTATACAGTATAATTATAAAATATAGTTTTTTATAATTTTGAGTATAAACGAACATAAAAATTTTTAATTTATTTCTTTTTGTCTTTGTATATTTCAATACTTAAAACCATATAAGTATAATAAATTTATGTATGACGCAAATTTATTTCCTTTTTGTCATATTTCTTCTTTTGCCTTATCTCCTTTATGTCATATTCATTTATCGATATTTTTAATTCGTATATAGTACTCATGTTTATTTAAGGCTTAGATAAGAACATGAGAAAGATAATCTTAACATATCAAATTCTCCGTTAAAATATTGAATAGACGAAAATATAAGAAAAGTTTATCAAGGTACATCTTGCAGCAACATTAGCTATTAACAGTATAAGAGTCAACAAATACAAACACTGGAAAAAAGGCTACCATAATTTATAATATCAAATTTTATCAGAATCGTTAATATTCATATAAATAGAATAAGAAAAATTATACATTAAAATAAAGTAAAACAAATATCTCTAAGAAAGAGTTATGAAAATTATGTAAGCTCGTTTACCTATCTATGTATATGATTTATAATGGTATAATGATATAATGGTATATAATGGCAAAGACACATAAAGTTTTTCTTACATAATTTATACGTCGTTGCTTCCAATTAAGTGACTCGCTAACCTTTTAAGCAAAAAAAAATGGAGGTTACGATGCCGGCATACATGAGTAAATGTTAGGGCCTACGTAATTTTTATACTTATTATAAAACAAAGTCCCCAAAAGATGTCTGTCTGTATGAATCAATTGTAAAGTTTTTCGTAAAAAATAGTGTAATTCTTCCGAAAGGTTTAGGGCAGCGGTCGGCAAAGTGCATGTGGCTCATTGGCTCCTTAAGTGCGGCTCTGGCTCAAATATCTACGGAAGGCGCAATAATATTTTCAAATAAAAAAAAGTGAAAAAAATTATATCTTATTTATATCAATTTATCAAAATTGAAATTCTTCCAGAAATCGAGAACATGTATAATTTTTTGTTTAAGTTAAAAGATAGATAGGTAATTAAAAATTTATATTGTTCTTAAAATACGTAACAAACATCGAGTTTAATTTCGAGTATAAAGTTTTATTTAGTGTACTACTTATTTAGTGTAATAACCGTTTGTAATAACTAAACAAGCAGATTTGGCACCTAATTTTTTTTTAATATTTGGCTCTTTGGCTAATAAGTTTGCCGACCACTGGTTTAGGGTAATAGTACATTACGATTTTATGTAAATTGAGTCTGCTCGACTCGACTGCTCGTGAGCTTTACCCGCGTGAAGAGTTAAATCAGAAGAGATACACTCAAATCATATGTAAGAATTGTAGATCTACAAAAAAGCCAAAGCAACGCATGTCGTTGTCTGTTATGGTTAAATCACAATAACTATCTTTATACTCAAAATTTCAATTCGGGAAAAATTTGTGATACACTGATTTCCACGCGGGCGAAGCCGCTGGCACAAGACCTATAATAATTAAATATAATTAAATCGTTAACAAAAATAGTCGACTAAATTTTTTTATATTGTGTCATAATAATCGAATAGAAACTCAGTAATTTTTAGAATACCAGATCATTAAGCTTGGATACGCCACAGCCTAGATATTCGCAATAACTCATTATATATAGTTACAATTATTTTGTTCTCACGAGGGAAATGTGTAATATTGTTATTGTGTTCAGATATTATCTGATTATAATGCAGAATCGCTCGATGTAATTATGGAATAGTTAGGTTTCATGTTAGCGTCTAGAAAGTTCTAAATTCTGAAAGTTCTATACGTATGATAAACAAACGTATTATTTTCAATTCAACTAAAATATATATTTTTTTAAATTAAAAATGAAGTTCGCACCTTCGATAGGACAGGTCTTAATTTGTTTTTGTAACTAAAAATGAATCAGATAAATAATACAATAACCTCTTCATATGCAGTTTTGAAAAAATACACGTAATAAGACGTCTATTGCTTGCATTGGAAATACGAGCTTATAACTTATATATACATACTTCACAGTATATTTTAAACAATGTAAGTTTTGTACATAAAAATTTTAACAATTATAAAACGATAGGTGATGTATATAATAGACAAAGTAGGAACCGACATAAGCTTGCGACTCCTGCTTTGCGCCTAGCAAAAGTACGTAAATCGTTTGTGGGTTTGGGTATAAGATTCTATAATAAAATTCCGAAATCAATTTTAGTCATGCTATTTATTACAGCAGTTTAAAAACACTGTTAAAAAGAGGCTGATCCAGAAAGCCTACTATAGGCTATACTACTGTTGAAGATTACTTAGATGATAAGGATGTGTGGATATACATAGGTGCACTACTACCCTGTACAAAACCGTAATAAATAAATGTAACTAGTTTTAAGATTTATATTTTAAAAAGAGCAACCGCCGAGTTTCTTGCTGGCTCTTCTCGGTAGGAACAGCTTTCCGAACCAGCAGTAAAGTTGACGATTCAAAAGCACTTGTTTACAAGATTACTTGAATAAAGAATATTTTGAATTTGAATATAAAAAGAGAATGTCTAAGTCGAGTTCGCATCGATACTAAGATCTCAGTTCCAGATTAGCCGATAAGGAAATGCTTTCAAGGAGAGTCTACATCACGAAAACGAGTCGTGGATTCATTGTTAACTTGTAGAGCTTTAAATCTCAGATAAAATACGTTTAAATATTACTAAATACCATTTGATTCCTGAAGAAATAAAAAAAGTGAGGTATTTCTTAAACTGTTTTTAATTGAAATATAGTGAAATGTCTATGTATATACAAATATATTTTTTTGCGCATCGAGCGGGTTATATACCATCGCTGCATTTTCAACTGTAGAGTACTTATTATCCGTACATCCTATGTTTATTTACTCTTAACTAATTATCCAACTCATGCTATCCCAGTCATGTAAATTGCACATTACTCAAATCACATGAATCCTGTAGAGAAGTGTAAATCTCATCAACTTTTTTCCGTCATATGATAAATTGTAAATAACAATTAAGGCTATAACTTTTTGTAAAAAAAAAACATAGAAATAATATACTTAGTGTTGTATTTAACGTTCACAAATTAAAGTTACATTTTTGTCAACAATTGCAGCTAGTTACCATATTAACGAGAAAGTCAAGCGAATTACGTCGAAACAGTTTTTACTGTCTTGAATAAGATAAGAGGAACTTGTGTTAGTCTTGTCTAACTTAGGAATTGGTTAAGCACCAAATGCACGATAATAATATATTTAATACTATAAACATTAAGAATTGGCTGAATGTAATCTTGTCTTAGGTTTCCTCGTCGTTAGGATGTGAATATATTGATTTGGAATTTTGAATTAAAAAACTTAGAAAACAAAGGTTTATGGGTTTTAAACGTTTGTAAACTTTTTTGAATTCTGTAGGTCTACAAGGCCTATATGGAATATAGTTACATTCTATGTAACTGTACATGTACTCTATGTACTGTATTTTTATAGTTTGTAGTGAAACCATAAACATCGTTTAAATCAATGCTTATTGAGAAACATTGTTTCATGCTCGTAAAATGCTACAGTATTGTACAAAATATTTTACACTTTCTCTTATTTTATGTAAGGTCTTGCTCATATCGATACTAGTTTCTCAATAATAACACAAAGTTCTAAATTTAACCTTAAAATATGCTCGAACGAATTTTACGAAAAACGTATACAAAGCGCAGTCTGCCCTAAAGTAAAATATTTTTTGATGCTTTAAAGAGAGACAGGCTATGAAAAAAATATTTAAGACAAAATATATATATATTGATCATTGAAAGTCATAAGGTCGGTTTTGAATTTTATAAAAGTTATGTTTATGGCAGTTCTCTGGTATGATAAAAAGTCATATTATTATTAGTAAATTCTAAAGTTTTTTAATAAATGAATAATATTATTTTTACGGCGATCTAAGACTATTAAAAAAAGGAACTGCTTATGTATTTCAAACGCTAGACAATAGCATAGTAAAGATTTAATTAACTCTACATCTAGCCACGGTTAATTGCTTTTAATTTTACTAGCCAATAATTTCTACTCTTTGACCTATAAACCACAGAATAACCACAATTACGTAATACACTATAAATTAGTAACTAATAAGCAAACAACATTGACCGATAGAGTTTTATAAAGAAATTTCACAGATTATTACGTAAAGAATCTTTTCGAATTGCGAAGTGTCCGTGTCAGCTCAGGCTTGAGGCGACCATTGCAATAAAAAATAATATTCAGATCCTTGGTTATAGGCTTTAACCATGTTATCCGCTTGCATAATGAGGGTAGTAAATGAAGCGACATTTACAACCTTTAATAATAAACCTAAAAGTAGTCTTAGTTGGGACACAGTACTCTATTTTATTTGCATCAGCATATTGTGTACTATTGTATAAAAATTTAAAGTTAAATTCACTGTCGTTTGTAAAGGGTACGGGGTTAGTAACTTATCTTCGATCTAAGATGTTTGTATGGAAAATTTTTATCATAATTTTCTTTATACACGGTTAAATAACAAAATGTTAAAAAAGAACTCCCCAACCTTTCGATTTTCCCCAGCCTTTACAATTTTGGGAAGTTCAATTTTTACAATCGGTATAAGGTACGCCAAAACAGGCGGCCGGTCGTAAAATACGTAGCAAAATCAACATGTTTGTAACATGTTGTGCTGACCCCACTTAGAGTGGAATAAAGGGCAGGAGAATGATAAGGTACGCCAAAAAAACTATTTATAATATTTTTTAACTGCAAAATTTGTTCATATATAACTCTAGGAACATTGAAATAACTTTTCGTGAATTAGGAATCCAAAATGTAGAACTCACACTTGCCAACTAATCTTTGTTAAAACATGTGCTTAAATTTATGTTGTATTATCAAACGAATACGATATGTTGATTTACATGATATGAATAAGAGATCCTTCTTTGAACCAAAAGTAATCAGTGTTCCTTTGTAAGAGAAATTCCTCTCGTTGACAATGCGGTCTTATGTAATTCGAGTCCATTGTGTGTATATAAATGACAGTGTTGATGTCAGTCTTAGTTTACAAATCCGCCTACAAAGCCTACAACAGCTTGAATAATAAAGGTAATGTGAATATGAAATCTTGAATGGTATTTTAGATGATGACTGTAATATTTAGAAACATTTTAGGATGAAATAAAATTTAATTGCAGCGCGATAACGTTGTCATCACTACTACTGCGATAATGGATTTTACGTTACGTAGGACGAATCGTTGGGACTCTTTTTTTCTTTAAAATATTCAAAGCTGTAAGTTAATAAGTTTAATTTATGTTAATATTAAATAATAAATAAATAAAATAAAAAGAACTTTATTCGGCAACATACATTTCTAGAAAACAACAATGATTATTTTAACACTTTATACATAATATAAACGTATGTTGAAAAGGTCATAGACTCAGCTAAGAAGCTGTTTTTCAGTCCACGCCTTATGACTAAGACTGCTGCCAACACAAATTTTCTATATTTATTGTTACGTTGCAGGGCTGCAATTCGAATCTAAACAATTATAATACACTCAAATGTTTTTCATATAATCATCTTCTTACAATATATATAGATAGCCTGCTAATCTCTGGAAAAATCCTGGGATATGCGTATCATAGCAATACGCATACGATAATCGTGGTGGGTCTAAACTTCAAGCCCTCTAAAAAATTAAAGGAGACTTTTACCAAGCTGTGGGCAATACTACTTGAATTGATGTATGCCTATAAAAACATATTAAAAAGAGTTATGAAGATGACCACTTTTCTACAAACCTTATTGTATGTAGATAATGATTAGTTTGACGTTGTATTGTTGTTACTGAATACATGCGTTGCGTCTTCGTGAGGCATATTGAATACGACGCACGATCATTTACACTTTCTTAATAATATGTTTGAGTACATCAATATACATATATTAAACTCTAAATATTGCATGTAAGGGCGAAACATTATGTAAGAGTAGTAAGTTTGGAACGGAACTTTTATAAATCATTGTCATTCTAATAGTACTACGTCATTAACATGATTATTTAAATTGAGATAAGGGAGAAGATCGTATAGTTATTTTCTATTAATTTTTAAAAGAAGCTTTAAGTGAAAGAGTTATATGTTTTCTCCCTACTCTCGTAGAAAAACCTGGAATTCTTTAATCTATATGCTAGCCCGGTATATAAGCTCAATTATATCAAATTTTATCAATATCCTTATTATATGTGAAAATATTTCTTCATCGGTTTTTTATACAACAACTTTTAAAATAATTAAGCACCTTTATATATAGTAATTGAGGTGTGTTGTATTTGTGAATCTGCTTTTACTCAAGTCTTAGAAGTCTTACTATTTACGCGACTCTATTATACATTTCTTTCAAAACTTGTATCTAATTCAACAATTGCGCTAATTCGAATATTTTTACAATTATAAGATTAATTAGTTATTATAAGAACACTTAATACATTTTACAAAAATCATTAGGCATCATATACCTGAAGTACTAATTGGATATTCTAGCAATTTAAAATAATGATATAAATCTTTCACATACATCTGGAACAATATGTATGGGAACATGATGTTAATCTGAGAATAAATATTTTTGATAGTAATTTCTGATACGTGTGGGAAAATTTAGAATTTAGTTGCATTATTATACACAGCATTGATTTGTGTATTCGTTGAATTTAAAACAATACGCTTTGTGACTATGATATTTTAAACAGAGGCAAAATATTTTTTATTTTTGCCATTTGAAATTTATTGAAAAACAAGGAATCATGTCTTATAATAATTATATACAACTAGTTTTTACCCGCGACTTCGTCCGCGTGGACCGTAGTCCGGTAATACTCAGTAGCTTCTATCGCTATCCAACCCTGCAAATATCTCCATCATAAAAATCAAATCGATCCGGGGGGGGGTTAAATAGCCGTTCTTATTGCATTTATTAAGCTACTCTAAAGTTGATATTAAATTTTATTTCCTACATGACATTACAGTTATTTAACAAAGATATTAATTTGCACTCCAAAAATTCGAACAAAACCAAAAAAAATTGTAAAACCTCTCTAAGTGGACAAGCAGCATCTTTCAGTTTATCTGTTAATGTGTTGTTTGTCCATAAGGCCTTTTTATTAAATTAAAAACACGATATAAAAATTTGAACGAAAATTCTAAATATTCGTTTATAACTTTATAGTATAATCTTTACTTTTTAAATAAAATACTTCTCTTTAACAACATCGATGACATTTGGCACAATTAATGCTTATACATCAGGGTAACTTATAGGCTATGATACAGGTTCTAGAAATCCTGTTAATTTAACAGGAATAGCATGACATTAGGAAACGCCATCTATTATTATCCTATTAAAGTTAAGTCACATCTGTAATTTGAAGAAGGTTATATATATCACGTTGTTTGACTTACATCGAGAGTTATTTAAAAAAAAGTTTTAATATATTATGGTTTCTTCTCCTTCTGGTTTCTATTTGCTGGATAATGTAACTGAGCTATTAAAATGTAAAATTAATGTACGTTGTGCAAAAAAGTAAATGCGAAAATCCGCCGAATCAGCTGAACCAATATCGATGAAATTCGGCACAATCAACGTTTATACATCGGGGTAACATAAAGCCGATAGAAATCCTGTGAATGCAACAGGAATACGACGACATTACCGTTACTTTAATTTCATAAAATAAATAAATATAAGGGACACTTGTATTTGTAGACATACCCTTTTAGACAAAAAAATACTTCTTCGTCAGCCGATGGACGTCCACTGCTGGACATAGGCCTCTTCATGGGATCGCCACACCACACGATCCTGCGCCGCCCGGATCCAGTGGCTCCCTGCGACCTTTTTGAGGTCGTCTGTCCACCTCGTAGGGGGTCTACCGACGCTGCGCTTTCCGGTGCGGGGTCGCCATTCCAGCACCTTAAGACCCCAGCGCCCATCGGTCCTCCGCACTATGTGCCCCGCCCAGCGCCACTTCAGCTTCGCGACACGCTGAGCTATGTCGGTGACTTTAGTTCTTCTACGGATCTCCTCATTTCTGATTTGATCTCGTAGAGACACTCCGAGCATAGCTCGCTCCATCGCCCGCTGAGTGACTCTGAGCTTTCTTATAAGGCCCATAGTGAGCGACCACGTTTCGGATCCGTAGGTCATCACTGGCAACACGCACTGTTCGAAGACCCTGGTCTTCAGACACTGAGGTATTTCGGACGAAAAGATCTCGCGTAGCTTCCCGAACGCTGCCCATCCGAGTTGGATTCGGCGACTAACCTCTTTCTCGAAATTGGACCTACCCAGCTGGACCGTATGTCCCAGGTATATGTACTCGTCTACAATTTCGAGTGCAGAGTTCTCAACGATGACCGGGTGGAGCGGAACATGTGAGTTTGACATGATTTTCGTCTTACTCATGTTCATTTTAAGGCCCACCTGCTGAGATACTCTGCTGAGGTCGTCGAGCATTGTGTTAAGGTCCTCCAGACAACCTGCCATAACGACTATGTCGTCGGCAAATCTAAGGTGAGTGATGTACTCGCCGTTGATGTTGATGCCATATCCGTTCCAATCCAAAAGCTTAAAGACATCTTCCAATGCAGCGGTAAACAGCTTCGGGGAGATAACATCTCCCTGTCGCACACCTCGCCGCATTTGGATTGGTCTCGTAGTTTTGTCTTGGATACGGACAGACATTGTGGCGTTTTCATACAAACACTTCAACACTTGGACGTACCGATAGTCGATTCGGCATCTCTGGAGCGACCTTAACACAGCCCATGTTTCCACCGAATCAAAGGCCTTCTCATAGTCCACAAACGCCAAGCAAAGTGGCTGGTTATACTCCTCGGTTTTCTGTATAACCTGCCGCAGCGTGAATATGTGGTCTATGGTACTATACCCTTTTCGGAAACCGGCTTGTTCGGGAGGCTGGAAGTCGTCAAACCTACGAGCGAGACGATTCGTTATGACTCTCGAGAACAGCTTATAAACATGATTCAGCAGCGTGATGGGTCTATAATTCTTCAATAAGGTGTTATCACCTTTCTTGAAGAAGAGAACCACCACGCCCCTGTACCATGCTTCCGGCATAGAGCCTTCGTGAATGACGGAATTGAACAATCGCTGAAGGACTTTAAGTACCGGTTTACCACCCGCCTTCAGGAGTTCGGTAGTGATTCCGTCATCACCTGGAGCCTTGTTGTCCTCAAGTTGTTTGAGAGCCATACTAATCTCGTATAAGCTGACGTCCGGGATATCTTCGGTATAGTGTCGGGTCAACTTGGCTCTTGGGTCTTTTGCCAAATTGACAACAGGCTGTTGTGTTGAGGTGTATAACTGCCCATAGAACCTCTCAACCTCTCTCAAAATCTCAGGACGAGATGAAATGATACTACCAGTATCGGTCTTCAATCGCGTTAACTGCCTCTGCCCAATAGACAGATCTCTTGCGAACACTTTTGAGCCCCTGTTACGCTCAATAGTATCTCGAATGTGTTCGGTGTTGAAGCGTCGCAAGTCGCATTTCTGCGCCTTAGAAATCTGTCTATTGATCAGACGGTAGCGCGTCGCATCTACTGAAGACTGTAGCCTCATTTCGTTCCTCTCATCCATGAGCTTGAGAGTCTGGGTCGAGAATTTATTGGGTCTTTTACGGTGTGTCTTATAAAATTTAGACCCCACCGTATGAACAGTTTCCACCAGCCTGTTGTTTACATCGTCCACAGAAGCGCAGTCAGCTAGGCAATCAAAACGGTTCATTAGCTCGAGTTGGAACTTCTCGGGGTTTTGAATATGAGCTCGAGTTGGTCGGAGCGTAGACTTCACCAGTCTGGATCTTTCCAGCTGTACGCATATATTCAATGTGCCTCTAACCATGCGGTGATCACTCCCGGTCTTAACGGTGTTGATCACAGAGACATCATTGAATATATGACGCCTGGTCGACATGATGAAGTCGATCTCGTTTCTCGTGGAACCGTCGGGACTGATCCAGGTCCATTTTCGATGCGGCCGCTTCTTGAAGAAAGAATTCATCATGTAGAGGTCCTCTCTCTCCAAGAAATCGGCCAGCATCTGGCCCCTGTGGTTCCGTTGCCCATATCCAAATTGCCCTACTCTCACCTCTGTGCCGTTTCGCTTGCCCAGCTTTGCGTTGAAATCCCCCATCACAACAGTGTAGGAGGTTTTGGAGGCATGCATGGCTCTAGATAAATCCTCATACATGGCCTCTACCTCCTCGTCCGGATGTGCCGATGTCGGTGCGTAAACCTGTATGACCTTCAGCGAATACCGTTCGGTAATTCTGAGTATAAGGAACGCGACCCTTCTCGACACACTCTCGACTTGAACAATGTTGTTGACAAGGGACTTGTGGACGAGAAACCCGATACCACCCTGGGACTGTTGCTCTCCCTCCCGGTAGTAAAGCAAGTTGCCGGATTTTAGGATCATCGTATCCTCCCCCTCTCTTCGGACTTCGGATAATCCTATCACATCCCACCGCAACTTGCTTACTGTTTCTTCCAGCTCGAGTATCTTTTCGTCTTCCCTCAAAGTGCGTGCGTTGTACGTTGCCAGGTCCAGTCGTCGGGGTTGGCAGCGGAATCTCTTCCGGAGATTCTTGACACCCCCTGCCCCGCCGTTACCCAAACCGCTGCCAGAGCTGGGAATAGCGGAGCTGCCGGGAACTAGGGGCTGTGGTTTAATTTGTGATGCCATGAAGGTTTTGCCGGTAATCACCACGCTTGGCATGCGGGTTGGTGATCGCAGTGCTGACCGTTTTGCACCGACAGTGCTGCTGCCCACTGTCGGTCTGGTATTTAGGTCAGCAAAAAATGAAATGGTTATACCGCCATTTATCGGTCGTCAGAGCCTCGTCGGTTGGTATGCAGGGTGCACCGCGTGCAGGTGAGGTTGACAATTGAGGAGACTGATTGGGACGAGCCTCCCCCTTACACCCCTTACTTCTACGTTTTTTCTGAAGCATAGTTTATTTATTTTAGTAAATAGCGCGTATTACTTACATTTGTTATACATTGTAAGAGGTAAATTAAAATTATCCTGTAAACAAAAAAACAAAATTTATAAAAACTCTTCTTAAAAGAACTCTTTCGACGTAAGCAACGTGATAAAGAACCTCCTTTTAATAACAGATTTGACTCGTCTTTGATGCATAGTGAATTAAAAAACTTTAATAGGTTGATAATAGATGGCGTTTTAAATTTCATACTATTCCTAATTAACGAATTAACAGGATTTCTATAGCCTATATGTTATTCCGATATATAAGGAATAATTTCCCAAATTTCGCTATTAGTTAAGCGGATTTCCTGCAAAAGAGTAACAAACATCCATCTATACTCATAGACATTCGTATTTATAATATTAAGTATGATAGTAAGTAGGATGTGAGATTCCATTGGGTCTCCTTAGTTAAAAAAAAAATTTCTCCATATATAAACATTTGTTTTAAAAATTCGACACGTTCTTTTAATAACGTTTCAGTATAATCATTAATTTTTATATAAAATAATTTTCTTGGACTAATATCCGTGAAATTTGGCACAATTAATACTTACGACAGACATAGGATGACATTTAAAAACGCCATCTCTTATAAACATAAGTTTTTTTATTCACAATGTGTCAAAGTTTATTAATATATTAACGGCCTGGAAACGGATCTTTTAAGGCAAAGTCTAATCTGCAATAAAAGAGGTGTCATTTCCATACCATTTTACTGAATAAATTTAACTGAGCTATAATATGTATCAATAATGTAAGTAATACCAAAAACTAAGTGTGAAAGTCTGTCTGTCTGTTACGTTTTCTCGGCGAATCAGCTGAACCAATAAAGATGAAATTTAGTACAACAAATGCTTATACACCGGATATAGCTATAGAAATCCTGTTAATCCAACAGGAATAGGATAACATGAACATTACTTTACTTTCAGAAATAATACAATATGTCGTGAATCATTTTTGGAATTGCACTCCCTAAGAGAGTAAAATTAAGTTGCTCGAATCTTTGTACTTTTTGTACAATCTTAAAGCTTGAATCTTGTTTTTGTAGACATACCCTTTTAGATAAAAATATACACGTCTGTGCTAATTTAACGTTAGCTAAAATGGCCTGCAAAAGACGAATTGCGTATGCGATTCGCATGGCTAGAGTCATATCACGGACTGATATGACTCTAGCTTTGATACCGTTTTGAAGCTTTTATCTTTGAATGACTACGGTTATATGCAGTTAGTGAATGTCTCCGAAGTTCGCATTTGAGTGTGTTGATCACGATTTGCTGTAATCTTCGGATGCATGGTGAGTTCAACTTTTGGAAGATCTAGACTCCAAATAGTGAAACCGAAGCAGTGAAACGCTATTCATATTAAGAGAATATTTTCGAGGTTTGCATTTCTGTATGATACTCACAATCGCGTGTAACATTTCGGGAAGAACAGAGAAATTTATCGTGTTTTCGAAAGTATAGTTCATTTATTTTAGTAAATAGCGCGTATTATTTATATTTATTATACGCTGTAATAGCTATTAAATTTATAAATAATTCATCCAGTAAACAGAAATCAAAAAATATAAAGACTTTCGCCTCTTTTGAATTACAGAATTGACTTAAAAGGCTCGATTCCAGGCCGTTAATATATTAGTAACTGACAAATTGTAAATAAAAATAACTTCTTATGTTTATTATAGATGGCGTTTTTGAACGTCATTTTATTCCTGTTGAATTAGCAGGATTTCTATAGCCTATATGTTAACCCGGTGTATAAGGAATAATTGTGCCAAATTTCATGGATATTGGTTCAGCGGATTAGCCGTGAAAACGACACAGACAGACAGAAAGACAGACTTTCGCATTTATAATATTAGTAAGGATAGTAAGGATTAGGAAAAGAATGTTTTGAAAGGATTTAAAAAAGGATAAATTTTTTATTTTATTTTATTAGTACAGTTTTACAATAAATGTAATATTACACAAAAATTAAAGTGAAACGATATGGGCTGCATTAATTGAAAACTGTCGCAGGCCAAATCGCCCGCCACCAGTATAATACATTAATTAGGCACTAAATTATATATATATATAATTTATAATATATATATATATTAATACGTGAGTGTGCGTGAGTGTTAGTGTGTGTGTTGTGTGTGTTGCAAGTGTGTTTAATAAAACAATTGTTGTACGACAATGCAAGAGGTGAATGTAGATCAAAATAGTTAATTTACTTGTACAACACTTTAAAAGTCAACGATTAAGTAAAATTCGTGCCGAGTCTAGGAAGATGAGACTGTTGTGCAACTGAGTGGCAAGAACCTCGTCATTGTTCTACATAACACGAAAGAATTTATTGAAGTTAAATATAACATAATCGTGGTATCGTGAAAGTACTTATATAAAATATATGTGACGCGACTATTGGTTCTATACTTTTCGTAATGTCATAAACGTGACGGTTCAGTTGTAACCCAACGGTAGTTGTTAATATTAACACCTTCCGGAACATTCTTCTCGGAATGATTAATGCTTATTTATTCATATTAATTGATTAAAACAATATGCGATTATTCAAAAAAGATTGATGGTTCAATAACTATGCAATTGCTCTCTGAATGTTGAGTTTTACTTTTAACATCATAATAACGTTAAGATGCTACGCTAGATTACTTCTGCATTCAGTGTGATATCCGGAAGAAAGCCAAAGCTTCCCATGCAACTTTAATACTTACTTAAATATTTGTAATTTACCTTTAATGCAGGTTTAGTATTTCAAAAATACGATCGACCATGTCCTAAACTTTGTTTTCGTAGACATTAAGTGATATAAAAAAAACTTAAGGTAAAATCTATCGCTATCAAGAAACTATTGACAAACACAGAATTCCTAAATTATAATTTACAACCAATAAAATGTTGCAACATAAAAGTAAAAAAGTAAAGTAAGGGCCTATCTCACTGCTGGGCATAGGCGTCCTCTCCCCGTTTCTGGAGAGAAGGATTGGGGCTACGACACTACTTCAATGCTGGTTGGTAGGCTACTCAAATCCCCAGGAGTCTCTAGAGATATACAGATAGATAGGTTTCTTCATGATGTTTTCCTTCACCGAAAAGCGTGCCATTATCAATTAGACATATAAGTTTTAACAGAAAAACTCATGCCCGTGGATTGAACCCGTGACCGCTCGAAAGAGTCGCACGGTCTCATCTCTAGGCTTTTGTTTGAAACATTGTAGCTTTTTGTTGAATCCTATTTGTTTATTTATATTTATCCTATTTCTCTTTCAGGTGCCGGGAATTATTTTCTTCGCCATATTATATGCTCTTAGTTTTGCACAAGAGACGACAAATGCCGATGATATTAGCGACAGAACAAATTCTGTAGATCCACCACCTTCAGTTCGCTTAGATCCTTACATTAGAAAAGCTTTACTGAAAGCGCTTACAGATCTCGAAGAAAGTGAAAGTTTTGCTGACTCAGATACTACAGATGTAGCATCATCATTAAATACCGATTCATTAAATGCCAATGAAGGTGTTACGACTGATGAAGGGAATAAAGAGAATATCCGAATTCATTCCTTTGTTGTTAACGGGCAAGCGGCGTTCGCAAATACTTCTAATACGAGCCCAACTGTAATAGACAATAAAATATCGATTTTGGGCACAACTGTGGGAAATGTTGAAAATTATGCTACAGCAACACTTCCCACGCAATCATCGTTTAGTGAAATCTTCCAGACGAGAGAAAGTGGCATTAATACACAACAAATTCGTAGTATCCAAAGTACTCCTAAGACTAGAATCGATATTGGGAGTCACAAATACACTACTTTAAAACCAAAATCAATTTCAACAACGACAACCACAACAACAACTACTACGACCACTACACCAAAACCTACCCATAACGAGGATGGAGAAAATATTGAAGAAGTAAATAAAAAAGATGTTCAAGTTTTCCAAGCTCCATTAGTTGCAGCTTTTACTGTACATCAAGATGCTCAAGGTGTTCCAAAAAAAGTAATACCTATCTATCAACAAACGAATAATCATGAAACCTTAAAAGTTTCACCGACTTCAAATGTGTTTTCTCACCAACTACCAATAGAAAGCTTTTCAAAAGTAGCACCAACAGAGTTTATAACTCAGCAATTAACCCTACAGAAACAGCTGGAAGAAAAGCAAAGAATCCTTGAGGAGCAGCTTCGGTTTTTACAAATACAACAGCGACAACAGGAAGAATTATTGAGAAACCAACAACTTTTGTTACAACAAAAAGAATCACAAAGACTACAACTCGAACAAGATCAATTTAAAAGGCAACAACTTCTTGACCAACAAAAAACTTCTTCCAACAATCTAAATAATAATTTTGCAGTCCTTAAAAATATTCCACAAAGCATTTTAAATCAAAATAATGTTCTTCGTCCTCAAAAATCACAGATATCGATTCAACCCAGCGTATCATTTGACCATACCAATACATTAGCATCTCAACAGCAATTGCCTAATAGAGAGGCTGTAGATTTTCTCATAAACTTGCGTAGACAACAGCCAGATCAATTTCCATTACAAGAAAACCATCTTCCTCAAGGCATAAGTAATTTTTTACAACCTAATCCTATCCAAAATTTTCATCCACCGATGATACAACTTACTAATCAAATAAGGCCATTTGAAGAGCAGTTAAGACAAAAGCAAGGAAATCGTGTATTTCGTCATGAAAGTGGAGTTGGAAATTTAGGCATTAATGGATTTAACTATAACAGAGTTAATGCATTTGAAGGTCCTTTTCCAAATCGCTTTTTGCCCATAAATAGACATAACCAATTCAGTCCTGACACGGAATTAAAACAGTTGTTAGCTCAAAGTAGTCTAAATACCAGGGCTCGAGAAGATTTGAATATCGTATCCAAAGTGTTATCTCTTAATCACGGTATTCCAATAAATAACGTTTCTAATAGACTGCCATTTGATAGTAGAAGACAAAAAAGAACTTCTGCATAACCCAAGAACTAAATTAAGAAGGTGCTATTATATTTTTAAGGAAATATTTGTTTCGTTTGTAACGTTTTAAATGAAATATGAGTACCTGTGAAAGTACGAACTGGAGTATTTAATATTTAGCTATAAGTAAATTTTCAATTCATAGTACCAATTGAATTACATAATCAAGAACATGGTATACTCCAAAGAAAAACTATGATTTCGTTCATTGTTAAAGAGTCAATCACTGTATGTCATCTTAAGTAATTGTTATAAATAAGTGTAGTTCTTTTAATGAAACCAAACTCGACGTTCAAATATAACATACTATTTATTTCGCTAGATTGCAATTATGCCATAAGTAGGTAACGTTTTTAGATAATGCATTGTATTAATAAGGACGAAAAAATATTGTCATGAAGTCATTCTTAGGTCTATTAATTAAGAGAAATATTAAATATTATTACAAATTATCTATAATCATAATTAAGGAAATATTTTATATTCCAACATAATGATTAAACAAGAGCTTATCAAAATATTGACTTGGGAATGTTGCTATAACTTGCCGAAAATTACCGCCACTTGCACCAATTATTCATTCCGACAATCTAAAAAAATAAATCATCATCAAACAATATTTAAAGGCGAGAGCTACAAAGGAACTAACGTGTAAAATAATCAGTAAAATAGGAAAATACTGTAACAAAAATGGCTTGAAGCAAATATAACAGATCGGAATAGATTAATAAATTTTTGAGCTCCTTCATAGGCTTATACCATTGTATAACGTACATAATATATGTTATATATAGTATTGTTTAACGTATACAATTAATATCTTGTAAAAAAGTTTAGTTTATTCTGACAGTATAGCCTAAAACTTTTTTAACAAGGATTTGATGAAATAAGGTACATAATAATCGTTAATATAGCTTTTATAACCGTCATTTTTTGTATTTTTAATCCATGTTTATCAATTATACAATATGTGTCATGTATATTTGGATTTTTAAAGATGTTTTATATTATATAAGTTACACAGTAAAAGATAATTTGTATTATAATATGTTGCCACCGGAGATACATACGCTATGGTAGTTCGTTTAAAACATGGTGCTACGTTTTTATATTACATGCTTATTTATAAAGTAATGTAATTGTTATATGATTTGTAAATATTATAAAAATACTTATGCAAAACATATTTTTTATTATTTCAAATACACTAAAAACTTAATAAGTAATATCACTAAGCTAGTAAGCCCGAAGAAATACTATGGAGATATTAAAGGCGTATCCTCCCATTCAGTCTCTTCAAGTGTCAACCTTACCTGTTCGAGGTGCACCCTACACATAAACCAACCACGTTATGGTGACTGATTAATGCAGGTATAATCATTCTTTTAGCTGACCCAAATACTACCAGATTGACAGTGGGCAGCAGCACCATGTCAGCACTACGTTCAACAAGCCGCATGCCAAGCGTGCTGATTATTGGCAAATCCTTCACATGATGTTACCACAACATAAGCTACAGCCCCTAGTTCCCGTCAGCTCCGCTATTTCAAGCTCTGGCAACGGTTTGGGTGACAGCGGGGCAGGGGTGTAAAGAATCTATCCCCTACGAGGTGGACAGACGACCTCAAAAAAGTCGCACAGAGCCGCCGGAGCCAAGCGGCGCAAGATCGTGTGGTGTGGAGATCCCATCTTACATCCACTACTTACATCCATCGGTTGACTTAGAAGAAGATAATATAAACACATTCTTAATAAGAAAACGAAAAATGACTTTTTTTATATAGTAAACCGTGGTGCGTACCACGTCCCATGCGTATGTCCAATTTTTGCCTTAAATTTAACGAATTAACAGATAGAAGGTATTTAAAACGATAAAAATATCAAATCTACATCACTTTAGGTAAATAAACTTTTCTTTCTTAGTTGTGTCTTAAGTTGACAAAATTAAACATTTAAAGCCTTAAAGAATAAATCCTAGAACGTAACAGAGTATTAGTATTTACTTTGTTAAACTATTTTTCTATGTTTATTATCAATCGTAGGCCTAAAAAGAACAGATTCCAGGCATCTATTATAATAAACTTGACGCAGAATGGCCATCAGAAATAGTAGTTAGTACTGGTAGAAATAAGTAGAAATAAGTAGAAAGAGTAGTAGTAGTAAATAGTAGTAGGGAAATTCAAAAGAAGAGTTGACAGCATTTATAATTATTTGTCTCTAAAAGATTCACACAGATTCAGATTTTCCAATTGTATGGCGATTTGTCGAAAACGCGGTGCGCTGGCTCTTTTCATGCCGATCCTTTGTTAAAAGATGGCTGCCCCGCCGCCACAGTAACGACACTTCGCCTGAGTGACATCCAACGTCACTCAATTTAACATTTTAAATTGTTCGAAACATTTCGAACACCGTCAAACTTAAAATATATAAATATTTGTATCTCGAATGACGAATAGGGATGTAACATGGAATGGAAAAAATACTTTTCATCCAACAATGCATATCTTATCCTAAAACAAGAAAAAGAGGGCAAAAAAAGAATAAAAGAGGTTAATCCAGATAATCCTTTTGTTTTAATAAATTTGTTAACTTTATTGACTATTAAAAATCGATTATTGTTATAAAATAATCGATTAATGTAAAAAATATTTTGAGCATCCCTAAATCCTAATCACGAATCTCGCCTTTGACTTTTACTAATGTACAATAATGTAAATATTAGTGTTTTTAAAAATCGCTATGATAATTTTGGACACGATGGACGGAATTGGAAATTTGGAAGAACAAGCTTTAAAAAGAAAGGAGAGACTTAAAAATCTCAAACGCAAAACACCTACGTATGAGAGCGTGGATGAAAACGAATCAAAAGGCGATTTTGTTGTACTCCCAAAGTAAGTACCACAAACACTAAGATGCAGTCCAGTGTAATTATTGTAAAATATAAAAAAATGCTAATGGATATTGTTATACAATATATTTTTTAGTTCCTATCGCGCAGTCCAAAAGATACAAAAAACTTCAGAAACCTTAAAGTTCCAATCATTGCTAAACCCATTCTTTCGTATTATAAAATCCTCTATTACTACCGTCTGTTTGTTAGCGATAATATCAATAAATATTGAACATAATTTAATGTGGTTTTCACCAATCGACAGAGTGAATGCAATGATTTTTATAGTACATAATGTTTTAAGATTTTGTTGGTTCAATAGAGATTTGACAACAATTCTTGAGTATTTCGGAAATAAATAAGCTAGGAGCTTTCATTGTAAACTTTGGCTTATCCCTATGTTCCTTTAATCAAAATTGTGACACAATGGAAAAGCTATTTATACAAATACAGTATTTATATTATGGCCTTAAATATGTTACTTATCTTATATATTTCGTCTTAGAAGTTATTGCATAATTAAAGCAAACATGTACCATAATATCAAAACAAAGAAAGGCAAAAAGAGACAGGGTTAGAAACATGTGACCAGATCTGCTAGTATAGAATTAAAAAGATCATATCTAATAATGACATTTTAGAGAATTAAGTTTTCATTCTAGGTATATAATTTGAATATGAATTTATTGTTATAAGCTGTATTAAGAATATAACTGTTCCGCATTTGCATATTTATTCTATTAATTAATATGGATATCAGTAATTATAACTTATGTAATTTGATTATACCAAAACTATGTTACCTTTGAAACCAGCTTCATATATGAAAGTTGAATAGTTCAAAACTACATTCTTATTATACAAAGCTACATGTTTCAGACCCAAATTCAGAAGCTACAAACCACAGGATGAAAACCTTCAAAAAGATAAATTAGAGGATGGTGCACCATCTTTAGTTGAGGAAGAAGTTAAAGATTTAGTTGAGGCTGGAAAAGAGAAGGTATTTATGTTTAAAAGTACAAATTTATACAATTTGGAAATTTCATTTCTACAAATGAAATTTCCAAATGAATAGGTACTGTTCTGCAGAAATGTTTTTCATCTATGCAAGAAAAAGCATAAATATGGACTATCATTTGTTAATTAGGTCATAGTCATTATATAGTGCAATAAAACCAATTACAGCAAAAGGGGGTTAGAGCTATATAGTTGAGTAACTGATAATTAAATAATTAGGTGTTACTTTGTGAAGATCTATAATACAAAAGGAATAATAAAATTATTACACCCTACTTAGCGATATTGTAAAATAAATTTTATTATTATTTTTACAATATATTATTGTTGATTATAGAATAATAGTTTTATTTTTACTTTGGAACTAATAATTATATGATTGACATTGTGCAATAAAATGTTCCTCAAACTGGTAAACTAAAATAATTAAAAATAATAGTCCTGTTTATTTTATTACTGGCATCAAATAATAACTGATAACCAAAGATGTAATTTACATTAGTGGCACTGGTTAATATATTATAACTTGTATGTTTCAAACATATAACTTTATTTATCCTTATTTCATATATTTCTTTCTATTCCTTTTATCTCATGTAAGGTTAGATAATAAGCAGACATTTTCTACATAATAGGGGCAGAAGTAATTAAAAGAATGATTGAATTATAAATATATTAAAATGATTGTACTAACAAACACCAAATTGTCATTTCCAGGTTGTATTACAAGACTTAGATATTTCAAGCCTTGCACCTCGTAAACCTGATTGGGACCTAAAGAGGGATGTCGCTAAGAAATTAGAAAAACTTGAAAGAAGAACACAAAAAGCTATCGCTGAATTGATATGGGAAAGACTGAAGAATCGTAATGATGAAAATTTAAGTGCTATGGTGACAATGAATAATAGACCTGCGAATGATGACTGAAAACAATCTTGTTAGGCTGAGGATAATTCTTAAAGTTTGGCAAAATTATTACAAAGGCATAAATAAGAATTATACCTTTAAAAATGACTTCTAAATAAATATCTCTCACGATTCAAAGATGTATACTTTACGATGTATTGTTACGATTGTCTTAAACGGAATTGTACATTGACAGAAATATCATCTATATTTAAAAACATCAATAAACAACGTATTTTGATTTAAGTGCCTTATTACCAAATTGCCTGATATTAATAACCGAAAAATAACAGCCGAATGAACCAATTATTATTTTAAAGATATTAGTCTTATAAGCCAAATAAAGTTACGAGCATAACCTATTCAATAATGAAATGAGATTTTTAATAACAACCTCATTTTATATTTACTTTGAATAATTAATATCATTATAAACTTACACCACATCTATGTATAATACTGTTCTGCAAAAAAATAAAAACCAAACACTTTTTGTACCTATTTAAGTTGTGTCATTCTTATAGTTTTCATCCCAAACCTTAGCGTCTTTTAAGGGAGTCATGCAGGCGCCATTTTCTAAAGTTCATTGTATTGGACAATTATGGCCATGGGCATATAAAGGACACCAATGTCCATGGAAATTGGTGGTGTCATTCATGGTGGTATATGAATCGATGGCTTTACAGTATATCTTTAGTAATTCAATTTTTGTATATAAATAAATAAATATATGGGACATTTACACACACGGTCGTCAGTCCCCAAAGTAAGTAACTTAATACTTGTGTTATGAGTGACGGACAACTGGTAGATATACTACATATATAAGTTTAAATACATACTTAAATACAAATACACACCCAGACTCGAAGAACCAACAATTTGTTTAAAGAAAATGCTGGCCCTCGGCGGGAATCTAAACAATATAAAAAATATACATTGATAGATTGGCGATGTATATAATAGACAAAGAAGGAACCGACATAAGCTTGCGGTTCCTGCTTTGCGCCTTGCAAAAGTGCGGGTTTGTGGGTTTGAGTATAAGATTGTATAATAAAATTCTGTAATCGATTTTAACTTTGTCATTACAGCAGTTTAAAAACACTTTATTTAAAAACATTAAAAAAAGGCTACTACAGAGCCTACTATATTATTGAGGATTACCTAGACGATATGAATGCGTTAATATAGCTACTCTTCAACCCTGTACAAGACAGTAATGACAAAATGTAACAAGTAATAAGAATAATACTTTGAAAAGAGCAACCGCCTAGTTTCTTACTAGCTCTTCTCGGTAGGAACGGCTTTCGGAACCAACAGTAGAGTTGATGATTCAAAAGCACATGTTCACAAGTTTACTTGAATACATAATATTTTGAATTTTGATGAGGCACATTACATATGTGCCTGATTAAAAGTTTGAAGTTTATACCCGTAAACTTCAAACTATGTAATTTATAGAATTAGGCGTTACTTTGCGGAGATCCATAATACAAAAGTAATAATAAAATTATTTTGCTATAATCCGCGATACAGTAAATAGGAAATATATATAGTATTTAATGTATTTTCATACCCGTTACGTGCAGGATTCTTAAAAACACATGCACCAACCTCCACCACTTCCACCACAATACACAAGCACTACACAGGTTCACTATCACAAACTCAACAATCGTTTCGCCCCGCAACCGAAGCATCATCAGGAGATAGACTCCACGACAAAATCTTTGCGATTTTTTTTACTGTATCGCGGATTATAGCATAACTATGTGCCTGATAAGATAATATTTAACATTTTCTAATGGAGAAGAATAAATAAAAAAAAATGTAGGCAATATAAAATGTAGTATAATATATTTTAGCCTTAATATTTACTTAAAAATAAATTGTTACATATCACAGTTCAGTACTTTTATTACATCCACATTGTTTTTTGCACATTAACTTTATATTTATTTATACTATAGAATTACAATATATTTCGGTCAAATAATTATTTACAAGTCCAATAAATATTATTTAATGAATTAATCGCACGACCATTATTAAGTAATCGTTAGTAACTTGAATTTATGTTATTAATTTAATAATTATAGTTTATTGCTTGTCGTGAATTTGTATATTTTTAAGTTTTTAGTAAAAAATACAGCATTTTTTCCATAACGTAGTATCCATTTAAACAATTAGAGAATCAAAATTGTAGTTTCTAAATATAATTGTGCGTATAAAAATGAATATCTTATATAATATAAGCAATTTATTTACTATTTTTATTTTGTAGACTGCAGTTTCTATACTTCCATATTAAATTTTTATTTGTGACATTATTATTTATTTCTATATTTTCTTTTTATCAAAAAATATCTAATCAATCACAACTATTAAAATTCAACCGTCAACTTCGTTTATTACAACAGCCCTATAATTTTATCACTCCAACAAATCAAAATTAAATCATTTAGGAAAACTAAAAACTATTGCACTTAAAAAAAATAAAAGATTTAATCTTAATTTGTTAGTGTTGTTGTGACCTTGTTTTCTATTATTCGTTTTAGTTGAAGATACTTCATCCGGATCGTCGATTTCGTTATAGGCGAAATAATTCTGATCTACGTTGTAGAATACTACACGATCTCCGATGGGTTGTATCGGTCGGAAGTTGTGTCTGATTTTTCCGTTAGCCGATCGCAATTCTCTAAATGCTTCAATCTGCAAAACAAGTTATCATTGCTCAATCTAATAACACCAACAATATTGAAATAAATATGTATCTGTCTGTAAAAAATGCAATCTTTCATTTCTGTGTCATTCAAAGATGTTGAATGAAAATGAATTATTTTTACAAAGAGATAATTGTGTATAAAAAAGAGATAATTGTCTGTCTTACCAACAGTCTTACATAATCATTTGTTTATCCTAATCATTTATATTTATCGTAATAAAAAAATATTTGTATCAATGCCGTGTGGTATCCGGCTGAGTAGACTAGACCACCCTCATTTCTTACCGCGGTGTCGTAAAAGGCCACTAAGGTAAGTCGACCCGCCGTGTGGTATCCGACAGTAGAATGGACCACCCTCATTTCTTACCAAGGTGCCGTAAAGGCGACTAAGGTAATTTGACCCACCGTGTGGTGTCCGGTTGAGTAGAATAGACCACCCTCTTACCTAGGGATCGTAAAATACGACTAAGATAAGTTGAGGTCAGGCAGACGGCCGGTCGTAAAATACGAAGGCCAAATCATGTAACAATGTTTGTAACATCTTGTGCCGACGCCACTTAGAGTGGGGTAAGGGCAGGAGGATGATGAATAAATACTTATATGGATCCATAGAATATAAACTGACAATGGATAGAAGCATCACTGACTAAAAGGAAAATTTATCCCAGTCAATCGTGTTTATTATCGTTAAAAACCGTTGCACACTAATTTACTTATATAAAACAAGAGACAACTAATAATAAACTAAGTAATAAGACGTAAAATCGTGATTTTTCAAGCGTCATTTATTTACGTCACATATATTTTTTATTTCTAATAGGAAAGTACAATAGAATTATTAATTTATTCGTTTAGGTAGTCAAACATACTTTCTAAATTTAAAAAAGACCGAAAAAGATAATAGTTATATGTAAAAAATTGTCTAAAAATTGGAATTCACCTGATCATGTGCCAACCTTATAGGCTGTTCGAAATCCAACCATATAACCACTTCCGAGCACGGTGGAGTCGTTAAGGAACCTTTGTACGTGAAATATCGTCTGAGATCCAAAGGTAGAATGTTGAGGAATGAAAATGGATTGCTCATTACGACGGTTGAATGCGGCTCGGTCACGTTCGCTAGCGCTGATGTTATATCATCGTAAGCCGGGTGTTTGTGACGATCCAACTAGAAGAAAAATTATATATATGATTATCACGCACACTTAAGTGTAAATTTAGTGTGATTATTCACGTATAATTAGTTTCCTCATAAGATGATTATGATTATATGAACATGAAGATGATAGATACTTTTTATAATAAGTTTTCATATAAAACTACATGATATTTAAGTTTAAAACGGAAAAACATATATTTGAAACTAATAGTATTAGGTCCTTACATATGAAATTGGCGTTTTCTTATATCGTTTGCTATGTATGCACTTTTGCCATCTCATAGGTAGTTCATTGATCCCCTTACTAAAAAAACCATTCGGGCGGGAATCAATAAAATCTTTGAAGGCGGCTTGGACTGCCCCATCGGAGTTGAATTTTTTTCCTTGCAAGTAGTTATCCAAATTGCGAAAAAAATGGTAATCTGTTGGAGCAAGGTCCGGAGAGCACGGTGGATGTCTAAGACATTCTAATTGAAGCTCCTCTGATTTGGTAGCCGTCTGTTGTGCAGTGTGTGGTCTAGCGTTGTCCTGAAGCAGCAGTGGCCTAGAGCGATTGACCAGCCTCGGTTGTTCAGCAGCTAGCTTTTCCATCATGGTTTGCAGTTGCTGACAATAGATATCTGCCGTAATCGTCTGGCCAGATTTAAGAAAGCTGTAGTGAACGACACCGGCACTAGTCCACCAAACACTTACAAGCAACTTTTTTTTAGTCAATTTTCGCGTAGGGCAGGATTTGGCTGGTTCACCAGGGCTCAGCCATTGCGATGAGCGCTTCCGATTATCGTAGAGGTTTCACTTTTCATCACAGGTAATGGTTCGATTTAAAATTCCTTCATTATTGTGCCGGTTGAGTAACGTAACGCAGCAGTCGACGCGCGTTTGTCGGTTTGCTTCACTCAATTCATGAGGTACCCACCTTTCAAGCTTTTTCACCTTCCCAATTTGCTTCAAGTGGATTAGAATAGTTTTATCACTAACACCGGAGCCTGCAGCTAACTCGGACGTGGTTTGCGATGGATCCGCTTCCACAATAGCCTTCAATTCTTCATTATCAACTTTGGTCTCCGGCCGTCGACGAGGCTTGTTTTGCAGGTCGAAATTTCCAGAACGAAAACGTTGGAACCAAAAACGCACTGTGTTTTCTTTTGCGACACCGTCACCATACACATCATTAATCCTTCGAGCCGTTTCTGCAGCACTGGTGCCACGGTGGAACTCATACTCGTAAATAACGCGATATTTCATGTTTTCCATTTTGTAAACAGAGTGACACAAAGAAAAAAACAAAAGAAGAAAAAACAAATGAATTAGGGGGTTTGAAACACAAATGCATGAGTAAATAGCTGTATGAATTTGAATTTGGAATTCCTAACCATAAAGGTAATATTTGAGATCAAAGTGGCCAGTACGACAAAACGCCAATTTCATATGTAAGGACCTAATATTTTAGTTATTCATTTTACAGATTTTATACTTTTTTTATCATATCATTGGCAGCTTATAGACTGATAGATTACTGCAATTAATCACGCCGAATGCTACCAGAATGTGATCTTGATATATTTGATAAACAAGCTATGATACCCCAGCGCAAGTGCGCAAGGTGCGACAGTGCAAGTCTTTTGAACGGTCACAGGTTCAATCCCCGGGCAGGCACCAATGAGTTTTCTGTTGAAACTTATGTGTCTGATGGATAATTGCAATTTATGACACATTTTTTGGTGAAGGAAAATATCGTAAGGAAACCTGTATATCTCTAGAGAATTTTAAGGATATATGTAACCCACCAATCCGTATTGGAGCAGCGTGGTAATTTACTCAAATCCTTCTCTACAAAAACGGAGAGGAGGCCTATGCCCACCCGTGGGATAGTAATAGGGCGTTACGTTATAACTTAACCCAGCTGAGAATCGTACCCAGAATCCTTCTCTGAAGATTCTTGGTTCGATTCAAGAAGTGAAACAACTGGTAAAAATTAAATTCTTTCAGAATATCCTTTAATCAAGAACGCTAAGACACATGGCTTAATATTTTTAATTTTTTATGTTGATTTCGCATTAGACTAGCGTAGTTGGCCAAAGTTCTAATCGTCTCCAAAACGAGGATTTAATAAAGTTAGTGATAGATAATATACGTTGCTTTACCTTTATCTATTTGTTTTTTTTGTAATTCCTGTAATAAACAATCTCATGTATGCAATTCATTAATTTATTGACAAAAGACTTGATTGAGCGGCGAATGAAATTAAGATAATGATATATTTGTAAAGCACTACAATAGGTTTCAGTATACGTAAATAGTAAGAATTAATCGCGATAAGAATATAAGAGGGTATATATGATAGTAAGCGGAACAAGGGCTTAGTCAATTAGTAAAGAATGAATGTTGAAGTATGTACTTATAATTTATAGAAGTAGCCATTACTTTACAGAATGCCAAGTCCACAAAAGTTATGATAGAATTATTTTGCTATAATCCATGCTTTGTTAAGAAAATCTATGTAATGCTAAGTGTAGGAAGCAAAACCGTTCTCATTTCTGATACACGCATGGTTATGTACTTTTATAGTACTAATATGTAAATCTAAGATGAATAGAGCTGTTAAATTGATATTTGATTTGCGTTGTATATAATTTTATCTTAAAATTAGGCTACTTATTTTATGTAATACTATATCGAAATAAAATAAACACTTCTACTATTTCACTGTTTGAAGTCTATCCACTTTTTTCTTACAGAGAAGGATTGGGGCTCGGACCCTCCTCGGTAGTCCATAACTGATTGGCAGGTTACACATTGCACAGGAATCTCTAGGGATGCGGATGTTGTATCACGTTTACTTTTACCGTAAAAGGCATGATGAATATAAAGAAAGTATATAGGTTTTTATAAAAAAAAAACTCTTAGGTGCTTCCCCAAGATTTGAACTAACGATCCATTTTAAAGCCTAAATAATACGTGTTTACTGTAACATTCCCAAAAAAAAGCTAAGATTTGAACTCTTATAACTTTCACTTGCTTCTTCTTTGTTTAAATTTTATGAAATGTAGTTAACCTCGTAAAAGAAGGCAAGAACCGTTAATCCATCCGAATGCTTAACAGCTTGTTGAACTGACTTGTACTCTTCCTTATAAAATACCATATGTAACTCCATGGGGAAACTGTGAAACAGAAAAAATATATATAACTTGATTTTAATGAAAATTTCTTTAAGCTTATATTTTTCTAAATTTGCTTAAGATAATTTTTTCGGCATATTCTATCTCTTAAACACAATAGCTTTACTAGATTGGTTTTTTTAATTGCACCTTAAACAATAACTAAGTACTATTCACGCTTTATATCTCTGATAATCTAATACTTAACATTTCTGATACTAATTTAAGACAAATATCTACGCCATTCAAATAGGAAGTCTACATATAGCTGCATGAGCAAGAAGGTAAAAAAAGTGTTGATAAAAACTTTAGTAACTATTTTTAGACGTTGAGAATAATATTTAATATCTTGCCACATATATATTGCTAACCTAACGACTTAATTTTTCTATTAACTTCAAACATATATTTATAAATGAACTTTTTATATGCACTATTTGCTCTCCGTATTCACGAAAGAACATAAATTTGTCAAAATGGATATTCATAAAGCCTGTTTTTTTTTGTCTGGCTTCCTACTCTAGTATAAAAACTCAACGATAAATAGATCATTTAATTAATCTCACTATAATAATGTCATAACAAGTGCCCTGACCTTCGATGGTTAATTTTATCCTCCGAGCCAAATGTATCATTGTCTCCCCAGTGGAAGTGCATCTGACTAAATACGTAACTGCCGTCAAGAGGGCCGCCACTTACTCGTGGGTGGGGCTCATTTTCCACCTCGATTAGAACTGAAATTTTAATTATCTCGATTAATATCGGTAACAAATTAATTCCCAATATTACAGACATTTTTTGTCTTATTTGATTATGCACCATTTTAAAACTTAAGGATGAAAAAGGTAACATAAATTTTAGTACAAAAGATGCCTGATATTTGTTTGTTAATAATGTTAAAATAAATAAGAAATCAAGAAATTACACACAACCTTCATTTAGACTGAACAGAAACAATCTTAGATTATATGTTACTCAAACTCAAATGTAAAGTACGGGTGTTCGTCAATAACAACCTGTTCATTTAAGGTTGTTATCAGTAAGCTTTTTTTATTACAATAAGTAATGATTCCCATAAGTATGGGTTCCCATAGAGAATCCACGACAGCCGATGCTACTTAATCGCATTAATAATATATTTGGACGATATAAGGATAATTATTTCAACGGCTTTGTAAAACAATAAACTTATGGATCAGGGAATTTGATGAATCCATATATACTTGTAATAAATTGAAAAAATAAACATTTTCTTTGGTCCCACCTGTATGTCCATTATTTGTGACGTGAACATCATCAATAGGATCATCGAAACCGACGAAAACAATGTCAGGTAGTGCGACTTGTTTAACACGTAAGATATTGATGTTGATTGGACTTTGATGTTTGCCTCTGCACTCTCTATAGGTATCTCCCCAATATCTTGGGCCTGAAAAAATATTTTTATTGTGAATATAATAAATAATATTGTATAATTTGGCACAATTAAAGCTTATTCAGCGGGCATTATTTCATTGATTTATTATTATAACATATAGCATAAACAAGTACTATTTGTTATTGGGAATAGGAAAAAATACACATATCGCATTATTGAGGGTACAAAACTTGGCGCGAACGAAGAAGTAGGGACAACTAGTCAAAGATATGAGTCATTTAAGTCTAGTTCGTTTTACATACAAGCGCTAGGATTGTCTTTACTTTTGAGATGAATTAGTAGATAATGGTATAATTAGGGATGGCAATACTTGAGGAAGGTTCTTAATAGTAATATTCATTTAACTATAAATTGATATTATTATTCAATGAGTCATAATATTGCATACTTGATATTGATTAATTAAAACTGTAAAAACGAAATGACGTTTATAAAAGGAAAATGGTCTGTAGAGGTAACTGGGCATTTAACGGGGTAGTATACAAATAAAATTGAAGTTGTTTTAAGATATGTATTATATGATTCCTATTTATTAATTTATAGAAGGCGTTGCTGAATACGGTATTTCACATCCTATTTTGTGCGCTCCGATTGTTGCAGATTATTGAATATTTTGCAATGGAAAGTCATTTTTATATTTAATAGTATTGTTATATTTAGTTTTATAAATCAAATACTTACCAATAACTCCATCATATCCAAAATCTTCACCGTAAGTAAGCTTCGGTGCTGGAACAAATTTAACTTAGATAAGTAACGGATTCTTAGTATCCCATTTCTGGGCAAAAGCCACCTTCTCTCTTTCCTTTGGAGATAAATATTTTAACTTAGATCCAGCCGTAACTTGAGGCCGTTGCTGTTCTCGTGCTTACGCTTATTCCAGGAATATTTCAAAATAAGTACCTAAGATACTGAGACTTGCAACTGTCATTATAAGTTAATAATATAAAAGCTCGTAAGTTTGAACCTGCGACTGACTAATAAGGTACAAGTTCACCATTAGGCTGTTATGGCTTTTAGTGAGTTGTTGTTTTAGGTTTATTGTGTTATTGATACCTGTTTAGAATACTTGATCTAAAATGTTCTATTTTATTATTATTTGGTAATTAAAATGTCGCTATAAATCAGAAAACAAGTCCCCAAAAATATCCCCGAATGTAATTATTAATGATTGATAAAAACTGCTAATATAAGGTCATAATTATCCTACCTCTGTGCCACCAATGCAACATCAGTCATATAGGCCAAACAGTCCTCAAGTGATAAGAAGGTAAGAAAACTTGGCAAATGACAGGAACATGTAAGTCCTAGAGCGATTAATACTAGAGTAGGGGAGATATAAGCAGCAGACCTATCATGAACTCTTATTGCGACTCAATTGGAAACGTAAACTAAATTGTTTTGCTTTTTCATACCATGACGTCTTAAAGACGCACACTTTAAGTCGTTGCCGAATGAGCGTTCGGAATGGGTCCTAAAAACATTTGAGTAAAAGAGACAGAGTTATTCATAGTTTATATATCGTTGTCGTTTTCAAACACACTTCATGGTACGAAAAGAAAACGATTAGGTACTGACTTTGAATTGAAACCTTTTCTAAAAGTTCATGGTAGGCCAACAGGTATGTTAATGATAGTGACACAATAAATAATGAGAGCAAAAATGGACCTCGTATAGTTCATCTCTGTCTAATCAGACATCATACTTAAGGCTGGCTTCCCTACTCTAATATAAGAACTCTGTGATCTCGAAGTATTTATTTATCAATTTATTATGAATGTGAAGAACTTCGTAAAAAAGTTTGGTGGATAAAACGCGAGTACCCGTTACAATGACTCGGGTAATTCGCGACACAATTCGGTACTGATTATGACGATATTTTGTTTGTTATTTAGAAAGTCTTCTTTTTCGTTACGCGACCTTGTTGTTTATATCAATAGTCGCTTAGTTTACGTTACATCGTAATGAAAGAAAAATCATTATCAAATCGGTTATGCGATATCCAAACATTGATATAGGTTAAGATATTGCAAAAGAATCACTATGATAAAATATAATTAAATTTAACAGATATACTAAGAAATGAGCAACCGCAAAGTTTCTTGCCGGCGCTTCTCTGTAATTTAGCAGCAGTAGAGTTGACGTTTCAAAAGAACTTGTATATAAAGAATACTTTAAATTTTAGTTTCAGTATAATAGATCATGAACACAATTAAGGATACCTTAAAATTTGTTAATTTATCAATTATGGCCTTTTTAAATGTTTTTTTAATGTATGCCGTGTGGTATCCGACTAATAGAATAGACCACCCTCATTTTCTTACCGAGGTGTCGTAAAAAGCGACTAGGATAAGTTGATCCGCCGTGTGGTATCCGGCTGAGTAGAAAAAACCACCCTCATTTCTTACCGAGGTGTCGCAAAAGGCGACTACGGTAAGTCGACCCACCGTGGGGTTTCCGGTTGAGTAGTATAGACCACCTTCTTTCTTACCGAGGGGTCGTAAAATACGACTAAGGAAAGTTTACGTCAGGCTGGCGGCCGCTTGTAAAAGACGTAGCCAAATCACGTGACAACATGTTTTTAACCCGTTGTGCTGACCCCACTTAGAGTGAGATAAGGGCAGGAATATGATGATGATGGCCCTTTTTAATGTGTGATTGAATCGAGCCATGGTTAATGTTTTCATTATTATATTGCCACGGCAAAGTAAAAACCCCGTGTGCTGCGTATTACAAAGGTATGATCCTTTGTATTCAATGTAATGCCGGAAACCATGAATTATTATTGTACTATACTATATTAAAATAATTGCTGTATTACGTAACAAGAGAGTGATATGCTTTAGTAAAACTAGGCTGAAAGGCATCGTATAAGTACAAAAAAGAAAAGTAACGGCATGTTACTATGCCACTGCAGGGCGTAGGCATCCTCTCTCCGTTTCTGGAGAGAAAGGTTGAAGCTAAGACCTACCAAGCTGCTCCAAAGCGAATAGGTTACACACATCCCCAGAATTCTCCAGAGATATGCAGGTGTCCTCACGATGTTATCCTTCAGCGAAAACGTGTGATAAATTGCCATTATCAATTAGATACATAAGTTTTTAATAGAAACTCATTGGTGCCTGTCCGTGGTTTAACCCCATGTTTGGACAGTAAATCTGATGTGAGCGTAATATTCTTACGTTAATTAATTAAAAACGGCAATAAACCTTAAAGTAAATATCCCAACGTTACGCAAAAGTCTCTTTTTTTCAATCGCTATGGTGGTTTGTAGTACGTGCGGTTACTAATCCGGTATATATAGAGTATGAGATTTTGTCAAGAATCGCGGGTAAAAACCAAAATACCATTATTCTACCATTACTTTTGTAGAGTCTCTTAAAGGATAACTCATTTCAAGTTTTGAAATCATTGTTCACAAATAGAATTGAGATAACAGTAAGTTTATTATGACATCTTGCAACGTCAAACGTTTATCGGAATATGTCGGAAAGGTCTGCTAATTGACGTTCAAGCTGATATAATCCCTCTGAATGCAGTACAGTATATTATACTGCAATAAATTTAATAATAACGATGTAATGTCAGTATACTGATATTTCCTATTTATAATAATTGTAATTGTAATGTATACATCGAATAGAACGAAAGATTTTTCAGCTTTATATTGATTTTCGCCATTTTTTCAATAAACTGATTCAGGTCCAACAGATTCACAGCAATATCGGACGAGATGGGCAAGCATACAAACAAGTTTGAGGGTGCGAAATGTGAAATGTAGAGCGGAAAAGCTTTGCTAGCGATGTGGATCGTACGGTTCTAAAGATCGGGCATGTGAAACCGTCTCTGGTATCACGGTTTAGTTACTGGTATTGTGACTGTCACTAGTTATTTAGCTATCAGAGTTTGAGGACCATAACCATGATAGACAACTCACGAAAGGTCTGTTACGCTACAGCTTTTATTTATTTATTCGGATCCTTAATAGCAGTACGCGATAAATCATCCAACACATAATCCGTATAGTTTTAAATTTAATATGTAGTACCAATTATAGAAGAACACAATGATGTGTTCTTCTTAGTTACAACGGTTCAATTATAAACCTAAAATAAGCACAAGAGAATAATGAAAACATAAAAAAAAAACATAAAGGTTCAACTATTTCAACTTTGAAATTAAAATTTTAGTACATTTTTCATAAACGAAGAATCAACATCAGCCCATCACAGCCAATATCCGGTGATAATGTGTCCTTTGTGCAGCTATTAAATAAGCGCGAGAAACGTGATATTGGGGTATTTTGCCCCAGTTTCGTTCAGGCAAACTTGGTCTTAAAGAACAGACAGAATGCGAGGAGGTGTTCGAGGTACATTAATACTAAATCTACAATAACAGTTGTTAATCATCTATTTTTCCATTAAAATTTTTATGGAGAAATTCTATGTCTAGTATAAATCTTCGGAAAGCCAGTGACTTCATTTTTAAATATTCAAGTCTGTCTTTGTACGACACTTAATAATTCGTAGCTTTTAGTCATTATGATTACTCTTTTATATAAGATAGCTTGATTATTAGTTTTCTCTCAACTCAAGACGGGTGTTGAGGTCCTAAGAGGTTAAACTGATGACATCTACTAGAACAGCTTTAGTAGACCTCTCTACTAGAAGAAAAGATGATCAGGACAGGGTTATAAGGGTTAGCAGAATATCGTCAAGTAGAACGACACAAAATCGTTTCACGTTGAAATGTCTTGAGACCTTGATCCAGCAGTGAATGTTTACCAGTTAATAGACCTTTTCATAAACAAAACCAGGAATAAATAAGTTCATATTTTCATGAACTTAATTATGTGATATTGAATATTCCTCGCTTGAAGGCACTTCATCGTACGTTTACACAGTAAAAACTTAATTAAAGTATAACGAATTCGCTTTGTGCAGGCCAATAGCCCCTGAAGTTCAAGGTGGCATTTTTTTTTAAATAAGAACCATGTTATGCTTAGTATCAGTTAAAAAGTACTTTATTCTGTTACTGCACTCTTAAAATCAAATCAATCTGTTCGGTTTGTTCGTTTTTCGTCAATAAAAGACCAGGAAAAAAAACACATTTTCGTATTAACATTATTAGAAGAGGTTTGGCTCAAAAACCGCAGCACTGATCACTTAATGTATGTAATGTAAATTTGATGACTTAATGACGCACAAAGTAAATCCAGACAAAAAATGAAATGTAGGACGTATATATTCCATTCTCTCATTTATTCGTTAAATTTTATACGTTTTTCTTTTCTTTTGAGAATTATTATGGCATTTAAAACAATATTCTTCAGTATTTCCTTTCACTGTCTAAAGCTGCGTGTTGATATAAACATTACTTAATTCCGTCCTATTACATAATTTATAGAATTAAGCGTTACTTTCCGGAGATTCCTAATATAAAAGTAATAATAAAATTATTTTGCTATAGTCCGTGATAAAGTACACAGAAAAAACCATATAATGCTAAATGTAGAGTGATCTATCTGTTTTGATACCTGATACAAGCAGGATTCGTAAAAACGTATGCCCAAACTTCCATCACCGCCACCATAATACCTACACGTTCACTATCACAAACTTAACAATCGTTTCGCTACACACCCGAAGCATCATCAGGAGGACTCCATGTTTTGCGATTCTATCGTGGAGTCATTCTTATCTTGTATGTATTTTTTTACTTTAATTACCTACTTTGTCGATTATAGCAAAATAATTTTACTATTACATTTGTCTGTCTATTACATCAAAACGTAGTATCAGATACTGAATATGAGCAAAAGGGATATTTATTGAAACAACTTACACAATAAGTACCTGTAAAAGAAACCTCTTAAATACTGGTTTATATATCATTTTTTTAAACAAATTATTAATAAATAAATAATAAATAATAAATATATGGGACATTTACATATACTTATGTAAGAAAGCTACGCGATAGGACTGATAGATAACAACAGCATTGTTATAAATAAAATGCAAAATAATGGATGTTTGTCCGATTCCATGTTTTATGCGAATTATTTCACAAACTGTGCCGAGTTTTTCAGTATTACCTCCTTTAACTGTTCACGGCTACAATATTTAAGGTTCAGTAAGTCGTAACGAATGTCTCTTAGTTAATAAATTGTGCCATAAAGTTTTAGCGAAGCGTATCAAGTTCATTGATATAAATAATAATTGGAGTAATTCACTTCACACTGACCTTCTGTTGTTGCCAATGACCGCGTAACAATTTGATATATAGCATATAAGTGTTTGCGAAATCGAAATATTTTCAGTTATTTCAATTAAGTGTGGTATTTGGTGCATGACTAAAATATTTATACCAAATGTATATCTTTCCCGCGGCTTTATCTGATATTGGGACTATAATTTCAAATACTGAAAGAAGAATTAATTTCCGTTTATGCTTAGAGGACATTATTTCTGTACAACTTCCTAGTAATAATAAAAAGGTGTGATAATTGTTTTCATAATGTTTATAGACTACAAATTGGAAAAGATTTGTTCCAAATGATCATAGGGTTTCTGCGAGATGACATGGACGCAAACCAAAATTTCTGTATAATCTAATTATATGTGTAGTAGCATTAATAAAATATGATAATTTTTTCATCAAATGTTTCAACATGTAAGCCTAGTATATCTTATAATCAAGTTAATTAAATATCGGTTTCCTTCAAATTTTTTGCAAAATGTAGCTAGTTACTTAGATTTGTTATATAATCAGCATAAGCTTTTATAAGGTATGCAAAAATTATGATACAATATTAACATATAACAAAAGTTTCGATAATTTTCACTCACTCGACACTCTCGTGATTTATAAAGCATCTCACCGGCCCGGAGAATCTTTCAGACATGTTTGGTTTTTTTTTGTTATAGTATTTATATTTTTGTACTTAATTGAACAGATGTAAGTGGCTAGGGCAATGACTATACTTATAGTCTTGCAAAACATAAAATTACCTCATTTCATATACATTCCAGAGCTTTAATTGCTCAGCGGGTTCAATTACCGAGAAGGCACCAATAAGTTTTTCTGTTAAAAATATGTTTCTTATTGATAATTGTATTTTATTACACGCTTTTAGGTGTAAGAACCATGAGGAAACCTGCATATGTGAGGAATTATGGGGATATGTGTAACCTATCAATGCGCATTGAGGCAGTATTATGGTTACTTAGCTCCAATCATTCCCTCCAAAAATGGAGGGAGGAGGCCTAAGCCCAACAAGTGGTATAGTAAGAGGCCGTTACTTTTAAAACTTTCCAGTAATATTGTCTGTACTATTATAGGTGGTAACATTGCACAATTAATTTAACGCATTTATTATCTGTTTTTGTTTTTATACGTGTGACAGATAAAACCGATTTCGAGTCAACGCTATACTTATTTTAGTCCTCTTATATTTATATATCGGGAGCCTTATATAAAAATCGATTCTAAAAGAGTAGACTCCAATAAATCACTAAGGTTACGTAGTTCAGAGATACAGTAATTAAAAGGCAGATATAAAGACGCAGTACGCTACAGAGGAACCACACTTTTACACCATGTACCATAATTTACAAAGACCTTAATTTAAAACTAAGGCTATTGCAACCATTCTGGGGACTTTTAACAATTATAAATTCAATGGTAGACAACTTGCCATGACCCTATAATAGTATCAGGAACTTTTTTCATGCACAAAAGAACAATCCAACTGATACCTTGAACTTTCAAAGATTTATATTGTTTTAAAATGGATATTTAACACGAAAATAGTGTTAAATAAACTAACATAACAATGGCAACAAATCTTGTCGGTTTCATCAACTATGCATTAGTTGTACGTCATTTCCTGAAAGTTGATATTACTGCTCATCATTAAGATGGATAGTACGTTGGAAGCTTTATTTATTACATTATTATTTACTTATTCTGAAGTGTTGTGTGGTCACGGAAAAATTACACAAAAAAATCATCAGACCTTTGGCGATCTCGCAGGAAGCTAGATGACCTCAAAATAATTGTTTTAGTTTCCTGGATACACGCCTGATGGCACTGTATTTTAAGTTATGTTGGTTTATTACTCATGTTACTAAGTAATATAAGCATTTATCCGATAGACCACCACCATATATAGATGCACCAACTTATCAAATTAATCAACAACAACAGTCAATAACACAGCTAGTTCAAAAGGTGTGAGGATTATTATTAAATTATTTGTATAAGATTATTAAGCAGAAATTTACTTTATTGTACGTATATTTTCTTTATATACCAAAAAGATCGTTTATATATTCGAAACACGTACGTATAAAAGAGATACCAAGTATTCCCGAGTATTCTCGCAAAGTTATTATACCCAAATGCGGTCATCGAATCTACTCTGAAGCCATTCATACTTTTCGGAATCATCTCCATGACCGATTGCAATAACATTCTGAAGAAGTAATATTTTTTCACAATTATTTAACGGGTGGAGAAACTTGTTAAATAATCGTGAAAAAATATTAACAACTTGACTTCGTTATCAAATTACTATTGTCCTTAGTGAGTTCCATCTTAACTTCGACAATTACTTAAATTCTACGTTATCTCATATGAATGTTCAAAGTTCCGAACACAAAACTACTTTTGGCAATTACCTACCAAATTTTTGTTAAAACATATTTCTTATTTTAATTATAATATAATATTTACTTATGTAACTAACGCTAAATGGATAATGGGTATCATAACAACGAAGTATCTTAAATAAATTAGTAGACAAGTCCACTTATCAGACAACAAACGATGCACGCTACGAAGCTAAACAAAGCACTTCATAATTCATGATAGAATCACATGCCTGCTTGACTGACTGAGGATACGATCCATCATAAATGTAATTTTACTTGTAGACGATATCTCGTAGTCCACAAGTTCTTACTATAAAACTCATGTGATCGCGCTGGAATTAATAATAAAAGTAAAGCTCTAAAAACTCTCCTTTATTTTGTTTTTCTTTAAATACAAAGTTATATAGTATTCCTTATTTCAATTTATCAAACGCTTTTCGGTGAAGGAAAACAGCGTGCGGAAATCTGCATATCTGTAGAGAATTCCGCTGATATGTGTAACCAACCAATCCGCATTGAAGCAGGGTGGTGGGTTTTAGCTCCAACCCTTCTCTCCAAAAACGGAAAGCGGCCTATGACCAGCAGTGGGTTAGTAACAGGCCTATATTTTATTATAAGATTTTATTATAAGATATTTATTATAAGATTTCTTAAATTATAAATATGATATAACATCGTTTTGCATGTATCAAATTGTATGTAAAACTATGTGAGCTATTTTTTTTTTTTTTTATATGACAAGCCAACAACATTTATGCATAAAAAACACAAATACAAGAAACAAAATAAGGCACATAGCATAAATATCACAACAGGCGTGTACAATTGATTTTCAACATTTATGACAAATAATGTGGGTGTTAAACATAAAACAAACAAACTATTTAAAATTTAAGTTTTAAAAATAAAAACAATAAATGGAAAAAAGAAAAAAAACATTGTTCATATAAATAAAAGATAATCTATAAGTCTATTTATAGCTGCTGTAGCTGTAACTGTTAATATTTTTGTGTTTTGAAATCTTTACGTAAAAACTCCAGAGTGTCACGATGGAAGCAGTTTATTCTGGAATTAACTATGTTAATGTTACGGTTTTTATTATGTAGGGAGTTATATTGACGACAAAAGCTATATTTGACGCACGCATAATAAGACATAATAAAAATATTCACTGAATTTCTGAGATAGTATTATACGAAACCGGTAATTAAGAGTAAAATTGTTATAATAATTTTTATTTGGTTATCAGGATTACACAGAAATAAATACTTAATTCTTTAAATTTAAAGTGGACTTAAATTTCCAAGCAGAGATTTTAAGGTGATAGAGATCACCTATTAAACCAAATTATAATAGTATTTATAAATCGTATTTGTTATATTATTTATTTAAGTATATTTTTGTATAGACGTCGTATTTTGTAAATACGACGTTAGTTCTATTAATATTTTTTTGGCATCCGCACTGTTTCGATACTGCCAATCAAGCACTCAATATTTCACATTGAATATTTAATAGAATACGAGTAGACACGTTTCATATTGATTTTATTTTTACGTAGATAATAAAATACGACGTGAACAATATATATAAATAAGGTACTGAGTGTTTAGTCGTATTAGAAATTTAATCTGATATTCACTATTCCGCCTGCACATAACGTTTTTTTCAACCCTCATTTCTTACCGAGGTGTCGTAAAAGGCGACTAAGGTGAGTTGACATCAAGCAGGCGGCTGGTCGTAAAATATGTAGCCGAATCATGGGACAACATGTTTTTAACATGTGCCGGCCCCACTTAGAGTGGGATGAGGGCAGGAGGATAATGATGTAAACATTTGAAGGAAAAATATAATGATGTAACAAATTACCATATAATTACTTAGAATAGCTTTGTTTCCTATATTGCACACATGCACTCTATATTTAGGTGCATGATAAGATCGATGCATTCTATGGTTTATATATGTACGTAACAATATATCGCTCACGTTCCAAACAGTACGGAACCGATTCAGGTGGACAGCTCCTGGATGTCCATGGTTCAAGTGTAATGTCAAACTACATAGGGGCCTCAACCTACCCACAGTCACTACCTCTTTGAGCTTCTCAATATCATTCTTTGCTTACCAAAGATATACTCGAACCCTATTATATCAGTGCCTTCAACCAATGTTCCAATTATGTTCACACTGATACACCATTCAACTTTGTCACTTCACATTCAACACATCGAAAATAAAGGCATCTCTCTCAGCTTCTTGGCTGGTGGAGATGAAATCTTAGCTTTCTGGTGGTTTCTAAACCTGATCCCCCCTTCACACAGGCTCACTTCGAAAAATTCCCTAACACTCATAAGAGTTCTAAGCTAATTTAGTGCTTCTACGGTATCACGTTATCCCTAAGGCTGTAAGAAACATTAGTGATAAAAACATATTTGCAGTACAAAAACAAAGTCTATCGTATGTTATGTTAGGTATAAGTATTTTGTAATATTTTAATTTAAAATTAAGTTAATGAAGTTCATCGGCTGTAAATCTAATTATAACTTAAGCAAATATAATATATACAGATTTTAACAAACAAAGTGATTTATTTATACACCTTAAATAATTTTCGTCAGATATTTTCTCGTATATTCCTTACATACGGAATTTTGTATAATTTTATGGTTATTTTAAAATGTAATTTATTCTTGTAAACAAAGTAAACTATCGTGGTACATTGATCTTGGCAGCACGTTTTATTTTCCAACATTACCATTTCCGCAAACAATAACATAAAATAATTTTATGTCTAGTTTCGTAAATACGGATAATGTGTTTAGCTATAAAGTATGTAAGCTACTTAGTGATCACAATTCAACAACAATAAACTATCGTAACTAATGTTTTATCAAACATTAGCGATATAAACTGGAAAAAACTACATATGACATCGTGGGCTAGTGGTAAAAGGAATTAAAGTTTTATTATGAGCCCTGAATATACATTCAGCTCATCGATATGCCGGTAACAAGTTAGTTTGAAATTAGTTTAAGTAATCTGTTTATTATAATTAAATTTATTATGTAATTATCATGTCGAATTTGAAGCAGTGATTGAAATTGGACAATTGGTTTGTTAAAGTATTATAGTTTACAACACATTATTTTTTACAACATGTGTTTTGGAATAAAATTATTGAAATAATTTAGCGTTTGTAGGTAAACCTCAGGTACTGTGGCAGCATGATGCATTTAAACACTTATTTTTGCACATTTCAATTTAAGAAGGTATCTCGAATTTCATCAGGCTTATTACCGATTTTGCATTCAGCAAATATGCTCTTTATGAAAATTTTTAAAGAGTAAATTCGGAATTAGAATTATAAAACGTGAATAGCTTATATCCAATCATTTCAGTTAGCGGTGCGTTAACTTCAAGTTTTGACAGAAAAAATGGAATAATTTAATGTATTTAACCTTCAGAAGACGTCAGAAAGTTTTGTCTATGGAATTGGCTTTAATTATAATTATTAGCATAAAAACTCATGGAACGATAAGATGGAACTTCTCGCGGTTAATCTCATGATTTAATTGTATATAAATGCCCGAGGTAATCCGTAGTTTAACTGTAATTTGCAAAGATAGCTATCGGAACTGGTACTTCACTTGAATACATACATAATATTGCAAAGATACATTTAAAATATCTTACCGGTAACCTGGTTTAGGCTCAATAATAGAATAATTTGACTTTATTAGTGGTAACAACTAATATTAGATTTATAATAAAATATATTTAAATGTTATACATGATGTTTGTATATTATTATTATCATCGTATATTATGTACCTATACCACATTTATGCGAACTCTTTCACGTTCCAGCTCTTTGACAGCGATCTCATAAAGAGATAATATATCGCACGCTTAGTTTTAAAGTGACCTAATTAAAAAAAAGTTGTCATAACTCGCAAGTGTTAAGAGACCCATAACTTGGAAGTGCAAGAACACAATATTTTTTTTTAAAGTTCTTAGCGTGGTGTCATAAATAGCATTGAAATAAGGATTACAATGTATCTAACTCAGTTAAGCGTAAATTTAAATTATTTTAATTTAATACTAAGCGTGCGATATATTTCTATATTTTTATCTATCTCTCTTTGTCGTATGTACTTATAATTAAACATGAAGCATAAATAATCGAAAGTTAGAATGGAATATATGGAAAATAATATTCAAGGTTATCATATATTAAATCGTTTTTATAGAATGATAACTCGTTTCATACCTTTTGATTCTGCCCCTGGTTAATTGACGTCATGAATTAGACAAAAAAATTATAATTATTTATTTATTACAATTATTTTGGTATAGAATGTATTGCATACTCATTAGCTCGCCTAAAACTTTATTCTTGAGCAATTATGACTTAATTACCTACCAAAGTTTGCAACATCGTAAAAATATTAAAATAACTGAATTCGTCTTTCATTGTTACAAAATGAATAAATATACCAAGTTAAAATTTTATGAATTGTTTCAAGTTTATTTTACTTATAAAATTTATTATATTTACTTACTTATTATATACTTATTATATTGTCAAATTGGCCTTAATTAAAAATAAAAATTAATTATTCTATTCTTATATAGTCCTAAGCATTATAATCTACATTTAACATTTTTATCAACCAATTTGAAATATATTATGTTGAAAATGCGTTGAGCATCAAAAAACTTACGTAACGTAGGTTTAAACAACGCACAGGCCTTAGATCCTCTTTTGTAAAGTGCTTTTCGGTAAAAAAAATTCACTGTAAGGAAGGTCCACTTAAATGGGATTTCCGAAGAGAAAAAAAATCATTCGATAGAAAAAAATTTCACATACTAAAGAAAAACTCAATTATGTCATTTAATTCTTTGTCTTATTTATAAACGCCAATAGTTTTTTTCACAATGTTTTGCCATAAACGTGATAAAAGCTTGTTTTTAAATTTAAAGAGGATTAGGATAGGATATGTAATATAATCATTCTTCGTATACTCTGGGCTACTAGCTCTTGATTTGTCCAATGTGTTTGAATGGCACGAATAACCAAGATATTTGACACATGTATACCTATTGTCTGGTCGGAACATTAATTGTGCAAACATTTGATTCAGCTTTTAATTTTAATGTACAAATATTCATGACATGAACTTAAATATTTAATTATTGTTGTATTCAATTTTATTTACATTGTAACAAAACAAATCGAAATTTGTAATTTTTAATATACAGTACAATTACAGAATATACTCTTTGTAAAAACAAATGTAAGATAAGTATTTATCAACAAATTTTATATATTATTAACCAATTTTATATAGGTAAAGGACAGCCTAAAAAAGAGAACTTTTTTTAGAAACATGAAAGGAAAACGAATGAATAATTCTTACATTAAGTAATGACATGGTTGTTGCTAAAGTGTTCTTGTTAGAAAGCAGGCAATCTCTTGAAGTTGACGGTAATATGCTCGATTACGGTTTTCACTTGAGACGCAGCGTGACCACATATTTGTAACCATTGTAAGATTATCTTTGGAGAATTAAAATATATGGAATATTAATAACGATAGCGATGTAAATAAAAAAAAATGGAGCGATATACGCAGAGTATAGAGCAGAAGCTCTTATAATGTAAGAAAAAAAAAGTAATAACACTACAGGAAACGTGATCTATATAGTATAGTTCCTAAGCGTAGATTAGATCCATTAATAGAGGACGTTTGCCAATATAATTAATTAAGTTATAAGCTAATGCTCTACAAATCATGTCTACGTGGGATGAACGCACGAATGTTAGCTCCGTATCTGCGTTAAATCGCTACACTAAAACTATTATCATTAACTTTTTATATTAACTACATTTAAACTATTTTCTACACCATTTTTATTGTCTAAAGAACGATTCAAGCTTTTGCAAGCAGGTGAAGTGCCAAGCGGGTTGCTTAGCACTTCACTTTACAGAGATGTCAAAACGCAGAAGATGATTTTGCACTCAGACTACATAACCTTTGGATTTCAAATGCAAATGGTGCAAACATGATATCTCCTCACAGGATCATATCATAACATAATCATGGGAAACATATAGCTTCTATTGTTGCTAAGAAGAATTAACATCTTTTTTGTATTTAGTAATCCAAAAGGAATATCCAGTTTCTTGTTTTGCTCTATTCAATATTTGGTAATAAGCATACTCAATTAGTCAAAATACAGTCTCGAAGTCATCAAATCCATTCGAGAACGACGATAGAATTATTATACTAAAATAGGGGAGCCTTGGGAAGGCCTGTAAGTGAAGGTGTCACGACAAATAATAAGATAGAAAAAATGAAACTCGTATACTTATTATTGTCTAATCACACATAAAAAAGATAGACAAATAATAAGTCCCATTTGCTGTTTCTTTATTATAATAGGGCAGATTTTAGGCTGGCTTCCATACTCTAGTAATAACTCTATGAGTATGAAACTCTTCTGAAAGATAGAATATCTAAATCCTTAATTCTAAGCTGCCAGTTCCAAACCTTTTCTTAACCGCCACTATTAAAGTTAACTTAGCATTGTTAGTTTAATTATTCGCTCATGAAAGTCTGTCTAAATTCAAACTCTCCCACATATACATAATTTTTTATTACATTACATTCCAATATTTACACATAACTCAAATAAAATGTGTAAGTAAGTCTTAATAAATCTTCCTTAAATCTTAGAAAAAGGCTGCACAATCACCATACCCTACGAGAATAACAATGAATGCTATAGAAAAGAAAGAAGAAGTAATGGATTCCGAGATAAGCATCATCCTTCAGAAGAAAGGCCTTGAAATAAAAAGATTCAGTAAAATAACGTTCCTGATGTCGAAAATCCTCAATAAGGAAAAGGATATTACAAATGTTACTGTATATAAGCTGTATGGCGTATATATCCGCTGATATGGCGCATTCTAACAACACGTAAATGAATGACAAAGAGCACGTGTCCATCACTTACACATTTGCTGAATTTTATGATGATGTCGTGCGATCAGCACTCATTTAGAGCATGCAATGTAGAAACAATTCAAGTAGCCGATGTGCTTTATTGCAAATGTTTAGACTTTTTTTGTTCAGTGGTGTTGCGGTTACTAGCGTCAGAAGCAATTTTAAATCTGGGTTGGGTTAATTAAAGTATTTCCATGAAACTGTTTTGAATTAGGTTATCGGTAGCAAACCTCTTTATTAGTAAATCCTTATATATATTCGTTAAAACAACCTTTTCAGCAAATGTGCTATTATTCCTTGGTGAGATTGGAGCTTAAGTCCAACACGCTATTAGTATTATTTATTGTATAATATAATAATAAACCTATCCAATGAAAATGCGACTGTTTGATAGACATATGTATTGTATCTACAGTTCCATCAATACCAGGCGAAAATACTGAACCCGTCAAATAATTAAGCGTTGCAGTTTAAACGTCTTTAGTTACATTCATAAAGTTCTTACTATATGGCACCTAGCTGGTGTAGACCTAACCATCTGCTACTTTTCCCACGACCAGATATATGTATGTTCCTTTTTTTCAGTATTATCAAAGCTATTCATTTATTCACTTGCGTCCTATAACGTTTTTATGTGATGTAAAAAGTTTCAAAGGTCCTAAGCAAACTCGAAGGTGATCGCCCTGAATTAATTATGGTTTTACATAAACGATTACCATAACTATGATATTTCAAACAAAACATCTACCCAACGTTGATATTTTTATTTATTTATAGCAAGTTAGCTGCTTCAACACTTACATGATAAAGTAAGAAATATAAAAAAAAAATTGTTGTGCTCCCCTAGTAAAAAGTGTAAAGTTAAATTTAGAATAAAATACATAAATTTGCTAAATATTAAGAAGTTATTTATTTTCAAAAAAATATATATCTTATAAAAGTATTTCCAAGTAAGCATTCGACTGAGTAGAATAGACGACCCTTTAAATCTTTCATTAATTTATCAATTAAGGCCTTTTTAAATGTATACCGTGTGGTATCTGATTGAATAGACCACCCTCATTTTCTTACCGAGGTGTCGTAAAAGGCGACTAAGGTAAGTTGACCCGTCGTGTGGTATCGGGCTGAGTAGATAAGACCACCCTTATTTCTTACCGAGGTTTCGTAAATGGCGAATGGTAAGTTCACGTCAGGAGGTCGGCCATAAAATAATTAAATCAACTAACAACATGTTTATAGCATATGCTGAACCCACTTAGAGTGGGATAAGGACAGGAGAATGATGATGATGACAAGAAGTATTCCAAGTAAATCAATTAAAAATCTATTATTCGCGTTTTTTATATTGGTACCACAGGAATTTGCCTCTGACAAAAACTCTAATTGCCCTGGATTGAAACTTCCTAAACCTTATTAAAATCAAACGTTCCAACCACTTCATCATCCACGAATACACGATTCCATTAAAATCCGTTGCAATTCTATAGAATTTAATTCTTGATAAGGTTTATTATTGTTATTAATGGGTATATGAAAGAGAACCTCGTAGCAAAATAATTTTATTATTACTTTTGAAAGAGAACCTCTACAAATTACAATGACTGTTTATTTTTTGTCGTGGGATATGTATAAAAAAGTTACTGATTAACTATTCAAGTATGTACTTCCAATAAAAACTAATATATTTCATTTAGTAGTTAGTATTCGCGTATACTTGGGAAAGATAAATGTTTGAGTACTTACATTTCTCCGTAATATTGTATATACGTATTAGTATAAACCTCCCAACCTACTTAAGTGAAAGTCGAGTGGCTCGGTTCCTGACTATGTTAAAGAGGTTTATTGTTTACGTAGGATTTTAATCTACTTAGAAATTGTCAGTATACATTTGCTTTCATTAGATATATATTTTACATATACACATTTTATTTATAGAATTAGGCGTCACTTCGCAGAGTTCCATAATATAAAAATAAAAATAAAATTATATTGCTATATATATAACCCGCGATAAAGTACATAGAAAGTATATATAATGCTAAATGTAGAGTGGACCATCCGTTTGTATACCCGATACATGCAAGATTTGTAAAAACGCATGCACTACACACCTACTTAAAGTAGGACTACGAAAAACGTTTATAGAGATGAGAAATAATTGGGAGGTCTATATGGAGGTCAACGTTCCATATAAACTACGGACAACCTGTGGCTGTCCGCATGAAACTTGCAAGGTTTTTGTTTTTCACATCCAAGCTGTCTATTCAATCTCAGAAGGGGTCTACCTTTTTAAAAGATTCAGTGCTTGAGGAGTGCGCCTTATACCGATATCGTTCCTTTGCTGCGAAATCATAAAATCAAATCAAATCCAATCCATCTACCAACGGTATACATAGCATCATTCTGAATGGCGTGCGATTTCATAGTTCAGTACATTAAAACTTCTCTACACACTTCAACTAATCTTTTGCCCTTGGTTAATATAATGAAATCGAAATCGTAAGACTGCCTTCTCATCTACTTAACTTACTTTTATATAAAATATTAAGACTGTGAGATATTTTAATATCTTTATATTTATCAGCCGTATGTGAATTAAGTTTTTCTTAATCGGCACTCAACTCGGCGATTTTTTGCCGAGTAGGTTTTTTATTTTACTTATGAAAAATTAAAGTGTCGGCAAATGACGTTATGGCATAAACGAACGGGCACTTACTTAACATACATACAACTTAAAACGATAATATACTGGTATTTTTGAGTATTACTTAAGCATCACAATAATGAAACTATTATTTACTCAAGAGATGATAACATTTGGAATCTCTAGGTAGAATAAATCTGCTTTATGGGCAAAAAAGAGTACATAGCTTTTGCTTAAAGTAGGAGTCTCTAAGTAGAAATCACCTTGATGAATGCCAATCTTCGAAAAGAGATGGCATTTGTTGTTATGTTTAAATTTTGTTTTTGCACATATTTTCCTTACATAAAAGGCCGCCAACATTAATGACATACATATAATAAATTTTCCGCTACGGACACATTAAAAAAAGTGTCGTTTCTACTTCTAATAATATTGTATAGCATATTTAGGTCTATATACTGTAAAGAGAAGGAAGTGCGCATTTTGACTGAGAAATACTTTTTAATATTATATAAAAATATCGTTGTTTGTTGTTCTATCACGTCGGAGCTGACCAGCAGATTAATGTCATCTTTTTTAAGGAGAGTACTATGCTAATGGCTGGTCACATAGGCTTATTATTTTTACCGTGGTATCGGAGTTTAAGAAAGCGAAGTCCCGGGCAGAAGCGGAGTTAAGCACGACGCTAACACAAAAGGAACAAAAGGGCGGGAAAAAAATATCAGTATCCGCAAACATAATCTATAAAATCCAAGCGTGAACAATATAAATATTTTAGATATAACGTGTTTTTTCAATATGTTCATAAGGTATTTAATAAATAAAACCCGGCAAACGAAGCCCCAACGCCAAAATTTTTTTTTTCATTAGTGGATTATTACACCTTACGACGATCATGCTAATGAATCCTAATAATGTGTTTATTTTGCGATATCCATTCCTTTATAGGTACCTACAGTTTTAGTGATAAAGACCCGTTATTAAAAGCTTTTATTTAACTTGCCGTGTATGTGAATGTGGAATCTTGCAAATTAAATTTGACCTACTTCCCGGTGTCCGATTGAGTTGAAATTTTACATAATGGTCCAGTCTCGATGACGTATGATAAGCACGACCTGATGCTACTGCCAGGATTGGCTCCAGACGAGGGACTTCTTAACGGTTAACAGTAGGGACATGAAAATGTGCTAAAAAAATTTTAGCTTGGACTTTGACTTGTTTTTGTCCTTAGGTTTAATAATTTAAAACTAATTGGTATTGCAAGTGCTTATTACTTATTAATGCTCTTGTTTATTATTTTATTACAGTCCGAATAAGGTAATAAATTTCACTAATAAGTGCACAATTAATTTACGTGATTGAGTGAAAAATGATATTAAAATAAGTCATACCAAATAATGTAGAATTTGCACGAATTTTAGGTATTTCAGCCCTTATGTTTGCTTTCTATAGCTAATTATCAGCCAAAAAAAAATTGCATATCTAATCATCTAGCTACTTCCTTACTGTATTTTAGGCAGATTTGTCTATATTTAAATTTGCATCGACAAAAAATTAACAAAGAGCCGAACTGGTATTTATATTTAAATGACCTAATTATATAATAAGTTATTAAACTCTCTATAACTAATATATTACATGTTTAACTTTTTTTATATTTTAATGTTGTTTGTAGAGCGGATTTAAATGCCAGAATTTATAATGTACCTTTTGGTATTATTTACTTTACATTAAAAAAATATATATATTTATGAAAATTTTCATGAAAATAACGAAAATTAATGAAATATAGAAAGACAGATTTCAAATAGAAGTCCATTCAATCATAATAATGTAGTTATTTAAGGGTTAACATAAAATAAAGTAAAGTAAATTATCAGTAACATCTGGGTAAACTGGACGAAAACGGGAAAATTGAAAATATTTTTAAATTTTATTATTATTTCAAATTTACTTAATAAAAATAAAATACCTTGACAGACTGCGAAAACAACAAGCGCTGATATTAGTAAACACATAACTGCACTTTTAAGAGTCGATATATTTTGGCGCCAAAACAGAACACAACTTTCAATACTCAGTACTCAGTATGTAGTTAGTTACAAAATAGGCATGATGCATATTGTACGCCAAAAACGTCAGCGCGACTTTGTGACGAGACAACAGACTGGCCGAGGTAACAAACCGCTGCCCTGCTTATAACTGCTCTGCCTTTCATGAAAGGGCAACAGCTGTTTTCGAAGCGAAATTTTCCGGAATTTAATATTATTTCCTTTTAATTGAAGTGCAAGTTCTGATGTAGATATGGATTATGAATATAAACTATTAGCAAATTTTTTAATTAGATTGAATAAGAGAAATTACTGAATCAACGTATTTCTCATTTAGGGTTGTAACGCTTTTAGTTCGCGGTAAGTTTACATTTACTGAATATTGTCAATGATTATATGTACTTAATTAAATTCTTTATCAATTTTAGTTTTCAATATTAAGAAAATATGTTATCGTAAAAAAATCTTTAAAGAGGCGTTAATACATATTGTTTAACTAAGATTACATATTGTTTGCTAAGAAGAATATCTTGTTGATCCTTGTGGATAAATAAGGTGGATAAATTTACAAGAAAATCCTTAGGTATTTCGCGAATTGGATCGGTAATTTTTTTAGGATCAACTATGTAAGTTTTAACTTGATATTTTTGGAGTAAATAAACCAGTGTAACTTACATCAAAGTTTCAATAAGCAATATGGTTATAATATTATACTAGAGTAGGCAGGCCTGAAAGTAAGTGTCGAAACGAATAATTTTAAGAAAGAAACTCATTTACTTTCTTATCTTAGTCCAATTGGAATATAAAAGGAATTTTCGTGTCGAATATGACGAAATAACATTAAAAACGGTTTTTTTAATGTTTGTGGGACAAAACAGAACTTTCAATGTTTCAAATTTCAATGTTTGTGGTTCAGATAGAGATATATGAAAATTAATTTTCATTTACTTTTTGTGCTAAGTTAGTTATTCTTTATGTGTCATCAAAATATAAAATTACATTTAACAGCCCCGAACATAACTGCAAAACATATGAGCAAAACTTTTTGCGTAAAGTCTCTCTCTGAAAGATCTGTTAAGTGTGGTCTATTCTAATCTTTATATTAAATCAATAATCCATTTAAATTTTGAAGATAGGCAACTTTGAGGTCGATACGGCTTGGTTGTGATATCGAATCATGTCGTTGCAACACTTATCCAAATTAGGATCTGGATTATTAGTGATTTTTGATCTCACAATTAAATAAGGCCGCACTTTGGAAAGCACGTTAAGCTATTTCATGGAACTTACAAATAAAGTTAATAACTTTAGAAACATATTCTTCAGTCCACTTCAAAATGCAAGGTTTTTTTTTATAATACCTATAATATTTATAATAATATAATTTTTATAATACATATGTAGTAGTAGTAGTAGTAGCAGCCTGTTACAATCCCACTAGGAATAAGCCTCCTCTCTCCGTTTCTAGAGAGAAGGGTTGGAGCTAAGACCTACCACGCTGCTCCAATGCGGATTGGTAAGTTACACATATCCCTAGAATTCTCTAGAGATATGCAGGTTTCCTCACGACGTTTTCCTTCACCGAAAAGCATATGATAAATTGCAATTATCAATTAGACACATAAGTTTTAATAGAAAAACTCATTGGTGCCTGCCCGGGTTTGAACTCGTGTTCCCCTCGAAAGAGTCGCACGGTCTCGCCACTGGGCTATCACAGCTCACTACACACTACACAAAACACTATATTATATTTATTTCTTAAAACTAAATTCTTATTGAAAGGAAAGGTTTTAATAAGAGATCGGAAATAAAAGATTTAATGGACTTCACACATTTATTGTATTTTTGTCTAATAAAAATACTTTATAATAAAACTATCATATTATAAGGATATATACAGCAATTGACAGTCTTGCTGGTTGTACACACCCACCAGAACACATTATTTTCACAAAAATGCTTTTAGTGCACTTGAAAATTTTCCAACTCAATTATTTTAACCTAAATTTACAGCCCTAACCCGCGCATTAAATTAATTTTTATAGGAAAGTGGAAAAAAATTGCCGTAATAAACACCATTCAATGGTTATTCTTATGTATTGCACTATTGAAGCGGAAATTGTTACAATAAATACAAGTGAGTATACAAATATAAAGATTCTTTTATCCTGACATTTCAATACAACTAATCGAACCTCAGGCTAGCGTAGTTAAGCACTTTATAAATTTGTTTAGGCACAATTCGTTTTTCAACCAATAACATCTAACTAGTCGATTTACAAATCTACAATGCATTGACATAATATAATTAATTTAAATGACTTATGAACTCACTTATCATAAATAAATCACGTTAGAAGAGAAAATAAAGACATTGATATATTACAAATGATGAATACAACAATTGTAACACACGCATGTATGTGGTCACAAACACGGTTTCTTTTCAATTTTTCAAAATGGACTACTTATTCTATTATATAATATTTTATATACAAGAGACGAAACTAAAATTGGCTAAATTATAATTAAATGAAACTCATTTGTAACGTTCATCTTTCAAGACAAACGCAATATTTTATCAACGTTATTGTCAATTATGTTTTATCAAAGACAATAATTAATGAAATATTGTCTTGGTTATATATCTAAACGTAAACTCGACGTTTTAAATTATGCAGGTGTTGAAAAACATAAAGCTAACGCAGAGAATTATTAACTTTTAGATTATTAAATTAAATAGGAAGACATTCATGTTAACACTACATCTCTCTCAATATTAATTTATAAACAGTACATTAAAAAAATGCAGTTTTAGGAAGTTGCTTCTACAAGTTCGAGATTTTTTTATCTCGTATTGTTTGTAAACGAATAAATTAATGACAAATTCTATTCAAGTCATCATTTTTTCATCATAAATAGTTTTCTATTTATGCATCCTATTTTTTTAAAGCCTTTTTTCAAATATGTCTTAAAGGTAAAAGATATAACGTTTATTTACAGTTTTCGCTAATTTCTCTTTGTAATTTCTTTGTTCTATACAAAGCCAGTTAGGCTAAGTAGACCTTAAAACCAAATTTTATAAGTCAATAAAATAAATGTAATTAGTCAGTGATATTAAAAATTGCACAATTGAATCGGGTCAAATATTTCCCGTCTCTAAATCGAACTTATATAACATGCTTTTGAAAATCAGGATTATAAAATAATATATTATCGACAAATCTTATATACTTTTTTTCATTTGATAAATTCGACTTAACTATCCTAACAATATGAAACAATCTACAGTTCTAGACACAGCATACATAGTATGTACATTAGTAACTATATACAAAAATATAATATGACAAAGTTGTACCAGAGTAGCAATTACAAAACTGTGCTTAGAATACGCGGTTTATGTGTCCGTCGTAATATTAATCGTACTTATCAAACACATGTACTTCGCTTACACTTTGCCTTTATATTAATGTCGGACTTGAATACAGTGAGAAATAATCGGCCACCATGTTATAATCATTTAAAAGATATAGAAGAAGAAAAGAACGATAACCTAATATGGTATCGTTTAATCAACGTTATAACATTCTACGATGGCCATTGGTGGACGAGTTTAATCATCAGGCATATCATATTACAAACATGTTATCACATGATTTAGCTGCGTCAACAGTCGTGTTTTACGATCCCTCGGTAAGAAAGAGGTGGTCTATTCTACTCAACACACAAGTTTTCCCACACGGTGGGTCAACTTGCATTAGTCGCCTTTTACGATACTCGAGATTAATATGTGAAGTAATCATAAAATTAAAAATACACATTGTAGACCCAGTTTTGCATACGGAACGCTCCATTTAGTCAAATCTTAAAGAGATAAGGCAGATTCAAGCGGCGAAATACATGAATACAGCATTGTGGCAGATTTATTTCTCTAATGCCTGTTTCACAAGCTAAAAGAAGTCAGACAGCATTCAATATTTTGTACTTTTGAACGTCTTCTACTCTGCTTAACTGTCAAATAATGAACTTTAAGCTCAATACCATTATTAATGTTTATGGTCAAAATACGCTTAGATTAATTCTAAGGTATGTTCACTACGACCGCAGACTTGGTAACTGAACATTCTTATTGTCAAGAAGCGCATCATCATATTCAAAATAATTAGGGGTCTGCAGGCCTAACATGAACTCTTATTGCGACTCAATTGAAAACGTAGACGAAATTTTGCTTTTTCATACCATGACGTCTTAAAGACGCACACTTTAAGTCGTTGCCGAATGAGCGTTGGGAATTCCTCCTAAGAATAATTTATAGAATTAGGCGTTACTTTGCGGAGATCCATAATACAAAAGTAATAATAAAACTATTTTGCTATAATCCGCGATACAGTAAATAGAAAATATATATATAGTGTTTAATGTATAGTGGACTATCAGTATTTTCATACGATACGTGCAGGATTCGTAAAAATACATGCACAAACCTCCACCACTTCCACCACAATACACAAGCACTACACAGGTTCACTTCACTATCACAAACTCAACAATCGTTTCGCCCCGCAACCGAAGCATCATGAGGAGATAGACTCCACGACAAAATCGCAAAGCGAAGTGTTATCCAAACAAGCGTTGTTATATAGTACTTGGTTCATCCCCACCCTTTATTTTACCTCGGAACACGTGCAACAAGCTTGAACTAGAGACATTTATCTGCTCGTTAATGAGGGTGCCATTGTTATGCTTAATGATTCCTAATTGTTCCTCCTAAGAACATGTGAGTAAAAGAGACAGAGTTATCTATAGTTCATATAACGTTATCCTTTTCAAACATTACGACCCCAATGCAATTCACATTGCATTGTCGTGGTTTACGTCTTCAATTAAGTAGCAATAAGAGTTCATGGTAGGCCTGCAGTTCCTATTATATCTTACACAGAATTACTGCACTTATGTTATAGGTGTAAACAATATTGCAGTAACAGTATTAAAACAAGAACTGTTTATTATCAATGAATTCCAATTGTACAAGTTAATAAGTGAAATACGAAGTTAATAATGTAATAAGAGAAACTACGCTTTTGATGTAAATAACATATTAAATAAATATAAATAATAAATAAACATTGTTAGTTTTTTGAATTTAAACTATCGTGAGTGGTATTCATTATTAATGTTGAGAAACCGGCTATACTCACGTCTTATTTTATCGGATGAGCCCGACTAGTTTCAAGTTTACGGGGCTCTTATTCATGAGCTCTTTACGCGGTGTTATCGCGGCGGGAACTGAGTTCAGTTGAAACTAGTCGGGCTCATCCGATAAAATAAGACGTGAGTATAGCCGGTTTCTCAACATTAATAAACATTGTTAGGAAATATAACGACGAATACTTACATTCTTATGAATAAATATCCAATTCAAGTTGGATCAATGAGTTTTGTATCACATGATATCAATTATTTGAGAAATAAATAAATACTCGGTATATGATGTTTTCAGTAATTGTGCGTGATTAAAAAAACATGGCCGAACTGTTCTTCGAGTAACGATTGTATTTAATTTGATATGTTTTTAGAATCAAGTGACATGATGCAAATATTGTGTGAAGCCCCTGTGAAAATCCTTATTTACATTTAAACTCGTGAGTTTGGGAAAATAGCTTTATGTCGCATCTATTCATTCAACTATACACCATGTCACAAAAATATTTATTTTCAACTTGTATATCAATTTAATCATAAATATATTTATTTGTACAAGAGATTTTACATTAAAATATTTACAAATTAAAACAACAAACCACCTCTTACTTCTATACAAATTTTATAAACTAACTAGGGCTGTAAAGTAGAAGCTTTATATATAAAACTTATATAGAACATTCGAAAATTAAAATGTATTCACTTATATTATCATCGACGTTTCAAATGGACAGAAAAGCAGTAAAACCCTCGGATAAAACTATTTCACAAAGCTTAACATTATGAATTTTAAATAAAATCCAACTTATGTAACCAACAAAAAATATAGTGATGATTAAATTATTAGATATTAAAATTGTCCAATCTGAATGTCAACATATAAAAAGATGTATCCATAATTAAAGTACTTTTTATACCGAAGAATTTTAGTAGTACAAAAGTAATAATAAAATTATTTTGCTACTATCAAAGCCCCGCGGTTTCACCCGCGTCCATACAGATCTCGTGGCAGAGGAAAGTCTACGAAGTCGGACTATAGATTTATTTTGTAGATTAATTAATTATAAAAAAATGGTTATCATTAGTATTCTTGGAATAAGAGCTAAATCAACAAATGCAGGCCCTGCTATAACGGTCGGTACAATAAATTTGTTATGGCATTATTTGCTTTCGATATACATTCTTAAAATCGTAATATCTTTTGATTGGGATGGCGGATTTTAATAATTTAAATAGTATTTTACTGGTATTGAAACCGTTATTAATAAAATATCATTTAATGGGATAAGGATTAATACAGAGATATGAATAAAATGGTTTGATTATTGTCGGCACTTTTACCAACTTTTAAAATGTAAAAAAGTAGTTATATTGGCATAACTATAATAGTTAGACATATGGTATCGCGGACTTTTTTATGGATATTGATACGTTCTATAATACTGTAGAACATTTTTTTGTTCTATCATCAATAGTTTCCGCAGCGCACGCGATGAAAGATGTTTACGACTAAATTTTTCCCAACTTATTACAATTTTATTAGGAATCCCTATTATTTTTGAAAATGACATATCAGGCGTATAGAAACAAAGATGGTTAAGTCCACAAAATTTCAAAATTAAGATTTAAATGGCAGCACAATCTTTTCCGTGTCTATATTTACCCCAATTAATTATTTGTTACTAATTCTGATAAATTCCAACTGTTATTTGAAATTGAAAATTGACTTCAGAAACAAACCTAGTAAAGTCCCAAGCGAATTGAGTTCCAAATCGCGTAAAGTCCATTTCGACCAATAGGAAGGCTCTATTTGGCTAAAAACTGTCATATCTGCCATTGGCGTTGTAATACTTTTTTGTTGAGTTCGCGTTCTCGTATTTTATTATATTTAAATGGGACAAACTGTTATTTTGTACAAGATTTGTGGTATTTTGAAGAGATGGATAGCCACCCGTCCAGACTCGACAAAAATGAAGCCAGAAAACGGACAGCACAACCACTTAAATGAAAGAAAAACATCGCAAAGAAAAACAGGTAGTTTCCAGGGTCGGACTTAAAGAGTGCCTATTTATTGAACTGAAACGTAATTAATAATGATACCAATTAAGCTTGAAAGTATTTCAGGTACTGGGCAAAATTGTTGCCGAAACTCCCTCAATGCTCACATAGCGGCAAAAAAATTCAGTGCAATCTTGTCACATTAAAAATGTTGCGAATGTTGTATGAAGCTTTTTACAAAAATTCAGCATTACGGACTTATATTGCAATTTTTAGATGTTGATTTTAAATAGGAATACAAATTATTATTAACTTACTTTTATTACCTACACTACAAGTTGATTACTATCTTTTGTTTTCTAACAGGTAAATTCCTAAATCCGTCCCCCTACTGAGAGTTGGAAACAAAAATAGGAAAGTCCTAAACATTTGGTTACAAACATAGTTAAGTCCAAGACTTAGAAACAAAACTGGGAAAGTCCATCTTAAATTTAAGTTTTTACTAAAAAGTATTGAATTAGCAGTGACAAAAAGCATATAATTCCTTAATATATTATATTCTGCATACATAAAATAAGACTTAACATTAGAATAGTTGCTAATAATTGAAAAAAACGTTTTTATCTTTTTCTGAAAAAATTTGCGCTGTGGACGTAACCATCTTTGATTCTATACGCCTGATATAGCCTATGTTGCTCAGTGAAGAAGCAGCTTTCCAATGGTGAAAGAATTTTTGAAATCGGTCCAGTAGTTTTTGCGTGAAAACGTAACATACATACACACAAACAAACATACAAATCTTTCCTCTTTATAATAGATAATCCGCGATACAGGAAATAGAAAATATATATAGTGTTAAATGTATAGTGGACTCCGTATTTTCATACCCGAAACGTGCAGTATTCGTAAAAACACATGCACAAACCTCCACGACAAAATCGCAGTCACGACAAAATCTTTTCGAGCAATAAAAACGTGTAGTCCACCTTAAATTTAGCATTATATATATTTCCTATTCACTGTATGGCGGAAAAAAAAAAGCTGTGATAGCCTAGTGGTGAACCGTACGCATTGGAGCAGCGTGGTAGGTCTTAGCTCCAATCCTTCTCTCCAAAAACGGAGAGAGGAGGCCTTAGCCCAGCAGTGGGCATAGTAACAGGCTGTTACTATACTACTACTATCGCGGATTATAGCAAAATATTTTTATTATCACTTTTGTATTATGGATCTCCGCAAAGTAACGCCTAGTAATTTTAGTAGTTCATTTGTAGTAGTCAAGAAAATGGATATTGAATTCTCTTTTATAGAACATAATGATGTTCGCTCCATTCGTCATTTATATTTTGTAAATAAGGGTATCTTTAAGAAAAGCTCATTTAACTATTATTCTCATTGGTCTCAATACTTAATTATATAGAAATATATATCCATTTGGCATATAAATACTGTCCGGAAAAATTAAGAGAGATTAAAATATACTTAGCAGAATTGTGTTATATTCTCATAACTTGTTATACTCTATTTTTGTATTAACTTACTTAAGCAAATATTTTGTACATTGATAACATATATATAAAAAATTGTAGGATTTAATCGCAACATCTTGAGTTATTACCTAAAATGGTTCCTAGTATAGAATTTTATGTGAAAACAGCAAGTATAAATTGTATTTTTCATTTGTATAATATATACAAATAGAAAAAAAGATTAAAACAATCTTATTGAGTGAGTAGTTTGATGTTTTTTTAGCAAGTATTTGTAATATTTTTTGATCTAGTTTTATATTGTATAATGTTTTTGCTATCTTTTTAGTAACGCTTACAATTGTATTGTTGAGTTGTTACAATGGTATACAATAATCTTGTCATATGTTTTATGGAGACCTGTTATTAATACTGTAATATACCTGTAATAAGTGATTGTAATCAGTCCCTGTCCAAATGTTACATTAGATTAGTTCTGTATTGTTATAATTGCTGCTAGTATATCTTAAATAAATAAAAAAAATAGCATGTCGGTCCTTTTAATAAAATTATTCCTTACAATCATGCAAATATCATCTATATATAGCCTGAAACTATAATAATTTTGTTAAATGAACTTTACTTCATTCAACATTTTTGTATAATCGATAACTCAGAACATTCTAAACTCATATTTATTGATTTTTTTTACTATAAGCAACTTAAATGTCATTTCTATACAAATTTTGTATATATTAAAAATATATTTAAAGAATATAAAAGCATGAATAAATATGGTTTTGAATATATTATTCCTATTTTTTTGGTTTTTATAAATTTATTTTATTGTCGCGAATCGATCGGTGTAAGTTAAAGTTTAAGTTAAAGTTTTAAGTTTCGTCATAACAGTTCAAAAATCCCTTTGGTCTCAAAATTTGCGTCGTTCTGTAATAATAGTGTATGTTAGTGGATTACAACGGCAGAAAAACAAAATGATTAAAAGTTATAAAAAACCTTTAAACCACTGTAACTTTCCGTGTTGTATTTCTGTATCTTCACGTTTTCACGTAAAAAATATATTAACGTCACAATTACATAGTGATATTTAATTGTCGACCGTAGTAGGCTTACGTCAATAAGGAGTAAAATAAATGTAACTAATAATTTTGTAACTAAAGTTGATAATAATAATTAATGTAATTATTAATTAATATTTATATATATATATAATAAATAAATGTTAGTCTGTATCTCTCTTATAACCTGCGAAACGTTAGAACCGATTTTAATAAAATTTTCAGATAATCTTTATATTGACTGAAGTAATTGACGGTTACGTTTATAAAAGTAGCGGCCTGTTACAATCCCACTGCTGGGAATAGGCCTCCACTCTCCGTTTCTGGAGAGAAGGGTTGGAGCTATGACCTACCACGCTACTTCAATGCGTATTGGTAGGTTACACATATCAACAGAATTCTCTAGAGATATGCAGGTTTCCTCACGATGTTTTCCTTCACCGAAAAGCGTGTGATAAATTGCAAATATCAATTAGACACATGAGTTTTAATAGAAAAACTCATTGGTGCCTGCCCGGGTTTGAACTCGTGTTCCTCTCGAAAGAGTCGCACCGTCAGCTCGTTACGTTTATATATCTTTGAAATTCCTAGTGATTTAATCTTACATAATATACACCACAAATTATAGATTTATCACAAAGTTTGTGTTTAATTTGACGAAACTGTAACAAAAATTATAATAATTATACTATTCTTTGCTGTTATGTATTTTCCGTATTAAGAAAATAGCAACGTTATGAAAAATAAAATATTAAATGTATTAAAAATCAGTAAAACAATGTCCCATTCCAGGTTTGTATCATTTGTCACACACACACACACACACACACACACACATATGTGTGTGTGTGTGTGTGTGTGTAAATGTGTGTATATATAAATATATATATTCGAAAAGGTCAATTAAAGTCAGTACTGTTGAGAGATATTCTGCGCAACGAAATAAAGTAACGCCTTTATAAATAGTACAGATAGTCAAGTCTTTAAGTTAAAAAGTAATGGTTTATCATCAGATTCGTCGTTCCCAGATTTTTTTTAACCTTAGAAAAAGAAGCCTAGAAATACAATGAGCAAGTGGGTATAAAAAATACGCCACGTTTTGTTTTGTTTGAATAATTTGTTGTTCATTAGAGATAAAAAAAACAATGTTTCAAGTCCTTTTACTAATTAGGTATAGTGAATAAGTAAGTGAATGCATATTGAAGTATTTTCCTATTTGTTATTTTTGGTATTCAGTAAAAAAATACACAATTGATAAGAATATAAAACAATTCACGGTTTTAATGTTAAATTCACAATTACTAAGAAAGTAATGAATTGTATTATAGATAAACTGTAGTGTACATAAATGTGACACCTTGGTTTGTTTATTTGATCAACTTTTAAATTTTTATTGGATTTTCCAGTTTTATCAATCTTATGAGGGCTTAAAGTTTGAAATATAAAATGTATTTCGTGTGTTTGTTGAAAAGTAAGAGTGGGACAGAAAGTTGTCGTTCACAGTTCAGTGTATGGAGCTCATATAAGAGCCTTACAGACAAAGTCTTAGTGGAAAACTAGTCTTTACAGTAGTAGTAAACAGTTTTCTATATTAAAAAATATGCGACGCACCTTACCATACTGTTTATAATAACCTTTAATATATTATATTAGAAGGAACCCTTATTTTTCATTAGGATCACTGTGCTTAAAGTTAAAAAAAGTAAAGTAGTGGCCTGTTATAATCCCACTGCTGGGAATAGGCCTCCTTTCTGCGTTTCTGGAGAATGGTTGGAGTCGGTAGATTACACATATCTCCAGATTTCTCCAGAGATATGCAGGTTTCTTCACATCTTTTCATTCACCGAAAAACGTGTGATAAATTGCAATTATCATTTGGACACATAAGTTTTACTAGATAAACTCATTGATGCCTGCCCGAGGTTTGAACTCGTGCAAACCATCGAAAGAGTCGCACGTTCTCACCGCTGGGCTATCACTGTGCTTAACTTACAATCCATTGTAGAGATCAATAATAAAATCCATAGAAGAGACCCAGATCTTGCGGAATAGTAAAAAAAAAATTATACATCCATAAAATGTAACGAGCACAGAATAAAATGATTAAAACTCTAAAACCAACGTGGTAATATGTACAATATAGACGAATTTTTAAATAAATATATAAATATAAATATATTTGGAAGTTCAATTCCATAATCATTTTGCCATAAACCTTACATTTGGCTTTAAGCCATTGATTATTAGCACTATTATCTGATATTAAATGTTTATTACACATTATTCTATCTGTTTTTTTTTCGAAATATATGCTGTTAGCCCTAAAGGCTATTACAAAGAGACCGGGCGGGACGGACGAGCGTAGAAGCATAGTCGAGGTTGCGAAATGCAGAGAGTAGAGCGCAGAATCGCAAACATAGAAACACGTCATCTAGGACGGTTTTTGGATGCGTATATTTTCGGTGGTCAGACCTAACTGAGATGTAGGTGGAAGCAACTGAAATAAGGGGGTGTACCTCAGATTTCTCGAAGTAAGATTTCAAAAAACGTTTAACTTGTAGAAAAGATGAGAGGTGCAAGATTGGGATGGTATGGACATGTAATGAGGAGGGATGAAAATCATGTGACTAAACGAGTGTTGATATGAATGTGGATGGATATGTGACTAGAGGGAGGCCTAATAAGAGATGGTTGGAATGTGTGAAGTATGACATGCATATAAAAGGAGTAGCGCCAGAGTTGACGAATGATAGAAGAGAATGGAAGAGGAAAACATGTACCGCCCCCCCTTAGAGTGGGATAAGGGTAGGAGAAAGAAGAGGTAAGGAGAGTCAGGTCAACGTTGCGCATGAACCACGGACAACCAGTGCCTGTCTGCATGAATCGTTTCTGTAGTCTATGAAGTATGGTATATCCTTGTTGCAGCGTAAAAGATTAAAGAAAATGTTGCATATATTAACAGCCCATAATAATTCCAGAGATGGACGAAATAGAGACACTCAGCTGCTATACTCAAATATATATTTTGCAACACATGCAAAATGTCTGGGCGTATGCAAGTTTCCTTGCGAATTTTTGCCTTCACAGTAAATTGCATGATTATTTGTTAATATCAATCAAGCACATTGTGTGCAGTGGGACCGCGTAGCTCATTCCAGAGGGAATACGGGTTCATTTCCCAGGCATACAACATGTTTTTCTATGGAAAATGCTTCTAATTGATATTTGCAATTTACAACACGCATTTCGGTGAATGAAAACATAGTGAAACCTGCATATCTCTATAGAAGTCTGAGTATATATGTAATCTATTAATCCACATTGGAGCAGCATAATAGGCTTAAGCTCCAACCTTCCTCTCTAAAAGAAGAGGGGCTTATATTGCACAATGGAATAGTAAAAGGCCTTTACTTTACTTTAACATTGAGTTTAAGAGGTGGTCTGAGTTGGGTACGAACTATACCCTTGCTATAAATGCCATGTCAAAGTACTACTAGAACATACTGTATACATGTTAGATTGTAAACCCCATCACACTGTATATAGCTATTCTCATAGTTTCCTGGGTCTGGGATAGTAACAAGATGTTAGTTTTGTATAGAATTTCAGAGGGGGTCTAAGCTAGGAGAACTCTTGATAACGATCAGATATATAATTAGATCCTGGGTAAATACCTGTAATATGTTAGGTAAAAGTACTACCGGTACATACTGTATATATTTGTATGTAAGTGACCCCATCACACTGCTAATCAGTGGTCTCATAGTTTCATAGATCTGGGCTAGTAACAGGCCATTACTTGTAAATTGAGTTTTAAAGGTAGGTAGCTGTGCGAACCCGTGAACCCTTGATATCGATCGGTCATATAAGCAGACCTTGGGTAAATACCTGTAATATGCCAGGTCAGAGCATACATTATACTTTGTAAGTTGACCCTATCATGCTGCTAATCAGTGTCCTTATAGTTTCATAGATCTGCACTAGTAATAGGCCATTACTTGTAAGTTGATTTTAGAGGTAATCCGAGCTGTGTGAACCCGTGAACCCTTGATATAGATCAGTCATATAAGCAGATCTTGGGTTAATACCTGTAATATGTCAAGTCAGAGTACTGTATACATAATAGTTCGTGAGTTGATTCCATCACGCTGCTGACCGGTGCCCTCATAGTTTCCTGGGTCTGGTGAGGCGTCTCTTCTTCCGGTCGGGGGTGGCGGCCGCGTCGGCCGAGGCCCGGCGGCGGGCTGGCGGCGTTTGTACCACCTCCTCACTCTCCTTAGGCTCTGGCTTAGGCACTTCGGTTGGAGTGTCCACCGCTACAGTATCTTTGCTACCGCTCGCGGTCTCTTCACTCGCCTCCGCACTCGACTCTGCAGCCCACTGCAATAGAAAATTATTATTTACTAACTGTAACGGGCAAACGTTTTCCCATATAAGATAATTCTAGGGAATTTCTAGTGTACGTTGTGTAGTGTGTCACTGCAATAGAAAATTATTATTTACTAACTGTAACGGGCAAACGTTTTCCCATATAAGATAATTCTAGGGAATTTCTAGTGTAGTTTGTGTAGTGTGTCACTGCAATAGAAAATTGTTATTTACTAACTGTAACGAGCAAACGTTTTTCCATATAAGATATTTCTAGGGAATTTCTAGTGTAGGTTGTGTAGTGTGTCACTGCAATAGAAAATTATTATTTACTAACTGTGACGGGCAAACGTTTTCCCATATAAGATAATTCTAGGGAATTTCTAGTGTAGTTTGTGTAGTGTGTCACTGCAATAGAAAATTGTTATTTACTAACTGTAACGAGCAAACGTTTTCCCATATAAGATATTTCTAGGGAATTTCTAGTGTAGTTTGTGTAGTGTGTCACTGCAATAGAAAATTATTATTTACTAACTGACCTTGCAAACGTTGTTGTGTAGTGTATGTAGAGTCTAATAAATAAATAAAATAAATATATGGGACACTCACATACACGGTTGTCCATCGCCAAAGTAACTTAACGAAAGTGACTTAATACTTGTGTTATGGGTGACAGACAACTGATAAATATACCACTTATATAATTTTAAATACATACTTAGATACAAATATACACCCAGACTCGAAGAACCAACAAATTGTTTATAGAAAATGTTGGCCGTCGGCAGGAATCGAATCCGCGACCCGCGTCGCTGAAGGCAGGGTCACAACCCCTACGCCAACGAGTTAGTCGAGGAGTAATAAAAATATTGTAAAAAATAAAATATTAGAGGTGGACAACCCTTATGACTTAGGGGCATGCATGAAAAATAGAAAGTAGCAGAAGCTCAGACCTACTATATATGAATATAAAATTTCATAAAAATCGGTCTAGCTGTTTCAAAGGAGTATGGTAACTAACAGTGTGACATGAGAATTTTATATATATTAACAATAACTCCAAGATGTATGAGAATATTTAACATACACAATCTGTGAGCATTTTTCAAAATTGTCTTACAGGTGTACGAATAATTATAGTATATAATAATTATATATATTTTAAGAATTTATAATTCTTGTCGAATCCCATCGACTATAGAATGCCGTGATATTAAGACTGTGTGCTAAAACTAATGTTTGCTGATGGCAAGTATCGTGCCTAGCAAAACAGATCCCGCACAAATTCTTTCGTATTCACATTTTCGACAGATTTGAATTTAAAAAATGACAAAGGAATTACAACAAATGAAATAACATATTAAAAAGTCACACGAATTAAAACTATTGTGTAAATTCAAATTCAAATTCAAAATATTCTTTATTCAAGTAAACTTGTAAACAAGTGCTTTTGAATCGTCAACTTTACTGCTGGTTCGGAAAGCTGTTCCTACCGAGAAGAGCCAGCAAGAAACTCGGCGGTTGCTCTTTTTAAAATATAAATCTTAGAACTAATTACATTTATTTATACCCTGTCTTGTACAGGGTAGAGGTGCACCTATATCCACACATCCTTATCATCTAAGTAATCTTCAACAGTATAGTAGGCTTTCTGTATCAGCCTCTTTTTAATAGTGGTTTTAAACTGCTGTAATGGCATGGCCAAAATTGATTTCGGAATTTTATTATAGAATCTTATACCCATACCCACAAACGATTTACGTACTTTTGCTAGGCGCAAAGCAGGAGCCGCAAGCTTATGTCGGTTCCTACTTTGTCTATTATATACATCACCTATCGTTTTATAATTCTTTATATTTTTATGTACAAAAATTACATTGTTTAAAATATGTATATGTAACAATACCTGTGCTAGAGCGGGCGAAAGGCGAAGCGACGCGCCGCACTCGGCGCACAGTGGCGGCACCGCGGGCGAGCGAGACCGCCAATACTGCAGTTCCGTCTTACATTTGTTTAGTTCCTGTAAATATATTACAATAATTTTAATGAGGTTATAAAATTTAATTATTCTTATCTTACTTATATTTAATCAAATTTTTTTGCTTAAAGATTTTTCTCTGTCAATCTGAAAAGCAGTTTGTTGGCAGTATTCTCTCATTACATACAAATAAAATAGAAATAATTAAAAATAAACCCCTGGCATAGAATAGGGCCCAGCGCTGCCATAGAATCTTAGTTTGGTTCATTTCTAAAATAAACCACTGGGCAGGTAATGGAGGTGCTTGTGTATGTATAAGTTAAATAGTACAAACATACCCAATAGTGTGTACATATTAAAGTACAGTTTTATGTCACATTATCAAAAAAATTCGGTATCAATTAGCAATCTATTTAGTGTTCTTTAATATATATATAAATATGAAAATAACCTGCAATGGCTTATAGTTTCGAGAATAGGTAAAAAAGCGATGTAGGTTGTCAGAGAGTCAATCTCCTGACTCAAGCGATTATTAGATGCCTCGATGTCTAGGTCGTGTCCTAAGCTAATATGTGGCATAGTGATGGGGTGTATCTTGCAAAGCCAAAAAAGTTATACATTAAAACGTTCCTCGTTAATCAATCTGTATATTGATACAAACCACATGAAAATTTGTACAGCTATTTATAGTGACCACAGATAGACAGACGCGGCGGGGAACTTAATATGTAAGGACAATGTTGGGATATATTGTATTGTTACGATCACGTAAAGCAGTTCTTCCCATATACAAAATACTTTACAGCGATCTCGATTTCTTTTTTATGGTCATACTATAATAGTAAAGTGTCATATCTTCTCTCTGTTTCCATAAACCAACTGATGCTCAAAATCTGGATCAACGGCTCATCTGTGTAAGGACTCGAACACCATTGAACCATTGTATCATGGGCGGGATTAAAATGTAGTATTATGTTATAAATGCAAGCACAAAGAAATGATAATAAAAATTGTACACACAACTCATACATACTTGCAAATTCGTTATTGATAAATTAAATGTTAAAATACTATTACGTACGATGCGCTTGTTCCTGTTTTTTTTATACATCATATATAATATATTCGCACGCTTAGTATTAAAGTGACCGAATTAAAAATAAAGCTTAATTTACTTACGAACTATTAAAAAAACTAGTGTTTTCTTGCTCTTACGAGTTATGAGTCTCTTTGACGTCTCACGAATTGTGTAGGCGCTACACTTAGCAACAATTTTTTTTTTAATTAGGTCGCTTTGACAGTAAGCGTGCGATACATCCCATATTCTTCAATTTTTCATTACTTTTTCCAACATTAGAGATGACCCGAAAAATAACAAACTAAGAGACTTATTTACTTTCGCATTTATAATGAGTTTATATTTTCAAATTTGAAAACAATGAATATACCTGTAATAATGTCTGAAATTTTCTACTCGTCTCCTCGTTTTTCTTATCATAATCATCCAAACGATTAGCATATTCCAAAGTTTGCTTTTGTTGTTCCGCTATCTGTTTTTGCTGTTCCGCTATCTGTTTTTGTTGGAGAGCCGTTTTACGTTTACAACTCCTAAGATCACTCCGTAGTGCCGATAATTGATCGTTGTATCTGTAATATTTATAATATGCAATAGAACAACCATTTTTTAATCATGACTCACCCACATTACAGCTATTAACTTCTTTGTTACATATATGTCATTACAACTACTTATTCAAATGGTATTTAGACCAAGTAACATATGCAGGAAAAATATACTTTGTTGGATATAATACTAAACATATTTGACTCGCCCGTTAGCGTAGTGGGTAGTGACCCTGCCTACAGCTCTGCGGGTCGCGGGTTCGATTCCCGCCGAGGGTCAATATTTTCTATAAACGATTGTTACATATATGTCATTACAACTACTTATTCAAATGGTATTTAGAGAATGTAACATATGCAGGAAAATATACTTTGTTGGATATTATAACATATTTGACTGACTCGTTGGCGCAGTGGGTAGTGACCCTGCCTACAGCTCTGCGGGTCGCGGGTTCGATTCCCGCCGAGGGTCAATATTTTCTATAAACGATTTGTTGGTTCTTCGAGTCTGGGTGTATATTTATATGTAAGTATGTATTTAAACTAACATAACCTAACCTACTAATCCGCATCGGAGCAGCGTGGTAGGTCTTAGCTCTAACCCTTCTCTCCAGAAACGGAGAGATGAGGCTTATTTCCAGCAGTGGGATTGTAACAGGCCGCTACTTTTTATGTATTTAAAATTATATATGTAGAATATTTAACAGTTGTCACCCATAGCACAAGTATTAAGTTACTTCCTTTGGGGATGGACAACCGTGTGTGTAAGTGTCCCATATATTTATTGATATTTGAATTATTAACTTGAATTAATATGATATATTTGATGGTATAAGTATTACATATATGCCTCTTCAGTATTTATATAGATATATGACTTAGAAGCATAAGTATGCAAGTACATTTTTTAACTTTTCAAAAAAAACCAGGATCAAATCAGGAAAAATCAGGAGACAAAAAAATATCCTCTTAGATAATATGATGTGATCTCCCATAAATGGTAATACATAATTAATGTAAAAAAATATATATAGGATATTTGTTGCATTATTTATTATGCAATGCTGTTGGAGATCTTAATAAATAAATATAAACTTTGACTCTTTGACTTTGACCCTTTGTTATTATCTTATAAAAAAAACGAATTCTTAACTATATTATATTAAAATCATATTGGGATTTTAATGACAATAATCAATGCTCCTTACAGGTTTTTAAATTTTTACTTCAAAGCCAATGTATGTATTTGTAATGAGAATGTGTAAAGTTCATGACATCATTATAAAAACAACTGTGTTTGTCTCTATATTATTAATCGAAAATGAATAAACAATAATAATGCCAACAGTTCTTAGTTGAAATTTACAAAATAACAAGCGCATTATGATGTATGAAAATATTTTAACATATATCTTTAAATTTTCGAAACCAGCTAAACTGCATCGCATAAGAAGAGTGGTGAGTCTCTAGATCTTTCAAATCAGAGATGAAACTTTTAGACAGCAGAATTTTAATAGGGTCGTACTATAAATCTAAATATCAAATGTAATATCAGAAAAAGAGAAAAATAAAAAACTTGTATTTTAATATTCGATAGTACAATAGGCTCACTGACAAGGAATAATTCTTTTAATTATTTTAAACTGACGTTATGACAGAACTAAATTGAGTATGAACTTTTTATGAGTTTGAGTATGGATAAAGAATTGTATACCAAAAAACAATGTGATATCTATGTTTCATTAGGAGTTACTTTGCGGAGATCCATAATACAAAAGTAATAATAAAAATTATTTTGCTATAATCCGCGATACAGTAAATAGAAAAAATACATAGTGCTAAATGTATAGTGGACTATCCGTTTTTTCTTGCCCGATACATGCAGGATTCGTAAAACACATGCACAAACCTCCACCACTGCCACCACAACACACAAGCACTACACACGTTCACTATCACAAACTCAACAATCGTTTCGCCCGCAACCGAAGCATCATCAGGAGATAGACTCCACGACAAAATCGCAAAGCTTTGCTATTACAGTAAAATATTTTTATTATTACTTTTGCAATAATATTTGGTTAAGCAGTTAATCAGGAGTAGATGGTTAGACACATGATAATAACATTAGGTCCTTACATATGAAATTGGCGTTTTCTATGGCAGGAACATAAAGTCGGTTTTTTTTAATGAAATATATTTAATTAATTAAAGTATGTACCATTGCTATGTATGCACTTTTGCCATCTCATAGGTAGTTCATTGATCCCCTTACTAAAAAAACCATTCGGGCGGGAATCAATAAAATCTTTGAAGGCGGTTTGGACTGCCCCATCGGAGTTAATATAAAGCAAATTAAGGACCTAATATAAAGCAGAGCTTCTTAAACTTTTGTCATACACGACCCCATATATGATTGCGAGTTTCTTGACGACCCCATACAAATATAAAAGAAAAATAAATTAATATTTTTTGATGATTTATTAATTAGGTAACAATATACATTTACATATACATATGACAATATATAGTTTTAGAATTCGTTTTGAAACATACAAATATCTATCTGTCGGTTGAGATAGCTCAAAACCTTCAACAAATGCGCGTGTCTAGACGCTGCAAGTCGACTGTATTCCGCCAACTCTAATGTTATAAAATTGTATATATAAATATTTGACATTAAAATCTCTATATATATATATCTCTCTATATATATATAAATATTTGACATTAAAATCTCTCGACCCCAGAATTTTGTTAGGCACGCTGACTGTATGCTGTTAGCCCTTACGGCTTTTACAGCGTCACCGGACGGGACGGGCGAGCGCAGAAGCATCGCCGAGGTTGCGAAATGCAGAGAGTAGAGCGCAGAAGCTCTACTAACGTCGGGGAACGGAGAATCCCTGATAAAAGCCATCTATTAAGTCTTATTTATCTCATGTATGCTTACTTTTTCATGCCCTGTTTGATGCGATGTATCCTTTTCCTGAGCACCATATTGCTCTGCGGAGGCGGCGGCGACGGTGGCAGACTTTCCTCCATGTAGAGATTCAGCGAAGACACTCGTCGCTCCGATACGGAAGCACCGCCCGCTTGTGCGGAAGAAGACTCGAAACCGCTTGGCGGTGGCGAGTCCAGGCACATGTATGATTTGCTGCTCTCACCAGCTAAAATATGACATTTTCTCAATTTTATTGTCATATCAAGAAGCACGAGTAGCTGAGTACTTAGTTGTAGGATTTTAAAACGCTAAAAAAATAATAAATAGAGCTGTGATAGCCCAGCGGTGAGACCGTGCGATTCTTTCGAGGCAAACACGAGTTCAAACCCGGGCAAGCACCAATCTATTAAAACTCATGTGTCTAATTGATAATTGCAATTTATCAGGACGCTTTTCGGTGAAGGAAAGCATCGTGAGGAAACCTGCGTATCTCTAGAGATTTCTCAATTTCTGTTACAGTTTCGTCAAATTAAACACAAACTTTGTGATAAATATTTAATTTGTGGTGTATATTATGTAAGATTAAATCAATAGGAATTTCAAAGATATATAAACGTAACGAGCTGACCGTGCGACTCTTTCGAGGGGAACACGAGTTCAAACCCGGGCAGGCACCAATGAGTTTTTCTATTAAAACTCATGTGTCTAATTGATAATTGCAATTTATCACACGCTTTTCGGTGAAGGAAAACATCGTGAGGAAACCTGCATATCTCCAGAGAATTCTGGAGATATGTGTAAGCTACCAATCCACATTGGAGCAGCGTGGTAGGTCTTAGCTCCAACCCTTCTCTCCAGAAATGGAGAGAGAAGGCCTATTCCCAGCTGTGGGATTGTAACAGGCCGCTACTTTAAAAACTTTAGTTCTACAGTTATTCTGGCGATTTGCCAACATAGCTGTAGCAAGCAGTAAAAAATTTTCGATTCTGTCGTGGAGTCTATCTTCTGATGATGCTTCTGTTACGGGGCGAAACGATTGTTGAGATTGTGGTATTGAATGTGTGCAGTGCTTGTGTATATTTGTGTTATTGGTGGCGGGTAGTGCATGAATTTTTACAAATTCTAAATGTATCAGGTATAAAAACGGATAGTATACTCTACATTTAGTATAACATATATTTTCTTTTATCGCGGATTATAGCCAAAAAATGTATTCATTACTTTTGTATTACGAACCTCCCGCAAAGTAACGCCTAACTCTATTAATTATAGTAGCAAGCAGTGTTGGTAGGACGCCGTTAGATACACAGGTGACCTCAAAAAATGGCATGAAAATCTGCCAGTGTTAACCGCTGATTATGTTTTTTTTGAGCCGAAATATTTTCAGTTTGTACACGAAAAGTCTCTATAAATATCACCTGCTTTGATTACCACTAAGCCGTTTGAACTTTCTAACATAAAAATTATAAATACGTAATAAATTTATGTGTACCCATTGCGGAAAGATACATTTTAAAAAATTATATTATTTAAATTTATTCTAATTAACAATAAAATTATATTTTTTTCAATAAATATTATATTTATTACTGTAGAATGAAAGAAATATGTCTGGAATCGTGATCATTTAACTACAATAAGAAAATCAGTAACTAGATAGCCGAATGAAGTTGTAATTCCTTAATTCTTTTACCTAGCGAACATGTTAACTTGATATAACACTCTGATATGAGACGACTATTTATGTTTCTAAGAATATTTTTACATCCTGTTGTCACTGAATTCCTTAACGAGCTACGGAAGTCAGTAATTGTCCCATGTGTTAGCATAACAAGCATAGCGATTAAAAATTGAAAATATGCTAGCATACTATGAAAATTGTTTCTTGATAATATTAGGGCGTAGCAAGTCTCGTTAGGTTCAAACCCCGGGCAGGTACCAATGAGTTTTTCTATTAGAACTTATGTGTCTAATTGATAATTGCAATTTATCACACGCTTTTCGGTGAAGGAAAACGTCGTGAGGAAACCTGCACATCTCAAGAGAATTCTAGGGATATGTGTAACCTACCAAACCGCATTGGAGCAGCGTGGTAGGTCTTAGCTCCAATCTTTATCTCCAAAAACGGAGAGAGGAGGCCTTAGCCCAGCAGTGGGCATAGTAACAGGCCGTTACTTTACTTTACATTTTTTTTAAGTCTTGTTAAGTACACTTATAACAATAAGTTATACTATTTTTCTGGTGTGTATGGCTCTCTTATTTCTTTATGATGGTCGCGCAAACATAATTTCAATTATACTAGATAAGCAGATATCGTCTTATCACAACGAAATTTGTGGAAAAAAATATGTCAAAGACGGGCCCGTCCCTAATACACGATACAATTTACACTAAAAACAACAATAGGAACAATATAATCTATAGATATTTTAAAACGAAATACCTAAAAACCGTAATGATCAATTTTCTCACGATATACTAAACGGTTTTTATAAAAATATAGTGCGATTCTTGACGATGGTTAAGATTAATCGTAAATTACGGTTAAATTCCACAGACAATTTTTATAACAGTTTTTATAACCATGATTAGTTCTCAGCTCAAAATACGAATAGAAATAACTGCCTCTACTAGAATAGTGCATGCATCACTGATGCATGCACTATTCTAGTAGAGGCATTAGCATCGCTGTTTAACGAGGTTGTTTCTCAATTAGCAAAAAAGCTACTAGCAGTACATATGCTTTTCGACATTTAAATGTAACCATATAAATCATTACTTTATTACTTTCTAATTGAAATTTTAAATAATAAACATTACTGATTCAATAAAGCTGTTTTCAACTTATAGTCAGAGTACGTTTTTTTAGCCACCATACAGCATAAGTGATATGAAAATTCCAAAGTTTTTTTTTATATATTTAGAGCTATTTGAAATGTAATAAAATATGCTAACAAAAATATGCTAGAACAAATAGTACATAGAAATGAATGCAATGTGGTGGGAAAATCAAAACAATAAATTCAAGATTCAACATGTTAGTTACAAGAATATGCATTGTTTACGTAGCCACTGCCAATGATGAGAAAACCGGTAAAAACTGACAGTTCCTAGCTAGTAGAAGAGTGAATCTACATTTGAACAATTCTTACATTTGACAACATGAACAGAAACATAACATCTTACTTTAACAAGCATGGAACTAAAAACAAAGCTCTTTCAAAATTTCAATCAATCAAGACTAAAAACTTTGAACATTTTTTAAAACTTACATATTGCATATGAATACCGTCAAAACTATAATCTATACTTATTATAAAACAAAGTACCAAAAAGCTGTCTGTCTGTATGTAATTGATCTTCTCAAAATCTACTGAACGGATTTTTGTACGCTTTTCACCAAAAGATAGTGCAATACTTCCGAATGGTTTAGGTAAATAGTACATCTGTATTATGTAAATTTTGTTTAAGAGATCGCGCAGTTGTTAAAAAACTTGCTTGCTGGGAGCTTTAGTTGCGTGCGCTGCGTCAACCAGCAGTGATACACTAAAGTAATGTAGAACTATAAAACTACTGCAAAAAAGTCCGCGATAGCATGTCTCCATCTCTTATGGTTAACTCACAATAACTACTTTTATGGTTAAAATTTGAATTCTAGAAAAAAATTGCGACATGCTGATTTCCACGCGGGCGAAGCCGCTGGCACAGCTAGTATATAATAAAGAAAACTAAAAGACACTAAAAACAAATTTATCAACTAAATATATGCAAAACTAACTACTAAATTTATTGATAGAACTACAAACCACAGTCAATCTTTTTTATATTTTTAGTAAGTTAACTGCAATAAAAGTAAATGGCTTCTTACTATCCCCCTGCCTTACCATTAACCATATTTACAGCTAAGCAGTTAATATTTTTAGGTATAATTTTATATGCTGATAGCTATTTGGGAAAATAATGCCAAGCTAGCTATTAGCAGAAGGTTAAATCACCAAATGCAATAAAATAATAGTAAATATATAACTATGAAGCTTTTAACATTAACAAGTATTAAAAATATTTCTATAGACAAGATAACTCATAATGAATTTTTAAATTACTTTCATATATACATTATATATATTTTCACTTTGAAAAAAATCATGAAATTTTTTAAGTCAAGAATTCATAAGAAATCAGAACAAACCTTGATTATTCTGATTAGACTGCAAAGATAGTTTTGTGCATCTTATTTTGATCAGTTCGAGTTATGAAAACATTTAATATAGCTTACTAAATATTCCTTAAAATTTTTGTCAATATAATACAATATCACCACTTACTCAACTGGAATATTATAATATAACAAAATTGTTACTTTATAAATAAATTATCATAACATAAAGTGTACTTACGTGAAAAGGCTGTAGTGATATCAAAGAAATCTGTACCAAAATATGTTATTTCAGGCAAGTTGGGTTCAATGTGCTCTTTAAAATATTCCATAGCCATTGTAGTCAAGTCGAAAAGCTCATCAGTCACCTTATAAGGCCTTGCCAATTTTGTTGTAGTTTTTAGATATGACAAAATACTATACACTTCATCAAGAATCTATAAATGATCATCTATTATTTTAACAACAATCATAAATTCATTTGCGTGATTTGTATTTCTTTAAGTTATTGATATAATAAAAATACAATTGGAAGAACATATATAGACCAAAAAATAACTATTACTCTAAACAAACACCCTTCAATAATTAATTAGATAAGTAATTAATATACAATTAATCTTTTCACTTAGTAACTGTATTTAATCACTTACCTGTCAGTACACTTAGTAGTATAAAATATGCTTTAAAGATTATGTAAATGATATCAAATTCTAGGAATATATCGAATACATAATAGGCATCAAAAATTGATAACATAACATATATGTAATAGTTAATAATGAATAATGAAATATGACAATGCCTGCATGAAAATAGTGTAATTAATTATAGAAACTAGGTGATATTAATCTGTTATTATAATAAAATGCACTGAAAATAATAATTTGGATCCATCAGTAAGATTCACATGTAATATACATGTGATGTTGTTGTAGTATATAACTTATCATATCAGAATTTTAGTTGATGTACACACTATAAAAACAGAATTTAATAATTAACTTTATTTCATATCAGACTTTTTTAGAAAACTAGAAGACTGCAGTTTGATTATGTAACAATGTTTTTATAAAGATTGCCCAATAAGTTTTATTGCTAGCTCCACTTAGTAAGAGTGAAATACCTTGAGTGGTACCCTCATGAAACACTGACTGATCTTTGATAATTTAAATATAGATGCAAAAGATGATTTGGCTAAATATCCATTTCATTTTATTAAAAAGTATTTTATTGTATGTGCATATGAATGTTCTGCATGGACTAAAGATGGAAATTATTAACTTACCTCCCCAGGAAAAAAACAGCAGTGTTTCCTTTCAATATGTTTACCAAATGTCATTTGTAATAGACTTAACCGCATATGTAAAGTTTCAATTATATCTGATTCACAGGCAAGAGGATGGCTCCGACGTGCAGATTCCCTGCGAGGCATCTTAGCCTTGATAGCTTGGAAACGGTGCAGCATTTGATTTTGTAATCTTTGAAAAGTAGAGTTCAAAATACCACTACAAATTGTATTAAAATGGCGGTTTACCTAAAATTGAATATAAATAAAGTGAACTGAGAATAAGCTAGTTTCAAGCATAATGAAAGTTTTAAAACTTTACCAGTAATGACTGCATATAATAAGTTTGTGACAAGAATATAAGACAGTGCTAGAAAAATAAAGGAAATAAGGAACTTAAGAAATAAGTACATCAAAAACATTACATTATTTTTTATAAAAAAAAATTGTAGCAATTCAGAAATGTTATATAGAATTAAGATATAATTAAACCTCTCCCTGCTCTTGTAAACTAAAAATATGCTAAGTATAAACAAAATAAAACATTATTTGTATAGTATCAGTAGAAAACTGATGACAAAGGCAGAACTTGCCGAATTATTCATACAATATTTTGCTTATTTACCATTCGAAGGTGAGAGACACTTTTGAATCCCAAATAGCGAAAAATCTTTTCTAGAACTTCAATTGGCAAATCAAGCAAGCTCGTCGTGATAATTTTAGGTGCAGGCACAAGAGCATTTTTAGATGTGCTCGCGTGTGGTGATGAGCCCCCCGGGAGCAAGGCACTGGAGTGGCGTGTCACACGCGCGACCGTAACGGGCTCTGCGTGAGAGGGTCCTGCACCATCGCTACTTCCATTGCCGCCCCCGATACTACTCATCTGCCTAGTTGACACCATCTTTCCCAAATATTATAGTTCAATTATTCCTGAAAATACTTTCTTAATAAATAAACTCACGCTTCCTAATGGTTAAAATAAGAAAACTTCAATGGGACGGACAGAGATTTTGAATCATAAATTAAACAAATTATTACATAAAATCCACAGTCACACTGTCGTGTCAACTTATAATGGCAATAAAAATTTTGTACGTTTAATTTATAATAAATTAAAAATTATTTGAAAGTGGAACCGAACAATTCTAAAATGGTGGCCATTGCTGGCTAGGTCACTCGAGTTGAGTATTCAAGTAAGTAACAGTTATTATGCATCATTAAAAACACAAATATTTCAAATAAAACACTCACTCAAGAGTTCATGCACATGATTTTTTATTTTATAAAGATATAATATTTAAAAGTTTTTAATAAGACGCAATAGCTGCAATAGCTCTATGCTTTCACAAGAAATATTTTTTTGTTTGTTGGAGTCAGAGTCCGAGAGAAAACGTTTCATTCAATCAGACATTCCTTTCCTACAATCCTACAAATCCTAAACCAAATCCATTCAGAGCAACAAGGCTACCAACTGTGAATTGTTTTTAATCGATAAAGACTTTGTGTTCTCGATTCTATCGATAGTAACATTTATATTTCCATTGATTCCCGCCGAGGGCCGACATTTTCGATAAACTATTTGTTGGTTCTTTGAGCCTAGGCGTATATTTTTATTTAAATATGTATTTAAAATTATTTATGCACTATGCAGTCCCCCTGTTGTTCCTGACCCATAACACAGGTATTACTTTGGGGACGACCGTGTGTGTCTCCCATATATTTATTTATTTATTTATTATTATTATTTTATTTATTAACATAGTTTTTAAGTTTAGTTCTTAATATGAAAGCTATTTTTATTATTTTGAAAAACTAAGTAAAGTTAAGCATATGAAACACGATCCTTTTTCTTACCTTCTGACAAGCAGGTTAGTGGACCGATCTTGCTTATGGTCTCCACGGTTAACCACTTGCTCTAATCTACCCACTGACCTATCGGTTAAAACCAAGCTGAGGGTTTACGTTGCTTCTAGCTGTACACTCAGGAATGACTTTCATTATGTATACTGTAATCTTTGGGAATGACATGTGCAGCCAAAAAGTAAGAGCTCTGAACTACGTGCGGATAGATGTTTTGAACAGGGATAACAAGATGCCGAACGTGAAAGAAGTGTACGTTTGCTCTTGGGGCATATAACAGCGCGCCTGAACGTCTTCACGGTAACGTACCACTTCACATTCTACCTCCAGAAGAACGTACCGCACCTCGCAAGTTCCTGATCAACACCAACGCATCCCAAGGCGGTACTGTTAGATAGTCCATTCATTGAGCAAGGCTATAGGCCATATATACCATCATGCTAAGATGCAAAGGAGAGGAGCAGCAATAAAAAATATTGCGAAAACGGCAAAATTTGAAGCTTTCCTTGCGTGCGCTAAGTAAACGGTATTAAAAAATCCTGTTCTAGAAGATTATTCCAAATAAAAGTCTGCGGCGGCATATGTCTAGCTTTTAAGGTTAATCCACTTTAACCATAATTAATATAAGTATTACGGTTTACTCAAATAATAAAACTGCAGTTCACGCGAACGAAGTTGCGTTTAATAGCTAGGGTTTTTGTAGTAATGAAACTTTTCCTATATTCTGAACAATTCGATTAATTTTTAAATCGCTTATTCAAGTAGATTTTCGTATATTCTCGTACTTTGGAAATATTTTCTATATAAAACATAATTAAAATTTTATTTATACTTCATTTGTATTGCAAAACATTAAACAGTATTAAATGATTTTTCATTTATGACTTCAAAAGTATTTTTCTTCCTCAACTTTTTTATCTACATCTTAAATTTTACTAGTTGTAAACTTTATAGCGTTGCAGCTAATTAATTTTCATTCACGACACTCAATTAAATAAAGATTAACTTTACTTTTTTTAACAGATTTACTCGTTAATCAACTATATTATCGACATATATGGAATTAAAATGATATAGGCATATTTCGAAGTAAGCTACAGGTTTAGAGTTTAGACTCTAAAGATTCTATAACTATAGAGGTAACTGTATTTTATAGCTAGGCAATAAAAAATATTAACGTCACTATCATGTCAGTATTATCATATGTTAATACGTTAAACATCGATAGTTTTCATTTCCGATAGTTATGCAAAAAATTATCGATACTATCGATAGTTCCGCATAAATGAATAGTTATAGTTTAATAAAACAAATAATTTGCTACATTATTATATTATTATTACATATATTTAAATTAAAATATTGTTTGTTGTTTTTAGGAACAAAAACATTTATTTTTTTTGGCATATTATTATTTGACTTGTTTAAAAAAAATCGTTCTAAAAGAACAGCTATTGTTGACATCTAACTTTTTGTTAACTCTCCGCGATGCAAGTTTGTAGAAAAGGAAAATTTTCATAAACCAACAATCGATAGTGCCTTAATAGCTATCAATACTATCGATAGTCCATGGCTATGGATAGTCTATCGATGGTTAATTGGTGATGGTACACTATCATATGTCATTATTTATTAAATGTCATTTTATTGTAAATGTAGCATGGAGTTTTCGTATTGTAGATATTAATGTTTTTAGTGCTATTATTTTTAATATTTTACTTTTAAGATGTATTCTCAGAGTGGTAGTAGTGGTTCTATTCAAAATATACACCAAACTCCGTCTTCATCCAACCATAACTCAGGTTTGTTTATTTTTTATACCTACTTATCTACGTCTATAAAATATGAATATATTTTATATGTTTTATAGAGGACGAGGATGACAGTGGTGATAACAAAGCCTCTGCACTCAGCTTTAAAGAAAGACGCAGAGAAGCTCATACACAGGTTATCTTAATATTATTTAGTAGATCATAATGATTATATTAACATTATTAAAATTATATGCCATATAAAGCCTTCTACAATTTTTGTATGAGTAGAATACTCGAATGAAACAAATGAGTACATGACAAATTAAATAGTATTGTAATTGTATCAATTTTAATGTTTTTGTTCAACAGGCAGAGCAGAAGAGAAGAGATGCTATAAAGAAGGGATATGATTCCCTGCAAGAACTTGTGCCTACTTGCCAACAAACTGATGCCTCAGGGTATAAACCCAGTAAAGCTGCTGTATGTATTTTTCATTATGACTTTGTATTTCTGATATTAAGATCTGATTTTAGTAATTTATATTATTTAATTGCTTTGTAATTAAATTTGGCATCAATGTAATACCAAATTTGGTCTCCTCATATGTCTGCTAATAGCTGTGCAGGTAATCCACTGTTATTTATAAATCTTAATATGCAAACCTGAATTGATGCATCTCATCATATTTTTCATTTAATTTTATGTAAACAAATTATGCCAAATATTATCTATTTAAATAAAGTTTTTACAGTTTCAATTTTTAGAAACAGAAGTTTATAGTTGGCATGATGGGGAATAAGGTTTTGATGGGTATGAAACATTATTATTTTCCAGTTTCATTATGAAGTGTTTCTGTTATGCATGTTCATTTCAAAACTCCTAAGTCTAGCTGCTCTATCTCATTTACCAACATTTACTTTACGTATAAATTTCATTAAACTATTATATAAAATTTATTTGCTTGAATGCTATATATACAATAATAAAGGTATGAACTAAACACTAAACATTAATCATCAATTACATGATTATAATATAATAAATTTAAAGACATCATGAAGAATAAAAAGTACAAAATCAATATTAAGATAAAGCTTTTTGATACCTGCCTGCTACCCATACTGACATACGGCTGCCAAACTTGGGCTCAGACACAAAAGCTCCAAATCAAACTAAGAACTGCTCAGAGAAGCATGGAAAGGAGCATCCTTGGATACAAAAGAAAAGATAAGATGTGTGCATCTGAACTACGCAAGATCACCAAATTTGAGGATGTCAATAAGACATTAAAGTGGAGATGGACTGGTCATATGATGAGGCAACCAGTAGATAGGTGGGCTAGAACAATTACAGAATGGGTACCACAGTATCATATTAAAAGGAAAAGAGGTCGACAGCTCAAAAGATGGGCTGACGACCTCCGCGGAATTGCTGGCGCTCTGAGGATGAGAACGCCGAGAGATAGGGACAAGTGGAAGAGGTTGGAGGAGGCCTATGTGTCTACGACACACTGATGTGCGACTTACCAATAAAATCTAGATCATATATTGTACAGTAACTTTAATCAGTAATAAAGGCTTATTATTATTATTATACATGATTATAATTTCTTACTCTACAGCTGTTAACTCCAATAGCATTCCAAAGATGTCAATATGTTGAATATATATTACAGGTCCTTCAAAAATCAATAGACTACATTCAGTACTTGTTACAACAACGGAGACGGCAAGAAGATGAGCGCAATGCTTTACGCAAAGATGTTGTCGCTCTACGTATAATGCAGGCCAACTATGAGCAAATTGTAAAAGCGCAACATTCAGTGCCAGGGCACAGTGAACAGAGGCTTACCGATCAGGATAAGTTCCAAGTGGTAAGTATTTTATCATCTTATTATGTTATATTAATTTATTTATAGTAACATTTATCAAACAGGGTCAATTGATAATTATCTAAACCAAAGCTGCAGATGCACTCTTAAAACAGACTGTCGTTTTAAGTTGTATTGCTAGCGCAGTTACTATGCAATATGCTATAAGTAAGTTACAGTATTCTGCCCATTAACACTAAAAGGCTTAAAAAAGTAGAATCAGAAATAATATTTTGAATAATAAAACTAGTCTAAGTGACGATGAGTTCTCATGTATTTTTATGTTTTAATAAGTTTGTGCAATAAAGTTTTTATCTATCTATCTATGATTGGTAAATTAGTTCAACCATTAAGATTCACATTCAGAATTATCCTTATTGGTTGTCTGGTACCGTCATTTAAAGACGAGACTAAAAAATTAAGCTATAATTATCAGAACTACAAATCAGAACTTTATCATTACTTTGCACCTTGCTTTAAAATTGCATTAATAACTGTGCACTAAACTCTACACCTACAAAGCTGTGATAGCCTAGCGGTGACACCGTGCGGCTGTCTAGAGACGACACAGGTTCAAACCTCGGGCAGGCACCAATGAGTTTTTCTATTAAAAACTTATATGTCTAATTGATAATTGCAATTTATCACACGCTTTTCGGCGAAGGATAACATCGTGACCTGCATATCTCTAGAGAATTCTAGGGATATGTGTAACCTACCAATCCGCATTGGAGCAGCGTGGTAGGTCTTAGCTCCAATCCTTCTCTCCAAAAACGGAGAGAGGAGGCCTTAGCCCAGCAGTGGGCATAGTAACAGGCTGTTACCTTACTTACTTACTTTACTTAAACTACACCAGCACTGCTATTTCTAGCACGAAAATTTGTATTTTCACTTAAATATCTATATTTATTTTCAGTTTCAGGGTATTATGGATAAGCTTTTTGATTCCTTTGAGTCAGTCCCAACAAATAATTTCGCCGAGTTTTCTGCCGGCGTATTCAACTGGCTAGAAGAATATTGCAAGCCGCAATCTCTTCGGACCTTAGTGCACGGCGTGTTGAGGGAACAAAGCTATACATCCTAGTATGAATTATAAGAAAAAAAAAATACCACATCACACGTTTTAAGAAGTTTAAATTTTAAATGATTTTAAATTTTTTGTTGTATAAAATAATGGGAATTGTTAGTAAATAAAAAGATATATATGTTTCTTCGTCCCTTTAATACAATCTAATACGTAACCATTTAAAACATTCTGCAAATCTGCTGCCTTAATATTTAATAAAAATAAACTAAAAGTAGAGTTTTAAAATATAATAAGATCTAAGCAGGATATTGTTTGTAGAGTATTTTTAAAAGTTAAAATGTTTATATATTTGTTATATATACACGTATATATTTGCTAGTTCGTTAAAAATAAACTTTTATAAAAAGTTTTTATAATTGTAGACACGGCACACATTTCCTTACCGAAGTGACGTAAAAAAATTATATATCGCTCATGGGCTGCAAGATTGACACAACTTAAACGTGTTTTGGACTACGAATAATATTAAATGTTAAAATACACATCCATACAAATACATTTTTTTCAGCAGGAATACCGACAGAATTCATAATTCAATATTCGGCCTACCTTTTAAGCAAACTAAATTTTTATGCATTTTCCATAGCAATGAAAACTTTAAAAATTAAAAATATCACCCAGGCTCGAAGAACTAACAAATTGTTTATAGAAAATGTTGGGCCTCGGCGGGAATCGAAACCGCGACCCACAGAGCTGAAGGCAAGGTCACTACCCCACTGCGCAAACGGGCCCAATTATCTCAAAACATGACGTTTGAGTTGTGCCACTATTGCAGCCTATTATCGGTATGTTTTAATTGGTTCCCAGGAATCAGGGACACGTGATAGTTCTAATTAAATTTGCATTTTAGACTATAGTAGACATATAATAAATATAGTAGACATATTTTATCAAAATTTTTAAGAAAGAATATTTTTTTGTATGTTTATTATTATTATACTTACAGGGTAGGCTGTTGGGATAACTACGTAGCATACATGGGATAACTACTTTCTCGAAATACTTTAAAATAAGAAGTTTAGAATTTTAGAGAGGTTTCATCAATATAGATTTAAATGCAGTATGATTACCTTACTGAGAGAATAAGTACTTAAAGACGTAGTAAATATTTCTATGAACAAAATGGCAAACTGTTAATAATAATTACATGGAATGTGTGCTAAGTTTGATGGGTATATAGAACTAAATTTTAAAATATTTGTGTTATAAAATTTTAATGTCATTGTATAAATATAAGTATATTCTTATATTGTTAAGGTAATAATATACCTCAACGTTACGTATTTTTATATTTTGTAGAAATAAGGAAAATTGTAAGATTGTATAATATCTTGTATTAAATATATGTTGGACAACCATACATACATACATGTACACAAATATAAAGCAGAAATAAATTAAGGTTAACGGAAAAAAATGATATGTAAAAAATTGCTCATCTTCTCACTAAGGTGTAGCGTTTTTGACTGTGCCTACGATAAAAAACCAACAATATATAATTTAAATGTTTTCTAATAAAATATAGGGGCCATTAGAAATTGCGTATTTGCCTTACGACCAAAAATCAAAGGTAAATTAAAAAAAAGAAAAAGTAATTAAAAAGTGATGCTATTTATAAATTTCATAAAAAAAATACGTGAAACTATTATGTATAGATACATTTTACACTGGCAGTGATTTGCGTATAATTTGCGATGCACATGCCATAAAAGAAAGATAATAATACATTTATTTAGCTGATGATATCGACTATTTTATTCAAATTTAATTATGTATTTACTCCGTGTAATATAAATGATATAGTTCAATATACGATTTTAAAAGTACTCTGTGATAAGTTAAATTTGAAATTAATAAATGTTGAGTTAAAACTATTTTCTGTGTTTAATTATTTCCTTAAAACATCATATTGAAGTTTTCTTAAAAAGTTTACGAGCTACTTTAGAGGTCCCATTTTGATCAAGCAACTTTGATCGCCACCATACATAAAGGTTTTTGTTCACACTGTCCATTAATACAATTAATGGAAGAATTCCGTTCTTTGCTCGTCAATTTTCAACTGCACTAGAACATAATTCACTGCACCATACTACGTACAGGCCACACAGTCGTAAACCCATTTGTAACAATGACCTAATTATTAATCGATAAAGGGTATCAGAGATCGGTTATGCAGTATTCTAGCTGCGTGCTAAAAAATAAAATGCTAATATTTATTTGCAATTAATGTTAATGTGAATAATAGACCCTGGACTGGATCCAGTGTAAACAAACGGTGTCTGCAATCTAAATCGACCCTTTTAAGACATACAGCCTTTGCGCCTGAAGCGATTTTGGAGCACCTGTACGGCTATTTGCGGATACCCAAAAAACAAACTGCGAAATCTACAGTTATAAATGGTAAGTTCCTATATGATATTCCTATAGAATCCTTTGACGTCATTTATAAAACTACTTTAAAACACATGTAGAACTATTTTAAAAGACTACTAGGGTATTATTTTACGATTTCTGTAAGACCATTGGACCTTAAAAGACAAACAAGAACGTAAAAAAATGATTAGAGGCCACGGAAAAGACCTATCTATACCCAAATAAATATGAAGACAAGAAAGAATAAGTTAAGTTCATGCTTATCTATTAAGTACTCTAAAAATATTACACTATCAATAATTGCATTACTATACTGTAACTGTGATATAATTACGGTTATTCCTTTATGTTAAAATCCTAGTCTAACGTTAGCTTCGTAATGTTTTACTTATATGCCTTTTTTCTTCTAAATATTTCCTATATATTAGTTAAGTAAACGATAACTTTCCAAATTTTTCAATACATGTACCTATTTAAGATTGACGTGATAAATACAAAAATACAGTAAGGCCATCTTTAGAAAATAATGTAAATTTAATATTCTCGAATCAATCTAAACATCTATAGGTATATTAATGTATGTACATAAAGTATTTAATAAATATATAATAATTATAGACGACACGCAGGTCGATACTGGATGCTGAGGGCAAAAGACCGCTTGGCATGGAGGGACATGGAAGAGGCCTACGTCCACGACTGGACCCAATATGGCTGAAGATGATGATAATAATTATATGTTTCCATTATACACGTTCGCTTTCCGTCGGCTGTGATAATAACGTCACGTCTCCCATGGGATAACTTTCTGTTCTTCTTCCACAAGCCATATTCTTCGCTCGTTCTCTTGGTGTACCACAACAAAGTCTTTTCAATACGCATGCATAGCACATGAGTAAAGATAGCATTAACAGTAAACCGATAATTACAGTGACTACTAACAGCAACCGTAATTCCCCATTAGTTTCAACCACACTTGCATTACGATTCATCTTGCAACAGGAAATAGAATATTTATCTGTAACAATCGATTCGGTTTTATATCTATAGTTTCTTAATGGTTTATTTTAATAAGGTATAGAGCACATCAAAATATTAAGTAATGTATTTTAATAATGTCGGATACATTTTAAAATATCAATATAATTAAATATTATAACAAAGAATGTTTAATTCAATTGAAAAAAGATTTATAATCTAATATAAAGCAATTCCTGGTTATAATTCTGAATAGAATTTATAATTATAACCAGGAATTGCTTTAAGGATTTCTATAATACAAAATGAAAAAGATTAAACAATAATTTTATGGTTTTGAATGAATGTAAGTATACGGATTTCGTAGTTCATATACTCTACAAAAGTAATAATAAAATTATTTTGCTATAATCCGCTATACAGTAAATAGAAAAAATATAATGCTAAATGTATAGTGGACTATCCGTTTTTTCATACCCGTTACATGCAGGATTCGAAAAAACACATGCACAAACCTCCACCAATCGCTTTGCGATTTTGTCTCGGAGTCTATCTCCTGATGATGCTTCGGTTGCGGGGCAAAACGATTGTTGAGTTTGTGATAGTGAACGTGTGTAGTGCTTCTGTGTTGTGGTGGCAGTGGTGGAGGTTTGTGTATGTGTTTTTACGAATCCTGCATGTATTGGGCATGAAAAAAAAGATAGTCCACTATACATTGAGCACTATATATAATTTCTATTTACGGTATCGCGGATTATAGCAAAATAATTTCATTATTACTTTTGTATTATGGATCTCCGCAAAGTAACGCCTAATTCTATAAATCATATACTCTAGTTTCCTCTGCGTCCAGTACCAAGATAAAATTTAGCCGATATCACTCTCCTACCATTCAACTATCTCCATACCAAAATCTCTAATAAAAAGCGGCATGAAATTTGTACAAAAATGAGGGATCTTCTCTTTTCTCCGCTTGATTTATTTCCACCAATGCTAATCGGAGATGAGATGTTGAAATGATGATATCTGATTGGTATTTAAAACCCATCTCCTGTCCTCTCGGCTTTGGTGAATACCGGGCCTAATCGTGTCAATTTTTTTTGGATTAACCGTGAAAACGATACAGATAAACTTTGAAATTTATAATATTAATCATCATCCTCTTGCCCTTATCCCACTCTAAGTGGGGTCGGCACAACATGTTAACATGTTGTCACATGATTTGGCTACGTATTTTACGACCGGCCGCCTGTCTGACGTCAACTTACCTTAGTCGTACTTTAGTACGACTAAGGTAACAAAGAAGGTGGTCTATTCTACTCTACCGGATACCACACGGTGGGTCAACTTACCTTAGTCGCCTTTTACGACACCTCGGTAATGAATGAGGATGGTCTATTCTACTCAGCCGGATACCACACGGCAGGTCGACTTACCTTAGTTGCCTTTTACGACACCTCGGTAAGAAATGAGGGTGGTCTATTCTACTTAGCCGGATACCACACGGCGGAAATTTATAATATTAGTATGGATTTATAAAAAGGATGATATTAAACGGTTCTGATATTTAAGCAGAGTTAAAAGAAAGTTTGTTATTGTAACCCACATCGAACAGACTGCTAGTGTATCTTGAACGACGATCGTTCTTGACCCGTTAAAGATAAATTAAGAAAATAATTTCTGTGATTCAACTGTTCATTGATGGTAGTTTCTGTTCATTGATTTCCATTAAAGTTTAGTAACTATCTCATACTCGGTTTATAGTATTATTTTCGTATATAATGCATTCCAATAACACTACACTATTCTCGCTATTCTAATAATATAAAACTTTGTTTATAGATTACGTAACTTCTGATTGATATATTGCTTTCATCGAAGTATTGTTTTGTTAATGTTTCACTTTCGTATATTACAAATATTACAAGTAATACATCTTTGACTTTTACTCTGTTACATAATCGTTTTTTATATTTTTTTTTAGCTATTTTGATATGTAACAAATGTAAAGTAAATATCAAATGGAAAAATATCTTTGTTTAGTATCTTCTATCGATATTATATGTATTTTATTTTTATATTTATTCACAAACATATCATTTGCACTATCCTACATCTTGTTACAATAATTCTTTACATCAACGGTGTCTGTAAAAGATTGCTTACAGTAATAAGACCGCCTTTGCATTATAAATTTTCTTTGTATCATTTATTCATGTATTCTGTCTGTGTGCAATAAATTGTTAAGTAAATTACAAAAATATATTACTAAAAAAAATATTTGGGTCCACAAAACTGAACTCTCTCTAAAGGCTTCCTTTGGAAGGACAAAAATGTACGTATGATAGGAAATAGACACCATTTTTCTTAATTTATCGTTTGGAAAATAGCTACGAACTGAGGAAACTATCAGTCAATCTATTTTCAACAACGTCACCGTGAAAATTGTTTGTTTTATTAAGCGCACTCTAGCATGCGAAATTCGGTGCAGTCTATTTATATTTTGGTGTGGTTTAATTAACTATTCAACCTCATTCTCTATTGACTACGCAATTGTCGTTAATATGGAGGTAAAACTATAGGTGAAAAATTGTGTCCTTGTTTCTATTTTTGTTAGTAGAAGTTGTAAGTAGAAGTACTTAAGTTAACTTACATACCTAATTACTTATTTGAAATACTGTGTTCTTATAAGCTATAAAAAGAGAACAAAACGATCTTAAATAATGAGTGACGATACAAAAATACAAATATAATCTGCATAACTTGAAATAATCCTAATAAAAAAAGAAATAAAAATCATACGTTGTAGAGAGGCGGTGAAAGTAACTTAGCTCACGTAAAAAATTTAAACAAGACGTCCAAAGTATTAAACTACTCTTATTAATGTTTTATTTACAATAATTATTTACTTCTCAACTCAACATAGAAAATTATAAACATGAGAAGTCGTATTACCAACATTAAGTTTCAAAAACCACTCAAAATTATTAAATTGAAATATATGACTATCACTTTGTAACTCAGACAGGAATCAATCTAAAGCAAAGTGCTCAGTAATTGCATTCACGCTGAGGCTTCTGTGTCACCGCAGTATGCGGGCGTGAGGGCGAAAGCAATTTCTTATCAAAACACAAAGTAAATGGTCCATGTTTACTTAATCTATTTGTTGTCGTACATATTCTTATTTATTCCATTAAGATGGCAAGTGTTGGCACTGTTTAAGGACATGTTTAACTGAAAGAAATATATGGTGTAAATAGAAAGGTAATCTTGTTCGATCCCTTAGAAATGAAATATTTTTCTTACGTCAGTTCCTGCATTCTGCAAGATGAACATAAGGATATTCAAAGATTAAAGTTCAGGAACTTTATTTCCAGATATGCGATTAAATCAGATTTATTTTAAATCTTGCCAGTTTTCCGACTGTAAGAAACACCAAAACATTTCGGCTTATTTGCTAACTACAAAATGACAGAGACACACGCCGGGAAAAGTACTAAGCAATCGGAAAATGTAACTTCCCTTAAATTTTCAATATTCATCGACATCGAAGCGCTTTGGGAAAGACTTTGAACCCTAGTATAGCATGGTTTAACATGTTGGTTAGTCTTGGCGGACCAGGAATTGCTTGTCTAAATTCTTCTATGGTTGATATGTGAGGTCCGAGTGTGACACTGGCCTTCTTTTTGTATCCTTTCGGAATTTTCAAACTTCGGGTGGAGGGCAATTTTATTCCTGCTAATAAACGAGGACTCTAGTATGTTAAATTTTCAAGAATTATAATCTATTTTGTATAAAAATAAGTCTGTTTTCTCTCTACCAAGGACTTTTACACTGTTTAATTTGACATAACTGCGATGTCAAGGAATCATAAAAACCATAGAATTATTTACTTATAACAAAAACTTATTTTGAAAACTTGATGAAAGATATACTTTCAACATCCTATACCTAACATAATTTTTATGGAAGGACCACACCTACGCCCACTTATAATCTAAACATAGATTATAAATATGCAAATGGCGCCACCGGTCGCGTCGTAAAATCAAACATATTAGACTTATTAAGGGCACACATACCTAAATTACCATAATTCATTAGATAGGACGCCAATTATCAGTGCTCACTTACACGTTTGTGACATCAATCCTCTATAATTCATCCAAATATTATAATTGCGAAAGTGTTAGTTTGTTTGTCCTTCTTTCATATTCGAATGGAGCAACGAAACGATATGATGTTTGGTATGATGATAGTTGAAGTGCTAGAGAGTGGTATGGTCTGTTTTACGCACTACTTTTTATTACGCTACTGATGTCTATGCAAATGAATTTAAAAGAACGCGTATGAGTTGCATTATATAAAATATTTTTATCTAATCAAAACCATAGTATTGTGATACACTTGCCTAATTATGAAGTACCATAAACACTTGAATTAATTATTTAATTAAAGTGTTTATGGTACTTAATTATAATAAATCTTTTTAATAAATGATTACGAGGACTTTTCTACACAATAAATACTAAAATAAATCAATAAATACTAAAAACAACAGTTTTTACCTAGCCTACATACCTATATTGTAAAATGCTTTCTTTAAAAATTGACAATTTTACTATTTTATGAGCATTATATAATAAGCACTGAAAGATATGTCAAAGAATGTGTTAATAGCTTAAAAATATTCTTTATTCAAGACTTCATTATTTAAGAATCTATTAACTTTTAAGCAAGTGCTTCTAAATCGTCAACTGTAGACGTCGATTCAAAAGCATTCAGTTTTGATTGGGAATATTGCTCCTACCGAGAAGAGCCAGCAATAAATTTGGTGATTGCTCTTTTTATTACAAAATGGAGAAAATGTTAATACCATCATGGCTGTTATAGCAATGTCAACTAAACCTTAAATGGATAGTTTAAAATGATATTGATCCATTGAAAAGATAAAATAGTTTATATGATAGTTACTTCGCAACGCAACTATCACACACTAATAAAATCGACCGACCAACTAACTAACTTTATATTCTCCGAATTAGATGATTCATTACACCAAGGAAATATGCCGTGTGGTATCCGGCTGAGTAGAATAGACCACCCTCATTTATTACCGAGGTGTCGTAAAAGGCGACTAAAGTAGTCGACCCGCCGTGTGGTACCCGACTGAATAGAATAGACCACTGTCATTTTTTACCGAAGGGTCGTAAAATACGACTAAGTTAAGTTGACGTCAGGCAGGCGGCTGGTCGTAAAAAACGTAGCCAAATCATGTGATAACATGTTTTTAACATGATGTTTATACCAAGGAATTAAAAACAATTGTAAAATGCAATCAGATTTTTTTAACTGTTGTAAGGAACTTAGTCCGATTTCAAATGTTCAGCTTAGCCGAATTAATATATAAATTAATACTAATACATATATATGGGACACTTACACATACTGTCGTCCAACCCCAAAGTAAGTAACTTAATACTTGAGTTATGGGTGACGGACAACTGGTACATATACTACATATATAATTTTAAATACATACTTAAATACAAATACACACTCACGCTCGAAGAACCAACACATTGTTTATAGAAAATGTTGGCCCTCAGCGGGAATCGAACCCGCGACCCGCCAAACTGAAGGCAGGGCCCATTGCGCCAACAGGCCAGTCATTTTATATATTACATAACACAGAAGAGAGAGAAGCCACTCAGAAGAGACGCTTTGTTGGAAATTATACATAAAATTGTATAAGCAATATAAAGTCGTAAAAGCTCCTCGTGTTATAATAAATTGTTCAGGTATAAAACATGATATTGAACATTGTTTTGGCAAGGAATGAAGAAGCTAAAGTTTACCTCAAATATTTGGTATCTGCCATATTGTATATTATGTGCTTAGCAAATGTTTCATATTTCCAAGCTAGATCTAGCGAGCAACTATATTAATCTTTTTCGCAATATATCAGAAAGCCTTTACACATAATGCTTTATGCATATACAATATAGACTATAGTAGATATAAGTAATTTGACCAAGTATACTTGTGGTGTTGGAAAAGTATAATTCAATATGAATTGTGCTACGCGTAAGTGATGGTGTAAAGAAGATTTTTTGTTTAATAACGTTTTTTGACAGGTATATACAGTCATATAAGTATACACCGATATGTATTATACATAGAGTTATTATAATATATTTACTCGTATAGTAGGGGAGGCAGGCTTGCAAATTACAATGAATTAATAAATAATGAGAGGAAAGATGATACTTGTATTCTTCATCCTTGTATAATCACACAAAAAAAGAGAGACAGATAGATCAACTTTTTACCATATTTTAAGCTAACTTCCCCACTCTCAAGTTTAATAACTCTATGATATTCTATGAGTATGATTCACGTATACCTAAACAATTATAAACCTGTTATCTTATTACTTCTATCAAAAGCTTCGAGGTGCAGTAAAGTGATGATATTAAATTGTTTTTTAAATTTTATTTCGTGTCATTAAATACAAAGTAATATTAATAAAATAACCGAAAAGAAAACACAAGAGCAACCACCGAGTTTCTTGCTGACTCTTCTCGGTAGGAACAACTTACCGAACCAGCAGTAGAGTTGACGATTCAAAATTTAATTAATTATTCGCTTTTTACTAAAATCGAATATCCTAGTACAATAGTATAAGAGAAAAGTCGTGAAGCACTGTAAATTGAATAAAAGTTTAAAGTATAATATATGATGGAGAGGTCGGTGTTCCCGATTCATCATTCCAGTAGGACACCGTTATAAATCAATAAAATAAATATTAACCATTTCTATTCCAAGTAGTCGAAGTCGTTCGCGTTACCTTAAGCCTTAAATAATCTTAATTATATACGCCATAAAACGGAATATTTTTATTTTATTATTTAGCCTGGTATAGACACTTCAATGGCAACAAATTCTCATCAATATTACTCCAATGGATTAGGTGTGAAAGCCTAACAGACAGAAATTTGTATACAAAGTAATATATCCAGTTTAGTATTTATTATTATTTTACCAAAAGGATATTTGCATAATTTAAGTTGATATGCTGATCGTATAGAATTCAATTTAAATAAATACAAAATAATTTTTAACTAATTGTATATTCTATATAACTATGGATTGCAGAATTTATGACAACATTTAAAAATTATTTTTTAAAAATCAAGGTAAATTCTAATAATATAAACGTACGTTTATACGAAAAATGACTTAAAAATAATTCAAAAATTTTGTACATCCTTACCTTATAATTTTCATTTTAATAACGTCTAAATTATTCGTCCACTCAGTGGCCTATACTCAACTAAATTAATTTTAGGACTTTTAATATGAAACTTCCGCTAATCGCGTAACTTCATGGAAAACTCATGACCAAATTTAAACAGTCATATTTTGCTAGTAAACGACATTATTACATAATCGACTAATTGATAAACTGAGTATAACGAAATTTAAAGTTAATCTTCACAAAAAATACCAATAAGTGATAGACTTTACTGAGTTTGCTTTGAATTGCCAGAAAGAGCGGCGTGCACACTATTTCAGGTCTGAAATATTACTGATTCACCAACGTCTCTGTGAATACATGTAACTCGCACAACGTAGTCCCATAATAGAGTTTCTATCTAAAAGCACTATACACGATTCGCTCTACATTACACTATTTCAATGACAGTGGATTTCATATAATTAAGGGAGTTCGACATTGGAATGCGTACAGTACGATATACATGTACACATTATAAATGGGAAATCAAAAGATAATATCTAGAAAAATGGTCATAAAGTGATCGTAAAATAGATATGGTCATAGAGAAAGGCGATAAGAATAAAGTTTCCCCTCAATTTTAAGCGCGGTTTTCCGAAAGCTCTATAGTGCTTTACGATGCTTATTGTCGTGGAACGTATATTGGAAAATTCTTATTGCTCCATACCATAGATAGTTCAGTTTCATGAACGGACATTTCTTTTTATTTAGAATTCCGTTGGATATTTTTGTTGCTGTTGAGTTGAGTATGTCTCAATATTTTAAGTTAAACTGAATTAATAAAGATGGCAACAACGAATAGTAAGCAGCGCCTTCTGCTTTTTGAGCAAGGTAAGCAAAGCAAATTCTCGCAACCATACCTACTAAAAATCCTGGGCCTAGTGATCCCATCCAGCATTATATAGTCTCGTACCAATTATTATATTACAGTAAGCAATTAACAACGTAGGCGTTCGTGATTTGGCACATTTAAAGTTAATATACGGATAATATGGAGATAAAAAACACAAAAATAATTTTCGTCGTTACGTTTTGCTGGCAAAATGTAAACATGGGAACAGTTTCTAATTTACACGTCCGTATAAAATATTGACGTGTATGTGCGTACCAATAAGAAATTAAAGATTCATGTATGTAAGTAATATCATTTCTCAATTTTCAAAACATGATATTATCGCGGAGGAAGTAATTCCAATTCACTTACACATTTTTAAAAGCTAAAGTGACTTCAAGAGAAAGGATGGACTCCTTTCAGTTCAAAATTCGACATTTTATGAATTTGGATATTTATACTCACAGCCGGATTCAAAGAGTGTGCCTTAATGAGGTGCAGTCATCCGGAACGGCCTTAGTTATGGGTGTGCCTCAAGGATCAATCCTTGGTCCCTTTCTGTTTTTAGTTTATATAAATGATTTACCATATTTCATTCATAATATTTGCGATATTATACTGTTTGCGGATGATACATCTTTAATTTTTAAAGTAAATAGAAATGACCATAATATTGACGAAGTAAACAGTGGTTTATCGCAAGTAGCCCATTGGTTCAGGGTAAATAATTTGGTACTAAACTCTAAGAAAACAAATTGTATTGAATTTGCTTTACCAAATGCTGCAAAAACAGCAAATAGGCTCTCCATAAATAATGTACCACTGAAAACAGAAAATACAACTGTATTTTTGGGAGTGACCTTGGATTCAAAACTCCAATGGAGCACACACATAAAAACTCTTGCAGGGAAACTTAGTTCAGCAGCCTACGCTGTTCGAAAGATAAGACAATTTACAGATGTCGAAACAGCAAACTTGTTTATTTTGCTTACTTCCATAGCATTATGTCTTATGGAATATTGCTGTGGGGTAAATGCGCGGATAGTGAAAAAATTTTCGTATTACAAAAAAAAGCCATACGTGGCATCTACAATTTAAGTCCGCGTGATTCCCTGCGAGAGAAGTTTAAGGAAATAGGTATTCTTACATTTGCTTCACAGTATATTTTAAACAATATAATTTTTGTACATAAAAATATAAAGAATTATAAAACGATAGGTGATGTATATAATAGACAAAGTAGGAACCGACATAAGCTTGCGACTCCTGCTTTGCGCCTAGCAAAAGTACGGCAATCGTTTGTGGGTATGGGTATAAGATTCTATAATAAAATTCCGAAATCAATTTTGGCCATGCCATTACAGCAGTTTAAAACCACTGTTAAAAAGAGGCTGATACAGAAAGCCTACTATATTGTTGAAGATTACTTAGATGATAAGGATGTGTGGATATAGGTGCACTTCTACCCTGTACAAGACAGTAATAAATAAATGTAACTAGTTCTAAGATTTATATTTTAAAAAGAGCAACCGCCGAGTTTCTTGCTGGCTCTTCTCGGTAGGAACAGCTTTCCGAACCAGCAGTAAAGTTAACGATTCAAAAGCACTTGTTTACAAGTTTACTTGAATAAAGAATATTTTGAATTTTATAAAGGTGTCGCACGTATAGCTTTGTACGCTGGCAAAATGATGTTTAATTAAATAGTTAAACACCCATGTTTCAGATTTTTCTTGCGTTCGCGAGTCTTGCCGCCCTGAGGGGTACACGTCGCGTATAGCGCGCTATAAAAAAAACGAGATACCATTCTAATTTTTTTTTATATTTGATATTTTTATGTTACAAATTATATTTTACTCTTTATTTTCAAAATAACATGAAAAACATAACATGCGTTTGACTCATGTTAGCCAATTTTAAAGTAAACCCATTAAAATTCTCAAGTAATCAATATTTAGTTATTATTAAATCTTTAAAAAAAATATTGTTAAAAAATTCGTATCCTCAATTTTCTCAAAATTTCTAAATCGCTTAAACCACTAACGGATTCAAAGAAATAAAAAAAATGATGAGCATTTATTCAGGCCCCACAAAAATCCAGACCCCACACTTTTTTCACTGCCCGCTTGACTTGAAATAAACGTTCACGTTTGTGATATGTTTCAACTTATCACATTTAATATTGCACGGAATCTCAGCTATTTGGCTTACGTCAGCAAAAAAGTTCCACAGTTAATTGATCTTCTCGGCCTCGTTTCATCTAATTGCCATCCACTCCAAGACACAAATCTCTTTTATTTATCATTTGTCATTAATCATCACCCTTGACAGGGAGATATTGACAGTCTCTATAATTTCTATATAATACAGCTCACAAAATATTTTTCTAATTTAAGTAACTCTCACTTGTACGAAATCGCAAAGTAACGCGTCGTCCAAACAAGCAGAGTAATATAGTAATTGGTTCAACCCTCACCATTAATTTTGCTCGTAGCAAACGTGTGATTTTATCGTGGAGTCTATCTCCTGATAATGTTTTAGTTACGGAGCAAACTGATTGTTGAGATTGTAGTAGTCAATGTATGTAGTTCAGTGTTGGACATGTTGGTGGTTCTGGTTTTACAATCCTCGCGGTTTATGAATTCTGCAAGTATAAGGAATGAACACGGGTGGTGCTCACATCTTTGAACGTTGCATAGATTTTCTCTGATCGCGGATTATAGCTTAATTATTATATATATATTAGGTCCTTACATATGAAATTGGCGTTTTTTATGGGAGGAACATAAAGTCGTTTTTTTTTAAATGAAATATATTTAATTAATCAAAGTATGTACCATTGGTATGTATGCACTTTTGCCATCTCATAGGTAGTTCATTGATCCCCTTACTAAAAAAAACCATTCGGGCGGGAATCAATAAAATCTTTGAAGGCGGTTTGGACTGCCCCATCGGAGTTGAATTTTTTTCCTTGCAAGTAGTTATCCAAATTGCGAAAAAAATGGTAATCTGTTGGAGCAAGGTCCGGAGAGTACGGTGGATGTCTAAGACATTCTAATTGATGCTCCTCTGATTTGGTAGCCGTCTGTTGTGCAGTGTGTGGTCTAGCGTTGTCCTGAAGCAGCAGTGGCCTAGATCGATTGACCAGCCTCGGTTGTTTAGCAGCTAGCTTTTCCATCATGGTTTGCAGTTGCTGACAATAGATATCTGCCGTAATCGTCTGGCCAGATTTAAGAAAGCTGTAGTGAACGACACCGGCACTAGTCCACCAAACACTTACAAGCAACTTTTTTTTAGTCAATTTTCGCTTAGGGCAGGATTTGGCTGGTTCGCCAGGGTTCAGCCATTGCGATGAGCGTTTTCGATTATCGTAGAGGATCCACTTTTCATCACAGGTAATGATTCGATTTAAAATTCTTTAATTATTGTGCCGGTTGAGTAACGTAACGCAGCAGTCGACGCGCGTTTGTCGGTTTGCTTCACTCAATTCATGAGGTACGCACCTTTCAAGCTTTTTTACCTTCCCAATTTGCTTCAAGCGGATTAGAATAGTTTTATCACTAACACCGGAGCCTGCAGCTAACTCGGACGTGGTTTGCGATGGATTCGCTTCCACAATAGCCTTCAATTCTTCATTATCAACTTTGATCTCCGGCCATCCACGAGGCTTGTTCTTCAGGTCGAAATTTCCAGAACGAAAACGTTGGAACCAAAAACGCACTGTGTTTTCTTTTGCGACACCGTCACCATACACATCATTAATCCTTCGAGCCGTTTCTGCAGCACTGGTGCCACGGTGGAACTCATACTCGTAAATAACGCGATATTTCATGTTTTCCATTTTGTAAACAGAGTGACACAAAGAAAAAAACAAAAGAAGAAAAAACAAATGAATTAGGGGGTTTGAAACACAAATGCATGAGTAAATAGTTGTATGAATTTGAATTTGGAATTCCTAACCATAAAGGTAATATTTGAGATCAAAGTGGCCAGTACGACAAAACGCCAATTTCATATGTAAGGACCTAATAGCTTAATAATTATTACTTTTGTATAATTTATCTTCGCAAAGTTACGCCTAATTCTATAAATTATAATGGTCCATTTTTTGACGAAATTTCATTGTCCAGTACCGACGTAATGAAATCAATCTAAAACTATATATATTAACATGTAAATCATATTGGTTTGCTATCAATATGAATGCTTTACGTATATTTTTATCGTTCGACAAACCGTGTACGTGAGATCTTTACTAATTTGCAGTAGATTATTTGCGCGTTCGTTTGTATATATTATATTAGAAACACGACAAACCTGCTGTTAATTGTGGGTATTACATGTGTATATACTCTATGTAACTAAGCTGGGTTAATTAACCTAGTTTACGTCGTATGATTTCAAATTTAATGATTTTGAAAGGATTGTTAAAATTTTAGTTTTCGTTTATTTTTTTATTAAATTGATATATATAACAAGCATGTGTATAAATCTACAGGTATATACATGTTTTAAAAAAATATTCCAAGTAAATATAAACTTCAGATTTACATGATGCTTCAAGAAATTGTGAAATACCACCGCTCCGGCGCAACTGTCTTGAGCTCTTTATCGGATTTTTTCGTTAAGGTGAGATCTTTATTCATTTATTTAATGACACGTCAACAATTTATAGGTTAAACAAACATAAAATACGGAAAATAGCTAGCGTACTTACTAATAATACGTGACAGCATTAATATAAACTAAATAACATAAGTAGAACACATGCTTGAGATCAAAATAAAGAAGAGTCTAAATTAATCTTAACGGTAAAAGGATATTTTTGTGAAAATTGAAAAAATTAATTATGAAAAAATGAAATTTTGTTTATAAAAATGAATGAAAAGGAAAAAAAGTGGGCATACCATGCCCGCCAATTGATAACATTTGAACACCAGCATTATGCCTAGGCGAAGTAGATTGCAAGGTTTATGGAAATTAAAATAAAAGCTCTTTATCACATGATCTGACACAATTAGTTTTCCTTTTGCAAATGTCATGACTTAATTTAACATGATAGCATTAATTGCGATTACAAGTGAATACGAAAAGAATCTTTAACATTTTATTAATACGATCGTCTTCCCGTTACTTCGTCTACATAGGTTTCGGTGTCAAGCTAAAAACAACCTTAAGCCCTTTGACTTCATAAAAAAATACCGCTAATCCATTACTTCGTTTAGTTATGAAAGAGGTACATTAAAACATACTTTCGAATTTATTAAATGCGTAAAGATAGAACTGGTAAGATAATTTCTACAAAAGACTGAAGATATGCGAGGAAATGCACATGGTCAAATACAAGGGCATAAGACCTGATTTCAAAATACTTACAGATCAATCGAATGTTTTCTGTTCCAGTGTAACGGTGTAAATTTCTCACGACGCTAAAATATAAGACAATTAAGCTAAAACATTATGATATTGTGCAAAATCACGAATTATATAATAATGAAGAAAAACATCGTGAGGAAACCTGCATATCTCTAGAGAATTCTGGAGATATGTGTAACCTACCAATCCGCTTTGGAGCAGCGTGGTAGGTCTTAGCTCCAACCCTTCTCTTCAGAAATAGCTTTCCATTTCTGAAGAGAAGGAGGCCTATTCCCAGCAGTGGGATTGTAACAGGCTGCTTTTTTTACTTTTACGAATTATATCATGAAAACATTGAAAGCTGAAAGCTATCGTAGATTTAATGTTTATTTTACATTAAATGTAAGGTGCTCCAAAATACTTTATCTAATATATAATAATAAAAAATTTAAATGTCGACAAGCATCACCTATTGGGTCTAAAGTATCCTACTCTTCTTCTTGTCTATTTTACTTTCTCTCTCTATCTTTTTATCCCTAAAACAGAAAAGCTAAAAAACAATATTGATATTGGTAAATCGGTTTCGGAAATTGGGGTAAATGAACATCATGAGACGAGGTTTGTTATTATATATCTAGCGATCTGTGCAGTTTTCATTTAGTATAATGCCTAAATTTAAATTATATGATGATCATAATTATTTTAACCCTGAAAGAGGTAAAGTAACTATGGGGCTATCTATAATATGAAGCAACGTGAGTCCCTTCGCGAAAAGTTCCAAGAAATAGGCATACTGACTGTAGCATCACAATATATATATAGTAATATTCTATTTGTACGGAAAAATATAAGTACGTATAAAACAAAATTTGATGTTTATCATAGACATACGAGAGGTCACAAACAGCTTGCGATACCTGCGTCGCGTCTCAGCAGAGTAAGCAACTCATTTGTTGGTCTCGCTATTCGCTTCTATAATAAAATTCCTCAATCCATTCTAGACCAGTGTACAGAAATATTCCAATCAAGTGTAAAGAATATGCTTATACGTAAAGCATATTACAAAATTGAAGATTATTTGGATGATAAGAAAGCCTGGATTTGAAAATCCTTTCAGCTTCATACAAGACAGCGGTTTAATAATGTATAATTGAAAATATTTAAAAGATTGACCGCCGAGTTTCTTGCTGGTTCTTCTCGGTAAGAGCAACATTCCGAACCAGTTGTAGCTTCATTAATCAAATTGATGCTTGACGATTCAAAAGTGCCTGAAATGGTTTATTTGAATAAAGATTATTTTGATTTGATTTGATTTGATCGTATTGAAGTTGATAAGAGTTAATACTGTATGCGTCTTACTTTATAACTTTCCAAAGTTATATAGTGATACACATACAGTAAACTATATACACAATTATGGGTTTTTCTTTAGATATAAAAAAAAACTATAAGTTGTTGTGGTATAGATATAAGACAATGATAGATAAGAGAGCATTTTTAATGAATATTCTAAGGTGACCTGTTTTTTTCCTAAAATAGTTGTTGGATTTTAACAATTTTATATAAAACCTTAGTAACTTATATACCTAAATCGAACACATGAAAATCCGTTCGGTAATTTTTGAGATTATCGCGAATAATCATAAAAATAAACAGACGCAGTAAGAGCCTTTATTTTATGTCAAATATAGTCAAAATAATAATATCTACCTGTGTTCGATTACATTCAATACAATCGGTCATTGAATTTCATACATTTTGAATAGCATCCAGTTTATAAATATTAAAATTATATTACTTCATTGTTCAAAAGAATGAGATTGACATGTTCTCTAGTTATTAATTTAAAAAAAATCAATTGATTGATGTTTGGTGTTTTGAACTCACTCTCCAACTTTTTTTTATATTAAATTATGTCCAAATATTTCTTTTTGTCTTTTAGAAGCAGCATAATAATTAATCATTTTTTTATTTAGTATTATATTACCTTAGCGTCTGTACGCAATTAAAAGATAACTTGTAATAAAACACACGTATGTACCCACAATTAAGCTTTCTCTGCATTTTTAAAGTATTGTTTTAACCTTTGCTGTGGATCCATAGATAAATAAATACAGTATAAATAAGAACAAGTTTATGACAGTTACTAACAAGATTCTAAAAATTATAAAGATATGTGGACTCTATCTGGATGCACCATGAAACATCTTTTCTTCTTCTTCGTCTATTCTTTGAATAGCAATATCTTATTTAAAATTATAATAACGACAAATAAAAGAGTTTATTTTGGATATTTAAGACTTTTATATCAATACAAAAATAACATCAATAAATAAATAATATGAAAGCGCAATAGTTACATAGAACAGGAATTTATACGACAGTCTGTCAATTTTGTTTTACACATGTGTTACAATTTTAGCTATTGGACAATTATTTGTAATAATTTATAGCGTCTTTAACTCCAGCTATAGTTAAGCCTAAATTAACTAATTTGACAGACTAATAGTTAACAATTTTACATAAAGTACATTACAGTGAAACTATATAGCAATAAATATCCTGTATGTAGTTATCAAGTACAATTATAAAATACTTTTTATAAACATGCTTTTAAGATCGCTCAATGTATAGCATTTTAATATTCAATATGGCATTGATATGGCAAATGCGTGTTAACAAATATTATTTAAAGCTTTACAAAACTGAATACACTCTGTTAAATATCATTAACAGCCTTATTGAAAGCTATAACGAGGTCTCTTCTACTTTATTTCACACAAAACTTTATGGTTAGGCTCTAAAGCTTATTTAGTTTTTTTTCAAGAGGGACAACGAAAACAATGGGATTATGAAGGCAATTAGTATATAAAATTTATATTTCATTAAATTGATTGAATTTACGCTTGATTACCGTCTTAGTCAATTACAAATGATAAAATGTAACATCAAAAACTCTAAACTGATTGAAATTGGCTAATCATATCTCTTGGTGCAGTAGTTACTAAACTTTGGCGTAGTCTTTCACCTCATGATTGACTCACTCAGAAATTTTATCGGTGGATTGTAATAGAAGACTTCAAAAACATATTAAAATATTTTAGTGCTGTATTAATAAATTTCATTTCTAATACGAGTGCAGCCATATTGGATGTTAAATGCTGTTTTCATTCCTAATAAATCCCTAAACACGGACTTATCGATAAATTAACAAGTGTTTCTTTATAAAATTACATAAATACACGTGTTTAGTGTACTTGTCTTGTACAGTACACGGGCGTCAATATTTATATTGAAATGATATACTAAAGTATTATTTTTTAACAACTGTACCCAGTAAAATATTCAGGTATATGTGGTATTAGCATAAGCCTAAGATTGTCATATGAAATTTTGTAATGAACAAAAAATTGTGTTCTCACCCTTATAGATATTACCTCTAAATACTGATGCAAGTAAGTAAACATTCCACTAAATTCAAACTATAGGAACCAAAACGTCAGTTCTAGATCTTTAATACGATCAATGAAAGTGTTTTGTTAAATAAATATAATTTGTACGTATTATAGAGAATATATAATATAGAAACAATAATTCCTACAATATTTTTATTATTATTTGAGAGTTTCGTTAGTAGAAAATAGTCCTAGTAATTATGAAACTCTTAACATGGCGATGGTCAGAAAATCAAAAAATGTGTTACGATATTGGTTTACATAAAAGTTCAAATAATTTTAAATTCCAACATATTGTACTAAACCATTAATCATTTATAAAGACCTATTCCTTTTAAAAGTTGTATCTTGGTATAATCATTCTCGAAAATAAAATCGATTTCCAATTTCATTCCAAACTTCTCTGTTAAAGTGTTGAATTAAAGTTTCGCCGTCTACTTATCCTATATAGTACTAAATAAATAGAAAGCAATGAGTGACAATAAAAAACAAATAAATAATGCATTCAGTTAATAAACTTAGAAAAATGCGTCGAAATAAGTTAGAAGAATATATAATTTATTTGTTTCGTCAATTTTTAAATAGTGAACTAGTCTACGTAACAATAAATAAAATCTTAAGGCACTTTTTTAGGTACCAAGATCACAAATTCATTATATCAAAACTTTTGTAAAATGTTAGTACATAAAAGATTAGAGCCATGGAATGTCAAGTTACAAACATGGAGAATAAACCAAATACTGTTTAGCGTCGTAAAATACCTAATAATACTTCACTAATAGGCAAAGAGATAATTTATATTAACTAATCAAGTGCTTACAATATCTACACAATTACTTAAAGAACATAAGCGCATACAGATAAGTATTTCTGCATTGTGCAGAATAACAATACCGACACAATTTACAAATATTTATATGTTAAGTAATAATATGCAAAATTTGCAAAGTCGTCTCTTAAAACTACTTAATAAATAGACAGGATTCAGACAAGGAAATAATTCCTTATAACTTTTTTTCACATATATTCGATACACGAGAGTATATGTACAAATTTTTCGACTGCCATGCCCGCGTTACTTATTTACAGATTGTATTTACAAGTGTCCAAAATTGGCACGTCCTGCGCGCGAACTTTTGTCTTTAATCACTTTTAAAAGAATAGTCAGTAAAGCACACCAAAACTCTTTAATTATATTTGTACGAAGCAGGCAATACGTAGTTACCTACATTATACAGGGTATTAGCGTACCAATGGACTCCTCTGGAATCTTCACTGGAACTACTCCACCCGGCTAGCCAACGCAATGGAGCCATTGCTGCGTGCGCCAGAGCGTGACTGCGTACAATGGCATAACAGGATGCTAAAGCGTCGTCTACAATAATCGTTCCCGTTTTCGTAAGGGGTGCGAACACTCCGGTCTTTAGGACCATTCGAATTTTAACTACTCTTGATGGCCGCATGACACTGCCGAGTCCTCTTGTAAGTAGGACGTCGCCGACCTTTATATCAATAGCGAACGATTCCCGCCACCTATCGGCGGCAGCTAGAAGCAGGAGATGAGATGGTGTAGTAGTTATACTGACACCATTTTCCGCAGTTACTTCGATGAACTGTCGTGTAATATTGGGATCGCGATCGATAAATGTTAGCACCTGAAATGTAGAGATTGAGCAATTATTATATTATTTAAAAAATAACCATAAAACTGCGTAGTGATGATTTCAGTAGTTATTTATTAAACATCTGACTTCCTACATATGATATAATTCTAATTACATAATTCGTCTTCACCACAAAATATTGACTTATGAACCTTTATGTAATAGTGTAATGATACTTTTAATGGAAGATTAAAGAAGCCAAATATAAACATGAAATCCTATTTTTCATTAAACCTTTAAAACTGGTGAATGGTTCATACACCAGTTTTCAAGTGTCAAGTTCAATGAAATTTAATCAATTTAGCAATTAAACTCTGATAATATAATATCTCTAGCTAACTGTGAGGCTAATAAAGCCTCACAGTTAGCACAGAACAGGATTTGCATCTTACAAGGACAGTTTTTTTATACGAACAACTAGTATAATATTACATACCGGTACATTTCAGTTTCGCTTACAACAAAATAATTCAATGAAATTTATAATATTTTTTTAGAAATACTCAGATATTTACAGCATACTAAATTGAAAGTATGAATATTTAAGTATAAAACGTACCTCAGAGTAAACCATTTTTCCATCATCCGCAGCTGCCAGCACTCGATCGCCTTTCTTGAGCACAGTGATGTCGCGGGGACCTTCTTCTGTATGTACAATAGACCCAGAAGGAAAGCAACCGGCCCCTGTCCCGACAGAAGATTCTGTAAGACACGAAAATCACTTTATAGATATCACATATACAAAAACACAGTAAGTTATTTTAAAGACAGATTATCACACTTAAGGCGCTTAATAAATCAAATTACTCACTAATATAAAGAATGGAACGTTAAATAGTGTAAAAGACAATATAAAATTAGCCCGATGTAGTCATATCCCTTTAAGGAAAAACGAGATTTCTCTACGCTCGTAATTAAAATCCGATAAGATACAAAACAAAAGAGAATTGCAGAGGCTTTCTTGTTCTCAGACCGAAGGTTATCTGTAGGCTACAAAACTTCGCCTCTTATACAGGTACGATTCTTTTGTTAAAGCACGATGTAAAAATCCAATATAACAAACGTAGATTATTTATTCTCATAAATAAAATTCAAAGAAACGTGTTAACGTGAACCTAAACAAATTTTTAGGTCATAAAAAAATTATATCCCCTTTGCCAAATCCTTAGTCTATTGTTTAAAAAAATAAACTTAAAAATGGATATCAACAATGACAATTGCTTATAACTTAATTTGCATGTTATCTAATGGTATTTGTTTAAATCCTGATCCAGCTTAAACTGTACCTGCCATAATCTCTCGCGCAAAAAATATATTTACGTGCAAGGAAATGACATCAAGGAGATAAGTTAAAATGGGTTTGAAGGTAAGCTAGTAAGGTATGCTCGGTCCTCAATTTCAATGGCAGGTGTAAAAATAACTAGTCGAAAAAATGTACGCCAGTGTTAAAATTACTTTTCTGAATTAGGCCGGTAGAATTACATGCATAAACGGACGCGGTGGCTGTAGATTACTGCAAAGCTGATGCCTGCGTTTGTGAGAGCTCGTTAAAATTTAATTTGTTGTGTAACCGAGCGAAAAATTCAGCCAATATATGTGCACAAAACGATGGGACGCCATGATCACATTACACAATAACCACACAAATTAGATTCCGTTCAAAGTCAAGAGCTTATTGTCGAAATTCTGTTTGTTGTTGGCTGAACACATCATACGAATCATTGAATACGTGCCGGCCACCTTTGCTTTTTTTGCACGAGTCTCTCAAGGCAATCACATTTTTTATGAATCTTTATATCGTTTAAATACGAAATAGGTTTTAAAAAACTTCTAGTCCAGACTATTGCAACCGCTTCCGGCTTTAAGAATAATTTTCGTATAAATTGAAATATAACCTTATTTAAATGTTTTTACGAAAAAACTCAATCTTGTAGGTCTCATTCTTGCAATACCAATTTCATTTCATTGTTTAATTTATTATATGAATGTTGGTAAAAAATAATTTAGATATAGTTTTGCGAAATAATGTTGTGTATTCATTATTGTGGTCAAATTTTTTCTTGTCGTTATTAGCATTGTTAAATAAAGCGATAAAACATACAGGCTTTGATCATATTAAGAAACTTTCAACTAATTGAATATTTTAGAGCTGTTACTGTACGATTCCAGTGGCGTGACGTAAGTAAAGTTAGGCTTAAGATGCAGCGATAAGCGGCGCGGTTACGGGCGCGGGTGCAAACGCAAGGCGCGTGCGGCGCGGCGGGGAGGTGGGCGCGCTGAGTGGCCGCGCCGACCCCGCCCCGCGAGGACCACCGGGAGAGCTAGGCGGCGCCTGACCATGCTGCCAGCCAGATAAATACACGCACGTGACACTATTCACTTAATCTTCTCAATGGACCAAACATCATATACAAATTCACAACTAAATACAATGCTAAAACTCCACATCCGCCTCCAGATTATTTCACTGTCTCAAATTTTAAAAAGATATTCGGCTATGATATAGACATAACATCCATAAAATTTTGTCCCATACCGTCACATAATCCCTTCAAATCTCATCATAACAAAATACTTGATTTCTTCATGAAATTATATATTTTTATTGTCAAAGTTCAATCAAAGATACTTTCATACACCATTAAGTAATTAATGTTCAAGTAAAACTTCAAACACCTAAAATTTAGAAAAAAACCAAAGGATTCTAAAAACATTATAGTCTATAATTTTACCTTCAGTAGTATAAGAATGCTAATGTAAACATAACTAAAACATGTCTATGACCCCTACCTAAGTTGCTTTATTTTTAAGTCCACATCGTAACTTAGATTACATAAAAGCTCGCATGCCGCAACTTCGATCACCATCATCGAGCCATCTCGTTCTTATTTACGATCAACTCGGTGCACACGTAAAGTTCATTTACTGCAAGATTACCTGTTTTATTTTTTCCTAGATCATTTAGAGACATTTATGTATGTCTTGTATCTCTAACCACATAAAAGTTTACATATAAACTTGGTATAAATCTCAATACATTGTTAAAAGACGCCTGAGGGTGCATTCTGATCGGTGAATCTACCTGATTTATATCGTATGGAATAGCAATTAGCCGCCGACATGGACTACGCGGTCATGCAAATGCCAAACTGTGCCGGTTCGGTTATGATTCATACACGGCAGCCGAGCCGTTTATCTTTATAGTGTTTTCGGAGTAATAAATATTTATTGTGCTGAAAATAATCGAATTTATCAAACACTTAGTTCCGAACAGCTAATACGGCTTCGTATAACAAAGATCAACGTTTTATACACATCTTATGTGTATTTTATAAACTTATATACGCTCAAGAATTATCTTGTCTTTTTATTTACATAAAAATATAAAGATTACAGATGCTGTTTTGAGACAAGAAACTATCTACTAAGAGAAATCTATTTATAGAACAGAAATTTTCATTTTTAAATATTTAACAAGCAACTTCAATTATTTTATATGAGTGAAATATTTAAACCACAATTCAAGCAGAAGGTTGACTTTCTAATATAAATTAAGTACGTTTTATACCTCAGATTATCGTAACCCGCTGAGTTATAGCTGTCTGAGAGTTATGACATTGAATAATAGATTAGCCCATTCATCTAAAGATGATATAAGTAAATTAAGTGAAGATTTTGTAATTTAGTTGAAGTTCTTTACACTTTAATGTAGTAACCGACACCATTTGGATACGTTACCGAATGTAGGAGCATCGAACTGTGTTACTACGGTTTCTTTAGAGTGAAGGCCTGATCTCCCATTTTTTTATTTTCTCCTTAAAGTTAATCAGATGTTGAAACTTACCGCTAGTTCAGTTAGCGGTCAATAAACTAATGTGGAACATTTGCCCGTCCACTTGTTGGTTGAACACTATTGTATTGTAGAGAATTAAATTATATGTAATTTAGTTAGTAAAAACTTTTTAAATGATTGTTAAATAACTTTTTGTACACTTTTTCGTTACTTCAAAAAAAAATTGTTTCTTGTACCTTTCGTTTATTGAGATTAATATATAAAATATTAAATTAAAAGTAGGAGAAAAACAAGTTGCGCTGTTTGTATAACGTAGATATTAAAATTGTATTGTTTATTGATTTTTTACATTTATATAATTAATTTTTTAACATTGACTTTTTAACTATAATTATAATTATATAATATATATATCAAGATGTATATATATATATATATATACATCTTATTTATTATTTTAAAATACACGAATAAATCTGTCTTGCGAATTGTTAAGTGTTCGTGATTATTGTTTGGCCCACATTTAAATATTACAATTTACACATATGTATTTTTAATACAACTTGCTACCTATAACGGTCTAATCCTAAATGTTTGCAGTCCGAATATTTATTATTTATATATTTATTTATACTTTTTGCACTATACAGAGAGATTCATTGGTCATAGAGAATTTATAATAACTAGCTTGCAAAGGTGGTCGTATCGCTAAAGCGATCTCTCACATACAACCTTTGGTGAGAGGAGAATAATATGACAGAGGGTATAGTGCAAAGTAAACTTAATAGATACAATTAAATACTAATATTACACAGATATTCACAATAATATATATTATAATACATATATTTATATTTTTACAATATTTTTAAAATTTATACTGTTACGTCACGACTATGTATTTACTTACTATGTTAAATATATTTATGAGCCATTTTCTACCCAAATGTGTAAATGAGATGTAAAATTTAAAAACACCGGCTTGGTATGCTCGTTAAATGAATATGATCGGGAATCAAAGTGTACATCGGCATCTGTGGGAACAGGCAGGAATCCGGCCGCAGCTTTCCGGGATGTGGCGTATCAGTGTTCGCACGCGGCCGCCCGCTTGCTCGAGCGCACATCGCTCACTCGCGCTTCTATCCGCTTCTCTTTGTTATAAAATTAACGTAAAATCCATAAAGACCTATCATCATCCTCCTGCTCTTATCCCACTCTAAGTGGGGGTCGGCACAACATGTTACAACATGTTGTCACCTGATTTGGCTATGTATTTTACGACCGGCCCCCTGCCTGACATCAACTTAACTTAGTCGTATTTTACGACACCTCGGGAAGAAAGACGGTGGTCTATTTTACTCAACCGGATATCACACGGTGGGTCGACTTACCTTAGTCGCCTTTTACGACACCTCGGTAAGAAAGAGGGTGGTCTATTCTACTCAGCCGGATACCACACGGCAGAAAAATCCATAAAGACCTATATGTACAAAATTTGTTATTCCAAATTTTACACAAATAAATGGAATAAGGCTGTAATTTTTCGAGATGCAATACATGAATTCATCTCACTCCCTCCTTCTCATTCTCTCTCATTTTCTTTCTCTGTAACCAATTAACGTCTACTGTGGGATATAGTTTCTTCAAAGGACTTCTTTGTCACACGATTCTGTTTCCGCGACTTTATCGAGATTGTCCACCTAGTAGTAGAAGGGTCTACGTAGGTACACTGCATCAAACGTTAATTTATCTGTGTCACGCTTATTGCATTTCAAACGATTCTCGAAGATTTACTTCAAAAAGCGTCCATCCAACCAAATCCCTTCATAGTGGCCGCGTCCAACTGTAGGATGTCCAACTTCCCCAATGGATTTCACAGGCGCCAAGAAGCGTTCTTAACGACCTCCACGATGCTATAACATCGTCCAACAAGTCATGTACTCGCTCTTACCAATGTTACCTGTCGAAGCTTCTGCGCTCGCCCGTACCCCCGGCTGTCAACTAACGGCTAACAGCATTACTCAATTTGAAAAAAATATGCATTTTCAGTTTCCTTACTCGTTAAACTATATCCATCACTTTGATTCATCTAAGGAATTCACATTTTTGGTTATACCACGTAGAGAAAACCGGTGCATAGGCTCTTTCCAATTTACCAATCTGAGTTTTAGGTGTTTCATTTATTTCTTTATTTCATTCATTTCTTTATTGATTTTGACTGGTATTTTACACATACTTATTAATACTTTGTACTTTATCATAAGTTAATTTCTGAATAAAACACTTTTCAAGGCGAGTACATCATTATCATAAAAAGTTAGGTGATAAATATTTATTATTTATAAAAAGATATCTATATCAAGTGAATTAAGTATTTTATTGGTGTTTATTAGCCGGTCCAATAGTCTATTTTTACGAAGTTAGCTAGTTCTTGATTTTGAGGTACTGAGATACTTGATTTTTAATGTCACCCTTAGTGGACAGTAAATATACATTGAAAAAAACTTATATTCAGCAGTGAACGTCCATGGATTGAGATAGATTTATTATAATGTGAATTATAGTTATTAGCTCGCCGAATCTAAAAATACCTATATGATAGAACTTTTCTTCTCAAGTTTTAACCTAGTTTGTAAATTATTTTTGAATGAAACCAATTATCATATATAACTGGATATATACAGCAAATATAATAAACCAGTCTCCAGCCATTATTTTGTATATTAAAATCAAAGCGTGGCACCGGATCATCGTAGCGCCAATAACATGACCAGTTTTTATAATGCTTCCAATTAATTTATTTCATTGGCCGCTCGTTATTGTTTCTTTTGTAGTTTTGTTTTAACCGCCTTCATATTCATTTAATAGAGCAAAGTTTTTATTAACTCAAATTCGCAATATATTAGCGTTCAACATACTATGATTAAAATTATATATTTTTAGGTTTCAATAGCTTTTAGGTATCTTTTAGTAAAACTTTATAAAAACACAATGTTTTCTGTAATTTGATCATCTCAAATTTTTATAATAGAATAAACAAAATGCGAACGTTTGTTTGTTTTTTCCTCCTTCTGATACGCTTTCACGAATAATGCGATGTTAATGAAATTTGATTCAATTATAGCTTACAGAACAAGAATAAAGTCTTAAAATCCGGTCTTACTTAGAAAATGGAATCAAACAATGCATATTTTAATAACTAAAGCGCATTTGACGCGCTCGAAATCGAGGGTTTAGCTTGTAGGACATTGTCAAAAATTGTCAATCTAACTCTTGCTCTAAAAGACATCAACGCGCTCAAATGTCTTATTGAAATTATATCGTTGCGGTGTAATTAATTTTAGTATTCCTAAAGAAAGTTTTTATTATTTAATTCTGAGTAAAATATAGACTATTTTGTCAAGTCTACCGCATTTGTAAGTTTAATCTGGTTTTATAGACGAGTAGACTGATTTTTTAATCAAATCCCATAAAGGACGTAGTTTTTTCAAATTAAACTCAATAGATGAGTTTTAAGGTGATTTAACAAAAAGGAGGCGCGCGTAAATGGGGCGTGACTGACGGAACGGGTCACGAGCACCGTGTGAAGGACGAACTTGGTCCGGTCTAGACACTAGAGTTCCTGTGGGGCATGTGATCTAAGATGAACAAATTACATTTGTATTAAATGTACAACAGTTTTTATAATCTTATAGTTCAACGTAAATCAATCAACATTATCCTCCTGCCCTTGTTCCATTTTGAATGGGGTCGGCACAGCATGTTACAAACATGTTGTCACATGATTTGTCTACGTATTTTACAACCGGCCGCCTGACATCAACTTACCTTAGTCGCCTTTTACGACACCTCGGTAAGAAATGAGAGTGGTCTATTCTACGCAGTCGGATACCACACGGACAACACAACGTAACTCAATCAACATTAGTATTAATTCTTTTATTGTTTCTTCTTAACTTCTGTTTCGTTATAATTGTTTAACAATATAACATTTCTGTAAATATAATTTTTTCACTTTTACTTTTAATGTCATTTACTAATGAATATAATAATTTCCTATTTGGGATAATATATACGAGTAAATTGTTGAATTTCAATCACTTTTATAAAACGAATATTTAAAAGTTTTTTAAGTAATATTTTTCATTCACATTCAACAAAAGTTTAAATTTATGACGCTTTTATAGAACATAAATCCTCTGAAATTTTATAACATTCTCTAAACAATTAGTTCCCAATGGGGGCTAGCTATAGGGAAGGTAATATGAGATTATCCTTTAAATATGCTTGATTCAGCATTTTAGGAGATATTACTGAATCAATAAAGTCAATTTTATTGCAATCTCTAAGTAATGAATAGTTCGCAAAGGGAGTTAGCTATAGGGAAGATATTATTAGTTTGTCCTTTGAATATGCTTCAGCATTTAGGAGATATTACTGAATCAATGCACTCAAATGGAAGAAAGACGTGCTTGCTGCGGCCTTGACCTGGGTACAGCGAGTCGCGACCGCGATATACACATACCACATTAATATTTATAAACTAAATTAATACCAAAAACGTTTTGAACGGGACGTTTGAATATATGAATAGCCATCGGACCTAATCGACCGATTCCATTCCGCCATCGCTCGTTTTTAAACAATGCCTTAGTTTTTTTTACCTCTAGAATGATAAATGATCAAATTAAGGGTACCGCGCCATATTTGAACTATAAATAAAACGATGGTAAGCTTGACATTATCTTACAACCGTAGCAGATTTTAGCTCCTTAAACAACTATAGAATAATAAAATATCTCTATTTAATTATAACAAGTGCATATTTCTATTTATTTGAATACTAATCAAATATAAAACGGTCAAATATCCACAAATACTTTTAATTGTAACTTAAATTGATCGTACTTATTCCATGTTCAATATATATAGCTATATATACTAATTTTCAAACTAAAAACTTTATAGAATATAAAAGTACTAATAAAAATATTTTGCTATAATCCACAATTCAGTAAATAGAAAATATATACAATGTTAAATGTAGAGTGGACTTCACGGGGCGAAACGATTCACTATGCGCGTGAACGCGTTTACTATGACTTTGTGATAGTGAACGCGTGTAGTACTTGTGTATTGTGGTAGAAGTGGTGGAGGTTTGTGCATTTTACGAATTCTTCATGTATTAGGTATGAAAACGGATAGTCCACCCTACATTTAGCACGGATTATAGCAAAATAATGTGATTATTAATTTGTGTTATGGATTTTCGTAAAGTAGCGCCTAATTCTATAAATAACTTTATGGCATACTATTGAATTTCTTAATTATATTTTCAATTCGTAACTCAGTCTCTATATCATTCTAGTCAGTGGGTATACCAGTAATATTACAAAACTATAATAATTTAAGGGTACGTGCAAATGCCGAAATTGCCTAAATGGTATCTAAAATTTATACATACATATGAATAGCCGTTTCTCTCATCGTTATGTTGCATATACACACATAGTTATAGTAGCCATTGAATCACCGGCGTAATTATAGAAGTGGGGGATTGGCTGCGATGCGGTCGTGCAGGAGAGGGATAGTTATATGTTAACAGGTAGGGTGCGAGTAGGATGTGGGTTAACAAGAGGCTTGTTCGTCCGTTTGATCGACACCGCCGCCGCGCGGGCGCGGGAAGCTGTCTGAGGTGCATTCTTCTTATAAAGCTCAACTATATATTTGGCCCGCGAGGCCGGTCTCGTAGTCGAATTTATACAGCTATGTACCCATCGATTCAAAAAATTACGAATCGATTAGTCTTTCAGTTCTTTAATGATTTCAAAAGAATCGTTTATTGTTTTCACATAAAAAATAAAGATGTTTAATGAATATTTTGACCATGTATTGTAGATGATTTCAATCATTATTTTCACCATGTATTGACATAAGTTCAAAGTTAGATATATTAGTAAGTATAGTTATAAATAACTATCTTACTTTGTTAGACTTAATACTTTTTAATCTACATATGTTTTTTTATATTTTCTTTTTATAAAGAACACAAAGTTTAATTTAACATTTAATTTTATACCGTTAGTTCTAACTAATATTAGTAAATTAAAATCGGAGATTTTCAGGTCACTGAAAGCTATTAAAATTAACGTAAATTTTAATCATAAGAGAAACAATAAAATACCTAACATATTTTTTAAATATTGTAACACATTGAGCAGAGATTCGAAAAATCCTTCTTTACACATCTTAAAAGATATATCTAACCTAACTAACTAAATTTTTTATTTTAAATGATAATCTTATGTAATTATCTGCTCAGTGAGCGTTATATGGAAAACTTTTTGATGGAGTAAGTTTAACCCTCTTTTATCTGAGGCTATAACGTACTGCAATACGATTTGGGTTATCCTAATGATGCTTCGGTTTCGGGGTCGTAGAGATTTTGGTGGTGGTTGAGTGTATTGCTTGAGTACATTATTGCTGGTGGAAGCATCTTGAGATACGTTTGGTGACTTGTCCTGCATGTGTAAGGTGCGTCCTACAAACGCGGATTATAGCAAAGCAGTTCTGTTATAGCTTCAGAACTATGGAATTTCGCAATGTAACGCATTCTTCTATAAATCATTTAACTATTTTATATCTTTAAACAGATCACCATAGAACAAAGAAGAAGTAGATTTTTTTATAAAAAAAAGGTTCCACGCGGCGCCTTCGCCCGCGTGGAAACCTGCGTATCACAATTTTTTTCTAGAATTCAAATTTTAAACATAAAAGTAGTTATTGTGAGTTAACCATTTTTGCAGTAGTTTTATAGATCTACAATTCTTTAGTACATTACTTTAGCGTATCTCTACTGGTTTACGCAGCGCACACGACTAAAGCTCCCAGCAAGCAAGTTTTTTAATAACTGCGCGATCTCTTCAACACAATTTACATAATACCGATATGTACTATTTACTTAAACCATCCGGAACTATTGCACAATATTTTGGTTAAAACCGTACAAAGATCGTTTAGTAGATTTTGAGAAAATGGATTACATACAAACAGACAGCTTTTTGGGACTTTGTTTTATAATAAGTATAGAAATATGTATACACACCTGTCTTTACTGAACAATGTATATAGGAGCGACTCTCGTAAAAGACCCAATCGAATCCGGCTTCTACCGCGAGTCGCGCTAGCATGCCGTACTTGCTTCGGTCGCGGTCGCTCGTCGTCAGGTCTACGGCCCGGCCTTCGTAGTGCAACGAGTTGTCCAAGTGAGAATTTTCTTCATCCCACCCTTCGATCACACGAAGTCTCACCCCTGGCCACTGGTTCATCACGCTGATAGCGAGCGTGTTTAGTTTTTCCTTGCATCGCTGGAAAATAATTATAAAGCATATTTATATCATGAATTATGCCGTGTGGTATCCGGCTGTCTAGAATAGACTACCTTCATTTCTTACTGAGGTGTCGTAATAGGCGACTAAGATTAGTTGTACCCACCGTGTGGTATCCGGTTGAGTAGAATAGACCGCCCTCTTTCTTACCGAGGGGTCGTAAAATACGAGTAAGGTAAGTTGACGTCAGGCAGGCGGCCGGTCATAAAATACGTAGCCAAATCATGTGACAACATGCTTTTAACATGTTGTGCCGACCCACTTAGAGTGGGATAAGGGCAGGAGGCTGATGATTTATAAAAATGGATTATTTGATGTTATTATTACATTATATTAAACGTTACTTTGCGGAGATCAATAACACAAAAGATAATATTATTTGCTTTAACGTGGATTACAGCAAAATGATATTATCAACACTTAGTATTACTATTTAGGAATATCCAAAAATCATACAATTTATATAAAAAAAGTAAAATTTGAATATAAAAAGTAAATAAAGTAACGGCTTGTTACTATCCCACTGCTGAGCATTGGCTTCCTCTCTCCGCTTCTGGAGAGAAGGATTGGAGCTAAAACCTATCACGCTGCTCCAATGCTGATAGGTAGGTGACACATATCCCTATAATTCTCTAAGATACGCAGGTTTCCAGATGTTTTCCTTCGCCGTAAAGCGTGTGATAAATTGAAATTATCAATTAGATACATAAGTTTTCTCATTGGTGCCTGCCCGGGATTTGAACCCGTGACCTCCTCGAAAGAGTTGCATGGTGTCAACGCTATCACAGCTTGTCATTTTTTTAATTGAGAATTGTGAGTATTTAAATATAATTATAATAAAATAATTTCCTCAATTAGTTTACTTAATCGTATTTTTAAGTTATTAAATAATATGTAAAAGATTTGTTTAAGTAATAATAATAATAATAAATAATAAAAGTATTGAATGGATATAGTGTTAAGAAATTGAATTATCGTTAAATCTATCATGCATAAATTTATGTAATAAAGATTCGTTTTTGTTCTGAAAATAATTGAGGCAACTGCAAATTTTCAATGAACTAAGGATTGTTGTATCGTAGTTGACCAAACAATTTTGTACCATTGAAAATAAAAAAGTCGGCATTTGTCACAAGAAATAAATCAAATTAAAACAGAACATACAAAGGGACAGACACGATTCCGTTTGGAAAGTAACTGTGTAGACGAAATAAAGGAAATGTCACAATATTTATAAATAAACGTGAACAATACGCGACGCACCGCTTGCTAGCTTTGTGCCGCGATGTCAACTCACTCTATGCAGATTTAGTAGAGAAAAAGTTTAAAGATTGACGTAACGAATCGAGGCGATGGGCGCCCCGCGTGGACGCGACGTCCGCTTGTATTCAATATAAAATATATTTGAGAGCACCGTACATAATTACTTCTACGAACGTTCCAACCACCTAATAAAGAGTTGTAAGAAATCCCAAACACCCTGCTTCGCAAAACTGATTCCCGATTCTTCACAGTTCAGATTTTCAATTTTAAAGATATACAAATGCTTAAATTGTCCACAATTGTTGTGAGTACCTTACTCAATGATATTTTTCCTTGTGCAAACATATCAGGGAGTTTTCAAGGATCAAGGATACCTTAATATTGACCTAACTTATTAATTAACTTATATCTAAGTCAGGGCTTTCTTTCTATATGAGTCACATGGTTTTTTGACAGCTGAAGTCTTTCTTTTAAGGAACTAGATATCAATATATTTTCGTACTGATTTTACGAGACACGATAATTTTACTCTTTAAATAATTTTGAAATAAAAAATGTTCATAATTAAGATTTGGTTAGTCTTCGGCGATGCGACGGGTTATGGGATGTTCGATGTTTACTCTGTAGACGTCTCGGCCCGCACTAAAACAATCGAATGCTAAATGTATACTCAAACAGTGATGCACTTTAGCGTGGGAATACAATGCGCGAAGGTGGCACAATTAGGTTTCTTCACAAAGAAGCTTTTGTTTTCTTTTAAACATCCCCACTTCCTCTAATATTCTCAATAGACATTAAAACATTTTTAGGTTTAGTAAATCATTATATATAACATTCATTGAATTAAAAAACCCATGCGGTTGGTGGGGCATTAAATACTTTTATTCAATTGCTAGCACACTCATGAGTATATGGCGCGACAGGCCGGGCGGGCTATTATAAATTCATTATGCATATTTTTAGTAAACAAGCTGTCGATCACAATGCCCGGGCGCAGCGGGACGCCTGCCTCTGACACCTCGGTTTGCCCGCCACGCCATACCAACCCACCCTAATAGCACGATTATCTTACTTCGATAGGCATACCTATAAGTCACAAATATCCAATTATGAACGACCGCAAACTTGTTTTTTCCAAATACAAAAAGAAATCTTCGCAAATTATCAAATAACACCACATCCAAATCTCATTTTGGTCTACATTAATTAAAAAACAACAAGCGTGTCGAATACCTAGGGTCAAGTTTTAAAGTGAAACCTGGCTACCTGAACCGGTGGCGAATAAGGCACTCGAGAACGCATAATGAAGGCCGTACGATGGAATTGAGGCAAAAATAAAATAAAAATGCTAAGGATCATCGCACTATAGGAACGGGTGCAGTAACGTGAGATCATATGAACAGGTACCTACGGAACACTGTCTGATTTTAACTTGGAACTTAAAGACAGTTCACTTTAAAACAATGACACATTCAGAGGATTAGACTTAGTTATTATTATTAGGTTTTGATTAATCCATTCGTTTTCAAAATAGAGAAAGACAGTTCCAAAATTTAATTTGAAATGTGTTATTTGAAATAAATTTACTTTTAGTCATCATATGTATATTTTAATAATTTCATCAAAGGTAGTCATGATTCAGACAAAGATGTGGACTAGTTTCCCTATATAATCAAATTAATTCTAATCTTGGTAAAATTTCCTCATCAAAAATAGACAAGATATTGTCAACTTCGCCCAAGCATCATTCGCCACCTTCAGGGAACTTCGTTTCTCTAACAATTTATCGCCGCCTCCCTCCGCGACCATAACAATATATTAGGATAATTAAATGGCTCTTTACATTCCTTAACACATCGTTTTTTGTACAAAGCCAGGAGTCGAAGAGCACCGACCAATGTTGACTGGTTTTATGTTTTTTTTTTGTTATGGTTAAACCACAACAAATACTTTAGGGCGGCTTTTTAAATTTGATCGTTATTTGGTCTGCGAACTAAGATAAATAAATTGTTTTATTTATTATTATCTAGTAACGTGTATTAGGTATTATATACGAAAACACTTGTTGAAAACATTATATTCTGGCAAGAACATAAAAGATTTAACAAGTCTTTTTTTATATCATAGTTTATTGATATTGACATTGGCTTACATAACTAGAACTCTAATTTATTACATATTTTTACATATGTAATAAATTCGAGTTCTAGTGATGCGCTATCACAAGATTGTAGCGCATCTCAGGTTGAAACTAAAGAAACTACACTTCTTTATGAAAGCGCAGGTCTGGATTTATTGAAACACTTTGGGCGAACTATCTTTTTATATCGCATTACTTTTTTTCTTACCAGCCTTTTTATTTTATCAACCGATGTTGTTTTATTTGGCTTATAAATTTTGTTTAAAATGCAAATATGGCAAAAAAAAAATTTGCGTTTTGTAAATTAAAAACATTTCTTTCTCGACTAACTCATCATAATATTTTCCGAACGAAATCCTATAATAATATAATAGTATGCAATGTTATGCTTATCTAGGTACTAATCCAAATTGTAATAAAATAAAGAAGAATCAGTCGATTAAATTGAATTTCTTCAGCTACTCGTGTGTGTAACACGTACTATTTTAACATGTCTGTGTATAGATAAGCACAAACCAAACATTTGTTTGTCACGTAAACCCTGGTGCCGCGCTAGCCGTCGAACAAGTCATAAATATGCATTGAGAAGGTAGATCACCTGTGCTCGTTTATGTTCGAAGCCCCTTCATGTTTGTCTACGAAAAATATCACCCTTTGTAGAAGGCTTTGTTGTATTAAAGCCTCTGTCATCACATTTTAAATGTTTCCTGTTACATGCGTTATATATTTAGATAATAAAAAAATTGATTAAAGTAGTAAAAATCGCAAAGATTATAGATATTAAAAGAATTTCTTGGGTTTATTTTTTAATGAAATCAGTTAGTTACGCATTAACTTTTTTTTAATTGGCAAAGAACTTATTCCTTTGTAGTTTGAACATACTACGATACATACACGATACATGAAATAGTCACATAAACGATTTAGAGAATAGATTTTACTACAAATTCTTCGGAAATCGACATAGCATCTTAATCTTCACACACACACACACAAGCAACACACATGATACGCTAACGAAAACAGTCCACAAAGATTTTAAGGAGACTTGGGCGCCTTTCACTTTGTTGAAAAACCTTTTGAAATAAGACGCCGATATGCGGTGTTTGCATGAGCTCAGAACACTTTTAATGAAACGAAACACTTCATTCATTGGATTGTCTTGCACGATGGAACCCTTCCAGGAATACAGATCTTAAAATTTACTATTTTCTACAGACGATAATCGCTTCTAAAGACGGATCGCAAAATAATTTTATTAGTAGTTTTGTAATATAGATCTCCGCAAGGTGACGCCTAATTCTAAAAATTACAATATTAGATTATAGTTCAAAATTTATAGAACATACGATATAACGATGAAGATGATTCATATTTTATAGAGTAGTAATAATGAATGGCATTTTGACGAATATTCCAGGTGCAAAATTTACCTTCTTCCTTCTTATAAATATTTACAACTCCTTCGTTACAATTGCTGTCTAACTCCCTTGAGTTCGATCACTTTAGTTTTTTTGTACACGTTCGGTTTCCTATCATTTCTCGCGGGAATTGTATGAGTATTATTTATAATATCATGATCACTGGTTATAGCTGGGGTCAATAGTGAAGTCAATGAGACCATGCCCACTACTTGCAATATGCAAGTCATCTGAATGAGCAATGGATAGGTTCCACGCTTCCGACATCGAACAATTTGGTAGGTTTTATATTTTATTTGTAATTAATTTAGTTTCATAGAACATAGTCTCGTTGATCGCGGTATGCAATTCTTCGTATCCTGTAAGTGCGAGTCGATAAACTTCCTTACAATTACTCTCATGCACTAAATGACATTCGAAAGATTATAAATATTAACTTGCGTATCGTGCTAATTTTCTGCGTCAACCCTTGTCGGGTAGATAACTACTGCTGATCGATTTGCATCCGTAATTACGTCACTTTTAGCGCATGAGGTGATGAAAACGCGACAAGTACCTGATTGTGGGATACGATGATTGCCAGGCTCTTTCAACTCAACCGGTTATGACTGTTACTTTAAGTACCTATAATATACCTTACTTTCTTTTAAGAAAAGGAAACTTAAAATTATTTTATTTTATTGTCTTCATTTTAATTATAGTGGAAGTTAAGTATGAATTTTAAAATTAAGTGTGTATTAAATTGAATCGTAGGGAAAATCACGACGCGTTCGAGCTATCGAAATAAAATTTATTGATTTATCAGTATATCAGAAATTCATAACTCGAGCCGTCGCGTCGTATTTGGTACGGGTGGCTGCGCGGCTCGCGCACTAATCTCCGATGTCGGTACGGTCTGCCGCGATGCTTCACGCCTAAGCAGTCATTCTTTTTTAAATCATCTCCTTAGAATAATAAACTATATTTGTTACAACTCAGGTTCGTAATCGCCGCTTTTATTGTTTGTCTCGTCCCGAAGAGAAGTGATCACATCAACGTGGGCGTAAAGTCAACACACAGCACACATATCACACCATACGTCCTCTTTTGCTGACGGTCCCGAAGAGCCTCTCGATAATATTTTATAAGACAAATAACCCGATAAAGATGTTTTGACGTGAACCCGTGTTCATCGCTCACACTAAAATGCGTTCAGTGAACGCGTATAATAAAATATTTATTTACAATTTCGTGATTTTGTGTAGCAACAAAATAAAACGGTTTGTAATTTAGTGTCAACTTTATTGGTGGCGAGAGAAGCGTTAAGGCGATCAGTCGAATGTATTATATATACGCTGACAGGACTTTGGGCGGCGGACTTTAACGTAGATCCATTAGCATTGTTTTAAAGGATTAAGCGGCGTTTAGGGGCGCATTGTGAGGCGACGTGTCGTCCGACACGCATATTTTTATGACACATACCATTATTTTTTATTTAATCAGTGTGAAATGGCTACCAGGTCGTAAGTGTTTGATAAGTAAGAGTTGTTTTTGTTTACAGGCATAATGGATGTTATCGTTTGAACGCCTCCAATATCTGTTCGACATTTATCAAATGACTACTACTAACCGCTATGCTGTTTAATTTTTTTACTTAATGTCATCTAATAAGGAACAGAATAAATAAAATGTTATCAGAATTTGGAGTCCAATTTATTTTTCATGTGATTGGGTTGGAATGGTCGCTATTTTATTAGTTGCGTCAGCGGTCGGTGTCAAATTGCACAAAAGGTTTTGTATTGTTTTCGGTACCCAAATCAAAAGCGATAGCTCCAGTAATTTGACAAAATTAAACAATGAGAGAGGTATCGTTTTTGTAAAAGATCCCTTGCAATAAACAACAACAAAACTTACAATGTGGCCCGTATTCGTTCACTATTTTGTAGAAAGGGGCTAAGCTCGAACTGCAAATATAACTTTGCCACTGAGAATATTGGTTTACACGTAGTTAAGTGCTTCCAATCGATTAATATTTCACCAACGAGTCACTGACATGGGACCATCCTGTGGTTATTTACACTTCAATTCACTTACGGAATTTTGCGGCATTGTCATTAGAATTCAGTGTTCTTAAAGAAATTCCCTATACTTATGGAATAAATGACTGTAAACATACAACGTGTATTCTTATCTTAATAAAGGAAAACAACTCAAATATGCGTATCAGAAAATGAATTATTTGAAATAAGTAATTAATATAATTTCTGTTTCTGTGTCTGTAATCTGTATAATGGTATTATTTTAACAAAATATCGAATGAAATCTCGTCATTTTCTTGCTCGTTTTATGACTTAGATTGACGATAGCATGCATAATCGTCATTAATAAGCCACATTTCAGATTAGCCCAATTTTTGACACTATTATACTATATTTAATTTAATATTAACACCGAAAAAATAACAATTTGTATTTGTTGATTATCTAATAGACGATAAATATTGTAAATAAAAATATTAGAAAGGTGTAAAATCTGTTTGTTTATTTCTCAATCATTTTTTCACGTAGATATACATACTGTACACTGATAGTTTACTGTGATGAGTCGGTAAAAATTTCAACTCGTACAAAAACGCGGGAAAAGGCTAGTATATAAATGTATACTTTAGCGATTAAATAAGTCAGTACATTAGTAACAGGTGTCGATACGTTTAGAATCATAATCCGCTTCCGTTTTCCCTCGTCTAAAAATTAATCGGCCCGTCAAGATGTTCTCTTTCAATGTATAAAAATCAGTAAACTAAACAATAACACAAATCAAAATATTTTTCGTTAAATCTGTAACGGTAGTCGGCATTTAAGTGCCTGGCATTTTTGCAAATACTTCGGTATGATCAAAGGTGTCGGTCCAAAATTAATTATCAATTTGTCGTGGGTGCCAGGCAGGCGACATAAATCGATCGGGTGTATCTGCCTGCAGCCACATTAGCCACGCTCGAACACGAGATAAGGATAACAAATGCTCAGTTTAAGGTTATCTGAACATCGCGGACATGAGAGAGCTTTTTGCCACTGCGTCCCTCGCTTTGACCTTCTTGTATCGCTTTATAAAATTCTCAGTAGAGCTATTTATCTTAACATTAGATTTATTATGATATAAGCCAATTAAATTACTTGTTGTTAAATTTACTCGGTTTTTTAAACTTGTCTTTTAAATACTAGTAAGGGCTAACACGTACATCGGCATCGGGACATCGGCATTTACGCCATATTTTTAATATCGCATGAATTAGAAATATTTAAATTATTTTTAAACTTCCTCCTCTATGGAAGACAACTTGACGTTTTATAATTTCAACTCTTGACTTCTGAGACTTCTTAAACTACGACTATAAAGGTATTATAATGTATATACGCACAATGGCGTATAAGAGTACTATATAGTTTCTTCTTACTTCATTTAAAAAGAATTCTGATATGTTTGTTTACTTTACATAATATATATAAAAAAGGTCTGATTTACCATGTTTTTCTCCGGTAGAACCCTTTAAAACTGACGTTTTCAATTAATATTTAATTCATCCCGCTCTCTACGCCAAAAATAAACATTTTCAGAAAACTTAATGTGCCTAGAAGTTTCGTCTAGAATATGTGTAATGTATTTCGAATGAATATGTAATTCGAACTGTAGCATATATACACAAATATGTATATCTGGTACTTAAAAGTAGTGTATTTTTTAAATAAATAACTTTTTAAATGTATGTACTATCAAGCCAAGAGCATGCAATATATTTAATAATTAATATAGCAGTAATATTATTTACCAACCTATTTTATTATTATACGATCAAAGTAATGCAACCTGTTGATTTTGTATTATATTTCCCTTTTAGATTTAAAACCATTGTGTCATAACTCATACGGTAACTTAAGGAAAAATAATAACGCGCAAACTGAAAAATATATGATCGAAAGAATGCGTTATAAAATGGCGGCCTGTTTTAGCCTCTGCGTTGCTAGTGTATAATTATTATCAAGCTACAGGCATATGCGAAATTGGGGTCTCACCTCGACTCGTCGGCCATAAATAAAATAAAATGAGCAACGCCGGTGGGAGGAACAGAGCGCTAATGAATAAGCTGGATGACCCGAGTTTGCCTCAGCGGGGTTCTTAAACGTTGCTATCGCACGTCATCAATAGAGCCTAGGCTTTTTTGATGCACTTCATTGGCTAAACAAGTTTTACGATCTTAATTTCTATTTAGTACATTTTAATAACTTTTAATATTTATTACGAAATAACTTAAAAGGGTTTTTTTATAGACGAGCGCTTGACTTTATCATGCCTGATGGTAAGCAATTATAAATTCTAAGGTGGAACGCGCATGCCTAAAAGATGCCTATTGACTCTAGCTTTTAGGTTTAACTTCTAAGAAAATTGTGACTCAACTCAAATTACTTATCTTGCTGGATAATATAATTATAAGTTTAAATGTAATAGCTAAAATGATGTTCTCGAGTGGCTTAGATAATTTCTCTAAATAGCTGTGGAAGCATAATGAAGTTATGCTAGTTCTGAACGTAGACAGGATTGGATAATTAGATTACCTGCAGGCCTATCATGAGCTCTTATTGCGACTCAATTAAAGACTTAAACGAAATTGTTTTGCTTTTTTATACCATGACGTCTTAAAGACGCACACTTTAAGTCGTTGCCGAGTGAGCGTCCTAAGAACATGCGAGTGAAAGAGACAGAGTTATCTGTAGTTCATATAACGTTATCCTTTTCAAACATTACGACCCCAATGCAATTCACACTCCATGGTACGAAAAGAAAGCGGTTCGCGGTTGTCGTTAACGTCTTCAATTGAGTCGCAATAAGAGTTCATGGTAGGCCTGCTGCTCTGGGCGTGCTTAGTATCAATATTTCTAAGGACTCCATACAGCCTTTCGTTTGTGTTGTCGCGTGTTAATTATATGTGAAACTGTACTATGGCTATGTAAGTGTTGTAAGGCTAGTAGAAAAGGCAGTGACCTAACTATGTAACCAAAGGTCCTGAGGCAAGAATAAACCAGGGCTCTAAGTAAACTGCATATTTTAAATCGTTTGTTCAGCATTCGACGCGTTCCGAATTTGTCATATTTCAGAATTATCGTAATTCACATTCTTCATACTCTAGAATCGTTGCAATAAAGATTATTGGATATTTCCCTATATTTTACCAATAAGCTACCATTACGCCATGGTGGCTAGGTATGTCCATGCAACATATACGTATTATGTCCTTTCCTACTCTTTTATATTAATTTTGTTTTAAATTCATGCAAATGATAAATTACTGTATTATGAATGTTAAAAATTACTCAACCTGAAAGCACTATTCAAATATTAATAGACAGGCGCCACGTAGGCAGGTACATAAAAAACCGGACCAAAATAATAATGGTAGACAAATGTCCCCCTTAGCGGACACAAAGAGCAACCGTCGAGCGATCAACTCACTTTTGAAACATGCTAATTTGAAAGTCTAGGTAATTTTATTTTTTTGAGGTTACGCTTTTAATGGATATGTTTTGTATATGATCAATTTAAAAACTAAAGGAACAATTTGTACCATGCAGTGATTTATTATACGAATACCATCATTAATTTACAGTACATAAATAAATATATTAATAAGACACATAATTGCATTTTAATTTAAAACAGTCATATTTAATTGTAATTAAACCCATAATCAATATCAAATTTATATTCCGCCTTCTTATTTTATAAACCAAAACATTTTTAATAATAAAAGGAAAATTATTTCGGTTTTTATGAGATTCGTTAGCTTCTACATAAAAAATGGATTTTATTTACTGAAATTGAATGATTTTATGCTAATTCAATTGCGTTTTTATTTCAATTAATTGGCTGTAAACAACTGAAAGCGAAAGCTCATAGCTGTCGCATCACTTAATGCTCACATTAAAAGAACCATTTGCATAGGTATAATAATAGAACGATTGAGACTAAAGAAAATTGTTGTCCTCAAAATAGAATTGTAGTATTGTGGTATTAAATGTATATATATTTCAAATGAAAGATTTGAAGGATTAGCGAAGATGCTCAGGAGTTCACCGCGCCCGGTCCCGGGGTGCGATCTTTATCAGACGTCGCCGTGTCGACTTCACAATACCGTCTTTTGTGTTGCGATGTGATTATTTATCGCTAACAAACACTACGCTTACAAGAATGATATAATACTGCAATTTAAAATTATTCAAATCGGCCACGCCCTATTCTGAATTTAAATATATGTACACCATCGTGCATTCAATAGAAAAACCCGTACCTTCATAAGAAAGTCAAATTGACTGATCACAAAAATTTAAAGAACTGAAATTCGATATACACGGAATTCTATTATCAAGTACAGTTAGCTAGTACTGTGTTTTTGATTTATTTTGATAATACTTATTGGATATTAAAGGATAAAAACATAAAAAATGAATTATTTATGATTATTGTAGATCCCAAAGCTGAGTTAAAATTTACCCAATCTAAACTTACGATAAATAGGAGTTAAACAATTAAAATTCTGTAAACAACATTATGCAAGCGAAAAATAAACAAAATTTGTCATAAATAAAGGTAATTCACAAGTATTATATGAGACATTGGTACTTAAATTATGAACTGAAGGTTTTGTAACACCATATTATGTAATATGTGCGAAATGTCAAGATCTGTTAGACTCTTGGAGCCTTTATTTACCACAGTTTATAGAAGTGCTAACGTACCAATTATAAACACATAAGTTATTGTTATGAGGATAAGCACGCGACATCGCCCTTTTGAAAGTTTATTAAAAAATGATTGAACAATGCGTTGATATTTATTTTCGTAACATGACAAAGTTACAAAATTCATGAAGAAACCAGTCGAAGTTTTCTAAAACATTTATCACAAATAGATAACTCTCTCTTTTTAAAAATAAATAAGCTAATACAATTATTAGAAACACATTCTCGAATGTATCTGTTATAAAAAAAATATATATATATAATTAACATAATATAATGAATATAAAAAAATCAGTACTATTATACAATAGTACTTATAAAGGTTAGTAATAAATAAAATGGAAATCTATGGAATTTTTTACTTTAATCTTTTCGCTTTACTTATTACTCTGTTAATACATACTTCTATTGAATCAAAAATATTGAAAAGTTTGTTCGTTGTCGATTTATTCTAATGACTGTACACCAGAGATCGGCAACCTGCAGCTCCCAAATCAAATGCGGCTCTTTCAATGTAAAATTGCGATTCGTCAATTCCGTATCAAGAAAAAAAATATAAACATTTTACGCCAATTTTGCCATTGATGGAAGAATGCTAAAATAATATTCAATAAATACGTTTATATTTTCATATGAATGAATATTATTTCGTAAATAAATTTGTTAAAAATTAGAAACCAATTCCTCTAACATAGCCCGATACAATAGTTTTCAAAAAACGATTTTTAATCGACTCGTTAAAAACATTTTTTTCTTCTTGACACTTATGGCTCTTTAGTTTTAGAAGGTTGCCGATGGGAAAACAATGATGCAGTATTGTGCGTTTAAGCTAAAGTTGGACAATGCAACTGAGACGACACTTGTAGATACCTGAGAGCATTGAGGCCAAACCGTCGCGTATTTTAATAGTTATGAGCGGTATGTCGGCCGTTGTATTAAAACAATGACCAATAATTTTGTATTTATGTCTCATTGCAGCAAAAGAAGCGAGTACACGTGCCCGTTCCTACTATTAGTTGTTTGTACTTCAATACAACGGAACCTGTATTTATGGTGAATGCAAATTAATGATAACGTACGTATGTATAGTAACGCATCATTACCACCTAGCATAAACCAATATTATCTAAGAATTTCCATAAGAATATTTTCTATGTGAATCAATAATTTTAGTACCACTTACTTTGAATAACAAAATTGTTTAAGTTTTTTATATGTGCTTATAAAACTATGCTATCTTCAGTAAATAATAAACTTTTTTACATAATTTGTGATATTGACAAAAATATTTTGCCTAATATATGCGTACTAGGCGTGAATATGTTGATAAGTCGACTTACGTCTTTTGTATGTTTAATCATAATACACAAATTTGTGAATATTTAAATAAAAATAATCATATTTAGAATCGACTAGTTTTTGAAAAAAGACTAATCTTTTCTCCTCAATTCATTAACAACAAAAACTCAATCGCTTACCTTACTTATGGTGACATACTAATCGAAACCGTTGCAGTGAATTTGCGGTTTTGTCCTTAAAAAGAAGAAATCGGTTTCGTTAATATGCCCGTGATAAGTTTTTACAGATTCAATACTACTAAAGCCTTTAAACCAAAGGAAGGTGTAAGTGTCTAATTTCTTAAGTACGAGCTATATAAACGGAAGTGTGTAAGGTTGAAATGTTAAAATAACAAACGAAAGCGAGACCAGCTTATCGAAAGCACGAAGTTGAACGATATAGTCAAAATAAGTACGACTTTGCTAACAATAATAATTAAAAACCATTAGTTTATTAATCGCTCAACGCACCAAGCATTGTTCGACGGAGGACAATTGTGGCTAGACCAAATAACTTTCGAGCCGACATATTGCTGTTACTGTGGCGGCACAATATAAAACAACTATATTCTTACTGAGATATTATATTACAAAACCGGTTAACGTTGACATATTCAAGATAAAATGACCGAATTAGAACACGACTTTAACTTTTTTTTATTTGTGCTATTGTAATAGGTATTAGTTTTTATGCGCTATATGTTAATTAAAGCTACCTAGTTCATAAAAACTGATCACGAACACGTGACAATTTTGCTTAAATAGGATAAGCACGCCTTATGATAGATGATTTTATAGCAGTCAAACCAACTAGATATACATAGATAGCGAGTTAATATGTTACATATTTGAAAAATTATTTCGTTAATAAAAGTCCGTCATAATCGTAGTAAAGAACACCAGATTCTTATATATACATGATTTTTTAAAATATATACAAAAAAAATGTAACATTATGTCTATTTTAAATTGCTTAAACGCTTGTACTACACAAATCATGCCCATGTTGAATGGTCCCACGAATGCTGGCAGCGTTTCCCCGTTGAATCTCTAAGCTGATTCTTTGTGCGAAAAAGAAACGAGTCCTCTAGTCACCCGAAGCGGCAAGTAACCGATGTGTTAAAACGGTTAAGAATTACATGAATTAAAAATAAATAATATATTTTTATATACACAGTGGATTGGAATAAAATGACGACCTGTTAGTATCTCAAAGGACTCCTTTTTTCCCTCTTAAATATATATATTTTTTTATGGGACACACACACGGTCGTCCATCCCCAAGGTAAGTAACTTAATACTTGTGTTATGGGTGACGGACAACTGGTAGATATACTACATATATAATTTTAAATACATACTTAAATACAAATGTACACCAAGGCTCAAAGAACCAACAAATTGTTTATAAAAAATGTTGGCCCTCGGCGGGAATCGAACCCGCGACCCGCGGAGCTGAAGACAGGGTCACTACCTACTGCGCCAACGGGCCAATCAAAATTCAACACACAAACAAACAGTCAAAATATATTGACTAAAAACACTTTCTGCTGCTTATATGTGGACACAAGTGTACACATATAGTAGTAAATCTTAATCCTTCTTGGGTCAAATGAAAATTTTACAAATTTTTAGTTTTTAATGGGAAACTTAACTTATTGCTAATTAGACACACATATTATGATCTTATCTAATAAGGTCGCTCACACACTTTATTCGGATGTGAGAACAGCATCATCAGTAATCATTCTCAGTAAATCTTTCTTCTCAGAGACGAAGAAAGATCAAATTGTGTGAATGTTGAAATTATGGTATGACAAAATATACTATTCATTATACTAGGACTGTGGGTGGACGGACGGTATAAACGAGATCCGTGAGAAAACAGCTCTATATGTGGTTAGCGTTTGCTTCAACTGCGGTCCGCGACCGACAACGTTACAATAAATATTATAATGACAATTTATTACTCTTAAAAAGTTCATTTAACTGTTAATTCTTTTCTACTGAAATGATATCTCTTTATAACTAGCGATATAAGGGGACGAAATCTGAAATCATCTCAGTAGTGTCCCAATAATATTAGGCCAACAGTTTTCAGTTACAGTGTTTTAATAATTGTAACTTCGATTTTTTTTTAATATAATACTATAAGCCGTTTCGAGTTATTATATAGTTAATTTGGGTTTTATTGATACATTTAACATTTAATTTATTTCTTAATCTTTTTAAAGTAAATTAGATACGTTGTATTCTGGTCCATATAAAGTAATAAGAGACATACCACCAAATGTAGAAAATGCAAGACATGGAAAAGTTAATGTAATTAATAAAAATCGAACAAAATTGAATAACAAAGATGAAATTTAACCTTTTATATAATTGTGATAGATATAAGTAATAGTTAATACTAATAATATAAATGTGTATTATTAATTAACAACGAAGAAATTATTTTTTTTTTCTTTTCGAAAGGATGGAAGGTGTAGTGGTATATATCTTATATCTATATAAGTATAGTTTGTATTATTGTATTCTTTAAATATCATAGTATCGTTTAAAAAAAAGAGCAGTTCATGTGCTGGATGCACTCAAGTCTTTCATTACATCCTCGTCGTACAAGATAATCTTTAATGGTGTAATCTGAGCTTTGTATGTTAGAACATTTATCAGATACTTTTTAAATCTATGTTAAAATGATGCTTTCTAAAAGACATTACGGTTTTATTTTATATTTTAAAGGGTTAACCTGGAATCTGAAATAATATTCGTACATTATGTCAATAACTTAGCTCGTAGAACCTGACGCCGTAAATAGAAGCCAGTAGTAGGTACGGTTTCCATAACGTCGTGAAACTTAGACTTATATTTGTGATATAAAGTATTATGACTACTAAATATATTAATCACTTTTAAATACATAATAGAATCTCCTTAAATATTTACAGTCCGGACTTTAGTGCTTATAATATTATAAGAAATTATTCAAAAGAAATAATGAAATTTTATTTTTAGGTAACCTTTGTTAAAATTCAACAATATTTACTAGTTAAAATAGCTATTAAATCCTAAAATATCGCGTATCGTGTTGTACAAGTTGCGTATAAACAATTCACGCAAAACACTACTTGGTTTGTTAAGAAAACGTTGCTGGAAAACGCGTTTACATTCCGTTCCATTTACACAGCGATCCCATAAAGAAACTCAATTACATGCTCATGAAATGGACTTAAATAAACAAGCATTTCTAAATTTCCTATTAACCTCCAGACCTAATAAATTAATGTAATTCTTGCAAAGAAATTCCTAGTCATATAAGTTTTTATTCTATTAATAGTTAATTAATTATTAGTTAAAGAGAACAATTTAATTGAAATACTGTTTTCTTAATGTATCAGATTTTTTCAGAAAACTGGTTGATGAAAGGAAAAATAGTAAATAGAATTAATTTAAATTACATTTCAAATAATTTACAAAAATATAATGAATTATACACTTACGCCGTGTGGTATCCGGCAGAGGAGAATAGACCACACTCATTTCTTACCGACGTGTCGTAAAAGGCGACTAAGGAAAGTTGAGGTCAGGCAAGCGGCCGGTCGTAAAATAACAAGCCAAAACATGTAACAACATATTTTAAACATTTTGTGCCGACCCCACTTAGAGTGGGATAAGGGCAGGAGAATGATGATTAATAAATTACACACTTAAACCTTTGTCGTAAATTACTCTGGCCATTAGTTAAAACTATTATACATGAAAATCTGTTCAGTAGTTTTGACTTTGTACCAAAAAACAGACAGACACGGCGGAGAACTTAGTTTTTGTAATTTCTAAGGATGAATTACTTATTTATTTTCATTAATATATAAAATAATAACAGGAAGGAGCATAAAGCATTGTTGCAGTATGATACAACGAATAATTAGTAATTATTCAACGTTACGCAAACTTTGTACGTTGGCTAAGCCCTAACAAAAACAAATTACCCTTATTATAAACAAAAATATAAAACTCAGACACCGGCGTAAACGTACCATATGGATGAATATAAATTGATTGATGCAATAAAGTAAACAATTTAATCACGGCGCCCACTTCGCATTCGCAGCAAATTTAAAAAGTTAGTCGTAGTAGTCAAAATTAGTTTTTTTTAATCTTATCGTATTTTGTGCTATATTATTATAACTAGCTGTGCCAAACGGCTTCGCCCGCGTGGAGTTTAGTGATTTACGAAACTTTTTCCTAATTTTCGAAATTTTAGACTTAGACGTAGTTATTGTGAGTTAATAGTGAGAGATACAGACATGCTATCACGGACTTTATTGTAGTATTTTTATAAATCTACAATTCTCTAGTACATAACCTCGGCGTATCTTTGCTAGCTTACACAGCGCACGTGACCAAAGCTCCCAGCATGCAAATTTTTTAACGACTGCGCGATCTCTTCAACACAATTTACATAATACCGATATGTACTATTTACCTAAATCATCCGGAAGTATTGCACTATTATTTGGTGAAAACCGTATAAAATTCGACCAGTAGATTTTGAGAAAATCGATTACATACAGACAGACAGCTTTTTGGGACTTTGTTTAATAATAAGTATAGATTGACAATGTGATATCACTGAATATCAGTTCAAAACACGTTACATCATAGCGAAGCTTGGATAAGTATAAAATATGCTTTAATTTTGTTAAATCAACGGCCTCATATTGAATTATAGTTACTGCCGGTATTGCTGCTGAAAAGAATGTGAATTTTATAATTTACGCCAATTCCTAGGCTAAAATACGTGTTTTTGGGGTTATAAGTGTATCAGTGAAGCTAAATGATTATTAGGGTTATAGTTAAATTTTACGCTAAATATACATTTTTGCAAGCTTATATCATCAAGAATACTTTGCTTAGAATCTGCCTAACATAATATATTGTCACGGACTGCATATAAAAAACTATAATGAATTTAAATTGAAAAAGTGGTTAATCGCCTTCAAGCTAGTTATCATTAGACCTTGAATGTAAACAAGGCTTAAGGACTTGATGTAAAAAAAGTAGGCGAATCCCAAAGTAAAATAAAAAGAAAAGTTTGCTACAGTGGATAAGAATCGCGCGCTCAAAGCGTTAAGCCATCACAATATTTTATTTGGTCTGGTTCCAAACTAAAAGCTCATTGATAAATATACATTGTTTATAGAATTAGGCTTTACTTTGCGGAGATCCATAATACAAAAGTAATGATAAAATTATTTTGCTATAATCCGCGACACAGTAAATAGAAAATATATAGTGCTAAATGTATAGTAGACTATCCGTTTTTCATACCCGTTACATGCAGGATTCGTAAAAACACATGCACAAACCTCCATCACTGCCACCACAACACACGAGCACTATACACGTTCACTATCACAAACTCAACAATCGATTCGCCCCGCAACCGAAGCATCATCAGGAGATAGACTCCACGACAAAATCTCAAAGCGAAGCATTATCCAAACAAGCATTGTTATATAGTAAACGGTTCAACTCCACCATTTATTTTACCTCTGAACACGTGCAACAAGCTTGAACTTGAAACATTTATCTGATCGTTAATGAAAATAATGTTTCAAGATAATGAAAATAATGTTTTAACGATTGTTGAGTTTGTGATAGTGAACGTGTGTAGTGCTTGTGTATTGTGGTGGCAGTGGTGGAGGCTTGTGCATGTATTTTTACGAATCCTGCATGTAATGGGTATGAAAAACGGATAGCCCACTATACATTTAGCACTATATATTTTTTCTATTTACTGTATCGCGGATTATAGCAAAATAATTTTATTATTACTTTTGTCCTATACATTGTAATTTAATTTCTGACCATGCTGATAAGATATTAGTAAACTAGACTTAAAAACTACCTAAATATTACATATATTTAGGCAGTGAAATAAAAGTGAAAAATTTCAATGAATAAAGCACCTTTTTGAGGGTACTTGATCGACAAATTAAAAAAATATAATGAATCGTCTTAGCCTCGTCCAGTCAACCGCTTTATCATAAAAGTCGCAATCTTTGCGTTTCATCGTGACATTTTATATCTTGGTTACACATTTAAGGGTTTATACTAAGAGTAAGGGTAGATACTACTAGTGTTACCCGCGGATTCGTTCGCGTTTAAACACCCTCAGTAATACATTATTTGTTTAATTCCCTATTTCTAAAAAAACCCCGGCATATACGCTTTATTTGCGCCAAATTTTAATAATATTGGTCTAGCCGTGAGAGTGTTACAGACAGACAGATTTTCGCATTTATAATAATAGTATGGATTTTATTGTTGGTTATTTCAAGCTATCAAAATATACCCAAATATTAACCTGTTATTATAAAGAAATATGCTTCAAAGTCTATAAAATGTAAACGATACCCGTGAAAAAACGGACCAGTGACAAATTATATCATCAACATTACAAGAATTTGGTAGGAAGCCAATGAACACGTCATAAATTTATATGTAATCCCTAATGTAAGGTATTGGTTAGTTTATTCTCGATCATGTCAGTCAAATGGCAATCGCTTTGTATAAACACCTTGTCAATTTATACAGAAATAAAATTGTACTGAAAACTTCACTTACTCGTCATTGCTATACTGTAGATTGTAAATAACTTCAACACGCACACATTTACTATTATTCTGATAATGATAACACTATTACTAGTAACTATACACAGATATCTATAATACATTTCTATGCATGCACTATACAAAACTATTTCGTATCACTCACATTAGAAAAGGATGGGAAACTTGTAATAATTTTAATTAAATTAAATATATTAATATAAATAATTTTAGTTTATTTAATACACATTAAAATTATAACTTACAATAATTTTAATTCATTTAATCTAAATAATTTTATTTAGTTTAATATAAATGAAAATTATTACGAGTAGATTATACTAGACGAATTATAATTTTTGTTTCAAAATATTTTGTCTATTTTCAAAGTTCAAAATTTTTTTCTAATACATGTGTAATTTTAAACAAATACCTAAAAATCATAAGTTACTTACATAAGTACAAATTTCTCTATTACTCAATGTTATTGTACTGAAGAGTGTAAAATAGAAGTAGAGTTTAGTGCAAACTGCAGTTAGGCAAATCAGAGAAGAAGCTCCGGAATCTTGATCCACGCTCCCCAATTCTGCCGAATTGGTCTATCGGGATGCCAAACAAATACAGGTATATATTTAAGTTGCACACGAAGAACAGTAAACATCAATTAAGATTTTTATTTAAAAAATCCAGACCATACCCTGAAAAGGGGTGGAATGGTTGGTGATTCCTAATCACAAAAAATTGCGTAATGAATAGAAATAATTTTCTTAGATCTACAAATCTAATGTTTCTATTTATGAACTGCTTTGTGGGTAAATATACAGAAGATAAGCAACACGGCTATTCGTGATTCATAAATCATAATAGGTATGCACTAATAGTAAGATTGCGTCGCCAGTTATTAACAGACGGTGTTTTTCAATATTCGCACATTCTCGCGAATTGACTTCAACAAATGTACACAAGAATGCACTTTACCGTATGGCGAAGTCCCAATCGGTATTTTTTTTATATATTATACCATTGGCCTGGAGATGTACACGATACCAAACATGTAGAGATTAATTTCCGAGGTGGCAGATTGTCACTTTAATTTATGATCGTCCATTGTCTTCCAAGTGACGTCATCGAAGTCATTCGCGGTAAAATCTGATTCAATTATGATGGCTATTTTTTCGTTGCCCATTATATAAAAAATATCACAAAGTTTATGTTGAATGTATAAAATATGGTCATATGTACAAACTTAACTGGATGGTATTTTTATTGAGAGATATTAGGTCCTTACATATGAAATTTATTAATTTATTAATTTATAGTTTTGTCGTACTGGCCACTTTGATCTCAAATATTACCTTTATGGTTAGGAATTCCAAATTAAAATTCATACAGCTATTTACTCATGCATTTGTGTTTCAAACCCCCTAATTCATTTGTTTTTTCTTCTTTTGTTTTTTTCTTTGTGTCACTCTGTTTACAAAATGGAAAACATGAAATATCGCGTTATTTACGAGTATGAGTTCCACCGTGGCACCAGTGCTGCAGAAACGGCTCGAAGGATTAATGATGTGTATGGGACGGTGTCGCAAAAGAAAACACAGTGCGTTTTTGGTTCCAACGTTTTCGTTCTGGAAATTTCGACCTGCAGAACGAGCCTCGTGGACGGCCGGAGACCAAAGTTGATAATGAAGAATTGAAGGCTATTGTGGAAGCGGATCCATCGCAAACCACGTCCGAGTTAGCTGCAGGCTCCGGTGTTAGTAATAAAACTATTCTAATCCACTTGAAGCAAATTGGGAAGGTGAAAAAGCTTGAAAGGTGGGTACCTCATGAATTGAGTGAAGCAAACCGACAAACGCGCGTCGACTGCTGCGTTACGTTACTCAATCGGCACAATAATGAAGGAATTTTAAATCGAATCATTACCTGTGATGAAAAGTGGATCCTCTACGATAATCGGAAGCGCTCATCGCAATGGCTGTACCCTGGCGAACCAGCCAAATCCTGCCTTAAGCGAAAATTGACTAAAAAAAAGTTGCTTGTAAGTGTTTGGTGGACTAGTGCCGGTGTCTTTCACTACAGCTTTCTTAAATCTGGCCAGACGATTACGGCAGATATCTATTGTCAGCTACTGCAAACCATGATGGAAAAGCTAGCTGCTAAACAACCGAGGCTGGTCAATCGCTCTAGGCCACTGCTGCTTCAGGACAACGCTAGACCACACACTGCACAACAGACGGCTACCAAATCAGAGGAGCGTCAATTAGAATGTCTTAGACATCCACCGTACTCTCCGGACCTTGCTCCAACAGATTACCATTTTTTTCGCAATTTGGATAACTACTTGCAAGGAAAAAAATTCAACTCCGATGGGACAGTCCAAACCGCCTTCAAAGATTTTATAGATTCCCGCCCGAATGGTTTTTTTAGTAAGGGGATCAATGAACTACCTATGAGATGGCAAAAGTGCATACATAGCAATGGTACATACTTTGATTAAATAAATATATTTCATTAAAAAAAACGACTTTATGTTCCTCCCATAAAAAACGCCAATTTCATATAAATAATTTAAATAAGCTAAATAATCGTTACAATATCACCTATAAATTCCAATGTGTCAAGTTTATTTAATTTATTTTAACTCAAAAAAGATTAATCCCACTTTAAGTCATGGAATGATCTATAAGTGGAGTAACTCTCCGTTTATAAACCAGAATCAAAGAAAACGGTAGAAAAAAGGCGTTAGGAATCCGAAAGTGTCGGAATAGCGACCCTGCATCGAAGACGATACGTCTTTTTTGCAGGTAACCATAAATATCATTCATCTGTCAATAACACAGAAGGCCTTTGCCTATCGCTATGATGTTAACACTCAGGTGGTCAAACGATCTCAACGAGATTGCAAGGAGCCGTTTGCTTCATGACGCAAGATTTTATGGCTTAGACTTCCTATGCAGAGAACTATTTCCAGGTGTGGACTTACATTCCAAAAATAAAAGTTCAACGCATATAAAGATAATATGCATTCTTTAACAAATAATTTATACATTTGTTTTACTCGAGCTCACACATTGTTTTGCAGATTACAGCTTAACCAGGTGTATCTGAACCATTTCTATTTTTACCAACGTACCTATCGTTTTGAGATTAGATAAGCAACACACGATTCATAGAATATAATGTTTCATTTCCCACGCATACGTATCCTAAATGTTTTGAATTGGTTTGAGGTTTTGAGAATCTTGAAGCGGTCACCAAGGCCTTCTAGTGTTTCAGGTGACCACAGACTCCAGTGAACACTGCCGTGGATTCCGTTAGCATATCTGACACAATTACGACCGTATCACAAACTTGAGTATTATTTATAAGATTCAATCTCATTTGCATCGTCATTCATAGCAAATATATAGTATTTGCAAATATATATTAAAAAAAGAAAAAAAACTGAACTAATAAGTAATTTATAGAATTAGGCGTTACTTTGCGGAGATCCATCATGCAAAAGTAATAATAAAAATATTTTGCTATAATCCGCGATATAGTAAATAGAAAATACATATATATATATATATATATATATAGTGGAGTATCCTTTTTTCATACCCGATACATGCAGGATTCGTAAAAACACATGCACAAACCTCCACCATTCTTGAAACCACCATGCACCATGGTATGAAAAAACGGATAGTCCACGATACATTTAGCACTATGTATATTTTCTATTTACTATATCGCGGATTATACAAAAATATTTTTTATTATTATTTTTAAACTAATAAGTTTTACACAAGTAAAAACTTAAAAGTTGTTGGTATGCTGATGCTATTGGAGCTTTTGTACTAAGCCGTATATCTTATACGGGAAATATTAAATGAGTATGTCTTAGCATCTGTTACGCTTTTGACTAAACCGCTGAACTGCTGAACCAATATTAACGAACTCACTTACGTAAGAGTTTTTACCACCAAATTTGAAGCCAACGCAGCCAATTAAAAATACCCTAAAGTTTGCGACAAATATTTTTATCTTGAACTGCATATTGAATTTTATAGTTTCAAGTGTTCGTGGCTTCTCTAAGGCTGTCAGCGTATCAAAAGGTCCGACTGCCAGAAAGTGCTGGGTGGAGCTAATAAACTATTTAAGTAGTACCTCGTGTTGACACTGGTGTTTCACACCTGAACAATGCTCCTCGTTTGCATTAATGTAAATTAGGTTAGGCAGCCCGCCGCCGCGCCTACATTCAATTAGAAGTGCCCCAAAGTAGCTCATATGTACCGGTGTAAAGGCAACTAATAATGTGTACACATGTACTTCCTCATATAATGATCGTCTGACGAAAATATTGATGCAACTGCATACCGATATAATTTTACCGTGACGATACACGAACCGCCTACGGAATTCATTACGTGTGTCGACTTGAAAGAGGAAATATAGGAACAGAATTAATTCAAATATAACGGGATGTTATCTAATGAAGAAAGGTGTATTTTATAGGTTAGTTTGCTGTTCATAGCTTTGAGCATAGCAAGCGGCAAAAGTACTAAATATAGCACAATCATAGTTGACAGGATTTATAGAATTACATTGCGAAATTCTAGAGCACAAAATTGATAATAGAATTTTGCGATTTTGTCGTGGAGTCTATATCCTGATGATGCTTCGGTTGCGGGGCGAAACGATTGTTGAGTTTGTGATAGTGAACGTGTGTATTGTGGTGGAAGTGGTGGAGGTTTGTGCATGTTATTTTACGAATCCTGCACGTATCGGGTATGAAAATACGGATAGTCCACTGTACATTTAACACTATATATAATTTCTATTTACTGTATCGCGGATTATAGCAAAATAATTTTATTATTACTTTTGGATAATAGAATTATTTTGCTAGTATCCGCATTTTTCTTTAACAGGGATGTGCTTAATTTTTTTATAGCTTTCGTAAGCCATGATTTTATTTTTGGGAATGTTACGATATTTTGTTAAGTAAATTTAGTAACATTCGCGACGTAAGCTAATAACCTTAATTTAAAATACATTCACAAAATCAAACAAGCACCTATACCAAAGCGTCCACATTATCTTTAATATATCAAATCGAACATAGATGGTAATAACAATTTTAAGCTAGGTTAATAGTCCAAAAATAGCTAGTCCGCATTGCTGAGCGGATGCCGAGTGTAGTGTCAAAGACTGGGCGGGTGTTTTTCGTCTGTTATCGCCTGCGCCGATCGCGTAAACACCGAAGCCGAGTTGCGTGCCAGATTTGCGTTTTTACCGAGCCCATGACCATCAAACCCAATAATAATCATATTCTAAGTACTACTTCAATCATACCAAAACTCGACATAAAAAGATCATTATTAGACACTTCCTGTGCCGGCGGATTCGCTCGCGTGAATATTAGTGTTTCGCAAAGTTTGTCCCGCGTAAATCCCGACCCTGCGGTTCTATTCTATTCTAGGTAAAAAAAAGTAGCCACAAACCTCTCTATATTCCAGTCAAATCGGTTTAGCCATTCCGGAGAATGTACTATTAACGTAACAGAGGAACGTTCCTCCATAAAAAATAGTGCAATTTTTAGTCAAAAATCCGTTAAGTTGATTTTGAGAAAATCGATCACATATCACATATCACAGACAGCTTTTGGGGGCTTTGTTCCATAATATGTATAGATACAAAGTTAAGTCTAGAGCCGCAAAACGATAGTCGTCTCGACCTAGCGTAGAGCAGAACGACAGCTACGGTCGGACGTGCCATTAACATTTCCGAACGTCACAAATCACACCAGCAAAATTCAAGATCTATAACCGAAAAAGATCTACGTTGGGAATGTTTTTTTTATTGTGAAGCGGCGGAGTCGCACGCGCGGCTCGATTGTGGCTGTGTGGTCCTCGCTAGCCACTTTGTAAATAGCGCGGTTTACCTTTTTCAACTTTTGTGTTTTGTTACATTTTGTGCTGTTGTACGACCAATATTACCATAGCTATTTAGGCCCGTCGGATAAATAAATACGTCATTTATCATGATAACTGATGCGCATGGATGTCGCCGTGTCACAACGTTCAAATGGGGTGAAGATTTGATCTTTAGCCTTCACGATTTGTAGCGATTTATCTTGTATTGTTTCCTTGTTAGTCCAGGATAATAACGATAAGAAAAGCGTAATTTATATTGAAACTAGAAGCAAGACTCAATTTATTGTTGGCTCAAGCTACCTCCATTTTATTATCTTTGTTTAATTTTACTTTTTCTTTAACGGATATACCGTTTCACGAACGGACATATAACTACATATATTGATTGTTCATAAACATATATAACTAGATATATTGATTGTTCATTTAAAAAAATTAATTTCCATATTGACACAAAGTATTTTTGCACGGATTTTGTTATTTGTAACCAACAAACAACGAAGTTATTAAATTTATGATCTCAATGTACTGATGCAGTTTTATAAGCCATCTGCTTAAAAACTTACAAAAAAAGTTTTTTACACTAAAACTGCACCATCAAATTGTAGCCACAATAAATTCACTCTAACCGCAGGCCTCTTTCACAATATTTGTATCGGGGCGACAAAAAGGGCCGAAAGGGCGGCCCTTCGTTGAATGAAGGGAAGGTAAATAAATATAAATAAAGGTGAGGGCGGGGAGGCGCGGGGGCAGGGGGTAGCGGCGGTATCCCGCGGCGCCTGCGCTTGCTTGCAATAATAAAGAACATATGCAAACGCATATATTAGGAAATATTTAAAAAAACAATTCGCAAATCGCGGATAACTTCTATCATAATAATATGATACCACGTTACGTTTAAAAAAATTACAACGAAAATTGTACATCAACAACGAACAGATAAGAACAATTGTATATAAATATACAAAGCAAGAAATTATAAATTTTCTACGTTGTTAAAATCCAATTACAAGCTCATTGTTCTTCGTACGAAACGTCACACGTCATTAAACAGGACCAATGAGAATCGTAAAATTACATCGACGCTGATCGCTCGCGTTGCAAGCATAATCGAAAGGACTACGACCAATTACAAGTATGTGCCGTGGAAAGGTGCACTTTATTGGGTGTAAGATTTAAGTGTCGATCTACACGCCAGCCAGGGTCCAGGCAGGTTTTTATTATCACTTCAGTCATTTTTAACATATATTTTGCAATGCTTTTATAGTTGTCACATCTTGTATTAAAAAAGCCAAATAAGGATTAGAACAACAGACTGCATTTTTAGAACCGTCCCGCAGACTTTAGAAACTTTTCAAAGCACCCAGAAGTTGTACCTTTATCTATAACCATACGCAAGCACACTCGACCGATTATGTGAGGGGTTAGAAAATTCCCAATTAAAGCGAGGAGGAAAGTGTCTTGGATGAAGTCACTGTTTATAAAGAAAATAGAATGTCATCACCAGGGTTAAAGTAGAATCCTATTTTTGTCATTTTATGAATACTCATGTAATAATCATGGTCGAATAAAGTACTGGTACACAATCTTGGTTCATTTCAACCATCATACCATATTAGATATTGCGCCGTTTTGACATTCGTAAAATTTTGATTTATTGAACACTCAAATTTATTTACGAATAAGTAAGTTTTTTACCTAAGCTTAATTTGTTGCTCAATGGAAGCTAATATTAACAATAACTAAGGTTTGAAAAATAGCATTGTCTAATGGCTATGTACCGAATGAAATATATTATATGTTAAGGACCTAATCATTCTCTCTGTTAAGGATATTGTTTGTTAAAGTTATATTTGTAAAAATGTGAAAGAGAAAACAGAACAATTTCTACTAGCACGTAAGCTAACAAAAGATTGAGAACAGTTCGATATAAATAAACACGCAACTATTGATGGTATTATCTTTAACGAGGCACGGCTCAGAAAATTTTCTTATAAATTAAATTTTTCTTTTCTAAATCCATATATACATTTTATAATTGTGTTGTCTAGCGTTAGTGATAAACCAAGACATCCGACCTTGACATTTGACGTTTTCTATATAATGGGAAGTTTTGTGTAATTAGTTTAGTGGATCTTATTACGCCTAAAGTCCTTTATTGTATATATATATTATAATAACGTTGAAGCAAATCAGATACTTACACGAAATAGTAAATGTTGAAATAAATAATACCAGAAACAGTTCGGTTAAGAGTTCAGTACGATACATTTCGAATTTATCCTTGATTGATTCATAACTGAAAACGAAAAACTGTGTTACTTATTGTGAATTTATAAGGTTCTACACAAAAATATCATAAAACAAACCCAAATAGAGCTTTTTTTTAAAATATATTTTATAATATTACTATGAAATATTTCTTACATAAGTATTGTTGTGTATCAAATATATTGTGCCGGAAATTTATACAAATAATTTAACAGCGTATTAGAGAATTTAATTTTTTCAAATAAGTAACTATTAAAATTCTTCTTTGTTGCCGTTAGAACAATAGTTTTGAACTAAAAACGTCATTCATAGGAACTCGTAAAATTATATTTAAGTCAACAGTTTATTTGATTAGACTTAATCGTAAATCAGTTAAAATTCCTTAAGATAAGATAGCCAAAGCTTTTGGTGATTTCGAAAATCAACATTAACTGTACGATATCTAAATTAAACTCAACTGACGATAAAACCACTTCCTCATCACAGAAATAATCGAAACTAGTACAAATATCGCAATTATTTGTTGTTGTACCCTATTTAACGCCTAGCCGGCATCATCGTACTGCAAATCCTACTTGTGAGAAATTTATGATCTAAAGATATTCATAGTCTATACCAACTTATATCAATAAACTATCAATCGCAGTTTTACTACTTTTTATTGGCTGATTGAGTGTTATAGATTCGGAGACGATAAGTTGTTGAAATAATTAGTTTTTCTTTACTCAGCATTCATGTAACTTTTTTATTAACATCGATTATGGATGACAGATGACACTAATATAATGGCAATACGCTCTAATATGGAAAAGAAATAAAATTACGGAATTCCCTTCAGGGTTTTTTCCTAGTATATAGGTAAGTATTTAAATTAACAATGAATAGGGTAATTTTTAAATAACGCAAACACATTTTTTTGTATTGGAACTAAGCGATGTTCTTTCTATTAATAAAAGAAATAGTTTTTATTGAGTTTGAGTACATAAAAATTGTCTATGGTTTCATTATATTTCATTTCGTCTGTAATATTATGTCCTACTAAGTTTAAAAAAGAAAACGAAGTAGAATAGATCTGATTATAGGTTATTGTAAAAGTTAAATATTTTTAATAAAATCGTGTGAACCACGATACGTCTTTATGACTTAGTTGTTCGTATTTCTTCGCATGATACACTTACAAATATCTTTTCGTGTGTAATTATGGTATTACATGGCGCACTCTATGTTTGTTAGACATTTTAGTGGCCCGTGCCTCTTAGCATTGACTGAGGTTTGACAGATAAGAATAAGATAAACGTCAACAGCTGTAACAGGACAAATATTTGCGGGGAATATTAAAACAAACCACGTCGGAACACGGTACTATTATACAAAAGAGCAGTCATTTGCGATCATATTTTTTTTTTCGAAATACGTCGTAATAATGAACAATACACAAAATTTTTATTCACGTAATAATTATGAAAAAGTTAAGTAAATTTATAGCGTAAAGTAACATAAACAATATAGAATAGCTATGTGTATGTGAGTGAGTGTTTTTGTGAGTGTGTGGATGTGTGTATGTTGTTGTGGACTGTGTATGTTATAAATTAATGTTTTCAGCCAGTCAGATAGAGAGAGTACTTTGCAGTTATGGTAAGTCATCAGTTTACTTTATCCGATGTTATGCAAGAAAAGTAAGATGTCGCTCCGCAACAAAGTGACACTCTACAAAACTTGCATAAGACCAATAATGTCCTATGCGAGCGTTGCGTTCGCGCACGTTTCAAAGGTCAGATTGCTCAGGCTCCAAAGACTTCAGAACCGATTTATGCGGACAGCCACTGGGTGTCCGTGGTTCATGCGGAACGTTGACCTCCATAGAGACCTCGATCTCCCTACCATTACTCACCTCTTTAAACGTTTTTCAAAATCTTACTTCGAGAAATCTGAGGTACACTCGAACCCCCTTATTTCAGTTGCTTCTACCTACATCCCAGTTAGGTCCGACCATCGAAAATATAGGCGTCCAAAAAGCGTCCTGTATGACCCCGACGATCAAATAACGATCGCCAACACAGATACACGTAATACACACACACAGCGTCTTCGCCGGTGAAGACGAGGTCCCAGTTTTCTGACGTCGGTCGGTCGTGGCTTTTCGCCACCCTTCCGACGCCGCAATGACTAATCTAAGTCACACCATCAGTCCTCCACTACACGTCGCCCTAAGCCGTGGTCCGGCCTCACAGGAGGCACCCTTAGGACGACGTTCCCCGACTTAAGTAGAGCTTCTGCGCTCTACTCCCTGCTTTTCGCAACCTCGACGATGCTTCTGCGCTCGCCCGTCCCGCCCGGTGACGCTGTAAAAGCCATTAGGGCTAACAGCATACAGTCAGTTCGAAAAAAAAAAAGTCATCAGATATATATAATTTTTTTTTACTAATTATGTTGTATAGGTGTGACGCTTGTTTATTGTACTGACGATCAGCAAAAGCCGTTTTAGTTTTAATAAAGGGAGTAACATTTTTTATTCTTCTTTTATTTAAGATGGGCAAGTTAAACTGTTTTTTTTTGTGAAATCTCAGTATAATTTTTAGGATATATTATAATTTTCTAACGGATACAATTTTACACGTAGAGTATAGCTCATCAGTAGGAAATCTAAACGTTTTAAAAAGCATAACTTTAAGTATAAAACGTTGAGCCCTTTCCACTTCTATAAACTTAATTTTAGACACATCAAGGGAATCGCTGGGTCTATCCTATCATGTACTACGTAAGACTTTGTGGACACTTGCCAGATGATCGCACCGATTACACGATCAACAAACGATACATACAACTTATTATTATGTTCAGACAAAACAACGCTTAATTTTAATTATATCCGGATTAAATAGTCTGGTTGTCTAAAAGTGACATTGGTAATAATACAATATAAGTTTTTTGTAAAGTGAAGAAATTAGTATAAGTACTTTTTTAACGCTGTGACAGCCCAGCGGTGCGACCGTGCAAATCTTTCGAGGGGATCACAGGTTCAGTTTATCGGTTAAAACTTGTGTTTAATAGATCATCATTCTCCTGCCCTTATTCCACTCTAAGTGGGGTCGGCACATCATGTTTTAAACATATTGTTACACGATTTGGCTAGGTATTTTATGACCGGCCGCCTGCTTGACGTCAACTTACTTTAGTCGCCTCAGTAAGAAATGAGGGTGGTGTATTCTATTCAGCCGGATACCACACGGCGGACTTGTGCCTAATTCATATTTGCAAATAAATATTTACTAGAATAAATACTATTAATAATATTAGGATAAATATTTATTAAGATATTTGCAAATATAATAATACGATGAAGGAAAACTTGTGAGGAAACCTGCATATTTCTAGAGAATTCTGAGTATAATATGTGTAACCCACCAGTCCTGATTATAGCACCGTGGTGGGGCTTAGCCCAAACCTTTTTTTCCGTGAAATAGAGAGAGGAGGTCTATGCCCAGCAGTGGGATAGTAACAGACCATTATTTGACTTCATTTTAACTTTTATTGACTGCGATTTATTATAACTTTCCTTTATTTCAGGGATCAAGGAATAGTAATACAAATGTTATGATTCATTTCACATTATACATAGGCAAGCTGACTATTCCGCACAATGCATCATTCACACGAATATTGACACACTTGTGTATACATTCATCACTACTGTTTACGTTGGCCAAAGAGATGCAAATCGTTAATTTATCGCCACCTTCAGAAGCAACTATATAAAACAAACCGCAAACACAGTTGAGGTTCAAAGACCTATCACATGAACAGTTTGGCTTGTATTTGAACAAGTGTTTCTTGCGTTCGTCCGCAAACATAGGGCTTGCATACTGACGATTGACAACTATAAACATAGGATTTACGTAAACTAACATAATCTCAATTGTTGTTTTACTTGACTATGCAATTTCGTCGCCTTGCTAAGTGGTACATATATATACATTTATTTTCCATTGCAACAATGAGATCTCCGCCGTGTGGTATCCGGCTGAGTAGAATAGACCACCCTCATTTCATACCGAGGTGTCGTACAAGTCGACTAAGGTTGACGTCAGGCATGCGGCCGGTCGTAATATACCTAGCCAAATCATTTGACAACATGAACTTTATATACGATAAAAATAATAGTATAAAGATAATTTAAATAAAATTTAATAAGTTTGAAAAAGTTAATTGCTAACGTAAAGTCATAACAAAATTATTTAAGTATCGTGGATCAAGTAAAATATTTGAAAAGCTATATTTATTTATTTAATTTAAACATGTTGACTATGCATTGTTTAAGTGCAAATAATTATAATAATAATACAGTGAATGAGATTTTATTAAGATGTTTGCTTCGATTTTTCGCGTCTAAGTATTACTGCAATAAAATAAATGTTACTCTATTGTAAACGAATAAACTTTGCGCGATGATAATCCATATTAATATTAGGTCCTTACATATAAAATTGGCGTTTTGTCGTACTGGCCACTTTGATATCAAATATTACCTTTATGGTTAGGAATTCCAAATTCAAATTCATACAGCTATTTACTCATGCATTTGTGTTTCAAACCCCCTAATTCATTTGTTTTTTCTTCTTTTGTTTTTTTCTTTGTGTCACTCTTTACAAAATGGAAAACATGAAATATCGCGTTATTTACGAGTATGAGTTCCACCGTGGCACCAGTGCTGCAGAAACGGCTCGAAGGATTTATGATGTGTATGGTGACGGTGTCGCAAAAGAAAACACAGTGCGTTTTTGGTTCCAACGTATTCGTTCTGGAAATTTCGACCTGCAGAACAAGCCTCGTGGATGGCCGGAGACCAAAGTTGATAATGAAAAATTGAAGGCTATTGTGGAAGCGGATCCATCGCGAACCACGTCCGAGTTAGCTGCAGGCTCCGGTGTTAGTGATAAAACTATTCTAATCCACTTGAAGCAAATTGGAAAGGTGAAAAAGCTTGAAAGGTGGGTACCTCATGAATTGAGTGAAACAAACCGACAAACGCGTGTCGACTGCCGCGTTACGTTACTCAACTGACACAATAATGAAGGAATTTTAAATCGAATCATTACCTGCGATGAAAAGTGGATCCTCTACGATAATCGGAAGCGCTCATCGCAATGGCTGTACCCTGGCGAACCAGCCAAATCCTGCCCTAAGCGAAAATTGACTAAAAAAAGTTGCTTGTAAGTGTTTGGTGGACTAGTGCCGGTGTCGTTCACTACAGCTTTCTTAAATCTGGCCAGACGATTACGGCAGATATCTATTGTCAGCAACTGCAAACCATGATGGAAAAGCTAGCTGCTAAACAACCGAGGCTGGTCAATCGCTCTAGGCCACTGCTGCTTCAGGACAACGCTAGACCACACACTGCACAACAGACGGCTACCAAATCAGAGGAGCTTCAATTAGAATGTCTTAGATATCCACCGTACTCTCCGGACCTTGCTCCAACAGATTACCATTTTTTTCGCAATTTGGATAACTACTTGCAAGGAAAAAAATTCAACTCCGATGGGGCAGTCCAAACCGCCTTCAAAGATTTTATTGATTCCCGCCCGAATGTTTTTTTTAGTAAGGGGACCAATGAACTACCTATGAGATGGCAAAAGTGCATACATAGCAATGGTACATACTTTGATTAATTAAATATATTTCATTAAAAAAAAACGACTTTATGTTCCTCCCATAGAAAACGCCAATTTCATATGTAAGGACCTAATATTACAATATACGAAAACTAATTCAAAACTGATAAACTAAAAATTTGAACTTTTGGCATTACACATTTTAGTTAACATAACTTTTTTGACATGACAAAACATTGCACTGTAATAGCTTATTAGATGCCGTCGGCAAAAATAAAATACTGTATTTTATTTTCTGTGTAAAATATCATAGGATAAATTTTCAATGAAGACGACAGTTAGATTTATGTGAAAACAATTTTCTTTTATTTTATACACAAAGTCATGATACGACTGCCGTGTGATATCCGGCTGAGTTGAATAGACCACCCTCATTTCTTACCGAGGTGTCGTAAGGGGCGACTAAGGTTAATCTACCCACCGCGTGGTATCCAGCTGGGTAAAATAGACTAACCTCATTTCTTACCGAGGTGTCATAAGAGGCGACTAAGGTAAGTCGACCCGGCGTGTGGAATCCGGTTGAGTAGAATAGAACACCATCTTTTTTACCGAGGGGTCTTAAAATACGACTAAGGTAAGTTGACGTCAATCATGTGACAACATGTTGTGCCGAACCGGGTAAAGGACAGGAGGACGTAGATGATGATATTATTAAAAAAAATAATTTGAATTTCATCAATATTTCTCGAGCGGATTAGGTGTAAAAGCGTTACAGGCAGATACATTAGCATTAGTAATATTGGTATGGATAAGTAAATAACTAATCGCGTTGGTGAGTAGGAAGATAGACACTAATGGTAAACACGCAATGATATTATAAGGCTGTTAAGAGGTCTTTATTACATTTTATAACGCTGTAAACCCACCGTAGGATTTTAGGATTAATTTGATTATGGTCAATTATTCACAAAGCGATCGAGCCTCGTTCCGTTTTTTATTCTGCGCTAATAAGCCCAAAAGTATCTAATTTAGACGGCGGTGTCTTTGCTCGTAACAAATTAAACCACTTTAGCGTATCGCTTCGTAAAATAAAATAAATAAAAAACAATCTATAATTAAGTGACTTTAAAACGATTTTATAGCATAAATCAAACTATTTATGTGATGCAATTATGTTTGCATTAGTCATAAAGTTTTAAGAGATTAGCATAAAACAATATTTAAAAAGCCTCGCCTGTCTTTATATGAACGTCAAACATGAGCTTATGCCCGAGATTACAAAAAAAAAGAAATTTAGATAACAAAAGTTAGTGTGGCAGACGGAAAGTTGTGTCGTGCTATCTGCGCGTGCGCCGCAGTAAAAGCTCATTGTAATTCGAGCTTCAAATACGAAATTGAATAATGCTGACCTATCCCGCGACCGCCTCGGCCATAAATCACTAAGATATTTATGTCCCTCAACCCCCGCTCCCCGGTCTCGCCAAGCCTCAGGTTTATTCACAGTCAAGAATATAAGATATTAAATAAAAACCTACATAAAATGGTAAGTAATTCCAATTGGAATCGGAAGACTCTCATATGCGGTCGCGCACCTATTCTGTGGTTTGCGCTGCTAGCCAACAAATCAATGGCTAAAATGTTTTCAAAATGAAAAACGCACAATGTTACCATCCCACATCATTCTTTCAATATTTATGTTGGTTAACAAAGTAAAATATATTAAAAAATATAGGGCGGTAACATTACCATAAACATACGCACTAATTGAACTATTTTCTTAAATTGAATTTGAAAGTGTGTTTTAATGAATGTCATATTTAAAAAATTAGTGTTTTATGAAACAAATAAAGTCTAAAATTGATTTAGGTATTTATAAAAATGTATCTACATAGACCTTATGTTATGTTAATTATTTAATGTAAATAGTCAAGTAATGCAAAGTATTTTATCCTACAAGCATACAAAGTGTAAGGAACAGCATCCGTATGCATTAACTTTATTTATATTCCCTCTTATTCATGACAAATAAATAATACTATTAGAGGAAGATACCGATTTCTGATAAAAAGTGGGCCCGAGTTAAATGGGAGGCACGATGGAGGCAGAAAGAAAGTAATGGAGGCACATCGAACCGGTTTGAAGATTTTTACGAATGCAAGGCTGCTTGGCTCGGCTCAGGCTATGTGCTGCCTGCGGCGAGCACATAACATAACCGTCGGCGGATTCGCGCCGGCCCGGACCTTTCTTCTTCCAAACACACACATGTGTATTAGATTGTCTGTAGCGTATAACAATTATTATTATTGTGGAAACGTATCTGAACTCTACGCATAAGAACATTAGGCTAATATAATATTTACTGTACAAACGGTCCTTACACCTAAGTCATTATTTGCAAATAGCGAGATGTGGTAAGGAATCCTTGAAACAAAGCGACAACTATTTAATAATGTGGGCTAGTTGGCACTTGAATGTGTTTCTAGTGAAATGTCAAATGAATTTGAAGCCGAGTTGTATTGAATTTTGATCTGAACGTAAACACCTTGTTTTATGAACGCTAAATCATTCTGACTGATATCAACATCAGTGGTTCGGATATACTGACATTGCACCCAACAAGCATCTGAAACACTGGCTTCGATAAACATGTCACCTTGGATTTTGTATCGACGGTTTCCGTAAAGATATATTGTAGTAGGTACCGTTATTTTTTAAATCTTTATATAGAGTCATATTACATTAAGTAATTAAAGGCTAAATAATTATTAAATATAGTTTGGTTTATAACCCGCCGTGTGGTATCCGGCTGAGTAGAATATACCACCTTCATTTCTTACCGAGGGGTCGTAAAATACGACTAAGGTAAGTTGACGTCAGGCGGGAGGCCGGTCGTAAAATACGTAGCCGAATCATATGACAACATGTTGTGCCGACCCAACTTAGAGTGGGATAAGGGCAGGAGAATGATGAGTTTGGTTTATAACATAATTTCTAAGCTCGTAACATATGTATAATGGACTAGTGGTACCCGCGACTTCATTTGGGTCGACCTTATTGTTAAAATACCCTCAATTATAAACAATATCGTTTTTTCCTATTCCTTAAGGAAAAGCGGGAATCATTTATCCTATATGTCAGCACGGTATATAAAGCATTCATAGTAGATAATTAGCAAATAAAAGATAATTATACATAGAGGCAGATAACTTAGACAGACAAAATTTACATATACATATTTTATTAACTCTTCAACTATCCGCACATTACTAAAATATTTGTTTCCGTGTAAAATATATAAGCTGTCTTTAAATGAAAATTATATATATTGACGTAATAACAACCTTAAATTTAACATTTGTCTAATGACGGCTATAACGATGTTTTAATTGACTAGATAAATCATATTTTACAGCGAATGAAAATCTTTGCTATTTAATACCTTTCAGTCTTTGATACTAGAATTAGAATTCGTTAGACACCCTTGCGCCATCAATTGATCAGTTTAGTTTCACACTCCGTCTTATTCTGTCCAACACCTAAGGAGGATTTGGAGGAGGAGGAGGATTATACTGGAACATTGCCAAACGGTGAGTCCGTGTCTTTCTGCAGGGGGTCATGGGATCAAACTTCGGGCAAGCACCAATGAGTTCTTTAGTTCTAACTTATGTGCCTAATTAATATTTGGATTTTATACACACACTTTTCGGTGAAGGAAGCATTGTGATACCTGCATATCTTTGGACATTTCCTGAGATATGTGTAAACCACCGATCCCTATTGAACAAGCGTGACCGTGAGTCTTAACTCCAACTCATTTCTCTAAAAAAGGAGAGAGGAGTAGTCCATCAGTGGGGCAAAAAGAGGCCGTTATATTACTTTACTTTTACTGGAATCAGTAGTTTACGGTAATATTGTAACTACATTTCTACATCTTCATACATAAAAATGAATTTTTTGTCTTTATGTACTTTATAGACACCGAAATGGGTGGACCAATTTTAATGAAATCTTCAGACAAGCTTAAGAATGATCCACCGGATAATACTGTAAAGTTTGGTGGCGATCGCAGCATCTTATTTAACTGTTGCGTTCTGTTTCAAGGATAATTCGAAACCAGACTGTGTGACATCAACGTGTGGCCGGACAGAAAGTTTGAAAATTCTCTTCTATAAAATATTAATATAATTGTCATATAGGAACAAATATGCCGTCTGGTATCCGGCTCAGTAGAATAGACCACCCTCATTTCTTACCGAGGTGTTGTAAAAGGCGACTAAGGTAAGTCGACCCGCTGTGTGGTATCCGGCTGAGTAGAATAGACCACCCTTATTCCTTACCGAGGTGTCGTTAAAGGCGACTAAGGTAAAGTGACCCACCGTGTAGTATCCTGTTGAGTAGAATAGACCACGCTCTTTCTTACCGAGGAGTTGTATAATACGACTAAGGTAAGCTGAGGTCAGGCAGGCGGCCGATCGTAATATACGGAGCCGAATCACGTGACAACATGCTTAGCATGTTGTGCCGACCCCACTTAGAGAGGGATAAGTGCAGGAAAATGTATCTAATTGTCATATAATAAATATATATTTTTTTGAAATTTATCAAAAATCTTTGGAACCTACGCACCATCGATATAAATGTAACTAGCACGATTAAGAAAATGAAAGTACCTAGTTGTATCATGCAATACATGACCTACATCCTACAGGAAATATTATGGATGCCGATGGCGAATGTTTGTTTGTTTGTCAACATGGCCGATGTTTGTCAAGCCATTAGAGCGAGGCCGCACTGTAGACGACAAGAAATATATTATGTGCGTATTAACCGATTTAGCTGCCATACATATGCCATAAAATAAAGAAAAACCAGATATTTCATAGTAATTTGATAATAGTTTTCGTTTCGTTGATTGCCGATCTTTATAGTTAATTACTCCCTTAGTTCGCGTTCTTATACGTTTCTTCGTTATAGATTAGGCTACACTCATCGCCAAGTGAGGAAGCAGTCTTATAGTATTATAAAAATATAATAGTAGTATTATTGGTACCTATATACATTTCGCAACTACTGTTAAGAAAATGTACCTAAAAGGCAGAAGTTAACGTCACGAATTTTTTAGAAAGAGGCTGGTCTATTCTACTCAACCGGATACCACATCGTGGGTCAACTTGCCTTAGTCGCCTTCTAAGACACCTCGGTAAGAAACGAGGGTGATCAGAATAAATAGTAGAATAACTCAGCCGGATACCACACGGCGGGTCGATTTACCTTAGTCGCCTTTTACGATACCTCGGTAAGAAATGAGGATGGTCTATTTTACTCAGCCGGATACCACACAGCAGTCGTATCATGACTTTGTGTATAAAAGAAAAGGATATTGTTTTCACATAAATCCAGCTGCCGTTTTCATTGAAAATTTATCCTTTGATATTATACACAGAAAATAAAATACAGTGTTTTATTTTTGCCGACGGCATCTAATAAACTATTACAGCATTGTCATGTCAAAAAAGTTATGTAAACTAAAATGTGTAATGCCAAAAGTTCAAATTTTTAGTTTATCAGTTTTGAATTAGTCGAACAAATTTTCGTATATTGTATTATTAACATGGATTATCATCGCGCAAAGTTTATTCGTATACAATAGAATAACATTTATTTTATTGCAGTAACACTTAGACGCGAAAAATCGAAGCAAACATCTTAATAAAATCTCATTCAATGTATTATTAGCATAATTATTTGCACTTAAACAATGCATAATCAATATGTGTAAATTAAATAAATAAATATAGCTTTTCGAATATTTTACAGCGGACTTGTGTTGTTTTCCCACCAAGACAGAAAATATTATTTGATCGGACTTCAAAACTAATAAGTTGATAAGTAGTATATGTAACACAAAAGTAACAATAAAACTATTTTCCTATAATCCACGATAGCTAAACAATTTTATTATTACTTTTGTATTATGGACCTTCGCAAAGTAACGCCTTATTCTATAAATTAGCTATATATAACGCCCCATCCGAAGAATAAAGTAACATATCCTATTTATATACGAGTACATATCATATGTAACTTTATTCTGCGGATGGAGTGATAAGTTTAGTATGTGATAATATGATTTATCTAAGACAAAAAAGCACAAGCGAATTACTTTAAAATCGCATATATAAGTATATGTGTTAATAATTGAATGTAACATTGTTAAAAAATATGTAATCTTTTCAATAAACTATGAAAGTATAAATATAGTTTGACATTAGTTTTACCCCATCATATCGAATCAAATCAAGTTTTTACAAGTACTTTTTAATCGTCAAGGATTTATTAAATTTAATGAAGCTACAACTGGTTCGTAATGTTGCTCTTACCAAGAAGAACCAGCAAGAAACTCGGCGATCAATTTTTTATACATTGTCAATTTACATTATTCTGCCGCAGTCTTTTTGAAGCTGAAAGGATTTTTAAATCCAAACATTTGTACCATGGAAATAATCTTTAATTGTGTGAATTGTTTTACGTATAAGCATATTTCTTACACTTAATTAATTTTTTTGTAGGTAGGTCTAATATCATAAAATACGCAAATCTTGTTGCAATATTTAAAGTAAATAATTAATCTATGACACGAGGGTGAGTACACAAAAGTTGAGTCGTGCTAATATGATTCAAGCACCTACAGTGTAAAGATATATGACGAAACTGTACTTTCCGATCTAATGTTATTAATGTTTAGTCCAAATATTTAAAGTCAAATTATGTGTATCGTGGGGATACTTATACAAAATTAAGTGACAATATGATTTACAAATACACACAAAATTGTACTTTCCCAAATAAAACTAACTGTATTTGGAAATGACAGTTATTTTTTTAATTTAATAATTCATTGTTTTAATTTTATAAATGTTTTATTTATTTAATAAATATGAAAGTGTGTCTACATCAAAGTTATGCTAGTAGTATGATTTAGATAAGGACACTGTGAGAAAACACGACTTTATCTAATATTATTATTTTGTTAAAGAAAAAATTAACGTGAGTTTTCTACAATTTGACAGACCTACAGTCAAATTGGTTAAATCTGTATTTAATAATAATAGTAAAAGAATGTACATATGAAAAATATCATTGTCAAATACGCTATAAGATTATTTAAAATATTTCACTCATGTACACGCGTACGGTACCATTGTTATTAAATATTAAAATATAATATTTTAAGATTGATAAATGAGTGTGTAACATAAGTTAAGTATTAACCTGTAAAATAGATACCCTTATCTATAGGTACATATTATAAAACATCATTCTCCTGCCCTTATCCTGCCACTCTAAGTGGGGTCGGCACAACGTGTTACAAACATGCTGTCACATGATTTGGCTACGTATTTTACGACCGGCCGCCTGCCTGACGTCAATTTACCTTAGTCGCCTTTTATGACACCTCGGTAATAAATGAGGGTGGTCTATTCTATGCAGCTTGATACCACACGGCACATATCTTAGTCGCCTCTTACGACACCTCGGTAAGAACGGAGGGTGGTCTATTCTATTCTGCCGGATACCACACGGCGTAGGTACATATTATAAAACATAGTCCCTAAAAACTGCTTTCCAGTATTTCATCGATTTTTTCAAAATTTACTGATTTTTAGCAAAAGATATAGTGCAATTTTTGAGAAGATTTAGGGTAATAGTACCTACACAACTGTTAAGTTTCCGCGAAAAAACTTTGTGACACAATGATTTCCACACGGGCTAATCCGCGAGCATTGCTAATATTATATAATAATAAGTATAAATCGCAAAGGTTTAAAAGTCTACTAAAAGTTGAATCCACCTAACAGTTTTTTTACCATACTATAACAGTCTCTGCTATTCTATTATAATTTTTAGGTGAATTATTTTTGAAACCAATAATTTGACTGGCCCGTTGGCGCAGTGGATAGTAACCTTGCCTTCAGTTCTGCGGGTCGCGTGTTCGATTCCCGCCGAGGGCCAACATTTTCTATAAACAATTTGTTCGTTCTTCGAGCCTGGGTGTATTTAAATTTGTATTTAAGTATGTATTTAAATATAAATTATATATGTAGTATATTTATGAGTTGTCCGTCGCCCATAACACAAGTATTAAGTTATTTACTTTGGGGACGAACGACCGTGTGTGTAAGTGTTTCATATATTTATATTTATTTATTTTATATTAATTTTATTCAGGATATGTACACTCTCAGTTCACCTGATGATATTACTGATGATTTATTCTAAGATTGACACTTTTGATTGATTGTATGCGGCATCGCACTGGAACATAAAATCGCTAGGCGGCGCGATTTTGGCTGAAGTCCCCACCAGGAAAACTCATGATATATGAAGTTTGGGTACACAAAAAAGTAATGTGCTAATGCAATGTATCTACATTACATACATACATATTACAAGGAAAAATGACGAATTGTATTTTCCGATCTACAATTATATTTACAATTTGACAAATTAATTTTTATGAATAATAACAAAGATAAAGAGAGTTGAAAATGAAAAATCTACGATTATCAAAACGATGTTTGAGGTAGATCCTATAAATTCATAGAAGTTTAGATTCAGTTTTAATTGTTCAGTTGAAATCGTAATTTAAAAATGAAGCAGTAAATAAAAGTACTTTAAATATTAGAAAGAAATATTTTAGACGTTTATATAAAATTGCCAAAAAATAAGCGCTCTAAACCAAAATATGCAATACAATAAGATAACAACAAAAAGTTTCGCGTAACTTGTATTTACACCTTAACAAAACGTGAATGACAACGCATGACTTTGAATGCCTTCAACTTCGATTTTATGATGGTCATATATTTAGCAAAACTGGCATCAAAATTGAAAAGAATTCATCATTCATCCATTAGTCACAGACACAAAATATTGTTTGTCAAAGCCTGTGTAATTGCACTGCTACAATCGTAACACTCGCTACGAAGCTACCGTAACGCCCGCAATTTGTATCCATTGTTCCATTGCCTGTAATATTTACACCGGCGATTGTCCCTACCCGCACACTGAGGAGCTGTTTTCAAAACAGAAGACGCCTCATAAAACCCATTGTTTCAGTTCAAACTTTCAACAATCAACGGACTTATTTTGAAATAATATATCTCGAAACGCAACTAAGTCGCCTCTTCATCGTCATGTTGCCTAACCTATCTTGCGATCGCAGATATAAAATCAAGTCCTCACCTGTGTCATGAGGCGATCGGCACCCGTGCCCTCGTCATCCTTGAAATCTATGTCCGGATTATAATTGGGCACTAAGTCTTTAAACTTTTCGTCTTCTCTCGTGATGCGGCCCTCCGGAGGGCCGCTAGCGGACTTGGAATTCTCACTGATGTTGGGGTCGTGTTGATTGAAGACGAGAGGGGTGATGCGGCGCGGTCCGTGGCGGCGGGTGAAGCCGCGGCCCGGGCCGCAAGCCGCCGCCGCTCCCAGCCACAGTAGCACCAGCGGCAGCCTCATCTCTCAGACATCACTTCACGCGCGCTCGCCGCACGACCACCGCGCGCCGCGATCTGAGCGACACTGAGAGCTGGGTGCTGTCGTGCCCCAGCGCCAACCACCGCAGCGGCACCGAGCCTGCATCCCTTGCAGTCGGCCGCCGCCGCCGCCGTCACTGTACCCGGCCCGCTCACTATAACCCGCTACTCCACCGCCTTGAGATTCGCACAACTCGTCTCTCTCCAGAGATTTTATTATAATTTATTCGAATAAAATTATTTTCTAAATTCCAAACGTTTCTAATTAATATTTATTTCAAGCAATATAACAGAACTAACTACTTTGCTATAATCCGCACGGGTTAAGTGAATGCATGCAAAGCCAATGTGTATGAAGCAGGCAAAATCTACGCACCTTATACATGCAGGACCAGCCACCACATGCACCCCAAGGCGTAATTCACCAGCAACAACGAACACAAAAGCAGCACACACACCCACCACCACAATCTCGACGATCGTTTCGCCCCGAAACCGAAACATCATCAGGAGGATAGGCTTCACGACAAAAATCGTACTTGCACATTGGCTTTGCATGCATTCACTTAACCCGTGCGGATTATAGCAAAGTAGTTAGTTCTGTTATATTGCTTGTAATATGGAATTCCGCAAAGTAACGCCTGCTTCTATAAATCATAATATTTATTTATTTATTTATTTAATACATTTGCTTGGAACATGGTTATAAGGTTCACTAATCAAAAAAAAAGTTCTCATACTCCGCCGGCATGCAAAAAAGGGTATCCTAAATTATACGAAAATTAATATTAATACAAGTAAAAACTTAAGAAATAGCGTAAATAATCATTCTAAATTAAGTTGATATTATGAAACAAATTTACAAATGTCAAAGATTAAAATAAATTACATTACAAACTCAACAATTTTCAATATTATAAATATTTAAATAGGTATTTTAAGCTAAAAATTCTCTGATATCATAGAAATTGCATTTATTTAACCATATATAAAGATCAGTTTTAAATTTATTTAATGCAAGTTGTTTGATTTTTTCGGGAACATTATTGTATATTTTTACACACATAGCAACACATGCTTTAAGAAAAAGTGCAGACCTAGGTGTGTGATCCAAAACCAAACGATTACCATTTCTACTACTACGAGGATATTTAGCACTAGCAATTGTAAATAAATCGGGGTTTTTTTTTACAAAACAACAAACCTCAAATATATACAAACACGGTAACGTCAATAATACAATGTAATATTTGTATTGCAATGTATGACGAATGTTTCATAATATGTAGTATATTCTTTCATAAATATAAGGTAAATAAATAATTAAAAAACTCTTTAAAATTAATATATTTAAAAACATAATGAAACAATCAAACAATAAATAGTTTTTCTTGTAAAATAACACGTAAAGGATATAAAATAAATTATTATACAAAATACAATACTGCTACTTAAAACCTTAATAAAATAAAAAATATATATAAATTGTACATATTCAATATGAAACTATTCAAGGTAAAGATATAAATATATACGTAGTAAACATTTTTAAAGCAGTTTACGTACTTAGATGTTTAATGGAATCCTGATATAACAATATTATTATCAACAATTTTAGGTTTACTGATTACGTTCTCAAAAAATTACAACAAATCCCTGTGTAAAAACCTAATTTTCCACACCTTAACAACGTGTCCTTTAACAACGTACTCCTAAGAATAAAAGCTATTATATTAGTGAGTATACGTTGGTATCTTTTTGTATATAATTTTAGCTTCCCACTAAATGACAATCCATTTTTTATAAATTATAAAATAAATTTAAAATTTCCACCTATCCTATCTCATAATCACAGATTTTAAGATACAATGTTCCCACCATATATTTATACCTTGTTTTGTTACATCTCATATGGATTTGGCAGAGTCTTCGAAGAGAACTCCGAAATCGCTTGACTTTTTCAAAAATTTTTAACTCTCATCGTCTAAATATAAGTGTTAAAAGTTTTACTATTATATAAATTAAAATATTATCAAATCAAAGTTGTTTGCCTGTCTGACTATTACGCTTTCACGGCTAATCCGCTATACCCATATTTATGAAATTTGATACAATTATAGTTTATACGGGATTCTAATTATAGTTTGTGCTGAATAGCTCATTAGCGTAAGTGGGAGTAACAATGCTTTCAGCTTCGTGGGTCGCGGGTTCGGTTCCTGCTGAGGGCCAACATATTCCTAAGACAATTGTTGGTTTTTCGAGTCTGGTTGCATATATGTATTTAAGTATATATTTAAAATAAAAGATTATATTTACTAGTTGTATATCACCCATAACACAAGTATTAAATTACTTTGGGGAAGGACGATCGTGTGTGTAAGTGTCCCAGATATATATTTATTATTTATATTTATTTATACGCCGAGGTAAGGTATGCAATTTAAGAATATATCCTGTTTTTCTTTCGGAAACAGGGAAATAATACATATTGCATTATTGAGGCTACTCAAACACTTAAGTTTGCACCAACAAATTTATAGGTAGCACTAATTATTAATCTTTGAAATACTTCCCAGTGAACCTTAAAACATTACCCGTAAATCATTCTGTCTTTTGAACAAACCACATGAAAATCTGTTTAGCAGTTTGAGGTTTATTACGAAAATATATGAAAGAAAGTTAAACATTTACTTATCAAGAGGTAAAATAGTCGTTAAACATTAATCCAACATCAATAAACGTTTCAATTAACTCTTTATTATGTAATTCAGTTATCATAACACTCAATTTATTGTATGATAACGTATTATGACTGTATTTCCTACATATTTTCAAGTATTGCATGAAATGTTTAACGATTATAGCCATCATTGAGTATCTAAATAAAACCCTTAACGATTCATTGTTCGATGCTCTAATAACCACATTATTGTGTATTAATCATATATAAGCTTTTATGTAATATTCATATATATTCGCACTAAGGGCAACATAATATGTTTGGATAAAAATCTTTCACGGAAAATAGAATGTAGACGATTTCAGTCTGGAGCAGGAAAGACCAATCATCAAAAAGCTAGAGCCACATTCAAAATATATTACAATTAAATTTTAACACCGTTTTCGAATTGATAATGAATACTCACTACTATTTTCTTACTACTACTAGTTTATAAAAGTAATAATAAAAATTATTTTGCTATAATCCGCGATACAGTAAACAGAAAATATATATAGTGCTAAATGTATAGTGGACTATCCGTTCATTCATTTCGCAAAGCTTTGCGATTTTGTAGTGGAGTCTATCTCCTGATGATGCTTCATTTGCGGGGCGAAACGATTGTTGAGTTTGTGATAGTGAACGTGTGCTTATGTATTGTGGTGGCGATGGTGGAGGTTTGTGCATGTGTTTTTACGAATCCTGCATCTATCGGGTATGAAATAATGGATAGTCCACTATACATTTAGCACTATATATATTTTCTATTTACTGTATCGCGGATTATTGCACAATAATTTTTATTATTACTTTTTTAATATGGATCTCCGCAAAGTAACGCCAAATTCTACTACCAGTTTCTTAATTCAGGGATGTTTTAATTAGCTATCTATGAAAAAGAATTGTTATTGATTGTGTAAGAATTTACTTTCATGTTTAAAATTTATTCGCAATTCTTAATAGATTTTTAATGTAAAATAGATTTTTGTAATTATTTATAATAATCACCGGTATGTCGGCTATTTTAATTATGTTATAAATGCGCTTATATTATTATACCATGCATACGCTTATTTTATATGTTTTTAAAAATTGATATAGTAGCGTAAAGCTTTTTGCGTTATTTTATTACATCTTAAATCTAACTTATCATAAAGAACGTGTTATGCTTATCATAAGAACCTAGTTTTATAGTGTATAGTATCCTAGCGATTAAAAAATTAAGAATAATTAAGTCTGACAGAAAGATATAAACGACTTCCTCAAAGATTCCCTGTGATAAAATTCTAAAAAGTGATGAAGAAAATGATATTATTCTTATAATAGCGTCAACTTGTCAATCAAGTGCTAGATATTATTTGATCAAAGAACCGCTCAATGAGTTTTTCTTACCTATAAGAACCGAATAACAAATCATATAAAAATACGGGTAACAAAGACATAAAATAAATTTAAAAATCGAAAAATTTACTCTAAGTCAATTTAGTATCGCGAAGTTACTACATAGGTTTTAGCTTCTTAAATGAAAAGTTTAACTTTAAACAGTTCAATGTTTCCATTGTCTTAATTTACACAACAATGGCTTGCTCTTTCAATTTGACCTAAAAAGCAACATTTAGATTCACATTTACATAATGAAGTGTCAGTTCAGGATATTTTGTACGCATCGCAAAAACGTTTACACAATAAAAATCAAGATCGCATAATCAGCTTGGACAAATATGGACGTCTCTTCATCTATTTATTGTTTTTTATTTACAAATAGTATGTAGTAGAAGAGAGTGTATATTGGATCTATTTATTATATTATAAGACTTTACTTAATTAAGATTGGGTTCTGAGTCAACTGTACAATAAATAATCTTGCTACAAACGAAAGGATAGCTTATTTATATTTACAATTTGGATGCGAGATTTCAACAGTTTTAAGCATGCACAAATATTTTCTACGAAGACTATAATGTTTGATGAAAGATTAACATGAAAATCATTCGAGTAGATATCTAATCTACCTGAGCGGATTACTAAACTAACCCATAACTAGCACAGACAGTAAAGTGCAAGTTATTTGATACAATTTACTTAATTAATCAAATTCAAGTGCTTTCATAAACAAGCAATATAACAGAACTAACTACTTTGCTATAATCCGCACGGGTTAAGCGAATACAAGCAAAGCCAATGTGTATGAAGCAGGTAAAATCTACGTACCTTATACATGCAGGGCAAGCCACCACATGCACCCCAAGGCGCAATTCACCAGCAACAACGCACACAAAAGCAGCACACACACCCACCATCACAATCTCGACGATCGTTTCGCCCCGAAACCGAAGCATCATCAGGAGGATAGGCTCCACGACAAAAATCGTAATGCTTTTATAAAATTTTGGATTTATTAATAGAAATAATTTGCATTTCTCTAACAAAATCATGGGTTAGCAGTACTTTTCTGTAATTCATACAAAGGAGCAGTAGGAACGCAAGCATAACTTTGTTACATCAGATATTATTTGCAGATGAGCACAAATGTAAGAAAAAAACAGTTCTTGGCTCGCTTAAATATGCACCCCAGCGTCCTATCAACATTTATTACTACATTAATATTCTTAGAGTCACTATTTTTTTATCTCTTGCAACACTTCGCTTTCTTTTCTTCACAACAGTTTAACTCCTTGGCAAGCGTAACGCACTTAAGTACAACTTATAACAAACTGTATATTTTATGTGTTAAACTAAATGAAATTATTATCGTGATTTGTTATAAGGACAAAATATTATATAAAGTAATTTTCTTCTTTGTTTTTTTTTTCACTTATGGACTCATCGTGGGGTGTTTAAAATTCACTGCTCCAACGTGACGATTCTGCGTTGTGTTTTTTTTATTTTTATACTTTGATAATCCCAAAATACATACTTTCTAAATACAACTGCGTATTCCTTTCCGTTTGGGCGTGATTATAATCATACGTAAATAAATTACATATCAAACAAACGCTATCATAATCATAAATCTTCTTTCGATAAGTGTTCGTATATCATCGATTACTTAATCTACTTAAAAATCCTACTTCCGAGTCACTTTGAGTGTAGGTGTTTTACATTACTTAAAAGTACAGCTAATATTACTCAGTAACGACCAATTCGTATCGCATAGACTAAATCACAGGTGTTTTGGTAAAACGGATGTGTTACTAATGAGGTCTTCTAAGATAAAGTCTTAACACTTCCTTATCGATAGTAATACTCGGAAGTGGAGATACCTTAAGCTGCCCAAATACAAGTTACCTTAAATAAAAGGCGTGTGAAAAGCGTTTGCGTTCATCGCACAATGCCTAAGGTTGCCAAAGCACCGATAACATTTTTTGTTTCTTTCTCATACCGACAAATTTTTTCATATTGGGTAAATACATTTTTACCTTATGACCAATCTTAGATATTACTTATAGAGTTCTCCAGTTCAAGAAATTCATTTTCCGATACAGACTTCTATAGTAATTTTTTTTGTCGATGTTCTCAGTCATAAGCTTGGTTATGGCTTCAATCAAGATTATCTCTTGCAATGTAAACTTTGTATAGCATTGTAAACTGAATACGAAGATTTTATTTAAAGATCCAAAGCATATTTAACTTTCGTGATTGTATTTACAATGGGAAAACGCAGGAAACTTAATACTGTATTCGAAGGGGGATAAAAGATACACCTCTTTATTTATGGAGGATTATAGATACTTCGGAGTTAGGGAAGGTGGATTGGCGAAGAGTAGCTGAAAATAAGCCCCTCGGCTAGTGGAAAAATTGTATGGAATGGCCTAACGAGTTTGATCGCCAGGACGAATAGGGTCTTTACCTATCGACTGAGACAGGTAGTTACTTATAGGACATGGCTACTACTCCAGAGAAAGAATTCTTCTGCTTGTAGTGATGTCTAAATGGTAACAGGGCTGTGGATTGTGCTTACTACGTCGTCAATACTTATCAAGAATAGGGACATTCCGAGACCATAATTCGTTTAACAAAAAAAATTTTCCTTATTTCGACCAACAAACACACTTTCGCATTAACTGTATACAACTAACATCTCGTACGCTAAAAAAAATTGAGCAGTCCTTAAAGGTTCAAATAATTTTATTTATTTGTTTATTTATTGTATGTACAATATATAGTTACAAAAGAGAAAGAAAACAATAGCACATGTACAAAGGCAGACTTATAACTAAAAGGAAGATTCCTTTTAGGGATTTCCAGTGAAACTTTCAGTAAGAGAAGGAAAAAAAGACAAGAAGTGAAATACGGGTAATATAGAAAGAAAGAAAAGGAAAAATAAAGAAAAGCTATGTAGATACCTAGATTAATATTATAACTGGAGATAACACAAAAGAAAAAAAAATGCAATATGGATAATAGTAAATTTAACTATGTAATTTAATGTATTAATTATTGTTAATAGGATATATAAATTTCTTCTGGAACGAATAGGAAAACAAGTTAACTTGTGAAGAAACTCAGGTTTTGGTAACCTGACCCTACAAACCTTCAAACTTCGACATAATTGGTAACGATTAAAATTTAAAATACTCGGAAATATCAACCACTAAATAGACTAAAAAAACAATGACTTTCGATTTTAAATTGATAAAATGAATGTATAAGCTAATTAATTATTCTAAATTAGTATCTATAGAGGGTTAAGAATTCAAGGGGTATTTAAGTGCATTTTCAAACAAGATATATGAAAATTATTTATAACTAATTTGATTTTAATAAATTATATTTCATCTTCTATCGAATTTATCTATCTATAGAATATTTATAAATATTATAACTTTTTTATATTCAAGACCTAAAAATCCCTTTAAGAGATCTCTAATGTTTGATAACACTTGTGTTTCAAGCAGCTTAAAGGCAGCCAAAGCAAACTGTACCAAGTAGGAAATGAGTGTCGCGTCGGCACCTCCGCCAGTATGCTTAAAGGGTAAACAGTATTTTCGACAAAAGACCGGCCGAGGTGTCGGCAGGGGCTAATGGAGGAGAGTGCTGAGCTAATACGACCGCTTTGTAGTGTTTTAAATTGTTTGTTTAACCATAAAGCTCTCGACTTTGTCTGATGCATGAATTCTGTCACCGATAGATATCATTCAGATGACATTCTATTGTCAGTAATCAAGCGATACAGAAGAATACGATTTTAACAGCAATATTCATGTAGATTAAAGAATATATGAAGGATATTATCATATGCGTTATCTAGGTGCGGTCCTGTGGTAGGAAAAAACTATAATAATGTAATGTAAGAACACCCATGTCCTTAACCTTCTCTAAAAAAGATTTATTATTTATTAGTGAAAAGCCGTAATGGTCAAACAAACAACAACAAATAACATACCTTAAAAAGACAAAAGTAATAATAAAATTATTTTGCTATAATCCGCGATACAGTAAATAGAAAATATATATAGTGCTAAATGTATAGTGGACTTTACGTTTTTTCATACCCCTTACATGCAGGATTCTTAAAAAACATATGTACAAACCTCCACCACTTCCACCACAATACACAAGCACTACACAGGTTCACTATCACAAACTCAACAATCGTTTCGCCCCGCAACCGAAGCATCATCAGGAGATAGACTCCACGACAAGATTTTGTCAGCAGCATTTGTTCAGCAGTAACGGGTATGAAAAAACGTATAGTCTACTATACATTTAGCACTATATATATTTTCTATTTACTGTATCGCGGATTATAGCAAAATAATTTTATTATTACTTTTGTATTATGGATCTCCGCAAAGTAACGCCTAATTCTATACCTTAAAAAGAGTTATTGATAGTTTTTAATCCAAAACCCAATTAAATGGGAAATACAATTCACAGAAAGTAAAGTTATTATAGCCTAGCTTCATGAGACTGTAGTGGTTTCGCACCCACGATACGGCACTGGGTATGCGAGGAATTTCGATGATTCAAGTTTGCGGTTCAAAAAACCTCTGCCGTGGAAATAAAAGGAATAACTGATTATATTCGTTAAGCAAAATAGTGTCTGTATCAATTATAATATTGCTGGCACTGTTATTTCGTATTCTTATTTATTTTATTACAGAAAGTTTCCATATGGCATTAAAACAATTCAGTTTCACACTAGGTAATATGACTTTACTTCTCTTGTGTTTTATGTGTCCTTTCCACAGCCGATTTCTAATCAGATTAGACACAGCCATAATTATTTTATACAACAATCTCTTTTTTATTTAGATCTGAATATTTTAGTGACTTTTATATTTGATATTTAGAGATATTTACCTATTATATATTTTTTATATAATATATATATATTTTAAGTACCAACTGTAATGTAATAATTTATAATCCTTGCCAATGTTTTTGTGTCTTTATTATTTTTCTTAAAACAATTTAATCGATGCTGTTTAAGATGTATTATCATATTTATTGAATTGAGTTATTATACCTCACCGCATGAGTGAGAATTCATATTTAATTATAAATGTACAAGTTTAAACAATTTATATAAAAAATGATGATTTATAGAAGCAGGCGTTACTTTGCGGAATTCCATATTACAAGCAATACAACAGAACTAACTACTTTGCTATAATCCGCACGGATTTGCTATAATACTGCGAATCGTACAGTACGATTTTTGTCGTGGAGCCTATCCTCCTGATGATGCTTCGGTTTCGGGGCGAAACGATCGTCGAGATTGTGGTGGTGGGTGTGTGTGCTGCTTTTGTGTGCGTTGTTGCTGGTGAATTGCGCCTTGGGGTGCATGTGGTGACTGGTCCTGCATGTATAAGGTGCGTAGATTTTGCCTGCTTCATACACATTGGCTTTGCATGCATTCACTTAACCCGTGCGGATTATAGCAAAGTAGTTAGTTCTGTTGTATAAAAAATGATGATATCAAATAATATATCACCAAAAAGAATCTGTACTTTAATTTCCCTCGAAATTTACTACGCTTATACGTTACAAAATGTAAAGAAGTCAAACCAGTTTAGCTCACGCTTTGCTTTGTAATTGACAAATTGGAATCTTATTAGAGTAAAATTCAGGTTCTCAACTAAACGAGGCGCAGGCATTATATGAAGGCGAAGAAGCCTTCCGAAGGGATCCCGATGAGAGCCGAATGAATACGACCGGTGTTCAGGCGGCAGGAATAAAAAGTCGGCAGCATTCGAAGCGCGTGCCTCGATGTGTGTGGTCTACTGTGGAGGTCCTCTTTGGCTCTTTGATATATTGTAATCTGATTTTCGCACTTGTTTTTTTAAAACTTACAAACATTTTACATCCAATAAATTTGAATGGTTTATAATGTGAGTTCCTTATTAATTTTTAACGAAGATAAATGAAGTTTTCAGTTTTGATATACTTTACGATTACTTTTTATATACTATGATTACAAATAAAACTTATCCATAAAGATGTGCATTTAAAATGCCCCCTGTTTGTTTGTATAGAAATATGTACTTAGAGTTAGTGTTTTGTCTCTATGGCGACCAATCGATTACAATAAAGATATAATCCTACTAATATTATAAATGCGAAAGTTTGTGAGTATGGATGGATGTTTGTTACTCTTTCATGAAAAAAGTATTGGACGGATTTGGATGAAACTTTACAGTTATATAGGTTATACATCGGAATAGCATATAGGCTATAATTTGTAATGATTCTATGTAATATAACGATTACATGTCAATAAAGTCGAAAAAAATCTGGCCTCTGAGAGCTATCTCGGCGTACGCTGCCTAAACCGTGAGAGTTACACAAAGATGATGTACTGTATTGTTTGTCTTTAATAGTTCTAAATAAAAGTCCGCGACCATATATCTATTTTCTATATGGAAGTCACTATGACCAAAATTGTGAATCATAAATTTAATTTAATTAGATACTGTGACAAACCAAATTCCTCGCGAGCGAAGCCGCGGGCAAAAACTAGTATATTCTATAATGATAAAATAAAGCTTTATGTCGTATTCATGAAAATATGAGTACAATGTCCAAAACAGTGTTTTTCATATTACATGATAGATTATCGTTATATAACAGCGTAACTAGATTTATAATGTTTTGGGTGTGCTGATTCCAGGGAGCCGGTTAGCCATTGGACTGGAATTATGGAGGATCGTACTTATTTGAGACTAAAGCGGGGTAGTAGGGAAAGCTTCTAAATTAAGTGATTATTTTACTACGCATTTGAGAAGGCCATAAGAGTACATAGTAAAAAGGGAATAATGCATATTGTAAATTACTTTTTGTGAAAATATCACAAGATATATACATAAACACTTCTTAAAATCAATGAAGGTGTCAACATTAAACAACATTTTGGCAAATGATTCCGCGGTTCGTGTCATTGTGGGTAAAGAGAAATGGGCAACAATGGTCTCTTTATGCGAGGATGTAATCCCGTGGAAGAAAGCCTAGTCTAGTTAGTTTAAGTCTGGTCTATGGATCCGATTCACGTCAGGCGAGCGGGGTGTAGGCGACTCGGCGAAGACTGTCGCAGGCCGCCCTAAAGGAGTCCAATTGGATTTGCTTGGTATGCTAAGCTAATAAAAGTTTTATGCTTCTATTATAATAAATTTAATTAATTTAGATATGAAACAAATACGCAATAATATTTATTATTGAAATTTAATAAATCATATCTCAATAAAAGTTCGTAAAACTTCAAAGGTTTGTAATAGCAATATTATTTTCAGATTCGTCTTTACCAGACAAGTTAGTGATATCACTTCCAGATGTAGCACTTAATTCAGGATACCGAGGGATTAATTCAAAATTATTGAAATCATAAACATTGTCAGTGGTGCTTGTTTTCCATTTTTCGGCGATTATTTGTAAAGGCTCGAGACATTGCAAACTTTGTTTAATGCGTAATAGTTCAACGTTACACTGGTTTTCAACTTCCAAAAGTTTAAGTTTGAAAGCTTTCGCTAACATTTGTTTTCGTATAGCATTTTTCTTCTCAATTTGTGCCATATTGAGTGTGTTTTGATAGCGCTGCAGTTGTTTCTCATATTCCATTAAATTTTCATCACAATTAAGTTTTCCATCTACATAGTCGGAAAAGGTTTTTGGGGTATACGATAAAGCTATAAAATTTTCGGAAGTATTAGCGTTGTTCGAAGTAAAGTTAAGCAGAGGATCATTAGACTGCAATTGAGCCTCTTTGGTTTCTTTTTCCAGTTTAATTTTCTCTTCATTTAGCTCCAGTTTTAGCGATGCAATTATATTTTTACATTGTGCTATACGTTCTATCAAATTTGTTTCATTCTCCTCAATCTTTGTTAGCGTTATTGTATTTTGATCGTCTAGACTTTCTTTATTTTCTTCCATTATTTTGTTTGAGCTACTTATATCATTTTTGTCAATTATGTTATTGGAAGAAAAGGCTTCGTTCGTGCCTTTAGGCTGCGCAATTTTATTGTTATCACCAGAGGCCAATTTTGTATTATTCATTACTAATTATTTTGGATATTTTTTCTCCACCTTTATTTAATTCACGTATAAGATATCGATCCCCTACAAAACGTCACAATGACATATGTAAATTAAAAAGAAATCAATATTTCTCTTATTTATATAGTATGAAGTCGTTAAATTCACTTTAACGACTTCATACTATTATAAAACTAAAATAAATAAACTTGGTATATTTTACAAATGGTAATTTATTATTGTTTTGGTGGCCTAAGCTCGCCTAGGTCGCCTAAAAGCCATTGGCGATAACGGCATATGGGTCATTAAAAAAGACCTTTGGTTGCGTAGAAGTGGCGTTATAGCCATAACCTATCAGACATTAATATTTGTACACTTGGATTCTTTAAAGGCAATAACCACTTTCATGTTACATTGCTATCATGTTGCATTGCGTTATATATGTCGGAGGTTCGAGGTCCAGGTTGAGGTCGAAATATTCCAATTAAATTTACAAGTACTTTACATGTTTTAATATGAAAAAAAAAATGTTTCTTATAGATTAAAGCTAAAATGGGATTTGCAAAAAAGTACCTAAGCTAAATGCCCTGTTCATCATATCCTTTATATTTATGATTATTAGAAGATTTAGCGTCTGTCTTGATATTAGTGTCGTATTCTGATTAGTCCGATTTTGTAAATAATTTAAAATGATTTTTATAATTATTCTTATTTCCTTATTATTATGTGGTGATTTCGTAATACTCGTCATTGAAGCTTTTTTAAGTTGCTTTTAGTCGATGGGTATGTCAAATGTCAGCTTCACATATTTTGCCGCTTAATTTATATAAATCAAACGGTTGATAATAATTCGATCAAATAAATAAAAATTAGGTTGTCTATATAGAAGAGACATAAAAATATCATTGCTATGGGTCTTTTAGAATTATGTGAAAAATATTATAACACTACCAATCTATATGAAGTTCTACAAATATCAGAAAATGCTTCGGAAAAAGAAGGTAATATACAGACATCATTATTGTTATTACGGATTTAATTTATAAATATTTAAATAGTTATATATTTCAATACCTACCTTAAGTGATCGTGATATACTTATTTATTATTCATTTTCGAAAAATACTATTAAAATTTAGGCTATTAATTTTTAATGTATTCAAATATATATTAACTATGTGTTACTCAATCCATGTAACATATCTCTACTAATTAACTATGAAGCTGTTACTTTACTGATAACATTTTTATATAAATACTATATATCTCTTTTTTAAGTATCAATGATTGGAGAATATCATTTTCATTTTATTAGTTATTTCAATATGAAAATTAATAGATAATTAATCAGAATATTTTACCAGTTAAACTTATCTTTTTAATTATTAAATCAATTTTACTATCTCCTTTTTCACATATTAAAACTATAAATTGAAGTTAAGGATAAATCTTTAAAATTAATTTCTATAACAACAATTTACTATTATAAATTGAAGTGAGTGATAAGTTTAGTAATATCAGATTTCATTTCAATAAGGCTTTCAAGAGGGTGCTATTATAAACTAGTAAAGAGATGGTAATTTATAAAAATATTTGTATAAACTACTGTAAAGTGTCCATTTCTTTCTTCATTCTTTTTTAATTTTTTAACATTAAATATAAGAGTGCAATAATAATACCATTTGAATGTGTACTGAAGGCTTTAGAATTAAATTTATTACTCTTACCACAGTGAAGAAAGCTTACCACAAATTGTCATTAAAAGTACATCCTGACAGAGTTACTGATGATGAGAAATTAGATGCAACTGAGAAGTTCAAGGTTCTTGGAGAGGTTCATGCTATTTTAAGTGATAAAGATAAAAGATCATTGTATGATACCACCAAAAGTGTAGAGGAAGAAGAATATGATGTTTTGAAAGAAAAAGATTGGACCGTCTATTGGAGGTTGCTTTTTAAAAAGATTACTGTTGACGATATTAAAGCATATGAAAAGGAATATATTGGTAATTAAATATATTATATAGCTGTCATGTGATACTAATATTATGATAAATGTTTATAACCAGTTCTAAGACATTTCTTACATACCTCATAATTACTAAGTTTCAATTTAATTTTTTAATGTAATTACTACTAAAAAAATTGTTTTTATTTACTGTTGCTTATATGCAAATATCTATAAATGATACTAAAAAAATTAATTAAAAATTGAAATTAATTTAAGAAGACACAGCTTTAAAAAAATGACTTGATGTTGAGTTTTTAATGATGTTTTAATAAAGTAATTCTTGACCTTGTTGATGTTTGCAGGATCTGCTGAAGAGAAGAAAGATTTAAAAAATGCTTATATTGCTGGTAAAGGAGATATGGATTATATTGTTGATCAAATACAATTTGCAAGAAGCGAACATGAACCCAGAATTCGTGGCATTCTAACTGTAAGTAACAAGCAACTAGTTGAAGATGTAATAATATATTTAAACCCTTGGACATTTTCTAATGATAATGATGATTTTAAAAAAACTAATAATAACTATACTCTTCATGCTATAACCAATTTATTGCAATTTGCTTCCTTTACTTATGTTTGAGGAAGTCCTAAATCTTTTTTCGATTCTTGAAACTTATACAAAGATTTTATAAATATATACATTCTTGCCAATTAATTTTGGCTTGCTCTTCATGAGGTGTTAACTTGTGTGTCACTTTTTGCTACATATCATATACTCAGAAATTGCAATCTGGTATTGATTTATTTCTATATTGAACCTTATAATAATCATGACAATTAGTAAAAAAAACCCATACACCAATCAAAATAAATATTTATTGTTATCTCTAACTTATAATAAATTTAAAATTTAACTTTCTTTTTTCTATATTATTGCAGGAAATGATAGAGCAAGGTGAAATTCCAGCATTTAGAATATTTACACATGAGCCAGCTAAAAAGCGTCAACGTCGACATGCAAAAGAGAACCGTGAAGCTAAGGAAGCCGAAGATACCAGCGATTCAATAGGTTTGTTATTTACAGTTGAAGTCAAGTTAATACTAAATCTTTAAAGCTTACTAATCAATCTTAAGTAATAAACTGTAGTAGTAATAAATTGTAGTAGTAATAAACTGTAGTAGTAATAAACTGTAGTAGTAAACAAAAGTAAGATGAGACTAGCTTGCAAATAGCAAGCTAGTCTCATACTATATATCTTTATATGCCAATATTATTTGCCTAAAGCAGAACCTTCAACTGGTCTTCTGAAATTTCATTTATATCAAATATTTTCCAGATACAAATAGTCTAGAACTTATGATAAAACAAAAACAGGAAAGCAGAGCTAAACAAATGGATGCATTAATTGATAACTTAGCAGCTAAATATGGCGGAAAACCGAAAGGTTCAAAACGGACGATGGGTATCAAGTCCGAAACATCAACAAAAAATAAGAGAAGGAAGAAGTAACGATTCAAAATCAAAATTTGACAAAATGAAATATTAAACATAGTTCATAACTTATTTTTTATTACTTGCGTCTGTTTTAATTTGAACATAGATAATTGATACAATTTTGCTTTTCCAATAAATTTTGAAACAGTCTCCTTAAGCTGAAATAACTGAAACTTTTATTTCAATGATAAAATGAAACAAAATTAAATATAATCTCTCTTTTATAAATTTACATACTGACGCTATTATACATTATGCTATTATAAAATAAATTTTATATTTCTAAGATGAATGAAACATAAAATTTAGCTTTTTGGTACATTTATAAAAAAAAACAGTAAAATTTATTTACTAACATAAATTTATTGAACTCTGTGGTATTAATAGTACAATGTTTTTGGACATACATTATATAAATATAAGGTATTGTTTATTCTTCCTCCATTGCAACTTGTAGCATGGTCTCTGAATAAAATGGCCCTTGATCAATGTAGGTTTGTATCCTTATTATAATATTATCATCAAAGGCTGTAGATCGCGATAGACGCTTTATTATGTCATATTTAGCTTCTTTTGCTCCTTTAGAAGACTCTACAGAGCGATCCAGAAGATATTCGACGAATCCTAAAATGTGAAATTGTTTTGTCAATTACCTGTAAACTAACCATTTCAGAGCAGTAAGATTCTACACAATTTCTATTATCACACAAATCAAGTAAATTTTTGTATGCATACATAGAGTTATTAATACTAGAGTGGGTAAGTCATGTACATAACATATATACTACTTTCAAAATAATGTTTACCTGCAACTCTAGCCACCATTTCTTCACCCCAGTGATGTTGGCAAACTGCATCCAGCAATGACAAAGCAGCCAAAGATATATCTGGAAATGGATTCCTACACATCTCAAACACCATTTCCATTGGATCTGATTCTTTGCTTATACTTCTAAGCCATTCTCGTGTCATCAGGGTTACTCTTTGATCAACTGGATCTTTGGTGGCCGGATCTTTATCTATGCTGATTAAACTTGCAATACAATGTAAAGCACGAATTTTAATTTCTGTGGGACTGTTTTTTATCATAACACCGAGCTTTTCTACGTTTTGCGTATATTTACTTCCTGAAATGCAATTAAATTTTTACTTAAATTTTATCATTGATCAGTTCATAAGAGATGATTAATTTGATGGATAACTGAGCTGAAATATATAATGATAATAATTCTAACTGTGCCTTGGTTCGCGTCTACTTTTATTTTAAAATACCATCTCTTCAATTTTTTTTAAAGTAAAGTAACACTCTGGTACTATCTCACTGCTGGGAATAGGCCTCCTCTCTTCGTCTCTGGAGAGAATGGAGCTAAGCCACCACCCTGCTCCAATGTGGAACTGTAGGTTACACATATCCCTAGAATTCTCTAGAGATATGCAGGTTTCCTCACGATGTTTTCCCTTAACGAAAAGCATGTGATAAATTACAATTATAAATTAGACACAAGTATTAATAGAAAAACTCATTGGTGCCTGCCTGGAGTCTGAACCCGTAAGCCCTCGTAAGAGTCGCACAGTCTTACCTATTGAGCACACATCACATAAGTACTATAAATTTTTTTGTTACCAAATGGAAGGCTGAATTTTATTTGCCCTGTATATAAGCTTCATTTATATCAAAACCATTTTATTATTAAAAAATATTTTATAATTTTATTTTAATTATTAATTTGAAAAATTATTACATTTATAAGCATATTTTTTACCTAAAGCTACAAGGCATAGCTTTCCTTCAGATGTTGCTCCTATGAACCCTAGTGTGTCTAGAGCAACTGGTAAAACTGTCAAATCATCCGAATCTAATGCTTGAAACAATAAATCCAGCAAAGTGGGATATTTCTGAAATATTTCTTTCGGATAATAATGGGCTATGGATCCGAAAAACTTTAGGTAACCTGTGTAAGAACAAAAAAATAAAATAAAATACAAAGACCTTCCCTCTATCGCATGAGATTGGAAATCTTGGTGATGCTCTTTTTGGAAAACTTTATATTAAAATTGAACTCCAAAAAATTGCTCAGTTTTTAAACAACACTAGATAAATATTTTACATTGTCGTGTTTTAAGATGATAAGCCCATAGCCCATGAACTGACTGTGGCTTCTACCTACATTCCCGTTAGGTTGACCCACCAAAAATATAGACTTCCAAATACTATGACCCTTATAAACACAATACACAAAAACATAATTGCCTATTTGGTGAAGAAGAAGAGTCCCAGTTTTCACACTAGCTGTCTTTCCGCCACTCTTCCTATAGCGTGATGAGTCCCTTACCACTAGCCCACCACTACAAGTCGCCCTAATCAAAACTCTGGCCTTTCATATGGCAATCCTATGCTCCCATCACTAGAAGAATTTATGTGCTTTACACTTCACATTTTGCACCCTCAATGATGTTTTTACACATTTGGCCTGGTGATCTAAAAACTTTGGCTAAAACCACATGACCCATTGCAAAAAAAACAGCAATGGATATGGATATGGACCCATTTTGCTGATCACAGGTTTCCTTCCAAAAACTGGTTAAAAAGGTGGAATTTGTACAGTTTGCTCGCTTTAACATCATATTTTGGCTTAAGCTTAAACATATAGTATGAACGACTAGTTCTACTTTGCAAAACAAATTCTGAATTAATTCATTGATGTTGTGTACTAATCAATAAGACATGTAGAAGTAAATTGCTGTTTTTCATTTTTTTGTTATTTATGTTTCCTCTATAAATTTTTTGTAAATATAAAAAATACCTGGTATTAAAAGACTTCCAAAAGGATTGTTTTGTAGACCTTGAATTAGCCTTGAAATTTTTTGCAAAATCCCTTGTTTGACAAGAAAATTTATACCGTAAGGTTTTATTGCCAATTGTGACAATAATTCTAAGATATTCAACTGATATAAAATATCATCAGTCTCAAGTTCTGTTACCATAACATCAAAGTATTCTTGCATGACACATAATTCAAAAAAATCATATGATTTTAATGATATGTTGACAACCACCTAAAACAAATTATAAAAAATTAATACTTTTTTATAGTAAAATAGGCTATAAAAAGAAGAAAGTGTGTATTGTCTTAAATTGTGAAAATTAAATAGTACCTCAAATGCATTACATTTACTACTACTATTTCCATCCAAGGCTATTTTCATTTCTTCCAGTATTTTAGGGTAAGCATCAGCTGTTAAATTAGAAGTGATCTGTATAGCCTTATTAGCTACACCTACATCTTTATCTGAGACCATTTGCGCAACAGCAACATACACATCTATGTACTGTGTGACTGGCAATAATGTTAAGTCTGCTGTTGCAATTTTCCAAACCTGAAAAATGCCTTAGTCAGTATCACCAAATTAGACTTTGTTGCAAAATATTTAGAAAACCTATGTTTTATGACAAATGAGCTAGAATAAATAATTCAGAATAACTAAATGGTCATAATCAACATTTGATTTCTTACTGTAGTATCTAAAATAGCAAATTTTTCTTATTACAATTAATACTTTTTAGTTTGAATTGTAAATACATTCCTGATTTGCAAGTTAAATAAATTTATTTTCAAACTGACTGTTGAGATGAGTTCGTGAGCAGGAATTCGAGTACCCATATATGAAGATAGTCTCAGCAGAAGACTGGCTCTTTGGCAATCTGCAAGTCTTTTATAACTATTTCTCCTATAAAGAACAAGCCTCACCAATTTGTACATTTATTTGTTTGTATATATTCTACACCTACTTTAAAAATTGTAACAATGTCTAAAATAAGTCACCCTTGTAATTCTTATAAGAAATAAAGAATGAATATAGAGATGAGGATATGAAAAATGCTATTTTAGTCAAGACAAAAATATTTCATGCAGTCACTTCATTTCAATGATAATGATAATTTATTTATAATAATGATAAAGGTATAATATATTACCTCATCTATCGCCAATCTACGTACACAATCCTTTTCGTGGCGAAGTAAATACATGATGTGACCAGTATATGTCTTGACAACATCTCCAATTTCAAATTTATCAAAACACAATTTTAACACATCACAGGTAAGATAAAGTTGTTCTCTAAAAACATTTAATTTAAATTTAAAATCTATCTAATCCTATAGTTCACTTTTGGAATTCTACACGGTATATATAGCAATATGAAAATATTGATAGTCATCACATTTGTCTTTCTCATAAAATTTTACAAAATTCATCAACACCTTATCCATAATTTAATGTAATTATTTCTTATTATAATGAAAACGTAACAGAAATGTCTTACTTATTAGGGAAATTGAGACATTGTAGAATTTTTGAGATTCCAATATTTTTGATGATCGGTGCCGCTTCGGGTGCAGATTTGTATTCTATCAAGTTTTTAATGTTATTTAGTGCGGCGAACCGATGTTCTTCAGTTTTTAGCCTTTCAGTAAAATTCCTATATTGTTCAATATCTTGTTGATCCATTTTAAAAACACAACACAAAAAGGTAAGTATTTTAAATTTATTTATTCAAATCACCTTTATAGTGTCATTATTTACAATAGATTTTTTTCAATGTATTGATAGCCTGGAATCTAGTTTTAGTGAATTTCAACAGAAACCACAGATTACTTTTCACTCAGATTAAACCATAAAGTTGAATAAACACACGGGAGGTACAGCGGTAGCCACATACTTATGCTAGAAAAGGGGACATAAACATTCCTGTGAGTATCCCCCTCATGTGTCACAATAATTAATGAGAGGGAAGATAAACTCGTATAATTTATCTAATCACGCAAAAAATACATATAGATACACCCTCATTTGCTTTCTCTTTATAGTAATATATCGCATATAAGGTTGGCTCCCCTATTTTAAAGTCTACTACGCTTTTTTTTGAATGGATATATTATAAAACATCACAAAAACCTCACTTGTTTAGATGAAAACTATATTTATATAATATTGTTTTTACACTGTACACTATATTAACAAATTCGAAATTATTTAGTGCATAATATTAAGAATACGATTTCTTAGCTCGCCAGTCTAAGAACTCATCGATTTCTGCTTCATTGTCTGAATCATTATCATCGGCGTCATTCAGCATCTCAATATCTTGAATTTTCTTCTTTGTCTCTTCTTTTTTTAATTCCAAATCCAAAACTCTGCACAAAACAAGTACAAAACGGTAAAATAATTTAGTTACTTTCTAAACTAAACGATGTAGCTTGTTAATATATACGATAAAACATTTATTCGAGCAATTATGATAACCGACATTAAAAAGCCATATTACTAAATGGCACTGTGTATTATTTCTATCAAAGAGCAAATTATTAAAATTAACAATGACAGACCTTGACCAATTCCGTATTTGTTCATCTATTTCATCTATTTGTCTTTCCGCCGTAGCTTCTTCTTGTTCGCCTGCAATAATTTCTGCAGAAGTCGTGGTTTCTTCCTTTATTTCTTTTTGAAATTTTTCCCACTCCTCTTCTACTGGATCTTTATATTCAATATTTCGTGCCTAAAATTGTTTTAAATATAATCCGTGACATAATTGTAAAAATTTTGCCCAATACATATTTAAACAGCCATAAGGTGCCAAAAACAGAAATTATTCTTTGTCATCGATTAACAAACATAATCTACTCGTTATATATCAACGGTCTTATTCATAAAAAGTTATGACACGCTTATAGGCTCGCTATAGTACGTTTTACAAAAAGTGTTATTCATAAACGCATTTTAGCGCTAAACCATTCTATAAGTCTACTATAACTTTATAGAGCCGATAACCCTACTATATCAGTGCTATAAGGTAAAAGATGGCCGACTTTCCTACAGCTGATTATTATGAAAATGACATTTGATGACTTGACGTATGTATGCACATTGCACGGATTGAATTTGAAGTGGGTCAACTGTCGTCTGTTATATCTATCGGTCTCGTGTAGTGTCAATTAAAAAAAGCCAAAATTGCTTATTGCAGTATTTTATTGTAATTCCGTATTTACTATACTTTTGTAAATATCACAATGCAAGCTTTACAAAGTCTGGATGTTATCGAAGTTATGGAACGACTTCAAAACCGTCCGCTTCGAAGAAAGGTGTACAGAACTAGGAGCGATCCATTTTCTTTGGATGATGAAGATTTTCGGAAGCGCTATCGCTTTAGTAAATCTACAGCGACTTTCGTAATTAATCTTGTACGCGACGATCTTAAATTAGATCGTAGAGTTGGTACCTTACCTGAAATCCAGGTTTTAACTGCCATAAGATGTTGGCGTCGCCGAGAGGCAAGTATTAATAATCATAAATATATCTTGCTTAAAGAAATATTTTCTTTTATACTTTAAATCGTTTCTAAATCATGTCTTAATTACAGGTTCAAGAAGATGCTGGAGATCACCATGGGTTATCTCAAGCGACCATCAGTCGGATTTGTGCCAGAGTCGCACGTGCACTTGCTAGACACTCGGCATCTTTTATTAAAATGCCTAATACCTTTGCTGAAGAACAGCTCATGATGAGGGAATTTCACACAATCCGAAATTTCCCAACTGTTATTGGTTGCATTGACTGCACTCACATAAAAATCTGCAAATGTGGTGGAGATGCTGCCCAATATTATATAAATAGAAAGGGATTCTACTCGCTGAATGTTCAGGTATTTTTTATGTACTTCTATTATCTATATACAACAGAACCCTATGGATATTGACTGTCATGGTTGTGTAGTGGTTAGAGGAACTAATTATTAGTCCAGAGGTTGTGAGATCTATCCTTGCACAAGACAAATATGTGTGTGATGAATATTGAAGTTTGTTCTGTATAGGGGTGTTAATTATCTTAACAAATATGCATTTTTAAATATGTGTTTGTGTGGTTACCATAACATAGTCTTTGCTTAGTTTAGTATCAGACAAGATGTGTGTGAGTAATACCTTACTCATATTTTAATTCCTAATATATGTTTTTTATGTTAATCACAGGTAGTTTGTGATGCACATCTCCGCATCAAAGATATTGTTGCTAGATGGAGAGGGAGCACTCATGATGCTAGAATCTTCAATGAGTCATTGCTCAAAGAGCGCTTTGAAACAGGATCATTTAGAGGGAGACTTCTAGGTGACTCTGGATATAAATTAGAACGGTATCTCTTTACTCCTCTTTCAAGACCTCAAAACCGAAGTGAGGAAAAATATAATGAAGCACATATTGCTACAAGAAATACCATTGAACGCTGCTTTGGAGTTTGGAAGCAACGCTTTCAATGCCTTTTACATGGCATGACTTGCAACCTCCAACATGCCAAAACTACAATAGTTGCTCTAGCAGTGCTTCACAACATTGCAGTTGACCATGAAGATATGCAGATAGATGGTACGAGTAGCTGTGACAATAGTACAGATGAAGTAGCCCAAGAAGCTACAAGGGGAAATGCAAATGCTGTTTTACAAACATTTATTAGGAGACACTTTAGTTAGTAGTACATTAATAAAAAATCTTGTTAATGAATTAATATTTGTTTATTTTAATTTATCCTTATAATATTGCAATTTATATTTCAAAACTTCTTCTTTTAAAAGTAAATTTTTAAGCTTTTGTTTTTCATTGGCCATCTGCGCCTCATGAAGCTCTTTTCTGCAAGCTGTTTCATTCTTTGCTATTTGGAGTATTGCACTCTCCTTAGCAGTATTACTTATCTGAAATACAAAACTCTATTATTATTTCTATTATTTTTTAATAACTCTTGTTGAGTGTCTAGGGTAGGTTAGTATTAATATTGTTTATCATAGAGTAACTAAGATTAACAAATATTGATAGTATGTTTTTATTTATTATATTAAAAAAATTCCTATGCTCCACAATAATTAGTCACAAGGCAAGAATAATTAATGAAGAATTGATTACTTAATTCAAGAATATAAAGAAGAATAATACCTTTTTATAATTAAGTTTATTTTTAGGAATTTTTGGTGTTGCTGAACTTGGCTCCAATATCTAAAATATAATAAATAAATTAGATTGTCTCATTGATTTAGTGATTATTTGTTACTAATGGCAAACTTGCAATGAAATGCAAAAAATTAAAAATGCCTGCTTTATTGCATTGCATGCATTACAACAACAATCCAATCAATTAAAAAATGGTGCTGCTTCTTAATTATTAGTTAATTAACAATTAATATAATATACACCTTTTCTGTTATTTTATGTTCTGAATTATCATGAGGGGGCGAACTAGGACCTGGTTTTGGCTCTGGAATCTGGTCTGGTTTTTCACTGTTAGTTTCTGAAAAAGTCTGAAACAAAATAAATAGAATATTAATTACTCAGGATTTAGGAATTATGAACATACATGTTTGAGTACTTTTTTATATGTACCCGGTTATCAGAATCAAACTCATTGGAGTCTACTGTGAACTCCTTAGGAAGCCATACCGCAATGTCCTCACTACTTGGTGGTTCTGAAGGAGGTGGTGGTCCACCACCTGTTTTGCACCTCTCTTTCCGCTCGAGAAACTTCCTTTTTTTTGCAGACATTTTTATAATGCCCTATTGAGCTTTTATTTGCTGCAAAGTTCTTGGCGCCGCAGCCATATTATTGAAACTGAAAAATGAAATGCTATGTAAAATCATGAGAAATATTAAGTGTTGCTGTTGTATTATTTAATATATAAATTGATTTGGTAAGTACCTTATTAGTAAATCATGCCAGGCCGCCACCCTTTTCGCGTTTGTATTTGCGTCAGTATTCTTGTTTTCTAGAATAGAGACTCTTTCCTTCACCAATTCTTTCAAAATGATCTAAGGAATAAAAACAAAAGCAAGCATAAGTTAAAGATGAATAATTACAAAAGTAAACTTACTTCGATCCCATTTTAGATTCATTTGTACAAACCTTATCTTCCTCTAACCAGTTTTCACTTCTTTGCCGTTTAACTCGTTTTTGTTCAAATTCCATTGTAAGGAAAAAAATTATTTGAGTGATGGATACTTATTAAAACTTTTTTAAGAATCACGAAAATGGCGCGTACTTACTGACGATACTGTGCGAAAGCGAAAGGCGACCCCGTGTCGTAGACAATAAAAATAATTTTTAGTACATAATAATGTCTATGGTTACAGTTTATCGGTATGTTGATACATATTATCTGTGGGGAATTGGGTATGATCGGGCACTTGGTCGCCAGATTTCCTCATAATGGCAACATTCGGATTTATAAACGCATTTTAGTTATAGATCGGTTATAGTAGGTTTATGAATAAACAATTTTATAGAACGTTTTAAAAGCTTATAGAGCATTTTAGCTAAAGAGTGTCTAAAACCTTCTATAAGCTATTTTTATGAATAAGACCGCAAGTATTTGTACAATGTATCATGCGAATAAATCTAATTTTATATCATCCTTACATATTATAAAACAAAGTATCCCGCTGAATCTGTCTGTCTATGCGCAATAAACTTAAAAACTACTTAGAAAAATCAGATTTTCATACCGTTTGCACCAATAGTGATTCGCGACAAAGGTTTTAGCAACTTATATGACGATAATTGTTGAACGATTTGGAAAAATTCATGTTCAGAATATAAACTAGGTTACCGAGTACCGAATGGTTTCTTTAAATATATCCTCCAGATGTTTAGTTGAAATACATAATTATATTTATTAGATAAAATCCTTGCGATAAAATTGCTCGTGGAGACGATGCCTTACATATTCTGAAATACCATAAACAATTGTTTATGATATTTCAAAGTCAGTATTCACTAATCAGTATGAAATGTTATGATTTCTAAAGCAATCTGACTTACAAACCTGTAATTGTGCTATAAAGTTTCTTTTTGAAAAACAATGATTTTAATGTTGCAATGATAAATTATTATTCAACAACTAAATTAATAAGGAATTATTCTCAATTAAGAAAAATTGTTGTCATGGATGAGCCAAGTATGCTAAAATTGTTGAAAAATTGCATACCCGCCTTAAATGGGGCGTTCCATAAAGGTCAAGCTGGAAGAATAGGAGTTGTAGGAGGTTCATTGGAATATACGGGAGCTCCATACTTTGCGGGCATTAGTGCTCTAAGAGTAAGTTAATGAATTATAGATCAGGCATACCATGGCCGAAAAAGTTGTTTTCTTGAATAAATTAATTGCCTATGAGCATATACAAAGTAATAAACAGTATTTTTTTTTCACATTTTAAATTTATTTTATAATAGGTTGGAGCTGACTTGGTGCATATATTCTGTCCAACACCAGCTGCCACTGTAATTAAATCATATAGTCCGGAATTAATTGTACATCCATTACTTGATAAAGAAAATGCTATTAATCAAATACTGCCATGGCTAGAAAGACTTCATGTTGTAGTAATAGGCCCAGGGTTAGGAAGAGAGGCAGAAATATTGAATGTTGTATCAGAGCTAATTAACCAAATTAACTATAAAAAAATACCACTAATTATTGATGCTGATGGATTATATTTAGTAACAGAAAAACCAGAACTGATAAACAATTTTTCATCACCGGTCATTTTAACTCCAAACAAAGTAGAATTTGAGAGGCTTAATTCTAAATTAAATGGGACTGGAGGGTTAAAAGAGTTGGGTAAAAATGTGACTATATTACACAAAGGAGAATCAGATGAATTATATAGTTACCACTCAGAGTTACAGTGGAAATATAGCAAAGGAGGATCAGGTAGGAGATGTGGAGGTCAAGGTGATTTATTATCAGGATCAATTGCAACCTTCTTACATTGGACGATTGTATCTTCAGAAAAGTTGGATAGTGGAATACAACTTGACAAGAATTTGTTAGCATCATCTTTATCATGTTTTGCAGCTTCTGCATTGATCAGATCTTGCAATTCTAAAGCTTTTCAAAAGCTGGGCAGAAGCATGTTAGCCAGTGACATGATTGAACATATTCATGATGTATTTCAAAAGCATTATGAAGAGTAATCAAAAATATTGAAAACATATTCGGGTTATTTTATATAAAATAAAATTCATGTCTCTAAAAAACTTGATCATTTTCATAATTTATATAAGTAACCATTACACCAATTATAGAAAAATAAATATATCAATTGTTATGCAGTGGGAATTGTAAATGTGGTTAAGTAACAACTACTAGTTGTAAATTAGTTATCGATCAGTACTGTAGTGTAGTAAGATATTTATCTTATTGCTTAAATATATATTTGAAATTGACTTTACAAAAATAAACTATATTAAATTGAAATAATTATATTGTAATGTAATTTTGACTTTTACTTTATATAACCTTATAAAATAGTTTTTATGCTGTAGAAAAATATCATATTAATTACTGGCATCTATTTAAAATATAGGTTTTTAACTTTGAGATTCAGTTACAAATCAAGCAGAGCATATAAGAAAACAGACAGCATATTTTTTAAATCACAAGCTTTAGAATTGTAAAATTCTATTTGTCATTTATAAAATCACATTTCATTCTAAGTAATAAATCACAAATAAGAAATATGTATTCATTATTAATTAGTAAGTTCATTTAAGTAAATCATATCTTGTATTTTAATATTTTATAATGACTAGTTGTATGGGTGGAATTATAATATAAAAAATGCAATTCATTCTGTTTAATATGAGCTAATTCAGCCACACATTGCCAAAACTGCTAAAAGTTGTATATAAGAAAATAACAAATTTCAGTTCACATTAACATTCAGTAAGATTAACGTTAGAAGTATAAAGAGTAAAGTTACCCTTTTCACATATTTTCCATTTTTTTAATATCGTTATTTTTTCATAGAGGTAATAAATATTTTTTTTTGGTATTTTAGTAATTCTCTTACCTTGGCATCCAAAATAGGATCGTCAAAGAATCCTTCAGGAATTGGTTGAGTAATAGTTATTAGTGCTTTAGGATCTATTACATTACTTTCATCAGATGTTTCTGCTAATTGTTCACCTAATAATAAAAATTTATAAACCTTCAGTGAAATTTTTGTTTGATTAGTACAAAACAGATAATTAAATAGATTTTTTTTTGAAACTGTAAATCAGTGAAAAATGCTATTTAAAATAGAAGAACTCAAGGTTACTCTTTTCAGGAATAGTATTTACATATGATGAATCTATTACAACAATATTTTTGTGAGAAATGAAGTGAGAATGAGAAAGCCACATTATGCTTTGTACCAAAATTTAAAGATTTAGCTTACAGATAATACTCTATAAAAACATAAGCCTCTTACAAAAAATATACTGTGTCTACACAGACAATTATATCTCTGTATCATGAACATGTACACAATTACAGTCATAAAAAAACTCAGATTGAATAATAAATTGTGAGGAGGAGAAAACTAAACTATTTTCATTAACTATTCATCATTGTTTAAAGCTAAAATGACCCTGCTTAATATTGGCAGTCTCACATTGGTGACAATGAAAGTTCCATTATGCCAGAAATCTAAAGAAGATAAACATTAGTATGTCGCTTGAAAGTTAGATGCCCAATATCATTGAAATTTATGAGATAAAAGATCTAGAAATTTTTTAAATTTTAGAAGAGCATATCCAACCAGTAAGTAACCAGATTATCTCTAAGACTTAGAGATAATCTGATTTTGCACTTACAGGTAGTGTGAGAAATACCAGTGACAACTATATTGACTATATAACATACATATGGATATAACAATATGATAGTCATAAATAGTATAAAAAAATTAAAATCAACACAAAGGTTATTTTCCTACAATATTTAGAAACATGCTGGGGCTGTAGTGTCCACTCTCCTGCTACTACTACTAGTACTATGATTAATCATTTCACATATAATTACAGTTGAAATTAATGACTTTTAGAACCACTTACTCTAGAAAGATTTATGTGCTAGATTTTGGGCATTGCTACTCACAACATCCTTCTAGCAAAATGTAACAAACAAATGGTTTTTTCTCTGTTAAACGCTTCATAATCTAACTCAAAAATCTATACAAACCATTACCAAATATTCTAGTTAAAGTTCCATATCAGACTGAACACTCAACTTGAATTTAGCAGTTAAATAATAAACTGATACATTTTAAAATTAGTTACCTTCTTCAGTAATAGAACAGCTGTTTTTTCTAATAACTATTTCATCATGATGTGAATAGATTGTGGGGGCATCAGTGATGGGATTTTCAGCAATTATGGGTAAATTTTTTGTAACATTTTTCAAAATCCCTTTTGGTTTTTTTTCTTTTGGAGTATCTAATACAGAAGTAGGTGGTCGTTTTTTTACTTTATCGTCTGTAAAATTTTTTGTTAATTCTTTTAATTTCTTAGCTTGTTCTACATTATTTCTGTGTTGTTTACTATTTATATGCACTTGCCAGACGTTTTCAGAACGTACTATAGAAGAGCAAAGAGCACATGTTAGTAGACCACTATTATTATATTTCGCAAGCGGGTTGTTAATTTGTATAGGTTTCTTATCTTTATTCTTTCGCTCCAACATTAGGCGCCGCATTTCTTCTTGCGCCTTCTTTTTTTGAACTTGCATACGAAGAGCCATAGCTTAGATAATAATCTATAACTATTTATTGATTTCGTAGATTAAATATTATACAATAATTGGAATAATAAATAAAATCTTGCTGAAATATATATTTCTTTATCTTTCTTTATAGCCTGTACAGCGCAAATATTGCTGAAATAAAATTTTTGTTCTAGTAGTCTTGTAGTAGTTTGTCTTTGTAGTAGTCTATGGTTCTAATTGACAACAAAGGACTGAAGCAAAGACAATACAATATACATGGCATATACACGGACTGAGGGCAACAACAAAATGCCAGACACAGACAGTCTGGTCCAGACTTCTATACTACACATACAAAAAATCTGACCATAAACTAAAACACAGAGGCCAGAAGCTATACATTAATTAACATTGAATTAGTCTTTGTCTTTAGATGATATTTATCATAGATTTCATAAGGAATCATTGTAGAATTAGGCGTTACTTTCCGTAATAAAAAAGTAATAATGAAATTGTTTTGCTATAATTCGCGATAAAGTAAATAGGAAATATATGTAATGCTAAATGTAGAGTGGACTATACGTTTTCATATCTGGAACATGCAGCATTCGTTAAAAACAGATGTACAAACCTCGACCACCGCCACCACAATACTAGCACTAACAAGTACTACAGACGTTCCCTATCAAATACTCAACAATCGTTTTGCCCCGCAACCGAAGCATAATCATGAGATAGACTCCACGACAAAATCGCAAAGCAGTGTCTATAATAATTTTATTATTACTTATATATAAGTAGTATGCGGAAAAAGCTTAGGCAGGATTATTTATACCTAAAGAGGTAGAGTATTGAAAGTAAGTAAAACGAGGATGACTAGTGCGAAAAAATCTTTATCAATTCCACTGTTCATGTTATAAAAACATTCTTTGAGATTACACATCTTATGAAGTGTTTTTTAAAAGCAACTACTTTATATTTGCGCGAAATGCACAAAATATCATCACAGATTGCCAAGTATGTGGCATATTATTTTTCAACAACTGCTTTTAAAGGGGATCTCAGTTTGATTCCAAAAGTAAAAAGTACGACCATGCGTCATTGCCCAATAATTGGAGCTCACACCTCATTAGCGCCTTAACAAAGAGTGCTAAGCATTTTATTCAGGGGCCAAAGAAATATTCCTTCACTAATTGTTCTTTTGCCTTCTCATTCATATTTAACTCCGCCAAATTTAACTTTAACAAAGGTAAATTAAAAAAAGGTAAATTATAAATTTCACCTTTCGTAATAAGGTCTTGAGAAATTGTGGGTAATCAGAGCTCACCAGCCTACAACAGTAGCCCTCAACAACACTTGTCTACACCACACTCAATTATACACAATAAATAAAGTAGTAGAAAAAAATTGGAGACAAATAAGATATAATGAATGCACATACTATTTTAAGTCATTCATATAAGAAACAAGTGTGATACGGACTTATCGTCTATACGGAGTCTTAATCCACCTATAATGATTAACAGTTAAGCAGAACAATGTGTAATACGTATGTATGACACTCTCATCTTTGTTTCTTATTCTTCAATTTTCATTTTCTTAGACTACTTCATGTACCACTCTTCACGAGCAGCGATAGTCTGACAGGTCAGTCAATTTGGCCTGCTGAATTTAGATCCCGTTTTTGACGGCGTAGACTTGTATTCGTCATCATAGCTACGAACCGGTGTTGGATTTATATAGTTAACAGAAGTCAGATATGTACAAAGTGTTTTACCACATTGTGTTGATCATTTTTATTTTACTTAAAGTATGTTATATTTACGTCAGAATTAGAAGGCAGCGTTCGACATCGGTCTCTCTCCTACTTGAGTGAGCGATGCGGCTGCGTGAATAGCTGTTATACTATAGTCTATATGTATAGTCTATATATATATATATATATATATATATATATATATATATATATATATATATATATATACATTTACATGTTTTGGTCGAGATAAATCTAACTTGATCAATTTCATTGTTATTTCCAATTACCTCCTTCTCTATGTACATACAAATCTATTAAACAAATAAAATTAAAATATTCTTTTGAAAAATGCTACCATTCCATCAGTATTTTCTTAAGACGTTGTCACGTTCAACTATCATCAGTAAACCGACATTACAGACCTTGCAATTTTTTGTCTTAAGCTATGGATAGTAACAAATGACCTAGGCTACTTAAGTGAATAAGATAGTTATATTACGGAGATTGCCTTATTCAATTCGTTCTGAATTGTTTGACATACGATCATTAGATACTTAGTGTCTAGCAAAGATAACAGTGTACATAATGAAATCTAAAAAATACATAAAATGTACCTAGGTCATGCTTATAATCAACAAGCGATTCTAGATAAAAAGGATATAGAAAAAGCATTTATGGAAAATAATAAAAAAATCCAGTTTTCATTGTCGACATTAGCTACAAAAAAATATCTACATAAAAGTATTGGCTGGTTTATATTCAGAATGAACGCAAAATACGAAATTCCATATCTTCTTTTTTAATACTATATATAGAAATATATGTTATGGTTGAAAGAAGGGTCTATAACGCGCATTTTAACGGCCATGGTTTTTATAAATTTGAATTGTACCATAGACGTCATTCTTCTAGGGATTTTTGTCACTGATGGAGAGTGAGTTCAGGATTTGTGCTTCATTTGTAACAGACATAATTTTTTGACAAAAGTTTCGGTGAATCCTTTATACTTATGATTTATTATAAAACCCATATTAGTGTGATATTATATTTATAGTTAAAAAGCACTTCATAATTGTGTCTGATTATTTTTTAAGAGTAAAACAGTCTTGTATATCAGAGGTTTTATAATCACGTATTTGTGACCATTTAGTCTTTTTTCAACTGTGATGTTCTGATATTTTAAACGTGAAAAAGTGTTAAAATGGATATTGATGTTAGTAAAGAAAATATTCAACCCCTGAGAGGTGGTAGAAATCTCGTGCAGCTGGGTACTGCACTGCAAGCTCAGTCAGATCTTGATGCCCAAAAGCAACTGCAATTGCAAAAAGAGTAAGTAATTTGAAAAGTATAAATTATGTTTGTACTAACAAAACATATTTTATTCGCCAATTAGTTCGTTGTTTCAATATAAAATATTAGCTTTCAAAAAAGTGTATTCCTTTTTTAAACTCCTGTAGATGTTTGTTTACATTTTTCATATTGTTTTTTATTTTTTATTTTAATTTTTGTAGGTTCCTTATTTATTGTTCACTTGCAGGGAACATGAAGCAGCTATAAGACAATATCAAGGTTCTGATCCTTTAGATCCTTGGTTTAATTATATCCAGTGGGTTGAGCAGTCCTTTCCTAAACATGGCCATGAAGGTAACATTGATAAATTAATAAAAGACTGTTTGCAGTTATTTGAGAAAGATGAAAGGTATTTTCAAGACAGGAGACTTGTTAAATTGTGGATAAAATATGTGAGTGATATGTTTTTTTTTCAATTGCTTAATTTCTATTAAATATGGTTATTTAATAAATTCAAATTATATTAATGTTTGAAGATATAACATGTTTATATTTATGTTATAACATGATGATGTTTTAGTGTTGTCATACTAAGTAGATTTCCAACTGGAAAGTGTATGCATAAATATTTAATAATTAATTTTCCATATTAAACTAAAAAGTGATTAGAATGAGATTTCATTATTAATGATCATTTGAATAACTGTTGTCACATATTATTAAAAGGGATCTTTATTATTGACTTAAAATAATGTGAAAGTTTCAGTATTAAAACTGTTTAGGTAAGATAATTAAGACCTTTGAAGTACCTTTTGTTATTGAGTTATCTTATTAGCTTTGACACAATCATATCTGGCTTGTCTCCTTTAATATCAGTATTATTTAAATACCAATATGCTTCTAAAAATTATGATTAAATAATAGTCAGAGACTTGTCTGTAATGATTTGTGTGTAATCTATAACTGAATAATTCAGACTATTTTTCCATTTGGTTATTCATGAATTGTATTGAGATATTAAAAATAGTTTTGGTGTCATGTGATAATTAAAAATATATACATGTAAGGAGTCTGTAGTATTTTTATAATTTTAAATCAGAGAGCTGTGTTTTATGTTATATGTTTTATGGAGAGTTATTTATCTCATGTTTTTCAATGACATCCTGTTCCTATACCACTACTGGGAAAAAAATCCTTTTTTAGAGAGAAAAGTGAAATTTAGACTGCTCCAATACAAATTTATTGCAAATGCAATCCAGTGCATGCACACATCTTAAAAAAATTATGACGAGATATGCTGCTTCCCTCATGATGTTTTCTAGTAAATAATTGTCCACTCAATTGATTTCTTATTCTTCCAACACTTTTATGGTTTTTTATACAGCTTTGTTTTATAGACATGAGTTTATATTTAAATACAAACAAAACTTTCTTACTTTAAGTTTGATGGTAGCTAAACAACTCTTATTTAAATGTATTCATAGTAGGTGTTTGTCACAAAAATTAAATATTCACTAAATATTATTACAAAGAATTTGCAGAAGTAAAGGTTCATCATTTTTTGGTTTATAGTTATGTATATTCAATATTTTAGGTGGACTGTCTTTCAAACCCTCTTGAAATATATCAAAGGCTTTATAATACTGGAATTGGTGTAGAATGTTCAGAATTTTATCGAGCTTGGGCTTGCTACTGTGAGGAATCCGGAGATTATAAGAGAGCCAATCAAGTGTATATGTTAGGTCTTCAAGCTAAGGCACAACCATTAGATGAGCTAGAACAAGCCCATATGTAAGTAATTAAAAAAAATATTTTATGTAAACTAGCAGTCCTGGTCATGTATTGCTTGGCTTGGACTGTTTCGAGTTCCCTAATATTTTCGCGAGCGTTAGTTTTAAGTTTCGATTCTTTTAGATGAACAAAAGTATGAATTTTGTTTTTTTTACTGTTTATCAATTCTACTATTTCTGGTACACCATCTCTTGGTACGGATGACAGTCTATATACCTTACACAATAATCATAACATAAATCATGCTTTTATGATTTTTCTTCTTTTTTATTGTTTAATAGGCAAGAGCTTGATTGCAATCATGCCTGATGGTATACGATGATACAGTCGTAAGGTGGAACGCGCATGCCTATAAGATTGCCTAATGACTCTTGCTTTGGAAATACCCATATTAGAGGTGTTTGGAAAGATAGATACAAGGAGAATATTTCATTACCGAGCTGTGCGCAACAAAAATGACGAAGTGAAACACTACGTGCGCCTTCGTGGAATCTCTATGTTCCCTGTGATAATAAGCATTGGTTAGGGTTTCATCGCCAATGAGTCTTCTAGCACGTCGTCCACCGACTCCAAAGCATCTAATTGGTATTTGGCAGATCTGTCCCACAAATGGCAGCAGTCGTTAAAACCCGATCGTACTTAAGCCTGGTACAGTGTATGAAGTACTGTATGACTTTATGATATGCCCCTTTAATTAGAAAACCCACGATATTCTATCGCAAATCGTTTTGTAGCCGTTTAAAAAATTAATATGCCCATATTTATTTTGTTTAATTTTAAAGAATTTATCTATACTAATAATTTTCAGGAACTTCCAACTGTTCTTTGCTCAGAGGATGTTACATGATGATTCTCCTACCAAAAGGAAGGCAGCATCAGCATTGGCTGAGACTAGACTAGCTTTAACATCTCTAAAATCTTTCAAAAGAAGGAATATTGCAAATGTGCCTGTACAAAGAGTAGGTCAAAACATTAAAAGCACTGTGCCTGGTATTGTAAGACAACAAGGGGTTGACAAACGAGTACCAAATTCCAATATAATGGTTAACATATATGAGGTGAGTATATTATTTTTCTTAAAATTAAGATATACTAAAAAAATCATAAATAGGACACTAAACAATGATAGATTGCGGAGACGCCTTACTGGTAATCGATACAAATAAGTATCAAATTTTTATGAAACATTTTCTAAGTTCAAAAAAACTACGGTTTCTACAATAAAATACGTGATATGAGCATTTCAAAAATTATTTATAGAATTAGGCGTTACTTTGCGGAGATCCATAATACAAAAGTAATAATAAAATTATTTTGCTATAATCCGCGATACAGTAAATAGAAAATATATATAGTGTTTAATGTATAGTGGATTATCAGTATTTTCATACCTGATACGTGCAGGATTCGTAAAAGCACATGCACAAACCTCCACCACTTCCACCAAAATACACAAGCACTACACAGTTTCACTATCACAAACTCAACAATCGTTTCGCCCCGCAACCGAGGCATCATCAGGAGATAGACTCCACGACAAAATCGCAAAGCGAAGCGTTATGCAAACAAGCATTGTTATATAGTAATCGGTTCATCCCCACCTTTACCTCTGAACACGTGCAACAAGCTTGAACTTGAAACATTTATCTGCTCGTTAATGAGGGTGCCATTGTTATGCTTAATGATTTCTAATTGTTCCAAAATATTCAATTTTAAGCTTTTTTCGCAGGTGTGCAGTATTTCGACACAATGGTCATTAGGAACTTTATGACCGCTTTCTAACAAATGTTTCGCGAAATGTGAATTTTGTGGCTTATTATTCCTGAAAGCGACCATATGTTCTTTAAAACGGGTTTCAAAATTACGACCAGTCTGACCCACATATGTATCATTGCATTCAGGACATTTTATTTTGTAAATACCACTCTTTTTCGGGCTTTCTAATTTGTCTTTATTATTGCATAATATCTTTTTTAAGCAGTTATTACTTTTAAAACCTAATTTTATATTTGACTTTGTTTTAAATATAGTTGAAATTCGTTCTGACAATGTTCCAAAATAGGTCAAACTGGCTTTGTATTTATTATCTTTGTAATGTGGCACGTAGCCATAAACTAACAACGAACATACGTTTGAGATCTTTCGCAAACCAACCTACACGGATACGATCATACCTGCTTCTTCCTTTCACCCCTGGCAACACAAACTTGCTGCCTTTCATAGTCATATACACAGACTCTTATCAGTCCCTCTTTCGGAAAAGAATTTTAACAATGAGCTGCAAATAATCAACCAGATGGCGCATTCCAATGGCTACGATGAGCAATTAGTACAAAATATATTAAAAAATAAACAGAAGTTGCAATTGACAAAACACTTCTATGCGGTGCCACATTACAAAGATAATAAATACAAAGCCAGTTTGACCTATTTTGGAACATTGTCAGAACGAATTTCAACTATATTTAAAACAAAGTCAAATATAAAATTAGGTTTTAAAAGTAATAACTGCTTAAAAAAGATATTATGCAATAATAAAGACAAATTAGAAAGCCCGAAAAAGAGTGGTATTTACAAAATAAAATGTCCTGAATGCAATGATACATATGTGGGTCAGACTGGTCGTAATTTTGAAACCCGTTTTAAAGAACATATGGTCGCTTTCAGGAATAATAAGCCACAAAATTCACATTTCGCGAAACATTTGTTAGAAAGCGGTCATAAAGTTCCTAATGACCATTGTTTCGAAATACTGCACACCTGCGAAAAAAGCTTAAAATTGAATATTTTGGAACAATTAGAAATCATTAAGCATAACAATGGCACCCTCATTAACGAGCAGATAAATGTTTCAAGTTCAAGCTTGTTGCACGTGTTCAGAGGTAAAGGTGGGGATGAACCGATTACTATATAACAATGCTTGTTTGCATAACGCTTCGCTTTGCGATTTTGTCGTGGAGTCTATCTCCTGATGATGCCTCGGTTGCGGGGCGAAACGATTGTTGAGTTTGTGATAGTGAAACTGTGTAGTGCTTGTGTATTTTGGTGGAAGTGGTGGAGGTTTGTGCATGTGCTTTTACGAATCCTGCACGTATCAGGTATGAAAATACTGATAATCCACTATACATTAAACACTATATATATTTTCTATTTACTGTATCGCGGATTATAGCAAAATAATTTTATTATTACTTTTGTATTTCAAAAATTATCTACCACATAAAAAACGAATATGGAATATCTAACTTTATACCTTGTTTTATATATTTCTTGGTCTATTTATATAATATAATCTAATAAAGGAATAATAAGATTATATACATGATTTATAGAAGCAGGCGTTACTTTGCGGAATTCCATATTATAGAAACCATAACAGATCTTCTTTGCTATAATTCATGTGTGTTAAGATAATGTATATAATGCTAAGTGTATGAAGCAGGCAACATTCATATACCTTACACGTGCAGGACAAGTCACCATACGTATCCTAAGATGCCCTCCACCAGCAACAATGCACACAAGCAATACACACAACCATCACCAAAATATCTACAATCGTTTCGCCCCGAAACCGAAGCATTATCAGAAGGATAGGCTCCACAACAAAATCGCACTGCCAAAGCAGTTTCGTTATAGTTTCTGTAGTTTTTTTATGCATTATTATCAGCAACACAATTTAGCATTCCCTATTCCATCATTCGTGGGGATCTTATTACCCATTTTTATTCTAAAAACTTACTATTTATTATACTACAGATTAAGGTTTAGGTAAATAGTACATGTCGGTATTATGTAAATTGTGTTGAAGAGATCGCGCAATTGTTAAAAAACTTGCCCGATGAGAGATTTAGTCGCGTGCAAACCAGCAGAGATACGCTAAAGTAATGTACTAGAGAATTGTAGATCTATGAAAATACTACAAAAAAGCCCGCGACAGCATGTTTCTATCTGTTATGGTTAACTCACAAAAACTATTTTTATGTTTAAAATTTGAATTCTAGAAAAAAATTGTGACACGCTGAATTCCACACGGGCGAAGCCGCTGGCGCAGCTAGTATTACTTAAAGAAAAGACATTCCTAAGTCCAATTTCCCAGACATTTATTGTTTCTGTTAAATTGCAAAATTTCTACATTTCATTTCTTCATTAGGCAATTACTAAAGTTTTCCTATAGTAAAATAATATTTTTCACATTTACACATTTTATCGACTATACAGAGTAATATATTCGCGTGTTTTGTTTCTTCTTCTACACTAAGAGCATTGGAGAAAGGCAATTTTTGTTATGAATGTAGTTGGTGTCGTATTTTCCATAAGCTAGTTAGAGCTTTATATTGGTAAGGCGCATAATATCAAGAGGAGCCTAATTTTTTTTTATATTAAAAACTGTGCACACTATAACACTGGACCGAAAATAAACTCTAACTAATAAATTATTATAAGATAAGATATACAGTAACACTATATAAGAGCCACTGTCCGAGCTGTTAAAGGTTCTATACTTTATTAAAGTTTACAGACTATTGATTTAATTTTTTATATCACCAATATGTTCTAAAAAATTAGATAATACATTCTAATTTATGAAAATATGTATTAATTTGCATACTTTAAAATGCTATATTTGATTAACGTAGGATGTTCCATCTACTTCGAGGGCAACTGTACCTACAGCAGAAGATCCTGGTCCAGCATCGTTAGTTCAAGCTTGTGGTAACATTGAAAATGAAAAGGAAACTGGTATATGGACCAATCCAAAGACTAAGATGGTACATTCAAATGTTGTTCCACATCAACCTTTGTCTTTTACACGTGAGTCAAATTTGATCATATTTGAACAACTTTGGAAAACTCTACATATAACATAAAACGACTGTGCATGTATACTTAACGTTTAGCTGGTCAGTAATTAGAGGAGAGCTTATATTTAAATTTGTAATATTGAATGCATGCATTAGGTTAGTTAGTTTGTAATTAGTATAGTCATAAGTCAAAAATAGTTCCATATAGGGGGTGGTGGTCGACGTATCCCGTAGCGGAAGCCACCACCCGATCCTGTTATGAGTTTCAACAAGTTAAAAGCTCAAACGGTTGTCAGGGATGAATTTACACATCTCTGAACCAATGTAAATATTGAAAAAAAAATACTTAACCTTGCACAAGTGTAGACAAAAGTTAAACCTGTCATTTCTATTTTTTATTAATTACCTCACATAATGATTGGATGTAAATCAGGAAAGAGTAGATCCCTTTACGATTCCGATATAGCATCATATCAGGACACTAAATCATTTTGGCAGTACTGCTTTATCAGTAGGGTGGTAACTAGCTACGCTGAATTACTTCTCAACCAAACTTAATTAAAATCTTGTTTGAAGATTGCTTCTTGTAACTAAGTAGTACCTTAGACCTCCAGTACTATTTAGGCCAATTAAAAGTGACGTCGCATAACATTGGATCCTATTTGTAAGATTCAGTGTATTTAATTTATTAATGTTTTGTTAAAAACATTAATAAATTAAATACACTTTTTGTGAAAAAAAAAATACTTTTATATCATTCAAACAATTTAAATGCAATCTTAGTTGTATTTTTAAGTTAAAAATTGAAATCTATTTCGAATATTAATATTTGAAAATGTGTGTTTACTGAGTAATTTATTTTATACTAAATCATTATCTTTTGTAGCATACGAAGATGTGGATGATGAAATAAAGCTTTCCGCTAATCATTTGCCATACTGTTTGGACGATCTGTCCTTTATTGTGCCTTTGTCTGTACCTGACCCATCAGATCCAACCAAAATACCCTGTTATAATAAGACTCAAGTATGTATAATATGGTCACATTTCTGTGCAATGTATTTTAGAAATTAAATATTCAATTTTTTGATGAATTTAATAATGCCACTTTGTGTGATGTGATTTTCTAGGTATATATTAACGATACAGAATACAGTTTAGAAGAGATTAGAGCTAGAAAATATAATAGTATACAAAGAGAGATTAAAACAGAAAAAGTTGAAATCAGAGAAACTTATACAAATATTAATGAGAATCTTGCTCAGTGTAGTGCTTTGGAAACCTTAGCAAACTGTGCTTTAGATGCAGAACATGATCATATGGCTCAGTTAATGCCATTGACAATGCCTACACTACAAAATGTAACTAAAGTGACAAATATGCATTCTCCTGGTGAACCCAAAGTATTAGTGAATCTAGATTCAAAAGAAGTTAGTGAGTTAGCTGTTAAGAAAAACGATGAAACAGAAAAAACCATAGGTGACAAAGAAAACCCTGTATTAATGCAAGGTAATCATTATAATGAAAATGGTGTTAATTTTGGCAAAAACAATCTGATGGAAGAATTCAACCGAAGTCTTATGAGTAATCTTTTGGGAGATTCTGTTACTGTAAATACAAAAGAAGCTCGTTGGGAATTAAGAAATATATTTAATGACAATGGTAAACTATTATTTTATTATCTAGGATAATTATTATTATTTTAGATTATTATATTATTTCGTTTTTTATTTTCTTCATATTTGATTTTTATATTACATTTATTATTTACAAAAATGTATTATTTATTACAAATTAAGAATTACTTATTTTTTAGCAGAGCCATCAATGGTGCAACCAGTAGTACAACAATTTGAAGCTCCTAAATTTGATATACATGAAGATCGATCTATGACTATGGCAATAAATACAAGAAAAAATTACGAAATAGTAGATGCTAGAAATTTTCCTGAAGACAAAGAGAATGCAAACAAACTAAACACTCCTCCTGCCATTGTAAATCAACAGGTACCACAAATAATTCTTCTATGATTTATAAAATTTTAAATTATTATTTATCATCTGTTTCCACACTTCAGGTTAATAGGACTTACTATGAGGAGCCATCATGCACTCAAATGTTTAATTTCAATATAAAAGACGCAAGCACACCAAATATGTCACAGTTTAAGAAACCTGTTGTTTCCATTGACCAGTCCAGTAAATTTACATCTGTACCAAAGTTTGCTATAGATGAAACCATAGAACAGCCTGATCCAATGGGCAGTAAAAAAGATGAATGTACTAGACAGATGACAGATCAGCATGTAACTGGAGACAACCAAGGTGCCGGCCTATCTGTTATTATGGAAGCAACACGGGAATTCAACAGGTAAGGTTACAAAACCTTAAAAACTATTCAAATATAAAATTTAGAAAACAGGTTCAATAATAATTAAATAATTTTCTTTCAGTAAATCAGGTTCCAGTTCTTCTGGACAATCAACTCGAACAAATTTTACAGGGTATACAACTAATTATGATTCAATGTATAATAATCAAAATGATCCGAATTTACAGAACACCGCACACAAAAGAAGTTCCATTACTGCTCAGACGAGACTTCCGAATGGCCAATTCACTAGACATTTTCAGCCGAAACGTGACCACGTAGAAAATAAAGGAACAATTCCACAGTCTTCCTCAGTGCCTTATCATTCACACGATCATCAGTATCAAAAACCTCTACCGCAGAATTACAGCGGATATTCACCTCAAAGATCAATGCAATCAATTAATCATTATCAACAAGGTTATAATTTTCAACAAGGTTATCCTAACAACCATTTACTAAATCAGCAACAATCTCAGGGGTTTGGAAGTCCAAATCCTAATCCTTACCACAGTCCCCAACATTTAGGTGCACAAAATTCCCATGAAATGAATCCATCAGTCCCAGCAGGTTTTCAAAGCCCCACCTATTCAAACCAAATAGTATATCAGCACTCTCCAGTGTCCAGCCCCGCCCACGTAATGATGAGCCCTCAACAAAATTATGGAAGTCGACAAGAGTTCCACTATTCTAGTCAAGCTGATCGACACGTTTATGCGAATCAGCAGCAACATCAATCGCCTGCAGTCTTCCAAAGCCCTCCACATCAAACCCAATATCAGAATTCATCATACTATCAGAGACCCAGTCAAGTGTCAGCCCCGAATCAAGCTTACGGACAGACAAGTTATAACATTCAAAATCAATACAGTAGTCCAAATATGTATTCACATGCAAATCAGCATACTGGGTCCACAAATTATAATGCTGTTCAAAGCCCTTATCGACAGCCCACAAAAATTTTAGAAAATAGTCAAATACCGTACGGAATTCCTAATAACCAACCATTTCAAATTTACCAAAGTCCCCCTACTCAAAATAATTACCGCAATACAGTAATGCAAGACGCTTTGGGCCAAAATACATGCGCTGATATTCAAGTTAGACATGACAATGCTGATTTGTCTATGAAAAATCAAGATAGAAGTGAAGGCGATAAACATGCTAATAACAGTAATAAAAACCAATCTAAAAATTCAGTAGTAAACAAAAGCCCTAACAGTTCAGTTTTAAGGAATGTTAGACACGATCAGCCAAATTTAAAACATAGTGAAAAGTCTACAGATATTGGGTTTTCGAATCAATTTTTAAATTTCATATCCAACAGAAATGAACCCAAAGACAATGCAAATACACCAAAATTCACTAATAGTCCAAGCATATCTCAAAAAATGCATAAAAACTTGTATGTATCAAGCCCTGAGCAAGCTCAAGTTCCGCCATCGTCTGGTCTATCTGACACTGATAGTAAAGATGGCATGACAGCACAGACAGCCACACCTATTCAATCTGCTAAAGTATCTCATTGTATCGAAAAACATAAAGACATTTCTAAAAGACAGCTGGACTTCGAGCAAAGAGCTGAGATACAATCCGAAGACAGCAGAGACTCTGTAGGCAAGGACAGTAGAATCTCTTCAATATATTCACGTCAATCAGACTTCCAGTCTGATGGCTATGGTATGGACGTGGACAGTGAAAACTCCATGGAGTGTGCTGCTTTTAAGTCCACCCACTCAATTTCTTTAGTAGAAACCAGTGACTTACCAAGACCTGCTGATATTGAATTTCCAAAAGTGATTGATCCTTTTAATAAAAAGATATTAGCCTCTTTATTAGATTATGTTAAGTTTCCTAATAAAACGCACGCAGATGGTTATGTGGAAGTAAGGTCCATTCCTAAGTTGCAAACTGCTACAATTATTACTGTAGGTCATGCTAAATTTTCTATAGAGAAACAACTTGGAAAAGGAAATTATGGAGCAGTATTTTTATCTTTAGACTTACTTAACAATAAATCAGTTGCCGTAAAATATCAAAAACCGAGTCGACCCTGGGAGTTCTATATTTGTCAAGAAATAAAGGCTAGAATTAAGGATCCCTTCATGGTAATTTTTTTACAGAATTGAAGAAAATTCATTTATATACAGTTGTAATCATGAAATAAATTGATTGATTTGATTTAATATTAGTAGTATGATTCATATAAATTAATTATTCATTTGTATTCAGCTTCCAGGTTACATGGACATAACGACGGCCTTTCTCGGAGAAAATGCAAGTTTATTTGTATCAGAGTATTCAAAATATGGATCTTTGTTAGATGTTGCGAACAAAGTTAGACTTGCTACTTCTAAATGTATAAATGAATTCATAGTAATTTTATTGACGTCAGAAATGCTTTCAATAGTTCATTATTTGCATAAAGCGCAAATTATTCATGCTGATATAAAACCAGACAATTTTTTATTAATGAAAATGTATGTATAATTTTATATAAAAAACAATCTAGTGCTAAATAATCATCTAATTTTTATCGTTTTCTCTTCGTGCAGACCGACGCAAGAATGGAGAACGCCCTCTCTACAATTAATTGATTTAGGTTGTGCAATAGACATGTCGTTGTTTCCCGACGGGACTACTTTTAGGGAAGTAAGTATTTTGAATTGTCTGTTTTTCTTATCTTATCTAATTTTGGGAACACCTGCCGGTACAGGACGGGTGGTCAGCTCCGATACTGGACTATTCCACCCAATTCCCCTTGTTGGGACAAGGGTTTCACTGTTGTCCCGACAGTGACACCTGCTCTAGCCTACCTGTTGCTTTTACAAACCTTATAATATCCCTGAAGGAGATATTTGTTAGGTCATCGGCTTCAATTTCGTCCATACCTAATATCTCCCATCTTACCAGCGAGTACATGGGGCACTCAGCCATAAGGTGGAGACTCAAATTGTCTGTTTAGTACTATATAGATAAATAAGCATGAAAAAAAATATTGATTTATTATGATTGTTAAATATCGACATGTTGGGATCTTGTAAGTAGGTAACATCATCCTCCTGCCCTTATTCCACACTGAGTGGGGTGGGCACAATATGTTGTAAATATGTTGTCACATGATTCGGCTGCGTATTTTACGACCGGCCGCCTGCCTGACATCAACTTACCTTAGTCGTATTTTACGACACCTCGGTAAGAAAGAGAGTGGTCTATTCTACTGAACCGTATACCAAACGGTGGGTCAACTTACCTTATTCGCCTTTTACAACACCTCGGTAAGAAATGAGGATGGTCTATTCTACTGTGCCAAAAAATCACCCGTAAGGAATCTTGTAACTTGTTACTAAGCAAAATTAAAAAAACAGTTTTAAAAATAACTAGCTGTGCCAGCGGCTTCGCCCGCGTGGAAATCAGCGTGTCACAATTTTTTTATAGAATTCAAATTTTAATCATAAAAATAGTTATTGTGATTTAACCATAACAGATAGAAACATGCTGTCACGGACTTTTTTTTAGTATTTTTATAGATATACAATTCTCTAGTACATTACTTTAGCGTTTCTCTGCTGGTTTACGCAGCGCGCGCGGCTGTAACTCCCAGCAAGCAAGTTTTTTAACAACTTCTCGATCTCTTCAACACAATTTACATAATACCGATATACACTATTTACCTAATGCATCCGGAAGTATTGCACTATTTTTTGGTGTAAACCGTACAAAAATTCGTTCGGTAGATTTGGAGAAAATAGATTACATACTGACATACAGCTTTTTGGGACTTTGCTTTATAATAACTATAGGTTGGTAGAAATAAATGATTCAAGATTCTGTACTATAAATATATCATCCCAGAGGATTTTCGCTATTAAATTAAGGTTTTAATCTATGAATGACAAACTACTCGTTTTTATATAAGTGAGTGAATGTTTCCAATCGAAGCTATAGAAATGATATTTCGTTGTAGTTGATTTCTACAGAAGGATTCACGTGTACAGAAATGAGAGAAGGTAAACCATGGACATACCAGACCGACTTATATTGCCTCGCTGGTACAATACATGTAATTTTGATGGGTAGTTACATGAAGGTAGCTAATCGTTTGGGGCAATGGAATATAGATAAGAAATTGCCCAGGTGAGATAAATTTTTCTTCTTTAAATTTCGTTAACATATAACATTAATGCATTATTTGTTATTTTGCGATAACTTCTAAGATATTAACTGAAATTATATGGTGTAAGGATTAAATAATTTATAGAATTAGGCGTTACTTTGCGGAGATACATAATACAAAAGTAATAGTAAAATTATTTTGCTATAATCCGCGATACAGTAAATAGAAAATATATATAGTGTTTCATGTATAGTGGACTATCAGTATTTGCATACCCGATACCGTGCAGGATTCGTAAAAACACATGCACAAACCTCCACCACTTCCACCACAATACACAAGCACTACACAGGTTCACTATCACAAACTCAACAATCGTTTCGCCCCGCAACCGAAGCATCATCAGGAGATAGACTCCACGACAAAATCGCAAAGCGAAGCGTTATCCAAACAAGCGTTGTTAAATAGTACTTGGTTCATCCCACCCTTTATTTTACCTCGGATTATAGCAAAATAATTTTATTATTACTTTTATGTAAGGATTAATTTTAACTAGTAGCCATAAACATAAAATGATCAAGGCAAGTTAACTATTTGAGGTGATAAGCATTAATATTGTACTGTCTAAATAGCTTTACCCAATACGGGCATTTGACGTGACCATATTTTTAAAAACTTTTATTAACTTGCCGAGTATGTGAAGGTGGCATCTTGCATATTAAATTTGACCCATTTCCCGGTGTCCGATTGAGCTCAGAATTTACATATTGATATATCGGTAACATGTATTGTCATCGGGCCAGTCCCGATGACAATACATGTTACCGATAATCATTGACCTGATGCTGCTGCCAGGATTGGCTCCAGGTGACGGAACTCCTCAAAAGTTAACAGAAGAGACAAAATTTTGTTCAAAGCTTTTTTAAAATTAATAAGAATTGGTAATTTAAGTTATGCCGTTGTGGACTCTTATTTTTTAAACGTGGAGTAATTTCACCAAATTTTTTTTAATATTATTATATCATGCGTAAGAGTAACGTATTTCAATTCTTCTTATTTGTCAGAAAACATGTTTGCTAAAACAAAAGTAATAGTAAAACGATCTTGCTATAATCCGCGATAAATTGATTTTATTTTACTATTACTTTTGTATTATGGATCTCCGCAAAGTAACGCCTAATTCTATAAATTATGTATTGCTTTTCAGATACATGAGAAATAGCTTATGGGACAAAATATTTACTACTCTTCTAAACGTGCCTGATTGTAATAATTTACCAGATCTCATGGAACTCAAAAATGAAGTTGATAGTGTCTTGAACGAAATCGATAGTCTCACTTCACAGCTGCGTAATTTTGCAAATGTGCTTAAATCTAGGTAAATCAAAAGGCCCAGCTGTATTTATTGCATTTAGATGTATTGTGACTGTAAAAAATCGTTTGTATTAATAATTTTTAATATTTAAGTTTGATGAATTTCAGTAGCCATTTAACGAGTTGAAATTTGGAAATGCTTTTAAAGAACTTATTTGAATATCGGATTCCACATTTTAAAGGTTATCTCTTGTTGTGTTTAATTAAAAATGTGATATGTATTTTAGCTTTTTGATAGTAAAACATGGCTTTGAATATCTTGTTAGCTTAATGTTTACACAACATCTAGGTACCATTTATTTTTGTACAACATACAAGACTTGCACTTCGTATTTTTTTGGTTAAAAATGTAATTAAAATAAATAATTACCTGGTTATTATTGTTTTTTTTTATTTCGCGTGCATACTGTCATCTGTAAATGACAGGTTCTAGGTACTGAAATGAAAGCATCAGATGTCGCCTGTCCCTTTCTGGATGTGTAAAACGATGAGTTTCTCCCTAAAGGAGGTACTGCCTCGGAAGATCGCTGCTGTTTGGTTGCAGACGATGTCATATGAAGCAATTCACTCATAAACAATAAGTGACTGCTACTTGGCAGTGTGATACCATAAACTTTCTCTGAAGAGGTAAAATAAGTGACTTTTCGCTTACTGTATGTGCAATGTATATTGTGTAATATTTAGCGATGGATGTTTGGAACCAAAATATGGGACTACATTTGAAAATGCAGTTTCGGAAGTCACACGAGCTCGAAAAATTTGCAGCCCCTTTCTGTTTGTCTAAGATCTGAATATGTCCAAAAGTGATAGTTGATCGGTGTAAAGAACGAATATATTTGCGAGATATTACTGGACGATAGAATATTTCCTTTGTACGGTTTGTATGCTTTAATTTCAAAAAATACAATTATGAGTCTTAAATATTGTGCCGATGTATGATTCTTTAAATATTTGATTAAATATCATACCTTACTTCAATTACTGATTGAAATCTATTACTGATTTACAATTCATAATACGAAATATGTACCGTCAAGTAAAGAGTTCTGATTTTTGATGTTCTGAAAGTCTATGATAAACATACGTGACTAACGTATGAAGAATTGGAATACAAACTCCGTATGTAAAAATCCGTTGCTGTATAAAACTACTATATCCATGAACAATATAATTCGAAAATAGCTAAACGATTCGAGAAAAAGTATTATAGAACTATTTTGGTATGATTATAGTAAATCGATTTTATCACAACTTGCATCCTATGAAATATCACTTAACGCCTGTATAAATTAATTCAACAAAATTTAGGAAGAAGTTTATTCTACGTTACTTACGTTAATGGTTACATCTACGTATTTAAAATTTTTGGAGGTTGAATACTAAGATAGACCGAGTAGAGGTTCGAATAAATGTTTGAATTTACCATACTTTTAGAATATTTTAATAATTTTTATTATTAATAAGATTCATGAAATGAAATTATATAAAAATTTAATAACCAAAATTAATATATTTGAACAATTATCGGATAAGTCATAATAAAATTAAATTCGTGCATAGTATTTTCCAAAAAAAAAAGTACTACATTTTTTTAAACATTTTAACGCCAAAAATGATTACATATCATGTATACAAATTATAATACGCTACTTAAATTTCGACAGGATATATTCTATAAACCTTTAAATCAAAATATTTCAGTGGCTTTAAAGTACCCTGAGATGATATGAGATGAAATGAGGAAATATTAAGGTAGGTTCCGTTCAGTCAGGAAGGGCTCATTTCAATACGCAGCATAAACTATGTTCGAAAAATGTAACATTTGTTAATTAAAATTTTTCGTGATTAACGTCATCACGTTTGTTTTTACATGATACAGACGTGATTGGTGCACTGTAATTATTTATTTTCTATATTTCATGTTGCTAATTTATAAAAAAAATGTTAATTATTTACAAACGCAAAAGGCATAAATTATACTATAAAAAGACAAATTAATTTCAAAATTTTTAATAAATAACTGTCCTTACAACAGTTTTTCTAATCGCTGTTTTTTTCTCTCTTGATATTCTTGGACATTATTAAATTTTCTTTTGAATAATAATTTAACTGAGTTATGATCATGTGTCATCTTTATCTGCATATTTTCAAAAACTTTTATGGTGCTGTATAAATCTACAGTTGTGTTATCGTTATTTGTAGAAACTTTGTATTCATATAATTCAGAAACTACATTGTCAAATACAAATAATGTCAAGTTATGAAATTTAATAACAGCAGGTAAATTATTAACAGGTATTTCTTGAACTATATTATGAATAAATTGTGCATTGATAAACTTTAATTGGTAAACCAATATTTTCATATGCGAATGAATAGTCACAGCCATGAGGCAAGAAGAATCATCTAATTTAGTGATTGTATATCCTACTATTGGCAAACTATTTATTTCTATTCCTTCCTCATCCATTACTTTGGTGAACTGCTCTTTTAATTCTCCATTATTTTTCAAGTCCATGTAAGTATCTATATTATATAGAAGGGCACCATCAGTATAATTCCAAAATTTTATAGTTCCATCACCTGAAGCACTAGTCAAGTAACCATTAATGTGGGGTACTAATTCTATATGATTGACAAACTCTTTATGTCCCAGACAATATGTTTGAATATTGTATGTATTAGGATAGCAAGAAACTCGTATTTTTTCATCTCTGTCAGAGCTAATGATATATTTACCATCATTGGTTTGTAGAACATTTAATAAAAGACTTAAGTGCCCCAAGAGTTTTGATGCACTAGATTTATTTATATCAAATTGTAGAACATCACCAGTTTTATCTGCTACAAATATTTGTGTATTATCAACACCAAACCTTATTTTACTGGCACTTCTTGGTAGCACAAAATTCTGAACAATCTTTAATTGTGGTAAGTCATAAATAATTATTTTTTTGCTAATTAAAACCGCAAGAAGGTTTCCATCATGGGATATTATGACATCTGTAATTTCAGTATCTTCCCCAGGTATATTTGATATTTGAAGAATATTATGCGTCGAATAATCGTAACAATCCAAATAGGATCCCTGAGATACGACAACAATTTTGTTACTTGCTGCTATAAACATGATCGCAGTTTCATAATTGTATCTAGACAACAGTCATATTCATTTAAAATTCATAAAAATAAATTTAAGTAGTTATTTAGTAAACTTTTAAAAATAGTAGGTTAGGTTTATAGTTTTCTTATTTTTATAAAGAGAAGTAAGCAGTTTTTCGCAGTTTTGCCTCACTCGTGAATTTGTCTATATTGTTGAAATGTTACACGCTTATAGGTTATATATACAGTTTTAGACGAGGACAGAGAAAAGCTATTCCAATTTTCTAAAAGCTTATAAGAGATAACTAGGATATAACCTCTTCAACACACCTTGGTCCTAGCCTTGGTCCTTGAGTTGACAGTTGATACACTATTTACTTTACTAGTCTATGGTGATTGGTGACAGACTTCAAATGTGCTACATTTACACAAGGGATATAAAAATTAATCGATTATTTCATTATAATCGACTAAAAATCGATTATAATAATTACTCTATTTTTAATCTATTTTTTTTTTAGGATACCGTATGCGTTGTTAAATAACACCAATGTAGCCACACTTCATTTGATCGAATAAATCAAATGCTGCTTTTATTCGTTTTATTCCACTTAGTCCTACTATTCGTACTAGTCCATGTAGTCTTTATCGTTATTATTTTTAATAGTAAAAAAGCTACTTTTAGTGTAGTAAAAAATCGGTAAGTAGTCGACTTTTTAGATGCGAATTATTGTTTTTTTACACATTCCTAACTTTGCACTAGTTGTACTGTCTGATCTGTGTGTCTCTTATCTGCACTCTGGACATGAAGCATTTGTGTCAACTTAATAAAACATTGATATTCTGGACAATTCAGAAAATAACAAATTTTATAACACGTTTAAAGTAAAATGTGAAGTTAATCTTAGTGGAGAATTAAAAGAAATATTATAAATAATCAAACAAAAATTTGCAGAAAACGTGCATTCTAGTTCAGTTCAACCAGTGCATTGAATTTTCTTGACTCCAATTTTCTGCTATTGATTCTTAAACTCTCAAAAAAAAGTTTATTAAAAAATCTATTATTAAAAATGGATTATAATAATAAAATAATCAATTAATATAACAATCGATTATTTTCATCCCTACTTTTTGCTACATAATTTATTAGTCTATGTTGCTACGTATGCCTATGTTATGTGTTGCTTATTAAGTCAAAATATTTTAATATTTTTAGAATAAATCTCGTTTCATACAAATATATAGATATATTTTTATTTAAGGTAATAAAAAAACTTTGTAAGATACTATAATTTTTAAACGTCATTAGAATTAACAATATTTATGTTTTTAAGGAGTAAATATTATATTTTTAAATGGCCATAAACGCCAGGCTTACTTCTTGGAGTCCCGATAAGAAGCATACTGATGTTGAAAGGTAAATATTGCGATGTACAGGCTATAAGGAAATATGATGATAATAATAATATATATTTTTAGCCTTTAAAATAATTCATATAAATTGGTTCTTTCTTCATATGTATCAGAATGTTTATACAATATTTAAATCTGTAAAACTCATATTGCTAGGTATTCTCTGTTGTTTAACTACAAGACTACCACTCTGTTCTAAGGTGTGTTATTGTTGTTGTAGGTTGCAGTCACATAATTAAACCTATAATTTCTTAATGTTCTATATTGTATTACACATAATCTTATAATGTTATTATTCAAAACGAATAAAATGCTTGAATAGAGCAGTTTTATTATTTTTTTAATTTAAAAGATAAAAAAAGGTAAAACAATATTAATTAAGTTATATATTTCATAGAAATACATAATGTTTTACTGCTTGGTCAGTATAGATCTTTTATTCTAAAAGTGCACGCCTCTCCAATGTCTTTACTCACACACAAAAAACTTATGTACAGATGAAATACACGCAAACTTGTTATTCTAATTGGTTAATCTGTCGCCGGACAGACACGAAAGTAGGAGCACACATGGATTATTGCCAAAGTACAGTTAGCATGTCATAAAAAAGAGGATAAATAGTTTTTATTTTTTATTTCAAATAATAATTAGATCAATATTTTTTCTTTAATAGAAAAATATGGAGAATTTATTTATTTTAATTAATTTATTTAATTTAATTTCTATGTGGCAAAAAAAGGGGCAAAACTTAACATCTATCATTATTTCATCATTAAAGCCATTGCTTTAATTAAGGAACGAGTTGACATGATTGATAGAAACATGTGGGAAAATACATGTCGAAATGTGAATGATATTGAGATAAAATATATGAAAAATTTTAAATTTATAATTAATGTTGAGTCTGAATCTGGAAATAGCGATGTGAGTGAATAGCGTTAAAATAGTAAATATTTATTGCGGTTTAATTTTTTTCTTTTTTTACTAATAAAATAAATGAACAGACTTCTGTACATTTTGTTTTATTTAGCATTCTAATAGTTGCATAATGAATATATGATATGATCTTTATTAAATTAAGTTGGCAAGCTCTTGATTGCGAATTCACCTGATGGATGCCGATATAGTTTAAGTTTCTTGAAAGGGTTTGGAGATTAAACGTGTAACCATTCAGGGTTTTTACACGACATCGTACCTGATAGCTAAACCGCTTGGTGGTACGTCTTTGTTAGAAGGGTACGTCGGAAGTATCTATCTAGTCAAGACCAAGGATAAATTTTAGAAATTTACTAATATGTTTTTCTAGGATTCGAATGCGTAACTTCCCGTTTACAATCCACAGCGCTTACTATTACTCCAGGGAAACGTTAAAAACTTACTTTTTATTCTAAAGAATTTTCAACATAAATTTGATTATAAATATGAAATTAATTTTATTTTTATGCAAACGTTACTCGTAATCCGTGTAACCGGATTGGTTGGTCAACCAGTGCACAAATGATAGGAACGCGTGACAGAATGGACGTGTTGTCTCATACAAAGCGTGCATTCCCCGCCATATAAATGCTTGACTTATACCAGTCGAGCAATTAGTGACCTTAAAGTACGCGAATGAGTCGAGCCAACTTTGAAATTGCTGCGCGCACACAAATAAAATAGTACAGTCAATATTTTCTCTCACACATTAAAATAATGTAATTTGGTGGAGGGGCATGCACTTTTAGAATCAAAGATCTCTACCAATCACAAGCATTGCTTACAATGTAATTTCTGTATATTTATAGATTTTTAATCACTATCTTAACCCTTATATTTCTCATTTCAAATAGGTAAAGATTGTTAAGTCAAAGGTTAATTAATATTCTAGTTAAAAAAGTTCAATGTTGAAAAATTGTAGGTATTTACTTTTTATAAATAAAATTAGGATCTATGAAATTTTAATAATTAGACTTAGAATTTAAACATTGTTGGCAACACTGATAAGTGCTGCTATGGTTGGATTTTAGATAATTATTAATTCTATACATGCCTGCATCTAAATTCACATTTATGATATATATTTCAGGTGGATCTGCGTTTATCCTGCTTATATGAATAGTAAAAAAACATTGGCTCAAGGCAGAAAGTTACCTAAAGCAATATGTGTAGAAAATCCTACCCATCAAGAAATAAGAGATGTGCTGTTCACAACAGGTTTACATATTGGAGTCGAAAATAAATTGTATCCCCGTGAGAGAAGCAAGGTTATTGTGAATCTGAAATTTTTGAACTCCCAATCTTTTTTTTACCAGTTTCTCATAATGTGAATATTACCAATCAGTCTAAATTCATAATATGTACTTAAAAATGTTTATTAACATCATCATTGCTATTCTTTTTCATTAACTTTTTACAAACAGAGTTCCATAGGCCAGCTCATCTCATCAAGCTCATCAAGACTACAGACTCAATCAGGTGCTCTAGGACTTAACATTTACGCTCCAATCAGTCCATTCCACTGTTAGTATTGTACGACAGTGCGACACTGGTCCCGTTCAAAATTACATTTATGTAAAGATTCTGATAGGAGTACATACTAAGATTTACCTATGTGTCATACAATTTATATAATATTCATTGGATTATTCATAATGGACATATAACATATGGAGTTCCCTCGTCTGGAACCAATCCTGGTAGCCATATTAGGTCATGCTTGTCATAGGGACTGAACCAGTATGTTCGGAAACTGAGAAGTGGGTAAAATTTAACTTGCAAGTTTCCACCTTCACATACATACACAGCAAGTCAAATAAAAGCTTTTAAAAAGTAACTTATGTTTCTCTCCAGACCTTCAATTATCTTCATATAAAAAATCCATTGTGTTGTGAAAGAAGGGTAAAGAAACACAAATTTTTCAGTTGATAATATTAGTACATATGCAGTGTGGTATCGGCTGAGTAGATTAGATCACCTTCATTTCTTACCGAGGTGTCGTAAAAGGCGACTAAGGTAAGTTGTCAGGCAGTCGGCCGGTCGGAATACATATCATGTGACACCATGTCTGATGATGATGATTAGTATATGTACGCAGGTTCGATTTTTTGAATTTCAGGAAATGCTGTACAGAGGCCGAATTCGTGTACAGTTGAAGAATGATGATGGGCAACCCATGAAGGAAGAATATCCAACAAGAGAAGCTCTCATGAAGTTCATAGTCGATGCCATAGGAAAGTTGAAAACTCGTCAAAATCGGTAAGATTATTTTTAAAATTGTAAAAACTTATGCTTGTATATGTATTTTGTTAGGAGTTCAAATTATTCCATCTGATTGTTTATTCTGCTAAACAAAATTTAACTATGCCGATTTTATCGGGTTGAAAAAAAAAGTAATTAAATTCACACGATTAAATGAAGAATTCATACATATATGGTTAATTATTTAGTTGTACTAAAGATATTAAAAGCTTTAATTATTTAAAATAATGGAAAAATAATCAATAATTAATAAGGAAATACTTTGAAAATCATTATACGAAAACTACAAGGAATCATGGAATTTACATAGGAGAGATTTGAATAACCCTAGTGGTGTTCGAAAAATATTGGACATCATAGTAAAGCGACATTATAGAACTCGCCGAAAGTGTTCCCAAAATGACTAATATAAAAATAAAACTATATATTAGTTTTAATAATATAATAATATTTTTGTTTTTGTTATTTGCTGATAAGTTTAAGTGTAAAAGGTGGCAGAAATAAAGATGTCCAATTATAATTTTTCTGCCATTTTATCAGTAAACTTACCAACAATTGACAGTGTATTAATTTTATAAAAATAAAATGTAAACATCCCTAATCAAAGTATTTAACACTAAACGTGTTTTAACTTTCTACGATATGAGTACCTAACTAAATTACGTGTTAAAGTTTGAAATGTGTTCAATTCAATTTTTTTTTCATAGCCCTGCTGAACAACAACCTCCGTCTGTTCAACAAGGAAGCAACAAAGCCAAGGGAAAGAAAGGACGCAGATAATTGTAATTTATTTTTTACAAATAAAGATTTTTTTACCTTATGGTTTTACAATTGTATTATTAACAACACTCTTATTTAACTATGTATATGAATAGCTTTTTCAGTCAGTTTGTTGTTGCCATTTACATCTTTAGCAACACTATATCCATCAAAAATCATAACAACCTTGCCAACTGGAAATGTCGAATTGGGTAAAATATGTTTTTGTTCTATTCCTTTATTTGCTGAACTAGTTTCTTGATTTTGCGAGGCAAAGAAGCCATCTCTGCCAGAGATTCGTTTAATACTGATGGGATTTTGTAGGATGCTTTTTTCATCGATTTCGGTGACTCGAAATGACGTATCCTTTTCTTGGGAGTCAAATTCTCGTAACCTTGAAATAAAGATTGGTATAGGTGTTGAGCTTTCTGTTTCGTCTCTTCGAATTTTGTATTCAACATTTCTTTCGTGTTTGTGTAGGTCTCTTGTAATATCTTTAAGGGTTTTATTTCGCGGGAACGTGGATTCATCAATTTGGCTGGTTCCACTATCAATCTCTGGATTTCTGAAATTGGTTCCGAATCTCTGAAATCGTTCACTGGATTTATTGTAACTTGCATAGATTCGTGAAGAACTGTCGGTATATTCTTCATGACTTTCTTTATGGGAGTTAGGTTCTCTCCCGGTATTAGGTTCACTATTTCCATGATTCCCGGTGATATGTCCTTCAATGCTTCTGTGAAATGAGGTGCCGCTTCTCTGACTGAGTCCACTATTGTTTCGCCAAACGCTAGTGGAATTTCTTGTAAATAGTATGGGTATGTTCTTATACCGTTCGATACTGCTGAAGTTATCATTGACAGCAATATAGGTCGACGTGGTGGTAGCAACGGTAAGGTCGGTGACATTCTCATTCTCGATCTCAATGGTAGTAGCCGGGGCAGATGTACTTGTCTCCTTTTGCGATTTAGATATGGACTCGCTTGTAGATCCACGTTCACACGTGCACACAACGTCGTTGGTTCCATTATTTGGAAACGGGTTTCGTTTAAATTTGCGGCTACTAGACTCGTACGTTTCGCTTGAGTCTGAACCGAGAATGTTATCAAAAAGCATCCTAAGATTCTTAAGTAAGGGGATGTAGTTTTGTATAATCCCATCATTGTTATCAATTTCTCTTTTTTGCGTTAAGTTTTTACGTCTGTACCGCGATTTTTGGGCGAGGTTCAGTTTCTTCGGTTTTGATGGTGACTTGATTTGAAAGACTTGTCTGTATTTTAACGGTGATATTTTTTTGCTTTGAGTGTAGGAAGTACCTGTGAAAGTATATGTTATGATTTGATTATTTAATAAATAGTAGTAATAATGAAATATGACCTTTAACTCAACACAGTTGTTATAGGCGCAGAAAAAGTAATTGAACTGAGGATTAAGTCCCACATCCTCATAAAGTATGTTTTTCTCATTAAAAAAATTTAGTCGGTGGATGGTGGACAGACAAACTTTTCAATGAATATTATTAGCACGGATTAGTGTATGTAAGTAGATAAGGGATCTATTGGTCATAAATATGAATCTCATTTTTCTACGGCCACATCGCTTTTGCGAAGAGAAATAACTATAATTTAACGCGTAAATTAAACTGTAATAAAACTTTAAACGTGTATTTAAATACACACAACATATTCTGAGCATTAGGTACAATTACAAGTCTCGTGGTTTTGTTGTTAATTAAAAATTTCATTGTTTGACTATATGTTATGCCATGTTATTCCAATAAAGTAATACATTGATTGAGACATAGCTGAATTGTATATTATTCTGTAAGATTTATACAAAATAAAAACGAATGTTTAGAATGTATTTGAGTTTACTTTAAAGCGAGAAAGTGTGGCAAGTTGTAAAATAAGTAAAATGGATAATGATATTTGGAATCCTTTATGCAAAGAAGTGAAATTTTATAGGTGATAATGTTTTTAAAATCATAGACCTGCTGAGGTGTCGAATCTTGATGCCGTTGCTTTGCTGGCTTGAGTAGCTTCGTGTTCCTCCGCCGCTATGATTTCGTTTAGAGAAATAGATTTGGCTTCTAGATCTGTTATAAGTTTTAATAATATTATTTACAATTTATGTAAAAAAAATACAGGTGAATCATAAATCTTCTGAATAGGGAATCGGTTTTATGACGGTTACGATCATTGTGTTATGTAATATAGAGCATTTTCGAGCATTTATTCGTTTTATTAATAATTAGTTACTAATTCTGCAATCAATCCCTTTTTTTTCGGAATTCGTAGTTATAGCATAGTTTACTAGAATAGTACTCATAGTCACAATTAGAGTATGCTGTTGGCCCCAAAAGTTTTTAACTTAGAGTAGTTTTCCCAACGTAAGACAAACGCTGTCGCTGGCCATTTGAGGCATTTAGGTGTCTGAGGCATTTAGGTGTCTAAGTGAACGGTTGAATTTATTTAATATATAAAGTTATGTACATAGGGGGCCATGAGAATTTTAGAAAGGCTAAGGTGGGGCCTCTCACAAAAAAGTTTGGGAGACACTGCCTTAGAGTGATGTGCCTCAATGCAGAGAAAAGCCGCTCCCCGTTTTTAGGACCGTCGACGATGCTTCTGAAATCGCCCGTACGGGACCGGTCGGTACCCGTGAAGCTATCAAAGCCTAACAGCATTTTGTCAATTAAAAAAGTCTCTGAAGGAAAACTTTTTTTAAGTATAGAGGTACTTACTTGATATTATCAGGATCCAACAACTAATATAAATATAATAATGACATAATCGTAGTTCCATTTTGAATCATTTTTACGCGCGATAATTAGTTGATACCACGAGGAAGATAGTTTGTATAATAAATCAATTTTATTGTGTTTAAATATAATGTAATAATAACCTTCAACTAAGTTACTGACAGAGCAGATTTTAGCACGTTTTCATATACACGGAAACATGAGAAGTCGCGTTATGCCTATTCTTTTTATTACGGAAGTATTTATTATTTTTTTAGTATTAGTATTTACACGATACTTTTATAGGCCGCAATTAATATTAAGTTATTAAGATCTATTAAATCAGTAATATAATATGTAACCTATTGGTAGGATATTCATCGATGCAATTTATTCTATAGCTTAAAAATAGTTCACTGCTGTCGAGGTGCCTATGGATAATTGTAGGTAACTATAAAGAAGTTAGTTATGTTAATAAAAACAAATATAAAATAATCGGATGAAAGGTTTAATATAAAAAAGAAGAAAAATAATATCATTAACATGGACTGACTTTCATTTGCTCATCGGCTAGGAAGGTTCACACAAAAATTGTAACCAAACAGATGCCGTAGCTAACACTATAATTATTGTTATACTTATCATTCTGGAATTGAACTCTGTAAATTAAAAATGCTTATTTCTATAAGTTTATCATTACGACGTCATCATAATGAACGTGATGCTTAAAAATATTAAATTATTTTTTATAAAGTGCCTATTAACCCTATTTGAACTATATCAATAGAGCGATTGAGATAGTCCTGAATAGTTTTAAGACATAAAACTAACGGCTTGTTAATATCCCACATAGGCATAGGCCTCCTCTCTCCTTATTTGGAAAGAAGGGTTGGGGATAGACGCACGACGCTCAAATGCGAATTGATAGGTTACTCATATCTCAAGATTTACAGAGATATGCAGGTTCCCTTCTTTTTGTACATCGAAAGCGTATGATAAATTGCAAATATCAATTAGGTAGATTAGTTTTGATTGAAGAACTCATTAGTCTGCCTGGATTTGAACTCACGAACCCTCGAGACAGTCACACGGTCTTACCGTTGTATTATCACCGCTTCTTTAAGATATACTTAGCTAAACAAATTCACATATTTTCTTTGGAAAATATCTCCAACTTAATTGTAATGTCACGTAGCTAATTTGTTATTGATAACGGAGTGGCGTCGAGTAAGGACTACGGCGGATGCTAAGTTCAATAAATATGCTAATGTTGGCTTCTCTGAAGGATTTCCGCAGATTTTCATTTCCTTATATCTGTAAGGTAAGCGAAAGTAAAATTTAATTTCAAAATTACCATTTCTCATTAATTTTTTCCTTACAAACAAATCACTTTTAAGGTACAGGCAAATAATACCTGGTATAATTGTTACTGGAACTACCAGCCACTTAATTATTTCTCCAATAAAAGCGACGATGTAGATATAACATACGACATAAGCGTGTTTTGGTAAGTACTACTTTGCTTCTAAGGTACTCGTAGTGCATGTAACAAAGGTCTTCGAAACTGGATTTTTTCATTTCGATAATTTGGTTATGCTTATTCTAATAACACAAAATAAATATATAAGGGCGTGGGAGATGAAATATAAAACATTATAATCACAATTGATAAAACAAAAGTAATAATAAAATTATTTTGCTATAATCCGCGATACAGTAAATAGAATATATATATATATAGTGTTAAATGTATAGTGAACTATCCGTATTTTTATACCCGATACGTGCAGGATTCGTAAAAACACATGCACAAACCTCCAACACTTCCACCACAATACACAAGCACTACACACGTTCACTATCACAAACTCAACAATTGTTTCGCCCCGCAACCGAAGCATCATCAGGTGATAGACTCCACAACAAAATCGCAAAGCGAAGCAATATTTAAACAAGCATTGTTATATAGTACTTGGTTCATCCCCACCTTTTCTTTTACCTCTGAACACGTGCAACAAGCTTGAACTAGAAACATTTATCTGCTCGTTAATGTATTTGTTTTACTTTTTATTACAATTTATAAGATAATCTTTAAGGTACTCAAGCATTTATCTCTATTTATTATAAAACAAATTCCCTCAAAAACTGTCTGTATGTCAATTTCTTTAAAATCAACTGAACTGATCGGTTTTAACTAAAAGAGTGCTATTCTTGAGAAGGGTTAAAATTAATAGTTCTTTCTGCGGAACGGCTAAAATGATTTGGATAAGACTTTCTCTGCAAGATATAGGAAGTCATAGAGCAACATATAAGTTTTGGTCTTAGAATTTCCGCGTGGTCGCGATTTAGTTGGGAAAAACTTTTGACACTGATTTCCACACAGTCGAAGCCACGGGAACAGCTAGATTAAAAACGATTAAGACATCAACAATCATATGTGATATTCATTTTACAGATGGTTAACCATCTATATCTATATTGTTCTACCTAGATCTAGATATATCTATATTTAGACATATATATGTCTATCTTTATTACGAGAATAAAAGGTTCAGATCTACCCCAAAATGTTGTACAAATATGCTAAACCGCTGGGGCCTTGATATGGTACAATCATAACCAAACACTCATAACCTTTGCTTATAAGAAGTAGATTCATTTCCTTTCTACGATATTTCAAAATATTATATGCATATTATAACATATGTATTAAATATTGTATGATTAGGACAAAGAAGCAAATAATATTTGAACTTCGATATTTTCGGACAGCTCTTTTTTCAATTTTATAGTTACAACTTCCTTGTTTATCCATGGTCATTTTGTTTATCTGGGTCTACCCGAGCCACAAAATTTCCTGCGAAATCCACACAAACTCATATATACGATTAAAGGTTTTATCCTTCGATATTGGACGATCATAAAATTTTAACGACGGATCTCTCAAATGACTTCTTTGTTTTGGTGCTTACTATATTTTATTATTTATCGAATATTTCGTTCCTACAAGATGCTATATTCATAGTGTTGTTATATAGAGAAGGGAAGTCAGCTTAAAATTTACCTAATAACTGTATTAAACGTCATTAAATTAAAATAACTGTCAAATTTTACCTCTTAATATTTTTAAATTTTTAGGAAATAATTGTTATAAATAGGGTATGATATAATAATCATTATTATAAATTAAATATTAAATATCCAAGGATAAATGTTTCCTCTGATGATGTTCTTATGCAACATCTACGGATTATACTTGCGTAAAGTAACACACTTTACTTTAAAACAGTGCATCATGATATTTTCTTTTTTCATCGGTTACAAATTTGTGCTTGACTGTAAATTCATCTGAAGGTAAAAGGTGAAGTAAGTAAGATGGAAGTGCACAAACCTGCGATAAGTTCATCTCTTTATGATGTCTTTTTGATTTCCGCTCATCATTTGGCGGCTCAGTTTAGTCGGCAGGGTAGTAACTGCCACGCTCTTCTAGCAGACCAGGTTAGACGAAATAATTAAAAAAAATATATACATGTTACATCCTGAATAACCTGAACGGTCGCTCTAGGCATCAAGCCTTGATTTGCTTTACTGGATTATTGCAAAATATTCACTAAATGTTTCATAACAATGTATATACATATATTGTGATCATTCGTCTTTTATTAACTTTGCACAAACAATCAACTAAAATAGATGGCGTCCCCTACATGAGTAGCGAAGTTTAGTAACGTCAATAAGCATCGCTCCAATCTCGAATATAAGATATTCTAAGAAAACCTCTTTGCTAGTGAAAGGATTTAGGTCCTTGGCAATCTAATAAGAAAGTATTATAAGCGAAATAATAAATGGGAACAAAACAAGATTGAAAAAACTTCATACTACAAATGAAGACTAAAATTAACATAAGAAATTGCAGCATGATTTCTAACATGCTTATTGACTTGTAACATTATAACATTTTATAAGACGCTACTCGCGAACGCGATAGCGTTGTGAAATAAGTCGGTTTAAGAGACAGCGCTTTGGGATTCGGTCAGTTGGCTGACAATCTAATTCTATGAGAATTAGAATATAATTACAATATAATTATATTCTAATTTATTTTGCTACATTTACTGGTGTACAATAATTCCCGAATTAATTATCTTTATAGAATAGAATTAGAATATAAGCTACATTTACTGGTGTACAATAATTCCCGGATTAATTATCTCTATAGAATAGAATTACAATATAATTATATTGTAATTCTACATTTACATGTAGTAATATAGTACAAGGATAAGTTGCAATCGCCAAAAAAAAATCGTAATATCAAATTTAGGGCCGTGGTTCTTTTTCTTTTAATCCGATAGACGTCCAGACAGGATTGTTCCGGAGATTTTCGGAGGTCAAATTTATCTTGCAGGATTCCACCATCACATACATAAACAAGCCGTGATAGCCGAGCGGTGAGATCGTGCGCTTCTTATGAGACGGTCTCGGGTTCAAACCCTGGGCAGCCACCAATTACTTTTTCTATTAAAACTAAAGTGTCTAATAATAATAAGTGCATATTTCTAGAAAATTTTGGGGATATGTGTAACCTACCGATCCGCATTGGAGCAGCGTGGTAGGTTATAGTTCCAATCTTTCACTCCAAAAACGGAGAAAGGAGGCTTGTGACCAGTATTGGGATAGTAAGTTACCGTTACTTTACTTTTTACTTATAAATACAATAAACAATTTGTTGGTTCTTCGAGTCTGGGAGTATATGTGTATTTAAGTATGTATTTAAAATTAGGTAGTATATCTACCAGTTGTCCGTCACCCATAACATAAGTATTAAGTTATTTACTTTGGGGTCAGACGACTGTGTGTGTAAGTCCCATATATTTATTTATTTATGATACATGGCAAGTTTTTAAAAAAAGTATTCGCTTTATTATAGAATTTTTTTAAAGAATATGGGAGGGTAATGAACGCGTTGCAACGCGACGCCGGTGTTGGCGGAAACATGCCGGCGCCCGCTAGCAAACAGGAGACGTGAACAACGATAACGACTCGAGTGTATTTTCAATGTTGCTAGTTTGTAGAGTACGCTTATCGTCGGCGCTCCATCGGCTGCAAATGACACTATTGTATTGAAACAAACTTATGATTGCGAACTTTACTGCTTTAAAGCACAATTGTGCATTGATACAGTTAAAATACAGTTACAGTTGCCGGCATCAAGAAACATTTTAAATCCTATTAAGGGGAAAGTTTGTGAGTGTTCTTTATATGTTTGTACCGCTTTTATGCACAAACGGCTTACGGACTTTGTATGTATTGTATATTGTATATATTTCACGTTCACCTAGGTCTAAATGTCGAATAATAAAATGACCTTTTATGCAAAAAGTCCGTAGCTAATTTGACTTATTACTATATACTACTACTATTTAATTACATATAATATTTGTAGCCATCCTACTCTTTATATAACCTTTGTAACGGCGAGGCGCAGCCAGTAATGATTTATTTATTTATTTGTCAGAAATCCACTGCTATTATTATGACTATATAAATCTAAATATAACTTAGGATTACATTAAACTAAACATAGTATACGAAGTCTAACTATATGATTAATAAACTAAAACAGAATGTTTATTTGATGATTTGTGAAGAAGATTATGAGCTTTGTAACTTATTGTTTAATTAGCTGAACCGGAGAACTTCGTACCGCCTAATAGTCAATGAATATGTTACTTTTTAGTTGAACTAATTTAGGCTTTGATGAACGTAATACAATGACACCAAATAAATGTCTGTATACACGCGTAAATGTTAATCATTTGTTATTATATTACGCACGCATAAATATTTGAGGGATTTCTATGCTTAATGCACTTTTCAGCCTTTTGAATTGATTATAAAAAATACAGACAATAGTTTATTTCACCCTTTTCAAAAAGTTTATACAAAATACACTTCTGAACGCATGCATAAATGCCAATTATTACTTACATTATTTGACTGGATGACAACAAATGTTTGACAGATACGAAACGAATGAACATTTATTTTTAAGATGTATTCTACTTTTCGGGGCGGAGACAAATCCAACGAATCAAAAACCAGTGTTGTAACAAACACGGCTTTGTTTTATATATATAGATATGACATTAATAAAAGATTATATTCGTATCAGTCATTTTATTACATACACAATTATATAAGGTTGGGGCAGGTTTACCCTATTTATTTATTACCCTAGGCGGTCGATGCATCTGGTGCACCCAATGCAACGGTTATCGAAGGGGGTATTCTCTTTATATGGGATCCTACCTGGAGGAGGTGGTCTCTGGGATCAGAGCTGCTGTCAGCTGGGGTAATGTGTACTACAATAGCAGTGAGCACACATGTGATTTTAGACGGTTGAGTCCGTTATAACTGCCGCAAGTAAGTAAGTTAGGAATCAACATTTTTTAAAAGTAAGATATGTCTCACAGCAGTCTAACCGCGTTATATGCCTTCCTGTGTAGAAACGGACTCCCTTAAGATATGTCACGCGCTGACAAATTATGGAGAGGAAAAAGTGGACAAAAAAGTTGATGGAGTTATTGGATACCTATCTTACAGCTTTTACAAAATGGGAAGTTTATATTTGAGGAATAAATAAAATATCAAAAAAGTATTTATAAAATATTTTATATGTACCTAAAAAGACCGCTCTTATTAATGTCCTGAAAGTGGGAGTATTGCGAAGTTATTTTAACTTTAATGGGTATAGCTAAGGATTAACAATTTCATATTCATTATTCTTGGGATAGGTCGTTTTATATTTCTAAAAATTCAAATTACAGACGTACTTAATGCTGAAGCGATTATCTGGTATAACAATTAATAATACAATTATGTTAATTAAAACATGTAATTAACGCGGTACTGAATACTGATTTTACATTGTAATTATAAAGCATTAATCCCTATTAAGCTCTATTGATTGTAACCAAAGGTATTACTAAACTATTGCAGCACGAGCTAATGTTTCTATGTATATAGAATATGTACAGTACCCGGCAATAAATAATGCACATCGAGAACTAACAACGAAACAGTCGGCCAATTCTGTTTCGTAGAGCTTTGTCACTGTCACTCACGAATTCGTCAGTCTGTGCGACAGAGACAATGCTCTATGAACAGAATCTAGCCGATTTCTCTCTCTATGCCTCGATGTGCATTACTTATTGCCGCGTACTATATTTAGTTTCATATAGTAAAGGCCATAGAGTTATTACATTGGAGTAGGGGAACCATAGGCAGACCTGTAACAGAAAGTGTAGCAATAAATTATAAGAAGGAAGATAAAACTCACATATATTTATCCTTCTCTAATCAAACATAAAAAAGAGAGATAGATAATAAGCCTCATTTGCTTTCTGTTTATTGTCAATGGACACATTTTAAGCTGTCTCCCATACCCTATTATAATAAAACTAAGGCTTTATCAGAGACTACGTTTGTGATGACTTAGTGTTGACTTAGTAAGATGGGAATTTTTAATACTATATGTTAGCTGCCTATTCTACATAAATTGCAATACCATAATCCTACGAATATCCTACAAATATTACAAATTCTACTTCCTACTAATATTATAAATGCGAAAGTTTGTGAGTATGGATGGATGTTTGTTACTCTTTCACAAAAAACTATTGGACGGATTTGGATGAAACTTTACAGTTATATAGGTTGTACATCAGAATAACATATAGGCTACAATTTGTAATGATTTTATGTAATATAACGATACATGTCAATAAAGTCGGAAAAAATTTAGCCTCTGAGAGCTATCTCGGCGTACGCTGCCTAAACCATAAGAGTTACACAAAGATAATGTACCGTAGTGTTGTTCGTCTTTAATTGTTCTAAATAAAAGTCCGCGATAGCATCTTTTATGTGGAAGCCACTATGACCAAAATTGTGAATCATAAATTAAATTATATTAGATACTGTGGCACACAAAATTCTTAGCGAGCGAAGCCGCGAGCAAAAACTAGTATATTATATATGTAAGTAGGTATATCTTATTAAAAAGTAATATTTCTAGTAGGTACTTACAACCTTCATATTCGAAGGCTATAATGCTTTGAAAAGTACTTACATGTAATTGTAGCCTAGTAATTAGTATTCCTATTACGTTCCACCTAATTCAGCCAATCAGTACTTTAGCCTCTAATCCGTAAAGGAAACTTCGTGTGTTACTTTGCCATTAAGGAAACGTGGAAAATTAACTAGCGACTTGGGGCCACAACCTGCATGCGAATGTCGTATTAACTTCATTTATTACTCCTTGTCTTCTAATCAATTTATACAGAGTAGCGTAGGACATTACAACGAGATTGAAAAGAGTGTTGTCCTCGAATTTTATACCTAAGCCTTTTTCACGACAGGATTTAGTATCAGATCTTCTCTGTTAAAAGTGGACTCGGTTATCTTACTAAATTCGTAAATAACAAGCAAAATTATTATCACAAAGCTCGTAAAGTTTGCAATTTTATTTTTATGATAACATGATGATGTAAATCTATAATAAATAAATAAATATATGGGGCACTTACACACACGGTCGTCCATCTCCAAAGTAAGTAATTTTATACTTCTATTATGGGTGACGGACAACTGGTAAATAAACTACATATATAATTTTAAATACATACTTAAATAGAAATATATACCCAGGCTCGAAGAACCAACAAATTGTGTATAGAAAATGTTGGCCCTCGGCGGGAATCGAACCCGCGGAGCTGAAGCCAGGGACACTACCCATTGCGCCAATGGGTCAGTCATAGTCAGATGTACATAACATAATAGTCATTGCATTGGAATTAAATAAGTCAATACCTTACTTATCTGGAATATTTGTATAAGATACTTCGATAATATTTGTAGAAGAGCATGATCGTGTAGAGTGCATACTCAGGTGTACTCGCCAATCACAGACTATGAGCGCCTACAAGCTGTGTTTGTTTTTCGGACACACATCAAAGGAAATCGCTTGGTGATTCGTGAGATCGTATGTTAATACGGACAATAGTGTGAACACTTGTACAAAGATGATGACGATTATAGATGATCACACATCATCATCCTCCGGCCCTTATCCCACTCTAAGTGGGGTCGGCACAACATGTTATAAACAAGTCGTCACATGATTTGGCTACGTATATTACGACCGGCCGCCTGCCTGACTTACCTTAGTCGTATTTTACGACCCCTCGGTAAGAAAGAGGGTGGTCTATTCTACTCAACCGGATACCACACGGCGGGTCGACTTACCTTATTCGCCTTTAACGACACCTCGGTAAGAAATGAGGGTGGTCTATTCTATTCAGCCGGATACCGGATAGATGATCAAACGATCAACGTTTATTTATTTAACGAACGTCAACAGCACACACACAACAAACAACAAAAATAAGAAAACGTCTACCAATTATACATGCACCAATTATAGATGTACATAGCATTGTTGGGACAGTTCAGTCTACTATTGATTATAATGAATACAAACAACTTAAATTAAAAAATGAATATCTTATCTAAAAAGTAAAAATTTAAAGTTCCCAATAGTGTATAGTGCAGGCATAATAAATGGAACGAATGGCTGTTAAATTTTCTAAATATAATTTTTACCGAACGTGCAGAGCAATTCCACAAGCTAATTTAAGGATTTTATTTTCTTTCATTTGTATAATTTTTTTGATGTTAACGCTCTTTATGAACCTGAAAATGGAAAGCAATTTAAAGCGACGATATAAAGTGATATATCATATGATTTAGCTAATGGTAAAATATGAAATATTTTTGGTAAACTTTGCAAACTTTACGGGTGAATCCTCCATGTGTTGAATGAACGCCAAGGATAAACCCGGTTCAATACCAGTGTTCATTGGCAGAGCGGACACTATAACGAGTGAATTCTGTATCGGATGATTATTTGCGACTAAAATTGATGCTGTCCTACAACCGTAGGCATTAATTGCGAACAGACTCTAATGAATCTAGGCTCTTCCAGTTGCAAAAGCTGAAGGTTTTTGTTATATGCCAAAATCTGCGGACAGATAAAAATCAAAATGACCAGTTTTTGTATATATGAATATTGTTTTGTAGTGAAATAAAATAATTCCGAAATAAAGCGGTTTGGTAGAAATGCTTCTGCATGCATATTTATGTAAAGAAATGTTGACAATGATTGTCAACATTTCTTTACATAAATATAGATTGTTTAAATCATTAGTCATTTAAATCAAAACACTTAGGAAAAGTTCCAAAGTGTAAGAATATTCATTAAATTATCATTTTTTTAAAAATTTTATACTTGTCATCTAAAACAATGTCATCGCCATGAGCAATGCGATAAATTTTAGACAAAATACAAACAGCCTCATTATAACTAAGTGCCAATCATCACCTAAGCCGCTGTAATAATAATTTGCATAAAAATTATACACCAAAGAGAACGAATTTGTAACTGAAGCAAGTCTATTATAATATGATTGTAGATGTCAGAAAATCGGGCACACATTTTTAGCTCGCCGAGGACGTTATAAGAAGTCTTTAGGATCCCGGGCAGGGTTCTCAACCTCTGGAAGGAGTTTGGGTAATAACCAGTAATAATATAGTATAATGGGTAATCACCCTAACACACAATAGTTGCCTGACTATGTTTATACGAGAAAATAGCCCACAAGAAAAATCAGAAGAAGGATAAGAAGATGCGTAGGTATATAAGAAATACATTAAAAAATAGATTGCAAATGTGTAAAAGTTGTTAGAGAGCAACTTTCCAGCAATTATAGCTTAAAATATAAATCTGCGAGAAATGGTTACTCTATTTCTCGCTGAACACGGGTACTCGACACAACTCCGCCCAAACCTGATACTTATATAGAAAGTAAAGACTGATCCTATTCAACATTCCATTAATTCAGAGATAACCTTCACGGATGTAGGTATTTGACAAAAGTTAAAGATTTATTTACCTTTGAGAAATATTGGTCCCCAAAGCGTCAACTAATTTAATTAGTTTCGATCTTAATTATAATTGTAAATATAAATAAAAAATAAGACTCATCTCTTTGGCTATCATAATGAGACTTTAACTGAGAGAGATTATAATATAATAAAATAAAACTTATTGTTATTATTATTATTATATATGAGTGTGCATTAATGAGGTGCAGTCATCCGGAACGGCTTTAGTTATGGGTGTGCCTCAAGGATCAATCCTTGGTCCCTTTCTGTTTTTAGTTTATATAAATGATTTACCATATTTCATTCATAATATTTGCGATATTGTACTGTTTGCGGATGATACATCTTTAATGTTTAAATTAAATAGAAATGACAATAATATTGACGAAGTAAACAGTGGTTTATCGCAAGTAGCCCATTGGTTGAGGGTAAATAATTTGGTACTAAACTCTAAGAAAACAAATTGTATTGAATTTGCATTACTTAATGCTGCAAAAACAGCAAATAGGCTCTCCATAAATAATGTACCACTGAAAACAGAAAATACAACTGTATTTTTGGGAGTGTCCTTGGATTCAAAACTCCACTGGAGCACACGCATAAAAACTCTTGCAGGGAAACTTAGTTCAGCAGCCTACGCTGTTCGAAAGATAAGACAATTTACAGATGTCGAAACAGCAAATAAGATGATAAGGATGTGTGGATATAGGTGCACTTCTACCCTGTACAAGACAGTAATAAATAAATGTAACTAGTTCTAAGATTTATATTTTAAAAAGAGCAACCGCCGAGTTTCTTGCTGGCTCTTCTCGGTAGGAACAGCTTTCCGAACCAGCAGTAAAGTTGACGATTCAAAAGCACTTGTTTACAAGTTTACTTGAATAAAGAATATTTTGATTTGATTTAATTTGATATTAGTGTACACACTATACACTAGTATATACACGCTTTCTAAAAGTTGTAGCTATTTTGAGCAAAATAATGGCGTGCATAATATATATGAATAAAAGGAAAATACTGGATGTATTGTAAATCTAGCCGCCTTCCCTAAGATAAATCTTCGTACAATTAAAATCGAGGCTGTGTCTTAATTTAAATACTTAGAAAGGTTGAATGTATTAATTTACGACTAGACTAGACTTGGAGGAATAGAAGCTGAAAAATGTTGAATCGAGCAATTGTTGTTTAATTTTTACCATTTACAATATCTTTGACAATTTGAAAACATCCATAAAGTTAAGGAAGAAAAGTTGTATAGTAAGAAGCACCTAGAAGACAGTGATTAATATCTTTTAATAGTAACTATAATTTATATAGTATAGTAATCTGTATAAAGACAGAAATTGATAGTTTTCTCCTGCTAATCTTCAATCGCCGTTTTAAGGATGGCGTTCGATAATTGTATGTATTAAAAAAGGCGGGGATTAAAATCTTTTAATATTAGATTGTAATTACATAATCTGAATAAAAAAACACAAAAATTGTTAGATTTCTCCTGCTGATCTTCAATCGCCTTTTTGAGGATGGCGTTCGATAATTGTATGTATTAAAAAAAGGCAGGGATTAAATAATAGTACATTCGAATTATATAATCTGAGTAAAAACATACAAATTGTTAGATTTCTACTGCAGATCTTCAATCGTCAATTTAAAGATGGCGCTCGATAATTTAATGTATTTTTAATTGTCATGAACAGTTTATAAGAAGAATAAAAACCATCAAAGAAATAACTCAAATTATAAACGGAACAATTGACTAGCAAAAGCTTTGTAATGTGAAATGGGCGGTTACACGTAATTAACTCGGTGGGTGATTTCGCCCGTGTTAATAATATGGTTGAAAGTAATTTTCTCGATGAAAAACATTGTCGTCATTTCAACCGATGGACGTCTACAACTGCTGGCAAGCTTTTTCTAAGGCTATTTATTGTCTTTGGAGATACTGCACAATGGCTTAATCAATTTGTTAACGCTGCTGTCATATTTTTCAATCGTATTTGTTACTGCCGATACGCATTCTTATACCGCCATAGCTCGTTCAGTAAACCTTTTATATAGGAGGGAGTATAAGTCTTAACAATTTGTATAATGCCAAAAAATGCTCAATTATTTTTAAATTTTGTCAGTTTAGTTTTTTAAAGCCTTGTTAAAAACTTACACTTCTATTGGGCGCGTGCATGAGAAACTTACTAATTTTGCAATCAAACTGATATATAGACATACAAACAGACTTTCACATTTATAATTTTAGTGTGGGTATGAAAATCTTGTATGCTTTGTATATATTCAACAATGCTTCCGCTCTATTTATGTTCTGAATCCGTTGGCTCGATAATTCGTAATTCCATTAAATTTTCATCGGAGAGTATGATAATTAAATAAATACAAAATCGTTTATCACTGAACGTAAGAATTTAAACACCATAAAAATACAGAAAAGTACAGGAAAGAATTTTATTGTAAGTAAAGTAGTGATGAAAAACTAAATTATTGTACATATTATCTTGCTTTTATTTGATTGGCAAAGCATCCTATAAACAACAACCTAGTGTTAATTCCACGGTGTGAAAGCAATTCCAGTAGACTTTTATAGTAAAACCTAGGTCCTTTGGGATGCCTATTTTTATGGTTTCTACTAACTATTACATTCATTGTCACTTCTAGTTTTTATGTTGATGATGCTGATTTCTCTACCGATATCTTGATGTTGTGTTTTGATCACACAGAAACACCCTGAGCATATCCATTTTCCATCGCTTTTTATATTTATCACTATTTTTAATAATTTTAAATTCTTGAATATTTTAATATCTGCTATATCTAATAAATGAGTTAACACAATTATTTATTATGTGTATACAAAAAATATCCTTTAGAGATTGAGCTTTCAAATCAAACAAAATTTCTTAATAACGTAAATTTGAATAATGATATTAAAACTCTAATAATATTAAATTGCGTCTAGCTGTCAAAAAAGTTAAAAACTTAAGCAAACTTAGTAATTATGTTTGCGTGTATAATAAATCTACTAACATTAATGGATAAGTGAAACAATTAACTTAAGTGAAACAATTTTGTTTAGAGTACTAGAAACTTGTATTTTGTATTGTAACCCTTAACAAAGGAAGTAGCGTCATAACCCGACGTCATGTCTGGCCCGTTGGCGCAGTGGATAGTGACCCTATCTTCAGCTGCGCGGGTCGCCGGTTCGATTCCCGCCAGGGGCCAACATTTTCTAAAAACAATTTGTTGGTTCTTCGAGCCTGGGTGTGTATTTGTATTTAAGTATGTATTTAAAATTATATATTTAGATATTTACCAATTGTCCGTAACCCATAACACAAGTATTCAGTTACTTACTTTGAGGATGGACGTCCGTGTGTGTAAGTGTCCCATATATTTATTTATTATAACCGTATCAGCAAACCAATTTGCAGTAAAGTGTATTTCTTTAAATAAAAGCGTACCATAAAATACGCTGGCTGTGAGTGAAGTCATCACGAATCCTCTAGCTTGAACATTCTATGACTAGGCTTACAAAGAACCCAAATTTTTATGCTTCCATGCTATGTACCAATTTAATATGATGTGGCAATATACATACCCAGAGGCACCAAAGTCATATAGTTTTACGTCGACGAAACGAAAAGGTAACGATTTAGTTGGCCGTATTCTTGTACGTTTTAGATCGATATATGACGATCAACAATAGTAAGCCAATAAAGACAATTAAACAAGTGATTTAAATATCAATTTATTATTGATTTCTTAATCCTGAGGTTGGAAAATAGAAGGAGAAAAAATAAAAATTATTTCATTATCGCCTTTACTTGAAACTTATTATAATTAATTTTAATTTATATATTTTTTGCAAAATAATATTATCATAACTTTTGTAAGACTGTTTGTGACCCCGTAAAGATTTTCGTGATTGGGTATATATTTTTACGTTGAACAAAGTAGCAACGTGAATCAATATTTACTCACCAGAATATGTTTTAAACCGGTGTGTTATCTAACCGTAAAATATCTATAATAATATTATGTTACCCTACACGTGTTCAACGAATAATCTTTTATGCGACGACGTTTAATGACACTGTAAGGGGCTATGTTCCACGTGTGCTGAAACTTGAATGCTTGAAAAAGGCTATTAGATTGCCAGTTTAATATATACAATAACATTTTACGGCTAATAAGTTCCATTGAACTCGTTTATATAGGAGTTTTGAGTGGTAGTATTGCAGCTGTAGCATAAAATTATGATTTAGAAATTTATAAATCATTGCGTTGAATCTACTAGCATATAAAACATTAATGTATTACTGGCTTTGCCAGAGGCTTATCCAGTGTCTTAACTTATTCCCGAAGCGAAATTTTAAACATAAAAGTAGTTATTGTAAGTTAACCATAAGAAATAGAGACGTGCTATCCCAGACTTTATTAGTATTTTTATAGAGCTAATTTTTTTTAGTACATTACTTTAGTGTATCAATCAATGTTGGTTTATGCTCCCAATAGGCGAGTTTTTTTTTAAACTGCGCGATCTTTTAGACAAAATTAATATAAAACCGTGGTGTTATATTAACTTGCACCTTGCGAACAATTGCACTACCTTTTAGTAAAAACTTTACAAAAATCCGTTCAGTAGATTTCGAGAAAATCGTGCACATATAAACGGAGAGTTTTTGGGGAATTTATAAACAATATAGTATTAGTAACCAATATTATATTTCATATTTACTTAATATTCATAATTCAATATTTAAGATTTCATTATGGGTTTATTCCTTATGGCAAAAAAATAACTTTTATGTATATTAACGTTTCATGGGCTTTATAGTGCAGAAAATCATCTTAAGATAATATAAATATATTTTTTGCCATATCCGCGTCAGTTTTAAAGATTCATCCGTCTACTGTTTCTTTGCATTCAGAAAGATACATGGCGTGGTCAAGCTGTAAAATATTTATAATCTTTTACACTTGTATCAATACTTCAGTATTTTTATATGGTATGGACATTATTTTTAATGTTATTGGATATTCTCAATATGCGTTATATATTCCTATACAAAAATAGGGAGCTCCATAGAAGATTTCTTCGGAAAGTGGCAAGAAGTTAATCATACGACGCACTGATAGAATAACGGTTGTCTTTGGGATCTTTGCAGCTTTGGTAGACCCGCCACTTAGTGGACGGTCGTAGTCAATAGGGTTGAGGTAGCACTGGATTCGAACAGCAAGAGTGAAAACTAAGGCAGTTATACTTGGAAGATATCTTTATGTGTAGTAGACAATGTCCACAGCTTGAAAAAACAAAAATATAATTTGTATTTTTGTTTTTTCAATATTCAAATTTCTAATTAAAACTCGAAATATTCTTTATTCAAAAAATTGTAAACAAGTGCTTTTGAATCGTCAACTCCACTGCCGGTTCCGAAGGCTGTTCTACCGAGAAGAGCCAACAAGAAACTCGGTGGTTGCTCTTTTCAAATAAATTTCTTATAGCTAGTTACATTTGGTCATTACTATCCTGTACAGGGAAGAGAAGCAGCTATATCCACGCATTTTTATCATCTATATAATCCTCAATAGTATAGTAGGTTTTTTGTATCAGCCTCCCTTTTACAGTGTTTTTAAACTGCTGTAGAGATAAAGACAAAATCGATTGCGTAATTTTATTATAGAATCTTATACTCAAACCCTTGGGGGTTTGAGTATAAGTACGTTTGGACGTACTTATTTACTTTTGCAAGGCGCAAAGCAGGAACCGCAAGCGTATGTCAGTTCCTACTTTGTCTATTATATACATCGCCAATGTTTTTATAATTATGTATATTCTTATGCAAAAACATTAAATTTTCTAAAAATTACTATAAAGCCAAAGTAAGAATACCTATTTCCTTAAACTTCTCTCGCAGGGAATCACGCGGACTTAAAATGTAAATTCCACGAATGGCAATTTCCGCGCATTTACCCCCTAACAATATTCCATAAGACATAATGCTATGGAAGTAAGCAAAATAAACAAGTTTTGCTGTTTCGACGTCTGTAGCAAAATAAACAAGTTTTGCTGTTTCGACGTCTGTAGCAAAATAAACAAGTTTTGCTGTTTCTACGTCTGTAAACGTCTTATCTTTCGGACAGCGTAGGCCGCTGAACTAAGTTTACCTGCAATAGTTGTATATACAAGTTGTATTTATATACAAAGGAACTGATGAGGTTCGAAAGAATTCTGGATTTTTATTACGTATGTCACCAGTAATATAAATAGACTAGTCCTAGTTGTATAAAAAGCTGTAAAAAAGTTTTAAGGTAAATCCTATCCTATCCTGCGCGATAACATTTCCAATATGAAAATTTCAAGTTTAATGTCAATCAGGATTTAATATTATATCATAAAATGTTATTTATATGCCATTAGCGCTTCAACGGCAGGCGAGGAATCGGCTTGAGCTTTGGAGTTTGGAAGCTCACATTATAGTTTATGCGTAGTATAAAATAAACTTTTATGTTATCTTGTATTGAATACTTTATGATATTTGCATATTATCATTATCTTATGCTATTCCAATTCAAAAATACTAGTCCAGTTTCCTAGATATAACTAGTCGTACACGCAAGTTTGTCAAAATATACTCAACTATGTAATTAATTATGTGCTTTTTTTCCTGTTCTTGAAAATAAAAGTTTGTTCTACATGTTACTTAGGGACATACGTTTTAATTGTACTAGACAAGGTAACAGACACACAAGCAGGTTTTAACATTTAATATATAACAGAGATTATGCGAAACTATAAAATAATATCAAAAATTATGTTAATTGACTCATGAAAAAAGAATGCTTGGTTTTAACACTCTCGTATCACATTAAAGTGCTTTTGCTGGAAAGTTAGTAACTATTAATAATTTTACTTATATAGCTGCAAAAACGGATCTTTATTTCATTATTTAAAGATTTACAGAATGAAAAAAAACCTAAGAAAATCTTTCTTACTTTGAAAAGTGATTCCATCTTTTTTAAATAAATATTCAATGACTTCTATGAAGCTTAAGAAAAATCTTGATCTCTTCATAACAATCGATTCATAGGGATAGTGGGTATTGTGAAAAATAACAAAGGCGGACGTAAAATTGTTCGTTCGGAAAAACGACGTTGAAAGAGGTCGGAGGCAGTATTCGTATTCAAGGCAAATATCAGGGCGTGTTCGGGACAGCCGGTATTCAATGTTTTACGCCCTGTCAGTACCTTCACGTTAATAGGCTGTCGTTACTTCACTTCTTTTTATAAAAGACTCGTTATCCATACAGTGACTTAACGTTTTACACATTTGTTATAATTCCTAAGTCAAACTCGATTATCTGGCTTTGTCCACAATGTTATGACATTTAATCTTTGATTACGAAATAGCAAATATCAAGAGTTATAAAATACACGAAAATTACCCCAATTAAAAATAATGATTTAGAAGCAGGGGTTTTTAGTCTAGTTTTCTAGTATTATTTTGCGAGTCATGCTTCGCCTATCAGTCAAGAAAGCTATTTTACTCTGTAGGAATTCTAATCAAACTTACACAGCACTCCAGAGAGTAACAAACTACGCGTAATGAGTTTGGTGAACTTTATAGGAGCAAGGTATCTAGCGCGGTGCGATTAGCTAATATCGATTTGGTATTAAAACGATCTAAGACAAAGTATCCAGCAAGAATTTTCATTCTGAAAATTTACTTTCGCTGTTTAATTATCATTAAGGGATCTTTTATAAAGTTTTTGCGTAGTAAAAATTAAGAACGACCCTTGTCTTAAAACAATTACGTAAATTTTGTCGACATGGACACTAAATGCTTTATTAACTCAATGACAAAATTTAAATAGCCAAGAGGTGAACAAAATATTTATCTTTATATTCGAAATTTTAATATTTATAAATATTAACGCAATGAATATTAACGCGGATTAATGAATAATATACAGGTTTTAACAATTCCTTTATAACAAAAACATAAGAATGTTATCATCAAACATTTGTGAAATTGAGCAACATAAAAGATCCGTTATCTGTTTGTCAAACAAATTTTCGATATAAAATGTTCAACCCTTCCATTAAATTTAAATATTACTTTTGTCATCTGTACTTTACGTTAAAATAATTACTATTTAAGCAGAAGCACATTTCAAGCCCTTACTCATCACTTCGTAAGAGATATAAAGACCTCATGAATAAGTGAGCTGTATGGGTTTAAAACTAGTCGCGCTCACCCGATAAATAAGACGTGAGTATAGCTTGATTCTATACATTTACCATTACTCACGATAGTCTAAGAAGGTAAGATAAGAAGTTCGAACAATGAATACATATTGCTGTTTAATGTGTAAAATTATTAGTGATGAGTTTTTTTTGGCCGCGACGTGGCAGTGTAGTCATCATGATGTCGAAATTTTGAAAGAACTCTTCGTTAACCCCTTTTCTCTTCTGGTTGACAACCTGTTTCATTTACAGGTCCAAGGGACCGCCAAGTACAATCTTTAATATATATATATTTTTAATATATGGGACACTTACACAAACGGTCGTCCGTCCAACTTAATGCCTGTGTTATGGGTGACAGACAACTGGTACATACTACATATATAATTTTAAATCGGATCGGCCAATAGTGTCGATCCTTCGCATGCATGATCGTTCCCAGACGCCAGAGGTGGTTAGCAATGTTATTAATGACAGTACAATTTATGATGAAAGTTAAATGTTTATAGCACCTTATCAAAACTCAATAAAAAGTATGAAAGTAAACGACGCGTATGTAATATTTTTGGATTTATTTTGCTTTAGTATGTAAATTTCGTGCTCATCAAAGCCGGATAGGGCAGCGGATGGAAAAATCTGCATATTAAAGCCCGTTCTTGATGAACGCTAACATAAAACGAATTTTTCTACCTTTAATAAATATAAAGTTAGCAATATATATATACATGAAACGCCGTGATAAAAATTGTATAAAAAATGAGGCTCTAATGCGAATTGGTAGATTACGTATTATATCCCCAGAATTCTCTAGAGATACGCAGGCTTTCCTCACGATCTTTTCCTTTACTGAAAAGCGTGTGCTAAATTGCAAATATTAATTAGACACACAAGTTTTAATAAAAAAAACTCATTGGTGCCTGTTCGGGGTTTGCAACCGTGACCCCCTCAAAAGAAGCGCACGATCGTTCCACTGGGCTAAAATAGCGTTTTTTTAAAATAATTCTTTTAAAAATGCATGGGCCTAAATTATCTCCGGTATACAAGTATGTGTCAACTATTTAAGTGAATTGATGCAATGTCGTGGGTTCTACGAGTAGGTATATAGGGCTGTAACCTATGACATTATGTCCGATGAAAGAGGATATCGTTCCCTAAATTTTCGTATGCAGTATTGGGTTTGAAACCAGTTTAATAAATATTTTGCATCCTGGGATATTGATGGGAGGTGGATTTCACAAATATTTTATCATTTTCCTAGTTTTTAAAATGACAATAAAATGATATTATTATTCCGGGGAAAATTATTTTTACCTACACAGGTACTTTACAAATGTACAAGCAGAGATATCATTAGCGCTCATGCGAGGCAAATGCGAGTTATTTTCCATGCCAGTGCCAGCCTCTGCATACAAACAGAATCTCAAATAGCGGAAATTTTACCGAAGTGAATATTATACACGTAATGAGATATTTTTATGTGTAATGTTTTGAGGTTTACGATATTTGTAGTAACCAAGTTGCTACAAATTTCGTTAGGGTTAATTATATTGTTTTGAGTAAACGTGAAGTGAAAAAAGTAAAGTGAGTGGGGGGGGAGATAGATTATTTCCGTATCAGGCGTGTATATGTTGATAAGGCGACTTACGTCCTATCGCACATACAAACTTGTGAATATGCGGCGACTAAATTAAGTCGACCCGTCGTGTGATATCCGGCTGAGTAGAATACACCACCCTCATTTCTTACCGAGGATTCGTAATATGCGACTAAGGTAAGTTGACATCAGGCAGGCGGCCGGTTCTAAAATACGTAGCCAAATCATTTAAAAACATGTTTGTAATATGTTGTGCCCACCCCACTTGAGTGCGATAAGTGCAGGAGGATGATGATACAAACTTGTGAATTTTTAAATAACTCTTTTTATTGTATACTAATTATCGTAAACCTATTATTTATGGATTCTCTGAATATTGTCTGCTTTGGATTTATTAAGTTTTTCACTTCTGGTACGGATTTATTTTAAATTAATAAATAAAGAACAAAGCCAGGTAAATTTAAATACCCTTTGTCCTCCTACTTTAATTCTAGATTGTGGTAAATATTTTTCATCAAAATAGGTGAATTTGACAAATATTTGGATGGCTTTCTATTAATTTCTATTAATTCCTATTAATTAATTTCTATTAATTTTCTATTAATGTATGGTTTTAGTGGTAGACCGACTGAGCAACAGAAGAGTTTTTTCAAATTTGTATTTCATAAACACGTAATATGTATCAATAACAATTATGATGTGTTATTAGTAGTTTAAAAGTATAATATTTTATTAATAATGGAAATGATTGATGAAATCTTTTATTTAAAATTAAATATTTACATTAAGCTGTGATAGCCCAGCGGTGACACCGTGTGATTCTTTCCAAGGGAGTCACCGATGAGTTTATTAATTTAAAATATGTGCCTAATTGTTAAATGCAATTTATTACACGCTTTTAGGTGGAGGAAATCACCGTGAGGAAACCTGCATATCTTTAGAGAATTCTGGAGATCTGTGTAACTTACCAATCCGCATTGCAGCAGCGTGGTTGGTCATAGCTCCAACCCTTTCTCTAAAAACGGAGAGAGGCGGCCTATGCCCAGCAGTGGAATATAAGGAGGCCGTTACTTACTACTTTTTTCCCACAACATAATCGCTATATTAACATAGTCCACCGCGCTTAGATAACGTTTAAATTTGAGAAAACTTACTGAGAAATGCTTCCATCTTACACCGTATTTAGTTAAATAATTTATTAAAATATTTTTTTTTACTTGAACCTCGGAATTAAATAACGCGAAAAATTGCTATTATGCAGCTGAAGCTAAAGTTTGAACTACTACTCCAACTTGTTTCAGTTTGCAACTTTATTATTAAAACGCGAGGTGGTAAAAAGTTTGTTTAAACTCTATAAAATTTTCCTTGCGTAAGCACATCATTAGTTTTGATATTCAATTATTTTTTATCCTTTCAGTTTAATAATTTGAATAGTCTTAAATTTTGTGTAAAATGATGAAACTGGTCTTATTTGAAAGTTGTATTATATTTGATTAATTGATTGATCTTTGAGTCCTCATTTGGACATTTGACACATCACGGAATGACATATAAAATAATAATCACCAATAACAATATAAAAGGTAATGTACGAAATTTTGGAAATGTAAGAAGCAAACGCGGTCTGCGGTATCTATCTGTGATCAAATTAAAAATTATGTTATGATAATACGGTTCCGAAACGTTGTCGCTGAATATAGGCCTCATGAGGAAAGGTCTGATATACTCAGCGGGCGGAGTTATGATAGGAGCATATCTATAGTATAGTGCGGGGAACGGATGGTCGTTTGGGTCTTAATGTAGTGGAATGGCAACCTAGCGCTGTAAAACACAATGTCGTTAGAACCCTCTACGAGGTGCACTGACGATATAAAAAGGGGGGGGGGCGCGGAGCTGCTGGATCCAAGCGGCACAAGATCCTGTGGTGTGGAGATCCCGTCAAGCAGTGGACGTCTTTTGGTTGACAAATAAAAGGAAGTAGAGAAGGTTATACATAGTAGAGCGAAGTTGAACTGGTGGGAAATATAGTATAACTGTTAGCACTAGAAAGAATAGCTATTGGCACTACCATTAGAATCCCCATCGCCTGATTAGAATCTAAACGTATACTTTTCCCTGTATGTGATATTTCAATAAAACTGAGAACGGTTGTAGCAGAAACGAGGATTATTTTGGAATTGAATTTGAACACAACTTGGAATTAAAATGTTCATCCAGATCTCACCGCCTCGCGCACTGAGACGGTGGATAACAAGGCTTAGAAACCTTCCGACAGAAAACCTTTCCCACGTATGTTATATTGGGTTTACCAAACAAAAGGTTACCGTGAATGAAATAAATAAAATTTCGGGTTTTATTGCTTTCGTAATTTTATTTATTATACCTTATGTACATGGACTCACTTGAAGTGCCATTGATATTTCATAAAATAGGAATAAATGTAAACAATATAATTCTCATAATATTTTTTAACCAAGGTGCCACATGATGCTTTAGTCATCAATTCAATTTGATGAGGCATTTTTTTAAGTTTTTTAAAATTGACATTCAGATTCATAGAGTTATTATACTAGAGTAGGGAAGCTAACCTAAAATGTGCCATATAACAATAAAAAGAAAGCAAATAATTGTGTATATCTCTCTCTTTTTTATGTGTATACTGAAAGACGAAGTATACGAGTCTCATCTTCCCTCTTATTATTTTTTGTGTAACTCTTCGCTTCAAACCTGTCTATGGCTTACGCTAGTCTGCCACATATAACCGTATACCATATATAACCGTATAATAAACCATATAAACCGACATTCTATCTCTATTATAGATCTCTATTATTGTCTCTATTATTATTATATGAACGACTTTCAATTGCATTAGTAATTTTACTAAATACGTAAATAGCACAACTTTTTAATTATATACTTCTGGCTTAGACCCTAAAGTTCGTGCTGGTGTATAATTTTAAAGGGTAAATTACTTTTTACAGTTTGAATCAACCTTAATTTTGCATTACGGATATCATTATAATAAAAATTTAGGTAAAAAATATGCGATCAAAGAAGACTATATTTCTTACATCGCAAAACTTTTACATTAAAGACGCTTCATATTAGTTTTTATTACACTTGACTGTTCAAATTTGTATGATGAAAATTTTATCGTTGGTTTTATTTTAGATTTTTTTTCCCAGCAATATTTATTGCAACCGTCACGACTTATAATGTTTTGTTTAGTTTAAATAATTATATCGGTTTAAAATGTTCAGTTGTTATTCAGTATATTTCTATAATAAAAATATATCAATTGCGAAAATGTTAAATTATTTATGAAATAGAAGTTCAGAAGAATATCGCTCACAGGCGATGGCCATATTCAAGTCATTCTTATTCTTATTAAGATGAAAGATGTCACCAGGAAAGAGAATCTTCAACAAGACATATACGAAGTATTCATATACGAAAAAATGTACACTGTAACGTTTAAAATATTCTGCAATAGCTAGTTACCGTTCTATTGGCAAAGCCAATCGGTAATTTAGCATTTCAATATGACCTTGTAGCAATAAGGGCTTTTTACCTAACACAAAAATAAGAGAAAAAGAAATTTTCTTTAGTTCGCAACAACAATCCAATAAATCCCGAAATACAAAAATATAATTTCATTATTAATTTTTAAAGATTCCTTTACTGTTTCTCTTCACATAAATTCAAATTCAAATTCAAATTCAAAATATTCTTTATTCAAGTAAACTTGTAAACAAGTGCTTTTGAATCGTCAACTTTACTGCTGGTTCGGAAAGCCGTCCTACCGAGAAGAGCCAGCAAGAAACTCGGTGGAGCTCTTTTAAAAAAGAAGATTCTTAATACTAATTACATTTTGTCATAGCTATCCTGCGCAAGGTCAAAGAGCAGCTATATCCACGCATTCCTATCATCAATGTAAGCCTCCACGGTATAATAGGCTTTCTGTATCAGCCTCTTTTTAACAGTATTTTTAAATTGCTGTAATGGCAAAGTTAAAATTGATTGTGGAATTTTGTTATAGAATCTTATACCCAAACCCACAAACGACTTACGTACTCTTACAAGGCGCAAAGCAGGAGCCGCAAGCTTATGTCGGTTCCTACTTTGTCTATTATATACATCGCCAATCTTTTTATAATTATGTATATTTTTATGCACAAAAATCAAATTGCTAAAAATATACTGTGAAGCTAACGTAAGAATACCTGTTTCCTTAAACTTCTCTCGCAGGGACTCACGCGAATTCAAATTATAAATGCCACGTATGGCTCTTTTTTGCAATACAAAAATTTTCTCAATATAAATAACAATAATAACAATTGTCATAGTGCAATTCATAAGGCTACAAATAAAAGTGGTGTGAGAGACTGATCTCTGCACCTAGGTGACCTGTGTTATAGACAACCAGGCTCTCACCCTCGAACATCATAAGAAATCATAAAAAAATTACGATTGTATAAAAGGGGAAACAATTAAACTTGACATACTATGTATATAGTTAGTTGGATATATCATCATTTACGTGCATGAGTGTGAGCGTGTGTGTGATTGTGAGCAAGAGTGAATGTGTTTTCATATGTGTACGTGTGTGTGAAAGGGATTTTATTATTGAATGTATGGTAGCTTACAATGCTTATCAAACCTTCAGTTTCATTGTAGTTAAGATTATTTAACCACGTAAGTACGTTAGTTACGCCTACCTATTATTTTACTACCTATTATATTACTTATAAATTACTTTATAATAATACTAAATATATTTTATTATTCTTCGTTTCAATTTAATTATCACTTAATTTGACAGCTTAGATAACAGTCAAGTGCTTCCCAATAATTTATAGACAAAAAAACCTCTTTCATAATCCATTTTCCAGATGAATTGGTGATAAGGGATATGTCCTTGCCCCACTGAATACGCCGCTCGTAAAGGGCCTGAAAAATCTTGTCGGTGAAAAAAAACATGGAGTTACTTTGAACAATACAGAACAAAGCACTTTTAACTAGAAGAAACATTTTATATTGTCTTTAAAAAAGTACAACGAAACTTTCAGGGAGCTTAGTAGGTCAGCAATGTTTTAAATATGCATATCGCTTTCGGCAGATGTGAATGTCTATTGCGCTTGTTAAAAAGGGTACAAAGGGGAAGACAAAATAAAAACAAATCTTCTTACGCTTCTATATTTTTTAAGATTTAAGATACGCAGGGCAGCTTATTCCAAAGTTGATGGTGAGTAGCGACTTTATGGTAAGGCCTCAATAGAGTCAGCCAGAGCAGTATTCTCTAAATATATTAACATCGCGTCACCATATTCTTTATTATAAGTTGTGATTGGTGGTATTTGTCAGATGCATATTTTATGAATACTTTCAAAAGTATTTTACTATATTTTATAAAGTAAATAGGAAATATATATAATGCTAAATGTAGAGTGACTACAACGTTTTCATACCTGTAACATGCATGGATTCCACGATTCTATCTCCTGATGATGCTGCGGGGCGAAACTATTGTCGAGTTTGTGATAGTGAACGTGTGTAGTGCTTGTGAATTGTTCTGGCGATAGTGGAGGTTTGTGCATGTGTTTTTAACGAATGCTGCATGTTCCAGGTACGAAAACGTATAGTCCACTCTACATTTAGCATTATCTACATATTGCCTATTTACTAAATCGCGGACTATAGCAAAATAATTTTACTATTACTTTTGTATTATTGATCTCCGCAAAGTAACGCCTAATTCTATAAATTATTTGAATACCTTCACATCATACAATTTTTTTTAAACAGCTTTTTTTAATGTTCTTTTTTCTCCTGCCCCTATCTGACTCTAAGTATGGTTGGCACAACATGTTTTTTCCTCTTCCTCTGGTTACACAAACATCCACATTCATATTTAACACTCGATTGTTCACATAATTTTCATCTCTCCTCATTACATATATACACCATCCCAATCTTGCACCTCTCGTCTTCTCTATAATGGGCGCAAATTTCAGACTTACATATTCATTTCGTATTTTATCCAATCTTGTCATACCACCCACATTCTCATCTCATTTGCGTGCACTCTTCTTTTATCCGTCTTTTTCATTGCCTTCAAGCATCCCGAATGAGCTGTGATAGCCCAGCGGTGAGACCGTGCGACTCTTTCGAGGGGAACACGAGTTCGAACCCGGGCAGGCACCAATGAGTTTTTCTATTAAAACTCATGTGTCTAATTGATAAATGCAATTTATCACACGCCTTTAACGGTGAAGGAAAACATCGTGAGGAAACCTGCATATCTCTAGAGAATTCTGGAGATATGTGTAACCTACCAATCCGCATTGGAGCAGCGTGGTAGGTCTTAGCTCCAACCCTTCTCTCCAGAAACGGAGAGAAGAGGCCTATTCCCAGCAGTGGGATTGTAACAGGCTGGAACCTACAAGCATCCCGAATGCTTGTTGTGTGGCCACATATTGTTCCTGATACTAACCACTACGGTTTTTTCTTTAATATATCCTATATATTCTATAATGTGTAGAGCTCAATATTCAGCAAAACAAATTTACTTTGTGTATCAATAATACTTACTTACTCCTAAATTGCGTTAGGTATTTAAATTAAAGTTCTAATTACAATAAGTCCTAATTTAATTAATTAATTGTGCGTAAATTGTACTTCTTAATAATAAAACTTTTATTCGAATGAAAATTGTATATTTTCAGTGTCGTAAAATAAATTCAACGGTTCCATTTTGTAATTTGTTCTGCGAGAAAGAAACTAGGTAAGCTAACTGAAAATTCGATTTAACTCGTAACTAGCCGCAATCGCTGTCTGGATTCGATTCCCAGACTCCTTGAATGGTAATTGCATTTGCAATTCTGCAGCTATTCATTATATTCTATAGATCCTATTTGAATTAACTTTTTTATTTGCGAGCATTGAGTATGCCTAAGTTTATTTGGTTTGTAATTGTGCTGATTACGTACTTAATTAAAGTTAGTTGTAGTATTTTATAATTCGTTGATGTAACAAGCAACTTAAATATCCTGGGTTTGGAAAATTATGCTTTTTTTTAAAAAAAAATCCTTAATGCCTGACCAGCAAAATCTGCGAACAGCATCTGTTCTGTAATTACTTATAACTAAGAAACTTAGTCACTGACTTTGGGTGCCAGACATCTCAAAGCGAGACAAGGAGTCAACTTTAATAGTTATCGCAGTCAAATAAAAATTACTAACATAGCTTAGCGCGAACTTGTAGTGGTGAAATTAATGTTGAGATCGTAAGCAATGATCCGATGTTGGGGTCCTAAGAAAAGGGAGTAAATATATTTATTTATTGAAACCACCACACCACACCAAAGTTCAAGGTACAGTACTATAGTATATGTGAAATGATGAAATTACATTACCTCACTGCGACTTATTTCCATGCCGTTGGTTTCCATCGTAATTAAGTTAAAATAACATAAAACACGTATCTGATTTTATTTATAACCATAGTGATAGAGTTAAAATGTATGAAATAAAATAAATGATACAACTGACACCGATCCCTGCAGATGTCATAACTTTATCGTGTTTGCATTATTTCACAGTCGGCTGATCGCTCGAATTTGCGTGCGAATGTGACACGAATATTTTATCACAGAAAATTTACTGCCAAGAGAATATTTTTCCAAAAGCCACAGATTCATATCCCGTTCGTCCGTAGTAATTATCACATTTTGGTTTGGATATAATTTCGATGCTTTCTGATATTTTTGAAAATATTGCGAAATAATTTGTCAATTTGCTATCTAAATATGTTACAAGATTTTTCAATACATGTAGTGTATAGCGTTGACTCCATTTTAGCACAAAGTATCAGCTTATGGATTCAATGCATAAACGCTGGATTCTTGGGATCATTCCTGCAGGCCAACCATGAACTCTTATTTCTACTCAATTGAAGACGTAAACTAAATTGTTTTGCTTTTTCATACCATGACGTCTTAAAGACGCACTCTTTAAGTCGTTGGCGATTGAGCGTTCGGGATGCGTCCTAAAAACATGTGAGTAAAAGAGACAGTGTTATCTATGGTTCATATAACGTTATCCTTTTCAAACATTACGACCCCAATGCAATCCACACTTCATGGTACGAAAAGTAAGCGGTTCGGTTTAGGTACTGACTTGGAATTTAATCGTTATGTAAAGTTCATGGTAGACCTAGCGATGGGCATGATTTTTATAGTACTAGCGTCTAAGTAATAATAGTTTCGTTGTAAATTAGTAAATAAAAAATGTAATATGTTTCGATTAATTACATACTAATACGAAGTGTTGTTAACGTATAAAGAATGATTAAAAAGTGCTATTTATTGTATAAACAAATTTCTTTAATAATATTTGTTTGTTTCAATTTTGGAAGTCTTTATGAACTTTAGAACGTGACCGGAAGCCTGAATAACTTTTAGCTCGCTATAGAAATAATTTCATCTTAAGGCAGGTTTATGGCAACAAGTACCTACCTTTTTTTATTCTTATTGAAGGACTTAATTTAGGTTAAAAAATAGGCTAAAAAGGCTAAAAAATGTTTCGGAAGGTATTGTGATATAAAATTTATTTGATAATACAATATAAAAAACAATACGTTTAAGCTTACGTGGTGGTCCATACAATGCAAAATGTATATAGGTAATTGAGTATATTTATAATTAAACATGTCATGAAAATTTACGGGTTCGACCAGTTTCAAAACCGTGCTTGTTAATGAACTCGTTTTCAGTTCAAGCTTTCTTGTTAATGCTTCTACGGAACAATATTAATATAATATTATTCTTTTAATTAAAATATGCGCATACCGCAATGACCGAATAGAGAGAGCACGTGATTCTAATCAGGACTTCGTAGGTTCGCACCTCGGGCAGGCTCAGTTGACTTCTGTAGTAACTTGTATACGTAATTGATATTTACTATTTGTAATGCGCTTTTCGGTGAACGAAAACATCATAAGAACCCACATAACTTTAAAAATTTTTGTAATATGCGTATACATCAGAATTGCATTGGAAAAGCATGATGACTCTAAGCTCCAAATTTTTTTTCTAAAATGACAGAGAAGATAAAAGTAATGTGTCGCTACTTTGTTTACTTTTTATTACGTAATTTAAAACTAACATATAAGTAAATAAATAAATACATGGGACAATTACAACAACAGTCGACTGTCCGCAATATAAGTTACTTAATACTTGTGTTATGTAGTTTTAAATAAATACTTAAATACAATAGATTAGAAGAACCAACCAATTGATTTTAGAAATGTTTGCTCTCATCGGGAATTGAACCCGTCACAGCCTGCGTCAACAGGCTAGTCAAAATACAAATATATGGGCTCAGGTCTTAAAAACGTACTATTTATAATTTATTAATGTAATTTCTTTTTTCTACACTTATTTTTCAAAATTTAATAATGAAATAAATCCCACCGTAGATATTAAACAAGTAATATATTCATGATCCTCTGACGGAAGCAAGGGATAAGTAGAGTCGCTAATACCTTGAATAGCGTGAAGACGACACTGCGCTTCGGTGTCGAGGACGGCTAAAGCTGAGTGATGATGAATGAATGAATGAATGATAAATTGCACTAAACTTTTCATGAGATTATATATCATGAAAGCAGTTTTAAGACGTCTGAATATGGTCTTTCATTTTGTTTTTAACTCTCAAACAAATATTTTGTAAATCTCATTCCTTCAATTAATTTATAAGTATTCTTAAAATTTTATTTTTCAAATTCAAATTCAAAATATTCTTTATTCAAGTAAACTTGTAAACAAGTGCTTTTGAATCGTCAACTTTACTGCTGGTTCGGAAAGCTGTTCCTACCGAGAAGAGCCAGCAAGAAACTCGGCGGTTGCTCTTTTTAAAATATAAATCTTAGAACTAGTTACACTTATTTATTACTGTCTTGTACAGGGTAGAAGCGCAACTATATCCACACATCCTTGGATTCCTTGTCTATTATATACATCACCTCTCGTTTTATAATACTTTATATTTTTATGTACAAAATTTACATTGTTTAAAATATACTGTGGAGCATATGTAAGAATACCTATTTCCTTAAACTTCTCTCGCAGGGAATCACGCGGACTTAAATTGTAGATGGCTCGTATGGCTCTTTTATGTAATACGAAAATTTTTCACTAGCCTTGCATTTACCCCACAGCAATATTCCATAAGATACAATGCTATGGAAGTAAGCAAAATAAACAAGTTTTGCTGTTTCGACATCTGTAAATTGTCTTATCTTTCGAACAGCGTAGGCTGCTGAACTAAGTTTCCCTGCAAGAGTTTTTATGTGTGTGCTTCATTGGAGTTTTGAATCCAAGGTTACTCCCAAAAATACAGTTATATTTTCTGTTTTCAGTGGTACATTATTTATGGAGAGTCTATTTGTTGTTTTTGCAGCATTAGGTAATGCAAATTAAATACAATTTGTTTTCTTAGAGTTTAGTACCAAATTATTTACCCTGAACTAATGCGCTACTTGCGATAAACCACTGTTTACTTCGTCAATATTATGGTCATTTCTATTTACTTTAAAAATTAAAGATGTATCATCCGCAAACAGTACAATATCGCAAATATTATGAATGAAATATGGTAAATCATTCATATAAACTAAAAACAGAAAAGCGCACTGTCTTTAATACCATAATGGACAAGCTTTAACAATAAAGTCTCGTGTTGAACGCAATCAAATGCTTATATGGCATTTTGTGATCTGTCCCACGCATCGAAGATATGTTTCAACAACTTAACTCCCGCATCCGTTGTAGACCGACCCTTAGAAAACCCATACTGCTCAGGATGAAGTATGTTATTTGAATTAAAATGCTGGAGCAGTTGATTAAGGATGATCTTTTCAAAAACCTTGCTTAGAGTTGGCAAGACTGAAATGGGCCTATAGTTGTTAGGGTCGTTCTTATCACCGGACTTAAAAAGAGGGATTAATTTACTATATTTCATTAAATTTGGAAATATCCCTGTGTCTACAGATTTGTTAAAGATCTTGGCCATAATTGGGGCGATAATTTTAATAATATTATTAATTAATTTTACTGACATTCCCCATAGATCAGTTGTTATTTTAATATTTAAAGTTTTAAAATTTTTGACAATATCGTATGGGGAAATATGTTCAAATTTAAAATTAACATTGCACTCCGTGACGCTATCCTTTAAAACATTAAAAGCTTCCATTGGGGATGAGTTTATTGAGCTAGTGGTGGAAATGGATATATTCTGAAAGAAATGCTCAAATGCACTAGCCACTCCTGTATCTGAATCAATAAGTTCATTCCCAATTTTAAGCTCAATGGCAGATTTATGCGTTTTATGTCTGCCTGTTTCATCGCTTATAATCCCAGGATGTTTTTATTTTATTTTTAGAGTTAGTTATTTTGTTTTTAATGTGAAGAGATTTGGCCTGTGTGCAGACATTTCTAAACGTTTTAGAATATTTTTTTACATATTTTAGGAATGTGGGGGATTGATTATATTGTTTTTTTGCATACAGATCAAATAACTTGTTCCTACTCTTATAAATGCCATTAGTGGCCCATTCGCTAAACCTAAGATTTTTGAACACTCTTTTTTCTATAATATTAAAAGTCTAATTAAACTCACAACCGATCATTCCAAAGAGGGCATTAAAAAGTTCATCTGAGCTACCGCGCCTTTTGTCGAATTTAGATATTTTTGATGATATTTTTAATTGAAGTCGCTTTATTTTATGGGAAGTGATAGGCCTGCACTTGATAAATTAACACTTGATAAATTTTAAAGTGACAGTTCATGTTTTGGTCACTCGAATCGATACTTATTACATCGCCATACAATTCGACCAAATTGTTAAATATGAGTTCTGTGCATTGATTATTTATGGGACAGAATTAAAGCCCCATTAGATTCCTTAAATAAACTCATTTGTAAGTAACGGTTTCTTACTTTCCTTCTATTATGGTCTCGTTTAGAATAGAAGAGAAGGCCTTAGCTAAGGCTCACGACTTTGCTCCATTGCGGATTGGGAGGTCAGACATATCTCAATAATTCTATACGGATACCTATTACGATCAATTTACAGTAAAGAGAATAATGAATTTTATATATTGGTAAAGCACACAAGTTTTTATAGAAAACCCATAGACGCTTACTAGACCAGTATGTAAATTTTAAGATTAATTTCGAACCAATTAGAAGTGTATACGGCTTAAATGAGGCTAAAATTATAAATTGGTCTTCTTGTGTCAAACAAAACTATCTTGGCTCTGTCAGCTATTGTAATAAAAATAAATTACCATTTCTTATTAACGTACTATCAAATAAGCCGAAGATAATACAGAATATATTTGCATTTGTTAAAGTCTTGCGTTTTTTTCTTTATTTAAAACACAAAGGACAAAGCCTATTATGCTTGTAAAATCCATACCAATTACAAGGAATGAGATGGCAAACGAAAACATCAAAGTCCTCTTTTCGTGTAGTCCTAAGTAAATAGCTATTTAAAATATTTAGCGGAATTATTTTACTTTTGCCAAAATTAGAAAAGTTTCTTTTGTTTTTTTTTGTTTACCTTACGTATAATACTTTTACGAGTAGGGTTATAATTAAATAGTACTTTCGCCTTGGCCGACAACGAATTCCGAGTTTTGTTATACTTATAAATAAAATATGTAATGGGTAATATGGGACATTTACACACACGATTTTCCGTCAAGTAAGTAACTTAATACTTGTGTTATGGGTGACGGACAACTGGTAGATGTGCTACATATATAAAGTTAAATATATACTTAAATACAAATAAACACTCAGGCTCGAAGAACCAACGAATTGTTTATAGAAAATGTAGGTCTACGGCGGGAATCGAATCCGTGACCCACGGAGTTAAAGGCAGGGTAACTGCGCCAACGGGTCAGTCGAGAGACTTATATGCTTCGAGATGATTATTCGTAATAAAAAAACAATTATGAAATTTATATATCAGTGCGCGCCATACGCTCGTATAGTGCGGATGTGTTGTAGTTTACTACTTGTCGCGTCGTTTACTCTGTACGAAATACGGCCGCGCGCGGCCACACCTGAACGTGCGGGGCCATTGGCGGCGGCCAGCCATATGGTGCGTCATAATGCAGTTCGATAACATTTTTCAAAGCGGGGAGAATGTTAGTAATATTGCGAATACAGAAGACTTTATGATCAGGGATACGGACAGCGTGGATAATGAATCGATTCAGTCATATTTACAAAATGACGATATTTTTAGAAGAGGGAACAAACGCACAAGGGAGCCTGAGCCGGGTAATGACTGGGTAACTGTAAATAGATACGGCAAGAGAAAATTGAGGATAAGGTCAAGGAAAGAAGTTGAAGACTTACAAGATGATAAAATAGAAGTAGCTATATACTCTAAGGAATTGATGCCAAAACAATTTCAGCTTGCAAAATTACTTAGAAAAGAAGATATAATGGATATCTTAAGAATCAAGTACGTTAATCCATACAAAGTTCTCGTTCAATTTATTAAAGTAGAAAGCGCCGAGAAATTAATATCCTGTAGTGCTTTTTTGGAAAGTGGTTGGAGAATACAAAAAACCTTCGAAGTAGCCTTGTCGTATGGGATCATTAGGAATGTGGAGATTGAATTATCTGAGGATGAAATCAAAGAAAACATAAATTCAGAAAGTGATTTAGTATCCGTTAAAAGACTTATGAAAAGGGATGAAGATGAGACTACTTGGTCCGCAAGTGAAACTGTACGCTTAGGATTTCAAGGATCACGTCTTCCCCCATATGTATATGTGTATGATGTGAGGGTTAGAATAGAACCATTTATTTTCTCTGTGTCGCAATGTTCAAAATGCTGGCGCTATGGACATAACAGAAAAATCTGTCCAAATAAGAAAAGTATATGTCCAAAGTGTAGAGGGAACCATACTAACTGTGAAGCTACCAGTTTTAAGTGCATTAATTGTTCGGGCTCTCATTTAGCCCTTGATAAAATATGCCCTGTATATAAAAAAGAAAAAAATATACGCGAAATAATGTCTCAATTTAATGTTACGTATAAAAAAGCTACCACAATGTACGTACCACCTTCACCTCCAATACCAGAAATATCATTGCCCAAGAATCCTACACACGAAGTTAATTTGTCTCCAGCGATTTCTACGACTTCTCTTCTATTGCAAAGTTACGCTGAGAAGGTTAAGGCTAATAAACCAAGCCATTCTAAGAAAGCTCCAACTAGATATATAGAGCCTAAAATAACGGTTAAAAAGAAACCTTCTACTAAAATGGAGTTTAATGAGTTTGATAATATAGAGAGAGAAACTACGATACATGGGGGTACAACTCAGTATGGAAAAGAAGAAACTAAGGATTCATGTCCTGAATTATTGCAAAGAATAACTGAAATTTTATTTATGAAGTCATATACTTTGAAGAAGAAGATAATAGAAATTTTGGCCGTAATAGCCGAGTGGTTGATCTCACTTTGTGAAAGTAAATTATTTAGTGTTTCTTTGATTAAACAGTTCTTTAATAGTATAAATGGTGAATAATAGTAAGTTACGGAAACTTACTATTATACAATGGAATGCACAAAGTATCAACAATAAACTAGCAGCTGTCAAACAGTTTTTCTATCAAGAAAAAGTCCATATTGCTGTTGTATGTGAAACTTGGCTAAACGCTGAAACTAACTTAAAAATGAATGGTTACAATATACATCGCCAAGATAGGTCGGATGGTTATGGAGGTATTGCAATCTTCACTCATCATTCTATTAAAGCAGTGAAAGTATCCGTTTCTTATGAAAGCAATTCACGTATCGAATTGATGCACATTAAGTTATATAATTGTTTCGATGTTAGGGATATAATCGCAATTTATTGCCCTTCTTCTATTAGAACAAGCCAGAGTGACTGGGAATTTATTTTTTCATTATTAAGTAAGAATAGTCTTATTTTAGGTGATTTCAATGGTCACCATTCGAATTGGTCCAACAAAACGGATTGTAGAGGCAAGCAAATTTGTGATGCTCTATTGGATAGCAGTTTTATTACTCTAAATGACGGTTCACCAACCCGTGTAAAACTTGTTAATGGTGTATTACAAGAATCTGCTCCCGATCTGTCCATAATATCTCTAGATATATCTCTGAAATCAAAATGGAGTGTGTATAATGAAACACTAGGTAGTGATCATCGTTTTATTAAAATTTCAATTAATTTTTGTCCTAATCTTAAACATGTTTCAAGAAGAAATTTTAAAAAAGCAGAGTGGTCCATGTATAAGGAATATCTAGATGAAATATTTTCTGGCTGGACCTTACCAGATAATCCTCAAGAAGCGTATGATTTATTTATGGAACATCTTAATAAAGCGGCAGATAAATATATAGCCAATATTAAAATTGACGAAAATCCCACAAGTAATTTTACTCCAAAGCGGTTTTGGAACACTAATTTGTCGAAAATAGTCGCAGAACGTAGAGTAGCACTTGCACAATTTCGTAAAAATCCTACACCACGTAATTTGGACTTGCTTCAAAGTAGAATAAGAGAAGCACAAAGGCTAATAAGAAGAGCGGAATTTGAATCATGGCAAAAAAATTGCTCTATGCTAAGTGATGCTTCTACTGCTCAAGAAATGTGGGAACGTATGCGATGGCTTAAAGGTAACAATTTTTCAAAAGTTTGGATGGATGAAGATAGGGCTAATTCTATTTTAAAGAACTTAAGTCCAGATTACGTTTCTCCGCCTACCCCTCAGTTCCATAGAGATAATCCACTTTTAGAGATACCTTTTACAACACAGGAAGTGCTAAATGCAATTAAAAGAAAAGATACAGCTCCGGGATATGACGGTATATCTTATTCTATGATCCGAAACTTGCCTAGGAGGGGTTTTGACTTTTTACTGCAATTATATAATATGATTTTTTCTTTGAACTTTATACCACATCAATGGAGAGATATAGTTATTTTTCCAATCCTAAAGGCAGTTAGAAATCCAAATTTAGGTTTAGCTACCCGACCTATTTCATTATTATCATGACTGTGCAAAGTATTTCATGTGATGATTAATAAAAGACTAGAGTGGTATTTTGAGCACAACAATTTGTTTTCGAACGGTACTATAGGATTTAGAAAAGCTAGATCATACCAAATTAACCTCACGCATTTAGTTACGCATATTCAAATTGGTTTTTCAAAGAAGGTACCGACTCTTGCTTGCTTCATTGATATTAATAACGCATATAATAATGTAAATATATTAATTCTGTTGGAAATTCTACATGACTTTGGTGTTGGTATCAAAACTTGCAAATACTTGTGGAATTTTCTTAGTAAGCGACATCTTAAAATGCGGACAAATAACTCAGAAGTTTCTAGAACAACATGTTTAGGATTAGCACAAGGGGATCCACTGTCACCCTTTTTGTTCAATGTTGCGACAATACATGTTTGTAAGCTAATTAACAATGTAAATATAACTCAATTTGCCGACGATTTTGTCATTTATAATTCGAACGCAAATGTTATTCATGCTCAAAATGAATTGCAGATAGCATTAGAATTGTTTCATAAGTTAGTAAATAAATTAGGTCTTGATATTTCCACGACTAAGAGTAAAATTTGTTTGTTTTCCAGAAATAAAAGACAGGATGAAATTATTCTTACAGTTGAGGATCATATATTACAAGTAGTGGAAAGTGTCAAATATTTGGGGCTTTGGCTGGATCGTTCACTTCGGTGGAGTAAGCATATAAGTGAGACCACACAAAAAGTTTATAGATTTTTAAACATCTTTAAAGTGCTAACTGGACCTGGATGGGGGGTACACCCTAAACACTTAAGGCGTCTTTACATGTCTATAATCCGAAGTCGTCTTGACTACACGAGTTTTTTATATGATAATGCTGCTAAATGCCACCTTACTAAATTGGATATAATTCAAAATCGAGCCATGAGAATTATCGGAGGATTTATTAAAACAACGCCTATTCACGTTATGGAGAGTGAGCTGAGCATACAGCCATTGTTCATACGTAGAAGATACTTAGCACAAAAATTCTAGCTTAAAACTCAATCAATTTTACATGATGAAATAATAAATCTTCTTACGGAATTATCTGATTTGTGTGAATCTCAAAATTATTGGTTGAACAAATGCTATCCATTATTAATAATAATACATAAAGAATTAAAATCATATCTTATTCATCGTAGTAGTCAGTTAGAAATGTTTTCCTTGGATATATGGGTTAGCATTATTAACACTAATGAGTACGTCAGGCATGATATTGCAACAATAGATAGGCCTAAAAATCAGTTTGACACAAACCAATTAAAAACTATGGTTGAACAATTTATTAGTAAGTCTTATGTTAATTTTTACCAAATTTATACAGACGGGTCGAAAGAAAACAATGCAGCAGGAGCGGCTTTTTACGATTGTCAAAATAATATACACATGCAATTTAAAATAGATACCAAATGTTGTATAATGACTATAGAACTTATGGCTATTTCAGAGGCATTATCATATATAGAGACATTAAATTATAATGATTTTGTAATATTGACGGACTCAAAAAGTGCCTTGCAACATTTGGCTCGATGTACCTCGAGTTTTCGAGGTATACCGATAGCCTATGGAATTTTGAATCAGTTACTTAAATTAAACTCTGAATCAAAACACGTATATTTACAGTGGATTCCATCACATGTTGGCATCAGAGGCAACGAGAGAGTAGACAACCTTGCTAAACAAGGATGTACGGAGGGTGTTACCATATCGACTGCCCCTTACTTTACGGAATTTATGTGGTACGCTAGAGAAAGATGTTTTTCTTTGTGGAACGAGTACTTTGATGCGCGGTCCAGGGAGAAAGGCATTTGGTATAGAACGATGCAGACTCAGCCCTTAAAAGCTTGTTGGTTTGACAACAGTGCCCTTGGTCGTGGAGATATTACTACGGCATTGAGACTTCGTGCCGGACACATTCCAACAAACCAATTTGCATATATCATGAAAAAAGTTCCCACACCGAATTGCACCGTGTGCGGTACAATTGAAGATGTTTCCCATGTCCTGTTGGAATGTGTCCGAAATGAGAAAGCTAGACGAGAGTTATTTATTAATGTTGATTGTGCCTTGTCTGTACCTGATTTAGTGACCCTTTTGGCTTTCCCACTAAGTAGAGGTGCAAAAATTATTTACAAGTTGTGTAATGCTTATTTTAGATGTAGAAAATAAGCAGTACACAATTTGTGGTAACCTAGAATTAGTCTTTTTGTTATCTTTATTATAGTTTACTTAACAGAGCGACATGGTCACATATGGTGACAAAGCTCTTTAAATAAAGAAAAAAAAAATTTATATATATTGGAAATGGAAATAGTTAATACAAATTGTTGTATGCTTTGTTTAGTAACAGCGACTACCTACTTCTCGGTCTTTAAAAAATTCCATACAAGATTAATTGAATCCATTTGTAGTCAAGTGTTAACCCCTTATTTCTTACCGAGGTGTCGTAAAAGGCAACTAAGGTAAGTCGATCCGCCGTATGGTAGTAGTTGGCTGAGTAGAATAGACCACCCTCTTTCGTACTGAGGGGTTGTTGTAGAATACGACTAAGGTATCTTGACGTCAGGCAGGCGGCCGGTCGTAAAATACGTAGCCAAATTATTTGACAACATGTTTGTAACATGTTGTGCCGACCCCACTTAGAGTGGGATAATTGCAGGAGGATAATGATTGTTGTCAACACGTGTAATTTTTTGTCTGTGTTTCTCTTGTCCCTTTTTCTCTCATTTCGTGTGGCATGATGTAATTTGATTTTTGATATACGGCTTAGAAACTATTTTTCATACTATCATGTGAATCAAATCCACTTCGGTATATTGACTTTGTTGAACTATAGTAATTCAAAAAATATGAGCGCCCATTCCTCCCTAGTATGATATATTGCTCAATCATAGATAGGATACGTGTCGTTCCACGGATTCGAGCCTTTCAATCTTTTTTCATTGCGGTAAAATATGTCAAGTTTTTTCGGGGCAAAAATTGTAACCGAACTACCATATGGTATATTTCATAAGGGCTGCATACATCCCGTTTCAATGAACTTTTAATATTTAAAGTAATGTATATTGTAAGAGTATAAGCCAATTCAAAAATCGAATTCGAATTCAAAATAATCAAGTAAACTTCTGAACACCAGCTTTTGAATCGTCAAAATTACTGCTGATTCTGAAAACTGTTTCTACCCAGAAAATCCAGCACGAACGAAAGGTCAGCGGTCACCGTGGTCCAAATATAATTTTTATAATTAAATAAGTTTTGTCACCGCTATCTTGTACAAGGTAGAAGTGTAGCTAAATTTACACATTCTTTTTATTTCTGTACTCTTAAAGCAACTAATTAATTAATTAATTTTACACTATACATAATGTGAGTAAATATACTCAGCTTACATAGATTCCACGACAAAATCGCAAAATCATGACAAAATCTTTTCCAGTAATGAAAACGTGTAGTCCACCTTACATTTAGCATTATTTATATTTCCTATTTACTTTATAGCGGATTATAGCAAAACAATTTTACTATTACTTTTGTATTATGGATCTGCACCAAGTAACGCCTAATTCTATAAATTATTTTTGGTCTTATCATTGTAATTTATATTGTATTTGTAATTATTTAATATATCCTACTTTCTACTAGTCCTACTTCCTACTAATATTATAAATGCGAAAGTTTGTGAGTATGGATGGATGTTTGTTACTCTTTCCCAAAAAAACTACTGGACGGATTAGGATACAACTTTACAGTTATATAGGTTATCATCAGAATAATATAAAGACTACAATTTGTAATGATTTTATGTAATATAACGATACATGTAAATAAAGTCGAAAAATAAAGAGATATCTTGGCAAACGCTGCCAAAGCTATTCAAGTTACACAAATATGATGTATCGCAGTACTGTTTGTCTTGAATAATTCTAAATAAAAGTCCGCGACAGCATATATCTACCTTTTATGTGGAAGCCACTGTGACCAAAATTGTGAATCATAAAGATAATTAAATTAGATACTATTTTACAATGCATATTTTAGTATATTTATCAAATTCTTATAAAAATCAATACATTTGTCACTTTCAGTATTTCATGTAGATAAACTTTGTCTTTTACATTAAGTAATTTGGCCGAATAATTCAAAAGTTATCACGATATGATTGACTGGATGCTAATGGAGCCCTATAATGTCTAATATGCCCGGCGCGCGAAAATTGTATGCAATCCCTGTTTTGAAGTTAGACATCTAAAATTTTGGATGTACGAGTAACTAAATTTTTTTTTTTTATATTAAGTAATAAAATTATTAAATCTAAAATGATCTGTCGCGAAACTCAATGTGGCAGACCAAATTCCACGCGAGCGAAGCCGCGGGCAAAACCTAGTAATTAATAAACCTAGGCTACCTATAAAGTATTTCATATTACGCAATTAATATTATTTATTCATAGCAATAATTTATGATGTTTGCTAGTTAATTACACAACGTTTAGCTGTCAAAGACAGGCGTATTGAAAACAAGCTGAAAATGGATAGTTAATGGCAGTCCAATAATTATTTTATATTTTAATATTTTTTATTGAATAATTATCAGTTAAACGGCTTGCAAATCACTATTGGTCTTTTTTAAATTTTTTGACCCGGCAAACTTTCACTCAAACTCAAATTTTCAGTGACGGTCAAATTGTGTGGGAAAAATATGTTGGTTTTCTTTGAATAAGAAACTTTGTCCCGCTTTAGTGAATATTTAAAAAGAAATAGCCGAAACGGTCTAATCATTTTTGAGTTTTATAGTACTTCTTCTTCGTCAGCCGATGGACGTCCACTGCTGGACATAGGCCTCTTCATGGGATCGCCACACCACACGATTTTGCGCCGCCTGGATCCAGTGGCTCCCTGCGACCTTTTTGAGATCGTCTGTCCACCTCGTAGGGGTCTACCGACGCTGCGCTTTCCGGTGCGGGGTCGCCGTTCCAGCACCTTAAATACTATATAGTGCTACAAAAGATAAATTAAAAGGGACGACGAAATGTTTAGATCTTGGCTCGTGTACTTTATATTCAAATTCAATCAGATTTTTTATTTCAGAGTTATCCGACAAATTCCGAAAAATTATAATTTGATTCACATAGATATAATATATAAAACTAAATCCTTAGATTTTTTTGGATAATTTGTCATTGAATGTGGCTGGAAGGAAACTGGATAAATCTATGTTTTGACAATCAGTTTTACTACTTAAAAATTTTGTTACAGAATAAAATTATCTATCAGGACAAGAAATAGTATATAGGTAAATATTATTATAGGTATATATTATAATAGTAGCAATATAATTTCTAGGAGGAATAATCATTTTTTTTTAACAAATTCGTTGATTTGCTAAGTTGGACTAATTCCAAAATTAAATCCAATTTTTGAATCGTCAAAGATCAATATGCTTAATGCAGCTACAACTGGTTCGGATTGTTGCTCTTACCGAGAAGAACTAGCCAGAACATCGGCATTAAACATTTTCAATTTACAATATTAAGCCGCAGTCTTGTTTGAAGCTAAAAGGATTTTCTAATCCAGGAATTTTTATCATCCAAATAATGTCCAATTTTGTAATATTCTTTACGCATTAGCATATTTCTTACACTTAATTTTGAACCTTTCTGTAGACAATACTCAATAACATAGAACAAACATCTGAACGATGTACTATGAACGTTCACTAGTATTATGTGACATTGATATCTATGTTATCGATGAGGTAACGTAATAAATCCATTTTCTTTTGCATTACTTCGAACATATACACCAAGAGCTCTTATCTCTCGTACGTTATCAGGTATATTTAGACCGTCCAGCAGTAATGGCTAATTACTACAAAGCCGTATCGTCTTACTTTGTTACCTTGGCCTTTGTACGTCGTTTCACTTCCAATAACTTCAGAAAATTAGTCTGTCTTGTTACTGTTGTATCACAAAAGTGTTGAATCATCTCGGCTTTCTCGGAAAATTAAACAAGGTCGGCGGAAAACTCTATTTTTGAGTCTTGAAAGGGGAATGTTGTATCTTCATAACTTTGCACTCTAACTTTTTACTTAATTTTGAAACAACTAAATATAGTGTCAAATTACATTTAGTATCTTTTTTATAATTCAAATATTTTATATAGTTTTAACGTTGTATTTTGAAAAGGTATATCTGAAGCATTACGGTTAAATATCGTGAAAATAGTATATTTTGGGGTACCAATGTAAATGAAAGCAAACTTCCTTTTCTATACTAGAAGGGGCTATGGTATTATAATAATAATATTACTATGGAGATTTGTTTTCGCCGCAAATGTATTCAATGTTATAAAGCGTTTTGCTACAAACACAAGAATAATGAGAATGATAATAGGATTTGACAGTCTCTGGGGTTGTTTTCTTTGAGGACGAATTTATTTGTAGTATGTAGGTTTTAGAGATTTTGTAAAAAAAATATATTAAACGTAATCTGTTATAAGACAAATTAAAACGTAAGATCATGATACTCCTGCTTATCCCACTCTAAGTGGGGTCGGCACAACACGTTGTATACACGTTGTAACATTATTTGGCTAGGTATTTTACGACACCTCGGTAAGGAATGAAGGTGGTCTATTCTACTCAGCCGGATACCACACGAATCAAATCAAAACTAAAGACTGTAACGTTTTCCCCCCGTACCCTTAGTACATATCTATGTACTTCACCATATTTGTAAATTAATAATATTTAAATGAGGTTAGAGCGCTCGCGCTCTACCACTGGAATACATAAAACAAGCGCATAAGCGCTAGCGCTTTAAATTATATATATTTGGCACGTGATTCGTCTAGTTGGTTAGGACCCATTTAACGTTGTGATTGTAATAACTCAAATCCTTTTAGAGCGTCAGAGACCACAGATTCATCAGATTAGAGGAGTAAAATAAACATAAATTAATATTAGTTATTGCACAATAATCGCACGACCCATAAACAGGTTATATATGTTCAATACATGAACCGATTCCATATATTTATTACATGAACGCATCCTATATATTCATTACACGAACGCATCCCATATATTTAATACACGAACCGATCCCATATATTTATTACATGAACAGATCCCATATTTGTTAATACATGAATAGATTCTTTATGTTCGATACATATATATGTTTATTACACGAATCGAACCCATTATATATATTAAAAAAATGCTGAACATTCAGAAGGGTGAATGTTCTTTATTGTAATATTTCATAAATAGCCATCAGAGAGGACGTATTAGTTTTGATATTTTATATTTAATTATATATTTGTTTGCCATCAGTATGGGCCATAAAGTTATATAAATAATAACTGTAATAATGTATTTAAAGCCAACAGAAGGATCACTCGAGTAACATACTGTAAGTCTTCTTAAACCATCCCGATGGGAAGTTCAAGGTAATGGGAAGATGAAGATAATTTTTGAAGCCATCAGAAAGATCATTCACTCGATCTAACACCTAACTCTTAAACAACTCCGTGGAGTAGTTTAACAATGTGGTATCCTTCTCCCGTGTTTTATATTCTTCCGATATGGAAAAATATAAAGAGAGAAGAGATAGTCAGTAGCTCCTCACCCGCTACCAACGGTGAGCTCCGTCCATAGGATATGAGCCCCCCCCCCCGTAGGGTTAGGGTATGCAATTTATAGTGCGCCTGTGCCCTTGAGCACAGGTTATTTATAATATGTTTTATAAACACCCGTCATTGCTCTTAAAGAGAATGGGGTAAATAATAATAATAAATAAGGACCGTAGTCCAAGATATGGCACGTGTGCCCAGGTTTAATACTAGGACCTAAGTCCAAACTTCATTTTAGCCGTAGCTGTTGAGTTGGCGTTAGCCATAATTGTTTTGATGAGGCTTAAAGCCATTGTTGATATAAATCAACCAATTCTTATAATAAGAAAGTGCATCTTGCCAATAGCAAGCATTTCAAGCGGTACGTTCCGCGTTCGTTGTCACCACGTGTAGTGGAAACCATAATAGCACGAAGCTAAAACTGTACATGACTCCTCGGATATCACATAACAGTAAATTGTTGTAATCGTTGGCACCACGCGTAGTGGTACATATATTGTAGGTTTGCATATGACTCCGTAGAGATCACATAATAGCAGGTTTTGTATTCGTTGATACCACACGTAGTGGAATAAGTTGTAGGTTTGCACATGACTCCTCAGAGATCACATAACAGCTGGTTTTATGCTTCGTACCACACGTGGTGGCAAATATTATATTTAATAATTCATTACTCCGTAGAGCGTTAGCGTTATATTTTTATATTTCAATTATTTGCATTTATAGTGCTAGCACTATTGTGCAAAATAGTTATATTTATAACAAAATGTGTCGACGTACGCTTGCATTGAATCCTTTTGGCCAATAGCACCTTCGGCATACAAGTATTAGTTATTTATTTGTTACACGTAGCAAGCTACGTAAGATAGAGATATAGCACAGGCATCACTTTCTAAAGCTAGTCCGCAATCTTGTTAGTAAAGACCCGACCAGCGGCCCTATGACATGCTATAATGTCGTAAACATTCGTGGTATCACTGACACTAAGCTATGGGGAAGCCCTCAGAAGGACTATCACACGTCACATGTAGGTTTTACCCCGCACGCTCCATACAAAACTATGAACAAAGTCCACAGTTCGGTTCCATCACTGCTATGACATCGCTTCGGCTAGTAAACTAGACTCCACAACATCTAGCAACATTCGGTCGTGATTTCGGCACTACTGAAAGACAACAGACATCGTTTCCAACGCCAAATCATCAATCAGTAACATTTAAGAAACCACATTGTACCAGCACTACTTTTGGAGTCCTAGGCGTCCAAAGATCAAACAAGGCTTCACAGTAGAGATCGGAGATCAATACCGGCCTAAAATTCAATCCGTATCACCCAAAACTCACCAAAGTAACTCTAGCTGCTCTGTATCAAGACGGAAGACCATCATGATATTCACAGCCTGGAGCAGACCGAGGCGAGGCTCGCTACAACGACCGAAATCATTGCAGGCCTGAAACCGTCAATCCGACACCAGTACTCACCAGAGTCTAATTCGGTACAGTGCCCAGCACCACTCAGCGAAGTCACCCTCACCAAGTTATATTCAGGCACTATAAAGCGTTCGAGAATAATAATAAACTTGTAACATGTAATAAAATATTACATTAATTATTTGTGAGATAAAAGACCGAAGTCTCTCACAACACCGTTCAGGCAAGCCGAAGCTTTAAATATATGCTAGGGATCATGGCGCTACCCTGTACCTGGTACGGGAAACGTTAGCCTTCGCCTTTCAGCCGCTCGGCCGCAGCGCTCCCGGCAACGTCCGCCAGACATCCACCCACATCTATTTCCCGCGACTGTCGTGACGTTCGGTCGCAATGGAAAATTTTAGTATGGAAAATTGGAAATGTATGGGGAAAATTTTGAAAAAAATATTTTCATGAAAAATTTACAGATATGTAACGGGTATCGAAAACCCATTCTGAAAACCCATATAACATGACAAACAAATATTTTATATATATATACATTCGTTAACATACTATCGCTTCAGTACATAACTCTGCCAAAATGTATGTAAGGTTGGAACCGTCACAAGACCAAAAAATATATATGATAACAGTAATTAAAAGTATTTTCAAAGATCAGGAAATATTTATTTTCGGATAAGCACAGACAAATTTCTTTGCAATTCTTAATAGTTTTTTATATTTATTAAAACATATATATGATAACAGTAACAACAAGATATTAGGTTATAACTGGAGCTAAATGAAAGAAAAATAAAATGCATAAATCAGTTTTAAATTAAGACTTCTTTATTATTATCTTTTTATCGCAGAAAAAATTCGTAATATGTAATTGATGCTAAATATTGCATATAGACGGGAAATATAAGTATTTAATTTTTACACTAACACATGCTATTCAACTAATGCGTGTGACCTCGTTCGCGTCAAATTTAAAATTTACATGATAGGATATCCCAATCGGATAAGCAAAACTTGGCAACGTCAATCTAAATGTAAGTCCAATTCAAAAAGTTATACTGGGCTTTATTAAAGTATTTTTTAAATTAAAAGATTTTCTGTTCTATAAACTACTAGCTGACCCGGCGAACTTCGTACCGCCTACCAGTCAATGAATGATGATGTGTTACCTTTTAGCTGAACTAATTTAAGCTTTGATACGTAATGCAATGTAAACAAAATAAATTTCTGAACGCTTGCGTAAATGTTAATCGTTTGTCATTATTTCTGTACGCACGCATGAATATTTCAGGAACTTCTATGTATCTGCTTAATGCACTTTTCAACCTTTTTATTTGTTTAAAAAAAATACAGACAATAGTATAGTTTACACAAAATAAATTTCTGAACGCATGCATAAATGTCAATCATTACTTACAGTATTTGACAGGACAACAAATGTTCGACAGGTACGATGCGAAAGAACATTTTTGGAAAACCTTTCATAATTATGTATTCGTCGTTTTTTCATTGTTTTTAAGATATATTCTGCTATTTGGGGCGGAGACAAATCCAACAAATCAAACGCCATGAAAATTGGTCCAGCAGATCTCGAGTTATAAGTGTTGTAATAAACCCGACTTTGTTTTATATATATAGATATAAATATAGTAAGCAGCAATAAATAATGCACTTCGAGACTTAGAGAGAGAAATCGGCTAGATTCTGCTTCATAGAGCATTGTCTGTGTCCCACAGACTGGTGAACCCGTGCGAAACGTCACACATACTAACTGAGTGAACGTGACAGCGCTCTATGAAACCGAACTGGCCGGCTGTATCGTTCTAAACAGCGATGTGCATTATTTAATGCCGGGTACTATACGCGAAGATGTGTCTTAAAAAAATATATAGAAAAGAGAAATGGACAGTATTTCAATATTCTAAAAATATCTCAATAAGATTAAAAATAAAATAATGTCTGTCGGTTTTTGACAAAAACAAAGCTTTTTTATAATATTTCATCGCCCTCACACACCTCATGTGCTCCCTCGTCTAGAGCAAATCCTGGCAGCAATCAGGGTGCAGGGCGCAATGCTTATCATAAACATGCATTGCATCGGGACTGCACCAGTATGTGAGATTTCAGCTTAGGGAAGTAAGTCTAATTTAAATAGATTCCATGTTCACATACAAACATACATACAAAGCAAGTTAAATGGAAGCTTTTAAAAATAGCTTTTAATAAGCATCTTCTTCTGGAATGAGATAAAGCATATTTCTTTCACAAAGCGATATTCTCTATTTAGTTGAAGCAGTGTCATTTTAATTGTGCAATTGCGTCCTCTAGCTTAAACATAAAGCTCTTAGATAAAAGGCTAAATTGTAAAGTAGAAAATAATTTAGCGTTATAGTTCCATTTTTTAAGTTATCTACGTAATATTTATTATGATTTTTCAATGTTACTTTTACGACTTTTCATTTAATCTGTTTGGTATTTTTTATAAGATAATTAAAAGAGAATATTTGAAGTATTATAAAAAGCAAGGGAGTGGAGCCTATGCGTTATCTAGTGATCAAATCACTACCTAACAAGTGCAATTGGCAGTGACCCTGCCTTAATTAAGATCCGCGGGAACATTTTCTAACAACAATTTATTGGTCTTACGAGTCTGGATGTTTATATGTATTTAAGTATGTATTTGTCTGTTACCTATACACAAGTATTAGGTTACTTACTTTGGGGACTGACGATTGTGTATGTGTAAGTGTCCCATAAATTAATTTATTTGTGTATTTACGTCGAAATATCAATATATAATATTTAAAAGATCTTTATAAACAACAAAAATATAAATGCAAATACTTTAATATTATAAAGTATTTGTTTAAAGATTATAGTAAAATTTGCTTTAGTTGGGGAGAATTTTGAGTATGCAATAACAATATTGCATTTTGGCATGAGGAATAAGATGGAAAGATTATATAAGTTTCCGATGCCATTAAATTGGGAAAAATGAATCAAGGGCATATGTCCATATATCTATTTTTGGGTAGCTATATATATATATATATATATTGTTAACTATATATATATATATACATAATATAATATATATTTGCAAAGTGTGTATAACACACTTTACAAATTTTGAATTAGCCGTGGGTATCCGGCATAGCAGAATAGCCACCCTCATTTCTTACCGAGGTGTCGTAAGAGGCGACTAAGGTAAGTTGACGTCAGGCAGGCGACCGGTCGTAAAGTACGCAGCCAAATCGTGTGACAACATGTTTGTAATATGTCGTGCCGACCCCACTTAGAGTGGAATAAGGGCAGGAGAATGATGATTATGGTATTTTGACTTTTTAAGTTCTTTAATGTTCACATTACAAACAACATTTTGTAATGAAGTTGATAGAATTATGATCCAGAATAATGGTACCAGCGCATGAAACGCGTCAATATGTATTCAATAATATTCAACAAAGCAAATAATTGATACATGTGACGAGTGTGTTCGTATATAATGCAAGACAAACAATGGTCGTGTTAAGTGTTGACATAAAAATGGAATATTGTTTTTTTATTTACTGTATTGTTTGTTTACTTGTTTAATAAAGTTTTTTTGTTCAATCAAAAGCTGTATGCTGTAAAAAAGGGTTGAATTGAACTGATACATTTTTGGGCCCAAGATGTAAAAAAAAAGAAAAATGGGACCAATTAATAACTGATTATTGGTTAACTATTACTCAAAATTTGTTTGGTTTTTCTATCTAATAAAGTTATAAAAGATTTAGTAAAAACTTCTTAGTGTAATAAGACATGAGGGCAAGTAGCGGTCAAAATCTCAGAACTAATTTTATTTTACTTAGAGCAATTCCTCTGGACATAGCACACTATAAATTTTAGCTATAGGAACTATTTTAAATTTAAAAAAAAACGAATAAATCAGAACCTTAATATTTTCTACATTAAAACTACCTTTGAGGTATTTGCAACGCTAATCTGACCTACGCGGTTCATGATTACTCGTGCTTAGCCCTGTTTACTGTAAACTTTTTTCTTTAGTACTTCAAGCACTTTTTAGATAAAATACCACAGCCAAGCATTAACACAATAGTGATGAAACAAACAATCAAAGTCTGAACAAGAATGAACTAACTTTTCATTTAAAATATTTAACAATAAAACATTTTAACAGTTAAAGATTACTTTATTGAAATAGTCATGTAATCAACGCCATCTTTGTAATATTTTTAACTATTTCGTTACTTTAATCGATTATTGTAATTTATAACTTTTATACAGTGATTCACGAAAATATTCGGACATTGTGGTATTTTCACATAAGCCGCTCAGTACAACGGACACCTTTGGTGGGATCGGGTCGGTTTTTTTTCTAGTAATAAGATATATATCCAAGTCAATAAATATATATATATATATATATGTCAATATAAATTTATATCTATTCCTTGATAAAAAATTATATTATTTTATAGGAATGGATGAAAAAGTAATTTTTAGGCGAAAACTCAACGAACAGTACTACTATCAAAATACAAGAGGAACAGTAAAACACAGCGGAGTCAGTGTGATGGTTTGAAGCTGCATTTCCACCACAGGTGTTGGCAATTTACTTTTTATGACACTATCATAGATAAAAATACCCTTCCATTCATTCCTTTATAATTTTTTACAACGAACAGATATAGATTTATTTTGCAATATATATATTACTATAGAATTGGATAAATGTCTTAATACTAGAAAAAAAAATCAACCCGATCCCTCCATAGGTTTCGCTGTACTGAGCGATTTATTCGAACAGACCTTAGTGTCCGAATATTTATGTGAGACACTGTATTTTCAAACACAAAAATATACCGCTCGTTTCAAGCTATACCTCAACCTATTACAATTAGGCCCAAAAGTCCCCATTTCCTTTATAATGGTTAGTTTTAAAGCTGGAACACCTAATCGATCGGCTGCCTCGAGGGACCTTTCTCTAGCTAGATCTGTATAATAAACTAGCATACCTAGCCCACTTTGCTGGGTTTATTTAAAAGATATAGTAGCAAAAAAATGACATTGACACTAAAAAATATGCTCAGAACGACACCAAATTTTATAGGATCATCTGCTGGGTCATTCTAAAGATTGTCTGAAAATTTTATTTAGATCGGCCTAGGCGTTACGGAGTCTGTGAAGGACTTGCAGATATTGCATTTTAATATATAAAAGAAAAAGATAAATAAACAACTTTCTATATAATGTCTGTTGTATTGCTCTCTGTATGTAACCTGTTTATTTTGTGTTGCGTGAATGAATAAAGCTATTCTATTCTATTCTATTCTTTAAATTAGCAGACCAAAAAATCAATAAATAAGAAGTATAGGATTTTCTTAACACCTAATAAGCTGATAATGAATAACACTAAAATATAATACTTTAAAATATTTCTACACTTTTAAATAGTGTATTCTTTTAATTTTATCCTTAGCTATTTTTCTGTTTTGCTCAGACTGGCATTGTGTCAACAGAGTCTATGCTGTTGTATAAAGTCATTGACATACAATCTCATAGGTTAATCTATAAAATATACATCACATTCTAAAAGTATTGGAATATTCTCTTAGTCGGATCACGTTGTGTCCCAGATGCAACCACATTATTTTACATCTCTAGTCCCAATGCTTGCTATATTGTATGAAGAGGAATGCATACATGTTCTTATAATACATGTACATACATGATATAGATATAAGATATATTGAAAAAGTTTCTTAATTTTTACCAAGATTCGGAATTTTAGGAAGCTTTAGAATGGAAAAAAAAACAAAACTATTCTTAAAAATTTATGATAGAAAAAGATTTTGTTAAAAAAGGCGGATTACAGCAAAATAATTCTTCAAAATTTATCATAGAATTATTTTACTATAATCCGCGTTTGTTTAGAATATCTTTGTATTATCTTGTTGTTGTTTAGATATGTTTAGAATATCTAAGTATAGGAAGCAAAAACCGTTCTCATACCTTATACATGCAGGATTAGTTACCGCAGTACTCAACCATCGTTACGCCCCTTGCTGAAGCATCATCAGAAGGTAGGCTTTATAACGAAATCGCAAAAAGCGAAACGCTCGTTGAGGTTGTCAAAGCGACTATGTGTAGTGCTCGTGTAGTGTGTTGATAACGGCGGTATCTTGTGATACGAGAAGTAATTATTCTTGCATGTATAACGTACGAAAACAGTTTTTCCTTCCTACACTAAGCATAACATAGATTTTCTAAACAAACGCGGCTTATAGCAAGATAACTCTATCATAATTTTTGTACTATGGAATGCTGCAGAGTAACGACTGTAAATTACTATACTCTTCTATGAAAAAGTAATATCTAGATGATGACTATAGTTCATAAAGGAAGATGTTACCTTAGCTTAAACTTTAATAGTTACATTTATTCTACGTAATAACAAAAATACTAATCTGACAGTATACAGTTTACGATTATCCGGTCCGCAGCTTAAGAGCTATGCCCAGAAAAACATTTTCCGGCAAACAGTTATTTTGGGTATAGATAAAGCTTGAATAAAATCATAACTTTTTATGACGAAGTAAATAGACTCATCCCTTTCTCGAGATGTGTCACTCTATTACGGGAAAATAGTTTCGACGGTCCCAATTTGTTTATCAGGACAGTAGGGTCTAGCCCTTAGCGAAATTTATGTTTCGATTGACTCTATATATTCTTCATTCACTCTATAGTCTTCATTTTATGAACCCCATATTCATATCGTGTTATTTGCAAATATATATTTAGATTGCTATTTTTATATCTTGAAATGCTACTTAAGTCTCAACCATAAAATTAATAAAGTCAGTTTGTAAAAATTGAGTAGTGCAAGAGTTAACGATTTATAGGAAAGAATAAAAGAGAAAAACATGTTGTGCTGACACTTAGAGTGGGAAAAGGGCAGGAGAGCTAAAAATTTTAGTCTTCTATGGGTAGTTTTAGAGCTAAGATTATTTATTATCATTTATTATCATTATTTATTAGTAAATAAACGTATTCTTTCGACAACCAGAAGAAAAATTAGATATAAATGCGTCTTTTTGTAACAATGAATAATAGTCACTTCGTCGGCCCACTCGATTGATCCCTACTGAATTGCTATCCTGCTTAAGCCAATAAAGATTTCTCTCAATTGGATGAGATTAGGGTTCTGATGTGGATGACTAGCGATGAAATAATTTCAGCAGCATAGAAACGACTAAATAAGAGGTATCAAATAGCTTACGTTAGTATGTTCGAAGCTTCCTAATTAGGCGAATAACTTCTATTGTGACTGTAATTTATGAAGAGGAAATTTTTTGCAGAAAATAATAAGTTTATAGTATTAAGAATTATCAGGGTGTTTAATGTATTTCTTGGGATTTCTTTCAGTACCTATAGACAGACTAAATTTATTATTGACGACATCTTTTTACTATTTTATACTTTATTCAATACTAGCTGCACTCGCGACTTCTTTCAAAGACCGTCAATTGACTAACCTTTATAAACAAGATAAAATTGGGGTTTTACCCTTTATGCTTGTCCGGTACATCGGCCTCAATTGTTGTAATTAAAAAATATATATATATTTAGAAAAAAACAAAACATTCATAAAAATGAATTCGCTTTTAATTGTGTTGTCTATTTATTCTTAATTGTTATGGCAAATAATGATACTATTTCTTCACGTGTTTCCATTTTCTTTATACTTACTATTATTGCGAGTATTTTTTTTGTAATATACATTTTAAAACCGATAAAGATTAAACCAAAGTATATTAATAATCTGTTTGCACATTGTGCGTCGCTTAGTTACTTACTTAATCCATCAGTTGACCTGGGACAAACACGCAACGAACAATTTTATTTAACTTGTGTAAACAACTCACAAAGTCTGAAAGCTACATTACCTAAAGTTTTGTTTGAAGAAAAAGAGATTCCCAATTTTAGCATTTAAGATAAGTAATCTTGACTTCCCCATGAATTAAAAAGTTTTGCTTAAAATTAGGCTGTAATCACTCTAAAAGTTATTTAAGAGCGGACATTGCCTGGTATCTAGTAATATTTTCGAGAATACTAGGTAATGCTCACACACTATTTCGGATTATTTAACTTCAAAATATCAGTTCGTTATTTTAAAGAGTTATTAGGAGTCACTGGTAGGCATTTAATCAATAAGCACTATTATTGAAAAGATGTTCCGAAGTCCAGTGGTGTATTCACTTAAGTTTCTATGAATATCATCTATTGGATAGAGATTTTCAAGGCATACGAAAATAGCATATTGTTTAAAGTAATCTGTACTGTACCTAAAGTATTATCGTGATGATGAGAAGTGATCCAACGAATCTAAATATATTTAGTTTTGTAGATTAATACATATAAATTAAATAAGAAGGGAAGCTGCCCATGACAAATGGGATAGCAAGTTCAGTTTCTAGCAGAGAGGGATAAGAAGTTGGACCCATTCACTTCCACTGACTTCACACTGCTTCAGTGCGAATTGGCAGTTATATCGGGACGGGGATATCTTCATTTACTGTAAAGGGGAATGAGAAGTGTAAATATAAATTAAGTCAAACTTATCTCAAAGTATATAACTTTGACATAAGTTTTACAAAATACTCATAGGTGTACGGCGTTTGAACAGGCGTAAAAATCGCTTGCCCTAATCTTCATTATAGATTAAATGACAATGTATACATTTGCTCAAGTTTCTGCTGTTACATCAACGAATATAGTTCATCGTAAAAAACATTGAATAGTTTCTGTCCTACTTTGATTTTTAACATACTATCAGGTTATTTGATATATCACCATCTCAAACTGTAAGGTACGAATTTTTTATCGACGCATTAACATGTCGTCGATAAAAAATAATTTAGATATCCATGCGCGGTCGTAGAGGCAGACGTTCTTCTAATAAATATGATAATGCCTTCGTCCTAAACTGTGGCAGGGATTTTCTTATGACAAGGTAAGTGGCAATAAAAGTTTAGGGTGTACCCATATTGAATCTTTTTGTGAAATTGATATCGCTCCCGAAGAAAGCATGATTGATGGCAGCGAAGGAAATCTACAAAATTGGAAGAATGTATTAAAAATATATTTTATATTTTTGCGATAGTAAAAAAGTAAAATAAAATTGGATATAATAGTTGAAATAAAAAATATCACTTTTCGATTTTGGACTCCTAAGATGCTATTATTTGTCTGACGCTCTGCATTAGCCTGCGTATAAACGAATTTAATGTGTTAATTTAATCGGTAAGGTAGGTGGCACCACTTTACTTCAGCAAAAAATTTAGAAATCTTACTCAAATATATAGAGTTACTTTATAATAAAATATATTTAGTTTTGATTAAAATTGATACATCAATTCTAGAATTGAAACATACAATTCCGAAAGAAATCTGATTAAAACATAATACAAATACTTCATCAGTATCCTACCCTTATCCCACTCTAAGTGGGGTCGGCACAACATGTTTTTCGCTTCCATTCCTGTCATTCATCAACTCTGCCGCCAATTCTTTTATATGTATGTCATTCACATTATCTGTCCATCTCTTTTTCGGTCTCCCCTAGTTACATATCCATCTACATTTATATTTAACACACGTTTGGACATGATTTTTATCCCTCCTGATTACATATCCATACTATTTTATTATTGCACTTCTCGTTTTGTCTGTAATGGGCGCAACTTTAAGACTTCCTCTTGTATAGTCGTTAAGTATTTTATACAGTCTTGTCCATCTTAACATTCTCATCTCATTTGCATGCACTCTTCCTTCGTCCGTCTTTTTCATTGTCCAACGTTCTGACCCATACAATACGATAGGCCTCATCACCGTTTTATAAATAATACAAATTACTACTTATGTTAAAAATTAATGATATCTCTAGATTAGTTAGATTGCGATCATCCTCTTATTAATATCGAAAATGAAATTATTCATGAAATGCTTTTGTAAAAACTGAAAAATATCACCATGTAAGATAATACTTTATTTAAATACCTAAACAATGAAGGAGAATGACTGTCCCAAATTGAGATGAACAAATTAAGCCACGTAATTTACTATAGTTAAATAAATTTAATGTGTTAAGGATAACACCATAAGAATGAAATTCGTAGTTAAGTATGTCGTAAAATATTATTTATATGCTATTTGCAAGCGTCGATAGCTGTTGCGATTTAAATATCTTCAGATACGAAATGACGACTCGAAAGCATTAAGTTCATATACCTATAAATATGTTCAAGAACAGTTTTATAACGCCGGCCGATTTTCAATTAGTATTCGCGATTCATAGAAAAATAAACTAAATAGTTATTTGTTCGTCATATATACTCAGTATTACAGTTGTTGTAAGTTATAAATGAATGTATTTCATATTATATAATCAAAGTTCTTTAATACATTAATAGCTCGTACACTAATGTTATGTTCTATGAATAAGTTTAGTAAGTGCTGCAATAACTTTGTTGTATTGACGATATTATCTTACTATTTTCTTATTGTATTCCGTTATTATTCTGAAATTATCGTCATTATCATATAAATTTAAGGCAATCGAAACCAATACGAGTTAATGTCACAGTGAAAGAGCAAGAATAAATCGAATAAGATAATAGAACAAACTGGCAAAACTCCAACCAGAAAATAAGTCTATTTAAATGCGTTTGAGTACTCTTTCTATTTTGTGATTACTTACAACATTTCTCCAATTACCTAATTGGAAAAATGTTATAGGTAATCACAAATTGGAAAAATGAATATATAATTCCTTTCAAAAAGCCGTCATCTAAGGCATATCAAAATTCAATGTTATCGTTTCTTGATTGATTTTAGTGTAGTGTCGGTGGATTATCATACATGTGCTTTTCTGCATGAAAATTAATTCCGCATCCTATCTTTAGAATAACATTTTTTTTTAAATAGCAGATTATAAAAATAAATTTATTATTATTTTACGTATTATTAAAATTTGAAACAAAGTTCCCAATTCTATAAATTATAATCGTGGTCGAACGTTGTGACGACGTGATTTTTATTTTAGAATCGTGTATGTAAACTCCGAGCAGACACATTAGAGTTTAATAAAAACTTTAATTGATATTTACAGGTAGAGCATGTTTATCGGTGTGTTCGATACTAATTCCATTCTTAAAAAAAGAAAAGAAGCAGAGGAGACCTTTGAAATAATTAGTAACATACCGCTTTATTAAGACATTTGATTCATATATGTATGTTTGTCTATATATTAATCTAATATATTTACATATATTACAGTTGCGAGTTGGATGATTCCTTTAAATAGTAGATTTGCGGTGTTAAAGTCCCGCCTTAAACGCGAAGTCGATACGACTATTAGTTGCCCTCTCTCTATTTTAGTCTTGTGTACACACGACGCTGTTTTATTACAATTGTGTTATATATATATATATATATATATATATAAATATATAAATATATATAAATATATAAATATATATATATATATATATATAATATATATATATATTAATATATATATATATATATACATCCTGCAACCTATTGTGCGCCTTACATGGGCCTTTTTGCATATAATGTGACGTCCACCTGCTTACGGCGTCCGATATACGGACGTTGAACGAGAGATTGCGAGGATCACGTACACTTTTCTATACTGAGCACAGAAATGTAAAAATTAAAAAAAAAATTTGGGCGTCACTTGGGTTCCATGTTGAACGTACTGAATATTTTCGTAGTTCAGCAATTTGTCATCGCTAAAAACAGTAGCGCCACTGCTGTTTGCCGATGTTTTCATAGCATGCAGTATGTTACGTCCGCTTACCGAAGCGACGTTGCCAAATCGTGCCCTTAATTAAATACAAATGTAATCTCAAATGTTTTGATTTTTTTATTATTTTTCATTTCGCCCATCGAGTATTATTTTACACGCGTCCGTACATTCAGTTTGTTTTTTGACGTCCAAAAAAATTAATGAAATGCCGAATAAATACAACTATAAAAACCTACGTCGTAATGACAAATGTTGATTTCTCTAATTTAATGACGAGTTTCAATTCGTTCTTCTTACCTATCTGGATATGAAACGAGCTTTCTTTAGTTGCTTTTCTAAATCGATGTCAACTTGGGTACCTTCAAGAAATGCTTGTTGAAAAGCTAACATTTAAGTAATACTTTTTTTTAATATAAGTGACTTATATGTTGTAATATTTTCTTACTGTAACGAGTACAAATTCATTGTAATGTAAATTTCGTACCTAAACTGATTTTACAAATAATCCATAGTTTAATTAATTCGTTTATTATAAAAATAACAAAGGAATGTCGGATAAGCATAAATCATGCATGATATATGAACATTTCACTTCTGTACAAATTTAGCATAGGTAGCGTTAAAATTGAGTACAAATTAATTTCAACTCGATAACCAATTTAATGCCAATAACTGTTTTTCTAATTCAAAATATTATTATTTACTAATAGAACTGCATTATACGGATGTAGAATGGCCATAAATATTTCATATTGCACAACAATCGACGTCCATATATAGGTAGTTGGTAGGCATCAATCGAGATGCTATTTTATTATATACTTGATTACATACATTAGTTATGTAACTTTATCTGGGTCTTTGGGCCCAAAACTGAAGGAAATATAATTAATTTAAAAAATTGTATTATACAGACGTCGAATGAGTAAAAACATTCATATTCTATATAATATTAGGCACCCTATCGCCCATATATATGTATAATATAATGCATATAATAAAATCGTTGAGATGTCAAATTTGTACATTTAATATTTTCAAGAAAAAATAACTGTAGTCGTCTCTAAACACGCTCCAAAACATGAAACAATAGTTTTTAAAATTTTTGTCTGTTTATCTGTGCGTTTGTGCCCGCTAATCTCAGAAACCGCTGATCCGATTTAGTCGCGGTTTTCACTAATATATAGTAAGAAATCTCACTTAACATATAGGGTATGTTTAATCTTAATCGGTCCGCAAATAAAAAAGAGATGTCAATTATAAGGTGAAAGGTCGTGTACTATGATACTGGTACTTGCATTTATAACGTTTTTCGCTGTTCCTGGAGCATTCTTACTTACTGGATTACATATGTTACCATGTCTAAGAGAAGCATACATCTTTTTATTTGGATGATAAGAAAGCCTGGATTTGAAAATCCTTTCAGCTTCATATAAGACTGCGCTTTAATAATGTATAATTGAAAATATTTAAAAGATTGACCGCCGAGTTTCTTGCTGGTTCTTCTCGGTAAGAGCAACATTCCAAACCAGTTGTAGCTTCATTAATCATATTAATGCTTGACGATTCAAAAGTGCCTGAAATGGTTTATTTGAATAAACATTATTTTGATTTGATTTGATTTGATTTATGAGAACTAGGCCGGTCTGAAGCTGATTTGTTTGAAGAATTTTTAATTCCAGTTTTTTAGGGCATTGTGCGTTTGTTTACACTTATATGAGAAACCGCTAAACCGCTTTGGACGCCGTTTTCATTAACATGGAGAAAGCCTCATTTTTTAGTTCCATTGGTCAGCAAATAAAAAATATGTCAATTTTAAGTTGGAAGGTCTTTTACTATGATAACGCTATTTGCATTTTTTACGTTTTTCGTCGTTTTTCATGAGAAAAAGGCTGGTCTGAACTACTAAGCATTTAATTTTAAATAAATATATATTCATATTAGAAGAACCAACAAATTGTGTTTAAAAAATGTTGGCTCTGGGCAAGGGTCAAACACGCAACCCGCAGAACTGACGTCAAGCTTCTGCTGACTACCTGTACTACTGCTACCTGTACCAAAGGGGCAGTATAATATTTCAGTTTTGCATTTGGGTTTTAGTATATTTTTATCGTTTTGTTTCTATTGCAGTCAAGTTTTTGAATGTGGGGTTGTTAATTTGCTTTTATGAAGTCAAAAGTGGGCTTTTTATCATAGAGCATTTGGAAAATCGAAAATAAATTCATTGAACTTCGCCTAATCAAGTCTGAAACAGCTTTTTTTATATGTTAGTGTAACGATATTCGTTACCTCATACTTACGTACACAATACACAAATTGGCAACGTCGCATTTTATTGGGTGCAAAATAGTCGTAGAATTGAATGTTATTTAGTTTGTATATAGAGGAAGTCTGATTTTTAGGAGTCTAAAGGGGAGTCTTAAACAACAGCGATTTGCATGATGATATACATATATTTGTATATTAAAACAGTTAACTTTTCCATGAAAATAAGTTGCTTACCAATATTCCTAAACGTTTATTAGCCAGTATTCGCCGAAAGCACTGGCCTAAACCTAGTACAAGTGATGGACGTTACAATAATGCAAAATGAAAGGATGCCTGATGTGAAGCGGGATGTATATATATATATATATATATATATATATATATATATATATATATATATATATATATATATATATATATATATATATATATATTTATATATATATATAAGGAATAAAGAATAAAAAAATATTGAACTGTGTTTTGTGGTTTTGTTATAAGTTCATATAAATAATTTTACATGTCATTTACTCGGCATCGTAAGTGACTTTGCCTCACGCTTCCACGGCGTGGCAGCAAATGGCTTGGATATTCTCCAAATATGCCATCGAGATAAGTTATCAGATCCTGTAATATTATTACCGGGTTTCCCTGTTAGTGATCCCTTAGTTTATGTCAGTACAAGAAATATTTGCTTATAAAATAAATATTCCATAGATTTTCGTTTTATTATTATATTGACAGCGAAACTTTTTGTAAATTTCGTACGTACTTATGTAGTTTTTTTTTACTACAATGGGTATCGATTGTAAAATAAAAAAACAATATTCACTTATATCAAAAGATCAATCGCAGTCTCGATAACAAATAAGATGTGAAAACAGAAACAACTGTAAAAATTTGTCTGGCTTGCTTTTGATGTTAGGAGCAATCGCTGCAATCACTTCCTATTTTGCATACGAAGGCGGGCGATATCGGATAAATCTTCGATAACTTTATCGTGGCATCTCTTCTTCCGATTTTGTTGGTTTTAAAATTCCGCTGCATGCTGGTAGTATTATGTAAATTAAAATGACAACCGCTATATATGCGACACTGAGTGACAAAAAGGGCGACAAGTTATGCAATTTTCAGTTGTTTATTAAATCTTTATATTTGAATAAAACATCATATTTTATTCATATAGAGATCTATATTTGGCATCGGATTTCTAATTACAATTATATAATTTTTTAAAGAGCATTGTTTTCCAACATCTCCGATGTATTTTTGATATTGGATTTAAGAATATTACTATTAGCCTATCCATTCCATGCCTTTAGAGATCTTTTTAAAGATTAGACAAAATCGAGGTGAATATTAAAGCAACGGACTCTATTATGCAAATCTTCGCTAACGTCGAAAATTATAATTTTAATTTGGTTTTAAGTAAACATAGACTAGATAATTTACTAACATAAAAGTAATAAAATATTGACTCTTTTAAAGTCTGGGAACTGGTAACTTAAAATAATAACTACAGTGTTCGATGTTCTTATAGAATTTATTAAGATGGTTCAAGTATTTACTCTAAAAATGCTTAGAAAACTAAAAAAACCTAGTTGGTACGGCAGTATTCTGGCCTCGGCGCGTAAACTTGAGTCCCAGGTTTAAATATTCGTGTTAATTCAAGTTATAGACTATCGGTTACTCACTGTTTGTCCGTGATTAATAATAAACATTGAACTACGTAGAGACACGATCTCCCCACAATGTCTCAGAGAGGGCTCAGTTTTAAAGCGTTAAACTATAGCTTACCTTTTTTTATGCACTTCTCAAAGTCATACTTAGAGGAAGATTGAAAATAAAGCATCTCTTATGACCCCGACGATCCAATCACGATCGCGAATGCAAACACTTTATATACACACAAAGTCTTTACCAGCGAAGACAAAGCGTGAGATTCCAATTTTTTCTATCACGGCGGTCTCGACGCATCCCAGACAGAATAATGACACTACAAACCCTCGAGTATACTTAAAGTCGTGGGTCCGGTTGCACAGAAGGCATGCTTAGGACGACGTTCCCGATCCTACTAGAGCTTCTGCGCTCTAACCTCAGAATTCAAGTACTTTGATGGTACAACTGCTCTCGGCTATCTAGCCCATTAACGCTGTATAAACCATTTGGACTTACAGCAAAAAGTCATGCCATTAAGCCATGGAACGTTTTATGTCATGTTTGCATTGAGTGTAATATATTAATTGTTTGTCTTTATATTTAACTAGGTACGTGTTTAACGTTATACGAGTAAGTCATTGTCTACCAATTATATTTGATGAATGGTATAAACTTTCTATAACGTTACATTTATTATGAAAGGTTACGAAACGCTCGGCCGTGTTTGACCGATACCAAGCAATTCGTTAGACAATGCACGCTAATGAATAAAGTTTGGTTGTTACCAAAGTTTACCGAGAAATTTACTTAATAGTGTAGTAATTTAGATTTTATAGAGGTACGCGTTTCTTTTGCGAAGGTTCAAAATACAAAAATAATATCATCATCAGGAGATAGACCACTATGGAGTTTATATCCTGACAATGCTTCGGTTACGAGACGAAACGATTGTTGAGATTGTGGTAGTGTGTGTATGCATTGCATGTGTAACATGTTATTGGAGTTGGTAGTGTATGATTTTTAAGAGAAGAGCATACTCTTGTACCTGATACAAATCAGGTATAAAATCGGAAAGAACACTACATATATTTTCTTTAATCACGAATTATAGCAAAATAATATTTTTATTAGGTTTGTATACTTAAACTTAACTATATTCTGGAAGAATATAAAACAAAGTGCTTTTATGTTTAAAATATTATGATTTTGAATTGATTTATCTACAGTTAAGATATTCAAATTGTAATTGAAACAAACTAAAGCAAAATTGACAACAATTCATTTTTTTTCAACATTTCACCAAGCACACTCTTTTATGTAATAATATAAGGTGAGATGGGCAACTTTCCAGTAAACCTGCAGAACACGAGATGCAATTTATTCTAGCATTAAATGGGTTACTCCATTTCTCACTAAGTGTGCGGACCAGACACAACTCCGCCCAAACCCGGTACCAGAGCTACTAAAGAATATCGATTCAATTCAACATTGGACTAGTTCAAATGTTACCTCAGGGGATAAATTACGGATATATTTGAAATTTACGAGAGCCCATTTTAGCTTGTTATTCTTTAGTTAGTCAAGATAATTTTGCTATCAGCATCCTGCTTTTATCCCACTCTACGTGGGGTCCGCACAACATGTTACAAACATATTGTCATAAGATTTGGCTACGTGTTTTACGACCGGCCGCCTGCCTGACGCCAATTTACCTTAGTCGTATTTTACGACCCCTCGGCAAGAAAGAGGGTGGTCTATTCTACTCAACCGGTTACCACACGGTTAGTCAAATTACATTATTTGCCTTTTACGACATCTGGGTAATAAATAAGGATGGTCTATTCTACTCAGCCGGATATCACACGGCATCAAGATACTTTTGCTATATTTATAAAAATGTACAAGAATTACGAATTTTCGAAAAATAAAAAAGTTGATTTTTTTACGACACTTTCATCTCACACACACTATCGTAAGTAATAATTGTATATTGCTTTATGTAGCTCAATCGCTTAGCAATACGCCTTTGTAATTAGTTATAACCCAAAGGTTACAAATACCAATATTTTGTATATAACTACTTTTGAGACAGACGAAATTGAACATAGAGCCTTTCTTGATCTGGGGATAATCATGCCCAGATGGTTATATATTGTTAAGTCAAAGTATAAGTTTAATCCTTCTTATAATATAAAAGCGAATGTTTATGAGTGTGTTTATAATACCTACTTTAATTCTCCAGTACGATATTATCAATGCAGAGGTCTAAAGAGGAAACGAAAGTAATCATTTTACGTGTTACATAAACTTTGGCAAAGCATTTGGATCCGTAGAGCAAAACTATTGGAACATAAAAAGCTTAATATCTCAGCAATTACAAGTATATACAATAATTAATTTATAATTTAATTTTGGTCAATGTTCATTACAAACAAAAGTAATAATAAAATTATTTTGCTATAATCCGCGATACAGTAAATAGAAAATATATATAGTGCTAAATGTATAGTGGACTATCCGTTTTTTTCATACCCGTTACATGCGATTTTGTCGTGGAGTCTATCTCCTGATGATGCTTCGGTTGCGGGGCGAAATGATTGATGAGTTTGTGATAGTGAACGTGTGTAGTGCTTGTGTATTGTGGTGGCAGTGGTGGAGGTTTGTGCATGTGTTTTTACGAATCCTGCATGTAACGGGTATGAAAAAACGGATAGTCCACTATACATTTAGCATTATATATATTTTCTATTTACTGTATCGCGGATTATAACAAAATAATTTTATTATTACTTTTGTATTACGGATATCCGCAAAGTAACACCTAATTCTATAAATTATTCGTCACGGACATTATTTTTAACTAGATTTCAAACTTCTACGATTTATACTAATTATTAAATCAACATACAGGTCCGTCACAAAAAAATCGAATTCCCTTTATATAAGTATATAGTCAGTTCGTGACCACGGTGGATGCAATTGTGCCGAAACATGTACAAAGGTATATAATAAGATATTTATAAATTTTTTTTCTTAAAACTTATGTCTAAAATTCATTTAGATTTATATCTAGTTAATGTATAGAAACTGGCTATACTCACGTCTTATTTTATCGGGTGAGCACGACTAGTTTCAGGATTAAACGGGGGCTTTATTTATGAGATCTTTACAAGGCGCTAATGGCGTTGTCCCCGACGGCTTGAAACTAGTTAGGCTTACCCGATTTCTAAACATTGACTATGAAAGCCAAATTAATCAAATCAAAATAATCTTGATTCAAATAAATCATTTCAGGCACTTTTCAAGCATCAATACGATTAATGAAGCTACAACTGGTTCGAAATGTTGCTCTTACCGAGAAGAACCAGCAAGAAACTCGGCGATCAATCTTTTAAATATTTTCAATTATACATTATTAAACCGCTGTCTTGTATGAAGCTGAAAGGATTTTCTAATCCAGGCTTTCTTATCATCCAAATAATCTTCAATTTTGTAATATGCTTTACGTAAGCATATTTTTTACACTTAGTTTGAATCTTTTTGTACATTGGTCTAGAATGGATTGAAGAATTTTATTATAGAATTATTTGATTCGATCAAAAGCGAATAGCGAGACCAACAAATGAGTTGGTTACTCTGCTGAGTCGCGACGCAGGTATCACTAGCTTTTTGTGACCTCTCGTATGTCTATGATATATATACTATACTACTATACGTTTATATTTTTGTGAAATTTTCAGACAGTCTTTAGATTGACCGAGCGGATATTCCTGTAAGGTTTAGTGTTGATCGAAGCATTTTTATAAAACTCATAATAACAATTTTGTTTCGAGGGAAAATCGAAACTAGAGTCACAGTAACACGTTTCATAAGAACCTTCTGACAATAATGAAGACAACGGAAAAAGAATTAGATAACAATCTGTTCAATCCGTTCACGCGTGATGCAATGACCACAGAAATAAAAGATTCCTTTTTTATTTCTACAGGAGAAATAATAAATTTATTAAAGAATACATTTTTCTGGTACCAACCATACTTAATGTATGGTTTTAATTTTATCAGCACATCATATTTTAGTCACAGATGATTATGGTATCCGGCTGCGTAGAATATACCACCCTCATTTCTTACCGAGGTGTCGTAAAAGGCGACTAAGGTAAGTTGACGTCAGGCAGGCGGCCGGTCGCAAAATACGTAGCCAAATCATATGACAGCATGTTTGCAACATGTTGTGCCGACCCCACTTGGTTAGTCTATGATATACATCAAATTTTGTTTTATTTACCTATATTTTTCCGTACAAATAGAATATTACTACTATATATATTGTGATGCTACAGTAAGTATGCCTATTTCTTTGAACTTTTGCGAAGGGACTCACGTTGCTTCATATTATAGATAGCCCGTGTGGCTCTTTTTTGAGCAACAAAAATCTTTTCTATATCGGCCGCTTTGCCCCACAGCATTATTCCATATGACATAATGCTGTGGAAATAAGCAAGCCTCTAACGATAGTCTAAATAAAAAACATAATTAATGTCCACTTAGTTTTTATGGTACAATCTATGATTGATTTTATGTTACGGAAATCTTACAAAGTAGTTCAGCTTGTCGTATTAGGACGTCATGCAGCGCGTTATGAAATGCCTAGAGCGATAACGCTTGAAGTGACTTCAACTTTCCGTAAGTCTATAAACACGGGTTTTCAAACACCGCTTCTTTGTAAGTTTGTGTACACTTTCGTGCATAAAGTTACTTTGACGTTCAACGGACCATAAGTTTCGTATCATTTTGCATTTATATTAAATAAGTAATTTCGTAAACCCGTGTCTAAAAGCAACCTCACCTAATATAAATACATGGTTTAAGTTAATTCCAGAGATATAAAAGCAAAATATTTACATATAAATTAAAAGCGCTAGACGGAACATAGGTAGAAACATGATTTCATAGTTGTATTTAGAATAATATTAACTAAATTTTGAGACCATTCTGCTGTTAAGCAAAATGTCACATGGAAGTAAATATAAAGTTGCTGTTATCCCACCGCTGGGCAAAGGCCTCCGCTCCCCGTTTTTGGAGAGTAGGGTTGGAGCTAAGACCTACCACGCTGCTCCAATGCGGTTTGGTAGGTTACACATGCCGAGAATTCTCTGGAGATATACAGGTTTCCTCACGGTATTTTCCTTAACCGATAAAGACACATCAGTTTTTCTAACAGAAAAACCCATTGGTGCCTGCCGGGGGTTTTATTTAACCCATGACCCTCTCGAAAGAGTCGCACAGTGTCACCGCCGGCCTCACGTCACAGTTTACATGAAAGTGCTTACGTACGTACGTAATATGATTTTGTTTATTTACAGTGCTATGCCAAAACCTGTATTAAAATATTATGTTGTAAGCTTTTGCTGGAAGTCTACTCAAATATTTATAGCTCTCAACAAAGTAAACTTAAATTCGTTATATCAAAACCAATTTGCAGTAAAGTGTATTTGCTATAACAAAGTGCACCATAAAATTTTTATATGTTTTATTACTTAAGTGATTTTCCTTATAGATTTACTGAAAAGTATATTTAATTTGAAAATGTTAACAGATTAATTTAGTATTGACGTATTTTGAATTTATTTTATGTTACTTAAATATAACTTTTAAATGCTTTATGTTGGTTGCTATTGGTACCAGTAAATAATGATAAATTTAAAACCTGAAAAACTATTTGCTGCAAATATTAGTAGCCAGTAAAGTAGCAAAATTGTGTTTATGTTATAGACTTTTACAAAGACTTTTGAAACAGCAGAATAGTGGTATAGAGAATAGTCGTTCGGTAAGTCGCTTTTACACAAAAGAACCAAGCAAAAATCTCTACATAGTTTTTTTAAAATTTAAATAAAAGAAACGAAATTATAACAAAAATATAAATCCAAAATTAAAGCTATCTGAGAAAGAGATAATTTTATGGTATATTGGATTTAAATGTATTGTATCTTATATACAAAAAGTGTATTACTATTAATGTATTGCGAAGCTAATGTTTGAACTTTTTTATTTTTTTTTATTTTAGTTTTATTTTCTTTTCAATATCTGGGCATTTATATTTTTCAATATGACATAACTATGTAAGTAGTAAAATAAAGAAATGTAGCCGGTAAACTGACAAATTTTGCGGACAACGTAAGCTGAATTGAGTTTTCCTGTGAGAGTTGTTGTTGGTTTTCTTATTTGTAAACTTAGTTAGCTTAGTTTATTCAATTTTAAGTTTGTTTCTTGATATATAGATGGGTTTTATCTAGAAAAAAAATTACTCCAATAATCGACGCGCTTGGTTGGCAGTTATGTGAGCGTGGTCAGTGACCAAATAGCACATCTACCTACAATAAAGGCTGCTGGAAATGAAGATTTAGAGATCGAGCTCAGTGGCGTGCTATCATAGACACCTGTGTCTAACAATATACAGGAAGAAGTTGATGATAATGCCTGCTATATACAATGAAATATAGACTAGTTATATTTACGTCGTTAGAATATACAGCTATAAAACCGTCAGAGCTACGGCCACGTTTCCCCATACACCTTTATTTCAATTAGTTGTCAATTAATTAGTCAAACAACATTAAGTTAAAGTTGAAATCGAAATTTAAATTACACTTCAGACTAATTACTTTATTACTTTGTTTTTGGACCATTAGATACAGTAATCACCGATCAAATAACAGTTTGGAAAGCTTGTTATTTGCTATAAATCAATTAATTGTTTCTGTACTTTGATGAATAATTGGTTTTAATTTTGTTAGTTAGTTTTTATTTTTTAATACTATTATGATGATTAAATTAATTATTAAGAGCTGAATAAGCATAAAAATACGTCAATTAAATAAATTGGGCATGCGATTACAAATCCCATTCTCCTGATATGGTTATTCACACAAGATTCATTCATAGTGAATGTTTATGGGGTGGAAAGAATAAAGGCTAGTATAAAAATTGTTCGTTTGGAAAAAAGATATTGAAAAAGGTCAGGCGCTCATACATTCGTATGTAAGAAAAACATCTAAGAGTATTAAGGAATGAATTGTTTTTTTCTATTGTCACGAGACATGAAAAATTTGCACATTGTCAGATGATAGATAGTCGATATAATTGGTGCTTGTTTTGCTATTAATCAAAATCATTTTTTTATTGAGTATAAATTGCATTTGACTGAACTAAACGTTCAGGAGAGCGGAATTTAAAATATATAGATATAGATTTACCGGAACCGGAGTCGGAACCGAAGATTTCATATTGAATTATCGGAGCCGAAGTCGGAATCGGAGTCGGAGGCAGAGGTTTCTACTTCCGCCTCCTTCATTATTAATTTAAAAATAAACCCGTAAACTGTACTTAGACGATATGACCACCATGATTTAAATAATTGAAAACTTAATCGCGTCTAACCATTGATACTGAAAATAAAATAAACAAATGACGAGAGTTCCGCGTGCGATGGGGAGATACCTCCGGGCAACAAGTTACAACTTGTAGCTGCACGTTCTGTCCGAATTCGCATGACAATTTCAACTTCGTTATACCTCCTACTAAAATTTATCGGAGCCGGAGTCGGAGTCGGAGGTGTGAATTCAATCGGAGGTTCCGACCTTTCGGAACCGAAGTCGGAGCTCCGTAACATCCTTATTCAGTATTCAAGTTTAGTATCCTAACCCTAATTTTTGAAAAATGTTGTGAATATAAAACTAGTGTAGCTCACGCAACATGCTCGAAATTCTAATAAAATGAATTTGTTACAAAGATGTTTTCTTTCAACATTTCACCTTCAAAATTATTTCTACTCTATAACGTTTACATAATTTTTCTCGGGTGACAACGTTTTAATTAATTTACGGTTGTGTAATTTCCTTTTAAGAATTTCTTGGGAACATTTATTTATTTCCTGCGGTTCCTGTAACATTGGATAAAGTTAAGTTTAAGAATTTTGTCGTTTTTTTTAACGTAAATATAATTTATACATTAATGCATCAACTAAGCATCTTTCTTAAAATTTCTGTTATTTAAGATTTTTTTATTTCTAAAAGATACCACAATCTCTGCCCATAAAATTACATTTTATTAAAGTTAGCGCCACACGTTGCTGGTGCTCAGCATGGTTTCAAATTCCCCTCAAAACAGAACATAATAGTTAAAAAATATCCTCCGATTGCTACCAAACTCATCCGTTGGATCATTGTACAGATTGTCTACAAATTTCATTTAAATCGGTCCAGCCGTTTTCTGACTGTTTAGCTGTATGTCCTATGTAGATGCATTAACATCCAACTGCTAAACCCTGTGACCAAAAAGTCAAAAGACTGTATGTTTTTTTTCTTGTTTATAGTCTCTTTCTTCATTGCACAAATTGAAATGAATATAAAAACTATAAAAAAACATAATGTACAATGGCGGGCAAAATTTAAATTAAAGTCTTAAATCAAAGAAAAAGTAATTATTTATTAAAATAGTCAAAATAATAATACAATATTATATTATAGTATATGTAGTAGATATAATAATATAATATAATAATATAATAAAGTAAATATTTGCGGGGCTTCCTGTCACGAGTACTAGTAGAAATACTAGTAACTTACTAGGATGGTCCTAGATTCTGTATATAATTTTTATATGGCATTTGTGATGGAAATAAATATTTTTCGATATTTTGATTTTTTTTGTAAATATCACTTAATTAACTGATTGTACTTAGTACTATTCATAAAAGATGAGAGAACGTTTGTCGAATATTTTAATCAAAAATTAATCGTCTTTTACTAGTAAACTTGTAATTTTTCGGGGAAAAAAAATCTGTGATTTAAGTATCAAAGTTTTGTGAAGATTCCGTTAGACTCGGAACTGAGTTTTGATTCGTTCGATAACAAAGTTTATCCGTAAAGTACGCACATTAAGGAAAACAGGAAGACGTTTGGGGGTGTCCTTAATGGCTGCTTGGCAGACGTAGTAAAATATGTTATTTAAGCGGAAATGCTGGGATTATTTAATCATGCTTGTAATAAAAAAAACGTGCAAACTTGCTAAAATTTTCAGTAATATAAATTCGTGAGTTTTCATAACGAATAATTGTTGTTTTAATACAAATTTGATTACTTCAAACTAAAAATAACTTTAAACTAAAAAAAAAATAATAATCCGCTGCCGTGATGACCAAATCGTTAAAGTATCTGATCTTCAACATTGTTTTTAGATTTGCTAAGCCCCATTAGCAAAGAAAGATAATGTTAAAGTATCAACCAAAGAAAATGGAGAAGATATTATCTATGTTGATGTCTATAAAGTCGCATTTGAATAGTACGTGAGTTTTAGCTTTATGTCTTTATTTTGAAGAAGAAAAGAGGTTTCTATCCATGATATTAATAGGCATAGTTGTAATATAGTAGCAGACAGGTATGCGTTACGTGGCTCAGTCTGGTTTCGATTTCCCCTTACAAGAAAACTGTCATTGACAGCCAGTCGATCTCCACCATACTTTACAAGGTTATCCGCTGAGTGAATCTAAAGATTGTCTGAAAATTTCATTAAAATCGGTCCGGCCGGTTCAAAATTTACAAGCAACAAATATACATACTTTCTCTTTTTTATATTTAGATGATTATGAAAAGAGACATTGTTTAAATATTTATTTTAATACTTAATCTTTCAGCAATATATGTAAAAAAATAATTTTATAATTTCACTATCAATTATTATAATAATATGATAAAATCTTTGATAGCCGAGCGGTGAGACCGTGCAACTCTTTGGACGGGTTACAAGTTCAAACCCCGGGCAGGCACCAATAAATTTTTCTGTTAAAACTTATGTCAAATATTCAAGCATCAATTCTTAAATCATGAAGAAAATTAATGTTAAGAATACCTATATTAATAAAACTTATGTGTCTAATTGATAATTTATTACAAACTTTTCGGTGAAGGAAAACATCGTGAGGAAACCTATATCTCTAGATACTTCTGATGATATATGTAACCTACCAATCCATACTAGAGCAGCATGGTAGGTCTCAGTTCCAAACCTTCTCTTCAAAAACGGAGAGAGGGAGGCCTATGCCCAGCAGTAGGATAGTAACAGACCGTTACTTTACTCTTTTAATAATATAAGGTATACTTTCTTAGACACAATAAAGTTTTAGATGGCATTAGATTCAAACTACATTAATCTATATTGACTTATTGTATACGTAATTATATAATTGTAACGAGGCATACAGTTATTGCAAAATAATGGGTGTAAAAATAAAGCATCTTAGTCGTTTTAGCATAGTAGCGTGTTTATGATTTAGTAGTATTGCAGAATGCAAACCTCGTTACTACGATTGGGGAATTAGTAATTGCATCTGGGGCAAAGTCAGTCAGTCGCCAAGCAATTAAATGTCCGATATGAAATCATCCATCTAGAAAACGAAATAGCTGCAAATTATAATTGTAGGTCAATTTAACAATAGATTACATATTTTAGCATTAGACGAAGTCGTAATCACGTTTATATCACTTAAATTGTTATGTTCTAACAGTACGTCAAGTTCAAATTGGTTTTCCAGACCTATGGTATTGTAGTATACCGGTATATGGTTCGGAATGATATATAGACATTGTGTGGTTCTGAGGCATTTTGTGCAAGACTAGTTACGAGTAGTTCAAGAATAAGTCAGAAATTAGAGAGTGTTCTGATTCGAACACTCTAATAGGTTTTGACTTAATTAATATAGGTATTCTTAACATTAATTTTCTTCATGATTTAAGAATTGATGCTTAAATATAAAAAAAAAACTTTGACCTATTACTTACTATCTTAATGCTGAGCGCAGGCCTTATCTCTTCATTTTTGGAGAGAAAGGTTGGAGATGAGATCTCTAGAGAAATTTCTAGAGATACTCGTATACGGAGTTTTCAATCACCGAAAAGCGTGTCTCAAATTGAAATTATCAATTAGACACAGAAATTTTAACAGAAAAATTTATTCGTGCCTGCCCAGGGTATGATCTCGTATTTTTCTCCAAGAATTCTCACGTCTGACCACAGGGCTGTCAAAGCTTAAGCAAGAAATTGATAGTATTGGGGGTATATATTTAAAGTATAAGTATATTCTTAAAGTATATTTATAATAAGTACATTGGTAGTAAGTATTTTACTATATTTTCTCTGCACATTAAAGGCCAAGATGATTGTTCCACTTAGGGATTAAAGCATTACATATGAATGTAAAATCACGCAATCGTTTCAGGAGCCCAATAAAACTACCAGCTTCCCTTTTATAGTTTATTGAGGTCGTAAACACTACGATAAAATGTTTGTGGCCTCTTACGAGTCTTACTGCGACGATGTCTAATCGACTGAGATGTTCACTTCCTTTTCATGCGTTCCCGTTGTCTTTGTTATTTAATTTATTTTTAGTGGTATCGGTTGAATCTTTACTTATTATAAAACAAAGTCCTCAAAAGCTGTCGGTGTATATGTGATTTTTGTACTATTTTTACTATCCAGAAGGTTTAGATTAACAATACTTTACAGTTGGTCAAGCCAAGGCGACGCGTAGGCGGCCTGCTAGGAGGGTGTGGGGGGCGTACGCGGGCCGGACCGGCCGCGAGACGCGCATCAACGAGCGACGCGTGCGCACACCCCTTTTGCTTGTACCATGTAGCCGCAACCATATACTCTTCAATATCTACTAAAATACTACAAAAAAGTCTGCGACAGGATGTCTCTATCCTTTACGGTTAACTCACAATAGCTACTTTTATATGACGTGAATTAGTTGAAAATAATATATTTTAGTTTCACATTTTCAGATATTAATATCGACGGCTTTTAGGATAGACTCTATAATATTCTTAAACGTAAATTTATCTGACAATATCAAAAGCGCTTTTATCTCGTCTCCTGAGATGACATAACATGGGCCGCATGTTGCCGAATGTCCTGCGCTGTGAATATCAAGGAGATATATTTTCGCGGAACAATGCTTTCACTGTATCTCAATTTTCATTTCCCCTCGTTGGGACATCCAGTGTGATTTGTAGCGCCAGATAGTATACAAAACGAAGGCTTCGTAAAATGTCTTTGTCTTTGTATCAAAGTAGACTTTACACCTACTAATTTTAGTACTAGTAGTTCTAAATATATAACTTTTATTTAAACACAAATAATTACTTGTAATCCAAATAAAGGAAACATAACAGTTTTTCGCTAGAACTAACATAACAGTTTTTCGCTAGTTTATACTTAGAATACAAATAAAAAAATACATATATATATATAGGACAATTAAATAAATTTATTATATCAATAACGTGAAACTCGTATGTATAAAGACGAAATAATAAAAAATTAAGAAATGGCCTTATCATAGGTTTACTTTCTCCTTTGCAGAGTTGGAGCTTTACCCATCACGCTGCTCCAATGCGCATTGCTAGGTTACAGATATCCGAATAATACCCGTTTTCTTACAATGTTAAAGGGCCCGATATACTAAAGATATAAATTAGACATATGAGGTTTCGTAGAAAACCATATTAGTACTATCTAATGCGGTGCTATGAATGAAATCATAAATTTTATTTACTATATTTTGCTGTGATTCGATATTTCAGCTGACCGCGTGGCCAATACGTGATTGATGGCCGCTGGCCGCCTAGTGCGTGCACATGTTGGCACGGAAGAATAAGTTGTCCACGACGACCTGTAGGCGTACCATGATCTTTTAGATAACAATTCAATCCAAAGTCAGTACCTAAACCCAACCGCTTTCTTTTCGTACCATGAAGGGTGTTTGAAAAGGCAACATTATATGAACTATATATAACTCTGTCTTTTTTACTCAAATGTTTTTAGGACGCATTCCGAACGCTTATTCGGCAACGACTTAAAGTGTGCGTCTTTAAGAAGTCATGATATGCAAACGCAAAATCATTTCGTTTACGTCATCCTGCCTAAAAGTAAAGATTATAAACTTTATAATTTTTTATACTTAAACATATATAATAAAAGAAATTAAATGTGATTCTTGTAATTAAATGATTACTAAGACGAAAGCAATGTTCCAATCGGAACTTTTGATTGGATGGGTTATGTTAGTGTCGTCTGGCAAGCAGCCACACTGCAGATGGCAGCCCGAATGTTTTCCTGTTTTTCCCTAATGTCTCTACTTAACGAACTAAACTTTCTTATCGTACAAACTAACGACTTGTGATTGAGTTTTAGAGCGATGATTGTAAGAACATAATAATAATACTATATTATATCTGTATAATTTAAATTGTAAAAATTGTAAAGAAGTTTTATTTTTATTATTGGAATATTTTTTTTAATTAAATTATCTTTTCATGGTTTTATTTCCGTACCACGTACAATTTGTTCGTTAAATCTATTGTGGCGAATTAAATTAATTAATACTCATTATTGAAAAAGTAACTTTAATTTTTTTTTCATTAAAATTTGATTTTGTTTCCTATTCGAGTATTATACATAACTTTACAAACCTTTGTAAACATTTAATTATCACATATTACATTATTTAGAGGTATTTTAACCCTAAATTTGTCGTAGCGACAATTAAAACTTTATGAAAGTTGAATGGAGTTACACTAGCTAGCGTTTGTATCAAAGTGAATAATATCAGAAATATGGGAATTTCAGTTCGATTAGTAACTTTTAAATGAAATATTGTGTTAGCAAAACGACTTAATTTGATAGAAAACCTCATACTAGGAAGGTTATAGCATATCATTGTTGTTGATTCTTCCTGATGAAATCATTAGAAGTGGTATTTGTTTAATATATTTAATGCTAAAGTTCCATCTGTTCTTTAGTACGCCATATTAATAACATTAAAGTGTATAGTATCGTATATAGTAAATTTCAAGGTAATTAACAGTTGATTAACTGCTTTAAAAAAATTGTGTTATTACTGCCAAACATTCACAGACCAAAGAAAACTGTAATATTTTTACCCTAAATCTACATACGAATACATAGAGTAAACAAAATTTTTATTTACTTTTAAGAGAAATACCAAGCAACAGGATAAAGATTCCTTCAAATCACACAACACAAAATTTATTTTATGTTCTGGAAATTAACCCTATCTTTGCGCAGAGATTGAGCAAATTTGCTATTTCTGCGGAAAATATTAAGGACGAAATATCTAAACAAGCTAAATAGTCTCTGGAAGAGTATTATTGTGTTGATAAACGGCTTAGGGGGAACGAGATTATTCAGTTGTAATGGCTTTCGTCATAAAAAATGATGTTACGTTAGAACCAACAACCAAATATTGTTATAAATAATAAGATATAACTCTTTTGGAGATAAGTTATGATCTATATGAATACAAAGGAATATTGCATAGTATTCTTACATTCTATGCATTTTAAATCTCCCAGCTTACAGTGAGAAACTAGTAAATTGATTTACGAATACTTACATATACTCAATGATGCAAACAAATCCACGTTTTTTCTCCTCGATGGAACCTACTAGGGTTTATTATTTTTCTGTCTAAAGAATAGAGGAATATTTCGCCTAGCATTTGCGGTCCCAGCCTAAATTTCGAAAGTAGCGTATGTAAAATTTTCCACAACATGCAACGCTGTTATTAATTTATACGCTTTATGACCGCACATTATCTCCTTATTCTTAAATTAGTTATAATTAGTGGTCATCAAAAATAAATCTTATCATAGCGTATCAGTGCATAAAAAGACTTGCAATAGAAATAGAAGAAACGAGGATTATCTCTGTATTGCACTGAGCTCAGAGCTAAAGCGTTCCTCCGGAACCCGCAGCCTCAGTGTGGATAATACGTCTCAGAAATGTTCGAACGAAAAACCTTTTCCACGTATATCTTATTGGTTTTACAAAACTACAAAGCGTTGCTGGAAATAAAATAAATGGTCCGTGGTATACGATTTTATTGCTTCTGTAACAAGTGAGTTAGATCAGAAGTTTCATTCCGTATGTGTGAATATAAAACTGTATGTATATATTTTATGTGGTGCTAATTTATACGGCGTTGTTCAAATTCAATATTAAAACGAGGTTTTATGCTGATTTTTGTTAGAAATAAAATAGTAATCAAATGAATTGGCTAGTTATTGTCAAAGACTTCAAGTAAGTTAGATGATTTATATTTTAAATCATTCGTTAACTAATCTTAGTCTAAAAAGTAACGAGTGTGATATATTTTACCATAAATATTGTTTGACTTTTTTTAGACTTAACTATATACCATTTATGCTTATGTAAAATAGAGAATTATATTTTTTAACTAACGAACGAAGCATAGTATGCACAATTCGTTCGGTAAAATATTTGTGAAGGGAAGTATAGTACCCGGCAATAAATAATGCACATCAAGAACTTAAAACGAAACAGCCGGCCAGTTCAGTTTCGTAGAGCGCTGTCACTGTCACACAGGGGTTCGTCAGTCTGTGCGACAGAGACAATGCTGTATAAATCAGAATTTAGCCGATTTCTCTCTCTGGGCCTCGATGTGCATTATTTATTGCCGCGTACTATACTGTCATCTGGGATAACGATACATTGAGTGCTAGCAGCAACTGCTGTGGCTTGTTCTGTAATATTAATTTTAAGAGATATATCGAGAAATAATAAAAGAACAAAAGCTATTTTTATAAATAAAAATATAAACAATGTAAAACAGGTTTTAATAAACAACAAATTACCATTACAACTTTAATTTGATTGCATCAAAATAACACATTTTTTATAACTAAAGGATTTCATAATATTTGAATTATTTTCCCAAATTGTTTTTATTAAGATAACAATTATTCATTGAGATAAATATATCTACATATTAAGATCTAGTAACAGCCTGTTACTATGCCCACTGCTGGGCTAAGGCCTCCTCTCTCCGTTTTTGGAGAGAAAGGATTGGAGCTAAGACCTACCACGCTGCTCCAATGCGGATTGGTAGGTTACACATATCCCTAGAATTCTCTAGAGATATGCAGGTTTCCTCACGATGTTTTCCTTCACCGAAAAGCGTGTGATAAATTGCAATTATCAATTAGACACATAAGTTTTAATAGAAAAACCCATTGGTGTCTGCCCGGGTTTGAACCTATGTTGTCTCTAGAGAGTCGCACGGTCTCACCGCTAGGCTATCACAGCGTCGTATTAAGATCTAATAATTAAGTATCTAAATTAGACCGTTATAAAATTTCGGTAAAAAAAATTCAGGTCCATTTTTACTTTGCGGTTTTACTGTGGATAAAGGTTGTGATGAAGTTAAATGTAAAAACTTTTTGGTTGCTCTTCAGAAAATTCTTTAGATGTTAACATTGCCGCAGGATGCTCAAATGTTCTAGGCTCTATACGAAATTACCTTCATGAAAAGCGAGGGACAATGTTAGGACTGCTCTAGGGAACAAAGCTATTATACCTAAAGTAGTGAAAGATCGTAATTTAACCTGAAGAATTTTAGTAGAAATGAATATTGTGGAATATTAATTATTTTTAATGACAATACCATGTCACATGGACAAAGAAATGTATTAAAATTGTCTTATAATGTTATTCGCATTGAACCGAAAACTTATAAACAACTGTATACATATTAATATATATATTATTACGTGAATAAGATTAGCTTTTGTTCTCTCATTAAAATCGAAGACAATTGAATATTCCAACTAATCCCTGCCGACTTGCTGAAAAAATTGTTGGGCTACTTTGAATCGAACTTAGATAATCACAATGTTTTACAATTTCCAATAACTCTAATACAAACCTTGATGCCTACGATAATTTCATTAACACATGATTTATAGATTTACGGATGGAATAAGTAATAAATGCCGATGATTAATTGTATGTGACTTACAAGATCTTCAGTGCTGCTTTATTTTTAATAAGACATCAGTGACTGGCTGTATTCGTGAATAATGATCGAACCTAAACCTTCCTTTGTTGCCGTAAATGACGTGGAAGATATTTATACACATACAAGTAGTTAGTAGGAAAGATCTGACGAAGTTGTTGTCGACTCAAAAAATTGTTAATACAGTTAAAACTTTAACCTGGCTCAGTAGAAGTTTATTTTATGGTTCTAGGTAAACGATTGCATATATCCATGAAAAATAAAATTTATAGTTAATTAACTTCGGTACTGTCAATTCATATATTTACATATTTATTACTACTATCTTAGTTATTCAATTAAAATTTTTTTCAAAAAAGATTTAACCTCGAAGTCGATCACTACTAATAAATAAACCTTTTAACCTTGTAGTTTAGTAATTGTTTGCATTATAAAAAACATTTTGTGTCATTTTATGTTATTCAAACGTGAAACATTCATAAATGACATTAAAGTACAATTGAGGGGCCGAAATAAAAAAAAATATGATTGAATAGAGCTAGCTCTTGACGGGTTGAATACTAATAACATGATTTGTCATCAAAAAAATTTCATCAAATTTTTAGTCATACATTTAAGAATAAACATTCTTAATATTTAAATATAAACGGAATCAAAGATAAAATATAAACGCAGGGAACGATGGAGGGAAGCCGTTACAATTGCAATCAAAGTCGCAGACAAAAGCAAAATACGAGTAAATGTGATATTAACCAACAAATTTCCATCAAGACGATAGACTTTTGCACTTGAAATACATTTCAATTGGTTGAACGTAACAGTGAATCCGTGTCGAAAACATTTTATGAATTTATACGCTGTGAACCGTGGAAAGATTTCCACAAATAATAGCCGTTTGTAGAGTTATTTGCTGCGAATTTTGCGAGACTGTAGCCATTTAGTAACCTAAAACCTTTTCTGTACAGTTTGTAAAAAATAGAAGACGAATAATTAAACAGATATGCAAATGATTTTTTATTATCTTACAAAATAAAATAAGAGTTATTTATTTATTTAGAGTGAGTTATTTATTGCTATTTTATTATACTCGTAACTGTGTAGGTCTGACAGATAAAGGCTTAATCACAAATTATTAAAAAGTGGTTATTACACTTTGTTTTCGTAGTAAAACATTAATAATTCGTTTGGGACTTGCAATATCAAGTGCTGTGTCCAACCTTAAATGTGTCGCGTCGAGTTTCGGACTCGTAATAGTGTTACTGTTCGTACGAGTAACTAATTACTCCGGCGTCATAAGAAACGGCCGGCAGCCGGCGCATATCAATGACTTCGAACCTTTCAGTGCATGGTGGCAGTACAACGGAATCGAAAGGTGGCTGGTGCTAAGTTGTTACTACTTATCGGTGATAATTGTGCATTACCCAGAAAAATATAAAGTATAAAACCTTCACCCCATCATACAGTACACTTAACCACTAACCAGCGACCTATATCCACGTACGAGGTTCCTTGTAATCATGGAACTTTTCGATCTAACCCTGTTATTTATTACACCTAACCATAAGATTTCTTTACTTTGTGGATAAAAATATAGTTTTGCAAGGTGCGCTATAAATTTAGAGTCCGTAAATTTATAGATTACCCACCTTTTTTTTATTTGTCTACCTATTTTGATCATTAAGAATAGGAAATTACATATGTACGACAAAGAGATATTTGAGTAATATGAAAAATGCATATTTTAGCAGTTACAAACGTTTGTCGTATTTGTTTTAAAATATTTTATTTATAAGTTTTAAAAGCAAATATACCACATTTCTAAGGAAATGATATTTTTGTATATTGTTGCTGAAAATCCAAAGCTTCGTTGTTGAATGTTTGTAAGGACTATTTACTTCATCCCCAGTAGCGAGTACTCTTGCTTTGATTAAACCCTTTCGAGACCCGAGTGTAGACGGTTATTTTTCTTTTATCAACTTTACTGCTTCGCTCGTAAAAGGAACCTAGAACGTATCTTTCCCCGACAAAATAGAAGGACTTTTAATGAGATAGCGGATTTAACGGTAAGTTTAAAAGAAAATGAATGAGTGGAGTTTAACTCTATTCTAACGTCGTTCGAGTAATAAGTTTTTATTTTGATACTTTAATTATCCTTGGATTTTTAGACTGATACTCTGTAATTTAGATGTATATTATTATACATATATTTTACATACGAGTATGGTTATGTATTGTACGTATACCAATTGGACTTCCAAATATCTTTAAAGGTCTGTTTCCTCTCTCTCTGCTTTTGAATGTTTCAAAAATTTTCTTTTCCTTAATCTTTTGGAGCTTAAACCCATTAAACTACTCTAATGCGAAAGGAATGTTCAAATAATTGAGGAATTCTTCTAAGCCTTCTAAGAATGCTGCTTATGCTGGCTTCTCCTTATAGTATACTCTTTTTAGAAAGGTATACTATATGGCGCATAAGTTTTTTAGAACACAAGTATTACGTTAATTTGAGGAGGAACGACCGCGTAATAATTTATATCAAATAAAAATAATGTATATGAGATATATTTTAATTTTGATTTTATTACCATAATTCTCATCATCCTCCTGCCCTTATCCCACTCTAAGTGGGGTCATGTTGTCATTTTGTCACATGATTTGGCTACGTATTTTACGACCGGCCGCCTGCCTGACGTCAACTTACTTTAGTCATCTTTTACGACACCTCGGTAAGAAATGAGGTTGGCGTATTCTACTCAGCCGGATACCACACGGCGCAAAATGTATATGAAGATATATTTCTTTAATTAATTTTTAAATACAAACAAACTGTTTTACAATTGTCTTTTAAAGTTTCAGTGAATTCCTATTCCCCTTGTTGGGTTAGAAATTCGCTGTTTCACCGTGTTTCATTACATCGTATTCGACGCAACGTCAATAACAGCAAAATAAGCGCCGTGAAAACATTCCTTACTGTATTAAAGTATCACGAACACTTTGGATATTTAAAGCATACGTATTCTGCACTTAATGTATTTATCGACTGATCCCTTGTAAATATATTTGAAGATTTTATTATGTTCATAGATCTTTATTAACTTTAAGGTCTTGTCTTAGGAAAAAACTAATTAGTTTAGTGGAAAATTAGCAACTCATTTTTTTTCTATAATCTTTATTTCCATCTTACTATGATTATTAACTATCTATTTGCTACGAGAAGGATATCGGCGTGCAGCTATTATTAAAAAAAAAAATAAAAAAATGATATCTCAAATAGAAAAATGTTATAACACAAATAGCCTCTGCTAAACAAAATTTGATGTATATCTTAGACATACGTGAATTCACAATAAGATAACTGTGTTGCGACTCATCAAAGTTAGCAAATCATTACTTGGTCTAGGTATTCGCTTCTACAATAAAATTCCGCAATCGATACTAAACCTGTCTACCAGAAAGGTTTATTAAATTGAGTGTAAGAAGTATGCTTATACGTAAAGCATATTAGACAATTGAAGATTACATGGATGATAAAAATGCTTGAAAATCCTTTCAGCTTAAAACTATACTTCGGTTAAATAATGTAAATTAAAAATATTTAAGATACCGAGTATCTTGCTGGTTCTTCTCGGTAAAAGCAATAGTAGCTTTATCAATCATATTGATCCTTGACTATTCAAAAGTACTTGAAAAAGCTCATTTGAATAAAGATTATATCGATTTGATTTTATGACATTGCTTATATTTTTATCGTGGTGAGATGTTATTACAATAATGGAAATATACGCCTTTTATTGCTTAAATTACAGCCTCTTAAATGTGATATTTTTAATAGAACTACTAGTGCAATCTAATCCCGTCTTACTAAAAAAATTGCATGATAAAAACTGTATAATTTTATCAAGTTTTATTGGTTTATACTTACAGTACAGTTGTTGCTTGCAAGTTAAATAATTAACTAAGTACGAGATAACTCATATTAAATTTTCCGTTCCGTACGAGATAACTCATATTAGATTCAGTCAATGCCATAATTTTTTTATCCCATACCATGTGGAACGATGGTGTCGTCATGCGTAGAAAATCAAACCAATGTAACATCTATCAGACAAACGTATGAGATATATTGACCCTTTAATTGTTCTATTGTTTATAGACCACTTAAGAGATCAAATCACAATGTTTGCGGGGTCAGGCTAAGTGGAGTCACTCAAACCTATAACGTTACACAATTGATATCGAATATAGATAAACAGAATGATACCTACATATCACAAAATGGCAATCACGGATAGATCTTTCTCACTGATAAAGGTTGTGCCTAAAGTGCGTTCATGATATATTTTTTAGGATTTTAGTGCAGTGGTTTTCCGATGTCTTCTGCACCAAGACTTTTGGACAGTATTTCCTCTCCAGACCGCTGAGACCTCTAAATATTTGGGTGTACTGGATGTACCGGTTGTACGGATATACCGCCTTTGATCAGTCACCAGAGCCTAGTATGTTCTCTAGTTGGCAGCACCGTGATTACCACAAGTCCATCGCCCTTAATAAGACTTTGCACAATTACCAATATCTGCAGGTGAGGTTGGCATCTCGTTGGATAAGATGGAAGTTCCCCTTCTCCCTTGTTCCCACGGATAGATAGTATGATGATAGGATTAGCCATTATATTAGCGAGCATTAGATTATAATTAACTATCATGTTTATTACTACAGAAGATAAGAAATTCGGATTTTTTTGTTTATAATCGATTAATGCTTTTATGCTCATGTAATTTTTAGGCTAAATTATTTTATGGTAAAAATTTTCTGAATTGCTTGTCTTTGCTTTGATATTGTGACCTGATTGAAACGATATATATCATAAATTTAAATATTAAATTTAATAATTGATGAAGTTCATATTAAAATTTACCAAATAATTGATATATTTTTGTTCTATTACAAAAGAAACATCAAACGTACAAAAAGATTTACTTACTACTAAAAAGATTAAATAATGTAGCAATATTATCGCCAAACCGCGATTTCTATAAGAAAACCTTGCGATAAAGATGAAGGTTATAAAGAATAGTATGGTAATGATACATAGTAAGCAAGTAAGCAGTATTGGTAAGTTTTAAAGTAATATATATTTTTAAAGGAGATTTTATTTGTCTTACAATAATCATGAGGAAATAAACTGATTTCTCAACCATTTATTGCCCGACTTCGATAAAATTTGTTAAGATCGTTTGGACTATGTCTAAGTATATTTCATTCGCATATTAAATTCTCTTTTAGCGTACGAACAAAGCCTTAAGCGAATACTAGTTATTAATATATGTACATACATATAGAAAACACTTTCATTTGGTGGGTTCTTGAATAAATGAAATAAGGTCCGTATATCGTTGCTTTTGCTCTTTTGTATTCTGAATACTTTTTTGCATGGCTAATAGGATCCAGAGAAAAGTACCTATATTCTTTTGTAAAATTAATGTTGAAGTTCCTAAATAGAAATCGTAATTATTATTATATTGGGAGAAGAATGTAATTATAAAATAGAGACAAAATACATCACCTCACCTATCACCTAGGATTAACGGTTGTTATCAAAAACTATAATATATATAACATCTATAACCAAAAACAACTCCCAGTAAAGAAGTGAGACCAAATTATGGTAACTCCTTTGTGTTGGCAATAGTTTCTATACAAAATTATATTCGCTGTAATTACCTAATTATGTAATATCATTTTAATTTTAAATTATATTATATACATTTTAAATTAAAGCACATAATATTGTATAGCAGATAAACTTCCTAAATCAGATTACGAAAAAAATATTAGATTCTATAGTGATAAAATATTAAATTTAAAAGATATATTAAATTTCTAATTTTTATATTTATATACTATGTTATATACTACTATTTTTATATATTATGAAGTTTGTTATTTCTAAAATCAAAAGGCTTTTTTTATATAAACACAAATCGCTGCCACGTTTGACAGTACACATGCAAAAATATGTCAAAAGAAAGGTTTTATAGGGCCAGTATTTGTATACTATTTGTATTCGAACTATAAATCACACCGGGTGTTCCAACGAGTAAAAATGAAAATTGAGATACTGGGAGAAAAGGGAACCTATTATAGGAATATATTATCTTCTTGATATTCCTGTCGCGCGGGACGTTCAGAAGCGACCGGATATTGCGATAATGTGGCGTCATCTCGCAGGATAAAAAAGATTTTTGATATTGTTAGAAAAATTCGTGCTGAAGGATGAGTGTCAATTTAGGTTTACTTCTGCACCGGATTGTTTTAAATAGGTGCCAATTTGTCAAAAAATTTAGGTAAGTAAGCTAGTAATGGAACTGAAATCTAATACGAGTTATGTCGTACTGAGTTAATTATTTAACTTGCAAGTATAAAACAATGAAACTTGATAAAAATATACAGTTTTTTATCATGCAATTTTTTAGTATTGGATTCGATTGTAGTTATATTAAAAGTGTTACATTTAAAAGGCTGTAATTTAAGTAAAAAACGGCGTACATTCGTTGTAATAACATCTTCTTTCTCCTACCCTTATCCCACTCTAAGTGGGGTCGGTACAACATGTTTTTCTCTTCCATTCTCTTCTATCATTCGTTAACTCTGGCGCTACTCCTTTTATATGCATGTCATACTTCACACATTCCAACCATCTCTTTTTAGGCCTCCCTCTAGTCACATATCCATCCACATTCATATCCAACACTCGTTTAGTCACATGATTTTCATCCCTCCTCATTACATGTCCATACCATCCCAATCTTGCACCTCACATCTTTTCTACAATGGGCGCAACTTTCATACTTCCCCTTATATACTCATTTCTTATTTTATCCAATCTTGTCACACCACACATCCACCTTAACATTCTCATCTCATTTGCATGCACTCTTCTTTCATCCATCTTTTTCATTGCCCAACATTCTGATCCATACATTACGACAGGTCTTATGACCGATTTATAAATTTTCCCTTTAAGTTTAAGGGGCATTCGGGGGTCACATACTGTCCCTGAGACCTGTCGCCACTTCATCCATCCTGCATTCATTCTATTCCTCACATCGCGAATGTTATTCGTTGTAATAACATCTCATCATAATAAAAATATAAGGAATGTCATAAAATCAAAAATAATCTTTATTCAAGTGAGCTTTTTACGAGGACTTTTGAGTTGTCAAGGATCAATTAGATTTAATGAAGCTACTAATTTGGAATGTTGCTTTTAACTAAAAGAACCAGCAAGAAACTCGGCAATCTTTTAAACATTTTAAATTTACAAAATTTAACCGCAGTCTTGTTTGAAGCTGAAAGAATTTTCAAATCCAAGTTTCAATAATTTTTATTATTCAGATAATCTTAAATCGAGTAATATGCTTTACGTAAATTTCTGACACTTAATCGGAACTTTTCTCGCACACACATGTATGACAACGATTTATAGACTGAGTGTGCATTTTCACTATCTATAATATACTGTATTATTATTTATATTGTTCTATAATCTTGCTGGCTAAAAGCGATCGCACTTTAACCTTTTTGGATTACTTCATTAGCGTTCAACATCCGTTAACGTATTGCTCGCGATTTGATTCGTTTATCATTGAAATCAAATTATATAAAAAAAATAATGGAAAAGTGTTAAAAATATGATATTTTCATCCTATATGTAAGGCCGCTATATAAGCTTTTTCCATTCAAGTTAAATCAAAATTTAGCCAACGGATATACCTTGAAAGCGTAACAGAAACACAGAACGACAGGCTCACAAATATGATATTTGTATGAATTATTGTCTCAAACATTTAAAACGATTAGCATAGTTATGCGAAAGCAACGTTAAATACACTTAGGAAAAGTAGGACGTATAAAATGCAAAGCGCTGCAGATCTGCAAATGCAATTTTTATCCACGGCGTTCGGGAATCGAATCTAGACGGCGATTGCGGGCAGGTACGAGTGAGTTAAATCAGATTTTCACTTCGCCTATATTCTTTCTCACTCGATAAATTAGAAAATGTAATATGTATGAATGGGTTTCAACGTAGTCGGCAAAACGATACATTCAAAAAGGTCTTACATTTCTTTCAGAATGAGTCTTTGGGTTACCTGAATATTTATTAAGATATTGGAAGGATAGTGAAAATATAATTTAGAAAAGAAAATAAGTAAAAAAAATCAATGGGTTGCAATCCAGAGTGCCGGCAGAAGTGACAACTTGAATATTAACGTAGTGCATTTTTGATATTTTGGAATGGCTAGGGAATAATTTCGCACGAATTGCTTTAATTATCAGTATGACATTACTATCAATTATATTGTGATATACGATATTCATTTATTTACCTACCGCTACCTTAAACAAACATAATACATTTGCGCCGGCGCAGGCGCAGACCCCGCCTAAACGGAATACATAAATCGATATATAGTACCCAGCATTAAATAATGCACATCGATGTGTAGAACGAAACAGCCGGCCAGTTCGGTTTCGTAGAGCGCTGTCTCTGTCACTCAGTTAGTATGTGACGTTTCACACGGGTTCGTCAGTCTGTGCGACAGAGACAACGCTCTATGAAGCAAAATCAAGCTGATTTTCTCCCTCTAAGCCTCGATGTGCACTATTTATTGCCGGGTACTATACATTTTCGTCGCGCGGTAGAAAAAGAGGGGAATACGCCTACGCCGCATCGGCGGTCTATTCTCCCTCCATCTTACAAATTTTCGATTAGGTCACGCGAGTTTAACATTTTTTATTCAGAACAAAAAGTCCATAACGCCGCTTGAGAAGTTTCAACCTCAAAAAAAATTGACTATTCTACAGTAATTCTAAAACTATTGATATTAGCCTGTTTTTTGATTTTTGAGTTTTTAATTTTTTGCATTTTATTTTCAGTTGACTGCCGACTGCGATTTTACCTCAGTAACCCGTTAGGGATGAATGAATTCTTTCGTACCAATTCAAAATATAATTAGTTACTTTATCTAACATTAGATTTACCTATAATTCGATAAAAGTCTTAATAATGTACTGTGGATTCTTAAAATAGCACAGGAAAATAGTCTATTGAAAGTTAAGGTGAAGCGGTATAGAATAGTTTCAAGCAAGTGGCTACTTTACTTAAGACAAATGCTTACCGGTGAGGTTGTTAAGTGCTGGTAATAAATTCCATGAAAAAGCTATTTAGCTTTTAGAATCCATCTCGTTAGTACTTAACTTAAATTTCGCTACCGATACTAAAAAGTGGTTTTGAAAGAGTTGTTTGTTTGAAAAGCCAGAATTTTTTGAATTTGCAAGTAATATTATTGTAGCATATTAAAAATGCCGTTCGGTATCCGGCTGAGTAGAATAGACCACCCTCATTTTTTACCGAGGTGTTGTAAAGGGCGACTAAGGTAAGTCGACCCACCGTTTGTTATCCAGCTGAGTAAAATAGACCACCCTCATTTCTTACCGAGGTGTCGTAAAATACGACTAAGGTAAGTTGACGTCAAGCAGGCGGCCGGTCGTAAAATACATACCAAATCATGTGACAACATGTTTGTAGCATATTTTGCCGACCCCACTTAGAGTAAGATAAGGGCAGGCGGATGATAATTCAAAATTAATAAACCAAAATTTTAGTTTTATGTAGTTAGAACAATAAAAATGAATAGACACATAAGAAATAGTGAAATGGTTAATCTATAATTTTCTTTTAACAAGTTTCGAAAGTCGTGAACTAAACTTTAGTTAAGTTTCCTTGGCTATTTATAATATTATTGACTTGTACAGTGTCAGTGACATTGTATTTATTCTATTTTTTAATAAATAAAGTAATGAAATTATTTTCTATTAATAAAATAAACGCACAAAAAATAATAACAGATTGACTACATTGCTTTAGAGATTGTTGGGAATTTCTAATATGAACACGACCGACGAATAAGCTTGTGGCAAAATCTGTTAGTAATGTAGGTTAAATATTGAACCTTGGGGCAAAATTAGAGTTTATTCCTTGAGAAGACTGGATAAAATAAGAAATGACTATATAAGACAAGTCTGAAAGTTGCACCCATCATAGAAAAAACGAGAAGTGCAAGATTAGGATGATACAATTGATGAAAGTAACGTCACCAAACGAGTGTTAAATATGAATGTGGATATGTGATATGTGACTAGAATGAAACTTAGAAAGAGATGGTTGGATGGTGTGAAGTTTCCGTATTAGAGGAGTAGTGCCAAGCGAATCCAAGTAGTCTACGAATAATAGGAGAGAATGGAAGAGAAAAACATGTTGTGCCGACCTCACTTAGAGTGGGATAAGGGCAGAAGTATGATTAATATTGGATTCCTTATAAGGAGATATAAGAAAATGACATGTTATATACAGAGTGGTAATAAATGGTACTCCGACTATACGATATAAAATAAATCCTCTGATCACTTAAAAGTATAAGATAGCTTTGTATGATTCAATTGTCTTATATATAAAAGTAATAATAAAATTATTTTTTTTTTTTTGTCTTATATATCGTTTGAAAAAAATGTATTTTCGAAATAAATAAATAAAATTTAATTGAGATATGACTTTGTTAGTAATAGTTGAATGACCTGTCGTGGCGCGTTTGTGCAAAAAGCAGGAGAAAAAAATAACATTATTGTTTTCTTTTCCCAGTACCTGTTGTACCGTATTTAGATTTAAGGCCAAGGTTGGAATGGTGAGTACGTTAATTGAACTCTATAAATCGTGATTATTTTATACATAAAATAATTTCTTTGGCTAGAATTATTCTTAATTAATGTGGCTGAATTAACTGCTTTTTTTAACCCACATAAAAAACTGTAATATATATAGTAAAATAGTAATTTTAGGTACCTACATACCTGTGTACCTAAAATTTAAATTAATGTTGTATGATCCGTACCACCCTATAAATTTTAATTCTACATTGTATATAACGTAGCAGCACAGAAAGAGTCATAACTTTTTGTACTGCTTATACCATGTTCCTTAGTTCAAATAGAAGATTATCTGTTCATAATCTACCTGCTGTTGACGTTAACAAACAAGCAAGTCTCGTTAATAACTAATCTCTATCTATTCTCAAGTGTACGCCGCCCCAACACCGGCACTCAAGCTTATATTTCCAGACATTTTGGTTCAAATTTGAATCTACGAGTATGTTCGTACACACAATAATTATGATCGTACACATATTTTTCACTAAAATTGTTTATCATTGTGCATGTGTTTGTACCACTAAATTTAAAAAAAACTTATTGTGCTCTGGTTTCACTAATAAACAATGGAACATTTTGAAGAACGTTTTAGTTGTGTAATTGTTAAAATTGAATACTTGAAACATAGCATCATGAGCTGTGATAGCCCATCGGTGAGACCGTGCGAATCTTTCGAGGGGAACACGAGTTCAAACCCGGGCAGGCACCAATGAGTTTTTCCATTAAAACTCATGTGTCTAATTGATAATTGCAATTTATCACACGCTTTTCGGTGAAGGAAAACATCGTGAGGAAACCAGCATATCTCTAGAGAATTCTGTTGATATGTGTAACCTACCAATCCGCATTGGAGCAGCGTGGTAGGTCTTAGCTCCAACCCTTCTCTCCAGAAACGGAGAGAGGAGGTGTATTCCTAACAGCAGTGGGTTTGTAACAGGCCGCTACTTTACTTTTTTACTTTTACTTGAAACATCGCCATTTTGTAGAACTTGTAACATTCATTTTTTTGAAGTATTTTATTTTTTTGTTCATTTTGTTTTCAGTAACGTATTATTTCATACGTATCATTGGTCTTTACTAGTTAATCAACAAACTGCCAGATATATAGAGAACACAATTTATTTTTCACTGTACATAGAAATTATAATAATAGTCTCCAATATCAGATCGCCTCATTAAGCATTATTGATTTATTTATATTTTCTTATATCTATTAAAAGTATGCCTCCTCGTTAGAGCCTTATTCTATTAAAGCATATTGAACACTAACGTGAGCTCGTTAACATCGCATTAGGGCATGAAACACGGCTTTCATTACGATGAAAGGCCTCTATAGTATATTATGCTAAATCGGGTCGCCTATGCTTTCAGGAGATTTTCTAGTGCAAATAATACTAGTGTTTTAAATATTGTAATATACGTGGGAACATTTTGAATGAAAATGGAGAGCTATTTAATTTTACAATATTTCAATTTCAGAATTTGCCGAGAGGGGTTAATAACCCCCAGGATTCGTAAAAACACATGCACTATCAGCTATGAAAAAACGGATAGTCGACTATACATTTAGCATTATATATATTTTCTATTTACTTTATCGCGGATTATTCAAAATGATTTTATTATTACTTTTGTATTAAGGATCTTCGCAAAATAACGGCTAATTCTATAAATAAACTTACTTACTTTGGGGACCGAGACCGTGTGTGTAAATGTCCCATATTTATTTATTTATTATTTGTATAGTCTGCATAGTTGTCTCATGCATTGGAATGAAACAAATTCTCGTATTCCTACATGCAACGTTGCATGTAAATGTGAAACGGCCTTCAGGGGTTATATGTAAACGTATCTGTGCAGTGGGCTACTGCAACGGACGGCAGCATTAGCACCGCTTTGTGTGGAAATGACTCGATTCATTTCACCCGCTCTGCAAATTAGCCGTTTCAGACTAAAGCGAGTTTGGGTACGACCACACAGATGTTGGTCTGGTATCCAATTACTTTATCGATGCAGTAGATTAAGTGATGCTTAAGTATTCCAGATAAAATCAGGTTAAATAGGTTCATTTCTACAACTTTGTAAAGTAAAAAAGATGTATAAAGGTGTGATTATTTTGTACTTTTACTTAAACACATATTTGCTTAAGCGGCGCCTTAATAAAAGATCCTATCTTCTTTATGGTCGTGTAACAAAAAAAAACACTTATTTAATTCAAAATTTCACGCGTTAATTGTGACATAAATTGAGGTTCACAGAATAGAATCTAACTAACTTATTTATAGTTTATAAAACATTTTTTCGACGTTCCACTGTTGTAAAAATCCAGTAAAATCAAAATTCAAATAATCTTTTAGTCAAATTGAATTTTAAAATCACTTTCAGATTATTTTTAGTTATACTTATAATAATTATAATTATAATAATTTATAGTTATACTCAAAAGTCAGCGGTCACTCTTTCAAAAATAATAACTAATAAAATTGTATAACAGTATAATAATCAGTGGGTAGCTCTGATAGCCCAGCGGTGAGACCGTGCGACTCTTTCGAGGGAGTCACGAGTTCAAAGCCCGGAATGGCATCAATGAGTTTTCTTTTAAAATTTACATGTCTAATTGATAATTGCAAATATAATAAACATTGTTACATATTGTACTTTCAGGTGCTTGTTTGAACTGACGAAAGGGAGGGTTCACAACAAAATTTCATAGTAAACCTCCTAAGCCCGCAAACGATCACGAAAATCATTGCCTTTAATTTCGTACAAAAGTATGCATAAACTTATGATACACCACAGCAGACATCAAGGAGCACTAATGACTTCAATTTAAAGTTTTGTAGACATGAAAAGTATGCATAGCAAAACATTTTTAAACTGGAGTTTGCGTCGAATAAAATGTAGAGTCATGGTCAGATAGATATCATTAAAATTTTGTCTGTAAATTAGTTTACGTCAACTTGAGTAAATTTTGGTAACCTTTAAGAAATATTAAATAACGTAACGTATAACCGTTTTTAAAGTCTCGAAGCTATACATGTCTTAAATCAATTTTTTTTAATGTATTTTTTTTAATTAGGATCTTACCTAAATTTAGAAGCAGATACATTACTTGGCAAGAGTCTTTTAAACCAAAGTAAACCAAAAACCGGCATTACTTCACAGTGGTAGATACTAGTTTGGAATTTACTGGTCTCGTAGGCACTTTATTAAGAACGTATATCTCCTAAAGTAGGGATTAATTTTTATACTACCAAATACCTGACGAAGGATTGTGCAGATAAAGCTATCGAAGTTTTAGCTTTGTCATTGCATCGTTGATACAGAAAGCCTAATTTAGTGTTGAGGATTACTTAAATGATAAGAATGCGTGGATAATAGCTATTCTTGGACCCTGTACAAGTAATTAATGATAAAATGTAACTACTAATAGAAATTATATTTTGAAAACCGTCAAGTCTCTTGCTGGCTCTCCACGGTAGGAGCAGCTTTACGAAACAGCAGTAGACTTGACGAATCAAAAGTACTTGTTACAAGTTTACTTGAATACATAATATTTCGAATTTGAATGTTGAATTTCATCGATATATAAGGGATAGTTCCGGAACGTAAATAATATAAGGGAACAAATATCTAATAATTTTTATTCTAGCGGTAGTAATATATATTTATATAGTTATTTAGATTTACTATCAGGAGATAATTGCATTGCTGCAAATTTCAGAGAATGAACTAAATAAATATAAATCCGGTATATTCCAGTTCGGTTAGCATTGCATTAGCTGAACTTGTATATTCAATTTAGATTTTCCATGCACAAAATTCTAATCAAGGGAATTCTGGAAATTGTATAACGCATATTGTAAAAGGTTCGTATTTTTAAAATTTTAAATATGTATGTATATTTTTTTATTTACAAGATAATAAAGTTATAGTGTTACATATTGAGATAAATCTTAATAAGTCTCTACTTAATAGTCAAATTAAAACGATACCAACGGTATTAAAACAAATTTCGTAACTATATATGTGTTTACTAATGGTAGATATTACCAAAACTACAGAATATGGATCTTATATATATATATTAATAATTTTACATTATGAAAGAAATTGCAAATGTCACTAATTTATAGCAAACAAAAAATGAGTTGATTCTACTATGATGAAATAAGGCACGGGTCTTCGTAATAAATGCGCAGAGGACGATGGAAGTAAGTTAGACTCGAGATTTTATATTCTAGTCAGAAACGAGAAAACCCATAGAAAAACAAGTGTTGACGAAGCCTTGAATCCAAAACCCAATATGAAGAAGTTCAAAACTGATGCAGTCAGATCGCAAAACGATAGATACCTATCGTTTTAGACGAAATATTTTATGATATTTTTGGATAGAAACAGTTACACGAAATATCGATTGAAATCAAAGTATCCAGTACTAGTTTGTTTAATACATAAAAGGATAATACGTTTCGTTGTTACTTTTTGTAAAAGTAAAGTAGTCTTTGAGCTTTTAAGATTCCATTTCGGCTTATTCAATATATGTTCGATCTAATCATCATAATTGAGGTCACGTTTTTGAAAAAGTCTACATCTTTTAAAATGTATCTAATCCAAAGGATTTTGTTTGGCAGTATTACTGATTTCAATTTTAGATACGACAGGAAATACTTGTAATTGCCCACAAAATTCAGTAACGGAATCCGGCATAAGCCACTAATGGATTTATACAGAGTGCTTTGCCAACACGTTGGTAAATATTCCGTATTCATCTGAAAAATGTTGGAAAATAGCGTGCACTCTGAAATTGTGAGGATTAATAAAAAGTATATTACAGAGTTAAAGTATCCTATAGCTGGTGCACTGCCGTCTAAATCCTAAATAATGTATCTCAGATGAGCAAGTTTTGAGAAAAAGGCGTTTAAATTTTTTTATGAATTTTAGTCGATTAGGACTAAAATTTTCTAATAAAATATCTATTGTTAGGTATCAATCGATAGATATTTTCATGATTCCATTTAAGTTGCAGGTCGAAATTTCTATTTATTTGACTGATAGACTGGCCCGTTGGCGCAGTGTGTAGTGACCCCACCTTCAGCTCCGCGGGACGCGGGTTCGATTCCCGCCGAAGGCCAACATTCTCTAAAAACCATTTTTGTTGCTTCGAGCCTGGGTGTGGATTTGTATTTAAGTATGTATTTAAAATTATATATGTAGTATATCTGCCAGTGGTCCATCACCGATAGCACAAGTATTAAGTTACTTAATTAGGGGACGGATGACCGTGTGTGTAAGTGTCCCGTATATTTAAAAAAAAATTATAAAGGTATTGTCAAAGTTCAGCAAACTTATTTTCAATAATTGGGGGAAGAGAGTTTCAGATGGTGAGTCTCATATAATACAGGATTTGTTAACATTTCAATTAAAAAAATTGAGTTGATTGCTCTATTAAATCGCAATAAAATTGTAAATTTTTAGGCGTTGACTTCAAATTATACAAGGTTAAAAAGAACCTGTGTCACTTACCTGCCCTTCTACTATCACCATATAATTTTTTTTAACAAAAACGATCAGAAACTTAATGAAAATCGCAATCATAATTTGAATGAGATGCTATATACGTATCTAGTCAAACTAAAAATTGGATTACAATTTAAGTAACACCATTTAACGTCCAGAGATCTCACGTAGCTTGCGGCCAACAAAAAATAAGAAGTGCTCAAAACGTACGGATAGTAAAAATGCAGCATTTTGTATTAATAAACTTGATATAAAGTAAAAGCCTTCCACCGTGTGGTATCCGGCTGAGTAGAATAGACTACCCTCTTTCTTACAGAGGTGTAGTAAAAGGCGACTAAGGTAAGTTAACGTCAGGCAGGCAGCCGGTCGTAAAATACGTAGCCAAATCATGTGACAACATGTTTGTAACATGTTGTGCCGACCCCACTTAGAGTGGGATAAGGACAGGAGGATGATGATGATAAAGTAAAAGCCATATTAATAATTGAAATGCTAAAGTTTGTCTGTAAAAGTGTTACACTTTTACGGCTAATAAACTGGAGCTATATTGATGAAATTTGTTATAATTGAAGCTTATATACCGGGCTAACATCTAGGATAAATCCCCCATGTTTCCTTTAGGAACAGGAAAAAACAACATAAATGATGGTATTTTAACACTAAAGTTGAAGTGAACGAAGTCGCGGGTACAGCTAACATATTATTAGTCGGAATAAGCTTATAATTTGACTTAATTTGTTTTATTTAGTATATACACTTAAGCAGATTCACTTTGATTATTTTACATGTAACTAGGTCAAAGATACTAAAAAATTATTGCGTTACGAATTTTAAGATTATTATATGAATATTCCCTTAGTTATTCATACGTCAAGAAATAACAGCTTTTCTGTGAAATATTAATTGTAGAACACTCAAATGACTTTTTTAAATTTTATAAGGGTAAATAAGAAATTTTGGTCTATGTCAGCCCGCGGTAGGCTTTACTTTGCAGAATTCCATAATACAAAGGTTACGATGGAATTATTTTCCTGTAATCCGCGTTTGTCAAGAAAATCTATGTTATGCTAAATGTAGGAAACAGAAACCGTTCACATGCCTTATACATGCAGGATTAGTTACCGCACGTATCACGATACAGCGCGACCAACAACGTACTACATAAGCATTACACACATTCACCACGACAATTTACGGCTGTTTCGCTCCGTAACCGAAGAATCGTCAAGAGACTCCACAACAAAATAATTCGATCATAACTTTTGTATTAAGCTTCTATTTAAACTTTAAAAGCTCAGCTTTGGGCGAACATTGCGACGATATTATGTATATATCGTATTACTTTATTCGCTAACCTTATTAAAAATAATGCCAAAATTGTTTAAAAGCTATAGATTTCATATGTAACAAATCAAAAACTTTGTAACTAAATGTGATGATATTATTTCGTAAGTCATTATCTATTATTTTACATTTCACTAAAAATGTAACCAACACAGCTTACATGGTATGTAATGTACTTGCTGTAAAAAATCATATTTCTTGCTTAGGGATATAATGTCGCTATTAAAATGGCATATTTAACGTTTAGCAGAATTTAATATGTCATAAAATATTATTTATGTGGCATTTTATGTGTCCTTCGCTCATTTTGTGGCAACCGAGTATTTCAGCATCCCTAGAGACCATATATCGGATGGAGAACACTCTTATATCAGTCCAGGCTGTTTTGTTACTGAAAGTGAGGCCACGTAAACTTGAGGTGTGTAGAAATTTAATATAAATTTATATAGTGTCAAGCAATATAACAGAACTAACTACTTTGCTATAAATCATTTATATAGTGTCATTTAAGACTATGTAAATAATTTTTTACTTTTATTTAAAAGGTTGTATAACTTTGTACATTTGTTAGTAACAAAAAAATTGTTTTGGTCAAATAATGCATGTTTGGTACTTATTGTACGGTACGGCATACATATTCCTAATATTTGATTGGCTCGTTGACGCAATAGGTTGCGACCCTGCCTTCAGTTCCGTGGGTCGCGGGTTCGATTCCCGCCTAGGGCCAACATTTTTTATTTGTTGGTTTTTCGAGCCTGGGTGTATATTTGTATTTAAGAATGTATTTAAAATTATATACGTGGTATATTACCAGTTGTCCGTCACACACAACGCAAGTATTAAGTTACTTACTTTGGGGATGGACGACCGTATGGGTAAGTGTCCCATGTATTTATTATTTATTATTATTCCGCTTAAAGGATTCAACATTCACTTCATAAGTCTTAACAGCAGATAAAAAAAATTAGAGGTATCATTTATCTTTTTATTTTTTATAATTGATAGCAAGAATTTAATATGAAAAAGACGTATTTTACATTAAAGGGAGCAATAATTTATTACTAACGAATATCTGAAATTTGTAATGATTAGAACTTCGTTTTTCCGTTACCAGATCCTGTTTACTTTGACTTGGGTATTTTAACGATGCTCTTAGGATAATTATAAAATAGTAATAAAATTAGTAATATAATAAATAAATACTATAATTAATAAATGATTGTTAATTATATGAAAAACAATATACATATGTAATCAATAATGAGTAATTAGTTTTATAATCTCTACAGTACAATGAAAATCTAAGAAAACGTTATTAAAGAAATTGCATTCACTAAGCGGCTCATTAAATTAGTTTAAATATGTCAAAATAGCCTTATCGTAGATTAGAATAGTCAAAAGTAATTAGCACAAAACATATTTAAGATTGAATTGGGACAATTCAAATTTATTATATTGCGTTTTATTGATACTATCAAATTCTTTTCAAATTTTGCTCCGTGAACTGTGTATAACTGTGTATTCTACAGTTCAGTACAAAATATGAGTAAATCGGAAAACCCAGCGAGCACCGACACGGTTGTTTATAGGTGTGGTCGCTGTGCCATGTTTTACTACGACTACAAACAGTTGGTGGCGCATTTGTATTGGCGTCACGGGACTGAAAGTCTGTTCTGCAACAAATGTGGCCTGAGGCGGTGGCGCTACGCCGAACATATGTGCAATGTATTGCCAACAGATGGTACAATCGAGGATAGTGAAGCCGATACTTTATACTGCTTCTGCGGTAAGGACGAAAACGAACCAATGATCGGCTGTGATTCGCCTGAATGTGTTTTGCAGTGGTACCACTTTAAATGTGTGGGAATAGACGCACCACCTGAAGGAAATTGGTATTGTCCTACATGCCTCACACTTTGCACTACTCAGGTGATTACATTTTCTATTATATAAATTTGAATAATTTTATACGTAATTTATAGAATTAGGCGTTACTTTGCGGAGATCCATAATACAAAAGTAATAATAAAATTATTTTGCTATAATCCGCGATACAGTAAATAGAAAATATATATAGTGTTCAATAATAGTGGACTATCAGTATTTTCATACCCGATACGTGCAGGATTTGTAAAAACATATGCACAAACCTCCACCACTTCCACCACAATACACAAGCACTACACAGGTTCACTATCACAAACTCAACAATCGTTTCGCCCCGCAACCGAAGCATCATCAGGAGATAGACTCCACGACAAAATCGCAAAGCCTCTTTTTTGAAGTTTTGCGATTTTGAATCGCGAATGCGAATTTGATTTTTAATTTTAATCTTTTTTAGTAGTTTATTTAAGAATATTTGAAAAATATATTTCTTATATTCAAACCATAATTGATTTTTAACTTTTGTTTTGAACTTACAGATCGATTAATAAAAAAATTACCCTTTTTATTGCCTCAAATTATGAAAAATCTCTTCTTAGACGATGCTTTATCTAAGAAATCTTTTATGGTAAAATTTAATTAAGCAGGTCTCGAGGTCTATAAAAAAGAAAATTTGTCTTTAATGAGCTTTCATCTTATTAATTTGTAGATTTGAAATTTAATAATATATTTTAAATATACAAATTAAAAACTTGTTGAACCTCGCCTAATTTCATTACGCTCTACAGACGAATTGAAGCTTAGCTGACAAACTGTTAGTTATCACTAACTAGTTATATCTAAGTTATATCTAGTTATAACTAGTTATATCTAACTAGCAGTATCAGCTCCACAACCTAGCTTTTGGCTTTTCTCCACTACACGTTGTCCTAAGCCGTGGTCCGGCCTCACAGGAGGCACCCTTAAGACGACGTTCCCAGACTTAAGTAGAGCTTCTGCGCTCTATTCTCTGCATTTCGCAACCTCGGCGATACTTCTGCGCTCGCCCGTCCCGCCCGGTGACGCTGTAAAAGCCATTAGGGCTAACAGATACAGTCAGTTAGAAAAAAAAAGCTTTTGGCTCTGCAGAATAACATAAGACAACGTGATGTATATATTTCCTGACTTTATGATAAGTGGTACATTGAATATGTATATTAACAAATTGATGTGTTCCGTTTTGTGTACATAATTATAATTTCTGTATTGTTTCATAATGGGGTGGAAACGAAAAAATAATAATTTGTCTCCCTGAATTCTGGCCTAGCCGATCCGTGGTGCATCGTAACCACGGATCTACGAGATTTTGTACCAACTGACTAAAAATACTAATATCGATATATACCAGCAGGTGTTTTATTGGTCAGTAAAGTCAGTAGTCAGTACACGATACTGTAGATAGATGTGTTCATCACTGCGATCACCAATGTGTCTATGAATATTTGGTAGTTACTTTTTTGGGAAGTGTTATTAGGCCAATTAGTATTTTGTGTAATTTACGATATTGAATTATTACTAATAAAAATACTTTTTAGCATCAAATTCAAGATACCTTGAAGATATAATGCGACTTCGGAATACATATTTAGATAATCAGTATCCAGTGAATTAGCAGATATTTTTAAATATTGCTCGGATGACTACGTCAATGGCTTAAGAATAAAATCGAACTGTGATAAATAGTAACCTACAGTTCTTATAGATATGATGTCTATTAATTAATTTTATAATAAGGTCAACAGAATAAATGTATTTTACCTTTTGTTCATGGCATTTTATTGACTTTCTTGATTTTTAACCGTTTTGTTGTTACTATCAAGCGTGATGGCTGTACAATAAGAGAACGTGATCATTACGAAGGCTCTGTAGGTTCAACCTCGAGAATATATGAATATTTTAAAATACGTGCTTAATTAATATTTATATGTATATCAAGAGAATTTCGTGGTGGCAAAAGTTAGCATCGGAGCAGCATTATTAAGCCTAAGTTCCAATCTATTTCCTTGTGGGGTAACGTGTAATTTGCAGCAACATGGTGAGTTTCAGTGTCATATCCCTTTTAGGCTCTTTTGTACAAGACAAACCTTTGGAAAAATAAAAAAGGTAATAGCCGTATGCTGGTGTAAATCTATATTTTTATGAAGAGAAATGGTGCAGAAGAGTTATATGTTATATGAAGAGTATAACATTCAGACACTACTTTACAAAAAAAAATTTTAATAAATTGATACACACGATATTTTGTTTTCAAAGTTGTATAAAATAACCTTTACCGATGCAACGAAATAAGCGCTATAACTTTAAGCAGATAATCGTTGACTACAAATATCGAACTTAAGAAACCGAGTGGACGACCATTTATTGAATCGACCAAGCATATATTACTGGCTTCCGCCTCCATAGAGATCTCAAAGTAATATTGGGCTGTCCTAACGTCTCCGCTGTTACGTCACGTGACAGTGGTCACACGATCGGAATTCATTATTGCATCGTAGAACCGATATTGCCTATAACTTCAAGAACATTACCAATATTACATCAAATTTTAAAGATCACGACATTAAATGTATTTTTTCAAGGTTTACCTGTTGTACTAAAGTACCATTTGCCTAATTTCATATTGTATATTTGGTCTAAGTTCTTTATTTCGTAATAGTTATGTACTTACAAAACAAGCTTTAATACTTCTTTCGACCAGATTCTTTCTTTCGTAAAACCAGATTAAATTATTTTAAAGAGATTGAGGTTGTATAATTCTGATAGTTAATACTTACATAAAAATAAACTAGAAGTAATTACATCGTTAATTTTATATGTTCAAACCATAGATCATTTTTCGTAGACTAAAGAATTCTGCTAGTTATAACCTCTCGTTTTTGGGTGGAAAGTATATATATATATATATATATATATATATATATATATATATATATATATATATATATATATATATTACTAACTATTCAAAACAAACAATACTACGGTACATCATCTTTGTGTAACTCTAACGGTTTAGACAGCGTACGTCGAGATAGCTCTCAGAGGCCAGATTCTTTCCGACTTTATTGACATCTATCGTTATATTACATAAAATGATCACAAATTGTAGCCTATATGTTATTCCTATGTATAACATATATAACTGTAAAGTTTCATCCAAATCCGTCCAATAGTTTTTTCGTGAAAGAGTAACACACATCCATCCATACTCACAAACTTTCGCATTTATAATATTAGTATATATATATATAGGATATATATATATATATATTAATATATATATATATATATATATATATATATTTATACTTATAATACTTGCAACTTATACTTATATATATATATATATATAAATATAACTATAAGTTGCAAAATAGTTCAGAATAAATTCTTGGATAGTTATGCTTTCTTTCAAATAATTAATCTGCTCATTTCAACAGCAATAAAACGTGAACTCAATAATTGGGGTATATAAAAAATATTATTCTTAATCCTATCATTCTCCTGCCCTTATCCCGCTCTAAGTGGGGTCGGCACAATATGTCTTAAACATGAGAGGGGAAGATGACTTATCTAGGTTTTTTATGACCGGCCGCCTGCCTAACGTATACCTTAGCTTAGTCGCTTTTTACGACACCTCGGTAAGAACCGAAGAAGAGCACTCTCATGGTGCTCTTCTACTTCTATTTTACTCAGCTGGATACCACACGACGGTCTTACTCTTAATCTTAAAAAAATTATACGCGGTACAATGTTTATCTCACTATAGCAAACCGTAAAACCAACAGTTTAAATGTACCATTACAACAAATTTAATTCGCAACAATACCTTTCCAAAACCTAAACAATTCCCACTCAGCCGACCGTGCAAAGTTTTTGTCGAGTCAGGCTTGTAAAATGTGCCAGCATAATATATCACCAGTTTATGTCGAAACACAACAAAACAAACCCAAGGAAATCTCTGTAGGTATAAGTTATATACAACATGTGTATAGTTGATACGGAACATAAATGAAACCGAAGCCAAAAATTCCCTAAACTTCGATGTTTTTGTCGACATATAAAAGTATTTTCTTTTGAGGTTAAAGCCTTATGCATCTATATTTTCCTCATAGAAGGTGTAATATGAACATTGTTCAAAATATAATTCGCATATTTTAATTTTTAGTATTATCTACTTTTCGATTTAGTTAACATTGTTTTGACTGCTAATGTTATTATGAAAATATTTATATTTAATATTGGAAAAGTTTCCCATTACTGCCTAAATCGTTATTTAATTAGAATGGATTTGATGTAAATTTCTGTTGAACACTGGGGCTTACAAACAGTAAAAATTTAACATAATCATACCTATATGATAGGTTGCAGTTCTACGAACAAAATAGACTTAATGCTATTATCAGTATTATCAGGCCAGTACTTCGTAAGGTTCTTTAATATAATTAATAACAATAGCTCGTAACTGCAACCTTGCATATGTTAATGTCCTTGTACATGGTCAAGTCTAGCAACATAAAAATTAATCCAAACGTAACAGTTTTGACGAAAAAGCCCTAATACCTAACGCCTATGCAAAGTAAAAACTTTTGTAACCTGATGTAAGTTGTAGGCTCTTATAATCAGAATATAGTAACATTGTTATAAATGTTAACATCAATATTATAATATTGTAAATGCCCTTTTAATGACCTGATATAAAAAAAACAACAAACTTGGCAATCTAATAAATAAAATAAAATATGCCATAAAGCAGTTATTCTGAATTTTTTATGCCGGTAACCTTTTACTAAAGTTTTCTTAGTTAAATCTTTAATTATAACATAACTCTATCATTATTTTTTTAATATAGACTAAGCAAGTAAAGATATATAAAAATAAGGGTAAACACACTTATTAATTTAATTGACTAATATCCAAATTCTCATTACAATATTTATTTTCTTAATCGTATTATTAGTTCTGGCAATTAAAATTTTGAATTACGTATCATAAATCTAATTTGCAGTAAAGTTGTTAATTTATTACCAGAAATATCTATTTATCATAACGCATGAAGCCCTATTAAAGCAGATCAGTTAAATTTATTTCAGCTACATTTTATATGTAAAACAAGGCACAAGCTCTGTTAACCTATAAATCATAATTTATTTTACACTAAATCCTAATTACATTTATGTTATTTATGATTTGGTGGGTGACTTATATTTTATATAGGTATAATACAAAATATATAAATAGTTTTTAATGACTCATTTGTGTAACTAAAAATATGTTGTAACAAATTTTAATATACTTTTACTTCTCGCTCGACAAATTATGACTATATGGAAAGAACTTAATTTTTTTTCATTAAATCGCTACACTGATTTTGTTAATATATTTTTTTTCTAAATGTATATAATATCAGAGGTTGATTTATAGAAGCAGGCGTTACTTTGCGGAATTCCATATTACAAGCAATATAACAGAACTAACTACTTTGCTATAATCCGCACGGGTTAAGTGAATGCATCGACAACAAAAATCGTACTGAATCGTGAAGCCTATCCTCCTGATGATGCTTCGGTTTCGGGGCGAAACGATCGTCGAGATTGTGGTGGTGGGTGTGTGTGCTGCTTTTGTGTTCGTTGTTGCTGGTGAATTGCGCCTTGGGGTGCATGTGGTGGCTGGTCCTGCATGTATAAGGTGCGTAGATTTTGCCTGCTTCATACACATTGGCTTTGCATGCATTCACTTAACCCGTGCGGATTATAGCAAAGTAGTTAGTTCTGTTATATTGCTTGTAATATCAGAGGGATTGATAGTGATATAGACTTTTTAAGGGCTCAATTTCGTTTCAAGACCACGTGAATGTGTAATATAGGTATCCGGATAATATATGTGGGCGCGCTACGAAACGACATTCGCCGCATTCCCCAATAAATGGTTTTGCGGAATACGATGTTTAAATGTTAATTCTTAAGCCACTAGGTATATCAATGAGGAAGAGATCGTCGTACATTTTTTAAAATTTATCTTCGTAATCTTTTAAAAATATATTTAATATAAATAAATATATATAAATATATTTTATAAATATGCTATAAATTATAGCAAAATAATTAATAATTTTGCGCATCTCCGCAAAGTAACGCGTAATTCTATAAATTATATAACAGCTTAGTGACCCATTTTGTACGTTGCATTAAAATACACTGCCAATTAATGATAACAGTATCATTTCTGAACAAAATATTTTTAACGAAAATGTAATGTAGAAAGAAATTCAAGGCTAAATGGATTTTCAAAATATGGCGGGATTTTAAATGATATTTCTGATATGGTCGCAGAAGATAATGCAAAAGATAATAGAAGATAATCTTTGATAGAATTTGGAGTAGGTGTTTATAAATCGGTTTTCATGAAATGAGGGAAATGAGTCAACGTATTCAGTGCTCAAGTATTTTGATTAAACCATTTGCTTATAATGCCTTATAAAGTACAAGTATTCGATATAAACCTTGATGAAGAGTTAAATTCATTATTAAAAATTTGGATAAATTGTATCGTAACCGCCTTTGTTTCTCTCTATTTGCCTTTAAGGTAACTATATATTGAATATAGTATATCTACAAGTATATCTACAAGTAATCGGTGGCGATAGTTTGGTTTAAGGCCAGACTATTACAAAATACATTTCTCCATTTTGTGTGATTTTATATATATATTTGTATAAAACTACTTTATGAAGTAATTTAATTAATACTATTTACAGTTAAAGTGATAAACTAAGAAAGCAATTATTATTAATTTAGTGACACAATTTAAATTTAGTTGGTTAATTTCCTGGAGTGATAAAAAGTTTCTCTTTGGTTATCTAAAATTGAGATCGGTTTAACTGTTAAATACATTCCGTTGGAGTGGAGGCGCTTATGCTTATTGGACGGTTAAACTCCCACACGGTTTAGTTCGAAAACATTTTAAGATCAAAAGCATTTGAATTCATATATCTATATTTATTTGTAATAGAGTCTGTAAAACCCGATATATTTAGATACTTTTAATATTTTATACAAAACTAGCTGTGTGTTCGGCTTCGCCCGCGTGGAAATCAGTGTATTTAATTGATATTTTTAACATAAAACTAGTTATTGTGAGTTAACCATAACAGATAGAGACGTACTGTCGCGGACTTTTTGTACAATATCTGTAGGTCTATAATTCTTTGTTAAATTAGGTTTATGTAATGCCGCGTGGTATCCGGCTGAGTAGAATAGACCACCCTCATTTTTTTACCGAGGTGCCGTACAAAGCGACTAAGGTAAGTCGACCCGCCGTGTGTTACTCGGCCGAGTAGAATAGATTAACCTCATTTCTTACCGAGATGTTATAAAAGGCGATTAAGGTAAGTTGACCCACGGTGTGGTATCTGGTTGAGTAGAATCGACCACCCTCTTTCTTACCGAGGGGTCGTAAAATACGACTAAGGTAAGTTGACGTTAGGCAGGCGGGCGGTCGTAAATACGTAGCCAACATGTGACAACTTTGTCTTTGTAACATGTTGTGCCGACCCCACTTAGAGTGGGATAAGGACATGAGGATGATGATTAGGTTTATGTACATGGTTTACGCGACGCACGTGACTAAAGCTCCCATCGGACGAGTTTTTTTACAGCTAGGCGATCTCTTAAAAACAATTTACAAAAAACCGTAATAAACTAATAACCTACATCTTCTGGAATAATTACAAGCTGTGATAGCCCAGCGGTGAGACCGTGCAACTCTTTCGAGGGGAACACGAGTTCAAACTCGGGCAGGCACCATTGAGTTTTTCAATTAAAACTCATGTGTCTAATTGACAATTGCAATTTATCACACGCTTTACGGTGAAGGAAAACATTGTGAGGAAACCTGCATATCTCTAGAGAATTCTGGAGATATGTGTAACCTACCAATCCGCATTGGAGCAGCGTGTTAGGTCTTAGCTCCAGAGAGAGAAACGGAGAGAGGAGGCCTATTCCCAGCTGTGGGATTGTAACAGGCTGATACTTTACTACTTACTTTTACTAGTGCCACTTGTATAAACCGTTCAGAAGATTTTAGCGAAAATCCATCACATACAGACAGAGTGCTTTTTGGGCTTTGTTTTATTATAAGTATAGATTACCTGTTTGTAGGTAGTGAAATTTTCATTCTTGATAAAGTCTACAATATTAAAATCCTGATGATAAGTAATTAAATAACTATATATAAGTATGATATTCAATTTCACTTATATACTCCTGAGCTTTTCTTTGAGATACAAAGTGATTAATGTCTAAAATCTATTATGATCACTAATCGTACTTAAGTAGGCAAAATTTAATTTATCGCTATGTGACACATTTTTGTTGTTTGATGTAAAAACTTAATAACATAGTTCAATACATCCTTCATGGTTAACCGAGTAAATGCTAAGTCGAAGTAAAATATGCAAATTCTCTAAGCTGAGAAAAGTAAACTCAGACCTATACTTGATTCAGCACTTAGATCTCCTAAGGTATTCCACTGTAAGGAAGCAGAACAAATTTTACAACTAGACAGTATAGTAACAACTACTAACAGGATAGTATAACAAAAGTAATAATAAAATTATTTTGCTATAATCCGCGATACAGTAAATAGAAAATATATATAGTGTTAAATGTATAGTGGACTATCCGTATTTTCATACCCGATATGTGCAGGATTCGTAAAACACATGCATAAACCTCCACTACTTCCACCACAGCACGACACACGTTCACTATCACAAACTCAACAATCGTTTCGCCCCGCAGCGAATCCTGCACGTATCAGGTATGAAAATACAGATAGTCCACTATACATTTAACACTATATATATTTTCTATTTACTGTATCGCGGATTATAGCAAAATAATTTTATTATTACTTTTGTATTATAGATCTTCTCAAAGTAACGCCTAATTCTATAAATTAGGATAGTATTAGTTAAATGTGTGACTTTTCTTACGATGCTTCGTAAATGCGATGAGTTTTAAATGTTCAGAAAATTCTGCTTCAAAACTATTGGTTAAGTAAACACCATGACATCTTGGCTATCATGGCTTAAGGCAGATTGGTTCAGTTTTACAGAATTCATTGATTTATAAACTTCAAAAAATCGGTTGGATTTGAACTGCTTTAACAACAACCGGTTCTATAAAATTACTTAACTTCCTAGAATTCTAAGTTTTCCAAAATATGGCAGGATTTTAAATGATATTTCTGATATGGTCGCAGAAGATAATATAAAAGATAATAGAAGACAATCTTTGATAGAATTTCCTAGAATTCTAACGAGAATTCTTCCCAGATTTCTTTAATAATTGATTATATCGTCCCGTTTGTTTTGCTAAAAACATGGAACACAGATGTGTTTCCATGTTTTTAGCATATATACATAAGTTTTGTTTGCGACCCTAAGTTTACTCAAAATTTATATACATAAGTTGCTTTTAAAAGCAGTAAGTTGATTTATTGAGTTCTGCAGAAAAGGTTTAACGAAAGTTTTGACAGTCATTTGGCGGATCTATTATTACGGATATGTGTACTGAAATTTTATGTTACCACCCTTTTACGACGTTACAATAAATCAAAATTGCAGTTGCATTGATATCGACTGAAGTGCTGCGACCACGTTCTAAAGAGTTAAAAAGATTGAATAACGGTCGTGGGACGTATACGTCCTTTGAAAGAAACTCCGATATCAGATAGGAACGTGACTTAAGTTGGAGTACTTTTATATACTTATTATGTAGAGTGAACAGTGCGGATCCGTACATATTTATTTCTTGCTACGTATGACTTCCAGAAAATACAAAGTTCATGAAAAGTTAATATACATTCTGTATAATAATTATGTGTTTTCAATATTAGAAATTGTGCAATGCCAAAATATTGTTCCTTTCGTTTTTGCTGATAACCGTTTAAACGAGTGTATTAAAAAAAAATGGCCACATTTGAAGGGATACCAACATGACTTATTGTATTGTTTAGGTGCCTTAATTGACACGAAATGTATGAAAGGCGCTGGGTCCTTAACCGTAGCTTTTTAGGGCTTCGTAAACAGTAAGTTACAAAGTCCCAAAAAACGTTTTGGTTAAGATTAAAAATTGTAAAGTATGCTTGTTGCTAATGAAAGCCAATTAATTGCATCCTAGTATTTAAAATATTGACTATCTTATTGTTATAAAGATGGAAAAGATGTCTACAATGATTTGGTCTTTCATGACCTTTTCATTGACATGACATTCTGTGATATTTCATTTTTATGTTTAGGATCTTGTTTATAAGAAGTCAAAATTGAACGTAAAGGAAGTTGCAAGAAGAAGTTACGTTTGTTATTTCCTTTATGTTAAACTTTACTTCCTCGATCGTACCTCAACGATAATATTACCTATCTAAATTTATGAAATTTTTAGTCTCGTTATTATTACGTCATTTCTGCTTGTATATAAAAATGTCCTTTATAGACCGATTAAAAAAAAAATTCAGTCAATTTTTAGAATGACTTATCGGATGATCCTGTAAAGTTTACTGGCGATCGGATAATTTAAAAAAAATTGTTAATGATAGATTTATACTACTAATATCTTTAAATTAATCCCACCGAAGCGGGCGTGGTATGCTAGTTATAAAAAAAATGAAAATCAAAACTAGCTGTGATATATTACTCAAATACTTCATTATTAATGATTAAGAAAAATATTCGAATTGCTATGTGGAGGGCGATGTTTAGTAAATATTTCATGAACAATCGTGTAGGAATGTGAATGGAATAATTTACCAATAATTCCTTTCGGATATATTCGGCAATAACTGAGCCGGCGTACAGCAGGTATTATAATTCAGAGAAGGTTTTTACCTATGTGAAAAATGCGTCGGATATACAGCGCCTATTTTCAAATTGATGGAAAATTTGTAATAACAGAATGTAATAAATAAAAAAAATATTAGTTAACTAAAATAGATCTACAAAAATATGAAATTACAATACCTTATAAAGGTGTCCCAAAATTAACGCAATATTTGAAATTCACGCCATTTGTGCAAACATGTAGTATATTATCTATGGGCGTGAATTTAAAGGAATTTTTTTTTTATTACTTTTTTGACAAATAAATTTGATAAAAAATTGTAACCATTTCTCAAGGTGGGTTTACTTTAAAGCTACATGTCTAATAATTTCAACGAGTGAAAGTAACTAGTTTTGAAACTGAAATTGCTTCTTGTAAGAATTACCTAACATATTGACATAGCTTTAGGACATAAAAGCACTTTAGATAGTGAACAAAATTGCCTTCTTATAAGAGACGCGGCAGATGACGTTGCGGCTAACTGCCGGCGGGGAGACAGTTATTGCGTTCCGTTAAATAATGTACCTTTTCTTGTTAAATTCGTAAATATATATTGACAGATATTGATGTTTGCCTATGTTTATATTAACGAAATTTAAAAAATTTACAGTATCCGGTTATAGAGTGTAAGTATTATTATTTCATCATCCTCCTGCCCTTATTCAACTCTTAGTAGGGTAGGCACAATATGTTATAAACATGTTGTCCCATGATTTGGCAACGTATTTACGACCGACCGCCTGCCTGACGTCAACTTAACTTACTACGTATTTTACGACTCCTCGGTAAGAAAGAGGGTGGTCTATTCTACTCAACCGGATACCACACGATGGGTTAACTTACCTTAGTCGTATTTTACGACTCCTCGGTAAGAAAGAGGGTGGTCTATTGTATTCAAACGGATACCACACGGTGGGTCAATTTATCTTAGTCGCCTTTTACAACACCTCGGTAAGAAATGAGGGTGGTCTTTTCTACACAGCCGGATACCACACGGCGGGTCGACTTACCTTAGTTACCTTTTACGGCAACTCGGTAAGAGATAAGGGTGGTCTGTGCTACTCAGCCGGATACCACACGGTATAAAAATGATTATTTAAGTTTTGAAAAGTAATATGTCTTTATAAAAGAGATTTTATTTTGCAAAATGCTGGCGAAAAACCTTATCTTTAGTAATGTTTAATAATTATTTTTTTCGCTATATCGCCATGTACACATATAAATTACCTGTAAGTAATATTAAGAATTAAACATAGAGTCAACCTCTAGTCCCCTGATTGTAGTTTACTGTTCTCAATTCTACATAATATGCGATATAGTATTTTGACGATAATATATCATTCGTCCGAAACAATTTTGATGTATAATTCGTGACGAATGCCGAAACATTCATCTTTATTAATTGGCGGTTGCGGTTGTTCTCCTATTACGGTCTGCGGAGTTTCGTTTGACGTTAGTTGATGTTTAGATGATTGTTGTCAAAAGGAGAATGCTGTACGAAACCTTATTATAACGAATTCATGCAAATGGAACAGTATCAATCTTTTAGTATTAAATACATGTTATTTAATACTACTGGTTCCCGAGACTTTCTTTACTCTAGTTAACTTAAGTGTTAAAATATCCTCAATTATTTATCATATTATTTTTTCCCTGTTCCCGAAGGAAAAGTGCGATTTTTAAATCCCATATGTTACCCCGGTGTATAAGTCATAACTGAATTTCATTAATATTGATCCAGCAGATTAGCACATAGACAGACATACTTTCCCATTTATAATATAAGATTAAATTGTTTCGATAAACTATATTTATTTTTCTATATTGAAAATAAACTAAATGTTTGCAGTTGCGACCGTAGGGCCATGGAGTCAAAGTGCAAATTTTTTTTTTCAATCAAACACCTCGGCTGATCGCCTCTTCGGGTGACAAGAGGACTGGCTCCTTTTTCGCACTAAGAATCAGCTTAGCAACGCGGAAACGCTGCAAGCATTCTTGAGACCGTTCCACGTGGGCATAATTTGTACATTCTTGTTTTTTTTAAAAATATAACTTTATGGTGATTAAGATATTATTATTTATAGTTACATCAAGTGATGAGATTGAAATGTACGGACTGATTTTGATGAACTGCACTATTATACTTTAATAAAACTTGACTTTCTGTTCTTTTATCGTATACACGATATGGGAATGGACAAATAAGTATAAACTCAAATTCAAACTCAAAATATTCTTTATTCAAGTAGACTATTTACAGTACCTTTGAATCGTCAAATGTTTTCAAGTAGCTACCACTGATTCGGAAGTTTGCTCCTACCGAGAAGAACTAGGAAGAAACTCGGCGTCCATTTTTTTTTACAATTTGATTGATGGTTACAAATTAATTGTTGCAGCTTGGTGCTTAGCTGACTGCAGTTAAGATATGCTACTATCACTCAAATAATTTTCAATTGTTAGTGCAGGTTTGATCAGCAATTATTTCACGTAGCACATGTGCTGATGTATTCGACGTCTTTGTATTGTATGGAATAGCCCTCGATATGAATTGGTTCATTTCGCACGATATTGCTGCGTTCATCGCCTGCCATGCGTCAATCAAGTTACATATGCAAGCGACACATCAATGTTGCCAGAGATCAGTGAGAAACATTCAATTAATGCCCATTATTCACGAAGAACAGCTTGATTTTTTTTCTATTCTAAAGTACATAAGAATGGAAAGACTTTTTTGAAGTCACAATCTAGACTTCAGGCTAATAAGTAGCTTAATTTTAACTTAAATTTGTAAATTAACTTATATCTGAGAACAGGTCCAATGACTTATCTTAGTCTTTTTTACTATAGGAGACACTTCGTTCTTGTGTTCTTTTTCAGTAGCACTAACACTACACTAACACTATATCACACTAACTCAAAAGGTTTTGTCCTTTTCAGTCTTCTCAATAGTACCTTAATATCGAGAAGCTAGATAGCCTCGATATTTGATGATTATGATGGCGAAGCCTCTGCTCGTTCAGCATACTTTTTAATAACTTTATTTACAAACTCAACCTGGAGATGTTGATGGATGTCTTCATTTCTTATATACCAGGGAGCGTTAACAATACCCCTTTAGTACCTTACGAGTGTTTTGGAAACGTTGGATTATATCTCTTTTTGTTTGTTTAGTACAGCCTAAAAGAATTAACCATGAAGTTCTCGTTTATTTTAATTATGTATTAGTATTTTTGTCCGAATTAGTTTTCTGTAATGAGACAGTTTTCAGCACATCTAAGAATCTTCTTCTTTCTTTCTCCTACCCTTATCCCACTCTAAGTGGGGTCGGTACAACATGTTTTTCTCTTCCATTCTCTTCTATCATTCGTCAACTCTGGCGCTACTCCTTTTATATGCATGTCATACTTCACACAGTCTAACCATCTCTTTTTAGGCCTTCCTCTAGTCACATATCCATCCACATTCATACTCAACACTCGTTTGATCACATGATTTTCATCCCTCCTCATTACATGTCCATACCATCCCAATCTTGCACCTCTCATCTTTTCTATAATGGGCGCAACTTTCAGACTTCCCCTTATATACTCATTTCTTATTTTATCAAGTCTTGTCACACCACACATCCACCTTAACATCCTCATCTCATTTGCATGTACTCTTCTTTCATCCATCTTTTTCATTGCCCAACATTCTGATCCATACATTACGACAGGTCTTATGACCGATGTGTAAATTTTTCCCTTTAGTTTAGGGGGCATTCGGGGGTCACATATTGTGCCTGAGACCTGTCGCCACTTCATCCATCCTGCATTCATTCTATTCCTCACATCGCGATCAATTTCACCGTTCTTTTGGAAAAGCGAACCAAGGTACCGGAAGTCGGAGCAAACTGGCAAAACAACACCATTTAAGGTTATTGGAGAAAAATTGGAGAGACCACTGAAATCACACTGCATGTGTTCAGTTTTGGTCAGGTTGATCTTTAAACCAAAACTCTCCAATTTCTCTTGCCATTCTACAAATCTGCTCTGGACCTCAGCTGCATTTTCACCGACAATCACGATATCGTCGGCAAATAGCATCACATCTAAGAATGTAGGATTTATTATATCTATATCAGAGAGGTACGAAAATCTATATTAAAGGTTCAAAATATAGAAACGAATTGGTGTCGCTTGTACTTCAAACGGAGAATAGTTATAAATGATGGTGAAGGTTGTCAGAGAAATAGACCTGCAGAGGATCAAGCGGCTTACCTTTATATCGCGGTCATGTTTTCGGCAAATGTTTGGTGTGTTAATGGCGTCTAAATCTTGCTGACGTAAAAAGATGTCGCCATGGTATATATTTTTTCATTGATACGACTGATAATGACACTGGTTTGAACTAAATAATAAAATAAATAACAACAAGTTTACAACAGGTCAGTGCAATTAATTGATATTTTATGTAAATATTAATGATATTTACGTAAAAAAAAATACATAAAATATAAATACAGGGAAGTGTATGGGAACTTTTTACAGGGATTAGTAAAGTGAGAAGTTAAAACGCAATAACGAGTGATAAGTTTACAAATACGTTGTAATTTCACCTCATACGGTGCATTTTGTGTTTTGGTGGCAATGTAATAATTTAAATGATGGCGCCGATGTCGCCCAAACGCGTTTGGAACTGAAAGCGAATAAAGCTTTTAAGCAAATGAATCCCATACATTATCGAATAACAGCTCGGGATATAAGCTACTCAGAACTGCCGCCACAATAAAGCGCTGAAAGCATAGCGCTCATAAAATCTATGTAAAATAAAATCGATGCTAATATTTTAAATGGAAAAAGGTTTTTATTTATTGAACTGATATCCATCGATGATACTTCGGTTACGTGGCTAAATGATTGTTGAGATTGTCGTGGTGAATGTGTGTAGTGCTTGTGTAGTGTGTTGTTAATGGCTGTGTTTCATGATACGTGTGGTAGCTAATCTTGCATCTAAAAGGTATGAGAACGGATTGTGCTTTCTACACTCAGCATTACATAGATTTGACAAACCCGGATTATAGCAAAATATCTATCATAACATTCGTACAATTGAATTCCGCAAAGTAATGCTTGCTTCTATAAATTAATTTCAGTTTTACTTAATGAAATAATATGAATTTTATCGTTTTATTAATAAGAGTATTATAGTTCGTTATTGTACTAGATGTACAATGTATTTCTGTTTTGATAAGCAAGTTGTTCAAGTGTAGGAAACAATCTTTGGTGTGGCAAATATGTTTCTTATTTGAAGGTGGCTATCGAAATATCTATAAAAAAAAATTAAGCCCCTTACTATCAAGAGAAAGCCAAAAGTGCCATCAATCAAGATCACTATAAGATAAAAGGCTTCTTAACAATCTTACAAAAGGGAATTATCCAAAGTTATAATGAGGTCTTGTTAAAAGCTTATCTTTAGAACTTGATATATGATCACGATATAAAGTACTCACGATAGAAAGTGACAGAGAACTTAAAAAGCTTTGAATAAACAATTTTTATTGCCTGTGTAATTTTAATAATATATAAAAAATTAAAGACTTTAATCCGGCACCCTAAAAATTAATTAATAAAAGTTTATTAATTAACGATTTTAACTAAAACTATAACATTAGTTTTGAGTTTTTAGTGACTTGGATATGATGAATAGTTATGAACGTGATACTTTGATTACGACTTGAATATATTAAGGTAAAGAAATAATTGAAGCAACATCTTAATTTAAAATTTTACTGTATAAATTATCAATTTGGAAAATAATTAATGAGGGATTCCATAAAATTATTAATATTATAAAAAAAGTTTTTACGAAAGATTATAAAGAAAGGCAACAAATCGTTTCCCAAGTTTAATGAAACGAATAAATAAATATCTAAACTAACATTCTAAAATATGTAGTTATATAATATAATTTTTTTAGTAAATATAATGTTAGCATTTTATTGTAATAACTTAAATAATAATAATTATTATTATTTCACTTGTGGTAAATACTCAGTACTCGTTCAATTTTAGAATTAATTACGTATATCTTAATCGATTATTGCACACATTTTAATTTAATAATTGAAAAGAAAACAATTTAAACCAATATATTATTAACTAACGTGACGCAAAATATTATAACATAAAAGTTTAAATATTTTGACTTGTGTGTGAATATAAATTAATAGCGTGTAAAGGAAAAATAAGTTATTGGGAAAAATTCAGTATCACCACTATAAAATAACAATATGTTACGACGTGTTTTAAATACAACCTCCTTCATATAGTTGGTCAGTAATAAAAAAACCATTGTCGATGTCATTATGTGTTTAGTTGTTGGAAAACATTAAATGAGTGGGCTTTTGGAAAATTGCTTCTTATTTATTGAATAAGTGTAATGGAAAAATATTTTTGTCGTTATAAATACAAGAAAAAAACAATATAATAATAAGTATAATAATAATAATAATAAGTAATAAGTATACATTGATTTTTGTGATTACTAAATCAACCATAAGGTTTATTTGTATAAAAATAAAGTAACAGCCTATTACTTTCCCACTGCCGGGCATAGGCTTCGTCTCCCGGTTTTTGGGGAGAAAGGTTGGAGTTAAGACCTACCACGCTACTACAATGCAGATTGATAGGTAACATTTATCCCTGACATTGTCTAGAGATATGCAGGTTTCCTAACGAAAAGCGTATGAAAAATTGCAATTATCAAGTAGACACATAAGTTTAAATAGAAAAAGTCATTGATGCCTGCCCGGGGTTTGAACTCTCTCTTAAAAGAGTCGTACGGTCTCACCGCTTGACTACCACAGCTCTTAGAATAATTAATATAATATGACACAGAAGTTAAATAAGATTAGACCAACGTGATTTCTGAAATCTGTGTGAAAAATTAAAGAGAATCGTAAAAAAAAGTTTTAACTAGAGTATTCAGGAAAATCCTTTTACACAGAAACATTACAGTGTAAATAAACCCAAGTATACGAAGCGTGACGACAACGATGCCCGGCCGACTGTAGGCGACTGTAAATTGAGAAAGTAAACTGCTCGTCCGTGTCGCAATACCTCTGTTCTGTTTATGTAAATTTGTTTACAAATAAAACGGAGATTTTTATCTTTACCGTATAATTTACCGTAACAAATATTTCCAATAGTGCTTTATTATGACTAGTTATAAAGTCACAAAATGACCAATTAACAATCTAGTAAAAAATTAATAATTTTCTATTTATCATATTTAATTTGAAATGGCGTTTATGACGAAAATATCGTTTCTTGTTTGTTCGATGCGTCCGTTTTTAATAGACCTAAATGACAAACATTTATTATTTTTGACATAAACAAGCATATAGAAAAAGGATATGAAATCTGCAAATTCTTGTGCTTTATTTTTTGTTAGTGGAAATCTCTAATAATTAAATAATCAAAACTGCTACTACAGGATGAGTCATAACTTAAAACGCATTAATTCAATATCTATTAATTTAAAATATCTCATCATATAGATGAGAGCACGAATGAAAGGCTTTTTTAATATACTCTTACGATTATTTAATAAATATTGCAACAATGGATATAGCAGTATTACGAATAAACAAATAGATACAACAAGATAAAACTAGACAAGACAGATTTAATGTAAGTAGAAAATTATAGCACATTCTTAAGTAATTACTATTTTGTTACAACTTTATAAAACTAAATCACAACAAAAGCATTATTATTCAAAAGGGATAAATGTGTTAACTATTTTAAATACATGTTTAGTTGAGCCAAGGAATGCTGAAAAATAGATGGAGCTAAATGGAGTTATCGTTCTAATATGTGTTTCTTACTTTAGGTGGTTTGTTTTAAGTAAGATCTTCACACATCGGCGATCAGAAATCAATGGTCACAAACGTGTGAAATCACACTTTCATTACAAAAACGATGTAAAACAATCTGGTTCCATTTTATGGCTGAGCAAAGTTGTAAACGCTACAATAAAGTTTAGTGGGCACTTACGTGTTCTGTTACGAGGGTCGCTCATTCTGATATATTGTTTACGCCCGTCCTACTGTAGCCCTTTTCATCTAATTGAACGTGTATATCTAAATTATACTAAAATTTAAATAATAGTGATATAATTTTACATGGACTATACAATTGTCGGCGTTGTTTTCGTTGTTCAATACTAGATGGCGTTGTAGATTTGAGCCATGCACTAGAAGTCCTTTTCTATAAAATATATAACCAGTAGGTACATGTTTTCATATAGGTCAAAATTGTCGTTGGTACAAACGTGGTTGATTTACAATAATATTAAAGAAAAAATACTGTCTTATGCAAATTTTCATAAGCAGAATACTAGATCGTTTTGGTAATTGAGGTCGAAATATTTTCTTATAACGCTGATAATTCTGATTTCGTAAGATTACAACACATAACAATCTTAAGTCACTAAATAATGATATTGCAGTTTCACTCACATATTACATATTATTTAAATAGTATTAATAGACACAAAAAACGAATATCTTCTTTAATATTTCTATTATATGTACTTTAGAATTACAGATATGATATATTGAGTAAATATGTCATAAATTTACTCACAATCAACAATAGGCCCCCTATCGCCATGGATGTGACAATTGATCTTAACAAAGATTATATCTTTGATTCTTAGTTTATTAAAGATTCATTTCATAAAAAAGTAAATAAATATAGGTAACTACTGATCATTGATGTCTAGACATTTTTATAATGAAAGCTATACTACACATCTGTATAGACCCTGGTAGTTATTAATATAGTGACAAGTTGCGTTGATGCATATAAAAACGATTTGAAATGCAATGCACGCACACCTTTAGGGGATTAGACGTATGCAAATATAATTATGGTGCAGTGCAACGGATGGACGCGCATTAGCAAAGCTTTGTGGAGAAATGACTCGACCATGCCGCTCTATAAATTATCCATTTTGAGTCCAAACCGAGCACAGTCACTAAGCTATTCAATTCAGTGCAAATAGCGGCCCTGTATACATTAAGCTCAAGTATTAGCTTTCACTGGTTTATAGACTCCGAAAGTAAAAAAGCAAAATTAACTTGAATTACCAGACATCGACTTCAATATGAGAAATTTAATAGTCGTATAAAAATATGTAGAAAATTTTCTGTGAAATTATTTGAAGAGCTTTTATTAATAAGATCGAAGAATGTGTTTCTAGTTTTAATATTTTATTGTAAGCAGAAAATTTTTTGATTGTTTGCTTTATATTACAGATTTGTTCCTGATATAGGTTGTGCTTTTTACAAAAGAGAAAAATACTTTAATTATTGAATTTAGTGACTTAGAAGGGACGACTATAAACGAAAAATTATTCCACCTAATTTTTAACTTTTTGATTATAGTAGGCCGAAATTTAATAAGTACGATATTCGTTAAAATTCATTTTAGAAAATTGTATTTTCATGTTCAATTTCTTATTTATTTATTTATTCATTTACTTCTTTTTCTTACACTATTATTGCGTAACCTATCTTTATAAGACGGCACTGAAAACTAAGTAATATTTTTTCCATAAAAGTGGGAGAATATCTGACTATAACTGACTGTAACTATTTAATTAAAAGTTAATAAGTTATAAACAGACCTTAAAATCCCAACTCACACACACACAGCTCCGCGGGTCGCGGGTTCGATTCCCGCCGAGAGCCAACATTTTCTATAAACAAATTGTTGGTTCTTCGAGCCTGGGTGTGTATTTGTATTTAAGTATGTATTTAAACTTATAATATATATGTAGTATATCTACCAGTTGTCCGTCACCCATAACACAAGTATTAAGTGACTTACTTTGGGGACGGACGGCCGTGTGTGTAAATGTCCAATACATTTATTTTTTTAATTTATTTATTTAAAAAATATAAAAAAGAATATACAAAAACTATGGCATCGAGTCAGAATCATTGAAGACACAATCTAATAAAAAAGACATTTTAAACGCACAAACTAATTCAGGTGCTTCAATTTCCAAAAACACTCATCATATTAATCTACCTTTTTTCCTATCCGTCAAATTCGTAACAAATATCGATTGCAGGAAGCACTTTACGTGAAAACTTTACGGCATAGTAATTTCTGTGATAAAATCGTGCACGCGCTAAGTTGTAAATTATAGAGCTCCATTTTACGAGCTTGTTAAGTCTTTTAATTGTTGAACTTGCCTCGATGGGCTCTTACATATAATAAATGAGTTGAGATGTCGCTTCCTTATTAAACTTTATATTGGGTATGTTCAAAGGGTTGATCGTTGTTACGTAAAGAGCTTTATAATTGGGATCGAGCGGTGTCTCCTATTTTCATGTTTTCTATGTTCTTATTATCATGATTTTGAAAATTTGGAGTACCTACTTGAGATATTGGTAATAAGAAAGGCTGAAGCTTATATAAGGATACGCGTTTGGACAAAATACGTAAACAGTACATTCGCGGAAGCCTTGGCGTGAGAGATATTGCTGACAAAGTCGTAGAAGCGCGTCTTCGCTGGTTTGGTCATGTGCTACGACGCCCCCAGAGCTATGTGGGTCACAGGTGCCTCAACATGCCTGTTTCCGGCCATAGACCACGTGGCCGACCGAAAAAACGTTGGCTTGATATTGCGGAGTCAACCAAGCGTTCCAACGGTCTACAAAGAGGGGATGCCTGGATGATGAAAGACGGGATTAGACCGTGCAAAGTGGAAGCAGTTTAGTAGGAAAGCGGACCCTGGCATAGGCTGGGATAAAAAGGAAGAAGAAGAAGAAGCTTATATAAGGATACCAAGCATTCCAAACGTATACTCAAAGCTCTTGTAAAGTAAAAAATAATGGCCTGTTACTATCCCACTGCTGGGCATAGGCCTCCTCGCTCCGTTTTGCAGAGAATAGTTGGAGCTAAGACCGAATACGCTGCACCAATGCTGATTGGTAGGTTACACATATCCCTAGAATTCTCTAGAGATATACAGATTTCCTTACGATACTTTCCTACACGGAAAGGCGTGAGATAAATTGCAATTATTAATAAAGCACATAAGTTTAATACATGTGGGTTTTTATTGTAGGTGGGATACAAAACCAACTATATTACCGAGGCAAAAATGAAACGGAGCGGAGCGGAGCTCGGAGCGTTCTGCCGGCAACTGCTGTGATTTATTTGATTTCAGAATACGTATATGACACTGTTGTGTCCCCACATACTCATTGATGCCTACCTGGGGTTCGAAATCGTGACCCCCTCGAAAGAGTCGCACGGTCTTCCTAGGCTACCACAGATTAACCTCTTATCATGGTTATCATGATTTGAAAACTTTGAGTAGTTCATTAGTCGAGATATTGGCTGTTAGAAATTTTTTTTTTAATAAATAAAATGCTAGCGCCTGGCTACAACCTCGCCTGGTGGGAAGCGAAAGATGTAGCCTAAAGTGGACTGTACTTGCTACTATAGTGCTTATTTACCCTGTTTTGAAATTTAGAAAATTGTAGGAGTCCGGAAAGATAGATGAAGGAAGGGAATTCCACGTTTTAGCCGTGTGCATAAGAAACGATGAGCCAAAACTGAAGATTATATAGGGATACTAAACATTGCAAAGTATACTCGAAACATTTGATAGGTTCTTCATTCGGATAATCCGTTTATATGTAAAGAGTTTTCTAATAAAGGGGAACAGAGACCACAAGTACAATGTGGCTAAATTGCGGGTTAGTTACTTAAACATTACAAAAAGAGTATAAATTCAAATAATTTATAGAATTAGGCGTTGCTTTGCGGAGATTCATAATACAAAAGTAATAATAAAATTATTTTGCTATAATCCGCGATACAGTAAATAGAAATAGCTTTGCAATTTTGTCGTGGCGTTTTCTCCTGATGATACTTCGGTTGCGGGACGAAACGATTGTTGAGTTTGTGATAGTGAACGTATGTAGTGCTTGTGTATTGTGGTGACAGTGGTCGAGGTTTTTGTATGTGTTTTACGAATCCTGCATGTAACAGGTATGAAAAAACGGATATACATTTAGCACTATATATATTTTCTATTTACTGTATCGCGGATTATAGCAAAATAATTTTATTATTACTTTTGTATAAATTCAACCTAATGGCACATCGAAAAACGGTAAGGATTTAGTAACTATATATGTGTTTTGAATCGTTGAGGTAAAAATATTAAGTTTTGCGCTACAGACTAAAGGCTCAACTAATGTTACTGTTCACGTTCGCACATGTTACAACATTCAATTAGCTTTTGAGGTTGATACAGGGGTTGAATATTTCATCAGGTACAGCTACTGTACCAGAAGGCGAAACAATATGACAATAGTCCTATTCTCGAGCAAAAGCGGAGTTGGCGGACAATAGTAATGACCTAGGAGAGGTTGACTCACTTCTAGAATTAACTTAGGCTTATGGATTGTGTGTTTTGTCAAAAAACCTTGTTTCTTCAACTTTACCATAAATTATTTATATAACTTTGATTTTATACTCTTTATTGATCACCAAAAAGAACTAGGAATATAAACTGTATAAGGTAAGAATAAAAAGTACAATAGGCGGCCTTATCACTAAGCAGCGATCTCTTCCAAGCAACCTTAGGGCATAGGATATTACATTAAAATAGTGAGTGGATGTACTACATAAATACTAAATAGAGATATTTATGTATATGAATAAGACAACAGTAAATAATAAATATGAAGACAGTACGGTTAAACAAGAAATTAAGAAAGATACATAGAATTGCTTAACATGATTTTTGAATGCGTAAGGAGATGGAGCTAATTTAATTTAAGTTTGAAATGATGTAAACAAATAATTGACATTGTTAAACCTAAAAATAAACTTAAATAAAATTTCTTTAATTTAAATTCTCATATTCAATAGTCACCTAACTAGCAAAGAAATCTCTTCTTAGAAAAATATGACGATATGTTTCTGGGAAAAGCTACGAAGTCGGTTCGTTTGCAGACTAGCTGGAATCGCAAATCAGTTTAGCATTTCGGATTAGTGCTGGGCATTAATCGATAAGGTATGGCTGAATACCTATTATATGTTTTCTTGTGCGCACTCAATTTGAGTTTGAGAAAAACAATAGTTAGTGACGAAAATCTCACAAACAATTTTTATGACTATAGTATCATGATACTATTATGCCGGGTGGTATCCAGCTGAGTAGAATAGACCACCCTTATTTCTTACCGAGGTGTCGTTAAAGGTGACTAAGATAAGTTGACCCACCGTGTGGTATCCGGTTGAGTAGAATAGACCACCCTCTTTCTTACCGAGGGGTCGTAAAAAAACTAAGGCAAGTTGACGTCAAGCAGGCGGCCGGTCGTAAAATACATACCAAATCATGTGACAACATGTTTGTAGCATGTTGTGCCGACTCCACTTAGAGTGGGATAAGGGCGGGAGGATGATGGTGAGTATAATGGTACTGCTAAATAGCAGAAATACAGAGAGAAGAAAATAAACGTCTGTCTAAGCATGTTTAAGATTCTTATATAAAATTAATAAATTAAGTGTAGTGAAACAAAAGTGAACATATATATACTTTATCCTTAAGTGTATAAATTGTGTGGTTATATATAGCCTATTTATCTTTAAAAGTTTATCCAATTTTCAACTTTCAAAGGGCGTACTAACTTCGATCGAAAAAGTTACGGTTGGAATCACAGAGCGCCGATATAATGTTGTTACCGAAGCCGTAACTAATTGTGTGTTTGTGTGGCGAATTCGCGTATCTTTTTACGACAAAAATTTTTTTGAACGCAAATTTTTTTATAGGTACTCGTATTATACAGTTTTCATGAACTATAAGTAACGGCCGCTAATTTGGATTATTGGCCTCCTTATTTATTGTTTTTAGAGGAAAAGGTTGGAGTTAAGACCCATGACGCTGCTCCAATTGTTACAATACACATTTCCCCAGAACTCTGTCGAGATATGCAAGTTTCCTCACGATGTTTTCAGCGAAAAGCGAGTAATAAATTGCAAATACCAATTAGACGTAAAAGTTCTAACAGAAAAGTATTCATTTCTGCCTGCCCGGGGTTTGAACTCATGACCTACTCAAATGAAGAGCACGGTCTCATTGCTGATTTATAATACCTTGTTTATGAACTATTTATTTACTGATTAAATTTCTGTGCTATGTGTGTTGAAAGTCTCTTAAAATGAAAAAAAAAAATACAAAAATTCATTTTCATCAAGTTTCAGCGTTTAAATTGAAGTACAATGAGAATAATTAAATTCGTCTCCCTGCTAGCCGTGCACTTTGCCGATAAACAGAAGAACTTTTACGACCAGCTCAAATAATGGTAGTTCTAGCAATAATTCATACTACTTTGCTTTCAAACTATGGTTTGCTAATAGAACACTATCGCCCCGATAGTTCTTTGATCAACAACTGATTTGCCAAGTCATATAATTTTGATAACAATTATCTGAAACAGAGAGCTTCTCTCTTCTAGATCTGAGATCCTCTATGGTGGAGACGACTACTATATATATTTAAAACTATTACAGAATATAACTATCGATATTACAAATTCTATTAGTAATGGAAAACAATGTAGCTGAATAAAATCGCTATTTAGTCACAATTTGTGGATATCTTGAATGCAAATGGAATTCATAAATATTTAGATTTACAATTTTTTGAATGTCAAATAAATATTTATAATATGAAAAATCTTTTATAACTTTAAATCATTCGCAGGAAAATAACTTGCACACATAGATCATAACGCGATTTAACAAATAAATTATACATAACATACGCATTATAATGTAATATATATCAATTACTGCTATTATTAAATTATTCCCTTTATGTTATTCTCTATATGGAATATTTGATTCATATTTATTGGCCCCTTTTTTAACTAGGTAGTTAGTCATCACTACTTAAGTATCGAGACTTGTGATTCTAATCAGGGCACTTTACTGATGAAAAAAACATCCTAAGAATTTTCTGTCCAGGTTTACTGTATAGAAAATTCCTCTTAAATGCTTAACCGCTTATCTGCAATGTTGTGTCTTTAATCTTTAATTCATTTATTCAAGGAATGAGGAGGTCTTTGCTCAGCAGTGAAATAGTACCAGGCTACGTGAATTTTTTTATTTGAATTATTTTCAATTTAAACGATGAATTTTATGTGATTATATTATTGAAAGCATATAGAACAAACGGCTAGAAATCGAAGAATGCGTCAGCAAGAGTCTGGATATAGGTGCTTAATATTTCGAGTGCGTGCGGAACGGAATGTGAGCAGAACAATTTGCCAATGATCCCATCTCGGTTCTCGGAGCAATAAGGTAACGTTGAATCGAAATTCGTATTCATTCATATAGTCAGATCATATATCAGTCTACATACCATTACTTGATTCTAATTCACGTATGGTAAACGTTTTTTTTATGGTATATTTACCAATTATTATTTAAATTATTTGAGGATGTTCTTATATTTGATGGATTTGCTGAAGTTGTGTCCAAAGAAACAATTATTGTTCTTAAAGCGATTAATAACAAAATAAATGCATAGAACGATCGTTAGATGACTCGATATTTCGAGATTTTGATTTAGTGATAAGTTACTACATTTATATTTAATTTGTATGTTTGTTTCCCAAATACTATACTAGATACGGATATATAGATTTTTAATCTAACGATAATTCGTCAGTTTTATTTGGACGAATTAAACGCTGCATAACTTAAGGAGTTTAATTAAGCATTGTTAAATTCGTCCAAAACAAAAGATTTACATTCCATAAGACGGTATATGCCTGAGTTGAATCAAATTAGAGTATGAAATAAGTAAATAAATTATGGCTCTATGTTTCTATTAGTATGTAAATTACGAATAAGATAATAAAAAATAATATTAAGATCACAACAAGGAAAATTTTAATGAAACTCTAAATCGAAAAATATAAAATATATAATTTATAGAATTAGGCGTTAATTTGTCGAGATCTATAATACAAAAGTAATAATAAAAAAATTTTTTTGCAATAATCCACGGATTATATCAAAATAATTTTATTATTACTTTCGTATAAAATATATGGCGACTGAATTTTTCGTATAATTAATTACATAGAAATGGTAGGGTTATATCTTGCTAAAGAACCTTTAAGATCTTGTATTGTTTGGAATAATGCATATTATACCTTATTGCGGGATTTTGACAAATTTTGTTAGATTATATAAGACTAGCTTTTACGCGCAACTTCGTGCACGTGGACTGTAGTCTTATTATTTGAGTAAACCATAACGCGTATTAATTATGGTTAAAGTGGGTTAATCTTAAGAAATAGACATACGCTGTTGTGGACTTTTATCAAGAACTTTTAGAGAGGGATTTTTTTACAAGTTTCACCGTTTACTTAGCGCACGCAAGGAAAACTTTAAATATTGCCGTTTTCGCAATATTTTTTATTGCTGCTCCTCTCCTATTCATCTTAGCGTGATGGTATAATGGACTATCTTACACTCAAATAATTTTTCAAATTAGTCCAGTAGTTTCTGAGATTAGCACGTTCAATTAATCAATCAAACAAACAAACACTTCAGCTTTATATATTAGTATAGATCTTTTGCACATTAGCTATTCACAAGTTATATCTTCACTTGTCTGTTTCTATCCCGATGCTATGTAGAGGCCCTCTCTTTGTTTGGGTTGGAGCTTAACGCTACTTAACTGACGGATTCACGAGTGACACATATCCCACATGTTATCAAAAGTTACAAAGGTATCATCAGTTTTGTCCTTCATCGGATAAAGCATGATGAATTGTGAATATCGTGGCAATTGCAGAAATCTCATAGGTGCATGCCATTAATTGTATATTGCGTAGAATACATCCGACTTATCCCACTCTAAGTGGGGTCGGCACAATATGTTACAAACATGTCACATGTAAAAATGCCGTAAAATACGTAGCCAAATGGCTACGTATTTTACGGCCGGCCGCCTGCCTCCCCTAGACCCCTAGGTAAGAAAGAGTGTGGTTTATTCTAATCAACCGGATACCACACGGTGGGTCAACTTACCTTAGTCGCCTTTTACGACGCCTCGGTAAGAAAGAGTGGTTTATTCTACTCAACCGGATACCACACGGTGGGTCAACTTACCTTAGTCGCCTTTTACGACATACCGACATACGACGACAGCCGGATACCACACGTCGTATCTGGCATATAATACATGGAATTATATATATTTCTCTTAATCCTAAGATTTTTTTCTGATATAATTTCAACCATCTGGTTCACTGAAGCTTTTATGAACGTAATGGTAAATTCATTGAATGTCAGTTGAAGACATTTAATAGGTATAACTCTTTTCGAGAGTTTTATTGAAAAACTATTGGAAATATTTTTACTGAACAGGAATAATGCCTAGGGAGTTTTTCAATATCACATGAATTATTTGTTATCGCTAACATTCCCACTGAGATATAAAAGATCATAAATATGACATTCTCCCAATTTTGTGCGTTTCGGTTAAGGATGAAATTGCTTAACTCTGAGTATAAAACATTATGGAGGCTTTACCACACGCAAAATGTGTCTCTGTACTAATTTTTTGTAATAACGTATCAAAGAGTTTATTACCAAAATGTTTTTACCAAAAAAAATCTTTTTATGGATGATATCAACAAATTTAATCATTTCACTTAAATGAAATGATATTTATAGTATTAGAAATGGCAGGAATTTCACTTAAATATTTCAGCTTTCTCACATAGTCAACAAAGACAGCGTACTGCTACAACGTATGGAACAGGCCAAACAAGTATTGACAGGTTAAGTTTCATATAATTTGGAATTATTATGCCAAGACGATTCTACCACCAGTTCGGAACGCTACTATGCACTGAGAAGAACTGGCAAGAAACTCAGTGATTACTCTTATCACGAATATTAACTATTCGAGGCTAGATTCTAATAACACGGAACGGGTAGGTGCGAATGCGAACAACCTCAAACACCACTAATCACACAAATATGAGGGTAGATTCTAATAACAAATAACACTTTTGGTTTTTAACAATTTAGGTGCTCGCGGATCTACCTAACATTAAAACGACACAGTAATATCTACACCTGCTTGTTTAACCAATACGGGTTGTAACACGATCTAAACGCGGGAGCGTTTAATAATCGTACAAGTTCGTTCGTTCCCTTTCTTGATTCTGATAGCCACGTGATTGTAGTGTTGGCAACTTTCATTCCTAACAGTATATTATATTTTTAAATGAATTTTTAGATTTTATTAAGGACGAAAAAAGATAGATGGATTGGGTGAAGAATGATATGCATATAAAAGGAGTACCATCAGAGTTGACGAATGATAGGGGAGAATAGTAGAGAAAAACATGTTTTATCGACCCCACTTATCCCACGATAAGGGCAGAAGAAATAATCCTGTTCGAAACGAATAAACGATTTTCTTATATGGTTAGCCCGGCATATATACTTCAATCGTACTAAAATTCATCAATATCGCTTAAGCGGATTAACTGTGAAAGCGTAACAGATAGATACAAACAGACAGAAACAAAAAAACACACTTCTAAAGTACTACAAGAAGCGTAGCTGTACTTAACGTACAGCCTTTTCACTTACCACTGATCTTTTCAGACAACACTTTTAACGAGAGAAGCTTAAAGATAGAACAACTAGACACATTTATTAGCATTCCTTATATTTCATTTGTTATAAACTACCTATTTATACTTTATACGCGATGGTATAATAATAATCACATTTTTTTTAAAAGGAATAAATTAGTTAATGAAAGCAAAGTTATTAAGAATAATAAATAATAATAATAATAATAATAATAATAATAATATACATATATAACTCGGGCGTGAGTGAGTTTTCGTTAAATAATAATAATTGTGCATCAGCAACTTGCTCTTCAATATAGCTTAGTAAATTCGGAAGTACCTTAATACAAATACAGTCTAGCGCCAGTTCTTGAAAATGATCGTGCTTTGCTCTACTGGGACCGATCCATTATTACTGAGAGGTATATTGTTGCCAATAAACCTGATATAGTTTTAGTGGATCGGTCAGCGCGTCGGGCAATTATTGTTGATATCACTGTCCCGCATGACGATAATCTCAAACGAGCAGAAAGATAAAAATTAACCAAATATTTAGATTTAGCTCATGAGATAACCGCCATGTGGAATATTGATTCAACAATAATTGTTCCGATTGTTGTATCGGTTAATGGTTTTATCGCGAAGAGCCTCGACCAACATCTCAAGAGGCTCTCGCTCAGTTGCTGGATCAAGCGCAGGATACAGAAGGCAGTGTTGCTTGAGACGGCACGCATAGTGAGGAGGTTCCTCACTCTGTAGCCCTAACCACCGGGAGCTTGTGTCCTCTCTCCGCTCTCCGTGGATGGCAATTTTTTTATATTTTTAAATGTTTTTTTTTTTAGAAAATATTTAAAAATGTTATTAAATTTGTATGTAAATAAATGAGTGATAATAATAATAATCTTTATGTAGGTAAAATCAACTTTATCATCCATCTCTTGTTAGGCAACCCTCAAGTCACATATTTAACACGAGTTTGGTCACATGATTTTCATCCATTCTCATTACATGTCCATATTATCTTATCCAACAGGATAAAAACACAAAATACATAATCATCTGTTTTGTATTTTTTCCTGTATTTTAATATTTAGGTGAAGGAAGCTACAGGTACACATATTATTATCTCAGCTACGTACCAGGCTACAACATATAATCAATCAATCAAATGATATTATTTTTTAAAAGAGTACCCGCCGAGTTTCTTGCTAAATCTACTCGGTATTAACGAACTTTCAAATTAGTGGTAACTTCCTTAAAAACAGTTGACGATTCAAAAGTACTGAAGGCAGTCTACTTGAATAAATAATGTCATTAATTTGAATATATAAATAGTAGATATATATATGAAGGAGGATGGTATATGAATTGTTTACAAGAGAATACAGAATAAGTGTTAGGAAAAGCTATAACAAGATAGAACAAGGTGGATTTCGAAGGAACTTCATTAGAGGTGCTTAGCAGTTAACCGCTAGTCTTGAGTGATGAGGTTCTGCGAGGCATTAACCGAACGGACAAATTTATTGCAGTGCCTTAGAGAACTGATGATGCGAAGCTTCAGCTTTAATCGAAAACTGTAAGAAACTATTGCAGTGACGTTGAATTCTCATTTTAAACTTAACTATGTTTAAAAGTTTTTTGTAATTAAATTGTGCCTTCCTAAAAGAGGTGACTCACGCTGACCTAGAAGATTGCATCATATAAAATTTAATCCAGATTATAAGTATTATAAAATATGAAGTACGAATAAGGAAAATTTCATCACGGACATTCGTAGGAAATAGTAAGCAAAGAGTTGGGTGTCAGGGGAATACTTAGTTTATCTTCACAATACCATACCGAAGAACCAGTGCATTTGATTAACAGCTTTATTATTTATTATTAAAATATTATTTAGAATAGTTGAACAAGTACCAATCAGCGACTTTATTGATGCACTTCAGTATTAGTTACCAACTGAAGAGTGACAAACTACTTGTTGGTATTTATTTAATAGCGATTTTTGTAGAAAACAATGTTTTCGTTCATTGGACTTTTGTCAGTTTAGATGCATTATCATCTAAAGCAGTGTCTACAAACCTTTTTTGTGCCATGCCCCACTTAAGCCTTTGTAAAATTCTTATGCCTCCCTATGTAACTTAGATTGCCACTAATCCCAAATTACAATCAAATTGACCCCCTGGTGGACGTGAGCACTACGTTGGAAAAACTGATCTAAAGAGTCATACGTATTGATGCCGTAAATTACTCCAATACGTATATATCCAATATGTATTATATATAAGATACATATTTTTAAAGTTTGATAGTTTGAAATGCGCGAAAGTCGTATAATTACTTAGTCGTTTTTTTGATAATGCAAAACTTCTACAAAAATCATTGTTAAACTATCGAGAATCTTACTATTTCGAATATCAGTTCACTTAAATGCTTTAAGTGAAAACCTGCAAACGAGAAGTAAGTAAAAATTTATTCTTCAAAATTTCCATTCCTATTTCTAATGATTTTTTTGCTTCCTAATGTCCTTTAATATTAAACTAAATTTTCCTCGTCGTATTGTCAAAATCTTTTGTTGCCATTAACTTCTGCAACAATCTTTACGACTTTTTAGTTCTTCCATATGTTATAGTCTTTACTCTTCGACTTATGACCTCATTTATACGAATAAATTTCAACCAACTCGAAAGAATTTAATTTCCATTGTTGGCTTATATATTCCTATTCCTGCTTTCATCCATCCATGATTTCACCCGCGATGCGAAGATTTAAAATATAAAGTATTTTCTTTTTTTTTTACTAAGAGGTTCCTAGTAATACACAAAATATGTTGAAAGCATTATTTTGTTTTCTCTGGGATAAAATCTGGGATCTTTAAACTGTTTAGTAATGCCTCAAGCGAAATCGTCAAACTGTTGAGTAATGAGGCATTACTCAACGGTTGAGCGATATAAACATCTTCACATTTACACTTTCGCTTTTATAATAAATATAAGTAGGAGTTTGTTATTAAAGACTCGGTATGAGGGTTTGACAAGCGGCGCGTATTGCGTTTTCAAACATTTGATCAAAAAGGACTTTGATGTATCGTGGAGAAAATCCAATTCAATTTAGATACCGATTCGGTGATGATTCCATTGTAAATGAAACTTTTGTGGAACAAATAAAATCGAGGTAAATAAATTTGAAATTTCATTTATTCAAGAGTCGAATGAATGAACAAACGAATTAAGTTAACGAAGTTATTAACAAGCTAAATCATGAATCAGTGAATACGCGACGAAATAAAATGACTAATGATTGCATAGTTGATTACATACACACTTTTTTACCACGTTCAAAAACAAGTAAAAAAGTATAACTTTCAGATGTTCACTTGTCTTTTCTTAAAAAAAATAATTCCATACTTTCTTTCAAATGAGTCCTCAGTTGAAGTGAGGCTCATGGTAAATCAAGAATTTATAACAAACCTGGTGTTTAATCAGATTGCCCAGAAAAAGAATGGAGTGAATTCGATTCGTCTGTCAATTCGATTCAATGTGTCAAATTGCATATATTATTATATTTTTATAAGAGAACCCATGCACAATATTCTGTTGGACAGGAAAGTGCCATCAAAATATTTTCATCCAACGGGCAATCCACATAATAAATTCTTTAATTTGTTTAATAAAGTTTTTTTTATATGTGAAAGTTAATAAGAATGACTTGAAAGCAAAAAAATTTACTATTGCTTACAAGATCAGGTATAATATTCATTCATTTAAGAAGGTATTTTTTTTTCTTAATGATCTTATGTTTAAAAAGGTCTTGTTAGCAAGCAAGGATAATTGCTTCAGTATTAAATAGAAGTTACGGTACAACAACTCCATACTGAATATGTACTCGATATGACTATTAGATGCTCTGGCATGTGGATGATTTTCATATTCGTCTCGGTTGAAAAGTTGTATCTACATGTTGAGACTCTTCAGGTCTTCTTATACATCACGGTATTGTGGGTAGTTTTGAGAGTATTTCATGAGGTAGATATATTTCTGCACGACACTTATTAACATTGTTGTGTAAGAGATCAGTTCATTAATTTTAATTTGTCCGCACTAATGTATGCATGTGTATTCTCTCTTAAATAATTACTAATGTATAATATTAAGTAGACGATAAGCATATAAGCACGACAATGGGAGGTAATTACTTAATTTGACTGACATAATATACCCTATTCAGCCACGCAAGTATAGTTATGAATTTCTGGAAAATTCTCCAGAGATGTGCACAATTCCTTACAATCGTTTCTGTTCCACAGAGGGGATTTTCTATTGTGAATTTTTCATTGAATTTTCTTACAGAGTGTATTTAAATTGAATTTCCCAAGAAATGTACTACCGTCGATAGCTACACCTCCATTACATTATCAATTTTCATTTTAATTTAGATACAATTAAATTGAATGTCACATTGCTAAAATAGCAAAATAAATAAATACTTGATTCAATTTATTAGTAACAAATATTTCTGCGTAAAATATTACGCAGAAATATTTGTTTGTAATTAGTAAATTATGAATAATTCAATCGGATATTATATATTGAATTTAATTCTTTTAAACAATCCAAAATTGTTGTTAGTGTGAACTGACAATTTAGACAATATTTTTTTTATGGAGGTTGTTTATATTGGCGCTGGAACAATTTTCTTATATCAATCTTTCAAAACGTTGCGGTGCTCATAAATCTTTGTACAGGTTTATCAATGTATTATAATCCCATAACAATATATAAAACGAAAAAAAAATTGCTTTTAAAATCATAACAATCAAGGAGATTACATCTATTACTCATATTAAAGTAATTTTATGGACTTTTATTTCTGCGAAATTTAAATTTCAACTTCAAAACGAATTAATTTTTAACGTTATTCCAACATGCAATCTAAATTGAATTGCAAAATTACACCAAACATTGATTATCGAAACAGTCCCAAGTCTTAGCACGTCAGATGTTTAATTCTGCTAAATGGCTTGTTAGATTTCACAGTAACCGCCTGGCCGCCTCATGTCTCCACTAAATGGGTAAACTTTTCCCATTTGTACAATAATTACACCTATTAACTTCCTCACCTTGTCCAAGTCATCATGATAAATATTAAAATCTGAATATGACATTATTTTGGGGGTAAATATGTAATCGTATTGCAGGGTCCATATTGCGGAATACGATGGCATAAAATTGCTCCCTAGAACTTAATCTAGACAAAACATGTTGCTGAAAAAGAGAAAATATCATAAATTCTGCATTACTTTAAATTAAAAAAAAACTTATTAAGAACTGAGGGTTGCTTCTGATAGACATTCACTGCTTAATGATGGATAATATAACGAATACAAACGAGTCCAGTTTAATAAGTCATGTGGCGATTGAGTTGACGTTTTTTAAGTTCACGTAAAACGAACACTTTATATGTGTTTTTTTTAATATCAAAATAAAATTAATTAGTAAGCTTAAATGAAGCTCAAACAAAAACAAATACTAATGGATTGGACCTTAAGTAAGACATAGAAACTTTATGAACAATAGTCTGATACAGGTGGTATTAATACCTTAACGTTATACGTTTAAATATTTTAGTTACTTATAATCACCTAGATGGTTATGTTAATCTCTTTCGTTATTTTTAGCCAAGAGTACCTTTATGTGAAAAATCTATAATAATTACTTTAATAATCGGTCAACTTTTTAACCCTTTAAAAATTTTTTTTTAAAATTCCCAATTATTCAGACGAATCTTAGTTAAATTATAGTATCCCCGTATTAGGAGTTTAACTCATCTTTTTTTTTCTAAAACAGTTTATTTTAAGTGGATCATTTGATATAAGCTTTCTTGAATAGGTCACCCTCACGATTATACGAAAATTTAATTATTGAAAAGTAATAGTTGAAACATAAAAACTACATGACAACGAGTCTTTCGTATGTATGCAGACATCAATTACTAAGGACGCTTGGGATTAATAAAGCGAGCGTTATTCTCGTGACGACAAACTGAATTTACATAAATGAGCCAATATATATTCAGCTTGAGAGAATATCCTTTAGCGACATGTGCCACTCTATTTCTACATCGCCGTTATTAATTATTATGTCTGTTTTGTTTAGAATAGTTGAAATTGAAGGGTTACATGTTGTGTATTTCAAAACTTATTTATGTGTCTGTATTTTAAAACACTGATTGAAATTTGATTCCATGTATTTTCCATCATCATCATCCTCCTGCCCTTATCGCACTCTAGATGGTTTCGGCACAACATGTTACAAAAATGTTGTCACATGATCTGGCTACGTGTTTTACGACCGGCGGCCTGCGTGACGTCAACTTACCTTACCTTAGTCGCCTTTTATAACACCTCGGTAAGAAAATGAGGGTGCTCCATATATTTGAGGGGACTTCAATCAACGTCAGTTATACCTTACGACATCCACAAATGTTACTTGGTTAACTCATTAAGATCAACTCTTCCTCAATTAATAACTCAAATCTGGTCATGGGTCTTAGACAATATATTATACAAATAATTAAAAGGTTCGTTCTACATATTTGTTGCACTGTTTTTTACCACAACTCTTAAAGAAAATGATTTTAATCACAAAAAATTTGCTATCTACATTACTCTCCTAACAAAGCTTTGTAACAAGTACTTTGATATTGTTCAGAAATTTTCTTTTAGGTCATCAGGTAATGTATCAAACGAGCTTGGATTTATGATCAAAACATAAGTTATAAGTTTAGCTTATCTAGGGCAGTGGAGAGAGTACACAAAACGTACTTTTATGTGTTTTGCAATTTCTATAATTCATAATGTTTATATACATGTGCTGCAAAAGTCACACTAATAAAACATATGTTTTGGACTAGGAATAGGAATAGAATGTAGGTAAATATTAAAATACACGTTCTTTGCAGTACCAATACCAGCAGAACTCATAATTCCATAGGTAGGCTATCCGTTTAGGCAAACTCAAACATTTAATTATGCATTTTTCTTAGCGATGAAAAAAAACATGATTTTTTAAGTTGTGCCACTATTGCACCCCATGAGCGATATAATGCAGTTGTTCTCGTTACCTTTGCACTGAAAGTATTAATAAACAAAGAAAAATTTATTCATCTCATCGGGATGAAACGTTTCCACTTCTAATTTTAGACTATCATTCGATCTATATACATGTTGAACTTTCTCTGATTTGATTCAAAAATATTTATTGGTTAATTAAAATGATTAAATTGCTCAAATTCTTAATTCTTCTCACTTTATGGTAAAGTACAAATTGATTGGACTGGGATTATAAAACGGATTGATAGATGTGGCCTACACGTTTTTATTTCAATTTGCACAAAAAAATTATATATATATATTTTAATTCATTCTTAGGTACTAATCTAAATCTTACAGAAAACATAGCTGTTATTAAATAAGTAAATTAGACAAATCATTAGTCTTGAATCTAAGGGTTGTTAATTTGTCTTGTATTAGTTTTATTTGAGGATTCTAAATCCCTTTTATGTAGAAACGTTTACCGAATATCCGTCTATCTTTATGTCATATTCTATGTACATCAGTCAGAGCCGTCTAACGAGCTAATTTCTTGGTTAGAGACGTGAAGATATTCCTGTACCTACTTGATTTAATAAATCCCTCGGATACTTAAAGAAAATAATATCACAGCTTATTATTTTAATTTATTTATTTATTACGCTAACAACTTACATACAATTCTGTCCAAAAAATATTATGATATAACGTTTGTATGTAAGTTTACATTACATGCATAAATATAAATACCAAATAATTACAAGACTAACTTAATTTAAAGAAATAATTACACAACACCAGATTAAAAAAGAAGTAAATAAGAAAAAAAGGAATTGAGAAGATAATTAACCAAAAACTAAACGAAAGAAATTACAATTAATAATAAGCTATAATAATAAAAATAAAATAAACAGACTTTTTCCAAAATTTTAAAATTTTTAATTTGTATAAAAACTTTTCTTTCTTTTACTTTACTTTTATTTGTGATGGTACTGGGGTTATTTCTTATTACATATTTTTTATAATATATCATAAAAATATGTTTTTGTTAATAATTGTGTTATACATTTTTTTCTTACATCATCATTATATTTATATACAGTTATAATGTTAAAACATTTAATAATTTACTTCTAAAGAAGTAAATTATTAAATCCTTTTAAAAGAGTTTCTGTCTATTTGAGTCTTGATAAATCAATTGGACCAAGACTAAGGCGACGTTAAGTCGGAACGATACTTTGGCGGAACACCAAGTCAAGGAATTTGACGGTAGTTATATAGTCAGCGAAATCTGTGCAGTATTCTTTAGAGAGCTTTAAAAATAAGCATCTTAAACTATCGGAAACTTTTTAAGATTATTTCTTATGTTTCTAATTTTTGCATATATAAAGATACTTATTATAGATTCATTGTTTAATTTAAAATTGTATAACAATGAAAATAGTTTACAAATCATAGGCATAATTATTATATAGTAAAAACCATGATCTAAAAATAAATATCAAAAATTCGTTCCCCCCCTTACCTTGACGGTCAAAGGGATATATACAAGGTAAGATACACAGATCTTAACCCGCATACATTACATTACTTGTTATATTAATTTGACCTCACAGAAGAGCAGTGAGAAGAACATCGTTTCAAGCTTAATTACAATCTTGATAGCTCCATCTTGTTTCAAGTAAATGTCCAGTCACGTCTTTGCCATCGATAAAAGTCAAAAGAAGTTAAATTCCAAGGCAAACGTTAGGAGACATGTAAATTTGTTTAGGTCCTTTAAATTGTAGGAGTTTGTACTTCTAAGTTTTTATCTTGTTTGTACACTTTATAAGCCATTTACTAAAATTTTACATAGCAATATAGAACTAGATACATTTCCTTAGAAGCTAGGCCTGAAAAAATTTTTTTCTTTTTATCATTTCGGTATAGGAGTATTCTTTTTTATCATGCCGTGTTGTATACCGCTGAGTAGAATAGACCACCCTCATTTCTTACCGAGGTGTCGTAAAAGGCGACTAGGCTAAGTCAACCCGCCGTGTGATATCCGGTTGAGTACAATAGACCCTCGTTTCTTACCGAGGTCTCGTAAAAGGCGACTAAGGTAAGTTGACCCACCGTGTGGTATCCGGTTGAATAGAATAGACCACCCTCTTTCTTACCGAGGGGTCGTAAAATACGACTAGGGTAAGTTGACGTCAGGCATGCGGCCGGTTTTAAAATACGTAGCGAAATCATGTGATATGTTTGTAACATGTTGTACCGACCTTACTTTAAGTGGGATAAGGGCAGGAGGATGATGAGTATTCTTTTCTTACCGGAGTGGAGTTCAATGTCAGACGACTATAATTGCCAAACCGAAAGCTTGACTATGTTACTCTTAAAACCAGAATCACTTAGTGGGTAAAGGGAAGGGAAGTGGCAAAGACTTTAGACTCTCCCTAGGGAATCAAATAAAAAACGAGGAAATCTGTCAAAAAACTTTATTACTAACTATTACTAACATAAAAAAAGTAAAGTAGCGGCCTGTTACAATCCCACTGCTGGGAATAGGCCTGCTCTATCCGTTTCTGGAGAGAAGGATTGGAGCTAAGACCTACCACGCTGCTCCAATGCGGATTGGTAGGTTCCACATATCAACAGAATTCTCTAGAGATATGCAGGTTTCCTCACGATGTTTTCCTTCACCGAAAAGCATGTGATAAATTGCAATTATCAATTAGACACATGAGTTTTAATAGAAAAAGAAAGAGTTGCACGGTTTCAGCACTGGGCTATCACAGCTCATTACTAACATAACATAACAGTATTACTAACATAGTTTGAGTCACGAAGCTGATAGAGTACATTATTCTTACAACAGATAGAAGTAACAATTATAAAGTAACGGAATAGAAAATGAGTTTGCGCTCGAATATGGAGGATCGGATGATTCCTACTGTTGGAACGACGACTTCAAAAAGGTTTTAGGCGGCCGCTTGATTCAACTTACACAACAATATATAGCAATGAAATCCTTTGTAGAGACCCAAGTCCAACATAAACATATGTTTATATAGGTTCAACGGTTGAGAAGATTGAAAAAGGTGATTCAACATATAAAAAATATCTCTCATCTTATATTTATGGATGTTTTATAGTTTCTACAAATTATAAGTTTTGATAAACTTTTTCATCAACCGACGCAAGAGTGTAACGATGCAATCTAAATTATCGCTTAGTTTCGGAGCTAACTAATTAGCTTTAGTGCCCGTAACTTTGTCCCCTCCGAACGTAACGAGTAACGATACCGGTAATTTAATTTCTGCCCTGATAGTATCCACGTAAATCACCAAGTCCGAGTCGATAAAATGTTTCAACTTGTTAGCTATTTACATATAAGTTGTTGTTGTTATAAATAAAGTTGAAAATATATATAGTTGTCTAATTAATTTACATATCAAGTACGAATATATACTATATATGATTTAGAAGTGTTCATTCAGTTAGTTTTACTATAGACCACCATATCTCATCATGTCTCAGTAAATCTATTAGATGATGCGTATTTTATATTTATTCAACTAAACACGGCCACGGCTTTCGAAAGCTTAATATTGAATGCAAAGTTTTGTAATGAGTTTAAATTCAAAGTAAATCTATTGATGTACTTTGAATTTAAACTCATTACATATATACTTGAAAGTATTTTATTGAATACTTTCAAGTTTTTGAACCGAATTATTATTTTTATACTATAGTATTATTGATACATAATTATTTATTATATATAAAATTGCGGAGATCCACAATACAAAAGTAAGAATAAAATCATTTTTTATGATCCGTTATAAAGATCATTATCGGCGATATCGCGGATTATAGCAAAATTATTATATCTTTTACAATACTATCAAATAATCTAACCATTAAGACCTTTCTACTTTAGAAATGCGTTCAAAAATTTTTTTACGGAAAAACTTGATATAATCAAAGAAAGCAAGTACTAGCGAGTGCTCTGTAAACTAAGAATAAATTGATCGTACGAAGAGAGGGGAGTAGATGTAATAAATACATCATTCGTATGCAGGCTGTGGTGCCAGTCCCTTTGTTAATTGTCCATGTTTCTTTATGCTGAAGTAAAAGAGATTCCTTTTACTCATGAAAGTTAGTATCGATTGTATAGTATATGTTTGTATCACGATAGGAACGGAATATATGACTTTAATTTTTTGTATTTAAACTATCATGAATAGTAGTAGTAGGTCTGAACTTATCAGTTCCCGCCACGATAACGCCGTGTAAAGAGCTAGTCGGGGTAAATAAGGTATATAGGGCTAGAATAAGACGTGAGCATAGGCGGTTTCTATACATAAAATAGGAACATATGACTTTTATTTTATATTGAATACGGTTGTTGACTCGTTAATTTGATTCTCAGTTCTGAAAATTCATATCTTTGAAATGTGAGAGCGATTTGATATATGTCCAATAAAATATTTCTGTAATAAAAAATATTCTATATCACAATCTAGTTCTTAATCCATATCAAAAGATCTATATCATTTTCGGACGTAAAAAAAGAACAAATTAATAAAGAAACACTATTTATAGCATTGAAATGGATATAGAAGTTTAGATTCTGACTGACTTAAGCGAAAAGACAAGTTGAGTAAAGTTTGCTTAAAAACCTGTTAAGATGGTAGTATAAGTAAATATTATAAAACATTAAAAATCTTACATTTTTGGTCCACTTGCGCTAAGATCCGCTATCGAATTTTCTTCACGCAACATGTTGCAATGAATATAATGTTGAGTCATATTTGTGATTCCTAACAGTTTGCGTATGAATCGGCCAGTTATCTCACGTAGTGATATTCTAGTAGTGGTACCCGCAACTTCAATCGCGCCAATTTAAGCGTTTAACTATCCTCAATAATGCAATATGAGATTTTCCCTGTTCTCCAAAAGAAAATTTTTTTCAATAAATCTTTTATGTAACCTTCGTATTCAAGATCCGTGAGTGCCAAATTTCATTGTTTGTGCGGTTTACCTGTGAAAGCAAAAGAGCCGACATACTTTCGCATTTACAGTATTAAGTATAAATTTAGTTTGGTTTTTGTAACGTATTTTTATTATTAATTTTATTAAAACACACGCTGGAGAGTTTTTTGTTAAAATACTCAATAAAATGCAGATTTTCTTTTTATGGAAAAATGACGGCCGTTTTTCGTCAAACTTTTTGTTGAAACGGCAGGACATGGCGTTTTTTTTGCATCAATGCGACTAGTACCGTCGACTCGGCAATATCGTCATGTAAATATTGACTCTGGGTTACCTTTGTATTTTATGGCACTATGTATTGCCATTATTTAATTCATTGGAAATCGAAATTGGAATTTTTTATAACTAAGAGTCTAAAAGTTATTAAGCTTTGACTTTCCGTTTAATTACATACATATAATGTTCTATAGCTAGTATATGATAAAGAGGTTCCGTATATAAAAGATGCGCTAAAGTTTATAATACTTTTGTGGGATAAACATTCCCATTGGTACGAATTGTTTTGTCCATTGTCAATTATTCGGTCGATATCGCTATTTTATACTTGATGAAATTTATTCCTTTGACGTGCGAGGAGCCTTCGGCAACAATATACAATTACTTTCCGCTTTTTCATTTCTGAATTCAAATATTTCTTTGGCGTTCAAAAACTGAAATGATAATGAATTGGAAATTTTGTAACAAATTTTGCGTCTTTAAATTAATTTAGCATATTAAATTAATAAAATATCGACTGTATTCACATTTTAATATTTAATATTTATTATAAAGTATGTATGTATTATTGGAAGCTCAGATCTCGTCTCATTATTAGGTAATTAATTGAATCATGTATAAGTATTATGAAAGCTTAACAGTAAATAATGAAATATATAGATTTCTAACTTATCTAGTTACAATAACAACGCAATGTAACAAAGTTGTTATGTAAAGAGCAGCTACCTAATTTGTTTTGAGCTTCACGTTTCATGAAGCTTTTCGGTAGAAGCAATTTTCTGGGCCTGTGATTATTTTAAACTTTCCGCTTCAAATATATTTAAACAAGACTTATTATATTTTGAGATTGGGTTGAATAGATGGTGTCAGAATTAAGGTTTGTAATCATAAGCACTTATCGTATACAACATATACGATAAGTTCTTATTTTTTTTTAGTTTAAATTGATTAATCTTAATCCATACTGTCATATTTATTGACTTTGAAATTCTTCGCTTGATCGTTTTTTTTGTATTTCATTAAATACATTTGAATAAATTTTCAAGCGAATTTTTTTTTCTTCTAGAGAAATTTAGTTTTTATATAATGTCGATAATCGTCGATTTCTATAATGCTAAGCAGCACAGAAGTTAAAACTTTTTTGATTATTTTGCATGTTTGTATTAAAAAAGACAAAACTGTATTACGTACCTTTAAAAAGTGATATCTTAACGGTGAGACTGTGTGATTATTTTCAGGGGGTCTAATAATAAACGATAACGTACGTAGGCTATAAAGGTTTTACACCTACACCTACACCTATGTATTAGAATTTATCACATATTATTAAAGGAAAAACCTTGAAGAGACCTACCTGCATCCCTCTGGAGATTTCCTGGGAAATATTAGACTAACCAATCTGTCCTAGAGCAACGAGGTGTTTTAAAGCTCCTACCTGTCTCGGTTAAAAAAGAGGTGGCTTATGCCAAGCAGTGGAATATTTATAAAGCGTTACAATTCCTATTACTAAACTAAACTTTATCGATCGTTTCACGCTGCGTGTTTTAACAAATACACTAAATTTGTACGAAATGTTATAAAATAAAGTGATTTCTGTTTTGTTGCAAAATATTTGAGGGTTTCTTTTATGAGCTGAGTAAAGTAGATAAAAGCAAAACGAGCGTCTCTCTTCGGGGTTCGAAAGGGTTTAATCAAAGTGTGGCTACAACGAGTTTGAGTAAATAGACCACATAAGAGCTCTCAGTGGGAATAGATTTCGGGCGCAAGTCCGGATGATAAAGAAAAAATATTATGGAGTTGTTTTTGCTGTTTATATTGTTACAATATAAGTTATGCTGTTATCACTAGCAGCAGTGAGAAGTTCCTAAAAAACAATAGTCATATTTTAATGCGTATTAATTATACTGATATTAAATCTCAGAATCAGAAATTTATTAAAACAAAAAGTGATTGCAATTAAAATTAAGTCTGATGGAACCATCTTCTTACTTGAAGCTAAATCTCTTAATGGATTAATTATAACTAATTGGATTTTTTGACAAGTTTACAAATAGTTCGTAAATGATTTACAGAAGCGGGCGTTACTTTGCGGAATTCCATAGTACAGAAGTTATAACAAAACTACTTTGCTATAATCCACGTTTGTTAACAAACGCGGATGTATGTAAAGCTAAGTGAATTAAGCATGCAAAATTCACATACCTTACACATGCAGGACAAGTCACCTCATGTATCCTAAGATGCTTCCACCAGCAATAATGCACACAAGCAATACTTACTTAGCCGCATTCCTAACTCTCCTTGAAAATATTAAGTACTATACCAGAAATTTACTTATAATGTTTTGTCAATTATGTAGCAATAAGATGTGTTTATTAACATTTTAATTCTCTCGAGCATCATTAATATAGTTATATTAAATAATTTCAATCATTAATACATTTAAGTGGTGGATTTGCAAAATAATTTTCGCATATTTTAATTTGAAATTTCATGCAGCAATTTGAAATCATCCAGATGTTATTTTATGTACTAAAAAAATATTTTTAATGAAACAACACGCCGTGTTGTATCCGGCTGAGTAGAATAGACCACCCTCATTTCTTACCGAGGTGTTGTAAAAGGCGGCTAAGGTGAGTTGACCCGCCGTGTGGTATCCGGCTGAGTAGAATAGACCACCCTCATTTCTTACTGAGGTGTCGTGAAAGGCGACTAAGGTGAGTTGACGTCAGGCAGGCGGCCGATCGTAAAACACGTAGCCAAATTATGGAACAGCATGTTTATAACATGTTATGGCGACCCCACTTAGTGGGATAAGGGCAGGATGATGAAACATAGAAACACGCTATTTATCTGAATTCCTGTCTGTTATCTGCTGGAAAATTAGGTTAACTAATTTTATTTTCGAAAAAAGCCAGCAACGCAATGCATTTTTTGCTTGTTATTTACAATTTAATATTATCTTTGATGCTATTTTGTATATTCTTCCAGTATTTTAAAGTTAGAAAATATGAGCAGAGTTCATCGATATCATTTCTTTGTACTATTGTATATCGCTTGAACGATTTTAGTTTTATCGTTCACTGCACGCATTCTTCGTATATTTTTATATTCCAATAAATTTAATCGTTCTTCATCGTTTGTGTAACTATACAAGTAATTCAATATCAGACCGTTCGTTTATGCAAACTAAAGTATTTTTTATCCATTTTCCTTAGCAACGAAAACTTTAAACCCGTTTATCTCGAAACAATATTTTTTGAGTTGTGACACTATTGCATCCAGTAAACGATTTAACTATTAGAATTATATCGACGTCTTAAATTATATTATTTCATGTATTGGAACCTTCCATACGTTGTTGCATCTTTTATATGAACGACATTCTTGGTAGGACAAACTATATTTCTCTTTATGATATTACTATCAATATCTGCAATAATTAATATCCCATCGCAAAATAAGTCTATATAACGTTTAGGTAGCAGCTATCCGTCAAACTTTCAAGACTTTATAATAACGTAATTAAAGAGTAAAAAGACCGACGACGATCCTTTGTAAAAATAAGCTTCTTTTGTACGATAATGTAACAACGCTATCGTCTAAAGTTTATGGTCTAATATTCCAGTGTTCCAGTTCATCTTTTTACTTATTTCAAGTTTTTTACCAAAGAGTCCAATATCTTTTTTTCTTTAGCGTTTAAAAATGCGTTCATGAAGATACTTGGCAACACAGTTACTTTTTCTGTTATGATAGTTGAGTTAGAAGTTAATTAATAAAAAAATAAGATACAATGTAATTTATAGAATTAGGCGTTACTTTGCGGAACTCCATAACACAAAAGTAATAATAAAAATATTTTGCTATAATCCGCGATACAGTAAATACAAAATATAAAAGTAAAAAAGTAACAGCCTGTTACTATGCCCACTGCTGGGCTAAGGCCTCCTCTCTCCGTTTTTGGAGAGAAGGATTGGAGCTAAGACCTACCACGCTGCTCCAATGCGGATTGGTAGGTTACACATATCCCTAGAATTCTCTTGAGATATGCAGGTTTCCTCACGATGTTTTCCTTCACCGAAAAGCGTGTGATAAATTGCAATTATCATCAATTAGACACATAAGTTTTAATAGAAAAACTCATTGGTGCCTGCCTGGGGTTTGAACCTATGTCGTCTCTAGAGAGTCGCACGGTCTCACCGCTAGGCTATCACAGCTTTTTATACAAAATATATATAGTGCTAAATGTATAGTGGACTATCCGTTTTTTATTACCCGTTACATGCAGGATTCGTAAAAAACACATGCATATACCTCCACCACTGCCACCACGATACACAAGCACTATACACGTTCACTATCACAAACGCTTTGCGATTTTGTCGTGGGGTCTATCTCCTGATGATTGTTAAGTTTGTGATAGTGAACGTGTGTAGTGCTTCTGTATTGTGGTGGCAGGGGTGGAGGATAGTCCACTATACATTTAGCACTATTATATTTTTTATTTACTGTATCGCGGATTATAGCAAAATAATTTTATTATTGCTTTTGTAAGATACAATGTATTCGGACAAAATATTAAACATTACATCCATTACCTTTAAATATTTTACATTATTATATTTCATCGTCTTTTATCTTTTTCTTTATATCTTAGTAAACCACACACAAAGCTTAGTAAGTCATATAATAAAAAAAGCAAAATAAATAGACTTATATAATGATATAACAAATCTGGCATTCGATGAGTTTTTCAAAACACGTAAATATTAAATAAAAGAAAGATAGAATTTGTTGGTTTTCAATGTCAGCTAAATCAACGAGTTTTGCTCACGAAGTGGAAACAATAAAAAAGGAGATAAAATAGTTCGTTTGGAAAAAATATTGAATGAGGTCACACGATGTATTTGTATTCAAGCCAAACGTCAGAGAATATTCGGGACATCCGTTTTTCAATATTTTATGTCAGAACATTTATGTTAACAGACTCTTATTACCCTTGTTTTTATACTTTATATAAGAAAAAGGAAAATTTATAAAAAAAATATTGAATTTTTGCATCTATTTTCTCTGGTTTTTAAATTATATTTAAATACACTTTAAGTTCATTATAGAGTTGTTTCGCCAATAAACTTTAATTTGCATATTTTTGGTAGCATTCACTGTTTAATTATTAAGCTAAAAGTCAATTTTTCTTGAATTCTTATATGTTATATACATTGTGAGAAAATTGGATTTAAATATACCTATTTTTTATCATAAAAAGAAAATTTTTAAGATAATTTCTTTTTGACTTTACCTAGCCTTGAACGTACCTTAAACCAATTTTAATTTTTTGACTTGAATTTTTTTTAATATTTTTAATTTTTTTTAAACTAATATGTAAATACCTAACAAGGAAACATTTGCAATGACCAACTGGTAGCTATCGATGTTAAAACTACGTAACCTATTTTTATACCTTTAATTTATTTGCTGCCCACCGTTACTAAAAACAACAACATATATTTTATTTCAGCATAAATTTCTTAAGAATTTTATTTTAAAAAGGATATATATACCCAAAAATAAAACAGAATTAATAAAAGAACAAAAAAGGAATAATAATGGATACATAATAACGGATTTATGAATTATAAAACTTTTTCGTTCTCTCTCTCATGTCAACTAATCGACGTCCACTCTTGGACATAGGTCTCTTCAAAGCAATTCCACGCTACATGAGCTCGTAACACCTAGATTCAGCGGCTCTGTGGTGGTGGTCTGCCTACACTGCGTTTTCCGGTTCGTTGTCCGCCCACCTTTTTACCTTGAGACTCCAACGTCCATCGCTTCTTCGAACTTGTGTCTTGCCCATTGCCACTTAAGCATTGCAACCCGTTGAGCTTTGTACATCACTTTGGTCTTTCCACAGATCTCCTGATTTCTGATTTGATAACGCAGAGATACTCCGAGCACAGGCTACTCTAGTACTCTCTCGATCGTTGAGAAATTCTGAACTTTCTTACAAGACCCATAGTTAGCGACCAACTAAAAACTTCAGTTGTTAATAAATTCCAAGACATAAGGATTACATATATTTTCAAAAGTTTCATTCTTATAAATTACCAATAGTAAAAAAACATTTAAACCAAATATTTTTGTATTTCATTGTAAGCATTCAGCCGTACAATCTATTTTGCGCAACAGCTGTAAAGGTTTGACGGGCCACGTCACAGGCTCATTTCTTATTCACAAAAAAATGTATAGACAGTTTTATTTGGGGTATATTTGTTGTGACAGCTTTACAATCATCGAATCTTGTAGTGGTGATGGTGTTAAGTATTATGTATTATTATTCTTAATCTTTAGTTCCATACATTTAACCACACAATTGCCCTTGATATTTATTATCCTTTAAACCCTTGATTTAGGTATTAACATTATTAACGTTCGACTAATACTTGAATCACAAAGATTCTATCGTTTCAAAATTGTGTGAAATATACGCTATTTTAAGTAATAACTTATTATAAGTGGAATAGAAAAATTCTTAAATCAAATAAAACTGATAATAAACTCGAAAGAAGAAAATTTATTGACTTAATATAATAAAATTTACCGTTAATTTAGACAAAGACTTATATAAGCCATGTGCCTGAAACTTCGAACTAAGTTATCGTTATTGAATTGTCTAGAAGATTTTAAAATAATGAGAAAATAGAACAAACGATATTTCTGAAATTGTGATGTGAAAGGTTATTTTTCGCTGGGATATTATTATGGGATATTCATTAACTGATTAATTATTTAATACGATTTAAGTGCATTCAACACGGGTGATTAAGAATGGGGTATTGCCGTTTTACCTAAGATAGCATGTTAAGCTTTTGCCTCGGGTTATAGTGTCTTATTAAATAATCGACATTGACGCCAAGTATAAATTAATATTTATTTTATATAATTTTTAATATAATTTTGTTTAAATTATACGTGTATATAAAGGTTAGTATAGGTCAATCGCACAAATCAGCATAATATGATATCTATTCTCCGTTTACTCAATATTTATGCGCTATAAAGTTATTACTAAAAGTCGCTCTTGTAAAGTTTTCCATACATAGCTTCAGTTTGGGGATAACGAGTCTCGTGAGTCAGGGTATTTTATAATGTCTGTTAAGATATTTAGCAACACTCGTTTTCTTTGCCAATACATTTTCTTAAAGAGATATTTAAAAATGTATTGACACTAGAAAACGCTACACAAAAAACAGAATATTTGAAAGTAGACATTGAATATACTAGAGTATGGAGGCCTTTCATCGTAATGAAAGCCGTATTTCATACCCTAATGCGATGTTAACGAGCTCGCGTTAGTGTTCAATATACTTTAATGTGTTAAATTGTACATGTATATGAAGAGAATATTTTCTTATGTGATGCAATATGAACATCTGTAGATAAGGTGTAAAAAATAATATATTCAAAATTCCTGACTGTCGTCATTTAATTTTAATAACAGAAAAAATATTCATGTTTATGAGGGTATATTTAAATAAAGAAAGGTCTTCACAAAGAACTGTGTATACACGAATATTCCGAGTGCTTAAAAAAAAAGATATATCCATGGCATCCATAAGATACTATACTGTTTTTCTGTTGGGTTCAACTATACTACGTAATGATTTTTACAAGCTCTATAAAGGCAATATTTTTTTGTATACAAAAAGTAGAACATCTTTTAATATAAAAATTACGTCTGTTGACGTTCGTTTAGGTAATCTTGGAAATTGCTCAAACAAAACCTCTACTGTATGATTTTCTGATTTTATTGTGATTCTATTATTTACTAATACAAAAAGAGCCATATTGTTAATAATAAAATTATAATGGTTAAAATCTAGATCTATATATAGAAATTTAGGAATTTTAAGGATGTCACTTATATTAAATACCGCATCAATACCAATATAATCTTTTTTGGTATTTGTATTTGTTTTTAAATTTTGTATTTTAGCAAATTTTCAATTTGATCAATACAAGCTTCAGAAACTTGCATTATCTTGGCATTACACTGAGCTTGAAATAAAGCTTTCTTGCGGAACCTACTTGAGAAGGTAGATAACGCGTCTTACAAAGTGCTCCGAATAAAACCTTACACTCTACCGTACTCTCTATTCCAGATATATTTAGATGACTATACGGTACAATACGCTAAGAAAGCTTTTAGAAAACAGAACTATAATATAATATCTTACAAAAAAATTGTTACAACGTGTTTCAAATACAACCTCCTTTAAATAGTTAGGGCAATAAATAATAAAATAAAATAATTATAAACATATGGGACACTTACACACACGGTCGTCCATCCCCAAAGTAAGTACCTTAATACTTGTGTTATGGGTGATGGACAACTGGTAAATATATACATATATAGTTTTAAATACGTACTTAAATACAAGTACACACGAAGGATACACAGGCTTGAAGAACCAACAAATTGTTTATAGAAAATGGTGGCCTTCGGCAAGAATCGCACCCGCGACCCGCGGAGCTAAAGGTAGGGTCACTACCCACTGTGCCAACGGGCTAATGGTATTAAAAAACATCGTTGCCGTGAATGTGACGAGCTGTTGAAAAAAGATAAACAGCAGCACAGCAAGACTTTATGAAAATTGCTTCTTATTTATTGAAAAAATGTAAAGGAAGAATATCGTTGTTATAAAATATAATACCTTGTTGTATGTTTTTGTATGAATTTTATTTCATGTTTTAATCCTTGTTACTTCTGATAAACATGATAATACATTCACTTAATATTTGCTCCGATATAAATCGGAAAGTATTCTGTATCTAGCAGATTTGTAACTGTAACCAACAGATTATCTCTGCAGACCAGAATCGGTAATGGCGATCGATTTGATTATTTTTAATTGTTCATTCAACGTGAGTAATGTGCTTTACTTTGGACTGCACTTGTACATTGCTTTAGCGTAACTCTGCTGGTTTACGCAGCGCGCGGGACTAAAGCTCCCACCCAGCAAGCAAGTTTTTTTAAGAACTCCTCGATCTCTTTAACACAATTTACTTAATATCGATATGTACTATTTACCGGAAGTATTTCATTATCTTTTGGTGAAAACCGTACAAAAATCCGTTTACTATTGAATAAAGCTTAAACTAGTCGATTTAAATCTCACCTTACTTTGGATTCTGCGGATAGGGTGCTCAAAGCGCACTCTCATTATAATGTCTTAATTGCATTAATTGCGATTTCTAAAACAATTTGACGGAACACAAATACATTTACGGATCTTTTTTAGTTTTATCATTTGCAACAGAATGTTTTAAAATTATTAATTCTATTCATCATTCTCCTGCTCTTACCCCACTCTAAGTGGGGTCGGCCAAACATGTTACAAATATGTTGTCACATGATTCGGCTACGTATTTTACGACCGGCCGCCTGCCTGACGTCAACTTACCTTAGTCGCCTCTTACGACACCTCGGTAAGAAAGGAGGGTGGTCTATTCTATGCAGCCGGATACCACACGGCATTTACCTTAGTCGCCTCTTACGACACCTCGGTAAGAAAGGAGGGTGGTCTATTCTATTCTGCCGGATACCACACGGCGTTAAAATTATTAATACTATTACATTACATTATAATATCATTACTTTGATGACAAATATAATTAGGTACTTGTTTTTAGGAAAAATCCTGTCCTGAAACTGCTTGTATTCGTTTCGTTAAAATGTAACTTGGTCTTTCTGTTTTAAAAACGCAAGAGTTGCTAAAAAAGTTTTTATAATATCTTTCTGGGCCGTATTGTGAGCTGTCGAAGTGCTTTATTTACTGAACAGACTCTGTATTTTGTTTTGCTGTTTTAACGCAGAATTAAAAAGTTTATACATATAACATAAACGCCAGTAATTAATTTATTTAAGAACACTATTTCTCTGGTACATTATTATTTTTATTTATCAATTAGACACATAAGCTTTAATAGAAAAACTCATTGGTGCCTGCCCGGGGTTTGAACCTATGTTTGTCTCTAGAGAGTCGCACGGTCTCACCACTGGGCTATCACAGCTTTTTCTAACTGCGGCAGTATATATTTTTAATATATAAACATATTTTGGCATGCAACTTTAAAGGAAAGCGCTTTATTTCTCTGTTCGCCAACAAAATTAAAAAGATCTTCTCTTCTTAAAGAAGAAAATTAAAGAGACAAAGCTAAGATCCATCACGTTGATCCTAGGGGAACGGGGAGGATACTCATTTTTTAGGAATTCCGACGATAAGGAGATATTTATTTTTTGCAGGCATTTTGAGGCATTTGAAGAGGTTTAGAAATGATATTTAGAATGAATTAAACTCTATTAGTACAATGGCTTTCGCGTTTCAAAGATATTCACAGTTGATGTATGCGTAGCTGATAAAGATCTATTTATTTCATTCTCAACTCTAGCAATTTTGCTTATGTCGCTCGCATGTGTTGCGTGATTGACGCATGGTAGACGATGGACGCAGTAATATTGAATGAAATGGACCGATTTATATCAGAACCTATCGAAGTATTTTTTATCCAATAAATTTTATTTTGACAAATGTGATATAAGATATCAAACTGAACTTGATATAAGCTTAGCATTACGAATACTATTTTAATGTCTTAATTATGACAAAATTTGGCTTAGTATTAGTATAATATACAGTGGTGGTCTAGTTTCAACCAGATCACATAATTTATAACATATTTATAATATAAATATTGAATTGAGTTCCGGTAAATCGAGTCCTCGGTTGATCGCCTCTTCGGGTGACAAGAGGGCTGGCTCCTTTTTCGCACAAAGAATCAGCTTAGCGATTCAACGCGGATACGCTGCCAGCATTCTTGGGACCTTTTCACGTTGGCATGATTTGTATAGTAGAAGCGTATAAGTAATTTAAGATAGACATAACTTGTATATTTTATGTTTTGTTGTATTTTTTTTAAATATTTAATATAATATTTATTAATAATAATAGTGTAATATATAATATATATGGTTTTATACTCATATGAACATACGCACACTCATTCACGCACGCACGCAAACTCACACACTTTCAAATCACACAAATAGAAACTTACCATTTATTTTTGTTTTCTTTATTTTTTTATATTTGTCGGTTCACCTGCATCTAGTTTATTGTGAAATTTGAGAGGGCGGGGACTCCGAGATAAGTTTATAAAAACCTGTTGGTTTTTGTAAATTGGAGTTTGTTACAATATCTGCACAATGGAAATATTTTATTTTTGTTAATTTATATACAATATCATTTTATATAATGGGATAAAAAATATAATAATGCTTGAATATTGTTTAAAAAAGTTATATTATGTTCTCGCGATTACCAGTAACATCAGTTTTATTAAAATACTAGCCGTTCCTGCGAGTTTGCCCGAGTAAAATCGGTGTGTCACAAAGTCTTTCCCTCGTAAATCTCGTATCGTAAATCGTAAAGGACAATTTTCATTTTTATTTAAAGGCAAAGCGTAACGAATATATTAACTTAGTTAAGGATTAATACTGAACAGAAGACAACACTCTCGAAATAATGTAATATTTTTAATTGGAATTATAAACATAATAGTTATTGTGAATTAACTATAAGAGATACAGATATGTTATCAAGGATTGTTTCGTAGTATTTTTGTAAATTTACTATTCTCTAATACATTACTTTCGTGTATTACTTCTGGGTTACGCGGCGCACGCGACTTAGGTTCTCAGAAGGCTAGTTTATTTTCAACCTCGCGACCTCATCAACACAAGTTATATAAAGCCGTTATGTTCTATTACCCTTTTCTACCCTACCTTTCTGAGGAATTGCACTTTTATTTACAAAAATCCGTTTAGCAGATTTTGAGAAAATCGATCACATACAAACAGACAGCTTTTGGGGACTTTGTTTTTTATTAACTATAGATTGAATACACGTAATCATATAAACTAGTGGTCGCCCAGTCGTCGAAATTCGACCATATAATAAATTTAAATTGTAAGTGACTTGATATACATTATTAAAATATAATATTCAAACATTATTAAGGTTCTACTGTCGAAAACTAAACTACTATAACCACATTTGATGATTTGACCAAGACTGTTATTTGCCAATTTCATTTTTAACAAATTATATGAAATTAAAATTAGAGTGCAGGTTTTGCAATGCGAAACATTCTGAACCTGAAGTGATTTTAGGCGATCGAACTGCATTCACTTCATGTTGTCACAAGGGTAAAGCAATATTACCACCCTTAAGTCAAAATGAATATTTTAAAACATTATATGATGGACTTACTTCAAATGAACCTTCAATAAAACCATAGGAAACAAACTTTTCAACTATGGCTATAATAAATGGCTCTGTGGCCAAATTGTTGTCATAGACAAACGAAACAATTTGGCCACAGAGTATGTATGCGTGTGTCAAATGCATGCTGGTTAGTATAATGTTTTATTAACTGATTTAATGTATTTTTTATGCATTATTATTAAAATCTTTTTTATATTAAATGAGGCAAATTAAACTTTTTTTTTTGAGTACTCTATGTCTATGCACAAAATGAAAAACAAAAGAAACCATTTGACCACAGAGTATGTATAGGCAAATATATATATTTTTGATATGTCAATGTCAGTACTCTATGTCTATGGACAAAATGATTATAAATGAAACATGTGTGTGTGTCAAATGCATGGTAGTGTGGGTAATGTTTTATTTATTGATTTAATGTACTTTATAAGCATTATTATTAAAAAATATTAGCGTTCTGCACTTCTCCTGCACATAAACTATAAGTGCGCCAAATTTTATGCTCCTGCGTCCGCGCAATTTTCGTAAAAAGGGGTCCAAAGTTTTGGCATCATGTATTAATACATGATGCCAAATAATACATATAATATATAGATAAGTTATTATTTTATGAATATGCACTATTTTGTGATGAAAGAAAACATTTTAACTCTTTGCTCTGCTCTGACAGATTCGTGTGATATATATGTGTAGATTGCCCGTTATAATTAGGTCCTTATTTCATACCTCCTTTCAAGGAAAGAGTATGCTTTTATCCCGAGGTAGATATCCAGTTTAGTCGACAGACTGCATGTTTCCTCCTGTATGGATATATTGGATTGGTTCTTAACTTATTATAAGATTGAATAATAATCTTGAAATAATACTTTTTCTTACCCACAATATAGTTTCAACACACAATTATATTTTAAAGTATTAGTTGTTACTATTCGGAGAAATATAACACAAAAGTAATAAAAATATTATTATTGCCTTTTGTACATTCCAGCTCAAATGAGTTCGATATAAAATCTCAATAAATATTTATTTTACCTAAAATATTTTTTTACGAAACAAATATATCGTTACGTTGAAACCTCAGATTTATCACAAAAAATATTTTTAAAGTATTAAATTAAATCCTGTTGACATAGAACACAGACACAGAACAAAAAAGTTTTAAAACAACATCAAATAAAAAGCTTTTAACCAAATGAAACTGATGCGATTACCAAATACTTCCCGGAATTCAGTAAGTATAGTATGAGCACCTCGGAAAATTGGCTGCAAAATAATATCACAGTATTCATAACTTGCTTAATGCAATTGTGTATAAAACTTGGAAGATTCATATGAGAATGTTGCTGTTCGCACTTTATTTTATTAAAAGTAAACTTACCATGTAGATTAATTTTTGATTTGTATTTTTTGTTTTTTTTTTGTTATTTACAAAGTTTGTTTCTACAATTTTTTCCGAGTATTCAAGTAACGTTAACGTTTTAATAACCTATTGCTAATCGGCCTTTGTATTTTGTACTAGCTGGCCGGTAACGTTTTAAATGTATGATATCTTCGTAAATTTTTTTCACCTTTTTTTATTATATTTTTTTAAAGAGTTTAGTCAATTTGACATTGTCACTCCCGTATAATCATCATCATCAGATCACTTAAATGTAAAACTTGCCAAGGTCCTTTCATTTGTAGTTTTAATAAGGTAGTTTCATTTGATCATTTGCTCATCATCGCCATTTGCTCAGACTCGTTTCTCACACATTCCATCAATATCATGATACACAGTCAACACGTCCACATTCGACGCAGTTCAGAATATTCGATTTTCGCATCAAAAGCTTAAACTTATTTTTCGCTCCCGCTATTTTTCTTTTTTGCGATATATATAAAATTTATTTCTATTACTTTCTGTTTGACAGAAAACAAAGTACTGATTAGTTAACTTACACAGAGTTAGTATACTAGAATATGGGAGCCTTAGGCAGGCCTGTAAGTGATAGGAACGCAATAAGTAATGGAAGATGAAAATCGTATATTTCATCTTTGTCTAATCTCACACGAAAAAAGAGATTTCGTCCACCCTCATTTGCCTTTTCTTTGTATGGTAGATATTATTGGCTGGGTTCCCTACTCTAGTATAATGATTTCATAATTATTTATCGCTTTTTATTTTGTATTCGCTATCTACAGACTATGCTCTATGTACATTGTTTTGACGTATAAATATGAAATATGCTGTCGACTATGGATAGGTTGTCTGATCGTGGTTTGTTTGGATTAAAAACGATGTTATTACCTGTACGTCAATTGTAGTGTACATTCAATTATTATTTTCAGAGGTTTCGTACCAAAAGCAAATGCTTTTACCCAGTTCTATAAAATATAAAATATATCCGGCTGAGTAGAATAGACCACCCAAATTTTTCACCGAGGTGTCGTAAAAGGCGACTAAAGTAAGTTGACCCACCGTGCGGTATCAGATTGAGTAGAATAGACCATCCTTTTTCGTACCGAGGTATCGTAAAAGGCGACTAAGGTAAGTTGACCCACCGTGTGGTATCTGGTTGAGTAGAATAGACCATCCTCTTTCTTACCGAGTGGTCGTAAAATAAGACTAAAGTAAGTTGACGTCAGGTAAACAGCCAGTCGTAAAATACGTAGCTAAATCATGTGATAATATGTTTGTAACATATTGTGCCGACCCCATTTAACGGCGAAGAAAAACATTATGATGAAACACATATTTACTTAGAGATTGTCTAGAAAAGGTCAATTTGTTGAAATAATTATCGTTAATTCAACTTAATAACTAAATCATATTACAAGTTGTCATGTCAAGAATATCTTGGACTATATTAAAATAACAAAAGTCTAAATACCCGAGTCAAAATTTATCAGACATCTACAAAAATGTAATATCGCCAACGACCTCAAACTGCGATAATGTCAAATTTCTATATGAGGTTGATATCAAAAACGACGTGGGAATATCGAGACGATAATGTATTGATAGACGCTTGTGCCATTGATTGGATGAATATTTCATGCTTGCCGAATATTGGTAAATTTATATCAATTTTTTGAATTGAATCGAAATTCTGCATATTATAAACAAAGTCCTCCGTCACGCCTGTCTCTGTGTGTATCGTTTTGTGCTTTCACGATAAACTTATAAACTACTAAAAGGATTCTCATGTGGTTTTCACCAATTTACAGAGCAATTCATAAGGAAGGTGTTTGAATAAGTCTACCTCTTCCCATTAATTAAAATATGGACAAGTAATAAAAAAGTATTAAGTATTTAGAACTTTACCACTAACTTTATATGTTACTTCTATAATATAATGTTGCAGCCATTCAGCGGCAATCTTATTATAATAGTTAGTATCTTATAAAATATCACGACTTCCGAGGTCTTAATCCACGATACATATTTTTTTAATTAATCTACTTCAATATCTTATAAGTCACTGAAGCTCAAAGCTTAGCTTGTCGGTGTCACACTCATTTTGTTTTGTGTATTTGATACTTACTGTATGTAAAGTTATTTATAAGAATCACATAGAAAAGGGGTTAACCTTTAGACCCTTTTTACTATACGAATAGAATAAGGGAAATGAAGCTCATGATTTGCCACACCAGCTACCGTCGTTAAACTGACTCCATCAAACTTGACGTTACGAGGGACCGAATTTGCGTACAAATAAAATAGCCAACGCATTTACTTCGGGTGTAATCGAAGAGATCGAAGGAAATTGAGTAGAGGTTGAGTACCAACTCGACGCGTTTATAGTCGATTTTGCATTGAGAGAAAAAAATAATGAATATTGTCATACAGAAACATTTGTATAGGAAAAAAACTAAAGACATGAAAATTTTGGCAAAAATTCTTGGGAGTTATATGACTGTTAGAGGATTAGATATATACACTTACGTTAGTTTTTTAACTTGCAAGATATTATATATGTAGTGAATAACAATAGTTACCACTAGCTAGAAGAATGAGCTAGAATTATTGATGAAATTAATTATCATATTGCTCATGGGCTACAATAATTCCACAAATCAATAAGTAATGTTTGGCGATAAAAAAAAGTTGAGATGTATGGGCTTAAAGTTTTTATTTATAAGGAAAATGCATAAAAATCTTTAGCTTGCTTAAACGAACGGCCTTATATTGAATTCTAAGTTATTCCAGTAATGCTGTAGACAAGGATGTGTTTTTTAACACATTTAAACCTATTCTTCAAAACACGTGTTTTTTGAGTTGTGCCACTTTTGCAGCTCATAAGCGATATATTATGTAGGTAGAATCACTTACTTTATTTTAAAATTTCAAACAGTTTATTTGTATTACGCACTTTTATATTTTTGCTGTTCTTTCTTTATTTATAGACCAGAATGTAATCGTTTAAACAGCGCTTTTGATAAAAAAGTTTCTGGTAAAATAAATTGTCTTTTGAGAGGAGTTCTGTTTGTTTACTTCATTTTTAATTTCGAAGCGTATATATTACACTTTGTTACCACTAGTATCCATTTACAAAAAAAAACATTGAACATACGTAACTGTAACCTTTGATACAGTGGTATTACTGCGTAAATAAATCTAAGTATACGATGCATTACTACAGCAATAGCCGGCCGACTGCAGGCGGCTATAAATTGTGACAGTAAAGTGTAAACTAGCAGTCGTTTGAACTGGAATGTTACTGCTTTTTGTTTATATACTGTTTTAAGCTCCTTGTCAGCTTATATACAGTTTAAAGCTCCCTGTTGCTCCTTATTCAAGCTGTAGCGGTCTCGTACATAACACCGTGATTGTGACCATGTTATAATGCGCTACGCTTAACTAAGGAGATTACTAAATATTTTGTCCATATTTAAGAATAAGAAAATCTTAATTTATATAATTGCACTTCTACCATTGAGTTCTAAGACTGTTTTTAAATATACAAAAGATAGCAGGCCAAAGCTTCGCCGTGTGGTATTCGGCTGAGTAAAATAGACCACCCTCATTTCTTACCGAGGTGTCGTAAAAGGCGACTAGGCGAGTGGTATCCAGTTGAGTACAATAGACCACCCTCTTTCTTACCGAGGGGTTTTAAAATAAGACTAAGGTAAGTTGACGTCAGGCACGTGGCCGGTCGTAAAATACGTAGCCAAATCAAATGAGAACATGTTTTACCCCACTTAGAGTGTGAAAAGGGCAGGAGGATGATGATGAGCAGTCCAAGTCAACTGTAGCTACTCAGCTATAACTGAGTTGGATAGCCCTAAACTAATTTTCAGTAGCAGCCAAAAACTAATACTGATACGATGTTTCTTATTTTTGTCTGTAAACTGTGGTAGTCTTCCAATTACGATTTGCGACACTTGCGAGGACGTCCAGTCCAAACCAAGCACTAATTAATTTTTATGTTAAAATTTGATCTGACCAGGACTTTTATTAGGATTTAATTTTTTCAAGTATCTTAGTATTTCTTCTTCATCAACATGTACTGAACACAACGAAATATCAAAATATTTATCAAGATCTGAATATGTATTACCATCCGCTATAGTTGCAGCTTCAAAGACTGAGCTAAAATATTTAGAGAAAAGTTGACATGTGTTCACAATATCAGTAGCAGATTCACTGAACGCCTATGGAATTTATTTTTTTCAGCCAGACATATTTTTAATGGCCAAGTAAACCATCTAGGATACCCATCTTTACATGGTCTATATATTGATGTAGACTCTATAATAATTTTATTTAAAACTGTATAAAAATTATGTATATTGTGAAACAACGAAAATTCCTTTTCGAAGATTAATTACCTTTGTGGTGTGAACTTCTGTTATGTATATTAAAGGGGTTACGGTGAGCTTACTAATCCTAGGAAAGGGAATAATAGTAAATTTTGCACATTATTATTATTATTATTATTTAATTGTTGTTGTGATTTGATAACTATAATAAATTTAATAATAATATTAATAAAACTACAAACATTATATCAAACAGATGCGTTTTTGTATTGTAATTTTTTTAGGTTTACTTTTTTTACTCAACGGTCGTAAACGCAACAATAAAGTTTAGTGGCCACTTACGCATCATTCGGTGAAGTTGTTACAGTAAGTAGTTATAGTGATCAATGACTCACCATTTCACAATTTTGTTGTAAAAACGTATTTTTTAAATTTCTTTACTTTCTTTTCATATAGAGATAGAGCCATTGACCTCAACTATATTACTTATACCATCTTTTTACTGACTATTTTCATATATCATATAGAGAGATTCCACCCCTACATTGTAGATATCCCACACAGGCGCACGAAGCGTTTCAATTCTTCATTTCTGTTGCGCACAGCACGGGAATGGAATTCTCTCCCGGCATCAGTTTTCCCCAATAATTACGATATGGGTATTTTAAAAAATAGAATGAACAGGCATTTTCTAGACATGCGCGTACCACCTTAGGCTGTATCATTGCTCACCATCAAGCAAGATTACAGCCAAGCGCTAGTCTATAAACAATAAAAAAAAATAAAAAAATCTATTATTATACCTATGTTTCATATCTTCTTCTATCAGTCGCTTATTAAACAATAAAAAATCTGTAAACAATATACATCACGCGTTTAAGTACTTCCTAAAGTGCTATAGACAAGAACCGTGATTTTAAGACTTGATTATTATATAAGACTGTAATATAATTTAATTACGAACGTTAAAAATTATATAACGACAAGTTTATAAAACATTATATAATACATTGCGATTAAATAAAGTTGATTTATTCGAATATTACACAAGCGATTTGACAAAACTGCTTGAAATTTTTTCATGATTCTGAAATATTGTATTACTCTTTTCATTATGTTATAATGATTTTGAGTTTACAAATTTACTATAATCACATATTAGTTTTGCATGCTGAAATGTCACGGAATCATAGATGTCACGGAATCGTAGCTGTCACTATAATATGAGACGCGGAATGTAAAGCTTCTATATATTCATTTATGTCTGGATGTAATATTTACGAGCAAGCAAATGAATAAATTTATAAAACAACAACAAATAAACATACAAAACAATTAGCAATCCTTTAATATAATCATGTTTTTATAGCTAAAAATTAATTATTTTTACCGAATTGCACGTGTGTAAGCCAAAATACTACTATAATTGATACTCATACTCATGATAGACTCAATGTTGTCAAATTCAAAATGTCTTTGTTTTATTGCTTGTGACTTTTATTACAGTACAATTGATTTGATTATATAATAAGGTTTTCTTTAATTATTAACTAAATACACGCCACGAAAACTTAAAAATACAAGGTAAGTTTGCAACTTGCTCAAATTCAGTAAAGATATTTATATGAGTATCATTTGCAGGAATTAGACAGCACAATTAGATGATGTTAGTTCATTTTCATTCTGGCGTACTTCTATTTATATTATAAGCTTTAATATGCACTGTCTGGCGACTTTCATTGATTATTTTCCACCCACCAAGAGCGTATACACGACTACTAAAAACAACTTCACCTTCACCACAAAACAATTCTAAACTACTTGAATCCAAAAAGATTCGCCAGGTTTTTAAGTTGATCGGCGACCATTCGACTTGTCTTACGTCACCAGATCCTCTGTCTACGATAACCTTTCGGATCGCTGGGTCCCAACGCAACCACACTTTACCACTGTCTTCACGGCCCTCTAACAAAAGATCTACTGGTTCGTTTAAGTCACTATCTATTAATAGCTCTACGGCTCTCTCAAGTTCCTGAACTTCATTTGGCCCTAAATCACTATCTACCATAATTTCGCTTCTTAAATTAAGTATTTCTTCAACCGGCTTCATAACAATGCGGTCATTGACTAAACTTAATTCTCTGACAATTGTCAACATTCCGGCCCAACCATCTATTTCCTCAGGATGTGGTACGTCCCACATACTAAACCAGGCAGTTAGGTATCTTTTTCCGTTTGCTTCTGTTGTTGTAGCTGCGTAGAAATCATGTCCAAAGTCAATTTCCTGAAATGAAACTTCTTCCACAAATTCGTATGTGTCATAGTTAAAACTTCCAATAATATAACCAGTTTGATGAACATTTTTATACCTATCTCCTTGTGGTTCAAGTCCTTGCGGGGACATTAATAAGACAAACCTTCCATCCAGTTCAAAGAAATCAGGACATTCCCACATGTAACCTATAGATCCATTTGATTCTCCTAACACAGATAAAAATTCCCATGATATCATGTCGTAGGATTTATATAACACAACTCTTCCTCCATTATCAGCGGTTTGGGTACCTATAACTACATAATAAATTCCTTCGTAAATCCATACTTTCGGGTCACGGAAATCTGCTGATTCATTTGAATCCCTAGCTAAAACTGGATTTCCTTCATATTTATAGAAGTTTATACCATCATCGCTGAATGCTAGATATTGAGATTCGTTGAAATAAGGCTCAATATCTAACGTTATACGACCTGTGTATAAAAGAGTCAGTCGTTCTCCTTGGCTTATGGCACTTCCAGAAAAGCACATTTCATCTTCTGGTAACAGCGCTGTAGGTAATTGGTTCCAATTTACTAAATCTGTGCTGGAGACGTGTCCCCAATGCATTGGACCCCAAACACTGTCATATGGATAAAATTGGTAGAAAAGATGAAAAACTCCGTTATGATAAGAAAATCCATTTGGATCATTCATCCATCCGACTGGTGGGGCGATATGATATAATGGTCTGAATCGTGAATCTACTTCTTTTTTTGTAGCTTGTATGTACTCTTCTAATTCAATTTTAGCGTTTTCGCCATTGCCTAATACACTTTTTGCGTATGTTATCGCAAGACATAAAAATACTAAACCGATACGCGTAAGTATCATTTTGAATTTGATTCACGGACGTGGATGTTACGATATATTTATAGTTTGTGGTTTGCGATCGTAATCTTATAGATATTGTTTATCTATTGAGTGTTTTATTTTATACGCTGTTAATAAGATCTTTCATTTTTTTTGACATCTTGTAAAATATTTAATATTTAACCTTAGACTTATATGCGTGTTAATATAGAGTTACATTGAGAAAATTAATTTAGTGTCATATCTAAACAAAATTGAATAATTGTTGTAGGCTGACTCCACCTTCCATCCCGGATGTAATGTCATGAATGTAATGAATGCCCTGAAGTATTATAACATAATAAATAGAAAATAAATTGTATAAAATAAGACAACTAATGCTGTTGCTATAGAACTGTGGTTGTTTAGCGAAGTGTGCAATTTATATAAAAATATTAATTATTATCACAAAGTTAAGGAATTTTATATATTTTTACAAGTGTTTAATAAAATCGTGAAAAAATTATGACTATTTTCGTTATTTTTAAAGTAATTTAAAAAAAATAATTTTTTTTTAGATAAATTTTTTTTATTAAATTGTTGTTAAGCCTTAAGTGGATCTAAAGGGTTTTGTGTTAATTAAACGCCAAAACCTTTAAGTCCACTGACCATAACACTATTATTAATGAACAAAACTCTGTCAGTCAATGAAAATAGCAGAATATCGCAAACAAGAAAAGGGGTAAAGTATTTAGGTTTTATTAATCTCATTATTTATTCTAATTTTGCATTTATTTCAGCCGTGATTTGACCCATGAAATTGTCAGTATTACTAAGCGCTCCGTCTATTTTAATTATATACTCTCCTGTATGTAAAATAACGATACAACAGTAACTCTCACAAAAGTGTACCAATTATTTTTATAAAATTTGCTACATCATTGTAATTCTTTTTTTTAATAATCATGAATACTTGCGAATATAAAAAAAATCGGTTTTTCATCACTTTTTATTAAAATAAATAGAATCATTCCTTGTACTAAAAAATTACAGTGCTGCTAAATATCGAAAAATTGTGCCAAGAATGTGACAACATGTCGGATCTTAAGTGCGGATGGATATATTGATATAGATGTCTCTCAAATCTTTTTATCACATTTGATATCTGTTATATAAGATACGAAATGTCGCATAACGTGACGTTTGATAGTGAAATATCTAACAGATAATGCAACAGAACTTTATCTGTAAAGTGCATAATATTATCAATATCAATTCAGCCAGTTCTTGACGACTATGTTTAAACTATGTTCAAGTATAAAAAAAGCGACTGGTTTTCCAGATACCTTATATCTAACATTTTAAAAATTGCTTGTTCAAAAAATTGATAGTATTCTTAGAAGTCGAAAGTTATAAGATATGTGTGAGACCTCACGAGTAGAAGTTTGCAATTGCGAAAGGAAACTTTAACAACTTACAGATGTGATGTAAATTTTAAAATAGATCGTTAAGTAGAGCTTGTCGTAAGAATTTGAAGATACTATCCATTCGAATAATGCATATGCAAGATTATTTTTTGGTTGTTACCAAATTTATATTTTGAATAAAGAAGCGATTTTTATTTGGCAATTAAGTTCCTAGCACTAGAAAGTGGAATATTATAATATTATATAATATATGTTAAAAAAGATATATGTGTATGTTTTACATCTGGGACTTGTGACGTCAAATTAACAAAATCTTCTATATAAAACAAAAATAAAATTGAAGCCCTTTTTAGCACTATTGTTTCCACTTTTCCCATGAAGGGCAGCTAGCTTCGCAAAATCATCCGTTTTTTTTCAGGTGAAAAGTTCAAAAGAATTGGCTATCCTAGAGCGACTAATATTCCGTTCGTGTTTTGTTATCTATTATAATTTTTTGTAAAGTTCGTATTATTATACGCTTTGTATGCTACGTTATTTTTTATTTTCTATATTTTTAATTTTTTAGTACTTTCTGACATGTGTATAATGTAGGTATGTTAAAAATTAGCTCGCTTATAAATCTTCTAGACAAGAACCTCCAACTTAATTAATTATCGCTTTGTCGTGATTAGAGTGAAGCCTTGGTGTAATAAACAATAAAAACGATGGCAACCTAAATAATTCTTATTTTTATTTGATCGTATGTTGACTCGATGAAGCTATTAAGTTTATTGTTCATATAGACTTTTTAATCACTTTAGAACGTATTCGGAAACTTCGCAAGTTATAAATTGAATTCCGTAATATTGAACATGAATATTCTATAGAAATTAATGTAAAATATTGATGAATTTAAATGAATAAATGAAATTTCGAACTGTTGTCAGTTTATAGTTAGTTACCAGCATTATTTTGTACAAACCTTAAAGCACTACTTTCAGATTTGCACACTTTTGCACAAGCAAGTATTTATAATAAAAAAAGGCTATTGGAAAATGTGCCTTCTAAGATTTTGGTAATTTACTGCCTACAAAACGGTCCAATTACCAAACATTTTATAAAAAAATTTTTTTTTAATAATTACTATATGAGTATGCAAGTTAAGGATTCAGGATTTTAACTGCCATAAAAAGACTTTTATATTTTAACGTATGTTTGGCCCATCGATCGTTCTAAATAAAATACGCTTTGCTCTCTCAATTTATTGTTGTTTTATGGCGCAGCGACAAAAGTTTTATGGCAGTTTTTATGGGAATGTTGTAAATTTTTTATTTAATATTTAAATATAACAGATAGAATCACATATAGAGGTGTCCATTTCCATTATATGTCATTTTGGTGTTTAGAACTTAAATATTAGTTCTTTACATATATTTCATACCCGTTAACTTTCAACTAACTTAAACTTCGCAATTTGTTGTTTATCATGTCGTAATCATTTTAAATGATTAAAAAACCTTTTAGAAGACGTCTTGTAAATTGTTGTAAATTGTTGTAAATTGTTGTAAATTGTTGTAAATTGTTGTAAATTGTTGTAAATTGTTGTAAATTGTTGTAAGAGATGAACATGTAAATTTTTTATTGAATCACTATAGCGCTGTAAAAAAACGTACGCGTATTTTTTAGCTGAATTGACCGTTTTTATTTATAACCTTACTTCATAATTTTACATACGGTATATTCAAAATATAATCACGTTTAGATATGTTGAAAAGTAAAATTGATATATTCTTTTATTTTGCCATTGAATATAAACTTACTCGGAGCGTTACTTGATAGCGTCTGCGTACCTTAACCTTGTATTTATAGCAAAGCTTTTATGATACATGACATCAATCTAACTGCTGCTGTACACTCTTTGCGAGATATCTCGCGGTATGCCGAATGCAAGAGTTTACAGGGTAGCTCTCGCCTCCCCTCGGTATGTCTCGGGGTGTCTCACCCGCTTTTTGTTTCTGCGTCTGAGTCTTTGACTCGGAGAGAGACCTTTAAGGGGCTTTAAGTGCTCTCACGCGAGAGTGTACAGCCACCATAATATTTTAATGTACTAAAATATTGCTTGATCATAAGCAATATGTGAAGTGGTAAGGTGTGTGAAACAGTCTCTCAAGTCGGAAAAGATTTTAATTATTGTATGGTTCTAACGGCTACATAAGATTAGATAATTCCATATCGCCCTTGGCTGGTTACATCATAAAAAATATAAGTTCTGTATATATTTTAAACGCTATATATCTTACTTAGCGTATTAATAAATCATATAAACTGTAAAATACGAGTACAATACAGAGGCGAACAGATTTAATAAATCATTTTATTAACTGGTAAAAAGGCAACTAACTCGCGTGGAAATTCGAGCTATCGTAGTTCATTTTACGGGATAATTCAACACAAACGAGCTCACTTCTTGTTTATTTGAGGACGTTAGGTAATTAATTCAGTAGCGGATTTTATTTAGCGTAAACACTCGATTGGAAACATATTGATGTTGTTTTATTCAATCCGCTTTAAAGGTAATGGCTGTGCGCGTAATTGCTATTGATTAATCGTCATGTAAGAATGGAAAACAACATTCTTAATGTGGTTTTTCGGAAAATGTTTTTCGCTATGGATAACAGATTTAACCTGTGAAGACTGTACGACTTTTTCGAATTGGTCACAGGTTCAAACCCCGGGCCGGCACCAATGAGTTTTCTACTAAAACTTATGTCTACTTTATATTCGCAATTTATTACACGGTCTTCAGTGACGATAACCTGCATATTCCTAACAATCCACATTGGAGCAGCGTGGTTGTTCAATCTTCAAAAGAAGGAAAGAAGAGGCCTACCTATACCTATACCCAGCAGTAGGATAGTATCAGGCCGTCACTTTACTTTTTTAGTATGATGAAAAGTATAAACCAATATTTTAGAATTTCCTTATAATATTGTATGAATTTGGATTCTCCTTATCTCTAAGTCTAAGCCGCACGACTAAAATCAATACATTTAGGATACTAATAAATCTTGACCGCCAAATGCCACCCTTGTTGTTTCACTTAACACATGCCTCCTTATTTTATAGCCCTGTTTAATATGGGGGCAAGAGACTCTTCTTGGCTTGCGAATCGACAGTGCTTTCTTGAATACGTTATTTACTAGTTACACATAAACTTGTAAATATTATAGTAATTGAAACAATTTGCAGTCTTGAGTTTTATTTATATTTAATCATAAAATATGAAGCAGTCCCCTAAAAGGAGTCACACGTCGCACCGCTGGACTATCGCAGCTTCTAATATTATTATTTTTGTATGTTTTGTGTAAAATATTGTGTCTGAACTCTTTTATTTAATTTAAGTTTTAATTTTCATATACATTTTTCAAAGAAAATTGAATGAAATTTTTAAATGAAAACACACAACTCCGTTGTTGTACTATTTACTCAAAGCTTCAATGGCGAATTTTCACTTCCGTTACTAAACTCATTAAGTACCTACAAATATCATTCGAATTTCAATATATAATATATGTAATTTAAAATAACTGGTAAAGAAATATTTGCCAGTGCTATTTATTGGTAATTGATTGTTTTAAGCAACAAATGTTAAAAAATCCAGTTGGAAAACCAATCAAACACTCTTCGCGGCGGCTAAGGGTGTTTATACGGACTATCAAGTACATTACCGATAACGGGTAGCCTCGCCTTGATTAAACCCTTTCGAGCCTCGAACGTAGTCGCTCTCATTTTTCTTTACCTACTATAGTACTGTACTTTCGAAAGGTTTTGTGTAAATATTTTTATGCAAATATCTCCTGAATAAATACATATGTGCAATAGAAATACAATAGAAAGTCTATAAAATCTGAAATATCAAAAAGAATTTTCCAGAATCTATATGCATACTAATTTATGCTTACTAATGTTACAATATGCAAGTCTGTTTATCTATCTGCCTATCTTTTTATTTGTTGATGTTATCTTTTCGATTTTTGAGACGTTAGAGTTATCTTTTGTTCGAGATGCAAAAAACAAAACTATACTGCCAGTATTATTATACTGCAGTTTTATAATTTTAGCTACTTAAACGAAATAGACGGATTATGATAATTTTTACCATATGTAAATAATTACATGAAAAAATATTCCTAAAAATCGGTCAAACTATGAACTTATAATCATAAGTGTAGTGTATGCGGTTTGAGATGTGTGTATCTTACCTTATTTATTTGTAAATAAGACGTTATACATATATGAACATACTAACACTAACTTACATTGATACTAATGTACAAAGGAAACATTACACTGTCTCAGAATGCGCCACGTCAGTAACACGGGAGCCTTTGGTGAGAGTGGACGTGTAGTGACATATTATGTGACTTGTTAGTGCATGTTTGAGCCTGTACTATATTCATACAACATCATTATAGACTAATGTTGTATGAATATAGTACAGGCTCATACATTAATACAATACAAGTGAACACATACACCACAATAAGCAAAATTTAAACACACGATAAAAATAGGTAGAGACACACTATAAAATAAAGAAGATAAAATTATGTCCCATTTTTTTTCAGCTTTGACTGATTTTAGTTTGATGTTCGTAGCTAAAAAACCATGATGTATTTTAGTTTAATAGTTTTACCTTTCTATTTTAGCTTATAACTTTATGACCTGTAAGATTTTCCAAATATAGAACGGTGTTTCCGTAGCGTCGGCCGAGAGATTAAGATTTTTGTGTTGATACTGTCCTCATTCCACGACTTTTTTGCTTTATGTGCTATCTTAAATCTTCTATTAATGTAATTTGGCCACCCATCTACATTTATTTTAGACTAGGAAAAACATTATATCTATATTTATATTTTATCTATAAACTCATTCATCATCCTCCTGCCCTTATCGCCACAACATATTACAAAAATGTTGTCACATGATTTGGCTACGTATGTTACGACCGGCTGCCTGCCTGACGTCAACTTACCTTAGTTATATTTTACGATCCCTCGGTAAGAAAGAGGGTGGTCTATTCTACTCAACCGGATACAACACGGCGGGTCGACTTACCTTAGTCGCTTTTTACGACACCTCGGTAAGGTATGAGGGTAGTCTATTCTACTCAGCCTGAGACCACACGGTGGATTTTGTCTGCAAACTCATTATCTTTCTTTATTCTATATATTGTCCTATTAGGATGCATATTCTAGTTCAAACATAATTATTAAGCGATTTTAATTACTTAATGCTTATAAAATAATAATCAGTCTAATATAATAAATTATTATGATACGTACTGTAAGCGTATGCTTAATTGTAAATATGATTGAAACTTTTAAGTTATTTTTTTTGACTACAATAAACTGGAAATTCATTTTGGTTATTACATACTAACTCACGATACCATTAATGACAAACTGCTAATGTTCTTATTAATTTGTGTATTTTATTTAATATTCCTATTAAAGATCTTTTATTTATCTGTATAATTTAATATATGAGCGATTACGATTGAATATCTCTAATATATCCTAAAAATAATACAAAAGTTATCAGTGTGACTTAGCTTATTAGTTAATGTTTTATAATTAGGACCAGATATGGATTTCCGCTCAAACATACACTTAGATTAGAATTATGTGATATCAAGAATTCCAGGACGTAGGTTTCATTTAATATCAGCCTGTAATACCAGTCAAGTAATATTCGAGAATATAATTCATAATAAACTTTTTTTTAATTTTGAACTCAAATTTTGAACTCAAATTTAAACAGGTGCACTTAAGCATAAAAATGTATACCTTACAAGGTTCAATGAATGTTAACTTCAGAATGTTGCCTAGTAAAATATTTTTTCCTATATAAACAATATAAAATTTTTGAACATAAAATCACTCAGCAAAACGTTTCGAAGAAGGCGCGAACACTCATAGCCATAGAGACAATAGCTATTATACTTCCACTTCAGGAAAATGAAGAGTAAATTCTACAAAGGAATTTGATGTTTATTTTTTACACTTTTTGTAAAAGCCCCGGAAATTTGTAAGTAATTGACTGGGTATTTTTAATTCATCACGTAATATTGATTTTCTAATACTGTGAATTCAATATGATTTGTTCAATGTTCTTTACTGTGTTCTATGTTACAAAAAATTATACTTACGGTGTTCGGGGTTTTCGACGTTTAGTAAAAAAAAGTAAAATATATTAAAATAGTAAAAATATTTAATCTCACTTTTTAGTTACCTCCTTGGTGGCTTATACCTTATGTCATAATTGTAATGCTAAAAAGTGTTTTTTTAAGAAAATAGAAGTCGCCATTTACGCAGTATCTGTATGCCTGCTATAAATCATCAAATTTCTCTGTAACTCAAAGTGAATAAGAAGATGCCGGTAAGCTATCACACGAATAAATTATTTTCTTGGTATTCAAGGCATGCAGAACCTTCCGTAGCGGCCGGATATTGCGGCACTGTGACGTCATCTCGCAGGATAAAAATGCTCCCGATATTATCGTTCAAATTTACGTTTAGGATAACGAGCAATATTTCACGTGAATACCTACAGTGATGTACATATGTTTTAGTGTATAAAGACGTTATTAAAATACGTTTAAAAATAATTGTCAGCTTGTCACATTTTTTTTTATTATTACCAAATACTTTATGGAACCTACATAGGTACATCAACATATGATATGGAATGATAACATCATTATTATCAACAACCTGTTTCTGTTCACGGTTTGACATTGGTCTCTTCGATAGAACGCCACTAAGTTCTTCTTCAGCTCCTTGTTTCCAACAGATATACACTCTGCGGATATCATTACTCCACCTAGCCGGAGCATGTCCTACACAGCGTTTGCGAAGACGCGGTCTCCAGAATACGTTTACTCCAGCGGTTTCCGGTTCTGTGACAAATATGACCAGCTCACTGCCACTTAAGCTTGCTAATCGACATAGTCAGAAGATTATGTCGACTACTTTGGTTTGATTAATAATCAAATGCAACTGTTACAACTATTATGGAACTAGATAAGAAAATTAAAAAAAACCATTTGGTTATGAACCTCCTTATTAAACGATTTCGAATTACTTTATATACAAGAATCTTCGCATACATTTCAACAACACTCAAATATTATTCAACAAACACAAAACATAAAACAAAATAGGCTGTATCTTAATGGAGTTTAAAATGTACTATATTACTATTACACTTCGCTGATGTGTCTTTATTATGTACCATAATTGAAATTTATGGTCGGAAATAATAATAGTTGAAGCTCGCATAAACAGCCAAACGAATATGTGAAACCATTGTGTTTTCAGTTTACATCTCATTTTGTCGTGTGTCGGTCTGCGGCAAATATAAGTATATATCATCTCACTTGCTTTGAATCTTTGATAAGCTGGACAATTAGCAGACGTACATATATAGTATAATAAAATAGATGTTGTAGAAAAAAATGATTTTTTTTTTGGTTATTTAGTAACTAACTTTGGAAGTTTTTAAATTGAGTTCCGAAATCAATAGCAGTATTTACACTGTTAAGGAAAAGACAGTTCTCTTTTGAGTATTATTCGTGAACTTTTACGAGAGTGATTTGACCTCCAATGTTCAACGATTCATATAAATTTTAAATTTATATCAATTTTTGATAATTTAACTATTGGAATATAAACGCCAGACAGACTTGTATCGCAGTTTAACGACCCGTTTTTATTTTTTCGTCTTTTTCTTCTTGATAAGAACTTTAAACCCAACATACTTACTCCGATATATATTGTCTTGAATTTTAATTTAAGTACTTGTTCTTAAATGTTACGGGTCATTACTCTCCTGCTGTTTAGCCATTATCTCTTCTCTCCACGAAAAGAGGAATTGAAGCTGACACACACTTCGTGATTGCAATGCTTATTTGCAGGTTAAAGATAATAATGTAATATAATTTTTAATTATATTACATTATTATCTTTCATTAAGCTAAGTTATAAGATAAGAAACTGTTATAGATATGTAAGAAACTCTGGAAAATGATAACAAATCAAAAAGATAAAACACGGCTCTGACCCTTATCAGAAGAACTAGTAATTTAATTTTAAAAAATCACCAGATTGAAACCAGAACAACAGTTCCCGGTACCGCTCCGTCGCCTCACTCCGCAAGGCAAAAGGAAGCCATCGATGACCGCGATTGCTCCCTGCCGACCGAGGTTTCATGTTACGATGGACAAAGAGAGACTGCGCTCCAGGTAGGGACCTCAATGGTGTGGTGGGCGTTTCCGCCTCATCCGAAGATGAGTGTTAAAATGTGGTACTTAATTATTGATGATTTCTGTAGGTTACCGAAAATCATATATTTCACTCAGAATTTAGGCTAACTCAGACTACCGGGTTTCTGTAATCAAAACTATATCCAAAGCAAAGCAACAAAATTAAAAAAGCTCTGTTCATTTCAGTTTTGATGACATGGCTTTAGGCTGGCAAACATGTGGAATTGAAATTATGCAAATCGGGGAAACAGTGCAGGCTTTCACAATTAAAGTGACGTGACTAGTACGACGAAAACTTCGTGACATTATAACCGAAAGCAATTATGATGGGTTCACCTCTAATATAAACATGTCGGACACGGATCTCTTCTGGTTAGGAAGGTAATTCAATAAAATGTTTAATTTTATCATCTATATAAATATACGATCGATTATTAGACTCCAAATCGAAATATTACCAGTTTACAAGGCAACTTCTACCATGAAACCACTCTTGTGAGCAATCTCACATAAAATTATCGCTACTTGTAAACAGAAACTAGAAAGCTATATAAATTCTTAAACTACCTGGTTGAAAACTAAAAAAGTAACGGACTACTTCAAGTGAATAGAAGAGAAGTGTTGCAGCGACTGTAGATAATTCTATAGTACACTAGAATTACGAGATCGTCATAAATTTTTAACTGCCAGCAGTTGTAAATTGAAAAAGTAAACAACAATTGTATGGAGGACATAGATCATGGGATCCTGAACAAGGCCAGTAGTTTTATTTTGCGATAGTTTAACGTTTCACTACTCTCATCTCATATTTAGTGATAATGTATTATTTAAAATCAATGGTTTATCGAAAACAAAACTTTCAAGGATCCTAACAAACTAAAATACTCTTGGTACTGAATCCCATCAATATATGGGTCTTATATGTTATATACAATGTACATTTAAATAACATAAGTATCTGTTTTTGTTTCATATTTATATAACCGTGCCCTGCGGCTTCGCCCGTATCTACAAGTAAATCAATATGTAACAAGTTTTTCCCGAGTAAATCCCGAGTCATAAGCAGCAGTCCTTAGCATGCTAAGATATAAACTTGTATGGTGTTCCGCGATCTTCTCTATCTATTAGTGAAAGTTCCATCAAATCGGTCGTTTGGCTTTCTAAACATTCCTCAATTATTTCACTATCTTTTAGTAAAAGCCGTACAAGAATTCCCTTAGTAAATTTTTGAGAAAATCGATCACAAACTGTAGTTTGACAAAAACATATAGATAAGTTATTATTTTATGAATATGCAATATTTTTAAATTTGAAATAACCAAGAAGTAATAACGCGTTCATGTCAGTCGACTAGATAAAGAAATATATGATGTCATAACGTGAAATTTTAAATTCTCCCTAAAATATCATACGTGCCTTATCTAGTACAGCTACGTTTCATAAGTGTAGTAAACTTTCCTTATTTTATATTTCAACGCCACATTTCACGTCTCGACTTTTAATATTTACTCGAAATTTAATAACCTCTACAGAACTATATGGTATAGTCAAGAATTTTCAACTCTCACGATGGAGATGAAGAATTTTTAACGTATTACATAACAAGAATAAAAAATATTTGTTTATTACATCTGTGTAGCCTCTAATATAATACACGATACAGTTCAAGTTCAAGCTACAAACAATACTCATACCATAAAAGTAACTGGATGGCTTAAATATTTGTCAAAACGGAACTGGAAACTTAAGAAAGGTCATATTCAAGTTCTTATCGCTGTTCGGTTACAGGCAAACCTAGTGATGTTATAAATATCCTTTAAAAAATCCTTTAGAAAATACATACTCGTATAGTGCTAAATCTATAGTGGACTATCCATTTTTTCATACCCGATACATGCAGGATTCGTAAAAACACATGCACAAACCTCCACCACTGCCACCACAATACACAAACACTACACACGTTCACTATTACAAACTCAAGAATCGTTTCACCCCGCAACCGAAGCATCATCAGGAGATAGACTCCACGACAAAATCGCAAAGCTATACATTTAGCACTATATATATTTTCTATTTACTGTATCGCGGATTATAGCAAAATAATTTTATTATTAGAGATCTTTCATTCTAAAAGTGCACGCCCCTCCACCAAATTACATTATTTTAATGTGTGAGAGAAAATATTGACTGTACTAATTTATATGTGTGCGCGCAGCAATTTCAAAGTTGACTCGACTCATTCGCGCACTTAAAGGTCAACTAATTGCTCGACTGGTATAAGTCAAGCATTTATATGGCGGAGAATGCACGCTTTGTACAACACTACTATTCTGCCACGCGTTCCTATCATTTGTGCAGTTGACCAACCAATCCGGTAACACGGGTTACAAGTAACGTTGACATAAAAATAAAATTAATTTCATATTTATAATCAAATTTATGTTGAAAATTCTTTAGAATAAAAAGTAAGTTTTTAACGTTTCCCTGGAGTAATAGTAAGCGCTGTGGATTGTAAACGGGAAGTTCCGCATTCGAATCCTAGAAAAAACATATTAGTATATTTTTTAAATTTATCCCTGGTCTTGACTAGATAGATACTTCCGACGTAGAGATCTTTCATTCTAAAAGTGCACGCCCCTCCAATGTCTTTACTTACACACAGAAAACTTATGTACAGACGAAATACACGCAACTTGTTATTCTTATTGGTTACTCAGTTGCCGGACAGACACGAAAGTAGGAGCACGCATCGATTATTGCCAAAAGTACAGTTAGCATGTCAAAAAAAAGAGGATAAATATTTTTCATTTTAAATAATAATTAAATAAATTTTTTCTTTAATAGAAAAATATGAAGAATTTTATAAAACTATGTGGCGAAAAAAAAACGGGCAAAACTTAACATCTATCATTATTTCATCATTAAAGCCATTGCTTTAATTAAGGAACGAATCGACATGCTTGATAGAAACATGTGGGAAAATACGTGTCGAAATGTGAATGATATTGAGATAGAATATATGAAAATTTTTGAATTTATAATTAATGTTGAGTCTGAATCTGAAGATAGCGACGTGAATGAATAGCGTTAAAATAGTAAATATTTATTGCGGTTTAATTTTTTTCTTTTTTTACTAATAAAATTAATGAACAGACTTTTGTACATTACGTTTTATTAATCATTCTAATAGTTGCATAATGAATATATGATATGATCTTTATTAAATTAAGTTGGCAAGCTAGCTCTTGATTGCGAATTCACCTGATGGATGCCGATGTAGTTTAAGTTTCTTGAAAGGGTTTGGAGATTAAACGTGTAACCATTCAGGGTTTTTACACGACATCGTACCTGAATGCTAAACTGCTTGGTGGTACGTCTTTGTTAGAAGGGTACGTCAGAAGTATCTATCTAGTCAAGACCAGGGATAAATTTTAGAAATATACTAATATGTTTTTTCTAGGATTCGAATGCGGAATTTCCCGTTTACAATAAACAGCGCTTACTATTACTCCAGGGAAACGTTAAAAACTTACTTTTATATTTTAAAGAATTTTCAACATAAATTTGATTATAAATATTATATAATATTAATTTTATTTTTATGCAAACGTTACATGTAACCCGTGAAACCGAATTGGTTGGTCAGCCAGTGCACAAATGATAAGAACGCGTGACAGAATAGACGTGTTGTCTCATACAAAGCGTGCATTCTCCGCCATATAAATGTTTGACTTATACCAGTCGAGCAATTAGTTGACCTTTAAGTGTGCGAATGAGTCGAGTCAACTTTGAAATTGCTGCGAGCACACATATAAAATAGTACAGTCAATATTTTCTCTCACTCATTCTTCTTCGTCAACCGATGGACGTCCACTGCTGGACGTAGGTCTCTTCACGGGATCTCCACACCATACGATCTTGCGCCGCTTGGATCCAGCGGCTCCCCGCGACCTTTTTGAGGTCGTCTGTCCACCTCGTTGGGGGTCTGCCGACGCTGCGCTTTCCGGTGCGGGGTCGCCATTCCAACACCTTGAGACCCCAACGTCCATCGGTTCTCCGCACTATGTGCCCCGCCCATCGCCACTTCAGCTTCGCGACACGCTGAGCTATGTCGGTGACTCTAGTTCTTCTACGGATCTCATCATTTCTGATTTGATCACGTAGAGAAACCCCGAGCATAGCTCGCTCCATCGCCCGCTGAGTGGCTCTGAGCTTTCTTATGAGGCCCATAGTCAGCGACCACGTTTCGGATCCATAGGTTATAACTGGCAACACGCACTGTTCGAAGACCTTGGTCTTCAAGCACTGAGGTATCTTGGACGAAAAGATCTCGCGTAGCTTCCCGAACGCTGCCCATCCGAGTTGGATTCGGCGACTAACCTCTTTCTCAAAATTGGACCTACCTAGCTGGACCGTATGTCCCAGGTATATATATTCGTCTACAATTTCGAGTGCAGAGTTCTCAACGATGACCGGGTGGCGCGGAACATGCGAGTTTGACATAATTTTTGTCTTACTCATGTTCATTTTGAGGCCCACCTGTTGAGATACTCTGCTGAGGTCGTCGAGCATTGTGTTAAGGTCCTCCAGAGACTCAGCCATAACGACTATGTCGTCGGCAAATCTAAGGTGAGTGATGTACTCGCCGTTGATGTTGATGCCGTATCCGTTCCAATCCAAAAGCTTAAAGACATCCTCCAATGCAGCGGTAAACAGCTTCGGGGAGATGACATCTCCCTGTCGCACACCTCGCCGCATTTGGATTGGTCTCGTAGTTTTGTCTTGGATACGGACAGACATTGTGGCGTTTTCATACAAACACTTCAGCACTTGGACGTACCGATAGTCGATTCGGCATCTCTGGAGCGATCTTAACACAGCCCATGTTTCCACCGAATCAAAGGCCTTCTCATAGTCCACAAACGCCAAGCAAAGTGGCTGGTTATACTCCTCGGTCTTCTGTATAACCTGCCGCAGCGTGAATATGTGGTCTATGGTACTATAGCCTTTTCGGAAACCGGCTTGTTCGGGAGGCTGGAAGTCGTCGAACCTACGAGCGAGACGATTCGTTATGACTCTCGAAAACAACTTATAAACATGATTCAGCAGCGCGATGGGTCTATAATTCTTCAATAAGGCGTTATCTCCTTTCTTGAAGAAAAGAACCACCACGCTCCTGTACCATGCTTCCGGCATAGTACCTTCGTGAATGACGGAATTGAACAGTCGCTGAAGGACTTTAAGTACCGGTTTACCACCCGCCTTCAGGAGTTCGGTTGTGATTCCGTCGTCACCTGGAGCCTTGTTGTTCTTGAGTTGTTTCAGAGCCATACTAATCTCGTATAGGCTGACGTCCGGGATATCTTCGGTATAGTGTCGGGTCAACTTGGCTCGTGGATCTTTTGCCAAATTGACAACATGCTGTTGTGTTGAGGTGTATAACTGCCCATAGAACCTCTCAACCTCTCTCAAAACCTCAGGACGAGATGAAATGATACTACCAGTATCGGTCTTCAATCGCGTCAGCTGCCTCTGCCCAATAGACAGATCTCTTGCGAACACTTTTGAGCCCCTGTTACGCTCAATGGTATCACGAATGTATTCGGTGTTGAAGTGTCGCAGGTCACATTTCTGAGCCTTAGAGATCTGTTTATTGATCAGACGGTAGCGCGTCGCGTCCACTGAAGATTGTAGCCTCATTTCGTTCCTCTCATCCATGAGCTTGAGAGTCTGGGTCGAGAATTTTTTGGTTCTCTTACGGTGTGTCTTATAAAATGTTGACCCCACCGTATGGACAGTTTCCACCAACCTGTTGTTTACATCGTCCACAGAAACGCAGTCAGCTAGGCAATCAAAACGGTTCATCAGCTCAAGTTGGAAATTCTCAGGGTTTTGAATATGAGCTCGAGTTGGTCGGAGCGTAGACTTCACTAGTCTGGACCTTTCCAGTTGTACGCATATATTCAATGAGCCTCTGACCAAGCGGTGATCGCTCCCCGTCTTTATGGTGTTGATCACAGAGACATCATTGAATATATGACGCCTGGTTGACATAATGAAGTCGATCTCGTTTCTCGTGGAACCGTCGGGACTAATCCAGGTCCATTTTCGATGCGGCCGTTTCTTGAAGAAAGAATTCATCATATAGAGGTCCTCCCTCTCCAAGAAATCGGCCAGCATCTGGCCCCTGTAGTTCCGTTGCCCGTATCCAAATTTCCCCACTCTCACCTCTGTGCCGCTTCGCGTGCCCAGCTTTGCGTTGAAATCCCCCATCACAACAGTGTAGAAGGTTTTAGAGGCATGCATGGCTCTAGATATATCCTCATACATGGCCTCCACCTCTTCGTCTGGATGTGCCGATGTCGGTGCGTAAACCTGTATGACCTTCAGCGAATACCGTTTGGTAATTCTGAGTATAAGGAACGCGACCCTGCTCGACACACTCTCGACTTCAACAATGTTGTTGACAAGGGACTTGTGGACGAGAAACCCGATACCACCTTGGGACTGTTGGTCGCCCTCCCGGTAGTAAAACAGGTTGCCGGATTTTAGAATCATCGTGTCCTCCCCCTCTCTTCGGACTTCCGATAATCCTATGACATCCCATCGCAACTTGTTTACTGTTTCTTCCAGCTCGATTATCTTTTCGTCTTCCCTCAAAGTGCGTGCGTTATATGTTGCCAGGTCAAGTCGTCGGGGTTGGCAGCGGAATCTCTGCCGGAGATTCTTGACACCCCCTGCCCCGCCGTTACCCGAACCGCTGCCAGAGCTGGGAATAGCGGGGCTGCCGGGAACTAGGGGCTGTGGCTTCTTGTGCTTATCCATGAAGGTTATTGCCAATAATCACCACGCTTGGCATGCGGGTTGGTGATCGCAGTGCTGACCATGTCGCACCGACAGTGCTGCTGCCCACTGTCGGTCTGGTAATATTTAAGTCAGCTATTTGAATGGTTATACCGCCATTTGTCGGTCGCCAGAGCCTCGTTGGTAAATCTGCAGGGTGCACCACGTGCAGGTGAGGTTGACAATTAAGGAGACTGATTGGGACGAGCCTCCTCCTTACACCCCATTAAAATAATGTAATTTGGTGAAGGGGCGTGCACTTTTAAAATGAAAGATCTCTACCTTTCTAACAAAGACGTACCACCAAGCGGTTTAGCATTCAGGTACGATGTCGTGTAAAAACCCTGAATGGTTACACGTTTAATCTCCAAACCCTTTCAAGAAACTTAAACTACATCGGCATCCATCAGGTGAATTCGCAATCAAGAGCTAGCTTGCCAACTTAATTTAATAAAGATCATATCATATATTCATTATGCAACTATTAGAATGATAAATAAAACGTTATGTACAGAAGTCTGTTCATTTATTTTATTAGTAAAAAATAGAAAAAAATTAAACCGCAATAAATATTTACTATTTTAACGCTATTAACTCACGTCGCTATCTTCAGATTCAGACTCAACATTAATTATAAATTCAAAATTTTTCATATATTCTATCTCAATATCATTCACATTTCGACACGTATTTTCCCACATATTTCTATCAATCATGTCAATTTGTTCCTTAATTAAAGCAATGGCTTTAATGATGAAATAATGATGGTTGTTAAGTTTTGCCCGTTTTTTTCGTCACATAGTTTTATAAAATTCTCCATATTTTCTATTAAAGAAAAAAATTATCTAATTATTATTTAAAATAAAAAAATATATATATTTATCCTCTTTTTTATGACATGCTAACTGTACTTTTGGCAATAATCGATGCGTGCTCCTACTTTCGTGTCTGTCCGGCAACTGAGTAACCAATTAGAACTACAAGTTTGCGTGTATTTCGTCTGTACATAAGTTTTTTGTGTGTGAATAAAGACATTGGAGGGGCGTGCACTTTTAGAATGAAAGATCTCTATTTTTGTATTAAGTATCTCCGCAAAGTAACGCCTAATTCTATAAATCATTATGTGTTTATTAAATTTAGGTTTTATTTTGTAACTATTTGGCTACTTTTATAAAAAAAATTATTGGTTCGCTGCGTAGCATATTAGCAGCCGCTTGGAGTCGAGTTTAAAATACATATTATCAAATAATTATACATTTAGCGCTTTCGTTTAATTCAAAGATCGCCAAAAACTTAAGTACTAAACAGGTATGAATGAAGTTTATTTAAGGTAGAACCAATTCAAATAGAAACATATACCTACCTCTATCAATACGACAAAACAAATTGAATAATATTTCTTTCTAGCACATTAAACGGTTTAGTATGCTAATTAGTATTATCTGTGAAAATCGCACACATAGAAGAGCTGCTTTTAAAGTGTCTAGACTGTTTGGTTCAAGAGTCTGATCAGTACAGATTATTAACAGCGAACGGTTTCAGTAAAAAGCTCAATTTTGTACGAATATCTATACGAGGACGAAGCTAGCGTACTAACAATAGTTTTGTATCAGATTTGCTTCCAGTTGTGTCGTTATAAAGTCAAGTCAATAAACATACTTATACTAAATGGCTAACAAAAAGTAGGGATGGTTAATAATGTGAAGAAAGATAATACCGAAGTATTAACAAACATTGTGTAAAAATAATTTAGATCTCTAACCTCATTTTCGCGTGTTCAAATAACATATTTTCCCTTTATGTAAATTTAGCTTTTCTTAAATTCATTAACATGAATTTTAATGTCATCTACACATGAAACATACGTCGTTAAGTTTATAGTTGTTATATTCTCTTTATAAGACGATTGTTTCATATTCTTACCCTGTGACATGTATAAGAAAGAAAATTGATGACATAAAAGTCCAGATTAACTTTATTATAAATGTAAAGCTGTCAAGCATTATTTATTATACATGGTTAAAATGCCCTTCTGTTTATAATTAAAATTGTTATTTTCGTCATATAATATACTTTTGCTTCTTGCTTCTTTGTTTATTTTTCATTATTATTGTCATTAAAAATGTTAAAATCTCGCAACACTAATTTTAATTATAAGGCTGTACAAAGTAAGTCTGACCATGTTTATATCAGATAATAATAATAGCTTCGTTAAAAAATCTTCGTCTTTACGCCAGAAATAGGTGCCACTATTGACTTATATTTATATTATTTTAGCTATCAAGTATGAGCATTTTAAGACAGTAACTTCTGAAAGCCAACTTTTACGATGGTATAAGTGCACCAAGTATAGATAACCGAAAATATTCATAAATACTAGTTTAATATAAAATGTGACTGGCAACGTGTATTGCGTTCACAAACGTTTGGCGATTGGAAGAGACTTTGACGTATTGCGACTGAAAAAACTCCGATCCAATTTATGTACCGATTCGATGAATGTCCCAGGGGAGAGGCAGTTTTATTCATGAACCAAATCTTAACATAGGAGGAAATTCGTTTTTTTAGCCATACATTATTTATGTGCGGAAAGATTGACATGAGTAAAGTCATTATAATTTATATAAGGTTCTTTCCATTATTTTTAAATCGCTTATTTGCGTCTAAAACTTTTTTAATTATATGATCTTTACAAGCTAATAGTGTACACTGTAGTCTTTGCTCTTTAAGTCAAGTGGTCAATTAATGTCTTAAATATTAGAAGAAAAATAATCTATGAATTTCCGACATCTTTTTTCTTGGTATTGTCAACTTAAGTAAGGTTACTTTCTAGAGAATACTGAAAATTCAGTATTGGAAAAAAAAAGATTTACTATAAAAAATATTTATAAAAAATAAAAATTTCTTTTCTATATCTATATGAAAAACACATTGGCACAAGTGGTAGTGACCCTGCCTTCAGCTCCGCGGGGGTGCAGGTTCTGTGGAAGGGCAACAGTTTCTATACAAAATTGTTGTTTCGTCGAGTCTTCGTTTATATATTGCATTTAAGTATTTATTTAATAGTTATGTAAATATGTTTTTAGCTGTTGTCTGTCACCCATAACACAAGTTACTTTATTCGGGAACGGACAACGATTCATATATTCGTTTTTAAATATTATAAGACAATGAAGTCCAATTATTCCGCCGTGTGGTAGCCGGCTGAGTAGAATAGACCACCCCCATTTCTTACCGAGGTGTCGTAAAAGGCGACTAAGGTATGTGTGATGATGAGTTTGATGGCATATTAATTGATTACATTGTTCCATTGGTGAGTTAAATCGGAATCCGAGAATGAACGGATGTTTGGATTTTATTTTTTACAACTATTCTATTTTTCCAAGAATCGGATAGGCATTCCAAGAAATAATAGGCTATCCGCTATCGGTCCTGGTTTTATTACCAACATCGGATAATAATCGTTAGCCTGATGTATCTATCTATCGGTAATTCTACCTCGCACCTATAATTTATCCCTTACGATAACGATAGTATTTCTCATGTTGAATCTATATTGGAACCTTATAAAATAACGGCTGTATGTTAGGTCGATAAAGCAAGAAAAAAAGATGAGTACTGTACCTAAACATTGCTAAGTCATTAACAAAGTACAATATCTGTTTTTTAGTTATTTACATCTCCTTAATATCGTTCCAGTTATGTAAGTATATATTAAGTACTATGTAAGACTGCAAAAGTATATTTAGCATTAATAAAACTAAAGAAGAAAAAACAAGGAAATATTATACAAAATTTTACTGTAACGTTTTATTTTTTTTATTTTTTTTTTATGTAATAACCCAACAGCCTTTTCAGTAATTAGAGAATTAGACTTAAGTAACTGTTACTTTAGGAAAAGTAAATTAAGAACAAATTATTAATTAGGAAATTCTTTTAAATTAATATTAAAATAATCATTTTTAAATTTCTTACGAGTATGACAACGACACCATTTATTTCTACTTTGTACTTCACATACTCAACTCACACCGTAGATGGATTCAAAACTTTACTCGCAAATCGTACTAAAACAGTATTTAAGAAGATTTGTCTAATAATCTGATTAAATTTTACTTATTTATCATATGTGTCATTACTATATTCACCTGTAAGTTAATAAATTAAAACTTAACTTACAAGTAGGTACTGTAAATTGCTCGCCATCTAAAGTTTTTAAAAATAGTTATACATAAAAATAAATGCGTTGTGGTATTCGGCTGAGTAGAATAGACCACTCTCATTTCTTACCGAGGTCGTAAAAGGCGACCAAGGTAAGTTGACCCACCGTGGTCTCCGAACCATACTTCGTTCCATCGGGCCAAGAGTGGGTTGGTGACCATGATGGGGTGGTGCCCATTGCGTCCAGGTCTGCCGTCGGCTCCCCAGCCCTGGAGCGCGTGCAGTGATATTATTTTTTTACAGATAGCAATAATAATGATAGAAAACATATAATTAAGTATTAATTTGACTGGAGCCACATAGTTTAACTTGAATTAACTTAATTCAGAAACGTACATTTTGTAGACCACAACAATTCACAGCTAGTCGAGTTCGCAAACTTTTTGTTGAGTCAGTACAGAGTGTGCCACTGTAATATATCAGGAGTTTACCGCGTAATTTCCAAAGCCAAACCAAGTGAGTATCTGTATTCGTAAAGTTAACACACCACAACACAAATAAAACTCCTTTGTGGAAATTTTTCTTCAAGTATTCTTGTTTCTTGCTCGCGTCAAAATATGAAAGTTTATTTTCTTGTATGCGAACGTTTTGGTTTTGTTTTGCCTTAATGTCGGGCATCGTTAAAACTGGCGGTCTCGTTTGTATTATATATTTTTTTTAATTTACGTACCATGAAAAATGTTAGAAAACATTATTAATAAAATTAAGTATACAAAGATCAATTTATCTCTTTGACAGACATCTCTGGCAGCTTAACTTACGAAGTGCGACAATTTATAGTTAGTATTATATTGAACTTTAAAAATATTTGATAGTTTATTCAATTTCTTTTATTGACAAAAATTTTGAAGATTACGCAGATTTCCTTAAATTATTAACATCATTGACTTATTAAGCGCGAATAAAAATCTCTTTCAAGTACAATCGTATTAATAATAACCGACTCTATGTAAGTGAGAAGTTGAAAACGGTTTTGGATAATAATACCTTTCGGACTGGTCTTGAGTAAATTATTTAACCCTACAAACGTTCTCGCATTAATATGAGCCTGACTTTGTTCCACCTGTCAGCAGAGTTTGATGATGTGGAAATATTGGGTAAACATAGACCATCTGAAACTCATTGAATCATTTTGTTGCTGGTGCTGAGCTAAGCTTGAATGCTTCAGCTTAAAATGCTTTATTGAACACATCATCATCCTCCTGCCCTTATCCCACTCTAAGTGGGGTCGGCACAACATGTTACAAACATATTGTCACATAATTTGGCTACGTATTTTACGACCGGCCGCCTGCCTGACTTCAACTTACCTTATTCGCCTTTTACGACACCTCGGTAAGAAATGAGGGTGGTCCATTCTATGCCGCCGGATACCACACGGCACACTTTATTGAACCACGTAGTAATAAATTTGCACAGCAATATAAAATATTAAATCTTTTCACGAAATCAGTAACCTTTTTCGTTCCAATAGTATTTAAATATTAATATAAGTAGCGAAGCTGTGATGTTTTTTTTTAAATAAGTAATAAGCAATCATAATGTATTATAAAAAATGAAGTAATTCATATTAACTGGAAACGTCATTACAAAAAATAAGAATAGCAGGCGTAAAAATAGTTTTACAAAATAATATATCACAACAATATGATAATATTGCGTATAATAATTAAAACTGACCCGTCGTGTGGTATCCGGCAGAGTAGAATAGACCAACCGAAATACTGAAAATTCAGTATTAAAAGTTTTACTATAAAAAATATTTGTCAAAATAGAAATTTCTTTTCTATATCTATATGAATGTCACATTGGCACAAGTGGTAGTGACCCTGCCTTCAGCTCCGCGGGTTGCAGGTCTTCTCCTGTCGAAGGGCAACAGTTTCTATAAAAAATTGTTGTTTCTTCGAGTCTTCGTTTATATATTGCATTTAAGTATTTATTTAATAGTTATGTAAATATGCTTTTACCTGTTGTCTCTCACTCATAACACAAGTTACTTAACTTGGGAACGGACAACGATTCATATATTCGTTTTAAATATTATAAGACAATGAAGTCCAATTATTCCGCCGTGTGGTATCCGGCTGAGTACACCCCCATTTCTTACCGAGCTGTCGTGAAAGGCGACTAAGGTAAGTTGATGTCAGGCAGGTGACCGGTCATATTATATCAAGCCAAATCACATAACAACGTGTTTAAAACGTGTTGTGCCGACCCCATTTAGAATGTTATAAGGGCACGAGAATGATAAACTTAACAGAATATACATATATCAACTCAAGACAAGTAAATATGTAAAATTAATTGTGCCGAAATATATATTTATAATTAAATGTTATAATCAGAAAAGACCCTTACTTTGCGCTATGAATCATGATAATACAAACAAAATACAAGAGTACAGTAAACATAAAGTAACATAAGTAAATGCCTTTTAGTGACTATAAATATGTGTTATGGTAGCGGCCAGTTTTCTGCCGGTACTCTTATATTTCAATATTTTAAGAGATAATTTTGACAAGAATGTTAAAATGGAAAAATATTGTCTTATCTGGACTTGATTTCACTAAGTTTGCTTCGGGAGTATCTGGTACCTAACCAGGTAAAAACGGCAGAATAACATTATTAATTTAAAAGGTACAAAGGTCAATTAGTCCCTTCAGCTTTTCAATTGATAATGAGATAATAATTATAACAACCAAAAAATAGTTCAATATAGCATAATCGATTAAATTATGTTTAATTTCAGTATAGTTTAACTTCTTATGAAAAAAATATTTTTTAAAAACTTTGCACGATGTTACGATAAACATTTCTGTATCACAGTGTTACATAAATCATACTAGCTTCGAAATAACGTTCAAGATTAGTCGACGTGGCAGTTTGTTGGTGCTTTATCAGGCATCTGTGGGCAATCTACAACCAACAGGCCGTGTCAGCTTTCTGTTTCTGAAAACGGAAAGCAATTAAACTTGCTTCTCATACCTTATCCGAACATGTGAACCTAGTCACGGTTAATGGGTTTTCTATGTTAACAACAATCGATTCACTGTACAATAATGTTAGATTGCTGGAGTTAGAAAAAATGTAGTGAAATAATATCCTTGTGTACTACGTCCAAGTGTCAGTAAATTATTTTTAGATTTTAAACCCATGTTAAAGTTTAAGCATCCTTTGAGATTCGGATCAGAACAGTATAATCTGCGAAGGACAAGGAAGTGACATTTGGATAGTGAAATAATTTATTAAAATTTTTAAGCCATTTATTATTTGGGGATTCTTTTTTTATGAATATCTTATCTTTGTGGATTCTTTTTTATGAATATATTTAATATTATTTAAAATTTTAAGTAATTAAATTGTTTTAAGCACTATTTGATGTCGATAAAAATCGTGGTTACGAAACATACGAAAGTGGACCGAATTTCTTCCGTTGAAGAATTGTTTTATCTTGCGAAGGAAAATCTGATAACTGTCAACCTTTTGTAGTGAAGAGGCACGAAAAGAAGAAAAAGAAGAAATTGTTTAACTATAAAATATTTAAGTAATATTTATTTTACGTTTCTTGGAAAAAAAAGTTAGTAAAAAAATCTCTGTGTATTTATTAGAAACATCACAAAACATATTGAAAATGAAATCAGAAAGGAATCAGTGCCTACAGGACTTATTTCAGGAGTTGCAAAAAGTTTTGTAGCACGTAATGAATGTAGTAATGTAGCATGAAAGCTCAGTTTGTTTATATTTTCCCTCATTAGAATGTTTGTGAGTGTGTAACTTGTTGATGATAAAACTGTCGATGGGGAAATAAGGAATCACTTCGAAGTCGAACAGTAATTTATATGCACTCGTTAGTTCTGAGTTGGTTTTAATGATATCATATAATTTTTATTTCAAATTCGTTTTATTCAATTTTTATTCCCCAAAGTACGGAATATTTTTCACTCATTGGTTTTTTGTTCCATAATATCCGTTCATTTCATATATTATGAATCGTGCAAATGTTATCATTTAGTGAATAATTAAGTGTACTCAAGTGCCCTATTTATGCTTATCTGCAAGATAAGCTTTAAAATAGTACTAACTGTGATCGTAAATTACCTATGTGGATAGTAAGTTATTATAAGCAATATAACAGAACTAACTACTTTGCTATAATCCGCACGGGTTAAGTGAATGCATGCAAAGCCAATGTGTATGAAGCAGGCAAAATCTACGCACCTTATACATGCAGGACAAGCCACAACATGCACCCCAAGGCGCAATTCACCAGCAACAACGCACACAAAAGCAGCACACACACCCACCACCACAATCTCGACGATCGCTTCGCCCCGAAACCGAAGCATCATCAGGAGGATAGGCTCCACGACAAAAATCGTAATGATCGGCATTATTGGAGCCTATCCTCTTGATGATGCTTCGGTTTCGGGGCGAAGCGATCGTCGAGATTGTGGTGGTGGGTGTGTGTGCTGCTTTTGTGTGCGTTGTTGCTGGTGAATTGCGCCTTGGGGTGCATGTGGTGGCTGGTCCTGCATGTATAAGGTGCGTAGATTTTGCTTGCTTCATACACATTGGCTTTGCATGCATTCACTTAACCCGTGCGGATTATAGCAAAGTAGTTAGTTCTGTTATATTGCTTGTAATATGGAATTCCGCAAAGTAACGCCTGCTTCTATAAATCAGTAAGTTATCGTTTAGCTAGTATAATTTTCATGTATTTTCGTATCAATTTTGTACGATATTCACTCCGTAAATCAAAGAAAAAAGATAGAATGTATTTAGTAACTTACATAGTACATGAAGTGAATGTAGAGTTATATTGAGTTGGAGTTAAATAGAGTCCTGTGTTTCCTTCTCATTAAAGTTCTTCTTCTACATTTTTCCGTAGTTCCAGTGGCTCCTTGCCATATTTTTGAGTTTTTCTGTTCTCATAGATATGGGATTACTAATGTTGCTATTTACAATGCAGAATCACCACTCCTAACACTCACTGCTCTTATTGGTTTGAGTTCTTCTCATTCAAATTCATTTCAGCATTTTTGGGGGGTTTTTTTTTATAATATATATTAAATTAATAAATTAGACATGTATTTAGCCTTTGATAAAATTAGTTTAACTGCTATTTACTCTAAAGCTTAACTTGATGTGGTTTAGTTGTATAATTTGATATTATTAATCTCAGTATGTGATTACTATAGAACTATTGAGACTTCTCATTATGTTCTCACCACAGTTGAGACGTCTGTGTGTGTCAGGTACGCGGTTCACATGATATGGGTCGGCAAGTTGCCACGTTAAGTTGTTACGCTGCTCTTAACAAGGACTTGCGGTGAGGTTGCGTGTTATTAATCGTTTGTGGCACGTGTAACACAATATAGAGGTACATAAGCCAATATTTAAATGCTTGAAAGCCTAGGCCCTGTTTCTATTGCGTAATTTTTATTGATAAATATGTGTCTAGAAATTATTTATAGTAAAGTAGCGGCCTGTTACAATCCCACTGCTGGGAATAGGACTCCTCTTTCCATTTCTCGAGAGAAGGGTTGGAGCTAAAGCCTACCACGCTGCTCCAATGCGGATTGCTAGGTTACACATGTCTTCAGAATTCTCTAGAGATATGCAGGTTTCCTCACGATGTTTTCCTTTATCGAAAAACGTGTGATAAATTGCAATTATCAATTAGACACATGAGTTTTAATGGAAAAACTCATTGGTGCCTGCCCGGGTTTGAACTTGTGTTCCCCTCGTAAGAGTCCCACGGTCTCACCGCTTCCGAAATTATTGAAAAAATGAAAATTATTTTTGTCCTTCTTTAAAAATTTACAGATATAGGCGATACTTTGCGGGGATCCATTACGTTGTGGAGTCTATATCTTGATGATGCTTCGGTTGTGGGACGAAACGATTGTTGAGTTTGGTGATCGTGAACGTGTAGCGCTTGTGTTTTTTGGTGATGGTGGTGGAGGTTTGTGCATGTATTTTTACTAATTTTTCATGTTTTAGCAATAAAAACGGATAATAAAGTCTACTTTCAGCATTAGACATGTTTTCTATTAACTTTATCATGAGTTATAGCAGCATAATTTGTTATTACTTTTGATTTATATCCCATAGTCGTTTTTAAATTATCCTTAGCAGTAATATAATATTAACACTCATTTTAACCGCTTTTTTCATTGGCCAACATTCTGATCCATACAACAACAATTGTGTATTAAATATAATAGCTGAACTGTATTTTGTAAAAAATATATATATACAGTTATCTATTCAACAATTAGATTAACTTTAAAAGTCAACATTTAAGGCTAAAATGGACATTATCAAAAAAGGTATACCCTTGACAGACGTTCTCAATCACTCAACTGAGAGTAAAAGTAATATAAAACAGTTATGTCAAGCTCGATGTACGCATCTCCTGTAAGAATTTCCTCTTAAGATTCAAGTCAGGCATTTCTTTGTATCATGATATTATAACCCTTATAATAATAGCAATATAAGACAAATAAATCATTTTTATTACAAGACAAGATTATGCGCTTATGAATTTCAGGATTTACGTGAAGATATAATATTATTATATTGTATTATATATCGCAGTGTATTGTTGTAATATTAATAAGTGTGGGTACCAAAGATACATTAAAGACTAGCTGTGCCAGCGGCTTCGCCCGCGTGAATATCAGCGTGTCACATTTTTTTTCTAGACTTCCATAAACATAAAAGTAGTTATTGTGGGTTAACTATAAGAGATAGAGAGATGCTATCGCGGACTTTCTTGTAGTATTTTTATAGATCAGCAATTCTCTACTACATTACTTTAGCGTATCTCTGCTGGTTTACGCAGCGCACGCGACTAAAGCAAGCAAGTTTTTTAACAACTGTACGACCTCTTCGACACAATTTAAATAATACGATATGTTTTATTTACCTAAACCATCCGGTAGTATTGCACTATCTTTTGGTGAAAACCGTTCAAAAACCTGTTCAGTAGATTTTGGGAAAATTGATTACATATAGGTTGACAGTATTTTGGGACTTTGTTTTATAATAAGTATAGATTATAGAGACATAGATATATTGCATATAGGTATGTCTGTTCCCCAGTCTGTTTAATGCACATGCTATCGATGAAAATGTAAGAACAACAATAAAGTATAGCAATTACATTACAATGTAGTGACATCAAGGGCATTTTTTGGAATTAACATAATGCTGTTAGCTCTAATAATTTTTATAGCGTTGGTTGAATCACTGTTTCGGTTGAAACTATTAAGTGTAATAAATATTAGAAAAAAAACATAGCATGTTTTAGAAAACAACTACCTATTTCAAGTTTAAGTTTAAGCTCAATAAGGTGTTGAAAAATACGGCTTAAACAATACTTTTATTGTCTGCCTCTTACCTTTTGTAAGTTTGAATAATAATTTAACGTTCTGTTTCAATACAGTCTATTTACATTGAAGGTAGAATAGCAACCGAACCAACTTAAATAAACAATTTTATGAAATAGCGGAAAGATACTGTGGTCTAAATTGGTTTACAAAATAAACACTTTTGAATTATGAAAAGACAATAGGGTTCCTATAAAAGGTAAGAGTTTAAATATTGTTATAATTATACCAGACTGCTAATAAAGGGTAAAGTCAAAGTTTCAAAAAAACCTATTCATATTGTGGTTTATATTGTTCAGAATCTCAAGTTCATCATTTGGGCCGTATGTTGAAATATTATAAGTCACTGTTGCTTTTGTAGCAACTAATAATGCACATCGAAGCTTAGAGAGAGAAATAGGCTAGATTCAACTTCATAGAGCATCGTCTCTGTCTCACAGGCTGCCGAACCCGTAGGTGACATTGACAGCGCTCTACGAAACCGAACTGGACGGCTGTTTCGTTGTAAACATCGATGTGCATTATTTAATGCCGGGTATTATACATACATTAATAGCCACAAAATAGAGACTTTGTTCTGACTGATGTCGGTGTCTTTTACAGTACTAAGGAACTATGAAAGATTACATTGCAACGCCCTATATCTTTTTAAAAGGGATCTTTGTTTTGGCTGTGATTACGTAATTGCTGATGTAATTAGAAGGATAAAGCGACTCGAGAAGAAGTATCTACAATAGTAGATTTTATATTCATTATATATACTGTTATACATAAATTACTGTTATACATTTATTAAATTGTTAATTATATAATGATATTGGAAAAAAAACCTTTATAAAACATTATTTTAAATAAACTAAGAAAGTTATACTAAGTTGGTTATTACTCATTTGACAAGTCTTGCAAAGTTTTATTAAATGTTCAGGAACTTTGCAAGCTGTCTTCCTTAGATAAACAAAATTCGCCGAAAGTATTTAGTGAGGAGCAAGGAATGTTTGACTGTGTTTGACCGACCAATAAATTTCGCAGACAATACACGCTAATGAATAAAGTTTAGTTGTTAACTGAGCTAAGCAAACTTGGGAGTTCTCATTTATAAACACTTAATAAAATGTTAATCTTAGTCAAGAATAAATTATGCTTGTTCATACTGCAATTTTTTAAGTAAAGTATAAGTTAGAATGTGTTGGAGAGAACATTATAACAAATTGTCAAAAAAAAATTAAGATAACAGTTTAGTTTTTCGATATTATTCATCATATATTAAGGCCTTACCGCTCTTAGAAGTAAGAGCTTGTTAATATAAAATTAAAATTAAATCTTTATACATAAAAATATGCATAATTATAAAAAGATTGGCGATGTAAATGATAGACAAAGTAGGAAGCGACATAAGTTTTCGATTCCCGCTTTGCGCTTTGCAAAGTACGTAAGTTATATCTACTGTACTATTGAGGATTACTTAGATAAGAATGCGTGGATATAGCGAGTCATCTACCCTGTACAACATAGTATTGTTTACATTTAATTATTTATAAGAATTATATTTGAAAAGAGCAAACTCTTTTCGGTAGGAACAGTTTTCTGAACCAGCAGTAGAGTTGACGATTCAAAAGCATTTGTTTACAAGTTAACTTGAATAAAGAAAATTTTGAATTTGAATATCCCATTGCTAGGCATAGGCTTTCTCTCTCCATTCTCTCCATAGCGGAAAAAGTAAACGAAAGGTACTACATAGTTAGCAGCTAAGTATTTATTCTAGAAAAGTACTGATAAAGAAAGTTTGAGCTACTTTCCAATAGTCAAAAAATATGTAAAAGTAAAAAAAAATGAAAGCGAAGTCAAATATAGTGTATATTACTTCGCTTTCATAATACTCGAATATATCTTTAATTAAAATTTTGAGTATAAATTATTGTTGATTCTAATGTTTTATTAATTTGGTTTAACCGCACACAAAACTGAGTGATTAATGATTTAACATAAGCCACTGTGGTTTATATGCTATCCATTTCCCTTTCCATTCATCTATAGTACCTACTTGAATATTGATGATACGAGTGGAAGATAAAGAAAGAATTTACTTCATGAATTTTCATTGTCACATTATTGTTAAGTAAATTGACTGAGACTAATTGGTAGCTGACGTCTAGAAATAATATTAGCCTCAGATAGTTGTAATGTCTCCGAAGTTTAATGTAGTTATGTCTACGTAAAGAAATTTCTTCTTACTTTCCAACAGCTGCGAAAAGCTGGGATGTAGGAAGGTCAAAACAGTCAGATAGTCAGTCAATACAGACCTGCAAGGTTACATTTTTCTTATAAATTTTCTAGGTTTACAGACAATTTTCACGGAAAATTCAATGATTGTCCAAATTTTGCCTTCGACAAATTTTACGCACCCTCAACGTTATGCCATCGCGGCTATGCGTCTTCTATACTTATAAAGTCCCAAAAAGCTGTCTGTCTATATGTAATCGATTTTCTCAAAATCTACTGAACGGATTTTTGTACAGTTTTCACCAAAAGATAGTGCAATACTTCTGGATGGTTTAAGTATATAGAATATATCGGTATTATTAAATTGTATTGAAGAGATCGCGCAGTTGTTTTAAAAAATCTTGCTTGTTGGGAGCCTTAGGTGCGTGCGCTGCGTAATTATAATCTATAAAAATACTACACAAAAGTCCGCGACAGCATGTCTCTATCTCTTATGGTTAACTCACAATAACTACTTTATAATTGAAATTTGAATTCTAGAAAAAAATTGTGACACGCTGATTTCCACGCGGGCGAAGCCGCTGGCACAGCTAGTAATTTTATAAAACACAATTTTATCAAACTACAATGTTTTCCAATAATTTTCATATATGAGCAATAATTTCAGATTACAACTTTTAACGATTTAAACATCTTTAATTGTACTTAATTATTACTAAATTTGGTTAATTCTATAAAAGTGTTAAACTCCTTCACTATTTGCAAATTTATCTCGTGTTATAGTGCTATAATGTGTGCCGGACTGGGTAAATATTTAACACAACGTTGTAATCCTGAAGGTTTTTTGCTCCACACCGTTTTCAGACGGCTCTTTGTCCTACGCTTTAGTGCAAAGAGCCCGCTTATCATAACACTTTGTAAACTCACTTGTGAATAATGTAATACAAAACGTAAGCTTAGAAATGTTTACGAAATTATTTCTGCCATAACACTTTTAGTTCTGCAAACAAGAAGTTGCTTTTGCCGGTTGTTTTTTAACAGTACGTTTGGACACTTTTGGTTCTAACAAAAACTCAAATTAAAATCTTTATTCAAATAAGATTTTTCATGCTCTTTTGAATTGTCAAGGATCAATATGATTGATAAAGCTGTAACTGGTTCGGAATGTTGCTCTTACCGGCCAGGAAACTTGGCGGGCAATCTTTTAAATTCTTCTTTTCTATTTTGAATTTACATAATGAAACCGTATTACAAACTCAACAATTATTTTACCCCGCAACCGAAGCATCATCAGGAGATAGATTCCATGACTAAATCGCAAGGCAAAGACAATATTTATATTTTCTATTTACTTTATCGCGCATTATTGCAAAATAATTTTATTATTACTTTCTTATTATGGATCTCCGCAAAGTAAGCCCTAATTCTATAAATTATTCGAAAATAGTTTTTGATTTTTCGATTCAAATTTTTCTGTATCCCTCTTCAATGCCCGCTTTCGTGTAGTATCATTAAAAATGTATCCTTGTAAAAATGTATATAACAAGACCACCTTTTAGTCTATACACAAATATTATTGGTACCTGCTATTTATATGTATATATGTAGAAGGCACCGAATTTTCATACCAAAACAGTTTTTGCTTGCAAGTTGGCGTAATCGCAATATCCATGCATTGCCGAATGTCCCGAGCTCGGAATATCAAGGAGATATATTTTCGCGGAACAATGCTTTCCCGGTGTCTCAATTTTCATTTCCGCTTGTTGGGACGTACGATGTGATTTGTAGCGCCTGATAGTATACAAAACGGAGGCTTCGTAAAAAGCTTTGTTTCTCTGTCAACACTGGGAGTATACTTTCATCTTTTTAAAAATACATTTACATGTTTCTTTCTCACAGTGTATAAGTTTTAAATGTTATTAAAGATTAGGTGAAAAATCGCCATCTTAGCTTATACTATATTTACAGACCTGTGGCTGTCTAGCGAATAACTATACCGAAATAATTTATAGAAGTGGGCGTTATTTTGCGGAATTCCATAGTACTAAAGTTATGATAGAATTATTTTACTATAAACCGCGTTTCTTCAAAAAAATCTATGTATTGCTACGTGTAAGAAGCAAAAACATTCTATATCTTATATCAGGATTCGTTATCACACGTATCACAAGACACCACCACTAACACTACACAAGCACTTGAGATTGTCGTAGTGAATGTGTGTAACATTCACTACGACAATCTCAAGTGCTACTGGTTTTGCTTCCTACACTTAAAAAACGCGGATTATAGCAGAATATTCTAACATAACTTTTGTATAGTTTAAAACATCATTGCGGTACAGTTTTATTTTACGACAGCCATTATTGTTTTTGTCGTTCTTTGATACTTGTAAGATATATTCCAGTATACTTTCCTATGATTATAACTTACTGTTTTAATTTATTAACTTCATATTTGAGTTACACAGTACTAAAACAACTCAAAGACCCATGGACTCCTTATAGTGAGCACGCCTGATCTGTTAAAAATGTTACAAATGATGTATGTATCCACTGATCAACAACCGATGAGTTTCCTGCTGGCTCTTCTCGGTAGGTATTGCTTTCCGAACCAGCAGTAGAGTGGACGATTCAAAAGCACATGTTTATACGTTTACTTAAATGAAGAATAATTTTAATTTTAATTTGAATAAAATTGTTGCTTTAGAAATATCCCAGAAAATCTTTTAAAGATATAGAGGTTTCATGAAGTTGCTTTTGCTCGCCGACAAGAGCGTGTTTGTAAATATCTATTAGGCACATAATTTTTTATAGAAAATTAATTTATGCATGCACTTTATACAAATCCGCTAACCCTTGGTTAATGTCACAATGTCTCACCGATAGACTATTACAAATAATATTTTTGCTGTCAAGTTACAGGAAAATTATACTGAGTAAAGAAACGGAACTGATTCTTTTAGTACATTAAATAACTTGGTTATTTACTATCAAATATATAATACCGAAAACGTGAGGAGGCTAAACGTAGGCTAAAAAAATAAATATTCGGTGCCATATTTATTTTTTCTGCCTTTCTCACACGCTTGAGCTCTTATTGAATCTGACAGGTGTTTCAGAATAATTTTGTAATAAAAATATCACCTAAATATAGTTGGTAAACGCTGTGGACAAACAAGTTGTTTATATATTATTTTGATACCATTTAGGCTCTTACGACTTATAACTTATTACTAAATATAAGGGATAAACGTAATCCCTTATGAGATCATATGATGATGACACAATAATGAAATCATAGTAAACTTAAAACTTTTTAAATAAGTCTTGAGCAATGAGTTTTTTGTTAAAACTTGGCATGGAAATGGGCCAATAAGAAAAGAATTTTCGCTACCATACATTGTTTTGTTATATCTCAAAAGTACAAGGCAGCTTGATATTTTTAACAATTATTGTCATTTTTAAATTTAAACTATCGTGAGTAGTATTCATAGTTAATAAAGATACCGGCTATACTTACGTCTAATTTTATCGGATTAGCCCGAGTGGTTTCGAACCCGTCCGGGGCACTTATTCATGAGCTCTTTACACGACGTTATCGCGGCGGGAACTCTCAGCAAGTTCGGCAGTTCCCAATTATTGTCATATATTATATATATATGTCAAGTAATTTACACAAGACCTTAAAAAATTATACACGGAAAGCTTTCTCGCAAATCACACATAATATCTATACTTATTATAAAATAAAGTCCCAAAAAACTCTCTGTCTCTATGTAATCGATTTGCTCAAAATCTACTCGACAGATTTTTATACGGTTTTAACCAAAATATATGTAAATTGTTTTAAAGAGATCGAGTAGTTGGTAAAAAACTTGCTTGCTGGGAGCTTAGTCGCGTGCGCTGCGTAAGCCAGCAGAGGTACGCTAAAGTAATGTCGTAGAGAATTGCAGATCTATAATAATACCACAAGAAAGTCCGCGATAGCATCTCTCTATCTCTTATGGTTAACTCACAATAATTACTTTTATGTTTAAAACTTGAATCATAGAAAAAATTGTGACACGCTGATTTCCAAACGGGCGAAGCCGCTGGCACAGCTAGTATATTATTAAAATAAATCACAAATAGATATATTTTTAAAAGCGCATGAAAATTCCGTGAGTTTAGAAATAGATAATAGAGACAGATACTACGGGGAATTTCATTTTATGCAGACGTATAGATTTTTGAAGTATCTACATTAATTAAAAAAATGTAATTACTGTAAGAATATGACTGGAATCCACTTAGCCAATTGAACACGCTTACCATATGCCTTGCTAAGTGCATACTTGGCACACTTTCACATGGAAATGAGGTAAACGCGAACCTGTTGAAGGATCTCATCAAACGCCGCCTTCCATCTAATGGGTAACATGGAATGTGTTTCAGGGAACATGCATACTAGATTTGATTCCATTATACATTTTACTTAATCTTATTATATTATTCAAAAATATTAGACTATGGGCCTCATAAGAAAGCTCAGAGTCACTCAGTGGGCGATGCATCGAGCTATGCTCGGAGTATCTCTACGTGACCAAATCAGAAACGAGGCGATCCGTAGGAGAACCAAAGTAAACAACATAGCTCAGCGTGTTGCGAAGCTGAAGTGGCGATAGAACACATAGTGCGGAGAACCGATGGGTGTTGGGGTCTTAAGGTGTTGGAATGGCGACCCCACACCGGAAAACGCACGAGGGGTAACTGTATGAACAGCATAAGTTTTTAAGTAAGGTGATTTTTTTACGAATAACGCATATTATACTGTGTCGATAAGAATATTTTATGGTACCTACTTACAGACATTTTAGTGAAGAGTGCTAAAAGATGTAAATTACTTAACCTATTCAGGTGTTTTAACCTGGAGAATGTTTTTAATGAACCTACTAGAATAACTGCAACTTCAGCTACTTGCCTTGATAATATATTTTGCAATTGTAAAATCTTACTTAAATCAATTATAAATAACTTAAGATCAGATCATAGTGGACAGAAAATATCAGTTCCTGGCTTTGAACAAAGGCTTAAGAAAATAATTCAATTAAGACCTGTTACTACTAAAAAAATGAATACCTTTAAAGATAATATCTTAGCTAAACTACCCGCTTGTAATAGGCCAATTTGAATAAAGACTTATTTGAATTTGAATTTGACTTTTGAATTTACTTAGTGATAACAGCGATTATGATTTTGTGATGCAAAAATCTAACTCTTTCTACCTAGTTGATATTGACATTTGTTAAATTTATTATTGTGTATAAACAAAATGTTAAGTTCGGTATATCGTCATTTATTTTATTTAAGTTGATGTATTTTTTTCATTATAATCAAGTGTAAATGAATTTTAATGAATTAAATTTAAAATAAAGTTTACGTAAACGCTAAAAGTTTTTATTTATTATTTAATTTTCCTTCAATTCTAGTTAGATTCTTAATTCTTATTTTAGTTGAATTTGCCTTATTTATACTGTAATTTAATTAATTATTTAATATTAAATTGTATTTAAATTAATAAGTATTATATTATTCTTTATTTACGTTTATTTATTTATGCTCTACACATTTTTGTCCAAATAAAATCTTATAGATAAAACTTAATAAAAATTAAATAATTTTAATTAAATCGAGGCATATTTTTCAGCCTTTATTTATATCTTATTAAGAAATCGAACCTTAAAAATCTATTGTAGGTTTGATAAGTATTAATTTGGCTACCATTTTAATGTTAACATTTTTATCACATATGGAAATGTGTTTTTCCACTTGATAAAGTGCCCATTTTATTGTTACGTAAATTTGAAGGGGTATTTGCGGTTCAGCGGAAACCTAGTTTACTTCCGTAATTTACGATTTCCTTTATGCTGAAGATTTGTTTACGTATATATTTTCTGTGCTGTTAACTTTATATTGTTACTTTTATCTTTAATTTATGCGTCAACAATTTCCCTAAAGATATTTTATCTGTTAAATCTCATCAACTCCTCAATAAGTATAGAACAGTAAAATATAATTTTTAGAAAAATATTATAAGTATGTTATTATTATATAAAATTGATAATCATTACAATTGGCAGGCGGGTTGGTATTCGAAGCAGATATCGCACTATAATGCTCTTCAGTTTCTAGCTTGTAATCAAATAAATAAAATAAATATAAATATATAGGACAAATACACACACAGCTATCCGTTCCCAAAGAAACTGAATACTTGTGTTACGGGTGACACAAAATTGGTGAATATTTACATATATATTTCTTATTACATATTTAAATAAATTTTACACCCAGAATCGCGGAACCAACATTATTGGTTATAGAAAACGTTGGCACTGGCGGGAATCCAACGCGCGACTCGCGGAGCTGAACGCATGGTCACTGCCACCTGTGCCCAATATCCAGTTGTAATCATAGTTATAGCGCCATGATTGTTAGATAGAGTCTAAATTAAACTAAAATGTGTGTTAAGCAATCCGCTCTTACAATTAGAGATCTGTGTGCTTTAATGTAATTATTTCGTTATAAATGATTTTTAAAAATACCTCCAGACTTAGACAAATTAACAACGATTGTTTCGAAGAACGTCTCTACTGATAAATCGTTAGGGATGGAACGGCATTATTCCACTGTAATAGAGTGATACTTGTGTATTTGAGAACGGTTGGGAAACTGATGACTCTATTTGGATTTGCTATAAAAAGTTATCCCTCTAAGCGACATATAAATATTTAGAGAAATAATCTCGTATACGAATTTTTTCGCGAGCATTCTAGTAAGTTTGTTTGCTACGATTTTATGTGGTATTTCGACTTAAGATTTATTATTAAGTAATTGAGAGTATATCTCCTTGCAATGCATAAGTAACTTTTATATAGATAATTCACACTAATATTATACATGCAACAATGTATGTCTGCCTGTTATGATTTCATAGCTAATACACTGTACCTACCTACGGATATTCATGAAATTTGGCACATTTAAAGCTTGTATACCGGGGTAACATATAGGATTTTTGTTTGGGAGTAGGGAAAAAACAAATATTGCATTATTGACGGTATAAAATGCTTAAGTTGGCGTTAATGAAGTCGCAGTTGCCACCTATAATATATGCCTAATGGTCGAATGATGAAAACCTTTGACCTTAAAAAACAATTGAGAGTTCGAGTTCTGGGCCGACAACTATGATTTTTCTATAAAACTTATTTAAGTACTTAATTATTTATCGTCCTCCTGCCTTTATCCCACTCTAAGTGGGTCGGTACAACATGTTACAAACATGTTATCACATGAATTGGCTACGTATTTTAAGACCGGCCGCCTGCCTGACGTCAACTTACCTTAGTCATTTATTACGACCCCTCGGTAAGAAAGAGGATGGCCTATTCTACTCAACTGGACACCATATGGTGGGTCAACTTGCCTTAGTCGCCTTTTACGACACCTCGGTAAGAAATGAGAGTGGTCTATTGGCCTAGTGGCCGGATACCACACGGCGGATTTTAGTACTTAATTATTGTTTACAATATATCGTGCAATTTGGTTGAAACAAAAACATCGTGAGGAAATCTGCATATCTTAAGGAGAATTTCTAAAATATGTATATACTACCAACTCGCACTGGAGACTAAAGGTCAGAATGTGCCTTTTCCCCAGCTGTGGAATTATACCGAGCCGCTCCTTATACGACTTTTTTACTTATAGACACATGACAATACGTAAGATTTCTTAATGGAAGTTATTTACGGACCTACGAAGTAATTTTATTTAATTAATCCACATAGAAACGTTCATAAGCGAATTACGTTTTATGAAAAGACGTCAGAAAGAGAAATGGCTACAACGAAGGAACTGCTAATATAATAATAAAATATACGGTGGTAGTCATAACAAGCAAAGTTAAGTTTCTCGCACCAGTGACTATCCCTTCAGTAACTGAATAACAACAATAAATGAAAGGCTCTTTGCCGGTAAAACAAGAACCAACTCTACAGCAATCTAATAAGAAAACTAAAGATAAGGAAAATGATTTACTTGGACAAAATAAACAGATTGTTCCTTTGATCTATGAGATATTTTACATCCCTTCTAAATAAATAAAACATATACAGCGTCATTAATAAATACAATTTTCTATAAATGGATGGATTTCTATCTTTATTGCGTTAGTGCCTAAATTGTTTCTTTTTACGAAAATAATACTGCAGACTAGTTGGTTATTCTATAAAATGAGTCTGATAATTATAATTGTGATACTAATAATATATATACTGTTGTTTTTTTTTGGTTTGTTGTTGTTGTTTTTTTTTATTATTTTATGTATTAGTATGTAGTTATTAGAATGTATTGTTTATCTAAATAAATACTTTGTGCACCCTAATTTAATTTATATTTCTATTGTTTAGTTTTACTTTAGGTAGGTAGCCTGTAAGAGATCACTATTAGTGATAAGGCTGCCTTTGCACTTCTTGTTTGATTCTAAGTTTTATGTATAAATTTGTTTTAATGGGCAATAAAGTATTTTATTATTATTATATACTAATACTGAAAATATATGTAATACTGATTATAATACTTTATATAATGAGGTTTTCTTTAAAATGTGGTCGACATTGTTATATATATACAGGCAATATATATGTAGTGGTTACAATCATTCTTCACATTTAATTTGCTCGTGAAAACTGTATGCAAATAATATTTGCTACTTTTCATGAAATTTAGGAAACTAGACTGAGTTCAATGAAAAGGAAAAGTAATCCAAGTGCCATAAATTACTAGATTTTTTAAAATTTTCCATATTGATCTAATCTGGTATTATAATTGTAGGAATTTATTCGACACTTATTGAACTTCGCGAGCATAAAATAAAAGATAACTTTTAGAACACAGATATATTGACAAACGTAATTTTACAAGAGCAGTCGATGACAGAAGGAAGTATACTTTTGACACAGACAAATATATATGGGTGCGTTCACTCTCCATCAATAATGAATATCCATTCTGATTAATGAAACATTTTTTCATTGTAATATGCGTCAACAAAGCTCGCTAATAAAGGTGAGTAGTTAACCAATCACTAGAACAAACGTCAACAACACGATAATATTGTCTGACTCTGTCAATATATTATATACAAACATAACCGAACAAGTTTGGGATGTTGTTACAACAAACTGTCAATACAAACCCCCAACTAATAACAAGTTATAATTAATCAATATAATATTGTAAGCAGACTTTATCATCAACTAAGTAAGATGGACAAATACGAAAACCAAATTATACACTCATGATTCACTTACAGATATTCTACTTAACTTTTCTAAATTATATTTTATAAGTTTTGTTTTCAAATGAAATATATGACATCATACAATCAGTATAAGAAATTTCGAGCAATATTATTATTAAAATTACTGTGGAGCTTTTTTTGGGTAAACTTTTGGGTAAATGGAGCTTTTTTGTAAGTTTTTTCTAAGTACCGTAAGATACAACAGTTTTCTTTGCACCGAAAATTACATCATAATATAACTTTTATTCCACACAGAAAGCTTTAAGTAAGAAACAACAGTTAATATTTTGTTATTCATACAAATATTTAATGGAAATTTGTCTCTTTAATTCTTAAACCAATTCTTTCTATGACTATATATATAATCATAGCTTTGTTTTTTTATATAACCAAGTTAGTCAATTAATTTTTCAAAGTCTATATTCTTACTTAATAGTTGCATTTAAATACCAACGTTTTTACGTATAAATTAAAAAGCGTGTAGCTACAAAACTGTACTCAGTTTATTTAAGCGCAAGCATGCGAGTGCAACCCAGCTTGTACTCAAAATAAGAGAATTTAAATAGCCAATTCATCTTTTCGCTTCAAAATTCAAACTGTCAGGCGTGATAAACCTTTTCATTATCCAACGCAACAGCGTAACGATGCAATCTAAATTATAGTTTAGTTTCGGAGCTAACTAATTAGTTTTACCAGTACCCGTAACTTTATCCTCGCTATAGAATATGTAATTCAATTTTTACAATGATGCTGTCTAGGTTAATAATTGTACGGCAATATATTTAATAATGTTTCAGGAACTTTTTACGAGTAATTTCTAAGTTGTGGGATAAGGACACCCTAAATCACCTTCATATTTTCATCCTTATCTAAAAAATACTGAACCCAGAGAGGGACGTAGCGAAATTTCGTGGGTTCAGATCTCGAGTACAAACACCTGAATCTTCAATAATTTCTGTTTAATTGATATAAATATATATTAGGTATATATTAGATACTGCCATGTGCTATATAGCCAGAAACACTTGACAAACGAATTTGTATCTACTTAGAGAAACTCTAGAGGCGCTCAATCTTTCGACCTTCATTGACTAGCGCAGTTGGTCTAAGCTTCACCATACTCGTTTCACCAAGAAGAGGAGTCATTTGTCCAAATTTTGAATAGTAAAAGGTTTGTACCCATCTGCTACTTAAATCACAGAAGATTTCAAAAAAATCGAGTGAGCGAGTATTGAATAATTACTAAAATCAATATAGAACGCCTAATTTTGTTACACTACAATGTACCACAACATTCAGTTGGTAAATTGCCAGAATAGTGGAACGCCTAATGAGATGGTTTATCTAAACAATTTTATTGTTTAAATTTGAATAAAAGTGAATATTATGGCATATTGTATAATTTTTAGTAACTTATTTTAAATAATTTATAGAATTAGATGTTGCTTTGCGGCATAATACAATACAAAACCAAAATCCATAATACAAAAGTAATAATAAAATTGTTTTGCTATAATCCGCGATACAGTAAATAGGAGATATATATAGTGTTCGCAATCTCAAAATCGGCTTTGCGATTTTGTCGCGGAGTCTATCTCCTGATGATGCTTCGGTTGCGGGGCGAAACGATGGTTGAGTTTGTGATAGTGAACGTGTGTAGTGCTTGTGTATTGTGGTGGAAGTGGTGGAGGTTTGTGCATGTGTTTTTTACGAATCCTGCACGTATCGGGTATGAAAATACGGATAAACCACTATACATTTAACACTATATATATTTCCTATTTACTGTATCGCGGATTATAGCAAAACAATTTTATTATTACTTTTGTAACTTATTTTATTTATTGTTGTTGTTTGTTTGTTTGTTTGATGGATTAGATGTATATGCAATTTAATAGTGAATATAAAACCAATAACGTCAAAATGGTAGTTCATTAATGTTAATGGTGATATTCTTATATAAAAAGAAAAAGTTGAAGTACGCGTAGGCTGTAAAGCTGAAGATTAATATAAGAGCTAATGAATAAAATATCGTCTCGGCATCAAAGTAAAACAGAACGTATAAGTCTTTTTATTATAGTTGTATATAGCAGCCCCTTCACCGGACCAGTCGATTGATCCCCACCGAATTGCTACTAACCAGCTAGGGGCAATAAAGATCTTTTCCTCAATTGGATAAGATTGCGGTTCACCCGAAAATTGACGTACATTGCCAATGGTTTTCAACATTGGTATGGTTGAGTTATTATATTGCTTGCTAACGTTTGCATCTTAGTGAATTGTATGCTGGAACATGCCATTATATTGAACAAATATTAGTTAACGTTGTTTGCAAAGCTGTTCAAGTCAATTAACAATTTCGAAACAATATCGTAACGATCTTGTACTTTATGTCAATGCAATTTTATTACTTAAAATAACATAAATAAAATAGGTGAAAATTAAGTAATAGATTTATATTTAATATATAAAAATGAATGTTTGTCTGTATGTCCTGTATAGTCCAAAAAGGCTGGACCGATTTTAATGACCTAGTGGATTATCCTGTAATGTTAGGTGGCGATCTGTAACAGTCTCAGCCCTACATTTTTGACAAAAATAAATAATTTTTAAAATTTCGATATTTCAACAAATAAGCGTTTGTTTGTCACAAAATTACATTTTTTTCGCATCTATAATTGATGCTCTAACCATAAAACATAAAAATCGGAAAAGTCAATTTTTTATCATTTTGACGGAACGTCGCGACAGCCGTTCTATAGCAAGAGAGCGGGCGGAACACGGAGCGCATAAGTGACCTATACGGACACTTATAAAGTATTGAATTAATGTTATTGTAGATGTGTACTGGGGCGATAAACAATATTAGTTGAGGTTTTACCTCGACTATTTCAAATATAAAAATTAATAACGAATACACATCTAAGTGCCCGCTCTCGTATAATGGTTCAAGATGCAAGATCGGCACGATCTTGCAGAGGAGAGGCTGTGATTGTGACTTGGCCGTTAGAGTGTAAGCGATGGATACATCGCTTACCTCACCTCGAACGATTATAGTGTTAGAATGTTACTCGGCGGAGGAAACTTTGCTGAGTAGTGATTGGCACTGTACCGAATCATGCTCTGGTGGGTACTGGTGGAAGATTTGAGGTTTAGGCCAGCAGTGATTTCGGTCGTCGCTGTGTGCCTGGCCCAAAAGTCTACGCCAGGCTGCATCTTATTGAGGCTGGGTCTAGGCCTGTGGTTGACTTCGGTTGCTGCGGTGTGCCTTTTTTCGGCTTTGATTTGACACAGCCAGAGTTACGTAGGGCGTGTGCCTTTGTGATACGGGTTGAGTTAGGCCGGCGGTGATTTCGGTCGTTGCCGTGTGCCTTTCTCTACTTTTGGACGCTTAGGCCGCTTGAAGTAGTGCCGGTACAATGTGGTAGCTGAAATGTTACTTTTTGATGAAGGGACATCGGAAACATTGTTCTTAGTCTCTCAGTAGTGACGAAACCACGACCGAATGTTGGTGGGCGTTGCGGAAGCTAGCCTTTACGTCTGAAATGGCGACAATGGGTAACCTAGCTAGTCAACGTATTGTGCTACGATGCTGAAGTGATACGCCGCGGCAGTGATGGATCGCTATGGACTTTGTTCAAAGTAGCGCATGGAACGTGTGATGTATCCATGGCTGCACAAGAGCTGTGACACTCACATGGGAAATATTGCTTGTTGCCAAATGACTCGTCCTTTTTGGGACGCCCCCTTAGCTTAGTTAGTAATACCACGAATGACCATTATAGCATGGCCATTATATTATTAAAGCCGCTGGTCGGGTCTTTATTAACAAGACTGCGGACCAGCTTTAGACAGTGTGGCCTGCATATCTCATACTTTACGTGGCTTGCCACGAAACATTTTTTACATTACTTGTTCTTGTATTGGTGGTGCGTTGAGCTTGGTGCGCATCTCGTAATCGAGTGCCTCTGTGTGTGAATCCACTATATGGTTTTGGGTATTTATAAGTTTTATGGCATTCATGTAATGCTTTACACACGACATTATTATTGAATATTATTCCACTGCGGTGGAACAAAATTACTATATTATATCTAAATGCGGAACACACCGCTACAAGTTGCCTCGCAACATGTGCTATTTAGTGTTAAGTTGATTTCCACTATATGGAATTTATACGTTTTATACGTATTATACTGTATGTGGTATTTGCCATGGAACGCACCGTTGCAATGTGTGCTGGCGACATACGCCCTACTGTATATGAGAATTGGTAATTTATTATCAATATTACCAGGCTTTGTGCCTTTGGCTTATGCCTTATTTTATAGCTCCGGCTATTTATTATTTGGGCCTCGGTCCTCGATTATATACCGGGCACTCGTGCCTATTATGTCAACGGTGGTTTTGGTGACACTCCGACAATAATAGGTTTAACCCATCATCTAACGCCGCAGGCGCACTATAAACAGGGACCCCAAACAGGGAACAGGGCGGAGCTCACCGTTGGTAGCGGGTGAGGAGCTACTGACCACCTATTCCTTTTAATGTTTTTCTTAACGAAAGACTTAAATATCGGGAATGGTGCCATTATTTCAAGCTATTCTTCGGAAAGGCTTAATATTTCATGGGGTTTATATTATCACAATCTTCAGTCCCTTCTGATGACTAAACAATCCAATATTCAAATTAATATTACATAAACTGATTATTTCACACTGATGACAAACAATCGTTTTATGCTATTAAAATGATATTCAAAACTTAAAGCTCTCTGTCGAGCAAGTTGATTTAAACTAAGAATGTAGAGTCTGACGGCTTGTTATAAATTAAAGAATATGATATATTTAAATATTATTATTATTATTATGAAAGTATAATGTGATATTAATCACATTATTTTATTTTATCTAAGGTTTTATTTTGACTCCTTTAGTTGATGGACTTTCGGCCTCTGACGCTCTAAAAGAATTTGAGTTATTGCAATATACAACGTAGTACGGGTCCTAGCCACTTAGTCGAATCACGAGCCAATATATGTTTTAGGTGCTAGCGCCTACGGGCGTGTTTTATGCATTTCGACGTTTGAGCGCGAGCGCTCTAGCGACGATTTAAATATTTTAAATATATTTTTTAAGTCGAATGGAGGGGGAGATAGTTACAGATAGGAGTATTTTTTAAACTCTTAAGTTTTGTTTCGAGGGGACTTCGAAATCAGACTGAGTCACAGCAACGCGTGGCCGGATTAGATTTTTTTTATTCTATTTTTTATTATATTATTTTTCTACTTTAACGTTGATCAAAGTAAAATAAAACTTTTTTAAATATTTTAGCTTTTTTATTTAAACATTTACAGTCTTTGTTAATTTGAATATACATTTTTTATTTGCAAACAATATAAGGATAAAATGATTTTAACAAGAACAAAGAAAACGTAGCCTTGGTCGGCCTGGAAAAGGAAAAAACTCTTAAGACAAAAAGTACTACGTGACTTGAATGTTAATAAGACGATTTCCAAAATTATATTTTATTCCATTATTACATCCTTTAGTATATTGAATATAGGTTTTAAAACCTAAACGTGAATTTCACGAAGAATATATCTGCAATATCATTTCATTCAATTTCAGACATCATTTTAAATAGTATGAACATATTGCCAATATTTAATATTTTAATAAATAATAGGGAAAAATCAATAAAAAGATCTATTAGGGTTTGATTTTAATTTAAAAGTCTTTGTTGGATACTTTCTTACTAATCAAAATATTTTTATTTTTATTTTTACTACTGTGCAAATCAATTTTTAAAGAGCTGAATACTTTTATTATATCCATAAGCTATCCCAGCCACTTCTTTTCCCTGGCCTAGTGTTAAACTTCCCTCAATTATATAATTATACTACTTTATTTGTTCACGACGGAAAAACGATATATTTTTTTTAATTTAGATAGTCCAATATAGTTTAGAATGATAAACCTCTGTTAGGGTGAGATTATACGACTTTTTCGAGACCATCACTGCTTCAAAGCTCGGGCACACACATATAGTGATTATCACACTTTTTTCGGTTAAGGAAAGCATCGTGAAGAAACCTGCATATCTCTAGAGAATTCGGTGGATATGTGTAACCAATCCGCATAGAAGCATCGTGGGGAAGTCTTAGCTTCTTCTCTTCAAAATCAGAAAGAAGAGTTAAACACCCTTACATTACATAAGAATAGTTACATTAGGATAGTAACAAGCCGTTACTTCAACCCGGTAAAAAAGCTTCATTTAAACAAAATTTAACAGCTTCAACTTTACAGCGTTATAGACAGAAAGGAAGACAGACTTCCGCATTTATAATATGAGAATGAATATGAATATGGATATTGAGCCACAGTAGATAATATAAAGCTGTGATAGCCCAGCAGTGAGACCGTGCGACTATTTCCAGGGGAACACGAGTTCAAACCCGGGCAGGCACTAATGAGTTTTTCTATTAAAACTCATGTGTCTAATTGATAATTGCAATTTATCACACGCTTTTCGGTGAAGGAAAACATCGTGAGGAAACCTGCATATCTCTAGAGAATTCTGGATAGAGATATGTGTAACCTACCAATCCGCATTGGAGCAGCGTGGTAGGTCTTAGCTCCAACCCTTCTCTCCAGAAACGGAGAGAGGAGGCCTATTCCCAGCAGTGGGATTGTAACAGGCCGCTACTTCACGTCACAGATAATATAACGTCTCATAAAGACTTTATTTTTCTTTACAAAAAGTCATTACGGAATATATTATAGTATTTTACTATAGAAAAAATATTTGTACCAGATTTTACGCAAATTCAAACGATCAGTCGACTGTAAAATAATATTAACATAATAATCTTGTGACAACATGACGTAAATTCATTTTTATATAACTTTATTGTGGACGGTTCAATAAAATACTTTCAGATGCTACGTAATATGTTTGTCAATTTAGGTTACCACATTATTAGGACCGAAATTTGATATTACGATTTTTTTACGATGATATCACTAAATTCATATAATAAACAAACGTTATCCAATACTTCGCTCGCGTCAACATAAATGTTAAAATACCCTCAAATAAATACTACGTGTTTTCCCTGTTGTGGAAAGAAAATTGATTTTTTATCTTCATCATGACTGCTCTAGTGGATTAGTCATGAAACTTAACAGACAGACAGATATATTTTTGCATTTATAATATTAGTATGGATTATTTATTACTAAAATATTTTTTATAAATTATCCGTTATTTTGCATAATCGCGGATTACAGCGAAATAATTTCATTATTACTTTTGTAAAATTATAAAACTAAAAACCTTTATGTAACTTTAGTTATTTTAAGTTATTAAGAAACAAATTTCTTATAAAAAATATTTTGAAAATGTTTTGTCCGATTATATTTGAAAGTTTTCAACGGCTTTACATGATACCATAAAATATCATACTAAGTGCGAGTGTGCTTGTAATCCGACTGTACGTATTTGGCAGTATAAGCGATTTCAATTTTAGATAGCGCTTAAAATACTTATAATTGTGTATGAAATTTGGAAATAGAAATCTGGTATAAACGAAAATTAGGCTAAGGCGAAGATCATTTAATTAAACGGTTTTTTTTCTCTTTATTCAATTACAAAAAACAAAAGCGTCTTTATTTGTCAAGACTTCTAAAAATAAAAGTAAGTCATTCTTCAAATATCTTCTTCCCAGTAGAGCCTGTAAATCCAGGAGGGTCAAAATTGAATTTGAATTATTGATTTTAAATAATATTTTTGAACTATATATGTTTTTGTTGTAAATTTAATATTAATTGAGATTATTGATATATAGTTGGAGGATTCAAGAGTGTCTCTGTACTAAAGCGAAAGCAATACCCAAAACTTTAGATGTAACTGTTGAAACAAATAGAAATTACCTATAATTTTATATTATTAATTGTACAGTTGTCAACATATTATTGTAGTAAATTACTTACTTATTTGAAATTGCTGCCACACATGGCAATTGTGTGATGTTCTAAATTACGTAATTGTTGTTGTTTCAATAATACTTACTTTATAAATAGTTTCATTAAAATCAGGTTAGTCAAGAGAGTCTTAAAAATATTAAACATAATTGAATATAATCAGAAACCAAATAACGTGTAACATGACTTAATTTGTTAAATTACATACTTGTATGAATTTTAGAATGCTGTGTCGCAAATCGTTTGTTACGCAAGAGCGCGCCACAACATTTTGTTGGTAAATTGCCAGGATTTCGAAAGCATAATGAAGTGATTTTTCTAAGCATATTTATTTCTCGAACCTCCCACTTTATGTAAACAAAGTGCCGTTTTGAAACTTAGAAAATAGTATTATACATTTTAACGTGTTTTTACTAACTCGCTTTCAACCAACATTTTCCATTTAGAATTTGTTGGTTCTTCGAGTCTGGGTGTATATATGTATTTAAGTATATATTTAAAACTATATATGTATATATTTACCAGTTGTCCGTCACCCATAACACATTAAGTTACTTACTTTGGGGATGGACGACCGTGTGTGTAAATGTCCCATATATTTATTTATTTATTTTAGTTGCCTTCACGTGCGATTCATATCAAAATTATACCTTTTTATATTTGATTTTGAATATATTTTATTACCTTTGTTTTTTGTATACCAAAAATACTTTATTTGTTTGTGTTGTCAAAAAAATAATGCGTAAAAATCTGCGTCATTTGCTCATACTTATGTTTAAGACTTTTAAAAACATCCTCATAAAATACAAATGATGTCAGGATTTAGTGTAGTTTGTTACCGTCTAGTATTCCACAATTATTTTTATCAGAAATGCTTACTTTAATTGTATTTAATCAGAAAAAGCAAAAGAACAAAAGAAAATCTATTCTTATAAGCAGTTTCCGGTGTACTCTACGCCAAATTAGTTAAATTTTAATGGAGATACTGAAAAATCTTCGACGATACAAAAACTTATTGTAAATGTTTCACATATTACTGAACTGCCCAATTAGGTGTGCTTAGTCATTGCTTATCTCAATATTGAGGCTTATCTTCGTGATAAGCTTAAATAATGCATTAATGCGAATAAGCTATTATCGGTTGCAACCGAAATCCTATCCTTACTGCAATAAAACATAATATTAATGTACGTTGGATAATGTTTTTTAGTATATGTACATGAGTAATCCAATGAGTAATACAAGTTTCCATTAAAACTTATGTGTCTTATTGATAATTGCAATTTATCACACGCTTTTCGGTGAAGGAAAACATCGTGAGGAAACCTGCATATCTCTAGAGAATTCTAGGGATATGTGTAACCTACCAATCCGCATTGGAGCAGCGTGGTAGGTCTTAGCTCCAAACCTTCTCTCCAAAAACGGAAAGAGGAGGCCTTAGCCCAGCAGTGGGCATAGTAACAGGCCGCTACTACTACATGAGTAAAGAGCCTTTATTTCGGTTAAGGTTAAGGTTTTCTAGTGGTCGATACAGAACTAAATTGTAAATTGCTTTTATTTGCAGTGTAAATTTACCATTAGCCATTTAACTATAGGTAATTTTTTATTTACCACATATAAATTGCCTTATCGAGTTATGTCTTAATTTTAATAAAGTAAGAAACTGCTACATACGAGTCTGCCAACATATTTTTATTATTACAAAACAAACTAAATCTTAAAGTCAAATTCTAAATATTCAAATTTTAAGTTTCAAAGAGAATAAAATGTAGGAATAATATCACTTACCGAAACTTACACAGCCTAACGAAAATAACTTAATACTAGGTCCTTACATATGAAATTGGCGTTTTGTCGTACTGGCCACTTTGATCTCAAATATTACCTTTATGGTTAGGAATTCCAAATTCAAATTCATACAGCTATTTACTCATGCATTTGTGTTTCAAACCCCCTAATTCATTTGTTTTTTCTTCTTTTGTTTTTTTCTTTGTGTCACTCTGTTTACAAAATGGAAAACATGAAATATCGCGTTATTTACGAGTATGAGTTCCACCGTGGCACCAGTGCTGCAGAAACGGCTCGAAAGATTAATGATGTGTATGGTGACGGTGTCGCAAAAGAAAACGCAGTGCGTTTTTGGTTCCAACGTTTTCGTTCTGGAAATTTCGACCTGCAGAACAAGCCTCGTGGACGGCCGGAGACCAAAGTTGATAATGAAGAATTGAAGGCTATTGTGGAAGCGGATCCATCGCAAACCACGTCCGAGTTAGCTGCAGGCTCCGGTGTTAGTGATAAAACTATTCTAATCCACTTGAAGCAAATTGGGAAGCTGAAAAAGCTAGAAAGGTGGGTACCTCATGAATTGAGTGAAGCAGACCGACAAATGCGCGTCGACTGCTGCGTTACGTTACTCAACCGGTACAATAATGAAGGAATTTTAAATCGAATCATTACCTGTGATGAAAAGAGGATCCTCTACGATAATCGGAAGCGCTCATCGCAATGGCTGAACCCTGGCGAACCAGCTAAATACTGCCCTAAGCGAAAATTGACTAAAAAAAAGTTGCTTGTAAGTGTTTGGTGGACTAGTGCCGGTGTCGTTCAGTACAGCTTTCTTAAATCTGGCCAGACGATTACGGCAGATATCTGTTGTCAGCAACTGCAAACTATGATGGAAAAGCTAGCTAACATACAACCGAGGCTGGTCAATCGCTCTAGGCCACTGCTGCTTCAGGACAACGCTAGACCACACACTGCACAACAGACGGCTACCAAATCAGAAGAGCTTCAATTAGAATGTCTTAGACATCCACCGTACTTTCCGGACCTTGCTCCAACAGATTACCATTTTTTTCGCAATTTGGATAACTACTTGCAAGGAAAAAAATTCAACTCCGATGGTGCAGTCCAAACCGCCTTCAAAGATTTTATTGATTCCCGCCCGAATGGTTTTTTTAGTAAGGGGATCAATGAACTACCTATGAGATGGCAAAAGTGCATACATAGCAATGGTACATACTTTGATTAATTAAATATATTTCATTAAAAAAAAAAACGACTTTATGTTCCTCCCATAGAAAACGCCATTTTCATATGTAAGGACCTAATATTACGGAATTTGACAAGTTGCTTAACTTATCAAAAGCAATGCGCGCATAAGAACTTTATTTGGTAACTTTGTAAATGTCCAACACGTTTTCGAAATTGTTACTTTAAGTTTTAGGATTAATATCAAAGTAGGATTTCGAAGTTTCATACCGGGATATGAAGATGAACTTCATGACTCGGAGGAATGTAGTTTCAGTAGCAGATTTAATTACTTCCCGTTTAGGGAAGTTAAAGTTAAGCCGGTCTATGATCTATCTCTTGCAGATAGTCAGCAGATTTATAAATCTACATACTAAAGAGCGTATGTACTTACATGAACCTACATCATTTGTCATGTTAAATGTAGCATATAATTTTGTTACAATAAATGAGTTTTTGGTGAAAATTTTTAATGCCATTCTAAAACTATTCACAGCTAGAAATTGAGATATGAGCTATTCTAAATAGTATTTTAAATACATTTCTAAATAAAATTTTCGTCTCATAAATGAAATAAAAACTCTTGTACAATTTTCACGACGCTTGAATAAGAACTCAAGTAAAATTTTTTCTTCTTATATTATACAAGTTTTTGATATTCCTTAAAGACCTCTGAAAGAGAAAAGAGAATTGTTAAATATCAAGTAAGGTTTTCAGTTTTAATCTAAAAATTTAAGGATCACAGGGTTTTACTCCATTGTCACACATTGAAGTCTGGCTACGCGGGTTTTATAACGGTTTAAAATACAACGAATTGCGTTGCTACTTAACTATTTCGCACAATATTGATATTTTATTATGACGTTTTAGGTTCATGTAATAAAAATATATTATGTAGTCTCGAGATATATTTACATTCCTTCCCCAATTTTGACTGGCCCGTTGGTGCCGTGGGTAGTGACCCTACCTTCAGCTCCGCGGGTCGCGGGTTCGATTCCCGCCGAGGGCCAACATTTTCTATATAAAATTGTTGGTTCTTCGAGCCTGGGTGTATGTTAGTATTTAAGTACGTATTTAAAATTATATATGTAGTATATCTACCAGTTGTCCGTCACTCATAATACAAGTAATAAGTTACTTACTTTGGGACGACTGTGTGTGTAAGTGTTCGATATATTTATTATTTAATATTTATTTACTTAATTCAAATCTTTCTATAGACTGGTCTAGTATGGATAGCGGAATTTAAAAAAATAGAAAAAAAAATTATAACGGATCCCTGTGTTCGCTGGAAGGTCTCCAGTTGGTATCCGGTAAATTTTTGAGAACTACTGTCAAAAATTTCAACTATTTTGTATTTTTCAGCTATTTTGATATATCCTCTTGGCTTTCAAAGCAATTTCATCTCAAAAAGATGGAATAATACATTATTTATCATAATTAAAGATGTAGTTAATCCAAGATTAAACCAAAAATGTTCAGTGAAATTCCTACTTCTTAATTTTACGCGCAAATATCTTTGTAGCATTTGCCCCAATTGGCTACCATAATACTTTATTCCGTCTGGCAAGAAGCCATTTAACGCGACGCTCTTGAGGTTTTATTGTTTATCCTTAATGTGCCTACTTAACGAACTGAACTTTTTATGGTACAGGGCAAACCTTTACCGAAAACTACAAGCGACATCAAAATGTTTACAAACTCAACGGCAAAAGCACTTTAGGTAATGTACCAGTTACATATTTTTTAATACTCAAACGTTAAAATATCTTATTTATCTACTATATGAATATGTATAATTACATAAGTACTTAATACAAAACATCTTATGGAACATTACATACATACTAATTATAAAACACCTTTCTTTCTATGAGTTAAGTTCTTAGGGAATTTGCTATCTTAATACTGTATTTTAATTTTTTTATCATTTAATTATATTTAATTAATAAATTATTATAATATTATATTTTGCTTTCATTTATTCATACTCTACACATTTTTTCCCAAAAAAACCTTACAGATAAGACTTAATCTATACTATATATATAAATATATATAAATAAATAAATAAATAAATAAATATATATATATATATATATATATATATATATATATATATATATATACTGTATATATGTATACTTATTATAAAACAAAGTCACCAAAATCTGTCTGTCTGTATGTGTACGTTTTTCTCAAAATCTGCGGAACTGATGTTTGTACGTTTTTTACTAAAAAAATCGTGCGATTCTGGAGAAAACTTCAGGGTCATAGTAGTCTCCGGAACTATTTAATCGATTTTGATGTTACTTTCACTAAAAGATAGAAGTGGTTGTGGAGAAACATATAGATTACTTTTATCCTAGAATTTTTACAGGGTCAGAATTTACACGGCTAATACTTTATGAAACCCTGTTTTCTATGCGGGCAAAGCCATATGCACATCTAATGTAAACTGTGTGTGTGACTGGCCCGTTGGCGCAGTGGGTAGTGATCCTGCCTTCAGCTCCGCGAGTCGCGGGTTCGATTCCCGCCGAGGCCCAACATTTTCTATAAACAACTTGTTGGTTCTTCGAGCCTGGGTGTATATTTGTATTTAAGTATGTATTTAAAATTATATATGTAGTATATCTACCAGTTGTCCGTCACCCATAACACAAGTATTAAGTTACTTACTTTAGGGGCGGACGACCGTGTGTGTAAAGTGTCCCATATATTATTATTATTATTATTATTAAACATAAAAAGATTTAAAGAAAATTAAAATGTTTAGTTCGACGTAGTTAAGTTTAAAATCTCCATTAACCATTACTGTGCAAACGGATAGGTTTGCAGGTTCAAAAAACGGGTACCAAAAATTATGTTAATTTATAATCACCACAAGCATTACGGCAAATAAAAGCATGGTAAGTACATCTGCGTTCCTGTGATATATATTGGATCTCAATTCTTCACTCCCATGAGCGACACGTAAATTTTTTATGATCTAATATGATAACAATTTTTTTTCTGTTTAGCGCACAAAATATGAAAAAAAAGTGTTTAAAGAAGCACAGTTTTGTACCTTCGAAACCTATAAAAACAACATTCAAATATTTTCTGATATAAAGAAAAGTAAACAAAAATTCACTTCGCCCAAGGTTTCAGTCTGTTTATGTTGGAATATTGATAAGCATCTATTTTATCTTCAACTCTTGTTAGGCAAAAATATACGATAAATCAAACAGAAAATAAACGCTAGCAATAAAGCGAACCGTATGGAGTACCGTAGTTAATGTTTGCGATTGAAATTGGATTTTTTGCTAAATAAAAGCCACTCGTGGTTTAATTACCTCAGCCTCTTGAATAAACATACACTTGCGCGGAGTATATCATATATAGAATTAATTTTTATCTGTTTATTTTCTAACACAGAAATATAATAACTTCACTGATACAATCGAATATCGAATATTAAATGTATTACCTTTAAATGTTATTAAACGATTAGGTGCCAAATATTCGAACCAAAACAAAACTTGTAAATAATATTCTTGCAACTAAAACTAAACGACCGCATAATTACTGTAAGCGTTTAACTATATTGAACGCCTACACTATTAAACTTAGTAGCGGCCTGTTACAATCCCACTGCTGGGAATAGGCCTCCTCTCTCCGTTTCTGGAGAGAAGGGTTGGATTTAAGACCTACCACGCTGCTCAATGCGGATTGGTAGGTTACACATATCTCCAGAATTCTCTAGAGATATGCATGTTTCCTCACGATGTTTTCCTTCACCGAAAAGCGTGTGATAAATTGCAATTATCAATTAGACACAAGAGTTTTAATAGAAAAACTCATTGGTGCCTGCCCGGGTTTTAACTCGTGTTCCCCTCGAAAGAATCGCACGGTCTCGCCGCTGGGCTATCACAGTTCAGTAATTATACTTAAGGTTTCAAATTACCCCTAATTTGAGTCATGCAAGTAATGATTATTGTCTAGTATCATAAATATTTACATCGAGATTATATTTGTTACTTTGGAATACTCAAAAAATATGAAAAATTGCAATAATCTGGTCGTAGTTATTAAAAATTTAATTATAAATTTTATTTAAAAAAATCCTGTTACTAATGACTGTATGGAAACAATAGAATAATTAATATTAAATCTCAATTGCATCATACCGCTTAAGGCATTACGAGCCCGCAAACAATGAATATAAATCGAATTTCCTTCAGAAAGCCATTAAAGTGTACTTTCAACGGCTGCTAACTTTAAGTTATCAAGGCATATAAATATTTACTTGTGGGGGTTGTTGTACTTGGAATTTGTCTTACTAGAGTGATTTCTTAAAATGCTATAGTCCGCTGTAACTTTTGTTTTATTTTTAGAGTAAACGTAGTCAAAGTCTTTAGGTCTTAACCTAAGGATGTAGGGATCCGAAGGCAATCGCGTAATTTTATAAAGGCTACCGGCATGGTTACACATTACACATATATATGACTTAATATAAATAGAAATAAGCAGACCGGGATGGGAAATTTAATATTCCAAAGAAAAGATATAGTTACGATTTTTTTAAAATTTTCTTTAAAAAAAATCTACATATGTGTGTAAATTTTATAATCAATATGCTCGTTTTGATGAATTTTAGTTTGAATCTTTAATCCACGTGTTGAAATTTATTATTAGCGATTGAACCGTTTTGAGTAGTCAATTTTCTAATTTTAACAAACTAAAATATTCTGACTGCTAAACCACAGTAACCCTGCTATGATTTCTATAAAGCATTAGAGCAATCGTTAAACATCTTTTTCTGTGATAACATAATTAAATTAAGGTTTTAATAAAAACTTAATTTTTAGAACATGTATAAACCTAAAATAACTAGTTTATTTGCGTATAAACCTATACGATGCGCGTACGACTATGGATCGATATTGCGTGATTCACTCTTGCAAGGTTATTTTAAATAATGCAAATGTTTCTCTGCCAATGGCCAATCACGAGATAATAACAATTGAGATGCTAAGCTACCGGGCTCAACATAATAACCGATTTTAACCCAACGTGTATTACTAAGAATACGAGCCTTGCTTAAACAATTGAAATCGTCGCCGGCCTAAAACCTTGGTTACGTGTCGAGTGAAAACTCTCTTAATAATGTTGAAAGCTTTCACAGTGAGTCTTTTTTGTATTTGCGTTCACAGAAAGTTACAAAGTAAGTAAAATTTATCTGAAAGCGCAGGTCTATAATTATAATATTAACAAAATGATTTCTTATTCTGAAGAATAGATCTTAACTTACGATATCACATAAAAGTAAAAAACTTGTAACATATCTCGATGGTACATTTGGAGGATATCCAAGCTATTTGCCACAATGCAATGGAATTGCCACTTAAGATCTGAAGACAAATTATGAATAAGTATATTTTATGGGAAGTTACGATTAGGTTATGACATTATTTATATGTAATAATATGTATTAAGTCATGTTCATGTCATATTATTCTTTTAGCTTACCTGAATAGTTAAGTTCATTGATAATTAGATTGGTTCTAAATAACTACTACATAATCCAAAAAGTAATGAAAATATTATTTTGCTATAATATGCGATAAATATAATATGTAATACTTAATATAGAGTGTACTATCCGTTCTCATACCTAATACGTGCAGAATTCCAGACTGTCTCCTGACGAAGCTTCGGCTACTGGGAAAAACGATTGAGATTGTGGTGGTGAATGTGTGCAGTGCTTAATATTGTTGTGTTGTTAGTTGCGGGTAGTGCATGCATTTTTACGAATACTGCATGTATCAGGTATGAGAACGGATACACTATACATTTAGCGTTACATATATTCTATTTTGTCGCGGATTATAGGCAAATAATATTAGGTCCTTACATATGAAATTGGCGTTTTCTATGGGAGGAACATAAAGTCGTTTTTTTAATGAAATATATTTAATTAATCAAAGTATGTAACATTGCTATGTATGCACTTTTGCCATCTCATAGGTAGTTCATTGATCCCCTTACTAAAAAAACCATTCGGGCGGGAATCAATAAAATCTTTGAAGGCGGTTTGGACTGCCCCATAGGAGTTGAATTTTTTTCCTTGCAAGTAGTTATCCAAATTGCGAAAAAAATGGTAATCTGTTGGAGCAAGGTCCGGAGAGTACGGTGGATGTCTAAGACATTCTAATTGAAGCTCCTCTGATTTGGTAGCTGTCTGTTGTGCAGTGTGTGGTCTAGCGTTGTCCTGAAGCAGCAGTGGCCTAGAGCGATTGACCAGCCTCGGTTGTGTGTTAGCAGCTAGCTTTTCATCATGGTTTGCAGTTGCTGGCAATAGATATCTGCCGTAATCGTCTGGCCAGATTTAAGAAAGCTGTAGTGAACGACACCGGCACTAGTCCACCAAACACTTTCAAGCAACTTTTTTTTAGTCAATTTTCGCTTAGGGCAGGATTTGGCTGGTTCGCCAGGGTTCAGCCATTGCGATGAGCGCTTCCGATTATCGTAGAGGATCCACTTTTCATCACAGGTAATGATTCGATTTAAAATTCCTTCATTATTGTATCGGTTGAGTAACGTAACGCAGCAGTCGACGCGCGTTTGTCGGTTTGCTTCACTCAATTCATGAGGTACCCACCTTTCAAGCTTTTTCACCTTCTCAATTTGCCTCAAGTGGATTAGAATAGTTATATCACTAACACCGGAGCCTGCAGCTAACTCGGACGTGGTTTGCGATGGATCCGCTTCCACAATAGCCTTCAATTCTTCATTATCAACTTTGGTCTCCGGCCGTCCACGAGGCTTGTTCTGCAGGTCGAAATTTCCAGAACGAAAACGTTGGAACCAAAAACGCACTGTGTTTTCTTTTGCGACACCGTCACCATACACATCATTAATCGTTCGAGCCGTTTCTGCAACACTGGATATAATACTATAAAAATTAAAGAATTCATCAATAAGATATAAGGAAATAAATAAAGGCGATAAACTTAATAATTTACTAAAAAATAATCTCGTAAAACTCATTTATATTTCCTTATTCAATTTTTTTCTCGTGACTTATTTATCGTTAAGATTCTTTTTAATATTTAATTAGCAAGTTCATTATTTTATAGGTTTTAAATTGAGTGGTTTTTCTAAGTCAAGGTTGGGCTAGTTAATAATTGTATAGTTAGTATTTGTTTATATGACAACCATCAAAATAGGCTTTTTTTAACATGAACACCTAACATACTTATTATGTATTTATTTATGTTATTTTAATTGGTACGTCTTTTAATTAGACAACTCAATTCAATGAGTTGTCGTAAAATAATTATGCAACTCATCCCTTCGCTTTGTAACTTTAATTCAAGTTTACTAAATTCATTGTTTCTTCGTCAATTTCTTCAATTTCATTTCAACAGAATATGCTTATCACCAGAAAATTTAATTTACTTTTAGTTCGAAATCATTAGTATATTCTATTTGAAATTTAACGATAGGTATGCGTATAGGCTTCTAGCTGCATAGACCGGTGCAATGCCTCGGTATGAAAAAAAAAGGTAGTACAAAAGTAATAATAAAATTATTTTGCTATAATCCGCGATACATTAAATAGAAAATATATATAGTGCTAAAAGTATAGTGGAAAATCTCTTTTTCATGCACGTTACATGCAGGAGTCGTAAAAACACATGCAAAAACCTCCACCACTGCCACCACAATACACAAGCATTACACACGTTCACTATCACAAACTCAACAATCGTTTCGCCCCGCAACCGAAGCATCATCAGGAGATATACTCCACAAAATCGCAAAATACTTTTGTATTATGGATCTCCGCAAAGTAACGCCTAATTCTTTAAATTTAAAAAAGTAGTAACTGGAGTGAATTTTCCAAATTTAAAGAAATTTTGTACAATTTTCACGTTATAAACATTTATTTTCGCAGTATCATAGTGATGAAAAGTTAATGAAAAGTGAAATGTGCTTAGAATAGAGAACAGAGGAAAATTATGGGGCGCTCAAAACGCCAAATAAATTTTTGTTTAAAATATAACTGAAGGAAAAATTGATGGATAATGTGGGCAGAGTGTTGGAGACTTTAATTAAATATTTACTGCTAAACATACCGAAGTGTGAAAGGTTAATAGTATTTTCAAATAATTAATTTCTATATTTTAATCTTCATATAATATGAAAATGAATATTTTTCTGCATGTACATTATAGACTCCGAAACGACTGGACCAATTTTAATGAAACTTTCAGAAATCTTTATGACCTATGAGATATCCTTTAATTAGACTTAGCGAAGCGGGCTAGGTATGCTATTATAGTAAATAAAATTAAAGAATAGATTCATATGGATATTTAATAATCAAAAAGGGCAAGATGACAGCTTCTCCCCGCATCCTGACGGCGATCCTTAGACTGACTAAAAATATTTAGCTCAACTTATTTAGGAGTACATTCAGAGTTGATCTTATTATTTTATACCTTAGACTTGCAGAGAAAGTAAGTAGCCCAATTAATAAATATATACTCCAAGCTATCAATCCTCTTTTTTTATGGGACACTTAGACACACGGTTGTTCTGTTCCCAAAGTAAGTAACTTAATACTTGTGTTATGTATGGGTGACGGACAACTGGTAGATATACTATATATATAATTTTAAATACATACTTAAATACAAATATACACCCAAGCTCGAAGAACCAAATTTTTTTTATAGAAAATGTAAAATGTTGGCCCTCGGCGGGAATCGAATCCGCGACCCGCGAAGCTGAAGGCAGGATCACTACCCACTGCGCCAACGGGCCAGTCTTGTTACACGGTCGTTGAGGTTTGAACATTGCAATCATGATATACTCGAGTAACCCTTCTTAATCTCTTGCATCATGTATCAGAATAATTGATGATATGAAAGTATAATAGCAGACCACTCTAGCACACATTAGCATCGCTTTGTACGCATATGATTTGCTCCATTTCACAAGTTCTGCATGTAATATGTTTCAGGCTAGAGTGTGCTCAGGCAATAGAGTTTCGATTTTGGCGATCACTTCTTAATTTAGTGATCATATAAGATTGACTTAGTTTGGCCTCAATATTTTTTTATACGTCTAAATTATTTCGAAAAGGAAAAACATGCTTTATACTTTTATCTATGCGACTCACTGGCCTTTTGGCTTGAGCTAGAGAAGCTAAACATTTGGGCTAATGGTTGTGCGGCAGTTTAAGTCGTTAATTTGTATCCAAGTTTTGCCTACGGAGTGGTTAGTGTACGAAGTGTACAAAGTGCAATTTTTTTTATCCGTTTTAACACCTCGGTTGATCGCCTCTTCGGGTGACAAAAGGGCTGGCTTCTTTTTCGCACAAAGAATCAGCTTAGCGATTCAACGCGGAAACGCTGCCATCATTCTTAGGACCATTCCACGTGGGCATGATTTGTATAGTAGTAGCGTGTAAGTAATTTAAGAAAGATACATGTACATTTTTGTTATAAATAAATAAAATGATAACATTCGGAAAAAAAATTGTCATCGCTTTGTAGGAAGGATATGGTAGATTTCATATTTCAATAATTTATAGAAGCAGGATTTACTTTGCGAAATTCCATTTTACAGAAACTGTAACAGAACTACTTTGGTATAATCCGCGCGAGTTAAGCGAATGCATACAAAGCTCATGTGTATGAAGTAGGTAAAGTTCACGTACCTTACACCACCAAAATCTCAACGATTGTTTCGCCCCGAAACCGAAGCATCATCAGGAAGATAAGCTCAACGATAAAATCGTAATGGTTATTTTAATATAAAACGATTCGGAGCGCTATGAGGATAAATATAAATTATGTTTTGGACTTATATTTGTTTTCGCTCGATGTAATTTAAAGTTTCCACTAAATAATTATCTTAATTTATTATGCTGGAAGAATCGCCATAAGTAATTCCAACTAGGTAATTGTAAAAATAATAGGATTTCTTCGTGAAGATGTAAAAAGGTGAAGGGATGTCATATTTTCTTTACAAAAAAGGCCCTCAAAAGGCTTTCGCGGCGCAAAAATGAAATTATGGATTTTATTAAATGGATAAAAAAGACAACGTGAGAACGAAACATTTAACGACATATTTATTCTTAATTATAAGAATGTATTCTTATAATTAAGAATCTTATTTTTTTAACAATAGATTTTAGAATAGATTATGTTCCCACAAAAAATTATAAATTATAAGTTATGAAATTTTAAAAAAAGCTTTTCTTGAGCTGTGATAGCCCAGCGGTGAGACCGTGCGACTCTTTCGAGGGGAACACGAATTCAAACCCGGTATCAATGAGTTTTTCTATTAAAACTCATGTGTCTAATTGATAATTGCAATTTATCACACGCTTTTCGGTGAAGGAAAACATCGTGAGGAAACCTGCATATCTCTAAAGAACTCTGTTGATATGTGTAACCTACCAATCCGCATTGGAGCAGCGCGGTAGGTCTTAGCTCCAACCCTTCTCTCCAGAAACGGAGAGAGGAGGCCTATTCCCATGGGATTGTAACAGGCCGCTACTTTACTACTTTTACTTTATAAGTTATATTTTATGTAACGTTTATGTACAAAGCATTGTATTTGAGCTGGTTCAAGGAAGTTCAAGTTTTGGAAAATACGTTTAGTCTATTGTAGTTTGGTTATATATGTGGGTAGTTCGTAGCGCGTGCAGTCGAATTCTGCAAGTATATTGAGCAATGAAAATCGCTAAAGCACTCTAGCATTACATAGGTTCTTCATCGCGGGTTTCGTAAGTTTCATCTATGAATTTTAAAGATTAATTCTATTGAAATATCTGAACTTCAAATCAGATTATAATTATTTGAAAAAGATCATTGAGCACTACAATAGTTTACAATCCAAATATTTTGTTTGGGTACATTATTATAAATAATGGCTTTCACATTGACACCTTGTTACTTCATTTTTATTAGACGCTACCTACGACGTACTTTAAATTGCTAATTTTAATTTTACAAGTTCAGAATTCTCGTAAAATAATATTCTTGACATTTCAGGCTTATTAAGTAAATGTTTGAGATTCTTATAGGTTATGCCCTACTCATAGTATTGAATGTCGAAAATTTGGGATATTCTGGGTACTTAATAGAAAGCCTTGTTAGCATTTTATGTTTTATTTTGTGGTATTATATTCTGAAATTAAAAAAAAAACAAATTAAACATTATCTTAATTGCATTAAGTTTTGTCTATAAAAACCATTTTTTTGTCGTACTTGAAACTACCTACTGAAGTATATACCGGTTCCCAAAAACATAAAAAATGGCGGGTGACCTTTGTACAAAGTCATCATCATTCTCATCATTCTCCTGCCCTCATCCTACAGTAAGTGGGGTCGGCACAACATGTTACAAATATGTCGTCATATGATTTGGCTACGTATTTTACGACCGGCCGCCTGCCTGATGTCAACTTACCTTAGTCGCCTTTTACGACACCTCGGTAAGAAATGACGGTGGTCTATTTTATGCAGCCGGATACCACACAGCATTTAACTTAGTCGCCTCTTACGACACATCGGTAAGAAAGGAGGGTGGTCTATTCTATACTGCCGGATACCACACGGCTAGAAATTTGTACAAAGTACAAGAGAAAGAGAAATAATAACTTCCTCATTTGTAAATATTATTTAGATTATTGTCGTTGAACAAATAATATTAAATATATTCTAGAACAAATGATGAATGAATATTTATGATGGAACTTACATTTTTTTATTTTTACGGGATATTTTGTTAAATTTATGAAAATTTTTAAAATCCTAATACTATTTAAATTAAACGATACTATTGAAATAAAACCATATGAGTGCGTTACCATTACTTCATATACATTAATATTATTAATTAAAGATGCAAATTGTTAATTATTATACAATTTATAGAATTAGGCGTTACTTTGCGGAGATCCATAATACAAAATCGCAAAGCTTTGCGATCTTGTCGTGGAGTCTATCTCCTGATGACGTGTGTAGTGCTAGTGTATTGTGGTGGCAGTGGTGGAGGTTTGTGCATGTGTTTTTACGAATCCTGCATGTAACGGGTATGAAAAAACGGATAGTCCAGTATACATTTAGCACTATATATATTTTCTATGTATCGCGGATTATAGCAAAATAATTTTATTATTACCTTTGAATTATTATACAATATAATGTGAACCATCCATACAAATACTTTCTCTGCGCAAGCGTAATACAAGTTCTTGTTTGCAGATTAATGTCTGTCAATTTCACTAATTACTGAAGCCTAAATTTGCGGAACGTGGTATGTTGGTGTACTGTTCTAGACATCTCTTGTCCTCCAGCGCGTACGTTAATTAATGACTGTCTATAAAATACCAAAAACATATTTCGGTAAATTTGTATCATACATAAATTTAAACTTTGCTAAGGCCTGACAGATTTATTTTAAAAATTAATGTTATACTTAGAATAATACTATGAGCGGTACTCGTTTTGTACTTCGTTTGGTAATTGAGTCTCATATCGTATATGCTTTATGTATGCTACGTGATGAGTTAATAGCACGATACGGATTATAGGTTAAAAGAATGATCATTCATTATCGAATGGCCCGTAGAATTTGGATCGGAGAGTTATTTTGAATTTGAAGACAATTCATATATATTTATAGAAGTCAAGCAGCAGTTAATATATTAAATCTTGTTAATATAATATATTATAACTGTGTTAAGTTTTCTGAAGGTTACGATTCAAATATGTTTCGAAGAAAATATATTATGGTAAACGTTAATTTTTCTTACTGTTGCTTCTTATATACTGACTAGCGTTTTAAACATTTCAATACGATTAGAATACCCTATATAATAGTACTAAAAAATATCATGATATGGACATACAATAGAATTGATCTCTCTTTAATTCATTCCATTTTAGAGGTTAAGTACTTATTCCGCATCATCAAAAGCATACTCATCATAGGTCATTCCCAAAATAAAGTTATAAAAAGCCATTTATCTCAACAATATGTCTATTGTTTACTCCAGCTCCAAAAAATACTATAAAATTATACACTAGAAATTTTAAAAATTCTAGTCTTGGATTTAAAGCTGACTAATTATGATTTGCTCTACACCATATAAAAAAGGTGTTATCCTAATAACAAACTATAAATAAACGTTGAAAAGAGATTTCTACAATACGCAAAATTAATTTTAGATTTAATTCAACCGGGAATAAGAAGTGAGAAAACATCATTAGCAACGTTATTTGCATAAACTTTTCAAACTGAAAATGGTATGAAAAATGTCTTGAATTTCCCGACGGGCTAGAATTACTTTAAAACGAATGTCTCTAGAGCATTCGCGTAGTTTTAAACTGTTCTCGGATCAGATATTTTGGCGGTAATTTAATTTCGTTATTTTAATAGCATAAATTCGTTTCGCAGAAAATCCTTTATCTGTAGTTTGTGAAATGATGAACACTCATTTGATGCTTAATAAAACTAAATTAAAGTTTAAATTCATGAAGTAATTATTTATTTATGTATTTTAAATATATGAGACGCTTACACACACGGTCCATCCCCAAAGTAAGTAACTTAATACTTGTGTTATGGGTGACGGACAACTGGTAAATATACCACATATATCATTTTAAATACATACTTATTTACAAATGGACACCCACGCTCGAAGACCCAACGAGTTGTTCATAGATGATGTTGGCCCTCGGCGGGGATCGAACCAGCGACCCGCGGAGCTGAAGTGGTCAAGACCCACTGCGCCACCGGGCCAGTCATAATATTAATATAAGTAATAATATAACAGTTTCATGGTATATTATTATTATACTTACTTTTGGCACGTGAAATCGAATTTTGAGAGAATCACTAATTTGTGACTTAATTTTAAATCTTATTAATGTTGGTCGTTTTAATTCAATCGTAGCATCTCCTTTGTGCAATTCAGCATTTTAAAGTTAATGAATGCTTCTCACAAAAGTGACCCATAAGATTTAGTTAGAAAATTAAATTTAAATGTAATTAGGTTATGATGGGGCTGGGCTATATCTGCAGATACTGAAAAAATGAAGATTAAAAAAATTCAAGTAATATTTTACGAGGTCTATTTCAGAAATGAAAATATGCATTAACATTTCTAACGGTGTAAAATCTTGCTGCTAACAATTTCTACCAGTTGTACGTGGTTAGAATAAGAATCACTAGAAGACAGTGATAAAAATCGGGCCCAATAGATTCAATTACCCTCTGAGGCAAGCAGGAAAAGTAAATGACTAAATTATTTCTAAACAAAATGACTCAACTCCGATAAATAATTTAATTATTGACTGGGACGCCTTGTAGACCTATGTCGCTGGTTGGTAGTAAAGATTGTATGGGGAGCTCAAAGGTTTAAATATTTCCTGTTTATATGGGCAATGTACAAATTATTACCGATAAGTAGTAACATCTATGTATGAACACGGTTACCAAATAAAATTGTTGTATAATATTGTCAATAAATATTATTGTATTGATTGAATATTATAAAACTTATAAATTTGTAATAATTTTATAGCAAACCTTGTTATAGATTAGTGCTTCAGAAAAAAATCTATTTGTGCGTTTAAAAAAAACTTCTGAGCAAATTGTGTTTTAATCGAATTTAAAAATCCAATCAGAGGTATAATATCCAGGCCAGTCAAATACTAGGTTTGCGGCTGAGAACAATTTGTAGTCTGATGTCGATTTGATTGTGGATGTTAAAACTGAGCAAGTACGATGTACTATTTTTTACTGCCACATCAAAGTGAACATTAAGAAGTATATATTCTAAGCATATTCTAAGAATTATTTCATCCCAAAATAAAATCTCTTTTTTTGATGTAAAAGTAACTTTTACTCGCTAAATTTATCAACATTTATCTTGTAAGACTAGGCTTTTATCTTTACAAAAAAATTAACAAGACGTTCTCAAATAACGAGTGCCTTGAGGCGCGGGGTGATCAAAATAAATTACTTTAATCATAAATTTAAAGCATTTTCACTTTTCCAGAATAACTAATACCAGTTTTTATAGTATTTAATGTTTCATTAAGTTCTATAAGCTTTAGAAAATTGAAAACACATACGTGCTAAATGCAACGTTTCAAAGCATTTGAAAAAATATTTTCCCAGTTATGTTACAAGTTTCGATTTTGTGATATGTGGTTCTGCGTTATTAAAGTATAGTAATTTTTATTTGCTCAATATTTTTAATATACCAATCCGCATTAGACTAGCATGGTTTATGCCAACCAACTCTCTACGACGGAGGGCGGCGACTTTTACATAGCAGTGATATAGTTATAGCTTTTTTTGCGTCAAACTGTATGTGTAATGTAATTTAATGAATTCACTATGTCCAGCTATGGACGTCCAACGGATGAGAGTAGATCATAGACTGGCCCGTTGGTGCAGTGGGTAGTGACCCTGCCTTCAGCTCCGCTGGTCGCGGGTTCGATTCCCGCCGAGGGCCAACATTTTCTATAAAAAAATTGTTGGTTCTTCGAGCCTGGGTGTGTATTTGTATTTAAGTATGTATTTAAAACTATATATGTAGTATATCCGTGTGTGTAAGTGTCCCATAAATTTATTATTTATTATTATACTTTAATTCGTTTAGCCAATGCAATTAGAAATATCCCAAATCTATCAAATTAACTTGGGAGTGATTGCTAAACAATATTATGCCAGGCTCAACTATTCAATTATAAAATCTAATTTCTATTTTAATTGGTTTCACTAATATAATAAGAGCTGAAAACCGAGCTCAGTGGCGTGCTATAGGTGAGACCTATGTCCAACAGTAGACGATAACAGTTTGTTGATGATGACTAATATAATAAGTAGGATAATATAAAGTGAATAAGTAGAGTACGTGCGTGCGTGTGCGTTCGTGTGTGTAGTGTTGGGTTTGGACTATGATAGACGAAAATTTTGGTGGAGGTATGTCTAAATCAGTAATATCACATAAGCATATCATATCATACCCGCAGTTAAAATGCTATCCTTTATAACGTGGGTAGGTAATAAATGTTGTCCTAGAGAAAACAAAAAACTAAATTGTCTTCTATGGCTATAGGTAATCAACCATATTTTTAACATAAGCATTGTACCATAGGTGAAGCCAAGGAGCTCAGCCAGTATAACATACATTGTTTTATTTTCTATATATAACAACATAAGATAAAGAAACAAAATGAAAATCGAAAATGATCTTTTTCAGCATGTTTTTTTAATCACGTCACAAATATGGATGGCTAAGATTAAAATAAAATTTACGTTTCTCTTGAAATTGCATGACTTAGTTTCAGAAACGAGCTTTGATGTCTGTGATGTAAATTTGCATTTGCAGATTAGTTTTATTTTACATGTGGCTAGTAATATCAAAGATTTATGATTTGGACAAGAAATATTATGCCGCTGTAGTTATTATGGTTTGAGCTAGTGAACCTTAGTGGAGATTTTCGAGTTCGCATCCCGGATAGGCACTATAATGTGAGTTTGATTGAAAACTTCGTGTGCTTTATTCATTTTCATAATTTATCGAGAATTCGTGGGACATTTTTTCAAAGCAACAGGTGTCATCGTTTTGACTAGCACTGAGATAGTAATATTTTATTTTTTTGAGTTAAATTCAATTTAATAATCATTTAAGAGTCTTCTAATGTAACATGATAGTACAACACTGTAAAGATATTTTATTGAAATATTAAAATATGTACTAACAATTTCAAATATATTTCTGTATTGCATGACATCATCCAACTTGATCACAGATGTTCTAGTCATAAGCGCTAACCATTAGGGAGGGCAGAACTGACTAACCGATATTGCAGCATAAATGTTCGGTATATATTATATCGAAGCCTTTACACAAGCACAAAAAAGCAATTAAAAAAGAATTTTAATGAAGCTTATTATACCAGTAAAGATTATGTAACTTATAAGAAAGCTTGGATTTAACTTGTAACCAGCTGCGTACTAGATTATATTGTATTTTTTTATTATCTTAATAATAACAAATATTATCATGCCAGGAGTATAATATCCCTCATCCCCCACCCTAAGTGGGGTCACACATTATGTTTCAAACATGTTGTCACATGATTTGGCTAGGTATTTTACGACCGGCCGCCTGCCTAACGTCAACTTACCTTATTCACCTTTTACAACTCCTCGGTAAGAAATGACCGTGGTAAAAAGAGTAGTGAGATGTATAACACATTTCTAATGGCATAGAGCAATTCACTGTATTAAAAGAAAATTACTATGTTTGATACCTGCAATTTGATTTTTACAATACATTATAATACTAATATATATATACATAACATTATAATACATTATAATACCAAACACGTGGTGCATCAGTCTATGCACATGCTCGACAAGATTATGCATATTTTTTTAAGTATTATTTATTATATTTTTAAATACGCCGTGTGGTATCCGGCATAATAGAATAGACCACCCTCCTTTCTTACCGAGGTGTCATAAGAGGCGACTAAGATAAGTTGACGTCAGGCAGGCGGCCGGTTGTACAATACTTAGCCAAATCATGTGACAACATGTTTGTAACATGTTGTGTCGACCCCACTTAGAGTGGGATAAGGGCAGGAGAACGATGAATGATTTATTATATTTTTAAAACTGAAATGATCTCGTATCTTATATTACCACCCAAACTCTGTCCTGCCTTGAATTGGGTGAAAATGACTTTCTTCATCTAATTGATCTACCTAGCTGAAAGTCCAGCTGTACCGGTTTGCGTTCCTAAGTTTTCAGTGACGATGAGTGAGATTTTTTCTTATTCATACAATGTTTCAGAGTATTAGCGTGTCTTTTATTATTATTTATCATAAAATTATTTACCCACGAACTGTTTCAAACACAAGATAACCGGCATAGATCACTTTCAAAGAAAAGTTAGTCTATTGTTCAATTATCTTCCGTGTTCGCTTAATTAGTTAATAATTTACAAAGTTTTTATTACATTGATAAAATATGAAGTAATTTAGTTATTAAGTTTGCCTAAGAAAGTTATAGTATCAATAATTTGTCTAAACACCCTTTCCTTTTCACGGAAAACTTTAGCGTCCACGTACGTCAATAAAACTGTTAAATATAGATTTCTTATTTGAATTTGCCCAATATAATAATCTTCTCCATATAATATAATTTCCAATGTATTGTGATACTAACGCATCAATAATAGCTAATCCCCATAATAGTATCTGTTCTATGCGGACTTGCTAATGCCACATAATTCCCAAGGATTTTATCTTAATCGGCTCGCGATTTAACTAAACACGATAGAATTACAAGGACGACAAATTAAGCGGAATTCCGTATTGCTAAATGTTTTTACCTAATGTATAATATTAAAATAGATAAAACTTTTATATTCTAATAAAAAATATTTAAATACATATAGATGTATTAAAATAATTTTTATTTAAAAAATAGTTGTTGAGATAATTATTACCTAGGTTGATGCACCAAGTCTTTTTGTATCTTCCTTTTAATAATAGCCATTGTGTATTCGGAATACTTGCAGGTGGCGCATACCAGCTTAATCGACTCAGTTCTATTGTAGCTTACAACAAAAGCCTGTATCCACTGTATCAAAGTTTGTATATATATTTAGACTTGAAATTACAATGCCTGTAGTGTTCGTGTATCTATTGTATGTCTTACCTATGGCATATGCATTCATAAGTATTATTACTTATCTATGGTATAGAAGGGAGATAGAATGTCATGATGGGAAGTGGGGAAAAAAGCTTCATAAGAGTTGCAGGAACTACGTTCCAAGGTTGTTCATGGGTTAGCAAAGAAGACAGTGGGTACGGAGCATAATCATAAATTCATTACACTAGAGTGTGGAAGCCAGCCTAAATTGATTTTCATCGACGATATAGAGATACCAAATAAGATTTATTATCGCCCTTTTTGAGTGTGATTAGACAAAGATAAGATATAAGTCTCATCTTCCCTCTCATTATTTGTTGTGACGTTCTCAATCACAGGCCGGGCTAAGACTCTCCCAGTCTAGTATTACAACTCTATAGACATACTATTTTACCATCAAAATACAGTAACTCCTTTACACAGCGAACTCTTGGTAATCTTAATTAAAGTATTTACCTAAATTTTATACTCCAACCGTGATAGCCATCAAGGCATAACTGATTCTCGTCATTATTTAACAAACAATAAATCCAATTTATGCATATCTTAGATTTAGTAACAGTCTCTATAATAATAATATGAAGAAATAATCATTCAAAAAACTTAAGTAGATTTGTAACCAGTAAAATTTTACGTCACGGTTGATTTTGTACTTAATTAATTACTAGTAGAGAAGACTTAACCTACTCGACGTGTTGCGAATCGTGACATGTTCACTGTACATCATAATTTTATTTGTATATTCATGATGCGAATAACATTACGATTATCAGATATTGTTTAACGGTTTTATACATATCTGGTAAAGTTATTAATATCTGTTAAGACCCATATTTTCAGGGTTCAAAGCACTCTTACAAAGTACTCTTATAAAAGTTTCGAAAAATCCGGAAAGTTTGATTTTATTTCATTTCCCATCCTAACAAGCTCATTATAGACCCGGTAAAGGATTATAAATAAAATACCTTCTAAGTATGACTACCGAAAGATAGAATTTCGAAATTATATGGCATTTTACAAATTTTTGCTAAAGGTAATGTCTTTTATATTAAATATTTTATGTTTTTATATAAGTATTACTTTATGTTATATAGTTGCTTGAAAGCACAATAAATATTAATTTATTTCTAATGATGGCGGAATATTGAGTTTTTAACTACACTACAATCTTTTTATTCACTTACAATTCGTTTTTAAAAAATCTTAATAAACGAGATTTACAAACCATAAACTGCTATGACATTTCGTTAGGTTTAATAAAATCGTAGCTCGGTCGAGAATTTACATTCGCAGTCGAAGTAACTAAATCACGCCGACAATGCTCGACGGTAGAATTTGTTTTCATAGTTCAGCTTTTTTTATTATGAAACAAAAATGTATACGAATGGTAGATTCTCGATATTTAACCGTGTAATTATTGAAACTTATTTGAGAATTAGTGAGAGTTTTTAATATCATAGAACTCTAATCCCAAAATTTATCGATAATCACATATAAAAACGCATGCTAAATACATGCTTAACAAATAAGTAAAGTTAATTTTTCATCTAATGGTCAGACTCACTACGCAGAGGTTATGTACTGTACAACTAATCCTTTACTCATTGTGAATTGTGATGAATATGAAATGTAATTCTTGACGTTTGTTCTTAGATTCATATTTTCTTCGGAGGCTTCAATAGCCTAATAGTGAGAACATGTAAACTTTACCAATATAATAATACAAATTTTTCTATAGGTTATATGTCCATAGGATTTACATTACAATAATTATTTCAGCAAGAATTTTATATTAAATTTACGGGAATATATATTTCCATTTCATCATGTAAATAGAAAAAAATGTATATACAATTTGCTTAGGATTTGTGGTACACTTAGGAAAAACGTATTTCCTTTCAAAATATCCCTTTGGGATAGCTCTGCGAGTTTGGGTCTAAAAGGAGGTTGAACAAAAGCGAAAAGGAAAAATTTACCCGCTATGCAGTATGCGTTCAAATTTATTGCTACATTGTTTATATTTATATGCTGATAAAGATCTTTAAGTTTCTTTTTATAATCCTTAAATATCGAATCATATAAAAAAATATCGTAATGTAATAAGAATAGTACCAAGTATAGTAGTTCAAATTTTACTAGCAGTTTCATTTTAAAGTTTTCTTCAAAAATTATTTAGAATGATTACTTCAGATTATTTTACACTAAATAAGGCACATATTTAAATGCATGTCACTTTTTAAAATTGGAAATATTGTAATGATATTGCATTATAATTAATATGCTAGGTACTTATTGTTTTTAAACTTTTTTGTTATAAAATTATACCAAAAGGGATGAAAAGCAACATTTATTATTTTGTAACAGCGATTTTGACACAAAGCTTTCAGTTTTTTCTCAAGAATAATATGTAATCAATAATAGAATGGTAGACTTTTGTTATTGAGACGCGACATGTTCTCGGCCTGTGAAACTCATGAGTAACTTAAAGCACGTATTGGAATGAATTAAGTACGTGTGGCTTTTCGTTCAAATAAATGTGACTTATAGATTGAGATTCTGAAGAACAAAACAATAAACATACAATCCTATTATGGAGATGATTCTTTGACAAATATCCGACTTTCCGCTGTTTGTATCAATATTGAAAAAATATACAAATACAAATCTGGTATTCTCCAGGCCATATCAGGCTCAAGTCTAGTTGATATGATCTAGTAGTCAAGCATCAATATGATATGCTACCATTGTTTTGAATGTTACACTTACCGAAAACAGCGCGCAAAAACACAGTTGTTAATGTTTTAAACATATTTATTTTACATAATTAGGCTGCAGTCTATAGTACGAGGCTAGAAGGATTTTTAAGTCCAAGCCTTTTTATCATTGTCTTCAATTGTAATGCTTTGGCTATAAGCAAATTCCTTCCACTTAACAATAATTTTTATTGTAATCAGTTAATGATTGAGTAAAACGTAAATCATGTTACAATACAACTCTCTAGTTCAATGTTATTTACTTTAAGTTAATCCTATTTATGTAACCGAAATTAAATTGTTTCGCTGTCGAGGCTTTCGCTGAATAATCACTTTCGTGTATTCTCCACCTTGAGGACGACATAATTTGTCAGAACAATAAATCAAGAATTGAATCGAGCGAGAACTAGTTAATGAGAACATTAAATATAGAAAAGTCTTTTAAACGGATTAATAAGTGTTAGAAAAAAGGCGGATCATGTGATATACACGGCTTTCTTTCCAAATAAATTTCTTACTAGACGAACACTACTGTGGTTCTCATAGTGTTAATTTTAGCGATGCTGAATGTATTTGTACTTAAACTTCTGTTTTGAAAGAATTTTCAGTTTTAATTAAGACTCATGAGCTCACCATGATCGGTATTGTGTATGGAATACGATAAATCTACGTGGTAAAATCTGGTAAGCCATCAACCAAATGATCTTAAGTTCCAAGCCTTAGACGGGGCAGATATGATACATCCACCTATGATTAAAAAATGAGTACTATATTAAAGTAACTCTCCAACTTTTACAACATTTTGCCCGCCTTTTGATTGTAAGTTTTATATACTACTGTACGAAAAAGGCAAAAGTGTGGCTAGATAGAGAATTAGGCAGCTAAGTGTGACCCACTACACTACACAGTAGCAGGAACCCCTATGATTTACATCTAAATTTATATTCTTACCTTCTTCTACATGGAAATATCGGAAAAAGGCATAAAAATAGGTGAATTATAAATCTAACTCATCAAACTATTCTATCATTTATCATTAATCAACCCCAAACTATCAATAGTATAAAAAAATATCTGTGAAAGTCTACATGCCTTCGTTAAAAATACAATGGAAACGTTTTGATTTTAAGTCATTCATACGTATGAAGTCAGAGGTTATATACTCTGTAACTTACCTGAGCATTTCAAACTACTGCACGACTTGTGGAACTTAAATAAACCTTACAAGTAGTTAAGTTTACGTTTAATGTTCTCAGGCTTGTTTACATATTATAGCGTCTTTAGACTAAACGAAATAATACCAGGTAAACTTTAACGTTTGTTAGTCTAAATTGTACGTACTTCCTCATACCAAATTTGTAAATAATGCGTTTTATTAAAAGGCATGTCCCTTATAAACTACTATACGACTGATAGTTCGCGTATTCCGAGAGTTTATTACATAATATATTGCGAATGCGACAGGTTCTTATCTCGCACACCTTTATCTGTCACGGCCAGGGATTTTTTAACAATACTCGTGATAAGTCAGATTCACGTTGCGTATATTTTTTGTGAGAACCTATTTATTTTTATGGATCAACTAAAGATGCTGTGAACGAAAAATTGGTATTTTTGTATTCCCCAAAAAAATCACGCCTAATATTAGCAAGCTATCCAGTTAGTCTTACTTAGACTTAGAAAGCCTGACAAGCTCTAAAAATATTTAAAGACGAACAATATCAAATCATTCATCAAACTTACTCGAATATAGTATTTAACAAGATGCCATTGAACAAGATGACGAAACGTGATACTATGTTATTCTTAAAAAGGGATTGCTAGTTCAATCCCAGGGCCAGAAGCTTTTTTTAAACTTCGTGCTCTATTAATATTTACAAATGCATTATGAACTTTTTTTTAAAGAAAACAGACATCACATGATGTGTCTTATTATAGTCTTATTATGTGTCTTATTATACCACCCACTGCGCCAACGGGCCAGCGAATGGGAGAAAACAGCGTGAAAAACTTGCAAATGTTTAGAGAATTACTAGGGTATGCGTCACCTATCAATCTGCATTGAAGTATCGTGGTGAGTTTCATTCTTAAGTCATGCAGAGGTGAAAGAAGGCTTTTTCACAGGAGTGGAAGAGTAATAAGCCGCCACTTCCTTTCTAGCTCTATAGACTTGAGTACATTATAAATTCGTAAACGCAACAAATAGTGATTCATTTGGAATTTGTGAAATTCAAAAATTTTGATTCTAAACCAGTTTTCTTACCTGTTCAAAGGAAACGGGTTTCCAATATTTATTAATATACATATTATATTATGTTTATCTTTGACGTAAAGTGCTGAATTAGATTATTTTAAAATTATATATGCACTATATGTACGCACTTTTTTTAGAAAATTATATGGTGCCTGGGAAAGATTTTCATAATATCTCACTTAGTATCACGCACTGTAACCGATTGGCAATTAAAACATATATAGTCCTGGAAGGCACAAAAGTTGGTAAGCACACTAACTTTTCTTTACGAATTAGGTCGTGAGTCAATACATTTGAACAAACAGGTAGCGTGTTCTGTGACGGTCAAGTAAGTCCCTAAATCCCTAAATGTATGTTGCACGCGACAGTAATGTTGATTATTTAGATCATCATATTATCAAATTGTATTTAGAAAAAGTACCATAGTAACTGAAAATGTTATTTAAGAAAAATATTATATTGGTAAGGATCAGAGATCGAGGAACAATAAAATCATATTTATTTTCATTATTCTTTTTTAATATATACCTCACCAAGAAAATATCGGAGTGCTCACGAATCTTTGACCTACGACATAGACTCCTTAACAGGAAGATTGTAACAATGTGGAGAATCCTTTTTCAACCAGGGTTGTATTATTTGCCTTATTGTTATTAAATTGTTTGACGGAAACGGCTGGGATTGATTGCATAATCAAGAGGTTTCTTGAGGTGAGCTTATGAGCTCATGTAATTAGGAAACCTCTTGATTATGAACTAAACGGCACACCGTTTAGTTCCAGTTCTTCTAGTTACGATGGCTGAAACGGCCTCCCGTTAGACCAGATTAAAGAAGACAATTTGTACACTACATATTGCATCTTCTACCAGGATTCGAACACGGAGCCTTCAGTAATAAGGAAACCATATTCCTAGTAATGTTATATCGGTGAAAGTTTATGAGTGTGCGTGTGTTTGTGGTAGGTCGTTTTAACGCCTTCACGGGCTTCTTGGAATTTTGGCGTACAAGAAGATATAAGGCAATAATAACACACGGCCAAAAAACTCAATTTCCGTCTATAAATAGATAACTTTAGTTATCCTTGTTTTAAACATACGTTTTGCACCACGGGCAAATCATGGAGCAGCTAGTAAGTAATAACGAAAACCGTTATAGCTACTATTACTGTGAATATCGAGTAGGTCCCGAAGTCCCTGAATGCAAGTTGGATGCGGCAGCTAAGTTTATTGATGCGGCTTACATTATGCAATAGCTTTTATGGCTAGCCAATTCATTAAGCCAAGGTATTCATGCCTGGCCAGATCACAGCAGCTTTACATATCCCAGCGTTTAGAATCTTAACTGGGATCAGCTACCATTATTCCTACCAAAGTATATCATATCGGTTCATTCATTACTTTTTAAGACCCTTCAAGTCACGTTCAAGAGCTTACCTTTGAGGCACATAGTCAATGATCAGGTTTATGAATCACAGTGAGATTTTTAATTATCAGACATCGTTAAAGCCGGTTATTAAATTTCAAATTATATATAATCATATGGGTCACATCTCGGAGATCGTGACCACGGTGGATGCAACTCTGCCGAAACGTAGAACCTTACACCAAGGTAACTCGATTTTATCGCGATGTGAGCCGTATGGTTAATATGTATGAATTGAAAAAGTTTAAAATCTAGGTATTTTATGTCTACAGGGTTACAAATAACAAAGTTTATGGTCTTCCTTACATTATGAGTGCGATTATTTCTTGAACCCAAAGACCGATGAAGAGAGGCATGTGGTGTCACCATTCGGCTAGCACAACTTTTGTTTTATTGTCTATAATATATAAATGTAATAAGAAATTGTTCTTACAACACGATGTGTTTTGATTCTTGAATACCATGGGGCCGTAAATAAAACTGAGATTTTAAAAAGGTGTGTGGTGGATACTTATGCTGAAAATCATTGCGATATAAGAATCACGCAAACTAATAACTTCAATTCTTATACTTTTAAAGTATATTGAATATGAATGTACTATAAAAATGAACATTATATAGACCTGTTATATTATTTTGAATTGTATTCCAATACTATTGTAGAAACCTATAATAAAATTTTATAACATAATAAGCGTACCAATTTACGACCGTATCAGCAACTGAGCTCTATTGTTACTGTATTATGAGCCGTGTCAATGAACATTTATTTGTAGATAACCTTCGTGGTGAAGATACGTTGCTCTTCTTAACAATTATTCGTAGGTTTAAATACTTATACTGTGTTAAGTATTCACGTTTCATTAAAATCTCCCCGAATCGCGGCCGGCTACTATTTAAAAGTCCTAGTGTGGATATCGTGAGAAAAGCGTGCATTGCCTTCTCTGACCTGTTAGACCATTGATTTTGAGAAAATGCCAGGAAGCGGATGAGGAATTCAAAGACCACAGTCTGATGGTACTCTTTGAAAAGAACACTCTTTTGAATCTGAATTTCGAAAACGGCTCCAAAGGTTTTCATGAAACTAAATAAGTATGGGGTTTTGGGTGTGATAAATTGATCTAGCTAAGTTTTATTTAAAAAAATATCGTTTTATCGGTATTGAAAAGGTGCTAAAATATGAATTGAATACAAAAGTTAATTTAGCTGTCATTTGCAACGTTGTAATAGCTCAGTGGGTAACGAGCGGACTAAAGAAGTGAAAATACACCAGATCATGTCTGAGATATCACCTACCCTTTATTATTATTTTTTATATCTTGAAAAAAATTACCGAGCAAGTCTCGCGGTCACTCAGGTACTAATATTTATAAGAACGATAAAATTCATATCTATAATAACGTTATTTATTTCAAGTTTCAGTTTCTTAAGGTACTTAAAGTAAGTTCATAGCCAGGTGTCCAATACGAGTATATAAAAAAAAAACATTATCAATGTCAGCTATAGTTTACGAATATCATTCGTTGTGCAACGCATTACAGCAGATCAAAGAGTTATTTGTATTTCATAATAGAGCAAAAGGAAGTGAAGCCGACAAGATGTCCGACCCTATTTCGACATGCGGTTTGTCGGCCGACTCTTCGAATAGACAGACATTAATGACTGAAAACAGCCGTATTCTTTTAATGTTACCTATTTTATGGCTTCCATGTGCTAAAAGATCCTTTTCACTGACACGTGGCTATAAAATAGAATACACGGTCCTATTAATCAATAGGTATGTATTGACGTACAGCGAAAACATTAATTTTTTAGAGCTTTTATTTGACTTGCTGTGATACACAGCAGGTCATACACATTGCCATCAGGTCATCACAGCTTGTGATACACACAGGTGTATGTGTAGGTGGAATCTTTCAAGTTAAATTTGAGCACTTCCCGGTGTCCTATTGCCCGGTGTCCGAAGTTGAAATTTACATACTGGTCTAGAAACGATGACAATGCATATTTATTCAAATTCAAATTATTCTTTATTTAAGTAAACTTGTAAACAAGTGCTTTTGAATCGTCAACATCTACTGCTGGTTCGGAACGCTGTTCCTACTGAAAAGAACCAGTAAGAAACTTGGCGGTTGCTCTTTTCAAACAATAATTCTTATCACTAGTTACATATTAATGTTTAAATTATTATTAAGATTTTCTGTATCGTTATCTTTACTCTGTCTTTTTTCTGTATCATTGTGTTACATTCTTCTTCGTCTTTTGTGCAATAAAGTATTTTTATTATTATTATTTATTATTATTATTAATGTTTTGTACAGGGTTGAAGAGAAGCTATATCCACGCATTCTTATCGTCTAGGTAATCTTCAATAGTATAATAGGCTTTCTGAATGAGCCTTATTTTAATAGTAGTATTATAAGCATGATACTGCTGACAGATTTGTCTCCAGACAAGCAAACTTCTCAACGGTACTGTTAGTAGGGACAGAAATTTTGTTATAAGCTGTTTTTAAAAGCTTTTTTAAGTTGACCTGCTTCTCGTTGTTCATTAAGAGTTCATTAGAAATTTGAGACAATTGATTTTAATACTTACCCTAAAATTTGGTTGGCCGCTGAAATAGTCCCGTGACTTACGTATGTAAGTAAAGCAATGGCTTCTTATTATCCCACTGTTGGGCATAGGCCTCCTCTCTCTGTTTTTTTTTTTGGAGAGTAGGATTAGAGCTAACCTCATACCTCCACGTTGTAACCACCTAGTACGGATTGTTAGGTTATAGTTACCCCAGAATTCTCAAAAGATATACAGGTTCCTAACGATATTTTTGTTTATCGAAAAGCGTGTTGTAAATAGCAAATATCAATGAGTCACATAAATTTTAACAGAAAAACTTATTGGTGCCTTGGGGTTTGACCGCCTGTGCCCCTTGAAAGAGTCGCACTGCTCACCACTGGGCTATCACAGCTTGTAAGTACTACTATAGAGATCTCAGTAACCAAGCAAGATTTAAGCAGATAATGATGTACATAACATATTTTAATGCAGATCTTGAGAAATTATTGTGTAGATACAGGTCGACACTATATTTTAGAATATATATGGAATTTTTTCTGTTGTAGATTGGGACGAGCTGAGAAAATAAATTATATTTGTTGGATAAAAAATGTCTACTGTATATTTAATATTTGAATTTTATTTTCATAAAGAGACATATATAAATAGACATAGTTAATAAATTCAGTATGTTTGTCCGCAAACCAATTTTTATGTCTTGTAATCCAATAAATATTTATACTATATGATTTTAGTGATACATCATTATTTCAGATTCGATGACGACTTAAAATTGTAACGATTTTCTATGGCGAAAAGCGTGAAGGATAACACTATACCACTATTGTTCAGTTAGTATTAACTAGTCAAGAGAAAATAATTCATTGTAGTAGAAAATAAAATAATTGTTTTATTGAACTTGAAATAGTGAACTTGTAAATCAATTGCACCACAGCTCTGTAGCGGTTGTCAAATAAATTAATATTAGGTCCTTACATATGAAATTGGCGTTTTGTCGTACTGGCCACTTTGATCTCAAATATTACCTTTATGGTTAGGAATTCCAAATTCAAATTCATACAGCTATTTACTCATGCATTTGTGTTTCAAACCCCCTAATTCATTTGTTTTTTCTTCTTTTGTTTTTTTCTTTGTGTCACTCTGTTTACAAAATGGAAAACATGAAATATCGCGTTATTTACGAGTATGAGTTCCACCGTGGCACCAGTGCTGCAGAAACGGCTCGAAAGATTAATGATGTGTATGGTGACGGTGTCGCAAAAGAAAACACAGTGCGTTTTTGGTTCCAACGTTTTCGTTCTGGAAATTTCGACCTGCAGAACAAGCCTCGTGGACGGCCGAAGACCAAAGTTGATAATGAAGAATTGAAGGCTATTGTGGAAGCGGATCTATCGCAAACCACGTCCGAGTTAGCTGCAGGCTCCGGTGTTAGTGATGATAACTATTCTAATCCACTTGAAGCAAATTGGGAAGGTGAAAAAGCTTGAAAGGCGGGTACCTCATGAATTGAGTGAAGCAAACCGACAAACGCGCGTCGAATGCTGCGTTACGCTACTCAACCGGCACAATAATGAAGGAATTTTAAATCAAATCATTACCTGTGATGAAAAGTGGATCCTCTACAATAATCGGAAGCGCTCATCGCAATGGCTGAACCCTGGCGAACCAGCCAAATCCTGCCCTAAGCGAAAATTGACTAAAAAAAAGTTGCTTGTAAGTGTTTGGTGGACTAGTGCCGGTGTCGTTCACTACAGCTTTCTTAAATCTGGCCAGACGATTACGGCAGATATCTATTGTCAGCAACTGCAAACCATGATGGATAAGCTAGCTGCTAAACAACCGAGGTTGGTCAATCGCTCTAGGCCACTGCTGCTTCAGGACAACGCTAGACCACACACTGCACAACAGACAACTACCAAATCAGAGGAGCTTCAATTAGAATGTCTTAGACATCCACCGTACTCTCCGAACCTTGCACCAACAGATTACCCTTTATTTTCGCAATTTGGATAACTACTTGCAAGGAAAAAAATTCAACTCCGATGGGGCAGTCCAAACCGCCTTCAAAGATTTCATTGATTCCCGCCCGAATGGTTTTTTTAGTAAGGGGATCAATTAAATTAAATATATTTCATTAAAAAAAACGACTCTATGTTCCTCCCATAGAAAACGCCAATTTCATATGTAAGGACCTAATATCATGTTTAATCTGACATTTGCTAAGCAAAATAATGAATATAAAATTGTCGTACGCACTTCTTATACAAAGTATTTTAAATTTTTACAAGTTTGTTTTATTATGTAGGTAGTAGAAAGTGCAGCTTTCAAGAAATGAAGGAGCAGATGCGACTTCAATACTGAATAATTCATTTAATTCAGTTAATACAGTCGGAGCACTATGTACTTTAGAAGAGAAACGTCGTCAGCCTTTTGTGATTTTTCCTGATAGAATTATTACATTAGTAACCTTTTTTAATGATGGGGAAATATAGTACCTTCTTTAACACTTTCTTAAATCTTAAATTATGTACTTGGTGGTTTTTCCTGTTCTCGAAATTGTCTCGGAATTTCTTGTATTGTACATTTTCCCAGAACAAAAGTTTCAATTATGTCAAATTTTCAATAATAACTGGGATAGCTGATTAGCCCAAAGTGTTCCAGACTTTATAGACAGATTAAATGACAAATTTTTTGAATTTATAAATATTAGTATAAATAAAAATGTTCGTTTATATTACACCATTAATTTTGCTTTAGATAAATATAGAATATGTGCATAGGAAATCGTATGTAGTTTGTGTTTTTGCAATTTAAGTACTTTCATCATCCTCCTGCCAAGAAATGGGGGTGGTCTATTCTACTCAGCCGGATACCACACGGCGGTTGCAATTTAAGTAATGTAAAATACATAGGATTTAATTTAAAGTTGTATTAGGTTTAATGTTTTTATTATCAACACTACTATATTTTATTTAAACAAAACGTTATTTGTGAAACAGTAATCTAATCATATTAATTACAAATTTTTCATATACTAGACGATGATATTTTTGATTTACTTACATATTAACTTATTCTATAATCTTAGTTTTAAAATCTACTAAATATTCGTTTGTCAGTGTTAATCTACATTGTAATTACATATAAGAAAAGTAATAATAAAATTATTTTGCTATAATCCGCGATACATTGTATCGCGGATTATAGCAAAATAATTTTATTATTACTTTTGTATTATGGATCTCCGCAAAGTAACGCCTAATTCTATAAATTACATATAAGAACTTAGTATAATATTATTTCGTACTCTCATTCCGATTTGGCGAAATTTATATTTACAATGTTATTTAATACAACTTTTATAATTATTTATTATTTTTTGTAGATTTAATCAAACTTTGTTTTATAAAATTAATGAAACGTTAAACGTCCTCACGTAAAATAAGTATAAAAATTAATATAAATACATTTGGTGGCAGTTACGTATTTATAAGTTATAATATACATTTAAAATTTTTAATTATACTTTATTTAACATATATAACGAAACCACCCCTCTTATGTGTACATTACCTATAATCAAAATTCAGTATATAAAAATGACATAACTTAAGATTTACAATAATATTACATCAAAAGTTTATGAATTTCATCTATTCAGACTTCTAAAAAAAGGAAATAGAAATCAAGTATAAGCAAGCTGTTTTTTTTTATTATCACATAATTCGTTTCAGATGGATTTGTTTTTAATTTTACCAAAGATTCTAGCAAATAAATTTTATATATTTTATCGGCATACTAATAATATCAAAAATTGCTACATTAAAAACCAAAAACTACTTTGTATCCATGTTGAATTCATTAACTACTCACTTGGCTTAAATGCTGGTGTAGTTTTGTTAGAAATAGTATTTATGTCTATATTGTTTGACTGAACATCTACGTTTGCTGCATTGAAGTTATCATAAGATATATATTGAGGGGGTCGTTGAACTTCATTTTTGGGTATAACTGGTCGTTTTTTCGTTTGTATGTATCCTAAAACTGACACTAGCACTATGAAAACTATAAGCCCTATACAACATCCTACAATTAGACTTAATCTTCTTGTTAAAACCTCAGCAATTCCCATGTATGTATTAGAAAACGGACTGTCTAATGCTGCACTAAATATTCCTATTGTGCTCACAGTGGTGCATTTACTTGTATGTGAATCATTCATATGAGATTTTAGATTATTGAAAATTTGTTCATCTCCATATAAATTTACTCCCGCATTTCCTGCTGGTGAAAGCGCTATTCTCGCATTGGGAGTTGAAGATCCATGAGCATTATCAAAATCGCCCATGGCGATGACGCATATTAAATATTTAGCTCCTGGTGTCAAATGATTTAATCTTGTCGTTCTAGCCGTCGAATTGAGAATTTTGCCTCGCACCTATGACAAATAGAGAGTAACATAGTTATTTCACATATTTGCTTGAAATAAATTTGTTGGTTGTATAAACCATTGTTATTAGAAGATTTAAACGAGTTCACAGTGCAAACGAAATAACCTCGGGCGAGAAACATAAATATTTTTTATGGTCCATTGAAGTGATGCACAGCCTTTGTATTCAAATGTTTGTGTAATGTTTGGTGTACCGTCTAGCTTTACGTAGCATATATATTCTCAAATTTAATAACAAAACACTTTTATGTTGACATTGACATGCCACTAATGTAATTAAAGTAATGTGCATTAACTTTTGTATTCTAAGCAGCTAGTATTCCACATTATGTCAATAAAATGAATAACTGTATATATAACTAGATATGTAAAAAAAAGAGTAAAGGCTACATAGATTTTACAGCTGTGTCATAAATGCTTTGATGTAACTGGATTCTTTGTATGTTATATACTTACGATAGTTGGCATCTGTTCTCTAAAATAAGCAACTTGGTAGCCATTTAAACCAGTCTGATTGCGACTCTGCCAAGAAACTAAAACTGAATAAGTCTGAATGTCCTGTATGGCAATACGAATTACGATGGGTAAATCGCAAAGCTTTTGAGATTTTACTTCTAAAAAATTCAATCCGTGCAGTTCCTCCGGATATTCACATCGCAATTTGTTACTTCCTTTTAAAATAATTTTGTAGTGATCGTGCATCCATCTCCAAAGTTCTTGTGATTCACAATTGCATGTCAGGGGATTTCCTGAAATGAAATGAAATGTAATTATTGTTGAATAGATATAAGTTAACATTAAGAATAAAGGATATATATAATATAAAATTAAACTTTTCATTTCTAAATTTTCTTTTAAGTATAAATACAAACTAAATATATTTTTTAAATATTCATTTATAAGCTCACCGTCATAGGAAATAGTTTTAATTTGAGTCTCAAGAGCAACTAACATTTTCAATTGTATTACTTCAAAATAGTTTCTGCTCAGATCAATATGAATAATTTTCTTTAGTGTTATAAACACATCTGCTGCAATTGTTGATAACCAATTGTCATTCATGTAAAGTTCAGTAAGACTTGGAAGATACTTAAATACATCTTTAGTTATTCTTGTAATATGATTGGAAGACAAATCTAGTATTTGCAAGCTCTGCAAGTCTGAAGTGAACTCTTCCAGTTCTCTAAGGACATTCCTTGAAACATTTATCAATCGTGCTGAATATAATCCTTGCAACCTTTCTCTCGGAATGTTCTCTAATTTGTTTTGGCTTAAATCCAATATCTCTAGAGTATGCAGTTTCAAAAATGCACCAGGCGAAAGTCTTGTTATAAAATTATTCGATAATTTTAATTTCTTCAATGATGGAAAATTTTCAAAATCCTTACTCGTTACAATCGTCAAATTCGTATTCGTTACAATTAATTCTTCTAATAAAGGGAATTGTTTGATAGGATATGTTTGTAACAATTGTTCTATGGTATTCGAAGACATATTTAATGTAGTTAGAGCTGGGAAAATATATTCTGATAATCCACTACTAGGAATGTGTTTAAATAAATTTTGCGATAAGTCTATTTCCTTTAATCCTACCGAATATTGAAGAAAATTTGGTGGAAGAACTGCGATCATATTGTTACTTAAATTTAGAGCTATTAAATTTTTAAGCGATGGAGATGTAAATCCGTTTAAAACTGAAATACGATTGTAGCATAAATCTAAGGATCTTAGATTTAGTAGACCTACAAATTTAAAAAAGTCTATGCTTTGTAAATGATTATAGCATAAATTTAAAGTTTCTAGAGATGTGATATTAAATAAGGCAACATGTGGAAACTCTGTAAATTGGTTACCTTTTAAATTAAGATCTTGTAGTATTGTCGTATAAGCAAAAACATCCTTATGCAAATCTTTTAGATTATTATCCGCTAGATTTACTCTAAGCAAATTTTGGTTTTTAATGAAAGTTGTTGGTGGTAGTTGCGATATATCAGACATTTCCAATGTTAGTGATTGAAGTGAAAGTAAATGAGAAAATGTTTTGTTATCTAAATGTGTAAAATTATTTTTTGATAAAATAAGTGATTTTAAGCCCGGTATATATACTTGAATAATGTCTTCCCATGTCAAAAAGTTCATTTTTAGTTCTAAGTCGTTTAAATTGGGCAAATTTCGTAGATTATCTGTTTTTATCGAAGTAATCAAATTTTCATTTAACCGAATTTGTTTAATTGGAAGTGTAGAAATATTAAAATCAAAAACTTTAATTTTATTTTCTGATAAATCAAGTATTTTTAACTTACTCAGGTTTGTAAAAGACTCTTTTGATAATTGTTTTATATTATTACATTTTAATAACAGTTCTTCCAAAGTTATAAGATTATAAAAAGTTTCATTGTTTACTTCATTAATTTTATTATTGCTCAAATCCAAATATTTAATCTTGTTGAGATGTACAAAAGTTTTATTCTCAATGTGCATTATACTATTGTTTTTTAAGTACAATCTTTGAATATTATTTAAATCGCTAAATAAATTTGGGGTGAGAACTTTTATATTATTTTGTGTTAGCCACATTATCTGTACATTTACTTGCCCTCTCAGAGAACTATTTTTTAATAATGATAAGTGGTTTGAACTTAGTTGCAATGAAACTACTGATGAATTTCGGTTTGGAAATATATCACCTATAGTATTCAAACTATTACCCTGCAAATTAATATGTTGAAGCTTTCTAAGTGTAATAAAAGCATGAGAATCAATATTTTGAATATTATTATTTTGTAAATGTAATTCTAAAAGTCCTGGCAGCGGACTGAAAACATTTCTTTTAATATGTGTTAGTTTATTATTCTGTAACCTAATTTCCCTTAAAGCAGATAATTTTGAAAATTCTAAATCATCTAATTCTGTGATTTCATTATTATCTAAACTTAATATTTCGAGTTTATGGTTAAATTGAAAAATATTTCTTGGAAGTTTTTTCAAAAAATTTGTTCCCATATGAAGTTGTGTTAAATTGTGTAAAGAATCGAAACAGTTTGGACGTAATAATTGCAAAGCATTATGCTCAAGATTTAGAACTGTTAATCCCATTGTATTATAAAACGCATCATCTGATATTTCAAGAATATTATTTTCGGATAAAAATATCTCAGAAAGTTGTTTCAAATTGGCAAATATACCTTTTATGTGATGTAAGTGATTATTGCTTAAGTCTATGGATTTAATATTTACATTTCGTCTAAACGTATTCTTATCGATGTTGACAATTTTATTTCTACTCAGATCTAAAATTTCTATGTTTTCTAACGATTCAAATGCTTCTTCCGCTATATACTGAATTTCATTACTAAAAAATATTAATGTTTTTAGATTACACATACTTTTAAACCAGTTTTTATCGATTTTAGTAAATAAATTAGAACTTAAGTCCAAACTGAATAAGTTGGGTATCGTTACATCTACGTTATCAGGAATAGAATAAATTTTATTCCAAGCTAATCTTAGATTCGTCAGTTTTTTAAGGCTTCCTAATGATTTTAAAGGAAAATTTTCAAGAAAATTTTCCGTAATATCCAACTCTGTCAGCGTAATGTCTAAGCTATGGAATGCGCTTTCGGAAATATTAGCTATCTTATTTCCCCGTAAATTAACTTTTTTCAATTTAAGATCTTTAAAAGAATTTTCTTGAATGTCTTTGATGTCATTGAGTTGAAAGTCAAGCGTTTCAATATTGAACAGTTCGGAAAAAGCTTCTTGCGGGATTCTGTTTAATTTACTTCCAATGATACTTAATGATGCCAACGAGTTACGAAGAGAAGTAAAAGCTTTGGGGTTTACTTTGTTTATACCGGATTGTGTTATTTGTAAATTATTTATTTTCACATTCGAAGGAAAAAAATCGGTTGTCAATTCTGTGGTTGATCGTTCTAAATCATATATTGACAAAGAGTGAATTGTGCCTTTAATTTTGATGAGTACATTTTTTACAACGTCAGGTGTAGCACTGGGGCACTCTAAAAATAAACCTGTAAAAATAAAGAAGAAGATAATTAACAATGTCAACGCTATTATCATAAAACAAAAGCATTTTTATTGATTTTCATTGACATACCTTCTTTAAAATTATAACATGGGCAAATAGGATTTTCTGTGAGGCTTGGACATTGTGATTGCTCTTCTCCTTGCAGTATCGGAATACAGATGATTACAAAAAGGGCGTGTATACCACATTTCGCAATGTGTGAGCGAAAATTCATGCCCATGTTTATTGAACGTCATCTTAATAACATTTTTCATACGACAAAAGTAAGCTGCTCACGTCTTCCTCCTAAAAAATGTAGAAACCTTTATGTAAATGTGATGGTAATCTTTTATTCTTAATAAAGATATTAGTATATTTTGACAGGCATAATATTTAATATTTAATAATATTATTGACTATAACCAATACTATTAATCCAAATGTATTATATATTCATACAAAGCCATCTAACTGTGAAGGGAGTACTTTTTTGAAACGATTTTAATTAGAATACCACCATTTTACTATTTTTTTTTTCGAAAACGTTTAGAACCTTAACAAAACGAAGCTTTCTTTTTTAAAATGAGGTAAAATAAATCGTTACTCACTTAACAATTTATGGTATTCTAATTACGCATTAACCTAAAATGACTGTAACGTAAAGTAAAATAAAAATTAGGTTTCTTTCTTCTATCTGGTAAATTCATTGCAGTTTCAAGTATCACCAGGTAGTTACAAAAGTAGAAGTAGAATTCTAATATGTGTTAACAAAAAATGATGATTTTGTTCCATTTTTTAATATTATGAATGGTCTAATAAATAATTTTCTGTTTATTATTATTTAACCCACGAAGTGTACATATTCATATAAGTAAATATATATATTCCTACAAGTTAAACACAAATATATTTATGTGCAATCGGGTTCGAAAATATTACATACCAGAATGCTTAGCATTGCGAAAAGGATGGTTTTTAAACGTCTATAATTAGACAAACGAAACGGCGTTGCTCTGTAATTGAAGTGTACTGCCTTGAAGGGGGGCTTAATTAATCGTTGTTTCTGTAGAGATCTACACAGTGCTGCTTCTTATTAATGTAGGCTGTTTATTTCATTAGGAGTTAACGAAACGTCTTGTATTCGTTTAATTTCTATAAAATTAATGAACGTCGTTTGATATACGGTCGTGGCGATTATTTGGTTAATTTAAAACCCATTATATAATTGCGCCTTTAATCTGTATTTACACCTGTAATATATTTAAAATGCCTTTTTTAATCTGCAAAGAATACGTATAAATTAGATTAATTCACATTTTTAATTAACATCTAAAGTCTCTAAAGACCAATTACATCAAAATGTGATTATCGCCTTTACTTATAAAGCGCTTTTCAGCGAAGGAAACAAATTAAGGAAAACTCCATATATGAGGAGAATTTCTGGAATATGATTAACCTAACGTGCACTTGAGAAGCGCGGTTGATCTAAGTTCCAACCCTTCTCTACTAAAAGAGAAAGTAAAAAGCTGTTACGTTTATAATATTTATTACCTATATCTTCACATATCTGCTCTTCAACATCTTTATGATAACACTTAATTTCAAACGGCATCCAAAGAAACATTAATTTAATCAATAATAAAATGGTGTTGTAATTAATCAACAGACTGATATAGAATAAAAGGTATTTATACAAGATAATTTTAAATTTTAAACGTAATACTTAGAAACTATGAGCATATGCCGCCGCGTCAATATAAGAGTTTAAGTCTTTAACTTCTCGTATGTTTTTAGTTTCTTATTAAGTATTTCCTACTTTTTGTTGTTAGGTTCTGGAAGCCAGAGGTCATGATATATATATAATAAAAATACGACCTTCGACTCCAAATGTAATTTTGATTAGTCTTTTAGTAACGAAAATTAAGTAGGCGTACAATTAAGAAGGGGAACTAACTAAAAGTACTCCTTACGAAGAATAACCTATTAAAACAAAGCGCTATAGCGGTCACAAAAATAATAAAGTACGAAATTACCTTCCGGGCTTACTTTTTTTTCAAAGCCCGCGATTTTCTTTAGAAACAAAGAAATATCCCATTAAATGAAGACAAGGTTTTTTAATTTGTCTTCCGCAAGGTTTTGTTTCTTATAATCCGATAAAAGGTACTTAATACATATAAGTTCATTATAACGCTAATGAATATATTTTTTTTATAATGTAGAGCATCTATCCAAATCGCAACTATCTAAATCTGGCTTATTTATATCAGATAGAGCGTGACCTATACATAGCCAAATCGACAATATAATTGTAAAAAGTACAATATCACAATATAGTGAGTAAAATTACAAAATAATAACACATTAATGTCCTTTAATTAAATTTTATCGACCTACAATTTTGTGGTTAATTTTGTAATAAACTTAATAACTGGGACACGATATTAAAAGTTTATTATCATTGTCTCCTCATGGAATGGGAAGTTGTACTCTGTAATCATCGGATAACGGAGTGCGTTAAACATTTGAGTTACATAAGCTTTCGGCATCAAATTTTTCATTCGAAAAAGAATGGTTACTACGTACTTAGCTTTAAATGCTGTTTCATTACATTCTTTAATGTTATACAAAAATTCTCGTGTCACAATGTTGGTAACCATACTCCTCCGAAACGGCTTGACCGATTTTTATGAAATTTTATATAAATATTCAGTAGGTCTGAAAATTGGCAACTATCTTTTTTTTAGAGCCCTAAGTGATAATGGTTGTCCATCCTTAACATTTTTATAGATACTACAAATTCCCTAGAAATAATTCATATGACAATGCAACGTTGGCCGGGTCAGACTTCGTTTAAATTTATATATATAATTTATATATATAATTTATTTATTATCCTCTTAAATGCGACATTTATTTCTTTTTCTTGTTATTCTACCTTCTTAATTACTGTATATGAAGAACTTATTAGTTAAAGTTTGAATTAGCTTCTGAGATTTGTAATAAGTCAATCAAATTTTATGTATGAACCATCGAATGACATCGTAGCAAGCGACGAGCTGCGATCTCGTTTACGCTTTTATGTAATGAAATAAAATAAGGTTGTTCCGATGTATTTTAGACCAATGTTTAATTTCGATATTCAGTAAAGAATCTTTTATATTCAACAAATATTAATATCTAAACTATCATTACTATGCTGTTATGCTTCCCATGTTAACTTATTTTTCTACAGAACCTGTGAGAAAATAGTATTTCGCTAACTAGTTATCAGTTCCATATAAATCACTATATACGTTTGCTATATTATTTAGATGTAAAAGATTATGAATTTTTTTTCTTCTCTCGTGCTAAAACAGGTGCCTTAATAGGTACAGCGTTAGATACTCTACATTTATAATTGTAATGAGAGATGTATAGTTTGGATATAGATTTTTTAGTGACAACCGGTTGTTTTAGAGTTAAGTTACAATATTTTCTATAAACGAGAACAAAATTAGGAACAGACGAAGGTACATGATCGGTTTTAAATAACGTTGTTGGTGGGTTAAGGTATATGATTGTATAATTAAATTCCGCAATCAATTTTAGCTTTGTCATCAGAGCAAAATATTTTGAGTTTGAATTTGTTGTCCATATAATCACAAAAGATTTTAACTTCCTATGTCGACACTACATCACTTGTTTCCTGAATACTGCTGCAATAAATATTAATTAGCGCGGGTTTTTTACACATGCATTCCTTTTTTGATTATTGCAGATGTAAAACATTATTGTTTATATCGCAGAATTGAAATATATAATACAATATATTTTTCAAAACCTTATGAAACATATATCATCATCCTCCTGTCCCACACTTTAAGTGGGGTCGGCACAACATATTTTGAACATGTTGTATCGTGTTTTAGCAAGGTTTTTTACGACCGGCCGCCTGCCTGATGTCAACTTACCTTAGTCGCCTTTTACAACATCTTGGTAAGAAATGAGGGTGGTCTATTCTACTCAGCCGGATAGCCGGATGGATATCTGCATAACTTATTAATAACTACAAACATTAAAATATCCCGCTTTTAGTATTTCAATAACATAACTCTAGCAACAGAGCATTGTGGTTAATTTTAGCCGAAATATAGTTTTGTCACAAATTAGAGTCTAACTTTAAAATAGACATCCCGTCTATTATAAAGTTAGAACCATTTTGAAAAGTTCATTGCCTAAATTATTCCTGTCGAGATTTCCGCTAATATAGTTAATTAGTACGTTCGGGTTGAATATCTAATTCAGCAAATAAATATATGTATAAGTGTATATATATTATAGAATGAGTTTATTACTATTTGTAGTATGGTTTTATACCTTTAGCTTTCATATTTTACACAACTCAGATTAGTTTTTGACTAAAACTTAATACAATTGTGATTCATGACTATGATTCTACTGTTTAGTGTACCTATAATTTCAAAAAAGTTGAGACCACAAATAAGGTTCAATTCGCATATTACACAGTGAAGTCTTTCGAGTGGCGTGTAGTATTTGGTTTTTATATAAAACTATTGTGGAAAACTACTGTATACTCAGGACATGGACACAATGAATATTCATCGACGTATGTCCGTCAGTTTTTACCCATTCTTAAATTTAGTCTTTTTGAAATGAATAACGATGTGAACCTAATTTTTAGAATTTTTATTGTACAAGTTTTATACAATATATATATATATATATATATATATATATATTGTATAAAACTATATATTTAATTTTTTAATATATATATTTAAATTTAATATTTATTATTAATTTTTGTGACCGCGTTCAAAAAAGTTTTTTTTTAATCTTTATTTTAGGGGATTTTTTTAACCGCAAAATGCAACCCCCATAGTAACTACAAACTAACTCTAATTCCTACGACTTCTGCATACTTTACCCAAATTGTAAAGCAATTTTGCTTCTTCTGAATGTGGAAAAGCCAAAATGCTTTTACAAATGGCAAAATCAACGCTTAATCCTAATTTTAACCTAAAATCACTCCTAAGATCCTAATTCCGCACACATTCCATGAAAATATGACATACATTTTCGATAAGACCGTATTCGACACAATTAAAAGTTGTTTTGCGGTAAATTTCAATAAAGTCTAGAGTAAGGAGGAGAGCAAGAAAACACTATTTTTTATCGCTCGTAGCGTAGACTAAGGTAAGTCAATCCACTGTGCGGTATCCGGCTGAGTATAATATACCACCCTCATTTCTTATCGAGGTGTCGTAAAAGGTGACTAAGGTAAGTTGACCCACCGTGTTGTATCCGGTTGAGTAGAATAGACCATCCTCTTTCTTACCGAAGGGTCGTAAAATACGACTAAGGTGAGTTGACTTCAGGCACGCGGACGGTCGTAAAATACGTAGCCGAATCATATGACAACATATACATAACATGTTGTGCCAATCCGACTTAGAGTGGGATAAGGACAGGAGGATGATGATGAACGTGATGTCATATTTAGAATTGATCTAAACAAAGATTAATTTTGGATTCGATTTAATAAGCGTGCGATTTATACCTATTAAAATGTATTTTTATTAATTAACAATGATGTACATCATTTTATGTAAAGTTCTCTCTGCTATTTAAGATAAATCCTGTGTTACGAAATAGTCTTTCCCGTTAATTACTCAACAATTAGTGCGTTCTACGGATAAACAAACTTTTTAAATTAACAGCAATGGCTTTCCTTCCTTTACTAATTTGTAGGTAAACTGACTTAATTGGATTTCATTCCACTGTAAATGTTGCGTGATTAAGTATCGGAGATAATTCTTTTTAAATACTTTATTCAAATTGCCTAGTATGTATGTGAAAGTAGAAGAAAGTTTAATTTGATCCACTTCACGGTGTCCGATTGAGCTGATATATTACATACTAGTCCAGTCTCGTGGTCGCTGACTATGGGCCTCATAAGAAAGCTCAGAGTCACTCAGCGAACTATGGAGCGAGCTATGCTTGGTGTATCTCTACGTGATCAAATTAGGAATGAGGAGATCCGTAGAGGAACCAGAGTAACCGACATAGCTCATCGGGTCGCGAAGCTGAAGTGGCAATGGGTGGGGCACATTTTACGTAGAACCGATGGGTGTTTGGGTCCTAAGGTGCTGGAATGGCGACCCCTCACCGGTAAACGCAGCGTTGAAAGACCCCCAACGAGGTGGACAGCCGACTTCAAAAAGATCGCGGGGAGCCGCTGGATCAAAGCGGCGCAGGATCGTGTAGTGTGGAGATCCCTTAAGGAGACCTATGTCCAGCAGTGGACGTCCATCGGTTGGAGAAGAAGAAGAAGTCCAGTCTCGATGACAATGTATGTTTATAATAAGCATGGCCTGTTGCTGCTACTAGACGATGGATCTACTCAACAGTTAGCAATAGAACATGAAATTCTGTTAAAAACATTCATAACTTGACTCGTTAAATGTTTAAATTTCTTTTGTCAATCATATAAGTTTATTGTCGACTAGAAAGACGTGCACTGCTTAGCATGTTATAGTCGCTCGAGTCTCGGCAGGAGACTGACTCTATGATACCCGACACCGCTCTTTATACTTATTTCCCCCTCTAAACTACAATCGACACCGGTTTGTTACTACCCCTTCTAAAAAATTTTTCTAAAACGATCTCTTCAACTCAATTTACATGAAACGGTTATGTGCTATTAATCTAAACTTTTCGGAGGAATTGCACTACCTTTTATTAAAAACCGTATTAAAATCCGTTTAGTAGATTTTGAGAAAATCGATTACATACAGACAGCTTTCGGGATTTTATTTTATAATAAGTAAAGAAAGATATTTATGATTACCATCATGTTAGTTTGTTTCACCTGACGGTCTGGTGTCTTCGAAATGGTTACGAGTTCCCACCATTAGGCTATCATGTCTATTTTAGTGCATCGAGCCTTAGAACACAATCTAGATCTAGATCCAAGTCGCTTGTTATCGTATATTATTCATATATTTCATGTGTACAAAAAAACTGACTTTTTTATCCTTCAAACTCGCAAATTAATCACTCTTTTTCAGGCGATAAGGTTTAAAAACTTTAAGTTATATATTTGTAGTTATGGAATACTTATCTGATGCAATATAACTTTTACGTTTAAATCAACAAAGAATTCGGTCCCATCAAGCGTTTAAGTTAAATCGCCTTATAATTACGTTAATGTCCCGCTGTGAGATTCATCACCGCTAATGTCCTCTAATTAAATCTTATCAAGCCCTCAATTTTCTGGGAAATTTTGTGACATCTGTTTAATACTTAGACTTGTTTTAATATAAAGAATGTGAGTAAGGATAGTATAGTTAATCGATCCGGTTGACCGCTAAGACAATTTGTGGCACTATGATTTAATTATGTTACATTAATTATTTCAATGAATCGCTTCAATGTGAAAATACCACCGAGAGTAATAAGAGATTCATGCCCAAAAGTATTAATAAAATTATTTTGCTATAATCCGCGACAATGCATATAGAATGTGTAATGCTAAATGTAAAGTGGACTATCCGTTTTTCATATCCGATACATGCAGTATTCGTAAAAACACATGCAAAAACCTTCATCACCGCCACCACAATACACAAGCACTACACACGTCACTATCACAAACTCAACAATCGTTTCGCCCCGCAACTGTAGCATCATCAGGAGATAGAGTCCACGACAAAATCGCAAGGCTTTGCAATTTATTTACTTTATCGCGGATTATAGACAAATAATTTTATTATACTTAACTTTGTATTATGGATCTCCGCAAAGTAACGCTTAATTCCCTTTATAATATATTGCAAGGTATATGAACGGTTTAATGATGGACTCGATCATCACCTCCAGAGGTCAACAAAACAACAAAAAAAACGCCTCATTTCTTGCCCTGCGGCAAGATATATCGGACTTCTTGCTTTCCGAAATATCGAGAAGATTAAAATGTTTCCTGTGATATCAACTTATTCTAATTTATCTGCCATTTATTTTCGAATATAATTCCATGTGCTACGGTTCAAATAACTTCGATCTTTAGTAAACTCATCTCATCAGCTAAAATCAACACAAATTCAGTTATATTGAAATTGGAAGTAAAATAAGAGAAAGACATTTCAAGAGTACTTCTTACAACTGGATAGATATTTTGGAAATTACAACGTAGAATCATTTATTTTTCGATTGGAAAAGTCGGTTAGGTAAGCAAAGATCGAGAGACATTACTCATTGAATTATCTTAATTGTTTTTCTTTCTTTTCCACTATCGAAAGGTTCGGCCAATATTGACGTCGAATCTTTAGTCTGAGATTGAATTTATCTGGAACAAATTAAGTTTAGCAAAAGCATTTAACTAATATTCAACGGTAACAATATTGTTGTTATATCAATAGAACTTAAATATAGGTTTTTAGGGTATAATAATAATAAATAGGAATAGATGATTTATACAAGCAGGCGTTATTTGCGGAATTCCATATTACAGGCACCATAACAAAACTACGGGTTAAGCGAATGCATGCAAAGCCAATGTGTATGAAGCAGGCAAAATCTACGAACCTTATACATGCAGGACAAGCCACCACCCGCACCCCAAGGCTCCTCCACCAGCAACAAAGCACACAAGCAGCACACACACCCACCACCACAACAATCTCGACGATCGTTTCGCTCCGAAACCGAAGCATCATCAGGAGGATAGGCTCCACGACAAAATCGTAAAGCACAATGTAAATAGGAATAGGGTTTTCAAATGTATGTTGTGCGGCACTACATTTTCTCATACAAAATAATTTACGATTAATTACGTTCTGCTTTTCATATAAGCGGCGCCAAAGTCCCAAAAATTTGAAGTAATACGGCGCAATGACGTAGCTTGAAAGAATTGGTGACAGGCTTCAGCCGTTTATGCACGTTGTTAGACAATGTACAAAAGAAAGACTTTTTTTGCTGACGTGTATATATGTTGTGTCATTTTGCGTTTATTTAATTTGATGTGTATTAACGTTGTCCGCCCAAAGTTTTAAGTTAAAAAATCTTACAGAATTTTAACAAAATATTATATACAAAATACTATAAGTAGTCTTTAGTTTAAAAGTAGTCATTTACTATCTCTATTAGTCTATAGTCTATTGGACTTTAAACATTTAAACTAAAAATGTATTTTTAATTAATTTAAAAGTAAAAATTATTAAATCACCGTTTACGTTTTAATTTAATGACATTTAAAAAAACGGAGCGGTCTTTGTGGACATAATGCCTAGGCATAACGCAATCGCCCTAGTCCGGACTATATCATTAATCATACATCAAGAAAAAGCACACATTGAAAAAATTAGGAGCAGATTACTTGCATTTTAAACATGGTTTTGGGAAATATATGGGCGCAGTAAATTCATTTCCCAATACCCAGCGATGATTTGAAAATTCCCAAAATAAAGTCATAAGAGAAAGTTTACGATAGTCTTATAATGGTTTTAATCAAGGTACTTGACTATGCTCCGAATACCAGGACAGTGGCATTTGAACGCATGATTTAAACGTATTAAATAATATTCATGAGGTAGGTACGTAAATATTTTACATTATTTATTTAAATATATACTCGATAGCATGCAACTCGCTGACCGCAATCTAATAATACTCCCTTCTTCGAATAAGATAAACATTTTAAATACTTATAATAATTTTATTCAAGGCATAAATAATCCCAAACAAGAAAAGGTCAAAATAAAAATATCATACCATATTACGAAAACCCATGTCTATTATTTATAATTCTTTGTTACCGCTCCCATTCACCTCAAATAAATAACTAAATCGAATTACCTTTTGGCTATGTCCGACTTTTCTCTAAGCATTTTGGAACAAAAATATAATTGGCAAACAAATGTCACTTAAGTTTACAATTCTTTTTTTGTGCTTACACAGATTTCTTTTACTTAGATTTTAGAATTTAAATTTTATTCAACCAATTCAAAATGAATTCAAATCAATTCAATTTTGGATTAGAAATATTTCTTGTAAAAATTACATTACATAAGCAAGCACATGCGAATAAACACACACACCTACACACACAAATAAACACATAAAAAATACTCTGGCGTTACACTAAAATCCGACTATAAGGAGAAACGAAACATACATTTCGTTCATTAAAGGTTTTAGATCTGTGGATTTTTTAAAAATACAAAAATAATTTTAGGTTTAAATTATTTGATTGTAAATTCGTCGTCATTGTCTCGTCAGTCCCGTTGGAATGTTTTTATCACTTTATATGTCATGGTCAATATGTCATGGTTTCAATTTATTTTAATCAACAAAAAGTACTATTAATTTTTATAAAAAAACATGTTTACGAAGTTGTAACCCTCATAATAAATATATGGAATTGAATCATTTATCTACATTATGTTGCTGCCGTAGGATTTACGTACGTGCGATAACTCAGTTTCCGCATGTTATAAGTTACACAAGCTAATTATGCCGCTTACTTAAATATATTAAAGTTAAATTTAAAAAACCTACAAAAGGCAAAGCAATATAGCATTTCTTTTAGTTGTAGCCGGAGAGGTAGTTATAGTTAGAATTTTGTTCCTAAAATATCTTTGCTAGCATGAAGCATGGTATAGTCAAGCGAAAGACCACCTACGTTGCATTTGATTCGATCGGTCTATCACACGGGTGATTTTTCCAGACTGAATCAGGTAATAAAGTAAGTAAAGTCAAAATACGGTACTTTTTTATGAATAAATAGTTTTTTATTATTTAAATATAAATAAATATGTGGGACACTTACACACACGGTCGTCCATCCCCAAAGTTAATACTTGTGTTATGGTCGACGGACAACTGGTAAATATACTACATATATAATTTTAAATACATACTTAAATACAAATACATACCCAGGCTCGAAGAACCAACAAATTGTTATTGAAAATGTTGGCCCTCGGCGGTTGATTCTTTATCAAATAGTCGGGTAAGATCTAAAGAAGTTGTACGCCTTCACCGACTAGGACACGGGAGAAAGCAGGAAACGAGAGTGTGAAAATTATAGTAAGTAAACAGAATCTTTACTAGCAACATGTCGTTCGACAAGTCCTCCTATGAGACCAAACCACTACATACGGTGACTTGTAAAACTTTATCTGAAATTCCCGTCTGTCCCATGTAACAATTAAATTTAATCAGGTCAAGCAAGAATATTATTTAGTAAAACTATAAAATTTACATATTGGATATAGTAACATATTATTTGGCATAAAATACCTTAGATAATATGACTCTTATCTTGTTTGTACGCCTAAAAGTGAAGTTTGTGGTTATTTTTGCTATCGTTCAGAATAGAGACTGAATTAGTTTACTTAAAACTTTACCTTTTAAATAATTTATAGAATTAGGCGTTACTCTGCGGAGATCCATAATACAAAAGTAATAATAAAATTATTTTGCTATAATCCGCGATACAGTAAATAAAAAATATATATAGTGTTAAATGTATAGTGGACTATCCGTATTTTCATAACCGTTACGTGTAGGATTCGTAAAAACACATGCACAAACCTCCACCACTTCCACCAAACACGACAAAATCGCAAAGGCTTTGTGATTTTGTCGTGGAGTCTATCTCCTGATGATGCTTCGGTTGCGGGGCAAAACGATTGTTGTTTGTGACAGTGAACGTGTGTAGTGCTTGTGTATTGTGGTAGAAGTGGTGGAGGTTTATGCATGTGTTTTTACGAATCCTGCACGTATCGGGTATGAAAATACGGATAGTCCACTATACATTTAACACTTTATATATTTTCTATTTACTGTATCGCGGATTATAGCAAAATAATTTTATTATTACTTTACCTTTTGTTACAAACAATATTCTATTGAACGATATTATGCATGAACTCTTTATGGCGTTACCGCGGCTGGATCAGGTAGCATATCGCTGGGCCATGAACAAGCGCCTAGAATAGACTTACAACTAGTCGAGTTCACCCGATTGCATAAAAAGTGAATATATATATACATTATATATATATATATATATATATATATATATATATATATATATATATATATATATATATATATACATTACCACTTACGATAGTTTACATTTAAAAAAATAAATTATATTTTAGGGTAAAAGGGTAAAATTTTACGTACATGAAACAAGATGTCATTAAACTTTAAATATATCCTGGATATAAAGTAAATTAGTAGAAATTTGGTTTTTACATTTTTTAGTAAAAAAAAACAATTTTCAAAACTACGATGACAATGAAACTTCAAAAGTAATAATAAAATTATTTTGCTATAGTCCGCGATACATATAGCAAAATAATTTTATTATTACTTTTGTATTATGGATCTCCGCAAAGTAACGCCTAATTCTATAAAACTTATTCTTATTGATACGCTTATTCCTGTTACAGAGACAAAGCCAAAAACGCTTGTGTTATTGAACCACACTAATAACCTATTGCATCAACGAAAAGTACTCGTATTCTTTTATATCACAATAAAAAAGTTGCAAAGCTTAGCGACAGTGTTTAATTTTTCAAACGAAACTTGTGCCTACAATAGCTCAACGAGACAAAGAGTGACAGTGTCAAGTTAGTGCTCTACTTGTAAAAGTCGCTAAAACAGAGCTTTGTTTTCGCCAAGTGTCGTCGTCGATCAAGCTAGACGAGTGGGTGACTGTTTTAACTATAGAATTCCTAACATCTCTTGACTATAGAGTTAAAACAATTTTTAAATTTAAACTATCGTGAGTAGTATTCATAGTTAATATATAGATACCGGCTATACTCACGTCAAATTTTATCGGATTAGCCCAACTAGTTTCGTCCGGGGAACTTGTTCATGAGCTCTTTACACGACGTTATCGCGGCGGAAACTGCGTGCAGCAGCTCGCAGGGCGCGCCTCGTAGATGGCTGGGGTTTGGGGGGAGACGGTTGCGGCGATGGTCGTGAGTATAGCCGGTATCTGTATATTAACTATGAGTTAAAACAACTTAGAAATTGGTTGAATTCTTGTTATCAGTAATGTCACAAATAGAAGTTAAGTTTTTTTTTATCATACAAAATGTGCAAGTTACGTCTAACTTTAATTGTTTACACGCTAGTACTATCTAGGCTTTTAGATTTTTAGATAATCTAATGACAACTTGAAGGATGACACTTCACTGTACTGTATTAATGCATAACGTATAGTGATCTCGTTCTTCTATATATCCTTTTATTTTCATTGCAATATTTACAGCCTTCAGAATGGTACATACTACAAAATTACCATGTCGCACCGCGACTCTTAAAATGTCATCCTTAGGTGTTGCCAAAATTTTTAAAAGTGATTAGGTATTTTTGTCGTTCAGGAATAGGAGATTCGCATCTGATGACAAGGTTGTGATCTCAATTAATGGCAATTTTAGAGATAAAACAATTTCATGTATTTATATTCATGTAGCTAATATTAAAAATTATCGTAGTATTATTTTTCTCAGCCTAACTATAAGTATTCGTCTGTATGCTACTCTATAACTTCTTCCTTGAGAACTAATTTAACTCCGAAATTTCATAGAAAAATCGTATAACTTTTACAGCAAAAATATTACGGAGTAACAAATTTAGTATTTTTTACAAATATATACTTTGTAGATGATGCAATAAAGTCATCTAAGATTAATTTATTTTAATGAATTATCTACTAATCGGTTTTTATATTTTATTAATACGTGCGAAGTTGGGAAAAAAGATGGATGAAAGAAAAGTGCATGCGAATGAGATTAGGATGTTAAGGTGGATGTGTGGTGTGACAAGACTTGATAAAATAAGAAATGAGTATATAAGGGGAAGTCTGAAAGTTGCGCCTATTATAGAAAAGATGAGAGGTGCAAGATTGGGATGGTATGGACATGTAATGAGAAGGGATGACAATGATCAAACGAGTGTTGAATATGAATGTGTGACATGCATATAAAAGGAGTAGTGCCAGAGTTGACGAATGATAAAAGAGAATGAAAGAGAAAAACATGTTCTACCGACCCCACTTAGAGTGGGATAAGGGTAGGAGAAAGAAGAAGAAGACGTGCGAAGTTGGGAATCTTCTGCATATGGAAGTGTTTCAGTCATACCATATCAAGTTTATACTTTTAATTACAAATATACACATTTTACAGCGAAAAACCCCTAGACAGTGACGAAAATAAAGAACCTAAAGGTAATTAATTCTATCAACTATCCCCAGGCGCCGAACATAGATGGAAGAAACGCCGCAATCCTATTTGATAGGCACGATTTCTTAACTGTGCCCCTACGATAGTACTCAGACCCATGAAAAGATGATTACATTGACAAATGGCCCGTCCCTTGGGCCCTGAGGTTGGTAATCTACTGGCAAATGAAGACCAATTAATTCTCTTATACATACAGAGATGATAACGCCAGCACTTTGTCTCTGTAATACCTTTTAGTTGGTAAATACATAATATTAACGTTATTATTTTTATATCGAACTATCTGACCCGACAGACGTTGTCGTATTTTAACTATTAAACATTAAAGAGTATTTTCTTAAATTTTGTAACGTTCCGCTAAAGTAACAATGTTATTTCTTTAATAAGAAAAAAGGTTCGTGACATAATGTGAAGGAATGACACGTTGTGAATAAAAAATCTTAATACTTATGTTGATAAAAGATAACGTTTCTATGTCTCTGATGGTATTGCTGTTAAATATACAAGGATGATAAGGCAGGTATATGAAATACGTGAACAAAATTCAAGCATAAAAAAATTGAAATTAAACAAAAGCGAATATTTACTCGGCTTAAAATGAAACTCAGAGAAATTATGAGACTGTCACATGTCATAACATGACATCTATCGAAAACTTATAGAACTTTGAACTTAATTAGAGCCTTTAAGCATAAAACTTTTTGTGTTTTATTTGTGACTGTATTTAGGAATATCTCACGTGTGAATTACTAGTTGTTATAATTGTTATAATTTACCAGTTGTTGTAATTGTAAAATAAAAATAATTATATAAATGACGTCTATAACGCCGTATCATAATTCACAGTGAAAACGTTTCTTCTAATCGTTAATTTTTTTCTTCACAAAGTATATAGCTGCTCGTACTTTACTTTTACTAATTAAGAGCTTAACACTTTTTGTCATAAAACTTTTTTGCAATTAGGTAGAAATTACTTTTGCTTCATTCTTTATACTTCGCTACTTTTCCTCGTAGTTGGAGCACGCTTAAACATACAATCAAACTCGCGAAGTTCTGATTTTATAACGTTGACTTTGTTCCGGAACTTTGGAAGTCCACCCTCTTCAACTTATAATGTAAGTTTCACGAAGTTTTTATTTACTTTTATTGGGCTTGTCTTCACAATTTTAATTTCGCTTAGAGAAAAGTGTGCAGAATTTTTTTTGTATCAGTAGCTTGAAGCCAGGAAACTGACGAAAAAAAAATTATACTTCATTTTTGTTAAAAGCCATTGTGTTACTAAAGATATACCAAACCTGTAATTTAATAGGTTCATAAATATTAAAATATTTTAGACTAAGAACTGCCTATGTGATAGTGTTATATTTTCGAAAAATGATTAATAGTACAACAAGTCAACCACGGGAGGTGGAAAAGTTTTACTCGTTTGTACTAATATTTTGTATTATGTGTAGTATGTGTATTACCAATGTAGGGTATATTGATTGATTTGTTGATATTAAAGATATTTTTAAGTCCTTCGATTAAGTAATATATACCGCAACTAGACTAATAAGGGCTTAAAAAGGATAACTTATATTTTATTTTTACGCTATAAAAGAAAATTAATAATAAGCTCTATATTAAGCTCTGGACATTGGAATTGTAAATTAAATGAGTAATAAAATGATACAGATACATAAAACTCAAAAGGGAAGCTAGCAAAGTTTAAATTTACTCAAAATAACAACAAAAACATGTTGAAGCGTGTCTTAACTTGATGAATAAACCTAAATAAGGGGATTCAGATGTGAATCACTAATGATGAACTGGACTGAGTGAATATTAAATATGCTCATGTCACAGAATAAAGACGGGTAGCAGCAAACTTCTTTCCAACTTTCCACTACCCATAGTACTATATCATAGTACTTATTTCAGCAAATTTGTCGGAATTTAGATTAATTTTCATGAGGAAGATGGTGAAAAGGATATTAATCTTTTATAATGGTGTCCTTTGATTTTTCCGTTTTTTATCTCCAATCAATCCACATCTCATCTAAATCCCGCTAAAATACCAAAAGTGCATCAAATATCTGGAAAATAATTCAAAAAATAATACTAGCTGACCCGGTAAACGTTGTTTTGCCGCATAAATTATTTCTAGGAAATTTTTAGTGTACATGATAAAAAAAAATTGTCCAAAAAATGAAAAAAAAAATTTAAGGGGTGGATAACCTTTATCACTTAGGGGTATGAATTAAACATAGTAGCCGATTTTCAATGAATATGCATTTAAAATTTCATAAAAATCAGTCAAGCCTAGAATTTCACATACTCGTACATCTAGGTCTAATTTTTTCCTCAATAAATGGCAATACTATAGTAAATTATCAAATAATAATTAATGATGAATAATTTCAAACAATTATCTATTCTGCTTTATACTAATTAAATACTATCTATTATGTAAATTATACGAGTATTAGTTCAATTATCTGATGCTACTATAATATTGTTCTATTGAATTGGTTATAATTAGATTGACCTAAAAACGAACTGGACTTGAAATTGTATTACAATTATTCTGTTATTAAAAAGACAAACTTAATTATTATAAACTTAAAACATGACTTTTACGACAGTCTAGCCTACGCATTTTTAATTATAATTGTAAAAAACGATTAAAAGTACGAAAGTAATTATATCAAATCTATATTCTATAAATATGACGGTAATAAAAGAATGTTTTAGTAACAATACAGCGAATAAAAGTGCGGGCATCCGCTACTCTGCTTACATGGCAATTGTCAAACTAAATATATCCCAGAAAGTCGAAAAACTCTAGTAATTTACATTTTTCCTCATAATCAAAAGTAGCACAGCCTCTTCACAAGATCGGCATGATCTTGCATCTTGAACCACATTAGTGGATGCTAAAACTTAGATATGTATATTTAATATTCAAGTTTCGTATTTGGATTTTTTCATTTATTTCTAAGATGGTCGAGAAAAAACTAAACTTATATAATGCAAGCCTCAGGACATAATTACAATATCAATATTACTTTGCTCCGTGACCCATCTTTATATAGCAATCGTCATGACCGTCGGTCTATTCGACCAAAATTTGAATTTTATTTTAAAAACACACTTGTAGATAGGACTAGAATAGTCACTGCGTGACAAACAATCGTTTTAATATGAATGTTTCTTAGAAATATTGTAATTTTAACAATTATTTCATTGTACACGAATATAGGACTGAGGTATTCCAAACTTGTCGTAACAAAATAATTCTAACTTTATTGTACTAGCTACATCCGTTGAAAACATGGCTACCAATATATTCTCTTAGAAACAACAGCGTATAGAGTTGCACTTACTTAACATCTGGACAAAACATAGTGCAGTGGTATTGCGGACATCATTCTCATGCTTGCTAAAGCTTCATTTCAATCAAATAACACAACTTCTAAAATTTCAAATGGCACAATCATATTAAATATATTCTGGAATAATCTTTAGCTTTCTTATGACATGAGTATAATTCAATTTATGCATATTCTCCTGATACCGACTACATTCAAACGCCACAAGATTGTTTGGCACAGAAATCCACAAAAGACAAAAATACTTAGCAGTCTTATTATTGATAATCATTGTTTTGAACATGGCATTATAGAAATAAGTCAGTATATTTTTCGTTTACCACGTATTACGGCTTCATAATTTTATTGACTTTATGTAATGAAAATACAAAGTAACCTGCTTCTAACTATGTTACTTAAACCTAAAATATTTTTACTCCATGAACTTATCTCATAAATATAACCTAGATTGTCTAGAATATCAATTACGCTTGTTAATATTTTAGGAAAATTTATGGTATAGGGAAAATCCAATAATTCTGGCCGTAAGTTATAGGTAGGTACGCGGGGCGTAGTTACTAAATAATAAAATTCCATAGAACTTTACGTAATGCAAATTTAAAGCTGGTCCGGCAGCTCCTGTTTATACGCTATGGAGCTCTTAGCCGCTTTTAATCGGACTGATGTTGATATTACCTTTACGAGAACTTCAGAAACTATCCTACTATTTTTAGCACGTATATATACATATACATACATACACGGTATATGTGATGATCTTTTATTTATGATATTAAGTCAGTATTTTACATCGCACCAATTCTGGAACAATATTACTAAACATTATTTAACGGTGGCATTAAATAATTTATACAATTAGGCGTTACTTTTCGGAGATTCATAGTACCAAAGTAATAATAAAATTATTTTGCTATAATCCGCTATACGATAAATATAATGCTAAATGTAGAGTGAACTATCCGTTTTCATGCCTTTTGCGATTTTGTCGTGGAGTCTATCTCCAGTCTAGTCTCCTGATGATGCTTAGGTTGCGGGACTAAACGATTATTGAGTTTGTGATAGTGAACGTGTGTAGTGCTTGTGTCTGTTACGGTGGCGGTGGTGGATGTTTGTACATGTGTTTTTAGGAATCCTGCATCTATTGACTATAAAAACGGATAGTCCACTTTACATTTAGCATTATACATATTTTTTATTTACTCTATCGCGGATTACAGAAAAATAATTTTCGTATTACTTTTGTGCCTTTAAATCTTAAGTTTTGTACCAGGTTCGTGGAAATCAGGACTACGTTCAACTTTCTAAAACTTACAAACCCTTGAACAACTTACGAATCACGTTAGAACTTAAAGTACTTAGCAAGCTACTAAATACGGGCACAACAAAAGAACTCGTATTAAATATATTATCGGCGTTTTCCCTTCACTCTAACAAATAGTGCTTATTCTTCTTGAGAGATAAATGTCTGCTGAGAAGTGCTGAGGGATGGAGGTTGTCGATTTTGAAATATCTGCAAACGCCTCGCAGGGATTATTGATTGGTGTTCATTGTAATGTGCCCTAATGAAGAACCCGGCATTAGTGCCATTTGACTGCATAAGTTGCTATAATTATATAGATTTAAAATTAAATCTGTAGACAAAAAGGTTTGTCTAAGAAAAAGTTTCGAAAAGCTAATTCACGAAAAACAGAATGGATTTATTCTTATCTGTAAGTTTTGAAATATTATTGTATTATTTATTAATATATATTCAAGAAAGAGGCATTTTCACTATCAAATTAAAATAGTATCTAATTCAAATCATAATAAAATGTGATCTAAATAATTATAAAATGGAATAGATTAATAAAACACAACTCTTATATTATTAATAATTAATGGAAGCAGAATATAATTTCAAGAGTTTGAAATAATCTAAAAACAAAAGAAACATTTTCTTTTAATATACCTACTGCCTAAATTATAAAAAATATAAACTTACAGGTGACTTGCATTCTAAGCAAAAATAATTATACTTACGAAGTTAAAGTAATCAACTCTTATGTCGAATTCCATAACGCCACTGGAATCACAGTAACCTTTCAGTATAACGAAAATAACGTTTATCCGTCCATAAACACACTATCGTAACGGAGCGCAATCGGCAAGATTTCGTAGTTCCCGGGTATTTTGGTACAATCTGGAGCGTCCGTCGCGTCCCTATTCCCGCAGCTTACTGGAGGAGAGATCTCAACGGAGTCTGCGTAATAGAACAACATTCCTACAGATTGCTATATGGGAATAAACGCTAATAAATTACCAACATCGTACACGCGTAACACGAACGAGCCCGTGTTCTTGATTAGTTTGAAGTCCTCGCTAATGTGTTTTATGTCCATATAAGGCTACACGATATGATACGCGATGGTTGGAACTTTCTTTAGGAACATACGTAATATATTGGCAACAGTCAACAAGCACAATAGTAAATAAAACTTACTGTCAAACTCATATTGATGTTTTAACTTATTATTTTGTTTTACAAAAAAAACCTTACAAATTAAAAATATAAAAACCCCATGAAAGCCGTGAAGGTACATTTTTTGGTATCAATAAATTTCTTCTAAATCGACAGTTTATTTGGACAATTGTTCCTGAAGAACTCCCTGAAACTCTGCAAAGGTCTTTACAATTATTACAATTATTCATAATTGTAATAAGTATAATAATTGGATTAAATGACCGCGTCTAATGGCATTGATATTACCGTCATTGCCTCACTCTTACCATAATAATCATTGCGTCTAAAAGTATGTACAAATATGTAGAACATTTAAATTCAAGTAACATTACATAACTAACATCATTTATAAAATCTTATATATTGATATGACGTGGTCTCATTACATGAATAGAAAATATATATACGTTGCGTATGTAATCATTATTAGCTTAACGAATAAATTTAAGGCAAATAAAAAGAATATTGCCCTTAAAGTTACGCATTGGAACCCTAGGTGTTAAAACAATGTGACGTTAATGTGTTATTAACTACATGATACATACTAGGTAGTTAATTGTAATGAGAAAATACATCTGGCTTATATACTATTGATTATTGCAGTGGAGCACAAAATACAGGAACTATTATCACGTACATTCTACTTGCAAAACAATATTATTTATCAATATCTCACGTACTACTTATTTAAACCTATACAACATGTGAGCTATGGTTTTGCCTATTAATTATTTGTAGTTGTACGTCACGAAGAAATATAAAATATCAAAATTTTAAGGAGCGTGAATCCCATTATCTCATCAGATTGCCTTCACTATCATAAACCAGATAAACCTCTTTAAGGTACGTTAAGCTTCAAATCATTTGCCTTGTCCTGAGACCAATGTCTAGACAACGTTCTACAGATCAATGTTACGGGCCAACGACATATCGCAAATGTCAAAAAAGGTGAATTGGCGTTTATATATTAAAATATTTTGTATTATTATTTTAAGCAGGACAATTAAATACATGTGTCGTAAGTCAACGGCCGCCACTCGTGTTTAGTCTAAGATTTTATTTATTTTCATTGCCTTTTTAATTTCACAATTCTCTATTTGCAGAGAGTTTATCTATTGCAAGCTTACGTAATAACCCGATAACACATTTGAAATAGTAAAAATAACATTTAAAATTTATATTTTATCATCATTCTCCTGCCCTTATCCCACTCTAAGTGGGGTCGGCACAACATGTTGCAAACATGCTGTTATATGATTTGGCTACGTATTTTACGACCGGCCGCCTGCCTGACGTCAACTTACCTTAGTCGCCTTTTACGACTTTTTAAGAAATGAGGGTGGTTTATTCTATGCAGCCGGATACCACACGTCATTTACCTTAGTCGCCTCTTACGACACCCCGGTAAAAAAGGAGGGTGGTCTATTCTATTCTGCCGGATACCACACGGCTTTTAAAATTTATATTTTATATAGTTAGTAAATACATATTATGTTTTATTTAATTTACTGTGGTATAAAGCCGCTCAATTCTGGTACATTAGATTAGAATTTATTGATTTCCTTGCAGTGTAAATTTCAAGAAATCGTCATATAGTTTCGTAAAAGTTTTTATTCAAATTCCCTTTTTATAATTCCAGCGCTTTGTCGAAAAAACTCCAATGACTGGAGTTTGGTTAATACAAATTAAAAACTAATTCTTCAGTGGACTTTTAATGAATATTTGCTGTTCGATGAAGCCTGTGTAATAGAAGAAGACGTTTCCCTTGAAATAATACACATTTTCTTTGAGCTGGAATATTCTTTGTATTTTACCGACGTCTGATAATTATTGTAATATATTTAAGATCATTTGCGAGGGAATAAAATAATTTCCAATTACTCTCAGAAATTAAATTAAAAATCGGGAATTAATTTTTACTAACTCGGGGTAGACAAGGTTAAATAGCCAAATTGTTAACAAATAAAAATCTTTGAATTTCGATTATCCGTTTATTAAATATCGAACAAACCAGTTTCATTAATAAGGAAGTTGCCAAATATGCTGTACTAATCCGTAGAATTTTTTATAACTCTCCGGTCCAGTACAATGTACCCCATAGATAATTGTAGTGTATAAAGGATATAGATCCGAAACTCTTTAATTTTCGTCGAGTAAAGAGAGGAAACCGTTTTATTTTCCGACGCAAAGATATCACTGCAACGTTACCGTAATAATAAGTCAACTACATATAATATATAACATATATATTGTAGAAATAAACTTTCTTTGAGAATTTACCTTTTACCGGTCGGTAGATTTTAAGAAATTCGATTACATCGACGGACAGTTTTTAGGGGCTTTATTTTATAATAATACTAGCTGTGCTAGCGGCTTCGCTCGCGTGGATAGCAGTGTATTTAATTGACATTTTGAACCTAAACATAAATTAATGGTTATTGTGAATTAATCATAAAAGATAGAGACATGCTGTTACGGAATTTTTATGTAGTATGTTTGTAGATTTGCAATACTCTATTAATTTAGTATATCTCAGTTTGTTTACGCGGCGTACGCGCCTAAGGCTCCTAGCAGACGACTTTATTAAAAGTGTTCGACCTTTTCAACACAATTTACATAAAAACGTAATGCACTGTTAACATAAACTATCTGGAAAAAGACCTTTTCGTAAAAACCGTACAAAATCGATTCAGTAGATTTTGAGAGTATCAATCATATTCAGACAGACAGCTTTTGGGGACATTTTTTTATAAGAAGTATTGTATAAGACGACCGTTATTTTAAAAATAATCTTTTATTATATGGACATTTCGTTTTAGTGGAAGAAAAAATTTTTTAAAAATTCTGCTGTATATTTAGGTATTATGAGGAATTATATTTTTCCTAAGAAGAATTTTCAATTTGTCATGTGTAATAATGATATTCCACTTTTTTATCGTTATATTCGATTTGACATAAAATACGTTTTCCGGCTCACTGACAAATCTAATGAATAAAGGTTTTATAAACAGCAAGTTTGGTGTCATGTTTTTTTTTATTTCATCCCAACAAAACCACCTACCACTATACCAAAAAGCTGTGATAGCCCATCTAAGGATACCGTGTGACTTACTACACACGAGCATGGGTTTAAACCCCGGGTAGGCATCAATGAGTTTTTCTAACAAAACTTATATATCTTATGAATATTTGCAATTTATCACACGCTTTTCGGTGAATGAAATCATAGTGTGGAAACCTGTACATCTCTAGAGAATAATGGGGATATGTGTAAGCTACCAATCTGCATTGGAGCAGCGTGGTAGGTCTTAGTTCCAACCCTTCTCTCTAAAAATGGACAGAGGAGGCCTAAGCCCAGCAGTGGGCAATAGTCCGTTACTTAACTTTACTTACTTTAAATATATAGACTTACTCTAATAATGAAAACCTATCTAACAATGTCATGTAATACTTGACCAAATAATTCTTTTTTCAAATACCTTTAGCAATATGGCTTTAAATTTAAAACTTTTATAATTGTAACGAAATAAAAATTTGATCATGCAATGTTAATACCCTCTGGTGAAAAGAGTTTTCCTCTTTCGTTATTGTACCTTTTTAATTATTGAATAGCAACACAAGCGTTAATTTGAATAATACGATCGAAGCAATCACACGTGAAAGCATCCTTAATTAAAATTGAACGCTATCGATGATTAATTTTGCAAGCCTCTCTGATGTAATGGAGGAATGCCTATCCTGTCAAGCGAGTCTCATATTCGATTCTAAAATAAATCAACACTCAGTTACTTTATCGTATCCAATAGCGGAAACCATCACCCCTGATCTGTGCGCAGTTTGACTACAGGATGGTCGTTTCTCGGCAGTACATAGAATTCGAGTTCCATTTATTTAAAACACCCAAGCTAGAGATACGGTATTTATTGTTTGTCAAACGATATCTGAAATCTAAACTAAAATATAAAGTTGATGGTGTTATGTTTCTTCTTCTCTTCTCTCCTTTTTCAACTAATGGACGTCCACTGCAGGAGATAATTAAATAAATATATGGGACAATTACCCACACGGTCCATCCCCAAAGTAATTAACTTAATACTTGTGTTATGGGTGACAGAACTGGTAAATATATACATATATAATTTTAAATATCCTTTTTAAATATACAAATCAAATCCGAAGAACCAAATCATTTGACTTTATAGAAAATGTTATCCTCCGTCGGAAATCGAACCCACGACTCGCGGAGCTGAAGGCAGGGAACTGCCAACTGTGCCAACGAGCTAGTCAACATAGGTCTCTTCAAGTGATTTCCACATCAATCGATCCTGCGCCGCTTGGATCCAGCGCCTTAACGCGACCACTTTGAGGTCGTAACTTCACCTCATAGTCTAATCACGTTGCGTTTTCCGGTGCAGAACCTTATGCACCTTTCGATGCAGTCATTCAAGCACCTTAGGATTCCAACGCCCATCCATTCTTCGTATTATGTACTTCACCCATTGCCACTTCAGCTTCGTGTTACGCTGAGCTGTATCAATAATTTTGGTACTACTATGGAGATTTAGGTCGCTTCATCGCCTGCTCGCGTACACCCGCCCGCATCGGTGTTATAACAACAATAGGAAATTCCATCTTGACTAATCCAGCGTGTATTGGTTGATCCTCTAAGACAAAACATGTATTCGCATACTGTGCATAAGAAAAGTTGGTTTACATATTATGGGATGTCCCTTACACATAAACGCGTTTTGACATTTTAGATTATATTTCCACTACTGTCCAATAAATTGGTAGAGTTTACGAGTATTTTGTATATACCTAAGTTGGCTTGTCCCAGGGGAAATAAGGGAAAGCAGGAAATGTGCTGGATACCTCACGCAAATATGTTTATAAGCCTCGGATGTTAAAAAGACTAGAAAATAAGTTTTTGATAGAAATAGTATAATATTGAGAAATCAACAAATATTTCCCTTAGAAATATATTTTTTTTTCTTTTAAATGTCGTTGAAACTTTTTTATTAATTTATGTATTTGATAAAATAAAAAATTTAATAAATGATGGATGTTTTTGCAGTGATATTTTATTCAAACACCGTAAATCCTAATTATATTACGCTGTTAAACTATGCACAATATTGTTTCCTCTATTACAAATATACTAGCAGTTTCGCCTGCTTCCCTAGGAAGGTTTATGTGTTATTGCGCAAAATTTCAATTAAGGTAAAGTTCCTAACATTAATTACTTTTTTGAAGGAATTACATATCTAATTTTTATATATAACGGAATATCAACAATGTGGGCAATATGTGGTTAAATCACAACTTTATATATGATACAATACTCTTTCTTCTTCATTAGTCTTCTCAAAAAATGATTTTGTTCCGTCTTTATGTATTCCTTTTCTTTTTAAATGCTTTTCTATTCAATGTTTAAGAATTAAGGATGGATAATGCTAAAAGTGGTGCAAGGAATTAATAATATCCCTTGATTCTTCTTTTAGAATATTGAGCATGACCTTTTAATTAAAATTGTAATATTCTTTCTCTTACAGCGATTAAAATATACGGAATATTTTACACACACAAGCACTCACGCACACACACACGCATACACAAATACACACGTCACATATCAAATTAAATTTTATTACATGTCTTTTTTGTTTACAGAAATAAATATTTTTTAAAAACATAAATATTAAAGATAAGATAAAGCCTTAATATATCAAGTTTTATAAAAAAAATGAAGGTGTAAAGCACATAGATTTCAAGGGATGAACAACATCAAGGAATAATTTTGTGTTCAAAGTGGATTTTGGATATTAATATTTACTAATAAGGATGACGAATATTTCGTTACTACCTGTTCCCAAAGGATAGCTGTATAATCCCAAACAACGGGATAAAACTAGAACAACTAATAACATTAAAATCAGGGGCGTTTTATCGCGGAAGGCATTGGATACTGCTTTGTATTGTTTAATCAATTCAGCAACAAACAAGTAAATACATTTTATGTTTCGTGTAACCCTTCAGTTGGAATGAATTTCTGTCGCGCATTTGCCGCTCACCGCCCCAAAGTTATTTACCTTTCATTCCGTTTACTAAATGAGTAGATTTATTGGATTAAGTCCAGAAAGCTTCGCCCTTAATTGGGGGCTCAAATATCTTTTCTGTTTTCTCAAACTCTGGCAGCACTTCAATAATGTTCTGGGTTCAAATTAATGTCTAAAATCATGTTTAATTCGTTAACTAACCCATTAGTAATTGAATCGTAATTTTAAGATCTTTTGTAGAAGAAAACAGTAGCTTTGTGAACCCACTGTACAGGTGACTACCTGTACAGTGGGTTCACAACACAACAGTCGTATCAAAATGAATGTTTGGCTCCTTTATAGGCTCCAAAACGGCTGGACCGATTTTAATGAAATTTTCAGACAATCCTCGTCGAAACCAGACTGAGCAACAGCAACGCGTGACCGGATATACACATACAATTGGTATTCATGACTAACCCGTTACCGTTATCAGTGACTCTGCCTTCAGCTCCGCAGGTCGCGGTCGCGATGTCGATTCCTGCCGAGGGTAAACATTTTTGATTCTTTGTTTTACACAAAGTTTGTGCATTTTATTTCCGATATACGCAATTTCTAGATAAGTCGTATAATTTAATTATACAACCTAAAAATATCCTAAATAGAGTGATATTTCTAAATTATGTATTCATGCAATCATATGATTTTGAACTAAATTTTTTGCCTTTACAAATGATGAGTTACTGTTAAATTTAATTTCATTTGCACTAGTATTTTGAATTGGCTTTCAATTATTGGTGTCTTCAATAGAGCTTTATTGATGCAAATTGCGAATATAAAGAATGATTCAATTGAGCTCAGAATTGTCTACATCCTTAATCTAATGAAGAGTGACGGTAGAGTGGCGCACAAAAAATAAAATATAAAACATGATAATATCCTTCGCATTTAACAAATAGGTGAATTAACAAGAGGCATATTAAGTTACAATTTGTTCTTTCTATCTCATATCAATTTTATTATTTTGAACAATTAAAATTAAACGGCTCTTAAATAAATGGAAAAATGAAAGGAGCTCTACGTGAAAGGAGGGCGCTCTCAATTCGGTGCAACATGCTGGCGCGTAGATTCGGCAAATGCAGCCAACCTGTTAAGGTAATTCTGTTCAACGCGTATTGCTAGAGCTTCTATACTTGTCAACTTTGGACAAATTTTCTTAAAAAATCATATACTGCAATACGCGTTCAGTATAATAATGCTTTTCGGATATTGATGGGATTACCGAGATATCGTAGCGCTTCCGGCATGTTTGCCGAATCGGGAGTTCCTGACTTTTATGCGATTATTAGAGCTCGAATTGCATCTTTCTTCTTCAGAACTTCTTCGAACTCTATCCTCCAAAGAGTAATCGATGAGATGCCTAGTACTGCCCTAAACTATTGGCTATCTGTTCATCTTCATAAAAACAGGAAATAATTATTAAGTCTGGGAATAGTTTTCTAAGTAGATAGTAACAAAATGTATTTAATTTTTGTCTGTATATTTAATTTTAATTTTTATACATTGGGTTTTTTAATACCTTTCAATAAAAGTTATTTATTTATTTATTTATTTATTTATTTAAATAATCTATTGCTGTGTAAAGCATGTAGAGAGAAGGATTAGAAATCGGCCCACCACGTTTTCTAATTGCAAAGGGTAATTATACTTATTTAAGAAACTCTCGATGGAAATACGGTTTTTAACACGATGTTTTTGTAATACAACAAAGCAAAGCGTACAGTAAAATGTTAATGAAAATTAAGCATAAAGGTTATTTTACAAAACAATTTCAAAGGTGCCTCTAAGGTGTTTGAATAACTTAAGCACTTACTGTTAGGAGGTTTATATATAATAATAAAAAACTGAAAACAGTTTTGACAATAAGTTTTACACTAAATATTTCATAATACTCTTGAATTGCAAATTGAATTGAATTGAAAAGCCTTGTGAATGACTTGGCCTATTGAATCAGCTCAAATTATTAGCAATAATCCTTATGCGTTTTTTTTACTTATAATTAAATGGATAATCAAACTTGCATGAGTTAATAAAAATATGAATAATTTAAATGATTTTTTTCCTATATTCTGGAGACTATTGATCTATTGTTGGTGAATGTCGTTCCTATAAATTTATTTTATAATAAAAAGTATGCATCTCTCGTTGAGAGTTATATATTTGTGCCATTTGCAGTGAGACCCTAGGGCCATGGAGCCAAAGTGCTAAAAAAAATATCCGTTTTTACACCTCGGTTGATCGCCTCTTTCGGTGACAAGAGCGCTGGCTCCTTTTTCGCACAAAGAGTCAGCTTAGCGATTCAACGCGGAAACGCTGCCAGCATTCATGGGACCATTCCACGTGGGTATGATTTGTATAGTAGTAGCGTGTAAGTAATTTATATATATAAATAAAAAATTAAAAAATAAAAAGATGGACGCAAAATCGCATGAATAGCAATGGCTTTGATATTTTGTATCTATGGTACTGAATTTCAATGCTAACATTATATTTATTACCTGTGAAAATTTACTGTGAATATTAATTAGCAACGGTTTCTTAATAATTTCTTTACTGTTTGGTTACACACTACGTAATGTTTTCCACTCAACTATACAACATTTTGAATGTCCTTTCGCTATCATTCGTTTAAGTGAAAGTTTAAACGATTTTATCTTTTTAAATTGTGAATTCAAATTTTCTGAACGTTGTTCTCGGAGTACGCGTTCGTTAGTGAAATGCATAATGCAACGTCATCCGAACAGACTCGATCCGCCATGCCTTAAATATAAGCCGAAATATTATAGCTTAATTTGACTGAATTTTATTATGAATACATAAGAGCTAGGGTTCACATTTCCGAACCCCGTCTAGGCGCGTATAAGTTTTTATATTTTACCTTAAATAATTTATTACAATACGCTTAACAAAGGGATACGAACGCAATACCAGCGTAACTTTAGAAAATTTTTGAACTATAAATAATGTTCTTATACAAAACATACACACTTTAATACTAAAGCCATAACACATAATGTAAATAAATGAATCCTTTCAGTGCATAAATATAATGTACACATATTATAAACCAGAGTCCAAAGATGTTTGTCTGTATCGATTTTCTCATAATCTACTGAACGGATTTCGATACGGTGTTTACTAAAAGATAATCCAATTCTTGAAGAAGGATCACGTTAATAGTACATTAAATTAGAATTCCCGCAGGATCTTGATTTTCGCGAAAACTTATTAGCGTCACATACTTATGTGACGCTAATTTCAACGCGGGAAAAGCCAAGGAAATAGCTAGTATCTGGTAAACTTGAGTATTGCACTATAGTTCGCATCAAACTTAGATCCGTTAAGACCAGACAGCTGTGAATATTCTATGAATGGTCTCGCATAAGTAACATAAAGAAACAGTCTGTCCCTATCCCGATAATCCCGTATAAAATGGACGAAGGTTTATATCTCCTTATATTCATCTCGTACAACCAGGTTGCTCTAATATGGATTAAGAATAACGTATTCGAAAATATCTATGCACTTGTAGATCTTTTCCTTGTATGCAGAATGGATATAGATCAAACGCATAAAATTATATATTTAATAACTTGTAATAAAAATTATATACTAAACTAATAAACTAAACTTAATGTAAATTACTATACTACTAAACTATACTAATTAAAACTAAATGTAATGTTCTAGAAATTGCTAATGATGATTGCATATAAGCTTGTACTTCTTGGGAGACAGGTTTGAACCCAGAACCAACTTTTCATCTTCTAATTAATTATTAATTAATTAGAGGATGTGCAGATGAGTGAATTAATTAATTTCGTAATCGCCCGATTATCCAATTGAGCTTTACGTATTTAACTTTGACAGCGAAATTAACCTTTTTTATTCTAATTATATAGTAGTAGTTTTTCATTGCCTAAAAACAGGGATAAAATGACATTTTCAAAAATTAACCTAGCTAGATCGATTTATTAAGTTTTTAGGTCAAGGTTGAAAAGGCGTGTGCGGTAATTGATCTTTAAAAGTCGTGTTGCTTTTTTTGAAAAACATAAAATAATTTCTTTGGCTAAAATGTTTCACTGATTAAACTGTTCATTTTACGTAGGGTGCTAATGTGGGTACCTAATTAATATCGTAATGTAGGTACCTAATTAATATTTACTAATTACTAAATTAATATCGTATGGACGGTACCACCCCGTATATATAAGAATATATTGTTCAAAGGTAGTAGATCATTACTTTACTTTTTAAATGTACAAACCTATTTTTTGATAAATCGATTTCATTCTTTAAAAATATCGACCTAATTTTATAAGTAGGAAGCTTATTTCTTACCCACTTTATCTTGTTCAACTCTGAAACTTGTCTTATGTAAGAATTCATGGCACTAAATGTAAGACTGTCACGTCTTCCGCACTTGTCCCCGAGTTAGCTAGAGCCACATCGTATCTGCAAGTTTGCTCATAAACTGCGCGACTTTACAAACTGTCAGAAAGCGAACGCCAATTTTCTAGTCGACATATTGAATGTCTTGCTTTGAAATTCATTATAGAGTGAAACATTATATTAGATTATGCTGTATATTTAATCTGCGGTTTTTACTTTACTTGTCTTTGTAATCATACCCGTTTAAAGTGGTATTTTGAGACGTTTCTTTGAAAAGTTTTACTGACTATATTTATAATATAAATACCTTTTTCCATATCAAACTAACTTATATCAGAAGGTATGTTATTTTTGCTTTGCACACAAGCACTACACATACTTACTACGACAATCTCTATGATCATTTCGCCCTGTCTCCGAAGCATCATTAAAAGGATAGGCTTCATGACAAAATCGTAATGCATTACAACAAAATTGTAACGTTACAAACGCGGATTATAGCGAATTATAGCAAAATAAGTCTATCATAACTTCTGTACTATGGAATTCCGCAAAGTAACGCTTGCTTCTATAAAAAACACTTACTTTTTTCCTTTACTTTAATTATACTATTACCGACTGTTTTTGTACTTTTTATAAGTAAAGATTATATCGAAAAAGAATCGTTCTATGCAATTTATTTCTAGTTATTTTACGCAATTCACGTTTACTGTCTGCTTTTTAATACTCTTTTACTTTTATTATGTTTACGTTGAAATTTTCACTCACTTTAGCTTTGAAATAACCACATTATATTTTATGCTCTTGAAAGAGGGTTTTTATTATCTTTTTAGGTTGCCAAAACAAAGATTATTTTCTATTTATTGGCTTAGAAAATCTTGAATGAAACTTTATTTAGAAATTAAGTTTTTTGAAGGGAATCTTTCCGTTACTGAAATCAGCAAACATCGAAAATACTTGGTCACTTAACAGATTTGGTAAAAACGAAAAATTTAACATAGAATGAGTATACTAGTATACTCATTCTATGTTAAATTTCAATCTATACTTCTTGTTATAATTAAAATATTCATATATAAAAGATTATTTTATCTCCCTAGCAACTGAGTTGAAATGATGTATGTAGATGTTCAAGCAAAATAGTCATAGACATGGTGCTTCATATGTATGAGTTAGCGGTTGGAAGGTTCTCCATTTGTAAGTGTACAAGGCGAAACTTTCAGGGACTTACAGCTATTTATGGTGAGAATACGGACAATAGAAAAAAATGCCTGCTACTATCATAAGGCTTACCTGAACATACTGAATAACGATTTCTAAATCTGCGATACAGAGTATATGAAATTACATTGAAAAATATATATATAGCAGTTATAAGATTCTATAGTAAAATTCCGCAATTAATTTTAGCTTTGCTATTAGTTAAAAAAATGTTTAAATGAGGCTGATTCAGGTTGTTACTTTTGAGGAATACATAGATGATAAGAATGCTTGGATATAGCTACTATTCGAGCCTATACAAGATAGTGATGACTAAATGTGACTAGTTATAAGTATTATTTTGTAAAGAACAACCGCCGAGTTTCTTGTGGCTCTTCTCGGTAGCAACAGCTTTCCGAAACAGTAAAGTTTCAAATTCAAAAGCATTGAATAAAGAATACTTTGAATTGGAATTTGAATAGGATCTTTTTTGGCGTAGTGAAAACCATGTTCATACGTCGTTTTAGAGATCCTTTCGTAATTTATAGAATTAGGTGTTACTTTGTTCCATAACACAAAAGTAATAGTAAAATTATTTGCGGTTGCGGAGCGAAACGCAAATAAAGCGCACTGGGTAGTAACCCTACCTTCAGCTCCGCGGGTCGTGGGTTCGATTCCCACCGAGGGCCAACATTTTCTATCAACAATTTGTTGGTTCTTCGAGCCTGGGTGTGTATTTGTATTTAAGTATGTATTTAAAATTATATATGTAGTATCTTTACCAGTTGTCCGTCACCCATAACACAAGTAATAAGTTACTTACTTTGGGGACGGACGACCGTGTGTGTAAGTGTCCCATATATTTATTTATTTATTTATTTATTTATTTAAAAAAGAAACGATTGTTGAGTTTGTGATATTGTACGAGTGTAGTGCTTTTGTATTGTGGTGGCAGTGGTGGAGGTTTGTGCATGTGTTTTTAACGAATATTGTATGTTCCAGGTTTGAAAACGAATAGTCCACTCTCCATTTAGCATTATATATATTTCCTATTTACTTTATCGCGGATTAAAGCAAGATCCTTTCATATTTTTCAAAGTCCAAATTAATACGTTATATACGTGTTTTATTCAACAGGCAAAGATTAGGAGCGGACATTTCATTATTCTAATGTCTGCGGTGGGCGGTGCTACCTAGGCCAGGTGTTGCGAAGTAAATGTAAATATTTTATTGTGGAGGCACAAACAGCGCCGGTGAGATCAATAAAATTTGTTTGTTTTGTAAAATGCTCTCCGTTGTCTGGTTTATAGATTGTGTACATGAATTATTCAAATATTCGAATGGAAGATACCTTAAACCAGTCCATTTGTTTTAATGTCTCGCTGTATGAAACGTGCCATTTTTGTTTTGTTTTTGGTTTAATATTATATTGTTTCGATACTGAATTGTAAAGAATTAATTAATAAGCAGGTATCACTTCCCTTGTTGTTTATTTAAAACATACATCATCATCCTCATCGTTCCCCTGCCCTTATCCCACTCTAAGTGGGGTCGGTATGCTGTACAAACATGTTGTCACATGATTTGGCTGCGTATTTTACGACCGGCCGCCTGCCTGACGTCAACTTACCTTAGTCGTATTTTACGATCCCTCGCGTAAGAAAGAGGGTGGTCTATTCTACTTAACTGGATACCACACGATGGGTCAACTTACCTTAGTCGCCCTTTGCGACACCTCGGTAAGAAATGAGGGTGGCTATTCTACTCAGCGGGATACCAAACGGCGGGTCGACTTACCTTAGTCGCCCTTTACGACACCTCGGTAAGAAATGAGGGTGGTCTATTCTACTCAGTCGGATACCAAACGGCATGTTTATCTAAAATATACATATAAATATAATAAAATATAAAAATGATTATTGACGCTCTTACGTGATATTTATAAGCAATCAAATAAGATTAAAGATTTTTTTATCTGTCTATTTTGTCTTCTCCTTCAAGCGTTATATAGGATTCGCTTTCGGACTTTGTTCTTTTTAATTTGTCCAGTATTGAGCATTTTCCTTCCGAAGGTAATTCTATAGCTCTTATATTAGAACTCATTATTTGAAGTCAATTCTGTTTCTTAACTTTAGGTATCATCATGTTCAAGCATCTGTTGCGTACACTAAACAACCATCTATGAAGTACTCATTATAGAAAAAACTACTTGCTCGATTTGAAAAGTTAACATAACAAAACCATCCCATACTATGTTTTAATCGCACAGATCCACGATTTCGCTCTTAATATATAATAAAATACAGAAATTATAGCAGGATTATAATATCCAATAACATACGGGAAGCTGTTATAAAATACACAAGGATAATTATTTCCAAATTCTCCATATACCTCTCTGAATAAAAGTCTTAAACAAATTAGAATTTACTTGTTAAGCCAGCGGTTTCACCCGCGTGGTGATCATTGTGTCACTAAATTTTTAGCCCATTGAAATGTTAAGCATAACATAAGTTATAGTGAGTTAACCATAAGAGATAGAGACATGCTGTCCCGGACTTTATTGTAGTATTTTTGTAGAACTACAATTCTCTAGTACATTACTAAAGTATATTTTTGCTGTCTTACGCAGCGCACCCGTCTTAAGCTCCTAATAGACGAGTTTTTTTTTAAACTGCGCAATACCTCTTTAACACTTTAACAAAATTCATCATATACTATTATATACTATTAACGTAAACCATACGGCAGAATGGAAGAACAAACCTTTGAGTAAAACCGTACAAAAATCCGTTCTGGACATTTTGAGAAAATCGATCATGTACGGGCTAACACGTACATTAGCACCGTCGGCGTTTGCGCCATGTTTTTAAAATCGCATAAATTTGAAATCAGTACGACGTTAGCGGCCGCGCAAACTCAACCTATCAAATCGTGTCTATCAAATCATTACAATTAATATCAATTAAATAAATCTATCAGTTAAATGTCGCAGTTATGAAACAACAAAAGATAGTATAGGGTAGCCCGTACAGATCACATACAGACTTTGGGGACTTTATTTTTTAATAAGTATAGATAGAGCATAATAAAAGCAGAAGCTTTAATATAATAATTGTCATAAAGTTAATAATACGTTTAATAGTCAGACGTTTCAAATTCCTGTTATTATTAGTTATAGATACCGAGGTGACATTCGTGCGTTGCTTAAAAAGTGTGACTTCGTTTATGACAAATACCATTATGTAGAGGTCGTCCTCGTACATTACGATTAGAAAAGCCCTTTTAAAAGAAATACACTTGCTTTCGTATCAAATAATGTCACAAATAATTTATAGTATTAGGCGTTACTTTGCGGAGATCTATGATACAAAAGTAATAATAAATTATTTTGCTATAATCTACGACTCGATAAGACTTTATCACATTTTTATTTTATAAAAAATATTGGTAATTATCTTTGTCTTTTCTTATTAATTTTAGAATAAATAACTTTGAAGCTAAATTATTAATCAAAATTTAATATTTGTAACCTATCCAGTAAATACTTTACCTAACCATCTTTTTAAGAGTAACTACACCACGTACGTTACTGTACTGTACAGTAAAGTAAATAAATTATAATAGGAAAAGGTCCTCCCAATTATGTGTGTCATAAATATGCATGACATAACGAGATTCTCATTATCCACCATTATTCTCTTTTTGCGGCTGATTTCAAATGAAATTTTCAAATTAGAATACGAAAGGCGATCTCGAGGTAGATCCCTTTTAAATAGACTTAAATAAGTATTTTTAGGCTCGCTTTAGGATAGGATGAATATTCAAGTATGTTTCATTGTACTGCCATTATGTGAATGTATCGTTCACTCACTCAAAATACCTAATGCCAATTGACTATTTCTGATCTCAAATGCAGAAACTATAACAGGACTACTTTGTTATAATCCGCGCGGGTTTGGCGAATGCATGGAATGCTAATGTGTAAGAAGCAGGCAAAATTCACGTACCTTACACATGCCATGCAGGCCAAGTCACCACATGCATCCCAAGACGCCTCCACCAACAACAATGCCCACAAGAAATACACACAACCACCACCCAAGATCTCTACGATCGTTTCGCCCTGAAACCGAAGCATCATCAGGAGGATAGGCTCCACGACATAATCTTAATCTTTAAATTGAAACTATCGTGAGTAGTATTCATAGTTAATAAAGACACCGGCTATACTCACGTCTAATTTTATCGGATTAGCCCGACTAGTTTCGAACCCGTCCGGGGCACTTATTCATGAGCTCTTTACACGACGTTATCGCGGCGGGAACTGCGTGCAGCAGCTCGCTGGGCGCGCCTCGTAGGTGGCTGGGGCGTGGGGGGGTTGGGGGTTGGTCGAGAAAAGGGGAATTAGACGTGAGTATAGCCGATTTCTTTATTAACTATAATCTTAATCGCATTACGTGAATTTTGCCTGGTTCATACACATTAGCATTGCATGCATTCGCATAACCCGCGCAGCTTATGGCAAAGTAGTTCTGTTATAGTTTCTGTAATATGGAATTCCGATAAGTAACGCCTGCTTCTATAAATGATCTCAAATGCATGCATTGCATATATCATTTCAATGCATTACCTTACATATCGCACGCTTAGTACTAAAGTGACCTGTTTCATAATAAGGCTTAATTGGGTTAGATATTACAAGCAATATAACAGAACAAACTACTTTGCTATCATCCGCACGGGTTAAGCGAATGCATGCAAAGCCAATGTGTATGAAGCAGGCAAAATCCACGCACCCTACACATGCAGGACAAGCCACCACATGCACCCCAAGGCGCAATTCACCAGCAACAACGCACACAAAAGCAGCACACACACCCACCACCACAATCTCGACGATCGTTTCGCCCCGAAACCGAAGCATCATCAGGAGGATAGGCTCCACGACAAAAATCGTAATGCGCCGCGCTACCCATACAAGCAGTCTTAGTCTTAGTCTTGGGTTTGATATATTGTTACTTTCTCACTCTTTCAGGTGAGGGGTTTCTTTAACACATAGGAGTTTTTAAGTCACTACTTGCGTAGTGACTTAAAAACTTTATTGCAATTTGCCACAAAACAACTTTTTTGAATTAGGTCACTTTAAAACTAAGCGTGATATATGTGAACATGTTATATATGAATCCTTTACTTTGGCGACATAGCTCTGGCACACATATTTTTGTATCTTGAATTTCATGTGCTACTTTCATTACGATTTCTCTATCTGCGTACAGAGGACTGCAGAATTAAAAACAGTGAAATAAAATAGTTTCAGAATGTGAATAAGATATATAATCACAAACAGCTCAGATTTAGCGATTTTTATAACTTGACTTTGACCTTTTTCACCACATATGTAATAATGATAAATATAGAAATATATGGGACAATAGCAGTCATAGCTGTCCGTCCCTGAAGAAAGTAAATCAATATTTGTATTTTGAATGACGGACAACTGCTAAATATATACATATATAATTTTAAATACATAATATATACACCCAGACTAGAAGAACCAACAAATTGATTCCTAGAAACTGTTGGCCCTCAGCGGGAATCGAATCTGCTGCTGAAGGCAGGGTTACTACCAACTGCGCCAACAGGTCAGTCAAATGATGATGCTACTGTTATGAGAGGTTACACATATTTATGTTTATAAAAATGTAATTTCATACTGCAATTAGGATTTTTAAAGTAGACTAACCTATTACTAATTATAAACTATCAACTACGCATTACGCATTATGGCTATGACAGCCCAGCGGTGAGACCATGCGAATCTTTCCAGAGAGTTGCGGGTTCAAACCTCAGGCAGACACCAAAAAGTTTTCCTAATAAAAGTTATGTTTATATATTTTATAGAATTAGGCGTTACTTTGCGGAGATCAATAATACAAAAGTAATCAGAGTAAAATCGTAAAGCTTTGCGATTTTTTCGTGGAATCTATCTACTGATAATGCTTCGGTTGCGGGGCGAAATGGTTGTTGAATTTGTGATAGTGAACGTGTGTAGTGCTTGAGTATTGTGGTGGCAGTGGTGGAGGTTTGTACATGTCTTTTTACGAACCCTGCATGTATCGGGTATGAAAAAAACGGATAGTCCACTATACATTTACCCATATTTTTTTTTTAATTTAATGTATCGCGGATTATAGCATAATAATTCTTATTATGTTTACAATTGATAATTTGCAATTTATCACCTGCTTTTAGATTAAGGAAATAATCGCGAGTAAACCTGCATATGTTCTAGAGAATTCTGGAGATATCCGCTACCTATCAATCCGTGTTGGAGCAGCGTGGTAGGTCCAAGTTCCAACCCTACAATCCAAAAACGAACAGAAGAAGCCTTTGCCCAGCAGTAGGATAGCAACAAGCTCTTATTTACAATACACATTTGTTGCTTCAAGGTATTTTTATTATTTTATAATATTAGAACTGCGCTGCCGGCCGTGAGAACCGGACGGTGTGACCATATGAGATTTACCACAGTTCAGGGTCATGGGTTACAGGTCATAATCAGGACAGGTACCAATGAGTTTTCTGTAAAAACTTAGGTACTTAAGTTATATTAATAATTTATCATGCACCTTTCTGTGAAGGAAATTTCATTTATCTGGATACGTCTTTGGCTATTTGTAAAGTTCTTGTCGATATTGGAGCAGAGTAGCGACACTAAAGTACTGGACTAAAATATTCTATCCAAAAAGTGGGTAGATACACTAATGTATTTTTTTTCTACATACTAAAGTATCAATTAATTAAAATCTATAAGTCGTTAATTTACGAAATCTACGCTTGAGTAAATTATAAATTCACGTAAAATTTCGTTGTCACAGAACTCAAGCCTGCATCTGATGAGTACCACCCTCGTATAATACGAAAAATTTACAAAGATTTATTTTACTATATAACTAAGTGGTGAGAGCTGAAAACAGTAAATGAAATATACTTTTTAAACTTTTCTTTTTTTTAACACTTAAATCCTGCTCTACTGTGATTTTGGATAAGAGAAAGCGCTCTTGTAGGCTAAGAAGGACAGCGTCTGTCTTGCCTCCTTTTGAAAGCTCCCAAATTACCTGTCAAGTAATAGAGCCGTAGGAAGTCAATTTCATATTTTAACGGTTGAGAATTTCTGTCGCATAGCTGTTCAGCTAAAGTAGCTTATATAAGATATATATTAAGACTTCATTTTCAATGAGAAGTTATTTATGATTATTTTTTTTGTGAATATCAGAATATGTATATATATGTCTTTATTCGCTTAAATACTATGTTTACAATTCTCACAGTTCATTGTAATTGCAGTGTATTTTTTCTTAGTCAATCTTTGACGCCTTTTTTCACACTTAATTTTTTTTAATAGTACATATTCATTTTTGTTTAAATAAATTTACAATATCAAATGATATTTAGGATATTCGTTTCTAAACAAATCATCTTTCAGTTCATCAATCAGTCTATCTTTTTACGTTTAAGTTTCTCGAGTTACTTTCAATTTCGATTCATATGAGCTCTTAAACTTGAGGGTACGGGACCTTCGACAAACATCGTAATACAATTTATCTATCCCTTTTACAAGATATTTGCCAAAGAAAAAATCTATTAGAGTGCTCCCAATTGTTACAACCACGAAAAATGACCATTGTTCTATGTTTTGTTAATATTATTGATACAATGTGAAACGAAAACGATAATTAAGTTTTAATAATTAATAAAAATTAAATCTTAATTATTGTAACTTTTTATTCGACGTATTTAAAATAGTGAATCTAAAATATTTTCATATAACCTGCACGAAACGTTCACTGTCAACGCGGAAATTGCTATGTTGTAAAAGGACATCAAAGGGAACAAAAGTTTGTTGCGTTTCGCGTTCTATATTTAACAATAGATTCCTATTTTGACAACTTTTTAGAGAGATATAGAGATAAAAACGAAAAAAATTTAATTTTGAAAGCAAAATTAAATTATCAAAATTAAGTTGGTTGTAAGATGTTAATACTTAAGTATATTTTAGATTGATTCAGAGTCAGTTATTATTTTCGAAATAACATGTACTTATACGTAAAAAGCTGTGATAGCCAAAAAACTGTGATAGGGCAGCGGTGAGACCGTGCGACTCTTACGAGGGAAACACGAGTTCAAACCCGGGCAGGCACCAATGAGTTTTTCTATTAAAATTCATGTGTCTAATTGATAATTGCAATTTATCACACGCTTTTCGGTGAAGGAAAACATCGTGAGGAAACCTGCATATCTCTAGAGAACTCTGGAGATATGTGTAACCTACCAATCCGCATTGGAGCAGCGTGGTAGGTCTTAGCTCCAACCCTTCTCTCCAGAAACGGAGAGAAGAGGCCTATTCCCAGCGGTGGGATTGGGTGTAACAGGCTGCTACTTATACGTAATTGCAATTGTGTGTAATTACGATAAGTCCTGTTTATATTGTAGTTTCGCAAGAAAACAGGTTTTGGTTTCATTCAAATTACAACATAAAATAAGCAGTTTTATATAAATGAATCATCGTGTAATGATTATTTTTTTTTACTTTATTTCAAAGTGACTGTACCGTTGGCGCAGTTAGGGGTGACCCTGTACTCCGCGGTTGCGGGTTCGAGTCCCGCCGAGGGCAAACAATTTCTCTAAATTTGTTGGTTCTTTGAGTTTGGGTGTATATTTGTATTTAAGTATGTATTTTAAATTATATATGTATATATTTACCAGCTGTCTGTAACCTATAACACAAGTATTAATTTATTTACTATGGGGTTAGACTACCGTATAAGTGTCCCATATATTTATTAATTTTTTATTTATATATTATTTTGTTCATGAATTGTTAATAGTTTTAATGTAAAATTAATTTAAAACCTATGATATGAATAACGATGATGATTTAAGACGACTTATAATGTCTAGTTTGGAATTTAGAGCACTTTTAGAGCTTGATTTAAGAATGAAAATGAAAATGAATGCATTTTGCCTTCCATTCTTATTTTCTAATAATATGCCGAAGTTTCTATTTAAATAATATTAATTTAATTGAAATACCGTGTTAGTTGTTCCGTTTAGATAGCTACAATATCTGGTAAAGTCAACATTGAAGACATAATTGGCGTCAAGGTAACAGCATTATACGGCATAGGTATTAATGATAAGGGTTTATTTTAAGTATTTGCCCACTTCACTTCCATATTGGGAGAAGTATATCAGTTTTATAACTTTAAGTAATTCATCTACACAAAAAGCGTGTTGGCACTTAATTTTGTACATTGTATAGACTATTGTAGTCTTATAATCGTATACCCATATTTTTAAACTAATGTGTCTTTTAAATAATATTTTTACATAACAACAGTTTCTCCAATAATGTCTCCAGATATAAATTTATTTGACGCAGTACAGCTGTCAACTAAAGAACGAGTTAAGTAAAGATAAATGTAAATATTCTATAGACATTCAACGGTGTAGGGCATAGAAGACAAAAAATTTAATTTAACCGTTCCCGTTTCAAGTACATTCCAACAAAATTAGCTGGAGAGAATAGACCATTAATTTTAAACGTTATAAGAATTTTTCCACTTGAATTAAAACTTAATTCTTATTCAACAACGGTGGTTGGTACTCGTTGAATACAGTGATAACAAGGGAGTTTTATACACATATTAAGAGCTGTGACAGCCCAGCGGTGAGACCGTGCGACTCTTACGAGGGAAACACGAGTTCAAACCCGGGCAGGCACCAATGAGTTTTTCTATTAAAATTCATGTGTCTAATTGATAATTGCAATTTATCACACGCTTTTCGGTGAAGGAAAACATCGTGAGGAAACCTGCATATCTCTAGAGAATTCTGGAGATATGTGTAACCAACCAATGCGGATTGCATTGGAGCAGCGTGGTAGGTCTTAGCTCCAACCCTTCTCTCCAGAAACGGACAGAGGAGGCCTATTCCCAGCAGTGGGATTGTAACAAGCCGCTACTTTACTTTACTTTAAGGTGACAAAATTAAATTACATTTATAGACATTTTATTAGTTTATTATTGTTTTTTTTTTTAAGTAGTACCAAGTCTCTCATTGACTGCAATAGTGGCACCACACAAAAAAACAGTGTTTTGGACTAGGAATAGGTAAATTTTGAAATATACATTTTTTTCAGCAAGAATACCGGCAGAACTCATAATTAAAATCAAATCAAATCATATTTATTGTAAATACAGTAAAATTATCGATGTTACAAGAATAATTATAGTCCAATGTATTCTTTTTTCCACAAAGCGGAGAGAGGAGGCCTATTCCCATGTTTATATCCCAGCAGTGGGATATTAACAGGCCGTTACTTAACTTAACTTTTAATGTATTCTACCATTAAATATGGTGTATAATAATCTGTAGTTATTATTATTAACAACAATTTAAATTATATGATAACTAAGATGTAAAAATTAGTATAATATCATTAATAATATAATACAATAATAATTATTATTCAATACTTGACTGTTTGTTTAAACAAGCTAAAGCATTATTTATGCATTTTCTTTAGCAATAGGTTTAAAAACTTTTTTTTATATATAGGACACTTACACAAACTGTCGTCCGTCCCCAAAGTAACTTAATACTTGTGTTATGGGTGACGGACAACTGGTAGATATACTACATATATAAGTTTAAATACATACTTAAATACAAATACACACCCAGGCTCGAAGACCAACAATTTGTATATAGAAATTATTGGCCCTCGGCGGGAATCGAATCCGCGACCCGCAGAGCTGAAAGCAGGGTCACTACCCACTGTGTCAACGGGCCAGTCAAACTTTAAACCCATTTACCTCAAAACATGCTTGAAAAGCAAAGGTTCTCGTTGGGATTCATGTAAATAAGTCTTCTTCTGAACATGGAATCAAACAATCTTGTTGTTCAAGCAAGATATTCTGACGTGTATGTTACACTATTCTGTTATATATGTGTATGATGATTTAATTGTTGTTGTTATAATGTACACTTTTCCTGTTATACGTAAGAAACGAAATGTAAAAAAATAATGCGATGAACAAATTATATGAATGTTCTTCTTACAAAAGTATAAAAAATAATGTTACTGTTACGAGGGAACACCGGCGTGTAAAAATTCCACTGTAAACAGGATGAAAGAAAATGACCGTAAAATATCACGTAGCGTGAAAATAAAATATATAAAATGTATAACGAAATATATTGTATTGTATAACGGATAAGCATAAACGAAATTGTGTTCAATCAATATTTTTTTCCTAAGTGTAGAGTCGGTTGAAACGTAAACTTATAAAGCCATAAAAATATATAAATCTGTTAAAAATCAATCCATTTTGCTTTTTAGTTCAAAGTTCATTATCATTCTGCCCTTATCCCACTCTAAGTGGGGTCGGCACAACATGTTACGAACATGTTGTCGCATGATTTAGCTACGTATTTTTCGACCGGCCGCCTGCCTGACGTCAACTTACCTTAGTCGCCTTTTACGACACTTCGGTAACAAATGCGGGTGGTCTATTCTACGCAGCCGGATACCACACGGCGGGTCGATTTACCTTAGTCGTCTCTTACAACACCTCGGTAGGAGGGTCTATTCTGTCTATGTCTATACTATTCTGCCGGATATCACACGGCTATTTTTAGTTGAGAGTGATTTGGGACAACCTTGGTATATATATAAAATTCTGAATCTTTCAAACAATTTATTTGATTGTTGATTATTTAAGTTGTTAATTGTTTATCCTGTTGGCTTGATTTCTAAACTCAAATAAAAAATAAATGTCCAACTCGAAAACTTTAATTAGGTTAAGGGTTAATTTTTAATGTGTTGGTATTAATGAAAATTGCTTCGTTAAGTATGCCGTGGTTACATTTGCGCCGAAAGTAATCCATTAAGTGCTTTAGCATTCCTATATAGACAAATCGTTATAAAGAAATTATTAAAAAGCTTATTTTGTTATTTTACAGATTAGCGTTCCATTCTTTCCCAGCTAGGTAAAACCGTCGGTGTTTTCATTTTATCATATGGGTTGGGTGCGTAAATTCACACCGTGTCTAAGATGTCCATGTTTAAATAATATTTTTGCGTGACAATTATTTATTGCTTCATTATCATGTAAAATATGAAATCTGACTTTACAAGTGTTTAGAAAAAAATTTTTCATTGTAAAAATATAATAAAGCAGTACGTAGGAATAAGTGCTAATTACCATCAAATGCAGTATGGTAAAAACCTTTTAAGTACATACATTATTTTTTATAGAGTTGTGAAAGTCACATCAATGATATTTTCTGTTCAAACTTACGTGCTGAATTGATATCCGTAATAATTTATCGCGAGCTTTTTGGTAAAGGAAAACATCGTGAAGAAACTCGCATATATCTGGAGGATCACTTGTGATGCGTATAGCCTACCTAGGCTAGGCTAGTATAGGCTCTAAATCATATTTCTAAAAGGACAGAGGTGGCTTTTGCCGTGCGGTAGGAAAGTAACAGACCGTTACTTTTGTTATATTAAACTACTCTCTTTTTTATATTAAACTAATGGTTGGATTGTGTGAAATATGGCATGTATATAAGGAGATGCACCAGAGTTGACGAATAATGGGAGAGAATGGAAGGAAAAAACATGTGCCGACTCCACTAAGAGTGGGATAAGGGTAGAAAGAGAATATGCCTGTGATATGAACCCGCGCGCCCTTGGTTGATCACGCACGCTCACTCTTCCGCTATCACAGTAGCAGTAATTATAAATTAAAGTCAATTTCCGATAAGTCATAAAGTTGATCTCATACATTCAAATTCAATACGCTTCATAGCAAAAAAATAAAGAATACGTACACTCACCGTTCAGTATGCCGACATTCGCTGCGGTATTAAGGTGCCAATAAAATGGGTCGCTATGAGTATCGAGAAGCAATAAATTCGTTCTCAGCTACGTAGAACTAAGAGTTCAGATTATTTCGCACCATTTACTCCTTTCATCTACCGTCTTCATAATACCCGTTTCTATGAAAAGGATTTTCCCTTGCAAGATTGAAATTTTTGACTAAACCCTTGGCTTAATCGAGTTTCGTGAACATTGTTTGCAAAAATACCACTATTTCTATAGTTGGAATTTATTTATACAATCTCGTATATATTATAAATATTAACCAGCTATTTTATCTTAATTTGTTTTTACTAGTAAGTTTAAGGGCGTTTGTACTATTTGATTGTTCAAAAAGGACAGATTCTGTATCTTTATGAATATTTTCATTACATTTATTCATAGATTAAATAACTCGGGTCTTGAATAGATGTTAATTTTATTCGATGTAGTATCATCGTCACATGAATTTTTTTCTATGTTACCTTGATATTTGTGTTGACCAAACGATTTTTAAACATATATTGCTAAAATTTAAAGACATAACATAACATTGCGGACTGTTTTATAGCTTTTAATTGACATTATAATTTTGGATCTCTTGGGTCCAAATCATCAAATATTTATAGTTCTAAATGATAGTCCGCGACGGCATCTACCTTTAATGTGGAAGCCACTATGATCAAAATTGTGAATTATAAAGTTAATTAAATAAGATACCATTTTACAATGCATATTTTAGTATATTTATCAAATTCTTATAAAAATCAATACTTTTGTCGCTTTCAGTATTTCATGTAGATTTTGTCGTTTACACCAAGTAATTTGGCCGAATAGTTTAAAAGTTATCACGATATGACTTTAATGAAGCGCTATAGAGTGCCTATTATGCGCGGCGCGCGCGCGGCGCAAGATTGTATGGAATCCGTTTGTTTTGAAGTTAACCATCTAAAATTTTGGATGTACGAGTAAGTAAAAAAATATATATCTTTTGATATGAAGCACAAAAAAAATTTAAATCTAAAATAATCTGTCACGAAACTTAATTTGGCAGACCAAATTCCACGCGAGCAAAGTCACGGGCAAAACCTAGTCATATATAAGTCAATGTATATGACTTCAAATCTTTGTTTAATCCCTAACTACGTTAAATAAAGTGGTACCTTAGCCACCACTATCGAATTAGATTCTCGGTTAGACTCATTTACCGTAACCCTTTTAAATTTTCCATTTAAGATTAAAAGTAATTATCAACTTTAATCATAATAGCCGGTACTGATAGCTTAACGTGATCTCTGTGAAAAGGTAAATGGTTAAATGATTATTTCACGATCCGTCCAATGGTCGACTCGGGTCACAGCTAAAACAACGCAATTTTGTTTTATCCAGTTTCCCAACTAAACTATGCCATCCTCTTATAAATATAATAGTAAAATTTTATTTTGTAAATATTTGAAATATATGTATCCGACACACACAGGGTCGTCCGTCGTGGCATCCGGCAAAATAGAATAGACCACCCTCCTTTCTTACGGAGGTGACCTAAGAGGCGACTAAGGTAAATGCCGTGTGGTATCCGGCTACATAGAATAGACCATCCTCATTTCTTACCGAGGCGTCGTAAAAGGCGACTAAGGTAAGTTGACGTCAGGCATGCGGCCGGTCGTAAAATACGTAGCCAAATCATATGACAACATGTTACAACATGTTGTGCCGACGCCACTTAGAGTGGGATAAGGACAGGAGAATGAACACACTGTCGTCCGTCCCCAAAGTACTTAACTTAATACTTCTGTTATGAGTGACAGGCAAACGGTAAATATATACATATATACTTTTAAGTCGATACTTAAAGACAAATACACTCCCAGGCTCGAAGTACCAACGAATTGTTTAAATAAAATGTTGGCCCTCGGCGGGAATCCAAACTGCAACCCGTAGAGCTGAAGGCAGGACCACTACCCACTGCACCAACGATCCAGTCGTTGAATATTGATGTCACTACGTTGTTATGTAAGAATCCACTTCGTTGGATCATTTTTGGCGCATGCATAATGCCGAAGAACGCTGCGGAACGGAAACCCTACAATACTCGTATATACGTAGCGAAATGGGTATACGAAAAGTTTGGAGGACTTGAATCTGTTAAAGTTGCGGTCCTATGCATATATATTAAAACATTCTCAAAGATATATTTTTATTGTGTTATTAGCTGCATATCTCGCATATATTGTCGTAAAATACGTAGCCAAATCATGTGACAACATATTTGTAACATGTTGTGCCGACCCCACTCAGAGTGGGATAAGGGCAGGAGAATGAGAATTAGACGATCTCGCAAATATTGTAAAATTTACTTTAGTGCAGAAAATCTGTTATAATTAAAAAATACTAAAGTGTCAAGAGCAAAAATATTATTGAAACATTTAAACATCGTCTATGATCAAACGCTATACCTGAAATAAATTTGAAATACTAAATAGAATATAAAATTCTAAAATCAGATATAGGAACGTATGTTGTTATTGATACAGTTGAGAAGCCATCAGGGGGATCATAAGTAATTTAATATTTGTCTAAGATAAAAAAATGAAAGTAACAGTTAGAGGACAACCCAAAAGTTAGCTATTCTTAAGAAAATAAACGTATAATATAAAAAATAATATACTTCCTTTTGTTCGTTTTTTAAACTTAAAAATAAATAGAGTACTTTATTGCAATAACTAAGTGATTTAATTCATTAATATTTATTAGGCTTATGTTAATGTATTTAGAAATCAATAATTTGCGGACAAGAAAGGAACCTTGGAGCTAGATTTTGATTGATAGCTTCCTCACAAAATAGGTTTAAGAAGTACTTTTATGTTTTCACTTTCTTGTACGTTTAATTAATATTTGGAATGTTATATTAATATTTGATTTGTAAATATAAATTAGGCGCATTATGATGAAGGGAAGCATTGTGATAAAACTTTAACATGAGAACTGCATAATAAGTGAAGTCCATATTCATATCTCTACGAAGGCAAAAACACTTTCGACCGCTGTAAGACAGTCAAAGGCAGTTACCCGCCTTTTTTTGTTAGAGAACTTTAATTAAAATTGGGTGATCGAATATGGTTTACAACAATAATTGTTACATGACTATATCTGGGAGTGGTATATATATACCATGATATATATACGTATGAAGAAAAAAAATTTAACAAAAAGGGCGGGTGGATCCTTGTGGGCATAATTTGCAAAGTACTAAAGAGTAAGTTATTTTGGATAGTTATAATTTTTGAATTTAAACTATCGTGAGTGGTAATTAATAATGTTGAGAGACCGGCTATACTCACGTCTTATTTTATCGGATGAGCCCGACCAGTTTCAAGCCCATACGGGGCTCTTATCTAGCAGGCTAGTCTAGTTATAATTTATATATTTTCGTTCTAAATAGAATGAATGTTTAATAAAGTATTTAGATGGGTATAAGAATAAGCACTCAATCTCAGAAAACGGAAAAAAATATCAGTTATCAGTTAAAATTGTTATTATTTATATCTGAGCCATAAAAAAAAATTCTTTATATGTTCAATAAAGGAGGATCTACCGTAATACATCTATCTTAATGAATAAGTCTCGCTAAAGCTATGTAGTGCAATCGCGGGCTAATGGAATCGTGTCGCGAGCTACGTTTTAGATTAACTTTAATTAAGGGGATGTTATTTCAAGATTAAACCGGCAGTAATTTATATACGATATATAAATTTAACATGTAATACACGCGTGCATGAAATGCGAGAGCTTTTCTCATCTTTATTAATCCATAGAAACTTCAATCAAAGCGATATTAATCCCGACGGTTATGTTTCGTGAGATGATTCGTAATTTGCTGAAACGACATTTACATAATATCTGAAAGCTTAAATTTGTGAATAATTTCTCATGAAACGTATATTTTAATGAATCAGTATGTTATTTTATATGTTCTATAGTAATCTAGAAGATTTTTTGTTAGGTTATATAAAATATAGGTTGCTTTTTTAACATGTAAGATATAAAAAAAAATTAGATTTTTATAATATTATACATATATTAAGAGTATCATAAGTTTAAATAATTTGGTAAGACGGAATTTTCATTGATTTAATACTATCAGAAATGAATTAGAAGAATAATTTATTCTTGTCGTTCAAAATCTATAGCACCAGTTTTAGTAACACAACGAATGACTTTTTGATGACTTGTTCTGAATTTCAATTGTTCGACAACTGGCTTACAAATTTTTTGACACTATTTTTTGCTACCAATCGAGTTACATGAAATCATATTGTTCCTAGAAAACTATTCACAAGCATTCACGATACTAAGAAAAACGTGTAAAGGAAATGACTTTCATTTTATTTGTATTTTGTGTTATTCAGTTTCATCTTTAATACTTAACAGATCAACATATTTGTTAATATGACATAACCAACAGTTTTTATCACCTATCCATTTTAACACCTAGGTTAATTGCCGCTTCAGGTGACAAGAGGGCTGGCTCCATTTTCGCAAAAAGAATCAGCTTAGCGATTCAACGCGGAAACGCTGCCAGCATTCTTGGGACTATTTCACGTGGGCATGATTTGTGTAGTACTAGCATGTAAGTAATTTAAGATAGACATAACTTGTACATTTCTACCAATAGTTTTGGCTATGTATCACAGAAATGTGTATTGCCTCAATTCTGACTGACACCCTTACTTACTTTTCTTTACTTAGGTGTTCTGATAAAATTTTCTCTTATATACTGATTGGGATCGTATGATGATTATGAATATAAGTTATCCAAAGAGTTACTGTTTGCATCTGAATAGAATATTTCTTCCTACTATGGTGACAAGTTTCTACAGTAAGCATTGTAATCCGTGACTTGGGCTTGATACACCGGCTGAATTTTTTTTTTCAAAATAGCAGAGCTTCTTTGCATTTTACGTATTCTGAAATGCATTTCGGAACATCAACGATATTTCTCAACTTGCAAGTAATAGTTGTAAGTTATTTAAAAAATAATAATAATGCCGTCTGGTATCCGCCTGAGCAGAACAGATCACCCTCATTTCTTACCGAGGTGTCGTAAAAGGCGACTAAGGTAAGTTGACCCGCTGTGTGGTATCCGGCTGAGTAGAATAGACCACCCTCATTTCTTACCGAGGTGTCGTAAAAGGTGACTAACGTCAGTTGACTCACCGTGTGGTATCCAGTTAAGTAGAATAGACCTCTTTCTTACCGAGGGTCGTAAAATACGAAAAATACGAAAAACGTAAAATACGGTATGTTGACGTCAGGCAGGCGAACGGTCGTAAAATACGTAGCCAAATCATGTGACAACATGTTTGTAAAATGTGGCGACCATACTTAGAGTGAGATAAGGGCAGGAGGATGATGAATGATATTTAAAAAAAATGTTATATCCTATCTTATCGTGCAATAAAATTGTAAGCTGCATTTTATGTGTCAAGTATGAAATTGGCATTTGCTTCCTGACAGTTTATAAAGTCGGAGTGTTTATGTGAAAACTTGTAGACACGATGTGGCTCCACTAGGAAACTTGGGGACAAGTGCAAGAGACGTGACATCCTTCCATTTAGTGACTGGAATTCTTACCTGGGAAAAGTTTCAAACTTGAACAAGTTTAGGCAATAACTAAATGAGCTGTATACTTAAAAACTAAAAGACTCACTTTGTATAATTTCGTAAAAATAGATACTTGTTTTTTTCTTGAGCTGTGATAGCCCAGCGGTGAGATCGTGCGACCCTTTCGAGGGGTACACGAGTTCAAACCCGGGCAGGCACCAATGAGTTTTTCTATTAAACTCATGTGTCTAATTGATAATTGCAATTTGTGATACGCTTTTCGGTTAAGGAAAACATCGTTAGGAAACCTGCATATCTCTAGAGAATACTGGAGATATGTGTAACCTACCAATCCGCATTGGAGCAGCATGATAGGTCTTAGCCCCAACCCTTCTCTCCAGAAACGGAGAGAGGAGGCCTATTCAAAGCAATGGGATTGTAACAGGCCGCTATTTTACTTTTTTTTAGATACTTGTTTTTTTCAAACGAGGGATGATTCCGTTATTATTGAAGAATTTTTACATTTATCATCACAAATATCAAGCGCACTGGTTGTAGTAACATCTGTATCTATATTTATTATAAAACAAAGTCCCCGTAGCTGTCTGTCTGTATATGATCGATTTTCTCAAAATACAAAAAAAAAATCAATTCAAATTTTAAACATAAAAGTAGTATAGTGAGTTAACCACAAGAGATAGAGACGTGCAATGACGGACTTTACGGTAGTATTTTTATAGATCTAAAATTTTATAGTATATTATTTTAGTGTTTTTCTGCTGGTTTACGCGGCGCACGCGAGTAAATCTGCCAGCAGGCGAGTATTTTTTTTACAACCGCGTGACATCTTTAATACAATTTCACTAACCCGTTGGCGCAGTGGGTAGTGTCCCTGCCGTCAGCTCCGCGGGTCGCGGGTTCGATTCCCGCCGAGGGCCAGCATTTTCTATAAACAATTTGTTGGTTCTTCGAGCTTGGGTGTATATTTGTATTTAAATATGTATTTAAAATTATATGTAGTATATCTCTACCAGTTTTCCGTCACTCATAACACAAGTATTAAGTTACCTACTAAACGGTAAAGTCCTATAATGTTAAACTTTCCCGAAGAATTACAGTATCTTTTGTTAAAAACGGTACATAAATCCGTCCAGTAGACTTTAAGAAAATCGATCACATATATATAGCTGTGGCGACTTTGTTTAAGAATAAGTATAAATGTTGCATTGTAACAACCCTAAAAAGATGAACGAATATGCTTCCTATTACTGTACCGACATTCGGGGCATTGAGGTGTCGATAAAATGGATCGATATGGTATCGAGGGGCAATAAATTCTGAGGTTTCCAGCCACGTAGAAATAAGAGCTCAGATTATTTCACACCATTTACTCCTTTCATCTGCCGTCTTCATAATAGCCGGATCTACAAAGAAAATTTCTTGCAGCAAGTTTAGACTATAGCCGTAGGTTAATCGATTTTTGGAATATTTGGAAATTCTTTAGTAAATTTTTGATACAATATCTGTATTCCTCGGTGGATAGATTTATTATAATGGGATATGAGATATATTCTACTATATTATTTCTTAGATACGACACATAATATTTCGAAATGTATAATACTATATATTTTTATAATATAAGATTATGTGAAATAAAAAGATTTGAGTGTATTTCAATTGTAAAGCCTAATTATTTCATAAAATAAAATATTTGTATTCATTTAGAAAGGTTATGGCATATGCAATTATACCATATTCTTTCTATGATCATCATCCTCCTGCCCTTATCCCAATCATGTTACAAACATGTTGTCACATGATTTGGCTACGTATTTTACAACCGGCCGCCTGCCTGACGTCAACTTACTTTAGTCGTATTTTACGAGACCTCGGTAAGAAATGAGGGTGGTCTATTCTACGCAGACGGATACCACGCGGCGGCATATTCTTTCTATGATATGACATATAATAATTTTTAATTTCACATATTTCTTTATAATATAAGATTTATGTGTAATAGAAAATTTTTGTGCGTACATTTCAATTGTTAAGTCTCATTTTTTAATAAACTATTTAGATTCCTTAATTTGATAGTTAAATATCATAGACTGTAGTTTAAAAATCTAAATACAATATTTGAAAAGCACGTACATAAAAATCAATAACAATTTGTTTTTGAAATTTTATTTTAAGTAAAAAAAGTCTTACGAAGTATCGTAAGACGCAAAGTATTGCGGATTCCAGAGCCATGAAAATATACGGAAATTCTTTGGCTAAGGTATTAAATACATAAATGTAACAATGAATACTTTTAACTAAAAAAAGATAGTTGTTGAGTAGATGAGAGATAGTAATAGTAAATAAACTTCCGTGGGAAAAGCATACCAAAATTTTAAACTGTTTCTCATGTTCGTAACTACTATAAAAACTTTTTGAATTTTCTCAAGAATAACTGGGCTTTGAGCTGGCGAAAGTTGCTTAACGAAGCGAAATTGCAACAAGATTGCCAGTTTAGCAAACTATGTCGTGTGATATTATATACTTTTGTAGCGGTTTTTTAATATTCAAGTGTAACTTGGTTTCTAGTCATAGCATTAATTAAATTATCAATTTCTTCATAATTAAAAGACTTCGAGAATTATTAATATTACTGATTTGTATTTGTCCATTATTTCTATTTATAAATAATTGATACGTTACAATACTAATATAATAATAATTTAATATAATTCATTTGGTTCAGCGAAATTTTCGACCTTTTCATATCTTGTCATTAAAACTTATAATCATAATAAATGTTAGTTTTTAGAACGTAGTTTTAATTAGTTCTTTAATAATTCATCATCATCATTCTCCTGTACTTATCCCACACTAAGTGGGGTCGGCACAACATGTTACAAACATGTTGTCACATTATTTGGCTGCCTATTTTACGACCGGCCGCCTGCCTGACGTCAATTTACCTTAGTCGCCTTTTACGACACCTCGGTAAGAAATGAGAGTGATCTATTCTATGCAGCCGGATACCACACGGCACATACCTTAGTCGCCTCTTACGACACCTCGGCAAGAAGGGAAGGTGGTTTATTGTATTCTGCCGGATACCACACGGCGTTAGTTCTTTAATAATTACATAATGAATTATGAATAATTTATTCATTTCATATTTTATACAATCAAATGAAAATTAGATGAGTATCATAACTACCTCTGGACAAAAAGAACACATATTAACTCAAGTCATTTATAGAGATCAAAGTTTTTATAAAATTTGTTCTAAACTAAATCTGCATATCTCTTAACATGAGAAAAATAATAATAAAGCTAGTAAAGTCAAAATAAACAGTAAGAGATAGTTACTTAAGTTTAGTTCTACTTAAAAAAAATAAGGCTTCCATCATCACATTCATCATGAAATATAAATATCAAATAAGGGATTAACTCGCAAATCCTTAAGCCCCTCAGCAAGCCATCAGCCTTAAGCCATCAGGTATGTATGGTATATAAAATACCTGTTTATAGATAATATAGCTTCATATTTATAGTAAGGGTAAGAAACATGTATGGCAGTATTACTTCAATAACAGTTATGATTTTAATAGTCTACAATACAAATTCTAATACCTAGGCGCTTCGTACTGCATCCTTTGTGCTGTTGCTTTGTTTGCTTGTAATAGGGTATTAATCTGTGTTACTCTATTCAGTTTCCGTTTGATAATCCGATTATCTTGAATATACCTTGCCAATACTATCTTTCTATAACGATTTCTATGATGAGGTTCAACAATATTACGTTACTATTTTATGTATATAAAAAAATAATTGTGAACCCATCTTTGACGTTGTCATGTTGGGAATATAAAATATGAATACCACTCACGATAGTCTAAATTCAAAAATTTGGTTTTATTATGTTAAAAATCCTTCATTCAGCAAGATCGGTGGTGAAGCCAATCATTGGTAAACAAGAATTCTTATCAGAATATACCATTCTAATCCTTCCTATGTATTATTGACAGTAATCGTCACACCTATTTATTTACTACCACATCGACCATTAACCCGCTTGGTTAATGGTCGAAGTACTGATTGACGCATCGATATATACATGGATTGACATAAGACATATAATAAATAAATTAATAAATAAATAAATAAGTATAGTACGCGGCAATAAATAATGCACATCGAGGCTTAGAGAGAGAAATCGGCTAGATTCTGCTTCATAGAGCATTGTCTCGGTCGCACAGACTGACGAACCCGTGTGAAACATCACATACTAACTGAGTGACGGTGATAGCGCTCGACGAAACCGAACTGGCGGCTGTTTTGTTCTAAACAGTAAGAAACAATCAGTGGTTTTAAGGTAGTTGATTTCAGATTAGTCTAATCGGTTATCTAGTCTCGATTGCTTGTCTGTCCAGAGAAGCCAAGATGGCAATTAGCAATACTAATTGGGATGTTTTTTCTTATAAGCTTATGACAATATCCCATATTTAGAATATCTGTTCGTTCAATAAATCATTCATCGAAGCAATAAAATTAAGTCCCAGAGCAACCAATTCAGCACAGGCCTAGAGGATTTATTAAAACAGGTCAGGTCGGTGAAAACGACTGAAATATTGGACACGTTCACCAAATTTATAGACATAATATATTGTAGGTATGGGAAGCACAATTTCCGTGATTATACCGTGATTTTTTATCCCATGTAAAAGATAATACAAATTTTAGGTTTTTGTAGTTTACCGTCCGTAATGTGAGCGACAGATTAAAAGTTATATACTTTACTTGTAAGTAAAAAAGCGAAAAATTCCTAGCTAACTACTGGGCGAAAGACTTCTGTTCTTTGGAAATAATAATTATTGAAGAAAAATTTAGAAGGAATCTGTAAAGCGCTGCTGCGATTCCACGGCTTTTGTCAGTATTAGAATGGATAAGATTTCCATGTCTACAAAATATATTTAAGAGAATCTTCAATATTCAACACTTTGTTATTCCAAATATTGCGATTTATTTCATGTTCACATTTAATAAATTGCTGGATTAAATAATCTATATACTTCTTGATGTCCAAATATTGTATACATAAATGACCGACGAATAAGGTCAATGAGGTATTTGATTTTCAAAATCTGATCTGAGGTCTAATTTGTCTTCAGTTTCAATCATTTTCTGAAATCTCGGCATGACTTCATGAGCTGATTTTCCTTCCAGTGAATGAACAACTTCTTCTTCTTCTTCAATCGGTCCCTCATCGGACCCTCGTGGTCGCCTGAGCTCGTCTTTCGTACGATCTGCCTCCATTTATTCCGGTTTAAATTAGCCCTCACCACCTGATAGAATTTGGATGAGGAGGTGGCTTCTTTAACTTGGTCAGACCATAGTGTTGGCGACCGGCTTCGTGGTCTCTTGCCTTCTGTGTTGCCAACAATTACCAGCTTTTCAAGATTGCCATCTCCTCTTCGCATTATGTGGCCGAAAAACAAATCGAATGAACAACAAATCGAGTTAAAAAAGCTTTTAAAAAAATGACATGTTCCTACTTCTAACCGTTTGACGCTCTGGAGCCAGTCCCGGCAACAACATCAGATGCATTTTTATCATAAACATAGATTCTCATCGGGACTGAAACAGTATATAAAATTTCAGCTCTACCGGACACCGGAAGTGGATCAAATTCGACTTGCAAGATTCCACCTTCACACATAAACATGGCAAGTTAAACGTAAGTAAAACTACAAAGTAGTAAAGTAAAACTTTTATAAAATAATAGAATGTAGGCATATTTATAGGCATATAGAATATAGTTGTCATTAATATACTCAAGCCACAATATATCTTTGGTCATTCTGTTTGCTTACACTGTTTACATGTCAAGAGGATTTTAAAGGTTTAGCTGTCTCTACGGTCGAAGAGATTAAGTTATTTAAGGTTTGGTGAACGACGAAGTTTTAGGCAACTGCTACCAACACCTGGATTACGTTTACTCCATGTAACGTAAAGTTAATTATTTTTAGAAATAGACGTGACCTTTCTGAACTTCACATTTTTAATAGTATTACAGATAGTTATTATAGAAGCCGACTATTCTCACGCCTTATTCTATCGGGTGAGCCTGATTAGTTTTATATTAATACTAGCTTTAATCTCAACTTCGTTCGCGTGGACTGGAGTTTTATTATTTGAGTAAACCGTAACGCATATTAATTATGGTTAAAGTGGGCTAACCTTAAAAGCTAGACATAAGCTGTCGCGTAGTTTTATTAGAACTTTCAGAGGGGAACAATTTTGTAGTAAATGATTTTTGAATGAATTTCACCGTTTACTTAGCGTACGCAAGGAACTCTTTAAATATTGCTGTTTTCGCAATATTTTTTATTGCTACTCCTCTCCTATTCATCTTAGCATGATAGTATATAGCCTATAGTCTTCCTTGATAGATGGACTATCTTACACTCAAAGAATTTTTCAAATCGGTCTAGTAGTGCCTGAGATTAGGGCGTTCAAACAATCAATCAATCAAACAAACAAACAAACAAACTCTTCACCTTTTTATATTATACAGATAAGGATGGTTGATTGGCTTCCAATGTCAAAAACTATTAGTACACTATTAGTTTGACCACATAAGCTTGGCGTATATTAATTCAACCCGGTCATCCGTTTGACATGTATCCACTAGCCGTTGCCACCTCCCCATCCCAAGCCACAATCACTATCGCACCTCGTCAAGCAAAATATTTTACTCATGGAAAGTTTTGTGAGCTACATACGGGAAATGCCATATCACTACTTAATTACCCTACCCTTGTTAGCCCGGTAAAATAGACGAGCTTAAAGTCGTAATAACTATGAAATAATAATAAATATGAGCACGATATACTTTTTGAAGTAAAAAACTCAAACCAAATAATATAAAGTGCAGACATTATTTTATTGTAAGAAAATTTGATTATAAACAAAAAATCTCTCATTGTCATTTGTACGAGAAACAGGAAGTAAATAAAAGTTGACGTGTGATTACTGGTTTTAACTTTAAACGACCTAGCTTTCAAACGACACCCTCTAATTTTTCTAATTATTCCCAATCTATATTAAATACGAGTAAAATTTTCACCGTCATTACATTATGTTTATCTGGTTAAATCAGCACAGTATCAAACCGTGATAGTTAGACATTTTAAAGTTACTTAACATCAGTCGAAATATTTTACAAATTGGCATATTCTCGATATTTAACATGATATAATTTCCTAACTAAAATAATTATGATATATCAAATAAAGCTACAAGTTTCAGTCATACATTACGTTGTTGACTTAATTCGTCGTCATATAGTCGTCCCTATAGATATAGAAGTAACTTAATTAAAATAATGTTCTCTTATCACATGCTAGTCAAGAAATTAAATTAAAAGTTATCCCTGTTATTATTTCAGCCAGCAAGAATACTTTTTATACACCTTTATGTTAATTAAAACCAGACCAAACCTACCTATTCTCAGACAGCAAAAGGGGCAAAAGAAATCTACCCTAATTCATTTCTTCGGCAGAACCACTCTGCTTTTAATAAGCATGCATGAATTACTTTCACTTTTGCCCTACGAGTCCCTGAATAAATAAAATGAGGCCGTGCCACACCGTTGCTTCCCTCCCTTTGTGATCACACTTCCTGGCATGCGTAATGGGATACCCTAACAAAATGGCGGGCAAAAGGAATCTTTTGTGTTGAATAAAAATTAGTACAATAGAAACCAGTAAGGACCTGCATATAGGGTCAGTTATCTTGGCTTACAAAAGCGTTGAGGTATATATTATCGTGATAATAGAAGTTTTTATATTAAATATATTAAGTGAATGAACTATGTGATTGCGACTGTAGTATAGTATGTATATAGTAAAGATGTTTATGTTTGTCTGTTTGTCTTTTATATATTCCGAAACGGCTAGACTGATTTTAATGGAATTTTCAGACAATGTTTAGAGTGACGCAGAAAATGATTTTGTAAAGTTTGGTTGCAATTTGGAACAATTTTTAAACTCTTAAATTCAGTTTGGATGGTAAATTGAAACTAGACTGAGCCACGCCAACGCGTGGCTTTACAGCTAATTGTTAAAATATTTTATTCTACAACATTAATTGTTATATGGCGAATGACACTTATTTCGAGTGTTTTCAAGTATTCAAAATGACCGCTTTGATATCTCATGAAAAACATGAATAAGGCACCGCGACTACCATTACACCTCGTACACACGGGCGTAAAAAAAAGGCGCGTTAGATCTCCGCAATTGGCGTAATAAGAACTTTCGTATGGTATATTCGACTTAACGCCTTACGCCTAAAATCGAGCATGATAAAAATACATCGCGTTTTAAAAGAGCCGTCGTATAAATAGATATCTGGATACCCATTTATTTCATCTCGACGTATTTTTAACGCACGGTATAAAACCTCTCGTGCGTACGATGGGTTAAATGGATGTTACATCCCTATAATATGTGCTTTACGCTTAGCAAATCCTGACTAAATATCCGAAATTATATTATATCAAACAAACAAGATTGTCATATAATAGGTGTAATAGCAATCCTTAACTTCTTTAATGAGTGGGAGCACCGTCACAATAGTAACGTTGATTTGATATATCGTTATATCAGTTATTATAATCTACATTACCTGAAGTTTAATCAGCTTAAATAAAACCACTGTCCCATCCACCTCTCCTGTCCGTCTTATTCTCGTCTGACGGATATTTGTGCTGATCTAAAAAACATTACAACCGCCGCTTGTCAATGCAGATTTCTTTAATTAAATTAGTTTAAGAAAAAATATATTCTTACCTTTGCTTCACATTATATTTTAAGTAATTTAAATTTTGTACATAAAAATACTAGGAATAATAGACAAAGTAGGAATCGACATAAGCTTACAAATTTCCGCAATCCATTTTAGATTTGTTATAACAGTAGTTTAAAATAACTGTTGAATAAAGGCTGATACAGAAAGCCTACTAATACTGTTGTGGATTACTTAGATGATAAAAATAGCTACTGTTCGACCCTGTATGAGATAGTAATGAGTAAATGTAACTAGTTATAAATATTATTTTGACAAGACCAACCGCCGAGTTTCGTGCTGACATTTATCGGTAGGAACAAGATTCCTAGCCAGCAGTAGAGTTGACCATTCAAAAGCACGTGTTCACAGGTTTTCTAAAATAAAGAATATTTTGAATTGGACAAAATTTGATTTAGTTAGGCTAGTTTAATTTAAGTTAGGTTAGTTTTATCAATTAGAATTATGTGTTAGGTTAGTTTAAGTAGAAAAAAATAAAGTAGCAGTCTCTTACAACCCCACTGCTGAGAATAGGCCTCCTCTCTCAGTTTCTGGAGAGAAGGGTTGAAGCTAAGACCTACCACGCTGCTGCAATGCGGATTGGTAGGTTACACATATCTCCAGTATTCTCCAGAGATATGCAGGTTTCCTCATGATGTTTTCCTTAACCGAAAAGCGTGTGATAAATTGCAATTATCAATTAGACACATGAGTTTTAATAGAAAAACTCATTGGTGCCTGCCCGGGTTTAAACTCGTCTTCCCCTCGAAAGATTCGCACGGTCTCACCGCTGGGCTATCACAACTCTCAGGTTAGTTTAGATTAGTTTAATTAAATTTGATTAAAAAATGTTTTTTTTCTAATAAATCAATGTTTTAGAATAAGTACGTAGTATGTGATGTATCAACACATCCGAATCTATTATGCGATTGGGTAAAGACTAAACGACCTTTCTTCGGTTCGAATATATATCTACACTCGGCTGTCTTACCTTTGTCTCCCTAACGATTTCGGAGGTATGCCTATTCAATAATGGCGATGAAATATCTATTGTACGCATTCGTACATTCCTTTTACAATTGATTGACTAAAATATATGAATAATTTTGCTATTTGTGGTGTATATAGTGAGTAGTTTCTTTGCAATTAGATTAATAGCAGCTGCTAAGTTCAGTTCAGTTTTACTTAATCGAAACCATACATGTTTAGCGAGGTAATATCCATTAGGCTCTCTATTAATGACCCCATTACTGAGTACGGAGGCCTTACTCTTTTTTAATTGTTTCTTCTTATCAATATAGTATTTAGACCAATTATAGATAGTATTTTATGTGAACTTACAAACTTAAGTTTTATGTTTTACATAGGAAAATAATTTTATATTTTATATACTCTATCTCGTCTCAGGATTTTGTGATTTTAGGGGTTTATTGCCTCACATTCAATTTTCTTTACTTTTCTTTACTTCTCAATTTTTTTTACTAAACTAACATTAAAGAAATATTATCAAACGTAAATGAATTAAATAGGGTCATTGAAAGATTCTCTCCAAAATATTTGAAGTTAGCTACAATGTTTATTCTTTGGAGGGCAAAAATTTATTTTGTTTGCAAATATTGCGAAAAAATAAAAAATGCGGTAACTATCGCTTTACCTACTAAAATAAACTACATAATACTAATAACCCTCATCCTCATGCCCTTATCATATTCTAAGTAGGATCGGCACAACATGTTATAAACATGACGTCACTTGGTTTGGCTACGTAGTTTATGAGCGGCCGCCTGCCTGACGTCAACTTATCTTAGTCGTATTTTACGACACTTCGGTAAGAAAAAGGGTGATCCAATCTACTCAGCCGGATACCACACGGCGGGGCGACTTACCTTAGTCACCTTTTACGACACCTCGGTAAGAAATGAGGGTGGTCTATTCTACTCAGCAGAATACGACACGACATACATAATACTCATAACCATCAAAAATATAGCATTTCTAAAAATGGTTAATTAAAGGAGTAAAGAGGCCGTGCTGGGCCGTGTGTAATCATAAAATCAAAGTAAATACGTAGCTTGATTTGCTGTGTCGGTTTTATAAGAAGAAACTTCTAAAATAACACATTGTAGTGAACTTTAGAGTACACACATAAAATAGTATATGCTACAAGCAAGTACGATATGTTTTGCAAATAAACGACGTGTAATCTGTAGGGAACGTGAACATTTACGTCCATGCGCAGTTTTGGCAACGGTCACGGCGATATATCGCAGGACATTGATAAACTCAACACCGGCACAATCGCAAAACTTGCTGGCATGCATTTTGGTCGCACTATTGAATATATATTATACATAAGGTACACGACAAGTTTGTATGTTAATAACTTTAAGATTGTGAATAGTTAAGACATATAAATGGTATATTTTATTAGATAACATATTTCCAATAGCTGCCGTAAAATAGGCCACCTTCGTTTCTTACCGACTAAGGCAAGTTGACATCAGACAGGCGGCCGGTCGTAAAACAACTATCCAAACATATGACAACATGTGTAAAAAATGTTGTGCCGACCCCACTAGGATAAGGGCAGAATAATAATTAGAATGAACATATTTAGAATAGCTACACATATTCTGACTTCTCATTAGAAAGACTAGCGGTACTCACGTACTTCGTTCGCGTTCACAATTTCCCTTAATTATGTACTATTTGTTTTTTCTTGAAGGAAAATACGCGAATTCTTATAAACCATATATAAATGAGCTTTAATTATATCAAACTTAATCAATACTGCTCCAGATTAGCCATGGAAGCGCGTTATTAATATTTCGATACATATCCAAATCCAAATCTACAAAGTGGAAGAGATTATTAAGTGGCTTCGTATTAATATCTATAACAAAAAAAAAAATCTTTTATTAATGGAGACAGCAACATTTATAATATACATCTATATTTCACTACATCGCTTAAGAATTATCTCATATATTCAATAATTAATTCAATAATGCACACAGCCGGCCAGTTCGGTTTCGTAGAGCGCTGTCACTGTCACAAATAGGTTCGTCAGTCTTGGAGACAGAGTCGACAGAGACGATGCTCTATGAATCTAGCTGATTTCTCTCTCTAAGCCTTGATGTGCATTATTTATTACCGGGTAATATGTTTCTATTTATATATTATTATTATATATAAATTCTTTTATTTATTGATATCCAAATTTACATTATGTTTCTAAATATTTTCTATACAAAAAAAAACATTTAAAATTTAAAAGTATAAAAAAATTGTTGACAACAGGGATCGAAGAAAGTACTCAAGTAACCAGCGGTTAGGGCTCCAGACTAAAGAACCTCCTCACAATCCGTGCCGTCTAAAGCAATACCGTCTTTTGTGTCCTACGCTTGATCTAATAACTAAGCAAAAGCCTCTTGAGAGAGAGAGAGAGTTGGTTGAGGCTCTCGCTATTATTATATATAACTATTCTTATTCTTAATGGTCTTTTAAAATTGATTTTCAGTTATCATTATTCAAAAGAAATATCGAAACTGAGAAATATAAACGCACAATAATTGATTTCAATGCCCATTGAAAGAAAGAATGATTAAATAGAAAACGAAATACCTCGTAAAAGATTTCGTAACTTTTCCTCGACTATTTTATACATCAGCTTATTTATATTTAATGGTATGATTGTGAAATTATCTTTTTTGTGATTTACAATATCAAATAATTGTACAATGGTACATGGTGATTAGTGGTGAGTAATTGTAAATGGTGATAGAATTATTTTGCTATAATCCGCGTTTTCTAAGAAAATCTATGTAATGTCAAGTGTAGGAAGCAACTATTCTCATGCAGGATTACTTACCGCATGTATCACAAAACAACACTACCAACAACACACTACACAAGCACTACACACATTCACTACGACAATCTCAACGATAGTTTCGCTCCGGAACCAAAGCATCATCAGGAGATACTTTTTGCTTCCTTGCTGCTCGTGTGCGTTGTGTGATTACATTTTTAGAAGTCTTAAAAAAATGTACTTTGTAGGTTGCCTTACATCCAACATAATAACATATAATATATATTTCTTTCTACAACTATTACATCAGTGAGCATTTCATCGATCCTTTTATGATTAAAATTAAAATATATAAAAAATTGAACATAGTTATGCAATTTAAATAATTAGAACTAATTTAATTAATAATCCAGATTATTAGAATGTACCAGCCTCCAGATATATTTTTTTTATGAATTCCATTTAAAGCTGTTTCCCGTTCAATGATCGAAGTTCGCTCATATTTCTTCTCTAACAAAATTCAAGTTTGTAACTGAAAGACCCTTGTAACGTTAATCCTTGTAACTTAGAAAATTAATTCTTTAACAATTTCAGGATCCATTAAAAAGCCTTGATAACTTTTTTGTACCTCGTAGAGTTATATTTCAAAGGTCTTATATTTTTAACTTTAGTTTTTTTATCAATTTTCATTAGCTTTGAATTACAAGAGGCATCTGTTTGACTACTGAACGATGTTTTAGGTTGTTGTGGTCCCTTTTTGTGCTTGACCTGTATATAGTAATAAGTAGAAGAATATTAATATATTATACCAGCTGATCAGGCAAATGTTGTTTTGTCATTCAAATTATTTTAAGGGAATTTCTTTAAAAAAAATTGTTGAAAAAAGTAATGGGTGGACAATCACTTAGGAGTATGAAAAATAGATAGTAACCGATTGTCAGAGCTACTGTCAATGCATATGAAATTTCATAAAAATCGGCCAAGCCGTTTTGGAGAATTATGGTAACTAACACAAGATTTTTATATATAAGATTTTATTTTTCATAGAAAATAGCAGCTACTATGTATGTAAAAAGTATACAAAATCAAGACTACTCAGTTATGATTCATTTGTGTTTATTATTGATATTGGCTATGTTGGCATAGTGGGTAGTGACCCTGGCTTCAGGTCTGCAGGTCGCGGGTTCGATTCCCGCGGAGGGCTAACATTTTCTATAAACAATTTGTTGGTTCTTCGAGCCTGAGTGTATATTTGTAGGTAGGTTTTTAGATAAAAAAAAATTAAAGTTATATATGTAGTATATTTACCAGTGGTCCTCCATCAATAACACAAGTATTCAGTTACTTACTTTGGGGATGGGCGACCGTGTGTGTAAGTGTCCCATATATTTATATATATTTATATTTAATGTGAGGGCATCCTAATAAAAAACTCTGAGGGTGACTGAGATAGATCCCCGACGCGGTTGGATAATGGTTTATCCGGATGCATCAATTAAAGGAGATTTGATCCTACTGAAAATCGAACCAAGACCCACCTAGGTTGTTAAACATTATTAGCCAAAATAGGAGATTTTTTTTCAATATAACGTCAAATGACTTTTCAACTTTTATATGTACAAATTTCTAGCTCGAGTGCGTTACTTTACGAGGGATTATCCTCTAGAGACACGTTATCGAAATTGGTTTTCTTTTGTCGCTTTTTGACTTTATCTATTTTCTAATGGTTTTAACTTGGACTCTTTGAAATATATAAAGTGATAATTTACTGTGTTAAACTGAAAATAATTGTGAAATATAGTCTAAAAAGTCAGCCGCGCATTTGGTGTTCTAAGCTTGCAATTTTGCGATTCTGGATAAGTGCGCTGTAATGTTGAATTATTTGCTATCAGCAAATATTTGAAAGAAAAAAAGAAACTTTATCAGCTTTATTATTTGCTATCAGCAGGCAGGTTACTGCCGGCAATGCCTTATGCTAAAGGCAGTGAGTTTTTTAACTTAAACTTTAATGCCTAATTGATATTTCGAAATTCCAAATTATCACGCGCTTTTCGATGGAGGAAACATCGTGAAGAAACTCTTTAAAATCTAAGGATATGCTTTACCTACCAATCCGCATTGAATCACCGTGGTGTATCCTAGCTCCAAACAATTAAAATTTGTCCAAAAAGGAAGAGGAAGGGGCCTAAGGTAACTAGCCCCCTACTTTACTGGACACATAAAAAATTCTTAACTCTCATTAATATTAAAAATAATAGGCATACCAAATTAGTCGATGCTACAGGTCTGATTTGAAGAGCAGTATCAAAGTCTGCAGTCAAACGTTTTAAATCGAAAGCATTTGAAACATACCCGAATTATTTCATTTTAAAAATCTAATCAAAATATCACATTCTTAACTTTGAAATTACAATTGAAGGTATATTAAAGATCGAGTCCCATTAAAATATCTGGGAAAGAAAACAAGATATAAAATATTCACAGATGCCAATACCTTTGGGAAAAAATTGAATTCGTTCCGATCAAAGGCGTTAATGACTTAGCAATTACTCTAATTGAGCAAAAAAATAAGAAGCTTGCAACCATTGCGTTGGCGTCGGTTCGGAAATTGATGCGATATTTTGCTTTCGACAAATTGGCTTAAATAAAAATACAAACGAGAAAAGAAAGTCAATTACTGATTCTATATAGATAAGTTATTTAAAATATCTTTACGATATAGGGACGTTTTCATTGACTCTGAATTATAGAGAATATAATTAATTTCATTGCGATTATTATTACAGCAATAGGATATAAGAAGTTTATTACATGTCGATTACTTAATTGTACATAATGAATAAAATAGAATAGATTTTTTTAGTGCTCTTCTACACACTACAGTAAAAATTAATATAAAAGCAATGAAACGTAAAAATAAATGTACATAACGTAATAAGTAACGGAAAAGTAACTTTACTATCCCACTCAATCAACCACACCCAACCACAATGTTTACCTTTACCAAAGAACGTGTGATAAATTGCTATTTATCAATTAGACACAGGTTTTATCAGAAAAACTCATAGATGCCTGCCCAGGATTTGGTCCCGTGATCCTCTCAAAACGGTTTCACGGTCTCAGCGCTGGGCTATCACAGCATAAAAAAATTATAATATAAAAGGCTTGCCAAGAAGTTACAAAATTAATAAAATATACAAAATAACCTTTTAATTTGGATCACTCATCCAAATGTAATTTTGAGCCACCGATAAAATGCAATGCAATCAACTCATGATGATACGGCACTACATTTGAGTGGAAGATAAATAGAAAGTAACATGTGTATAGAACATTAAAGAAATTAAAGAAGTCTATCAAAAAGGAATAATTTATCTTATATTCAAATCAAATAAATCTAGAAAATTATTAAAGTGTCTTTCAAATAGACCCCCCTACTTAGACGACTGACATAATCAGTGAAGGCCCCTGCGGATATTTGTCATTTTTTATCACAATTTGTTCAATAGATCGTACTCCAGTCCGTCAACGTTGCGTCAATTTATGTGAGAAGATTTTTCCATCAAGAATTTTTTAATACTTTATCATCGCCTGCCCTTATGCCATTCTAAGTGGGGTCGGCACAACATGTTACAAACATGTTGTCATATGATTTGGCTACGTATTTTACGACCTGCCTGACGTCAACTTACCTTAGTCGCCTTTTACGACACCTCGGTAAGAAATGAGGGTGGTCTATTCTATGCAGCCGGATACCAAACGACATTTACCTTAGTCGCCTCTTACGATACCTCGGTAAGAAAGGAGGGTGGTCTATTCTATTCTGCCGGATACCACACGGCTACAAGAATTTTTTATACAAGCTATAATATTACTAGGATTCACTTTTAGCAAAAATATACAAATATGGATGGATGGATGGATATGTAATAAAAACAATAAAAAATATAAATATTTACTACCAAATAATCACTTCTAGCAAATGAAGAAATGAAGAGATGTCAAAAGGTATGTGTAATATTTGCAATAATGTCGCATATTTTAGTCAAAAATATTGTTCCTCTATAAAGTTCTAAATGCGTAAATGCAAGTAAATGTCCATAGAGTGTTCACTTACTGGATACGTCGTTCCGGCTTAATGCACCATCCGCTTAGAATTAGTCGTGTATTTTAACGTGACAAGCCATATAATTGATATATAAAATATATATAGGCTACATTTTTCTAAAATTAGACCGCAGTCTTACTGTTAAAGACTTGACTACTAGTGCTTTTAATTATGATACGCTTATAACGCCGTTCGTAGTAACTAAATACTAACTATTAATAACTAAGTACGTTAAAGAACTTTTGCTACATATAGCACTTCACCTAAAGTTATAAGGGCATTATTAATTTTAGTCAACTGCCAACAATCTTTATAATAATAATAAATAATATTTTTTTCAGCATCGTTGCACACATCCCCAGAATAGCCAGACCAATCTCTTATTAAAACGCAATAACTACGAACTATATTTTTTTTTAATAAATAATTTTTAAATGCCTATGTGTCCAGCATAGACATTAAAAAATTCTACATACCTAATAAACTAAACGCCCAACTTCTCCAAACAGAAAATTGGGGAAATATATACAAATATTACTGGTAATATTACACTGCCACGATAATAATCTCACACTGATGAAAATAAAAGAAAGAAAGAGTTTCCATCCTTTAATTAACTACGCTTAATCTCACGAACATCTCTCTATTGTAAGTATTATTACTTACGAAATCTAAATTAAGAAGTGTTATGATGGAACTCTGTTGAGATATTATCAATTAATAAAACTGAATAAATTCAAATTTAAATTCAAATGATCCTTTATTCAAATTGGCCTTAACAAGCACTTTGAATCGTCAAATTAAAATTAAAATGAAGCCACGACAAAATTGCATCGGTCCTTATTGTGGACTGATTTATGTCACAGCAGTCAAATGCGTACACTTAACACATTAGTACTTAAAATTGAATATAAAGAGAATTATTTTAATTATCATAGGGAAAATCTGTAAATCTCAATATGATAATAATTCTTTCGTAATCCGTTTCTCCTCTGCTGCCGGCGAAATTAAATGAAACGCGTATACGAGGAAGATTAATTGATGCGGTGGCCTTCGTTGATGTGACTTTGACTAATTAATGTTTTCAATGTTTTTCCGGTTTTTCTTTTAATATATTGGAAAAACAGATTACTATAAATAGATTATATTGATTCATATTCTAATTCATACACCAATTTTTTGGTGAAACATTATTTGAATAAATAAGTATATCGCTCATGGGCTACAATAGTGGTCTAAATCTTGCTTAAACGAACGACCTTATATTGAATTAGGAGTTCCGCCGCTTAGTGCTCCTGAAAAGAATTTGAACATTTCAAAACACTGTTTTTTAAGTTGAGCCACTATCGAAGCCTTTGTGCTCCCTTTAGGAAAAGCAGTGATAAACTAATAAAATGTCCATAAATGTAACTTAATATTGTCACCTAAGTATGTATATATTAGGTCCTTACATATGAAATTGGCGTTTTGTCGTACTGGCCACTTTGATCTCAAATATTACCTTTATGGTTAGGAATTACAAATTCAAATTCATACAGCTATTTACTCATGCATTTGTGTTTCAAACCCTCTAATTCATTTGTTTTTTCTTCTTTTGTTTTTTTCGTTGTGTCACTCTGTTTACAAAATGGAAAACATGAAATATCGCGTTATTTACGAGTATGAGTTCCACCGTGGCACCAGTGCTGCAGAAACGGCTCGAAGGATTAATGATGTGTATGGTGACGGTGTCGCAAAAGACAACACAGTGCGTTTTTGGTTCCAACGTTTTCGTTCTGGAAATTTCGACCTGCAGAACAAGCCTCGTGGACGGCCGGAGACCAAAGTTGATAATGAAGAATTGAAGGCTATTGTGGAAGCGGATCCATCGCAAACCACGTCCGAGTTAGCTGCAGGCTCCGGTGTTAGTGATAAAACTATTCTAATCCACTTGAAGCAAATTGGGAAGGTGAAAAAGCTTGAAAGGTGGGTACCTCATGAATTGAGTGAAGCAAACCGACAAACGCGCGTCGACTGCTGCGTTACGTTACTCAACCGGCACAATAATGAAGGAATTTTAAATCGAATAACATTACCTGTGATGAAAAGTGGATCCTCTACGATAATCGGAAGCGCTCATCGCAATGGCTGAACCCTGGCGAACCAGCCAAATCCTGCCCTAAGCGAAAATTGACTAAAAAAAAGTTGCTTGTAAGTGTTTGGTAGACTAGTGCCGGTGTCGTTCACTACAGCTTTCTTAAATCTGGCCAGACGATTACGGCAGATATATATTGTCAGCAACTGCAAACCATGATGGAAAAGCTAGCTGCTAAACAACCGAGGCTGGTCAATCGCTCTAGGCCACTGCTGCTTCAGGACAACGCTAGACCACACACTGCACAAAAAACGGCTACCAAATCAGAGGAGCTTCAATTAGAATGTCTTAGGCATCCACCGTACTCTCCGGACCTTGCTCTAACAGATTACCATTTTTTCGCAATTTGGATAACTTGCAAGGAAAAAAATTCAACTCCGATGGGGCAGTCCAAACCGCCTTCAAAGATTTTATTGATTCCCGCCCGAATGGTTTTTTTAGTAACGGGATCAATGAACTACCTATGAGATGGCAAAAGTGCATACATAGCAATGGTACATACTTTGATTAATTAAATATATTTCATTAAAAAAAAACGACTTTATGTTCCTCCCATAGAAAACGCCAATTTCATATGTAAGGACCTAATATAACTCCTATGTTATGAGTTTTTATGAGTACCAACCACCGTTGTTGAATTAGAGTTAAGTTTTAATTCAAGCGGAAAAATTCTTATAACGTTTAAAATTAATGGTCTATTCTCTCCATCTAATTTTGTTGGAATGTACTTGGAACGGTTAAAATTAAATTTTTTATCTTCTGTGTTCTACATCATTGAAGGTCTTTGGAATATATAATTATTTTGAGTTGTGCCACTATTGTCATATACGATATATGTCATAAACCTTTGCGATTTGATCGTGGAATATGTCCTATTAATATTTCGGTTGCGAGGCGAAACTATTGTTGAGTTTGTGATAGTAAACGTGTGTAGTGCTCGTGGTTTTTTGGTGACGATAGTGGAGGTTGGTGCATATGTTTTTACGAACCCTGCACATATCGGGTATGAAAACGTATAGTCCACTCTAGATTTAACATTATATATACTGTCTATTTATTTTATCGCGAATGATAGGAAAATCATTTTATTGTTACTTTTGTATTATGGATGTCCGCAAAGTTACGTCTAATTCTATAAATAACTTGATTTCTATTCAAACAGAAGTGACTTCTCTTTGCTAATTATTTTAATAAAGAAGCTAAAAACGTACAGTAAATACAATGCTTGATCTATATTAAGTATAAAATTTGCATACCACTACACTTGGTAGTGATATTACAAACATTACAAATGCAGCCAGCGAAAATATAAAATTTCTTACCAGTTCCTTTTAGTAAGGATGGTTGATATTAAACCATACTTTGAATTTTATTTTCCTTTTTATCATTATACTCGTACAAAACTTCAGAGAAGCTATTCAGTGAGCTGAACGTTACAAATATTTTCATAATTGAAAATCAGTTTGACGTTCATAAGATATTTATAATGAATCTCGTTAAGTTATTTAAATTCCTTATAAAAGCTTCAATGCAGTCGATTATCTACTAAATATAACAAATACCGAAGGTTGATGTACTTTAAGACCGAAACTAAGTGTACACTATTTTAAATGAAAAGTGTTTTTTATATTCGAGGTTTATGTATTTCTTATTCTTTTGAAATATGTGACGTTAAAGGATGTTTAGAGATTCCGTAAAATGACCTATGACGTTCATAAGTGGATGAAGAAGAAAGGATGTTTTCTGTTAGATTACACTAAGTTCAGAAAGTAGCATTAACATATTGATAGAACATATGCATGTAAATACGTATGTAAATATGTATGAATATGTATACTTATGTATGTATAACCTCTGAAAATTGATCTTACTTCTTAAGCATAGATTAATACAATTTTTATCATGACTTTTATATTGTCTTATTCCGAAAATTATGAAAATTATCCCGACATCTTCCGTTCAAGTGCCAAAAATTTTTTATCGATAACATTTGCACTTAACCAATATCAATTTAAAATTGATATGGAGTAAGTAATCGTCAAAAAGCAAAATTATCAAGTATCAACCTATCAGTACGTAAATACATTTATTATAATTTATTTATTAAATATTATGTATTTACAATAGAAATGTATAAGTTATGTCTGTCTTAAATTACATACACGCTAGTACTGTACAAATCATACCCACGTGGATTGGTCCAAAGAATGCTGGCAGCGTTTCCGCGTTGAATCGCTAAGTTGATTCTTTGTGCAAAAAAGGAGCCAGTCTGTATAATTATTGAAGAGTATCTAAGTAAGTTAACATTTCAATTGCTATTGAAAATATGTTTTTTACTGAACACTACATAACTATTATATATAACTAAACTATCACTTCAAGTTTACCGAATAGTAGATTTAAAATATTACTATCACGATCAAGTTATCATCCCGGAAATTTATTCCGTACCATAAAGATGATACATGGCAGCACTTAAGACCTCAATGTCTTGTGGTTTACAAGTATTATGGTCGGAAAGAAACGTAATTCTTACAAATGTAATAGCCCTCATCAGTTGTCTCGTATGTTATTGATGATATTTCGCGGCATTACACGTGATTGTGTTAAAGATTCGCCAGGTCATAAAGTATTTATGTCAGCAATGTACAAAATAAGATAGTAACAATTGGAACAAGAATTTTTGAACACTTTTCAGTTGATATTTAATTACCATTGTATAATTTAACATTTTTCACGATCAATCAATCTAAGTATAACAGTTAATTTACAGTAATCAGATACAATTAAAAACTACCAATTAAGTTAATGTAAATTAACATTAACACGAAATGTAACATTAAATTTTACTGTTTACACAGAATATCATCATAAATATATAAGCTGTGATAGGTGAGACGTGCGACTCTTACGAGGGGAACACGAGTTCAAACCCGAGCAGGTACTAATGAGTTTTTCTATTAAAACTCATGTGTCTAATTGATAATTGCAATTTATACGCTTTTCGGTGAAGGAAAACATCGTGAGGAAACCTGCATATCTCTAGAGAATTCTGGAGATATGTGTAACCTACCAATCCGCATTGGAGCAGCGTGGTAGGTCTTAGCTCCAACCCTTCTCTCCAGAAACGGAGAGAGGAGGCCTATTCCCAGCAGTGGGATTGTAACAGGCCGCTACTTTACATTTTTATCATCATAAATAATAAGTACCTGCTAAGTTAGTTTGTTGTTAGTTTCGGATCGATGAGATTATTGGCATGGAGATAGCTGAAGGATTGTAGAGTGACGTCTTATAAGATTTATTTAGGTATTGAATTCCAAGCCACAAAAACAGCGGAGGGACTAATTGAAATATAACGCATAATATACGCATATATATTTTATATAAATGTCTATTTTTATTATTTGACTTTGATTGCCTTAAGTACAGCGGTAAGTTATTTTATAGTTAATAATAACTATCTAGCCTAAGTCACTCTCCAGCTCTTCAAATATATTTCAAAAAATCATTTCGATCTTTTTTCCGTTCGGTCATGTAAGAAGCAGAAACAAACTCACATTTACATTTGTAATTTATAAAAAAAACAATATAAAAGTTGTTTATGTTGATTAAAAAGATTTAAATAATATAAAACGACACACAATAGTACACAGACTAATAATGAGGTAATTATAACATATGTTTGTTAAAAGATGTCTCCGGAGAAAACCGTTACTGTAATAGTCCGAGTAAATTAATTCTGTCCTATATAACAACTAAACTACTCCATATAGTCCACGTCCAAATATTGGCAAAGGCCACAAGTGATAATTACTGTGAGATATTGACAAACAGGTCTACACTGTAGTTATAGACATCGCTGTTTGCGATTTAACACTGTTAAGCAATAGATTTATAAATATTTATTTATAGATCACCAATAAAATACACACTTAGCATTAAAATTATATATTAAACAACTAAAAATAAGTAGTATTTCAATTAAACGTGATAACAACTAACGTAATGGTTAAATTAAACCAAAAAAAAATATACAAGCTGAGTGTACAATATATAAGCCCAGCCGGTGAGACCGTGAATTAGAGACTACCTCAAGGGGCCCAAATCCCGGTTAGGGCCAATGAGTTTTTCTATTAAAACTTAAGTGTCTAATTGAAAATTACAATTTATCACACTCTTTTCAGTAAAGAAAAATCATGAGGAAACTAGGGTCATGTGTAACCTATCAATCCACATTGAAGCAGCGTGGTAGATCTTAGCTTCAATTCTTTTCTCCATAAAACGGAGACAGGAGGCCTAAGCCCAGCAGTGGGATAGTAACAGACCGTTACATTATTATTATATGGGAAAAAACCAATACAAAAAACTATGTATATATTTATGTCAGCTACTTCCTATAAAATGTAACTGATGGTTGAAGATCGGCACGTACTCTTAGCACTTATAGCCCGAAGTAAAATAGATTTGTCAAGCTTGGTTTTGAAGTTATAACAAAGATAATTTAAATTAGAACTTGGCATGTGAAATTTTATGATGATTAATTTACTATAATTTTAAAAGTACCATTAGAGCAAAAGCTGTGATAGCCTAGCGGTGAGACCGTGCGACTTTCTAGAGACGACACAGGTTCAAACCCCGGGCAGGCACCAATGAGTTTTTCTATTAAATACCTATGTGTCTAATTGATAATTGCAATTTATCACACGCTTTTCGGTGAAGGAAAACATCGTGAGGAAACCTGCATATCTCTAGAGAATTCTGGAGATATGTGTAACCTACCAATCCGCATTGGAGCAGCGTGGTAGGTCTTAGCTCCAATCCTTCTCTCCAATAACGGAGAGAGGAGGCCTTAGCCCAGCAGTGGGCATAGTAACAGGCTGTTACTTTCTATTAGAGCAAATATTAATTGGCTTAAAGAAGCCTATTGATCGTAAATGAACATCGTTGTTTGAAGTTAGAACGACAGTGTTGAATTAACAATTTTTCAAAAGAGTAATTTAACGTAAAATAAACTTGGCCCTTTTTTCTCAATTTTCAATAAATTGTTCATCGCTCTGCCGGTTGATTACAAAACAATTACCCTTCATTTAAACGCTTATAGCTAACGGTTTTTTTAACATTTCTATCATGATATATATTCATTTAATACTAATATAATTTGTGTACCTGAAGGTAACAATTTTTAATTTAAATAATTAAATGTCAAGCACAGAGGTAAGCGATAACTGTATCAGTCTCGTCGTTCATTTCCGATTTCCGATTGAGTCAAGTTAGGAAATCTTTTTTGTGTTAATCATGTACCTACTTAACATGCCTCTCATAATAACTTCCGTTTCTGATATTAATCTTCAAAATGAAGTCTTGAAATTGAATCTAATAAACCGAACGAAAATCTGCAATTTTGACTTACTAAATAGGCGTTTTTCTCATTTTAATGTTTTTTAGTGCATTTTGAGAAAGGTGAACAAAGGTCTTATAAAATTAGACTTAGAGTACTTCTTAGTCGACTTCGAGTTAATCAATTAACAGAACTATATGAGATATTGAATTGTTGAAATGTAATATTAAATGGATACTAAAGTTAGTTGTAAAGTTTTACTCATAATAAACGGCTAGCTTAATTAATTGCAACATTGTACCAGAATTGTGTTCACATACTGAACCATACGAAATGAGTCAAAATGTAAAGAAAACTAATGTTAATCAAACCATAATCATCATCATCATTCTCCTGCCCTTATCCCACTCTAAGTGGGGTCGGCGCAACATGTTCCAAACATGTTGTCACATGATTTGGCTACTTATTTTACGACCGGCCGCCTGCCTGAGGTCAACTTACCTTAGTCGCCTCTTACGACACTTCGGTAAGAAATGAGGGTGGTCTATTCTACTCAGACGGATACCAAACCGCCGCACTTTAAATATTTTGACCGCTGCAAATATTAATCCATGATTGCAATTTGAAGATAAAGTTCAAATATTTGTTCTGATCAAAACTTCCTGCTTGAAGAAAACTAGCCCGCTTTGCCGGCTAATAGAATCGTGTCGCGCAATATTCCAGATTAACTCTAATTAAGCGAATGTTATTTGCAACTTCAGCTAGCAGAAATTTATCATGTTTGAATCATAAATTAAATACAAAATACGGAAAGCGACGTTTGACTCGTCCTCACTATATTTATAGAGCAACTTTAATTAATATGCTATTAAGTTTGACTGTTTTGATTTTGATTAAATATTATACAATTTATAACTTCCGCCTTCAGCCCCGCGGGTCGCGGGTTCCATTCCCATAGGGCCAACATTTTCTATAAACAATTTGTTGGTTCTTCGAGCCTGTGTGTATATTTGTATTTAAGTATGTATTTAAAATTATACATGTTGTATATCTACCAGTTGTCCGTCACCCATAACACAAGTATTAAGTTACTTTGGAGTCGGACGACCGTGTAAGTGTCCCATACATGTATTTAATTATTGTTATTAAAATTATTTTATAGAAATAGGCGTAACTTTGCGGTTTTCCATATTACAAAAATAACGATAGAATTATTTTGCTATTAATCTGTTTTTATTCACACGAAAAACGCGGTATATAGCAATGCATTTATTTCATCAATTTTCATTAAAATTATAAAGCTAGCAGTCAATATTCGTCCCTACGATTTGATATGTCCATCTCCACATCTGCATTTTTTTTTTTTTTTTTTTCTAGTCCCTCTGATATGGGAGTCAGAGACTTTATTTTCTTTTATTGTTATGTCTAATAATTAGTTACATAACTTTTAGATTAGTCTACAGAGTTATCTTGCATGTTTCTTGTTTACACATTATCTTAACGTAAAGGTTTCTTATCCTAACAGTAGTGTGATTATTTATTACATTTCTTTCTTACTTACTAATTTTGCTTATAATTTATTTTTACATACAAACAGGTTATTAATGTTTATTATAAAGGACAGAGTCATATGCTACTTATTAAAGACACTTCACTTTTTATTCTTATTTTATATTTACTTATTATCTTATCTTATATTTTATTAATACTTTACATTCTATTTATTCGTTTACAACATTCTTTTATGGTTTTTTACCTAATATATAAGTACAACTATATATGTGTAAAAATCCTTTTAACTTCTATTCTTTTTTAATACTATTTTTATTATATTAATGCAATATGCGATAAATTTTTTGCTAAGTTTAATGTTACTTATAAGTGTTTTTAAGTTTTCTATATTAATATCGACTGAATGTTCCACTTCGAAATCGCTCCGTGCTGCACCAAAAATTGGGCAGTCGACTATTAAATGAATAACGGTTTCCGGGACACCAGGCTTGCAGGCGCACGACGGGTCCCCTTTGCATCTGAACCTATGCAGATACTCAGAGAACCCGCCGTGCCCCGTCAAGATCTGGGTCAAGTGCGGTTCAATATCTAGTTTCCTCATAGTGCTATGGGCGACGAAAACGTCAGGGAAAAATTTTTTAGTGACCGACGCGGTCTCTCCTGTTGTGTACCTCCTGTTCCATTCGTCAAGAGACATCGAACGGAGATGTCTCTTAACGAATGAGACAGGACATCGATCGTAATCGCATCTTCGTTTTAGGCCCAAGACGGCTTCTTTAGCTAACTTGTCCGCGCGCTCGTTCCCCTCTATCCCTACGTGAGCTTTGACCCAAAACAGGGTCACTTCTTTGTTTTGGGCCCGACAAATATTCATATTGTCCCTAATCGTATAGACCAGGGGATGAAGGGAACGTCCGCCCGTCACGGATTCCAGCGCCGCCCTAGAGTCACTGAAGATCGCGTATGCCTTTTCCCTACTTATAGCTGCCAATGTAGTAGTAGCACGACACAATGCCAAGAGCTCGGCCTGGTACACAGAGCAGTGCGAGTCCAACCTGTATTTACGTGCAAGGGTCTCTGCAGTACCTGTCCAGACAGACATGGCTGCACCGACCTTTCCCTCAATTTTGCTACCGTCGGTATAGACTCGCACCGCCTGTGTATGGCTATTGATTTGTTCCTGGTTAGTAAGGTTCATGTGCGTGATTTTCCTGTGCGTTGCTGGATGCGGAATCTTGGATGGCCTTATTCTGGTCTCTACCTCTCTTCCGCACAGCACTGGCAGAGGTATCCCTCTCTTTGCCTCGTAAAGCGAGGCAACCTCACGTATTCTGAGGTCCAGAGGGAGTATCCCGGCCAGCGCCAGCGCGGAGTTGAGCGAGACGGTACGGTAAGACTTTATTATTTTTTGTGCGAAGGCCCGTTGAAGACCATTCAGTCTCTTTTTCGCACCGAGTTTCTTGGCTGCTGGTGCCCATACACATGCGGCGTACAAAATGATGGGTTCGATTACTGCATTGTACATCGTTCTAACAACTTGTGGGTGGAGACCCCAGCTTACCCTGGCCGCCTTCGATAGCTGCTTATATATGCCGTATACCTTTTTGCACGTGTTGTCGAGATGTTTATTGAATGTAAGCTTGCTATCGATTGTGAGCCCTAGTAGCTTTATAGCCCCGGAAATGCAGATATCCACCCCGCTCATCCTCAGAACTGGGTTGTCGTATTTTAATTTCCTGGTAATAACCATTGCGCTAGTTTTTTGTGGCGCAAATTTGAGTTTGTTTTGGACACCCCAGCTCTGAACATACGCGAGAGTGGAGTTTGCACGTCCGGAGATTTCCAGGCCAGTGTCTCCCTGAAAAACTAAAACGATGTCGTCTGCAAACGCCTGGCAGTAATCTCCCCTTTTCTGCAGTGCTTTCAGGAGAGGGTCGAGCAGGAGGTTCCATAGTATTGGACCCCCTATCGAGCCCTGAACGCACCCCTTCTCTGTTTTCCGGGGGTACTCCGCACCCGCGTATCTAACTCGGACCTCTCGGTCCCGGAGATAGCTGTCCATCAACCTTCTCAAATTTACAGGGCACTCTCCCTCAGCCAAACGGACTCTAATCATTGGCCACCATGCGCTGTCGAAAGCGCCCTCTATGTCCAATGAGACAACAACTACGACTTTTTTGGCTTTAAGTCCGTCGTTTATGTGTTGCATCAGGTCATAGAGGGCGTCTTCGGTGCCTTTTTGTGGCATGAATCCGTATTGGCGAGTGCTAAGCCTTGGCAAAATATGCCACTTGATCCGGTTTATGGCTAACTTCTCCAAGATTTTCCCCAGTACGGGGAGAAGGCCTATTGGGCGGTAGGATTTTGGGCTAGTGTAGTCATCCTTCCCCTGCTTGCGAAGGATGACCACAGTAGCTGTCTTCCAGATCCCCGGAAAATGGCCCATCTCCAAGCATTTGTTGGCGATAGATAAAAAGACCACTGGGTTTTGGGCTATAGCATTCTGACAAATGTCAGAGGTGAAACCGTCGGCTCCTGGTGCCTTCTTGGGATTGAACGACTTGGACACCATCTCCAACTCGTCCAATGTAAAGGGAGGGTCCAGGATTTCTCCTTCCTTCCGGTAGTTCACCTCAGATGCAGTTTCCCGAGTTCGCCGATGGCTGGCATCTTCTCCATCTACCCGATCGTCCGGGTAGAATACCTCTGCGAGGAGTCTGGCTGAGTCCACAGGGCTGTACGTGACACCGTCCTTGGTCAAAGGTAAGTCCTCCTGTCTTTTGTTAGTCATTCGTATAACCCTATAGACCCCGTCCCACATCCCTTCCTTATCCTGCTTCTCGCAGAAGCTCTTCCAACTCGCGATCTGGGCTCTTTTGGCTTCGTTCTCGTAGCTCTCCTTCGCCAGTAGATATTCCTTCACTACCTTTGCTTTACGGATAGGAGCGGCACATCTTATTCGCCTTTTCATTGTCGTCACCGCCTGCTTTAGTCTGGCCAGTTCCGCATTCCACCAAGGTATTTTTGTTGTTTCACTCGATTTTTTAACAGGTATGGAGTTATCACATGCTTCACTAATGATTTTAGAGTATATATGTATGACTTTATCTAAACTGTCTTGGTTATCTATTTTCTCAATCTCCTTACTATTTATTTGATTTTCATGAGTCAATTGTACGATTTTATTACTAAAGTCGACCCAATTGGCTTTCCTTGTATTATATTTGCGCGTGCTTCTTTCTATTTTAATACCGCTGGTTCGTTGTAGTTTCAAATTGAAACAAATCGCATTGTGGTCGGAACTGGTAAGACCTACGTCCACCTTCCATCCTTCTACGAGGTCGAGCATATCTGAGGAGCAGGCAGTGACATCAACGAGACTCGAGTAAACTTTCTCACCCCTAATCGTGTAGAATGTAGGCGTGTTTCCCTGGTTTAGGATTTGTAGCCCCCATTCGTCTAGAGCGTCTGCCAACTCCTCGCCCCGGCGATCGGTCACTTTGCTGCCCCACCATAGGTTTTTCGCATTGGAATCGCCACCTACCAGGATGTGCCGAAGGCGAATGCTGTTCAACACTTGCCCCAAATAATCCAGGTATGGTCCTATAGGCTGCGTGGGCTCGAAGTAGAATGAGATTAAGCCAACTTCCCCAATGCTTGTTTTGATGTTCGCAACAACGATGTTTTCGGTTGTTAACTTTGTATTCAGTATAACGCTGAGGTCTTCATTGAAAATTACAATCGCGGCTTTAACAACGTTGGTGCTACTGTTGGTGCATTGTAGTATTCGGGCTCCTCTGTATCCTCTCATCCTATCTCGACCCCCCACATAAGGCTCCTGGATTAGCGCAATGTCAGCCCCTCTCTTACCGGCTTCTATTAGCAGCTCCTGGGTAGCGAGCTCTTTGCGCTGTAAGTTAGCCTGTATAACGCGGAGCGGTCTCTTGGAACTTTTTGTTGCTACTCTAGTTCTTTGGGGAACCTTAGCAATAAGATACAGCCGATCGTGCTATAGCGTCCCATCGCCTTCTTACTGGACACTCTTCGCTAAAAGCGTTATGGTTACGGTTATTCAGTTCGGCATTTTCGCAATTACAGCAGATCGGCTCTCTGTGCCTCTCTGTGCATTCGCCTCGTTTATGGCCGGATCCGCAGTGGCTGCACTTCTCAACCGTCTCTGTACAGAAACGTTTTGTGTGTCCATACCCCAGGCACATGGAACACTGGATCAGGGGGGAGTGATCCTCCACCCTGACCCTCTGTATTTCGATGTGAAGTGCACCCGCCGCAGTTGCCCTACGCCATATCGCCGGCGAAACTCTCGCTATTATATGGTTTGTATGGATGTTCCTGGCTCTCTTCTTATAACGAATTTCCACACTGCCTTCTTCTGGGGAGAGGTCCTTGAAAATGTTTTTATTTTGATTCCTCATGCACGTTAAGACGTCCTCGTCGCTAAGACTTTTTCGGACGTCTCTGAGGATAATCAAGGGATCCTTATTTTTTATTATTTCAGCTGTGAGGTTACCGTCTTTTTCAATTCTTCCTAACACCCTGTCTCTTTCTTCTGCTGTTTTGCAACTCAGAATGACTTTTCTTTCTTTTATTTTTCGTACCCTATCAATTTGGATACCTCCCTCTTTTGCCTGAACAGCATTTCTAATTTTGTCAATGACCTCCTCCCCGGTGTTCTGGTCGTCTTTAGAAGCGATAACTACCGAATGTAGAGGCTTTTGGCCTGCTAGTTGGTGGCTTTTCTGTCCGGCCGCGACCCTCGCGTAGGATAGTGGCTCTCCGAGTTCTTCGCCAACTTTTTTAATGGACTCCTGGAGCCTCTTCATTTCAATTGCAGACTCCTTTAAGAGGAGAGTATGCTCATCGATTTTCCTTGCTAGGTCTGTATCCCTTCCTTCCTCCGAAAGGAGAGGCAGAGTTTGTCGCCCGTCTATCGCTGTACTGGTTTTACTCGACTCCGACGCTACCACTAATTCAAGGAGTCTCTCAATGGCCAGTGTCACACCATTCTTGATATCTGTCTTCAGATTTCGGTAGTTTCCCATGAGCGCACTTGCCCAAAGAACCCACGCTTCGGCTGCTTCGCTCCTACTTTTATATACCTTATCGGCGGGCGGCGCTTCCAGCACAGCCGTTATCTCCGCTTGGGTAAGGGCCTTTCTCTTGTGAAGTGGGGCTTTTGCCTCCTGCGTCGATTTTACCGCCGGTTTCTGGGGAGATAGGCTGGTTTGAGTTTTCCTGCTTCCCTCTTCCCAGTCACCGATGCTTCTCCTAACATTGCTAAGACTGGTTGTCGGAGATGGACCCGCCTTCTCTAAATTTTTCTTCTCGGAGGGCTGTTTACCCGGGGCCTTGACAGGTGTGCGGATGCCAAACATTTTGCTCAGAGGGACGCGTCAATTTGCAAACAGTGTAAAGTGCTGTCGCAATATTTATGATTTATAATATATATTGTATAACTTGTCAATTGGTGTGTCATGCAGTGACACTGTAAAGAGTCACTGTAGGTCACGTATATATCAATTAAACTAACACTTAATTAATTCTTCCTGTAAAGGGAAGAGTTGTTAATTTACCACGGTAAGGGTATAAAGTTTTACACTTAATCGGTCAAGAGACCCCGTTCAATTAGGGTTTTCAAAAGAAAAACCCCAAAAGGTCAAAAAGCAACCAGGTAGAGTCAAAAAATTTTTTGACTCTACCTAGAGTCACGTTATGTAGCGGTACTGATAGAGCTCGTCAAGCCCTTTCAAATGATACCCGGTTTGGGGCCTGTAGCTCAAAGGGTCACTGAGATATGGCAATTTCTATTTCTTATAAATTTTCCAAGATGGCCGCCAAAATTCTGAGAAACTGCCGTAACCCAGAGACTACTGGGCCGATTTCGCCCAAGTTTGGGTTTATTGCGATGAGCTCGACGAGATCTATCCGTTGCTGGCGTTTCCAGATTACTAATTTTAAAAAGTGTGCAAACCCCACGAAAGGAATTCTATCGTATAGTGCTTTGTCGGCGAAGGCCTTGAGTTGAAACCCGAAACCACTACGACCAATAGGTCCAGAGATACAGGCGTTTTAAATTTTTCAAGATGGCGTCTGCGCTGTCAAAGTTGAATTTCGAAAGGCCGCAGCTCCGTCCCTATGGGTCGCAGAATACCTGTGTTTGGGGTTTCCTGGTTCAACTTTTTCAGCTCTACACGATAGAGTCCTTTTTGGGACTCATAAAAATTGTTTTTGCTCCGATTGAGCTAAAACTTCGCAAACATGAAGGATACCCTTCACACACTCCAAATCTGCAGTCCGCAAGTTCCTAGGCCGATCTATTCAAAAGTTATGGCCGTTCAAAGTATTTCAAGATGGCCGCCGAGACATCAAAGTCGATATTAAAATGACGATATCTCAGCAACCACTTATCGCAGCGAGTCCGGACTTTTTATAGGCTTTAAGGCTTGACCTAATCTACCCTCCTAATGGGGTAAGAACGCAAAAATTTTTGAAGACAAGATTTCGCCAGAAATGTATATCTAATGTAAGGAAAGAGCTACAACAATACCAGGAGTGAAAGTCCGAGCCTGCTGTGTCAAACGGTTTAGGAGAAAAACACTTTTGAAAATTTCCGCCAAGTATTTAAAGATGGCGGAAAAGGCTAAATTCGCTAATTTTAAAGATAGAGGACCCCAGTTTTGGGTCTTATGTGTCAATAAAGGTCCTTTAAGACCTATGCCAAAGTCAGATTTGTAATTTTTCTGGTATTTTCCGATTTATGTGTAAATTAATTGAAAATTCAGTTTCTCCCAAATCGCTGAACCGATTTTGTTCAAATTTTTTTTCAAATTTTTTTTCGATTTTGTTCAAATTTTGTGATTTTGAAAAAATTTTAAAATTAGTGTTTAAATTGGTACTAGCTGTTAAAATTAAAATCTAAGATTGTCCCATACAGAAAAAAGCCAGGATACGCTGGTGACTGATTTTTTACAATTTTTCACTTAATTTGTTAATAACTTTTTTACTTTTGATCACAAAAATCTAAAAACTTATAGTCCTGTAGATCCTCTTAGCGCGCAACGGATTTCAACAAAAAATTAATAGGTCTTCGATTTGGTTTCGGAGATATTCAAGGTTAAAGTTTTTAAGTTAAATTGCAGATAAAAAAGAAAATAAATGTCCAAAAACTTTTCTTGACACGCCAAAATAGTCAGGATAGTAGTACCTTCAAACACTGTAAATTTCGTCTTCCTGGCTCCACTCCTTCACTGACCTCGTGGTACAAAAAAAACCACGTGCTGATTAGGGAAAATTGCATTTCCCAGCGCCAGGGATGAGTTTCCCGGCGCGGAAGAATTTTTCGGGTATAGAGCAAAACTGCCCCGACCCGATGATATACTGGACGTTAATGTGACGTCACTCGTTTTTGCACAGTTATTGAAAAACTGGCGAAAATTTCACTTTTAACCTTAAAAAAGGCCACTTTTTCCACTATAACTTTTTAATCACTGCGATCCAGAACTAGTGCAATACGTCACTGTATAGGGTGCACAAAGACGCATCGAATGACACTTCTCACACTTCAATAAGTCAACTTTTTCCCACGGAAAACTAATAAAAACTATGGAGCACAGGTGTTTTCTGGCCGTTCTCGACCGCGGACTTTTTGGTAATCCCACATCTGCATTGGAATCATGTGTGTTGATGAGAATTACATACTATAGATCCTCAAATGTTCAAATTCTATTTGCTTTTAATTATTTAATTTGTTAAGTCTACCTAATAGCAGCAACTATGTCTCCTGACGCTTTATGAAACGTTGGTGATTTTTTTTTTGTGATACCTTATATCTATTGTGATTGAATCTATTGTTATGATAATATTGCTTTCTCAGTTATAAATTCGTTGGGGCTTGAGTCGGCTACAATGACCTTCAAGTAAAAATAAAATCAAAATGTTTAAAAGATTTTTTTTCGAACTGACTGTATGCTGTTAGCCTTTTAGCTTTTACAGCGTCACCGGGCGAGACGGGCGAACGCAGAAGCATCGTCGAGGTTGCGAAATGCAGAGAGTAAAGCGCAGAAGCTCTACTTAAGTCGTTATATTGTTTATATTGTTTTCGTTTTATATTGTTAGATAGCTTTATATATCGTAGCTTACAATGAATAGATCACTCTCCTTTGGCACATTAGAAATAACTTAATATGATAGAAATACAATATTGTCCATTTCACTTAATGTTTATTGTTATACAAAAGTAATACTAAAAATGTTTTGGTATAATCCGCGATACAGTAAATAAAAAATATATATAGTACTAAATGTATAGTGGACTATCCGTTTATCATACCCGTTACACGCAGAAGGTAAAAACACATGCACAAACCTCCACCACTGCCAACACAATACACAAGCACTACACACGTTCACTATCACAAACTCAACAATCGTTTCGCCCCACAACCGAAGCATCATCAGGAGATAGATTCCACGACAAAATCGCAAAGCCATATGTCGCAAGTATTGGTATACTTATGTTACTTTGAGGACCGACGGCCGTGTGTATTGTATTTGAAGCCAGAAGGTCAACTTTCTCGCCAAGTCATATTTGGGAAGTAAATAGCTAGATATATTTTTACAGCACAACCACAGGTTATTACTTGTATAATCGTTACTAAATCAACGTAATTGTTCTATATTTGCTTACGTAACTAAGCTTTACCGCCCTCAAAACAAAATGTAAGCGTTGTCCTTTATAAATCGAGCAAACACAGAATATGGGTGGATTGTCTAATACGTTGCCCAGACCGGACCATTCCGTTTTACAAATAGACCATTAGTCCCCAATCCCTTTGCTATTTCAAAAGGATGAAGGGTTAATTTACGAGGTTAAAATTTAAATCTACGACCAACTTGCCTAATAATATCTATGGGTTAAATGTTGTTTAACTATTATTAAGAGCTCATATTATTTCGCTTAAAACTGCGGCTACATTGGATTTATTACTTTTATAAAATTATTATGTGTTAGCGTAACTTAAATGATTTAAAAATATTACCCGCAACCGAAGCTACATCAGTAGATAGGCTTCACGACAAAAACGCAAAGCTGCTTTGTGGGACGAAACGATCGCTGAGATTGTCGTAGTGAATGTATGTAGTGTTTGTGATAATATATGTAGTTTGTAGTTTGTATTTTTTGTTGGTTTTATGTAGTTTGTTAGTATATATGTTGTATGATGATGATATAAGGTACGAGAACGATTTTTGCTACGTGCACTTTGCATTACATAGATTTTATTAACAAATGCTAAACGGTTTATAGCCAAATAATGATATTATGCTTTATACTACAGAATTCTGCAAAGTAGCGTCTCGTTCTATTTATAAATTATTGATTATTTTCATTGAAAAACTATAATTTCTCTTAGATCACTCTTAGGTAGTTTCACTAGGCCTTAATAATCACAGAAAAATCGCAATTTAATTGATGATCATATTACTATAGTAGTTCTTCGAGTTTTTCTTTACTATTAATCTTGACAATTATTAAATTCACTACCATAGATAAAAGCATTCGCGCGATTCCCTGCGAGAGAAGTTCAAGGAAACAGATATTCTTACATTGGCTTCACAGTATATTTTTAGTAATTTAATTTTTGTACATATGAATATAAATAATTATAAAAGGATTGGCGATGTATATAATAGACAATATAGGAACCGATATAAGCTTGCGGTTCCTGCTTTGCGCCTTGCAAAAGTTCGTAATTCGTTTGTGGGTTTGGGTATAAGATTCTATGAATAAATTCCACAATCTACTTCAACTTTACCATTTTAAAAATACTATTAAAAAAGGCTAATTCATAAAGCCTACTATACTATTGAAGATTACTTAGACGATAAGAATGTGTGGATATAGCTACTCTTCGACCCTGTACAAGAGATTAATAACAATATGTACCGTAACCGCCGAGTTTCTTGCTGGTTCTTCTGGGTAGGAACAGCTTTCCGAACCAGCAGTAGATGTTGACGATTTAAAAGCACTTGTTTACAAGTTAACTTGAATAAAGAATATTTAAAATCTAGCGGTTCAGGAAATAAAACGAAAGCAGTGACAAGAACTAACAACAAATATTATAAAATATCTAATTAATGTTATTATAAGGTTTGTAAGTTTATACTATACTAATAGCAATCCTTGTTAAATACTGACCTCTATCTCGGGTATGATACCGAGCGATATCACTAGGATATAAAATAGGATATCAAAGTCCTTATTGATATCTGGGTATTTATTTAAACGTGCTTTTACATAATTGACCGCTTGGCGTACACTGTTTTGATAACACACTCAATATTTTATCGCATAGGCTAACAACGTGCAGCGCCATCTATTATATTTCTACGAATGAAACGTTAAATAATATTTTAATCTATTACTCATGACCAATCTCACTCATGAAAAATCCTTACAAATTTCTCTATATTGTATTATAATGTTTAAAACTGCTAGTGTAAGAAACGTTTAAACAACATTCAATAATGTTAATGCTCGTGCCGATGTTATGCAATAAAAATATATATCGTATTTTAAATTACAACGAATGTTTAAAAAATAAAGTATTTTTTGATATTTTCGAATGTTATTTTATGTTGTTTTTATTTAGCAATACATAAAAAATATATGTAAATTCGTATAAATATAAATAAAAGAAATTATAATAACTTCAGCAAACCAATTTAAAAATCTAAAGATAGAAAATATATAAAAAATCTGCTTACAGCTTGACAAATAAATTCCAGATACAGAATTTATATTTTTATTATATTCTGTAGAGGAACGAAAATAATTGTTCGGTAAAGCGAAATCGGAAGCCACAGAATGGTTACAAATTACGTGTATATATTATAAAGGTACTGAGGTTATTAAAATACACACCCAAATACATTTTATCTTTTGCTTATGAAATAAAGTTATTTTATATAAATACTAGACAGCTATGCAAAAGCAAAATTTAAAATAATTCTTAATGTAGATAGTATATGAAAATTTAACTAGATGAAAAAAAAATTCAAATGTAAGCTTTTTTAAATGTTCGAAGTTGTATGATTTTATTTTTCAAAAAAGATGTTCCCGAAAAAAAAATATTGAAACAGGTAGTAATTACTACTACTATCTGTCTGGCCACATGCTGCTGTGGTTCAATCTGATTTCGAATTCCCCTTGAAACAGAAATCATCAGTTTAAAAAAATGCCTTCGTTCGCCACCAAACTTTATAGGAAAATCCGGTGGTTCATTCAAAAAAAAATGACTAACGATCCTTAAAATCGGTCCGGTCGCTTCGGAATCCAAAAAAAGGAAATACAGACAAACATTCATTTTTATGTGTTGGATTATATATAGCGAATAAAGGAAGCACTAAATCCCTCGAACACAAGTCGAAAAAATAATCAATTCTTGATTGTTCAAATAATGTATTCAAAATATTGTGCTCTTTCATTCTGTAATAGTTAAAATCTATTGATCGTTTAATTTCTAGTCAACCATGTGTATTGCAAATAATTTAACTAAATATTCATATACATCAAAAATACCGTGCAGAAACATTAATTTAAAAGCTCTGCGATACCTAAAACTACTAAAAAATTTTTAATAACATGTTTCTGGTTGAAGTCTCCAAGGTATAAGTTACGCTTTCGTTCACAAGTTTAAATTTATTAGAATTTACCACAGACGAACATTTTTCGATATTGCTTATTCATACTAAATAATAAGTCAAGTCAAGAAGCTTTTTTAAAAGCTTTTAACAAATTACACGTCCCTATTGTTAATCGTTGAGGAGCTCCCTCGTCTGGAGCCAATCCTGGCGGTAGCATCAGTTCATACACATCATAAACATGCATTGTCCTCGAGACTGGACCAGTATGCAAAATTTTAGCTCAATCGGACATCAGGAAATGGTTCAAATTTAACTCGCAAGATTCCACCTTCACATTCATACTACACGGCAACTTAAATAAAAGCTTCTAAAAAGACAAAGATAGGAGTTTATCTATAAAAAGTCTAATATTCAACAATGTTATATTATATATATATTGGTTTTCTTGTTATATTAGTTACTTCAAATGTTTACTTCACATTAATTAGGTATACAATTTTGTTATCGATATGCTAATACTAATTTTAAAAATATTTTTAGTTGAAATACGAAAATTTGGTAAACACATTTTCGATTATTAATAAATAATTATATAGTTATTATATTTTTTTAACAAGATTATTGATTCAAAAATTAATGAAAATAATATAACATTCGATATTATTATGAAACATTTTTTAACCGGCATGCTAATATCACTATCGGTAACAAGAACATATCATACAAGTATAACAATTTTTGTTATCTGATATTAATATTTTATAAACCAATTATTAAATGCATTATATAGTAATGCAATAAATGTAATCTTTAATAGTAACATAGTGTTGTAACATATACCTAAATAGATTTAAGGTCTGGAATAAAAATAAATTGACATCATTGACGAAATGTTATTAAATAAATAAATATATGAGACACACAGGGTCGTCCCCCGAACCCCCAGGTAACTTAATACTTGTGCTATGGGTGACGGACAACTGGTTCATATACTAAATATATAATTTTTAGTACACGATTGAATACAAATCAGGCTCGAAGAACCCGCAATCCGCGGAGCTTAAGGCAGGATAACTAGCCACTGCGCCAACGAGTCAGTCAGTACAATATTACATAACATGTTTTATATATTCCCGTCGTGTGGTCTCCGGCTGAGTAGAATAGACCGCCCACATTTCTTACCGAGGTGTCGTAAAATACGACTAAGTTAAGTGAACGACAGGCAGGCGGCCGGTCGTAAAATACGTAGCCAATCAAATCATCATATTATGCCGACCCCACTGAGAGTGGGACAAGGGCAGGAGGATGATGAACGTGTTTTATATTCATTACAAGAGAATATTTATTAAAAATTTGTATATCATATTTTATTATAATACTCGCATGTCACTGAGTAAGTCGTGCACGATTAATAAAGAGTACACTTTAAATAGCACCAATTGTTTGCATGGGCGCCGTCCTACGTATTCTGAATATAGATGAGCTTATTTCAGTATATGTCAGTAGCCTCAGCTCGACACGAACGATGCTTGGTTTCTGTAATAGCGGTGTGACGCGTCGCTAGTGATTGATGCCGGCGCCGGTGACATTCCGCTTTGCTGTCGATTATATTTCAGACATGCTGTCTATCAAATGTTCGAAGTAAGACTATCTTTTATCATATATCATCATTCTCCTGCCCTTATCCCACTCTAAGTGGGGTTGGCACATGCTTTTAATCATGTTGTGATGTGTTTGGCTCGGTATTCTACGACCGGCAGCTTGATAGACGTCAACTTACCTTATGACACCTCGTGACGCCTTTATGACACCTCGGCAAGAAAGGGTGGTCTATTCTAGTCAGCCGGATACCACACTCGGACAGGCATTCTTTTGTCATATATGATCAATCAAATTTTCAAATTTAAATTTAAAATATACTTTATTCAAGTAAAATTGTAAACAAGTGCTTTTGAATCATCAACTCTACTGCTTTTCGTTCGGAAAGCTGTTCCTACCGAGAAGAGCCAGCTAGAAACCGGTGGATGCTCTTTTCAAACTATTTTTTTTATAAGTTACATTTCGTCATTAATGTCTTGTTCATGCATTCTTATCGTCTAAGTAAGTGTTAGCCGTGACAGCGTAACAAATAGACAGTCAGACAGACAGACTTTCGCATTTATAATATAAGTATGCAGCATAAGTTGTGTATTTAAAATATAAAATGACGTCTATAAGCTCCAGAATTCAAAGAGTAAGTAAATTTATAGAAAGTATTAAAAGAATACATCGATAAACATGATGAGTTTCCAATAAGCCAACAGTAAATTTTGTTTTTAACAAGTCCCGAATTATAAAAATCACTAAGTAGTATTCAGGCTTAAATTAATAAAACATGTTTCGGATTCAAAAAATAAGAATCAATTCAAAGGCTATAATGACTTCAAGTCTTTGTCGCTGCCTGAACTATTTTAATTAAAGTTACAGCAATATCAGATCGTGCTGATTTATGAGTGTCCTTTGTAATTTTAAAACAAGTTTCAATTCTATTGCAATGGCGCGGACGAACGGAGCGTTCCAATTAGTGCAAAATTTTCATTAATATCTAGAACAGAGAAGCGGGCTTTGATATTAAAGAATCGTGATGAATCTGTTTGGCAATTGTTCTTCGTCTGTCCCATTTAAATTGTTAAGAATCTGAAACTATACGCCTCTCTTAATAAAGATCGTGTAATTTATAAAATTAGGCGTTACTTTGTGGATATCCATAATATAAAAGTAATGGTAAATTTATTTTGCTATAATCCACGATAAAGTAAATAGAAAATATGTATTATAATAAATGTATAGTGGACTCACTTAATAGTGGGATAAGGGCAGGAGGATGATGAACCTAAATGTATAGTAAACTCCGTTTCTTTCAATCGCTTCGCCCCGCAACCGAAGCTTCACCAGGAGATAGACTCCACGACAAAATCGCAAAGCTCGTGAGGACGTTCACGTGATCTGCTGTTAGCACGTGGTCTCCATTCCAGAAGACATTTGTTTACAACGATATATATACTATATCATATCCCTTGAATTTCATATTCAATAATTGTTTAACCTTTTGCATGCGAGCACTTTTTAATACGACTTTACAACAACTCCGGGCATTTCGACCATAGTATCTAGTTGCTCCTAAATTATTTACAATGTTGCGAACTCTGGTTGATTTTAACCACGACTATAAGCTAACCAGAAATGCTTACAATGTTGCCACCACTGTACTGCCGAGCCGTTTCTCCGCAGCGGTGGCTACAACAACTTCTATTCATAATATGTTAATTTCGAAAAACTTATATTTATATAACAAAATCAAATTATTAAAAAAAAATATTTCTCAATAAATTGTTTTATCGTAATCAATTTTAAGCGTTTCATAATCATATCGAGGTGGTTCCCAAAGTTGTGTTATGACCCAAATATTTCAAATCTTCCGTCCCCAACGCGATGTATATTTCGCTTGTCCTCGAGAAATTTAAACCAGGGCAAGTCTTGTGTGGTCTAGTTAGAGAGGATGTTCTGTCCGTCTACTAAAATGGTATACCAATTCTCAGCATATATGAAACTATATACAGTCTCTTTTATTTAGTCCTTAAAGCGGAGCAAATATCTGCCAACATCTCTTTTGGCATTAGTGATTTCTGAATAAAACCAGCAACCATGGTTAAAGTAATCTTAAGTTACTATAAATATACAATCTTGTTAAAAGGCAGTAACAGTGAATACCCAATTACTATAAAAAAGAAACAAAGAACATAGAAGTAATAAGCAAAAATAAGAGACCTAATTACTACATCGAGTTGATCAAAAAACGTACATTAAAATTATTTTTCCTTTTGTTCATTTTTGTCTTGAACAAAAATAATTTATCATAAAGTAGCGGCCTTCTACTTACGTACATTTGGTCAAAACACTCCTTGGAACGAAATATGCTTATTAACGTACCTATCCCAGGAATTCTTGAGAGATGTATAAATTTTATCACGATATTTTTATTACGAGTACATTGAGTAACCTAGTGTGGGAACCCGCGAACCGATTGGAGGAAAAACACGATCTTACCCTTCCGCCATCATGGTTTCTACACAATACTAACGAAAACCATCTTTTTTATTCATGAAAATAAATAAAAAAGTTTGTATTTAAAATTATATATATAGTGTATCTACCAGTTGTCCGTCACCCATAACACAAGTATTAAATTACTTACTGTGTGTGTAAGTGTTCCATCTATTTATTTGTTTATTTGTGGTTCGAGTAATCTGTTGAAATATACTTGACCGTTACATTTGTCTTATTTTCTGTCAAAAATGATAAAATCAATCATTTCCTATATTTGCTTTTTCTACCATCCTTATGCATTGATTTCATAGGTCCCGCGGAGAGGCAGAAAGACATAGAAAAGTATACTAAAAAAGTTTACTGTATAGAAAAGATGAGAAGTGTTAGATTAAGTTGGTATAGTCATGTGGAGTGGTTCTGGACCAATCTGCTGCTGGCGAGTTCTGGTGTACCGACTTGCCTAAGCCCATCGTCTGCCGCCCTGACAGGGGACCGTGGAGTCAATGAGGATGGATGAAACTCATGTCACCAAAAGAGTTTTAAATTTTAATGTGGATGAATGTATGATTAGAGGGAGAAAGAAAAAAGATGGATGGATTTTGTGAAATATGATATGCATACATAAGTAGTGTCGGTAGAGTTTTCGAATTATAGAGGAGAAGACGAAAACTTATTGTGCCTACTTAAAGTGGTTAAGTGGGATACTTGTTCTTACCCTTGAATGATGGTGACTATACCTAGTACGAATCATCATCATTCTCCTGCCCTTATCCCACTCTAAGTGGGGTCGGAACAGCATGTTGATGAACAGCGTGACTAGTACGAAGTTAATTGAATTTGCTGTACTGGCTTATGCGTAATATATTACGTTCATATGCAAGCTTTTAAAGATATTTAAAAATTCCAATATGAAATCTAGTCCGCATTAGTTCACATGTTTCATGAATTATTCAGGCCCCGCGCGGCTTGTCCCGCCCACCGACATATTATACACGCTATGTCGCTCTCATTCAATGAGACAGAACTACAACAGAACTACAACAGAACTTAGATGTATCTAGTCTATAACTATATATTATTTATAATCACAATGCGACATATCAAAAACGTGGAGAAACATAACGTATATAAGTAAGTAGTACATCTTCTTGTTTTTTAACTGACGAAAATTGTGACCTTGCATATATTTTACAGTTATTATATACTGAAGTATGTATATATTGATAAATGTTCATAAAATGTTTGCAGCTTGTATGTCTGGCTAACTTAGATCAAACTCTAAATTAGCCAATTTAAAGTAACGTATAAGAAGTCCGAAAAAATACTTTTGTAGTTTTTATGCACAATTCTAATATCATTCCCTTTGGTGAGTGGCTTTGTTGATTGGTAGGTATTTTCTACTAATTAATTTGACTAAATTCTAAAAATGGAAAATAGAAAATGGCAATGGCAAAGGAAATGGTAAATAGGCCAAAATTTTTACAAAACTAAAACCTCTGCGGTTGGTTCTATTTGTTGCTTCTTCGAGTCTGGGTGTATATTTGTAATTAAGTATGTATTTAAAATTATATGTTGTATATCTAACAGTTGTGCGTCACCCATATCACAAATATTAAGTTACTTACTTTGGGGACGACCGTGTGTGCAAGTGTTTCATCTATTTATTTATTTATTTATTTGTGAGTAATCTGTTTTAATATACTCCGATACATTTGCCTTATTTGCTGAAAAATGATAAAAATCAATCATTTCCTGTATTGATATTGATTTTATATAGTGTAGTGTACATACGAGTATGACTCGTATAAAATTTCATTGTAAATAAATTATAAAAGTTAACCACACTGAAGATAAAACAAATAAATTTATGTAGAATGGCTTTATATGTGCTATGAAAAGAATTCTGTATAAATACCTAAATGAATCAAACAACCTTCAACCTGCCACTGAAGTATTCCCAACCGATAAACTATACGAGAAAATATTGAAGTAAAACTATGCATAATGTTTGAAACTAGTAGAGTAAACCCGATTGACGTCAGAAAAACTGGAATATCTATAAAAAACATATATCTACGAAGCGCTAACTTTAGTTTAGTATATAAATTCTTCTTCAACGCGAACCTTGTTCAAAGCGGCAGGGCTCGTTAAATGAACGGAAATATTTGAATGAATAGATTCAAGTGCGACAAAATGCGGGCTATTGATCAGGTCTTTCATTATAGCTTCCTTCTTGTTTGAGATCCTAGTCCTTGTAGTAACTAGAAAAAGAAATAGTTTTAAGGGAAAAGACTATAAATATAGTATTGGGAAATCATATTTACGTAGCATTTCTAAAAAACTTTCTTGTGCGATGTTCAGACAATTTTGAAATGCTACTTACACCAATTTGGATATGTCCGATTATTACTAGCTGGTATCTCGCAACTGAGTTATTTGATCAATTTTTATTTATACTCTCCTATTTTGTTAGGTGGTAGACATGTCTGCTGTAGCTCAGCGTGTCGCGAAGTTAAAGTGATGATGGGCGGGGCACATAGTGCTGAGAACCGATGGGCGCTGGGGTCTTAAGCTGCTGGAATGGCGACCTCGCACCGGAAAGCGCAGCGTCGGTAGACCCCCTACGAGGTGGACAGACGACCTCAAAAAGGTCGCATGGAGCCACTCGATCAAGGCGGCGCAAGATCGTGTGGTGTGGCGATCCCAGGAGATGTCCAGGAGTAAACGTCCATCGGATGAAGAAGAAGAAGAAGAAGACACGTCTGAAGGAATCTCTGTTCGTAATAATAATGAAGATTATTATTTTTTATCACTCAATATAACAATTTATTCTGATCTCTACTAAAATTATTACAATTTTTCTTCAAAATTTGTGATACTATTTTTTTTAAAGAAAAACCCTATTAGAATTTTTGCTTATTATGTCATAATAAATATTATCAAATTATATTTCACGAAATTGCTTATCCAAAGGGCATTATAACGATACTATCAAAAGGGAGCTGATATTATTCTGATTAATGTATCGTAGTCACGCTACCATTCGTGGAAGCTCATTGTTTACTATAATTGAGAAATTAATGCGAATATGAGTAAAAATCATTATAATCAATTACTGAAACACAATTTAATAAAACTTTTAATAATAAAAGATGTTAATGTCTCACAAATTGACGAATGCTGCCACTCAAAAGTTATACAAAACCTTTAAATATGTTGCGCTATGTGTGATAATTGGTTAAATTTGTTAATGCTCATTTTAAACTTTGTACCTGGCATTAATCAATGAAAAACTTTGTTCGTACTATTTTAATAGATAATGGTATACAAAATACAATACAGTAACTTTAGTAATTACAATTGCATCTTTTATATTGTCCTTAATTCAATATGTATTTTTTAGTATCCTCGATACCAGAAAAAAAATCTACAAATGCTAGAAAGTAAAGCAGCGGTCTGATACTATCTCACGACTATGCATAAGCCTCCTCTCTTTTTCTGGAGATAAGAGTTGGAACTGTATTCGAGGAGCGTTATGAGTCGCTCCTCAAAAGCGTATTGTAATTTTTCGGATTGGTAGGTAACATACTCGTATATCCCAGATACTGTTAAGAGATGGGAAGAAATGCAAGTTTTCTCACAATTTTTACGAAAAGTGTTTCATAAACATCAATTGGGTACAGTTTGAATAGAAAAATAATGAATTTGAACTCAAGTCCCTCCGGTAAGTCACACTGAATTATCTGATATCTTTGAATTGAGATTATACTCGAATAATAATAACACATAATAACTCTATCTGTTGTAAATTTGGTGCAAATATGAGAATGCATACTGATAGAATTTTTTTTTTCAGGTCTTCGAGATTATAACAGATCCATAGTAACCTAATTATACCTATTTTCAAAGATGTAAATTTTTACATGTTTGAAAATAAGTATAATTGGGTAGAGATCTTTCATTCTAAAAGTCCACGCCCCTCCACCAAATTACATTATTTTAATGTGTGAGAGAAAATATTGACTGTACTATTTTATATGTGTGCGCGCAGCAATTTCAACCAATCCGGTGACACGGGTTACAAGTAACGTTTGCATGAAAATAAAATTAATATTATATAATATTTATAATCAAATTTATGTTGAAAATTTTTTAGAATAAAAAGTAAGTTTTTAACGTTTCCCTGGAGTAATAGTAAGCGCTGTGGATTGTAAACGGGAAGTTTTGCATTCGAATCCTAGAAAAAACATATTAGTATATTTCTAAAATTTATCCCTGGTCTTGACTAGATAGATACTTCCGACGTAACCTTCTAACAAAGACGTACTACTAAGCGGTTTAGCATTCAGGTACGATGTCGTGTAAAAACCCTGAATGGTTACACGTTTAATCTCCAAACCCTTTCAAGAAACTTAAACTACATCGGCATCCATCAGGTGAATTCGCAATCAAGAGCTAGCTTGCCAACTTAATTTAATAAAGATCATATCATATATTCATTATGCAACTATTAGAATGATTAATAAAACGTAATGTACAGAAAGAAGTCTGTTCATTTATTTTATTAGTAAAAAAAGAAAAAAATTAAACCGCAATAAATATTTACTATTTTAACGCTATTCTCTCACGTCGCTGTCTTCAGATTCAGACTCAACATTAATTATAAATTCCAAATTTTTCATATATTCTATCTCAATATCATTCACATTTCGACACGTATTTTCCCACATATTTCAATCAATCATTTTATAAAATTCTCCATATTTTTCTATTAAAGAAAAAATTGATCTAATTATTATTTAAAATAAAAAATAAAAAATATTTATCCTCTTTTTTTATGACATGCTAACTGTACTTTTGGCAATAATCGTTCGTGTCTGTCCGGCAACTGAGTAACCAATTAGAATAACAAGTTTGCGTGTATTTCGTCTGTACATAAGTTTTGTGTGTGAGTAAAGGCATTGGAGGGGCGTGCACTTTTAGAATGAAAGATCTCTACTGCTACCGGTTCTACAATTATATTTATATTTCATATTTCTATATTTATAGAAATATGAAATATAAATATAATTATAGAACCAGTAGCTTCTCGAGTCCCAATAAACTATTATTAACTTAATTATTTTAATTTGAAGCAATATAACAGAACTAACTACTTTGCTATAAAATCGCAGTACGATTTTTATCGTGAAGCCTATCCTCCTGATGATGCTTTGGTTTCGGGGCGAAACGATCGTCGAGATTGTGGTGGTGGGTGTGTGTGCTGCTTTTGTGTTCGTTGTTGCTGGTGAATTGCGCCTTGGGGTGCATGTGGTGGCTGGTCCTGCATGTATAAGGTGCGTAGATTTTGCCTGCTTCATACACATTGGCTTTGCATGCATTCACTTAGCCCGTGCGGATTATAGCAAAGTAGTTAGTTCTGTTATATTGCTTGTAATATGGAATTCCGCAAAGTAACGCCTGCTTCTATAAATCATATAAATTATTTTAATTTGAATTATTTTTATTCATTTACATTGTCCCTCGTGAATTTATTAATTTGTTTATGTTTAATTCTGATAAGTTAAACAGTAAGCACTGTTGTGCTTATAGTTTAATTACTCACACAGTACAATGTCGTTACACTGTTAAAAATTTTGAAAATAAAATTGAATTTAAATTCTAACTGATGAAAATGGATACCGAATAGCTTATACGATAAAATTTTCAGTAATAGTGAATGGTTTAGTATGTACTTACAAGATTTATGGGTGGATAATACAGGTTGGCGTGTTGGGCTTACAGCGTTATATACGGGCACGATCAATAGAAAATTTATGCACTTTGTAAATGTAGCTAATTACTTTTTGGTTATTCTCAAACGTTCAAATTTATTTTTTAGATTCGGATTTGAGGAGGATTATTTTTCAATCAAGCGAAACTTCTTTGGATGAAATTTTGTAGAAAAAATATTTATACAGAATTCTTATAACGGTGCTACTTAAGGTCATCGTAAAACACAATTTAATAGCTTTATCATCCTCATCATCCTCCTACTGCACTTAGAGTAGTATAACCCACTCTAAGTGGGGTTGACACGACATGTTATAAACATGCTGTCACAAGATTCGGCTACGTATTTTACGATTGGCTGCCTGCCTGACATCAACTTACCTTAGTCGTATTTTACGACACCTCGGTAAAAAAGAAGGTGGTCTATTCTACTCAACCGGATACCACACGGTGGGTCAACTTATCTTAGTCGCCTTTTACGACACCCCGGTAAGAAACGAGGGTGATCATTTCTACTCAGCCGGATACCACACGGCATACGGATTTGATAGCTTGTCTTTATATAAATTTACATATTACTCTCTCTTTATAATATTAGCCCAAGAGCGGCTGAAGCTCCATGTCTTTAGGAGAATTTCCTTATATCTTAGATTAATACATCATCCAGATACAAAAGACACATACAAGATATATTTGAAAATTTCTAAATTATTTACGTGCTTTTATCAACATGTCCACATGAAATGCTCCGAAAAATGCTGTCTGCAATGTACCGAACTGATTCATTTTGCGACGAAAGAGCCAGCCCCCTAGTCACCTGAAGAGGCATTAATCGTAGTCTCAAAACGGCATGAAATCCTAGATTAGCTTACTAGATTTGAACGTCACTTGGGGGAACTACGCTTTGAGGCCACCCTTTACAAAGTAGGAAGGCAAACACTCTGAGCTTTTAACCAGTATCAAATCGCCTTAACCCCCACGGATAAATGTATGCATTCTTCCTTGGTCCTTGTTTCTTATGTCTTATGTTAAAAAGCTTTTATAAAATTAGGCGTTACTTTGCGGAGATCCATAATACAAAAGTAATAATAACCTTATTTTACTGTAATCCGCGATAAAGTAAATAGAAAGTACTCGTATATATAATGCTGAATCGTGCTTGTATCGGGTATAAAAAACAAATAGTCTACTATACATTTAGCATTATATATATTTTCTATTTAAAGATTATAGCAAAATAATTTTATTATTACCTTTCATTAAAGAGCCTTTTGACACTGTGTTTCCACTTCCTATTGTTCCCTGGTGTAAGATCTTGAGCAGTAAGTTAGGCTGGTGTTCACTGCAATTAACATTTAACACGGGATAGTGTAAATTTCAGAACTATTGCATTAATTTTTATATTAACTCGCATTAAATCATCACGTTCTTCTTTAAATTTTGATCCATTCATATATTAAATAACGTATATATTTATTAAAGCCCAATATTTTGTTTGTATGATAACGTATTTTGGATGGCTTAATAATATATTACTTCCCTTAAGGCTGATATCATCAATACAAGCTCTACATTTCCCGTCAGGTTTAGGGTTGAAATTTATCTCTCCTAATAAATTATGCGCCCTCGCGTACGACTTTGCTTAAACAAACACGATATTCGCACCATATTTTTCATTTCAATGCGCACGTCATCAAAATATTTTATGTTCTCTTTTAATATCGGTATAACTTTGTATGTAAATTATAATATAAAGAAAAATATTTTCGATAATATACAATTTTCTGTCAATCCGACAGAAGCTAACAAAAAATTCTGTTCTGAGTTTTTTTATTTGGATTTCTCTTAATATGAACGTAGATAAATATGTTATTGGTTTAAAATATTTCTCCGTTTCAGCTGTAGATAATATAGACACTAGTTGGCTTGTTGTTTCAATAGAGCAGAATTAATATTCATCGCATATTAAAATACGCGAATAAGCGATCAAAAAACGATTTCTTAAAATAAGAAATTTCAAAATTATGTACGTAAACAGTTAGCGATTAAAACAGAAGCGTTCGCAGCTTTTGTACAAAAATATACATTGTTAAGTAATATACACAGCAATTTCGGTCTATAAAAAAATTTCAACTTCAGCTAATTGCTTTGTCTACTATATTTACCTCTTCCTACGCAATAAGAGTTCAAAAGGCGATTTACTGTAATATTTATTACAGTTTTGGGTATTATATATTATCACGTAAAGTACTGTTACTTTTACCTGTTACCATCCCACTGCAGGGCTTGGGCCTTTTCTCTCCGTTTTTGGAAAGAAGGATTGGAGCTAAGACCTACCAAGCTCCAATGCGGTTTGGTAGGTTACACATATACCTAAAATTCTCTACAGATGTGAAGATTTCCGCAAGAAATTTTCCTTCGTCGTAAATCGTGTGATCAATTGCCATTATCGACTGTATATACATAAATTTTAACAAAAAAAGTCATTGGCGCTTGCCCGAATATTAAACCAGTGACCCCACGAAAGAGTCACACGGTCTCACCACTTTGCTATTAATATCAACCAGTACAGCAAGTAACATTATCACGTAAAGAATCTATAGAATTCGCTATGTCATATGTATACACATATATACATATACATATATGTACACATATATTTACAACAAGGATTTATAATTCAGGATTTTGGAATAGGTCACTTTCGCCATAAACATGTTCTAGTTAGATTTGTACACGTATATGTTTAGTTTAATTCTATTGTAAATTTGGCGATGTTAATTGAATGAAGGCTGTTAGTGGTTAACCAGTTTTAAATGTCATTGATTAACCAACTAATGTACTTTGCCTTTTGTAGCGTGAAAATGATTAATTGAAAAGTGTATTTCCAATGATAAGCTATAGCATTATATTTCAAACTAAAATTTTCAATGGCAAATTTTTGGCTATCACGTGTTAGTTAGTTTATAAAGTACGTAGAGTTACTTCAATCCTATTCTGTTTTACCTGACATTGCCCCACATTGAATTGCTTCTTCTTGCCAACCAAGAAACTTCCCACATTGAATTTTATCATGTAGGTTGAGTTTAGCAGCACCTTGCGGCCATATTCGTCTTGAGTGGCAGGGTTGTCATTACAACACATTGAACTCGGAAGTCCTATAATAAAGTAATCATAGCATTTAGCAGATTCTGCATGATTTTATACCTTCTAAAGATAAAGTCTGATTTACAAGATTTTTTTTCTATATATTGTTAAGCCGTTTTTGGAACGTTAAACAATATGACTGAAGAACTAGAGTATCAATGGCTCGAGAACAAATACTATGGTAGACAATTACAACACATTTCACTTAATATAGACATTTCATCCTTTATGTGTACAGAAAAGTAAGAGTGCGGGTAAATTGTCTAATAGACTGACCTGACCGGCCCATTTCGTTTTAGAACAGACCGTTAGACCCCATTTCACTTGCTATATATAAAAGATAAAGGGACAATTGACGATCTTAAAATTTGAATCCATATCTTAGTGTTTAAAGACTTCAACGGCTACGTTGTTGGTAAATTGTATAATTTTGCTTCTTCCATACTTAAGGCTGAAATAATATTGTCAGCTTCATCCCTGGTATCACTCGGTATCATCATCATTCTCCTGCCCTTATTCCACTCTAAGTGAGGTCAGCACATGTAACATGATTTGCTAGTTATTTTACGACAGGCTGCCTGCCTGACTTCAACTTGCCTTAGCCGCCTTTTACGACACCTCGGTAAAAAATGAGGTTGGTCTATTCTACTCAGCCGGCGTTGTATCCCTGTGTATGTATCCCTTCATATACCAGGATGTTATATCGACAGATATATCTTTAACTAATGATAATAAGTACATGTACAAGAACAGTGCAATCAACTGAATAAAAAATAAAAGTACGGAGCTTGAACTATATTTACCTGCCAATGCCGTTTGTTGAAACATGGTGGGTCTAAGCTCGATCATTGTCTCTAAGAAGGCTAAGCTTTTATCTGACACAAGTACTATATAACATCAATTTTGGAGTTTTATGCTATTCGAAAACTTTTTCTAATCACAAATATCACGCCGTTTATTTCGTTCTATCACGTACAATGAAGCCTATTTATTTTCTATATTTAAGTTTAAACATATTTTAATTTGTGTAATCCTTACGGCTAAGAGTTGTGATAGCCCAGCGGTGAGACCGTACGACTCTTTCGAGGGGAACACGAGTTCAAACCCGGGAAGGCACCAATGAGTTTTTCTAATAAAACCTCATGTGTCTAATTGATAATTGCAATTTATCACACGCTTTTTGGTGAAGGAAAACATCGTGAGGAAACCTGCATATCTTTAGAGAATTCTAGAGATATGTGTAACCTACCAATCTGCAGCAGCGTGGTAGGTCTTAGCTCCAGCCCTTCTCTCCTGAAACGGAGGAGGCCTATTCCCAGCAGTGGGATTGTAACAGGCCGCTACTTCACTTTACAAACCTTAGGGCTTAGGCGTTATTTTTTAATTATAAAAATTCATTTTGAGGAAATACTGATATATAATTAAAAGTTTTAGAATTTAATCCTCAAACGCTAACACTTTAAAGACTAAGTTAATCTAAACTCGATATTCCATTATTCAAGACTCGAGAAAGCCTTTGCCTACTATTACGAGCACATATGTAAGCTTCACCTTTTACCTTGTCAGCGACTTAAGACCAAATTAACCAAACTTCGCTCCTCTGTCGATTTCATAAAATATTTATGAACTTATAAATGTACCGTATTAGTGGTTGGTGTAACTTATTTCAATCTTCCTGTTACTCCGAGAAAGGTTTGTAAATTATAAAATAATGTTAATTAGATATTTTTAAACAGTATTTTTTAAATAGAGTGTAATTGATATGAAACACTTGACATAAATATTTGTAATCAATTACGTGTCAATATGACGATACTGTATACAATTTACTATTAATTAAAAAAATAGTTTTTCAAATAGTATTGGAATATAATCAAATTATCGTAACCAAAATCTATGTGATTATCGTCGAAATCAGAGAACGAGTTTTATAACAAAAAAGAAAAATATACATATAATTTACAATTTAGAACGTTTCATAGAAGACATTTATAATAATAATTACAAATGCCTACATTACGGAAATTTAAAAATCTTGCAGCTGCCAAAATGTTCTAAAACTTCACAAAGTTTTATAAAATTTCATAATACATTTTCGCCCGCAGCACTGAGACCGCGGAAACAAGTTATGTGGGTCGAAAGTTTGAATTTGATAAGTACAGATCCCCTGAGAGGCATAATTTTGTGAGTTACCTTTAAAAAGAGAATATTATACTAAATTATTACAGGACTTTCTGTATTGTCCACGCATAAAATAGAACGATATCAGAACAATATCAGAGAGTTATCACATAGAACAGTAGGAGAGTCATTGGCATTAAATAATGAGTAGATTAAACTCGTATACTTATCTTTGTCCAAACACACATAAAAAATAGAGACAGATAGTCTCATTTTCTTTCCCTTTATTTAAATATTTTAATTTATTCTAATGTGGCTATATTATTATATTATTTTATAGAGTAGCCGCCAATTACTTAAAACATTGGTATAAAGTTTAAGTGTGAAATTATAAACAGGGCTAAAATGAGACAGAAAAAGATAAACTAGTTAGCGAGGAGTTGGCCTTTGCGTCGCTTGGTCAATATTAATAATAGCGGTCTGCGCGTTGAATGGCATATGTTGGTGCATAGGATAGTCTGCATGTTGAATACAGATGAGCTTATTTATGTAAATGCGTGTTGCCTCAGCACGGATGACGCCCGGCTTCAGCAAATCTAGGCGTCTAAGCGATTAAGGCGCTGAACAGAGCTGGCGCAAATTCAGATTTCGGCATATAAGCCACGCCCACAATTTCTGCGACGGCGTAGCGACAAACTTAATTTTTTAACACCCATTGTAGGTGTACACTATTTTATCCAAACTTTTTTTGTACAATTTATTTAAAAAACTTATGTCTAATTAATCTTATAAAACTAAGTATGCTGAAACTATAACTAAACACCTAAAAAAAGACATATTATCAACAAGGAATAGTCACAAAAGGCGGCAGCTAGCGACACACGTCCGTATAGCAGCGCGCCTCAGCGGTCACTGTCTATATTCGTAGATGTAAAAGAGAAGCGAGACGATGACTCGTTTCAGTTTTGCTATTTTCTAAAAAATATTTAATTTGAAAGAAATATCTTAATTAATTTAAAATTTAAATCTTACATTCTCTTTATATTATAATGATTTATTAGTCTTATTAATTTTACCAATTTTTGTTGATAACTATTAGAGATATTTACGATCAAAGTAAAAATCAGAGGTCTATTTACCAATTTTTTTTATCGAAAAAAAGTATCGTAATCGTGTTTTGAAATCTTACATTCTCTCTGAGATATGATGTATATTAACATATATTTTTCTTTTAATCGTCATCCCTATAGCTTTTGTTAAAAACGTGTTTAAAGTCAGCCTATTTGGCTCTGTTCAGCGCCTTAACGATGGCGCCGTCCGTACCATCCTACTTTGTCCTATTACCTTTCAAATCAGGATTTCCCAACTTTGCACGCCACCTTAGCCTTTCTAAAATTATTAAGCTTCCCCTGTGTAACACACATAACTTTAATATAAAATTGAATTGATCACTTAAAAACATAAATGATAGTTTTACAAGAAAAATAGTTTATTTTTGTTAAATTTTAAAATATAAATCTGCTTTGACTACGAGTCATCATATTATCATTGTCTTGCCGTTGTCCCACTCTAGTGGGGATGGCACGACATGTTATAATCATGTTATTACGTGTTTTGGCTCATTATTTTACGAACTGCCACTTGCCTGACGGCAACTTATCTTAGTAACCTTTTATGACACCTCGATAAAAATGAGGGTGGTTTATTCTATTTAGACGTATCCGTTCTACCATACGGTGGCTGCTTTTAGCTACGTGATAATGAATTGAGAAAAATAGTGAACTTTCCTAAAAATAGACAGATGTCGTTCCGGACCTCTATCAGCATCATTCTTACATATAATTCATAGCTCGTTGCTATTTGTTAATACACATAAGAAAATACACATGTATTCTTTAAAAAATATTGTTTTTTCTTATTACTACGCCAACAACGGCTTCGCTAGCGTGGAATTCACTTTTTTACAAAGCTTTTTCCAAATTCGCAAAATTTGGACATAAAATTAGTCATTGTGAGTTGACCGAGAGTGATAGGGTCATGCTATCGCGCACATTTTTGGAGTATTTTTGTAGATCTATAATTCTCGACTACATTATTGTAACGTATCTCTGCTGGTTTACGCAGCGCATGCGACTAAAGCTCCCAGCAAGCAATTTTTTCAAAAACAGCTCGATCTCTTCAACACAATTTACATAATACCGATATGTACCATTTACCTAAACCATCCGGAATTATTGCACTATCTTTTGGTGAAAACCATAAGAAAATCCGTTCAGTAGATTTTGAAAAAATCGATTACATACAGACAGACAGGTTTTTGGGACTTTGTTTTATAATAAGTATTGATTTACTAACTAATACTGCTCGTTATTCAGCACTCATCTTAAGATACTATTCCTAGTTTTCATTAATGTTAAGGATTATATCCATTTGATAAGCACTAAGGAAGGTGCAACTAAAAAGGTTTAAAGTCTATCTTTCTAAATAGAGAGTCATTTGCCACCACTACAATATTAAGAAGCTAATTTAAATTTAAAAGGACATCATAAAACAGCACTACTTGAGTTAAATGATCAAATATTCCAGGATGAAACTAAAACGGTCTCACTTTACAAACAATAACTTGAAATCTGTCTACAAGACGACAAATTTTCATCCCAACTCGCGACGCCGGCAGGTGCGCGCAGCTTGAATAAAGGAAACGCTTTGAATTGCTAAGATATTTTTATCAAGAAATATATCTTTCGCTGTATATAATCTTACGATTTGCATGATAATTTAAACATACCTTTAACTTATATGGTACTCTTAAAACACTTTAGTTAAAGAATTTCAGATAGTCGCGGCTGCTTTAGATTGATGTTATGCGTTAAATGTGAAATGGGGTTTATGATGTAAAAGGATATTTACTATAAATTATGTAAATTTATTTGCATAACTTTCTTAACCTGGGCTAAGGTCCAGGTTAAGAAAAATTATATATTAGATTCTAGAAAATCAAGTTTTTTACTAAATCTACAGATACGTAATTAATTTTTTAACCAGTTCTTTACATTGCATCACAGTATTCTGGATTGGTTGTAATAGTCCAAGGTATAGCACTTTTTATTCTATCTATAAGAATAATTCTAGGTTTCATGACAAAATTGATTCAGTATTTACTTATAATCCATCAACATAGCATTTGTACGAGAAAAATTTTCATACAATACACGCACTAAAAATGTACTTAGAACAATAGGTTTAAGAATAAACAGTATATTTGCTTCGTAACAAAAACAAAATTCATTCATTCTCCTGTCCTTTTCTCAACAAAAAATAAATTTGCCATATATATGGGAATGAATATTATAACCATTTTACCACAAGAGTCGTTAAATTTTTATTTTTAGATTCGAATGCAATTTTTAAAACTTTACCATTGAGTCTAATTCTAGATGTGAAATTAACATCTAAAGCTTTAAAGTGCATATACGTGTCACACCTCAAATCGGTGGTAAATGGTTAGTCCATTTATAACAGGAAATGTTAACTCGAATAATGAAATTTATTTATATTACAGAATAAAGATACAAAGTAATAAATTTCAAAAAAATATGTTAAGGTTTGATTAGTATTATCTCGGAGTTTCGTTATTATAACGTTACAAACATTCTGTTAAATGAAATTGATTTGAACTCAAGTATTTATATTATCCTTTTCAAATTTATACTTGCCTTATACGTCAGGTAATAGAAAAGAAATTTTCAATTTGAAGCTTATTTAAAACCTCCGGCAAAATTCAGGTTGCCTCACTCCATATGTTTCATGAATAATTCATATAAGGCATTAGTTTGTCCTGAATACAAACTTATATGTATGTATGACTATATACAGGTTGTATTCGCTTCGATCACTGGGGAGAAGGCCGCGATCACATCTCATATGTCGTATTGCCTCGTTTGCTAATGAAGTGATCTAAGTATAGGAAGCATAATCTGATTTAATTTAAAATAAAATAAAAAAAAAATGGTAAGAAGTAATGGTGATGATGCTGAAGTATGACAAATGTGGTAATATGCCGTCAAGGTTGAACCGAATGTTCACGGGTTCGAATCCCGGTTAAGCAATTGGATAACTATAAAATACACGCTTCTAAAATAATAAAAAGTGTCTCTTCCTCCTTTAAATAGAGTGAAACTTTCAAAAAGACCTAGCAAAAGGGTATTTATTGTATATTTAAGAATATTTCGACTATGCTACGGAATAAAGAATCTTTTATTACATAAAAAAAAGTTAAGTAGAAGTCTCTTACAACCCCACTGCTGGGAATAGGCCTCTTCTCTCCGTTTCTAGAGAGAAGGGTTGGAGCTCAGACCTACCACGCTGCTCCAATGCGGATTGATAGGTTAGACACATATCTCCAGAATTCTCTAGTGATATGCAGGTTTCCTCACGATGTTTTCCTTCACCGAAAAGCGTGTGATAAGTTGTGATTATCAATAGACACATAGGTTTTAATAGAAAAACTCATTGGTGCCGCCCGGGTTTGAACTCGTGTTCCCCTTGAAAGAGTCGCACGGTCTCACCGCTGGGCTATCACAGCTTATTACATGTTATCAATGAATTAAATCAAAAAGGTATACTTCCCAAGTCAAAAGTTTAGAGATGAAAGTTGAAACACCATTACACACATTTTAAATTCCCGCAATTTGAATATTAAAACACTGGTTAAACTCAATAGACATCAAATTACAGCCAGGTGTATTTAAAAGCACAAGATTATGTCATTAAATTTTTAATTAAGAAATGGAATTTTTAATCTCGGCAATTCAAAGGTGACCCTTGCGAATACCAGACCTTTTTGAATGTTCTAGTGAAATAATTAGAATTTTCTTCATAGTGTTAAGTATTCTTTACTTGGATTTAATTACATTTGTCGTTATAATATAACATTTTAAGCAATTTTGTTCAATTAAAAGAATTGAGTTTTCAATACAAAAAAATTCTAGCGTACATTATTAAAAAATAAATGACCAAAAAATAACGGTGGACACCCCTTATCACTTAGGGGTATGAAAAATAGATAAAAGCTTATTCTCAGACCTACTGATTAGCATATAAAATTTCATAAATATCGGTCAAGCCGTTTCGGATGCCAGAGCATGGTAGCTGAAATTGTCCCACGAGAATTTTATATATAAGATTATGATTAATAAATAAGCAATACCTAAATTCTGCGTCTATAATACATAATATGTGAATTTCTGTAAATCATATCTATATTATTAATTCTAAGTTGCAAATTTCGAAGCATTTTCTGAATAAGACAATAACATCTGATCATACTTCTGACATTTATATTTAGTCTGATGTTTAGACAATAAAGTTAAAAGACAAGATGTCAACGATGTGATTGACTTTAATTTTAAACGTTTCGATTATAATATCCTCTCTCAGATATTAATAAGTTTCTAATAATACACAAACGAGTACCTATATTGTTTATTCCTTCTATTATATTACGGTATTACTAGAGTTATTAAATATATTACACCTAAAATATATGATGTATTAATTTAATGTTTCCTTATTCACTGGAATCACAGGGTCCTGGAATCAGGGCTTAATTATCGAGGATGCACATTTTAATTTTGCTTAGAAATATGCTTAATTGAAATCAACTGTTCCTTAAACATAGAACAAAAGAATAACATTTCGCAAGAACTTGTACATACTTAGAAAATCTCTGGAGCGGGTGTTTGGTGTATGCCATAATAGCCTTCTCGAGGAGAAAAAAAAACCTTTTTTGTCCAGCCGTGGGATAGAGAAATAGACTGTTTCTATATTTTTTTTCACATTTAATTATAATCTAAGCTGTTAGTAAAACATTTTTAAAAACCTTCACGCATTGTTACAATAAACAATGCTCCAGTGTACTTTTCAAAAATTAATTTGCAAGCTTGCAAAATATAGTGGACATTTTCTTGTACAACAACAAATTTATTATTTACTTTTAGTAGGACTAGGTTGAAATTATGGGTTGGTTTTTATAACAGTTTTATATCAAATACGAAACAAAATAAGACGTCACTTTGCGATAAATAAGTTACAGTTTGGTTTTATTGCAACTCGTGATAGTGGCAGGTGCGCATACCGTGAATAAAGAAGACTGCATTGCTGAAAATATTTTTATAAGAAAAGCGTCTCCTCTACTGCTACGTTTTCAGCAGGGAATCACAGCTTACATTTTAAATCCGTATTATATTTGAGAAGTATTATAAAAGTTCATGTTGCTCCTTTGTATACCTTTTCAAGACACCTTGGTGTCAATTATTTTACTTTGGTGAGAAAATTTAAATTTTATTTTATGTAATTTAAAAAAACTTTAAAAAAATGGAAATCTGCAGATAGGACCTTTTAAGTATTTAAGCACGTTATTTGAGGTCATCCGTCACCTTTGTGGAAACCAAATTCTAAATACTTTCAGTGCGGGGTTACTAAGGCATTAAGTAAGCATGCATTTTGGTATTTAACGTCTATTTGTTTTTTTTACTCTAATAAATTATAAAGTCTTTTATTTATAAGTATTATTTTCCTCTCTCATCAATGAAGTATTAGCGCGACTCGTTAAAAACACTTAATTTAGCTTTTTATTACAAGATGAGTATTTACAATCTCTATGCAGTCTGTTGTCCAATGAAACAGCCGAGGTCACTATTATTTCACTTTTATTTTCCCTTCTCTATTCGCTCTTGATCGCTAATCACAAACTAAACGTCGAGGTGCACGATACGTCGGCTTATATATCAAACGAACCGATGACGACAACGTCCGTGAAAGTTCGCGAGTCCTAGCGGGAATAGCAAACACGATTCGTAAGCAACCTGAATGTTCCAGAGAATTAGCGTCAAGCGAATTCGAAAAAAATAATATTAATCGAATGTTTTTTACTAGTTCTCGAAGATTAAAAAGATTTTTTTATAAAAGTATTAATTATTACAAAACTAACTAATTAGAGTGTGTTAATGGTTACAATAGATATATTGATGATAACCAAACATTTTTTTTAATCCAAAGTAGTCCATGCGAAGTGGCAATTAGTTTAGTAGGTTAATTTCTCTTTTACGTGTATTTTATTGAGACCTTAATATAAGTACTAATGTATTGTTGAACGAGCTGATCTTTATAAACACGACCTGTATATCTGATAAATAATTGTAATGATGTTCTTGATGATATATTAAAAAAATTAAAGTATTTAAATTAACTGTTTGTGTCTAATACCTAAGTGTCACATCAAATTACATTAAATACGATCGATAAAAATAAAATACATGAAATTCTTATTAAAAAATAATAACAGTATCTTTGATATTCATATATTTATATTATGGCTAGGGCTATTTGGGCAGTGGGTAGTGATCCTGCCTTCAGCTCCGCGGGTCGCGGGTTCGATTCCCGCCGAGGACCAACATTTTCTATAAACAATTTGTTGGTTCTTCGAACCTGGGTGTGTATTTGTATTTAAGTATGTATTTAAAATTATATATGTAGTATATTTACCAGTTTTCCGTCACCTATAACACAAGTATTAAGTTACTTACTTTGGGGGCGGACGACCGTGTGTGTAAGTGTCCCATATATTTATATTTATTATTTTTTTATTTATTTATTTATATAATAGCAACTAAAAACAAAATTTAGAAAAAATACTCAATTTAGTGTTCAAATAAAAGAGTGTTGTATATCAAATAAAAATATAGGGATAAATGAACAAAGAGCCATTTCGGCTCTTTTTCGTGTTTAATAATTAAATTTGTATTGCATTATTTTTTTTGAAATTTTTAAAGCAATATATTTTTCCAATAAATTTTTAAAATTCATCTGTATCTATTTCGAATAGCTAAAAGGATATCGTAATGAAATTTAGTTGAAAATGTTTTCAATAGTTCGAATCGAAGCGTTGAAATCGAATCATTTGACGTACAGACAGGTGATTGATTTTCATTGAAATATTTCCAATAGTGATGATTGATAAATACAACTGCATGGTATCAAAGCAGACGAGCTTAGTTAGAAATCATGTTATAATCGAAAATGTATTAGGAAATTTGTAAATTCTTAAGAAGTTTTATTGAATATTGAATCCGTGATTAAATAAGTGAATATTGATGTTTTCAGCTTAATCTTTAATAGGCTTATCTTTTGATAGGCCTTTCGAAAACAAGAGGGCTATTAATTGGCTATTATCCCCTAATTTACTAAAATTAAAAGGGCTTTAGGAACGCAAAGGAGACTGCCAATTGGTATAGAAAATAAACGGTTGAACTTAGTACATATTTTTTCTTTCCTAATGTATTACTACAATTGATACTTTATCATTTTCAGAGATATAATGCTTATGTGAAGTTAGAAAATCATTATATACAAATTCGAAGAACACAGGAAAAAAAAGTCTTGATATAAAATCATTTATATAAATCGCTTAGCTGATGGTTACATTTAAGTTTTAATCATTCATGTCAAGTTGCTTAATAGTTTATTGGTCTTTACTTTAAAGTGTAACTCTAGTAAACTTCTTCTATTATATATGTACTTTATAACATTGAGCGACGGTAAAGAGGTATTATGATGAAGGAATTCGCGATGCCTAAATCCAATTAATTTTTTTCAACAAAGTGAGCCCAAAAGTTTTGTCAGTTTTTAGACATTTCCAAATTAACTATGAATTGTAAAGGTAGGTTTATTTAAAATGCATACAAGGACATATTTTATTTTTACATAAAATTTCTAATTTAAAATTGAATTAAACACTGACAAGGTATCTCTATTATGTTCTATAAAGCTCTCCTAAAGCCGTCTGTAGGTGCCCTTATATTATCCGCATCCAATGATTTTGGATGATGGGCAGTCGATAATACCTGATATAAATGTGACTAATACGCCTTTGTTTGTTTTTCCGAACCTTAAGAAAACTCTACACATGCATAAGGACTAACATGTATAAGTGAAACACATTCGTCTTTAAGAAGCTGCTAAATTACTTTACCACTTTAATATAACAAATTTCGCTCCGATGTTAATAGTTATAACGGCGCTGTGAATGGGTAAAGTTTTCACATTTGATAGCTACCCATATTTGCAGTACTCGTTTGAAAAGACATATTTGTTTCTCAGGCATATGATAACTTTGGGAAATTTGCTTTCTTATTCCATAACATCTGTAATAAAATTTGCGTGTTTATTTTCATGCATTAATATTACAAATCTATTGCATGCACAAGCGTGGGGAAATTAACCATTAGTTTTTCGTATCGCTTAGGAAACTTTGCATTACGATAGATAATACCAATACCAGAAAGACTTCAAAGGAATTAGGTTGACCTCATTTAAAAAAATTAAAATACTCTAGCTATAATTTCCAGCTAGAATGATTTAGATTCCGTATTATACTATGAGTGATCATAAATTAAAATTGGAATGAATAGTTTCTCTTTTTTTTTTTTTTTTTTGATTTATTTAACAATTTTAACAATTTATTAACAAATGTTACTTAACACTATAAAAAACCACAGAGGTTTGTGCTTAGTGCTAATGCCGTCTATATTATATAATAGTATATACTACAGTATTACACAGTTGTATGTATTTTTTATTAACTTTTTAATTTTTAAAGGAAATAGGCAAGTATCGTTATATTTTAATAACCAATTGATTAAATTTTAGTCATTTTAAATTTTTTAGAAAGTATTCTTTTAATTTAAATGTAATATTCTTAGTTGTTATTGTGTTAATAAGATCGCGCGGTAGTTTATTAATTAAACGAGGAACAAGGTATCTTGTTGTCCTTTCACCGTACGAGTTGTTGGCTCGCACCGTTTGTAAACAATTTTTTGTAATTGCTCGTGTTTGTATAGGATGTTCAATTTTTTCATTAATGGCCTGATTAAAAAATTGTTCTTTTAATAGTTTGAGCTTAAAATTCTCTTTAACGGGTAAAATATTACAGTGTTTAAATAAACCTAATTCGTTTCCATAAAATTGCAGTTTGACAGTATCTGATACAATTTTTTTCAAAATTTTTAGTTGCAGTTTATAAATACTATTTAAATAACTATCATACGTACGACCATAGCTCGTAAGACCATATTGAATATAAGTTTCTGCAAGTGCGTTATATAACATTAACTTTACTTTATAAGGAATACGACTATTTAGCATTGTTATATGCGCTAGGAATGTCCTTAATTTACTGCACACATATTCAACATGGTTACTCCAATTTAGTTTACAATCAATTCTAAGTCCAAGGTAAGTAAAATTGTCGACTAGTTCAATATTCGGGCAAGCACAAGAATAACTAACTGCGTGTAAGCAGTTGTGGTTATGAGCGATTATATGTCTAATATCTTTGTTTTCTAAATATGGTGACTTAATGTGTAGCAATTTCGTTTTAAGAACGTTTAGAACTACACCTGCGTCATGGCACCACATCGTCAATGTATTGAAGTCGGCTTGAAGTAGATCAGATATATTCGTTAAATCACGGCCACCAATTACTAAACATGTATCGTCAGCAAATTGATAACACGTGCAATACTTAATGCAGTTGCTCATGTCATTGACATATGATATGAAGTGCAATGGGCCCAGCACAGATCCTTGGGCGGTGCCTACTCTAGCCGCAATTTCGTCACTACTTGTATTACCAATTTTAACTGAGAACTTGCGATTATTGAGATAGTTACCACACCAATCTAGCAGTGGTCCGCGTATACCACAAACATCTAGTTTACATTTTAGTTCGTCGTGATTTAAGGTATCGAAGGCACGAGAGAAGTCAATGAATAAAGCCAGTACGTGATTCCTTTCGTTAAGATATCCGTTCACTTCATCACTAAATTTAGAAAGGAGAGAATTAGTTCCTTTTGCTTTTTGAAAACCGAATTGATTATGGTAAATAACATCATTTTCCCTATAAAAGTTATATATTAGTTCACTTATATATTTTTCTATTATTTTATCTATGGACGAAAGCAATGTTATCGGTCGATAGTTTGAAATAATATCTCGTTTGCCGCTTTTATATATTGGCCTAACACATCCTTTTTTTAATTCATCGGGGTATAGACCACATTTTACACTACAGTTTACTAAGTTAGATATTGCTGCTGCTATATTCTTACCAATATATTTCATGTGATTAACCTTAATATTATCGAAACCTGGTGCTTTATTAGAGTTAAGTTTTTTAATAATGTTGTATATTTTGTCGCATGACGCTTTCTGGTATCGAATACTGGATTGTGTAGGCTTTACGTAATGATTTGCATCCAATAATTTATTATTACAATCTGGAATAATATTTTTTACTTCTGTTTCAAATCCGTGTGCAAATTTATTAGCAATAGTTTTTGTGGAAAGGCATTGTGAATTAAAAGCTTTTAATATAGATTCATCAATTGAGAGTGTTATTCGACCAAGCATCTGATTTATTAATCGGTACATCTTTTTGGAGTTATTAAAATTATTTGTTATACTATTAATGTAATAGGAATTTCTGTGTTGTTCTAAGACTGAACGTGCTTTGTTTCGCGTTCTGTTATATTCTAATCTTAATTTAGCGTCGCTTGGGGTTTTTTTCCATAGGGAATATATTTTATCACGTTTATTACATAACTTAATGACATTGTTATCGATCCATGGAACCTTCAATAATTTTGGAGGTATATGTTTAACAGATTGTCCGCTTGCCTCATCACACGCCTTTCTATAAGATTCATAAATAAAATCATAAATTTGTTTAGGCGATTTCATGTTATTAGTTCGCGTCCATTCTATTTTATTTAATTTATCTTTTAATAATTTATAATTAATGTAAGTTTGAGAATCAGCCTGTATATTATTAGACCTCGTATCATTCACGCAGGTAAATATAATAGCGCGATGGTCCGCCAGTACGACATCGATCGCTGCAGAGTACGGATTTAATGTGGGGAATCGTGCGAAAATATGGTCAATACAAGATTTAGTGATTAAGTTTTTTCTCAATTCGATTCTAGTATAATCCGTGATTCCACACATTAGTCCGCGCTCGGTTAGTGTTTCTAAGTATGAGTCTTTGTACGAGGATATGCTTTTCAGGTCAATGTTAATATCGCCGATTAATAGAACGTTAGCGTTTTGATCGAAGTTTGAAATATACTTGCGTAGTTCCTTTATAAAAATTACTTTGTTGGTGGACGGCGGCCTATAGATTGCACACACAACTGTGGTTTTATTGTGACCAATTTTTAGTGTACCTGTTAAATTTTCAAATGTACAGCTCATATATTGAAATGGAGTGAATTTTATATAATTTTTAGTATATACGATTATTCCACCGCCTTTTTTATTTGTCCGCAATTGTGAGTACATATTATAGCCAGGTATTTCAAACAATTTCACCACATTATCGGATATTCCAGCTTCAGTGACAACAATCATATCTAGTGGGTACAAACAATTATGAATGACTTGTAAAAGTGTAACAAAGTTTTTTGTTATTGATCGGATATTTATATGAATACAAGTAAAGTTTAGATTACTGTAAGTAGGTATATGTTGGAAAAAGTCATTTATAGATGCACACTCAAAAATTTCTTGACTTTGAGACATTATATTGTTTATGTGATAAAATTAAAACTTAAACAAATAGGGGGGAGTTAGATTTGTTTCACAAACTGATTAATATCTTGCAGACACCGAATATAGTAGATTTTACTGTTGCTTGTTTTCCTTGCGCATACCTTTCCGTCTTTGAACCATACAAATTGAAAAGAGCCACGTAATTGTTGTTTTGTATTATAAAGTAAGGTTTTCATATACTTGGTAAGAGCCTGTCTTATGAATATAAGGTCATCGACCTTTTCTTTCGCAGCATTAGGCAGCAATTGTCCAACGGATATATTTTTTTCTTTACTGGCTGTGATCCATTTGTTTTTTTCAATTTGTGAGTGCATTCCCACCAGTAACGTGCATACCTTATCCTTACCACCTGGTAAACGCTGTGCAGATCGAATGTCTTGTTTATCCACTTCTAGTTTTGAGGCTACGGAGGTGAGTACTTTGTCCAGTTCTGTTGGGGGAAAATCCGGTAAGCCAGTAATTTCAATAGTCGATGATAGCATTTGTTGATCAAATTGCCTCGTTTCTTGTTCTAAAGCTGTTACTCTCAACTCTAAATTCTTATTTCTGTTTTGTAAATCTTGATTTTTATGTTCAAGGTCTTTAATTCTATCGCCTTGATTATTAATTGATTTTTCCATGTTGGAGATTTGATCATTTAAAAACTCTAATGCACTTTCAAGATTACCTATCTCTTCACGAAAAGTTTTCTTGATTTCACGACTTATATCCTGGACAAGCTTACGTGTGTCAATAGTCGAATTAACAGTATGGCCTGAATCCAATTCCTCGTCTATTTCTTCTTCTGGTATAATAAAGGAAGTTCTACGAGTAACATTTAATAAACACTCTTCGCAACTCCACTCTATACTAGTTGAATTTCGCAAGGTGTTAATCTGCTTGTTTGAAAGCTTAGAACATACCGGATCAGCATGAACCACCTTATCACATCTACTGCATTCCAAACCAGGAGATTTCCTCGTTATACTTTTATGACATAGAACGCATTTTTTCAAAACCATTTTAAAGGGTAAACAGCACTAATTTGAAGCTTCACATACAACCGTTCCGCACGGAAAGCGAACGACGACTCCTTAGTGTGTCTATGTCATCTAAAACTATCAGATTATGGAACAGTGTTACTGTTTTGCCCTATATATTTTGTTTTAAGCGGCATTTCAAACTTGCTGTCAAGACAGCAAAAAATGTGTGTTTATTACGTTGGTATAGAGATAGTGGAATTTTTCGCCGTGTGGTATCCGGCAGAATAGAATAGACCGGATCATCTCTTACCGAGGTGTCGTAAAAGGCGACTGAGGTAAGTTGATGTCAGGCAGGCGACCGGTCGTAAAATACGTAGCCAAATCATGTTTATAACATGTTGTGCCGACCCCACTTAGTGTGGGATAAGGGCAGGAGAATGATGATGAGAGATAGTTGCATCTTGAATCTTATATTTAATACTAGCTTTCAAACGCAACTTCGTTTGCGTTGACTGCAACCTTATTATTTGAGTAAACTGTAATACTTATACTAATTATGGTTAAAGTGGGTTAACCTTAAAAGCTAGATATATATTGTTGCGGACTTTTATTTAGAACTTTTAGTGGGCAACAATTTTGTAGGACATGATTTTTTAATAACTTTCACCGTTTACATAGCGCACACAAAGCTTTAAATTTTGCCGTTTTCGCAATATTTTTTATTACTGCTCCTGTCCTATTCATCTTAGCGTGATGGTATGTAGCCTATAGCCTTCCTCGATAAATAGACTATCTTACACTCAAAGAATTTTTCGAATCGTCCAGTAGTCCCTGAGATTAGCGCGTTCAAACAATCAATCAAACAAACTCTTCAGCTTTATATACTATTAGTATAGATTATAAAGTCTTATTAACTTTACAAAATTGTATATAAACGAAATGAATGCGCCCCCACGTTTCTGGTAGCCAGAATATCCTAACACAAGCCTCGGTGGTCGATGACGAATCGAAAAGGATTATCTGGAAACGTATTCTTGCATAAATAGACAGAGACCGAAAGGGGCCTTCAGCGCGTGTCATAACAAATAAAATCCCACTTAATACAGAAATCCTATGGAAAATTTATGCCACGTCGCACAGCCTTAATGCTGATGCCGTGACAGAGCTTACATATCAACTTTAGTTTACTCGTATGAAATTCGAAATTCCGTTAGATTATTTAATTAATAATCAACACATATGTTTTTGCGCGGAACAAGACCTTAGACTATTGAATTTAAAGAAGAAGACGTTACTTTGCGGAATTCCATAGTACAAATGCTATGATAGAATTTTTTTTTCACGTTTCCTTACATTTCAATTCTATTTATGCTCTACATTAAAAACAATCCAAAAAATATAGCAAATTGAGAGTATGATATTTAAAATTAAATTGAATTCTGTATTATCTATGACAGTGACCACTTTTTTGCGCATTTGTACGATAAATAATTGCAATCTATTATAACACAAGATTTATTACGACAAATTATCTCAATTAAACCTAGAAATATTTCTTAAAAATCACTTTCACTTAATCACATTCGAAACTGTATTGTGGTATCCGGCTGAGTTGAATAAACCACTCTTATTTCTAAGCAAAGTAAGCCGTGTGGTATCCGGCAGAATAGAATAGACCACCCTCCTTGCTTACCGAGGAGTCGTAAGAGGCGACTAAGGTAAATGCCGTGTGGTATCCGGCTACATAGAATAGACCTCCCTCATTTCCTTACCGAGGTGTCATAAAAGGCGACTAAGGTAAGTTGACGTCAGGCAGGCGGCCGGTCGTAAAATACGTAGCCAAATCATATGACAGCATGTTTATGATAAGGGCAGGAGAATGATGAACGATGATTTCTTAGCAAAGTGTCGTAAAAGGCGACTAAGGTAAGTTGACCCACTGTGTAATATCAGGTTGAGTAGAATAGACCGCCCTCTTAAAATACTACTGAGTGTAAGTTGTGGTGTGGAGATCCCTTAAGGAGACCTATGTCCAGCAGTGGACGTCGATTGGTTGAACAAGAAGAGGTAAGTTGACGTCTGGCAGGCGGACGTAAAATACATCAATAGCGTAAAAATAGCCAAATCATGTGATAACATGTTTGTAACATGTTGTGCCGACCCCACTTAGAATGGGATAAGGGCAGAAGGATGGACATTTGAAACTATATTATATAAATCTATAAAGGCCATCGGTTTTGCTATTCAGCATGTTACATTCAAAGTACGAGCAACTTTTTAGTTTTTCAGATAAACGAGTTAACGCCTTTGGCACTGGCGTTCTATACATGAGAAAAATGTAATCAAGCAACGTTGAAAGGGATTCGCTGACTGTATTTTGTAACAGGATTTTTACGTTGTGAGACTAAGGTTTCTTTATTTGGAAAAAACATCTTTTTATTTTTAAATTCATCAGTCGGGATAGTTTGCGTGTATGAACAGTTTTTAAATCTTCATTTCGTTTTCACCACGTGAACTTTTTTGGTGAAAAATACTGATCAATTATAAAAAATAAGCTTGAAGCTTGTAGCCGCTGGATTCAAACGACATACGTTGATAGTAACATTCCTTATAAATTGATACAAATATATATGAGTCAATTACATTCGCGGCTGTCCATCCCCAATGTAACTTTACTTGTGTTATAGGTGACAGATAACAAGTATATACACACATATAATTTCAATTACATGTAATATCTACACCCAGACTTGAAGAACCAACAAATTGTTTATGAAAATATTGGACATCGGCGGGAATCGAACCCGCGACCAGCGGTGCTGCTAACTGCACCAATGGGTCAGTCATAGGGACATATGCCCAAATATGAACGTGGATTGGATAAAATATGCGAACTTTTGTATGTTAAAAAGCGTAAGATCTGAGTAAAAAAAAGTATCCATATATTCCCACGTTTTAATTTGATTTGCATGTGGTTCTGATGTGTGATTCATCATAATTAGTAAGTAACAGAATCAGACCCTGTAATTACGCCCACCTGTATGTCTTCGTAAATAGCGATTTGCAAAGCAAATGACATGACAATGCTTTTATAAAATCGATGTGTATTAATTATACCTCAGTTCTCTATTCTGTCCTATTTTTGTATATAAAACTAAAAACAGTTTCCTAAAAAAGTTCAGTGTTGTAGCCATGACGACCACAAAATGTGAAAGAATATTTACGCGAAATATTTTTCCGAGGTCTAAATTATTGATTTCTAATTTTTATTTTATTTTAAATAAATCAGACCTTGTATCTACAACTTTGATTTCTGCATACTGGACAAGTTAATACAATTAAATATAGTATTTTTAACTACATTATGCCATTATCTTTTTTTATTTAAAACTATTGATAAAAAAGGTTTTGCTGTTTAAGTCCTTAGAGATCCACTTGACTTTACGATATATTATGCGCCTTATAATTTTGATATTTCTATAACACTATGCCACATAATATTTGTCTTACTACTACTTCAATGTTTTATGAAACAATAAATTACAATAATTTTTTTAATGAGAAATTAAATTTACGGTTACAACACCACTAGATAAATAAGAAATGTTAACTTACTAAGGTCTTATTATTGGGAAATAGATTAAAATGTCTTAATCGTCAGATAAAGCGTCAACAAAAACAATTACTATTAGTTATTATAAAACTAGTCTTAGTAAAAAAAAAACTTAGAGTACTTTTTACATGGGTTATAAAAAAGTAGCTGGGATACATTTGGTAGCTCCGTCGTTATGTTATCATCAGTACGCACTACGTATTCTGGAAAGTTTCATGGTTGAAATTTATGTACACTAATAAATTACACTCGCCTACGTTTTCTTTTGCTTAAACAAACAACGCTCACACCACATTTTTCATTCCGTCATACGAGATATCCCTTTACACTGTACTACTAGACCACGTGAGGACAAACACAAAACAAAAACAATCTTTCGTAACACAACTTACGTACAACCCTTGAAAATAAACGTAGATAAACGCTATTTTTGAATAATATCAAACAAAACGTAACAGAAACTACAATCTTCAATATTAATAAGTGATAAGATTAAACGAAATTTTACGTAATAAACAATCATTCAATTAACAATTACTGTTAGCGCTTTAAAAAATATATTAAAAATCTCTTAAATCCTTCTGCAGAATGACACTTAATTTAACACTACGATAATTTGATAACGATGAAATTAAAGTCTGGCAAGTAGCTTTATTATTAATAGTAGTTTTATTATTTGTACTAACAACAAAATAATACGGTAACTTGTATCAACACTAAAACAATTATTAATTCTATCGAAAAATAAGCACCATATTTAAATAGGCTGAATTATAATCGAAGAAAGAATATCTTATAAATCATGGCTCTATTAAAACTATCAAATCGCAATTTTACCATATCATTATTTGTACAATATGAAATATGAATAGAAAACATTTTGTAAATTTATAGAATTAGGTATTACTTTGCTGAGATCCATAATACAAAAGTGATAATGAAATTATTTTGGCATGATCCACGATTTATATAATGCTAAATGTAGCGTGGACTATCCGTTTTTATATCCTGATACATGCAGGATTCGTAAAATACATGCACAACCCTCCACCACCACCATCACAATACACAAGCACTAGACACGTCAACTATCACAAATTCAACAACAGTTTCAACCCGCAACCGCATCATCAAGCAATAGACTACAAATCAAATCGCAAAGCCGACACTGATAAAACAAATCTTAAGTTACTTACTTTGGAGACGGACGACAGTGTGTGTAAGTGTCCCATATATTTATTTATTTCTATTCACTTAATCGCGGATTATAGCAATATAAAATTATTTTATAAAAATAACAGTTTTTATTCATAATATAAGTTTATGGCCACGATTTAGCTGCGTGGACTTAAGCACCGAGATAAAAATAGACTTTTTCACTCTCCATATTTTTCAATAAATCAATGAAAATTTTCTAATTACAATTGAATATGAACGAAAAGGCAAAAAAAGCACAATTTTCATTAGTATTTGGTCCAATAATAGTCACTAGCTCACTAGTCAGACCTATTTATTTAGTAAACTAGATGAATTATGAAACGTACATGACAGTTGTGTTGTCCCTAGTGAGTGTGACTGACATAACATAACACTTTAGTCAGCCGGTGGACGTTGCAAGCCACAAGCTTGAATAATTCATGAGAGGTATGAACAGTCTGGATTTCAGATGGGAATTTTATATATGAAATATGAAGAAACACTTATGAAAAACGTTTTTTCTTCGAAAACAGGAAAATCTACATTGAGAGTTAAAGTTTATACACTATTCATGCAACATAAAGGTAACGGCCTGGTAACTAGGCATAAGGCTTTGATTGAATCTAAGACCTACCACGCTGTTTCAATGCCGAATAGTAGGTTACACATATCCCTAGAATTAGCTAGTGAAATGCAGGTCACGATGTTTTCCTTCACCGAAAAACTTGTGATAAATTGAAATTATCAATGAGACACATAAGTTTTAACAGTAAAACTCATTGGTGCCTGCCGGCGTTTGAACCCGTGGCCCCTTGAACGAGTCGTAATATCTTACTACTGGGCTATCATTAGCTTTAATACAACATGCTGTATATATATATATATATATATATTTTACAGCATGTTGCATTAGTAGTGTGACAACTTAAATGTCACTCCCCTGAGATTGCAAGCGGCCGTGGCCGACAGTATTCAAATAAAAATAGAAATGCACATTTATTCTTCTGACATGACACAGATTCAGTCATAAGAAAAAGTTATTTTCATAGTAAAAAAATGTTGCGAGCTATAAAAATACATTTGAAAAGAATAATAAGGGCGCTTCATTTAAAATGGTTCTATTGATTATATGAAACAACCAATTGACTACAGAATTAGTAATTTATTATTTTTATTATCAAATGAATATACGGGTCACATCGAGTTACCTTTGTACAAGGTTCGATGTTCGGCTGAGTTACATTTACGAACTGACTGATTATTTTTTTCGCCATATGACCCGTACCTTACATATAATTTAAATCTCCCTTTTATTTATTTGTCAGATTTTCTATATAGATATTTAGACATAACGGCTTTAAAAGCTTCATTGGGGCCGACGATTAATCAGAAATTTAATCATGATAGTAATTAGTGACCCAAATATTCTTCCTTCTCTTTCCTTGTTCTTAATTCGATAGTGTAAACTTTCTCGTACTGATCTTTTTTTGTCAGATAAACTACATTTCTTATGAAAATATTTGAAAAACATGTAATGTACCAACCCACTTTAGAACAGCTTGTAGACTCCCAATCTCTCTGCAATAGACAAGGCCTTCAACTATCGGTTAGTTATGAAAATATTAACATCCTGTAACTTTTTGTTGTACTTGAAATGCAGTATGTACAGTATAAACACGAGAATATAGTCATCATTCATCATTCTCCTGCCCTTATCCCACTGTAAGTGGGGTCGGCACAACATGTTATAAACATGTTGTCACATGATTTGGCTACGTATTTTACGACCGGCCGCCTGCCTAACGTCAACTTACCTTAGTCGCCTTTTACGACACCTCGGTAAGAAATGAGGGTGGTCTATTCTATTCTGCCGGATACCACACGGCATTTACATTAGTCGCCTCTGACGACACCTCGGTAAGAAGGAAGGGTGGTCTATTCTATTCTGCCTATCCGGCAGAATAGAATAGACCACACGGCGGAAACACGAGAATATAATATCACTTAAAATTTAAACGGAAGTTGACTTTAAGCGTGACAATCAAATTCTCAGAGTAACACTGTTATTATACTATAACATTATTTTAGCGCACAATTAACTCGCTACGTGTGTACCGTTACATTTTCCTCAAAATTAATTCTAAAACGGTTGGTTAGTGGTTCGTATGAAAATATGACATACGTAAAGTAAAATATATTCATTTTAAATACACTTTTGTGTACGTTAATAATTCATACCTTTTAAGATATAAAGTAGGATGCTTTGAACTTCAGGGATCAGTTAGTTTGCAAACGTACGCCTCTTGACAAAGTCCTAATATATGTGTTATATTATTATACTATTATCATAATTATAGAATTTAAAATAATGATAATAATATTGTATTCCTGTCTTATATAAGTAGTATCATCATCTTGCCCTTATCCCACTATAAGTGGGGTTGGCACAACATGTTAAAAACATGTTGTCACATGATTTGGCTATTTATTTTACGATTGGCCATTTTTCTGACATCAACTTACCTTAGTCGCCTTTTACGACACCTCGGTAAGAAATGAGGATGGTCTGTTCTACTCAGCCGAATACCACACGGCGGGTAGTATATTTTTTTATTTACTTTATTTATTAGGATAACAAACAAGACTTACACTATTAATACTACAAAATACTCTACAAGCTGTTTAATTAAATGTAGTCTTAATTATAGGTTACCACGGTATGTGATAGGAACGCGTACATTATTCAAATATATTGCAAAATAAAAGATATATTATACTAACTATAACAATATTGTCAATTTTGTTATTTCTTTTAAATCTAATTAATATAATTAAATTTAAAAAGTGTTTAAAAGTATGTATAGTATCGCTAAATATGTATACATATAATTCTTTTGATAAATAGTTAGAGCGATTCAAGACAAATTTTCTTCAATTCTATGTTAAAACGATTTCGCCTTATATTCTATAACTATCCGATTAATAACTATAACGAAAACAATATTTTTTCCATTACACTTATTCAATAAATAAGATGCAATTTTCCAAAAGTCAACTCATTTGATCTTTTTCAACAACTAAATACATAATGACAACGACAATGTTTTTTTTTTATTACTGGCCAACTATATGAAGGAGGTTATATTTAAAACACGTCGTAACAGTCGACCATCCTGACAACATTTGCGACCCCGTAAATCTAACACGCTGACTTCTGGGAATGATTCTACCACCGATTCGGAATGCTGATTGTACTGAGAAGAATCGGCAAGAAACTCAATACTTGCTCTTTTAACCCTTAAGCTCTCGCTGTCATGGCATAACACAGCACAATTAATGGCAACCAACTCAGCAGATGCATACGTAAACAAGCTTGCTAATGCTAACGCTCATCGCTATGGCTTGCTTGCTACATGCATGCTACATTTCTGCTCTCCGTTTTTCTTGCTGTTAGAGTCAGCCATTCTGAAACAATTGCGCCGCAATTGGCGCAGGAAAGGTATTAGCTTTCTGTAAACTCTTTTATTAAATGTTACGAGCATCGCATTTATCCCCGTATAGTAAATAAAGCTTCCCATCTTGGTTTTTAGCGTAAGAAATAATTCTTACGCTAAAAACCAATCGGGAATTACATTTATGTCAACACTATTACACGTTACCGTCACTTGTTTTTTCTTCACCTTCTTAATATTACGTTTTTTACATTTTATTTGTGGGTTAAAGGTTTCCATCGCACTTCTGAATATAACGAACACAATATTTTTTCCATTACACTTATTCAATAAATAAGATGCAATTTTCCAAAAGTCAACTCATTTAATCTTTTTTAACAGCTAAACACATAATGACAACGACAATGTTTTTTTTTATTACTGGCCAACTATATGAAGGAGGTTGTATTTAAAACACGTCGTAACATAACCATCAATTATCCATAGATATGCAGGTTTCATAGTGATGTTCACCGCATAGCGTGTGATAAATTGCAAGCTCTTCCTTAAAGTCAATCAGATGGACTCGCAAGAGTTTGCCAATACCGAGATCCTGCAGTAAGCATTATCCTTGCTGTCGCAGTCCATTTCCCTTGCTATAACTAAATTTTATTTGTTTTCATTTATATTTTGTATTTTGAGAGACTTGGAAAATTGAAAATGTTTCGAAACTTTCGAATAAATTTTTATTTATGTTATTGGTAAAAGAGGAAAAAATAAATTTAGTCGCCGAACCGCAAAGCAATCAATGTATCGGCTTGATATGGACCGCATATGAATCATTGAAAAAGTTGCACATATTTTAAATAAACTTGTACAAAATAAACAAAGTGGTTGAAACGTATTCATATTTCTAATAATAAATAAAACCTGAGTAGGGTTTAAAAGCTAAATGTAAACGATGATTTTCGAAGAAAAAAAAATTAGTTGATCCTTGTTTCTAATCTGCCAGACGTTAAAAAGTGCTGGTGTACGAATTCACTGCAGGTTAATATTTTTGAATGTATACAAATATGATTTCAAATGCATAATAAGGGAGTACGAGACCATCCCTTGTCTTATTTTTCTCAATCTATAGGACGGCCATAGTTCGACGAATTATCTTCAAGAGATTAAGACTTTTCTTCGAAGCATTCTAATTTTAATAAGTATCTAAATGAAAACGAATATTGTTAGTTTGGATATGTGTTTTGACTTTCCTTAACGTCCAAATTGAGTAATAGATCGGACGATAGGGATGGAGTGTAAAATGACCTTTTTATTTTACTCCATGCTGACAAAATCGTGCACATAGCTGTATGAAAACTGAAACTCCTAATTTTTTTAATTCTTCAATGCAAGTAGAAATTGGTACAAATATATGATAAGCTCAGGGACAAATGGAGAGCAACCATCCAAGATGATCACTCGGCAGTAGGGATCATGACCCTTAGCAATGAGGATAACGATGCGAGGAGGGATATGATAAGCTCTACCGGATATCGCGGATTATAGTAAAATAATATTGTTATCACTTTGTCTCGACAGAGCATTTGTTATAATAACTGTTGTATGCATTTTTCATAATTAAAAATAACATAATTTCGACTAGTTAGTTAATAATTTCAGTTTGCTCTAACCATTGTATTATATTAATTAAATTAACAATGCAAACAACGTTTAAAGCTCCATAACTAATTTAGTTGTGCATAAAATTTCCGGATGTCAATTAGAAATAGTTTATTAATGGTGATTACTGTATCCAATTAGTTTTAATTAATGATAATTTAATGAAATTGGCAAACAAAATATAACAACCATGACGAATGATAATGATGGTCCCAGAAACAAAAACACTACACAAATATACAATAATTGGAGTTATTATCACAAATATCCTAATATTATTTTTTTGACCATAAATAGATGTTTCTCTTTTCATCGCGCTCCCCGCCTTTTATTATGTATTAGGAAATACTTGAGAAAATTGTGATTAAAATTGAGCGCATTACGAGTTGTTCATATTGCCTACTCATTTATAAAAACTGTGTTACAGAACATTTCGTTTGACAGCGAGCGCCTTGCCGGAAAAAGTTCTTTGAGGCGACCAAAACATTAAGTGTGCCAAAAGATTGTTAACGGAACTAAAAACCAAGTCAAGATCCCTCTCTGAGTAGGACGTCTTATATTTTTTTCTTTTTTTTTTGTCTTTATTGGCCTATTACAAGCACTTTTGAATCATCAAATTAAAATTAAATTGAAGCTACAACTGGTTCGGAAAGGTGCTCTAACCGAGAAGAACCAGCAAGAAACTCGGCGGTCACTCTTTTTAAAAATAAATATTACAATTTTGTATTTACTATTGTTAACAAACATAGTTTACAATATCATCTAGTGCATAGCTGGTCGAAATTTAGTTCCAAGCTTTCTTATCATTGACATAGTCTTCAACATTATAGTAAGCTTTATTAATGAGAGTCTCTTTAATTGCTTTTTTGAACTTGTCTAAAGGCAAGTCCAAAATAGATTGAGGAATTTTATTATAAAAAAGTATACGGAAGCCCACAAGCGATCTATGTACTTTCGGAAGCCTTAGCCTTGGTATTATTAATTGATTTCGATTCCTAGTTTGCCTATTACTAATATCAATTTTTTTATTAAAAAGATGTATATTACGTTTCACAAACCCCATAGGGTTTGTGAAACGAAATATAACTAACTCTTAGTAACACGAACTAATTTTGCAGCTTCGTGCATATCGCATGTATTCTTGCTAAACACATTTCCCTGAATGAAATAATTGGTCCCACAGACAATTACTCCTATCTCAAGAACTAGGGCACTCATTTGATCAACTATGCTACTTGAATACATTGCATATACTATATCATACTAATATTATAAATGCGAATGTTTGTGAGTATGGATGGATGTTTGTAACTCTTTCACGGCTAATCCGCTGAATCAATATGGATGTAATTTGGCACAATTATTCCTTTTATACCGGAATAACACATAGACTATAGAATTCCTGTTAATTCTACAGGAATACATTTCTACAGGATTTCTCCACGTTGACATTTAAAACGCCAGCTATTATCAACCTTATAAAGTTTTTTTAATTCATTATGTATCAAGACCGAGTCAAATCTGTAATTAAAAGGACGTTGTTTAGCTTACGCTGAAAAAGTTTTTTTAGGCGTCATACTAATCATCATATCATATCATACTATCTATCATACTTCAAACTCCATATCATATCATATCATACTAATATAATAAATGCGAATGTTTGTGAGTATGGATGGATGTTTGTTACTCTTTCACGGCTAATCCGCTGAATCAATATGGATGTAATTTGGCACAATTATTCCTTTTATACCGGAATAACACATAGACTATAGAATTCCTGTTAATTCTACAGGAATACATTTCTACAGGATTTCTACACGTTGACATTTAAAAATGCCATCTATTATCAACCTTACAAAGTACTGAGTAAGTTACTATGCGCGGCGCACGAAGATTGTTTGGAATTCGTCAGTTTTGAAGGTCTAAAATTTTGGATGTACGAGAAATTAAATATATGTTTTTCAATATTAAGTAAAAAAAATTTTTTATCTAAAGTGATCTGTAATGAAACTTAATGTGGCAGACCAAATTCTACGCGAGCGAAGCCGCGGGCAAAAGCTAGTATATATATATATATATATATATATATATGAGCCTGAGCCCCGCACCCTGCCTCTTGGCTCGCCCTAGGTGCGGCGCCCGGGCATTAGCACGTCGCCTCTTTCTGTTCGCCTTCTGAGTCGACGGGGTGCGCACGTTTACAGGCATAATGACCTGTGACGTCTATCGTGCGTGGCCCTTTCTTCGAAGATCGACGGACAGCCTAGGTTTCGTCTAAACCTAGTATATTTTTATATTCCCACATACTGGGTAAGTGCTGAACAAAATATTACGCATAGATCATAGCCTTTTGCTGCATCATGCCACGCGACCTTTAGTCGACCTTAACCATTTGGCCATTTCATTCATTTCTTTTGTAGTTTTTTCTTTACAAGTCTTTCTTTTTAATTTAACTAAATTTGTAGCCTTTTCTAAATTCTCCCTTTTTGTTTTGTTTAACTTTTTTTAAGCATTTCTTCTCCGTTCTGATTGCGACATGCACATCACCAATTTCATTAGCGCATTAGCCCTGCTTTGCCTACGTTGCCGTGCACGCAATCAGAGGAGATGAAGGCTTCCCCCGTGCTTATACGCTGGACGTAAATTCCAGGAACGACTATCGCAACGACTATCGCAGCAAATATAAGAGCGAATACTGGGAGCATACCCCAGGAACTAGTTCGTGGCCACGGCTAGCGCGCCGCTTGGGTCCTGCTGCTTGCCAGCGGAGCTTGCGTCCGAGCTCGACGTCATCGGGGCGGCCCATTGTTCTCCGGGCACACGCTGCACGTCCTACTTCGCTGCGTGGCATAGCCAGGGCAGTACCTAGTGCATCCTACCACCTTAAGGAGTAATTGCATTGACGGCCAGTAGACACCTGCGGCCAATAAATTTGTTGTTGACTTGGTGAGTCGTATTTTATTACTCCCAACGTCACAATTGGAAAAAAAAACTAACGGTAAAAAAACCATCTCAGGATCATAACTAAATATAATTAGTCAGCACTGAAATCATTAGTATTTGTTACGTGGTATTTTTTGTGCACAGGCAAATACTTCAGTTCTTCAAACTTTTAATGGAAAAGCTTTAATAAACATATTACATGATATAATAGTAAAGAAATTTGAAACATACACAATTGTAGCAAAACTGCAGATATGTGTGCGTTTAAGAAATATGCTTATGAGTAACGCATATTAAACAATTGAGCATTATATAAATGATAAAAATGCTTGGATTTGAGAACCCTTTTGGCTTTATACAAGATGGCGATGGCGGTTTAAAAATTGAAAATTTTAAAAAGATTGACAGTTGAGTTTGTTGCCATTTCTTCTCGGTAAGAGCAACATTCCGAACCAGTCGTAGCTTCATTTATCATATTGATCCCTAATAATTCAAAAATGCTTGAGTAGTCTTAATTGAATAAATATTATTTTTATTAGATTTGCAACTAAGTGCGACAACAGCACGCGAGAAGAATACAAATTGATGTCAGTATATAATTGAAATGCAATATACGTTAAACCAAATCATACGCACTTAGTATTTATACAAATTGATACTTCCTTCTTTCGTTTTCATCCTTATTATTTATAATTATTATTTGGATCGTTGATAATGTATCAAATTTTTCTTTATTGTCTATTTTCTTGTGATTTCCAAAAATGAAGTAACATACAGTTAGGTAATCTTATTTTTACGAATTTAATTTTTGGGCGAAGAATGAGACTGGCGATGTATATAATACACGAATTAGGGACCAACATAAGCTTGCGGTTTCTGCTTTGCGCCTTGCATAAGTACGTAAGTCGTTTGTGGGTTTGGGTAAGAGATTTTATAATAAAATTCCACAATCAATTTTACCTTTGCCATTACAGTATTTTAAATCCACTGTTAAAGGGAGGCTGATACAGAAAGTCCACTATACTATTAAGGATTATATTGATGATAGGAATGCGTGGATTAGCTACCCTCCTACCCTGTACAAGATAGTAATAACTCAATGTAACTAGTTATAAGAATTATATTTGAAAAAAGCAACAAGTTTACTTGAATAAAAATATTTTGAATTCGAATTTTGAATTCGAATATCAATCGCCTTCATTCGATGAATCGCAAGATGCATCGTAGTGCAAGCTTGTATTTCCTTCTCAGACAAAACGTTGTTTACTAACTACACAATCGTACCTTATGCCATTAGATAGAATTATCCATCCATTAGTTTCAGAATGTGTACCGTTAGCAAATAGGATAAACGGTTTACTAAGTAGAAATTGTCGACTTGTGCGCTAATTTTTGAACACGAACAAGAGAAGTACGGTAATGCATTTCATCGTTGTTTAGTAGTAATCTATACTAATAAATGAAGCATTTGGAAGAAATAATATTAAATATTAGAACTAGTTATAGTATTATAACATATTGTATAATAGGACAGTGCCCCGACGATCCTACGGTCAGGGGCTCTGAGAATTTGAAACTATAAATTGAACTAGTAAAAAATCTTCCCAAATTCGGAATAAATTAAAAATAAACTAAATTCCAGTAACGCAACTTTAATACACACAAACGATTTTAAAAAGTTTAATTGGCGTCCAGTTTATTTTCTCCAGGGCCTTTTGTTGCGTAGCTATTTGTATATAATTTATAGATATAGAGTTACTTTGCGGAATTCCATAGTGCAGAAGTTGTGATACAATTATTTTGCTATAATGCGAATTTTTAAAGAAAATCTATGTAATGTATATAAAAAAGCAGAAAAAGCTCACATACCTTATACATGCAGAATTAGTTATAATAAAACCCCAACAGCAGCACACCACAAAAGCACTACGACAATCTCTACGATAGTTTCGCCCAGTAACCGGAGCATCGTAGCGACAAAATCGAAATACAAACTATTTAGTAGTGGGATGTTGAGTATATCTATATATTAATACGTGATGCCAAAACTTTGGACCCCTTTTTACGAAAATTGCGCGGAAGCAGGAGAATAAAATTTGGCACACTTATAGTTTATGTGCAAGAGAAGTGCAGCACGCTAATATTTTTCAATAATAATGCTTATAAAGTACATTAAATCAATAAATAAAACATTACCCACCTACCATGCATTTCACACACACATGTTTCTTTTGTTTTTCATTTTGTCCATAGACATAGAGTACTGACATTGACATATCAAAAATATATATATTTGTCTATACATACTCTGCGGTCAAATGGTTTCTTTTGTTTTTCATTTTGTGCATAGACACAGAGTACTCAAAAAAAAAAGTTTAATTTGACTCATTTAATATAATAAAGATTTTAATAATAATGCATAAAAAATACATTAAATCAGTTACTAAAACATTATACTAACCAGCATGCATGTGACACACGCATACATACTCTGTGGTCGAATTGTTTCGTTTGTCTATTATAGACATAGTTGAAAAGTTTGTTTCCTGTGGTTTTATTGAAGGTTCATTTGAAGTAAGTCCATCATATAATGATTTAAAATATTCATTTTGACTTAAGGGTGGTAATATTGCTTTACCCTTGTGACAACATAAAGTGAATGCAGTTCGGTCGCCTAAAGTCACTTCAGATTCAAAATGTTTCGCATTGCAAAACCTGCACTCTAATTTTAATTTCATATAATTTGTTCAAAAAAGAAATTGGCAAATAACAGTCTTGGTCAAATCTGTGGTTATAGTAGTTTTTTCGACAGTAGAACCTTAATAATGTTTGAATATTATATTTTAATAATGTATATTAAGCACTTACAATTTAAATTTATTATATGGTCGAATTTCGACCACTGGGCGACCACTAGTACTCGTAATTATTGAGTTGATTCTATTTTTTGTTATTATTTTTCCGATGCAAAAGTATGACTGAATTCTATATTCTAATTTATTCTGATTGTTTCTATACAATGCCATATACAAATATAGATCAAAATTCGACTTTACTGAGCTATTGAAAAAACCTTAAAACCGTTACCATATATCTTTCATAAAAGCTACCAATACCTATCAGGTGATAATGAATAGCTAGCGTTTCTGCGACCTAGATTTGTAGACTAAAAGCGTGGGAGAAACGCTTGGCCGGATTTAGTGCTTGCACGAATGCCGCGTCAGCCTTAAACTGTGAAAACATGGATGCTGTATAAAGCTCTTCGCTTTGTACGTTATAATGATTCATGTTTTGCACGTGAATATTTTGCATTTTAATTAGCAGAAGTCAAATCATAAAGTTCATAGATACTCTCTAATTTATATTTACATAAATGACAAATTTCTATAAAGTAGAGACAATTTTAATTAATATTATTATTAATCAAACCATCATTAACCAAAATCATAATCATAATAATATTTTCTTTATTTCTATTGAAGATAAAAATATTTAACTTGGAAACAACAAGGATTTATTTGTATAGCATTGTATAGATTTAATTAATTTTAGATAACTTTTATATTTTCTTTATAGTAAATATATAATATTAAATTTAAAAATGAATAATGAATTCAGTCTGTGTTTCTAAAACTCAATAAAATTAACGTAAATAGATGAAAGCAAAATTGTTTTGTTTGCGAGTTTAGGTGACACAAGGGCTCGCGGGTCTTATACAAAGATTTAGATACACAGCTCAGCGCTAGTAATATATAAATAACTGGTATTTCAATTATTTACCATTTTCATAACAATACCACATACATATTATTTGCATGTAATTTAAATTAGGTCAGGCGATGTTTATATTTGTTTAATATGTAATATTTTTATGGAGTCGCTAGATCCAAGCAGTACGAGTCATAGGCCATGGAAATCTGTGAAAAAAATTAATGAGAACATTATCGTATACGGGAGAATTAACAACTTTTTATCCTAGAAAAAAAAATAATGCCGCTCGCCTATAAATTAGGAAACTATTAACATTATAGTTTATGGAAATCGTCATCCCTAACGATGCTTTCAGTTATGCCATGCAGTCGTAATTTTACGGGCATTTAAAATCGTGCCATTATCGAATTTATTTTTGGAAAATCCGAATGAAAATACGATATATTTTATGTCAACACAGAATAATGTCAACATTTTTTTTTAATTTTGCAAATTTAAAGCAAAATTTTGTAGCTAACGATAAACACGAGCAGTCGTTATAACTCAAATAGGCCTTTTGTGTACATAACAATCCAGCAATGTTAACTTTTAAAGTTGTAAACAAAGAAATGTCTTTCAGTTTGCGTGGTTATGTAGTATTAGGACTTTACCAGCTTTCCTTCTTCAACAAGGGTTCTAGCACGAGCCGAAGAAATTGTTACATTTCTTTGTACAGACATATTAATATTATAGACAGACGAAATCCGATTCGTCATAAAAGTATAATAATAGTAGGTCGGGGTTGCCGCAACAACAGCGGTGACCTACAGCGCGCGCCGCCGCGGCAGTCTTCTGTTGAGCTTTCTAATGACCTCAGGCGTCCTGTGTTGCGCGATAAAACCCCTACCCAATCTCTAACTATCAAAAACTTAGCCGCGGTTATAATTCAGCTTGTTACTCTTGTGGGAAACGGTTACTCCCCAAGGACAGGCGCACTCGGGCCCTCTAGGAAGTTGCATTACAAAAATGAACCCTAAATACTGAAGGATAACTTTGTTTTTAATTGGCGAAAACAGTTTGTAGGTAAGTGATATTTTATTTGTAGTTTAGGAGTAAGTTAATTGTAACAACTTGCACGGAAGTGTACTTTATTTTAATTACATAGGTGCTAAATTTTACTGGTTTCTAAACATCATTTTGACCTCATTGCTAGTGAAGTGTAACTGCAGTGCGTCGAAATTGTTTACAAAATTTAACGTGAATATTTCTTATTTAAAAGCGAGTTTCTGATAAAAACTGTTTTATTGGAACCGAATTTATACGTTCAGGAATAAATTGAAATAATTATTGTTTAAAAATACTAAACCGTCAAACGTTTTAAGCTGTTGTTTTTGATTTGCATGCGATTGAATTCGTAGTATAGGAGTGTAACTCAATTTGCTATAATATTATTTTCACCTCTTTTTTTTACCAATATTATATGCACTCATATTGCACACTTATTATAACACATAAGCTATCCTTGGAATTTGCATTACTTCATTTGGTTTGTTGTAACTAAAATAAAATGTGGGAACTACAGAAACTTATACAAAAAATTATAAGGACAACTACTGACAATAACGAAGTCAATAAATAAAAGACGTTAAAATGAACATTTTCTGTGATGACTTATATCTCAAATGGTTCAACCATTTAACAACTTTGATATGATTTTACATTGAAACCACAATTTAAAAAATATTCAAAATTGGTAACATAACCTTCATAATAAAAGTACAATTATATTTATTTTCAGTAATGTAACACTTTTAAAATGCCATTATATTAATTAGGACATAAAAAGAATGGAATCGTAACGAGAATTTAATTCCATATTTAATTTAATACAGCAATCTTTGTTTCAGATTGAAACAATGGGAACAACGATATGAAAAAATAAATAACAATAATAATGTAATTATGAAAAGATTTTTCCGTTTGCGGACAAAGAGAAATGAAAATGGCATTCCCAATATTTTTTTATTGTTCCTGTTTGCACTCCCGATATACCGAGCTCAAAATACCTTGGAGTGCTCTGAGCTGATTCAGAATAATAAATGCACATGTTATATTTTTGAAACTGGTAAGAAATATTTTTTATCAGATTCTCCGAAGACAATAGACAATGATTAAAACCTACTTTTTCAGCTGTATATCTTGATTGCCAAGACACTACTATAAAAGATATAAAATACGCACTGAAAAGGGTAACAAATGTGCATTCATTTTCTATTTATGACCTCGATGGCAGCGAAGAAGCTTTGGGACCACATTTTATACCGCAAGGCGCTTGTATCAAGCATATTCATATATCACGTACTAATATAAAAGACATCGACGATGAAACATTTATGCCACTGAGAAAGTGCCTTGAAACATTAAGTATTGTATCGAGCAAAATTAAGTTTATACCGCAAAAAGCACTTTCTGGAATGCTTAAACTTATGACACTTGAATTAATATCAAACTACATCGAAGAAATTCCCAGTTACAGTTTTTATGGACTTCCATTAACTAAATTAAATATAAAAGGAAATATCATTCGGCGTATATCAGATACTGCTTTCACAACTTTAGAATTATCATTATCAGAAGTAGATCTTAGTGAAAACAATCTCACTTCGTTTCCATTAGTTTCGATATATAATTTAAAACATCTTCGAAATTTAAAGTTAGCATGGAACGAAATTAACACGATTGATTACATAGAAAACACAGATCTTAAAGCCTTAGAAAATTTAGATTTGAATTCCAATAATTTTGAATTTATTTTAGAAGACTGCCTTAAATTTAGTCCGTCCCTGAAAGTATTATCATTTCATTTCAATTTTATAGAAAATATACATCACCGAGCATTTTTTTCACTTGTGAATTTAAAATCTATCGATTTGAGTTACAATAGAATAAAACTACTACACACAAATATTTTTCAAAATAATAAAAATTTAGAAACTATAGATTTAAGTCACAATCATTTGCACCATATACATGGCCTGTTATGCAATATGCCGTCTTTAAACAAAGTATTTTTAAGTCATAATAATATACTTGAAGTGCCAATAGATTCTTTTTTAAATTCTAGTAAAATTAGTGTGATACAGTTGGATAAAAATTGCGTACATAACATTAATAGTGAGAGCTTTAGTGATTTAGAAAATTTAGAAGAACTACATTTAGATTATAACTATTTACATGAAGTGCCACATAATATTTTTAAAAATAATAGAAATTTAACGAAATTAAGGTTAGACAATAATAATTTTAATAATATACATAATACTACATTCGAAACGTTAAAAAACCTCAAAGATATAAGGATAAATCATAATATGCTCAAATTTATTTTTAAACACGTGTTCATAAATTCTATTGAGTTAGAAGAAATTTACTTAAATCACAATAAAATAGGTTTTATTGAATCAGGAACTTTCACACATATGTTGCATTTAAAATATATCGCCCTGCATAATAACAATCTCGTAGATATTAATGACATATTACCAAAATTAAATTCAAAACTGCTATTACTCTACCTTGATTATAACCAAGTCACTGCAAATAATTTATTGTTAGATTCCCAAAAGAAATTGCAACAGTTAAGCTTAAAATATAACCGCTTAAAATTTATAACAAAAAGTATTTTAAATAATCTTTCACACCTTACGCGCCTAGAATTAACCAATAATGAAATTGCTTTTATTGATGACTTTTCTTTCCAACGATTAAACTCAGCGCGATATTTAAGCTTGCAACATAACATAATAAAAAATATAACGAGTTATACATTTTTTGGCTTAAGTGAATTAGAAGATTTAGATTTATCACATAACAAGATATCATTTATTTTTGATATGGCATTTGACACCTTAAAAAAATTAAGAATAATAAACTTATCTTTCAATCCATTAAGAATTCTTCACAAAAACTTATTTCAGCAGAGACTACCTCTAAGCTCATTATTGTTAGATCATTGTGAAATTGAGTATATTGAAAACGGTACCTTTTTTGGATTGAACAACTTAAAATATCTTTCGTTAAAGAATAACTCTTTAAAATCAAATGATTTGCTATGTCTTGATATCCCTGGCTTAAAATATTTATCTTTATCGTACAATATTCTTGATTACTTACCTGTTGAAGCATTTACCAATCTGCCCCTCTTAGAATCACTTTATTTAGAACATTGCAACGTTGAAAAAATTATAGAAGGTACTTTTGTCACTAACAAAAACTTGGAAAAACTGAATCTAGCACAAAACATTTTGAGTAATATTCCAGAAAAAATATTTAGCGCGTTTAATTCTATTTCAGAATTAAATGTCAGTAACAATTTTCTAGACTATGTACCATACAGTATGTTCGATAACTTTACCTCAATAGAGTCCCTTGACATTGCCGATAACTTAATACCAAAAGTAGAATTGAGTGGTTTTGTCAAACTTTATAAACTCAAAGCATTAGTATTGCGTAAAAATGAAATACAAGTAATAACAAGTAGTCACAAAGTTATTTTACTCGAATTAGTACTGTTTGATATTAGTTATAATAAAATTGAGCAACTGCCTAAACAGTTATTCGAAAATTTTCCGAATGTCCAATATGTCAATATTTCGCACAATAATATTATACATTTTGACTTTTTGGTATCAAAAAAATTAGTAGGAGTGTCATTGATCAATATCGATCTTAGTAAAAACCCGTCAGTTATTTGGAATTTACCGAACACTACGCTCAACAACACACTTATTGCAAATTTCTACGAATTACATATTTGTTTTACAAATCTGACTAATATTGAAGATATCACTTTTGAGTTATTTACTAACCTACAGCATCTTTATTTAAAATTTAATAAAATTAGACGCTTATCAGTAAGTCCTTTTTCCAAATTATTTTATTTAGAAAATTTAGATTTGAGCTTTAATAGAATTACTCATCTTAAAACCAGTAACTTTCGCGGACTTACTAAATTGAATACTTTGTGCCTCTCAAATAACAATATAGAGTCTATGGAATCTTTTGACGAAGATCTTACCAATTTAAAACTTTTAGATCTTTCTTATAACAAGTTACAAAATATAATTAACGAACACTTAATTCATTTGAAAGAATTGACTGTACTAAAGCTAGCTTACAATAACATAAAATATCTATCAGCTACATCTTTTCATAACTTAAAAAAAATTATAGAAATTGACTTGGAACATAATAAACTCCAAACGATACCACAGGAATTACTTATTTCCATAGAAACCCACGTACAAGATATTTCAATAAAAGGTATGTCAGATATTTTTTTATATATTGTACTTGCATTAAAATGGCATTAAAATTTTCAACTTAAGTAATCTGTTTATTTTAGATAATATCATCGTTTGTCGATGCCAAAAAAATAATACGTGGACATGGATTCAAGATCATCCAAAAATAATAAAGCCGGACACCGTGATTTGTTTTAATGACGACTACCCAAAGGAAAAATGTGATTTCCCTTTAATTGTTCAATTGTCAGTAGACAAACATATGAACAATTCTGTTTTAGTGACATGGTTGATACGAAATCGTACCACTTTAAAGGCCTTAAAAATAGTAATATATAATGAAAATACTGATTCAAACGTAAGTATAATCTATATATACATATTTTAAGCTATTTAAGCAATTGCGCGCTTGAAAAACAAGCGGAATGATTTCAACCTAAACTACAGCAAACCAACAAATATCTTTTAGAGTGAAGAGGACGATTACTCTGATCAAACAAGCTCCTTCAAGAGTCTAGGTAAGAAAGCTACACAAGTTGCTCGAAAATTCCTCCACGTGAGTGAGATAGCAATGGTAGCCCTATGTTCTGCCACATTCTTGTAATACAACATGACGTGACATGGTTTTCCCGTTTCCCATTGTACCTTCTATATGTTAAGTCGCACATACATAAAATCATTTTTTTATAACTCACAATACTTATCCAAGTTTTCATTAATTTTGGTCAGACCACTATCTCTTGTTGAATGATGCAACTTGATCTTCGAAATGTACAAGAAATATAATTTAGAGATTTTTATTTTCTGAATTTAATAAAAATACTATTATCGCAACCATCATTTACTATAATTTTTCATCGTAGGTCAAATTAAAGCACGTGGATAAAAATGCTATGTCAACTGTTATTACCGATCTGCAACCTAATATGCATTATATTGTTTGTGTGTTAACAATGTATGACGATACTACGATAAATTTTGAAGAAGATGATTTTATACCAATGAACAATACAATGTCGGAAGCTAATAATACATTTAAAATGGATCGCAATACTATAAACGCTCTCATTGCACAATCGCCTGCAAGCGAATGTGTCTCTTTCGATACAATAACTAAACTACTGAATGTTAAACCACCACCGAGTAAAGGATTCAAGATATCTTCAATATTAAATAGACGCACCGGATTGATTGTAGGATGTTGTTTAGGTTTTGTAGTATTTTTTATTATGGTGACTGTTTTATTATACACCAAAGTAAAAGAGAGAAAACGTATTGCCAAGTCTGACCCGGCTTGGTCAGAAATGAATGACTATCATTCAATGCAAAGCAAAGAAGATATCCAAGATTCTACAACTGCTTCAACTGATAATATTTTATTAGGAATGACTAAAAATCGCACCATATCCTTTGACAAAGTAAAGTAAAATTGAAATATCTATCAGTATGCTAGATTTCTTTAACTTCGTAGTAAATATTTAGCGAACATATTGGAAATAGACGCTTATTATTTATTAGGCCTATTATATATAGGTAAGGTTATAAATGATATAGTTTAGATTGTAGTTAAGTCACATTACAATTATGAGAGTAGATATTTAAAAGATTTATAAACTTTAGTAGATTGTAGAAAGAATTATATTAAATTGTTGCTACATACATTTTGTAGTTTTATTGTATCTAACAAAAGGTTAACCTGAAATATCTTTTATTATGGTTGGAGAATATTATTCCTTAAATAATCTAACGTTTACCTACGGAGAATAGGTAAAATGAAATACTTTTAACAGAAACGTAAATCGTGACCAGATATAACAATAAAGTCAATAACTGTCCTGATATGTTGTAATTCGTGGTATTCGTTGTAACGGTCTCAGCCTTACATTTTGTATAAATGAATAATAATTAATATTATACTATTTTATTAAAATATGACTGTGAAAATGTTTGTTTGTCACGTAGAGTGTTTTTCGCTTTTATATATGACTCTTTTAAAATCCAAATAGATAAAATATCAAAATCATTTTTTTAGTGTATCAGCCGAACGTCATGACGATCACTGTACATTATGTGTAAACTCTGCTTTCGTTAAATTGTTCGCGATACACACCGTACCGATCTTTGGAGATGCTGTGATTGTGTTATGGCCATTAAAGTATATGAGATATTTACATCGCTAACCTCACCTCGAACTATTACAGCGTCTAAATATTACTTGGCGTAGGAATTAGGAACGAACTTTGTTGAGTTGTGGATGGCACTGTACCGAATCATACTCTGGCGGGTACTGATGGAAGATTTTGAGGTCTTAGGTCGGAAATGATTTCGCTCATCGCTGAGCGCCAAGTCCAAAGCCTTCACTAATTATTATTTGCGATGCTCGACCTTTCGACACCTAGGTCGCTTGAAGTAGTGCTGGTACCGTGTAGTTGCTGAACTGTTACTGATTGATGAAAGGACATCGGATACATTGTTATTAGTCTCTCAGTCATGACGAAGCTATGACTAAATCTGTTGATAAATCGAATCCTTGTGACAATCTGTAACATTAACCCTTATATTCCAACTCATAATTTAAATTGATTTTACCGTATAATATAATATTGGATAAAACGTGTCATGAATAACGTTGTATAGATGTTCAGAGAGACGTGTCTTAATTGCCAGTTAAAGGCTTAGACCCTGGAACACGGACCAATGTACCCATTTACTATTGTCATTCAGGATTACCAACATCACATACACGTAGACGATAGTGAAGTATTTAGTTATAAAGCTTTCGTTTAATGAATATTAACTATTGGAAATTAGCCGATACTATCAACTGCGTAATCTATTAATGTTACAAATTTGTATGTTACTAATTTCACTAATTTGAAATCAAAAGATTTACATGATGTTGATACATATTAATTTAAAAATTACACTTCAGCATTTACGAGTATTATGCGGACGGCGAGCTTTGAGCGTAAGCAATTGTTGTCTAACACAACAAGTCCCTTCTCCCCCATACACGAGCCTTTGAACATTTCATTACATATTTAAACCTTATGACGTCAAGGGCTTTGGCTTTACATGCATCATTCTCCCAGACGGTACAGATTTAACTAAAGCTTAATACCCTTGACGTCATTAGGTATTATTTCAGGTCTAGGTCTACCTGGATGGAAAATCTCGTACAAAACTTTGCATACACATCCAAATTTCACTTTTATGTCATTAAGATTAAATGTGATTATCCTTTGTAAGTTATCATTTTATGTTTATTTTTATCTAAATCTTTCCAAAAATAACATTTTCAAAACATCTGTAAAGTTATGCCTAAATCTTATGCTGAAAATCTTAGCAATACAAGAGCACCTGAGGTTTTGAAATAGGTCGAGTGGAACTTATGTAAGGCACAAATTAAATCTGACCTGCTCTAAGAAATGTTTCATTTTATCTTGGTTTGCGTATTTTTTGACTTCATATAACTGCTTAGTATACCGGCATATTTTATAAAATAATCATATTATTTGAAATTATATTTTTAGCCTTAAATGTAATATAATAAACATTTATATTAAACAATAATTGATATTTTTAGCAATACAAAAGCTCGGTTTTTATTCTTCTGACATCTATGGCTTAAGAGGGAAAAACACCGTACTAAGCTGCACACGGCAGGGTTTTAGGTTTAAAAGTTCTAGCAGCATTGGAGATCGACGTCGTTAGTTATTTTAATGCCCAGTTTAATTATGTGCATTGGATCGCTGGTGGTAGAACTATGATTATTCATCACACCATCTATAGCGTGCCGAAGAACCATACTGACCGATGTCAGAAAACCGGAACAACGTTCTGCCGGCGAAGGCCCTGTGTGTAGTAGCGGTCTTGACCTTATATGCAGAACGTTACATAGCTCCTAGCAACTTTGACGAATCATGTGACAAATAGATTAATAAGTGCTAGTTTGAGCGCTCTAGAACGTTTTAAATAATATAAATTAATGAAGTGGCATTGATCGGAGGCAAAATAAATGGTGGGTGTTGAACCATCAATATATAACTATGCTTGTTTGGATGATGCGTTGCTTTGCGATTTTGTCTTGGACTCTATCTCGGTTGGACTCTATGTATTCGGTTGCGGGGCTAAACGATAGCTGAGTTTGTAATAGTGAACGTGTGTAGTGCTTGTGTATTTTGGTGGGGGTTGTGGAGATTTGTGCATGTATTTTTACGAATCCTACATATATCAAGTATAAGAACAGATAGTCCACTGTATTTAACATTATATATATTTTCTAGTTACTTAATCACGAATTATAGCGACATAATTTGATAATTACTTTCTTAAAATGAAGTAAGGAAATCGTTATAGTGTGAATATTATTTTTTATCTTATAATACTAATTATATAATAATTTGATATTCGCTGACTTGATTCCACATACTGTAATTTCTTAATCTTAATAAATTAAATCGATTAAAATATCTTTTAAATCATTGCACAAAATTATCTATGATTCAATCAAAATATTTGTATTTTTTTTAAATAATGAGTACATAGTTGGTAAAAATGAATCTAGAATGAATACCTGAATATCTCAAAAATAGGAACAAACATATTTGAAACTTTTTCTCTGGTTGAAATCTGTTGTAGCGAGGTACGCGCCTGATATACCAACTTTTCGTTAGACCAACAGGTCTAACGAAAAGTTGGTATATCAGGCGCGTTCTAGAATAACAAAACTGCAGCTGACGAAGCATACAAGAATATCTACACCGGGTTTTTAAAGCTTATGCTGTCTAAACTTTTGTATATGCTGTATGCTGTCTAAATTTTTATATAGGCCTTTTGTTCTGCAATTTGGTACCTAAAAATTTTAAGCATTTATAAACAAATTTCATTCATTTTTCAAAATTCATTGATAAAATGAAAATTTTATTTTGTTCATGAAGCTAGATTTAGACTTTGTACCGAAATAAATAGTACTTAACAACATATCAACTTTCATCATATGGAGACTCACTATATTTTCCTTCACAAAGCGTGTCATAAATTGCAATTATTTTCCGGGGCCCGCCTCGTGACGCTCTCGAAAGTGTCATACCACTGGGCTATCATAGCATTTTCAAATTTAAATTCAATTATTAATTATCCAAGAAATTGTAAACAATTGATTTGAATCTTCAACGCTACCGCTGGTTCGGGAGGCTGTTTCTACCTAGAAGAGCCAACAACAAACTCGGCGGTTGCTCTTTTCAAATATAAATTCTTATCACTAATTACATTTAGTAATTACTGTCTTGTACAGGATTATAGAGTAGCTTTGTCCACGCATTCTTATCGTCTAAGAAATCCTCAACATGATTTATAGAAGCAGGCGTTACTTTGCGGAATTCCATTTGTTATAGTGCCTGTAAATCCTCAACAGTATAATATTTCTGTATTAAACTTTTTTTTATAGTATTTTTAAACTGCCGCAATGGCAATTTTTCATTAACAAGCGCTCTGTCAGTTAAACAGTATCGTATAGAATCCAGCGGTCTTGTGTGTTTGTTACTATTGTATAATTTCATTTTCGTGTTTGCTTAACAACGGGATTTTATCACGCCTGAACGTGAGGGTATGATATCATCGCCGAGCCTCTAACTCGGTAGTATCAACTAATATATTCATTTGTATTCAGGCTGCAACTGAACACTGTAACGAACATCGAGGAAGCTGACGTTCAGAGTACAATTACTAGTGTTAATATTTACCAATTGATGCCAGCGGCTAATTGCTATAGTCACTAGCGTACAGATTTGCTTCGGACCGCCGTTTGCTTTAGACCGTATCTGGCATAGAGATTGGAAGAGAACTGCATTAATTACAAACCAGCCTAGCCATAGCATTCACGTAATGTAGAAATGATCACAATATGATTTTATTCATTTCTAGTATACTATATGTACAAGAACTTTTCGTTATAAAAAAACGGTTCGGATTTAATCGAAACATCCAGCCGCCAACAATAAAAAACATATGGAAAAATATATTACATCCAAAAACCGAATGTAATTATTTGTTATTCGATGATACAAAATAAAAATTAAAAACATGATTAATTAAATTGATTAAAAATATTTGTCTTTATTATTTATTTACAGAAGAAAAATATTCGTTTATATCGATACTTTAAAATGCCATTTCCTTAATGCTAACAATTGTCTGTACTTTTAAATTTAAAAAGATGTCAATAATATCAAAATGATTGAAATTCATTTGAGATTTTATTTATATTCTAAATGAATTAAATTAAATAAAAAATATTTTATTCACAAATTGCTAGAGAGATTTAACAAAACATTTAACAAAAAATAAATTTAATTATTTTCTTTAGAAAAAGGAAATATCTCTCAGTTTGAATTTGAATGTATGTTATAAAAGCGATTTTTAAATAAAATATATCTATTATATTTGATTAAGATTTCCACTTTTGCAGCAGTTAAACAAATGATTATTTATAAACTTACATACAAAAGTAAGATCAAGTAAAATTGAGTGAAAAAATGTTTTACGCGTGCTTTCGTCATAAACGAATTGTAGACGATTAGTGAAGTTGGTAGCTATAACCTGTTATGATCTTTTTAGCCCTCAAAATTATTTCTTTTGGTTATTTGTGCTAAATTATAATAATGACTGCATCTATAGAAGCTGGTCAAATACTCAAGACCCAAATATTTTGATTACACACTGATCCTTGAGATATCGGCACGTATAGTGTTCTTTTTATTTCAAAAAATTAACTACTTAATTGTAGTGTTCGATAATGTTTATTATTATTTATTATACCGTACATAATCTGAGAGATATAGGGATATAGGTTACCTTAACACAATGGAGCAGAATGGTCTGTTTTATGAATCTTATTTTGATGGAGAGCGTTCTTTGGCCAGCGTTGAAATTGTAACAACCCTTACTTTATTATATCTTTTGAATAAACCTATCTCAAAAGTGGTATTTTTCTCTAATTTACATTGAATATCTTTATTCATTTACCATCGTGACGCAATGCTGAAGTCGCAATAATGCAAAGTTATAATAGTCGATAGATGTTTTAATAATCACCCACCGGACGGTGTTACCCGTACTGCTGGTAGAGCATCTATTATGCGGACAGTTAGATCCAAGACTCACAAGATCTAATAAATGCGTACGGAATAAAAACTGCATGGCCTGAAAATTATTTAAAAGGGCCCAAAGTAAACGTAAAAGTAACAGCCTGTTACTATGCCCACTGCTGGGCTAAGGCCTCCTCTCTCCGTTATTGGAGAGAAGGATTGGAGCTGAGACCTACCACGCTGCTCCAATGCGGATTGGTAGGTTACACATATCCATAGAATTCTCTAGAGATATGCAGGTTTCCTCACGATGTTTTCCTTCACCGAAAAGCGTGTGATAAATTGCAATTATCAATTAGGCATATAAGTTTTAATAGAAAAACTTATTGGTGCCTGCCCGGGGTTTGAACCTATGTCGCCTCTAGAGATTAGCACGGTCTCATCGCTAGGAGCGGTGAGACCGTGCGAGTAAACGTACATTACTTAAAAAGCAAATAGCTCGCGCTCTAACCTTGAAACAAGCTTCACGACTTTAAATAAATCTAAAACCAGCTATATTAATACCCATCTGAAGTAAATACTTTAAAACGATCATAGTACACGCATTTTAACTCCACAAAATAGTGTGTCGGCGGCGGATCACTCAGCGACTTGATAGATGTGATCTTGAGACAGATTTTTCCGGTTGCAAATTTTTCATCGTAACGAAAGGAAGCGACAGGATTTTCATCTTCCTATAATAAACGATTCATAAATCAAAAGCTATAACCCTTTGACATTTTTCATTACATTTATTAAATATTTTGTTTATTGCCATTGAATAAAAATGTTAGGCCCTTTTTTATTAATAGTACATCTACAAAATGATCTCATTATATATTATATCAATCTACTATAAATTAAAAGTGACACTTTTAATTTCTGAATAAACTGTTTTCAAAATTCATATGCAGGAACTGTCAGAATGTAAATTGTACAGCTGTGAAATATCGCGCACAGCTGCAATAGCTAATGAACTTATGTTACGATAGTGAAATTCCGTATATTACTAATAATATAAAATAATCTTTACTGCTTACTTATTAAATTACAATTTCACGTACTACATCTCTAAAATTTTTGACTGCGGAGACTCCTTATTAGTAAATAGCCAAAACCTAACCCTGATTTGATTGTACTCGTATATTCTGGTTAAATAAAGTTACTATTAAAAGTTCATCATTCATCATTCTCCTGCCCTTATTCCATTCTATATGAGATCGGCACAACATGTTACAAACATGTTGTCACATCATTCGGCTACGTATTTTACGGTGGGTCCACTTACCTTAGTCGCCTTTTACACCTCGGTAAGAAATGAGGGTGGTCTATTCTACTCAGCCTGATACCACGCGGCATCTATTACTATTATAAGTTGTTATTATTATTATAAGATTTAATGTAAGAGACCCAATATTGTTTTGAGAAAGCTCATCCACTCACTGAACGCACATGTAGGCCAGTCCCTATTTAAAAGTTCGCTACCGATGCATCGTGAGCAATTTTTACTAATTTGGAAACTTATTTGATTAATACTAATTTACTATTAATATTAATAACTATTAATAATATTAATTTACTATTACTAATAATTAATTTACTATTACTATTACAAATAAATTATTTTAATAGATTCAGTCGTATTTAGCTTGCAACCGAACAACACAGAATTTAGCAAATAATTAGTTTTAGTAATAATGACTTGATTGGATTAGTGGTAATGGGTACACGTTGCCGGTAGCGATGAATCGCTACACCTGAAAATATAATTACATTGTTTACGTACGAGTATGTACGAAAATTGCAAAAATGCTTTCAGCAGAACGTTTCACGAGTTCAAACAGTTTGAGTTTGTCTTATTAGATATGCTGACAAAATGATCTGAGAGGTGAACTATTAGATTTACATATTTGCAAGGCGATATAGTAGATAGATAAATAAGAAAAGTTTAGGCACACAGATGCTAGTTGGAGTTAAATCGATTTTTATTTTTATTTTGACATAACTTATGTAATAAAATAATATTTTTTATTAATACTAATTGACATTTTACACAAACACACCGTTGATTAGTAACATTGATAATTTATTATGAAAGAACTGTACTAGAGGAATAAAAAGTAAAACAGTCCGATGTAAAAACATTTCGGATGCATGGAAGCTTTTGTACACAGATGTAGATGAAACTTGGTAAAACAGTAACCATTATCATCAAAAATCCCAAAATCCACTTTGCTGTTTGCTCAAATAACAAAACTCCAACATACATGAGAGGACGTGATATCGGCCTCGATCCTCTATCTCGGCTCTTTCGTTTAATGGATTCATTCGCATTCTGTTTGCAACTGAGCATAGTACCGAACATCGTGGGAGGTAACGCTTAGGATACAATTATCAGTGTTAGTAATCTCACAAACAACGGCAAAAACTAAAGGTGCGACTGGAACGCAATATATCATATTCGTTCAAATTCAAAATATTCTTCATTCAAGTAAACTTGTAAACAAGTTCTCTTGAATCGTTCAACTCTATATTTAAAAAATATTAAATTAAATAATTTATTCTATATAGTTGTATATCTATTTTATATGATATATTTATCAGAAAACAAAGTCCCCAAAAACTGACTGTATGTACGTGATGTATTTCGTCAAAATCTATTGGATGGATTTCTGTACGGTTTTTATCAAAAGATAGTGCAACTCCTCCGAAAGGTTTGGATTATTAGTATATTACGTTTATATAAATTGTGTTGAATAGGTCGGTTATAAAAAACTTACGTGAGCCGTGTATACTAAAAAAGATTAAAAAGACTAAAGTGATGTACCAGAGAGTTGTAGATCTACAAAAATACTACAAAAAAGTCCGTAACGGCCTGTCTCTATCTCTTATGGTTAACTTACACTAACTACTTATATGTTCAAAATTTCAATGAAATACACTGATTTCATAAATAGTCAACAACCAATTATTCTCCTTCTACTGTACGAAGGGTTACTATGTCGATTCAAATTTAGTAAATACAACCAATACAAGCTGATATTCCCGTTAATCACATGTGAATGCAGTTGATGAGATATGTAATAAATATTCGACTATTATATAGAAAGTTTATATTATAAGAGTTCAAGATGTTAAAATGTATGTCACTTATATTGGAATTCTAAAGATTACATGCGTATTATAAACATTTTATGTGGAATACACCCTGACCCTAACTAAACTGACCCTAGCCCGAACTGAACGCTCTAAATATTATATTTAATCGAGCAACTAAAAACTCATTTTTTAAAAAGCAATTACCAAGTTAGCTAAAGGTAAATTAATATTCGATTGTAATTATGAATTTGAAAAGCATAATGAATTTTATATCGAAGCTGCTACGATTGAATTAAATTATGGACGATATTTTGTATTTATTCTTATGTGTAAAAATTAAGATATATACTAATGTATTACATTTTTAACATATTTTAAAAAACAATTAGAGATACTAAAAATATGTTTTCTAGAATATACTTACACTAAAATGGAAATCACTATACAGCTGAGAGGAAATCAAAGGAGTTGATAACCAGCATTACGCTAAACCTCTAGAGTCACTAATTTCTGGTAGGATATACGGACTCTAAACAGAATATTCAACCAATATTTTAGAGATGTTATTACATAATCGGTAATAAACCAATCCTGTGAATCATAAACTACAAATTCTATTTAAAGGTGTTTTTAGCCTTATCTATAATTTTCACGACATAGTAATAAACGGAGCAAAGTTCGCATAAAACGAAACACTACTAATAAAACGTTTTATTACTGCGTCAACTTTATGTCAGTCATTAATAATTAATATTTTAAATGAAAACTTTTTGAAAAACTGTGACCTCACAAGACGCTATAGAGTTTATTGAACAAATTGGTAAAACAATAAGCTATTTTTTTCCATATTATACACATATTATATTTATATTTGTGTGACATAAATTCATTCATAAAGTATCATACCAAGTGCTGGACAAGTCTTTCGGAATTTATATATTGTCAATTTGGTTTGAGATTTTGTTTACTTTAAAATTATTTAAGTTATAGATGTAGTCGTTACTTTGCGGACTTCAATAGTACATAAACTATGATAGTATTCTATTGATATGATACAATACAATACAATACAATATACTTTATTGCACCACATAAAAATTTAACAAAAAGTAAATAAATAACAAACCGCTTAAACTAAGTGCTACAATAAGGCGGCCTTATCGCTTATTAGCGATTTCTTCCAGGCAACCTTTGGGCTAGAGAATCTATTAATACCGGGAAAAACAGGTAGGTGGTGCTTTTTATAAAATGAGTATATATACACAAAATAATACATAAATAATATATAGTAGTACCTATATATAATATATAAATATATATAATAAAATAATATAAATATATATAATAAATAATATAGATACAATCCAAATATACATACATATATAATACATAAAATGGTAGATCTAACCAGATAGTGAGAGGAAATAATTTTTCAGTTTATATTTAAAACTATTTATCGATTTAGCTTCCCTTACTGATATCGGCAGGGTGTTCCATAATTTAACCGCTTTCACATTAAACGAACTTCCGAAAAACGACGACTTATGTGAGGGCATCTCAAGGTTCAATCGTCGTGAGGATCTTATTAAATTATTACGACACCTTACGAAATGAAATTTCACTTTCAAGTAAGGGGGTGTCGTTGGGTGGAATAACACACAGTACAGAAGAGAAAGTATTTGCAAGTCCCGGCGAAAACGGATGGGTAACCACTTGAGCTTAGCACGAAATTCAGAAACATGGTCATATTTACGTAATCCAAATATGAACTGAATAGCAAGATTTTGTAAACGCTCAAGTTTATTTAACTGGTCCTCGGTCAGATCAGGATAGCTTGCGCTGGCATAGTCTACAATTGATAACAGCAGAGATTGTGCTAACATAATTTTAACATGATACTATTATCCCGAAATGTTAATAAAATCTATACAATGTAAGTAGGAAACTATGTGGGAAGTACAAATGGTTCTCATACCATATATATGCAGAATATAGTAACCGCACGTTTCCCAACACACTACACAAGCACTACACACATTCACTACGACAATCGCAACGATCGTTTCGCTCCGCAACCGAAGCATCATCAGGAGATAGGCTTCACAACAAAATTGCAAAACGACGCATCACCCAAATCTTGTTAGTCCTCGTGTAGATTGTCGTAGTGAATGTGTGTTGTGCTTGTGTAGTGTGTTGTTAGTGGTGGTGTTTCGTTATACGTGCAAAAACTAACCCTGCACATATCAGGTATGAGAACGGTTTGGCGTCTTACACATACTCGTAGCATAACATATATTTTCTTAACATTACAGTATTGTAGCAAAATAATTATATCATAACTTTTGTATTATGAAATCCGTTCAGCTATTGACAATTGGCATATTGATTTCTAATAGTCCTATTTCAATTAGGTTGGATTTCTCCACAGGATACGCATTAGAATTTTTCTGTAACATTGATCGCAACTTGTCTCTTTCGGGTGTGCAAAGTGAAAATTCTTCTCACAGAGGCGTAGTTTTATGTACCATTTCTAACACCTCACCTATTAATGGTACAAGACGACAATATATACGGATATATAATACCGATAGACCCTATTTTATTAGCTCCTACGGTACACATTATATAACAAACATTAACCTTCCTACAAAGCGTCGTGTTTACTAACTGTTAATTTCAAGAACGTATTTCAATGTCAATTAGTTTTACCTCATTGATTAGTACAAGTTTGACACGTACATGGGTTTCAATACTGTTGGAGAAAATAAGGCTAGTGAAACATACCCATATGATCAAACTTTGGCGGTCTTCGCCTACCCACTCACGTTGAATTCAATTGGAAATCTGCCAGTTCTCGAATTTGCTACTGTCGTGTCTTTAAATAATAGATTAGGCGCCACATTATTTTACAGACCTCCATCGAGTTTTAGTGTCATATGGACTTTAGTGAGATAGATATTTGCGTAACGTCTTTTACAGACATTAATATAAAGTAATCCAATACTTTTTATTAAATTAATTATGCAAAGCTATCTTAAATAGACGCTGACCAGTATAGCTAAAAGTTAAGTTTCAAGGTCTTATATTGAAAGATTCTAGAAAACACAAAATATTAGGTCCTTACATATGAAATTGGCGTTTTGTCGTACTGGCCACTTTCATCTCAAATATTACCTTTATGGTTAGGAATTCCAAATTCAAATTCATACAGCTATTTACTCATGCATTTGTGTTTCAAACCCCCTAATTCATTTGTTTTTTCTTCTTTTGTTTTTTTCTGTTTACAAAATGGAAAAATTGAAATATCGCGTTATTTACGAATATGAGTTCCACCGTGGCACCAGTGCTGCAGAAACGGCTCGAAGTATTAATGATGAGTATGGTGACGGTGTCGCAAAAGAAAACACAGTGCGTTTTTGGTTGCAACGTTTTCGTTCTGCAAATTTCGACCTACAAAACGAGCCTCGTGGACGGAGACCAAAGTTGATAATGAAGAAAGAATTGAAGGCTATTGTGGAAGCGGATCCATCGCAAACCACGTCCGAGTTAGCTGCAGGCTCCGGTGTTAGTGATAAAACTATTCTAATCCACTTGAAGCAAATTGGGAAGGTGAAAAAGCTTGAAAGGTGGGTACGTCATGAATTGAGTGAAGCAAACCGACAAACGCGCGTCGACTGCTGCGTTACGTTACTCAACCGGCACAATAATGAAGGAATTTTAAATCGAATCATTACCTGTGATGAAAAGTGGATCCTCTACGATAATCGGAAGCGCTCATCGCAATGGCTGCACCCTGGCGAACCAGCCAAATTCTGCCCTAAGCGAAAATTGACTAAAAAAAGTTGCTTGTAAGTGTTTGGTGGACTAGTGCCGGTGTCGTTCACTACAGCTTTATTAAATCTGGCCAGACGATTACGGCAGATATGTATTGTCAGCAACTGAAAACCATGATGGAAAAGCTAGCTGCTAAACAACCGAGCAAAGCTAGCTGCTAAAATTCAACTCCGATGGGGCAGTCCAAACCGCCTTCAAAGATTTTATTGATTCCCGCCCGAATGGTTTTTTTAGTAAGGGGATCAATGAACTACCTATTAGATGGCAAAAGTGCATACATAGCAATGGTACATACTTTGATTAATTAAATATATTTCATTAAAAAAAAAACGACTTTATGTTCCTCCCATAGAAAACGCCAATTTCATATGTAAGGACCTGATATGTTTTCAACAGAAAGTTCGTTTACGTTTTCTTACAAAATGTTTATCCTTCTACCTTTTTTAAGTGACACAAGAATAACAAAATATTGTAACGAACATGCGAAAAGAGCGTGTAATTCACATGTCATAGAATTCAAATTCGACGCGGCAGTTTACGAATATGCAAAAAAAGTTCGTAAGCTAAATGTCGTAGGGTTCAAATTCGCTTGATTTTTCTGAAACATTCAGGTGTTTACCAAAGATTTGTTTACGATTTCCCCAAGGACTCGGGAACGTTCGCGAACATCGGTTCGTTCGATATATAAGCAGACGTACCGTGTGCCTCGACGTTCAGTTTGCAAAAAGCGATCAAGAGCGAATAACGAAGTGAAAATAAAAGTGAAATAATAGTGGCCTCAGTTTTCTTATCGGACAACGGACTTCAAAGAGACTGTAAGTACTCAGTTTGTAGTGAAAAGTTGAATAAAGTGTTTTTATCGAGTCACCAGGTATTTTTATCTAAATCCACGAAGCCCGGTACATAACAATATTATATAACGGCGTGTGGTATCCGGCTGAGTAGAATAGACAACCCGCCTGATGTTGACATACCATAGTCGCCTTTTACTTTATTAGAGCAGCTTATTATATTCTACCAATCCATCCATTTACGGATAAAAACAGAAAAACTTGGCGTTTATTCAGTAGACCGTCGATTGAGAGCGAGAAATAAACTTGACTCGCGAGTAAATATACTCAAATATTTCATAAAAGTTTTAATATGCCCATGTAATCGCCCAATAAAAATATTGCATGAATTACCCAATCAAACATAAAGAACTCAGGTTTAAGCGGTGGCGTTCATTCGCTCTCCTCGTTAAATTTTCACATGCACTTGACGGCTCGACCTGGCTTACGTTAATTATGGAGTCTCATTTCAAGGCCAATATATACATATGAATAACAACAATGGAAATTTAAAAAATATAATTCCACAGTATAGAATTGCCTGTTGGTAGTGACACCACCTTCAGCTCTGCGTGTCGCGGGTTCGATTCCCGACAAGAGTCAACATTGTCTAAAAACAATTTGATAATTCTTCGAATCTGGATGTATATATATACATATATTGACTGGCCCGTTGGCGCAGTGGATAGTGACCCTGCCTTTAGCTCCACGGGTCGCGGGTTTGATTCCCGCCGAGGGCCAACATTTTCTATAAACAATTTTTTGGTTCTTCGAGCCGGGGTGTATATTTGTATTTAAGTATGTATTTAAAATTATATGTGTAGTATATTTACCAGTTGACCGTCACCCATAGCACAAGTATTAAGTTACTAACTTTGGAGACGGACGACCGTGTGTAAGTTTCCCGTATATTTATTTATACATACTAAAGTATATGTTGAAAATTATATTTGTATATATATATATTAGTTTCTGTAACAAGTATTAAGTTACCTTAAGTACAAAATACCGTGCGTGTACTTGTCCAATATATTTTTATTTATTATTTAAAACACGCTAGATCATTATCATAAAACAAGAAAATAAACCACTTTTACAATAGGAATATACAACATCATATATTAGAAATCATAGTATTAATAACTACATTATATAAATGTAAGTTATCGATAACTTCTTGAATCATAGTACAGAAAAACAAGTAATTAAGAACACTGGAAATGGTTGACATAGTCAGAAACAAAAGCTCAGAGAAAATTCTTATGCGTTTCTTCTTCCGCTTTTTGACCGCAGCATATTAAAAATGAGATTTTCCTTAAAGTACAGTTACAAGTGAATTTGCAAGTAGCTTCATCATCAATTATATATTAAATTTCCAATAATGAAAATGGCAATCAAACCTTCATCACATATTTTTGATTGTTTGTTAATTTCAATAATTAAATATTTTATATTCAGGCATATTCAAAATACTTGTTAATTATAAAAGCAACATGCCTTCATTTTAATCCGGCAAATTGATAACGTGATTGCTTTGAATTGTGGTCTTGCACGCTATTTTATTTACGATTTTTCAATGTTATTTTATTTTGTATAGAAATTATAAAAATGAACTGAGTACCCTGGTAACGAATCATGTTGTCACCTTACAAAATTCTTCTTCCCCTTCTCTCCAGAAACGGAGAGAGGATGCTTATTCCCAGCAGTAGGATTGTAACAGGCCGCTACTTTACTTTTACAAAAATATCAAGTCTTAATGACTATTAATAGTACCAAAAGGATTTTCAGCTTTGTTAATATTATTGGTTCTCTACATCTGATCATAATTAATTAATCGGGTTCAAATTGCAAATAATGAAGTGTATTTGAATGAATAAAGAGTATTTGATGTTTTTTCTTGATAAATTTAACGTTAATTATGCCAGAAATAATTAAACGATAAATATAGAACAGTATATATTTTTTATCATAACTATTAAGTTATAATTTATAGGATGTCTTATTGACCGTTACTAACTTATCAAATTCAAAGTTATCTTTTTATTATTTGGCTTTAGAGGGTTCAGATATAATACATGTACGGCAGTGGTTTAGTTACAATTTCGCCAGGCGGGTTGCCGTCGATAGAACGGTATCGCTTTTCGCGTTCAAAATGCGAACTTTTAGGACGGGCAATTTTGGCAGCCTGAAATTGAATTAAGTTATGGAATTAGGTCAACCTAAAAATAATATAGAAAATTCTTGGTTCCCTTTCAATTTAAAAGAGTATTTCGGTAATTATAAATGTCGATGATCACTGTATATAATATATAATTCTATCATTCTATGATTTTATTCCTGTACAGTAAAATAGTCTTTAGATACATCTAAATGCACTTATTCGTTTTCATACATCGTAAGTGCAATATTTTCTACCACCACCACTGCACTCATTTTTTGAGACAAATTTCTAAGACTAAATGACATTTATTTATATTTAATTTTTTATTTAATTTAGGATGTATGAAAACGAACAAGTGCATCCTAAATTTAGTTTTACCCAATTTTATTTTAAATCGTGAATTATAACAAAATAATTTAACACCAGGGTTTATTATGTAACACTTATTTTTTATAAACTTTGAACAACTAGTTTAAAATTTAATCCGAGAATATAACCGCACCCAAAAAAATTAAAACATAACAGAGAAATTTGTTTTAGCCTTTCGAATGTCCAAATAATACCAATATTCCATATCATAACAAAAGCTTGACACGGTCTACCAAAACCTTTTACCTTGAAAATGAGTTTTCAATGTATTACGAGCCACGGTTAAATTAAACGCTTAATGCAATTTTTATTTATTCACATATTTATGTACCATAAAAAACGTAAGAAAAACGTTATCTTTTTTATTAATTAAATAAATATCAAGGTCAATTTATCCCTTTGACAGAAATAAGTAACTCAGACTAAAATAAGTAAATATATTTTTGTAAGTAACCCTACATTCAAAAATGCTGGATTTGTGCTAATTAAGATGAAATGATACTGTATATCACTTATTACAATTAATACATACGTTTGTATTCTGTTTGCAAATGAGCACGTTAACCAAGGACGGAAGACGACGTTTAGGATACCATTATAGTGTTAATGTTTACAAACTGACGCTTTCGACTAATTGCAAACGCTTCCACGTAACGCGCACTGTACTCCTAAGTGCTATGCGTTGTAGCAATAATAAACGCTTGATGATACTTACTTGCGAAACTTAGTACAACATAGTTATGTTGTACTAAGTTTCGCAAATCGTTTGCGATACTTGTTTTTTATATATATTTTTTAATTTATTTAAATAATTGAAATAAAATTATCACAAAAAATACACACCAAAAATCAAGGAGGTTTGACTGGTGTGTAGTTTAGTTAGTAAGACTTTTACTTATTAGAATTGAGTACTTATAGGCACATAACACCTCAAGCCACCTAACTCCATTTACCACATACAAATAAAAATAGAACAATCGAATGAATAGCTACCAACAGAGTTAGCGTCGATGCGTCATTGATAAAGTGAACTTCGCGAGCCTCGCTTGCAGCTATGCACAATATAGTTTTTGGGTACAAATAGATAAATATTGGGGCAAAAATAGTCGTACACTTATCAAAATACCATCACATTACTAGTATTTTGACATTGGTTTTAGCAGCTAAAAACTGTATTATGTAATCTTATGTTGATAATGCTGTCTGAATCTACAATGTCTTCAACTTATAGATATACATATAAGTAAATATTCATATCTTTCCATAGTTTCCGTATGACCCGCTATACTAGTTTCACTTTTAGCGGAATGCTCACATCCATTCTCCCGTCATAATTATATCCGGATATTTTAGAAAATATGTGAAGTGTGGAGATCGCTTAAAGAGGCCTATGTCCAGTAGTGGACGTCTATCGGTTGAAAAAGAAGAAAAAAATATTCGAGAAAATATACTATAATTAAATCCCACAAGATAATAATAAATAATAAAAATGATTGTTTTATTAATAGTTAATACACAAATCCTTTTTGCTGCTACTTTAATACTACTACACAAATCCTTTTATCTTTATGCATATCTATTTTGTATACTTGACAGTTCTATAAAAATTTTTGAAAAAGAAGATTTATCTTTTCGTTCTTCTTTCTTCTTGCATCGCTTTCTCAGTGATGAGAATCGTGGATCTTTATGACAGTACACTGTCAATGGCGTTTCGCCAGTTAGCCCTATTCTCCGCCGTGTGAAGAGCACAATAAAGGGGGGAGTTGAGAGCTTCCTTGACTTGGTCTGAACGTCTTGGGCTACATCCACGTGGTCTCCTTCCATCGACACTTCCTGTGATCACAAGCCTTTCAATGCTGTTAGCGTCTTTCCGAGCTATGTGACCGAAGTACTCGAGTGTCCGTCGTACGCAGATAGTTGTCAGACGGATTTTAATGCGTAGCGTGTTCAAAATCGAGACGTCGGTTTTGAAGTCGTTTCAGGAAATACCGAGAATTCGGCGCCAGCACCACATCTCAAAAGCATCGATTCACTTCCGGCCTGCAGCTTTTATGGTCCATGTCTCAGCTCCATAAAGAAATATGGAAAAGACGAGTGTACGTACGAGGTGAATCTTGGTACGATTCGAGATATTACGGTCTTTCCACACCTTGAAAGCCGAGACTTAGCACTCTTTACCATCGCGATGCGACGCCGAATTTCAGCTTTACAACCTCCCTTATTTTTTCGTACATATTGTTAAATGGGGATCGCGTGTACGTTCCGAATTCAGCATTTTATTGATTTTCTTTAAGCCGGGACATAGCAACATTATTGTATTGCTGGCAAACTGACAAGCTCTTAAAATCTCATATGATATGTACTCAACATACTATTACAAAACGTAAAGTAAAGGAATCGTCATTGAGACTTTGGCAGCTGTAAGTGAGCATATTATGTATACGTATATATATGCATACGAGTGGCGTGTAAAAGATAATAGATATAATTGTTAAATACAGCTGTCTTTAATTATGAAGTAATAGCTTGTAACATACGACAGCTTGTATGGATAACTACACGAATAAAACTAGCACCTTTGTTTCCAATATAATATTTTCCCAGAACTCGCTATGTTTACATACAGCTTTTAAGATGTGACGCTGCGGCTCTTTATTTCTACACGCAAATATAATGTATTAAACATGTAAAAATCGTTCTGAATCGATTAACGAGGATTAAGTGACCGTAGGTTTTAATTTGATTTTTTGCGGCTATTTAAATTAACTGGAATTTTGGAAATCGTTATTTTTTAACACTTCCGAATCAAAAGGTCGCCGATCGCTAGTAGCAGAGTTTTGAAGTGGTTGATCTAAAAAATAAAAACGAGAATACCAAATGTAGCACATATAGGAAACTAGTGTTAACCGCGACCTTACTGACATCAACTTAATCATTCAGAATCCTCAATGAGGCAATATGTATTTAGTTCCTGTTCACAAAGAAATATAGCCGTGAAAGCGTTACAGACAGACAGACTTTTGCATTTATGATATAAGCATCGATATTAAAACAATGTTTCAAATACAGGAAAATCACGTTTTGAAATTGAACATGTTTAAAACTTTTCTAGTCTATGAAATCACGATGGCACTGTTAGTAGTTTACCTAGCTGAATGCAAAGGACTTGCTCCACAAAAAATTGGGCAGAAGCCAAGCTACCTATTAAAATTTGCCAAAGGCGACAAAAAGCTTGCTTCAATGTATTTTTCTTCTGCAAAAAAATCATAACTTTTAGAACTTTTATATTTTTCTTTTATTTACACTTCCAATCTACTTTAACTTTACCATTACAGCAGTTTAAAAAGACTATTAAAAAAAAAGCTAATACAGAAAGCCTACTATACTATTGAGGATTACTTAGACGATAAGAATGCGTGGATATATCTCTTCGACCCTGTATCAGACATTAATAACTATATGTAACTAGTATGTAATAAGAATTATTCTTTGAAAAAGAGCAACCTCCGAGTTTCTTACTGGTTCTTTTCGGTAGGAGCAGCTTTCGGAACCAGCAGTAAATGTTGACGATTCAAAAGTACTTGTTTACAAGTTTACTTGAATAACGAATATTTTGAATTAATACGATTGGTAAGAATCAAAATTAATACGATTGGTAAGAATCAAAATTAATACGATTGGTAAGAATCAAAATTGAACACGATCTCTGATCAAGCGTTGTAGAAAAATCTTTATATAAAAAGAGGTTTTTGAAATAGTCTTTAATTACATAAACCGTTCTTCAGCCACCCTTTTAGTTCTTGCTATATAGGTCATGCCATAATAGGTAAAAATGTATAAATTATTCCTATTCCTGAAAGCTCTTATTCTCCAAGGAGGATATTTGCGCTGACCGCCTGAGCCGTACGCTCTGAATATGTCCTTTATGTACCCTTTTCCCTTTATCTAAAATGCTGACAACGTATCGACGTTGCTCCCTAAAGCTTTATCGTATCATCGTCCTATTCCATGCAAACTAAAATACTCGTAATAGCCAGGAAACGTGACACATGTAGGGTATGACAAGCTTAGGGTAACGGTTTTTCCTATGGGACAATACTTGTGTAACAAGAATACCAAAAATATGAATAACAAAATTTGTAAGTCATTCTTGATGACGCGGTTAAACTATACTTACTTGTGAAGATTCCAACTACAAACATTTAGGTATAATAAAATCACAGGCAAATGATAGGTACATGTCATCAGAAATGTTTTAAAGCCCGCGATATACAATATATCGACCAAAGTTATAAATACCTCTTACTTTTTTTTTTAGTAATATTTTGAGGAAGTCTTCTTTAATTACTCAGAGTTCATAATATACTTTTGTTCTTATTATTTAATTAATGAAGTGTACATTTTTAAAAGCTTTATTTAACTTGCCGTGTATGTATGTGAAGGTGGAATCTTGCGAGTTAAATTTGACCCACTTCCCGGTATCCGATTGAGCTGAAATTTTATTTTATCGAGTCAATGACAATGCATGTTTATGATAAGCATGATCTGATAATTGGCTCCAGATAAAGGCACTCAGCGTTTTACAGTAAAATTATTTATTTATAATAACAATGAATGTCTTTATAAGTAAAGTAGTAAGTAAGTAAAGTACTTACAGCTAAAGTCAAAATTGTTAAAATTTTGTAAATGTTTACAGTTATAATCAACATTTAGCATACCACTTTCTAAAGGGAAATACGCAGGAAATAGGTTAATTGATAGAAGTTGCAAACAATATAATAAACTGAATTCAGATATTGTCATTTTTCATCTCTCCCGCTCACCATAATTAAATTAACAATTAGAAATTTAATAAATAATTAGTCATTCAGGTAATTTTCGTATATTATTTTTCATGCACTTAATTAAGCTATTTGTGTGCTATACTATTGTTTATATGTATTTTAAGTCATAGGAAACTGATAATGGTTTAAGTTATTTTTTAATTGTATTTTACCTATAAGTTTTGTATCACTGTATGTTTCCAAAATATTTAAATAAATAAATAAATGTCATCCTTGTTTTTTTAACCCAGTAAGTGCGGGTTCAATTGCTAAAGCGTTGTTAAATTTTACCGTTCCTAACTATTATAACATACTGTTTATTTTTCGATCGGTGTTATCTGTAAATTTAGTTACTAGTTAGACAAATAGGTTGTTAATATTAATTAACGTGAATTCGTAATATATTTTACAGGAATGACACTGAGATAGGTCTGGGGCGGCCACTCGCTTCTCTCGTTAAATTTTCACATGCACTTGACGGCTCGACCTGGCTTACGTTAATTATGAAATCTCATTTGAGAGCGAACCTACATCTGAGTAATGGCCTCTGAAATGAAAGTTTTACTGGATTACAATATTATTACTTTCTTATACACTCAGTGCTTTATGAAGTAGTGTTATAATACTAGGAGACCAAAGTCTTAGTACAGAGCGTATTGCCGATATTTGTAACTTGGATACAGCTCTATTGAAATATTAACAAAAACAATCCACTCAATACGAAGAATAAAGTTACATGTTCCATGTATAAACATAACACATGTTACTTTATTCTACGGATAAGGCGATTAACTACTTTATTGGTTTTATTGAATATCTCCGAGATTTATTTTATTTAAAACCAAATATTCTCCATACGACATCCACAATTATAGTCCTTAACGTACGAGAAAATAGTTTTCAGAACATAAATCTTCCACCAAAAATTGCACATCGCTCATATTTCTTAGTCTTAATTAAGATGCTTCAAATTACTTAGACTTTAATCCAATTTCAAAACTTAATTACTGAGAACATCGTTTTATCTTCAAAGCAGATGAAATATTATAGCAATATTTTATACCTTTGGGGGAAGAAATGTTCATGTTAAATGTGTAATTTGGTCATGAATCAAAACTGTTAACGTTAAGTAAAATAGTATGGGGTTTATGATAATGTCATTTTGCGGATAAAATGTTTTAAATCAAAAAACGATTTCAGTTGCCTAATTTTCATCAAGAATATATTTGTCCCCCGTCATAAGTGAAATGTTTTTGGTATTTCCTTGTTAGGGTTTTTTTCGAGTGTAAACTGAAATTTAAAAACCGCAACAGACTGTAGGTATAAAATATTATATTAATTTATTTTTAATGTAACGTAACTCTTATAGAAAAAGATTCATTTATCATTTCATTTATCAAAAATACATATTATGTACCATATTATAATACTACTAGAACCAAACCAGGCCAACTGTCATAAAAATCGACTTATTATAGAAGTATAGCAACAAATAATAAGTATAAAAATATTCGTCAGACTTACGCCTGAAAATGCTCCATATATTTACTTATAAAATGTCAATATATCAACGAATAACTTCTTTCATTGCCGACATCACATTTCCACTCGCCAGGAAGAACTCTTGAAAACAATTTCCGTAGCTCGAAGCAAATATAAGGCAACACTCGTGTTTTGCGGTAGAAATTATTATCGATAAGTCTTTTGGAATCTTGATCTCAATAGCGTCGTCAATATATATTTTACTACGCATTAGCGTACTTAACGGCGATAGATTGCCGTTAATACGCTAGACACTTTTATATTTAATTTTACTAGGGAAACCCGCGACTTTGTCAATTCAAGCTTTTAAACCTTTATAATGCTTTTAAATCGTCAGGTCTACTGCCGGTTGCGAAGACTGTAGCTATAGAGAAGAGCCAGCAAGAAACTCGGCGGTTGCTCTTTTCAAAATAATTCTTATAATATCTAGTCATTGCTATTTTGTACAGGATTGAACAGTAGCTACATCCAAGCATTCTTATCTATTCTTATATAGTAGGCTTGAGCTGCAATAGTAAAATCAATTCTTTCATGGACTATTTTAACTATTTATAGTAAAGTAGACACATTTATATAGTTTATTTCTTCTTTTAACCTTCTGCAATATATATAAATTTATACAAAACATAAATATAAATATTTATATTTATGTTTTGACATTGATTGTTTGTATATTTTTGTGTATATTTATATAAATATACACAAAAATATACAAACTGAAATATGAATGTTTTGCTCCATATTTCTAAGTAATGACGGAGAGTTTGTAAGGTAATTTAACAATCCATTTAAACAACCTGGGTCTGAGGGAGCCGTGATGATTTATAGAAACATGCGAACATTAAAAACGCATTACGAAAACATGAGGAAAACTGACCGGCGCCTAATATTACATCAAGTCAAATTGTATGTTTTTGATTTTCCTAAAATTATGTCGTATTGAATTCAAGCAGAATCAAAAATAAAAAGACCAATCTTGAAGTTGAAAATATTTTCTTTAAACTTAAAATAAAAGGAATGTTTATTAAATCTTTTGCTATTTCGTAAAAGTTCACCCTTTTAACCTTATTTACCAAAATTATTTCAGTAAAATATCTTTTTTTGATATCATTCTTAATAAAATTTTACTTCCACAAACACGTAAACGAAATATAAAATTCAAAGGAGTGCAAGTATATAGTAAATTACCTAGAGGTGAAGAATGCAAAATCATTTATGATATTTAAAAACAAATTAAGAAAACATATTTTGAATGATATTACATTACTAAATTAAAATTACTTGTCATGCTAACATTAGACATACTGTGGCAACGATTTAGCATTCTTCTACCGATGTAAAGTGAAAGTGGGTAGATTTTTGTTTACATGTTCTTTTAAGTTAGATTGCCGAACAAAACTATGTATGTTTTTTTTTCTCTGCAAGTGAATGTAAAAATTCTTTGAGAAAATAAATTCTTTAACCATAATATAGGTAAATCATAATTAAGGTATGCTATATTATTAAATAACTGTACTAAATATTTATTCTTACAAATACTATATATCTATAGCTGTTATAGCCCAGTGGTGAGACCGTGCGGCTCTCTAGAGACGAACATGGGTTCAAACCCGGGCAGGCACCAATGAGTTTTTCTATTAAAACTTATGTGTCTTATTGATATTTGCAATTTATCATATGCTTTTCGGTGAAGGAAAACATCGTAAGGAAACCTGCATATCTCTATAGAATTCTAGAGATATGTGTAACCTACCAATCCGCATTGGAGCAGCGTGGTAGGTCTTAGCTCCAATCCTTCTCTCCAAAAAAAACGGAGAGAAGAGGCCTAGTCCCAGCAGTGGGATATAAACAGACCGTTTCTTTAATTTTTTACTTTACAAATACTTATCTCTCACATGTGGTTTATAACGCTGGTATTAAAAAGTATGAGCAAGGTATTCGGTATTTCATGAATCATATTATCCAGCCCGTCTTCACAATCTACAACCTAAAAATATTATATTTGACAGTCAACATGACATTCCAATGAATACATGAAATCAATTTCCGGGGTTTGAAGTAAATCCGATACTTCGGTAACACTCGACCGGCGACGATGTCCGACTGCCTGCAGCTATTTCCTAAAGACATCCCGAAAATAAGATTGTATCCGCAGCTCGTATATAAAATATTGGGAGGCTCAGTAGATAATTTTAATGTGTATTCGCTACTACTACTATCTATGTATATAATAGACAATGGCGATATATATAATAGACAAAGTAGAAACCGACATAAGCTTACCGTTCCTGCTTTGCACCTTACAAAATTGCATAAGTCGTTGGTGAGTTTGGGTATAGGATTCTATACAAAGATTCCGCAATCTACTTTAACTTTACCATTACAGCAGTTTAAAAACACTGTTAAAAAAAGGTGTATTAGCCTTTTTTAAACAGTGTACTATTGAGTATTACTTAGACGATAAGAATGCGTGGATATAACTACTCTTAGACCCTGTACAAGACATCAATAACTATATGTAACTAGTAATGAGAATTACTCTTTGAAAAGAGCAATCGCCGAGTTTCTTGCTGGTTCTTCTTTGTAGGAACAGCTTTCCAAACCAGCAGTAGATGTTGACGATTCAAAGCACTTGTTTACAAGTTTACTTGAATAAATAATATTTTGAATTTGAATATGATTATTATAAATTGAAAAAACCAGTCTGCTTTGCTGTGGAGTAAGGCAGCTGATAACCAAAAAATGTTTGTCATTCAAGAACGAGTTGTACTTGCGATTTATAATATGAACTCGCTTCGTGATAAATTGAAAATAAGAAGAAATCGTAGCCCAAGCCCAAAAACGCTCGTAGATCGTTTTTGGGCTTCGGTATTCATTACACAATTTATAATAGAATTAAGTATAATAAAAAGTATAATAAAATTACACAATTTATTTAGGTCTTGCCTTTGCACAAGTTCAAAAAAGTAATTAAAAAGATACTTATTCAGCTTATTTTATTGTTGGAGACTATGTTGATAATAAGAAAGCTTGGATTTAAGTTGAAACCAGCTTCGCACAAGATTATATTGTAATTTAGAATTTTTTAATAATTAGATATGAATGAAATATTTATTTTTGAATAGAGTGACCGCCGAGTTTCTTGCTGTTCTTGCTTCTTCTCGTTCCGAACCAGCCGTAGCTTCATTGTAATTTGATGATTCAAAAGTGCTTGTAAAAGCCAACTTGAATAAATTGATTTTGAATTATTTGAATTTGAGTTTTATCGTCGGTAGGGAATATTCTCTACTATTAACATTTCCTTTCTACCTAGCCTTTATTTGACATTTATTTTCGTTTCATACAGGTACTATAAACTTCTGTAAGTAATTGTAAGTGTCTGCACAACTTAAAACGGACTTTGGAAATAGTTTATGATCAATAGGCATACTTTAGCGGTCTCACGTAGAAAATGTTACACAATAATATATCAACAAAAAAAACACGTACAGCTATATAAATATACATATGGAACAGACAAAACAAGTAGTGAAAGGTTAAGTTAATAATAATTCAGAATTATTATGCCAGGACGATTCTATCACCAGTTCGGAAGCTGTCTTCCACTGAGAAGAACTGGCAAGAAACTGCTCTTATCACGAATAATAATTATTTGAGGTTAGAGTCTAATAGTAGGTAAAACATTTTAGTTAAAACTATATGTAACAGTAAATAGCAATAATATTTATGTATAATAGCAAAAACTCAAAACCCTTATGGCATTGCGAAGGCAGTATAATAAATCACTCCAAGGAGTTTTAAAAATCTGTTATAATATCCTCGGTGTAATTAATCTAGAAACGCAAAATAGAAATCGGAAGGACCTAAAATGTCAAATAAAATCTCACATCTCTTTAAAGAAATCACGTGCTAGTGCTATATAAAAAGTGTTTGGAGCGGAAAACGTAACCGCTTAACTTTTAAACTGTATACGTGATTCAATTTCGAAGTTGTAGCTCGTTGTAAGCCCGAAACTGTCTCGGTGCCATTCAACTTTCTTCCATATTTCAAACAGATCTTCTTAGTTCCTTGTAGTCGTATCTTTGTTTCTATAATCGGTTAAACCGTAGTACTTTTACTTGAATCATCTAATACTAATTTTAAAATATTTATTTACCAAATTTATACATGTATTTATATCATATTTAAAATTAGACTCCACTCGACACCTGACGTGTAGTGTTCCATGCCTGGGAAAAACACTTCGCGCAACCTCGCCTTTGTCCTATCTAACATTGGTGAGAACGGACGCCATTAGATATTTAATATTTAAGTATAGTATATAGCATAAGAAAAATTATATAATATTAAACTACAGTAAAGACATTTAATTGGCCAAAGTGAGTTTGTGTATCCGACAGTCTCCCCCCATAATATAATTCGCTCATGTATCAGTTTCATTCTTCAGTCCTTTCAGTCCATCTCCTCTTCAGTTTCACGACCCTTCGAGCCATAACAGACGGATCACACTTTTGATTAGATAACACAGACTCTGAACATTTCCATCATCTGCATAAATCGTTCGCCTTTCTATGAGTAACACTGAACATTCTTATGAAGTCAACAATTAGCGATTTAACTTGAGATCCATATGTCTTAATTGGCATTTTCCGAATGCTCTTTAATCACCGAGAAATCATGACGAAAATGGATTGGAATAAAATTACGTTTATTTTTTCATATTTAGGAATAAAATAATCAAAATCGTTGTAATAAATTTGTTGTAATTCCATGAATTAACGCTAATCGTTATATATTAAACAAATAATTTATTTTCTATTATCTACGTGTTCGGCAAGAGTCTATGCAGAAATATTCGCGGCTAGAGGATAGTGTTGTTTACAAAATTAATAAACTGCAATTTTTCTTCTAAACTATCGTGGGTAATATTCATAGTTTCTGTATAGAAACGTTATTACTCTGTATAAAGAATAAGGATAAGGGAATAGGGGCCCCAGATGGGCTTGAAACTAGTCGGGCTAACCCATTAAAAAAAACGTGAACATAAGCAGTCTCTATACATAAAGTAATATAGTGCAATTCTAATTGTGATACCGACTTATATAGAGAAAATAACAATGTATCTTAAATTGAGGGTGGGTTATGCGAGCGGAATCACAAGTTATTTGAACCAGTAAAACAGCTCCGTTCAAAAATTGCAAACCGAAATCGTTACAACGATTTTTAGGAGCTCGTAACAAGCTGTTCGGGTGGGCGCTGGATTTAGGTAACACTTTTTCTTTTCATTTCTCGTGTTTCATTTATCCTGTTGTTTGTAATTAAACGTTGGTGCAAAGATTGAAACGCTATTTTATAATTAAGGATACAGTCTTTTATTCTATTTTCAAACTGATAAAGAAAGTTTACTTTAAATTTAAATTATACGTTATCTTTGTGTTAAATTATTATAATAGCTTACAAAAATATTATTAACACTTTTGAATAATATACAGGCATGTAGAACATCTCGGATTGCATAATTTGATAATAACGTGTTTTAAAATATTATAACAATTATATAACAAAAATTTAATTACTACAATAGACTTATCTTAGAAAAGTACTAGGTGTAAATTTATATTACTGTCTTTTGCTCGTGAATCCAGACATCTGTTTTAGATTAAAAATATACTACCTGATGATACACTATTTGAATGTCAAGTTACATCCAAATCCTTTCAGCCGCTTGTGCATGATTTACTTATTAGTCATTTAGTCTACAAGCGTACTAAATTTTTCTTTGTAGTAATAAAAATATTTATTAGGACACTAGACAAAATCCCTAAAGTCAATAAAATTCCATTAGTATTAACCTCCTTCAATTCAATTACCAACCTAATTTTTATACGAGATAAATTTAATGAAGATAGTCTCTTTTCGCCAAATTTTGTATTTAAGTCAACTTTAAATTCGTGACTGAATAACTAAGCAGGCAAAGCAAACAGATTCGAATTACGAAACTATTAAAACAACGTTTCGTCTTTCTTGCATACTCAATCAGCCTTACTGGCTTCCACGGTTTGAGAGGAACTCAATAGACAACCTCGTTTTCCAAGTTTAGATGAATTGCTAACAATATTGCATTTAAACAAAATAATTGCTTACTTCTCTAATACAATTTATACAAGAAATATCTGATTAAAGATTAGTAAGTAATGACTTTTCATTATATGGATTTTCATTATTATAGTCCAACGTTCCATAAAGTAATGTTTTTTTGTAAAGACCAACAAAACCGTATTTTTCCAAATCTGAAATATTCTAAATTATTCTATCCTCATTATGATTAATTATCTACAGCTATCATTAAATGTAGACTAAAAAAAGGACAAAGCTACATAACATATCATAATGACTAATTATTATATTATTATACAATATAATATTTTTACATTTAAAGCTAAACAAATTTTTAGATATTGCACAGACAATTGCATCCTTGAGAGTAAAATGAAACTGTATTTTTTGAAGTACCATAAAAAAATACATACCATCACCTAAAAAATTTAAATATATCAATGGAAGAGTTTAAAATTTTGATTCACGAACATATATCAGCTGAATTTTGATATTTAACGTAGAATATTCTACCATAACATTTTTATGCAGGCCTACTATGAGAAGTCAAGTCATATCGATATTATGCGAAATATAAGCAATATAAAAAGGATATTGTAATCAGGCATCATTATTTCTAGAGAGTGAATATTATAGTTATAATAGTAAATTATAGTTAATATTCACCAAACTATCGGCACAATGCTACATGCGATTTTCCTTTTTATACTTAAGAAGTTATCTGATTTGATCAGGACATTAACTCAATCCGCATACCTTACCTACTGTAGACACAGGCAACCACAATGTATCCCATCCAACCTTTGATAAAGATGAAAAATTGTTTCTTCCCCGCTTACAGGGCTTTCTCGGACGATTAATCTTTCTACAAACCTATTGTTAATCCTGCCGGCTACAACTTTTGTGTACGGACTTTAACTAAGAGCAAAAGCTCTTGCTGTGATTTTCGCAAACACTTTCACTCCATAAAGGTGAAAAGTGCGTAAATATTTGAATATAAAAACGCTGACACTACATCAGCACGGAAAATTGACAAATGAAATGCTTTATATTTGCTTTACTTATGCTTAGGTAAAAAGTAAATAGAATTTATCTATCATTCCAGGTTATGAATATCTGTTAGCGAAAATCATCAAAATGTATTAGCGGTTTTGCATTATTCAAAAACAAACATCGTGTTATAAATATGTTTCTGCACCGTGTTGTCTTTGTGTTATAAATTATATACTTATGTTTACATTTGACTATACTTGTTTGTTAACAAAATAATGGAGTTCGAAAGATCATTATAAACATTGTGATCAAACACCAACAAACTTGAACTTGTTAAAATTGTTGTTGAAATTAAAAATTACGTAAGCAAAGGTATCTAAACTTTGACCTCAATATTATACCAAAATTTACTGCATGGTTAAGAATCGGACTGCAAAGTTGCAAATTTAAAAAAAACAATTTAATTTTGTTGTTGGTGTCATCACTTATAGTGGTATAGCTCTGACAAAAATAATATAAAGAAGAATGTGAGAAAGTTTTATATTCATATATATTATATGGAGATAGAGATGTACATAGACTTAAAAGAAATAATCTGTAAAAACTTCAAGACTTTCTTAAAAATATTTTTGTCATAAAATAAAAATAAAAATATAATTTCTTCCTTTTGTTACGTCTCCGAGAAGGCATTTAGAATTTCCTAAGGGCCCGATATAGAAATATTAATGTTTTTAAGAGTCATTAAAATAAACGAAGGAAAGAATGAATAATAATAAGAGCAAAGAACACCGGCCATTATTGAATATGTTTAGGTAATAAAATACTGATGTAAATGAGGACGGAAAATCTATTTGTAATTCCATTGAATATTGTGTTGACAGTTAAGTAATATTTTTATCTTAGTTTGGTCTGCAATGTCCGGGATATGAGAACAGAACAGAAGTCCAATAGATAGAATAAATTGATTGTTTTATAAAGATTATTATACTAACATCAGTTACTATAAATTTGATCAGTTACCATAAAACTAAAAGAGTAACAATTTTTTTTCCTATAATCCGTGATAAAGTGAATAGAAAATATGTACAATATATTTTACTATATATTTTACGGACTATTTTACGTTTTTATACATGCAGAGTTCCCAAAAACACACGCAACCTTCACCACCGTGACCATAATACACAATCACTACACACATTCACTATCACAAACTTGAAAATCATTTCGCCCCGCAACCGAAGCAGCAAGAGATAAACAAAATCACTCCGCGTTGCTTTGCTACTTGAGATGCATGTATCAAGTATGAAAACGGAGCTACTCTACATTTAGTACATCATATATATTTTCTATTTATTTTATCACGGATTATAGCAAAATAATTTTATTATTACTTTTGTATTATGGGTCTCCGCAAAGTAACGCCTAATCCTATAAATTATTTTTAAATATAAAATTTAAAACTTTATAAAATTTACTTATAAAATTTAACCATCGTCAAGGAATCAATAAGAATATAAATAAACATGAATATTCAGGGCATAAGTACTGTCCAGTTATATTCGGTACTATCGATTTTCTGTCCCTGTATTGACTCAATTGACAGCAAATCCAAATGCTAGTTCTCAACTCTATAATCTGAAACAAATTCATTAACTACTGCAGCTGCGCGCAATATTTCACTGCTCTACCGTTTCCGCTGGATGGCAAAGTTCCCTAATTATAAGAGAACTCGTCCGTGAACCTAGGTCGCTGGTTGGGGGGTTAAGTGGACTGTATGAGAGGTTGAAGGTTTTTTCCTATTTTCTATTCTTCTGGGCAATGCACAATTATCACCGATAAGTAGTAACAACTTAGCACCACCCACCTTTCGTTGCCGTTGTACTGCCGCCATGCACTGGAAGGTTCGAAGTCCTCGATATGCGCCGGCGGCCGGCCGTTTCTTGTGACGCCAAGAGAAAAGGGTTACTCGAACGAACAGTAACACTATTACGAGTCCAAACTCGACACGACACTTTTAAAGTTGGACACAGCACTTGATATTACAAGTCCCAGACGAATTGTCAATGTTTTACAACGAAATTAATACGAATAATGTAAGGCGATCGAGCGGCCATTAGCGAACGATGGCGCGCACGTAGACACTCTCACGACGACAGACTCCGATCGGCCAGTAGTGTTTCCATTGCTACCTACATATCGATGAATAAAAAATGACAATTGCCCAGAGAGAAAAAATATATTTCGAAATAATTAAAAATTATCAAATATTTACGAACACCGCCCACGGTTAAAATGTAATTTTAACCAAGCTCAAATTACGAAAGCAATTGTTAAATTGTTTAAAGAAAATAACTTAAATTACGAACTAAAATACGAAAACGAAACTAAAATGCTAATAGAAACTTTAAACTTAAATTTAAATAGGCAAGGGAGATAACCTGTGGACAGGTCTCTTTAGAAAGCCTTGTTGAGTTTTAAGTGTAACAGAACGAATGACACCATCTTTTGACGAATAAATTTCCGATACACGGCCTAACTTCCATTGTAAAGGAGGTAGTTAGGATCGTTGACGAGAACTAATGTACCGACGCGAATATTGTCGATCGATTTCGTCCATTTTCCCCTTTGTTGTAAAGTGTGCAAATATTCGTTGTGCCAACGTTTCCAAAAATTTTGAATAAATCGTTGTAACAATCGCCATCGCGATAAACGACCTAAGCTTATTTCGGTAAGATCAGGTTCCGCAAAGACGTTGAGTGGTTCACCTATTAAAAAGTGTCCCGGCGTTAATGCTTCAAGATCATTGGGATCTGAAGTCAGGGGGCACAAAGGCCGCGAATTTAAGATACTTTCGATCTGAGTCAAAATTGTAACCATCTCTTCGAATGTAAGAATGGTATTACCGACTACACGAACAAGATGTGATTTGATGGATTTTACTGCAGCTTCAGCCATCCCAGTAAAATGAGGTGCAGCAGGCGGATTAAAGTGCCAAGCGATTTTAAATTTAAGCAACGATTGAGCGATAAAGATATTACTGTCTTTGATCAAATTATATAAAACCTTTGATTCGCTGCTCGCACCGACGAAATTCTTACCGTTGTCGCTAAATATGTCCGAACACATACCACGACGACTTATAAAACGACGTAAGGCGGCCAAAAACGCGTCAGTGGTCAAACTTGAGACTAACTCGATGTGTAAAGCACGCGTGGTGAGACACGAAAACACGCAAATATACGATTTCTCATGTTTGGCTTTACGCACAGTACCCGATTTCGTCGTAAGTGGTCCCGCATAGTCTACAGCAACTTTAATAAATGGTCTGACTTGTTGTACACGAGCTGAAGGCAAATCAGCCATTTTAGGTTCTAATGCACTTGCACGATAACGGTAACATTTTATGCAATGGAAAATACTTTTCTTAACGACTCGTCTGGCTGAAATAATCCAGTAATACCTAGCTATGTATGCTAGTGTGGCTTGTAAGCCCGAATGAAGGTTTATTTCATGAAAATGATGCACGAGCAGTTTAGTAAAATCACTTTCCGGAGGAAGAATCAATGGATGCTTTTTACTAAACTTCGCTTCTGAATTGGTTAATCGACCGCCCACCCTGATAAGACCCTGCTTATCCAGAAATGGACTTAAACGCTGTAACCGAGTACTGCAAATCTTACCCGATTCGAGATTTTGTAAATCTTGCGCAAACGAAAATTTTTGAACAAGACCTACTAGACGAAGTGTGGTAGATTGTAACTCTGATACTAAGAGAGGCCCTATAAGTTGGGTATCATTTAACGAAGCACCATAACTTGCTTCAGCAGATGCATCGAACACTACTCTTAATTTAGTAGTCGAGCTTGATGGTCTAAGTACTCCATGATGGGGTATAAAGTAGTGAGGTTTTTTAACTTCACCTTTAATGAGTTCCATATGCCCGGATTCTAAATAATCCGACATAAAATCGAAATATAATTTTCGAAAATGCTCATGACGAGCAAAACGACGTTCTAAAGAAACAAGGCGTTTGTGCGCTAACGAACGTGACTCACCAAGAGAAGGCTCACCATCCCGAAATGGAAGTGAGACTACGAATCTTCCTGACTCCAACCGCTCGTGTGATTCGACGAATATTTTTTCACACTGTTCATCCTCAGGTGAGATAATTGATTTTTCTGGAATCGATTCTATCTCCCAGAATTTGCGAACTGCAGTGTCAAGACTATGTTCTTCATTGGAAACAACGAAAGACGAAATATTTTGAGGATTTTCATTACGAACGAACTTAAGATCAACTTTCCCGATTAGAAGCCAACCAAGTGAACTTGAAATAGCTATTGGAGTCCCAATAGGGCCACGAATAGTTTCACCAACGAAAATGTCATCGTAAATATCTCCTCCCAGAAGGATATCTACTGAAGACGGTGAATTAAAATTTGGATCGGCAAGAAGTAAATGTTTAACATGAGACCACGATTTTTTGTCGATAAAGCTTGAAGGTTTATTTGATGTTATATGATTCAAAATCAAAGCACGGAGGGTAAACTCTGATCCCGAATCAATGCGTGATTTTATAACTGTTGTTACACAGCCTTTTGAGCATGTAGTTAAATCGCCGATGCCTTGAACTGGTGTACCGAATTTATGACGAGATAATCCGAGACGAGACACTAGCTCCTCAGTGACAAATGAAGCTTCAGAACCCGGATCTACTAGAGCTCGAGCACTTACGAATTTACCTGACGAATCGCGAATTAAAACTATGGCTGTCGAAAGTAACACCATATTTTGTTTAGCCGATTCTCTCGTATATAATGAGACAACATTAGCTGACTCATCCGAATTTACATTTGATTGTGGACTAGTATCTTCAAATATTCTAGGATTTTTCACGAAGTGCAAAATTGTATGGTGATGTGTTGCATTACAAATCGAACAACAAATTTTTGCACAAGCATCGTCAGGACCATGCATGGGCTTTAAACATTTCAAACAAAGCTTCTTCTGTTTAGCGAATACAAAACGGTTATACGATTTTTTCTGTTTGAATGAATTACACGAAAACAACGAATGGGAACCCTGTTTACAAAATATACAACTATTGTTTGAATTTAAAGAAACACCCAAATTCGAAAGCGAATGTTTACTCGAATTCGGACAAGTTACAAAGGTCGAAGAAGCGCGCGAACGATCTACCTGTGTAGACGAATAAGATGGAAGTGAACGTGACATTGGACGAGAACTTTCCCACGAAATGATTTCACGGTTCAAAAATTCTTGAAGTTCCGAAAATTTGGGAATAATATTTGTCGCAATCGATTTATCGAAATCACGACGAGTGCTGGGGTCGATTTTTCGGTAAAGCATGTAATACAAAATAAAATCCCACTCATCAACATGGAAGCCCATAGACTCTAATGCACCGATATTCTCTAAAAATCCGCTTAGTATAGTACGAAGTCCCGTAGCGGACGGCGAATTTAAATTAGGTAGCTTATATAAAGCATCCATATGTTGCATAGCTATGAGGCGTTCATTCTTATAATTATATTCTAAAATGCTCCATGCTTTTTTATAATTGCTCCCAGTGATAGGCAAACCCTTCAGCAACTTACTCGCATCACCACGTACATACGACAGTAAATATTGGAATTTAGCAACATCAGTTAGACCTTTATTTTTATCGATCAACGAAATAAATAAATCACTAAACGAATTCCATTGTTTATAATCGCCAGAGAATGTGGGCACGAATAATTGCGGTAAGTGTACAGAAATATTTGCCGGTTTTTCGTCTGCATCCAAATTTCGTTCAACTTCGGATTTCGTATTCGAATCCTCGAAACCGAATTTGATTGCCATTATATCTCGAATTAAATCATTAAATGCCGAACGAATGTTGCTATGATTAGGACTCAAAGTGTTTGTGTCTTTAAGTTCTAAATTTTCTATAGACGATTGAATTTGATCGAATTGATCTTGTATACGTGTAAGTCCTATACAAGAAACCATAAATTTACGATAAGAATCTCTATTAGTATTTGCATCCATTCCTAGTTGAATGATTGTATCTAACTCATGCTCTAAGCAATTCCTTTTATGCATTAGAGCAATAAATTCACTCGTTTCGGCCATGATGTTAATTAATCCGAAATAAAATAAAAGGAAAAAAAAATAATAATAATAACTTGGCTTGACCACTGCCGTGCGCCTAAGTGCTTACACAAAGAAATTACGAAATAAAAAATAAATTAATCGAAATATTAAAATTTAATTTTTACTAAAAAGTCGAATGTCGTGTCGTAGTCGTGACATATAAAAAGAACTTTTGCCGCTCGATGCAACTACGGAGTGTCACCTACCTTCTAAGTTTTTAGAAAAAATATAATGTTATCATCGAATGCAAAACGAATGGAATGTTTTGTTTAATATTACGAATACTTTGTTCAAACATAAAATACGAAAATAATTATGTAAGAACAATTTATTGTAAGCGAATAACGAATACGAATGGTACGAATATGTTAACGAAATGTCGAAAATTAAAAATAGCAGTAACCGATTATTACACACTATTTCCAATTTAGGTGAATAAACGAATAGATTTTAAGTTAATTTAACGAAATATAAATTAACCTAATATAGTATGCGAAGTAACGAACTAGTAAGGATTTCTTACTTTATTTACGAATTAATATTAGGTAAATAATATTAAACGAATAGATTTTAAGTTAATTTAACGAAATATAAATTAACCTAGTATAGTATGCGAACTAGTAAGGATTTCTTACTTTATTTACGAATTAATGGAATACGAAACGAATGGCACTGATAACATTTATTATTAATTAAACGGCAAAAATTGACGAAATCGATTTAAGTTTATTTTTAGAATACATATACGAACACGAATTGTACGAAAGACAAAATGGCGTCACTCAAAACTGCTTTTTAATCTTTTAAAAGAAATAGAAAATAAATAGCATCCGGCTCGAAGGACCAGAAAATGGATGGCAAAGTTCCCTAATTATAAGAGAACTCGTCCGTGAACCTAGGTCGCTGGTTGGGGGGTTAAGTGGACTGTATGAGAGGTTGAAGGTTTTTTCCTATTTTCTATTCTTCTGGGCAATGCACAATTATCACCGATAAGTAGTAACAACTTAGCACCACCCACCTTTCGTTGCCGTTGTACTGCCGCCATGCACTGGAAGGTTCGAAGTCCTCGATATGCGCCGGCGGCCGGCCGTTTCTTGTGACGCCAAGAGAAAAGGGTTACTCGAACGAACAGTAACACTATTACGAGTCCAAACTCGACACGACACTTTTAAAGTTGGACACAGCACTTGATATTACAAGTCCCAGACGAATTGTCAATGTTTTACAACGAAATTAATACGAATAATGTAAGGCGATCGAGCGGCCATTAGCGAACGATGGCGCGCACGTAGACACTCTCACGACGACAGACTCCGATCGGCCAGTAGTGTTTCCATTGCTACCTACATATCGATGAATAAAAAATGACAATTGCCCAGAGAGAAAAAATATATTTCGAAATAATTAAAAATTATCAAATATTTACGAACATCCGCGATGACACTTTTGTTGCGCATAAAATTAAATCGTTGTTCATTTAATATTGATTGCAACAGTTGTGTTTATCCGGATTACCACTGTGATAAATCCTGATTGAATTAATATTAAAACTAAATGACTCTACTAAATGATTTATAGAAGCAGGCGTTACTTTGCGGAATTCCATATTACAAGCAATACAACAGAACTAACTACTTTGCTATAATCCGCACGGGTTAAGTGAATGCATGCAAAGCCAATGTGTATGAAGCAGGCAAAATCTACGCACCTTACACATGCAGGACCAGCCACCACATGCACCCCAAGGCGCAATTCACCAGCAACAACGCACACAAAAGCTGCACACACACCCACCACCATAATCTATATCTAAAAATATACTCTACTAAGTATATTTTTTATGCGCTCTCTACATATAAGGAAAACAAACCTACTCTACCTACCCTAGATATTAAATATGTGCATTTTCTGATCTGAAACGTGGTCTTTAACTTAACCAAAATCACCGACATAGCTCAATGTGTCGCGAAGCTGAAGTGGTGATGGGCGGGGCGCATAGTGTGGAGAACCGATGGGCATCTTAAGGTGTTAGTATGGTGACCCCGCACTGGATAACGCAACCTCGAAAGGACCTCTACGAGGTGGACTGATGACCTCAAAAAATTCGCGGGAAGCCACTGGATCCAAGCGCCACAGAATCGTGTGGTGTGGAGATCCCGTGCTGGGATTTATGTCTGTCAGCGGACTTCCATTCGTTGAAGAAAAGAGAGATAAAAATATTCATCTAATAGGAGATGGTGTGAGTTCACTTATACAAATATTAACTACAAATCGCGAGTTTTTCTGCGAAAATTTCAGTGCTAGAATTGACAACATACAACGTAATATTTTGGTCATAAACTTTCTAAATACTGATACAATATACACTTCTAAATTCGAAATTAGGATGATAATAAAATTCCTCGCCGATACAGAACTACATATCATTACGTTACGCACTTAAATTATCTTTGTACAGAAAAAAGCTACTGATATATGACCGGTATTACACCGGTATACACGTGTGTATATTCATTGTCAAAAGAATAGAAAAGACGTACGTCCTATGTAAAGGAGAACGTGAGGGGTAAATAACTTTACTCTTGGGAATAAATCAATGTCCGGCACAAAATTACATTTGCAGTCCTAACGTAAGTCATTATGTTACCGAACTACCAAAATTACAAAACATGCATATTATAAATGCGAAATTTGATCATTTATTTGTTTATGCATCATTCATGTCCTAATAGAGCAGTGATTCGGCGTGATTTTTGTTACGGCAATAAATAAAGAACTAAAGTGTAAATACGCTACTCTATATCCCTTTGTACTGTGGCTATAAAAAGTTTGTTATAATATATATTAAAAATTATCAAACACATATAGTCAGTACAATAAGTATAAATCAATATATGATAATAATTAATCATCATATATAATGTAATCTTAACAAAATGAAAAAAGTGTTTTAAATTCTTTTATTTCGTGTTGTTTTTCTGAATACACTTCGAAAATATATTTTCTGCCACAATGAAACTTTCAAAATGAAATTTTTCCAGAGATTTTTCTGCTTCTTAGGTAATTACCTATACAATAAAGTAAATAAAGCCCTTTCTATCTACTCACCGCCAAAGTCAACCTGTAAAAAGAAACTTATTTTATGGTTAAATAATTTTAACTACAATGAAGCTGAAGGTTCGATAAGCATTGTAAGCTAACATACATTAAATAGTAAAATTCCTTTCACACACACGTACACATATGAACCACTTTTATTTGTACCCTTAAGAATGAAGAGAAAGTGAAGAATAAATGAACTATAAATGAATCTTTCATACACTTTACACTGTTTTAGAAATGGCTATAAATTTTCAGACATAATAAGTAGCCATCGAGCGTCCTTGATATATTAATCCTTGGTTAAATAAATCATAAAATCAATAGAGCGTGTAAGTGTATGTCATTTATTGGACCCATAAATAATTTTAATATGCAAACGTTGCTATAAAAGCTTAGGGAAACTCCTGAAATATGGAGGTCGTTTTCCGGTCACATTGGTTCATTAGTATCAAGATGGCTCGATATCCAATTATATTGTCTCTTATTTAGAGTTATAAATAAACGTATTATTATAATCTACGAGTATGTATGTGTCTTTAAAATCAAAAGCAAATTGTAATCCTTCATTCTAATATTCTTGGTCGTTGCTATAAATATCAAACAGTATTTTGCTTCTAAGATCCATTTCAAAACTGCCGTCCGTCTCAAGATTTGAGAGTACTTATATGAATTATGCAAGTCTCAATTGAAGCAGTTTATTTTCGGATGTATTTATTATCATAACAACTACGACAATTCCTCTATTTTGTTTATTTTTATATATGACTTGAGAGTTGATCTTTTGAGATAGATTTAGAAGAAAAATTAAATTGTTTTCGCAATTGCGACCCTCATCTTTCCGTAATGCTATCAAATGACCACAAAGCCCTTGGTGATAAACAAATAATACAGTTTGTTCCAGCAGAACCAATAACTGAAATGTCACTGATCGATAATGGATGCCATAATTATCGCTATATACAAACTAATTGTATGTAGCGATAATGTATATAATAGCGATAATGTAATAATTATATAGCGATAATGACAGTGGCAGATTTGGGCTTTTTGGGCACTAGCCCAAGAAGCCCAAATTTTCCACTGCCCTTCTTAAGGATATGTAATCCTGCTGCATTACAGTACGCACATATATACTCTGCTTGATATCCTACATACCTATATTTCATATTATAACTCCAAGTTTGGAACAAGGAAAACGTTTCAAACCTGTTTGTTCTCGGAACAAAGCTTGAAGCATCTATTAATTATCATGAAAAGTAAGTCGAAATCATTTGTTTCTTACATAAACATTTAGTAGATTAATTCACTTTTACTATTTTAATTATTTTGAATAATTCTTTGAACACTCCATATTAATGTTTATATATGTATGAAAATGAGAATTTCTTGATATGGAAATCCAACAGTTCAATCCATTTTTATTTATAGAACAATATAAAAAATATTTGTGTGCGGTTTTGAGTAAGTAGGCGTAACGTTGTAAGTCTTAAACATACATAGTGATATTTTTACGGACATAAATCAGAAAATAATACACTTTAAGTTCAGAAAAGCACCAAACTATGCAAAAGTAATATTATATGCCGGCAGTAAAAGATTACAAATAAAAATATTTTTGTCAAAAATGACAACATATGCTGGGCACACATAATTTATTAGATGATTCACAATCTAATAAAATTCGGTTGCTATCGAGAGGCCTTTACGTCAACCGTGGCTGAATAAATTACAAACCCAATGGAACGCATCAATATATGTACTTATGGAGCCATTAAATCAAACAATTCTTTGCACCTTTTTTCGTTTTTAAATTTGTTTTAATGAATTGAAAACGAAAATAAACCTCTGAATTCACAAAACATAAATCACATAAATAGGTGTCGTTTTTTTAGCATAAACAATTGAATTACATATTATTAATATTTAGTTGACCTTCTGGCATTCGCTATTTCAATTTTATTGCAAAAACATGTTATGTGTCAAGGTATGACAAGTGATTCTTATGTTAAAAGAAACGTGCCATAATTTAAATACAGAATTTAATATAAGCGAGGGGTGACATTTTAGTATAACAAACATTTTATTTACTTCGAGCCAAGGCCATATGTATTTTGTGTCTAAATATTTTCCTTCAAATATTTGAAATATTCGGCCAAGGTCAATATTTTATTGATAAAAACTTAAACTTAATAAAACTAACAAATGGATTTAACTGACCAGGCTTATTCAAATATGTAAATATTAATTAGTATGTCCAGCCCTCTTCGAAGGGCTTAATTTAAAGATATATGAATTACTGTTATATGCGTGTGGTATCTGGCTGTATAGAATAGACCACCCTCATTTCTTACCGAGGTGTTGTAAAAGGTGACTAAGGTAAGTTAACGTCAGGCAGGCGGCCGGTCGTAAAATGTGTAGCCGAATCATGTGACAACATGTCTTTGTCATGTTGTGCCAACCCCACTTAGAGTGGGATAAGGGCAGGAGAATGATGATGAATAAAAAAATGCTCCGATCACCACCAAACTTTACAGAAACATCTACTTAGCCAATCTAAAGATTAACTGAAAATTTCATTAAAATCGGTCAAAGCCGTTATCGACATACAGACAAACATTCATTTTTATATTTAAAATGATTATGGTCTGAGAGAAACCACGAAAAGACAACAAAGAGTTCACAGTTTTGAACCTAGGGCGTTATAATCGAGTTTTCTATGAAACATATGTTTTATTTGTTTTATTAGTATATAATAAAAGCTTAAAAACAATTTAATGCAGGATAAAGCAATGTCAAATTAATAAACTTACCAGATTAGTTCTTGCCGCACTTGGATTAATCATGTAGTTTTTGGCATATGTATGAATTTTTTTATATAAGCCTATAATTAATAAATAAGACCACGAATATCGGTCTGTATGTCAATCTGTCTATATGCCAATCTGTTGTCAAGTAGCGCAGTAAATATATTATCATTATTCTTTTATCCAAAAAGGAACCTTCGGGCAATCCTAATCATCTAATAATGATCCTATCCCAATGGATAGACTAAGGATAATTCCTTAGTCTATCCATTGGGATAAGCTAAGAATAATTGATTGTTACATCCTGTAATTTTATATCTATTGTTAATTCTTAAACCCTTATTATTTTTTAAGTATTATTGCGGATGATTAAATAAATTTCCCAATTAGTACACCCCATCATAAAAACCGGTCATATTCAAGGAGAATAATGATGGTCATAAATTTTTCCCGCCCAACGTAACAATTTGAGATCACTTCTTGTTATAAATATCATTCTCATTATAAATTTTTATCCATCAAATTTAAATAATATAATTCTAAATATACACGTAGTTATATCAGACATTTAGAAGGTCTTTAAAGTTAGCTATAAAGGCAATTTATTTTTTTATTATGTCCTTATTTGAACATCTTAGAAACATATAATATACAATAACAAAAACAATGACCATATCGTAATTTTCTACAAATAAATTCTGCTACTATTTTTCAAAGTTCTTCATTATTAAGTTTAAGTCTTATTCTTTACGTCTACAAAAATGTTTAAAAAAAATTTGCACGTTTAAAATTTGATAAGAAATATAAAAACTGTTTTCGCTCACTTCCCTTAGCGTAATTTACCAGGAATATAACTATAGGTGCACAAAAATTACAAATGTTAAATACTGAAAATGTTCCATAACGAAATATTGAGATGACATGCAACACAATTACCTTTAATTCAACATCGAATTTACGCGTAAATGACTATTAGTAATATAAATTCGAAATTTTGACCTGCATATAATATTTAAAATTTCACTAAATTTATAATTATTTAAATTTATTTATACAAAGTGATGTTACTTTCATATATCATATACTAAATAAATAGTTTAGATTTTATCCCTGGATCATGGATCAACTATCATTATCCCATAGGATATTTTTTTATTTTTAAGTACTTCTATTAATCGTATTACTTCCTCTAAATAATGGATGTTCACAGCCATCTAGTGTTGCCACAATGGCGGCTTTTTTAAGTCCATTTAAAAGGATAATAACTACTTTAATTCATCATTCTCCTGCCCTTATTCCACTCTAAGTGGGGTCGGCACAACATGTTACAAACATGTTGTCACATGATTTCGCTAAGTATTTTACGACCGGCCGCCTGCCTGACTTCAACTTACGTTAGTCGCCTCTTACGGCACCTTGGTAAGAAAGGAGGGTGGTCTATTCTATTCTGACGGATACCACAAGGCGTAAAAATAACTACTTTAATTAAAGGATGATTTTATACCCTTACACAATAAAAACCCGGTTAAACGAAACGAAACGTTGTATGGGCAAAGAAGAAATGTAAGGTTAATGATGAGAACGATAAATAAATTGTACAAAAATGAGCAAATATGATTATAATTCCAAAAGATATCGAAAAATTAATAGAATCTTAGTTTTCATTCCTATTTACTTCATATGAATATTTGTTTTTGTTAAATTAAACACTAGCTTCAGCCGGCGTCTTCGTCTGTTTAGTCTTTTGTATAGGTGGGCACTTATGTGACTGCCTGTATATTAGGATTAAAAGTAATATATGTGTAATATAAGTAATATAAGTAATATACCTATAATAAAACAAAGTCCTCAAAAACTATCTTTCTGTATATGATCAATTTTCTCAAAATCTCATCATCATTATTCTCCTGCCTTTATCCCACTCTAAGTGGGGTCGGCACAACATGTTACAAACATGTTGTCATATGATTTGGCTACGTATTTTACGACTGCCTGACGTCAACTTACCTTAGTCGCCTCAATTTTCTCAAAATCTATTGAACGGATTTTTGTACGGAATTTACTAAAATATAGTGCAATTCTTCTTACAGTACATTGCCGTTTAATATAATATAAGAGGTCACGTGGTTAAAAAAAGGACCCGCCTGTTGGGAGTTTCAATCGCGTGCGCCGCGTCAATCAGCAAAAAGACACTAAAGTAATGTACGAAATTATAAATCTACAAAAATATTACAAAAAAGTCCGTAATAACATATCTCTATTTCTTGTGGTCAATTCCTAATAACTAATTTATAGAATTAGGCGTTACTTTGCGGAGATCCATAATAAAAAAGTAATATTAAAATTATTTTGCTATAATCCGCAATACAGTAAATAGAAAATATATGTAGTGCTAAATGTATATACTATGTCCTAATAACAACTTTTATGTTCAAAATTTTATTTTAGGAAAAAAATTGTAACATACTGGTTTCCAGGTGGGTGGAACCGTTGGTACATATAGTTTTATAATATTAGTAGGATTAGATATATAATTTACTAAAATATAACGTCGAAAGATATAGTATGAAGGTAAGCGTGACTATCACTTACTATGAATATTTTATTAGCTAACCACATTTCCCTGTATCAACACAACTTTGCCCATAAAAACTGTTGTATACAAGTAATCACCTATAATAGATCAATATTCTGTCATAACAAATACAAAGCCAAATTATTTTCCATTTGTTACCTACCGGCGGGTAAACTTTAAATACTAGGTTGGCTTCGGCCCAATTTTTTATGGGGCATGTCCTTTGCAGAGCGTTCAGCTATGTAAAGTATTGTATCAGAATACAATGCAGCTATTATTTATGAGGATTCGAGTTCGCAACAATCGAGTTCCTGACTTATGAATAATTGGTACAAAATTCGGAACCAATTGTATGGAATTTATTTCATGAACAGTTATTAAATTTTCAATTCTAAATAAAGATAAAATTTGTGTAGATAATAAACTTAATGCTTGAACAAACATACATTGATCTGCTGTAAAAATAAATACTCATCAGAATCCTTAATACTTTAATAACAGAAAAACAATTTTATAACGACAACAATATTTTTCCATTACATTTATTCAATAAATAAGAAGCAATTTTCCAAAAGTCAACTCATTTAATCTTTTCCAACAACTAAAAACACAAAATGACAATGTTTTTTTTTATTACTGGCCAACTATATGAAGGAGGTTGTATTTAAAACACGTCGTAACAATTTATTTATAAAAAATAGTTTCGAAAAAAGGTCCGATGACCTAATACAAGAATTTGTTTTTAATACTACTAAATTTAAGCTGTGATATCCCAGTGGTGAGACCGTGCGACTCTCTAGAGACGAACAAGGGTTCAAACCGGACAGGTACAGGTAATGTATCGCGGATTATAGTAAAATAATTTTATTATTACTTTTGTATTATGGATCTCCGCAAAGTAACGCCTAATTCTATAAATTATTTAATGATTTTTCTATTTAAACTTATGTGTCTTATTGATATCTGCAATTTATCACATGCTTTTCGGTGAAGGAAAACATCGTGAGGAAACCTGCATATCTCTAGAGAATACATGGGATATGTGTAACCTACCAATTCCCAATGGACGTGGTAGGTCTTAGCCCCAAGCCTTCTTTCCAAAAAACGGAGAGAGGAGGCCTATTCCCAGCAGTGAGATATTAACAGGCCGTTACCTTACTACTTAATTTATATGATCGATTTATTTGTATAATAAATAAATAAATAAACTGAGGCTGAATTACGATTGACCATCCTTTAAATCATAAGCAATATCTCTGCAATTATGAAATTTTGGCTAAACTATTATATTAAGTCGCTACATTACAGGTTCTTAATATTTAATTCTTTTTAATTTTGAAAATGATGGCCTTTTTTCTTATGAATATGTGACTATAATAATAACAAAAAAAAATTATAAAATAAAGCGATATTTTGTGGAGATCTATAATACAATACTAATAATAATATTATTTTGATTATAGCAAAAAATATTATCACTAATTTAGTTTTAATATTATAACAGCCAAGTGCATATAAATAACTTTTGGAAAATATCCTTAACATATAGAAATATGTATATAACTATTATTATATAAATATATGGTTCACGCGATAAACTCGAGTTAGTCGAGTTGCACTAATTGTCGTCACGAACTGACCTGTATATGATTGCATAATAGTAGGCGGCTGATATTCACAGGGTCTTCGTTTTACAAAAAAGAGCTATTCGTGGTATTTATAATATGAAACCTCGTGATTCTTTAAGGGAGAAATTCAAAGAAATAGGCGTCATGACTGTAGCTTCTCAATATATCTATAGTAATATACTATTTGTAAAAAAAAATATTCACCTTTATAGTAAGAATAGTGATAGATACGACAGACACACTAGAAACCGAAATAAACTAATGACGCCAAGGTTGCGCCTCCAAAAGGTGCGAAAATCATTTGTCGGTCTCGGTACACGTATTTATGATAAAATTCCTCAACATTATCTAGACTTGCCTTTACACAAGTTTAGAAATTATCTTAAAACGATGCTGCTACATAAAGCATACTATACAATTGAAGATTATTTGAGTGATAGTAGCATATCTTAACTGCAGTCAGCTAAGCACCAAGCTGCAACGATTAATTTGTAACCATCAATCAAATTGTAAAAAAATATATATTTAAAAAAAAGAATGGCCGCCGAGTTTCTTGCTGGTTCTTCTCGGTAGGAGCAAACTTCCGAATCAGTGGTAACTTCTTGTAAACATTTGACGATTCAAAAGTACTGTAAACAGTCTACTTGAATAAAGAATATTTTGAGTTTGAGTTTGAGTAGGAATCGCGAAAGTGTCAAATCTACCATATACTTTTTTTCTTTCACAATTTCTATGCCATATAATAACACATTAACTCACCTTTCGAAAACCACGCTGGGTTTATAAAAATACACTAATTTTTATAAACTCTCATACTAGTAATATATTACGAAACTGCTACGTCGCTAGTAGTTAAAGGTGAGCTACACATTACGTAGCAACCGTAGCAATTAGCCGGCAGCATCAGTTGGTAAATATTAACACTGGTAATTGTATACTGAATGTTAGCTACCGCGATGTTCGTTACAGTGTTGAGTTGCAACCTGAATACAAATTAATCCATTAGCCAAAAGCGGCCGGATAAAGAATCAGAAGCGATATCACGTCCTCGCTCTCATGTATGCTAGCATTCACTATACTTTTGTTATTTGATTAAAACTTTTGTGTCTCGTTGATAAAAAGTTATCGATCGTGGGTTTGAATCCCGGACAGTAGCACCTATAAGTTTTACTTTTTTTTTTTTTTTTTCTTCGAACTGACTGTATGCTGTTAGCCTTAATGGCTTTTACAGCGTCACCGGGCGGGTATAAGTTTTACGTTTTAAATAAAAGTTTTGACCTATAAGTACAATGAAAACATAATTTTTGAACCGTATATTAACTTTTTAATTAATTATATAAATAATTTAAAATTTGTGTTAAATAATTGACGGACAAAGAAAATCTGGTCATGTCTGGTGTATAAAAACATTATCTATAAAATAATACTAGTATAAATAGTTGTATAAAATAAAGACTACTAGTTCGGTTCGCTGGGCCTAATTTAAAGATATATTAATTAAAGTTATTTAAAAAATTCTCTGATCGACACCAAACTTCATTCATTCGCTAGGTCATTCTAAGGATTGTCTGAAAATTTCATTAAAATCGGCCTAGCCGTTTCGGAGTCTTTAAAGGACATACACAAATATTCATTTTTATATATTAAGGTTACTGAATTGTACGATGAGACCAAGTCCTTGAGATTCATATGATATTCAGTCACGAATAATCGTAAGGATTAAGCTTAAAGCCATCCATTCTAAATTATTACGGGGACTTATACGCCTTTACCCATATTTGTTTTCCGTCTCATTACGTGTTTAACCGGTATAAGGAAACAGTGGTCTCATTATATTATACGATTTACCGCGCGGAAACGTTGATAGCTATTTTGCCTCGACCCATACAATTTAGTTAACGATAAATTTACTTAAAACGAAATTTATTTGTTGACCCTCACTATTCAAATATCTCGTATCCCATGATCAAATGATAACTTATATAAATCACTTTATTGTTATAATATAATTTAAATCAGATTGGTTATGAAATTAATTTAATAATTTATAACTATCGTTATAACTTATAGATCAGATTTAAGAAATATTACTACGTAATGAACGAGATAATTTAAAGTTAGCCAAACTAAATGATATCGTCTTCATTATTACTAATGATAAATACGTTATACCATGTGGTATCCGATGGAGCGGAATAGACCACCCTCATAGCCTCATTTCTTACCGAGGTATTGTAAAAGGCGACTAAGGTAAGTCGACCCGCCGTATGGTATCCGCCTGATTAGAATTGATCAACCTCATTTCTTACTGAAGTGTTCTAAAAGGCGACTGAGGTAAGTTGACCCACCGTGTGGTATACGGTTTAGTGGAATAGAACACCCTCATTTCTTACCGAAGTGTCGTTAAAGGCGACTGAGGTAAGTTTACCCACCGTGTGGTATCCGGTTAAGTAGAATAGACTACTCTCTTTCTTACCTAGGGTTCGTAAAATATGACTAAGGTAAATTGACGTCAGGCAGGCGGCCGGTCGTAAAATGCGTAGCCAAATCATGAGACAACATGTTTGTAAAATGTTGTGGTGACCCAACTTAAAGTGGGATAAGGGCAGGAGGATGATGATGATGAATAAGTAGGTTACATGTGTCAGAACTGGAAAAATTTGATGATATTTATAATAATTTATAGAATTAGGCGTTACTTTGCGGAGATGCATAATACAAAAGTAATAATAAAATTATTGCTATATTCCGCGATACAGTAAATAGAAAATATATGTATATAGTGTTAAATGTATAGTGGACTATCCGTATTTTCATACCCGATACGTACAGGATTCGTAAAAACACATGCACAAACCTCCACCACTTCCACCACAATACACAAGCACTACACACGTTCACTATCACAAACTCAACAATCGTTTCCCTGCAACCGAAGCATCATCAGGAGATAGACTTCACGACAAAATCGCAAAGATATTTATGATACTTTAGTTGTTTTACAAGGGGATTCTGAATGTACGTGGCCACAACGGTAGAAGGTAGTTAATATAAATTGCTGATTTATGCATATTGCTGTCAGTCTTGATCTGAATATTAATATGTTGAGACTATTAAATGCTCTGTAGTCAAGGTCGTCGTATGGTTTGTTGTTTAAAAGCCAACATTACAACTAAACAAATGACAAACAGAGACAACTAAATCCTTTAGGATTGGTGACGTTACAGAAATATCGTTATTATAATGTTTTGATACTTAAAGACATACTTAAATATATTAAGATCCGGTCAGTTACTTTAGATAGCGGAGCAATAATATGAAGTCAAGACATATCCAAATTAATGGGACTCCATAGTGCTATTAAATGTTCTTAGACTAATATCAAGAAAATGATATAATAAAAAATTTCATTGTGATCATTTGCGGCATAAGTTTGCTAAATAATCAATAATATTTTTATTTCTTTTCGTTTTGTAACTATTTGTAATTTTGACAAACTCTTACTTCCTTTATAGTGAAACTTATTAGGAAATGTTGAATAACTGTACTATATTACTAACTCTCCTGTGTACGAAGGCAGAAAATTCGCATCATCCCAAAACTTATTCGTATGAAAATGATATGGCAGACTAGCTTAATGATAAATATCTTCAATAAAACATATCACATTCCAACAAAATACATTCTCAAACACATTTACAGTCCTTTTTAATCAGATTTTTAAAAAGGAGAATAAATAAAAATATTTACGAATGTCTAAATTGGGCCTTACATTTTTCGCGTATAATTTAATTTGGACCGACTCCAGCCTTTACGAACAAATAATTTAAAAGGCAGGAAGCTCAAACTGAAATAAAGTATTATAACGAGTTTTGTGAAGCTCGCTTATTTTGAATGATAGTGTAGCTCAACCAATTAGATTCAAAAATAATTTGCTTTAAAAATAACTTTTGTTGCATTTTTTATAGTAAAAGTATTCATCATAAAAAATCATATTGATAGTTGTACACGCAAGTTGTTATTTATTGATGTGCTTAAAGCCTTTTGTTGTTCGGTGTTTTATAAAAGTTTCGAAATATGCAACAATAAAACATTTATATACAATCATTAATTCAGTAAATACAATTTTAATCAATTGACTTGACAAGATGAAACTATTCTTATACTTTTTCACTTAATTAAAATTATAATTATTGGATTAAGAATGCGACTGCATTGATGACGTATGACGGATTATAGCAGAATAATATTGTGTTCTCTTTTGTTTTCAAGTGTAATTACTTAATTTGTTCATTTATGCTTAATCCTTATACGATTAAGAACATTAGGGCCCTTAATATCACAAATACCTGATGATAATATATCACCCCTTCATGGAACTCATTTTCGTGCCACTTTCTAGTAGTTTTTGTTTGTAGTTCCTTGGATTCGAAAGTAGTAGTTAATGTAAATTATTAGCATTTCAAATAAACTTCTGGTTTACAATTAGGTATTCTAAACCAGATAAACAGTAGCTGACGTTTTTTGGTCGGATTATTGACTGACATTATTATTATGTAGTATTTTAACTTATGAATATTCTATAGGTTTCTGCATATTATTGCCGATAATCACTTTTATGGCTGCTGTAATAGTTACAATAGCTTAGTTACAATAGTTACAACAGCCACAGAGTACAAAGGTTATATTCCCTATTTATTCAGGTCAGGAAATGCTATTGAGAGACCGCAATTTCTTCTTGTATGAAAAGTTTATTGCATCGAGAAAATTTGTAAGTTGTATGATAAGAATGACAGTTAACAATATAACAATACAGTGATATACTATATTTCGAATCGAAGAACAGGAAACGTTTGAGGAACAGCATTATTGCAAAACTTATTTTTGTAAGTATTTTAATGTCAATCAATCTGAAATAAAGCACAATACTTTTATATGTAATACTTTTATGAGTTAGTGATAAAAAATAAATTGACGAAACTGTTAATTACTTTTTCGATCAAAAATATACTTTACGAATTTGATTAGAACATATTATTATTTCAAGACATTTTTGGATAACAATCCACGACTGAATGTCAGATAAAATCTCTGTTGAATGCAGAAAACTAAATTATGTGTATTTAAAGTTGCTAGATTTACCATTAACAGAAAGTTAGACAAGAATAAAAAACTTTTGACATACGGAGACGTCTAGGTACGTACCTGCATACGAATCAAAGCTATCAAGAAATTGTTTTTTTTTACCGTGATTAGAATGAATAATGAAATTGGTAGGAATAGTTCCATGTAGCTACTTTTTTACAATAATTTAAAACATTTCTGTACATAAAACACTGTAACACTGTAACTTAATTGATGTGATATCCTATAATTAATAGTACATAATAAATTCAAAAATATATAGGATTTTAGTTCGATTATTTTATACGTTATGCTGTTGTAGATCCAATTAAATAAACGTATGTATAACAACTTGTCCAAATCACGATTGATCATTCAAACCCAAACTTGCGACCATTTCAACCATATAAGAACAATAGCGCCATTTCAAATATAATTTTCAAGATAAATAGGATTCATGTAGAATTCCCTCCGCTAATCCTTTCGTACAAAATTAATACTCAAATAAGTTACTTGAGAGCAGCTGAACAGCTGAGTGTAGACCGTTTTATTGTTTAAGTTCTGTTTGTTGTTGCGATGTATTCGAAACACGGATATAGAGTAATATGAAATGCTAAAAAAACATATTATAAAGGAGCATTGTGTAATAATAATAGTAATAAACCTGTATTGCATTAAAATAATATCATATTATGCGATTAACGCGAGCCTCAAAGGTACCGAAACTTAAATAATGGATTTCAATTAAATATAATTATTAACATCGATGATTTTCCTACAGTCCTAATACATATATTTTTTGTTGTTTTTCGTTTATACATGCAAACAGGTACAACAAATTAACTTGGTAAAAGTGTCCTTATGTGCCTATGCATCTTTCATTCCATTACCTAGCAGCAAAATTAAACAAAATAAAAATTAAATCCAGATTTGCATCCAGGCTTATCTCGTGGAGTAAGTTTCCGTATTTGTTTACCCCTTAAGAAGCAATTCAAAGAAGAGTACAAGCTTTGCCGGCAATTGACGATGTGAAAGCTGTCAGTCAGTTCGGGAATAAAGAAATTGATGGATACCATAGAATTATTATACGTGATTTATAGAAGCAGGCGTTACCTTGCGGAATTCCATATTACAAGCAATATAACAGAACTAACTACTTTGCTATAATCCGCACGGGTTAGGTGAATGCATGCAAAGCCAATGTGTATGAAGCAGGCAAAATGTACGTACCTTATACATGCAGGACAAGCCACCACATGCACCCCAAGGCACAATTCACCAGCAACAACGCACACAAAAGCAGCACACACACCCACCACCACAATCTCGATGATCGCTTCGCCCCGAAACCGAAGCATCATCAGGAGGATAGGCTCCACGACAAAAATCGTACTGCGAAGCGATCGTCGAGATTGTGGTGGTGGGTGTGTGTGCTGCTTTTGTGTGCATTGTTGCTGGTGAATTGTGCCTTGGGGTGCATGTGGTGGCTTGTCCTGCATGTATAAGGTACGTACATTTTGCCTGCTTCATACACATTGGCTTTGCATGCATTCACCTAACCCGTGCGGATTATAGCAAAGTAGTTAGTTCTGTTATATTGCTTGTAATTATTATACCTTCGAGTAGGGCCACCTTAGGGCAGGGATGTAAGTGACAATGACACGATAAATCGTAAGACACAAGATGAAACTTGTATACTACATCTTTGTCTAATCACACATAAAAAAGAGAGACAGATACAGCTTCATTTCCTTTTTTTTTATCGTAATATGACCAATTTTAGGCTGTTTTCACCAGTCTAAGTATAATAACTCTATGATGGGTACTCCTAAAAATACCAATCATTTAAATATTTATTTATATTCTTAAAGGTACTGCTAGTAAAATATTAGCTTCATGTAAGGTGTTAAATAGTGCCTGTACATTGGTCACGATTGCATTGGATCTGTTTGTTTTGTTACATTAGTTACGAGTAAGTTCAGTGAACTGAAGAAACTTCGACGGAACATATGGCTGTTCAATCGAGTAAGGATCAATTTACGAGTACTATCAAATGGCCGCATCGTTTCTACTTGCTGTTTAAATTCACACTTAATTTTATTTCAAAGAAGAATAGTTGTCAAGACGTTATCTATCTGTTCATTATGTATTAAAACAAACGAATGAACTAGACCAAAAAAATATATTCAAATGAAGATGACTACTTTGCTTCTTGTTGTCATCCTTTTTTTCTAATAATACCACAATTTTCTAACTCTTTCATCATCATTCTCCTGCCCTTATCCCACTCTAAGTGGGGTTGGCACAACATGTTACAAATATGTTGTCACGTGATTTGGCTACGTATTTTACGAACGGCCGCCTGCCTGACGTCAACTTACCTTAGTCGCCTTTTATGAAACCTCGGACGTTCGGCCAAAATGATGAAAATTTGACTTTTCCAATTTTTATGTTTTATGGTTAGAGCATCAATTATAGATGCGAAAAAATGTAATTGCGTGACAAACAAACGCTTATTTGCTGAAATATCTAAATTTTAAAAAATATTAATTTTGTAAAAAAAATTTAAAAAGGGGTGTAAGGGGGAGGCTCGTCCCAATCAGTCTCCTTAATTGTCAACCTCACCTGCACGTGGTGCACCCTGCAGATCTACCAACGAGGCTCTGGCGACCGACAAATGGCGGTATAACCATTCAAATAGCTGACCTAAATATTACCAGACCGACAGTGGGCAGCAGCACTGTCGGTGCGACATGGTCAGCACTGCGATCACCAACCCGCATGCCAAGCGTGGTGATAACTGGCAAAACCCTTCATGGATACACACAATAAACCACAGCCCCTAGTTCCCGGCAGCCCCACTATTCCCAGCTCTGGCAGCGGTTCGGGTTACGGTGGGGCAGGGGGTGTCAAGAATCTCCGGAAGAGATTCCGCTGCCAACCCCGACGACTTGACCTGGCAACATATAACGCACGCACTTTGAGGGAAGACGAAAAGATACTCGAGCTGGAAGAAACAGTAAGCAAGTTGCGATGGGATGTCATAGGATTATCTGAAGTCCGAAGAGAGGGGGAGGACACGATGATTCTAAAATCCGGCAACCTGTTTTACTACCGGGAGGGCGACCAACAGTCCCAAGGTGGTATCGGGTTTCTCGTCCACAGGTCCCTTGTCAACAACATTGTTCAAGTCGAGAGTGTGTCGAGCAGGGTCGCGTTCCTTATACTCAGAATTACCAAACGGTATTCGCTGAAGGTCATACAGGTTTACGCACCGACATCGGCACATCGAGACGAAGAGGTGGAGGCCATGTATGAGGATATATCTAGAGCCATGCATGCCTCTAAAACCTTCTACACTGTTGTGATGGGGGATTTCAACGCAAAGCTGGGCACGCGAAGCGGCACAGAGGTGAGAGTAGGGCATTTTGGATACGGGCAACGGAACCATAGGGGCCAGATGCTGGCCGATTTCTTGGAGAGGGAGGACCTCTATATGATGAATTCTTTCTTCAAGAAACAGCCGCATCGAAAATGGACTTGGATTAGTCCTGACGGTTCCACGAGAAACGAGATTGACTTCATTATGTCAACCAGGCGTCATATATTCAATGATGTCTCTGTGATCAACACCGTAAAGACGGGGAGCGATCACCGCATGGTCAGAGGCTCATTGAATATATGCGTACAGCTGGAAAGATCCAGACTAGTGAAGTCTACGCTCCGACCAACTCGAGCTCATATTCAAAACCCTGAGAATTTCCAACTCGAGCTGATGAACCGTTTTGATTGCCTAGCTGACTGCGCTTCTGTGGACGATGTAAACAACAGGTTGGTGGAAACTGTCCATTCGGTGGGGTCAACATTCTATAAGACACACCGTAAGAGAACTAATAAATTCTCGACCCAGACTCTCAAGCTCATGGCTGAGAGGAACGAAATGAGGCTACAATCTTCAGTGGACGCGACGCGCTACCGTCTGATCAATAAACAAATCTCTAAGGCTCAGAAATGTGACCTGCGACACTTCAACACCGAATACATTCGTGGTACCATTGAGCGTAACAGGGGCTCAAAAGTGTTCGCAAGAGATTTGTCTATTGGGCAGAGGCAGCTGACGCGATTGAAGACCGATACTGGTAGTATCATTTCGTCTCGACCTGAGATTTTGAGAGAGGTTGAGATGTTCTATGGGCAGTTATACACCTCAACACAACAGCCTGTTGTCAATTTGGCAAAAGATCCTCGAGCCAAGTTGACCCGACACTACACCGAAGATATCCCGGACGTCAGCCTTTACGAGATTAGTATGGCTCTCAAACAACTCAAGAACAACAAGGCTCCAGGTGACGACGGAATCACAGCCGAACTCCTGAAGGCGGGTGGTAAACCGGTACTTAAAGTCCTTCAGCGACTGTTCAATTCCGTCATTCACGAAGGAACTCTGCCGGAAGCATGGTACAGGAGCGTGGTGGTTCTTTTCTTCAAGAAAGGTGATAACACCCTATTGAAGAATTATAGACCCATCGCGCTGCTGAATCATGTTTATAAGTTGTTTTCGAGAGTCATAACGAACCGTCTCGCTCGTAGGTTCGACGACTTCCAGCCTCCCGAACAAGCCGGTTTCCGAAAAGGCTATAGTACCATAGACCACGTATTCACCCTGCGGCAGGTTATACAGAAGACCGAGGAGTATAACCAGCCACTTTGCTTGGCGTTCGTGGACTATGAGAAGGCCTTCGATTCGGTGGAAACATGGGCTGTGTTAAGATCGCTCCAGAGATGCCGAATCGACTATCGGTACGTCCAAGTGTTGAAGTGTTTGTATGAAAACGCCACAATGTCCGTCCGTATCCAAGACAAAACTACGAGACCAATCCAAATGCGGCGAGGTGTGCGACAGGGAGATGTCATCTCCCCGAAGCTGTTTACCGCTGCATTGGAGGATGTCTTTAAGCTTTTGGATTGGAACGGATACGGCATCAACATCAACGGCGAGTACATCACTCACCTTAGATTTGCCGACGACATAGTCGTTATGGCAGAGTCTCTGGAGGACCTTAACACAATGCTCGACGACCTCAGCAGAGTATCTCAACAGGTGGGCCTCAAAATGAACATGAGTAAGACGAAAATTATGTCAAACTCGCATGTTCCGCTCCACCCAGTCATCGTTGAGAACTCTGCACTCGAAATTGTAGACGAATATATATACCTGGGACATACAGTCCAGCTGGGTAGGTCCAATTTCGAGAAAGAGGTTAGTCGCCGAATCCAACTCGGATGGGCAGCGTTCGGGAAGCTACGCGAGATCTTTTCGTCCAAGATACCTCAGTGCCTGAAGACCAAGGTTTTCGAACAGTGCGTGTTGCCAGTGCTAACCTATGGATCCGAAACATGGTCGCTGACTATGGGCCTCATAAGAAAGCTCAGAGTCACTCAACGGGCGATGGAGCGAGCTATGCTCGGGGTTTCTCTACGTGATCAAATCAGAAATGAGGAGATCCGTAGAAGAACTAGAGTCACCGACATAGCTCAGCGTGTCGCGAAGCTGAAGTGGCGATGGGCGGGGCACATAGTGCGGAGAACCGATGGACGTTGGGGTCTCAAGGTGTTAGAATGGCGACCCCACACCGGAAAGCGCAGCGTCGGCAGGCCCCCAACGAGGTGGACAGACGACCTCAAAAAGGTCGCGGGGAGCCGCTGGATCCAAGCGGCGCAAGATCGTGTGGTGTAGAGATCCCGTGAAGAGACCTATGTCCAGCAGTGGACGTCCATCGGTTGACGAAGAAGAAGAAGAAGAAGAAGAAAAAAAATTTAAAAATATTAATATCTAGCCTATAGATCTGTTGAAAGAGTGGTTTGAGTACGCTCCAATCCTCCTAACTTAAAAGGCGTCTTTGCTCAGAAGTAGACTAGTAAAGGCCGCTACGTAAAAGTTAACTAACCACTAAAAGTTACCAATAGTAATACCAGGTAGAAAAAAGATAAACTTATAACTGACATCACCCAATTGAGTCTGCTTGGATCTCCAAGCCGTTTAAACACACTATAAAGGAAGATGATAGAAATCTGAAAAGTTTTCACTTACAATAAATATTAAGAAAATAGAAAAACTTCTAAGATTTAAACAAACTTATTATATTGAGCAGCAAGTAGTTCACCCGAGGGTATAGACCCTGCCGCTCGATTTTCCGCACAAAGTCATGCTTTCGTAATGCGTTTTTAATGTTCTCATGTTCCTATAAATTACCATGGCTGCCCCTGGCCCAGATTGCTTTAATGCTTTAATAAATTAACTTGTAAACTCTTAATAATGTAACTTAGAAATTTTATATTGTTTCATTTAACTTCTCGAGTCTTCGTCCTAATTGTGAATTAATAAAAGTTATATCGAATATTTTATATTATAAACAATATTTATGATGATCGTAATAGACTTCTATCTAATACAAAACTTTATTCTCGTATGTATAATATAATATGATAAGAGCTTCAATAAGCAACTTCTACGTAGATAAATACATGAAGAAAAATTATGTTACTGTTCATTCTCTTCTACTTTCTCCGTACGCAAATCACATCGACCCGTTGCTGAATCAGCCTTGAAAAAGAGACAAATAAACACACTTTCGTATTTATAACATTAATATGGATATAAAACAGAAATACTAAAGTTACATGACTGGCCCGTTGGTGCAGTGGGTAGTGACCTTGCCTTCAGCTCCGCGGGTCGCGGGTTCGATTCCCGCCGAGATCCAACATTTTCTATAAAGAATGTGTATCTAAGTTTATATTTAAAATTACATATGTGGTATAACTACCAATTTTCCGTTACCCATAACACAAGTGTTAAATTACTTATTTTGGGGTCGGACAACGTGTGTGTAAGTGTCCCATATATTAATTATATTTTTTATAATTAATTAATATAAATGCCTACTAAACATTTAGTATGAAAAAGTGACAAGCTATTTTTAATTCATTTCATAGAACTCACACCATCGCCCGATGAGGACATGACAAACTCCACTGCATAAGATTTGCACGACATAAAATTCACGTCACCATGATAAAAGGAAGTATTTGATTATATATATCCCTTTCCGATCACATTGTGCAAACCACATCTTCTAACGCAATCTTAACCATGGGTGTAATATTGAATATAGAAATTAGAATATTGCATTTATTATTTTGTTGTATTATTTTATTTGCATCCTAAATAGTAGAAAGTTTACTACTACTCTGGAAAAAGATCATCAATTACCCCCAAGTATTAGAGACTAGTAAAGGACTGACGAAACTGTAACACCACGTATTATTAAGCAATAAATTCCGCCGACAAGTCCCAAACTGGACCATGAAAAAAGTACATAACTCCCCGAAAGTGACTTCAGTAAGATAAATGGAATTTTTGACAGCAATTTCCACTGAGGGAACAAAATTTGTGTTCAAATGTATTTTTTTTAGCTAAGCGGCTCTTGTAAAATTTATTCGTAAGATTTCGAGTAATATTATTCTTTATAACTCTCGCAGTTCATAAAATCTCGAAATAAATTTATGTAAAACAAAAGATTAAAGAAATATGCATTTCATAAATTTCCTGTACAATTTATCTATAATAAGAACAATGAAAATATTCCTTTTCAAGAACGTATTTTTGAAGGTGAAAATATTACCTTTCTGTATCAACATATATTAAAATTAAAAAACTAATATGGTTTTCTACTCGTCGAAATACAGAAACTGATAAAAAGTGCAAGATATCAATGAGAATAATATTAGGTCCTTACATATGAAATTGGCGTTTTGTCGTACTGGCCACTTTGATCTCAAATATTACCTTTATGGTTAGGAATTTCAAATTCAAATTCATACAGCTATTTACTCATGCATTTGTGTTTCAAACCCCCTAATTCATTTGTTTTTTTCTTTGTGTCACTCTGTTTACAAAATGGAAAACATGAAATATTGCGTTATTTACGAGTATGAGTTCCACCGTGGCACCAGTGCTGCAGAAACGGCTCGAAGGATTAATAATGTGTATAGTGACGGTGTCGCAAAAGAAAACATAGTGCGTTTTTGGTTCCAACGTTTTCGTTCTGGAAATTTCGACCTGCAGAACAAGCCTCGTGGACGGCCGGAGACCAAAGTTGATAATGAAGAATTGAAGGCTATTGTGGAAGCGGATCCATCGCAAACCACGTCCGAGTTAGCTGCAGGCTCCGGTGTTAGTGATAAAACTATTCTAATCCACTTGAAGCAAATTGGGAAGGTAAAAAAGCTTGAAAGGTGGGTACCTCATGAATTGAGTGAAGCAAACCGACAAACGCGCGTCGACTGCTGCGTTACGTTACTCAACCGGCACAATAATGAAGGAATTTTAAATCGAATCATTTCCTGTGATGAAAGTGGATCCTCTACGATATTCGGAAGCGCTCATCGCAATGGCTGAACCCTGGCGAACCAGCCAAATACTGTCCTAAGCGAAAATTGACTAAAAAAAGTTGCTTGTAAGTGTTTGGTGGACTAGTGCCGGTGTCGTTCACTACAGCTTTCTTAAACCTGGCCAGACGATTACGGCAGATATCTTTTGTCAGCAACTGCAAACCATGATGGAAAAGCTAGCTGCTAAACAACCGAGGCTGGTCAATCGCTCTAGGCCACTGCTGCTTCAGGACAACGCTAGACCACACACTGCACAACAGACGGCTACCAAATCAGAGGAGCTTCAATTAGGATGTCTTAGACATCCACCGTACTCTCCGGACCTTGCTCCAACAGATTACCATTTTTTTCGCAATTTGGATAACTACTTGCAAGAAAAAAAATTCAACTCCGATGGGGCAGTCCAAACCGCCTTCAAAGATTTTATTGATTCCCGCCTGAATGGTTTTTTTAGTAAGGGGATCAATGAACTACCTATGAGATGGCAAAAGTGCATACATACCAATGGTACATACTTTGATTAATTAAATATATTTCATTAAAAAAAAACGACTTTATGTTCCTCCCATAGAAAACGCCAATTTCATATGTAAGGACCTAATATTTATTTTAATAGTTTGCAGAATTACGCATTTTCAGCACTTAACTAAAGCCGAAAATCATCTGTAGTAAATAAAACTTAAATCTTGAGACTATGAGTCCATACCCAAATGAAAAATTAACAATTAATGAGATCAATTCGATTTTTTTTATTTCGATTTACATTGCGCTCGATCTCAATCAAGTGAAAAAAACTTTGCTCGCTTCTTAAATCATTAATATTCTATCTAAAAGCGGAACATTATACAAACATTACCCATATAATGGAATGCATAACAAATCCAAAATATTCGCAACATTCTTATACTTTCACTTTATCTGGCAAATGTTTAAAATTTGGTTTTCCGTTGTTCAGAATAATTTTTGCGATTTATGTGTGGATTATAAATTAAATAATGTATTTTCATTGTTTTATTTAGAAACAATCAACTGACCATTCTAATAGATATTATAAAATTATATTTTGTGTCCTCTTGTAGGCCTACCATGAACTTTTAGATAACGATTCAATTCAAAGTCAGTACCTAAGCCGAATCGCTTTCTTTTCGTACTATGAAGTGTGTTTGAAAGGGATAACGTTATATGAACTATATAACTCTGTCTCTTTTACTCACATGTCTTAGGACGCATTCCGAACGCTCAATCGGCAACGACTTAAAGTGTGCGTCTTTAAGACGTCATGGAATGAAAAACCAAATAATTTAGTTTACTTCTTCAAAGTCGCAATAAGAGTTCATAGTAGGCCTGCTGGACAGCAAATATGGGATAAATTGTTTGTTTCAACAAGTCGCTAATTGGAACATTCCTAAGATGATCGGTGATGAAGAACGATGATCACTGAGGTTCGATTTCACAGTTCATTCATTTTTACAACACCTCTATCCATCATATAGAGTTTTAAACCGTTTTGAATCAATTCATCGATAAATCAAACGTTACGCATACAACCCTGGTAATACCCCTAGTTCGATTATTCGGACTAATCAGACGATTTTCGCAGTCCAACGACAGCGACGTGCCTACGTGGAGCGCAAAACTGTTTACCTGAATGCTCATCGGCGATTCCGATGTACCATTTGAGGAATATCCCGTGACAATTGATACTTGAGGTTTTAATGCATCAATTTACAGAGGAAGGGAGAGAAAGCCTCCATTCAGAGAAAGGTCACCTGAATGAAAGCAGACACGAAGGTAACGAGTTATTTCTCATGAATCTAGTGAATACGGAATATATGTACTGGATTGTTGTGCCTTTACCATTAAGCCATGGTCTTGGTCAGGTTTCATCATGTACGAGTCCGGCATAATTACATTCTAGCTCCATTTATTATTAACTTTTTTACATATTATCACCCTTTGTGTAAAAACGGAAAATTTTTACAGGCGTAAGTCTAGTTAAGCAGATCCGGAATAACAGCTGGGAATTACTATATTTATATATTCGGATCTCGAACAGCATTACATAACGTGCTCGACCATGTCTTTCTATTCAAGTTGGTAAGACGGGTAATCGATTGCCCAGAGTTACTACAAAAAATTAACTTAAAAACTTCATCTAAACTACCAAGGCAATCAAAATATTCGCCATTTGCTAGAAGCTCGGCAAAAAGTAACCTGTTCCACCACGCCACCTTGAACAGAATACAACGTCGCTATACCTATTTACCAAAAGAATTAGATGTAGACATATTTAGCGATAGCATACATACTTTTAAACATAATATAATTAAATTTAAAAGAATGAATTAAGTAGATAATATTTTTATAATTAGTATAATATATATCTTTTATTTTATAATACCCTAAAATTATGTACGCGTCCCTCTTACATGCCGTGGTAACCTATAATTAAGACTACATTTAATTAATTAATTAAGTAGCTTGTAGAGTATTTTGTAGTATTAAAAATGTAAATCTTGTTGGTTATCCTAATAAAAAAAAAAAAAAGATCATAATATTCTTAAATTTCTCTTTTCTTCGCGAAGCATATACAATGCTATTTTATACAATCACAAAACCATTGTGATTGCCAACAAATATATATTTATCGGAAAACTAAATTGAAAGACTTATGTCAAAAGTTTGATTGCAACTACTACTAAGCGCTCGTTGTAAAATATGGCAAAAAGTTGAATGGCGCAGAAAGTTTTTGGCTTCTGTTGCAAGATATCAGATTAATCCATCTAATCCATATATTTCCAGTGTTACTTATATAATACTAGTTGTGCACGTATTCATATATTCGCATGTATTTCAATTAATTTACATAGAACTATAATAAAAACTATTAATTAAAACCTTCCTCAAAAATCGCATTATTTGTTAGTAAAACCGTCCGAAAATCTGTCGAGTAGATTTTGAGAAAATCGGTCTCAGACAGACAGCTTTTGGGGATTTTGTTTTATAATATTTATAGATAACACTCCTTCATTATTTTTCAAAGTTTTCCGTTACCCAAAAAAAAATATTAGCAAAACACTTCCAAATACTAGCAGAACCAATTGGTTCAGTAAAAGAATAAATAAAATAAATAATATACTTTTTATATCAGAAATTATGAACATACCATGTTTCAAAAAAATATATATGTGAAAATTTATCCCTATTAGAATCATAATTCTACTGCCCTTATCCCACTTATGATTTGGCTAAGTATTTTACGACCGGCCGCCTGCCTGACCTAAACTTACCTTAGTCGCCTTTTACGACACCTCGGTAAGAAATAAGGGTGGTCTATTCTATGCAGCCGGATACCACACGGCATTTACCTTAGTCACCTCTTACGACACCTCGGTAAGAAAGGAGGGTGGTCTATTCGATTCTGCCGGATACCACACGGCGGAAAATTTATCCCTATTAGAATATCACCATTTATATATATATAAATGGTGATATTCTAATAGGTACATATATCTACCTATAGAATTTAATATTACACCACACAAATAGTCGATAAAAATAGTACATAAAAGATTTAGCAAAAAAAATCCTTTGATGATACAATTCAACCTTTCGCCACCTAACGTTAGTGCTAACACATGCATCTAATGGCATTTCCCCGGCAAATACTCGACAATACGAGCGTATTGGCATCTGGAACAACTTCTTGCTGAAACAATCGAGATAACAGAAGCACAAGAATATGTATGTGACGTCTAAATAATAACCTTCCAGCTTTATATTTTATGTGTAAATTTTCCATAACGTTTAAGGAAACAAATTATAAATTTAAGTAAAATTCTTAATTTTATATACACGCTATATATTAGCTTAGTAAAGGGCATATAGCGTGACTATATTTTTTTTAATACCAAAACAACAACAAATATAAATTTAGCTTCCTGAAGTATAATTTATTACAATTATAAACTTCCAAAAAAAATCACTAAATTGTCATCAATTTGATGATTTTGATATTGTACCAAAACTCACTAAAATCGTCACATACAATATCTTAAATTTAGATTATTAAAAAAGGTACATTTTGTTAACAAGAGTAAGATCCAAATCTATATAAAAGTTTTAGGTCAAAAGTTTAAAACAAACATGTACCTTAAAATGTTCAACTTTCATTAGAATATTTCATTTATTACTTACCCTCAAGAAGCCGGAAATTAACAATGATGGTAAAGTTTATCCTTTCCAGTTGGATTTTTGAAGGGGATGAGACGTGACCTGGCTCTTAACCCCATTACGAGCAGACCCATTCTGACAATGAGATATTAAAGCCCAATTAAGGCAATGACCGTCGGCTCATTGACTATAAATTGGTGTTTTAATTGTCTCTTTTCCGATCGTTATTAATTTACTCAAACTAAATTCTATTCAATAAAGGGAATATATTCTCAGCATCTTCAACGTTTATCATGTATTATTATTTATTGTTGCGTGAATGTTTTTTAAGTACTTTTTTTGCATAGAACTGTTAACATATTAGTTAACATAAGTAGTTTGATACTGATTACATAACTTAATAGGTACAAACGAGTGCGTCATTAGACCACATAACGCGCCTTTTTTATGAATCATTTTATTTAAAATAGCCGGTCATGTTTAACTTACAACGGTTGGTAAGATAGGGAAAACTAGTCCCTAAAGCAAGCCCAGTGGTAACAGTTTTGTCTGTATGTAAATAGGATCGCGTGCGTCCCCTCCAATTAAAGGGTAGGTAGAGTGCGACGAGTGTACGTAAGCAGGTCGACGATATGACGCTATAACATACGGCTTTTAAACAGGACTGCCTCCGTTCATGAGTTTTTAGTTTCATTTACGTTACACACGATATAAGTTAATAATATTTTAATGAATAATCATAGAGCACTTGAATTGCTATTAATTTAATAAGTAACTATTGTTGAACTAATACTTATTGTTTTACCATAAAATTCCGTAATCCATACTAAACCAGTCTACAGAAAGAAATTAAGTATAAGAGATATGCTTATATGTTAAGCCTACTAAAAATTTGAAGATTATTTGGATGATAAAAATGTCTGGATTTGAAAATCCTTTAAGCTTCATACAAGATTGCGGTTTAATTATGTAAAATCGAAAATGTCTTAAAAAATTTCCGCCGACTTTTTTTGCTGGTTCTTCTCGTTAAGAACAACATTCCGAACCAGTTGTAGCATTGATCATATTGATCCTTTACGATTTAAAAGTGCTCGAAAGAGCTACGATTATTTTTTGCTATCCCTCGCTTTCCTAATACCTGCTCTTCACTATCGGCGATAATCGTATGGTAGTCTGTAATCGATATATTCATCGTGCATGTGTCCAATCGATCGTCCGCATTTTCACACGATACATGCGATCATAGGTCTCACCCAGCGATTCCCTTTGATGCGTTTCCGAAAACCGACAATTCTCGTGGCGTTGGCGATTGTAGGCAATCATAAACGATTAGCGAGTACAGCTGCTTATCTCTCTATACGATCATGCTCGCGCTTAATCGTTTGTAATCGCCGATTATAAAGAGGATTATACTGTTGGCCATAGATATCAAGGTATTCCAACAAAAGATGTTCCTGTGCCGATTATTACAATCGGCATCTTACGACTTTTTGCAACCTTTTTTAATCTCTTTCGTCTATCTGCCTAATAGATGAATCTATCAGTTCTGCATCTATCGATGTGTATTCGCAATGTCAACACCTTTAAAAGTCAAAGTTGTTTATTATTTCTGATTCCAAGGAATGAACATAAAATTAATTTTCTGCAAATTAATAAACATATTACTATACTAATGATAATAAAGCATATAGATACAATGTTGCGATGTGTTTCTGTTTGAGATGAAACTTTCTGTTGTAGCTAGCGTATTTCGGAACTATTAAAAACGAAAGCTTCAGATAAATATACATAACAAAACTACACAAAACAAATAAACTTTATGTCTTATGCAGGTAAGTATAAATAACATCGTAATAAAAAGCCAAGCCAAGAGATAGTAGAAAAAACGTATTATGTTTATCCGACATTGTTACACAAAACAGTTTCGTATGAGATTTTCATTAAAAATATTTCATCTATGAAATACATGAAGCATATTCATACAGTATACTGTACTTAAAGGAAAAATATGGTAAAAAAATACAATTAAAATATTAAACAGTAAATTTAAATATTATCATGGAAGCTGAGTGGACATTTCGTAATCCCATATAATGGTGTTTGCGGTCACATTTTCACGAGACTTAATTGCTCTAATCTGGCGGTTTCTAATAGACCGTGACCACTATAATTAGATTTTGGATATAAGTACTCGTAAATTTATGGATTGTGACATGTGTGAGCTGTAGACCTACCATGAACTTTAAAAAAAAAAATTCAAAGTCAGTACCTAAACCGAACCGCTTTCCTTTCGTACTATGAAGTGTGTTTAAAAGGGATAACGTTATATGAACTATCGATAACTCTGTCTCTTTTACTCACGTATTTTTAGGATGCATTCCGAACGCTCATTCGGCAACGACTTAAAGTGTGCGTCTCTAAGACGTCATGATATGAAAAAGCAAAACAATTTAGTCGACTTCAAACAAGTCGCAATAAGAGTTCGTGGTAGGCCTGCTGCTATGAAAATGCAATCTGCTCTCAATCCTTATTCTACTTATATGTGGACCTACCATATCTATATTTCAAATTTTGGGCAAGCATCTCTGTTTTTTTTAAACTTATATGCCTTATTAAGATAATTATTTCTTTGCACATATATCATTTATTTGGATTATGAGCTACGAGTATATAAATCAAGCCAATTCCTCGGATACGTTTCCCAAAGTAAACCAAAGCAAAACCAAAACACTGAAGCAGTATGGCGGGTCTAAGCTCTTTTCCGTATTTTTCAATGAAGGAATAGGTTTTTTAAGAACTTTGGAACACACACGTTTATTTTTATTTTTTTTTATTTTAGCATGAATACGGAATACCCTGGCAGCGTATTGTTAATGTTAGGATAGAATAAAATTCAGAACCCTAGTTGTACACGTGAATGATTTTCAGTGACTAGACAAGTATAAATATTACAAATAAAAAAAATTGTTATCAGCAATACCCAACCCATACATACAGATTCGCAAGCCTATGTAGCATTTTTAGTCGACCCGTATATCAAAACTATTGTGCTCAACAAAGAAATCAGACCGTCGATTCTGCCTGGCTCAGTGAACTTTTGTAAATCACTTTATTTTTACGGATCTTATCGTTTTGGTGTATAAAATCAATAATTTATGGAATAAAAGTGATATTCTATAAAATGTTCCAAAAAGTTACAAATAAAATGTTAATTGTTCCTTAGTTGTATTTCATCATGTGAACTCTCTCTATGTGAATGAAGTATATTTATATATTTTCAAACCTATTTTGTTTACATAGTTCCGCTTGAAAACAATGCCAGAAAAACGATTATAATGTCATTTTAAAATCAGGGTTGATCTCAATAAATAAATTTTCGATTAATGAACTTAACCTCCACAAGGCTCAAATTAAGAGACGTCTGATCAAACAATTATAGAACTAAATTGAAAATGTAATTGGATTTTCTCCGTTTATTTATTTTTCATCATTTGTATAATGTGAATGACGCAATTTTGGAAAGAGAAAAATAAATTCGATTAATGGTTGTTAATAATTATGTGTATAATATAGAGAAATAATTGTAAAAATAGCATATAAACGAATCGTTAGAATCAACATATAACTGACATACTTACTGAGAGCTAATAGTTAGATGAATCCCAGTTTTATTCTAAGAAGGCTGATAAACCGCAAACTCACACATTGATAAAAGAAAATCATTCAGCCATTGGGAAGCAAGGTAATTGCTTCCGTAATAATTCATAATACTGAAGAGGGAATCTCCATGTTGAAGCGCACACTCGACCTACTTTAACAATACGTGCTTTATATAATTATTAAGCATAATTAGGCCATGATAGCTGATTGGGGTGATATGTGACTCTTAACAGGAGGTCACGATTTGAAAACCCGGGCAGGTGGCAATGAGTTTCTTTTAGTGACTGATTTATATTTGAAATATACCACGAGCTTTTTGGTAAAAGAAAACATACGATGTTACCTTTGTTAGGAAACCTGCACATCTTGTGAAAAGTAAAACCTATAAAAACATTACATTGCATAGTGGTTTTAAGCTCCAACCCTTCTCTAAAAAAAAGGAGAATAATTACTGTATAAAATAAATTTAATATATTTATAGGTTTTTTAGTTGCAACAGGTCAGTTATTTGTAATAATTACCTCAAGTAAATAGACTACAACTATATGACCAAAACGATATCTTTCCTTTGTGCTTTAGAAGAGTTTAGGCTATCGGTTCTTATCAATAAAGTTTTATATTAACTTTAACCTAAGCAGAGCTTATTCTATTTTCATATAGTGATTCATAATTATATGAAAATTTGCAATGGAAATGAGATGTCAATCGATTCGTGGTTGCCGGTCACATTATATACAATTATAGGCAGACCTTAATTAAACACCAGTAATAAGCAGTCCAAAGAAAACTAAGCATATAATGATTGATAGCAGTCAACCATTAATAAAACAACTTTTAAATGTGTTGGAATAAGGGATTTATACAACTGCTTAAAAAAACTCTAAAACGACTGCCTAATTATTATATTATAAGAGTTGTGATATGGTTATCAATTAACGAATCCTTAATGAACATATTGATATATTATTTGTAAAAATGGAACACGTATTAATCTTATATATTAAAAAAATTGACTATATCCTTATAGCCTCCGAAACGTCTGGAACGATTTTCATTAAATTTACAGATAATTTTTAGACTGATCCAGCTGATGTACCTGTAAAGTTTGGTAGCGATCGGAGCTTTTTTTAACTGTTAAGGTCCGTTTATAGAGGAATTCGAAATCAGACTGAGCAACATCAACGCGTGACCGGACAGCTAATAATATTTATTTTAACTTTTTAAATAAAATGTAGTATTATTTTGCCATAGTCACTGAAAAGTCATTTAGTAATGGAAAAAAACTGATGCCAGCATGAAACTGATAAGTTATTTCAACCGTAATTCTATCCTTTCATGGAGGAAGAATTGCGGTCAAATAGCGTTGAATATTCCGAGCCGTGTGTGCCGTCACTGATGCATGTTTCGGGTTTTCAAGTGATACGAATGTCAAAAATGGAAATTTCGTTAAATTTTAAATACAAGCTAGTCTGAACAGTATTGTGAACAGTGAACATTGCCGAACAGCTTTACAAATCAGAACTGTGACATCTATAACACTCTTGGCTGGGAAATTTAATTTTTGAATTCATTTACAGTTTTGATAGACTCTGTAATAGCAAAGTAACAAATAAAAAGTCTGAAAAATTGATACAGACAAAACTATAACTAGCTATGACTGTCCAGTCAGTGCAGTTTGCAGTGCCAGCTCTACCCTAAGCTACGCGGGTCGCGGGTTCGATTTTAACCAAGGCCCAAATTTATCATTAAAAAATAAATTGTCGGTTCGAATCTGGGTTTATATATTTGCCAGTTGTGTGTCACCCAATACACAAGTTGTCCCATATATTTATTTATTATAACTTTTTATATTTTACATACAAAGAAAATTTACAAGCATGGTAACAATATGTTTGCTGCATATTTTTCATGTTGTGTGTTTATGTGTTTGCGGCATTTTAAACTTAGATCCACCTTAATTTGAATTTAAGTTTTTATACGCATTAGCATATTATATCCCAGGAACTCCTTAAGATATACAGGTTCCATACCAATATTTTCTTATTCATACACTAAGGTGTTACTTTACGGTGCTCCATAAAACAAAAGTAATTACAATTTTGCTTTGAAAAACATGTTTAAAATAGAGTGTGATGTCCGTGTTCATACCTTACAGTGTACTATTTATATCGTACACATGTTTCCTAATAATACATAATAACTACATAAACAAAGTAAGTACTTTAGATTTTGTATTAGATTAAATACTAAATACTAGGTGCCCTTTAAGTCTCTATAAAATGTACTTCTCATAAGTATTTAGGTATTGATTCTTTTTTTAGTAGCACTTACATTTTCTGCGTACATTCCACTCTAAGTGGGGTAGGCACAACATGTTTTAAACATGTTTTGGGTGGTTAAATTACGTGGGGCCGCCTACCTGACGTCAACTTACCTGAGTTGCCTTTAACGACACGTGTCGTCTATTCTACTCAGCCGGATACAATTTTTTACTTACACCTACGTACCTATAGTAAAATATTTTTTAGGGAACAGGGAATCGCATATCTTGTAAAACACTCTTGACGTGCGAGAGCTATTAAAAATAATGTAAAGGAAAATTTTTAAAGTTAGGGCTATATTTTCGCTTCAATCTCTAAATTCAATTCAAAATTCATTATTTTAAAACTATTTACTACAATATATTTTTCGAAGAATACTCAGAAAGCTATGGAGACGTCGATCAATCAAAATTGCAGATCATTTTTCTACTTTATGATGGCCATAACATTTCAATATGCCGCGTTCTTCAAATATCTGGGAAACGGTCGCATTCTTCGGCCTTCGTAGAGCTTCCCCAATAAGCGTTCCATAAGAACAGTCGATTAACTTTTGACAAAAGAATGAGGAGTTTATTCAGTATCCCATTATGAATAAATATTATGAGGAAGAATAAAGTTTGTTTAAAAATATATTTAAAAAATGTGTATGAATGAAATGAAAGAACTCGTTAAATATCTAATGATCATTAAAATGTTCAATACAGCTTGCCGATACCTTGCTATTTTAAACAGAACTGTTTGATTGAAAGAGTACAAAAAATATCGTAGTTACCTTTTATATCTTAAAATTCTCTGAGTAATCCGAATTTCACTATTATTATCTAATTATCTTATATCTTTAAATGAGCTTATCTAGTGTATAAATATAAATAACCTGAAGTTCGAAAATGGCTCCAAAAACTTTTTTGTGAAATGGAATGTATAGGGAGTTTCGGGAGCGATAAATCTATTTTCTAGATCTAGCTATTTTGAGAAATATCGTTCTATCCCTGTTTTCAGGCACTGAAAAACTGATACAATATTGTTAGAAATAGAAGGGTTAATTTCGCTGTAATTTGCAAAGTCATAATAGCTCATTTGGGATCGGCGGTCTCAAAGTGAAAATAGATTTTCTAAAAAAATTTACGTTCCAATTTTTCCGACAATTTGGGTAAAAACCCAGAGCTAATCATAATTCCAATACCAATTACAAATGTTAGACGGTGAATTTCAGAGAAAGACTATACTAATGGAGTTGTACATAGTTGAGAATGTCATAATTTGAGTGGGGTAACTTTTTTATGACCACACGAACAACACCGTGCGTGAACTCGTATACGTTTTGGAAAGTATTACAAACACCGCTATTAAAACGTCAATTTGTACGAATAATTCACACTTACTCAGGAATAAATTACAGTTTACCACTTACTAATTAAACTTATGGACCGAATACACTTGAAATGCTTCCATTTTCTGATGTTCGCTTAAAGTTAAATCGTAACATTTGAAATTTTCAGTTGACTGATGGAATGATTAGCTTTTAGTTTAATTGATACGATTTACATTACCTTTGACCATTTTAGCTTCGAGCAATGAAATGTAAAATTATTAATTAGTTGACTATCACTAGTTAACTATCACAAATGGATGTTAAATTTATTCATTCTAATTTGATGATCGGATTCACAACATAATTAGACAAAAAGAAATTCGTTAAAAAAAACAAATAAGCGGAAAATATATCTACTTCGAACTTGTATATTTTTAGTGTGCTATATTTATTATATTTAAATTCTATTAATATTTTCTTTTTTTTTTAGCGCTTGCTATTACATCAGTATCCTACCTAGTGAATCCTACAGCCGCTTTAAATTAAATTTTGTTAGCTTATTCCATGCTAAAAAAGATAATACAGACTCTCACAGGTAAAGATTATTATAAAACTAATATTATCGAAATCAATGTCGTAATTTGCTTTTGAAGCCGAAATGGAAGAAAGTAATTATGCAACATAATCTCCAAATTTGTAATATCTATTAGTTAATTGTTAGCTAATTTATAGGTATAATTAGGTAACAATTACACCATTGTGTAACTGTGTGTGTAGTAACTGGCAACTGGGCCAAACGACATTAAATCATTGCAAAGTTTACGAGGATGACTTGATGCATTTATTTTCAAACAAAGATGGAAAAATGCACAAAATTACTGATTTTTACCAGTTCAATTCATTTTTCCATTTCTTACAGCACTGTAACAAACCAATTAATCAGTTATCAATTCAACTGTTCTGCACAAACGTGCGGGCGGATGAAACAACCTCCGAGACCTGGGCCCGTCGTCTTGGCGTCTCAACCTACCTTATGCGGCCGTCAGCTGTATGCGGTCCGGCCTCATGAATAACTGCGTGTATATGTGTACGTGTGTGTGTGCGCTTGTATGTACTTGGCCGATTCCCGAACCCGTTGGCTCGCCTCAGCAGTCTTCCACGGACACGTAATGTCTATTTCTCCCGGAGTATACACTTCACTATATCGGTTAAATAACACAAATAACACGCGGTGTGCACACAACCTTCGTAAGGTCACACGTTATTGAATCATCCCTATATGGGGGAACAGTAACCCCAGCGCGAACTAAAACCGCGGACGGACGCGTCTTCTCACACGTTTTACTGGTTAAAACGCGTCACTAAATACTTATATCAATATCAAAAGTTAATACAGTCGTGGCACTACTGAATATAACACCCGAATAACGCAAAATTACACGTGCGTGTTGTAACAGAATGCCGTATACAGGCGCGCGCGGCTTCTTTCTGTCGTGTTCGAAACATCACTAATTAAAGAACCACACCCAAAACGCATAATTACACGTGTGCGTTATACCATAAAGACCTATACAGGCGTACGCGCTTCCTGTCTTTATAGTATCCGAAACATTACTAACTATCGGCGCTCGCGTCAACGATAGAATGCACAAAGGTCGTTGATCCGGCCGGTCGCGCCGCTTCGCGCGCGTCAATTTAAACAAATCATCAACAATTTCAACCGCTATATGATTTTAACAAGTTTGCGTGTTATCCTCATCTATCTATTAGATATCTTAGAGAAATATTCATTTTAAGTATTTAAATTTGAATGTAATTTTATATTTTTACATGCCTTTACGATAGTGACTTTTTTAAATTCTTTATTATATTAGTATGAATAATATATATCACTAGGTGACCGGCATAAGTTGTTTTGCCATATAAATTATTTCTAGGGAATTTTTGTATATTTTTAAATAAAAAAAAATAGGAAAAAAAGTTAGGGATGGACAACCCTTATCACTTAGGGTTATGAAAAATAGATAGTTACCGATTCTCAGAACCACTGATCGTTATCATCTTCCTGCCCTTATCCCACTCTTAAGTGGGGCGGCACAACATGTTAAAAACATGTTGTCACATGACTTGGCTACGTATTTTATGACCGGCCGCCTGCCTGACGTCAACTTACTTTAGTCGCCTTTTACGACACCTCGGTAAGAAATGAGGGTGGTCTATTCTACTCAGCCGGATCCCACACGGAGATCTCGGAACTACTGAATATGCATATAAAATTTCATAAAAATCGGTCAAGCTTTTTTGGAAGAGTATGATATTTAACATTGTGAAACGAGAATTTGATATATAAAAGTATATTATTAATATTTTATATATAAGAATAATATTACTAATAAATACAATAGTATTTATTAGTAATTATTAGTAATATTAATATTTCAATATGTAATGGTTTATAAAATTAATTAACTAATCAACAAGCAATCTGGGTCAGTGGTAGCCATGGTGATTTATAGAAACATCTGAACATTAAAAACACATTATGGGAACATGACTTTGTGCGAAAATTGAGTGGTGCGGTAGCGGTTGTAACCTCGATAAATTATGTTGCTTCGTAGAAACACGTAGAGGCACGTACATACACGAAGCTTTCTGTTCACAATAACATGTTTCCGGTGAAGAAAAATTTAATCGAACATATATTAAACAAGTATGAAGAAATCTAAGCTATGTGTAAAATAATAACCGAGTTCTTTGTCACCGTATTTATATTTTACCTATAGTTTACCTTTTTTGTACTTTAATCACAAATTATACTATTTATTTATGGATTTAGACTATCGTGTTATTCAGTTGATATATAGAAACTCGCTATACTCACGTCTCATTCCATCGGATGAGCCTGACTAGTTTAAATCCCATACAGGGCCCTTATTGAACCGACTCAGTTTCCGCCGCATAAAGAGCTCATGAGGACCATATACTCTTTGACCGATAGTATGGTTCTTTTTAATTTTATCATGGGTGCTATAGTTATATGACATTTTATTGTTTTTTCCAAAATTCCAATTTCCTGGGAGGTCCAAAAAAATAAAATTAAGCCCAACATTTCCCCCGCATAATTAAATTTGGACGGAATCCAACATCTACGAACAAATGATTTAAAAGGAAAGCTTAGCTATGAGAGAGTATTATAACAAGTTTTATGGAACTCACTTATTTTGAATGATAGCTGAGCTCAACCATTTAAAGTGCCTTTCCATTTCCTTTATAAATTACCTCAATTTTACAGCTTTTCTCTCCTTATATTCAAGTGACACCCCAAAAAATATGTTTTTCTTTCTCTTTACAAAAAGCAGATGTGGTTATTATTAAAAACAATTTTCTGAGAATAATAAAAGTGCAAATGCAAGTAACCTTAGTCTGCCAAAAGTATAATACTTACTTGCATTTTAAACTCTGAGGCATTGAACTTGATTTTAATAACTGAACATTTTCAAACGATAAAATCCCAGTTGCCACTTAGAAGAAAAGCAAACAGTTAGCAATTCTTTCGTAGAATATTCTATTTAAACTTTTTTAACGTAAATGTTTCTAGCTTAAGTGACGCTTAGTTAGTTAATTTTATTTCCTATAATATACTATAAAAATTTAAACTCCAAATTTTATACATTTAAAAGCCGAAACTTTAAAAAGTTTTAAACTTGAATAAATCACTACTAACTGAATCAATTGTAGACATTTATTTTTATGTCAAAATTTAGCTTTTATTTATTTTAAACGCTGTCTGTGTTAATATTTAAAAAAATAAAAAAAATATATTGAAAACTTTTTAAATTTTATATGATTCAATTACAAGTTACCTTTATAAACGAACAAAGGTTAAAACACCAATATAAAACTAAATTTACCCAAGTAAGTGTTAGAGTTTTATAAACTAATTCAAATAATGTATTTGCGATAATTGTTAAACAACGTTGATACAATTTTGCAACAGGATCGAGTAAAATTCAGTCATTTAGAACCTGCGTGCGTTATATATGATATTAAGTCAGTTCTGTCCATTATTATTAATAGTTGTTAATAGCCGCTATGCTTTGCCGAATTTATTTCAGGCTCGTAAACCCCAATAATTCATTTATAAAGGGTAGCATTGTCCAAAACTACTTAAAAGTTAATGAAGTAACACTATGTATTAAAACAGTCGACAGAATGTTGTCGCATATGGCTTAAAATATTATATAAGAACAAGAATGTCATTATCTATATACTTACGCTACTATTCGGTATAAGAATACGGTTTCTTGTATTCAAATTCAAATTCAAAATATTTTTTATTCAAGTAAACTTGTAAACAAGTGCTTTTAAATCGTCAACTGCTGGTTCGGAAAGCTGTTCCTACCGAGAGGAACCAGCAAGAAACTCGGCGGGTGCTCTTTTCAAAAAATAATTCTTATCACTAGTTACATATAGTTATTAATGTCGTGTACAGAGTTGAAGAGAAGCTATATCCACGCATTCTTATCGTTTAGGTAATCTTCGGTATAATTCAGTCCAATCAATCCGTTCAGTAGTAATGAACGACACGGGTTCAAACCTCAGGCAGGCTCCAATGAGTTTTTCTACCTGAAACCTGCATATCTCTAAACAATTCTTGGGATATGTGTAACCTATCCATCCTCTTTGGAGAAGCGTGGTAGGTCTCCAGAAACGGAGAGAAGAGGCCTACGCCCAGCAATGGGATAGTAACAGACTTTACTTTTCTTTAATCATTTCAGTGCAATAGTATAAGACGATACGAGTAACTATTGTTGAGCTGGTGATTTCAACATTTTTTCAGTAGCAGCCAAAAAAACTAAACGAATACTAATTAATACAATACAAAAGTAATAATAAAATTATTTTGCTATAATCCGCGATACAATTGTATCGCGGATTATAGCAAAATAATTTTATTATTACTTTTGTATTATGGATCTCCGCAAAGTAACGCCTAATTCTATAAATTATTTAATACAATACACTTTGTGCATTACAAAATAAGGCAACGTTGGGTAAGCGACTTCTGTCTTCTGTCAATACCTAGAATCAGACTATTTTCACCTGCGTACCGAAACTTCGTGTGAATTGTGAATAATAATAGATAATGTTTATCGGAACCCGAAACCCCGTTTTACATCCTAGATGAAATGTACCCATTGTTATGGTTTGCGGTATGATTCAACTTCACACCAAGATTTATCGTATTCGTTATCTGACAAGCATTCAAACATATTTCTTGATTTATTACATTACTTAGTAAGGGTCGAATGATTACGCAACTCGTAGAACCACTAGCACCTATGAAAAACTTTTTCAAAAAGGATAGCTCTGAGCACAGGAAAATTTTCAGAATAATAAAACGTTCTCCTATATCATTGATAGCTGCGTGCAGCTTCGCTTTCGTGAAAATGTGTGTGTCACAAAGTTTTTCGCGCGTAAAAAAGTGAAAGTCCTATCACAATCAGTTTAGCTGTTTCGCAGAATGTAGTATTAACCTAAAACTTCCGGAATAATAAAACTATATTTTAGTAAAACCCGTACAAACAGACAGACAGCTTTTGGTGACTTTGTTTTATATGTATAGATAAACAATTTTTTTTTATTATTACAAACTTTGAATTATAAACGTAAATGCCTTTCGAATCTGGGCTAAAACAGATTTTCTCAAGCGAGTAACCGCAAAAACCTATACAATTCGTATTAAGAGTTGCAAAACTCAATAACAACTTGTGTAAAAGCCGTTATTACAACTAATAGATTTCCTGTATTTGTTTTATTTGATTGCTCTGCCTTGGGTTTACGGTGGAATTTAAAGTTAAGATCACTGTATATTCTACTTGTAGAATTAATTAAATAAGTTGCCTGCATTTCATTCATAAGCCAAAGGACGCATCGAAAGGGCGATTAGGATAAATTTTACACAGTGGTTATATGTTATGTATTAAAGCAAACTATTTAAAAAAAAATAACTGAAATATCAAAATATATTCGCGAACGTTATGCTACGTGATCCCTATGGATTCATGTGCAGTCTTAAGGTTAAGTATAATAGTTGCAAAACTAGTGCAAACTTTTAAATGCTTTATAATATTTTTAAATACTTTATTATATTAGTTAGTTAGTTAGTAGCGGCCTGTTACAATCCTACTGCTGGGAATAGGCCTCCTCTCTCCGTTTCTGGAGAGAAGGGTTGGAGCTAAGACCTACCACGCTGCTCCAATGCGGATTAGTAGGTTACACATATCTCCTGAATTCTTTAGAGATATGCAGGTTTCCTTACGATGTTTTCCTTCACCGAAAAGCGTGTGATAAATTGCTTAATTATAAATTAAAAAAATACTTAACTCCGACTCTCTGATGAACCTGTAGTCGCTTAAAAAAGATTTGGGTTAATGGAAACACAATAAGGACCTTCCGGATTCAACGAATGACGTGCCAAATATGTATATGTCAAATCTAACGCTTTTGAGGCAATATTGACTTTTTAGGCTATAATGCTAGAGCGCTGTAGGAGCGTTTTTAAAAAGGATTAATGTTACAAAGTAACATCAAAAATCTTTTTTCTTTTACAATTTACCAACGCCGAAATCAAAAATAATTTTAACTATTTCTTAAAACATGAATAAAGTAATGTTGCTCCTTTTATTTTGGTTCCTCTAGACGATAACGTAATATGAAGACGAACCTTGCGATTTCGTAAAATTATGCATAAAATGTAATAACAAATTAATATAAAAATATATATTCTAAACCTAGACTTCAACATTTTTGTACCTATAGAAGCAAAATCGAATGGCAATTCAATTGTGAACGAATCGAATGAACGATATATGCAAAAGAGAGACCAATTTTCGACACCAATCCTGAATCCTCTTTTATTATGAAAGGGTAGCACTGCGCATATATCACCTCTGATGCATGTTTCATTTTCGTTGCCTAATAAAATTTAGCTAGCAATATGCTAAAAAATACGTACTACTATCAGTTATTTTAAATCAATAATCTTACTTATAAAATCCCTTTAACATGGTTAAGCAACCGCTTGTTATCACACTGCTGGGATTGTAGTGTTTTTTGGAGAGAAGGATTAGAGCTCAGACCCACCACGCTGCTCCAATGCAGATTGGTAGGTTACACGTATTCCCAAAATTCACTTGAGATATGCAGGTTTGCTCACAACGTTTTTGTTCGCTTAAAAGAGTCATAAATTGGAATTATCAATGAGATACATAAATTTTAACAGAAACTCATGGGTTCCTGCCTGGGGTTTGAACCTGCGACTCTCTCGCAAGAGTCGCAAAGTCCTACCGCTGGGCTATCAAAGCCCAGAAAAAATCCTTGATAGCATATGAATGAAATCGCAATGATAATGATCATGGTTTAGGTAAGTACTATCCCCTAACTAGCTCCTAATAGCCAACAATTTTTATAATTAAACTATAAGCCCAATAAAAATATAACTTCGAGGCTCTAATCGACCTCGATCGCCATAACCCTCACTTATAACATCAGAAAGAGAAAAACAGAAATGAAAGCTTTCTCCACATTTAAGAATGCATACTGACCCAGTTTAAAAACTTTACTGTACATATTATAGGAGCAGCTAGTTGCATGCTAAAATCCCGTATCGTGTTTACTGCCTATTGCGTGTTTCGCGTTTTCAGGTCGCACGAATGTCAAAAAATAGAAACCAATCAATTTTTCATTTCTTTGCTCTGACGTGAGATTTTTATACTAGAAGCACACGAACTTGATAAGGGGCGCTTTTATTTATATAAATCGACTTTTTTATTAATTACGTTCATCATTAATCTACTTGTAGCTAAGGCGGTACTAAACTAATAGCCAAATATGTTGTGGGAAATTATGAAATATGTGCCAAAGTCAAAGTTATGAACACGATGATTGGATATTAATATGGAGGCCATCCGTCGAAGGTTTTTGTAGGTTTTAACGCTTTGGATATTTCCCGTCTCCGTTTATTTTTGAGAACAAGTAAAATCGTTGTTTCCGGTTCTTGTCATCAGTTTCTGATTTATTATTTTAGCGGCAACGGATAGCGAAAAATGTGGATAAATATATCAAAGATAACGTAGTGAAATACCGGAAATCTAATATCTCCAAGAAAACAAACAATAACCTAAGCAATTAAGATATTGTCAGTCTCATTGACATATTAAATAAATACAGAAAATAAAAACAACTTTGATCAATAACGTACATATAAACTGCCCATTATATTAAACAAAAAGGTTTGTTACAACATGCTCAAAAACCGATTTTCAATCAACCCCTTATGATTCCCCCTTATGAACCCCTTATGTTCACAAATAAAAACATTTATTTTTAATTAAGTCAAATCTTAAATAATTAAAATTATATTAGCTCAATTTTTAAGGAAATATTTGGAAACATGAGCAAGTAATAGACGATAGGTTAAACAACTATAGATTTTTTTTTGCCTGCTTCATACACATTGGCTTTGCATGCATTCACCTAACCCGTGCGGATTATAGCAAAGTAGTTAGTTCTGTTATATTGCTTAACTATAGATTATTTATAGAAAAGAGTTCATTTAAAATAATTTATAGAAGAAAGGTTTTGATCGGCTCTGTATATGATAATTTTTTCAGCGCTTTATCACTGTTTACAAAGTCAAATTATTGTGTAGAATTTATATTGTAAGATCACTAAGCATATATGTACTATATATTATTAATTGATAAGAACTGTACCGAACCACTACCTGCAACTTTAACAACTTAGGGAAAGTTCGCAACAACGGCCAACATCATTTTACCGATATAATGGCGAAGTAAAGTATGATACACACTTAGTACACGTGATATATGTGTAGGTACACTACATAAATCATCCTACACTTTTCAACTTCTACACATTTTTTTGTGTTAAACTGCCACGAGAATTTTTTTATTGAAAAATAGCATGTGCCTGCGAACACCCGCGTTGTGGTTCTAGCAGTCCTTTCTCATCGCAGATTTATAAACTTTAAAGCAACATAGTCCGTTTCATTGTATGTTTTTCTGTTTTTAAACAAACACCGTATGGTATCGCCACTTACAACTTTTTTCATAAACTATAAATTTCCAGACACAACTATCACTCGCAGTCAAAACTATAGAAGGAATAAAAAATGGGTTTTTATTCCAAGTACGAAAAGCGTGATATATGTATAATTAAGTATTATATATATATATATTAAAATACGCGTGATATGTAATGATAATATATTATATGACGGAACGTCGCAATACGTAAAAATCAAATACCATGTGTTATTTAATCGTAAAATGATTTAGAAAACATTTATAATCGTTAAAATCTATAAAAAATCCAAAACGCTTAATAAACAAAAATATTATTCGTTCAAAAACAAAATATAATCTATTAATTATTGTTTCTCCGATTCATTTAGAAACACAATTAAATGACAGCGTAATAAAAAAATTACACTCTAATAAAAACCAGGAACCATTAATTGACAATCAAGCAGTTAAATCAGTGTCAAATTTTTGAAAAATGGTAATGTGGTTGATAAATGAAATATAAATAATAATAATGGAAGAAGAATTTGAATAAAATTTATTTTCTTGTTTCATAAATTCAATGTTTCAGTAGTACGTAAGACTTTTAAAGTTTCAACGTTTAGTGAGAAATGGTTCTTAGCAACTTCAGCCAACTTCAGGCTACCAAATAGGCGGTTAACTAGAGGAAGTGCTGATAATATTAATGTCAGCCATAAGTTACCGCCCCTCGTTGTATTTTTCTTCACTAAGCTAAATACGTCAAATACTCATTGAATGGATTAAAATTTTTCTTAAAAAATTTGTTTAAAAATATATATAAAAATATGTATCGTATTCTAAACAAAATATAGACTTTAGTAATTGAACTAAATCTAAATGCTAGAAATAAGACGTCCAGCATACTCAAGCACTATTAAATTTATTTAAGGATAGGAGATATTTGCTCAAACTAGTGTATACATATTTAAAGAAATATATAAAATACTCAAGTGGTGAAAAGAATTATCTGTCGTCTGTGATTTATCACTGGCATTTATGGAAGTTTAAATATCGACCTCACAAACCAAAAATAATATTTGAGTATATTTAATATAATTTATTGGTTCGTTCTTTTTTGTCCTAGTTCAGTTTAATTATATATAATTTATTTTATTTTTATATATTTATTTCATTTATATACTTAATAAATCTCCAATAGTAATATAAGTTATATTAACTTTTCAATATAGCTGTAAAATATTTAATTGTTTTCAAAACCGTAGAAACAACTACTAAAGTAATCACCTAGTTAGCAATTTTGCTCAAAAACTTTGGTTTCTATAGATTCCGCTTTTGCACATAAAGTTCAAAGGTAAATTGGATGGCAACCGCAACGTACCGTGACTCGACCACGCCTATTGACTTTAGCTGTGCAAACTCGAATTATAATTTCTCTTTGTGATAAAAATTTCTATTCATATTGCAAATGGAAAATTAAATGTTATTAAATGTTCTTGATTCCATATTCTTATTGTATTTTCAAATATTGCTCATGACTTAGGATTGTTTAATGATAGAAAGCCCTGTGATAAAAGTCTCCGACTTAATATTTTAGAGAAACTTGAGATCATTTATAATAATAATAATAATTGCACCTCTCATTAACGATCAGATAAATGTTTGTAGTTCAAGCGCGTTTCAAGTGTTTGTCGGCAAAAAATAGTGGGGCTTGAATAATTAGTATTGAACTAATGTTGCTTGGTTGATTTATCGCTTTGCAATTTTGTCGTGGAGTCCGACTCCTGATGATCCTTTGGTTGCGGGGTGAAAAGATTGTTGGGTTTTAAAAGTGAACTCATGTAGTGCTGGTCTTTTGTGGAGGTAGGGGCTTGTGCGTGCGATTTTACTAATCAGGTATTAAAACAGATACCTAGTCCACTGTACATTTTGCATTATATATAATTTCTATTTATGTAATCGCGGATTATAGCAAAATGATTTAATTATTGCTTTTGATAGATAGTCTTTTCAGCTTTTGATAGCTGCATTTAATCTAATCGAATCATCCTTGATGATTCGAAAGTTCCTGCCAAAGCTTACCTGTTTTGATTCGATAGTGTGATATGTTTGTTGACTTAAAACAAAAAATGAAAATATATTTAAAATACCACTGATATACATTAAAAAATCTCAAACCATTATATGACCTTTGCGGTGAATCGGGAACACCGATTAACGACAATTAGGTTTTGTGGAAGTGTGACCCGAAGATTATTATGCGGGATAATGAGGCGGCCACTCAGCCTACCTTGTAATATGCAAATTGAATTCGGTTTTCTCCCATATATATGCTTGTTTTTGTCAGCAGTTTCTTTATTGTTTGATATTTGCATTTTAAATTATGCAAGCACAGTTTCAGTGTATTCAGCCGTTCTTTAATATCCTCGAGTTCGTTTGACCTGTACAGAAAGTTATATAAAATTTAACGATGATATTATAACCTTATTGTTAGCTTAATAAGGCTGACTGGTTTATCCTCAAGTTCATTTTATGCTTTTTTAATTTTCTTCTAAAGTAGCCGCCCGGTACCTCATAATGTAGTCTAAGGTTTATAAAACACATGCACAAACCTCCACCACGGCCACCACAATACACAAGCACTACACACGTTTACTATCACAAACTCAACAATCGTTTAACCCCGTAACCAAAGCATCATCAAGAGATAGACTCCACTACCAAATCGCAAAGCGATGCATCACCCAGACAACATTAGTTATATACTAATTATTCAACCCCCACTATTTATTTTGCCGACGAACACGTGTAACACGCTTGAACTAGAAACATTTATCTGTTGCTTAATGAGGGTGCCATTTTTATTTCTAATGATTTCAAGTTGCTCTAAAATGTTAAGTCGGAGACTTTTATCACACTTTCTTTCTTACTGACTTTCTATCATTAAGCAATCCTGATATATGTATACAGCAAAATAATTTACTATTACTTTTGCAATATGCGTTGTTGGGAAAAAAGTATTCACTACCGCTTGAAAGAGAGTAGTGTACAGCACTAAGTACACTAACTTACTCTTGACAGGATTGATCGACAAATAGAAGCAGCACTGTATCTGGAATTTAAGGATCGTGATAAGGTATTATGGCTCGAAAGATCGTCCGATGAATGTTATCAAAAATTCAAAGTTCATTGAAATTGAAAAAGCCCAAAGATCTTTGTTAAAAGTTATTCATTTTAAACCCTATAGATTCTCAACGCATATGCTATATCTAATAAGTCAGGTTTTAACAGTACGGCAATTATATATCCTTTCTAAATTACACAAATCCCAAAGTTTTGACTATAATAATAATAATAATAATAATAAACTTTATTTTACCAAAAAACATTCGTACACAAATATAACTGAACACAAATACATTACATTATCTTTACAATTTTGATCTTAAGTATTTTTTAGACCTCTGTAACCGAACTAGGTTTCCCTGTATCTCGGTATACAGCGCCCTTCCCATAAATCAATAATTTTATATCGTAAAAATAAACTTTAATTTTGTTGATGTAAACGACCCATATAAAAAACAAAGGTAAGAAGAAAAAAGTGATAGTTAAATATGTTCCTCTCGGTGAGTAATATGTTAGTGCATGAGTGTGTGTGAGAGGTTGAGTAACAAGACCAAATGCAATGAATAAAAAAGTACCTTCGTGTATAAAAATATATGCATATGTTATGACATACATTTTAATATCTCTTCCGTTTCATTATATGACAAGCTAAGCATGAGGTTACTAACTTCCTTTTTACATTTATTTCTGTTTTGCGGATAAATGAATATTAATTTGTTAATTTTATTATAAATGTGTACACCCAAAAAAATAGGAAATCTTTTAACAAAGGAGGTTCGAAATTTTAGACTATGTGTGCAAATCATGTGATTTCTGCGTTTATTTAAAACTTTAGGATCGTAGGTTATGGTACTGTGCTGTCGCAAAACAATGACCGATATAAACAACTGCCGAACTGTAAGAAAATAACTAAAAGAATAAAATACAAGGTTATTAAAACACATGCAACAAAAACTTATTTTACGGGCAATCAGTATATAACGCAGTCTGCTCGTATTTACAACAATATTAATAAATCTCTTAATATCTACCCGATGACATATCATGAGTGCAAAAAAGTCTTGACTGAATGGTTAAAAACACAAGATTATGATAAAAATAGAATCGATAATGAAACATAAAACACTAATCATGTAATCATTTATAATCATAAAACATACTTACACATGCGCTCGTACATATTACACACAGCCACACACACGCACACGAACACATACTGATCCATGCACGCACGTACAGACACGCACACACGCACATACGCACACACACGCACCCAAACACACACGCACACACACACATATACATATACACACACACACACACATATACAGACTCATTTATTCTTAATGTTTATGTGCTCTTATTTAGATATGGAAGAGCGGGACCTTCTGACACGAGTATACTTGACTTACTCACTAGAAGATTCCAACCTTTGTACAGTAATGAAGAACTTTGTTAGTGAATAAATGAATTTTGTTTTTTTTTTTTGAGTTTGAATTTAAAAACAAGTATAGTAGTGAAAAATATTAGGGCTCAGAAATTAAAGGAATGCGTCATCTTTTTACCGGAGGACCACAAGATGCTGCAAAGCTTTGAGTCCTTGCTTAATTGACATTCCAGGAGTACGAACGAAGCATTCCTCCACCTCGATTCCCGCACCGCTTAAGTATGGAATTCGTTTCCGTACCTATCTTTCTAGCTACCTGGGACAAAATATATTGAAAAATAATATAAAATGAAATAGACTATTCGTGTACAATGGTCCGGAAAGGTGCTCTTACCGAGAAGAACTAGAAATAAACTCGGCGGTCACTCTTTTCAAAACAATGTTATTTAAAAAGTGTTTGACAAATGAAAAATTACAATACAATTTATAGTACCCGGCAATAAATAATGCACATCGAGAACTTAGAACCAAACAGCCGGCCGATTCGGTTTCGTAGAGCGTTGTCACTGTCACACACGCGTTCGTCAGTCTGTGCGACAGAGACAATGCTCTATGAAGCAGAATCTAGCCGATTTCTCTCTCTAAGCCTCGATGTGCATTACTTATTGCCGCCTACTTTACGTACATACGTTACGTTACGTACCTGGTTACAAGTTTAAACCAAGCTTTCTTATAACATAGTCTTCAATAGTATAATAAGCTTTATAAATAAGAGTCTTTTTAATTGCTTTTTTGAACTTGTTTTAAAGCAAGTCCAAAAAAGATTATTAAATTCAATTTAGCTTTAATTGTACCAAAATTTGACAATGTAGCGGATTAATTAAATATACCATATCTCAGATTAGCCTTTACAAAATCATGTATACGTCAAAACTGGCAGCAGAATATTAATTCGCAGTATAGAATTTTGTTTGTGGGGTAACTAGAAAAACTATAACAAAGTAATAATAATTAACATATTTTGGACTCCATGTTGGAAAACTTAAAAATAACAAACGAGGTTATGTTAATCCATCGCATTATATCAGCAAGGTAATTAGAAGGTAACACGCAATTTTCTACTTACGACTCGATAAAAGTAAATTCGTCCTAAAGCTTTCTCATGTATATATTTTCCCTCTTTTGATCTTGAACTTTACAGTCAAATAATCGTCAAAGTAATCATAAGTACTCTCAATTTAAAAATATATATATATTCAAAAAAGCAATAACTTGATTCAACCATAATTTGGAGTGCATTAGTTGCAAATAATCACATCTAATAGCCATTCCATTTTACTACACCTACATTCCATTTACACACAACAGATAATCCATTCATTCTATATATTATATAATAGTTTTTAACCTTTAAAAATTTATCACAAACTTTAAATAAAAATAAAAATCATATCTAAGCAAAAACCAATTTATACAATACTTTCAATAAATAAATTATTATCTCATTGTATAGTTAATTAGTAATATATTATGACCAGCTACTGTAATGTTTTGGTAGATGGCTTCATGGACACAGTGCCTTACTTTTTAATTCTATAATGCAATAGACCTGTAAATCATCGGTTTAGATAATAATAGACAATTGAGATCGGGGACACTGGAACATAGACATATTATGTATAATATAAAGAAAAAACTTTATTAATATATTTTTTTATACTTTTGATAAGCTAATGAAAGTTGTCTTACGTCACTATCTATTTTTGTGGAATTCAGAAACATTTATACCAATTTTACTTGCAATGACGATTTAAGTGTGCTTTTATATAATATAAAAAATATATTTACATTACAGTTGAGGTGCAAACCGGTGCGAATTGCCAGATATTACATACATTTGATTCTCCATCAGCAGCAGCATTGCGTGGATTGCTTAGTTATACTTGGTTAAAATACGCGACAATACGAATTCTTAATTCATAAAGGCACGAATAAATTTTAACATAAAATTACAACATTAAATAAATTTACTCTTGAATCGCTCGCAGTACGCCGTTATTACGGTTCTATATGATTAAAGAGTATTTCAACTAATTTTCTCCTTTGAAAGTACTTTAAAACTTTTATCGAGGAAATTAAACAACAAAGCAGGTATTTATACTGTTACATACTTTCGCATAACAACTAGTGAGAATAAATTAAGAGATCCTCATGATTGTGATATAAGGTTCCAAGATACTCTTTTAACGTTTGTATTGAGTCACAAAATTCGATGAGTGTATTTTGTGGTCTATTTAAATCATTTGACATCAAATCATTATAAACAATTACAAAAATAATATATTAACGAAGGAAAAGGGGGAAAGCGGAAATTGTAACGTAGAGATATGAAGATAGCTGTGACGAAGTGTGGTGGCGGGCTGAAAGGTGCGGTGCGGCGCGGAGGGTCTTTACCTACAGTCAGATAAGGTGCGGAGAGGAGAGCAATAGCGCCAATTGACGTCGTTGTGTTTTGTGCGTGGAATTTGTTGTTAAAAATAATAAATTGATTGACTTTTGAGAAAACGGATCTTATTTATTGAATTAATATAAGGGAAAAATATTGTTGTTATGTATTATTACATTTTAACATTTGCACTTTTACGTATCAACATAAATTTGACTTTAAAAATTACGTTAATACTTTATTGCAAATTAAGTAAAAAAATATTCAAACTCACAAAAAAATATATACGATTCACATAGGGCATCTTAGATGAGCCACTTGTCGAAAATTTAGGAAAGGATTATTTCAGATTGGGAGAAACTACAAAACAAACAAACACTTTTTGATAGGTGAACTTGAGACGAATTCAATTCATTTCTGGTTCTTGAATATCCCCAATCTACTCGTATATTCATCAATTAATTTTTACCGTTAAAGGAAAGCTATATTTTATTCCTAAACGTATTCGTTTTCTTTTATCCCTCATTGCCTATTGGTTTTTTGTAATATGTATTTCTTATTTGTATGTATTTTTTGTTCTTTAATATGTTTTTCATGTATAATTATTATTATTTACGTCTATATAGCATATTAACTAGATGAACTTGTTTCTAAACGTCCATTATAGGTATTGTACATAAAGTAATTTATTTTAATTTTGTCGACGAGACTCAAATAATACGACTTAATAATTACGGGTTATAATGTTTTTATAAATATAATTAACGTGTGTACAGTAGCCTGAAGTTCCGAACTAATTATAAATATTTCGAGAACTGATGCCAAAATTAGATAACATAAGTCATGTAATACTTAGATTAGAAGATGTTGAAAATCTAAGTAAATAGTAAAAATACATAACATAAGTTGTTTATGGGTAAAAAAGAAATCTAAAAAACAAATTTAAAGTATTGATAAGAATTCTGAAGAACAATTTAATAACATATGGCCTAATAAAACTCTTTGTTAAAGCTTCATTCAATGCTTATGATATTAATGGAAAGGAAATTTTAAACGATGTTCAATTAAAAATAACTTGTGATAATCCGCATACATAGACAGATAGCGACATAGTTGACATTACGAAGAAGACGATGCAAGGCATTAGTTATAGTTTCGATGAGATCTAAAGACGGGTTTGGTTTAAAGTACTTTGCCTAGGCGATAGCAAACATGCATAAATTATTCATATAGATTTTAGTCAATGCTGCTAAAAAGCTATTTCCATAGAATACACTATGTTATTTCATCAACTGCTGCAAATTGTTTATGGATAATAGATAATTTATTATTGATGATTGAGTGATTATTATAGTGAAAGTAATTTTGGAAATGATTGTTTTGCACTGAGAAAAAATTAATAAAATTCTGAGATAAAATTTCCACCATTAACTATTTTACGAAACACCATACACCCGCCTACTACTTAGCCCTACGTTGAGAATTTGCTATAAATTTTTTTCTAATTAAAATAGTTTGTGCTATATCGACACCTCCTAATAGTCTTAATGAATGGTGATTATTTTTAATTATAATATTCATAAATTTTCGTACAATAAAATATATAAACCATTCATTGTAACACAATGAGAACAAGCAACATAATCAGTGAACGTTACATTGCAAGGAAATCGAGGGAATTGCAAATGAAATAAAATCCTTTAAAAATGTAAATGTTAACTTGGAAGTGGCGGGAGTAGCGGAAAATTGCATTCTGTCAGCAGCGAGAGACGCTATTTACACAGACAATATGGCGACAGCACACTTACTCAGTGTATAAATTAAACGTGATGCAAAAGTAAGGATGAACTTTTTTTAAACCATCAAATACATCACCCAAATAGTAATATATAGAATAAGTTACTTTGCGGAAGTCCATAATACAAAAGTTACTCCACATGTGGAGTCTATCTTCTTATGATACTTCGATTACGAGCTAAAGCTATTGTTGAGATTGTGGAACTGAATGTGTGCAATGCTTGCTTATTGTTGTATTATTGTTAGTGAGTAATGCATGAGTTTTACGAATTCTACATGTATCAGTTATGAGAACGGATAGTGCAGTATGACATATATTTTCTAAAATCGCGGATTATAGCAAATTTAATTACTTTTTCAACATTTGTATTTTAAATAAAGTAAATATAAATTTAAGTAAAGTAATTTTTGAACGCTACGAAACAACAAATTGTTAAAAGATCTTTTAATGCAATCACAAAGTTTTAATAAAATTATAACTACAAACAAAGTATAGAGTTTACGCTCTGTATCTACGAATATATTTTCTGATACTAATGACTTTGGAACTTTAAAAAGATGGATGAAGAATTAAAAAGTTTATAGGTACTAACACTAATACCTCAGCTTAAAGGTCTTCGAAAGAGGTGAGATTGTACCCAGATAAAATACCTTGTGATAAATAAAAAATATTTGTACTAAATCGATCGGATAAGGCTTGTAATGAAATTCAACAACTAACCAAAGTTATTTTATCAAAGACTAAAAGGGTTTGATTCAAATAAATATATGAATTACAGTACATTATAAAAAAATATCCCGATCGCCACCAAACTTACAGTAACATTTGCCGCATCAATCTAAAGATAATAAAAAATGTCATTAAAATCGGTCCAGCAGTTTTGGAGTCTATAAAGGAATTACAGACAAACATTCATTTTTATAAACATATATAGATTAGCAATGAATATTTGATTGGATGCCCTAGAATGCTGTTTTTTCAGTCTTAGTAATTTAATTTAATAGTAATCGGTATTTGCCACTCTCACAATGTTTAACATATAATTCAACATATAAATTTACTGCCAAGTCAAGGGTAAGATCTTTTACAAGTTACAACACTAACCACTAGATATACGTGAATTATATTGAATAGGATATTAAAATCATACTAGTATGTACTATATGATTTATCCTAAATTTTTTGTAGGTCCTGAAATATCCAATACGAAACTGTGAATTATGAAAATATGCTAATCTCGTTAATTAGTGTCTGCCATCCTTAGCCGGTTCCATGAAAAATACGTCGGCTGGCGGTGAATTATGGACGACATTAATATTGTCCGCACTTCCTCTCGCTAACCGCCTACTTACCAGCCCGGAGTTGAAGCCTCAGACCGCTAAATAGCACAGATATTAAAACCATCTGCAACAAAGGAAATTTTTAATTATGCTCCTTAATTGGATATATTTTTTACTTAAACTTCACATTTTTTATATAAATAAAGTAAAGGATACATTAACGCTGTACTAAGAACAACTACCTATTACCGAGTGACGACGTAACTTTTTATAGTCGATATACAAACCGAGAGTTTCAACGAAATTAACAGGCTCAAACACTGGGGCATATGCCTCCTTCTGATTTCAGGTAAAGTAGCCATGTATTACCTTAGATTATTAGAATTTTCAGCTTTCACTGCCATTTATAAAATTTCTATGATGAATTTTCGGACAAGTATTCATAAAATAAATATTTGTATACATAATGCACAGTCGTGTTTGAGCTACTTATATCTACAAAACTGTGTAGTTAACATGGGAGCACAAGTGAAATGTTGGCTCCTTTAACAAATTTAGAGCAGTTTTTTCCAATATACAAATCATATTATTTGTGTTCGTTTAGTATGAGCACCCACAAATTCGTAATAAATTATTAGGGTTACATGTTCTTTCAATAACCACTACTTAGTTACTAAAAAATATAATGTATAAAAATAAAAATAATATGTTTAGGCGCACACTTAGCGTCATAACGGAATATCATATTCCATATGAGAACGCGCTTTATACCGATGGGTTTATCGATTTAACACCGGTGAAGCCTCTCACAGTTTGGCGTCCAGTTGTAAAATGGTTAAGGAGGAACTAGGTTAATACATTCTGGCAACAGTAACCAAAATTTGACTCGTGAAAGACCAAATTCTATAATTATTTCTTTTTGACACTAGTCTATGTCGAAATTTTTCCAGTTTGAGTTCATAAATAAAAATAAGTACGTCAACTGTAGTTATGATTTAATGGCAATAATCACACCAGTGAGTTTTTTAATCATGAAATATAATTGAATATAATTTGATTCTTTTGACCAATGTCTACGTTTGACCACTTCGATATCTTATTTGATTGTAAACGATTATCCAATCTCTGATAAAAACAGTCGAAGAGTTCAGGTGTTTCATTATTATTGTTATAGTTTAATGGAATATGACTCACTTGACGATAAAAATAATTACGAGTTTTAATTCGATATTAAGTCAAGGGTACCAATAGTAGACCAGCAGGCCTACCATGAACTCTTATTGCGACCCATTTGAAGACGTAAACGAAATTGTTTTGCTTTTTCATACCATGGCGTCTTAAAGACGCACAATTTACTCGTAAGTAGTTGCAGAATGAGCGTTCGGAATTCGTCCTAAGAACATGTGAGTAAAAAGACAGAGTTATCTATAGTTCATATAACGTTATCCTTTTCAAACATTACGACCCCAATGCAAATCACACTTCATGGTACGCAAAGAAAGCGGTTCGCGGTCGTCGTTTACGTCTTCAATTAAATCGCAGTAAGAGTTCATGGTAGGCCTGCTGCTCGTTAAAACATAATTGACCCAACTAAACACCAAGTGCAACACCTATGAATTAACGTACTTCTGGGCCACAAATGTTAATCATGATGATGATCATAATGATCAAAATCTTAAAATTTAATGATTTTTATGTAATTTTATATTTACAAGTATTTATTTCACATTTTGGATTAAAAATCATGCTCATATTATAAGTGTGGAAATCTGCTTGTCTGTTTCTCTTTCCGTCTATTATGCTTTCATGGCTATATCGTTGAAAATATTATTGATGAAAATTAAGAATAAAATAGCTATATATTGATATTCAATCATTTATTAATAGTCGAATTTTCTCTTTGTGACCCAGAGCAAATATATCAATAATTGATAGGATTTTAACACTTAAATTATCAGGAACAAAGCTGCATCTTCTTACCTTAACAAGCATTATTACATAAATATAATACATTAGAGCAATTGGATATTTAGGAAGCATTGCAGGAATGAGCAAACTAAGTCAATTTATTCTTACTATATAATATACCTATATTGTAAGTTTCACATTTGCAATGCTGAGTAATTTTGTTGGCATTAATGTGTTTAATACAAGTGAACCATACAGCCTACTAACAGTTGATATCCCGCTTCATAAATATCCAATACGTTGTAGCGCCAGGATGTCGTTTAGAAATTATTTTATACAGCAAAAATTCTATAGTAACCACAATTTTTTAATGGTCTCTTCTTATTTAAACCGAATCCATGTCCAAGCATACATTAAAAAGTGTTTTAGTCATATTATACTCTGGAGAATACGCTTAATATTCAACATGTTGTAGTAAACACCGATGACATAGCAGTAGACATGTCGTTCCACCGAACAAGTAATACGCCGAGCGTCCCTGGATTTTGGCACACGATTGCATGTCTCTGCAACACATCCATGCGATCCTGGTACCGACATACTTGTACATACGTCAGAACACACCAAAACGTGTCTTCTTAGTAGAAGTGCTGACACTCTGTTATATTAGCGGAATATATTAATTATAAATTACATAGAAGTGTTATTTTTATTTGCACAAGGACAGCCTTCTCTGATGGATAAAAGCTATTTAGGTGCAGGCGAATGTCGCTTTCTATAAAGTCAATTTAAATACAATAACAGAGAATTTTAAGAATTTGTAACTAATAGTACTAAAACTATTTATATATACGTAGATTTGGGTTTAGCAAAAAATACAAAATGTTGCATTACTTTTGTACAGTATTTATTTCTGCACCGAAGCCTTGTAACGCATTCGCTAACTCTACGAGTAACGACACGCGTGAAGCCAACTCAAACGCAATCCAATTTCAATCCTATTTCAACGACATTTTGAAAGTGCGATACACTGGCTACGGGATAGCGGGTTTAAATCCACGATAGGCACAAATTTTGACTGCTCAGTTAGTTTGTAACTGTTGAGAAATAACGTTTAATCTGATTCGCATAAAATATACCATTCACAGCGAAATAACAGCGATAATATTAAACCAGTTCCTTCCACTACATCTTATAACAATTATGCTGAGCTAATGCTTTTCATTTGAATAGGTTGAAATACAAGTTGATTAAACAATAAAATTACAGTCCGAAGCTATTGCTGGCACATGTCTAGGGCCCTATCATAATTTATCAATCATATATTCTGTTAGTCCTAACATGTTTTAGTGGGTCACTGAAGTGTATGAGGTCAGAAGTATCATCGTAGTTGCGAAATAGGTCATTGATTTAAGTTATGCTTACGTAACATAGTAAATAGAAATTTAAATAGAACAGCTGAGAAAACCTTGAATTCATATCATTTGGCGCCAACGAAAACGGTGCCTATTTTGATAATCACCTCGATTAAAGAGGATACCACGTTTTAATAATAAACATAACAATAAAATCGAAAATAAGGTAACACCTGTGTTCCTTCAAAATATATTTTGATATCGAAATTTAGTTCGAAACAACATGGAACGCTTCAATTAGCGAGAGAGATATTTTACACAGGCAAATAAAATATTTACTATTGTTTGAAAATGTGCAGTGTAAACAGAACTGTAGAATTGTTATCATCACAAATATTTTCATACCAATACAGACAAATTTATAACGTATAGATTTTCATAGATATATTTCATCCATTTTTGTTTGCTTCTATGGATGTATTCTATGTCTAATTAAGGCAGATTTCACATTCAATTATCATTACCTATCGTAACGTCAATTTAGAAAATAAATTCATTCGGCACATACCACGAACAACATACATCAATTCATCGATCAATCATCTTGCAATGAAACGTAGTTTAAACTACACAATAATGATAAGTGTTCGTAGTTTCTCTATAACTTCTTGTACTCCGCAGTTAAAAATTATTACGCATTACCAATCCTTGTACCGTAAGCCCTATGCATTCTGTAAAGTTTTTGAGGTCGTCTGTCTGATTATTGGGACAGGACTTACCAACTTCTGCCGCAACCACTGTGGGTTCGGCATTAAACACCTTCATTATTAAACGATCCCGAAATAAAAAAATATATAATAAGGGATTCTCTTAATATGGAAATATTTCATTTTCATTTATGAATTAAAGCTGTTAACCTTAGTGTTGGAAAGGAAAACACAAAAATCGTGTACAATAAAATAGCAAGCGGACAAATACTAATGACAATTTTTGATAAATAAACACACATATAGCAAAAAATCGCTTAGTAAATACATTCACTTTATATTTATTGGTTTTAAACTTAAATAAAATTGAACGAAATTGAAGACAAAAAATAGTTTAAAAATAATAATTTAAAAATTTGACATAAAATAAACAAGTAGATAGTTATAGACATACAACATACGTAAAATACCTTTGTTTTATCTCTACACTGTTTAATATAAATATTTAATAATTAATTAATTTAATATTTGATATAGTCGGTGACTAGAAGATGAACTACAATATAAAATGCTGTGAAAATTGAAAAACTAACAACAACGCGTTTAAATATAAACGTCCTTGAAATTACTAAAAGAATAACTCGCAGTTCTCGCCTCGATGATAATAAGATGCTCTATTCCGGTTATTTTTATTCCTATAATTATTCAATGCCCCCCAAATTCAATTCCCAAGATTAGGTATAGAATAATGAATTAGATTTAGTTTAATCTAAAAGAAAATTAATTCATCTCATTGTATTTTACAATTTTTTCTGATTCCTGCCAAAGTCTCCGTGCTATGTTTAAGTCTTGGGATATTTTGGATGGTTTTCTCTCCCGACAATCGCAAAAATATCGACCGCTTATGTCACGTACATCTGATGATACTGCTAGGTATATTGTCGTTTGTGATGCTTCCCAAACACTCTTATAAAATAAATTTATACCTTTACAAATTACGTTACGTATCAAGTCAACTTTAATATTCCTTAATATGTTTGTTGCAGCAACACCAGGATGCAAAGCGTTCGCAGTCACGCCAGTACCTTGCAGTCTTCGGCTTAACTCTAGTGTCATTAAATTTATATACAGTTTGGTGTTAGCATACACTAAGTAATCACTCCAATATTTCTCCATATTGAGATTTTCAAAATCCATTCCTGCATACTTATGAATAATAGACGATACATTTACTATCCGACTTGGAGCGGATGATTTTAACAGAGGTAACAAGAGATTTGTTAATAAAAATGGACCAAAATAATTCACTTGCATTCCCAAATGGTTTCCATCTTCAGTTTTTCTGTTTCCAAGACCGCCAGCGCCGGCATTGTTAATAAGGACATCGAGACGTGATTCGGTTTTATATATCAATTCACAAAATTCACGCACTGAACGAAATGTCGCTAGATCGAGATGTCGGTGTATCACACTACTATTTCCAGTACATTTGATGATTTCCTCCGTCGCTTTAATACCTCTAGATATACTTCGACATGCAATAATCACGCGTGCACCACGTTCTGCTAAATTTTTAGCTGTCTCAAAACCAATTCCACTATTCCCACCTGTTACAATTACTACTTTTCCAACCATATGAGCACTCGAGCGACAAACACCACATGTTAATTTCTGATATAATTTAAATGTAAAGACAATTAACAATAAAATGACAGCGACTGTCCACATGATTGTAGAATAAAATCAGTAAACACAAAATATCAGTTTCCGCGTATCGTTAACTTTTGTAAATTTGCTGCAATGTTTATCGAATTAACTTTATCATGAACCGAGGTCATACAATCATAAGCTAACTATACGATCACGACCCGACTAATATTTTATGGATGAGTGTATAAATGTCTACCATGGTTTATCTATAAAGATAGTGGACAAGAACGTCAATTTATGATATGAAAACAGCTGAGTATGAATAATAAAGCAAGTGATTGGTCAAACAACAATCTTGATGCTATCCAGTCTTACGTAATGTGAATAAATTATGTTAGCAGTTATATTAAATACATAGACTTCAAATATTATCTTGACGGCACAAATTTAAATAAAAAACCTGTTAGACACTTGTTAATATACACAATTGTGTATAGAACATAACTATAATAGCATTTAACTATATTACCAACAAAACAAGTGACTAATATTTTAGAGATCGATTGGTTCTACTAAAAAGATTTATTTATCATGCGTCACATTACAGCGTGCCGAACATAGTCCAGCATCCGAAAAAATGAGCCAAAATAATACTATAAAAATAAATGCAACTACTAACTCCTCTAGGATTAACAATGATTTCCATCTAAAGTAAGTGACAAGAGGGCTGGCTCCTTTTTCGCACAAAGAATCAGCTTAACGATTCAACGCGGAAACGCTGCCAGCATTCTTGGGACCATGCCACGTGGGCATTTGTATAGTAGTAGCGTGTAAGTAATTTAAGATAGATATAACTACATATTTGTTATAACAATAAAAAAAAAGCTAAGTGATACACTCAATATATAATAAAATGATCTATATATAATTGCTACATTCGTTTAATACTCAGCGTATGGATTGAATGCAGAGAATGTCTTAAATAATCGCCTTAAAATTAATTATAGCAATATCGACACCGACAAATTTAATTATTCTTTAGTAATAGGCAAATATAGTTAAACAAAAATGTGTAAATTATGATATTTTCTTAATCACATCTATTCAATATTTTAAAGTATTAAAATTTAAAGTATTCGTTTATTTTCAATCAATTTTAACAATTTGAATGTATATTACTTGGAACTCAGAATTCGGTCGTTTTCCTATGTCCAATGTAGATGCGAAATAGCAATGTTTTCGCTCATTCTTTTGTTAGTTATCGGAATCGATAGACGCGGATATTAATATTGTCATGCTACTAATAGCTGTTATTATAATTTTATTATTAATTGTTTTTTTAATTACTGTTTGGATTTGTCGTAAGTTATCTCGTGGCAGGTGTGAGTTTAGTGGACACTTAGTTGGAAAGGTAGTTATAGTGACTGGTGCTAATTCAGGAATAGGTTTCGAAACAGCAAGGAATCTTGCTGAAAGAGGTGCTCGAATTATACTAGCTTGCAGGAATTTAGCGCAAGGAACGAACGCAAAGCACAAAATAATTGAAACATCAGGTAACCGTGACGTACAGTTATTTCAACTAGATCTCGAGTCATTAGCGTCGATAAGAAAATTTGTTGACAATATCTTTAAATCCGAGGAACGACTAGATATACTGATAAACAATGCGGGCATGTATTCTACTGATAATAGAAGAACAGAGGATGGATTACTTATGGGCATGCAAATAAATTATTTCGGGCCGTTTCTGTTAACTTTACTGTTACTACCATTATTAAAAGAATCTGTACCATCTCGCATCATAAATGTTTCATCGTTTTTATATGTCCATGGGGAGATCGATTTTGACAATTTAAACTTGGAGAGAAGATTCAGCTCATTCAAAGCTTACAGTAATGCTAAACTCTGTATTATGCTGATGACTGCTGAATTAGATCGCAGACTTAGAGGGACAGGCGTTACAGTAAACTGTTTAGATCCAGGAGTAGTGAATACAGAAATGATTGAAAAAATTAATAATGTTATAATACGCAAAGTTTTACATTTACTTAAAACGTTTTTTAAAAGTCCGTATGAAGGAGCCCAAACAAGTATTTATTTGGCCGTCTCACCTGAAGTTGCAAAAGTAAGTGGATGCTATTTTCAAGACTGTCATGTCACAACGCTTAATCCAAAGGCTCAAAGATTAGATGTCGCACAAAAATTATGGGACATTTCTGAAAAAGCTGTTATTTTAAAATGAAAAGCCATAATTTAATTGAATCGTAACCTACTGAAAAGTTTATACAAAAACCGCAGCAAATACTGTGATAAATATCTGAACAATTTTGTTATGCGAATTCAATTAAATACACGGTCGTCATGAGCAACATATGCTACATTAATAGTAACAGTTATAAATAAATAAATTTATGTTCAACTCAGTAGTTAGTAAAAAACACCCTTTATTTCCTCTAATCAGTTTTAACGTACGTATGTATATATATTTTATCTTAATAAGAATAATTAGTACAAGTCATTTAAGGTATTACTTCTTAATGTCAGAGATAAAATATAAAATTTATTTCCGTTTTACGTTGTCCCTGTGTACCCCTGCAAAAAAGTACCCCTCCTCTCCCTTGCTGAAAATATTAAAAAGCTCGACATATTTTTCATCATAAAAGTTTGTAATTAAGACAATTATTTGCAATCATAATAGAAATTAGATACTCTTACTTCACTTTTTGTTAAATACCCAAGTCCTGAAACTGTCACAAAACGCCGAACGGCCACTAAAACATTATTTCTTGTAAAGAATCTTATCTTAAGCGATTTTATAAATACCATTTCCGATAAGTGATTTCAACAAAATATATAGTATATGTTATCCGTGCACAACGAAGTGGTATCTCATCTCAGAATAGCTAAAATAGCGGGTTATCTGAATTTCTGGAAAATATTTCTCACCGTACAGTCTTAGGGCTTAAATTCTGTTACTTTTATTTTTGCGGCTTCCTACAAGATAAAAGTGCACAATGCTGCAACGCTTCACTGGAGGCAATATCAAATTCCCGTAGACTGCGCACCGCCTAAAAGGTATAGGTGTGCGGTACATACATACCTAACTACTTATTTTATATCCGGTATGTTACATATTGTAATCTACTGCAAATATTGCACAAATATATTTATATGTAGTAAAATGATTTTTTTGAATCCTAATCACGCGTAAACGGATGAAACCATGTAGCTAATTCTTTTTGTTGTGTTATTATTATCAAGAGAAAGTTTTTATGCCGTCATGTGGTATCCAGCTGAGTAGAATAGACCACTCTGATTTCTTAAAGAGGTGTCATAAAAGGCGACTAAGGTAAGTTGACGTCAGGCAGGCAACAGGTCGTAAAATAACTAGCCAAAACAGTGTGTGTGTTGTGAGATTAGAGTGGAATAAGGGCAGAAGAATTATGATGAGAAGGTTCTAATGAATAAAGAACAGAGAATCTTACTTTTAATAATACTCTCGTAGTACTTTTAATAGTACTCTTCGTTTTTTATTATTAAGTAGCGTTATTTAATTATAAGGAGTATAAAAATATGAATTGATATTAGATTTCGTTGCTTTATTTATAATAAGTAACCTCGAAATCAGCACGTAAGCGGTCTCTCGACTAATTTGACTTTAACCTTGGCATACGTTATACGTAAAAACCCATTACTCATATTATAAACGCATTTAAACAAAAAAAAATTTATTACATAAAATTAATAATGATCATATATTATAAATGAAAATGGTGTGCTCAATTTATAAATAGACCAAAAAAATATATAAAGATTCCTTAATTACGTTTTTGTAAACATAATAATTTAAAATATTTATGTTAAAAAAATATTAGCTTCATTTCATTAACAATTATTACTTTCCAGATATTAGAAATGGTGTTTAGAATTAAATAATGTTTGATTGGCTGTATGGTTTACGATCTTAATCTCTGTGGGATCAAATAAAAAAATATTGCAATATATGTCAATTATTAGTCATCTTTTAATACATGTTGCCATTGACTAATAACCAAAAAAAAAGTTGCGCTTGTGACCGTGTTTTCTCCAAATGTTTGATTTTCTGACGACAAAAAAATGAATGGTCAAGTTTTACTTCAATGATCTTAGCTCATTGTTATATTTTTATCACAAATCCTATGGATTTTATTATGTTCTTATGGTATTTAGCATGTACTTGTAGTTTTCTATAACCTCAGACTATAACTCTTATTTCATAGTTCCCCCATAGAAATTCAATAAAATAATAATTGGTCCTAAAATAATGAATATTTTTCTAGCTTACAACACAAAAATTAATACTGTAACGTCTGAGCCCAAAGGTATATGAAATTCTGGCACTCTCCTTTGAGTTGTGCCAATAGTGCACGATGCGCGATGTGTTACTTGACAATTCGCTTTGATGCACCTTAGTCTAACAGGCTACTATTATGATATAAATCTCAACAATTTTACTTGTAGTTGTAATTTATTTTATAGTATAGTTATAGCATTAATTTCTCTGACTTTAAGCCGTTGTAAATAAAATATATCAAAGCAAGACAATACATTTTACTATTCAGAGTTCAAAGAACTTCTTTATCAAGTAAATATAGCACATTTTTGTACTAGTTTTGTAAAATATAGTATGATCTCTTGAAAATCTATAACGCCCAAAAAATACTTCTTTACTTCACACTTTATAGAAAATCTGATATTAAACGATATCAAAGATGATGAACCATAATTATCTATGCAAAAAGAGGAAGTATCTCTTTCGCAAAAATAAAAGTACATCTAGCAAGTTGTATAAAATGTTACGTAAGATCGGGTCTTAAGGTTTAAATTCGGTAACTTTTTATCTTGTAGCTGCTTAGCTACAAGATACAATGAAGGATAGTGCAACGCTTTATTTTAAACCATATCAAATTCTCGTAGACGGTGGTATTACTTTTAAAATATAAAAGAGCGATAGATATATCTCTCACAAAGAATCCGCTTAGCGATTCAACGCAAAAACGCTGCCAGTATTCTTGGGACCATTCTACGTGGGCATGATTTGTATAGTAGTAGCGTGTAAGTAATTTAAGATAGACATAACTTGTACATTTTTGATGTAAATAAAAAGAAACATTAGTTTGTTTTTCTCTATTATTTTATATTTCGTATGGTACACATTTTACTCTCATTTATTGCAAAATAGTAACATCTTTGGGATTGTTTGATATCGCGAACACAGAGTTATTAATATGGCTTATGTATTTGACTTTTGTGCCTTGTAGCACCTGCGCCAATGTTGTAAAACACAAGTCACTGATTGTGGCAGGTGGCAGTCACAAAGCGGGATATCGAGAACTTGGATCAGATCCGAGGCATGCGAGTGGGGCGCAAGCGACTCTCCGCACTCTGTCGCATGCCGCCCTAACGTGACCCTCGGGGAGCTACGAACGGGGAATTCTTCAGTTCTCGACACCAGTAACGTGGTGAACACTGTCAGGTGTTTAAGTTGGTGATAGCCCGACATACCCGCCGCTCTTCCACGTCGGAAACGACGACACATAATTGAATTTCCTGATATAAAAAAGAAAGTAGCAGAATCACTACCATCGGGTCGAGTTCTTTGAGTCTGGGTGTATTTATGTATATGTAGTATAGTTTATGAATAGGAACCGGTTATAAGTCTTATTTTATCGATTTTATTAACCCCTACTAGTTTCGAGCCCATCCGGGGCATCAAGGTAGCTGCGGTGGTCGCACGTCCTCAAAATATTCCCTGTTGTTCTGGTCTTCGTTATCGGATGCACGGATTTTATTTACACATGCGATGCATCTATACCAATATATAAAGCTGAAGAGTTTGTTTGTTTGATTGTTTGAACGCGCTAATCTCAGGAACTACCGGACCAATTTGAAAAATTATTTGAGTGTAAAGTAATATATTTATCGAGAAACGCTATAGACTATATAACATCACGCTAAGATAAATAGGAAAGAAGCAGCAATAAAAAATATTGCGGAAACGGCAAAATTTAAAGCTTTCCTCGCGTGCGCTAAATAAATGGTGAAAGTTATTTATTAATTTATTTCTTTATTGTATAAACAAAAGGCGGACTTATCCCTAAAAGGGATCTCTACCAGCCAACCTATGAGTAACAGAAAGAAAATGAAAAGAAAAAAAAATGGATGATGGAAAAAAAAGGAAGGAAGAAAAAGAAAAATAACGAAACACTATACATAGTTTAAAGTTGAAAAATGAATGAATAAAATAATAGATAACAGTGATTATTTGAAATGATTAAAATGTAATTTAATATTGATAATAAGCTAAATTAAATTTAAATGACTTGAGACAAATATTTTTTAGTCTGTGACTTAAATGCTGATAGGGAAGGAGATTTGCGGATTGATACAGGTAAATCATTCTACAGCTTTACACTTTGAAAGCTAAATGATCTCGAGTAAGTCAGTGAGGAGCATTTAGGGAAGGCAAGATCTAATGTATTTGAAGATCTTAGCCGGCCACATCCAACATCCGACATGAAGTTGAAACGTTCTTTAAGACAAATTGGAATTAAAGGATTAAAGAGTACTTTATAAAGAAGTGATAGAATATGTAAATTTCTTCTGGATCGTATAGGAAGCCAATTTAACTTATGACGGAACTCAGTGATGTGGTCAAACTTACGCAGTCCATAAATATATCTAATAGCTACATTCTGAAGCCGTTCGAGCTTAGCCAATAGCTTTTCTGAAAGATCCAAAAAAACAGCATCTCCATAATCCAATATAGGTAGCAATAAAGATCTAGCAAGCATAATTTTAGTTTCAAGGGGAAGGAATTTCTGTAAGCCCTTAAGAGAGTGAAGTGATGCAAAGAATCTATGGCTCAAATTAGTGATATGAGGTGCCCAGCTAAGTGTTTCATCAAAAATAATACCTAAATTTAGTAAATGATTTTTCATTAACCTAGTTAATGAAAAATCATTTATTAAAAAATTGTTCCCCTCTAAAAGTTCTAAATAAAAGTCCGCGACAGCATATCTCTCTCTTCTCTCTTCACAACCTATAGACGTCCACAGCTGAACATAGGTCTCTTCCCATAATCTCCATAAAACACGATCCTGTGCCGCCTGGATCCAGCGGCTCCCTGCGACCTTTTTGAGGTCGTAAGTCCGACAGTCCGTCAGTCGACAGCATATGTTTAGCTTTAACCATAATTAATATAACCATAATTAATAAAGTATTACGGTTTACTAAAATAATAAGACCCCACTCCACGCGAACGAAGTTGCGTTTAAAAGCTAGTATACTATATAGACGCTATATTTGCTACTTTATATAGTATATATTATTTGAAATTTATATATGAAGATTATGTTTCTATATTTTTCTTAACATATTTTGCCGACGTGTGGTATTCGGTTCAGTAGAATAGACCACCCTCTTTCTTACCGAGGTGTCGTAAAAGGCGACTAAGGTAAGTTGACGTCAGGCAGGCGGCCGGTCGTAAAATACGTAGCAAAATCATATGACAACTTGTTTAAAAATGTTGTGCCGACCCCACTTAGAGTGGGATAAGGGCAGGAGGATGATGATTTTTCTTAACATATTTTGGCAATTGCGAAAGTTCAATCCCAAATATTGTAATGATATTGAATAGATGTGCAATAATAAAAATCATAATAAATTATGTATCTATGATATATTAACGTCATGACTATGACAATTCAGTTCTCATATTATAGTGTATCATCTATGCTCATTGTGGTTTTTCTATATGTCAAAATTGCCTAAAAAGGAAATTTATTGTTAAGATTAACGAAAAAAAATTTAAATATGAAATTGTTGAATGATTATTTTTTATCACATTCATATTTTTGGGATTGTCTTACGTTAAGTGAAGACTGTGTATTTTTTAAGAAAGCGGATCCGAAATTACTATATTTTGGTATTGGATTGACTAGTTTATACGTGATATTCTTACTCATGATTATAGCTGATCTAAAATTTTACTGGTCACTAGACCAAGGTCAAAAGCAAATAGATTACTATGTAAATTATTTAAGAAAAAAGGTAAGATACATTCAGATGAATCAGCAGAAATTAATGAGTACAAAAGAAAAAACAGAGAAGCAATTAAAAAGAAGCGAAGAATGCAAACGCATAGTGACCGTCCTTCGCGCTGCTATAGCTGAAAATCCAAGCAAAGTACGATACCTTACAGACGGAACGGAAAAAAATCTTATAAATGAATTACCACAATTTTGTGATGGCTGGCATGAGAGTCAAAGCACTCTCGATTTCTCTACATAAATAAATATATCGCACGTTTAGTATTAAATAAATTATTATTAAACAATTGTAATAAAGCGTAATGTGGCGTCTACAAAAGACTACATACGTTTTTAAAACATCCATAACTTGGCAGATCAAGAAGACTCTAGTTTTTTTTAAAGTGATATAACAGATGGCATTGAAATAAGAATTACAATAAATCTGACTCTGACTGAATTAAGCCTAATTTTGAATTCGGTCACTTCAATACTAAGAGTGATATGTTGAAAGGCACTGAATGTGAACAATTCATGAATTTTTACGTCATCCTACAAGATTATTTTTTTATTATTCGCAGAGCATATATATATAAATATACAAAACAAACTATTAATCACAGTTTGAAAGTTTTAATTTCATACTTATACCTTTGTACATTATGAAACTATTTCTATTGTTTTTATTTCAGTAACAGTAGATTTCTATGTTCCTAATAATCGTATACTTATCGTAGCCCTTTAGTCTGTACAATATATCTGCCATGAGTTCCATGAGAATGGTTATAACATACTGTAAAAAAAATGCTATAAGTTAATAACGATACCGGCTATACTCACGTCTAATTTTATCGGATTAGCCCGACTAGTTTCGAACCCGTCCGGGGCACTTATTCATGAGCTCTTTACACGACGTTATCGCGGCGGGAACTGCGTGCAGCAGCTCGCTGGGCGCGCCTCGTAGGTGGCTGGGGCGGGGGGGGAGACGGTTGCGGCGGTGGTCGCGCGTCTACCGACTGTTCCGTGTCGCTCTGGTCTTCTTCGTCGGATGCACCAATGAAATTTGTGCATGCGACGCTTACGGTGTCGGGTTCAAAACGGTCTTTATATGAACCGGTAGTGTCAAAAATCGGTTTCCACGCCGGAGGTAGTGTCCAACCACCATCTCTGTTAAAATTCGGGTAGCGGCTGATTTCAATGGCTTCACGTATTTTTCTAGGTACCAGAAATTTTTCCCTGGATAATACGGAAGCCTTGTCGAACCTTATATAGTGGTTGGTACCCGAATCATGGACATGCTCCGCTATGGCCGAACCATTGGTGTCCATATTCTTGACACTACGTATGTGCTCCGATATCCTCGTACAGATGTTGCGACGAGTTTCACCTATGTAGTTCTTCCCACAGCCGCAAGGAATCCTATAAACACCTGGCACGCTAAATGGATCCGCATCTTTCGGTGAGCGCAGCAGGCTACGTATTTGACCAGGAGGACGGAATATCGTCTTGATATGGTACTTACGACGAAGATAGTAGCCTATCTTATCCGTCACTCCCTTAACATACGTTAAATAAGCTGGCGACCGTTCTGCTTCAACCGATCTTCGCGATTTCTTGTTTTGTGCTAAACGATAACACTGGCGCCAGTTATAACCATTGCCTTCTAGGGCCAGTCTTATTTGGTTCATTTCCTGTGCCAAATATTGTGGGTCACACAGATTTAAGGCCCTATTAATCAAGGTTCGAGGAAGAGAAGAAAGATGCGAGGGGTGATGATGCGAGCTGGCGTGTAAGTATTTATTGGTGTGAGTGGGTTTCCGATACACCGTTGTAGAAAACTTACCGCCGGGCCCTCTAATGACCATGACGTCAAGAAATGGCAGTCTTCCATCTTTTTCTTCCTCCAATGTGAACTTCACCTTGTCATATAACTGGTTTAGGCACATTAACAAGTCTAATACTTTATCTCTGTTGACTATCGCGAAAACATCATCCACATATCGTAGCCAGCATCGCGGTTTCAGAGGGATCTTTTCCAAAAATTCACTCTCAAACCACTCCATAAAGATATTTGCTGCTACTGGAGCAATTGGAGAACCCATAGCTACGCCATTTACCTGCAGGTAATAATCATTCCGTCCTCCTGGTCAAATACGTAGCCTGCTGCGCTCACCGAAAGATGCGGATCCATTTAGCGTGCCAGGTGTTTATAGGATTCCTTGCGGCTGTGGGAAGAACTACATAGGTGAAACTCGTCGCAACATCTGTACGAGGATATCGGAGCACATACGTAGTGTCAAGAATATGGACACCAATGGTTCGGCCATAGCGGAGCATGTCCATGATTCGGGTACCAACCACTATATAAGGTTCGACAAGGCTTCCGTATTATCCAGGGAAAAATTTCTGGTACCTAGAAAAATACGTGAAGCCATTGAAATCAGCCGCTACCCGAATTTTAACAGAGATGGTGGTTGGACACTACCTCCGGCGTGGAAACCGATTTTTGACACTACCGGTTCATATAAAGACCGTTTTGAACCCGACACCGTAAGCGTCGCATGCACAAATTTCATTGGTGCATCCGACGAAGAAGACCAGAGCGACACGGAACAGTCGGTAGACGCGCGACCACCGCCGCAACCGTCTCCCCCCCCGCCCCAGCCACCTACGAGGCGCGCCCAGCGAGCTGCTGCACGCAGTTCCCGCCGCGATAACGTCGTGTAAAGAGCTCATGAATAAGTGCCCCGGACGGGTTCGAAACTAGTCGGGCTAATCCGATAAAATTAGACGTGAGTATAGCCGGTATCGTTATTAACTATGAATACTACTCACGATAGTTTAAAATTAAAAATGCTATAAGTGTCTGCATCAGACCTAGTGATAACACACGTCCTTACAATGTCTATAAAAGTTAGGAGTACTCTAAGTTTTCTTTAAAGCACTTATACGCTGACTTGTTTATGCAATTCATTTAATATATTACGGTGTAAAAAAAGATTTGATGTTAATATATAAACACCGGAAGAGTGGGCAATACACTACAACAATGCAACAGCGTGGGCTTAAAGTTCTTGCTTCACTTTTGATTAAGGAAGGTTTTGCTATGCTCTGTGATATGGAGAGAAACCATTTCAAAATTAATAATAAAATTCTTGTACAATAATCCGCCTTAGACTTTGCTTTACTCATTGGTACCAAAATACATTTAGATAAGGAAGAAACTATAAGCAATACAACAGAACTAACTACTTTGCTATAATCCGCACGGATTAAGTGAATGCATGCAAAGCCAATGTGTATGAAGCAGGCAAAATCTACGCACCTTATACATGCAGGACCAGTCACCACATGCACTCCAAGGCGCAATTCACCAGCAACAACGCACACAAAAGCAGCACACACACCCACCACCACAATCTCGACGATCGTTTCGCCCCGAAACCGAAGCATCATCAGGAGGATAGGCTCCACGACAAAAATCGTACTGCGCCGCGCTACCCATACAAGCAGTCTTAAATAGTTAACCCCACAATAAATCATTTGAAGAAACTATAATCACAATAACGTAACAAAAATATTTGAGCGAAAATATAGTGAAAAAGTTTAAGAGATATTTCGAACAAACTAATATTTTTTAGTAAAATGAGACGCAACGACTTCTTTGTAAAAAGAAGCTTGAGATAAGTTTTGAAACTTTAGCTGCATCCATCAACTTCACTCTTAAAAATAATTAAATAATACTGTTTGAATTTTATTCAAAAATTTTCAAAATCATCTGAAAAACATAATTTCTATTTTTTTTTAATGTTATCTGTTCCTTTTATTATCTTTTCTGCAGCTGCAGAGACCAGTCAGAGACCAGAGACTCTATCGTTTGCTATGTTGTGGTGAAAAAGCGTCGGTAGGAACGCGATTACATGTACGTTCTTAAAGCATTGTATGAAATTCAAGTGGTAATATGTTAGTATAGATAGATATTTATAAATTGATAACTTTTAGTAAATATTACTAATGATTTTTCATAAAAAATAGTATTTAATAAAGTAATTTTAAAAATAATTCTTGTATGCTCGTATTAGGTAACTATTTTAAGTATCCAATAAGCTTCACGGATCTGGAGACAGGACGAAGCATTGGTTAAAGTTAAGTAATTAAGAAGACTTCAAGCGAGATTGCAACCTAAGTTCTGTTTTGCTTTGCTAAAACTATCGCCATTACAACTTCTATGTATACTGGCTGTGCCGTAATAAACTTCAGGGAATGCACCAGCCTTCCACATATTACGCGGAACTATCTAAAATATTCTCATCTCTAAAGAACCTTAGTAATTACGTCCTCGGAACACCGAAGATGACTCCAAAAGTCTTGATATTCATTATATTTTAATATCTTTAGCCTTCCCCTACGAGGAATCTAGGACGATAGCAGTACCGTTCCCTAATCATTCTCTACACGAGCATAAACAATCCAGAATCTATTCAATAGGTAAATTTATTAATGTTTCAAGTTTGATTATAAGATTCTTAGTAGCTACTAGCCTCTTATTAGCTATATCAGTGAAATTTACAGTAAAAAATTCACTAAAAAAACACCTGACGAACAACATATTGAAATGGGTTGCGCCGCTTTCGAATATAAAAAAGTAAAGTAACGGCCTTTCAATATGCCCACAGCTGGGCTAATGCCTCCTCTCTCCGTTTTTGGAGAGAAGGATTGGAGCTAAGACCTACCACGCTGCTCCAATGGGATTGGTAGGTTACACATATCCCTAGAATTCTCTAGAGATATGTAGGTTTCCTCACGATGTTTTCGTTTACCGAAAAACGTGTGATAAATTGCAAGTATCAATTAGACACATGAGTTTTAATAGAAAAACTCATTGGTGCCTGCCCGGGGTTTGAACCTATGTCGCCTCTAGAGAGTCGCACCGCTAGGCTATCACAGCTTATAGCTTTCGAATATAATCGTCATAAATACAAACTCATGGGAACAAATTGTGGTGAATATTTTATTTATTAAAATTTCACCAAAAAATTCGAATATTCAGACAACGATAGTTGCGCATTTATACTGAATACAAATACGGTTTGCGACAAAATTGATTATACTAAGATTAGGGAAACCCTGCAAAGTCGACCTCATTTATTATGAGATAAGTAGTAGCGATGCACTTGGACGTACTCCAACCGCTACCACATTAACTTTTTAAAATACCAAGAACAAATAAAAATAATTATATTTCTCATTTATTTATTTCACACAAAACACACACACAATTTCATTCTTACATCCCTAATAAATAATACTTATTTGTTAATCTTATACAAAGCTTTAGTTTTAACTTACATCTTAACCTAAAATAAACTTATTGTATAATACACACGTGGAATTACGGTCCTTAAAAAAATTGGAAAATTGATATAAGCGAGCCTTAATGTCGGTGTGAATAAAAGAAAACAAATAAAACAGTTAAAACGAAAACTTAACATAAAATTAACAAACACAGCCATTTCAATCAGTACAATAACAGTTTAAACTTAACAACAATTCAACGCTTAAAATTACTTAACATGAACAAAATTGAATAACCAACGAGTTTCGAAACAAATAACAATGGCTGTGTAATGAGTATTTTATCCCCCGGGCGGCTTATTAATATACTTTATTTGATAAATATTAAAGCAAAGTTTATTTAACATCGGCGACAGCACTGTTGTATGGCGATTTTATGCAAAAATTTTAAAAGAATATTTTCATTGCTGCTTTAATTAAAGTAAATTGAAATAAATTCAATACGGGGAGAAAATACTCATCAGGCAAGTTTAACAATTTCAACCACCATGTTGGAAGATTTTCGAGAAGTTTTGTAATTTTACTACTAAAAACTTTCTGAATTTATACTATGTTTAAACAGTATTATATACTTCCAAGGCACGGTAATTTCTAACAATTTACAAAGCATCCTGATAAAGTTTTCATCAAAACTCTGACAGAAGGCACCACAATATCCTGCAAGCGTTTATTAATGCTTGATTAGGCACTTATGGGTATTAAGGCACATCTTGATTCTAAATAATAGAATACAAATAACGAATACTACAAGTCATCATTCTGTGGTACAGATATATTAGAAAACGTAACTTATTCAAACAAAGATGAGATAATAACAATAACGACAAAAACAACAAAATCTTTAAACATGAACTGGTAATTGTGGTGAATGTTTTATTAATACTCAAACAAAAACTTAACTCATGAACTATCTATAAGGCAAAGAAAGCAAAATTTAAACAAAACATCATTAAGTCCAGGCCAGCTGGATTAGTTAGTAAAGTTTAGTTAAAGTGGTAAAACATAACAATATGCAAAAAAATATTTAACTGGTAAAATGTAACATTAACATTTCAACAAATTTTTAACAAAAAAAGTAACATTGAAGGCATTTTATTGGGAACCTACGTGATAAATTTGTCTTAATTATTATGAACGTATATGATTGTTAACTAACTGAATAAAAGAATCAAAATGTAACATAAACTTGAATTGGAACAATAAATTTAATGGAACTTAATGTAAGGTTGCGAAATTGTTTAAAAACTATCTCAACTGTGAATAAAATACAATTTTCAATAACAAAACAACAATGATCCACGAATTAAAACAGATACTTAACAGAGTCGCTGTAATATGTTAACAGCTTGATTAATTAACATTAACTTTGAATTTATGGTTAAAACGTAACGATTGCAGATTCAACATAAACAAATGGGTTATAGGGATATAAAAATACGAAACAAGAACTTCGTCGAGAAAACAAAACCGTACATTAAGGCATTTTTGAACAAACGCAAAATGTAGTAAAATTGATCAGATATTCATGGTTTGTTTAAATATATAGGGAGGAATGATATATTACTCTTATTGTGAATCTACGAAGAAATTCCTACATCTAAAGTAAAACCAATAACCTAAGTTAATCCTAAACTATCTTTGGAGCATCCAGAAAAAGCTTATATAATACCTTACAATATTTTTTCAACAATCTTCATCTTAACGGCACTGCAACATAGAGTAGAGTTTATAAATCGTCGTTTTCATTTTGAAAATATTTTTACTGGAAAGACATCTGTAACAATTAAAGAAGATAATAAATAATAGGCCCCCGGCTACGATGTTCCGAAGTCAGTAAAGTAGAACTTGGAAGTAATAAAAGTTTACTTACCCATAAATATTCGAAAACGGTCCGCCGCTACAATCGTGAGGCAAACTTCTCCAAGATGTTTTTCACGAAACGTAACTGCTTTCAGTTACTTAAACATTAATTAACTTCACTTCAGTTTCTGAGTTTAATTGACAAACTAGTGATAACAACTTTGATGAAGACTTTGGGCAATCTTTGCGTTTGTTTGTATTCAGTCCACTTGGGGACCCAGTGGGTCCCCAGTGCACTTTACTGTTGCTCGGAATATTCAATAATGATGTTTCGGTAAAGTACAGACCCTATTTATATGCATGGGTCCCAAAAATCCCACCCCACATAACCGTGGGAGCGCTTGCGCACGTGTTCTTCTTGCGTAAATGGTCACAATAGCGCCCTTTTCTTTGTTCCATTGATTTCGACCCTCTGAACGTCTTACCTATCCGTATTTACCTGTAGTTATGCAAGGGGAGAAATCTCGCTCGGTGGGAAAGTATGTAATCGTAACTGAAATTGAATTATTGTTCGCGATAATCATATAATTTAAAAGAAGGGTCGGGAAGGAACTGCGACGTTCACACGATGCACCAAACTTATTATTATAATATATAAGATTTATTTATTTATTAGATAAGTAAAATATATAAATTTTATAATTTATCTCAACCTCTTGAAAAACGCTTTGAGTTTCAATTTATATTTTGTATGTTTTGATGAGTGTTTAAATGTATTAATGTTTACATTATAATGTTACATAAACGAAAAAGATGTTAAAGGAAGCAAAAGCAACAACATGTAGCTGACTCATTAATTTGCGAGCCTTCAAAGCTTTATACCCGATCGACTCGCCCCAACTGTTTCGCAGCAACAAAAGATCCTTTCAGCGATACCAGAGAACGTGCTTTGCTTAAAATAATGAGGCATTTAATTTACTAAGTCAAAAGCGAGTAGATATTATACCCTTCGATAGCACTTGCGGCGAATACGATATTTACTGTAATAGGCAACGAATTGTTATGATTTTTTAATAATTTTGAGCTATAAGTAAAAACTATTGATTAATTCATAGTTTATGGCAATAGCCATGGAATTTACGATTTGTCATGCAATAAAAGCGATATAGCACACGTACATTTTTGCTTTTGAAATGTATCATATTTATTGCAATTTCATTAAAAATGATTCTGTGTTAGACTACACCTATAAAACTGTCCTGTTACTAACTAATTCATAAAACGAATGCATTTAACTAGAGACTTAGTATCATATCGAACGTTTATTATTAAAGTAACCTAATTCGAGATTAGGCTTAATTGAGTTAGATACATTGTAATCCTTATTTCAGCGATCTATAACATCGCGCAACGAGCAACTAAAAAAATCTTGTGTTTTCTTGCTCTTTCAAGTCATAGGCCTCTTTAGCACTCACGAGTTTTGTAGGCGCTACGCTACGCTTTATTGCAATTTGCCACGAAACCACTTTTTTGAATTAGGTCACTTTAATACTAAGAGTGCGATATATTCCTTTAGGGGTATTTATAGTGACCAAACTTTTCAACAGTTTTATATAGATTCTTGCAATTTTAGCAAACGAAACGGGAATCTTTCCTCGGAAGACAAATGATACCTAAGCGAGTATGTTTGAAAAAAATGACTAATGTTTATATTTATAGAGGACTATAGAAATTTTAAATTATGCTATACATTTTGTCTTATCATATACTATATGTAGGTTTTTTTTTTGAAATACATCTTGTAATTAAGTTTAAAGTAAATTTAACTTTTATCTCCGTGCAATACGGAGAAAAAGTTTTTAGGAATCTTTGTATTCCTAAAAGCCATTTACTTGAAACTGTGTATGTAAATTCTATTTATAAGATTTCTATTGCATTTTATTATATTCATCTACCCCACAGTCACAAAGATCATTCTGGCGCTGGAAATCTCAGATGTTCATATAGTTATTTCATTTTTTTCATCACAGACATATATAAAGCCGTAAGTCTTGATTATACTTTGGTTTGTCATGTATTTCGACTATTCTCTAATCATGTAACGTTACAATAAAATAAGCCTGTTACTTATTCCGATTGCTGGGCATAGGACTCTTCTCGCGAGTTTGTGAGAGAAGGATTGGAGCTAAGACCTACCACGCTGCTCCAATGGGTGGGTGAACCGATTTATGCGGACAGCGACTGGTTGTCCGTGGTTCATGCGGAACGTTGACCTCCATAGAGACCTCGATCTCCCTACCATTACTCACCTCTTTAAAGGTTATTCGAAATCTTACTTCGAGAAATCTGAGGTACACCCGAACCCCCTTATTTCAGTTTCTTCTACCTACATCCCAGTTAGGTCCGACCATCGAAAATATAGGCGTCCAAAAAGCGTCCTGTATGACCCCGACGATCAAATAACGATCGCCAACACAAATACACGTAATACACACACACAGCGTCTTCGCCGGCGAAGACGAGGTCCCAGTTTTTTGACGTCGGTCGGTCGTGGCTTCTCGCCACCCTTCCGACGCCGCAATGACTAATCTAAGTCAAACCATCAACCCTCCACTACACGTCGCCCTAAGCCGTGGTCCGGCCTCACAGGAGGCACCCTTAGGACGACGTTCCCCGACTTAAGTAGAGCTTCTGCGCTCTACTCCCTGCATTTCGCAACCTCGACGATGCTTCTGCGCTCGCCCGTCCCGCCCGGTGACGCTGTAAAAGCCATTAGGGCTAACAGCAAACAGTCAGTTCGAAAAAAAAAAAGGATGAAATACATAGCCCACATTCGAGCAATGAACAGTTCTGATAAACCACAACTCTACTATTTCAGTTAAGTACGTAGTTTTAACTGAAATCTGTTTAATCGGAATTAAGCTTTGTATGTTGCGACTTTCAATACCAAATCATTATCATAAATGATAAGTCATTAGATTCTGCCAACGCCTTCGTTTACGTGGCCTTCTACGGAGATAAAAAATGGTCGCCTTGCTCTAACCCTTTATCTACCGTTGAAATACACGTTAATTCTTAGCACCGAATTGCAAACATTTTAAGGATCAAATTTGAAATCGCTGAAAGAGAAAAGGTACGAATTATGAAATTTTGCACAATTAAGGATTATAAACTAATGTAACATATAAGAAAAACAAATCTTGTTTTTTTTTGCTTGCAACAGGAAAAACACTATTGCATTATTAAGTGTAACTAATAATTCAAGTTGGCGCGAGTGAAGTCACGGGTATCTCTAGTAACTCATAAGTTTAACCAGACTTATGCAGCTTTTTCAGCACATCATAAATCGTTAATAATAAAAAGAAACTCCTAAATTTTATACAAGAAAATTATTGGTACCTACGTCCTTAGGATTTAAACGATCGAATTTTGCTCTAAAGGTTCAGGCCGTCACAGCTTGTAATAATAATAATATAAAAAATAAAATATTAATAGTAATAAAGTTAAAATGATGAATATAATTAAAATAAAATAATAATAGTAAAAATTGTCTATGACTATATAAAATATGACATGTGAAGTCTGTGATTAACGAAATAAAAATTATCGACTAATTCCCTCGATATTCATAGGTTTGTTTATACTGATATTCTGTAACGAAATAAGATATCCACAGTAGTATAATTCTGCGAATATTTTCTTCACCATGACAGCTTAAGTGGTTCTTTGAATCGTTAATATATCACTAGTTGATGAAGGAATAACAATATTATATTGAGTATGGTAGTAATAAAACATAAGTTCGCATTAAGTCGATGTTAGGGTCAATAGAAATAGTTTTTACTTAGCAGATAGATTTCATATTAAAATAATATAACGATATATTTTATATTACTGCGGATTATACGCAGAATAAATTAATTCTCATTATGGCTGGCATTGGTTTTTATAGTTTCATATAATATTTTAATTATTTAAATCTAACTGGCCCGCTAGTCTGTCTATCCGTTACGCTCTAGAGGCTAATCCGTTTTGAGCAATATTGATGAAATTTGGTTTTGAGTCAGGCTTATATACTAGGCCTAAGTATCGGTTAAATTTCCGTTTTTCTGGAAAAAAATCATAATATGTAATTGAGGGTAGTTTAAGAAGTTAACGCAAACGTAATCACGGTAAGGTTGTCGTTAGTATGATACATACATAGTATATGCCAGAACATAACGTCGTATAGAGAGCATACCACGGCAAAAAGAGCTTCGGTATTCATCATTTATGTATACCTACGTTCACTGTACTTGGTAACAAAGAAAATTGCTCAGGTCGGTTTAAGAACGAAAAGACTTTTAGACGCATTTTATAACGTAGTAAGTATGAATTGAACTTTTAATATTAAGCACTCAATGCGAGAAGCTACGATACTTGTCGCTCAGTAGGTAAAGTGAAAACGTCCGAATATTTTTTTATCGTCATGAAGGTGAAGGTAATTTTTTCTCTAGATATGCGGATTGGTATGATGGGTTATCATACCGATATTTTGCCGATGCCGATTTTTGAAGCAGCGATTGTAAATAAAGTACATTAGTTGTTCCCAGAACGGACAGGAGTTTTATATTTGGAGATATAGACGAGATTTATTTCAATCAAATTGATATGAAAAACAACGGTCTTATTTTTTTTACGTCACCGATGTATCATTTTGATCGTAGCTTATAAAGTGATTTTTTTACTAGGCTTGATGACTGTAGGAAGCCAAGACTCGGCTTAGATAGGAGAGATGTTTAGTAATACATTACTGCATTGATAATATTTAAGTAACTATACTAAAGTCGATTAGGATATAATTTACTTTAAAAAAACTTTAATTAGGGTTGTATTTACTAATTTGATGTAATTTCTCTTACAATATTATATACTGCGGTTTCATTTTTACTAAAGTTATTCATATAATTAAATTCATATCTGCGCCGCGACACTTTTATCTTGTATTCTGTATAGATAGAGGATAGAATTCTTTATCCTGCAGACGTGATTGAATGTAGATATTTTTATGGTTCGGATACAGTAATCTAGTTCAGGCGTACCTCTGAAAATCCTCCTGTATTTAGGTGCGCGTACGTTTTCCAGTTTTATTGCATATTGAAATATTATATACTGGCTGTAATACCTTGTTCCCTACTACAGAATAACGACTGAAGTAAAGCTGAAGAATTTGAAAGTATGTGTTCATTTATATTGTTAGTAGAACGTCATGTTAGGAGAGTATTTTTATTCTTGTGTTGCGATAAAGAATTATTAGATAATATAAATATAAATTGTGAAGGACAACAGAGAATTAATCCATTATTTTATTTTCAATATGCAAATACTGTGAGTTTCATAATGAAATTTATTATTTTAGTTTAAAGGGTCTTTTTAGGTTAACCCAGCTAGTGTAGGAATAAAATGGAACGGGACTTAACTTCCGATTTTCTCTTATTCACAATTTGCCTACAAATATTGCAGTTGCAAGAAATTTAAGCTATAATTTAAATACATGACCCAAGCCGTGGTATTATAATGGATTTTTAATGTATGTATTTGCTTACCTACTTACTGTTCTTTGCATTTTCGTGGTTTTTCGGAGACTCAAAGCAAGATGTAAGTTTAATAACATATATCCTAAAAGTTCATATGTCCTAAATGCCAAAAAATTGCAGCAACGGATGGATGTGGTTTTCCTTAGGTAGATTGTAGAAAGGTTAGAGTAAAAAAAATTGCCTTGTTTACATAAGGCTACTTTTAATCTTGGGAAAGACATTTCATTATTTTAACAATAGGCATTCTTTTTCATCTTATGTGATCTCGATTATTTGTTATAAAAAAAATATTAAAATGAACACAAAATTTCCTACGCTTTGTCCTCCAATGAGTATCATCCGGAACATGTGATCATTAAAAAGCTTCATTAATTTTTAGGAAACACAATCCAGAATAATAAATAAATGAATTTTATAATTGCAATTGTTATCAAATTTCCGCAGCAGTAATATGAAATGTTTCTGAAAAATAAGACAGTCGCCTTGGAGAAACGTTTCTAGAGAACTGCTTTTTAAATAATGAATTTAAAAATTGAACGAATCTGTTCTCCTCACTACTGATACGTCGGAAAACACAATAGAAATAGACGTTGTTACAAATTTCTTTTAATCTTATGTCATACAAAGATGCTTAAATGCTTAAATAAGTTTATTAAATCACACGATTGCACGATCATAACGTGTAAGTTTCACTAGAACAGTTTCATGGCGAATTCTCGTACAAAAGTGCTTGACTAAGTGCTTCTAACGTAGCTTATTTCTTAAGCTCCAGCGAGCCAGTCCTGTTTATTAATAATCAAATCCTATATTCTCTGCTCCCGCTCCTTTCATAACAAAGCTTTTAAAATTACGGTAACAACGAAAATCTGCAAACAATGTGTTTTATTATGTCAGGCATATAAAACGTAACAATATTGCCATTTGATATTAATCGCACAAAGTATATTGTCAACCGACACAAATTTGGATATATAGGAAACTAAAAAATATCAACTTCACTACAATTTGTTCATATTTAAATTGATTTCAACGTCAGGATTCCGAGATCAGTACATTCCAATCCAAGTTTTTTTTAAATAAACCGTGCACATCAATGCGTAAGACGACAAAGAGTTGCTAATTTTTGTTTCGGCGTCATAGAATTTAACGCAAAACAAATCGTTGACAGAATTATATCCCTTATAGGAGGGACCACGGTATTAACAACGAGATAAGACTCGACGCAGGCTTAACTCGCCTCTGATATTACTCGAGGGAGACACTGTGACATTTTCAAAACAATTCGTGGACTTGCCTACAAACCCTCCGATTAAATAAGATTCTGTCTTAGTATTGAGAGGTTATATTATTATTATTTATTTTAAACTTATATAAATAGGCGTTAATTTGTGCAATTCCATAGTACAGAAGTTATGATAGAATCGTTTTTCTGTAATCTGCGTTTGTTAGGAAAATCTATGTAATGCTAAGTTAAAGAAGCAAAAAGTTTGGGATCGCGTTGTCGATTTCATAACACATCATAGAAGCGAAAGGGTACGTTTTCAAATTTATACAAGCGGTGCGATCGAATGCGGAATTGTTATGGTACAGATAGGCTTAGTAATATAGTTCAGGCGCGTTCTCGAAAATTCTTTCCAATATATTTTAGGTACCTGAAGTTTACTAGCTTTATTGAATATTGTGATAAATATTATTTTTATACCAGCTGTGATACCAGTGAAACTGTGCTACTCTTTCGAGGGGATGACGGGTTCAAACTCCGGGGCAGGTGATATTGTGGTAGTGAATGTGTCCAGTGCTATTAATGTAGTTTGAAGGAGGTGGTTTATAGTGCATGCAGTTTAAGATTCCTGCGTGTATAAGGTGAACATGGGCAGTACACTCTACTTTTAGGTTTACATAGATTTTCTGCAAAATAATATCATCACTTTTGTAATATGGACCTCCGCGAAGTAACGCCAGATCCTATTAATTATAAATCAAAAGGTTATTATTAGTAACGCCCGTATATTTTACAGGTTTATTCCGGTTTACCAAAATTATACCGTGGGAAGTGTACAAGGTGCTAGGTGAGCTTGCAATTTGCTTTTACTCACCATCTGCCGCTAGACTGTGCAATTGCATAATTTTGGCAGCGTTGTAACCGAAAAAGTTCTCTTGTTACAATGCGCGCTATAGATTGCTTTCGAAAAGACTTGCTCATTTTTATTTTAAATATCTCTGTCTTCTGCTGTGAACGCTTTCTGAACCGCATTTTTAAACCTATATATAGTACCTAGCATTAAATAATGCACATCGATGTTTAGAACGAAACAGCCGGCCATTTCGGTTTCGCACATACTAACTGAGTGACAGTGACTGTCACTCAGTTATTATGTGACGTTTCGCACGGGCTCGTCAGTCTGTGCGAGAGAGACAATGCTCTATGAAGCAGAATCTAGCCGATTTCTCTCTCTCTAAGTCTCGGTGTGCATTATTTATTGCCGGGTACTATAACTATTTTATTACATTAATTCTTTACTAAATTAAGCTTAAGTAACTTGATTAAGCTCTAAAACGCAAAGAAAATCTGACTGCTTCAATATAAATTCATGTTAATTTTTTGACGTTTAAAAGAACTCGCTTTGCCTGTAACTTCGCCCGCGTGGAAATCAGTGCATTTGAAATTTTAAACATAAAAGTACATAGTTAGCCTGAGTTAACTATAAGAAATAGAGAGATTCTGTCGCGGGCTTTTTAATAGCATTTTTGTAGATCTACAATTCTTTAGTACATTATTTAATGCGTGAGTCGCGTATACCAACAGAGATACTGTTGGTATACGCGACTCACGCGACTAAAGCTCCCGAGGCCGGTTTTTGTAACTGCAAACCTCTTGAACACAATTTACAAAAAAAACACGTTATGTAAGTATTATTAACCTGAACCTTCCGGAAGACTTTTACTACTTTTTAGTAAAAACAGTTCTAAAATCCGCCCAATAAATTTTTCATTTCATTGGTAAAAATTATATAACAGCTCGAGTAATTGACTATTTAATATATTGTATGTAGGTATAACATAAATATACCTTCTATAATTACATTCAAAATGCGTCTTTCAATTGTTTTATGGTTTAGGCACATCAGCATGTTTTCCAGAAATCTTTTTTAACTTATGTTTTCTGAGCAGCTAACACCTATTTCTCACCCCGTAACTTTTTGTACAAATATCAACCTAGGCTTCTGTATTGAATTGTAGAACTAATAACCGAAATATCTTTTACGAGATATAAGATACATATAAATTACAGAATTATTAAAATTTATCACGACACAAACGTACGCAATTCTTCTCATGCGGGTGCCACGTGCGACAAAGCATTGGCGACTTCACAAATATTAATGACGCCCCCATAGACAGAGCCCTTTATGCAGGATTGTGGAAAATATGTCATGAGAAATGTAAATATATTCTAACTAGTCTGTCTATACTAAGAATTTCCAAATAATTTTAGTAAATTAATTTTAAAACAAACAGGTTAACTGACGCTAAATTATAAGTTAACATTGACATAACTGGAACACCTATTACATAATTCTTAAAACTCACTCTGCTTTTTTCAGATGAGAACCGTTAAATAAATCCGACTAATAACAGTACAGGGATCTTGCGTATTGTCCAGACATTGAATGCCTTCATTGTCTACAGAAGACAGTAAAGTTTTAATATCTAAACGAGCCAAGTGACTCTTTATTTATACATGCTTTACATCTCTATTGCCCAGATATTAAAGTAACTTTTCGAAAATCAATGTACTACTATTCCGTTGAAGAAAATAGGTGAAGGTAGACAAGATTGATGTAACGGCCGTTGGCAAGTTTGCGCACGTGCTGAGACCGGCTGTGTCGGTTTTAGACGTAAAAAACGGCGCAAGACATAATATCTCATACACAAAAGATTTATAGTAGATTCGTCTTCGATCTTTATAAGGAAATAGAGTTTAAAAAGAGGTAAATCGATCGGCCAAATTTTTGCGTATATCAAACAATACTTCGATTATCTGTATACATTTCTAAATCCAATGCCAACCAACCAACAAAATTTTTATAAAAATCGATAATTTTAAGTCATATTTATTTCTGTACATAATGAGCACAGAATTTATTCGTGTTACCCTACTAAGGACTCCATACAATATCATATAATATATAAAACAATTCTAAAGAATTATGACTCATAGAGTTATTAAATTAGAGTAGGGTAAACAGCTTAAAATTTCAACTATTACTATTACTATTACTAAGATTGTGACACTCTCACCTTCAGGTCCGCCTATAGAACCTCCCCCCCCCTCCCCCCTAGTCTAGTACAATAACTATGTTTGAGACATTTGCTTTTTTCTTGTAAAGTATCCAACTACTGTACAAAATCCTTCCCTTTCGTTATTTGGAGAGGCTTGGAGCTTAAACCCGAATACAGATTATTAGAATACACACATCCCAGGAATTCTCTTAAGATGTACAATTTTCCCCAAGATTTTTTTCTCGATTGAAAAGCGCATAATAAATTGTAAATCTCAGTTAAGACGTGAATACAGCTTGCTTGTTTGCAGTGCGTTTATTATTTAGAATATAAATTGCATTGAATATAAAGTGCACGTCCACTCAGTTTCAATATTTATTCAATATAAATACATACTCGTAAGTACAAAGTCGTCACTTATTTGAAAAAACGCCTCGTGAAAACTCCTCATGTTACTAATTTATTTGATGAGCTTATGTGGTACAAAAAGCTAGCTTCAAAAAAACCTAAAAGCTTCAAGTTTAGAGCTGTAACTAGTAATAATTACATAATTATTACAATCACTATAACAAACGTCAGAAATAAAATATATATTAAGAGTCCGTTTAAGAGTCCATAAGGAACTTACAAACAAACACTAATTTTTATATGTATACATATATACGTACTATTATCCAATTGCAATTAAAAAATAAAGACAAGATGCACATAACATATATTCTTTATCAGCTTCAAATGAGTGCCCAGATACTTGCACTTCGCTTTTGTAAAAGTCTTCATAAAAAGAAAGTTGGGAAACAATTTTTATGGACTTTTTATTTTATGGACATAATTTTTTAAGTACTCTTTTGAAAAAGTTTTATTATTTTTAATTTTAATACCCCTTAAAATATGGTTAGGCCTTTTATGGAAAGTTTATAAGCATTAGAAACAGAAAGTGGATTAATATGCTGCCAAAAGCGGATATTTGTACATCCTAAATCGTATACATTTTGCGTAACCATATATCTATACTGAAAGCTATTACTTTGTACCTGACTATCATAATATTAATTACATTGTATTGATCCGTTATTCAAATAAAATTACTAATGTGCTGATCTTGCGGTCTCTACATCTTACGTATAAAAAAAATAAAAATAAACACAAACTTAAACTTTTCCAAGCCTGCACACTAACCAAACCAAGTAGGTATGTATTTAATTTTAAATATATTATTTAAGTTTCATGTAAAAGATGGGTAATCGTTTACCTGCAACTTCTTCTAAGTGGCTCTACAATTAATAAAAATAAAAAGCAATTTATTCGTTAAAAAAAAAACAGATATAAACTAATTCCAACCAGAAATTATTGCTATGTACTTTCTTTTGATACAATATCATTACATCTATCTTTTTTTTTTTACTTCAGGTCATTGAAATTGATTTTCATAATAATACTCGTAATATTGAGCACTAAGGTTTTTGTCTGTAACTTATGGACGCATTGCGTAATTTGTACAAAAGACTAAATTCCATTCATTCGTTAATAAAATTATTTTAAATAAATGCTATGAATCTGAGTAGGTCTTGTACTCAAGACGATGTAACAGACTACCTAGTACCTACTAGTCTGTTACATCGTCTGTTACTGCTATTTTTGTTAATAGTCTATGGTCTGTTATAATAATTTATCTGTTTGTAGCGAGTTTTGTATGAGAAATTTCAAAAATTTGTTACTTATACTTACTGTATTTCTACTAAAAAGATAATTAAAAAAGCGTTTCTTCCCTGAAGTATCCTCTCGAATTTGAATTTTACTGGTACGTTGCGGTAAAGTATGTTTTTTGTATTTACATATTAAGTTTTTTAAACAATCGCTAATCATTTTACAATAAATAAGTATCCAATAACTATATCATAGATGATACACTATATGATCTATATTATTTCTTGACGTTCGAAAGACAAAAAATATCCACTTCGAACGATTTTGCTTAAACCGTAATAGTTTACAATGAAATATGTTAAAATAATAAATAATTATGTATGAATGTATAAAGCTACTTATAACGCACACTAAGAAATCATATATTTATTTATTTACTTTACTCTGATTACAGAGGAAGAATGTCTCGGAAAGAGAATAAACTTGCGAAACTGGCGCAAGAGTTAAATACACGTCTTAACATTTCACCTATTGAAGCAGTTCAACCAGTGGTGGCTGCCTCAGGATCTACAGAACACGAACAAGTTGCGATTACAAAAACCACAGCAGGTACGGAAATAACAGACTCTATTGATCCTACAATACTCTCCAAATGGCCAAAATTAAAACAAAAAGTTCCTGATATTTACTTACATAAACCTATTGATTTTGCTGTACATGTACCGAAGCTTTTGTCTATAGGCATTAAATTCAATAAACCGTACCTGGGTAGATTCTATACTAAAATAACATGCTTAACATTAAATGATCACAAAGCTCTCACTCAGTTTTTTCAAAAACGAGAGCTACCATTCAATACTTTTGGTAATGCGAGCAAACGTAAGTTAAAAGTTGTAATTAGAGGTCTGCCAAAAGATATAGACTTAAACATATTAAAGTCGGAGCTGAAATCCTTGAACATACCTGTTGTACGTGTTCACAAAATGAAAAGGCAAGAATACATTAAAGACCGTTACATACTTGTATTAGTAGTAGTACCATATAATGAAGAAGGAAAAAAACTGCTACAGTTAAAAAAAGTTATGGGCCATGATGTTAAATTAGAACCACCAAATCATTATATAAAGCAATGCCACCGCTGTCAGTTATGGGGACACACACAAAGATATTGTCACGGCCAAGTGAAGTGTGTGAAATGTGCGGGAGAACATTTCTCTAAAAAGTGTGAAAGAGATCCCCTTAAAGAACCACCTAAATGTGCAAACTGTAAAGGAGAACACACTGCAAGCTATAAGAAATGTCCTTGCTGTCCTGATTCTATTGAACATATTCATAGTCAACTGCTGAAACACAGGAGAAGAGTTGTTAGGGGACCAACAGATTTAGTAACTATGGAAAACTATAAAACTCTCTATAGGAACCATTCCTCTAACACAGATTTCTTTGATCCATTTGCATTTTAGTGTAACAAGCTGTAATTACTTACATCTATATAGTTAAACCTACAAAAACTGGTGTCATATTGGATTTAAGGTTTACATGCAGGATTGTAAGCATGTTTTAAAATTATAGCATGTGATACTTTTATGTTTAAGAAATAAAGTTTTTTGTAACAAATATAAACTTTACATTTATTATAATACATTGTCTTTGACTAAACATAACTTAAACATTGTATTTATTTTAGATTTATACTAATAATACTTTTGAGATGATTCCTAAAACTAAATCAAACAGCTTTAACACATTGTATATTGTTTGTTAACATCAGGTCAGTGCTGTCCACTTCTCTAATGGGTGTCATGCGTACCTACAAAATAAATAAAAAATTGACTTAATAAAATGATATGATGATCTTAGCATTAAAGAGTAGTAACTCTTTAATGCTAAGATAGTCTTAATAATTTGGTATATAAGAGTATCAGATTTTTCAGCGCATGATTGTTAATACGTTATAAAAATATAACAAGGACTTTTCCAGTTTTGAACTCATATCCTCATGATTAATGAAACAAAGTACATTTCAAGTGGTGGGTAATAATTCTTTAAAAAACTAGTATGGCAAATATAAATGAGCAAACAATATTCATTGTTTGAATTACCTCAAGCTGAACTTTTATTGGCAAACTGTTTCCATCCAATTCAGACAGGACTCTGTCAAGTGTATCTACAACTTTGTCAGCGTCTTGTGCAGTAAACACCATTGGTGGTTTGAACTTAAGAACATTGCTGTCTGGGCCATCTCTGCTAATAAGGATTTTCTCTTCACGCATCCTGTATGATTATAACAACACAAAAGTCGATTACAACTTATATAGTTAAATACACTTTATAATGCAATTTATATAGTTAAATTTCTTTGATGTTTTAAAACTTAAATAATGAAAACAATTAAAGCACATGGTGTAAAAATGATAACATTATAACAAAACTCACTTTACCAGAAATTTAATCTTTTTATTATAGTTTATTTTTATTTATTTAGTAATAATATTTAACTAAAGGTAAGAAGAAGAAGAAGAATACTCTTTATTGTACACACAAAAAAATAAAAATTACAGATATTAACACACAAAGACAGGTACAAGAAGGCAGCCTTATCGCTAACCAGCGATTTCTTCCAGGCAACCTTATTCGTTATGGAGCTGTTGATAAGAAAGCAGGTAGGATAGTGCACCTCAGAGTACATAACGATAATTATAAAATTAAACAATATTTATTACTCTAAATATAATAAACTTACATCAAGTACACGCGAATATTTACATATTCGCGTGTACACTTTGTTTATATATATATTATATAATATATGCTTTTGTTTACACAAATACTTATATAATATATAAATAAAAGCATATATTATATAAATATATATAAAATAAAATATAATAAATAAAAGGTAATTTGCATGTAGAAACAAAATATTCGGAATTTTAAGCTTCAAGGAAAAATTTATTCAAGAAATATAACAGAACTAACTACTTTGCTATAATCCGCACGGGTTAAGTGAATGCATGCAAAGCCAATGTGTATGAAGCAGGCAAAATCTATGTACCTTATACATGCAGGACAAGCCACCACATGCACCCCAAGGCGCAATTCACCAGCAACAACGAAAAAATCGTACTGCAGTACGATTTTTGTCGTGGAGCCTATCCTCCTGATGATGCTTCGGTTTCGGGGCGAAACGATCGTCGAGATTGTGGTGGTGGGTGTGTGTTCTGCTTTTGTGTGCGTTGTTGCTGGTGAATTGCGCCTTGGGGTGCATGTGGTGGCTTGTCCTGCATGTATAAGGTACGTAGATTTTGCCTGCTTCATACACATTGGCTTTGCATGCATTCACCTAACCCGTGCGGATTATAGCAAAGTAGTTAGTTCTGTTATATTGCTTATCATAATGCAACCTTCTGTAGTATTTTTACCTATTGACAATGTGTTTTGCTTCCGCTGTCGCTGGTGTCCTAGTATCTCTATCTGTGACTAACTCAACACCAACAAACAACCCCCTGCCACGAACGTCACCGACCAACTTGTGTTTGTGTTTGAGGCCTTCACAGCGCGACATCAGGTGACTTCCGACTCGAGCTGCCCGTTCCATTAAACGCTCTTCTTCGATCACATCGAGGACTGCGTTAGCGATGGCACACGACACTGGATTGCCTCCGTACTGGTAATTTATTTAGTTATTAATATAAGATATTAGCAGACCTGGCAAGGCGTGTCTGTTTTGGTTTCCCACTTTCCTTTCTGATAATTCAGCACGCGTTTTAATTTTACGCTAACTTCTAAGATATTTATTTATATTATATCATCATGTTCCGGCCTTCATCCCATTTTTAATTGGGGTCGGCTCTCCTAACTAGGGTTTTCCAGAGATGGCGGTTCTCGATCGACCGTGGATCTATGTTCTCCCTTTTGAGGTCGTCGGCTATGGTTTTTACCGATGTGATTCGGGGTCTTCCAGGTCTCTTTGACGCGGCTCCAAGTTCCAAAAAGTTATTTATATTATATGGTGTACAATATTATGTTAGCATGAAATGCCTTAATTAATTAGGCGACTTAAATAGTCATAAGTATTCTTAATTGACAAGGATTAATATTGTATCCATTTTTTTAAGGTTAGAGTTGGTATAATAAGTTCTCCATAATGTAGGTGTATCGACAGGCCCGTTGGCGCAATGGGTAGTGACCCTGCCTTCAGCTCCGCGGGTCGCGGGTTCAATTCCCGCCGAGGGCCAACATTCTCTATAAACAATTTGTTCTTCGAGCCTGAGCGTATATTTGTATTTAAATATGGATTTAAAATTATATAAATTTACATATATATGTAGTATATCTACCAGTTGTCCGTCACTCATAACACAAGTATTAAATTACTTACGGGAAGAACGTCCGTGTACACACACGGACAAGTGTCCCATATATTTATTTATTTATTTATATGTCACGGAATGTTTTGTATCCTTATAAAATAGGAATATCCTCACCATATATGTAAATATTTACGGTGTAAATACCGAGGCGACTTGTTCTTTTACAATAATGTTCGTCATCGTACTTATTCTTCTAACATTGTATTGTAACTTAAAAATTACCGTATTAAAATATTCAACTCCAGTATCAGCAAAACTCTTTGCAATCTCGGGTGTGGTAATAACAGCAGCAACTGGGTGTCCATTGCCCATTGGTTTTCCCATCGTCACGATGTCAGGGACCACGTCTTGCGTCTCAAACGCCCACATGTGAGTGCCCACTCTGCCAAAGCCCACTTGAACTTCATCAGCAATGCATAACCCGTTCGCATCCCGAATATACCTACAAATAAAGATAATTTCTAACGTTATTGACTGATAATCTTTCTTCTTTCGATTTTTATGATATTTAAGAGTCTTAAACGACTGAAATTATTACTTTTTTTAAAATTCGTGTAATATTTATTAAGTTAAACATATTTATGGCTGTCCCGAAAAGTGTGTGTTTTGGACTTGTTAAGTTGTTAATATAATGGTATATATTTGACGGTTGAATGGTAAGACCTTTTACCTTTAACAATGGGTAGTGGGTTCTAACTCTAAAAAGGCACCTATGAGTTTTTTACAAAACAATATCATATATTTCCTGAAAATCTAACCTGACATGGTAACATATATCCATTAAAATAATATTAAAAACAAATAAATAGAAATTTCTATAGAACATACTCCAATTATGAATAGTCAGAATAATTCAAAACTAAATGGAAGGAAACTGACTGAATTAATTTAATACAAGAATATAAGAATTTTCCTTTTCTATCTACTCGTATATATTTTTATTGTAGACTACTTGGAACCGCCGTTATCTATAATATTACCATAAAAGGGGTCATTTTAAATTGGCGGTATATACACAAATTACTTTATCATAAATTTCAACGCCGTAAAACACCTGTCAAAATGTTAATATCAAAGACAAATTTTATTTTAAACTAAATGAACTTTAATAAAGGATTCGGTTCTTCGCTAAAGATCACACGTTCTTACCTTAAAATTTAGTTACTAATTTGTTTTTTAATATTTTAAACTTCAATGTTTATATGGACTATGGCGATAATTATTATAATATCTGTACCATCTAGACCTCCTACAATTATAACATGGACAAGAATCAATACATGTGATAATCTTTTGGATTTGGATTTTGGATTGATGGGAGGTTCCTAAGAGGATAGGATTTTTTCTAACACGTTACAATACTCCACGATATATTGAAAAAATTTAAATATAATATAAATACTTACTCATAAACTTTCTTCATATAACCATCAGGAGGTATTATTTGTCCTCCACAGCTCTGCAAACTTTCGGCTATAAATGCGCACACACCACCAGCTTTCTTTTTGACTTCCCTGCAGATTTCTCCAACTTCATCCGCATACATATGCCCTAACTCTTCTTCAAACTGCGAATCCTTTGGGTAGACATACTTTCCTCTGTACACATCGGGTACCGGCGCCTAATGTAAAATAAAATTTTTTGTAACTAACGATCTCTACATACTAATTTTAGTAATACGAAACTGTCATATTAAAACATGAATAGAACAGATGTGAAGTGGTTTTTAACTTTTTTTTCAAATAGAGTTTAATTATTTGAGTTACTTTGAGTACTTTTATTAAAAAAAGGTTTAGTGAATTTTTGTGTTCCGAACATTTCATTTCTATTCAGAGTTAAACACAAAATTATGAATATTTATAAAAATTTGGATTTAGTGCACACGTAGGGAATAAAGTTTTATCAAATATATTACTTATATCGCTGGAATACCAAATTTCAGATCTAATAAAAGCGAACATAAATTCATATTTTTGCCATGCTATTATTGCCTTAGCTACGCAATATCCGAGAATTAATAAAAGAAATACACACATATTTGCTTACATTTCTTATGACACCAAAAAGATTACTTAGGGCAATCATAAAAGCTACTACTGTTTATTTGATGCATATATTTATTTTCAATAAGTTAGAAGAAATACCGCTATTAATGGCAATAACAACCATTCAGGACCAGGTAATCATTTGAGAAATTTACCTGTTGTAGATTTAAGCTATTGACAAATGAGCTTAAATGTCTGCAACATTCCTAGTTGGCCTGAAATAGAGAAGGTACATGGCGAACTCACCACATGAACCCACTCTGGTTTCTCTGGCCCTCCCGGTAGGTTTAGTTTGTATGGCGACACATCAATCATAGAAGTAAGATGCCCATGATAAGCGCTGGAACAAACAGGCGCTAGAAGCACCCCAATAACATTCCCGACCTACACCCAAAAACACTTACTCTACCAAAGGATTCCTATAGACTTTCGAATTCTAATAAGTACTCTTCAAATAATAATTCAATCTAACTGACACAATTATTTAAATGGTCAAGTTAGTTTACGACAACAGTAAGTAGATTTATAAATATCTATATAAATGTATGGCCTTAAATTTAGTCCTAGATATAAACACATCTAGGCTTATTTGCTAATACTATAAGGAATAATAAAACTTATATATGAAATGTAAAACCTTCCAATCCATACATGGGTAGTCGGTCAGTCAGTTACGTATAGGAATCTAGTTCTACATTATTTCGAAATTACCCTATAATTGTCTAGGGATATCTTAAGTAGTATACTAGCTTGTTATTTCACTTTAGACACTTACTGGTCGAGTGTGATGACGTCCTTGTTTTTAGTGTGTATGCGAGCTAGTCTCAAAGCAAGATCATTGGCTTCGGATCCAGAGTTGACAAAGAAACAAACTGAAAGATTCTCGGGCATGGTCCGCACGAGCCTCTCAGCGAGTATAACTATTTCGTCATGAAGGTACCGATTATTTGTTGATATGAGTGACATCTGATTGCGGCCAGTTTCTACAACGTGGGGATGACAATGCCCAACTGTAAAAGTCATTTGAATATAATCTCTTATTCAAAATACACATTTATCATTTTTATTTATTGACATTAGCGATTACCTTTGCAATATCTCAATTTGCGTAACGTACCATAAATTTATGTAATAAAAGATAAGGTTAATACAAACAGAGATAACAATGTTGGTAACATAGAAACGAACTCAAAACACTATGTGAATCTACTCTCCGTTTTTGGAACATCGATGTCGATGAAGGTAAATTTTTAAATTTATTATTATGTAGACTCTATTTTTAATCAGTTGTTATCCGTGGCGAACTCAAGAGGCTTTAGCTGAATATAACTTCTGATTGCCTATTATCAGGGCACAGTATAATGCTGAGTTTAATTTTATATTTATGTACCATAAAAACGTAAGAAAAATAATAGTAATTAAAAAAAAGTGTACAACAGTCGATTATTCTTATGGCATTCTCTGCAAGTTAACCTACGCTATTCAATTCTTTGTAAAACAGTTTTGGTACGCAAATGTATTTTTGTTTGGATTCAGTTTAGCGTTATCTCATTTTTGGAAGAAACGATTTACATTCAAGTGTTAAATAATTAAAAATGCGGAAATCTTTGTTATACTTACCATGAGCCACATTGTTAATGCAGTCTAGATATCTTTCGCCAGTTTCATCGTACATAAATTGTGCGATACCCCGCACTATTTTCAACGGAGAAGAACGGAAAAACAACTGGCAGGCGGCTCTGTAACAAATTAACTGTTTCAAATCTCGATCCAGTTAGTGTATTGAACGATACATGAACACTAATAAATCTAGTTATATTATATTTTTGTATGCTTATTAGCTGTTATGAAAAACGGTTTTTGAATTAATTACCTAAACTTCAAAACTATTACACAATTAACCAAATAATAATCTGGATAAGGATAAGAGAATATGTATATAACAATATAGAGCAGACAATACGATAAAGGACTCCGAAAAAAAAGCCTTGATAGCCCAGCTATGAGATCGTGCGATTATCTCAAGAAGGTCACGGGTTCGAACCCGGGTCAATCATCAATGAGTTTATGTTAAGACATATATCTTATTGATAATTGCAATAGTTTATCACATGCTTTTCGCTGACGGAAAACATTGTGAGGTAACCTGCATATCTAAAGAATTCTGGATACATGTGTAGCCTATCTATCCGCATTGGAGCAGTATGGTGGGTCTTAACTCCAACCCTTTTCTCACAATACGGACAGAGAAGGCCTATGCCCAGCAGTAAGGTGGTGCTAATTTACTTTACTAATAAAAAACCTTTACCCGATATGTTTTTCCCGCAACTTGATTGTTTCTGATTTAGGCATCGACTGTAAATAAGCCATTGTGTTCTGTAATATAATAACATAATACGTTACTATGTAGATCTCAATTAAAAAGTTTACTTAAATTTATCCATATCTTTCTAAGATAGCCTATGACCTGACCCTGATAATTATAATAATAGTTTATACACATTACCATCCAGTATGTCCCTATCTAAACATGACCCCAATATGTTCTTCTTGTTTACGCTAAGCTTACCTAGACTTCTTAATATCACAGCCTATAGGCAACAGGAATGTGGTTCCTAGTAGCTCAGTACTTTTTTGGACTCCACTATTTAACGCAACTGCTCTAAAACCTGGAGTCTCAACTTTAACTGTAACTCTTTAACGAAACGCCAAAATACATTTATTTAGATAAAAACCGCTGCCTCAGATATGCTACCTACACTATGATCGTACTTCCAGAATTACTTTTCGTTATGTTTTTTAAATGTGTAAATTCGATAATTATTACATTTAATCGCTTTTCAGAATATGTAAGCATCGTAATGAAAAATTTATCGATACAGTCTGAACTGAAAATAACTTAGGCCTTGAGCTGGTGTTGAGGTTTTAGTTTCATATTCAAAGAATCCTATAAGGCAGCCATAACATTTCACCCTTAAACGATATCTTCTTAAATTGCTTTGAGGTAAAGCAATTTTTACCCAAATTGTGGTGTCATAAAAATGGTGGTATTTATAAATACATAAAGTGTGATACCACAACCATCTGGTTCTGTGTATAGTACAAAATGTATTAAAGAGCTGCTCAGGGATTAAACGTTCCACGTTTAATCCGATATTTTTGCAACCGATCCTTTATATAAAAGCGTTAAACTAAAACTATTACTATGAAGAAAATATAAACAATAACGAATATTGAATGATAGTTTTAAAACGGAAAATTGGCTTTCAGAATTATTCTATAAATAATTGTTCTTAACATTTTGTACCAAATGTTGTGTACCAAAGTCATAAGAAATATTACAAAGTTGCTAATTATATTTGGCAGAAGATTATATCGTGTCTGTTTCATTATGACAATTAGAACAGTTAGAAAAGTGTAATACGTACTACAATAGGCTATTCGTAAGAATTTAAACCTCCATATAGGCCAATAAAAGTAAATTAACATTCTAGGTATAAAATAAGTAATTCTAAGATCAATCTGTACGCTATGTTTTTTTTTATTACGGATGTTAATACTAAATTTTTTTATTTTGTAATCATATGTTGTTTGTCGTAACCACTTTACCAACATCGTGACATATTGCAAGCATCGCACTCCGAGCAAATAAGAACGAATGTTGTTCCAGATAAAAGCTTCCTATAAAACCACGTGACGACGTATAATAAAAGACTAGAGTATTTGTGGACAGACATAAAAGGAAAACGTAAAAGTGTTTTGTAATTGTCAGATTCATATAGAATAATCCGTATGTTTATCTTATGGATAGGTATAAATTACTAATATGCTAAAAATATGAAACTTTTTTATTTTACGTTAACATAACGTAACAATATAGCACCCTAGGTACTTACTAGGTAATTAAGAATTGGGAGAAGCTTTTAAATTATGAAATGACATCACTACTAAGAGGACTCGTGGTAATTTTTATTTTAATTCTCTTAGTATATATTTAGTATTAAAATAGGTAACGTTTCTTCGGATACTGTTTACTATAAATATCAATAAATTAAATACGTTACTAGCCGAAAGTATGGATCAAATTAGCAAAATATTTTAATTGAATACTCGATTCAGAAATAAATTTATGGCTCATTGAATCCATTTATGAAACGAATAATCGATTTATTAATTAAATTGAAAATATATTTTTAATAAAGGCTTGAGGGATGTAATTAGTATTTATCCTTTGTTCTAATATTTTCAACTTAACAATGTAAAATTCCACCTCACCTGTAAAATTTACAATTAGCAAACTAATTAAATAACGGAAGATGTTAACTGATAACTTTAACTGTAATACTATACGTCACGTGGGACGCCTGAGCAGGTTACTAATGCTGCACGAGTTCTAAGACAATCGATTATATATAGCAGGCGTAAGCGCGCACGCCCTCGGTACGTCCAATCAAAACAAAAGAATTCATACTATCAATGCATGTGATAAGCGCACATGCTGCGAGACGACGGCGACCACGCGCATGTTCAGGCGTCGTCATGAATGCGGCGCATGCTTAGTTTAAGGGGAAGACTAGTTTTATAAACACTAAAATTTAGATCATTTCGCCATTTTTACTATTACATTAACTTGATTGTACAATGAATATACATTATATACAAATTGCGGAGGCAAATATATGCACGCAGGTATATGCATTATTTCTAATCGAACTTTTAGGAGTCAATAAAAAGCGTAATGTATTCGTGCTTGAAAGAGAAATGTACATGGTGTCAAGACTGTCAGGTATTATGAATCGAAATATATAATATTGCAGTAATCCATGCTAGTTCCTAAGTCACGACTGTGTCCGTTGCAGACACTTCAAAATCGATTCATGCGTACAGCCACTGGCTGTCCGTGGTTCGTGCGCAACGTGAATCTCCATAGAGATCTCGACCTACCCACGATAGCCGATCTTTTCAAACGATTCTCGAAGACTTACTTCGAGAAAGCGTCCACACATCCAAACCCCCTTATAGCGGCCGCGTCCAACTATAAGGTGTTTAACTTCCCCAACCGATTTCACAGGCGCCCTAAGAGCGTCCTCAACGACCCCGACGATGCTATTACAGCATCCAACAAGATATACACACAATACACACACAAACAGCGTCTTCGCCGGCGAAGACGAGGTCCCCGCTTGCTTGTGTCAAGCGGCCGCAGCCCTCTGCCGCGGCCGCCGTGATGCAGACTTCTTCAAAGTCAATGTGTTAGATACAGTCCTCCAAAACGCGCCGCTTTAAGCCGAGGTTCGGTCTCGCAGGAGACACCCTTAAGGCGACGCTCCAACAAGTTGCGAATGCCTAAAAACACTCGTTTACTTATCAATTTTACCCGGCGAAGCTTCTGCGCTCGCCCATCCCACCGGTGACGCTGTAAAAGCCATTAGGGCTAACAGCATTAGACACATTCGAAAAAAAAAATCCATGCTAGTCTGTCTGATTGTAAAACACTTAGTAATACATATAACTAATTAAACATCAAAAACAAATAATAATTATTTACTGGAAATTAAATGACGTTCAACATAAAAGCAATCTGATAAGATCTACAACAAAAATATAGCTTCTACAATATGAACTATTTACAACTTGTCATTAACTAAGTAGAATACTTTCCCGGTTTACATCACTAGATGAGCCAATGTTTGATAAGACTTAATCTGTATTTATAAAATAATAACGTGTTTTTGAACAATAAAATTAGATAACACACACCTAAGAAAAAATGCGTTATATGCTCGTCGCGTAATATGTAGGTACTTATTTTTACGTTTCTTAATTTCATCTCTGACCCATTAAAATTTATCGGAACCCCAGAAAATCTATATATAAAATATTTGACGTATAGTATATATAGTAAGGGAAGAAATCTTGTAGGATAGTAACAGGCCGCTACTTTTACATTATAGTTAGGTTATGTTGTTAAGTGTGTTGTGGTCAAATGGTGAAGGAAAAAGATAGTCGGAACTCGGAACATTGCTTTAAACAATTTTAAATAACTGTCTACGCGGAATTGCATTAACAACTGAATTTCACCGCTAGACACAGAAGGTCCACAAAGTCTACTAGACCAGTCAACAGAAAGGTTTAAAGTAAGTGTAAGATATAAGTCTTATACGTAAAGCATAATACAAAATTGAAGATTATTTGGATGATAAAAATGCCTTCTAAAAATCCTTTCATACGAGACTGCGGTTGAATAATGTTAAATTGAAAATATTTCAAAGATTGACCGCCGAGTTTCTTGCTGGTTCTTCTCGGTAAGAGCAACATTCCGAACCAGTTGTAGCTTCATTAATCATATTGGTCCTTGATGATTCAAAAGTGCTCAAAAGAGCCCACTTGAATAAAGATTATTTTGATTGAATTTGTTATCCAGAATAAAGACTATCAGCAGTGACGATTCGGTTGAAATGAGAAGTTAAATTGATTTATGCCTCACACAACTACAAAACCATGCAAAAATTGTATATAAGTAATTAATGTTTACCTTTCATGAAATAAATGCTTATGGTATATTGTTTTTTTAGTTAAAACCAAATTAATTTTATAAAGAGAACATAAATTACCAGTAACAATTGGTATAAACCAATTATTATTAGTTATATCTACGTGAAAATGAATTGCCGATAACCTTTCACCCGTAACATTTAATCTACGTAAATAATATAAATAATTTTGAACTAGGTTCCTGCCCCTGTTTTGCACGGGAGATGGTCTCGACAATTAGGTTTAGGTAGTCTACTGACATAAGGCTCGAATTTATTTTTGTCCGCGTTAATTTTTAATTTTGCTATACCTACCGAGATGGTTAAATATACAAAAATAAATTAATGTTTTATTGTGTGCAAAATGCAAATAACATGTGTAATGCTTTTAGTTGCAATGATGTAATATAGTTCATCAGTAGCACAGATTACTTCCGATTATTGTCTGAATTTGAATATTCCGATTATTTGAATCCCCTGATAGCTTACTTTGATGATGACGCATACTTATATATGATTTATTTGCTTTATGATTATCATATCTATGTATTTCAAGATTTTATTATTACTTTTCGTTCTTATCATCTATATGGCGTGTTAATTGATATTAAATTGCGTAATCCCTGTATTGATCTTATGATTTTGAATAAAACGTGAATGTTTTAATCAAAATGTAAAATTTTATTTTGTATATCAAATACATAAAACTTGTAAGTAAACGATTGCCCACATAATAAATAAGTAAAAACTTTTATTTTTTTACTTTAAAAATTTAAGTTTTTACTTATTATATGGGCAAGTCGTGTTTATTTTATAACTTAAAATCATAAATTATATAACCTAAGTTTTTGAGGTACGTCGAATTTTATCAATTCACTTACTTAACTGAGTGGACAGCGTTGGAGAGATTAGAGAATGTCTAACTTTATTGAGTATGGATTTACCTAAGTTACATAACATTTACTCCCGCTGAAAATAATCCGACACTCTATCATCTATGAATTGAACAAGTCAAGTTAAAATGCTTTTAAAAAAGCTTTTAACAAACTTTTATGTCCCTACTGTTAACCACAGAAGAGATCCCTCGTCTGGATCCAATCCTAATAGAAGCATCACGTCATGCTTATCGTAAACATGATAAGCATGACGTGACATCGGCACTGATCCAATATCTCAAATTTCAGCACAATCGGAAACCGGAAAGTGAGTCAAATTGAACTTGCAAGATTCCACCTTCACATACAAAGCAAGTTGATTAAAACTTTTTAAAAATAACGATTTGACACTGAAAGGAAACAGCCATAAAACAGCGTTTAACTATGACTGTCTGTCGCAGTAATTTTATTTTCCATTAACAGAATAAAGGGTCCTAAAATCCACAAGAGCACATAGTTCAAGAATTGCCTTTCTTTCGATTTTGTTCTATTTACTCTCAACATAATTATCATGTCTTTAATAAACCCCTACCATACCTACTTACATAACCTCTTATGTGCACAATCATAACCATTATCCAATAATTCTTTTCCGGATACATTTATTGCTAACATCCTTGCCTTGGGACGGATGCATTGGTGACCTCCGTTTCTGCGCCAAGTCTTATTTTTAGCATACATTATATGTCATATAAGACGTATTGTGTTCTTAATAACATCAATGGGGATATCAATTTAATGCTTCAAAGAGTTACATATTATGACCAAAATATATTTACAGTGCAAGGGATCTATGAAAAAGCGTTTTGAAAATATACTTTACTAGCTGTACCGGCAAACGTTGCTTTACCATATATATTATATATAACAGAAATAACTTTACTTTTGACACATCGTGAATAAAAAAAACTTCATTAGTTTGATAATAGATGGCGCTTTGTCATCTTATTATTGTTGAATTAACAGGATTTCTATAGCCTATATGTTACCCCGGTGTATAAGGAATAATTGTGCCGAATTTCGTCCATATTGGTTCAACGGTTTCGCCGTGAAAGAGTAACAAACATTCATCCATACTTACAAACTTTCGCATTTATAATATTAGTAGGATAGGATGGGCAACTAAGGTCAGATATAATGGTAGATCTAGCATCTGGTAAACCCATTCAATAGATTATAAAGTCTCTATAGAATCATGGTCTCGTTCTGTTCATTTATACGTTCTTTCGAATCTGTTGTTTCAAAACCATTTAAATCAAAAGACGTACAACACGAATAACATATTTTTTTTACCGCGACCAATGTATAGATGTTGTCCTTTAATAAAATCTTTCATAAACGCCTTTTTAAGAAATCAGTCATTAGTAATATTTCATTCGTGTTTACTTTTGATATATTCCAATAAAAATAATTTTTCAGGTCACTATTTAGTATACTAATATTATAAAGAGAAAAGATCTGTATGTTTGTTTGTATGTGGGTATGTTTGTAATGTTTTCACGCAAAAACTACTGGACCGATTTCAAAAATTCTTTCACCATTCTTCACTGGAAAGCTGCTTCTTCACTGAGCAACATAGGTTATATAACATTTTCCAAAAAATAGGGATCCCTAATAAAATTGTAATAAGGTGTAAAACTTTGGTCGTAAAAATCTTTCATCGCGTGCGCTGAGGAAACTATTGATGATAGAACAAAAAATGTTCTACAGTTTTATAAAACGCATCAATATCCACAAAAAAGTCCGCGATACCGCGATGTCAATATAACTACTTTTTTATATTGTAAAGGTTGATAAAATTGCCGAAAATAATCAAACCATTTTATTCATATCTGTGTATTAATCCTTATCCCATTAAATGATATTTTATTAAAAACTGTTTCAATACCTGTCAAATACTTTTTAAATTATTAAAATCCGACATCCCAATCAAAAGATATTACGAATTTAAGAATGTAAATCGAATGAAAATAATTCCATAACAAATTCATTGTAACGACCGTTATAGAAGGCCTACATTTGGTGAGTTAGCCCTTATTCCAAGAATACTAATGATACCCATTTTTTATAATTAAATAAACTACAAATAAATCTATAGTCCGACTTCGTAGACTTTCCACTACCACGAGATCGGTATGGACGCGGGTGAAACCGCGGGGCGATGCTAGTAATATATAAAACATTACATATAATATTTACATATTACATTTACATACTATCTCGTGCAATAATAAAGTAAGTAATAATATAAATAGTTAATTATATAGGTAATGTATTTTCACGACCATGTTTTTACAGTAAGAAAACTTTCCCATAATAGGCAAAAAGTACTGTAAAAGCAGCGACTGTATATCGCCCCATCCGAAGAATAAAGTTATATGCCCTCAATTAATTCAATTTCAATATTTACTTTTATTTCTTAGTATTTGAATTGAATTTTTTATATGATTTTATTATTAGATGAATTTATATTCATAAAAGCTTCGTTTTTCTAAATTAACTTATTTATATAAGTTAATTTAGAAAAACGAAGCTTTTATTTAGTTTGTTTGTACAATTTCAGCTCAATCGCACACCGGAAAGTAGAACAAATTTAACTTACTAGATTCCATTTTATACATGAAAAAAATTCATGTCCCTACTGTTAACCGTTGCGGAGTTCCCTCGTATGGAATCACTCCTGATAGCATCAGATCATGCTTATCATAAATATGCATTATTATCAGGACTAGACCAGTATATAAGCAGAAATTTGAATTTGAACTTACAAGATTCCACCTTCATATACATTCATAATTCATGCAAGTTGTATAAAAGGTTTTAGCATATATAATATTTTAGCTTTGGTACAAAGCGCTGTACATTTGTGTTCATTCTCTTGCAATACTTTCCTTGTGATTTTTTTTTCCTTTTTATTTCTAGTGTTATTTATTTCCGCCTAAAGCCAAATGTAGCCAATCAAAGGGTCAAAAATGTTTGCGTTAAGTATACAATTAATCATGTGATTTTGATAATAGAATAAAATATTTATAAATGGTAATGTAGTAAATAATGTCTCCTTAATGCTGATTTATATTTTATTAGGTAGGTATTGCAACACGCTTCGGTAACCTTATTAACTGATACGATGTAAGTAGCGTTTCGTTAACTACTTAGATAGAGCAATTATTATTTAAACTAGCAACTCGCCCCAGCCTCGTACGCGTACCATGACAACAGCAAGCTCAAGCATCAAACGGACCACAAAGGAGTGCAAAAGTAAAAGTAATAATAAAATTATTTTGCTATAATCCGCGATAATATGGACTTTTGGAACATGGAAAGCAAAGCCTAATTCTATTAATTATTTAGTTGTAAAGGATAAAATGATGAAGAGCTCGAGTTATTTAAGGTCATAGGAAATACTAAATCATTCAACATTTTTTTTACGTGATTTTACTAATTTACCAACGCATTTAACCAATTTTACCGCATGTGACCACTTTTTATATGTTGGAATATATTAAGCTATCCTTAAAACATCGATCTTAATACGTCATTACAGACTATTGTGTAAACATATAAAACATAAATATTCTACCATGCATTGTCTTGTTACAAGAAAATATATGTTTTACAAAATTATACATGTATTCCTTCCTTATGCATAAACCTTCGCTATTAGCGAAACAGTTTTTACGGAAGTACGTTCAGTAGTTTTTCGTTTTTCATGAAAAGATAAACAAGTGCAGCAAGAGACTGTTTTGTAATATGAAGGTTAGATAATTGCAATTGGTTGTTATTGTAATCTGACGTACTAAGCATATACATGTATGTATTGATGGTAAGTCACTTAACAACAGTCACTTCACTTCAGTCACAACTTCCTTCAAGAAAATGTACTCTACATTTTCAAAGTTCAAAATCAAAGTTAACATTTTGTTACGGCGCCTATAAACCGTATAAATACCTACTTGATTACTTGAATGTTCCAGGTTAGTTTATCTGACTTTGTTTATATCATTACATTTCCTTAATAACTAAGCAAATTTCGAATGAAGAAATTAACTCTGAACATTGTGCTAATTATGTGGAAATCAGGTGCGTAATAAAATAAATAATAAACCAATATCAATTCACAAATAATATTTAAACAGTATGGAATTAGCATTTGTCCAACTAATACAATTTTTTAGCCTGGAAAAAAACCTGAACAAATATACAAGATTTTATCATCAGTAAGTACAATACAGAGGGTCTCTATATTTATGACGTTTGCCTGTAACGATATTGCTAGCAACACATGTTAAAAAACGTTCATTGCGTGTTGTGTACCGAAACTGTGGTCATTCTACATGATTCATATTCTGTAATATCTACGTACATCGTGTTCCAACACAGACCATTGGCAAATATCCAAAAATTGCTATTGCTTCGTTGTTCTCGTTTGACGACTTATTTTTTTATAGGGACCTTTGTTCCGCTGTGGCGGGATTACTGGCTCCATAAGATTCATTATATGCAATCTACGCCAAAATATTGATTCAATTTAATTGAAACTAGTTAACGCAATACGTGTTAAGGATAATTGCAATAATATTTGAAAAAGAGATTTGTAACGTATTTTAGAAAAATGCACAAGTTTCAACATACAAATACTAAAGATTAAAGCACATATTGTTATTTAACATCATCATTCTCCTGCCCTAATCCCACTCTAAATGGGGTCGGCAAAACATGTTACAAACATGTTATCACATGATTTGGCTACGTATTTAACGACCGGCCGCCTGCCTGGCGACAACTGACCTTAGTCGCTTTTTACGACGCCTCAGTAAGAAATTAGAGTGGTCTATTCTATGCAGCCGGATATCACACGGAACTTACCATAGTCGCCTCTTACGACACCTCGGTAAGAAAAGAGGGTGGTCTATTCTATTCTACCGGATACCACACGGCTACACATATTGTTATTTAACCTTCAACCAGTGACGTGGAGTCTCACGGGCGTCGCGCGTTTTGCGAATTCTTAGAATTAACCACTCCCCACCACCCGCCGCGGCTCCGCGTCTCAGTAGCTTTTGTTTTAGTAATAAACAGACCACAGAAGACGGCGTACGTGTTATAGGTCGTATAAAACGTAAGTTACATTCACGCAAAAATTGGACGTAGCCTGTCAGGCTTCATGTCCCTAGTTGCCATGCGAAATGTTTTTCCAAATATTTTTTTATATTTTTATATTTCTTAGGATAAAATGGCAGAAAACGTATCACCGTTTTCTGCCATTTTAGCGTCATCATCCAGAAACAAGTTTAGTTAAGCAATCAAAAAAAAATAATGAGGATAGACAGTCCGTCCTTTGAGGAAGAAATCAATTCCCTGTTGCTAGCATCGAACCAACCGGATAGCGAAAGTGATTTCGAAGATTGTATCATACCTGAGAGCGACCATTCACATAATTATGAAAGTGATCAAGTTCTAGATTTAGAGGAGAGTGAGGTTGCTCTAGAAGAAGCTACAAGCGATAGTTCAGTAGATGAAGACGATGTACCTAGTTCGGAAACAAGACGCTCGAATTTTTATTACGGTAAAAATCGTTGCAAATGGTCAAAAGCGCCTCCTAATCCTAGGGTACGCACACCCCAGCATAATATAATCACTCGCCCTTGTGTGGACATTTCTCATCTGTGCAATTTGGGTGTGTCCACCCAAATTGCACAGTGACAGTATACACGTGTGTCGGATGTTGCGCTCCCGTATGTTTACAATGTTCTCGCCCCTTGTTCAAAAATTGCCAGAATTGAGTGGTTGTCAGAATTTTTATTTTTTGTTTTTCGAAATGACTAATTTATTTTTTTGTTTCTTTATATATTAGATTTTAACTAAAAAGTGTTAACTTTATCGTTTTCCTTGCATAAAGTCGAGTGAATTGAATTATTCAGGCTCTTACCGATTGAGACTGAAAAATACCACTAAGTGTTAATACGCATTTTATAAATATTAAAAAAAAATAAAGTTGATTTAATTTATTGATGAGTTTTTTATTACATACCGATAGTAGAATATAAAGACAATTTTGGAACACCCAAGTTGATTTTCACAACAAAAAATGAATTTAAAAGTGATAGCCTGTGAGACGTCATGTCCTCTATAGTGTTATAAATTTTTCATGTCACTAGTTGAAGGTTAACAATGCAAGTTAAAAAGCTTTTAACAAAATTTCATTTCGCTACTGTTAACCGTTGAGGAGCTTCCTCGTCTGGAGCCTGCCTCCTGGTAGGAGCATTAGGCCATCATGAACATGAATTACCGTCAGAACTGAACCAGTATATAAAATTTAGCTCATTCGGACCCCGAGAAATAGCTCAAATTTAACTTGTAAGATTCTTCTACCTTCACATACATACACGGGAAGTTGAATAATAGTTTTTAAAAACTAGCTAATTTCTTACAAAGACTATTACGGAAAATACGGTATTGCAAACTAGCAAATTTTGCAATGCATAACCATAATTTCAAAAGAAGCAGAACTTAATTGCTCTTTTTATTCGGTCCTAATTCAAAAATTTTACCACATTAATTGATAATTTAAAAACATACAGAAAAGATAAAACATACTGCAGTTTAAATAATTCATAGAAGCATGTGTTACTTTTTTGCGGAATTCATAGTACAGAAGCTATGATATAATGTTGCTATAATCCGCGTTTGTTAAGAAAATCTATGAAAGTGTCGGAAGCAGACAACGTTCACATACCTTATACATGCACGACCAGTTACCGCACGTATCACAAAACGCCGCCACCAACACAAAAGCGCTAAACACATTCACTTACGACAATCTTTATGATTGTTTCGCCCCGTAAGCGAAACATTATCAGGAGGCTCCACGACAAAATCGTAATACATTACGATTAACTTCTATATCACAGTTTGATGTATATGGCTGCTTAATAATTCTTAGTTACAAACTAGAAATGTTGTTATTAATGGGGTTAGATCACATATCCAGTATGGTAACCTTCACTATCCATATCAATGAAATTTTCAGACTATCTTTAGATAGACACAAAGGATAATCCTGTAAAGTTTGGTGGCGATTGGAGCATTTTTTAAAACTATCAATGACAGTTTTGTTTTTAGGGGAAATCAAAACAAGTTTGAGCCACACCATTTTAAATAGTAATTTATAAAAATCCATTTGTTTTTTAATTCTAATGATTAACCAAATAACCGTTACTACTTAAAATGTTGTTGTGTATCTTGTTATGTACAATATTAATTATATCTAGTCTTAAAATAGTTCATCTTTACTTACGACCTTTAGTGTTAGAACAAATATTATATTTGTTTGATAAACATGTTTGTAAAATTTTCCTTTTGTCAATATAAATGTACGTCATTATGTGATTGCTAACAAAATATCGTGACGTTACCTGAGCTCAATAACGACATGAGCATATCTTATTGAACTCCCTTACACACCTTGCTGCTGAAACGTCACATCGCTACTCTCGGGAAACCGAAACAATTTATAATACTAAATACTTACTAATATTATAAATGCGAAAGTCTGTCTGTTATTCAAATCAATCAAATCAAAATAATCTTTATTCAAATAAACCATTTCAGGCACTTTTGAATCGTCAAGCATTAATATGATTAATGAAGCTACAACTGGTTCGGAATGTTGCTCTTACCGAGAAGAACCAGCAAGAAACTCGGCGGTCAATCTTTTAAATATTTTCAATTATACATTATTAAACCGCTGTCTTGTATGAAGCTGAAAGCATTTTCAAATCCAGGCTTTCTTATCATCCAAATAATCTTCAATTTTGTAATATGCTTTACGTATAAGCATATTTTTTTACACTTGATTGGAATACGTTACGCTTTCTCGATTAAGTAACTGAAATAATTTGGCAAATTAAAACTTGGTAACTTGGGTAACATGTAGGATAAAAAAATCTCATTTTTCTTTCGGGAAAAGGGAAAAGAACACGTATCGTGTTATTGAGTGTACTTAAATGATCAAAGTGGCGTGAACGAAGTCACAGGTACTAGATCTATACATATATTGGTCGACGATACGAACCATATCGTATGCGACATAAAATCAATCAATATATGGGACACACGTAGGGCTGTCGGTTCCCAAATTAAGCAGATTAATACTTATTATATGGTGACGCACAACTGGCGAATATATACATATATATAATTTGAAATACATACTTATATAAATATTCTCCCAGACTCGAAGAACGAACAAATTGTTCTATAGAAAATATTCGGCTGCAATCGAACCCACGACCCTCGGAGCTGAAGCAGGGTCGCTGCTAACTGCGCCGACACACCATTTTCACAATTTTAATATTCGTTATATACAAGCATACTAGCTTTAGTGACCACGTAATAGACATTTAAGGGACTACGTACAAGTAATGTAAATAAAAAAAATATATATTCCGATATTTTAAATTGAAAAATCATTCGAAAATTAAAATTACATTCAATACTTCAACTTTTGGACGAGTCATTTTTTTTAATCCTTAGTTATTGGAATATTGTACCAAAATTACAAACTTCCAGAAAATATGTTAAAACTTAATATATAATAAAAATATGTTTATTCATTCACTATATATAATTGTAACCTTCGTTTAATTAAATGCGACAGCAAATAGCTGTATTTACTTTTGCTACGCGCTATGAAGCTGGGGCTTTATTATGACTTTACCTTTGCTAATTCTATAACGATATGTAAAAATATATATGCGTACTTTGATAAGTACAGTGTCATTCTAATAGTTATAATACTGCTAGTGGATCCAGCCTACTTATAACTTAAAAAAAAAGAAGAAATATGATGACATTGGGTGGGAAATGAACCAAATATGAACATAGTATAACATATCGTACATCGGTTATTCATATATCTCGCGCTACCTTCTTCCGATCTTGTGATATATTTTTAAATATAATTTAAAAAGTAAGTTAAGGCAACAGACTTTCAAAAGACAGCATGAAATCATACAACAGATGTAGAGCAGGCTGTTTGTACGCATCTACGCATATTTAATGACCCCACATCACATCTGCGGCCAATAGTGACCCCAACGTACGTGACTAGTGAAGGATATCTACAACATTAACATTTCAGTAGACTTCACCCTGACCCAAACCATTCTGAAAATTAAAGAAACTGTATATCATTCGAAAACAACTTAGTCCTTTTTTTGAATCATTACGATGTTGTTTATCGTACATAGTGTATTATCTATAATGTTATTAATATTTGATTAATGTTGCCAGCCTGTACATGTACCATTTCGTGTGCGTTGTGAACACTAAAATTTATTAGCATCTTTTACTGTTACTAATAACCTCTAGAACAAATTTATGTATTTATTAATACGTACAAAATTCCCTTGTTAACAGGTTTATATATTCAGTTTTAAAATAAAATAAAAATCTTTATTGAATCTCCCATTGTCATGCATTACATAGGTGGAGCTGTGATAGTCCAGCGGTGACATCATGCGATTCTTTCAAGAGGGTCACGGGTTCGAACCCAGGCACGCACCAATGAGTTTTTCTGTTAAAACTTATGTGTCTAATTGATAATTGCAATTTATCACACATATATCTTTAGAAAATTCTGGTAGGTTTTAGTTCCAACCCGTTCTCTCCAAAAACGGTGCGAGAAGGCCGATGCTCAGCAGTGGGATAGTAACTGACCGTTACTTTACTTTAAATAATTGCTGTAGTGTTGCCAGATTTTCGCATAAAGGTACATTCACTTCAAACGAAATTAAATACAAATGTTATTGTACCTAAACACTGTAGAAAAGGCGCGATTGTCGGTTCATACGCAACTCCATATAGCTAATGACGCTCCCAGCTGCCACGCTCCGTCGCCTAACGAGCGATTCTTCAGATTATGAACATTTGAATAGACTACAAATATCTTCAACTTCATCTGCTTAACTGACCTATCAGTTATTATTGTGTGTGGGTTTTGTAGGTATAGGAAACAATCAATAAACAAACAAAGGATATTTGACTATTTCGTTAATACCGGATACTCGGTTTGCATAATCTATACTTATTATAAAACAAAGTCCCCAAAAGCTGTCTGTCTGTATTTCATTATTTTCAAAATCTACTGTACCGATTGTTGTACGGTTTTTACTTAAAGATATTGCAATACTTCCGGAAGGTTTAGGTTAATAGTACATCACAGTTTTTTGTAAATTATGTTAAAGAGGTCGCGCAGTTGTAAAAAAACTCGCCTGCTGAGAGTTTTAATCGCGTGCGCCGCGTAAACCAACAGAGATACACTAAAGTAATGCACTAGAGAATCGTACATCTATAAAAATACTACAAAAAAGTCCGCGACACCATGTCTCTATCGCTTATGTTTAACTCACAATACCTACTTTTTTTGTTCAAAATTTCACGAGGGCGAGGCCGCAAGCACAGCTAGTTTACTTATAAATGCATAGTCGCTCAACGGGCGATAGCTATCCACCACGCGTGGATCTTGGATCCACATCTTGGCGTCGTCAAATAAGACTTGTAAAAATTCTTAGAAGAACCATCATTACCAGCAAGTTCACCGTATTGCGAACTGATGTAACTAATGGGCGTTGCCTTATAAGGTGTTGGATTGGCTACCCCGCACCAATAAATATAACACAGAGAACCTTAAAAAGGCTAGATCCAATCGGCGCAAGACACAAGATATATGTATGTCGTATAGAAGTTTTATCACCTAATACCTATGGTCATAAGAGATCGTCCATATTTGAGAAAAAAAACAATGCTCAAAATCATGTACAGTAAATAAACGTACTATTAAGTATCCAATTAAAAAAATGTCTTTTAACTACAAACAATAATACTATTTTCACTGAGTAGAAATCGTTGGCAGAATTACTTCTAAATTATAACATCAATAGCGACTTTAACCTCATGTCAAAATAATTTTACTATTACATTTGTATCTACTAACTATAAGATAAATAACTATAAATTTTAAATGTCTTCACTTACACTACGAATAGTTAATTAATTCTTGACGTTTTATAAATGGAAATAAAACACATTACTCTTAAATATAGAATAAGTATATTGAATAATTAAATAATGTTACTTCAAATATTTCGCCAAAAAAGACTTAGGTGTATCCATAAAAGTAATCATTAAAATTATCTAAGAGGTCAAAATATTTAGTTCGAATAAAAACATACAGTAAATGTGGAAAGATACTGCAAATAGGAAATATACCAAAGGTTCAATAAACCCACACGTTGTTGGTTCGCATGCAACCGCCAGCCATTTCGACACTGACTTGTCATCACAAAGTGTTCACATCAGCAAAAATACCTGCATGAAAAGCGACAACATTCACGTCATAGTCGACGCGGTTAAACCAGAAATGGCGCATAACAGTTTATCATTTTACTAATAATAACTTTATTACAACCGTTTGCGACTATGGAACACTAGTGCTTAAAATTTAGTCATTGTACGGGCACATATATTACAGCACAGGATGTCTCAAAACAAATCGCATAAAGCATCCACAACATGTCAATTACTACAAGATAATGTATTTGTTTATTGACATCCCGTTTATTAAATTAAGACTTCGTTTTGACTATTTTGAAGAGCTTTCTTGTCAGTCTTTAGTCCTTCAAGAATGACATGGAGGCCAGCGTAAACAGTAAATGACTACATTCAGTAACTACACTGATTTCAAATAAGTTGCGTTTGCGTTCAACATGTATGGGTAGTCATATCGCCTCTTTACAAGAACAATGTATTATCTGTGAAACCACAATTTTATAGATCGATTTCAAACATTTAAACGAAAATAAATTTAAAAAAAACCAATTGAATTGTTGCGGTAATTAATGTGCTTTCTGAGAATAAGCAAAAAAGATATAAAGAGATAATAAAAAAAAGGTTTTTTAGAGATATCACGTTGTTCTTGTAAAAAGGCGATATATGATTCTTTACGTTAGATTGTTCTTAAGATTTTTCCCATACTTGCTTGAATTCCGTTTCGCTAACTCCATATAATTAATACTCTTGGCTCTGATTTATCGTTATACATCTTAATTTAGCTTTGAGACATGAATTACTATTAATTATTCTCAAATTATAGCTAAGTTTATTACTAATAAATAAATAAAACGAAAATTTGTGGACAAAAAGGATCGTTCCTCACTGAACCTCTATGTCAATTGCGAATGAAAATATGCGATATGGACGATACAATACTATATAATATATAAACGTATTACGTACACTAACGAGTAGCCATTCCAATCGTAATGGTTACATATTTTAATAGGCGGACGACACACTTACAAAGTGTATAATTAAACTACAATCCAGATGTATAAAATTATGCATGAACGAGACTTAAAATATTTGTTCTACTGTAAGTAATATTTAAACTTTCAATTGTGATGTAATGTAGATTATTTTTCGGCAAATGTTATTATGCATAAGCTACACGATATTCAAAAAGGGACTAGACATTTTATACACCTGGGTCTGACTATGTAACCAGAGAAGTGACGTGCAGTTTCATCATTTCTAAATTATTATAAATATATCATATTAAAACGAGAGGCCCACTTTTCATACACATAAAGGCAAACTGTGAAGAATAAATTCTAATTATTCATAATGTATATAGCAGGAATCTATATTCCAATGTTTTGTTTCAGAAAACTTAAAAGTATCCTTAACAATCTGGTGACATGTGCGTATAAGAAAATTTATAAATTGTATTTGCCTTAATTGAAACATAACATCGCTGCGTTTTAAGATGTCATTTGGCTACCTTACTCAAATTGTGATGAATATAGACATTGATAATAACGAAATTCTAGTATCGAATAAATACAATGCTTGTATTTATGTCATCATTTTGTAAAAGAAAAAAAAACTTGTATGAAACTTCACAATATTGCCAGAAACTGGGCTAACTACATCTATGACATGCATTAAACGACTAATTAAAATATGCTTCATACTAACATCTTATAATTATTAAACTACGATATACTTTATCTTTTTTTATATTATATAATGTTTTATAGTGTAAAAATAGTTTTTTGAATCAAATATACTTTAAGCATTATTCTGCCGAAGTTAGATAAAATGCTTATATGATACCAGAAAATGTTAATAATGCCCATCGAGCAAGTCAATTATATATTTTTATAATGTTCAAATATATCAAACGAGCTTAGGTTTAGGTCCTTATGGTTAGGATGAAAAAAGCGACCGCAACTTAATGTTCAGACTCGCAAAATAATAGTGGACGGCAAGTACTTTTGTCTTTACTACCAAAATGTATTGAAATTCAAATAGCTCCTATACAATCGCAATATCGTTTATATTTTTTCTTATTACATTACTTAAAAAAAACCTTGCAAAGTACGGTTTACGAACTTCAATTTATTTAAGCTCAAAGTGCATTATTAACGAATCGGTAACACGAAAATCGAATTGCGGTTAATAATAGAGGGTTAAGTATGAAACTACTATTCCAAGATACTGGCCAGTTAGAAATTTTGAATAAGAAAATTACTCTAGTTAGAAACTTAAAAAAAAGAAAAATAAAGACTGTCAAAATTAAGTTATTCTTGTTGTTATTATCATGAACGGGTTTTAAATTTCTGGTTATTTTTGAAAATAAGTGGAATATCGTGAACCATTGTCAAAGCTGATGCATATCGGTGCGCTATATATAGGGTTTTATGTAGGACAACTTAACTGAGATTTTTTAATAGACAACAAGACTTATAGATCTACAGATATTCCTATATAGTATGCATGTTTAAAGAAATTCTAGATTTTTTAACGCCGTGTGGTGTCCGGCTGAATAGAATAGACTACCCTCATTTCTTAATGAGGTGTCGTAAAAGGTGACAAAGGTAAGTTGATGTCAGGAAGGCGGTCGGTCGTAAAAGTATCTCTTAAAGTAACGATATTTTTTATTATTATTTCATGTTGTGTCGACACTTAGAGTGGGATAAGGGCAGGAGAATGATGATTTGTTTACATTCCCTTTACATAACGCAAATTCCATACTTAAACCTCTAATAATAGGTAACGTACTAACGTACGTCTTGTCGGTATGGATATAATTATTATGTCAACTTTACTTTTATTCAAATCCGAATTATAATAACACAACTGAGCTATTGAACCAACGCATACAAAACGTGTATTTATACTAACTAGCATTCTAAAATTCACTAACTACTGAATGCAAAGAACATTCACACTTAATGAATGCGTAAACATCTATTTAAAATATTGAACTAAAAACTATACCAGGCTGAGGCCGGTGACAAACAGTCATTCCAATGTCAGACAGTTAACGTTAATGGAGAGTACAAGTACTATTAATTTTTTTTCTGTCTCTAAAACTCGGTATTTTATCAGGTAAACTAATGTATAATAATTTAATAAACAACCGACACAACCTTTTATCGGTTATAAAGATAATTGAAGAGTTGTAAATCAAAAGGGTCTAAGTGAAAATGTTTTCAACGCACTTGGGTCTATTTGGATATTATTCGGCTTGTCACATAGATCGTATTTTTGTTATTTTTATTTTTATTTTTGTTCACACCTTTACATTTACTACCCTTGGACATATTTCCTTGTACGTTTACGTAACAAAAAGTCTGACCACCCGCCAATGTAATACTGTTCGATTTTTGTTACGACGTAAACGCGTTTCTTCTTGACGTAAACCCCCCCCCCCCCCGTCTAAACGTAAGTTAAAAAGTAGTAGAAATACCAATGTATCGTATTTAAATTTGATTTCATTCGTCGAATAATATCGATCCTTTTATATATCGATAAATTTTTTATTCGAACGGCAGCCTGATCTTTGCAACTTTTTTAGTTTACTGTATCAGTCATAAGTAAATAAATTATGTAATAAATAAATTCCAATTAGGTTTATGTTAATTATAACAATATTTAGGTTAATTAGGAACCATACCTTATATACTCTAAGGCGAAAAGGAAAGCATTCGGAACTCGTGCACGTGTTATATCACATACGTACAACTCTGAACATAGCCACATTCTTATATTATCGTACTTGAGACCGATAAAATCAGTTCTATGAATTACACTATAACGTATCTGTGGCCTTTATAGGCATTGTATACTTAATATTTCCCTTAATTTAGATTATTATTATATTGAACATATGTACCTTCAATAAAAGGTTAATACTGGAACTAATCGTTTCTTTTCTGAATAATTTTCAACTTAACATGAGTATTTTAAAATTGTAAGTAACCTCTAAATGTAAAGTGTTTGAATATTGGAACTAAGTTTAAAAATACAAAGAAAAATACTATAAGACAAAGGCACCTATTACCAAAAAAAAAGCGTTCATATATACTAAGGATCTTAAAGATATTTAATGTTTCGATATTCTAATATTTATAACCTATCATATAAATATTCAATTACTCACTTTCGCATTAACAATTTTTAATCGTCCGAAACACTTGTATTTTTCTTATTAAAAATTTAATAACACCCACGCAATTACACTGCTATCAGTAGAAATCTGCCCCTCGTAAATACTTGTGCTACTCCTCTGACCGTGACCAATTCAAACAAATAAAATCTAACAGCATTGATTTTCAAAGACAAATACTTCCAATCTATTACCTAATTTTAATCCTCAACAATGAACGCCTTGAATGGATGTTATAAAAAACCGTATCGCTTACATTAGTAGGCATTATTTTAAAAACTTGTCTTATCAAGTTTATCATAAATGTCAAAAATTTATTCTAACTCCATAGAATTATTATTTTACATAACAAGCGCTTATTTATTACACAAATTTTCATAAAAATGTTGTATAATCCTTCTTATTTTCAAAGAAATGTAATTATATAAAACTGTTATAATTACTCGTTAGATCTAATTCGATTAATACTTTGATATAATTTAATATTGCTTTTGGTGGTGGAAGATCTTAAAGATAATTTTAAAATTTACAACCGACATTACAAAGACACGACACTACGTTACTACACCATTAAAAATGTCGTTATAGCCAAGTATTGGAACTTGTACTGCCTCGCCCTGTTACACGAAATATTACTCTTGACTGATTTTCATAATTTACTAGATTCCTAAAATTACTGCATAATACTTCGTTCTATAGAACTAGTGGCAAATTTCTCTCTGGCTCTACTTCGTTTTATAATGAGAACCCTATAGGTTTGAGATTTTTTTCAAAAATCGCTTGACATTGGAATGACTTGATTGTATCCGGCTCACCTTCTTTACGATATAATACAATCATACTCCAAAGACTCCCAATGATGCAACTTTGCATTACGATAATAATAATATATATAAACGTGTAAATAAAGTTACTCTAGCTAATCGAACGTGGGTTACGCATATTTCCGCAACGCCTTATTAATTAGATCCATGAAACTGCAAATTTCGACAAGATTATATCAAAAATAGTGAATCGACGGTCGTCATCTACAATCTGTAGTCTAATGTTTATATTAGGTCACTTGAAACACCTTAGCCAATCTTCGATAAAAAATGGACTATTGTAAATTTTGAATTTTCATTACGCGTCGAATTATTTAGTCGACCGATCCTCAAAATCGCAACCGCGGCAACCGACGTCAAAATTACGGTACCATACTTGACATCCAACCCAAAGTCACAAAAGCGCATCCAATTCTTCAAATACCAATTATTCTAATACGTCAAATAACTTATCTATACATGTATTCGTTTCACCATAAAACAAATTACAAATATAACCAGTCAGATCAAAATTAAATAATAAGGGTAAAAGCGAACACAATAAGCAAAAAAAAGTTGTAAAATTCTAATGTATCCGAGATCTCGAAAAAATTTAACTAAATTACACTGCGTTTAATGTTAAGTGCACATTTTAACACAGTAAATAACTAATTAGTTCAGCTTTATCAAATATATTCGATTCATCACGCATAAACAGCCGTACGCAAAAATGGCTTTAACGAAAACAAATTACAGGGCCTGCCTGCTGTTGATTGCATCTTTTTTGCTAATGCTAAATTTCGACATCGATGCAAACATAATCGATACTTATATTGTGCCACAATTTATATAAATAATTTATCAGACTACTAAAATATAAGGCAAACATATATTGGAATGGTACAAGCAATATAACAGAACTAACTACTTTGCTATAATCCGCACGGGTTAAGTGAATGCATGCTAAGCCAATGTGTACACATGTGTACTTAATACACATTGGCTTTGCATGCATTCACTTAACCCGTGCGGATTATAGCAAAGTAGTTAGTTCTGTTATATTGCTTGTAATATGGAATTCCGCAAAGTAACGCCTGCTTCTATAAATCATATATTGGAATGGTATTTAAAAGCTGTGCAGGTAAGAGAAAACAATGAAACCAATCTACAATATACAATTATGGATTTACTTATAGTATAGCCAAATATTTGACATATATGAAGTCTGTAAGTGATGAATAAATTACCTACACATGATGTCCGTGAATGAGATCGCAAAGAGGCACTAGACAATGAACAATGGAAATATTTATCAAACTCAAAAACCAGTGAGCATACGTATCGAATTTGTAAAATCCGTAAATAAAGGTAAAAATAACAATTCTGAAGGCAATGTACTTTATCAAATGCGCCTGATAATGATCTTCTACGTAATTTTGAAAAAAACAAAATTTTCCACCATATTGAAAGTTGTGCCCGCCGTGTGATATCCGGCTGAGTAGAATAGACCACCCTCATTTCTTACCGAGGTGTTGTAAAAGGCGACTAAGGTAAGTTGACGTCAGGCAGGCGGCCGGTTGTAAAATACCTAGCCAAATCATTTTACAACACGCTTAAAACATGTGCCGATTCCACTTAGAGTGGGATAAGGGCAAGAGAAAAAAAAATTGAAAGTTTTTGTGCATTCACCTCTTATACTCAATGATATAGGCAGACCAGGAAAGGCTACAATCTACTATTATACCTAAACTCTTATTAGTTAACATGCGCGTGTAATATACGCAATGATTAGCCAGTCTAAATAATTTAACTACTTAATTGGTATTTTCTTATCACCATAGCCTGTGATTAAAGAGTTCATCACTAAAAGCCAATTTCACTGACTTTGGGAATGCTTAAAATATAAATTGTTTTTTAAATATAATAATTAAATTACTTAACATCAATTTGTGTGCTTTTAGATGTAAAATTCAATAAACAAATGGCACACAGCAAGCGAAATGTGAATCGAATGTATTGCATAAAACTGAACCAAAACTTGTATTAGAATACTACTACTAGAAGCGTGAACCAGTAAACGACCGACATTACGGATGGAGCACATAATTTCCAATGTTACTTATTTGAATATAATTTAATATTTCAAATAACATAAAATATTGAGCAATTTAAGAGTCAAAATTACAGTCGTTTACTGCACAAAAATTGTCTAAACTTACATCAAAAATGCATATGCTAAACTAAACCTCTTTTGACGCCATAAAAAATTTAACTAAAGAGTGTCGTCGTAAAAGAAATGTCGGTTCTGTGATTAACATTTTTGTCATTGTTAATTTCAATACCTCTCCTTTAGTTAGAGTATTACCAGGAGATCTTCTGTAAAGAGGTATTAAAACTCTTAGCCTAATAAGAAATAAAAATAAAAATTTCAGTGACAGTCATAAATTCACCGACGTTTCCAAAAAAAAAAAACTCTATGACTAGTTAAGTTTACCAACATATAAATGGACGTTGATGTGATAAAGCGATCTTACAATCCTTAATGCGTTTCTCGTCAAATAAGTAGAAACAAAAACTTGGCTGATATTGTTCTTAGTTCTTAGTTAGTTAATTAAAGTCATATCGTGTTGGTTGTTGAAAAGATCATCTGACTGAAGGTTAAGTGGTGAAAATTATATCTAATAAGACTTATATTACAATGTAAGTCACAATGGAATAAGGGATTGTGAAGTGTTTAAACCTAAACAAGAAATGTTGCGAGCTCCTTTAACCAGATTTGTTTTAGACCCAATTTAAACTTATTGAATCCCAATGAATTGTCGAAATAGTAAGACACAACCTTGAAATGAGCTTTATTAACTCTAGCTAAAATTACGCAATCGATATTTTAAAATCAGTATATATTAACTTTAGTAAATAACATTAGTACATCACAAAATTTCACTATGCAACGGAAATTAAATCCGCGTCTAAGTTCTTTTTAAACCCTTTAGTTACTGGCTCTTAAAAACATAGTAACGCAATTATTTTTATAATTTTTTGCCTTTAATTTTTGAATCAAATATTTTGAATAAAAAGATTATATATTTTAACATTGCCGTGATGTCGCGACTTTTTAACTAATTGTAATTTCCCTTAAAAAAAATGAAATAAATATTCGAGATAAATGGTAAAAACTCGCGGGGGTGATATACTTAGAGCAAAATATAACCAATAAAAATTTATCAATCCTTTTACAGTCGTAATAGTGTCTACGTAGTGTTTATTTTAAAGTTGTTAACTAAATACGTAAGTAAGAATATTTCAATATTATTATATAGTATTAAATTTTATTTGTTAGGTATAAAATATCTTCTTTTTAAAATTACAATATTTTCATACCTTTATTCTCTGGAGCTAGCAACATTTAATCGATTAAACGTAAATTTCCACCTTAAATGAGATCGACTTCGTACCGAATGATTGGAATTAAACTCTTAGAGGTATCGTTAGACTGACCTCAATGTATTATGTAAAAACAACTTAATACGGATCGGAGAGCATTAGTCTCGAATATTGTGGAAAACTGAACAAAAATTTTCAAAATACCTTGCATTTCGCAGTAGTCTTGACAGAACATAGCATTGTGTCAATTTACCGTAACATACGATCGGTATTGACCTTCCGATACGATAAGTCGAATTGACCTTCCGATACGATAAGTCGAATTGACCTTCCGATACGATAAGTCGAATTGACCTTCCGATACGATAAGTCGAATTGACCTTCCGATACGATAAGTCGAATGCCAAGTGATAGGGGGTGGAGATTTAGACAGCGTGCATCTGGTAGACGAGCCGGCAGTGCAGCCAGCGCCGGGAGTGTGACAGTTTGCGCGCGGCGCACCGCATCCTACAAACTATCGGCTGCCGGCGTCATTTGCCGTTCGTCTGCAACGCTGCGTTCAACTGCGTCCACAAGTCTTTTTTGCACGACTTTGACCTGTAACGAGCGACGATTGATGATTTGGCTACGTATTTTACGTCAACATACCATATTCAAATCAAAATATTCTTTATTCAAGTAAACTTGTAAACAAGTGCTTTTGAATCGTCAACTTTACTGCTGGTTCGGAAAGCTGTTCCTGCCGAGAAGAGCCAGCAAGAAACTCGGCGGTTGCTCTTTTTAAAATATAAATCTTAGAACTAGTTACATTTATTTATTACTGTCTTGTACACGGTAGAAGTGCACCTATATCCACACATCCTTATCATCTAAGTAATCTTCATCAGTATAGTAGGCTTTCTGTATCAGCCTCTTTTTAACGGTGTTTTTAAACTGCTGTAATGGCATGGCCAAAATTGATTTCGGAATTTTATTATAGAATCTTATACCCAAACCCACAAACGATTTACGTACTTTTGCTAGGCGCAAAGCAGGAGCCGCAAGCTTATGTCGGTTTCTACTTTGTCTATTATATACATCGCCAATCTTTTTATAATTATGTATATTTTTATGCACAAAAATCAAATTGCTAAAAATATACTGTGAAGCTAACGTAAGAATACATGTTTCCTTAAACTTCTCTCGCAGGGACTCACGCGTACTCAAATTATAAATGCCAGGTATGGCTCTTTTTTGCAATACAAAATTTTTCTCAATATCAGCGCATTTACCCCATAACATTATTCCATAAGACATAATGCTATGGAAGTAAGCAAAATAAACTAGTTTCGCTTATACTGACTATCTCTTAAAATTAGATGCGTTCATAAACAGATTCATCATCATCCTCCTGTCTTTATCGCACTCTAAGCGGAATCGGCACAACGTGTTACAAATGTGTCATATTATTTGGATGCGTATTTTACGACCAGCTACTTGCCTCACGTCAACTTACCTTAGTCGTATTTTACGAGTTTGAGTTATAAAAAAGGTGAAGTAACGGCCTGAGACTATCCCACTGCTGGGCATAGGCCTCCTCTCTCCGTTTTTTGGAGAGAAGTGTTGGATCGTCGCGAGGATGACAATGATGAAAAATAAGGTTCAAATTCATATATTCTATATAGCATGTTTTCCTTTATTTTTACCTGCGAAGTGAGGCGAGCCACTCCTTGAATTGCGTGTTGCCTTCGGGAGTGAGCTGGAAAGCTGTCCGTGCGGACAGTACGATGCCCACAAACTCTTCATATTCCACTGAAGTTAAGTGATATAACTTCTGGTGTATGCACTGTATGTACCTGGATCAAAAAACACGCTTACATTAACAATGAATTTAATCACAAAAGTAATAATAAAATTATTTTGCTATAATCCGCGATACAGTAAATAGAAAATATATATAGTGTTTAATGTATAGTGGACTATCAGTATTTTCATACCCGATACGTGCAGGATTCGTAAAAACACATGCACAAACCTCCACCACTTCCACCACAATACACAAGCACTACACAGGTTCACTATCACAAACTCAACAATCGTTTCGCCCCGCAACCGAAGCATCATCAGGAGATAGACTCCACGACAAAATCGCAAAGCAAGTCGTCGTGGAGTCTTTGCACGTATCGGGTATGAAAATACTGATAGTCCACTATACATTAAACACTATATATATTTTCTATTTACTGTATCGCGGATTATAGCAGAATAATTTTATTATTACTTTTGTATTATGGATCTCCGCAAAGTAACGCCTAATTCTATAAAATAATTTAATCACACCATTAACTCCAAAGTATAATGGCTACGGAATGCTGAAGGTATGAATATATGTCCATATACAATTTGTAAATCAACCGATGATAGCAGTTGTAAACTCGCACAACTACCATCTCTCTAAATACTCAATCACAGGTGTTGTGCTTGCAGTAATAGGTATGTATTACGAGTTGTTGTAAGGTCACATTTATGAATTCGTATGTCAAAAACCATTCACGCAATTCTTATCACAACTTTATTTCAATCTTGTCAGAAAATTGGCATTTTATATAACCAAAAAAAGCACTTGCATTCATCTGTTTAAATAAATAAATAAATCTGTTGACATCATTGTAAACAAATGTTGCATGTTTCACATAATATATCCGAGAGTATATAGACCACCCTTTACGAACTAATAAGTAGATAAAGAAAACAGCCAAGAGAACAACACCAAGACTATAACAATAAAAGTAACCTACAATAAAACTATATACAAACGATAAAACATTAAATGAGTTCATTGATCATTTGTACGTAATATATAACTTTGGAATAATTCAATCTTTTTAAATTTAGTTAAAAGATCTTTTTTTTAAGAAAATAAATATAATTTAATTGGGATCTGGCTTTGTTTAAAGATGACTAACATGTCGAGGCGCGCTTGTTTAAAAAACACGAGAAAACAATAACATTGTTCTTTCTCCCTCGAACCAGTACGATTAGTTTTTGGTCAAGGTTATTTTTCGTTTCGTTTGCCTTTATAGGGTAACGTCTCTCTTCTTTATAAATCTTATTAATTTTTTAAAAATCGTAAAATAATTCCAGTGGCTAAAATACTTCGCTGACACTAAATAAGGTTAAATAAAATAGATCACCCAATTGCAGTTTCTGTGACACAGTTGAGGATACATTTCACCTTTTGGTGGAGTGTGTGCGGAGCGAAGCAATGCGAGCTTCCTTTGTTAAAAACTTTAAGGTTAATTTGAGACATTTGGGTGCTATACAAATCATCCTTGCAGTACCGACCTCCGACCAAGCCAAACTGTTATATAGAAGTCTCGACATGATTATTATGTAACGTATTACATAATAATCATGTCGAGACTTCTATATTCATACCATTCATGATAATGAAATTTTTAATAGCTCTTACAATATTTACAGACGTAATAGAATTACTACTTCACTTTCGGGTAAACCGGGTGAAGGAGTTTTAATAGCAGTATCTAAAATGTTAAAAACTAAACGAGTAGAGCTTTAGCTTTGAAAGCTGTCATGAAGATCTCTGGGTTTCGATACAGGTCATGATTAATTCAAAACTCGAAAATATAAGTATCTGTGCTTTATATCTTCCTCCACCCGTGTTACCTGACAAAATTGATGCTGTCTTGGAGAATATCAACATCAACCTCAATTCATCTTCTTCTGAAACCATAATTATTGGTGATTTTAACTTAGGTTTTATTGAATAGAAATTTAATGATAATGATGGCCATTTATCCCCTTAGACTTTAATTAGGTTATGATGGGCCTGACATAACCTCTCAGAGGTTTAAAGGCCCTATAAAATAAAGAAAAAAAAAAAAAAAACTTCGCTGAATTAACTGTTTTTTTTTATGTAAGGTGCCGAGGTGTACAGATATTTACAATTTTAAAACATACTACTACTTACATCTGTTGACATTTATGAACGAGTGGTGCAAGAGTTCCTCTTAAGTGCTGCATCACAAGATGGTGTGGGCCGCCTCTCGCGAGCCAATGTGCTGATTCAACACACAACTCGTATAGCACAAAAGGCGATACTACTGAGTTGACCGCACACACACAGAACTGGTGAAGGTACTGCGCTCCCAGCCGTTTTGAAATCCGTAGGAGCCACTTCACGTGTTCGCCGTAGGGAGGATTCCTGGGTAACACCAAACTGAATTTTTCAAAGTAAAGCTAATATTGTTTTCCGTTTTAATTTTTGTTAATATTACTTGAAATCGAAACAGAAGTCTAAAAATATTTTTTAGATCAACAATAAGAATGTGAAATTGTATAAGAATTGGCATTAAATAATTTTATTTTGTACATTATGTAAAAAGAATAATAATATAATAAAAACAATAACTATTATGAACATAAAACCTGTAGGATTTTGTCTATTTCATAACATGGGTTCTACCTCGTAATGACCCTACTGGAATTATTTTTAAGAGAATTGGGGACCGAAATAACACAACCTTGAGTTTAACATCTCTATTATTTAATATTTATAAATTCTTCACATGGCTCTCGAAATCAAAACTTCAGTATTATCTTCGATCCCTTAAGCAGAAACTTTGTGCTTCTTGTTAATAATTCAAGATTCTTCAGACCAAAAGTAATTAAAATCTTTAACATTTAGTTCTTTATGTGACATTCGGTTCAGCGGAAAAATCACTTTGATCTAAAATCCTTTTAGAGTTGATTATTCAAACACTTGCACTTTTTTTAATGTATTTATTTATTAATAATGCAGTAAGCAAGTTAATTAAACTAAATATAGATTTCAATTATACACTTATTAAATCCATCCAGAATATTCGAGTGTTTATACAGGATCTGCTTTATTTTCTAGTTCATATTGTTCTATCAGTGGGACATATCTGTACAATTAGATCTTCACTAAAAGATGGAAATCAATCAAGCAATACAACAGAACTAACTACTTTGCTATAATCCGCACGGGTCAAGTGAATGCATGCAAAGCCAATGTGTAATTATGTGTAATTATGTGCAGTACGATTTTTGTCGTGGAGCCTATCCTCCTGATGATGCTTCGGTTTCGGGGCGAAACGATCGTCGAGATTGTGGTGGTGGGTGTGTGTGCTGCTTTTGTGTGCGTTGTTGCTGGTGAATTGCGCCTTGGGGTGCATGTGGTGACTGGTCCTGCATGTATAAGGTGCGTAGATTTTGCCTGCTTCATACACATTGGCTTTGCATGCATTCACTTGACCCGTGCGGATTATAGCAAAGTAGTTAGTTCTGTTGTATTGCTTGTAATATGGAATTCCGCAAAGTAACGCCTGCTTCTATAAATCATTTGGAAATCAATCAATAGAACCAGGATAAATAAATACTTCAAGTTTACACTTATTATCTGATATTATAAATAATCACTGGTTTAAAGAAACTTCCGCGATCTAAGAGGCAGGCAAATAATCAAATAATTAAAGAACTCCATAAATATCATACATAGATCACTAATCGAGTCTGCATCAACTCGACCCACTGTTGTAACAATTAAATTTATCTAACATTAGTTGTCGCTGTATGGCCAAAGAACAAAAATTTGTTTTTCACATTGTTAATATATTTAAAGATATATGAGTATTCCGCTGATTTTTTTAACTCATTGCTCATCTGTTAATCGAAAAGTTCCATATTACCAGTGCACTTTGAAAATTACGTTTTCTGTATCAATTCATATCATAAAAAACTCTTGCTAATTAATTAATTAATTAAACTTACCATTGTCCAAAGAAAGGTAACGATTGCGAGTTACGTATAATAATAAATCAGATAACACAGAAAGTAACAACAACAACATATGAACATAGTTATCTAGATTAAGGTATTTAGTACTTTATTTTTTAGATATTTAGTAGTTTTTGGGTCATTCCTAAAATTTCCTAACACTCATTGTTTTTAAACTTTTGGGAGTCCTAGTGCATTCACAAAAAACATAATTACAGTTTTACTTCAGTTTCATAATGAAGTTATTATTAAGTTAAGTTAAACTGGCAACAATAAAGAAAGAACCAGTTGTAAATCTTTGGTAAACAATAAAAATTACGATTATATTAGGCTCCTCTAACAAAGACCATAAACTATATATACTTTTTGGGAGCTTTGGGACTATTTTCTTAATTTTATGGGAGATTTTTTATTTTATATACAGAAACATACCATTAAAACTTGGTAACTTATTTTTGGAATTGTAGTTGTTCCGCACAAACGTGCGGGCGGATGAAACAATCTCCGAGACCTGGGCCCGTCGTCTCGGCGTCTCAACCTAACTTATGCGGCCGTCAGCTGTATGCGGTCCGGCCTCATGAATCACTGCGTGTATATGTGTACGTGTGTGTGTGCGCTTGTATGTACTTGGCCGATTCCCGAACCCGTTGGCTCGCCTCACCAGTCTTCCACGGACACGTAATGTCTATTTCTCCCGAAGTATACACTTCACCAACGCGGTTAAATAACACAAATAACACGCGGTGTGCACACAACCTTCGTAAGGTCACACGTTATTGAATCGTCCCATATCGGGGAACATTAACCCGAACGCGCACTAAAACCGCGGACGGTCGCGTCTTCTCAAAACGCTTCACTAATTAAACGCGTCACTAAATCTAAAAACCACACCCAAAACGCATAATTACGCGTGTGCGTCATACAATAAAGTTGTCTACAGGCGCACGCTCGTCCTGTCTTTATAGTATCCGAAACATTACTAACTGTCGGCGCTCGCGTTGACAATAGAATGCAGAAAGGTCGTTGATCCGGCCGGTCGCGCTGCATCGCGCGCGTCAATTTATACAAAACAGTAGTAGACCAGTATAAGTGAACTTTGAATATTAAATCAATGACAATTACCTCCCAAACTTATTCTGTGGCCGATCGTCATGTACGCGTCGAGCCTGTGTTTCTAGAGCCAGCATTCCAACACGGTAAGCGGCGAGGAGTCGCCGTAGCTGAGCTTGTGGCAACGCCGGGGGGCCAACGTTGTTTGTGCCCACCGTCCCGCTCACCGCGCTCACACCGCTCACGCTCACTGTGCTCACGCCCACTCCATTCACCCCACTAACACCTACAGTGCTTACCGCCACTGTGGGCACTGAGGCCGGCATTGGAGGCGGAATAGGCGGCGGATGCTGCGAATTGAACAACTTATAAAATATAAATATCGCTTATATCCGTCATGAATTCCTGAGGAGGAAAAAAAAAACATTTTCCTTGGTTCAAACGTTAATCGATTGACAAAATTAACTGAAATAATGTAAACTTTAACATCTAGTTTTGGGAAATTGAACCAGAATTTTTTTTTTCTTTGGTTTTGTCAATCGATAAACGGTAGGATATAAGAGATGTTAAAATGTAAAATTTAAGAAATATCACCTCGTATAAATGAAGACAGAAAATATGACAATATAATTAAGTATGAATCAGAAAACTAATTAAAGTTCATTGTATTCAAAAATAATCAAAAATTCTGTATTTGACTATCATCATCATTCTCATCATTTTCCTGCGCTTATCCCACTCTAAGTGGGGTCGGCACGACATGTTACAAACATGCTGTCACATGATTTGGCTACGCATTTTACGACCGGCCGCCTGCCTGACGTCAACTTACCTTAGTCGCCTCTTACGACACCTCGGTAAGAAATGAGGATGGTCCATTCTATGCAGCCGGATACCACACGGCGTATTTAATTATATAAAATACAATTTCACAATGACACAATATAAAGCTCTATTAAGGAAAAACCCATAATGAATGGTTTTAATTGGAGAAAAATTCAGATTTGAAACAAAGTAGTGGCCATCCATTACCATAAAAGCATTACGTTATCACACTAACGATTGTCTGTTATAGATCAGTTAGTATCCGTACCGCCAGTAGAAGATAATCTTTGTAGACCAAAGATTATCTATATTAGATATAACGTAATTTTTGTACATAAAAATATAAAGAATTATAAAACGATAGGTGATGTATATAATAGACAAAGTAGGAACCGACATAAGCTTGCGACTCCTGCTTTGCGCCTAGCAAAAGTACGTAAATCGTTTGTGGGTCTGGGTATAAGATTCTATAATAAAATTCCGAAATCAATTTTGGCCATGCCATTACAGCAGTTTAAAAACACTGTTAAAAAGAGGCTGATACAGAAAGCCTACTATACTGTTGAAGATTACTTAGATGATAAGGATGTGTGGATATAGGTGCACTTCTACCCTGTACAAGACAGTAATAAATAAATGTAACTAGTTCTAAGATTTATATTTTAAAAAGAGCAACCGCCGAGTTTCTTGCTGGCTCTTCTCGGCAGGAACAGCTTTCCGAACCAGCAGTAAAGTTGACGATTCAAAAGCACTTGTTTACAAGTTTACTTGAATAAAGAATATTTTGATTTTGATTTTGATTTTGATTTTATATATATTTGGAACTGACTGGAGATAGTTTATTATAAAGCATACTAACATTGACAGCAAGGGGCGGCGGATGCGCAATAGGTGCGTGCGACACGTGCTGCGGCAAAGGTGCGTGCGCGTGCGTCGGAGCCACAATGCCGCGTACGAAGTACGGCGGGAGCGCGAACTGCGCCCCAGGGTGTGCTGTTGCCGCACCGGCAAACTAAAATTTATATAAAAACGTCTGTTAATCACACGAATATGCAAGAATTTTATTTGTCAGCCGCATCTCTCATTGCAGGTGGTGATGTTATTGTGTCAATTCGTGATAAATTTACAGAAATAGGTATTCTTACTGTAGCTTCACAATACATTTATAATAATATAGTGTTTGTGAAACAAAATATACATCTTTTCAATAAAAAAAAGCGATATTAGTAATAGGCAAACTAGGAACCGAAATAAATTAATAATACCAAGGCTAAGGCTTCAGAAAGTACGTAGATCGTTTGTGGGCTTCGGTATACTTTATTATAATAAAATTCCTCAATCAATTTTGGACTTGCCTTTACACAAGTTCAAAAAAGCAATTAAAGAGACTCATTAATAAAGCTTACTATAATGTTGAAGACTATGTCAATGATAAGAAAGCTTGGAACTAAATTGCGACCAGCTATGTACTAGACGATATTATAATATAAGTTTGTTAACAATAGTTAATACAAAACTGTAATATTTATTTTTTAAAAGAGTGACCGCCGAGTTTCTTGCTGGTTCTTCTCGGTTAGAGCACCTTTCCGAACCAGTTCTAGCTTCAAATTAATTTTAATTTGACGATTCAAAAGTGCTTGTAATAGGCCAATTTGAATAAAGACTTATTTGAATTTGAATTTAATTTTAATCTTTTTTTCAAAAGCGTGTGTTCCCACACGATCGGCTGACCGATGATGACCGACCACTGATGTGGGAACTCTTATTTGCTAACAACGACACTGTATGTCTGTAATATGATTTGACTGTCAGAGTAAAAAAAAAATAGTTAAACCAAGCTAATTCTGTATGGATATGGTTATGCGAACTAAGTTAATTGTAAATATTGTTACGAACATGTGAAAAGAGTTTGTAATGCGTATGTCATAAAGTCCAAATTGAACGGGGGCAGTTTACGAACACGCAAAAAGAGTTCGTAAACGTATATGTAATAGGGTTCTAGAGTTCTCTACAACATTCAGGTGCTTACAAAAGATTTGTTTACGATCTCGAAAGGTTTCACGAACGTTCTCGAACATCGGTTCGTTCGATATATAAACAGACGTATCGTACGCCTCTACATTAAGATCAAGCGAAAGTAAAAGTGAAATAATAGTGACCTCGGCATTCTTATTGGACAACGCATTGTATAGAGACTGTTATACTAAGTTTGTAGTATAAAGTCGAATAAAGCGTGTTTAACGAGTCACCAGGTATTTTCATCGAAATCCACGTACGTAACAATATTTAATAAAATTCCCGACTAGTTCACAACTAGTTTCTTAAATCAATTGACGCAACTTTTTTCTTTAAAAACTTTGAAATTCAATAATTCGTATTGTAAGTTAATTTAGTAAAAGATATGTTTCGTTAAATAATTATTTATTGATCAGGATTCAACACTGGGTCACCATTACGATAGGGAGATCCATGGATCAATACGGTCTTTTTAATGTAAAAGTGATGATTTATGCGTTTGGAATAGTGAAAAAAATCACTTACATGAGCTGGTTGCGTAACCTGCAATTGATAAATGGCAGGTGGTGGGTAGGGATAGAAAGGGTAGGGTAAGGGGTAAGGCAACGGTACAGCCACCGGTGGTAGTGCTCGGTAGGATGGTTCATCAGGTGCGCCTTCCCCTTCCTCGCTAGCTTGCCGAAGATATAACTCATGCCAATAGCGCGCTACCGTATACAGCACCTCAGGATACACTCCGCCACCTATATCAGTTTAAACAATACGCTTAAAAATAACTTAATAATATAAAAATACACAAACTTTTTGGGAATACATGAAGTATTCCCAAAAAGTCTGTGTATCGAACTTTCGATCACAATCAGCCGAAACCAATAATTCAAGGGCGTGCCTTCTTTTTCAACCTCGTCTACAACTGGACAAAGGTCACGGTGAGGGATTTTCAAAGCACCCAACCAAACTGAATCCTACACACAATTAGTGGGAACTTTAGCATACTGTGTTTTCCGGTGCATCGCCAGCATCTTAAAATCCCAACGGTTATTCCGTCCAATCCAAACTATGGGATACAACGGCAAAATAACTATAAATGGATCAATTTTATCTTCATCTTCTAGTGCCTCTTCACTACTGAAGGTTGGCCGTTAGCAGACTGTAAGCCTGTCCTTCGCAAGACGAAACAGTTCTTCAACAGAAGCAATTCCGGTCCACTCTCTTATGTTTCGCAAACACGATTTTTTCCGACGTTCAGCGCGCCTCTTCCCTTCAATCTTACCCAACATTATAATCTATTTTATACTTAATAATAAATAAGTCTTGTTATCACCCAATGATCAAATGATTACAATTTAAACCTTTAGCAGCGGCCTCAACGGTAAGACAAGCTCGCTCGAGCATTGCATCGCTCTGCTCCTTGCACTGAAGGACGGCTCGCTGGATCTCGTTGTAGTTGAGTGCGTGCGCGTGAGGCAACACCGATAACGCCAGCTCTGCGGCCGCTCTCACCATTTGCACGTCACAACCTGATGATGCCTGTCGCCACCACACATCATCATCATAAAGGAAATTACTTAAGCAATATAACAGAACTAACTACTTTGCTATAATCCGCACGGGTTAAGTGAATGCATGCAAAGCCAATGTGTATGAAGCAGGCAAAATCTACGCACCTTATACATGCAGGACGAGCCACCACATGCACCCCAAGGCGCAATTCACCAGCAACAACGCACACAAAAGCAGCACACACACCCACCACCACAATCTCGACGATCGTTTCGCCCCGAAACCGAAGCATCATCAGGAGGATAGGCTCCACGACAAAAATCGTAATGCGCCGCGCTACCCATACAAGCAGTCTTAAATAGTTCAACTCCCACCAATACCCTCCCCTCCGAACACATGTAGCAAAACGGAATTAGATACATTTACTTGCTCGTTAATTAAGTGACCATTGTTATTTTTTATTATCTCAAGTTGCTTTAACGTATTGAGTCGGAGTCCCTTATCACATAGTATAGTATAGAGTCCCTTATAGCAAAGTAGTTAGTTCTGTTATATTGCTTGTAATATGGAATTCCGCAAAGTAACGCCTGCTTCTATAAATCATTTAAATCAAAGAAATTACTTAAACTAACATTTTGCTGAGCCTAACATTATACGCAAAATTAAAGGCATTTAATAAAATTAAAGGCATGTTATAGTCATAACATTTAAATATTGAAAGAGAAATGGGCAATAGGAATTTGAGACTAAATAAAAATCATCAAAATATTGGCAAACAAGCACCTCGGTGCTACTCTATAGTACTGGCGATCATATAGTCTTTACGTCTTATGTTGTTAAGTGTCAAATCACGATATTGAACCATTAATAAATGAATACAATCCATGACTCAATTAAACCTAATACCATGGCGTCTTTGCATGTGTGTGATACGTAAGCTACATAATAATCCTTTTAAAGCATGCTTTTCAACGCTATCTTAACATGTAGTTGCTGTAAAGGTAAGAAGCATATTGCTTTTTACTTGAATCAAGGGCTGATGATTTGATGATGGTTCATTTCAACTAATATTAATGAAAAAAATTAAAATCTGTCATTTTTTTTAAATGAATTTGAATATGTTACTGATCATACCTTGTCTGCTATTCCAGCCGCTTCGGGTGGAGTTAGATGACCTTCCCAGGCGTCGATTAGAAACAAAATTGCAGGTGCTCCGATGTCCATTGCTTGTCCTAATTAAATAAAAAAAATATACTCAAATATTTGAACTGAAACGGTTGGTATTAAATATTCTTTTTATTTATTACATTTTCAAATATATATTACAATTTATTTTTTCATATCTCTAAGTCTGGACGACTTGTCCTGTTCAACGATATATATGTTCTCCATAACTTAAAGAAAATAAACTAAATTTGTCGGTTACCGTTACCAGAGTTAAACAGATATGTTATTTACGGTATTCATTTTGTCAGTCAGTCATTTTTGTACATAAAAATATAAAGAATTATAAAACGATAGGTGATGTATATATTAGACAAAGTAGGAACCGACATAAGCTTGCGACTCCTGCTTTGCGCCTAGCAAAAGTACGTAAATCGTTTGTGGGTTTGGGTATAAGATTCTATAATAAAATTCCGAAATCAATTTTGGCCATGCCATTACAGCAGTTTAAAAACACTGTTAAAAAGAGGCTGATACAGAAAGCCTACTATACTGTTGAAGATTACTTAGATGATAAGGATGTGTGGATATAGGTGCACTTCTACCCTGTACAAGACAGTAATAAATAAATGTAACTAGTTCTAAGATTTATATTTTAAAAAGAGCAACCGCCGAGTTTCTTGCTGGTTCTGCTCGGTAGGAACAGCTTTCCGAACCAGCAGTAAAGTTGACGATTCAAAAGCACTTGTTTACAAGTTTACTTGAATAAAGAATATTTTGAATTTGAATTTCAATTTGAATATTTTAAGAAAATGTCTCATCAGAATTGTATAAAACTTGACTTCCACACACATTAACGTTGTATTATATTTTCCCTGGTAGCAAACGTATTTTGGATTATGTGATATGTGTGATTGATATTGACGCATTCTATGCCAAAATTGCACACTCATTGGATAAACATCTATGGCAAATAACACATCAAACCTGTGATCCAACTGACATGTGACGAATATGTTCGACTTAACCAGTTCGCGCTCACACAGTTGTGCAGCCCTAACGCGTAGAGGCCTAATTGAAACGCCGCCATATGTAAACCTCTGGAATAAAAACAAAAGTATATCAAAATAAGCAATATTGTGATCCCTCAAATACCAATACCAAATCAATAAGTACAATACCAATTTTCACTATTCCTAATTATATTTTCTTAAGATTCCCTAATTTTCCTTAATTCCTTAATTCTCGTAGCTGTGATAGCCTAGTGGTGAGACCGTGCGACTCTCTAGAGACGACATAGGTTCAAACCCCGGGCAAGCACCAATGAGTTTTTCTATTAAAAACTTATGTGTCTAATTGATAATTGCAATTTATCACACGTTTTTCGGTGAAGGAAAACATCGTGAGGAAACCTGCATATCTCTAGAGAATTCTAGGTATATGTGTAACCTACCAATCCGCATTGGAGCAGCGTGGTAGGTCTTAGCTCCAATCCTTCTCTCCAAAAACGGAGAGAGGCGGCCTTAGCCCAGCAGTGGGCATAATAACAGGCTGTTACTTTTTTTTTTTTTACTTTAAGATTCCTTAGAATACGAGATCTTCAAAAGAGATAAGACAATGTATAGAATTATTATAATATAATTAGTCGTTACTTTCTGGAGGTCCATAATATAAAAGTAATGAAAATATTATTTTACTATAATTCACGATAAAAGACAATAATTGCATATTAAATTGATATGCAATTTTGTCGTGAAGTCCATCTCCTGAACATGCTTCGGTTACGGGGCAAAACGATTGTTGATATTGTGTTAGCGAATGTGTTCAGTAATTGTGTATTGTTGTGTTGTTAGTGGCGGGTAGTGCATGAGTTTTTAGGAATACTGCATGTATCAGGTATAAGAACGGTTACACGTATTACACTCTACCGCGGATTATAGCGAAATAATGTTTTCATTACTTTTGAGAAATGAGACATATAAAGACTAATAGTTATGAAATCAGATGGGTCTCAAAAGCGCCCTAACCCACGCTATACTTCTTCAGTTTAGGTCATCCAACTACCAAGTAAATACACAAAACACCATATATCCGATACCTGGTCATTATGTAGAGATGTAAACCATGTGACGGAAATTCAAGCTACCATAAACATTTGGATATATTATTTCGTCAGTGCTTTTTTAGGGTCAGCATCATGATCTATCATAAGATATACACATAAACAGACACATTCATGATGGATCTCACATACCATATCTAATGTTATCCAATAACACATATCTATTTCTTTTCATTTTATTTATTTTATACATATATATTTTCTTATTTATATCATCATTCTCCTGCCCTTATCCCACTCTAAGTGGGGTCGGCACAACATGTTACAAACATGCTGTCACATGATTTGGCTACGTATTTTACGTCAACATACCATAGTTGCATTTTACGACCCCTCGTCAAGAAAGAGGGTGATCTATTCTACTCAACCGGATACCACACGGTGGGTCAACTTACCTTAGTCGCCTTTTACGACACCTCGGTGTGAAATGAGGGTGGTCTGCCGGATACCACACGGCAAATATTTTCTTATTTATATATATAAAAATATATATTATAATAAAATATTCCTATAACAAACCATAGCATAATTATGTTAGATCTAGTGTTATGTAAAAGTGAGGTCTTCTGAAACAGGCTTTATTAAGCTTAAAAAAATACTCCACATAATGTCATGTACATATATATAGAATTGTTATTGTCAATCAATTTTATTTTATTTTAAGATCATCTCTGTGTTACCCATCCATATCATTAAACTGCCTTAATTAAAATAAGTATAATTATTTTACATATTTCAGCTCATTCTATTACAGCAGGTGTTTTAAAAGGGATATACCACACATCATAAATATAATAAAAGATCTTTGATTACCATGAACACATTATGTAATGTTCTTTAGTTAACAGTAACTGTTAGATTTCTCCATACCTATGCGGTCCATGATGTTCCCTTGCACAAGAGGTTTGTGTGAAGAGACTAGTACTGGATGAGCCACCGGCCTTGAATAGAACAGACTTAGCCAACTCAAACATAAAGTGTGCTAATGCTTCTGATGGTTGATTTGGTACGGACGGATACAACCGTTTACCCTTGTACCTGGAAAGAATAACGTAGTTATACGTATAATATTCGTCAATTAAATCAAAAAGATCCATTATTTATTCGACACCAACCAATCATCTTCTCCAGAGAATAGTTATGGACTAAATTAAGAGACAATTGCACTACAAACTAGACATGGGCGAAATGTATCCCTGACAAGAAAAGAGTGATATATATCTTTTCGCTCTTGGGATATATATCACTCTTTTATATCTTTAACTGTTTTACGGCTTCAGAGTATAAAGCAACTAAGACTAAAAATATATCCGACATATCTTCGGCTCTTTTAGCCCGGACTTAGAACTCAGTAAGGCGGTATTGTACTTTTTTATTTATTATATAAATTATGCTACATATTTTCTTTATTTTTTTCTATTTATTATGTGCACTATTATTTACACTTTTCTGATATGTACAGGTAAGGATGACTTCTTCCCACTAAGAATGGAATGTAAATAAATAATCGTTCGCGAATTAGTGATTTTTTTTTTGGTACATTTGCAGTCAATTAAGCATTTTATGTCTTTGACATAAAGCACAAAAAAGCTGAACGCCGGCGCGTGTTGTCGTTCCGAAAATCCGTAGTTTACATTTTTAATACAAATATGCAATAGAGTTATTCGTCTCTCTTTCTGACATGTAAATTGTTATATAAGCTCATCTCTTTCACTCTAACTCTGAACGAGCCGTAACTCACCACGAAAATTGACTCTTAAGATTAAAGATATAGAGATATAATTGAAACACATGCGAGCTAGAGAGTGATTATATCTTCTGGAGAGATATATATCTTGTCTTCAGCTCGCGAGCTACTCAACTCTACTACAAACACTACTGTTATCAGCTTTTTTTTCTTAAACGCTCTTCATATAACTTTTATATGGCGACTTCAGCTAAGCTATATGAGTTTTCTATATAATAACAGTTTCGTCAGCGAGCTGACTTAATTCTCCGTACTCGTGTTCAGTCGAAGCACTAAAGACGAGGCTCTCTACACTCCGTGTAGCTTTAAGAACCGTTTTCAAGCAAATATATGCTGATATATTTGCTTGGGAACTAATACTTTTAACGTATTCGCTTATTTCTCATTTGAACTAGAACCGGTTTAAATAATTCAATTAACCTTTGACACAGCACATCATTCGAAGAAATAATGGACACAGAGTTACTAAGTTATTAGAGTAACAAACCACGTAGAAAGACGTTTATTGATTACCATAGTATTTCCAAACATTAATTTTGACATATAAACTCTAATGAAGTTCCGTAACATACGACCTATGAGCGTGTTATTGATAAATAATCAGCAGTAGATGTTGACGATTCAAAAGCACATATAAAGAATATTTTGAATTTGAATCTGAATAAACCAACAATATTGTAATTTAAATTCCTGTTTATTTTATTTTATAAAACGTTGAGTAAAATGGGAATATAAATATGATGAATCAATTAAAACCTCTTCTATGTAAATAGCCTCGATCATCTACCAGTTGTCCGTCACCCATAACACAAGTATTAAGTTTCTTAATTTGGTGATAGACGACCGTGTGTGTAAGTTTCCCATATTTATTTATTTATATAAATAAGTAGCTGGAAAGACTATAATATAGACTGACTACATCAATAACGGCGTGAGGAGAAATTGACATCACGTGGCATTCGATTCTTGTATATATATTCTTATAAAAAGATCTTGTTCAGAGAGTAGAAGTTCTTCAGCGGAGAAGATAGATTGACTATTGAAGATCACAAGGTGAGTTTATCAAAACACTTACCTCGAGTCTTTGAGTCTGGGAAGTGATTGATGTGTGTTGGTGAGTGACTGGTGTGATTGATGTGACTGGTGTGATGAGTGCGGCATGGCGGGTGGAGATGGACCTCCTTCAGACACAGCAATTCGGTCCATTTCACCAACAAGCGGACATACTGAAACCTGTAAATAATAAATAAAGGGTTACAACTTCATTTATTTCATTTTATTAGACACACAAAACAGTTTACAACACAATTATAAACTTATATGTACAAATTACATTATAACTTAAAACTTAAATATGTTGTGCTTCAACTTTTAACGTCACATTTGGTTTAAACTTGTTTAAAACTATAACATAAAAATAAGACGTAAACACTGGAAGTGTTCATGGAGTTTTTAAATATTAATTAAATTAAATTTAATTTAAGAGCTGGCAGCTACCTTGGCCAACGAATAAGTTTGGCCATTCAAAGGGGTAACGCTGCCAGTATTTTGGGAACTTTACCCCACTGCAGTGGAATCGACGGTTTTGATTTAGTGTAAATAGATGTAAATATGTATATATAATATTTGTTTTGTTTTTTTTTGTTTTTAGTTTTATTTAGTTATTTTTAATTTTGTTTTAAGTTTCATGAATTGTAAATAGTTTTAGTGGAAATAATTATATTATATAGAATTAGTTTTAATTATATACGTGCTTAGGAACTAAATTTAAATATGCTAATAAAATTAAATTTAATAGGACATTGAATGTTTTTATTTTTCATAATTACTTTTGTAAACCATGCTTGAAACTCGAAACTCACCGAAGGCTGTATAACTGGAACAGAATGTTGTAAATGAATAGAATGCACTTGATGGTTGTATGTTGGAACGTCTGTCCGATAAGCAGCCGCCAGTCGTGGGTTGTTCGTATAGTACATGCTGACCATGGGGCCCTTTGTCAACTGATGAATATCACGGTCTAGCAGCTAAAACAATGTTGATCAATATTTATTCAATTTAAGGTAGTACTTAAGATATTACAAACATATGAAAAGAGTTCGTAATACATAGTCATAGAATTCAAATTGGACGGCAGTTTACGAACATGCAGAAAGAGTTCGTAAACAACATGTTATAGGGTTCAAATTCGCTTAAGGTTAATTCTATGGCACATTCAGGTGTTTACGAAAGGTTGTTTACGATCTCTGCAAGGACTCGCGAACGTTCGCGAAAATTGTCGTCATGAGTGAAATAATAGTGATCTCGGCTTTCTTATTGGACAACGGACTGCATAGAGGCTGTACATACTAATTTTGCAGTGAAAAGTTGAATAAAGTGTTTTCATGAGTCACAAGGTATTTCCATCCAAATCCACGAACCCCTGTACGTAACAATATTATAGACATAACACACATATTCGTCCATCAAAATTCATGACTGTCAACCAAAATAGGGACCTGAGATCACTTTAATCATAGGGCAATGTAAGTAAGATTTAGCGAAGTATGATTCTAAATATTTGATTGTGACTTAAAAACTAATTTGCATGTCTTATTTACATTGTGTTTTGACATGTGCATACTTTTAAAGGAATAAACTATTATTATTATAGAAATTCATCAATCTTTTCATAAAACGCATGAAGTAAGAATACCTTGTTCATGATTCTCGCCAGCTTAACAGGATCGTCCTTGTAGAAAGATAACAGGGTTAGAGCAAGTTCTCCGCGCTGCCGTCTAGTTCCTTCACAGAGTAATGGGTGATCGGCTTCGGAAACATTAGCCTTTAGGCCCAACGCTGCCACGGCCGCTTCAAATCCTAACATCTCATCAGATGGTGATCTTACCTGGTAAGAAATTTTTAGTAAATATTTGTCCACTTATGGTATCTGCAACTTAGTTCTCTTAGCGATTCAACGCGGAAACGCTGCCAGCATTCTTGGGACCATTCTACGTGGGCATGATTTGTATAGCACTAGCGTGTTAGTAATTTAAATTGTATAATACAAAACTTCTAAATTTTTGGTGTAAATAAATATATTTAATATATGGAACATTTACACACACGACTACATCCCCAAAGTAACTAATACTTGTGTTATAAGTGATAGACAACTGGTAAATATGTACATATATAATTTTAAATACATAATTAAATACAAATATACACCCAGTCTCGAAGAACCAACAAATTGTTTATAGAAAATGTTGGCCCTGGACGGGAATCGAACCCGCGACCAAGGCAGCGTCATTACCAACCGCGCCAACGGGTTAGTCAAATGTAATTATAGACGCAAACTTAAGCCTTTATGTACTGCATAATAATATGTATTTTTTTCCCCCGTTTTCTTTTATACTCTATATTACGGTGTATAAGCATGTGTGCCAAATCTCATTAATATTGATCGGACGGATTAAACGTAAAATGGTCATAAACAGACAAACAGTCTTGAACGATTTAGTTTGTATATACAAACTAAATCGTCAAACTATGTACTTACAGGATGTTTGCTTTCTTTATCAGTAGTAGATAAAACAAGGACGTCGAACAAAAAGCTTGCTAGCGCAATCGGCAACAGTGCAGGTCCACGGTTTCTGAAAAAATATAAATACAAAATATGATAGATATCATTGTAGTTAAAATAGTTCACAACAATATTACATTAAAGAAACTTGAAATGTCAAGATTTAAGATTGAACAATACATAATTATTTTTATATATTGTTGATTAAAAAAAAGTTACTTTGTTCCCATATGATAAAGGAACAAGTACATCATTTTTATTGGTCAAAATAAAATAATCGTCATTCTCCTGTCTTAATCCCGCTCTAAGAGTGGTCGGCACAATATGTTTAAACATGTTTTTACATGATTTGGCTAGGTATTTTTCGACCACCCGCCTGCCTGATGTCAACTTACCTTAGTTTCTTTTGCGATTTCTAGGTAAGAAATAAGGGTAGTCTATTCTACTCAGCCGAATACCACACGGCGGAGTCATAAAAAAGAATCGATAAAAATAAATACAGTATAGTACCCGGCATTAAATAATGCACATCGATGTTTACAACGAAACAGCCGGCCAGTTCGGTTTCGTAGAGCGCTGTCACTGTCACTCACGGGTTCGTCAGTTTGTGCGACAGAGACGATGCTCTATGAAGAAGAATCTAGCCTATTGCCCTCTCTAAGCCTTGATGTGCATTATCTATTGCCGGGTACTATAAGTACTATGCAATAACTTTTAAACCTTTTTTTTTAATTTTATTTATTTATTATATTTTAATTCTTAATATTACATTCTTAAGAAATAAATAACATTATTTCAAAATACATTTATTTAATAAATTGTAAATAATAATTAATTAACAATTATTAAATACATTTATTTCTTAATATTGTTATTTGTCTGACAAGTTATAAGACTCTTTGAGACTCACGAGTTATGAAGGCGCTACGCTACGCTTTTTTTGAACTAGGTTAGCTAGGTTAACTTTTTGAATTAGGTTAAACGATATGTAGTTAACACAAATTAATATAATGCATATAGATTAAACATGTCCGCCAATGACGATTTTTAGGGAATGCATTACCGAGAGATAGACTCAACATAAAAGGCTAATTTATTTTCCAAAGTTAATTCATTCTAAAAATTGATTTCATTGCATTGATGTAATCGTACCTTAACGTTCCATCACGTAATTGTTCAGCCTTTTCCCTGGCCAAGAGAAGTTGATCGGGACCTGTTGGCAATTTCTTCAATAGAGCGACGAGTTCAGTCTCCTGATTGTTGAGTTTCACTTCTAGCGCCTTGGTACTTGCGGGAGGCCGAGCCATTTCCAAAGCGTATAGACCCACACGGAACGCTAATTCGTGGTGTTCGTTGAATTCTGCTAATACCTGCATTACAAATGGTATAAAGTGTTTCCTAAATAACAGGTTTGTTTGTTTGTTTGTTTGTTTGTTAAAAGCAATATAACAGAACTAACTACTTTGCTATAATCCGCACGGGTTAAGTGAATGCATGCAAAGCATCACCACAATCTCGGAGATTGTGGTGGTGGGTGTGTGTGCTGCTTTTGTGTGCGTTGTTGCTGGTGAATTGCGCCTTGGGGTGCATGTGGTGGCTTGTCCTGCATGTATAAGGTACGTAGATTTTGCCTGCTTCATAAACATTGGCTTTGCATTCATTCACTTAACCCCTGCGGATTATAGCAAAGTAGTTAGTTCTGTTATATTGCATGTAATATGGAATTCCGCAAAGTAACGCCTGCTCCTATAAATCATTGTTTGTTTGTTGTTTGTTTCCTAAACTGCCCGTTTCCTTTCGTAAATTAAAAACAATATCTTTATTTAAACATAACATTAAAAAAAATTCTCAGCCGATATTAATATATGATAACAAAAATATTTTATTCTATTTATTATTTTATTATATTTATTATATGTACTATAATATTATTTTATTATTTCGTATTACTTTTAATTCTACTTTTGTTTCTTAATTTAAGTTTTCTTTATTTTAAGTTTTATTTTAATTTTAATTTTTTATAGTTAGTTTTAAATTTTTATTAGAACCTCTGTCAAAATTTAAGTGGTTGGCTGGAAGAGATTCCGATTACGGAATAAGCCCGCCATTGCATTAACACATGCAATAAAGAGATTACAAACAAACAAACAAACAAACAAACAAACAAACAAACAAACAAACAAACAAACAAACAAACAAACAAACAAACAAACAAACAAACAAACAAACAAACAAACAAACAAACAGGTTTAAGGTGAAAATAATAGCACCGATGAATGTTTGTAAGGTACGATCAGAACGCCCTAAGTCAAATAAGCATTTAGATTCTTTTATGATTTTGATTTTCTTAAAACTTGTTAATTGTGACTTAGGTAAGGTAGCGAATTTAGTATTATTAGCGAACTATTGGACTAGTAGTAATAATAATGTGTCGCAATAAAGCAAGTCGTTAGATGAAAACTTTGCCTCGAAATGGATCGCAGGATGGGTATAAGCGGCAAAAGGTATGTGATCTTTTGTTGGGCTTGTTAATCACTCTAATATAAGTAGATAAAAGTATATCTATATCTAGCAGTAAAAGTCCGTTTAAGTGTGGGGAAATTTGATTAATATTTACAAAAATGACTCTGCTGTGATAGCCCAGCGGTGAGACCGTGCTCCGTGCGTAAAGCTCCCAGCAAGCAAGTTTTTTTAACAACTGCTCGATCTCTTCACCACAATTTACTTAGCATCGATATGTACTAACCTAACCTAAACTATCCGGAGGTATTGTTCTATATTTTAGTGAAAACCGTACAAAAATCCGTTTCGTAGATTTTGAGAAAATTAAATACAGACAGAGAGCTTATTGGGATTTTGTTTTATAATAAATATAGATATTTGCGAATTGTCTTTTATTCATTTTAATATTTGCTATTAATAATTTGTTTAAATTCAAATTCAAATTCAAAATATTCTTTATTCAAGTAAACTTGTAAACAAGTGCTTTTGAATCGTCAACTTTACTGCTGGTTCGCAAAGCTGTTCCTGCCGAGAAGAGCCAGCAAGAAACTCGGCGGTTGCTTTTTTTAAAATACAAATCTTAGAACTAATTACATTTATTTATTACTGTCTTGTACAGGGTAGAAGTGCACCTATATCCACACATCCTTATCATCTAACTAATCTTCAACAGTATAGTAGGCTTTCTGTATCAGCCTCTTTTTAACAGTGCGCAAACTGCTGTAATGGCATGGCCAAAATTGATTTTGGAATTTTATTATAGAATCTTATACCCATTTAAATGCACTAGCTACTGGTGGTCCTTAAATAAATAAATAAGTATTTTTTTTTTTTAATAGTGACATTACTTACCACAGACTTTATGTCCGTGCCCTTTTTTAGTTAGTTCATTTGTATTCTTTTTTTTTATGTTATTGTACTTAAAACGAACTTACTCTAATGCATCATTAATTAATTTTTTTTTTTATTTATTTATTTATTTTTTTTATTTTTTTTATATTATTTTAATACTTTCAATAGTTTTTCGGCCACCTCCATATTTTTGTCTTTTATTGCCATTTTGATGTTTTGGTCCCTTATCTCTGTAGATGGTGCTTTTATTGTGAGGAATAGAATGAATGCAGGATGGATGAAGTGGCGACAGGTCTCAGGCACAATATGTGACCCCCGAATGCCCCCTAAACTAAAGGGAAAAATTTATACATCGGTCATAAGACCTGTCGTAATGTATGGATCAGAATGTTGGGCAATGAAAAAGATGGATGAAGAGTACATGCAAATGAGATGAGGATGTTAAGGTGGATGTGTGGTGTGACAAGACTTGATAAAATAAGAAATGAGTATATAAGGGGAAGTCTGAAAGTTGCGCCCATTATAGAAAAGATGAGAGGTGCAAGATTGGGATGGTATGGACATGTAATGAGGAGGGATGAAAATCATGTGATCAAACGAGTGTTGAGTATGAATGTGGATGGATATGTGACTAGAGGAAGGCCTAAAAAGAGATGGTTGGACTGTGTGAAGTATGACATGCATATAAAAGGAGTAGCGCCAGAGTTGACGAATGATAGAAGAGAATGGAAGAGAAAAACATGTTGTACCGACCCCACTTAGAGTGGGATAAGGGTAGGAGAAAGAAAGATGGTGCTTTTATTGCCTTAAGGATGAAGTAAGCGATTGCGTCATCGTTGTTATCGGTGTAGTAAATACACTTGACCGTGTGACGCGTTACCGCTACTACGGCATGAGGGACGCTGTTGTGAAGTTTAATGGTTTTGCTTTCTGTACGTACGATCGCAAGTAAATATATTGCATACTTACAGTACAAAGGAAGGCGCACTTTGCAAGGGTAGCCGACGCGAGGCACGACAGGCGGTGGCTGGCAGCGCACAGCCGTGGTGAAGGCGCGTGACGACGCCTCATGCGACGCGCTTCCGCCGCAGCGCTTAATACAGAGCCAACGCTCGCACCACCACCTGAACCTAACACTTTTTGACATTAACCTAAGAAATGTAAAGTAAAGTAACAGCCTGTTATTATGCCCACTGCTGGGCTAAGGCCCCCTCTCTCCGTTTATGGAGAGAAGGATTGGAACTAAGACCTACCACGCTGCTCCAATGCGGATTGGTAAATCATATCAAATCAAATCAAAATATTCTTTATTCAAGTAAACTTGTAAACAAGTGCTTTTGAATCGTCAACTTTACTGCTGGTTCGGAAAGCTGTTCCTGCCGAGAAGAGCCAGCAAGAAACTCGGCGGTTGCTCTTTTTAAAATATAAATCTTAGAACTAGTTACATTTATTTATTACTGTCTTGTACAGGGTAGAAGTGCACCTATATCCACACATCCTTATCATCTAAGTAATCTTCAACAGTATAGTAGGCTTTCTGTATCAGCCTCTTTTTAACAGTGTTTTTAAACTGCTGTAATGGCATGACCAAAATTGATTTCGGAATTTTATTATAGAATCTTATATACATTAGGTAGGTATACGGTAGGTTACACATATCCCTAGAAAATTCTCTAGAGATATGCAGGTTTCCTCACGAGGTTTTCCTTCACCGAAAAGCGTGTGATAAATCGCAATTATCAATTAGACACATAAGTTTTAATAGAAAAACTCATTGGTGCCTGCCCGGGGTTTGAACCTATGTCGTCTCTAGAGAGTCGCACGGTCTCACCACTAGGCTATCACAGCTTCAAGAAATATTAAAAGAATTATTATAAGAAATGTAACGGGGGTGATTCAACCTTCATAATTCATTAACTTAATATACAGAATTTTTTTATCTAATACACTAAATATCTCATAATCTTACTCGCAGTTGTACCTACTAAAATAAGCGCACGGGGGTGTTTAGTATTAGTTAGTATAGGCTGAAACTAGTATGTTTGTATTAGTGTTATTATTATTATTGTGAATGTCATGAGGTAATATCAAACAACGGGATTTTTAAGTTTTTTAAGTTTCGAGTGACTACCGGACTAGTCCGGGACGCCACTCTTAGGGTGCGTCTGAAAATCAGTGCTGCAATAACCATATTGCAGCAAAATACTGAGACGCATCCTCTTCTCTGGGGTAATATTAGCTTGCCTATGTTACTTTTTAGTTTATTATTTTCTTGTATATTACCTATCAGAGAATAAATGTTTTATTATTATTATTATTATTATTCACTTTATAAATTTACTTTGAATATTTTTCATTTAATACTAGCTGACCCGGCGAATTTCGTTCCTAACAGTCAATGAATGGTGTGTTACCTTTTAGCTGAACTAATTTAGGCTTTGATGAACGTAATACAATGACACAAAATAAATTTCTGAACGCTCGCGTAAACGTTAATCATTTATCAATATTTCTGTACGCACGCATAAATATTTGAGAAACTTCTATGTATCCGCTTAATGCACTTTCAACCTTATTAATTGATTAAACAAAAATACAGACAATATAGTTTATTCGCCATTTTTAAAAAGTTTACACAAAATACATTTCTGAACGCATGCCTAAATGTCAATCATTACTTACAGTATTCAACAGGATGACAACAAATGTTTGACAGGTACGAAACGAATCAAGATTTATTTATTTTCATAATATGTATTTGTCGATTTTTCATTCTTTTTAAGATGTATTCTGCTATTTCCGCGGAGACAAATCCAACGAAAAAAGAACCATGAAAATTGGTCCAGCAGATCTCGAGTTATAAGTGTTGTAACAAACCTGTCTTTGTTTTACATAGATTTATCAGTAACTAGCTTACCAGGCGAACATCGTATCGCCTAACAGTTTATGCTTTATTTTTTTTTATTATTTTGCTATTCAGGACACCGGGTCAGCTAGTAAGAGAAAAAGAAAAATAAAGTTGATAAGTCAATAATCACATTATGTCAAAAAATTAAAACTTATAAAACACTTAAAATTCTTTTTAATAGTCGCTAAAAATCACAATATTCATCATCTTCCTGCCCTTATCCCGCTTTAAGTGTGGTCGGCACATGTTGTCAAATAATTTGGCTACGTATTTAACGACAGGCCGCCTGCCTGACGTCAACTTACCTTAGTCATATTTTACGACCTCTTGTTAAGAAGGAGGGTGGTCTATTCTACTAAACCGGATACCACACGATGGATCAGCTTACTAAAAATCATAATGAAAACTACAATTTCAGATTTAATATTAACACAAAACTAACGTCACTCAATTGTTTTGCCTTCTTGGAACCCTTCCACTAACACTTAAACTGTATGGTACGTTATCAAAGTTCAAATTCACTTTTATGTATTATTACGAATCTTTTGTATGGGATTATAGAAAAGTATTGTGATGAAAAGGAATATTATTAAAAAATAATTAGCGAAATCGGTTCAGCTGCTCTCGACATTTGCGCTTTTCGGTGAAGGAAAACATCATAAGGAAACCTGCATATCTCTAGAGAATTCTAGGGATATGTGTAGCCTAATAATCTACATAAGTGCAACGTGATAGGTATTAGCACCAACCCTTCTCTCCAATAACGGGGACAGGAGGCCTTTGCTCAGAAGTTTTTATTTTTATTTTATTTATAACAAATATCTACAAGTTATATCTATCTTAAATTACTTACACGCTACTACTATACAAATCATGCCCACGTGGAATGGTCCCAAGAATGCTGGCAGCGTTTCCGCGTTGAATCGCTAAGCTGATTCTTTGTGCGAAAAAGGAGCCAGCCCTCTTGTCACCCGAAGAGGCGATCAACCGAGGTGAGAAACGGATAAAAAAATTTTTGCACTTTGGCTCCATGACCCTAGGGTCTCAACTGCAAACGGCACAAATATATAACTCTCAACGAGAGATGCATACTTTCGCCGCTTGCCGGATTCGGCCATTTACCGCCGCAGCTCCAGGTCTTGACTCCGTTTCCCTGATATGGCAGAAGTAGCATGTCGTTACTTTACTTTACTATAAAAATTATATACCGAGTGCTGGAGGACTGGTTAACAAGTCTGAAGCGAGTCTAGCGCCGAGCGCGCACGCTTCTCTTGCGTGCCCGTGTGCGTGCAGGCCTTCGGCGCGTGCGAACGACACCTCCCACCCACAGCCCCAGCTCATATGGACGGCATTTCCACGACTGCTGCTGGGAGTCTATAAAAAAATGTATGATACTCAAAATCCTTATTTGCAAAACTAAAACTAAAAACTAAAAAGACAACAACACTTCACAGGCACGGAACACAACATAAAACACCTAACTACACATTCAACACACGGAACTAAAAATATATATATATATATATATATATATATATATAGTCCTTTTCTGCTACTTGTTTGATCACGCAAATTTCCTAAGTACTTGTTTGATCCACTTAAATTAGCTGTTTTAATGGCTCCTGAGTTGTATTCACAATTACAAAAAGGATATATTTGGTTGGCATATCGTGTCACTCACTCATATTTTATGATGCACTAATAGACTCTATATTTTTCGTTTCATATTTTTAGTTATTTTGTTGCTCCTGCTAACGGTTTTTTCTAAAGTTTCCGTTATGCATTAGTTGATCTTAAAATCCAATACATTCTAGACATTTTTTGATCCATGTTTAATATAAAACGAGTGAGATGCCCCACACGTCAACGTCGGCCCCAGAGGTCATTGCTACTATATACTTCTGTGTCAATAGGCATAAGTTGATCTAAAATACATTTTTATTTTAACATCGTCCGGGGCATTCTTACATATATTTAAAATTCAAAACTACTTATTAGTAAGAACTATTTCTGGACTGCTTTTTTTGCATGAAATGAAACGAAATATGTTTCCAAACGGTGTTAAATTTTAAAATAATACTGTATTACATACTTAGTTTGAATAATGAGAGGCAACAGTTTTTTTTATTAATAATACTTAATCATTGTCGCACTCTTAGTGGGGTGAGCACAACATGTTTTAAGCATGTTGTAAGATGATTTGGCTAGGTATTTTAGGACCTGCCTGACGTCTACTTACCTTAGTCGTCTTTTACGACACCTCGGTAAGAAATGACGGTCTATTCTACTCAGCCGGATACCACACTGTGTAATTAATAATACGTAATAATTCATAATAATATAGACTGTCAAAATAAGTTACAATCATTATCAACATCTTCTGAGCCATTTTAAGGCCGTCGAGCATTATGTTAAGGTCCTTCGGAAACTCTGCCATTCTATATCGTAGGTAAATCTAAGGTGAGTGATATACTCGCCGTTGATGTTCATGCCATATCCGTTCCGATCTAAAGCTTAAAGACATCATCCAATGCAACGGTAAACAGTTTCGGGGAGATTATATCTCTTTGTCGCATACCTCACCGTCTTGGATACGGATAGACATTGTGGCGTTTTCATACAAACACTTCAGCACTTGGTCGCACCGATAGTCGATTCGGCATCTCTAGAGCCATCTTAATACAGCCCATGTTTCCACCAAATCAAAGGCCTTCTCATAGTCCACAAACGCCAAGCAAAGTGGCTGGTTATACTACTCGGTCCTCTGTATAACCTGCCACAGCGTGAATATGTGGTACTATGGTACTTTAGCCTTTTCGGAATCCAGCTTGTTCGGAACTTATTGTTATTTTGACTCTCGAGAACAACTTATAAACCTGATTCAGCTGCAAGATGAGTCTGTAATTCTTCAATAAGACGTCACTTTTCTTGAAGAAGAGAACCACCACGTTCCTGTATCATGTTTTTGGCATAATACCTTCATAAATAACGGAATTAAACAATCGCTGAAGGACTTGAGGTATCAGTTTTTCACCCACCTTCAGTAGTTCGGTTGTCATTTCGACATTATCTGGAGCCATGTTGTTCTAAGTTGTTTGAGAGTAATACTAATCTCGTAAGGCTGACGTCCGGCAAATCTTCGATATGGTGTCGAGTCAAATTGGGTCTTGGATCGTTTGCCAAATTGACAACAGTATGAGATGAATAACTGCCCATAGAACCTCTCAACCTCTCTTAAAATCTCAGATCGAGACGAAATGATAGCAATATCGGTCTTCAATCACGTCAACTGCCTCTGCCTAATAGAGAGATGTCTTGCGAAAACTTACTTCTAACTTACGCTCTTAGTACCTCGAATGTATTCGGTGTTGAACTGACGCTAGTCGCACTTTTGCACCTTAGAAATCTGTCTATTGATCAAACGGTAGCTCAGCACGTCTACTGAACACTGCAATCTCATTTCATTCCTCTCATCCATGAGCTTGAAATTCTGTGTCAAGAATTTATAGGTTCTCTTACGGCTTCTCTTATAAAGTTTGGACCGTATGGACGGTTTCCACCAGTCTGCTGTTTAAATCGCCCACAGAAACGCAGTCAGTTTGGCAATCAAAACGGTTCAACAGCTCGAGTTGGAACTTCATGGGGTTTTGGATATAAACTCGAATGGGTCGGAGCGTAGACTTCACCAGACTGGATCTTTCCAGTTGTACGCATATATTCAATGTGCCTCTAACCATACGGTGATCCCTCCCCGTCTGTACGGTATCGATCGCAGATACATCATTAAATACATAATGACATGATGGTCGATACTTATCCAGGTCCATTTTCAATGCAGCTGTTTCTTGAAAAAAGAATTCATCACGTAGAGCTCCTCTCACTTCAAGAAATCGGCCAACATCTGGCCCATGTGGTTCCGTAGCTCGTATCCAAATTGCCCTACTCTCACCTCTGTGCCGCTTCACTTGCCAAGCTTTGTGTTTAATTCCCCCATAGAAACAGTGTAGAAGGTTTTGGAGGCATGCATAGTATGCATCATCGTCTGGATGCGCTGATGTCGGCGCGTAATCCTGTATGACATTCAGATAATACCGTTTGGTATTTCTGAGTATAAGGAACGCGACTTCAGATAATCCTATCACCACCGTAACTTGTTTACTGTTTTTTTCCAGCTCAAGTATCTTTTCCATCTTCTATTATCTCAAAATACGTGCGTCTGTTGCTAGGTCTGGTTTTCGGGATTGGCAGCGGATTTTTTTCCGGAAATTCTTGACACCCGCTACTACGCCGTTATTTTAACCGCTGCCAGAGCGGGGAACTAGGGGCTGTGGTTTATACTGTAATAACATCATGTGAAGGGTTTGCGAGTAATCAGCATGCGGGTTGGCGATTGTAGTGCTGACAATGTCGCACCGACAGTGTTGCTCTCCACTATCGGTCTGGTATTTGGGTCAGGTGGACAGAAATGGTGATATGACCATTAATCCACCACGAGCGTGTGTGGTTGACACTTGAAGAGACTGAATGGGACGACACTTTCCCCTTACACCCCCATCTGGAGCCCCTTAAAACAAGTACTAGTGAAATAAGAAACTTAAAAATTAAAAACTAGAAGTAGGCGCTACTTTGTGGAATTCCATAATACAAAAATAATAATATAAATTATTTTGATATTATAGCAAAATAATTTCTATAATTTTTTTTTTACATGTACTTGTTATATATTTTCTTTTAGGCAGAAAGGAGGGATTTTAAGGGATATTTTTTAATAATAATTCATCTTTTAATACAAGGTCACTTATTCCCAAATGTTGTAATTTCAATCCATCAGATCATTCAACTACATTTCTTTGAAATCTGCATGCTTAAGAATTTACTGCAAACCCAACTTTGAAAGAGCCTTGAATAACGGGGTCAAAGTACGGAGTACGTTTGATGACGATCTGCTCTGCGATTGGCTCGTTTGAATCGGATCAAATAACTACGGAGTGGATTTGTATAATTATTGAGTACTTACGGAGAAACAGTATTCATCATTTGTTGATCCGAAGCGGAGCCAACAAATGTGATGTAAAATTGTATTGGATCAATAAATCGGGCCTGGATCAACAAATCCGAACGGATCAACTTAGAACTGATTATACGTACCGCTTGATCAAACAACTCCTAGAAGGGATAACTATATATATATATATATATATATATATATATATATATATAGTCCTTTTCTGCTACTTGTTTGATCATGCGAATTTCCTAAGTACTTGTTTGATCCCCTTAAATTAGCTGTTTTAATGGCTCCTGAATTGTATTCACAATTACAAAAAGTATATATTTGATTGGCATATCGTGTCACTGACTCATATTTTGTGATGTACTAGTAGACTCTATATTTTTCTGTTAATATTTTTTATGTATTTTGTGGCTCCTGCTAACGGTTTTTGCTTAAGTCTTCGTTAAGCATTAGTTGATCTTAAAATCCAATACATTCTGGACACTTTTTGATCCATGTTTAATATATAGGAGTGAGATGCCTCACCTGTCAACGTCGGCCCCAGAGGTCATTGCTACTATATAATTCTGTATCAATAGGCATAAGTTGATCTAATATAAATCTTTATTTTTAACATCGTCCGGAGCATTCTGACATATATTTGAAATTCGAAACTAATTATTAGTAAGAAATATTTCTGGACTTCTTTTTTTTTGCATGAAATGAAACAAAATATGGTTTCAAACGGCATTAAATTTTAAAATAATACTGTATTACATACTTAGTTATAGTTTGAATAATGAGAGACAACAAAATCATTTGTATTAATAATACTTAATAATTCATAATAATATAAACTGTCAAAATAAGTTATAAGTCACAATCATCATCAACATCTTCTGAGCCATTTTAAGGCCCACATGTTTAGTTACTCTACTGAGGTCGTCTTGCATTATGTTAAGGTCCTTCAGAGACTCTGCCATAACGACTATATCGTCAGAAAATCTAAGGTGAGTGATATACTCGCCGCTGATGTTGATGCCATATCCGTTCCAATCCAAAGCTTAAAGACATCAAATGCAACGGTAAACAGTTTCGGGAAGATGACATCTCTCTGTCTCATATCTCGCCGTTTTGGATACGGATAGACATTGTGGCGTTTTCGTACAAACACTTCAGCACTTGGTCGCACCAATAGTCGATTCGGCATCTCTGGAGCCATCTTAATACAGCCCATGTTTCTACCCAATCAAAGGCCCTCTCATAGCCCACAAACGCCAAGCAAAGTGGCTGGATATACTACTCGGTCTTCTGTATAACCTGCCACAGCGTGAATATAGCGTTGTTTGAGAGTAATACTAATCTCGTAAGGCTGACGTCCGGGATATCTTCGGTATTGTGTCAAGTCAAATTGGTTCTTGGATTTTTTGCCAAATTGACAACAGTATGAAATGTATAACTGCCCATAGAACCTCTCAACCTCTCTTAAAATCTCAGGTCGAGACGAAATGATAGCAATATCGGTATTTAATCACGTCAACTGCCTTTGCCTAATAGACAGATGTCTTGCGAAAACTTTTGAGCCCCTGTTACGCTCTATAGTACCTCGAATGTATTCGGTGTTGAACTGTCGCTGGTCGCACTTTTACGCCTTAGAAATCTGTCTATGGATCAAATGGTAGCTCAGCACGTCTACTGAACACTGTAATCTCATTTCATTAATCTCATTCATGGACTTGAGAGTCTACGTCAAGAATTTATTGGTTTTTTTACGGCTTTTCTTATAAAGTTTTGATTGTATGGACAGTTTCCACCAGCCTGTTATTTAAATCGTCCACAGTCATAGCGCAGTCAGTTTGACAATCAAAATGGTTCATTAGATTGAGTTGGAACTTCATGGGGTTTTAGATATGAGCTCAAATGGGTCGGAGCGTAGACTTCACCAGTCTGGATCTTTCCAGCTGTACGCATATATTCAATGTGCCTCTAACTATACGGTCATGAAGAAGGGGAGCTTCTTTACGGTATTGATCGCAGATACATCATTAATTTATAACGCCTGGTCTACATGATGGATTCGATCTCGTTTCTCGTGGAACCATTGGGACTAATCCAAGTCCATTTTCGATGCAGCTGTTTCTTGAAAAAAGAATTCATCATGTAGAGGTTCTCTCTCTCCAAAAACAACGGCCAACATATGGCCCATGTGGTTCCGTACCCCGTATCCAAATTGCCCTACTCTCACCTCTGTGCCGCTTCACTTGCCAGCTATGCGTTTAATTTTATTTACTAAATTTACCCAGTGTAGAAGGTTTTTGAGGCATGCATCAAATCATAATCATGATGCATAATCATCGTCTTGATGTGCTGATGTCGGTGCGTAAACCGTTTGGTAATTCTGAGTATAAGGAACGCGACTTCAGATTATCCTATCACCACCGCAACTTGTTTACTTTTTTTCCAGCTCAAGTATCTTTTCCATTTTCTATTCCCTCAAAATTTGTGTGTCTTACGTTGCAAAGTTTCGTTTTCGTGGTTGGCAGCGGATTTTTTGCCGGAAATTCATGAAACCCCCTGCTACGCCGTTATTTAGTCCGCTGCCATAGCTGAGAACTAGGGGCTGTGGTTTATATTGTGATAACATCATGTGAAGAGTTTGAGAGTAATCACCACGCTCGGCATGCGGCTTGGCGATTGTATTGCTGACATTGTCGCACCGACAGTGCTGCTGTTCGCTGTCGGTCTGGTATTTGGGTTAACTGGACCGAAATGGTTAATCATATAATCGTATGGTTAATCAGTCGCCAGATCCTCGTTGGTTCATCTGCAGGGTGCACCACGATCAGGTGACACTTGAAGAGACTGAATGGGACGAGCCTCCCTCTTACACCCTCGCCTGGAGCCCCTTAAAACTAGTAACTTAAAAATTAAAACTAGAAGTAGGCGCTACTTTGCGGAATTCCATTACACAAAAGTAAAAATATAAATTATTTTGGTATTATAACAAAATAATTTCTATGATTACTTTTTTACATGTACTTATTATAAGATTTTCTTTTAGGCAGAAAGGAGAGATGTTTAGGGATATTTTTTTATATTAATTCAGCCTCTTCAAGGTCACCTATTCCCAAATGTTGTAATTTCAATTAGAACCATCAGATCCTTCAACTACATTTCTTTGAAATCTGCATGCTTAAGAATGTACTGCAAATTCAACCTTGAAAGAGTCTTGAATGCCGGGGTCAAAGTACGGAGTACGTTCGGTGACGATCTGCTCTGTGATTGGCGCGTTTGAATCGGATCAAATAACTACGGAGTGGATTTGTATAATTATTGAGTAATTACAGAGAAACAGTATTCATCATTTGTTGATCCGAAGCGGAGCCAACAAATGTGATGTTAAATTGTATTGGATCAACAAATCAGGCCTGGATCAACAAATCCGAACGGATCAACTTAGAACTGATTATACGTACCGCTTGATCAAACAACTCCTAGAAGGGATAATTATATATATATATATATATATATATATATATATATATATATATATATATATATATATATATATATATAATAAAAAAAAATTAACATTGTACAAATGTATATTACACGTAAATATAGGATGTAAGGTTTATGATAAGTATATATTTGTATGTCGTTTATAGTATTGTTTATTTTGCTCATACATGTTTAAAAACAAATAAATCTGTATAGTGTCGTCTTTTATTAAAACAAAATGTAAAATCCTTTAGTGTAAGAAAAAGTTCATGTTTAGTATATTAAGTTATAGTCTTAAGAAATACTGTGAAACACATAATGTAGCGTGCAGGCGGGGCGGCGGTGGACGTATCCAATAGCGGAAGCCGTCGCCCCGACCTGTAGCGAGTTTCGCCACATCGTTGGGCGTTTCTCGCCAGTGGATTAAAAAAAAAATAACCCAAGAGATCCACTTAAAATAGGAAAAAAAAAAACTAAAAAGAGTTTTATAAGCTCTCAAGTACTTAATCAATCAAAAATTCTTTATCAAAAAATAAGCTTTTTAAGAACATTCGAACACACAATAATCAAGAAGATTAATATTTATTTTTTCGGCAAAGCAACATTCCTTTAACATTCATTTAAAAGTCGGAGGTCAATGTCCTTAACATTTTTAATATATCTAATTAAGCTGCAGTCTTGTACCAAGTTGGAAGAGTTTTTAAGCATTTTAATAATCTAGTGTTAATAAGTATATTCCTTACACTTAATTTAAATTTTTGTATAGGGAATATAATAAATCAATAAATATATGGGACACTTACACACACGGTCGCCCGACCCCAAAGTAACTTAATACTTGTGTTATGGGTGACGGACAACTGGTAAATCTACTACATATATAATTTTAAATACATACTTGAATACAAATATACACCCAGGCTCGAAAAACCATCAAATTTTTTATAGAAAATATTGGCCCTCGGCGGGAATCGAACCCGCGACTATATGTTATATTTTAGTTTTGGTAAGCGACAAGTTTATCTTAACTACTAAATCAAAACCATCTAATATGTTAATTACAAAAAATTTACAATAAATAAAGTTTGGACAGCTTTTTTTAAACCAATAATTTCGGTATGTATAAAACTTATATATCTTTGGATACGTTATGGCAACCTGCAAGTTGGAAGTTAGATACAATGATAAAATTGAACAATGATAAGTAATATTTTGAAATAGTCTACCGTTGTCTGATCGAGCGATACCAAAACTGCACTTATATTTATAAGACTTTGAGTTATTAGTTATCTCATAGGTGTATCATAGAGATCAAGAAAGTTATTATAAGTTCTATATAGTATACAAAAACATATCTTATATATCTTTGGATACGTTATGGCAACCTGGAAGTTGGAAGTTAGATACAATGATAAAATTGAACAATGATAAGTAATATTTTGAAATAGTCTACCGTTGTCTGATCGAGCGATACGAACTGCATTTGTATTTATAAGACTTTGAGCTATTAGTTATGTCATAGAGATCAAAAAAGTTATTTTAAGGTCTTTATAGTATACGACAACTTACCTGCATCACAAGTCCGCTGGCGCTGATGCCATCTATGGTAATACGTCTCGCAGCCGCTGCATCATAGTAATACAGATTACACTCGTCATCAGACACAGAGTCATCATGTGACACGCGTCGGACAGCATCTTCTGATGACGCGCCCGTTGAGCTAGATTCTTGAGAGTCAGTATCTCCACCACTTTGCTGTAGCATTTCTTCTTCGTTCTCGCAGAAACCTAACAAAAATTTAAGCATATATGCATTTAACTTAAAAACCAACGAATTTCAATATTCTTCGTAACTTTTACAAAAATAAACAAACCTTTTATTATTATGTATACGAACATACCAAAAGAGATCGTAATACATATGTCATAGAATTCAAATTAGACGGGTGCACTTTACGAACATGCAAAAAGAGTTCGTTAACTATATGTCATAGGGTTCAAATTCGCTTGATGCTAATTCTCTGGAAAATTCAGGGTGTTTACGAAAAGGTTGTACGACCTCCCCAAGTGCGCCTCGACATTCAGTTTGCGAATAGCGACCGAGAGCGAATAGTAAAGTAGCGGCCTGTTACAATCTCACTGCTGGGAATAGACCTCCTCTCTCCGTTTCTGGAGAGAAGGGTTGGAGCTAAGACCTACCACGCTGCTCCAATGCGGATTGGTACGTTACACATATCTCCAGAATTCTCTAGAGATATGCAGGTTTCCTCACGATGTTTTCCTTCACCGAAAAGAGTGCGATAAATTGCAATTATCAACTAGACACAAGAGTTTTAATAGAAAAACTTATTGGTGCCTGCCCGGGTTTGAACTCTTGTTCCCCTCGAAAGAGTCGCACGGTCTCACCGCTCGGCTATCACTTGCTTCAAGAGCGAATAAACATGCGAAAATAAAAGTGAAATCATAGTGACATCGGCATTCATATTGGACAACTGTAACTGAGAGACTGAAAGTACTAGTTTGTAGTAAAGACTGAATAAAGTGTTTTTAACGAGTCACCAGGTATTTTCATCTTAAATATTCGTACTTTCAACTTTATAGTTTTTACATGACCTAGCTCCTAACTATTATTGAAACTTAAATAAGCTCTGCTAGATGATATCTTCGAAGGTACTATCTCTGTATTTCCAATGTAAAGTGTGAATTGTTTCATTTCACACCCACTTAGTATTAAATCTTACCTTCAGATGACACGCTGGAATGATTTCCGTCATTAGGTCCCGTATCACGAACCGCATCACTTGGTCCCTCCCCAGAACCGCATGGCTGTGATTGTTAAATTTTATTTATATTGCGTGTAATACAAATAAATAAACAATTATAAGCGTTTTCCAAGAGTGATAATACAATTATTTTAAACTAACTGCCTCGTAGCCCCAGGGTACTACCTGCGACTAATAGGTAAATACGCATTAAGAGTAAGATGGATATGTAGATTATAGACGTAAATCGAGTTTTTTTATATCTTTTAGTAACCCGCGCTACTTACAATGTTGTTTTTTTCATTAGAATCTTCTCCTGACAATAATTAACACAATAAAGAAAGGAGTAGCGAAAGTTTTCCATCCGTTCAGTTGCGATTACAAAGTGAAAGACAGATTTACTTTAATATATATACGACAGTCTTTATGTATTATTGTGTTTCTGTCTGTTACCCTTTCAAACCTTTGGACCAATATTGATACAATTTAGCACAATTAAAGCTAATACCCTAGGGTGCTGTATAGGACATAAAATCCCGTTTTACTTTCGAGAGCTTGGAAAAAACAAATTGCATTATTTAGGGTTCTCAAAAATGTAAGTTGGCGATTACGAATTCACTAATATTACTTATATATTAACACGATCGACGTTAATTACTAAACCATTTAAAGCTATACGAGCATACGTATACAGAAGCAACAACAAAAACATCCATATTAGCACAGATATTTCAACTAGACACATATATCGCACGCTTAGTATAAAACTGACCTAATTAAAAATTAGGCTTAATAGAGTAAGACACATTGTAATCCTTATTTGAATGGCATCTATGCTAAGAAATATTAAAAAGGCTAGTGTTTTCTTGCTCTTCCAAGTTATGGGTTTCTTGAGCACTTACAAGTTTTGTGGGCGCTTCGTTACGCTTTATTGCAATTTGTTACGACTTTAGAAATGACTAAGCGTGCGAAATGATGCAGGAGTAACAATGAAAACATCCATTCAAGCACAGATATTTAGAGGTGTAAGAATAACGACATAAAGCGTACCCGTATGTGTTCGTTACTACAACAAGTAGTACTCGTTACTATGGTATCGGTACTTTATTCGTTACTTTTGATACCTGATGCCATAGCATTAAAGTAACGTCTCGAGTCGTATTCCCCAGCGGTATGATATCGGCGCAATATATTACCTACTTACTGGCATACCTAACTGCGTAAGGCGATTTTTTTCATTTTTTTTACAAAATCTTGATTTAATAAAGAATTGTAGAATAATTAGAAGCACAAGTAAATTGTAGGCGGAGTCTACTGGATTTGAAATGGATTTATTATTTTAACTGTGGAAATAAAATAGATGTTGTTCGCTTAGAATGAAATTTAACATAAAATATATTTTAAAGGAGAATTCAAATAATTTAAAAATATTTATTTTTAGGGACTTCATAAACAATAATAAAGAAACAAACATTGTTCTTCGTAAGGTTCATTTAAATTCACACAGCACACATTCAAACCACAGATTAGGTACCGTATTATGTAGTTACTAATACTTACCGATACGAAAGATTCGAGTAACGAGTAACGAATAGCATTCGTGAGTAACGATTCGGTACTCGGTACTAGATGGAGCACCCGTTACTCAGTACCGAATAATACGGTTTGCTTACGGCTTTACAGATATTTCAACTACATATGTAAATATGAACGAACAGTAACTCGCATTGGCCACTGATAGAAAGAAGTACAATTATTTAAGTCATAATATATATGTGATTCCCCATTGTCTCTAATTAGTTTACAAAAAGTACTATACAAAAGAAAGATCTTCTGATAAGGATATTTAACTGTACAAATTTATTTATTTGTGAATTCATTCTTGTTGCTTTTACATGCTTCAAAAGCTTGTTTTCATTTAAGGAAAAAGGAAAAAAACGCGTTGAATGCTTAAAGGTATTTGAACTTAATTTGGCGCAAACGAAGACGCAGGTAGCATTAGTTTTTTATATTCGACATTTTTGTACTTCAATTACTTCGGAAACAGGGAATTTTATATATTTAATATGGCTTTAACTGTCACTGACATGCCAATATTTTGTGATTACAACAATAGCGTCAAATTATGTTTTCATTCATAACATCACCAATATCACGAATTTATTTTAGTACTTTAGTCAATTGTAAGTTACATTTAAGTAGTTTTAGGTTACTTTGCATGTCACGTTTTCCTTTTTTTTAGTTGTACATTTAGAATTAATTTTATTACAATAGAAGATGCTTTTGAAACTTGTAAATTTTGCTAAACTGTTGGTAAACTAATAAATAAATAAAAAAACCTTTAAAAATAAAAAATTGTTAAGTGTGGCTTGACTCTACTTCATCATTAATAGCATCACCATAAAGTTTATTGTATATTTTAATAAGATATTCATAATATTAGAAGGCTATTTATATCCCCCATTATATTTCCTTATTCTACACTAAATAAGGTCGGCACAATATGCATTCATTCATTCTCTTCTATGATTCGTCAGCTCTGGCCCTCTTCCTCTTATATGCATATCATACTTGACAGAATCCATACAACTTTTCTTCAGCCTCCCTCTAGTCATATATCCATCCACATTCATATTTAAAAATCCTCTGTTTCATATTATACAGGGTGGTACCAACGACTTTAAATAAATCCACTGATCAATTAATCTTATAAGATAACTTTGGCGTAATTCAATAATAAATATAATTTAATTGAGATCTGGTCAGTATAGGTTCACTGACCTGTGCACATGTTCAAAAACAGGAGAAAATAATAACATTACAATTTTGTCTCCCTTGTACCTGTATAGTTGTACCGTATTTAGGCCAAGGTTGGAATGGCGTGTACGGTCATTGATCTCTATAAATCGTGTTTATTTTTTTGAAAAACGTAAAATAATTCCTATGGCTATACTTCACTGTTTTAACTGTTTTTTTATGTATCGTGCTGGGGTGTGTAGGTCCTTAAAATTCAAATTAATGTTGTATGGTCGGTATCACCCTGTATATCCCTTATATCAGTCAGTCTAATTAATAAATGTTTTTGCTTTCAAAATGTCCCGATAAAACATACCTGACTCGAAGGACCTGGCATAGCAATATCAACAGACATTCGATTAGTTCTATGTACCAATGTTCGATGTCCTTGGAGCGTAGGGTCCGGGTTCGTCAGTCGGTAGCTCAGCGACATCTCGTTATTTAGTACAGCTTTAGAGGAATTCACCTGTGAGCATTTAAAAATACTAATTAATTTATTTATTTAAATTTATAAAAGATTTATATGATTTATAGAAGCAGCCGTTACTTTGCGGAATTCCATATTACAAGCAATATAACAGAACTAACTACTTTGCTTTAATCCGCACGGGTTAAGTGAATGCATGCAAAGCCAATGTGTATGAAGCAGGCAAAATCTACGCACCTTATACATGCAGGACAAGCCACCACATGCACCCCAAGGCGCAATTCACCAGCAACAACGCACACAAAAGCAGCACACACACCCACCACCACAATCTCGAGATTGTCCTGCATGTATAAGGTGCGTAGATTTTGCCTGCTTCATACACATTGGCTTTGCATGCATTCACTTAACCCGTGCGGATTATAGCAAAGTAGTTAGTTCTGTTATATTGCTTTTATAAAAGATGTTAGGTACAGGTACAATTTCCTTATACTAGTTATATAATTAATAATCGCAAAATAATTCAGAAAAGATTTTGTCAACCCGTTTTGTTTGTGCACACTTGTGCTAGGGGATACCTGTCTAACAAGTGCTGACACTTTTCCAAATATCACAATTTACATTTATGATAAGGAGTTCATAAATACAGTAAGAAGTTTAAAAATCCTACAAAAATAAAAAATACTAAACTAAAGAAGAAAACAAAATTTATCCCAATTGCATGCACGTATATTTTGTTTGTAAATGTATGTAAAATTTACTTGATTTTTCCGAGTAATAATAAATAAATAAATAATAAATAAATATATGGGACATTTACACACACGGTCGTCCGTACCCAAAGTAAGTAACTTTATACTTGTGTTATGGGCGACGGACAACTGGTAGATATACTACTACATATACAAGTTTAAATACATACTTAAATACAAATACACACCCAGGCTCGAAGAAAAAACAATTTGGTTATAGAAAATGTTGGCCCTCGGCGGGAATCGAACCCGCGACCCGCGGAGCTAAAGGCAGGGTCACTACCCACAGCGCCAACGGGCCAGTATAATATATGCATTATACATTTACGTTAGATATTATAAATAATTATTGTGCATTTCGAGTGTACTCACATTTCTATTATAACGAATTAACGAGAAAATAAAATAAATAACCTACATTGTGCGCCCCACCCGTTGTACGTAATCATATAAAAAGTTTTAGTTCCAAATCTTATTTCATAGTATATTAGAATTATACTGCACAATAAAGTATGTTTCTATTCTATTCTACATTGCAACAAGAAAATTTAATATAATATATTATAATTTTAAGAGATATGTAGTATGAAATAAAATTAAATAATTTTGAAAAGTAGAATGATAGAGAGATATATTGTACACATAAAAATCCTGTTTTAAGATAAATGGGTCGTAAGTTTTAATTGTTAAGAAAAGACATTATGTATGAACAGAGACATATATGCATAAATAATAATGTAATGCATAAATAGTTTTCTTAAACGAACTTAATATATAGTAGTTATAGTAATATTGCTGCTAAAAACAAGGTGTATTAGAAAACAAGTGTTTTTTGAGTTGTGACATTATTGCACCTCAATTATTTTTTCTTCGAAAAAACAAAAACAAGAACAAATTCTTGAATCGAAGAACTAACAAATTGTTTGTAGAAAATATTGGCCCTCGGCGGGAATCGAACCCGCGACCCGTGGAGCTGAAGGCAAGGCACTACCCATTGCGCGATTAGCGATATGTATTTCGATATAAATATATAAATATATAAATATATAAATATATGGGACATTTACACACACGGTCGTCCGTCCCCAAAGTAAGTAACTTAATACTTGTGTTATGGGTGACGGACAACTGGTAGATATACTACATATATAATTTTAAATACATATTTAAATACAAATATACACCCAGGCTCGAAGAACTAACAAATTGTTTATAGAAAATGTTGGCCCTCGGCGGGAATCGAACTCGCGACCCGTGGAGTTGAAGGCAGGGTCTTTACTCACTGCGCGATTAGCGATATGTATTTCCATAATTTTAATTTGTTTTTGGAACAATCATAATTTGTAGCATGAAGTTTTATGAACAAGTTTTAAATGTTTTTAACAAGTGAAAAAGACCATTAAAATAATATGAAATACACACCTGGTGAACGCCATCTTTATCGGTGTGCCTAAATATGGTGAAAGGGCTATGATACAAAGGGTTCAGGTCCTTCGTGTAAGTGACGCCTTGGATCTGGTAGTCGTCCCATTCTAGAAAACAGGCCTCCATGGCCGGATGGAAGCCGGGGAACACCTCGTTCTCGCTGATGCCGTTGATGTAGGGTGGATGGGAGTGGGGGCGAGAGTGCCGCGGATGTGTTGCAGACGTGTTGATGTGATTGTTGCGATTCTTTGCAACCTAAAATATATTTAATATAAAAACTTTTTATATAGTTAAAATATAAGATAAAATATTGTTACAAAGTCATATCGCAGGCTTATTAATGTGACGTGATAAAAAATTAAGATGAATTGCGTTATAATTTAATTATAACTATAAATTAATACATTGTAATAATGCATAGATTATTACTGTTTTGAACAAATTGACGCGCGCGACGCGGCGCGACCGGCCGGAGCAACGACCTTTATGCATCCGATTGTCGACGCGAGCGCCTAGAGTTAGTAATGTTTCGAATACGATAAAAACAGGACGCGTGCTACTGTAGACGACTTTATTGTATAAGGCACACGCGTAATTATGCGTTTTGAGTGTGGTTCTCAGATTTAGTGACGCATTTAATGAGTGAAGCGTTTGAGAAGACGCGACCGTCCGCGGTTTAAGTGCGCGTTGGGTTACTGTGCCCCGATATAGGGACGATTCAATAACGTGTGACCTTACGAAGGTTGTGTGCACACCGGGTGTTTTGAATTTGAATAACATATTATACAGACTTCATTCTTATTCATAACAAATATAAAAATTACCTTAGTTGAGACGATTAATAGAAAACCCAACAGTAAAAGAAATCTAATTTTAAGGCACTGTTAAGTCTTCCATATGTTTCCTTACAGTAAACATTGCTATTATTTACCTTGTCAAGTACTTTCATATGCCACTGCGCGAACTGTTCATGTAAAGTGTCCCTCTCATGCGGCGCCAATCCTGGGTTCAAAGCCGCCAATCGCCATAATACTACGACCTATTGTATGAAACAAAAATATTACATTGAATGAACGTTCAACGGCTCATTTAGCATTGTGAATGTTTCATGTTTTTTTTATATAATTCTATTATTATTTTTAAGAACCATTAGAGATAGACATGCTATCACGGAATTTTTTGTTGTATTATTGTAGATCAACAATTCTCTAGTACATTAGATGACGTACGCAAGTAAAACTTCCAGCAGGCGGGTTTTTTTTTAGAATTGCGCGACCTCTTTAACACAATTAACATTAAACCGTTATGTACTATTAACCTAAACTTTCTAGAAGATTTGCACTGCCTTTTAGTAAAAACCATAGACGAATCTATTCAGTAGATTTTGAGAATTTGTTACATATATACATGTATACATAGATACACTATAAACAGCTTTCGCCTATCATAATGGACCCTTTATCTGTAAAGAGAGTCACGACCACAGTACTAAAGGTCTATTACTAAGATGGGACATCGCATTAGTACAAAATTGAAGCAATCATTATTGATTATATTCATATTTATGTAGTAACAGAATGATCAATGTACATTGCTCTACATATATATTTGCTTTTTCCTTGTAAAATATAACAAATTAACTCCATTGTTTGTTGTGTATTAACTACAATATTACTCATTTTATCCGCGCTATATAATTAATAATTTAATTTAATTGCATTGACTTTACACATATAAAATATAATCACAGACTTAATATCATAAATATAATCATCATTAATATTTTAAATTCAAATGTATATGTCTTTCTATCTGTCTATTATGATTTGGCGGCTAAAAAGCTTGACAAATATTGATGAAATTTAGTACGATAATAACTCATACATATATATCGTGCTAACATATATAATACGAAAAACACGCTTTTTGTTCCGGAAACTGAGGAAAAGAAACATAGTTCAAATTGAGGGCATTTCATATCTAAATTTACGCGATCGATAATGATATCTGTATACATGAGTATAATATACAATTGTTACCGACTATAATTACTATATTAATTTTAATTTTAGCACCTTAGCACCCTACATCAAAAAAAAATTAAAAACAGTTGCTAATTCACCAAAGTATTAAAGCAACTGAAATTATTTTACATTTTGATAAAAAAAGAAGCACGATTTGTGCTTCCAAAATAATGTAATACGAAACATAACCTTGACCTAAAAGCTACATAGTACAGATGTGAATGAGATAAAACAAGGAACGCCTCTGCAGGTCAATGAACTATTATTAACAAAGAGGTTCCCAATTTTAATTTGTTTTTTCTTTAATTAAAGAGCTTTGTCAACATATGTGACCATGTCGCTCTGTTACATAAACATCTAGATTTCCATTTCTATTATAATAGTAGTAAGTAGAATCTTTTTGTATTTTATTTTTTGTGTAATAAATGTGTATTCTTTATTACATGTGTAACGTGTCTGTGTATTAGTGTGTACTTAATTGTATGTATGTCTATTATAATACACCACCTACCTACATTTATCTTACAACTTTCCTAATCCAAAGTTTGTCTGGAAGAAATCGCTTAGAAGCGATAAGACCGCCTTTTGTACGGTATAATTTTTTATTTTTAGTTGTAATTGTATACTTTAATTTTTTGGTGTGCAATAAAGTATATAAATAAATAAATAATAATAACATATAGATAACTAATTCTAGATCACCAAAAATTGTGTACTGCTTATTGTTCGAGGGTATTTTAATAATTACCTCGTCGCAAAGCGAAGAGCACGCGTGTTGCGCGGCGGAATTTCCTGCTGCGCCATGTTTTCCGCCACCACCCCACGCTACCAATGCCGCCTTGGTGCTGTACCACCATACTATAATCTAGTAACATGCCATCCGAATTAAAATGGGTACTCTTATAATGGACATTATATAACTATAACATAACATCATGTATCTCTATATATATTAAAGTATTGTGTTCGTTATAGAATCCGAAATAGCTATTTCAATTAAATTTTCAGGCAATCTTTATATTGACCCAGCAGATGATCCTGTAGTTTGGTGGAGCATTTTTTTAACTGTGAATGACAATTTTGTTACGACGGAAGTTCGAAACTAGACTAAGCCACAGTAGCGCGTGTATAACCACTAGTAAAGTATATAGTAAAAGCGTTGATAGCTTAATGGTGAGACTGTGTGACTCTCTTAAGTGATGACGTGTTTAAACGTGGGGTAGGGACCTATAAGAGACTGTTCAAACTCATGTGCCTGGTTTATATTTGCACATCGAGAGGAAACCAATCCGTAGAGAAGTCTTAGAATATGAGTTATGATCTACCAATACAACATGGTGGATCTTCTCTCGAAAAAAATGGTAATGAGGCCTTTACGCAGCAGTAAGCTAGTAACGGGTAGTGTTTTAAAACAATCACAAACTCGACAAATAGCCAGATCTTGTTATTACTGTAACTTCTTTTCTATAATTTATTTTTTTCTATTTAGCACTGCCAAGAACTTAGCTTTGTTACTATACCTGTTCACAAGCCATAACCTCTTCAGTGATGATCTCCAGAAGAGGTATGGCATTCCTGTCGCTTCGTTTGAACATTTCCCGTACAATAGACAGTAAGTTCCACATTCCCTCGGGCTCTCTGCCACGGAGCGGTCTCAACAGCGAAGACCATTCAGCGGCCGCTGGCGGAGCGCTGGTACTGAGATAGTTCACGTCGCTAAAAATGTATAAAAATTTCTAGTCAGCGTTATATTTATCACAATAAGCTGTAAGCTTTAACGACTGTTACAATGACATCAATTCTGGGATGCACAACTATAGCTAAAGGTGCAAAATTAAGACAGTAAAGCGCATAAATGTCAAGCCGTCGACGGAGGTCTTCCTAAAGGTTCCGTGATGAAATACTTATGACTAAATGATTTATAGAAGCAGACGTTACTTTGCGGAATTCCATATTACAAGCAATATAACAGAACTAACTACTTTGCTATAATCCGCACGGGTTAAGTGAATGCATGCAAAGCCAATGTGTATGAAGCAGGCAAAATCTACGTACCTTATACATGCAGGACAAGCCACCACATGCACCCCAAGGCGCAATTCACCAGCAACAATGCACACAAAAGCAGCACACACACCCACCACCACAATCTCGACGATCGTTTCGCCCCGAAACCGAAGCATCATCAGGAGCATAGGGTCCACGACAAAAATCGTAATGCTTCATACACATTGGCTTTGCATGCATTCACTTAACCCGTGCGGATTATAGCAAAGTAGTTAGTTCTGTTATATTGATTACTTATGACTAGTCATAATTCAACCGGCTAGGGAACGAGTCCTAACCTACTATCATCAAAGACACGGGACTTTACTGTCGAAGAATACTGCATACAGACTACTGCAGTATGCAATGTTGCTTTTGGTTTGATAATCGTATTTCAATCGGCAGCGTCACGCAAAAAGCTTTAAGGCATCTTTAGTTTCATTGGGTCGATTGAACAGAAGTATTTAAGACACTATTGTAAGCAGGTACTGATGGATCTCGGCTTTTTGAGACCAAAGTCTCAACGCTTACATTGAGACTTTGGTCATTGCTTAGTATTTCGAACTATGGGAAAATAGTAAATGTCACAAAACTCCGTATTAAAATACTTCTTTTACTACATTAAGGGATAACAAAGTATCTTTGATACCTTCATATTTGTTAACATTTATATACTTTGTATTTCTATAATTATTCCATGGGATAATAAAGATTATATTGGTTCAAAAGTAATAGTAAAATTGCGCAAAGCCTTGCGCTTTTGCCAATCGATTTGCGACTTTGTCGTGGACTCTATCACCCGCTGATACTTGGATTGCGGGGCGAAACGATTGTTGAGTGTGTGATAGTGAACGTGTGTAATGCTTGTGTATTGTGGTGGAGATTTGTTTGCGTTTTTACGAATCCTGCATGTATCGGGAATGAAAAACGGATAGTCCACTCTACATTTAGCATTATATATATTTCCTATTTACTTTCTCGCGGATTATAGCAAACTAATTTTATTATTACTTCTTTATTATGGATACCCGCAAATCCTTATTCTATAAATTATTATATTAGTTATCAAGTGAAAATATGTTGTTCACAAACACTGGCTTATGAATTATGTGTAGTTTTCAATTTGGCGCTACATTTTTATATAGAAAATAAATTACGATTAATGACGTTTAACTTTTGATACACGTGTACAACAAAACTAATATGGAGCGGCGCTGACTGTCCAAAAATTAAAATTAATACGTCGCAATGACGTAGATTGTAGAAAATGGTACAAGCTTTAGCCGCTAATCCAAGGTGTTAAAGAATAACACGTTACGATGACTTTACTAAATTTACATCGCCCATTAAACATTAAAATATGTAATCCCATTGTTTATTGAAATACTTTTGTATTTAAATTTTTATTCCATTTTCATTATAATTAGAAATGTGTGATGAATTTTTTGTTTAAGTTACTCGTTTTAAACATTAATAGGAATGAATTTAGAACTTATTTTCTATTTTACTATATTTAAATTCTGTTGTTAATATGGTTTGTTTTTCTAAATATTTGCATTACCTTTAATTATTTATGTAACACTAGTATGATAGAAAGGAAACCATATTCCATTTTGAACACTAATCAATTCATCAGAGCTGGTAAACCATATATAAAGATCATACATTAAATCTTACCACATAATAAAATCTGAAACCTGATATTCAATTTTATTTTTATGGAAACAATTCTAGCCCAAAATTATTGCAATGGAGTGCACTCAGGTCTATAATCTTGTTTGTACATCCAAAATTTATTATATCCCTACTAGACGTAAATTAGTAATATATTTATTATAATTGCTGAATACATAAGCAAGTGTTTTAATGCTGTAATCATAATACTATTCCCATACACTAAACTCACTAGATATATGTGTATATATACACATATATTCATTTGAATGATAAAAATGCTTGGATTTGAAAATCCTTTCAGCTCTGAACAAGACAGCAAATAAATAATGTAAATTTAAATGTTTAAAAGATTGACTGCCGAGTTTCTTGCTGGTTCTTCTCTGTAAGAGCAACATTCCGAACCAGTGTAGCTTATTAAATCTAATTGATCCTTAACGATTCAAAACTGCTTGTACAAAGCCTACTTGAATAAAGGTTATTTTGATTTGATTTGATTATATGTCGCAAGTAGTAGAAAGTAACATGGATTACACCATTTATATTAACATATATATATTGACTTGCCCGTTGGAGCAGTGGGTAGTGATCCTACTTTCAGCTCGGCGTGTCGCGGGTTCGATTCCCGCCGAGCGCCAATATTTTCCATAAACAATTGTTGGTTCTTCCTGGGTGTGTAATTGGTTTTTAAGTATGTATTTAAAATTATATATTTAGTATATTTACCAGTTGCCCCTCACCCATAACACAAGTATTAAGTTACTTACTTGGGAATGGACGACTGTGTGTGTAAGTGTCCCATATATTTATTTATTTATTTATATATATGTGTGTATATAGGGTGTCTTTTAAGCAAGAGGTAATGTGCATCGTCTAAAAGAGCCCACCATACATAAACTTACAGTCAAACCCTGATTTAGAAACAATATAAAAATATATATATTTACCTGAATACAATCGGTGTTGGAACGCAAAACTTCACTAAAATCTTATTAATATTATTATGCAATGTCTTCTCGTCAAGAAACCAAGAAGTGTACTCGTAAGCCGATGCCCCAGCAGTGGGGTCTGGCGCCCCACATGTCGCATTGATCTGGTTAGGTTGAGCGGAGAGTAACTCATCCAAAATCCTTTGCGCCGTTGGTAATACTTGTCGTGGTAACTCTGATATAAGATATTGCGCAAATTTCTGTAACTGATCTCTTCTTAACCTCTGTAATGATTCTGATACGGGCGCTCGAAGACATACTTGTGTTGGCTAAAATGTGTTAAATACATATACAAATTATTTAATTATTATGCTATACAAAATACATACATTGCAATAAATATAAATGCATATACTAGTTATATCAATGACTTCTTTCGCATCAACTTCAATGTTAAATTACCAACAATTTCCCCTCAAAAGATGTGAATTTTTAATCCTATATGTTAGGCGAATATAATCTTGAATCGTGTCAAGCAAATGCCAACAATATTGCTCCGGCGGATAAGCAATAAAGATGTAATAGATATACAGAAAAACAGACAGACTTTAACGTATATAATATTATTATAGATTTCATTCACTAATGGGATCAAGTAAATGACCTCAGTAGAATATGTCAAAAGTGGACTTTAAAATGCATTGTTGAGGAAAAAGAAAGACAGAGCTTTCCCATTCATTATGTCACATTTTCATGCCCAAACTGTTCTACAACATTGTAGAAATTTGGTGTGGAACTAGATTGTGTTATTTTTATTATTTATCATTCTATACTAATAAACTAAATGGTTTCAGTTACTAGATTACAAATTGTATTTACTCAAATTATAATCTACTAGGTAATTTTATCAAAAATTATATATTACTTACTACAGTTGCAACAGAAACTTCTGATTCATATATAAGCAAAGTTGTAAACAATCTTAATTCTTAAGTGCATTATATATAATTAAAATGAGTCAGTAATTAACACATACATTATTACTCACCAAACTACTTATTTAACGAAAATATGAATCATGGTTGCTGGCATAAATGTATTCCCATTTTATTGTGATTATATAAATTTAATTTTAAAAAGTAAATAAAACCCCTATTTGTCATAATTTATTTGTACGTTTTAAACTTACTAAGTGTATTCTGTACAGACAAACAGCAACAATATGTGAACACCAATGAGCTGATGATGAGCATGTGCAATTGCATGAAGAAATCTTCTGTCTGTCGAATGTTACAGCAACATTGAATTGAGCTCGGGTCATACTGAGTGTAACACTTGCTGATAAGTGGAAACCTTTAAAGAAATACTATATTTAAGTATGTGTACTTGTATTCTTGAGATAATATATTTATTTATATATATTTATGAGATACTATGTATCAAAAATTTGGGCTGAGCTCATTTTAGAAAATAGATTTTGAACATCTAAAATATAGTTCTGAAATTACCTATAATAATACATAAAAACATTAATTATTAACTATATCTTAAATTAATTAATTAGTAACTATATTTTTTGATAACAGTAACAACAACAAAAACTCTATATGTTGGCAAGACTATTAAAATAACTTTAACACCAATGTAGTTTATCCTAAAGTATATAAATTTAAACTTTTATGTGATAGTCATTTATCATGTACTCTTCAACAAAAATTGAATGAACATTATATTTATAAAATAATTTTAAACATACATAAATTACTACTGACCCAAGTTAATAGCTACCTACCCCTAAACCCAACTTAAATTTTGAAAACAATTTTATACACAATTTTTATACCAATCACAAAGGAGAACATCCTTGTATTGATAATTCAATATAAGTTATCACTTTATTGTTGTATACAACTGCTTACCAATCTGTAATACATCTTTTACAGCTCTATCTCTAAACAAATGTTCTCCTCTCTGAAACTCATCTGCTGATCCATTAGCCAGGCATGAATAAAGTCTTATGTCATCTTCACTGTCTGGAAAGCTCCAGAAGGCGATTTGTAGCTGTAGTTGTTCAGGCACAGGTGGATAAACATGTTCCACCAATTCAAAGGGTATATGACTAGCTACACATTTTGCAGCTAATTCACTAAGACTTGAAACTGATTTTTCTGAAAATAAAATTAAAATATTTATTTTTAGTACTTTTAATTTAATAGGTAATTCATAATATTAACTGACAATACACCTTTGAAAAAATTACTTTCTAATGCTTACTGGATGTAACTGTAGCTATATATAATTTTTACTAAATTAGCTATCACACCTGAACAATCGTCATATTTATTTTAACATTTTATATTAATGCAGATAATAAATAAACTTAAGCAATCATTCAACTAGTACAATTAATTGTCAATTTTATTATCTTGTTTACATATAGCATATGAACAGATGTATGAAAGATGGGGGAAAGCTCATCCCAATAAGTCTTCACAAATGCCAACCTCACCCAAAGTAAATTCTTCATCAAGCTTTTTTTAACATGAAATATAAAACTTAGTGTTATCATTTCAAGAGATATGATTTAATTAGCCATGATAAATTACTTTGATGAGCCATTCTTCAAAAAATTTCTTATTCCATAGAATAGAAAAAGAACTAAGGATTTAATAGTATTTTTATTAATAAAAAATATTATAATAATAAAACATAATAACACTTAATAATATATCCAAGATTTTTTTTTATTTATAACTTTCATTACTAGAGGATAAGGTATTTTTTAAGTGTAAAATATGTTAAAGCAAACTTAGAGAATGGTTAAAAAAAATGTATAAAACCCAAAAGTAATAAACTTTAAATTAAATTATAACAAATTATTTTAAGTATTACCATTCCAGCATACAATACCCCAGTTACTGTAAAATTTTTATTATTTATATATTATTATAATGAATTATGCAATTTTTTTTATTCTTAATAATATGATAATTCCTATCTAACTTTCAATAGCAAGTTATTATTCACTTTCATCTCACATCAGTGAAAGTTTGTGAAAGCTACTAACAATTGCTAACAGAAAGTAAACAAAGAAAAAAACATACTAACACATATATAAAAATAATATGGACAAAGAATCAGATACAATAAAGAACAAAACAGGGATTTTGTTCTATAGTATTATTACCTGTTCACTCAAGTCAAAGGTAAATGACTTCCACAGCACCTGTCTTAATAGCAATACACACAAAGAAAAATATAACATACAACTACATCAAAACTTCACATACTTCCCTAATGACTAGTATTCAATTTAAAAAATTTTAAAAAAAAACATTTTTTAAGAGTTATTACTTGAAAGTTGATTATGTTTATTTCGATATATGCAAACAAAGGATCAGCTGTATTGAATCTTGCCTTGAATGGATTTTTTCGTTGATCGAGTTCCGAATACATTCTGAAGATTTGGTCTTCTCCATCCACGCCAATTATTACACAGACTTTCTGGTTCTGAACTCCAGCTACACAAAGAATCTTCTTCAAATCGTTCCGAATCCTCGAAACTAAAATGATCTCCTTCTTCCCAGTCAAGTAACGGAGATCCCACGTCAACGGGGGCTGCTGATCGTCCCCCTTTCCCATTATTATTTGATGCCCCCGCCACTTTATCGCTATTTATTACAAGAATTTCTTGATACAATTCGCTGAATTAAATACAGCGATTGCTATTTCTTGGGGGTATCCACAATGCTAAATCTGCATGCTACTTTACACATTAAAGATTTTACTTGACCGGGATAAAATCTTTAAAAAAGTATGCGCACAAATAAAATACATCACAAACTCAAAAAACTGTAGCACTTCCTAGTCAGAAATTAACGTTCTAAATAAATTCCTTGAGAGCACAATAACAAATATGGCCGTTCAACGTCCCCCTCGGCCATAGACCACAGTTTTCTCCATACGAAGAAGAGGTGAATCTAGTCAAAGCTTAATTTAGATAAAGCTTTTTTTGTGTAATTCAGTTATAACTTGTGCCCTATAACTTGAGATTCACCATAACTTGCGTATGCCCATAATGTACGATGAATTTCATTATTTATTATTTCTCATTAATTTAGTCTCATAATAACCAAGTTTCATATAACTATGCTACTAATTAGCGATAAGTTCGAGATCCGAGCGAAGGCCGATATTTTATTTGGAAGTCTCATGAATTCCTCTAGTTATACAGTGCAAAATATGCTGACAATATAATACAGATCTCCATAAATAAAAATTAATTTCAGCCAATAAGTTTCTAATTGAAGCACAGTCACTAAATATAGTAATATAATAATGTTATATTATAATCCTACTATCCTACTAATCCTATCCTACTAATATTATAAATGCGAAAGTTTGTGAGTATGGATGGATGTTTGTTACTCTTTCACGAAAAAACTATTCGACGGATTTAAATGAAACTTTACAGTTACATAAGTTTTACATTGGAATAACATAAAGGCTACAATTTGTAATTATATAATGTAATAAAAGGATAATTGTCATAAAGTCGAAAAAAAACTGTCCTCTGAGAGCTATCTTAGCGTACGCTGCCTAAACCAATGGACTTAGACAAAGATGATGTACCGTAGTATTGTTTGTCTTGAATAATTCTAAATAAAAGTCCGCGACGGCATATATCTATCTTTTATGTGGAAGCGACTATGACCAGAATTGTGAATCGTAACTTTAATTAAATTTGATACTATTTTACAAATGCACATTTTTAGTATACTTATAAAACTGTCGTAAAAATTAATACAATCGTCGCTTTCAGTATTTCATGAAGATAAAGTTTGTCTTTCACACTAAGTAATTTGGCCGAATAGTTTAAAAGCTATAACGTATATGATTGAATTTAATGGCGTGCCATGGAGTGCTTAATATGCGCAGTATTTTAATGTAGCAGACCAAATTCCACAAGCGAAGCGGCGGGAAAAAGCTTGTAATATTTGAGGGAAAGTATGTTTACCAGACTTGTTGCTTCTACCACAATCCGAAACGGCTGGACTACTGAAATATGCGGACAAAGTTTAAATTGACCAGCGGATAATCCTGTAAAGCTTGGTGGCGATCGCAGATTTTTTATGAGCTTTCAGTGGGAGTTGTAGTTCGAGCTAAATCGGTCTAAACTAGGCCACAGCAACGATTTGCCTGAAACTTCACAGCAATAAACAATGCTTTGTAAGTTGTCTAAAGTAAGAAGTACTGCGGCTAAGTAGGTTTTTTAAGATGTTTTAAAGCTTAATCTTTCATACATACATACCAAATATTCTAATACTTTTTTTTATGCATATGATAACCACTTTAACAAGTGACACTATAGACGCCGTAGACCTAACAACATGTCATCAATTCAAAAAAAATATATTTTATTGATACCTTGCATATATTGTTTTTTCCGACTGTACACCAATGTGACGTCATCGAACTCAAGTCTCAAGTTATTGCGCGCAAGTTATCTATACCGCTAATTGGGTTAAAAAATATTTTAATCTTAGGAAGACAACATTATATTATGAAATACAATCTCAGTTGAAGAAGTTGACCTTGTCAATTCGGTTTAGTTAATTTATTAAATTTATTAACTCTATTTAAACTTTATACCTAAATAGTTATTTGATCATTATTGCGATCGGCGGTTAGTATTTGTCAAATACTAGCTCTGAGTAATATTCTTTGAGTATTATAACATTAATATTTCTATTTACATTCCAAGTAATGATTATATTCGCGAGATACAATAATATCAAACATGTTGACAAAAAAATATATTAGAATTCAAATAGGTCTAAATTTTGTCTATACTATTTTATTACTTTCATATAACTGTAACTTACAAAAGATTGTTTTTAATATATTATACCTATAGATTGTAGTAAAAATATTTTTAAGCACGTCTTCTGTTGACATTTTAAATTAGACGGATTTAGACCTCTTTTCAGACTAGTTTCTGCTTAAAGACCAATTTTGTCGGCTGTTACTACGGCAACAACTCTTTATCTTTTTCACTAGACTATGGATAGAATTAGTAATGACAATGTAGTTTTTGACGTTAACGATTTGTCAATTTATTTACTGTGGCTGAAAAGAAGATTGTCCCCGATTTAGTAAATTTAAAACATACCGATTTTGAATTCATATAATGTCGTAGAAAAATTATTCAGTCCAATGGAGCCTGCTCAAGATCAGCAGTCCATATATATTGTTTTATAAATTACTAATCAGGGTAAACTAAGTTAGAGGTTATAAATACAAGTAATAAAAAATAAATAAGGTAAATATCGAATGATACCAAAATGTTTTGTTGGGGTAATTCAACTCACCATGAATTGTGTATCGATAGTACTGACTCTCTTGACTTGGTAAGTAAATTTGTAGTATTGTTAAACAATGATATTTATAAAACTTATTGATAGGTATAATAATATATTATAAAAAAAAAAAATTGTAGTGCTAGGCCGTATAATAAGAACACTAGATACTCATTTAAAAATATATGTACATGGTTAATTTGGACATGTATTGATTATCCTTATTATATTTACTAATGTCAAATAGGTGATAAAACCTACTTTATCAAAATGGAGAGAGAGCAATCATATACGGTGTGTAGAGGCTGGAGAGTTCCACACATTATATCTTACAAATATGGGACATTTATACTCATGTGGCAGCAATGAAGTAGGACAATTAGGAAGACATACAGAATCTAATGAAGGTAAATCTCCAGGTATGAAAATATTTTTTTAAACCTACACATTCACATTCACATTTTAAAACTATTGCATGGTTGTAATATTTTAAAATCATATCAATAATCCCTTTACAAGAAAATTTTAAAAACAATAAATATGATAGTTAATTTTACATAAACATGTTATATAATTTCTGATTAAAGTTAAATAAGTTAATAGAAATAATTTTAGTATTTATACTGTATAACAGATAAGCTAGAATGATGTCACAAGTCCTTACATTGTATAAAGTAATGCAAAACAAAACCATACACTTTTCATATATAACTTTAATTTTGATACATACAATAAGAGTGATATAAATTTTCAATCATCGTTTCGTGCGACACTTGAGGGTAGTTCGAATTCCTGGCAGACACCAATGAGTATTTCTATTTAAACTTGTGTCTAATTGATAATTGTAATATATCACATGCTTTTCGGTCACAGGAAACATAGTGAAGAAACCTGCATATCTCTAGGGACATGTGTATATGTCGCATATGTGTAACCTATGATTCAGCATCAGAGCAGTGTGGTGGGTCATAACTCCAACTCCTCTCTTCAGAAATAGAGAGAACTCTTTCCGTTTATGGCTATCAGCTTAGCAGTGGTATAATAACAGGCTGTTACTTTCATGTGCTCTAAAATGAAATAATTGAATATGCCAATCATTATTATTTAAGAAACAATACTGTATAATAAAGTATTTATGTTTCACTTCCATTTTACAGCAAAAAATATAAGAGATTGTGGAAGTGAATGTGAGCAGTGCTAGTGTAGTATGGTAGTGTTGGTAGCGCATGTATTGTACAAATCCTCAATGTTTAAGTTATGAAAACAGATAGTACACTCTACATTAAGCTTTATATAGATTTTCTCTAATTGCAGGTTGTGACAAAATATTATTATTAGTGATTGAAATACTTTAACTATATTGTTCTCAATACTGGAATTATTTATAAATGATTTTACTGTAGTACATTTCTTAACCTTGAATAATCATGCCTTTTATTATTTAATATTTATTTATTTTCAGCTTTAGTAGAAACTTTTAAAGGATGCACTCTTACAGCTATAGCCTGTGGTCTACAGCATTCCATGGCCCTGGATGAATGGGGCCAGCCATTTAGTTGGGGTTCAGACAATATGGGACAGTTGGGCAGCAATTTAGGTACTCATGCTCAGGACAAACCAAAGATCATAAAGCTCCTTGCCACTAAAAATGTTATTCAAGTAAACTGTGGTTCTTATCATTCTGTTGCTTTATCAAATAGTAAGTATGAAGTGTAAAGTATCTAAATGAATTATATTATAAAAGTAGATGAAAAATAGTTCTTAAGAGTGTATTATGGTGTAATAACTTATTGTCTGCTAGCTAAGGGTTTTTACCAATTTTGTATTGACTTAGTGGTTCTGATCTCTAAAATTCTAATCATTGATATAGCAGATGGTATTACATCTGTTTTATCAACAATAAAAGAAAAATATGTATTGTTGTAAAGAAACCATTTACTGAATTCTTCCAGATTTGTCTACTTTATTCTTTCCTTAAACAAATTCTGTTACTATTATACTTATTTATTTTATAATACGTAAATTTAACTAACATTGCCTACCTTTAATTCAACTTTCATTGTCCCTATTACCAAAAGTATTTTGGAATAAAATTTCCAGGAAGGGCCTTACTAACATTAAAGTATTCTCTCGTGAATGACGTTTTTAATTGATGTAATAATAAATATAAAAATAATTATATGTATGGAAACCGGCTATACTCACGTCTTATTCTATCAGGTTAGCTAAACTAAGTTCTATAGGCGACTTCTATACACAAACTATAAATACTATTCACAATAAATTTAATTCAAAAAGATAAATTAATTTCTAAAAGATAAATAGAGCTGTGATAGCCCAGCGGTGAGACTGTGCGACTCTTTCGAGGGGAACACGAGTTCAAACCCGGGCAGGCACCAATGAGGTAATAATGAGATATTAAAACTCATGTGTCTAATTGATAATTGCAATTAATCACACGCTTTTCGGTGAAGGAAAACATCGTGAGCAAACCTGCATATCTCTACAGAATTCTGGAGATATGTGTAACCTACCAATCCGCATTGGAACAGCGTGGTAGGCCTTAGCTCCAATCCTTCTCTCCAAAAACGGAGAGGAGGCCTTAGCCCAGCAGTGGGATTATAACAGGCTGCTACTTTACTACTTTTAAATTAATTTCAGATGGAGATCTTTATGCCTGGGGAGCAAATATTTATGGTCAATGTGGATTGGGAACAAAATCAAACAAGGAAACCACTCCACAGCCGATAACATCACTCCTCGGCATACCCATAGCGCTGATAGCGTGTGGCAGTAACCACACATTTGTTTTATCAAAGCAAGTATTATGATAACATTCAAATAAGATTACCGGTCCTACATTACGACAGGATGGTTTTTCATTATATCCATACATCAAATCTATTTCCGAAAGTCTGTCTGACTACGTATCTGTACGTTACGCTTTCATGGCAAATCCTCTGGCGCAATATTGATGAAATTTGGTACAATAAATTAAAAATTACATAATTAATATCGCAAATACATAATTAATTCGGTCACTTTAACACTAAGTGTTCGATGATACATAGTATATGACCTGTGATAGCTCAGCGGTAAGACGCGACTCTCTCGAAGGGGTCACGGGTTCAAACCCTAAACTCCAATGAGTTTTCTTTTGAAAACTTGTGCGTCTACTATAGATATTTTCAATTTATCACACGCAAGAAAAATACCAAATTCAAATTCAAAATATTCTTTATTCAAGTAAACTTGTAAACAAGTGCTTTTGAATCGCCAACATCTACTTCTGGTTCGAAAAGCTGTTCCTACCGAGAAGAACCATTAAGAAACTCGGCGGTTGCTCTTTTCAAAAAATAATTCATATTTCTAGTTACATATAGTTATCTTTGTCTTGTACAGGGTCGAAGAGTAGATATATCTACGCATCCTTGTCGTCTAAGTAATTCTCAATAGTATAGTAGGCTTTCTGTATAAGCCTTTTTTAAATAGTGTTTTTAAACTGTTGTAATGGTAAACTTAAAGTAGATTGCGGAATTTTATTATAGAATCTTAGATCCAAACCCACAAACGACTTATGTACTTTAGCAAGGCGCAAAGCAGGAACCACAAGCATATGTCGGTTCCTACTTTGTCTATTATATACATCGCCAATCTTTTTATAATTATGTATATTCTTATTTAGAAATATTAAATTCTTATTTAAAAAAATATATTGTGATGCCAATGTTAGAATACCTGTTTCCTTGTTATCGTGAGGAAAGCTATATGTCTAGATAATTCTTGGGATATATGTATTCTACCAATCCACATTGAGCGGCATAGTGAGTCTTGACTCCGAGAACGGAAGCCTTTACCCAGCAGTGAGATAGTAACAGGTTGTTACTTTTACTTTTAAAACTTATATACAGTATACACTAATTTTCCTTTGCACATATCAAAATTAAGTTATGTTTTCGTAGGTAGTCAGAAATTTTATGTTACAAGTAAATTAATCAATTATTAATACTGTTATTACAATTTTATTCAATAAGTATATTGAAAAATGAAAAAGCTATATCTAATTTATATGAGAACATTGTTATATAATACTGTCAATAGTACAAAATGTACTAATTTTAGTAGTATCATATCATATAAGATTTAAATAATTTATAGAATTAGGCGGTACTTTACGGAGATGCATAATACAAAAATATTAATAAAATTATACTGCTATAATCTGTGATAAAGTAGATAGGAAATATATATAATGCTAAATGTAGACTATTCGTTTACATACCTGAAATATGCAGCGTTCGTTAAACACACATGCATAAACCTCCACCACCGCCTATTTACTTTATCGCGGATTATAGCAAAGTAATTTTACTATTACTTTTATCCTTACTCTTGAAAAATTAAATTGCTCCATTTTTTAGTTTAATGCTCTCCATGTCTTATCTGAGCTGAAGACGGTAGTATCTATACTTATTATAAAACAAAGTCCCAAAAAGCTGTCTGTCTGTATGTAATCGATTTTCTCAAAATCTACTGAACGGATATTTTTACGGTTTTCACCAAAAGATTGTCCAATACTTCCTGATGGTTTAGGTAAATAGTACATTTCGGTATTATTTAAATTGTGTTAGAGATCGCGCAGTTGTTAAAAAACTTGCTTGCTGGGAGCTTTAGTCGCGTGCGCTGCGTAAACCAGCAGAGATACGTTAAAGTTATGTACTAGAGAATTGTAGATCTATAAAACTACTACAGAAAAGTCTGTGACAGCATGTCTCTATCTCTTATGGTTAACTCACAATAATTACTTTTATGTTTAAAATTTGAATTCTAGAAAAAACTTGTGACACGCAGATGTCATTAAACACAGCTGTGATTTTTAAAATTTGTTCAGGTCAGGTGCAGTGTTTGGTTGGGGAAAGAATAGCCATGGACAATTAGGTTTGCAAGACAGAGAAAGCAGATGCTATCCGACACACTTAAAAACCCTCAGAAATGTTAAGGTATCTGTTTTTTTTGCGGTTATATCAATACATCCAGCTAAATAGAATGCCTCATTTCTTACCGAGCTGTCGTAAGAGGTGGCTAAGGTAAGTTGACGTCAGGCAGGCGGCCGGTCGTAAAATACGTAGCCTAATTAAAACAATTCAATTTTACCATTGGGTGCATAGATTAGAGCCTATGCATTTACAAAAAAAGATGACAAAATAAAAACATAAAGTAAGAGGCAAACTAATTAAATTTTGAAAAGAGGAAAGGAAAACTTTGTTAAGGATAGTTTAATATACCGAGTATTGCGTACATTTAATTAAACGCTATTTAAACGATCACAGTAATAATCCTGCTCAAATTAAACATTTCATTAATACATTTAAATTTAAATTAATAATGTTAGTAGAAATTAGAACTAACGCTATACAAATGAAATCTAGTGCTAAAGGTCTCGATTAGAGCATTACATGTGTATATATGCATATACATTACAGTCGTGCAAAGTAGGGGCGTGTACATATAATTTAGTTGGATATAGTATATATATTGGCCATGCCATTACAGCAGTTTAAAACCACTGTTAAAAAGAGGCTGATACAGAAAGCCTACTATACTGTTGAAGATTACTTAGATGATAAGGATGTGTGGATATAGGTGCACTTCTACCCTGTACAAGACAGTAATAAATAAATGTAACTACTTCTAAGATTTATATTTTAAAAAGAGCAACCGCCGAGTTTCTTGCTGGCTCTTCTCGGCAGGAACAGCTTTCCGAACCAGCAGTAAAGTTGACGATTCAAAAGCACTTGTTTACAAGTTTACTTGAATAAATAATATTTTGAATTTGAATTTGAATATATAGATTTGACTGGCCCGTTTGCGCAGTAGGTAGTGACCCTGCCTTCAGCTCCGCGGCTCGCGGGTTCGATTCCCGCCGAGGGTCAACATTTTCTATAAACAATTTGTTGGTTCCTCGAGCCTGGTTGTATATTTGTATTTAAGCATGTATTTACAATTATATATGTAGTATATTTACCAGTTGTCCGTCACCCATAACACAAGTATTAAGTTAGTTACTTTGGGGATGGACGACCGTGTGTGTGTCCCATATATTTATATTTATTATATTAATATTTATAGATATCTAGATTATGAGCTAAGCTAATGTGTGGTCTGCTGGACTAATGTGTGGTGTGGTGATAGCGTGTGTCCTGCCTGGCCAAAGTAAAGTAAAAAAGTAAAGTAACAGCCTGTTACTATGCCCACTGCTGGGCTAAGGCCTCCTCTCTCCGTTTTTGGAGAGAAGGATTGGAGCTAAGACCTACCACGCTGCTCCAATGCGGATTGGTAGGTTACACATATCTCTAGATTCTCTAGAGATATGCAGGTTTCCTCACGATGTTTTCCTTCACCGAAAAGCGTGTGATAAATTGCAATTATCAATTAGCCACATGAGTTTAAATAGAAAAACTCATTGGTGCCTGCCCGGGCAGGCACCAATGAGGGAAACACGAGTTCAAACCCGGGTTTGAACTCGTGTTTCCCTCGAAAAAGTCGCACGGTCTCACGGCTGGGCTATCACAGCTCCTGGCCAAAGTAGATGTATTGAAATAAATATGTTAATTTTAAGGTTTGTCACATATCATGCGGTGAAGATTTCACTGCTTTCCTGACGCTCGATGGCGGTGTATTTACATGCGGTGCGGGTGAATACGGACAAACCGGACATGGCAATACAAAAGACGAATTAGTCCCAAAGAAGGTAAGAATTCTGATTATTCGGTCATATGCTGCATAGCTCTTTAAATTCTTGTTGCTAAATATATTACATTAGAATATTAAATTAACTGCAACTAGTATCACAAGCACATGCCGTGTGCTATCCAGTTGAGTAGAATAGACCACCCTCATTTCTTACCGTGGTGCCGTAAAAGGCGACTAAGGTAAGTTGACTCGCCGTGTGGTATCCGGTTGAGTAGAATAAACCGACCTCTTTCTTACCGAGAGGTCGTAAAATACGACTAAGTTAGGTTGACCGACCGTGTGGTATCTGGTTGAGTAGAATAGACCGACCTCCATCTTACCGAGGGGTCGTAAAATACGACTAAGTTAAGTTGACCGGCCTTGTGATATCCGGTTGAGTAGAATAGACCACCCTCTTTCTTACCGAGGGCTGTTAAAATACGACTAAGTTAAGTTGACCGGCCTTGTGATATCCGGTTGAGTAGAATAGACCAACTTCTTTCTTATCGCGGGGTAGTAAAATACGTATATATACTATAAAGATCACATACAGACAGCTTTTGGGGACATTGTTTTATTATAGGTATCTTCTTCTTCTTCTGGGAGTAGCGGCTATGCAGGGCCTGAGAGCCCAGTATCACTTTGACCATTGCTGATCTATTGTGATCGCCACTGCTTACAATTCGCCACCAATACCGGTGTCCTTGAAGAATTCAAGGATCTTCTTGGCGGCGAGTGCTTTCACTTCTATAGGGCGTATATTATAGGTATAGATGTTCCCAATTCCAATCAGGTTTTGGAGTTAATGGGCAGTACGGTGACACAAGTGGCATGTGGGCGTAGACACATGCTTTGCCGAGTCGGTGAGCGGATTCTGGCATGTGGCTATGGGGCGCGAGGTCAACTCGGCTGTCCGCACATGGCCTTCGCGCTAGTACCGACGCCCGTGCCTTTCATGTCCAGCGATGATCCCCCTGTAAGTCCATAAAAACAATATAGAACTTAAATTATACGGCAAAATATAATTGTACTTATAATTATACAGTTTTTTTTTAATTCAAACTTTAAACATAAATGTAGTTATTGTGAGTTAACCATAAGTGATAGAGACATGCTTTCCCGGACTTTTTGTAGTATTTTATAGATCTACAATTTTCTAGTACATAACTTTTAGCGTATCTCTGCTGTTCAAACTTTAAACATAAATGTAGTTATTGTGAGTTAACCATAAGTGATAGAGACATGCTGTCCCGGACTTTTTTGTAGTATTTTATAGATCTACAATTTTCTAGTACATAACTTTTAGCGTATCTCTGCTGTTCAAACTTTAAACATAAATGTAGTTATTGTGAGTTAACCATAAGTGATAGAGACATGCTGTCCCGGACTTTTTGTAGTACAAAAGATCTACAATTTTCTAGTACATAACTTTTAGCGTATCTCTGCTGGTTTACGCAGCGCACGCAACTAAAGCTCCTAGCAAGCAAGTTTTTTAACAACTGCGCGATCTCTTCAACTCAATTTACAAAATACCGATATTTACTATTTCCCTAAACCATCCGGAAGTATTGCACTATCATTTGGTGAAAACCGTACAAAAATCCATTCAGTATATTTTGAGAAAATCGATTACATACAGACAGACAGCTTTTGGGACTTTATTTTATAATAAGTATAGATTATGAGTATGTACTCAATTTTATTATTATTAGAAAGCATGTTTATCTATAGTTAATTTATAATTGTTTTATAGTGTTTTCAATGTTGTATTTTTTAAATATTTCCACTAATTATTCAACCACCCAGGGTTGCTGGAGATATAAGTAATCCTTGGAACTTGTTTTTTTTAACTGTATTTTCTTGTATCTTTTATTTTTGGTACATAAATAAATAAAAATATACATAGTTTCCAATTATTTGCTGCCTCATTGGTACTATTGGCAGTGAACCTGCACGACGGGATGGTGGTCCGATTCCGGGCGAAGCCCAACATTTTCTATAAACAATTTATTGTTTCTCCGAGTCGGGGTGTATATATATGCATGGAAGTATTTATTTCAAATTATATATGTATACATTTACGAGTTGTCTGTCACCCATTACACAAGTATTAAGTTAAGCACAATGGGACAATCACACATACGGATGAACAGTCGTGTGGTTGTCCCATATATTTATTATTAGGTCCTTACATATGAAATTGGCGTTTTGTCGTACTGGCCACTTTGATCTCAAATATTACCTTTATGGTTAGGAATTCCAAATCCAAATTCATACAGCTATTTACTCATGCATTTGTGTTTCAAACCCCCTAATTCATTTGTTCTTTCTTCTTTTGTTTTTTTCTTTGTGTCACTCTGTTTACAAAATGGAAAACATTAAATATCGCGTTATTTACGAGTATGAGTTCCACCGTGGCACCAGTGCTGCAGAAACGGCTCGAAGGATTAATGATGTGTATGGTGACGGTGTCGCAAAAGAAAACACAGTGCGTTTTTGGTTCCAACGTTTTCGTTCTGGAAATTTCGACCTGCAGAACAAGCCTCGTGGACGGCCGGAGACCAAAGTTGATAATGAAGAATTGAAGGCTATTGTGGAAGCGGATCCATCGCAAACCACGTCCGAGTTAGCTGCAGGCTCCGGTGTTAGTGATAAAACTATTCTAATCCACTTGAAGCAAATTGGGAAGGTGAAAAAGCTTGAAAGGTGGGTACCTCATGAATTGAGTGAAGCAAACCGACAAACGCGCGTCGACTGCTGCGTTACGTTACTCAACCGGCACAATAATGAAGGAATTTTAAATCGAATCATTACCTGTGATGAAAAGTGGATCCTCTACGATAATCGGAAGCGCTCATCGCAATGGCTGAAGCCTGGTGAACCAGCCAAATCCTGCCCTAAGCAAAAATTGACTAAAAAAAGTTGCTTGTAAGTGTTTGGTGGACTAGTGCCGGTGTCGTTCACTACAGCTTTCTTAAATCTAGCCAGACGATTACGGCAGATATCTATTGTCAGCAACTGCAAACCATGATGGAAAAGCTAGCTGCTAAGCAACCGAGGCTGGTCAATCGCTCTAGGCCACTGCTGCTTCAGGACAACGCTAGACCACACCGCTAGGCCCGAATAGTTTTTTTAGTAAGGGGATCAATGAACTACCTATGAGATGGCAAAAGTGCATACATAGCAATGGTACATACTTTGATTAATTAAATATATTTCATTTAAAAAAAAACGACTTTATATTCCTCCCATAGAAAACGCCAATTTCATATGTAAAGACCTAATATTATATTTATAATATTCAAATGGGAAAATGGATATATATTATTAAAAATCTAGCTTATAATCAAGCAGCTACAAATTTTTATGTAAGTACTGCTGTTTATAAATTTTATACATATGCTTAGAATAGGACGGTTTTGGTATACATATCACTTGCTGCCGAAATATAAGCATGATTTTGGTTAAATAAAATAGTCCTGTTACAAATATTCACTTGGAATATTAAATACGAAACCTGAGAACGAACTTTAACCATCAATGAATGAACGTCGGCTAATAATACTATTTATAAATATAGAATGAATGCTGTTTGCATAAAGAATAATGATATTATCTGAGCTCCAAAAGTTATATTATATTTATTTCCCACCAATTCTTCCACGTAAATTTAAGCAAATGTATATGCTTTTAAGTTATTAAGAATTCTTTAATTTTAAATGAAAATAGAGGTATCGTTTTCATGCAGACTGAGGGCAATTGGCAATACAAGGTAAATATCAAACTATCAATGTTTATTGTATTTATTTGTGTTTACTTTCTTTTTTACTTTTTAATTTTGACAGCTTTTTTGTGCGTGCGTCTCATTGAATGTTATTTTACAAGATCTATAGAATATAATCTATTTAGTTATCATTATTTTATCGGGTCCTTAAAATTTTAATATAAATGCCAATGGTCTCAGATATTTCTATCTAATTATTGTTATGTACTAACATTGGACTATTCTTCGTAGCCGAAGAAGAAATCCAAGATGGAGAGTCCCGCGACATTCCGTAAGCCTTCTGGTGCTGGCCCCTCCAAACTTAATGTTGAGTTATCCCTTATTAACAATTATTATAACAGTTTTATATATTTTTTTTTTATTATATATAGTTCTTATTTCTAACTTTAAAAATGTTTAATTTTTCATATTGCGTTTGTAGATTTATTGTTAGATTATTTTATGTATTTTTAAAGTATGTATAGAAAGATTAGTTAGAATTTTTAAAGCAAAAAAGATAAGATATTGTTATAAGACTTATCGATTTGCTTCAAAATTTAGGCCAAAATATAAATCATTATTTTTCCCCTGTTAATAATATTATAAGCTGAAAACCATATAAGAATTTCAAAAACGTTGAATACTGATGAAAATTTAACTAAGTATTTTTAAAGACTTGATTTTCACTGTATTGCATAATAAATGTAGCATAAAAAACAAAAGTTATGTATCTTTTCAGTTCACACCCGATGTCTTTAGTGGTCCTATAAAAGTGTTTGCGGGTGGCGACCACAGCTTTCTGGTCATCGGCAGCGATAAGTCTACGGTGACGGATTATCGTAACCTGGAACTGAAGAAACAAATCCTAACACTTAATCTGGCCAAACTTGGTGCTTGCCAAGTTTTTAAGGACTGCGATGTCGTCAACCAGGTCCGAATGTAATTTCATTTTATATTCAATAAAATCCATAGACCCAGTGAGAGAAATCATTACCGATTAGCTTATTATAGAACATATAGAATGAATCCCTTTATTGTTTTCTTAGTTAGATTTAATTTTTGCTTAATTAAATAGACACAAATCTTTGAAACCTTTCGGACTTAAAATTTCAGCCTAATAGGCTAAATAGGTATACATTATATTGTTACGAACATGCGAAAAGAGTTCGTAATGCGTATGTCATAGAATTCGAATTTGACGGTGACAATGTTACGAACATGCAAAAACGGTTCATAACCTAAAAGACAGAGTTCAAATTCGCTTAACGCCATTTCTCTGGAACATTCGACGTGTATCAAAACATGTTATTGGTAAACATGTTTACGATCGTTTCAATGCTATCGAATGTTCTCGAAAGCGATACGTTCGATATATAAGCAGACGTATCGTGCGCCTCTACATTCAGTTTGTGAATAGCGATCACAGCGAATAAATAAGTGAAAATAAAAGTGAATTATCAGTGACCTTGGCATTCCTATTGGACAACGGACTACATAGAGACTGTAAGTAGTAAGTTTGTAATAAAGAGTTGAATAAAGTGTTTTAACGAGTCACCGGGTATCTTCATCCAAATCCACGAACTCCTGTACATAACAATATATTTCGTAGTTCTGCACAAATAGACGTACGCATAAACTTTCATGCACGCAACACATAACATACATACATACACACGTCTACTCAAAGCAAATAACTTCGCTCACCACATTACATACACACACTAACACATGCATACACAGGTGTACTCTCAAACAACTTCACTCAAACAGACACTAACGGAAATCAATTGTACTAATCGAAACAACTACCTTCTGTAAAACAGGGTTAGCCTAGTACAGGAGGTAGTGTAAGTCTGTAAAAAATACTAAATTAAGGTGTCTAATAAACTATTTTATTATTATTATTATTATTAATCAAACAACCAACAATTTACATAGATACATAGATGATGCACTTTGTGTATAAATGAAATTATGAAAGAAATCTAAAATTTAAAGATAACTCTCCTAGATTTACCATTAATTCGCACTCCCACAGCGTTCTTGATTTAACCTCCAATTCTTTTCCAAGATGAGAGTGCTCATAGTGGAATGGTAATGTGTCGCTACCATTTTACTTGTTATATACTTTTGTGTTGAATAATCGGTGGCAATTTAATGTCTAAATTGTGTTATTTTGTCTGTGAACTTTCCCCTTTTTCCTGTTCCTCTTTTCAAGCACTGTAGCATATTAAACTCATCTTAAACCCGCAATCTAATTTAACTTTACCATTACAACAGTTTAAAACACTATTAAAAAAAGGCTTATACTGAAAGCTTACTAGTGTATTATTGAGGATTACGTAGACGATAAGAATGCGTGGATATAACTATTCTTCGACCCTGTACAAGACAATAATAACTATATGTAACTAGTAATAAGAATAATTCTTCGAAAAGAGCAACCGCCGAGTTTCTTGCTGTTTTTTCTCGATAAGAACAGCTTTCCGAACCAGCAGTAGATATTGCCGATTCAAAAGTACTTATTTACAAGTTTACTTGAATAAAGAATATTTTGAATTTAAAATATATTAATCACTAAAAAATACCACCCTCAGTCTCCATTCTCTCAGTAGCCATTTTGTCTATTTACGTAAAAAAAATTTATTACAATTAAAAGCAATATAACAGAACTAACTACTTTGCTATAATCCGCACTGGTTAAGTGAATGCATTCAAAGCCAATGTGTATGAAGCAGGCAAAATCTACGCATCCTATACATGCAGGACCAGCCACCACATGCACCCCAAGGCGCAATTCACCAGCAACAACGCACACAAAAGCAGCACACACACCCACCACCACAATCTCGACGATCGTTATCGTAATGCGATTTTACGATATTTACGATTTTTGTCGTGGAGCCTATCCTCCTGATGATGCTTCGGTTTCGGGGCGAAACGATCGTCGAGATTGTGGTGGTGGGTGTGTGTGTTGCTTTTGTGTGCGTTGTTGCTGGTGAATTGCGCCTTGAGGTGCATGTGGTGGCTTGTCCTGCATGTATAAGGTGCGTAGATTTTGCCTGCTTCATACACATTGGCTTTGCATGCATTCACTTAACCCGTGCGGATTATAGCAAAGTAGTTAGTTCTGTTATATTGCTTGTAATATGGAATTCCGCAAAGTAACGCCTGCTTCTATAAATCATTTGATTACAATTAAATTTATCTTCTAGGATTTACTGGCTTATTTGGAGACAGTATTTGCTTCGCTTGCTTGCGTGAACGGTTCCTTTCTCCTGGGACAAAACACGCACTATGGCTGCAACACTAGAGTACCGGGCGTGGATCTAAGCCGGGCCGAGGAAGCATTTACTCTCATTAGTCGATTTGAAAATACAACTATACAGGAACTAGTAAGTAACATGAGATTTATTTATTTTTTCGTATCTTCAACAGCATTACACGATAAATCATTCAACATATATTATCCCATATAGTTACAAATTAAATATGTAGTACCGATTATATTCAAATTCAAAATATTCTTTATTCAAATAAACTTGTAAACAAGTGCTTTTGAATCGTCGACTCTATTGCTGGTTCGGAAAGCCGTCCTACCGAGAAGAGCCAGCAAGAAACTCGGTGGAGCTCTTTTAAAAAAGAAGATTCTTAGTACTAATTACATTTTGTCATAGCCATCCTGCACAAGGTCAGAGAGCAGCTATTCTTATCATCAATGTAAGCCTCCACGGTATAATAGGCTTTCTGTATCAGCCTCTTTTTAACAGTATTTTTAAATTGCTGTAATGGCAAAGTTTAAATTGATTGTGGAATTTATATAGAATCTTATACCCAAACCCACAACGACTTACGTACTCTTACAAGGCGCAAAGCAGGAGCCGCAAGCTTATATCGGTTCCTACTTTGTCTATTATATACATCGCCAATCTTTTTATAATTATGTATATTTTTATGCACAAAAATCAAATAGATATAGATATTATAGATATTATAGATTTTATAGATATATAAAATATAGAAGATCACATCATTCTTAGTCACAATGTTACAATTATAAACCTAAAAATAAACACTAGAGAATAATGAAAACATAAAAAACAACATTAAGGTTCAACTACTACAACTTAGAAATAAGATTTGAGTACATTTTATCATAAACGATGAAAGCCCATCGCAGCAAATATCCGGCGATAATGTGACCTTTGTGCTCGCCGTGTAGTATCCGGCAGAATAGAATAGACCACCCTCAGTTCTTACCGAGGTGTCGTAAAAGGCGACTAAGGTAATTTGACGTCAGGCAGGCGGCCGGTCGTAAAATACATCGCCAAATCATGTGACAACATGTTTGTAACATGTTGTGCCGACCCACTTAGAGTGGGATTATGGCAGGAGAATGATGAATGTGTCCTTTATGCAGCTATTACATAAGCGCGACATACATACGTGATACTGGGGTATTTTGCCCCAGTTTCGTTCTTGTTTAGTTTTTAATTTGGATTATTCGACTTATTGTGACTGGCCCGTTGGCGCACGTAGTGATGATCCTACTTTCAGCTCTTGAAGCAGCCGAGGGTCAGAACTGTCCAAAATAAAACTGTTGGTTTTTCGAGTCGGTTAAATTGATACTTAAAAACATCAATTCAAAATTATATCAATACGTATTTTAAAAAAAAACCCCAAAAAGTTTTGTGTCTGTATGCGATCGATTTTCTCAAATACTACTCAATGGATTTTTGTACGGATTTTACTCAAAGATATCTCAATTCATTCGGACGGTTTCGATAAATAGTGCATAACAGTTTTGTGTAAATTGTGTTTAAGAGGTCGCGCGGATATAAAAATACCCACTTGCGGGGAATTTTTTTGCGTGCGCTGCGGAAACCACCAAAAATATTACAAAAGTATCCGCATCAGCATGTCTCTATCTCTTATGATTTAATCACAACAACTTCTTTTATAGTTAATATATAGATACCGGCTATACTCACGTTTAATTTTATCGGATTAGCCCGACTAGTTTCATACCCGTCCGGAGCATTTATTCATGAGCTCTTTACTCGACGTTATCGCCGCTAGTATAGCCGGTATGTATATATTAACTATGAATACTACTCACGATAGTTTAAATTTAAAACTTCTTTTGTTAAATTAAAAAATAAAACGTTATTTTCGAAACTGTTTTCTTTTGCTCAGTATTAATCCTTATCCAAATAAACGCGTTCGTTTCTATTATCACACTGATTTCTACTGAAACTATGTTTTTCTCTAAGTCTTTTACAGTCCTTGCATCCCGTCTTTGGAACTCTTTACCAGATAGCATCTTTAAAGACTCCTTCTTTGCACATTTTCAAACTTAGGCTAAAGCAACACTACCTTTCCTCGCTGTCATAACTTATATCTATGTAGGTTTATTATATTTTGTATTAGTATTAGTGTATTATCTTGTATTATATATACAGTCGTGGTCAATAAATTAGGGACATGCAAGATAGTGAAGAACAATAACCGGTTATGTACATACAAATATAAAATCCTATTGATTTCTCAGTAACTATTATTTGCATAATTTGGTCCGATTATTATGCTTTAAATGGCTGTAAATAAAAGAATAAATAAATAGAAAAAAGTATTTAATATCAAAGGTTGAACATGTATTCAATTTTAAGGTATAATTTTGTAGCTGGACATTTAATTAAGGACAGTAAACTATAATGAAAAATAGAGTTAAACAAAACTAATAATCTGCAGTATTATAATATCTTTTACAGCTCCATTTTATTACGTGTAAAATCAGTACCCAGTAGCAAAACCTTTGTTAGTAATTACCGCTTGACACCGATGTGGCATAGACATTATCACTTTCTGGCATGTTTCGACAGGAATGTTTGCCCATGCCTCACAAAAAGCTTCACTAAGTTCATCTAAAGTTGTAGTACGATAAGTGGCTACTTTTTTCTTGATTTCGTGCTAAAGGTGCTCGATTGGGTTAAGGTCCGGGCTATTTACTGGCCAATCTAGCACCGACACTGACTGACTGGTAAGAAACGACTTGACTGAACGGGCGGTATGTTTCGGGTCGTTATCATGCTGAAACGTCCATATAATAGGGAGATGCTCCTCAGCATAGGGAGGCATCGTTGCCTCCAATATTGCCTTGTATTGATGTTGGTCTAAGTTACCCTGATCTTTCCTCACAGGTCCCACTCCACGTACATAAAATGAACCCCACATTTTAATGTTTCCACCGCCATGTTTCACCTGCTTTTTTGTGAATCTTGGATTCATTTCCGCTTTTACTGGACGCCTTACGTATTGCCTTCCATCTGAAGATATTACATATTCCATATTTAATTCCATATTTACGTTCCATTCAATTCCATATTTACGTGCAAACGCCAAACGAGCATTTCTATGTTCTTTCTTCAACAACGGTACTTTGCGAGACACTCTTCCGAACAACCCTGCTTCTACCAGACGTCGTCGAACGGTCCTCGCTGAGACACCAGCTCTTTCGTCTGTCCCAAACACTTCGTGTTTAATTAAAATAGAGCCTAGAAACGGATCTTTCTTAGCTAACCTGGTTATCATTCTATCTTCTTGCGGAGTTGTTTTTCTCGATCTTTTTGTTCTGGGCACATTTAAAGCTGTGTTATTGCGTCTGACATGTTGCACTGCATTGTATACAATAGTTTTTGAACAATTTAAATGTTCTGCTATCCTCCGGTATGACCAATCATGCTCGACAACAAACTTCATGATAATTTTTCGTAGTGTTGGATCGCAACTTTTATTTTTACCCATTTTTCTTCAAAATATTTTTCAAAACTTAAAATAAATATCGGGATTGCCGCCAAAACTACCACGAAACAATAAGAGAAGAAGTAAAAAAGTATTGAGATTCAAATTTTGAAAATAGAACGCAATATCTCAGTGTCCCTAATTAAATGGCCAGCCAGCATTATTTGAACAAATAGCACTACGATAATCTATCAGCTATACTGTAAAGAGGTTTAATGTTTAGGAAGTTGTTATTGTTTGTATAATGGGGCACATAAATGACTAATTATACTTACATGTAAAAGATATGAAATATGGTTTAGACTCGTTGGAAAATAAAAAATAAATTCACAATTCGGTCTAACCAAAGAGTGTCCCTAATTAGTTGACCACGACTGTATGTATTCTATTTTATGATTATAAGAAAGTATAGTGTTTTTAATAATTTATCTTTTACTATTAATGTACCTATACTACGTTTTCACTTACTTTCAAACCACCAAGGGTCGCTGGCAGAGATCTCTTATAGAGATAAGTAATCCTTTGTACTTGTTTTCTTTACCTGTATTTTCTTATATATTTTAATTTTGGTACATAAATAAATAAATAAATAAATTTCATTCCAATTGTCGGTCACCCATAATTAAGTTACTTATTTAAAGAACGGAGATGTATTTATTTATAAATGCTTTTTTTATGTATACAGATATTTAGTCATTTAACGGAACATGTGATAAAGAAAGTGAAAGTATCTCCGCCTGATGCTGAAGCGCTTCGATTGTTTTTAACTCTACCTTTGTATCATGAGATGAGAAATCCACGTCGTCATTCTGAATTACAGGTAAGTGAATTATACACACATGTTTATAATTCGATGTTCTAATTATAATCTATACTAATATATAAAGCTGAAGAGGAACTATTAGACCGATTTGAAAAAATATTTTGAGTGTAAGATAGTTAATTTATAGAGGAAGGCTATAGATATAACATCACGCTAAGATGAATTGGAGAGGAACAGCAAAAAAAATATTGCGAAAACGGCAAAATTTAAAGCTTTCCTTGCGTGCGCTAAGTAAACGGTGAAAGTTATTCAAAAATCATGTACTACAAAATTGTTCCCTCTAAAAGTTCTAAATAAAAGTCGACAGAATGTCTTTAAGCATAATTAATATAAGTATTACGGTTTACTCAAATAATAAGACTGCAGTCCACGCGAACGAAGTTGCGTTTAAAAGCCAGTATTGTATATCAGTTAATTATTTGACCGTTGACCAAACTAACCCTCTTCGTTAAATCTCCAATTCTCTTACTGCTTAAGCTTAAGATCTTTCTCCTCCTGTCTTTTACGTCTATCACTGTATCTCTGCATAGCATTATGTACAACTAATGCAACAGAAAAACTCAATGGTGCCTGGCAGGATTTGAACCACTGGAAAGAATCACACTGTCCCAACGTTTGGGTATCACCAATAGTTTTATTACTTACACACAACACGTACAATGTATATTATTTCCGTGAGGCGTGAATAACTCCTAGAACAACAAGTCCTAAACGCACATTTTCACGGCAGCCATAACTAGATTTACGTTTAAGAAAGTTATTAAAATATTCACAAGTTTATAATTGATATAAACTTGTGAATATTTCGACTTATCGGCTTCACGAAAATTTTCACCATATAATTAGGCAATCATATTGCCTATTATGCCGCCGTGTGGTATCCGGTTGAGTAGGATAGACCATTTCTTGCCGAGGTGTCGTAAAAGGCGACTACGGTTAATTGATGTCAGACAGGCGGCCCGTCGTAAAATAAATAGCCAAATCATGTAACATGCTTATAACATGTTGTGTCGATCCCATTCAGAGTGGGAAGTCTCTGTAAATAAAAGGTTTTGATTTCATTCTATTTGATTTGGGATAAGGACAGGAGAATGGTGATGATATCTATAGTGATGATAATTAAACATTTAAAAGGATGTAAATGATTTATAGAAGCAGGCGTTACTTTGCAGAATTCCATATTACAAGCAATATAACAGAACTAACTACTTTGCTATAATCCGCACGGGTTAAGTGAATGCATGCAAAGCCAATGTGTATGGAGCAGGCAAAATCTACGCACCTTATACATGCAGGACGAGCCACCACATGCACCCCAAGGCGCAATTCACCAGCAACAACGCACACAAAAACAGCACACACACCCACCACCACAATCTCGACGATCGTTTCGCCCCGAAACCGAAGCATCATCAGGAGGATAGGCTCCACGACAAAAATCGTAAAAATCGTAAAATCGCATTACGATTACGATCGTCGAGATTGTGGTGGTGGGTGTGTGTGCTGCTTTTGTGTGCGTTGTTGCTGGTGAATTGCGCCTTGGGGTGCATGTGGTGGCTTGTCCTGCATGTATAAGGTGCTTAGATTTTGCCTGCTTCATACACATTGGCTTTGCATGCATTCACTTAACCCGTGCGGATTATAGCAAAGTAGTTAGTTCTGTTATATTGCTTGTAAAAGGATGTAAGTCGACTTATCAAGATACCCAAGCTTTGTGCGGATTTATTTTACGTTTCTCATTTTTGATGTATAGGGTCCTTTCGCGGAGGCGTTCAATAGTCTATCTGGACACGCCCAGCGTATAGTGCAGTTATGGTGGGAGGCTCAGTCAGCAGAATACTTCGAGATGCTAGTCGACATATTTAAGAGCGTCGTTGTTTATGAGCTTATGCAACCTGTAGTTCGCGCTAATAAGGTAAAATATTAATTACATTTTCGAATAATTTTTTTCGTCTGGTCTTATGATCTGAATGTCTGATCAATGAAATTTTTTTTTATTACAGAGAATATATTTCACTAGAAGCATAATTCAAATTTTAAATACATTGACTACATTAAATAAAATAAATTTCACAAATCCCAAAAAGCCAAAGATACCAGCCGAATGTTTTTACATAGAGGATTTATGTAACTATGTTGATATTTCCACGGATTATATCAATTGGCTTTCTGATCATGATGTAAGTACTATTAAAATAACGGCTTGAAGTATACCTTTTTTGAAAAAGTTTGATAAGTTGTTATTAAGATATCCGCGACCTCGTCGGCGTTAACTTAAGTGCTAATATCATAGAGTTATAATACATAGAGTAGGGCCATAGGCAGGACTGCGACTGTGACTGTCGAAAACATAACAAAAGAGATAAAACATCCATACTTATCTTTGTCTAATCACAAATTAATAAAAGAGACAGATGGGCTTACCATTTGCTTTCTCTTTTTTTTTCGATGGCCACACTTTACGCCTGCTCCCTTACTCTAGTAAATAATATAAAGGAGGGTGTACCTTTATGTTTTATTTACCTAAAGAATATTTATCCTATATAGTAGTAACCCGGTATATATGCTTGTATTACTCTATAATTAATAACTTTTAATTAAATTTGGTCCAGTGGATTAGCCTTGAAATTGAAACAGACAGACGAAGAGATTCTTGTATTTATAATGTTACAAGAATGATTGTTTCATGACACGCTGACTAATTGATGTGATTTTTGATTTTGAGATATTTAAAATTGTGAAAAGTTTCTATCTACCTTTTATCTTTTTATCTAGACGAAGTCGCGGTCAGAAATAAGTCATCAAGTCATGACATAAGAGTTCAAAGATAAAAGTTAAAAGTAAAACATATTTTTTAATTAAACAACGTCGCTATAACAATTTATCAAAAGAATTAGATGTGGACATCTTTAGCGATAGCATACATACTTCTAATTACAATATAATTGAATTTAAAAGGAATAATTAAGTTGACAATATTGTTATAGTTAGTATAATATATATGTTTTATTAAGCTGTGATAGCCTAGCGGTGAGAAGCTGTGATAGCCTAGCGGTGAGACCGTGCGACTCTCTAGAGACGACATAGGTTCAAACCCCGGGCAGGCACCAATGAGTTTTTCTATTAAAAAACTTATGTGTCTAATTGATAATTGCAATTTATCACACGCTTTTCGGTGAAGGAAAACATCGTGAGGAAACCTGCATATCTCTAGAGAATCTAGGGATATGTGTAACCTACCAATCCGCATTGGAGCAGCGTGGTAAGTCTTAGCTCCAATCCTTCTCTCCAAAAACGGAGATAGGAGGCCTTAGCCCAGCAGTGGGCATAGTAACAGGCTGTTACTTTACTTTATATGTTTTATTTAATATATACCATTTATATTTAATAATGTACGCGTTCCTATTACATGCCGTAGTAACCTATAATTAAGACAACATTTAATTAAATAGCTTGTAAAATATTTAATAGTATTAATAATGTAAATCTAGGTGGTAATCCTAATAAATAAAAAATAAAATTAAACTTTTTCTTTACAGTCCATACAACCTCATCTCTGTAACTATGCATTCCTATTCGACGTGCAGTGTAAGTCGTTGTTATTGAGAATAGACCAACAGCTACAGATGCAAATGGCTGTTAACAGAGTCGCTACTCAAATTTTCACTCGTCTTTTCATGGACCCCACGTACGAGTACCAACGGGACCAATTTCTTATACTGACAGTCTCAAGGAACCAAATAGTTCGGGACACCATGCTCCAGATAAGCAATCACGACACGTCGCAGTTAAAAAAACCGCTCAGAGTAAGAAAGAGATAAATGTCACATCTATCGCTTTTAAAATCCTCCCAAAAGTACTTTGTAACTTTGGTTGTTAAATTCTTAAGTTTCATATCGAAAGGATTTGTTTGTAATTCTCTTTCTATTCACATTTCGTTTCAACTTATATTGCATCTTTTCTTTAGGTTGAATTTGTTGGAGAAGAAGCGGAAGATGCTGGAGGTGTTAAAAAAGAATTTTTCATGTTGCTTTTAAAAGAAATTTTCGATCCAGTTTATGGTATGTTCAAACAGTCAGAAGAAACCAATATGATTTGGTTTTCCAATAACCCCTTTGAAGACGACGTCATGTACTATTTAATAGGTAAGCTAATATATTTATAATTTTATTTATTAAGAGCTCTTTAGTTATTAAGTGTGATTTAAAAAAAGAATAAAAGGGAAGAAGCCAAAAATCAACATTTTATGCGCTGTTGATATGAAAGAAAGCTGTATTATAGAAAATAGCTCGATTAATAATGTTTAATTTGGATTGTTATTGTCTTATATTATTGTAATTAAATCTTTGACTTCTGTGTAGAATTTTGAAAAATTCTCCTAAGGCTGAGACATATAATAGAGAACACCCCAATCAATATTTTATGCATTGTTTTGGGGATCATTAAGATTGGGTATTACAGCTGATAGTTCTATAAATAAACTCAAATTTGGATTGTTACCATTGTTGAGTTGAATCTTTCACTTAACTATAAAAATATGAGAAGTAGTCCACAACCTGAGGAGTACTTGCTTACAACACAACTTGCTTACTTTTATAGGACACAGTTTTATCTAATAATTAACTATATAAATTAAGGAATTTTTGATAAATCGAGCATCGTATAATTAAGTGTCTGTTTGTTTTAAATAGTTGATATAACCATAACTGAAGCGTGATTTTCTCTAATAGAGAGCCAATGATATATTCTAAACGAGACAAGTTACAGCTACGTAGGGTATATTAATTATTTGTTATACAAATGAGAGAAATATCCCTATAATTTTATTATAACCTATTACAATAAAATTATCAGTTATTTTAGTTGGTTGTTGTTATTGTTTTAGCTATGCATTCACTTATGAGGTCTTGTGATTCTTTTTGTAATTACTGGACTTTGGATTATACAACTGCAAAATATCTATTAGGTACTTATTTCTTACGGTTTATTTTTCTTGTAGGTGCAATTTACGGTCTAGCCATATATAATTCTATTATCATATACGTGCCTTTCCCTTTGGTGTTGTACAAGAAATTACTAGGAGAAAGTGTTATGCTTGACGATCTATCGGATTTGTATCCTACTTTAGCAAGTAGTCTCAAAAGTTTACTGGAATACCCGGATGAAGATGTGGAAGAAGTAAGTACTTCAATGATACTTTGATATAAATGAATGGAAACTGAAATGAACTAGATATTTAAAACTTGTTTATGAAATAACTATTGTGTGCTTATGAGGAAACTCTTTATGGAGAGAAGAATTGGCAGCTTATACACTTTTCTAATGTAGATTAATTAAATAAATATCTCCCAGAAATTACCTAAACATGTAATTTCATGACCATGTTTTCTTTCAACGTGAAGCGCTTAATGATTTAATTCTTTACCTCCATCGCAAAGTTTATAATATTGATTCTACAGTAATTAGGTCGCACGGATATAAGGGAATTTAAATCCTTTATATTTATGTATTTATCAACATAAAAACGAGACGATTAAAAAAATAAACCAAAATTCACAAAACTTCATTCACTAATCTGTCATTCCTGTAAATTTACTATTAAACTTAGAAAAAGGTCTTGTGACATAGACTTTTTTTCAATTATTCTACTAATATTATTTACCGAAAACGGTCTGTTCTGAAATTTTTCTAAATAATGAATTGTTTTTATTTTGCTAATTTAGTTTATCTTAATCGATTGAACAGAGTGATTCCCCTTTCCACGGAAAACATCGCTTTTAGGGAGTATCTGGCTTTCCTAGTTTTCATTATAGGTTAAATGTATATTAAATTTTCAGGTCTTTAGCCTTTGTTTTGCCGTAAATACTGTAGTTTTTGACCAAATTCAAACGCATCCTTTAAAAGAGAACGGTGACAAGATTTCTGTAACACATGAAAACAAGGGGGAATATGTAAACTTGTATGTCGAGTTTTTGCTCAACAAATCTGTAGAAAACCAATTTAGGGCATTCAATCAAGGTTTTCAAAAGGTAAAAAAACATTTACATTTTTTTTCTTGTGAACGAGCTTGAACCTTTATTTATAGAAATATAATAATGATGATGGAATTATGGATTATAAGGAATCGATAAAACTGTTTTGCATAATGTATTATTGCGAAGGTGTGCTACGAAAAAGGGAAAGATGGTAAAATCGAAAGATATTTTGCTGATACGTCCCTAAAGTTTGAAGCCCGCGATATGTAGGTAACTGATAATTTTAACGTATCATCTCAATTAGTGAATCCAGTGGTAGACGTAGGATTTTTTTAATGAATTTCACACTTTATAGTCTAGCGCTGCTTGAATCTATTTGCTCTCATTGAAATCTTTGCAATTTTAAAATCGTCTTACTACCCCCTGAAAAGTTATCGCTCCATTATTTCGGGAGTTCAACATCGTCGCCTTCTTTATATGTAAAAAAATATAAAAAATACAATAGCGAAATGGTTACTTGGAAATATATAATTATGCGAAACGCACTGAAAAAAAATTAAGTGGGCTAAGCCTTTTTCAATATCGGGAATAATATGGAGCTGAGATCCATCATGAGCTCTTGTGATATTGCACATATTCCAGATAATATCTCTGGATATACTGATCTACATTTTTTTTCGCACAGACAATTATGCGTATTATGAATATTAAAGTTATGTAAGATAATTTATGGGTTGACTGCTCGGGTCCAATCCCACGGATACGGATTACACTCTCTGTCTAAAACACCAACATAAAATTAACTTTCATTGTTATTTATTAACACAACGAAATTTTAGTATAGGTTACATTTGTTTTGCTGGAATGAAAATTTGGTATGATTTGGTATTTGTAATTTTAAGCGTGCTAGTTACTGTTACAGGTTTGCGGCGGTCGTATAATAAAATTATTCCGATCGCATGAACTCATGTCAGTTGTTATCGGTAACGAAGAATACGATTGGGATCTGTTTGAAAGTAACTGCGAATATAAAAATGGGTATTTCGCAACTGATCAACAAATCAGGTAATAAATTTTATTCACGGCGTAGAAATAAAAAAAACAAAAATTTATACAATATGTTTGATACTTACAGATGGTTTTGGGAAGTATTCCATGAGCTTCAGATTGAAGATAAAAAAAAGTTCCTACTGTTCCTCACGGGTAGTGACCGTGTGCCTATTCAGGGGATGCGCGATATCAAAGTACGTCCTCAAACTTTTCACTTATTCATGTGGATCGTGTGATAACATTGTAAAACTTTCTTAAAAATTTTCATAGTTAAATCATATTGTTTAATATTGTTTTGCGTTCACGTTCACTCCTTGACAGCGATACTAAATATAAACGAGTATTTTCATTTTCCTGTACTACAGACGACTTGAAAACATTAAAATAAGAGTGAATCAGTACTACATTGATGCACCTTGGGCTGCATCTTTCGCTCTACATCTCGGTGGATAGCAGCCAGGCCTTGGCCTTATCGTATAAAAAAAATATTAAAAAAAAGGTTTTAGATTAAGTAATTATTTAACATATATAACGCTGATAATAAAATTGAACATTGAACAATTGTTAGATGAGCAAAAAATATTTTTATACGTCATGACTTGTACTATAAAACACGCATAAAAATACGTCGCTATTACCTAGGCACCGTTTTTGCCTTATGCGTCACTATATCACGCTTGATATTAATTCTATCATAATGATAGCAAATTGATGAAAGTTTATCCATGGCTGTAGTTTGATATCCTACTAAATCATTTTAACCATGCATCAGTATATCATGATCCTGCATAATGTTTGTTTACGGGTCACTGGAGATAATGGATTTTTATTATTCTCCTGCCCTTATCCTCGCCTTTTACGCCTCGGTAAGAAATGAGGGTGGTCTATGCTATGCAGCCGAATACCACACGGCACATACCTTAGTCGCCTCTGACGACACCTCGGTAAGAACGGATGGTGGTCTATTCTATTCTTCCGGATACCACACGGCATTCTGGAGATAATGGATATATAAAAACATTTAAAAATTTCCCTACTGGTAACCGTTGAGGAGTTCTCTGATCTGGGGTCAATCCAAGTAGCGCATCGGGTCATGCATAAACATGCTTTGTCATCAGGACTGGATCAGTATGTAAAATTTCAAACCAATTGGACAGCGTAAAGTGGGTCAAATTTAACTTACAAGATTCCACCTTCACATACAAACATATGTACATACAAAAAAAACTCATTTTATTCTAATAGTTTATATTTTACTTTTATATTTTTCAAGTGTATATTTTTGTTTTTCATTTTTATATCAAATTTTGCATCAATTATTGTTTGAAGTGTTATATCAATGTTGTGCGTACCTGTATTTTGGAAACATAGAAAAGATGATATATTGAATGTTTATATTACTTTATTAATGTATATGATTTCTAGTTGGCAAGCCTTATCAATAAATAAATAAATAAAAACAAAAAAAAGTCGACATATAAAAAAGTGTATTAAATATCAAATATGTTTTAAAAAAATTCAGGAACAGCCTCTGTGAACCAATAATAAAAACCTAGTAGAGATGCCAGATAAGAAACGTATGTTTTATTGTCTGTAGATAAGAATCCAGCCAGTAGCCGATGACCGGTACTTCCCAGTGGCCCATACATGCTTCAATCTTCTCGACCTACCACGATACAAGACCAAGGAACGTCTGAAGTACCATCTTTTGCAAGCTATACAGCAGACACAGGGATTTTCACTTGTTTAAACAAGTTGAAATATGCCTATTCAGATACAATAATCGTGATATTAGGATTTTAGCCAAAGGAACCTAGTGCAAGCTGGACAGATCAAAATTAGATTTATCATGTACGTCAATAGTTTACACCGTTTGTTTAAATTAAAGTTAACCATTTTACCGATATTTTTAAAAGCATAAAAATAAGTGGTTAATATCAAATGCATTGCTCAATTATTAGTCAAGGCAATAACTATACTAGTATCAAAGAATCGCTGCCGGTTGAATGAAGTGTGGAATCTATTGCGCTCTCTCTTGCACTTACTCTACAGCAAGTATAGTGACGCACCACTGAAATGTCGATGTTTATGTTATAAAAAATATGTATAAGAAAGAGAAAAATATTGAATATTTATTGTTTAAAATATATACTAATACTAAATATTACAAATACAAAACGAAATTAAATTACCCTTGCAAATTTATTAAATACTAGCACTTCTTAATAAACCATATTTCACCACTGAAATGTAGATGTTTATGTTATAAAAATGAAACCATGTATAAGAAAGAGAAAAATATTGAATATTTATTGTTTAAAATATATACTTATACTAAATATTACAAATAAAAAACGAAATTAAATTACCCTTGCAAACTAATTAAATACTAGCACTTATTAATAGACCATATTTCTTAGATTACCTGCACTTATGAACAAGCCAACGCGCGTCAGAGCATACTATTGGTTAACCCTTCTAAGGTTCGATATCGATAAGTGTTTTACGCCACTGCGGGCAGCGAGTCTTTAATTTTACCATAATTCTTAAGTAAATTACAGGTTCCATATTAAAAAAAATTAGGAAACTACGATTTTGTTGAAATGATCATTGTATTGTAGTTACACCTCACTTCGTCAGACATCCCGTCTATAAATGTATAAAATAATTTTATTATACTGTAGCATATAAAATTTAAAATGAATATAGTGTAAAGGTAATGGCAACTTGAAGAGCTGTATGTGTGTTTTAATTTTTATCATCATTAAGTAAGCTGCTTGCTTAAATATCTATATACAAAAGACAGTAATATAACCTGTATGCATTTAAAGTAAAAAAAGTATAGTGTTGTATAAATCTAACTCTATTTCTCAACGGATAAAATTTAATGTAGGTATACACAGATGTTTGACGGCCGTCGCTTCATATTTTCAGCTTTCATATTAATTTTATTGCATTATATAGTAATATTTTATATGCATATCCACTAATAAATCAGACTGAAGTTAAGTTTTTTAATATAAATAGTAATGTATATTCTATTTTACTTGTTAATCCGGATTTCAATAAAAAATTGTTTTATATTATTTTCGTTTTGATTAAGTTTGTCCCAATTAGTCGTTTTTAGTAATTTGAATAAAAAGGAATTTTAAAAGTAATAATAATTTCGTTTAAAGTATTACGCAGTAGCCATGTATATCAAAATAACTTTGATATACGCAGGTTTTCTTACTTGTGGAATCAAATAATCACACTTCTTGGGTTAGAATAGTCTAGACAACTTTAATTTTAATCTTGTTAATTTTATTTATTCACGATTAGCTTTTGGATGACATATTATGTTAGCTTAAAAAATCATTTAGATAAAATGATAGTTACATTTTAAGTTTAATTTAGGTTCGAGTATTTCATGAATTTAAATCTGTAATAGTAGCTTAAGGGTTGTTTTATATAATTGGGAACACTTTCTGAAAGGTGCCTACCCCTGACCAAACAATACTTATTTAAATTACTGATCGAAAGTACAAAGAGTTGTTTAAAAAAAATAGGAGTAGGGGGTAATTTTAATGTACAATACTATAGTTCAGTTTACGAACTATAATCATATAAAGTTTTATCATTTTTGATGAAAAATTGATACATAAATGATTCATAATCATTCAATATTGCTATTAAAGTTGTTTTGATTTTATAGCTACAATTAATTATTTATCATGGGGGTACTAATGTTTACTTGAAAAATTGATTGTTTAAATTATCTAGAACAATATTGAGACAATTTCGAAGTATTAAAGTTATAACATAAAAATCGCTGCTTTTAACATGATACACTAAATATAAGCCGGCGTTGTGTTTGCAAAATTGAGGCGGATTTTTTTTATAATAATCAAAATATACTAAAATTATCTTCATGCTTGATGGATACTGTTTCTTGTAATCTAGTTTTAACTAGCCCAACTATAATATCATGGGATGTCTTCGTTATTTTTGACTTTATAAGGGTATTGATCGGAACGGATCGGCTTTACATTGACTTTTGCAATTTTTTTTACCGTGGCTCATATCTAAAAAATGTGTCATTTTACTTTTAAGTTACTTGTACGTTGACATTTCAAAGTACAATACTCATATTATAAGTAATTAATACACGGGAAAATGAATATATTTTTAGATGTAGATATTTTTCTTATTACATCGGCAATGATAATTAATGGAACAATTCTAAATTGCATTATAAACGTTTGCAAATATATTAACAAGGGATATAACTTCGTTGTGCTCTCCTCGTGTGTAGCTTTTTTGCACTTTTGATACATTAAATTGCATCTTAAAATCATTCCGAAACCTTTATGGGATTTGACAGATTTATAAATAGAAAAATATGTAGGTAATGTATTTCGACGAATTGTTCGTTCTATATAAGAAGGCCTATTTTTATATATTGTATTTGTGTATGTGTATACAAATTGTCTAAATAGTTAAATTTCTTGACGTTATCTGTATCTATGTTATTTGACATTGGAGTATATGCACAGAGTTATTATACTAGAGTACAGAGTAAAGCCAACCTAAAATGCGTCTATCGACAATAAACAGAGAGCAAACGAGACTTATTGTCTGTCTTTCTTTTTTATTTGTGATTAGACAAAGATATGAATTTCATCTTGCCTCTCAATATCTGTTACGAAACTCTCCCTTAAAGGCATGTCTATGACTCTACTCTATTCTAGTATAATGAGTATATGTACTTGCCTCAGCATTATTTATCTTAAGTTTTAGGGAAACAAAATAATCTAAATTTTTTAATTATTTAAATCGATGTTATATTGTTATTCTTGTCATATTTTTAATTGTATTTCGATGAAACCATTTGAGATGAGAATTTATTGTTTTTAATATCAAAACGTGACTGTTCTCGTAAATACCATGCATTTATTCATTGAATGTATAATGTGTGATATATATTATATTTGTATGTTGTATTTGTAATTAAAATCCGCTATTAAACTCAATCTATTCTATTACTTAAAAAAAAATCTTCAAAATCTGAATAATGACCAAAAATAATAAAGGCAGTTGAAATTAAGTCATAAATCTATGACTGAGTAGTGTGCTTTATATCAAAATGTATTTTATTTTATATAAAGTCAAGTGCGGTTTTATAAAAATCTCTGTAATATTTGATATGTACCCTACATATCAAATCATCTTAAAATCTTAAACATCCATTTCCGTGCCTGAAAAAAGATTTTTAGGAAACCGTACATACATTTAACAAACCAGTATACACCATTAAAGAACGTATGTACTTTTAAGGTTTCAAGGTGCTAGAGTCCGGAGAGGGTGGCATCGGGAAACAAGCATTAGTAAACTATATCGACAGACGACCTCAAAAAGTATTAGGCAACCGATAGATCAAGCTGCAAAAGATTGTGTGGCGTAAATGCCTTTAAATGACTGTCTTGTGCTGAAAAACAGAATACTATATCCTTTCCTTGCTTTTTCTTTTTTTATTATTGTAGATGAAGTACCTCTTAAAAAATGGTTACGGAACGTAGGACATCTGAGTTCCGAATATATTACTTAGTGCAGGGTTAACTCAGAGTATTCCGATTTGTTACTTTATGGTTACTACATACTTAAAATAAAACAGTGACTTTCAATAATTTTATTTAAATAAAATATAAATGACAATTTGAAGTACAAAATTATTTAATCGAACTTTTTATATACAAAATATTTAGAGCGATTTCATCGTGACTAGTAGGTACATACACATTAAGCTTAGCAAAAATTAAGCCAATTAATTATATTTTTAATATATATAATTTTGATTTGAACTTTTATCCAATTTAGGAGTTATTATCGAATACTATACATACTTTTGTTAAGAAGCGATAAGCAATTTGCATACGAATTCGCTGATTTAAAGCCTCACGTAAGCATTAAAACATTTTATGATAAATTGAATATACATTAATTTTAAATTTTTATATGACAATGTAAATATTTTTGGCGCGTCGTATTTAAAAATTAAACTTACAAGCTATATGATGATCATTAAATTTAAAATAAATAATACCTATTTAATGTACTGATTGTGATTATCAATCGAGTACATGCACAAAGACTTTAATAAGCCAAAGTCTTTACAAGTACTTCCACTTGATGTCCAATTCGGGACAACCGCTGGGTAAATATTGATGATAATGGCGTTAATGATGTTTTTAAATGGTTTCTATTGATTAAGTACGAAGTGTCTTTAAACATGGTGATAATTCGAAGTTTGATATACCAACATAAAATTTATTCTTCGGATAATTATACGGATATTGACACCGCTTGGTGTTATATTGAATTAACATTGTTACTTAGACGACATTGGGTGACATAGTCTTAAATTTTTATTTTAGTATGAAGATCGGCCCGACTGGTATTCAAAGTGTTGTGTACCCGGTGGAACACGGTAGCTTGTATAACTGTGATTGAGGGCGTGCTGCGAGAAGAAACCGCTGTAGTCCTTGTTTACCTGAAAAGTCATTCCTTAGTCTCTTAAAATGGCCGCTTGAATTATGTTTGCAAATATTTCATTATAGTAAATAAGAAACAGAAACAGCTTTTAACGCACATGCAGGTAACGCAACTACAGATTGCAAGTGTAACACAGTCTAGAGTGAAAGAAAGAAATGGGTGTCGGTACGATTCTTTGTGTTCAGTCGATTATATGATACTATAATGTGCCAATTCAAAACGCATTAGGTTTGTTACGACTACCGATTGATATTTCAGTAAGTGCTATGAGTTAATAGAAGTACTTCGACCAAACAGTCACACGACTGAAGCATCACTTACTAAAGGGGTATTAAAGTCCGGCATGTACCGACTAGAGTTCGAGTCGGAACTCGTCAGACCCTTAGACCTCGTTCATGGCAAGTAATTCGCCAAGCGAATACTGTCGTGGCTAAAAAAGAACACGATACTTTTCAACATTGGATAAAGTATGTTATGGTTACAACTGATTACCATGTATATATGTTCACACGTGTCTTTATACTTGTTTATAAGTATACGACTCCATAAATTTTACTAATTGATGGTGTAATTAATTTGTTAGTGGTCAAAAAAGCTAAGGGTTTAAAAGCTATTCCCACTCGAAAAATTTGCAACAGTTAGGTTTCGTCATCAGGGGGCTCAAAAACAAATCTCAATTCAAAAGCATCCTACCTTCGGTGTATATGTAATTGTTTAAGTGTTGACCCCATTAGTAAATTTATATTTACTATTTTGTTTGTATTTACAACATGCTGGAGGACAAACTTTCGAATGTAAAGAATTACAAAAAGTACAATAATCATAACATTTGAAACTTACATATATTTTAATTATATACAGTGTTGCAAATTCAATGTATAACATTTATATATGAATAGATTGTACAAACCTTACGGGGTCTGCAAGCTGGCCCTCTTGCAAGCATTCTCCTTGCTTCGTTTTCCGCAGCAACCGCTTCCTTCACGGACTGCGGCGGCCATTTCTGATCACCACGCATGTTTACGCCTCCTGTTGAAGCAACGCATCTTGAGAACAAAAGTTGTACAACTCCCTACGAAAATTACTATAGTTGACAAATTTCTTATATTTTTTCCCAGATTTATAAAACTTCTGTTGTTTTCTCATTTGTTTTATAAATTTCATCTACAATAAATACAAAAATACCAAGCTTTTTTGTTCTTAAAAATTAACACATTACATATCTACAATACCTTTATGGACTTGATTTCAAAAATAAGATTTAATTCTTCCTTTGAGTATGTCTTGAATATATTCATCTAGTGTAAATGAAAGCTTTCATGTGTTATGAGCCATTTTTAAAGTGGCATTGTAATGTATAAAACGAAAATTTTAAAACAATAAACTTTATGACCGTAGTGCTTTTAGGAACTTTAGAAGCTCTTCACTTTTATACAATTACTTCAATACAATTTGTCGGATCTTGGGGTAAATAGACGCAGGTCTATTTATGTATCTAAGTATCTATTTCAAAATTATATAAGTAAAGTATTTACCATCTATCTGTCACCCATAACACAAGTATTAAGTTAATTTGGGGATTAAATACCGTGTGTTAATGTCCCATATGTAGGTTGGTACAGAGGATACGACATTACTTGAATCCTCTGATCATTTTTATGTAATAGATAACTTTGGAATAGTTCAGTTACTATTTTGTTTTTGGGTCAAGGTTAAATTACGTTTCGTGTGTCGTAATAGGGTGCGGTAGTTGATGTCTATAAATCGTAATTATATTTAAAAAAAACCTAAAACCACGTCCGTGTGGCTAAAATACTTTGCTCAATTAACCGTTTTATTTATGTAGGTTACTGAAGTGTATAGGCAACTAAAATTAAAATTAATGTCGTATGATCGGTACCACTGTTTATTTATATATAAAATTCAAATCGTACCTTTCAGCGAAGCTGTGGCCGGTTGGCTAGGGAAGACCGGTGATGGTTGCTGGTGAATAGGTTGTTGGGGGCGAAGTGTAATCGTCGCCGGCGGGGGTTCGAATTGTTTCTGCGGTAGCTGGTACGCTGGTTCCGAATATTGGGCCTGCGGCGAGTACTGCCCTTGGGGCGAGTACTGAGGTTGGTTGTACTGAGGTTTTTGCAATGTCGGCTGGAATTAAGAATAATTAAAATCTATATTTAAATAGCTTAATATACATTTCTTTATCAAGTAATTGGTTAAAAGCTAATCCGGTTAGATTATAAATTTTGTATATAATTTATTTTATATATTATATCTTTATATCAATAATAAAACGGAAACGCGCATATTGAGTTCTAAACGGAATTCTAAAAAAATCATTATATCACTTACGTACGTCGTTTAATTTTTTTTTCTCACAAAGTTACTGTAATTTCTATATATATATTTGATGTCATAAATTGATGATACATATACTTTGTACAACATTCTCTGATTAAACACTCTAATTTTATAATTGAAACAAGTTGTAGGTGTAATTTGTTATTTTCTTTATTTGAAGCGACTTCCTTTTTTAAAACTTTGGGAATGTTTTATTTTTTCATCACCTGCCATGTTTAAAATTTATATATCAGTACCCATTCCAGCCATAACTTCAGTAATACAAACATAATCAAGCCGTGAAAACCACAAAAACAGAAAAATACGTAAGTAGTTTTATTCTTTAAAAGTGTATACTTAGACGAAGCATACATATTTCAAACATAAATAGATAGAGAAGAACGCAGATGACAATAAGTTATTTCGTGAATAAAATCAAAATAGGTAGAAAAAAGAAAGGAATAAAGAAATGATTTGTCCGGTTGTACAAGGTAATAAATCTGAATGCTCTAAATAGGGATAGGCGGAGAGACCTACATCAGTTTCGTAAATCAAAGTGAGGATCCTAATGAATGATTATGTAATTGCCCTAAAGTATTCTTGTGATAGTAATAGCAGTACATATAAAAATAGAATAAAGTTAAACATTGCTCTAAATCTTTCACCAGTACTGTAAGTATAAATGGAATGTGGGTAGAATAATGATATATCATTCATACTTACTGATCAGTATCTCGCGATCAAAATTTTTATCTACCCACATTTCATCAACAATTTATTGCATTTTTAAATTTTGCTTCACTGTGGCTCGAGGCTGACCTACTGTGATACAGTTGTTACTAGTACAGAGGTCAGCGTGTTTCTACATACGATAACAAATGCAAATGTAAACTGAATTCTGTCATACTTTTGAATTATGTTTGTATGTATTAGATATCTTTTAGTAGTAAATAAATAAATAAATAAATAAATAAATAAATAAATATAAAGAGATTGAACAAATCTAAGACACCATTAGATTATTTATTATTATATTAATTTTTGGTCATGCTTTTTACATCAATATTAGTTTTTAAGATAAGCTCGCCAATTTGTTTTTATCAGTCATATTAGTGGTAAATCTACATACAATTGGTGTTGGATCTATTCAGTGGTGTAAGAGTGCTTTTTTTATTCGTGACTAATTGGTGGGCAGATCTCTATCTCACCGTACACAAGTTTTATAGATTTTATTTTTGCCGCCCTAATGGGTTTCACAAAATATTGTATAAATTTCTGTAAAAACATTTAAATTTCGATAATTAAGCTTGACTAATAAATTACATATGAACCAAAAATTTATCCGAATGCTTCGGTATAGCCGAATTTACTGGTAAAATTATATTTTTTCTAAGAAAATTCTTGCGTTTGCGGCCTTCTATAGCGCCCTCTAATTCTGAGGGCCCCTAGAACTTCGCCCATTCTCTTAGTATTACTAAGCCACTGGTTCTGCTTTAGATCTTCGAGTACAGCCATTGTATTTTTTTTATTACTAGTTAATGAAGTTTAGAGCACAGAACTCGTTTTTCATATTACACACAAAATGAAACACGAGCTAATATTAAGACGTGCATGCATCCGCGATCGCTTTGATCTGGTCACTCTACCTGAGGGGAAGTGGGAGCTGGAACGGGCGCCCAACGACTTTGTTGTTGTCGGTAAGGTTGGGCACTAGGCGATAACGGGCCCTGGCGGTAAGATGGGGCTACTGGGGAGGCGGTGACACCCGGGCCTACAGGAATCAGCTTACTTAGCCCTGTGGCTTGCTGTCTTTTCCCTTCACAGTAGGCAGGCTGCGACTGTGCTGATTGGTTGTATTGAGGATACTGGTTCTGGGATTGGGGGGTTGGATATTGTTGTTGATATTGCTGCTGCTGCGGTTGTGGGGAGTATTGTGGTTGTGGGGAGTATTGTTGCTGGGACGGAGAGTTCTGGGCGTTGTCGTAGAATGCAGGACTCTGCTGTTGAGCACAAACGTAACTGACATGGACTATTTAATATTTAAAGAATACTAAAGTACTTAAATGACAATGAGCGTCGCCGTTACGTATGGAATTGTATGTAATAATAGTATAAAATGTAAGGTCTTTTTAAAATTTTATAAATGATAAAATACTAAAAACAAAAAAAACATTTCTACTTAAGACATTGTCTTCATCACCAGATATTTTCATTTTTCATAAATAATTTTACTTTAGAAACGGTTAAATAATGCAATTGATAATTAATTCAATAAAAAGAAGAAATTTTGAAACTAAAATTTGCAAGTAGGTGCATTAATTTGCTTAATGCATAAGAATAAATGCTATCGTATATACACAATATTTCATTGCTCCCATTTTTCATGCTATTATTGTGCTGTCTAGTGTAAGCTATGATATGTGCAGCTTCGTGTTTATAATTTTTTTTTATATACAAAAGGTTCTTGTCTACGATGCACTACCTGTTGCGGTTGGTGATATCCGTTGGTTTCGGGCGTTGGTGGCCACACTACTTTTTTTTGGCCTGAAACAAAACAATCTGAGTTATAATAATCCTACTTAAATTAAAAATGCAAAAGTTTGTCTGTTTGTATATTTGCACATAAAATTTATAGAGCGGGTGAAATTACGGTTCGCAGCTCGTAACTCATAATTGTTTAACTGGATTTGATTATTTTGGCGTACAAAAAAGAAATTGATTATATTTTTAGATAGTAGTCAGCGTCTATCAACTCGTATGATCTCGGATGATGCTATCTGAAGACCACACATTTAGGTGTTCAAGAGCGAGTAACTTATCGTGACACATTCCACTTCAAATTAGTTTGGCCCACGGTGTTTTTGGATTTGCGCCAGAGGATCGAAGAAAAAATAACTTTTTTCATTTATGATCGGTTTTAATGTCAGTGAAGACAGAAATTGCAGGAAGATACAGATGAGTGTTGATTCACACCTGGTTTGCTATATTATTTCATACGAAAGTTTCGGTTATTAATGGTTATTCACGTTTTCTATATTATTTCATCGACGGGAAATATGTTTATTACAATAGATTCGCTACTAGTAAACTATCTAATAACTATTAAATGAAACGTAAAATTAGTAAGTGATTAAAAATATAACAGTCACTTGATTAATAATATAAGCTACTCTAAAATGTTTTAAGCTACAACAAATATTCACTAACTTTAAAGTGAAGCGATTTTACCCATTAACGGCGAAAAAGTGAAGTTCGTATAAGTTTCTCTGAGTACAATAATAATAACGGCAATAAATACACATTAATAAAATCTAGTTTAGAATATTGTGAGTCTTGCATTATAATAATATAATATATTTTTTTATAATAAGTTTTATAATTATTATTATTAATTGCGTGTTTGTTTATGAAATGTAAATAAACAATCTTATAATTATAGAACTCACAAGAGTTTAGGTGCAAGTCGCTCCGCTGGCAGGCTAGAACTACGCGTGACTCTGCTCTTGCCAGGTGTAGGTGCGCAAATAACTTCATTTTATATTTTGAGACATTGCTTGTCACACCTCTAGGCTATTCTGTTCATTGAGCTATTTTACTAGAGTAGGGGAGCCAATCTAAAATGTGTCCATAGACAATAAATAAAACGCAAATAAAACTTTTTATCTGTCTCTTCTTTTTATGTGTGATTTCACAAAGATAAGTATTGAGTATACGATTTCATCTTCCATTTTATTATGTATTGTGAAACTCTCACTTACAGGCCAGGCCTACTTTATTATAATAACTATGATTCTATCTCTCTAAATGGTTATTAGATTACGGAACTGTCCTTGATTACGCCTTCCGCCATACGTCAATTGTCTTTGAAATCGTTAGGCCTTTTGAACTTCAAACTCTTGTTGTCTATGAATCTAAATTATAATATTTTAGCCTACTTTATATATTTTCATTAATAATAAAGAAACCTTTAATATGTTTGTATTAGTATGCACATATTGAGATATAAATTCGGTCGTTATTCTTAATTATCTAGCCCATTGAGCCACGAAATGTAGGTACATAAATTACGACATAAGGAATGCCGTCCCCATTGCCTATAATGTTAGGGCAATTTTCTCCCGGTATTCTTCTTAGACGTAAATAGAAGGCTTAAGGCAATTTTGTCACAAGATTAATCAATTTTTATAGGCTATTAACTCATATTTATTATTACGTCCGCATAACAATAATATGTAATAGTTATATTTGTTATAATGATTTCTGAATTCAACGAGTCTGATACATAATGCGACATAATGCATTTGGATTTTTTTGATGTTAATGTTTTGCTGTAGCTTGGGTTTCATTTCTATTTTTACATTGATTACAAATTCAGTTCGTGAATCGATGGCATTGGTATAAAATTAAAACAAGTAAGAGTCAGTTGATTCATCATTTGGCCTGCAAAGCGGCTGTCGTTAACCGTTATTACCAATGTCGTATGAAAATATAAACTATAATATTTATGTTTCTAGAAACTTATGAAACATCTGTTCTATAGATTTTGGAATCATGTAATTTGTATGTGTAGTTTGTATCATTTTATATCTTAAGTAGATATTACTGTTTTCCGACTAACGTATTTGTCGATTGACCACAAGTCATGTCAAAAACGGGGACTTCATCTTCGCTAGAGAAAACGTTATTTGTAAAGTTTGTTTAAGTGATAAGTGACAATCGATAGAAACGTTTTGGACCTAAAATAAAGGCAACGATAAAGGATAGTTCAACAAGTTATTTATAAAAGAACAATAATATTTGGCACTCTCAACGACACTTATGACGTCAATAGTTCATTCTGATAACACTGCATAAGCTGAGCGTTAACAGTAAATAAATAATTTTAAAAATTATTGATTTATGCAGCTAATGGCCGGTTTTAAACCATAAGTTTATAATTCTTGTAAAACTAGTATACTAGCAAAGAGCATTTAAAGAACTTTGGGCTCCGAATTAAATATAATTCTATTTAGCACAATACAATGATGACCTTAATTATTACTGCCGAAGTATGAAAACTGCATGGTTTATTTATGGCAGCCGCATCTTGTCAAGCATTATATTTTATCAAGGCTATTAATTTTGCGAAGCAAATTTAATTTGTGTTTAATTTTTTGTTTACAGTACTTGTTAACAGTTTTATTTAGTAAAAAAGTTGTAAGATATTAATAAAAAAATAAGTGCATAGAATTAATGTGCTTTGGTTATTATAAGTATAAGACGGGGCGTGTTACCATCTGGTAGACTTGAATCTTGAAATATCTGAACTACAATCTCTATATCAACAGATAAAGAAGTAAACATGTTTTTTCTACTATATACTAATGATAAAAATGTTTTTATGCGGTGTGAGTGTTCCCGTTTTGAAAGTGATACCTCATTCGCCACTGCATCTCCTCAACAGTGGTTTAATATTAGATGTTGATTCATAAAGCGCTCGCGAAAGTAGACTCATCAGAAATAGTTCCACATTGCGTCAAACAAACGTGTTTTTGTTTCTATGCAAAATAAACTCTATATTCATACTGTATAACACAATTAAAAACGGAACCGACTTATTTTCATTAAAATGACCAGGAAGGTATATGAAAGGCCTTGGATTAAAAAAAATCTTTATCCACATAGTCAATAGATCTACTATAAGTATATAGAATATTATAACTATCAAGAGCGGAATCGGATGACTGACAGCTTTTCCAAAGTATGTAATATAGCCGTTCAAAGAAACGAAGAAATGCTCTATTGTGGAAAGGGCAAGGTCAATAGTGTACATATATATATTGACATTCCGTATTAATTACGGATAGTCCGTATTTGTATGTATAAATGAGCTCTGTAGTACTTAGAGTAGGAGCAATTTGACTTTTCCCAAGACATACGCTGCCCTATTATGGAATATAACCTCACGAATATACGGTCGTAGAAGATTAGAAGGACATGAAGACATATGTATATTGCTCCTTCTTATACTATTTTTGTTTAATCAGCTGTTTGTCATAAAGGGATATACGCGTTACGGCCACGTAAATTATCTGAAAATTATCAACCTAAAAGTAATCAACTTCTCTGTCTCCTTTTTCAAAGGACAATAGCTGTCCGCTTATACGTAAAGCATAATATACTTTATATAAAAAACTAGCAATGCCCCGCGGTTTCACCCGCGTACATACAGATCTCATGGCAGTGGAAAGTTTACTAAGTCAGACTATAGACTTATTTTTGGAAAATTGAAGGTTTGGTCCTGGTAACTTATCAATAGTTAAGGAAATTTTTCAATCAAAGGAATCAAAGGAAATTTTTTAACGGAATGTATTCATAGGTACACAAACACAATACGCTACAATTGCTATGGCATTATTTGCTTTATATTGACATTTTTTAATTCGTTACATCTTTTAATTGGAATGTCCGTTTTTAATAATTTATACAAAACAGTTTTATAGAAAACATAACCGATTGCTGATAGACTTGACGATACCATGTCCATCGGTATTAACTCGATATATCTCGATTTTAAGTACAACCAGCTTTAAAGGGTAGTCCGAATGTGTAAAAAAATTGCTACAGAGGTCTGACGATTATGTGAAATTAACGAAATATTATTAATAAAGAGATTGTACATTGATTGTTACTGCAGGCCCGTACTATTTATAAAGAATGCATAATAAACTGACATTTAATCGAGTGAAAACAGGTGGCTAGCTATTAATGCTACAATGGCTTAGATCACGTAGAAAAAATTACAAAGTAATTTTTAGATCTTGTTTTTGTGAACAAAGAATATAAATATTACTTAATGTTAACATTATATTAACAATTATAGCAATACTACAGAGTCATATTTATGTAAATTTCTCATCTCATTAACAAAGCTGTTAATAAACAAAAAAACATATTACATTACATTAATATTTTAATGAAGTCCAAAGAAATTTAGATTTGACATTAGTGTAATTACTGAACGTATTTATTATTTACTGTATATTTTGCGATTCTGATCGACAAAAGAATGGAATCTACATTATAATTTTAAAATAAATATACAATCAATTTAGCGTAAACATATACGAAAACTTCCATTGATTAAAAAATTGAGTATAAAGCCTTTCTTTCTACACACATCCATAGAAAGCTAAATTATATTATTTCTCAATGAATTACATAATCTTTTTTTTCTTTATTGTCACTGATTAATTTAAGTTTTAAGAAACAAGCAAAATAGACGTCGAATGGAAGAAGATATCAATAAGCATTTTATCACATCAACGTCATATTAGATACTGACACAATTTAAAACAAGATCAAAATGTACTTTACCAACGTATACTATCTCAGGCATTTTCGTTGGTATTCGTTCGCTCTCGAGTAATGTACTAACAATACAAAAACAATTATGATCACTTCGTACCAAATACTTTTAAATTGTTGCCAAAATTTTTACGCCAAAGTCCACACTCTGTAACATGTAGGTGTCAAGTAAATGATGTTGTAACTGTAACGAGCTATTTTTAAATTAAACTTGCTTTTAGGACATTATTTTTGGGCGTACAATATGTTTTCGTGTTTTAACTAAGCGTATAATTTAAATAATGATCGATCCGAAATATTGTGAACACCCAGAGCAATCTTTGCTGATATAATAAGTTTGAGAAATAAATAGTCTCTAAAGGAAATTGTATTCCGTATGTGATATGAATTGCGTTACTTGTATGTATATTATACCGTATATTTAAATGCTATTTATATAATATTACTGATGCAGGTATAATATAATACACACCAATAAAATTTAATACAATGCTACTAACTAATGTCATAAATATGATAGTTCATTTTATGCAAATATTTATTCAATAAAATATTGTTACAACATATTTCAAATACAACCTCCTTTATATGTATAGTTGGTCCACAATATAAAAAAAACACTGTCTCCAATCGCCGTCCAAGTAATTGAGTCGTTGAAAAATATTAAATGTGTTGACTTCTGAGAAAATTGCTTCTTATTTATTGAATAAGTGTAAAGGAAAAATATCGTTGTATATAAAATAATCAGAATTTTTTTTAATATCTCTTTCTAGTGAAATGAGAACTGATAGGGCCACTGTAGGATTGCCTTTTTATAATCCCTATTATATTCTATCCTATTTTATATTATATATGGAGGTTCAGCTTTGTTTCTTTTAAAAATGTGATGTGAGTGTTTTTAACAAATGTGAGTTAAAAGTTCAATATTCCAGACCGGCCAGATCTGGTTACTCGATGCTTAATGGGAGCAAGGTTATAAGGTATGAATATCTTGACTTCTGACAACATTTTGTAGTTTTAACATTACTAGTGTTTACTTTCACTATAATAAATTCTTTAAATAATTTGTATACAAACAACGGAAATTTTGTAATATGGTACTTACTAGGCAAACCTTTACGGTTTCGTTCTTCCTCCTCGAGCATGCGCAGAACGGCTGAGTTAGCCAGATTCGCTGGTTTATCGGTAACCGGATTCTGGAAGTTTATACTGTAACAAGACAATCAAGTTTTTAACTTCTGATGAATATTGTATTGATATATTCTTGGTACACGTTAAAAAAAACACAATTTATAAACCATTTTAATTTAAAATTATAAAGAAGCTCATTTTATTATAAAGACTTATATTGTGTAGGTAGGTAGATATGTTAAGCAATACAAATAAGTATTTTCGAAAATATGTTATATCTAGAGTTTTCAATTATTATAAGATTGTAATAAAGTTCAAGGCGCCACCAAGAGTGTCTAATTAGGTAAATATAGTTTACTATTATTAAAAATATAGATAATAAAATTTAAATTTTCAAAATTGTTCAGTGTGGTTATTCTTTGAATAGAGATTTTTTACAAATAACTTTTAGTATAACGACTATCTAAATAAGGATAAATTCATTAAAACAATCATATATTGTTATTAGACACTTTCCGTACCTCAAATTTAACAGTTGTTAAGAAAGTCAATTACAAAAAGATAAATTGATTGTCATTCATGGAACTTGTGAGAAACCGCGACAAAAACTTAATACAAAGCGTAAGAGCTAACTTCGCTTTAATTGTTTCACAGTTTCTAATTCAATAAATTAATGCAAACCGCATTATTATACAGACTTCCATTATGGTGGACAATTAGTTATTTGTTTGGTTTACAATAGGTAAAGAACAATATTTAGTATTTGGTATACGCAAAAACAGAAAAGACCTTTTCTAAACCTTTCTAAAACCTTTTCTAGCTCTCGTATTTATTAAATATAGACATAAAAGAAGTGGGTTTAGTTTCACTTACAAAGTTTACAGTGCTTTGGCTAGCAGGTAAATTATTTTATGAAAGATTTAGAGCATGTATTAAAAATCGTTTGAAAAATATAGCAAACCGCGCAGTAAAACTATTATTAAAAAATCCGCCATACACAATATTTTTACAGCTGAATCGTGTGGAAAAAGAATTATGTACCCATATTATGTCAATAATGTGTTTTTCGTTGATGTTTGCTTGTTATAGACAACATATATCTGTCGGCTCTACATATTAATAATTAAAAGAGAATTGAAAATAGCATGATAAATCCGTAAGTTTCTATTGCAACGTAAGATTGATTCCATTTTAGAAATCGAAGTTTCATTAATTTGACTCCATTTTCTATTAGATTTTTTAATTCATTGGATTTTTTAAATTATTGAACTAATACAATCATTTTATCAGATTCTGGAATTAATATAAAAATCACTTCTTTTGTTATAATATCTCTATAGAAGTTACGGAATTACTCAATTCTGAGAGCAGAATATTATTTGCCAATAATATATTTCGTGATGGTTGACAATACTTGAAAATTGTTAAAAGAATTAACTGTTTGTAAAAACTACGAACATAAGTTATTAAAATGGAATATTTCTTGTTAATATCCAGGTCGTTGTTAAGTTATTGAATTGTAATAGACTCCATACGTATTTATAAGGTCTAGTTTTTCTTTCTAATAATATTACTTGTTGGTAATATTTTCAATACAAAATTTTTATGCAATGAACATTCTTAAATTTTCAATAAATGTCTCGCAATATTTATTTGAATATATATATTTTTTAAATAAAACCATTTATGCTATAATTATTAAAAGTTTATACATAATCTGATATGATCTGATTTTAATATAATACTATTAGGAGTTTGATCATTGTTAAGTTACAAAATAGGAGTTTAAAAAATATATTTATATTTAATAAAATTAATAAAACTTAAATAAAAAAATTCAATCATAAACAAATTCACGTCTCACCTATGCGATTCCAGAACCATGTTGCAAATGAAAAACAATAATGTAGGTAATTACAAACAAAATAAAACAAATCACTAATCGATTACTGAATTTAAATTTAACTTTTTCTTTGATCAAATGCCAAAAGAAAATTTTCCCATGTTGTTTTTACTATTGCGTTTTTGTACCACGTGTAAGCACGATAATTGCGATTATGACGCTAAAAGTTTATACTTAGCTTGTGGTATTTAAATTGTTTTTTTTGGCCAACTTTTAAGTTTAATTAATTCTTTCATTTGATGACTCTACTTTACTTTCGATTTATTTTTATTAATTTATTGAATATTTAATTTGGTAAGAAATATTAAATTACTAAATTTAAGATTTGTTGCGCAGGCGCAATGCGTTGCCTCGGCAGGCCGCGTCGGACTGTGAAGCTGTGAGTCTACCACACTATTAGTTACGAAAGGTCACGTTTGTATAAATTGCAAAAAGCGATTGCACTTTTGCTTAATCAACACTAATATTTTCTAGTATATTCTAAAACAGGCACCAATGAGTTTTCTATTAAAACTTATGTGTCTTATTGATAATTGCAATTTATTATACCCTTTTCGGCGAAGGAAAACATCGAGAAAATCTCTAATTATCTAGAGATATTGCATATCTGTAGAGAATTCTAAGGATATGTGTAACCTACCAACACGCATTGGAGCAGCTTGGTAGGTCTTAGCTCTAATCCTTCTCGTCAAGAAAAAGGAGAGAGGAGGCCTATGCCCAGCAATGGGATAGTAATTGGCCGTTACTTCACTTTTACCTTTATTTAAAAAACCACATTACACATGAAACATTACGCTATGAGAACTAGAGATAGTTAAATATTCTAAAGCTTTAGAATGATGATGGTCAACATGATATAAATGATGATATATACACTTTTTTTCTACCTTTTCAATCGTAGGACTTGCATCTTTCACAAAAGGTCTTCTTAAGCGATTTATCATCATATGCTGCGATAACGATCTATTCGAAAATCTCTGCTCATGGTGAGATGGAAAAATTAATTAATCGTCAGTATTCTTTACTAAGAATAAATTTACATAATTGTAATGATAATAATTATATGTATATGAATATAATATAATAATTATATGGGTACGTAAATATATTTATCAATTTATCGTGTAAAATGTAAAATATTATAAATTTTTTTTTTTTTAATATTATGTTTAGTTTTTAAACTTATGGATCTGAAATGGTATGCTAAAATATTTTCTTAAATTATAATTCAACAGAAAAAGAAAGGAAAATGCAATAACAACGAAAGATATATTTTGGTACTGCCAGCATTACACTCGGGAATGCAAATAATGCAAACGCGATCTAAGTCGTCTACTGAAATGTCAGTGCTCCCGAGACGCATTTCCTCTATACCAAAGTAACAACATTAACCGGGTCATGTATTTTGTGCAATTCAGAGGTTAGTATAGAGCAGTTTAAGTGGAAATCTCAATATTATCGATTCATTATGATTGAAATTCTGATTAACTTAACACAACTATGACGCTATTGAATATTAAGCAAGACAGTTTGAATTTGCTTTTAGGTCTTGTAGTGCAAGGTGACCGTATGTTATACATATTAAAGGACGTGGTTTTCCCGGTTCAGTTCCTTACAAATATATTTCCTGCGTGCAAAGATTTTCCACAAGGCTATGTATAAACATTAAAACATGTGACATGTTGTATTCTATCAATCAAATCAAAATAGCTTCATTTGTCGTGACTAAGCATCTTTCTACTTTTTAATTATTCGTAACTGATAGACTGTTAGATTAGGGAATCTCCAGAGGGTTCTACTGAATACCTACAGTCTAAAAGTACTAAATCCAAATTATTATTTTTTATTTTTAGATTTGGAAACATTCTGTTAATTACTTTCAACTTTTTATATTTAATCCTATTTCCATTTAAATAGATAAATACTTACCACGCCATTAAAACGCCTGCTGCTCAAATGACACACCTATCATGCAGTAATGTGATGGTTTATTATTATCCAAAAGCCAGGCAACACTTTCATTTCTCATTAGAGAAACGGTTTGCAGCTTAGATCCAAAATGCCGCTCAAATGCGAATTGGTAGAGTAGTCATATCCCAGGCATTTTCTAATGATATTGTGCCATCTTTACGATTTTTTTTACCGTAGAATGTAAATATTAAACGCAAATTCTTAAATGCCTGTGATTTTAAGAGGAGAATTCTTGGTAGGAGTGATCCGTTAGGCCTATGGCTTTGACTGACTATGTAATAACTTGAAAATAAATCTTCGTCACAAAGAAAATTATTCTGCCAAGTATATGTGACTATTCGCCATTATGTACAAAATGATTTGGCATAATAGTATCTGTCGTATACACGTAACTCTTCGTAGGTGAGTATATATTTATATTTCAGCAACATGATTCATTGTGACAGTTGCTACTTTTAATACCGTAGACGTATTGCTAGTGATTAACGTCTTAAATATGGCAAAAAGCAATCTAATTTAAAGTAAGCTTGTTTAATAAGCTAAGTCTAACATAAAAACATGTCTTTGACGCTCGATCATTTTAAATCATGGTAGATGAACACTATTAAATGTCATTGTAAAAGTTAATAAGATGATTGTTAACGGCGGAAAGTTTGGGTATATCGTTTGGGAATTCGAATATTTGGGATTTCGATATTTGGGAATTGTAAATTCTAACTTCATCCATATAAAAGAGTATATGGACGAAGTTAGAATTTTAATAATATATGGTGATTAATATTTTAACAAAGGTCAAATATTTAAGGTACTAATAGAGTTTTAAAATCTATTTTTTAGTTCGTATTATTTGTGAACGAACTTAATACAAATCGAGTGCAATAAGCAATGGGGTGTAAGGTTCAAACTTCGATTCTTAATTTCTAATCCGTATTATGGATTTCATATATTAAAAAATTCGTAAGTATATCCAAGTCATTAAATTTAAATCTACTACTATTTACTGTTTGTGCTCAAACATTCTACGAGTGTACGTACTTATTTAAAGTTTAGCATTTCCATGCGGCCTTCAACAGTTGTTTATTTAGGTTTAGGTTGAATGCTAACTTTAAGTTGCTTTGAGGTGAGAACAATGTATTATTTATGTTGGTAACTTTAGGCAACCGTAGCCTCGCTATTGCTCCTAATACCTCGCAAATGCTGATTGTCTTGTAGAAATGTTTAAGGGGAAAACTATTTAAGTGCAACAAATGTTTAATGAGAATGCCATAATTCCGTTTCATCAACATGAGGCATATGGTATATAAACTTGTGTTTAAAATGTGTAAAGAATTAGCAGTTATAATTAAGATGACTGAACTGAAATGAACTATGAAGACTGAAATGAATATAATTTTAAATAATCTATACTTATTAAAAGTCAAAGTCCCAAAAAGCTGTCTGTCTATATGTAAGCAACTTTCTCAAAATCTACTGAATGGATCTTTGTACGATTTTCACCAAAAGATTGTGCAATACTTCCGGATGGTTTAGGTAAATAGTACATATCGGTATTATGTAAATCGTGTTAAAGAGATCGCGCAGTTGTTAAATACTTGCTTGCTGGGAGCTTTAGTCGCGTGCGCTGCGTAAACCAGCAGAGATACGCTAAAGTAATGTACTAGAGAATTGTAGATCTACAAAACTACTACAAAAAAGTCCGCGATAGCGTGTCTCTATCTTTTATAGGTAACTCACAATAACTACTTTTATGTTTAAAATTTGAATTCTAGAAAAAAAATGTTGATTTCCACGCAGGCGAAGCTGGCACAGATAGTAGTTAACTAATTCCTTAATTATTATTTTTTCAGCTTTATACAGGAATGCGGTCTAGCCAATTGTAACTTCATTAGATCTTATTGATCCTTAACGATTCAATAATGCTTGCAAAAATCTTACTTTAATAACGATTATTTTGATTTGGTTTGATACGAACCCAACAGTCCCATTATCGAGATTCTGCAGATGCTTGTTCAGCGTTTCCTGGATGTTTTGCTGAGAGTAGAGACCAATGGGCGAATTGAATTGCTTGTGCACTATCTTCGGACCGGTGGCCATATTGGAAGTCGTTCGTTGCGCTGGAATTGGAATATTTTATAAATATCAATCATTTTTTTATTTTTTAATGATATTATTTTTACTTAAGTAATTTAAACTGATAAGGTTCTCGATTTACTCAGAATAAAAAACCTTTATACTATCTCTTTGTTGATCATGCTAGATTATGGGTGAAAAGATGAATTTAATTTTTTATTTTTTATTTTAATAAGTGTTGGCAGTAAATCTTACTAAAACTTGACAGAATTTCTACAAATATAAACGCTTCCTTAAAAAGTCTTCTACCACCAATTATACATGTTTAAAAGATCAATCTATAACTATATACGTGTACTTTAATTAATATCATAGTATATGCGTATTATAATATAAGTTGCATCTCTATCACAAAGAAATATATGTAATATAGATAATTTAATGAATCGAAATGGCGCGAATGATGTATTCAAATTAATGAATTTTATTCACAATATATATAGTCTTTCTGTTATTGATAAATTGGTTATCAAGTGACAAAAAATTATGTGCACCATAAAATAAAGATAACATTCAGAAGAAACGTAGTATTTGAACAATTTGATCCCGATTAATTGGGTAAATATTTATACTTTCAGACAAGAAAAATTGGATTGTCAATTTTTATCCTCCTCATGAGGTAATTTTATTACGCGTCCGTGAGATTCATGCCTCGGGTTAGAGACGGAGCTCGCCGTCTTATTACAATTTTATTAGCCCTGGCACCGACGACGACGTCTATAATATTTTTTCCGGATAATGTGTCAGAGACAGGTAGCTTTAGCTTTAGACAGACACATGCTTTGGCAGTACAGGCACATTTTTACGCGGAAGACATTTGAATACAGATCAGCGAATAGTTACTTATTCTTAAATATATTTGTAAATTTCGACATTTCCAAAAATGTAAGTACGATTATTTAACAAGGCTCTTTCTCGCTTAATACCAATATAAAAAAATCGGTTTTGTTAGCAATGTCATTGAAGACTTGATCAATATGGTAGAGTTAGCCGAGGGTCGCAGGTTCGATTCCCGCCGAGGGCCCAACATTTTCTATACACAATTTGTTGGTTCTTCGAGCCTGGATGTATATTTGTATTTAAGTATATATTTAAAATTAAATATGTATATATTTACCAGTTGTCTGGTACTCATAACACAAGGATTAAGTTGCTTTGGCGGACGACCGTGTGTGTCAAAGTCATATATTTATTTATTTATTACATAATTTACGAATTTTTTTCATAATTACAATTACTAGGTTCCGATGGTTTGACTTTATATATGTCATTTGAAATAAATATACGGCTTAAATAAAAATTCTTATAAAAATAAGATGAGAAAAATATAAACATTAAAAGCGTTTGATAAATTGTAAATAAAATTTTTGACTCAATATTTTAGACTCAATTATAATAGGTATCTTTGTTTTATTTTACCACAAAAGAGTAAACAATATTTACTTTTTCGTATAATCTAGATATTTCCAGAATCGATTTACTTATTTTCAATAGAGGAAAAGACGATAAAATCAGGAAAGTGGATGTTTAAAAAAGTGTCTGATACGAATAAGCAAAACAAATATAATAATCTGCATTATAAATTTAGCGATTATCATAGTACAAAAGAAGATGATTTATTTATTTATTATATTTATATTATTTAATATCGGTCTTGTAAATGTTTTTTAATGGAATGATATTTACGTGGCTTTCAACTTATATATGAAATTATTAAATTTGGATTCTCTATCCATAGAGTTAAGCATTTTTTGTCATCACAGAAATATATATTACTAGTGTTGGCGATCCGCATCAAGCAGCGTTAATGAAAAATTAAAAATATTAAATTCAAATTAGCTTCCAGAAGCTCAATTAAGGTTTACAGTAAATTGGTTGCATCTTTGGTATCGAATCAGCGGAACAGGCGTGTTTGATTGTCTTACACCGTCATTGATCAATATCATCACTTTTGATTCGATTTACGACATTAATTCCATATAAATTTTTATAGCAGTTAATCAACTAGTATCGTTTTATTGCTTATTTTAACTGTAAAAATTGAAATTTTGCGTACGTCTATGTAATGTTTGGTTGACGAAAAAACTATTCGACGCGCAATTTGAATTTTTTCCGTCTCGGTCACAGCCATCAAAGACAAATAAAACAAATAAACATATGACCATCTTCCTACTCGGTATTAAAAGTTAGAAATCTTATATTTTAAACAATGTAATTTTTGTACATTAAAATATAAAGAATTATACAACGATAAGTGATGTATGATGATGATGTACTTTTTTTTTTACTTTAAGTGATGTATATAATAGACAAAGTAGGAACCGATATAAGCTAGAGATATAAGATATTGCGACTCATGCTTTGCGCCTAGCAAAAGTACGAAAATCGTTTGTGGGTTTGGGTTTAAGTTTCTATAATAAAATTCCGAAATTAATTGTGGCCATGCCATTACAGCAGTTTAAAAACACTGTTAAAAAGAGGCTGATACAGAAAGCCTACTATACTGTTGAAGATTACTTAGATGATAAGGATGTGTGGATATAGGTGCACTTCTACCCTGTACAAGACAGTAATAAATAAATGTAACTAGTTTTAAGATTTATATTTTAAAAAGAGCAACCGCCGAGTTTCTTGCTGTTTCTTCTCGGTAGCAACAGCTTTCTGAACCAGCAGTAAAGTTGACGATTCAAAAGCACTTGTTTAAAAGTTTACTTGAATAAAGAATATTTTGAATTTGAATTTGAATATAAATAAGGATAGAATGCCAAATTAAAAATATGTATAATTATTACAGACAACAGAATACACAAGAAGATAAAATATTATCACAAAAAATCGGTCACATTTTCTCTAGGCATATACGTCATTAATCTTTAATAAATTAATCAATAAATAAATAATAAATCTTTAAACGATACTTCTTGAGTGTATGGTAAACCTTCAATAAAAAGTTTCTTAATATACTATACATAAGGTGTGTTTATGTCATAATCATCTTTTTATTTTATAAAAGTTTGCTTCAGTATATTCCTGTTGTAATGTATGGCAAATATTTAAATCACATTTTCCGATTGCTCTGTGATAAAAATTTTGCGAGTGCTTTTGAGAATGCGTGGGTGAGACTAAAAAAGTTTGCAAAACCGCTCAGATGACGTGTTATTTACAGACCAGCAATGATCTACGGTATTTTGTAACATGTTTTCTTCTGTTATTACCGTCTGGGTAGACACAAACCACAAACCTGACAGAAATATCCACCTCAAAGCAAAATAAAATATAAGAGAAAGAAAGTTTGCATAGATTTATTGTTTATACCGTACCAGTATCAATTTTGTAAAATTTTTGCTCATCGTTTAACGAATTTTGTTCTTACATTTACTGTAAATGAGATATAATATTGTATGAGATATATTATTTTTTTGGATATGGCTTATATTGGATAAATATTAAAAATACTATAACATAATATAGTTTTACTATAATTCAAGATTTTCTTTTCCCTATCATATTCAAAGTCTCGTAGTAATTTTCATTTATATTTTTACATTTTAATTTTTTAGCAGCTAGCTACGTTAAACATAGCTTACTTTGACAAGCCAATGAATTGATAAAAGGCACGATGTGAACGCAACATAATGAGGTACTAAAAAAGATTTAGAATACGTATAATCGAAAAACGAACAACTATCTCAGTAAGTTTTGAAAATTGGTATCACGAAGTGGTTTTATTTTTCAAATAGACATCAATTCTGTATACATATTACAAAAATTTTGTCCATATGTATGTAATAGATACCATTACATATTTATATGGTGAAACATCATTTTTAAGTTTGCAGTATGCAACTTATTTTTGAAAAGCTATCGCACTGTAAAGATCTCTAAAATTTTGCTACATATATTGCTTACGTATAATACTACCAGACTTCAGACACAATATAACATCAAGGTTGTATGTAAATTATCGTACGTTTAATATAATAATATGTCTGAAACATCTAAAAGGTCAACACAGCTGTTCGTGAAGAGATAGTCAAGAATACTCATCAAGGTTCAAAATATATCTGTCGTGTCAACCAGAGCCGGTACAGGAATAGTTTTACTTATTTTATATAACAGCGTACCTCATTCTGTATGCACAACCCGTGTGTGATAAACTTTTGGATTAATTAACATTCTTGTCTTTACCGTGCATAAGCTGCGTATCTTTTAAGATTCTTGTAAGAAATTATTACGTGCATACTAAAATTTACTCAACGCTGACGCAGCGCATTATACCCATCCGTGAAAATGAGACGTGCTATTTTCAGTATCGTGAAGTAAAGGCGATTATTTTTGTAACAAAATATTTGCGTGGAGTTAGTCATGGGTGTTGAATTCGGCTGGTGTCAGATGAATGAAAAAAATACATACACCTAAAGCTTTTATTAGTGCTTATGTTACGTGAAGCGTTGAGCTTACTGAGTTTAGTGCTTAAGGTACCTTGAGCGGCGGAGAGATTCGTGCGAGCAGCGGCGGTGCCGAACTCTAACTGAGCGATAGGTGGCGCGCCCACACAACGGTCAAGCTTACGGCCTCACCTGTAACGTTTCATGAAAAACATAATAAACGAATTTGCTATTAAAACGAATTAAAAACAAATAATTCGATCATTGAGAACAATTCCATTGAAAATTTTGCAAACTTTTAATTTTCGATAAGTATAGATTGTATAAAACTATGTTAAGTACGACGTCCAAAAATATTTGCTCGTTATACAATAGGAGTCAACTACCTCCTTCGTACTCTTGCAGTGAAAAACATACTCATTACGTGAGAACTCGCTCTGTTTCATCTTGAACCTTGGCAATGATGTCGTACCTGAGAAAAACAATGTGTCTTACACAATGTAGTCCTTGAACTTAAACTGGCGCGCACTAATTATTGTAATGAGTTGTGACAGACGGACGTCTCTGATGTTAACACTTCCTTGACTACGAATGAACTAGCACCTTCTATCGCAAAATAAACGGAAATTTTTATTCACTAAACAAGCTATTTTTATATCAACAAAGTACATGTAAGCTTCGGATAGATATCGTCTTTATATTATTTTTAAACTATCATGAAGGTCATTGATCTCTTTCACGTTTCCTGTCTGAGAGTAAAAAAATCTTTTCTATATTATATCAGTTCAATTTTAACGACTTAGTTCTAAAATTATAATTCTAGAAAACGATTCAAAAGAAAGTGTGCGCTTTTTTGCTGGTTCTTTGAGAAGCTTTTCGAATAAACAAGTGGTAGCTTTTGCGTAATTTAAACACATTTCATGAGCGAAAGTGCTTTCGATGAAAATAATACAGTATTATTATTATATTAAAATTATTATTAATACAGAGAACAAATATGTATTATCGTATCTGTACGATATTATTTATTTATGTGTTAAAAACATTTTCCCTCTTGTTTCTTCAAATCTAACTTGCAAACTAATAACGATACTGGCTTTCGTCAAAGTACATTAAGAATCAGTTTCAAGTCGATCACAGAATTTTCAGATTTTACACTTTTCTAACAACTTAAATTAATTAATGTAGTAAAGTATTGTTAAATTTAATGAAAGTCAAAATTTAAAGTAAAACTCAAACACGATTTTAATTTTATTTAGTTACAATATTTTCTGATATCTATCTGTATGCTATTTCAAAAATTACCTATAAATTTTGACAAAGACAAAATTTAGGAATGCAATATGAAGGAAATAAGAATATGGGCTAATAGAGATGCATAGAAAGGTATAACAACACACATACTGTAGAGCTTAACTTCAGTATTGTTTTGTTGTAATATCACAAGTATACCTTATGAAAACAGTATGAGTTCGGACGGGTATTTTTAGGAATTGTCTATTTTCAAAGTATTCATAGTATGTCAATGCCATGACATACCATAGAATGCCAGCTGCATTCCATGTTATGCCATAGCATTGTCTCCACGTCTAACGTGGTATTTTTACTAGGATTATTTTTTTATAATAGGATTAAAAATTGAATTCCTGATCTTAGTGATTACAAGACTAATTTATGGTTTGTCTGATCTGATTATTTGATGAGTTCAAAATTTTTCGATTAAGTAGTTTTAAATCTATATCCTAGATTTACGACTATGCTACCATTAAAACGATTGCAATACAATAATGGCAATAGAATCCCTTCTAAGCATGAATATGCAGATACTGTGCTAAAACGAAAAAGATGCATTGTTTCTATTTATAGATAGACTTAAATAGACAAACAGGTGTTTAATACTCACTGGTTTTCTGGCAAAGCTGCATACAAACGTGTATATTTATTCATGAACATTGTTGACTCACCTGTGAAATTTGTCCTCTATTTTTGGGATCAATATGCTTAGTAACCATCATTATTCAGATGTCTACAGACCAAATATTGATTGGAATTTTCGAGATCTATAAATGATATATCTTTACTAATCAATGGATCTTTTGGTGTGTTGATGGTTGAAGTTATGGAAACTATCTTTTACCTCAGTTTACACAGATAAATTTGCGGGCAAAATCTAATAACGATATAATAATTAAATGATATTTTTTATACTACATACGACTCTCATGCGACATCGCGACTCTTATGCGTTAATGTTATTTATAGTATGTCAAATTAACACTACTGTTAGATGAGGACAGGTAAGTTCATATTGTAACTATTTATTGTTACACGAATGTTTTATGAAAACGATCGCATATGCCGTATATTGTATTGCAAATACGTAATTTTTTGAATTGATTTTTTTTATGCTGTCACGTTGAAACCTATTTATAACGAGCACAAAAGTACATTAACTCAATAAAGTACACAACATAATACAACCCTCTCCGTAAAATTTCGTAGAACAACGTAGCCTAATGGCGATCGTCAATAGGTTAGTTCATATTTCATTTTCTATATTAAGTAGCCACGATGGCCGAATAGTTAGGCCATTTGACCAATAGGTTAAGGGTTCAAATCCAATAATAACTTTTATAAATATCGGTGTGCTTAATTCATCTTTACAATTTAATTTATAATTGTCTTATGTTTATATTGATGCGAGAAGCAAAATTTGAGGAGGGTTACATGTCTCTGTAGAATTTTTATTATATGTGCAATCTGTCAATCCGCATTGGTGTAGATTGGTGGGTACGAGCTCTGATCCTGCTGTTAAAAGATAGCTGGAGAAAATATCCTTACATGCAAAGTAGAATTGGGATAAAATATACTACTAAGAGATGTCAAAATAAATGCAACTGCAAAAACAATAACATAAATAATTCGCGAATTTTTCGATTTTTTTTTCGAAACGACCACCGCCATTATATACAAGACCAAAACAAATGGGAATAATTACTCTATTAAATAAATAAAAAGTTTTAACTAAATTACTTCCGTTTAAATAATTTACCCGATAAACTGTATTTAATAGTAATCTAAAAAGAATTCAAGTGCGCAATACTGAGATACGTCACAATAAAAGGACTCGTGTTATTGACAGATTGACGCGTTTAGTTTCTTCCAGGGAGGCCTACCCTACAAATACATCTCGTAACTCAGAGTCAGGTCGAAATATAAATATCAAAATTATCAATACCGGTTGTTACATAATAGATATTTATTACATAAAATTCCAATCAGAGAGGTTACAGCCAAACAGTTTTGTGGATCAAATCCCGGCACGCAAGTATAATATCTATAGGCTCAATTGATATTTACAATACACCATGCGATTAATGGTACAGGAAAACATCGTGATGGAATCTGGATATCCCTAGAATAATCTAAGGATATGTGTTATCTACTAACGCAAATTGGAGCAGTGCAGGAGCAAAATCTTTCTTCTTTAATAATTCTTCCCAAAATCAATATATATATATATATATAAATTAAAGTAATTAAACATTTTTTTATATGTACGAAATGCGTAGTCTTTTCCATTTTAATTCACGTGTCTTTATTAGAAGTTAATTGTGTTCTTTTGTTACTTATATTTCTAAGCTGGATGAAAAAGACCAAGCACTCATTATCTTTGTCCATGTAAATGTTTAAATATTTTTGATTATAATAACAAATAAATAGGATGCCAATTCAATCTGATCAAAAGTTCTAGCTTTAAAACGGCAGTTTTTTTATGGTAAGTTAAAGACAACGTTTTACCGGTAGTTAAATAAATAATCATAGATAGAAAAATTGTAACGTCATTTTCATTTAGATTGATTATTATTTATTATCTATATGAGAATACAAAAGTAATAATTAAAATGATTCTGCTATAATCCGCGATACCGTAAATAGAAAATATTTAAAGTGCTAAATGTATAGTGGAATATCCGTTTTCTCATACCCGATACATGCAGGATTCGTAAAAACACATGCACAAACCTTCACCACTGCCTGCCTGCAGCCGGATAGTATAATGGATCTTCGCAAAAGTAATAAAAGTAAAGTAGCGGCCTATTACAATCCCACTGCTGGGAATAGACCTCCTCTCTCCGTTTCTGGAGAGAAGGGATGGAGCGCAGACCTACCACGCTGCTCCAATGCGGATTGGTAGGTTACACATATCTCTAGAGATCTCTAGAGATATGCAGGTTTCCTCACGATGTTTTCCTTTACCGAAAAGCGTATGATAAATTGCAATTATCAATTAGACACATAAGTTTAAATAAAAAAACTCATTGGTGCCTGCCCGGATTTGAACTCGTGACCTCCTTGAAAGAGTCGCACGGCCTCACTGCTGGGCTATCACAGCTTCTCTCCGCAAAGTAACGGCTAATTCCATAAATTATTTTTATATGAAAATTTTGTTTTGATTTGAAAATATTAAAATTTTGTTTTGATTTTATATCTAAAATGACATGATTGGATTTGAAGGTCATTTTTACCACAAAAACTTTTAGTTGTAAGGTTTTATAAAAGCAAAAGTATGGATACGGTTTTCTAAAGTATTTGAACCAAATATTTTATATTAAATATTTGATAGCTCACATCATGGAATCAGACGGTTTCAAAGTTTTAGGATTTTCATCACCACTATCGTAAACTATTCTATAACAAATTTAAATATCGCCGGAAGCTTACATGTGAACATTTTATATGGAAATAATTTTACGTATTTAAAAACTCCGAACAAAGTGACGTAAATATCTCCCAATGTTGATTATTAATATCATTTAAACTGGTCGTTGTCTTTATTTTAAATGTAAATTATGCAGTATAATTCAGTTTTATTATTAGGAGTCATTTTTTGGAAACTAAATCCTATTACATTGGGGATTGTAAATCTAGACACTGCCAGTCAACGTGGAAGCGGTGAAACAAATACCTAGTACGACTTAGATAAATAGTGAATAAATTTTATAGCCATTCACACCAGGAGATAGCGTTCATATTTAATTATAAACGTTTCACACTGCTAGACCTAAGTGATAGGGATATTCATGCTATATCGTCTTGTTTTATTTTAATCCACCAGTTACCTGCGGGTCGCCTGGCCTCCGAGTAGGGGTTTACTTATACTGTTTTCGGGTACAAAGTCGCCAAAGCGCCCCCCCCCCCTGAAACCCCTATATCTATCGGTATTGATGGATTCAGAACATAACCATTATTCATCGCTACTTCAGCTTGGCCACCTACTGGCCAATGATGTCACTTTGAGATCTAGAACTGCTCTATCCACTGAGCAACTCCAAGTTTTCTAATGAGTTTTATAACCAAGTTTATAGACAACATGTCATCCCTGGCAACATGCACAGCTTTAACGGATTTTTATTCGTATTAAAAATTTATCGTACTTTATACGTAACATTATTTCACAATAAACAAATAAAATCAAGGCTAATTACAAATAAAACGTCATTATCCTGATTAGCTTTTATATTTCAAATTATCAATCGCACTATAACATGGTTTTAAATGTAAACGTAATTACTGGTTGGCTACACGTAAACAAAGATATAAATGTAAATAAAGAAGGTATAAGTTAAAGGCGAAATCCGTAATAAGTAAAAAAAAGCGGAGCAATTTTACATTTACCCAGCTCTTAAAATGCAAAATTCTTCGCTAATTGTAAAAAAACAATGTTCATGAATAAATAAATATTTGCCTTCTTCCAATCATTAAATAAACAATAATTTAACTATAATATGAATAAAATTTAACAACATACAGTATATACTATTTGATTATGTACACATTGCGCTTACAATTGTTTTAATTAATGAAATAACATCTAAAATTGAAATTTAAAATTTGATACTTAGATTTACGCCGTAAATATAAATTACTTTTATCTTAAGATTAAAGTATATGCTGATAATAATTTGTATGGAGCGGAAAGATTAATTATCTAGATGCCTGCGGGTTTAGTTTTGTCTGTCGTCTTCTGAACTTCCTGCCTTCACTTCTTTTGGTAGCGTCGACTGAAAATTTTTAAGCGATTATTAACTCTACACACATTATTTGGGTAATTTTCGAATTAAATGAAGAAATGAAATTCTAATTCAACTTTTCCATTTTACCTAGAATAATAATTATTATTTTTATAGTTCATTGCACTCTTAAGGTAATATTACTAAAGGCGGACTTTATTAGACGGAAAATTAAGCGTTCTCTACCAGTCAACCTAGGGTCAGACGGAAAATTCAAATATTATAGGTGCGGTAAGCAAACGAACAGAAAAAATATTTACAGAAATAAAAATCAATAAAGTGTAGCGACGTGCCTAAGAAAATGATACAAAAATAAAAATAAAGTAATGCATGACTATGAGTGATGATAAAGGAATGGTGGAATTGTAAAACTTGAAGTTTACCAAATAATACAAAAAACTATATACTAAACAGAAAAAAAACGGTGTAACATTACACATAGAACGATTTCAAAAAAAGATGATTTGCTACAGATTATTAGGGATGTGTTTTTGATATATAATTAATACAAGAATACAATCTGTATATACTTACCTCATATGGCATTAGGAACATATTATTGTCGGATCGACGACCAAAGCGGAGACGCATCGAAGGAGCTCGCACGGCACGGTCCTGATCCTGTAGTAAAGAAACTAATGAAAACAACAATAAAAACGAATAACGCCCATCATAACACTAACACGATAATTAAAGTGCAGGACACACTTCGTGATAATGGGCATACTTCGATATAGATCTAAACTTGGCGTGGCGAACTTGAAACATTTACGGATAGTGGAAACGAAATTGTTAGCCCATTAGTGGTCACGAATTTGAAATAATATTAAAACTAGTAAATAAGTTTAGCGTAATGATTTTCTTACGTTCCAATTTATAGTAAGGATATAAAGTAATATGTATTACATATATTTTGTACAGATAAACAGATAAAGAAAATTTAACTATTGATAAGAGATATTCAAACCAAAGCAATTTGATTTTAAACCTTATTACTTTTCTGTCTACGTTAATACGAAGAAAGAAATATAAAACGTGCAAATATTAATTTTATTGCATGAGAATAGATCAATACTCAATATATTACAGAGACAAGTCTCCAAAGAGAAAAATTAAGGCTATTCGTCACAAAATAGCGCAATTGTCGTAACAGCGAATAGTGGTTTGTTAGGGTGAATGAGTTCGTTTCGAGACTTACGGCGTATTTGAGATTTTATAGGGCCTCTATCGTATCACGTTTCTACAATAACACAGAGAATTCTGCAAAATATTACGAAGAGTCTGAAGTTTTCTACATAAAGTTTTAAATGAAGTATGGCGGAAAAATCAACATATCTAAATTAATTTTATATTTTTAAAACAAATAATTCAATATTAATATCGATCTCGGTGTAGTATGTATTGTATATAGTTTTTATATAAAATAAACTTTGAAGGGTTTAACACATAATAATAACAAGGCAATGTAAAAAAATAAAGATATAAAGATTTACCGTCAATATTGTTCATTTAAATAATAATAAAATTCATTTAAAAATTTTAGTCCAAAGAACTTCATACTCAAAATTTAGTCTTTGGCCAATGTGCATCCAACTGTTGGACGAATTTAGGGAATATACTGTATAATAATATAATATATAATTTAAGGTATATATACCTTGTGCTGAATCTTAAGATTTCTTGCGACCTTTTTGCGGTCGTTTGTACCTCTACAAAGTCTACCAACAAATCTAATAAAAACAATTATTAGTAAGAATTTTATAATAATATTTACTAGTACACTCAAGTGCGATAAAAGTTATTAGTCAAATTATAACTGTACGTCACAGGTTAAAATATCATCCTCACCATCTGGATGCGTTGCGATCCACTACAGTGCGGTTTTCAAATCATTTCATTCCGCGCACCACCATTTTTCGGAACGATCCTTTGGCAGCGTTTCCGAATCGGTACGAAAAAGTACCTTCAAAAAGCGTGTATTCCACTTTTTTAAAGAAAGGCAACACACTCGCTCTGTAAGAGTTCGTGGGCGGCGGTGATTGCTTGGGGTAAACCGCATTCTTGTTTGCTATCCTATTCCACAAAAACAAAAAAATATTACCTCCTGTGGGAAAATGTGCGGCATGACTCGTTCATCGGATCGCCGCCCGAAACGTAGGCGCACCGGCGTGCGGACCTCGCGAAGTGAGAGAAGCTCCTCCATTTCATCCAACTAAACATAACGATTCGTCATTATTTATAACTAATGATACCCGCAACTTAGTTCTTTGATTATAATTATATTTCCTTTTATAATACTATTGTTTTTTAGCGTAGTGTATTTTACGTGTATGAAATGCCGTGTGGTATCCGGTTGAGTAGAATGACCACCCTGATTTCTCACCGAGGTGTCGTAAAAGGTTACTAAGGTAAGTTGACCCACCGTGTGATATTCGGTTGATTAGAATAGACGACTCTCTTTCTTACCGAGGTGTCGTAAAATACAACAGGTAAGTTGACGTCAGGCAGGCGGCCGGTCGTTAAATACGTAGCCAAACCAGTAACAACATGTTTGTAACATATTGTGCCGACCCCACTTACGAGTGGGATAAGGGCAGGAGGATGATGATGATGATGATTTTACGTGTATGAAGTACTCTAATATTGAATTATTCGAATAATTTATAGAATTAGGCGTTACTTTAGGGAGGTCCATAATACAAAAGTAATAATAAAATTATTTTGCTATAATCCGCGATAAAGTTAGACTGTACGGTCAAGTTCACAGTCTTTAAACAATTTATAGAATAAGGCGTTACTTTGCGGAAGTCCATAATACAAAAATAATAATAAAATTATTTTGCTACAATCCGTGATAAAATATTAAAGTATTATCGCGGATTATAGCAAAATAATTTTATTATTACTTTTGTATTCATTTATTTGCTATACGGCAGACAAAATAAAAGGATATAAAATAATTAAGACAGCATTTTTTTTAATTATCAGCCGATGGATATATAGGAGGATGTTTTCAGGTAATACGGTCGTGAGTCTCTTAAGTCCAGCATTTCTTGCTTCCAGCGACCGTATTAAATCTGAAGAGCGGTTCGCCGAAGATGGAACCAAAAATAAAATTTTCACAAATGTATAGAACAGTCTAAAATATAAAAAAAACTTGTTTATTATCATTTACTTATCACGATGACGCTGATGATTTTAAGGACAATTTTAATTTTTTTAGCTAACTAGTGGCTATTACTACTATTAGCCACTAGTTAGCTAAAAAATTTACTTACGTAAGTAGTACTTACTAATAGGTAGTTTAGTTTTTATTGGGGTATCTTGTTCAATTCATTCATACGCTATAAGATGTTTTACTATCCGAAATATTAACTTAGAGAGAAAACAACTAAGATAGGATTTCAAAAATATGATTGAAATCTGTTAAAATAATATGTTGTATTACGATATTTCTTAAAGTGTCATGCTTAAATTGTAAAAAGAGAATTATCCTTTTGTGAACTTAAAATGATCTTTAAATTTTGAACAAGAAGATTATATATAATAAGAAAACATCAAAGGAAATGTATAATAAATTTCAAGTTTAGATAAAACGTAATTCAAATTGGGTATTTATATAAATTTTCTTTATCTGATAGAAATTTGAAAGCAGTTTCTAATATCACTGAATGAAATCAGCGAGTTGTTATAAATATCTAATAAATTAATATAGTAATTGATATTATCATGTTTAAGCTAATAAAAATAACGAAATTCCGTTTCTCTGTTAATAAAACGATTCAATGAACGAGAAAAATATTTTCTATGCCATCGCATTTTGACTTCGTCTCATGCGAATAATACGAAACATCAAAGTTTTAATTACTTGACTTACTTAACGTCTATACTAATATCCTAAATAAGAGAGTCCGTCTGTGTTATTCTCTTTCACGGGTAATCCACTATATTTTTAAACTGACGTATTAAATTTGGATATGCTTATCTCCAATTGATATAAGCACCTTATCAGTTCGTGAACAGGTTTTTTTAGGCATTAAGGTTTGTTCAGAAAAAGCTGATATATGAATGCATATTATGTAGGATATCTTACCGACAGCCGGGGGAGAACAGACATACTACCGGAACGGTAAAGGCTTAAAAAAGTAATTGCTGAGAGTAGACATCGACCGCAGAGGCTTAATATGCTGGTTACCCCAGTTGTATATAACATATTAAAACAAGCGGATTTTCCTTAAGGTTAATAGGTTAAGGGTAATAACCAAATACGCTACAGGAGTTGCGGATATCGCTTGTGTACATACAATAAATAAAAAACAAAAATAATATTTTTGTTTAATAATCATTCCAGTTTTTATATTTCATTTATGATCTTGTAATGTTCTTTTTCGATCAAGTTAGATAGGAAGCCTGATAAATAATCTGCTCTGAACATCTTATTCATATTTGAACTCTTATCTGATTTCATCTTACCAAGAAAGTCTTTGAAGATGTTAAACTATTCATTACAACAAAATATGAAACAGAGTTCGTAGTGGTAAAGGAATAAATCCGAAAAGGTAAATAAAATAGATAAAGATCTTGTTTGGATCCCGTTTTGTAAGTAGGTACAGTCAGTTGAGACGCAGTCTGAAATTCCTACGACATTATCCACTTTTCTTTACATTATCCCCTTGAAAGCTTAATGTATAGCTGCCTTGCAGTTTTCTTGACAAGCATTTATCTCTACTATTTTTATTGTTTTGAATAATTGTATCGAAAAAACATCATGACCATAATCAATAAAATACAACATATTAATCATTGTAAACATTATAATCACGATGATAACATATTTAAGAAGACTGACATACATGCGTGAAGATTTATTTATTCTACGTGTGGGGAAAAGCCCAGGACAGTTAATGCGGATAAGCATGATCCCATCTTACCAATATTAAACCAACATAGGTTCTAACTCATCACCGATATACTTTGTCATGTCACTAACTAGCACTTCTATAAGGTTCTGAATGGACATGCTAGTATTAGTAAGAAAAATATCAATATCAGTCATGATCTAGAAGGCAGGGCTTCCAATAGTCGTATCCAATCAACGTTCAGAACGTGTCGCGATATAGCAAACATTCTCGTATAAATTAAGTATTGAACAAATTTTTATAACAATATTTCTTTTACTTCACTTTTATTCCCAGTCCCAATCTAAAAAGCTGCACCGTTAAACTATTGTTTATGATAAGGCTTTATGGATTTTATTTTATTGACTAGGTATCTGATTTTTGAAGTGAATGACAATCTGACCTTTTTCGACTAACATTAATGCCTAAATCAATTCTTACAGGGGCCTGGGGAGGCATATCAGGATCAGAGCGACGTCCAAAGCGTAGGCGACGAGATGGTGACCGCACAGATTTGCGAGCGAGTGCGTGACCGCCAAGTGCGTCGTGTTGTGCCAATAATGCATAAAGCCCGCCTAATGCATCCCATCCAGTGCGACTGTCGGCTACAGCTGACGAGCCTGTATTAAAGAATATTTTTATAAGTGAAAAAGTATATAAATTCAAAGGAAATAATGCGAACGGGAAAAATAAAATGGAAATTATGGATTACATATGTCATTGCAAACGATGACCGATAAAATAATTTTATACTGCAATGTCTTTTTGTTGACCTATTACTGAAATATCATAAATATAATATACTTTATATAAACTAATCTTTCGCCAACAATTGTTGTTTTTTTCAAACGTATGTAATATATGCTACTACTAGTAACAGATGCTGTTAGTTGCATTTTAATAGTTACCACAATGTATGAGAAAAGTAGACAATTATGAGACACACTGGTTTATTTAATTTAAAAAATGGTATTAAACACTTTCTCTCTTTTGTGCAGTGTAAGATTAAATAATAGGGTAATACTTATCAAAATCTACCTACTGTATTGGTCAGGTTTAGGTTTTCTTATAATAATGTTATGGTACCTGTACCATCGCAATTTTTACTAAATAAAAACTTCATTCTCTTATTTTTTATTTACAACACAAAAGAAATTGTCTAAATTTGATAGACGTCTAAACCTCCAGTCTCAATCTGCAGTTTGAGTTAATCTCAGATTGTAATCACCTTTATTCCCTTGGGAGTTCTGGCTTTGCTCAGCGAGAAAATTACGAACACTTTGTTTTTTCAAAGTGTGCGTAATTTTCCCGCTTTCAGTGTTGCTATGTTCAATAAATATATTTAACATCACCTTTGTACGAAACTTTCCATCGAAATCCATTGAAATATTAGTTAATATTTCGATCTTCAGATGGCAAAATCTATTGTTATATTTATAATACTGGAAACAGATTTATGAAGTCACGTTTTTCATTATAACTGTTGGGAATTTAAGGTGTAAAGCGTAAATCTTTTGTATCCCCTGCTTTAATTTAACGATATAATTTGTGACAGTATTTGCTTAAATACTTTATATTTATCTTACCACGAATTCGCCCACTTGCCCGTTCGTACCTACAAATAATTTTAACGACCACACTAAATATAGAGAAAATATCCATTGACGTAAATCCAAACTCCTTTATCAAATTCAAAATTCAAATTAAAAATATCCTTTATTCAAATAAAAATATTTAAAATTTACCAAAGATATATTAAAAAATTGACAATTTGTTTTGACAACTTTAAGTGTTGATTTTACTTAAAATTTTATCCAGCTGATTTACATGCGGAAATCTAGAATAAATTGCATTTCCAAGTTACCGTTAAAATACAATTTTAATTTTGAATAATAAATTCAAAAGCATCTTATTCGTTAACTTATTCGCTTATTATCATAATGTAATATGCAAATAGTTCGTTAAACCAACTGATTTCATTAGGGAACATAAAGCTTATTCCCGTGGTAAGATATATTTCGGATATCTACCTGTAAATGATTGGTAATTAAAACACTTTAAGAATATATGTACATTAAAATATTAAATATAATAAGTAGTTCAATGAATTGTTATGTTATATAGTTTTTAACTATCTTAGCTTTATCTAAAATAAAAACTTACGGACGGAACATACATGATCGTGATACCATTTTTTTTTTCTTCGTGGATAGTTTATTGGATTGAGAACATAAATATTAATAATATTTTCTGTTATTTGGTATTGGTTTTTGACATCAAAGGCCGGGCACAAAAAAATAATATAACAATTTATATTAAAAATGGAGCTTATATTTGTAGTAATCATGTAACAATTAAATCCCATTATAGGTAATCTCTGTTCAAGGCAAGTATGTTAAGACAAATCATATGTTAAAAAAAATTAATAATGTATGTATGAACTTATATTTTTTTATATTTATTATTATTAAAGTCTCTCACTATAAAGATTAAAGAAAGAATAGAATTTGAAGACCTGAAAATGTTATAATATGGATGATTCGAAACATTGAACCTTTGTGTTGCGAAGCAAGTGGGGAAAATTTATGGCAATCGTAAAATTTAATAGGTAATAGTTACTTCGATTATAAAAAACTAAGCATAAAATCAAATTTGGGGACCAGATTCGTTTTTCGTCATCTAAAGCATAGATGGAAATTTTAGTTATATTATCTTTGAAAAATATAAAATATGATGAATTTGCAATAATACATTCAGAAAACGGATGAAGAAGGATAACAGAAAATAAAACACTTCTGCCACTTTAATGTAAATTGTTTAAATAGTGGAAAATATATAAATGCACTCTACCTTCATACGACGAAATTGCCTGCGCAGAGGATGTGGGAAATATGCAAATCGCCGTGAAGCCGTAAATTGCCAGAGCAAGCATCGTGTTTCTGGTCATATCTGAAACAAATAGCGTACTTAATACCGGACTATTAAGTATTTAGCCTAAGATAAAAGGATATTGTACGATGTTCAAACCTTATTGTGGTCAAATTTAACATAGCTTTGCCAAAATATTTTATGATATCAATTCTAAATTTACGCCTACATCACTTTAATAGAAATATATATTTACACAATGTAAGTCTCAATAAAACTTAAATATATTAAAACAAGCTTTACAAGCGACTTCGTGCGCGTCAATCTAAGATTGAAAATACCCTTAATTATTTACTACCACGTTTCTGAAAAATGGGATTTTTAACTATATAAGCACGGTATATCTTTTTTGTACTAAATTTCATTAAATTTGCTCTAGCTGACTATAGCCGTGTGGTATCCGGCCGAATAGAATAGACCACCCTCTTTTCTTACCGAGGTGTCGTAAGAAGCGAACAAGGTAAATGCCATGTGGTATCCGGCTGCATAGAATAGACCACCCTCATTTCTTACCGAGGTGTCGTAAAAGGCGACTAAGGTAAGTTGACGGCAGGCAGGCGGCCAGTCGTTTAACATGTAGCCAAATCATATCACAACATGTTTGTAACATGTTGTGCCGACCCCACTTAGAGTGGGATAAAGGTAGGAGAATGATGATTGCTCTGACTAGGCGTGACAGACAGAGAGGCAGTCTTTCTCGTTTATAATATAAGCTTGTTTGTAACTGTAATATCAAAGTCGTGATGGTCGAACGGTTTTAGCACCTGATTCCTGCCAAAGTTCAAAAACTTGATGAGAGAATTTAGCGGAAAAAACATTAACTGATAACACATTAATTCATTAATTGTAATAAAATTAATTCGTAATATAAAAATGATTTAATAATGAATAATAGTTACGTCAAATGTTAACTAACACCAGTAATAGAACACATTAATAATGTACGTATAGCAAATGTAGTGCTGTTAAATAGCAACGTACAGTAATGAATGAAAATAACTATTTATTTATGAGATAGTTTCGGGCCTTAAATCACAATACAGCTGTAATGAAAAGAGGCGGTCCGAGGACAATGCAGTACTGCTTAAATATTGAAGTTCGCTTGTGGCTACGTTACGGTATTGTAAGTGGTTATTTATTATTAGTTAGTTTTGATTTCAGAGTTCTGACACATTATTTCCGTGGATATTACAAAAAATGTTTAAATTGTAGTATAGAATATTCGAAGCTTCAAATAATTTAAAGAAATCATCATGTATATATAGTGATCATATTCAGTTGTTATCAAAGTCTAGGGTCTTAGGTACCCTAATTATAAGACTGTACGGGTGTCACATTCGATATTATGCCGATAATACCCAATTAAAAGGCGGAATTGTTATATGACTGGTATTCGATTTTATGATGATTTAAATAATCTATACAAAAAAAGTAACCAAAATACTACAAGTATTTTGGTTACTGCGATAGACACAATAAAACGTTTTGTATGAGTAAGTTATCACCGCGTTCAACAAGTAGGGCAATGGCTATGGTGTCATAACATCCCTTTGCGCCACCATCGCGCGCGTGACGTCATCAATCACGCTTATCAGCTTATCACGGTCTGGCAGCAGGCTCATAGAATGCGTAGCGTTTTTCGTACCGGATCTAACTTGTGTACAGCTGTACGCATCGCTGACTGTGTATTGGGCAGTATAAATCAACTGCTATGGAAAATGTATTAATTTTATCGATCGATCGATCGATAATCGATGGTTATATCAAATTATAATTGACTGACCCGTTGGTGTAGTGGGCATGCTTTCAGCTTCGCGGGTCACGGGTTCGATTCCCGCCGAGGGTCAACATTTTCTATAAACAATTTGTTGGTTCTTCGAGCCTGGGTGTATTTAAATATGTTTTTAAATGAATATATGTATATATTTACCAGTCGTCTGTCACCCATAATACAAGTATTAAATTACTTACTTTGGGGACGGACGACCGTGTGTGAGTCCCATTTATTTATTATTATTTATTTATAATGGCTTGTAACCTTTTTACAATATTAGATATTGAGACGATTAATATCATAATTAAAAAATAAAGCGTTGGTGTAAATCAAATTAGTATACTACCATTATAAATGAGAAATTTCTTTCTTTGGCCTTTCACGGCCAAACACAGCTACAGTTGGATGTAATTTTTACTTTAAGACCTTCCAAAGAGTTGGAGATTTAAATTGATTCGGTCCTGCAGACCGATATATATTATTATATCGCCGGCAGAATTATATATAATAGTTACGAAAAGTAAACCAAGTCCTTTAAATAAGCTTTTTAAAACAATATATTATTTTTATAGAGATCTTAAAGGAAGATGGATTCTTCAGAATGTTACATGTTTTAATGTTTCAATTTGTATCATATAAATTATTGCGCAGTCAAGAAATGAGTACTTACGTTTTAGTATTCGTGGTTATGAAAAATGTCTCGAGCATTTACATACTTCATGAAAATGCTAACTAAAGTTTACTACCTCATATTACTACCACGTCTGTTTTATGTTACTCATATCTTATTTTCCGCAGAATTTTAAAACTGAGTGGACTTTAATTTACAATTACTAATATTTTCAAAATAATAATAATACTCGTTCGATTCGGCGCATTAATCTATAACGTGGTGTAATAAAAATACTTTTAACCACGAGTATATGATTATGTACTTAACCAAAACTAAGTTTAAAGTAATGTTATTTCTATATCCATGTAATTTGTTACTAATTCTTTTCCTTTATCATCAAGATCTTGCTTTTGGGAACTATATTGTTCCACGTCACAATCGACGTACAAAATCTTTCAACATGTATATATTTACATTATCTTCAATATTGCATCGGAATCGATGAAGCACGCATTAATCGCAACTTTCGTGATCTTGGATCAAGAAACTTATGGGAATTTTTGCGGCGCAATTTGGCCTACCGCAGTGTATCTGTAGCTTTATCAATAAGGAAGAAAGTTATTCATCATTATGATATTACAATAAAGATATACTAATCACAACAATACTTCAACTATTTCTTTATCAAAAGAAACTTTCTTTTTCTCATGCACAACTAATTAATATATTGATCAGTCCTATTGCGGTTATTAGCCTATCACTTCAGTATAACATGCAGTCAGTATCATCTTTATCGAGTTTTAAGGGGAAGAAAATTATAACCATAAAATTATAATTTCACCACTTAATGATGGTACTTATATCCTAAAAGTTTTTATTTAACTTGACTGCTATGTATGTTTTAGATATGAAGGTGGAATCTTGCAAGTTAAATTTGACCCACTTCCCGGAGTCCGATTGAGCTAAAATTTTACATATGGGGCCTTTCTTGATGACAATCCATGTTTCTGATAGGCATGACCGAATGCTGCTGCCAGGATTGTCTCCATACGAGGAGGCATTTTTCAACGATAAACAGTATAAACAGTAGGGACAAGAAAATTTGTTAAAAACTTTTTAAATTGACTTGTTTTGTCATTATAATGTTCAGCTTATACAATTCAAAAATATTACCTTCTGTGGACTGTTTTTTAAAACAACTTAAAATAGTGAAGTCTTTAAATTGAATATCTAATCCAACTTTGGTATTAGAATTTCTATGCGGTATCCACTTTCATTAATAGTTCGGTTTGTGCCATATGCCACCTATTTCTAAACCTTTGATCCGGGTATAACTTTCACGACTAATGATACTATGTAAGTTGCAGTTCAGGGAGCGTGGGGACAGTTACTAATTACATAGAAACCTAGTTAGTTGTTAGTCTAACTAATTACTTTGAATTAAACAAATAACAATGTAACATCTTGCAATCCTACAATTATTTTCTTAGTTTCTGGGAGCGGGTAGTGTTAAAATTTTAATATGGCATTGAAATGCTTACAAACTGTAGCCTGGAATATTTTAATAATCTTTATTAAGTTTCCATTTCAACGCGTATATTGTCATACACGCGTAGACAAAAATTAATTGTTTAAATTTTAATTTTGTAATTCTCGTTGTTTCTGATATAGCCTTCTTTTGATAATGATAAGTGGATATTCGAAAATTTCCGAAAATAGCACGAGTCTTTGATCCTAAGTATCGATGTTAATGAGATGCTTATCTCAACATGAACATTAAGATTTTATTTCTACATAATGTTGAATCACTATAAATTGTGTAGTACGTTGCACGGTATGCAACAACCATTCTGAGGTAGATGTTCCCTATTTCAATAAAGAACTCCTAACGCAGTCTCTTCGAATCTATTGTATCCGAAATTGCTTGCTAGTAACGTGTTCAAACGAAATCGCAAACATGCTATATAGCTCCTGCCAACCTTACTAAAAGCCATCACTATGCCATCGCAGAGTACAAATATTTAGGTATTTGTATAAAGATTTATTTCCCTGCCACTGATTTCAATGTTTTAATTGAAATTATAGTAGACAATATTTTCCGGTAGTATACGTATAACTGCTACTTTTTAAAATAAATTTAACACATATCGATTCTAAAGGTAATTTGACATAAATGAGTGCAAATGTTCGGTTATGTCAGAGTCGAAATAAAGTGTTAATTTATATTCGAATAATTATAACCTTTTTACATTTAAGTGAGCTGGTAACGTTATATGACCTAAGATCTCTTTACTTTGTTTGGATAGAAAAAAAACGGTATAATGATGAGCAAACAAATATTCAGAGTTTTATCGATTTCCGTAATATTCGTTTGCCACTAGGATTAACAAAGATTTTCTTGTTTTGTTTGATTCTATGAATAAAACTTGGAGTTTGTTTTAAAACAAATACCACAAGTATTTTTGTTACAATCACATAACCAAGTTACAGGAAGGTTATGGTGGAATGTTGTTAATAACGTAATCAGTTTACACAAGGTTTGCACGCATGGTCAGTGATTTGTCACATCAAGCAGTTTGGCCTACTGATGGTTTGACATTTTATTTTTCTCAAAATAGCAAGCAAGGTCATTAGCGAATGACGTAACAGTTTCGTTTATAAAGTACATTTAACAACATAGGTTTTTATTCTTGTTTTATATGACACTAGCAATACGTGCGGCTTCGCCCGCGTGAAATTCAGTGTTTAGCATATTATAGTCGCTCGAGTCTTTGCAGGAAACTGGCTTTCTGGTACCCTACACCGCTTTTTATACTTTTTCCCCCTCTAAACTACAATCGACCTGTTTGTTACTACCCCACTAAAAATTGTTGTAAAACGACCTCTTCCACTTAATTTACATAAAACCGTTATGTACTATTAACTTAAACCTTTCGGAGGAATTGCATTACCTTTTAGTAAAAACCGTACTAAAATCGTTTAAGTATATTTTGAGAAAATCGATTACATACAGGTTTAGGGACTTTATTTTTTAATAAGTAGAGATATAGATTAGGAAATCTATATTGTTAATATTTCTTTAATACAGACTTTGTTTGTATATATGTTTAGTAAAGTAAAAGTAAAGTAAATCGCAAAGGCTTCGCGATTTTGTCGTGGAGTCTATCTCCTGATGATACTTCGGTTACGGGGCGAAACGATTGTTGAGTTTGTGATAGTGAACGTGTGTAGTGCTTGTGTATTGTGGTGGAAGTGGTGGAGGTTTGTGCATGTGTTTTTACGAATCCTGCACGTATCGGGTATGAAAATACGGATATTCCACTATCTATAAATATATTTAACACTATATATATTCTCTATTTATTATATCGCGGATTATAGCAAAATAATTTTATTATTACTTTTGTATTATGGATCTCCGCAAAGTAACGCCTAATTCTATAAATTATTTAAAAGTAAAGTAATGATACTATTCCACTGCTGGGCGTAGGCCTCCTCTCTCCGTTTCTGCAGAGAAGGGCTGGAGCTTAGATCTACCAAGCTGCTCGAATGCGGATTGGTAGATTTCACATATCCTCAGAATTGTCTACATATATGCAGGTTTCCTCACGATGTTTTCCTTCACCGAAAAAAAGTGTGATCAATTGCAATTATGATGTTATATATATGGGTATGTTTAACTATACAATTATTAAGCTCTATTATGTATGACGTTCTTTCTTAAGACATTCTGTGTACATTTATATATAAAAAAATAAAGTGAAAATAAAAAATACTTCTTTCTCCTTCATAAACTAAATGAAAAGTGCACTTTAAAATATGATTCGTATAGTGTTCAGTGATATATTTATGAGTATATGTCGGGTGGCCCGTCATGAGCGAGGGGTGAACCTGTCTCTTTGATCCGCCAACCGGCAAATTGGTTGTCGACGCGGCCAACGGCACCACTTTTACGAGCACTATCATTTACACTCAATTTTTTTCTAGCAGCATCTACCAAAATTAATTATAATGTATTAATTGACAAAATATTTCAACCTATGATACATTCAAAAAAATAATATACTCGAAACAATGTACTAGGCAATTCTTAAAAAAGTTAACATGTATTATAAGATAAAATATAGTTTAGTTTTAAACGTTTGAATTTGTTTTGTATATACATAAGGCTTGCGACCTTCGAGTTTGAATTCATCAGTTGTCGTTAACCGTTATTAAAACTCCACGCTACGCTTTTGATTTCCTTAAAACACTAATATCCTTAAGTAATATTTACATCTTTTAATGCGCATTACGGGAAATATGTTTTTTTTTTCAAAAAGTATTGAGGACATATTGAGGACAAGACGTTGCTCCTTGATGTAATTTTAATATCGAACAGATATTTGTCTATTAGAATGACACAATATCCAAAATATTCCACAGTTAGTTAATTAGTTTAAATAAACGATGTGAAAATTTTCGTATCAGAACACGAAATCACTTAAACCTGTACCTATCGTAAAAACACAAATCTCAAACAGAAAAGGTTAGCCACGTGTAATATTTGATATACCGTAATGATATTTAATAGAACATAGAAATTAAATTAAACAACCAGCAAGTAAAACATTGTTTACCACAAAATAACCACTGCTAGAATATCGAATATCGGTAGACGCGCAATATGAGAATATAATGGTAAACTTCAAATATCCGAACATCTCCCATATTTTATTTTGATAACAAATGATTTGCCTACGACTACAATATATTACCAAGTTAAATAAGAAATATAAATTGCTGTCAGTCGGAGGGCGCCCTCGACGGTGAAGGATATTAGCTAGAATCTTTACGTCATCATATTTACGTTACGTTTATTTACACGTTAATGTAATTTTGATTTTTCGTTATCTTTATATACATATCACTGTAAAATATTAATCAATCCCTATCCATATTTACTAATATTATAAATGCAAAGGTCTGTTTGTGTGTCAATCCGTCTGTTAAGCTTTCACGGATAATTCGCTAGAAAAATTGATGAAATTTGGCACAATTAACGCTTATAAATCAAGAACTAGGACGGGAATAATTTCCCGTTTTACGTTCACGAACATGGAATATAACGCATATTGCATTATTAACGGTACTTAAACCTTTAAGGTAACACGGATGAGGTCGCGGGTAACACTAATCATATATAAATAGTATTCACCCGTCTTAATTGCAGATTATGTGTAAATGGTGATTTTTATTACCAATCAGGCTTACAAGTTCAGCCACGCTTCACAGGTAGAAATTCGGAGTATCATCAAAAAAAATTGTTTAAAAAAGGTCGTTAAGGTCGTTTAAATTACCTGGTTTCTAATTTACAACAGATTTCAGCGCGCTTAGCCGTAAAACCAATTTATTTGATAAATGCGTTACGGTAATGTCACATATGCTGATGTTAAACGGAAATTGGAAAACTCAACTTCGATCATTTTATTATGATAAAGAGAACGCTGAGTGAACCAAATATAAATACATCTATGATATTATAAAACTTAGCGGGGCGTATACAGGGAAGAAGAATGAGTCATACGAAGCAAATTATATAAACAACTTTGATGTTTTTGGTACAAAAGATAACAGAAAAATGGTAGAATATTTGTGTATAATAAGAAATCCAATAAAATTCTATAAACGCTCGGAATTATATTATTATATTTACAATAAAACCGTTTATAAAACATTCGTTTTTTTCCGAATTGACGATATGGTGTTACCCCTAACGGCTTTAACACCGGCACTATGCGAGATTAAACAAAAAAATCGCCAAGAGTGCGAAACGCAGAGTAGATCGCAAAAGCTCGTCCGGAGTCGGGGAACATAACCTTAGGGTTGATCCCGTTGACTAGACTTCGCCAAATTTAAACTAAAATTATTCTTTATTCAAGTTGGCTTTTACAAGCATTTTTTGAGTCAAAATAATGAAAGTATTATTTTGCTATAATCCGCTATAAAAAAATTGAAAATTTTTAACGCGGATTATAGCAAAATAATACTTTCATTACTTTTGTATTATAAACCTCTGCAATGTAACGCCTAAGTCTATAAATCACCTTTGAATCGTCAAATTATAATGAAGCTGCTTCTGAACTGGTTCTGAAAGGTCCTCCTGAATTTTCTAAATTATATTCATTATTTCTTGATGTAATGGAATAACAATTCATTTTTCTGTTAATATACAATTTAAGTACCTATAATTCTCTGAAAGTTTTTATTAGTTGAGATAAAATTTATTCTAATAAAAAAAGTTATTTAAAAAGAATCAATAAAGTAGACCTGGGGTACGCATAAATCATTTAAAAGGTCATTCACCTTTCGTCAAATCTTCCCTTCGTTTAAACACAATGCAATTGATTTCGAGTCGTATAATATTTAGTACAGTATTTTTCAAATTTTGGATAAATAATCACCTTTATATTCATATTTTATTTATACTTCTATCCGGTTAAGTTCTTATTATGATTAAGTTGAAACGATTTGCGAGCTGTAAAGCAAAGAAATATTCGACATAGGAAGTGAAGGAAGCAATCTCGTTTTCCGGAAAGCGGACTTAACAAGATATATTCATGGAGTGAGGTACAAACAGATACTGTGCCATCGATCGCACGGTATTGGCGACAGATACTCATTTAGGGAAAAATTGCAAATGTCCGAATGTCCCTAATACAGTTCTGATTTAAACACTTTGAGAGGCGCATATGGGTTTTCGAATGTTTGAGGTACGGTACTACATTTTCTTATACAACATCATTAAAATTAATGTCGTTCTGCTTTAGATACACGTGTACAAAAAAAACCGAGAAGGAATTGGTACAAGATTCAGCCGTTTATTCACGTTGTTTAATGAAAGACATATTTTTTTGATGTGTAATAACTTTGTTTCGCCCAAGTGTTAAGATACATTAAAATTAGACCGTTTGATAAAGGAGGAAAAATAATTTTAGATACATGCCCTTGCTATCATATTTAACAGATTTTGTAATTCAAAATACTAACTGCTAACAAACAAAAAACTTGCTGCCAAACCACAAGTGTTTACTTTACAGAGAATTGTATATAAAAGTTTATTTGAAACAAAAACAATTTCCAGAATTTTATCACGTTTATTTGACATTGCGAATTTGAAAGCACTGCTTGTATTTTATTAAGGCAGGCTAAAGTTTTGCAAATGAATACTTTGGCTAAGTGATGAATATTAATCATGAAAGAACGTTTTCATAAAGTTTTTGATTGATTAAAATAACATTTAAGTCTGGTTTATAAATAAGTTCAAAAGTTTTGAGTGGGTTGTCTCGTAAATTTTAATCATTGTACGTTTACTGAATGTTTCCATAATAGAATATTTACAGCAAAAACATTTCGAAAGATATAAATTCCCTACAAATAAACTTAAAGATAAAAATAACTTTCATCGTAATTTTATATATGCAAATGTGTCTGTGTCTCTGTTACGCTTTTAAGACTTATCCACTGGAGTATGAAATTTGGTACGATTAAAGGTTACATACTCAGCTTACATATAAATTAGAAATCCGCGTTTTACCGGACCGTGCAAACACATATTATATAATTGGCCCTCAATTAATTTTTCGAGACCGACTTCGTGGATTCAACTAATAATTTATATAAGAAATTTGTATCTCATATATTATATAACTAATTGTTTTTAGGCTTCAGAAATCGTAATATATCATTGTTAGGTCAAGCGCCTTAATTTAATTCAGAGCAGGGCAATAGTGTTAATCTGAAGCGTAGACTTATCTCGGTACTCCAGTGCGAGTTCCCGGGATTTGCGGAATTGCAAATTGTAAATATCTTCAAAATGCGTATTAAAAAACTGATTAGCCCCTGCTCAAGGCTTTAATATGCGAATTCTCATAATACTAACAACACCTTCAAAACCCACTTTATGAGCTGTAAAATGATTTATTTATTGTTTAATGCGAGATTCTAATATAAATAAAATATATTATCACTACTTTTCAGTTTTATACTCATTAATGTCTTTATTTATTATCTTACTTTTTTATATTCATGCTTAAGTAACCTACGTTCTAGGAGTAGCTATTTTAGGTAAATGTGTAGAAATTAGAACGAAGGATACCAATAATTTGTTATCAACCCTAAAATCAAAAAATTACCTCAAGTGTTCCTTTTATTATTATTGGTATTATTTTTAATTTAAAATGATTGTTCATGAAGTCAGAGGAAGAAGAGGTCAGACAATACAGACATACTTTCAATAGCTGACATAGATGTGCTGTGCTATTTTATTGGTAGAATTTAAAGTTAGGATTGCACATTACTGGGGTTCATCCAGTCACGCGTTGATTATTCTAGTGAAATTCTGCGGCTTCATGTTGTAGACGCCATTTTAGTGAAATTTCTAACAATCTCACAACAAATTCTATCGTAGTGACAGAATAAGGTGGACGTGTCTTAAAATTAAAAATTTAAATTTAGATTTAATTTAATTAGAGATATTCAGCGAGATCTGAAAGTACGTAAAAAATGAACATGAAATATATTTATAAAATTATTCTTTCTTTCTAAAGAATAATTTTCTTTATTTTTATAGTACTTTTTATCTCTCGGTGTGACATTTATTTTATTTTTAGAACACAATTTAAAATCATAATTATAATACGGTACACAATTCACACTAATTTATCTATACGTGTACATACTCGTATGTATTTGTTTTAAAATATCTTTCATTGCTTTTCCTCAACTGTTTTGTTTTTAAGTTATAATTGTGGTGATATTCTGGTAATAAATAATTTAACTAAAAATATTTGAATTAACGGATAAAAATATCTATAATACAATATGATTAAAAACATATACGAATGAAAACCATGTTTATAATAACAAATGTTTGGTAATACTTCGTTAAACTTAAAGCTGTCCAGCTCTTTCTTACGTTGGAAATACAGTTAAAACCCTAGTACTCTGAGGGGCGGTTCTGTGGGTAGTAATTCAAATGAAGGTTTCGTTAATGTAATTTCGGTCTCGTTTGGGATTATTTTACTAAATGATTCTGACATCTTCAAGCAATGGGTTCTGATTTTTATATTAAATTTAAAAGGAAATAAGATTTTACAGTAACCATAAGTAATTTTACAATTAATTAATAATAGGAAGTTGGAAGGAAGGAGTGTTGTGTGAAAGTAGATATTTTATATGACGAGGTTAAATTGTATACTTTCATTGCGTATGCCTCATCTAATTAATAAGTAAAACAAACAACCAATAAGTTTTTTTTACAGAATAGAATATACTTTATTTAAATTTAGATGGATAAGTAAAGGATAAAATGCAGGAAATAGCTTTATTGATAGAAGTTGCAAACAATTTAATAAACTGAATTCAGAAATTGACGTTTTTGCCTCTCCCTCTCAGAATTTAAACTAACAATTAGAAATTTAATAAATAATTACTCATTCAGGTAATTTTCGTATATTCCTTCTCATGCCGTCAATTAAACAACTTGTTTGCTATTGTTTATATGTATTTTTATTCATAGGAAACTGATAATGGTTTAAGTTATTTTTAATTGTATTTTACTAATAAAAGTTTTTGTAACACTGTATGTTTCCAAAATATTTAAATAAATAAATCAGTAAAAACTAAATATAACTAAGCTTTAGATTTTGTTATTCTTTCCGTCTAATCGGTAAATAAATATCAAATTAAATGCTTTGTCTAAAATATTACATATTTGTTGTTTTAGTATTAAAGAAAATAATAAATAAATAAAGTCTACATCTATTTTCTAAATAAACCTATCTATCGAGTTGTATATAAATTAGTGTTCCACAGTTAAACATAAATATATCCCAAACATCTTTTTTACAAGCTATTCAAAATATAAGTAAAAGTGTTGCGAATTCTGTTCATACTTCATTAAAATGGCTACTGATCACGGTCTCGTTTCCTGTCCGTCATCCGGCGGGACCGCTTGTTACGTCTCATGAATAATCCACATTCACGGAAATTTAATTTTTATCACACCGCAACTTCAACATGTTCGCTTCACGAATAATTTTTGTGCCTCAATAACGAGCAATATTTTATTTGTAATAATATCGTTACGATGACGACTTAATGTAATTTTCTAAAGATACCTTATCACTTGCAAGTCGAATTGAAGAAATACTAATAACCTATAATGACATGCCGTGTGGTATCTGACTGAGTAGTGTAGACCACCCTCATCTCGTACCGAGGTGTCGTAAAGGGCGACTGAGGTAAGTAGACCCACCATGTGGTATCCGGTTGAGTAGGATAGACCACCCTCTTTCTTACCGAGGGGTCGTTAAATACGACTGAGGTAAGTTGACACAGGCAGGCGGCCGGTTGTGAAATACGTAGACATGTTACAAAAATGTGAGAACATTTTTGTAACATGTTGTGCCGACTCTACTTAGAGTTGGATAAGGGCAGGAGGATGATAACTAAGAACCTATAAGGATAATATTTATAATCAATTTATTATTTATCATTAAAACTATATATTAGACAATTTTCAAATTTTTATATCTTATAAAGCCAGTCTATTCGTATAGTTGAATCGTTTAAAAATCGTCATGCGAAAGATTATAAGATAATAGTAGAAGGATTTCAGTATTGGTTTAATTTATCTTGGTATATCCAAAAAGAAAATTTTTTATCAATTTCTTCAACAATAGATTTGTGAATTTATTTAAATTAAAATTAAAGGGTCTCTTGTACCTTGTAGTAATTCTACTGAACACAGAACTGACAAAAGTTTCTAATACTTTGATTCGTTCGTCTCAATACTAACCCTACACGATTTGCACAGTACCTCTTTTCATGAATATGCAAAAGACAATGTTTTACGGCGACGGCCCTTTATAAAACTACTCCCTACATACGTGTCCACCTAAGCAAACTATTTAGTTTGAAAAGTTTACTCAAGTTGTTAGGTGAAGAGATTATTTATCATTTTACTAGGAATATTCATAATCATTATTTAATAACAATGATCGTTTAATTATAATTTGTTATAACCTACAATAAATTTTCTTTACTAGTCTTGTTAGACGACTAGCCTGTAAAATTAATACAATTACGAAAAAATTAAAAATGTTAGTTCTTCAACAGGGCAAAACGTTTTACATAAGAATACTAACAATTTGAAGATACTTTGTACTCCCGTTCCTTTTTGCTTTCCATTATAATATGGGTTTATCATATCATCACATCTGTTCCCGACCATTTTCCAATCTCTTTCATTTTATAAAGTTCTTTCTATTCATTTAAAAATTAAAAGTTAGTAAACTATGTAAGTATGTCAAATAATATAGTTGATAAATGTAATGAAAACATGAGAGTTAACCGCAGATTAGAACGAACGTGTGAGGCCGCATAAATTGTGTGGAAAGGCCACTGCGACCAGCTGAAACCTTCGAAGCAAATGTTTGCGGTCTAGTTTGTCTGTCATAGTGTAATTATTATGCATCTGGTGGGTCATTCACACTTTAGGGGATGAAAAAGCAACACACTGAAATACTTGTAGTACATTGTCATTTTTTTATATTCCAAGGCAATTTAAATCAAGAATTTTATCGAACAACTAGTCATTTGTAGAACTTCCAATGCACCGTATTGTTGAGAGAGTATAAAATAAAAGACAAATAAAATAAATAATTTTAATAAAAAATAATTATATTGGTGGTATGAAAATAAATAATATATCGCATAAACTCCTTTCAAAAATTAAATGTGAAAATCTTCGTTAAGTATTAAGATATATTCAGACGTTATACAGGTGTTGGTTGATTGAATGATTCTATGAGTCATATTCCTTTATGATAAATTTTTTTAGTTGAATTACTGAATATTAGATTTATTAATCATAACCAAGAGATAGCTTTTAATATTATTTAGGATTAGATAGGATGAATTTTGTCGTGCTATGTATAAAGTATAAAACGCCGATAATAGTTATATGAGCTGTAAATTAATTACTTGTTCCAGTTTACGAGGCCTCCATATAATGTTATTATATAAACTCGATTTATGGATGCAACACCTCTAAGATGTTACCGACTAACGGCAAAATGCTCACTCAATATTCAAATATTTTTGGTAGGGATGGTTAACTTAAATTTATCATGTATTAAAGTTATATGACATGGTAAAAATAAACATATTTGTTTTAAAATATGAATTGTTTTTATTTTAACAAGATCTCATTATCGCATAAAATATTAACCTGATATTAAATATACTGTGTATTCCAAAAGATACAAGGACTACTAAGAATTGGATCATTGTTATATTCGCTAGGACTTATTTAATTCAAAAGCGTATATTTTTTCCTTTTAAAAGGAAATATACAAAGGGCAGTTTTGTCTGTGAACTTAAGTACTGAACGTATTGTGTCGTTCAGTTCATTTATACTCATATTGTATTATACCTATAAAATGTCCTTAAGCTATGTAATAGATAGGTCTTACCAGCATATTTATAGTGCCCTTACACAGTGAATGGTTCTATTGTGCGCAGTAGCCAAGTGTTTACCGAGCGGGCCTTAGGTAAACATTCATAATAGCGTACTTCAACTTTCTTTCAACGTCATTGTTCCCGTTTGTTCTATTACCATCTTTGCTCTCATTGTTACCACAATGTCAAACATATCTACACACAATTTTTCTGATGCTCATATCATTAGGTAATTTTACATGCTAAATATTCAAGTCGCGTTACCCGCACACTGAGAGTAATTGACCAGAGTCAGGATTTTACGGGGAATGAGTTTCCCATAAAAACTTATCTTTTTGATATTCACAATTCATCATGTGCCTAACAGTGAAGAAAATTATCGTGAGGAAAACTAAACCTCCGGTGAATCCCTCAGTTAGAGTAATTTTATGCAGGATTGCGATAGTTACAGGTGGCTACTTTTTAACTTTACTTATTAAATTTTCATATTCTAAAAATTAGTGGACTGTAATTTACACTATGCCATTACCAAGATGTTGTAACATTACTACCATTATAGATGATGAACAGACAAGTACCAGGTATTGTTTCCTCTGGAGGTAAAAATTACAAAGAATGAAATGAAAGAATCCAAAAAAAAAGAAAGAATCCATCCTAATTCATACTATCCACATAAAGTATAGACTTTATGTGGATAGTATGAATATGAAAAAAACTATTTTGAAATAACTCTTATTTCTACATAGGTAGAAATAAGAGTTATTTCAAAATAGTTTTTTTTAGGAACATCAAAATATAATATACCATTTTTTCAGAACTAAACTTAGCTTTCTTTAGTTTTTAGTTACTCCAGTTTAATCCGCTTATATATTTATTGAACTACATAAACTAATGTAAAGAATTGCGAGCAAAATATTTTGCCGGAATGAAACATTAGGTATTATCTTTAGTGACAACTGATAGACCCTTTATATTCGAATAAACAATGTTCAAGTCCTTATAAATATTTGCTATATGAAGGCCCTCGACGAAATTATTCGGTACACTGAATTCAAACTCATACAAAGGCAGTGATCCCTAATCAGAGAATAAGGTAAAAAGTGGACTTTCGAAACAATACGGCCACTGTCACAGAAGTTATTATAATATTCCTACAATATTAATGAATTTTATAAATATAATCGTCATATTATTTCAAATCAGATTTATTAGAATCTATTATCTTATTTATTAATATTTATCCGAAATAGCACTTTAGAATGAGCAAAAGTTTCCTAATATTGGACATAAAAAGATACTGATTAATCTTATGCCAATTGGGAAGATATAAAGCTTGGAAATTGTATACTGCATGAATACACGTATTAATATATGTAAGCTTTTCTAGTAAGAAAAACATGATTAAACTTGCATTACTAAGGGACCCGCCAACCCGCATTGTAGTAACAATAATAGTAATTAGTTAGTAAAGGTCTTTTCTTATTAAAGATTTCCTGATACTTAGTTATTTTTATATAAATTGGTTATTGCGACAGTCCTTTTATAGGTTTACAATTTGTAGTCGTGACTTTTTTCGTGTAAGTGTTTAATTACCCCTAAATTTGTACTGTTTCTAACGAAAAAATGGATATAAGATTCATCGTCATCATCATCATCGTTAATCAAGAAATCAGCTATACTCACGTCTTATTTTATACTATTATATTTTAAAAACCATCATCATCATTCTCTTGCCCTTATTCCACCCTAAAAAAGCTGTGCTAGCCCAGCGGTGAGACCGTGCGACTCTTTCGAGGGGAACACGTGTTTAAACCCGGGCAGGCACCACTGAGGTTATCTATTAAAACTCATGTGTCTAATTGATATTTGCAATTTATCACACGCTTTTCGGTAAAGGAAAACAACGAGAGGAAACCTGCATATCTCTAGAGAATTCCGGAGATATGTGTAAACTACCAATCCCCATTGGAGCAGCGTGATAGGTCGTAGCTCCAACCCTTCTCTCCAGCAACGAAGAGAGGAGGCCTATTCCCAGCAGTGGGATTGTAACAGGCCGCTACTTTACTTTACTTTACTTTAACCCACCCTAAGTGGGGTCGGCATAACATCTTTTAAACATGTTATTACATGCTGTTACGTGTTTGTTTACTTATTTTACGACGGTACGGTAACTTATCTTAGGCGATAGATAAGCGTAACCAGCTTACTTTAACGGGCTTAATTAAAAGATATCAATAGTAAAAATTGTCACTGACATTAAAAGAATGCCTCGATCGCCACGAAACTTTTCAGTACTATCCGGCTGGGTCTATCTAAAAATTTTAGTAAAATCGGTTGAGACGTTTCGGAATGTATAACGAGCATATAGACATACTTTCTCTTTGATATATATACATATAGAAATATGTGTAGTTAATGAGTACAAAAAGAATTTATAACTTTGTGTCTCTACTTTTCATTTTCAAAACTATTTCCATGCATTTCTAAAGGGGGTCCTCTTTCCAAAAGTGACACTTGCTACGGTGTCTCAGTATTTTTCGTATGGAAATGTCTCTTTTAATTGGTAGCTTTCATAGTGCTACGAAACGGCTACGTAGGTTTTAAATGTCGTCTACAACTCTTCAGTTTTTGTTTGTTTTATGCTACGTGATACTTCTGTAATTTTTTGTGTCTATGCAATTTTATTTACGATGTATTAGGATTTATTTGCCGCCGTGTGGTATCCGGCTCAGTAGAATAGACCACCCTTATTTCTTACCGCGGTATCGTAAAAGGCGATTAAGGTAAGTTGACCCACCGTGTGGTATCCGGTCGAGTAGAATAGAACACCCTATTTCTTACCGAGGGGTCGTAAAATACGACTACGGTAAGTTGACGTCAGGCAGGTGGCCGGTCGTAAAACCCGTAGCCAAATCATGGGACAACATGTTTATAACATGTTGTGCCGACCAAACCTTAGAGTGGGATAAGGGCAGGAGGATGATGATGAAGTAGGATTTATTATAACATATATAAAGACCCTGATGGATATAATATGTAAAAAAATATATATATATGGGACACTTACACATACGGTCGTCGATCCCCAAATCAAGTTATTTAATACTTATGTTAGGGGGTGAGAAACAACCTGTAAATATATAAATATATAATTTTAAATACATACTTAAATAACAATATACACCGAGGCTCGAAGAACGAACAAATTGTTTATAGAAATGTGGGCCCTCGGTGGGGATCGAACCCGCAATTCGTGGAGCTTTTTATTTTCTTTACGACATTGAATTTGCATGCATAAAAACACATATAATATATTATGGAAGATATACTTAATGAATGTCCGAACACGATATGAATATGTAAAAAATGTTTAATAGAATTGCAAAGAAACGTATTTATGTAACAAAAATATTCCGTTCTACATGCAATTATTTACACAATCGTAACAGTTTCAAAGAATTTCGTTTTGTTGCCAAGTTCCATTCACGAAAGATTGGTGATTGGTGTGAAAAGAGCATATCGTGAATCTCGTTTTCGTATCTCATAGAACACTTTATTTCTAATCCAGCCATTTCAGACCGCCTTAATTTATTTTTAAGAAGATTGCAACTTATCACATGCTTTTCGGTGAAGGAAAACATATTGAGGAAACCTGCATATATCTGGAGGATTCTAGGTATATGTGTAACCTACCAATCTGCATTGGACTAGTATGGTCTTAGCTCCAACCCATCTCTTCAAAAACGAAGAGAGTAGACCTATGCCCAGCAGTGGGATTGTAACAGACCGTTACTTTACTTTTTTTAAATCCATCCATCCATGGATTGAAACAGGCCGTAACTTTACTTTTTTTTAAAGTTGAAGTTAATTGCGGTTTACTAAACCGCTAGTCTTCATAGATAATCAAATTTTTATCAAAACTTAATAATAGTCTCAAATAAATGCGAATGTTAATAAAAGAAGAAACCATATAAGCTACTCAAATAATTAGCAATAACGTGTAAGAGACGAAAGCGATATACTGCGCCTTTTCCCATTACCGACGTGCTCATTCCGAATTAAGTCAATGCGTAAATTCTTTGATTAAGAGAGACGAGTCAATTTATTAGTATTGCGCTGTTTTACGAACAAACACATTTAATGTTATGCACTTATCTCACCATATAAAATTTCTTCACTTCACTTAAATTGTGTTGTATTCGTAATAAATTTTTATCCTATAAACCAGTGGTATAACCGTGAACATGTTCAACGATTCAAATATTTGTTAATGTTTATTTACTATTGGGAAGATTGTTGTTAAATATTTTTAAAAGATATCAAACATATAATATTTTAAAAGATATAAACATTCATCTCATCTTCCATTTTTCGTATTACCTATATAGATATTAATAAGTTTCAAATATACATATAATGCGTACACTAATTAAAACCTTATATTATACTCTATCTAAAATTCAAAATTCAAAATATTCTTTATTCCAGTAAACTTGTAAACAAGTGCTTTTGAATCTTCAACTCTACTGCTGTTCGGAAAGCTTTTCCTACCGAGAAGAGCCAGCAAAAAACTCGGCGGTTCCTTTTTTTATTTGTAATTCTTATTAGTTTTTATTAGCAGCTAAGTCTAAAAATACCAAATATTTTTAGTATTTTATTTTATATATTATTATATACTTGCTATATAATATTTCACCTCCTTGTAATGTTATTAGCTGCAAAGGCAAATGTCTCTTTTAAAATTCATTTCATTCGTTATACAAGGAGATAATGAGCGCAATCCTATGCATAATCTTCGTTACTCTAATTAGGTAGTTGTTATTCATTCTCAACACATTTATTATTATCAAAATGAACTTAAATGAAAGACAAAGAAAGCGTCATTACTTTAGATTAAAATTAAAATTTGATGTAATAACATGTAAATAAACCTGGCTTGTGTCAGAAAGAAATGAGACTGTGTGACAAATATCAAAAAATGTGCTATCGTTGTCTGACAGTTATTGGGATTTGGCAGTTGTATCATTATTTATCTAGAAATGACTGACAATAAGGTGTGATTCAGTTAACGGAAGGTTTTGCGTAATTTTTTATTGGCGCTGCTATGTAAAAAGTGATATATTGAAAAGATAACAAATTGAAAAAACAAATAAACGTTTGGTTTTCTTTGAGTTTCTCTCCTCACAGAAACTCGGTGGAAAGAGATAGGCCTTTAAATGTTCTATAAGTCACGTCACGATCTTATTAAAACACCCTTCGTATTATTGAACAAACAGCGAGCGTTCGACAACTTCATCGTAAAGTTGAATCGAGTAAACTGACGCAGAAACAATTAGATATTATCTGTTTTCTAAGTTATTATATAAACTTTATGCGCAAAACAAGTAACGCGATAAATTGAAAAAAAAAGAAACTTCGAACGCCCTAAGGAGTTAGGGCGTTCAAAGTTAGCACACAGTTTTAATTATATTTAGAAAATCGTCACTTGCCCAGAAACCTTACAGGTACGGATGTTATATCATTGTTCTGCACGTCAAATACATTATGAATGAGTGGGTGGAACCTTCATATGCAATGGACAGATTACAAAATGTCATGTAAAAATATTACTGCAATAACATTTTCTGCGTCTTGGGCCTCGTGTATTTTGACTTGAATTCTTTATATGCTTAAAATTGATATAATATAGCTTAGACGTTTATTATTAATAATAACACCAACTAGATAGGCAATTTAAAGAGAGGCAGGCATAAAATTTTAATTGATTTGTTGGTTCTTCGAGCCTGTGTATATTTGTATTTAAGTATGTATTTAAAATTATATATGTACACAAGTATTAAGTTACTTACTTGCGGGATGGACGACCGTGTGTGTCTCATATATTTATTTATTATTATTATTACTTATAAAACTAATTAACTACAACATTAATTACATTTTATTTCATTTACTTACTAAACTGATCTATTTTTGTTAACTAACTAAAATTGTCGTAGGAAAAAATATAAAAAACAATATATCTCTATATATGAATATAGGACAAACTGAATATAGAAATACTAACAATAAACACTTTATAGTGTGACTAATATGCACAAATATACATCTAAAGTTTTTTTTCAAACATAAGTATTTATAAATAAAATCAATTATAAAAATCAAGTATATATAAATTATATAAAGAACATAGGCTTGTTTCTTTCATCAATGGAATTAAGTTTCTAATGTTTAAATTTCATTTCATATCTACAATATTTTAATCAAGACCATGCTAATGTGATATCTGCGTCTATAGTAGAACACAACAAATTGACAGCTGATAAAAGCCACAGTCGCCGACATGCAATCCATTGAGGAGTACCACAAATCGATCACTGGTTTGCCTCACAACGACGTTCAACAGATATACGAGAAACATGAATTGCGTCTGCCTAAAATTGTGTGACTGATTAAGATCGCCTATGAAAAGACAGATAATGCATAGACAACAAACAGAAAGTTGGACTGGTTTGAATCGTATTTCTTGTTTACACAATTAATATAAATTTTTATATATTATGATTTGTTTACATATTTGACTGATATTTTTATTGACAATATTAAAAGATTGATATTTTTTCATACTAATATTAAAAATGCGATGTTTATGTGTCTGTTACGCTTCCATGGCTAATCCACAGAGGCGATATAGATCAAATTTGGTACAAAAAATACCGGGTTGTAAAAATATCTGGTCTTACTTCTGAAATGAGAGGAAACACATGGTACATAATCGATGCTTTTTTTAACGCGATTTTAACAAATTATTATTATAGTCGCCTTGGGAATTAAACCCGCCACTTCTGATCATAACGGTACGAACACGCGGTACACCAATGTAGTAGTAAAATTTTAATATGCCATATCTAACAACTTAGCAGTGTTCTTGGTTAATTATTGCTCATTGTATGTTGCTAAGCCACGTAGTCTATACTACGCTTAATATTTTCAACGATACATTTCATTTAAAAAGTTGAAACGAAATAGTTTTTAATACGGTTGAATAAATTAGTACTTATCCCTTACTAGTTATGCGCGAGAATTTATCTGCGCGAACTGTTTGTATCTGTTTTGAGGTATTAGGTATGTCCCAATGCAGCCCTGAAACTACCTCAAAACTTAATATCTGTCTATCCTTCTATCCGTCGCTCCGTTCACGTGCGAAAGAAGAACAAAACGATAAAAAAAAGTTACATTGTCTTACGTAAAATATTTTTAAATGTTTTAGGGGTGTTATACTTCAATGAATCGTTTTATCTTCCGCGTTAATTACGTAAATAACGGAATATTTTATTGAAACATAAACAAATGTAAAACTCGTTAAACAAAATGAGTTTGGTTTAACAAAATTAAACAGATTAAGGATAAAGCTGTGTAATAAATTGAAATGTGCTTAATTGAGGTTTGTCTGCTTTAGAGTTTTGTGGTTTGTAGAACAAATATTAATCGCAATTTTTTATATACTTTCATGTTATTGACTAACAAAGTGATACAATATTGATTTACGGTATATCTATTGGATTAAATAACAAACTCTAAAGAACTACTTCCATACTTTTCGAATATAACTATCGTGATTGGTATTCATAGTTAATGAAAAAAACAGGCTATACTCACGTCTTATTCTATCGGGTGAGCCAAATTAGTTTCAAGCCCATATGTGACCCTTATTAGCTCTTTACATGCGGCTTAAACTTTCACCCGACAAAATAAGACGCGAGTATAGCTAGTTTCCATAAACTAACTAAGCACTCTACAAATAAGTGCAGTTGAATTCTAAAAATAACAATGTTTTATCTATTTAAAACAATGAAAAATTCTTAAACAAGAACCAATTTTTGCAGAAATATATTTAAAATAATGTTATTATTACCCTAAAAATACCTATAGAAATAATTTCTTGTAGATAAAAAGTTTGTGTAACGAAACATCGCGTTATGAAAACATAGACGGTGTTCTCGTTTCTGAACGTAAACAAGTAATATTGCAAGCGCGTTCAAAGGGAGCATTTTAAATTTAAAATTAATATTTAAGACCTTATAAGTGTCATTGGCGTAGAAGCTTTTCTAAGTGCATATTCCATTGCACGGGGACCGTGCGTCATCGGCACAGTAAAATAATTTTATGACCGTCCACTCGGAGACAAAACGCATAATCTGTCCATAAAACTGGAGTTTATTATCAGCAACAAGATACAACCCTTTGCTTCAAGTAAACTACAGATTTAATCCGCAAATATTTAATTGAAATATATTATTAACAAGGTAATAAGATTGACGCAACGTTTATTATTAAATATTTGAATTTCGCTTTCTTTGTTAAAAAATATGTTGAAGAAAGACTATGTTTGGGAATTGCATTTGCAATAAGTAAATAACTAATGTCATACATACAAAAGCCCAGTGAAAAAAAAACACTTATTTAAGCTGTCGTCCAATGTTACCTATTCAAAGATAATGCTTACTTAGCACTTAGGCACAGCATCGTCAAATGCTCTTTCTCACATAACATTTCAAATTCATTTTCAAAGTATTTCTACGTGCTCGAATCAGAAACGGAAAGATCCGTCGAAAAACCAAAAAAGACATAGCTCCACAAGTGTAAGACATGAGTGGCTATGAAAAAAATTATTATTATTAATTATTAAGTATAAGTGTGTGTACTATATACTAGTACTCAATTATTGCTGTCTGATCATTACTTATTAATAGTTTCGGAACTTTGAATAAAATTATTTCATTAGAAATTCCCATTTTATAAAATTATTTCAATAACAATAAATAAATAAGTTGCTTTTGACAAAGCATACATTTTATTTGCAGACGTTGAAATATCGGAGTAGCCGCGTAGTTCCGTAGCAGCCCGTAGCTAATTCGTAGCTTACGTAGCACTGCCCGAAGAGGCTTTCAATCGGAAGAGTCGAGCAAACAGATCTATTCAAGTTTGACGTGCAATCTTAGGAGAAATAAAGCGACCGTTGTGTTTGTATTCAGCTCTGTTATTATACCGGTCAATAATTCCGGATAGATAATGTAGTAGAGAATTGGAGATCTACAAAAATACTACAAAAAAGCCCGCGTCAGCATATCCAATATTTCTTTTAGGTAACTCACAATAACTATGTTTTGTACTTTTGTGTCTTTTGTGACACACTGATTTCCACGGGGGAGAAGGCGTAGTGCTAGTATAAGTTTAATTTGATGAGAACGATTCGTGATGAAGGTTTAACAAACTATTTGTTAAAATTGTATATAAAAGAGTTACAATATAAAGATTATTTAAATGTGTGAGAAAAAGTAAAGTCGATTTATAGCTTTTATCGAAACACCACGTTATACCTTTGGATTTAAGAAAACCGTGTATGGTGAGATTATGTCCCTTTTATGGACTATGCAATACGCGATGGCTTACATCTATATTTTGAGGACAGCATACTACGAGTATACCCATTCTTAATTAAAGTGTAAAAAAATGGTAATTTGAAAGATATAAGACAATTACACATACAGCTGTCCATCCCCAAAGTAACTTAATACTAGTGTTATACGAGATAGACAACTAGTATACATATATGATTTTAAGTACATAATTAAATATATCTACACACAATCTCGAAGAACAATGAATTTGTTTTACATTGACAGGGTCGCTGCCAACAGCGTTAACGGTCTAGTCGACAGTTAAAACTGGTACGGATTAATCTATAATATCATAATAAGGAAACCTGCAACAAAAATCTTTGGACAGCAAAATACTGGCAATATATGCAATAGATAGATTTGTAATTGTCAAATTTGCACCATCGCCGCAGAAATACAAAATGCGGTTCTGTCGAAATTTAAATTTAGCTTGTGAGCTTTATCCAATATACCTGTACTTTTAATAACTCTGTGTTTAAAATATTCTATACCCACATAAGATTACAGAGGTGGGTTAGAGATTCCGGGAGATCCGTAATTTGTAAAACGGATTGTGTAGATGGCTCCGTTTGTACATATTTAATTTTTATTACCTCCGTGCATATATAATAAAACAGATTTCTATTATCCACATAATTGTGCAAATGTGTAGTAATCTTTCATATGTTAGTATATTTAAGATAAAGTATATTTGAAAAAAAATGTCAGTAATTGATAATTGAATTCTGTTATACGAAGCTTTTATTAGTTTATTTCATTTGCAACCTCGTGTATTTCTGTACCGCATTTTATTTCTACCATAACTAGTGTCACCAAAGTATGCTTATTTTTTTTATACATTACATACATGTGTGTACACACGACTGTCCGTCTCCAAAGTAAGTAACTTAATACTTGCGTCATGGGTGACAGATGATTGGTAAACATATACATATATTATTTTAAATACTTACTTAAATACATATATACAGACTCGAAGAACCACTAAATTGTTTATAGAAAATGCTGACCCTAGGCGGGAATCGAACCCGCGACCCTCGGAACCGAAGACAGCGTCACTGCCATTAGCGTCTAAATTTGTATCAAGCATAATTAATTTTGTTTTATTTTTTTAATTCTTGATAAGAGATATACATAACTATACTATAAATAAGTGAGGTAAATTGATTAAATATTTTTTCTAATATTCAAACATGACTTTTATATGTTCCCGTTAGTCTAATTTACTTCAAAGATTACGGTGAAGAGTAACTGGCCTCAACATTTGTTCTTAATTTTTAAAACTAATTTTAATATCAAAATACTTTGTTGGCATTTCATGACGTGTTTATTGCGAAATTTTTTGCACTAAGCTAACGAGTAGCGAATAAACGTGTTTCCGTAACATTAGGTAGCGTGAATCCTGAAGATAAAATTAAATAATGTCTAACACATAACCAGTGCTCTGTCACACCTGTTTAGCGTGTTCAATCGCCACTTGGATAGAGGTTATTAAGTAGCTTTTTTCCTAATTGAAAGCATTGACGCGCCCTATCAAATATAAATATTTTTGAATATCCGCTATATAATATATATTTTGAAAAAAGCGGGGATTTAAATTGTGACCAGATACTCATTAGATTACATTGTAATTTTTGATTTCTAAACAAATGAACAACGAATTGAACAACGTGACATCTCTTAAAAAAACTGCTTCCTCTCTTTTGCCTATTTTCAGAAAGCATATTAATTACCACATATTAATTAACAATTAATGTGCGGTTAATAATAAAAATATCAATATTTTAAAATTTATCAACGTTTAAATGTTTGAAATTCCTCTCCTGTAAAGTTGTGGTTTGATCACGTTGTTCTTGTAAAGAGGCGATATTTTACTTAAATATTAATATTTGAAAAGGGTGACCGCCGAATTTCTTGCTGGTTCTTCTCAGTAAGAGCACCTTTCCGAACCAGTCGCAGTTTCATTGTAATTTGAAGATTCAAAAGTACTTGTAATATGTAAAAAAAATATATCTACTATGCTATAGAAATTTAATAAAACTTAATTATTAGTTGACCGAAATATTAGCCATATCAATATTTGTGTAATGTATTTTAATTATAATGCTGTGTTATACTTTTATTTTTACATGAACAAAGTAAAAATAACTAACTCTAATTAAATATTTATATAATTCAGTTAAAAGTTTTCGAAATTGTAACCTCTGCAAAGTATCTACCGCAAGTTATAAATAAATTAACTCATTTCTATCATTTATATAATATTCGATCGTATAGCTGGCATCAACATACAGTTGTTTTGAACTGGTTTAATAGGATAGGTAATTGTAGAATTTTATTAAATAATAGTATTCTACCTTTTTATTTAGAAATAGTTGCAATTATATTAACTTTACACTTATTAAAATTTATCAAAACTGTTACATGTATAAAAATACAGATATATTGTATATTTTGTTCAAGATTTTTATTCGTAACGAAAATCTTTTTTGTAATGAAATTCTGCACGCTTCTATGACAATATTAAGTTTTTTAGGACTAATGGTGTTTTTTCACGAACAAATTAACGATATTTACAACGATAAATGCAGATTTTCTTATATCAAAATTATTATTACCGAACTTTCTCTGTTAATATACATGGCATTGTAATAATTATTGTTTTGAAATATTAAAATAATGCAAATTACGACATCATTTTATTGCAGACGTTTATTTATAAAACGTTCAATTACATTCCTAAATCTAGACTTTTTACACAATCTATATACCTATTATATATATAAATTGTCTTAGGGGATTTTTTAAATTTCTTTACACATTGCTCAAATATGTCACAATATAGATTCTAATATTTTCAATACTAAATATGTTTTATTTTTATGTAATTTTGAAATCTTTAATTAATACTGAGTATAAAAAACTTTCTTAACACGAAATATTTGATTAGAATTTTCCTCGCGTACATTCAATGAATATATTTTCCAAGCCACGAAACAAAACTTCTATGAAGGGAACTTACCTGACAAGCGTGAAGATATGGAGCGCGGGAAAGTGTCACTGAAGGGATAGTGATGTAACTCGACCGATATGATTGCCCGCATTCAATAACAAAGTTTTCAGCATCGCCAAGCTTATATAGGGCAGCGCCCCGCCCATTCCCGCCCTGGGGCGTTACTGCGACCATGTTAACTTGACATCATTATAGTTTTAGAGATAACTTAATTTAATATCTTCTTTGTATGTACACTTCAGTTTACTTTGACATAAACCTGAAAATACTAAGCAAATCTGTCAATTGGGTGTCACTAAGAATCAATGTAATGCTTGTTCTGTAACTATTATACATGCATGTGATTTAAATAGGCTAAAACTTTAATTTACTTAGATGCTATAAATACCACACAATGTAAATTTTTGCCAATATTAAAATTCAAATTCGTTTATTAGCTCGTATATGGTACGTTTCATATTTTTTAGCATAATATTCATTTTGCTTGATGAAAGTATGCAAATTATATTAATAATATGGCGAGATATATGTTACATGTACAATTAGTATAAATCTACCTATTCACATAACATCTCGTTTTATAAATTTGTCATATTACGAAACCATTTCGCGATTCCTTGCTGTTCCTTGTTCCTGTTGCTTGTGCACTACGAATATTGAATTGCATCAAAATATTTCTATATAATCTCTATAATATATTTATTTCAATAGACATTATAACGTTTTTATTTATTTGAAAAGGTATATAAAAATATTTGTCTGAATTATTTACTGAAATTGGTTGCGTTTTACTGGAAATATTTTATAGTTGAACATATATTTATTAAAACAATAGAAGTATTTGCTTGATGTGAAAGGAAATCGACAAAAAAAACTCGTTTCAGAATTCATAATTGTATAGTTATATTTGTAGAACTTGCACAACAAGCTATTTTTAACATAACTTTTCCCCTTCTAGATATTGTCAATATAACTCTGAATGAATCTCAGTGAATACGAATTCACCATTATATTTTGTGCTATTAAAGACAAAGTAAAGATTCAAACGATATAAAATCAGATCTGTAGAGGCCAAAATATGACCTCCACTACGAAACAAAAAAATACTGAAATAAAATACTGTATATCCGAGAATGAATAAGCACGTGGCAATATACTATTTTCATATTATTTGGTGTGCTTAATATCATATTAATTGCGTGACATTATTGAAATTAGAATTATTTTTATAATTATTATAAAATTAATCTGTCCATATTCAAATTATGGGTTGAAGCGTCCTCTCTCCTTAATCAGCAAATAAGAAAGATATATTATACAATTTATAGAAATAGGTGTTACTTTGCGGTGATCCATAATACAAAAATAATGTAAGTATAATAAAAGTAATTATAGCAAAATAATTTTATTATTACTTTTGACTTATACTTATACACGGTGCATCAATACAGATAACCAAATTACAAATATTCCAGAAATCCTTATTTCACATACAGCATTTTTATTGTTTTCATAAACGTAAGGTGTATGATGATTTATGAATATTTTTGATTACAAATGTTATTAACAACACAGTATGTGGACGTGGTTTTGAACTCGTAAGGCTCTCTACATGGAATGCTGGAAAATATTTTCTCTTAAGACTCGAGACTTTTATTGTTATTTTTTAATTTCTGTCACTTTTGCAGTACAACATACGTAGATAAATATCATATTTGAGAAATCACTTAAGCTATGCTTTCTACCACAAAATAGGTACTAAATACTATGTTATGCAGTATCCAGTATTGTACGTGAATATCTTACAAACTACCTAACAAACATGTACATGTCAACAAATTCAAAATATCCTCGTAGAAAACATACCGATTGGAGTGTCAAATTAATGCAAAAGTAGTCGCGTCAAAGGACTGTATTTTTAGAGGTGAAACTGAATAACTGAAGCGAATTGAAGTTCATTTGAAATGCTCTCGCGATGCAAAAATATGAGCTTTGCTATTTCCGTGTTTGTTTTACTGGTACTGGTGAAAGAAGTTTTTATATGTTCAAGTCAAAACGTAGCTTCAGCTAAACATTGTAGAAAACATTACAATTTAAGCATGAATTTTTTTAAGTAGAGACATTGTTAATTCCTAAAACTTATATATAAAATTCTCGTGTCACAAGTATTAGTAACTAAATACGAAACGGCTTGACCGATGTTTATGAAATTCTGTAATATCGGCTACTATCTATTTTTCGTGCTCCTAAGTGATAAGAGTTTGCCGCCCTTAACATTTAGTTTTTTTTTTGGACAATTTTTTTTTTCAAATGTACATTAAAAATGTCCTAGAAATAACTTATATGGCAAACGTTTGCCCGGTCAGCTAGTGATTTATAAAAGCAAGCGTTATTTTGCGGAATTCCAAAGTATATGATAGAAATAATTTGCTAATCCGCGTTTTTTAAGAAAATCTATGTGATGCTAAGTATAAGAAGCAGACATCGTTCACATACCTTATATATACCACGACACGCCACACATATTCACTACGACAATCGTTACGTCAACGTAACCAAAGCATCATCAGAATAGGCTCCATGACAAAATCATAATTTGAAATTCCCTGAGTGTAAGCACGTTTCTACATTCATTGTTAAATATAATGAGAAATTGCAAAAAAATAACTATAAATAACAATAACTTTACGAAGCATGATATAAGTATATACAATGAAGTTTTTTATGAAAATGGTAAGAAAACAAAATATTATATAGTACACATCACACTAATAACATCGATCTATACTCGTATCTAGAGAACACATTTAGTATTTTTGAATTTAAACTGTCGTGAGTGATATTCATAATTAATGTTGAGAGACCGGCTATACTCACGTCTTATTTCCCTTACGAGTTCCCGCTGCGATAGCGCCGCGTAAATAAGCTCATGAATAAAAGCCCCGTATGGGCTTGAAACTAGTCGGGCTCATCCGATAAAATAAGACGTGAGTATAGCCGGTCTCTCAACATTAATTAGGTAAACGTAATTACGCTTTTTCAATTAAAATTGTTTTAGTAGGTAAGCTTATTTATATATTTAATTTACTTAATATTCTTGAGTTAACAAAATAGAAGTAAAAAGAAAATGTTAAATTTCACCCAAAAGATTTATTTAAATTCAGCTAAGAGAAATTGTTATGTTTTTTGTTATGTTTTCCATTAAACGATTTACGCTTGATTCTTTATTTAATTTGATATCAATATAAAAACTTATATGCAATAATTAAATTTGAAACAACCCTTTTTAATTTGTAATTCAATTGTTTTGTCCAAAATTTATATTTACTTACAATTTAGTTCTTTTTAATGTTTTATATGGAGATGCAATAAAAAATGGGACTTTAACTAAACCTCTATTTATAATGTTTATTCTTATTTACGATTTATTAAGAAAATCTTTAAAATCATTGTTTGTTTCATTTAACCTTCATATATACTATGTTGGCTAGACATATTCATGAATCCAAAAGCTCTATTTATTGATTGCTACAAAAGCTTGTTTAAACTTTGCTGCATGTTTTATGTAACTACTATAATTTTTAACTTTTAGTCGAAGTTAGTACATAATAATTAGATGACAGTAAAAATTTATGTTGTGATACTGCTGTTTTGCACACTAAGATTTGTCCGTCGGCTCAGGTGGCCTGGTGCAGTAACCCTGCCTGTAGCTCCGGGGTCGGGAGTTCGATTGCCGACGAGCTTGATTTGGTATATTTATGTAGTTTAGTGTAATTTGTTTATAAATACGAGTATATATACATCTAAAGTACTATATAAGCGTCAAATGCGCTCACCAGAAGATGATAGTACCATTAGCCATATTTCCTTAGTTTAGATATGATATATCATATACTGTAAAGCTAAATCACGTACCTAGTGGATACAGTTTTTACGAAAATATCCTACCCCTATACGCTTAGCCGCAGATGTAGAGGCAACAATTAACTTAGCATTTGTGTAACATACACTTCGCGATAAAACTCGTTAAAACGTGTAAAAAAGTATACCTTGGTAAAAAGTAACAAAAAATAACATTTTATTCCCATTGTCCACTTCAACAACATTTCAAACCGATAGTCAGGACAATAGTACAAACGTGAAACTGCATCGTATCTCACATGAATACTACAAACAAGTTGAAAACTGATGAAACCGAACACTACGTATCTCTAAACAAAGAACATAAGTAAAGTAGCGGCCTGTGACAATCCCACTGCTGGGAATAGGCTTCCTCTCTCCGTTTCTGGAGAGAAGGGTTGGAGCTAATAATAAAATAAAGATAATAATTAATTATTGCCTTAAATATTAAGAAAAATATATAAATTTAAATGTGTTCATGCCAAAGTATGAAAAAAAGAAATAAAATATTTGTATATATTTTTTAGTTATATTGCATAAGTTCAATAAACAAATTACTATGTTGACGTATTATTGAATGTCGCCCAATGTATATGATTATATTAGTATGAGAACAGAATTGCTGCGTGTTATGCCAGACATATGTTGAATTAAGCTTTAAAGTATGCAACGTGCTTGCGTCACAACACCCTCATCAATCAAATGTGTTAGTCCACTTCAATGATCATGTGATTGTTTACGTAAAAAGCAATTAATGATCGTTTGCCATTATTTTAGGCAAACAATCAAAGCCAGTAATTAAAATCTATTTAAGTAAAAGTTCCGTTTACAATCAAAGCCAATTTATTTGTCAATATTTTCATAGGCATTAAAAAGGCTCTTCGAAAATAAGACACGAAGAAGGATTAGTCCTCTTTAGTCCACCATATATATGTATATCGAATAACGGAGGTATCTAAAGTATTTTTAATAATACAAAATAAATACATTGCGCAGATTGTGATGTAAATTTGATAGGCAAAAAATTGCATACATAAAATATATATATTAATAATTAATAATACACCCGTTGTGTTATTAAATATTAATATATAATTAAATCCGTGCTGCGTCCAAAAGCTCATACTGCTGATATAAGTATCGATTTCTTAAAGCGACGGAGCTTTAACATACTTGCTCTACTTTGATTATAATATGAATCCACATGGTTTGAGGTTTAGAATAATACCATAAAGTCACTGAAATGTATTTATTTTTGCTAATAAGACATAGGAGTCATTGCCTTTTCAGCAGTGTCTGAAATTTACTGAACGTGACTATCTATAACTTACGATTCATTGAATATAAGAAACTGATGTATTTATACATGTACAAATATAGACTTTAACAAAATGTTTTTACTGGTTGCTTGAATCCAAATAATCAATAATCACAATTCCCAGTGAAGAGACCTTACAATAAGATTTTGTATCTTAACAAGAATCTCCTAAGACCTAAGTATATGTATAAACCCTTCGCTATTAAACACTACTTCTTTATCTTTAAATAGATACTTATTCATAACTATTGCATGTACTTCTTTTATCTTATTTTATAAAAAGCTGACCTATAAGCAGGATTTAAATATAAATTGTTTTCTTGCAGTGGCATCACGGCATTTGTAACTATTTATATAACAATAAACGATTAGCACCAATGGGTTAATTTGTTCATTTTTCGCATAAGAATCATTCACTTTGCAAAATTTTTTCAGATTGTTCCATCAAGTCATACTCACCCACTCACTCAATAAATACTCGAATAAATATTCTATCTAAAGAGATTGTATATCTCGCATTTCTAGTAAAACGGCAATGGTATTTGCTGAATTTCTCTATTTATTTGTCCGATAGGATTATTTGGTGCTAAAAGGTTTTTAAGATGGCGTGCGTTAGCTGAAGTCTGCCTATAGTACTTGACGATTTCCATAAGGACATAAAGTTATTGTTAAAGTTAGGCGGTCAAACTGTAGTTTAATGATAATCATAACTTTTCTGACTTCTTATATGAATTGAATTTTGAAGAATTGAAGAAGAATTGAAATTGGGCAAATTATAACATGTATAATCACACTGTACTAACATAAAAGTAAAAAAAGTAAAGTAACGGCCTGTTAATATCCCACTGCTGGGAATAGGGCTTCTCTCACCGTTTATTGGAGAGAAGGAGCATTGGAGCTAAAACATACCACGCTGCTCCAATGCGGATTGGTAGGTTACACATATCCCTAGAATTCTCTAGACATATGCAGGTTTCCTTCACCGAAAAGTGTGTGATAAATTGCAAATATCAATTAGACACAAGTTTTGATAGAAAAACTCATTGGTGCCTGCCCGGATTCGAACCCATGTTCGTCTCCAGAGAGTCGCACGGTCTCACCACTGGGCTATCACAGCTTCCACAGCTGTACTAACATAATTAATTTAATTTATTAATATTATATTGTTAGTAAAATTATAACTTTTTGTTTATATTGCTCTTCAAGGTATTTTATCAATTAATCTTTTGTTAGTATGACAACGATTAAAGTTACCGAAAGATTAATGAACTAAGAGAGTTATATATTGGAAATAGTAAGATTATTACAATTTTTGATAAATCGTTTTATTGAATTTATTATACTGCTTGTAATCATATTCCAAATAACTAAACGACAATCGCACCAGTTAAATCGTTGTGAAATATTGTTTAGAACAAACACTTTCGACTACGACTGACAGTTTTAACAAATGTTTAAGGCGATACTTTTGAAAACAGATGTTCATCATTCTTATTGTATCAGACTACACATAGTAATAGTTTCAGATATTATTTGATGATATCAGATAAATTTACGTTACGTGCATAATACTATTACAAATAAAATAAATGTTTTCATTATTTTTCTATATTATAAGTCCTCACACGATGCTTTCATTTTCCGCTTAACATTGCGTATTGCAGATATCATTAAGCACAAGTTTTTGTATTAGACCAGCCTGGTTTTACAACTAGGTATTTCAGGATTTCCCTTAATAAATAAAGCGTGTCATCATTGCGTTCTATAACGCTCTTTAAAATCATTTTTACTAACAGATATGTGATACCAGAATAACTTTTGTAGTGCGCTATTCCAGTTTTGCCAAAGTTATTTTAAAATGGTTGATATGTAAATGTTCAAATAAATCTTATTCAACAATTCTAATCTGTTACTTTATTACCGAAGAATCTGGATAGTATTGATATACCCGGATTACAATAACCTCTATGCCTATGATATCGTTGTCCATCGGTGGGCTAGTATTGCAAATTTTATATATTTGTTTTAACCGATAGTAATTCTATGTTATAACGATACGTATATGTTTTCTAAAACACATTCGTAACTATCAACCCTGAAACATAAAACCGTGATTTAATGGATAATAACTTTGATCCATCAAAACATACATTAACCTTCTTACATTAATTATACGTCACACATAATCTTTCTAGAAATATATTTCTTATCCAATACCCCTTATGATCGACTATCCAGCAACAACAATAACCTACTTTGATTAATGTATCAAAAGAAATTATTTATTCTCGTCTACACGTGTGAATCTATGTATTTTCACGATAATCTATAGTTACAAAAGCGTCATCATCGTCTCGGCATGGTGTAACAATCCCAAATTAATATACTGCTATAAATTAAGGCAAACGGATCATAATAGCCCATAAACAGGACAGCTAATTCACCCATTACGTACTTACCTACTTAACAAAATATTACTAACTACGAGTACATATATATTGAAATTGGGAAGACTGTATCGCTAATGGTATGTTCTCTAATAAAACCTTACGTACAATTTTTTATAGAAAAAAGCGGAAGTCTGTTTGTCTATCTGTTACGCTTTCAAGGCTAATCCGCTGAACAAATTTTGATGAAATTTGGAAAATTTCTAATTCCTTTCCAAATATATAAAAAAAACCCATTACTTTCGGGAACAAGATGAAGTAAGAGTAAGTTACATTATTTAGAGTACTTAGACGCTTAAGTTGGTGGGAACTTATATTTTTAAATTGACTTCTCTTGCTGGATTTTTAAGTAGGAGCAATGTTCAAGCAGTTTATAGATTAAATCATGGTTGTTCCCTATAAATAGGATGTGCATCCAAGCGGTGAATCTGCATCGATCTGGCGAGAACACGCCGTGGCAGCTATCTCGACCACCTCAGCTTCGAACTATTTTAGAAACCCATTAACTTTGTGAATCATTTAAATTGTCCCGGTAACTGATATTGGCGTATTGAACAAGAAATGTTCTGAACACTGTATTTGCTCTTTTTTTTGTTTTCCTCAATTTATATATTATAGACATACTAATATTATAAATGCGAAAGTCTGTCTGTTATGCTTTCGCGGCTAATCCGCTTGATGAATATTAAAAAATTGTCTTAATTAAAGCCACACCTACATAACATATAGAATAAAACAATTCCCGTTTTTCTTTTAGTAACAAAGGTAGTACACATTACATTATTGATTAAACACTGAAGTTGGCATGAGCGAAGCCGTTGGTAGCAACTAGTATCTTCGAATATGGACTTGGACTGCATTATTATAATAACCCTGAGGTTCGATTGTAATATGAAGGTTATAGGATTATATGTTCCCTTAACAATGTATGTGAAGGGCGCTAAGATATACGATGCTCTCAACTTATTAGTGATAAAGCTTTTGCTCGCGTTGGGCCGTTGTATCATGTAACAAGTAGAAAATTAAACTTAAGTTTAAACGTACAAAGTAAATTTCTTTGTTAAATGGATAAAAATTTTCAAATCCTATATTCTCATCATCATTGTTGTGTTGCCCTTATCCCACTGTAAGTGGGGTCGGCACAACATGTTACGAAAATGTTGTCATATAAGGCATATAAGGCATTTATATGGTCATATAAGGCGACTAAGGTACGTCGATCCGGCTTTCGTTAATCCAATTGTTTCCGGCTGAGTAGAATAGACCACCCTGATTTCTTACCGAGGGGTGGTAAAATACGACTAAGGTAAGTTGACTGGCAGGCGGCCAGACGTAAAATACGTAGCCGAATCATGTGACAACATGTTTGTAACATGTTGTGCCACCCCACTTAGAGTGGGATAAGGGCAGGAGGATGATGATGTGTAGTGCTTCTAGCGAGGCTGGACCACTGCTTACACCTGTATATAGAAGAGGAAAGACGGAATTACTGATCGCAATTAGCCGTTATTATTGTTAGGAGTGAGGTATGGAGCCAAGAACTATGTAAGTATTTAAAAACCTTTTCTGTTTACTGGCCCGTTGGTGCAGGTGGCAGTGGTCGCTGGTTGGATTCCAACATATTTTAAATACAAGTAACCTAAGTCTAATCTATTTAAAACCAAATATATATTTATTTGCCAGTTCTCTGTCACCTATAACACAAGTAATCATTTACTTACTTTGTGAACAGACGACCGTATGTGAAATTGCATCTTTTATTTTTTATTTATTGTCTTATGTATATTTCTGTTTGTGTATCATTTAACATGTATTCCCCTTTTTTATTATATGTACTGTATAAAATTGTAAGGTTATAATTTTATAGTTTTTAAAATAGTTTCCATTTAACTATTTTAATATTTATAAAGGTCTTTATTTGCATTATAATGTTTGGAGTAATAAAATATATGAAATCAATGAATGAAATGAAATAAATAAATAAAAATGGACCATCTTGAATGGATGAGATGTAAGTTATAAGCATTTTTATGCAGGATACCTGCTATCCCCGGGAAATATTAATTTCATAAATAAGATGTAAAGGGTCATCCTCCGGCCCGGTTATCGTAACGGTATAATATTAGAAGGTTGACATCTTGAAAAATTGATCCGCGTGAGTCTTGTGCTAAGTGGGAGAGTTTCCTACTTGACAAGTTATTTTTTTACGTGACTATAAAGAGACGTTTTTGTGTTATTAACATGAATAGTAAGTTAATTAAATTAAATATGGACATATGTATATCATTTTGTCAATTTCATCGTTTTGTATAGTGTTTACGTTACTCAAATTTAAATTAAATCATTAACAGGAAATATATTTCCGGGTGTTAGAAATTATTTCGAGTTTGAAATTGATAGGACAAAAGTAAAACTGAATTTTTTATTTCATTTGAAGTTTATAACCTATTAGCTGTACGGTCACGCGTTGCTGGGGCTCTGTCTGGTTTCGACTTTCCCTCAAAGCAGAACTCAAGAGTTAGATAGTCCGATCCCCACCAAACTTTAAACTTTAATGTTATATTAAAATTGGTCTACCCGTTTCCGAGTTTATAAGGGACATACAGACAAACATTCATTTTTTATATAAGATTTTCAATATCATACAAATATTTTTTTTCTGTTCACCCTCGCTGCGTTAACTTAATTATATGAAATTTTACATTACTCCGTGCGCGGAATTCGCCTAAAAAGAGGAACAAAATTTTAATTAAATAAAATTTAAATAAAATTTTGATAAAATATCTTCTAATATCTTTCATTATCAATTTTTTACGTAGTCATGTTAGCATTTAATTTCTTAAATAATGTTATTCGCTGCAGACATGCCTTAAGCGTAAATCTAATTAAGCATTGATATAATTAGATTATGTAAATTAAAGCAAACAGTTTTCTTTGATCAAAGGAAAGATTTTGATAAATTGAAGACACCTAATATTTGTTGTATATTAAAATTAGACGGATACTCACAAAGTGCGAAAATAATTTCCCTTTTTTACTAAAATATTTGTAATTAACCTATGGGAAACTGTAGTTATATTAATAGATTTTGACCTATAAAGATTTAAAAAATATAAAATAATACCTGTACCCTCTACTGCGTTCCCGTCGATTTAAATTATAAAATACCTCCAATGATGTACTATTTGCTTTTTTTTAAACGGGAATTTTGTTATTCCTACATTAGACCGTATTAGCTCTAATAGTACCAACTTCTATCAATATTGGTTGGTGATTAAACCGCTACACCTTAACACAGAGGCAGACTTTTGCATTTATAATGTTAGTATGGTTAAGAAATAAAAAAATAGAGACAAGAAACTGAAGACAGAAAAAAATCCGTTTGTAAGCGTTATACATTACAGTACAGTACAGTAGCGGCCTGTTACAATCCCACTGCTGGGAATAGGCCTCCTCTCTCCGTTTCTGGAGAGAAGGGTTGGAGCTAAGACCTACCACGCTGCTCCAATGCGGATTGGTAGGCGTAGTGGTAGGTTACACATATCTCCAGAATTCTCTAGAGATATGCAGGTTTCCTTACGATGTTTTCCTTCACCGAAGAGTGTTTGATAAATTGCAATTACCAATTAGACACATGAGTTTTTAATAGAAAAACTCATTGGTGCCTGCTCGGGTTTGAACTCGTGTTCCCCTCGAGAGAGTCGCACGGTCTCACCCCTGGGCTATCACAGCTCGTTATACAATATATTATACATAAAATTATCAAGATTTGAAGTTTTATGTTAAATGTAAAATTTTCTTGACCGTACCATAAAATATTTCATAGAAAAAATATGAAATGCAAATTTCATTAACCTAAGATTAGGACTTAAAGTTAAATCGAAAGTGAAGCAAGATTCTTAATGATTGTAGAAATTAATAAAAGTTTTTTCATTGACGTGTTATGTCATATCCTTTACTCTCTAACAATCGTCTTTAGGTAAACTGCAATTGCCCATAAGAAGTGAATGATGCATAGTAACAAATAGGTATACTACAGTATCATATCATATCATGACTATAACAGGAATTCGTTTACTATACCAATAGACATTTAATGCGTACTATTTTCCATGCAAATGGTGCGTTTGATAATATTACCAACATTCACTTTAGTAAAAGGTTATTTTTATAACTTTTATTTGTAATAAAATTGAAATAACGTCTAAGGGGTTTTGATTTTTAACATGCCTACTTATATATTTTGAAAAGAGCAACCGCCGATGACTTTCTCGATGACTTTTCTAGGTATGGGCATTTTTTAAATTTGATAATTCTTTTAAGTAACATAGCTATTTACTTGATACGTTTAATGGTGCCATCTTAAATTTTGACGTCATTAAAATAATCGTAACAGTGAAAACATAAGCCGTCCTCCAGATTATTCGTTTTACTGTTTGGATATAAAGTGTTTTACAGCCCATTTCGATTGTACCATTGACAACTTTATACGAATTTGGTTGATGTCATTATCTCATTATACTGAACGTCAAATGTAGCTTCGTATCGTAGGAGTTAATTTTTACGTTTACTTGTAAAATAAATGAGGTAAATCCTAATAAATGCATATACTCTTTGCAATCGTCTTAAGAGATTAAAACCATCTTTTAGATGTGATAAAATTAATAAAGTGAATTAATTGAGGAAAGATGGTCGATTTTTTTGTGTTAGATAGATGTAAATTATTTTTAATCTAGTAAAATTTTAACAGAATTTATTACTATCATTTCAGTAATTACGAATTCAACTGATCTGATTGCCTAAACAAGGTTTCCTACCAACTCGTTTCTGGTGCGGGGTCTTCATTTCGACCCCGGGGCTGTCAAGTCTATCGAATCTTCGATCTTCTCATTTTCTGATTGGATCACGCCGTTACACTCCGATGATAGTTCTCTATCTTGTAAGATTAATAAATGACGACCAAATTCAGGTTTTATACGTTATCAAAATATTGTCAAATATCAAAATATGATTTAAAAAATGGACGGACAACACTAAAGCAGTCGGTCTATTAATGTAACCTGTTTATTACAGATTTCCAGCTAGGCCAATGTACGAGATTTTTAGATCAAAGTGCGGGATACAGTAAAGAAACAGATTTTATATTAAAATATAATAATATGCGATATCATAAACAACATAAAATAAATTTAAAATATTCATATACAATCATATTACAGTATGATTGCATTACGAAGATATAATTGTGTACTATCCAGTACAGTGATTATACCTACCTATGTATGTATTATCACGTGTATTACTGGTCAATTAAGTTCTGCCTGATCGTAACACGCTTTGGTCGACATCATCGTTTCTTTATACTCGGTATCTTTCTGATTTTAAGTTAAGCCTTTACGAAACAGCCACATGTGGGAGAATGATATCAACCATAGTTATCGACGCTTGAATGATCTGCTATCCAAGCAGAGCAAGAGCATGATCGTTTTGACAGACCAAACGAAAAACTTTTTAGCCATAAACATATTTATAAGTCCGTATAAGTTAGGATATTATTAGCAAAATAATTTAAATACTTAATTTTTGATATCTACATACCAAAACTGTTTTGCTATAAATTGTCTCACTTCGTAGATTACTGGAAGAGATCTCTTTCAAAGGTATAAGTTGACCTTTGTACACTGTTTTTTCTATTGATAATGATTATCTTAGGTTTTTTTATGGTAATAAATAAATATTAGAATTATTATGGCAATAGAGCCGTTGTATAGACGCTTTTTACCTCTAGAAAATACTAAAATGTACTTTTTAAGTATTAACGTTTTCCATTCTAAAAAAAGAGGATAAAACGATGAGAGAAACAGTCATTAAATTAATAAAAGAAATAGTGATTAACGAAGGTGTAAAAACGAAAAGAAGAAGTAGGATATAAAAGAAAATAAAACAAAGCTATTTTGAATTATTTAATATCAATTAAAAAGAGCTAGGTATATCAGCTTTGACAAGACAAAAAATACAATCAAAATGAGTAAAGTGCGATCAGCGATAGTAGAACATTTAGGTTACATCTAATAAATACGATTCGAGACATACTCAGAATAAGGCAAAGGTGTCCACAAATGCAACGACAGCGACTTATTAAAAGTTGAAAGTACCTATATGCTGCATTTATTATGCTAAGCTCTCAAGCTAAATTTGCTTTTAAATTCACTGAGTACGCTCGTATATAGGCCCATAAACATATCAAAAATATAAGATTTACAAAAAAGAAAATCACACATCGCACATTTTTAATGTATACAATAGACTCGCTCAGCAATATATGAATATTTAACACAACTGTTTCAGAATAAAACTTGCTACGGTTCTAAGAGAGAACTCTTCCGCCAACATCAATCAATAGTTAGTAGGTAAGATTTAAATTTGGGAAATAAAAGGAGCAAGTTTTATTTGTAACGTCATAAACAATTATAAGATATATAAACAACAAACACATAAAAAACCTTTATTAACCTTCAACGTTTGTACTCCTTAACAAAATTCAACATCATTTTAAATGACATATGTTAGCACAGTTCATATATATAAGGCACTGGTACTGGTAAAACTAAATTATGAACTTTTTTTAGAATCTTAATAATTGCGATTAACAACAAATTTTTCAACAATTCAAGAAGTAAAAAGTTTTAATTAATTTTAATGACTAAACGAAAACAACGTGTTAATGTATATAATCACAATTTTTTTATATCGTATTAATATTTTAAAATAATATTAAACAGAACGCTTGTTTCTTTTTGTTTGTAACTAGCTGTTAACTAGACTATTAATGTTATGCCATTTTAACTTAATTGCGAGTAAATTATTAATGGATACATGGAAAATTTAAATTCAACGAGTATAGTAAATTGTATAGTTTTCTATATTATGATATTAAGCAGAAATTAAAGTACATATAGCAAAATTTGTTAAGTGATATTTATAAATAAAAAAGGTAATATGGCCACTTTACAACGTATTTAAAAATACCAAACTATACAGTCTATTATTAAAACTAAGTCCAGAAATAAATAATTGATACAGTTGTAATTTGTTTAAAGTGATTTTATATTCAATAACTTAACGTACTATTTATAAAGGCGTGGTTTAAATAAGGTAGGTATGGTTGAAAAAAGGCTTTCGTTTAAAAATGTATAAAACAACTGTGTAATTTTGATGCTTACGTATTAACGCTACCGCAGCTTCTGATTTGAAGTTCATAATTGTTACATCTATATATAAATAAAATAAATCACCGAATGTTCGTACGCTCATAACTTCCATACGACTGCGCCAAATTGGATAAATCTATAAAAAACAAACAACGATAGCTAATAGATACGAATTAAATCTTGTTATTTATCTATAGTAAACTTGTTAAAACGCAGCAACCTTATATATGTGCAAGAAGTTATCTTTCGATTTGCTTGTTATCTTGTTGTTTGATGATTTTCAGTCCCATAAACAACAAGGTTGAATTCGTATTTATTAGGTTAAAGTTGTTTTTTTTAAACTTATATTAAATAAATAGTTTCATTTTATATTTTATCATCAATAATGTAGATTTAGATTGTCCACACTTGCTAACCATCAAATTTCTGCCGCGGTGGCGTTAATATGTAAATACCATAATTTCTAATTAATACTTACCAAAATCAAACCTTCGTGTTAACAGATTTTTATAAGAAACGGATTTGTTTTGATGCAACGACAATCATAGGTGCAAGACTAACTGAAATAATGCAACAAAAATATAAACACTGTTGCCTAAAACTTCTTATCAAACAGAGATGAAATACTGATTTATAGAAGCAGGCGTTACTTTGCGGAATTCCATATTACAAGCAATATAACAGAACTAACTACTTTGCTATAATTTGCACGGGTTAAGTGAATGCATGCAAAGCCAATGTGTATGAAGCAGGCAAAATCTACGCACCTTATACATGCAGGACAAGCCACCACATGCACCCCAAGGCGCAATTCACCAGCAACAACGCACACAAGCAGCACACACACCCACCACCACAATCTCGACGATCGTTTCGCCCCGAAACCGAAGCATCATCAGGAGGATAGGCTCCACGACAAAAATCGTAATGATTATCCCATTTATGATCCCATTACGATTTTCGGGGCGAAACGATCGTCGAGATTGTGGTGGTGGGTGTGTGTGCTGCTTTTGTGTGCGTTGTTGCTGGTGAATTGCGCCTTGGGGTGCATGTGGTGGCTTGTCCTGCATGTATAAGGTAGTAGATTTTGCCTGCTTCATACACATTGGCTTTGCATGCATTCACTTAACCCGTGCGGATTATAGCAAAGTAGTTAGTTCTGTTATATTGCTTGAGAGATGAAATACAATACAATCGAGGAGGGAAAGTCTTTAATTGTCTGAATTACTTAAAGGAAAGCTGGTTAATATGAGTCAGCGGAAACCTTTCGGGCTGAAATGATACATATTGAGGTGATAGGCGAATGTAAGCAACGCGGTGCGATAGTCAAATATAAGTAGAAAGAATTCCCGCAACCATTCCGATCGGGTCATTCCTTCTACAAGCTCATGTCAACGCGGACGCATTAGCCTCTCGCACTGAGCGAGGAGGAACCTCTTCTGCTGTTCGTCGTACAAGAATATCACTTTCCCGGAGCCCGAGCTGGGAAACATGCCCAACACTTTCTTTTTAGCTGTGGGTATGTAGACGCCTTTGGCAACAGCCGTTGGAACTTCGGGAATTTCCGACCAAAGATACGTCCACACAATCTGATGAAAGAAAAACGACGGGCATCATATTTTGGAATATCTTGTATATAAATTAATAACACATTAATGAGCTTTTGGTAGCTGTATATCAAAAACATTAAAGAAAATAATGAATTTTTTTACAAAACTATATATTTGTTTTATTATACAGTTGATGTTTTGTACAAATTGACACGCGCGACGCGGAGCGACCGGCCGGATCAACGACCTTTGTGCATTCTATCGTTGACGCGAGCGCCGATAGTTAGTAACGTTTTGGATTACGATAAGACAGGACGCGCGCGCACCTGTATACGACCTTATTGTAGAACGCACACGCGTAATTATGCGTTTTGGGTGTGGTTTCTAGATAGTGCCACGACTGTATTGACTTTTGATATTGATATAAGTATTTAGTGACGCGTTTTAACCAGTGAAACGTGTGAGAAGACGAGACCGTCTGCGGTTTTAGTACGCGTTGGGATTAATGTTCCCCGATATGGGACGATTCAATAACGTGTGACCTTACGAAGGTTGTGTGCATACCGCGTGTTATTTGTGTTATTTAACCGATATAGTGAGGTGTATGCTCCGGGAGAAATAGACAGAACGTGTCCGTGGAAGATTGCTGAGGCGACCAACGGGTTCGGGAATCGGCCAAGTACATACAAGCGCACACACACACGTACACATATACACGCAGTTATTCATGAGGCCGGACCGCATACAGCTGACGGCCGCATAAGGTAGGTTGAGACGCCGAGACGACGGGCCCAGGTCTCGGAGGTTGTTTCATCCGCCCGCACGTTTGTGCGGAACAGTTGATGTGTATTTATTGTAAATTAAAAATTTGCGATTTATATATTTTGCTTATTACATATATTTAAACAGGAGACAATGTAGGTAGATTCCCACATTACCTATAATAAAAGATTCCAGAAGTTGACACCGCAAACATTTTAACCTGAATTGAACATAACAATAAAAAAATGTAGATGTTTTATTTTACCTGCCATCCACCGAAAACATTGTTTTTCTCTAAATAAAGCAATCTCTTGTCTGTACACATGACAACTTCCTTTGCTGGGATCACCCACACGTGTGCCACGTACGTATCTGTACTGACGAATTTACCCTGCAATGTAAATATTTGTTTTTAAAAACCGTCACATATTGGCTACCCTATCAATAAAATATATAAATGAACGTACTTTTTCAAGCTCGAACAGCATTTTGTATCCCTCAGCTTGCAACCTCGAGTAGGGACGTACGCCGGCATCTGCTGCTAAATAACGCGCGGCTCTGCGTTTTGTTACTTCCTCTGATAGATCTGCCGCTCTGTGATTTTGTAATTCCCGTGTATATAGAAACATATATTTTTTGTTATTATAACTTAAGTCTACTAAATATTTATAGACCATATTCTTTTATAGAGCGGTCAAAGTTATTGATATTAAAACAAAAGTTAATAGCGGAAACGTATATCTTTATTAGTATTGTTATTTAGAGCACCTAAATAGTTTATCATAAAATGATTTATAAGCGTAAATGACAAAATTAGCTCATCTACATTGGTGTAGAAATGCGCAAAAATCATGATTACATCAATATCGACAACAAACTAAAAATATACAATGGTTTTGTCAACAATACATCCCGTAATTCGGTAAAAAAAGATTACCGACTATATTTTTAAAGTTTTAAGATATAAAGTTTGTGGATCATCTGGGATTTTATAAAACATCGAATCCTTACTAAATGTATAATAATCTTGATATTGTAAGATGAACATATCTACAATAGATTCTGGAACTAACGCAAATACCCATTTACATTACTGTACGTAGTTTTTTACCATAAGCTTACGTATATAAATACTGAAATGATAATATAAGCTTCTACTGCGGGCAAATTTAATGGAAAGAATAGTTATTCTAGTATAAGAACAATCTCAATACAACACATATATTCTAAGTAAGCGTAATAAAACCTACTCATCATCTATCTACGATCTCTAAAGCCTATTTCTACGAATTCATTTTCATTCAGAACCTTCTGACGGAGGATAGAAGACCGGAAGTAAAGTCGACGAACCCGCCCACCGGTCTTACAACAAGTCCAACCGCACCCCGCCCCAGACCGCGCACGAATCCACTAGCGCCTCCTGACTGCGCACCTTCTAGCGGCCGGGTAACTACGCCGCGAACTCCCTCCACTACACCCTACCGTAACACAACTAACTTTTGCTAGAAGCTTTTTCAGCATTCTTCTAGTGTGGTTAAATTACTAACGCAATACATTATAGCCATAAATATTCATCTATACTTATTATTAGACAAAGTCCCAAAAAATTGTCTGTCTGTATGTAATCGATTTTCTCAAAATGTACTGAACGGATCTTTGTACGGTTTTCACCAAAAGATTGTGCAATACTTCCGGTTTAGGTAAATAGTACATATCGGTATTATGTAAATTGTGTTGAAGGATTTGTGCAGTTGTTAAAAAACTTGCTTGCTGGGAGCTTTAGTCGCGAGCGCTGCGTAAACCAGCCGAGATACGCTAAAGTAATGTACTAGAGAATTGTAGAGCTATAAAACTACTACAGAAAAGTCCGCCATAGCATTTCTCTATCTCTTATGGTTAAGTCACAATAACTAATATTATGTTTAAAACTAGAATTCTAGAAAAAAATTGTGACACGCAGATTTCCACGCGGGCGATGCTGCTGGTACAGCTAGTTGGAGAATATTTAACAAGCTTTCTTTTGTTTATATAAAGCAAAACCAAACATCATCATTCTCCCTTCCCTTACCCCCCTCTAAATGGGGTCGGCACAACATGTTACAAACATGTTGTCGCATGATTTGGCTACATATTTTACGACTGGCCCCCCGCCTGACGTCAACTTACTTTAGTCGCCTTTTACGACACCTCGGTAAGAAATGAGGGTAGTCTATTCTACTCAGCCGAAGTGAAACTACGTATATTCTTACAAGTTTTATTATGATACATTTATACTATTTATTATATCTCAAATAAGCTTTTAAGGCGCGACAACCACTAAAACGCAAACACTTAAAAAAAAATATCGCCCCATACGAAGAATAAAGTAACATGGTCTATGTATATACATATAACATGTAAGATTATTCTTGTATGTATAAAATTAGAAGTAGACCAAATTAGTAATAAGTAAGCTTATTAATATTACATTTATAATTAATATCCTTACATCCGAATCCCAAAGTAAGCAAAGGCAGAAAGTATATCACTGTATACAAAAAAACAAGCCGAGGTAAAGACTTATTAGAACTTGCTTTATTTAAATAAAAAACCAGCGTTTTACAATGAAGTTATTAAAGAAGCAAACACCACCCGAGGCATCATGCAAAACGAACATGCACCAATTTTTCACCTTTTAACGGCATCGAATGAACCGGACGCAAAATCGACGACACCTGCAGTTGGTCGAGCTACAAGCCCTACAGCGCCCACACCGAGGCCCTTAAAGAAACCTTCGACGCCCTGTTCTCGAGCGCCTTCTATAGGCTTTGTGAATACACCTGTGACTCCATCGACCACACCCTGTTTTAATTAAGTACGGCTTTGTTACATATCCCACGGAATTTAATTATCATCCTCCTGCCTTTATCCCACACTAAGTGGGGTCGGCACAACCCACGGAATTTAATTATCATCCTCCTGCCTTTATCCCACACTAAATGGGGTTCGGCACAACCCACGGAATTTAATTATCATCCTCCTGCCTTTATCCCACACTAAGTGGGGTCAGCTCGACATGTTAAAACATGTTGCCACAAGATTTGGCTACGACCGCCCGCCTGCCTGACGTCAACTTAACTTAGTCATATTTTACGACCCCTCGGTAAGCAAGAGGGTGGTCTATTCTACTCAACCGGATACCACACGGTGAGTCAACTTACCTCAGTCGCCTTTTACGACCCCTTGGTAAGAAATGAGGGTTGTCTATTCTACTCAGCCGGATAACACGGCAACTCCCAAGGTATTTAATATAACGCTTTTAATTTTCAAAATTAAACCTTAATAATGAAAACATGAGTTTCTGCAGTTAGTATTCAAACTTTATATACTTAATTTCAATAAATATCGAAACAAGAGAAGGAAAGAAAAATAAGATTAATGTTGTTATTCATGAAATTTTAAGTATACTCTGTTTATTGAATCTTTAACAACAACAAATAGAACTGTCTATGGGTTGCTATAAAATAATAAAATAATTAGAAATATGAATAACTCCATTATGAAGTGACAAGATTAGAGTGCGATCTAACAATTAAACGAGACAAAGAATTAAATATGACGATAAGTTCTAAATCGTAAAACTTTTCGGAACCGAAATAATTCAATTGTAAAAAATTGTCTTACCATTACGAGTCCCTTTCCGCTTCTAGCAAGACCTTCCTGTAAGTTGGCAGGTGGTTTGTTCATGTTATCTCTACGACGTCGTTGGTAGTCCTGTACAAAAAAAAAACTGTGCTAAATACACAATACAAAAATGGTAAAATTTTTCCTCGGATCGGAGTTAAAAGGTTAACGAAACAACGCTAAGAACTGAGAATTTTAAACGACTTTGCCGCGGTGGAAACTAGAATAGCAGTAAGCCCTAAAGTTGCGATTAAAAAACTTTGATTCAAATTTAAATTCAAAATATTCTTTATTCAAGTAAACTTGTAAACAAGTGCGTTTGAATCGTCAACATCTACTGCTGGTTCGGAAAGCTGTTCCTACCGAGAAGAACCAGCAAGAAACTCGGTGGTTGCTCTTTACAAACTAGTTAGATTTAGTCATTACAATCTTGTACAGGGTAGAGGAGTAGGTGTCTCCACGCATTTTTCTCATCTATATAATCCTCAGTAGTATAGTAGGCTTTCAGTCGTCATCCTCCTGCCCTTATCCCACTCTAAGTGGAGTCGGCACAACAAGTTACAAACATGTTGTATCATGATTTGGCTACGTATTTTACGACCGGCCGCCTGCCTGACGTCAACTTACCTTAGTCGTATTTTACGACCCCTCGGTAAGAAAGAGTAAGATCGGTAAGAGAGACTATTCTTCTCAAGCGGATACCACATGGTGGGTCAACTCACCTTAGTCGCCTTTTACGACACCTCGGTAAAAAATGAGGGTGGTCTATTCTACTCAGCCGGATACCACACAGCGGGTCGCTTTACCTTAGTCGCCTTAAGAGGCGACACCTCGGTAAAAAAAGAGGGTGGTCTATTATAGTAGGCTGTCAGTAAAAAGGATACAATTGATTGAAGAATAATTCTTATCACTAGTTACATATCGTTATTAATGTCTTGTACAGGGTTGAAGACAAGCTATATCCACGCATTCTTATCGTCTAGGTAATCTTCAATAGTATAATAGGCTTTCTGAATTAGCTTTTTTTTTGTAGTATTTTTAAACTGCTGTAATGGTAAAGTTAAAGTAGATTGTGGATTAATTAACTATGTCTAGGTAATAAACTTGAAAAGAGTGAAATGAGAAATGAGTATATAAGGGGAAGTATGAAAGTTGCGCCCATTATAGAAAAGATGAGAGGTGCAAGATTGGGATGGTATGGATAATGAGGAGGGATGAAAATCATGTGACTAAACGAGTGTTGGATATGAATGTGGATGGATATGTGACTAGAGGGAGGCCTAAAAAGAGATGGTTGGAATGTGTGAAGTATGACATGCATATAAAAGGAGTAGCACCAGAGTTGACGAATGATAGAAGAGAATGGAAAAGGAAAACATGTTGTACCGACCCTACTTAGAGTGGGATAAGGGTAGGAGAAAGAAGAAGAGTCTAGGTAATAAACTTACAAGACAAATTATTATATGGTCACGAACTGACTGACCACGGTGGATGCAACTCTGCCGATAATTTTGCCAAAAAATTTGTTTATTCCATACTATACCTTATCGAGAGATAGTGCTGCGAGCCCATGTCCCATCGCGCCAGTTATACGCGAAACGGCGCCCGCTGCGCCGCCCACTGTATGACCCACAAGTGATCGAACGCCTAACATCAAACCCTCCGCGAACTCACCAGGTCCTTGAATCGCGCCCTATATGAAATCAAATCAAATCAAATCAAAATATTCTTTATTCAAGTAAACTTGTAAACAAGTGCTTTGGAATCGTCAACTTTACTGCTGGTTCGGAAAGCTGTTCATGCCGAGAAGAGCCAGCAAGAAACTCGGCGGTTGCTCTTTTTAAAATATAAATCTTAGAACTAGTTACATTTATTTATTACTGTCTTGTACAGGGTAGAAGCGCACCTATATCCACACATCCTTATCATCTAAGTAATTTTCAACAGTATAGTAGGCTTTCTGTATCAGCCTCTTTTTAACAGTGTTTTTAAACTGCTGTAATGACCAAAATTGATTTCGGAATTTTATTATAGAATCTTATACCCAAACCCACAAACGATTTACGTACTTTTGCTAGGCGCAAAGCAGGAGCCGCAAGCTTATGTCGGTTCCTACTTTGTCTATTATATACATCACCTATCCTTTTTTAATTCTTTATATTTTTATGTACAAAAATTACGTTATTTAAAATATACTGTGAAGCAAATGTTAGAATACCTGTTTCCTTAAACTTCTCTCGCAGGGAATCACGCGGACTTAAACTGTAGATGCCACGTATGGCTCTTTTTTGTAATACGAAAATTTTTTCACTATCCGCGCAATACACACCAATTGTATAAATATATCTTTAATTTAACCATCATCATCATTCTCCTGCCCTTCTAAGTAGGTTTTGCACATCATGTTCTTAACATGTTATGGCTAGTTGTTTTACGACCAACCGCCTGTCTGTCAACTTACCTTAGTCGCCTTTTACGACACCTCGGTAAGAAATGAGGATGGTCTATTCTACTCAGCCGGATACCACACGGTGGGTCAACTTACCTTAGTTGCCTTTTACGATATCTCGGTAAGAAATTAGGGTGGTCTATCCTACTCAGCTGGTTATCACACGGCGGATATCTTCAATTTAAACAACTTATCAATATAAGTTAGATCGTGCCGTGTAAAAAACACATTACCTGCTAACTAATAAAAGGTAAATTTGTTAAGCAAATCAAAGAATATCTTAAACCCTTATATGACCAAACGATTGTTAAATATGAAAGCGGATATGTCACTAAAAAGAGGCCCTAATGAGATGGATGGAAGTGTGCCGTATGACCTGCATATGCATATGAGCTGTGATAGCCCAGCGGTGAGACCGTGCGACTCTTTCGAGGGGAACACGAGTTCAAATCCGGGCAGGCACCAATGAGTTTTTCTATTAAAACTCATGTGTCTAATTGATAATTGCAATTTATCACACGCTTTTCGGTGAAGGAAACCATCGTGAGGAAACCTGCATATTTCTATAGAATTCTGGAGATATGTGAAACCTACCAATCCGCATTAGAGCAGCATGATAGGTCTTAGCTCCAACCCTTCTCTCCAGAAACGGAGAGAGGAGGCCTATGCCCAGCAGTGGGATTGTAACAGGCTGCTACTTACGCATATGAAAAAATAGCGCCAGAGATGACGAAAGATGACAAAATGGACAAAATGGAGGCAAAAACACAGGGCAGGAGAATGATTGGTCTAAATGTTAAATAACAAATCACTTTTATAAATACTTCGTGTCCTTCTCTATGGAATGCAACTGCACAAATTACGTTACCGTAATACAAAAGGACCAACCTGGAAAGGTTCGTAAAATAGATCTTCAACTCCCTTCTTCAGTCCAATAACCAACCCGTAAGGATTTCCGATCACGTCAAGTCCGAGTACGAGGACGTATAGCTGTTTTAACGCTTGACCAGTGTAGTGACTCTGCACTTGGCCGATTAATTCCTTTTGAGACAAGAACTCATAGTTCCTCTCATAGTACGACAGTCTACAGAATAAAAAAACAAACTTTAAAAGTCAACTATTAAAATCCAAATATATTGCAACTACTAAATCCAAAAAAAAAGAATTTAATTTTATTGCGGTGATCTGTGCTAAAATTAATTTATAGAATAAGACGTTACTTTGCGGAGATCCATAATACAAAAGTAATAATAAAATTATTTTGCTATAATCCGCGATACAGTAAATAGAAAATATATATAGTGTTTAATGTATAGTGGACTATCAGTATTTTCATACCCGTACGTCGTAAAAACACATGCACAAACCTCCACCACTTCCACCACAATATACAAGCACTACACAGGTTCACTATCACAAACTCAACAATCGTTTCGCCCCGCAACCGAAGCATCATCAGGAGATAGACTCCACGACAAAATCGCAAAGCGAAGCGTTATCCAAACAAGCGTTGTTAAATAGTACTTGGTTCATCCCCACCCTTTATTTTACCTCGGAACACGTGCAACAAGCTTGAACTAAAGACATTTAACAACGCTTGTTTGGATAACGCTTCGCTTTGCGATTTTGTCGTGGAGTCTATCTCCTGATGATGCTTCGGTTGCGGGGCGAAACGATTGTTGAGTTTGTGATAGTGAACCTGTGTAGTGCTTGTGTATTGTGGTGGAAGTGGTGGAGGTTTGTGCATGTGTTTTTCCTGCACGTATACGGGTATGAAAATACTGATAGTCCACTATACATTAAACACTATATATTTTTTCTATTTACTGTATCGCGGATTATAGCAAAATAATTTTATTATTACTTTTGTGCTAAAATTATAAATATATGTAATTTAGAATGTACTCTCTCCTAGGTTTAATATACAATACTAGCACTGCATTCATTCACTATATTCAGAATCAATACACGTTGCGTTAAGAAATTCAGGTACATTCAGCAGATAGACTCCACAAATTACTTAAACTCTATTTTTGCACAATATTAATTAAGAGAGTGAATATAACTATATAATGATCTGTAGCGTGAATAAATGATATTTTTTTGTATTATTGAGTTCCATAAAACAATTCCTACTTCTGAAAATTAATACTTTATTTATTTACGAGTGATATTGTACTCACTTAAATACTACGTCATTCATGTCAGTTAATGTTACACCAATACTTTGTAGAACAGTTCCTACAAACGTAGGCAGTTGTGTTGCTCCACCCAATGAAAACGACACGTGAACCTAAAGCAAACGTTAATAATGTTAAACGTTTTACACTTTAAATGTTAAACGAGGGAAATACAAATTACATTAGGACTATACAAAATTATCCCATATACTATTAGAATGTTTTGTATATAATATATACCTTCAATGGCGATAAATGCAAATTGTCGTAAAAGTTTTTCAAATCCGAAGCAGCACCCATTGCTGCTAATGCTTCTAGTGGTTGTCTGGCTTTTTCGATATCCAGTTGGAAGGCATCCAACTGCAAAGATAAAAGGGGAGAACTGCATGAATTTCATTCTTTTTTTTTTGTTTGGTAGAACGAAGGACTAAGATATGAGGAAGCGGACTTTTGTTTAATAATTATAGTACAAGAGGTTCAACTGACTTTTGAAAGTTGCGCCCATTGTAGAAAAGATGAGAGGTGCAAGATTGGGATGGTATGGACATGTAATGAGGAGTGATGAAAATCATGTGACTAAACGAGTGTTGGATATGAATGTGGATGGATATGTGACTAGAGGGAGGCCTAAAAAGAGATGGTTGGAATGTGTGAAGTATGACATGCATATAAAAGGAGTAGCGCCAGAGTTGACGAATGATAGAAGAGAATGGAAGAGGAAAACATGTTGTACCGACCTTACTTAGAGTGGGATAAGGGTAGGAGAAAGAAGAAGAGGTTCAACTGACTTATTAGCTGTTCATAATATTTACCACACAACAAAATTTCTGTTAACACATTAATCTGGTTGTACTTACGGCCTCTTGTTCAGTGAGAAGCCTTGGCGGGAACATGCCCATAAGTGCGTTAATAAGGCCCATATCCATCTTCACATGGAACTCCTGGATCAGCACTTTGTAATATTTATACTGGCGTACTTTGCTATGTTCCATTATACGTTCCACTATTGATACTTCTATAAACGGTTTAGTACCTGCCATAATAATAATAATAAATATACGGGACACTTACACACACGGTCGTCTGTCCCCAAAATAAGTAACTTAATACTTGTGTTATGGGTGACGGACAACTGGTAGATATACTACATATATAATTTTAAATACATACTTAAATATAAATACACAATTGTTTATATAAAATGTTGGCCCTCGGCGAGAATCGAACCCGAGACCCGCGGAGCTGAAGGCAGGCACTACCAACTGCGCCAACGGGCCAGTCAAGTCAATAATTACACTGCTTTACATACTTATAATTTAGACATGTTTTAATAAGGATAGTTTCTTTTCGTAACTTCTAAATGCTGGAACGATATAATGTCTTCGATAAAAGAACTATGTAAATTAAATTTAAAGCTTTACGTAAGTGCTGAATCTTGAGGTGGAAAGAGTTGGTCAAGAGAGTGAATAAAATTACATTATATAACCTCCTAACTCAAAGAAATATTCATTAATTATTATTTTCTATTTGAACTTAACAACACAAATCTTCAATAATATTTTTTTACATTAACAAGTGATGTACACAACAACCAAATGTCCTACCACATACCTACAGTATATATCGGCCGGATCGTCATTAGTGACAGACTTTGACAAAGACACAGGTGCCAGTATAGAGGGAAAAATGAGCAACTTATATTTGATCTTAATTTTTTTAACAATTTAAGTCCGCGTGATTCCCTGCGAGAGAAGTTTAAGGAAACAGGTATTCTAACATTTGCTTCACAGTATATTTTAAATAACGTCATTTTTGTACATAAAAATATAAAGAATTATAAAACGATAGGTGATGTATATAATAGACAAAGTAGGAACCGACATAAGCTTGCGACTCCTGCTTTGCGCCTAGCAAAAGTACGTAAATCGTTTGTGGGTTTGGGTATAAGATTCTATAATAAAATTCCGAAATCAATTTTGGTCATGCCATTACAGCAGTTTAAAAACACTGTTAAAAAGAGGCTGATACAGAAAGCCTACTATACTGTGGAAGATTACTTAGATGATAAGGATGTGTGGATATAGGTGCACTTCTACCCTGTACAAGACAGTAATAAATAAATGTAACTAGTTCTAAGATTTATATTTTAAAAAGAGTAACCGCCGAGTTTCTCGCTGGCTCTTCTCGGCAGGAACAGCTTTCCGAACCAGCAGTAAAGTTGACGATTCAAAAGCACTTGTTTACAAGTTTACTTGAATAAATAATATTTTGATTTGATTTGATTTGATAATAACATAATATTATATTCTCTTTAAAAAAAACTTTTACATCAAGACGTGATGAAGACAATAACCAGATTTTCTCATAAGGTACATACCGGCCGGATCATCATTAGCGACAGACTTTGGAGGGGGCACAGGTGCCAGCATAACGGGGAAAGTTGGTAATGGCAACTGTTGGTCGACCTGGAGACGATGCAGACGAGCGTGGAGGCGCCGGGAATGCGCTGTCAGGCCCATCACGGCCCACACCCCTGGTGAGTGCGTGCGCCTCACGATGCGTGCGTGCGGACGTAACAAACGCATCTCCGCGAAATCAATCTGTTAATAATAAATAATAATTTATTTTATTTTTTATTTTTATTTTATTAATTTTTAAGGAAAACATACAGTGTTTTGTATGCGCCTAGCAAGCGGAGCTTATCGGTAAACTCGCGTCGAGGCTGACTTGACTGTAAATTCGAGTGCTGTGTGGTCTACGCTCGCCGCTCGCGTTTATTACGTAGTGTTTTTAGTAACGTTTTGTAGTACGATAAGACAGGACGCGCGCGCGCACCTGTATACGGCATTCCTTATTGTAAAACGCACACGCGTAATTATGCGTTTGGATGTGGTTTTAGATAGTACCACGACTGTATTGACTTTTGATATTGATATAAGTATTTAGTGACGCGTTCAATTAGTGAAGCGTTTCGAATACTATAAAGATAAGACGCGACCGCGACGCGGTTTTAGTACGCGTTGGGATTAATGTTCGCCGATATGGGACGATTCAATAACGTGTGACCTTACGAAGGTTGTGTGCACACCGGGTGTTATTTGTGTTATTTAACCGCGTTAGTGAAGTGTATACGCCGGGAGAAATAGACAGTACGTGTCCGTGGAAGACTGCAGAGGCGAGCCAACGGGTTCGGGAATCGGCCAAGTACATAGAAGCGCACACACACACACGTACACATATACACGCAGTTATTCATGAGGCCGGGCCGCATACAGCTGACGGCCGCATAAGGTAGGTTGAGACGCCGAAACGGCGGGCCCAGGTTTCGGAGGTTGTTTCATCCGCCCGCACGTTTGTGCGGAACATACAGTATAATATTTTTCTTATTAACTAGACAAAAATTTGTAAAACATTGACCAATAAAATTTCCACTAACTGATAAAACATATAAAGCTAACATAATAAATGAAAATAAACAATACAATAAGCAAATGATGAATCAGCACAAAAAAAAATACTACAAAGATTTTACATAATTATAAGAGTAATAAAGAAGAAAGAAAGAATTTAATTCAACTGATTCTGAAAATATTTTTTTAAATTAACTAAGTTGATACAAAATAAATCAATATCACTATACTCATTATTACCTAGCACAGGTACGTGCAATAAAATTATTTGCAATTTATTCCAATTCTTAGCTTGTAATTTTGAAAAATTAGTTATTTAAAAAAAGATGACATTTTTATAGCTTAGCAGCCAGAAAGCTGACGCGCTTCACCAAAAGATACGCTATTAGCTTTCTTAAAATTTAAAGATGTATTTATATTTAAGCCGGCTTATTCTAATTACAAAGAGAAATGTATTAACTACAGTGATTGATATATATCTTGATTAAATATGTTACCTACGTGTTAAATCTGATGCACTATATATTTTTAAATTATGGACGGTAAAATCTACGTAGATTTTACCGTCCATAATTTATATTCATATATTTTAAATTTATATTAAATTTAAGTTTTAGAAGCATCTAAATAACTAATATATCTATTACATTGGTTTGTATTGTCAATGACTATAAAATACAATGAATATTAGAAAAGAACTATCGCTTTAATTTATTTATATGCCAATATTTCACGGTCGAGCTCGGAAATATTGATTTCAAACATTACTGGTGCACTACTGGTACTATCATTTATTCATCAAATCTTAGAAATGGTTTTTAAACATAAAATCCTACCTCAGTCTTTTCGTCAATTTTAACGCGCGGAGAGAGCTGAGAGTCGTTAACCAATTTCTCTGTTTGGTACTTTTGATATGCTTCTTCAAACTGTATTGCTTTGGGTCCTTCTATTTTTTTGTAGCGATGAGAACCGATCTTACACTGTTCCCATATTATACCAGAGCTGCAAAACAATTGTATATAAATTATATCCACAAAATTTACATACAACAAAATCGATGAAAAAGTATTTAATGTTCAACGCTGGACTTGTTTTCTCCTGATATAAGACAATTCTAAAGCACCACTAACAGTACACAATTACTAAATATTTCTAACGCACTAAAAGCACAATTTGGTAAGTCAAGTATATAAAACTATTACAAAAAAAGAGAGTCTAAGAATATGCCTTTTTTATTGAATGCAACACAATGGATTCACAAACGCCGTGTGGTATCCGGCAAAATAGAATAGACCACCCTCCTTTCTTACCGAGGTGTCGTAAGAGGCGACTAAGGTATGTGCCGTTTGGTCTCCGGCTGCATAGAATAGACCACCCTCATTTCTTACCGAGGTGTCGTAAAAGGCGACTAAGGTAAGTTGACGTCAGGCAGGCGGCCGGTCGTAAAATACGTAGCCAAATGTGATTTCATGTTTGTAACATGTTGTGCCGACCCCACTTAGAGTGGGATAAGGGCAGGAGAATGATGAATGATGAACACAATGGATTCACAAGATCTATACAACAATTTTTAAGATGGTACATTATTTTTTTCAATAATAGTATTTCGAACACACGAAAAGAGTACATAAGGCATATGTCGTAGGGATTAAATTCGGTCGCATGACGCAAATACTCTTATACATACTTATAGGTACATACAGGTGTTTACAAAAGTTTGGTTAGGATCTCCTCAAGGTCTCGCGAACTTTCGAGAATATTGTCATCACCGGTTCGTTCGATATATAAGACGTATCGTGCGCCTCGACATTTAGTTTGCGAATAGCGATCAAGAGCGAATTACGAAGTGAAAATAAACAGTGAAATAATAGTGACGTCGGCTTTCTTATTGGACAACGGACTGTATACAGACTGTAAGTACTAATTTTGTTGGTGAAAAGTTGAATAGTGTTTTTCACGAGTCACTAGGTATTTTGATCCAAATCCACAAACCCCTGTACGTAACAATGTAACAATGTAGTCATAATGAAGTTTTAAATGAATACTTACTTAGATATACTGACATAGAGAATTTCAGTCAGTTCTGGATCATTAACGAGTGAAAGACCTAGACCGTGCATAGCAAGAACAAATTCAGTATGCACAGGTTCTGCCTCGCCTATGGTATGTGCACCGCTCGCTAGAATAGCATCTTCCGTAAATAGTATCACTCTTTGAAGACCGTCCAAAAATGATACCCACCATATACGCTGGGTTTCGTTTATCCTGTAAAAATACAGTTAGAGGTTTTGGCCGCAGCTTTGCGCTTTACTAAAGTACATATATCGTTTTTCATTTTGGTATACAATTCTTTAATAAAATTCCACAAACAATTTTTTTTGACTGGCCCGTTGGCGCAGTGCGTAATGACCCTGTCTTCAGCTCTGCGGGTCGTGGCTTCGATTCCCACCGAGGACAAATATTTTCTATAAACAATTTGTTGGTTCTTCGAGCTTGGGTGTATATTCGTATTTAAGTATGTATTTAAAATTATATATATGTAGTATATTTACCAGTTGTCCGTCAGCCATAACACAAGTATTAAGTTACTTAATTTAGGTACTGACGACCGTGTGAGTAAGTGTCCCATATATTTATTTATTTATAAATTTGTTTTTCAGCTTTGCCATTACTGCAGTTTAAAAGAGGCTGATACAGAGAGCATTAACTACTATAGTATTGAGGACATAAATGATAAGAAAATGTGGATTCAACTACTCTTCGACCATGCACAAGATAGAAATGGTGGGATGTAACTAATTATAAGAATTATATTTAAAAAACATATCAACCGCCGAGTTTTTTAGCTGGATTTGCTCGATAGAGGCAATTTTCCTTACCAGCAGTATAGTTGGCGATTCAAAAGCACTTGTATATTAGTTTACTTGAATGAAGAATAGTTTGAGTTTGAGAAATAATTGACCTACGGGACAAATATAATGATGTATATGAATGTATAACATAGTTATGAAACTTACATAAAATCTCCGATACCGTCCTTTCTAAGATCATTCTCTATTTCCTTTCGTTTGTGACCTTCAAATAAGAGTATCCGTGGACCGGCAGGATTTTCCCACGTATATAGCATTTGGTTCATAGTCGGCAATTTCCTGACAAAAAATACTGATGTTAAAAAAAAATTGTTGTGGAAAGATAAGAGGGTATTGCTGCAATTAAAATCTATTTTTAGCGCATTAACTGAATAGTGGATTGTTATTTGAATCAAATTGGATGTTGGCAATTTCGAACTGATTTTCCTTCTGCATAGAAAAACGCATAAACATTTTGAATGTGCGCTAAAAAAATGATCAAAATATTGAAATTAGATAAACCATGAATATTTTTCTGCGCATGATGATAAGACATCTAACTATCTATCTCTCATCTTCCCTCTTATATTATTTGCTGGACTCAAAGGCCTCCGTATGCCCCTCTACTCTATGATTCTAACACTCAACTATGAATTATATGTTACGTACCGTACGTTTACGTTCTCTTTCTCGTAGATGGTGAGGTTGTGCGGGGAGTAGTTCACTAAGAGAGCAGGCGCATGTCCGTCTCGATATTGCCGTACTGTTACGTAGGTACCGCCTTCACTCAATTGCACCTCTACATGCAGACCGCCATACTGATTAAATAAAAATCAATTATTTATTTTATTTATAAATGTTACCTCGATTTCATTCGCGTCGACTTGTTAAAATACACTAAAATTATGTACTATAATATTTTTCTCTGAACCCGAAGAAGAAACAGGATTTTTTATATCCTATAGGTTGTTCCCCAGCCCAACCCAGTTTGAACTGTACGAAATTCCATGAATATTGCTCCAGCAGATTAGCTGCTATAGAGTCACAGGCAGACTTTCTCATTTATAGTAAGTATTACTACGGATTTTAATTTTTAAGCTATCAAACCTAATGTGTATCGCCTGGAACTACATAAATTGAATTTTGTAATAATATTTCTCATAACGACAAAAACTAATCGCAATCGGTCTAAAAAAGGAATCGAGTAAAAAGAGTTTTTTATAGTGAAATGTAGCTTACAGTCCTACTTACATGTACAGTCGTACAGTTTATATCAAAATACATAGGTTATATAGGTTATTCTCATATTCTCTTTCTATCTAACAAACGATCCAAATATCTTGCTTAGATATAAAAAAAAAAGTAACAGCCTGTTATTATGCCCACTGCTGGGCTAAGGCCTCCTGTCTCCGTTTTTGGAGAGAAGGATTGGAGCTAAGACCTACCACGCTGCTCCAATGCGGATTGGTAGGTCACACATATCCCTAGAGAATTCTCTAGAGATATGCAGGTTTCCTCACGATGTTTTCCTTCACCGAAAAGCGTGTGATAAATTGCAATTACCAATTAGACACATAAGTTTTAATAGAAAAACTCATTGGTGCCTGCCCGGGGGTTGAACCTATGTCGTCTCTAGAGAGTCGCACGGTCTCACCACAGGGCTATCACAGCTTAGATATGTACATGTTTTATTAGAAACAGTTTCATTTCGGTTTATTTATTGTTTAGGATGTACGATGTGAATAAAAAAAAAAACAAAAATTAAAGTAAGTAAAATTTCGTCGTTTCCTTACATTTTCGTATTCAAATTAAATAAGTTAAACTTCTATTCGTTCTCATAGAATTTCGTGTTAAATTATGTCGACTTATAATAACAAACTCCATTTCCATACCTCATTACTAAGCTTCAAGCAAACACTATGTTGTTCGGTGTACAAGAAAGGCGCAGCGTGTTCATTCGAGCCTGACACTCTTAATAATAATAGTTTATCCTCCTTCTCCACCACTGGCCATAACGGAGAACTTGAGTTTTGTTCCACCTGAACAGAAAAAGAATCCATAAAATATTTAGTTAAGGTTAATATAAGTAAGCTAAATTCTTATCAATTTAGTTGTCATAATTTTTTTACCTCTTGCCAAGGATCTCCTGATCTATGCAGCTCTTGATATTGAATCGGGAACGGGCATTCGTTTATGATAAGGAAGAATGGCGTGAATATAACCATTTTCGTCAAGCTATTGAATGTCAGCTGATTTGTTACTGCAACCTAAAACATTGTATAATACATTATTTCATCAAATCAAATCAAAATAGTCTTTATTGAAATAAGTAATTTTGAACATATGTACAGTAAGTAAGGTATATAGAAAGAGATAGAGATATACATACTAAGATTTGACTAAGTTTTATTAACAAACCTGATACGTTCTGCCCTCATTCTTACATATAACCACTCCAGAACTTCCTGGAACGTCTAAGGAGAACTTATCCGACCAATCTCCAAACTCGACTCTGATCGCAGCCTTTTTCTTGCCAAAGAAATTTTTCGCACGGAATGAAAATAGTATCGGTTCTTTGTAGTTTTTCGGGTGAAAAATTACGTTGCCAGTTTCGTCAACGTTCTGTAAATTAAATATATTCAATTACTTTACACAAATATTTTATAAATATACTTCATAATGAACTTATTATTATTTTGTTATGTAATATTTCTATAGGTTGTGTAGAATTTATGTGGTTAAGATTTTATACAGAGCCCATAGATGAAGGTAACTAACAAAACAAACTGAAAATTGGGCATGGCAATTTAAGTGGTTAGGCATTTTGGACTGCATTTGCTTTTTCTATTGATACTAGTGTAGTTCATTTTAATTATCATTATGTAAAAACATAGATCGCAAAATCGAAAGCAAAGGTATCTGCCATAGCTGTACGAGATGTAAATGTTGTTTGTTTAAAGTAACAAATGAGATGTGATATAAACCATTTACCACATTATTATTAAAGTGAATGATGTAAAACATGCTTGTACTTCTCAAGAAAAGTATAATATATGTTAAAAAGCTTTTTAATCAATATAGTGCGTGTTTCATTAAATAATGCACACAAAACCTCGCGATATATATACAATTTAGTTAGTATTTAATTTCTTAGATAAAAATATAAATAATTATAAAACTATAGGTGATATGTAAAGACAAAGTAGGAACCGACATAAGTTTGCAGGGCCTGTTTTGGGCAAAGGTACGTAAATCGTGCTGTGAGTTTGGGTACAAAGTTTTTTAATAAAATTCCGCAATCTATTTTAGCTTTGCCATTACAGCGGTTTAAATACACTGTTAAAAAGAAGCTGATACAGAAATCCTACTATACTGTTGAGGATAATTTAAGATGATAAAAATGTGAAGATATAGCTACACTTCGACCCTGTAAAAGTCTGTAATGACTGAATGTAACTAGTAAGAATTATATTTTAAAAAGAGCAACCGCCGAGTTTCTTGCTGGCTCTTCTCGGCATGAACAGCTTTCCGAACCAGCAGAAGAATTGACGATTCAAAAGCACTTGTTTACACGTTTACTTGAATAACGAATAGATTGAGTTTGAATTTGAAGTTAAACACACGTGAGTATTCATCCCTTTGCTTACGCAGAGTGAAGTCTATTAATACTTAATTCTAATTAAAACAATTTCCACTAAATTAATGTTGGTGTGCTATAAATTGTTTGCACTCACCGGCAAACACGAAGTATGGCGTCTAATAAATTTACTGCAACGAGAATGTTCTATCTGTAATTTAGATACAGACTCTAATATAAATACTAAGTTAATTTATACTCTACACGTACGGACATCTAAATTACCCCCAATACCCCAAAAATGATATAATTATATATAGGAACCGTATAATTAAATGAGACAAATAATTAAGATGAACGATAAAGCGCAGAAACAAATAAAATATTCGAAACCAAAAAAAATAAAACAATATAGTATTTTAGATGATTGTTAAAAATTCAACTGAATAAGCCAATTAGTTGAAATATTAAATAAAGAAAATGCATATCAGCGAAAAAAGTAAAGTCACTAGTGATATAACATGTCAATCCATAGTAATTGTACCTTGTTGGGAGTACCGGAATCTTTTTCTGGTTTCTTAGATTTCTGCAAGTATATGCAAATTGTGTTGAAAAGATTATGAATACAACCAATGATCTACACAATATATATACCATCATAATTATAAAACAGACAGAGTTATATATATAAATATACATTATATTTATTTGGTATTTTTACAAGCCTTGAAAATATAAATTTGTCATAAAGTAGACATGGTTATAATTTATAAATTATACTGCAATTACGTTGGCATATCTCTTTTGTAGATAAAACCAATATAATTTTAGTTGGTAATAATTATGATGCTATAAAAACAGGACAAAACAACTTAGCTACAAATGTTTTCTAACTGTTAGTGATAGTTGTTAATCACTCATTCACTATGATTGTCGATCATACTGCCTCGAAAAGTTGGTCATTGTCAAAAATATAACAATATTATTTTATTTACAACTTTCAAAAGACTTTGACAACAAGAACAACACCCAAACGATCAAAAAGATCAAACAAGCTGATTACTTAAAACTTGTCTACGTTTATTCATTTGACACACAAAACAGTTCACAACAAATTACTTTTGAAAAAAAATACGTGTGGCACTCGGAGACTGCAAAGCTATTGCATAGCATTTTTTATCAATTATATATTTTTTTTATTTGTGCATTTTTTTTTCTGCAGTATTTTTTTAAAACACTTTGTACACAAATTATAGAGATATTCACTGTTGTACGTAGATGATAAAAAATACCTATACACCCATATACTTTCTCACAAACAGCTGATTACGGTAGTTTTCCAATACAACCAATGCCACCTAAAGGCGGGTTGCTGAACTAAAGAGACAAGCGTGATATTTCAAAAAGTCATTAACTCGTCAACTGGCATCCAGCAGAATAGAATAGACCACCCTCCTTTCTTACCGAGGTGTCATAAGAGGCGACTAAGGTAAATGCCGTGTGGTATCCGGCTGCATAGAATAGACCACCCTCCTTTCTTACCGAGGTGTCGTAAGAGGCGACTAGGGTAAATACCGTGTGGTATCCGGCTGCATAGAATAAACCACCTCCTTTCTTACCGAGGTGTCGTAAGAGGCGACTAGGTTAAATGCCGTGTGGTATTCGGCTGCATAGAATAGACCACCCTCCTTTCTTACCGAGGTGTCGTAAGAGGCGACTAGGGTAAATGCCGTGTGGTATCCGGCTGCATAGAATAGACTACCCTGCTTTCCTACCGAGGTCTCGTAAGAGGCGACTAAGGTAAATGCCGTGTGGTATCCGGCTGCATAGAATAGACCACCCTCATTTCTTACCGAAGTGTCGTAAAAGGCGACTAAGGTAAGTTGACGTCAGGCAGGCGGCCGTTCGTAAAATACGTAGCCAAATCATATGACAACATGTTTATAACATGTTGTGCCAACCCCACTTAGAGTGGGATAAGGGCAACTAAAGCTGGCTGCTAAAAAGTATCACCGCCGTGCCGGTCGGAGTGGGGGGTGTTAGGTTTTTTCGTTACGGAATTTCTGGATTCGGTCTCCACGCTCAAGGCCCGCGATAGAAGCTATGCAATAGCTTAACAGTGTAAATTTAAACAAAATGTATCAATGAATGACTAAATCTCATCAAATTTAAATATACTCAACAAAAAAAAAGAATATATGAATGCAGGAGACAGTGTTTAATAATTCATCTAAAAAGTAAAAAACAATTAAAGCGCAACCACTAAAAATAAAATAAACCAAAGTCGTTAAACTACAAAACTAATAATTATAATCTAATATAATAGTACATATTTTTATATAAGTTATCAGATTTTGTTGACTTACTATACTCTATTTGCATTATTTTTTTTTACGAAACTTTAATATAATTAAAACGAGTACTAACCCTATAGCAGAGTGTAAATCCAGTCTTGTTGAGCATCCAGAATGGGCAGTAAAGAGACAATAGCTGTGTGCCCTCCATGTCAGCACTGTGCATACCAAGCTCTAAGGTCATCACTGAAGGGCTATCATGAGACTCGAACGACCACACCGACAACTCTTCGAGTTCATCTGGTAGGTTCTTTGTACACACCCAACATTTTTCAAGATAGTTTTGAATCTGAATAAAGTAACAAAGTCTATGACCATATTCTGAATACAAACTGTTGTAAGTAATATTCATCAGTTTAAAGTAACGGCCCGTTAATATCCCACAGCTGGGAATAGCCCTCCTATCTCCGTTTTTTGGAAAGGATTGGAGCTAAGACCTACCACGCTGCTCCAATGCGGATTGGTAGGTTACACATATCCCTACAATTCTCTAGAGATATGCAGGTTTCCTCACGATGTTTTCCTTCACCGAAAAGCGTGTGATAAATTGCAAATATCAATTAGACACAAGTTATAAATAGAAAAACTCATGTTCGTCTCTAAAGAGTCGCACGGTCTCACCACTGGGCTATCACAGCTTATTCATAGTTTATGTATAGAAAACTAGCCATTCTCCTCTTATTCCATCGGGTTAGCCTGACTAATTATTGCCCGCCACTATAACGCCGTATAAAGAGCTCATGAGCTCGAAGCAAGTCGGGCTGAATCGATAGAATAAGACTTGAATATAGCCGGCTTTCTATACATTTTGAATATACTACAAGACACAATCAAGTTTAAACCAGACGTTCCTAGCCCTTTTTCTCATTAGACCAATTAAAAAATTTAGCTCGTTCCGATGAACCACTTGCAGCTACATGTCTTGCATATTCCCAAAACTCTTAAAAAAATTACATTAGCAACTGTCAAACCCTCATTTTTTTCACGCCAAATAAGACCCTCGTCGAGTCTCTTGAGGGTCTACCTGGATTTTCAGAAAATAGAGCTTAAACAATTCTAGGATCCATTCAGCCGTCTTCGTATTCTGCAGATGGACGTAATAATTCGTAATATATCGTATATCTCAGACAAGCAATATAACAGAACTAACTACTATGCTATAATCCGCACGGGTTAAGTGAATGCATGCAAAGCCAATGTGTATAAAGCAGGCAAAATCTACGCACCTTATACATGCAGGACAAGCCACCACATGCACCCCAAGGCGCAATTCACCAGCGTAAAAATCGTAATGGGATCATGATCCCATTACGATTTTTGTCGTGGAGCCTATCCTCCTGATGATGCTTCGGTTTCGGGGCGAAACGATCGTCGAGATTGTAGTGGTGGGTGTGTGTGCTGCTTTTGTGTGCGTTGTTGCTGGTGAATTGCGCCTTGGGGTGCATGTGGTGGCTTGTCCTGCATGTATAAGGTGCGTAGATTTTGCCTGCTTCATACACATTGGCTTTGCATGCATTCACTTAACCCGTGCGGATTATAGCAAAGTAGTTAGTTCTGTTATATTGCTTGTAATATGGAATTCCGCAAAGTAACGCCTGCTTCTATCAATCGTATATCTCAGATTAAAATGATTTCTAGTGTAATCAACGAACCATAATAACGACTGAGGCTCTGTTTGGAGCAAGATGTGATAGATGGAACATCTCGCCAGGTTGGAACAACTGTGTACGTCGCAAGCCTAACTGCGACACGAGAACAGGCACCGGCAAGCAGTTCTGAAGCTTCACGGCAGGTTTCAATACTATATCGAAGCAGGACGACGCGAAGGTGTGACGATTAGAATGCTCGTAGAAAACTTGTTCCATTGTACCCACAGCCTGCAATAAACATAAATGATATATACAACTAATTATTTTCAAAACCAAAATCAAAATATTCTTTATTCAAGTAAACTTGTAAACAAGTGCTTTTGAATCGTCAACTTTACTGCTGGTTCGGAAAGCTGTTCCTGCCGAGAAGAGCCAGCAAGAAACTCGGCGGTTGCTCTTTTTAAAATATAAATCTTAGAACAAGTTACATTTATTTATTACTGTCTTGTACAGGGTAGAAGTGCACCTATATCCACACATCCTTATCATCTAAGTAATCTTCAACAGTATAGTAGGCTTTCTGTATCAGCCTCTTTTTAACAGTGTTTTTAAACTGCTGTAATGGCATTACCAAAATTGATTTCGGAATTTTATTATAGAATCTTATACCCAAACCCACAAACGATTTACGTACTTTTGCTAGGCGCAAAGCAGGAGTCGCAAGCTTATGTCGGTTCCTACTTTGTCTATTATATACATCACCTATCGTTTTATAATTCTTTATATTTTTATGTACAAAAATGACGTTATTTAAAATATACTGTGAAGCAAATGTTAGAATACCTGTTTCCTTAAACTTCTCTATTCTCTTATTGCCATGTATCTGTATCTATACTAATATATAAAGCATTATAACATAAATGAATTTTTGGCAGATTGTAATTTATGACATTTACATATAACATTTACACATTTACATTATTTTTCCTTAATTTGACTAAAATTTATAATGTATTAATTAATTCTTTAATAATATAATGTTTGCACGCCTGCAAGGCAGAATATGTAAGATACGATGATTTAAATATTAAGAACTTTGTACTCATATTCCGCAAATAAAGAAATAAATAAATAAAAATAAAGCTGAAGAGTTTGTTTGATTGTTTGAACGCGCTAATCTCAGGAACTACTGGACCGATTTGAAAAATTATTCGAGGGTAAGATAGTCCATTTATCGAGGAAGGCTATAGACTATATAACATCAGCATGATATTATTTAGTCTATGAATATACATGAATAGAAGAGGATCAGCAATAAAAAATATTGCGAAAAAAGCAAAATTTCAAGCTTCCCTTGAGTGCGCTTAGTAAACGGTATAAGTTATTTAAAAATCATGTATTTCAAAATTGTTCCCCTTTTAAGGTTCCAAATAGTCTGAGACAGCATATGTCTAGCTTTTGAGGTTAACCGACTTTAACCATAATTAATATAATTATTACAGTTTACTCAAATAATAAGACTGCAGTCTAACGAAGTTACGTTTAAAAGCTAGTTAGAAAATACAATATCGGTTTTCCATTTTAAATTTATATGAGTACATTAAAAAGGGTTTAAAAAGTAACCCAAACAATTACTTTATCATTAAAAAGGTTTGCAAGTAATAAAGTTACCATATGAAAATTAAAAATGTATATAATTACCCTTAGATAAAATTTCTCTCCGCTGTTCTTGTCTTTGGAGTCGCATTGTAATAATTTGGATAATTTAACTTCTTGTTGTAATTCGCGCCAAACAAATGGCGATACAGATACTGTGAAACCTAAAAAAACAATGTTTTTTTATAACAATAAATATTTGACACAAATTTAGTTCATTTGTCATTTCACGTGACACTGGCAGAGTGATTTGTGCCTAATTTTCGCTGAAAGATAATAATAATAATTTGGCACAAAATTTTGTGGGACTAATAAACGGTAAACAGCTATAATCATCGCTATATATAATTTATATATATTCAATATCGTTATAACCAATGAGCGAATTAATAATGAATTATTAAATAAATAATTAGTTATTGATTCGTTCATTGGTTTATTTTTCAATTATTAAATAAATTTAAGGCTACGCATTATTGACTCGCGGCCTCTCTTTATCTTTTACTAGATTTGTCCACGGTTTCAAATCAATGTGTCACAAATATGTATTTCAGAAAGTTTATACAAAACTGTTCTATTAACCTGAACCTTCCTCAAGAAATACACTATCTTTTAGTGAAACCGTACACAAAATCTGATCAGTAGTTTTTGAGAAAATCACATACAAACAGACAGCTTTTGGGGACTTTGTTTTATAATAAGCATAGATTAATATCTTATCTGTGCAACAGTAATACTGTTGCACAAAAATTTATTGTGGATATTAAGATCATATACCTAACCATCCAACCATTGACTGGCCCGTTGGCGCTGTGGGTAGTGACCCTGCCTTCAGCTCCGCGGGTCGCGGGTGATTCCCGACGAGGGCCAACATTTTCTATAAACAAATTGTTGGTTCTTCGAGCCTGGGTGTGTATTTGTATTTAAGTATGTATTTAAACTTATATATGTATTATATCTACCAGTTGTCCGTCACCCATAACACAAGTATTAAGTTACTTACTTTGGGGACGGACGACCGTGTGTGTAAATGTCCCATATATATAAAAAAAAAAACTTATTGTTACGATGTATACTAATAATTTCTAAATATGACCGACAAATGTATGGTATTCTGAGATGAGATCTGATATGATGAGAACTGTGTAGATAATATATTCTATAAAATAAATTTAATTAATACGGAAAAGCGAAACGGAACGGACAATAAAACAATAAAATTGTTTAATTATACGTAGAGAATAGCATTTGATTTGTGTGTTACTAACCTTCGACGGAGAAAAATATTTCGGCGGTCGGTGTGTGCACCGCCTGCAGCGGTAGACGAAGTGTTTCACCCGGAAGTACCTCACCTAACAGTCGTACTTCGTTGCCGCTTAAGGTCATATAGTAAACTGATACTGCCACTGACAGAGTGTTTGTAACCTGTTATTCCATTATAAAAATTAAAAATAAACTTGTAAAGAATATATATTCTTCAACAAAAGTAATAATAAAATTATTTTGCTATAATCCGCGGTACAGTAAATAGAAAATATATATAGTGTTTAATGTATAGTGGACTATCAGTATTTTCATACCCGATACGTGCAGGATTCGTAAAAACACATGCACAAACCTCCGCCATTTCCACCACAATACACAAGCACTACACAGATTCACTATCACAAACTCAACAATCGTTTCGCCCCGCAACCGAAGCATCATCAGGAGATAGACTCCACGACAAAATCGCAAAGCGAAGCGGTATCCAAACAAGCGTTGTTAAATAGTACTTGGTTCATCCCCACCCTTTATTTTACCTCGGAACACGTGCAACAAGCTTGAACTAGAGACATTTATCTGCTCGTTAATGAGGGTGCCATTGTTATAACAATGTTATACACTATAACACTATATATATTTTCTATTTACTGTATCGCGCGCAAAGTAACGCCTAATTCTATAAATTATTTAGATATATCTAACTTACTGTTGGTAAATAATATTCTTGACAAATTTAATCGATGCTTAATAATTACCTGAAGAATACTTCTCAGGTAAATGTGCAAAGCGGCATCATGCATGATAACGTCAGATATAAGTCCCCTTGGTTCGACAGCAGCGGCTTGAGGCATGTTTTTTGCACGCGAATCTCCCGTCAATCTTCGACCAATCGGGAAGTACCTCTTATCAGCACGTTCTACTGGAATCTGTATTTCTTCATCCATTTCCATAATCTGTGGTTAATTTATAACTTTATCAAAATACTCACCAACATCATCATCCTCCTGCCCTTATCCTAATTTAAGTGGCACTACATGTTACAAACATGATGTCACATGATTTGGCTACGTATTTTACGACCGGCTGACGTCAACTAACGTTAGTCGTATTTTTCGACCCCTCGTAAGAAAGAGGGTGGTCTATTCTACTCAGCCGGATACCACACTGCGGAAGAATACTAATACAAAATACTCACAAAAAATCTTATTATCAACAACCATATCAACAATTACACAAAATTATTTTAATAGACTATTGCCAAATGGCTTTTAAGCGATTACAAATTGGGCGGGCGAACGCATGGAGTATAAAGCAGTGAGTAAAAAATTTCTAGTTTTGAGGTCCAATCATCACTTACCCGAACATTAAGTTTAAGAGGTGGTGGAGGTTCGTTTAGTTTCATGATATTAAGCCCGCCGTGTTTTAATTGCAAAGGAACCGATGCGCTAGGCTCTAAAACAACTTCCCTGTAAAAAATAATTAACGTGTACAAGTTCAGAAGGAAAATTACAATAATTTTAGTGTCCTCAGTAAAAAAGCGACGTATATGTTTAGTACTTAATTATGTTGAACACCCCCACCGCTAATATTTTATAAATTCTTCTGCCCTAAAGTTGCCTGAAAAATATCGCTTTTAGCGATAATACCGCCTATTGTACCGATACTTTTCCTAACTCATATATCATTATGGTGTGAAATAGAGTCTTCTATCTATCTATGTATCAAAACTATATAAATATATGGGACACTTACACTCGGTCGTCCATCCTCAAAGTAAGTAACTTAATACGTTATGACACAACAGACAACTGGTAAATATACTACGTATAACTTTAGACACATACTTAAATACAAATATACAGGCTCGAAGAACCAGCAAATTATTTTTAGAAAAATGTTGGCCCTCAGCGGAAATCGAACCCGCGACCCGCGGAGCTGAAGGCAGGGTCACTACCCACTGCGCCAACGGGTCAGTCATAAAAGTAAGTCTATATAATATATCAAAATATGAAGAAATACGATAGAACTATTTAGTCCCGAACTAAAATAGAGGAATGAAAAATTCACGTGTTTTGAAATTGTTAAATAATATCCAAGCAAATGAATTATTCAAACTAATATACGTACACGCCACAAATAAACATCAACATAAATATTGTTTTATTGCATCCTATTTTATTATCCTACTACTAATAAAATCAACATAATTGTGACTTTCAGATTATCATATGTCTACTGTGATTAAAACCTGACAGCGTTCAGAAATTTGTTTCAGAAATTCATAGAAATTTGTTTTAAGCCTTTAGATCCTAATTTAGTGTAAAAGTAAAGTAAAGTAACGGCCTCTTACTATCCCACAGCTGGGCAGAGGCCTCTTCTCTCCGTTTTAGCAGACAAGGATTGGAGCTAAAGCCACGCTGCTCCAATTGCGGATTGGTAACACATTGGTACACATAGTCCCAGAATTCTCTAGAGATATGCAGGTTTTCTCATGATATTTTCCTTCACCAAAAACCGTGTGATAAATTGTAATTATCAATTAGACAAATAAGTGTTAATAGAAAATCTCATTGGTGCCTGCCCGGGATTTGAACTCGTCTCCCTTTCGAGTCGCACGGGCTCCCCGCTGGACTTATTTAGAGTACATACCTAAAATCAGAATCGATTTTCTCAGCAAGGAACACGGAGAAATCGTCATTATTAACTAATGATAGCTTGGCTGTTAGTCCAGTGCAATTATGAAGAACATATGGAGCTCCAAGATATTTCTTATCCGTTTTCTGAAATACAACACCAATGTAGATAAAAGCAAATAAAAATGTAAAATAGCGTAAACGTTAAAACTTTCTTACACTATCTTCTACTTTCGATTTTGCAACAATCGATGTATCTGCGTCTCCCACAGCAGCAGAAAAAGAGTTGCCCAGCTGAGTCAATACCTACAACAAGTATTCTCATTTCTTAAATCTCGATCTTAACAATTGATAAACATATTTTAATACAAAGGAAAGGAAAAGATTTTTCCTTTGTATGTACAAATCTATATTGGATTTAATGGAGAACATTGAACAAAAAATCCTCTAGTCTACGTCTAACTAGCAGATACTTATAAATGTATTTATTTATTTTGTAAGACCATTAAGAACAAATACATCATTCAAATTATCAAAAATCATCGATATTAATTATTAGTTATTAGCTTCATGCTCTCACTCCAAAAAATCTTGGCCCACTTCTAGATAACGAAAGTTTTAGAGTAGCTTTCAGATTGGGAAATACTTTATGTATTTACCAAAAATGTCCATGCGGAAAAGGACTTGATATGAAAGGTTTCAATAACACTTAACATCCACACGTCACTATAAACTGCACAACATAACACTGATACTTACCACTACCCAGAGCAACACCCAACGTTCACACACATTACAAACACAACACACAACACAGCCATAAGATGCCCTATCCGGAAAAGTTATAAACAAGGAATTCGTCCCCCCCCCCCCAAATAGCGATAAAACCCACATTTAAATAGCTAAGGCGGCGACTATAGTTATAAGTTAGGTATTAAGATATAGATTTAAGCAAATTATTATTGTCAAACTGTTTCTATATCTCTCCGCAATCCTCTAGTTTTGTTTTTTTTTTCTCTTCTCATTTGTGTTCTACTATTTCTATTTAAATGTGTCCGCAAAATTTAACACCCCACTGCCACAGAGAGATTATTATTCCAATACAGGCAGGGCGGCAGCGGACGTATCCCATCGCGGAAGCTGTCACCCTTGACCTGGGTGAGTTTGGCCCTAAGTGTGGCGTTTCTTGTCTGTGCTCAAAATAATAAGAATACAGAGAAGCACTTAAGAAAGGAAAAAAAAAAAAAGACTTGATATTTTTGGCATATACGGGCTTTTATGCCATTGGAACTCTAGTAGGCTTTTCCGTCATGTGTCTCTTACTGATAATTTACATTTATTCTTACTTATTTATTTCTTACTTAACCTATATCACTAGGCCACGCCTATCAATATAAGCCTTTTTTTAGTAAATAACGGCAATCAAGTCGTGGAAAATAACTGTAAAAGTGAATAATAACTGACCTCCATTCCGCTGCGCGTGATAGTGACCTCCAGTGGTTCGCTGCTGGAAACGGTGATAGTCTTACCGGCTTGCCGCTGAGCGACCGCCTGAATGTTAGCCGCCTCGTCTGTGGTGTCGATAGTCGGTAAAGACTCTTGTGGACGCATTACTACCTGTGTAGAACATTAAAAGTAACGATCTGTTACTATCCCACTGCGGGGCATAGACCTGTAGGCCTATCCTATTACATAGTTATAAAAAGATTGGCGATGTATATAATAGACAAAGTAGGAACCGACATAAGCTTGCGGCTCCTGCTTTGCGCCTTGTAAGAGTACGTAAGTCGTTTGTGGGTTTGGGTATAAGATTCTATAACAAAATTCCACAATCAGTTTTAACTTTGCCATTACAGCAATTTAAAAATACTGTTAAAAAGAGGCTGATACAGAAAGCCTATTATACCGTGGAGGCTTACATTGATGATAAGAATGCGTGGATATAGCTGCTCTTTGACCTTGTGCAGGATAGCTATGACAAAATGTAATTAGTATTAAGAATCTTCTTTTTTAAAAGAGCTCCACCGAGTTTCTTGCTGGCTCTTCTCGGTAGGACGGCTTTCCGAACCAGCAATAGAGTCGACGATTCAAAAGCACTTGTTTACAAGTTTATTTGAATAAAGAATATTTTGAATTTGAATTTGAATTTGAATATCATGAACTTTTAGAAAACGATTCAATTCAAAATCAGTACCTAAACCCAACCGCTTTCTTTTCGTACCATGAAGTGTGTTTGAAAAGGACAACGTTATATGAACTATAGATAACTCTGTCTCTTTTACTCACATGTTTTTAGCACGCATTCCGAACACTCATTCGGTAACGATTTAAAGTGTGTGTCTTTAAGACGTCATGTTATGAAAAAGCAAAACAATTTCGTTTACGTCTTCAATTGAGTAGATAGATAGATAGATAGATAGATAAAACACTTTATTGCACATCAAAATAATACATATAAATAGTTAAAAGAAGTATCAGTACAATAGGCGACCTTATCGCTAAAAGCGATCTCTTCCAGGCAACCTTAGGGTAGACGACTATCTAAAAAATCAGCGGTGGGGGTGTACAAAATAATTAAGTACCAAATATATAAATATTATGCTATAAAACAATAATAAAATAAATAAAAAAGTATAATATCAATGACGAAAAAGATAAAAATTAGTAGCAATAAGAGCAGCAATAAGAGTTCATGGTAGGCCTGCTGCTCTCTCTGATTATATCATAGAGTTATACTATCAGAGTAGTCGTGCTTATGGCACCCCTACGCTTGTATATAATATATAATAAGTAAATTTATAATTATTTTGCTATAAGAGATCCTGCACGCATCAACGCGGATACTATACAATACTTTTAGCATTACATATATGGACCAATTTTTAAATTTTAACTATCGTGAGTAGTACATATTAACTATATTGAACAACTTTTAAATAAAATTTCGCTCGTTTCGTTTCGGTGTTGATTACAGATAATAATTGACTGGACCGTTGGCGCTGTGGGTAGTGACCCTGCCTTCAGCTCCGCGGGTCGCGGGTTCGATTCCCGCCGAGGGCCAACATTTTCTATAAACAAATTGTTGGTTCTTCGAGCCTGGGTGTGTATTTGTATTTAAGTATGTATTTAAACTTATATATGTAGTTTATCTATCAGTTGTCCGTCACCCATAACACAAGTATTAAGTTACTTACTTTGGGGACGGACGACCGTGTGTGTAAATGTCCCATATATTTATTATTATTATTATTATTATTTATTAATATGTAACGTTTTGCTTATGTGAATTATATTTATAACGTTGAAGACAAACTCTAGCCGCTCAAAATACAGTTAAATATCATCTATATTTAATATCAATTTTAGTAAATTCAAGTTAAGATATTTCCATGTAACCTTTTTAGGAAAAAAAACATTATAAAACAATTTATTTTCTTTCATCACGAGTTATATATTATTGTAATTACTTTTGTACAATCTAATTTGCGTAATTCTATAAATAACATTTAAAAAAAAATTCCCAAACCTCCATTTTAAGTTCCCACGGCACATGTTTATATTGAGAGTCTTTTAATATCTCAACAGGCTCTATGAGCGGCTCCCACATCGCGCGTCCGATGTTGTAATATGATACTTGCATAGCCCACGTTGACTCCATATAGAACTGTTGAAATAGAACAGATTGTAATAAAATAAATATATGGGGCAAGTGCATAAATTCAAATTCAAAATATTCTTTATTCAAGTAAACTTGTAAACAAGTGCTTTTGAATCGTCAACTTTACTGCTGGTTCGGAAAGCTGTTCCTACCGAGAAGAGCCAGCAAGAAACTCGGCGGTTGCTCTTTTTAGAATATAAATCTTAGAACTAATTACATTTATTTATTACTGTCTTGTACAGGGTAGAGGTGCACCTATATCCACACATCCTTATCATCTAAGTATTCTTCAACAGTATAGTAGGCTTTCTGTATCAGCCTCTCTTTAACAGTGGTTTTAAACTGCTGTAATGGCATGACCAAAATAGACAGTCGTCCGTCTCCATAGTTAGTAATTTAATAATTGTGTTAGATGTAACAGAGATGTGGTAAATATACACATATAATTTTAAACGAATACTGAAATGTATATATACACCCAGAATCAACAATTTTGTTTTAAACATAGTCTCTAGGTAGGAATCGAACCCGTGATCCGGATTTCAAGATAGGGTCAGTTTCACCTCTCCAAAAATGTTTTTTTTTAAATCCTATACGTTACTCTGATGTAAAAGTATTATGAAAATTTTAATCAATAGTCCGCTGGACCCATTCCAGACGACTAGCTGTGAAAGAAAAACAGACAGACTTTCGCATTTATATTATCAGTATTGTTAATATTAGGTCCTTACATATGAAATTGGCGTTTTCTATGGGAGGAACATAAAGTCGTTTTTTTTTTAATGAAATATATTTAACTAATCAAAGTATGTACCATTGCTATATATGCACTTTTGCCATCTCATAGGTAGTTCATTGATCCCCTTACTAAAAAACCATTCGGGCGGGAATCAATAAAATCTTTGAAGGCGGTTTGGACTGCCCCATCGGAGTTAAATTTTTTTCCTTGCAAGTAGTTATCCAAAATGCGAAAAAAATGGTAATCTGTTGGAGCAAGGTCCGGAGAGTACGGTGGATGTCTAAGACATTCTAATTGAAGCTCCTCTGATTTGGTAGCCGTCTGTTGTGCAGTGTGTGGTCTAGCGTTGTCCTGAAGCAGCAGTGGCCTAAAGCGATTGACCAGCCTCGGTTGTTTAGCAGCTAGCTTTTCCATCATGGTTTGCAGTTGCTGACAATAGATATCTGCCGTAATCGTCTGGCCAGATTTAAGAAAGCTGTAGTGAACGACACCGGCACTAGTCCACCAAACAGTTATAAGCAACTTTTTTTAGTCAATTTTCGCTTAGGGCAGGATTTGGCTGGTTCGCCAGGGTTCAGCCATTGCGATGAGCGCTTCCGATTATCGTAGAGGTTTTACTTTTCATCACAGGTAATGATTCGATTTAAAATTCCTTCATTATTGTGCCGGTTGAGTAACGTAACGCAGCAGTCGACGCGCGTTTGTGGGTTTGCTTCACTCAATTCATGAGGTACCCACCTTTCAAGCTTTTTCACCTTCCCAATTTGCTTCAAGTGGATTAGAATAGTTTTATCACTAACACCGGAGTCTGCAGCTAACTCGGACGTGGTTTGCGATGGATCCGTTTCCACAATAGCCTTCAATTCTTCATTATCAACTTTGGTCTCCGGCCGTCCACGAGGCTTGTTCTGCAGGTCGAAATTTCCAGAACGAAAACGTTGGAACCAAAAACGAACTGTGTTTTCTTTTGCGACACCGTCACCATACACATCATTAATCCTTCGAGCCGTTTCTGCAGCACAGGTGCCACGGTGGAACTCATACTCGTAAATAACGCGATATTTCATGTTTTCCATTTTGTAAACAGAGTGACACAAAGAAAAAAACAAAAGAAGAAAAAACAAATGAATTAGGGGGTTTGAAACACAAATGCATGAGTAAATAGCTGTATGAATTTGAATTTGGAATTCTTAACCATAAAGGTAATATTTGAGATCAAAGTGGCCAGTACGACAAAACGCCAATTTCATATGTCAATATGTAATTTCATAGGACCTAATATAAATACATATATGGATAATATCAGGATGGATAAATAAATAACTTACATCAGAGCTCCAATCCTTAACCTGCCCTGTTAAAGAGGCTTGCATGACTAAAACTGGAATGGTTTCGTTACCGATTTCCATTTCTAAGGCCAAAACAATAGACGGACTTGATAAAAGGCATATCTCTCCTACTGGTGGTTTGACAAGCTCAGGACTTGCAGTTTCTTCTAAATCCAATGCTTCTACAGCTTCTTCTACAGAAAAATCCAACAAGGAGAACATGTTTAGTTCTTTTTATCGAAATGCATTTATGGCAGAAAATTATAAACATCGAAATATTTAAAAAGTCAAATATAAAATAATAATAAAAATTACTGATTACTAATTTTTTTTAATTAAAAATTCAATGTCCAATACATTTCTAAATTAAGTAGGAAGATCAAACAGGTGTCTAAAAAATAATTTGATCCCCCTCGCTGCATTCGCAAACGGCGAAAGGTTTATTATAACACAGAAGAAAATAAATAAAATAATAAATTACGGTTGCCCGTGTGTGTCGTCTGTCCCCAAAGTAAGTAACTTAATACTTGTGTTATGGGTGACGGACAACTGGTAAATATACTACATATATAATATTAAATACATACTTAAATACAAATATACACCCAGGCTCGAAGAACCAACAAATTGTTTAAAGAAAATGTTGGCCCTCGGCGGGAATCGAAACCGTAAGTTGAAGGCAGGGTCGCTACCAACTGCGACAATGGGCCAGTCAAAATGTGTGTAGTCTGGTTTTTTCTTAAAAATTACATATTTTATATCCTGTTTCCTATTTGATACTGCTCTTTCACGTAATGGTCACTAGTTCTATCACAAGTGGTTTCTATACATGAAACATAATTTTTATCTTACCTGTCTTTAAAAACCAATAGCTGGTTGGTTTAAAAGGTTTTATGTCCCAAAGGCTATCATAGAATATGGGTTTGTTTTCCTGTTCCACGCAATCTTCTTCACGGCTTGTGACTGTCGCCAGTACGCGATTCAACAATGAAATTATTTCTGTATAACAAAGATAAATAGTGAAATATTAAGAAGACGCTTCATAACTGAAACACAAATTTGTAATGTTAAAAATATTTATAATATTTTAATTTACTTTATTTTGAGTTGAGTTTAATAATGAAAGTATTGCTCAAAAAGTAAGAGAAGAAAATACTTTCTTATTGAGTACCAAAAAAAAAACGCTTTCGAACTAAGAACTGAAAAAAACTGAACTGAACCGAAAAATCTTACATACGTAGAAGATGGCTCAAAGAGTTCCGAGATTTTTCACAATAATACTATTTTTTTGTTATTTTTCCTTTTAAGTTCAAAAGTCTCAAAAGTTTTAATTTTTCAAGTTATTTATTTATTTTAATTTGTTGTGTCACTGCTTCTTGTGTACAAAGTTTGAATTAAATCTGTGCGCTCAAAGTTGGTCAAAATTCAGTTTAAAGGAGTCAGTTACATACATACGTACAGGTGAAATTAATACAAAAAGCTTAAAAATCTATTTACATTGAAATTGCTCTGTTTATTATATGTGACATTAACTCCTCGTACGCACGAGAAGTTTTTTACCGCATGTTAAAAACACATCGAAATGAAACAAATGGATATAGAGATATCTATTCACACGACAGCGCTTTTATAACGCGGCGTATTTTTATTCAACAGTGTTCCATTTTAGGCGTTAGACGTTGGGCGTTAATCAAATCAAATCAAATCAAAATATTCTTTATTCAAGTAAACTTGTAAACAAGTGCTTTTGAATCGTCAACTTTACTGCTGGTTCGGAAAGCTGTTCCTGCCGAGAAGAGCCAGCAAGAAACTCGGCGGTTGCTCTTTTTAAAATATAAATCTTAGAACTAGTTACATTTATTTATTACTGTCTTGTACAGGGTAGAAGTGCACCTATATCCACACATCCTTATCATCTAAGTAATCTTCAACAGTATAGTAGGCTTTCTGTATCAGCCTCTTTTTAACAGTGTTTTTAAACTGCTGTAATGGCATGACCAACCGTGTTAAACCGAATATACCATATGAAACTTCTTATTACGCCTGTTGCGGAGTTTTAATGCGACGTATTTATTACGCCCGTGCGAACGAGGCGTAATGTGAAAATTGCTTTTGAAAATGATTTACCTGGTGACACTGTGATTTTGATATCCGTGAGAGCGATATCCAGGTGCATGCCTTGTCCCGGAGGCTGTGATAAAGCGAGAGAGAGATGTGCAGGAGCGAGCAAAAATCTCGTTGGGGTAGAAGTATGTACTCCCAATCTTCGTGCTGCCACTTGCAAACCGGATACTGCACCATCTGCTACCATACGCTCTTCAGTTTTACGAAGTTTTAGACGCATCTCCATCTATCAAAACAGTTTTTTTTTATATAGATAAAGTTGTAGACCAAATAGATTGTTCAGAGTTTCAGAAGTGTCATCAAGTCTAATCTCTTTTTTTTCCATTTTCATCTATTATGATATTATTTAGTCCGCGCAATTATATGAATGTCTATCTTTACATTTAAATGATCTCTATTATTTAATTCATTCCTGTAATGTTCTTTTACTTTGACGAAACCGTAAAGAGGTGTATTTATTGCATTCCAATTTGTTAAGTATTTAATTTGGAAACCTATAAAATATTTATACTCTTTAAAAATGACTCAAATCAAAACATACTGATAATTTAGAAAGTACAATAAATAATACCTTTTTCTTATTTATATTTATTTCTTATTTTCTTTCTTATTTATATATATATATGTATGTGGAACACTTACACACACGGTCGTTCATCCTCAAAGTAAGTAGTTGAGCTGAAGGCAGGGTCACTACCCACTGCGCCAATAGGCCAGTCGGGCATAGAATTACTATAGAATACTCAAAATACTACAGAATCGTCAAAATTTCACCACTACTTGATACTTACATTCATTACTAATGCATCGCACTCTTTTTGTTCCAGAGACTCGACCAGTATGATGTCAGGCTGCTCGATTTTTATGTTAACAGTCATCATCGCCAATTTCTGTTGCTCAGACACAGACGGTGCAGATACCACAGAAAGCTTCTTCTTCTATAACAAACAACAACAAAAAGACACATAGTAGAAAGATAGATAGAAAGGGTAAACTAAAGTAACAGCCTGTTACTGTTCCGCGCAAACGTGCGGACGGATGACACAACCTCCGAGACCTGGGCCCGTCGTCTCGGCGTCTCAACCTACCTTATACGGCCGTCAGCTTTATGTGGTCCGGCCTCATGAATCACTGCGTGTATATGTGTACGTGTGTGTGTGTGTGCTTGTATGTACTTGGCCGATTCCCGAAACCGTTGGCTCGCCTCTGCAATCTTCCACGGACACGTAATGTCTGTTTCTCCCTGAGTATACACTTCACTATATCGGTTAACACAAATAACACCCGGTGTGCACACAACCTTCGTAAGGTCACACGTTATTGAATCGTCCCTATATCGGGGAATAGTAACCCAACGCGCACTAAAACCGCGGACGGTCGCGTCTTCTTAAACGCTTCACTGATTAAACGCGTCACTAAATCTGAGAACAACACCCGAAACGCAAAATTACACACGTGCGTAAGAAAAGGAATGCCGCGTCCAAGCCGCGTTCAAGCCGCGCGCGGCCTTTCGGTATCGTGTCTGGCGGGTGACTTCGGGGGGCCGCTCTCGTAGTGAACAAATGCATAAAAAATCCTAGCTTGCGTTCGCGTCGCGTCGTGCGCGTTATTTTATTCAAAACAGTTACTATCCCATAGTTAGGCATAGGCTTGTTCTCTCCGTTTATGGAGAGAAGTGTTGTAGCCAAGACCTACAACGCTGCTCCAATGCGGATTGATTACACATATCCCCAGAATTCACTGGAGATATGCAAATTTCCTCACGATGGTTTCCTTCACCGAAAAGCGTATGACGAATTGCAATTATCAGTTAGACACATAAGTTTTAGAAAAACTTATTGGTGTCTGCTTGGGGTTTGAACTTCTGACCCAACTGAAAGATTTGCACGTCCTCACCGCTGTATTATGGCTGGGTCACCGGCTGAGTAGAATAGACCATTCTTATTTCTTACCGAGGTGTTTTAAAGGCGACTAAGGTAAGTTGATGTCGGTTAGGCAGCCGGTCGAAAAATAACTAGCCAAATGATCTAACAACATGTTTAAAACATGATGTTGTGACCCCACTCGGAGTGGGATAAGGGCAGCAGAATGATGTTGTTTCATTATCATCGGCCAATTATCGTAACATTGTCGTGAGAATTGTTGCGAAATATTTGATCTCTCTATAAGTACAAAGTACTTTTGAGGAATTTTTTAAAAGGGCAAGTTTCTTGCTTGCTTTTCTCTGTAGAGGCAACTTTCCGAACCAGCAGTTGAGTTGATGGTATAAAAGCACTTATCTACTAGTTTACTTTAATACATAATATTTCTACTTTTAATGTTATTTTTATTAGTTCCAGTGAGATAGTAATTGATAACTTATTTCACCAACATTGAATTCTAGCGAACGAATTTAAATAGAAAATATTATCTTACGCCTATGCTATCGACAGACTTTTCAGTCTGCGATTTAATTGCTTTTATTTCTTCTTTGGGTTTGACGTCCGGCGTTGCGTCACTCAAACCTGTTGTCATGAACTCGGCAATCTTGTTTAGGAAGTCCATAGCAAGGATTAGATTGAAGCTGAATATCCTCATATCAACTGTAAAAACGAAAATTTTATAAATATAATTTCGAAAATAATATTATTTTTAAATAAGCATACTAACTATACGTTTAAGTCCATTATTATTAGCACATTTTTGAATAACGACACAAACTCGAAAAAAAAACAAACTACTTGTAAATTAATATCTTTCGTATTTTTTAGAATTAAAATATCAGTATCACGAATTTCCATTGCTTGGAAAGCCGCTCCGTGTGTACATTAAACTATTATGTACGTATCTTGTAAAAAAGTCAAAAAAATTTAGTTTCCAAAACTGTAGGATCACGAAATTAAAATATATGCTTTAGGTTACCTTTATTCTATAACCAAAAAGAAAGAATAGAATCGTTTATTTACCAAATACACATATTAAAATTATCCATAAAGATTATGTTATCGCACCTAGACAGTAACCCATGAAATTATTGCTCTGAAACCGAAATACGATAAAAAATTTGACTTTTAACAATAAAGAACTTGCAAAATATGGTATAAAAAATTACCGAAAGTATCACCGTGCTTCATGGTATAAGTAATATCGATCATGCTTCGTATTTTATCGTGCGTCTCCATTATTACAGGCGCTGTGACATCAGATTGACTATGTGTTGCTTCTTGTTTGTCTCGTCGTCTTTCTAAATACCTATTAGCGAAGAAATATGGCATATAATATTGAATATAGCTGTAGAAGTGATTCCCAACATAAATCTCTACAGGAGGACAATTCGAAAGTGGACTTGTCACAAGTATAATACTTTCACTCCGGGTCATTTAAATCTAGGCTAGATTTAGGTGTCAAATTCAAACGAAAAAGTAAATTCTTCAACACCTATCATTTAAGTGAACAATCCTTTCTTTCAAAAGTAATAATAAAACTATTTTGCTATAATCCGCGATACAGTAAATAGAAAATATATATAGTGTTTACTGTATAGTGGACTATCAGTATTTTCATACCCGATACGTGCAGGATTCGTAAAAACACATGCACAAACCTCCACCACTTCCACCACAATATACAAGCACTACACAGGTTCACTATCACAAACTCAACAATCGTTTCGCCCCGCAACCGAAGCATCATCAGGAGATAGACTCCACGACAAAATCGCAAAGCGAAGCGTTATCCAAACAAGCGTTGTTAAATAGTACTTGGTTCATCCCCACCCTTTATTTTACCTCGGAACACGTGCAACAAGTTTGAACTAGAGACATCCTTTCTTTTATTAATATTAAAAGTTATTTTAAGTATTAATTGAGGAGCGAGTTGTCACGTGACCAAAACAGTTTATATTTGAATGTGAATGAATATATGACTAGACGGGGGATGAAAAAAGAGGGATGGATTGTGATAAAAGAAGTAGCATCAGAGTTCTATGATAGATGGATGATAAAACAAGAATTGGATAAGGGTAGTAGATTGAGGACTACAAAGAAAGACCTAATTACTAAGATAACTGACTTACAAATAACACACCTCGTTATTTTAGCTCCTCTACCGGGTCTAGTGTCATCTAGAGTACAGTCAACTAACAAAACTGATGTGTGCATTGAACTGTCTGAAAACATTCGGCCCTTCACTGATAATAGAGCTAAGCAAAAACGGGCCAACTCGACGTCTTTTACAAACATTGACTCTTCCGACTACAAAAAACAAAACAAGTTATGGCAAATATTTTTAAGATGCTCAATTATGTCACGCACATAATAATATTACTATTATATTAGTACGAAGTGACCGTGTATACTTTATTGCAATTTGCCATTAACACTTTAATACTAAGCGTGCGATATAATTAATCTATACTTATTATAAAACAAAGTCCCAAAAAGCTGTCTGTCTGTATGTAATCGATTTTTCTCAAAATCTACTGAACGGATTTTTGTACGGTTTTCATCAAAAGATAGTGCAATACTTCCGGATGGTTTAGCTAAATAGTAAATATCGGTATTATGTAAATTGTGTTGAAAAGATCGCGCAGTTGTTAAAAAACTTGCTTGCTGGTAGCTTTAGTCGTGTGCGCTGCGTAAACCAGCAGAGATACGCTAAAGTAATGTACTAGAGAATTGTAGATCTATAAAAATACTACAAAAATATGCTTCCGGGATAGCATGTCTCTATCTCTTACGGTTCATTCACAGTAACTACTTTTATTTTCAAAATTTCGAAAATTCGGGAAAAGTTTGGTAAATCACTAAATCCACACGGGCGAAGCCGTTGTTGGTACAGCTAGTAGTATATATTTTAAATTTAATTCCGTGTGTCGAGAAAATCCGCCATCTAACATCTACATCAATAATTTTAAACTTAAATATTTTATTAATCTTGGGATTCTTGAAAGAATTCTATTTATTTATTTATTGTACATACATAATGTTACAAAAGAGAAAAATTAAAATAGCACATGTACACAAAGGCGGAATCCCTAAAAGTCAACCTTTGAATGACAGAATGAATTTCTATAAAAGCTCACCGTATCTTATATCAATGAACCCAATTATACCTAACACCCATATATAAAAATAACCATAATAAAAACACAGTACTGCAACTTAAGTTTATAGGTCATGAATACATCTATACATATTATAAAACAAAGTCCCCAAAAGCTGTCTGTTTGTATGTGACCGAGTTACCCAAAATCGACTGCATGGACTTTTGTACGGTTTTTATTAAAAGATAGAGTAATTCTTTACGAAGGATTCCTTGAATTGTAATAAGTAAAAATAAAACGTTACGATTTTACTTAAATTAACTGAAATATATGGCGGGGAAAATTTGTGACAGTAAGATATAAAGTAAGACTTACGCCAACAGTATTCATTAGGTCAATAACAAAGCTGTCCATGGTAAATGAAAATTTTATCGTGGTACGAGGCATTTTTGACATTTCCTTGGACGGAGTCACCACAACGTTAGGCGATTTCGTTTGAACTCTACTGGTTTGACTCTTTACTTTAGTTACTTTAGATATATTAGCTTGAGGTTTGACTTCTTCCGCCTTAGTTTGACCCTCTTGAAGGTTTTGATTCAAGATTTTCATTATGCTTTTGTAATCGCTGTGGCCTACAGTAATCTGACACGAAAAACGGTTTAAATAAAATAGCGTAGTAAACAGTTTCATTACATAATCTTAACGAAAATTTAAACGGATATTGTTTAACATAATTTATAACATAAAAGTACATTTAAGTGCAAAAATACTCTATACTCTATACTATAGTAAATCCATTGATATTTCTTTGAGTTAATAATCATAATAAATAACAGTAATAGTACATCGTATTTCAGACAACACGAGCCCAATTTGTTAGTAGTACAAAAGAAATAATAATATATAAAAATTGTAATATTAAATTAAAAAAGATAATGTTAATAAAGCTTCAGGACTGCCTAACAAAAACCTTAGTAAAATGATGCATCATAGGCAAGTTCGAAGCTGTGATAGCCTAGCGGTGAGACCGTGCGACTCTCTAGAGACGACATAGGTTCAAACCCCGGGCAGGCACCAATGAGTTTTTCTATTAAAACTTATGTGTCTAATTGGTAATTGCAATTTATCACACGCTTTTCGGTGAAGGAAAACATCGTGAGGAAACCTGCATATCTTTAGAGAATTCTAGGGATATGTGTAACCTACCAATCCGCATTGGAGCAGCGTGGTAGGTCTTAGCTCCAAACCTTCTCTCCAAAAACGGAAAGAGGAGGCCTTAGCCCAGCAGTGGGTATAGTAACAGGCTATTACTTTTTTTTACTTTAGGCAAGTTCATCTTACAGTATAAATTATTAATATTCTTACAGTAAAAAACAGCAACTATATGATATTTATTGAAGCTTTATTGGTTGCAAGAGAAGTTTAAGGTCTTTTTGGAGACCTAACTAACGTGACATGGAACTTACGCACCACAACTTTTTTTTTTAATTTAAATTTGAAATGCCACTTACTGCGATAGTTTTCATTCTTCCCGATATGTCCAAATCAGGTAAAGATTCATACCAAGAAGAGAGACTGCGTTTTACGAAAAGCTTGAAACTCGTTGGACGTAACAATTTACGTTCGTGCATAACACCTTGGTAGTCTTCTTTTAGCATTACACAAGATACCTTCATTTCCTCTAATTCCAGCATTAATTCATCCACCGTTACTTTGTTACTAACATCCTGTGATAATAAGTTTAAAGCTAAGTAAAAATGTATGTCCTTTTTATTCTATTTTCTTGTATTATGTAAGAAAGATCATCTCATTCCTTCTCAAAGCAACGATGATTTTATTAAATTGACGCTTTTTAATCAACAACGCGGCGATTGAACTGTGGGATGTGTTTTTGACCCATTATTACAACTTAATTATAGAAAACTTTATTTCAATATACACTACTTAGAGCAGAAAAAATGGAGTTCACTTAAAAGTTTTATTGAGCAACACTACACTTGTTGTATAGGTTTTGTAATAAAGATGAATTTATATGTTTAAGTTTATTATATGTACTAGACAATTGTAGACATACAACAAAGTTCGCGGTAGCATATCTCTACCTCTTATGGTAAACTCACAAGAACTAATTTTATGTTCAAAGCACAGCTAGTCTTAAATATACTAAACACTCACAGCAACAGGCAAGTCGACGAATTTATTGTTCAGATTCATCCGACCCAAGTCGACTAACATGGCGTTGAGGCTATGGGAATTCTCTGGCACTATAATGATAGGTGCAGCCAGTCTCACGTGTAGTAATAATTTAGTGGAATTTTGATAGGCAGTTTGTACGTTGGCCCGAGCCGCGTCCGCCGCTTGCGTAGAGGCTTCAATAATTGCCGCTTGTGCAGTTTGAAAATTGTTCAAGAACTCCTGATGTTGAAAATGATAGTTATTTCTTTAGATATCGCAATAATCATTATTAATACTCCAAACCTGTGATAGCCCAGCGGTGAGACCGTGCGACTCTTTCGAGGCGAACACGAGTTCAAACCCGGGCGCCTGCCCGGGTTTGAACGAAAAAACGGTTTAAATAAAATAGCGTAGTAAACAGTTTCAATACATAATCTTAAACGAAAATTTAAACGAATATTGTTTAGCATAATTTATAACATAAAAGTACACTTAAGTGAAAAATACTCTATACTATAGTGAATCCATTAATATTTATTTAAGTTCATATTTCATATAATCATAATAAATAACAATAATAATACATAGTTCTTTCAGACAACTCGGGCCTAATTTGTTAGTAGTAAAAAAGAAATAATAATAAATAAAAATTGTAATATCAAATTCAAAAAGATAATGTTAATAGAGCTTCGGGACTGCCTAACAAACACCTTAGTAAAATGATGCATCATAGGCAAGTTCGAAGCTGTGATAGCCTAGCGGGGTTTGAACCTATGTCGTCTCTAGAGACCGTGCGACTCTCTAGAGACGACATAGGTTCAAACCCCGGGCAGTCACCAATGAGTTTTTCTATTAAAACTCATGTGTCTAATTGATAATTGCAATTTATCACATGCTTTTCGGCGAAGAAAAACATCGTGATGAAACCTGCATATCTCTAGAAAATTCTAGAGATATGTGTTACCTACCAATACGCATTGGAGCAGCGTGGTAGGACTTAGCTCCAACCCTTCTCTCCAGAAACAGAGAGAGGAGGCTTATTCACAGCAATGGGATTGTAACAGGTTGCTACTTTATACTCCAAACAGAATCGCAAAGACAAAGTAGAGATACAATAGTTCGAATTATATATGGATGTTAGCCTGAAGATGTTTAAATAGGAAGAATCGCAGAAAAAGGGATGTTACTTGATAAATATCTAAAGACATGTTTCCACTTCTGCGCTCTACTCTTCGTACTTCGCAACTTCAGCGAAGTTAAACCCGGTAAAGAAAATACAAAATATCTAAAAAAAAAGTATAAAAGGAAGCAGTCACTATATTCAAAATGTCTGGGATAGGTATTCTAAATAAAAAAAAAAAACAATTTTTAACAATTGACCTTTGTTGGATGATATTGTAACAACAATTTAAATAAATAACTTCTGCAGGGCATTTACGATCCACATAGCTAATCTGTTTGTTTACCCTGGTACTACGCTGAATAAATTCAAAATTTATGATAAATATCTATCGTTTATCACTCACCAACATTGAGGAGACAAACCAGTTGAGGAATACAATTCGAAGACAATTTATTTGCGCATCTATCGACATGTTGACGTCGCTGACGCTTGGATACTGTTCTAGGTTGTACATCACTATCTGTACGTTAATGACGTCACCCCCGATTACTTTCAGTATCTAAAATAATATTATTATAAACTTTCAAAGATATCACTAAAAATTCTTAGGTAAAGAAACATTTTTCAAGGTTGCAATTATCTTATGTTAATTTCCTTCACAAAGTATGGCTAAAGAAAATGATCAATTTTAGTAATCGTTTCTTTATCCACACCCTTCCAAAGAACCCATTTATTTGTCTCCAAAATTGTAACTTTAGTAATAAAAGGTGTTGGTAAATATCATCGAAAATAAAAGTGAAATAAATGATTTATAGAAGCAGGCGTTACTTTGCGGAATTCCATATTACAAGCAATATAACAGAACTAACTACTTTGCTATAATCCGCACGGGTTAAGTGAATGCATGCAAAGCCAATGTGTATGAAGCAGGCAAAATCTACGCACCTTATACATGCAGGACAAGCCACCACATGCACCCCAAGGCGCAATTCACCAGCAACAACGCACACAAAAGCAGCACACACACCCACCACCACAATCTCGACGATCGTAATGCCGATCATTACGATTTTTGTCGTGGAGCCTATCCTCCTGATGATGCTTCGGTTTCGGGGCGAAACGATCGTCGAGATTGTGGTGGTGGGTGTGTGTGCTGCTTTTGTGTGCGTTGTTGCTGGTGAATTGCGCTTTGGGGTGCATGTGGTGGCTTGTCCTGCATGTATAAGGTGCGTAGATTTTGCCTGCTTCATACACATTGGCTTTGCATGCATTCACCTAACCCGTGCGGATTATAGCAAAGTAGTTAGTTCTGTTATATTGCTTGTAAAAGTGAAATTATTTCTTCAAAACATATGTACAATAAGTTGTAAAACTTAAAATTGAAATTAAAATAAAAGGGTTGTTTTAAATCTTACCTCCCTATGCACAGTTTCTGGGTTCAAATCTTCTACTTTTATATTCGCGACAGTGCAATCGACTTGTGTGTACGAACTCTTGAGTATCAAACCAGCACCTGCTCCCTGTAGCTTTACAATAGAGAGAGGTCTGGTGTTGGTCGCAAATTCGATTTCTACAGCTCCAATCTTAATGTTAACTTTCAGTTGAATGCTTTCCACTTGTTTGTGACGAGTAGGCTTTGCTACACTTACTAAACAAACAAGAATATTATTAATTCAAATTCAAAATATTGTTTAATCAAGTAAATTTTAGCCGTGTGGAATCTGGCAGAATAGAATAAACCACCCTCCTTTCTTACTGAGGTGTCGTAAGCGGCGACTAAGGTAAGTGCCGTGTAGTATCCGGCTGCATAGAATAGACCACCCTCCTTTCTTACTGAGGTTTCGTAAGCGGCGACTAAGGTAAGTGCCGTGTAGTATCCGGCTGCATAGAATAGACCACCCTCATTTCTTACTGAGGTGTCGTAAGAGGCGACTAAGGTAAGTGCCGTGTGGTATCCGGCTGCATAGAATAGACCAACCTCATTTCTTACTGAGGTTTCGTAAGCGGCGACTAAGGTAAGTGCCGTGTAGTATCCGGCTGCATAGAATAGACCACCCTCCTTTCTTACTGAGGTTTCGTAAGCGGCGACTAAGGTAAGTGCCGTGTAGTATCCGGCTGCATAGAATAGACCACCCTCATTTCTTACTGAGGTGTCGTAAGAGGCGACTAAGGTAACTGCCGTGTGGTATCCGGCTGCATAGAATAGACCAACCTCATTTCTTACCGAGGTGTCGTAGTAGGCGACTAAGGTAAGTTGCCGTCAGGCAGACGGCCGGTCGTGAAATACGTAGCTAAATCATGTGACAACATGTTTGAACATGTTGTGCCGACCCCACTTAGAGTGGGATGAGGGCAGGAGAATGATGTTTAATCAAGTAAATTTGCAAATAAGTGCTTTTGAATCGTCTAATCGTCTACTGCTGTATGAAGAATTTAGAACATAAATTAATGCCTTTTTACCGAGTTAATGTATCAACTTTGAAGAAAATTTAGTATGATGAATGAAAATGACAAAAAACTTACTTGAGTAAAATTACTTAAGATAATCTTAAGTAATTTTACTCGAATAATTTATAGAAGTAGGCGCTTCTTGCAAAATTTCATAGTATAAAAGTTATGATAGAATTATGTTTTCTTTAATCCGCGTTTGTTAAGAAAATCTATGTAATGCTTAGTGTAGGAAGCAAAACCGTTCTCATATCTTACACATCCAGGATTAGTTATCACACGTATCAGAAGACACCAACACATATAGCACACTACACAAGCACTACGACAATCTCAACTATCATTTCGCCCCGTAACCGAGACATGGTCAGCTCGCTTTATTAAGCTCTTCAGTGTAAAGAATAACTAGGTATTATTTACCTATTACTATACTACACAAATCTAGGAACAACTAGGGTATTTGAGCAATAATAACCTTTTGATTTTGCAACTGAGAATTCTTCATCTTCAGCTATAGTTTCTAGTGGTCCCGCATTAGCATATCTATCGACTGTACTCTGAATTGCTTGTAATCTTGTCTAAAATTTAAGAAACAATTAATATAATAATTATCATATACTATAATCTTAAGGAACACTATATTTACCTGATATTGATTTATTATAACTAAAATTTCTTGAAGACCTTGAAGGTGCAACAACAGTTTCAATGTGGTAAAATCTAGTTCAATCATTTGTTCTACGGAACCGTAGTGGCTTCGGAATTCGGGACATTTCTTATCGACCTAAAAAGTAACATTTGAGATAAAAAGAAATTATACAAATCCGAGTGAAATAACTTAACGAAATGGCCTATAATCTTCACAACAGTGGAGAACTTTTCGCTCCTTCGAGAGGCGGTATATATATTTTAGGTATTATTTTTAATTTTAGGTTTTACAATTAAAACCAAAAAAGAAATGTCAATTTAAATCTATATATTATACCAATTTTATATAGACCTGTTTAGTTACTAAAATATTAAGTTTAAAGGGTTATATCGCCTCTTTACAAGAACAACGTAACATCTCATAAAAACGTTTTTTTAAATTATTTCTTATTTTATCTTATTTGCTTATTTTCAGTAAGCACCTTTATTACCGCAACAATTTAATTGTTTGTTTAAAATTAACAATATTTTAAAATTTATCAACGTTTCAGTGTTTGAAATTGCTCTCCTGTAAAGTTGCGGTTTGAAAAATATCACGTTGTTCTTGTTAAAGAGGCGATATGGCTTTAGCAAGCAAAGGTACATTTTCGGTTACTCTCCTATCCTGATAATAGCTAGCATAAAAATAGAATCAACCAAATTGACGCCATGAGAGCCAAAGTGCCCTAACTGACAGTTTTTCAATACTAAGTTTTACAAAAGTGATAATAAAATTATTTTGATCGCGTGAAATCACTTAAAAATAAAGTATATTATATAATAAGAGAGTAAGAAAGATATTAATTTGCTAAAGCTGGAAAACTTTTAAATCAGCAGTAATTGTTTTTCCTTAACTGTAACCTTATGTTTAAGAATTTAGGCCACTCTGGCTCGCATGGCCTCAATTGTTCCATCAATTCTCGCGCGATACGATGTCCATTTTATATATTTAAAGCTATGTTTAATTTCTCTACTTACGTTGCTATATGTGACAGCGAATAAATACTGGTTGACAACAGGCCCTGCGGTCACTAGCGCTTTTTCGGTCTCAACATTTTGTATTAACTCCGGCGTTTCGATCATATTAATAACATGTTGCCCTGGTCGGTGATGCTGCATGTTCACGGCGCCAAGACGAACAGTAGCTTCTAGAGTAAAAGTTTTTTGAACAGCTGTTATCTCCAAAAGATTTAGAGAAAACACCAAAAACTTATCGTAAAGTTGCGTGGCGTGCAGTGTCTTCCTATTGACGCTTACTATCAATTCTGAAAAGAATCAATCAATCACATTAATATTAGGAGGAACTTTCCTGGTATTTTTCAAGTCTGTATGCTTCATTGTTTTCGGAATTTTGTGATGTATGTTACAATTAGTAAATAATTTTACCAACAATAATCACTTATAATAATAACAGCACTGAGCAAAAACTCTCTATAAAGAAAATTAAAACTGAAAGCAAATGTAACTAATTAAACAAAGTCTTCTCATTTTCCAAAATACCTTCTTTCTTTTTTTTATCATCACTCATTATATATACACTAAATTGTTAGTGTTTAGCCGTGATATGTGAGGATAATTATTGAAGAATGAATAGTTTAAAAAAACGTTTAAATATACATTTGTTTATGGAAACATGCTAAATTTAATCAAAACATAAAGGTTACTTTAGACGAAAAAACATGTTATGGCTTATACGTTGATACCAATTAAATCCATATTTACTTGTTTCTTAAATGCTATCAAATCTTTCAATATACATAATAGACGTATTCAAGTTTATTTATGGAACAGTGTAAGTTTAAGCGATTTTAACGGTAAATTAAACATCGAATAAAAAGAAGTTCATGAACATGCAAAAATGGTTTTTACTAAAACTTTTGTGCTTGTTAAGACAGCGTTTAGTTTATTAAGTTACCATGGGCCTGATCTGTGATTGTAACTTCTAAGTTTCTGAACGAATCACGAGGTGTTTTCCTCAAAACCCATGAACCCTCATTCATCACAATGTGATAGCCCTAAAGGGGTTCTGTAATATCTAACTTACCTTTCATTATAAAGAACGCTTCAAGCTCAGTAAGTTGTACACTTTGTTCATCCCCTTTCCTTTGTTTAGATCGCGCTGTGTCCCTTTTTTGTTTTTCAACTGGGTCTAAATATTTTAAAAGCGATAGACTTGACGCTTTTGAATCACTAGCCTGAAACGGTGTAAATAAAAAAATATCTATGAAAATGAAAGCAAAACGGCACAAGACTTTTATTTAACCCTTTTTGGCTGGATGTTGTCTAGATATTTCATTTTTAGAGAATTGTTAGTTATCTTTTATATTTTTACCACAATCACGGAAGATTTTTTTTTGTACACGCTCGTTTTACATTACTTCTACTTTTTTCGGTTATTTTATTATTAACTTGGTTATTGAATTGGTATTTAATTTTCAAGTATCAATTCAACTCCACGGACATAGGAACTATATTGTTTTGTTTTGATTTTTTAAATATAATTGACATTGGTCTTTGCGAAATGTAAGGATTGATATTTAATATTTGTTGATTTTATCGAGTTAGCAATATATAGGTGCTAGTAGGTATCAATCAATTGAAATATAAACTTTAAAGTTTATATTATTAAGACGTGGTTTAACAGAAATAGTGCGAATTCAACACCTCCATATAAACCATGCATAGCTTTCGAAACTTGTGTTAATGTGTTTATTATATGTCATAGAAATGGTATAAAAGAATAATTTAAAAAAATATATCAACAAATCAAACATTATAAGTTTTCGGGCAACGCATCTTAAAGATTTTTTTCACAAAGTATTACAACAAGATCAAAGGTACAGAGAGATTCTACCAATTTAAGTGTACTATGTATCACGATTATATATTACTATAAAGTGTACTTCTAAAATTTAAATCAGTATAATCTCACTAAACCGGCACTTCGATAGATCGACACGTCCAATGATCAAGCGCCTTGGAGCCACCAACTACTACCACAACTGTAAGAGTTATATCAGATGATGCATTGATTTGTTTCGATACCTGCATAACATAGGCAGAAGAAAACAGCATATCTGATAAAGATATTAAAATTCTTCGTAACATGCGAGAAAAGGTTTTTAAACAAGGAAACTGCAAGTTGCACAAAAGCAGACCTCAATTAAGGATTATTTTAAAACTATGTTATTACAGGTACATGTACCTGTTAATTTAATATATTACATACAATTTCTTTCCTCTGTGAAATGCTTTATTTTATTAATTACCTATGACTTTTTCCCTATAATCCAGTAATCCGAACATTCCTACATTTCAGCATCCTCCGGTTTTTAATAGTGCCGGATTAGTGAGATTTATATACTATTCGCCATATCCGAAGGACAAAGTCAAATTTCCTATTCCTATTTCATTTATGGGAGATGTGACTTCGTTATTCGGATATGGCGAATTTTAAATACTATAATGTAACAATGAACATGTCTAATTTTTTAAACTTAATATAATAAATACACATGAAAACTAAGGCTAAGGTGAAATTAACACTGCTATATGCGTATATTGTCAATAATATTTTTTACCGCACCACCGCCTTCTTGAACAATTCTAGTACTTTCAATGACCCGACCGGAGAGGGCATATGCTAATTTGTAGCAATATATCTTTAAAATGAATTGATAAATAATTAACTTGGGAAATAAAAAGGACTTTATTTAATATCATGATAAGGAATAAAAAAGTACCTTCAACTGCGTAGCTTCTTCTGAATGTGGCAACGGCATGCTTACTAATATTTCACACAATGTAAGTAATCTGAAAAATTTATTAAATATACGTCAATTATTTTAACTACTATAGATGCAGTTTTATACTAACCTAACGAATAACTTCATACATGCCTATAAAGGCCAAGTTGTTAAAAAAAGAAATTGTCAAACAAAATTAGTAGTATGTCCAAAAATTGTAATATTATTTTGTAGATTGATAATAAATTATACTACATATTACAACCATTTACGATTTCTTTTACGTTCCCATCATCTATATAAATAAAAATGAAATAAAGTTTTTAGTGTCGCTAAAACTCCATAACGGCTGAACCGATTTGGCTAATTTTGGTTTTGAAATATTTACTGAAGTAGACAGAAGATTTAAAAAGACAGATAATTTATGGCGTTATTGTGAAAGTGGACAAGCATTAAAAAATGAAGATAATCATAATTTTATAATAGATAAAACTTAGTATCTGTAAACAATTAAGAGTCACAAAATTCAGTCTTAATATTTGTAGATGGAAGTTTTAGGCTCTTAACATCGCTCTTAAAATATCGTACATAAATATATAATCTTAAATAAATATATAATCTTATAAATCTCATGATAATTATTTCAATTGCCTTGCCTATTATGTTTTATTTTTATTCTTGGTTTTATAATTAAGGTTGCCTGGAAGAGATCGCTGGCTTAGCGATAAGGCCGCCATTTGTACCATTAAATTGACTTTTGGTTCAAGGTGCTTATCTTTTTATATATAGGCTAAATTTTAATTTTATGTTTCTATTGTTTGTTTTCTATTATGTTTATGTGTGCAATAAAGAATATTCTATTCTATTCTACATATGTTTAATTTGAAAATGGTGCAAGTTCATCTTAGGTTGAAATTATTTGTTAACAAAGCAAAATTTAACTGCGGTTGCTGTATGGTATCTTTGATATTGGTAATATTTTGTGTTTCAATAAATAAACACCAACAACGTGAAATTATTTTATTATACTTGTAGCAACACATTGAAAAACTGAAAAACGCTTCATTTTCCGGAACAAACTATTCTGAGTTCGAATATGTCAAACAGAATGCACTCTGGAATTAAATATTAAGCAAGGAAGATAGTTAGAAGAAGAAGAAGATAGTTAAGAATATGTAAATAGTTAAAAACCCATAACTTGCTCTTTTAAGGCGGTACGAAGTTTGCTGAATCAACTATTAATAAATATATCTATACTAATATATAAAGCTGAAAATTTTTTTTGTTGGTTTGATTGATTGTTTGAACGCGCTAATCTCAGGAACTACTGAACCGATTTGAAAAATTCTTTGAGTGTAAGATAGTCCATTTATCGAGGAAGGCTATTTACCATCACGCTAAGATGAATAGGAGAAGAGCAGCAATAAAAAATATTGCGAAAACGGCAAAATACGAAACTTTCCTTGCGTGCGCTAAGTAAACGGTAAAAGTTATAAAAAAGTCATGTGCTACAAAATTGTTCCCCTCTAAAAGTTCTTAATAAAAGTCAAATTCAAATTCAAATTCAAAATATTCTTTATTCAAGTAAACTTGTAAACAAGTGCTTTTGAATCGTCAACTTTACTGCTGGTTCGGAAAGCTGTTCCTGCCGAGAAGAGCCAGCAAGAAACTCGGCGGTTGCTCTTTTTAAAATATAAATCTTAGAACTAGTTACATTTATTTATTACTGTCTTGTACAGGGTAGAAGTGTACAGGATATCCACACATCCTTATCATCTAAGTAATCTTCAACAGTATAGTAGGCTTTCTGTATCAGCCTCTTTTTAACAGTGTTTTTAAACTGCTGTAATGGCATGACCAAAATTGATTTCGGAATTTTATTATAGAATCTTATACCCAAACCCACAAACGATTTACGTACTTTTGCTAGGCGCAAAGCAGGAGTCGCAAGCTTATGTCGGTTCCTACTTTGTCTAATATATACATCACCTATCGTTTTATAATTCTTTATATTTTTATGTACAAAAATTACATTGTTTAAAATATTAAGATGTGCAAATAATAAAACTGTAGTCCACGCGAACGAAGTTGCGCTTAAAAGCTAGTTTAATATAAATTACCGGTCTTCTGATACGCTGACAGCGATTTTTTGCAATTCGCCCACAATTTTTACTTTCGGTAACCTCGGGTCGTCGGTTATTAGACATTTGTGGATTTGTATCACCAGATTGGTTGGTTGCAATAAATGTAAGGGCGTTGCTACATTCGATGCTATAGCCGAATGCCAATCTTCTTTTGGAGAAGCAATTACAATCTAGAACATAGAACAATTGTTACTTAGATTTTGTATCATTTTTTATAATAAATAAATAAATAAATAAATAAATAAATAAATATATGGGACATTTACACACACGGTCGTCCATCCCCAAAGTAAGTAACTTAATACTTGTGTTATGGGTGACGGACAACTGGTAAATATACTACATATATAGTTTTAAATACATACTTAAATACATATATATATATATATATATATATATATATATATATATATATATATATACATATAATACTAATATATTTGTTTTGAATATTTTTATTCTTCATACATTAATTATTTTTCACTTTTTAGTTCGATGTGCTACAAAAACGCGTTTCTTAGTTTTTAAGAAGTTTTTAAAGCTATATTTATTTCCCACTTTTTAGTTCGAATAACTGTTTAAAAAATTTTTAATTTATTTCATTGTCACCAATGCTTAATAAGTGTATAAAGTTTGAATTAGATCTCTTCGCTCTAAGTGGCATAAAATTTAGCTCAAATGAGTCGTTTACATACAAATAAACATATATAGAGGTGAAACGTGTAATAAAAATATAATACATAAATTAAAAAAAAAAACAATACTACATTTTTCATATAATTAGTGTAAACTAAATTTGGCAATTAAAAAGAAACTTTCAATTACTAAACTAGCTCCAATGTATAAGTCATGTAATATATATGTCTATACAAAAAAAATACTATTAATTATGCGTTACGACCATATCTCAGAGTAAGCTGTGATAGCCTAGCGGTGAGACCGTGCGACTCTTTCAAGGGGAACACGAGTTCAAATCCGGGCAGGCACCAATGAGTTTTTCTATTAAAAACTCATGTGTCTAATTGATAATTGCAATTTATCACACGCTTTTCGGTGAATGAAAACATCGTGAGGAAACCTGCATATCTCTAGAGTATTCTAGGGATATGTGTAACCTACCAATCCGCATTAGAGCAGCGTGGTAGGTCTTAGGTCCAATCCTTCTCTCCAAAAACGGAGAGAGGAGGCCTTAGCCCAGCAGTGGGCATAGTAACAGGCTGTTACTTTACTTTTACTTTTTACGACCATATCGCCCTATCCGGAAGAAACAAGTCATATCTCCTATATAGAAGCATAGGAAATGTGACTTTGTTCTTCGGATAGGTCGATATGGAGTTTATTGTCTATGGTACCTGCATTTCGGTGAGTTGGAGCGCCATCCGATCGTAGCTGTGCTTGGCGATCTCCTGCAGGATATCCTGATCGGGAAGCCCTTGTCGGTGCAGGGCGTGGACGTCTAGTGGAGGCGCGCGGGGTTCCGACTTAACACTGATTGCACCCAACTTTATGACCGCACATGCTTCATCGCTACAATAACATCATCATCATCCTCCTGCCCTTATCCCACTCTAAGTGAAGTCGGCACAACAGGTTACAAACACGTTGTCACATGATTCGGCTACGTATTTTACGACCGGCCGCCTGCCTGACGCCAACTTACCTTAGTCGCCTTATACGACACCTCGGTAAATAAATAAATAAATAATAAATAAATATATAGGACATTTACACACACGGTCATCCGTCCCCAAAGTAACTTAATACTTGTGTTATGGGTGATGGACAACTGGTAGATATAATACATATATAAGTCTAAATACATACTTAAATACAAATACACACCCAGGCTCGAAGAACCAACAATTTGTTTATAGAAAATGTTGGCACTCGGCGGGAATCGAACCCGCGACCCGAGGAGCTGAAGGCAGGGTCACTACCCACAGCGCCAACGGGCCAGTCAATAAGAAATGAGGGTGGTCTATTCTACTTAGCCGGATACCACACGGCGGTCATCGCTACAATAATGTAGGTCAAATAAATAGATATTGGATATGGCGTACAGCCACAAATTAATTCACAAGCAAAACAATAGCAAAACATGTTGTATAACTTTAAATAACTAGTACTTGTGTTATGAGTAAATAAAAATGTTATGCGAAATAGGCTTATAGGAAATATAATGTACGTGATAATATATTTTTTGTATTTCGCTCCCCCCGTTGTAATCCGTCTATACTAATATCATAAAGAGGAAAGATTTGTATGTTTGTAATGTTTTCACGCAAAAACTACTGGACTGATTTCAAAAATTCTACCATTGGAAAGCTGCTTATTCACTGAGCAATATAGGCTATAACTTTTTTTTTAAATAGGATTCCCTAATAAAATTACCATAAGGTGTGAAATTTTTTTTCATAAAAATCTTTCATCGGGTGCGCTGCGGAAACTATTGATGATAGAACATAAAAAAAGTTCTACATCATTATAAACGTATCAATATCGGCCGATAAAAGACAAAAGTCGGTGATGCCATATGTCTAGCTATTATAGTTTTGTCAATATAATTACTGTCCTACATTGTTGATAAAAGTGGCGACAATAATCAAACCATAATATTTACATCTCCGTGTTAATCCTTATCCCACTAAATGATGTTACATTAAAAAAAAAAAAACTTAGTAAACTTTTCACTACCACGAGATCGGCACGAGGGCATTGCTATTAGTATATAAGCTTAGGTATTTTTCTGTGTTATTATGCCTCTCACTTACTCTAACCTGTTATTAGCATGTAGTCAATTAAATATACATTTGTTATTCATCACATCGTATCATTGAACACAAGGTCAATGGAAGGTATTCTATTAAATAATTATTAAGGTAAAGATTCCTCACCCTTTGTATATTCCCGTCTGTGGAATAATAATGAAGGACGCAGCAATATCGACATCCAATTCTATAAATGTGTGATGATGGACGGCATACTGCATTCCTAATGCAGACTTTTCTTTCAAATCTGACAACTTATTTTCCGCCGCCGCTTGTAAACTGTTCAAGAATGAGTAAATTATTTATAATTTATTACATACATCAGTGATTATACCCGTCGTAAAAAATATTTGGTTACACGCATAAAAAGTAAAGTAAAGTTACTATGCCCACTGCTGGGCTAGGGCCTCCTCTCTCCGGTTTTGGAGCTAAGACCTACTAAGCTGCTCCAATGCGGATTGGTAGGTTACACATATCCCTAGAATTCTCTAGAGATAGATGCAGGTTTCCTCACGATGTTTTCCTTCACCGGAAATCGTTTGATATATTGCAATTATCAAGTAGACACATAAGTTTTAATAGAAAAACTCATTGGTGCCTGCCCGGGGTTTGAACCCATGATCGTCTCTAGAGACTCGCACGGTGTTACCGCTAGGCTATCACAGCTTTAGCCGAATAGATCTCAACTGATGTGTTGATCTCGTGAAGAGCTTACTATAGAAATGATCCTATGAAGTAAGGTCTTACATGCATCAAATCACCATTATCCTTGTGTAATATTTTTTGGACTAATTTGTAAATTCAAAAAACTTAAAAGTTAATATGAATTTTGATATATACCATTTTATTGTTAACATAATATATGGTTTTTACGATTGATCAAACTTATTTCAAGAACATTTGGAAATAATTTCAGCGTATTTGGAGACAATTTTTTTTTTTAACTATCACATTCCAAATGATTTATAGAAGCAGGCGTTACTTTGCGGAATTCCATATTACAAGTAATATAACAGAAACAACTACTTTGCTATAATCCGCACGGGTTAAGTGAATGCATGCAAAGCCAACGTGTACGAAGCAGGCAAAATCTACGCACCTTACACATGTAGGACCAGCCACCACATGCACCCCAAGGCGCAATTCACCAGCAACAACGAACACAAAAGCAGCACACACACCCACCACCACAATCTCGACGATCGTTTCGCCCCGAAACCGAAGCATCATCAGGAGGATAGGCTTCACGACAAAAATCGCACTGCTGCTGCTGCAGTGCGATTTTTGTCGTGAAGCCTATCCTCCTGATGATGCTTCGGTTTCGGGGCGAAACGATCGTCGAGATTGTGGTGGTGGGTGTGTGTGCTGCTTTTGTGTTCGTTGTTGCTGGTGAATTGCGCCTTGGGGTGCATGTGGTGGCTGGTCCTACATGTGTAAGGTGCGTAGATTTTGCCTGCTTCGTACACGTTGGCTTTGCATGCATTCACTTAACCCGTGCGGATTATAGCAAAGTAGTTGTTTCTGTTATATTACTTGTATCACATTCCAATATCGGAATCCACATATTTTTAAGACCACAGTTTGGATATGATATATTGAGGTATTCTAAGGATAAGCGTTAAGTGTAAATAAAAGTATTTGCATAAAAAACTCACGTAGTCAAAGCAGTTGATTCAGTAGGTGGCTTAAATACATTGACAATTTCTATAACAGTCTGTGCATCGTATATAATTTGAAGTGGTCGAGCTTGCACCTTAACTCTCTGATCACAAGCACCATCTAGACAATTTGTTAAATTCTTAAAATAAATTTAATTTGCTAATGTAATGAAATCAAAATTTTAATAAAAATTAAGCGGAAGAAACTCTATTACGAGAAGGTTTTAAGAGGAAGTGTTTTGTATAAATTGGCGCGCGACGCGGCGCGACCGGCCGGAGCAACGACCTTTATGCATTCTATTGCCGCCGGTCACGTCCGCCAGTTAGTAATGTTTCGGATACTATAAAGACAAGACGCGTACGCCTGTATAGGACTTTATGGTATAACGCACACGTGTAATTATGCGTTTTGGGTGTGGTCAAGATTTAGTGACGCGTTTAATTAGTGAAGCGTTTTGAGAAGACGCGACCGTCCGCGGTTTTAGTGCGCGTTCGGGTTAATGTTCCCCGATTATAGGGACGATTCAATAACGTGTGGCCTTACGAAGGTTGTGTGCACACCGCGCGTTATTTGTGTTATTTAACCGATATAGTGAAGTGTATACTCCGGGAGAAATAGACAGTACGTGTCCGTGGAAGACTGCTGAGGCGAGCCAACGGGTTCGGGAATCGGCCAAGTACATACAAGCGCACACACACACGTACACATATACACGCAGTGATTCATGAGGCCGGACCGCATACAGCTGACGGCCGCATAAGGTAGGTTGAGACGCCGAGACGGCGGGCCCAGGTCTCGGAGGTTGTTTCATCCGCCCGCACGTTTGTGCGGAACAGGAAGTTTAAGGTTGCGCCTATAATGGACAAAATATCAGAAGCTAGGTTCAAATGGTACGGACATATTATGCGAGCAACCAATGATTTTATTGTGAAAAAGCGTCTTTCCATAGGTAATCAAAAGAGAGGGGAAGACGTAACACTACCTGGATGAAGAATGTCCACAGACACATGAACTAAGAGGATACAAATGACAGGGTTGCATGGCGTCGCATGATAAGGAAAGCCGACCCCGCGTAACGGGACAAGGCGAGGACAAAGAAGAAGAAGGAAGAAGGAAAAAGCAAAGAGGCAGAAACTCTAGGATATACGCAAAAATTGCAGATTTTTACTTACACAAATAAGAAATTACCAATTTACTCTTTAAGTTTATCCACAATGCATCTAAACAATCAAATGCTGTAGTTACGTACGCGCAGTTTCACTTAAAACTTAGATTGTTACAAACAATAATTAATTTAAAAAGTTATTCAACTTCGGGCAACTTATTACCTAAGTTTTGAAATATTATGTTCTCACCTAAAGGGTTCGTTTCGAATAACACATTTAACAGATTGACTTCTTTAGATACTTCCTTCGATGTTACCAGTTGTGGCTCTAAATCGCCTTGACTTTTTCCAGTCACCGTAAAAGCACGCATTTGAACATCCACTCTGCGAACGAAAAAATGTTTTTAAAAAAATTTTATAGGACATTTACTGGAGTCTTCTGGTTTCGGAACCACCCGATTAATCACCTGAGCTACTAAGACCCTGTAAATGTTGGCAAAATGAACCTTAATATTCTAATGATATTGTAGCAGTTTTTCATTGCCTCAAAACACAGATAAAAAGATGTTTTCTAAAAATGAAACCAACTAAATCGATCTATTGCCAAACTAAAACTAGTAAGTTTCGTGAATCATTGCAGCTATTTTTGAAATTCAGATTATATATATCGCACGCTTATTATTAAAGTGACCGAATTAAAAAAAAGTTGTTTTTTGGCAAATTACAATGAAGTGTAGTGTAGCATCTACAAAACTCGTGAGTGTTAAAGAGACACATAGCTTGGAAGTGCAAGAAACACTAGTTCTTTTAATAGTTTGTAGTGTGTTCTCATAGATGGCATTCAAATAAGGATTACAATATATCTAACTCAATTAAGCCTAATTTTGTTTAATTTAATTCAGTCAGATACTAATACTAAGCATATTATACACAATATATATAATGTATACCAGAATTGCTTGTTTAAGGTACTAGATACATTCAAAATATTCTTTATTCAAGTAAACTTGTAAACAAGTGCTTGTGAATCGTCAACATCTACTGCTGGTTCGGAAAGCTTTTCCTACCGAGAAGAACCAGCAAGAAACTCGGCGGTTGCCCTTTTCAAACAATAGTTCTTATCACTAGTTGCATATAGTTATTAATGTCTTGTACAGGGTTGAAGAGAAGCTATATCCACGCATTCTTATCGTCTAGGTAATCTTCAATAGTATAATAGGCTTTCTGAATTGGCCTTTTTTAATAGTATTTTTAAACTGCTGTAATGGTAAAGCTAAATTAGATAGTAGAATTTTATTATAGAATCTTATACCCGAACCCACAAACAAATTAGGAACTTTTGCAAGGCGCAAAGTAGGAAACGCAAGCTTATGTCGGTTCCTACTTTGTCTATTATATACGTCGCCAATCCTTTTATAATTATTTATATTCATATGCACAAAAATTAAATTACTAAAAATATTATTCCGCACAAACGTGCGGGCGGATGAAACAACCTCCGAGACCTGGGCCCGTCGTTTCGGCGTCTCAACCTACCTTATGCGGCCGTCAGCTGTATGCGGTCCGGCCTCATGAATAACTGCGTGTATATGTGTACGTGTGTGTGTGCGATTGTATGTACTTGGCCGATTCCCGAACCCGTTGGCTCGCCTCAGCAGTCTTCCACGGACACGTACTGTCTATTTCTCCCGGAGTATACACTTCACCAACGCGGATAAATAACACAATTAACACGCGGTGTGCACACAACCTTCGTAAGGTCACACGTTATTGAATCGTCCCTATATGGGGAAACAGTAATCCCAACGCGTACTAAAACCGCGTACGGTCGCGCTGAATATAACACCCGAATAACACAAAATACTAATTGAACGCGTCACTAAATGTATAAACCACACCCAAACGCATAATTACGCGTGTGCGTTCTACAATAAGATCGTATACAGGTGCGCGCGCGCGTCCTGTCTTATCGTAATACAAAACGTTACTAAAAACACTACTTAATAAACGCGAGCGGGGAGCGTCCACCTCACAGCTCTCGAAATGACAGTGAAGTCAGCCTCGACGCGAGTTTGCCGATAAGCTCCGCTGGCCGCGCGCCAATTTATACAAAACAAATATACTGTGAAGCCAATGTAAGAATACATAAAATAATATAAGAATACTTTTATAAACATACCTTAATGCATTAGCACTGGGGCGTTGCTTCATGTCGACTTCAACAGTTTCAACGCATGCTCGAAGCACCTCAACCTGGTCGTTGACAGCTACTTGCAACCTGTCGAGTCGGAAATAACCCTCGACTGCGACATACTCCGTAGGTAAATGGAGCGGCGCCGTATTCTCTTGGTAGTCGATTGCGCGGAACAATTTCTCTTTTTCGTCTGCTGTCATGGCTTTTTCGAATTGTTTCACTGAGAAGAAAATATTTTTCGTAACGATACAAAAGATTTGAGTATAAATTTTTAATGTTAATATCGACTGAAGTAGAGTTTGCCTGATTATCGAATACAAACCGAGCGTGACGGTTTATTTGCCCTTACTTCTAAGTAAAATTAAGGACGCCTAAAAGTATTATCATTTCAATAGAAAATTTAAATCACTCCTTACTTAGTTCAATGTAAATTGTTTATATCTTTATATATATACTTATAAACTATTTAAAGAAATAAAATGAATGGATTGAATTTTCTTCAATCAAATACAACATATAGTACATATCATTATTATTCATTCATTCATGATAAAATGTTTTGCTGAAAGAGCAGAAATTAATACAATATATTTAAGTAATAATAAGTGTCATTTGAATATACCTACTGATAGAATGCCTATTCAACAGATATACAACGGTATATATAGTTCTCACATAAAGGTATTGCACGTGGCCATATTCTAATGTTATATTATTGATATCATATTATATCATTAACTAGGAAAGCAAGAATAGTTTGTATACTAACTTATTGCAACGCCCTCTGTCAACTCTTCATCCTTGGAAGAACTGCCATACCACCAGCCACTGAACCAGCCGCGGGATTTTTTGGCTTCTTCCTCCAGTTTACCTAAACGCTCCACCTATTTACATATACACAAACATATAATTTTTACGGTTGAAAACGACTGTATTCATCGCAGACAAAGATACGCTATGCCATATTAATATGTACATCTTAGTATGTAAACAAAACTATATAAAACAATGAACTACAAGCTGTAAGTCCGGGTAAAATTAAGTTTAAAATACCTACAAATATATACTGTGTTTTTTTTTCAGGAGACACAGACAAAAATACTTTTTCATTTATAATATTAGAAAGAGTAAATACTATAATGTTAATTACTTAACAGAACCGTAAAAATACATACAAACGCCATCTGCTTTAACTTACAGAAGTAATTAATGGCAGAGTGAAGGTGACTAATAAAATCCAATCATTTCTCATTTCCCCGACAAATTCAATGTAATACTAACTGATAAGCACGACTATCGGGACTAATTTATTATATAGTATATTTCTAACAACAATTTTTATCTGATTAACTTGCTACAACCTAAATTTACACCTATACATTTAAACATATTTTTAGTTCAGATTTTGCGTTAGTTGTAGAACTTACCTCCATTTCAATTCTCTGCCGTATGACCACCAAATTGAACAGATCCAGTGATTTCTCTGCCTTATCCATGATACACTTGTTTTCGGTGGTCACTTTGCCCTTACTTGTAAGCTTGCATTGGTACGCAAACGCGTAGTCCTTACATAGTTGCCTGGGAACGCAAGATTTATTATAATAAATATTACTTGACTTCATCATCGTGACCTCCAGAGTAATTATAAAATAGCCTATATCACTTTTCAGCCCTTAAAATAATACCAATGTCACATCGCTCTGCTTCTCCATTCGGACTTGACTCACGGACAAATAAATACACTACTTATGACTAATAATTTATAGAATTAGGCGTTACTTTGCGGAGATCCATAATACAAAAGTAATAATAAAATTATTTTGCTATAATCCGCGATACAGTAAATAGAAAATATATATATAGTGTTAAATGTATAGTGGACTATCCGTATTTTCATACCCGATACGTGCAGGATTTGTAAAAACACATGCACAAACCTCCACCACTTCCACCACAATACACAAGCACTACACAGGTTCACTATCACAAACTCAACAATCGTTTCGCCCCGCAACCGAAGCATCATCAGGAGATGGTCGTGGAGTCTATCTATATATTCTATTTACTGTATTTCGGATTATAGCAAATTTTATTATTACTTTTGTACTACTTATGACATTTATATATGTAGATGTTAGACTTCAACTACGATGAAAAGATTAGAACTATACATTGAATATTAAAAACTGTTTTGAATTTATGCAAATTCACAGACAAATATTTACTATCTGTGTACTTCATGGTTTATTTCGTTTAAAGTTACTATCAATAGTCCATTAAGCAAACTAAGCCGTGAGGTATCCGGCTGAGTGAATAGACGACCCTCATTTCTTACCGAGGAGTCGACAAAGGCGCCTAAGTTAAGTTAACGTTAGGCAGGTCGACCCCACTTAGAGTGGGATAAGGGCAGGAGGATGATGATGATGAATTTGTATCATTTGAAACATCTAACAACAAAAATGTTATGTTACATTCAATTATCTTTATTCAATATAGATTATATAAAGATAAGTAAAGTAAGGCATAATCTACTGATAGCCATTCAGAATCAATGATAAACATTTTTTATGTCGTATGCATTTCCTTAGATACTCATGTGTAATACACTATGTTAATACAAGTAGTTTATTTTATCGACAAATCGAAGCTCTATGTAATATTAATCAATACATATAATAAAATCGAGAGTCGTGAGTAAAATTTAATAAAACCTGTGAGATAGCATATGGTTCCAATCCCAATTCCTGCGTCTTCTTTTCACCTCTTCTTCCAGTATACATTTAAATGCGAAGTGCCACCATGTCTTGTAGTGGCCTCTGTATAGCTTTAGATCTGGTCGGTACTTCCTGAAAGTTATATTTATATTATGCGATCGCAATGCGATTGATCCACCAATTAAAGGTCGCTTGGGGAGCTATTTTTTTTAATAGGCGAGCGCTTGACTGTAATCATGCCTGATGGTAAGCAGTGATTCAGTCTAAGATGGAGCGCGCTTGCCTAGAAGATACCTATTCGCTCTTGCTTTGAAGATACCCATATTATAAGACTCGGGAAAAATAGATGCCGGGAGAGAATTCCATTCCCTTGCCGTGCGCAGTAAAAAAGACGCGAAACGCTTCGTGCGCCTTCGTGGGATGTCGATAAAGTAAGGGTGGAACTTCTCCCGGTGCCTAGCGGTGCGTTGATAGAATGGTGATGGAGGGACAAGGTTATGGAGTACTTCAGCACACTCTCCGAAATATATCCTGTAGAATACCGATAGACAGGCAACCCTGCGCCGATGTTGAAGACTTTGCAATTTGGTATCGGTCAGGGTTTTATCAGAGATGAGCCTTCTGGCACGTTGATCCACCGAGTCCAAAGCATAAGATCCATCGAGTCCAAAGCATAGCTATAGCTAGTCCATAGCTATGGAAAGAACCGAGATCCAAAGTGAGAGGAGGGAGGATTAAAGTAATCAACATAGACTAATTTAGTTAGTAATTTACTTAGATTAGTTCTCAAGTCGTTGGATGGTCACATATATCGCAGAACCGTCAATCGTTGTGGTAGACGTGTTCTGGCGTTGAGAAGTCGCCTTGGTAATAAGCATGGGTACGATCGCTAATTAAGAATCATATCCGTTCGATGATATGATTAATTGTGATCACGGTGATCAACCTGCTAACGCTACTGCTATTTTTTATACAAAGAAATATAGGCCTTATATCGTTTGCATGCGTATAGGATACAAGGGTTACATTTTTTTGTACCAGCAATCATTTTTCCAGTAAAAGCTGAATATTATAAAAGCCGGTAGCGTTTTTGCTAATCGCTATTACTGTGCAAAATTAGTGTTACAAACAAATGTAATTCTTAAATCGCATATACTTTATTAATACACAATACGACCTATATAACATTTGTTTGTATTAATACATTATTTAACTTTATAAATAAATATAAATATATATGGGACATTGACACACACGGTCGTCCGTCCCCAAAGTAAGTAACTTAATACTTCTGTTATGGGTGACGGACAACTCGTAGATATACTACATATATAAGTTTAAATACATACTTAAATACAAATACACACCCAGGCTCGAAGAACCAACAAATTGTTTATAGAAAATGTTAGCCCTCGGCGGGAATCGAACCCGCGACCCGCGGAACTGAAGGGAGGGTCACTACCCACAGCGCCAACGGGCGCTTTGGGTCAACTTTGTCCTTGAATATCCATATTTTTATCTATATATTTATTTATGTATATTTTTGTTATCAACATTTCGTGCGCACTATATTAAAATTGTAATAACTTTGTCAGTAGCGGTTATTATAAAAGTCAATAGCAGATGGTGCTGTATGATGAGTGTTTCATATCATGATCACTAGCTGATTGGTGATTCTGACATGTCTACTTCGTAAACGTAGTGTAAGACATCATTCGACAGGTTGGAGTGACGATATTCGCAGTGACCGGCATCTATTGGAACGAAAAGCTGAAGACGGAGATCAGTGGCGTGCTATTATATTTATTTATATATTTAAATTTCACAATTGCATTGTAAATGAAATCAACAGATATCTATTGATGCTCGCACTAGGTCGCCCTGTACCGCGAGCATCAACCTTCCCAAAATAGTCCAAAAAATTCTATAATTATTAAAATAAAAATAAATTGTTACAAATATATGGGACAGACCTACGTCCAACTGTGGACAGAAACAGGTTGTTGATGATGTATTGTAATCAAATTCTGGAGTAGATCAATTTAAATACCGTTTTAACACTATATTTATTAATATTAATGGAAAACAATATTATTTTTTCGTTTTGATAAATCTTTGTGTTTTCTATCTAAAAAGTATTGTAAATTCATTAATACATGCCTGTACGGTGCACCTTTACTCATTCGGTCCATAGAATCTGCTAATAACATCATATCCTGGTACTGAGTCTTTGTAAGACTCACTGAAAGTTGTTCCATATGTAGGCTTAGTATCACCTTTGGTATACTAAATTTAGGCGTGTCGCCTTCCGGTTTAGGATTCAATTTTAATTTTGCTGTTGCATTAATTGGACCCAATGCTGAAAGTATTAATTAGTAAAATAAAGTAATTAATTAGTTATCCTTCTATAATATGAGATATGATTTTTTATCCAGAACGATACGAACTTTTTTCACAAAACCGACAGTTACTTTTATGTTATTGATTTACTTTTATTTTTGTTTTAATTAAAATGAGTATTCGAAAGAACCACTATCGATAGTATTGTTAAAGTGTCTATACTGTACATCAATACATCCGCCGTGTGGTATTCGGCGGAGTAGAATAGACCACCCTCATTACCGAGGTGTCGTAAAAGGCGACTAAGGTAAGTTGACCCACCGTGTGTTATCTGGGTGAGTAGAATAGACACCCTCTTTCTTAACGAGAGGTCCTCAAATACGACTAAATAAGTTGACGTCAGGCAGGCGGCTGGTCATAAAATATGTAGTTAAATCGTGTGACTACATGTTTGCGGACCCCACTTAGAGTGAGATAAGGGCAGGAAGACGATGACTGTACATCTATACATGATATATAGACAACACATTTCTCTTTCTGGTTTTAAACCCATCTTCATAAGGCCGTTACATTAAGGCGGTACCGCGTGGTAGTAATTAATCCCTTTTTTTGGATGTCCAACTCAATTGCTTTAAGAGAGAGAGACAATTTTCTTGTGTAAGTCCCCTTAAACATACAGTTTTCTACACATATTTTCTTGGATTGCACACTACATATCATAGCGGAATTAATTTGGAATGATGCCAGACACCGTATTGGAAATCATTTTTCGGAGACAAACGAAAGATATATTCAGAAGACCCGTCTGATAACGTTGTAATTATAATTATAGCTAACATAACATAAGCGTAATTTGTAGTTACAAAAATTTATGTTAATAATCCAATTCTTTAAACAATGTGTTACGTATCTAGGATGCGTTTTTCACAAGTTTTTGATAATTAGATACACTTATTCTGTATACGCTCGCAAAGAGTTGTTAAGTAATTGGCAATGACAATATTATTATCACCTATTAAGTTATGAGGATATTAAAGCTATTTCATTTTATACATTACCATATTTATATGACGAGGGTTTAGCTGATTTCGTCGCAATTTCGCTTTGCAATCTCACTTTAATTTGGTCCGCATTGGACTTAGAATATAACTCGGTTGCAGGGTTCCAGTAAATAGCTAAGCCTTCCAAGTTTAATATCTGTTAAAAACATTCAAAGTTATCATTAAATTCAACAAAGTTTCTAGATCTAAAAAACTTGATATCAATCCTATACTCACTTTAAATATTTTGGTTACTGCTTCTTGTATAACGGTTTGCTTCCAATTCTCGTCAGTTGTATGGACGGATAGATTGTGAAGGGTAATGCCAAACGAGAACGGTGCTTTTGGATTTGTGATACTATCCTCATATCGGACATGAATATCAGTTATTCTTAATTGGACATTTTTGATAATCTGTGTCACCAATTTTTCAACAAATGTTTCATCCAATTTATTATCTGCAATTACTTCATTTGTTAAGTAAAGAAGTATTAAGAATATTTTATTTTTATGATAATAAAGAGCTAAAGTATTAATAAAATAATTTTGCAATCATCTACGATAGAGTAAACAGAAAATATGTATAATGCTAAATGTAAAGTGGACTCTATATTTAGACATTTTCATACCTATATATAAAAAAAACCATAAACCTCCAACACCGCCACTACAATACACAAGCACTACACACATTCACTACCACAAACTCAACAATCATTTCGCCCTGCATCAGGTATAAAAACGGATAATCCACTCTACTTTTAATATTTTCTATTTACTTTATAGCAGATTATAGAAAAATAATTTTATCGTTACTTCTGACTAATATAATAAATTATAATAAAAGCTGATACCCTTTTCTGCCTCTTTCTTTTTGGCCTCTTCGACTCTAGCAAGTTCTGCTTGTTTGGCAGCCAGTGCCATTTTCTCTTCTTTTTCAGGATCATATTTGACTTCAGCACTGGGGTTCACAATAAGAAATAATCTTTCTATAGTTGCTTCTACAGATGCACCATATAGATTTTTCCATGGTATTTTAAGTACAAGTTTTCCTGTTGAATATCCAATATTGTTATGCCTATGCTATCTTAATTAAATGTTAATTAATCACATTTTTTTTTAAATTTACGATTTGAATTTAAATAACACAATTTTAATTGACAGAATTTACGTGACTCTTAACTTAGAAACTCTTAAAAACCAAATTAAAAATATTCTATGTTCAAGTAAACTTGCTAACAGGTGCTTTTGAATCAGCTCTTCTGCTGGTTCGGAAAGCTGTTCTTACCGAGAAGAGCTAGCGAAAAACTCTGCAGTTGCTCTTTAGAACATATTATTCTCATAACTAGTTAGATTTAGTCATTACTATATTGTACAGGGTCAAAGAGTAACTACATCCACCAATTCTTATCATCTATGTAATCCTAAACAGTATCAGGCTTTCTATATAAGCCTCTTTTAATAGTGGTTTTGTTCTGAGCTTTAAGCAATAATGTGTAATTGCAAAGTAAAATGAATATGCCAATGAAATCATTTGAAGAAAACTAAACAAAAAAAAGATCAGTTTCAAAAAAGCACCTAGATGAGCACCTATAAAAATGTTATTTTGTTTACAGCTAGCTAGAAAATTTACCAAGTAAAATTTATAACATCATAGCTATCTATTATCACAGGCACAATTCAGTTTTATCATCATCTATATACAAGTCGCTTTTGACATCTATTTCACGGACATGTAAACACTTAAGTATATTTTTAGCTCAGCTGAGATTACATACTATATTAGTTTATCTATTATAATTTTTTTTAAAAACAGACAAAATGAATCAGGTAGAAGTTTGAAAATACATAGGAAAAAGATTTTATAAAATAACAAGTAATATTTTATGGACATAATGAAGATATCATCATCTAAAATATAAAAATGAATGTCTGTATATCCCTTATAGACTCCGTAAAAGCTGAGCCACTATTAAATTTTCAGACAATCTTTATAATGACCTGGATCATGTAAAGTTTAGTTGTGATCAGAACACTTTTTTAACTGTTGAGCTCTGTTGACCCAAAAGGAATTCAAAAGCAGACTGAGCCACAGCAACATGTAGTCTGACTAAGACAATATAAAAGAATTATACAGTTATTTCTGTTAAAAATCATTATGCATAATGACTGATATACTATATAGCTATAAAGTAATTTGTTCTTTAATTTAAATTTATTCAAATACACTGTGGATATATAAGGCAGGATAATCTTAGCAAAGTAGTTATTAAAAATATACCTCACAAAAATATTTTATTATCACATGAATTGAGTCAATTGACCTCCAAATCCATTGAGTGACTCACCAAAAGCATCAAACAGACAGTGATATAAAGGTATGATGTCACTCTATAACTAGTACTCCATAATAATTAGAAGTGGGTCTGAGTTGCATGCTAAGTTTTTTAACCTTGTGATGTATTAATAGGTTATGCTCATTGTTAGTATAATTTTGTAATCAAAGAGTTTAACTTCTGACTCAATTAAAAAATTAAATTATAATTAATAAAATTTACAAATTATATATTTTTTTATTTATTGCCTCAAATAATAAATAAATAAGATAAATACAACTGATATAACACCCATAGTTATGTCATTGCAAGACTACATATACCTGTCTAAGTGAAGCAAATATTACCCCCATATAACAGTTATCGCATTGTGCAATAATCTTAAATTTTGAGAAAATAAAAATTTTGTCCTATTGGCTCTCCCTGATTTCAAAATATCAAAGTGAAGCATAGAATATTGTGAAGCATTAAATAAAAAATTGTTTAGTTAATCATTAATTATAAGCTAGTTTATTAAATATAAAAATCAACAATAAAATTTAATAAGTTTCTATGCACATAAGTGTGTATATATGACAGGCATATATTTATAAATTACACATCCTATATTTATCTAAGAAATAATCAAGAATTCCTTTAACTATTATTTATTTGTAATTATGAACTAAGGTATATTATCAATAAAATTTTATATATGTCACATTGAACTAGATATATCTACATAGTATATTTATACACATAGTACATACATTTCAAATAGTAATTACAATACAACAATAATACGAAAATATTCAATGTTTCTAAATAACATACCTAAATGTCCATAAACAGTTTGAACAGGGATGTTGAGTTCCTCCAAGGCATTTTGTTTTAGTATTAAATTTTCCAGAACTACGTCCCCTAGAAAAAATTATAATTCATAAATAAAAATACCGCAACAGTAGGTACTTCGTATGACATCACGCTTTGCAGAAAAACTTACCGCCCCATATTCCCAGCTTCAATTGGGACCTGTTTAAATTTTCGACGTAGTCCCCAAGAAACCTATTTAGCACATCTACAACTATTGATTCAAAAACCATCGTCGAATCTTGATTATATATCACTTACAATACGATTTAGTACATTATTATGATCACTTATGTCATGATAATAAATACGATGTATGAATAAAGTTTTTACACATATATAGCCTTATAACAAATATTGAAGTATCTGGCATAAGCAAGATTTTTTAATCAATAATTTTTAGTGTATATAATTCATTGATTTGAAATATATCGATATAAAATCCTTGCTAGCAAACTTCACGAAATCCAAAGATCCACCAAAAACAAATACCACGGACTAATATAATAGTAGATGTTATCGCTCTGTGATTATGTTAAATACCAAAGACAAGCTTATTTTGATATAGAGAGAGCCTCTCGTAAAAAAATTGTAACTACGTAGGGAATATATAGAGTTACTATGACAACAATATTATTGAATACTAGCAATGCTCCTTGGTTTCACGAGCGTACATATCGATCTCATGGAAATGCTACTAAGTCGGACTAAAGATTTATTTTTGTAAATTAAAAGTTTGGCCCTGGGACTTATTAATGGTTAAGGCAAAGGAAGTTTTAACTGGAAACCGAATTCTTTTAAAAAGTATAGCTACCGTGTATATCATCGGTATCATTGGAATAAGAGCTAACTCACAATTTGCGGGCCGTTATAACGGTCACTACAATTAATTTTTTATAGCATTATTTCCTTAAGATTGTCATTTTTAAATTCGTTACATCTTTTGATTGGAATGTCCGATTTTAATAATTTAATAAGTATTTTACAGGTATATAAAACAGTTTTTAATAAAATATCATTTAGTGGCATAAGGATTAAGGAGATATGAATAAAATGGTATAATTAACGTCGGCACTTTTATCAACTTTAACAATTTATATAACTACTTATATTGGCATAACTACTATAGTTAGAAATATAGTATCGCAGACTTTTTTTGTGGATATTGATACGTTCTATAATACTGTAGAACATTTTTTTGTTCTATCATCAATAGTTTCCGCTGCGCATGCGATGAAAGATTTTTAAGGCTAAATTTTTCACACCTTATTACAATTTTATTAGGGATCCCAATTTTTTTGAAAACGTAATATAGCCTATGCTGCTCAGTGAAGAAGCAGATTTCGAATGGTAAAACTATTTTTGAATTCGGTCCATTAGTTTTTACGTGAAAACATTACAAACATACATACAAACATACAAATCTTTCTTTTTTATAATATTAGTATAGATAATATTGAGAATAAATTTTTATTATTTACTTCAAGAGAGCAAAGTAAGTTGTAAGCGGTTTTTTGTTTTTGCTTGTAGTCTGTAAATTTGAGAAATTTCAAATAGTAAAATTATATATTATATGCCGTTACAAAATTGGTAAGCGATTAATAATTCGATGAACATACAGATATTAATAAACATATGACCTTGTAAAACGATAGTTTTTACACTGTAGTCTCACATAAATTTTAAAATAAAAATGCTTTTCCAAATATAAGTTATTTATTATAGTATGAGTACAAAAAAATATGTTATTTATTATAGTATGGGTACTGAAAAACAAGCTAAAGCGATATCAATAGCTGGCGATGACAAAAATACACAATTTATATTCAACTTTCAGATGACTGATTCACAAATATGATTTGTTTTTCTATTAAGAATTTACCTTAGACTTGTAGAAGGCAATAATGGGTTCTGTACCAAATTATTAAATGTTTAAGTAAGTTATCGCTTCATATTTAAATTACTCATTATTATCCTAGAGTCGTCTACATTATTGTTTTCTGAAAACCATATGAAGCTTCAAGGTTTTGAAGCTACCTACGGTTAAGACCATCTTATCGATTACCCTATTTTAATTGTTTAACACATACGCAATACATTTGTTTTTCTCAGCTAAAACTAAACTTCGCAAGTGAATTCAAACGCCGTTAGATTTACTCTTAAGAGCCGAGAGCCATACTTATGTTAGCATGCTCAATATCCTTGTTCTTTTTTAGAACCTTATAATATTAAGTTGTATCTAGTCTCTATGAAAACAGGCATAAATTGCTTAAACTGTTGTAGAGCCTAAATACGATTCATTATACCGTAATTTAAAAAATGATTTAACATTCACTTTATTTAAAACATACTATTAATTAAAAAGCTCGAATAAAACGTTCTGCAGAAAACTTAGTTACAGTAGATATAAAAATTGCTAAAGATATTTTTGTGTAATTTTAACAGTACATTAATTAACAACATTGTAGCTTGTCATAAACATAATACTAATAATCATTGTACTAATTAATTCATAAATAGTAAATGAATTAATATGGTTTACTATTTATGGTGTGCTTTATAATAAAAGGTGCATTACAGCTGAGAACTAAATAGAAATCCAGCCAAAAACTATAAGGACACTTTCTATAGTTATTGTTGTCATACAACATTCATTCACAGTATTATATATGTATTTTTTTTTTGTTATGCATATTAGGAATGTTATGCATTATCTTTTTTGGAAAGATGTCTAAGAACTACATTTAAGCTTAAAGCTAAACGCGTATTATGATAGGCTACTCATACTTATAAAAAACTGTACAATACATGTACATTAGTTTTTTATCTGTAAACAAATATTAATCTATGCAATTGTTAATGTCAAAACGCAGCTATGTCATCCCTCTCTTCTGTTCCCACTGGACGAGCAAACACGACATTGACGAATAAAGGTTTCAATAAAACCAATTATAACAAAATTTACACGAGATGTAGCATTTTATTTCTATAAAATAAATCCGTCCGCTACAAAAACTAGAGGCTATAGCAATCGATATAATTATACATTCACACCGGTCTTTGCATATGAGATTGTATTACATATTAGACAAATAAATTTGACTACAATAACTAGTCGTTTGAGTAAATTTATAAATACATATCGAATTCTTTTCAACTGTCGAATGGTGAGATTAATTATCTCATTGAAGGTTTTTTTAATGAATAATCCGATATTCATCTATCTTTTAGCGTTTCCCATTAGGCAAGTCGCGACCGGTACTGGGCTATCAAAATAAAATCCCGAGCCGCCACATTTCATAAGATTTTTGGTAAAAAAAATAAGCAACTAAATAGGCTATACTAAAGTATGTTATAGTCCTAAAACCTTTTTACTATCAATAAATGTGTATTATTTTACCTAATGGATTCCGCTGTGGTTTAAAAGTATTAAGTGAATTATGAAGGGAAACACTGCCATATATATATACATTTTAATTTTAATTTATTTATAAATTGATTATTATGCTGTATTCTGGTGACTAGGTTATTTGCGTAAACGATATTTAAAAAAATATATCAGTAAATCGGAAATATCACTGAAATTTATGTCTTAACAAATTACTTGGAATATATACTTTTAAAAGATTTCATTATTTAATTATCAGATATAAATATCCGATACTTTTTGAGAAATTTATCTTAAGTGTAAATATATGAGTAGGTACAACGTGCAATAAATAAATAAGGGAGCCTTTGTGCGTACTTAATATGTGTTTATATGGGCGACAGGCAATTGTAAAGAAACTGAATATAATTATGTAATGTAAATTCAATTAATATCAAATTAAAGTTGCGTCTGTCATAGTTGAAGACGTTTAATGCTTTGTTATTTTCGTTTGTTTTAAACTTAATTCAATCACAAAGCTCAATTCATTACCAATGCAATGGTGATTTTGGCACAGTTTAATTTTTTATTACATTTTAACTAAATTGTACAAATACAAATATTATATAAATCAGGTTTCAAATTAGAAAAGATTAAACTGAAAAAAATGTTTAATATAAATTATTATATAAAATTAATTAGCTAAAGAAGAAGCAATCGTTATTGTACTAAATCGGTCTTACAACAAATATTATTGAAATCAGTAAAGTAAACTATTACTTAGTTTACTTTACTGATAATATGTAATTTTAATGTACAAACGCTTAGATAATAAGAGATACTGAATTATTTTTAATTATGCTTACGAAATATCACTACGAGAAAGAGAGAGCTATATCTATACTTATTTCACAAGACACTCAACAGTTCCTTAAGGCATAAAAATTGTCTTAGCACTGGTTTATTATATTCCATTCAAGATATCAACTTTACAGTTTATATTATACAAAAGTAATTTTAAAAAAAGTAATGATAAAGCTATATAGAGTTATATAGTAATAAGTTTAACCCCCACCATATGTTTTGCCTTCGAACACGTGTAGCTAACTGGCACTCGTAACGTTTATCTGTTCGTTAATTAGCTAGTTTGTTGATGTGTCGCTTTGCGATTTTGTCGTAGAGTCTATCTGCTGAAGATGTTTCGGTTACGGGGCAAAACGATTATTGAGTTTACGGTAGTCAATGTGTGCTGCGCTTGTGTATTGCTCTGTTATTGGTGGCGGGTAGTGAATGAGTTTGTAGGAATTCTGTATGTATCAAGTATGAGAACGGATAGTACACTCTACATTTAGCAAAATAATAATTTTATTACTTTTTTAATATGGATCTCCGCAAAGTAACGCCGCATCCTTTAAGTTTATATCATGTAATGCAGCAGAAAGGGATTCTTTACGAGTTTTTTACTGATTACAACAGAATATTCCTTCATTGCATAATGGAACGCTTAAAATTGTTTATATCATAATGATAATGTATGAAGAAGTTTATATAATAATAATTTCAAAGAAACGTAACAGTTCTCAGGTCTGAATTAGTTGAGGCATTAAATTAATCACATATATATGTGTTAGATTTACCCCAGTATCCTTAATAACTAAAAACTTTATAATACGTAAACTTATCTAAATTTCACTAACAGAAAAATTAAAACATATTATACTTCGAGTAAACTTACCTAAGAGTAGAAATTAAAAAATTAACAACAATATTAACTAAAATAAAAGAACACAAACTTTTGCTAATAATTACTAATAGGGCTACCAATTTTTTTTTTTAATTTTACATAAAACACTTTCCAAATTATATATAGCTAAATAAATAAATAAATGGGATATTTATATACATGGTCGTTCGTCGGTGAAAGTAGCTTAATACTTGTGTTATGGGTGACAAAAGACTTGTAAATATATAATTTAACATACTTAAATATAAATACACCCAGACTCGAAGAACCAACAAATTGTTTTAGAAAATGTTGGCCCTCGGCGGGATTCGAACCCACGACCCACGGAGCTGAAAGAAGGGCCTATGCAATCTGGGCCAACGGGACAGTTAAAAGTGTATCTGTTATTATAAATTATATTTGGCAACCCTAATTACAACAGTTCATAACGAGGATATTATTCAAGTGAGGTCGGCACAACATGTTACCAACATGATTTGGCTACGTATTTTACGACCGGCTGCCTGCCTGACGTCAATTTACTTTAGTCGTATTTTACGACTCCTCGGTAAGAAAAAGGGTGGTCTATTCTACTAATCCGGGTACCACACGGCATATGTATAAAAATATGTGTATATTATGTAATATTACATATAAAAAAGACTATTTAGTGAGAGAAAAAAATATTTACTCATATAACATTTACTCGTATTATTCTTACCTCATTATAGCACATAACTAGTTATGAACAGGAAACATACTTTATAAAAATATCATAGACTAATGTTAAAAAAACATACTGCACATCAAAAGCCTTAGCTTTTAGCTAGCTTAAACCTAAATTTATGTTTAAATTAAATTGTTTTTTTCTTAGTTCATTATGCCAACTTTTAAAAAATATTTAACGAAAATATGAGTTCATCACAGATTAACGTAAATAAAATATAACAGACGAAGTCAATGAGCTCAATCTTTTTTAAATTACAAAAATTTACCCCATTTTATTATTGTTTTTAGTATTTTTGCCCAACTCTTATTTTTTCCAGATATAATAAAATAGAAGAGGTTATAAACCATATAAAAGAATGGTTTTAAGAATAACTATGCGATTTTTCGTCGCGAAACGAATGTTGAGATTGTGGTAGTGAATGTGTGCAGTTCTAGTGTAGCTTTCTATAGAGTTAATATTACATATTTTTTTTATTTTATCGCAGATAATAAACAGCAAAATGATATAATCATAATTTTTGGGAATAAATAAATACACCTACCATTTTACCTAGCTTATTTTTTTTCATAACATTTTATTCTATTCTACCAACTCATAACTGGCGTAAGATTAGTTTATTGTGAATATCACAGAACTTTGTATCGATAAAGATATCAAAACTAAAAGTAAATATACCGAATTTTTACTCATAACTCATCACATCATTCCAGTTCATTATGTAATAAAAAAAAATACGATATATATATATGCAGTTATAAATTTTAAAAATGTTTCTATAGTGAGTATGCTCTGCTTCTTTTAAAGGGAAAAAAACCTTATACCTTAGACACTGGGCGCATATAGCAGTTTGGCGTCTTAACATGTTTTCTTGATTCAAATACATTTCTCTTATAAATAAAGTTGATCACTTATGTACTCCATTTAATTGTTTTCCGTTTTCAACAACACCTTTTTCATCAATCAAACTTAGCGAAGATATTGATATATCTTCTTCATCTGCCAAGTAGAAAAATAAGCTTTACAGACACCATAAGACATTATTATTCACTTGACCATTAATACGATACATAGCTTAATTTCATGTAACGAGCAAGAAACATTACGTCTTATAGACTAACTATTGCCAAAGATTTACCATTGGATACAAGTTATACAAACAAGTTTAAAAAATCGATCAATTGTAATCCGAAGCAATTTTTTTTTTGCTTTAGCATATAATCAATAAAAATATGAATGAAATATTAAATACAAAAATATATTATACTTGAATATTTTTCCCAAATTATTTTTGTTACTACTTCGTATTTCGAGACCTCACGTAACCTGTTTCACTCTTATAACCTAACCTATTCAACGTACAGCTATCTTCATACAAAAACCACTCAAGTTAAAAAGGCTTTTAAAAAAGCTTTTAACGAAATTATACGTCCCTACTGTTTAACAGTAACGGTTAGCCGTTGAGCAATTCCCTCGTCTGCTTATCACAAACATGCATCGTCATAGGGACTAGACTAGTATGTAAAAATTTCAGCTCAATCGGACCCCGGGAAGTGGGTCAAATTCAACTTGCAAGATTCAACCTTCACGTACCTATATAAAAGCTTTTAATAACATAGAACCCTTGTGCCATTCCAACGTAGAAGCAAAAAAAACATACTTTACACATAAATCACAATATCCGCACATACTTTTAGTTTTACTACAGACTACTTATACACCCAAACTCGCAAAGTTAAATTGTGATGTCACTAATAATCATCACTGAATTATATTATCATCACAATCTTATATTAATACTAATGATACCCGTGATTTTAACTGGAATAACTGTAGTCTTGAAATACCCTCAATATTATATTCCATCATCATTCCCCTGCTCTTATCTCACTCTAAATGGGGTCGGCACAACATGAATTAAACATATTGTTACATGATTTGGCTGGGTATTTCACGACAGGCCGCCTGCCTGACGTTATTTTACCTTAGTCGCCTTTTACACCTCGGTTAGAAATGACACCCTCATTTCTAACTGAGATGTCGTCTATTCTACTCAGCCGGAAACCACACGGCGACCTTAATATTATAATTTATGTCTTTTCGAAATCGAGAATCTTTATATTCTATATGTTGGCCCGCTATATAAGCTATAATTTTACGAAATTTCATTAATACCGCTCCAACGGATTGGTCATGGACCATTGGACAAACAGACTTACACATTTATAATATTAGTGGGGATAGAGTTAAAAAGTACCTGAGCTAACGTCTGATTGATTCCGTGGACTGAGCCGACAACCCTTAGACAAGTAGCTCTTCAACTTTCCGATTGAGGCCAGTATCAAACTGAAAAGTAATATTTATTAATTTTTATAAACGTGAAATCACTACATATTATAAATCAAATTCTGCCGTCGTTTAAATGCGATTAACTCTGAAAATAATGAATAGATTTTCAGTTTTCTCTACTAGACAGGATTTATGAGGTAGGTAAAGATCACAGGTTTTTTCCCAAACTTTTTTCTCATATACAACGGTCAAAATTTTGCTTCAGCTCCATTTCCATCATATTCCCAAAACTCGAGAAAAATTTACGTTAAGAATTGTGAACCCACATTTTTGTTCATGTAAACTAGACTTTTGAGTCTCGGATATATGTCGGGCATATGCCCACTGGGGAAGGTAACAGGCCCGCCTTGTGTATTGTGTTTATAAGGAATTATTTGTTAATTCTTATATTATTTAATCGTACAAAGAATCAGCTTAGCGATTCAACGCGGGAATGCTGCCAGCTGCTCTTTGACCCTCTACAAGACATCAATAACTATATGTAACTAGTAATAAGAATTATTCTTTGAAAAGAACAACCACAGAGTTTCTTGCTGGTTCTTCTCGGTAGGAATCAGCTTTCCGAACTAGCAAAAGATGTTGACGATTCAAAAGCACTTGTTTACAAGTTTGCTTGAATAAAGAATATTATGAATTTGAATTTGAGCTTCCTTGTGACCCTTCCACGTGGGCATGATTTCTATAGTACAAGCGTGTAAGTAATTTAAAATGACATAACTTGTACATTTTTGTTGTAAATAATAATCAAAAATTCTATAAATAATTTATATTTATATAATTTTTATATTAATATTCTCCAGCCCTTATCCCACTCTAAGTGGGGTCGGCACAACATATTACAAACATGTTATCACATGATTTGGCTACGTATTTTACGACCGGCGGCCTGCCTGACGTCAACTTACCTTAGTCTTATTTTACAACCCCTCGGTAAAAAAGAGGGTGGTCTATTCTACTCAACCGGATACCACACGGTGGGCCAACTCGCCTTAGCCGCCTTTTACGACACCTTGGTAAGGAATGAGGGTGGTCTATTCTACTCGGCCGGATACCACACAGCGGGTCGATTTACCTTAGTCGCCTCTTACGACACCTTGGTAAGAAATGAGGGTGGTCTATTGTACTCAGCCGGATACCACACGGCATATCCTTAGAAAATGTCATGTTGAAAAAATAAAGATGATCAAGAAGAAGAAACTCGTTTTGATTCAGAGCTTTGATTTAGGCTTTGTATGTGTTTTTTACGTGAAATAGTGGTGGTTATGTATTAAAGAATTTGAAATGTTTCGTAAACGTATATTTATTACATTACATATTATTATATTTGCATTAAAATACTGAATCGATTTTTATCTATCAAGTGATTCACGAGAAAGGTTTTGGGGCTTAATTTGTTTGATTTGAATATGACGTCAGCTTTCTTAAGAAATTCGTGCTTGACTTTCTGATCTACGACAACATTTAAATAGATATCTTAAAACACCTCTTATAACACCTCGGTAAGAAATGAGGGTGGTCTATTCTATTCCGTTGGCGCAGTGGGTAGTGACCCTGCCTTCAGCTCCGCGGGTCGCGGGTTCAATTCCCGCCGAGGGCCAACATTTTCTATAAAAAAAATTGTTGGGTCTTCGAGCCTGGGTGTGTATTTGTATTTAAGTATGTATTTAAAATTATATATGTAGTATATATACCAGTCCTTCGTCACCCATAACACAAGTATTAAGTTACTTACTTTGGGGACGGACGACCGTGTGTGTAAGTGTCCCATATATTTATTTATTTATTTATTTATTCTACTCCGGATTCTCGATACTCCGGATATTCTAGCCGGATACCACACGGCATATAACTATTGTAAGGGGTATTTACAAGAGGTCGCTGCTATCGTGCGTATCATGAGTGCAGCCGATGAATAACGAACACAGCCGATGGCGTTGTCAACGCAACGCTTAACAAATAGTGGTTGCCATGGATACAGAATAACAAGGAGCCATCTCGTGTGATGTGACGCGTGTTTTGTATTATTGTATTAATTGTTAACAAGTTGAATTATAGATTGAGGATTCATTAATACTCACTTCTGAACATTCTTTAACACTATGTAAGATATAAGATATGATAGTACAACTTACCCTAAAAACGGTGGGCTTGGCGATAGTGGCCGTGAAAGGTACTCAGGGTGGAACTGTACTGACACGTAGTACGGGTGAGTGTCGACGACCGCCACCTCCATTCGCGTGCGTGTGGAGTCCTTTCCCACAAAACGCAAACCGGCCTCTTCAAGCCGCTCTATGTACTCGGGATTCACTTCGTAACGGTGCCGATGTCGCTCTTCGATTTCCTCTTTCTTGTAGAGTTTTGCTGTTACATTATATACGAAATTTCAAAAATGTAGTGTTGTATTTTCAGAGTTATTTCATAACTCTTCTTCTTTATTTATTTCTTTATTGTGCGTAAATGTTGTTAGAAATGAGAAACTTAATGAAAAGAACTAAACGTGTACAAAAATAGCACATGCACAAAGGCGGACTTAACCCTAAAAGGGATCTCTTTCAGTCAACCTTTGAATGACAGAAAAAAAGGACAAGAAATGAAATACGGATAATGAAAACTATATTTTCACATTATACACAAAAGATAAAAATAAGATGCAATATAAATAATAGTAATTATTTAAATATTATTATTTAATTTAGAAATAATCTTCAATTCTTCTTTGGTAAACATCTAAAAATTGTTGTTTTAAAAAAAATTGTAGTAGCCTTTTACAGGTCTTAATGATCCTTAACGTGATTATCTACAACAGGCCAGGCAGCTTTCTAACTATAAGATTGATGCAAACGCTTGGATCCAGCGGCTACTCGCGTCCTTTTCTAAGCTCCTCACGAGGTACCCCCTGCGAGGGTCTACCTCTTCGGTCTACCAAAACTGCGTTTTCAAATGCGTGGTCGCCATTCCAACACCCCAAGAACCCAACCCCCATCGGTTCTCCGCACTATGTGCCCCGCCCATCGCCACTTCGGCTTCGCGACATACTATGTCGGTGACATCGATGTTTCGATAGATCTCCTCAATTCTGTTTTTTTAACGTAAATATTATTACTTTATAGTAGAATAGCTCGATCCAAGCATAGCTTTCATATGAGACCTATAGTCATTAACGCTCGTGCACTTGATTTCACTGTGAGATTTAGAGAGCCTATTTATAAATATTAAGATATAAAGAAGCAATATAAATTTCCAGCAAATTTTTGCTGGAAAGCGGTCATAAAGTGCCTAATGACCATTCATTTCATATTCTCCACACTTGTGATAAGGGACTCCGACTCAATACGTTAGAGCAACTTGAGATAATAAAAAAAAAGAAATAACACTGGTCACTTAATTAACGAGCAAGTAAATGTATCTAATTCCGTTTTGCTACATGTGTTCGGAGGGGAGGGTATTGGTGGGAGTTGAACTATTTAAGACTGCTTGTATGGGTAGCGCGGCGCATTACGATTTTTGTCGTGGAGCCTATCCTCCTGATGATGCTTCGGTTTCGGGGCGAAACGATCGTCGACATTGTGGTAGTGGGTGTGTGTGCTGCTTTTGTGTACGTTGTTGCTGGTGAATTGCGCCTTGGGGTGCATGTGGTGGCTTGTCCTGCATGTATAAGGTGCGTAGATTTTGCCTGCTTCATACACATTGGCTTTGCATGCATTCACTTAACCCGTGCGGATTATAGCAAAGTAGTTAGTTTTGTTATATTGCTTGTAATATGGAATTCCGCAAAGTAACGCCTGCTTCTATAAATCATTAAGATATAAAGAAGGAAAATAGAGACCCAGCGTCCATTTTGGTTGTCAATCAAAACAATTAAACAGACGTTGTATAGGTGCTGAGAAGTAGTTGGATTATTTTTATTTCTTAAATGTAGTTTTATAAATAAAAGATATTTGATTTGTTATATATACTTATGGCACCTCTCAATACTTACAAACAATACTTGGTTCCAAGTAGGTTTTCCTTTTGCCGAGTCTCATAGTACCGCCGAGGTTGCCCGGATGATGCTCGGGCATATCAATCACTAATTTATCATCACATTCAGGATTCACTTCAGTACTGTTAGCGCCTTTTAAGCCGAGCACGTTCCTGGCAAACTCTATGACCGCCGCCTGCAGACCCAGGCATATACCTAGCATTGGTTTCTGAGTCTCCCTGCACCACTGGCATGCTTCAATTTTGCCTTCCATGCCTCGTTGGCCAAAACCACCCGGGACTATGATTCCACTATAATGTAATAATATAAAAATATATGCTGTGTGGTATCCGGCTGAGTTGAATAGACCACCCTCATTTCTTACCAAGGCGTCGTTAGAGGCGGCTAAATTAAATCGATCCACCGTATGGTATCCGACCGACTAGAATAGACCACCCTCATTTCTTACCGAGGTGTGGTAAAAGGCGACTAGGGTAAGTTGACCCACCGTGTGGTATCCGGTTGAGTAGAATAGAGTGGTCTACTTAACCGGATACCACACGGTACCACTCTCTTTCTTACCGCGGGGTCGTAAAATACGTCTAAGGTAAGTTGACGTTTGGGAGGCGGCCGGTCCTAAAATAAGTAGCCAAATCATATGACATGTTTGTTATACGTTGTGTCGACCCCACATAAGAGTGGGATAAGGACAGGCAGATGATGAGATGTTGAATGTAATAATATATTGAAAAGTTACATTATGAAAGGACCTTAATGTTTAGAAGCTTTAGCTTTGTTTACGTGATTTTTGAAACTCTAACCACTATAATAGGAAAATAATTAATAATTCCAGTAGGGCCATTTATATCTGCAGGTGAAAGCTAAAGGGCCTTTAGTGATTTTTTTTTGTCAATTTTTTATTTTTAACGATTCTTATTCATTATACCCGTATTCGTCAAATGGTAACTGACACATAGTCCTTTAGCCAATAATTTCGTAAAATTATTAATGGCATTAAGTTTCTAAGCGTGAAAATATAAACGCTACTGAATAAAGCTCTTTACTGAAAAATTTATAAAATGTGATATTACAAGATTCATTTTTCGTATACTTACTTCGAATATCGACGGATATTATAAAGTTGATTTAAATTTAATTCAACGTAATAAAAATGCAAGTTTATCACAATAAATAAGTGGTAAGATGCTTTTTTAGAACAAAACAATCGAATGTAAAGACATTCTTATATATATGCCTGCGGCTTTGCCCGCGTGGAATTTTAAACATTAAAATAGTAATTGTAAATTAACCGTGAGAGATAGACATGCTGTCGCAGACTTTTTTGTAATATTTTATAGATCTACAATTCTCTAGTACATTACTTTAGCTTGTTTACGCAGCACACGCGAGTAAAGCTAATTTTTTTAACAACTGCGCGATCTCTTCAACACAATTTACATAATAATGATATGTATTTGCTTAAACCATCTATTTGCTTAAACCATTGCACTATCTTTTGATAAAAACTGTACAAAAATCCGTTCAGTAGATTTTGAGAAAATCGATTACATACAGACAGCTTTTTGGGACTTTGTTTTATAATAAGTATAGATGAAATACCAGGCGTCATATGCCTTAAGAAACGTGAAAAAAAAATATGTAGGAATTTCTGAACGAAGTTAGAGGGCAGGTGAGGTGAGAGGAGAGCCTGGAGGAAAATTTATAAGTTAAAGAGTATTAAAAACTCTTTATTTCCGCATACTTACTCGCTTTTACAGAGGTCCTGCCAGGCTTTATGGTAAGCAACAGGGTCGTCAATTTTAGTTTGTCTCTCTAAATTGACCGCTTCAATGTACGTCAGGATAAGTCTACATCCCGCAGCAATACAGGCGTGTTGCAAGGCCTTGGTAACACTAGCGTAGCTATCTTCTAATTTCGTATATTTTCCAACGAGGGCAATATTTACTTCGCGTCTGAGATTGTCCACTCGTTTCGCTAGGTTACGCCATTTTTGCATAAATCTGGAAGATATAATTTACTACAAATATATAAACGCATGTAAGCTGTGATAGCCCAGCGGTGAGACCGTGCGACTCTTTCGAGGGGAACACAAGTTCAAACCCGGGCAGGCACCAATGAGTTTTTCTATTAAAACCTATGTGTCTAATTGATAATTGCAATTTATCACACGCTTTTCGGTGAAGGAAAACTACGTGAGGAAACCTGCATATCTCTAGAGAATTCTGTTGATATGTGTAACCTACCAATCCGCATTGGAGCAGCGTGGTAGGTCTTAGCTCCAACCCTTCTCTCCAAAAACGGAGAGAGGAGGCCTATTCCCAGCAGTGGGATTATAACAGGCTGCTACTTTACTACTTTACTACTTTACTTTATAAACGCAAAGCATCAATAAAAACTATATTTAGAATTTTGCATGATCGACCTAGATTAGACCTAGAATGGCAGCTTTCTCTTTTTACATATCTTTTTCTGATTTATACTTTTATATTTTCTACGAAACAAATAAAATATATAAAAACTAAAGATAAATAAATAAATTAACTAAATAGCTTACTTGTTTAATAACAACTTAAATAACATCGGATACTTGTATTGCCATGTAATCATCATATATATAGTGTTAAATGTGTTTGTCGTGGAGTCTTATCTCCTGATGATGCTTCGGTTGCGGGGCGAAACGATTGTTGAGTTTGTGATAGTTAACGTCTGTAGTGCTTGTGTATTGTGGTGGAAGTGGTGGAGGTTTGTGCATGTGTTTTTACGAATCCTGCACGTATCGGGTATGAAAATACGGATAGTCCACTATACATTTAACACTATATATTTTCTATTTACTGTATCGCGGATTATAGCAAAATAATTTTATTATTATTTTTGTATTATGGATCTCCGCAAAGTATCGCCTAATTCTATTAATTAGTTGAATTACAAATGTTGCAAGAGAAAGACTACAATAAATTAGTGTAAAATGTAATAAATGGCATAAAAAAGGTCTTACTAAATCTGTAACTAATTCAGTAATTTAAAGTAGTAAATTTTATTAATTCCAGTATTTATTATAAACAAAAAATGTGGACACATACACAACATAATATATAGAATTAGGCGTTATTTTGCGGAGATCTATACAAAAGTAATAATACAATTTTTTCGCAAGAATTCATGGTAAATTATACATATTTACGTAATTATACATAATTACTTTATCGAGGATTACAGCAAAGTTACTCTTATATTCCTCTTTTTTTACATAAACAACATGACAAACCTTCCAGGTCGTGGCATTGATATATTAAGTTGTAATCTATCATTCAAATATTGCACAACACCCTGCGCCTCCATAAGCAACGGTACATGATACACTGAAGTTAAATCATGGATGCAGATTACCTAAAAAATAATCCATATATGATAAAAGTTTTAAAACAAATAATAAAAATGAGAGTGTTCGCAGTGTTAGTATGGACCACTGTCAACCGTCGACTTATACTTCTCCTTTGGAACACTACTAATTAAGTTGAGGTAAAATAATTAATATTTTCACTGACCTCAAGCAAAAAGCTTATCATAAAATGTAACTTGTTTTAAAAAAATATTTTCAAAAAGAAATTTCTCGCTTAGTTGTGCTCATCAAGTTCAATTTAATAAAACAACAGTAGCTGACGATCTAAAGAATATGTTCAACTGTATATGAATAAAGTAAATCTTGAGTTCGAATTTCATCATAATCTATATACAATTTATATATGCACAGTGTATTAAATTTTTTGTATGGTGTCTGAAATATTAAAATTCTTTTTATCCAAGACTATATAGATTAATTTTTCTATAAGGCACTTTCAGATACCGTATCATACCTGTTCTGGACCAACATGACAAAAGTTTGAGATTTTCTCTTTAACATTGTGATTGATGGGTATTTCTGAGCGACACAATATCAGATCAGGTGATAATCCAAGTCCCCGAAGTTCTCGAACTGATGATTGTGTTGGTTTGGTTTTAGGCTCCCCTGTTGATTTGGGCTATAAATAAAAATAGTATAAGTATACAAGATTATATTATTTATGTGTAATTCTTTGAAATTTGTAATAATCCTGTATAAAACATATTTTTTACTTTACTTTATTAAACAATGTAAAAATGCATTCTGTATATGAGTAGGTTACATTTTAATGTAGTGTAATAGATTCTACATTAACCTAGATGCAGACAAGTTTGTAATTTAGGTTAATGCTATAGAATACTGTTAAAAATTCATACTTTAATTGTCATAATACCAAAAGTTTAAAGTGTTTTATGTCCATTGAATTGAATTGAATCAAAGAAAAATGATAAAGTGAGATATTATTGTTTGTTGCTGTAACACAAAAGTAAGGAATATATTTCAATTATATGCTTTCTTAATGCAAAATTTACCAACACCTAAATTTGGTTTTTACTTATACCTGAAATATAAGTAAAGGCAGGTTTGTATATTTTGACCTTATTAAATTTCACAACAACAAATTTACATAAAATATAATTCATATTTATTTATTTACTTACCATTGGTACCAAGGAGACATGAGCACAGCAAAAGTTTTCTCTTTTTACTCTGAACTGAAATTGTCTAAATGCTTCAACAAAAGACATTCCCTCTATATCTCCAATAGTACCTCCCAATTCCACAATGCACACTCTTGGAGGTGTGTCATCTGGTGTCACAGGAATGTGAGCTACTCTCTGTACCCATTCTTGTATAGCATCAGTAATATGAGGAATAACTAACAAAAGATAAGGAAAATATGATTGTGTTAAGGCTCTGTTATGATGGCAAATGAAGGAAGTAACTAAATGTTGAAAATTTAAGTATTTTCTATTGTTTCCATTTTACCACTTTTATACTTATTTCACTTATTTAACTTTATGACTAAGACATTTAATATATACTGTAGATATAAAATTCAGTATACAAAACTTAGTGCAATATAAGGACATAGTTGTATAAATGGAAATGAAAAATCAGTTTTAAGGAGCCAGTGTATTTGACTTTTAAGTGCCTTAGTAAAGATAAAATTGTCTGCAATTAATCATTTTCACAGACTCAATATACATAAAACATCAGTAGCATCCACATTGTTTTCGTGTTGTCTGATAATGTATAAAAAAAGAATAAAACGGTTATCTATTTTTTTCCTTCTAATGGATATATCACTCTTTACTTAGCATCTTGCACTTAATTACCTCATTCATAATTGTTTACATATAAAAGTAAGCTAATGTCCTAACTACTATGCATTTCAGATATAATTTTAGTTTGGGCCTTTTATACATTTATTTTTTAACATGATACTCCAACATACCCTGTACTGTTTTTCCTAGGTAGTCTCCACGGCGCTCACGCTCTATAACCTGCTGGTATATTTTGCCCGTTGTAATATTGTTATCACGGTGCAGTGTGATATCAAGGAAACGTTCATAGTTGCCAAGATCAAGATCGACCTCTCCACCGTCGTCCAATACGTAGACTTCTCCTAGAAAATAGACGATGCCGATTTTTTGAAAACGCGTGCTAATTGGCATAGTAATTTTGTTAATATACAAATCAACAAACCATGTTCGTAAGGGGAGAATGTTCCTGCATCGATATTAATGTATGGATCAATTTTAATTGAAGTCACGTCAATTCCACAGCTTTTGAGAATCGTGCCAAAAGAGCTGGCTATGACACCTTTTCCTACGCCACTTATAACACCACCAGTAACTAAAATGTATTTCATGTCTGGCATATTTATAATGCTTTTAGACAAATACAATTAGTTTTATAAATTTATTAAATAAGCATTAATTTTTTTGAACAAGATATAACCACAAACTACACGCGCAAAACACAACACCAACACACTACCACGGACAAACAACAAATAGGTATGTCAAAAAGAACCGATTATTTTATTATTTTTAATTTATTTTCTATAAAAACTATAAATCGATTATATTAAATACACTCTTTTCTCTTTTTTAGTAGCTTCAATAGAAAAGAATATGAAAAAAATATAATAAAATAAATTAGACAAAAAAGCAACTGCAAAATCTCAATTATTTTAAAGATCTCTTTGCGCTTTCATCGCTTAAAAACCAAGATTAGCCGAAAGGCCAACTGACGTGGGAAATTTAATTGATAAATACCTGATGTATGACCTGAAGTATGACTCGCCTGTTGGCGCATTTAACAGTGAACCTGTCTTCGGCTCCAACGGGTCGCGAGTTCGATTCACGCCAAGAGTCAACGTTTTCTATAAACAATTTGTTGTTGGTTCTTCGAGCCTGGATATATATTTGTACAAAAGTATTAATAAAATTATTTTGCTATAATCCGCGATAAAGTAAATAGAAAATATGTATAGTGCACTATTCGTTTTTTCATACCCGATACATGTAGGATTCGTAAAAATAAATGCACAAACCTCCACTACTGACACCACCAATACACAAGCACTACAAACGTTCACTATCACAAACTCAACAATCGTTTCGTTAGGCAACCAAAGCATCATCAGGAGATAAACTCCACGACAAAATTGCAAAGGCTTTGCGATTATAGCAAAATAATTTTATAATTACTTTTGTATTATGGATCTCCTAATTCTATAAATTATATATTTGTATTTAAGTATATGTTTATAATTAGGTACCATTTGTTTGTCACCCATAACACAAGTATTAAGTTACTTTGCGAAGGGTCAAACGTGTGTGTAAATGTCCCATATATTTATTTATTTATACTTGGAAAGAACAATTGTTGAATATAAAGTATCGCTTTCAAAAGTATAGGTATCGAATTAAACCCCAAAGTATCGATACTTTTGATGTCCTACACTAAGACATATAACCTAAATGACATTATTTGTCTAGTTTAAGCGTCATCCTGTCCCTTGTCAATATTTTTTTTAAAGATCTGATTCTCAATACTAATTTCAGCTATTTGTCATTATTCTTTATAATAATATTCGCTTAATGTTCCTCTAATTGGTGTATTAAAATGCCAAAGTATTATTGCGATTACTGTGACACTTACTTAACCCATGATTCTCCTAGTGTACGTAAAACACACTGTACGGGAAGAAAACATAAAGATAATGTTAAATTTTATTATCAGAAATGGATGGAAGAACAAGCTCAACATCTTATTGACGCCACTACTGCAGCGTTTAAAGCTGGAAAGATTGCACAAAATCCGTTCGGTGGCAAAAGTTCTAATATGCCGCCACCGTGGGATCCCTCAGTAATGGGTCCAGGAGGACCACGACCGCCCGTGCCCAACTCAGGTGGGCCACCTGGTATGATACCGCCTCCATCAATGGGCCATGGTGGTCCTATGGCCCCACCAATGATGATGGGGCCACATGGTCCTATGCCACCCATGATGGGAATGCGGCCACCTATGATGGGCCCTTTAATGGGACCAATGGGTCCTATGGGACCTATGGGACAGATGAGACCACCTTTAATGAATGGGCCACCAATGAATAAATAGTACTGTAATAAAAGTGACTTGGTTATTGAGTCAAATGAGGACTGATTTAGAATAATCTATTTGGCGTTACACAATATTTGTTTGTTATTGAAATTCTGATGATGTAACATTGGGATTTAATATCATCTTTACTATATAAACAATAATAATATAGTGTCAGTTTGTCACCAAGGAATCCTCCTTTTTTTTCCTTTATTTTGTCAGAGTTGCGGATGCAAAATGCTGAACCTTATACAGATGTAACTTTATCAAGATGTGAACTGTATGTTTATATAATCATTAATGAATCGTGAAAGTTTAGTATCTACCATTATCTTTATTATTATTTAATGGTATGGAATGGTTTTTACTAAATACAATTCTGTCAATTTTTTAACAACCTGTACTGCTAGAAAATGTCTGTTTATGTAATTACTCACACAAATAAGATTATTTATACTGTAAAGTTTTTTTTCCAAATTAACCTGTTGGTTGTAATAGATACTTAAAATGTTGCAGAAAAGAAAATGCTGCAATTTTCCTGATTTGTTGTGATAACCAATATTTGATCTTCCAAACTGACATTATATTTACAGTGCATTTTAAAAACCTGTAGATGTATTACAAACAAAAGCTAGATTAATGGTTCCATAAAAACAATTTTTATATATAAACAATAGAACATCTACATTATGCTGCAGCCACTGTCAGGGTTTGAAGGTGTGGAGAGTAAATAAATGATATGGTAGTATGAACAGGTATTATACCTATTCATACTACCATATATTATAAAATTTTATTTATCATAATAACTGTTTAATCTCTACACTGTTTGAATTAAAAAATCACACATAAGTTGTGTTGTGCAAATAGTAATTCAATGTGTAAATAAATATGTTTTATTAAAGTGCAGTTTCATTTTATGTGTCTTGACATGCATGAGTTCACAAACTTTTTTAAGTTGAAGTTTTAGCATGAGAAATTTGTCCAGATAACTTTATGGTACAGTATGAGCTTCACTTGTGTGTCATCTGATTATAATGATAGACAAAGTCTAAGATGCATACCTACATACAACCCAAAATCATATCTGAATGTTTAATAATTTGCTAGAAACAGTTGCACGGTCTCAACGCAATGCTATCACAGCTATGTTAGTTACCATACTCCTCTGTTACGGCTTGACCGATTTTTATCAAATTTTATACATATTCAGTAGGTCTATTTGACCTTTCAGCAGGTGGTATATTTTGAGAATATGTAATTATAGACATTAACAAAATCCGAAAAACTTAATAACGGACATAGGTCGTCATAGGTAACGGATTGTATTCTCGCGCCGCATATGGGCAGAGATACAAACTGAACAGGCCAATTTTTAACTTAGTTCATTTTTCAAACTTCTTATGTAAATATTTTTTAGTATAGATACATCTAAATATGTTGAATGTATACAAAATAGCGAAACAGCAATATTCATATATTTATTTATACCATTTGATTATATTTCAAGTAAGTCGATATAGGTTTTACAATTATTCTCTTTGTCTCACTTCCAATTGTGACGTTGTTGTTGTTGAAGGTACAGACAAAGATGTATTTGTTGAGTTTCGATTGGAAAATATAATTCCGGTTAGGTCTACAAGCAGTATAACTGAAGTAATTATGGGTAGAACTCCATGTAATACAAGGGCCGCATGTTGTTTACTTACAACTGAGCTAGATTTAAGCGCTTTAAATACAACATAAGAAAGTAGTATCTGAACGGTAAAACAAGCCAGGAGCGCATACATTTGTAGAAACCACGAGGCGTAGTGTTGCCGACAGGCACCGATCACAAATATTCCGAAGAAAATGTATGTCGTAAATAGGGTCATCGGCGTTGTAAGTGCGTGGGTAATGCCTAAGCTTGGTGTTGATCGTACATTAATTAAATTAGCGGTGTTGAGTACAAGCACAAAAATCCGAAGCTTCACAGAGCATCCTTCGGTGCTCATTGGACTATTTGCTGAGGCACGAGAGTTTCTCATATTATAGTGTATCATCTATGGTTGCACTGCATGAGCCATGGAATATCCAATTTGTTTTGCTAGACGAATCTCAAAGAGAAAAAAAGATAGATGTCAAGAATTATTTTGAAAGGATTAATATTCTGCCTAAACCAAAAAGTATGTACTGAGTAATCAATATCTTTTTCTTACTTATTGTTAAGGATGGTCATGGAGAACTTCGTTTGGTGTAATGTTGAAACATTGCATTTATATTTCATTCGGTTTAAAATATTCAAACAATAACAATTTAGAAAACTCAACAACAAAAATCAAAGTCACTCAGATTTAAGTTGACACTACATATTTATCTATATAAAATACTTTCCTACATGCACAAATTAATTGATATTCATTACATATTCAGTGACTAAGAATCAAAGAATATATTTTAGAATAGGTTTTATACTAGCAAATAAAATGTTCAATTATGTTCAAAACGTTTAATTAAAATTTCATTTTTAATAACTTAAAAATCCAAAATCAGAACTTCTTACAAAGTATCTATGTATACTGTTAAATAAATACTTATATGCTATTTTGTAACTACGTAACGTAGAATGATAATATCTTAATTTCATAAACTAAGATTGGCCCCACTAGAGCTTTGTGAAACAAAACAAAAACAGACACGATTAGTAGCTTGAACACTGGTTTTTTTTTATAATTGATGCCAACTTAATGGCACGATAAGCAAGAAAAGACTAGAATAAAGCTTCTCAAATTTCAAATTCATACATATAATGAATATGTATACCAACAAATGTGTAAAGAGCACCGCTTAAACACATTTTTTTGTCTAAATATACATTTTATCATAAGGCTGTCTCCAAAGCAGTTGGTGAAGTATTCCCTTTATCAGGGGAGTTTTTGGTCTTTAGACCAGTTTCGGTATTTGGAGAATTGGAACTTTTAAAAGAAGTAAATTTTTGATTGTTAGATTCTGGACTACTTTTAAAGAATTCCGCGCGCTTTGCCTGTATTATTTCTGATCTGGATAAGGCGTGGGTACTTGGATACACAGGACTTAGCGGAAAAACTCCTTGATCCATGTTTGAACTATTTTCCTCGCGGAAGTTATGTTCACTGATTGGTATCAGGGCTCTTCTAGCCCCAAAGTGTTGGTTAGTCATTATAGGAACTGTTTTTGACGGTGGGTTTACAGGAGATGTTTCATATTTTTCTCCCGAACTATTTTCGTCTTCGTTATTGGCTTCAGGTATGGGTGTAGAGAGGACATCCGATCTTGGACTTGCAAATCGCCATTGGGATTTCGGGGACAGGAGAATTTTAGAGGTGTTTTTGTGTTCTTTTAAAAGTGCGCTAGTTCGACCTGGCGATGCCGGTTGGTTATTAGATTTTATTGCCTTTCTGTGTGTGTATGTTTTTGGCGAACCGCTTAGATCAAGTATATTAATATGTGACCTATTTCCAGGAGGGGTGATGGGAACTTGTGTTTTATCTTTCGAAAGTTTGAGTTGTTCTACAGCCGAGAGTTTATTTGATTTACTTTGTACATTAAGCGTATTGAGTTTAACACTGTGCTGTAAAAGCAACTTCTTGAAATCTAATCTTGATGTTTGTTGCAGAGGGCCATACCGATCTGCACAAGTCTCCTGCTTCGGAGTGGCTAACGAGATATTACACAAATTATTTTGTTTGTCTTTATACGGGGAACTAATTCTATTCTTACTATCACCTAAGTAACCAGTTTCTGGATAACGTTGAGTACTTTTAACCACTGATATCTCAGAATTCATCGGCGACAAGTTTGTACTAGGTATTGCGGGCGAATCTGATCTATCAGAATTTTCCTTTATATTCAGCTTTTTTTTACTTTTATGTATAACAGCATAAAGCTCTTCGTTGGTCATGGTCGATTTAATAGGCGATAAAAGTTTGGAACTTAAGTCAATTACACTTTCCTTATTAGTTGGTGTAGATGATTTGAAACTTGCTGATGTTCGAGGGTCTATTGGTGATATTTTAATAGAATCTTCATTGTTCGGCTTAAAACCTTTACGAATTAATTCAGAATCTGAGATAGTGTGTATTTTCGGACTAAGTAGAGTCTTCTGTTCTAATATTGTTGGTTTTTTAATGAGACCTGAAGGATGTTTCGGCAGTGTCCAATATTTTGACTGCGGTATATCTGTTTCATTTTCATAATCGATGACACCATGTTTACCACGAAGATGTGCGGTGTGGTATCGATGAATTGTAGTGTTAAGATGACTCAGTTCGATTGAAGGAGGATTTTCTTCTCGATGTCGATATTTACTCGAAGGCTTGTCAGCATGTGAATGTCGACAGTCTGAAACACACACGTTTTTATTTATTGAAGTTAATAAAGCAAGAAAATATATTTTTATGGTTAGCCCAAAACTATCTCTGCATACTTTTATTAAAGGTTAATAAGTTGTTGATAAATCAGTTATTTATAGTATAGTTGCAGTGCATCAGATGTAACACATATTCCTCAACCTTTGAAAAGCAATATTAATAAAAAATATAAAAGTATTCTCCTTCCTAAAATAAAATAGATTATGATATATAATATTATTCTAATTGTTAGTAAATATTTTAAGAGCTCATTGTGAAATTTCTTTGTAATAACAACACAGCTATAACTGAATTACCTTATACGTTATTTAAGCGTTAGAAGCTTGAAACTACGTGAAAATACACCTGAAGTTTTTCAAGAAAGAGTTTAGATAGAAATATTAGAAAAAGGTATTTATTTGCCTGTTTATATTACAACAAATCACACTCACTGACACTCGGTACAAAAAGTTATATGTTAGGAAGACTAGATCTAAAGGTAGTATTAGTATAAGTCATGACATTAGTATATGGTATTTTATTCATATATATTGGTTTTTTTATTAGTAATTTACTTTTCTTAAATATGCCTAAATGATTATGATGATGACTTCCAATGCTACATTTAGTGAATATTGAGCTACATATCTTTGAAATGGTTAGTTTATTTACATATAAAAGCTACGATATTTACAGATGCTCAAAAAACACGTAAGGCATTAAAACCATGAGCTAAGACAGTGACGCTAAAATTAGTGTTTTCTGTTAAATATACAAATAAAAAGTTACGTGTTTTATTGTCATCGAATAGGCATGCTAATTGCAAAGAAATGTCATGCCAAGAAGCAACAATAACTTTACCTTTGAAGAACTTGGCCTTAAAAAGTCGCAACCTTTGGAAGCAATCTCGTTCCTTGTGCAAAGCGTTGTTATAATCGTTACTTTTAATTGATATTAAATTTTTGTTTATATTGCAGAAATAAACCAAATATTTTCAAATGATCAGGATTATGATATCTTCGAAAACTAGTGACATTTGGTTATATTTGTGTTAATACCATTGGATTCGGATTAAGTATAGGATCCTTGATTTTGAATATTAATAATATTGAAATGGTGTTGACAAAAAGTTTTATGTTTAATCATAAAATTGAATTAAGCTCTATTGCGTAGCGAGATAAAAAACTCAATCGAATTATTGACCCTTAATAGATGGGAAAATTGAAAAAATGTGCTAGCTTTACAACAGAACTTTATTCTTAAAATGGTTAACTCAGCGTGACCTGTGAATGAGATGAAGTGTAGTGAGGGTGAGAGCAACAGGAGTGAAATTAAATGAAATCAGTGCGTTAATTCACAATAAATCTATAATATTATTTACAAAAAACATTTAAGAACAGAGAATATCACACCATGCACTTCATGTAAAAATTATGATTTTATTTTAAGCTGTGCACACAGGTGAAGAAAGCATGCAATTTACATTATCCACTAAAATTTACAATTAAAAACATTAACAAACAAAGAATTTAAAATTTCTAAAAAGGTATATAAATTTATGAACGTAATTTATCACAGAGAAAAATAAATTAACTATAACAAGGAAGACGGCTTTAGACCCATAATTTACATGGACGGATACTAAAATAACTCACATAGAGAACTGTAATAAAAATATGTCTTATATGTAAATACTTATACTAAAAACTATACTAAACAATGTCATTAGGAATCAGACCGAAATAACGCAACTTACAAATTAAACGAAGAAACGTATATCAAAATCTATCTAGTAAAGTAAGCGTAATTAATAAGACAGGTAACAGAACAGGTAATGATATATGTTTACCATATTTCAGTCTCATTATCTGATTCGGAAATAGATAAAATTCTAGCTCTATGCATTGGTCCATCGTAAGGAATAGTAACTTTACTAGGAGTAAGAGGGTATGCAGGCGACGAGTTTAGCACGCATACATCATCAAGGTCAGAATCCAGTATAGAAGATAACATGTCTCTATCCCTGTTTTCTGGAATAGGTGTAATTGTTTGCCTTTTTCTAAGCGGTGTGATCAAGGGACTAAGAGTTAAGTTAGACAATTCAGCTTCAAAGCTATCATCAGCATTAAAATTGCTATTATTATGAGTCATACATTCACAATTATTAAACTCTTTATTCGGGTCTTTATGGTTCAGTTTTGGGGATACAGTGTGTGGATAATTTATTTGTTCACGCAAAAGATCTGCTGTAATTTCGGCTTGAATAATTTCAAATGAATCTACTTTCTTAGAATTTGTGCTAAAGCTATCTAATTTAAGAAGTCTTTTGATTGGCAACAAAGGTGAGTTGGCGAGTTTATAGCTATCACTTCGTTTAATTTTACTTGTTGGAGTTTTGACAAATATATTAACACTATTGATACTCGGATTAACAGATTCTTCATTTTTTCTATTTGTGAACATTTTCATAACTTCAGCTACCTTTTTACTACCTAGTTTACATAACATGTCATTTTGACTTTGGCTTTTTAGTATAACTGAAGTTTGGAAGTTAGGTACAAAAGGAATTATATCGTCGCTATCAAACATTTTATCAGAATTTTCTAAATTAGATATATGTGAGTGACTCGTAAATGCTGTTGAGGAAGTATTAGTCTTACCTGCATTATCATCTTTCGGTGGAGATAAGCTGACGCCCTCTGCATCGTGTATATTTACATAAGCGCCTGTTCTAGTTAATACTTCTATTACTCTCGGCAGATCTTGATTTTTATCAGGAACCGTATCCAATCTATTAATATTTTTAACAGGTGTAGCAGTAAAAGGGATAGCGGCAATAATAGTGCTTGGTTTAGGAGGTGGTAAAGTCACGAATTCCTTTGTCATGGTACCTTGGGGGTCTATAGGTGCTTTAATAATCATTTTACCCAATTGTGGTGATGTGGGTTTACTTGATGGTGCTAATGGGTCGAATGGGTAATCAGTTTCATCTGTAATTTTGACAACATCTGCACTTTCTCTCTGAATAAGTATAGTTTTGGGGCATATTTCTTGAACAAAAGGTCCAGGTTCAAATGTAGTATGAGCCCCTTTCCGTCTTTTTAGAGTATCTGAGGAATATATCACTGCACCTTTGGAGTCTAACATGACTTTTGCACCCTTTCGCTGCATATCCTCTAAAGCTTCAGACTGATTTTGTTCTAAACTAGGTTCCAAATAATCTTTGCTGTCACCTAAACAATTTGGAAGTTCATTCAAAGAGACATATTCAGTTTCCGGGAGTCGACCAGATAATACGGCTTGCAAATTTTTTCCAACTATATCATTGTTTGCATAATTACCAACGCTTAAGTTAATTTTTTGATTATTATTTTTAACATCTGCAATTGTTACATAATCTCCCGAATCGTAAATATCTTTGATCAAATCGGCATCTTTAGCAGCAAGTGATTTTTTTGCGGAAAGTTTATTTGGGAGTACTCCTTTTAATCTACACATAAAATTGTTGAAAGGATGCAATGCAAATTTTGTTTGATTTGGATGTTTATATGATTTGATATCAGCAGAGCATAACTCTTTTCGCTTCTCTTCATAAGGTAAATCTAATTTAGGTCTACTAGACGATTTTATCAAATCTCCATTTTTGGTGTCTTGGTTTTTATTTCTTTCAGGTTTATTACTCGCTTCACTTTCATCATCAGAATTAGAGGGTGTTATAACACACATTGATGGGATTCTGGAACTATTGATGGTCGTTTTATATCGTATCCTTTCTATCCTATCAGTTCCTTCGAGATCAGATGATTCAGAATAATCTTGTTCGGAAAGACTATTTTTTCCGTGGGCACTAGAAACTGAATCTTCTATAGGTGAGCTTGAAGTATTATGACCTGAGTCTGGGGAATTCGTACCGGTACTCTTTTTTGTACTTTCAAGATCTGCTTCTGTATGCACTTCTACGACAGCAGTTATTTCTCTTTGGGCACCTACATTTTTTGTTATAGTTACTGTGTTTAAAGGAGCTACATTTATTTCAGGTGCTGAATGGTTCGATGATTGTTTATCTGAATAGGAGCGTATACCTGTATATCTTAGACTTGTATAAGGGGATCTCGAAAATGAGGAACTAGAGCTTCGTTCTAAGCTAGAATTTAAATTAGTGCCGCGGTTACGGGTAATTTTCGTTAAGGAGCTTTTCCGTTCAGGTACTGTAGGACCGATTACCAAAGATCTATCGCTATCACCAGCCATCAAAGTCGTACACACTGTGCCAGCAGAACTAGTTGTAGTGCTTGTAGATCCTTTGCCGAAAAGCTCGTATTCGTTTTCAGCTGTTAAATTTTGGATATTTGAAGAAGTAGAAAGGGCAGTGGTCGTATGTAAAGGAGTACTTGGAGACATTTCTTCCTCTTTTAATGTTTTGAGACCGGAATCCATGTGAAATGAAGTATAGTATCCTTCTGTATCACAGGAAAATTCTGAACTTGTCTCTAAATCCTCGTGTAAATCATGAATTATATCTGGAGTTAAAGTACCTTCACTTGTCGCACTTCCTGAGCCAGATGTATTTAGGAATTTCCTCCTACTTATAATTGAGCTGGGCGGACCATGATGGTAGTTAAGGGAATTGTTCGATGTAGCCGCTGATGTTGAACTTTTTGGTGGCACTGTTGTCGTAGTTATTTCAGAGCCGATACTGGTTCTACCTGATTCAGAACTTGCTGACCAATTTCCGCTCGACGAATGTGGTTCATCTCTCCCGACGCCCGATCGCCTAGATCTTCTTTGTGTTGACGCTCCTCGTAATTTTACTCCAACACTTATAGTAGCTGTTGTTGGAACACTAGTGGGAACTCCAATACTTTTTTCAGATGACGAATAAGATGCACATCTTTGGTGCGTTCGTCTGTCGTCCTCTCCCGTCCGTTTTTTGCGCAATGTAACGGACTCTTGAGTCTGATCATTTTCTGATGCAGCAAACGATATCAGTTCTTTACTCTTTTCTATCTTTGAATCTCTAAAATTATCCCTACTGGAATTGGGTGATTTACCTATCATTTTTAATCTGTTCTTGCCCCATTGTTTTAAACTATTAAAATGACTTCTTTTAGAAACAGTATCCGTTGGACTTTTCTTAAGCAAGTCACTTGATCTGGATCTGATGACTGTTTTATCTTCAGTTTCTTCAGAAGCCACAGCATTTGGTGTATCACTACGATAGAACAAACCAAGCAAAGCATTAGTCACACGCTAAAGGCCTATGAATATTTCCACTGAACAATCTCGCTTAGTCTTGTAACAGCGAGATATATCAAGAACATAATTAATAATGAAGCTAATGAAAGAATGACACTATTAGTGTTCAAGTGCACAAAATGTTTATTATTTTTATCTTTCCTTCGTTAAATATTAAGAAGCATAAGTGAATAACGAAAACCAGGAACAAAAAATAATTTATTCACAGAAGCACGAGATATTATCACTGAGAGGTTAAAATTGTGCATAAAATTTATTAAACGATTTTAAAGCTTCCACACGATACTGTGCTTTTGGTTACTTAAGTTAATCAGTTTACTCGAGATTACATTAACTAAACTATCAAGAACAACATTATAGTCACGTCTTATATATAGATAATGTAATAGATAATGTAATCCAAAGTGTACAGTGCATACTAAAAGCTTACCCAGCTATAGCCTCTCTAAGCTCTTTCTGATCAGTGCCCGAAATGGTGTTTCGTCTTTTACCCCGAGGTTTCCTCGTGCGCGTGCGCCGTTTCACTGTGTCCGTCTCACCGGTACTAGTTTCAATATGTAGAGATTTTCGCGAATTGCACATTCTGTCGAAGAATTTTCCTGACGTGTCTATTGCCACTACTTCAGGCGGGAATCTAGAAAACAATTGTACTCTATTATTTGAGAATAATCCCTATCTAGAACAACCTTTACGATTAGGGAGTGCATATTTCCTTTTATTTGGAAGTAGTGACGGTTTTAACGTCCTCTCTGGCATACCCACACCTCAAACGATATAATTCGATTCAAACATAGTTTGAATATTGTCCCCATTTTGGTTGGGCTTTGATACCTTTTACATGTTACAACAATTGTGTACCTAGGTTAAAAAAAGATGGAGAACAACGAGGGATACTAATTGAGTTCATCATCAATTGTGTGATATATGTAACTCTTAAAAAAAGTTGTAATAATAGTTAGTGCATTTACTTGGACGCAATAATTCTCAGCTGCTCTTCAGGGCTAGGTAGCCGGTGGTCGATAGGCTCGTCGTCTCCGGAACCACACTCGGACAGTTCGTCGGGCGTAAGCGTCACACCGCTTGCAATGCGCATTGATGCGTCTGGCAGCGCCGTGATATCGCCTACAGCTTCTTTTGATGTCCATCTTCGCAAATGTTCTACTACTAACGGCTGAAAATATATTGGTGAGGATATTTTGTCGTGTTCACCAGTAAAACGATAACATTACAATTTCCGACAGTAACATGCCAACAATATGAATACATTATGCTATTGTCGTTGGGCGCATGATCCTCAGTAAGTGTCAAAGGTTCAAACACTGTCTGGGCATCTATGAGTTTTCTATAAAAACACAAGCTTAACTTATATTTACAATCCTTTGTGCATTTTACGGTGAATTAAACATCCCGATAAAACCTGCAAATCTGTAGAGATGTCCTGGAATATGTGAAACTTGCCAATCCACATTGGCTAAGCGCGGTCGATCTGAGCCCCAATCTTTTATCTCCAAGACGTGAAAAGGCCTTTAAGAATTGCATTTTTTACACTGAAAATACGAATTATTTCCTTATAAAGATTCCAATGTCACCAACGTGAACTCAGTAGCGGTTTTTCTTTTTCTGGGGATGCAAATGTCAGTATGACAAAAATTACATTTGCATTCCTTAAAATATTAAAATTAATGTAAAAGTTCAGTATAACTTACAATTCTAGTTTCAATATCAACGTCGACTTTCTGATGTATTCGTCTCCTCTTAGTACTAAGAACAGGCGTGCACAGGAGGTAGGGGGAATGTTGGGAATCTCGTCGCAGCTGATCAAGAATGGAAGCTGAGAGGCGGTCGGTTGTAGCTTTCTCGTACAGGTTTCGTATGCTTGCAGGTCTGGAACAGTTGATTTAAGCATTTATGTATATTGTATTATTATTATAGCGTGACTAATATTAATATCAATCATCATTCTCCTGCCCTAATCCAACTCTAAGTGAGATCGGCATAACCATAACATGTAGTTACAGATTAGGCTAGTTATTTTACGTCGCCTCGGTAAGAAATGAGGGTGGTCTATTATACTCAGATGGATAACTCACGGCGGGGCTATTGTCAATGTCGTAGTTAAGTTAATTCCATAAGTATTTAATAGACAATCGGTTTATCAAACTGTGTCAACGATTATTGTTCCTTCCAAACACCAATATGAAAAAAATATTATTATTAACACTTATTGTACAATATATACAATACAATAAATATATACAATACATTCAATATTCAATGTCAGATAATATCACATGAGAACAATAATAATAAATAACAAAAAATATAACCTGATGATAATGAAAATGAATGCAGCAGCTCAGAAACATAATTGTGCGAAATATCCTACTTCCTACTAATATTATAAATGCGAAAGTTTGTGAGTTTGGATGGATGTTTGTTATTCTTTTACGAAAAAACTATCAGACGGAATTGGATGAAACTTTACAGTTATATAGGTTATACATCGGAATAACATATAGGCTACAATTTGTAATGATTTTATGTAATATAACGATACATGTCAATAAAGTCGGAAAAAATCTGGCCTCGGAGAGCTATCTCGGCATACGCTGCCTAAACCATTAGAGTTACACAAAGATGATGTACCTTAGTATTGTTTGTCTTTAATAGTTCTAAATAAAAGTCCGCGACAGCATATATCTATCTTTTATGTGGAAGCCACTATGACCAAAATTGTGAATCACAAATTTAATTAAATTGTGATAGACAAAATTCCTAGCGAGCGAAGCCGCGGGAAAAAACTAGTAATATTATAAGTGGGAAAGTTTGTGAGTTTGGATGGATGTTTGTTACTCTTTCACGAAAAAGCTATTGGACGGATTCGGATTAAACTTCACAGTTATATAGGTTATACATCAGAATAACATATAGGCTACAATTTATAATGATTTTATGTAATATAACGATACATGTCAATAAAGTCGGAAAAAATCTGGCCTCTGAGAGCTATCTTGGCGTACGCTGCCTAAACCGTTGGAGTTACACAAAGATGATGTACCGTAGTATTGTTTGTCTTAAAAAGTTCTAAATAAAAGTCCGCGACAGCATATATCTACCTTTTATGTGGAAGCCACTATGACCAAAATTGTAAATCATAAAGTTAATTAAATTAGATACTATTTTATAATGCATATTTTAGTATATTTATCATAATCTTATAAAAATCAATGCATTTATCACTTTCAGTGTTTCATGTCGATAAACTTTGTCTTTCACACCAAGTAATTTGGCCGAATAGTTTAAAAGTTATCACGATATGATTGACTTAAAAGGAGCGCCATAGAGTGCCTTATATGCACGGGGCGCGAAGATTGTATGGAATCCTTTTGTTTTTAAGTTAGACATCTGAAATTTTGAATGTAGGAGTAACTAAATAAATATAAGTATATTTTTTTATATAAAGTAAAAAAAAATGAAACCTAAAATGATCTGCCACGAAACCGAATATATAGTATTATTTATTTATATAAATAAATAATACTATATATTCTCGTATAAAAGCCTGACCAAGGCCTTCGAATAGTGTGTTCTTGCAGGGAAACACATTGTGACTAGAACCCATAAGAAGAAATGATGTTCTAAAAAGGTGTTGCAGGTAAACTTTGCATACAAGCATATACTCGTACATATAGAACAAATAATACTGTCAGACATATTTGAGTTAGATATTATACTATTGAATATTACTAGGAACCGAGAGATTTGAATTTACTTGAAATTCTCAATATGTATTTTAAAAAAAATAATGTCCCCTTCAATGATTGTCTGGTTGCGATAAACTACGGATTTTCATAATTTTTATCAATAGTCAGCTTATTTACGATATGACGATAATAATTAAACAATTTGAAAATGTCAAAATATAAAATTTTAATTAGGAGAATGATGTTACCTTGTGTCTGCCGTAAATAGTTCTTTTTTTAGGGGATTATTGGCCGTGAAATGAATTTTGCGCAGCGCAAAATCAGACAGGCTGCCCTCAGCTGAAACGAAATATTACTGTTAGTATATGAAAAAAATATTATAACTGGTTTGATTGATTGATTACATATATTGTACGCTAGTAAAGCGTGATCTTATCCAAAAAAGAAGTTTTGTGTAAAGTTTCAATAAAACGTAGCGTCTACAAAACTCGTGAATGTTAAAGTTACTCATAACTCAAAAAAGCAAGAAAACACTTTTTCATTAGTGTGTAGTGTGATGCCGTAGATAATATTAAAATAAAGATAACAATGTATCAGGCTCGATTAACCTTAATTTTGAATTGGGACACTTTAATACTAAGCGTGCGATATAGATCCCAAAATCTATGTATAATTTTTTTTTGTTATATTAAAAATCAGTGTCGCTCAGAGGATACGTTCAAAACTTTGCAATTTCTCACTTTATATATACAAGAGTATAATGGTATATAATAATATACTATGTGTAATTCAAATAGACATAGAAAAGTAGTGAAAAATCAGATTGTCTTTCAACGAAATATGTATCTCGAATGTTAAGTATAAAATATATTGCGGGTAGGGATAATTATTCACTGCCACTGCTTATCATTGAATTTTGCGATGAGGGTCGAAAGGGGTTAATTACAATATTTGTTATTGTAAAACAAAACTGTGATTACAACGTGGACGTAGGGTATGCGTTTTTATCAGTCAATTTAGAGTTCGAATTTTAAAATTTAATCGTTTAATTTTATTGAACTTAGGGTGATAGAATGAACTCTGTGCTGACAGTAGACGATAATTAAAACAGTCAATCAATTGATCAATGATAGTTCAAAAAATTTTTTGATCCTTTACAATTTCATTATTCGGATGGGGCGATTTGTCTGCATCTCCCTTATAGACTTCGAAATAGCTGGATCGATATTGACAATATTTTTAGACAGTCTTTAAAATGACCTAGCAGATTATACTGTAAAGTTTGGTGGCGATCGAAGCATTGTTTATAACTGTAATTTATATATCTTTGAATTAATCCCTGCGAAGCTGGCTATATGTACAAGCATTATATAAAATAACATTAATATGCAAAGCAATCATCCTATAGTTACACTTCTGAACGAAAGTAGATTGTAACACATGGGAATGAAACGCAAAGAGTTGCCAATAATAAAATTGCGAATTGAATTCTCAGGTGAATGGTATTCAAGACGCAGACTGGCCACAGGAAACTAGTTCCATATAAAATAGATAGTGAGATTGAATTATATTGGATTGCAATAAGAAATGCGCAAGTGGACCCATTGTCAGACGGCCTTGGTACCCTCCGGAGCGAACGATGTACGCGCCGACGTGGGTGGGGTATTATAACAACCTGCTGTTGCACGAATGAAGAGATACATTTGCAAGAATTCAATTGTCGGCTTAAAGCTAAGGAAGCTAAGAATTGGACATGAGAATTTTTAAATCATCTTATAAAAACTTATCAGAAAACTTTATAATTTTTCCGACACGACAATATAACAATTATTAGAATTAAGTTCGAGGATTCACCGACCTATTAACAGATACTGCTGTGCTATAGACTTTTAGCATTAAATAGATGCGTTGCATCGTCCCATAATGCTTTAATGAGAATTGTTGATTTATATATCGTATCGTACAAAAAATGAGGACAAGGTACGGTGTAAGTATACATATCGAAAATTACCTTTATCTTATTTATTTGTTGTTCTATTGCATCATTTCAATTGTTTTCATTCAACATAAAATATTGTCTTTTTAATAAAAAAAAATGTCACACGTGTTTGTCCGTCTGTGAGTCGAGAGATTCCGTTGTCACTTGGCAAGGATCACGTTCTCTAATCGGATGGCCATTCATTACGCTTTCCACCTTGCCAGCCTTATGAGTAATTGCATTTAATCGGAATTCTATTTAGTTGTGCGGAAAGGAATGTAGATTAAATGCGGAGAGACGGCGATGAAACTTACAAGAATGTAAGCGATGCAATAAACTGCATAGGACATCTCAGTGCTCTCTCGAGATTTAAGTTCATTTTGCGCGATAAATCCTAAATGAAGAGTTATTTATCAACAACGCGGAAACTACAACTATTAAAGGAATACGTAAATATTTTAAAGTTTGTGTTTCATACACATTGTTTTTTGTATTTTATTTATAACTATTTCACGTTTTACCGACCACAATTTATAATATTTATTCCTGAGTTTCACGCAAGTTAAGTATAATTTTAGAACATATTATAAAAGTTCGCTGCCGCGTCTGTCTGTCTTGTCTTTCTTTTTACAACATATTGTATCCCAATAATAGTTATTTAAAATTCGACTGAACTACATTTATTCAGCGAAAGTTAAAATAAATACAGGAATCAAATGAAACATTAACTGCCAGAGGCTGTAAAGGGTATATGTGGTCACGACTTTGAGAAGGACGATAACACAAGGGCGCGCTCCTAATAAACCTGGTTAACACGATTATTCCCGTTTTTAAACAATGCCCGGAATCATCTACTTAGAGTATTCGAATATACTTTTGTTTTGGAATAATATTGGTATATGTACAAAAGCATATATCTAATGATTAATTAAGCCCGTCAACCAAACTCCATATCCAAATTAACATTTTAGACGCAACATTTTATCTGTCACGCGGTCACTGCGAATCCGCTAGAGAAATTTGGCAATGGAGAAATATTAGGGATTTCTACCAATTCTGAGTTTTACGGTGCCAACTCGTTACACTACAACCTTAAAAACATGACGCTACCGTTATGACTAAAATTCGTGTTGCACATTTTTAATACTGATAAAATAACTATTGAATCCCGAACCCTTGTTGTCGAAAATGGTCAATCTTAATATATAAAAATGAATGGTAGTCTGTATGTCCTTTATAGACTCCGAAGCCTAGCCAGCGGATGATTCTGTAAAGCTTGGTGGCGATTAAAGCATATTTTTAACTATTGAGTTGTTACGAGGAAAATTCGAAACCAGACTGAATCACAGCAACGCGTGAGCGGACAGCTAGTTTTATATAAAATTTATCTACCAATCATGACTATCTCATACTTCTTTATTATGCACTCAACGTAGCTAGACGTTAGGTAACATTCCTGACGAAGGATATTGCCTCGTGAGTCACTCTTACTCGACTTATTTTGGACTCATCTGGGAATAAGTGTTAATATTTCTTTTAAAAATAATATAGTCCAGACACTGTTTATAATTAGAATTATTTTACTGTTTATCGTATCCAGATAATATCGACTTAATACTCGGTGATATACCTAATGACCAATTATTAATGGATCTGTAGAAAGATATGCTAAATTTAGGAGAAGAATAATTTGATTGCACAAATAAAAATACAAAGAGAAAGGAACATTAAGACATAAATAATAGTTATTGAATGTGCAAAGGCTAGTCTTATCATACCGTTGTGATCTCTTCCAGACAATACTTTGAAAGAGAGGATGTTAAAATTGATCTCTAGTAATTTTGAGGAAAAACATGAAGGAAATTTGTGTTCTATATTTTAAGTACATCAAATAATTTAGCATATGTTACTTTACTTTATTTAACTAGTTATATTGATACCCTTTAGATGTGATTATATAAAGCATCGCGTAAACAGAGTCCTTCTTTACTAAGCAAGTTTTTATTATAAACTGCAGATTTGATGTGATCCCTACTTGTTAGGCCCTTGTCTTAAATATGCTTATCGTAGTCATAGAATTTTTTTCAAGGGGATAAAATAAGCTGACCTTTTGTGGGTATTCTTTTAATATAAATATTTTTTAAAATTCGGGATCCTGCTTGTTCATCGGAAGAAAACTTTCTAGCGGAGGAGAGGCGAATTAGTTTTAGAGAGTGGTTTATAAAGAAATAAATTTCTTTTCTTTACTTAAAAAGTAAAATACTATTACATATTATATATTAAAGTGTATTTAAAATACAATAACGCTATTTTCATCATAGAAATAAAATATTGTTATAACCAGTTCTTGGCAACTTCAATAACGTTCTCACATTATTCTAACAACATAAAAAATTCTTTTAAATATTTGTACGCTCTGGCTGCGAGCCACTACAAATGTTGGTAGGTTTATAAGGAGAAAAGGCATTATATAGAGTAAGCACAGCAACGTGTCCTAGTAATCTAGAAAATACGGCAGTTTCCTTGTACACCAATTGTGTATATTCCAAAGGAGTTTAAAAATTTTAATTTTGTAACATACAGTATATATTTGCATACAAAATGACATATTTCGTGAATTGATATCAAAATTAAGTTTAATTATTGTAGATATGGGAACAAGTCCTATGATACAAAATCTTTCATCAGATTTTTCCTTATATAAGTAGTAAGTTTTTTTCTCTCGAACTAAATTACGATAGAACTGCGAGCTTTTGTATGACAAATCTGTAGAACATTTCAAAGATTGTTATTATACAAAATAAAAAATTATTATTCTAATAAAAAGATAAAAAGGGTCCCTTCTTGACAACCAATATTTATAGCTACAGTAATAAAGCTGAAAGTAAAGATTTACTTGTTAACTTACCTAATCGAAGGAGATTAATACTCGTAAAGATAATTATCTTAATAATATGTAGTGGTTAGAATTTGCGCTAAACGCCATGGTGTTCGCGTTGAATAACTTTCGCTTAGGAAGGTCCAATAAATTATAAAATATATGTATGGCAGCGCATCTTTATTAAAGCAAGATATAATCTCCATAGAAACCTTTCCAAAAAAGAAAGCCCTGCGTTTCACGTTGTAAAACTACGAGCCAATATCAATATTGCTATCAATAGCTTGAATCGCAAACACGCGGTTATACAAACTTTTAATCGTAGAAAGTAAAATGTGAATAAAACTAATCAAAATTAAGAAGTATGAAATGTAATTCTTTTATCAATCTTAAGATTCTTTATCTTTTTCCGTAAATATCGCACGTATCGACAAAAATATCTCAATGTATATATCAAACATAAACATGTTTAATTTGAATAAAATCTATGTCCAAATCATCACAAGTTTACTACGAGGAAAGTTTAGCACATTTCAATATGATTAAATAAAGAGAAAATAGTAAATCAGATATTTTAAAATATTTACAGCTGATAATATAAGTTGGAATTTATGAATACAATTTCGATGAATATAGATTTATGATGCAGATATGAATACTAAACAGTTACTTCCCAATAATAAACTCAGATAGATTTATAGGATGTTTTTCCATGTAGCAGGGCCCTTACCTACGTGCAAATACAGCGCAGGCGAAATTCATCGCAGTCAGTTAAGTGATTTAGAATATAACAAGTATTAGTAGTTAGGTGGATTGTTCAGTTTATGATGGTAATGTTAGAAATTAAGTCAAAGAAATCAATTTGCTATTGTAACGTTCAAAAGTAATCATAGTAAGCATAATCAATGTCTGTAAAAGTGAAGACATCTTGTAGGTTCTCCAAAAGTTCTATATCCTTAAGTTTGTAAAATGCGTTGGATTGATACCGTGATTTCAAATACGATGATTGTTAAGATAGACGCTCAAAACTAGGCAAAGCGGAGAATACAAAGCTAGAGCGAAGTCCATAACAAGAATGGTAAGAGAGACATCTATTGTACAAGAGTATTGTGAATGGGTTTTTGATGTGATTATAAAACACTGTTATAGAATACTTTATATGATCCTAAATAACATGACTACTTATATATTGACACCTTAAAAGAACTTAAAGAGAGTCGATACATATTAAAACCATACTTTTCAACTCCTGTCGATATTGTACAAGTATTACATTTGAAATTTTGCAACGAAGACAATAAACGGAGTTCTTGGATATAGAAGTACAAAATTACGAGATTGCTGTTTAAGGAAGAAAAACAAAAGACACGAAAAGTCGAAATAAGCAATCAGACAATTTTGATTTCAAATTTGGAATTTCGATTTGGAAGTCGAGGACATTTGAATATATCTTTTTATTGAAATGAAATACCTAATTTATTATTCTACAGTACGATGAGGACCGTTCTCTTAAGAGTGTATATATTCTCGACGAAGAAAAAGGAAATATATGTACTATCTCCTAAATACCTTCAATAGTTTATCTACTATTTTTTTTTGTCCAGAATATTCATTGAAATATTCATTATTATTTAGTGTAGAAAATTATTGTTCAAAAAGAGTCATCTTCCTTTTAAGGTTTTAGTAATAAGGCTTAGTGCCCTTATAGACAAGCAATAAAAAGAAAATTATCCGTAACAAGCTATGAATACTTCTGTGTAAGGATAGCAGGAAGTATACCGACAGGTTCCAGCATTGCTACGCATAGAATATGTGGAAAAAAAATTATGCCGTCAGATCAACGGGACTTTTCCAGAAAAGGTATTGAATACCCCGCTAACAAACTATGTTTTGTTAATTCATACCCTACTTAGTAGTACCTTATAAGTATCACGCACATAGATCAGATACCGTTATTTTTTATCTAGGGTCATAATCTCACGTGCACCTGATATGCACATATATTTTTTTTAATTTAGTGAATTTTTTTAGAGTTTTTCTCTCAAAAATGTATGTAAACAAACGCCATCGCTTGTTATTATGTTAAATTTTTGTTGTTATTTTGTTAATTATTTTCCAATAGAATTCACAATTAGGATAAAAATACGAGAAAATATATCGATAAATTAATTATTTCTGTAATTTCAATATTTGGGAAGACTAGACTGTTTAATCATTATAGTTAATTAGTATCTAAATTCTTGTTACTATTCATTTATATTTTTTTTAAGAATGGCTATGGAATTGGAAGAATTTTTTGTTTTCTTTCTCACTCAAAACTACGTCTAAACACTTTACAGGTAACATTGTTAAGCCCGCATCAATTCAAGCTGTAAGGCGAATAACTATAAAATTTGTGAAACAAAGGAGCAGATTTCAGAATTGTCTCCATAAAATGAAATTTGCGGTTTAGGTACATAGGAAAAGAAACATTTTAAATCAAACAACAAGACAAGAACAGCTTCTGCGCACGACTGTCTTGACGAAATTTTAACTAACGTATAAAATAAAAAATCCCGTTTTTCCATTCGGTACACGAAACATATTTATAAAAACTGAAGGTATTTTAACTTTTAATTAAACACAAACGCAACTAGTGTTTAAAAAAACTAATCTACCATCTTGGTGTATAAAACTTGTAATACCTAATTGATTTCAAAAATCATTGAATTTTCAATCCAAACCTTTATTTCGTATTTAAAGATAACTGTCGTTATACTCATTTTATAAAGAATAATGAGAATTATATTGGATTCTGTAATCGTGGCATGACACTATTGTAATCAATAGTGGTAATCAGTTTATTTGCATTTCAGGATATATTTACAATCTATTGAGTTGCATAGCTCGTGATGCAAAGTATAAGTTACAAGCTGCAATAACTCATCTTTAAATTGTCACTAGATTTATGATACATTTTTCGGTTTACGGCGAGATGTCTATACGTTACTTCTACGTGACAGAAATGAAAATATTTACAACAGTAACAATTAGGTACAACGTGGATTGGCATAGAAAAGACCACTGCTCTTATGTACACGTTCATCGACTCGAGACGATAAATTGATAATTATTTCTAAATAACTAATAAGTCAATTTTCTTTTATATTCGTTTCGTTATTTTCAGTTTTACAATATGTACAGCCTTTCTGTAGACAGGTGCAATTTGTATAAAATTAAAACTTACAACGTCCCTTAGCACGAGATAAAGAAGGTAATCAATAATTATTACGCCCGAGGAAAAGGTCGTGTTGCTCGTAATGGCTGAGCGCAAACATTAGTCAAATACAAATTACAATGAAAGACTCAAACAGGATTATAAAGAGATCATTAAAATTCGCCAATTTTAACGATGTTACTTGAAACATTGTTGTACTTTCAGCTTTTACAAAATATTTATAATGTTTCTCTGTCAAGTATAAAGTTATCTACACAGAACATCATATCATAACCTAATTCAAGATTAGGCTTACTCGAGTTAGAAATATTGTAATCCTTACTTTATTGCTATCTATGACATCACGTTACGGACTGTTAAAAAAGCTAGTGTTTTCTAGCTCTTCCAAGTTAGAGGTTTCTTTAACACGTTAGTTTTTTTAACACTTTTTTTTCGTTCTGTAGGCGCAACACGTTATTTCAATTTGTCACTAAACAACTTTTTTGAACTCGGTCACTTTAATACTAAGCGTGCTATATTATATAATATAACGTTAATCATATAAAGTATTACCATGTGGAAGCACAATCTTCGCTAGCCCAGCATAGGGCGGCGTGTAACAATTGCTATAAATGTTTTGTGAAGATAATGTAAGAACACCTATTTTATTTTTAACCTATTAAATTAAACAGTTGAGTTAGTTAACAGCTACCAAATATGATAATTTAAAAGTTCAGTACTACAACGCTTGAAAATCAATCTTACAATTTGGTAACGTCAATGACCGGGTGCTTCCATCGATATCGATGCATGGCGGGCTACGTATGCGAAAGCCTTCAAACTATTGAGCTTTATTATGAAGGGATTAAAGTTTATGTTACAAATGACGTGTGCCGTAAAGGTTTTACGCTAGATTGCGTTCTTGTGGTGAGATATCGAATGACGTGCCCTTATTTCGCATTGCGTTCACGTCGTTGCAGAATAGAATTGAACACGACAGATATCAATGAAATACACTCACTCATAATGCTCGATAATGCGGGTACTATTGAAGTGTATATAATAATATAAACTCATCATGACATGAAGTGTCAAAAAATGTGATTGACTTCTCAATCTCTTAACTGTTCAAATGACTTCCTATGCTATGCAATTTTTATACCTTTGAATATTTTTGTAATAAATAATGAAGTTAGTTGGCAGAAACTTAAATGTATAGACAATTAGAGGTGTAAGTATGGGTATATTTTTTTTTTCGAACTGACTGTATGCTGTTAGCCCTAATGGCTTTTACAGCGTCACCGGGCGGGTAGTATGGGTATAACATTATCCTTTTACTTATACCTATAGTACTGTGCATCGTATCATGAATGTACAAGGTTCTTATATCTTTGATATATACGTCAAAGGTTTTTCGTTATATTTTATGATAACACCACGTGCCAAAAGGATAGCCAATTTTCTGCACACATACATTTAACGTTTTGTGTGGAAATACGGAGTAACAAAAATGAGCGAATATTTTGATACTGCTGCGTTCCGTGGTGCAATTGTTTTTTTTTTTTTTTTTCGAACTGTCTGTTGTATTTTCGTTGAAATGATAACTGAGATGTACCCGGAAACTACTTTAAAATGGATTCTAGTGTTTCACAGCTTTTTCGAAGTAAGGCTTTGAAAACCACCTAAACATAATATGACACTCTTGTAATGGTGTCACTATTTTATCCAAGTTCTCCTGGTATATGTAAGTTCAAATAATCAGTTCTGAAAAAGAATAATAACAGAAATACACGTACTGTATCTATATCATTGTTGCCAAAGTATTAATATAAACAGAAACATTTCAGAAGTTATATCTTATGCCGTCTGAATTTTATAACCTGGATAAATAGGCAGGTGCACTACGATACTATAATGATAATAAAAGAAATTTAGCAATATATTCTAACTATTTAAACATTAAAATCTTTACTAATAATATCCATGTCTGTCTGTCTATATTCAAAATTGCACAAATAGGATAACCGCTACACGTATGATGTTTCGTAAAAAAATCTTACTTCCTAAGTTGCCATCATCATGGTGGAAAATACAGACGACAAATATTTCAAGTTTTTAACTATTTTGCTTCAAATGAGGAATCACAAACCTATGCTACATATCTTCAGCAGTAAGTCGTAACAGCAATACTCATGTTAACACATACGTTCTATTAGCAAGTGTAATTGTGAAGTTTTTATAACGTGTGAACGGTTTCGAAATCTTACATATCGGTCCCAATGTTTTTATGAAAAGTTCGAATTGATTGTAATAATCAATAATTACCAATAATAATTGTTTTTATAGTAATAAGAATAATGATTTATTTGTTTCATTGATTAACATACTTTATGGTACACAAACAAAATAAAAATTATAAACGAATTTTTTTACAAAAGTAATCATAATGTTATTTTGTTAAAATTCGCGAATAGAAAATATATATAACGCTAAATGTACAGTGGACTATCCGTTATTTTTATACCCGATACACGCAGGATTATTAAAAACACATGCAATACAATACACAAGCACTACACACGTTCACTATCACGAAACGACAAAATCGCAAAACATAGCGATGTTGTCGTGGAGTCTGTCTCCTAATTATGCTTTGGTTGCCGAAACAATTGTTGAGTTTGTGATAGCAAAATAATTTTATTATTACTTTTTATTATGGATTACTGCAAAATAACGCCTAATTTTATAAAAACTAATTAAAATAATTTTTTTTTAGAATAAGAAAAGTCCAAATAACTAAAAAGTACCTAGGTACTTTTTAGTTATTTGGACTACTTATATATTGCTAATAATATATAAACAGTACAACTACACATGATAGAATATTGTAGATATTAAATAAATATGTTATTAAATATTACACGATTAATACATGCAATAAAAACATCAATTCATCTTAATTATTAAAAAAATCGTAAAAGTGATTAAGTAATGTTTTAAATATTGTCTTAGATAATTTAAAACACTAAAGATTGTCGTAAAGTGTAATTCCGTTAAAATCTTATGTCTTGGAAAATTCTTATTCTCTAATTGAATAGCTTACTTAGTTCGTTATTTATATATACAAATGTTAGATATAACAACCGGAATCGGCGTTGTAACCTCCGAAACAGAGAGAGTAGGTACATCAACAGATCAAGTTCTTCTTAATAAAAGTACTTGAACGTTTACCTTCCCTCATAACATGCAAAATGAATAAATTATGAAATGAAATACACTCATTTTAGTCGCCATCCTATTGCTGACTTGAGTTGTCAGTGATTAAACACAGCTCAACAGGCAGCTTTGTCTGTATAAGTAAAAGTGTCAATAAACGTCATTCATTTCAGTCATTTTTGAACTTTTTAAATTTAGAAATGTATATCTGGATGCATATAAAGTAAAAATAAAGTTTAGCGCGCTTTATTCTTTGCACAAAATATTTCTGATTTATTATAAAATTATTACGATGTTTTGTAACACGAGAAAAACTATGGGAATATTAAGAATATATTGCTGTGTTAAAGTGATGGCAAGAAATAGAGAAATCTTTTGTTTAGTATGGAATCTTTATGGGGGATGAAACTGTCGTCAAAAAGCAATAGCCGTTGATGTTCTAGTCGGTTACGAATACTGAGAAGTATTTATGGAACTCCTCAAAATATTTCAGAAAAAGGCAACATCTTTGAAAAAGAATATGTTGACGGACGACTTGACCAAATGCGCGCAGTCGCCCAAAATCTCTTAACGACCGTCAACGGTTTTGACAGTAATTGAAAGGTCTAAAAGGGTTTTGGTGGTTTGCCGTCACGACAAGAATTTTTTTATATTGTTTAATTAGTGTCAAGATGTAGTAAATATCTAACGCACAAATCTGCAAGAGGTAGACAAAATCTTTTAATTTATAAACATTTTGAACTGCTTTATATATATAGAGCTGGTGAGTTAATAACTGAATTATGAATAAAAAATGATCGTAATTAATTAACTCAAACCGAAAACGAATATATTATTTTATTTATAAACAGAGTATTTTTTCTTAAAAAACAAGAATTTCTAACATGACCCATCTCTACGTAAATATCCATCGCTAGTACATACATTCTTGTTAAATTTTCTACCATGTCATTTATCATTGACACGTTTAATAAGGAGTTTGCGATGCCTATCTGCCCGAGATTCAAATTCGTGGCTTCTAAGTAAAGGTAACGCGGTCTCACAGTTTGGCCACCACAACTCATTTATATATTGTCTCAGTTACATCCAGGTTACTTTCAACATGTTTCAACAAGTATGTTCATTTGCCTCGTAGTAAATATATAGTGCAGAAACAAACGGTCAGTGCACTGCATTAGCGGCATTAAATATTTAAACAAAGTGCTGTGCTGGCTTGACTTTTGTTTAATCGATATTTACCTAATATGCTACTTACGACAAACAAATTCGGTATAGGATTTAAAGTGGATAAATGAATGGGAAGATATTTTTTATCCTTGAATGGGCAAACAATATGTAAAATACGATATTCAAACTCAGTATTCTTCACATAAATTAAATGCATATTAAAGTGAACTTAGCCGGTGGCAAAAGTTACAAGTCCCTGTGTACTAAAATCCCTGAAAATCTGTGTCCATCGGAAAACGTCTTTAAGTTGAAACAGATAGAGAACTCAATTAAAAGGTAATACTCTTGTTAAAAAGTACAGTCTTTGACTACGGTTAGTACTCGGTATTAAAAATAAACACGGATATTCTAAGTTAACACGATGTTAGTCGAATTTGTCCATCACTAGACATCACACGGCACTAGCAGATGCTTTGAGGTGCCGATAGCCTGTGTTTGAAGTTTGCTTAAACAATAGGCCTTCATGTACTCAACACCTCCGCTTTATACCTTCGTCGGTTTGTCTGTTTTGTTTAGTTTAAAGATTAATTACATTTTAACTTATACTTTCAAAAGAAGAAGATAAATCTTTTTAATGATCCTCTATTTTATTAATTAACCGAATTGAATCGGTTCATTTTGAATACAAAGTATTTACATTTTATAAAGCATGTAATTCATATATCTTTCGAGAAGTGAGAAAAAAAAACAAAATAACTTTTCTTGACCACGGATATTTAGCAATCTGTACGTAACATTGCACGATTGATTTCACTGTATCTTAACCAATATGAATTCACAAATGTGAATGCAAAAATTCGGTGGTATACCATCTTACAGCGACAATTTTATCTGGCACAAACTGTAGGTACTCTATCCTCTAAAAGCCGCTATTTCCTACATCTTACATACTTCTTAGACATGCCATGGTTCCGGTATTTAACTACGGTCAGTTGTTATTATCACCAATACGTGACACGCAAACAACTTTACCTAGAAGGGACGATTGACTGACCTCTGCAACCCGTCCATGAACCAACGGCATGGGATAGCTATAATTGTATCAAAGTTTCAATATCATTATGAAACGCGCTATCTGCCATAGAGAAGCAAATTGATTGCAATAATTATGGAATTGCAACACCGCAATCATACTCGCTGTAGTCACTCATAGGCCATATCTCACATCATGTTTTTAACATTTAAATTGCCAAAAAGGAAGTCGCAGTTAGAATTTGTTTTAAACGAATCTCTAGTAACGGACTTCATAAAGTTATGTTTAAGGAATACGTGTAAAATACCAGACACGGGATTCCATTGAGGAACGCTTAAAATAAACCACATGAATAGTGTTTGATCGACTTCCACTGACCCAATCACGTCGGCATGGTTTACGTTGCGGAATAATTAAAAAGATACGTTAACTAAATATAGCGTCATACGGGCTGAGTGGTATATCATGTATGAATGTTATTAAATCGACATTGAACAGGTTCTCATTACCTTACGAGTACCTCTTTGGTATAAAAATAAAAAACTATTTTAAAAAAAGCAACTATTGACACCCGCAACTTCGTACGCGCTTAAGCGATTAAATATCCTCAAGAACGCAATATTTTTTTCCCTATTCCCATAGAAAAAGGGGATTTTTCTTTATTCTTTGTTATCCCAGCTTTAATTTAGCCAAATTTCATCAAAATTAAGTCAAGCGGATTAGCCGTACAAGCATAAAGGACAGACAGACTTTCGTTTTCATAATATTAGTAAGGATGTTCAAACTTGTTGGTATATTTTTTATTAGAATGGATTTTACGAAAGAGGTACCGTTGGGTTCTTGATAACATAACATTTTATAAAATGTTTTTTTTAATTTTAATATTTATTGCTGATTTATTCATTTATAGACACGGCAAAATTTTTATAAAATTATTTTAAATACATAGGACTATTTTTCTGACGCATTAACACGCATTAACGGCAAAATGCTTAAAAAAATCGAGCATTGACTTATTCTATTAAATATTGCAGGTGATGATTTATATATAGTTAGAATACAAGAGAGAGAACTTTAGCCGGGTTATTTGCTTCGTCTGCTGAAAAAGTATTCAAAAAGTTTCAAAAGAAGCTGAATAACCTTATTCAAGAAATATTTTAGTTTTATAAAATATGCAAAAAGCTTCTTAACAAACGTCAAATTAACCTCATTTCCGCTACTGTAACTTTATTCTGTTAAATAAGTGTACTATTCATAGTACAGGAGAGTGCGTTCTGTATAAAAAACAGCTCTATGAGAGTTTAATTATGAAAGGAATCTTAAATTTTGAAGTTACTTAATTTTGCAAAGCGCACTCGGCTTTAAGTAAATTGCGATATACTTTTTAGGTTAAGCGGTTAGATGAGCAGGCACTGACTTAATGACACTATCTCAATTTTAAGTCCGAAAACTATTTGAAGTTTGTTCAGGTTCATTAGATCGACTATTGTGTCTAATAGTCTAATAGTCGCTAAATGTTTTACACAATTAAGAAACAATTTGATTTAATTTGTCAAATTTTTTTGTTAAGTAGGTACACGTAAATATTAACTGTAAGGTAATTTTTGATGACTTCTCTAGTACAGTAATACGACAAAGATCTTAAAGATTACGACTTTCCACATTCATATCAAACGGACAATTCTCTTAAACGTACCGAAGCTAAGCAATTCGGTAGGATCCATATAGAAACTGGAAGTGGTAAAGGTTTATACCGGTAAGCGTATATATTCAACTTAAATGGCGTAATTTTAATATTATCTCATATCAACTGAGATAATGGAGAAGCACAAATCTAATTTCTATGTTGGTATTAATTACAACAAATAATAGTGATAGTTAATTCACAAAGAGTATGCGAAAAGTCATTTAGAGACTCCTTTTTATAACTTAATTTATATCTTCAAACTAGTGTATGACCGATGTTAATTTATTTTTCTTTTTTCCATATAATTGTATAACAACGATATTTTTCCTTTACACTTATTCAATAAATAAGAACGTTCCCCGAGACTAGTAAAGCTTCTGCGCTCTGCATTTCGCAACATCGACGATGCTTCCGCGCTCGCTCGTTCCGCCCGGTGACGCTGTAAAAGCCGTTAGGGTTAAACAGAATACAGTCAGTTCGAAAAAAATAAGAAAACATGTTGTAACAATTGTAACTAAAGTTTATGTAATCAACGTAGAATATCAATTATTTCACTAGATGTTTCGTATAACGCCGAAGTTAAATCCTTTTCGTGGGATAAGCTTTCGTTGATTCTTTACGTTTCAACTGCATACAATTCATTTTAATGTGTTTAAATGAATATTTATATTTTTCAAATCTCAAAGCACTGGTCGTAAACATTCGTAACAGATGAATCAAGGTTATTAACCCATTCGCTTTACGGTTACGGTCTGATACCGATTCCGTTGGACTTCGCTCACCTATTCGTATTTTAGCTATTTGCAAGCACTGTGGGAATTTGTTACGCTAAAAACATTGCTCAATGATTAACAGAGCTAGCAACCTGTATTGTTATGGTTTATAATTTACATTAGAAATTGTGACCATTAGTATATCCGCAACAAAACTGGAAACTATTTTAAAAACCGGATTAAAGGTAATTGGTTTTCGTTTCCCAAGATTTCAACTCTCATCTGCTGTTATGTATGAGTGAAGCTAATATAGCATAGCTATATTAGCATAGCTAATATAGCTATGAAGCATATGAAGCTAATATAGCTATGCTATATTAGCTTCATATGTATATTATTTTATGTATATTAGGATATTAGCATAGCTAATATAGCTATACTAATATACCCGTTGGCGCTGTGGGTAGTGATCCTGCTTTCAGCTCCCCGGGTCGCGGGTTCGATTCCCTCCGAGGGCCAACATTTTCTATAAATAAATTGTTGGTTCTTCGAGCCTGGGTGTGTATTTGTATTTAAGTATGTATTTAAACTTATATATGTAGTATATCTACCAGTTGTCCGTCACCCATAACACAAGTAAGCTACTTACTTTGGGGACTTGAGTTAAAAGGTTGTAAAACTTTTTTAAAGCTTTGTAATTTTGAAGTAGGTAGTTTATATTTTACAAAAAATATTTTACTTATAAAAATTGAAAATAATAAATTGTAGGTATTTTTATTTACTAAAGTTAAACTTTTGATTTATTTTCAACAACAAGCATGTAATTTTTTAAATCGTACAAAGAATTTTTGCTTCGAAAGTAGGATTCAGTATGAGTTACTTAGCTAGAAAGTAATTAGTATGGTAAGTAAAGGTAGATACGCATGTAAACCGTAAACGTATCCTAGAAATTCGCATATCCTTAATGTATTTAGGATATGCGTATAAGCATAGGTACTTCAATCTTTCAACCTGGAAAAGTTGCCATTATTTAGTATGATTATCATAGCATTATCTATAGCACAATTCTATTGTTCAGGAGGTCTGAGAAACATAAAAGTCTTCTCTCTACTGCCTACTCTAAGTGGGGTCGGAATAACATGTTTTTCTCTTCCATTCTCTCCTATCATTCTTCAACTCTGACGCTACTCTTTTTATGTATGTCATACTATACACAATCCAACCATCGTATTTAGGCCTCCTAGTCACATATTCAACATATTACTATGCATCAATATAATAATGGTATTTCAAGTTCATAATTCATAGATAAAATATCAACTCTCCCTTCTGCTTGTAATAATAACACGGCAGAGTTTATCTCTACATCAGTAAATTAAGTCTGCATGAGGCGTTACTTGCAATATGTTAAGAGCTAACATACAGCATTAAAGAGTTCAATTAAAATTATAATTTGAATATTTTACAATTCAAAATTTGAATTTTATAAAAAGTAAATTGTGTTATTACAATTTGAACGAAAATTAAATTATTTTGTGGTTGTAAAAATAAAATATTATTAACATTGTAATAATAAAAAAAGATTATGTTTTAAATTAATGCTATGGAAGTATTTTGTCCATTTATGTGTTACAGTAAATATAAAAATGGGATGAAATTATTATAATTATAAATATATCAGCAAAAGATAACCATAATAAAGTTTAGACAAATAAAAGCATAGAATGCTTAGGCATATGAAATTCGTTTATAAAAGTTTTTCCAGAATTAAAAATTTTATAACCATTATTACATTAAAAGCGAATATAGCAGAATAAAATGACCCAATATCGCATGAGCAGAATTAATTACCTTTAATCTTGTACAAAGCTATCAATATATAAACCTAGCATTAAAAATTGTTGATTCGAAATACTGGGAATGTGATCCATAAATTAAGGATATCCGTTATAAAAACAGCGTTATTATTTAATTTATCTATGAAGCATTGAAAAAAAAAACTTTGTAGTTCGTTTAGGCATATAAAATTGTCTAGAGACTCCGTTATACAAAACAGATAGGCTTCACAAGTCACAGTAGCTTACATTCTTACGGTCCATAGTTCCTAGTAGGGTGTTAAATAAATCAGTGCAAGCAAGGTACAGAAGCCGTTTCACCAAATCGGGATAGAGAAATAAGAAGCAATTTATTTATCGCTAAGCCCTCATTCCCGTTTACGCTATAAAGGAAATGGAATAGTGTTATTATAAATGATTATTACTTATGTGTTTTGTTATGAGCCATATGTGTGAAAAATACTATAATTAAATATTCAGCGAATTCCACGATTATTTTTGATCTACATAAACACCCTGTGAGCTGTGATAGCTTAGCGGTGAAACCGTGCGACTCTTACGAGGGGAACACGAGTTCAAACCCGGGCAGGCACGAATGAGTTTTTCTATTAAAACTCATGTGTCTAATTGATCATTTCAATTTATCACACGCTTTTCGGTGAAGGAAAACATTGTGAGGAAACCTGCATATCTCTAGAGAACTCTGGAGATATGTGTAACCTACCAATCCGCATTGAAGCAGCGTGATAGGTCTTAGCTCCAACCCTTCTCTCCAGAAACGGAGAGAAGAGGCCTATTCCCAGCAGTGGGATTGTAACAGGCTGCTACTACTTTACTTTACATAAACACTGCGAACAACCTGAACTAACGTATATATATTTTTAATTTTAATGGTCATTTGTATAAATCATAAATAAAATAATAAATCAGAAATACACGTACATGATGCTAGTTAATATATAGACACCGGCTATACTCACGTCTAATTTTATCGGGTTAGCCCGACTAGTTTCGAGCGAGTAACAGTGTTGATCGTTTAAGGCATGCAAATTTAGACGTTTGGATTTCGAGGAGTTGCAATGTCCAAGCTAATGTAAAGGACGCAGATATGGTGAATCTGCAAAATGGTACAAAGACAATCTCAAAAGGATAACGAGTCGCTAAGTTAGTTCTAGACTAAGCGTGAAAAGCTTTGCAGGTAAGGTCGGTTGAAGTGACAACAGCAATAATAAAATTTTTCATACCCGTTACATGATCGCAAAATGCTTTGCGATTTTGTCGCGGAGTATATCTCCTGATGGTACTTCGGTTGCGGGGCGAAACGATTGTTGAGTTTGTGATAGTGAACGTGTGTAGTGCTTGTTTGTGTTGGCGGTGGTAGAGGTTTGTGCATGTGTTTCTACGAATCCTCTATGTATGGGTTATGAAAAAACGTATAGTCCACTATACATTTAGCATCATATATATTTTCAATTTACTTTATCGCGGATTATAGCTAAATATTTTACTATTACTTTTGTATTGTGGATCTTCGTAAAGTAACGCCTAATTCTATAAATGATTTAAGAAGATTCATACTTAAATATTCCTTCCACAAATGTTGTAAAATTCTGTGATCCTCGCACTATTTAATATACTTTTTATGGCGGAAATGCCGTAGGTTTTATCATATTAATATAAAGCGTCTTTAAGCTTGAATGTGATCAGCGATAATGCTTAGAGCTGCTTCATCAAAATTTTATATTGTGGCACGATAGGAGTGGACACTATGTATATGACACTGAAGTTTATGCGATGCTATATATCCTTCATCAGAAGTACATAGTATGGGATGCTTTAATATTAAACGTACGTATAATAAAAATTAAAAGTTTATATGAAACTAGTTTCTACTTATTATTATTTTCTTTCTATTAATATGTTCCCTTATTCTTCTAATAGTTTCAATAGAGTTTGGACATTCTGAAAATCTTAATTCGAAACACACTGATTTAGATTATGGTTTTGTAGTTTTTAATTTTATTTGTTGACAATTGTCATCAACTGTCCACATTTTGTTATCTAATTTTTTTAGTAAATTTGAGATAAAGATATTAATGTACCGAAAAGTGAAAATACAAGAATGCAAAAATAAGAGAAAAGATGGAGGTTAAGAATCATTTAAATAAAATCGAATGCTTCAAGCTTTTTCACACCTGATTATGTATTTATTATCCTAAACGTGCCATAATAATATTGCAAATAGCCGAACAAGATAACTATACTATAACTACTACTATATAACTGGTAATACAAAATTGTACAATATTTTTTTACTGAAAGAAACAACAAACAAAAATATATCAAGTATGTTTTCAAATATTCAAACTAATATATTTGATTTGTGTAATTAATTGCATATTCCATGCAAAAAAAATATTTGCCAAGCAAATAAAAAAGCTTTAATGCAAATAAAATTATTTTATGGCTTCATAGAAGATTGGTTCTCGGTAGATCTTAATTGAGGCGGGGCGGTCGACGACTTATAGCTCACGACAAGCTTGGGGCACCGGGTGTTGTCTGTGTGGTCCACCGGTATTTGCGATCGATAACACTACTTTACACTGAAGTAGCTTAAGAAGCTTTGCAAAAGTTTAACTAAATTTGTTTATAATGCTTTCATTTATTTACAAGAGACCAAAAATACTTTAATGTCGTTACTTCATGCATACTGACTGACAGTTATTATGCATGAAGGATTTTGTTAAATTTGTATATTTAGTAATTAAACGAGTACATTTTTTTCTTAAGCGTAAATAATAATTATGTACTCTTTTATAGAAACAGCAGCGGTAAATAGACATAAATCGTCTTATTGTCAGGCCACAACACTGGTGATTATGATCTTTAAGAAACCAAAACAATACTTTATGTGAAAGCATTGAACTGTAACCGCCAATAGAGGGATAACCAGCTGGAGAGAAAATTCCAATATGTTAAAAAATTTGTAGCTCTGGGAAGCTTTTATTTCTAGAAATCAAATAGATCAGAAGAATAATTGAATTTAACGCGCTACAAAGAAAACATGACAAACTTTATTTGACCTAAAAAGAGTTACGAGAACTCTTGACCTCCGCTCGACCAATTAAAGCGTTCCAATGAAGCGAGAGACTATTAAAAAGGTGTAGGGCTTTACAGCACCGTAACGAAACGTACATGCCTAAGGAATCTTGCGAGTTTGATTCAATTTACATATAGGATCAGACTGCTAAACAAAAGTTAACCTGGAATATAAGAAATAAATATTAAACAGCATTAAAACAGAAACAATATATAATATAACATGAATCAAATTTTTTTTATAGTAAATTGCAGCTTATAGTAATTTGAGTAACACATAAAATCGTTGACTCAATATATGATATAAAGTTAAATACTAATAAAAAAATGAGTTTTTTGTAAATTAGTCCTTTTTTTAAAAGTTTCCTTAGAAAAATGGTATTCAAAATGTGTAGTGTATTTTACATATAGAAGTGTTAAGTATATAAATATTTTGTATACCTACCCACTTAACCGCCATGTTAAAATATACCAATTTACACTCAGTATTTACAGATTTAGCCAAACTGGACAAAACTTCACCCTGTGAGCATATTAACATAAGATAACGCGGAGGCGCCAGGCAAATACTTTTATGGCCAAACTATTTGTGGGTGGAATTGTGTTAAAGCCCATTCGCTCATTTCTTATCGCGAAGGAAAAAAGCTTTTTCATGTCAAGAGCTGTCGATACGCAAGCGCCATTGTTCCTTCTTAGACGCGTGTACAAAGGAACACAGCAAGTCAACGTTTTCTACGCTACCTTCGAGATCAAATTCAATGCAATCGTATGGTAAGTACTGAGACAAAGCCCACTGTTTTATTATGAGTCGATTTTATTCTCACCCCTCTTCTATGCTAAGGAGCGACCAACGTCTTTATTTTTAGTGTTCGTTTATTTCAGGTCCATTCAGTGTACAGAGTTCTTTATAATTTAACAAAAAAAAGTTTTTAATATGGTACTTACTGATTTATAGAAGCAGGCGTTACTTTGCGGAATTCCATATTACAGGCAATATAACAGAACTAACTACTTTGCTATAATCCGCAAAGCCGAAGCAGGCAAAATCTACGCACCTTATACATGCAGGACAAGCCACCACATGCACCCCAAGGCGCAATTCACCAGCAACAACGCACACAAAAGCAGCACACACACCCACCACCACAATCTCGACGATCGTTTCGCCCCGAAACCGAAGCATCATCAGGAGGATAGGCTCCACGACAAAAATCGTAATGCGTAAATTGTAATCGTAATCGCATTACCATTCACTTAACCCGTGCGGATTATAGCAAAGTAGTTAGTTCTAATATATTGCTTGTATGGTACTTACTTTTTGAAATAAACATTACCTATTTTATATAAATAAAAGGTCAACTTTAACGCAATTCTTGTTTCTTTAATTTACAGGTTTATATGTTTTAAATATACAATAACCTAGCGATAAGAATTATGCATATGTACTTCATCACTTGTCAATTTGAATGTTCGTTCATAAGACGTTTGAATGTTGTCATTATAGCCAAAGTTCATTCTTGAAAAACTATTTTAACATGGTATGTTTCTTTAGTTGTTATTTAGATATAGTTAGATGCAATAAGAAGATTAGCTTTAGGTATTATAATTTTTACAATGTTCATCGACATAAACCCATTTTCATAATTCATAATACTAAGACATTATTGATAACGGATTAACGGAAAAAAAGTTAATTATAAATATGCGACTAATCTTTAATCTTCTATTCTAAATGACATGTTATTTTTTAGTAACACCCTGCATAAACATTTATTGATTTTTTCAGAGGAATCCAATAAATTTGTTTTAACTACCTATATTACCTATTTACAACCAAAGACGACCGGCAAGAATCCCAAATTTATAACTGTGCGTGAATAAAATTAAGGCTTAAATCCTTTAGAGGAACGTTTCAGCCTGAATGTATGAGCAGTGGCGAGCTGAAATATTTCAAGGAATTGAAACACAATATGTACTAAAAACAATCGAGATTACGCAATTACCTAGTTATAAGTGACTAGGCAGATTATCAAAGCAAATAAAGCAACATGCACTTAAAAGGTTCAAAGAAAGCGGTCAAATGTCAAGAAGATAATTGTATGTGCAGGAAATTAAAAGCATTATACAACTAGGCCACATTGTCACATTCACTTCACGACAATTTACGGCATGGGGTCAACAGCTCCTTTTCTATCTTATTTGTTAGTTTTTACTGGTGCAAAAGAGTCCCATAATGGACTAGTGGTTACGGGGATTATTCTGTGTAAGTTGATCATCACATCATTACGTTATAATTAATATGAAAAGGAACGTGAAAAACAGCGATAAGTCTAAATTCCATTTTATTTGCAAGTGAAATGATTATCATCCTCCCGCCCCTATCCCACTCTAAGTGGGTTCGGCACAACATGTTACAAACATGTTTTCACATGATTTGGCTACGTATTTTACAACCGGCCGCCTGCCTGACGTCAATTCACCTTAGTCGTATTTTACGACCCCTCGGTAAGAAAGAGGGTGGTCTATTCTATTCAACCGGATGCCACATGGTGGTTCGACTTACCTTAGTCGACTATTACGACACCTCGGTAAGAAATGAGGGTGGTCTATTCTACTCAGCCGGATACCACACGGCATATCCTTAGAAAATATACCATGTTAAAAAAAAGATAATCAAGAAGAAGAAACTCGTTTTGATTCAGAGCTTTGATTTTGGCTTTCAATGTGTTTTTTACGTGAAGTTGCGGTGGTTATATATAAATTTTCAATATTTCGTAAACGTATATTGATTATATTTATATATTATTATATTTATATATTATTATATTTACATATTATTATATTTATATATTATTATATTTACATATTATTATATTTATATATTATTATATTTATATATTATTATATGTACATTACAATACTGAATCGATTTTTTTTTATCGAGTGATTCACGAGAAAGGTTTTAGGGCTTAAATTTAAGTATGACGTCAGCTTCCTTAAGAAATTCGTGCTTGACATTGTGATCTACGCTAATATTTAAATAGATAACTTAAAAGTTATCGTAAACTTATGCTTACTCTTAAAATATTAGAAGATGTGAAAATGAAAAGACTAAATCTTGTGATATAGACATCTATCATGTCTGTACAATAATCATAGACTTATTATACTAGAGTAGGGAAGCAAGTCTAAATTGTGCCCCATTTAAATAAAGAGAAAACTCTGTGAGCTGTCTCTCTTTTTTGTGTGTGATTAGACAAAGATAGTATTTGAGTTTCATCTTCTCTCTCTTTTAATATTTGTTGCGACATTCTCACTTACAAGCCTATGGCTACCCTACTCTAGTATAATAAAGTCTTTGACTGTAGTACATATCTCGGGTAGAAGCAAGTATTCAGTGCAATTATGGACTGTACATGAAATATTGTTGTATGTTGTAACATTAAATGATATCATTTCAAAACGAAGTTTCGTATCAACTCAACAATGAACTGCTTTTGACAGTGGTTAACGTCTCTAGCATAATCGTTAACGTTACGGCGTTATATGAACGCTAATTAAGCTTTCGTCACGATTAATTAAGAAATATATTCAATTGTTTTAAGTTTCTAGTACACTTTGTAATATTGAAACCTGCGGTGGCTACCTGTAATGAATATAACCACTTCTCAAAGCGTAACTAAAACGATTTTATTCTTTTGGTATGTCTATCAGGTGCAAAAATTATAATCCATTTTTAAAGCATATTGAAAAATCTAATTGACCGAAACAGCATACATTTGTAACTTAAATGGATAATGGTAATATCGATATCCGCTGATGTTTGAATGCTAGATTTAACGATGTCATATTTCCATTTAAAAAAATGGTACTTAAAATTCGTCATTGTCATTAAACTACATGGCCTTAACTTTACAAATACTTGTTAAATTCTATATCAGTTCTAGTTCAGTTCTAGCCTCTTACTATAGCATTTATCGGCAAAGGCTTATTTAAATTAAGATTCGAAGATATTACAAAATACAACGTAAATTCTAGAAATTATAATTGTTTCTTAATCGCGGAAGTTCTACGATATATAAAATCTCAAAGGTGAGGCTGTAACATTTAGCGTACGGGAAGACGCTGATTACATAATAGTTGCTAGTTTGAAATTACCAGTATATTGCAAGAGAGAACGGACGCATCCATCATTAAGTTACATCAACGACAAATGTTTTAGCTATACATACTCCATATTAAATAACTGTAATTACATTTAAGACAAATTAGTCCTGACTTTGTAGTTATAGATATCTATAACCATATGGCTATTGCCACTTTTAAAACAAACTTAAATACAACTACTTCTTGCCAAAAGAAACGTCAAGTACATAGAATTATCTTATAATGTCTATATACTCTGTTACATAAGATTTTACATCATACATTTATTTTCTTTATAATTGTAACATTTTCATTATCTGTAGAAAGCACTTGTAATTTTATACGTATTTGTAAATTATGTTTAGTGATGTATTGTTATATGAAACCTATTAACTCATATTGGAGTAGCGTTGTAAGTCCAAGCTCCTATTTTTTTATCGGAAAGCACAGGAGAGGCCCTAATTTAGCAGTGGGATAGTAATATGCCGCTACTTTACTTTTAGACTGTATTTCCTGTAATATATTATTACTAGCATTAGAAGGATTTATAGATTTCGGTAGCCAAGGTCAGATGATGTTTGTAGGTGTACATGAATGTAACATAGCGGAAGAGTAAATGCAAAAGTTGTTTTATGTACCTATTTTATTTTTCTCTTCCCCACAGAAGGAAAAAATGTAGGTACATTTATTTATATTTTTATTACTATTAAAAAAACTGCTTTACATTCATTAATTTGACACAAAATATCATTTGCAGGTATACACAGGATGCAATTTAAACATAAATGTATGATGACAATATTAACTTTTTAATGGTTGCCTTAACTAGCGAGGGTTTCAAAAAATTCAGTCCCAATCTGAACGTGGACTTAATACTACTATTAGAAGCTCTGTTGTCTTGATTGTACCTGGTATCAGTATCAAAGCGATCTATGCAAGCGATCTATTATCATACAATAGATACACCGCAAAGATAATAATTGGTATCTTAAACCTGCAATAAGATACAGATAACCTTTCTACTTTATACATACAAGCAAGATATCTGGCCAGAGTCATTAGCGCGGTGTCATCTTGTTTGTTTGTCTGCAAGGCGTCTGTGACATGACACGTTTACGTGAGTCATGCGCGCGGGCGTACCGGCTGCACGCCTGCGCAGGTTTTAAATAATTACGAGTAGGTATACTTCGTGCAACCCATTTCTAAATATTCCCCGCACTGTTTCATTAGCCTGTCATGTGGAAGGCGTGTGGCAAATCCAAATTCAAATTCTGTTTATGAATCGTCAACTCTACTGCTGAATCGGAAAATTGCTCCTACCGAGGAAAATCATCAAGAAAGTAGATTGCTGCTTTGCAAAATGTAATTCTTATACCTAGTTACATTTCGTCATTGCTGCCTTGCGCGAGGTCGGACCGTCGTGAAATCGCTATGGCAATCAGCTCTATATGCTGTAAATTTTTACACATAAAAGTTTATAATGTAAAGCACATGTAGGAATACAATTAGACTTTTCTTAACGAATCACGCGATCTTAAATAGTAAATTGCACACGATTGTAACGCGGGTGAGATCGCAGTGCGTAGTTATATTATAACTGTTCAATCGAAATAATTACGAAATTCATTAGGGATGTTTTAATTAATGCATTTTGCGTTGCGCTATAAACCAAAATATGCGTGTCATAATGTATTTATTATTTTAGGAAAATGTAATTAGTATGAATGAATATGCTACGTCTGTCGAGTAGCGTGACTTAACCAATAGCGGCTTGAAACAAGGCCGCTCGTAACATTTAGCGTACTTATAGCAAGGTCAATTTACTAAAGTTGTCCGTCTAAAAGGAAACCTGATTGAGCTAAGTCATAAAATTAGATCTCATTTCCGCCCTATCATGTCATAAATGAAGCTTATAAAATTGCAGTAGAGCTAAATATATTTTTAAATCAACCTAATAATAACTTCTCTTTTACCCGAACTGTTTCGATTTGGCTACACTTATAATCATTTTCAGTTCATCTTCAATTTCAACTCAAGCATGAATCACGTCATAGTACTGCGATATATACCGAATTGTCTCTTTTGAAGTATATTAGGTATAAAAATAATTATTTACCTTAAATTGAGTGAGTACCGAAGGTATAAAATAATTACAGAAAATTATACCGTAAGTTGATGAAGATTCATCTATTTGAAATTCCCATGTAAATCACGTCGTTGATTGTCGAAATGTGGATATTATGCAAATTTTGGACGGTCAAATTACTTTAATGCTATCACCTTGTCTGAGCCTTCTTGTTATATAATTATACTTGATGGACAAAAGTTTAGAGAACAGAACAGAAAACGTGGACAGAGATATATTATAATGAATTTTTAATGATATACATGAATGCATGTTGAACCTGAAAGACTTACAGAGCTTGATATAAGTGACAATACAATTTAAAAGCGAATTGTATTCTCTTGCAAATGAAACTTATGATAACTAACAATATTTCTTGGACTTATTGATGTGTTAGTGTAAACTTGTTCGCTAGGTATTTATATAGTTAATAAGTATGAATAATTTGTAAAGCTTCTAGTAACTTTGTATATTTAATGAAAATTGATTTGTAGAAGACAGTAAGTGACATGTAATAAATGCTGACTGTAGCACGAACATCGCCATGCCAATAGACACGCTGATATTCTGACGGTTGATTCTCAAGCACTAGGACAATGGAACGATAAGTCAGCACTCTGAAAAGCTGACAGGGATAATGCCCTGAGACTATTTCCGAACGTAGTTGCTTAAATGAAATATTTCTCTTCAATTTCAGCTGAGATTGTTTCTACTCCGACAAATTCTTACACTTCTCGTGCTTTATTTTCATTACTATTTAGGAAGTTAACATATTGGGAATAGGATTTTTCTAAATCCATTAAGACAAATTAAAAAATAAAAATTATTTACGGGAGGTTTTCTTTTGAACTTTTAGGTTTCATTATTTAAGCCTAAGGTGGCCTAGAAACGTATTTAGAAAGTATACTTACTAAAAAAATTCGCAAGAGTCACGTTCACTTCAACTCTCCGTGCAAACATTACGGCGATGTTTATTTTTCAGTAACATAAATAAATGAATGTTATTTTATGTATCATATTTCAAGCACATTCCTTCATTGAAACCTATACGCTAATAAGCGGGTATTAAACCCTTTTGTTTTAATTTGCTTATTTCACAACTGACACGATATCGCGTATAGGTATTTAATTATAACAACGTGCCATTTATATATGTGAAACCCGTAAGATCTCGAATTCTTAGAAGTTGACCTTGGTAGCGATTACTAATTCTATCATTATGTTATACATTGTAAAACAAAAAATATTAAAGCATGCGGACGTATCCTTTTAATAAAATCTCTTTTGTGTAATATCAAGGACGATATTCAAACAAATTATAATAGTTTTATAAATAGTTTTTTTTTTCTTTTATATAATATTATTCAAAGAATATTTAATTATGGCTTAATTTACAAAACAACCAAAAACTCTGTCGTAAAACGCATATAAATTAAGGAAATAGATAAAGAAAAAGCGAAATCATATTTCATAGTTGTTAAATGATTAATATTTAACAACGTAATTGATTCTTAATACATTTCATACATATAACTACTACTTCCTTCGCAATTTGCATACGAATCTTTTACATTTTATCGACAAAAATGTACTTTTAAACAATAATGTTAACGTAGAAAGCAATTATGAAAAGATACGGTCACATAACGACGCGACTGACGTTATGATTAAAAGAAATGTGTTAATTCATATTTTTCCAAAACACAATTTGCATTCTTTTGTGTAAATAAATAATTTAAATTGGAATCTTATAATCATATTTACGGAATAATTACGTAAAACAATAAAAACATTATTCGGATGAACTAAACTAACTCTCTTAATACTAAAAAAAGTAAGTTATAGTACTGATATTCTGTTAAAATGAAAATTCAATTGAATTGATAATCAAATTGATATAGGTATGTACATATTTTAAGTATAATTTAGTAAGCTCTTCTTATTCCCAATTTAAAATCCATTTCTTAAACTAAATTAATTTAATAATGAACTCTTAAATTGTTATTTTACGTAATGTGACCTCCTCTAATTTTCTTTGAGCGGAAGTTAAAAATGGAGGCGTAGAACGACTTTATCCTGTGCTGGGAAGTACATAATGGGAAGTTATTCTTGGATCATGATTATATAACAAAGGTCTAACTTACGAACTTTTGTTTACGTTAGTTAATCATTCGAAATATCTTTAAAATATTCTTTCAAATCTATTTCTATTAATGTTTATGCATTGGGAAAAAGATTTTCAATATGCGTAGCAAGTAATCAAAACATCTGATTCAAATCTTAACTGTGTCTATATAGTATGTATGTGAACGTGAAACCAGTTTGCCTGTTTATTATTCAATCTGCCATTAAAGTTAAATTAACTGTTTTAAGCTTTTAATTATTATGTTAATAATTAACTAATTAGATGACGGATATTTTGGCCGATTCGTTGCATTTTTGTGCATATTGACGACGTTTTCAATATGTAATGTTACCGGCGCTCTCTATAAAGAAGACAATCAGCACGTCTAATCCCTGCGATACTAGCGATTTAAGATATTGCATTACGATCTCAAAGCATTTTATTTTGGTGAAAAATATTGTTATATCGTGAATCCATGACATACTATAAGGTAGGTAGGTTAGGTTAGGTACTTACCTACTATGAGTAATCGAAATATCGGGATATGAAAACCGAACCTCTTTTACACGTAAAACACATAATAAAATTAAAGACTTAATATACGCCATAGATATTTCTATGGCGTATATTAAGCTTCTATTTCTATGGCGTAATATGACCAAAATTTGTTTTCTCATTGAAATAATTTTAAAATACTGTAAAGTTTTAGTATTAAGAACGTGCTTATATGAAACAATAAAGATCCTTGTCTTTATTTATCTACTAAAAAAGATCAATAAAACAGATAGCGCGATATTTAGTCTGGCAGGAAAGTGGTTATTTACGTGATACCTTTATGCATACAAACAGACAAACGAACACTTCCTTTGCCCTTTCAGCTTCACCGCCATTCGTGACTAACATTGATGTAGCTTTGTGATAAGCCAACTATATTATTTACACGTTGGATCGTTATTCTTTGACCGGTCAAATAAAGGTAAAAAGAAAACGGTCTCGTCAGACTTCTAGCGAGATAAGGCACTGATTTATAGTTTTTGTTATCTAAAGTTCGAACCAGTTATATTGGCATAGGTCAATGATTTAAATGATAAGAACTTAAGATTTTACTTATTGCGACGATTTAAATTATATATTTCAACGTCTTTCGGGACATATATCAGATTATGTCTGTTTTGATGCCGCATTTCAGCTTAGAACGATGTATTTGATATTGGGTCGGCGGGTTAGATTAGTTAGCGAGTTTTGAAATTCGCTAACCGTGAGATACCACCGCTTGGTGCTGACAGATGCGACATAAACCGCGATATTGTTACAGTGCCGTTTTGAAATATGATTTTATATTTGAAAAGAACTGCTTTAAAACGGTTCAAGTCAGAAAATTCGAATATTCTTCAATTATGTCTTTGTAGCATTAGAAAGTGAAAGTATAATTATAGTAGTTTATTTATAAAATATTTCACAATAATTATAACATTGCTGATTGGTCATTTGAAATTTTCTATTATTTGTCGTGGTCATAAAATGACCAAATATTACGTGAACACGCCCCATTCAGCCGAATTTAAATAATATATATAATATAAATATCTCTGAATGACATAAACTTATTCCTCAAGGCAATTTCACAATTTGCATTTTCTTGTCATACTCTTCCGTGCGTGAAATGTAGATACGCACAACAGAGGGCAGTCTTCTCTTCACGTATTAATATGTATATAATTATATACTTGTGGTCGGTTGTGGGGTTGTATAATTATATCTTTTTACATCTTAGGCTTAAAATTGTATAAACATGTTATGTCATGTCAAATCAAATCAAATCAAAATATTCTTTATTCTAGTAAACTTGTAAACAAGTGCTTTTGAATCGTCAACTTTACTGCTGGTTCCGAAAGCTATTCCTGCCGAGAAGAGCCAGCAAGAAACTCGGCGGTTGCTCTTTTTAAAATATAAATCTTAGAACTAGTTACATTTATTTATTACTGTCTTGTACAGGGTAGAAGTGCACCTATATCCACACATCCTTATCATCTAAGTAATCTTCAACAGTATAGTAGGCTTTCTGTATCAGCCGCTTTTTAACAGTGTTTTTAAACTGCTGTAATGGCATGACCAAAATTGATTTCGGAATTTTATTATAGAATCTTATACCCAAACCCACAAACGATTTACGTACTTTTGCTAGGCGCAAAGCAGGAGTCGCAAGCTTATGTCGGTTCCTACTTTGTCTATTATATACATCACCTATCGTTTTATAATTCTTTATATTTTTATGTACAAAAATTACGTTATTTAAAATATACTGTAAAGCAAATGTTAGAATACCTGTTTCCTTAAACTTCTCTAGCAGGGAATCACGCGGACTTAAATTGTAGATGCCACGTATGGCTCTTTTTTGTAATACGAAAATTTTTTCACTATCCGCGCATGTTTTGTTGTATGAACATCATCATATATGTCGTCTTTTTACCTAAAGTGATTTTAGATTCGAAATACCTTTTATATTCCTTGGTTTTTTATGGACGGCTTTTCAAAACTTAATTTATCCTAAAACTCACATTCTAGATTTAAAAAAGTATGTGTGTATAGGAAGGTATAGGAAGGTTTTATTTTCCATAAGAGGTTTTTATTCCTTTAGAAAATAAAGAGGTCCATTTCCATGTGTCTTTCATATTGAACACTTTAATGTCAGTTTTCATCAGTAGCTGCATACAAAAAGATAAGATAATATATTTAAGAGACTTTACTACCGACAGCTAAGATGTAGCTGGTAGCAATTTGCTTCGCAATGGGGTCGTCGTGCCCCATCGGTATAAATGAAGGATCAGTAGATAGACCTTAATTAAGCCCGGTAAATTCGTTATCTTGTTCAACTTATCCTATAAAGAGGATGTGAGTTTTTAATTTGAAAATTTTAACAAGAGGTAGGTCCAACAATTTTTAAATTATTCAAATTCGTTACAAAATATTGTTAGGTGAATGACTTTATTGAACATCCCTTCCTGTAAGATCAATTTTATAGTTGTGCTAGGTATTATGGTCGAAGTGCAGATGTGCGTGTGACGAGAAATAGAATTGTGTACCTTATAGCTTTTGTATATTTATTACTTGTTATCCATTGTTAACTTAATAATTGATGGTCCTTTGCTAGTTTATATTAATTTTAACAACAAAAAAAAATTTTTGTGTTGTCGATGCTCCCACTTAGAAGGGATGTAATATTTTAATTTTAAACTACCTTTTTTTAAATTGGGAAGGGTAGGCCTTGCGGAAAAAGTACTGAGCATTACATAAATTTTAACGTAAGTTTGAGTTTAGTAGTAATATTGCTTAGAAATTAGGTAAGGGATATTTAATACAAATTAGGTTTTCAGAAATAATACAAATGTGTATGTTACTACAAACTAGGTGCACCCCGCGGATTTACCCGTGTCGTAAAGGTTACTTATCTTATAAATAAAGCTAGTTACCGTAGGTAGGTTGGATTGCAAAAGATAACGTACAACTTACCTGGAATAATTAAATATAAAAAATTTGAGTAAAAAAAATGATATAAAAATATATAAAATTACAAGAATATGCTTTAAATCACAATTTAATCAAAAATATATTTTTAAGGTCATAGATCACAATTTTGAAATATATCTAGATTCGTATTTCCGTATATATTATTTACAACTATAAAAGGAACAATAACACCGGCCATTGTGGTCAATAACGGATAATTGACAATGCTTACAAATTCGATTGTTACGACTTTATGATTTATTACTACCTCGAAAGAAATGTGTAGCCTGTTTTAAAAATTAAAATAATGGGGATACATTAATATAATCCAAAAAGAAAAAGATCAAGGAGCGAATTGTGCATATAAATATTAATTCTAATATCTATGGATGAAGACGCAATGACTTTTAAGATAATATATTTACAGAAAGTACAGATTTAAGAAAGACTGGGTTCCATTAAATTGCCAAATTGTGCAAGTTTCAATCTTCGAGATTTTAACGGTAGTAAATATAGATTATACTATATACGCTTAACAATATTGCATAATTGTGAGAACCTTTGCTAAAACATTAAGAGCAAAAGAACAAGTTTGTATTGATGTTATTAAGAACAGAGAACAATGTCCCCTGTTAATAATCAAAAGTTAGAATTTATGAAGTTAGAGAAATATTAAAAATTAATCTTAAAAATTTAATGATCAGAGATAAAATGTCATTAAAAAAAATTGTAACTCTAATTGTAACTCGAATTACAGCCATCGCCGACGTCACTGCATACATTGCTAACGTAAATACCAAATCACTATCCTAAATAAACTATAAATCTTAAAGAAAAGTAATATCAAATATTAATATAGATATTAAAATTAGTTAAACATTTGCTTTAACTGTTGAGGCTCTATTATATACTTTTAAGTTTTATATTAATAGCGAAAATACGGCTTAATCTTAAAATGTATCCATTAGATGAGCCGTTTGTTGATGTTCTAAAGTAATTTTCACAATTCAGATATAGGAGAGATTGAAGTCACTAGAATGTCAATCAACGACAAGAGCAATACAACCAGAGCATGAATATCGACTGTCCAAACAGATATAATGTTTTATGCGTGTTTAAGAACGGCGCAATATCTTTCGACGTTAAACATTTTTCTTACTTAATTAAAATTCTACCAATTAGTAAGTTGGCTTCCGCCAAACAAGTGTGTATCGCCGTCGACTTTATCACTTAACAAGTCAATTATTGAATGCATCAGAGTAAAAGCAAAATTGCATATTATTAAAATTTAACTTTATTGATCGTCTGTTATTTACAATTCTTTGATACCCAAATTGGTCACAGTTGAGTACACAGAGGAGAGCTGTGATAGCCCAGCGGTGAGACCGTGCGACTCTTTCGAGGGGAACACGAGTTCGAACCCGGGCAGGCACCAATGAGTTTTTCTATTAAAACTCATGTGTCTAATTGATAATTTCAATTTATCACACGCTTTTCGGTGAAGGAAAACATTGTGAGGAAACCTGCATATCTCTAGAGAACTCTGGAGATATGTGTAACCTACCAATCCGCATTGAAGCAGCGTGGTAGGTCTTAGCTCCAACCCTTCTCTCCAGAAACGGAGAGAGGAGGTCTATTCCCAGCAGTGGGATTGTAACAGGCTGCTACTACTTTACTTTACATAAACACTGCGAACAACCTGAACTAACGTATATATATATTTTTAATTTTAATGGTCATTTGTATAATTATTATTATAATTTGTATAAATCATAAATAAAATAATAAATCACAATAATTTCAATTTCAATTATGATCCGAATCGACTTTTGAATTTAAATTTAAACTTTCATATTACGACCTTTGAAATGTTGAAGTCTGTACGCGGATAAACTACAAAAGAAACTGTTGCGGTCTATCGAAATACAATAGACAAAGAAAGTTCCAAATTAATTATAATCTATCAACGCTCTATTGTGGCGGCGCCCGTGCAGGCGAGCGTGAAAACGTTAGTCGATCGAATAGGAATGCAATGATAACTGAATAGAGTCTAATTAAAATCGAGAGAATAGATAAATTCGCTTATCGATAATAATTAGGGCTGACATTTATCAATAGTCGAACATGGCAAGGCGCTTGTGTCCACAAATAATTTATAATGAAGCCATGTATTTTCCTTGTTAGATATTCGAAAAATTATATGTAAGTTAAAGATTTTCTAAATTGACTTATATATAAAATTAAAATGAACCAATTTAAGCGAAATGGCATCCCTAATTATATATTCTAGGGTCTAGGGCACTTGAGTCACAGTTGTTCACTCACATGTTGCAAACAGATGTTGCGAATCTGGCAGTTGAACACAGACATAATTTACTCTTTATTTTGTTATTATTTTTTTCGATTTATATATTTTATGTGTTTTGAATGTATGATAGTGTTTAGCAACTTTTAAGTTGCACTCTCTTTTGAAGTACATACTATATATTCTTGTAATATGGGTAGTAGAGGTATTCCTTCGTAAAATATTTTTAACACGAAAGTAAACCATTGAAATAAACAGGTAATATCGAACGAAGCAATCAAAGAATTCTGAAAAAGTCTTAACTGGAGTCTAACTATGTGAATAATGTTTAGAAACTGCGATAAACTAATATGTGACCGATACAAGGAAAATTATATAATAATAAAATTTACTTGAGTTCAAGACGCATGTTTTATTAGCAAAGTTAGGATTACATAAAGAAATACAAGATAGCATCAAAAATATTTCATCTATTATTTAATTAATTATGACACTTCTATAGCATATTACACATATATGTATATTATACATATATACGAAATTAGTCAAAAGTCATTTCTTAAAAGTCATGCTTTGGTTAAATATCGCAATAAGGCGATATGAAAACTCGACTTTTTTTAACACAAACATTCATACCACTTTATGTATTCAAAGTTATCTAAAAATACATTCGTAGTTCAAAGCCATTCAAAACACAATAAATTGAGGGGGATTGAATTTACCATCTGGCATATATCACAAAGCTTTTCCTAAATGATAAGCGTGATAATATAGATGGCCACTAATGCACCGCCCAGTATATTAAATAACATTGAAGTCATTATACTGAGATTACGATGACTGCGTACATTCATTACAATTTTCAACGGGAGGGCCCATTCTATAAAACGATCATTATATCGTGACAGGTCTTTTGTGCATTTGACGAGGCACGTGTTGAATGTACAACACGTAAATAAAGAATTTAATTGCGATCAGCAATTTACTAGGCTTGGTTCTCAGTGTGTTGTTATAATACAAAACAACAGAAAAAACCTAAAGAACATGTGCTATACACTAAAAAGTGATGACTGGGTATCAGGGTCTCCAATTCCATTTTAGGAAAATGTACACACATACATAATACGCGTACATTGATCTACAACATATTTCTTTTTTGTAACAATATAAATACAAAATTAAGCATAACTAACACTTATTCAAAATTCTGTTAACATATTAGGCCTAGTACATTGCAGTATTCTATTTAGCATTTATGCTTAAAAATAAAAATGTTTATTTTTATTAACAAAAAAATGTTACCCATAACACCAATATTAAGTTTCTTACTTTATAGGGATGGACGACTTTGTGTGCAATTGTCCCATAATTAATTTCCTTAATTTAAAATTTGCCAAATAAACCGTGAAAAAGGGCAGAATTTGCATCAGGATGACGATTACGATATTCAATTTCCAAATATATTACAGGGGTCATATTGATGTGCACATTTATATGCTAATAAGTACATATTAACTCAAGGGTCACGCTATTTAAACACAACCCTAACGAAAATAATGTTCAATTTCAACATTTGTACATATATAATGTTTATACCTATGAATGATAAACTTTGGCTCAATTAGATATACAGAGATGGCCACCGGAGTAGAACGATGATGCCTAAACATATTATAAATGCATTACTTTCGGTTAAATGGCCTTTATCATTTCGAAACCGTAATTTCATTAACGTAGTTTTCGAAATTAATTTGTAATATTTTGAAAGACAATGCATAATTAGTTCGTAAGCTTTTAGTTTAGTGAGTCGCAAGTTACACAAAGCATCTATAATCAGGAGTAAGGACGCGTGCCGACCCAGCTGTTGCGGTAAAAAACGACTATACATATACAAATGATACTGTAGCGTCTGATGCTTCTATTATTGTTCATGTGCATATTCTATCGCCTATTATTTGTTTTCTATAGAGGTTCCGAATATTGTTAGCTTGTGCACATGGCGTTTTATTGTCAAAAGATATTTTGGCTCCATTATTTACTGCTAGTGATCACATGATTTTATTCAAACCATAGATGAAATCGCACGGTAAGTATTAAAATTACCTAATTCAAAAAAAATATTTTGTGCCAAATTGTAAAAAAAGCGTAGCGTAGCACTTACAAAACTCGTAAGTGTTAAAAAGGCCTATAATTTGTAACTTAATTATTAATAGTTCATACATAGCGTTGTCATAGATGGCATTGAAATAGCGATTGTAATATATGTAACTCAAGTAGGCCTAATTTTTAATTAGGTCACTTTAATACTAAGTCTAAGCGTCTACTTATGACAAATTCAAGCAGGCAGGCTTATTAAGAAAAATATATATTTATTATGATGTCATGGACCAACATTTGATTATACCCTCTGTAAATAATTTATAGAATTAGGCGTTACTTTGCGGAGCTCCATGATACAAAAGTAATAATAAAATTATTTTGCTATAATCCGCGATACAGTAAATAGAAAATATATATAGTGTCAAATGTATTGTGGACTATCCGTATTTTCATACCCGATACGTGCAGGATTCGTAAAAACACATGCAAAAACCTCCACCACTTCCACCACAATACACAAGCACTACACACGTTCACTATCACAAACTCAACAATCGTTTCGCCCCGCAACCGAAGCATCATCAGGAGATAGACTCCACGACAAAATCGCAAAGCAAAAATGCTTTGCTTTGCACTATACATTTAACACTATATATATTTTCTATTTACTGTATGGCGGATTATAGTAAAATAATTTTATTATTACTTTTGTATACCCTCTGTATTTAATCCTTTTGCGAGCCAAATGAAAATTGCATTAAAGTGAGGTTTTTTTTTCAATCGAGACATTGCCATCTCCCTTCATTATTTCTTAGCATTCAAGTTATGCAGTGTGCAGGTTTTGTGTGAAGAAAAATGGTCTCGGTCGAATATCTATAAGCAACATATCTACTTCGTGACTTAGCAATAAACAAGGTCAATATAGCTCAATGGAAAGATAAACTGCCCTACTGACATCTTAGTTTTGCAGTATCAAATTATCAGTTAGATTATTGTAACCATAAATAAGCTAGTCGTAAATGCTCTAGTTGATTGTACGAATTTCGAAGCAGATGTGTGTGTCACGCATGAATGAATCTCAATTGATATGAAACCATGTGGCATGATCTGTTTTTATTGTCAAAAGAAAAATTATTCATCTGTCATTCTATATTATTTTATATGAAGTTAAAATTTTGCTTGTACTGGTCTGTTGCTTTATTGCAATATAATGTCGCGAGTAAAAATATGATAAATTTTACTACAAATTAATTATAAACTATTTAAATTAAGTTTTTTAACGTTTAACATACCTCAGAATTTCACACAAAATTATTATTATTTGTTATCATACAATAAGAATTATTACTAATATGTATTATTTTAAGAATTTGAGTGTTGAGAAACTGATATACTACATAACAAATTCGGTAGTGTGACAAAGAATATTACTATTAACTATATCACTATTAATATACCACATTGTTTACGACTCTCGTATTCACTAATGATTTATGTGTAACTGGATTTTCTGAGTACTGTAAATATTTTATATTGTGCTATATTTGCGGATAGATGTAATAGTAAAAAAAAGTATAGCTAAGATTTTAAAAATTATAATATTTTTTATCCCGCGGCGGCAAATCTTTGCAATCCCGATAAACACGGCGTCCCTCCAATTTAAAGTGTGTTTATTTTCCGCCTGGTTACCCTCGCCGTTTATATTTGGATACGTACCTTGCACCAAATTCAACATCTTAACATATTTACGGACTGAACTTAACCTGTATCTATTTCTTTCTTCTACTATTACTAGTTTTAATATTTACGGACTGAACTTAATCTTTATCTATTTCTTTTTTCTACAATTCTAATTTTGTTCGAATTTTTCTTTACAATAAAGAAAACATGTGTACCAAAAATATAAATCAAAGACTACCGATACGTCGATGAAATTTACAACGTCATTAAAAGATATGAACATGACATAAAAGGAACGGTAGTCAGAGAAAAACAAATAAATTAAGTTTGAGATTCATATAAAACACAAAAAGACTATTCGTGTCAAGTTGTTATAACTCATTATTATGCTAGAGCCAGACCGTAAGACGAGGAAGTACGGAAGAGTTATAGGGGTGTAGGAATAATATTGTGATGTTTATTCTAGGATTCGCGAGGGTAATGACCGTGCTAAGATAGCTTCATACATGGCGGTTGGCCAGCTGCAATGAAATTTGATAGTTGACAATTAACTTCCTCACTACAGGTTAGCAATATTTTTCTTGGACAATATTAGGATATTTTTTTCAGTATGCTTATATGTATATTCTAAATCAATAAAAAAAACCTTTTTACTATACTTGATATGTTGACATTCTAATATATTATTCATGAAGATAAGTAAATAAGGATCACTATATATTATAAAACAAAGTTCCAAGTGCCGTGTCTTATAGCTTCTTGTAAAAATTGGTCCATAAATGTGGTAATTTAGACCGAGAATTAGACTGATAAAGTATTAATCTTTACGTACTTAAATGTGTTCCTCAGTTCAAATATTTTGTTCTTAACATTGTAATCTCGTAAACGATTTCATTTAAGTGATTATGTTAGGGGTTATCGCAAAAAAAATGACGAACGCGAAATTTCTTGCGCGAGTCTCAAGGCATAATATGCTTTATTCCGTGCCAAGCCAGGACGGGTCTGTAGTGTATAAATTAATTGAACCAAAAATATGACTTGAGTGCGTATACTTTAAGCTGTTTTAAAATTTTAATTTAAAAACAGTATAACTAAAGTTGTCGCGTTTAATTAAAAAAATATTTTGTTATAAGTTGGCAGTATACTTACTTTTGTTCATCATTTACAACATAAATAAGACGTTTATAGAATACTTTAAAACATTAACTCTAAAATATCAGTATTATAAACCTAAATTTGTTTTTAATAGAGTATAAATCTTGCGTTATGTTCAACAATTTAATTTTCCCTCGACGTGTGAGTATGAATCAGTAGGCGCTGGCGCTCGTAAAACCTGAACGATTCAAGTTTCTTAACTCCGGTAGTATTGTTACTGTAAGTGGAAAGCATCCTTTTCAAAGGGCATCGTATATCACAAAAGATTTGTCGAAAACATTTCTAAGTATAATGTAGTCACGTACGTATCAAGTAGAAACTGATAGTGTCAATTTGTCAGCTGTCTCTTTTTATATTTAAAAGTTTTATATTAAATTGTAAACGACCTGTAATCTAAAAGATTTTTTCTTGTACCTATAGTTGAATGAATGAACACTTTTATAGGACACCACATTAATAACAATAAAACTAAAAATAATAATAATACATAAGACATAAGTAGTGATACAATCTGGCGGACTTATCGCTAAATAGCAATCTCTTCCAGCATTTTGATGAAAGGACAGTTACAGATATATAGTAGGTGTGTGTATATACAGCAAAGAATATTAACTAAAATATACATACGAAAACATACATACATATGCATAAATATATAAACAGATACATACAATAATCATATACACATATAAATATATTTCAATTAAAGTACATAACATATATAAAAATCGTCACACTTCAAATGTCACTGTAACACAGCAAGAGACAAGAAATGCAGTTTAACAAACTATAGTTTTTTAACGTAAAGCATTAAGTATACCGATAAAGTTGAATATTAACAATTTTAATATGATACATTTCTATTTTCCGTTGCCAGAACCAGTGGGCTGAAACTGTTAACTGCTTTTTGGAGTCATTTTTGTGTTGAGGAGATTTGGGTATATAATGCGTTAACGTATTAGCCGACAACATATTACATGAGTGCAAAGTTTTGTTTTTAGCAAGAACAATCATCGTGAGGAAATCAGAAATGAGAGAGTTCGTATTAAAAATTAAAGAAACTTATAATATAATTTTTCTATACATCATATGCATTTGCTATTCAATCAATACATAGGCCAAAGAGTTATGACGAATAGACAAACAAATAACATTGGGTCCTCAAGGTGTTTAAATGGTGATCCCGTGCCACAAAATGTCATATGGATGGAAGGCGTGCTAAGTGGGGAGACTTCGAAAGTATCGTAGGATATAATTGGACGAGACTCAAACTAGTATAGCGCGAAAATTTCTTAAACCCATGTCTAACGATTTCCAGAGGCTGGAGACAGAAAGAGTCATCTCTCATTGTATTTTCGCTCGTTTTATCTCAGATCTTTAGGCACGAGTGATTTCGACGAGTTCATTATACCAACAGGTAATAGTCATCTCAGTTTTCAGCTAGTCAATAGTAATGATATGCTCCTTACTATCGTTGTAACTATTTGTTGATTTGTATAAATAAGCTTAAAATACGGGTGGTATGGACTTGATAGAGCGAGTGTTATCGGATAATAGCGATGTAATGATTCTAATCCCTTGGTGGGTGGTCGGATTGTTTAGGTGAAACGGCAGTTGTTCTAGGCAGCATCTATAATCCGTCAGGGTATCTGACAAATATAATAAATCAAACAAAAGAGAGTAAGATCAACTGTTGATCTGTGTTCTATTAAAAAGTGCTTGCGTTAAGGTTTAGGACACGTATTTAGTACTAATGGATAATGTTACCGACGTTTTAGTAATTATTTGTCGTTGTTTAGGTTATAGTCTAAAATAAAATAACGAGGGGCGGAGTATGCTTCCCTTCACTTCACACCTAGCACGTGTAATGTCATGCACTTTGATTAGCTTAACAACAAGCCTTGTCAGTTATTTCTGTTCTGGTAGGGTGGCCGCGTAGAGTCAAGTCGTTTTCTTTATTATTTTTTACTAAGTCCGAGACAAGTACAAAGAGCATTTATTATGGCTTTTAGATTTGTTATGTTAACAATTTGATATGATGTTTATTTCTTCTTAAGGAGAACTTGTCATTATAGATTAAAATAATATATACTATTCAAAACTATTTAATTAAGGAATTGTTAAATTATATAAGTGGGCTTTGCTGAGACGATATGATATAAGAGATGCGTGGTGCGTATAATATATTCCCAAATAACTATTTTACAGGAACGGTTATTTAACGATGTAGGTCCGGCCTGAGCCTCAATTTCGATATCATTTATTATACCAAAACTTTATGTGGACTCTAAATTTAATCGTTATCATAGTAAAATCAATCTTAAAAATGAAGGAATAGTTACTTCATATTCAATATTACTTTGAAATTTTTAAAACTATAGATATAATTATATAGATCCATATATCTTTTATGAAAAATGTTTTACATCAAAGTAAGAATTGGGCGATAAAGCAACGATGTAAGCTTTTTTTTTTAAATTCCTGAGTTACATCAACATTTTTTTAATTAGTTGACTTTATTGTTATATGAAGTTTCGTACTATATTTATTCTATAGTATAATATAATAGGAAGAACAATAAAGAAGAATAACTGTGTAGTGCTATATCCATTAAATATTAAGGCGCTGAACAGAGCCAAATAGGCTGACTTTAAACACGTTTTTAACAAAAGCTATAGGGATGACGATTAAAAGAAAAATATATGTTAATATACATCATATCTCAGAGAGAATGTAAGATTTCAAAACACGATTACGATACTTTTTTTCGATAAAAAAAATTGGTAAATAGACCTCTGATTTTTACTTTGATCGTAAATATCTCTAATATTTATCAACAAAAATTGGTAAAATTAATAAGACTAATAAATCATTATAATATAAAGAGAATGTAAGATTTAAATTTTGAATTAATTAAGATATTTCATTCAAATTAAATATTTTTTAGAAAATAGCAAAACTGAAACGAGTCATCGTCTCGCTTCTCTTTTACATCTACGAATATAGACAGTGATCGCTGAGGCGCGCTGCTATACGGACGTGTGTCGCTAGCTGCCGCCTTTTGTGACTATTCCTTGTTGATAATATGTCTTTTTTTAGGTGTTTAGTTATAGTTTCAGCATACTTAGTTTTATAAGATTAATTAGACATAAGTTTTTTAAATAAATTGTACAAAAAAAGTTTGGATAAAATGGTGTACACCTACAATGGGTGTTAAAAAATTAATTTTGTCGCTACGCCGTCGCAGAAATTGTGGGCGTGGCTTATATGCCGAAATCTGAATTTGCGCCAGCTCTGTTCAGCGCCTTAAGTTTCGCTAACGTAACAATAAAACTGTTTCAAGTTGCTGTTTTCGCAAATGTGCGTGCAAAGTGATGTAATTAGGGTAAGGTGAATGTATCGCAGTGCGCGTGTTTCTATGAAAGACGATCTTTGAATGTCATTCTGGTATAAACAAAATATTAAGCTTAGCAAACTATTGCAACCGTATTGTATATACAAAAAACAATATTTTATAATGAACGAAGTAAGTTATACTGTGTATAATCAAGATGCTCAGGTTCAATGTAATTATTTTCCCATAAATTATAACAATACGATTTACATACTGTCGAATCAACTAATAATAACCTTTAATACGATAATCTTTACTTATTATATAAAACAAAGTCCCCAAAAGCTGTCTGTCTGTATGTGATCGATTTTCTCGAAATCTACTGAACGGATTTTTGTGCGGTTTTTACTAGACAGTAGTGCATTTCTTCCGAACTGTTTATGTTAATAGTTCATTACTGTTTTATGTAAATTAGGTAGAAAATGGCGCGAGGTTGTGAAAAAACTGGCCTGCTATGAGCTTTACTAGCATGCGCCACGTGACCCAGCATAGATCCACTAAAATAACGTACTCTATTTTATGTATATTTCAGTTCAAGATCTACAAAAATTCTACACAAAAATCCGCGACAGCATGTCTCTATCTCTTATGGTTAACTCATAATAACTACTTTTATGTTCAAAATTTAAATTAGGGAAAAATTTGTGACACTTATTTCCACGTCGGTCAGGCCGCTGGCACAGCTTTTTAATTATAATCACTGATTGTATTTACTTATCGTTGTGTAGAAGGCAGATGAGAATATTACATTATACACAGGTTGGTGAAAGGTATCCGCATCACATACTTACTATTTAACGATATTTTTTTTGTGGTGAATCATTGATTCACCACTAACATTCATTAAAATTGACTCAGTGGTTTTAATGACAACACATCATGAAAAACAGAGCTATAAAACTCTGAAGTTTTTCAACGGAGATTAAAAAAAACGTATAAAGTACAGTATTTTACGCACATTTCAGTTTTTTCTTAGTCGCTCGTGTCAAAATGGAACATCCGGTTTATTTTAAATCATTTTTTAAAACCTGATTAGGTGTGGGAGTGATGGAAGTTTATCAATAAAAGAATGCTATGGTATTCGCCCACACTTCTAACTGTAACTTGTAAGCTCCAAACTAAGCGCATATTACGAAATTTTCCATAGCTAATGCTCCGGTTTTTTATGAGAGTAACTTGATATTAATCTTAGTTTAAATATTTATAATATGATTAATTAATTATGAGTGCGATCAATAAAAACTGAATATTAAATTATGGATTCATAATATGGTTTAAAGTGAGTGTAAATTGAAAATGTATAATAGAAATATCGCGCGTTGTGGTCGCCTAATGGTAACAGTGAAACTTAAATTCCTCTAGGAAGGTGGGTGTTGTATCACTTTTATTTTCTCAACCAAGGTATGCTTAAAAAAGATTTCGATTTTATCTTTGTCACTACAGTTTACATATGCTGTTAAAGGGAGGCTGATACAATAAGCCTACTACACTATTGAGGATTATATGGATGATAAAAATGCGTGAATTTGGCTACTTCTTTACCCTGTACAAGATAGTAATAACCAAATGTAACTGGTTATAAGTACTATATTTGAAAAGAGCAACCACCGAGTTTCTTGCTGGCTCTTCTCGGTAGGAACAGCTTTCCGAACCAGCAGTAGATTTTGACGGTTCAAAAACACTTGTTTACAAGTTTACTTGAATAAAGAATATTTTGAAATTTGAATTTGAGTAATTGAAATAGCGGCTTATTACTTAATATACTAACACGCCCTATGAAAGGCGCCGTCTTGCGTTCAAGAGAAGGTGATCCAATGCCCAGTAGCAGATTTTGAGGAATTCTTCAGTTTTCAGACATTTTTAAGTTTTCTCCAATGTTTTTATTCGCAGTAAACTGCATGATAAATTTGTAGAAATCGTTTTGGTGGTCTTCCGAAGTTCGAAATCGCAAACTCTTTGTAGGGATAACGCGTTTAAGTTCGCCCATACTGTCATACACAAAACATAAAATTTGGGCAGTATGTTAAATAGTAAGAAAGTGTTTATATTGTTATTTATTCAACTTAAACGATGAACTAAGTTGTAAAATGTTTCAGGCGCCTTTTAAGGAACAACGTTTGGCTCGTTAGCTACGTGACTTTAATAAGGAAGTAGTACTAATCGTTGGGAGAATATAGGAACATCCCATTCAGTTTTAGGTGTTCTTAATTTATTATTAACGAATGGTTAAGGCAATCGAGTGAAAGTTAAATGAAAAAAATAATTTGATGTCCATATTCGAATTTAAAATTAATATTATGCGCACAAGTGGATGTGGAGACTTTTTTTTGCTTCATTGACAACTAGTTGTGCCAGCGGCTTCGCCCGCGTGGAAATTAGCGTGCCACAATTTTATTCTAGAATTCAAATTTTTAACATAAAAGAAGTTATTGTGAGTTAACCATAAGAGATAGAGACATCCTATTGCGGACTTTTATGTAGTAGATTTATAGATCTACAATTCTCTGCTACATTGCTTTAGCCTATCTCTGCTGGTTTTTGCAGCGCACGCAACTAAAGCTCCCAGCAAGCAAGTTTTTTAACAAGTGCGCGATCTCTTCAACACAATTTACATAATACCAATATGTACTATTTACTTAAACCACAGAAGTATTTAACAATCTTTTGGTGAAAACCGTAAAAAAACCGCTCAGTATGTTTTGAGAAAATCGATTACATACAGACAGACAGCTCTTTGGGACTTTGTTTTATAATAAGTATAGATATGCTTCTCACGGCTTTTACAGAGTTACCGGGCAGAATGGGCAAACGCAGAAGCATTGTTTGAGCGTACGAAATGCAGAAAGTAGAGCGCAAGAGAACCATGACATTGATGAAATAAATATAAAGTATGTTTCGTCTATCAAAACAATGTTCTTTATTAAAGTACACATAGTGGGAAATTAAAATCTTTCTAATGCAAATCACAATACCACATTCAGTTTTAAAACAAAATTGACAACTAAGGAGTCAGTAAATTTACTCTTTAATAATGAATTATGTTTTTATACCTTTGTTGAATACGATATCTGCTGTAAGGAATATATACAAGCCCCTGGTAACAAGAACTTTGGCATTACGAATCTACAAAATAAGATAAGGCATTTGTTGAAGTATTACTGATATTCAAAATGTTCTATTCAGCACTTTTAAATAGAGTGTAAAATATTAAAAGAATATATATTTTAAACTTTAAATGAAAGAAGGAAATATATGAGGAAAATAACCAAACACGCAGGTAAGAAGTACTGAGTAAACTTTATTTTATCAATTTCAATTGAATTGGCTGTTCATACAAGTTATTTTTAATCTATTTGAAATTATCTAATCAGTGTACATAACGAAAATAATGATACTTCGATAAGACAGTATTGTTCGCGATCACCTATATTTTAAAATATTTATAAAATTGGCCGTTACTTTTTGGAGAATAGAGAATTAATGATAATATTTTTTACTAATAAAAAGCCTTTATTCAACTTGCAATGTATGTATGGGAGGGTGGAATCATGCAAGTAAAACTTGATCCACTTCCCGAGGTCCGATTGAGCTGAAATTTTACATACTTGTTTATTTTGCTTATTTTCACAGCATCATGTCATATGGCATAATGCTGTGGGGTAAAGCGGCATATATTAGAAAGATTTTTGTTGCGCAAAAGAGAGCCATACGTGCTATCTATAATATGAGGCAATGTGAGTCTCTTCGCGAAAAGTTCAAGGAAATAGGCATACTTAGTAGCGTCACAATATATATGTATATAGTAACATTATTTTCGTACGAAAAATATTCATATGTATCAAATAATTCGATGTGTATCATGGTTATACCAGAGGTCACAAAAAGCTTGTAATCCCTGCGTCGCGTCTCAGCAGAGTTAGCAACTCATTCGTTGGTCTCGGTACTCGCTTATACAATAAAATTCCGCAATCTGTATTAGAATTATCTTCAGAAAAGTTTAAATTAAGTGTAAAAACTATGCTTATACGTAAGGCATATTACACAATAGAAGATTATTTGAATGATATAAATGCTTGGATTTGAAAATCCATTCAGCTCCAAACAAGACTGCAAATAAATAATGTAAATTTAAATGTTTAAAAGATTAACCGCCGAGTTTCTTGCTGGTTCTTCTCGGTAAGGGCAACATTCCGAACCAGTGTCGCTTATTAAATCTAATTATTGATCCTTGACGATTCAAAAGTGCTTGTAAAAAGCCTACTTGAATAAAGATTATTTAGATTTGATTTGATACTAGTCCAGTCCCGATGACGATAACTGTGCATGACAAGCATGACCTGATTCTCCAGACGAGGCAACTATTCAAAAGTTAACAGTAGGGCATAAAGTTTTGTTAAAAGTTTTTTAAAAGCCCTTTTCCTTTTTTAACTTGCCTTGTTATTAATTATTATTATGTCTGTGTCTTTTTTTTAAATATATAAAACAAAATGTATTTTTAGTTCGAAAAATTACATAATAGAAACAAGCTTATTTATTCTTTATCTACTGGGCATTGGCTTAACAAGAGACGAGTCTCCGACCACTGATTGATATTCTTGATTCAAAGATGAATGATAGTACATCAGTAACGTTCCTTTTGTTCGGTCAGTTCTTCAATTTAATACCTTTCAATATATTGGTCGGTGCTTAGTTATCATCAATTTTATTGTCTGTTAGCATGTTATTTTTGCTCGATCAATCCGTCCGATGTTTTAGACCTTGAGAATCGACATGAAAATATTCAGAATTATTAATGCACTTAGCATCAATGGACTAAATAATGTATGTAAAGGCAGTGAAAAAAGGAATACAAATACAATACACCCAGACCCGAAAAACCTACAAACTGTTTTTTGTAAATTTTGGTCCTCGGCGAGAATCGAAAACCCGACCCGCTAAAGGTCAAAAGTCAATATAATTCTTTATATATTAACGAAAAATTGTATTTGTACATATATGGATTTTGTAAAGGGTAATGTAAGATACACCTGTGGATGTCCCTAAAATTCTATTTTGCAATTTCACAAGTATTTTACATTTGAACCGGAAATTATATGTAATAGCTATTCCTTCAAAGTGGCAAGAGTGAATTACGATTTATAGCTCGTAAAAATTAATAGCTGTTAGAGCTGTAAAGCTAAGCTAGAATAATATTTTACTTCAAATTTATTGCAGGAAAAGTGGTAGGCTGTAGAATATCTCAGTGTTAGTTTTAGAGTTTACGTTTTATTTTGTATGGGATTTGTTACATTGAACTTCAAATATGCTATGTACGATACATGGGCGTGATAACAATAGTTGGTGGTGTCAAGTGTCGGTCACTATAAGACGTATATGGAGAGTGGGCTCAATATTTGCTTTCACTGGTACCTGTATGATCAGAACTTTATCCCTCAGTACATTTGTACTTGTACTGGTCGTGGGAGCGACAAGCAATTTATTCATTACTTTTATAGTATCATCATCATTCTCCTGCCTTTATCTCACATAACATGTCGGCATAACATGTTTAAAACATGTTGTTATATGTTTTGGCTTGTTACTTTACGACCGGCCGCCTGCCTGACGTCAACTTACCTTAGTTTACACCTCGGTAAGAAATGATGGCTGTCTATTCTGCTCTGTCGGATACCACATGGCGTAGTTTAATAGAGTATTGATGCGATTATTTACATCACATGGCATAGGTTATTAGGTAAATTAAAGGTTTCGGTAATAATCTTTCGCCTTTTTATTATAGCACCGATAGGCAACGTGAGATTTCACCCTTAAATTGTAGATATCCTACGAAGACGCATGAAGCGTTTCGGTTCTTCATTTCTATTGCGCACAGCACGGGAATGGAATTCTCTCTTTCTTTCCCAATGCATACAATATGAGTATTTTTTAAAGCAAGAGTGTATAGGTACCTTATAGGCATGCGCGTTCCTCCTTAGACAGTATCATTGCTTACCACCAGGCATGATTACAGTCAAGCACTAGTCTATAATCCACACTAATTTTATAAATGCGAAAGACAAACTTTCGCATTTATAAAATTAGTGTGGATTTTTAAGCGGCTACTCTGTTCGACCTTTATTAATTAAATTATACATCGGGATAGCATATAGGACAAAACTTCCCCTTTTTCTTTCGGGACTAGGAAAGACAAATATTGCATTACTGAGTCTAATTCAACGCTCAAGTTGGCGCGAATGTAGTACCCCTAGTAGTAAATAAAAAAATCCTAGAATAATCGATGCAGGTGAGGCAAAGACACGGAGTGATTAAAAACGTACCGCCAAGCAATTTGTATTTTAAAATATTATAATAATTTATTTGTCCCTTTTTCTCTTAAATCCATGAACTTCTAGAGCTGGACTTTTGTCTTTTGGATGTAAGGCTCTACAAAGCCATGTACTGCAAACAACTTTCAATAAATAACGGCGTTGATTCTTGAATTAAGCGCCGCCGTGTAAAAGTTGAATGAAAATGAAAATAATTTTATTTATATAAATTTTCATTATTCACTAGCGGCAAGAGCCCTTGCACTAGGTGTGAACCCGTATTGCTGGATACCCCGCTCATCCACCAATACAAGTAAATTTAACAAAAGTAATAACATATACCTAGACAAGTTGACTGTCCGCTTCGGAAGGTGTTTTAGAACGTGGTTACTTTAGCAGTTAGTTGAACTATTCGGAGGAATTTATTTGTCAATCATACAAAAGTATTCAAAATGTCTCATTATCTTTGGGTTATGATTGTGATTTACATTTTTAAACTAGGAGATACTTAACTTAGAATATATAATATGATATAGTCTACTATATCAAAATTTCCCTAAAATGCGAACTTGCGAAGCGCTGAGCAACAGTATTGTTAGGGTGTGTGCAGACAGTTTATCTATATGTGCACGAATACAACATGAGATTCGTACGAACAACGAATTAGGTCAATTATTCGAGATGATAATTAAAATGTCTTTTTTTATTGCTGTTGTGTACTAATTTGGAGCGTTAAATTTAATTATGATGCAATGGATAGATAATAATTACATAAACAAACGTTATACAACCTTTTAATGTCAGAAACTCTTAAAACGTAAGTTAATTATACAATAAAAAAAATTGTCGTCTTTATATGATTCTTTGGCGAGATAACCGTCATTACAAATAATTTTACGGAATGCGCAGTGTAATGTTTGCTTTCACTAGTAGTATGTGAATTGTTCGCCTACAATATTTTTTCGGTGCTTGGCACATGGTGACAAATATGTAGTTGTTTTGAATGCACTGACGCATTACAATTCAAATGAAGCTTTTTAATAACGATAATATATAGCGCTAGCGACTCTGTTCGTCAAAATTAACAAAGACAGTACAACAGTGTGTAGCTTCACTACACTAGAAATGAAATACTGTAATCATCATCCTCCTTCCCTTATCCCACTTTAAGTAGGGTCGGCACAACATGTTACAAACATGTTGTTACATGATTTGGCTATGTATTTTGCGACATCTCGGTAAGAAATGAGAGTGGTCAATTCTACTCAGCCGGATACCACACGGCGGACAAATGAAATACTGTAGTAAATATAAATATTTAGCAAAAGTACACACACGGTTCATCCACCCCATCAGTAAGTAAGTAACTTAATACTTTTATTATGGGTAACAGCCAACTGGTAAATATACTACTGATATAATAATAAATAAATACATAAAGACAGCCAGACTCTAAGAACCAACAAATTGTTTTAATAAAATGTTGGCCTTGAGCGGGAATAGAACCTGCAAACCCCGGAAACAATGGGTCACTGCCATCTGCGCCAACAGACCAATCGTGTTGTTTACGAATAACGGACAACTGGTAGATATATTACATATATAAGTTTAAATACATACTTAAATACAAAAAACACTCAGGCTCGAAGAACCAACAATTTGTTAATAGAAAATGTTGGCCCTCGGCGGGAATCGAACCCGCGACCCGCGAAGCTGCAGGCAGGGACCACAACCCAACTAACCCAGCGCCAACGGGCCAGTCGATATGTTTAGGATACGTCTAAGAGACGTATAAAGTAAGAGACGTTTAAATACATATTCACAAATTTGTATGTGCAACGAAAAACTTGTCGACTTCGCCATATAAGTTAGACAATCCAAATGCCTATTTAACATATAAAAACACATAAATCGACTTGTCAGCATATATACACCTGGTACGGATATAGAAACCAGCTCACGTCGAAAGTATCAGGTTCGTGTGACTAAAGTAAAATACTCATAACTAAGGATTGTGTATGATTTCGAAACTAGTCCTGATATTTACGACAATGTGAGTATAGTGAGTTTCTACGTATACGATTCTAACCTTTGGGCCGAATACGTTGAGGTAGGGCTTAAAAAAACGTTATATTTTTGTATTTCAAAATATATACAAGTTATATCTATCTTAAATTACTTACACGAAATTATTAATTAATAATAATAATTAATTTTTTATTTTTTTTTACAAAACAGTTAAAATGTTATATCGTTAAATATTTTAAATAATAAAGAAATTGAAGTTAAAGTTGATTGTTGTACAGCAATAGATTTTTTTTTGTTTCGTTACTGTTGTGTATATGCTTGTCGAAGCTGGTTAATCTATGCTAAAAAATGGTTGTCATACTTCAAACATGAGCTATTTTATATAAGAAGTTCATAACTCACTGTTACTAAATCTGTTATATTCTTTTTTAGGCTTTCTGAAAGTTCGAGTAATAGCTAAAAAAAAGAGCTATTAATTATCCCCATTTTCATCCCTTTACATCTTCGGCCCAATATTGTATGAAAGTGTATCAGTTTCCTTTTCAGTGAATATAGTCAAGTAATCTGTTTAGAGAAATCCGTTACTTATCTCTATTAATAATGATCATAACAAACGTCAACGCGTGTGGTTCACTAAGCTCGGGGTTGTTTATATATCCGTTCAGCCCACTACCACCCTCCCACGCCCTATTGTACGTGATCAAATCTTATTTCCATCAAAATTGTTTTGGCCTAGCGCCATGCCTTTGATAGTAACCAAAAGTACTTTTCAACGCTCTCTCATAGGATATTGCATAAAGCATCAGTTCATTGCAAATAACGGCGTTTTATGAAACTTCATAAGTACTTCGACACTCTAAAATCTATATTTTAGACTTCAAAACGAAAAAATAGATACAACTCTAAGCAATATCTTTAGTTTATTAATGTATCATCATAATCGTTAGAAAAACATTACTGTTTAAAAAAAATTACGAAGGTCTACTTATTCCTTTTTAAGATTCCTTTTTCAAATAGTTTTTATTTTATTTAATGCCTAAAATATATATATATATTGTCATCGTACATGTCTAAGTTGCATGCTGTGTCTGCCTATAAATGGCAATTGGTGTAAATTTATAACCTTAAGCTTTTTTTTATTTATATTTAAAATGCACACAATTCTGTTGGCGGACCTAATATAATAAATAAATAAATAAATAAATTCCTTCGATAGATATCTTTGCCAGCTAACCTATGAAGTTATACAATTTATAGTAAAGAAGTTTAGTTATGTTTATATGAAGTTTGAGGTAGCCTGTTTAGACCATGTGACTATCTAAGGACACGGGTTAAACCCGGGCAGGTAGCAATGAGTTTTTCTGTTACGACTTACGTGCATAATTGATATCGGTAATTTATCACACACTTTCGGTGAAGAAAAACATCGTGAGGATACAAAAAATCTCTACATAATTCTAAATACATATAAAACAATTGACCAAAATAATGTAAAAAAATATTTTTAAGCTCTAGAGCTCTAGTTTAGAGGTTCAAATGCTTTCAATTCTTTAATTAAATTGTAAATAAGATGTACGATATAATGATAATATTACACGTTTGTTGACATATACAAACGTCACGTCATACAAAGCAATAAGCTATAAGCGCAAGTAGTAGTATACAAGTATATTTTACTATAGAAAGGAGTAAGTGAATATTTTAAAATTGGTACGATTAATATTCGGAGGTCATTACCCTCTGGTGTGTCTGAGAGTAATCCATCATAAAGATTTCCTCTTTGGTTGCTCTGTTACGACGCTAAATTAAGCGTATGACTGTCTCTAATGACGGAAATATTATGCGAGAGACACAGAGTAAAAAATTATGAAACATAGCTACCTTATTCAATTACATAATGTCATACTAGCCGCAATGCCAGAGTGTAATGTAAGTGGGTATGATCTACACAGAATGTAAGTTACTTAAGTAAGCGTTAGTTCAATTTGCTACAATAATTATTGCGCTGTTATAATAAAAAAATATCTTTATCCTCTTCTCTCCCTAAACTTTAGCTCACTCGTAAGCTACTTCAATGCTGATGTGCGAGTTTTATATGTCCAAGAAATTATAGGCAAGTCGAATATCACTAGAGAGTTCCTTACGATATTTTCTTTCAAAGAAAAGCGTATCATGAGTTGGAAATAAAAATTTGATTTAGCAAGGGTCTAAATTCTAACGCTCTTGTCGTCCGGCCATCAATCGGAGTTAAGAGGTTACTATTTATTTCATTATTATCCAAGCCTTGAAAACTCGTAAATGGATGACTGCGAAACCCAGATTGTATTATAGACCAATTTACAAAATTTAAAGCAACTTTGTCATGTATATTTGATAAAATTTCACTTTAAAAAATAGTAAGAATGTTAATAAAAATAAATCAATTTATGTTTGTTATTTAAATTGAATATTAAACTATTTTAATTGTATAATTTATGAGTAGTTAGAGTATTAAATATAATAACAGTATTCGATAGATTTAGAACTTTATCACTGATTTCGAAAGTGTTTTTAGTTTTTTGAGTTTCAGATGCACACCTGTACATACTATGATAGTAGCAGGTGTCATAGGCTTAGAAGCGCAACCTAATTTCAGTATATTTTGTATATACCGAACTCGTTTCTGCTCACTAGTTCGTTTAGTGAAACAAGAATTAACAAAGAAACAGGTTTTCGGATTAATAATATTTATTACGTGGAGCCTATCCTCCTGGTGATGCTTCGGTTTCGGGGCGGAACGATCGTCGAGATTGTGGTGGTGGGTGTGTGTGCTGCTTGTGTGCGTTGTTGCTGGTGAATTGCGCCTTGGGGTGCATGTGGTGGCTTGTCCTGCATGTATAAGGTGCGCAGATTTTGCCTGCTTCATACACATTAGCTTTGCATGCATTCGCTCAACCCGTGCGGATTATAGCAAAGTAGTTAGCTCTGTTATATTGCTTGTAATATGGAATTCCGCAAAGTAACGCCTGCTTCTATAAATCATATAAGAATTTATTTTTCGTTAGTCTTTAACGACAGTTTACGCTTCCGGCTAGATCTGCGGTAGGTTAGACCAGTAGAACCGTTAAATGCCACATTCATAGGCTCAACAAGCATACCGTCATAGCAAATAATCTTTAAAAAGACAAACCAGTGGCTCGATGTTATGTGTCAGGAATATCAGATGTCGCAATGTCATTCATTGCTTGGCACGAATCGATTCGAGTATCGGTTATCTCTTCTTGCTATTTGCTTACGATAAATGATCGATGTCTATGCATTCGCTTTGTCACGTGTTTAATTACACTATCAGTGTTATACAACTTATTTGATATCTTATATTGATAATACTTTCATCTAGACTTTCAAGCGTTAGTAATCACTTTTGGTTTGTAGTTAAAATTGAAGAGGAAATTATAATAAAGCTTGACAAATTTAAACTACGAAAATTGAATTAAATGTCCTACAATCAGTCTTACTAAACTTAGAGAAGCTAATTTGAATACATACAAAAATTGTTATAGCACATCTATATTATAATTGCGAAAGTCTGTCAATCACCGGTTGACCAATTTTTATGAAACTCGGCACAATCAAAGCTTATACACCGGGTTACACAAAACAATTTTCTGTTATGTTATTTTCAGGAACATGGGAATAACATATTGCATTATTGAAGTTACCGGGACCATTATATTTAAATAATTGCGAACTAAACGACCGTAATAGTAGAAATAGGAAAAATCTAGTTTGAGGTTCTTTTGGCTTCTGAAATTTATTTTTAATTTTGAGCGATGAATCTAATTTATGTCTAATTTAAAAAAATTGTAGGAATAAATATTAATAGAGTTCGCAAAAACTATAGGGCACGCGTGTCTGGGCGTCGCTTTCGGTTCGCTGGGCATCGCGCAGGTGGCGAGTAACGGTCGGTATACAATGAAGCCGGTTGCGGACAGGGGACAGGCACATTTGCGACCGTCTTAACGGCCTTTAAGGCATCTTGTATTACGTTCGGTAACTACGCCCTAATAGGTGTGCGTTGAACTGTTGATTCAACTTGAAATAGGGTGAGCGTTTCAGTAAGTACCATTTTTGTTCGTGAAGCGGTTTGAACTTCGTACGTGACTACTTTGTAAGACGTTAAACTGGTGATTTTATCTGAATCACGAAAAGTCATGATAGCAGTTTTGTAAGCAAGTTTGACATATTAAGACTTTTATTTACTACTTGGTTGAGTTGTCACATTAAATTGAAAACTTTGGTCATAAATGATTTTACATTCCATAAACTTTATATTGGCTTTATGTTTCGATTTTTAAGGTCATTAATTTCTTGCTTCAATTAAATGGTTGAATATATACTATTTAATTATTATTTATTATTATTTTTCTTGGTCCGGACTTGAAATACACTTTTTTCACCTAAGAGCTACCTAATATGACGATTCAAACGAATTGATTACGTTTCAAAAACTTTTTAAAAGGTAATAAGATAAACGGTTATCCAAGCCGGACCCACTTTCTGTCTATTTGCTTATCTACTTCGTATAGGCGGGCCTGTCCATCTTTACGCACTCACTTCTATTACTGAAACAAGGTCAAGTCCTATAATTTTTGGACAAAAATCCTATGACTATTCTATAACTTATTGGAAACTCTTGGGATATGTTAACCTGTAAAACAAAGTTCCAATTCTTCTCTGAAGAAAACAGATAAGGCCTTTACTTTACTACTTTAGTGGGTGAGTAACAGGCCTTACTTTTTTTTAATGGGAAGCAAAGTTGTGACTCAAAGTATTTGAACATTTGAAAAATTTGATGGGTGTATTTAGCTTATTTAGAAAATGAATTTACTATAAAAATCGATGACGATCGCCTGTCTGCCATACTTAAAACGATCATGCAAGTTACATGAAGTCAACAATAGGGTGGCTCACCCTTCTATGTGGGACTCGTTTTACGGCTTTTAATAATTTGGTTTGTAAGCTGCACTGATTGTTGCCCACAGCTGCTCGCGGCAGAAAGATTAACGGCAATAAATCACCATTTTTTTCTACAAAGCGTTGTTAACATAGGTGAGAGTTCGTTTACGATAAATTCGTGATCATGTAAACACCTTGCTCTACCAAATATTTTTAGAGCGAAATATTTTAAATTTATTTACGTAGTTGTAAAGCACAAACGAAGTTACGAGAGTATAATTTATTAGCTGGTAAATACTTTTGTAACGGCAGCATTGCATTTAGTTTCCAATGAAGAACTAATTTATATGAGAAATTTGTAATGAATTATACTCTTAAACTATAATAAGAATGTTCAATTCTGGCAGGTAACTTATTTAAACTGAATATAAGGAAGTCGTCGAAAACAATTTAATAAAACTGTAATGCAGTAAACGTGACTTAATGGATCGTTAATAATGAAGGTTGATCAAAAAATATATATATATATTTTTTAATTTTGAGCCTTCAATAGAATAGCTACATTTAGCTGTTGATTTTATATTTTTACGACCATAATTGGCCAATAAGTGATCGTTTAAATCGTCTGCCAAAACCAGTAAAGGCGACTCGCAAGTGACAGGGTTCGTTCACCGCAGTAGTTGGACCACGAATAAATCATGTAAACCTGAACTGGCAAATACTGACGTAACTTAATGGACTAAGACAAATGACCTGGTTACGTGTGAAAGACAATTATTATAACCGTTATAACTTGCGATACTCGGCGAACTCTGTAGTATAGCACTTGAAATCGCATCGTTCAAAATAGGTTTCGGTTCTAAACTGGAAAGGGACGATTAATGTATTTTTATACTGTAGGTATTATTTCTCAATAAAATATTACCTGATGAATGCAGTACTAATGTAGACAATTTATTCAATAGATAATTAATGAAAAAGAATTAACGATAAACGCTATGAATTGTGCATATTTAATAGCCCCTGTACAAGCACAGCTGTAAAATGCACGCTTGGAAAACACGAAGTTTCTATAAACATTGCTTTGGGAAAGTCAGAGAATACTAAATGTATAAATGCTTCATAACTTGTGCACAATTGCTCTTGGTATGCGTAAATAAAATAATTGTAATTGTTATTACTTAATAGACATTACTAGGCATTTGATGGTTCTTAGGTATCGGTTCGAAAGTTTGCTTCGCCGACAATAGATCGCAGGTTAAATTTTTGTATTGTAAATTGCTTTACGTATGATAATGCGAATGTCACAAAAATATAAGAAGATATCGCAAAGAATCTATTTTCTTTTATTGGTTTGTGCTTGACCGTTACCTTACTTGAGGCTAGGTAAAGTTATAGTCTAAGATACAAGCCATAAAACCTAAAAGGAACTGAGAGGGGCACTTTAACGGTTTCTACACAGTATTCCACCTATAAATGCTTTTGGTTAAATAGTTTCGACGGTAAATTGTAACTAGCCACAGCAAAAGCAACCTATCATTAGTCCTAACTAAACAAACATTAGAAAAATAGAAATTGCATCTTTTGGGTATATAGAATCCAGACCTTTCAGTAATAATACTGCTCACCAACAACGACGCAACGAAGGTTCTCCGAAGTGCTATATGTTAAAAATATTTGTAGAGACTTCACAATGTTGCATGATTTAATTTTATTTCCTTCGTGTGGCTAAATTAAAAAAAATAGACATGACATAATATTACACATTCCATTTTAGAGCTACGATCGTTCTCACGAAATGTTATACTTTTAATAAAGGTATGTTACTGGCAGGTGTGACTTGTAATATTTCGAGTAGATGAACTCGACATCTTATATAGAGGGGAGTATTTTAAATTTTACATCTGGCTTTGCAATTTATTTATCTTTATATATAAAAGAGAAAGTCTGTATGGATGTTTCTTATAGACTACGTATCGACTGAACTAATTTTATGTAGAGACCGTCTATACTCACGTCTTATTGTATCGGGTTAGCCCGACTACTTTCGAGCCTATCGGGGTACTTATTTATTAGCTCTTAACACATTATCGCGGCAGTAACTGCTGATTTTAATGGAATTTTCGGATCTTGAATGGATATTTAAATTGACGGACTTGATAATCCTGTGAAGTTTATTGACGATTGGTGGTTTTTTTTCAACTATCAATGACAGTCTTGTTTCAAAACCACTTTAAACAAAGGCAACCGTGGCTTGATCCTAGTTTTATATAAAGTACAACGGACATTTTTTTACAATAATATACTTATGGTAGGGCAGTATCAAACTTTCTACGTGGACAGGACAGGACTCTGGACATGAATAGAGGCCCCGAAATTAACACATTTAATATTTTGGAATAGTAATAAACTTAGTATATGTATCTGGTTTTGCATGTCAGAGCCAATAAATTTAATTTTTTCCGTTGTTATGGCACGTATTATTCAAATATGCTTGATTCAGACAGGATTTTTCTAAGCTATTCGGAATCATCAATTTGAGATGTTGCTAATAGCAAGCTGACAAGAACTCGGTTACTAAAGTTAGATACTGTTAAACTGTATAAATAAAATGAGTTTTGTGTGCAGAAAAATTAGAAAATTCAGGAATACATTAATATAGCAATTATAAAGGAAAACAGATGGGAAAAAGATGGTGCAGAAAGGTAACCATCGTTATTTCAGAGTTCGACGGGATACAAAACATTCCTTTCACTGTACTAAATCTAAAATACATATAAATTTTAACATAGCATATATTAAAAACTTATAATCGAATTGACACTTCTTTTGTAGAAGATTCAGTATTTATCCCTACTAAAGTGCAACCACTCTTCTTATCTAAAACATTTATGATAGAGGTTTTCACCTTAGCGTTATCAACTACGGACTTTAAATGATTCATGATAAGCAGTATCACGTTATTGTGTAAAATGTAAAGTGAAATATGATGCGCTATGGCCACGCGACGCTAGCAATTTTCACTATCTTTGATAGCGCATGCAATAATTGTTTTAGTGTATTTTCAATGTAAAAAATAAAGTACCTTATTACGCCAACGCAGATAACGTATTTATATACGTTATCTGCATTGGAAGAATTATTTCTTCGTGACATTTACATTGAGACTGAAATATAAAATTTCTTCAATTAGGTTGCTTCATATATATACATTTTTTATTTAACATTTTACCATGTGGGACTTCTGCTTTGAAACAACTAAACCGCTATATGAAACGGGGAGAACACATCTATTACATCTAAGTAGTTACTTTAACTAAATCCTAAGAATGTTTAATATTTAATGCCTGATTCTAATTTATGATTTAATTGTATTGATCGGCTATAAATAAGTTCTTCGTACAGCAGCTCACTATTTTATTTTCGCTAAGCCATAAATTATTAAGTTATAAATCTTTATTAATTTCATATTTATACCGTAGTTGACTTATACACTTAATCAATTCAATAATCACTCACTAGCACTAATAAAGAAGTAGTCGCAGCAATATTTAAAAAAATTGCACTGAAATAATTCGGCTTTCGTGCAATATCGCACGAAATATATTAAAGGTTACTTACTGAAAAAAATTAAGACAAACGCGTGATAAAGCACAATTTTATATTTTCCTTAACAACTTCTGAATTATAAAGTGAACGCCCAACGAAATCAACTTGCATGCCTGAATTCCAAATGAACTGATCGGACCAGGGCCTTGCAATTTCCATGAGACTTGAGAGCGGTCCTTTTCAACATACTCGCCCTTTAAAACGACGCTTTGCGACAATGACATACATTATCAAACAGAATTTCAACGAGATCAATTAAAATAATGCGTTTTTAGAACTGCGATTGCAACGGGCTTTCTAAATTAAATATCTGGATGGGTTGTTTACATAATTACATTCATATAACTGGTCTGCATTCTTCGACAAATAAACAAAAAAAAAGGATTGCATTGGTATTGCCATCCAAAAAGACCTAGATAAATTCTAATGTCCAAATCACGTTGATAGATAGATAAAATAATTACAGTTCACAGAGTAAATAAGAAAATAAATTTTAGAAAAATACAGTGGTGTGATAAAATCCAATATCAAAAACATTAAAAAGAGTCAGCTACTATATCGCTGTTTCTACAAAATTATAATTCGTCATACGATTAGATGAAAATAGAGTGCCGTGTGGTATCCGGCAGAATAGAATAGACCACCCTTCCTTCTTACCGAGGCGTCGTAAGAGGCGACTAAGGTATGTGCCGTGTGGTATCCGGCTGCATAGAATAGACCACCCTCATTTCTTACCGAGGAGTCGTAAAAGGCGACTAAGGTAAGTTGACGTCAGGCAGGTGGCCGGTCGTAAAATACGTAGCCAAATCATGTGACAACATGTTAGTAACATGTGCCGATCCCACTTAGAGTGGGGTAAGGGCAGGAGAATGATGATCAGATGAAAATAGAGTAAAAAATTACCGATAAAACAAAGACCTACGCTAAACTCAATTTCTATTGAGAATTGAGAAGCGTAAATGCTTATATTTGTCGTGTGCAGTAAAACGTAACGTAACGTGATGTAGTAAAACGTGTTGAATAGATAAGATAAGACAACGTCTATAATGATTGTGAAATGGTGTATATTTAAGCAATTTAATGGAACAATAAACATCAGGTATCGGAGACTGATTACCTAAAAAAATAATCAAAATATGTTACGCTGTGTATGTAGTTTTATTTTTATCTTTATGGCAGGATATAACGATGGAAGAACTTCATTAATATCCTGTGTCTATAAAATTGCCATGTCGGACAACGTCATCATTTCAAGGATGTAATACAAAAAATTAAATCAGACTGAAGGCACATGTCTAACGAAATATAAGTTTTATTTTAGCTATTATAATGTTGATTTTTTTTTTAGTTATTGTTAGAAGTATTTTGGTCGATGTACTTTATTATGTATTTTTTATTCGAATGTTTAATGGTGACATAATCTTCAATAACTATATAAATTTTTAAATCATACTATTTTTTTTAAATTATAGTTTTCTTTAAATGATCGACCATTTGGTAGTTTAGATTAGGTTTTCAAACTTTATATTGGCCCATAATATTAAGAGGCTGTTTTATATTCAATACATTGCGTATTGTTATAGAAGTTATTAATTCTAAATCAATTAATTTAAATTGAAAATTGAATCGTATGTTTTCTGCTTTATCTATTCTGCTCTGAAAAATGTTATAACTCGTGCTCTATCATACATATGTATAAAGCCAGTGTGGTAAATGAGGCGATAAAAAGAATTTGGTAAGAGATAATTGTATGCAATAGAATTTCTTAAATAGTTATTATGTTACAAAAAAACAAAAATATATTCATGGATAAAATCCTTCAATATTGTGAAGAGTTGATTTTTAATTATACAAATTTGGCTAGAAACAGCACGCAAGTAATCATTTCCGGTTTAAACAGATTCATTTACAACTTTGCAGTGACGTGAGAAACACATTCACACCTGAATGTTTCGAATTCATATTATTGTGAAGACAGACAGGGGAAGATTGATAGACAACAGAAGTCCTTGCATTCTCACTTAGAAACTGTCGAACAAAAAATACTTTACAGCAACGGAAATAGTTTAGGGAGCGTCAGGAAACAATTAATAAACTTTACATAAGAATAATTGAATAGGTGTGTATACATTAATTTTAGCTATACATTTACTCTGGGCAATGGCAAAATACGGAACAATTGCTTATGTAATCTTCGATAGTCCCACGCTGCGCGTGCACCGTTGCGCCATTGTGCCCAAAAAATCTGAATAATGGTGTTTTTTCCTTTTGTTCCTTGTTAAAAAAAATTTCGTAAGCTCGGACAATGGGGCATGATAAAATTTCGTGACAACGTTCAGTAATAAATAAAACGAGAAACTTCCATGAGATTGATAGCACGTGATAATCGATAAGTTTTGAAATCTTTTATCATTTTGAATGTATCTTATGTAATTACTGCATTTTTAATAATTTTCAGAAATATTGACTTAGTAGATTGTTGTCTGCGTTATGCGAAACTAAGTTAATATGTTATTTAACCGAATCATATATTGATTAGATAAAATTGATTCAGTTGAATAGTTTTTTATTACACTCGACTAAACAATAATAGCGCAAAATGAGACATATTTGCATCTTTGTGACATTGGCGTCGTTGAAGTGCTGTAGTACGAACAACTACTTCAAAGATAGCAAACATTCGATTCGCTTCTCGCGAACAAATATATTTGAAATTTTTAAAAATTAAGTGATGTCGCATCATTCATGTAACAACTTCACGCATTTCCTTTCTTCCTTCCTTTACGATAAAGTACGCCGTGTGGTTTAGTTGAACAAAAGACAGGACTTCCGATCAGCTGCCACGCACCCCTGTTTTTTATTTGGCTTCGTCAAAATTGACTGTAGTTAGTCACGTTATCAATAATTATTATTGATTATCATCTTAAATGTATTAATTTTGTAATTTAAAAATATTTTAGGTTTAGGCCACTAAAATTCCTGATGGAAAGGGTTCGTATGTAGCCTACAGCACAAGGAAATTGCATAGTAATTTCATACACAACGAATGAAATTACAGACAATTGCGCTACGGAAACAATTGTGGTCAAATATGGAGTATTCAATTTATGAAAAAATTGTAGTAACTCCGCTAATACTTCGAGTAAAGAACAAATTAAAATTTAATCTTACGAATGCAAAGTTTCGTGAAAAGTTCGAATGGCGATAGTACAATTATTGCGCTCTAGTTACTAGTTACCAGACCTACAATGGTTTTGACGATTTGGTTATATTCTACTTATAAATAGGTGGGGATTATAGCCAATGCTTTACGAAAATTTGTCTATAAAATAAACCAGTTTTCTCCTATACTTAGTAGCTACATGTATTATCTAAAACATGAGTTTTCAAACTTAGAATTTTAGCGTTTGTGATGCATTATATGTTTTAAACGGGAAGGGTATGTCGAATTTGTTACAAACGAATTGCCGAAATAGTGCATCACAAGGCTCGTCGCACACATTATTGAATTCTTCACGGCTTACCGAACCCCATACCAATGGGGTACCACGATCAAGATAAAAAATTTAAAACCCTGTTTTTGATAATGTTAAAAATAATCTCATGTTAAATTTAATTGTCTCTACTGACTGAACATAAATAGATACGCTGAACACTAACTAAGGTACAATAAGTATTGCTTTGCCTTAATTTCGCATAAAAAAGTATTTCAATCTACGCCTTAAAATTGGGAATCAAAATTGGCATTTATAATAGTTAAAATAATAATAAAGTTTTAATACCTCGGAATTCGACATATCGAAAGCAATAACGAACAGTATGAAGAATGGAAGTTCTTAGGAATACCGAATGCAGCTAATATAATTACACGAAATCGTTCCAAACCTGTGTATGAAGTGATGATTGATTATAAACATTGTATTTTATACAACATCGCAATCTTTATAAATTTCTTCATAGCTATGAGTCACGTCGTTTTATTTGGAGTATGTTATTTACGAAACCGTTCAAGTTCATTGAAAGGAAAGTTTGAATTTTATGCATTTCAAGAATTAGTTTGGTCGAAGAGTTAATACATTCCAGCATCCAGTCTGGCCCCGGCCGTTGTTTTAGACGCCAGCGTATAATTAGCGTGGGTTTTTAAAGGTCATTGTCACAGCCTCGCCTCCGGTTACATAGATCAGAAATAAAATCAGCCTATTGTTCTATACTTCTCAACGCACCTATTGTTGATCGACTATGCAATACAAAAGATATTATAGAGTATTATAATTACAATAATCTATTAGATAGGAGGTTACCATGACGTAATAATAGTATATATTATATTGCTACAGGTTTTTTAAGTCAATTAAGTAGTTATTTCTTATATCCTGTTATAGACGTTAAATTCAATCTTTTATTAAAAATTTGAATTTTAATAAATGTCTTTAAAACCAGATTAAAACTATTATTTAGAAATTTTGTTTAAGAGGACTGTAAGAGTGAATTAATTTTCTTTCCACTTCCGTCTTTTACAAATAAATAAATAAAATAAAATAAATCTTTTTTTTATTAAATAAAATTGCTTAATTTTCTAACGTAGCAGAGATTTCATTCAAACAGCCATTGATGCTTAATGCATATTTTGTACATACATTTTACAAGAACAAAGTAAGAATATTTTACCATGGCTTTGTACTTAGCAAACGCAGATCCATGATTGTTATTTAAATAAGTATCCGGCCGGAAGACGAAATAGCGTATAAAAGATAATAGAATGGTGAGATCGTGTAGGTAACAAATATGATTTATAATTTAAGGTTATCTAGAATAAATGGAGCTTAGTGAATAACTATTATTTAAAAAAAAAAACTATAACAGAAACCTTAAATAAGGAAACTATATCTAAAGTCTTATATCTTAGTATCTAATGGGAATTAATATATTGAATTTTATCACACTTCACTAAATTTATAAGCTTATAATTAACCATGACGACAATAAAAGAATTTAATAAGGTCGTGAAAATGTTTTTGTGGGTACCTCTTTAAGTACTTATCTGTATTTGTATGTTACTCAACCAGTAGATCAATGGGTAGAAGAAAAGGGTAAGTATATTTCCATGCACTCATAAGTCTCATTTGAATTGTTATTTTTTAGTAGATGTTCGGGCAATTTTTGCTGGGCAAGGGTAGTCGGGGCTTGTTGCACCTGAGACGGTGCGGGTGGACTTTTGTATTAATATATATAAAATATAAAAGAGACAGTATGTATTTAAATTCTGTATGTTACAATATGGGACCTACATATACCTATTGAATAAAAATTAAATTACATAAAGAATAGAAAAAAAAAGAATTACAGAACACAAACATGATTATTTGAATTTGAAATCGGTAATAAATTAACCTTCACTAAACCAATTAACAATAGTCATAACTTCATAAAACTTCGATGATAAAGTACAAAGCTTTCAAACGACACCGACGATTGCGACAGTCATTATTCATTAGTATTGTCTTTAGTGGTATCTATAATTAACACGTTCTACTTAACCTTGTTTATTTGTAAAATCAGCTATCAACCAATGCAAGGAATGATTGATGATTTTTTTTTTATCGTTTATTGTAAATACATTAAACTATATAAAAAATAAAAAATCCGTGACGGCGAACCGTCCTTTACATTGAGTATTACACTTTGTATTACTCTTGTAAACAGATGTACATCATCATTCTCCTGCCCTTATCTCACTCTAAGTGGGGTCGGCCCAACATTTTACAAACATGTTGTCACATGATTTGGCTAAGTATTTTACGACCGGCCGCCTGCCTCACGTCAACTTACCTTAGTCGCCATTTACGACACCTCGGTAAGGAAATGAGGGTGGTCTATTCTATGTAGCCGGATACCACACGGCACATACCTTAGTCGCCTCATACGACACCTCGGTAAGAACGTAGGGTGGTCTATTATATTCTGCCGGATACCACACGGCGTTATAAACAGATGTACATAAATATTTTATTTAAAATAATACCAGAAACAAGTAGTGGCTATTGTTTCTTTCCGTTTAAACAGTATTGAAGCAGATATCGGTGACTGAATGTTTGTCTATTAATACTTTTTGCAGAGGAAATTTATTTCACTTATTAAAAAAAATGCAATTTGCAAATAAAGACAATTGAACAAGATTTACCTCAATTAAAATCATTGCTAATAATATATTTTATTGATGAATACAACAGATTGCATTAGAATCGGCTACCTGGCCGGGTTTTTTCTCAGAATTTATTGAAATACAAACAGTTCTGTTCCCTTTTCAGTGGTTCACACAATATCGAAGGAGAGGGGTGAGCATCTCAAGTGTAGTTTTTGTCTCCTCTTGAATTTCTAGTGGGCAATAATAGGACCCTAAAATAAACTTTAGTACCGTAAAAAAGGTCATCAACAAACCTTCAATTCATTTACACATATATGTACATAAATATATCTTAATTTATGAATGGGTACTAGTATTTTCCGTCACCTAACTATTTATCAAGATCAAAAATAAAATATTTTTTTCTGTTAAGTAGATGTTCGGCTACGCGTTGCTGTGGCTCAGTCTGGTTTCGAAATCCCCTCGAAAGAGAACTCAACAATTTTTAAAAATGCTCCGATCGCTACCAAACTTTACAGGATCATCCGTGGAATTATTCTATATATTGTCTGAAAATTTCATTAAAATCGGTCCAGCCGTTTCGTAGTCTAGTACAAACATAAATTTTTATATATTAGATTATTTTTTAATCTGCGTTCGATATATGAAAATGGTGTTAAGCATCACATATGCCTAGTTGGCCATAAATTATACAATAAAATGTCAGCAAAAATAGCAGCATGACATTATTGCGTTGAAATATCCCAACACTAACTATTGTAAGCCTTTCAAAAGGTATTATTTTCGCAACTTAGCCGCGTATAAACACATTAGGTAAGTATAAAATCGTATTTAAGCTGGGGTTCAAATTACAAGACGGAGACTTGCTTAATACGGAGCGACTGCAGATATTCAATAGCTTGCATAACTATATCGGTTTGGTATAAGGAAAGCCTGTGTGACTGCGGGGACGAAAGGAGACACCTCTGACACTGTGGCATAAGGTGATCGGTGATTTGATCAACAAGGTATTGACATAGAATATGAAAGGCGCAATGAAATACTCTAAGCTACTCCGGCTACACGTTGCTTTGTCTGTCTTTTTCAATTTCCTCTTTCCTAATATTTTGGCGCGTGTTATTTTAATTTTCAGCTATTATTTAGCTGTGATAGCACAGCGGTGAAACTGTGCAACTCTTTTAAGGGTTTACGGGTTTAAACCCAGGGCGGGGACCACTAAGGTTTTCGGTTAAAAATTATGTGTCTCATTGATAATTGAATATCATCATACGCTTTTCGGTGGAAGAAAAAATATTGAGGAATTTTACATATCAACTTGCAACTTGCTAGATTTTAACTCCAATCATTCTCTCAAAAATCGGATAGAGGAGGCTTATGCCTAACAGTGAGATAGTAACAGGCTTTTAACTCTTCAACTTTACTTTTATTTTAATTTTGGCTACAACTTTAAAGATATCCATTTAAATTATATGATGTACATGAGCATAACGTTAAGCATGAATTGCTTAAAATTTTAAGATAGGTTAGGTATAATACTGAATCCGTTTGTTTAGCTTTCAAAATACCGTATGTACTTGACCATTTTTTTTCAAGCATCTACTATTCAGTTTCTTAATGTTATCTGAAGAAAATGGTTAAAATATTTAAGAGTTAACCGATAAATAATTTGATAGTAGTTCCTAAAACGGCAACTAAAAGCAGTATTTATCATGGGCCCTTATTAATCTGCGAGTACCCTCAATATCTGATTAACGTGAAAGACCCGTATCACTAACAAGTCCCTGATTATGACAGACGGTTCCAATGTAGAATCCAGACATGTCGACACTTAACTAATATTAATGATATGGTTTCATTTTTTTCGGGAAACTTTCTGTTGCTTACATGTATAAACTTATAATCTATGGTACGGTATAAAGATAAATGTAATCGCAAATTTCGGTCTCATTATTGTGTAAGGGGTAATTACTTAAATAATCTATTTATAACTAGATATATGAGCAAAACATAGTAGGACCGAAGACTTAATTAACTTCCTTGATAAATAGAGGAATTAGTATGCGCCTTTTTCACAATTGCCATTTTCTAAGAAAAGTAATAAATGTCATAAAACATCATTAACAAAAATAAATTTTATCATGTAAGTGTCATAAAACTAGTTCGTTATTCCTTCAAACATCATTAAACAACAACGTAAGTCTAATTTTGTAGGATGCAGGTTAGGTTTTCCTAATAAAGACGAAAACTGGTTTCTACAGTGTCATATAAAATTTTCCTTTTTATAGGTATTGCATGTGGCTCTTTCACACTTATGTCATTACTTAGATATCTGAAGCAATGAACCCTTAACCCATCAAAGATGATGTATTTTATAGCATCATTTTACAAAAAATAACTTGTTCAAGCAGTTCATTACATTTAGGCAATCATTAGATTTAATCAATCATTTGATCATTAAATTAAATTAAATTTTAACATTTCGTATACAAATACAGCCTTGTGTATACTTATAAACAGTAAGCAAGAACTTTTAGCATTAATAAACAAAGGCAGATAGCGGTGTCTTACTGAGTTATCACAAACACTATCATCGGCCCATCTAAGATACGGGCCACGGGAACTATAATTTACTCCATACAAAGTAGGGCACCATTGATTTATATGACAAAGTCACATCCTCTATCATTATCCGGTTTCGGAGATCTGAAACGCCGCCGGTCTTCAAAATTATAGGATGTTTTTAATATATTAAATGTCAGTTTTATGCTAGGAAAAAGTAAGTTTTTAGTTGTTATGTGTGTCTAATTAAAAATTTTCTGACCCTACTGTTAATCTTATCTAGATAAAAAAAAATTGTTTTCGCGCTTTTAAACGTGGCCTATGGACCAATGGTACCTGTGCCATTCATCTTCTATGAACACTTTTTTCGGATAAACGATCTCCAAGTTTTGCTTTCTGACTATCATGTTTAAATTGTTACGTGCTTGCATCATAGTGCACCATTATTACGTGCTATATCATATAAAGGCGTATGAATCGTTATACTGTCATAAGTCGGTCGCCAAAGCCTTTGATGAACACGGTGCAATGTATGTCAGGTTGATTGTTAATAAGAAGAACTGGGGAGACGCTTGGGAAGGGGCCTCATGCTCTATTATATGACTACATTTCTCATATGTATGTCATACATGCGGAAGCGAGAAAAAGATTTCAAATATCACTAATCCGAAAGGGATATCTCACAAAAAAAACTTTCTCTCATATAAATACGGCTTCAAGTACTATGAGTTCTTTATTATTGCAACATCGAGATACATAGGTATTTAAACATTCAAATAAATAGTAACTCCAGTGGTAGAGCACTAAAAAGGTCTGTCTTTTTAAAACACCCGCGAACTGAGCAAACGTTTATGAACAAAATAAGGTTGCAAATGGCGTACGTAACCTTCTTTGGCGGGGAACTTTGTGATGTATCTTTTGTGATGTATCTTTACACAAGAGATAAATAAACCATGAGAAATTCAAGGCAGTTGAATGTGTTATTCTTTGTTTTGAATAATAGTGACACTTTTGGACTCAAACTTGATGATTATATTTAGCCATAAGAGTTACATACTACATATAGATTATTTTTTTTAGATAGATAATTAACCCAACTGTGTATCGGTGTCATTCAACATCTTAATACTAAATATTAAGAATGCGAGCGAAGAGTTTTGATGTGTACAATCGGTTACAAAATTAGTTTGTCACGTAGAAGTTGTTGTTTTTTTAATAATATTGGTACTAATGTTTTTTTACATAGTAATTTGTGGTCTCTGATAACATCCTTAGTCAACCTTTAATATTTCTACGTTTCTTTTCACAGCCAGCCGCTGTGTGGCGCCCACTCATCGTCGATAAAGAGGAAGGAACAAACAAACAAACAAGGGTCAGTGAAGCCGATAAATTTTTGCCCAATACGGGCTATGTTCACTTCTTTCGTAAGTAAACTGCATGCATGAACAATATAAGAAAATCTGCAACAAGTTTAACTAAAAATTACTAAAAAGTATTAAAAAACTATTTTTCAAAATTTTTTAGACTTTCTATTACGGTTCCAATGAGAGTGTGTTTATTTGGAATTTTGACACCAATGTTCGTATTTGTTTACAACCAAAACCCAAATTTTCATGCCAAAGTAATTGGAATTTAATTCAAATTGTGTACTGTGTAATTTTGTGAAGTAACGCCTATGGAAATAATTTAGGAAATCTTTAAATTAGGCTGCCATTACTCATTATGCCTTACTTTTTCACCATTTAAAATAACTTACTTATTTCAAAAAAGGAGGAAATATATTATATTAATGCAAGGTTAATAAACAATTTTCATTTTTATAGGCAAGAGTTTAAAAATTAAACGTTTATGTTATACTGCTCCATTTTAAAATTCATAAAGAAATTTCGTTTTTTATATGTTAAAAATTGTAATACCGTAATGGTAAAAATTAAATTTAAACTCCTTATCTCCTTGACTACTCGAACAAAGTATGATTAAATGCTTTTTTGGGGTCATAATACTATTTATAATTTCGCGAATGCTCTAAGCTTTAATTAAGTCCACGCTCCGAACTAGTTTCCGACAAAGAAAGTTGATAAAAGCTTTATCGTGCTTTGAACTGTGTTATAACTGTTTAAAGTCTCTTTCTTTATATTTTATTATAGTTCACTTGATTAGTGAATAACTACGTTACATGAATAAAATTCCATATTGTATTCTAATGTAAAAGTTATTTGTTTCTTCCTTACAGTATAAACATCTCCAGTAAACAAGATTTTTAAGTTACCAAACTAGAACTGACTTTTATTCCTATGTACCATTCATAAGTTTTATTTATCTATTTCCCGCTATCCTTGTTGCATACCTAACCTAACCTCTAGTATGTTAATCGTATGCAATTCAAGGCAGATAAGAGTTTATCTATGCATATATATGTAAATATATCTTGGATCGAACAACACCAACATATCGTCGACTAATTATCATAGATTAAGTGAATTCACAGTTTATGTCCAATAGCATTCAGTTAGCTCTTGTTGCTTATTATTGAGTGAAAATTTCTGCCTGGAAAATTTTCTATGCTCTTAGGTAGCATTATACGTATTCAATTGAATTCAAATAAATTAGATAATAATTTACCTATCTTTATAACTTGAAAGACGTTAGATTTATATCGATTATTATCACAATGATGTTGGTAACGATCGTTATCGCAAGACTTGCAGCGAATACCATTTGATCAACCACTTAGTGGTCGTCATCTTTTGCTCTACTACACGTGTAAATCACTTGTAGTTGTTTAATAATTAATATAGAAACCGAGGTTCGAGGTAACGTGAGTGTAGGATGGTTCCTATAAATATCGGAGATTACTGTTCATTGCTTGTAGTGATCTCTAATAGAAATATACATACTTTTATGTTGCACAGGTCCTTCACTACCTGCATTAAGTATTCTGTTATAATCCCTGTTAATGTCTGTTATAAATATATTAATAGCTATTTAATTTTTCCACACAACTAGCTAACATAAAATATTATACATACTAAGATTATAATCACGAATGTATATCTGTCTTTTTGTGTCTGTTAAGCTATCATGGCTTATCCGCTGTAGCATGAAACTTATGCACTTATAGGAGTAACTAACTAATTGAGGGTAACATATAATTTGACACGAAGTCGCGTACTTTTCATATAATATAGTGAATAAAGTAACAGATATATATTTGTTTAACTACTAAAGATTAATTAACTAAGAAAGAAACTAACTAAGAAATATACACGTTCACAAATCGACTGACTAAATAAATCGCAGTGTTTACTTTCACACCACGACCGGTGCGGTTCGTGAAGTGTTTAGACACATTGTTATGGTTACAGTAATGTCTCATCTGTTCTTTTTCAAGTTTAAGTGCTGACTTCGAACCGGTGTGATTTATAAATAAATGACGCCAAAAATAATATTATTTTTATTTAAAAAATGACACGTTAAGCAAATTTCCTGCACATATTATAAAACAAAGTCCTTTAAAGCTGTCTAACTGTGTGTAATCGATTTTCTCAAAATCTACTGAACGAATTTTAGTATGTTTTTTATTTAAAGATTGAGGAAGGTTTAGGTGAATATGAATTCCCGCGGGTTCGGGATTTTGTGATACTGATCAACATAGGCGAAGCCGTGGATATAACAATATTTTTCATATTATGAAATATAGACACTCGAGACAAGAAAAGGATGACGTAGCTTAAGGTGAACATAAAGCAGATAAGATTTGTGTATCTAATGTCATTTTGCTGAACTATATTATCAGAAGCGGAAATATTTCACATAAACCTTATTCTGAGAAGAAGTAAAATTAATATCTACTTATAAAACTAAAGGACATAAGTTTTTTTATAGAAAATTCATAAGTGCCTAATCAGCCTGCAAATTCTTTTAACGCGATCTCGCGCTGAGCCATCGTGGATATAAATATAGCACAATATAAATATATAAAACAAAAAATTAAAGTACATATGATTCCACTCACATCACATTTTGATACACACAAACAAATATAAACTCGGTATTTGTGACCTTTTAAGCCAAACAAGTATTAAATTTATCACAAAGCTGACCCCGTGTAACCTCAAATTCCGCTATATAGATTAGTGCCTGTTTAATATCAATGTAAACTCTTTATGCTTCATTCTTGTAGAAGCTTAAAATATCTAATAAGTTATTGCTCATATTTCAGCAGGAATGCTTGAACGTGGTGGTGATTCTTTGAAATTAATAACATGAACGCCAACCATTTGTACAACAAGGTAAAAGTGTAGAAATGCATTAGAAACATAAAAAGAGAGAAAGAATATGTGTGAGTGTGTGTGTGTGCGTGTGTGTGTGTGTGTGTGTGTGTGTGTGTGTGTGTGTGTGTGTGTGTGTTGTGAGTTGGTGAGAGACTAGTAGTATAAATTCGAGTCAGCTTATGGCGGTATGTCATAATAACATAAACAATAATTAGTAGCAATGTACTCGGTAAAACATGTCAAAATTTGCAATAGTCAGTTTCATTGTTAAACTCAAGATCTGTAGTCTGATATTGCACGTACATTTGTTCAGACATGATAAGCGGGTACACGATTATCATCACATGATAATAACTGGGATCGATAGTTTAAACGTGCTTCCTATACCACGTTGGAAAATTAGGAACCTATACTTAGTGATTAAAGACAGAATTGCCTCATAAACATAATATTGAAGTTATTATGGTGCAACTAGTCTAACTTAATCGAAAAAATCACATAAATACATGTTATGATATAGCATAAATATAAACAAGAGAATTATTAGCAACTATCATATATAATAGTAATGACTTTGTTTTCTTTTACTGAGTATTTTTTATTAAAGTAGGGCTTGCGCTCGAAACGCTCGCAAGAACTTGATAACGTAAACTAAAGGAATGCCATAAGCGCATTAAGATATGCAAGATGTTAAATGATATCAACATGACATCTTTTACCAGAATGGAATAAGAGAATGCTGTTAAGGACACTAGTAAACAATAAGGCACGATATCCACCAAAGCGGAGAGGAGAGGAGTTTTGAATACCAATCAGATATCGTCATTTCCACAGCTCTCCGCTTACCTTAAATAATAGTCAAATGATAGATCAAACATCCCAAGAGTTCGAAGGAACATTTAGGTTTAATTTACGTAAAATATAAACAAAGCACAAGTTTTTCTTTATAGAAAACTGATAGCTGCCAAGGTTTGAACCCGCGAGCCCTTCATAACAGATCGCGCATTTACTCAGCTATACGGTTTCGGCTTCAAATACTGGTATTTTAATTATTTAATCTTAAAAGGAAAATATGTCTAAATACGACTGATTTATACTAGGTACGTTCATAGATAACTTTAAGTCACCTGGCTTGTTACAGTGGTTTATTTTGTTTAGTCTATCGCCTATTAGACAAACTGGTTTAGGTATGAATATAGGATGTGTGCATAGGTAGTACATTCCATACACGATCGCTTATCTACACGTACTAATCATGCTTTCAAGTGTTACATAAATACTCTAACGGCCAACGTTGTGCGGCTCGTCTTCATCATCGGATGTTCTTGAAATTATCTCAGAAGTTTTTATGGTCTGCATTGGAATCTGGGTATTTTTTTTCCCAATGCGGGCTGCTCGAAAGCCCAAACAGGTTTTTAGATAGCGCTCAGTAATGCATCAACCTGGGACTTTTTGTAAAGTCAGCACGCTTAAGGAGTGCGGCGTAATGAGATTTCCAAATGATCATTTTATTTAATGTAAACGTAATTGTATAGTGATACAATACTCAGCTTACGTTGGTTCATACATACTTGTGTGTCTAAACAAAGTATCCGTGGTATGGTGCGATTTTTTACTTAAAATCCTATTCATTTATCAATATATCCTAGCATAGTTAATATATAATAATAAATTACAGTATTATAATAGGTCGAACAAACCTGTATATAATATAGTTCCTTGCTTTTATATATAATTATAGTTTGTTCCTTCCTAAGCTTACATTTGTTTGTTTTTTGTTGTACATACATGCTTCCCTATTTTAATATTTTATTACGACATACGATATAAATTGTCATGACTTATACAGTGTACATAGTTCTATACTAGAAAACCTTCATAATTATCTGCCTTTCTAGTCATCGGTGCAGGATAATCATTAAAATGGCTTAAACATTTGTATTTCTACTGAAACCATAGAAGTTTTTGAGGCTCCACTAAGAGTCCGAAATTCTCATGTAAACCGGAAATTGCAACCGTTTGTAAGAGGTACTAATTAATATCAGACTGAGCCACGTGGAAACGAGGCCGGGTAAGCTAGTTTGATATAATTGATAACGCTATTCCCTAAAATGCAAGCGACGAAAATATTTATACATTGTTAAGATAAACTGAATTATAAAAAGTTTGCTTATACATCATAATGCTATTTTTGATAATGATAACTTATACTCGAGCTATATATACAATTGTATTGTTTAAGGAGTTATTATTAATTTTTAATCAATGATTTATCAGATAAAAGTGTCAATTTAAGTATCAAATTTATTCATTTTATACATATCAGTAAATAATAACCATTTTTTTTAAATAATAAAGTAGTAAAAAACTAATCAAAATTTGGTAAAAGCGGTAGGCAAGTAAAGTATTATATTATAGGTACTTACGGACTGGTACTTTCTTTGGGTCATACTTCTCGACCAGCTCGTGTATCTTTTCTATTTTCGTTTGTGCAAATTTTGACCTCTCAGTTATTCCTTCTAGCTGCGAAGTCAGCTCACTGAAGATGTCTTCAGCAAGAAGAACCAGAGAGGCGAGCTGACGAAGTGCATTGCTAAGGGTACAGTTGGTCACAGCTTGAAGTTCCTCATCCGTGACTCTCGGTTTCCCGTTCTCATCTCGCAAACTCGTTCGTGAGAGAAACTTCGGTTCTACCACACGTTGCACGAAAGGCATCTCAACAGAAGTTCCCAAAAAACCTACAGCAGCTTATTCACCCATTCCTGAGGCGCGAATTTTACGTAATTCCGTCATCCATTCAATTCACCACACAAAAAAAGTCAGGTAACTGCCACTTTGAATCAACCGACATCCTTACCAGTAAACTTTCACTAACTTTACTTTGAACAAAAATAAGATTAAGTTTAGGTCCAGTGTTCGAAGTTGAAAACACTATTTCGTTCATGAAAATGAAAAAATAAAGTTAGTTAAAAACTTTTTATATTGACGAAATCCCGCCATTTTAATAACACAGCATAGACATCACTCAATAACCGAAGCTGCCGGCCGAATGAAAAGAAATAAATGAATGAAGCCGTTGTTCGGTGCTGCCACAGTTGGTAACTATTTTCCAACTTGAATAAGTCAAATTCCAGGTGTGTTTGTGTCTATTTAGGTAGTTTATCTGAGTATTTTCAACTAATTGCATTTTTTATCGTTTCTAGGTTTCTAGGTTATATCAAATGGTACTTTTCATATAACCCATTTGATACTGATTTCACACTTATATTAATACCGTTTTTTCTACTTCTTTCGTTTCTTGTTTCAAAATAAACTTAATGAACTATATGTATGTTACTATAGCTTTTTGATACGGTGAATAATTTTTAAAACACGTTCAAATCTCACAAGTTCCATTTTCTTTAAACCACGTAAATGTTATAAAATATGGTAACATTAATTATTTATTTATGCGCCATCTTTTGACAGCTGTTTAGACTACTTTAAGTTTCATGTAAGTGTCAATTTTTTGAAGATATTTTTACCAAGGCATAAATTGCTAAATCAATACACTTTAATGACAAAAATATATTTCGCAATTTTAATTTTTAAATTAACATGCGTCAAAAGCTTGATAACAATGGTACTGCGTAGCATCTGCGTAGCATTACTATGGCCAACAAGATGGCAGAACACATTTTGATACTTTAAAGAAGTACAGTGATGTATTGTTAGATGGCGTTTAAAAAATAGCTCAATTGTTATTCGAGAAGCACATCTTGCGGATGTTTATATAAAATTAAACGGTTATGTTAAATGTTTCGTATTACTTCTAGCTTACCAAAACACAGTATACTACTAATGCATTGTCATAGATTATTAATTATTTAAATAAATTATTTTAAGGGCATGAAATAAATAATGCATTTACATGTATGTATAAATATTTGCAGATAACGATAGTACCAAAAGAAATTCCTAAGTATACTTTTTATATATTCGTTTATAATTATTTTTAGATTGCTTATTTTTAATAACTATGTTTAACACCCCTCTCAGTGTAGCCTTACAGTACTTAAATGATTTTTATAAAATAATTAATATTTTTTCTATTTTTATTTATCAACGAAAATTTATCTTTAAAAATTACTTCCACTATAGCTCTATACAAATCATGCTTAAATACAATGAGGATATAGGATAACGAAAATATAGGATAAATAAACAGGTGTTTGCCCAAAAAAATATCGTTTTTATTATTTAACAAAGCATTTTTTTACAAAATTATTACATTCGTACGTATTATAAGTATTTACTACGTTAAATACTTGAAAACATTTGCATAGTATTCAACATTAATTTATTAGCAACGAACATCAATTGTGGACCAAAACCTATTTTAATAAATTACGATAACATTTTAATTTGTTGAAATCGTCTAAAATTATTTACTGATAATGAAGATTTCTAAATTCAAAAATACTAAAGCGTAAAGCGATGTATCGAGTGTCTGTTGTTTATAGACAACACAAAAAGAAATTTTGGTTTTGGTCTTATCAGACTTCAATCACAAATGCGAAGATATTAACTCGGAGACTTTACCAGCAATTTTATGGATTTCATTTGTATAAACTAATTATTTATAAATCTTCACTATTTCAACAAATATTTTGTATAGGTACAGGTGCTAAGCGAGTTACGCATATATTTTGTTATCTTTTAGTAACTAATCAAATAAATTATACTCGCGGTTATAGAAGAATGCATGGCAAATGGTTGCAGTGATGAAATTGTTACAGAAGCTAATACTAATAAATAACAATCACGACAGGAAACGTACCTATTAACAATAATGTCTAACAATATCTAAGTAGTCATATGGAAATATGGTTTAAGAGAAGTTAGTAACTACAATATCTATATAAATTAATTGTCCGTCTATCTGTAATACGAGTAAAATATCTGAACCTTTAAATAAATTTATATGATGTTGATTTATATGAATATTATAAACGTGACATTCTGTCTTTCTGGGCTTTTCTGTATCCCAATTACGCTTTCTTGGCTAATAACCCTTAGATATGTATATTGATATAATTTGCTAAGATTGTAGCTTGTACATCGCACTAACACATATGATTTCAATAATCCGTTTTCTTTATGGAACTAGGAATAAACTGATTTCATCATATTCACGTCTTAACATCGGCCCTTGGACACTAAAATAAAAGCCATATCGTAAAAAAGATCTTTTATGGGTGCCTGCTATTAAAATTAACCTAAGTTTTACTTGTTGTTGACAATCAACTGAAATTTTTCATACTATACTTCGGTGGCGTAGCTAGGGATTGAAAAGCCCTCGGGTGACAATACACTAGGGCCCCATCTATACTATTTAAATTTGTTTCGCATACTTCGTGTTCTGGATTTGAGGAACTTCAACAGGGGGGGTGGGCGTCCAGCTCAGAGGGCCACGGGGCACTACCCAGTCTAGCCCTCGGTTTACTGCATTTATATACTTATCATATATACAAGTGTAGATCAAATAACAAATATATATACTTGTCAGAGAGCGCGTGCCAATAAAACTCACCTGCGATATGTTAGAACCTATCTCTGCTGCTAAAGGTGATTCCACAAGGTTATTCGCTAATCTGAGTTGTCGATAGTCATTTGATCGTCACGTTCTTGGTTTGATATTTGAACGTCAAAATTTGTATATAGCGGTGTAGCTTTTTATTGTGAATAAATTTAAAAGTTTAGCATCGACTTTGTTGAATATAATGATTGCATTCTCGTGACTATTTGTGACGCAAATACAATAAACTTCGACGTGATAAGAAACTTAGTTGCTATTTAATTCAATTTAGTTGTGGAGGGTCGGTGTCGATTGTATTTTTTTTATATCTGATAATCCTGATATAGATTTGCGTTCACTACTGGCCAGAGAACTTTAACAATTTTTTATGTCCTATTGTCGCTGTTGTATCAACTTAAAGACCCGCAACATTATAGACGCGATGAGCTAACTGTGTCAAAATTGTACTACATTTTTTTAAATTAAGTTCAGAAAACTCGTACATCATTTTATTAACTTAATTATTTTTCAACTACCTGCGTCATTAATTGATTACAATAAGAACAATTTAAAGATATTTCATATTATATTTTTGATTCATACGTCGTACTTAGTACTGCTAATGTAACTTACATTCTATTTGATTATTAGATAATAAATGATATATATAATCTTATATTATGGCAGTTAGATTTACAACTTAATTATATAACATAACAAAGTTGCATACATAATGTATATTTCTTTTAATAAGAACATCCAAAGTATTAACCTATTTCAACACTTAATTGTTTAAAAACATTTTTTTTATTGTTAAATACGCCAAAAGTTAAAACTTTTTTAAAAATATTGATATGTCACAAAATATAAAACCAGCCTAATTATAAATTTATACGAGATTAGCAAAATTTATTTTAAAACTAATTATGTAGCCTCACTATACGCTTTCATTTATCAGTATTTTTTTCTAATACGTAACATTGTTAATACTGTTTATATATCTTAAACCTAGACTTAATAGTATAGATTAAATACGAATCATCGTGTAGCCATAGTAACTAAAATATGAATGATCATTGGGTTTTATAAATAATAAACTGTATTTCAAGATTCATTGAGGACGGGTCTATAAAATAACAAATTCTAACATGAGAAACTATTACCGAATTTTATATTTTACGTACATAAGTAAAGTTGGTAGGTTGCGATACCTTTTACCACATATAAAGCAGCTAAGCTAAGCTAATAAAAAATGATAAAAAAATCGCAAAAATATTTAGCTTGCAAGGAGCAAGCTAAATATTTTTTCGATTTTTTATATTGTGTTTTTAGGTGAATATTTGTTTATTTATGTTTGCGTTACGTAATATTTAAAATAAAAAGTCATATGATACGTACCAATGTCAAGAATTCTAATGGGGTAAAGTAAATGTGTATATTCACAAAATCAATAGAGTATACTTATCTAATATTCCAATGCAATGATATTCAAGAAACTGTATCTACACCATAAAACGTTTTATATCTACATTACACCACGCTAAAGCTGTGAATACGAACAAGATATAATTTTAAAATATTCCATAGACGTGTTTTACAAAATAATTCAGATATCTGTTTCAACACGACTAACTTTCCTAAAAAGCGCTAAATGTGATGGCCTCGTTGATAATTATTTATTTCTCAATGTACGCTAAATGAATTTTCTTAATTCACGACCTCTGAGTAATAGAGATAACTAGTGAATAATGCACAAAATCGTATATTTTATTTAGATCAGAAATACACTGTATAATTAGTTTGCACTGCTATAAGTTGTGTATAAAAGTATACTTATATTAATAAATTAATTTAATGTACGCGAAAACAAACAATAAAACGGTTTTAACGTTTATCAGCGATTTATAAATTGACATACAACAATGTGTGCAAAGAGACAGGTTGATTATGTATAGAATTAGGTATTAGTTGGCGGAGATCCATAATAAAAAAGTAATAATACAATAAAAATGAAAAACGCATTGCTTGGCATTGCGATTTTCGTTTTTTCATGATATGGCTGATGATGCTTCGGTTGCGGGGCGAAATGATTGTTGAGTTTGTGGTAGTGAATGTGTGTAGTGCTAGTGTATTATAGCGGCGGTAGTGGAGGTTTGTAGTCCATGTATTTTTGAGAACCCTGCATAAATCAGGTATAAAAACGGATAGTCCTCTACATTTAGCATTATACATATATATTTTCTATTTAGTTTATCGCGGATTACAGCAAAATAATTTCATTATTACTTTTGAACAGGTTGATGTTACATAAAATAATAAAGTACTTGATACTTCTATAAAACACTAATATTCTATTGTCTTTAAATAACAAGTACGAATAAAATGCAGTGGCATTTCGTATTTTGACATTGAACACATACAATGGCGATACAATATAACATATAGCGTAATATAACGCGAATTTCTTATCACATATTATTTTAAAATCTATTGTGCTCTAATGTCTAATATACATTTATATATCTCTAATAATCTACAAATACAAGCACATTAGTTGCGTCGGAACAATATTTCTTCAACAAAAAAAGTTATAAGACAGCTCTTTTTTTCTTTTGCTTTGCTATAAGAAAGATCATTTCTTATAATAAAAAACAATAAAATGTGTACATTTAACAAGTTAAATAAGATGTTTGAAAATGCAATGCATTAAACAACATACATTCATCAGCCATAGTAGAAATACTGTAATGAACTCAATGTCAGTCAATAATAAATCTAAGCACATTCCTAACACCGACAAGTTATGATGACATTAAGTATGTAGTTTTACAAGAATCTAATACATAATACAAGACTAATTATGGCTACAATAACGCACTGGATTAATATATTATACTGCAGAGTATTTATAGAAAGATTTTTTTATGCTTAGTACTTAAGAAGCCAAGGTATGTCTTAATATGTATAAAATATTATCTTAATCTAGTATAATGTGACGACGAAAATGCAAGTTTTTATATATAAAAGCCGAGGCCAAACTACGCAATGAAGCAGAAAATGACTTGTAATTTATCCTTACAAACTTAAAGATGTCCTTTTTTTATCAAAAAGACAAAATACGCTATTAAATACAATACATACATTGTAATCGCGTTCAAAACAAGCATTATATTTAACCTCTATTTACTTAAGTACAAAGACCAAAATATAACATAGTTTTTATGAAAGTGTGTAGTATGCGTTAATAAACATTATTTATTGGTCATCAATACCATCAGTCCGAATACCTAGGAATATTTTTGTAAGCAATAGATATGTTTATCTTTATATGTACTTAATTTCTAATATTCATTTATGATCCAGTAGGATATGTATTTTTTATTAAAATTTGTCCATCACATAAACATTGAGAGTCATAACGCTTAAATTAAATTTAAATAAATAGTAAAACTAATATAGAATGGGACGAGTACTTAAACTCTAAATTACTTAACTAACACCAAGTCACTAAATACACTAACTCAGAAAAAAGTCCAATTATAAAAGTTGCGCAAAACAAACGAGTACTCGTCACTCTACACGACGCTAGTAGCAACTAAATTTTCAACTCTTGCCACTTTTAACATCAACATGGTTAGTCGAACAGATTTATAAAAAAATTTACACTATAACTCGAAGAAAAAGCTATCCACAATTTCGACGAAGTAATCATTGAACATCCTTGCAAATTAATTATATATGATGTGTTATGGTATTTCCGTTTGAATAGATAGGGATCCTGTTGTGTCACACCTGGGCAAAATCCTCTTCTCCTCCTTTGAAAAAGCATTGGAGCTACTAACTCTAGCGGTTTGGCAAATAATTTATTGCGATAGACATAATAATGTAAGAATACGGTACAGAGTATTGTAGTAACCGAAAACCCTAATCTTCTTCTTCTTCTTGTTCAACCGATCGACGTCCACTGCTGGACATAGGTCTCCTTAAGGGATCTCCACACCACACGGTCCTTTGCCGCTTGGATCCAGCGGCTCCCCGCGACCTTTTTGAGGTCGTCTGTCCACCTCGTGGGGGGTCTTCCAATGCTGCGTTTACCGGTGCGGGGTCGCCATTCCAGCACCTTAGGACCCCAACGCCCATCGGTTCTACGTACTATGTGCCCCGCCCATTGCCACTTCAGCTTCGCGACACGATGAGCTATGTCGGTAACTCTGGTTCTTCTACGGATCTCCTCATTCCTGATTTGATCACGTAGAGATACACCAAGCATAGCTCGCTCCATAGCTCGCTGAGTGACTCTGAGCTTTCTTATGAGGCCCATAGTCAGCGACCACGTTTCTGCTCCGTAAGTCATAACTGGCAACACGCACTGTTCGAAGACCTTGGTCTTCAGGCACTGAGGTATTTCGGACGAAAAGATCTCGCGCAGCTTCCCAAACGCTGCCCATCCGAGTTGGATTCGGCGACTGACCTCTTTCTCAAAATTGGACCTACCTAACCGGACCGTGTGTCCCAGGTATATATACTCGTCTACAATTTCAAGTACAGAGTTCTCAACGATGACCGGGTGGAGCGGAACAAGTGAGTTTGACATAATTTTCGTCTTGCTCATGTTCATTTTAAGGCCCACCTGTTGAGACACTCTGCTGAGGTCGTCGAGCATTGTGTTAAGGTCCTCCAGAGACTCTGCCATAACGACTATGTCGTCGGCAAACCTAAGGTGAGTGATGTACTCGCCGTTAATGTTGATGCCGTATCCGTTCCAATCCAAAAGCTTAAAGACGTCCTCCAATGCAGCGGTAAATAGCTTCGGGGAGATGACATCTCCCTGTCGCACACCTCGCCGCGTTTGGATTGGTCTCGTAGTTCCGTCTTGGACACGGACAGACATTGTGGCGTTTTCGTACAAACACTTCAACACTTGGACGTACCGGTAGTCGATACGGCATCTCTGGAGTGATCTTAACACAGCCCATGTTTCCACCGAATCAAAGGCTTTCTCATAGTCCACAAACGCCAAGCAAAGTGGCCGGTTATACTCCTCGGTCTTCTGTATAACCTGCCGCAGCGTAAATATGTGGTCTATGGTGCTGTAGCCTTTCCGGAATCCGGCTTGTTCGGGAGGCTGGAAGTCGTCAAACCTACGAGCGAGACGATTCGTAATGACTCTTGAAAACAACTTATAAACCTGATTCAGCAGCGCGATGGGTCTGTAATTCTTCAATGAGGTGTTATCACCCTTCTTGAAGAAAAGAACCACCACGCTCCTGTGCCACGCTTTTGGCGTAGTACCTTCGTGAATAACGGAATTGAACAATCGCTGAAGGACTTTGAGTACTGGTTTTCCACCCGCCTTCAGGAGTTCGGTTGTGATTCCGTCATCACCTGGTGCCTTGTTGTTCTTAAGTTGTTTCAAAGCCATACTAATCTCGTATAGGCTGACGTCCGGGATGTCTTCAGTATAGTGTCGGGTTAGCTTGGCTCTTGGGTCTTTTGCCAAGGTGACAGCAGGCTGTTGTGTTGAGGTGTATAACTGCCCATAGAATCTCTCAACCTCTCTCAAAATCTCAGGTCGAGATGAAATGATACTACCAGTATCGGTCTTCAATCGCGTCAGCTGCCTCTGCCCGATAGACAGATCTTTTGCGAACACTTTTGAGCCCCTGTTACGCTCAATAGTATCTCGAATATATTCGGTATTAAAGTGTCGCAAGTCGCATTTCTGCGCTTTTGAAATCTGTCTATTGATCAGACGGTAGCGTGACGCGTCTACTGAAGACTGTAGTCTCATTTCGTTCCTCTCATCCATGAGCTTGAGAGTCTGGGTCGAGAACTTATTGGTTCTTTTACGGTGTGTCTTATAAAATTTGGACCCCACCGTATGGACAGTTTCCACCAGCCTGTTGTTTAAATCGTCCACAGAAGCGCAGTCCGCTAGGCAATCGAAGCGATTCATCAGCTCGAGTTGGAAGTTTTCGGGGTTTTGGATATGAGTTCGAGTTGGTCGGAGTGTGGACTTCACCAGTCTAGATCTTTCCAGTTGTACGCATATATTCAATGTGCCTCTTACCATACGATGATCACTACCCGTCTTTACGGTGTTAATGACAGAGACATCATTGAATATATGACGCCTGGTCGACATGATGAAGTCGATCTCATTTCTCGTGGAACCGTCGGGACTTATCCAGGTCCATTTACGATGTGGCCGTTTCTTGAAGAAAGAATTCATCATGTAGAGGTCCTCTCTCTCCAAGAAATCGGCTAACATCTGGCCCCTGTGGTTCCGTTGCCCATATCCAAATGGCCCTACTCTTACCTCTGTACCACTTCGATTGCCTAGTTTTGCGTTGAAATCCCCCATCACAACAGTGTAGAAGGTTTTAGAGGCATGTATGGCTCTAGACAAATCCTCATACATGGCCTCTACCTCCTCGTCTGGATGTGCCGATGTCGGTGCGTAAACCTGTATGACCTTCAGCGAATACCGTTTGGTAATTCTGAGTATAAGGAACGCGACCCTGCTCGACACACTCTCGACTTGGACAATGCTGTTGACAAGGGACTTGTGGACGAGAAACCCGACACCACCCTGAGACTGTTGGTCACCCTAATGCTTTCTAAATACTAAACATTATTCTAGTTGTGAAATGAATATGTTTTAAAGTGGCAATCTTCAACCCATTAATAAAAGGATTTGCTTCTAGCGACGTCTCGACCTAGAGCGGCCGGTAAAGGAGGCCCCCATTTATTTGCGCACGCCTCGCTATGGGTCGACCTCGTGGCAGACTTCCATGTAATCAGGATCGTGCATGATGTCCTTTATCATGTCCTTCAGCATGGTATATCTTGGGAACATCGGATATATCTTTGAACTTACGTATTCCGACTGTAAACAAAATAATTCATAAGTAAAAAATAATAATACACTAAATATTATAAAATATTAATAATAATACACTAAATATTATAATATAGTCCAATGAAGCGCCTGTATATTTATTTGTCCAATCGAATAACTCTAAATCTTACTATACCAATTATAACTTCTAAAAAAACAGTCATGTAAAATATGTTTATTGGAGGAATGATTGAATATAGGAGAATATTGTATTAATCCTTGTCTACTTTTAAGTATTTTAATGTAGGGAAGTAGAACTAAACTTGGCTGGCGCGGCATTTTCAGAATAAAGAATTAGAAGAAATCGTGGATATAGTTACTCTTCGACTTTATGCAATAAAGTAATATTATAATATAACTAGCTTTAATAATATAATTTTTAAAACAGCAATCGTCGAGTTCCTCTTTGGCTTTTCTCGGTGGTAGCAGTTTTCGCAACCAGCAGTAGAGTTGACGATTCAAAAGCACTTGCTTACAAATATCTTCAATAAAAAATATTTTTAATTTTAATTTAAATATGGCTAAGCGTTATTCAACTTCTATAAAATTTTATACTTAAATATTATGACAACTCTTTAAATATATGTGATAAATTATTCATCTCAATATAAAAATTTCGTACGAAGATAAATTCAAGCGCAGTTCTCACTCAATGCGTACTATGAACCACCAGTGCCAATCCGCAGGGGTTCGCTAGCTTATAAATCATCTAAAGTGCAAATTATCACGTAATTTCAAAAATTTGCCTATAGAAGGAATAATGTAACGATGATATCGTAGCAGGTTAACGCATCAATGGCTCGACATATTGTTAATCTATTTGTAACTTATAAAACATTGTACGACAACGATTGTAACCAAATTTCAGAATACCTCTGCCCTGGTTACGCCACTACAGTTATGCTAATAGTTTTTACTAGGAAATCACCATATTTTGGGTCAGCGCACTCACTGATTAATCACCGTTTTCGACATTTTTTTTCCTAAATTTACTGTTATGAAATCACGTAATGATAACGTCAAATGAATCAATTGTTGATATAAATAGGCAATACTTTCAAAATTCATAAATAAAACATTCTATTTTTTAATTTTTTACAAAATATCATAAGGACAAACATCATTATCGATAGACTACATATTTTTGTCAACGAGTTTAATTACCGAAGATGTTTTAAAGTTAATGTTCGTTTAATTGCATTGATGTATTATAATTAAGCTTATGATATCGTTTATTATGTTGAATGAACATTACTTACAACATAATTGGGTGGGTTTATATAGTACGCTCTACATTCAAAATTACAAAAGTTTGTTTATAAAGTTATTTATTAATACTTATTTTAGACACAATATTTTTTGCATAAATATCCATTCATAATTGACCTTACACGCCACGGTACAGCTGTTACAATGAAGCTATTTTACAAGTGCGTCAATGAAATATGTAAACGATGAAGTCACGTTACAATATACTGAAAATATTATCTCAAGGTTAGTTTAAGATTAGTTTAAGATCGATTCCTGTTATACTGGTTCCAATCAGTCGGTAACAGATAAACTAAAAGTTAAGGCTTGCTTACGTTTTTGTTTAAAGTACTTATGTAATTAGGCTGATGCATAATTGAAGATTTTTGCATTTATAATATTAGTCCACACAAACCGTCTTCGCTGGCCAAGACGAGCATGATTACCAAAGAGTCATACTACAAGCCCTCTACTACAAGTCGCCTTAGGCCGTGCCCCGGCCTCAAAGGAGGCACCCCCAAGAACGACATTCTCTGACGCTAAGAAGAGCTTCTGCGCTTATAAATCCCGGCTGGTGAGAAGCTCACAGCTGACAGAAAAGAAATCATTACTATGTAGTATTATCAATTAGTCAAATCAATTCAAAAAAATCTTTGAGTTCCTCTTTCTATCGAGCCTAAATTAGTTGTCTGAAACCATCCATACGTCACGAAGTGAAACTGCATAGTGCGTAATGACTAAGAACACTCTAATAGTTATAAAATACATAATTTCCGCAATTAGGACATAAAATTTGCTTTTAGTTGAAATGTCAGGTGTCTATTATCAAAATTTATTCCAATGAAGAATATAATCTAAGTTTATATTTATTACCTTTAACTCTCTGATGAGGTTCCTCAAACCGGTATATTTTTTCAGGAGACGATACAAATCATTTGTCATTTGAGTGTTTTCTGTTTCAATTTGCGCTGTTGTCATATCTGAAACAATTAAACATTTTGAACATGTACTTGATTAAGTAAGGTCTATTGGTTGCAACACAATTCCGGATTACAAAAGCGGAAAAACTGTTATATCCAGCTAAGTTCTTCACTGTGGTGGTTGAGAATCTAATGTAAACTTACAATAGACGGAGATGGCTTACATTGAAAAATAAGAAATGCGTCCACTATACTAGCTGTATTTAGAGTACTGGAATACCAGAAGCGATGTAAAAATAAAATAAAAAATTTGTCACTTCATCCTGATCAAGTATCCTATAGATGACCCTGTATTCATCATAAACTGTCAGCGGCTATTGGCTGAATAATAAAGATATTGACCTTGACAGTCGTACCAACTCTAAGAGATAAAATTGCTTGCTCTGAGAGCAACGCGTACTAAAAGACGAATATATTCATTTATTCCCTACACATTGAAGGAATTGGATGATTGAATGAATAAACCGAGTTACAGAACGTTTCCGATATGCGCATTTTTCCTTATTCATTTTTAGGCCTCAGGACATTTAGGCATCAAACATTCGTTTTTATATACATTAGAAAATTATTTCATAATTATGGACCGTACTTTAAATATAATATTGACGAATTACATAGGAAATATATTAATTATATTAAGATGTAGTATGATGCAGTCTTTAGTAATAATAAATTTTGTAAACCGTGACGGAATCCGTTAATTTGGATAGCCATTGTAAAAGACTTGACTTGAGTTAAGATTATCTAATATGTGATTAAGGAGATAATACCATAACGAACATTATTAGAATATGACTCATATTTATGTTGAAGTAATCTAATCATCATCCCAGTAATTCGATCGTAAACATTAAAAGAAACCCCAAAAGTGCGTCAAGAGATAATGTAATAAATAAAACTTCCTGACTAAACCAGAAGATGAGTGTTCTGGTAATCCCTGTACTATGTAGTGACTGTTGTCCGAAATGTTTTATTAATAGTATTTTTATTCTTCTAGTGTAAGTATATAAACATATACTTACACTAGAATTATTCTTCGCGTATTTTTTGAAATGCGTTCATAAACCAAATTAATGTTTAGAAGTAATTTAATAGTTTAAAAAAAAGTTTATTTGAATAAAGACTTTTCTACCATAGCCAGACTTTTTTTAAAAGTAAAATCAGAAGTATTTTTCCATACATTTTCACTCACATATTCATAAGGTTAAGCCAATAATGAATGGGAAATCCTTTTATAATAACTGCTTTTGGACTAATACAATCTTAGAGATTTTTGGTTTGGAAAATTAAGTTTAAAACTCTAAGTCTAAAAAGAAAATGAAAAAACCCAATAAATATTTCTGCCTTTGCTCTATTAATAACGAACGAGAAATATTGGCAAACGGTACAATAATTTCAAATATTCAATCGATAGATTTTGTGGACAAAAGTAGTTTTCAAAATCATTAATTGTTGTAATAAATTATAAATATAAACGCAAAATTGCTACACATTGGGCTAAATTGAAAAGTATAGAGAAGTTTCTCAGAGCCGGAAATTAGAAATAGAAATGTCTGCTCGCAAGCATTCCGATAAATGAAATTGAATGTCGACTTACAGAAGTCACATAAAGATGTGAAAATAACTAGAAATAATCTTTCATATAAGCTGTTCAGTGAAAAAATCGATTACTTCATACAACAAAAACTTCAGAAACGCGATGATATGATGTAGATGTTTTTAAAATTCCTGTTATAATATAGATTATGTAATTTATTTATTATCGTACATATATAATGTACGGTGAATAAATACAGATATAGCTTTTATTTAACAGTGTTTAAAATAAACGAGAAAGAATGGCCAAAAAATAATCGCCAACAATGTTGCAGTTTTTATGTAACTTGTGGAGTTAATCAATTTGGCAACTGAAAAAATTAGTAAATTCACTCTTCAAATTTTTAAGTTTTTTAAAACGAAAAAAGTTAGTTATTATACATTTTTATGATAGCTTTTCTATGAAAATGAATCTTGGCAGCTGTGTTATAATATATTAATATATTTATATTAATATATTATATTTTTATTAATATATTTAATTCATCAGGATCATTATAAATAATGTCCTCTTAATCAGCTGTATGTGACGATTCGTCATTTCGATTTGCTGTCAAGTCTTTTTAGTAATCATGTTCGACAGAAGAAATGTATCCTTTTTATTACCAGTATTATTAAAAAGGGGGAAGCATTTTTGGCTGCTTAAAAAAGCATTGATGCATGGCAACAAAATAATGATTACATTAGAGTATGAAGTTAATCAAGATAAATGATTTATTTTTCAATGTCCACCAAAATTTTTCCATGTTAATCCTTATTATTCAGGAAAGTTATTATAAATATAAAGTTATGATTATACCAAGTTCATTAACACTTAAATCTAAGATTTACAAAAAGCGGTGTTAAATGTGTGCATTGAACGACTCATGTTTTAAATCAGTTGTTAAAAGTAGTATATAAAAGAAAATTTATGTTCTAATATCACAAATACCATGAAATCAATACTATGAATCTCTCTAGTAAACATACTAAAACGGGTCTAGTATCTCTAAGACGTCATTAATTTAACGTATGTTTCGGTTCAATATCAATCATCAATCACAATATCAATAACTCGAAAACTCAACCATTCTTAATAAGCAAGTCAAACAGCAGCAAAACACCACAGACGTTTTGATAGAATTATTTTGCTATAATCTATGTAATGCTAAGCGTAAAATGCAGACAACGTTTACTTATTCATTCAGGACAAGTTACCATACGTATCACAGAACGCGGATGCATTACGATTTATTCCTGGAGCCTATCCTCCTGATGATGCTTCCGTTACGGGGCGAAACGATCGTAGAGATTGTCGTAATGAATGTGTGTAGTGCTTGTGTGGTGTATAGTAATGTATCATACATTCGGTAACTGATCATGCATGTATGAGGTATGTGAACGTTGTCTGCTTCCTACACTTAAAAGCTCCACTATTTTAAACAACTATCTTAATCATTCATACACCCCATTTTTTATCTATACTTCCTCTCTGAACCAACTAAAGAAACTACAGATGTTATAAGACTTTTACTTGTTCGACATATTTATATAAAGTATCAAAATTAACAATTATAAACGTGTTTATTTTTGGATTTCTTATTTACGGAAGATACTTTCATGTTCACGAAAAAAGGAACTGATTTTGGTAATAAATTAACAATTACTTTTTATGTGATATAAATAAATGGTTTAATAATAAATAGAAAATAATCTGATTGTTATCATATAAAGTAAAAAATAATTAAAATAATCGATTAATGATTTGCTATATTATTACCGGTAAGACGTTCTATCCGCTCCCTCTTATCAGCAGCTTCTTCTGCGAGCTTAGAAGATGTCTTCACACCTTCCCCCGACTTTTGGGTCTTCTCCATAATAGCACACGCTCGAAGTACAAACGATGGCACTGTTTCCGCCTTCTCTTGCTTAGGGATTTCCACTAACGACCAATATTGAGTTTCTAGGCGGATGACGTCCTGGAAATAAATAATTTATAGAAAATGTTGGCCCTCGGCGGGAATCAAACCCGCAACCCGCGGAGCTGAAGGCAGGGTTACTACCCACTGAGCCAACGGGCCAGTAAATAACATTATATTTCATTTTATAACATAAATCTGAAATTTATCTCATCTTTAATATTAGATTGAATCTTAAAAACTTATTATTGTATTCTTTACAAATACGGGTGATATGGATTGCGGCTAACAAATTTTTTCTCCATAATAAACTTTGGAAATCTTACTTAGATTTCTCTGTAACTCTAGAACTCTCTAAAATACGTTTTATTTAGTTTATCTTTATGTATGTATTATTTTGATTTGATTTGTATATTCCTGGAATTTTAGTCTCAATATTTTGAGACTATATCTCTCCAGAGCTGATGATAGGCTGCTTAAGTTTACATTTGAAAAAAACCAACTGACTTACTCTTTAATAGATAATACTACTTTAATAGATGGAACTTCAAATTTTAAACCGTCAAATCATAATAATTTTCTAATAGTCTATTTGAATATACCTTTCCCGAAAGTTATCCCGCTCATAATCACTTCCAAATATTTACAGACTGAAATACATATAGTAATTACTTATCTACAAATTATCATGTTCATACATAAAGTCTTAAACACTGTCATCCATACTAATAATATAAATAGGAAATTCTGTCTCTCAGTCAGAAAATCGCTGGGCGTAACATATAGGATAAAAATTCCCGTTTTTATTTTGGTAACATGAAAAATCAAATAAAGCATGTATGAGGGTGTTTAAACTCTTATACTGGCGCGTTAACGAAATCGCGGGTACCTGTAATAAATAGTCTATATTATTTGCGTCTCTGTGTAGGCCATCTTAACGTTTAATGTTAATAATTAACATACAATAGGTATCGTTGAAGGTAACATAGCTGAATATGACTTCATAGCTGTAAATAACGTTAACATTTGACATTTCTAAGATAATATCTTTAATTGTTAATATTGAATTTAATGCATTATTGACATTATGTCACGAACTATAAAAATGGTATAATTAGCCTTACACTGTATTTATTTATTTAAAAAATAATTTACAAGTATCAGTATTTTAATAACCTTTAGTTTCTATATGTCTATGAAGACCAAAGAGATAATGTACGTACAGTTTTAGTTATGAGTTTAAACCTATGTAACTTATATTTATACATAACTTATTTAATAATAAATGAAAAATCACGTGGTTAAACCTGTCTCCTTGGAGCAGTGTAGATCTAAACCCTTCTATCTCCAAGGAGAGAGTAAGATCTTGTCAAGTACTGGTTGCTTTATCAATAGCTTATGAGCGTTGTTTCTCGTGGAGGCGTCTTGAGATGCATGTGGTGAATTGTCGTGCATATGTAAGGTACGTGAATTTTGCCTGCTTCGGACACATTAGTTTTGCATGCATTCGTTTAACCCGTGCGGATTATAGCAAAGTAGTTCTGTTATAGTTTCTGCCATATTATATATATGATATATTTTTTCAAATTATTTATATAAATTTATTGATAAGTAAACATTAGTACTTAATTGTAATTAAAATTCTTTTTTTTTTTCATATTTGTGCACCAAAACTACTTTACTATAAATAGACTCATCGTCGTATGCATGGTAATACGTATGCATAATAAAAATAAAATAAACAAATTATTACATTTAGTGGTTGGCATACGTGAATTGTATAACGTTCTTATTTGAACATGACACGATTCGGGTTTCGCTTCGCTCTTATTTCTGGAAATATGATTCAATATTGATATTTATATTTAAAATTCCCTAAATTTATTATTTTATTAACGCTCACCTAAACAGTTTATCGTCGTCTTAAATGTATCTTTGTTTTGGGTTTAATTTGGTCTGAACTTTTATAATAATGGTTATTTTTATTTCATCCTAGACCCAATAAAATCTAGGAACACAAAGTTCTTCGTAACAATCAGTTTGCTTAACGAGGGAAGGTCGTTAACGGTTTGTTGGCGCCATTTAGGTTATTTGTTTCTAAGTTAGAATAAAATTTTGAATAATTAAAAATTGATTATAATATCACACGACTCTATTGTAGAAGCCAACTGTAGAATGTCGTTTTTTTTTACTGATATTATCACAACAAACTAAAATTTTTATTGGTGTTTTCTTTTTCTCCTACAAGATATTAAGAAATAAAAATACAATATTAATATGACGTCGGAATAGCTAAAAATAAATCTTATAAAATGGGTAAATCACACAATTATAACTTTGTCATTTCAAATCCTATTTGACACCATAAAACTCACCAAGTCGCTTTCAAGCAATCGTCATAAAACCTTGACGACTTGATTGAATTGACTTGAAATTGAAATTTTGCAATTCGTTTTATTTATGTAACTGAAGTTCCTTTATTCAGTTTTTCAAATTGCAAGAATTCCGAAAAAAAGGAATAAACCTGGTTCTCTTTTATTATTAATCACTGAAAAATTTAAAACCTCTATTAAAAAAGTACGCAGCGCTAAGCAACCGACATTCTCTATAACTATCCACCTCCGGATTACTAGGAACAACATAAACGGTTCTACAGCTAATCAATTGATAAACCTGTTACATAACCTTGAGGTATCATTCTGCACGAATGTTTACAGACTTACAACATTAGTACTTCAAAAGAGGAACAATAAGATAGACAAGGCCACTATACCTTCGACTGCCATAATATCTTTCCAACAGATCAAAGATATTGAATGCAAACAAAGATTGTCTCATGATAATTTTTTTACCCCAAGCCTGTGTTAAATTGTAAACAGTTGTCAATAAACACATCATTTTGAAATAATATTTATAGATGCCCGCCCTAGCTTTTATTTTATTGATAAAGATTACGTAAACATAAGGCTATTTGGAATCAGAATCACGAGTAGAGACTCAACTAAGCTTATCTTTTGAAAAAAAGGGCAAACTTCTTAATTTCAACAATGAACGTGCACTATTTTAAATCAGTATCAGAAGTTACCGTGCATGTAGTTCGAATTAAAGAAAACAAAATTGTAGAGAAAATATATTAAAGATTCTCGTGAGTTTCACAACGAAAAAAAGAACAGCTTTTACGAGCGATTGCAATCGGCTCTAAGTGGATAAGTTTACACTGGAACGCTTCCAGTTTTAACCGATAAAAACGATCTTGCTTTTGTAATCATTGCAACATTTAGCGCCGGAAACTTCGTGCCGAACAATACGACTTTTGTATTGTCTGGTATTACTCAGAGTATTTTCATTGCATTGTGCAATGAAATAACATATATGTTATCTTATTTATTTAAATTTGTCGTTAAACAAACAATAACAAAGTGAACAATTTTTTTATTCCGAGTGAAATAAATTTGATCATTTTTCAGTATTTCGGATTGTGTACGGTTATTTAAGTAAGATATGATCCATTTGAGGACCGATCCCCTTAGGCCATATTTCTGAAATTTTTAGTAGGATGTCACGTCGGACAAAGTTAAAACTAAAATCTAGAAATAGTCTACTACTAGATTATTACTACTTCTAGAAAAAATCTAGTTGTAACTTTTTTCGAAGCCTTATTTTGACACAGGAGTCTTTACGCAGTTAAAAAAAATTGCGAGAACGAGAATGTAACTATAATAACTAAAAATCTATACGCTTCAGTTTTTTGGCCTTGTAGTTTAGTCCAAGAGATACCAATCAAATACCTATTAAGTACCCACCAACATAAAACCTGAAGTTTAACTTATCAAGTAGTTATTTCAATCAGTATCAATTATGAGTTATTCTACAAACGCAAGAGTAGTATCTGATTAGATTTTGCTATCCATAAATTTTTTAGCATTTAAACCATAAATAAAAAGCTTGTAAACTGGAATCAGCATTGACAAACAGTCAATCACCCATCAAAGTACTAATATTAGTTTTTTTTAATATTTATTATTAGTAAATCTACGCGCAGATTCAACCCAAATAACTAATCAATAAAAAATTCTCGATCCAATTCAATTTAATTTAAATTTAGTTGATAAGTAGTATTATTGGGTATTTTTATTGTTTATATATATAACACGATATTTTTGATATTATTACTTTTCCTCCTACAATTTGTAATTTAAGTTAAATGTTATTTGTTTCGAAATATAATTATCCTCAAGTAATAGGTAATAAGACCTAATTATAAAGTAATTTGATATGTAAGCATAACAGAAGTTATTTGTTACCAAGTACATAAATAGTGAACAAGAACTCATTATTATGATCTGAGAAACATATGCATCGATATTTCGAGAGCTGAGTGATATTCATTAATATTCCGCTGTGAGCGCCCGCAAAGATGTGATCCATTATATTATAATTGAAGTCAAGTGTAAGGAATTTAAATTGAATTACCACGAATAAACAGCTTTTATTGTTAAAAGGTTTTTAAGTATAATGAAAAGAATATTAATATAGATGACGTGAGATTTATGTAAAATCAAATCAAATAAAATAATCTATATTAAAATAAGATCTGCCAAGCAGTTTTGAATCGTCAAGGATCAATATTATTATAGAAGCTACAACTGGTTTGGAATGTTGCTCTTACTGAGAAGAATTTCATGTCAATGTCATGCACATTTCTAAATTCTCTGTAAATGATTTTATTTTATTGATTACCAGAATATGTAAGTTACATTGATTTAAAAATTACCGATTTTCCTCCTGGAACGGGATAAAGCACATATGTACATATTAGATATTGTACTCTAAGTAAGTCAAACCAAGTAACTAAATTGTAAATTAGTCGCACTTAATTTAGTATGACATAGACTTTATCTTTCGCATGAAAACCAAGACCGGACAATTTTTATTGAGATAAATAATATAATAACAGAAATTATACTGGACTGTACTACAGTATGTATCACGATATTTTTTTTTGCATGGGATCGAATATTTCCAATGTTTCCATTAGCGGTTTATCATAAACGATACATAAATAGTCCTACAGTAAACCTTTGATCCACAGAAACTAAATGAATATTCAATAATGAAGCTTTCTATTAATGATATTCATGAACAGAAATGCAATTTAGGTATGCGAAAATTGTCGACAAACAACTAGGTCGCTTAACGTTTAATGGATGCATGAAACTAAAGAGGCTTAGTTTGAATTCGAATTAAATGGTACGATAGTATTGTTACAAGCATTTTTTATCTACACAGTTTTTTTAAAATATGACTAGCTTAAAGTATGCCACATAATCGCAATGATATTCCATTAACATCTGATGGAACTTTAACGACTGCACCCTGTTTATTAATAACTGCTCTAGCAAGTAATTGCCGACTGCAGGAAGAGTTAGTCTTTTTTAAGGGTATAATATAATATAGAAAGTGGAAGTACGTACTTACGTAGTTTCTATCCCAAGAAAAACGTAATTTATTTAACTTTTTTACTAGTTTAATATAAGGATTTTGTATATGTGATGATTTTTTTTAAATTGTAGAATTCACTTTTGACCATTTATTGTGTGTTTAGATTACGAAGGTTCCATTTTTTCATGTTAGAAAAGAAAATCTATTATCGCCACAAATACCTCGGTTTAATGTTATTGTACAAATTGGTTAACAGCTATATAGACTGCCCTATTCTTTTATCTAAAATAGGATTCCGAGAAGTTCGTCTTTCTTTCCGTTTGAGTAATGATCGACCGTTCTATGTCCCAAAGAGTCACAACCGTTATTGTCAAAACTCACCAATGTTATGTTTACTCAGAAATTATAATGAAGTGTTTCATGAGGCTATGTAAAATTAATGGAATAAAAAAAAATCGTTGATATCCATTTTGATACATTACAATGTTTCAGAAAGTGTATTCTGGAAAACCTTTAAATTCAACTTTATTTTTAAACCTTTAAAAAAAACTCATTTTATTGTAATAGTTTATATTTTACTTTTATATTTTTCAAGTGTATATTTTTGTTTCCCATTTTTATATCAAAATTTGATTCAATTATTGTTTGAAGTGTTATGTAAATGTTGTGCGTACCTGTAATTTGGAAACATATAGGAAAGATGATATATTGAATGTTTATATTATTTTATTAATGTATATGATTTCTAGTTCGTAAGCCTTACCAATAAATAAATAAATTAATTAATTAAATAAATAAATCAAAATCTGAAGAATGATTTACGTGTTTCGTGCAAAAGTTGATGATTACACTATTTAACAGCAAATGAACTTTTTCGTGACCCTTGATCATGACATTATTATCAATATATCTGTGTATATATTCAAGATCGAATTTTTATTCAATATTTCTAAAGTGATAACAAATACGTGGACATAAATATTGCGTAATTAACTTAAAAACCTTTTAAATATTGACAAAGGGTGTTAAATTGACCTTGTTTAATATCTTCGGTGTTCTTTAATTACATTGAACGTGACCTTTAAAAGCTTCCTTCATTTAAAAGGTTTCAAGCTCATCCACGCAAAGAAAGAATTCCAATTGGTTAATTAATTTAAAGAACTGAAATATTTTTGTGATCTAAAAAAAAGATTAATTAGGTTAAAAATTCCCGCTAAAAGTCTTTCGTCTTTTCATTTGAATGGTTTTTTTAGCATACTGTGGTGATACGAAGTAGAAATCCGCATATTATCAGTGATTAAATTCCAAAAACTGGTATTCGAAGTCGTAGCTAATAAATATTAGAAAATATATGTGATATAGTCAACGAAGTATACTTTCGTAGTTTATTTGGCGACGTTTATACATAAGATCAGCTTGGATTATCAAGAACTTGTGTCTATTAAGATATATACATAATTTTTGATAGGCAAAATGTCGTGCAGCTGTTGTAAGTATATGTTCTAAATTATATACAACAGACGCACTTTTAGTATATTTAACTGTATATGTTATGTGTATAAAAAATCTATTTCCCTTGGTTATCACAACGCCTGAACGGAGGGAACGATTGTGCGTATTTTTTGTTAATTTAATTGTACAAAAGTAATAATAAAATTACTTTGCTATAATCCGCGATACAGTAAATAGAAAATATATATAGTGCTAAATGTATAGTGGACTATCCGTTTTTTCATACCCGTTACATGCAGGACGACAAAATCGCAAAGCCGATTTGCGATTTTGTCGTGGAGTCTATCTCCTGATGATGCTTCGGTTGCGGGGCGAAAGGATTGTTGAGTTTGTGTTAGTGAACGTGTGTAGTGCTTGTGTATTGTGGGAGCAGTGGTGGAGGTTTGTGCATGTGTTTTTTCGAATCCTGCATGTAACGGGTACGAAAAAACGGATAGTCCACTATACATTTAGCACTACATATATTTTCTATTTACTGTATCGCGGATTATAGCAAAATAATTTTATTATTACTTTTGTATTATGGATCTCCACAAGTAACGCCTAATTCTATTAATTATTTAATTTAATTGTGTTCATTATTGTCAGAAGGTTTTTCTGAATGAAAAACATTGACAGTGCAGCGGAACCTTATCAAAGTCCCTTACTAAAATTGTTCAGAAGTGATAGCGTCTGTCGGGTCAATTATTTAATAACAATATTATACGTGTTACAGAATAGTTCTTTAACCTACTATAATATAAGTTTATTTTCCACTACATATAAATCTATAATAAATATATTTTCCACAATCGATAGGAAATACCTTTTATAGACACATCATTGCATATATGCTTGGTAGTCCCAGAAACGATATTATCGACATACAATTTTAATGAACTTTAATTTCCATTACATGTATAATTATAGCCATATATGGTTAGGAAATACCACATAAATAATGGATCAATATAATAGTTTTGATCAATTATTTTTGCTTTACGCGCATATTACCAGATATATTTTTACGTAATTATTTTTATCATTGAGATATGCTACTTACTAAATCCTAATTTAGGATTCGACTACTGTCCAGTCAGTTAATGCAGATATTTTAATCTTGCCTCATTAATTTTCTACGCTTTGTTCAAAAACATTTCTTTATTCAGAACTTAATTAACGTGGTTCACTAGGTGATGGTATAGGTGTACCAAAATTATTTCGTACAATTCTTCGTTTCGTACGAAGTAAATTCTTTACCAATAATTACATCAACATTATTTTTGGATTATTAATATATACAGGATAAACCAAAAAATACATATTCATTATTTCTTTTTCTGTTGTTGTTTCATTTTACAGGTCCCCGTTACATTGTCGTCGGTAAACAATCAACCAATTAAATTGCTGTCAAATATTAATAATAAAAAAAACAGTTTGAGTTACTCTAACAGTATAAATAATAATTGTGTATACATGAATCCATAATTATATAACCGGTAACCACTATTTAGTACGTGTCATGCTAAAATATTAAAATTCCCTGTTATGTAATTTTTAATTTTTCCAGTTCTATAAGGACGAACGAAATTTTTATCCTATATACCAGTTCGATATATAAGTTTGAATTGAACCAAATTTCATCAATATTCCATCATTAAAACGTAACAGAAAGTCAAACAAATATTTGCGTTTATAATATTCGTATGAATTAATCTCATAAAGGTATCAAGACTTAATCTACTTAAACCCTGACATTACAATCAGCATCTGCTTATTATTCTACTTCTTACTTGAGATAATCAGTCTTACATTGATAAACAAGTGTCTGACTGCATTCTAAGGAGGATTCATGACGGCAATTTAATAATATGTAGTTAAACTTACTTTATAAAAAAGATTAAAATAAAATTAAAAATTAAGATAAAATATAAAAAAAAAATTAATGTCTGATTATTTAAATCTTAAAATTCGTTCATACGTTTATGCTTCGCCATTTTTATTATTTATGCGAGACTCATCTTCATTCTCCTGCCCTTATTCCACTTAAAGTGGAGTCGGCACAATATATTAAAAACATGTTTTCACATGTACTATTTACTACGTATTTTACGACCGGTCGTTGTGTGACGTCAACTTACTTTGGTCGTATTTTACGACACCTCGGTAAGAAAGAGGGTGGTCTATGCTACTCAACCGGATACCACAAGGTGGGTCGACTTACCTTAGTCGCCTTTTACACCTCGGTAAGAAATATGGGTGATCTATTCTACTCAGAAGGATACCACACACCTCAATAACGACCTGATCAAAAATAAGTTTAGTTAAAGATTAGATAGAGTTGGTGTTTCTATTTTCTAATAAATATTTGTTTCATAGCGACAATTTCGAAAATTCTAAGCAATTTTTACGACGTGTTTTAAATACAACCTCCTTCATATAGTTGGTCAGTAATAAAAAAAAACATTGTCGCTGTGATTATGTGTTGAGTTGTTGGAAAAGATTAAATGAGTTGACTTTTGGAAAATTGCTTCTTATTTATTTAATAAGTGTAATGGAAAAATGTTGTTGTCGTTATACAATTCAATATACACCACTCTATCGATTATTGATGTTCAATAAAATAAACACTTAGAAATTAGTTTTACCGTGAATATGATGACAAAAATATTACGCTTGACAATTTATTGATCCTAAAAACATCTGTATCTCATGTGTGAGTTAGTGTCACAAAGTCACGAACTTATATTATCTAAGGCTTAATTAGTACATTTTAAATTTGATAAACAAGCAAGAGTTTACTTACCTTGGTATAAATGAAAATGCGAAATTAACTAATATGCATAAATGTTATTAATGTATTTCATTCCATTACTGTTATAGTAATAACAGGTAGTGGAATTCTATGTGTTTCAGTTTTATTAACCTACTTAAACAAGGATAGACGAAATCCTCTTTGTATTCCATATTCACTCAGTATTCCCCTTAGACGCCAATAATTGGCAAAACAATCTAAGTAAGTTAAGTTTCGCGGACGGCAGGCAACGCTAAGCCAATTTTGCTCTTGCAGCAACCAGGTCACGTTTTGCGAACCTTTGTGTTAGCTCACGAATTTCTACCGTTATATTTTGCCCCGAATATATAATAATAAAACACGATATTCGGAATATAAGGTAACAATAAAATTATGTTAAATGCCCGAATTAGTATATGTCGACACGATTATGATGTTAATTTAATAGTAGAAAATATTTTGATTATTTAGTAGTGACAATTGAGTATGTTCCTTATACACTCCAAAACAGCTAGACCGATTTTAACGAAATTTTCAGAATGACCTAGCGGATGAACCTGTAATTTTTTTAACTACACTGAGCCACAGCAACGCGTGGTCGGATAGCTAGTTATCAATATTTAACAGTTTTGTATAAATATTAAGGAAACATTTTGATATACATCTGTTTAGTGAACTAACGAATTCTGTGTGACTTATTTTCCAGTCAGAAAATAGAATCTAATTAGTCTTGTTTTTAATTAAGAGTTACGAGGCTCTTTAATATTTATGTTGGTCATAATTTTGCATTAACGTAACAAATGCATATATAACGTCTCTTATTCTTTCACCTTTTGTTGTTTGAGTGAACCTGATATTTAAAAAGGGGCCTAATAAAAATATCATAACATGAACTTATTTAAAAAACTATTACGTAAAGGGTAAGGAAATGATCAGGGTTTATTGTACTATTATAATTTACAATCTTAAATATTTTATCTGAGTACTAATTCAGCGCTGTCTAACGCCACCAGTAATAGACATAATGTAATAAGGATGTAATAAAATTATCGATTATAATAATTACTCTTTTCCTTCCTTTTTTATTTTCTTTTTTTTACTTTTTTAAGATACGATATGCGCTTGTTACGTCTACTCAGCGTTTGCCCAGACTCTACTCGACATGACACCTCAGGTGTCATGTTCGATGCCTGGGAAGGACACTTCGCTCAACCTCGCCTTTCCCTACTTAACTTCGATGGCATCGGACGCCATTAGTATTTAGGATTTTAGCATAGTACTTGGTATAAGAATAATTATAATTAATTAACTGTAAATAAATAAATTTAATTGAACTAAACAAAGTGAGTTTGTTTTTATACTTGAATATTCGTGGTTTGAAGACATAATTATAAATTATTACTTTCGGGTACATACCACGGTAATTTGTTTTTGATTCGCCGATATTTCGACCCAGTTGCATGGATCGTGGTCACGACGGAACTGCAGGTAGGCGGTACGTCAAGCTGAGATGTTAGGGGCAGTATCTAACTACCCTCCGTCTCGTTCTTTTTATCGGTGCGTCACGGATTGTTCGGCATACTACACTCACAACGTCACTTTTAAATTTTGAATTTTGGCGCCGTTTCTGAGTTTTACACAATTCTACTACTGGATTCCACATGTTCGCTAATCTAAAACCGTCTTCGCGATTGAAATTTTTATATTTCTTAATTTCAATGGCTTCGCGAACTATCCTCGGTATGTAGTGGCGATCAGTGGAAAGAACTTTCGGGCTGTGGAGTTCTATCCAGTGATTTGTTCCGGCTTGTGTAACATGTTGGGCGATCGCAGATTTTAAAATGTCGTTGTTTTTGACTGCTTTTATGTGTTCTGTGACACGGGTGGCTATGGATCTCTTTGTTTGCCCGATGTAGGAGCTTCCACAGCTGCAGTCAACCTTGTAGACACCGGGACACTGGTACGGCAAGCGATCCTTTGGAGACCGCATCATATGGGCTATCTTTTGTAAAGGAGTGAACACAGTCTTGATGTTATATTGCTGTTTGAGTATTCTTTCTATTTTATCAGTCACTCCTCTTATAAAAGGAAGGAAAGCCCTTTGTCTTTCAACCTCCAAAGGACGTTCTTTTCGTCTGCGTTGTATGTTCTGCATTGAAGTGTTGTGACCATTCCACCGTAATACCCTGCGCACGTGGTCGAGCTCACTCTGAATGTGCAGATCATCGCAGAGGTCATAAGCGCGGTTGGTAAGGGACGTGGCTACTGATGCCAGGTGGCGTGGATGGTGATGAGACGAGCCGTGTAAGTATCTGTCCGTGTGTGTAGGCTTTCGATACACAGAATGACCAAGCGATGTATCAGAACGTATTTTTATATGGACATCCAGGAATGGTAAGCCTCTGTCTTTTTCCATCTCGTACGTAAATGACATTTTAGGGTGAATGCTGTTTAAATGACTCAGAATTAATTCCACTTCTCGCTGCCCTCCTTGCAGGATAGCATAAATATCATCAACGTACCGTTTCCAAATTTTAATTTCTATAGGTGCAGTGGAAATAGCCCGATCTTCGAAATATTCCATCCACAGGTTGGCAACCACTGGAGCGACCGGACTTCCCATCGCTACTCCATCTATCTGAAGGTAATATTGGCCTCTGTACAGGAAAAAATTCGAGTCTAAACAGTGCTGTAGTAATGTTAGATATACCGCAGGGATGTTCATTTCCTGTAGTTTGCGTTTTATTACCTCCAGACAATCCTGGATAGGTACGCTGGTAAAAAGGGATAGTACATCAAAACTACCCGTGTCACAGAACACATAAAAGCAGTCAAAAACAACGACATTTTAAAATCTGCGATCGCCCAACATGTTACACAAGCCGGAACAAATCACTGGATAGAACTCCACAGCCCGAAAGTTCTTTCCACTGATCGCCACTACATACCGAGGATAGTTCGCGAAGCCATTGAAATTAAGAAATATAAAAATTTCAATCGCGAAGACGGTTTTAGATTAGCGAACATGTGGAATCCAGTAGTAGAATTGTGTAAAACTCAGAAACGGCGCCAAAATTCAAAATTTAAAAGTGACGTTGTGAGTGTAGTATGCCGAACAATCCGTGACGCACCGATAAAAAGAACGAGACGGAGGGTAGTTAGATACTGCCCCTAACATCTCAGCTTGACGTACCGCCTACCTGCAGTTCCGTCGTGACCACGATCCATGCAACTGGGTCGAAATATCGGCGAATCAAAAACAAATTACCGTGGTATGTACCCGAAAGTAATAATTTATAATTAAAGTGAGTTTGAGTACCCGACAGTCGCCCCCATAATATAATTCGCTGTTGGATGAAACCAATGTAGGAAAGCTACACTTTTTAATAGAATTTCGCAATTCGTTCTTGTCCACTTTTATTAGTATTTATTCTAATAATTATAAACATTAAAAAAGGCAACTTTTCAAATAAGTAATCAGTAAAAATCGATTATTAACAAGTCGTTTATTTCGTTTCGAGTTAGTCGATTTATTCTGAAGTACGAGAAATCGATTATTTATTCATTGATTTTACCATTAGCAATTACCAGTTACCAGATTACCAGTTATACCAATGAACTAAAATTTCATTGCACCATAAGGGCACCAAGTGTTATCCGCGCAATATGATTGCCAATATGTTTGCCAAACATGACAATGATGGGCTTAAATCCTCATTGGCTATCTGAAGGAAAGAATAAAAAGAGAGCTATTTCCAGTAATGGACTACAGTTGGTCGAGATGATGAACAATGCTTGTAGAGCTCGGAATAGTTTTTCTTATTTTTTTATGCGAAAGTTTTTATCCGCGGCAAGTTATTCAAAAGAACTAGGCTGCTTGATAGTTGGTGACTTCAAAATAATTAGAAAATCAACAATAATTCTTAATATCTCCGTGTGATACGTACGAAACAAATAACATATTACCGTACATGTTATATGATTGTTACGAATTTATCAATGTAACCGGATCTGCACAAGATCTATATTTTAAAAGGTTAGTTGCCAAATTACTAATAATGCCAAGTTACAGTATTATTAGGAGGATCAACTAAGACAAGAAATTTACTAATGCAAAATAAATTCTTGAGACGACTTTAAAATAAAGTGAAATTGTAGGAACTGAGATAGTTATTTCCGGTGGGAACGAAAAGTTCTTCCGTCGGATGTTGCAGCTACATCATTAGCTATCGAAAGGATCTTACCTGTTTTTGATCAGATCATTTCAAATAGTTTTGTACTATCGATTTGTATTAGAAGTTTTATCGAACAATTTCGTATAAAAAATAATTATTTCTTGATCATTATTTATTTCACTTACAATGTAATTAATACTATCGCTAAGTAGCCACAAGACCGCCAGATCGTACAATGTTTAATTTTTTTTTTGTAATGCTTAATGTGTAAATTTTTGTTATGTACAATTAAAGTAGAAATGATTTATTCAATTTATGAATATTGATCATTTTCATGTAACCAACATGTTGTCAAATGATTTGGCCACGTATTTTACGACCGGCCGCCAGCCTGACGTCAACTTACCTTAGTCGCCTTTTACGACACCTCGGTATGAAATGAGGGTGGTCTATTCTACTCAACCGGATACAACACGGCGGCTACTCATTCATATAATATAACTGAATAATCCACACCTTGAATATGCTGCACAAAACATTGAAAAACAAAAAAATTGATTGAATAATGTCTGCAATATTTGTTTATAGTGTTCATATGTCATGTCACATGTTTAACTGGACCATTAGCGCAGTTGGTAGTGACCCTGTCTTCAGCTCTACGCGTCGCGGGTTCGATTCCCGCCGAGGGCCAACATTTTCCATAAAAAAATTATTGATACCTTTTTAGCGAACAAATCGATGATGATATAATAGTCTATGTAAAATATACTAGAAAATTAATAAGTGAGGTAATAGACCCAACTGGACTTTAAATTTAAACCAAATAATGTAGTTATTATATATTTTCCAGAAATCAAAAAATTATATTATGTTTTGCGAACCATTTTGTACCTCATTATGAGCAGTGCTCGGAGTATGATGGCCCGTCCTTGTCAACGCTACGCCACTAATTCTTACCTTAATCATCGCTTTGAGTAGAGCGTAGCGCGTGAATACATTTCTTTCGGATTTAGACTCGCTGTAGCGCTCCATCAGTGTAACGAGAGCTTTTTTAGCCGTATCGTAATTTTCATCGAGTCTCACTCGTACCATCCGGAGTCTTTCGTTTGTTTCAATAAGCTCTTCCTTTGTCAGCCCGCCTGGTTAAAAATCCATTTATTTATTATATTATTTATTATATTAATATATTAAAAGCTATAAATATAAATCGCGACTATAACCACTGAGTATCATTGTCACTAAGATTTATGATAGGATTACTAATATATGTGCATGCGGGTGTTAGTTTAAGTACAAATATGTTATTTTAAGGAAAAGGCCAATAAATTTAAGGCAATTTTTTTAATCACTAGTACGCTTACTAAATTAAAATGTATTGAATTCGTATTTTTTCATTTTATATTTATTTCTATAAGTTCTAGTGAGATATATCAATAGCTTTATCTAAATGTCTACATTTCGATTGAGAAATTATGTTTACGTAGATGCTATCGATTTTTTAGAAAAAACAACAGAATCCAATACCATATGCATGCTTTTAAATAGCAACTTTTATAAGGCTCGTTAGACTAATAACATCGCTTTATTATTTAATCGCTATATTACCATAAAAGCTTTAATAAGCAACTGAAGTTAATAGAGTGATAATAAAATAAATTATCCTATAAAATTTATTCGTCTTCTAAAAAAGGTTTCTAAATATATATAGTATATATGCGCCTAGCAAAAGTACGTAAATCGTTTGTGGATATGGGTATAAGATTCTATAATAAAATTATGAAATTAATTTTGGCCATGCCATTACAGCAGTTTAAAAACACTGTTAAAAAGAGGCTGATACAGAAAGCCTACTATACTGTTGAAGATTACTTAGATGATAAGGATGTGTGGATATAGGTGCACTTCTACCCTGTACAAGACAGTAATAAATAAATGTAACTAGTTCGAAGATTTATATTTTAAAAGAGCAACTGCCGAATTTCTTGCTGGTTCTTCGCGGTAGGAACAGCTTTCCGAACCAGCAGTAAAGTTGACCATTCAAAAGCACTTGTTTACAAGTTTACTACAATAAAGACTATTTTTAATTAGAATTTGAATATATAATTCTAAAATACTCTACATTTTTTTATAATACACTATTTTTACTGACGCTAAATAAATTTATAGGCTCTTAATGTAACTACTAAATTTCGCCTTACTTACGTTAAATTGCAATAGTATAGTGAATATAATAAATGATAACTTTAGAAACTTACTGGAAGTGCCCTCGTCTTTAACATCTTGAACAATCCGGCGAACGCTTTGTGTGAATTTTCCAACTAAATTGGTACTGGCTGTAACAAAAAAATATCGTTAGTAATTAAAGTTTATAAGCAAAATTTCGAAAAAAATAGCTTAGCTTTAATTTTAATTTAATTTTTATAAATAAAATCTACAATAATTGTATAAATGCTAAAGTACCGTACAGTACCGTACGCCGTTTGGTATCCAGCTAAGTAGAATAGACACCCTCATTTCTTACCGAGGTGTCGTAAAAGGCGACTAAGGTGAGTTAACCCACCATGTGGTATCCGGTTAAGTAGAATAGACCACCCTCTTTCTTACCGAGGGGTCGTAAAATACGACTAAGGTAAGTTGACGGCCGGTCGTAAAATACGTATCCAAAGCATATGACAACATGTTTGTAACATGTTGTGCCGACCCCACGTAGAGTGGGATAAGGGCAGGAGAATGATGATGGAACTTATATACCGTGTTAACTTTTACGATCCTATTATTTCTCAGGGAACGTTTCTTCGTGGAAAAAAACGTACATAATTTATGACATGTGAACCCTTAAATACAACACGTATACAACAAGAGATATGTGAATTAAAATACAAATTTTATTTAAGGTTTGCTTTGCCTAAATATAATTTCTTTGCAATTGTTAGTGATCGAAACTCGGAATACAAACGATTGAGTCGAAAGACTCAATAATCCTTTAGAGGCTTAGTAGTCTCTCTAGTCTGTTTTAACACTTTAGCGGGTGTCTATCAAGTTCACAACACGGATGTGCACTCAGATGCTCCACTAAGCTTGGTTTACTAATGCAGACTTAAACTTTTAGACCCTTCCATTAATATGGAATTAATATAGTTGTCTTAAGATCACATAGAATGGTATTTTAATCGTACTAAATTTAATATCACCTCTACAATGATAAATCTTTTCCAGTTCTTTCTGCACGTCTATGTAGCTCGTTGCCATACAGCATTATCTATGATAGCCTTAACATTTCCCCCAGTGCTTTTAAACTTAGATTAAAAAAACATTATATTGCTTTACTCCCAAAATGTATTTGTTGACATTTATGTATATTTTATTGTTATTTTATTAATCACATATATAATATGTTTATGGTTTATATTTACAATATATTATCTATATAAATATATATATTTATTAGTATATAAGTTAGGATATTATTACCATAACTGTTTTACTATAAATTGTCTCACTTCGTAGCTTAGCTGGTAGAGATCTCTGTCAAAGGGATAAGTTGTACGTTGTATTCTGTTTTTTTATTGATAATGTCTTTCTTACGTTTTTTTTATGGTACATAAACAAATAAATAAACATATAAAAATTACATTAGACAATATTTAAAAAAAGCCTGGCCAAAGAAATCAACTAAAAGATCTAAAACTATAAGCACATACTTATGATTCTTTTCTTTATCATGTAAGTTCTTTTTTACGTGGCGTCTATGCCCAAGAAGTTTCCAGTTTTGGACACCGTAAAGAGAAATCCTTAGGTGTACTTAGGTGTACTTTCGAAATATTTTCTTTTAACCAAAGGCGACATAACCTATCTCGAGATTAAGCTAAAAGTACAAAGTTTGTGAAATAAAACATGGCGTGGCTAAATATTACCAAGAATATAAAAAGTTCTGCATACTTTTTGTTTTATTAGTAGCTTTGCAGTTATTATTCATCACAAGTAATACCGTGCCGTAATTGACAATCTCTGCCAAATTTTGATTTTTACCTAGAGTGAACGGATTGTAACTTCGAGGAGGGACTTATGAATTTTCTATTTAATCATGCGCTGAACGGTGTAGAAAAACATGGTGAGGAATTTTGGGTGAATCTGAAGAATGCCTGAATCTTAAGTGGCCTAAGCTCCTATTCTTCTTTCCAAAAGAGAAAGTTTCTTTTATCTTTGTCCAAAAGTGGAATTGTAATCAGCTACTGCTACTTAAAAGTAAAACTTTTTACTGCTACTTATACGTGCCAATTATCCACTAGTTTGTAAATGTAATAACAAAATTATAAATTACGAAATTTAATAGTGCCATGCTGGGAAAAGTATCGTGGTTTTATTTTTGAACGATCGTTGTAATTAAAACTTGGTTGCAAGGAAACTAATCAGCCTGATATACTGTGCTGTAAGTTGCGTTTTGCGCAATATTTTCACCATAAATATCCTACGTGAAAGTTAATTAAACTGACTGAATTGGAAGAAGTTTCAATCAGACTGATCTTTTGATGAAAACTCTAAAGTTAGACTAACTTGCATATTAAAATATTTTATATATGCAAAGTGAGGAAAAGTATTAAAATTTAACCAAAACAAAACACAATAAAGAATATGATGGTTATGAGGAATACTTTATGCTTAGACACTATAACAGAACGACCTTTCTATAATCCGCACGGGTTGAGCGAATGCATGCAAAGCTAATGTGTATGTACCAGGCAAAATTAACGTATCTTACACATGCAAGACAAGTCACTACATGCATCCCAAGACGCCTCCATCAGCAACAACGAACCCAAGCAGTAGGAAAGGCAATGCGCGATTTTCCTATCCTTCTGATGATACTTCGGTTTCGGGGCGAAACGATCGTCAAAATTTTGGTGGTGGTTTGCTTGTGTGCATTGTTGCTGGTGGAAGCGTCTTGGGATGCATGTGGTGACTTGTCCTGCATGTGTAAGGTACGTTAATTTTGTCTGCTTCATATACATTACCTTTGCATGCATTCCCTCCAACCCGTGTAGATTATAGCAAGGTAGTTCTGCTCTAGTGTCTGTAATATGGAATTCCACAAAGTAACGCCTGCATCTATAAATCACTTTATGCTTATTTGAACGAAAAAAACCAAAGGTAATTAACGTAAAAGCTATGTTTTTACTTTTATGTCAAGGACAAAAGTATTAAAACTGTATTTGTGTAATGGAACTTGTATATCTTGAATTTTTTGCTGTGGTGTACACACAGCAAAAAATTTACATACCAATCGGCATAGAAACAGCATGGTGGATCTCAAATGTAACCCCTTCTCTCTAAAAGATGCTGGTCAGCAGTGGAATACTAAAAGATCGCTTCTTTACTCTATAAATATTCTATTATTGTTTAAACTTATTTAATTTGCTATACATATTTATAAAATATTTTCCCGATGTATATAATGGACAAATTAGGAAGCGACATAAGCTTGCGGCTCCCGCTTTGCGCCTTGCAAAACTAAATAAGTCAATTGTTGATTTAGGTATAAGATTCTATTGTATGATGAAATTCCGCAATCAATTTTAGCTCTATCTTTATAGCAGTTTAAAAACACAGTTAAATGGAGGCTGATATAGAAAGCCTACTATGCTGTTAATGATTACATAGATGATAAGAATGCGTGGATATAGCAACTCTTCCACCCTGAACAAGCTAGTAATGACTAAATGTAACTAGTTATAAGAAGTATATTTTGAAAAGAGCAACCGCCGAATTTCTAGCTGGCTCTTATAGGTACGAACAGCTTTCCGAACCGGCAATAGAGAGTTGAAGATTCAAAAGCACTTTTGAACTCTACTAACCAACTTCTTTCCCCAATATAATATACTTACCTATGCCCTAATTATTCCGTATTTTACTGATTAAAACAGATTTATTTTACTTTTATCAAGATCTATCACCAAAGATATATGTAAGATACATAATATGTGTAAAGCTACATAATCGTTAAAGCTGACTTGCCGATATTTTTTAACATAACCTATCCTAAAAATCTTACTTCTTATATCAGAATAGCTGGTTAATTTTAAATAATTTGCTTGCCATAGCCACTTAAATCATATATGCAAATCACATGAAAGCATAAATGGAAACAAATTTAGCTTTACGTAATATAGCTTCCGTAATGACCTGTTGCTAAATCATTAATCGTCACGGACTTAAACGAACATTCGAAAATTGATGCAGTATTTCACCGTGCCAAATTTAATTATAGTTTTTATGAAGAGTTGTTAATATTTTATATCATGTCGTTCAGTCTCAGTGTGCTGAAATAAATTTTCTCTTTTCCTTGACGATAAAATTAACCCTCGGCTGTAATGAGATTGATTTTGGTAAATACGTTCCATTATTTATTCTATAACACCGATCTGAAGCGTCCACAAAACTAAACTTGAGTTGCAAAAATCTTTATACATGATACAGAAAGAGTTTCACCATTTTTATTAGAGTGGATGGGTAATTAAAATATAATGTGGTGGGCTCAAAATAAAGTTTATTTGTTTAGAGCCTTTCGTTTATGACAGACTTTATTATATGACTTCCTATTAAAGTTTATGAGTCAGCTATGAAAACTGTGCCTCTAATTTTGAAGCTTATTTTATTTTATTATTACAGCTTATTCGTAGCCTTTCATAATTTATACCAATATTATAACATGGGCCTGTTTTGATTCCAAATTTCCTGTTGTTGCCAAAACCTCACGGCACTGACGGAGACAGGAAATATCTCGTTTACCTCAGGGAGTACTTACAACCGTAATGTCATCACTTACTAATAGCTACGCCACAAACTGTCCCAATGCGTTATTATGGCATTAGATTAATGTAACAAGGGGGTATAAAGAGGAAATTATGGCATTACATCACGCTCAGTTGCCAATCTCGCGTAGCACTGGTGTTTAAAACAGATTAAAACACGATGTCTCAGATTGCTGACCTGCACTGACCGTCCTTAGATTAATTGAACGCCTAACTCTTAAACTAAAATTATGAAGCTTCTCTTCTACATTATTTTGTATAGTTTATTTTTGTTTACCCTAAAGAATAATATAATGAAACATACTATTCCTACTGTTCTTGTCAGTATAGTTGGCAACCCTGAACTGTCTTTCTACGACCTAAAATCAGTTTTTTCTTTGACCTGTGAGTTATCAAGAATTAATTCCATTGGTCTTTTACAGCAATTAGAAATATAAGTGTTGAAATTATTTGTTTGTTATTTCCACTGTAATTTATTTGGGTTTTACATCATGTAAGAACAGTATTTTCCAACGAAAACAGCAGTTTTTTTTTTAGAAAATATTAATTATAAGCTTCTGAGCATTTTCTGTGACGTCCCCTTACGATGGTCAAATCAACAAATAACGATTGCTTATACAAAAAAGTAAGGTGATACATTTTAGGCATTAGAAACATTCAAAAGGGTATCCCGATATCTAGTAATTACGAAATTTTAAAACTTGTGATTATCATTCTCCTGCCCTTATCGCTAAGTGGGGTCGCATAATGTGTTTTCCTCTTCCATTCTCTCCTATGATTCGTCAACTCTGGGGCTACTTTGCTATGCATGTAATACCTCACATAATCCATGCATCCCTTTTTTTCAGCATCCCTGTAGTTACATATTTTTTATTTATATATAATTTCATTCTTTAAACTAATATTATTTTGAATAAAACGTTCTCAGGTAGTCTTCTTGTGATAATATATATGAAACTGATGAAATTAGAGAAATAGTTACCTTCTAAACTTATGCAAATTACAGGCATTAGGAAAACGAGAATGAGAATACATACCGTAATAAAGACCCAAACATAGCGTACATGAATGTGCAAACTTTCACATTACGTTACTTAACGGAGTAAGCAAATTACCATAAAGATAAAAAGTAGGTTACACTTATAGTTATTGTGTTTAAGAATTATAATAAAACTATACGTTGACATAGCTATATACTTAAATACCGGGTGTGAACTTATGGAATGTAATATCTTAGTTCTGACAAAATAATTCACTCATACCTGCTAGTCTATACGTACTGAAACCTATTTAAAATTGTTAACAGTGAATTCAATAGTCACTTGAAAGCAATTATATTTTTTTGTCCATACTAGAAAAAAATTAACTGCCCAGTATCACAATTTTAACTACGAAAGTAATATTTATATGTCAACTATATGTCTTCTCTTGATAATCGGCGATTACAAACGATTAAGGGCGAGCTCGATCACGTAGAGTGTATATTCGCCAATCACCGTCTATCATCGTGCCTATTAAAAACAATCACATGATCAACGATCATCGCCGATAATTAAGAGCTGGCTTATATTACCAGCTCTTGATTCAGAAATGATTATGAATTATTTTCCAACGAATACTGCAGACGCGTTGCATGCAATTTATAAAATTAAACATGACTTTGCGGAAGTTAATTTTACAGAAGTAATTATAATATTATTTTGCTATAATCCGCCATAACAGAAAGTATTTGTAAAGCTATAAGCATAGTCCGCTATCAATGTTCATACCTTATGGAGCCCACACCTACCTAATGGAGCACACACATAACAACTCTCGCTGGGAAACTCAGTTCAGCGGGTTACGCTGTCCGAAAGATAAGGCGGCTTACAGACGTTGAAACGGCAAAACTTGTTTATTTTGCTTACTTCCATAACATTATGTCTTACGGAATATTGTTATGGGGTAAATGCGCGGACATTGAAAAAATTTTTGTGTTACAAAAAAGAGCCATACGTGGCATTTACAATTTAAATTCGCCCGATTCCCTGCGAGAGAAGTTCAAGGAAACAAGTATTCTTACATTGGCTTCACAGTATATTTTTAGTAATTTAATTTTTGTACATAAGAATATAAATAATTATAAAAGGATTGGCGATGTATATAATAGACAAAGTAGGAGCCGACATAAGCTTGCGGTTCCTGCTTTGCGCCTTGCAAAAGTTCGTAATTCGTTTGTGGGTTTGGGTATAAGATTCTATAATAAAATTCCACAATCTACATTAACTTTACCTTTACATCAGTTTAAAAATACTATTAAAAAAAGGTTAATTCAGAAAGCCTATTATACTATTGAAGATTACCTAGAAGATAAGAATGCGTGGATATAGCTTCTCTTCAACCCTGTACAAGACATTTATAACTATATGTAACTAGTGATAAGAATTATTGTTGGAAAAGAGCAACCGCCGAGTTTCTTGCTGGTTCTTCTCGGTAGGAACAACTTTCCGAACCAGCAGTAGATGTTGACGATTCAAAAGCACTTGTTCAAAAGTTTACTTGAATAAAGAATATTTTGAATTAGAATTAGAATTTGAATTATGCATGCGGGATTCGTAAACCGCACGCACAAACAAACAAGTTTATGCGGGATATCTTTATACAACGAGTTTTATTTTCAAACTGTATTTTTTCAACTTTACTATACTTACTAATTTAGTTCTCCTATTTATAAAATTTTCAGATAACTATCTATCTATCTATACTTATTATAAAACGAAGTCCCAAAAGGCTGTCTGTCTGTATGTAATCAATTTTCTCGAAATCTACTGAACAGATTTTTGTACGGTTTTCACCAAAAGATAGAACAATACCTCCGGATGTTTTAGGTACATAGAACATATCGGTATTATGTAAATTGTCTTAAAGAGATCGAGCAGTTGTTAAAAACTTGGTTGCTGGAAGCTTTAGTCACGCACGCTGCGTAAACCAGCGGATATACGCTAAAGTAATCTAATAGAGAATTGTAGATCTACAAAAATACTACAAAAAAGTCCGCGATAGCATGTCTCTATCTCTAATGGTTAACTCACAATAACTACTTTTATCATTAAAATTTGAATTATAGAAAAAAATTGTGACACGCTACTACGTTTTTTTTTCCACGCGGGCGTAGCCGCTGGCACAGCTAGTTAGTTATATGTATAATATTAAGTGGTATAAGTTCAAATTTAACTTTATATTATGTGTCTTTACGAAGATGTCATGCATTACAGGCTGAAACCCTTTCTACCGTATTTGGAATGTTGAGAATGTGTACTGAAGAATGCTGCCTTCAAGTGAAATATCTCTTTGTAAATTCTGAGACCTACCCTTTGTAATTTTATACATTAACCGAAAGGATCTTACTGCGTTGGCATTTAATTGTAACAATTTGAGTTAGTATTTTTAATATCTTACCATTTTTTATTATCATATATAAGCTATATGCTTCTGAAAATAATATTATAGTCTTTTACTACTATTCATGACCCTTTACCTACCGTATGAATATACAGAAAACGTTGAAAAAATCGTATATCATATTATATTCCGGCTTCCTTAGTAATATAATTGAATGGTGGATTGGAAACGTCTAATTTAATTTGTGAGTACATTTAGTTTTTTTTGGTACATAGTGGAAGTGTTAATGTATAAATGTAATGTGTAAAATTAAAGTGTTAAAAAAGAAGAACGCAATTCAGTGGAATGGTTGATTCAATAATATTCAACAAGTAAATAATTACTATATAATATAAAACAACTGATAACTTCAATGATCGCATGTAGTCAATAAGTTTTCCCCTGTTGTGTCTATCAAACACGACTTAACCTCTGGAATTTACCACCGAATTCTTCTTATGTATAAAAAGTAATCACCCAAGTTGTAACACAATAAAATTTACACATCATTGAGGTTTTTGTCATTGTTGTTAATGATGCGAGACGAGACACCTTAATTCGTTATACAATCTAAATAATTATTTAAGCACTGCTTAGTTAAACCATGGTTCAACGTTGATAGTCGAACTGCGGGTGCATTGGACCCTGACAAGGGATTCTCGGTTCACTTGGCGCGGTCATGTATACAGTGGCTAACAGATAATGAATATAACTTTGTTTTTGAATAGCGAATTTAAATAATTTATAGAAGCAGGCGTTACTTTGCGGAATTCCATATTACAGAAACCTTGGTTCGCTTTTCCAAAAGAACGGTGAAATTGATCGCGATGTGAGGAATAGAATAAATGCAGGATGGATGAAGTGGCGACAGGTCTAAGGCACAATATGCGACCCCCGAATGCCCCCTAAACTTAAGGGGACAATTTATAAATCAGTCATTAGACCTGTCGTAATGTATGGATCAGAATGTTGGGCAATGAAAAAGATGGATGAAAGAAGAGTGCATGCAAATGAGATGAGGATGTTAAGGTGGATGTGTGGTGTGACAAGACTAGATAAAATAAGAAATGAGTATATTAGGGGCAGTATGAAAGTTGCGCCCATTATGGAAAAGATGAGAGGTGCAAGATTGGGATGGTATGGACATGTAATGAGGAGGGATAAAGACCATGTGACTAAGCGAGTGTTGAATATGAATGTGGATGGATATGTGACTAGAGGGAGGCCTAAAAAGAGATGGTTGGAATGTGTGAAGTATGAAATGCGTATAAAAGGAGTAGCGCCAGAGTTGACGAATGATAGAAGAGAATGGAAGAGGAAAACATGTTGTACCGACCCCACTTAGAGTGGGATAAGGGTAGGAGAAAGAAGAAGAAGAAGAAACTATAACAGAATTACTTTGCTATAATCCGCGTGTGTTAAGCGGATGCATGCAAAAAGGATCATTAATACCAATTTGTATTACAACATACAATTACTTGTACAATACTCAATACATTGTTGGTCTCTTAGATTAAATTTGTTTTTTTTTATAGCAAACCAATTTACGGCGGTTTCACAAACAAAAGTCTTTTGTTTTAAGACAATAGGAATGTTCAATAGAGTGCAGACACTAAATTATTGTTCCATATCAACGGTTCAGACCTTGTTCTAAAGACGTTCTAGAATATTTGACCTTCATTTCATGTGTAAACGTATAGTACTTTGTTTATACATATAATATACTGTGTATTTAAAATTACAGACGATACTATAATAAAGTGACCACATTTTCATTAAGACAAAGCGGGACGAATGGGAATTAGGAATTACAATTTATATGTATACGATGTATATTTTAATAGTAAAAAAATATTAGCACATAGACACGTCAAAGTTCTAACACCCCTATTTTGGCGTCGAATTTACAAAAAGGGGCGGTTAGTATAATCCTCTAATAATAAAAAGTCAAAAATAAATTCAAATAAATATGATAGGTCCTTTAAAACTGTTTTCCATAAAGTCATCTGATTGGCATAGGAACAGAACAAAAAAAAATGATTTACAGGGTTACATGACTTTGCTATTAGGAACACTGCGTTATAGTGGTTATTTCAAATAGTAAATGCATTCACATACAAATATCAGGAAAAGGAATAATTACGGACAATGTTTTATGCTATTGTACATTTGTGACACGTCAGCAACTACATTTGCGGACACGAACGAATTGTATTGTATTTCTAGGCATGGCCCACGTGAGTACCAAATCAAATTAAAATAATCTATATTCGTTTTTCGTCAAGGATCAATATGATGAATGAAGCTATAACTGGTTCGAAATGTCACTCTTACCGAGAAGAACCAGAAAGAAACTCAGCAGTCAATCTTTTAAACATTTTCAATTTTTCATGATTAAACCGAAGCCTTATATAAATCGGAAGGGATTTTCAAATCCAGGCACTTTTATCATCAAAATAATCTTCAATTTTAATATACCAAGGTTTATTAGGGCCCCTCGTGAGTTGTAAGACACATCCATGCTAATATAATAAATGCGAAATTCTGTCTATCTGTAAACTTTCACGGCTAACTCGTTTGAGCGAATCAAATTTGTTACAATTGAAGCTTACACCGGGCTTAATACCGGGCTAACATACAGGATTAAAGAATTCCCATTTTTCCTTTAGAAAAATAAAAAGATAGATAATGAAAAGTTAGCCAGTACAACTCCGGCGTACCCACAATTCATTTCCCCAAAGATAGTAGAACCCGTGAAAGGTTCCTCTTCATCAATCTTTTGGTATTTATATGCAATCGTAAATACACGGCAGGACTGATATAGGGTGTATTGCAAACGGTACTTGTGTGGCACCAGAATTGACTATTGTGAGAATGCGGTATTAAATACGACTTCATATGACATCATACACATGTATTAGATTCATATGTACATGTAAAATATTATTTTAGACCTCCCTTATAGAGGCGGTTATGTAAGCACCCATTATGTTAAACTTAGTTAAAGTATATCGCTGACTAATACTGCCTTTATACGTTTTGTATAGTGAATCAGATAAACGTGTAGGTTTAATGTAGGTAGAATCTGCATTACAGATCGTTAATTACGTATATGCTTATTACGTCACGGAACTGAATGCGACTAAAACTATCCAACTTTTTTGAGTAACTTATTTTAATGATGTCTTGATGTTATATTACAAAATTTTTACATTTTTGAAAATTTAATATGGAATATTTTTTTTTGGCTTACTTCATAACTGGGATTGAACCCTCGAGACCTTGGATAGACATATGTGCTAAACTTGTCCATTATGGTTCACTGTTGCATTATAGCAAGGAGAAGAAAATAAATAATATTCAAATCCTTCTCTCTCAGATACATAATTTAGAATGTATAGAAATTAAATTAAAGATATGTGACATTTACACATTTGGTCCACCCTCAAAGTAACGTAATACTTGTATTATGAGTGACAGACAACTGGTAAATATATACATATATAATGTTAAATACATACACTCAGACTCGAATAAATTGTGTAAAGAAATCCTCACCGGGAATCGAACCCGCGACCCGCGGAATAAAAGACATGGCCACTGCCAACTGCGCCAGGATGCCATAACGAGAAATCATACACACCAATCAACCTTTCATGTCAATCATTTAACCTTCCTTTATGGTAGTGAATAATGAGTCATGAACTATTGTTTAAACTCTATGCATATAGAAATAACTCAAAATTACTATTTTTAGGTATTCATAAGGTTTGCGTATACTTATATGGGCTTTGATTATGCTTTTTCTTGTCTACTGGCATTTTTGCTTATCGTTTATCTTTTTACTATTAACCTAAAAGGTGTTGCGAAGGTTATCGTTATAACTAAATATATGTACTCGTTTTGGTACATGAATCGACTATTATATTTTAGTAACATAATAAGGTTGAAGATTCATAAATGCTTATAACCTTTGCACCGCGAGTAAAATCTCGGAGCTCTGGGTTACTCTCCATTAACTAGCAGTGGCTTTAATACATAGTTATAATATAATTAAAAAGAATTATACTTCTATGCAGCTGTTAACTTATATGTAGTTCAATTATATTATAGCATCCAAGTATCGATATGACGCTGTTAATCAAGTTCTATTTTCAATGAAAATCAGTATCGTATTGTTTAAAAATGTTCCTTCCATATTTCATATCTCTGAGTGATTAACCACTAGAGCAACCAAGTATATATAGCAAGGTACTACATTACAGCATACCTATAAAAATTTTAATTTATTGTATCCATTGTATTCATAGAATATGCTAGGCTATAAAACACGAATATGAAATAATATAAAAATACCGACAGATGAACGGAAGTGTACAGAAAAGGTTAACAATGTTTCCTTTATAGGAAACCATCTGCTGTATGCTACTTATCCTCGATTGCATATTTTCGAATAAGAATACAATGACTTCTTATACCATAAACAAGATGTTTTCCAAATATCTTTGCCTTTTCGGAAATCGAAACAAGTCACGACGTAGATATCTTATATTGTACGTTGTTTAACTGGTTGACAGTTAATTTTCTCGTGACTCTCTACAATACCGGTTGCCGTTCTTACAAACGACTTTTTGTATATAATGAACTTGCGTATCTTTCACAAGCACTTGATGAGTTAAATATGAAGGTTTATCATAAAATTCCTACATTAATGAATTTCATTTCCCTATTCCACAAATAGATTTTGTGTAAAAACGGGCAGAATTGGAAAGTTTATTTTTGTTAAAAATTTATAATCTTAGATGTAATAATAAGTTTTATTCGTAATACAAAACATTTATAGACTATTGCAGATAGATAAATACAGAAGATTAGAGATCATTATCTAAGTTATTAGCAAACAATGCTTTCAGCTCTTTACGGCTCTCTTAGTTAAATTGCATCTGAAAGAAGGTTTGATGAAATTTGGATTTACGATAAAGAGATAAACGCATTTAGATCTGATTCAATATAATAATGTTATTGTATTTCATTTAACATCAGGAAATAGCCAAGGGCGAGCGTTATAACGAAAACTTCATATATTCATATAATAGTAATGTAAATCTGAATACCAAATTTGAAACAAATGAATAATATCGTTTTACAGAACCGAAATTAAAATTAATGTATAGGAAAGAGAAACACTAAGTAAACAAACAATAAAAAGATTAAAGTGTGATGATTCTGCGAATTTAAGATGGTTATGATCTATAATCATAACTACCAAATTGCTACAATTATATTGACAAGAATAACCAAGAATCTTTTAAATTATCGTTTAATTATTATTATGAATTCATTTCAGTAAGGACATAACACTATTATCAGGCAATATCAATTACAAAAGACTATAGTACCCGGCAATAAATAATGCACATCGAGTCTTAGAGAGAGAAATCGGCTTGATTCTGCTTCATATGGCATTGTCTCTGTTGCACAGACTGACGAAGCCGTGCGCAACGTCACATACTGACTGAGTGATAGAGACAGCGCTCTACGAAACCGAACTGGCCGACTGTTTCGTTCTAAACATCGATGTGCATTATTTAATGCCGGGTACAATACTTACTTGTAAAGGGGGGGGGGGGGGAAACAATGAAAGTTCAAGGGTTGTTGCTACGTTATTTAATTTAAAAAAGCGTTCAAACAATAGTACGAATTAAAGAATTAAATCTTCAAAATTTACAAAAGGATTTCCATAATCCTAAAGTAAGAAAAAATTATAATAATTTTAATACGATAAATCGCATTTTATTTTCCGAAACTAATACAATCACTAGCAACTCGTTAACACGTCTAACATAATCATATGATTTTTAATTTAAGAAAGTTACATGTTATGCAGGTGTTAATTTAATTATTGAAACTGTAAAGACAACCGGCAAAATAAAATTATTGCAGTATCGGACTCTTATATGTAGCAAAAATATCTGTCGTAGTATATTTTAATGTAATATTAGCTTTCACGCAAGGGTAAAAGAGGTCTGTGCATAGTTCGTTTTTGACAAATTAATAATTAATAATAATTCAAATTTATTATTATTAAGTAAGTTATTGTTATTATTATGGGAGAATTATTAAGCTCACGGTGGAAATAGTCGTATATATGAAATAGTAGATATTTAGTGTTTAATTTTTTTTTTACAAGCGGCAACCTTAGAATGAACCTGAATAGCAAGCTTTCTATGCCGTATGGTTAACGTAGGTCTCTTCAACATTGTTTCTAGTATCCGGTTTCGTAAGAGGTAAAATAAAGCTTACCATCAAGAGCGATGAGCGTGAATGATAAGAGTTATAGAATGAAACTAACTAGAACGAAACAATAACTCAAATCAATTATATTAGTGTGGAAAATTAAAGATATGATGAAACAAGTCTTTTATTTGTTATATAGTCTTTTTCTTAATTCCCGTGGAGATATGAGTAGGATGAAGGCATTTTTATCGAAAACGCAGATGGGGATCAAGTTAGTACCATGATGATACAAATACAAAAAGACAGATATTTATATGTTTGACGGAAATTGTAATAGATACCTATTCCAAGATTGCTCTGCGTTCAGAATTTCAAATAACGAATCCCAAATGACATTGTCATGCATGATTTGAAGGTAATTTATTCCATAGCAATGAAGAGACAAAAGATTTTGTTGTATTTATTCAAGGCCCCAAACACAAAAACTTTACGTATTGTCATACGAATTTAAATGATTTATTTATTGTGCTCTTACTACAATTATGTATTTCTTTTGCGTCCGAGTCCTAGGCTCTTGAAAAATTACAAAAAACAAACCTTTGCTCAGATAATTCAATAATTCATTATTCTTGGTATAAATGATCTGTAAAATATTTATGTTTCAAAATAAATTCAACCTTATATATTAAATATATGATCGTTAACGATAAAATTTCACTTAAAAGTGAGCTTCAGCTCAGATTAAGAAAAGAAACAAAAGAAGAAAGAAGATGCAAATTGGCAAAATTAGTTTAATAAAGTTGTGTGTTGTTGTCAAGGTTCCAATAACTGAACATAATAAAATATACGATTAGATTAGGTTAATTGGTACAGTCTCAGGTAGTCTTAAATAAAGACCTATCACCAAATTGGTGAATGTTCAAAAGTATTGGAACCATTACGAGATAACCAACCACCAATGGTATTTAAAAATCTTGATTTTTAAATATTAATCAGTTTTGAGTGAATACTACACCATCACTTCACCTTAGATTAGAGGGTCACACGTTATATTGAACATAAATAAACTAATATAAACTTGTATGTATGTAAGTATAATTGTATAAATATCTTATAGTTAGATTACTTGTAAGTTTCACACTGAAACGTGCTGTAACTGTAACAAAGTTTGGCGGCACGCCCTTGATTAGTGTTTGTTGTTCAACGGGACTGTTTGCACGAATTAACTTGGAGGAACTTTTATTGGTTATATAAATTGATGTGTCCAACAAGAGTAATGTGGCAAAGATTCAACCACAGTTTGACGGCAACCTTCGCAGCGTATATAATTGTGAAGCTTTACGAACACAAACTCCGTTTAAAATATTCTGTACTCCAATATTTTAGTCTCCTTATTCCATTAATTGCCTCTTCAACAGAGAAGATGGCTCGTTCATATTTTGCTGAAATAATTAAATTGTCTATTTAACGCTGAAATACGACTAGTATTTTTGGATTTGGTTTTAATAATTTATAATGATATAAAGTAACTTAGATACAAGTTGAATATGGTAAACAAAGTTACATTGAAAGTATATAGAAATGAATATGTAAGAAAATCTAACGCAGCTCTTCCATACGATGTATTCGAAAGTTGAAGTGACTCTTGGCGGCTGAATAGCCTTCTATATGTGTAGTCCAATGACGATCGTGTATCACCGAGGGTACTCAATACTCGTAGAAACGGTACGCAACGTGCATATTGAGTTGTTACGATACGCGAATGAAAAATATTTGCTCATTTTATCAAGTACTTGCTGCGTTTCACGGTTTACCCTCGGCGCAAAGTTAATATTGATGAGACGTTTGATGGGATGTTTTTTGAGTTTCAATGATTATTATTGAATGTAACAAATTAATGTAACAAATTAATAACTAAGAGCATATATATATGTCACTTGACACAATACGACAACGAAGCTATGCTTCAGTCCCTAGGGCGGCTATATTGATCAATATTCGTAGATTTTCAGTAGATGATCGTCAGCGGTTATGGCCAACTAAATATCACGCCGTTTCAAACGTGTATACTGATAATAATTGTTGGAGAGAGTCACTGTAGAGTTACTCAATGTGTAAAACCCAAGAGAACAGTATGTTTATTGTGTAGATATCAATAACGATGATGTCAAGTCCGGAATGATAATACCCAAAGCAACATGTGTCATCTCTATAAACTTTGATCGATTGATCACCCAACGATGGCAGAGGCAAGCTTCCTACTGTTCGGTACGGTACGGATAATTTTAAAGGGCTTAGTCGAAGGATATAAATATAGTATAGTGTATCAAAAAGTAGAAAGTAGTAACCTAAACATTTCTAAAAAGTTCTTAATCTGAGGTTGTAAATGAAATATCCATAATTTTATATATTTGTCCTTCTTTTACGAAAATATATCTGAAAATATCTGGTGTCTAAATAAGATGATAGTTTAAGAAGTTGTGTTAAGCCTAATGTGAGCCCGCTGACTTGTTGTAACAATTAGTATACGATGTTTAAGATAAAAACTAGAACCGACCTAACGAGACTTCTCTAAAGTACATTGAGAGAAAATAATATACCCGGTGGTTACGAATTAGAACGTTGTTGTCTCTTATTATGTACGGCAAGATTCTAAAATTTTATATATGACGTGTTCAACGCTTCTGTTATGTCTCTACAATTGTATACATTGGAATAGAAGAAAAGTCTTGTGTGATTGGTTTTGTCGGGACAGAAGACTCACTGTTTTAAGGGATTTAGTTATCCGTTAGGCTGAGTAGAACAGACCACCCTCATTTCTTACCGAGGTGTCGTAAAAGGCGACTAAGGTAAGTCGACTCGCCGTGTGGTATCCGGCTGAGTAGAATAGACCACCCTCATTTCTTACCGAGGTGTCGTAAAAGGCGACTAAGGTAAGTCGACCTGCCGTATGGTATCCGGCTGAGTAGAATAAACCACCCTCATTTCTTACCGAGGTGTCTTAAAAGGTGACTAAGGTAAGTCCACCCGCCGTGTGGTATCCGGTTGACTAGAATAGACCACCCTCTTTCTTAGTATGTCTAATATTTATCTAATATTAGTACTTCTTAACTTTTCTAAAAAACAAAACATTAAATATGAGTAGCTTTTATATAAAAACAAAGTGAAGTAATGTATGCATCAGCAATGTTGTTTAAAGAGGAATATGATAGTATAAAATTAAGGAAAAAATTAGTCCCTTAATTTAGATAGAATGCAAACTAGATAGCGAACTGTTCAAACAATTCTGGAAAATTAGGATTTGAATTTGCTCAAATTTGCATGCCGCCGACGCCGGTCTACCCTCTACTATAATGGTTCAAATAAAATTACTTTTAAGCGCACCGTTAATACTATGAATTTAAGTAAGCGTTTCTCTAATATTATCGTAAGTATAAAATAAAAATTCTTTTTTTTAAATGGCATTACTTTTCATAGGTTTTCTGATTTTAGTTATTAAACTATGATAAAATTAAAACACAATGTCAGATTATTCTAAAGACTGAGATTAAATGTAACGGAAGAGAGTTTCGTCGCATGAATTGTTGAGTATTTAAAAATGTTTCATTATAGGCTCAATTTAGAGGTAACATCAATTTTAATAAAAATGTATTTTATTATTATTTGAAAGAAAGAACACAAAGAAAACAAATTTATTTATCACTAGTTGACCCAGCAAACGTTATTTTATCATTTTTTATTTCTCGTGTACATTGTAAAAAAATAAGAAAATTGGTGAAAAAAATAAAAATAAAATGTTAGCGGTGGACAAACGCACCTTATCACTTAGTGGTATAAAATATAAATCGTAGCCGATCGTCAGATTTGCTGAATATGAAAATAAGATTTTATAAATATGTAAAGTCATTTTGGAGTCAAGTAGTATGGTAACAAACATTGTGACACAACAATTTTATATATAAAATAACCGCCGAATTAATTTATAGATATACGGTTAATTTGTTCAATCGTTTTCCTATTCTTGTTAAAAAAATTTTGAGACTATATTAGTATTAATGATTATATTTAGCACTAGCTTTTACCTCCAACTTCATCCGCATTGACTGTAGTTCTAGAACAAACACTACCTAGCTTCGGTCGCTCTCAAACCCTGCAAATATCTCCATCACAAAAATCAGATCGATCGGGATAGTAAATTGCAGTTCCTAATGCAACATAATTAAATTTGGTTCCTTCATCGCATTACTATTAATTAACAAAGATATTCATTTGCACTAAAAAAATTCTTACAACCATAAAAAAAACATATTACAATAATAATAAAACCTCTGTTAGTGGGCATCTTTCGCTATATCTGTGAGATTTCATAGGGTCTCCTGATTTAATCAAAAATGCGATATAAAAGTTTGTATAAAAATTGAAAACATTCGGTTAATAACTTTTTAGTATAATTAACGATTATATTTTTTATAAAAAATAATTTACTTGAATCAATATCGATAAAATTTGGCACAATTATGCTTATTCCTCGGGTTAACAGGCTATAGAAATCTGTTAATTTAAACATGAATAGCATGACATTAAGTAACGTATCCTTGTTTTTCTTAATGGCCTGTACAGCGCAAACAAAGTTATATCAGTAATTGACAGAAGTTTAAGAATTTATATCACGTTTTTTGGCTTACATCGAAAGAGTTCTTTCAGAAATTTTTTATATATTTTCGTTTCTGTTTATTGGATAAATTTAACTTAACCGATTACTTATTTAACATATAATTAATGTAATATATTTCGGAAAATAAATAAAATATGCTCTCGATGGTCACTGAGAGATTGTACAATAATTTATAGAATTAGGCGTTACTTTGCGGAGATCCATAATACAAAAGTAATAATAAAATTATTTTGCTATAATCCGCGATATAGTAAATAGAAAAAATATATAGTGCTAAATGTATAGTGGACTATACGTTTTTTCATACCCGTTACATGCAGGATTCGTAAAAACATATGCACAAACCTCCACCACTTCCACCACAATACACAAGCACTACACAGGTTCACTATCACAAACTCAACAATCGTTTCGCCCCGCAACCGAAGCATCATCAGGAGATAGACTCCACGACAAAATCGCAAAGCGAAGCGTTATGCAAACAAGCATTGTTATATAGTAATCGGTTCATCCCCACCTTTACCTCTGAACACGTGCAACAAGCTTGAACTTGAAACATTTATCTGATCGTTAATGAGGGTGCCATTGTTATGCTTAATGATTTCTAATTGTTCCAAAATATTCAATTTTAAGCTTTTTTCACAGGTGTGCAGTATTTCGAAACAATGGTCATTAGGAACTTTATGACCGCTTTCTAACAAATGTTTCGCGAAATGTGAATTTAGTGGCTTATTATTCCTGAAAGCGGCCATATGTTCTTTAAAACGGGTTTCGAAATTACGACCAGTTTGACCCACATATGTATCATTGCATTCAGGACATTGCTGTGATAGTGAACCTGTGTAGTGCTTGTGTATTGTGGTGGAAGTGGTGGAGGTTTGTGCATATGTTTTTACGAATCCTGCATGTAACGGGTATGAAAAAACGTATAGTCCACTATACATTTAGCACTATATATTTTTTCTATTTACTATATCGCGGATTATAGCAAAATAATTTTATTATTACTTTAGATTGTACAAATTTTTTAGTGCATGTAATATATATCTCTTTGCCAATTAGCAGTAATGCCTTGAATTTGGCAGAAATTATTTAACATTCGACGGATGAGGAACAACGTTAGCTCTGCGCCAAATCCCTGCAAATGAATTTTATCTATGAAATATTTTTTTTTACAACTGACTGTCAAAACAGCCTTAAAAGACTTGAATCCTGGATGGTAATAAAAGGAAAACCTTCTCAAACTAGGAACTCAGAAGACACCAAAGTAGTTATACACTGTAGGTACATATTGAAACAGACGAAAATTCTATTTGTTTTTGCATGCATATTCATAGATAATATACTATATAGGATATAGTGAAACACTAAAAAGTTTGTATAAAAATATTCGAACTGATAGTCGTTAGAAATAAAACAACGATGCCACTCCAAATTCAAATACCCATCAGATGAGTCTGTCTTTTTACATTTACTAAATCTAAATTATTTAGTGTGACTGATTTGAACAAATGTCGTGGCCATTCTGAGTAATTGTAATAATGGCGTTGCCGATATCGACTGAAAGGTGTCCAGCGTCCAGCCCCGGGAGACTCATCATAAGGTATCTCCACGAAAACACACAAGGGGCTTCGCTTCCTGACATCATGCAGCACCTTCGGGACAAACGTGTGGACGTGGCGGCCGACGAGTTACAGAAGTCGGTGGAGAGCGTCTTGGCGGACGCAACTACTTTGGGCTTCCTAGAGAGGAAAGGCTCCCGGTTCATCAGCTGGGTGGCACGCGAGATGTGCGGCCGCCGCCAGCGTCGCAGCCGGTGCGGTCTCCGTCGCAGGCGCCGTTCGCGTCGTCGCCGCCGTCGCCGCCGCCGCCGCTGTCGCTGCTCGTGACCGCCGTGACTCGGCCGGACCGTCCTTATGATCGCCGTTTACTTCATTCGTTTATTTCATAATTATATTGTATTGATTTTGAAACTTCTACTAAAATGAATTTGTCGAGTGTTACATTAATCGCTCCCGGGACTGGCTTTCGTTTTCATTAAAAAGGCAGTTTTATTTTCACGTTTAACGCAATACATCGTGAACATGCATAAAATTTTATTATACTATTATTATAATAAGAAGTCAAGTAAAAAAATGTTTTTAGAAAAGCTTTTAACTAAATTTAATGTCCCTAATGTTAACAATTGCGGAGTTTCCTCGTCAAATCAAATCAAATCAAAATATTCTTTATTCAAGTAAACTTGTAAACAAGTGCTTTTGAATCGTCAACTTTACTGCTGGTTCGGAAAGCTGTTCCTGCCGAGAAGAGCCAGCAAGAAACTCGGCGGTTGCTCTTTTTTAAAATATAAATCTTAGAACAATAACGTCTGGGGACAATACTAGCAGCAGCATCATGTCATGCTTGCCATAAATATACATTATCATTAGAACTGGACCAGTATGTAAAATCTCAATCGGACACCAGGAAATGGGCCAAATTTAACTTATATAACGACAATATTTTTCCTTTAGACTTATTCAATAAGAAACAATTTTCCAAAATACCACCCACTTAAGCTCTTTCAAGTTTCAACCACACATAATGACAGTGACAATGCTTTTCTTTTTTTACTGACCAACTATATGAAGGAGGTTGTATTTAAAACACTTCGTATCACTTACAAGATTCCACCTTCACATACATACGTTGCAAGATAAATAAAAGCTTTTAGAAATGAAATATGCGATTACATGAAGGAAAGAATAACATTTAACATAAATAGTTTGTAATATCAAATTTAAGGAACACTAATTCGACAAAAAACATGGAGCTAACGAATAAATAATATTTTGTTTATGAATTTGCATTTTTGTCTATCCATGATCGTTTTTTTTTCATCCGTATTATTTTTGGTTTGTGAATCCAAAGTATATATAGGTCTATTCTCCGTGTAAATGTGTTGTCTCTTCATAGTTTTAAACTCCGAGGAGTTTCTTGATGGTGTACCCAGGCACATTGTAAACGAGCAAAAGAGTGCCGCAAATATGATAGAGGCGTACTTGACGATGTCTCACTTGTATAGATATAAATGTATTTATATCTATACAAGTACATTGTATGACGCAAATGCACAAATAAAAACTTTAATTAATTTATATTTTAAACTTATCATTCTTTATTTATTTACACGTAAACTATTATTTATAATTATATATGTATTATTAAAATTTTAATGTTATGCTAAATGTGGCCTAATTTAAATCGCTAAATGTGCCATGATTTATATCGCTAAATGTGCCACGATTTATCAAACAGGATTGCGAGTAGTGCGCGACATTAAAAGCTAAGAGCGATAAATGCAGATAATTATTATTCTGTAAAATCGTGAGACTTCATTTTAATAATGCATGTTTAAAAGATTTATGCAATGTCTATTTCGGTACATGATGAACCTCTTAAGTTGTACGACTTTGTACAAGATAGTAATGACTAAGTATAAATAGTTATGAGAATTATATTTTGATAAGAGCGACCTCCGAGTTTCTTGCTGGCTCTTCGCGGTAGGATCAGCTTTCCGAACCAGCCTTAGAGTTGAAGATTCAAAAGGACTTTTTTACACGTTTACTACTGTATCGGAATCAATAAGTTCATTCCCAATTTTAAGCTCAATGGCAGATTTATGCGTTTTATGTCTGCCTGTTTCATCTTCTATAACATTCCAGGTTGTTTTTATTTTATTTTTAGAGATAATTATTTTACTTTTAATGTGAAGAGATTTGGCCTGTGCGGAGACATTTCTAAACGTTTTTGAGTATTTTTTTACATATTCTAGGAATGTGGGGAATTGATTATATTGTTTTTCTGCATACAGATCAAATAAATTGTTCCTACTCTTATAAATACCATTAGTGACCCATTCGCTAAACTTAAGATTTTTGAACACTCTTTTTTCTATAATATTAAAAGTCTTATTAAAGTCACAACCGATCATTCCAAAGAGGGCATTAAAAAGTTCATCTGAACTACGGCGCCTTTTATCGAATTTTGATATTTTCGATGATATTTTTAATTGAAATCGTTTTATTTTATGAGAAGTGATAGGCCTGCATTTGATAAATTGCTTTTTTTTCTGTATATAGTTAAGGACAGATATAATTTGCCCACCATGATCAGACCTTAGGCGACTTATTACAGATTTTTCTAAGATTTTACAACTGTCATCCGAAAAATATTATCAACACCGGTACCCGAGGTCGCGGTTATCCTTAGTAGGTTCATGAAACACATTAATCATATCAAAACATTGAAATAAATAAATAACCTACAACGATTACAGGTATCCACTAAAATGTCAACATTAAAGTTTACACATATAAAGACTTTTTTGAAGTTTTAGAGGTCTTTTCAAGAGCTTACTCCATGACGCTCTCAAATAGTATATAATCACTAGAATGGGGGCGGTATACACATTCTACAATATAGCGCTCAAACTCTACACAAGACAGCTCACAATTACGTTTAACAGAAAGACCGACAATATCATTTTTCGTTCTTTACAATTTACTTTAGAATGACTTATTATTAAAAATTCCCGACGCAGGGCGGACTTCCTTAAGAACGCACTGGATACTTTATAATTTTTTATATTTAATAAGAATTTTTTTCAAATTCCTTGCCAGATAGACCTTGCAAATTCTGATGTACAATATTCAATTTACAAGGTCTATCTGTTGTTTTATTATCTAGCTTAAAGTAACATTTTCCGCACATAAAACTTTACTTGATATACTACTACTAGAACAAATGTCAGTATATGAATAATCAGTACCTATTGTACAATTTGTATAAGAGTCAATATACTTATATTAATACATATTAATACGTTTTTAATATTAGTCAGTGGACTCAAAAGTCAACTCACCAATATTATATACGGACAGGTGTAGATTGATGACTATCTAATAGTTCAAATAAAGGTTCAAAATAATTTGCCATTGGGACAAACGATAATAAATATTTTACCACACCACGATTTACCGTCGGGTTACATTTTTTAGCTTAGTGTCTACTATCTAACTGCTTAATTTAAGACGACAATTAGCGCTGGTGCAACCGCATTATCTGTTGTGTAAGTAAATATAAATTAAGTAGCAAAGATATTATGCAAAACTGTAAAAATATACTTAAAATTTCAAAACAATAAAATACCGTACAATACCAAACAGTAAAATACCGCCCAACAAAGTCTAAAAAATATTTTTTATTTAGTGCATTATATGTAGAATAATATTAAAGCATCCATTGGATAATATCTGTAAATTTGTTTCATATTCATGATATCTAATTAAAAATTATGCGCACTGAAAAATCCAAATGTATAATTTATAGAATTAGGCGTTACTTTGCGGAGATCCATAATACAAAAGTAATAATAAAACTATTTTGCTATAATCCGCGATCCGCGAGTATCGCGGATTATAGCAAAATAATTTTATTATTACTTTTGAATCCAAATGAAACTAAATTAATTGTCTCAAATCCGACAGTACAGTTATGAAAATAAGAAACACGAAAAATGTTATTCAGGTATTATTTAATCACATTTAATTTAATTTAATTTTTATTTTAAGTTACCACGCCGTGTGGTATCCGGCAGAATAGAATAGAGCACTCTCCGTTCTTACCGAGGTATCATAAAAGGCGACTAAGGTAGGTTGACGTCAGGCAGGCGACCGGTCGTAAAATACGTAGCCAAATCATGTGACAACATGTTCTAACATGTTGTGCCGACCCCACTTAGAGTGGGATAAGGGCAGAAGAATGATGATTTTATTTTAAGTTACCTATATAAAGAAGGTTAGGAAATACAGGGAAAGTATCGTCTGAATGTGAATTCGCTGTAAATTAACATATGTTAAATTGTGTTGTTTGGCGGCATTAGGCTATTGTATTTTCTTAAAGTTTATTGTCAAACATTTAAAATGTTGAAATAAGTTAGTTCTTTTTCAAAAATACATCTGGAATTCCCTTCGAACAAAATTTATTCTTCACTCATTCAGAAGTAGGTTCTGCATCAGTGATTATTTCTCGCTAAGTATAACTAATTAGCCTTTTATCTGAATGCCGCTAATGATGTTAAAATCGTTAGCTATGGGCAAGATTGATTGTGTTAAAGCTTATTGCCATGCTTGCTTGTGTCATGAATGTTAACTGCTGCGGCACGTTCGAAGCACGGACGGGTCTTGATTCTCTTGCATATTTAGAGACAAAGCTGAGAGTTCAACTACTCTTGCATTTTGTGAATACAAATGAATCGTTGTCTTCACGATTATATAAATGAAAAATGGAAACTTACAGTCGAGATACTTACAGTCAATTGTAAATATTGATATTTAGGTCAGAAATTACGTCAAGACATTTTATCATGGTGCCAATTGAAAAATCGTTTTATTTTCCTAAAATATTAATCACATACGTTAACAAGGTTTTTTTATATTATTTTTATATTCGATCATACAAAATTCAGCATTTTTACTTTTTAATATATATATATGTTTTTTTTGTTGTCTCTATTGGACACACAGAAAAATTTAAACTAATACAAAAATACAAATATTGCTACTCGAATCTCTTCCTACCAACCAGATGACATAAGTGTTTTTAAAGTAAGATTTTTCTTGTAATAGGTGTAATTGAATTGTCAAGTTTTTCAATATTTCGCAATTTGTTACTCTTTTACTTGTTGCTTAAACCTTTTTCTTTTTATATATCCATTGCCGCAGTTTTGGCAAGCCTCGCAGCGATATGGAAATTACTGTCAACGTGCCATGAAAAATTCATGAATTTCAGTAGTCGTTTCCTTAAAAAGCCTACCTACGGTATAGATTCCCGACTCCAATCCCTTGGCGCCCAATCGTTCTGCTATATGAATAAAAAATCTTTTTCATATTGGCAAAAAATATAAGAGAGATTTACATCTCATTGAATGTCTAAATTGTTATAACTTATATTTACTCGTACGTCAAAGTAAACTTCGAACACGTAACGATTTAATATTGAACTATTACTTATAATCACTTTAGTAAAATTGTAATCTTCGGATGTTAATTCCATATCTAGTGTAGTCTTAGTGAATCATTACTTTTTTACCATTAAATTCTGCAAATTGTCGTCTACTTCTACAAATTATTTATGAAGTACGTAAGTTCAAGATATTACCAATCAATGTACTTCTAGAACCGTGGATAGTATATCACTGGAGATGACTCACATGGTCTTGTAGTTTAGTCACTAAATTTGTATTGTGATTTCATGCATCAGTACCAAGAATAAAAATTCCGGATACATATATGAAGGCGGAAATAAATAGTAATAGAAAAGTATTATAAATAAACTCTTTCTTGTGACTAATCGCACACTATACAAATAAATGTGGTCTGCCGATAGCGATATTTATCAGTTTAGGTGGGACAAATGACGTCATCATCGTTCATTCATGACCTAATGCCCGGTCACATGACTGGAACTAGGTTGCCAGAGCCCAGCTAACAGATATTAAAATAAACCAATATAATATAAAAGTCCGATAATTTGGAGTGCGAAAGTATGTATGTTCATCCGAAGGGAGCAAATATTATTTCTTCTTTCGTTTTTGTCAGAATCGACATATTTGAAAGTATCGAGTTCATTCATTAGTGCTGAAATACACGCAGAAGCTTGTTATATATGTTTGCAAAGTTATTTTAAGCGGATGTGTGCGGTCGCTCCGTATTGCTAAATGTGAATCATTAAGCGCAGCCGACCAGTTCACCCTCGTTTCCGCACTTACTTTGCATTCACATAACCGATCGGCTAAAATTACTTATTCCTTTGGATTCGTTACCGCTCAGCACCAGCTCAGTTTTGCTGTAATAGTTGTATGAGTGTACATAATTTCCCATTTGAACTATGTAAATTGATGATGCATCCCGATAGCATACATACTAATAAAAAAACAAAAGGTCTCTTTTAGGTAAATGCGTTGTACTTAGAAAGTATGATTTCGCCTGCTTCAACCGGTATATGAAATAAGTCCTAGCGCTTTGATCTTATATATTTTTCTATAGTCCGAAAGCATTCAATTTATTCACTTTTTGTATCACGTATGATATTAAAATATATATTAAGTAGAATAAGTGCATTACTTGGCCATTAACCCAGGTCAACAGTTACTGCACTTTGTAATCAGTGAGTAATTCATATATTTATATCATAACTATGACTCATCTCATTAGTTACTCATCTTTTAGTGAAATTTTAATACATATACGATTTGTCATTTGAAACTCTTTTGATATCTTTATGGTGCAAAGGTTTGTTGCTTGTGCTATATCCAAGGTTTTCTTTGCAGGTCTGCTTTTAGAGGACTAGATGTTAAGCCATCAGTACATTAACGACGTATTGCTATATAACGACATGTTCGAAATTTATGATTTATTTAGGCCTAGTTGTAAGGTTATCTGCATTCATTAGGAAATATCGTAAGTTCATTGACTTAAAACCACGTATGGAATATGGTGAGCTTTCTAAAATCTAACTATTCCCTTTAATATTTTATATAAATACTATATTTAGTAAAAATTAAGAAAACAAGTCGTTTCAGTCGACTTTTAAAAATTTGTAAAGTTTTACAGAAATATTTTTATATATATTATAGACTTCGTCACTTAGATAATGGGAGTCAAAACAAATTCTCATATTTAACATCGAAATTTATTTATTTGTGAGAAATATTTCGTTCTAAAGTATAACCCAGCCGATTCTGTGCGTTTCTGTGACCTTATGTTACGTATACATAATTATAGTGCAAAGATGTGTTAGAAATACTTCGCGTCAGTCGACCCTTTTGAAAAGTTGGATACAGCCGGTTGTATTTGAAATACCTAAGTAATATATTTCCAAAAACAAAACGGGTTCATTTTTCGATGATGAAATCATAAGCTACATACTTAGTCGCTGAGAGTCATTTGTCAAAGTTAAATTCAAATATAGTAAAAGAGCTTATTGCTAAACTTTTGTTACTACAATACTCATAACTTATAAGTTTCTGAACTATAGACCTTTGTGGCTCGAGACGTTTAAACTCTAATTCGGAGTTCCCAAAACTTTTTTGTGTCGTAGACCCCTTGCCATGTTTTTCCGCGATCGCTAGACCCCCTACTTACCTGATATTGATTTCCTGTAAATTTCTAACTGTAGTAAAGTTTAGTGTTAAAAACTTAAAGTAAAAACACGTGTTAATTTATACATTTATTAATTGAATTTAATTTAAAACTATTCACAATAAAATTTTGTATCTGTTATGTAAAATTTTTATTCGCTGATCCCTTGCAGGTTGTCATTGACCCCTAGGGTTCGATATAGACAACTTTGGGAATCACTGTTCTAATTGATGAGGGTATAAATTAGCTCTTCAGTTATTTCAGGAGGACCAGGGATCTGTGGATATAAGACGTCAAGAGATTTGGTAATCTGAACAGAGCGAACAGAGAACAGTCCAGACAGAAGGACACCAAATGGCCATATATAATATAAGGTGGCTGCCGGAATAATTATTGAGAATAATATACAAAAAAGGGAAATCTAAATTATATTAAGAAATAATTAAGAATAACATAAAATGTGGGATAATTTCTGAATTTTTAAATTTACAGTCCATTTACGAGAATGATATTATGTGCCGAATCCTCTAAGACTGAGGGATAAAGAATGTTGTTCTTTTACTTGAAACTTATGTTCTCTAAGTCCGGTAACATAAGCGAGAAACCATCAATATTTTATTTTATTTACGGTTCATATGATACATATTGAACGTGAGTTTTATTATTCTTAACATTTGTACATAGACTTTTATTATGCGAAATCTCACCGTACGCGTAATATGAATACAAAAGGGGAAAAAGTTTTGGCGCCTGCCTGGGGTTTAAACTCGCGATCCTCTCAAAAGAGTCGCACGGTTTTACCTTTGGGCTACCGCAGTTTTTTTACTTTTAAAAAGTTTGAACTTATTTTATATTCACTTTACGTCTATACTGATGACTGCTGCTTTATATTTAAGGCAAATCGAAATAATTTCGGTCCGTTTTTCCTAATTTCATACAAAAGCTTAGAGGAGAAAATTTTACGTGCACTGCCTCTTCGTTGCTGGTCATCTTCAACTAACCGATGCAATATTTCATGATTAATCAAAACTACTCAATTGAAATTGATTTTTTTGTGTCAACAAAACTGTAAAGTTTTTTAATGTTGATTGCGTTAATAAACATTGTTAGACGAATGACGTAATCGTATAAGTTTGTTCAAAGCGAGTTAGTAACTAGAATATTTTACGTTGCGATCTTATGTATTCAAATCATATAATACGAAACAAACTTTTTAGAAGATAATAAATCAGTAACATAATCAGGTGACATATTTAAAGTACTATAGAGAAATTAATTGGTGGTTAACCAAATCTATTACTCAAAACCCCAATTTAGTTTAGTACACATAGAATTATAATTGACAATTAAAAATCTATTATGACAATTGCTATTAGATGGATCTGCTGTTTTGATTGCTTAGTTTATCCTCGAACATACGTACGTAACTATGCGTGTATGATGATCGATGAAATTAGATTGTTTAATTGGACCTCTTTACAAGTGGAAGAACATCTATGCAAAGCATGATGTCTGCACATTATTACGTGTGTATGCAATTTATCTATATTTCTATTTGTACTATACTTAGTACTTATAAATTGAGCAATGATTGATAAAGATATTCTATGTAAATTTATTTCGTGCGCTGGTTATCTCATGGAATAATTTTCAACTACCGACTAGATTTATAAGTGTTTGCATAATTTTATGAGAATTTGTAATAGAATGCATTACGTTTTGTTGGGGTAAGAAGTTCCGGGTGTTTGGTACGACTTTCCGAAAATTATTGCTTACAGTACAGAGTATTAAAATATTTCCAATTATATCATACTTTTTATCTTTTTGCCATGCTTTTCAATATCGACATTTGAACATTAAAAATTCAGAAATTGATTTTTAATTTGTTTATAATTATTGACCATCATTATTTATAAGTAATCTATTTCAAATACGTAACTATACCTGATTGCATCGATGCAATAATAATCTTTGAGAGCACCAATATAAATTTTAATTATTAAAAGTCTGTTTAAAGTAATTAAAATAATATCTATGACTAAATAATTAATCTGTATGTGGTAAATTTTTATGATTAATATGATTAAATACGCTAAGTTTAATACGACTAAGTAAATAACATATTTGAGATTTTAATATGAGGTCACTAACATCGGACCTCCAAAACAATTTATGGATTAAAATGAAAAGAATTAAACTTAAACATATATAAAAGTATGAAAATGAGAAGTCGTGGCTCGAGTAAAAATTAGAATAGCATATAAATTTGTTCTTACCCTCGTGTGCATTATTTTATCATCATCATTCTCCCGCCCTTATCCCACGGTAAGTGGGGTCGGCACAACATGTTACAAACATGTTGTCACATGATTTGGCTACGTATTTCACGACCGGCCGTCTGCCTGACGTCAACTTACCTTAGTCGCCTCTTACGACACCTCGGTAAGAAATGAAGGTGGTCTATTCTACTCAGCCGGATACTACATGGCACGTACCTTAGTCGCCTCCTACGACACCTCGGTAAGAAGGGAGGCTGGTCTATTCTATTCTGCCGGATACCACATGGCGTGTGTGTTTGTGTATTATTTTATATTGGCAGTATTATTTATTATGTAAAATGCAAAAAAAAGTAAAAGTGTGCGAGAAATTCTTTTAAGGTGTTAATAGCAAAAGACTGTTCAAGAAGTTTAATATTGAAATACGATGTTAACATGGTTAAAAATTTTGCTATAGGTATTTCATATGTAAATATTAGCTGATGTAATGGATAAACTAGTCGCTAAAATGGTGAACATTTCGAAGCCGATGACTAGGTGAGTGAACCATAATGTACAGAATTAGCTCAAGGTTTTGAGTTGTGGGATGGGGCCGTCCTGAATTTTACGGGTGGATGGTTTCTTTTCACTTTTAATTCTTTATTTTTTCGCATATATCATTAATACCGTATATCTGAACAATGTTACCTAAATATGTAAAATTTGTAACGCGTTAATACATACCTAAAATTTGTCACTTATTGTAAAATCATTCGTGCAATAAATATTTTTCGTTATACTATATTTCGTTTATTTTGTTATAAGGACTTTGTATTTAAGTTCTATAGTACCTCTAGAGACAATTATTAATCCCTTAATAACCTAGACCTTAGAGCATAGAGGCTGTTAATTGATAGAATTGTTTTTTACAACTTATACATCGTATATTTATTTACTTTCTAATAAACAATGCCTTATATTATATTTCGGAAGAATTTCTGAATTATATTTTGTATTTTCTTTTTTGAAGCGATGAGTATCTACTGGTGGATATGGGACTAGGTGTTTTTTATATATACCAAAACGAAAAAGGGGATTTTGTTATCCTTAAAGTTAGGACGGTATATAGTCATTGCACCAAAATTCATCACTATCGCTCCAGCAAATTATTCGTATAAGCCTAAGAAACAGACAATCTTTGGAATTTAGCATATATTTTGGCTTTTATCTTAAAGGTTTTATCTTAAATAATTTGTTAAGTTATCAGTATAAGCATACAAACGATACGAATATTATTAGGGGGTCATAGCTAGCTAGCTAAGTAAGACATCTAACTAGTCTTTTGTCCAAGGAAGTTAGAAGGATCAAAATATATAAATTATTGATAAAAAGTTGAATGAATTAATGTCAATGTATATTTTTTGTAGTTCTAATAAGAGTGGTATGTTCAATATATTACCCATAAATCAAATAACATCAGAATTACGATATTATTATGATATATACCTTATAAATAGCAACCTAAACTATAGAAGCAATTTTTTTTATATAAATGTTATTACGAGAAATACTAAATATAAAACGTTTCATTCGCCTTCCTACTTCCTAAATTTTAGTTCAATTCATGCATAGTTAAAGCAAAAATCAACTATAATATTTCATTATTTTTTAATGAGAATCTGTAAGAAACGTTATTAGAACCAGACAAATACTTTGTTTTATTATTCAAAAAACATCATTACTTTTAATTTATTTTGATTAATTTGAGTTTGTTTTATTTATAACAATTTTATATTGTAAATTAAGTGCAATTGTTCAATAATAGTTAAAGGCAATCAAATTATGAAAAATTTTGAATAAGGAAAAATTACTGTAAAATAAGTTTTAAAAATACGTTTGTTTCTGAAAAGTCTTCTACTGTAACACTTATCGTTTCAAAATTATCAGCTGTGTCGACTAAATAAAATATTTTCTGAAGAATTTATTTAATAATCAATCACTTGTCATGAAAGAGAAAGATAAAGTTTATAAATGGTGTACCAGATAATTTTATAGTTTATCAGTTATAGTAGCGTTAGAAATATCCTAAAGATTTATTTTAACACACGCATTAATACCTACAGGCACATATACACTCGCATATTAAAACACTAAAGTTAAACACACAAATAAGAACAATATAAATTAATAAATAAAATGTTTAATTGCACGTAAGAAGAAATGTCACCGAGCTTGTTGATGCGTGGGCTTGATGAACTATAAATAAAATAAGAAAATTGCACATTGTGAACGTTATTTAAAGCGAACTATGGTGAACGCGTATAGTAAAATAAGCTAAATACCATTGCAACCACATTAAGGACAGTCTTGATAATCATCTTTTAAGAGACAATTTAACATGTTTAACTGGTTTAATCTGATTCTAATTATTACGAGTACTTTTTTGGACACAAATATTTAATGCAAAAAAGTAGCAAATAATGTAAATAATAAAATTATTGATTTTACGTACTAGTAAACAATAGCTATAACGCATAATAATGCTCTAAAACAAACTATTAAATATAACGATGATATAATAAATAAATATAAGTTTGAGACAATTGATTTATAATTGGAATATACGAGTATAACAAATCATCTTCTTCCTACCCTTATCCCATTCTAAGTGGGATCGGCACATGTTTTAAACATGTTTTATATGTTTTGGCTATTTTTTACGACCGGCCGCATGCCTGAAAAACTGAAACTGCGAAACTAAAAAAATAATGTCATATGACATATGATTTATTTGCTTCATCTTCATTCTCTTGTCCTTATCTCACTTTAATTTGGGTGGGCAAAACATGTTTAAACATGTTGTTACTTGATTGGGCTACTTATTTTAAGACCGGCCGCCTTCCCGACGTCAACTTACCTTAGCCGCCTTTTACGACACCTTGTTATGATTATTATCTATAGGTTTTTCACTATTTAAATGATGCGCTTATTTATACGCACCGTAGTCCCATTTACGCTTACTTTTATCAGGGTCGTATTAAGAATTTTTATTAGTCTGTTAGCGAGCGCCGCGAGAGATGTGCGTGTGCTGATTATTTAACGGTAAAAGTAGTTGAATATTGTGACACAAATAACGGTTTTATATAAAACTTGTGTTTTATCTTGTGTATCGATTGAAAAATAATTGCTTACCGAAAAAAACAATTTGGGAACTTAATTCTAACGTTATCAAGGTACGTACCTGTCTGCTTAACACATTTCCTCATTCTGGACGCTAACAAAAGTAAATAAACATATAATAATATTCATAATACATTCAGTATTTTTGTTTTCAAGTCTTGTTCTGTAAAAAGAAAATTCCTAACACAGTGATTATTGATTAAAACAAATGTTATACATACCTCACGAAATTTTTATCATACTAGGTTTCTAAAAATGAAATAATTAGTATACAAAATCATACTGTAGTTAGTGTTTTACGACATATTTTATTTTTCATTTAATTTAACGAAAAACGTAGATATCAAGTTGAACGAAAACAGTAGGAATTTAGTCAGCGGTTGGAATGTATGGAAGAAGCATTTCAAAGCGAGTCCGTGTTCCTGAAAAAGAGAACGACAAAATAATAACTACTTTCAAAGAATATACATTTAAAAGTAATGATAAGAATGTTTCGCGCCAATATATAGAATTCCAACAACAACTAACAGTAAAGTAAAGTTTTCGGTGCAAAAGTTATTAGGTTGATAAATTCCAATCACCCGCTAATCGATACTTATATTTATATTAATTTGTGATCTCTTGAATTTGTTCACTAATTGAAAGTGTTAACTTACATCACTAAGAGTATTTTGGTATACCAGGTCCATTAAAAGGTCGCCATTTGGTTGGCGGAGCGCTAATACTATTTGATGTAAAAGTCGATCGATCATTGTCGATAGTTAATCAAGGAATGCTCACAATAGTTCTTACGGATAAAAAAATGATTCTTTTTGTTTTAGATGAAGCTAATGATAATTTCTTTAACCCTATTTTATTTGACGTGTGTCAATGCTAGAAAATTATATGACATTAAGCCTGAAGATGAAGACATTGATTTACAAAAACTTGACCCGCAGCACAATAATAAAATAAGGCATCGCCGTCAATCTCGACGCTATCACTATTACCATAATGATCCTTATGATATTGATGGCAGACGATATTATGACTTACCAAGAGATTATAGAAATTATCAACAAGAAGAGGTTAGAAATTATCAACAAGAAGAGCTTTTGTCCAAAATTTTGAACCAACTAGAAGAAATTTCCTCTTATATAAAGAGACCACAACCACCACCGCAGCCACAAATTATTTACATCCCAGTTCCATATCTAGTTACACAAAGTGCATCTTGTCCAACGAAAATTAATGCTACAAACATAACCCTGCCAGTTAGGTTGCCTGTGATCGATCCAAATCAAAATTGGGGACAAGTGATTGAAGAATCACCATTTGAACCTGATGATGTCGGCGATGGCTCTAGGCCCGTAGACCTTGATCCTGTTTTACCGGATGTTCCGACAGTTAAACCACCTTCTGTTGAACATGGAAGCAGTCAAGCCGGGGTAAGATATAAATATACTTTTCGCTCGTGGTAAACGGTAGATACAAAACAAATTTATCTTCAGAGATCATCTAAGATATGTTTTTAAAGTGTTCTACATAAAGTAATAAGTGCTTAGCTTCCATAAATGTTTTTATGACCAAGATTTTACTAGTATAAGTAATACTGTTTTCGAATTTGATTTGAAGTTATATTTTATGAGTTTATATTTTCTACAATATTAGTTACGGTTTATACAAGCTCCAAGACATTCTTCTTTTTCTACACTTTAACTGTAATCATATGATATATTTGATACCATATGATTATAGTGACTTTATGAATTGTGCATATAATCTATAAAGCGATTTTTTTCCATTGATGACATGCACAAATAACGCTAGGCCGTCATTTCTTTCGGTTTCGCAATTCATCCATACTAATTTTATAAATTTAAGTGTCTGTTTGTCTGCTACTTTTTCACACATAATCCGCTACACCAATATATTGATGAAATTTGTTAAATTTCTTTATATCTAGACTTATTATTTATTATTATTATATATCTATATGTTGATATAGGAAATATCCAGTCTCTTTCTTCTTTTAAGAATCTTAACTTTTCGAATAGATAAGAACACATATTGCTTTACTTAAACGCTAACGTTGACGCAAACGAATTCGCCAAATCATTTACAACTGCTGATTTGCAACTGACCCGGCAAACGTTGTTTTGCCATATAAATTACTACAGATACAGATTTTACTTGACTTTGGAATATCGTGAATAAAAAGCTTGGATAGGTAGATAATAGATGGCGCTATTCAATGTCATCCTATTTCTGTATAATTAACAGGATTTTTGTAGCCTATATGGTATACCGGTGTAAGAGGAATAATTGTGCCAAATTTCATCGATATTGATTCAACATATTTGCCGTGAAAGAGTAACAAGCTTACGTCCATAGTCATGAACTTTCGTATTTATAATATTAGTAGAATTAATAGGACTAGTAAGACATATTTATATTTTGTTATAGATATCAACGACTCCAAATCCAAATATCGGCCAGCCAGGTCTATGCAAAGCTGCTATAATTGTGTGCTGCCAACGCAAACTTTATGATGAAAAAAAGAAGTGTTTCGCAGACTATGGTTGTGCAAAAACCTACAGCACTCGTATGGCATGCCAACGTGAAGTTATACAACGAGCTATAGATGAATTTTTAGAAACGTACGCTCCAGTCTAACTAGACGTAAATGAAAACTTGTATTGTTTCCACTTCAGTATTTTCACTTAGTAGTAAGGATTTTTTTTAAGCAATCTATGAAATATTTAATAGATTAGCGTATTCAATAATTTATATATTTTTTAGTTTATGTATAAAAATGGGCTAAACTCATGTTATTGTATCGAGTTAGCGCTAGTAGTTTCGAACAAATCCGGGGCACTTATTTAAGAGTTCTTAGCACGCCGATAACGCCTTTGATGGGATCGAAACCCCGATAGAATGAAACGTGCACCCAGCCGGTTTCTATAAATGATACTACTCACGATAATTTAAATTCAAAATATATTTATGCAATTTTTTTATTTGATTTGAAAATCAATAAATATTTATTATGTATTTCAGCATTAAAGTCATTAGTTTTATAAACAAATCAGTCAGAAATAAGTCTTTAATATCATAAATTTATAGTAATTACAGTCATTAATACGACTTAAAAATACACGTACCTCTTTGATTACAGCTTATTTTGATGTGCATCGTAATAATTTACCTAGCTCTATGCTGTAAAGAAAAAGAAGGCCATTGCAAGACTGTCATGAAATGGATTCCAATTCCAAAAAAAAATAATTTAAATTTTCCAATATTATAACAAGGAACTCTATAGACTGTTAATTTAAGGGTTGTGACGGTTCCAACCTTACATACATTTTGGCAGAGTTATGTACTGAAGCGATAGTATGTTAACGAATGTATATATATATAAAATATTTGTTTGTCATGTTATATGGGTTTTCAGAATGGGTTTTCGATACCCGTTACATATCTGTAAATTTTTCATGAAAATATTTTTTCAAAATTTTCCCCATACATTTTCATTTTTCCATACTAAAATTTTCCATTGCGACCGAACGTCACGACAGTCGCGGGAAATAGGTGTGGGTGGATGTCTGGCGAACGTTGCCGGGAGCGCTGCGGCCGAGCGGCTGAAAGGCGAAGGCTAACGTTTCCCGTACCAGGTACAGGGTAGCGCCATGATCCCTAGCATATATTTAAAGCTTCGGCTTGCCTGAACGGTGTTGTGAGAGACTTCGGTCTTTTATCTCACAAAAAATGAATGTAATATTTTATTACATGTTACAAGTTTATTATTATTCTCGAACGCTTTATAGTGCCTGAATATAACTTGGTGAGGGTGACTTCGCTGAGTGGTGCTGGGCACTGTACCGAATTAGACTCTGGTGAGTACTGGTGTCTGATTGATGGTTTCAGGCCTGCAATGATTAAGTCGTTGTAGCGAGCCTCGCCTCGGTCTGCTCCAGGCTGTGAATATCATGATGGTCTTCCGTCTTGATACAGAGCAGCTAGAGTTACTTTGGTGAGTTTTGGGTGATACGGATTGAATTTTAGGCCGGTATTGATCTCCGATCTCTACTGTGAAGCCTTGTTTGATCTTTGGACGCCTAGGACTCCAGAAGTAGTGCTGGTACAATGTGGTTTCTTAAATGTTACTGATTGATGATTTGGCGTTGGAAACGATGTCTGTTGTCTTTCAGTAGTGCCGAAATCACGACCGAATGTTGCTAGATGTTGTGGAGTCTAGTTTACTAGCCGAAGCGATGTCATAGCAGTGATGGAACCGAACTGTGGACTTTGTTCATAGTTTTGCATGGAGCGTGCGGGGTAAAACCTACATGTGACGTGTGATAGTCCTTCTGAGGGCTTCCCCATAGCTTAGTGTCAGTGATACCACGAATATTTACGACATTATAGCATGTCATAGGGCCGCTGGTCGGGTCTTTACTAACAAGATTGCGGACTAGCTTTAGAAAGTGTTGCCTGTGCTATATCTCTATCTTACGTAGCTTGCTACGTGTAACAAATAAATAACTAATTCTTGTATGCCGAAGGTGCTATAAGCCAGAAGGACGCAGTACAAGCGGGCGTCGTCACATTTTGTTATAAATATAACTATTTAGCACAATAGTGCTAGCACTATAAATGCAAATAATTGAAATATAAATATATAACGCTAACGCTCTACGGAGTAATGAATTATTAAATATATTATTTGCCACCACGTGTGGTACGAAACATAAAACTTGCTGTTATGTGATCTCTGAGGAGTCATGTGCAAACCTACAATTTATGCCACTACGTGTGGTATCAACGAATACAAAACCTGCTATTATGTGATCTCTACGGAGTCATATGCAAACCTACAATATATGTACCACTACGCGTGGTGCCAACGATTACAACAATTTACTGTTATGTGATATCCGAGGAGTCATGTACAGTTTTAGCTTCGTGCTATTATGTTTTCCACTACACGTGGTGACAACGAACGCGGAACGTACCGCTTGAAATGCTTGCTATTGGCAAGATGCACTGTCTTATTATAAGAATTGGTTGATTTATATCAACAATTAAAGGCTTTAAGCCTCATCAAAACAATTATGGCTAACGCCAACTCAACAGCTACGGCTGAAATGAAATTTGGACTTAGGTCCTAGTATTAAACCCGGGCACACGTGCCTTATCTTGGACTACGGTCCTTATTTATTATTATTATTTACCCCATTCTCTTTAAGAGCAATGACGGGTGTTTATAAAACATATTATAAATAACCTGTGCTCAAGGGCACAGGCACACTATAAATTGCATACCCTAACCCTACGGGGGGGGGGGCTCATATCCTATGGACGGAGCTCACCGTTGGTAGCGGGTGAGGAGCTACTGACTATCTCTTCTCTCTTTATATTTTTCCATATCGGAAGAATATAAATGACGGGAGAAGGATACCACATTACTTAAACTGCTCTACGGAGTTGTTTATGGGTTAGGTGTTAGATCGAGTGAATGATCTTTCTGATGGCTTCGAAAATTATCTTCATCTTCCCATTATCTTGAACTTCCCATCGGGATGGTTTAAGGAGACTTACAGTATGTTACTCAAGTGATCCTTCTGTTGGCTTTAAAATACATTATTTCAGTTATTATTTATATAACTTTATGACCCATACTGATGGCAAACAAATATATAATTAAAAATAAAATATCTAAACTAATATGTCCTCTCTGATGGCTATTTATGAAATATTACAATAAAGAACATTCAACCTTCTGAATGTTCAGCATTTTTTATTATATGTCATGGGTTCGATTCGTGTAATAAACATATTTGTATCAAACATAAAGAATATATTCATGTAATAAAGATATGGAATCGGTTCGTGCATTAAGTATATAGAATCTGTTCATGTATTAAATATATGGGATGTGTTCGTGTAATGAATATATAGGATGCGTTCATGTAATAAATATATGGGATCGGTTCATGTATTGAACATATATAACCTGTTTATGGGTCGTGCGATTATGGTGCAATAACTAATAATAATTTATGTTTATTTTACTGCTCTAATTTGATGAATCTGTGGTCTCTGACGCTCTAAAAGGATTTGAGTTATTACAATCACAAGGTTAAATGGGTCCTAACCAACTAGACGAATCACGTGCCAAACATATAAATTTAAAAGCGCTAGCGCTTATGCGCTTGTTTTATGTATTTCAGTGGTAGAGCGCGAGCGCTCTAACCTCATTTAAATATTATTAATTTACAAATATGGTGAAGTATATAGATATGTACGAAGGGTATGGGGGGGAAAACGTTACAGGGTACAATATAAAACTCTGTACTAGATAAGAAAAATTCAAAATATTCTTTAATCGAGTAAATTTGCAAACAACTGCTATGAAAACGTCAACTCTACCGCTGGTTCGGAAAGCTGTTCGTACCGGGAAGAGCCGAAAAGGAACTCGTCGGTAGCTCTTTTCAAAATATAATTCTTACAGCTTACAGTCATTATTATCAATTATATATCATTTTTTTTATAGTCATATTCATTTATTTAAGGCCATATTTTAATGTTCCTAATATTATATAGTAATATTTTTATACGTATTCATATGAGATTACAGAAGTGACGTGAAGTATTTACTTCTTGAAATAATAATATAAATATTTATATTATTATTTTTCCCAAACCTTTAACGTGCCAAATTCGTTACCTTCTACTGTAATGAGTTTGCATGTAAATATTAATCTTTCGCTCTTGATTGGTTCAAATTGTTAAGTTGACATTTTGTATTTTCGAGTCATAATTTCTTTTCATTTTCATCGTCTGTTTAGGTATTATGCCTTCGATTTTACGATCTATATAAGACGTATTATAATTTAGCATCATCACGTTATTAAATCTGTATAATTGTTAAATTATGATACACTCATAACAAATGTTGTTAACAAAATTAATTCATAATTTGTTTTCATGAAAGTTCACATCTAATAAATAATCTTGCATTGTTTTCGAAGATTTAAGTTATAATAAATTGAATTAAAACAAGGAAATTGAAGAACATTTGTTTAAGTGTATAGTTTTCTAAAAAATTGCGCTTTACTTAAATACTTGAAACGTATGTATTTATAATTGTTTAAAAGATATTTTGGTTAACATCAGATTTACAATTCATAGTGGAGAGTATAAACTAGACAATAAGTGCAGCGAAGTTGTAATTTTGTTGTTTAGCGGTAGTTGCATTTAGTGGGTGCAGCTTTAAATGTTACAGTATATTTACATGTAATAAACATTTGTTAAATCGTCACTACCTTTTTTTGTACTAAATTTGACATAACACTTACAGATGGCAGATAGAAAAAAAATAACGTGTCTTAAATCTATATCGACTTCAAACGACGCTTGATATCTAATAGCTAGGTTCAGTCTGTGTTCAAGACGAGACTTATTTCATTATGGCTACCTTCGCGATTTAAAGAACTATCTTAAAACTCGAATATCCCAAATTTCGTTATCACAATCAAGAATTTATGAAATAACAAATTACATTTTACTGTTTTCGATTCTGTTGCTTACAATATCAATTAAAAATAGTAGATAGCTATAGACTTAACTATATTAGAGGAATATAATTTATTATTTCATTAGTATAGTGCTAAAAAACTGTTTGTCTGTGCATCATATTTTAGTCTAATTATGAGCACAATGTACTGAAGCGCTAAATAACGTGAATGCGTTACTAAAAAAAACATTGAGAACCTATTTAGGCTAATAGAAACTACTACTTTCATTACATTAATTTTCTGCTTCTTCTTATTGTTCTATCGATCAATGTCTACTACTAGATTTTGGAGATTTTAATGTCACACGATCATGCGCTTCTTGGATCCAGCGGCTCAAGTTTAACTTTAGTAGTTTGTCCATTTTGTAGACCGATACTGCGATGTTTGATGAGAATTTTTTGATATTTACGGGCAACTGAAGTATATTTACGTGATGAAATAAGAAATAGGGAGGTCCGTAGAATAAACAGTTACCGACATATCTCATATCGCAAATTTGAAGTTATTAGGCCCTACAATATTAGAGAGAATCGTGTATGAACTCAAATAAGGCACAAGCTCTTTAAGAAGTGAGTGATACTCGTAATACCTTTACTTTTGAACATTTTTATTTAAATTAATTTTTTGAGATAATACTAATTTATCAGTAAATGATATATTTGTAAGTTGTGCAGTTATAGGGATAAATAACGTTATCCTCATTAAATTAAAATACCGAGTTGATATTAAATTTTCCTATACATACGAGTCGATTATATATATCGCATGTGAGGGTCAAGCAATATCAGTTTGATACCAGACGGCTAGTGTAAATACGTGTTTTATGTTTGCGTATTTATTTAATTTTATCTTAAATATCGTTTTTTAATATTTTCAACCAATTCAAGAGGTATGTATCTACATTAATAATATTTGACTTATTTGTTACAAATGTGAGTAGTAGATTTGTATGCACATTCAAGAAATTTAAATTCTGAACACCGTGATGGAAATTGCCAAACGCGTTAAGTAAAACCTTTGCGTAGTACTCATAGTAGATCTTATTTCTAAATAACATTAACCATTTTAGTGCCGGGCGAAGGTACGTATGCCAAAATCCGGCCGAATTTCAGTTTTCCTAGGGTTTGGAAAAATGTTCATAAAAAAAGCGATATAACGATAATAGGGAACAAAAAATTACTCTTTTTTTGTCTACTCTATGTAAAACTCATATAAATAACAATTAGTATGAAGCATATACTTTGCATTTCAAATGCAGTTTGTAACGAGATAAACAATATTAACTACATAAAAAATAAACGATTTTGAAATTCTGTCTTAATTTTGTTTATATTTTTTTATTATCTCGTAATGAAATTAGAACATTTATAACGAATTACAAATTTATTTTGAGAAAGAATACTCTAGCGATGCAATCGGCTTCCGGCACTAAAAGGGTTAAAGTAATGTTGCCTCTTTAAAAATAATAACGTAACATCTGGACTCATCACATTTGTAGGTAATAAAAAACAAATAAATAAAAATACTCCAAAATTTTATTTAAAAATATTTAAATTGTATGATTTATGTGTATTTATAGATGAAGCCGATAATAATAATGTTCAGTATAACATGTTTGGTGGCGGTCTATGGAAGAAACATTCACGATATGGATAAACATAAGCGTCAACGAAATCATCCAACAAATACGTGGCGACATCGGGACCATTATCCATATTACGTTACTAATATGCACGATGTACAAGAACATAATTACAGGCTAGAAGGTATTCTATCTAACCTTGCAAGACGCTTAGAAGAAATTACCTCCTATATTAAAATACCCCTAGTGATCATTTACAACGTGATCCCTGATTTTGACTCACAAAGTGCGTATGATTCGACGAAAACGAAGAATGTTTCAAACATTAATTTTACATCCAAATCACCAGAGACAGAAATAAACCAAAATCAGGGAGAATTGGGCACTGATCAAATATACTCTGACATCGGTGGTGATGGCGCCAGGCCTATTAATCTTGATCCTATTGAATCTGAGGACTACGGTGAATCGGTTCAATCTCCAGAGGTTGAACACGGCAGTATTCAAGCTGGGGTAAGATATGGATCTAGTTGGGCTTATTTTTTTATAATTATCATGAGTTTCAATGAAATTTTTACAATGTAAAAGGTGAGGATGGTACGTACGTAGACTTCTACGTACCAAGCTTATAAATTTTTACAATATAAAAGCTGAAGATGAGACTTCTACGTACCTAGCGTGTACTTACGAGCTTGGTGTTTTCTGAGTGTTTATCCGCGTTAAATAAAAAAATCCTCGTTCACTTTTATTGTATATTTAATTGTGCTTTGTTGATTTTACTTTATCTCGTTGAAACAAAATCGTTAAGCTATAGAATTACGTCACTTTCTCCGTCTCCATTATACAAATGTAAAAAAAATTTAGCTATAATCCGCGATAAAATAAAATATATGCAATGCTTGATGTAGAGTATACTATCCGTTCTCATTTCTTATTCACGCAGAATTCTCAAAAACTCTTACACTACCGACCATCGTCAGGAGATCGTAACGATGCTTTTGTTACGTTTCGTCATTAAAATTGTGGTAGTGAATGTGTGTAGTGCTTGTGCAAAATAATATTTTTATTACGTTTGTAAATAAAATCAGTTTATAGGTTATATTTCTATATATTTCAATCATTGAAAATTCCTTAAAACTCAATTAAGTTTTATAACCTACATATACATATGTATGTATACATACATATGTATGTATATGTAGGTTATAAAATATGTACACATACATATGTATGTATTAAAACCTAACTATTATACTAACGTTCAGATAAAAATAAATTCAAAGTTTTGCAATCATTGTTTTTTTAAACTAGATATTCTTAGACGATACTTTATATTTTATACTTTGACAGGTAACAACGGCACCACTCTGATGAGCCATCGGAAAGAAAGAAGAGCCATTATGTACACAAGAGTTGTTAGTAAAAGAACCTTTGAGAGCTTTTTTAAATTAGCATAACATTTGTAGCAAACGAAACTATCAAGTGTGAAAAGTAAATTATCAAGATTTTTATCAGCAAAAAAGCAGATATTATATGATAACTATATGCGAGTTTCATATTCGTTATAATTTGGGAAGTTTTTATTTATTATCGAACATTCTCCTTATAGATATTAAGAAGAGTTTTTAACAGTTTTTTACGTTAATATTAATTAAAAAAAACTATTTTTTAATATTTTAAAAGATTCCTAATTACACTAATTTTAAAACTATAAATAAATATATCTAACGTAAATGTTTCTTAGTTAACTTTTCGGTTTAATGTACTTAAACAGTATATGTACTGTCACAGCCAATATAGACACTCCTTAAATTTGTACATATGGATATATGATTATATCATTACAATATTACTTAAATACTCCTATTATTGTAAATAAATTTGTAATTTTAAGTTATTTAATTATTCATGAAAATGGCCAACACCTAAACGAAACAAAGTATTCATATACTTTATTGTTATACAGATGGTAATTTACCACTCACAAAACAGGTTTCCTTTTTCTCCCTTTTTAAATGAAGCGGGCAAAAATTTCATTAGCGATACGGCCGATTTCATAACTTTCAAATGCGAATATCTTGCTCTTACGAACCTTAAGGCGCTGAACAGAGCTGGCGCAAATTCAGATTTCGGCATACAAGCCACGCCCACAATTTTTGCGACGGCGTAGCGACAAAATTAATTTTTTAACACCCATTGTAGGTGTACACTATTTTATCCAAACTTTTTTTGTACAATTTATTTAAAAAACTTATGTCTTATTAATCTTATAAAACTAAGTATGCTGAAACTATAACTAAACACCTAAAAAGAGACATATTATCAACAAGGAACAGTCACAAAAGGCGGCAGCTAGCGACACACGTCCGTATAGCAGCGCGCCTCAGCGGTCACTGTCTATATTCGTAGATGTAAAAGAGAAGCGAGACGATGACTCGTTTCAGTTTTGCTATTTTCTAAAAAATATTTAATTTGAATGAAATATCTTAATTAATTCAAAATTTAAATCTTACATTCTCTTTATATTATAATGATTTATTATTCTTATTAATTTTACCAATTTTTATTGATAAATATTAGAGATATTTACGATCAAAGTAAAAATCAGAGGTCTATTTACCAATTTTTTTTATCGAAAAAAAGTATCGTAATCATGTTTTGAAATCTTACATTCTCTCTGAGATATGATGTATATTAACATATATTTTTCTTTTAATCGTCATCCCTATAGCTTGTGTTAAAAACGTGTTTAAAGTCAGCCTATTTGGCTCTGTTCAGCGCCTTAATTTTAACACGCTCATCCATACAAGCATGGAAGTAGGAACATTTCTTCACTAAAAGATATTCTGTGTGTTAATTAGTTTTTATTATACAATACTAACTGTGTTAACGGCTTCGCCCGCATGGAATTCAGTGATTTACGAAACTTTTACAAATTTTGAACATAAAAGTAGTTATTGTGAGTTAACCGTGACGGATAGAGACATGCTGTTGCGGACTTTTTTATAGTATTTTTATAGATCTTCAATTCTCTAGCACATTACTTTAGCGTATCTCTGCTGGTTTACTAAATCTCCCAGCAAGCAAGTTTTTTAACAACTGCGCGATCTCTTCAACACAATTTACCTAAACCATCCGCATTGCACTCTTTTTTGGTGACAACCGTACAAAAATCCGATCAGTAGATTTTGAGAAAATCGATTACATACAGACAGACAGCTTTTTGTGACTTTGTTTTATAATAAGTATAGATTTGTGTATATAATAAATATAAAGGTAAATCATATGTGTGGTAAATCGTAAGCATCTCCCTATTTCACAATTGTATTAAACTGTTTTAAAATTAAATATTTTTTATCCGAAAGGTTAATAAAGTCAGTGTCGATAAAAGTATATCTATAATGGTTTTTACGTATTGTACTTTTTAAAACTGTAATCATTTTTCTGTTATCATTAACACTTTACTACGTTATAAAAATATAATTTCATAAAATCATAACACGCTATTATTTATTTATGAACTTTATTGAACAACTACAATATAAGAAGATACAAATAATTGCACAAAAGGCAGGCTTAATGCTTTAAGCATTATCGCTTAGCCAACCTTCAGGAGTGAATAGAAACGTATGTAGGCGTGCTATAATAAAGTAATTAAATAGTAATAATAAAATTAAGGAAATAATATATACAAAAATGTGTATATAAGTAAGTGTGCATGTGTGGGTTAGAATTAGTAGTATGATATGGACATTAGCATTAAAAATGTTAAAATAAATATTAGGTCCTTACATATGAAATTGGCGTTTTGTCGTACTGGCCACTTTGATCTCAAATATTACCTTTATGGTTAGGAATTCCAAATTCAAATTCATACAGCTATTTACTCATGCATTTGTGTTTCAAACCCCCTAATTCATTTGTTTTTTCTTCTTTTGTTTTTTTCTTTGTGTCACTCTGTTTACAAAATGGAAAACATGAAATATCGCGTTATTTACGAGTATGAGTTCCACCGTGGCACCAGTGCTGCAGAAACGGCTCGAAGGATTAATTATGTGTATGGTGACGGTGTCGCAAAAGAAAACACAGTGTGTTTTTGGTTCCAACGTTTTCGTTCTGGAAATTTCGACCTGCAGAACGAGCCTCGTGGACGGCCGGAGACCAAAGTTGATAATGAAGAATTGAAGGCTATTGTGGAAGCGGATCCATCGCAAACCACGTCCGAGTTAGCTGCAGGCTCCGGTGTTAGTGATAAAACTATTCTAATCCACTTGAATCAAATTGGGAAGGTGAAAAAGCTTGAAAGGTGGGTACCTCATGGATTGAGTGAAGCAAACCGACAAACGAGCGTCGACTGCTGCGTTACGTTACTCAACCGGCACAATAATGAAGGAATTTTAAATCGAATCATTACCTGTGATGAAAAGTGGATCCTCTACGATAATCGGAAGCGCTCATCGCAATGGCTGCACCCTGGCGAACCAGCCAAATCCTGCCCTAAGCGAAAATTGACTAAAAAAAAGTTGCTTGTAAGTGTTTGGTGGACTAGTGCCGGTATCGTTCACTACAGCTTTCTTAAATCTGGCCAGACGATTACGGCAGATATCTTTTGTCAGCAACTGCAAACCATGATGGAAAAGCTAGCTGCTAAACAACCGAGGCTGGTCAATCGCTCTAGGCCACTGCTGCTTCAGGACAACGCTAGACCACACACTGCACAACAGACGGCTACCAAATCAGAGGAGCTTCAATTAGAATGTCTTAGACATCCACCGTATTCTCCGGACCTTTCTCCAACAGATTACCATTTTTTTCGCAATTTGGATAACTACTTGCAAGGAAAAAAAATCAACTCCGATGGGGCAGTCCAAACCGCCTTCAAAGATTTTATTGATTCCCGCCCGAATGGTTTTTTTAGTGAGGGGATCAATGAACTACCTATGAGATGGCAAAAGTGCATACATAGCAATGGTACATACTTTGATTAATTAAATATATTTCATTAAAAAAAAACGACTTTATGTTCCTCCCATAGAAAACGCCAATTTCATATGTAAGGACCTAATAGGAATCAATACGTGAAATATAATAAGTTAGTAATAAAAATATTATATGTCACATCGCCTTTTTTAATAACCACTCTTTCACCCGTCGTTTATAAGTTTCTTTCGTAGGTTCTCTTATATTATTTTATATTATTATTCTTCCATAGTTAATTTTTATTAAAAGCAGTTATAAAAAATATTTTCAAAAAATTGCTGTTTTGTTCTGTTATTAAGGATTATTTAAATAACTGTTTTAAACGACAGTAAAGATAAAATATTTTTTAAAAACATACATATAGTGATACTTTTATAGACTAATCTACACGAACCAGAAACTTCGTTTGCTGATCCAATGGTATGCGGTACTATAAAAATACCACCGGCCGACGCTATTTTTACCTTCCTCCCAACATTCAAGTTTAGTTATAAGAGTATATAGTATGCTAAGTTGTGATAGCCCAGTGGTGAGACCGTGCGACTCTCTAGAGACGAACATGGATTCGCACCCGGGCAGGCAGCAATGAGTTTTCCCATTAAAACTTATGTGTCTAATCGATATTTGCAATTTATCACACGCTTTTCGATGAAGGAAAACATCGTGAGGAAACCTGCATATAAAGAATTCTAGGGATATGTGTAACCTACCAATCCGCATTGGAGCAGCGTGGTAGGTCTTAGCTCCAACCCTTCTCTCCAATAAACGGAGACAGGAGGTCTATTCCCAGCAGTGGGATATTAACAGGCCGTTATTTTATAGTATGCTAACGGTCCGTCCAAGCACTGCTGTGGCTCAGTCTGCTTTCGATTTCCCCTTATAACAGACATGACAGTTAAAAAAATGCGCTGATCGTCACCAAACTTTACAAGATTATACGCAGAGTCAATCTAAAGATTGTATGAAAATTTCATTCAAATCCGAAGATGTTACGGAGTCTATAAGGAATATACATACACACTTTCTCTTCTACATATAGATACATAGATCTCCTAGTTTTTGGTTAATGTTTCATCGAAATATGTAAATATCCTTATGATTTATTTTTTGGGTAAAAAGCTTTCTGTGAATATTAATAGTAATGAAGCATAAAGTAGGCATACATCTAAGCTCAGTATTACAGTTCGTTTCAAAAATAATGTTTATGATTAAGGATTTCTTTCGGGAAGTTTTTAAAGCATGTTTTACGTAATAGATGTAATGAATCAGTTCCCGCTTACATAATGGCGTTATGTACAAAGAGCTCATGAATAAGATAAGAATAAGCCTCGGATGGGCTCGAAACTGAGTGGTTTAACTCGTTAGAATAAGATGTTAGTATATCTGGTTTCTATTCATGAACTATGAATACTTCTCACGATAGTTTCAATTCAAAAACTGTAATGAAATTATACTTTTTGAATTACCTGCAAGAGTACTCAAAGATCATTTTTTGTTAAATAATCTTATCTTAATGAGTTAAATTTTTAATTTACTGGATATTTGCACACGTTTTCTTTTTATATATGGGATAGTCTATCCGACACCTATCAATAAGTGGTGAAACCACACGAAGAAAACTACTTCTAACATATATCTACATATTTTAATTAACCCACAAGCAATTACTTTAAGAATAAAGTCAGCTTTGAATGATAAGATCACTCTAAAAATAAAAAAACTTACGTTTCCTTATTATTTAAAATTATACATCTCACGTTGAAGGAAACATTTGATGAAATTTTCTTATGCCTTCACGGGGACAAGAGGCCTTTTCTCTGCATCAGTAAAGTAACAAGTTATGGCTAATACGAGAAATAAGAGAAATTCACATTTGCATTAACTGAATCGATAAGTTTGCGTCAGTCGATAAAATCCACAAACAAACCCATTCTAAGATAAATTATAAATACCAAATAATTTATACATAGTTTACTTATTTAGACGGCTCTTCGCTAACTATTCGTGATCTATCTTGTGACTTTACTGGTTTATGTCTTATGCCGATGACGCCAGCCTTGTAAAATCTTGTTGTATAAACAAATATAATAAAGGCGATTGTCATACTCTGTTTATTGTATTTTATTTACACGAGGAAAAACTGTCACTTGATTACTCAATTTAGAAGACTCTGTATACTATATGAGACAGAGGAATTAAATTCCCTCCTAGTAGTAGGTGGGCGTATGTAATCTATCTTCATTCTAATAGAACACTGGCTTTTGTAAGATATGGTATAAAAATAAGACAATAATGTCATGGGTCTTTGAAAATAAAAATAAGGTATAGAAATATGAGGGACACTTTACACTATTGTCCCTAGTATTTCAAAAATTAATTAATTAGATCTATATATCAATAGAATAAACTTATGAATTGAAATTAATTTCTAAAAAGGGGGAATAATTGGAATTTGGGACAACGAAGCGAATGAAAGTATTGGTGAAAGAGAGTTTTGTGGGTGGAAAAGGTATGGGCAATACCTAGTTTGGACATATTTTAAATAAGGATGTAAAGATAGGATGTAAGGATGTAAATGTAAAAAGGAATATTTAATTCAAGGAACAATCTATACTTATACTGCTAATATATAAAGCTGAAGAGTTTGTTTGTTTGATTGTTTGAACGCGCTAATCTCAGGAACTACTGGACCGATTTAAAAAATTCTTCGAGTGTAAGATAGACCGTTTATCGAGGAAGGCTATAGATATATAACATCACGCTCACATGAATAGAAGAGTAGCAGCAATAACCAATATTGCGTAAACGGCAGAATTTAAAGCTTCCCTTGAGTGCGTTTAGTAAACGGTGTAAGTTATTCAAAAATCATGTATCACAAAATTGTTCCCCTCTAAAAGTTCTAAATAAAAGTCCGCGACAGCATATGTCTAGCTTTTAAGGTTAACCCACTTTAACCATAATTAATATAAGTATTACGGTTTACTCAAATAATCAGACTGCAGTCCACGCTAACTAAGTTGCGTTTAAAAGCTTATTACTTATTACTATACTTATCGAGTTTGAAAGGTAGAGTTCCTGAGGCATCAAACTGTAAGTAAAATACTGTGTAAGGCAGTGGCGGAGCTAGGTTACGAATAGCCCTAAGGTAAACAATAAACTAAACTACTTAGAATAGCGTATTCAAGTCTCCTTTCTGTAATCTGGTTTATTTATATTCTGAATGGAGGATATTCACCATTGTAAGTCAGAAGTCCGAGGGGACCCCTAAGCTTAGGGAAACCCGGCGCATTGCCTCGTCTAGCCCTCCGATAGCACAGCCCCTGGTATAAGAGCGGTCTCCTAAAGGGAGCGTTTCAATGTTATAATTGAACTTTTAAAATTACGCATCAATGCTTTCTCACTATATGCTACATAAGATCACGCTACAGCTAACTATAGCCCAGATACAACTGCATTTGAACTGATGCATTGAATTCCCTACCACCGGATATCGAATCTATTACTTTATTTGGTCTTATAAACAGTGAGTCGTAACATTGGATATCAGAATAGAATTCATTACAATACTGTGTATATGAGAGTATATTTCCTAACTTAAAACTTAAGTTTTAAGTTAGGAAATACTACTAACTAACTACGTATACTACTAACTTTCCTGATATTTTTAAAAAATATATTTCATTAAGCAAGATGCAATAATACTATCATCATCATTCTCCTGCCCTTATCCCACTAAGTGGGGTCGGCACAATATGTTACAAACACGTTGTCATATGATTTGGCTACGTATTTTACGACCGGCCACCTGCCTGACGTCAACTTACCTTAGTCGCCTTTTACGACACCTCGGTAAGAAATGAGGGTAGTCTATTCTACTCTGCCGGATACCACACAGCGGAGATGTAATAATACTATATCGTTTTGAATATAATAGTTCTAATAAAAATGTTTTTTAATGACCTAACTTTCGGAACCAGATTGATATTTATCATAAAGGCGTTTGCCTGACTAACTAGTTAAAACTACTGACTAGTTAAGAGACAAGATTCTAACCGTGTTGGTCAAATAATTACTTATCATTGTACGGTTACAGATAAAAAGAAAAAGTTTGACCCCGATCGCGATTGAATGATTCTTTTTCAACTTCCTAGTAAAACGTTTCTATGTCCTAGATTCTGTAGTGTATATCGTGGATCGAAGATATACTCATCTTCCTTTTTATATTATCTATTTTTTTACTTATACTTATATAGTTCACATTTATAAATGGCATTTACTTCAAATTCATTAATTGAATTTGCTCGAACCTCTGTAACACTTTCTTGTATATAATACAACTATACTCGTACCATACATGACGTATAACTGTTATTTAATCTTTAAAACGAATTAACTACCCTTCCAATATAAATCATATTTTTAAATTGATGCGTAGCTACGTTTTAACGTTAATCATAATGAACAAAGACACTTTCGCTTTATATTACCAGCATACTAAAAATACGTGCGGCTTCGCCCGCGCGAAATTCAGTATTAAGCATGTTACAGTCGCTTGAGTCTCGGCTTGAGACTGGCTCTTTGACACTACACCGCTCTTTATACATATTCTCCCCTCTAAACTACAATCGACACCGCTTTGTTACTACCCGCACTAAAAATTATTGTAAAACGGCCTCTTCAATACGATTCACATGAAACCGTTATGTGCTATTAACTTAAACCTTTCGGAAGAATTGCACTACCTTTTAGTAAAAACCGTACAAGAACCCGTTCAGAAGATTTTGAGACAATCGATTACATTACAGACAGACACCTTTGGGGCTTTGTTTTATAATAAGTAGAGATAGATTAACAAGACACAGGCAAAAATATCTTGAAACTTAGTATTCCAACATGCCATTAAAATACGAGCCATCCTAAAAGGCTAAATTAATACCACACTCGTACAGACTCACCTAAGTGAGTATATTCATTTGAGCTCCATTCATAAACAACTATTGAGAGTGTTTGCGATAGCCAATGGTCGAATCGGATTTAATTTGAAGCTTCACTGAACAACATCGCTATCATTGAAGGTAATTGATATCGTTGCTTTTGCGACAGACGTGAGTAACACCACAGAGATAAATATCAAGTACGCACGACCAGTTTTGACCCATCCTATAACCGACTGACTGATTTAGGTTAATTCTACTAGATAGGGCGTACTCCAGATTCGGTCCCGGTCTATTGAATCAAATTAGTCTGCCTTAGGGTAGCAGGATAGGTGCTGATTGTAGCCAACAAATCTTTATTATATTTACGATATATATTTAAGATCAGGGTGTTGTTTGCTTTGTACAAAAAATCATGAAATCTTTAAGTAATCATTTTATAGTCAAGCCAAATATATAATTTATACAATATAGCCTCAAATTAAGCTAAAATTGAAGCCGTGATGAAATTAATTAGCCGTCCTAGGTAGATCGCGATTAGTTTTATTTACGGTAAAGGAAAATATCATAAAGGAACCTACATATTTCTTTAGATTTACTGGAATATGTGTAATCTCCAATGCGTACTGAAGCAAAACTCATCGATTTACGTCGATTTATTTTCCGAAAAAGAAACTATTTTTTCCTGACAGTAGGATAGTAGAAGCAAAAGTAGTAACTAATTAAATTTTGCGTATTATATACTCATCCACGCTAAATATTAGCAAAAAAGCACAAACAAAGAATCAATAAAATATGACAAATCATTTAAATTAAAAATTAAAACAAACATCTATTTATAGTCTATAGCTATCTATAGACTATAAATAGATGTTTGTTTTATTTACGGTTATTGCTTACGAGCGCTCAATTGAAAGTTCAATTTACATCAACATTATATTTATAAAAACAACTCATTAATTTACATAAATAATACATTTAAAACCTAGTGCATTCCATCAAGAAGTAAAACGGTAATAAGCACTACAATTTGCTTGAATTATTTCTGGGTAGAGCACAAATATTGGCAGATAAAACCTCTGCCAATACTTGTAAAGCGCAATAAGAGTTTGAATAGCAGTGATTAATTTCTTTATAAATTGTATAGTTTTAGTATTGAATTCGATTCGCTTAAAAGAGCTTCCGCGACATCCTAATATGAAATTCAAATTCAAAATATTCTTTATTAAAGTAAACTTGTAAACAAGTGCTTTCTGAATCCTCAACTCTACTGCTCGTTCAGAAAGTTGTTCCTACCGAGAAGAGCCAGAAAGAAACTCGGTGGATGCTCTTTTCAAATATAGCATTTGTAACTAGTTACATTTGGTCAATACTATCTTGTACAGGGTAAAGGTTTAGCTATATCCACGCATTTTTATCATCTATGTACTCCTCAATAGTATAGTAGTCTTTTTGTATCAGCTTCCTTTTAACAGTGTTTTTAAACTGCTGTAGTGGCAAAGACAAAATCGGAATTTTATTAAATAATCTTATACCTAAACCCACAATTTACTTTTACAAGGCGCAAAGCAGGAACCGCAAGCTTATGTCGGTTCCTACTTTGTCTATTATATACATCGGCAATCGAGTTAATTGTATAGCCCAGACTTTATAGAACCAAGTGAAAACTGTGTTATGGTTATTCTCTAGTTTTTATGACGTAACAAATGATATGCTGATCTTGCCCCATTTTTTCTACAATTGCGTTCACCTAAACCGTAATGGAGAGTGCAAAGCGAACTGAATGTTTGACATGGAAATTACTCACTCAAAATAACCCAAATCTACTGGTATTTTTGCATGTTTTCTTTAAATGTTATCTGTTTAATGTGTCAAAGCAAGCCAGATTCCGTTGTGTTATTAAATTTTTTACTTCGATAAAACACTATTAAATTCAAAAATAATTTAACCAAAAAGACATATTTAACAGATTAATTATTCTAGTAAATATAAATAAAGTTGTGACAAAAAAGAGTTTCCTAATTTGTTAACTAATATGGATATGCATGTTTATAATGTAAAAAAAAAACTTAAACAAAAATAAATTGAACACATCAATAAACAGTGAGCCAATATTTACCGCAAAATGCAATACCGTTAGTATACAGGCTTATACAGGCTTTGTAACATGAAGCTGCCGTTGCCGTCTTCAATACACCGTGCAAATCGGGACTTAAACTAGACCTTTGCGAACTATTCTTAAAGCTAAGGCTTTATGAAATTTCATAATGAAGTTTGCTGGAAGTAAAATTATGGCGTAAATTGATTCGTACTATTTCAACAATATTAGTTTTTGCATTTAGACTACCGTTAGTGATATTTTATATTTTTTATCATTCACAGCGTTTATATAGAAACCGGCTATATTAATGTCGTTGATATTGGATTAACCCGAATAGAATCCACCACACACTGGCAGTTCCAGTTAAGATAAGCGTTGTCGACTCATTAGTCTCATATAGGTGAGGGTTGGTAGACGCTTATAAGAGCGGAAGGTACCTACACGCTTTGTTAAGTTTGACCGAAAGGTCTTCGGTAGCGGTCAAATAAACCGTCGGTGAGGAACAGCAAATAAGCAAACAAAAGTGATATCAGCGAAGTAAGATATACGAATATCATTTTTATATAAATGTTCAGTAAATTTTAAAGTAACTATTAGAAGAGTACCTCAACTTTTCATAATAAAAATCTAATATAGTCGCATCGTATGACTCAATGATTTATCTGAAAATATATCATCAGTCTGAGTAATTTCCTATATTAACAATTATTATAAATTTTCACGCTGTTATGACTCGTTATGCAGTATAATTATAAAGCATATTAAAATAAATCATGTATATGACCTTGAGGGGCCCCATATTGTGTCATAAGGTCCATATTTACCAGAAATAAATTCAATATTGCCTAAGTATGGAGCTAAAATCACTATAGCATGTAGTTTTTTTTCTTCGAATATGGATAATAGAGAGCAGAAGCTCTACCTGCGTCGGGCAATATCCTAAGGTGTATTGGGGTCTGAAGTATGGCTGTGATTAGTAATCATGGCGTCGGGAGTGTAGCGAAAAACTATGATCGGCTGAAATCGAGAAACTGGGACCTCGTTTTTGTAGGTACGCTGTACATAAGTACGCTTTATTAATTCTTATCAAACACTTTTATCATTGGTATTATTATTATTGGTATTATTGGTATTAATTAACACACATATTCCAAATAGCTACAAAAAATATTTTCCTTAAACAGGCAACATGGTTATAAAGCAATATTCTACAAAGAGTCTATATCCTTTCTAAACTCCGAAACGGCTGAAGCAATTTTAAACAGATTTTCAGACAATCCTTAGAATAATTAATAGACCAGCGGCTGATTCAGTAAAGTTTAGTGGTAATTTGAGCATTCTTTTTAAACTATTGATATCTGTTGCGAGGGAAAGTCGAAACCAGACAGAGTCATAGAAACGCGTGGCTAAACAGCTATTAATACATAAAATTGCAAGACTGTGTTTGTTCAAATGTGTGTGACAAATGTATCATAGGATTTGCAAACGTTAGATATTGTCATTGCTAGTTTATGTTACAAATACAGAAGAATTATAAGTTTCTTGAAATAGCTTCCTAATTTACGTCAAAAATAACACATCACGAGTTAATAGTCTGTATGTACTTGTTATGTACAAGAGAGTTAAATATGGCAACGCTCCAAACGCCAGTTGGGTTTCCCGTGACATCACAAGGGAATTTTGCAATCAAATTTTTTTAACGAAACGGGCTTTGCGTTACATAAACTGGAAATTTTCATAAATTTCCTGATTGAGTACGAAAAATAATGAATAGTTTTATTAGCAATTAAATATATATTTTTTTAATTTAAGATTGTATATACTCACATTAATTTAATTTTATTCATTAGTGCCATACGGAATAAATATTTCAATTAATTTTCCAAATATTTATTCAGATTCTGTAATGTTTCGTATTAAGTAGATAATCATAATCATAGTGACGAAAATATTTTTTACTTTACTTAACTTAAGTTTAATTCAAGTTTAGTGATGAATATGTTTGACTTAAAAAAAATTAAGGAACTTATCAAACTTTACAAACTTGTGTGTTTCAACAACCTTTCCAACGTCACCTGACGGATAAAGCACCTTACTATCTTCCATTCTTTATTAAAACATTACATACATATAACAACTGTTCAGTATTCTAATAGTTGAGCCTTAATTTTGTGTTTTTTGTTTTCATTATTCTCTAGTGTTTATTTTTAGGTTTATAATTGTAACATTGTAACTAAGAATGATGTGTTCTTTTATAATTAGTTCGACGTATTTTTGGGATATATGTTGGATGATCTATCGTATAATGCTGTTGAAGATCCGAATAAATAAATAAATAAATAAATAAATAAATAAATAAATAAAAATCACTGATGCAGAACATTTCTATTTCAAGGAGTTTTTTATTAGGAGTTATTTTAATTAATGAAATCGGCTAAGAAGCATGAATACAAAACTCGATCTTCGTACATCACTTAGTTGCATATATTACTTATCTTGCTTTTTCATAACAAATTTTTATTTTTAAATTTTTTTATTTTCTTTTATTTCAAACGACTTATGGTTTAAATAAATTTTGTATTAGTATTCCGCGGATCGAAAATAATGCTTGCATGTTTAGTTCAACAAAATGTATATAGCACTAAAACTAAGCACATATTAAAATTAATATATAAGTTTTCTCCAAATTTTGAAGCTGTATAAGTCAAACTGACCTTAAATTCGGATTCAGTTAGTCGAAATACGTACCCATAGCTCAGTCAGGTCAAATAAAATATTCCCTTTTTTGGAAGTCGGTGTTATTAACAAAAGTTTTGATATTAGCACCAGAGTATGAATTTCTATGACTTTGAAACAACTACATATTTATGAAAAATTGTAGGTATGTCCATTTATTCTTATATGGTTCTATCTCCTTACAAATTTTCAGTTTGGTATAAATATAAGCGCTCGCCCACATTCAGTATAATTTTTATTCGATCTTCTCAGTCCGACCAGTTTAGTAACGAACGAGGCGAAAGGTGCGCGTGCGCATTGTAATTTTTATTTTAGTATAAATTTTATGACGCGAGTGAGAAAATATAACAATTTTAAATTAAACTTGTATACTATTTATATTGTTTAATTCGAGTTCTTCAATTCAAGTTCATTTTTATTTGAATAATCAAATAGCATTTGATAGTTGACCGACCTTTAGGAATATAACTTTAAGCCTACTAAGGTAAGTAGATAAAAGAGAGTTTAAGTTTAGATATAATTTTGGAAACTAATTGTCATTTGAAGGCTTGAAATTTTGTATCGTGTTGTCAATGGTGAAAAAGGTACCTCGTTAAAATCAATGCCCTAGTGCAGTTGCTAATTTTTGTGTAACATTAATAATAGAATAGAAGAATCACAGAAGAGAATTAAAGTAAAGATATTGCAAATGGTTGAAACTTGTAAAACCGTTTACAGTTCTGAGAAAGTTTAAGTTTTTAATGGAGTTAGTTGTAGGTAAAGTTTTTTAGGGACATAATTGCTGACATTAAGTTTTGATAGTAATAATAAGCAAAGTAACAAGTAACAATTATGCCATGATAAGAAAACAGGTTCCGAAAATTTTACATTTTAATATTGGGTTTATTAGTTTAGGATGCCTTCCGACTCATAGCATAACATAATTTTCGAAAAATACGTTAATAATATATTGAGATATCATTTATTTTTGTTTCAGATGAAGTTAATCGGAGTTTTTGTTATGGTAATGTTCTATATGACTGCGGTCAGTGGAAGAAAACTATATGATCCAAAGTTTGAAGAGGAAGAAAACTATATGGACCTTAAAAAACCTATTCGTCGACATTCCAGTAAGCATAAGAGGCCTAGCCGTAAAAATCTAAATCTTTACGATCCTATTTTTTATGATGATTTAGGCGAACATGATTTTAATAACGATTCGTATAGTATTAAAGAGGAACTTTTGTCTGATATATCACAAAAGATAGAGGGAATTAACTCATATCTCAGAAGGTCACAACCAACATCACAGGTTCAAATTAAATGTGTTCCAGTTTACTATCCAGTTACACAAAATCCAGTTGTTTCAATAAAAAAAGATGCTATACCAAATATAGGCATATCGCAGAAATGGCGTGGTATAGACAACAAAAGAATTTGGGGATTAGCTGACCAAAGGACTGGCGACGGTTCAAGGCCCATAAACCTGGACCCTGTCGAAACTAATGAACCTACGGTTCGAGCGCCACCAGTAGAACACGGAAGCAGTCAAGCAGGGGTAAGATTTCTGTATATTTGTCACATTTTTTGTACATATTTCTCTAAATAAGAAAACAGATATACAGAGAGATTGCTTTTGAGGACTTTGTTTTATAATATGTATAAATGGGTCGGTGGGGGTCGTATGGGGGTAATGTGTGCAACGAAATCCTGTCCTTGCCATCGGCAGCGTGGTTGAGCACACAGGTCGTTTTAGTCGGTGCGAGTCCGACATAAGCGAAATATTTGATATTCTTTATGATCGTTAAGACAAGCAAAGTAGCGAACTCTTACTATAGCTTAAAGCGAAGCGAAAGTTTGAGAGCTTAAATCCACCATGCTGCTAGAATGTGGATTGGGAGTTTACACAAATAATATCGAGATATAACGTTTCTTTTCGTTTTCATATAATGTAAAGTTTATAAAGAATGTTTATATAAGACTCAGAGATCCCTGGGTGTGTACTAAACTGAGTATTAATATCTATATACAATTGTTACAGATGACGACACAAGCGCCACGTAAAAAGGGACCAGGTCCATGTAAAGCTGCTATACTCGTATGTTGCCAGCGTAAGACGCATAGGGAAAGACAACAATGCTTCTCAAAATATGGTTGTACTAAAACATACTCCAACAAGAGAGTTTGTCATCCAAGAATTTTAAAACTTGTTGCCGACGAATTCGTCAATTCATACAGTCCTTTATAACGAGTCACTAACCAGAGTTCAATATTCCAAAAAAAATAATCAATCAGTATTACTACAGTTACTATTTATATCGATATTTAAGGCTTGATATTTAAACAAGTAGGTAAGCTATTTTATAGAACAACTAAAAAATATTTTACTGGGCGTTATTCCACATTTGTTCCACATATTTTTCACATGCCTTTTTTCGTAACTCAACTAATATTTTAGTGAATTGATTTATGGGAAATTGTATTTTATTAATTTAAAACGGTAAAGTATTTTTTAAATAAAAATAACCTTATTTAAACTTTTCATTATACTAATAAACGAAGAGTTTACTAGTCAAATTGGATAGCACCTTGATATACGGGTATATCGTTATACCAATTTGGATTATGTTGCCAGCATAAAAAAAGTTTACCATTACATCATTTAAAAAAATAAACCTGTTCATATTAATCAGAGGGAATATTCTAGTCCAAAGAAGCTGCTTGTTATTACGTTAGTTATAGCTTAATATTAAATAAATGCATAATAAATTTAACAAATTTTTGAATAAATTAATTATTATTAAATTGTTTTTTTTTATAATTTAAGCATTAAACTTTTATTATATCACTTCTATTTTTACAAAGAAAAAAAGTTTATTTTATATGGTTCGAGTATTTCGAAGATGAACTAAGAGCTCATTGTCGACTTTTTATGTTCGTACTCTTTAATAATAAATTATGAACCATCTATTATGAATAACTATTTACGTTATTGCTATTATATTTTTGGTATAGTAAAAAGTACTATTTTTGGTATAATAATTTCAAAATTATGTATTTAAAAAAAAACTACTTTTAATTTGTCGAATTTTTGTAAGTCAACGTTATATTACCAACGCGTTAAGTATAAAATTTTGTATCTGTATATATACATAGATTATAAAATTATATTGACAGAATTTGGTACTTTAATAGCCCACCAAATTTTTCAAGTGCATATCAAAAAGTTCAAGAATTTGACATTTAGGCTACGTTCGAAAATTGTAACATAAAAAGTAAAAAAAAATTAATGCATAAATTTCAGATTAGAAATACATAGTTTGGAAACGAAATTTAAGATCTAAAAGAGTTATAAAAATCTTTGAGATTTTTCAGTTTTAAAATTTTGTGTTAATTATTTGTTATATAAGTGATTTTTCTAAATACATAAATAATATAAAAGACGTATGTAAAATTGGATTATATATATATATATATATATATATATATATCGATTGAAAAGTATTTTTTCAATACTAAGTATTAAAAAATAGGAAAGAAAGTAGTGCTTTAGTATGACCTGAAAAATACGAAAGAACCATTAATACAAAACCTTTATTAAAGTCGTTAAGTAATTTGTCAATACGGACAGTTGGTTCTTAGAAAATTTCACATATGGATCGAGGGATAAAAATGTGTGCGGCAAATGACACGATACCTGATATATCGACTAAAACGTAATATCGCTCAGCTCGGCTGCGACAACGACCTCGACTTCATTGCATGTACTTGACTGACAGAACTACCTAACTCTTATAGACAGATGCTTATACAGATGAGTCAATCACTGAATGCTAAATTTAGAACGGCTGGCCCTCCGGAGTCAATTCTGAAATATGGTTGATAATTTTGCGTCAGACACCATTTCAATTCTTTGGGATCTTACAAAATGCTAAGTTATTATAACTAAGTATTAGTGTAAGTGATAGGTTATTATATATTATATTATATGGCGACCTTCTGCCCCGCGGAGGGAGGTGGTGGAGCGGTTCCGGGAACTTTTGTTCTGGATCCAATCTGCTGCTGGCGAGTCCATGTGATAGCGACTTGCCCAAGCCCATTGTTTGCCACCCTGACGGGGAGCATCGGTTGTTCCGAACGGGGTATATCGGACGCCTGGCTTACAGGTCCCCGAGGCGGTCGGTGCATCTGGTGCTCCCGATGCACCGGTTAGCGGAGGGGGACTTCTCCTTCGAGGGGTACCTACCCAGAGGAGGTGTACTCTGGGATCAGAGCTGTCGGCGGGGATGGGGGTAATGTGTACAACGAAATCCTGTCCTTGCCATCGGCAGCGTGGTTGAGCACACAGGTCGTTTTAGTCGGTGCGAGTCCGACATAACCGCCTCCTGTCCCCGTCGGGCGGCGATACCCATAAGTGGTTTTTTTCTGTATAAAAAAAGTCATAGGCAACAACGTGATAATAAATTATGTGCTAATATTAAATAGATTTTTTAATGCCATCTCATCTGTAGGGCTGTTACAGAGCTGAAGGGATTTAAATTGGCTTTCATTCATTCAGATAAGAATCCCAAGATGTATCAAACGTATCAATAGATATTGATCGAAGCACTCTTTTGGAGGTTTGATTGATTTGAACGGGTTTTTTTACGAGTCAATTGATTATGCGGGTATTGTAACCGGAAGCGATAAGCGTTCTAACATTATCATTTACTTATTACAGAAGTTGCTCAAAGCGAAAACGTTATCGAGAACGTGAAATGTAAGGAGATGATTGCAGAAGCTCTACAATAAACAATGATAGTTGACATGAGGGTGATACTTATGAAACCGCTATTTGTATTATTATTTCTATTATTTGTATTTAAATATATATTTAAAATTATATATGTAGTATATCTACCAGTTGTCTGTCACTCATAATACAAGTATTAAGTTACTTACTTTTGGGTCGGCCGACCGTGTGTGTCACAGATATTTATTTATTTATCTTCAAATGCTATCTCCTAACGAACTTTGGCATCATTAGGGCGAATTCAACTTTGGAAACTGATGCTCTAAACTAAGACTGGGTGCTCCTTTCATACCTGACCATATTCTTTAAACAGAATATCCTTCTTCGACCAGGCCTCCTTCTACCGGCTACTCTTCAGCTGAATTATGATGTAATTATTGATGTTGTTCATACTTCTAGTTATTGCGATTTACGTGTCGAAAATACTCCAGTTGTTTTTTTTATTGCTTTTTTAGTATCCTTGGGAACTTTCCCAGTCTCCGTAGCACGGTGTTGATACATACAAGATCTGTTCATAATATTTTAAGCATATGCCTCTAAGCCTGCATCAGTATGTGCAAGGAAATGCTGAGATTTTGGTCACAGAAAACTTTTTTATTCTTGAAAAGGCGTTGCATGCTAGCTTTAGTACTAATCGGCTTACGGCAATGTATACTGGCGAATGTGTCAGCGACAACGACAGGAGTCCTCATTTTCGGTGACAAAGACACTATGGATATTATGTTTAATTTGGCATCTACTTATTAAATGTATATATATATATATATATACATACGATAAGAATTTAAGTATATTTATATTACAGTACATTATATATATACATGGTACAGTGTTTGTGGTATATATTTAAGCGATAATATAGTACAAATATGTACTAACAAGGAAAAAACAACTCTTTCATGCGCTCATAAATTTAAATTCATTACTTAGCATTTTTTTCAGATATATATATCATATATTTCATAACGAAACAGTCCTGAATTAAAGGTTATTGAGTTATAACTTCCTGAGTTATATGTTCAAACTTTTTGTAAGTTGTTCGATAAGCGTGTGTTTATTATAATAACCAATGGTACAACCGGAGTATATGACCTGAGAGTAATATTTTATTTGGATACTTACATGGATTTAAAACGGATGTTAATTATATCATCAAAACAATTTTCAAAAAATTATTAATGTATCATCCACCCTTTTTTTTATACACATATAAATATATAAATATAAATATATGGGACACTTACACACACGGTCGTCCATCCCCAAAATAAGTACTTAATACTTGTGTTATGGTGACGGAGAACTGGTAAATATACTACATATATAATTTAAAATGCATACTTACACCCAGGCTCGAAGAACCAACAAAAAGTTTATAGAAAATGTTGGCCCTCGGCGGGAATCAAACCCGCGACCCGTGAAGTTGAAGACAGGGTCAATTGGCGCAGTGGGTACTGCGCCAATGGGCCAGTCAACCCAAAGAAGATATTTTACACTTTAAAGCAGTCTTTCCCAAACTATTTTGTGCCATGCCCCCTTAAACCTTAAAAATTCTTGTGTAAGATGTAACTATGTAACATACTTAACGTTCAATATTAAAAAAGTGAATTAATCACTTAAGAAATAAATGATTTAGAAAGAGATTTTACTTTTTTACGTTAATATTTGGCACCCTTAATCTAGTATAAATTTAAATGCCCCCGGAGCGAAAAGCGTGTCAAGTCCATTTTCAAGTTGTCCTGTGTTAACATTCAAATCGCCCGCCCTGTGGGGCGTGGGCCCCATGTTGGGAAACACTACTAATGGTGGTCAAAGTAATATTGTGCATATCTCTTCACACAATAAACTGTAGGAAAAATAATTAGTACTTGCGCTTAACCCACTCTAAATGAGGTGCCACAACATGTTATAAACATGTTGTCACATGATTTGGCTACGTATTTTACGACCTGCCGTTTGCCTGACGTCAAATTACCATAGTCGTATTTTACGACACCTCGGTAAGAAAGAGGATGGTCTATTCTACTCAACCGGATGGCGGATACCATAGGGTGGGTCAACTTACCTTATTCGCCTTTTACGACTCCTTGGTAAGAAATGAGGATGGTCTATTCTAGTCAGCCGGATACCACTCGGCATAATGCAATAAAATAACATTGCTATATGAACAGCATTTGCCTTTCCACACTAACCGTCCGCCTCCTTTCCAGACAGAGCAGACTGTATAAAACAATAAAAACCAAATTCAGGTTTGCTTGTTGCTGTATTCGTTTTGTTTTGTTTTAATTTGACGTCGACGCCGTCTTCTAATGCCAACGCCATCTTCTGGCGCCGAGAATAAGTTTGAGTTATAATTAAAAATGAAAAGAGCTAAAACATTAGTTCAAATCATATATTTAAGAAATAAAATGTATATGAGAATACATATAATAGGTTAAAAGTTAATTAAGGCTAACCTTAAGGATGTTTAACATTTCAAACCAAAGTGTAGAAAAATTATTATTACAGGTGTTTAATGCTGCTGATGGTGTGTTATTCTCATAATTACAATATTGTACTCAAAATTGCCTAATTCTAATATCGATTTATAAACATAACAATATTTCCCTAATCTGTGTCGTAGGAGAATGTTGTTACTTTTTTATTTTGATCATAATACTATGCTTTTTTTTAACTGACTATAATGCTGTCTTAATGGCCTTTTAAGTGTCATCGAGAGGGATAGGTGAGCACAGAAGCATCGTCGAGGTTGCGAAATGCAAAGAGGAGAGCGCAGAAGCTCTAATAGCGTCGGGAAAAGTCGTCCTAAGGGTGTCTCCTGTGAGACTACTATAACCTTAACGTCATTTGCGCCACTACTGAGCAAAACCTAAGTGTTTATGCAGTGTCTGTGTAGTGTAATACCCATTGGTGACCAAAATATCTTTGATTTTTTAATGTAAATGCCAAATAAATGCACGTAGGGTTCGTTAACATACTCGTATCTATAGAACCGCAAGAACATCACACACCTTACCGTACAGGAATGCTACTGTCTATTTTTCTATGTTTGCCCTTTTACTATAAATCAATTTTTATAACTAGTATTAGAGCTTTAAGCGCTAGCAGATATAGCTTACTTAAGGAGTAGCCTAACTATTACATAACTAAACGAAAGCTTAGTGGTTTCACGATAAATAAATAAATAAATATATGGGACAATTACACACACGGTCGTCCGACTCCAAAGTTACTAATTTAATACTTGTGTTATGGGTGACGGACAACTGTTAGATATTCTAAATATATAATTTTAAATACATACTTAAATACAAATATACACCTAGGGTCGAAGAACCAACAAATTGTTTATAGAAAATATTGGCCCTCGGCGGGTATCAAACCCTCGACCCGCGGAGCCGCAGGCAGCGTCACTACCCATTGCGCCAACGGGCCAGACGATACGCTTTCGTTTAGTCTAAGTTCTACTCATAACTCAAAAATACACAAGCACTGCACACATTCGCTTCCACAATCTCAACAATCGTTTCGTCCCGTAACCGAACCTTCATGAAGAGATACTCCACGACCAAATCACAAAGTAAGTGCAGTAGGAGACATTTTTACCATTAAATAGATTTTTCTGGTTCTTCACGGCAAGAGCAACATTCCGAATCATTTGTAGCTTCATTAATCATATTGATTCTTAACGATTCAAAAGTGATTGAAACAGCTTATTTGAATAACAATGAGATATACTTTGAAAAATTATTTGAGTAATGATTATTAAAAATAATTAGCATATAGAATAGAGGCTAACAAATATTTTGATAACAATTAAAATTACGTCATTATTTATATTTTAAAAAATAACGTACCAACTGCTCATGTACCAAAATTAATCATGCTTAGGCGACATAATAACATGTGTGCAAATATTGACGATTTTGTTTGATATACTGTATCGCGGGTTTTCACGTGAATCTACGTGATAAAATTTTAATTCCAATTTACGATATCTGGTTACTCTATTAGTCATATAACATATTTTTTTTAGTGGTTTAAATCAATCCTTACCAAGAAGTTGCGGGCTAAACTCAAAGCAGATGCGAGTTTCTCAAAAAAATATCAGCCCTCCACTACGCGATGCCCTAAGCCGTAATCCGACCTCACAAGAGGCACCCTTAGAAAGACATTCTCCGACGCTAGTAGAGCTTCTGCACTCTACTCTCTGCATTTCGCAACCTCAACGATGCTTCTGGGCTCGCCGGTCCCGCCTAGTGACGCTGTAAAAGCCATTAGGGCTAACAGCATACAGTCAGTTCGAAAAAAAATAAAAAAATAAATTTGCGTAAATAGACAAATTCTTAGATAAACGTCTTCTTTTTTAAAAAAAATATTAGGTCTATCAACAGCTTTAATATTTTTATATTCTATTTTGTTATTATATAGGACTAATTCTTAGTGCAATACTAATAAAAGGCAAACACCACATGCAATTTTTAAACATTGAAAATCTGGAAATTTGTAATCCAACATACAATTATTATGCATGTAAAAAGTCATAAACCGGATATGTTATCCATAAAAGATACCATTGTTTAACGAAATAATATAATACTAGCGAATAAATTCACAATGAGTTTTATCAAAATAATAGACACGTATTCAATAGAGCTTAATTACTGTCGTGACTATATAATTATACACGCCTTATAGATTAAGAGCCTAAACAATTACATTTTATACTCTATACTTATACTTATAAACAAAGTCCCCAAAAGCTGTCTGTCTGTATGTCGATTTTCTCAAAATCTGCTAAACGAATTTTTGCAATTCTTCCCGCAGGTTTGGGTTACTATAGTTTCATGTAAATTGTATTAAAGAAGCCGTGCGGTTGTAAAAAAAAATCGCCTGCTGGCCCTTAGTCCAGTGTGTCGCGTAAACCAGTAGAGATAGACTAAACTAATGTAACCGAGAATTGTAGATATACAAAATACTAAAAAAAAGTCTGCAATAGCATGTCACTATCTCTTATGGGTAAATCACAGTAACTACTTTTTTATACACAATTGTTATTTTCGAGACTGTTTTCTTCTGCTCAGTATCAAATCCTTATCTTATCTATTACCAGAAATTATGGTTTTGCAACATAATTTCGATCGTTACACGGAAAAGTCATTTAAGCTATTTATTTTTTATTATATTTTTTACGTTGCAGTCTATGAGAATGGAAAGACATTATGTTCCGAGCAGTCAAAACATTGCCACATCCCGACTGCCATAGATCAATGTAGTTTCCTAGTCGTTATGATCACGACTGACACGACTCTCAGTTTATTAAGATCATAGCAAAAAATAAATTCTTACGGAGTTTTAATAAAAGCTAGATGACAATTATGCTAAAACTATATGTACTTTTAGACCTACGACTTGATTGATTCTCGCTTTTTACTCTTTATTTTTCAGTAATATAATTGATTTTTTACGTATCAAATTTCGGAGTAAAAATATTATCGATATAACTGTATTAGTTACTGTTAACTTTTGCGCTTCTAACCACATAATTGTATTATAATAGTAATGCAATAAAACCGCAATAAAAATTATAAAAAGATCAGAGTTAAAAGCGATTAACTGAAAATCCTCAAAACGTCTAATTCAAAGGGCAATTTGTGATTTTGAAAGCAATGATTTTACACGCAATCAGTCACGAATTTATGGATACTATTATTGAGACGAGGCTAAAGTCGACATTGAGCAAATGGCACGACTTTTAATGGATACCTCAGAATAACTCAGCATTATTTCTAATGCTCCATAATCATCAAAGTTAGTTTAAGGACAACAAAGCCGCGTAGAAGTTATTAAGACTGTTGGACTAATGAATAAAGTTTCATTTCCTTAAATATTATATTTTAACTAAAAAAGAACAGTTTCACGTCAAATTAATTAATTATTATTGTGTAGCTTTCCCTCTTTAATACCTACTTCAATAAGAATATCTGAAGAATCTGTGAGAACAATATGTAATGTACTGGTACAAATACTGTCCCGTTGGTGCAGATGGCAGTGAACCTGTACCTGTCTTCAGTGCCGGGGGTTGAGGGTTCGATTCCGGCCGAGGGCCAACATTTTCTAAATACAAATTGTTGGTTCTTTGAATCTGGATGTTTTTGGCCGTGTTTGTAAATGTCCTATATTTAAAAAAAATTAAGGTCCATAATATGTAATAATGTAACCGATTATTACTATATGAAATTTCAGTCAAATCTACTACCCTCAATCTATAGTATACTCCGTCATTTATATGAAACGAGGAATAAAACATTTTTTTGAGATAAGAAGAAGAATAAGACTTTGTTTTCTAAGATAAATTATGAATGCTGTAAGCTCGCGAGGCTGTTGCTACTGAGGCTGACAGCTACACACAGATGCCCGTAGGGAAAAGCAACCTGAAATCGATATCAACAACAGCTAATTGTGAATTAAGAATAAAGAATCCCATTCCATATGACACCAATGAGTTTTTCTGTAAAAACTTATGTGTCTAATTAATAATTTCAATTTATCGCACGCTTTTCGGTGAAGGACATCATCGTGACGAAAATTGTATATTTCTATAGATTCCTAGATATATGTGTAACCTACCAATCCTCACTAGAGCAGCTTGGCAACTCTCTAATCCTTCTTTCCAAAACGGAGAAAGGAGGCTTATTTCTAGCAAAAAACAATTATTTCGCATAGAAATATTAACGTTTCCAACATTTTATCTGTTTTTTCTGAATCCATTTTGTTGATTTCAGTCCAAAATTGTGTACGAGATCGTTTAGTGTACGACAAAGAAAGATTAAGTAAATTAACCCTGGTGCAGGTTTTCCTCTATTCTTGGAAATAAAGAAACGGTACTAAGATCCATCAGGCTGATGCGGATTAGCACATTATATAAATAACCTGAGAGCTGTGATATCCCAGCGGTAAGACCGTGCGACTCTTTAGAGGCGAACACGAGTTCAATCCCGGGCAGGCACCAATGAGTTTTTCTATTAAAACTCATGTGTCTAATTGATAATTGCAATTTATCACACGCTTTTCGGTGAAGGAAAACATCGTGAGGAAACCTGTATATCTCTAGAGAATTCTGGAGATATGTGTAACCTACCAATCCGCATTGGAGCAGCGTGGTCGGTCTTAGCTCCAACCCTTCTCTCCAGAAACGGAGAGAGGAGGCCTATTCCCAGCAGTGGGATTGTAACAGGCCGCTACTTTACTACTTTTATAAATAACCTAACTCACAATATTTTTCTTAAGTATGATCTTTTAGTTCTATGTCAGTTCTTTAGCTGAAGATTGTTTACAAGACGCAGCTAACGTCATTCTTTAAAACAAGAACGCAGCTATATTTAAGAAATCATTAAATAATTTATATTAAAATCCAATTTATATCTTTAAAATAAGAGCTATTTAACGCACATATAATTAGAAATGGAAGTCGTTAACCAATACATATTAATATACGATTAAAACTATAATCATTGGGAGTTTTAAATGACGTTGTAATCAACGCATTGGAAAAACACGTTAATATATATATTTTATTGTAGATTTATTCACTTACAATAAAATTGATAAGTGCGCATAACATGAGCCAATGAGCAGTTAAATTGTTGTTGGATATTTAAATGGGATATCCAATAATTATTTTTGTATTCTACAATTACTGCTATGCCAAGCCATGTCTTTAGTGTTTTCTTTTCTGCTTTTCGTAAATTTCCTTTTTGACTCATTTCCGGTCATCAAAATCAATCTGATTATATTGTCCTATATCAAACACGTCATTTCTAAAATATAATAACTACTGTTTAACTTTTTTCCACAATTCTTTTCAGTGACTAGTGTAACAACGATTCGATATTTGGTTTTAAAACTAATCTATATTAACCCCATTCCAAATCTATCTAATTCCATTTATTAAATTTTTTTTCCATTTACACGGCATTAATCCATAACGCCTGAATCGATTGGTGAAAAGTAATCGTTGCTTTGAGCGATAACTACAAGTAACAGAAATACTTTATTTGAAAATTTGTTTCTTAGCCAAAAATCTTTTAATTGTAAAGCAGATGACAATATATATACTAAAGCCTGGTACGCTAAAGATATGAAGATGGTTCATTACTTAATCATTCTAAATAAATATTTTGAATGCAAAATAATTGTAATGTATCAAATAAATAAGAAGAAAACTTAAGTAAGGTAACTTAAATAAGACAAATATACATATTTGTGCGTGTAATAGTACTTTGTGGCTACTATGGAGCTGAGTTCCAAAATCACTTAATATATTTAGTACTAGATAGAGTGAATAAAATTATTAACAAAAAATTTAAACCTAATTTGAGTACTGAGGTATCGAATACTTTCTTTTTTTTGTCGTCGAAATCTCTATTATTAAGCGGTCTATCTAAGCGTTAGATTTATCTTTGATTCAATTTATTAATAGGCATACATACTATTAAACATTTATTTCTAAATAATCCATACACAATAATACATATAAAATAAATAATTCGCTTTAGCTACATGTTTCAGTTCATTTTCTATAAGTCAGTAATGAATACCTCCAAATTTCCCTATCTTACAATGATTAAATAATAATAAGCTTTTAGAAATATATCCCTTCTAAAAATTGCTAATTCGTAGTATAGTGAGTATTACGCCTTATTCAATTTATTATTGATTACCTGACAGTAGTATTTTGAGAAACATGATACACAGTTGTTTATCTACGAGCTTATCAACAAATGCACTTTGTATTTTTAAGTCAAATATTCAGTATCTTTTTTTAACAAATACTATAGAATAATTCAACGTGTGTCCTCCGGATTTCTTCAATGATTCAACAGTATTAACATACAATGTTTCTTCTGAAATCGTCACATCGTTCGAGCTAAGTGCCACACCTCTTATGACGAATTAATTTCGTAATGTGTAGACATTACGAAATTAATTCGTCATTATAGTATTATAATACTAAACACTATTATAATACACTATTATAGTAGTATAATAGTATCTAAAATTAGGTTTATCTGCAGTTTGTTGAATATATTTGGGTATGAATTTGAATATTTCTTTATCTTGTTGCCACACGTTCGATGGTATACAAATTTCCCATGAATCGGTTATTACGCTAACTGACATAAAAAGTTTCATACCTAGTTTCTTCTTTCTAGTTAATTCTCCAAATTTTTAACCTAATTAATCCCTCATTCATCCGCTAAGTAATGATTTCATGTAACAATACCACTGCAAGGCAAATGGCTTTGAAGTGAAAAATTGCCGATTAGACCTACCATGTTGCTTCAATGTGAATTTGCAGGTCATATATATTGTAGGAACTCTGCATAGATATGCACGAATCATGATAAAGCGCTTAATTGTAAATATTAATTGAGCTAAGAATTTTTTTACAGAAAACTCATAGGGGTCTGAAACCGGAAAGTTGTGGCTTTCGATATTGGTCACATATTTCATCGTTCGAGCATCGTAGCTATATTTTTTAACAACACACACACGAAGTACTATAAGATTACAGTCGTGGCTATATTATATAAGAAACACACATTACTGGCAGATTAAAGTCGTGTCTATACTGTTTAAGAAACAAGAATTACTGGAATTTTACAGTCGTGCCTATACTATATGAAAAACAAGAAATATTGTAGCATTACATTTTTGGCTATACTATTTAAGAAGCACGAAATACTGTAATCGTGTTCTAATAGTATTTCGTGTTTCTTAAATAGCTTCGAGATACTCGTAGATCTCTCTAAGTTCATTTTCTCACACGTTCGAAAATAAAATCCTTATCATACCGTCTACTTCATAGTGATGGATCCCTTATAAATCTGATTACGTACACAGGAAGATTTTAGTAACATGAATTTCAGTTGTCTACCCAAAATTTTATCTGTAATTTAAGTTACTTTGGATGTATGAGTCAAGCCTTCCGTCAACATTTTTTTACACGTTTAACAATAGAATTTCCTATCATTCAATGATTCAACAGGTATTGACTTGCAAAAATATTTCTTATGAAAACACACCGTCTTTGTCGAATCGAATACGCACCTTTAGTTACTGTATTTATCACAACAATAGATTTGAATCGTGCCCAATGCACGATTATGTGTAAATTTGATTAATCACTAGCAAATTCCCGTGTTTTCGTCTGCGTGGAATTCGGAACCGGAATAAAAAAGTGACGCAAAAATAGTACCATATGTTAATATAGGTTATAAAGCTATCTGCAAATTAAACCTAAATCCTTCTTAACGTATAAACATCGTAACTTACCATTTATGATATTAGATTATAGAATTAGGCCGTTACTTTGCGGAGATCCATGATACAAAAGTAATAATAAAAATTATTTTGCTTTAATCCGCGATACAGTATATTTATAGTTTTTTCATACCCGATACATGCAAGATTCGTAAAAACACACGCACAAACCTCCACCACTGCCACCACAAGATACAAGCACTACACACGTTCACTATCATAAACTAAACAATCGTTTCGCCTCGCAACCGATCATAAGGAGATAGACTCCATGCTTTGTGATTTTGTCATGGCCAGAGCAGTATTTTTGAAATTAAGCACAACGAAGCTTATATACATACACACAAGACAAAAATCGCCGTTTTTCTTTCAGGAAAAATAAAACACTTAAATAGTCCATAAAAAGGGCATTGATAATATTAGATCAATAGTCGTGTTCGTGCTAATATCTATTCCTGAATGTTTGTCCTTATATTTTGTTCTATTGTATGTATATACAATAATTGTTTTTTAGAAAATTTATACCCCTCTGTGGAAATCCAACCCGCGACCCATGGAGCTGAAGGCAAGGTACTGCCACCTGCGCCAACGGGTATTTTAATTATCTGTATATAATTTTAAGGAAAGCAAGTGTGTTGTTCTGTTATAAAATTTGTACTACTTAAAGAAGGAAGTTAGATAGCGAAAACAATTCGTAACCTTGTGAAACCCATAAATGTAGTCACACACCCACCGACGTAATTTATAACTGACATTAAACCATTGGGTTTTCTTGTTCACTACGATGTATGCCACACATCCGATTCCACTACGCAAAACTATTTTCTAACCTATTTATTCTACGCAAACAATTATTTTATAATTATGTGCGGTTCGTTACATAAACGATACAAGTACGACTTAACTTCGTAGTAATTTGATTACTTGCTTCACAACCTATAAATCCATGGGTTCGACACTTAGAGATAAATTAATTAAATACTTTTTTAATAAGGATTCAAATAGCTGGTATACGCTACAAGGCTTTGGGTATATGCCCTTAACCATCCTACAGTCAAAGATGTATAACATAAAACGGCTAATTATGCTGTTTTATTGACTATTTATAAGTTATAAAAATTATTGACAAAATGCTCTAGGAGAACAACAATATCTTTATTAATTGAAACTATCGTGAGTGATATTCTTAGTTAAAATATAGATTGTTAGTCTGCAGTTCACGCCGCGATAACTCCGTGTAAAGAGATCATAAATAAGGGCCCCGTATGGACTTGAAACTAATCGGGCACACCCGATAAAATAAGTCGTGAGCCGGTTTGTATATATTAACTAACGACAACATGGCTTGAAAATTTATATTATTTTTAAGGAATTGGCGCTCCGACTTTCAAACGTATGTAAATTACTCTAGTTGTTCTTTAAAAAAACTAACCGCAAATAAATCTTTTTGGACATATGTCCAAAAAAAAGATGTTTGCGATAATCTATCCTTTAGTGTAAAGATACCTCCTGTATCTTTTTGAAGATATGAGTTTGAGCTTAGATTCACAAATCCAATGCGGAAAAAGTAGGTATATTACTTATACATATTTCCAGATCCGGATTTCTCCAGAGATATGCAGGTTTCCTTAAGATGTCTTCGTTCATCAAAAGCTCATTATTAGGCGCATAAACGACAACAGAAAATTTTTGGAGTTTCATTAATTATCGTAGCTGATTAATTTTAATTAAAATTTCACACGAATAATTTAAGCTTTATACGTGTACGTATGCACACAGTATTATTACAAACTTGGATTCACTGCTCCGTTGTTGAAGTCACGTATTATTATTTATCCGGGTCCGTTGAACACGATTCTGATTACAAAGAAAACTTTATTTCATCATACTACCACTATGATGTTATAAGTTAACCACTATGATGTAAACTTCACATTGACGTGAGCTTATTGGAAAAACCTCTGAAGCGTGACAAGCAGATTGTACGCGGATATCGTCTGTAAAAGCTACCCCCGCAATTTATAAATGAGTTAAAACTCATGGAGCTTAGCCAAATCTTTATTGATCTATGTTTACTGGTTAGTTTACGAGGGATAGTAAATAATTCTATATCAAGACACTTATTCACGAACTTCATTTAGAGCTATTCCACAAATGTTTTTTGTAAAAATTCTAATAACCCTATAAGACAGCAGAAATTTAACAATTATATTTTTGATAACTGAGTATACATATTTTTTCGATGACTGAGTATATATATATAGTATATATATTGAAATATTTACTAAAAAAGAAATGAAAGGAAGACAAAAAAGTTCAACAAATAACAAATTTTTTTATTGTTAGCCATTGTTCTTTTCTTACACCTTTTTAGTGATTTCAGATTATTAATTAAAATCAGAATCAAAAGATATATATATTGAAAAGAAATATATTGAAACTTGAAATAAGTTAACTTATGTGTCGTAAATATTTTGTAGGCCGGGTATTTTATCAGTACTGATAAGACCAACAATAGCATTCTTTTAGTTACCCATATTGCTATCGTTCATAAAATTTAACTTGAAATACTTCTAGGAAAAATGGTAACCCTATTGATATTGATATTATATTCTTTTTGTGATTCTTTAAGAAAACAAATTGTTATTTTGTGTTAACAATTTATTTAGACAGAACGCTGTAAACATTGTTGTTTTCTATTATAAATTAGATATTTGCTTTTGATAACTTCAATTGACGGATACTGTTAGAAAATAAGAATGCTCACAAAGGTCGTGAGACGTAACTATAAGAGTTACTTACGACTATTCCTTTTAATAGGTGAAAAGTAGGTACCGCTGAGTTATGTTTGCTTTGTTACATTATCAATTCCAACTGTTGTATGGGCCTCATAAGAGAGCTCAGAGTTACTCAGTGGGCGATAGTATGGTCAGAGTATCTCTACGTGATCAAATCAGAAATGAGGAGATCCATAGAACCAAAGTCAACGATATAGCTTAGCGTTTCATGAAGCTGAAGTGGCGAATGAGTGTGGGCAAGTAGTTGTAACGGTCTCGAGGTGTAAAAATGGCGACGTCGCACCATAAAACGCAGTGTTGGTAGACCCCCTACGAGATGGACTGACGAGCTTAAAAAGGTCGCGGGGAACTGCTGGCTACGAGCGGCGCAAGATCGTATGGTGTTGTGATCCCACAAAGAGACCTATGTCCACCAGTGGACGTCTAACGATTTACGATTTAATGTAACTAATCAGAGTTTATTTAGAACAAACTCATCATCCTCCTGCCCTTATCCCACTCTAAGTGGGGTCGGCACAACATGTTACAAACATGTTGTCACATGATTTGACTACATATTTTACGACCGGCCGCCTGCCTGACGTTAACTTACCTTAGTCGCCTTTTAGACACCTCGGTAAGAAATGAGGGTGATCTATTCTACTAAGCCGGATTCCACACATATTTAGAACAAACTGTATACTAAAATTGCGTAATTTCTTGTTAAAAAAAATACATTTCTCATAATTCAAATAATTTGTACGCTTATGTTATTTAAAACTTGAACATGAAATAAAACCGAAACGATTTTCGTTTTTGTTTTATGATGATCTTGAACAGATTACAAACTTTGAACACATTCTTAGAAACCTAAACATAACGAATTATTAGGCTTATACTGTAACAACAAGCCGTTTCCCGTATTAAATCACCCACAACATGAAAAATTCATTGAAGCACCCACTCACTCATAAATTATTTCAACATTATTGTAATCTAATCTTAGCTTATTTCGCCCCATCCGAAGAATAAAGTTGCATGTTCTATGTATAAACACAGAATATGTAATTCTTCGGATAGGTCAATTCATAAAATGTTGTTCAGATTTATTATATTCAAGCTGTTTTTTGTTTAAGCTTCACCCGCGTGGAAATCAGTGTCATGAAATTTTTCCCAAATTAAAATTTTTATCATAAAGTAGTCGTTATGAGTTAACCACAAGAGACATTCTATTGCGGACTTTTGTAATATAAATATAATAATAAATTTGTAATATGATCTACAATTCTTTTTTTTTTTCTCTTTCGAGGGGAACATGAGTTCAAACCCGGGCAGACACCAATAAGTTTTTCAATTAAAACTCATGTGCCTTATTGATAATTTCAATTTATCACACGCTTTTCGGTGAAGGAAAACATCGTGAGGAAACCTGCATATCTCTAGAGAATTCTGGAGATATGTGTAATTGGTAGGCAATTCACATTGGAGCAGCGTGGTAGGTCTTAGCTCCAACCCTTCACTCCAGAAAAGGAGAGAGGAGGCCTATTCCCAGCAGTAGGATTGTAACAGGCCGCTACTTTACTATTTTTTACAATTCTCTAGTACATTATTTTAGTGTATCTCTGTTGGTTTACGCGGCGCACGCGACTAAAATTCCTGGCAGGTGGGTTATTTTATAACTACACGACCGCTTTAAAACAATTTACATAAAATCAAAATGCACTATTATCTTAAACCATTTAGAAAAAATGAAAATCTTCAGTGAAAACCGCTCAAAAATCCGTTCAGTAGATTATGAGAAAACCGACTACATACAGTCAGACAGCTTTTGGGGACTTTATTTTATAATAAATATAGATATGCAAAAGTCCTACTTAAAACCCTATATATTTTTGACAGGTTCATTTGTGTATATATTTTGCATCGTTTTTTTGGTTGAGATACTGGTCATACCGTCTTAGATAACCCTGACGATCAATTCACTATCGCAAACACATATTATACTCGTAATACATACACAGCGTCATCGCATACAAAGACGAGGTCTCAGTCTTCTCACTAAGCTCGGCTGTGCACTTCTTGCTACAGTACCCACAGTATGTGGACAGTACTACCGACAATATCTACTAAACTGATAAATATTCTAGTGGAAGTTCTTTCAAGAATACTATACCTGTAACACATTACTTTATAAAAAGACAAAGTACTCTATTTTTCTTTAAAAAAGAAAAACATAGAGGTCATCACCACAAAGTTGCTCCGTTGCAAGCTGCTAGGCATTATATATAGGACAAAAGTAATAATAAAATTATAATGTATAATTATAATGTAAAATTATAATATAGCTATAATCCAAATACAATACAAAAATAATAAATTATAGCAAAATAATTTTATTATTATTTTTGTATTATGGATCTCCGCAAAGTAACGCCTAATTCTATAAATTATGACATATAGGCTTTGATTTTATTTAAATTAAGGTAAATAGTCCTCATCCACCCTGTGCCCCTGTATGTTACGCAGGGATACTCAGGAAGAAACTCCCGGAATTCCCGGAATATTTAGAATGCGCTGACTTCCCGAAAAGCGGCAAACCGCGTCCATCACGTGTCACGGAGTTGTTAGTCTAAGAAGCCTCAACACACATAGTTCGAGCATATACTATAGAGCATAATTAATATAATTGTAATAAGTAAAATAAATCAATAATTCTTTATGTTTACATTCATTAAAAAATCCACTGCGACCAAGCACATAACATGCTTCATCTTTATTTCCCGTTGATTAATTGTATATGGGAATTATCAATTGTCCATGAAGTTAACTGTAACGCGAGAATTTTGTGTTAATTGGTTTTTACTCAAAGTTATAGTCGCGATATAAATTGACGATGTCCAGATTAAGGACAAATTAAATGGACCGTTTTTAAATTGATGACTCATCTATAGATACTACTGGTAGAAAGCAAATTGTCACTGTAATCTGCAAGTATGTATTAAGGTCATTTAATAACTGGTAGTTTTTTGACTGCAAAATAAATAATTTTGTAGAATTAGGCATTACTTTGAGGAGGTCCATAATACAAAAGTAATTAAAATATTATTTTGCTATAATCCGCAATAAAATTAAATTTGTCGCAGATTATAGCAAAATAATATTTTAATTACTTTTGTACTGTAAGAAAACCTGTTAACTTCCCAGGGTTCAGTGAAGATTGTTATTTGGTTCGTAAGATAATGCTAGAGAATAATTTTGCTATAACCATTAACATTCTTACAAAATAAAGAATACAGAAAAATATATCTCGGTGACTATGTCGTCGATGTTTCAGTAATGTAGTAAAATATGTGTGTGCGTGTGTGTGGGTATGGGTGTGTGTATAAATTTGTGTGTAGTTGTATAAGTTAAGTGAAAATATTTTTAATTCAAATAGAAATATACAAAATAGTGAATACTATATGAATAAAGCTTTAATAAAATAGATACTTGTATAATGCAATGTATACACACAGAAAATATTTATCGTTTAGCGTCGGTATAACGAAATTAGAATAGAATGCAATGATACAATGTGCTCGCCTTAAAATATATGTTTCCAGGATAAATCGCATTGTGTAAATTTGGTCTTCTAAAATTTGCCTATGTTTCTGAAGATGAGCAGTCACAAATAAAATCATATGGATAAAAGTGATAGTTAACAGTTCAAGCGAGGAGTCCCTGATAGAGTATTGCAAGAAAGGGATTTAAGAGTTTAGTTGATGATTTAGTTTATGTGTGTTTTTATTTATGTCCGAATGTGACTTAACCGTAGCATATTTCTACATTATCATCCCCGCCGTGTGGTATCCGGCTGAGTAAAATAGACTAACCTCTTTCTTATCGAGGAGTTTTAAAATATGACTAAGGTAAATTGACGTCAGGCAGGCGGCCGGTCGTAAAATACGTAGCCAAATCATTTGACAACATGTATTGGCTACGTAATTATTTGACGCGTTATTTTATGACCCAATATAGAATGGGATAAGGGCAGGAGGAAGAGGATTCGTACACTATCATATAGCCTGTATTTTATTATAGCAACACTGAATAATCCCTGCTGAGACGTGGCCATTACGTGAACCAGGAAAGAAGAGTATAGACGCCCTGGCGATGTGATGCTGGTAAATAATACTTCGAATATCTTGTACTGAATTCAGGACCAATATACTTCTACCAAATGAAAGAATCACGACTGTTGCATCAGAAGCAGTCAATTAACTGCCAGCATAATTTCAATTGTACCATAAATAAATTTTAGTGCTCAGTCATTTCAGTTCGGTCAGTACAAACTTCGTTGAATGTAATAAAAGATTGTTTGATGGGAAAAACCCGGTCCATTTCCAATTACCAACTTCCGTTTATTTTAGAACATTTTCCAGTGTTTTATTTACAGGTTTGAAAATAGTAATGATTAACTCATGTGTTTCATGTAATGAAATTTTGATTTTGATTTAATTTTTTTGAGCACGCCTAATTGTATCAGGTGATTTCCGTACCAGCAGCAAATAAACCTGGTAAAGTAGTTAACAAAAAACCTAGTATAACTAAGATCTTATTATAAATGATTCCTTATTCATTCCATTCTTCAAAAATAACAACTCACATGTTGTTATAAACTCAGAATATTTAGGTGCAATGCAAAATTATAAGTTGGTACATACAATATTGTAGGCAAATACGAGTACCTATATAAAAAGTGTCGACGTGATAAAGAGCAAGTATTTGTACTTTACGATTTTAACATATATGTATGTACCCCGCATTAAATAATGCAAATCGATGTTTACAACGAAACAGCCAGGTAGTTCAGTTTTGTAGAGCGCTGTCACTGTCACACACGGGTTCGTCAGTCTGTGCGACAGAGACAATGCTCTATGAAGCAGAATCTAGCCGATTCCTCTCTCTAAGGTCTCGATGTGCATTATTTATTGCCGAATACTATACGTTATACGCTTATTGGCCTATTTTTCTGCAATAAAGCGATTCCTCATAACTATAGTAGACGGACGCCCATCACTCAAATTTTCAATATAATATTAACTTAGCATTATAGTCTCAGTTCTTACTCTTCAACAGTAAGTGTCCCTCTTCTTCTTCTTCTTGTTCAACCGATCGACGTCCACTGCTGGACATAGGTCTCCTTAAGGGATCTCCACACCACACGTTCCTGTGCCGCTTGGATCCAGCGGCTCCCCGCGACCTTTTTGAGGTCGTCTGTCCACCTCGTGGGGGGTCTTCCAATGCTGCGTTTACCGGTGCGGGGTCGCCATTCCAGCACCTTAGGACCCCAACGCCCATCGGTTCTACGTACTATGTGCCCCGCCCATTGCCACTTCAGCTTCGCGACACGATGAGCTATGTCGGTAACTCTGGTTCTTCTACGGATCTCCTCATTCCTGATTTGATCACGTAGAGATACACCAAGCATAGCTCGCTCCATAGCTCGCTGAGTGACTCTGAGCTTTCTTATGAGGCCCATAGTCAGCGACCACGTTTCTGCTCCGTAAGTCATAACTGGCAACACGCACTGTTCGAAGACCTTGGTCTTCAGGCACTGAGGTATTTCGGACGAAAAGATCTCGCGCAGCTTCCCGAACGCTGCCCATCCGAGTTGGATTCGGCGACTGACCTCTTTCTCAAAATTGGACCTACCTAACCGGACCGTGTGTCCCAGGTATATATACTCGTCTACAATTTCAAGTACAGAGTTCTCAACGATGACCGGGTGGAGCGGAACAAGTGAGTTTGACATAATTTTCGTCTTGCTCATGTTCATTTTAAGGCCCACCTGTTGAGACACTCTGCTGAGGTCGTCGAGCATTGTGTTAAGGTCCTCCAGAGACTCTGCCATAACGACTATGTCGTCGGCAAATCTAAGGTGAGTGATGTACTCGCCGTTAATGTTGATGCCGTATCCGTTCCAATCCAAAAGCTTAAAGACGTCCTCCAATGCAGCGGTAAATAGCTTCGGGGAGATGACATCTCCCTGTCGCACACCTCGCCGCGTTTGGATTGGTCTCGTAGTTCCGTCTTGGACACGGACAGACATTGTGGCGTTTTCGTACAAACACTTCAACACTTGGACGTACCGGTAGTCGATACGGCATCTCTGGAGTGATCTTAACACAGCCCATGTTTCCACCGAATCAAAGGCTTTCTCATAGTCCACAAATGCCAAGCAAAGTGGCCGGTTATACTCCTCGGTCTTCTGTATAACCTGCCGCAGCGTAAATATGTGGTCTATGGTGCTGAAGCCTTTCCGGAATCCGGCTTGTTCGGGAGGCTGGAAGTCGTCAAACCTACGAGCGAGACGATTCGTAATGACTCTTGAAAACAACTTATAAACCTGATTCAGCAGCGCGATGGGTCTGTAATTCTTCAATGAGGTGTTATCATCCTTCTTGAAGAAAAGAACCACCACGCTCCTGTGCCACGCTTTTGGCGTAGTACCTTCGTGAATAACGGAATTGAACAATCGCTGAAGGACTTTGAGTACTGGTTTTCCACCCGCCTTCAGGAGTTCGGTTGTGATTCCGTCATCACCTGGTGCCTTGTTGTTCTTAAGTTGTTTCAAAGCCATACTAATCTCGTATAGGCTGACGTCCGGGATGTCTTCAGTATAGTGTCGGGTTAGCTTGGCTCTTGGGTCTTTTGCCAAGGTGACAGCAGGCTGTTGTGTTGAGGTGTATAACTGCCCATAGAATCTCTCAACCTCTCTCAAAATCTCAGGTCGAGATGAAATGATACTACCAGTATCGGTCTTCAATCGCGTCAGCTGCCTCTGCCCGATAGACAGATCTTTTGCGAACACTTTTGAGCCCCTGTTACGCTCAATAGTATCTCGAATATATTCGGTATTAAAGTGTCGCAAGTCGCATTTCTGCGCTTTTGAAATCTGTCTATTGATCAGACGGTAGCGTGACGCGTCTACTGAAGACTGTAGTCTCATTTCGTTCCTCTCATCCATGAGCTTGAGAGTCTGGGTCGAGAACTTATTGGTTCTTTTACGGTGTGTCTTATAAAATTTGGACCCCACCGTATGGACAGTTTCCACCAGCCTGTTGTTTAAATCGTCCACAGAAGCGCAGTCCGCTAGGCAATCGAAGCGATTCATCAGCTCGAGTTGGAAGTTTTCGGGGTTTTGGATATGAGTTCGAGTTGGTCGGAGTGTGGACTTCACCAGTCTAAATCTTTCCAGTTGTACGCATATATTCAATGTGCCTCTTACCATACGATGATCACTACCCGTCTTTACGGTGTTAATGACAGAGACATCATTGAATATATGACGCCTGGTCGACATGATGAAGTCGATCTCATTTCTCGTGGAACCGTCGGGACTTATCCAGGTCCATTTACGATGTGGCCGTTTCTTGAAGAAAGAATTCATCATGTAGAGGTCCTCTCTCTCCAAGAAATCGGCTAACATCTGGCCCCTGTGGTTCCGTTGCCCATATCCAAATGGCCCTACTCTTACCTCTGTACCACTTCGATTGCCTAGTTTTGCGTTGAAATCCCCCATCACAACAGTGTAGAAGGTTTTAGAGGCATGTATGGCTCTAGACAAATCCTCATACATGGCCTCTACCTCCTCGTCTGGATGTGCCGATGTCGGTGCGTAAACCTGTATGACCTTCAGCGAATACCGTTTGGTAATTCTGAGTATAAGGAACGCGACCCTGCTCGACACACTCTCGACTTGGACAATGCTGTTGACAAGGGACTTGTGGACGAGAAACCCGACACCACCCTGAGACTGTTGGTCACCCTCCCGGTAGTAAAGCAAGTTGCCGGATTTAAGGATTATCGTGTCCTCCCCCTCTCTTCGGACTTCAGATAATCCTATCACATCCCACCGCAACTTGCTTAACGTTTCTTCCAGCTCGATGATCTTTCCGTCTTCCCTCAAAGTGCGTGCGTTGCATGTTGCCAGGTCAAGTCGTCGGGGTTGGCAGCGGAATCTCTGCCGGAGATTCTTAACGATGTGTCCTTAAGTGTCCCTAACGATGTGAAAGTTGCTAGGAATAAGTGCATTGCGAGTTTGTCGTGGAGTCTATCTCCTGATGATGCTTCGGTTGCGGGGTGAAACGATTGTTGAGTTTGTGATAGTGAACGTGTGTAGTGCTTGTGTATTGTGGTGGAAGTGGTGGAGGTTTGTGCATGTGTTTTTACGAATCTTGCACGTATCGGGCATGAAAATACGGATAGTCCACTATACATTTAACACTATATATATTTTCTATTTACTGTATCGCGGATTATAGCAAAGTAATTATATTATTACTTTTGTATTATGGATCTCCGCAAAGTAACGCCTAATTCTATAAATTATGAATAAGTGCATATTGAAAATTTTGAAAAACATATTTGAAGGAAAATTACAGCATAAAAATTGGTAATATAAACATTTTATGATGATCTCATTTTGCAAGAAAGAATTGACGTGGTAATAATTGCTCTCATTTTAGTAACAAGGTTTCTATGATCAATTGATGACTAAAACTTCACTAAGGCAATTTATGCATATACTATATTACTTTTGCTTTTGCTATTATTATAATAAGTATATTTGTAGATGTTTTACCAATTAATGAACTGTTTTTACAATGCTTGCCTGTTTCTTGCTATTATTTTAATAGACTGTTACATATATCAATAATATTTTATATTTATGATAATTCGACGGTTATAAATACTTTTTACATATACCTTTTATCCGGAAATTGAAGCAATTTCGCGTGACCGAACAGGTGAACACGTATTACTTCCGTATTACCTCATGTATCCATTTACTCCAAAGTAAAATTTAAAAGCTTTATATGAATTAATCGCAACTCACAATTTAAGGTCCATTAAAAATAAATCGATTCGAAAATCGAAAACCCCTGACTCAATCTCCCCCCCCTGTATCAACTCTGTTTTGATTCACTGCAATTTATACTAAACATGAACAACTCTATTAACTGCATAACTCGTTTCACAGAACGGAAGGCTAGGTAAAGGTGTGACGTAGTACTAAATTTACACCTCGATGTCAATATTTCAATATAGCTACTTATTTTTTAACAAATACGATCTGAATTTTGATGTATAATAGAGAAATTTCAAAATATTATAAGTAACAAATTACATGCATATTCCAAAACTGTTAAAACCATGATATCTATAGTTGAAAATTATGAGGTGTAAGGAAGTTAGCAAAAGTGTTTCCTTCTAAATGTCTGGTAATGGACCAATTAACCTACTGTCTCAGTGTGAAGTAAAGATTTATATAAAGTTGAAGTTACAAAATGGCTGCGCCTGATATATATTTATATAAATAGCATAAAGATTTGCGATGATCTAATGGTTGTAGAGCTTGAACAAAAAACCAATATAGATTTATAGCTTTAAAAAATTACAACAATGTTTCAAATTTACGTTTCAGGTACAAATTAATCGCAATCATGTCTTTGACTGTCAGATCTATTCTGAGTTTTCTAGGTTGAGACTCTATAAAACTATAAAAGTTGAATATCGAATAGTTCACGAATTGGCAAATGCAAAGTAAGTATCAAAATGTTTATATAAATATATCATCGGATACGGCATTACAGACGCAATGTACAAGACTGCTCAGCAGATTAAAATTACATTGCAAGCGAAACCTGATACGAAGAAACATTGAAGAATTAGCAGACTTGGGACGATTGCAGCTTTTAAACGTACGTAGTTGTTATTCGCAAAAATGTTTACAAATAACGAAAGAGTGTGTAGGAGTGTCCGACTCGTTCATAAAGTTTTTGTATCTCTACGAACGTATCTCTTCCTTTAAAAATATAAAAATATAAAAATAATGTATAAAATTTCATAAGTAGTAAAACTAAAGTAACCTGCTGGCCTGTTACTATCCCACTGCTGGGCCTATGCCCAGAAACGGTAAGAGGAGGCATAGGCCTCCTCTTACCGTTTCTGGAGGGAAGGGTTGGAGCTAAGACCTACCACGCTGCTCCAATGCGGATTGGTAGGTTACACATATCCCCAGAATTCTAGGTTATTAGGTTCTAGGGTATTAGGTTCCCTAAATAAAAATAAAATTTCATATTGCAGCGTAATTCTAGATTCGCGATAAAATAGAACTTGGAATTATGGGAGTAACAACGTTATGAATACACAGAGAGATAGATACTGATGATACACTATTAAATAAATCCACTGATTACTTAAACGTATTAAATAACTTTGGCATAATTCAATCGTTTTAAAAACAAATGTATTTTCGAAGAAAATAATTATAATTTAATTGAGATCTGGCTTTGTTAGTAATGCCTGATAGACAGCGCGGCGCGTTTGTTCAAAAATCAGGAGAAAACAATAATAATATAGTTTTGTCTCCCTAGTACGGTATTTAGTCTTTGGGCAAAGGTTGGAATAGCGTTTACGGTCATTGATCACTATAAACCGTGTTTTTTGAAAACCGTAAAATAATTCCTGTGGATAAAATACTTCACTGAATTGACAGATTTTTTATGTAGGGTGCTGAGGTACCTAAAAAAAATACCACGCTGTATAAACAGGAGTACTAAAAATAGCAAATCTTAACACCTTTAACGTAAATAGCACCAGTAAGAACCTAAATTCGATTTTTAATATTTCATTTATATAAACATCCAGCTGTCATTACAATAATATTTGCTCATTATTTATGTAATAATAATATATTAATACTTTACTTATTTTTCCGAAGTTCCGTTAACTTAAAAGTTTTAAAATTGGTTCCGCATGGACAATGGTATGAGTAGCGATGTTTATATTGCATATTCTTTCCTTTTCGTTACTAATTAATTCTAACCATGCCGTAGCATTTAAAAGTTTGGATTTCGAAAGATCGTTTCATAAAGACAATCTTTGGTCGCAATACACTGACAGAATATTTATATATCAACCTTGCAGAACTATTCATTTCTACATGAATATCTGTTATTACTAAGCACGCTATACTATATCAATCAGGAACGCCATACAAATTAATATAATGAGATATTTAATGACGCATTTAAATAAAATTTAACTTAATTGCTACAGCCGGTAAGACATTTCAATTATTCAATTTTTATTCTTAATATCTATCATATCCTGTACTTTATATCACCCTCATGGTTTTATTAAGGTGAAAATAAATATAATTCAATTTGTTAAACAAATTTAGAGTTAAATATAATTAAAATCGTGCTTTCACTTAACATTTATTTAATTTTATATTCAAATGTAAGATGATATGTATAGATTAGTTAGAAACTAAATTTATTATGTATTTTTTAACATTAATCAAACGTTACGCTATTTACCTACTTTATTTATCCTTTAAGGCTAACTACATACGATTTTAATAAAAATGATTAGGCCATTTAACGAATATTAGTTTAAATTTTGTTAGCTATTACATCTTATTAATTTTTAAAAAAAATTGTATGCTAAACATATACTATTTAAGGGATTAATGCTAAATGTAGAGTGGACTATCCGTTTCCATATCCGATTCGTGCAGGATTCGTGAACACACATGCACAAACCTCCACCACCGCCACCACAATACACAAGCACTACACAAGTTCACTATCACAAACTCAACAATCGTTTCGCCCCGCAATCGAAGCATCATCAAGAGATAGAAAATCGCAAAGCGATGCATTACCCGATTAAGCATGGTTATATAATTGGTTCAACCCCATCATTTATTTTATTTCGCCTTCGAACACGTGTAACAAGCTTGAACTAAAAATATTTATCCGATCATTAACGAGGGTGCCATTGTTATGTTTAATGATTTCAAGTTGTTCTAAAATGTTTAGTCATAAGCTTTTGTCCCAGGTTTTCAGGATTTGGAAACAATGTTCTACTAGCTAGGGACTCTATATCTTATCTCATCTTATCTCTCTATATCTTATCTCATCTTATCTCTCTATATCTTAGTCTTTTATTGTTATTTGTCTAGTGTTGTATACGTAGAAGAAGAAGAATAATAACTTTATTGCACAAAGATAGAAGAAAGAATCATATCTATATGTCCCTATAGTATATGTAATTTTTTCTAAAGGGAAGCTCGCCTTAGCCTTAAGCTTAGCATAATTATTGCAACAAGGGTGAGATGTATTTGCATGTCGACAATCGGCCAGTTTTAAGTATACGCCGATACAAATTTTAAATGAGATAATTGAACCTCTTTCGAGTTAAGAAAGTTGTCTTAACGGAAAACTGGTTTACGGCGAAAGTTTTGTAAAGTAAATTCTAAAAAGACAGCGCCTTACTTTAAAATGAGGTTTAACTAATGTCAACAAATGTTTAAATATAAGTCAAGCAAGAGTCGATTGGAATTCGCGTTTACTTGTTTAAAGCGCTAACTACTACATCTTTGTCACAGCAACATTTCATTGTGTACTTTTTTCCTATCATATTTTTTTATATTTTATGTTTGAAATTTATGCTCTATTAGCTGTCCGGACGCGCGTTGCTGTGGTTTCGAATTCCCCTCGAAACACAGACCTCAACAGTTTAAAAAATGCTTCGATCACTACCAAACATTACAGAATCATCCGCTGAGTCATTCTAAAGATTGATTGAAAATTTCACATACATTCATTTTTATATAAGATTTTGTAATACATGATTTTTTAATAACTTTCTCCGTTTACTTAGACCCAAGAAAAGCTTCAATTTTGCTGTTTTCGCAATATTTTTTTATCGCTGCTCCATATTATCTTATTATCTTATTATCTATTCATATTATCTTGCCTTATATCTAGCCTTCCTCGATAAATGGACTATCTTACACTTAAATAATTTTTCAAATCTATCCAGTAGTTCCTGAGATTAGCACGTTCAAACAATCAAACAAACAGCTTTGTATATTAGTGGTATAGATGTATGAAGTGCCTGGAATAAAAGAGTCCTAAAGACGGCAACGTATTAAAATTTTATATTTTTTAGGGTTCACTAATTATTATGTCATCTAAAGAAAGCGCTTTAGGATTCTTAAATAGAATTACATAGCTCCAGATGATATATATACTCGCAATATATCATATTAATTTCTAAGCGAACAAGGGCAGTGGAATCTCAAATTTCAATTCGATATAGAATAGATCTTCATTTCTTCACATTATAACAATAATTACTATGGTAAAAAATTAACAGAAAAGGGTATGAAGCCTTTAACGTTGTGTAACCTTTTTATTAACGTTGTGTAGCAGAGTGAAGAAAATAAAATGGGATAACCACTCAGATTAATAAGGACGGTGCTTATGCTGATTTTAAATGGCCTCCCTAAGGTCAACAAATATATAAGTATACCCATTATTTTTGTTTTACATGTTAAAATTTACATAATACGTCCACCAATTTACATTCTTAAAAATCCCTATTCCATTTAAAACCATACTAACCACTTGAAGATGGCATGCATCAATTTACCTATAGCTCGAGCAGTATAGATATAATTCGCTTAGCAAAACAGTATAAGCGACCGGCTTGCGCACGATCAAGGCAGTTGACTACCTAATCTCGAATCGACCGAGTGCTTCTCATGTGCGTTCACGTTGAAATAATGACGGAAGCCGCCTAAATAACAATCTATTAGTGTTATTCGAATTTTGTGAAAGTGATCAGTATTACGCTATTATAGTTAATAATATAATACTTTTAATTACTTGAGGATTCATCTTTAGAAATCAAGGTAAGGATTACGGAAAACGCGTTTGTTTATAGTACGTGAACGTACGAATTTATTATTCAACAAGTTGATTGACAAGATTAACAATATGTCACCATTAATATTGATTGATAGTGTACAAATGAGTAAATAATTCTGTGCAGTATTAGCTTCTAATATCTGAATTTTACAGAATAAATAATTAATTGAACAAAATCAATAGAAATTAGAAATGGATTCTGAATATCGAAATACTGATTGAATGTTGCTCAAATGTATAGATTGTTTAAGTTATCAACTTTATATCAAACATAACTTACATATTTTTTTAATGATACATGCACTATGCATGATATCTACAATATATCCATAATATGAAACTTTTTACTATTTTTGCAGATACAATTACGTGTTTGAATCGATAACTTAAGTTCAGTTTTTACTACCATTCCTATGAGACTATTTGGTATCTGTGATTCTGTACTAATGTCATTTTTTTTTAATTATCATATCTGATTTTTTATAGAAATCGAATTCAATTCAATCGAAGTCAATTTGTTTCAATCGAATACACATATATATATTTCCTTAAGTTATATAGAGGTTAGTTGAAACCAAGAGGAAAACATCATAGATCCATTCAATAAAATGGTTTTTTATAATGCCGATCTAATAAAAACATTAAAGAATATTTATTTATGTCAACAATAATTGAATATTTCTTGTACTCTTATATGCAGTATATGAAATAATGTCTATTTATTTTTGTAAACATATATCATTTAAGAGAGAGCGGATGAGAAAGTGTCATAACTGTTTTCCCATAGTTCTATAGATAAAGTATTCCTTCCAAGCGATTCGCAGTATTCCGGTACGGTGACCGTAAAAAACTAACAATGGGAAATTAGTTTTTACAGTTATGAGTACATTTCATGATTTATGTATGGACGCGGTTGAGCGATTATACTCTTACTATGGGTTCTTGAATTAGACAAATAACTAAATATTTAAATATTAATGTTACAATTAATTTTATATGTCATCATCATTCTCCTGCCCTTATCGCTCTAAGTGGGGTCGACACACGTATTTTACGACCGGCCGCCTGCCTGACGTCAACCTACCTTAGTCGCCTTTTACGACACCTCGGTAAGAAATGAGGGTGGTCTATTCTATTCTGCCAGTTACCACAAATTTATTTATTAATTAATAATTAGGTAATTTTACTATATTTATAAATATTTTAAAGAAATGCCGCATTGATTCCGATGAAGTTCGGAATGTATGTGACTGCGCTGAAGTAAAGCTATATTCCTGTTGACGATATTGCTTTACGTGGAATGTTGTGCTAAATTTTGAACATAAATTTTAAAAAATACGACATCATAAAGGCACCTTGCGATATCATTATAAAACAGGTTCCAAATATATACACAAATATATATGTCGACGATTAAATGACAACAACTCCTAATTTACATTTTGACCGTTCTAAGATTTACGTAAATGGACCAAAAATAACCGTCAAGTACATCTAACTTTATTGACTGCTTATAAGTTAGTTAATATCGATTGATAATCGAGCTAAGATGCTTAAAGTTTGCTCAAATAAAGTATTAATTGGACCGTTTATTTTGAAAGTGGTGTAAGTCCATTTTCTTTTGTTTCGAGAAAATTAAATGTTACTATATTTGTTGATTTAAAAATACAGGCAAATTATATGAGGTCTGGCATTGTTTATATTGTTTTGTCAACATTTAATTTGTTTATATAAATTTGTTTTTGAATAATTAGACTACGATAACACATATTTATGTGCTGTAAATGGACTTACACCACTTTCAAAATTAGACAATTGTAAAAATCGTTTAATGAAATTTTGAAAAATCAAATATCGCTTAAAATATACTTCATTTTAATATAATTTTGTTTACAAATACGCATAACAACATGTAAAATTTTATTTTAGACGCCAATTACATTGTCATAATTACAAGATACTGATTACAAGAATTTACTTATTCTCCGCATGTGGTAGTGTTTCAAAATATGCATGTTGCACCTTACGTATCCACTAGGGATTTCCATTATAATCATTTATTTTGTAAAAAGTACTTTTTGTGTTAAAAAATTATTAAAATCGTTGTAAGGTAATCACGAGTAGTGGAACCACGCAGGGGTAGCAATGGAAATCATCCGCGGGTGAAACCGCGGGAAACAGATAGTTTAAAAAAAAATAAAAATAACAAAACACTGATCGGCATCTGCTATGCCACGTACCTTTGTCAATTGGACTTACACAACTTTCATAATCGATGATTATGCAATTTCATTTACCGACCGATTTAAGTTGACTAAACATGGGATTTTTTTGAGAAATTAAACACGGACTAGTTATATATAAAAAAATTACATTAAATTAAGCATGAATTACGTGATAGCTCATTCTCAAAAATGGACTTACACCACTTTCAAAATAAACAGTCCAATTATGCGTTGTAGATTATTGGGTCGCTTGATGCTATTTCTTTGTTAGCAGTGGTAGCAACGGCCTAGAACTCTATCTTAAACTAGACCTAAGTCAATAACTTCACTAGATCTATGCAATTTAACTTAATTGGGAAAAGAACCGAAAACCTTTTTCAAGGGAATAAATAGCTAATGCACTATATAAACTAGTAAAATGCCTGGTTAATGCTAGTTAATCGTTAGGTAGGGTTAGTTTATTTTAAAATCGATATTGTAGATTATATGCAAATATACAAAAATATAGTATTAATTACTTATGCGTCGTAGGATTCACAAATTATAGTATAGTATATAGGTAAATTTACTTTTTATAGCAAATATTATAGGATTATATCAAAGTAGTTGGTTCTGTTATATTGCTTGTAAATTTACTATTATCTATTATTATTATTTTTTTACTCTTTCCTTTTGTGTTATTTCGAGTGCAAATATTCATCTTAGTACATTATCTTTATGATACTTTAATTTTTCTTTCTATATTACGTATACTAAGTACGTATTCTAGATATTACGTAGATATAAGGTTTTATAAATAAAAAATAAAACGGATGGAAACCGGTTGATCGGCGTATCGAACGTGTGTGAATTATATCGCTTATTAACAATTACGTATGATTGTACACACTAATGTATATTTTTTATATACGTATGACCTTTATCAGAACTTTATGGTAAGATGTCATACTCATTAGCATATTTAAAAGGTTTCGACAAGTCTCTTCCCTTGAAATTTTTTTTAATCGGATTTTTTCATATTTACTCATTGTCGTGATCTATGATCCTCACGCCGATTATTTGATTATCATTGATTAAATCAATAAGTAAATATAAGTTAACAATTCTTGGTTAATTTAAAATAATTTTAAGAAATCTAGACATGTTATACACAAAAAGGGAAGAGACAAAAAGAAAGTAGCAATGCGCTTTTACCTTACGTAAACTATTTTGCCGTTGGTTTGTTGATTTAATATTTAAATATTACTCAGTTACTCTTACTTAAGGGAATAATATACAATTTTCTGTTCTGTAATCCGATCTGAGTTATCTTTGCCTTACATCTCGTGTTAAACAATTGAACCATAGCGCAATAATCAAGGCTAGTTCCCTCAACAATACATTGTAACAATTGTAAAAGTAACTCCTCAAGCGCTTCTTTTGACTGGCTCGCTGGTGCAGGTGGCAATGACCCTGCCTTGAGCTCTGCTGGTCGTGGGTTCGGTTCCCACCGAGACAACATTTTCTAAAAACATTTTTTTGTCGCATTGAGCCTGGGTGTATTTATGTATTTAAGTAAATATTTAAAATTATATACTTATGTATTAACCAGTTTTCTGACGACCATAAATATTAGTATTAAGTTACTTACTTAAGGGACAGACAACCGTGTGTGTTATTGTCCTATATATTTATTTATATTTTATAGCTACAAAGCATCGACCTAAAAGACAAAATTTTGTTTGTTCTATTTGACAACTTATCAATGTTGAATACTAAATATACTATGGAAAGCGCAGCTAAAAATATCATATTTTCATTACTCCTATTCTATTGCAACATTGTAAACTACATTTAGGCTAGTAGACAAAAAACCTTTGCATTTATTGCAGTTATTAACATATTTCGGCACAGAGACGAGATAAAATTCAAATTTGATAAGCCACAGTGGCAAGTCACTCAGCTAAAACTTTGCAGTTAAGAGACCAATCCACACTTCTTTTAAATACTAGAAAAGGGGAGCCATAGGCAGGCCTGTAAGTGAAACTCGTATATTTATCTTTGTCTAACCACACATAAAAAAGAAAGACAGATAGATACGCTCTCATTTGCTTTCTCATTATTTCTGAATATAGTAATAGAGCACATTTTAGGCTGGATTCCTACTAGAATAATAACTATGGTCACAACACATTCAGGGAATGATAGTAATAAATAAATAAAGTTCGTTTCTATGTTGGTCTTGGTTTTGAGTATACTGTTTAATATATGTGGTAAGAACCGACAGAAAAAAACCACGAAATAATTAACACTAAAAAACTATTGACAATTAAGTGATGTTACATTACGCATAAAAAATACAAAACATAAGACAAATGACGTCACATTTTACGACGCAGATGATGAATATTGAATTAACTTAAACCTTAACCTAACGTAATATATTCCGTTAGCTTTACGATTATTACTAAAATCCGAATTACCTTGAATGACGGTAACTAACAAAGAATTGGCTAATACTGATGACCTCTATGGTGGAGTGTACACATACTCACTTCCCGCACGAGACATCCTTGTCAATGCTTATCTAAACAATATTGATTGAGTGGGAGGGTAATTATTACCCTTCAAACAGGGAAAAGCAGTGTTGTACCTTGAATGCATAATAAATGAAGTTAATGGTCAAGTACTATGGCCGTCCGTAGCGGGAGTCGTCATCAATGGACTCTCGTCCTTCTTTAAAAAGACATGCCACTTGTAAATCATGGTTTTACTAGAGGCAGAGTCCACGTAAACCGCCAACAGCATAAAAGTAATCTGAGCGGATTTTCCTTGATTGGTAAGGAACTTATTGAGGGCGCTGTGTTCCATTTTCTCCATACTGACTGACTTCTTCCCGATTCAGTTGTTTGCCGATAAGGTTCAAACTTGGTATATATACTCTTAATGAGATGCTTAACTAGTGCCTATCTGGACGAGTAGACCTACCTCCAACAACCCCTCCATTCCGCGAACTTTTTGACCTCCCCTCATATAATCAATATCGTCATTCTTCTGCCATTAGATATCCCACTCTAAGTGTTGCACGCAAGTGGGCACATGTTATAAACATATTGTTACATGTTTCGGCTAGTTATTTTACAACCCGCCGCCTGCCTGACATCAACTTACCTTAGTCGCCTTTTACAACACCTCGGTAAGAAATGAGTGTGGTCTATTCAACTCAGCCGGATACCACATGACAGTTCTATATAATCAACAAAGAAGAAAAAAGAATTGTGCTTGTTGAATTTTAGTTAATGACATATCAGTTAACCCAGAGATACTAAATAAGTTTGTGTTGTTATCGAGTTATCTAAAAAATACACAAGATGAGGCTGTTGATTTTTACTCAGTAAAGTAAATAGAGATCTATTGACCTCTATTTACTATAAGGCGTGGCTATAAGTTATAGTGAATTAATCGTACTCGTACAAAAGAATGTGATTTGATTATGAGCAAATTTATAAGTTACCGCGTCAGGTTTAGACGGCACTGCGGATAGGGTCAAGAGCAAACTTGTCAAACATTTTTCCATCTAATCTCTCATTCTAATAATTTATTGATTTAAATGGGATTTTCAAACATCTATATCCGTTTACTTTATCAAAAGAAAAAAAACAGTTCAGGCTTGCACGATTTTGACATTTGCGAGTCGATTGGCACTTAAGGTGATGTCTTTGTGACTTTTAACAATAATCCCTTCACGTTTGATGCCGTCACCGATCACTAATAAGGATTATTACTTGATAAAACTACCTGTTCTAAACTCTTTATTTATTCGTTTATGTTAAACAATCGATATGTATTATGATAAACAATGTGTTAGCACTATAATTAAAAAATATATTTTTTTACAAAATTTACAGAAGAAACGGATTTTTTGACAGGAACCATAATTTAAGGCATATAAGCTTCGATTGTACCAAGTTTATCAATATTGGCCGAGTGGCTTAGCCCTAAAAGCTTGACTGATAAACAGAAAGACAGACATACAGATAGATTTTTGGAAAATTAATAAATATTTGTATGGGTTTGCATTAGAAAAGGGATTTTTAACGTATTAAAATTATAATTCGAATAATATTGTAAAACCTTATATCTGAAATTCTCGTGTCACAATGTCAGTTACCATGCTCTTCCGAAACGGCTTGACCGATTTTTATGAAATTTTATATGCATATTCAGCAGATAGTTCTGAGAATCGACTACTATACATTTTTCATACCCCTAAGTGATAAGAGGTTATGTACCCTTAGTATTGTTTTTTATTTTTTGTCAAAAAAATCTTTTTTTAAAGTACACTAGAAATATTTATATGGCAAAACAACGTTTGCCGGTCAGCTAGTAATATGCAGAATTTGTCGCATTACACTTTTAATTTCATACCCAATACATTGCAATGCAATTCAAACTGTTTTCAAACATGCATTGAAAAACTATCTTTTATAAGTTTATTTTTACGTTTTATTCTAACCTTGACAGGCGGCGAGGCTAATTGTCGTAAAACCGTATTTGTCTTAAAAAACAACATACACCAAGCAATAAGCATTCATAGCTCTGTATGATTTACAATTTATAGAGATTTACATTCGATGGCTAAAAATTTAAGGTAAAAAAAATGTAAGGTAGATTTTAATAAGTCTTAAAAGTTGAACAGTTTCAATACATTCGTCCATCCAACTCATACCAATATCCTTTTTTAAAAATTAAAAAAAAAGAATGTATAATAAAAGCCGATAGCGAAACGGTCTAAACTATTCTGTATTCGAATCGTTATATCTACTGAATATCACCGGAAACAGACAATTTAATCTACGTGATTAAAATATAGTCATAAGGAGTAACATAGTTTTTTTAAATACGTTTTTTCTCTTATATAAATATTAATCCTGTTTACTAGTACAAGTAGCGTAAATGCATATATACAATTTAGTATTAGTATTGATTTTAATATTCAGTCATTAAATACGAAGCTACTTAATAGGTAAAGTCCCTACACCAAATTGTTATAGCTGTAATGTCGTAGAGGACATTATCCATATTTTAATGGAAAATAACCGAAATCTGGTAATAAGTAACCTGGTGAGAAATACACTATCAATTAACCATAAAAATTTATTCTCAACTGGTGTGATAAATATTATTTTAGCTGATCCAGTATCAGCCCCTGTAAATATTTTAGTTAAATTATATAATAATGCATTGAGCATTAGAATTACAAGTGAATACAATTATTTATAAGTGGTCTATACAGAGCGCCAAATACGTAAAAGCTCTAAATAAAAAAATACAACATAAAGCATCTACATCAGCACATCTATATGTTTATCTCAGCAAAAGAAGTTTTTTGATGATACGTTTATAAACAAAAGACTGTTACGTAATATCGAGTAATAAATCATGTCAGAACAAATTAGTCACACCGAAGAAAATCCGATGTAATGACAAAGTTGTCTTGATATTAACTACCCTGAATACAGCTTATAAATACAGTATACTTTACTCATATTAAAAATAATTAACTATTTACATATATGAAATATTATTCGTCTGAAGGAATAGTAACTTATTAATTAATAGTCGGTCGTCATAATCGGCCACCAAACCATTAAGCGCGAGCACAATCGTGTAGATCTGTAGAAGAACATATAGTACCCGGCATTAAATAATGCACATCGATGTTTAGAACGAAACAGCCGGCCAGTTCGGTTTCGTAGAGCGCTGTCACTGTCACTCAGTTAGTATGTGACGTTTCACACGGGTTCGTCAGTCTGTGCGAAAGAGACAATGCTCTATGAAGCAGAACTAGCCAATTTTCCTCTCTAAGATTTGCATTATTTATTGCCGGGTAGGTTGTACTTGCCAATCATCATCTAAGATCGACATACTGGGAATTTTCAGTTTTTCGGATCAAACAGAATAGCTGGGTGATGAGTATGATTATATGTATTGTATGATATGATATACGAACGAACTTCTGGACACTTGCACGAGGATCGTGCCGATTAAAGGCTATCACACGATTGATGATCATCACCTATAGTGAAGAGCAGGCATAACGTTACACGAGTTTGCCAATTAACAATTTGACGTATTGCGAGTGAACTATTTGTAAATTAATAGTGCGCATGAACAAAGTTCATAGGGACACGATATCATGAGCTCATCTATCAATCGTAGTATACGAGGAAACAAAACAATAATAACTAACAGCGACTGTTTTCCTATATTCTTCGACATATTTCATTTACAATTTATTATTTATCTAATTTATTTGTAAGTTACCTTAGCAAATTTTCTATAACTCCAAGGATTTAAACATTCACCTGTTATGTGCGTAATTAAACTACATTTGGGTAGATAAATAGCGTATCATTATTAAATTATCAACTTGTTTTGAAACTATCAAGGGTTCTTAATCAAACGAAAACTACTAAAGTCTGCCGAATATTAAATACTTATGAAATAAAAAGCCATAATATGTTTGATTTCTTACAAACTTACTTAGGCTTGAAATAAAATTTTATATTTACATTTACAAGTAAGGCACTAAGGAGGCAAAAAAACGTGTTTAAAACATAGCATAGCACATTTAAAGCATGATTTAACTAGATAAGATGCAATTTTAACGCGAGTGTTAGCGACAAGTTGTAATCATCAATTAATAAAGCTCCGTATTCAATTTGACCTTCAGACAAAAAAATATAACCGAAACAATAAAGCATGCACGATCTTTGAATTACAGCATATACTATTATAACAAAAGGTGTAATTAAATATTGTAAAATATACATAATGACGTTAACAATAGTAAAAGAATATTGAGCTTGAAAATTATTTTTGAGCTTTGCAAATAATAATAAATAAAAAATAAATATATGGGACACTTACACACACGGTCATCTGTGTGTGATAGCACGGGCTATCACAGCTCTCTGGTATCCTCGATAGTAAAGTGGTAAGTATGCTCGCCTGTCTGGTAAATATATACATATGTAATTCTAAATACATAAATGATTTATAGAAGCAGGCGTTACTTTGCGGAATTCCATATTAGAGGCACTATATTAGAACTATCTTGCTATAATCCGCACGGGTTAAGCGAATGCATGCAAAGCTAATTTGTATGAAGCAGGCAAAATTTACGCATCTTACACATGAAGGACAAGTCACCACACGCACCCCAGTGCAATAAAGTGTATTAAAGCAATTTACCCATTGACCTATCAATAAAAAAATACAGCACTATAAGTAAAAAATTACGTATTTCTTGACTAAACCTTTTTTATTTCATAAATGCTTTATCAACAAGAGATTCCTCTTCTTCTAACTTGTATTTCACACTATATTCATACAAAGTGTAAAGACCTCAATCTTAAAAGTGTACGTAGCATGGCTCCTTAGCATTATTAAAAAAAGCCTAAGGCATTGACCAAGGAGACCAGTTTTGAGTTCAACGCACTCCGCGGTTTCTTTCACCATATCGTCGTCTGAATTGATCGCCTTTTACGGCTGAATAAAAGTTTCGTTAAGGAATTCTCGACTAATTGACTCCGTGACTTTGGTTCTTTTACGAACTTCAACATGTTTGATTGGTCACGTATACTGATTATATGCTGTTTTAACTGTCTTCTGAGTCATTCTGGATTCTAGGAGTTAGCTTCTAGGTTTTGGAAAGAAAATTCAATACATATACCTTGTGATATTAAAAGACTTAATCTTTCAGTATTGTTAAATTTTTATGTGCTTTATCGAAAGCTATAGCTTTGAATGAAAGAATATACCACCCTGATAATTTCACTTACCTACCTTGACCTAACTCTATATGTTCCTGCTCATAATTTAAAATATCGATTACTTTATTAAAATTAGAGAAAATAGTTTTATAAATTTTACGATTGCAAATTACTAATTTGTGAACATTTTTCAATCAAAGTTGTTCCACTATTGTTTAATAATTATTACTAAGACACAATAGATGAGTTACAATTCAAACTTCCCTCACTATCTCTCTATCATCGCTATTGTAAAGACGCCTAAAAAATATGAGTTGCACGATGTCAAAATTTCATATGAAGCGTTTCTGTTTGTCATTCAAGAATTACAATTTCATCTTAACGTCTCAATTTCACAACAATACCCATACAATTACATTTCCTACGAAATAGGATTAAAAAGACTACGCAACCAGCATTTGACATTACGGGCACGCACTCTCGCAAGTCATTTCATAATTAAACTAGCTGTCCGGCTACGTGTTGCTGTGACTAAGTCAGGTTTCGAATGTCCCTCGAAACAGAAATCAACAGTTCAAAAAAATGCTCCGATTACCACTAAACTTTAGAGGAAATGTGTCTGTCAAATGCCAGTTTTGAATATATTGAATAACGATGAAAGTTTCAATTGTTACTCACCTTGTCTTAGTAATAATTATTAAACAATAGTTGAACAACTTTGATTGATGAATTTTCACAAATATAGATGACGATATATAGATTTTAATAGAACTTAATTTCTAATCTGGGCATCCTTTAAAAAGCTAGGTTGTATGCTTCGCCCATCACGGTTTTTGAAATAAGTACGTACTGTATATTTGTTTGTATATATACATATGTGTACGAATTATTTTAATACAATATCAATGAAACTGCAATCAAACTTCCAGACTTTAATAATTTGAGGAACTTAAGTTCACAAGTTTAAAAAATTGTATATCAAAAAAAAGTAAACTCTAATACCCATGTAAAGATTAAAAAACATATCTAAAACGAACAAGTTACAAATTTTTTTATTGAGTAATTAATTAAGTAATATATAAAATTAACTTATATAAACGTAGTGACTAATATAAAGGTAATACTTTGTATAAATTAAAAATTTGACCTTGACTATTTATAATCAGTTGCAATTCCGTGTTATTTCGATTACTTGGCCTTTAAGAGCTTTATCATCTACGTATCAAAGACGCAAGCTTTTATAAGACTGCATTATCATTTGAATAAAATCTTAATACGAACCTGAATATTGAACTACAAATGTCAATGACTATCCTAGTCTTTAGGTATTATAAATGGCGTATGCAAATTTAGCCTCAATGGAATTAGCGATTATTAATATAATAATTGATAGGTTTATAAAGTCAGTTTTAAGGTCACATTTTTTTTATAATAGCATAGAATGATTATAGTAGAATAGTTAAACTTATAGTGGAGTAGTTAAACCAGCCTATAATATGCCGTATTACAATAAAGAGAAATAAAGAGCCAAATGAGGATGCATTTGTCTCTTTTTTTATTTGTAAGTAGACAAAGGTAAGTTAGATACGATTTTTAACCTACCTCTCATTATTTATTGTGACACTCTCACTTGCAGCCGTGCCTACGGCTCCCTTAATCTAGTATAATAACTCTATATCCGCCGAGTTTCTTGGTAGTTCTTCTCGGTATGAGCAACATTTCGAAAAAGTAGCTTCATTAATCATATTAATCCTTGAAAAGGCTTATTTGAATAAAGATTATTCTGATTTGATTTGATTTGAATAATCGACAATGGTAATATCATATTCCTTACATGAATAACCATTTAAATTCATTATTCTTGGGAACCTTTAGTGACATCTCCGCACCGAATGCAATATTGGTAGACCTATTTATATATTCATAACATAACCTCAGTGAAGTATTTTGTTCATTGTTATCCATATAGGCTGATACCGACAATCTTGTTTGGGTAATGGGTTGCTAATGACAGTGATTCAGTACTGACGTTATCGCACAAGCAACGCTGGTTATTGGTCATCGATATTTAGATCGCTAATTGTTTTTATTATTTAAGATTGGGGACAGGACCGGTGGTCATCAGCTCCTGTTACCGACTATTCTACACATGTTGAAACATGTCTCACTGCAGTCCCGACAATGTCACTTGCTTTTATCTACCAGTCGCTTAGATTTAGATCGCTTAATATTAATGGTTATAGCTTCCTCATCTAGTTATTAGATTTTTTTAGCAAATCGAAACATTTTTTTAAGGATATCGTGAGTAAAATCTAGGAATACAAACGGATAAAGGAAACGAAGACCTTTTGTACCGAATTATATAAGTAGTTATTAGAATAAAGCGTAAATTTACGGAATTTCATGATAGAAAAGAATTGCAATATACATATTTTAGTAAAATCCGCTCAAAAATCCGTTTAGTAGATTTGAGAAAATCAATCACGTATAAACAGACAGCTTTTGCAGACTTTTTTATAACAAGATATTTATAAGATATACATTTTATTGTATCCAATTTACTATGTTAGCTATTATAAAATAAATAATCTTCGTTGTACCAAATTTTACTATTGCTTCAGCGAATTAGCTTTTAAAGCATAACAGACGGTTAGACTTAAACTATTAGTATAGACTATAGTAAAAAAGCTCAGTTTCACGCTATTTAAGCAGGTACCCTTCACTAAATTGCTACTGTTACAATCATTCCAAGGTAAGAGAATTTTAAAAGAATCGAGGTAACGCCGTCTTACCACAACTCATATTGCTCGAAAACAACGTTTTGCAAAATAACCTCTGATATTTTTGATGTATATAAATGTTTAACGGAGCAGATAACTATATTTTAAGATGTAAAATTTAATTTAATCTTATTTTATTTATTTATTTTTTGTTGTACACGACATATACATACGGTAAGAAAAGAGAAACATACAAGATAAGAGGGTATACAATCTGGCGATTTATCGCTTCGTATATCTTCCAGACAACCAGATTGACCAAAGGACAGTGTTTCAGATATTCTGTATGGGAATAGTCTATAGGACTATAGCATTTTTACGTTTACTTTGTAATATTTTGTAAGGCTTTTCGGTCGTTAACCGTCTGGACGGTTGGGGAGAGAATCATAAAGATGTGGTGAAAGAGCGTAAAAGCATCTACTAGCATCTGAGGAAATGTCTTCGTGAGTGTGGTAACTAGCAATCCTAATCGCTGCTCGAAAGACAGCAGTGTGCTACCAACACTGTATGGCGTACATTTAAAAAATAACATTAACTGCGATACAAGATTTTGGCCTTTGATTACCTTACTATGCAACTAATCCTGTAAAAAATATACTTACATAAAAGAGTTGACACTGTATGAGCTATTCCTAACCCAAACAAGTGAAAAGCCTTAAAAATGATTTTATTGAAAATTAATTTTAAAAACTTATAACGTAGAATAGGTATGTTAAACCAAAACAATAATTTTGTAGGAATTAATGAGTTTGCATATCTGATGACGCATGCACTACAAATCACACTGCCACCACAATACACGAGCAGTGCAAATATTCACTATCACAAACTCAACAATCGTTTCGTCCCGAAACATCATCAGGAGATACAATCCGAGACAAAATCACAAAGCGGATAGTCCACTCTACATTTAGCATTATTTTTTTTTCTATTAGCTTTCACGGATTTTAGCAAAATAATGTTATTATTACTTTTATTTTATTGATCTCCGCAAAGTGATGTCTTAATCTATATGTTATTTAGCTGCATCAACTTTTGCTTGTGATTCATTAATATGTGATGCTATTACGTGTTCCCAAATTTCTACCTGCGGCCATTATGCAAACTATTGTTAAGCTTAGATTAACTAAAAGTGACCGAGCGTTAGCAAGGACATTTATTAAGTGACAAGGTTATTTCTTTAATACGGATCAGCTTAAGCTATTCCGTTAAATTACAACTTATGATATATGTAATGTGAACTTTCTTACGAGATATCGCCGTTATATATAATTCAAGTAATATATTAATAATTCAAGTTCATAATATTCTTTATTTAATTAAACTTGTAAACAAGTGCTTTTCAATAGTCGACTCTACTGCTCCTACCAAGAAGAGCAAGCAAGAAACTCGACAGTTGCTATTTCCATAATATAATTGTTATAACTAGTTACATTTTTTCATATCTTGAATAAGGTCTAAGAGTATCTATATCTACGCCTTCTTATCATCTATGTATTCCTCAACGAGTTTTATTTGTAAAAAATTATATCCAGCTATACTTACTTCGTAGAATTATCGAAAATGCCGAATAGCTCGAAATGCAAGCGGGATTCTTATCCATTGATTTGATTAGGCGTATGTACTGTGATGTGCAGTGGAATTTTGAATATAATTTTTTAATTTTTGAATATAAATTAGCAATTGAAAATCAGTTGGTCTATATAGCATTCAATAGACCTGGTAGTGAAACGACTTTGCTATACAAACTAATTATATCCGGTTTGACCTCACTAATATTGCCAATTAACGATATGAAGTTACGTGTCAGCATGTGTCTGTAGCTTACGTACGGACAAATTTTATTAAACAATAATTTCCCTAATTTAAGCCGTCGTGTGGTATACGGCTGAGTAGAATAGACCACCCTCATTTCTTACCGAGATGTCGTAAAAGGCGACTAAGGTAAGTTGACCCACCGTGTGGTATTCGGTTGAGTAGAATAGACCACCGTCCTTCTTACCGAGGGGTCGTAAAATACGAATAAGGTAAGTTAACGTCAGGCAGGCCGGTCGTAAAATATGTAGCCGAATCATGTGACAACATGTTTGTAACATGTGGTGCCGACCCCACATAGAGCAGGTCAAGGGCTGGAGAATGATCATGATTCTCTAAATTGAGCCTGATCTCCCCACCTATGTCAAGCTTTTAAGAGCTTCATCTTTGTTATAATTCATATTACTGTAATTCTTTGTAATGAATTGTAATTTTGAACAATACACGTTAATTTCTTTATTAACGTTAAAACGAACTTACAAATATTCTATGTTAAAAGTCAAATTACTCAATTATAAAAACGATTGTTTTAATGTAATTAATTAAATGAATTAATATTTTTTTCTGATTTCAGATGGTGAGATTCTTGCTAACGCTATTTGGCATAATAGTCCTTCAAACATCATCGAAAATTGTATCAAGTGAAAATAGCCAACCTGTTATTACTTCCAGTGTGGAACAAGATTTACCCTTGGATAATAAAGCAAATATTGCTGAAGAACAAAGTATAGTTGACAACGTTAGTCAACGTCAACGCCGAAAGCGATTTTACGATTATATAGGGTTCGGATACCCTTCATACAATTCCCCGCCTACTTCACTTCCGTTTCCAAGCAATTTTCACTATTCAAAAAGAGACGAGACCCTAAATACCGGTGTATACGGTACTGAAGACGCTTTAAGTCTTATTTACAGACGCTTGCAACAAGTGGTAAGAGATGCAAGCCAACAAAATACTCCTCGCCCTCCTCAAACACCAATTCCTTTATATATTCCTTTTCTTTACATTCCACAAATCGGTTGTGGTTGTAATACTCAACAGCCTTCACCACCAGTAAGTAACCCCATTCCAACAAACCCGACACCATCTAAAAATGACGATAAGCAATTTAATGATACTGCAGTGACTACAACCACAACAGACAAAAATCTTGTCTTCGAAGAGAGGTTTCCTATAATAGACGCTGTACAGAATTGGGGTATATCGGTAGACAGATCAGAGTTAGATGTTAACATTGGAGATGGCAGCAGGCCAATTAATTTGAACCCTGTGCCAACCGAAGAACCAGTAAACATGCCCGTGCCACCAGTAGAACATGGGACTATTCAAGCCGGAGAGAACTCTGAAATACCAATCCCCCAAAAAAACAATCCTCGACCGATGCAGAAAGTTTCTGATAGCATCCCAGCCGAGGTAACAGCTCCTGAATCAAACGTCAGCCCTGATGATCTTATGCCGTCTCTATGTGATGCGGCTATACTAAGTTGTTGTATTCAACCTCAAATTACATCTAAATGTTTTGAATCACAAGGTTGCAAGAAACCGACTATTTACGGCAATCCTTGTGACCCAAATGTCCAATTAATGGTGGTAACGAAGTTCCAGAAGTTTTATAACCGTAGACCAGAGTGAACGTTAAATTTAAATAGATTGGTTAAATTTGAAGTCAGACTTTTCTGAAATAATATATGTTATAATTATTTTATCTGATCTGTATGACAGAAATTAGGCGTATGAGTGATGCTGACTATATTTTTGCCACAGAGACCAAATAAAAATGTGTTTTTCTATATTTATATGTATGTAATACTTTACTTAAATAATTGAAAGTTATACTGTACCTAAGCTATTCTTTGTTGGTCTAAAATGAAATATTTTGTGGAAGGGCATTTCACAATTAGCACGATATTTATAATAATTTTTAATCATCAATATTTATGATGTCATTTTAGTTAATTCTTTTTTGAATGTTTAATTTTTTATATTAGGAAATTTTTTAATATTTTATGTAACTGCTAAATATAATTTATTTTCATATGTGGTGACACTGCGATAGCTTTGTGTATCTATCAATAATTTAGTTTGTCTCTGTATTACGAGTATGTAGATCTTTATTTTTGTTTGTGTTCAAATAATTAATGCTTACGTGAATGTTCAATATTCAGACAAGTCGTCAAGTCTTATGGACATGTACAAATAAATTGTAAAGGATATTGAAATGTTATAAATAAAAAAAAGTGAAAATTTCAAATAACACATAAGGTGAAAGCTTATCAATTATGTTTAATAAATAGCAAATGCGATATTTGTGTCATGTAATATAAACATAAGTCATATTCAGTTTGTTCCTACGTTATTTGATAATCTATATATAATACATCTAATCTAGTAATCTATTTGTAAAGGCATTTGACACTGGTATAAGAAAATATTGTTTACGAAATTTCATATAGCATAGTCAATGTTGTATAGTAATTAAATATGATCCACTACGAATGAAAGAAGTATTAGAAATTTTTTCTTATAAAAAAAATATTATTTTTTGTTTTAAACTATCGTGAGTAGTATTCATAATTTTTGTATAGACACCGGCTATACAAAAATTACAATTTATCACATGCTTTTCGGTGAAGGAAAACATCGTGAGGAAACCTACATATCTCTAGAGAATTCTGGAGATTTGTGTAACCTACCAATCCGCATTGGAGCAGCGTGGTAGGTCTTAGCTCCAACCCTTCTCTCCAGAAACTGAGAGAGGAGGCCTATTCCCAGAAGTGGGATTGTATCAGGCCGCTACTTTTTACTTTTACAATTTATTTATTAATCTAAAGTAACAAAGGGATATATGTCAGTCGATTCTATATTGTTTTCATTTTAGTTTTCTATTTGAAAAATAGACGAAAATAAGAAAATTTCATAAACTTGGTATTGGCAGAATGTTGTTATCCGAAATGTTGTAATGTCTTTTATTAACTACTTATTTGAAATAAATACATGCGGAATATATCTCTATAAGTATAAGACTAGGAAAATTCATCGCAATATTTATATATATATACTTATTAAGTTCTGAATTGTCTTACATTGCGTTGTGTATATTTTATGAGTACAAATATTTATGAGCCAATTTTTTTTATTTCTTACAAAACCTTACAAATTTGTGGTGATTTCCCACAATCTGGACTAAAAAGAAATGCGAACGGTAGTCCATATTACATTTAGTAGATAGTCTGTGTTACATGACCCTTTTAGTACGTAAATTCTAGAAAATATTAGCGGCGGTCACTCATTAAAGTTAACATAGATTTCAAGGTAAACTCTATAATGATGTGATTCGGGCTAGTCATAAGCCTTTTTTAGGTTTGAAACAAGAAATCACTATATAAGAATAGTTTTTTAATTGACTATTAAACTTTTCTTATATTCGTATTATATCGTATTAAAATGTAATGTTGCAGGAATATTCTGATTGTATTGGGCTATTGTGTAGGTACATCAGCTTATAATTCAAATCTTTCTAATTTTTATAAATATGACAAAAGCTGAATTGTAAAAACGTGCGTAGAGATCTTTCATTCTAAAAGTGCACGCCCCTCCACCAAATTACATTATTTTAATGTGTGAGAGAAAATATTGACTGTACTACTTTATATGCGTGCGCGCAGCAATTTCAAAGTTGACTCGACTCATTCGCGCACTTAAAGGTCAACTAATTGCTCGACTGCTATAAACATTTATATGGCGGAGAATGCACGCTTTGTATGAGACAACACGTCTATTCTGTCACGCGTTCCTATCATTTGTGCACTGGCTGACCAACCAATCCGGTTACACGGGTTACAAGTGACGTTTGCATAAAAATAAAATTAATATTATATAATATTTATAATAAAATTTATGTTGAAAATTCTTTAGAATAAAAAGTAAGTTTTTAACGTTTCCCTGGAGTAATAGTAAGCGCTGTGGATTGTAAACGTGAAGTTCCGCATTCGAATCCTAGTAAAAACATATTAGTATATTTCTAAAATTTATCCCTGGTCTTGACTAGATAGATACTTCCGACGTATCATTTTCTAACAAAGACGTACCACCAAGCGGTTTAGCATTTAGGTACGATGTCGTGTAAAAACCCTGAATGGTTACACGTTAAATCTCCAAACCCTTTCAAGAAACTTAAACTACATCGGCATCCATCAGGTGAATTCGCAATCAAGAGCTAGCTTGCCAACTTAATTTAATAAAGATCATATCATATATTAATTATGCAACTATTAGAATGATAAATAAAACGTAATGTACATAAGTCTGTTCATTTATTTTATTAGTAAAAAAAGAAAAAAATTAAACCGCAATAAATATTTACTATTTTAACGCTATTCACTCACGTCGCTATCTTCAGATTCAGACTCAACATTAATTATAAATTCAAAATTTTTCATATATTTATCTCAATATCATTCACATTTCGACACGTATTTTCCCACATATTTTTATCAATCATGTCAATTCGTTCCTTAATGAAAGCAATGGCTTTAATGATGAAATAATTATAGATGTTAAGTTATGCCCGTTTTTTTTCGCCACATAGTTTTATAAAATTCTCCATATTTTTCTATTAAAGAAAAAATTTATCTAATTATTATTTAAAATAAAAAATAAAAAATATTTATCCTCTTTTTTATGACATGCTAACTGTTTGGCAATAATCGATGCGTGCTCCTACTTTCGTGTATGTCCGGCAACTGAGTAACCAATTAGAATAACAAGTTTGCGTGTATTTCGTCTGTACATAAGTTTTCTGTGTGTGAATCAAGACATTGGAGGGGCGTCCACTTTTAGAATGAAAGATCTCTAATAACATACTGTATAAGGAGCTTGAAAATAAATGATTTTAATTCTGATGTTGACAATGACAACAATTTAAGATTTTACATAAATTTGGATCAAATTATTGACAAAAGCTATAGCAGAACTAGTTTGTTCTAATCCGCGTTTGTTGTTTGTTGTTTTTTTATTAACAAACGGGGATTATAGCAAATTAGTTCTGATATAGCTTCTGTAACATGGAATTTCGCAAAGTAACTCCTGCTTCTATAAGTCATTCATATTATTTTTAGACGTTTTCTGATAAAGTACCCTACCAGTACAACAGATGGCGTGAGTCGCGTAATATATTTTAGATCGTACCTTGGTCACCGTACTGCAGATGTCGCTCCAGAAAATAATTTAAACTTCAAAGATAGTTTTAAATATTCTTTTTAGAGCTTCAAGAAATCAGGGCGAAATTGAACGAGCTTTCAAGAAATTAAACAACCATAATATCGGCACACAAAATAAAATCTTAGATCATGTTTTACGAAACAAACGTCACGATTTAGCACACAGAAATTCCACATATTATTACTCTCATCAGATAAATGTACTTAAAATTTAATCTGTGTATCACCCATGTTAGATTCTAAAAACCTACACTGAGAGATTTCATACGATTCATACATTCATCTTGCGACTAACGAGTCAGTGCGATGAAAATATTTGGAAATGTAAAAGTCCCCAAAGCTCTGGGGTATGCAACGTCTTACTTTGGTAAAATTTCCTTCGTAGCTAATAAATTATCCAATTAACGATATATATTCCCCTTTTCCTTGTAGTAGTTCCTAGTTGTAATGTAAACGGGGATCCAAGTAGTGACCTCTCAACCATGTGATAACGCGTGCTTAATTGTTATACTTGTTTTAAAAATGTTAAATCACAGTTATAATGGTTAAAGAATTTATTTTCTCAAAGAATTGGTACATTCACTTACAGAGAAAATCTACAGAAAATCGACAATCTAACTTAAAAGAACCTGTAAACAAAAATCTACTCACTTTCACTTTATATTGGTAGAAGAATGCAAAATCGTTGCCGCAGTATGTCTAATGTTAGTATGACAAGTAATTTTAATTTAGTAATGTAATATCATTCAATATATAATCGCTAAGTAATAGTTACAATAACGTTAAAGAACAGAAAATAGAAAACTATCTTAATAAAATAAGACATCCTTTCTCAAGCTTGAAAGCAATCGGAAAAACATTATTTCTAGATTGGTTTATAAAGTTAAATAAAGGCCTGCAGGCCTACCATGAATTCTTATTGCGACTCAATTGAAGACGTAAACTAAATTGTTTTGCTTTTTCATACCATGACGTCTTAAAGACGCACAATATAAGTCGTTGCCGAATGAGCGTTCGGAATGCGTCCTAAAAACATGTGAGTAAAAGATACAGACTTATCTACAGTTCATATAACGTTATCCTTTTCAAACATAACGACCCCAATGCAATCCACACTTCATGGTACGAAAAGAAAGCGGTTGGGTTTAGGTACTGACTTTGAATTGACACGTTTTCTAAAAGGTAGGCCTACTGTTACTATCCCACTTCAGGGCATAGGCTCTTCTCTCTCCATTTTCGGAAAGACTGGTTGGAGCTAACACCCATCACACTGCTAGGGATTGGTAAGTCACACAGATCTTCAGAATTCTCTAGAGTTATACAGGTTTCCTCACAATGTCTTCTTTCACCGAAAAGAGTGTGATAAATTGCAATTATAAATAAGCCATGTAAGCTTTAACAGAAAAATTCATTGATGCCTGGTCGGAGTTTGGACCCGTGACACCCTCGAAAGAGTGACACGGTCTCACCGCTATAACAGATACGAATAATTTTTCAAATATTAAATCGAAATCGATATTTTAAAATTGCCCACTCAATATCAAAGTTTTTTTTTTCATTTCGTTTAACTCAAGGTAATCATTCGACTAAGGTAAATTCTAATTTTACTTAGTACTATTGATGTTGTGTGATAATTGAAACCATTCAGGTGAAAACACGTCAAGCCATATCATCTCTTCATGGAATAAGCACTACAAAGTATAAAAACATTTAAAAAATTGTATTACTTAACGGTTTAATCTTATTATCGATGGTTACAGGAAGCGCTTATCAGACTAGTCAAACAACTGACTCAACACCCCTTATTTAAATGACGTCACACATACCCAGTCGGTCTACTGGTACTTAGTAGCAAATATCTTCTCAGAAAGAACATCTACAACGTCTAAAAATACCTGAAGCCTTGAAATCCTTGTTTCCCACACATCCACATTTAAACTAAGCTGAGCTCACGAAGCAGTTAAATTTTTTATCCAAACGCTCACTCTAAAAAGAGCAGCAAAATAAAATATGTGTATAATAAATGTTACCTTTATGATATAAAATTAAATGTTGTTTATTATTACTATTTTTTACAAGAGGTCATATATAATTGTCATCTATGTCAACAATAAAATGCGTCCGGTTAACCAAAAAACTAGGGACCGCATTTTTTCAATAGAACGATAAATAATCAAATACAAATAATACGAATGTATTACGTATTAATGTTTAGTGACGCATACTTAACTGGTTCTGTAGTATTTATTGGAGAACGAAAGAGTGTGACTGCATTAACGTCTAAGCTATTGATTTGATCGGACGTAGTCTATATTTTGAAATAACATAGTTTTGTTTGTTAAAATCAGTTTAACGCTTATTACATAAGTAAGTTTGTGTGCTAAATGAACTGATAAGTAAAAGCGATTTTCAATTTGTTCGGCACCATACTTAGGAGTCAAAACATCAATTTACAGTAGTAGTCGCGTTCAAAATGTACAAATCTTTGTTTTCACTTTTTCACTTACTTATGTGATCAAATATAACAGTGTATATAACAAAATAAGAATAGTATTATATAAAACAACACGACTACCTATTTTCTTTAGCAAGTACTTCAGAACTTGAAGTTTGAAATTATAGGCCATTATAATTCACCCAGCCTTTTGACGGTTATAAATAGCAATAATAATTATCTTTATTTCAAGCATCGTTGGCCCAAATACAATATTGTTGAAATGTATATTTATTGAATATTTAATTGTTTCAGATGGCGGGGCTATTAATAGTAGTCATGGTATATTTACACATACTGAGTGTGGAACTCGCTCCTAGAGGTATAAATAATGACATCATATCAAGAAGGATTTATTTTAACAAAAATACTCAAAGACCACAACCAATATCACCACCACCATCAATTACTGTAAACAGAGCAATAATACCTGATCTTACTAACAGATTTCCCGAATTAGATGACAATAGACGAAATTGGGGTATATTAATTAATGAATCAGTCCTCGATAACGCCGATGCGGACTACAACAGGCCAATAACTATTCCCAGGCCATCAATGAGGCGAAACGCAGAGAATCCCATAGAAAATTCTGGTACAAAGCCACTACAAGTTCAGAAAATTTCTTTAGATGTTCCTTACACAACAAAACCAGCATTCATCAAATTAAATGAAGCAAGCATTGAATCAGAAATAATAAATAAGGAAACAAACAATCAATCTTCATGTGCCGTTGCTCTTATTACGTGTTGCATTAAGAACGAAGATTCTAATAACAACTGCTTAAAGGCGAAGCAGTGTATACCTTCAGAAAATATAAAGAACATGTGTGATTCGACATTGTTGCAAATAGCTCTTGAAAGAGTTTTAAAGTTAGTTTCGTAGTCAATGAAGTTTATGAAATTCGTTGTCCATATCTGTGTTAATGCCTATGTAGGCATGACAAAAGTCAGCAATAAAGACTCAATATATAAGATAAATAATTTAAAATTTTCCTGTGGAAAAAGAAACGTTCGTCCGTGTCTAGATCCGGATAGTGCAAATTAATTAACGTTCGCCTGTGATTTAGGTAGTTATACCGTATTTTTAACGTATATTCAAGCTTTAACTATATTAAGTAAATTATACTAGCGTAATTTAATAAGACGATGATGTTTTTTACACATTTAAATTTTTAGCTTTATTTAATTCGTGCCATAAATGCGTAGTCGTATATTAGAAAATTCCTAAGTTTTATTTATGACTGAAACAATAATTAAGTAAAACCAGTGTCTGCTCAGTAACCAGTAAATGTCTTGGTATTCGTGTCAAAATAATTCCTTAGTTTTATAGATTAGTCTATAAGATTATTAATTTTATTTATTTTTGTCTCGCTCTGACCCGACAGGGTTCAGGGTTCTGAAATTATGTTGTTGAAATGCACAGCGGGAGTAGATGTAAAACAAAAAAATTGCTATTATGAGTTTGAGATTGGTATAATTATATGAACGTAAAAAGTAGTTCTTTATTTTATTTAAATTGATGTCGATATTATTTTATAAATACTGCATGTCGATTTTATTTTCGGCACTACTTCTCTATATGAACTTCAATAACTCCAAAGCTCACACCTCCTTACACATGTTGTGTTTGAAGAAGAGTACAATGTTTTTTATTTACATAACATATAAGATATACAGCATTGAGTTAAATTGTAATATTTATTTATTTCATTTATTTATGTACCAACAGTAAACACATAATTTTTTTATTAAAAAGCAATGTGTGCAATGAAAAACTTATCGATATAAGCGATCTCTTCCAGCAACCCTCTTAATATATTTTGTATGTAAAATTGTTAAATGTAATCTACTTGCTGCTATGCCGACAGTTAAAACTATTATTTTAGATAATAGGTTATGTTACTAAGTTGTTATGTATGTTTGATTATTGTTATGTGTTGTTATTATTATTGTAAATAAAAGATTGATTAACTTAGGCTTTTATAAAAAGAGACTATTATATGTACTAATGTAAAATGTAAGTAAAGAATGTAAGTCGAAACTTTCAACTCTATAGGTGTCTTAGTCATACCGAGGATTATAGAACTTATTTTAAAGTTTAATTGCATCATTTTTATGCCTAGGTAGCTTTAATACATTGACGGCTCTAACTTTGATCAAACTGAGCTATAAAGTGACTTTCCACTGCATTAAATATGCTACTAACCATATGAGTTTGTACGGATTGGTAATATGTAACTGATAAATGATGATATAATATCAAAAAATATGATAGCTATTAAAATGACCTATGACAATTTTTTTTTCAATAATTTCACTCTTTAACGTTCTTATTTTTTTACCTTTACATTGTGTATGCTTATGTAAAGTAAAGCAACAACCTGTTACTATAATCTTATGACTGCAAACCCCTGATAAAGATCGCATGTTATCCACTTGGCTTCCGAGTACATAGTATAAATACCATATCTTAAAATATTTATCGGTAAATTGCAAAAACTTTCTGTTTGAGGATTAAAGACGATGATTCAAAAAGATAAAACTTGTTTAAAGACATACTAAGTACAATGAATTCGCCATTTCAACCTGTTATCTTTTGTCAATGCAGCGTACCTACCATTTTTTCTATTTAGGTAATTCGTAATCTGACCGCAGGCAAAGAAGCAGTTATGCTTGAATCTTACCAACTAAAATTTCAAAATATACTAGTCCGATAACCAGCTTTTTCATTATAGGAATGTCATCACAAATACCTGTACCCTTTTTTTGTTAATGAAAACGATTGGAAATTAAACCCATCAGACTGCTACAATACAGATCGACAGATTACACATATTATTTACTTAAATCGACAGATTACACAGAATATTTACCGTTAGTATCACAGACCTTAATATTTACAAAATATATATTTAATATTTACCTCAAATAAAGTAAAAAAAATCTTATTGGTCAGTCCAAGTGAAATCAGCTTAATGGAAAACCATAGAGATTTTTTCGGCGAAAGCTCAATCATACTATTCTCACCGTCATCATCTAATATAGTCTTTGAACATTAATCTAAATAAAAAAAATCATCAAAAGAATAAAATCATCGTATATTTTAATTGAGTGTATATTTGTGTAAAAATAACTAATAACATGTACATACATGTTAATAGTTATTTTTATATTTAAGTATATTTTTTTTATATTAAGTTTATTTTTGTAAGCACATGATTGTGTATATTATATGGATCTTTAAGATTCAGCGTGTTTTCAGAGGCAATCAGCAGGTTACACATATATAGAAAATCTCCAGTTATTTACGTAGGTTTCCTCTTGATATTTTCCTCAACAGTAATGCCCATAACGGTTTGGGTTTTATTTAAACACATTTGTTAAAGAAAAGTCAAAGATGCCTGACCCAGATTTGAACCGCGAACCTGGTAAAACCGATAAAGATCACGTAACAGTTACACTATTACAATTTTTTTTTAATGACCAATTCTAAATAAAACATTGGGTAAGAGAAAAAAAAACCTTTGATATTATAAATATACGAACTATTATTAGTTACTCTTTTTTGTAACACCCAATTAAAACAATAGTAAATAAATATTAATATTTAAAAATAACTATATCTTTCTACGAATATTTTCAGTAAATATGTACTCGGTTGGTCAAGTTAAAGTTAAATTTTGTGACAATTTGAAATAATCAGTTTGTTAAACCGACTATTGGATAGGTAGGAGATCCATAACACAAAAGTAATAATAAAAATATTTTGCTACAATCCGCGATAAATCAAATGGAAAATATATATAACGCTAAATCAAATAACTACACTAACCTACAACCTGCAACACTAACTACACTAAATTTAAAACTGCTGGCTTGGGTGATGGTCACTCAGCGATTTTGTCATGGAGTCCATCTCTAATGATGATTCGGTTATGGGGCGAAACGATTGTTTAGTTTATGATTGTAGCTTGTGTATTGTGGTGGCGATGAAGGTTTGTAGAGCATGCGCTTATACGATTCCAAGTATCAGGAGTGCAAACCGACAGCTAAGTGTAGAATCTAGTAACTCTACATTTAGCATTATATATATGTTCTATATGCTTTATCGCGGATTATAATAATTTTATTATTACTTTTATTCCTGACTATTTATTAAAACAATTAGTACATTATTATTATTAGTACAATATTAGGGCAAAGAACAAACATGTTCTTTGCCCTAATATTGTACAGTGTCTATAATGCATTTCCACCATTTACAGTATTATCTTTGAACGGGTGTTTTTCTTTGATCATTTAGAATTTCTTGCGATTACATTATACATAAATAACAAATATTACTAAAAATAACCGGAACCCCAGTGATTTCGGAACGTAGGTTAAACAAAACATTGAACTGAGGAAATAACCATCGCGTCGTTATCTACACAGTGAGTACGAGTATATTATATTCAGTTCGTATCCGATTGCGTAGCAGATAGCTAAAGCGCATTGCCGCGTGTGGACGAATAATATATAAAACTTGCTCCAAACTTTTTAATTACTGTTACGAGATATATTTCTAAAAGTGAAGATAAGTTTATATGAAAGTAAGTGAAAACAATTTAATATTTTAGTGTAGAGTTCAAGATTATGTTAAATAATTTTAAATGTCTTTTATTTGTGTAGTCTGCGTGTCCTTTATTTTTATTTACGTGTAGTTTTTTACGTCGTTCGGTCGCCATACGCGTGTTTAATATAAACAATGGATCGTACAAATTACAGTGGATACAAACTGTTTATAAATATATTTCGTAAATATATGAAGTTGTGAAAACAATTTGTTTTAACTATTATTTTCAAATTATAAGGGTTAATTGATATTAGCTTTAATTACTTATTTTGTTTATGATGGATTCTATGAGGATGGAGAGCAAAATGTTAAAGATTTTAATTTAACTTTGAATATTATAATTCTTTTGTCCCATAAATCAATTTTATCATAAATCAATGTTTTTTTAGGATTACCTATTATTATTTATTATAAAATTCAACTCAATCATATTTCCTTCATTTTATGTTTATGATGTATTTTTATTTTGAAGATTTCTAGTATAAAATTAGATTAAAAGTTTGAGAATTCCTAAAATAATTATAAAACAAAGATAAAGTCTGGAGCACCGATCAGATTTTTAGTCACACATTTACTTTATTTATTTCTGTGTTAAAAAGAATAGCTTAAACATCTAATAAATCTTAAATATTAATTTAAGATTTATTAATTCATGGATTATTAAATCCATCTAAATAATTTGAATAAATTTATCTAATATCCAAAGAATATAGAGAATAAATCGTTTAAAATTAGCTCATTATTCCGTCATTCATAATATTCGTAATTTATAACATTGACGATAAGATGTGTCCAAACTGGGAAAACCCTGTCAGTGCACCGTCTGACGCACAATAATAGTAGTTCCGCTGAGACAGAAAAAAAGGTTGAACCTTGGCATATTAATACATAACTCAATGAAGATCTTTTTTATTTAGTTTTACTTTTTATATTGTTTATAAAAAAGCGCATTAATAATTTTTTGCAAATGAAATTATAATATATTAAAAAATAAGCCAATTTAGTAGGTTTCATTGAAAACACTATATGAACAACCAGGTATACTTATTCTCTTATTACTATTATATTTGAGTTTAGACTTTCGTCAACATCTTAGTTTCTGGAAATTGCATCCAATTTTCTCACAAAATCATAGTGTCCATATCAATATCGTCTAATTTTTATGTTTTACACCAAACCAAAGAAACAGAGAAAAGTCGCTGGAAAGAACAACTTACATTATTTTAGCGCTATAGTATATTATTACAGCAACTTTATTATGCTATAGATTATGTTAATTGGAGTTTTTTTTTTGTAACAATTTTATTTAAAGGCAAAAACAGAAAACTATTCAGAGTTGAAATTTTAGATTTATACATAGTATAGCCGAAAATTAAAATGTCTCATATATCAATTATCGTCAAATATTAAAAATATTAAAAACATTATATTTTTTTATTTTTACAGATATGGCCAGATACATCCTTGTAAGTATTGCCGTCGCAATGATCGCGCAAGTGCAATCTCGAGATATACCGTTAAAACAGTCGAAACTGGGGCCAACATATGACGAATTGGTCTATATAATCCGAACCAGACTGGGTGAAACAATACCACCACCCAAACATATAACGCCGTGTGCTCGAGCAATAATTGGATGCTGTAACGACAAAGTGATGAATGAAATGTGTTCTGAAAACCTCAAATGCGGCGCACATTTCTTTGACGACAATCCTTGCGAAAACAAATTCATCGTTGACGCATTGGAATCTGCAAGACAGTTTTATGGACAATTCAACAAGAATAAAACGTAATCATCAACCTATGACAAATGAAGGAACTGATAATGAGGAATACAATGACGTTTACAAAACTTGACGTAGTTTTGTAAACGTCATTGAATGTTTAATAACTGTGATAATAATTTAATATGCGTAACTATTAATAAAAGACATTAATATGTCGCGGATGAAAGATAGATATTTATGACCAGTGAAAAGACAAGATATAATCATATTATGTTTGTTTGAGCAAAATTGAATTCAGTTCCCTTTGTCACGGAACTCCTTTAAGTAAAGTTTGCCTAATCGATTAAAAGTGTAAATATATATGGGAATATGAAATTTGATATTTAAACTATGTATTTGAGGGCTTTGTGTCGCTCATTATGTGTGCCTTTACTTTATTTACTTTAATAATTTTGAAATAATTGCACATAACGCAAGTACAGTAAATGTGGATTATATTTAGCGTACATTACAGATAATGTTATGTCAAATTAATATTACTTCAGATATGTTTCTATTAGAAATTACTTACGAATTCTAGTCGTAACATCTAAGTTTAAAATTGATTTATAGTATTTAAAAAAAACAATTGATAGTATAACTGAAACTGAACTGAACTTTTCTAAAAATTTAATCATGAAAAGTCGCTTATTTAAATGTTCCTGTGTACAATAATTGACTTAATTATATTAAATTATTTTAATTTATTTCATTTTATAAATATTCAATATAAAGAAAGTTGCTCTACGACCTAACTCTGTCTTTTCAAAGCCTGAAATCTATACTTATAATAAAATAGTATTACTAGCTCAATTGAGATATGAGATAGCTTTGGATTGGCTGCATTTTTGAACTTTGAACAAAAATACTTTTTGGTATTAGAGAAAAATAGATTAGAAGCCAATAAGAAATGACAAATGAAATTAATAAAGTAAAGACAGAAGATTCATGTTTTGAAAATAAAGGCAAATATCATATGGAATCAAAAAAAAAGCCTACGACTGGACCAACGTCAACTTTCAAAGATTCACTATTAATATAGTCTAATTATTAGGATTATTATATTAAATAAATAAATAATACCATTGCGTTAAGTTTTTATTGTTAACGAAATGTACATCAATATTATTTTGTATAATTCGTGCTTCTATGATCTAGGAATTAAAAATATAAAAACGATAAAACAAAGATAAACCTGGCTTTTAAATACTTTACAACTTTATATTATTATATTTTACAATTGTAGAATATGATGATAGAATATGATGTTAGTCATCTTGACTAACAAGAAATGTTATCTACTCTCCTTTTTTTTTCTGACGGTAAAATTCGATTTAATACATCATTCTCCTGCCCTTATCCCACTATAAGTAAGGTTGACACAACATGTTATAACATGTTGTCATATGATTTGGCTACGTATTTTACGACCGGCCGCCTGCCCGACGTCAACCTACCTTAGTCACCTTTTACGACACCTCAGTAAGAAATGAGGGCGGTCTATTCTATACAGCCGAATACCACACGGCATTTACTGTAGTCACCTTTTACGACACCTCGGTAAGGAAGGAGGGTGGTCTATTCTATTCTGCCGGATACCACACGGCTAAAATTCGATTTAATACATTACAATTAATTACAATAAATAGATAGAACCAGCTTAACGTTGTTGTACATTTCATTACGTAATACAGCATGTACTTGAATTGCTTATTCGACAAGTATCATTTTAATAAATGTGAAAGTTTATAATTTGTTAATCAATCACGATAATACGGCTAAACGTATTTGGATGGTATTTGGCACACAAATATTTTATAATATGTTTCAACACTTAATCCATCTTTCCCGTACCGCAAACATCAGACGAAATCGCTTAATGAAACCAATTTTCTATAAATAAACTTTTGATTGAATAAATATTTCCTATAATATCAACACGAGACTGGAAAAATCCTAAGCAGCATAACTTTCCTTCTAATTAAAACTTTTTCCTCTTTTGAAAATCTATTTATGTGCGGGAAATTCGGCAGCTGTTCACTATAACTGATACTGACTTGTCACTAACGTGAGGCTTTTCTTGAATTGATTAGCTGTACTAAGAAAACCTTAGCTAGTCATATCACCAAATAACTTTTAGGACTCACACTAAAATAAACTATTACATTCAATCCTTGAAAGCGATGAACGTAAGTGATTTAATTCGCAGTCATTTTCCCTAATGATGCAAATACGTCACACGTATAATAAGTCATATTAATAATACGTGATGGTTCTTTGGTACAACCTATTTTCAGTGGAACAATGACATGTATGTATTAATATCTGAAAGTAAAGGGAGATAAACATAAATTAGTCACTTTTATTACTTAATCATGCGTGAAGCTGTAAAAACTGGGTATCAGCCTTACTTACTTGTACTTAATTGCTTACTAGTTATGCTGTGACTTTCTGAATACCAACAATAACATGATGTTTTTATTATCCCAAATTATTTTATCGGGTGAGCCCGACTAGTTTCAAACCCACGCGGCGGCCTATGCGGACTAAGACTAATGTCTTATATTATATAGTAGGGTAGTCCGGAATAGGAGCTGGGAAACCGTCCTGTACAGACAGTCGCTCCCGAGATAGATAGTATATCCAGTTTCCTATATATTAACTATGAAAGAAGTTGCCAACAAATCTAAACAATTATTATACTGAAATCAGTTACGCGGTGCAGTTGAGTAAACCTTAAATTGGAATAATGATTTGATTCGTCGAAATAAAACAAAAGACGTCCGTCCTCCTATCAATCGCCTGTAAGTACTAAAAACAAATATAACGGCACACCTGAGACAGCCTTTATTGCCTATAAAATACAAATTGTTTACTCGCCTTCAATGTATTTTAACGATTGTAATAAAAAATATGTTTAATTGTAATATTCTTGTTATAAAAAACGGTACTACTAAAGACTACATTAAATAAACGTATTATAAAAGTATTAATATGCTATTTATAATTGAAATTTAAATGTGACCATTTAATTTGTTACACATAATTTAAATATAAAATTGTATATAATTGAGACATTGCAAAGAATATGATTTTATTCTATAATTTATAAGATTAATAAAGTTGATCATTATCATTTAATTTCATTTCATTCATTCAGGTCTTAACATTTTCGGCAGAGCAGACTTTATATATGCATACATATTTTTTTACATTTATACAATTTTATAGATAATATTCATATGATGTTTAGTAACAATAAAAATTTTATATAAATATTTAAACGAAATTTAAATTTTATTATTTAAATATTTCTATAAAATAAAATTATAAAAGCTTTCATTGCCATTGTGAAACACCATTCATACGTACCTGCCGGCTTACCATGAACTCTTATTGCAACTCAATTGAAGACCTAAACGAATTTGTTTTGCTTTTTCATACCATAACGTCTTAAAGAGGCACACTTTAGGTCGTTGCCGAATGAGCTCTCGGAATTCGTCCTATGAACATGTGAGTAAAAGGGATAGAGTTATCTATAGTTTATATAACGTTATCCTTTTCAAACATTACGACCCCAATGCAATTCACACTTCATGGTACAAAAAGAAAGTGGCTCGCGATCGTCATTTAGGTCTTCAATTGAGTCGCAATAAGAGTTCATGGTAGGCCTGCAGTTTTTCTTTAGCCGATGCCTACAAGTCAGTTATAGCTTCGCATTGTAAGAATATTATAATAGAAAAATATATATTATACACCGAAAATTAACTGTAGATTCCCGTATGTGGGTGTCCGTTTAAAATATATAATATTAGTGTGGACATATGTGTAGCATGTGTACAGATTTGACCAAGAGTGAGGATATATGGGTAGGTTTCGATTTCTTGAGACGTTTTCTTGCCGTGAAAAACTTTGGATCATTTGACGAGCGTAGTAGTGGTCGTCATTGTTGTATTGCTGACAATGGAAGGATGTAAATAGACACAACATATACAAGCACCGTGCTAAGAAGGTGCTGAGATGGTAGTATTTCACTAAAAAAATGAAAGAACGAATATGAACACAAAATTAAAATTTACACGCCTATTGTTTCACAAAATCGAAGAATAGCATTGTAACTAAACAATACTGTGAATCAGTTAACAAATCTCATTTGAAACGTATTAAGGTGTTTAGTATTAACACAAATATCACACTATGACAAAATTCATTTTCATCTCTCAAATAAGTAACTTTTTTTTTAATAGGTTTGACTAGATAGATTTGACTGGCAGTGGGCGCAGTGGGTAGCGACCCCACCTTTAGCCCCGCGGGTCGTGGGTTTGTTACTTCCCGAAGGCCAACATTTTCTATAAACAATTTGTTGGTTCGTTGAGCCTGGGTGTATATTTGTATTTAAGTATGTATTTCAAATTATAGAGGTCGTATATTTACCAGTTGTCCGTCACCCAGAACACAGGTATTATTAGGTTACTTACTTTGTGTGTCTCATATATTTATTTTTTTAGTTATTTAGTTATTTGCAGACTAAGACTATGCAGACTAATATATGCAGAGCTGTGATAGCCCAGCGGCGAGACCGTGCGACTCTTTCGAGGGGAACGCGAGTTCAAACCCGCCCGATTTTTGTTGTAAAACTCATGTGTCTAATTGATAACTGCAATTTATCACACGCTTTTCGGTGAAGGAAAACATCGTGAGGAAACCTGCATATCTCTAGAGAATTCTGGAGATATGTGTAACCTACCAATCCGCATTTGAGCAGCGTGGTAGGTCTTAGCTCCAACCCTTCTCTCCAGAAACGGAGAGAGGGGGCCTATTCCCAGCAGTGGGATTGTAACAGGCCGCTATTTTACTTTACTTTTATGCAGACTAAATTTCTTAAGCTCCCAGTAGTTGATGCTTTCATCAGATTTTACGATTGCGCTGCCAATCGAATCCAATAGAAAATGATCACCTACAACACAAAAAAAATAGTTTAAAAAAGCCGTTTTTAATCAGTAACATAATAATTTCCGTGGCAAGCATTCATTTCTTGCGTCAACAGAAAAAATACGCAGTCACTAACACCATGCAAGCTTATACAACGATAAACCAGAAACCTAGATTTGAAACGTTTTGAAAATGTTTGACTTATATAATTGGCTGATACTGAAAATGTCTAATACAACGTTTGCATAAGGTCCGGTAGATTCACGTCTTTCGTCATTCTGCGGTCCGGTATTCCACTGCGGTTGGCTTATTATACAATTTGAGAACCAATTAACTCAGCTTAATCACAGTAAAAAACACAAAGCTCTTAGTTTTATTGAGTATTTACTTGCAACGGTATAAAAAGATAAAATAAATATCCAATATGGCTGGTGGTTATAAGCTAATAGATAACAATGAAGTTAATTTAAATTTTTTTAGTTAATTATTGTGCTGGACCACTGATTCACCCCATGGTGAATTCGTTAAATGGTAAGTTTAAGTTGTTCCATATCGCTTTTGGAATTTCTCACAGATGTCTACAGCAACAAACAATTTCCAGAATCAAAATCAGATAAGAGCATTTTTTTAGCAATTACGCACATCTTAATAATAATATATGACGTGCCAAGTTAAAAATATAATTTACGCTTGCATAAGAAACTTTCTAAACATTATTTATTTTAAGTTTCAAACGGCTGTTTGTACTTTCAAAGCACTTAAGCGTTGCGTTCTTAAAAAGTATACTATAATCTGTTTCTTAATTTTATGTTCATAAGCTTTATGCATATCTAAGTAAACTTTCAAATTTCATTCAATCAAATTTCAATTTCAAAAATGGTTAAAGTTTACTATAAATGACTAAATCAACGAACTAATTTGTCTTAATTCAAGCGGATTACTTATAAAAGCAATTTGTGTGCTACTGCGATTCGTTAGACAGAAACTCGATGTATCTCTATAAGCCCCTTGGGAACCTTTAATACGGAATCAGTTGTATTTTCTGTCGCTAGCTTAACGACATTTGTGTGCCGAAATTTTTTAAATCACCGAGGTTCCATTATCGGTTTTATTGCAGCATCTATTATTTATTTGAAAAAACTTTACTTGAGTAAATTGCCAAGTGCTTGATTTACAGGTATGACATCAAATAACTTCTTTGAAAAGTAATTTGGTTAACTTATTACTACAATCTACTATGTTCCTGCTGTTGAATAAAACATCAATTAATTATCTGAAGATCGCTGAAGCAGCAGGGCGTAAGACCTCTATCGGTCATTAATTAACTATGACTAGATTTATACTTAATCTATACTTATTATAAAACAAAGTCCCAAAAAGCTGTCTGTCTGTATGTAATCGACTTTTTCAAAATCTACTAGACGGATTTTTGTACGGTTTTCACCAAAACATAGTGCAATACTTCCGGATGGTTTGAGTAAATAGTACATATCGGTATTATGCAAATTGTGTTGAAGAGATCGCACAGTTGTTAAAAAACCTGCCTGCAGGGAGCTTTAGTCGCGTGCGCTTCGTTAACCAGCAGAAATACGCTAAAGTAATGTAGTAGAGAATTGTAGATATTTAAAAATACAACAAAAAAGTTCGCGATAGCATGTCTCTATCTCTTAAGGTTAACTCACAATAACTACTTTTATGTTTAAAATTTGAATTCTAGAAAAAAATTGTGACACACTCATTTATAGGCGGACGAAGCCGCTGGCACAGCTAGTATTTTATAAATTATAATTCAATGTATAGGATTAATATAGGTGTACTAATGTAAATATACTCTATTCTGTACTTTATGCTAAATAAAAAATCAGCTAAAAAAGAAAATTATTGATTGAAGATTACAAAATTGAATTCCTGCATAAGTATGTTTTACATACCTTTTATTCCGAATATCTCGCCCCAACGATTAACAATTGCTATTATCGTCTTTATACGAAACATCTTAAAATTTTTCAATTTAAAATATGTTAATTACATCAACAACTAATTTTCAAATAAACTCAAGACACGGTTTGTGAATATAATTTCCTAGTTTACGTTCAGAATTCTGACGCCTTAAGTTAGTATAAACTTGAGTTTCGAAATTCCGCGTCATCTTCAAGGGGTCTTTGTTTGTTGGTTTTGTTAAGTTTACCATTACAAACAATAACAAGAGTGATAAATCTGGTATAGTAATTACACTGAAGGTAAAAAAAATTAATAGAACATTTATTGGTATAAACTTAAACATTATGATTATGTATGATAGCTTAACAGCTATACAGCAACCATTGATAGGGCTCGCGGAATAAGCCTCGGATAGAGGCCGACGGAGGATATCTTGGTTAAAAAATCTACGCCATTGGTTCGGCAAAAGTACTCGTTCCTTATTCAGAACAGCGGCATCGAAGATTCAAATTGCCTTATTGATCGCCGAACTTCGAAAGAAGATGGCACCTTAAGAAGAAGAGACCTACTAGTTTTTTTTATAATCGTGTCTACATAATGTTCACAATTTATTCTTTTGTTTGGTAAAGGAAACATCATGATAGACATACTTATATACCCCTAGAGAATTCCTGGGATATTTTTAACCTGCCAATCCGTATAGGAGCAGCGTGGGGTGGATAAGTTCCAATTTTGTTATCCAATTAAAAAGGAGGTTATTGTCATACAGCGACAAGCTGCTACACAATTAAATTGAATTCAAATTCTCTTAAAAATTGTTAAAGTTTATCATTCATTTTCCATCCGTCTTGTCAACAAACGAGATTGAATTTATTAAAACTTGTTATGCCTTTATATTCAACTGTTCTCTCTAGCGTCTAATCCGTGTGACACGAACCAAATATTTCCGTTTAAAAATACGATATATAATAAATACATTTAAAACTTTTAAATGTTTAATGAGTAATTTTAGTTTATTTTTTCTATATACGTATACCTTGGGGAATATGTTTATGATTATTCTTGTGTGATGTAATACAATGTGCTTCTGACGCTATGGAAGGTTTTACGCATTACAGTATCATGTGGTTCTGACACTAAAATCCCACTTTACGCCAGTTAGAATTGAATCATCGCTTTTTGTTCCTAGATTTTTAATATTGACAATATCCAATGTTTCATGTACGTGGTTGAGTCGATGCATTGCAACATTAGTTATACTCGTATATCTCTGTTGAAACCACTTAAATCAAATTTCGCCTGAAATTTATTTAAACTTGCATGATATTGTAATATAATGAACAAAGCAGTTTTACTCGAAGTAATGAGGTAGTTAACTTCTCTAAATATAAATAGATCATAAAATAACACCTTATACGAACAAAGGTCGCTTGTTCAATCAATATTTCACGTCAAAGCAATTATACGATGCAGAGACCGTTCAACGACATTTTTTTATGTACCCGCTGGAAACAGAATTTATATAATATTGACAATAAAAACGGTATCATTTACGTTTTCATCATTACTTTTATAGATGAATGGTGAATATTTGCTGCTGTGCAAATAAAAGCTAAACAATTGTAGCAGCGATTATCGGGTGGTCATTAAAGCGACCAAATATTAAATGAATGAACTGTTTTGATCCAAACTGACTTTTCCAAACATTCGTAGAAATACATGGAAGTTTTATTTTCTTCACTTCGTGTCTTCCGCACTTTAATAGTGTCAAATCTTATAATCCTCTGAGTAGACAATGTGCTCACAAAGGGTAACAAAGTTTTTTTATGTATGTATTTTTATATATCATGCTTAAAAAAAGAAGCTTTTATAGATATATTTTTCAAAGTCGGTAAAGCTGTGTAAGTGGAACCGTGAGTCAACGTGATCCTTGCATAGGGTCGCCGACTCGATCTACAGCCAGGCACCCATGAGATTTACATAAGACAATAGAAGTGTTTTATTATAGCGAATTCTGCGAAGTAACACCTACGTCTATAAATTATCAACTTTCTTTAAAAAGTTATGCTTGAAGATGTTTTGAAGTAGATCTAATTTAGAATCCGCATCAGAAAACTTACTGGGTTTAAGCTTAAAGTAAGGGCCTTTTCCAACTGAGAGATAATAATAAAATGGGGAACAGGCTTGTTTTATATAAGTCTTGCTTTTGAGTATTTTCAAATTTAATAATAAAATTAGAGTTTTAATTCGCGAACTCTGTATAATGTATGACCACACGATTCATCGGCTGTATAAAGTAGAAAGAAATAGCCAAAAATTTAATTAATATTTACTAACTAGTTTGGTGATTACTGTCGGAAAAATTTCGTAATTTTTGCCTGTGTATATACCGATAAATTTTGAAAAGCCCGTATAACGTAGACGTGAGCTTCGAATTTATCTAATAAAAAAATATTTTGCTCAGCAAAAATGTACTACGATGTTTATTTTTATTAAGGTCCCTATTTTTTAAGTAAATACGCAGTTAATATAACGCAATCCGTAATTAAATAAAGCAGCTATACCATTTTCTTTAGAAGCATTCAGCTCAATGACCCATAAAGAAAATTGTTTCCCCTATTAATGGGTATTGGTTTGAATTTTGCTACATTTCGACGTTTTTAGTACGTCTATAACAATATCTACACCTTGTTTAGAGTTTCGGATACTTAATTAGGAATTCTTTAATTTATTTTGCTAATATATGTGTTATAATTCAATAAATGAAAATTTGTACTTTCATTTATTGAATCGACGATGATATAGGACTCGATATCTTTATGACGTAATATGTTTATGTATTTATTATTAAAATATTAGAGGATAAACGACGCTCGTAGTCGATATACCTTAACGAAATCGTCGTAATTAATATACTTTAACAAAAATTCTTAAAGTACTCCGCCGTGGAAATCCAAAACACCGTAGCCTAGAAAAGCCAATTTGCGAAAACAACGTTTTCAAGTTTTATAATATTTTGGTTATTTAAAGCAGTATTTTTCAAATAATGTATATGTCAATGTATGGTCAAGTATCAATTATCATCATTCTCCTGCCCTTATCCCACTCTAAGTTGGGTCGGCACAACATGTTACAAACATGTTGTCATATGATTTGGCTACGTATTTTACGACCGGCCGCCTGCCTGACGTCAACTTACCTTAGTCGCCTCTTACGATACCTCGGTAATAAAGGAGGGTGGTCTATTCTATTCTGCCGGATACAACACGGGCTATATGGTCAATTCGATAGATATTTTTATGACGTATATAGCTATGCAAGTTGAAGGCCAATCCTGTTAATGTGTTTAAAATAATATCTATAAACCTGTATTGTCACAGCAAAGCCGTAAGATAATTAGATAACCTATGCTTTCAAAACAATAAAGTTACAGTTTTTTGCAGTAGATAATGAATTAATGCAAAGGTACCAAGTTATTAGAAAAACTATTTTATTGTAAACCTAACAAAAAATAAGTAACCTGTTATAATCACTAGTATATATCTTCCAGTAATCAAATTAGCAAATTGTCAAAATAAAACCAAATATGCACTTCTTACACCCAAAGTAACTTTGCATCCCTCAAGATGGTTTTCATCATTTACATGAAGTTTACAAGAATTATATTATCTTTTTCTTTGTTTAACATGTCTCTGAGCTAAGTTCAGATGTTCTCATATATCATGAATAAAAGCGAGATATTTTATTGAAATAAAAGCAAAGAATTTTGAAATAAATAAGATTTTTATCTTATTTATTTCAAAATTCTTTGCTTTTAATAAATTTTATTAATAAATTTAGATTTAAATAATCAATGTACTGTACTGTTTATATTAAATATATCAAGAGACAAACAACATATGTTACAATCTCACTGCTTAATAAAGTCTTCGTTTCCTTCCTCTCCAAAGACAATGGAGCTAAGACCCACCACGCTTCGCCAATGCGGATATGCAGACTTTATAGTTCAATATTAACTTATTAGAACTAACTAACATACAGGAAATTATGATAAAAAACAAAACGTTGCAAATATAAATTCAAAAGAAAAATGGAGCACGAGTGACATCGCATTAATGAGTGCTAAATCCCCCAGTGCTATGGCATTGCGTAAAAACACCTACAACGCACTGTGGCGTATAATATTCGAATATGATACTGAAATAAAATATTATCAGTGGATCGAATTGAATGTTTAACGGTTGGTAGTTAAAAATTCGTACGTTTAAATTTATTGAACATAAAAAATCAGGATTTAATATTGTAAGATCCCGCTATAGAACGACCTTCACCGAGCTGGTTTATAGATGAAATATATTTTTTATCAAATAAAATATGTCAATAAATATATCGCAAATGGGTTGTCGAAAAAAAATTCAGTCCATATTATGATTAATTAACATTTGAAAAAGAAAAAAAAAATTATTACACTGGCTTGGTTAATGAACAAATTCCATTCCAATCGAAAATATGAAACCTATAGAATGTACAAACGTTACGTTGACTATGGACTAGGTATAAACAGGTGAATTGATACAAGTAACATGCACCGGTTTGGTTAATGAATGAAAATAACATAAAATAAAGATTACTTTATAATTTCATTACAAACACGGTGGTATCTACAAAAGTCAGTCCTGAATCGCGGTTGTCGAATTTTAAAAAGTGAAATATTGTTGCGAGTGAATACGTGTGACAGCGAGGTCCCAACAAACCATCCCATGCAATAGAAGAGACATCGCAGCTCATAATTTCATATCTGATGACTGATTTTGGATAGCTTAATATTAATATAGAGTTTAATTCTAAAAAAAGTATCACCAGATTTGACAAATAATAGGACACTATGGAAGTGATAAAAATCTTGTGCTGACCCCACTTAGAGTGGGATAAGGGCAGGAAAATGATGATGATGTATAGAGTCATCCATGCATGTGAAACAGGCATTAAATATTACTAAATTAATAACTACTTTAATTACTAAACTATACTACTTTATTTACTTAATAAACTTTATTATTGTATAATTAGACGGGTCACATCGCGACGAACTCGAGTTACCTTTATACAAGGTTTGACGTTTCGCGATGTGACCCGTTTATTTATAAAATAATAAGTATAAATCGCGAAAGTTTTAAATTTACCAGTAAACTTTATATAAAAAAAACAGACTAAATTAAATATATAAGTCGAAGCCAAGTGATTTTGACAAGTGACGAGTGAAGTTTTCTGATTAAAAAAAATTCGCAGTGACTAAAACCGTATATCTTATAACCCGTTACTTTACGAGTACATTAATCCATAACAGTTTTGATAAATAAATTACAAAACACTCGCTACGTAACGCATTATACAAATAAACGAGATATGAACCTTATACTAGGATGTAATTAAATACCATATTTCATAAATTCATGTTTTCTTGCGGTTAGTTGGGTTTTCCCGAATGCTTTACTACTGATTAAAGATATGTATATTACATTAACTCTTTTTGACGTCAGAATGAATATCAAACATTAAAAAAGGTAAAGTTCTCTGTACATATTTATTACCGGTTTAATCTCGTTTTCAACTTAGTTTCAGTTTAAATAAGTCTGGGAATAGAACACTTATTTGAGTTATACAACATTTATAAGACACTAATGTAAAGATTTGTTTATTACAGTTATGAAAAAAATAGTTCCGTTCGTCACCAAACGTTACAGGTTCAACCCTTAGTTCATTCTAAAGTTTGTCTGAAAATTTCATTAAAATCACTACAGCCTTTTCGGAGTGTATAAAAGCCATAAAGACAATCATTTTTTTTGCTTAATTTAAGTCACAACGCGAAATTAGATCGTCGATTTCTTAATACATGTCCACCATATTATGAGTATTTTTTAAAGGTAAATTGATTTCTCGAATGAAAAAAATTTGCAAACTTCGGCTGACAATGATTAACATCGGAACTCAATGATTATCCTACTAGTCCTACTAATATTATAAATGCGAAAGTTTGTGAGTTTGGATGGATGATTGTTACTCTTTCACGAAAATACTGCTTGACGGATTTGGATAAAACTTTACAGTTATATAAGTTATACTTCAGAATAACATATAGGCTATAATTTGTAAGGATTTTATGTAATATAACGATACAAGTCAATAAAGTCGGAAAAATGTAGCCTCTGAGAGCTTTCTTGGCGAACGCTGCCTGATCCATTCAAGTTACATAAAAATGATATAGTGTAGTATTGTTTGTCTTGAATAGTTCTAAATAAAAGTCCGCGACAGCATATCTACCTTTTATGTGGAAGGCACTGTGACCAAAATTGTGAATCATAAAGTTAATTAAATTAGATACTATTTTACAATACATATTTTAGTATATTTATCAAATACTTATAAAGATCAATACATTTGTCGCTTTTAGTATTTCAGGTAGGTAAACTTTGTCTTTTATATTAAGTAATTTGGCCGAATAGTTAAAAAGTTATCACGATATGATTGAATTAAAAACACCGCTATAGAGTGTCTAATATGCGCGGCACGCGAAATTTGTATGCAATCCTTTTGTTTTGAAGTTAGACATCTAAAATTTTGGATGTACGAGTAACTAAATAAATATATATTTTTTATGTTAGTTAAAAAAAATATTTAAATCTAAAATGATCTTAATGTGGCAGACCAAATTCTAAGCGAGCGAAGCCGCGGGCAAACCTAGTAATGTATATATATAACGTATATATAGAACGGTTTTCCGTCTATTATAAATTAACCAAATTTAATAATCTAAAATATTGAAAAAGTTTATTAATCATGCTAAAGTTTAAGTGTGTGAATATAAGGGAAAACTTATCCTTGGTTCTTAGCTCACATACAAATTAAAAAAGAAGAAGCTCTAAAAGACAACCAAATAAATTCGCGTATTTATTGCCATTGATTATTAGATGAAATAAAACATATTAATTTGAAAAAATACAAAACTCTTCCTTGGCAAATTTTGTTATCATGATAATCGTTAAAAATATTCATAAAAAATTCTACTGAAAAATATTTCAGAGAAATGTTTCATAATTATAAGGAAGCAATTCTAGGGACCTGGTTAGCTGGATGAAAGCAAAAGTGAACTGTATGGGGGCTTAATTAACACAGTAATATTAAACTCTATATACACAACAAAAATCTAAGAAAAAATATACTATAAAAAACAAAATATAAGAGTAATCTTAATATGATATACTTTATCTATAAAATATGAATATTTAGAGACATAGAATTACAATAGATGTCTTACAGGACGTGAATATTATGATAAGTACCGTAAATTTTATAAAAATAATAATTAATAGTAAAGTGTTTTCTAATATTGCGCATAATGGATGATAATGAAAGATAAATGTTTAAATTAAGTGTAAGAAATATGCTTATACGTAAAGCATATAACAAAATTAAAGATTATTTGGATTTAGATTTGAAAACCCTTTCAAGTCCATAAAAGACTGTGGTTTAAAAATGTAAAATGGAAAATGTTTAAAAGATTAACCGCCGAGTTTCTTTCTCAGCAGTGCGATGGTAACCGGCCGTTACTTTAGTTTTTACCGTTTTAACTACAAACCACACCAATTTGTTTCTATACTTTGTACCCTCATTAAACATTGTTTTATCATAATACATAAAGGTCATATGAGAAGAGAATAAAAAAATAATAATTTACAAATAAGTATAAAACAATGTAACACGTGTTTCAGATTATAATGAAGGGTGAGCATACATTAATGCACCGTCGTTCGTGAACCGCGTCGCTTACGTAATTATATAATAACGCGTTGTGGAGTTTAATCAGTGCTTCTGACCGCGGTTAGGAAAATTGTTAGCAAATTTAAATTGTCCCTGCCACATCAAATCGTTATTATGTATGTAAAAGTAAGTAGCAGCCTGTTACAATCCCACTGCTGGGAAAAGGCCTCCTCTCTCCGTTTCTGGAGAGAAGGTTGGAGCTAAGACCTACCACACTGCTCCAATGCGGATTGGTAGGTTACACATATCTCCAGAATTCTCTAAGATATGCAGGTTTCCTCACGATGTTTTCCTTCACCGAAAAGCGTGTGATAAATTGCAATTACCAATGAGACACGTGAGTTTTAATAGAAAAACGCATTGGTGCCTGCCCGGTTAGAACTCGTGTTCCCCTCGAAAGAGTGGCACGGTCTCACCGCTGGGCTATCACAGCTCTAATTATGTATGTAATGTTGGGTAATTAGAAGACGAAACGTTTTCGATTACCTAGTTTAAGCGTAGTTTTAGACTACATTCTACATACCGTTTACAGCTGGGGCGGCCAACTTTTGTGTACATAAGATCTACATAGTGTCGATATCGATTTGCTGTCGTAACCTCGTAGGTGTCTAAATATGGAGGGGAGATGTGAAATAGATTGTACATTATACGTTTTTTACTTAGTTTTGATGCTGTGGTGCTCTTACATAGTAGTCGTTAGCAGATGCTCTTTTTATCATGTCGATAATCAGTTTCAGAGCGGGAAAATAATCTATCGAGTTTGGTAAAGGTAGATAGATAGATAAATAATACACTTTATTGGACAACACAGTAATACATATAGATAGTAAAAAGTATCGGTACAAGAGGCGGCCTTAGCGCTAAAAGCTATCACTTCTAGGTAACATAAAGGTATAAGATATATTAAGGTATATTTTTTAGCTAACACTCTTGTAGTCTTAAAGAACACGCTAGCAAAATTATGTATCTAAAACTTATCTGCTTGATTGATATTTACAATATATCATGTTTTTGGGCGAATACAAACATTGTGAGAAATACTGCATATATCTGGAGATTTCCAGGGATGTATATGTAACTTACCAAATTAGGTGGAGCAACGTGGTAAATCGAATTTTTCTCCCTAAAGATGACAGGAGGGTTTACCCAGAAGTAACTTAATAACAGGGTACTCACTCACTTTAAAAGGAAGTCACAAATTACATGTTTCCTGTCTATATTTAATAATTAATGTGTATTTGACTACAGATAGCGAAAGGTGTACACAATCCAAAATTATCTAATACAAATAACTTTTGCTGCACTTGCGTGTTACTCTGACTATTATTCTTTGAAATGTAGACGCATCAATTTGAACACTACTGCTTTGTTTTAATCAGCATCAACACAAATGAACAATCAATTATCCGCAAGATAATTTCTCTAACAATTTCTTTTCTATTTCACACATCTGTTTTCCATTTCAAATACTAAGTATGTAGGTCAATACTAAATAATCATTATGGTTACCAAACTCGATAGCTGCTTCAATTATGGAAACTTACAGGTTTTTTAATAATAAGAAGGATTTACTTAACTTCTTTGTTTCAGAGATCGTGTTTTATCACGAAAACCTTATAGCAGTAATCGTTAAATAAAAAATAAATTTTATATAATTCAATCGCGGTTCGAAGCGTAAGTGTTTTTAAAAGGAAATTTATTAAAGGACTAATCTTGCTAATCGTAAAGCTAATCGTAAAACTCGTACAAAACTGATAATATTGTATTTAATATTGAATTTCTTGTAGCTACTATTATTTATGTAATATTTCAGTTAAATTACTTGTACAAAGTGATATATGTCCGTTACATCAACTCCCGTGACACTAGTTTATCGCTAACGTGTTCAGTTGATCACACGCTAATCAATACATGTATATAGTGATGTCATGTCACATACTCGTCTGGTTGCCATTAATGAGGGGATCTTGATTCATTACAGTGATTGTGAAAGTTATAAGAAATTTCAAAGGATATGCCGTGTGGTATCCGGTTGAGTAGAATAGACCACCCTCATTTCTTACCAAGGTATCGTAAAAGGCGACCAAGGTAAGTTTACCCACCGTGTGGTATCCGTTTGAATAGAATAGACTACCGTTTGAATAGATTAAATAATACACATCGATGTTTACAACGAAATAGCCGGCCAGTTCGGTTTCGTAGAGCACTGTCTCTGTCACTCAATTAGTAAGTGACGTTTCGCACGAGTTCTTCAGTCTGCGCGACAGAGACAATGTTCTATGAAGCAGAATCTAGTTGATTTTCTCTCTCTAAGCCTCGATGTGTATTACTTATTGCTGCGTACTATATGTACACTTGTTTATAATTATGTCCTTACGCATATGTGTTGCCTGTTAGAGATCACTTACAGTGATAATGCCGCCCTTACAAATTTTATTTTTAATTATTTGGTTCTTTTGTATATAATCATCATTATCATCATCCTCCTGCCCTTATCCCTCTCTAAGCGGGTCGGCACAACATGTTACAAACATGTTGTCAAATGATTTGGCTACGTACTTTAGTACATACGTCAATTTACCTTAGTCGCCTTTTACGACACCTCGGAAAGAAATGAGGGTGGTCTATTCTACTCAGCCGGATACCACACGGCGGAGTTTTTTATCTTATCTTATCTCTTCTCTCCAAAGAAGAAAGAGTAAGCCATTAACACTACTTGACCCTTACAGCTAAACTTACATTTCTGTGAGTCAGTCTTGTGCGGCGACTTCTTGTCTCGCACCATGGTTGCGGGTGAGGAACGCGAGCGCGCGGGTTGCGGAGACGGGGGCCAGCGCGGGCGTGCGCTGTACTATCGCCCACGACGTGACCCTCCGCTCATAGCCACCGTGTTTTCGTGGTTGTGCCAGATACCTTGAACCAATTTAGATCAGTTAGATTAACGAAACATATGAAGCGGCATATTATCACATTTTTTTGTTCATTACAGCAGTTTAAAAACACTGTCAAAAAGAAGCTGATACAGAAAGCGTAGGCTTTCTGTATCAGCTTACTACAGTATACTAGTATACTGTTGAGGATTACTTAGATGATAAGAATGCGTGTACTTAGCTACTCTTTGATTCTGTACAAGACAGTAATGACTAAATGTAACTAGTGATAAGAATTTATACATTGAAAAGAGCAACCATCGATTTTCTTGCCGGCTCTTCTCCGCTTTCCGAACCAGAGGTAGAATTGACGATTCAAAAGCACTTGTTTACAAGTTTACTTGAATAAAGAATATTTTGAATTTGAATTTGAATAATTACTATTATTCATATATTATTGTAATTAAATATTTATTGTAGTTTTTTCTATGAACTTAATTTTCTGTATGTTATTTAGAAAGACATATAGTCATTTATATTACACATATACGTAAAGTTATTATATCGTATAAATTGTATAATGTCACTTATTCTTTTATATATACATATGTCTGTCGCACTGATGCCATCGCGTCTATTGCTGAAAATTGCTAGGACATACGCTGAGCTGTACACCAATTCAGTATGGTATTACAGCCAGGTATGTCACATTAGTCCAAGTTTCTTTTTTTAACACCATATCTGAATAAATTATTATCATTATTAAATAAAATACAACTCCAGTGGCAGATAATTTCAAAAAAATATTGTGATTCTATTCTAGGGTTATTAACTGTTAAATATTACGCGGAAAGCTATTTTCGGTCTGAAGTAGAAAACGATCCTAATTTTAAGGAACTCACGAGTATATCTTAGACTTACTATATTAATCTATATTAGAGATAGTAACCATTCATCGATTTATACAACTTTATTGCTTTGATTCAGTTACTTGTATCAAACTTGTCAAACTTAAGAGCGGCACTTAATAAACTTCATTAGATTAGTTTAACACAAAACAATGTTTTGCTCTATGGCTACTAACTAAGAATTTTTCACTGTCAGAAGTATTTTAATGAACTGTACAACACAATGTACGTGCAAACATTCTGCCACGTAAAATGGCGAACACTCGTGTCAACAAGGAATTTCACCTTTGTTAACGGCCTTTAAGTTGAAATATTTCTTACCTATGTTCATTACTTTTCCTTATGTTTATTTGAAAAACCTCGGTTAAGAATCAAAAGTACATACCAATAAGTTGTTTAAAACATTGTATAAAAATCTAAACATAGAATTATTAGATTGTAGCATGTTTTAAATGCTGTTATGCTGGATAAATGCTGCTAAAATTTCCTTATAAAGATACAATTATAATATTTTTGAACGTGCCATGGCGCTTTATTTACTGTGCTGGAATATGGTAAGTTAAATTAGAAGTTTATTTTTTTGGTGAGTTTAGAACTTATTTTTAAAAATATCCTTATTAAAACTTATAAGTATTCTAATAACATAAATACGTGGATTATAATACTTAACTATACTCTGAACTAAGTGTCACAAGAAAACAATGACGCAATCTAGTAGTTATAGGCATAAAATATAATACGAGTTATAAGCGCAAGAATTTAATAACATTGCGCTGAGTCCAAAGGAGAATCGAATCGAATGAAAATCATTTTATGAAACTCTAAAAAATTTCTGTCTAACAATGGAATTACTTCGGTGCAAGAAGAAATACAAGAAGTTCTGAAACATACCCGCCTTATATACTTAGTAGAAATAGTTTCAACTGTATTAGCACTGATAAACTTATGCTAAAATATAATTAAAATACGAAGGTTATTTTCGCTGCCATTTGCAAAATGATAACTCGCTTAATAATCACGCGATTCTTGTCCAGATGTCTTATATCCGATTTTTTTCCGTTACGTTCCGTTCCGTTCCGTCTTAATTAGATAAATTGTTATTGGGAGCCCTTTATCAAATAACTAAATCATATATAAGTATATCTTCTAAAAAATGCTCATCTAAATCTAAAATACTCATCAAATTCTAAAGTTATAAGAGATATTTAGGTTTCATGTATACTTGTGACGTGTTAAAATTTACAGCGGTAGTGATCCAACTCATATTAAATTCAGCTTTAGTTTACACAACATTATCAAAGTTTAGTACCCCAACTACTCAAAGTACCCTAAAATATCCACAAACTGCCGCTGACAGGGCTTAACTCAGAAAATTGTAACTCTAGAGTGTACTAAAACCACATTATTTTAGGTTTTAAAACGTAATTTAATGAAAATTTGTATAATTTGGGAATTAAGCGTTATTTTGCAGAGATCCTTAATACAAAAGTAATCATTAAAATATTTTGAAAATATATATAATGTTGTATAGTGGACTGTCCGTTTTCATATCTGAAACATGCAGGATTTGTAAAAACACATTCGCAGACCTCAAATACCGCACCAAAATAATTTTATTACACTATTATTATATGAACAGTAGTTTACAGCGATGCTAATAATTCGTAACATTTTATCCATAAATGTAGTTCGAAAATATGACACAGCTCGTTTCATCGCTGAACCGAAATGTTTATTGGAGCGAGAGAATTCATTAACCTTCCGGAAAAACGATCAAAGCGATTAGAACCCATTACCTTGATGTCGCTGAGCCGTCGGCGCAGAGGACCGGCTAATGGCTGGCGACGCCTGCCTCCAAATGAAGATAAACGTTGCTACGTGTTCGATATATTAGGTCCTTACATATGAAATTGGCGTTTTCTATGGGAGGAACATAAAGTCGTTTTTTTTAATGAAATATATTTAATTAATCAAAGTATGTACCATTGCTATGTATGCACTTTTGCCATCTCATAGGTAGTTCATTGATCCCCTTACTAAAAAACCATTCGGGCGGGAATCAATAAAATCTTTGAAGGCGGTTTGGACTGCCCCATCGGAGTTGAATTTTTATCCTTGCAAGTAGTTATCCAAAAAAATGCGAAAAAAATGGTAATCTGTTGGAACAAGGTCCGGAGAGTACGGTGGATGTCTAAGACATTCTAATTGAAGCTCCTCTGATTTGGTAGCCGTCTGTTGTGCAGTGTGTGGTCTAGCGTTGTCCTGAAGCAGCAGTGGCCTAGAGCGATTGACCAGCCTCGGTTGTTTAGCAGCTAGCTTTTCCATCATGGTTTGCAGTTGCTGACAATAGATATCTGCCGTAATCGTCTGGCCAGATTTAAGAAAGCTGTAGTGAAAGACACCGGCACTAGTCCACCAAACACTTACAAGCAACTTTTTTTTAGTCAATTTTCGCTCAGGGCAGATTTGGCTGGTTCGCCAGGGTTCAGCCATTGCGATGAGCGCTTCCGATTATCGTTGAGGATCCACTTTTCATCACAGGTTATGATTCGAATTAAAATTTCTTCATTATTGTGCCGGTTGAGTAACGTAACGCAGCAGTCGACGCGCGTTTGTCGGTTTGCTTCACTCAATTCATGAGGTACCCACCTTTCAAGCTTTTTCACCTTCCCAATTTGCTTCAAGTGGATTAGAATAGTTTTATCACTAACACCGGAGTCTGCAGCTAACTCGGACGTGGTTTGCGATGAATCCGCTTCCACAATAGCCTTCAATTCTTCATTATCAACTTTGGTCTCCGGCCGTCCACGAGGCTCGTTCTGCAGGTCGAAATTTCCAGAACGAAAACGTTGGAACCAAAAACTCACTGTGTTTTCTTTTGCGACACCGTCACCATACACATCATTAATCCTTCGAGCCGTTTCTGCAGCACTGGTGCCACGGTGGAACTCATACTCGTAAATAAGGCGATATTTCATGTTTTCCATTTTGTAAACAGAGTGACACAAAGAAAAAAACAAAAGAAGAAAAAACAAATGAATTAGGTGGTTTTAAACACAAATGCATGAGTAAATAGCTGTATGAATTTCAATTTGGAATTCCTAACCATAAAGGTAATATTTGAGATCAAAGTGGCCAGTACGACAAAACGCCAATTTCATATGTAAGGACCTAATATTACTGACTGGTGTAAGTACTCTTGTTCGACTTGTAATATGGTGACAAACTAAACTCAGTTTTGATTAAAACCATGCAAGTAGGGTCAACCAAAATTCCTAGTATCCATACCGATATACCCACACTAGGCTTACAATTCAAACCAAAATAATACACAATTAAGAAGAATTAAAAAAAACTTAATTTGTAAATGAAGTCACAAATAATAAAAGAGTATAGTTCTTTTATTATTCCATATTTCAAGTATAAAATTTACAAATGAAATACGAAGTACGATCTTAAAAGTAGTATTTAAATTTATTTGAAGTTAAGGTATAAATAAACGAACGAGGTATACGAATTTTATATTTTGCTATGAATAGGTTAAGGTTTTTATAAGAAGTCGTATATATCTCACGCTACAATAGACTATCAACTAGTAGTTATATATATTTTTAAACTACTGACTAAACTCTGATATGAAACAATCACGTAAATGAATGGTAAAATCCATGTGATAAATAACTAACAGACCGTGAGTTACAAATTTTATAATAACTGATGAGAAATGTTTATTTATTATGCTCGGCTGTCCGTTTATTCAATAATTTTCTTTCATTAGTTAAACGTTGTGATAGGTTATAGTAATGATTAGACATGGTCTGGGCAATAGTGCGTTGCGGTTTCAAACATTGGGCAGGCACCTATAGTTTTCTATGTAAATTGATGTACCTACTTCATATTTATAATTCGTTAAGCGTCCAATCTTTGCAACGGGAAGCACTAGGCACAATTAACTATTAAAGACCAGAAGAGGTCTAGAGTTAGAGTTCATAATCATCCTCCTGCGCTTACCCCACTCTATGTGGGGTCGGCACAACATGTTATAAAGCATGTTGTCACAAGGTTTGGCTACATATTTTACGACCGTATTTTCGATAACTCAAAAGTATAAAATCGACTATTTCTTATTAGCTTTCATGCATTTGTGAAAATTTACGGCTGTTGCTATACAATATTGGGCAAAGGACAAATCTGTGACTCAACACTGGCAGGTTACACATAACTGAGTTGCATCTAAAAATAATAATTTAATATTAATAATGTACTTAATAATGCTTTAAAAATCTTAATTTATTCAGATTGAAGTATTTATAAGAGATCTAAAGTTCTCTGTCTATTACTTCTCTTTATTGATAGAAAATATATATCTATAGGTAAATAAGCAAGTCTAGAAACAGAAAAAACACAAGTCTACATTAGTGCTTAAATGCAAGTATCTAGTTTTAGGCGGCTTAGAAGCTGAACATCGATCACTGTTATCTTGCCGAGACACCCTGACACCCGAACACGCCAGTCTACTCTGTTAAACAAATAAACGTGTCTCTACAAAAGCGATTTTCATGCAGTAGGGAACACGATAAAATTGAAATAGTCTTCCATCCTTTACAATGAATTGATCAAAAATGGAAAAAGAGAATAATAGTGTTGATTATAGATTATATAAATTCATGTTGATTATAGATAAAATATTAATGTAAATAAAAGTTCATGAAGTTTTTTGCACGTGTATAAAAGTAACTGCCTGTTATTATCCCTGCTAGGCATAGCCTCCTCTGCTCGTTTTTGGAGAGAAGGATTGGAGCTAACGCCTACCACGTTGCTCCAATGGATTGGTAGGTTAAACATATCCCCAAAATTCTCTAGATATATGCAAGGTTTCCTCACGATGTTTTCCTTCACCGAAATCGTGTAATAAATGCGATTATCATTGAGACACATAAGTTTCAATAGGAATACTAATTGGTGCCTGTTCGGGTTCGAATTCGTGACTCCCTCGATAAAGTCACGCGGTCTTACCGCTGGACTATCACAGCTTGCTTTTGCCTTAGTAAAATACCTTATATATTAATGTATATCTTATTTATGAATACATATACACATACGCCTGTCCGTCCCAAAAGTGAGTAATGTAATAATTTGTTATAAGTGGCTCATAACTGGTAAATATATAAGTTTAAATACATAACTATGTATTTAAATGTATATATTTACCATGGGTGCATGTTTGTATTTAACTAAATACCAGACTCGAAGAACCAACAAATTGTTTTCAGAAAATGTTGGGTCTCAGCTAGAATCGAACCCGTGACCCTCTGAGCTTGAGCTTAACCGTCCAGTCAAAATACCGACTTTATAACATATAGCACAGAAAAGCTAAGTATAGGTTTGAAGTGAACTTAAATCTTATAAATAGGCCGTAATTTTTCTTTGTAATAAATGTGGCACTGCTTTTCTGTTTCACAGGATTGATGGATGTTCATTAAATGTCTGAAGCTGTATAACGATAGCTTAAACAATATAATTGTAGCAATTTCTCACGGAAACCTGATTTCAAATAACAGCTGGTGTAATTATACAAAATAACATATTTCTGAAGGTTATCAAAAATGTCTTTTTATTAGTGTTTTGATTATTAGAGGTAACATTGTTTATTATGTCCGTAATGAGGATGCAAATTTTTAGGCTACAGGTGAGCCTTATTACTGATATAAAATTTATTGAAGTCTAATTAAGTTAAATCGTTATTTTGAACGAAGAACAAACGAGTTCCTGGCACTTCTCAGTAGTAACATTTTTCTGAAGCAACTGTAGAGTTACCTAGAGCAGCAAGCAACTTAGTAGATCCATACTAAGTTAAGTTTTGTCGAATTATAAGCAAATTTAAGTTTAAAATGAACTCAAAACTCAACTGCTCCTCACAACTGTCTCTAACAACTCGTTTCATACTTATATACATTATTGGGCTGCCCTTATTTGCAATGTTCTCTTTCAAAATTTGCTAGACGATGAATATAAGTCCGTCATAATTAATTCGGATATCGGGCGCCAGCCCTTGGTGTACTCGCTAAAATCCTCTAAGTATAAAACAAATATGTTAAGGGACGAGTCGAACATTTCTAGTCCGGGAACTTTATCTCCCAATTGCAAGTATAAAACGAGTTATAGGAAACATAAAGGAATCAGAATCAAATACAGATAGAGGAACGCAACGTATAGACAATCAATGCTGTTCATTAAATCTTTCGACAAAAACTAAACAGATACTATTTCAAAGCAAGGAAAATGTCTCAATAATAACAGATTTTTTAAAACAAACTGAAAATAATGAGATGAAAGAATATTCAGCGTGCCTTCAATGCCGAAAAGAGAAGTGGTAGAAAGAAAGTGACACTGTCGGGATAACAGTTAAATCCATATCCCAACATAGAGAAATGAGTGGAGTCGGTACGTAATAAGTCCGTCACAATAATTGTCATTCGAAAAGTTTATACTTTGCCCTATCGGAAGAACAAAGTCACTTTTCCTATGATTATATATGAGAGATTTGACTTTGTTCTTCGGATAGGGCGACTTGTTTAAAACTCCATTACAAACTTGCGTTTGAATTAAATGTCTGAGCAAATACTGTATTACACAAACGCAATTTTGAATACTTTTTCCAAAGCAGGCATAAATAACGGTCTCATAATAAATAGCAACCAACAAACTTTGACAGGACGATATATTTGTATTCAAGGCGGACATTTATTACTCTTGGCATGTCATCTACTTTGCTTTATCAAATTCTTTAAAGTGACAGACTGAATATATTAACCCATCGGGAAATGTGAAAGTTTGATATAACTTAATAATTTAATTCAAATGTTATAATCATAAATTCTGTTTATATATTTATTATAATATAATATTTATAAACGAATTCCACAAAGTAACGCCACTTCTATAAACTATTCAATACAAATTTAAAATACTAGTTACTAAACTCACCATATCACAGCAATTTAATCAAATTATTTCTGTGCTAGATATAGAAAAATTATAAACCAAAAAATATTTTATACTACTTGCAACAATTTACTATTTTTAGCAGTTTATATTTTCATGAAATATTATTTCAATTTATTTCAATCGAAATGGGGATGCAGGATTTTGTATCAAATGTTTTCATGGATTTGTGCAAAATAAATTGTACGTTTATATTTATTCAAATAGTATACAAAGGACATTCTTTAAAATTCCGAGTCAATTACTACATTGTAAAATACATAAGGGTTCTATTTCTTAGGTCAGTTGTGCCTGATTAATATTACGAAATAAAAAAACGTCAATCAAAACACAATTAAACGAAATTTAGTATTTGCTTCGATCTTGACTCTGATTTTAAATTTCAGATGAAAATAGTATAGTACATTTCCAAAACATTTTTGGCTCTCATCCTCACAGCATTAACTTTTTTAAGTGGTTGATTTTGTCAAAATGTTGCAGCACTCCCACGAATTTAATTTCGCGGAATCTCGGTAAAGCTATTACAACGAAGTCGCAAGATTGGGTTCAAGAAGTAACAAATTTGCTACAGTTTTAAATTATTCGCTAAAATTTAATCCCATACTAATATTTCCTATGACGAGCTATAATATTTTTATTTTTGTATTTAATACACACACACACATTTGCAGCGTATAGGCAGTGTCTATATTATAGTACAATTTGATGGTGCATTTATATCGCTAAAGAAATGACTAACTACCTACTAACCTATATTAATTTGTCTTTTAATACACTATTTGTTTGGTGAATTGAGTTGGTCACCATTTTTTGAATTTGATGTTTTCTATTTTTTTTGGTTTAAATCTAGTTATTAGTGAAAATACTGTGAAAAATGAATAATATGCAGTCCGAAATATGTAGTGGTGTGAGTATAGAGAAAATTAAAAATAACACATTTTGTAAACTCTCTTTTGATGAAAAAAGGCAAGTAATTATAAAAGTGCGCCCTATACCGAGTTTACAAATAGTACAAACTAACGTTAGTAATAATTGTAAGTTTAATATAAAACAATACGATACATATAATTGGCTCACTGGTGTATCCACAGCAATCAGTGGTTTTGTTTTATACATATTTGTTACAGTAATAAAATATTTAATACTTAGCCTTACATAAAAGATAGCAGGCCATTTTATTCTACTCGGGTTAAGTAGGGACGATCTACAAGAACCCTTATAAAACAGCTCTACAATGAAGCTTAAAAGAGGTCACTACTTTAGCTATGAAAAGGTTAAAAGAAAAATCTTCTGGCGATTTAAAATGTCTGTGCTTGAAAAGTGGAAACAGACAGTCCATTTGATTTAAATTTGGAGTTCAGTAGTTATATAATTCTGATGTGTAAAACTAACTACAATTATAGGGAAATTATTACTATTGTTATTACATCGCATGCTATTTTAATCAAGTAAAAAAAAATATCTCGACTTCTGACGTGACGATAGATGCCACATATAACTCAAAGACCCAACTGACATAGGTATCTTTAGGTGATGTAATGGCATTACCGTAATGGAGATACTGTTCCGATAAGCTACTTAAATACACTGGTAAATAGACGACCTCAAATGGCTAGCAGGATGCTTTTATATCTAAGCGCTACAAAAGCACCTAGCTTAGAAATCCTTTGAAGTAAAACCGTATGGAATGTATGAGAGCATAGAATATTCTAACTTTTAGTATTGACATAGTAAGATGGAATAACTTCTATTTAATACGATTTCGAGACTTTATAGGTTTTGAAATTGCTTGCACATAATATCAAACTTATTTTCTTAATAATTATTATTAATATATATAAGTAAGTCCATATGAATAGTAAAAATACTATATTCTATTTTTTTTGTCCTTCTTTGACGTCCAAACGAAGCAACGACTCACATATTTATGACTTCTAATATAAAGGACTCATACTTTATTTTTTGTTCATCAGAAGAGGAATAGTAATGTTAGACATAATTAACATAGGCTTAATATCTATGTGTCAAAAACCACGAAGTCACGCGCAGAAACTTATACCAACATTTGAGCTCCTCTTATTTAGTACTGTTTTAAAGAATTATTTAAAATAATATGAATAAATGCTCACAACATTCTACAATTCCTGCTACGAATCTTTATGCGATTATAAAAATATTCGCATAATGAAATGAATGAATGAATGAAAATGGGATAATATAAAATAATTAGAATATAAGAGAATGTGAATACCATTTTATTAATAGACTCGTAGATGTGCGTGGATCGTACCTTTGTGCGACTTCCCTTGGGTCACCAAGGGATCTAGCTATAGTATGTACCTGTCAACGAACAATTGCGCGGTCAGATCTCACGAATGATAAACAGTCTGAGGCCAGATCCCTGGATGGATCATTAATCAGCAGGTTTATCACATTCTTTCTTTCGTAAATTAAAATTACAAAATCAAAACATAGTTTATTACTATAAAGGGTTACATAATACCGTCAGCTAATAAAGGACTATTAAAAACATATAATAAAGGATAGGCCTTAACTGAATACAGAATGTGAAATCCTAATGATTTACTAAATTTTACTAAGTTATAAAAAAAAGGGGAACTGCTACGTAAAAGATAAACTAATACGTAAAACTTCTACGTAAAAGGTAAACTATTGCATTTTATAAAGGCAATATAAATAAACGGTGATGGTATTATCTCCCAATATATTGTATCAGCTAAATACCCTCCTACTAAACCACGACGTAAACGCTCGCCGTAACGGAAACTCTGTAAAATTAAATTCATCGGGGCGATCCCTTTTCTCAACCAAACCCGACACCTCTTAGATGCCGACAAATTATTTACTAGCGACTCTAAAATATTGTAAGAAAGTTAGCTCGTTTGCGAAAGATTCTTGGAACATTATTGAAAATATTTTCCTTATTTATTTCAAGAGGTTTGTATTAGGGTTACGCGAGGAATTTCTATGGAATGATAACTTCGGTACTTCATCTCTGCATCTCTCTGTGTCTTGCAACTTCTTTTAATAATCATTAATTATATGATGATTATTAATTCTTCTTCTTCTTTTTATTCTTTTTGTCTTCTAATTCTTTTTCTTTTTTAAATGACTTGAAGATAATATAATACCATTACATAAAATTGACAAAAATTTGAATTAAAAAATTAAAATTAGTATAAGAGTTATTATTATTATTTAATGACTTAGCATTGACATTATTATTGACATTGTGTTTGCGCTTGCGTTAAGCCTTTATAGGAGGCTTCGTTTGGATAATAAAAAGACTTGTGAATACTGTTGAACTATATTGGTTGCAATTTATAAAAAGGAGTACATAGGTTGCGTTACAAAATTTTGAATAAGATTTTGACAATTGAATTAAAAAACGTATAACGACGTATCGGTGACGTATGTGACGTTTCGCGTAGATGCCCTGAGATTGGTGCTTGTCATCCATATGGCCACAGACGATTATAGGCCGCAACACATTGACTTCCCACTGCTGGACCTTCTATTTCCTTTTCAAGAGAAGGATATGAAATTAGATCCGCTGTTCAAATGCGAATTGTTAGGTTATACATTTACAAGTACTCTCCCGAGATATGCATGTTTCGTTCAAGTTAAAAAAACTTATAGGTGCTTGCCCTGAGTTTGAAGCCTCACTAGTAAAGGTCATATGGTCTCACCGTTCCGATATCACGGCAGTAATTGCATAAATAAATAAATACAAAGTTTGATATAGAGTAACATGAAAATAGGTTTCTATAAGGTTAAGACGAGCTTAAGGTCAACACGGCTATCTTCTTGAGTTGTGGCTTGTTGTTATTATAACTATCATCAGATTTAGTAGTTGCCAACGTTATTGAACGAACTCAAAATAAACCTATCCTATTTTTTGGAATGTTGCTATATCAGAAATATATTATTGGATCAGCTCAGTGGTAATATATAACATAGTCATAAAATGTTGTTGTATACTAGTGGTCCGGCCATGCTTTACTCTGCTGTCTGGTTTCGATCTCCTTTTGAAACAACTGTTAACAAAACTGTTATTGAAAGTTACAAAATCACCATCAAACTTTACATGAGTATGCGCTGGCTCAATCTAAAGATTGTCTAAAACATTCATTAGAATCGAACCAGCCATCTGTCTATAAGGAACATAGGTACATACTTTTTTTTTTCTATATAAAGTAGCAGCCTGTTACAATCCCACTGCTGGGAATAGGCCTCCTCTCTCCGTTTCTGGAGAGAAGGGTTGGGACTAAGACCTACCACGCTGCTCCAATGCGGATTGGTAGGTTACACATATCTCCAGAATTCTCTAGAGATATGTAGGTTTCCTCACGATGTTTTCTTTCACCGAAAAGCGTGTGATAAATTGCAATTATCAATTAGACACATGAGTTTTAATAGAAAAACTCATTGGTGCCTGCTCGGGTTTGAACTCGTGTTCCCCTCGAAAGAGTCGCACGGTCTCACCGCTAAGCTATCACAGCTGTATTTTTCTATATATAAGATGACTAATTATGCAAGATGTAAACAAGTGCTTCAAGAGAAGCAAAAGTTTTTAACCAGAAACATACGCACGAGGCAAAATTGTAAAATGTGGGGATTTGGTGACGTCAATGATAACAAAACTTTTGATGGCCAGCTACAAACGCGCTGCACATATGAGTAAACCAGTTTTAGCTAGAAACGTGAAGTAAAACGTAATGTTACTACTATAATATAGACTCTTGACTTCCTGCCAACATATACTACCGAAACTGGACTTATTATTGTAATAGTTTACAACTCTACTACTAGCTTAGTAAAAGTCCTCTTACCGAGCCAGCAAGAACCTCGGCAGTTGTTCTTTTCAAAATATAATTCTTATGATTAGTTAGATTTTGTCATTGGTGTCTTGTATTAGATTAAAGAGTAGAATTCTTATCATCTATGTAACCTTTAAAAGTAAAGTAGTAGGCTTTCTGTATCAGCCTCCTTTTAATAGTTTTTTAAAAGGCTGTATCGACAAAACGAAAATTGATTGCGGAATTTCTATTCGTTATATTCGTAACCTAGATTACTTTCTCTTTTCATTATAGAAATTTTCCTATTTCTTTCTAACGAGAGCAACTTTCGTTCGAGTCCGTAGGACGAGTCCATTGCCAACAGCTAACTCCGAACTACGACAATAATTTTGGTTCTGTGCCAAATTATCTCGTTGTAGAGTATGTATTCCTATCAGAAGTACCATATAAATCTTTATTAAGTATCTCTCGCCAATGTCCATATATCAGCACTCTAATTCATAGGTACGGCGCACTATTTGATTTCCTTTCTATTTTTAGTAACTATCGCCCAGCAAATGATATATGTATATTCAAACATTCATTGAATGCATTCCTCGCATCCAAAATGACTTTAGGGTAAAAAAAATGATAGAATGTCTTGAGATTATCCCTCAAGATAAGTTTGGTACGTCCCTTGAGTCTGTTCCGTAAATATTATTGCTATTACTTTTTTGTCGCGTAAATATTTTATTTTTAAGCAAAAAGGTAAACCATTTCGTGTAAGAAATTAGAAGACAAACGTAAACAATTCACATTTAATTTATTCTTATTTAAGGTATTGCAACCCTAATTATATACATATATACCCGCCGTGTGGTATCCGGCTGAGTAGAAAAGACCAACCCCATTTCTTACCGAGGTGTCGTTTAAGACGATTAAGGTACTCGTAAATTGATGTCAGGCAGGCGGCCGGTTGTAACACGCAGTTTGTTAAAAGATACGAAATTTTAGCTCTTAGCATGAATATACATAATTACATAATATAATAATTATATGCCCTTTTCAAAGCAAATACAGTAAAGTAACTAATCAAATGAAAGGTTTTATTTAATCTTTATAATATATCTTTATAAAAACAGTTAAAATTAAAATGAAATACAATAGTAATTTATACAACAAAAAAATGATATGTGTAGATTATATAAAATAAGAAGCATATTTAATTTCATAAACACGAGTATACGGTAAGACGATACATTCAAGAAAACTTAGTCTTATGATAGAAATCTAAAAAAAGAGAGATTTTCCTTACGTGTTGATATGTACTAGTCAAGTCGCAATGTGAACTGGTTTCGAAACTCGGAACTTAATTTTTTTAGCTTCAATAAAACAAATAGATAATATTCACAAATAAATACAAAATCATAGTTAAGATCCTAATTTCTAAGAACTAGACGAAGATTGATAATTATAACGAAGGCAAAATTTCCTTGCGTTATTTTTTGTGGGTTTGTCCTTAATCAATATCTGTCACTCATGTTGGACGAGAAGGCATTAAAGCAATTTATATAATATATATAATATGTATAGGAAGATAAGTCAAATGTTTCCCGTTGCTAATCACTATTTATACAGAGAAAAGTTATAATTACAACTAAGATTAATATTCACATAAAAGTTTTACAACTGTTATAAGGTACCTATGAATGATTTAACAGATAATATAAAAGATATTTACTCAAAATATTTTTTATAGAAAAAATCATGATTCAACGTAAAAATGTTAATATTATATGACGCTTTGTATAGTTTTTTATGTGTTTTAAAACAGGTGCTTATTACAATAATTAACAATCTTCATGACTTTTATGACTATGATATACAACTATATTATGAAATCGTTCATTATCAAAAATTTAATTATTACTAATATCATGCGTTTTCATACTTATATTTGAGCTTTAATAGACATTATCGACATAAATCTGAAATAATTAAAAAAAGGTTATATACTTTGGGGCGACAATTCGCAGAAATTGTTTTGCTGAAGAAAGTTTCTTAGTAGTAGAACAATAAGCAGATCAAATTTGTTATGCCCGTTCAAAGGTAAATACTGTCCATGATAACCTGTATATGAGATTATATAAATAAAAAGCAAACTAAAGCAAATTTAAAACTATATTGGTACAAGGTAACCGATCATTTAATTTTTAATTACCCGCATTAAATTGTATAGATGTGAAAAACCCAGATGCTTGTAATGCGTCAAAAGTACGTATCAGGTTAGATCAGTGGAATGAATACAGTAAGTACAATAAATTTCACAGACAGACAAATTTTGGAGACTTTGTTTTATTATATGTAAAAATATAGCTCAGCCTGTTGCATAATATCTATTTGTGTTCATATGTATGCCAAAAATTAGAAAAATAAAGCTATCATGTCCTAAATTTTGCATGTTTGTAGCTTACGCTCCAGCCGTAGAAGAGAAACTTTGAATGCGAAAAGCAAGTTATATATTCAGGTGTCTTACCATCGGAGAAACAAAACAGATCACAATATCCATACATATTAAGCACCTTTGTGATTTTGTATTGGAACCTGCTTCCTTATAATACTTCTGTTATGGAGCGAAACGAATGTTGATAATTGACGTGTTATGGTTAAGTTCTAGTTCCAATTCGAACCTTAATATTTAACGCGAACTTAAAACACAAGAAAGATAAAATGGACAGAAACCCGACTCGGAGAGAGCAGCTGTGACAGATGCAAAGTGCAATTGTAGTTATGAAAATGCAAATCCTTTTCCACGGACTTACTATTCCTAGTATGTTTCACTTACCGTAAAAAAGTGAAGTTAAATAAAATGGTCATTTCTTTATTATTAATTGTCTAAAAATTGTAATAAATTATGTGTTTACATCGCGTGTAATTAACACGTAGACGTAGCCACACTCAGTTCTATGCGGTTTTTTTACCATAGTTCGTCCTCAATACATATTGTAATCAATAATTAGTTCTCTGGAACCTTAACACGGCCCAAACGCAATGCCAAAATCAAAGCCTCGCTCATACTCCTCTTACGACAAGTATAATGGTATATATATTAGTCAACATCTACCAAGATATGTTATCGATTTTTCATAAAACCGAAACCACTTCCAAGGTTCACGAGACATTTGCTACTTTAGAAAAAAAAAGATTCTAATTCGAATGACGAAAAAAATTACAGACGAAGAGAATAACGGACGCAATATGTAAATATTTTCGGTTTTATATTATAATCAAGGCATGAGAGTTGTAAAAGATTATTATCACATTAAAAATATACCGTGCGCTTTCCATTAGACTCAACTCACTCAAATTTTATTGCGAGATCTCACTCAATTCAGTTCAATGTCAGTTCAGGTCCTTAAAATTAGTAAATCATGTTGAGTATAAAAACGTATATGACGCTCAGAAATATATAGATTAAATAATAGCTAAGTAAATCATAGAATAGAACGTAAATCAATATATGTCTTTAGTATGAAAAAAACGAATTAAAATTGTTTTCTGTGAACTAACTGATCACGTAAAACAACGTTTTTACTGTTTGTACTTAATTACGCTAAGCCATTTTTGACGAGAAAAATCGCTCTTGTTTAAGTTTAATCCTCTTATTACGCAAGGTCCGGCGCGACGTGTTGGGTTACATTCTTTATTTATTTTGAACATTCATACACAGTGATACCCTTACATGTATCTAATCTGTACTGTTATTGAATATCTTTTATAGAATGATTATTTTTTTCATGCAAGAATTGTAATACACAGTATTCAGTATTCAGTGCCTATATGAATAATGTAACTGAAAAATTGGCAAAATGAATATTTTTCTCACTTTTTCGCGCGGTCTAGACAATCAGTTGCCTATGAACTATATCAATTCATTTACTAAAGGTCTGCCAAGATTATATTATCTTCTAACGCAAGAACTCTTAATGTAAGATTCGATTTAATGAAAGAGTTTATGTACACCGACTATGGCCACTTTTTATTCTATCGGGTTAGCCCGACTGTTTACCAGGGGATCTGGAATTCCTGGGATATATGTATTCCTTTTGGGTTAATGCCATTCCATTTCACGTGGGAGCAACCTAAAAGGTATATGCTCTAATCATTCTCTCCAAGAAAAAAATAAAGTCTTAGCTTATAGTAATAGACTCATAAGTGACGAATGTAAGTTAAACCAACCATAAAAACACCAAAATACCGAAAAAATCTATACCAAAAGTCTTTGTTAAATAATAATGCAGAAAATGCAACGTCAAACTAGCTTTAGTAATTGTAGCAGGTGCAAATATATTTATTAGTCACGGCCGCCATTTAGTAGTGCGCATTTATAGGTACAAGCGAACTTCCGGCGCTAGTTTCACAAAGTGCTCGAACGTGAACAAAGAGCGATGCGACTAATTGTTGATTTGTAACATTATTTGCTCTACGGGGAGTTCATCTATGCTGAACATGTGACACTGACGTTTCAAATTTTAAAAAGTTTCAACTTAACTGTTAAGTTGCTATACGAAAAAAAAATCTTAAAGAATCTAAATAAATAAAACTTATTCATTATATTTTTTATTAAAAAAATAATAATCTAAAATCTAATCAAAAACTAAAAAACATATTTTAAAAAACCTAATTAAAAAATAAAAATTACATACCTACTTACCTTACCATACTAAAAATCTTAAATATAAAAGTAACAGCCTGTTACTATGCCCACTGCTGGGCTAAGGCCTTCCTCTCTCCATTTTTGGACAGAAGGATTGGAGCTAAGACCTACCACGCTGCTCCAATGCGGATTGGTAGGTTACACATATCTCCAGAATTCTCTAGAGATATGCAGGTTTCCTCACGATGTTTTCCTTCACCGAAAAGCGTGTGATAATACATTCGCGAGTCACCTAACGTTCGGCAGAATCATCGGCACTCTGACTGACTACCTACTTTCAAAAACGTACAGTTGTAATCCTGTTAAAATTTTATTCAAATTGCTTTTTCAAGGGTTTCAAAGTAAAATAAATCATTAGATCTACTCTATCTAGATCTAATCATCTATCTATTTTATATTATAAAATTAAAACTGTGTTGCAAAAAAAGTGCAACGAATTTACCCCGACTTTGGGTGAGTGTTTTTATTCAAAAAAAGCATTAGCTAAATAACTGTGTATTTCGTAGTTCTAAAATGATAATCTTGTAGTATATTTTATTTCTAGTGTAATTTAGGATAATTATTTATGTATTTTGCTAAATTTTCTGTAGTAACGGTATTAGTTTAAATTGACCGTTATAAGTAACTGTATAATTTAACTTTTTCTTTGTATAACTCACTGCATCATTGATCACTACTCAATTCTTTTATAACGCCCCTGCCATTCTGCTGACCCATACCTTCTAGAAAGATGATCAATGTTGCAGTCTAAGTTTGAAAAACGGAATCCTCTAAAACTCCGCAATAACTCGCTTTCAGGGTTCCTTCCTTCCTTCCTTCGTTCGTGCGTTCGTTCTTTCCTTCGAACTATCGTCTGCAGTACCTGCTACCTGTACCGGCTACCTGCGACGTCTACCACGAGCGTTTGCCCCGGCTTCTCTTCCCACTGCAACGATCCTGAGCGACACTACGGAAGGCGTCACGGCAGCAAACAAAACAGGGCAGTGGCACTAAAGAACTTTTCGGAATTCTTTTCGGATACTGTGTAGTATATAAACCTTACGACCCTGCTCTCCGCGGTTTTTATTCTTATGCCTAATTATTAATTAAACTAATTCTAAATTTTAAATCTATTAGTGTCTTTTCGTAAATAAAAGTTCTCCTTACAACGTCCTTCTTTCTCTTTCTTCTTCTTTCTTTTTTGTCGACGCGTATTTACTAAATAAAAACGCGAGCGCGACAAACATTATAAATACCTCAATTTTACCTGGAAATCATATGAATACAACCTACAGTTCAACTAAACGAAGACTAAGATTTACAGAAATTAAAAGAACTTATTATAACTCCGCTCCATACGTGAGTAACTTAACAAGTCCAAAACGCACTCTTTTCAGATCAGCCATAAATATGTTTCGGTTTAGTATACGTTTAAGTGAGTTATTTAAATATTTACATGTTTTTATGTGCGATATAAAAGTCTTATCGACATTACTGTAATATCCACTATATAAAGTAGGCTATCGTAATGTCTATTATGATTAAACATATAAAAGGGCGTAAGTCGACTTATCGACATATTCACTCCTGGAATTATAGTAAGTAATATTGTACGGTCACGTTAAAGTTATCTATTCATTTATTCTGCTCAAGTAGTGGGAGATATTTAGTGCTCAATCCTATTAATACCTGGTTCTTAGATCATTGAAACTCTGACCAAAAAATCATTTATTTAAAATTATGTATAACATTGTTTGAACTGCAGACTATCTGTAACCATTATATCTATACTTATTATAATACGAAGTCCTTAATTGTTGCAACCTATTTTTCATAATTAATTGTTTTATTGCTCGGAATATTAAAAAAGGAAATATTCAAACCCAAACTATTGAAAGTTCGTTTTTACACAGATTTAACTTCGCGAGGGTGTCGGTCGGTAGGGTATAACAACGCCATCGATATAAATAATACTTTATCGTTGAAAAAACAAATTAAAGTTTTTCTCTCCTAGGCAAGAACGGGACGTGGGGAGCTTTAGAACAAGAACTAAGAGTGCTTTGATAAATGTGGGCTTGCGAAAATTCTATATAAAATACCCGTGTATGCGAAAAACTTTGCTGCTGTATAAATTTGTAATTTACATTTGCGGCTAACACACGTTTGTGTCTGACAACAGCGTTATATACTCGTATATATATTTAAGTAGGACGCGGTCTCACATGGGTAAATCTGGGCTGAGCGTTGCGGAATCCGACATAATATCAAAGAGCGACGCGATAAACAATTGTGACAACTACATTATCGCAATTACCGGCTTAGTGAGTGTGCAAAATATGTAAACGAGCTAATAAATACACAAATTTGCGGGACGACAAGTAGAATTATGAATAAATATAGTTAAAAAAATTAAAAAACACACTTTGTAGCCTTTTTGTATACATATCGAGCAACCTACGCATTTTTCATTTTTTAGTTCCATGTGCTAAAAAGTGTGCTAAAAAAAGTATTTATTTCAAAGTGGTTCTTAATTCCTGTGTAATCTCTCTATACATATCATAAAACATTGTCCTCAAAAGCTGTCTGTATGTAATCCATTTTATCAAAATCTACTAAACCGATTTTTTATGGTTTTTACTAAAAGGTAGTGCAATTTTACTTGAAGATTTAGGATAACAGTGCACGATAGTAAATTGTGTTTAAGAGATCGCGCGGTTGTAAAAAAAAACTCGCCTTTAGTCTCGTAGAAACTAAGTTAAGAGAGAGTAAATTAGAGACACACTAAAGTAATGGACTAAAAAATTGTGGTTCTACAAAAATATTGTAAAAAATTTCGCGGTAGCATGTATCTAATGTGCATCTGACTAATATGTATCTATTATGTATCTTTTATTATGTATCTATATGTATGTAGATTTTGCCTGCTTCATACACATTGGCTTTGCATGCATTCGCTTAACCCGTGCGGATTATAGCAAAGTAGTTAGTTCTGTTATATTGCTTGTATTATGTATCTCTTTCGGTTGACTCACAATAACTATAAAAATAGTTAACCAAAAGTTCAAAATTGTCAAATGTTCAAAATTTATTTCAGAAAAATATTGTGACATTGATTACCACTGGCACAACTGGTTTTAAAAAATAACACATGAACTTATCTTAACGCGCTCGCATAAAGAAAGCTTGAAAAAATGACGGTCGATTATACAATAATACGTTCTTTGGTTTTATTTGCAACTCCTCTTTTACTTCGTTTGAATAAACTCTAACTTTGGCTGAAGTCAAACGAAAACTTACAATATACAATAATTTCCGAAGAAAGCACAGTCCATCTATATTTATGTATACTTGAAATGTCATTGTTAAGGTAGTATGGAAACTTCAATATAAAACTCGTTGCAAAAAAAAATCTCTCGAAGAATTTATCTGAACTTTCTTATGGAATCAATATATGATAGTAGTCATCATTCTCGCGAACATCTTGTGCGATCTGCACAACATGTTTTAAAAACTACTCGACCAACTCAAAGTCAAAGACAACTTTCCTTAGTCGCCTTTTACGACGCCTGGGTAAGAAATAAGGGTGGTCTATTCAACTCAACCAGATATCACACGGCCATATAGTAAATGATATTTAATAATACTAAAGCGTATTTGAATAGCTTCCTAAATAAAACATGCACAATATTAAAGTCTGCGAAAAACTATTACTAAATACCTTATTATAAATCCTCAACCCGTTGATAATTGAATGGACTTATAACAACGTAATTTTAAACGTAATAGAGGGGAGGGTATTGGTGGGAGTTGAACTATTTAAGACTGCTTGTATGGGTAGCGCGGTGAATTACGATTTTTGTCGTGAAGCCTATCCTCCTGATGATGCTTCGGTTTCGGGGCGAAACGATCGTCGAGATTGTGGTGGTGGGTGTGTGTGCTGCTTTTGTGTTCGTTGTTGCTGGTGAATTGCGCCTTGGGGTGCATGTGGTGGCTGGTCCTGCATGTATAAGGTGCGTAGATTTTGCCTGCTTCATACACATTGGCTTTGCATGCATTCACTTAACCCGTGTGGATTATAGCAAAGTAGTTAGTTCTGTTATATTGCTTGTAATATGGAATTCCGCAAAGTAACGCCTGCTTCTATAAATCGTAATTTTAAAACTAAAACCCGTCGTATAATTAATCAAAATAGTATTTAATTCGAATTACCACGCTTTAATTAAAATCGCTGCCACTGACGATACTGACAGCGCAATTATGTTTTCCTATAGACACCGAACACCAGTTATGTTCAAGCCCAATTACACCAGTCACTACAAATTGCCTACCTGCCCAGTATGCTTCCCTTAGCTTTAACACGCATGGAATATTGATCTACATATACCTACTGTTTGCTATATTTTTTAATAATATAAAATAATATAATAATAAAGTTTTTTATTTTTTAGCAACATATGCTCATCATGTTAGTAACAGACTTATAACTATGTTAGTAACAAATATACACAAAATATACACGAACAAATACAATACAAGCAAATGCAAATAAACACAAAGAAACACAAACAAAAACACAATTCAGTTTATCCTACTATCGCACTAATATCTTCATAAATCGTGCATATATGGGCGACTCCATTTTACACACTAACGTACTTAGGATACTGTTAGAGCTCGAGCGAAGTCTTGCTAGCAAGGAAACAGTCTTTTTCCTTAAGATGGTGTGAAAATCGTATGTTCGCGCTACAGCAAACAAACTAGAGGCTGAGCAAAACCTCGGCAAGCCCAACAGTATCCTACATCCGTTATTGTATTGCACTCTTAGTGTATCTATGGCATGATTTATAGAAGCAGGCGTTACTTTGCGGAATTTCTATATTACAGGCACTATAACAAAACTACTTCGCTATAATCCGCACGGGTTGCACCCAGCTATGGCAACTTTGGAGTATATGAACCACAGATTAGCTGTGTTCTGTTTGGCAGTACGCTTTAAAGAGAGTAAGTTTAGCTTCCACACATTTTAAATATCTTGCTAATATTATTTGAAATGAATTATTCAATTCAAATAATTGTGTTTTTTATATACAAAATTTACATTAGTTTTTTTTATGCCTGAGTCAGCACAGTAGATGCCAAATCCAGAGCTTTCACCAAAGCAATCCTATTTAACTACGTTTGAAAAAGATCTTTTGTGCTATAATTTCCGATTAGAGACAATCTTAAATGCTAAAAGTAGTATTATCTGAGTTCTAATCCTTATGTATGCTGTATTCATCAAACGCATGCACTACAATCCTCACCTCTCTACACTGGGACTGCATATATTCACACCACAATCTCAACAATGTTTTTAATTTCGTAAACGAAGCATTATTAGGAGATGCACCCGACAAAATTGCAAACTAAACATTATTATAATAAAGTTAGTAAAGCAATTAATGTAAAGGAATAAATAAGTTAGTAATTTAATTAATATTTTAAAGTATATTTTTTAATAATTTAGCAAGCAATTATTCGATTGCTAGATTTTATTTGAGAAACGTGAAATTTTATGAGAGTTATAGGAAGATATACAATAAAAAAAATTCAATATTTATATAGTCTTTGCGAGCACTTTGATTTTTGTCAATTTCTTCAGCTCTTTACTCAAGGTATAATTGTAAGCTGATCTTTTCAAAGCTTATTATGAAGTGATCTACAAATTTATGAATACCAAGCAGCTGCTTAGACATATCGTATATATGGGCAGCCAGCCTTTCGCGTGATAAAATAAACTTATATTCAATTTATGTTTAATTTTTTAAATATTAATGTTAAAAATTGTAACTATTATATGATAAATATTATTATTACATGAAATTAATTATAATAGCATAAAATGATTTTTATCTATATGTTTATTGTAATATTAATTTACGTAACTAAATGTTTAATTAAGTAACAAATACACATTGGCTTTGCATGCATTCACTTAACCCGTGCGGATTATAGCAAAGTAGTTAGTTCTGTTATATTGCTTGTAGTATGGAATTCCGCAAAGTAACGCCTGCTTCTATAAATCATTTAAATCAAGTAACAAAATGTTTTTTTTAATTAAGCAACTCGTCTTGAGAAAACGCTATGACGTAAGAGGGAAAAATGGTGGGATGGTTAGTTGCTTATTATTTAAAACTGCTTGCTATTAGATAGGCATCATTTTTACATTAAGTCGTTGTTACTCTGCCCGAATAAGGTTTAAAAGGTGATGTGATATTAATAAAAGTGAATTTTTATTGCTATAAGTTTCTTTCTATATCCATCTAATAAGTAAATATGGATAATAAAGACTGTGTCGATGGAACTGCGCCGACATATACTATGCCAATTGTTTACTATACTGGTTAAGTTTCGCAGTGGTATAAAAATAATTAATTTTAGAAATAATTAATGTATGGGACAATTACTTAGTAATTGTTAAATAATAAGAAAATGTTGACCCTCGGCGGGAATACAACCCGCGACTCGTGGAGCTAAGTGGCAGCTCGTCACGGCCACCTGCGCCAATGGGCCAGTCAACTTTTGCTATTTGTCCACATTAAAAAGTCAGGGCAGCGAGTAAACTTGAATCGCAAAGTTTGCAAACACGATTACTTTAAGCCTCGCGTGTACATGACTTGCTATGAAAACTAAAGAGAAAATAGAAAATTTTATTTTCTTACTGAAGCTTTGCATTAAGTTTTATTTCATTTAATTAGGCAGTGCATCCTTTAAGTATAATATGAATAACAAACAAAATGATACGCATATAACCCTTGGAAATACAAAGCCCTGATTTTCACAATTTAATTAAAGGGTAAAAGGTAAATTCTGTTCGGTGTTTTTCATATTTTGTATTCGAGGTTCGTTTTGCTTTAACGAACTTTTTTTTTGTTTTCGTGGTTGTTTTTCCACATCTCAACTGGTAAAGTGAGAGATCCATAGATAAAAGTAAGTAAACTATTGACATGTAATTATCCTACTGCTGCAAAGTCTCTTCTTGTCTTTTTTGCGTTGCGTTGCGCCAAGTTGACCAACGCCTAGGTAGGTAACATATATCCTAGGAATCCTCTAGAGAGATTTAGGTTTCTTCGTATTTTATTTGATTAAAAGTCCGTGATAAATTGTAAACATCAATTAGGCGCATATGTTTTTGGAGAAAATTGGATCCTGCCTGGGGTTTGAGCCTTTAATCCCTGATGACAGTCACACGTTGTTTAACTGTCACGGCTTTTTGCATTATACCGATATCTTTATTTTTTGCATTACTCACGGATAAACGGATCTAAAAATGATGGCAAATGTAGAAAAATATGCCAAACTTTTCACATTAAACCGAAGCCTCAGAGAGGCTTCACTATTATCCTTTCAATATTAATTCAAAACAACGCCTAGCCATGAGAATTTTCTGAACTATGAACCTGAAGAGATAAAAAAATAATGTACTTTATATTATGACTTATATAAACTTTTATCTCGGCCCCAATTAAACCAGCGCGTATAAGGTCAAATTGCCCGTAAAGAAAAATTTATCGCTAAGTGAGTTTATCTCTATGTAAAGGAATAAGTAAAAATTCACTCAGAGTGTTACAGGATTGAAATTTATTTGATTATCGTAAGACAATCTGTACTGGCCTCATACTTGCATACTTTATGTACTCTATTGATATAGAACCGGTATGATGCAATTGAGTACAAGGTGTCCATTCAAGTTCCAGAAATTTACCTACTCGAAGCTCTGGCGATAAACTGATGGTGGGATACTCTGACCAACTAGCTATTTACACTCTCCAATAATAAATAAAAGCGAAACTAAAGTGAAATATAAAAATATATATATATGAGACGCTTATACACACGTTCGTTCATCCCCAAAGTAATTTAATACTTGTGTTATGGGTGACGGACAACTGTTAGATATACTACATATATAATTTTAAATACATACTTAAATACAAATATACACCCAGGCTCGAAAAACCAATAAATTCTTTATAGAAAATGTTGGTTCTCGGCGGGAATCGAACCCGCGACCCAACTGAAGGTTGAAGGCCAAACGATGCTACTGAAGGCAGGGTCACTAACGACTGCGCCAAGGGGCCAGTAAAAGTGCAAAAGAACCAGCACTGTGATCACCAAATTAAGCCAGTATGGTGATAAATCATACCCTTCAGGGATTCCGAACATCCATAACACAGGCCCGATAGATCATTCGTTGAGAGGTCCAAAGCAAAAATTATAAGGGAGACGTACTCGTATTAAAGCGACTCAATGTGCAAATACAAAAATTGGTGTGTTTCAGAATGTGATATTCGTATGTATTTCGCCCACTCCGGCCGGTGTTGCGATAAAATATATTATGAACTAACGTAAAAAATCCTGTCAACTATATAATTTTACGACTTTTTAAGTAATGTTATAACTTGATTCTTGCTCTTATAAAGAGTCTCAGTGTTGCTGAGCAAGTAGTGAAACCATTTTTATATCAGGAAAACCATTATAGGTAATCGCCGCCTGACGGGGACAGACGGCGGGTATATCGGACTCTCACCGACTCAAACCTGCTAGACCTCCGCAACGCTACTGGTGGCGAGGACGGGGTAACGTGGTGCATATTGACCCCGTCCCAGCCAGCATGAGCTATGTAGCTCGAAGAGCTCCACCTCCGGGTCGGGGATTAGGGTGACACAGATTAGGGTTACAAAGATTCGACTTCTCGGATCCGCTCTGCCACCTCCTTTCGCGAAATAACGTCCTCGCAAAACGCCCTGTCTACCATGGCGTGAACCGCGTTTAGCTATGCCCGAAGAACCGCTCAAGCTGGAAAGTCCGCGAGCGTGTGCTGCACTGAAGACATCAATGATGAAAAGTAACCCAACGTGGTCAAATCAGAAAAGAATAAATCCATAAATGATACGTGGGTTAGCCATAGGACAACTTGTTCATAAATGATTAAGCTTGCCGATAGTTACATTATATCATTCTCAATCAATCAATCAATCAAAATATTCTTTATTCAAGTAAACTTGTAAACAAGTGCTTTTGAATCGTCAACTTTACTGCTGGTTCGGAAAGCTGTTCCTGCCGAGAAGAGCCAGCAAGAAACTCGGCGGTTGCTCTTTTTAAAATATAAATCTTAGAACTAGTTACATTTATTTATTACTGTCTTGTACAGGGTAGAAGTGCACCTATATCCACACATCCTTATCATCTAAGTAATCTTCAACAGTATAGTAGGCTTTCTGTATCAGCCTCTTTTTAACAGTGTTTTTAAACTGCTGTAATGGCATGACCAAAATTGATTTCGGAATTTTATTATAGAATCTTATACCAAACCCACAAACGATTTACGTACTTTTGCTAGGCGCAAAGCAGGAGTCGCAAGCTTATGTCGGTTCCTACTTTATCTATTATATACATCACCTATCGTTTTATAATTCTTTATATTTTTATGTACAAAAATTACGTTATTTAAAATAAACTGTGAAGCAAATGTTAGAATACCTGTTTCTTATGGTTATATGACAATAACTGAGTCGCCAAAGCCAGGTGAGTTTGTAGATTGGCGAGACAGCTTAGGAGTAGTTTACAACTCACTAACGAGGTGCAAGTAACATTATTAAGTGTAATGTTAACAATTAGGTTTCTGTGTCCATAATTACTTTGACGTGGGGTCAGGAACATACTCTTATGAATAATATTATGAACTCTTAACACATCAGACTAAATCTAATTCTACTTAAAATAGCGTTTTATTTAATAACAGACTTAATTATTTCATTTAAACTGAATCTTTAAAAAGTTCTACCAAGGAAATAAAATAGTTCATTACGTTTCATAGCCATAATATAATATACTAATATTATAAAAAAAATGTCTCTGTCTGCTGTTCTGTATGCCTATTATGCTTTCACGGCTAATCCGCTACTGTAAAATCCTGGTTTAATGATATAAATGAAAAAAATCCCATTGTACCTATGGAAAATAGAAACTTTGGAAAGTTGCGGGTACTTGATAATAGTTATTATTGTTATTAATATTACCTACCCTTAATTCTGTTTGAAATTGCAATATTTTTTGTTATTTGTAAGACCGTAATAGACTTTGTTAAACTTTTCACATTAATTAAAACAAGTCTGAACAAACAATGTTGGCTACCAATTGTTATGTATTACATAGGTACGTATGTTTCAGTTTGCTTTTATCTGTTATTCAGTACTTATTATTAGTACTTTAAATTAATGTAACTTTAATAATGCTAGTAAGAATGGTTAGATATTATAACTTAATGAATTTACACAGTCCTGAAATTTTTTTAAAAATATATTTTTTTTCATTTTTCTCCTTCTCTATCATGAGATCTATGAAAGATAACAAAAAAGTTTTAACTTACCGATCATTCTGTCTGCCGAAAGACTCCGGGAACCACCAATTATATAATAGTTTTAAAGTTTTATCACTTTGGTAATTCGCAAAAATAGTGTGCTAAAATTAATATCGCAAATAAAATATTAATAAGAAAAATAATAATAGACAAAGAACATTTTAATTAAGTAAACGTTAGACAAAGAGTAGAGGAAAATAGCGAAGATTTAAGAGGGAAGTGCACTTTACAAATGCCCCGAAACGACTGAGTCTTATCCGGGGTGGCTTTTTCCATTTTCGACCATCCACTGTACATTTCATCCCCTCATGACGCGTGCTTTGAATTTTTTATTACAACGCCATCTGCTGATAGTTCAGCAAACTGCTACTCGCGCGTTTTTCGCAGTACATAATTTTTTAGTTTACTCATAGATGGCACTAGTAGTTCTACTTACATCTTTTTCCTTTGTTAAATGTTTCTTACAGTTATTACATTTGGCAACACTAGATAGCGTAGCCTTATTTGACTACCCTTTAAGGTTTAACACGATAAAAACGACCTAATAATATCAATGATTTTTTTATATATGATTTGATTAAATGTACATGTTTCCTGGTGACCTGACTGACTAATAACTAATAACACAAAGCTGAGACAGCGACTAATAATATTCTTAAATAAAAAATTTAAAATCGACTTATATTGTTTTAGATCACCTATTTTATTTCATTTAGGTAGTAAACACTGCCAATCAACTTCAATTCATTTTCGTTATTTTTTTAATTTTTTATTGCACATTTATATCTTATAAAAGTACAAAAGGCAAACTTTACGCTAAGTTAGGCGTTCTCTGCCAGTCAGCCTTAGGGTCAGACCGAAAAATCCAATAGGTGCGGTAAGCAAATTATGAAATGAAAATCAATTAAGTGTAGCGTAATTGATTTGGCGTAATTGTAAAATTTGAAGTTTACCAAGTAATACATAAGATAAGAAAAAACTATATACTAAACAAAAAAAAGGTGTAACAATACACATAGCGATTTAAAAAAAGATTATTATTATTAATTGTTATAGTGAGGTTTTCTTAAGATAAAATTTTACAAAAATATACGCAAATTGCACATTGTTATATGTTATATCCAATAATAATAAATATTTCAACAAAAATTACTCTTTTCTAAACTTTAAAGTTGCAGTGGAGGCAAATTATTGTTATTACCCATTAAAATTTTACAATGACGAGTGTAAGATTTGACTCATAATTTAACATTAGTACAAGATATCATCACATCTTCCTGTGATTATCCCACTCTAAGTGCGATCAGACCAATCTGGGGTGAATGAATGTTTCTATAATATTAGTTAAATGTAAATTCAGAGAAAACATTTTTAGCTAGTCCATACAATATTACAAATATGATACATGTATGAATGAGTGTTCTAAATTATATCATATTTTCATCATCATATTGTCGTCTTCTCGTGTCTTTTCTATCAGATAGTCATCATTTGTTAACTAAAAAGGGAGTCTAATATGATAAGTGTGTAACAACCTCTGCTATTTCGTAAAAAAAGCAGCGTGCGCGGAATGCGGCCAACCGACACCGTACGGCTTGCAAACCTATGATACGGTGAGAACAAAGATCATTTTTCATAAGAACTACCTATGCTATAGTAGATTTTAAATTTCGCGATTCATACTTAGTCTTATATAACAATATTGATTACATTGATAAAATCGAGTTACCTTTATATTAGGTCCGACGTTTCCGCAGAGTTGCATTCGCCCTAGTCACCAACTGACTATGCTGTCAATATGCTCTTTGCAATTACGGCTATCACAGATCGGATCTAGTATGATAAGAAGCATTGCCAGGATTGCAAAGGACTGTGAGTATGTAAGCTCTACATTGACATAAAAGATGCATACATGCTTAACTTCAACTTCCTTAGAAGATTTGGATTTAACTTCGCTATATGAAATTATGAGAAAAAACGCTTAAACAGATCATTGGAGATGGATTTTCATGCTTTACTGAGTTTTTTTGAACTATGTTCTCCACCCATTGACACTTTAACTTCGCAACACAACGTGCTACGAAAAACATTTGTTTTAAAAATTCTTCAATGCTAGTAGCAAAGAAATTTATTTTATTTATTATCTTCTTAAGATTCATTCTTAATTAATTAATACCCTACTTTCTACTTAACGGATAAGTTTCTCAACGTTCTTATTTTTTTTGTCATCGAATTTAAACATAATTATCGTTATAATATTATAAAGCCAAAATTGAATTTGCCAACATGGATTGGTCAGATATTTGTACCATAAAAATGTCGTCAATGGTTTGACGGATTTAGCGTCTAGGTAGGTCTAGACCTGAATATAGCTTCTTATTAATACGGATACCAGACAAAACGAAAGAAAGAACTCGATTTTTAATTAATGCGTAGTGCACAAAAAAAAATAGCAGTCTTACTATCCCTATGCTCGGAAAGACCAACGACGCTGCTCCAATGCATATTGACAGATTAAACATATTTTAGGTATTCTCTTGAGATATGCCAAACATCTCTCACGTCTCTGCTTAAAACTGTCTTACGGTCAATTATTTGCTAACTACAACCACGAGTAAACGTACCAAGATCATTGGGTTCATTTCCGTGACATGAATCAATATTTACGATATGCTTGTCGATGTTATGATACTCACTAGTAATCTCTTTGATCACGAGAATTATCAAAAAATTAAATAAATAGAAATGTTTGAAAGTGTATAAATATGCGATAATCTTTTTGTTTTTAATTAAACCATTTTATGATCATTTTAATTTTAGTTTGTCGTAAGATCAATTTTTAGTTTTTCACAGAGAGTTTTTACGTAAATCGCTTGATGCTATGCGATTAAAAAAATTAATCCGATAAAAACCGTATGACAATTTCATCAAGTCAACCAAGTTTTCGTTGTATCGAAACAAGGACGGTGGAAAATTCCACTACTTAGTCTACGACGCGTGAGCTAAAAGCGTGGAAATGAAAGTTCGAACGAGTTTGTAGGTAGACAAAAATATAAAATTTAAAATTACAAATTAATTAAGCGAAAGACAAGTCAATGACACTGCAGTAGGAGCCATATAGTCCAATAAAATATTTCCATATTACGCGGAAGAAACTTTAAGAGCACTAGTTGTATTTTCAAGCAAATCTGATAGTGTTACACGAGGACGCAATTCCTTTCACTGCCAATTCCAAAAATTTCAGAAATTAATTCTACCTTATATTTCTTTAAATTTAATTTATAAAATATATGGTTTTAATAATTGGAAGGTTATTTACCTTCTTATTATCTTAACCATATATTTTTTACTGCAAACTGAGTTACCATTTAAGTAATACTCGTAATTGTGTAGGTCATGCCACTGTCATACAATACCCACAAATATTTTAGTAATAAATGATAGCCCGGTCTTTTATCGCAACTATTATGGCAGTACATTAGCCGCAAGTAACAATAGACTTCTATATTTTCACTACCGTATCTACGAGTTTTAATATATACATATTAGCTCAGTCGGATCTACGTAGGGTCCCGAATTCTTTCCATTTTATTACACTGATGCTCATAGTTCGTGTTTTATTTTTTCTTAAATGTATGAAATTGTAATTTCTTAAAACCGAACCAGTAAGACCAACAAATGAAAAGTTGTTCATCATTCATCATCATTCTCCTGCCCTTATCCCACCCGAAGTGGGGCCGTCACAACATGTTACAAACATGTTGTTACATGATTTGGCTACGTATTTTACGACCGGCCGCCTGCCTGACGTCAACTTACCTTAGTCACCTTTTACGACACCTCGGTAACAAATGAGGATGGTCTATTCTATGCAGCCGGATACCACACGGCATTTACCTTAGACGCCTCTTACGACACCTCGGTAAGAAAAGGGGGTGGTCTATTCACACGGCGTAACAAATGAAATGTTGTTGCAGTATTAATATTGTCTCGGAGTACATACAAATATGGTTATTTTCGTTGAATATTACAACTTTGTAAAAGAATACAAGTTTAAAATGTATATACATACGATTTTCAGCTGTTTTTGTTGATTTCTGTTACGGCAATAGACATAGATAGTAAAAATGTTTAAGTGCAATTAGCCTATTGTTCGAATTATATTGCTTGATTGATTGTTGGAGGGTGTTTATTGTTGAGAGATGTCCCATACGATATACCTTACTCCCTCATCAATGACAGCCAAAATTTATATTTAGGACGCTTCGTCTCCTCTTTGTCAACCAACGAGCAACTTGTTATCCAATGAGCAGCTGTCGGAAGTTGCTATTCATTGAGGGATTTCCACGCCACGCATTGTCTTTCAACTTTTTGGGACTTTCTGAAGCAGTATGTTTGCTTAACGAGAGGTCTTAATACTGTCTTTCTGTACTAGATCGCCCTTCCAACATCTTGGCGACCCTGCATCCATCGGCACGGCAAGGCTCACCGCTTGCCAATTGCAAGTTCTTGAAACGATGTGCTCTGACAGGCACTTTTTTTTTCTAATATTTTCCTTTGATAAACCCCGAGTCTTTTTGCTAGATCCATAGTAAGCGACCGACTTTCGGTTCCATAGATCCAGTATAAGTTACATGAGGCAGGCAGCGTTGTTGGAAGAATAATTATTTATCAAATTTAAAATAGCACTGACTCTTAGTTGTTCTTGTCAAATGTATGGGTTCACACTTCTCTATCAATATACAATACCTGAAATGGTAGTCAAACTGATAGCTGCTATCATTATGTGAGTAGATGACATTCATATCTCCTATGCTCCTAAGTGATTTAGGTCCTGCAATTGCTCCTGGGCTAAGCTGTTGCGCACCTGATACTGTGTGGTGGACGATCTGAACGTTGCGTCGTGTGAGATCTATAAAAGTAGCTAACCTAAGAAACAAAGGTGATTTTGTTAAGTTAAGGTAGAGGACAAGGCGTAATATTGTCTGCCGAATAATTTTTTTGTGCGACAAAAAGCTTTGTATGTAGTAGAGCTGCTCTGGTCATGACATAATTATGATGGTGACAGGGTGTTGTTAGTTCGTGTTGCCTATTGTATCAATAAATAAATATAGATAAATATATAAATATATTGGACACTTACAGACACGGTCGTCCGTCCCCAAAGTTAGTAACTTGATACTTGTGTTATGGGTGACGGACGACTGGTAGATATACTAAATGTATAATTTTAAATACATACATAAATACAAATATACATCAAGGCTCAAAGAACCAACAAATCGTTTTAAAGAAATTGTTGGCCGTCGGCGAGAATCGAACCCGACATCATCATACACACTTCGGTCTGTAAGATACACAATATCTTTATATTGTGTGGATCCGTAGTTGTGGCTGTGTGTCAAGCCTACATTCATAAACGCAGGAAGGTTTCAAACCCTTGAATATTTTAACATATTGGTCTGAAAGATTGAACTCTGCAAAATTATTATCGAAAGAATCATTATACTTTCTTGATAAGAGTGCGCCATAGAGTAATGAGGTTTAAGTCACATTAAAGTTGATAGAAGATAAATTATTTTTATATTTTATGTGATTTCTGTAATTTTAGCGCTTCCTACCCAGCGGCATTCTGGGTTGTCCTTTAGACGTGTAAGATAGATAATACATTTTATCTTTTACCGTATTATACACATAAATTTAATCTTTACAAAGAGTTCTTGTATATCAGAGGATCATATACTTATCACACTGCTACCAGTGTGATAAGTATATGATCCTCTGATCTGAATATTTCATCTAATAACGGTGATATTTATATAATTTTTTGTTTACAAAATTTCGAATTATTATAGTATATGATACCTGATTTATAGAAGCAGGCGTTACTTTGCGGAATTCCATATTACAAGCAATATAACAGAACTAACAACTTTGCTATAATCCGCACGGGTTAAGTGAATGCATGCAAAGCCAATGTATATGAAGCAGGCAAAATCTACGCACCTTATACATGCAGGACCAGCCACCACAGGCTTACGACAAAACGAAGTACGATTCGCAGTACGATTTTTGTCGTGAAGCCTATCCTCCTGATGATGCTTCGGTTTCGGGGCGAAACGATCGTCGAGATTGTGGTGGTGGGTGTGTGTGCTGCTTTTGTGTTCGTTGTTGCTGGTGAATTGCGCCTTGGGGTGCATGTGGTGGCTGGTCCTGCATGTATAAGGTGCGTAGATTTTGCCTGCTTCATACACATTGGCTTTGCATGCATTCACTTAACCCGTGCGGATTATAGCAAAGTAGTTAGTTCTGGTATATTGTATATGATACCATCTAGTATTGAAACTGCTACTGAAAGTAAACTCCGACTGAAAATAATATGTAAGTACACGTGTGCCGTATAGCTATGTCGTACACACTGTTGTGTACCAACATATAAACACGTGTCACTATATGCGGAACTGTTATACAGGTTGGATAATCCGTGGTGTAAATGGTACGTAACACCGATTGGCGAGTTATCAATTCAGCAGTGAAGTCACAAGTGCGGCGCGCGGGATGGCGATCCGAGCGGTCACACGAGTAACGACGCGACGCCACATCTCTATCAGCGCCCTCCCCCGTCCCTCCGCAGCCCGCGGCCAGCGCGGCGCCCGCGAACGGAATTCGCACGGCCGCCGCGCCTCAAGCCTCGCGACGTCAGTCAGTGTTCTAGCGACCGTTCGCATTCGAGGACGAATCGCTGTTCCACGCGTGCGGCACTTATTACGCAGTTGCGAGATTCGCCGACCGCGTGGGCTCACGCCGGATTGCGAATCCACTCAGAGGGTCCTTCTGCCTCTCAATCGAGCTCATTTATCGAGTGTAACCGAAGTGAGCAGCCCAGTGATAACTGTTATCAGTGTTTGAAAAGTTTCGCCGGTCGCCGGACAAACTTAGAGACGTTAATGTTCCAAGTCCTTGAGATTGTTGGTGTTCGTGATAATCATAGACCGATACGATTTTTAGCCACGTTACAAGGTTAAAGCGCCTCGAACCCGCCAGAGATGAATTGGTAAATCGGCGCGTAGTCGCTCACGTGGTGCATGCCCCGCCCCCGCCTCGCACCGCGCTTATATTTAGCGAAAATCGCCTCTAGGGAGCAGCCCGAACGGCAGAATATACGTACGCGCTCATCTTTGTTTATGAACGTTAGCACGACGCCACATGTTATTGGCTCCGTGTTACAGAGACGATAAGAAATTAGATAACCTTTGCGGATCGCGGGCAGGGTCTGATCATATTCTGGAAATATAAAAAATGATAAAAAGATTCCGAATGCCAAAATGAGCTGGTAACAATTCTAGTAAATTTGCGCCGGTGGGCGCGACGAACTACAAACATACAAAAAAAAATACGCGTTGAACGATATCACGCAGAATGTCTTTACCGAGAGGAGGTAGTTATCCAAGCCCATGGTCGTCACAAACGGCACTCTCGGAGCTTGAAGGAGCTATGGGAGAGTTAGAACCCCTAGGAGAAATGACTGATGTAGGCTTTGAGCCGCAAACCCGCGCTCGATCTAACACGTGGCCGTTACCAAGACCGGAAAATTATATAGAACCCGAAGATCCTGGCTCTAAAAAGAACTCTAATCAGAACATTTCTGGTAAATAATATTGAAAATCAATTAATATTTAATAAAAACAGTTACCTACCAAGTTTCATCTGTCAAACTTTATACGGCCAATTCAATTAATCAATAATTGAGTATTAACAAAATATATTTCAGACATGTTTTTAATATTCATCATTCTCTCAAGAATCGATATTCACATGTTAATGTAATAGCAATATGTGCAAAAAAAAACTACCTACCAAACTGAAACGATTATAACATTAAAAGTTGTTACGTATATTACGCAGCATAAATATATTTAATTACTTTAGTTCTTCAACAAATCAATTTTAAAAGTCGTTAAGTAGACTTCATGTTCGCCAAAACTAAAAAAACTTACGTAGTTCGTCTCAAACTATAAAGAATTTAATATTGAAAAAAAAATCATTACATATTTTTAATAATAAAGCTACAGGAATTAATATATGAATTAAATAATAGCTCTAGGGAATTATTACAAGTATATCTTATTTATCTATTATTATAGACATATACAAATAAATCATATTCATTGAATTTGGTATATATATTGCATTTACTTTTGACAATAAAGTTTTTAATTTATAAAGTAGCTCAATTGATTAGTAATGGTGGGTACACAGGAGCACCTAAATAAAATTAAACAAGTATTACAATATTCCCTTAAACTGTGGTTTGTGCGTTGTAAATAAAAATTTGTATTTATTTGTATAGCTATTAATAAACTTGAAGTATTGAAATGTGCTGCAAAAACGTAACTATCTATAGCAGTCACAAGTATTTATTATTTAATAATTGTCAATCAATTTAATTTATATAGGGATAACCGGACTTTTATACGACAAATCCTCTTGCAAGTGAATTTACTGACACGAAGTGAATATTATAAAAACAGTACAAAACCTAGCGTCGACAAATTTTTATTTACCTCTCGAAATATACTCGTATATGGCAGAAAAGGAAAAACAAATGGGTAGAAAAGTTTGTTTGCTCTATACTAACAAAATTTTGTTTTTAATCGGGACAATCTGTATTGTTAAACCGCAAAAAAAAGACATCTAAGAATAATTATTTACAATACTAAAATCATATTCAATAAGTTAATTTAATAATAAATGTTAGCTCTCATAGCTAAAGAAAAATAAAATTATTTGACTTTTTGGGAATTCTCTTAGCAGGCTTATTGACGTTATTTACTTATATTATAAAAAATTATCAGACGCTACAAATAATTTTATGATTTAATGACATAATCCTTGCGAGTAATATAATATCAATTTAACAAGTATTAGTTTATGTATATTAAATGCGAGTATCAACGCAGCACATAGCTATTATACTTTTAAATTTAATACAACTAACTAACTAATCAAATTATACTATATATTACGATCGATATCCTGCAGAAATTATAGTGTAAAAAATTGTATATTTTTTATAAACCTAGCCAACCCGTTCAGGATTCGCACTTGTACGTATGTAGTTAAAATATATGGGTCAGATTATTTTTGCGCGCGTTAGTTTTTATTTTGCGATACACTCCAAACATATTCATTAAAAATATATGAATTAAAGAATTATAATTTTAAACATGAACTTTAAACTAACTAACGTCTTTTAGTTGATAAGGATTATTGCTGTATCTTTCTAAAAAGCGTTCCAATAAGCGCATTTATTAAAAAATTAGCAAAGTTATATAGTAAGACATCCTTAAAACATACATTAAGGCATTGGCGAACTTTTTTTAGACCTAAAAAAAGAAATCACCCCTAGATATTGTTTTGTTATATCGCAAAGATTCAACGTTTCTTCAACGAAATCTACATCTTACGTAGTTTTTGAGTTTGTGGCGAACAGACGAACAGACTCTAGGGGGGGACTTGTTTCATAATATGTAGTGGTGGTAACTTTTTATTATCTATCAAGAAAGATAATCAAATTAGAAAAAAACTATCGTTTTATTTCAATCCACCTAAATAAATAGATGACTGGGAAAATTTCGATCATATACTGATCATAAAAAATTTAAATTTACAGTAATGTTGAATATTTCTTAATTAAATGAATGTATTTTACAGGTGTTCCCCCACCATTGCCCTTGGTGACGAAGAAAAACTCTTCAAGACGTAACGCTTGGGGCAATCTTTCCTACGCTGATCTCATAACTCAAGCTATAACCTCCTCCCAAGATAATAGACTAACGCTATCCCAGATATACGAGTGGATGGTCCAGAACGTGGCATACTTTAAGGATAAAGGAGACAGCAATTCGTCTGCTGGATGGAAGGTGAGTTTATGTGTGCTCTAATTGTAGTCAAATATTTTCCGTTTTCTGCTTAGAGTTTACATCGAGTTTATTCTTATATTCGAGTTTGTTTTTTTATATATGTAGCAATTAATGGTAGATAAGTTAGTATAATTGTAACGACTAAGCCTAATAAGCTCTTCCCAAGAAAGTTCTCATTAAATTTATACTACGTCCATCAGACTATTTATTACCTTGAGTCTTCTACTTGGAGTTAGTTAATTTTTGAGACTAGAATGAACGTCTTTATTTTTTTCATAATGCGTATAGCGTTCAAAATAAGTATATATTGCTCGTCAATTTGGCAAATATTTTATAGATGAAGGAAACATATATGGTGTTTTTCAGTACGACGGCTTTAATTTTGAATAACATTAGAAACTGGCCATGAAATTACCTTAGTCACCGTGGTGTATACATTAATACTATTTTCAGAGATGCTGTTTATTATACGTCTTTAATATTAAGACCCTTATGTCACTGTATCGGATTATTTGGGGCCCTCATTTTTTATTTTTCATTTTATTTATTATATCTTGTATTCTATAAAGTAGCGATAGCCACTGATTTGATATACTTGACGTTGCTTTCTAATAGTAAGTTGTTTTTTCACTTACTTTCAATACCTGCTATCCAATGTTTAATATTCCGTGTAATTTATTTGAAGTGATTTACAAAAGTTTATTCACAAAAGCTATTAAACAATGTCGGGACATCATTTGTGAAAGGTTTAACTTTCAGGTATCACAAGTAAGTTTATCTACCGAAAAACAACCTAGATATGAAATAGATTCACTGGGTTATTATATATTTTGAGTTGTTCTCAACGCTCAAATGTAAAAATTATATTGTACTTGTTTTTATGAGAAATAAGAGATCGCTGTTATAACTTTTGACCAGTTATCATTGCGTCGTATTTAATTATATCTATTGCGGAAACGAAGTCACAAGTCAAGATTATTAACGCAGAAACATAATGTTTATTAACATTCCGGATGGTTACTATTATTATTCCAGTCTTTTTGGATGCTTATGTATAAAGTCTTATACTACGCAGTCGCGGGCAAAAGTAACTTAAGTAATAAAAAAGTTTGGCTTATACCCCAAACCGAATAGTTACTAATAGACTAGCTTTTGTTTTTTTTAAATTCAAAATATGGAATTACTGAATACGTTTAAAAAAAAGTTGCTTAAAAAAAGGTTAAATTTATTGTTCATTATCCTTTTTATCATATTAATTAAATTTATATTAATCGACGCAGATTTGTAAATACTTGATGTTTTCCCCATGCTAATTTAAAGAAATTCTACGAATTTTGGTCAAACTGCGCAGTGGCACACGTTATCTCAATCCGAGCCGCGACGCGACCGATATAAATGATAATAAAAATACTATTACACACTCAATCTCTATCATTATTGTCGATGTAAGCGCTATACGCGTGTCCACTATTGTTACTGTAAACAATATCGAAACCCAACCTCTTAGACGTTCAGCAATGTAATAGGAAACGGAAAAGGTAATGATTTTATTACGTACGTATATTGCTATCACAGTATTGGCAGAAAAACGTCTTCTCCAAAACGAAGTTGAGTAGTAAAAATCTATTCAAGCTGATTAAAAAAAACGTTGTTTCTTACTTTGAGACATACTTTAACTGCATTTGTTATATTAAGAAAATAAGAATACGATTATCTTGGACTCCGAATGTGATTAATAATAACACATACAACACCCGTTCAGGGCTATTTTCGCCTGTAAAAGGATTATAACTATTATATTTAATATTCATAAAGTTCAAAATTCAATAATTATTAACCATAGTTGTATGTGGTTATGTAATTAGCGAAGTACTGGTATCGTATGTCACTGTCATACTCGTTTTAATTCTATATTCGACAAAAGAGATGAGGCTGATATAAGTGTCAGGTACATGAATTGTATATAATAATATAACGTTCCTATTAAGTGTAGAAATGTGAAATTTCTTGAAACTACATATGCAGAAAATAATTTCGGAAAAGTCTTTTCCCATTAAAATTCAAAACATTCTTTATTCAAATAAACTTGTTAGCAAGTGCTTTTGAATCCTGAACTCTACGGCTGGTTCGGAAAGCTGTTGCTACAGAGGAGAGAACCAGCAAGAAACTCGGCGGTTGCTCTTTTCAAAATATAATTCTTACAACTACTTACATCTTGTACAGGGTCGAAGAGTAGCGATATCCACGCATTCTTATCTATGTAATCCTCAACAGTATAGTAGGCTTTCTTTCCTCTAGGTTTTACTCAAACCCACAAACGAACTACGTACTAATTTTATTGAACGTATTGTGCAATGAGCTGTGATAGCCTAGCGGTGAGACCGTGCGACTCTTTCGAGGGGAACACGAGTTCAAACCCGGGCAGGCACCGATGAGTTTTTCTATTAAAACTCATGTGTCTAACTGGTAATAGAAAATTATCACACGCTTTTCGGTGAAGGAAAACATCGTGAGGAAACCTGCATATCTCTAAAGAATTCTGGAGATATGTGTAACCTATCAATCCGCATTGGAGCAGCGTGGTAGATCCAATCCTTCTCTCCAGAAACGGAGAGACGAGGCCTATTCCCAGCAGTGGGATTGTAACAGGCTGCAACTTACTTTTTTTTTTATTGTGCAATTTACCATAAAGATAAGAGAAAATGATTAGTGTATAGGGTGATTTCGTCTACTTAGACTTGAGTGCCGAGAAGAAGTACACTTTGATACCAGCCATCAACTAAGGTAATTAATACCAATAATCACATCGGTCTGTCACTTTGTCTGAATGTGAAAAGAACAAAAGGAAAATCATTGTTCCATCACTAATGCAAAATGAGCCATGTATGTTGCTCTGGCTGTTTTCGAATTCCCCTCGAAACAGAACACAACAGTTCAAAAAAATTCTACGATCGCTACTAAAATTTGCAGGATCTTCCGCTGGGTTATTTTAAAGATTATTCGAATATTTCATTAAAATCGGTCCAACCGTTTCGGACATAAAGACAAACATAAATTTTTATACATAAAAATATTTGAACCCCTCTGTTTTCAAAGAACCTTTTAGATATAATTTGTTTTTAGCTTTCTAAGTACAAACATCTGTGTTAATATAATAAATAAATAAACCTTAAAAAAATTATTCACCTATTTAGGTCTGCATTTTTCATAAATAATATTTCAAACCTACTAAATTCTTGGGTGCCTTCGTATCATATCAGCAATTTTTGTGGAACAGTGTAATATAATACCTTCTTGACCACAGTAGGTTTAGTGTTGTACAGAAATATTGCACGAATTTGTCGTTTTGAAATATAAATTAAAACTATTTCAAGATAGCAATTTGTAATTGATTTTTCGTATAAAAACCACGGATCAAAAAAGAAATCTCGCGTTGTCGAGTGAAGCATTTTTCAATGCTTACTACTTGAATGTGTACGAACCTCATTGTGTTAAATATCCTTCTCCTCCTTTAGTCGTGTGCTGAGCATCGCAATGGTCCCGATCGCTTCTAGTGTGGATTAACTGCCGGCAATCTTCCCAGTCAGCATTGCTTTGTATAGCTCAGTTAGTGCGCTCACTCCAATACAAACAGATGTCCAATATAAATGTGTTAAATATAATTAGTTATACACATTTTTAGCTTACATCTAAAAACCGGAAATACTCACTTGTTAATCATGCATAAGTGCCCCGGATGGGCTCGAAACTAGTTGGGCCAACCCCATAAAATAAGACGTGAGTGTACATATATAAACTACATATGCATACCTACTACTTACGATATATTAAAATTTTAAAATTGCTAGAAATTCTAAAAATATTTTTTTTGGCAAAACATTTCCCCGGTCCGCTAGTTTTCTATCATAAAGTAAAAGGAATGTATTTTCCTCAAAAAATTTATTTCGTTATATCGTAACTGCAATAGGTCTCGTTGAATAACAAATGAACCTTACCGTTAAATGCGACCGTTAGAACTCCTTCGCAAATCTCGTATCCTTGTTACTTATTTTTAAAAACGTAGAGTAAAATTCCGTAGGTACACTATTTAGACTAAAAATTAAAAAAACCTAGCAAGCCTTTCTTTGTAATACTCAAACAGTAAGGAAGCGTTGCTTCTATATTTATAAGAACGTAGTTGTCTCAGTTCTTAAGGAATAATACATTATCGCGCAAACAAATTGATTTTTTTATATATATTTTAATATATTTTTTTATTTTACGTATCATAGCAGTTGTTATGTCATCATAAATTTATTTTTTAAATTTCCTTAGCTTCTCACATCGTGACATCCGAAATTTACTAATATTTTAAATTTATACTGATATGTTACGTAATTTGTAGACGAAGGTCAAATTAACTATTATAGTTTTGCAAATATTAGTTATATAATCTTTAACAAATGGCGCATCGTAGTAGTAAAAAAATTGTAGATTTACCCCAAGGTGCTGAGGTACAACAGAACATACTTATAGAAGTGGCTTCCACGTACATCCCTGTTAGATCGCCTTATTAAAATTAAGGTATCCAACTATGATCTTCACGATTAAATAACGATCGCAAACGCAGACACATATTATAAACACACGTAGCGTCTTCGCTGCGGAAGACGAGGTCCAAGTTTTTTGATGTCGGTCAGTCGTGGCTTCTCGCCACCTTCCCGATGGCGTGATGACTATAGTCATACGACCAGCCCTCCACTACAAGCCGCCTGAATCGTGTTCCAGCCCCACGGCACCCTTAGACGACGTTCCCCGAAAAAAACAATTTATTTCAATTTTACAATAAGTGATCTTGCAGCAATGTTTTATCGTTGGAAAATTCCAACCGAGACCTTTCTTAATAAGTAATTGAGGTTACATTGATTTACAAGCGCCTCCCATCTAGCTCTGTGGATATTGATAACATTAATGTTATATTTACACAGACGCGTTACGTATGTGATAACGAAATTATATCTTTGCGCCTGGCTATACCTACATTAGAACCGATTGAGACCAGAGACAAAACTATACAATCTACCCATAGTGTATTTTTCTTATATACGAAACCTTAAAAAGTCCTCTTAATTCTGGGCATAAAATATATATATATATATATGACCCAAGGCTCCCGTAACAATACCACGCACACACATTAATTATTTTACTTGATCGATAAGTAACTAATAATTACGAAACAAGTAATTATATAGATACTGAACGTTCTTATGCTTCCAATGGTTAGGTCATAAATAGTTTGAATATGAAATTCACGTATGAGTGTAAATTATTTTGCACTTGAATATATGCAGGTGTTTAAATTGGAATCAGTATGAAAGAATGCATATTATTCTTTTCATTAATTAATTTTATGAATACAGATAGACGTCCACTTTGGATATAGGACTCGAGGGAGTTTTTTGGGACTGGTCAGATCAAATGACCTCAAAGGAAACGGAGTACGACTTAGGGCAACGTGAAGTAAATGTCTTTCATACCAGACGATCTTGTATCTCCTGAACATAGCAGTCCCTTTAGACCCATTAAAATTGTCCCTTGACTTAAAGTCAAGTCAGGAATTAGATATATACATATATAAGTATATTCTTTAAAAATCTTAAATGAATGTTCAATTGGTAACAAACTAAAGTAATTTTTCCTTAAGTAATTTTTAAATATTCTATACTGCTGTTTCTTATTAAGATTTCTTATAAGCTTGCATGCTTAACTTTGCATGTTTAAGAATAACCATTGAAAAATAAAATTAAAAACTTATATTATTAATACATTGTTTAACAGAAATAGTGCGAATTCCATACCTTTATAAAAACACTGCGTGGTTTTCGAAAGCTTTGTTAATGAGTATATGATATGTCATAGAAATCGTAATCGAAAAAATAGTACATCAATAGTCTTTTAGGATACAGAATGCAAGAATAGAACAATTTAATATGAATAGTTTAATTGTAGTTACAACCTCGTATATCTAAGTCCATGATATTAAAAGACAATTCGATATTCACTATTTTATTTAAATCACCTGAATACAAAGTTCAAGATGCAAATTTTCATTATGATGTGCAATCGCATACCTATCGTCATAATTGGATTTTACCCGATGCCGCAATTTTGATTAAAATTAAAATAGAGTAGGCGATTTTTTATAATAATCAAATTATCGAAATTAGCTATTGAAGCTGAAAATGGCTATTAAACTATTACACAAATTTAATTTATCGTCTTGTTATCGTTAATTTATATATCCAACTCATCAAGGATGCTGCAATTAATTGTTTAAAAATCTTTGTCATTATATTTAAAACATTAATAATTATTATCTCAAATTAATAATAAAACTAGGGATAGTTTTAATGCTAAAATAATGAGGAACCAATTTAGAGGTATATCGCGATCTAAATTTTGTTATTTTTTCATTTTATCGCATGAGATTCTACAAATCTCTTCAACAAATTTCATTTTATTATTCCAGAAAACTTGTTACATTCGTATCATTAGATCAAATTGTTCCTTGTTTGGTTATTGTAAGTCATACAAACTTAGAAGTACCTCATAAAATGTTGGTTTTGAGCCTTATAACATTTTATCGGTAATATTGAGGGAAAAACTTACAAGTCATAAAGCGAAAAAAATATTTTATTGAGTAAATTATAATCTGATTAATTCAAATAGATAATAACTTTGTCGTCTTTTCTAGTGTTCCAACATAAAATGGTTAAAAGACTTTTAAGCTAAAATACCTATTGCAAATATAAATCTGCAACATGTGGCTGTTGCCTGATGATGATATGATTGATATGAGCTTTGATATGAACAGCCTTAGTTTTTCCCGTAAGTAGCATTGTATACTGAAAAATAATGATGATTGCTGTGTAATAATAATTTTTTTAGGGTTAACTAACTTGAGCATGGCTTTTGTCGTGGCTTTCGTGGTTTACCGTTACACACCCGACGGTATGATGGCTATTAGTTAGCTTGGTACCAATCGCTCTAGACCTAAACCGTTGTTCAACCTCGCAAGCCCTTAGGGCGTCGTTCTCGATACATTTAGCGTCTTTAAGATTCTTTTCCATCTTAAAGCCATCAATCTAATACTAGTAGCATATTGAAATCTTTTAAAAAATACCTCACCCTCACCAAACGCTTATATAACTGCTATAACCGTATAATATAATATAATCCTATAATATAATCCTTTTATCATAATAGTAATCAATTACTATTAATATTAAGAATGATAATAAAAATAATAAAAGACATTATTAACAGTAATTAATTACTATTAATAATGTCCTTGATCAATTGTAGAAATAACAATATACACTAACTAACTACGTGGACGAAAAATTAAGAAATCTTACTTTGTACAATCATCCGTATATCGCAAAATTTGGTGTAAATCTGTCTTATTTAAAAAATTTTTTTTTGGCTTGTTGGTATCTTATTTATTTATTACTATTTCGTCTGACCGTAAAAACTGTACATTGAGATAAAAATAAATTCATCGTTTTAAGCCGTGATTGGCCTAGTATGTTTGATAAATGTTACGTTTAAAAATGAAAACAGGTTTCACCCGTTAAACCAAAAAAAATCAATGTCGTTTTGTAGTTGATCGAAAGTTACTTTTAACAAAATTAAAAAAAAACAATTATAATTCTATAATTGTATAATATTTAATTGAATCATATTATGCACATTGTTTTTGCTTATTATAATGACGACTGCGCTGCAAATGGAATAACCTAAAAGATACATTTAAATGAAATCTTAACAATTCCTGACCAGGATTGTATTAGATACCTCGTTTGCTTTTAACTTTCGTTGGAAACATCCTTATCATGTCATCATCATGTTTATACTAGATTAATAGTAACGATATTATGATTTAATCTACACAGGAAGATTCCAGAAAATCTGCATTTTAAATACACTAAACGCAAGCCTAGGCCAAACAGATCATAACAAATACATTCGACGCAAATTAATGATGCGTTGGAAATGTAGTAAGTACATTAATTAATTATCGAAACTAAATTTAATCTTGAGGACTTTCGCATATCTTATCTATGGTAGGAATTGTTTCATTTTTATGAGTATAAAGATGATGAATATTGGCAATTCAGTGTAAGGAAATCATAAAGTTATGTAATATCGCTATCTTATAACTTAAGTAATAATAAAAATGTTCACATTGTTTGATAATTTTTTATTTTTTGATTTGTTAACATAACGTGTTGTAAATTGACTGAATCTTTAAAGTATGAAAACATTGTTAACACACCCAGTGGGATTTTAAGACTAAGAAGTTAGTCTATTAATTGACGACCTGCAGTCTACCAAAAAGGACATTAAGTGTTATTAATTCGAAATTATGTAGGTTGGTTTGTTCCTTTTTCCTGATGTAAGTTCTATCCTACACCTACGATAATATATAATAAGTCCGATACTATGGGTTCAAAATATTTCGGTAAGACTTCTTAATCGTGCACTCTTGCCAGAGTAGTCGTGGACACGTTCCGTCCGATTGATGCGTTGCTTTAGAGATGTGCCGGCATATCATCCTCTCTTTCTGCCAACGAGTAGCATAAATGCTTATTTATACAAGAATTTATCATATTCTTGAAGAGATCAGTCCATCGTGTAACAGAACGCCCACAAGATCTTTTACCTTTGACTTATCCTTTCATCACCCTTCCATGCAGTCTTCGCTACGAGTGATGTGTTAGTTACACACCTAGATATAAATGTCAATTATACGAAACTAGCTCTGCCAGCGGCATGGCCCGCGTTGAAATCTGTGCCATTTAAATTTTCCAGAATTGAAATTTTAAACATGTAAGTAGTTTTCGCGAGTTAACCATAAGAGACAGAGACATGTCTCTCGAAAACTCGCGAAAGCTTGCTCCTCGAGAGCATGCTCTCGCGGACTATTTTGTATTATTTTGTAGGTCTGCACAATTTCCTAGAACTTAAATGTCTCTTTTCGTTTACGCGGCGCACGCGAAAAAGCTCCCAACAGGCGAGCTTTTTTTTTACAAACGCGTGACCTATACAACAGAAATTCCATAAAACCGTAATGTACTGTTAAACTAAACCTCCCGGAAGAATCGCACTACCTTATAGTAATAAGACTTTTTTTACAAAAAATTGTGACTTTCTTAAAATGTAAAACGTAAAAGAGATTTCTGGAGCATCGGGCACTCTATCGTCAGCGACAATAATTTAAATAACTTTACCATTCTACCACAATTAATTGTCTTATCTGTAGTATAAGATTTATTTGGTTTTAATTCTTATTATGACTGCAATAAAGTCGATTGGAGTTCAAATAAAACATTATGTATCATTATCTTATCGTCTTGGCAGCGTTTGACGCTACTACGATAGTGAAAAACAACTGATTTTCTGAGTTCCGTGTCTATAGTAAAAGTAACGGCCTGTTACTATACCATTGCTGGACATAGTTCTCCTAGATTTTTGGAGAGAAGAGTTGGAAGCAAGAATCACCACTCCAATACGGATTGGTAAGTTACACATTAGTCTCTAAGATATAGAGAAGAAACTGCATAGGCTTATTCACGATGATTTACTTCACCAAAAACGTGTGATAAATTGCAATCATCAGTTAGACACATAAGTTTTAACAGAAAAACGGTGACTTCCCGGGGTTTAAATCCGTGACCCTCTTGAGAGATTTGCACGGTCCGGTGGACTATCACAAATTGAAGTTTCTATAGAAGTGTATTGTAAGACATAGTCAACGTTAAGTCACACAATATAAAACTGTTCAGATTGAGTTTCAATCGAAACCTAGTATACATGAAGGATTCCCAAAAACATATGCACTACAAACCTCCACCACAATACACAAGCAATACACACATTCAGTATCACAAACTCAACGATCGTTTCACCCTACCACCGAAGCATCATCAGGAGATAGACTCCACGACAAAATCGCAAATCGCATTATAATTTCGTCGTTAAAATAACTAAAACACTAATGATTTCTCATCGTGTCCGGTGAACATAAAAAAAATGGAAATGAGACGCCCAATCTCACTAATTTATTCGTCAATTGTTAATTTTATTACAAAAATTGCGCGCTTTTTATTGAAACGTAATGAAATTAACAAATGATGGCATTCTTAAGTTAATAGTTCATCGTGCATAATAAATTGATTCGATTTAGTAGGTATGATCGCGTGGATCACCGGACAGTGGCCTTGGTAACGTTTGTATAAACGATATCGACCCAATTGACTCCGAGGCTTCGGAAAGTTTTGGTTGTTTCGTTTAATTTTGCAAATACAAAAGATAACGTTTGAACTAACAATAGTTTAACTATAGTTTTATTACTAGTAAACGATAGGTTTATAAAAAAAAATTAAGACAACAACACAGAAATTAAACAAAAAAAAACAAAAACTATTTGAGTGCTGACTTTATTATTATCCAAAAGAAATACATTTTTGTTTTTAATGTATTTTTGAAATCGGTTTGTGATTTTGCCGTGGAGTCTATCTTCAGACGATGCTTCGGTTACGCGGCGAAACAATTGTTGAGTTTGTGGTAGTGAAAAGTAACTGGTCCTATTTAAATATAGGTTAGAAATGGGGATATGCTGCATTAATAATTAAATTAGCTATCGAGTACTGTCTGAAATATATGTAAAAAATTTCACTGTAACTTTACACTTTTCTTTTTTTGCGTATTTATATAGACATAGTAGATAATATTACGCTATAAAATATTAATTGGATTTATTAATTTATAAGTCATATTACTCAGAGACTAGTTATCAAAACAAATGTACGAACAATATATGAATTGCATAACACAAACTTACTTTTACACTTAAAATTGATTTAAGCTTTATACTGATTTAATAAACAATATTATTCTATGTATTATTAAGCAAATAAAAACATGCCAGTATTTGTTTATTAGTCATATTAATAATAATATTCGTTGATATGAATTACTAAGAATACAAACCATATATCAATATCATAGAATTATTGAGAAACAAAAATCGTAAAAGCGGTTATGGTCTAAACTCTAAAAGATTAAGAATAGCGGCAGGGCACCAACATTCGCAGCATCCTTGTTACATTGAAGGGGCCGCAGGAGAAAGTCACAAGTGACGTAGAAATTTTTTGACAAAACTTATATTTGGCTATATAAGTAGACGGTTAGGAATACGTTGAACAACCTATTTAATATAAATAATTGTTGTCTTTTTTAAAGCGGATAACTCAATTTAATAAGAATATACTATAGTTAATATAGTGCTAACTGGCATCAATTTATTGGAAATTTGTTGTTTACATTAATTGCTTTTGCGTGAATTGTTTGAATTGAAATGACTAATGTACTCATAACACTTTAAAAATTATATAAATTTTAACGATATTCTTGATAAAACGATTGATATCTTTCTCAGTTCAATGGGTTCCGTTGTTCTCTAAGTTTATGCGATGTTGCCTCAAATTGTATCTTCAATAAAATATATTTTGATGGTATATATATCTTATATATACCATCGGTTGAGATAAAGGTTTAAGTGTATATAATATAAGACTATAATATAAGTATAATATAAGTATGAATAGAATGTAAGAATATAATATAAGTATATAAAAAATGTTCAGAAACTTCAGAAAGCTTCAGTCCCTTAAATTCTAAAGAAATATAAATCAAGAGAATCTCAGAAATAAAATATCGTTCCACCTGGAACCATAACGAGTTTGGTAACCTTGGTCATAAATTTACCGATACAAATTTCTTCTACTTTTCTTTTACAATTCAATACATAGCAATATTTGAGGGGCGACTGCAATAGAGCCTGCACGGTACACCACCTTGCCGAGATTGATTTATACGTCTTGTTTGTCACGGGCCTAAGTTATTTGAATTCCTGCCAGCCTCGTGGATTAATATTAGCCAGACCTCCTATATCCATCTCTACTTTAAGCAATAATTCAATATTTCATCTACAGCGCCGGGACCTCAGAATTAACATACAAACGTCAATCGTTTCATGAATAAAAAATGTATTGGATTTAGTAGCATGACTCGCGCGATTCAGCAGTTGGGGTATTCGGGATTCGCTATGGCGGAAATATGAAAATGTTACGCATTTACTGATTTAGAATGCTAGCGTACTTAGGCGTCAATTCCACGCGTCGTAAAAGCGTCGGCGGTGCGTTTATCGATATAAACTTTTTTGCTTCCCTTTGCTTGGTCGTAAAATGTAAGTATCTCGCTCATATAATCTCTTACTTCTTCTTCTTCTTCTTCGTCAGCCGATGGACGTCCACTGCTGGACATAGGCCTCTTCATGGGATCGCCACACCACACGATCCTGCGCCGCCCGGATCCAGTGGCTCCCTGCGACCTTTTTGAGGTCGTCTGTCCACCTCGTAGGGGGTCTACCGACGCTGCGCTTTCCGGTGCGGGGTCGCCATTCCAGCACCTTAAGACCCCAGCGCCCATCGGTCCTCCGCACTATGTGCCCCGCCCAGCGCCACTTTAGCTTCGCGACACGCTGAGCTATGTCGGTGACTTTAGTTCTTCTACGGATCTCCTCATTTCTGATTTGATCTCGTAGAGACACTCCGAGCATAGCTCGCTCCATCGCCCGCTGAGTGACTCTGAGCTTTCTTATAAGGCCCATAGTGAGCGACCACGTTTCGGATCCGTAGGTCATCACTGGCAACACGCACTGTTCGAAGACCCTGGTCTTCAGACACTGAGGTATTTTGGACGAAAAGATCTCGCGTAGCTTCCCGAACGCTGCCCATCCGAGTTGGATTCGGCGACTAACCTCTTTCTCGAAATTGGACCTACCCAGCTGGACCGTATGTCCCAGGTATATGTACTCGTCTACAATTTCGAGTGCAGAGTTCTCAACGATGACCGGGTGGAGCGGAACATGTGAGTTGGACATGATTTTTGTCTTACTCATGTTCATTTTAAGGCCCACCTGCTGAGATACTCTGCTGAGGTCGTCGAGCATTGTGTTAAGATCCTCCAGACAACCTGCCATAACGACTATGTCGTCGGCAAATCTAAGGTGAGTGATGTACTCGCCGTTGATGTTGATGCCGTATCCGTTCCAATCCAAAAGCTTAAAGACATCTTCCAATGCAGCGGTAAACAGCTTCGGGGAGATAACATCTCCCTGTCGCACACCTCGCCGCATTTGGATTGGTCTCGTAGTTTTGTCTTGGATACGGACAGACATTGTGGCGTTTTCATACAAACACTTCAACACTTGGACGTACCGATAGTCGATTCGGCATCTCTGGAGCGACCTTAACACAGCCCATGTTTCCACCGAATCAAAGGCCTTCTCATAGTCCACAAACGCCAAGCAAAGTGGCTGGTTATACTCCTCGGTTTTCTGTATAACCTGCCGCAGCGTGAATATGTGGTCTATGGTACTATACCCTTTTCGGAAACCGGCTTGTTCGGGAGGCTGGAAGTCGTCAAACCTACGAGCGAGACGATTCGTTATGACTCTCGAAAACAGCTTATAAACTTCTCTTACTAGTGCTAATTTATACAGTAACTCTATATACATAGTTTTACCATAGCGCATTCAAAATCGCTATAATATATCTCAACCCTAAAATATTTTTTATCAACTACTATTATATACTAATACACAAGCACTACACACGTTCACTATCACAAACTCAACAATCATTTCGCCCCGCAACCGAAGCATCATCAGGAGATTATATATTATTATAATTATATTATAAACTCCACGACATATAATTAATATAATACTTACATACGTTTGACCTGTAAACCAATATAAAAATATTGGTTTATTATTAGAAAATAGACAATATACAATAAAAGACACAGAAAATAGACAATAAAAGCGATAAAATTAGTTTTCACAAATTTCTCAATTCCAAAGTGACATTAGTACATGCTTTTGAAAGATATTAGTTTATTTCAAGCACTGTGATTCTTAAAGTGAAGTAAATCAAGTTATAATTATTTAATTATCATCCACCAAGCCATGAAACAAAAGTGATCTATTGTTCCGAGTGTAGAAGACACTAAATACCTGTAACCTGTATTATTATCTTAAATCATAAAAATTTATGTTTACTTTAAAATAAGAGAGGTGTCATTGGTATAAATATATTTTCGTACAAATAGACATTCAATTTTGCGACCACTAATTTGTGCTCAAATTTCTAACACCAAGCTTAATTGCAAATAACTCTTCGTGTTATTCAATTCAGATATTTATATGAACTGTAGCAAAAAAAATGGAATACTAGAATTTGTATTACAAGGCAAATAATGACACGCTAAAGCATATCAAATTAGGAGATATAACATAAGAGAAATATTTCCTTGGTATACTGTGAAAGGAAAGTTGTATTTTATGTTCCCTTACACGCCGTTCCTCTTTTGGCAGGGGTTCCAATGACCCTCCATTGAGAGACGCCTTTGCCAAGTACTGAGAGACAAATAGGCTTGTACTCTCTACTTTCTCTATAATGACAAATGTCGCGGACATCTGTTGGCATTTCAATTACAACTTTATAACATAGAACATCGAGTGAGTCAAAAAATTCCACGGCAGTTCCATCTATCCGAACTAGTTAAACCGGTTGGGTAACACATGGCTCAGTATAAAGCACATCGCTATTTATTAACAGGTAATTTGAAATGCCTCAAAATACACATTCGCATTAAACACGACATCTACTTGGAATAACTGCGTTTAAGTATAGGCACAATTTATAAATTATTATGGATTATATACTATAGAGTTATTTAGAAAGAAAAATATTTATTTAAACATTGCATAAAACATAGACATGTACAGTACAACACTTTAGTAGGATAGAATGCATCATTACAAATTATGCATCTAAATTTTATGCAATCTTGAAAAAGGCCATACAGCTCGGCATGAACCGGGTGACATTAGAGTGACACTCGGGACCGATTTTCAGCTGCAGCCTAGGTGATAACACGGACGACTGAGTACACCAAAATACTTATAATAAATAAAAATAAAAAAATTACAGAATTTATAAGTTTCAAAACCTTGTCATAAAATGATAAGAAAAACAATGCTAATAATAACCAGGAATAACAATGATATAAAAATAACGAATTTTTATATCATTATATTTATTATACATATATATTTCTATACATATATATATATAGAAAATTGTAGCTGTTTAATTTGTTTAAAAAAAAAATAGAGTGGCGAAAATAGCTTGCATTAAAAGCAAAAAAATTGGTCTGCTTATATAAGGACAACTAAGATTGATGCTGTATATTTAGAAGGTAGGACTTAAATTCAAGTTAAATTTAAGTAGTATTTGATTTTTCGTTATTGCAAAGTGGTTTTATATATATTTCACAAGTGGTATCGGCTACTTCTTTTGCGCCGAATAAAGCGTTTTAATACCCCCTATTATGTTCTGTTTTTTTCTATTTTCCCGAAGGAAAAACGGGAATTTTCTTGCCGATATGTCAAATTTAATCTATATTGCTCCAGTGGATTAGCCGTGCAAGCGTAACAGACAGACAGAATTTCGTCTTTTTAGTGTTAGTCCGGATTATATTGTACCTACTAGTTTATTTTTTATTACATTTTGTAAACTTACATTTCACTTTCCATTAACGACATTGAATGGGAAAGTTTTTTAGAACTTAGAATTAGTATAGCAACTACTTAAATATAGGCAAAAGGCATAAGAAACCTTGCTTATAAAAAAGGTATCATCATCCTCCTGTCCTTATCCCACTCGATGTGGGGTCGGCACAACATGTTATAAAACATGTTGTCACACGATTTGACTACGTATTTTTCCACCGGCCGCCTGCCTGACGTTCCCCGACTTAAGTAGAGCTTCTGCGCTTTACTCTCTGCATTTCACAACCTCGACGATGCTTCTGCGCTCGCCCGTCCCGCCCGGTGAAAGCCATTAGGGCTAACAGCATACAGTCAGTTCGAAAAAAAAAATCAATATGTAGTTGTACTTATTTTAAACCTGTGTATAGGAAAGTCTAATATTATTGCTAAATTGTTGGAGATTATTTTATTATAGAACCCCATATATGATGTGCTAAGTCCATTGACTGATATCCATAGCATTGTTATACACAGTTGAGAATACATTTCACCTTTTAGTGGAGTGTATTCGAAGCTAAGCAATGCGAGCTTCTTTTGTAAAACAGTTTAAGGTTGATTAGAAACATTCGGGTACTATACAAATCAACCTTGCAGTACCGACATCCGAGCAAGCCATAGCTATTATACAGAAGTCTCAATATAATTAATTTGTAACATAACTTTAATTAGGTCACGATGTGTCTGCCATAACCTCTCACAGGTTTAAAGACCCGATAAAATAAAGAGAAATAAAAATAGAGTAGAGAAGACGGACAAAAATGTGCCATATTACAATAAAGGTTATCTATCTGTCTCTCTTTTTTATGTGTGATTAGACAAAGATGAAGTTCACGAGTTTCATCTCCCATCTCATTATTTATTGTGTTACTCTCACTTACAGGCCTGCCTGTCGCTCCCCTACTTTAGTATTAATAACTCTATACTGATAACACAGATCACATCATTTTTATGATTTCTAGGAGTCACACCTTCAAATTATGAAAAAGGATTTTCATAGTGTGAATCGACGTTAGCCGGCAGAATAGAATAGACCACCCTTCTTTCATATCGAGGTGTCGTAAGAGGCGACTAAAGTAAATACCGTGTGTTATCCGGCTGCATAGAATAGACCACCGTCATTTCTTACCGAGGTGTCGTAAAACGCGACTAAGGTGAGTTGACGAAAGGCAGGCGGCCGGTCGTGAAATACGTAGCCAAATCATATGACAACATGTTTGTAGCATGTTGTCCCGACCCCACTTGGAGTGGGATAAGGGCAGGATAATGATGAGTGTACATATCAGTATAAAATACACGCAAATAGTATAAAAGTAAAGTCATACATTCTCAAACAAAAAATCATAAAATTTTTGTTTGAGAATGTATGACTTTAATATGTAAAAACTTTAATGTGTGAATCGACGTGTCGATATAAAAAGATTCCCTCTACACCCGCTAAGGCATACCTTATTAGTGACAAGTCTTATGGAATTATAACCCTAGGTCCCCGACCTTAATTAGCACTAAGCAATAGTAATTACCTTAATCATAAAATTACCAATAGGAAGATCGACGACATCCGATCTACCTACACATTTTATGATTAATAAAGTCTATAATCCAATGCTTTATTCTAAGACATATATTATGAAGTATCTCATTAAAGCCATTTATTTTTCTTGCCAGACAATCAATTTAGAACTATTAAATTTGAAATCGAAAGACACGAATGTAGTAAGTTATTTGTCCATCATTATTTTAATATCGAATTCAAGACATGCACTAATACCTCCTCGGATATAATATTTAAAAGTAACGCCCTGTTACTATCCTACTGCTAGACATAGGCCTCCTCTCTTTATTTTAGCAGACTAGGGTTGGAGCTAAGACCTATCACGCCGCTAAAATGCGGATTGGTAGCTTACACATATCCCCAGAATTCTCTAGGGATGTGTAGGTTTCCTCACGATGTTTTCCTTACCGAAAAGCGTGTGATAAATAGCAGTTATCAATTAGACACGTAAGTTTTAATAGAAAAACTCATTGGCGCCTGCCCGGGGTCTGAACTCGTGACCGCCTCGAAAGAGTCGCGCGGTGTCACCGCTGGGCTATCACAGCTTTTCAGGATATAATATTTTTCCAAACCTATTATCTAGTACACCATTTGCATACAGATTTATATCAGTGCTACCACAGTGATATTATACTAGAATATGGCAGCCAGCATAAAATGTGTCCATTGATAAAAAAAGAGAAAGCAAATGAGACTATCTGTCTCTCTTTTGTAGATGTGATTAGACAGAGGTAAGTATGGGTCTATTATCTTACTTCTCTTATTATTTGTCGGATACTATCTGCCTATGCTCCCCTACTCTATGTATAACTCTATTAGTTGGTCGCGCCAACTTAAGCGTTTAAGCATACTCAATAATGCAATGTGTTTTAATGCAAAAATCCCTTGTCCCCTAAAGAAAAACTGGATTTTTCATGCTATATGGTACCGCGATGTATATATAAGCTTAATTGTGCCAAATTTTATAATATTGTTTCAGCGGATAAAGCGTAAGACAGACTTTCGCATTTATAAAATTAGTTTTGATTTTTATGCTAATTGGCTGTTATATACCTGGCACTTTCACACAAAGAGTCACAATAAACACAAGTTTCCTTTTCCGTCCATAGCAAAGCATACTAGATTTCCAAACATAAATTTCGCATTTCAGGAAAAATAAAAATGACGTTTGCATGACCAGTCAACGTTCTTATAAAACACAACCAACAACCAATGTTATGTTAATAATGTTGAACTGATTACGAGTTTGATGATGTGAGTAAAATTAATGTCTTATTTGTTGATATCGATATGTAATGCGATAAAACTGTTGACATGAATACATTGTCGCTTAATTATTTAATTATGTTGTTCGATTTATACTTATTAAATACAAACATAGGCGTTATTAACCAAACTATCGCTGATATCATTGTTATAACTGCTTTTACACTATTATCTGTATAATTTATAGAATTAGGCGTTACTTTGCGGAGATCCATAATACAAAAGTAATAATAAAAGTATTTTGCTATAATCTGCGATACAGTAGATAGAAAATATATATAGTGCTAAATGTATAGTGGACTATCCGTTTTTTCATACCCGTTACATGCAGGATTCGTAAAAACACATGCACAAACCTCCACCACTGCCACCACAATACACAAGCACTACACACGTTCACTATCCCAAACTCAACAATCGTTGAAAGCACTATATATATTTTCTATTTACTGTATCGCGGATTATAGCAAAATAATTTTATTATTACTTTTGTATTATATTATTACTGTATATTAATCGTGACGAAAATACTTTGTTCTAACCCAAAGTCGTCTTCATAACCAAAAATCGTCTTCATATTTATATATTTTATGACCTGAGTGGACACTATATTATAAAACAAAGTCCCCAAAACCTGCCTTATGTATGTCAATTTTTTGAAAAAGGTTTAGATTACTAGTATATTACAGTTTCAGTCCCTTAATACCTATTTATGACACACTGTGACTTCCACGCTATTCCACGGTATCCGGCTGAGTAAAATAGACCATCGTCATTTCTTACTGAGGTGTCGTAAAAGGCATCTAAGGTAAGTCGACCCGCTGTGTGGTATCTGGCTGAGTAGAGTGGACCATCCTAGTTTCTTACCGAGGTGTCGTAAAAGGCAACTGAGGTAAGTTGACGCACCGTGTGGTATACGGCTGAGTAGAATGGACCATCCTCTTTCTTACCGAGGGGTCGTGAAATACGACTAAGGTAAGTTGATGTTAGGCAGCGGCCGGTCGTAAAATACGTATCCAAATCATGTGACATGTTGTCATGTTGTGCCGACCCTACTTAGAGTGGGATAAGGCAGGGGCAGGAGGATGATGACTGATTTCCACGCTAGTTAATTATAAATAAATAAGTATAAGCTTTAGAGGTACAAAATTTGACACATATGAATATATAATTCGCCCACTTCATAGCCTGATATGAAATATTTAGCGTTATATAGATATATATCCGTATCCGTATGTATATATGTATGTATGTATGTATGTATGTATCCGGCTGAGTAGAATAGACCACCCTCATTTCTTACCGAGGTGTCGTGAAAGGCGACTAAGGTAAGTTGACCTCAGGCAGGCGGCCGGTCGTAAAACAACTAGGCGAATCCTGCAACAACATTTTTAAACATGTTGTGCCGACCCCACTTAGGATGAGATAAGGGTAGGAGAATGAATGAAGAAAATACCATCGATAGAATACAAAATTCTGTTCTGATCAACTTACCTGCGCTGTGTACAAAAATAGTCAAAAAACGTAAATTGATATTTGCTCTCCAATATCTAAGTAATTCGATTACAATATATAATCAAAAATCTCTAACGTACACTAAAACATCACGATTTAACTCACATTAGTGTAAAATCTTATTAATTAATTGAACTTATATACTAATTAAAGCTTATTTATATATATAGTATATAGTAACGGTCTGTTACAATCCCCCTGCTGGGAATATGCCTCCTCTCTCTGTTTCTGGAGAGAAGGGTTGGGGTTATGATCTACCACGCTGTTCCAATGCGGATTGGTAGGTTACACATAATCTCCAGAATTCTCTAGAGATATGCAGGTTTCCTCACGATGTTTTCCTTCACAGAAAAGCGTGTGATAAATTGCAATTATCAATTAGACACATGAGTTTTAATATTAAAACTCATTGGTGCCTGCCCGGGTTTGAACTCGTGTTCCCCCCTAAAGAGTCGCACGGTCTCACCGCTGGGCTATCACAGCTCTTATTTACTAACTAGTTTTAAATAAATATTACTAATTATAATAATTTCTGCTGTTTTCCGACGAAAAGAAGCTTTTAAGAAATTTTCATGTTACTGGCATCAAGTCATGCTCATTATAAACATGCGTTGTCATTGGAACTGGACCAATATATTGGACTGGACCATTTCAGCTCAATCGGACACCGGGAAGTGTGTCAAATTTAACTTGCAAGATTCCACCTTCATATACAAACATACATGCAGAGCTAGATAAATAAAAGCTTTAATTTTTTTTGTTATGTGCAAATAAATTTTTCGAATAACTCATTCTTTTAGTGCTGCCAAAACGCAGCTGTAGAGTAGGGGTAAAGCTCTGGTTCTTTATATAGATGCGGTGACCTTTGTCTATTAGACGTTACGGATGTGCTATTAATAACTCTTTGAATTTTGTCCTCTCGCTATCTAAACTCTTATTTTCTTAGGCTTAGGACCTTCGTTAGACTGTTGTACGACTTTTTCTCGTTTACTACTGACAGGAAAAATCTTAGATTTTTCCTTTTTTAGCATTATCGTGGAAGGTGATTGTGGATTGGAATCACAATAATTTTTTGTTTGATTTATATTAGCCATTATTCACACGTTTTTCGGTGAACGAAGACATAATTTTTTTTTAATTTATTTATACGACACACCAACGACATGAACACAGTTATAATTTTACAGTAATACGTAAGTATATAAGTTTTTTTCTGCGTAAACACGTCACTTAAAGGCATGCACAGAATTCAATTATCATTAAAATTATTTTTAGTGATCGAATTTATAATTATAGTATAAAGATATTTTTAAGTAAAGAAAGTATAATTTTGCTTAAAATAACCCAATCTTCTCTTCTTGGGGAAACATATACATGTACCTCTAGAGAATTCCTGGGATATGTGTAATCTATTTGTACCAAATCAAATTGGAGCGGCGTGGTGGATCTGATCTCCAATCCTTTTATCAAAACTAAGAGCCTAAAAATGCCTATCCTCAGCAATGGGATAGTAACAGGCCGTTTAGTGCTTTGTTATAAATGCATCAGTTGAAGAATGGTGTTATATATGAAAACCTCGCCCCAACGGAGCTTCTTAGGAATACACGGCCAATGCTGTGGTCGTATGAATTGTGTACAAAATATAGTAGAAGGCGAAAAAACACAAAAATAACCAATCGTAGTTTTGACGATTATTCTCAACAAAAATTGACTGATACTTGTGCAGCATCAATTGAATCAAATGTCTATATTTCTCTTAAATGACAACAAATCCTGCCTATCTATATTTATTATAAAATAAAGTCCCCAAAGCTGTATGTAATCGATTTTCTCAAAATCTACTGAACGGATTTTAGTACGGATTTTGGTAGGTAGTAAGGTAGTGCAATTCCTCCGAAAGGTTTAGGTTAATAGCACATAACCGTTTCATGTAAATTGTTTTGAAGAGGTCGTTTTACAACAAATTTTAGTGGGGGTAGTAACAAACCGGTGTCGAGTGTAGTTTAGAGGGGGGAATAGGTATAAAAAGCGGTATAGGGTATCAAAGAGCCAGTCTCATGCCAAGACTCGAGCGACTATAGCATGCTAAACACTGAATTTCACGCGGGCGAAGCCGCACGTATTTCTAGTTCAATAAAATAATGGTTTCAGAATGCTGATGGGGGCTACCACGTTTCTGCAGTGAGTTACTGATGTTTGCTGAAGCTTGCGCAAATGATTTTTATGGGATTATGAGGATAAGATCAGCATCAGTGATGAATAAAATATAGGGAAACTCCAACGGTATTCTGAAAGTAAAAAGTAAAAACTCAATGAAAAATTTGATTATGCGTTCATGAAGCACTGGATTCGCAAGCATATGCAGTCCCAGTGTTTCATGAATGGAAGGGATGGAATTATTTAATTCAAAATAATCATTAATTTATTAATACTAACATAGTCTATGATTTTTTTACTAACTAAATGGATGTAATGTTGGGAATTAAATAAAATATTAATAATAAAAAATATAGAAACATCGCAGAAATATTTTATGTTCTTAATATCAATTAAAAGTAACTTGGGCGACCATGCTACCTTGAACAGAATACAACTATTTACAAAAAGAATTAGATGTAGACAAATTTAGCGATACTATACATACTTATAAACAATATAATTAAATTTAAAAGAAATAATTAAGTTCGCAATATTATAATTAGTATAATATATTATACATCTTTTATTTTATAATATACCTATTTAAAAAATGTACGCGTCTACGTTACTCAACCGGCACAATAATGAAGGAATTTTAAATCGAATCATTACCTGTGATGAAAAGTGGATCCTCTACAATAATCGGAAGCGCTCATCGCAATGGCTGAACCCTGGCTAACCAGCCAAATCCTGCCCTAAGCGAAAATTGACTAAAAAAAAGTTGCTTGTAAGTGTTTGGTGGACTAGTGCCGGTGTCGTTCACTACAACTTTCTTAAATCTGGCCAGACGATTACGGCAGATATCTATTGTCAGCAACTGCAAACCATGATGGAAAAGCTAGCTGCTAAACAACCGAGGCTGGTCAATCGCTCTAGGCCTCTGCTGCTTCAGGACAACGCTAGACCACACACTGCACAACAGACGGCTACCAAATCAGAGGAGCTTCAATTAGAATGTCTTAGACATCCACCGTACTCTCCGGACCTTGCTCCAACAGATTACCAATTTTTTTCAAAGGAAAAAATTCAACTCCGATGGGGCAGTCCAAACCGCCTTCAAAGATTTTATTGATGCCCGCCCAAATGGTTTTTTTTAGTAAGGGGATCAATGAACTACCTATGAGATGGCAAAAGTGCATACATAGCAATGGTACATACTTTGATTAATTAAATATATTTCATTAAAAAAAAACGACTTTATGTTCCTCCCATAGAAAACGCCAATTTCATATGTAAGGACCTAATATTAATAATTTAAGTCTTGTTGGTTATCCTAATAAATAAAAATGAAAATAAAATGAGATAATAAGCACTCGCACAACATTAGCTCAATAGGCTTGAAAATTATAGTGACGATATATATTACATTTGTATAGGTTTCGTTCTTGCAGCAATGTTGGAATTAGGTATCATAAATAAGTCTTTTTAGTTTTTATATAAGAATAGTGATGTAGTATTTAAGTATTATTTTACGCGTTTTAAGATTTTTTAGTATTAATATTACAATGGCGTAGATTTGAGCGGCAAAATCCCAACAGCATTAAACTACTAGTCTTGCTTTGCATAAAACGACCGGCCCTATTTACATTCTAGGAAAATAATATATATTACATTTGTATAGGTTTCGTTCTTGCAGCAATGTTGGAATTGGGTACCATAAACAAGTTTGTATATAGTTTTTATATAAGAATAGCTATATGTAGAACTTAAGTATTATTTTACGCGTCGAAAGGTTTTTTAGTACTTATATTACAGTTACGTAGATTTGAGCGTCATACCAAAAGCATTAAACTTATTATTATTATTATTAAGTCTTGCTTTGCGTAATACGACCAGCCCTATTTACATTCTAGGAAAATATCTAGCAATATTCAGGGGAATAACATTGGAATTGCAGTATCAAGGCTTCAATGAGTATTTACAGACTGATCTTAATGCTAAAAGAACCGGTTCTAAACTCGCAGTGACAGGCGAGTAAACGAGAGCGACGTCGATATTCGGCTTCAATGTCACATACTTTATCGATATCGATATAAAAAAATCACGATTTTTAAAAATCTTAAATATTTAAAGTTAATTTCCTGTTTATTTTAAAAATCATTTTTTGTCGTCTGATATCATAGAGATATCATATTAGAGTAGAGAAGCCCGTCCAATAATATGGCATATTACAATAAACTGAAACGTGACGTTTTATCTCTTATATTCTTTTTTTTAATATAATTTCTTTTTTTCAAATATATATTCTTTTTTTTAATAATAAAATAAATAAAAAATTGTCATCCTCCTGCCCTTATCCCACTCTAAGTGGGGTCGGTACAGCATGTTGTCATATGATTTCTCTTCGTATTTTTCAACCGGCCGTTTGCCTGTTGTCCACTTACCTTAGTCGTATTTTACACCTCGGTAAGTTTGATTTGAAACTATCCTTAGTGGTATTCATAATTAAGTTATAGAAACCGGCTATTGTCACGTCTAATTCTATCTGATAAGCACGCGTATTCTATGACCTACCATGAACTCTTATTGCGACTCAATTGAAGACGTAAACTAAATTGTTTTGCTTTTTTATTCCATGACGTCTTAAAGACGCACACTTTAAGTCGTTGCCAAGTGAGCGTTCTAAAACATTTGAGCAAAAGAGACGGAGATATCTATAGTTCATATAACGTTGTCCTTTTCAAGCACACTTCGTGGTACGAAAAGAAAGCGTATAGGTACTGACTTTCAATAGAATCATAACGAGCTAGTAAATGTCTTCAATTCCGTTCAAAACTAACCAATCGCTTCGTAATTTGTTGTGTAAAAATAAAGATATATTAGATAAGGGTAAAAAATCCGGGGTTTATAAAATAGATTGTCTTGAGTGCAACGGTACATATGTGGGTCAGACAGGCCGAAATTTTGCAATTCGATTCCGGGAACATATGGCTGCATTTAGAAATAATAAACCACAAAATTCTAATTTTGCAAAACATTTGCTTGAAAGCGGTCATAAAGTACCTAATGACCATTCATTTCATATTCTTCACACTTGTGATAAGGGACTCCGACTCAATATGTTAGAGCAACTTGAGATAATAAAAAATAACAATGACCACTTAATTAACGAGCAAGTAAATGTCTCCAATTCCGTTTTGCTACATGTGTTCGGAGGGGAGGGTAGTGGTGGGGGTTGAACTATTTAAGACTGCTTGTATGAGTGGCGCGGCGCATTGCGATTTTTGTCCTGGAGCCTCATGATGATCATCTCCTGATGATGCTTCGGTTTCGGAGCGAAACGATCGTTGAGATTGTTGTGGTGGTGGGTGTGTGTGCTGCTTGTGTGCTTTGTTGCTGGTGGAGGAGCCTTAGGGTGCAAGTGGTGGCGTGTCCTGCATGTATAAGGTTTGTAGATTTTGCCTGCTTCATACAAATTAGCTTTGCATGTATTGGCTTAACCGTGCGGATTATAGCAAAGTAGTTTTGTTATAGTGCCTATTCAATAGAATCGTTTTATAAAATTTCATGGTAGGCCTACAGGACTTCATAGAAGACGCGCGACCACCGCCGCAACCGTCCCTCCCCCCGCCCCAGCTTGTCTCGAGTCGATTCCAGAAAGATGCTACAAGCAGTTCCAATTGTAGTCCGCAATTTCAATCACACACAAACAAATATTTAATGAAATTAAAACGATTAAATATTGTTTTTCTTACTTATTTGCTCATTCACTGCTACCTAAGTACATAACACCCAAACGTTGAAAAATAAGTAGTTTAAAGTGAATAAGTCAACTTAATAACCTTAAAATGCATCTAACAAAATTTCGCTTCCCTACTGTTAACTATTGAGTTTGCTTGCGTTACGCTTATGATAAACATGCATTTTCCTCGGGACTGAACCAGTATGTAAAATTTCAGCTCAATCGGACCCCGGGAAGTGGGTCAAATTTAACTTGCAAGATTCCACCACCACTCACATACAAGTCAAGTTAAATAAAATATATTATTCTTATAAACTTTTAAAGCTCTAGCTTTAAAATATTTTATACTCTACGTCTGCCGTAGCGATATATTTTAATCTGTCATATTTGTTATCTGTATAAAAATCCTACTCTAAATTTGACAATTAAATCATCGAAAATTAGTGTACACTTTAATAAAAAAGAGCCATACGTGGCATCTACAATTTAAGTCCGCGTGATTCCCTGCGAGAGAAGTTTAAGGAAACAGGTATTCTAACATTTGCTTCACAGTATATTTTAAATAACGTAATTTTTGTATATAAAAATATAAAGAATTATAAAACGATAGGTGATGTATATAATAGACAAAGTAGGAACCGACATAAGCTTGCGACTCCTGCTTTGCGCCTAGCAAAAGTACGTAAATCGTTTGTGGGTTTGGGTATAAGATTCTATAATAAAATTCCGAAATCAATTTTGGTCATGCCATTACAGCAGTTTAAAAACACTGTTAAAAAGAGGCTGATACAGAAAGCCTACTATACTGTTGAAGATTACTTAGATGATAAGGATGTGTGGATATAGGTGCGCTTTTACCCTGTACAAGACAGTAATAAATAAATGTAACTAGTTCTAAGATTTATATTTTAAAAAGAGCAACCGCCGAGTTTCTTGCTGGCTCTTCTCGGCAGGAACAGCTTTCCGAACCAGCAGTAAAGTTGACGATTCAAAAGCACTTGTTTACAAGTTTACTTGAATAAAGAATATTTTGATTTATTTTGATTTGATTTATAAGTTCAATGTTATGAAAGCCCGACCAAAATTCAAAAGTGACCGCCGCCGGTAGGTAGTAAAGTAAGTAGTAACTGTTACGTATTTATTATAACAAGTTTCGTTTCCGCGGATCGCGGCGCGAAACGCCTTTTCCAAGAACGCATTACCATTGACATCTAAGCAACGTGGCTTTATTTACGTTGCGGCGAGCACCGTGTTTACAAACAGTAAATTGTTTACTTCGCTGACAGCGCGATGCAAGCAGCGTCACGCCGCGTCACAATTACGTCACGGCCTCCTCCTGGCGCGCCAAGCCGCCGCCCAATCCTGTTCTATTGCGACTTATAAAACCATTTACAACTGCATTGAACACAATAAGACAATATATCACTTATAAATTGATTATAATTATTCATGTCGCATTCTAACGACTTAATGCAAACGCATAATAATAATTTGTGATTTGCATAGGTTGGAAATAAACGAAATATTTGTCCTATATAATCTTTATGCATAAAAATATAAAGCATGAAAATTATATTGCTAAAAATATTTATTTATAAATTAGGTATTACGAAATTGGCAATGTATATAACAGAAGTAGTTTGAGTTTGGGTATGAGATTCTCTAATAAAATTCCGCAATCAGTTTTAGCTTTGCTATTACAGGAGTTTAAAACAACTAGAAGGAACTAATAAAAGGAAGGTGATACAGAAAGCCTACTATACTACAAAAGTAATAATAAAATTATTTTGCTATAATCCGCGATACAGTAAATAGAAAATATATATAGTGCTAAATGTATAGTGGACTATCACGTTTTTTCATACCCGTTTCATGCAGGATTCGTAAAAACACATGCACAAACCTCCACCACTTCCACCACAATACACAAGCACTACTCACGTTCACTATCACAAACTCAACAATCGTTTCGCCCCGCAAGCGAATCATCAGGAGATAGGCTCCACGACAGAATCGCAAAGCCTACTATACTGTTGAGGACTACATAGATGATAAGAATGCGTGGATAAAGCTACTCTTCGATCATGTATTAGATTATACAATATATATTAATATTTATTAATGTTTGTGCATAAGAATATATATAATTATAAAAAGAATGGCGATGTATATAATAGAAAAAGTAGGAACCGACATAAGCTTGCGGTTTCTGCTTTGCGCCTTGCAAAAGTAAATAAGTCGTTTGTGGGTATGGATGTAAGATTCTGTAATAAAATCCCGCAATCGATTACTCTTTGCCACTAGAGCAGTTTAAAAACGCTGTTAAAGGGAGACTGATACAAAAGCCTATTATACTGATGATAGGAATTCGTTGATTCTACTCTTCGATCCTGTATAAGATAGTGATGACTAAATGTAACAATTATATTTTGTAAAGAGTAACCGCCGAGTTTCTGGTTGGCATCGGCGTTGACGATTCAAAAACACTTGTTAAAAAGTTTACTTCAATAAAGTATAATTTGATTTAATTTTTAAGGTTGCAGTTTTAGTTTCGTTTTATTTTCATTGTGTCCAAAATCGGAAAACAAATATTCACTATTCTGCTAGTGAGTAGCGGTAGTCGCAGAAGCTCCTCGTAGCTCAGAATCTAAAGCGTGTTTTGAACTTATTTTACCTCCACATGAACGAATTAACATAAAATAAATGAATAAGCTGTGATAGCTCAGTGGTGTGACCGTGCGATTCTCTAGAGACGAACATAGGTTCAAACCCGAGCAGGCACCAATGAGTTTTTCTATTAAAACTTATGTCTCTCATTGATAATTCCAATTCATCACACGCTTTCGGTGAACGAAAACATCTTGAGGAAACCTTCATATCTTTAGGAAATTCTGGGGATATGTGTAATCTACCAATCTGCATTTGAGCAGCGTGTTAGGTCTTAGCTACAACCCTTCTTTCCAAAAAAAAATGGAGGGAGGAGGCCTATGCCCAGCAGTAGGATATTAACAGGCCACTACTTTGCTTTACTAAGATTGCTGTGGCACGTAATTCTCTTTGATATCCATTCAGGTGTGGATATTCAACGAATGAATCAAATGAAACAGAAGATCAAAATTATCCTTAAGCCGTTGCACATGCGTAAATTCCCATATTATCATATTGTTTTCATTATATAAGCTGAATAGACTTTTCTTGATTCAACAAAAACAGGTACAGTTAAGACTGGTAATTAATTTAAATCTCCGTTGCGAATACATGTTTCTCAATTATATCAATTTGTAGTTATCATAATACTAGTAAATTTCACACATAAAAGTATTAAATACTATAGAGCGTGATCTAATCAAATAAAAAAAATGTGATCACATACCCAGCGATTGACTGTGTTTTTCGATTCTTGATTTTCTGTACTTTGTTTTTGTTTCTTTTGTGTTCCATATAAAAATAAACCTAAAAACTAGCTGTTTAGATTTTGGAAAATTTCTATCTTTTATCGATCTTCAGCTGCGTGTAAGACTGCTATCCAATAGAGAAATCTTTGGTTAACACTTAAGAGTCCCTGCTTCAATCAATAGCATCTCGGATACATTCGGTATTAAAGGGTCGTGAGACATTTTCGCACCTTTGAAATCAGTCTCCTGATCAGTCGGTAGCTCTAGGCCTTTGCTGAAGACTCCAGTTTAATTTCGTTCCTCTCATACCTAAGCTTGAGATTATGACATGTGATTTACAACATCCACAAGCCGGTTGTTTTATTTATTTATTTCTTTATTGCACATACCGAATAATATAAAAAAAGAAAGAAGAGAAAAGAAAAAAAAATAGCATATGTACAAAGAAAAGGTCAAGAAGTGAAATATGGATAAAAAAAATGGAGGAAGAAAAATAAAATAACGAAACACTATATACATTGATTAATGTTGAAAAATGATGCATTATAAATACAAGTGAATATTTGAATATATTAAAATTTTACTTTTTAATTAATAAATTAATTTGTAGTTATTTTAACTATCCCTAGTCTGATAGGTAAGGTTGCCTACCTTACCTATTCACAATTATCTAAAACTACAGAATAGGCATAAAAACTTTTACAGTCTTACGTCTAGGCAAAGGCCTTATGTCTCTTTGTAGAGAATCCACCACGCTCTAATGTGTAAAAAATATCACACATTATTCCTTATTTTTTGCTTAACCAACTAGCACTAAGTTATTATAGCAAAGTCATCTCTTTTTGTCCGGGATTTGACGCGCCCCCTTCGTAAGGTTGATACGTTTCCAACGTTCAGATGTCACGTCTTACCAAGAACATGTACGGGACCAAATGTAAGAAATGTCGTATTGAATTTACTTAAGGAACCAATATTCACGCCACCTTACCCACGATCTCGTTATGTGTTGAATATAAGTATAGATAATTCGTTAAGTCGAGTTAATTTGTTTGAGTCGAAAGGCTGCCGGCCTTGGGAGGCGCCGCTTGTACCCGGTGATTAACTTATATAAATATTAAAGCACGCTTAATATGTACTTGCATAGTAATAAATACAGAAAATGCATATAAGTATTGACTAAATCTACTTTCACATTTTAATCTGTAATGAGGGGATAGACAAACAAATGCGAACTAAAAAATGCGTAAGTTAATATGTCCTACTCTATGAACCAACCGACTGATGTGGTTTTTGGCTCTGCGCTCTACTCTCTGGATTTCGCAACCTCGGCGATGCTTCCGCGCTCGACCGTCCCGCCCGGTGACGCGGTAAAAGCCATTAGGGCTAACAGCATACAGTCAGTTCGAAAAAAAAAAGTTGTTTTTGGCAAAATGATAGTTGAAGGGCTAGAAAGAGATATAGGCCTTTATTTTGGTACTGACCTCGTAAAATGCGAACACACACTATTTATAAATCAAAATTTTTCCATGTCATAAAGATTATTATTATTAATACGAGAATTCTTATTATCTACATATGAAGTTACATAGCGCTGTATTAATTAGCCGCGAAGTGGATTTTAAAAAGTGTTATATTAGTAAAACATCCTCTTTTTATATATCCAAGATCTTATAACCAAAGTTAATATCACATGCTCTTATTTACTAAATGCTTATTAGGTTACCATATATGATTATCGATATGTATTAAAAATTATGGCTCCTCTAAGCACATCGCGTTTACAAAGTCCAAACTTTGGCATAATTAAAATGAATACAAGAAAGAAGTGAAATAAAAACATATGTTGTACGTATATTTGTACAAAATTTTAAAAAAGAATGTATATTAATGACAAATATACATTCACCCACTCCGATTGTGCCTCGACATAAAAATGTTGATGGGTGGGACAGGTCCCCGCAATACAAATGGAAATAACTTTTTTCGTAATAGTAAACAGTAGCTGGAAATTATCTTTAGAGGTTCATTAAACCATTTTAATTATATTTTGCAATTTAAGGACACTTGGAGTGAAAGGAGTGCATTCAATACACATGATTACTAGTTGATTTGATTGTAAAACCACTGGGCGATTTTAAAGAAATGGAGTGGACGTTAGACGCTGCTTCAGTGTGGATTAGTATGTAACACATACGCTAGGAATCCTTCAGAGATATGCATTTTTCCTGCGATGGTTTTTTTTTACTGTAAGTGCATTATCTATTTTAAGTATCACTAGTAAACATAGAGCTGTGATAGCCCAGCGGTGAGACCGTGCGACTCTTTCGAGGGAAACACAAGTTCAAACCCGGGCAGGCACCAATGAGTTTTTCTATTAAAACTCACGCTTTTCGGTGAAGGAAAACATCGTGAGGAAACCTGCATATCTCAAGAGAATTCTGGAGATATGTGTAACCTACCAATCCGCATTGGAGCAGCGTGGTAGGTCTTAGCTCCAACCCTTCTCTCCAGAAACGGAGAGAGGAGGCCTATTCCCAGCAGTGGGATTGTAACAGGCCGCTACTTTAAATTTCTCACATCTTTAACTCATAAATGTAACAGTAGGTATCAAATTACGTGTAATTGTCATTATCATTGGGCTAATGCGTGCATTAGCCCAATGATACTCCCAGGAAAACCGCATTGTTATCCATCCACATAATCCAACTCAAATTAAAGGAAAATATTATCCAATGACGTTACAAAAGTTCCCACTAGTTTCTATCTATATGGTCAATTCATGTATCAATTGACGCACAAAACTGTACAAAATAACAAATAAGTAAATGTTATATATATGCAAACAAAATTTTTGTCTGAATCACAAAGTTTAATATGTCTAATTGAACAACTAAATATCCCAAATGAATGAAATGAAATAAAATTATGATAAAATTCAATTTTATCGTAATATATAAGTAACGGCCTGTTACTATCCCACTACAAGGCATGCGCCTCCTCCGTTTTTGAAGATAAGGGTTGGAGCTAACTGGAGGTTCCGAACTGGTGGTAGAATCGTCCTGGCTTAATGATTCCAAATTATTATTAAATTAATCAGTCAATACTTGTTTAGCGTGTTCCATAATTTATAGTTGTACGGTTATCTCTTGTTGACGTATTATTTGGTAACATTTTCTATGAGAGAACGTTAGAATGATGAGTCGAATTCCGGCCGTAGCTAACATACACATCCCCAGAAGTTTTAAGAGATAATAAATTAGCCAATCTCTCGAAATATGTACAAATACATATTTGTGAGTAAGCGAACATGCGTAAATATTGGAAAGCGATATGGGTAATAGAAGTAATTAAAAATATTTTTTCGTATTGTTTTGATGGAATATAAAAATATATCTTTGATAAGACACACTGAGACTAAACATTTTAATGGTAATTATGCAATTAAGAAAAAAAACAAATCCAGTATGTTGCGTAATAGTACGGGGTTTCTATTATAAATGTTATAATAATTAATTTAAAATGTAAATAGTCTTAACTAAACAAAAAAATAATTCATAAATAAATAATATTTTTCCATTTATAGCAATGTTACAAGAAACTCATAGTTTGAATACTTGATACAATATAAATAGAACTATTAAATAACAGTGCTATTATAATGAGTTATCTCAGAATGTTACTTATGGTCCTAATCTTTAATCCACACAAACCGTTCGAATAGCGACCGTGAACTCTGCGCAAGAGCATTCTATCGTAAACTATGACATTTTACTGACATTGCACGTCTATTGCGCGTCTTGACATTTGTAGCGTGCAACGACCTTGTTCAACTCGCTTGAACAGGGAGAACTGCCCCATTAATTCTAAGTTATTATACCTGCTACTCAATATTTTGCATTTTAGATGGCTTTGTCTTTACGTCTCACTTGCCAATGTATTCTATTTATAAAAGTTCTGGTCAGGCTAATAAAGATTGATTACGTTCTGACCAACGTTTAACCTGCTATGTCTTTTACCCTTGAAAAAATTACACTCCTGACCGGTCTACGATCTATTTAACGTGGTTCGTTCACCGTTACGTACCTACTCGGTGAAGAGCAGGGCTGCGGTTATCGCGCGCTATTTTCTCGATTTGCTCTTTATAAAAAGCTAGCTGACGCACTCAACGTGAGGTCGTTGAACCCCTCAGCTGCGGTCAAGCACTACTTTGTGCGTTTATGGATACTACGGCAAATTTACATACCGTACGACTAGTACGAAATGTGTATATAATAATCTTTTATTTTAATTATTTGATTGGTTATGTCGATTGTACGAATTATTTTAGATTGAAGGTTTTATAACCATTTTTACCCATAAGGGTAATTAAGGGTATTCTAGAACAACAAAACTTTCTGTCAGCCAGAGGCAAACCATTTGTTCCAGTAGTGGACATAGTTTGTTCCAATCAGCAGCCCTCAAATATTGTCATACGTTACATAGATTAATAACGCAAGAATCCGTCGTTTCATGCCCTTTTAAATGCCAGACCAAAATAATACTATACCTAGAATAAAACCCATAAAACGTTTTTGATTGTTATAAGTGAATTCATATCATAAATTAAATTTTATGACCTTTAAATTGGTTTTGTTTCCATATACATAGTTATATTTGTTCCGGGGTCGCTTTGATAACATCCAGTGATAATAGATTAAAGTAACCTTCGACGCTGAAGGAGCCCTGCGTAAAATCAACAAGTGGCGGCCCACGCATGCGCTCAGAGACCTCACTCGGCGGCTGTTTTATAAAGCCACGTCGGGTACTTTTCCACTACGAATTCCTCTCTCCCCATTCCAGTCCGAAGATAATTAACCTTAACGTAATTTCAAGTAAAAAAGCCTTTAAACAATTTCAATGAGTTGGTCGTTTTAGCTCTACTATACCATGACATTCTTTTCGCAGAATGTATTATGGAATTCAAAAGTAATAATAAAATTATTTTGCTATAATCCGCGATACAGTAAATAGAAAATATATATAGTGTTTAATGTATAGTGGACTATCAGTATTTTCATACCCGATACGTGCAGGATTCGTAAAAGCACATGCACAAACCTCCACCACTTCCACCACAATACACAAGCACTACACAGTTTCACTATCACAAACTCAACAATCGTTTCGCCCCGCAACCGAAGCATCATCAGGAGATAGACTCCACGACAAAATCGCAAAGTCACCATCACTTTGCGATTTTGTTTCGAGATAATGATTAAATACAAATTGCCATTCTCATTTTGTGACAAACGCAGTTACTTTAATAACTGTCAGTATACTCATCATACAATTGACATCTTTGTTAGAATATTTTTAAATTTTGTTAAGACATAAAGAAAAAAATGACATTCACGGTTCAATAATGAAACCTATTTTTGAACATGGAGTTGGAATGCACCTTAATTTGGACTGACTACAGGTCTGGCTTCGGCAGGTGTCCTTTACATAAATACAATGACAAAATAGTCGTAAGCAATTAATAATAACAAGAGAGGTGAAAATTGTATCAGGGTTATCAGTCAAACGAATCGAGAATACTGTTTATTTTCAACTGAGTTTGCTTCTTGTGTGACCTTGAAAAATATTATGTAAAAATTATATTTGTTGCGTCAGTTAAGGCCTAGAGCTTTGCAGAATTAAGTTATGCCTAATTGAATTTAATTAAAAGACAACAAATTAATTATAACACCCTATTAGGAAGTATATTTTGTATCGTACGTACGGAAAGAAAGTAAAGTTAATAAATGAGATATTTGCTTTTTACTTATAAAAACTATAATTTGTATGGGTTTAGATACTAACATATAGGATAGAGGCTGAAATGAGAATTTCTCCTCGACTGTTCAATTATTACAGACTATTTACAGAGATGAACATAAAAAAACATATTTATTCAATTTATCTTCTCTTTTTAGTCCACTATTAAAAAATATTTTTTGCACGAACAAGAACAAATTGCCTTTATTATGTGACATTCTAGGTAAGTAAGTATGTATATGAGTAATAATAATAAGCAGATCCTCGTTGAAACCCTAGAAGATTCTATAGCAAAGAAGAAGAAATTCGTGCATCTAGCAAGTTTTTGACCATACCGTTTCATATAATATAATATTCTATGCGAAATAGGGAACGTATCACGCAACGTAAGAATTTTTGTTAAAGAAATTTGGCTCTTGGTGTCACCCAATTTTACGGACGAAAATAACTACGAGGTAGGTATACGTTGTTTCAATATTACGAAGTATGTGATATGATAGACTTGATAGGCACGCTCTTTGAATATTCGATAACCTCTATATCAAAATACTGTGATTGCTTGCTTTACAGACGATTGGCTGTATTTTTCTACATTTTTTATATTTATTTATTATATTTTTTTTATACATTTCTGTTTGTAGAAGATCAAAATTCAAATAGTTTATTAGTTAATTAGTAATATGTCACAAAAAGACCAACATCACGCATTCACTATAAGGCATGAGATATATATTTCTTATCCTTGCTATTATATGTAGCAGATTTCGATTGGTGCCTTTCTCTCAAGCTCAGATTTAAGACTTTTTATTTTTTAAAGGACTATTTTAAGGGCTACTATGCCATATTTGGCAAGTGATAAAATAATAACATTCACTTTACTATTAAATGCTACTTACCTAAAGAACTTTTATGGAAATGGTATTATAACAATTCTTTTTATTACCACTAGCTTTTTAAACTCATCCACAATGCAAGCTTGTAATGTACGAGTATTTAAGTTTTCTTCAAGTATCAATTATTTATACTATGCATTACAGTGGACATTTAGAAACCTTAAAAATAATAAATCTATTGTAAATGTTTTTTTGACGATAATGTAAGACTACAGTCCTTAATGACATGCCAGTCTCATCATTATCATAAGCATATTTCGATGATTGGGATAATTCAAAATTTTGAATGATTTTGACGGGGCTTTCTATGATTTGTTTATTGCGTTTTAGTCGATTTAAGAAGACATTCTATTTCATAAGCTTGGACACTATGTTTCAAAGGTACTTGTTACCTAAGTTATTTACATTAGTCACATCCAGTCTTATTTTTGCAATAAAACTAAAATATCGTAGGGGCATTATGGATGTGCTTAAAATTTTATCTTGATTAACTTTTTAAGTAAATATAGATACAAATTTTTGTTTTGTGAAAATATCATTTAGGAACTTAATAGATCTGATGAGAATGTTCATCACATATATTTTTAAATGATATATATCGCAAAAAATTGCGTGAAATTCATAGTGTCCTAATTTTAGTAGAACAAAAAAAAATTAATTATAACGCTTAGGAGGTTAAAGATTAAATACAGAGGTCTACACAGCCCTAACATTAGTGTGATTTGTAATTTTTTTGAAATATTTCATTCATATTTAAGCCAATATGTATTGTAAATAAAATTGATAAATAACGTTCTGATAACATTTGGGATCGTTCATTTTATTATACATTGTATCTTTTAAGTAGTTTTAGGATCAAGGTTACCAGATGTATGATAGCGGTTAATTAAGTCAAGGCCACAACTGAGTGTTTTTATAGATGTTTATGGTAAACCATATCCTATCTTTTAGCAGAGATTTAAAAATTATTATTTTTTGCTCTCTATCTATATTTAACAAGATATATTTGATAAATTTATTGTTATCATCGTACTGAAGCTTTATTTTACAAAAAGTTAATATTTTAAATATTATATATTTTATAATTTTTAGTTATTAAAATAAAATATTAAATGTATTTTGACTTTCTTTGTAGGTTATAGCTAAGATTAAAAGAGTACTGTACAAAGCTATTAACATTTCCTAAAATAAAATATCAATCTACTAAGAATGAGAGGTGTCATTGAAGCATTCATTTTAAAAATATGTAAGTTCCTAATCAAAAATATCAATGATCATAAATTATTTAATACATATGTTCCTTTTAAGCGAAATAAAAAAATGTAAAACTAAAAAATTAAAGCCAAAAATTATTAATGTCTATATCCATTAATTGTAAGAACAGAATTTAAAAGACATTACTTTTTTTATATAAAATCATAAGTCAACATCAGTTACAGTATCTGTAACTGTGTAACAGCAACTATACGTCACAGAATCATAAAACGTAATCTTAGATTAATAGGTCAATTCGGAGTCCCAACCTTGGTCGACGTTATTATAACTATGAAACTATAATTATACAATTTTAATTGGCTATTAAACTGTTGATACATCAAACTCAATTACCGATCCTTAAGGCACAACACGCAAATTTTCAGAATGATATTTTGGGTTAATTTATACTTGTATGAATAGGGTGTTTTATGATATAAATAATATGTTGAGGATTACTTAGATGATAAGAATGTCTGGATATAGCCTCTACTCCAAAGTCTACTATCCTCTCTATAGACTCTACCCTGTACAAGACAGTAATGACTACATGTAACTAGTTATAAGAATTATATTTTAAAAAGAGCAACCGCCGCCTTTTTTGCTGGCTCTTCTCGGTAGGAACAGCTTTTCGAACCAGCAGTAGAGTTGACGATTCAAAAGCACTTGTTTACAAGTTTACTTGAATATAGAATATTTTAAATATAAATTTGATAGCTTGAGTACTTTAAATATTAAAACAAGTCATAAGTAATTTTAAATTAATATTTTATTAGTAAAAGTGTTTTCTTATTGTTCAATATGATTATTCGAGGTATTTATTCTTCTGTTAATCCTTAACCGTAACTACACATTACTTATTTAATGACTGTCTGTCCCTTCTTTATTCTTCTTTGATAGGAATTTAATAGGTTTGATGTTCTATTTAATTAAAAGTAATTATAATCGAACAAACATTTATAAATAAATAATTATTACCTGTATCTTATTAAATATTGTATAGTAGATGTAAATGAATGATTCGCCTTTTTAACTCATTCTTGAGCAAGTTCGGAATTTTCCTTTCATTCGTTTAAATAACATTGATTCCATGTTATCATTAACACCCAATCAGGGTCAGCGAATACGACAGTAGGTGTTCACGTATTAATAAATTCATCTTTTCTGATCGTTCCCGATCACGCGATGTTCACATTTCGTTGCTTTGACGTGCTTGACGTTTTAATATATACACGTTAGAAACTGTTGGCGACTTCGTTTACGCCAATTTAAGCGTTTAAAAACCCTCTATAATGCAAAATGTGTTTTTTCCCTTTGTTACCGAGGGAATAACAGAATTTTTACTCTTTATGTTACCCCGGTGTATAAACTTTAATCATGCCAAATTTAATTAAATATTAGGCCAGGAATCAACCGTGAGAGCGGTACAGTCAAATAGACTTTCGCATTCATATTAGTATGGATTACTTATATTGCTAACTTACTTAAAGCATTTAATAAAAACCAATTTTGTTCGTAAACCTTTTGTTCTCTTTCTATCGAACTCAAGTATACACAATTTAAAGGTGTATCTAAGAATCGCTGATAGTATGTGATAATTAAGTGCTAATCAATAGAATAGCAACGAACTCTGTTGCGCTTTATTAGCTTCATATTCAAAATATAGCAATTTTCATACAGTTAGAAAGACTAAGATAAGTTACTGGACCCGTCCTTAGATATAAGATAATTTATAAGTTGCCCTTTTTTTCAACTGACGAAAACTAATAGGTACATTTTTTAGTATAATTATGAAAACTGCCCACTAATAAGCTAATTGTTTTCGAAATCTTGATTACCTCATTTCCAAAATTATTGAAGTATATTTTAGTTTCTTGAGTATCCATACAAGACATCAGCCTTCGCTGTTTTAAATTCGCAGTCAGTGCTTAATCAATAACAATTGTTGATATTTTTGATTGCTATTAGTATAAATAACGTTATACATGATCTAGATTATTGATTCAATAACATGGTAACATTCACTTTTTTCATGCATACTATCAAAAGTTTTTATCAATAAACTTAATGCCGTTGAAACTTTAAATTAAAAATAATAAAAATCGAACTATTGGTTCGATGATGCTTCGGTTGCGGGGCGAAACGATTGTTGAGTTTGTGATATTGAACCTGTGTAGTGCGTGTGTATTGTGGTCGAAGTGGTGGAGGTTTGTGGATGTGTTTTTACGAATCCGGCACGTATCGGGTATGAAAATACTGATAGTCCACTATACATTAAACACTATATATATTTTTTATTTACTGTATCGCGGATTATAGCAAAATAATTATATTATTACTTTTTTACACCATAGCATATTCAGTATAACTAAATTTTTAATAAGTTATATCTACATACATGTAAACTTTCTTACACTTAACGTTTACAAATCTATGATATACATATTGTAAAACAAAGTCTTCAAAAGCAGTGTCTGTATGTGATCGATTTTCTCAAAATCTACTGAATGGATTTTAGTACGGTTTTACTAATTGATAGTACAATTTTTAAGAAAGGTTTAAGTTAATAGTACATTATAATTACAGTAGTTTGACTGTATTACATATTTGTGACACGCTAATGTCCACGCGTGCGAAACCGTGGGGCACAGCTAGGTAGTTTATATTAAATCTTTTTTTGAAAACCATTCACTAGTAACTCATGTTCAAAATGACCATTCAGCATATGATATGAGTGACGTATACTGAGATAAGAGTATTGCTGAGTAAGACAATCCAACAAGTATACAAACAAATAGTGTTACGTAAATGAATGTATAACAAGTAATGTAAATAAAATTGACTCGTTATTTACCAACTTGTTCGTGATACAACAATAACTGCCGTGAATGAACTAAAAGTTGTAAAATGTTTACGACCAATTGACGTAATTTAACGTTGAATTTTCCAAAAGCTGTTTTGATTTACAGTAGTGTATTTACATCATTACCGTAATTTTAATTTGTATTTGTGGTAATTAAGATAAAATGTAAATGAATATTAGATTAGTTCGACATTGGCGAGTGTAAATGTCGCTTCCCGGATAAGATATTTGATTTTGATATATTATTTTCTTAATGAGGTGTTAGTTTTACTTCTCTTGAATATAATAAGTATTTTAATCGCAAAAATTACAATACGTATTATTAGTGACGTAAGTTAATTATAAATGTGACTAATGCATACTAATAACATTAATGGGAAAGACTTTCTGTATGTCAGTCTGTTACTCTATTACGACTTTTCTGCTGGAACAATATTGATATAATTGTTTACAATCGTAACCTATAAACCGATTCAACATATAGAATAAAAATTATTATTGCTATTGTATGGGATATTTTAACACTAAATTTCGCGTGAACGAAGTCGAGGATACAACTAAAATGATTACAACTAAAATGATTATAAATCTCAAATAACAAACTACCGAATACAATTATACTTTAATTGTCTTTGATCGAAAGAAAAGGATTAGGAGGTCATAAGCTCCTCGTATTCTTATGCTACAGCAGCTTTTAATGGAACGCGAAGTTGGAGGAACCGATAGATTTTATTTTATAATCCAAGGTAAAAGGAGCAGCCGTCAAGTTTCTTGCTGGCTCTTCTCGGTAGGAAAAGCTTTCCGAACCAGCAGTAGAGTTGACGATTCAAAGCATTTGATTACAAGTTTACTTGAATATTGATTATTTTAAATTTGAACTGGAATATGATGACGACTCCACCAAAAAAATCGCATTGTAACGAAACCTCAAACAAGCCACGGTGTTGCTACATGTAATGTAATATACTCGTATATTTGAATTAAGAAAGGTCTGTAGTCTATTCAAAGCATCGTTGCCCTTTACAATACTTTAGTGTAAATGTAATAAGGGTTGAAACAAACATTACCTAATCACTTATCTTAATATACGTATTTAGTTAAAGGAAATAAACAATCATAAACTATTAATGAACGAAAAACAAATATTATGCAGATCTTAGATATATAATCGGAAAATATTGAGAAAGTAGACGTAAAAAAAAATCGGTTAGTTTGATCATCTTGATTCTAGACTAATTGAGAGGGGATTGTATAAAATAAGGAATAATCTTTGCAAACATCATGACACAGTTGTACGATACACTCGCTTACATAACTTTACGTAAATGAAAATATACTATAAATATAAAATAAATAATAAATAAATATGGAACACACACACGCACACACACGTTCGTCAGTCCCCAGAATAACTTAATATCAAATCAAATCAAATCAAATCAAAATAATCTTTATTCAAATAAACCATTTCAGGCACTTTTGAATCGTCAAGCATCAATATGATTAATGAAGCTACAACTGGTTCGGAATGTTGCTCTTACCGAGAAGAACCAGCAAGAAACTCGGCGGTCAATCTTTTAAATATTTTCAATTATACATTATTAAACCGCTGTCTTGTATGAAGCTGAAAGGATTTTCAAATCCAGGCTTTCTTATGAACCAAATAATCTTCAATTTTGTAATATGCTTTACGTATAAGCATAATATTTGTGTTATGAGTGACAGAGAACTAGTTAATATATAAATATATAATTTTAAATACAGATTTCAATACACAACATACACCCAGACTCGAAGAACGTACAAATTGTACTAAGAAAATGTTGGCCCTTGGTGGGAATTGAACCCACAACTTGCGGATCTGAAACTGCTTTCAGCTCCGCAGGTTTCAATTCACTCACTGCCGCCCACTGCGCAAAAATGCCATTCAATTATTATTATATGAATAGTGGTTCAGGTCTGGTGCTATTGCTAATCTTTTGACTGACTTACCATCTAACTAACTAAACAAAAAGCTTTAAGAAGCAAGCACTTAACCTATAGATGCTAGGTACAAAACATACTTCTTGCGTTGTGTTGATATTAACAATTCATCAAGGTTATGATCAGATATGAATTCCATGTAAAACTGCAAAATCCTAGAACTTTCTGGGCTACGTGTATCCTGTACATCACCATTGGAGCGAATAAGTAGGTTTATATCACTATCCTTTCTTCCGAAAAAAGGAGCGAAGCAATGGGGTTGCAACTGACAAGAATTTTCAAACCAAACAAACGTAGTATCTTACACGGTATACTTATATTCATTTACTTTTTTGATGCTACATAATAGTGCATCTATGGCCTATACTATCACTCATACTCACACTCATACCGCGTCTTCGCCTAAAACGCCGAAGTCCGGTTTTTATGACGTCGATCGGCCGACACTCCCACACTCCCGATGGCGTGATACGATTTACAGTCATACCATTAGCCCTCCAGTACACGTTGCTCTAAGACAATGTTCAGCCCCACAAGAGTCACCCAAAGGACGAAGTTCCCCTATGCTAGTAGAGCTACTCTCTACTCTCTACATTTCGCAATCTCGACGGGATTTCTGTACTCGTCTATCCCATCCGGTGACGCTTTTAAAACCGTTGGGGCTAACAGCTTACAGATAGAAAAAAAGCAAATATTAAAAATAATATAAAGCAACATACGCACTTAACTAAGCTGACGTTGACATCATTAAACTTTGACGCCTTCTATTACACTTGAAATATCACGATATGCGATTCCGGTCGAATAAAAGAGAGTCGGAGAGATGTTGTCCGCTTGTCGTACATTTTTGAAGTAATAACTCTGAAATTGCTACTAAAATTATATTGAAAGTGTTTGTGAGACATATTTTAATATAATTAAAGGAAATTAAAATTTAACTTTAGTAAGATTTTAACTAGTATTACATTTTATAACTATGAGACAGAGATTTAATATTATGTTGCCATTGTGAAACAAGGGATACTACCAATACAAGGAATTTAATGTTAGCAATTTATCATTTAAGAATTTGCTATAAGTAAGTTGTTGTATTCTACTATATTCTTTAAAAATACACTAAAGGGTAATTTATATTATTGTTCTCTTATAAGGGAATTCTGATATTCCCAAACTTAATAACAAGCTGGGTAATTTTACCATATGAGTAATTAAAAGAATGTAAAATATGTTTACGTTAATATTGTCTTATCTTACTTACTATCTTACTTCTTACTTCTTACTAATATTATAAATGCGAATGTTTGTGAGTATAGATGGATGTTTGTTACTCTTTCACAGCGAATCTGCTGAACCAATATCGATGAAATTTAGCTCAATTATTCCTTATATACAGGAATAACATATAGGCTATGGAAATCCTGTTAAGTTTACATGATTTTTACAGGAGTACATCTAAAACCGCTATCTATTATCAACCTATCAAAGTTTTTTAATTATCTACTGTTCACTATGTATCAAAGACGAGTCAAATCTGTAATTAAAAGGAGGTTCTTTATCACGTTGTTCAGCTTACGTCGAAGGAGTTATTTTTAGGAGAAGTTTTTAAATATTTTGATTTCTGTTTACTGCATAAATTTAACTGAGCTATTATAATGTATAATACTGAAGCTACTGTTTATTCCAGAACTACGGTCCTACGCGGACGAAATCGCGGGTAAAAGCTTGTACTGTATAATATACAAACTGATAGACTTAAAAAGTATTTGGCGTTAGCAAGGCCGTAGCCCGTTTTTATATGAAGAAGCTCCCATTTGACCTTTCTCCATTTAAAGGTAACCGCTAATGCTTAACAGAAAGGTTACAATTATCATTAGTACCTAATTAAATTTAGACGGATACTATATAATGTTATAAGAATTTATAGAATTAGGGGGTTACTTTGCGGAGATCCATAATACAAAAGTAATAATAAAAATTATTTTGCTATAATATAGTTTACAGTTTATAGAAAAAATATGTATAGTGCTAAATGTATAGTTGACTATCTCTTTTTTTAAAGCAAAATTTCCGATTTTATCGTGGAGTCTATCTCCTGATGATGCTTCGGTTGCGGGGCGAAACGATTGTTGCGTTTGTGATAGTGAACGTGTGTAGTGCTTGTGTATTGTGGTGGCAGAGGTGGAGGTTTGTGCATGTGTTTTTACGAATCCTGCATGTATCGGATAGTGCACTATACATTTTATATATTTTCTATTTGATGTATCACGGATAATAGCAAAATAATTTTTCTTATTACTTTTGTAATGCTATAAGAGTTAACCGCGGAGTGACTCGCTGTTTATTTACTTTATGACCAGAATTTTAATCAGAAAAAAGTGTATTAACTCTCTTCCATGAGAACTGATACGCTTGTCGGACAACTTGGCACTGTGGGTCTATTAAGGAAACTCAAGGACTCCCAAGGACTTTCCAGGTCAAAAAGAAACTATGCTCAAAGAAACACCAGTTTTTGCTGAATTATTAATCATAAGAAAAGGCAGCATAGATTATAAGTTAAAAACCAAAAGACATATTATTAATAACTACACTCAATAGTATAATATAAGCATAGTGCTAAAGGAATGTTACAAGATCAGATGAGATAAATTCCATTCGAAAATCCACGTGATTTCATATAAATATATAAACTGCACTTGTCTTATCAAAGTCACGGGGTATCGGCATACGCTTATCACCTGTACGGCTATAATTATTGATTATAAATGTGACAACGATATGTACAGTTTAGATACGGAATGTCTTGGAATAAACCATCTATAGTCGATCTACATTTAGCATAGATACAATAAGTCACCAAAGTCGTTTATCTACAAAAAAAGTTTCCTACTTCTTACAAACAGTATATTGAGCTTATAAAGAGGAACATTTCGCAAGTTTAGTATTAAAGTGACCTAATTCAAAATTACGTTAAAATCACGTTACGAACTATTAAAAAGCTAGTGTTTTCCTGCTCTTCTAATTTATGGGTCTCACGAGTTTTGTAAGCGATACAAAATTATTATTTTTTTTTTTAATTAGGTCACTTTAATACTAAGCGTGCGATTCCTCTTTATAAGCTTTCCCTTTTTTTTTAATATAATTATTACAATAAACTTCTTTGAAAAATATACTAGCATAAGGTATAGTAGTGTAAGAGTGAAATATAGGGTCCGTTAAAATCTATACTTATTATAAAACAAAGTCCCAAAAACTTGTCTGTCTATATGTAATCGATTTTCTCATAATCTACTGAACGGATCTTTATACGGTTTTCACCAAAAGATAGTGCAATATTTCCGGATCGTTTAGGGAAATAGCACGTATCGGTATTATGTAAATTGTATTGAAGCGATCGAGTTGTTAAAAAACTTGCTTGCTGGGAGCTTTAGTCGCGTGCGCTGCGTAAACCAGCAGAGATACGCTAAAGTAATGTAAAAGATAATTGTAGATCTATAAAACTACTACAAAAAAAGTCCGCGATAGCATGTCTCTATCTCTTATGGTTAACTCACAATAACTACTTTTATGTTTAAAATTTGAATTCTAGAAAAAAATTATGACGCGCTGATGTTGTGACGCGAAGCCGCTGGCACAGCTTATTATATAAACCAGAACATACCCTAATTTTTTGTAAAAATTAAAATAAATTAAGTCCAGCAAAATTTTGTACTTTATCAATTCAGTAATATATGTTATAAAACTAAATTGATAAAGTACAAAGTTTTTAAATTTAATATATCACAACCTATTTATTACGTTGAAGGTCGTCGTACTCTGGTTCGTCAAAAAATAAAAAGTGATGAATAACTAAAAGAGCTATAGGTATTAGAATTATACGATAAAAATTGTGTAATTCCAAGATACCTACTTATCTAGACAAAGTTGGTATAGATAAAAGTTTAATGACCTCTCTAGCGCAATGAACGAAATTACCTTTCTTGCCTGTAATAGAAGCAAGAGATCGTAAGTTCTACTAGAAAATATCGACTGAATTTGAATTTGAACTGTAAAACTGTGTAGGTTTTCATGTCATAAGCGTACTTTTTTCTAAGGTACTACTCATACTAATTTTATGATAATAATCTATATTTTTAACATGAAAACTAAGTGCGAACATAGTCTTAGACTCTTCTAGTAAGTTTTTTACTACCTCATAGCGTAGCTTACACGTGTCACGAGAATAATTCTCCATAAAGAAAAGAAGTATGCATTTGTTATCTTAATTCGGCATTAAGCTTCGTTAATGTGGCATATTTGTGAATTATCTTAATGCATAATGGAAATTTTGATGCATATTTAGTGTATTGAACGCAATTTTTGAACTTTGAATGATTTATAGAAGCAGGCGTTACTTTGCGGAATTCCATATTACAAGCAATATAACTGAACTAACTACTTTGCTATAATCCGCACGGGTTAAGTGAATGCATGCAAAGCCAATGTGTATGAAGCAGGCAAAATCTACGCACCTTATACATGCAGGACCAGCCACCACATGCACCCCAAGGCGCAATTCACCAGCAACAACGAACACAAAAGCAGCACACACACCCACCACCACAATCTCAAAAATCGTACTGATCGTACTGATCGTAAAAACGTACGATCAGTACGATTTTTGCCGTGAAGCCTATCCTCCTGATGATGCTTCGGTTTCGGGGCGAAACGATCGTCGAGATTGTGGTGGTGGGTGTGTGTGCTGCTTTTGTGTTCGTTGTTGCTGGTGAATTGCGCCTTGGGGTGCATGTGGTGGCTGGTCCTGCATGTATAAGGTGCGTAGATTTTGCCTGCTTCATACACATTGGCTTTGCATGCATTCACTTAACCCGTGCGGATTATAGCAAAGTAGTTAGTTCTGTTATATTGCTTTTGAACTTTGCTTACGCGCGCGTAAGAGCGGCAACGTCGCGTTAAGGCCAGTGCGGGGAGCGGATAGTGCCGGCTCGCGCGGGGACGGTAGCAACAGGCGCCGCCACGTGCTTCGCGGCCTTGCCACTGTTCGCGCCTTTTTAGATACCTAGCTAACTCTAATCACAATTACCCACACAGTCAAATCGTTACATAACTTTTAATAATCTGAGGACTTATTAAACGTTACGTTATTAGTGCCTTTACACTTTTTTCGATTTTAATCTATCATTGCGATTGCAGAGCGTGTATAATTATTATAATCATATACAGATTTATGCATTTTATTAAATGGAGTAGCTATTTATACTTTACTCTCTACTTTTACGTCTCCAGACCAAAAATTATCTTAATATATTATATTATATCACATAAAATTACAGTGCAATATCAATATTTTTATTGCCTACCTGTTAATTATATTGCTACAAACGGATTTTGATCATAACTGTAATTCATAAGTACAACATTTACAAAATAAGTACTTCCATACTTATGTTGTAAATGTGAAAGTTGGTCTGTCTGTATGATACGCTCCACGGCCAAACCGGTGGCCCAATATTTACTAAATTAGGTACAATTGAAGCTTATATACCGGTCTAACATGAAGAATATAAAGACCACGGTAAGAAAGAGGGTGGTCTACTCTACTCAGCTGGATACCAAACAGCATTATGTTAAGCTTATCAAAATCATGCTTTCCAATATGTAGCGTAAAATGATATCTTAGAATTTATCACAAAATTGAAAAATACTTATGCCATGCAAACAAGCAAACAGTATATTCTATTAAATGATCTTCATCTAATCCATAGGTGAAGACGAAACAATTTGTTAAGGGATGGAATTAAAATTTTTCATGAATTATCCTTAACAATGAGAAGTTGAACCCATTTATCTCAAGACATGTTTTTTGGAGTTGTGCCACTATTGCAGCTCATGAGGCTCGATTAAATATGGCTTTCATACGAGTATTTGTAATATAATTTTTTAAGGCGCTGCTGTGACTTACTTTTTGCTTATTTACTGCAGTGAAAAAACTGTTTCACTGGGTTTTTCACAATCATATAGCCTTTTGGCGCTGTTGACAGAGACCCTGCTCCGCGAGTCGCCGAATCAATTCAATTCCCGCCGAAGGCAAACATTTTCTATAAATAATTTGTTGGTTCTTCAGGTCTGGGTGTATATTTGTATTTTTAGTATGTATTTAAAATTAAATATGTATATGTTGTCTGTGACCCATAACACAAGTATTAAGTTATTTACTTTGGGTACGGACAGCCGTATGTGTAAGCGTCCCATATTTTTATTTATTTAAAAAATAATATTTCCGAAATCCTATTACTCTCAAAGAAGATATATATTTTTTAATTAGTGTTAGTTAAATATTTTGAGTAGTATCACATGCACTCAAAAGAGTAGCAGATTAAAGTTGGCTCTCACCACACGATGGCTGAAATAGCGAATAGACTTTTTGTTTTATGATCAAATTTTTTAGCGCCTGGCTACGATCTCGCCTGATGGAAAGCGAAGGATGTAGCCTAAGGTGGACAGACTACACAATTGATTATACATTTATGTACTTCCTTGTACACTGAATGAATTAATTAATTATCAACTAGTTAGATGAAATCTAATAATAGATCGCCAACTTTCCGTCGTTACACAATCACATTGCAATTTTTAGGATTTATAACAAATATAATGTCTATGTAAAACTTCGTAACCTGAAGTTAATAGGAATTTCATTATTTTTTTTCTTCATTTTTCAATTTCGTAATTAATGAAGATTTTTTTTTAATTTTACACAATCAACTTGAGGTTTGGGTTATAAAATTAATCTAGAATATTTATGAATAAGAAATACTCGCCAGCAAGGTCACAAGAAGGGTTTTCGGTGTTTTTTAAGTAGCATGCTTAATTGTGTATGTTAGTATATTACATTACAAAGCTCTCATAGCCTTTCGAGAGGGTTCACGGGTTCGAATTCGGGTAAAGAACCCATGAGTTTTGCTGTTAAATCTTATGTGTCTAATTGATATTTGTAATGCCAATCCGTATTGGAGCAGCGTGGTGGGTTTACAACGCATCTTTTAAAATAAGGTCATAAGAGACCTATGTCCAGCTGTGGGTTAGTAGCTTGCCGTAACTTTACTATTACTTTATGCTCATTTCCTAATCGTCACTTGACTCCCTACAAGAGAAAATTATATAGTAGAAGCGATGACAAATGGACATCCAATCGTTATAAATGTCACGATTCTGTAACGGCTCCCCTTTATAATTGGCGATTACAAACGATTAAACGCGAGCACGATCGTGTAGAGGGCATACTCTGCTGTACTCGCCAATCATCGTCCATGATCGTCTACAAGCCGGGAATTGTCGGTTTTTCGGACACCCGTCAAAGAGAATCGCTGGGTGATACTAGCGATCGTATAATGATAAGGACGATCGTGTGGACACTTGCAATATGATCGTGGCAATTATAGACGATCATACGATCACCACTAATATTGAAGAACAGACATAAGGCATTACTATCCTTGTTCATTTATTTTAAAGTGACAATTTAAGGACATTATTCCGCGTAGGCGTTCGTAGCTGAACAAAGTAATCACGGCGCACATTAGGTATGTAGATGGGAGTCGACACGGAAGTCATTAACGGTTTGTGGCCTTCACGAGACACGGGACTGATCGAAGCATTGGGCCCTTTTTTCCTGGTGATGTAATGTAATAAGCACTTGAATTTGCACTAAACCAGCTGTATTTGATAATTTAAATACAAAATTATTTTTTTATGTGTGTTTTTATGTGTGGCTGTGGTTTCAACGTAACCTCGTTCTTCATGAATATTAATTAAAATTCATTTTAACAATTAGTTTAACACAATTGACATAACTTTATGTCGGTAAACTATAAGCGTCGAATTATAAAAAATGAAAAATTATAAAATATTAATAAAAATGATAAAAATAAAAACATACAAATACAGTCATTTGCATGTTACGATTCTGCTACGTCTAATGAATTCGTCTATTCACACAAAAACTTTTTTCAACTGCTTTAAATAAATATTACGTAAATAATAGATATTGAGCAATGTAGTTAAGTTAAAGACGTAATGATAATACTTTTTTGCTATAACCCGCGATTGAAGAAGTCAAACTGTCGTTTTTACTGTCTTTAGATAAAGATTTAGATTTAAGTAACAATGGTCGTCATTGAAAACCAGCGTTGGGGTAAAACTCAACTTAAGTTGAGTGTTCTAATTCGTAACATCACATATCTGTGCATTTTCTTCTTAGATTTTCCTGTTATTTATTTTGACTTTTTGATGTGACGTTATTAGTGAAAGGTTTCTGATATGATTTGATTTGATTTCGCAAAGTCGCTAAGAATGTAGTGCTTTATCTTCTGCTGACTTTTAGGTTATCGGGCGAATCGATAGTTAGTTAATCGGTAGTTTGTGATAGTGAATGAGAACATGCGTTTTTCTGAATCCTGCATGTTATCAGGTATAAAAACGGATGGATTACTGTACATTTATCATTATACATATTTTCTATTCACTTTATCGCGGATTAAAGCTAAATAATTATAAATAAAATTATTACTTTTGTATTATGGATCTCTGCAAAGTAACGCCTAATTCTAGAAATTATTTATTACCGAATATTGAATATGTCGGAAATATAAGCTGCATGTCTCGCTTACTTATTACAAAAAAAGTTCCCAAAAGCGATTCTTCAGTCTGTGATCGATTTTCTCAAAAACTACTGGAAGGATTTTTGTGCGGTTATTACTAAAAGATAGTGCAATTGTTTCGGAAGGTTTAAGTTAATATGTATTACAATTTTATGTAAACTTTGATTGTTACAATTTAAGTGAGGGGTACAAACAAACTGGTGTCGCTTGTAATATATATTTTATTATATCATTCGTTTTTGTGAAGGATAAATGCTTTATTTACTCTAACAAAGTTTTCTTTGATTTACAGGTAATATTGCAGAACATGAAAAAAAGGGGTGAGAATTTAAAATTATTTATCTGGGATTTAAAGTTTTCTTACATTAATATTATTGATATTAATAATTCAATCAATCTAAACAATAGTACTATGACCATAGGGCTTTGTATATCACAAGAGGAAATTGAATAAACGGTTAAGAAAACTTCAATTTACTACGTAGTTATAACGAGACAAGCGAATTGGCATAAGGTATAATTCTAAATGCGAAATCTGCTTTATATACTCTTAAAAACGAATAAATATAGTTGTCATATCGATTCCTTTGAACGGTTCTAGCTTCCAGGTTCAGGTTCAAATATATATCGCTTGCTTGGAGTACTTGACTTGGGTATATATTTGAATACACATGTAACCTAACCGATACCGATAGAACAAAACTGAACGAATTCCAAATTAGGCTTGATTGAGTTAGATACTTTGAATGACGATGTTACTTCAATGCCATCAATAACATCACTCTACGAGCTAATAAAAAGTGTTTTCTTTTCTTTCAAGTTATGTGTCTTTTTAACACTTAGAATTTTGTAGGCGCTACGTTACGCAATTTATTGCATTTCATCACAAAACAACGTTACGCATTAGGTCTTTTAAGATATAAATTATATGAGAATTTATGTTTTGTTAATCCCTGAACCACCATATAGTTTATAGTTATCTACATACTGAACTAGAGAGCGTGGGATGTAACAGATGGCTTTAACAGAAGTTTATCGAAGATAGGACAGTTGATATCGGATCCGTTATTGCATGATTATTTTTATCACATAGTGATCATATTGCAGCATGCTTAGCAATAAGTAGTAGTTATATGTAAAAAGTTATACCATTAAACGTTAATATAATTTTTTAATTTTATCTAGCAAATATAGTGTAATATAAATTTTGTATCAGTAAGTAATTTGACATAATTTTCTGTAAAATTAATTGTAACTTTTGCATGCTATTTATTAGCGAAACATGTTGCTCGTTAATTTATAAGCTTATTTGATACCGTGTTTCATGCAAAATAAAGATTTGATTTGATTTGATTTAAGGATGTGTCGCTTAATCTCGGTAGCAGTAATATAAATACTTGTACAGCTTAACACATGTAAGTTTTTGCGACTATATATTATGCGTATTAATTTTTAACATGTACGTCATTTGCTTGATTTGCATAATTCGAGCACTTTTTAGTTTACTACGTACCTCGGGAAACACGTTAAGCCGTCCAAGGTTGTAGTCAGCATCATCTGATTATATTTATTAATAATAAGGAAATAATTCCGAGTTTTCTATTAATTGTTGATCATTTCAAGGTCCGACGGTAGACAGAATCTATTCCTTATGAATTTGTGATAAAACTAAAATCGATCTGCAAATTCTAGAAAAAATTAGAACGAACTATTTTATAGAAAAATTACAAATAATGATTATATAAAGTTTTAAAAGTTTTTGCTATTGGTTGTTTGTTTTTCAATAAGGCAGAAGTAGCTCAACACATTATATTTTTTTTTAGAAATAGATAGTTTATTACCTAGAAAATCTAAGTAATGCTAAGTGTAGGAAGCAGATATCGTTCACGTACCTCATACAAGCAGGATTAGTTACCAACAACGCAGTACAGAAGCACAACACACATTCAATACGACAATCTTTACGATCGTTTCGCTCCATAACCAAATATCATTAAGAGGTAGGCTTCACAACAATATGTAGTGTTGTCGTACTTACTTTACTATACTTTCTTATACTTATTTTACTATTTACTTTACGATACTTTTCCCGGTCCAATTGCTTTTACAAATTTTTTGTTTCTTTTAATCGATATATGTATTTCGTCTTTTTGAGTACAAAATGTTGAAGCTCGTGTCGTTGATACCGACGGGAGCACGCATAGTCTTAAATGCATTATTCGGATTAGTGCAGTGAGGGGTATTAAAAAATTCAATTTGCTTCCAACGATGGGCAACAGAGGAAAAACGGATTCTCGGTAAAAATTATATCCATTTTTCCGGTTTCAGACCGGAGGTTACACGTAAGCCGGCGAATCTAAAAAATCCGATTAACTCCATCGCTTATAGGAAATCGTTAAGCGGCCCGGGCATGGAATATTAAAGCGCAAGGAAAAAATTCTGCATCTAATTTTTTACACGTGCTTTGCTAAGGTGAATGATAAAAATATGTAACATAAAAATTTCTTAGAAAAAACTGCAGATTTACCAAAACGACATTACACAACACTTATTAAAGATACAACTAGCTGGGCTGGCAAACTTTGTTGTCCCATATAAATTAAATGAACATAAATTAATTAAAAATATTCTCGAAAAAAAAATGTTAGGTGGACAACTTTCATCACTTAAGGGTATAAAAATAGTAGCCGCTTCTCAGACCTACTGCATATAAAAATCACTCAAGCCGGAGGAGTATGGTAACTAACATTATGACACTAGAATTTTATAACACATCTTTGTACTTTTTAATCAGTTACAAATCCTACAAGAAATATGTACTAGAAACTATCCCACGGATAATAGGAAAGCTGTGATAGCCCAGCGGTGAGACCGTGTAACTCTCTAGAAAAGATCATGGGTTTAAATCCCGGCTAGGCATCAATGAGTTTTTCTCTTAAAATTTATGAGTTTTTCTATTTAAATTAATGTATCTAATTGATAATTGCAATTTATCACAAGCTTTCGGTGAAGGAAAACATCGTGAGGAAACCTACATATCTCTAGAGAATTCTAGTGATATGTATAACCTACCAATCCGCATTTGAGCAGCGTGGTAGGTCTTAGCTTCAACCCTTCTCTCCAAAAATGAAGAGAGGAGGCCTAAACCCAGTAGTCGGATAGTTAGAGCCTGTTATTTTAATTTACTTTATTTAATAGGAAACCGTTATCGAACTTGATAGTGGTTGTGCTCTAGCATCATTCATTGATCCTCTATTGTCCAAATTGTTGACACTGCGTACATACGTAGAATCTTGTACGTAGTACGTACGTGAAGAATCTTGAGAATATCGAAGCACATGCTTCGATTCTTCCTATTGCTGCAAGGATTCATGTCAACAAACACCAGGCACTCTAAGCGGATCCGAATCATCCGGTAAGCTTACTAATATACGTATTTGTCCAGGAGGACGGAATATTGTCGCGATATTATATTCATGACGAAGACCTTTATTATCTGTCACTCCCGTATAAACGTTACAAGAAACGTGCAATCTTGTTGTTGCCAATAGTTTTTGCAATTTCTTGTTTTGTGCCAATAAATAATGTATCATAATCACCTCTATGATACTGGATGTTTCTGAAAGTATCGTTGCGGTTACAGGATGGTTCTAATAAAGTGTATAAAAATATAATATACCCAAGTCTAGTTCTGTGAGAAGATTCCAAGCTTAATACTAGTACTAGATACTAATACTAATGACTTTAGGTGCATTTTCGTATTACCAAGCGAGTACGCATTCTAGTTAACGCGATATTTTATCATTGTGATATCCTTATACCTATAGAAACCATAATGAAGTGTATTTCCATATTACACTTTTACAGGTAAGTATTTTAATCTTTCCTAACACGATCATTTGGCAACAAGGGAGGTTACGGTAAAATGGACATTTATCTTAATTAAAGAAATTTGGATAATTTATAATATTTATGTACTTTATTTTTAACTTTTCGCGAATTATAGCAAAAAATATTCTCTTTACTTATGGACACTTAAAAAAAGTAGTTGTAGCGGCCTGTTACAATCCCACTGCTGGGAATAGGCTTCCTCTCTCCATTTCTGGCGAGAAGTGTTGGAGCTAAGACCTACCACGCTGCTCCAATGCGGATTGGTAGGTTACACATATTTCCAGAATTCAGGTTTCCTAGTTTCAGTCAGTTTTCCCTTAATATGCAGGTTTCCTCACGATGTTTTCTTTCACCGAAAAGCGTGTGATAAATTGCAATTACCAATTAGATACCTGAGATTTAATAGAAAAACTCATTGGTGCCTGCGCGGGTTTGAACTCGTGTTTCCCTCGAAAGAGCACGGTCTCACCGCTAGGCTATCACAGCTGTTCGGAAACTTAACAACAATAAAAAATGAAAAAAAAAAAATCTATATTCTCAAAAACTTACGAAAAAAGATACGAATTTTAATTCAGAATTGCACTTCGCTACTACATTTTAGTTTTGGTGAATATATTTTACAAAAAAGACGGAATAGCCTTCGCACAGATTTAAGAACTTAGCATAAGCGGAAACCTTTTTGATGTCGACAAAAACCATTGAAGGTTGTCGACTAGTTCATAAAGGGCCTTTAGAACCGGTTGCGAACAATGTTAAATTACGCTGAAGTTATCTAATAAATGCAAAATTTACAGCTACATACAGTACAAGGAAATATGTTCTAATAGGCTTAAAATAAATCCACAGAATGACCAATAACGGGAAACAAAATCCTTCTTGAAATTATTTCAAATTCATATTATCTAATATTTCTAACACATAATTTATAGAATTAGGCGTTACTTTGCGGAGATCCATAATACAAAAGTAATAATAAAAATTATTTTGCTATAATCCGCGATACTCGTACGCGATATGTATCGCGGATTATAGCAAAATGTTTTTTATTATTTTTACCTTTGTATTTCTAATATAGTTTCTTAATAAATTGTTTATTTATGAGACCTTGCTATTTTATAATATAAAAACTTGCAATTATTTTTACTAAATCCTACTTCTTAAATTTTTGAAATTAAAGTTATTGTTGTAAATATAAAACAAGCCATGTCACTCGAGAAAACCCATGTAATAGAAACAAAACAAATCTTCTATTCTGAAATATTGGGCTACGGATTATAATATAACTTTTTCATTTATTTTTCTCTATTTTCCAGTCGAGCATATCTTGGATGAAATGTATAAATTTGTGTTAAGGAATCGCAAAGGAATCATTTTTTGTATTTCATCACAACCAATTCACTAAACGGGTTTCATGAAACTTATAAAATATTGCAGAATACAATGTATTGTAGGTACCTTCCGTTATCCTTAAAAATCTATGCCTTGCTTTCATTATTCTTGTTCAAGATTGACTTAAAGACATCCACTCTTTGTAATCCGACGATACAGAAAATATTGAAAAAATTTAAAATAAAGAAACAAATAATAAAGAAACTAATTATTAAATATTAAAAGCTAAAAGATGAGATTGCTTAATTCTTACCAAAGCGGTAGTGCTTTAAAACTCAGACAGACTGGTTTTACAAATTATCACGCTCTTTTCAGAAAAGTAAAAAATTGTGAGAAAATCATTACATACATCTTTTCAAGGGATTTCCACGCCACTACACCTTGTGTCCTACTGTGGGTAATCCCTACCACCTGTTCTAAGATATACTGTCATCCTAGTTGAGGTAGTCAACGTAGTTGGCTGATGGTGTTAATTGTTAATAATGACACCAAATTTACCCTAGGCGTTAACGCTTTATTTAGCCCGCATAAGAATAATCTATTGCACCTGAAGAAAACCTACAATTTACATAATGTATCCTTAAACTTTACCCGAGAATATTATACGGCGTGAACCATAAAACGAATCCTTTGATGTTAAAAGGATTTTTACAGTCATCGTCTGATATCTCAGCTCATATCTATGATAACTCAGCTTCGACGCCTACCATTCATCACTACAGCGAATTTATGATACTTTCGATCTTTCTTTCACTTATTTACATATTAAACCTATAATCATAAATACAACTTAAATTTTACCCGTAAACGTCGTAAATTATAATTGGTAAAAAGATAAAAAATGTTTTTATTTCGTTTTTACGTCATAAATTTTATGAGGCTCCATTTTTATTAGATCTGTAGTACTATTTTCTTTGTTTGAATGCCATTTAAGGTATATGGGGATCTTTACACATATCTATATAAAATATATTAAATATCGTTTGTCGAGGAATTATTTGTAAAGACATATCCTTAAATGAATTAAAGATCATTACTGTAAACGTAAACAAATATGGGATTCACTGATTGGCTCTGCTTCCGACACTTAAATCAGCTATTATTAGTTAGTCAGCTATTCTAAATAATGATCGATAATAATATTTAATATGGTGCCTATAAATAAGAGCAGTGTTGATTTTTTTGTATGTCCTTTCACTCCATTTAGTCTTCGGCTTTTCTTATTGCGATTGGAAGGTCAGTGAGTAATTTATCCTAGTTTAATACAGTTGCTTTCGAAACAAGGGTGTACAGTAAGTAGTTGACCTCCATAGGTTGTCCGTGAAGTGAAATTTCATGGGATCACCAACCATTATTATTATTAGTCGTACATATTGAAGACCCGTGAATTATCCAGTATATTTAATGCATACTATCTAAATTTGACTTTTAATAAATAATTAATAATTGTTACTTGTAATTTATAGTTGATAATGGAATTGAATTCACGTGGAAGCAATGAGATATGATTCCTACCTCTTTACTGTCCATTTCATTAAAATGCTTTATTGTTTTATACTATAGTGTTTAGGGTGAACTGGTATAAGTTGCGGAAGAAGCGGTTTAGATTTTGGAAAATAGTTTTTTATTTAATTTTTTTATTTAAATTTAATGGAAGTCATAGGAAAATCAAAAGTTGTTAAAACTTTGCAATATCGTGCAAGACTGTGTTGCGATCTCTTTAACGAGGCTGCCCGGTTTTAAAATTCTGACAGGTATCTGTGAGTTTCGTATGAATCTTATTCGATACACTGCAATGATGAGTTTAACGGTGCAATAAAATATCTTGATAAAACTTTCATTGACTGAAAGACTTAAATGTAACCTGTCAACCCTATATCCTGTCAATAACCTACAATAAATGTGTAACCTATCAATCTGCATTGAAGCAGTACAGTGGATTTTCGATTAACATCTTTCTCTCCGTGGAGAAAAAAAGTCGTACATTCACCATATCAGACACGCATACGATTCATGATATATCTAAAAATTGCTTATTAACCGTAATTTATATCCGTGACTAATTTTATAGCAGTCATATTAAAGTTAACTTATGATCGATTTATATTCACACCGTGCACTTATTTTTTTATAAGTAGGCTTACACATGATACGCCTGCGCAGTTCTGTCATTACCCAAGTCACCTTGAAATTGCTACCATTCTGGTTGGCTATTTTGAGGTTATTGACCACGATTAACTAACCTGGGTCCTCAAAATTCAAAGGCAAAATGTTCTTTTGCCATTATATCCTTCATATAATATCGTTATTATTGTTTTTTAAAGGAATGGTTTACAAGAAAAAGTTTAAGCGCCAATCTGTGAAAATATGCTGGGCTCATAAGTAATTTTGAATCTTATTTTGTTGAAAAACTTTTTTAAATACTACTTTTGAAAGTGTTCATTACGAGCACAGTGCAAGCCACACTTCAATATATTTAATTCTAACAGAACGAGAACTATAAATGGTATAAATACATAAGAAGTCAAAAACTTTTTTAACTGAATTTCAATTATCATAATTATCTTACACTAAAATTCATTTAAGCATAACATAATTGTAATAATTACAATGAATTAATACGTGTGCTAATAAGGTGAGGTGTAAATGGCGTGTATGAACACTGGGCATTATTAGGCTTTAAAGAGAGTGTCCTCAACTTGTGTAAGTACCACTGTAAGTACTGCATTTGACAAATCTGCTTGCGAGCATTTCACACCGAACCGATAAGTCCGCCTTCCCCGCTCCATGTGAAGATCGTTCCTAAGATTATCCTTGGCAATGTGGCCAAGGTTAGTATACGCTATACATCGATATTTTTTATTTCCGATAGTTATCGAAACTTTAGATAGTTTCTGATAAATGAATAGATATGGGGAAATTTAATAAAACAAATAATTCAAGGCTACATCGACAAATATTTTAATCGAAATATTGTATGTTTTATTTCATGAACAACAACATGTTAACTATATTCGAATTTAATGGGTCTTCAGAAGATGATACTGATGCTGAATTTTGTAGGCGTGTTCCCTTAAGAGGCACAAAAAGGAATCTGGATTGGTTCGCATATACATATATGTATAAAGCAAATTTACATAGCTTTCGGGTATTATTGGAAGTTTGTAGAGGTTTAAGGGAAATAAAGTAAACCAACAATAATAAACCAACAATCGATAGTCCATGATTATCGATACTATTGATAGACTATCGATGTTTAACGATAATATAGTTTAATATACACTGCCGTGACGTTTAGTTGTACTTTCGGAACTTTCTGGGGTCCTTTCCCAGCTTTGAAAACTAATTTAGCACTAGATGCCATTTAACTCTATTTCAACACTAAATCGCTTTAATTCTAAATAGCAAATAAAATGAATAACGACGTGTTGTTAGATCTTTTAATACGTGATTACTCTTATTATAGAAATGATTAAAATTATATGAAACTGAACTAGAAGTTCTTTTAAAATCTTTATTTGCGATATGCTTAGTATAGTTAAAATAAAAATAAAATATTTATTTCTTTTTACTATTTCGTTTTATGTCGTATATATCTTCCGAATCTTTGGATTTAGCGCCTTGCATTACCTTGAAATAATAATTGTCCAATTAGAAGACCGGTTGTCGAACAAGTTCTTTGAATTCAGAAATCACATTTAAGATAAATTGGTATCTGTTTTTATGAAGTAATCCTCTTACCGTTAGATTAAACTTCCAAGAGTTATATAAGTTATCATATCTATTTAATTATTTTTATTATATATTTTAATTGCCTTAAACACATTCATAACATTTAACCAAGAGTACATGGAGTCTTGAATTTAGACAAAAAGTTGGAAATTTTAGTAATAACTGATTCCTAAAATTTCCACCTTTTTTTCTTCATGTTAATCATTTTTGACAAAAAGTTGGTTTGTGAAAATAATATTAAATATATTTTAGTTATTTTTTTATCAAATAATTAATTATAAATGCTACGATAAGAAATAATTTAATAGACTTATATGTAGAAGTTATATTACGTAGCTTATTATCACGAGTTTTATGTTATGATATTATTATGAGTGATAATTTTTTTAATTATTACAATTACTTCGGCCACTATCCACAATCTATTATTAATATATCAAATTAAATAATATTACTGGTTAAATTCTCTGAAGATTTTTATGTTATAAAACATTTATTCTTTGATTAAATTAAGAATGAGTCATAGTTTTCGTTGAATTTGATGACCATACTACTCTTTTAAATATTTTGATTTATTCACCATATATAATTTAGTACCGTTTCTTGGTTCAGAGTGTTACGAAATAACTACCTTTTTAAGACTATACAAAAAAGGTGCAGTTTGGAAAAAACTGAAAAAAAATCCATCTACTCTGTGATCTCGAAACGAAGTAGGATATATTTCGGCTACTTAAGTCAACCGGTAAATAACAGAAAGAGTAAATTGTTTTGTTATATATAAATTGTTAGAACATTGAATCTTGCGTTGGACTGCTTAAAAGAAGATCCCGCTCTGATCGTCTATTGTAAATCGACGATGTAATGAACAGCTAGCCTAGGCCAATAGCCAGGTTTATACAGGAGAAAACTCTAGAATGACGCTCACCTGTTGTTGAAGTTTCTGCGTTCGGTCTACTAAGTGTTTAAGTTGTACTTAAAACAACAAGTTTAATATTATTAAATAAATAAACAACCAATTAAATGATCTGAAACTTTTTTACAGGTCACATGCTTTTTAAAAATTAGTTACTGTAAAACTCGGACTAAGGCGATGTAGAATATTACGAAGTAGAGCTGTATTGTTATTTGGGGTGAAATTTGTATCATGTGTTTTTTATAGTTTTTTTTAAATAAAATTATTGTTTTCGTTTTTGCATAAAAAGGTCAATGCGGTTGTTAGTTTACTTACTCCTGATGTACACCCTAGTAGTAAAACGTTTTACAAAAAATATTTTATAAGAGAAATTTACCTACATATATTAGCATATTCTTTTGTCAAAATGTTTTAATAACATATGTGTCTTTAAAAGTAAGTCAACGATGGAAGACCTAAGTCTCTCAAACCACGTCATTCGTTTTTGTGCTAATAATAATTTTGCATTCATTTACGATAACATTACACGTGTTCACACATCTTGTCTCTGCATGAGTATAAAGCGGTAATAGATAGATATAACCCTCATCGTGGGTGTAAAGGGGAAGCTCATCCCAGTCTGCTTCTTAATCTGGGCTTCACTCAGGCTGCTGTAGAAGAATCTCCGAGAGAGATTCTTCTACTAATCTCGATAACAGGACATGACAACATATAATGCAAGCACTTTCAGGGATATAGTTATTTGTTGCTTACTTTATGTTTATTGAGAATCCAAAGTTCAGAGTCTGTGAGTATAACCTTATTTTAACTTTAGTACAAGCTCATAAATAAAGTATTTTGCAGAAAAATTGTATAAAATCTGTATGTGTGAGGCGGGTATTATTTATAGTAGAGTGTTTCGAAGAGTCAAGGTCGTTAGTGCCAAATCTAAGCCGGTCGCATTTAGCAACTGTTTTTAATTCTAGTTATCGATTGTTAAATTTTATCAATTCCTTTTTTTTATATCGTTCATTTCCCGATAGACGCTGCTAGAAGTTTAATTGGACTTTAAATTCCAGTTAAGTCGTAATTATTGCTGTTGTTATGCAATCACAATGTCACTATTTACATTGTTTACATTCTCTATATATTAAAGAAAGAAAAAAATATAGTATATAGACAGTTACACACACAGTCATCTGTCTCCAAATTAAGTAAATTAACACTTGTCATATGGGTGACAGACAAGTAGTAAATATATAAATAATTTTAAATATATACATAAATACACCTACAATCCAAGAATCACCAAATTGTATTTAGAAAATGATGGCTCTCGGTAGAAATCGCACCCGTTACCCGCGCAGTCAGCTCCGGAGGGTTCGATTTCCACCGAGTTCGGTTAGACGACGGGTAGCACTGATGCTACCCATCATCGGCCCAGTCAAGATGTTATGGATTGAGGTTATGCGTCCAACTATTACTAGTGCTAATGCGCTGAACTGTTACGGCATTACGGAGGATCGCATTTGTCTACTTTTGTTAAAATAGAGGTACTTCGGGCATAAGTTATTCTAACTCCTATAGTTTTCCCATAAGCTTTGAGCTTTTTTTATGCGACCCAAATCAAATCAAAGTAAATCAGTTAATTGTCGAACGAAGATTAAGGCAACAAACATAATTTGGCAGCTTTTCGGTGTTTAATTGAACAGGAAACCGCCGCTTCTAATTCTTCTCTTATCTTTATCTGCTCTATTATCGTCAAGTTGATTAGTAAATTTTTCGAGTAGTAATTTGATAAAATATCACCGAAAAAACTAAAATGGTGCTACTGTTATATATAGGAAAAGGCCTTGGAGGTTGAATTAGAATACGTACTAATGAATGACGTAATCTAACCGGGTGTCTCTCACGAGATAATGCATTTGATGTTTCAATAATTCATGCCGTAGAAGCGGAAAGCTTTGAAAATGGCCGATGAATACGGATAATTTTCTCAATTAACATAAAGAGGTGAATTACGAATGCGCTCATGCAACATGCAGTGCGACGCTGGCGTCATTCGCATCATGCATTCACCGGTTAAAGATAACTGTTGTCTACGAAAAGTTAATGGTAGCTCCTGAAGGCTGGGTCACTACCCACTGCGCCAACGGACCAGTCAACAATATTTCTAGTCGTTATGCTATGATAAATCATAAGAAATTTAAAAAATTTAAATCTTGCGTGGCAATTAACGTGATATATAAAAGTTGGCAAATTTAACTTAACGGAATTTATAGAATTTGAAAAGTTTAATGTGAATTTAATCAAATTGACAGGATTTGTTAAAATGAGTGTTGCCTACTAAATGTTGCCCTTATTTAATGCAATAAGCAAGAGCGATACTAGAATGCAAGCGAAAAAATAGTTTTATTGGTTAGTGATATTAGTAGTTTCATAGTAGACCCGTTTTATGTGGTTCATGAGTATACTTGCTTGATTTCAGTTTGATTATTCTGAAATGTTGATATCGATATATCATAATTTCTGCACTAGATCTTACAGACAAAAGCAGAGTGAAGCTACTGTCTTTTTTAATTTGCTTAAGCTATTTTGATTTTTACGCGTATATGGAGATATTTGTGCATGGTCGCGAACTTCCAATACATAAGAAAATAAGATATCTAAACTATAATTAACGTGCCAACTGCTGAGAAACTTTACGCAAGCGTCAAAAATGTCTCAATGATTATTCTCTGTTATTACGATGAACAGGCAGCCAATTTTTTAAGATAGTACAAGGCATCCCATTGTTTGGAAATCTCCTATGGAGATTAGAGTTTGAGGAAGTGTAAAGCATATGTGAAACAGACACTGATTTAGGAAGTTGTGATTAAATAACGCAGAAACCACTGCATCACCAGCTCTTTATGATTCGTGAAGACATAGCCGCCACTGAAGTTAATTTTGTAAAATATTGACCCATTAAAAAAATTGATATTAAAATTTCAATGAAATCAGCTCCAATAAAGAATTTTGTTACACTGTAAATATTATTAACCATCAAAAATTTAGAATTTTTACTAAAATAAACTATTTATTTACTATATTTAGTCATTTGAAGGTTTTTTTATTTCATTAACTTACATATAAATGATGCTGATAAATCTTTCATTAGCTTAAACGAGGAGCTTAGTTTATTAAAAAATAGTATCCTTTAAGTATATAATGTATAATTGTGTATTTCTATTATATATTCCACAAATTATTTTCTAATGTTAAAAATATTGTAATAAATGAAAATTGGAAAGCAATATCAAAAGTTTAAAAGAAATCGAAAATAGTCACATTTACTCGTGAATCAACATAATAAAATAAAATGTATTATTTTGCCAAGTTCCATTTTGTTAGACTCAGGTACAGCAACTAGAACATATCAAATGTAATTGTGATTGTGTAAACTTTTCACTAACTTATTGCAGTTATCGTATACTGCAGTAAAATTTCGGAGAACTTATGGAACTGAAACTTGGTCCGATTTAAAAGAAGCGGAACGAAGAGAAATTTAATAAAAAAATTAAACCTGATATACCTTAAAAGATTTTCAGATGCAAGTTCTTGTGATCGTACCTTTATCGTTGTTAAAGCACTGTCTGCATTTAGCGTTCTTTTTAAACTTTGCTCGGTTTCTTTTTGTAGTTTGCCAAAGTTTTACCTCCCTGTAACATTTTACCGTGGAGCATTTTCTACGCGGCAATCACATCGAGTTAATAAGTTTCCGTTACGATGGCCCCTGCGTTTTAAACTTTTAGGATATGAGATAACAAGCTAAGAAAGGAGACGTCGATTTGGCTAAATCCGCTTTGGAACGTAACTGGATTGCGGGTTCTTTTACAATACAAGTTAAGTTTAACATAATGGAATTTATTGCACTTGAATTTAGAATAAATATATTTATTTCGTTTACGAATACTTTATTCATACTGGGCTATTATTTGGTATTTTCTCTGCTAATGTTTTGTCGGGTTATATTAATTTCAAATGTCTAGTTTATGTTTTATTCAAATAGATTTAATGAGCGAATCTTTTAACAATTGTTATTGAAGGGATAACGTTATATCAACAACTTGAGAATTTTGCTATACAAACAAACATAAAAATCGAATGACATAAGAACATAATGACATAAAACACCTGATTCATAAGGTATGCTAGTAGACGATATATTACCTTAGGTATGGCGTTATGTCGTAATCGAGTTTGAAGGGAAAAATTTGTTTGATCGTATCTCTTGCTGCCTTATATTTCCTACTGCGCTACTCTTTTCAAACAACGCAAATTCTTCTTGCAATATATTTTTTTTTACACAGCAAGATAGACAAATATAGAAACAACTTCATAAATGACATATGATATGATGAATGATAATGAATAAGCACTATGCATATATTATATAAATGAACGACGAAAATCTGTCTGTGTATCTGTAGTCTGTAACATTTTCAGTGCTAATCCGCTGCACCAATATTGATGAAATTTATTACAATTAAATTTTATATACCGGTTTAACATATATGATACTATAAACTAGCGTATTTATTTCGGGAAGAGAATCAAAAAGTCGAGTTGACGCGAACAATTTTGCGTATCCTTTAGGTGTAATATTGATAAAAATTAAATGAAAAAAAATTTATTAATATACTTTCTTAAGGGATTATTAAACTACTACGTCTGCAAGTTCTTACTAATCCCTAAGTATACATTATGTTGGACAAAATTCTTGCCGATATTGTTCCATTTTCGCATTCCGTCCCCTTCGCCTCACATCGCCAACGCCTTGGACAAATTAATTTTCATACCTTCACCATATTTCAATTCGGTTAATTGAATTTATCAGTGTTTTGTTATATTTATGATAGCTTGTTAAAATGTTAATATATTACACCAGTGGATCTTGTCATTACATCAGATTTCGATTTTCCTTTTATTATTTTTCGATAACCGTGCTATAGGAATCCTTTTTTTTTGTTTGTAATACATCCATACAATGCTTATGAATATTGAAATTCTATTACATGCCTTTCACGTAAACCATATTTTATAGACTTTTAACTTTTAATATATGGAAATTCATTATGCACCTCTTCTAAATTAGTATGAATAGATTTATAATAAACGCGTGTTTTAAAATTTACGAATATTGTCTGTAAACTTTTCATATATTATTATGAACTAAGAATTGGCTGTCGATTATTGTTAAATCGCTAAACTTGATTTGTTTGCTAAAAAATATAACAACAGGAATCTAAAATTCCAAAGAAAACATTTATATCTTATAATACTAATCAAAATAATTTGAAACAACAAATACCTAGGAAAAACAAAAACATGTTCGGATTCTCATTTTCCAATTACTCTAACGAACCGTGTTCGCACCTCGCCGGGCCTTCATATTTTTTCTGTGCAACACCTAAATTACCTTCGGACCTAATAGTTTTCACCTATTACCGTAAGCGGTCCGAATTTATCGCTTTCGACTGTTGATTTATCTGCGAACCCAGCGGATTAACTACCGCTAACTTGGCGATAGTTAAGACTCCTATCTCTGATGTTTCAGAGAGAAAGCTCTTTCCTTTTATCTAAATTGGTGCGCTACCAATAAAGATCCGACGGCGTCTGTCGTAAACCATTCGCCCCATACGCTTCATTATGGCACAAAGTTTTAGATATGATGGTACCGTTTTATTGTCCACCGATGTCGCGAGATCTCTATCGATAATGGGATTTGGTATTTCGGACACTGCGTACACAGGACTTGTGAAGGAAAAATTGCAAACGACCTATGGCTTATTATAAAGCCAACTATCGATATTTTTTTTAATAACAAAAAGTTAAGTAAAGTAACGGTCTGTTATCCCATTGCTGGGCATAGGCCTCCTCTCCCCGTTTTTTAGAGAGAAGGGTTGTAGATAAGACAAACCACGCTGCTCCAATGCGAATTGGCAGGAGACACATATCTCTAGAATTTTGTAGAGTTCTTCGTGATGCAGGTCTCCTCAGTATGTTTTCCTGCGTGTGATAAATTTCAATTATCAATTAGACACATAAGTTTTAATAGAAAAACTCATTTGTGCCTGCTCGGGGGTTTGAGCCCATGATCATCTCTAGAAAGTCACATAGTTTCATCGCTGGACTATCACAGCTTTTTAAATATTTTAAGGCTCTAATTGCTCGGTCCTAAGAGCGTATGATTAGTTGGGATCAAACAATTTTCAGGTCGCTGGTAAGATTGGAGATACTCGGTAAGAATTAATTTTAACCTAGGAAATCTCTCTTAGTGCTATTATCGGGTTTCTTCGTGGTTGAAATAAAGTTAAACAGTGAAACCCATGTCCAACATAGGGAAATTAGTGGAATGGTCCTGAATATAGACCGACCACCAACCAGCCTGGCGTCAGCAGGCGTTCGCGTCATAAATAATAATGATATACGGAGCTAGAAACAATCATCAGGATATCTTCTTAGGATATGAACTTCTGGTAAAAATACAATTCTAATTCTGAAATTTACAATGCTTATATTTATTATAGAACATTTTTAGGTAGGGAGAATTCATACGTTCTTCTCTGATTATGGACCCATGAAAATATTTATTTTTTATTATAGCTAAAAATCTTAAACCTTTCATTTCTTTTTATTTTATGTTTTTTAATGTTTAAAATCTACGATTATCTGAATAATAAAAACACGCACTAAAATTCGTGAGTTGCATAAGTTATTGTTTGATTGACAACGTAGAATGAAATTGACAATTCGTATCGTCACGAAGAATATTTTACCTTAACATTGGCGAGACTGCTATTATCATAGAGTTATTATACTAGAGTAGGGAAGCCAACCTAAAACGTGCCATATTACAACCAAGAAAAAGATCAGTCACGCTTTTTTATGTGTGATTAGACAAAGATGAAGTATACGAGTTTCATCATTCCTTTCATTATTTATACACAATTATTACACTTTATTTACCAGCCGGCCTATGGCTCCCCTACTCTAGTATAATAATTCTATGGCTATAATAGTTGCATCTGAGGTACTAATTCCCTAAAACAGTAGTCCCCTAACGTTTAAAGTAAAAAGGTATAACTCGTTCTAATTGAATTTGTCATAAAAATTGAAAGTTTCTCTTCCGGCTCGTAGCTTACCAACTACTTTTAATCCATTCTCCTTTAAATGGAAGTTTTAATTTATTGTGAGTGCTAAGTTTTCCACAACCATTCTAGACAAGTATACGTTCATCCAAGTTTACCCCTGTTTCACCCACTGACGTAATCGTTGTATTAAGCGATTGGTTTCTATCAAACTAACGAGTATATAACTTGACTTGACTGAACAGTGTTAAAATATTATATTTCTTATATCTGATACTCTGATATAACAAAAATTCAATTCCTTAACATAAATTTTATATAAGTTAAGCAATACAACAGAACTAACTACTTTGCTATAATCCGCACGGGTTAAGTGAATGCATGCAAAGCCAATGTGTATGAAGCAGGCAAAATCTACGCACCTTATACATGCAGGACCAGTCACCACATGCACCCCAAGGCGCAATTCACCAGCAACAACGCACACAAAAGCAGCACACACACCCACCACCACAATCTCGACGATCGTTTCGCCCCGAAACCGAAGCATCATCAGGAGGATAGGCTCCACGACATCATGATATCACTTGTAAAAATATAGGTTTGACGCTTATTCAATTATGACAATAATATGTATAAATAAAAGTAAAGTAGTAAAAGAGTATTAAAGTTTAGTCGCCCATCAATTTGTCACATTATACTTTAACAATCATAACATTAAGAAATGATGGACTTGTCTTTATAAAGAATCGTAAATTTAATAAATCAGGAATTTTTATAGTATATAAATTCAAAGAGTTTCACCTTTTTGAATTGAACGCTAGTCGCAAATATCACGCGTATTACGAAGCAATTAATTGATCAATAAGTCTTTGAAGATTTTCGTAGTTAGTAAGTTATACGACTTAAAGAGAAAGGTACAAGTGAAATTGTAGTCAATGGACTGGAACTGACGGCTACATAAAGGGCCAGTTTTTAGAAGCATCGTCTTGAACGCGTTGAAAAAGTATCCAAAAAGATTATGATCTTGTTAACAACTCAAGAAAAATTCTTGTTAACCCTTTGCACGTCACTGAGGTCTGAAAAAAGTTGACTTACTTATTACTAACGGTTTACTAAATTAGTGATTTGGGAATACTTATAAATAAGAAAGCTACGAACAATAAGTACAAAATTTTGGGTATCTTACCTTTCGGTTGCAAAAGTATACCAAACACAACGTAAATTCATTAATAATAATTATCTTTAAATGATAGACCCGATATAGTTTTGGTAGATTGGTCAGCACGTCGGCCAAATATTGTTGATATCACTGTCCCTCATGATGATAATCTTGAAAAAGCTGAAAAAGAAAAATTAACTGAATAATTGAATGTAGCTCATGAGATCACGATCACGTGAAATATTCACTGAACAATAATCGTTCCTATTGTTGTATATAACTGTAAACGGTTTACTAGCGAAGAGTCCCGACAAACATTTCAAGAGGCTCTCCCCTAGTTGTTGGATAAAGGGCAGGATACAGAAGGAAGTTCGACAGGCCCGTTGGCGCAGTGGGTAGCTTTCAGCTCTGCGGGTCGCGTGTTCGATTCCCGTCGAGGGCCAACATTTTCTAAAAACAATTTGTTGGTTTTTCGAGGCTGGGATGTATATTTGTATTTAAGTATATATTTAAAAGTATATATGTATTTTAAGTATATATGTAGTATATCTACCAGTTGTCCGTCACCCAAACACAAGTATTAAGTTAGTTACTTTGGGGATGGACGACCTGTGTGTGTGACGTGTGTGTGTCCTATATATTTATTTATTTATTTAGTGTCGCTCGAGAGTAATAAAATTTGTAAATAAATTAAATGATATTAAAATATTTAATATTGAATTTTTGATGTAATATCACAATACTTTATGTGATCAAATATTAATAGAATTGTGATTGGTCGTTACAGATGTTATCAATTCGAAGGGTAACTGAATATTCATACAGGATATTTCCTGAAAATAACTACTCTCTAGGAACAAAAGTGTTCTTTCTCCTACATTTATTCCATTTTACCTATGTATAAGATTTTACGTATTTCGAAATATTATTACAAACTATTCTCTGACATTGTAACGTTGCTACCGTTTTATATATGACAGAACTACGTCAATCTAACTTTTAAGATTATCACTTCCTGGTTGCCTACTATTTTACCTGTTTAGTATTGAGGCGAGTGCACACTAAATTATATTTATCGCTTCATATATTTCATAATATATCGTAAAGTAACCTACGTAAACAGTGAAATGGGTTAGACAAAAATCTTTTACTTTGCTGTAGGGCTATGTACGGGGTATCGTATACAAATTATGATTATAATCAAAGTACTTGATGGTTGAAATTGACAGAACAAACGTAAATAATGAATATTTTCTTTTTCAAGGTATTAATAACAAATGATGTACATAAATTTTAATAAATACATATTACATTTAGTGAAATTAATAAAACAAAGTGATAACTGAACTTTAAGACCGTATGACTCTTTTACGTATTAGGTTTCAAATCCTGTTCAAATCCCGGGCAGAAAAAAGTTTTTTTTTTACTTTATGTACTAACTGAAAGCTTACAGTGATATGAGCAATTATCACACGGTTTACGGTGAAAGAAAACATCATTAAGAAACAAGCATATCTCTGGAGAATTCTTGGATATATGTAACCTACCAATCCGAATTAGAGCAGCGTGATGGGACTAAGATCCAAACAAATCCTCTCCAAAAAAGGAGAGAGGAGGTCTATACCCAGCCGTGGGACATAATTAACAAATAGTAATTAATTGGTACGAGGAGGATAGTAGCAATGTTCTAAACTACAATAAGGAGTTGTAGCTTCTCTTCAAATATCTCTCAAGCTTTAACATAGTGGCGTCGCGGCGGCGCGCTTTCCCCCCGCTACCAAAAAAGTTGCAAGTTGCTGGGCGGCGCCGGAGAACATTCAAATTTATCGATTGTCCCGCGGGCCTCATTACGGCATCCCTCAAAACTTACCCACTCACTAACCTAGCCCTTCGTCGACACTACAGCCACATTACTTTTTATTTCCAGTCGCCGCGCCCGTATCTTTTTTTCATCGCCAGTTATTATTGTCCGTTAAACTTTAAGTGCTCGGCGGCTAACTTTCGATGCCTTCGTGATTTACGAGGAGCCGTTTCGAAGTGTTTTATCGAGCATAAATGTAAGTTCGCTACTTGTTGAGATTGAAGGTCGTATTACCCGATCCGTTATCGCCACTTCAGTAGGTCAATGTTTTATTATCAATTCGCTCCGAATGTAGGTTTTCGCGTTTCTTATCTGAGTGTTAAGTGGGAGAGCATATATCTTGCGGAGGAAGGAGGTATGTCGTCGAACAGTAGTTTCGCATCTGCGGGTGGTGGGGTGGGGGGCAATGATCCATTAATCTGGCAGAAGCCCATGTGGCGCCACCGACATACCTGCCGACGCGACGCGCGGACGCCTACCTAACGACACAGATCGTACATTTCAACATGTGCGAATATGTATAAAATTATTAAGTTCTCGTGTCGATAACGCATCGTCGGGGCCGTAAGCGCAAATTTATTTGCTAACTTTATTTCTTTTCTTTACGACAACTACCAAATCATATATAGGCTATTTTAAAACTGGGTTATGTTATATTTGAGGTATTAAATATCTTAAAAAATTTACAAAAGTAGTTTATGCTGTGTTAAATGTGTGGTGAAGTTTTGTCTTATTTATCTATACTAGAACAAATTATTAAACGCACTTACTTATATGTCAAAGTCTAATAAACTTTTTACATGTAGATATAATAAAGCTCTGAATGCGATTTTAACTGAATTGACTACCGAGGTGCAAAGAAGGCTATGTGATTTAAGAGAATAATAGCCCTTCTACGATGTCTATACAAAAATTAAAATTTGTTTCTCTTTTTTATAGATAACCACTCAGTAATCCAAAAACAACTTATTTCTACGTTTTTTTTTATGTATATTAGTGGTATCATTTGCAATTAAAATGTTTTAATAATTTTTTTTTATATTATCTCAAAAGCCGTAGTCTGTTTATTATTTGAATTTTTTTATCTTAAAATTTTTCAATTTGTATCGTCGCCGTTTTAGTAAGTTTTAAATATATATCTTAGATGCAAAATATTATAGTCTTTAAACATAACTGTTGCAATTGCAAATTGCTTGGAACGAAAGAATATAATTATAAAACTTGTGAACTTTTTAGTACCCGTAGCTAGAGTGCCCGTGTTTCCATATAATAATGATGGAAATAGCAATTCACTTAGTGCCATGTTTTACTGATCCTTCAAGCGTTCCGCACGGCACGAATACCTTCATGGTCCATATATTGTCATACATCACTCATATTGTTTATAGTATATACCTATATTATCGGTACGAGATTGAGGTGACGAGGTGAGTGACCTATCATGATGCAGTCTAGTTACTTGTCACGCTGCCCCGATTTGCCCAGATGAAATTTATTGAACGTTTGAGAACATAACGCAAAATTGACGTTTGAAATACGAACATGCTGAATTTAAATGCGAGCTTACACGATGCATCACGTCACCGAATGGGGAAACAGTGGCGTCGGATGCCACCCATTCCACGAATATCTGTCGCCATATTTCAATCGCCGAATTGACATATAGCTTTTCGAAACCATAAACTTTCACGCGCATCTGAAAACTTTAACCTGGCATATTTACCTAAGAAATTCCTCTGTACAGGGAGCGCGATCTATTTGATGAGTAAAAACTTATAGATAGGTCATGCTCCAACCGGTGAGGAAGTTTTCACATAAATTGGCGGTCATTCGACGCGAATATGCTGACTGAGGGAGTAACAAATATACCAAGTCGGGCTGTTATAACAGCGATATGTAAGTTTTGTGATACTTCGCCATTAAGTTTATGAAAACGACAGCCGAGATTACATCGCACTTTCTGAAAGCTTTGCGTAATTTATTTGTATGTCCTGTCATACTTGATTGCTATCAGTGACGTCCTGCTTTCAAAGTGTCTCCAACGTGCGAATAGAGAATCTAGCAAATATACATAATTTTTGTTTTTATTCATTCAATATTGATAATTTAAATATATAAATGGCGAGTGTCCAATTAGTTTCAGGCCCGTTCGCGACGGAAAACCTGAACCTCTCAACACCGCATCGTAATGAGTCCATGAATTTAAGGCCTTGATGACTTCGGAATTAGTCCGATACTCTCTATTATTTAAGACAAACGTATAACTGCATAATTAAATCATAACATATTTATAATATTGTATAATACGTAAGGCAAATCGATAGTTGGATAAAAAAGATTATTACATAAACCAACACTCCATAAAATAATATTTGGAATGAAGGTATTTAATCTTTGTGTATAAATATGTGATTTATCCGCGAAATATGTATTTATATTATTGTTATCATTTATGTAATAAAATTCGAAATAGTCATAAAAATAACGTATTAATGAATTGCGAAATATGTGGCGTGGTTCTTAAAATAAAATTTTACTGAAGAAAATTTTAAACGAATTCTGTCGAGGATCCTAATTGTAATTTAATTAGGGAGCAGTTTTCTCGCGGCAGAAGGCACGACAATGCCGCGTTAAAATGATTAATTTTTGTGGAACCACGAAGGTGTCGGCCGCGAATACTTCTTACGAACGGACGATTAATCTTGCTTCATGCAAACACCATTCGCACCGGCATTGTACGACGATCCCGATATTTTTTCTGTCTTACACAATACCATTAAGAAACTGCTACCGCTAGTTGGTCGTGCCCTTCCCACCATCTTGTCGAGCCCATTGAAGGATTGAAAAGGTGTTTGCGTTTCGCTTCAAGAAAAATAGATCCCCCCTCGAGTTTTAAAGAATTTTTCGTCATCACTTAGCCTTCGATAGTTATTACGGCGAGAATGAAATGTTTTAATTCTACAACGTCATTCACTTACAATGAATCTTATCTTACATAAAGTAAATTTTATACAGTCATACTTTGTTCATTCTGCCCTGTAAAGATCGTTTATTTTGAATGCAATTGAGAATTATTTTTCATATATAAAAAATAATTTATAAAATACTGAAGAATACGTTATGCTTAACTAGGTACTAGGATTAATATTTGTCTTCATTTTCATATACTATTATATATATTATATAGCAGCTTATGCATAATTTAACATGTTTTGGCTAGTTATTTTACGATTGACCGCCTGCCTAACTTCTTCGACTTATCTTACTTCGACTTCTTCAACTTATCTTAGTCATCTTTTGCGAAATGAGGGTGGTCTATTCAACTGTGCCGGAAACCACGCGGCGTATTAAATATTAAATAAAATCTAGATTTCATATTAAATCTGGTAGAGATATTGCATTCTAAAAGTGCACGCACCTCCACCAAATTACATTATTTTAATGTGTGAGAGAAAATATTGACTGTACATAAAAATAAAATTAATATTATATTATAATATTTATAATCAAATTTATGTTGGAGGGGCGTGAATGCAAGATCTCTAATACAATAGGGGGAATACTAGAAATACAAATTAAAAGAATATCTTGTTTAATCATATAACGCACGTTGGCACACTGCGAAGCATCTTAGGCGGGGTCAAGAGCGCCGAATGTCAGATTTAGATCTGGGCATTCGCCAACATCGCGTTTCTCTCCTCTACCGCTCATAGAGACTTCCATTTTCTTTTTATTGCTTTAGCAATTAGTACCCTCTTGAATATTTGATATAAATTAAAACCCGTTTTGTATATGATAACGTGTAGAATCGAATACATAAATCCAAAAAGACTTCGGGACGGAAATAAAATACACTTGTTGACTTGAGATCTTTTTTTTAAATAATTTTTCAAGAGACTGCAGAATTTCCAACCGCTAACTCATCAAAATTTATATCCTTTTTGGACATACTAATCACCATTTTAAAATTACTATTTTTTTACTAAATTTATTAAGATTGACGTTTATTTGATTATGGTTATGTTACAACGCAACCGTTTAAGGGAATAAAATAAGGACAACAACGTCAACTTCATCGTCAACTTCGTTTAAATGCAAAATAAAGATTTTATGTGATTTGATTTGATTCAACTCCAAATAAGACCCAGTACAAACAGAAATATTTTTATGTGCGTGTTCACGCACGTGTGCTATTTAAAAAATATGTTCTAAATAAATTCATGTTATTTAGACAAAATCATTAAATTTTTATAAACGGTTTTTTGTTTGGCTATTAAGATTACGCTCTACACACCTAAATAGGGAATGATACTATTGAATAGACAATACTTTTACGTGTAAGCAACTTTGTAACATTTTGGGTGTTCGATTTATACCACAGTCATGTAGAACAGTTAAAATACGGGCACTCAGATAATTTGTGTAAGAAGGAAATTTGAGTTTGAGTTTGGAGATACATTATATATATTTTGCAATTTAAATATATTTATCAGTCGAAGCTAATTACATGTATATTGGGCACAATAATAGGAATAATACTTCATTGACTAAAGTAGTTGATCTTTGTGCATATGAACAAAGTGATATCAATAAGGCCACGTTATCTCTGCAAAGACGATTTCAATATCATATTCTCATTATCTATAACCGTGATCCTTGCACTCAACACCGCATGTCCGTTTAGATTACAAATGTAACGAACATTCGCAGTATAGGAAAATTCCACTTGAATACTTCGATTTTGTAGGACCTACATCTTTTGGTTGGTGGTAATTTTGGTTGATAGTAAAGAACTTGTCACTATAGATTCAATTAGTCTTTTTATAATTTCTTAATCTATCTATCTATCGATACCTTTTATAAAAAAAAGTACCCAGAAGCTGTGTTTGTATGTGCTCGATTTTCGCAAAATCTACTAAACGAATTTTTGAATTGTTCTTACTAAAAGGTAGCGCAATTCGTCCGGAGGTTTACAGTACATAACGTTTTATGTAAATTGTGTTAAAGAGGTCGTGCAATATTTAAAATAACTCGCCATTTAGGGGCTATAGTCGCAAGCGCCGCGTCAACCATCATGGATAAACTAAATTGATTTACTAGAGAATTATAGATCTACAAAAATACAACAAACAGTCCGCGATAACATTTCTCTATGTCTTATGGTTAACTCACAATAACTACTTTTATGTTCAAAATTTTAATTAAATATTACAATTATCACGCAGACGAAGCCGCAGGCACTGCTAGTTAATGAATATAATAATAAACCAGTGATGCTACATCTGTACAGACATGCTTCTAAACCGAAAACAATAGTTAAATTCAAATTCAAATTCAAAATATTCTTTATTCAAAAAACTTACTTGTAAACAATTGCTTTTAAATCGTCAACTCTACTGCTCTACAAAACTACAAATTAATGTTTCTCTATTTCTATGTATGTTTTTACATTTATGCGCGCTACTCAAAATAACTCATGAGATTTGGTCGCTTTTTTTACTAATGGTAGAAAGCTTTGGTTACATAGTGTTTCGTTTCGGTAGAATAGTGTTTTATTTCGATTCGCTTTCGTTTTGAACTTTGATCTTCTCAATATTCTCTTTGCAATATGGACATAATGGAATCATTACATAATGGCGATGTATATATATGATAAGCGTTTCGACTTAATTAAAGACGCTGATAACTTTATAGTGATGTATTAAATATCGTGATAATTAATTTGGCAAACAGTATAATCGGTGTGTAATGTTCGCTGTAGAAACGATCCTCAGTTGAGCGTTTTTGGCTTACTTCTATTTAAAGTAGTTTGAATAGTATTAGTTTACTATTCTAAAATAATTGACAACAGAACTACAGAAAAAGTTTTTAAATGTTTCCAACACCTCGATTGAGGTGACAAGAGGGCTTGGTTACTTTTCGCACAAAGAATCAGCTTAGCGATTCAATGCGGAAACATTCTCGGGACCATTCAACGTGGGCATGATTTGTATAGCACTAAATTACTATAAGTAATTTAGGATAGAGATAACTTGTACATATTTGTACAAAAAAAAAGTAACAGTTTATGCGTCAATTTCTAAAGATGCGTGTGAAGTGATTTGAAATGACGTATTCAAATCAAGTCGCCACAGATTGCAAACCTCCATTCAATCAAATTACGAAAATTTCAACGTCTTATTAGGTTAAACTTTGCTGCGGTAGCTCTAAGTGAATTTATTTATACTTAGTTATCGCCTTTTGGAAGTCATCTTGCTAACGTTTCAGTAAGTTGAATAATTGAATTTGTCAGTGTCGGTTGACGCGATGGTGAGTTTTCTTCCGAATTTTCAATACTGTCACGTCTATAACTCCGTGTCCCCCTTGCCTATTGTGTTAAATCGTGATTCTCCGTTTTGAATTATTTATTGTCTAACTTCACACCTCCACCTTATCCAACCGCTAAAACTGAGTCACATATTTTATAGCATAAATAAATTAGTGGGTAAGACGTTTATAGTTTTTGTTAAACATCTAATATACGCATTTTCTGTAAGTTGCATTTCACGCTCACCTGAAAGTTTTCGCCCGCGTGTAAATGAGCGTGTCACAATTTTTTTCTAGAATTCAAATTTTCAACATAAAAGTGGTTATTGTGAGTTAACAATAAGAGATAGAAAGATGCTATCGCAGACTTTTTTGTAGTATGTTTATAGATCCACAATTCTTTAGTACATGACTTTAGCGTGTCTCTGCTGGTTTACGCAACGCACTAAACCTCCCATCAAGCAAGTTTTTTAACCACTACGCGATCTGTTCAACACAATTTAAATAATGCCGATATGTACTATTTACCTGGGAGAGGCCTATGTCCAGCAGTGGACTGATGTAGGCTGATGATGATGATGACTATTTACCTATACCATCCGAAAGTATTGCACTATCTTTTGGTGAAAACCGTACAAAAATTTGTTCAGTAGATTTTCAGAAAATCGATTCCATACAGACAGACAGCTTTTTGGGACTTTGTTTTATAAAAAGTATAGATATTTTACAACTGTGCATCAAAGTAAGAAAAACCTATTCATAATCCTTAGATTTTTATATTAGACTAAACTGTTCAAATCAATAAATACTAGAATTCACGGTTGTTTAAGGGATATTTGCATGTTAGATATACCTTTGTGAATAATCATGCTGGTAATTAATTTTTTTTTTAATATTTAATCAAATCTAGCGAAACCCTCATAACGTTGGAATTTATCCTAAATAATATCTAGAATCAGATGCTAATTTGAAGAATCAGATGCTATTTTAAAATACTCTTTTGTATTAGAATTTTCGTCTAATTTTGATTTTTTGACATTTTTTATTTTGACACAACGATCAAAACCAAAAAAAAAGGCCGTGTGGTATCCGGCCGAGTAGAATAGCCCACCCTCATTTCTTATCGAGGTGTCGTAAAAGGCGACTAAGGTAAGTTGACGTCAGGCAGGCGGCCGGTCGTAAAACAGCTAGCCAAATAAAACATATTGTGCCGACCCCATTTAAATTGGGATTAGGACAAGAGAACGATGATCAAAACCAAAAAGACTAAGATTTAAGATTTTGTTAGCATAAATACGTTAAATGCGATAAAGCCATGATGATATATTATATCATGTTTTTAAGTTTCAAATTGTACATACTAACATAATTAACTCAAGAAAGTCATCCTAGTGTAATCGACGCTAGTTTGCGTAATTTTTTTAATACATAACACACATTGCCAGCATAGATAGCATTATTGCGACAAAAAATAGTTTAACTTACAATTAGAACAGCACAAAGGAAATTAGAAAAATTTCAATATTACATTGTACACTGGAAATCATTCAAATATATTCACTGTATATAAAATTTGATTTGCGCTGTATATTTTTCGCATGTATAGGTAATACATAACGTGAATAAAACTGGGCGCAATATATTACTTTGCGCGTTCCATATTCAATTAATCTCATAAACGCATTGGATTTCTGTATGCGCATTTATTTGAAATGTGACGCATTTTCAGAGGAAACCGTAGAATAGGATTGTTTGATTAGAATTTTGGGTCAAGAAGTTGCGTTGTACATTTGAGTAGTGAAGAATTTTCTGTCGTAATATTCTTAGACAATAGATATATCTATTTTTTGATGCGACTCCCTAGAAAGTTAGATTGTGTAAGTAACCTACTGGAATATATATTCAGACATGTCAGAATTTTACCCTCTTTGTAATTCGTCATTAGGTTTTTTGAATTTATAATTTTATTTCATGTAATTACGATTATGAAATTATCAATCCAAAAATTATGTCATAACTGTATAATTTTTCATTGTATATATCTATCTATCATGTAATATATCTATATTATTATTTATTACTATTTATTTTGATTTCTGTATATTTACAGAAGAATCAAAATAAAAATTATATACACAAACACATAAACATATATAATAATAAAGATAAATGAATTTAATAAATAGATTTTTTATATATTTATATTAAAAAAAATGTATTGTTTATATAGAAAATATATAAAAATATAATGTAAATTTTGTATATGAATATATAAAAGAAATATTTTTTTTTACAGATTGCAAGCCATAGTTAGTAATGTTAGTGACAATTATTCTATAAAGCTTTCTACGTTCTACTATCTCGGTTTTATTTTTGCTATCTTTTTTTTGCTACGTTTGGTATTAAAATACAGTATGTTTCAAATTTAAATGAATTTTGAAGATCTGTTATCCGTTAAATCTACTGCGTAGTTTTCTTGAATAATTCAATATGCTAAATGGCTTAGATCATTTTGCATCGACATTGCAAAAAAAATCCATTCCCGATGTCACGACGAAAAAACGGAATAAATCCTTTTCAAAACAGAATAAAATTGATAAAATGTGGCTAAATAATTCAACAATCCAACACTTATGCATACAATACGTTTTTGAAACAGATTTTTAAACGAGTCCTTGAATTTTTTGCGTGTTCAAAATATTATACCCAGATCCTACCAAGAGGAACAGACTAGAAACGCGTCACCTATTTTTTTCAATAAATTTTCGGTTTTGATACAAGTTATTGTTTCTTTTAAAATATAAGTATAAAGATTTTTCAAAAAGTTCAAATTCCAGCAACTGTCGATAGCAGCATTTATTTTTATGATTTATTTAATAACTTACAATATATTCAAATTCAAATTCAAAACAATCTTTATCCAAGTAAACTTGTAAACAAGTGCTTTTGAATCGTCACCTCTACTGCTGGTTCGGAAAGCTGTTCCTACCGAGAAGATTCGGCGGTTGCTCTTTTAAAAATATAATTTAAAATAGTGTAGCCTGTAATTGAAAGTTTCTTACTTACTTAATCCCAGTGCAGTTTAAAGAACGCCGTTCCCTGGACGGAAAGAGTGGTACTCAGAGCCATTAAAGCAGAGTCACTACTCTGCTTTAATGGCTCTGAGTAATTTACACATATCCCAGGAATTATTTATAGATAAAAAAGAAGACCAATTACCTATTCAACTTTTAACTGTACGAAATCGCCAAGACAATAAACTGCGGAAATCATAAGCCATTGATTTCTAAGATTTCGTAACACGATATTATAGCATGGAAAATCGGGAAAATTTAAGTCGGTGGAGCATTAAAGGGGACGTCGACGGAGACGGTTAATTCACCCCATAAGGGTCGATGTGGCGCCAAAGATCCTACCGTTCACAAAATTCTAACTACGTTCCCGTACGGATCAAGTCGTCGTTTGAATTCGTAAAACGCTTATATATAAATAACATTGAAAAAGTCGAAGCATAAAATATTTGAACGTGGAAGCTCTATTATATTTTATTTATGTACCCACGACTTAATTTGCGTAGGGTTCGCGTGGTTCGCATTCAGTAAGGTAGTTTAATATCGTCTATTATATACTGTTATATATTTTCTTTGTATCTAGTTTTGTTTTATTTGTTTTATTTTTTAGTTCTATTAAACTTTTGAGAATAAAGGAAAATATAAGTCGTCTTATATTAGGTTTTTTTTTTGTAATTTCTTATTTATTTCTATTTTTATCTTTATTTTTTCTGTTTGACGCTTTAGTAGCGAACAAAGTAAGAGTAAAATCACATCTCATAAACCTCGTTCTATAAATAATAAATAGGAAATAAATCTGGAATATGCAATGATAGATATTATGAACGTGATGTCACCGTAGTAGAAAATTAGATTTGCACAGCTAAAAAAGTTATACATGCCATTTCTGACCTATTTTGATACGAAGGAAAATTATATATAACGGCTACAAATAGTCTGCTTAGTTTTATTACAGGGTAATCCTGATACCACCTTTTAGTTGTTAATATTAACTAAATATTAGTCGTTAATTATTATTAACAACAAAAATTTAGTTTTAATTTATTGATCAATTCATATTGTGTTTCTACAAATTTCAATTCTTTTAATAAAGCCCCATTCTAAGCCGTTCCCTACAAATGATAGAGATACAAAAATTTTAAAAGGGAAATTCAAACGTTATTTAGGAACTTGAATTTTGTAGACTATACACTCAAGAAAAAGTATTCTTTGACCTCTACTACTCGTATATATTGTGAAAAAAAAAGACAAATAAAAGACAACAGTATGAATTTCCAATTTCAAGTATCTTTTTAAACTGCTTGATTTTATAATTATATTTGTAAAAATTTACAGCAGGAACTCCTGGCGACAAATTCATCAGGGTGTCGACCGGTCATTTGTTGCGCGTGTTTTAACGCTTGATAAATCGTGACACTTGTCCGCATTAAGTGGATTTACGCACATGCCAAATTGTTGTACATTATTCGCCATTTCATGTAGACATACTTTGTGATGTTACTAGAATAACTAAAAATGAGTTAAAAATACGAAATCCAGACCACATACCAGGAAAAATACTTACCACAACTTACATCTTAAATGTTGACGTGTTCAATTTGTCTTTACATAAACCATTTTTTACGTCACCTATCTAGTGCTGGCTAGCGTCTGTGCAAACCACATCCTTAAGGATGGTGAGCACCAAAAAAGTTCATATATAACCAGTGTATACAAATCGCATTGGGTTTTTGTATGAGATTTTTAAAAGCTACTTAAGCTTAGTTAATGTTTATGTATCATACCGACCTGTTACTATTCTACTTCCAGGGAAATATTTCCTCGCTACTTGGATAGAACGATTAGCGCTTTGATCCACTATGCTGGCCCCATGCGATACATAATATATTTTAGAAAATTCTCAAAAGCTATACAGAATCATCAGGATATTTTCTCTCACTGACATGATAAAACGTGAAAGTGAGAGACAACGACTGACCCGTTGGTTCAGGCGGCAGTAACCTTGCAGTATTTTTTTGGTTCTTCGATATTGGGTTTATTTATGTATTTAAGGATGTATTTAAAATTATATATGTAGGAGACCAACGACCGTTTATGTAATTGTCCCATATATTTATTTATTTATATAAGAAATACTACCCTTAATAAAAGTTTTCATTTCTTTTTCTATCACGTTCTCACTGTCTGACCATCGCACTAAAATAGCATATTATAAAATAATATCAAGACTCGCCATAAAAATATCCAAATCTGTTTTTATCGCGTTAAAAAATGTTCAAATAAAACGAACTTATACCGTTATCAAATACACATGTATCCGTTGATTTCTAAATCACTGATCCACGTTTACATAAAGCGCGTTTGAAAGTCGGATCATGGTCTGATTGAGTCTAAAATTTTCCGTAGTCAAGGAGGACGTGACATGAATAATCCTATAGAGACAAGTTTTTTAGCAACGTGACAATACCATTACAACGAAAATGGTTGACGTGGTGGTACAACGAAAGTTTTGTCATGAGATCGATTATATGAATGTGGTTGCAATTGTAGCGCGCAAAATACATAAATTTGTCTTTGACTCACTTAAGACAAAAAAAATGAACTTTAATTTGAAACTTAAAATTACTAACTTTAAACTTTAACCATAATTTTTTTTTGATATAATAGACCAGTGCTTGATCAAAACACTGAACTATACTATATATAATCTACCTTTTTCTTGTATGCTGTCAGAGAAAGAAAAAGAATTCCACACCTTGTGAAAAACCATACTGCGCCAATTTTTGCGATAAGATACTTAATGCAAACTGTGCAAACACAAGTGATAATTGTGTAGTAGGCCATAATATTAATTAATGGATTTAATTCCATTGCCAATTAAATTTCTCGTAAGAATCAATAATATCTAAGTAGTACCTAGTGACGTTTAGGGCGGTAAACTCTAGTAAGAATCAAAAATATCCAAGTAAGTTACCTAGCAACTCTTAGGGGGGCTAAACTTTATGCGCCGTATAATTACTTAGATAAATGGCGTAAAAATGATCTGGCCTAAAGTTAAAACAAAAAAATGCTATTTTTGAAGTGTGTAAAATGGAAACAAATTAATATTAAAACTAATGGGTGGAAGATATGATTTGCCTTAATTACAATTTATATTTTAGAAATTTATGTTTGAAAGAACACAATTATATATGTTCAATCTAATAAACCTGAAACTTCAAAATCAAAATCGATTGGTTTATTTTAGAATTTTAATTATTTAATTATTTAATTAATGAAGCCTAACTTCATTAATTAATTAGGTTAATAGGAAAAGATCCAAAAGATCTAGGACAAAGATTAATCAGAGCATATTTATTTAATCTAATAGCATAACTGCAGGTATCTCTGCGCTTTCCCCTATGTTCATTTTGCATTGAGTTATATTCTATCGATCTTTATGCATATGTAGAATAAAAACTTTCGTTACGTTATTTGGCATTCTCAAGTGTAAGTTCCTTTGTAAGCTTTTGCACTTGCTCAGAAGATCTTCGCAGGATAAATTGGCGTCTGTGTGTCTTTGAGTATTAAGACAGAAATACATATTGATAGCAATACTAAGCGTACTGTAATGTATGTTTCTATCACTTAATTGAATTAATTAATTATGAATTATTATTTTACAGCAGTTTTAAAACCACTGTTAAAAAAAGGCTGATATAAAAAGCATACTATACTATTAGGGATTATATAGATCATAAGAATGCTAATAATATAGCTACTCCTCTACACTCTACAAGATAGTAATGACTAATTGTAACTAGTTATAAGAATTATATTATTTTCATATTTGAAAAGAACAACCGCCGAGTTTCTTGCTGGGTCTTCTCGGTAGAAAAAGCTTTCCGAACCAGCAGTAGAGTTGACGACTCAAAAGCACTTGTTTACAAGTGAATAAAGAATAATTTCAATTGGAATTTGAATATTTTTTGAGAAATTTTAGAGATAAAACTAAACTATCGTTGTACCTAAAAGGAACTAATTTTAACGATCCGGTATTTTTATTCTTTTACTATAACATTCAGGAATAATCGTAATTTATGCATTCCAAAACTTCGCTAAGCGTTTCGAATAGATAACATTTGTTGTTAAATTGCGCGTGAAAACTCAGAAATCCATGTTTTACACGGCGCTGTATAACTGATATTACGATTCGCGAAAAATTTCCACGTACATAATATGTCAAATGTTTTTTACCGGTTTACCTTCAACCAGTATCAGATTTTGCGGTTAGTGATGATTTATACTGAGAAGTATCTCGCTGATCTGATACTACGTCACATCATTTTGATTTTTATATTATATGTATTAACTAAAACTTAGGTAGTGGGTTGAAGAAAAATACACATACTTAAGTTTTTTTTTGGGAATAAATTCCTACTCTGTTATTTCGGTAAATGCTTTAATAACGAAGAGCAAAGACTAGAAAGAGGCTTTCATATAAATGTTGGTTTTTTTTCGAACACTTACTGATGCTGTTAGCTCTAATGGCTTTTACAGCGTCACCGAGAGTGTGGGCGAGCGCAGATGCATCGCCGGGGGGATTTGGATCACGGTTAGCATATATGTAGAAGACAGTATTGCTTAAATCAAATAAGTATAAAAATGTAAACCGTCCGTCCGTACTTAATACTCATGTTATGGTCGATAGATAAGTAGTAAATATGTATATGTAATACATAAATAATTTTACATAAAAAATACATTCATACATATATACACCCAGACTCGAAGAACCGACATATTGCTTATAGAAAATGTTGGCCGTCGGCTGGAATCGAACCCACGTCCCACGGAGCTTAGATTAGGGTCATTGCGAACTGCGCGTTCAACCAGTCAAGAATAAAATCCTATTAAAGTTTTTAAGTGATTAATTCAGAAGGTAATAGCACCTTTGCACACATATTCATCAAAACTTTACATGGAAATGCTACGAGTCAGTGCCACTTTCTCATAGGGAAGGTAGAAATTATTTATGGTGTATTTTATTGTTAAACTTCATTCATTGCTGTGGTGGCTTTATTCCTTCAACGGAAAAAGTTGAGAGTTTTTATTACCGGTGTGAGATAGGACACGTTATTGCACTAACTTTGAGATGGGATTAAAATAGTTTTTTTTTTCGGTCAACTGTAGCTTTCGCTAATCCATATAACGACTTTATTTCAAAATTTATTATTCATAAGTTCGTAGATTAAACAATCTAGCTTCTGTATCTACACTTATTATAAAACAAAGTCCCCAAAAGCTGTCTGCCTGTATGTGATCGATTTTCTCAAAATCTACTGAACGGATTTTAGAACGGTTTTTACTACAACGTAGTGCGACGGTTTTGCGTAAATTATGATGACGAGATCGCGGAGTTGTAAAAAAAACTCCATTGCTGTGAGCTTAAGTCGCGTTCGCCAAATTAAACCAACAGAGATACACTAAATTAATATACGAGAGAATTATAGATATACAATAAAGTCCGCGACTGCGTGTCTCTATCTCTTATGGTTAACTCACAATAACTATTTTTATTTTCAGAATTTCAATTCGGGTATAATTTTGTGACACACTGATATTTGCTCGCGGGCGAAGCCGTTGGGCACAGCCAGTATGATCTAATATTTAGTAAAATATGTATATAGTAGATAATATATTTGTATTATAATATCATCATACTTTTGATATAGTTAATACCTTTCTTAGCTTTTGAACAAAATCTGAAACTAATAAATCTGAATAAGGTGGGGACTATTTTTAAATATTCCAATTATTACAATTTAACCTATAATAATATAAGCTTATGATTAAATTCAACTTAGTTGTATTATACATGTTATAAAAAACGGTTTCTGCCGAGTCTAACTACCTGCGCATGTGGGTGAAACAACTGAACGGATTTAAATGCGTTTTTAGCAAAGATAGAGTAATTCATAAGAAAAAAACAACGAAAGCATGGCTGTACCGAAAGTGTATTATGGCGTCGAAAAATATTTAAACGATAAAAATGATTTAATGATACTCCAAACTTGCACAAGAAAGCAATTATGAAATGTAAATAACTATGAGAACGATATTTTGAAAAGCTACTAGTGTGTTTCTTGCTGGCTTTTCTCGGCAGGTCCAGTTTTCTGAACCAGCATTAGAGATGACGGTTCAAAGAATTCGTAAAAGTCAAATTGACGAAAGTTAATTTTGAATGATGTGTCTGTAACTGTCTTATAATGGCTTTTTTTCTATTCCAGAATTCTATCCGGCACAACCTTTCTCTTCACAATCGGTTTATGCGGGTTCAGAACGAAGGTACCGGCAAATCCTCTTGGTGGATGATCAATCCTGACGCAAAACCTGGCAAATCAGTCAGACGACGTGCTTCGTCGATGGAAACGTCCAAGTCAGAAAAGCGGAGAGGACGTATAAAAAAGAAGGTATTTTAACTTTATTTATGATTTTTATGCGTTATACGGAGGCAAAGAGGACAGTAGCCGATCGCAAAAGCCGTGGAATTTCATATACCATCGGGACAGAAATCACAAATGAAATGTTGAATAAAATCTTACTAAATAAATGACAGACAAGACTAAGATGGCTATTTTATTTAACATAAAAAAAGCAGTTTAGAAATTTCATAGATTATTTAAATTTGCCTCTGTGGATTCAAATATTCTTACCTATTGAACCTTAACAACAAGCCTTCTAAGCCTTGGAACATTTTTTAATAACATTGCTAAATAAAATTTATACACTTGATATCATTATTATTTAATGCTAATTCAAGACTTTTAAAAAAGTTTAATCCAATCAAATCAAAAGAATCACTTTTAAATCGTCAAGGATCGCTATGATTAAATAGTCTAAAATATCATCTCCGTTCCCTACTATTATTAGTAGCACTGCTCGATATTTGGAATCGAACACGAACTTTAAATATAGTGAAATTATAGATTTACTGCTTTAGGTGGAACATAGCTTTAGTACTATGGCGAGTACCTTAATTAAAAAAAAAACTTTTTATTGCACACTCCTTTAACAGTAAACAAAAACAAGAGAAATAAGATACAAACAGAAGTGCAAGAGTGATCTCATGAGAAATTCAAATTCAATTGTAAAATAAGTTTATCACACTACCATTTATCAATTAAATTCTATTGAACGGAATTTCATATCGTTCTTTTAATCGCAAAGTTGTTTTAATCTCCGCATTACTGGGCATAGGCCTCCTCTTCTCGTTATTGGAGTGCAGGTTGGAACCAAGACCCACCGACAATCTCCGCGCGGTAACGCCTGAAGTAGACCTGTAAATAAAATCCTTTTATCGTTATTCTCCTTAATGAAGTTAAAAACTATCATTCGTACACAAAATTTTAAAATCTTATGTCACAGTTTGTAATCTGAATTAACAGCCAGAAACATTGAGAAACGGAGTTACAGCTGATGCAACCCCAAGCCCCAGCAGTTCAATATCCGAAAGTCTCGACATTTTTCCTGAATCTCCAATACACAGGTAAAATCATCACATATATGAACAGATATTCCGCTCTAGATCTTTATAGAATTTTTTACCTTTAAATAATTGTTTATTAGAAACTAGATTAGCTGCTTTAGGTAATATTTTCAAACACATGTTTTAAAACATCATATGTACCAACTACGTTAACGGTGATCTGTGGTTCATTTCAAATATTAAAGATATGTAATACTTTGATAAACACAATTGTGAATTCTGTTAGATACATTTTCTACAGACAGTATTTAATTCCACAGATACAATTTATGATTCGTAAGTGGAATCCACTTTACAATAAAAACTACTGTTTGATATAAAGCTGCGTTGACCACGCTAATAAAATTGAGTTATAGGAACGCTGTTACTTTACGATAAAAGGTTTTAAATCATCCGCGACCATTAGATGATGAGTTATGAGGATGCTGAATCTCGTCATTCCTACACTATTCAACATTTTTATTGCTGAATATCTTTCCAAATTACGAACGTAATTGACATTTATATCGGTCATTTTTTCTCCTGAATGTCCTGTTACAATGGCAGTCCTTAACATTTCTTATTAAATATTTTTTTCCATACTTTGCATTAATAAAATGTCTCTTCTCTGACCATTCTACCCGTTATGATGATCGCTTCATTTGGCATTCATGTTAGCGGGCCGTGCTGGAGGCATTAGATTTGCATGTTTCCCATTTCACCTAATGTATAGTATTAATTTTTAGATATATCTAGGGCCTAGCCCAGTTTTATTTCTGCAAAGGATTTTCATTATTTGCTACTTGAGTATCGATAAATCGATGGCCATGAGACGTTTATTTATCAGATTATTATATCATTGCCAATCCTCATGGTCACATTTTATGTCGATATTTAAGGCATTAATTATTTTTTTGACGCTTGTTCGCTTTTTCGTAGCAGCATTTTACAGTTATCACCGGACTTCCGTCAGAGGACTTCATCCAACGCATCGTCCTGCGGCCGCCTGTCACCGATCCAGTCTTTATTGCCCTCGGAACCAGAATGGGCTTCAGATTACACCCCAGGAGGGGACTATGCTCCAAGCAATGAATTTTCCCAATCGGGATATTCAAATACTCAAGATGACCTACTAGCTGGAACCCTCGCAGACTCAATGAAACTTCAGGGAGCAGATCCGTTTCTAAATACGTAAGATTTTATAAGTTTATGCTTAGTATAGGTCAGGAATAGCACATGTTCTTAACATAAATTTATTAAGACGTAAATGGCTTGAATTAGAAAGTTTGGCTGTAATAGAAGGCGGGAGAAGTCTTTTGAACTTAAAGGAACATAGTGTATTTTTTTTTTACTTAATTTGAGTTTAACTAACAGGTACGTACCAACAACATCGTCTTCCACCTCGGCTGGAAGTTATCGCTACAGCTACGGGACATGTCCTCGGCATCCCCATGGCGGATGCAACTGTCCTTCTCTGTATCCAGCGCACCCGGCACACCCAGCTCACCCAGCGCATTCACATCAACACCAACTGAATCATTTCATTCGACCTCCACCACCTGCTGATCCCGCTGATATCATGCAAACAGGCAAGTACGGGAATGACACTTTTAACTATATATGTTAATTAGTTCTAAATATACAGGGTGTCCCGAAATGAATGGATAACGCGCATATTATTAAAATAATTTGCACTCTATGTTTAAATACATTTTTTTTACACTACGTGCGCGCGTACATTAAAATTGAAGTTCAGAGTCTTTTTCCAAAATATTATAACCGCTACGCGTATAATTCACTGCATATCTATTTGTGCAGTTCATGAAGATTATTATAATACCAAAAAACCCACAGATTTTACTTATTTGTAGCTTCGGTAAACAGATACGCAAAGTAGTGTGAAAAAAATCAAAGATTTTCAAAAAACAATTGGTAGCTTGGGTACCATTTCGAAAATTTATATTTTTTAAATTGATTCTGAGTCTTGAATAGATCCACTATCAGGTGTTACAAGGTTATCCATTCATTACGGGATACCTAGTATATAGATTAATTTAATTAAGTTCTCTATCTTACTGATTAAAAGGTTGGGTAACATTCATTATAAGCTATAATTTCTCTTTATGCATTCAGGCATTGCTTGTTATTAGTTGTCATATATGCGCTTATCAGTTCAATCAGTTAGCAATGCAGAATAACCGAATCTTGAGATTGAATTTAGTAGGAATCTCTATTTTTATCTTATTACTGATTTACATATTTACTATTTCAAATAGTACTCTTTTAAAAGGAATATCAATATGTCTCAAAGTATATTTATAGTATGACAACTAGCTAAGATATAGTGTTGTTGCATCTCAGTTCGATATTTTCGAATCATCTGTATCGATTATTTGAGGGTAAAACCAAGTTCATCTTTACACTTAAAAAAATAATTTTAAAGTCTAAATTTTGTGCACAGAAAGCCAAACACAAATGGTGGCGACATCAGATATTGCGCTGTTAAACGGAGGTTTGATGGTCCACACAGGATCCATGGGGCCTACAACTGTGATGGGACAGATCATGGGAGCCCTAAATACAGGAATCGTAGAGGACTTGAATATTGAAGCGTTGGAGCACGGTTTTGACTGCAATGTCGATGACGTGAGTAACATTTTGATCATCTAAAATATATATTTTAATTTGCTCAATATATGATAAATTAAGTTTGCTACTTTTTATTTGATATATATTTTATTTATATACACTAGCTTATTCACGCTCTTTATTAACTAAAAGATGTTTTCTATGCTAAGAATTAAAATTTACTGTAAAGATGCATAACAATGTTAGGCGGAGTTGAAGTAAGATAAAATATATTTATATTAAAAGTTATAGGAAGCGACTTCGGTTTCGTCAACTTGATAAAGTCAAAAAATTGTTTTCAGTTCCTGATTAACCTGGTATACAAGCTTCAATTGTACCAAATTTCATATTGTTTTAGTGGATTAGAATACCAAGACATACAGATTGGTCAGACAGAGAGATATCGCGTTTATGTAGTATATTAGTAAGAATATTAAATTAATTTCCATATAATAACAATAATTGTGCATCATAAACTTTTTTAGCTTTTGACCATACAGGTTTGTTTATAAAATAAAAAGATGATATTTATAATTAATGTTGAGTGACCGGCTATACTCACGTCTTATTTTATCGGATGAGCCTGACTAGTTCAGTTCCCGCCGCGATAACGCTGCGTAAAGAGTTCATGAATAAGAGCCCCGTATGGGCTTGAAACCAGTCGGGCTCATCCGATAAAATAAGACGTGAGTATAGCCAATCTCTCAACATTAATTATGAATACCTCTCACGATAGTTTAAATAAAAAAAGAAGATATTTTCGTAAATATGATAATATTTGTGCATATAATGCACATTTAGTATTAAAGTGACCAAATTCAAAATTAGGTTTAATTGAGTTAAATACAATGTAATCCTTATTTCAATGTCATCTATAACATCGTGTTACGAACTATGAAAAAAAAACTAGTATTTTTTGTTTTTCCAAGTATGGGTCTCTTGTAACACACACGAGTTTAGCAGTCGCTACACTACGCTTTATTACAATTTGCCAAAAACTACCAATTAGGTCGCTTTAATATTAAGCGTCTGGTATATAAATATGTTGCGCTGTAGTAGCGAATTTTATGAGTATTCCTGGCATAGACGCTTGCGATGGCTTAGACCAGTGTTTCCCAACGTCGCGACCTCAACCCTTTCGCTCCGGGCCTTTTAAATCCACTAATTTTCCAGTAATTCAGATTTCGGCGTCAAATTTTACAAAAAAAAAGCTAATTCTTCATCGTAAAACCTATCATTTAAGTTAATTATCTTTAAGATGACCCATGGCACAAAATAGGTTGGGAAACACTGGCTTAGATTTATATCGAGTATGTATCTTGTTTTTTATTTCGGTCTTAATTCTAGTTATATAATTCTCAAATTGTCTACATAACTATCTTCTTGCATGACTTATTTAAATGACATAAAAATAACGATAATGTTTTTTTTTATAAGCAGTGATTAAATCAAATTCTAGTGATGCTAGATGAAGCTATTATAGCTTTTCATGCGTTATACATGTTTTTTAGACATGCGTTTTAGATTTTACAACACATGCAGTCCAAAATGCCGCCGCCATCACCACACTACATTAGCACTGAAAAACTAAACCTAAAATGTTATGAATATACTTTAGCTACGGTGCGCGACGATTAATAATAATAATATGATAATAATTTATGGGACACACACGGTCGTCTATCCCCAAAGTAAGTAACTTAATACTTGTGTTATGGGTGATAGACAACTGGTAGATATATACATATATAATTTTAAATACATACTTAAATACAAATACACAGCCAGGCTCGAAGAACCAACAATTTTTTTATAGAAAATGTTGGCCTCGGTGGGAATCGAACCCACCGTAGAGTCACTACCCACTGCGCCAACGGGCCAATCAAATTTTTGTTGAGATTGTCTTAGTTAATGTGTACAGTGCTCAACACTATATTTAGAATTTCGTTGATTTTTATATTCATTGCGAATTATAAAAAAAAATATATTATTACTTTTGAACTAAGGATTTCCACAAAATAACACCTAATTATTAATCGATTTTATGGCACACTATATTTGTGTACCATCATTTTTTTCTGCTTATTATAATTAGGAAACCAAACCTGAAACTAACAAATTAGCGTCAGAAAAATTTGCATATCCCACTTAAGATTGTGATCTTAAGTATGTATCAGTTAATAGATCCCGAATCAATACTTTAGACTTGGCATTATATCCGTATCAGGGCAGCTATAAATAGGTTTATGTTTAATATACGTTAAAGAGATTTATTTAAATATTGACAAGTTTTGTGTGCGAGTTAAGTCTTATCGACTTCACTGAAATATTCACCACATCAATTATGCAATCTTATTGCCTATTATGATTAAAAATATAAAAGGACGTAAGTCGACTGATCTTCAGGTTACAATAAAAAGTATACAGAAATAAACACAATTGACAATTGTATAAATAACAGAAAGGTTGATTTTAGTCGCATCTTCCTGTTGAGAACGTAACTTTTAATATCGAAATACAATATTATACATACACAAATGACTTCTTATTTCTTGGGTAACTAATAGTTAGATAGCAGACTAGACAATCAATTCCCACTTTTATTAATTCATATAACAGTAACGAAAGTAAAATTATAACCTCTTACTCATATCCTGCTATGCACAGACTTCTCCTGTCTGGGGAAAAAATACGTTTCGATTGTTGAGCGGGGAACCTCCTTAAATAGGGCTGGTACTGTACTTGTATTTTATAAGAAAATAAATGATTTTTGATTTGTTAGACATTTTAATCTGGTAATATAAAGGTTACCAATATCTCAAGAATTCTTTTGGCATATTCATATTTAATTGAGATGGTTTTCTAAACAGTAAGGCGAAAATAAATTGTAAATTTGAATTAAGTTTAAAGTCACAGGTGTCTGCATTTACTTGCAGGACTATGATACACGTTCCGTAATTGCATATAATTTTTGCTTTTAAAAAATATTTATTATATTTTAGATGCTTGTTACTTTAAATGTGTTTTTTGCGATATCTGCAATAAATTAAAAGCAATATAACAGAACTAACTACTTTGCTATAATCCGCACGGGTTAAGTGAATGCATGCAAAGCCAATGTGTATGAAGCAGGCAAAATCCACGCACCCTACACATGCAGGACAAGCCACCACATGCACCCATCGTACTGCAGTACGATTTTTGTCGTGGAGCCTATCCACCTGATGATGCTTCGGTTTCGGGGCGAAACGATCGTCGAGATTGTGGTGGTGGGTGTGTGTGCTGCTTTTGTGTGCGTTGTTGCTGGTGAATTGCGCCTTGGGGTGCATGTGGTGGCTGGTCCTGCATGTATAAGGTGCGTAGATTTGGCCTGCTTCATACACATTGGCTTTGCATGCATTCACTTAACCCGTGCGGATTATAGCAAAGTAGTTACTTCTGTTATATTGCTTGTAATATGGAATTCCGCAAAGTAACGCCTGCTTCTATAAATCAATAAATTAAAAAGTAAATATTAGTGAATAGTTGCAAGATAAGTTTAATTACTTTCGATTAAATAGAATACCATAATTGCCCACAATCAATAACAAGTTTATAACGGTGCGTAGTGGCTTTGATATTGTGGCATTCATCGGTAATCTATCTGCAGGTAATAAATCACGAACTCAGCATGGGCGGCTCACTGGACTTCAACTTTCCACAACAAAACACTGTTATGGCGGCAGAAGCAGAGAGTCAGTTCGTGGCTCCAGCCCCACCAGTTCCCACGACACTCTCGGGCGGAGGGGCTGCCCACACACCCTATTCCGTAGCCCCCTCTTGGGTCCACTGAAACAATCATAGTTACCTACTTACCTAATGCAGTGGGTAAACACCCCTGGTCACCACAAATCAAAGCTCATTTTGTATATGTAAATACGACGCAAACAGATTCTGTTCAAGTTTGTTACTTTGCATGGTAGTCGAGATTTTTTTTGTTAATCGTGTTAACTAATGTTATAATTTTATTTAGCGTTACTGTTAAGCGACCGTTACCAATTGTTGTTAAAGTGTCAATTGTGTTAGTGTAGGCTTTAGTCTTAAGCTAGGTGGAAGCTTGTGATATGAGTAGTTTATTTGATAGTTTGAGGACCTAGATAGAGGGGGCATTCGGAAGGGTTTGAGTCAGTGGCTAAAAAGGTATTTATTCTCTTGTTTAATTTTGTTTATGGAAGTGCTTTGGCATGGCCACTATTTTATCTATTAGTTAGCAATATTGCAGTCTAAGATTGTAACGCGAGAGTGATTGTAATCTGAATGAGTTGGTTAGTGTAAATCTATTGTATTACTATATGGTATTCTGGTTTTGGTTTTCGTGCAACTTTGTGATATTAGGATCAACATTGCTTTAAATATTTACTAAAACTCTTCGTAGGGTGTTATGTGATTATTTTACTATGATTCCATGTTATTCTCTTTAGCTGTTTTCCTTCATCAGAAATAACTAGGTGTGGCTAATATCATGTATTGACGAAATTTGAAGTTTTGAATTTGAATATCTCTATATCTCTATGTCTATAGGTTAGGTATCTAACCTTCGTTTTTGTCTGACACTGAAAAATTTACAATGTTTCGTATCCCACTATAATAGTTCAAATTACTAAAAAAAAATATGGTTAAAAAATTATCAGTTTATAAATTTTCAAAATCATCAATCATTTTTTTAATATGCCACTTCTGAAAATTCGTTGTCTTTTTATTGTAATGGGCTTGTAAATATTTTATCAAGATGTCACTTACACTAAATATCATAAAACTTTTATCTTACGATATTTTATTTAATTCAAAAGTGTGATAAATAGTAAATGTTAATTAATGGTATTAAAACGAAGATGCCACTACTATAACTCGTCATAACTTTGCTAATATGAATCAAATAAGCTTACAATTACTATCATTTTCTTAAAAACCTTAAAATCAATACTTAATGAATTTGTAGTTTTAGCGCGGCAAATAAAACATTAAAAGATGGTACGAATGCCATAAATCCTCCTAGTATCAGTGTTAATCCACCAAAAGTTCCCAGTCGAGTATCCAATAACTCATGGCCGGTATCATTCCTTAGCAAACTATAACTGTGTTTCGTGAAAACAACGCTGAGCGGACCCTATTTTCGAGTATTTAAGTTTAATACAGAGAATCAAAACATATCTTATTCCATTGTATTTCTATATTATTACAAAATCATTTCCATAGCATATTTAGGAATCAGCTTTGTATACTTCTTTTTAGTCTCTTTGTGGTAGTTATTTTTTTTAAACATACTTATTCTCTTCATATTAACATGAAAAAAAATTTGTAGTCTACCTTAATCTACAGTAAAGAATAGTTGTCAAGTTTTTAGAGTTAAGAAACTCTTCGCTCCACGTAATGTTTCAGGTAATTCTAGCCTCTATTGCCGACCCTTGGTCTAATAACTAAGTAAGGGCCTCTTATAATGTTGACCGAAGCCCTTCGGTATTAAGACCATTAACGAAAATAGCCAAAGGCAAAATTATTGTATTTAATATAGAATTACGTACAGTACTAATTAGTCTATTGGCTGCAATACTAGTATTCAACCAGATTCTTCTTTTTATTCTTACAATATCCTATCTTATCAGTACATTCTAAGGACGGATATAATAATATTGGATGTACGATTAAAATGATTGACTTTAAAATAAAATGCTAACTTCATTAGTAGATTAATGCTAAACCTTTTCTTTATTCGAGTTATAAGAAAAAATTCTCGTGCGAAATATACAAAAATTTGAGGTCACAAAATTTGTCTTCAATTCCATTTTATGGCGGCCGTATTACAGAAAAATGCGTCACTTTATGTCCCGTCTCTTTGTACGGGGATTATGACGCGCCATCTCCTTTATTTATGAAAGAATTTGTATGAGAAGAAAAAAGAGATTGACGAGTTGCGAATTTTAGCAGCCACTTCATGTAAGATGGAAATTTTACGCAAAAGCACAGTACACGATATGGATCTCCGTAGAAATATTTCTATACCAATAATTTACATTTACACTGTGTTTACGAAATCATATCATTTGGAAATGATTTCGTAGTAGTTATTGCCAACCCTAAAATAAATATAAAATGTTCAATAGATACAAAAGTATTAATAACATTATTTTGCTATAATCCGCGATACAGTAAAAGTAACGCCTAATTCTATAAATTGTTCAATAGATGATATAATAACATGTTGTATAATCGAGGATAGGTATATATTAATTATAAATCATGGAAGATGAGTACATGACTAAAACAAACAATGCACCCGCGAATACTTCCATAAAGCCATTTGTCATTTGTTCACCGGTATGAATAATAATTATAATTAGATCGCGATTGAACGTGGCGCGAGCACCCGTGAATCAATTTCACCACTGAATGCCCCTATTTGTTCACTAATGAGGGAGACCAGAGTAATTAATCATATCATTTCAGAATAAACGCTCACCGCTCGGTGTCCAAATAATGGAATATCACGAAAAAATCCAGAATACGACGCTAGATTAAACCCGCCTCGGTAATGACTTGTTTTTTAGGGTTGCAAAGAATACGTCTTTAGCAGGTTTTTTGTTAATTTTTTAATACTTTTAAAGCTAGAAGTTAATGGGGTATAAGCTAGCGAACCCTCACTGGCTATCGATTTAATAATCCATCCAGTTAATGGCTTGTTTTCGTTCTATTTCTTCAATACAAACCAATTATTTTTGGCTAGAAAAGAAATTTAAATAATAATAAATGTAAATTATATATATTTATATACTAGTATATGTAATATTTTTATTTTATATATATTTATTATAATTAATATATACATATACAAATTTTTATTGTTATTATTATGTCTACATTATTTGTACCTATACCATGCCAATATGTTTCCCGACACTCTTTGGGCTGCTGGATGAGATCGCTTATAGCGATAATCATTCCTTTGTTCACATTGTTTTTGTTATAAAATTTATTGATTAAGTTGTGGTCCATAAATAAATAAATAAATAGATTTTCCTATATTTTAAGATCGATATGATATCTTCCACCACAAAGCGAATTAAAAAGTATATAGGTACTGAAGGTTGAACTTCTATAATCTCGTTAACCTCTTGTCACGTACGAGTACTTTATTCTAATTTGTTATTTATGTTTTTTTTCGTAAGATAACAAAATAATATAAATTAACTAATTTAAATGTATATTAAGGAACATTGATTTGAATGTTGGTTTAAATATAAAAAGAATTGTATAATATTTTATTTAGAGAAAAATTAATCAGTTCATGGATAAAACTTTCATCTAAAATAAAAATAAAAACTATTATGAATAAAAAAAAAATGTTGTGAAATAATTACTTTCGTTGATTAATTTTCAACAATAACATTTGCGTGATAATGACTAACCAAAGAAAAATGATGAAATATATAACGAATAAATTTAAAACAAATATTTATACTTCAATATTTTTAATAAATTATATACCTAGCGGGCAATAGATTCTTGTCCTTTTAAATATATTTTAAATCTGGAAACTAAGTGATGAAAAGGTGATATCGGTAAACACTCTTCTTTTTATATTAACAAGGTGATTTTCATAAGGCGTCGTTTAAATTTTCGTACTCATCCTGTATTCCGGTCGGCTAGGGCCTTAATTAGGTTGGGCCTCACCTTTACACACGATTTCACGGCACTTGTTAAAAGTTTTCAATTGCGTTACGAGGGGGCCTTTACACGGAATTTATTCATTATATTCTAGGATACCCCCGCCACCCACTACTTAATAAAACGCTTGTGCTCTTTTTATTTCCTCTTCCCTTAATATAAGGGGACACCCCTTATACTTAAGTATTTTAAATATTTGCCGCATGGCCTCTCAAATGAGTGATGAATTATACATTTATTTCAATTTTTACAATTTTATTAGATTTGCGTGATGAGTTCATGTCAATTTCATTTAGTTATTATAATTTCGTTAGACTAATTAACAATACCGTAAAATGTACGTGTGTGCAATAAAAAAAATATATATAAACAAATTTATTCAGTGCTAAAGCGTTCAGTGCTTATGCCGTGAATTTAATATATTACTACGTAATGATAGTTCTTACTACTCGTCATTAGACATGGATATTAATGAATGGAATGATATATTTGTCGTTACATTAAAATATCAATCGTATCCCGTGTGGTATCCGGCTGCTTAGAATAGACCACCCTCCTTTCTTACCGAAGTGTCGTAAGAGGCGACTAAGGTAAATGCCGTGTGGTATCCGACTGCATAGAATAGACCACCCTCATTTCTTACCGAGGTGTCGAGGAGGCCGGTCGTAAAATACGTAGCCAAATCATATGTCAACATATTATAACATATTGTGCCGACCCCACTTAGAGTGGGATAAGGGCAGGAGAATGATAAAGCGTTCAAGTGCTTAAAAGTCCAAAGCTGCGAAAAGTACTAGCGGTAGATATTACCTATTGTACTTTCTTACTGGCCACGTGCCCTAATATTTGTGATAGCCAAAGTAGGTCCAAGCAGCACGAGGATTTTAATGTTCTTAAATATTTCATAGTGCAAGAGTTGGGATTATTTTGTAGGAAAATATGACTTCGACCTTACTTAAAGCTTAAAATAAGGCCTCAAAAATTTATCAAACGATGTTACGAAATATTTCCCGTTTCGGTTTTCGATATCACCTAAAATAAAGCCCTGCGAAGCTCAATATTGGGTAATGGTCCTGTTTTGATTAAGGCCATCGTAAATCAGACTGCCAATACTTATAATATTTACAAATTTACTAGATGCATACCTTCTACAAAAAAAAATCATTAAATACATTACATCGTTAACGTACTTTCTTTGGGGACGGACAGCCGTGTGTGTGATTGTCCCATATATTTATTTATTTTATTAAAATGCATTAAATCTATACTATGATTATAAAGGCGAAAGTCTGTTACTGAGCTTCCAATGCTAATCTGTGGGAGCGATATTGATGACATTTGGTACAATTGAAACTTATCTATCGATCTATGATAACATAGGATAAAAATATTTCGTTTTTCTTGGAGAACAAAAAAACATATAGTACATATCTGAGGGTACTTTAAGGCTTAAGTTGACGCTAACGAATTCGCGGTCGAGTGAAAATATGTATCCACTTACTTGTACATACTTATCTTGTTCTTCTCGAACCGATGGACGTCCTAGTGGACGTAACTCTCCAAACCATCCAGCAGTATGGACGTAACTCTCTTTAAGGGATCTCCACGCTACATAATCTGGTGCCACTTGGTTCCCAAGGCTCCACGCGGCCAATTTTAGGTCCTTAGTCCACCTCGTGAAGGTAGAGCTCTATTCACGCTGCATCATCCGTTGCGGGGTCGCCATTCAAGTATCTTAGAGCTCCTACGCCCATAAGTTTTAAATAGTACGTACAAAATAAACATATACATACTAGAACCACTACTCTACTACTATTACTAGAATACTACATAAGTAAATACTGTACTCATCTTGGTGCATAATTTATTAAATTTTTGAATTGAGTTAAACTTGTGTGATAACTGAGAAATCAAAGCTTTTTTCTGACTACAGCTTTTAAGAAAAACTTAATACCTTGACATCTTATTAAAAGTTTCGTAATCGAAAGTACAGCGTAGCAGGTTGACGATCAGAAGCGGCATCCTACACTCAATTTACATGTTGATGTCAATTTTAAAAGTTGCGATTCATGTTTCGCATTCCGACCGAGTCTGTGGGATGAAAGTCGCATATCCAACAAGTTGGTTCTTTATTGTTTGACAGCTTAGTCGCGACTTTGATCGGTTATTTAAATGAAGGGAACGCAGTTATGGCTGTCAATATATTATAATACGCGTAAGGCGTTTTCCATAGCCTTTTTATACATTGATCGCTAAGACCGGAAATGATTGTATTCTGTGACTTTACACTACTTTGTCGATATATCTATAAACCGATTTAATTCCATAGAATCCATTCAAAATAGTAAATAAAAATGTTACTTGCGCATTAAAATACTATACCGCCAAAATCTTAGAAAAATTAATATTTTTTTACGGTAGAAGCCCCGATTTACAATCGTTCAACTACCAAAGATTTGTTCCAATGCTAATAGACACAAAAAAGATATTGTGCATTTACAATATAACAGATTATTTGTGAAATAAATAAGGCATCAGGCGAGGGGTCCAGCAGGCCTAACATGAACTCTTATTGCGACCAAATTGAAGATGAAACGACGACCGCGAACCGCTTTTTTTTCGTACCATGAAGTGTGAATTGCATTGGGGTTGTAATGTTTGAAAAGGATAACGTTATATGAACTATAGATAACTCTGTCTCTTTTACTCACATGTTCTTAGGACGAATTCCGAACGCTCATTCGGCAACGACTTAAAGTGTGCGTCTTTAAGACGTCATGGTATGAAAAAGCAAAACAATTTCGTTTACGTCTTCAATTGAGTCGCAATAAGAGTTCATAGTAGGCCTGAAGGCCTGCAGGTATGCGTATCTCATACTATTAGTAGGATCACAGTTTATGAGTGACTATATATAAATTTTGGTAACAATTAATAATTTTGTCTCACAGTGTTTTTGTTGAAAGACGCACATTTTATGTGGTTAACACGCCTTATACGTCTTTTACACTATTTGCAGGCCTATGTCACATAAAAAACAATGGAATAATTATGATTGAGTTTGCAGTAATCCACCACAATTTATCATTAGAAACATAAGTGCATTCTTTTCTTTATTCCATATATAATGGTAAATAATTGGTTTATTCATTTTAAAACAAATTCTCAGATTTACCATTTAAAAGATAACAAATCGTTAAAGCTCCTAATTTTAGCTTGCTGAGACAGAATTTTACTTAGATATTGAGTAAGCAATTTGTGTTCTGTGTCGGAACAAATGGCATAACGCCGGAGGGTGTTGGAAGTAATCTAGTAAAGGCAGCTTTAGAATTCTTCCGTTGATGTCGGCAGCAAATTGGATTACGCGCTAGTGACGGGTGTACTGGTAACGATTTTAAGATTTTGTTGTACGCCAAATGTCTAAATTATGATGGGCAAAATGGGTCAGAGTCAATTTTGAGGAACGAGAAATGGCATACTTATTTTGCCAGGTTGCAGAGCGGCACAATTTTTTTGTTAAATTAGAGTTACTATGTAATTAACGAGTTAAACTTTCTGAAATGTATCTTTTACTTTTTTTTGACAAGTTGCATTGAAGTTGCATTCATGCAAGGTTCGATTCAAAATGTGAAGTTACATGAAGTGTGAGCTACGTGAACAAACTTAATATTAATGTTTATCGATATTATTTAATTAAATAAAAACTAATTACCGTTATTATCTTATTTAATTTAAAGCAAGACAAGACATTATAAAATACAATAGTATAACTAAAATATACGTATAAAACTATAGAAATCCTTGCGGTAATATTTATTTATTTAATATTTTTGTAGTAGAATTCGTTGTATTTTACAAAATTTTATCTACTGTTATATTTAAAATCTATTACGCACTATCCCTTTCGTTTTAGATATGAAAGTTATCATTTATTTAACAACTAATTATATTTTTGGAAATGGGTGTGATTTCCGATTAATGTCGGATTAAGTAACGGATTAAGTTAGTTAGTCATCTTAATTAATCGCTGAATTGTCGCAACTCAATTACGCCTACGATTTCAAAGTTTATAGAACAATGATATTTTTTCCATACACTTATTTGATAAATACAAAGCAATTTTCTCAAAAGTCAGCTCATTTATTCTTATTCAACAACTTGTCACAAGGACCGCGACAATGTTGTTTTATATTATTGACCTAACTATTTAAAGGAAGTTGTAATTGAAACAGTTTTGAAGGTAGTCGTCCATCCTGACAACATTGGCGACCCCGCAAATCTAATGAGCCAACTCCTGGGAATGATTCTACCACCGATTCGGAATGCTGATTGTTCTGAGAAGGATCGGCAAGAAACTCAATACTTGCTCTTTTAACCCGCACATAACCGCACATATGACATGGCAGGATTAATAACCTCTTCAATTATTTCGCACCTCAAGCTCACCCCACCTAATCAGTCTCAACGCATAACACAGCACAATTAATATAATAATTAAAATTTAATATTTTTTAATTTTTATAAACATATTTGTAATTTTTTTATTATTATATTATATTTGTCATTTTTATTCTTATTCTATATTTGTCATTTTTATTCTTATTCTATATTTGACATTATTTATTTTTATTATTCGACGTTTAAAGTTTACTGACATAAGAGTACGTAAGTCGTTTGTGGGTTTGGGTATAAGATTCTATAACAAAATTCCACAATCAATTTTAACTTTGCCATTACAGCAATTTAAAAATACTGTTAAAAAGAGGCTGATACAGAAAGCCTATTTATACCGTGGAGGCTTACATTGATGATAAGAATGCGTGGATATAGCTGCTCTTTGACCTTGTGCAGGATAGCTATGACAAAATGTAATTAGTATTAAGAATCTTCTTTTTTAAAAGAGCTCCACCGAGTTTCTTGCTGGCTCTTCTCGGTAGGACGGCTTTCCGAACCAGCAGTAAAGTTGACGATTCAAAAGCACTTGTTTACAAGTTTACTTGAATAAAGAATAATTTGAATTTGAATTTGAATAAATGCCATACAATTTAAAAAAAGAACAGCACAATTGATGGCAACCAACTCAGCTCATTTCAAGAACGTTGTATTTGAAACACGTAACTCTTATTTGTTGGCTGTTAAGAGTTTTGAAATATATGCACTCATTATATGATGAGTGTAGAGTAGTATGTTGCAAATAACGCGTTCTGCTTGAAATGCATTCTTGTTGCTGTAGAAAGGGGCCACGTGGCGAGGGCGTTGGGCGTTACGCCCCGCCTACGTGCAACAGGTATGAAACACGCCTACTGAGCTTATTTAAGACACTTTTGAAAGAACTTGAGCTGTACACAAGTTACATGTTGTATAAGAAACGTGACGTTTATTTATCATATGGTTTATCAATCATATCTTTTTGAAATTGTACCTTTTACGTAGAATCTCTCTTCATATCAGATCCAAAAGATTACGATTAGTTCATACTTTTCGTAATATTTATAACCTTGTTCTATAATTAAAAGCTATTCATTTATAGAATTAGACGTTACTTTGCTGAGAAATATAGAAAAAAAAATATAGAAAGAAAATAGAAGATAAAAATAGAAAAATAATGATTGTATTATTTTGCTACAATCCAAGATATAATATGTTATATTATGTATTACATATTTTATGAAAACGGATAGTACATCCCTTTACCTAATACATGACAATTTTTTAATTACAGTATGAAGTTGTAAACATAAACTTATTAAAGTTTTACCGAACATCAGAGTCAATCGACACATAGTGTTAACAAAACAAACTCCCATTTTTTTCATACAGTATACGATTACAGTTCTATTATACATATAAGTAAGAAGGTAGGCTCTAATAAAAATTGTTCGTCACAACCAATACAAAAATACACAAGCAGTGCACACATTCACTACTACAATCTCAACAATTGTTTTGTTCCGTGACGAGGACTCCGCGACGAAATCCTTTGCGTTTTCGTCGTGTCGTCGCTCGTAAGAAATCTATATTTAAGTGCAATTTCAAAAGCATTGTAGTAATGGTGGCGATTGGTTTTGTGAATTCTGGATGTATAGAGTATGAAAACGAATAGTACAGCCTACATTTAAAATTACATATCTTTTCTTTTATATTTTATCAAAATAATCATTAATTAATACAAAATAAGCATACTACTCGAAGTGAAGTTTTTCATTCCATTTCAGAAATTACTGTTAATAGATCTTTGTACTGCAGTCATCATCCTTCTACCCTTATCCCACTCTAAGTGGGGTCGGCACAACATGTTACAAACATGTTGTGACATGATTTGGCTACGTATTTTACGACCGGCCGCCTGCCTGACGTCAACTTACCTTAGTCGCCTTTTACGACACCTCGGTAAGAAAGAGGGTGGTTTATTCTACTCAGCCGGATACCGTGGTATCTTTGTACTGCAGTGTCAAGTTGATTTAATTTTCCAATTTTAAACCTAGCATACCATTATGGTGAATTTTAAAAGAAGAATTCAATAAGTCAAAATGTGAGTAGTAGTAATAATTTTATTGTTTTTAAGCTTATTATGTATTACTACATTACATTTAATACTTTTCATTTAAAAAAAGGTATATTGTTACCATACATCAGAATGACATTTAAAATAAGTAGAGATTCGTAATATAAATGTGCGATATTTTATGTTCAAGGTTCAGTAGTGATAAAAATAGAGAAATTGATAGTAATAAAAAACTACAACTTTTTTCTGCCCCATTAAACCTAAGGCAATAAAAATAACGCCTTGTTCTATATATGAAGATGGATGCTTAAAATGTAAGATATTATATAAACTGTGTCGGTTCTGTTGCTATATTATTTAGTTAAATTCTTACTAGGTTTTTTGAAAAAACTCCCAAATGTGTAATTTAAAGCCAAGGTAATTTTTGATTCGTTGATTTGATTGTGTATATTTTTATAAGAATTAACGCATGTTAAAATAATACGTATTACTTTCTTCTTCATTTTTTCTATTACTCGATTTAATAATAAAAACTTTACTTTATTTTCATAATTCATTCATTTACATTGTTTTTAAATTTGGTATTTATACCTACATAATTTAAATCTAGTAATGTACGCTTAATTGCAATACTATTTAAACTAAAAATAAGGATTAAAGGAAGTCCATTTGCTCTTGTTTTCCATATGTAAACTAGGCTTTGCCCGTGTGGAAATCGGTGTGTCACAAAGTTTTCTCGCGTAAAAAGATAAAAAGTCTCATCAAAATCGGTTTAGCCGTTCCGAAGAATGTACTATTAAGTTAAACCTTCCTTAAGAATTGCACTATCTTTAAGTAAAAACCGTACAACAAAATCTATCATATACAGACAGACAGCTTTTGGGGACTTTGTTATATAATAAGTAAAGATTTTGAATTTAAACTACGTGAGTGGTATTCATAATCAATGTTTAGAGACCGGCTATATTCACGTCTTATTTTATCGGATGAGCTCGATGAGTATAGATTATTATTATATAGATATTGCCGATCTAATTTTCTTGACCTTCTCGTATATTTCAAAAGTAAGTTTATGTAGAGTACGTACGTATTTAAAGAAATCCAAAAATAAATATGGACCCCTAAAAAAATAAAACTGACCTACATACAAAACCTAGATCCTTTTGCAATCGCAATAAAGGAAGCGCGCTCTAAATAACGAGGGAGTTAAGAGACGGTTCAGTGTGAATAAATTTACACTACCGCCCTCACCGGAACCACTCGATAACCAACGGCGCCTATGTTTTATAACCCGTGACATCCGAAAATGGATTTATTGTCACACGATCGAGATAAAACAGTAGGGGAAATATCTTATTTCGGAATTTCAGTGAATCCGTGTAATTTTTTTAATCATTCGGTCTATAGGCTTTTTGGATTGATTTTTGTTTTATCTGTTTCTGTAATTTTTTAAAGCGATTTTCGTAGTTATTTAATACTTCAAGAAAGGCTAGATAGATCAAAATAATCATTATTCACATAATCTTTTTCACGCACCCATTTTTTTTTTTCTATACTGTAAAGAATATATGTAAGTCATGATAAATAAACGTCTTCGTCAACCGATGAACGTCCACTAACCTATGTCCAGAGGTCTCTTCACGGGATCTCCACAGTCCACATCATACGATATATTCCCTCCCCCTGTGGTTCTTCGCGACTTTTTTAAAATTATCAGTACACCTCGTAGGGGTTCTACGAATGCTGCGTTTTCCGGTGCGGGGTCGCCATTCCAACACCTTAAAAACCTTTCTTCTTCTTCTTCTTCTTCGCACAATGTATGCCGATAATTGTTAATTCAGCTTAGCAACACGCTGAGCTACATCGGTGATTTTTGTTCTTCTACGGATCTCTCCATTTCTGATTTGATCACGGAGAGATACTTCGAGCATAGCTCGCTCGATCGCCCGCTGATTGACTCGTGAGTTTTCTTATGAGGTCCATAGTCAGCGACTACATAAATAATAAGAGAGTATAAAATTACGTGTCGAAGCCATATTGAATCCATATTAGATGATTAGTTTTTTAGAATTCATTTTATTCTGCCGTTGTAACATAATATGAAAATAACATTTGATATCGAAAATAAATTCTTGCTGTTTTTATCAATTTTTTTATCAATTTATTTTATCAAAACCAAAAGACATAGAAATGAAATGGAGCACGCTAGTTATATCGTCGATGACAAAGTTTAACCTCTATCCTTTTCTATTACTGGTAATATCATATATTATACGCCTTCACCTAAACATGCTTTATGTCGGTTTTATTTCGGGGAAAGCCAATTATCCACATCACATATTAAGAGCGCGCACTTTATTCTGAGCAATGAACAGAGAAAGTCCGTTACATTGCTGAATATGCGACAGATTTATTGTGGAACTTGGGGATGTCACGTCGTGGTAATATTGTTATCGATAAATATAATAAAGATAGGTTAATATTTTTATTTACTATATCGCGTCTAAGTTTTTCAATTTTAATACTTAGAATTTATTTTCATGTTTCAAAATATAAAAATTTCGATCTCAACTACCTTCCACTCTAAAAAGTATATGGAAAGTAGATGACATCAATATTGAGAAATTACATACGATGTTACGGGTATATTTGGTCCGTGATACGAAAATAGCATTAAATGTTGAACCGTTTGTTAATATCTTATTTGCAAAAATAACATTGTAAAGCTCATTGCGCTTAAGTATTTTTACATACTGTGACTTTAATATGATATCTTGATATGATATCTTAAATTTACCTTCATCACAGGTCATAGCCAAGAAAATATAAAAAATCATAATGAATATAAGTTTGTGAGTTTACTCAAAAACATGTATGCAGTCTTCAGTCATCCCAGGAAACTGTCACTTGCGTAATGATATAAGTCATTGTCAAGTTATTTAAAGTAATCGATTGCCTTCGTTCGAAAACAAATTAGTAGACTATTGAAAACTAAACTAGACTAGAATCTAGACTCCTGCTCATATTGCAAGAAAATTACTACTAGGTATAATAAAGGCTCTGAAGAGGTCTTAAATCTTATCCAATACTGCTATTATGTATGGAGACAATGTTAACTCTATTCTTAAAAAAGCAACAAAAGTCGTTTAAGATATAAATTTATTATTAATGTTGATAGACCGGCTATACTCACGTCTTATTTTATCGGATGAGCCCGACTAGTTTCAAGCCCATACGGGGCTCTTATTCATGAGCTCTTTACGCGGCGTTATCGCGGCGGGAATTGGGCTTGAAACTAGTCGGGCTTATCCGATAAGACGTGAGTATAGCCGGTCTCTCAACATTAATAATGAATACCACTCACGATAGCTTAAATTCAAATATAAATTTATGTCGATATCGAGTACAACACTATTTGGTCGTCACCTGGGAAGCGGGGCGGGGGTGCGCAGACTCGGCGTCACTATGGCGGGCAGGTTACGATTTACACTCAACCAACTCAGCAGAAACTCTGCGAGAAACGCTGATAATCCACATCTACAGTCGCTGCGCGAGAATTATATCGAGATTACTGTAACAGACTTCGGTGCCATTGTTTTAATTGTACCGCACTTTATTTAAAACCATGGCTTACTGGTTGCAATACGTAATTCTTGCCGAGGTTTCACAAGTTAGGTTCCGTATACCCATTTCGTGTTATTTAAAATTCACCAAGAATTTACGCTGAAGGAAAACTTCGCGAATATAAAATGCATATTTCGAAAAAAAAACCTACTTTCGGAGAGGCCAATTATTATAAATTATTTTATTGTATTATGATTAGGGTGAATTATAAATAAAGATGAATGCTACTAACTGTATATATATTTTTTTAAAGATGTAGATGTGTCGTATGTATGCTATTTGAAACCATGTGCAGCGATTATTTTATCCATACGTTCTCACGAAGTGTGATAGGAAAAAGCAAGCTTGCACAGTAATTTGTTCTGAGGTGAAATATGACTCTTGTAACTTATAGACCATGGGAAAGATTTGTACCTAGTTGTTTGAGTTACACGTTCATGTAATTAAAAACTAAATGTGAATGCTTCAAGTGTTCAACCTATCTACTTCTTTATACTGATAGAGGGTTACGTAGTTAATGTTCGAATAATTGAGATAATTATCTTTTATTACTACAAAATAATCAATTATTTTTGTTTGTTACAGATTATTAAGAAATATCTTCACTGAAATATAGACGTGAGAAAAATCAGCCTTGAACAACGCAAACTAAATTTGTTCAATACAAATATTATCGTTAAGTAGATTTGCAAATCGAAAGTGTAACAAAGTGACAGATTTTTTTTTAATTTTAAGAAAAAATAAATGCGATGTCTGAATGGAAATATATAATTTTGGATTGGAAAATAAATATGACCTCGCGTATTTAATGAAAAAAGTGATTAGGAAACTTGTCATAATTAATTTAATATGGACTTTGTTTCAAAAACTTTAATGCTTTTTACAATGTATTGAACAACATATGTATGCGAATAGTTTACGCAGACTGATATTTGATATCTTCATTTTTATCATTCTCGTCATATAGGAAGAGCCAAAGGCTCGAGCAGCATTGCCATTTATTTTTATACATTAATTAATAATCTTATTTCAATGCCTCTTCAACGTTTTCGTGCGGGCCAATGTTATTTCTATTTAAGTAAATGAAATAATTTTAGGATTAAATATTCGTATTAGAATATCATCAAGTACAACTTGCGTAATTATGTAAATTGGGGAATTTTAGTTATAAACTTATGATACAGTTCGTAAAATAAATATTTGTACGTTTATTTTTATAAGATTATTGATTTTGTATGAGTTAACATCGACTGACCCAATAGTGAAAATTGTGAAATATCCTCGTAACCGACTACTAAAATTCTAGAAATTTAATTTATAAAATGACGGTATGATTTTAGAAGCGTAATTCCCATTATATTGCTCAATAGAACCATATCCACAAAAACTTTTGTACGCGTCATTAAAATTTGATTTGTAAACGATGATGTCGATGGTGAGATTATGTTTGATTAAGATTGGATGTGTTAATCATTCATGTAAATACATTGCCAAAATCCTAAACCGTAGAGTTGGGCGACACAATCTAATCAATCTAAATGATTTTAAATTATCAGAGCTAAACTTATAAACAAAAACTGGAAAGCAATTCATTGTGTGTATTACAAAATTGTTTTATTGGCGAATTCAGAAATGTTCTACAATCCAAAATCAGGACTGATTTAAGACTAGATCCTATGAAATAATTTGATCAAAGTAAACCATACTATATTGAACAAACGATATTATGAATACTCGACCCTAATTATATCAACATCAAGGCCATAAAGTAAATCAAGTACGATCAAGGTAACGCTGTGTAATTATTTTTTAAGAATGCTGACATTTAAATAAATGAATTTCAAAGATTCATTACTTAATGCGTAAGGAACAACTTTAAGAAACACAAATAAAAAGCTTTTATAGTCAGATATCTAGTCCCAGATATTACATATTTCTTTAAGCTACTTCGTCGGCTAAGTACAGTAGATACTAGTAATTAGCAACAAGGGCTAATCATAAATTAACTCGAGCAAAGCGAGTTCACATGTAAATTACACAGAACTGTATGTGATAGATTTTATCCAGTAAGTGTTCAATTTAGTGAATTTAATGTAAGTCAATTCCTGTAATATATGACGTCCATATACATATTAGTAGAAGCACTAATTGTTTTTGCTAAAGAATAACGTAACTCTTCTATTGCGGATTCCTTAACACCGAAATATTCAAGTTAATCTCAGAAACTCCGCGAATTATTAGAACACAACTTAATACTTTATATAATATATATTTGCAGCTGATTTTGGTGCTATAGATAAATAAATACCGTAAACATTCTTAAATGCTTCCTTTTATTTCCATTTTATAACATTTCATACATATTATTAAAAACAACGAAGCAGCATCGTTGTAGTCACGCTGTACGTAAAATCAAAAAAAAATATTGGGACAGGATGCAAAAAAATTGTTAATTTTTATGAATTAAAGTAGTTAGGAAATTTATAGCTTTTATTTACTTATTTGACTTAAAGTCGCTCGTCGAAATGTTCGACGTTTAATTTTTCTTATTTTTCATAGTAACCATTGCCAAAAGAAACGTGTAAACGATATGTAATCCTAATTATTGTTAATGTTTCAATGGAGGTAAATTAATTACAAAGTAGTCGTATTTTTAATATCCTTAAATGTGAGTGCACAAATGTCGGCCTGGTTAAATGAACAGTGTGCCAAGTTGCGATGTCTAATATTAAGAAGAATTAAAATACATAGACATTAAAAGTAATTGGTATTTTTGATTAATACCCAAGAACAATCTTCTAACCAGATCGACGTGTTAGGACAAACATAAAAGGATGACTAGCCCATTTTGGCGGTATCTCATAGTAGTATGTTTAGTTAATTATATATCATAATATGGTTGTTGACATGTTTAATATTAAGGTAGTAATTATTTTATAAGCAGATTTATGTCAATCCGTGTGGTCAATTAGAGCTGGCCTATTCTATTGAAATTGGATGTAAACGCATTAGGCTTTTAATGTTAAGCTTTTCGTAAGAAATCTGGTATCTGTTTAACATTTACCTAAATACTAGAGGTTTAGGACATTGTTAGAGATAAGGGGCACGAGTCTGTTTAGATAAAATAATAATTGACCACTGAGCATTTTTCAGATTCAAACACGACTTTATACCAGTTTATTAGTAAGTGTTTGTGTATAAGATTATTAATTCTTATAAATGGTGAATTATTTACGCGTTACCTACATCTTATATTATTGCCACATATTCGGTAAAATATTTTTTACAGTTTTTGATGCTTACTCTTCGTTATGCTATGTGAAAGTAGTTCTATATGTAATTTCTTAGTAACATTTTGAATTTCTGTTTAGTAACGGAATTGTAAATATTTTGTATGATGATTTTTGTGGTTAATGGATTTCATATTCCAATATTTGCATAGTTTTGCGAAGAGTACGTTATAGAAGAGCAAACTATTAGTAAAGTCTTAGTTAAATTTAACCGAATAAGAGACAAAAATTGGGACAGCTACGTTTTCAATAAACGACTAACTCATCCATTATGAGCATATTGTTATAGGCTTCCACGCACTAGACTAGACTAGAGCGGATGACCTTTTAATAGAGACTTACAGAGTCATAACAGCTGTCATGTAAAATTTCGTTTAAAAGCAATTGTAAATAAATTTAGGTGCATACTTAAAGCAAGCACCTACCAGTAACAGGACCTTACATCATCATACCTTATGTCAGCCAGTACCTTTCAGCTCAGTACTGGGCTTCAATGAAACTTGTATAGGATAACGCAGCCAGACTGACTGGTACACTGGTTTCTGGTATATTATTTCGACGATTCATTGCATATAAATTTATTTCTGTTGTTGTTAGGGCCAAAATAACCCCACAGACATTTAGTAATTTATTTTGTACACTGTTTAAGTTTTTTTATATATTTGCCTTATTATGTTTACTTATGACGTAACAATTTGTTTCTTTTTGGTTGCTTATTTTTAATGTAACAATTATAAGACAAAATGTCAAAGAATTAGATAAGATAGCAAAAATTATGTGTTTTAATGTAAATATATAGATGAAAAACATGTATGTAGAAACACATAAATATTATTTATGTATTAAATTTGATATTGTTTTCAAAATTTCATCAGCAGTATTATTTTTAACCCTATGAGTTTAATGTCGACCAAGACATGTATCGTCAGAACTTTTACTAATTTTTATTGATATAAACTAAATAAAAAAGTAAATAAAACCTACATCAGCTTATAATAAATTACAAGAAAAATTACCAATTAACTATTACCATGCTGTAGGTATGGTAGCCCACTCTAACGCAGACCTGGGTATCCATTAAAATTTTTAGTAATCCCCCCTATAACGCGCTACTCTAATGACGCGTTTTCGCATTACGTGATTTCAGTCTCACGTACAACGCGTGGATTTCCCATGTTCCACGTAATATAAAATTAAATCACTTTATTAAATTTCTGCCTCGTTTTGAATTCAAAATATATATACTGAAGGTGTAGAAATTTTGCTTAAATTGCCATGCTTCAATAAAACAAACGCTGTATACGAGAATATTGTCACAACTAGTTTTCTTATAACGCGGTGGGGGAATTACTGTACAGTAATATGTTAAGAGAGACGCATATCAAAAAGTATTCTCATGCTTGTGTTAGGTCATCAGGTATCAGAATCATCGCACTCCTCCACCATATCGCTAGGTGGCGCTGGAAATTGGGGCGGTCCCCAGTTAAGATATAAGCTGTCCGTGTATAATGCTAGGCCGAATGAAAATAGCCACCTGAAATATATTATTATGTTTTCAATTAATTGTCCATTCTAATAATACCAATATGAAAGTCTGTCTATTTTTTTTATAACGCTTTCACGGCTAAACAGCAGTAGTAATTGTTAAAGTTGCAGTAGATATATGGGCTAACACATAGGATGAAAAAATATAATGCATAATTGAGGTAATTTTAACGATACAGTGGTTGCGTTCAGAATCGCGGATACCACTAATATTTAATAAACATATGTAAATATAGTTAGAACGCTCTTTGAATCATTAAAAATGCATAAATGTTAGATTGAATCAATCATTGTCTAGGCACCCAACAATTTTTCTACAGAGCGTAACGATTGACCATTGCTAACACAAACACAGCATCTTTGGTTAAGAGTGGGGCTTGGTCAAGATTTCTAGCCATGAACCCGAAGTCTAGATAATTGTAACAGTTAACTGCACATCGCATTGAGCTGTGGTCAGGAACCACACCCGAACGACCAGAACACCCTTAGAATGATATTGCCAATACCGCTGCGCTCTTCAAAATATTAGGCGAACTCTGTACATTAGCACATAATAATAATACATATTTAATAAGTATTAGTTATTTGTATTTGTTGAGTTTAATTTGTACCTTTATCACCTTTATCAGCGTGGTCAGGAATCATGTACTTGTTTATTTATTGAAGAGATTTTACAAAAATAAAGTTCAATCAAAACTTCTATAATAGAATAAACCTATTTGACTACTATGCTTAGAAGATTGCTTAAAGATAAATGTGTGTGTTAGAAAAAGTTAGTGGATTTTTCCATACCAGGCTAAACAACATACCACTATTACCGAATAAATCTATTTGATTACCGTGTTTTTACACAGTCTATCATCGAGGTTTGCTTAAAGATGTTAGAAATTCATACCAGGCTAAGCCTAAAACAAAATGCTTCATATAAAACGCTTGTTTTTTTCGGTACCAGGGATCCCACGGTCCACAAGGCACGGGCAACTCATTCATGTGAGGCTGGCAATATGCTAACAGATAAGAAAGAAAAAAATATTAGTATTTTTGTGTATAAAATATGTCGAGAATATTATGCATGTTTTACATGTTTATTATAGATTCTTTACATCGCAATATACTTAAATGACGATGAACATCGACGAAAATATATCCGTATTTTCCATTTAAGTTAATTACGTTTCATAACTTAAATGGTAGAACAACGCAGAAATAATTATAATTACCGTTAAAATGTTCGGAAATATTGATACTTTACCGCACCTACACCATTTACAGTTAAATATAAGGACTGCTATAAAATTGTCATGCAATTCAAATCAACCACATCGGCTTGCCTTCAAATCTGTTCTTATTTTTTTAATTGTATAGACCTTGATAGCTAACAAATAAGTCTAACCATCGTGATTTATTCTTTAGCCTGTTGTCTAGTAGCAAATGTTCTGTATTTGATTAGTTTGTGATTGTAGTCATTAAGTTATTTATATGTATTAAACCAACGAAGGTATATGAGACTGAACAACGACTTTAAGATTGCTGGCATGAAGAGCAACGTCGTACCGAGATTATTGAAAAAGACTAAAATAGGGGAAGAGCTACTTACGTGATTTCGTTGCTAATTTTCTCGTCTCCATTAGTTTTGCCAACCCTTTTTGAATGGCTATTATTCTTGAGCGCATTATGCTCTGTTTTTGTCAGATGTATATCCAAAACAAGCCATTTTTTAATATTGTTTTAAATCTGGACGTTTGACAATGTGCCAGTTAGCACAGTAAGTATCGTTTGAAATTACTTTAAAAAGTTACTTGTTAATTGATTTCCCTTTTATTTTCAGATCTGAATAGTGGCTGTATACAAGTTGTTAATATTACATTTTAATAACTCCTATCAAACAAGATCGTGATAAAAGGCATATATAAATATGCATAATTATTCAATTTTGAACAAACAGAATACATATAATTATTTTTGTATAACCTACACCCATTTACGGTATATTTCAACTGAAGAGAGAATGAGAGAAAAGAAAAAATTGTAAAAAGTAATGAAACACTAAAAAGACTTTTGCATTAATCTTTATTTTCTAATTCGAACTTAAAATTATTAGATTCTTTGACTATACTAGTATATTAATTTTTAGGTACTTCGCTTTAGTTTTAACGAAAGAACGTCAAATTTCACATCATTTATTGTAATGTTGAAATTAAAGAGTATAATAGGACCATTATTTTAGACTAGCCTTACTGATACTAGATTTATACAACCTTATATCTTTATTACTTTAACCTTTACTCGCATTTGAAATACTAAAAAAAACTTCTGAATGGAAACTAATGTCAATTTTTAATACTAACAATAGAACAAATGGTTTCAATTGAACAGAGACCATATTAATCGACGAAATTATGAAAATTAGAATATTTATCAGTTTTTCGATTGATTTTATAGTACCTACAAAGCAGATACTTTATCAAATTCAATGTATCTGCAAAATTATTCGAAATTCGAGTGAAAACGCGTAAAACCTCAATACATATGAACATTTGAACTTCAAGAACGCCCCGCAACCAAATCGCAAAGACACGTGACTTTGCGATTTTGTCGTGGAGTCTATCTCCTGATGATGCTTCGGTTGCGGGGCGAAACGATTGTTGAGTTTGTGATAGTGAACCTGTGTAGTGCTTGTGTATTGTGGTGGAAGTGGTGCAGGTTTGTGCATGTGTTTTTACGAATCCTGCACGTATCGGGTATGAAAATACTGATAGTCCACTATACATTAAACACTATATATATTTTCTATTTACTGTATCGCGGATTATAGCAAAATAATTTTATTATTACTTTTGTACAAATTAGTTTGTTATACCGCCGTGTGGTATACGGCTGAGTAGAGTAGTACTCATTTCTTACAGAGGTGTCGTAAAAGGCGACTTATGTAAGCTGATCTGCCGTATTGGTATCCAGCCCAAAGGAATAGACCACCTCCATTTCTTACCGAGGTATCGTAAAAGGCGACTAAGGCAAGTTGACGTCAGGTCGGTTTAAAATACCTTGCCAAATTATGTTACAACATGTCGTCTCCACGTACGAGTGGGATAAGGGCAGAAAAATGATGTTTTACAGATTAGTTTTTGTTCGGTGATGGAAAGCTGTGAGAAAATCTGCATATTGCCGGGGAATTCCAAAGATATGTGTAACCTAACCTCATTCAAACAGTGTGGTAGATCTAAGTTTCAATTCTCCTTCCTCCAAAAAGGAGGGACAAGGCCTTTGTTCAGTGGGGTACTAACATTGGATAAGCATGTGATTGCGAAAATTATACTTTCTATTGGAATGCATATACTTGTAAATCACAAAATGTTAGAATTTAGTACGTTTGAGAGCTAAAGTAAAGAAAAAAGTAAAGTATAATGTTCGTATCGTTCGTAATGCCGTAAAATATCACGTCAGAAGATGTAAGAAATTGAGTAATTTTAAGATATATTTTTATTTCAAATTTTATTATCTATAGTAGTTTAAGTTATGAGTAAGTTTAAGTCATAGATTCTTGACGAACAAGGTACACAAACAGTTATCTGCTCTCGGGTTTCGGTTTGGGTGGTTTGAAGCCCATAATCTTCTTCTTTTTCTTCTCCTTGCTTCCAGATTGGAAACTCTTCCAACTATCAACCCTATTTTGTCGTGATTCCTGAAATTTGTTAAAAAAATATAATAGAATAGAAACTTTCATATTGTTACGAACATGCGAAGAGTTCGTAATGCGTATGTCATAAAGTTAAAATGGGGCGGGGATAGTTTAACAACGTGTAAAAAAGATTTCTAAGCTATATGTCATAGGGTTCAAATTCGCTTTCGGGGTGTTTACCGATAAGGGTGTTTACAAAGTTTGTTTACGATCTCCTCAAGGTCTCGCGAATAGCGAACAAGAGCGAATAAACAAGTGAAAAGAAATGTGAAATAATAGTAGCCTCGATATTCTTATTAGACAACAGACTGTATGGAGACTGTACGTACTAAGTTTGTAATAAAAAGTCGAATAAAGTGTTTTTGACGAGTCACCAGGTATTTTCATCCAAATCCACGAATTGTATTTATTATAATTATTATATTTTTTATTTATTTATATAGTACTAATATGCACTTGGTGGAAAACGAAAAATCCACATGTATCAAGCCCGCGGTTTACCCAGGTTATTGGGTAACAAGTTAAGACACTGATTTATAGAAGCAGGCGTTACTTTGCGGAATTCCATATTACAAGCAATATAACAGAACTAACTACTTTGCTATAATCCGCACGGGTTAAGCGAATGCATGCAAAGCCAATGTGTATGAAGCAGGCAAAATCTACGCAACTTATACATGCAGGACAAGCCACCACATGCACCCCAAGGCGCAATTCACCAGCAACAACGCACACAAAAGCAGCACACACACCCACCACCACAATCTCGACGATCGTTTCGCCCCGAAACCGAAGCATCATCAGGAGGATAGGCTCCACGACAAAAATCGTAATGCCAAACGCATTACGATTACGCATTACGATGTATAAGGTGCGTAGATTTTGCCTGCTTCATACACATTGGCTTTGCATGCATTCGCTTAACCCGTGCGGCTTATAGCAAAGTAGTTAGTTCAGTTATATTGCTTAGTTAAGACACTTTTAGCACTGAGCAAGTGCATGAAATTTTAACATCTTAATATTCTAACAAAAATATTTAACTACAAATTTGCTAGCTCGCTTTATATTAGGCTAGATCACTGCGGAAGCTGAGCAGACTTACACAAAAATGAAAACAATAAGAATTTGAAGCACAGCAAGCTAGAAAGCAGTGGTGAAATTTATAGTATTCAGAGCGCTTTTTTTGGAACTCAAAAATAAATTACCTCAAAATTCTTCGCCCATTCCTTTTCAAAGGACATCTGCTCCTCTTGTTCGATTTCAGCCTCACGCTTTCGTTTCCTTTCTTCCATGTCACGCGTTTCGAGGTGCTGACGTTTGCGCTCCATGTCAGCAAACAACTGAAAAACCAGAAGATTAAATGGTACCTGTTACATTAAATAAGATATGACACCTTCACACACGTGGTCGTCCATTCCCATAGTAAGTAACTTAATACTTGTGTTATGAGTGACGGACAACTGGTAAATATACTATATATATGTATACTTTTAAATAGATACTTAAATACAAATATACATCCAGGCTCGAAGAACTAACCAATTGTTTACAGAAAATCTTGGCCCTCGGCCGGAATCCAAATCACGACCGGCGGAGTTGAAGGCATGGTCACTGCCCATTGCGCCAACGGGCCAGTCAAAACATTGACGATCTACAACGCCTCAGCTTCACACTGAATAACAGTGTTAACAAGAGAATGATGCCCCCAAAAGGTGATTCAAATAAGCTCTGTACAGTGATGAATTAGTTAATACTTGAAGCCTTTTTTTTTGGATTTTTATAGGATGGCAAACGAGCATGCGGTTCACCTCAAGTTACCAATGCCACCCACGACCTCTCACAGAGCGAGTGTGTTGCCGTCCTTTAAAAAGGTGGAATACACGCTTTTTGAAGGTACCTATGTCGTACCGATCTTTAAACGCTGCCAAAGGGAGCTCGTTCCATAAAATGGTGGTGTGCGGAATGAAATTATTTGAAAACCGCACTGTAGTGAATCGCCACGCATCCAGATGGTGAGGATGATATTTTAACCTGTGACGTACAGTGCTTATCAATCCTTACCTAGGGTTTACATACTTATATGACCTTGGCACATGTTAGAGATTTCTGTGAAATAAATTGTGCACATAAAGTGTGTCTGCATCCAGAAGTGAAATTTTTATTATTGTTGAAATTATATGTATTGTCAACATAAAACAACAATGTAAAAAATTACCTTCATTGTCATAACGTACACTGCATGCTTATATTTATCAGGATCATCTTCTGGTACACCTTCAGCTGTTCGATTCTCTTTCTTTTGTTTTTTACGTTTTTGCTCAATCTGTAACAACAATGATAACAACTCTTGTATATTTAAACATTGATATAAGAAACTTTATCAAATGATGCCGTGTCTGTATGCCCACAATTTTGAAACCGTTAAAAAGTCGTAAAAATGGTTGATATTACTGATAAGTAATCGGAGGTTTCAGAATGTTGAAAGTTGTAAAAATGAAATAGCAATATCCCAGTAACAAACGAATCTGTGCTGGGTGGGCAGGTGACTTTATTAAGTGTCACAGTAAGGGGACATTCAAATATTTGACACTATATAGTGTCAAGCAGTTTTAAGTCAGTTAAGCTCAAGGATCAATAAGCAGAAACTTTGAAACAAAAATATCTAAACAGTCTGTCTAGCGATGCCTAGGGATCTGTCATGGGATTTATCAAATGAAAGAGAAAAGTTTGCTAGAGATATTAACTACTTCTAGTTTTATTATGTTATATCATTATTAAATACAAGAAAATAAATTAAAGCATGGAAATATGCTGTTATTACTCTAAGCATATATCTGTAACATTAATCTCTGGTCTTAATAAGTTATAGGCAATATTTTTGAAACTAAATGGAACAAGTTTTGAAATTGTTTAAAGTGTACTAATATGTAATAAATAATGGTTAGATGAAACATAGATTTGATTTGAAGAAATAATCTATTTTAAATTCTATAACAGTTTTAATTCTCTAATATTATCTTACCATATGCTCAGTACGCTCCTTGGCTTCTTGGTAAATGTCTAAGCATTTTTTTCTTGTATCTTCACTTTCCAAAGTTTTCCAAGCTCTATTAATTATTTCAAATGCCTGCTGGGCTCGCTCAGAGTCATCCTGCAAAGTAAGCATAAATAACAATCATAGGACAAAATTATTATAAGTTTAAAAAAAAATTGTGTACGACAATTTTCTTTTAAGTATGTTTTGTTTGTGAAAATACTGAATGTGTAGGGGTACGATTAAAATTCTTGAAATACATAAGCTAGGCAGATAATAGTCTGCTTTTGATCTTCAAATAATCAAAAAAGTACATAAAAATACTCAATAAATTTATTTCAATGCAATATTATACATTCTTTTTACTATGATTTTTAAAATCAACTGATGATTAGTGTAATAATTTAATATATCTTGCTCATTGAAATAATTTATAAATTCTTTGTAAAAATTAATTAGTGATTATTTTACTTATACAATTGATATGTAAGCTATTTTTTTAACATAGGTTACAAAGAGCTATTAAAATATTCCTAATAAAAAAATTTTAAACTGCAATAATGACCAGATAAATTAAAAAATGTAGTAGTTTAATTATTACAATAATTTGTGCACACTTGTTTAAATACTATTTTAAATACTAAATTAAATGTGTTACAAAATTACTTATTTTTACCATTTTCACTTCATTCAAAATATATTCTTAATAGTGTACTTAATAAAACAGGTTAAAATCTTGAATTTATCTATGTTTTTTGGTACTTTTCTCTCAAAATAATTTTGATATTTTTCGTATAATAATGCATTAGTTTATTATTAAGTTTTGACAAATTAATATTGTCTTAAAAATCAATGTTTTAAAATTACTAATAAAATATTGTTATTTCAAAGGGCTAACAAAATACTGAATAAAGATTTGCTTTTATGGGTATGGGATATGTTGACGCTTTAAGATGTAATTTGATTATCAAAATTAATATAGTTATCAATTGTATTATGCATATAATATATACACTGCATTGAGATGACCATTTTATTACTATTGCTCATCATTATTGCAGTCAGCTTGGACAAATTAAGTTATATATTGCCTCAAGTAGACAAGAACAATTATTAAATTAATCTTAACATGAGAGTTAATAAGGTTGTGTAGTACCACACTACTAATTTTATCTAACCTTCTCTTTCTTTCCTTACCTAATGAATGAGCTGTGCAGGTTGCCGCAGATAATCCAAGGTTCCATCTGTGGATAAAAATGAAATATTGACGGATATACCGTCTCAACAAAAAGTAGTGGGTTCAACTCAAAAAGCTACACAAGATGTTCTTAAAGTGAATAAATAAAATGAGTATTGTTATTTTAGATACTTTCATATCATATTTTATGTGTAAATAATTGTCCTTTGTCCAAGTTAATTATTGAAGAAGCACATGATCTATGTTTCAAGTATAAACATCTGCGTCTAAATAAAAAACTATGTTTCAGTAGTAAAATTAAACTTGCAAAGTATAATGTTGTATGCTAAAAAATGTTTACAGAGTCAAGATCACTTACAATGTTTTTGTCTGGATGTACGAGAATAGAGAGTCTTCTATATTTTTTCTTGATTTCATCTAGAGATGCTTCAGGATCAACTTGAAGTACCTCGAATGGATTCAAATTGAAATATGTTGACCCTGGCCGAAGTAACCTTTCTATTTGTTGTTTAGGTGTCAACACGGAATCCCGCTTTTCGATTTCTTTCACCTAACGATACAAACACAAAATAAACACGAAGTAATTTTATGTACGAATATAAACACGAATACATTGAATAAATAAGGTTAACTTGCCTCAGTATAGAAATCCTCAAATGATTCTTTACCACTGGGCGTAGTGGACGACATGTTCGTGAATATATTTTTATAACATTAATTTAACTAGGCGTTGTATTTAAAAAGATCAATATTAATAGCAACAAAATCGCTTTGTCCGTAATAAAATTTCTAATACAGACTTTAGTTTTGATTTCTCACAGCAGTCCATAGAGAAAAATAATATATAGTATATACATTATACTGCAGCCGTTTAATTAGTCTATGGTGGAGTCTTTGTTAAAAATTAAGGAATCAACTACAGGCATAGAAATCATATTATTTACAAACTACTTAACATAGTAAACTATAATAGGTATGTAAAGTGAATGATAAAGTTTTGAAACTTTAGAATAGCGTGCCACAAATATATGACTTTTACATTATTAAAATAAATAAATAAATAAACTGAATGAATAAGATTTATCTACTAAAATGTTAATATTAAGTGTTTTATATATTCCTATTACTAAATTCTTTATTTTTATAATTTTTTAACTTCAAAGACAAGTAAGAAGATAGTAAGAAGCCAGCCAAAAAAAATAATTTAAGTCACACGATTAGTCTATGACTACGATTGGTATTTGATTTCAGCTACAGACACAGCTTAGACTGCTATCATTTTTATAAATAGTCTGTGATATCTGAGTACATTTCTATACGTGTCTTTGAACTTTTCATATTTATTCAATGATTCAAATTTATGTGTTGAAGTGCTAAAAACATTAATTAATTAAAAGTGATACTTAATTGAAAAGAAGCTATTTTATGGTTATTTCTTAACTTACCGAGAATATATATTTGTTGCATTCTCTCTAGCATTTTCTAGCATTTAAATTTCTATGTAAATTTTGCGTGAGTATGTAATGTTGTGGTTATTCTACTATTTTTATTTCTTAAATAAGTATATATTATTTGCATAACTAAATTAAATAGGTAGTTATAGTAAAGAGATATCAGAAATATTTTATCCTTAATTAATCAAATTATTTATTGAGGTATAATTTTAAAGATGATAATTTTCATTAAATTTATTACTCCCAGATAAGGGTGTGAAAGGAAAAATTGTCCAAGTTTGTCTCAGAAATTGCCAATCAAATAATTGCAGTTTTCTAGCGACAAGCTTATGGCGACATCAGTATTTTTGCAAAGTTAAATAATAGTTTCCGTATGTTTGTAACCGTAAAACCGATAATTGCTTTAAAATTTAAAGGTTGACTTTATACCTTTCCACGACGTATTTCTGAAGAATATTGTTTCTATGGATGATTTATTTCAAATCTTCCATGAGCTCTGAATATTCCTGACAGTAATAGAGCATTTAATTGTTTTTACCATTATTATATAACAAGGTCTGTAAAAATGTCTTATGAAATCTATATTTTTATCATAAAAAAAAGTAACCAAACGATATACGTTCAGTTACATGTTTATCTGTTAGTACAAAAAGGTAAAAGGGTGAACGCTATTATTTCGATGTGTAATAGTAAATTTTGACAGTAACATTAGTGTTAACTTAAACGGTACCTTTTGTAATTGTATATGTCAGACTGCAAAATCGGTTCATCCCGATCATACTGGTTGTAAGTGGTTCGTGTAGATCGTTGAACTTACCATAACAGCACGTCTCTCTAAGTGTTCTCGATATCATACTTTGAGATAGTAGTGATATATGTGAATCCCGTATTAATAATAGTGGAATCCACATACACACCAATCTGAATTGGTCCATGTCCTAAAAGCATTGTTATATGACCCAGACAATTGAAACACGATCGCCAATACACACATAGTAAATACACCATACACATAGTTCAACATTGATGTCGCCTAGGTCAAAACAGGCACCTTTAGAAGTTTAGTGTGACTTTTACGATTTGCCGTTTCCCGAGATTTCCTCCTCAGTAGAGCTTCTGCGTTTTATTTAGCAAATTTCAAACTCAAAGACGCATTTGTTGGAGCTCATCGTGTCCGATTACGATCATTAAAAAAGTAACAGTTTTTTTTAAAAGAAAGTAAAATTTGTGTTACATTGATGTAAAATTAAATAATTGAATATATTTTTTAATGCAATTATTTTGATATAATTTGCGAATAAATGTGTGTTTATTCGCGGATTACAGCGAAATAATTTCATTATTACTGTTGTATTATGGATATCTGAAAGTAACGCCTAAAGTATAAACAATATACATTTTTTTCTTTATTCAGGTACAATGTTCTCGAATAAAGTAGTAATAATTACTGGTGCGAGCTCTGGGATTGGAGCTGACGTCGCTAGAGAGTTTTCAAAACTTGAAGCTAATATTGTAATTACAGGAAGAAATAAGGATAATTTAGAAAAGGTTGGTAACCTATGTGAAGAAATTTCACCTAATAAATTGAAACCGCTGATTGTTATAGCTGATCTTAACAATGAAGCAGACGTTGAACGTGTAGTTAAAACAGCTATGGATAATTTTAATAGAATTGATGTTTTAGTAAATAATGCAGGCGTTTTAGAATCTGGCACGATTGAGACTACGTCGCTTGAACAGTATGATAGAGTTATGGGTACCAATGTGAGGAGTCAATATCATTTAACCATGTTAGTGGTGCCACATCTTATTAAAAGTAAGGGAAATATTGTGAATGTGTCAAGTGTAACTGGCATGAGGTCTTTCCCTAACGTCCTTGCATATTGTATGTCCAAAGCAGCGTTAGATCAGTTTACCAGGTGCGTTGCTCTAGAACTTGGTACAAAGGGTGTACGAGTTAATGCTGTTAATCCTGGCGTTATAACTACTGGGTTGCATAAGAAGGGTGGAATGAATGATGAACAATATGAAGCATTCCTAAAGAAATGTGCGGAAACCCATGCTCTTGGAAGACCAGGTGATGCTAAGGAAGTTTCTTCGGTTATTGTGTTTTTAGCTGGAGAAGGTGCTAGTAATATCACAGGAGGTACAATACCAGTTGATGGTGGACGCCACGCTATGTGCCCTCGATAAATATTGTTGTAATTAAAATGTTTTACAAATCATATATTCTTTATATCTTATCATTTGCACACATAATGTAATTTTGCAATGCTACCTGCATTTATATTAATGTATTTATGTCATGACACGTTATCTAATCATGTGAGTAGTTTACACGATTTCACACTCGAAACTACATTCAGGAGTGGATTTTTTCTACGGTTTTAGCATTGACAGGGTATTGCAATAATTCACCTTTAAAAAATTATTACTTTCATGCAATATTTCCTTTTTTTAATCGTATGTAATACTTTGGAAAATTTAATAACACCATGGGTGTTTCATCCTTCACTATTTGTTTTCTGTAAGACATATATAGCTACAGTCTCCTTGGATCTTAGGATACGGGATGTGGAGCTCTCGACAGAATTCTAAAAACTTATATATTTTATCATAAAGCGTCAATCTTAAAAAGTAACTACTTGTGTATTAGAGTAAACCTCGTAGGTTGTGGAGTACAGATCTCCAACAAGAGATATAGAACATCTAAGGCAGGTGAGAATTTATTCATGTTGGAATTATTGTGTATTGTGTTTCAACAATCAGTAATTTGCCAAATGACATATTTGGAAAATTACTGATGAAATTAATCAATAAAAATACTCAAATAATATTACAACATTTAATGACTTACGAAAATAATTTCTTGCATGAATATTAAGTAAATTTTTCAGAATGATTAATTCTTATCCTTAACGCACTGAATTATTTTGACAGTCTCGTCAATTAATATTGCTGCAGCTTTAGTTAAACCTTCTGCAATACATGTAACGATGTAATCCAGGCGGCTATCGATAGCATTCCTGGCTTCAATATGCTAAAAATGAATAAAATAATAATAAGTGGCAACATATCACAAGTGCGGAAGTTGTCATCTCAGTATTGCTAGTGTTTAAAATTATTTATAATTTACCTTTCCCGTAATATTTTGAGCTTCGCTTTCTATGTCCTTAATGACTTCACTGTGAAGTTCATCTAAACATTTTTCATCATTGTCTGCACATGTCCCACCAAATTTATTTTGGACGTTGGTGAAAAATGTGAAGTCATCAGTATTAAGTAAAATATGAGACGTTTCGATGTTCGAAAGCGTATGCACATTATCCGAAATACATTGTGTCACATTGGATACTATGTACCTAAATAAATGTTCAATATTATTTTTATTTTCCTGTAAAATAAAAAACGGGTATATTATACTCGTACATATGGGAACTAATCAAAATTAGGAGTAGGAAATATAAGGAGTTAAGAAATAGTTTAACTTGAATTTTAAAAGAAATTCTATTATGTTATACCTACACTCAAATATGTCATTATTATATTAGTGATAGTGCAATCACTATCACTAATATAATACTAAATAACAATATATTATCTCTAGGTCTTTTTTTGTAGAGGTAATATTTTTGCACGTGATGGGATGTATAAATTAGTAATAAATAGTAATTAAAACTCACCTTTAAACAACTTTTAATATTTTCATCAATTGCTTTAATTTTTGAAATAATCTCTTGAAATTCAATTTTTAGTTTATGAAGTTGTTCTACAAATACTACATTAAGTTTTTTAATTTTTTCTACCCACGCATGTAGTTTAGAATTTTCGTTTTTAGCAGTATATTTTAAACTCTTCCATGCAGCAAGAATATCTTTCTTTATGTTCTTCTTTAGCTCATTCAAATTCCGTCCTTTTGTTTTATAATCATACGTCTTGAGGTCCCGTAATACTCCATCATTTTTAGCTTCATTAATTTCATATAAGTGTTGTTTTGATTGGACCATATGCTGTAAAATATATTTATCACGCATATACATGAATCATAAGATTTTTATTTTACAAAATATAATCATAAATTACATTACCTTTGTCCAGAAGATCAATAATATGCCTAAAAATAGAACTGACCGCATTGTGAATAGTTTTATCTACAAAATGTATTATACTGGAGGACTCTACTGCAGACTCTGTAGCCTGTTAAAGTATTTATTTTCAAGACTTATATACCTATCCAGAATATTGTCAAGTAGGTTTTACAATAGATATCTGCGAAGTATATTTGTATTTCATAATAATTAAGTACATTAATCAATATGAAAGTAGTAAATATTACACATTTATCATACATTTACATATTAAAAGCAAATACTGATCGTTGTTTTGTGTTCAGAGAAAATAGGAAATGAAAAAGTATAATAACTTTCAAATTGCAGAATAGTTTTAAATAATTCTCTTGTATTTAATGTTTTTTATAACATTTACACGCTTTGATTGCTTAGGACGACTCTTGGTTCGCTAAATTTAGCATTAATATACTGTAGTCTAGTTTTTTGCGATTCCACGATAACCTAAGTCACTCGTATATCGCGGTTACGCGTGGAATCTAAAACGAAAATTATCACAATTCTGCGATACATTATGTTAATTACAACTTGTTACTAACATTATGTATAACGAGTAAAAGAAGCTACGAGTAAATGCTAGTTTAATAAAATAGTAGTTTACATAACTGATAGTGACTGTTATTGATTATTTAGTTTAAAATAGGAGAGTTCTTTTGAGAATGTGTGTATTATGTCAACGTTTTGGGTTATACAATGGATATGGGTTCTTTTCTGTATATATATCTAATCTTTTGCACATAGAATATCTTCATCTTCATCATATATATCATCTTATGTAGACCCACCATATGTTCCTTAATATATGTCAGTGAACCAGTAAAAAAGTCAAACGAAATATGAAGATCATAAGGGAATAAACATTCCACTTAATAAAAAATATGTATAATGTAATGTATGATTCTAAAGGAATTACTGGTATTAGTTAGTTTGTACAAAAATGAGAGAACGGGGTATCAAATAAAACAGTAAATAATTGTGATGGTAGATTTATTTTGTACTTTTGTAAAAAATATTGAATTTTTAATATAACCCATTTCCTGTGATAGAAGAATATACCGAAGAGGCTGAACACGTGCCGACTTCCATCACAATCTTGGCAGAATTAATTCCTGCTGCAACGATTTTAGTACCAGCACAAACTTCGAGTGATGCTGGTAAGGTTGTCAAAGCTAAGTTGATGCGAGCGATCTGATATTAAAGTAAAAAACATATTTAAGAGATCGTGTAATGTACATGCAATGAATAATGTAAATATTTGCTTTGAAGTAGGACACGATGTACTGACGGACAGTAAGAGTTAAAAAGATATTCTAAATAAGCAACCACGGTTGTAGATAATACTGATAATACGTAATTTGTTTAAGATTTATTTAATGTGATTAGAGACAAGACAAATGTTGAAAAATAATCTTTAAAATTGTTGAGACTGATTGTATTAATAAATTTTAATTACGAATACTTAGTTTTCATAATTATTGTAAAGAATTTTTAGCGTGAAATTTACAAATGTGAAACTTATTAATAATGGACAAAAAGACGTGGTGTCGTATTTGACAAGACAATGCAATTATTAAAAGATAATTATATACGAAGCTTATAGATTCCTGGTCATTATGTAAAATATCTCTTCTAAATAAATCTTATCGATTAATTTGTAGAAGATAGGTACTATTAAAATGCTCTGGAATTCTGAATTATGACTTTTAATACTTATAATTAATAGTATAATTAACTATGCCATAGTTAATACAGGTAAATTGTAAAGTAACTGCCTGCTACTATTGCACTACTGATTAAAGGTCTCTTCCAGAGATAAGTTATTACTACTGAGACCCAACCACGCTGCTCTAATGCGGATTAGTAGGTTAAACATATCTCAGGATTTCTGCATATATTTTCAGATTTCCTGACGATGTTTTTACCAACTAAATTATGTATTATAATGATGTAAATATCGCTCAGGCACGTACTTTTTAATAGAAAAACTCATTGGTGCCGTGTTGAACTCGTGACCCCCTGACAAGAGTCACTCAGACTCGGCAGACATCGTTCGGCTCTCACAGCTCATTATGAAAATATATGTAAATATAATCTCACCGATAATCCACTTTGGGTCAAAAATATGGCTCCCTGTATTTCAGTATTAACGGCGACATTTCCAAGGCACGATCCAGTTGAAAAAATGCCTGAACTAGTGTCCCTGCAGGCTCTCAACTCATTAACAGCATTTGTAGCAAAGTTTGTAGCGTTGACCGAAAGAAGTCTCAGGTTTTCTATTAAATTTCCAATTTCGTCTATACGTTCATCGGCACAAGTTTTAGATTTTTCAACGGTATCAGTAAAAATTTCCTCAACTTCTTTTCTAAATGACTGTAAAAAATTAGTAGAGGATATTTTAGAGAGATTATTTTGTCATTGAAATATTTTTGGTGTTTTTTGCTTGATAAATTAAAAGGTTCGTATGATTAGGTGTTGGCAATAATATTTCTTGTATAACTATTGTAATAAGAATCTTTGCAAAATGTGTAATATGAGTCTGAGTAACTGAGGCAATTTTCACAAAGACATACTTTACTTTTTTTTAAATATATAACTATTTAACTTAGAACTCTACATTTTTGCAATAGTCTGACGAAACAATAGCTTTCTTGCCTTTCTTTAAATTTTACTTCTCTCTGAAGTTCAATTATTTTACCAATACTTGTTTTTTCTACGAGATGCTGTGCTGGAGAAGGATGCTTTGCATACCATGGACCGCCAAGAGGACCAATAAGTCTATACTGGTTCAAATAAAAGTTAAGGTTCGCCTCTCAACAGTGTGCTACCGACGAATCCTGGGATACTTTGGTCACATTGCTCGCCGTCAACCAGATAACCTTGACAAGTTGATAGTAGTGGGCAAGATCGAAGGAAAACGACCCCGCGGCCGATGACTTAGCCGTTGGTGTGACCAAGTGACCGCACTTACTGGTCTTTCCGTAACATCCGCCCTAAGAAAGGCCGAAAACCGGGAAAAATGGAGGAAGATTGTAAGAACTATGAAGGACTTTCATTTAGGACACGACCTTCACTAATGAAGACAGAAGAAGAGTTTTTTCTACCTTTTATATTTGAAACACTAAAAAATAGGAAATTATGACATAAAATAGTCACAATACTTACGTCTATGCAAGTTTGAACTGCGCTACCGGCGCTCGTGAATCTGTCTGTGAAGCTTTTAATGGCATTGTTAACTCGGTCTCTAAAATTGTTCACGTCACTCATTATTTTCTCAGAGAACTGTTGGCCTTGTTCAACAATTGCCTCTCTGAATGATTTGACAGCATTGATAGCAAAATTAGCTGCTGATTGTAAATTCTCTATCAATTGCTGCACGATTTTCCTTAAAAAACAAGTCGATACAATTAAACCTCAAATTAATTTTATAACTAACTGGTACCTGCGACTTCCTTCATGTAAACTTAAGCGTTTCAGTACCGTCAATTATTCAATACTTAAGTGTTTTGACCCTGTATCCTAAAGAAAATTGAACTTTTTTAGCCTACCTATGTGTTACCCAAGTATAACAGCGGATTAGGCGCAAAATTATAGCAGACAGATGGAGAGAATTTCGTATTTCTAATATTAGTATGAGTGTGACAATATAGGAAATCATTTCAAGTTATACTACGACATATATGAAACCTAAGTTCATTAGATATTTTTAGTTTTAACAACATTTTTCGCAGTTTTAACATTTTACAAATCTGCTATAATGATCGATAAAAAGATAACTAACAACGACATTAATAAATTATGGTGTTTATTTGGACAGTGGAGTCTATTTCTAGATAACGTAGAATGTTAATCTGGAATTTTAGTGGTATTTAGCTACATCTTTCAAACATTATTGTCATATAATATCGCTTTGTTCACAAAAAACTACGAGAGTGAGTAACGTCGCCAAGGTTTAGTAGTTAATCCACTTCAATGACACGTTCAAATGTTTTTATGAAGCTTTCAAAGCACTTCAGAAAAGTAAATAATCGAATGATCAGTAGGCTTTTCAGTCATTTCGACTTAAGCAAAAATATTAGCCCAAATGTATTAATCTGTATACAATTACATTAAATATACTTCTTCACTTACTGCGTGTTTCCAATGAAGTCCAACTCACGCTTCTGTCGCACTAATAAAGCATGATCAGATGGATTGCCTAAAGAGCAAGCCTGTCAAAAAAAAACTACCCGTAAATATCCTGTATTTTTGATTGAAAAGAGAAATATAAAGCTTAAACTATAGGTTTTCGAACATTCTTTTGATCGTCAATTTTACAGCTATGTAAAAAGTTGTTGAGAGCCACTAAGTAACTTGCCAGCCTTATTGATCGTATACATGTTTCATGATCAGAATTGGTTTCGTCAGGCGGCGTTTTTTATGATTTGTTATTATCTTAGTAGTAAATCTTCACCAGCAAGTGATTTTGCGTCCCAAAACGACTAAGTAAACAAACACACGAGTAGAATATAAGTACTATATTTCTTTAAATTCCATTATCATTTACCTAGTATCGGTATATGAAAAGTATTTAAACCTTACCAAACACGTGAAGAAAAATAACAGTGTAAGTTTCATTGTTACTTCACTGATTCAAATGTGACGAAAAATATGATATACGTTGATTACTATGGTTTTTATATGACATTGTTGCAAAATGAATTCTTTACATTGTAGGTGTTTACTTAAATATGTCTTATCTTATCATAGTCATGGGATAATAAAAAGAACTGAGATGAAAAATTGTATAATATTATGTATTATGTATCCCAATTATATTAAATTAAGATTTTAGTTTAAAAATCGCTTTGTAGGTTTGTTGCTTGAAAAATACGACTAACAATTAAAGGTTTTTTTCGACAAATTGTTCACAAAATATCTTTGTTTTCCTTTAGAACAACCTATTCGCCAGTTTGGGATTGAACCTCGAAAACTTTCCTTAATTATCACTGTATATAATAAGATTTACAAGTTCTTTCACATTTACGGCAAGGAAGCTTTCTGCTAGAAGATTATGTAATAAAGTAATATGTATGTAGTAATATTTTGTAAATTGTGTCAATTGGCAGCTTATTCACCGCTGTGGAAAAGACTCGTTCCTCTTTAAAATGAAAGTTTTATATATCTTCTTTGCTAAAAAAAATAACAATTTCGACCCACCAAACTGCTGCAATATGAATTGGCAGATACGGTCAAGCAACACTGTTTTCTAGTCCAAGGTTGCTATTTTAATGTCTTCCCAAAGAAAAGTCTTAGTTTCTACGTCCTATGTACGTTCTATGTATAAAGTTTAATTCCCCTCCGTCTACAACTGAATTTGTAATAGCCGCCATGTCTAATAAAGTTGAGGTTCGAATAAAATAAGATTAATACCAGGTGCCTTATTGGATAGTAACACCATTATCATATCCTTGACAACATATCGAATTATTCACGTAGGTACCTTGTTCCAAATTAAATATACATAGTCTAATTTGTCCTAAGTATTCGAACAATTCCAAAGATTAAATTGAAAAAAAACTGACAGTTATTCTTTGTATATAAAAAAATTATTATCGAAGGTCACTATTAGCATATATTGAACAACTTATTACCGTTGCAGGAAGTAACTTTTTGTATAAATAAAGTACAATTAGTTTCTTGTTAAAAAAAAATTGTACGTATCGCATGTACCTATCAACATGTATTCAAAATAATGAACAGAATGACAAAAAATCATATATTCGTGTATAACTTGCTTTCAATGTCTGATGGAGAACATATTTAATTATTGTGCTTGCTGTAGCAATTGTATCGATTCATTATTCGGATTTGCTTGAATTGATTTAGTTGAATAGACAAAAGTACAAATATAAGTCATAATTTCCATAAAAATTTTAAGGCTCATAATATAATCCTGTCTGGGGAATGGGCATTTGTGAAAACTTCAAAATATGCATATTAATAACCGAGTCAAGTATATATAGAAAGCTCTGATTGCCCAGCGGTGAGACAGTAAGACTCTTTCGAGGGGTCACATGTTCAAACCCCTGGCAGGCACCAATGAGTTTTTCTGTTAGAACTTATGTTTCAAATTGATAATTGCGCATTATTACACGCTTTTCAGTGAAGGAAAACATCATGAGAAGACCTGCATAGCTCTAGGGAATTCTAGGGATATTTGTATCCTACTAATTCGTAATGGAGCAGCGTGGTAGTTCTTACAATCCTTCTCTCCAAAAGCGGAGTGAGGAGGCCTATGCTTAGCAGTGGAATAGGATAGTGGGAAGTTACAGGCCGTTACTTTTAAGCATATAATAGTGCAAAAGTAATACTAAAATTATTTTGCTATAATCCGCGATACAGTAAATAGAAAATATATATAGTGCTAAATGTATAGTGGACTATCTGCTTTGCAATTTTGTCGTGGAGTCTATCTCGTGATGATGTTTCGGTTGCGGGGCGAAACGATTGTTGAGTTTGTGATAGTAAACGTGTGAAGTGCTTGTGTATTGCGGTGGCAGTGGTGGAGATTTGTGCATGTTTTTTATTAATCCTGCATCTACCTAACGGGTATGAAAAAACAGATAGTCCACTATACATTTAGCACTATATATTTTTTCTATTTACTGTATCGCGGATTATAGCAAAATAATTTTATTATTACTTTTGTATTATGTATCCCCGAAAAATAACGCCTAATTCTATAAATTATATAATAGTGGATTTTAAAAAATTTGTCTTGATCAAGAACCCGATTTAAAATAGCTCAAATCTACATATTTGTGTAACCTTGAATGTAGGCGAGAAGTTTTTTACCTCGACGACTTTGATGGATAGATTTGATTACCTTAAAATTTGTACTGCGCAATTATTAACTCTAAAAACACAAACGAGCACAAAAATAATGAGAGTAAACACCTTTTTGTAGTGATATGTCGTAACATTTGATAACACTGATAAGTGGTTTTTTTTTAGATATTTACCTACAGTTTACATGTCTGTGGAGCAATAAGTAGTGTATTGTAAAAAGACAAGTAAATATAAAATCTCAAAATAGACGCTTGAGTAAATATTCATGACAGTTTAATATTTTCGACTCAAGGTCTAATGATAAGAGTTAATATAATGGCAGATAGATTTGTATGTAGGTTATTAAATTTAGAGTAAATTGTTGATAAGCTTTTATGTTTTATCACTGATCTAACTTACGACCTATCACATTGACATTTCGTAACTCCAGCATTTTGAAAATACTCAAAAATAAAAAAATTTAACTTAATTTCTCCAAAATTTTGCGAAATTAGTACTTGTTTCTGACACATACAGATCATATTCCAGAAACTTCTCTCCTACACGTCTTATACATGTGACTTTTTTCAGTTTACGGTATTCGAACAAATTGCTAATTCTTAATTGACAAGTTGCAGAACTTTCGTGTAATGTGTGCCTCAATGAGCTCATATTTCTGATATATCTCTACAAATGTGCTGTTGAAGAGTACTTAAAACAAGTAATTGTCACTGAAGTATTTAATGTATGTTCCGCGTTACAAAATGTCATGCTCGAATAACTTAAATAACTTAAATAATAATTTTTTGCGGCATTTATGTAATCTTATATTGAAATAATAAACTGAAATAGAACTGTCAAACTTCTTTTAAAATATAGGGCGCACTTTATCAAATCGTGACAAAAATATACAGAAACTATAAGACGCCTGTTTAAAATTTCAACCTACTTACATACTAGACATTGTTACTTAATCGTGACAGGCGCTTTTGACAAAGCAAGTCAGTTTTTAATAATTTAACAAATGTTATAAAATCTACTTTACTTATTATATTAAAGTAATAGAATTTATATTTATCTATTAGTTATAGCACATTTAAAGATTGTAACAAAAGGCTATTTCATGAACTAGTATAATTTGTACTGACTACTTGATTATATTTTCTTATTGCTGAAGCAAATTCGCGATTTTTTAAACCCTCATAAGCTGATATATCAGGCTAATATACATAAGCTTTTATTACATCAAATTTCATTAATATTTCTAAAGCGGATTATATCAGTTTTATTTTACAGAAAGAAAGAATGAGTGAATGTTCGAATAAGACAATGATATTGGCATTCTCAATTTTTTACCGGTGTAAAACTTTTTTTATCACAGTATTGTGTAAATTAGTCATTAATAAAAAATTTTCGTATGAATTATAAACATTTTTTCATCAGCTAGTCTTTATACAGATCGAGTACCACAGAAATTACATTTTTGCAATAAATATAATCTTATTACAAGTGTGTTGAAATAAATAAATGAAATTACAAAATATTTAAAAAAGTTTTTTCTATCCACATATGAGGTAAATATGCCAAACACATATAGAAAGCTAGTGAATATATTCAGGAAGATTAAACATAAAATTACCAGCATTGTATTACCCCGTCAAGTAAGTAGCATTGGTAAGGCAGCAAAGGTTTTGTAAAACAACATTTTATTCATAGTTCATTTGAAATTATGCAATACTGACATCAGTGATGCCAAGAAGCGGGCGTCGACTTTTGAGGCGTGCATAATCATTATAGTTTGTATGCAGCAAACATACTAAGCATGTAGATTACTACGAAAAATCACTTGTCTACGGTGTCTTGGTATAATTTTTTTTAAAGAACCAGCTTTATAAACCAAAATATAGTTATGCAAGTTAACATTTAGTAAATCTTTATTTCTAGGATGTACCTCATTAAAGTCCTCCTTTAGTCGTCTTCGAGCTGTTCAGACACCGGATTCGTACATCTATTTAAGATGTCTTACCGTTTACTTTCTCGGTCATCATCAGTTCCTTTAGGTTGTCGTTAGGTTTTCTGGAAATATGTCCAATGTACTGCAATATTCTCTGGAGATATACTGACACTACTCTATAAGAATAGTATATGCATTAGTACTACTATATCTATATTCTTGGTTTCTTTTACTGTATGAAGTCGATGGTGCAAGTGTTCTACATCCATAGAGTTTTTATACTTAGAGTAGGGAAGCATAGAATGTTCCATATTACAATAAAGAGAAAGCAAATGCGGTGTATATAGCTGTCTCTGTTTTTTATGTGTGACTAGACAGAGATGCATTATACGAGTTTCATCTACCCTCGAATTATTTAATGTGATACTCTCACTGACAGGCCTGCTTATAACTCCCCTATTATAAGAATATTATATACTCTGTTACTACGTCGCGGCTAATATACGTACATATATGGTAGCGCCACATTTTTTTATAAACAAGATGGCGATGCTGATATAATTATATAAAGTCCTTTAATGTAGAAAAAACTTTAACACAGCCAAGTGTACTTTAAATACAGCTTTAAAACAATAATCAAATGTTTTCAGCTTAAATATTCTACGTACGAACTCTGAGAGTGTCCAAATATTTAATAATCGACTGGCCATTTCACGCACGTAGCAGAGTCTATGCTTTTTGCTCCGCGAGGTGCGGGTTCGATTCGCGCCCACATTTTCATTTTCTACATAATTTGGTGGTTCTTCAAGTCTGGGAGTATTTATGTATGTAATTATGTATTTAAGATTATATATATTTACCAGTTGTCTAACACTCATAACGCAAGTATTATGTTATTTATTTTGGACACGAACGACCGCGAGTGTAATAAATAAATATATTTATTTATTAATACTCATTGCGTACCTATTTCATCAATATATTCCATGATGCTATTTAGATTATTTGTCCTTGGATTACATTTTATCCTTTGTCTCCATTGTCTCATTAAGTTGCCTGATAAGGCCATAACAAAACAATGTGCATGCAATATATTAATTCCATGTACTAGTTGAATAATGTAATTATTGTCAATATAGTTAAAATAGAACTAAAAATACTATCATAACTGTAAAATCAGTATGACAACGTTTTGATTTTAGGTAAAATATTTTATTAAAGTTTGAATTTATATGAGATCATATAACCTAATAAAAGGTTAGCCAAGAAGGTTTTAAACAGCTGTTCTTGGTATTTTAATAACTATATTCATAGTTCATATAAATAAATTATTAAGATCCGATCATATCGTAAAAATCGCAAATTAATATCATACAGAGCACGACCAAGGTTTTTAATTTAAGTGTAATTGCCTTTATATGTATAGCCTAGAACTTATGTCTATAACCTATATGATTGATATGGATATAATATGGTAAATAAATAAAGTATAGACGAACAATAAGATTTCATTACCTATTTAGTATAAATTTGATTTTTTGATTAATATAAAATAATAGCTAAGAAAACAGCTGGTAAGGAGAGGAATTTAACAATTCTAAAGTGTACGAAAACTATAAAGCTATTTATTTATATTTATTTTAATTTAACCAAACAATTTTGGTTTATAATATAAATCTTTTTTGTCAATTTCCATATGACATTTAAGTCATATTACTTCTGTTTAAAGGAAAAAATTGATACAGGAAAGATTCAAGTATGTAGTAATATTTTTGTCTAACAATAAAAAGACATTTTAAATACGTATCCAATTTTATTTTCGCAGAAAATTACTTAAAATTACTAAGGTTTGCAAATATATTTTCTACCAATGTTTTTTTTTACGACATAACCGCCGTGTGGTATCAGGCTTAATAGAATACACCACCCTCATTTCTTACCAAGGGGTCGTAAAATACGACGTCAGGCAGGCGGTCGGTCGGAAAATATAACGTAGCCGAATCATGTGACAACATGTTTGTAAGATGTTGTGCCGACCCCACTTAGAGTGGGATAAGGGCAGGAGGTTGATGATGTTTTTTACGTAATAAATTACGATATTTCTAAGTTACGAAGAAACCCAGAAATTATTCGCCATTTTTCAGTATCCTAGCAATCTGAGTTCTTTCCTTTCTCTTAGATATTGCAAAAACTTGATTTTATCCTGTTATATATATTTTATAGAACATAATATAATCTAATGTTGTCATGAGAAGTGAACAGGTATTATTTATGCAAGCGGATGTCCATATTAATTCGAATAAGTCTCACCCAGGCAATTGAGATAGACGCTGCTTTGTTGCATCAAAATGCAACTTTATTTCCGATCATGATAATTCAGGGTCGTAGTATTGGGAATAGAGATAAAGACGACATCATTTCACCCTGGTCGTGAAGTAAATGGGGCGAAACAATCGATGAAACGAAGCATAAATCGCTGTATATCGTATTCGTTGCGTTAAGTAATTGTATTTGAATGTACATCTTAAAGGCTTACATCAAATACAATTCAAATCCTTATCCTTACTAATATTATAAATGCGAAAGTCTGTCTGTCTGTCTGTGTCGTTTTCACGGCTAATCCGCTGAACCAATATCCATGAAATTTGGCACAATTATTCCATATACTACGGGGTAACATATAGGCTATAGAAATCCTGCTAATTCAACAGGAATAAAATGACGTTCAAAAACGCCATCTATAATAAACATAATAAGTTATTTTTATTTACAATTTGTCATAGTTACTAATATATTAACGGCCTGGAATCGAGCCTTTTAAGTCAATTCTGTAATTCAAAAGAGACGAAAGTCTTTATATTTTTTGATTTCTGTTTACTGGATAAATTTAATTATTTATAAATTTAATAGCTATTACAACGTATAATAAATATAAAAAATACGCGCTATTTACTAAAATAAATGTACTACTATTACTTTCGAAAACACGATAAATTTCTGTCTTTACGAAATGTTACAGGCGATTGTGAGTATCATAAAGAAATGTAAACCTCACCATGCTTCCGAAGATTACAGCAAATTGTGATCAACACACTCAAATGCGAATTTCGGAGACATTCACTTAACTGCATATAACCGTTGTCATTCAAAGATAAAAGCTTCAAAAACGGTATCAAAGCTAGATTAATATCAGTCCGTGATCATCAAACCGATATGCGGGCTTCGAAAACGTACGCGCAAAATGAGGGGCAGTTATGTGCGAATCGCATACGCCATTCGTCTTTTGCAGGCAATTATAGCTAACATAAATTAGCACACACGAGTATATTTTTATTTAAAAGGGTATGTCTACAAAAACAAGATTCAAGCTTCACGATTGTACAAAAAGTACAAAGATTCGAGTAACTTAATTTTACTCTCTAAGGGAGTGCAATTCCAAAAATGATTCACGACATATTGTATTATTTCTGAAAGTAAAGTAATGTTAATGTCATCCTATTCCTGTTGGATTAACAGGATTTCTATAGCTATACCCGGTGTATAAGCATTTGTTGTACCAAATTTCATCTTTATTGGTACAGCTGATTCGCCGTGAGAACGTAACAGACAGACAGACTTTCACATTTAGTTTTTGGTATTACTTACATTATTGATACATTGTTATAGCTCAGTTAAATTTATTCAGTAAAATGGTATGGAAAAGAAAACCTCTTTTATTGCAGATTTAACTTGGCCTTAAAAGATTCGATTCCAGGCCGTTAATATATTAATAAACTTTGACACATTGTGAATAAAAAAACTTATAATGTTTATAGGAGATGGCGTTTTTAAATGTCATCCTATGTCTGTCGTAAGTATTAATTGTGCCAAATGTCACCGATATTGGTTCAAGATTATTTTGATAAAAAGAAAATTGACAAAAATTATTTTATATAAAAAGTAATGATTATACTGAAACGTTATTAAAAGAACGTGTCGGATTTTTAAATCAAATGTTTATATATGGTCATTTTTTTTTATTTATTAACTCAGGAGACCCAATGGAATCTCACATCCTACTTCCTATTATACTTAATATTATAAATACGAATGCTTATGAGTATAGATGGATGTTTGTTACTCTTTTGCAGGAAATCCGCTTTACCAATATCGAAATTTGGGAAATTATTCCTTATATATCGGGACAACATATAGGCTATAGAAATCCTGTTAATTCTACAGGAATAGTATGAAATTTAGAGCGCCATCTATTATCAACCTATTAAAGTTTTTTAATTCACTATGCATCAAAGACGAGTCAAATCTGTAATTAAAAGAAGGTTCTTTATCACGTTGCTTACGTCGAAAGAGTTGTTTTCAGAAGATTTTTTATAAATTTTGTTTTTTGTTTACAGGATAATTTAATGTAAGTAATACGTGCTATTTACTAAAATAAATAAACTATGCTTCAGAAAAAACGATAAATCTCTCTGTCTTCCCGAAATGTTACAACCGATTGTGAGTATCATACAGAAATGCAAACTTCGAAAATATTCTCTCAATATGAATAGCGTTTCATTGCTGTCATTATTTAGAGTCTAGATCTTCCAAAAGATCAGCTCAGCCTGCATCCGAAGTCTACAGCAGATTGTGATCAACACAATCAACTGCGAACTTTGGAGACATTCACTTAATATAAAGAACAATTAAATGCATATCACCGTTGTCATTCAAAGTTCAAAGCTTCAAAAACGGTATAACAGCGTAAAGCAAGAGTCATAGCATTCCGTGATCATCACACCGATATGCGGGGGCTTCGGAAACGTTCACGCAAAATGAGAGGTAGTTAAGTGCGAATCGCATTCCCCATTCGCCCTTTGAAGGAAAGTTTAGCTAACATTAAATTGGCACACGTGTATTTTTTTATCTAAAAGGGTATGTCTACAAATACAAGTGTCCCATATATTTATTTATTTTATGAAATTAAAGTAACGGTAATGTTGTCGTATTCCTGTTGCATTCACAGGATTTCTATCGCCTTTATGTTACCCCGATGTATAAACGTAGATTGTGTCGAATTCCATCGATATTGGTTCAGCTGATTCGGCGTGAAAACGTAACAGACAGGCGGATTTTCGCATTCAGTTTTTTGTACAACGTACATTAATTTTACATTTTAATAGCTCAGTTAGATTATCCAGTAAATAGAAACCAGAATAAGAAGAAGAAGAAACCATAATATATTAAAATTTTTCTTTAAATAACTCTCGATGTAAGTCAAACATCGTGATATATATAACCTTCTTCTAATTACAGTTTCCTAATGTCATGCTATTCCTGTTTAATTAATAGGATTTCTAGAACTTATATCATTGCCTATAAACTACCCTGATGCATAAGCATTAATTGTGCCAAATGTCATCGATGTTGGTTAAAGAGAAGTATTTTATTTAAAAGTAAAGATATACTATAAAGTTATAAACGAATATTTAGAATTTTCGTTCAAATTTTTATATCATGTTTTTAATTTAATATGAAAGCCTAATGGACAAACAACACATTAACAGATAAACTGAAAGTTTTTTTGTTTTGTTCGAATTTTTCGAATGCAAATTAATATCTTTGTTAAATAACTGTAATGTAATGAAGGAAATAAAATTTAATATCGACTTTAGAGTAGCGTAATAAATGCAATAGGAACTGCTATTTAACACCCCCCCCCCCCGGATCGATCTGATTTTTGAGATATTTGCAGGGTTGGATAGCGATAGAAGCTACTGAGTATTACCGGACTACGGTCCACGCGGACGAAGTCGCGGGTAAAAGCTAGTATAATATAAATTGAGTTATAGTATAATGTCGAAGTGGAATCGACGCGCTTTGGGATCTTTTATCCTATCAAGGAAGCTAAATTAATGATGTTTTGTATTACAGTTTGTTCGTATGATATGGTATGGGGATATATAATAAGGATGGATCAAAATTGTGTAAACAAACGATTGTTAAATGTGGATGAACATGTAACTAGAGGTAGGCTTAAAAAGAGATGGTTGGATTGTGTGTTGTTGAAGTATGACATGCATATAAAAGGAGTAGCGTCAGGGTTGACGAATGATAGGAGAGAATGAAAGAGAAAAACATGTGCCAACCCCACTTAGAGTGGGATACGGGCAGGAGCATGATGAATTTGTTGACGTAAATTTGGGAGTATGTATATATCTTATATGCACTTCTTTTAATTTATATATGACAGTGTAAATAAAATTATGTGCATGAAGTTGTGAATGATAAGTAGTACGCAATAACATTGAGTTTCAAGCTCTAGCAGATATTTAATTCATTGTAAGTACCATTTGCACCTCTCGCGGAATTTATTCTTCATTAAATATCATTATATAATGAAGACAATAGCGCATCAACGAAATAAATTTATAATGAACACGTCAGACTTCAGTATATGCAATTGTTACGTTGTATGCAAATTACAATACAATAAAACTTATATGATAAATATATTACGAGCAATATTAAAATGTTAAGATAATTAACAATCAATGTTTGGTTGTTGCTAAAATTAAATTATTTTACAAGTAATTTGAAAAGTTATTAAATGACCTGAAGAAATAGTGGTATAAAAACTATAATATACTCATTCTTCAATCAACCCACAACCAAAACTACTAAGTATTGCCGCTGAGACTTCCACTGTTAGATATAGATCTTTTCAAGGAATTTTAACATCACACAATCTTGTTTGCTTTCACGCTTGATTGATTGTAGAGCGCATAAATAATTGTAGAGGTGATCTAGCGTCTCCCTGCGACTTTCTTAAGGTCATCCGAGCACCTAAGATCCATGAACGCTTTCATTTCCGATGAGTTAAAATCAGTATTTTTTTCTCATATGACTTTTTTACTTTTTCTCCTCACAGTTTCCGATTCGTTAACGTAGAGACGCAAACATAGCTAACTTAATCGCCTTGTAATGACTAGCTTATAAGACGTAAAGTTAGTGAGCAAAAGATCTCACCTACGAAGATTGTAATTTTTATCAATATTCCTTGGAAAGGAACAAGACAATAGACATGAAAGGCCCCGATACATTGCATTTCAGTGCAAGTCGCAGAAAATGGCAGTAAACTACATATATAGTAAACACTAAATGTCATGGTTACTATTAATGACATTCATTATGTTTGATAACTGACTCCTAAATTTTTAAACATCATGATTCTGCCACATAGTTGCATGCTTTTTTTATCATCAAAGGCTAGCGCCTGGCTACGATCTCGCCTGATGGAAAGCGAAGGATGTATGATGCCTAAGGTGGACTGCGCTTGCCAGTATAGTGCCTATTCTATCTCTCTTTTTAAAAATTTCGTCAGATCGTAAGAGTCGGGAAAGGAGTTCCACATTTTGGCCGTGCGCACGAGAAACGATGAGCGAAACGGTTTAGTGCTACCCAAACCTGAAATTTCTCATTACAACAGGACTTTATTCAAAAATATTATGTCAATATGATTAAATCATCCATCCATTCATTATACCATCACGATGTTCAGCACACTCAAGGAGGAGGAGCATGATTATATCAAATCAATCAAAATATACTTAAAAAAAAATAACACTTAAATATACTTTAATAAGTAAGCTTTTCCAAGCGGCTTTGAATGATCAAGGATAAATTCGATTAGATTTAGCTACAACTGGTTCAGAAGTAGAATTAGACAAAAACTCGGCTATCAATTTTATAAATATCTTCAATTTGCTATTAATATGCAATCTTAAACAAAGCCTTGTACACCAGGAAAGAAACAATACTCTATATGTGTCTATTACGAGAGTAATTTAGCAATAAGGACGACTGATCGCTTCCTTTGTTGATGGAGATAAAAAGGGGTTGCGAGGTCGATCCGTGAACGAATCATTATCGTGTCACATGACTGAGGTCACATGATGTGAATGGGCCATTATTTGTTGTTTACATTCACATTATGTAACGGATGTACGTCATGTGGAGCCTCGTGACAAGGTTACACCTAGATAAAGATTTCGAGAGGTTGTTAGAAGTTCCCTTTGCGAAATTCAGTACAGTTTTATGCTTTACGAATATTTTTTACGAAATTTTTGGTCTTAGCTAAATCAAGATCTTAACTTAGGTAAAGAACAAGTCAAGTTAAAAAATCTTTTAAAAAGCTTTCTAAACAAAATTTCATATCCCTACTGTTTACCGTTGAGGAGTCCCCTCGTCTGGAGCAAATCCTGGCAGCAGCATCAGGTCATGTTTATCATAAACGTGCATTTTCGTTGCGACTGGACTAGTATGTCAAATTTTATTTCAATCGGGCTCTGGAAAGTGGGTCAAATTTAACTTGCAAGATTCCACTTTCACATACATACACGATACAAGCTTTTAAAAATAATATCACTATTACTTTGTCGTATGAATATCTGCTAAGAACGTTGAATTCTATTAATTATTCAATAATTGAACTGTAACGTCCGCTAGCTCTTACTAAAGTTATAAATGATAAAGAATCAGTAACGCGTATAGTGCGAGCAATTTAATTAGATTGTCGCTCGGCTATCAAATTCGAGGCAATCCACTACTGACCTAGGTATCGATCGTCACAGTATTCATCGTGTACTATATCTATAATGAAATCGTAGAAAGGTCATGTCTCTTTATTGTCTATCTTATGAAATATACTTTTACAATAACATACAAAGTATTAAAGTTTAGTAACTAAAATTAGAGTGAACATGCGATAAAGATATGTATGAATTATAATAACTTTTATAATTTCAGTTAAAATAAAGTACACTTTATTTAAGCTAAATTAAATTTGAATTTGAATTCTGCCTTAGTAGTGTCAAACTTTTGATATCGTTATTTTATTTTCGTAGTATTTTTTTTAATGGATTCATTGACGATGATTTCAATAGATTCGATGCCTTTTAAATATGTGTATATATATTTTTTTCTATTTTTTTTAATACTGTAAATATTTTATGTTTTACCACCATGTTGTAAATAAATCGAAAAATTGGAAATGGATTATTTAATCAAGAAAAAAGTTTAAAACTGTAAAACTTGAGTATTATTTTTTTTAATTCTTACATTTTCTTCGTTTATCTACTGACAACACATACAACAGTAGCTTTTAATAATATTTTCATAATATTTTTTGTCGTCACTTTTTAGTCTCCAATGTTATTTTAATAGACACAAAACATTTAAATCTAGAGCTAGTGTAGCTTTTATCTTAATATATAAAAATGAATGTTTGTCTGTATGTCTTTTAAAGACTGAAACGGCTTGACCGATTTTAATGAAATTTTCAGACAATCTTTAGAATAACAATGGCTGATCCTGTAAACTTTAGTGGCGATTGGAGAATTTTTTTAAAGTTGTGAAATCTGTTTCGGGAAAAATTCGAAACTAGACTGAGTCACAGCAACGCGTGGCCGGACAGCTAGTATTAAATAAAAAACGCGCGTGACATTTGAATATATTAATTATAATATATCAGCATGTCGCTGATACCAAGGTCGAAACTTCTATTGCTAGGGTGATTACCATCTTATACGACTATGATAAGTAATTTGTTAACATAAAAAAAGTTCAGTACTAATACTTACAAAAACTCGCATATACATAAAATTTACCAATACTCGAGGAAAAAACTATTGGATGACTTGCTAATTCGTGTAATTCTACAACTTATTCTAAGGCTGCGGTTATTAAGCAGCGATTTGCAACGCGACTTGTAGAGTGAATTTCTATTATATCTCGTTGATAATATGGCACGCTTGGTATCAAAGTGACATAATTCCATAGGCTTAATTGAGTTTACTTACATTGTAATTCTTATTTCAATGCCATCTATGACATCACGCTACTACCTTTTAAAAAGGCTAGTGTTTTCTTGCTCTTCCAAGTTATTGGTCTCTTTAACACTCACGAGTTTTGTAGGCGCTACGCCACGCTTTATTACAATTTGCCACCAAAAATAATTAAGTCACCAACTAAGGGTGAGATATTTTTTCAATCACTCCCCAATCGCAGTTCGCGTCGCTGTTTAATGTAGCCATAGCCTAAAGGTTGAAAAGTTTTATTCAGTATATGATGCTCAATTATTTACTAAATTTAATGATAACAACTTAAGTAAAGTCAACTATGATAAATATTTGTTTTAATTAAATTGTTTGTAAAATAATGGTTTTATTAATGGTACTTACCATTCAATTTTACCAAAAAGAATTATATCGACTAGGATGAAGCGTACTTATACAGAAATGAAAAAAACCTATCATATAATATAATGATATTCCTTCCCTTGTCCTTTTGCATTAGAGTTTTCTAATTAATTTGCTTTTTGTGCTTCTATATACCTATATATAAGTAAATATATATAGTAAATGCTTGGAACTTTTAATCTACAATTCTGTTATCTAATAATCAATAGTTTACCAAATCTAATATCAAGGAATCGCATGCGAAGTATTATATAAAGACCTTACTATAATAGAAATGCTATTTATTCACTTGTCAGGTTGAAGACTTGTTCAAAGAAAGATAGCGACCTGTGGTTACATGGACTTGAATGCTAATATTGGAGGTGCATGAACCTAAATGTTTGAGATAATAAATACTTGTAGTCTTCGTCCAAATATGAAAAATCCAACGAATATATATTGCCTTATATCGAGCTTTGAATATTTATATAAAAGTTACTTTAGCGATAAGACTACACAATCCATATGAATATAATAAACGTGAAGTTGTATTTGTGTGTTCTTTGTCTACTGCTTAACAACGGGTCGATGACATTTTTAGATAGATAGATGAAGATAGATAGATCGGTGTGATTTTTAGTATGGTGAAAGTTGAAACATATCGCGGATAACAGCTAGTAATGATATGAATATTACAATTTTTAGATTAAAAAAAACTTTAATGCAAATAGATATTTCAATTTTTATCAAGTCATTAAAATAAATAACATTAATAAACAAATAAAAATAAATAAATAGGAATATTAGTATGAATCGTTGAATTTTTCAAGTTTTGTTCAGAACTATACATTCTGAAATTGCTTAATATATTATATGCATGCTGAATCCGCTTGTTTGATATTGTTCTAAAAGTTAGGTGAATGCAAGCAAAAGTAACTTTCTATTCAAAACGAAAGTGACTAAAAGGTAAAGACAATTAGAAATTTATTTATTTATTTATTTTAGACCACCCTCATTTCTTACCGAGGTGTCGTAAACAGCGACTAAGGTAAATTGACGTCAGGCAGGCGGCCGGTGGAAAAATACGTAGCCAAATGATGTGACAATATGTTTGTAACATGTTGTGCCGACCCCAGTTAGAGTGGTATAAGGGCAGAAGGATGATGATTTATTTATTTATTTGGATCACCAACATAAGAAACAGTAGTAATAATATTTTTAATGTACATTTCACATGACTTAAATCTAACGGTTTTTACACCTGTAGGTGTAATTATACAGTTAGTTCACATATACGTAAGTACGTGTTACATAAGTAATAAATCATTAAATATGCGTGTTAGTAATATGTTTATATACATTTTACGAATTATTATTATTTATATTTATTTAAAAAATAACGTGATACGTTATTTTTTAACTAAAACAGAAACTTTTTTGTGGTATAGACGTGTTGTGTTTTTTTTAAAGAAGGTTTGTGCTTTAATATTACCTGATGGTAAATGGAAATACAGTATTAAATGAAAACGCTTAAATGTTTTCGAAACAAACCATGAACGGGTCGTTCATGGTTTGTTTACAGCATCGCACTTAACACAAAACTTATTCAAGTAATGTATCATCACTTCATCATCTGTCATATGTGATGTGTGGATGATCATCAGGAGAGATCATGCTTCGCCGTTAAGTTGGTATTTAGTTAAGACCAAAGCAGGGGTTCCACTTGACCAGAAAAACAAAATATATGCGATAATATTGAAGTAATTGCTAGAAATCACAAATTATTTTAATCAAATTGCACTATCATAAATATAAAAATGTGTTTTTTTCTTGAAGATATTGAATAATAAATATATCATAAGTATATTGTCGTTACAATAATAATTTTACGCATTCAAAAGGTTATTTAATCTGATCGAATTTTAAATGGCAATCGGTAGGTACCAGTTTTGGTTTTTATTGACACTTTAAAAAAACTACAGCCGTCATTATACAATGAATTGATCACTTCCCAGAAGTACAATGTCGGTCGAATTATCATTTTAAGATAAGACAATAAAGATTTTTTTTTCAATTGACTAAGATTACTATGACTTATTAGGTATAGTATAGGAATTCTGTTTAGTACGTCAGCGATATGGTGTCTTATCACTAAATGCTAAGGAAATATATTTTACTTATATGGTTTTTGACAGTTAAATACAAAATAAAAATTTTAAAAAAATTTTCAATTTCGTAAAGGTGGATCGATTTCAAACCCATTTTCTATCAAAATGACTAAGTGAAATACTTTATACCTTATACGAATGCATGCTATCTAAGTGGCAAACCAAAATTACATCCAGTTAGTCACATGATGTAGGATACATAAAGAATTTTACTTCATTAATGCGATATGCCGAAATTAGGTCAATACGTGCTTCGATCGACAAATATAATCTTAGAAGGGACAAGCACACAAAATTGTATTTTAAGGTGTAAGATATGTACTTGCTGTTTACTGCTTTCATAAGAAAAATGGATTTTTTTCTGTATGTTTTTCTTCCAAATCGTTGCCTCACTGTTAAGTATCGACTATAATATGTCAGTTGTACGGATATTTGATCTGGTTTTGGACTTAGTTTTCTATAAGTTAGGGTGCATAAGTATATTATGTAAGCGTATACTTATTATTGACTAAATTGCAAACATGCACAATTTAGTCAATATTGCTCAAGCGATTCGATTCTTCGATTACCAGACAAACAGATCCGAGTAAAACATGTATAGTGGATGCATTGATGCGGACGTCAAGATGAATACCCCACAGTGATAAAATATTAATTGTATATTGGTATCGAAATCAGCGGTGATATAAGGTAATATACGATTAACGGGCGGGTATTTCCAAATGGCAGTGATCGTAAGGCTAGCAAAAAGCGGTCGTTTCGTAAGAAAACAAATGCGTTTGCATTTCGTAGCTGTCACGGCGTAGTTTGAATTTATTGGAATTTCCTCATAAAAGTGTTTAGCGCAACGTTTAGAAAACATTTAACGTCTTATATTTAAAAATGAATGTTTGTGTGTGTCCTTTATAGACTCGATAATTAAAATTAATCAATAGGTAGAAATTAATCAAAGGTTAGCAATCGGAGCATTTTTTCACTGTTGAGTTAATTTTTGAAAGTTATAAATGTTTTTTGTTGTATATATTCTTAGAATTATTTCAACTTATAGTAACAATTTCGTTACATAATAATGTACAAGATAATTAACAAATAAAGTTGATAACGTTAGAGCAGAATTTAATAATAAGGCATATATTTACAAACGAGTATTAAGAATATTTGCATTAGACTGGCTTGTTTCTTTACTATTTAAATAGCTAATTCTTATTTAAAATCTAGACAGCCTGCACGTTTTACCAACATTGTGAATCCAATGCGACTTTCTCTAGAAAGTAAATGCTCGCACAGCTGTGTTCTAAAATGTTTGCGTGAATCAATTAGTTATCTTGCAATTTATATCCCACATTTGAGTAAGACAGCGGTGCATTTCAACCCGGAGATTAATTTATCTAGAGCCAATTGGTGGCTTCGTATAAAATCCATTATCGGACTCAATAATGTATTTTATACTGTACGTTCAAAAATAAAATACCAAGGACGGAAAACTATGATCATTTGAACGAGCTTCAGGGTAAAAATCAACTTTGAATGAAATGCTTGATAGAATGTTTACGAAAACTAGCCAAAAGGTTTTATTTATTAAATCATACATTGAAAACCAAAAATAAGTATTATTTTAATTAAAGGTGATAACACTTTTTGACTTGTCGATGTGGCGATATGTTTAACGGGTGCTTTATTTATATAATATAATTTCAGATATCATATTAAGTTTTTACTAGTCTGTCAATTTGTCGCTGATAATTACGTAGATAATATGAATTTTTGTGTTTTTAAAATTGTATACCAATTCTCTCGGAATTATTATATGTCGTTAAATTGATTTCTTTGTTTATAAATGGTGGAGAATTATATAATTAAATATAGGATGGTATGCGTTCTTTGAAATGGTGCTGTATATTATAGTGCATTAAAGGTATTTTTAGATAAGAATTTTTAAATGGTAAAAATTCTATTTTTTCTTTAAATTCTGAACAGTTTGTCGACAAAAAGAGCGAATTAACTAAAAGAAGTTTTGAACTATTTTGATTTTATGAAGTTATATATTAAGTTACCTCTATTTTCTGAACGTGCCGAAACGATTGCCAAGTTTGTGATAGTGAACGTGTTGTACTTGTGTATTGTAGTGGTGGAAGTTAGTGCATGTGTTTTTACGAAACGGATAGTCCACACTACATTTAGCATTATTCTATTTACTTTATCGCGGAATATAGCAAAATGTTTTATTATTACTTTAAAAGTAAAAGTAACGACTAAATCTAAGAATAATTTAGTTACTAATGGGCAAAACTATAAAAGTCATCTGAATTTAATGCATCAATGTGGGTTTTCGATATCCTTTACGCAAGCACCACTTTTATAGGATATACTTATACCATATGGTGATATTAAATCAACGAAAAAAGATCTTTATTGATTTTTTATTGCGGTTTTATTAGGAACACCGTGACAGGTTTCATTTAAATAAAATATATATTTTATTACCTGTTGGCCCAAATTTATTCTTTGTTTGGTTTTTGCTAGGGACTACTAAAAAGGAATACATTTTATTTTTATTTAAAAGTTATTATTGCCAGTAAAGTAAAGCAAAGTAGCAAGCGAGATATCGTCGATTATTTATGCGTAAAATACTCGGACATCATAAGAAAAAGACACGTAGACGCATAGAGGTCAATATATAACTTCTTAAGAACTCTTCATCCTCCTGTCCTTATCATACTCTAATTGGGGTCGGCAAAACATGTTACAAACATGCTGTCACATGATTTGGCTACGTATTTTACGACCGGCCGCCTGCCTGACGTCAACTTGCCCACGTCGCCTTTTACGACCCCTCGGTAAGAAAGAATTTGGTCTATTCTACTCAACCGGATATCAAACAGAACTTCTTAAGATCTGTAAACTACCAATTTTTAGCTAGTAAGAATGTAACAAATAATTTCAAATTCCCAATTATAGGTATTTTAATAAAATAAAATTCTAAATATTCTTTATTCAAGTAAACTTGTAAACAAGTGATTTTGAATCGTCGACTCTACTGCTGAGAAGAGCCAGCAAGAAACTGGGCGGTTGCTCTTTTAAAATATAATTGTTATTACTAATTACATCTAGCCATTACTATCTTTTACAGGGTAGAGGAGTAGCTATATCTACGTATTCTTATCAAATTCGAATTCAAATTCAAAATATTCTTTATTCAAGTAAACTTGTAAACAAGTCAACATCTACTGCTAGTTCGGAAAGCTGTTCCTACCGAGAAGAACCAGTAAGAAACTCGGCGGATGCTCTTTTCAAACAATAATTCTTATCACTAGTTACATATAGTTTAAATGTCTTGTACAGGGTTGAAAAGAAGCTATATCCACGCATTCTTATCTTCTAGGTATTCTTCAATAGTATAATAGGTTTTCTGAATTAACCTTTTTTTAATAGTATTTTTAAACTACAGTAAAGGTAAAGTTAATGTAGATTGTGGAATTTTATTATAGAATCTTATACCCAAACCCACAAACGAATTACAACTTTTGCAAGGCGCAAAGCAGGAACCGCAAGCTTATGTCGGTTCCTACTTTGTCTATTATATACATCGCCAATCCTTTTATAATTATTTATATTCATATGTACAAAAATTAAAGTACTAAAAATATACTGTGAAGCCAATGTAAGAATACCTGTTTCCTTGAACTTCTCTCGCAGGGAATCGCGCGAGTTTAAATTGTAAATGCCACGTATGGCTCTTTTTTGTAACACAAAAATTTTTTCGATGTCTGTGCATTTACCCCATAACAATATTCCGTAAGACATAATATTATGGAAGTAAGCAAAATAAACAAGTTTTGCTGTTTCAACGTCTGTAAGCCGCCTTATCTTTCGGACAGCATAAGCCGCTGAACTGAGTATGCATCATCTTAGTTATCGTCAATAGTTATAGTAGGCTTTCTGTATCAGCTTCTCTTCGACGGTTTTTTATTTTATCTTTATCCTAATATTTGTACTTACTATTTTCTGCTCTATAACGGCTTAAGGCTTAAAGGAATAATATATTGTCTGCTGGTGATACTCAAATACATAAGAAGAAGGTATAGAAGAATTCGTGAATGATTTATTCCTGTTTATTAATCACGTTAAACGTTGTGTCAGTATAAAACGCATTCATTATCAGATTTTCAGAATCTATAAACAGACAAATCGTTTAACGTATTAGGAACGCCATTAACATATCCATTATTTAAATTTTCAATGTCCTTTTAAAACAGAAACAACCTACTTTATATATGTTGCGTAAATATTTTTTTTATAATATGAAGCTCAATATATGCGTTAAAAAGTATATAACAATAAATTTTAGAGATTTATGTCGCCTCAACGCATTCGCAATATCATCGATAAGAATTTAAGTATTCGGTTTATGCATTTTAGTAACTTATTCATTTGAATTTCATAAGAAAATATATCCAATTTTTATACTTTTTAAAAAAATATACTATTCACCATCCTCCTACTCTTATCCCACGATAACAGGAGTCGGCACAACATGTTACAAACATGTTGTCACATGATTTGTATTGTATTTTAAGACCGGCCGCCTGCCTGACGTCAACTTACCTTAGTCGTATATTACGACCCCTAGATAAGGAAGACGGTGGTCTATTCTACACAGCCGGATACCACACGGCATTTATAAAATATACTATTACAAGCCATTTACTAGATATATTCACTTACTTGTTTAGAGATGTAAATTAGGGGATAATCAAATAAACTTTTAGAAAATTATTGATTATAAAAAGAGTATCGGTCGTTAAGGCCCGTTGGCGCAGTTGGCAGTAACAATGCCTTGAGCTCCGCGAGTCGCGACTCGATTCTGACCGAGGGCCAACATTTTCTATAAACAATTTGTTGCTTATTAGAGTCTGTGTGTATATTTGTCTTTGAGTTTGTATCTAAAATTATAAATGTATATATTTACAAGTTGTCTGTCACCCACAAGACAAATATTACATTTTGTAGTAGTAATTTATTATATCTAATACTTATTACGCCCCACTTTCTATTTGTTTTAGCATTCCACACAAACGTGGCAACATTTAGTGCGAATTTTAGAGAAACTCAGCCGATGTGTGTTCATAAAGGCGTGATTTAAATATTTGCCAATTGCTTTCGTCATAAACCGCGGCTAGACGGGAGTATTATTAAGTATACCAGCTGTGCCAACAATGGCTTCGCCAGCGTCGAATTCACTGATTTATTTACGAAACTTTTCCCGAATTTCCGAAAATTTTACATAAAAGTAGTTATTATAAGTTAACCGTGAGAGATAGAGACATGCTATTTTTTGTAGTATTTTTATAAATCTACAATTCTTTAGTACATTATTTTAGCGTATCTCTGCTGGTTTACGCAGCGCACGCGACTAAAGCTCCCAGCAAGCAAGTTTTTTAACAACTGCGCTACCTCTTCAACACTATTTACATAATACCGGTATGTAGTATTTACTTAAACCATCCGGAAGTATTGCACTATCTTTTGGTGAAATCCGTACAAAAATCCGTTCTGTAGATTTTGAGAAAAACGATTACATTCAGACAGACTTGGGACTTAGTTTTATAATACGTATAGAAGATTACTAACTCAGTCGCTACTTTCGATGCCTATGATTACTGTTTTTAGTTATTTTTTAAAATATTAAATATCTTTGTACAATTAAAATTGGTAATATAGTTAGCCATCTCTTTTGGCAGAAATTTCATATATTTATAATATCTTTAATGATAAGAAATTTGTATATTAAATAAATAATACCTTCTCTCTAAATAAGGATTTTCTGATGAGACTTATAGTCAGCGTATATTATTTAGTATTAGTAAAATATAATTTATTAAGTATAACTCACTTTCTACGGGAATGTTTCGTTATAAGAAACAAGATGAAGAATTCGGACTGGCATCGTAAGGGTTCAACAAATGATGGTATTCCACAGCGGCGTTCACAAAGGCAAGAATAAAACTTGATGGGCGACTTCTTGTGTTAGGCCTGAGACTGCTTTACTAAGAACATATTGAAGTTGCAGATCGGCAGTTTAGTATGAAGATAATATTAAAGACATGACTCGAAATATATGCATATATCATTCTCCTGCCCTTATCCCACTCTAAGTGGGATCGGCACAACATGTTACAAACATGTTGTCACATGATTTGGCTACGTATTTTACGACCGGCCGCCTGCCTGACGTCAACTTACCTTAGTCGCCTTTTAGGACACCTCGGTAAGAAATGAGGGTGGTCTATTCTATGCAGCCGGATATCACACGGCACATACCTTAGTCGCCTCTTACAACACCCCGGTAAAGGAGGTAAAGGAGGGTGGTCTATTCTATTCTGTCGGATACCACCTGCGTAAATATATGCATATATGATAAATTAAATTCAGTAGGTAAATATTCAATAGATATATTTATCATACATATGATTTGCGTTTTTTTGGAATGGGTGTATGTAATATAAATATCTAATGAACACGTGAGTATGTACTTAGGAAAAAATAAAAGAAAAAATTCTAGATATGGAAGCTTTTTTACAGCCTCATTGATCATTCGAATATACGGTGAGCGTTCAATAAAAAGTGAGAATACAGTAAAAACTTCTTGAATATGAAAAAAGTTATTACTTGCGATCAAAGTTGGATTATCTACTACATACAACAAAAATCAATTACTTTTTTTTATTGTTTTTTAAACTGGAGTCATTTGATTGCTGATTATCGGAAAAAAACATCTACTCGTGGTTACAGTCAAGATTTATCGTATATCTAAGTAATTCATTTCGATCTATGCGTATGGTTTTCCCGTAAGACTTTTGTTTCCACTTCTCAATACGAAGTTGCCTTGCAACCAGCAGTTCGAAGCACTGTAAAGTTTTATTATAGTCTGACATACTCGCGATTACGATTCCGCGTACCATGTTGTTCTTAGTTAGTTCTTAGATCTTATTTAAATAAAAGAAATCTTATCTATATATATGGCGCATATATAGCGCCTTGGAAATGTTCGAATAGAATTATAGGGAGCCTAGCTTTGATTTTGAGCTAGTAGAACATCAATATTACATAACATTCTTCTCCACCACAATTGTCCGTCGTAACAGTATCATTTGAGTGATATTGGCGATATTTCTACTCTCTATGTTTCGGCCACCATATTTGGCCTTGTTTGAGACTGTCGCCAAAGTCCTTGTAGCATGCATCCTGGTCACTAAGTAAATAGATTTATGCCAGGCACTATATTTATTTATTCATAGTGAATTGATTCTCCGAAATTCCGAATTCTACTTAACGTAAAGCAAATTTACTTTGAGTTGTTTCGTTGGCAAATCATCACCATAATTTTGTAGTCAGAAACCTGCTTACGAACTTGTTTTGGTACGAGACGAAATTTGCGTATCGATAATTTATAAATAAATATACGATAAATATTCTCTTATTACAAGATATTGTATTGTTTAAATTATTAAAGTTATTATTTTTCTGTTCCCATTTTAAGTTAACTTTCGTCGTAGAAAAATTTACAATTGTGATAGTGAAAAAGGGGCTACGTGCTTATTTTGCATCAACTTTAGTATTTAAATATCTTCTATTATATATATTATTTTTTCAGTTTTAAAATTGTAGCAAATGAAATTGATATGTTAAGCAAAAGTAATAAAAAATTATTTTGCTATAATTCGCGATATCAAATATTATATTTATTATAGCAAAATAATTTTTTATTACTTTTTTATTATGGATCTCCGCAAAGTAACGCCTAATTCTATAAATGATATGTTAAGGGTAACAGACATACAGACACATAGAAAATGGATAACGCAAAGCATATATATGCAGAAGCGACATGATTCAATTTATAGTAAAGATTGTTCAGAAGCGAAAGGCGCTTACGACTTTAATCTTACATTCAGATCTTAAGCTTCAATTATAGCGAAATTGACGTATTTTTGCAGTTAAGTCAGTGCAAAGTCTCACGGTGGTTAAATTTTCTCTGTAAAGCTGGAATAAAAAATGGAAAAAAGGACGAGTTTCAAATATAACTTAAACAGGTAAATATAGTAAAAATGCAGGTTTATTTGTATATTTAATGTTTTTTTTCACTCTAAGCTCACTGCCTGTAGTGTCCATTCTGTTATAAATCCGCTCATTGCAACCATTCGTTTATCCGCTAAAATATGTATTTGCGGTTGCGAGCTGCGCTCAGATTGAGAAAAGATTATGTATATATTTAAACTATGGTGAATGGTATTCATAATTATGTAGAGTTCCCGCTGTGATAACGCCGCGTAAAGAGCTCATGAATAAGAGCCCCGTATGGGCTTGAAACTGGTCGGGCTCATCCGATAAAATAAGACGTGAGTATAGCCGGTCTCTCAACATTAATTATTATGTATATAATATAAGTATAGTATTTTTCTCAATCAAAGTCACAAATTTTCTGATACTTTTTAAAAATTCAGGCAACAGCGGCTACGGTTTCTTAAATTTTTTATATCTTATATCTTTTCATGGTAATATTCAGTTTAATACTATTTGAGTAATGATAATTAGAAGACGTCAATCAAAGATAACAACTGTGGCAAGTGCTGTATTAAACAGATCTACAAATTAATGGAATGAACAATCAGACATTAACTAAGAATGTACGTTTGATATGAGATGGTTTAATTGTTTATAAGCGACTAAGGTTTTATCTTTGAAAAGTAATTTGCTTAAGTATAAAATTGTTGCCAAGGCACTTAACATCGTAATGTGTTTATTAGCAGCATAATAATAATAAACAAATCTAACCGTAACTTGTTTGCTAATTAGAAGATAAGCAAGTAGAATAAAATTTATAAATAAAACATTGAAAAGATTATTATATATCTCTTGGTAGACTGCTTTATGGACTGTTAATCGATTTTTTAATCCGTATTTTATGTTATAATATATCTTGGCCTTAAAATATGTGTAATAAATTATTTTATTGTTGAAAATTGTTACAAGGGAACGTTTTGTCGAGTAAATTGGTGTTCTAATTGATTTTGTTTGTTTAGAGTATTAAAGAATATAAACTGTTATATTCTTTAATACTCTAAACAAACAAATTTACAATACTGTTATGGCTCCTCTTCATAATCGGTGATTACAAATTAATCGCAAGCACGATTATGTGGAGGGAATACTCAGCTATACTCGGCAATCATTGTCTATCATCGCCTACTATTGCCTACAACCTGGACCTTGACGATCAAATAACGACATACACAGCGTCTTCGGCGGCGAAGATGAGGTCCCAGTTTTCTGACGTCCGTCGGTCGTGCCTTCTCACCACCATTCCGACGTCGCAGGAGGCACCCTTAGGAAGACGTTCCCCGACGGTAGTAGAGCTTCAATCAAGTTGTAAAGTAATATATTGATGATGCAATAAGATAATTATAAATTTCGTATCATAGTTATCGTTGTAACATCAAAAACAAAGCCACAAGATTTTACTAACTTACATAATGAAGACACCGGTTGAGTTCATTTCCAGTAAATATTAAAGCCGTGTCCGAGTTTAACGACCGCCTTCTTCGGTCAAAAGCGATTTAATTGAAGCACCATAAACGGAGGTCTCAGCCGCACCTGCGTCTTGATGCGTGCGGGTTCCACGAGGTATTTAATGATTGCTGAAAGGATCTTGCAATTACTCGAATAAATTGCATAGTGGATGCCCCACAAAGACAAAATGGAGGAGAGTGCAAATCCCAGGTGGATCAGTATCTTACTTTTATAAAAAAATTATAATAATGCGTTAAGACGATAATTCTTTATTATCACATTTATTGATGATATGAATAAGATAAATACAAATTGACATTAAATAGGTATATTGTAAAAAAGACTGATATTGTATAAAAAGATAGAAAATAGATACAAAATGAGTATCATTTATTGTTAAGAAGCAAAGAAAAGATGAGTGATGAAAATTATTCTTTTATCCGTTTTAAGTGAATAATGAGTATAGCAAATGTTGCCTATATCGTTATTTATTATGTAGATGACATTATTATTATATTGTCATATTGTTATTATTATATTATATTGTTCGACGACTTCAGTATTACGGGATTTGGAACGCCAAAATACGACTAAGCACAGTTAAAATCAGTGTATTATTAAATACAAATACTATAATAATCTCAATTTGTGTGGTCGCGATAATGGCAAAGCCATGTTAAAATTTAAAAAACCTAAATCATATATTTGATCTGACACAGATAGTGTTGCGAAGATTATTCATACTGTCTTATAGAAGCAGGCTTTACTTTGCGGAATTCCATAGTTTCAGAAGTCATAATTCCAGAAGCTATAATAGAATTATTGTGCTATAATCCGCGTTTGTTAAGAGAACTTAGCATTACATATATTCTCTTGATATGCTTATAGCAAAATAATGCTACTACAGCATCTGTGCGATTCACACTGTCTTTTTAACTTATAATTTTTGTGATTGCTGCAAACTGAGAACTATGAACAGTTTTTAGAATTTCAGTTATTTATAACATCGTGTAAACCCTGTGTAGAGTGGTTAGAAAAACAAAAAGGAAAGTATGCAACAATATCACTCATTAGTTACAAGATATTAACTTTCAGAAATTTGTGAAAGTACATTACATAACGTTTACAAAAACCATATCTTTTTCTTTGCTGTACCTTTCTATATATTTGCCGCGTCATTCAATTTTTCCAATTGAAATACCTTGTATGTATAATGTTTAAGTGATGCAAGAATACATACTAGAACATAGTTGATGTTTCGAAATACAATTTAATAAATTTAACAGGTGCCATTTTTTAATACTATTAGTTTGTCTAAATAAAAAATATATAGTACCCGGCAATAAATAATGCACACCGAGAACTTAGAAAAAAACAGCCAGCCCCAGTTCTGTTTCGTAGAGCGCTGTCACTGTCACAACGGCTTCGTCAGTCTGTGCGACAAAGACAATGCTCTATGAAGCAGAATCTAGCCGATTTCTCTGAGCCTCGATGTGCATTATTTATTGCCGCGTACTATATACAATGTATAGGCACATACATTTTTGGAGGGTGGTTCAATTAACGTAAGGCTAACGAAAAGTTATTCTAGCAATTTAGCTCAACTATGTAAAATAGTGAGTAAAGTTATTGTCGTTATCAAAGAGAAAGTAATACGTACAAGTCATTGTTGTAGAGATTCTTGTTTTTGACATCGAGCCATTTGTTTTAATAACACAGATCGCTTTCAGTTTGCAATACATCGACACGAAAGGACTGCATTGGAATATCTTCGTTTTATTGTAATATGTTCTAGGTATGTGCTCCGATAGCTAAGTGGTGTAATAAGTATGCTACTTGAGATAAAAATTACTGAATCAAACCCATATAAACTTCAATAAGCAGGTTCTCTCAGGTTATGCTGAATTGTGATATCGATTTGGAAACAAAACTCAGAAATATTTATATCATCAAAGACTTGTATATTAATATTAGAATAAGAATTAGGTCATTTAATTTTATTTTAGTTAACTTTTTTTTTATCAGGATCAAACCACTTATGTGTCCTGACGCCCGACGTGGACGGCGAATTTAAGTTTACTTAGGTTTAGCGTTTTACAGAACTTCGACAATTATCGCTTCCCAAGACAAAAAGTCATTGTAAAGATTACAAGAAATAAATACTATGCAATTTATAAAACTATTCCCACGCGTCTAATTTAAACATATCTATTAAAGCAGTATCTATGAACATTAACTACTAAGAGTATGTTATGTACTACTATATAATTTATTTATATCGTTTATGCCCTTTCAATGGTTATTCTCGCAAAGTACGATAAAGGATTTTTGGTCTGAAGACAAGTAAAATGCTGCAAGCATAATTTCCTTTAGTATATTACAAGAAATAAATATTTATGTGACTATGTAAGAATGATAATATTTGTTTGTCTGATAAACTTTCACGACTAATGTAATCTATCAATATTGATTAAATGTGACACAATTAAGGCTTCGGAGTAATACATAGGATTAAAAAATCCATTTTTCTTTTGGAAACAAATAAATAATACATATCGTTTTATTGAGTGTACTTAAACGTCTAAGTTGTCGGGAATAAAGTCGCGGGTATCACTATTAGATTAAATTTAACTATAGTAACGTCAAAGTTAGGGTATTCACCATACGATTATGTTGACGATTTTTTTTTTTTTTTTTTTATGGAATAGAAGGCAAACGAGCATGCGGTTCACCAAAAGGAATCACCGCCGCCCACGGCCTCTCGCAGAGCGAGTGTGTTGCTGTTCTTTAAAAAGGTGGAATACATGTTTTTTGAAGGCACTTATGTCATACCGATCTGGAAACGCTGCCGAAGGGAGATCGTTCCATAAAATGGTTGTGCGCGGAATGAAATTATTTGAAAACCGCACCGTAGTGGATCGCCACGCATCCAGGTGGTGAGGATGATATTTTAACCTGTGACGTACAGTGCGGTTATGGAATTTAGCAGCAGGAATCAGGTTGTGTAGCTCACTGGAACACTCCCCGTGAAAGATGCGGTAGAAAACGCACATTGAAGATACGTTTCTACGCATCGCCAAAGAGTCCAGCTGTTTGCTTATCCCCTGGTAAATAATAATAAATAATAATTCCTGCTCTGTACTGTATGCGATCAAATGGCTTAAGTTGGTATTGGGGTGCACCAGCCCAGAGATGAGAACAGTACTCCATGTGAGGCCGGACTTGTGCTTTATATAGCGCTTACCGATGAACCGGCTTGAAGTAATGTCTCGCTCTATTGATAACACCCAACTTTTTGGAGGCCAACTTAGCTTTCCTTTCCAAGTGATCGCGGTACTTGCAGCTATTGGAGATGTCGAGACCCAGTATCTCGATACTACTCGAGACACTTATAGACTAGATATATTAGACGATATAATATAAAGAAGTAATATTTTTCCGTAGACTCAAAACAAGTCGCTAATACATTCAAAGCGAGATAGAAGCAATTAAACGGGAGAAAATGAATTAAATGAAGCAGTTAAAAACGTAAAGGAAGGTAAAATATATTCCTTTTACCTTGTCAAGTAATTGATATTACATGATTCCCTTCAAGGAGTCAGTGTTTTTCCTCTAGAAAATTTCCTACTTCATTTTGGACGTTCGTGTGATGAGTTTCAAATTATACATTTGTTTTGACAATAGTACTACGAAACGAATTATTGAAGTTTTTTTTGGTATTACTTTTTATAAAAATGATTTTTAAGGACATTTGGCGTAGCTAGGGAATGAAGGGTCCTGGGGGACGGGGGCACTGCCACGTCTAGCCCTTTGACAGCTACGCCACTGTTTAAGGTCAACGAAAATAAAATTTAGTGACATAAATTAATTAACGAACGAACCATATCAGCCGACCTATTGGTAAAGCATTTGAATAATTCATAAAATGTGTAAGGAATAGATAGTTGAGTCACCACCCAGCATCCGAACATTCCAAGTAAATACGATATTGCTGTAGATTAGGGTAGACCGTCGTTTCCTATGAAAAGGAATATGAGGTGATTGGCTGGCGGTGCAGCGCATTCGGCTGGAGCGTCTTCTTCAGCCCAGTTCTTGTTCGAATAGGAATTATTATGATTAATATTAAAATCTTAATTAAAATTTTAAAATTCTTTTTAAAACAGAGTTTTACGCTCCTAAGTATGAGACACATCATTCTCTTACCTTTATCCCGCTCTAAATGGGGTCGGTATAATATGTTGTAAACATGTTGTGACATGTTTTGACTAGTTATTTTACGTCCAACCGCCTGCCTGACGTCAACTTACCTTAGCCGCCTTTTACGACACCTCGGTAAGAAATGAAGAAATAAGAAATTGTACTCAGCCGGATACCACAAGGCGGCAAGTATGCAATGTATTCTTTCGTAAATTTTTCTTTGATACTCATTATCTATCTGAAAGTTTATATTTATCCTAAGTATTAGACTAAATTTTAAAATTTGTCTACCATTATTTTCATAACTAATATTATCCGATGTTAATATAATGACTAATAAATAATGACAGACGTTTTACCCTGTAACCCTGCCTTCAGCTTTACGGGTTGCGGGTTCGCTTCCCGCCGATGACCATCATTTTCTAAAATTGTACAGGTATATTTATGTATGTATTTAAACAATTTATAGAATTAGGCGTTATTTTGCGGAGATCCATAATATAAAAGTAATAATAAAATTATTTTGCTATAATCCGTGATACAGTAAATAAAAAATATATATAGTGTTAAATGTATAGTGGACTAACCGTTTTTTCATACCCGATACATGCAGGATTCGTAAAAACACATGCACAAACCTCCACCACTGCCACAACAAAACACAAGCACTACACACGTTCACTATCACAAACTCAAAATCGTCAGAAGATAGACTCCACGACAAATTTTGCGATTTTGTCGACCGTGTGTGTAATTGTCCTATATAGTTATTATTATTTTATTTTAATATCATAACACACGAGTATGTTGAAAACGTACACTCGATCAATCGGGTATACTTTCACAACACTATTATTAATATTATGCGTGACTAACTGATACATATTCCTGCTACAGTCTTTATTCTCCAAAATATACACTTAATTAGAAATAGTCATAAAACTGTTAAGTACTCTCTTTAACCGGTATTCCACGTTCCAATGCCTTCGTGCTTCAAAGGTATTTACTAATTGAATAATATATGCCCCGTAACAGCGAGGACGTGAAGCGGCGTTAACAAAGGCACTGAATTTTATTAACACTGCAATGTTAAATATATTTCCGTCTACATGACGAATATCAGGGTATCAACATGTGAGTGAGGAATATGGAATCAAGCATTATGAAGCTGTGTTTACGTAATAGAAAAAAAACGCCGTGTGGTATCCGGCAGAATAGAATAGACCACTCTCCTTTCTTACCGAGGTGTCGTGAGAGGCGACTAAGGTATGTGCCGTGTGGTATCCGGCTGCATAGAATGGACCACCCTCATTTCTTACCGAGGTGTCGTAAAAGGCGACTAAGGCAAGTTGACGTCAGGCGGGCGGCCGGTCGTATAATACGTAGCCAAATCATGTGCCAACATGTTTATAACATGTTGTGCCGACCCCGCTTAGAGTGGGATAAGGGCAGGATGATGTTTACGTTACAGAAAATAATTAAATAAGATTTTGTATATTGATAATAATAATGGTAAAATAAATGCGTGATGCCATCAAGTAGAATTCCTTAAATATAAATATATATCTTTAAATATAAATATATACCTTTTGAGTATGTTAATCTTTGAAGAAACATCGTGGAGACTTTTGGAAATTTTCTCGGTACGAATTTTTTTTAAATAGAAGTAGTTTTACAATATTTTGACTTAAATCAGAGTATTCAATAAATCTTTTAATAATGAATTGGATAAGCAATTGAACTACTACATAAACAATTATAACTATATTATTTTATTGTAATGACTTAACACAATCGTGAATAAAGATAGTCATAGAACTCATATTGTGTAGCACAGGCATTAAATTTTAAAAGGGACTAACTTCCGGGTATCTTTATCGTTATGTTAAAAGCTAGTCACATTAAAATCTTCCATCAGAATTCTAAGATTTATAATTTGGTAGACCTTTAAGATATCTGCTTAGAAGTGTCTTGATAGTTTTCTTAGGAATCAAATCGACTGTTCGTCTCTTTTACAATGTGTAAAGTTACGTAGCCCTCACCGCGTGCCGAGACATCCAAACCACTTTATCAGCCTTTTGCTAAAAGCAATCTAAAACTACTTTCGCCCATATCTAAATTGCCTGAATTATTTAATTCCATCTGTGGAATTGATATATATATTTATATATATCAAAAATATCCACCTTTCCACAGATTTCCACCTTTCCTCTAAACAATCTTACTCTAATTTAGAAAATTCTAAATTACAGTAAGATTGTTAAAAGTAAAGTAAAGTATCGGCCTGTTACTATGTCCACTGCTGGGCTAAGGCCTCCTCCCTCCGTTTTTGGAAAGAAGGATTGGAGCTAAGACCTACCACGCTGCTCCAATGCGGATTGGTAGGTTACACATATCTCTAGAGTTCTCTAGAGATATGCAGGTTTCCTCACGATGTTTTCCTTCACCGAAAAGCGTGTGATAAATTGCAATTATCAATTAGACGCATAAGTTTTAATAGAAAAACTCATTGGTGCCTGCCCGGGGTTTGAACCCATGTCATCTTTAGAGAGTCGCACGGTCTCACCGCTAGGCTATCACAGCTTCTTCTTCTTATTTATATTGTTTAACAATTACTTGGAATGGACGGGCATTAAGAGCGCTCCCGAACTCTTCCATTTAGCTATAAATAGGAAGGCATATGCAGAGCTGACTGCCAACATTCACTAGTTGAAGAGGCACCTAAAGAAGAAGAACAATTACTTAGTGCATGCTGTGACAGGTTTATAAGTTGTAAAAGGTAATTTTTTTTTCTTATGTGTCAATTTTAATTACGTGTAAGTTATATATATAACAACAGCTGATTGTCCAAATAAGTAGACAAATAAATAAAACACTTATTAAAACTGTCTGTTATCTTATTATATGAAGGGCATGTTATAAAGTTTATCATAAAGTTTTAGATCGGCGTGTATAGAGACATACATACACTAGCAATAATACGACCACAAAACATAAAACATAAAACGGACCCGTGCGAAATTCTTAAGGCCGTGATCTATAGTAACCGACAATAACCTTAAAGTAAAAAAAATTGTAGCTCAGCTTCCTTGTTTTCCAGTTAATAAAATAATACATTGAGATTGATGAGCTATAAACAACAGGTGTATGGAAATTGTAATGAAGGCAATGTATTTACAATGGTTATACTTATGTTGATAAATTTTTGGCTTATGTGTTAATTAGCTCACGGCTAAAAATAACGTTTTAAGGATGTTTCATATGGTATAGGTTGGGAGTGCTTTTAAGAATTTCATGAAACTCAGAGCGAAACCAAAATATCGTTGTATGCAATCATTTTTAGACATGCAAGAATAAATGTAATGCGTACTTAAATATTATAAAAAATTTTTTGATTGCTTTGTGTATGTTTAAAGTAATTTATAATTTCGCCAATAAATCGAAATTTGTATGTTTTGTAATAAATGAATTATTACAAAACATACAAATTGCCGAAGTCACGGAACTGACGTATCTTAGACCTACCTAAATGTAGAGTACGTTAAAATTAAGTCATTATAAGTACCAATACACATTTAGTAATTTTTTAGTTCTATCAATAACCAGTGAAAGTATTGATTCTTTTCAGATAAAACGTTTTCTTTATATACAATAATATATGACTTAAATATAAACATAATAAATTAAATTGATAAACGTGTAATATTAATTTATTCAGCTTATTATGCTTAATATTCATTGTCAGTAAACGTTTAGTGTAAATAAACAAATATATCGATCAAGAACATTACGGCAAATAACTCTACAGCATAAACTTAAGAAATAATTAAACCGATGACATTATATTATTTGATTCGCTTAAGACTAATGTTTGATTTTTGATAAAATGATTACGCACGTGTGTTAACATGCTTCTTCTTATTATAAATATACGAAACGCGTATTTAATATGCAACTGTTGACATACGCCGTTCGCTCGAAAGTTCGTCTACAGGTACAACACTCAGGGCGAGCAGGTACCATGACCTTGGTACTTACACTGCGGATATTTGTTATTTTTCCATTTTTCCGCAACTTTTAACGAAATTAAAAATTATTATTGTGCAACACAAATCTATTGCAATCACTTAGAAACCTAACCGATGGTGCTTTCGTACGCAATCAGTCAACGATCACAAATTTTGCTCGATAGTATCATATATAAACAAATAATATTGTTAGAAAAAAATGAATTTATTGTGATTGTAGGTCATGCTGATTAGACGGTGTACGTCAAACGAAACCCACTTCCAAGTGAAGACGATAATGGATGTCGGGCGTTGAACGTTGTTATTGTGCTTTGTAGGGTAACATTAGTGTGATATGGAAGTCAGGTCTGCATCAAGTGCAGACTGCGGTCGAGGCCGGGAGTCCGGGAGTGGTGGTTGCCGATCGCATGCCACTCTCAGTGTAGAGTCGCGCGCCACAAGTGTTGCGCGCACGCATTGCTCTCTGCAGCCGACAAAACTCGCGCACTTATCGATCCATTCGCCTTATCGATACGCCTTCCGCCTTATTAATTATGTGGAATTCCTTTTAGTAATGATACATCTCGCGAACGTTTGCGATCGTACACGCAGTAAAAATTTGTGAAGGATGTATCAATAGTGTGGACGACGACAGACCGATCGGCACCGTCTCTAACTCGACCCATGTGCGTCAGTCCGGTATTGGTGTCCAAGGAGATAACGTGATGTGACAAGTATACGTATTAAAGTGGCAGTGGAATAGTTTTGTGAAAGTGTGCACCGAGCGTGAGTGAACAGACGGTTGCCGGCGCGGCCCCGGCCGGCGCCCTGTCACAATGTTGAATTGCACCGACTTGGAATGCATCCTGCACCACCATCATTATTATGCCCATCTACACCACATTCATCACTTACAAAATGCGCAGGATTCAGGTGAGACGATTAATACTACCGATGACCAAGAAATTATGCAGATTTTTCTGTAAAACAAACAATAGCTGTAAATACAATGAACTGTTTGTTTTTAAAATCAGACAGTGAATGCTATTGATAACAATACGACGCATATTACTTACTGATCCCGAGAATAGATCGTTAAATAAATCATGTTTCGATCGAATATATTATTAACAAAGCTTTTTGAAGGAATAATAATGCTTTGTATTCTCTTAATCAAGTTATGATATAAGTGATGGTGTAAACTGAAATGCGTATTGAGGTTGATGAGAACGAAAATTGCCTATCCAACATGCGTCTTTTATCAAGCTCAGACGTTCTCAGAGAAAACCGGCTGAATAATGCAAAATGCATGTAGGATTATTTATTAGCAACAGTTTTGTTCTCGAATATTTTTCTCCTTTTCCTTTACTTACACGTTATATTTATTGATCTCTCGGGTGTTAATAAACGGTTTTTGTCGGCGTTAATTCTCTGTCACGTAGAATTTTGCGAAGTACAAGGGTTATGACCTCCCGAAAGAAAAAAGATATTCACAAAAGTATTATTGTTTAAAAACAAACGTCAACATTTTTATTCAAAATGGAAAGAAATATAAGATTTGCACACATTTCTTTATACAGACATTTATTTCAACCTTGCTGTGTTTTAAAATTTATATATTGAGGGGTTAGGACAACTCTACAAGAAATCGTTGAACTCTCCTATCACAATATTTTACCTTTACATTAAACACGAATATTTAAATAAATTTTAAACTTTTGCTTTTGAGGAATTATAATTTTATTAAATTCAAAACAACTTTTTATAATTTATTATCAAGCGATTGATAGGTTTAGCATCAAGCCATGACTTGATTATAATTTGTGTAAATTTTAACAATCGCACCTTGTTTTGGCCAATTCAGTTAATAAAAAAGTGATTACATTATTGTTACGCATTTAAAAGTCATCAAATTCTTGAATATTGAATGTCCATATGTCATTACCATATCTAAATTAATATCAAATATTGCCCCTAATGGTCTAACTTGCTGTTAATTTCTCGTCTGCATTTTGGAAAAGATGGCACACTAGATTGACAAGTTTCATATTTTTAAAGCCTGTGTTATTAAAAATTCTTTGCTAATTAATAATTCTAACGAAGGTTTGTAAGACAGAGTTAAAGAGGACTATTAAAGCTCCGTTTTAATTAGTAGAATTAATTCTTAATATTTCAATTTTCTTTACTTCTGTAATAAGTTCTATATTCGGATATGTGGATTTAAAAATTAAGTTGAAACGGGTGAATGGTATATAAAATGAAATGTTTATGCTAAGTCAGGCTTGAAAACTATTTTGTTTGAGTTTTGTTTGTTTGATTGTCGTTTAATATTAACATATACCCAAAGTTGAAGGCCGCTTCGCTTAATGGCCATTGCTTAAAGATTTCTTGAATAAGATTACCATAATTCAGTAATTGATTAAGCCAGCATTCATTATATTGTATGTTTTGTGCCGTTAAAAGAAATTTTGTGTATCTATCATTGGGTACCTTTATACATTCAAGTAAATTTAGGGTAAAAAAAAATAGAATTTAAATCACTATACCCTATTCTTAACCTCTTACCGTTTTGTCTATAGATACATTACGTCCGTGCAACCTTTGCAGTGTTCTGTAATCTGAGATGTTTTCTCATAAATTTGTGACAGTTTGTTAACAGACAAATAAGGTCTGTTTTAGGGTTTTTAATTCCAGATGTCCAGAAAAATGTAGCTACCAATAGAAAACAGAACAAATAATAGGGATGTGACTTGGAGTAAAAAAAAGGGCTTAATAAATAATCAATTTGTCTCCGTTCAAATGAAATCGATTTCTAAAAATCTATTAACCCAAATCTAAAAATTCGATTATTAATAATAAGATTTTTCCTGACTATTTTAAAAGTTGCTTTTTTATCATATAAATAATTACAATTATGACTAATTAAAATAGACAAGTACGAATAAAAAATAAGTTTGCGAAATTCGATTAACGTTATATACGTTCGGCTATATTGATTTCTTACAACAACGCATATATTGATATTAAAGTAAAAACAAAAAAAAAGAGAGAAAAAAGAAACAGAGGTTAGCAAATATATTCTAAAAATTCAAATATGTTTTAAAAATCGATTCATGATGTTTAGAGAATTGATTATAATTATAAAATAATTGATTAATATAAAAATCAATAATTCTTTCACATATTTAATCAATAATCGACTCGAAATAGTATATTTCTACCTAATTAAGATAATAACTTTGCGCTGTACAGGCCATAAAGAAAGATAATAATAACAGTAAGATATTAACTTCCAGAGTGTATTTGTCTGATCATTATGATTGTGTAAGTGAAATTGCAGTGAACATAAACAAAACATCAAAATTGAAAAAAGTGATACATTTATTGGGAGCACGAAACAATATGCTAATTCTGAGAAAGGTTTATGATTGCGTTTATTGGGCCAATGTTGTCAATGACTTTTTAAAGAAAGTGGATTGTTATAACTTAAAAATATATTGTTTGTGCTATTAAACTTATACCAATAATATCAAACCATAAACCGTTCTCTTTTTTGTTCTGGTTAATTCATTCTTTTGTGTCATTAAACAAACTAATAAATATACAGAAATAATTAGCATGTTCTTTAAAATAAATTGGCTTATAGATTAGCAGAAGCATAATGGAATGCTCATCTTATTGTTTAATTAAAATATTTTCTCGCGTGAACGTTGCTAACTAGTCAAAGAAGAATAGAGATCGTTTACTTTCGAAGTTAGTTTCATCTATTGTCATTATATTTATATAGTCGTGAATTTTTATATATTACTACGTAATGATAGTTCTTACTACTCGTCATTATGGATATTAATGAATGGAATGATATATTTGTCGTAACATTAAAATATCAATCGTATCCCGTGTGGTATCCGGTCGAGTAGAATAGACCACCTTCATTTCTTACCGAGATGTCGTAAAAGGCGACTAAGGTAAGTTGACGCCAGGATGGCGGCCGGTCGTAAAATACCTAGCTAAATCACATCACAACATATTTTGAACATGTTGTGCCGGCCCCACTTAGAGTGGGATAAGGGCAGGAAATGATGATGATGATCGTTTTTTTTTCTTGTCATATACTGTTTAAAATACCTTCCGTTTGTTAAATTACTCGGTACTGTTTTAACATTACCTTGTGTGGTTTTATACCAAATGTTTAAGGCATCAAATATTACACTGTACCTAATATTATGCTTTATGAGAGCATTAATTACTACTCTTTTTTTAAAGTCAATCGATAATCGATGATTTTGTCGATTGTCAGCAGAATGATTTATTCAGTGACTTTACATTTATAGTGTTAAAAGAATCTGTCATTTCCTTTAGTGCGTTTTATGTGGTTAGAGCACACTTTCTCTGTTTGGACATTGATAATTAAAAAATTCTTACTAATTAGGTACGATTAATAAATCTCATGTCCATAATTAGGAGATAGAGTGCAAGCCAAAAATCATACAAGCATTTCGTCAAACATTCGTATATATCTTATTAACTTTAGTAAGCCTCCAAAAGCAGCTTAAATGATATGATAAATATTTATATATATATTTTTTCCAGTTTTAAGTGGTACGCGGTAATTGTTTCTGTACCACTGCCGAGAATCGCCCAACTTGTGGCCAAACTCGTCACAAGGCAGGGGTGACGGCTTCTGCTTAGAGATACGTCCACCGCCACCACGCTATATAATATCTGGATACGAACGTCTGTATTGACAGTCCGTAGAACACGGTCTTCGGAAGCCACTCCTCTCTATAAATATCATAAACAGAGGGCAGTGACACTCATGCCCCGCTATAGCTATAATATGAATGTCAAGGGACCATTTGTGTAAATATTACACAGATGAGTTTTCATCTTAAGCAAATCTGTCATAGCGATTCAACTAACTCGTACTATCTAGTTTATTAATAGCTCCATTTACACACTCCACGAGATAAAATTTCATATTCGAAAATTTGAAATTTAGCGTAATATACTACACTATTAAAATTATATTAGATAATATACATATATCAGGGATATATCTGCTAGGGATTACTTTATTTTATTTTGGAATTACTTTTGGTCTTACTATTCGCTTTTTTGAAATTGAATTTGAGTGAATTAAAATGAAGAGATTATGTCATAATAGATCTATTAAACTTTCTACTTAACAGTTGTGTGTGTTATCCACATACTCCACTAATCTACTAAGAACGATCGGGATAAGTTCGTTTAGTGTCCTAAAAGACACTGTGTTTTCATGTCCTAAAAGAGCACAAAGATTTATGAACATCATACGTTGAAAGTAAGATTTTTTAGAATAGTATACTATAGCCCAGCTGTGTAAATAAAAAATTAAACAGTAGTTAAAGAAGTCCTGTTTTCTTTGAATGCTTTAATACAACGTATCGAAAATTGTAAATATTGCAAAAATGCGTAACATTCTCCGAACCACAAATTAATTGCATTGTTGTTCGTTCTTTATTTACACACGGTTGGATATTATCAGAGTTCCGTTAAATGTATTTTTCAAAGTAACGTGATTAGGTAACCATTTTGTTTGCCCTTTATTTTATATCTTTTGCAAATTTTCAAAGGTTCAGTACTTTTGACGAATCTTAAATATCACTATAACCACTGTCGTGAAATTACAGTTTTTATCGATAGTAACATATCCATAAAAACTGTCCATCCATCCATAATTTCAGAAAAATTGAGCACTCAAGTTTTCTGCAGTTATCTTCGAGTAAGAAAGAAAGCTAGAAAGTTTGCTTGTTATTTCTGTTAATTCTAGCTACCTGAGCTCGAGCTCGATACAGAAATCGGAAGAAGTTATGACGAAAGCCAAGCAAATATACTGGATGTCTCACTACTGCAGGACACACGAAGACTTAACCTGGTTAATACCTTAACTCTTAAAGTTAAGTAACCTTATGTACACTAACTTAACTGTCTGATCATCAACAAAATGTAACAACTGGATAATTAAAGCAAAGGGCCCTCATAAGGTTACCACGGCCTTAAGGAGGTCTTAAAGCCCATACTGTCACAATATTAAAAAATATTCATAACTATAACGCAATCTTTATGTTTCGGTATTTTGCATAAATTACTTATATAGTTTATAATCCATAAATTTAATAAAACAATTAATAGCAGTATCTAAGTTTCTTAGAATATAAATTTTTTTCTGACGATATTTCTTAATTACCGTTTACCAATGTGCTGTCTAATAGACGGACATAATCGTAATATAAAGAAATTACAAATCTTGGTATTAAATATTACGTCATTCTTTCGTTTTACTTAACCAGACTTCATTAGTAATTGCCAGCGCTTACAGGTTCGTTAAGTAATATGCCGAAAGATGTAGAGCTGCATTTTTAAATTTTATTCATTTCAAGGAATTTAATTTGGACTCTTCATTTATGTAATGTATTTCGTGCGAGATATATATTTTCCTAATAAACCACAATTTCTAGTTAAATTAAATAATGTTTATTTACATGCAAAATATTCCTAATGCAATTGTTACAAAGATGATATTACGTTATAAATGCATTTTCTAAGTTATTAAAGTTTAAGACATTCGAGGCAACCGCAACGAAATTTACTGACAAATAATACGCGGAGATTCCATTAGGAACATCTTCATAACAACAGACTGATACCCTACAGAACAGACAGATGTATATCCAGAGGTTTTAACTAGTTTTTGTTTACGCCTTTGAAATATACATTTTGTTGGGGTAACACGCCAAACTCAACCAGTACCTAGTAGTACCTAAGAAAATGAAATTTACAAGCAACAGTATATTTATTTTTGAACGTATTGTTTTAATAGCTTTGTTTAATAGTTTTAATACTAAACTGTCTAAGTTATACGCTGTTTATAAACGATAACATCTTGAAATAAATATAAGTTTTATCCTGATTAATGAATTTGTCATTTATGAGGTCTATGTGTTTATGAATCGTCAGATTATATTGTTACAATCGATGCAATTATGTCAAAAAAGAATAAATAAGTTAAGTAATGCCCTGTTACTATCCCACTGCTGGGCGTAGGCTCTCCCTTTCTGGAGAGAAGGGTTAGAGCTAAACCCTACCACGCTGCTCCAATGCGTATTGATAGCTTACACATATACATATCCCCAGTATTTTCTAGAGATATGCTGGTTTCCTCACAAAGTTTTCCTCCGAGAAGCGTGTGCTAAATTCTAATTGTCAATTAGACACATAACTTTTATTAAAAAAAACTCATTGATGTCTGCTTGGGTGGATGCCTGGATAGGTTTTAAACTCGCGACCCTCTCAAAAAAGTCGCACGGTCTCACCGCTGGGCTATCACAGCTTAATAAATAACATAAATAAGTATTCAGCTTTAATTATAAATTTATCGTTGCGTTAATCGATATTATTCACGAGTTGGACTGGCAATATCTTAGCCAGCACGATGGTTATTCAAATCGGAGTTATCTGCCTACTCGTTAGCTCATCATTTAATATTCATGCATTTATTATTCATATAAACTTATTTATTTCTTACATACTTGTCTTGAGATGAAGAAGAGCCGGTTCACTTATCACATACTATAATTAAGTTTCAATTAAAGATCAATAATCTATTCTTAACAAAGCTAATCTTAGCTTCATGAAATCCTGTTGATTACAAACAGAATGAAATTAAAATTATTGCAATGCGATTTCAAGGTGTTATGCTAATTGAGAAGTCTAGATGTAAGAATAGTTAAATAAATTCTCACACGGAAAGAAATACTTGGCCATTTCTGGGTGTAGCAAGAATGCATTGTCGATTAGACCAATAAGTCATGTCGCTTAATGAATGTAAGAAATGTTCTTATGAACGTAGAATGTACTAAAATAATACTGCGCCTATATGACCGCAACATTTCGCGAAAAACCATCATCCTTCTGGTACGTAAACTCGTGTTCTCCAATTTTCTGTATGCTTCTGAGACATGGACTATCAAATCTGCTGACAGGAAACACATTGATTCCTTTGAGATGTGTGTGGTGTTTGAATGCTGGGCGTATCTTGGACTGAGCACCGTACCAATGCATCGATACTAAAAGATATAGGAGTGACTAGCGGGCTTTCGACTATGTGTTTCCGTAGAGTTCTGCAATTCTTCGGACATATTGCTAGGAAGACTGGAGTCAACCTTGAAAACTAATAATCACTGGTTCGGTGGATGGAAAAAGAGAAACAGGTTGCAGTCCAACGCGATGGTACGACCAGATAACCAAGTCGCTTTCCTTCCAAGTCCACGAAGCCTTAGAAGTCACAGAAGATCGCAAGATCTGAAAGTCAAATATCCACGACAAAGTGATCTGTGAAAGAGGTCAGAGGAACCTTACCACTGAGAAAAACGACGCGAGGAGGATATATAAAAGCAAATATTTATGAATAACTACTTACGCTAAGCTTTGAAAACCCAGCGTTGAGACCATACGAATCTTTGAAGGGATCATGGTTTCAAACCCCGGGCAGGCCAATATTTTTTTCTGTTAATACTTATGTCTATAATTGACATTTGCTATTTCTTACAGACTTCGGTGAAGTAAAACATCGTGCAACTAGCTAGCATAACTCTGGAGAATTCTGGTTTTATATATTAATTACCAATTTGCAGTGAATCAGCTTGGTAGGTTGCCAATAAAGGATAAAAATAATATTTAGTTAAATTTATAAAAAAATGCATATTTTTACACAAATTAAATTATAATCTTCATTTCTTATAGTAAGTACTACATACTTGTTCTCATTATTTTTGTGCTGATTAGCAAATGGCCATCGGTCATTTGTTAGTAGTATTAAATGTTTACAGCAATTTTATTTTATTCAAATTTTCAATTAATAAATCAAAAAATAATTTAAGATACTTATGAAAAAATATATGAATTTAGCGGGACATAGCGGGAATTAAAAGAGAAAGATTCTCTTTTATAATCGACACATCCATCTTAATTTAGATGCCTATTACCTAACTAGCTATTTGTCGCGGTTAGTACCGCGAGGTGCAGCCAGTATTTTATAAATGTATAGACTAATAGCATTTATAATTAAAAGTTGTACTAATTATTGCTTTATCAAATCCGAACCGATAAAAACAATAAAATAGGCTGTACCGTTAAACATAACGGTTACACAGATTTGATTGGATAGACGGAAAGTTGTTTGTTTGCTGTGGTTGATAAATGTATCGAAACAATACATCGTGTTTGCCTTGAAATATATGTATGTTAAATACAACGTATACAACATATAATTTTTCATTTAATTATTGTATTGTTATATGAATTAATGTTTCTTCTTCTTCTTCAGCCGATGGACGTCCACTGCTGGACATAGGCCTCTTCATGGGATCGCCACACCACACGATCTTGCGCTGCCTGGATCCAGTGGCTCCCTGCGACCTTTTTGAGGTCGTCTGTCCACCTCGTAGGGGGTCTACCGACGCTGCGCTTTCCGGTGCGGGGTCGCCATTCCAGCACCTTAAGACCCCAGCGCCCATCGGTTCTCCGCACTATGTGCCCCGCCCAGCGCCACTTCAGCTTCGCGACCCGCTGAGCTATGTCGGTGACTCTAGTTCTTCTACGGATCTCCTCATTCCTGATTTGATCTCGTAGAGACACTCCGAGCATAGCTCGCTCCATCGCCCGCTGAGCGACTCTGAGCTTTCTTATAAGGCCCATAGTGAGCGACCACGTTTCAGATCCGTAGGTCATCGCTGGCAACACGCACTGTTCGAAGACCCTGGTCTTCAGACACTGAGGTATTTCGGACGTAAAGATCTCGCGTAGCTTCCCGAACGCTGCCCATCCGAGTTGGATTCGGCGGCTAACCTCTTTCTCGAAATTGGACCTACCCAGCTGGACTGTATGTCCCAGGTATATGTACTCGTCTACAATTTCGAGTGCAGAGTTCTCAACGATGACCGGGTGGAGCGGAACATGTGAGTTTGACATGATTTTTGTCTTACTCATGTTCATTTTAAGGCCCACCTGCTGAGATACTCTGCTGAGGTCGTCGAGCATTGCGTTAAGGTCCTCCAGACAACCTGCCATAACGACTATGTCGTCGGCAAATCTAAGGTGAGTGATGTACTCGCCGTTGATGTTGGTGCCGTATCCGTTCCAATCCAAAAGCTTAAAGACATCTTCCAATGCAGCGGTAAACAGCTTCGGGGAGATGACATCTCCCTGTCGCACACCTCGCCGCATTTGGATTGGTCTCGTAGTTTTGTCTTGGATACGGACAGACATTGTGGCGTTTTCATACAAACACTTCAACACTTGGACGTACCGATAGTCGATTCGGCATCTCTGGAGCGAACTTAACACAGCCCATGTTTCCACCGAATCAAAGGCCTTCTCATAGTCCACAAACGCCAAGCAAAGTGGCAGGTTATACTCCTCGGTTTTCTGTATAACCTGCCGCAGCGTGAATATGTGGTCTATGGTACTATACCCTTTTCGGAAACCGGCTTGTTCGGGAGGCTGGAAGTCGTCAAACCTACGAGCGAGACGATTCGTTATGACTCTCGAGAACAACTTATAAACATGATTCAGCAGCGCGATGGGTCTATAATTCTTCAATAAGGTGTTATCACCTTTCTTGAAGAAGAGAACCACCACGCCCCTGTACCATGCTTCCGGCATAGTGCCTTCGTGAATGACGGAATTGAACAATCGCTGAAGGATTTTAAGTATCGGTTTACCACCCGCCTTCAGGAGTTCGGTAGTGATTCCGTCATCACCTGGAGCCTTGTTGTTCTTAAGTTGTTTGAGAGCCATACTAATCTCGTATAGGCTGACGTCCGGGATATCTTCGGTATAGTGTCGGGTCAACTTGGCTCTTGGGTCTTTTGCCAAATTGACAACAGGCTGTCGTGTTGAGGTGTATAACTGCCCATAGAACCTCTCAACCTCTCTCAAAATCGCAGGACGAGATGAAATGATGCTACCAGTATCGGTCTTCAATCGCGTTAACTGTCTCTGCCCAATAGACAGATCTCTTGCGAACACTTTTGAGCCCCTGTTACGCTCAATAGTACCTCGAATGTATTCGGTGTTGAAGTGTCGCAGGTCGCATTTCTGCGCCTTAGAAATCTGTCTATTGATCAGACGGTAGCGTGTCGCGTCTACAGAAGACTGTAGCCTCATTTCGTTCCTCTCATCCATGAGTTTGAGAGTCTGGGTCGAGAATTTACTGGTTCTCTTACGGTGTGTCTTATAAAATTTGGACCCCACCGTATGGACAGTTTCCACCAGCCTGTTGTTTACATCGTCCACAGTAGCGCAGTCAGCTAGGCAGTCAAAACGATTCATCAGCTCGAGTTGGAAGTTCTCGGGGTTTTGGATATGAGCTCGAGTTGGTCGGAGCGTAGACTTCGCCAGTCTGGATCTTTCCAGCTGTACGCATATATCCAATGTGCCTCTTACTAGACGGTGATCGCTCCCGGTTTTCACAGTATTGATCACAGAGACATCATTGAATATATGACGCCTGGTCGACATGATGAAGTCAATCTCGTTTCTCGTGGAACCGTCGGGACTTATCCAGGTCCATTTTCGATGCGGCCGTTTCTTGAAGAAAGAATTCATCATATAGAGGTCCTCTCTCTCCAAGAAATCGGCCAGCATCTGGCCCCTGTGGTTCCGTTGCCCGTATCCAAATTGCCCTACTCTCACCTCTGTGCCGCTTCGCCTGCCCAGTTTTGCGTTGAAATCCCCCATAACAACAGTGTAGAAGGTTTTGGAGGCATGCATGGCTCTAGATAAATCCTCATACATGGCCTCTACCTCCTCGTCTGGATGTGCCGATGTCGGTGCGTAGACCTGTATGACCTTCAGCGAATACCGTTTGGTAATTCTGAGTATAAGGAACGCGACCCTGCTCGACATACTCTCGACTTGAACAATGTTGTTGACAAGGGACTTGTGGACGAGAAACCCGATACCACCCTGGGACTGTTGTTCTCCCTCCCGGTAGTAAAGCAAGTTGCCGGATTTTAGGATCATCGTATCCTCCCCCTCTCTTCGGACTTCAGATAATCCTATCACGTCCCACCGCAACTTGCTTACTGTTTCTTCCAGCTCGAGTATCTTTTCGTCTTCCCTCAAAGTGCGTGCGTTGTACGTTGCCAGGTCCAGTCGTCGGGGTTGGCAGCGGAATCTCTTCCGGAGATTCTTAACACCCCCTGCCCCACCGTTACCCGAACCGCTGCCAGAGTTGGGAATAGCGGGGCTGCCGGGAACTAGGGGCTGTGGCTTATTATTTTTATGCATGAAGGGTATTGCCAATAATCACCACGCTTGGCATGCGGGTTGGTGATCGCAGTGCTGACCGTTTTGCACCGACAGTGCTGCTGCCCACTGTCGGTCTGGTATTTAGGTCAGCAAAATGGAATGGTTATACCGCCATTTATCGGTCGCCAGAGCCTCGTCGGTTGATCTGCAGGGTGCACCGCGTGCAGGTGAGGTTGACAATTGAGGAGACTGACTGGGACGAGCCTCCCCCTTACACCCCATTTAACTTTATTGTTTTCGTCTTCGTTCCGAATTTCTATTATAATGGTCAATTTTTATCCTACTTGCAGAGAGAACTCAGTGCCAATTTTAGAATTTTGACTAAGTAGCGTTCGTTTACTAGTGGTTATAAATAAGCATGATAAATTGCAAGGAAGTGAGTTCATATGAGATTTAGCCGGCATGACCGAGTCAATTGTAGCAGTTACGAATTAGATTAGAGTTCAGGCGCACTTGACCCTGCCTATGAATTCATCAAGTCATTGTTGAGTCGACGTGGGAGGAACACGTTAGCAGCAACCTGAGTTATTGTATAGATGTTTTTTTGCATTTCTATTCATAAGACTTGATTACGTCGCAATTTTTTAGTTTAGTTATTATTTTACTTCAAGGAAATCTCATGTTTAATATCAAACATATTCGATGACTTTATTTACGTACTATTTATATTCCAATAAGCTTACAGCATTATTGTTGTAGTAAAAAAAAAACTTAAGAGAGTGGTTTGAACATGTTAGCTTTGATCGGAACAGTGATAATTAATTTTATAACTTCAATAAAGTATTTTATTAATAATTGATTCATTGTATATTGATTTCGAACTAGTGATAGCTCAGCGATGAGACCGTGATGACTTTCTAGAGACGATCATGGATTCAAACGCCGGGCAGGCACCAATGTTAGTCAATTTTTCTATTAAAACTTGTGTCTAATCGATAATTGCAATTATCACACGCTTTTCGGTTAAGGAAAAGATCTTGAGGAAACCTGTATATCTCCTATAACCTGTATACGTGTAACCTAGTAGGAACAGTAGTAGTAAGGTCATTACTTTACCTTTACTTTTTATATTGGTTTCATAGCAGATAAGTTTTCAAATAATTTTTCACGAAATGGTAATTATAACAAAAAAAGATGTTGCCTTTTATCTAAAATAAACGTAATAGTTGTAATTTTGCCACAAAAAAAGGCTTAAAACATCTGACAAATAAAAGACTTTAAAAGTTGACCAGTTAACTCCATTGATGCACAAAGATTGGTAAGGGCATTACATCTGTTTGTAATTATTGCTAATGTTATTCGATATTACTCATTATTTCATAGTACTTGGTTCAAATGAAGGAAAAATCTATTTGTAGAATATGTCTGTTGGGTCTATGATTTTATATATATCTTGAATCAATTAATATTATAAATGCGAATGTTTGTCTGTCTACTATGCTTTCACGGTTTAACCGCTGAATAGTTATAAAATTTGTGACAATTAAAGCATTTAGCATTTCTTAAAAACATTTTAGCCGTAGAGACACTATTCGGCTAAAATGTTTTTCCTCCAGCAACCGAAAAAAACATAAGAGTACTTTAGCAATAAAATTGACGGAAACAAACGGATTCGTTTTCGAATGTATTTTTCCGCAATCAAATGTTTATAGAGCCCATACGTCCTTGAACTTCGTTTATAACACTTTGATTATGCAATAATGGCTATATTTTTGTATTTTAATTTGAATATTTATAGTCGTTTTATAATTGATATTTGTGTCTAGTTTTATCCTCGCTGTTCTAGAATTAAGGATTTGAAGTCTCCATGTGCATGATATAGAATGTTTAATGAACAAAATTTTCATATAAAACTTATAGACATAAATTACAAAAAATATGACTACAGCGTAAGTAATTATTCTATATTAGAAAAAACTAAAAAAAAATATTTAGCTGGATTGTAAAATCAACTTATTTATTTTTTCGCCCCTTAGTGAAAAGTTAAAAGAAATAGCCATACTTACTGTAGCGTCGCAATAGTAATATTTTATTCGTAGGGAAAAATATCCATATGTCATCATTCTCCTGCCCTTATCCCACTATAAGTGGGGTCGGCACATCATGTTACAAACATGTTGTCACATGTTTCGGCTACGTATTTTACGACCGGCCGCCTGCCTGACGTCAACTTACCTTAGTCGTCTTTTATGACACCTCGGTAAGAAATGAGGGTGGTCTATTCTATGCAGCCAGAGACCACCGGCGAGGAAAAATATCCATTATGTGTAAGACGGAATTTGATGTATATTATAAACATACAAGAGGTCACAATAGGCTTGTGACTCCTGTGTCGCGACAGCGTTAGCAACTCATTCGTTGCAACGTATTCGCTTTTACAATAAAATTCCGCAATCCATACTAGACCAGTCTACAGAAAGGTTTAAATCAAATGTAAGAGATGCGCTTATATGTAAAGCATATTACAGAATTGAAGATTATTTGGATCATAAAAATGCCTAAAAATACTCCACGACGCCACGACTCCACAGCTTTGCGATTTTGTCGTGGAGTCTATCTCCTGATGATGCTTTGGTTACGGGGCGAAACGATAGTTGAGTTTGTGATAGTGAACGTGTGTGTTATTATAAGTGCTTGTGTATTGTGTTGGCAGTGGTGGAGGTTTGTGCATGTGTTTTTACGAATCCTGCATTTATCAGTTATGAAAAAACGGATAGTCCACTATATATTTGGCACTATATATATTTTCTATTTACTGTATCGCGGATTATAGCACAATAAGTTTTAGTATTACTTTTGAATTACAGAAAAAAGATTATTATTCAATATTAAATCATCTTCGTTGTAGTTAATAGTTAGTGTTTTAAAAATTAATAACTATTCATGATTTTCTTCCGCTTACACAAATCTAAGTACTCTTCAGACATTCTCATATCTTCACTGACGACTCGTGGATTTTATAACACTCAAAGATAAAGATCAAAACTTTACGTAGTTTCTCGAATGCTCCAACTCATTGAATCCGGCGATTAACCTCTTTCTCGAAATTGGATCTATCAAGCTGAACCGTTTAGGTGCCGACTTCCTAACGATGACTGGGTGGAACGGAAGAGGAGCATTAAACATTTTCTTTTATCATCTCTTTTAATATCGTTCTATTGATACGGAACAAAGTGTAACTTATTATTAAGCCTGCTGTTTGTTTCCCATTTTTCTCTACGCTTGTGAGACGTGCACGCAGCAGTAAAATAAGAGAAAACGGATTGACGCTTTCGACATGTTGGAGAAGGTTGCTCGAAGTTTCATGGCCTGAGTTTAGAGCTACCGAGTCCATCCTTCGAGAACTCGGCATCGAGCAGCGTCTATCCTCCATCGTTCAAGGTCGTATTCTCACTTTTTTCGGACACGTATCTCGTCAGGGAGATGCCTCTGTAGTGTACCTTGTAGTGCAGCGGAATATCAAAGGCAAGACCGCGCGGCAGATCACCGATGCGATGAACGGACCAAGTGAAGATTGCTTTTGATGGCCTTCTTCATAAATGCACCAGAAAGGCGTCGAATTGTCAAGCATGCTACCAACCCTCAATTGAAGACCACAACCGCTTTGGCAAGAGTGTAGCGACCAAGAAGAAGACTTTTTGTTAATATTGCTATTGTTAGGGATTAGATACTCCTAATAGTCAAAGGGTGGTTGCATGATACCGCTATGATTAACAACGGAAACAGAAATTAGAACAACGAGCAAATCCTCATTTGATTGTTGAACATGATTCGTTTAAAAGAATTCACAATAATAAAAAAAGACTCTAGAAAAATTTTAGGTGTAAAGAGGAAAAACATGACAATCGTATACACAGATAATAATTCGGAATCTCAAATCCTTACAGCGTCAAATAAAATTAAAAAAATATTGAAGTATTGTCACTGTGCCTATTTATTTGCTAAATATTTAGTTTAAAGAATTTTACTGAGGTTATTCTTAATAAACCTTCAAATATATTGTTTTTAGTTCGTTTTATTTGTAACCTAGGCATGGGGCTGAATGCAGTTATAATACTCTGAACGTATTTACGTATAAGCACATGGAAACAATTGCGTGTAAATGCTCGTATCATAAAATATAAAGTTATATATATTTTGTCTACGAAGTGAACGCTTCTAAAGGCCATTGAAGAATGCTAATTTGAACCATAAACGAGAGCCAGCTAAATATATTTGTATGACCGTTAAAGTAGCTGTTCTGATTTCCCGTTCCTTGTGTGTATACTATACATTACTATGATAAGCAGTAAGGACAAGTATTTTGTCCATTCTAATTTGCTTATTGAAATGTCTTTGAACGGACTATTTAGTTAAGATTCTATTTGTTACATTACCTATATTGTTTGTGTCAAACTTATTGATGTTTTTGCCAAGAGTTATTATACTATAATAGGCGAGTAAGACCTGTAAGGAAGGGTGTCGCAACAAATAATGAGAGGGAAGATGGAATTCATATACTTATCTCCCTCTTACGTCTCTCTATGTCTTTCAAAAAGATGAATACAGATTAATACAATTATCATTTGCCTAAATGGTTGACTGAATTATCAAGCTATTTTGTTTTTTTTTTTTAAAGACTTCTTTAATAGTTTCTTTATTTTTATTACACTAAAAACCTTTCTCTCTCGAAACAAATCTATTCATTTTTTTAGATTTTTTAATGAATGTAAATTAAAACACATTATAAGAAAGATTAATATACGTAGTCTTTATTAATTATATTTTATTATAATAGGTGGCCTTAAATACATAATTTCACTTGATAAAAATGCTCATTCCAAACATTCACGAAATAGAAATTAAACTTGTTCCGATTCAATGTAATTTAATGCAGTTGCATTAAATTACATTAAATCAGTGCATATGCATGGGAATCATTATAATTATTAATTATTTAAATATACTGATAAAAGTTATACTTTGTAAAAAAAAACAAGATTCTAGAGGCTTCCTTCCATCAGATACTTTCATATAACGTTTAGACTAGATTTTTTTTAACCTAATAATTAATAATCCTTACTAATATTATTAATGAAAAAGTTTGTCTGTTACACTTTCACGGCAAATCCGCTGGATCAATATTGATGAAATTTAGGTAAAATTTCGCTAGTTTTTAAAATGCTGAAACTGATTTTGATTAAATATGTATGTAACACTACTTCTCATTTAAGGTTTTTATACTAATTTCGAAAACAGATAACAAAATATTGTAACTTTATTTTTTGCTAACTTTGGAATGTGTGTAAGCCCTTATCATCCATCAACTATCTAATGTGGATCATGGAAACGCGTGATACAATTGACTTAAAATACGTAAATTAATTGCTTATTAAGTTGTGAAACCTTGATGTTCAGAGTTTTGCTATGAATTCAACTATTCATAATTTCCATATTTTATTATTTTGTATACATGAACGCTTTCGCGGAATGCGCAGAACCGGTGGCCGCTGTGGCCTTAAAGTGGTATTCCCGTAAAGCTAGAAAACGGAGCGACGGTATATCCCCTACGAGGTGGACTGACAAGATCCAAGCGGCACAAGCAGGCTTACCATGAACTCTAATTGTTACTCAATTGAAGACGTAAACGAAATTGTTTTGCATTTTCATACCATGACGTCTTAAAGACGCATACTGTAAAGTCGTTGCCTAATGAGCGTTCGGAATGCGTCCTAAAACATTTGAGTAAAAGAGACAGAGTTATCTATATTTCACAAAAAAAGCTTTGTCCTTTTCAAACATTACGACCCCGATGCAATTCACACTTCATGGTACGAAAAGAGAGCGGTTGAGTTTAGGGATTGACTTTGAATTGAATCGAAAGTTCATGCTAGACCTACTGATCGTATGATGTGAAGATCTCTTGAAGTGTATTCTGTCCAATAGTGTACGACAATTGGGTGAAAAATAAGAAGAACGCTTGCACTCGATCACTCTGTCTAATGAGGTATTTACTACATCTGTTTTAAACAAGTGCTTTTCTTTTTATGACTGAATAAGTATATATGTATTACTAATAATTACTACAGTAATTCCTTTACGGTTCATCATCCTCCTGCCCTTATCCCACTCAAGTGGGGTCGGCACAACATGTTACACACAAGTTGTCACATGATTTGGCTACGTATTTTTCGACCTACCGCCTGCCTGACGTCAACTTACCTTAGTCGTATTTTACAACACCTCGGTAAGAAGAGGGTGGTCTTTTCTACTTAACCGGATGCTACACGGTGGGTCAACTTACCTTAGTCGCCTGTTACGACACCTTGGTAAGAAATGAGGGTGGTTTATTCTACTCAACCGAATACCACACGGCTTTAATTCCTTTACGGTTATGACTGTAAAACTATGGAACTGTCTACCTGGTTATATCCGATATTCTAAATCACTTGCAATTTTTAAAAGTCGTTTATATAATTTTTTTTCCGTTTGTTTGTAATCTCTTTATTGCACAAATTGAAATTAATATTAACTTCTTAAAAGTATATCTATGTTTATGGTCTATTTTTTATGGTTATTTTTATAATAACTTATTTTATATATATTTACTTATTAAATTTTATCTTCACATATTCTTTTGCTATAATCCGTTCACCAAAGGTTTTCTGGAAGACATCGCTTACAGCAATAAGAGTGGCTTTGTACTGCCTAGATTTTTCCTTCAACCAACTATTTACATGTTTTTGTACAAAAAGTACTAAATCTATCTATATCTATTATAAAATAAAGTCCCAGAAAGCTGTCTGTATGTAATCGATTTTGTCAAAATCTACTGAACGGATTTTTGTACGGTTTTCACCAATACTTCCGGATGGTTTAGGTAAATACTGGTAATATTGGTATTATGTAAATTGTGTCGAAGAGATCGAGTATTTGTTAAAAAACTTGGTTCAAAAAGTATCAGATCAGTCTGTAAGATTAACTTTTAAAGAATATAATACATTTATATTCTTTACAATTTAAGAGTCCAGTAATGTGATAACAATAATTATTGTATTGTAGCGTATCAGGATTATCATCAACTAGCTGTGCCAGCGGCTTCGCCCGCGTGGAAATCTGCGTGTCACAATTTCTTTCTAGAATTCAAATTTTAAACGTAAAAGTAGTTATTGTGATTATCTTAATAAGAGATAGAGACATACTATCGCGGACTTTTTTGTAGTAGTTTTATAGATCTACAATTCTCTAGTACATTACTTTAGCGTATCTCTGCTGATTTACGCAGCGCACGTGACTTTAGCTCCCAGCAAGTTTTTTAGCAACTGCGCGATCTCTTCAACACAATTTACATAATACCGATATGTAATATTTACCTAAACTATCCGGAAGTATTGCACAATCTTTTAGTGAAAACCGTACAAAGATCCGTTCAGTAGATTTTGAGAAAATCAATTACATACAGACAGACAACTTTGTGGGTCTTTGTTTTATAATAAGTATAGATATTGGCTAGGTTATTATTAACATTTATACCTTTTTACCGGAAGGCGGAATTCAATGTAAATGACAAGTAATATACATACAAAACTTTGTAATAATTATTAAAATGTATATTAATTATGTTATCTGTATTAACATTTACTTAACATGTTATTGACTATATTAATTTTTGTTAATGTGTTACAGAACTGGTAGGTTACTGAGTTGTCCTATGTTTTAACTGGATTCCAATAAAATAAACAATACTCGAAATTCAAAAAAGTCTACTTACAGGTTAAAAAATAAGAAATAAAATTAATTATCAGTTACTAAAAAAGTGTGATCAAAAATTCGCGCAACGTGCTCATATCCGAAATCACAAGAACTTTTAACTCGTATTACGACACAAATTAAACAGATTGTTACTCTCTGGATATATTAAACAAAGGCTCGAGGTAAGTGGGCGAATGTTTTTTTTTCGAACTGACTGTATGCTGTTAGCCCCAACGGCTTTAACAGCGTCACCGGGCGGGATGGGCGAGCGCAGAAGCATCGTCGAGGTAAACCGCTTCTTTAGTAGACAAACATGTCTTCGCCCTTAATATATCTCAGACAAGGCATTAAGACTTGCTTAACCTCCACATGAATCCAGAAAACAACCTCTTTAATCCCCATTTTTTGTCGAGACCTTGGACCTATTATTTCGAAAAAACAAACGAAAATAATTACACCTTACAACACCAGTTGATTTTAGAGGTCAAACAAAATGGACTGTTGTTTTACAAAATGATAAATTTAGTGACTGATTTACGCAAAAATATAGTTATATTTATATTGCCTTCGGTACCATACTATTTTGGTATCATTTGCATAGTAATATACACCACAAAGGATCAAAATACACCATGGACGCCATTAAAAATTGTACAGAGTATATGAATCATTATTATTTTTATAATTATATATCGCTTCATTTACGCCGTGTGGTATCCGGCAGAATAGAATAGACCACCCTCCTTTCTTACTGAGGTGTCGTAACAGGCGACTAAGGTAGGTGCTGTGTAGTATCCGGCTGCATAGAATAGACCACCCTCATTTCTTACCGAGGTGTCGTAAAAGGCGACTAAGGTAAGTTGACGTCAGGCAGGCGGCCGGTCGTAAAATACGTAGCCAAATCATGTGACAACATGTTTGTAACATGTTGTGCCGACCCCACTTAGAGTGGGATAAGGGCAGGAGAATGATGAATGATGATGATATCGCTTCATTTTTATTATTTTTTTTATATTCATTTTTAAGGTCCACATGTTCACATCGTAAGTATCGACGGATCGAACGGATCATTTTATTCCAGTGTCTCTACAATATCAGTAGCAATGGGATTTACCGACCCTACTACCAGAAATCGGATTGCCGAAGTCACTTTCATTCGGAATTTTTGTAGTGAGAGGCAGTATAGTTCGGTAGAAAGTGCAATATAATGGAAGAAAACGAAGAAGAAGAATTTGTCGTCTTTACTCGTTTATTAGCAGAACACGAAGAATTAAAATATAATCAGGCGTTACTTAAAATATAACAAAGACAATTTCTATTTATTTTATCGCGAAATATAACAAAATAATTTCAATATTACTTTTGTAGAATGAGAAGAAACAAAAGCTAAAGCATCTAAAAAAAAACAATATGTGGATACACGATATATTAAAAGACTCTGTCCACTGATCGTCATTCGCTATGACGTCATTGGCACGCAGAAGTTGCATCTCGTAGCAACGGTATCGGCATTGCCGACGGGTTGATTCGTGCGATCCGTACGATGCGGATCAGAACACACACTACTAGTAGTACTACTAGATCGTAGTATTCTTTGTATAGGAAGCCTCCTATACAAAGAATACTACGATCTGTTTGACTCGATGCGTCCGATAGTTACGATGCGAAAATGTGAACGCCTACCTTTAGACTCGGACGTTTCCATCAAGCGACAGCTTAAGAATTCTATGTTCTAAATAGTCGTATATCTCTATCGGTCAGATAATTTGTTCACTGAGTAATAAACTATCTGCATGTTTTTAATAACATCATGCAATATAGCCCATGGTTACTCCATATTAAAGCACATAGAGCAGTAGTTGCGCGAGAGATCACTGTAAGTGATAACACCGTCTTTGCACTCTGCACTTTACATCACTGTGTTAGCTTTGGCATTGAATTTTATTGTGTTATTTATATTTAAGTAGCATTGTGCAATAAATATTTATAAATATTTATGTTATTAAATAAATAGATACAATGTCAGTAATAAGTAAATATGCCCACAGCTGCATATAGGTCTCTTTATCTTGTGCTCCTTAAATCCAGCCACACCCAGTGGTGTTTTTAAGGTCTTCCGTCCAATTATTGGGAGGTCTAGAAACCCTGCGTTTACCTACTGGAGTGTCCTTCGAGCCGGATCCACTTATTTCTTCGTAGTTGTTATGATGATATAATTAATAGGCGATTGTATAGGATACGAAGGTGGTCTTTTTCAAATGAATAATAGAATTACGCGTTACTTTGCGGAGATCCATAATACAAAAGTAATAATAACTGCGCTCGCAACATGTTCCCGCCCGGGCTGGATCCTTCAACAATAATTACAGTGTTATACATAAAATCGGAACATAATATACACTAAATCAGATATAATCTAACATTTGTATATAACGTTTTACTATTTATTAAGTTGTAAATATCTCTATATATTAATGACTTCTAAATGTCTGTTAAATTATAATATTGTTCGGGATTTAAATATGTAAACGTAAAGTTTATTTCATATTTATTAGACTACAAAGTGTGAAGTCAATGATCTGAAAAAGAGGTGAGATACACATATCGCACGTTTAGTATTAAAGTGACCTAAATAAAAAAAGTTGTTTTGCGGCAAATTGCAATAAAGCGTAGCGTTGTGCCTACAAAAGTATTAAAGAGAAGAGCAAGAAAATACTGGTTTTTTAATAGTTTCGCGTAGTTTCATAGATGACATTAAAAGCATTATATTAAGCATTATATTGTATTTAACTCGATTAGGCCTAATTTTGAATTACGGCACTTTATTTCTCAGCGGACGCTTTGTATATATAATATAATTAATGTAGTATATATATGATAGTTATGAGTTGCAAATAATAGATGTTGCAATACGAGACTTAACGCTTATTAACTATAGGTACGAATATGTTTTATTTTAAGTGAATATCATTCCATTCGCCCGTCTGACCTTTAAAAGCTGGTTTACAGTTTGTTCAAAATGTTCTTTTTATTTTTAAAGAACTTTCGTCACCACTAGATTATGAGTTATTTATGTTTTATTTATTACTAGTTGTCCGGCCACGTGCTGCTGTGGCTCATTTTAGTTTCGAATTCACCTGAAACAGAACTCCAGTAAAAAAATGCTCAGATCGCCATCAAACTTTACAGGATCATCCGCTGGGTTATTATAAAGATTGTCTGAAAATTTCATTAAAGTCGGTCCAGCCGTTTCTGAATCTATAAAGGACATACATACAATCATTTATTTTTATAAGTAGGAAGAAAAAGTATCTGGAAATAAAGTAAAAAAATAAAGTAACGGCTTGTTATTATCCCACTGATGGACGATAGATCTTTTTTCGTTTTTGAAGAGAAGGGTTGGAGCTAAGACCCAGCACGCTGCGCTCATGTAAATTGGTAGGTTACACATATCCCCAAAATTTTCTATAGATATGCAGGTTTCGTCACGATATTTTCCTTTGCCGATAAGCGTGTGATGAATTGCAATTATTAATTAGATTCATTAGTCCTTTTTATTTACGAAAAAGTCATGGGTGCCTGGCCGGGACCCGTGATGCTTTCAAAAGAGTTGAAAGGTCTCACCGCTCGGCCATTAAAGTTTTATAAAAAAAATGGACTTTGTTAGTAACTAACATGGATCTCTGGCAGACATACAAGTAAATGTATACGTTATCAAACCGGATCTTGTTGAGATATTTTTACTATGTTAACCCTAATTTGGGTGTATGTACTCTGATGAATATGGATATATACGATATGGATATATTACTACATTATAATATAATTGCGAAAGTTTGTCTTTCTGTCTATTACTTTCACGCATAATTCACTTGAGAAATATTGGTGCAAATGTAACTTGTGTGTAAAATTAAAAACAGCGTTATGATAAAAAAAATTTCGTACATATTAAAAAAATATATTTTATTGTTTTATATAATTACAGCAACTATATATATATATTTGTTGTTTATGCCAGATTGTTCGCGCCAACTTAAACATTAAAGTAGTCATAATTACGTACTTGTTATTTCCTGGTCTAGAAGGAGAAATAAGAATTTTATTTCTCTATATGTTAGTCCAGTATTTTCAACGATATTGAACCAGCGTTTTAGCCATGCAAGCAATATATTTATATTCCTTATGGTTAAAGAAAATAATGAAAGATTAATAAAATAATTAAATTCCTAGAGAATTTCGGGCAAATGTGTTATTTACCAATCCACATTAGAGCACCCTGGTAATGACTACACTTCAAGTCTAGTGTAATTGAATAAAATAAAATCTTATTTTTGCCAGTTCTGTATGGATATATCGATAAATCGTTAACATAATGAAATAGATAATACATAACATTTTACAAACATTAATAACACCATCAATCATTTTCAAGCTTCATTTATAGAATGAATCACTACTCTAAACTTTTGTGCAAAAAACAGCCAGTACCATTTATGTAATAATTGAAACTTTTTAAATGCATTAAAAACCGAACGTACATAATGAAAAAGGACAATAAAAACTTCACGAGAACAACGGAGTCAAGGCTTAAAATAATATGAAATATACTTACATGTAAAAAAAAAAGCAAGCAAGCAAGCAAAGCAACAGATTAGTAACTACTTAAAACATACAAGGTATGATAGTTGCTGTATTGTTTTTTAAATAACTCCTAAGTATAAGATTACAAGTCATTAATGCCAATGATCTAAAGAACCTTGACTCAATACAAAACTTGATAAAAGTAAGCGGTGCGCTAAATAAGTAGAGTGAACTGGTGTTAGCGATTGCGATTGGCTGAGTTTTTATTAATAAGTATATAAGTTTATTGCTTTTTACAAGTATATATGATGCAGAAGATATTAATAATATAAATAATAATCACTATATGCCATTTCTAAATAAAAAAATATTATTAATAGTATGTCATGACATTTAAACTCTGTTCAAGATTCCAAAATTTGAGAGGTTACGTTATTTTAGTCGATACGTGAATTTTTAATAAAACGTGCAGTCGCAAAAAGAAAATGACCTAATAATGAAGGGCCCTTACGGGTAGTATTGTGGCGAAGAGGAATATGAATTTCAGGTAATTTAAAAAAAGGCAATATTTTTTTTTATTAAAGTCCCCTCCTCAACTTCGAAAGAACTATCTTTCGCGGTTATCTCTTGTAATTGTGTAGTTCTGGAGTTATTTGATGCGTTGGAAGCTCGTATCTCAGAGCGGTAAATCCTGAGGTTGTCTCTTTTGAGGTGCAAAAATATCTCTGAAAATAATTTGAATTTTGAAAAAACCTCTTGTAAACATATTCCTAAACACCTAAACTTTGAAATATGTGAAAATATTTTTTGGCATTTCTACACCAGAATATCCCCTTAATATTAATAATACATTCTATACATTCATGGAAATAAAAAATGAATATAAAATAAAATAACACGTTTATTTGATAACAGAAAATTAATATAAGATATAGTTATAATATCACTTGAGTATTTTTAAACATGCACAACTGTCATAAACAAAAAATGTCATAAATCGAAGCCTATTAGAAGTTTTGCGGCCTCTTACTATTCCACTTTTTAAAGCTTTTTCCGATTAAGCTAATCTAATACTATTAAAAGATATACAGATTTCATCGCCGTTAAGAGCATTATGAATTGTTAATTTAAAAAAAGGACAAAGATGTTTAATAGAAAACTATACTATACTGCCATATATACTATACTGGGCTGCCATGGATTTGCTCGTTAACACTTGGTAAGGTCTAAATGCTGTCACTATTGGATACGATGGAACGCTGGAACCACCCTTCCGACGTCGCAAAGACTAATCAAAGTTAAGACTTTGATTACCATCAGCCTTCTACTACGCGTCGCCCTAAGCCGTGGTCCGGCCTCACAGGGGGCACCCTTAGGACGACGTTTCCTGACGCTAATATAGCTTCAGCGCTCCAATCTCTGCATTTCGCAACCACGACGATGCTTCTGCGCTCGCCCGTCCCGATCGGTGCCGCTGTAAAAGCCGTTAGGGCTAACGGAAAATCTTAAATTTTTGCAGTACGTAAAACTTAATTATGACTTGTCAAACTTTAAAATACACATTTACTCGTACGTTACCTTCCCAATAAATAGACCATGATTGATAGCAACAGAAAGATACCACAACTTCAAAATATTTCAAGAAATCGCAACAACAATTTCATGTGTTCATATAAATATTTAAAACGAAATATCATCTTCGGCTGCTAATTCGAAACGCTTGGTACCTGGCCAGAATTTCAATTGTGTCTTGAATTAGGCATTTTCATTGATGCGTTGCTAATGGAAATCAGTCGAGCATATTGTTAAAGCCGATTTACATCAGACGAGCGAATGCTCATTCTATCCTTGCTCTATGAAATTCGGTTACTGTGAACAGACAGAGTTGTTGTTTCTGCGTTCACAAACAGGTTAATAAATAAAGTAAGTATAAGTAATTTATTGAATTAGGCGTTACTTTGACAAAATCGCAAAGCTTTGCGATTTTGTCGTGGAGTCTATCTCCTGATGATGCTTCGGTTGCGGGGCGAAACGATTGTTGAGTTTGTGATAGTGAACGTGTGTAGTGCTTGTGCATTGTGGTGGAAGTGGTGGGGGTTTGCGAATGTGTTTTTACGAATCCTGCACGTATCGGGTATGAAAATACGGATAGTCCACTATACATTTAACACTATATATATTTTCTATTTACTGTATCGCGGATTATAGCAAAATAATTTTAATTATTACTTTTGTAAGTAATAATAAAATTAATTATTTTATTATTATTAGTAAGTATTCTCGCTCGCTTGATGTAAACAATACTACAGAGCAAACAGCATTCTTGCATGTTTGGACGCGCTCGTTGCCCGGAGCGGTCTCTTTAAAGCAGTCGGCTGATCTTGTGCAAAATTAGAGTTCTTTATTCTCATTCTTGCCCATTGATATATTGTTGTAAACGCTAAGAGTGATGTTTTGTTTACACTAAAAGATCGAGAAAAAATGCTTTTGAGTTCTAGCTCGATGTTCGTTTGGTTTAAACCGACCTTTAAATCAACGTATATTTATATAAGAGAACTCTCCGAAAAAAATCTCAAATAATCTTTAAGTTTATTTTCAGAGTACGACCTTTTATAGCGTTATCATAAAATTGGATCCGTGGTTTTGCACATTTTTGCGAGAGGATATAAAAGGACATGACTGTTTTATGAAGTTATTTAATGCTCCATATAAATTTCATCAATTTGATATTATGTACAAATAAAGTGTCAAATGGTGTCAATTTCCAAAAAAGTAAATAAAATATCATTGTCTGCTTAAAAATATTACTTATTCACTATTTACTTACGTTTTTACTAAAAACGTAAACGTAAAAACTAAACGTAAATTTAATTTAAATTTAATTTCATTTTAATCGTATAGTTTGCTAACAAAGCATGACAAACAGACATACAAATATATTGACAGATAGATAGGCAGACTTCGCATTTATAATATTTATAAGAGATTATGCAGGGGCTGAAAGCTCCTAGATGGCTGGACTTTTTTCGACAATTTTCAACAATTACCATCATATTACAACTAATTTACACAAAACCTTTATAAATTATACACGAGAACCTTTTTTGGAAAGTATTCTATCTATGTAAAAAAACAGTTTGAAAATCCGATTAGTTGTTTATGAGTTTATCACAAACAGACGGACGCAGAAGGAGAACTTTGTTTTACTATATTTAAGAATATTTGAATAATTGGCTGTACTCTCAACTTTTAGTATTATTCAAAAGACATGTAATATACATATCTTTTTAAACACATTCTTTTCAAAAGATTTATATTTCAGATGGGCTCGAATAAGACGAGTATAGCCGGTATCCAAAAATTAACTAAGATTTACAGAAGAAAATCTATCATTAAACCTTTTTTCATGTTCTTATATACTATTTCCCGATAAACAAATCTAAACTTCTCATTGAACTAAATAATAATATCTTCTACAAATATTATCCATTAGGTACTGTTATTTATAATTTATAGTTTTTATTTACGTACGTTGTGACATATACAGTTATACCTCAAATGACAAAATCTTGTCCTCAATTTAGTTACACACATTAAAAAGCGCTTTTATGCTTAACTGTATACACATATGGCTACTTACTCGGTTAACAATTTAACCATAGCTGTATATGAATTTTTAAGCTAAATTTCTCAATATATAAAGAAAATCTAGTTTTAAAAAAGGGTAAGGATTTTTAAGAATTTAGATTGATTCCAAATTATAATGTCATGCAAACAAGGATATCTCCTTATATATCTTGAAGCTATACCCTTAATTACTAACTATTGCAATATGTTTTACAGATTCGCAAGTGTGTTGTGTACTTGATTCAAAATAGTCCTTTTTTGGATTTTTATTACTTTTCACAGTTATTTTTATAATTAAAATATATCCTGAAAGTTCATTCGAATCATAAAATCGTTTAATTGTCAATAATTAATATTATAAATACAATGATAATGCAAATTGTCTTAGTAGGTCGTGGAATGTTACTAATTTGGCATTCGCGAAAGTATATAACCTTTTTTGTGTATGATGCATTAATATTTTATATTAAGCCATGATTGACATAATATTTAGTTTTAACACTTACTGGCCATAAGTACACTATGAATACTTCTTAATATTCAATTTAAGGCATTTATGACATATATCATACATTTTATTTCTCATTTTATGTGAAATATTATTATGCCCTATGCCTAAATCTAATATTCCGAAGTGCGTAATATTTATTTAAAAAGGGGGGGGTTAAGGTTTTAGTTTCACGTATTAATATGCATAAATTCTGAGGTATAGTTGAATAATTTGTATTAGTTTCTTAGATATCCTGCTAATAAGACTAAGGAAGACAGTAAGCAATAATGCGATTTAAGGCATAAATATTACTCTTACAATGTATGATAATTATTAACATTATGGTGTCCTAAAGGTTAGAACCATAACAATTAGGTAAAGCAGTTTGTTTAAGCGACGATTGTTTCCTTTCCGGTAATGTTTGTAGACTAACCGTGGGAGAATTGACTATAGACAAAGCTGTATAACTTCCTAACGAGCATTACATGTAAAATATGATGACGGTGAATATAGAGTTCTAATTCTGACCTTCACCATGTTAATTTTGCTAAGTACTATTGCATTCATCTCTCCATGTTTTTAAATTAAATTAAATCTATAAAAAAATATCCTTTCACAAGGTTATTTTTTTATTTATTGTAAAATAGTATATGTACAGAGGCCAACTTATCCCTAAAGGGATCTCTTCCAGTCAACCTTTGAGTAACAGAAGAAAAAAGACAAGTTAAATATGGGTGACATAGAAAAAAAGAAAAAGAAAAATAACGAAAAACTATGTACCTAGATCAATAGTTGCACTCAAGATAACACAAATCGAAAAAGTAAAAGAAAAAAAGAAATATACATTTATTTTCTTAACTATTATTATATTCATGGATGAATAACGATGCTACTAATATATAATTACTTAAGATAAGTTATTTCCAGTGAGTGGTTTAAATGCCGATGGGAAAGGAGATTTGCGGATAGTGGTATTGCTATTATACTTAAAGTTAGTTCTCATATGGAATTCAAAATCTTCATTAACTATTACGTGAAGTGCATCAGTCGAAAGGGGCCGAACCATCAAATTATTCACGAAGAAAGCGAAATTATTTGTGACCAACAAACACATAGATTGCTGTTTTGTTCAGTGTCTCTGTACTTAATAAAAATCGTATTCACGTTAATCTTTCTATGATTTTTCACATATCGGTTATATATATGGAAACCAAGTCATTTATTTAAAACAAAAATGTACAAGTTATGTCTGTCTTCAATTACTTACACGATAGTACTATACAAACCAAGCCCACGTGGAATGATTCCAAGAATGCTGGCAGCGTTTTCGCGTGGAATCGCTAAGGCTTTGTGCGAAAAAGGAGCCAGCCCTCTTACCAACTGAAGAGGCAATATATTAGGTATGTATATATCAGTTTTACAAAAGGAAAATTTTGAAAAAAGAAAACAGAGCTGCTAAAAATAGACTGACGCTTGAATTGACGGGTTTTTTTATAGACAAAAGTTTGCACTTTTTGAATTAGAGATAATAGTAATAATGTCGTGCTTATTGCAAAATATATAAATATTATACACGAAGTATTAAGTTTTTAAAAATTGAATTCGCTTAAACAACTACTTGCCTCATGTAATATGAAAGTTATATGTCAGATAAGACAAAACCTACAACGTTTTTTTTATATTTCACGTATATATTTTGTTCCTCATCATCTTTCTATGCTACAAAAAAAAAACAGAATATACTATTACGAAACTGATTGCATATGTCGTATTTATTATGATAAAAATAGTGTTTCAATTTGTCAGATTATAATCTTGATATCAGCAAGTCAAGACACGTATAAGATAAAATCATATGATAAAACGTTGTTTGTAAAGTATTTTGATTGAACTGGTGGTCTTAAAAAGAAAGAAGGTATCTTGTAAGATACTGTGTACAGTAGACATATTTTTCTACGATTTTACAAATTGCACAATATTTTAGTTTTAAATACAAAGCGTTATTAAAACATAATAGGTTAACACCCGTATTCAAGAAGCATACTCAGCTAAGTAAGCACAAATTACTATGCGAAGGAGGCTAGTTCACTGTGCGTTCCTCGTGTCAAGCCTTCCATTTCATAAACAATACTTAGGCCACACTCAACTAAAAGAACGCTATGCGTCCAACTGCGCGCTCTGATTGGTCCATTTGATGTGGCGTAGTTCAGACTAGTTTTTGACAAATGTCAATGTTATTAACAATTTGTTGTGTTGTTAATAACAAACAAACATAACCTTACTTTGGTATTCCCGTAATTTGCAGTTGATCGTGTTAATAATTTTTTTATGATATTTTGTGTATTGTGCGGTGTCAATAAAATATAGTTTAGTATAAGGACTTCGCCTTTGTATTTAAATGCAAGCACTGCAACTCCTAAGAGGTAGAACTATTTTTCTTTAATTTATTATGTATGATAATTTTGTTGTATAGTTTTACTTATATTATTTACTAGACAAAGTTAAATGATTATAAGAATAAAATATAATAAATAGATAACTAATAAATAATTTTGCCTTTAACCAAAGCGGCGCGAACACTATGCGTTCGCTAAAGTAGCTCCTTATCTATTTTAGCTGTGCGTCGATTTTGACAAACGCATAGTAGAACACTTCACTCAAGTAATGTCTATGAATTGGTTTGAATGACCCTATGCGTCCCTGAGCACTGTGCATTCTCATAGTAATGTTTATGAATACGGGTGTAAATCTTTTCTATCATGTTGCCTGATCCCTGATTTATCTTTTCCTCAATTTCAAGTTTCGTGCAAAACATACTTGCGAGCATGTTTAAGCATTTAGATGAATCTAAGATTGAAATAAATATTTATTTATTTTTCATTCTATTAATTTACTAGCTGTGCCAGCGGCTTCGCCCGCGTGGAAATGAGTGTGTCACAATATTTTTTAAAATTCAATTTTAAATATAAAAGTAGTTATTGTGAGTAAACCATAAGAGATAGAGACATGCTATCCCGGACTTTTTTTGTAGTAATTTTAAATATTTAAAATTCTCTACTACGTTACTAAAGCTTATCTCTGCTGGTTTACGCAGCGCACGCGACTAAAGCTCCCAGCAAGCAAGTTTTTTAACATCTTCAACACAATTTACAAAATACCGATATATACTATTTACCTAAACTATCTGGAAGTATTACACTCTCTTTTGGTGAAAACCGTACAAAGATCCGTTCAGTAGATTTTGGGAAAATCGATTACATACAGACAGACAGCTTTTTGGGACTTTGTTTTATAATAAGTAAAGATTTTTAAAACTTTATGGCACTATTCACCAATACACAAAATATAAAAGAAAAACAATATTAAAGATTTCTTCTATGTCATTTGCGTGCAGAGAGGGCTTTTCTGCTATGAGCAATTTCTCCCTGGTAACCTCTTTAGAGTTTTCGATTACAGGAGGGAGGGATGGTGGATTAACAAAATCAGCATATTTGGTGGTGGGTCTTCTCGGAACCTTTTGAGGGGTACCGGGGAACGGGCCTCGAGGCGAACCTCCTTGCCCGGGCTTGTCCTCGCAGGCCTTGTGGGCCTGGTCAGTATTCGGGCCGGTTGGCCCAGGTCACCTAGGTGACCTGAGGGAAGTCTGGTTCAGGTTTGGCGGTCTGGGAATAGTAACTCCCAGACCGCTGCGTCATATTCGGGTGGTGTCATTTCCGGTGGTTGTGTCTCGTCAGGTGGTGGTAAAGTCGTGTCCGGTGGTGTTGCCCTTGTGCCCGTTGCGTCGTCCTCGTCGTCGTCGTCGTCTTCCGCGTCGGGCCGCGGTGACGGTGATCTCAGGAGCTCGCGAGGCAGGGGAAATCCCTCCGGAGGTCGTGCATGGAGTGGCGCGATGTCGTGAAGGTGCTCGTGCGCGCTGTAGTCCGCTCGCGCGAACAGTCGGCGCGCTAAGCGACGAACGAACTCCTCCACGGTCGGCATCTTGGTATCTCGGTGCACGACGTCGTTCCGCACATACCTCGGGGCTCCTACGATCAATCGCAGGCATCGATTCTGCTGGACTTGCAGTCTTCGCCTCTGGTACGCCGAGCAAAGCGCGTACCAGGCGGGTGCCGCATACGTCAAACGCGAGCGGACGTAGGCACCGTAGACCCTCAGCTTGGTGTTGACGGGTAGGTGGGATGTGAACAAGGCGTGGAGCTGGGACCTGGCAGCAGCAGCTTGGCCCACGGCACGATTCGCCATAGGGACCATGCGCAGGCTGCGGTCCAGTTCACACCCCAAGAACCTTACTGTGGTCTTCCACTCTACGTCCTGGCCTCGCAGAGTGAGTTGACGTAGCGGCACGGAGCGGCTGGTCAGCAGAGCGGCCGTCTTCCCGACGTTGACGGACATCCTCCACTTGTCCAGCCATTCCGGCAACAAGTCCAGCAGACGCTGCATGCGGTTAATGGCGACGACTTGCTTGTAGGACGACGCAAAATACGCGCTGTCGTCAGCGTAGAGCGACAACAGCACGTCCTCCACTCCCTCCTGCAGGTGGTCGCGCAGGGTAGGGATGTCATCCGTATACGCCGCGTATAAGCGCGGCGATATACAGCTGCCCTGGGGTACTCCGGCACGGATGGCGCGTGGCTGGGATTCGGCGCCATCCACTGCCACGTAGAAACTACGACCGTGTAGGAACGACGCCAACACTCGCACATAAGCGGGCGGCATGGTGGTCTCGATGATCTTGGCCAGGAGCCCGGCGTGCCACACGCGGTCGAAAGCCTTCTCGATATCGAGGAAGACCCCGACGGTGTAGCGGCCTCGGTTCCGCTCACTGGCCAGGTGGTTGATCACCCTCGCCAGCTGGAGCGTCGTCGAGTGGCCGCTGCGGAATCCATGCTGCTCCTCGCGGAGGGGCAGATGGGGCGTGATTCGACGCAGCAGCAGACGCTCAAACAGCTTGGCTATGTGCGAGAGTAGCGTGATCGGTCGGTAGCTCGATGGCAGGCGGCGATCCTTCCCTGGCTTGGGAAGAACAATGATCTTCCCGGTCTTCCACGCCTCTGGGAAGTGGCCGGTGCGGAGTACTCCATTGAACAGGCTCGTGAGCGCTACGAGGCCTGTTGGGGGCAGCAGCATCAACGCGGCGTTGTTGATTCCGTCGGGGCCTGGTGCTTTACGCTTATCAAGGCGCGCAGCAACCGACCGCAGCTCTGACAGGGAGATGAGGTCCCCTCCCCGGAGCGGCGGTGTCGGGCCCGACAAGAACCTCTCCAGCTTGTCCTGGACCGCCGCGTGATGACGGACGACTCGGAGGTTGGAGGTGTTGGGGGCGTTGGGCGTAAATGTCTTCTCCAGGTGGGCTGCCAGGATCTCAGCACGATCCCTGGCAGCGTAGTTGCGTTTACCGGCTGCATCGAGCAGCGGGTAAACGGGTGTGTCTTGTCCGGTGAGCTTCTTGCAGAGAGAGTATAGCGCAGTGTCGTGATCCGTCGCTCGATCGACGGTGTCCTCCCAGCGCGCCTCGTCGAGAGCGACTACGGCACGCGATATCTTCTCTGCAAGCCGGTTCAGGTCAGCCTTCACCCTGGGGCAGCGAGTGCGGGCCCAGAGGCGGCGAAGGGTACGCTTCCGCCTGAGCATGGTGCGGAGCGAGCTTGGCAGGTCCTGTCTTCGGTTGGTGGTGGGTTGAGTCGACGTGGTGGTGGCTGCCGCTTTGGCGGCAACGATCGCCTCAGCGACGAGCACAGCAGCATCGTCGACTTCCGAAGAGGTGGTGATCGGGCCTGCTAGCTCAAGCCCGGCGAGCTCGGCGGTGTAGCGCTCCCAGTTCGTCCGCGTCCGCGGCGGGCGGGGCACTAGAAAGCCTCCCTGGGTGGCAAGGGTGACCAGAACCGGTAGGTGTTGAGTGTCGAGATCATAGAGGACCTCGACATCAAGAGGGTTGTCTAGTCCGTGGTGCAGCACGATGTCGATGACGTCGGGGTGGAAGCGGGGGTTTGATGGTATGTGGGTCGGCGCTCCGGGACCCACGACTCCATATCCGCTCCTCACGCTATCCTCGTGCAGGTTCCTCCCCTCCGTGGTGATGATTCGCGACCCCCACGCATGATGTTTCGCGTTGAGGTCGCCCACGATCACCGCGGGTCCCTGCTGGCCGAAGATGGTCCCGACATCGGTGCTGCAGAATGTCAGTCCGGGTGGTTTGTAGGCGGCATAGACGCGGAGCTCTTCATTACCCACGTTGACCCGCACTCCCTGTGTACGGGTGCTGGTGAACGGGGTGTGCTCCAACTCTTCGTGTATGATGTCCCTCCGCACCAGAGCGGCCGTACCCCTGTACGGCAGGCCCCGGGGAGAGACTTCGTCGCGTCGATACACGAAGTAGTTGGGTATGCGGAGCTCGACGCTGTCCGTGAGTTTCGTTTCGCCCAGGAGGATGATGTGGATATCCTGCGACTGGGCGAGCCGGGTTAGTTCACGGACGTGTCCTCGTATGCCGCCCGGGTTCCAATATAGTATGCGGAGGGCCGTCATTGATAGGCCCGTCCGACTTGGCCTATAGCCGCCGTTATCGCGCCGACGACGTCTTTCGTTGTGAGGTAAGTAGTCACCGCCGCCATAAGTGCCTCTAGCAATACACGGACAAGTTTATTGATGCCCGTGTCCTGCGAGGCCTGTGGCGGGTTGGTGGTTGCAGTGGCTACTTCGTGGCCGCGGCTTCTCGGCGCCGCGGCAATTGTGGGTGTTGGCGCCAGCGCAGTCTCCGCTGGCGGCCGGGGATACGGTGTCGACGCGGCGGCGGGCTCGGTATTAGCGGGCCTCGCTTGCCTGCGCCTGCGTCGGTTCTTCTTTTTACCCCCGGCCAGCGGTTCGCCCCTTGATGTCGGAGCGTTCGCTGGCGGCTGGAGCGTCGTCGGCGGTATTTTTGTTTCCGCCCGGCGCGCTCCCTCCGGCCGCGCAACGACAGGTTGCGCGCTCGTGCCGGCCGCGGTAGCGGCAGGCGTCGGAGGGGCGGCGGCAGGGGCGGTGGGGGCGGAGACGACTCGTACGGCGGGTGCAGGTGCGGGTGTGGGCGCGGGACGTGCGGCGGCAGCGGTCGGTGCGACAGTTGTGGGGGGAGCTTGCCCTCTCCCCCCGACCCTCTTCTTTGGCGCGTTCGGGCGCGGTGGCGCGATGTCGATACCGCGCCTCCGCGCTTCCTTGCGGAAGACCGGACACTTCCGGTCCCTCGCGACGTGCGCCCTCCCGCAGTTGGCGCACTTCGGGGCCTCTTCGGGGGCCCTGTCACAATCTTGTGCGATGTGCCCGCCTGCGCAGCGGACACATCTAGGCGGCCGGTGACAATTGGCGGACGCATGGCCGAACTGTTGGCAGCGATGACACTGCGCCGGCCCGCGTCCTCCCTTCCAGGCCTCTATTGTGAGGCCGGGCATCGATAGGAGCTCGGTTTCTCGGTATAGGTGTCCGAGCTCTTCATATGTCAGATGCTCGAGCTGCACGAAAAACGTGCAGCCCTGGCGCCCTCTGACGGCGGGTATGGCGCGGGCGCGCTCCGCTGGGTACCCGAGCGTGCGCAGCGCCGCGACAACTTCCTCCGGCGGAGTATCTTGTGGTAGCCCCTTGATGGCTACCTTAGAGGGCAGTGTCGACGCCGGGCTGTAGCAGAACCAGGCGATGTCCGGGTCCTGCTTGGCGGCGTCTATCATATATCGTTGGAGGACGCGAAACTCCTCCGCCGATTTGGGGAGGAATCGCACCCCCTTGCCCATTGGCCGGGCGTTCGGCGCGTGCCCCAGTAGCCCACGTATCACGCCGAAGTGCCTCGTCCACTGAGGGAAGCACTCCACCGTGATGGGCGGGTATTCCGACCGCGCCGTCTTCGCGGTCGTTGCAGGCGGTAGTTGTTGCCGCTGTTGTTCCGCCTGGCGCTGCTCGAGCGCCCGCGGCGACGGTGGTGCGGCGGCGGCGGCAGCATACCCGGAGGGGCCGGCTTGCGGGGAGGCGGGGCGGGAGGTCGCCATCGGTGACGGTGACTCGATAGCGGCGTAGCTCGTTGAGTCGCGCGGCCAGCTTCAGCATATTTGTAACTACTAAATACGAATACACTTAATATACAATACTGTATAGAAAAAACCGTTTGCGAAGGTATGGTTAATCGCCATACTTCATGTTTGTGATGTCGTGACGTATTCTAAATTATTATTTTGTTGTGATATCGTCAAGTGCAAAATTCCTATCTACCGATCATGGAAGATGATAGATAGGAATCATTGATAACTGTCTGGTGTTGAATGAGAATCATTAATTTTCAATGCTATCATTTCGTATTTAAATATTCAGAACGTGTGTTATAAAATCTAATAGTATGAAGTGAAATAATTCAAGGAAAGCTTTGACCTGTGAGGTAGGAAGTTCACTATGGCGTCATTGCATGCAAGTAGTTATATAGTATAATAGCTTAATGTGATATAAGTGACATTGCAACACTTTTATAACTTTATAATTGTAAAGATAGATGCAAAAAAATGTTTTTGCATCTATCTTTACACTTATAAAGTTATAAAAGAGTGTTGTAATTACTGAATCTCGGGTTTTGATATAGCGTTCGCTGTAACTGACAGCCTGTAAATATGATAAAAAGTAAACGCTATCCCTTAAGAAATAAAATTAAAATTTTACTTAAATCGAGTATGAAGCTTAAGAAACGTTTAGCTTCAATACGAACGACCAAAGTGTTACAGCAGGTTACGCGTGTCTTAGAAATTCTAGTAAAATAAATTCTAAGGTTCGCACGATGTTTTTACTCATCGTGAATATCAATGAAACATGTGTTTTGCAAGAATCTTAGAGATTGCCTCTGTTGCATAAACATGCGAAACCTTAACGAATTTCTTACATGATTCTTTTTCCTAATAGCTCTTACAGCGTCACCGGGTGGGAAATGCAAAGAGACTTAAAGTGCACCGAGTTTGCGAAATGTTTATATTAGAGCGCGATTATATTAGAGAGATTACTTGTATCGAGAACTTGTCATGATGCAAGTACCTTCCTTGTCCTGTAACATCCATCAAGGGTTTGGGTATATCAACAAAAACCAAGGCTAAATGGTCTTAACCTGTATCATGATAATAGTACCAAACCTAATATAATTATCAAAAATAATTGTATTGCTTTTAAAGAATAGACAACCCTGGTGACAACAAGGTGTCGTAAAAGGCAACTAAAGTAAATTGACCTGCCGTGTGGTATCCGGTTGATTAGAATAGACTACCCTCATTTATCATCGGTGTCGTAAAAGGCAACTAAAGTAAGCTAACTTCAGGCTGGCAGCCAGTCGTAAAATACCTAGCCAATGCACTGACGGCAAAACATGTATCCACATGGTTAATTGATGTTTTTCCGTCCCCACTTAGAGTGGGATAAGGAGAATGATGAGATGTATTGCATTGGCAAGATTATTCCTGCTGGGCATAGGACTCTTTTCTCCGTTTTTTGGACAGAAGGGTTGGAGCTAAGACCTAACAAGCTACTCCAATGCAGATTGGTAGGTTAGACATATCCTTAGAATTCTCTAGAGATGTGCAGGTTTTCTCACAATGTTTTCTTTCATCAGAAAGCGTGAGATAAATTGCAATTATGAATTAGATACATAAGTTTTAACAGAAAAACTCATTGGTGCCTGCCCCAGGTTTGTAGCCATGATCGTCTCTAAAGAGTCACACGGTCTCACCACTGGGCTATAACAGCTTGATGAGGAACTAATATTGCAGTTAAATATAAGTATCCTGAAGATTAGTTATTTGATATTTATATGATATTTGATATTTGCATGCAGATATTTATGCAGTTTGATGCCACGTTTTAAAACGTTTATGTACTCGTAGCTACAAGTATAACTGATCCCTGCGCAAGTTTTATTGTTTTGTTCCGTTGAAGGGTTAGTAATTGTAATGCACATGAAATTCAACATCGTGAAACGCAGGATGCAAGTAATGATGTTCTAATAACGACTGCGCCTGGTAGTTAACTGTCGATTGAATCGTATGTAAAATTGGTTAAGAATTTGAGCGTGACTTCTAATTTGTCTCTATCCATACTAATATTGTAAATGTGAAAATGTGTCCATGTCTGCTGGTCTATCTGTCTGTAAATCTGTTTAACTTTCAAAGTTAATGCGATCAAGAAATATTGATGATAATTCAAGCTCTATTGGGTAATACAGAAAATAAAGATATATATTATCAAAAATATCATTTATAGTATTAGGCGTTACTTTGCGGAGATCCATAATACAAAAGTAATAGTAAAATTATTTTGCTATAATCCGCGATAACGTAAATGGGAAATATATATAATGCTAAATGTAGAGTGGACTATTCGTTTTCATACCTGAAACATGCAGCATTCGTTAAAACACACGCACAAACCGCCACTACCGCCACATCAATACACAAGCACTGCACACGTTCACTATCACAAACTCAACAATCGTTTCGCCCCGCAACCGAAGCATCATCAGGAGATAGACTCCAAGATAGACTCCACTCGCATTTGCGATTTTGTCTTGGAGTCTATCGCATCGCAAAATCGCATTTGCGATTTTGTCGTGGTGTTTCCGAAGTGTGGAGTATTTGTCGGAATTATGCATGTTTCAGGTATAAAAACGAATAGTCCACTTTTTTCCCACTTACCATTTAGCATTATATATATGTTTTGTATAAATTGGCGCGCCTAGCCAGCGAGCTTATCGGTAAACTCGCGTCGAGGCTGACTTGACGGGCATTTCGAGTGCCGTGTGGTCTGCGCTCGCCGCTCGCGTTTATTACGTAGTATTTTTAGTAACGTTTTGTATTACGATAAGACAGGACGCGCCTGTATACGATCTTATTGAAGAACGCACACGCGTAATTATGCGTTTTAACCAGTGAAGGGTGTGGTTTTAGATAGTACCACGACTGTATTGACTTTTGATATTGATATAAGTATTTAGTGACGCGGTCAATTAGTGAAGCGTTTCGATTACTATAAAGATAAGACGCGACCGCGACGCTGTTTGAGTACGCGTTGGGATTAATGTTCGCCGATATGGGACGATTCAATAACGTGTGACCTTACGAAGGTTGTGTGCACACCGGGTGTTATTTGTGTTATTTAGCCGCGTTAGTGAAGTGTATACGCCGGGAGAAATAGACAGTACGTGTTCGTGGAAGATTGCTGAAGTGAGTCAACGGGTTCGGGAATCGGCCAAGTACATACAAGCGCACACACACACGTACACATATACACGCAGTTATTCATGAGGCCGGACCGCATAAAGCTGACGGCCGCATAAGGTAGGTTGAGACGCCGAAATGGCGGGCCCAGGTTTCGGAGGTTGTTTCATCCGCCCGCACGTTTTTGCGGAACAATATATTTCCCATTTACTTTATCGCGGATTATAGCAAAATATTTTTACCATATTCTTGTATTAGAATAGAATAGAATAGAATAGAATAGAATAGAATAGAATAGAATAGAATAGAATTAATACTCTTGTATTAATATATCCTTTTCTCGTTCGGAATGGAAAAATAAACGATATTAGTACATAATTGAGTTAATACTGAATGTGATAATGTTAATAGTGAAAACGTAAACGCAGGTAGGTATCAACAGTTATTATATAATAGGAGCTGTGCAAGCGGCATCGTTCGCATGAAAATATGTCAGAAGTTTTTTCGCGTTAATCCCGACCCGGAAAATCTACTGAAATGTAATACTAACCTGAACCTTTCACAAGGATTTCACTATCTTTTAATAAAAAGTGTATAAAAATCCTTTCAGTAGATTTCGAGCAAATCAAATCTAGACAGACAGTTGACTTTGTTTTATAATATGTATAGTTATCACTTCCAATAATTTAATTAAAACTAAATTTAGCTTTAACTAACGCAGTTTAAGTAACGGAACCACTTTTGCTTTTAATCTCTTTTTATGTAATATTCTTTCAGGTACTGCTGTCGAAATTAAGTTTCAAGATGGCGGTTAATAGAATTTATCGAAAAAATCGATCAAATATAGACAGATAGCTTTTGGGGACTTTCTTTTGTAATATTATAAATACTATATATATTACACGGTATTACTTTATCTATGAGTTTTTTATCATATCTGAGAATACTTGAAGTATTTCGCGGTCATGATACTTTCTCTTTCTTGAAAGTGTATGAATGCTGTAAAAATTTATCATAATTTAAATTAATTTTTATGATGTTCACGTTACTACATGCATTAAATATTTAAAATTTCTCGAAGAGTAGGTTGAAAACGTTAACCCAAAAATATTTATTTTTTATTTTATTTGTAATCAGTGCTGAGAGGCTTTTCTTTTATTTGAAATTTCTTACGATTCAATTTTTTTTTTCTTTTCATTTTCTTTCTGTTACTCATAGGTTGGCTGGTAGAGATCCCTTTTAGGGATAAGTCCGCCTTTTGTTTATACAATAAAGATAAATAAATAAAATAAAAATAAGATTAACCAAAGTATATTAAACGCTTTAAAACAGTAATTTTAGATCTGAGTAAAGATAAAAAGTCAGTTCTCAGGCCAATTTCAATTAAAAAAAGAAGTACACGAATGTAACTTATATGTTTTTTCTATTTTTTTTTCAATACATATTGTAAACAATTATATACTCAGTTTAACACACCTTTCGAAAACCAATCCAGGATTTATATGAAGGTGTGGAAGTCGCACTATTTCTATTATTCAAAATCTGAAGACAAATCTTTCCGAACCAGCGGTAGAGTTGACGATTCAAAAGCACTTGTTTTCAAGTTTACTTGAATAAAGAATATTTTGAATGTAATATAACTGACAATGTGCTTTTTACTCAGTGATTTAAAAGAAATACTAATGCAATTTATTGAGCTTCTGTGTTTTTGAATTTAATAATTTAGTTAGTCAGGCTCATCCGATAAAATAAGACGTTAGTATATGTAGTACATAAATTTTGTGTTCTGTGTTTTAAAAAAAAAAATTTTTACTTCGTATTAATTTTATGGTATTTTTTGTTCGTAGTAATGTAACTTGTACTAAAATAAGACAGCTCTAAATAATTTTGTATCTGTGATCAATTTCTTTTACAAACTTTATGCAATTCCTAATACTTATCAGAACATTTTCATTCATAAGTTTTGTCCAAATATTAAGTAATTTTAATTGACTATATATTATGTCTGAAAGTAGTGGGCTAGAGTGAGATATGGAGTCTCTCATATAGATATAAATTAGTCACGCAATTGAATAAGTGAAGTTTGGGAACAAAAAACGTAAACACCTAACATAAAGTGACATCACTCCGTTCACCGAATCTAGCGATGGCACTTGAGATACGTGGAAACAAGTTTTAATGACATACAAGGTGTCACAAAAGTTCTTAAATTTAGTTATGTCACATAGAATAAGTTACTGTGGCCCACTCAAATTTTAAGGTGTCTTGGTAAGAATTAAACAAATTTTTGGTAATGATTGATTTTTACAATTTAATCTCGGAGTAGAAAACTGCTGTGGTTCTAAATTCAAAAACTTCTGCCAGCTCTTTGTAGAGATCTATTTGCCTTTAACTGTATCTCTATACTATCTGTATACTATTAACTTTACCTAAACACGAAAATTATTATGGCGAGAGGTTTTAGAAGAAAAAAAATAGTTTTTTCTGGCCTTATTTAATTTTAAATAGGATACGAGAAAGTACGTCTTATTTTGTCAAATAATTATTAATTTGTATTAAATCGTTTTAACAACACTTTAAGAGATGAATAGTGGAATAGGAATAAAATAATAATTTCAACGATTAGTATCCAATTTGTGTCAATAAGTTGGTGATTGCTCCAACTTTTTAGGTATGGAAGAAATATAATTACCTAAACATTTGTGAAACATGCCTTTAAATATCGTTTAAGTGGATGCTATTATTAAAGTTCCGTGGTTGCAGACTATCGTTTGATATTTTAACTGGCCCGTTGGCTCAGGAGGTAGTGACATTGCCTTTAGCTCCACGACTCATGGGTTTGATTCCCACCGAGGGTCAACATCTTCTTAATACAAATTGTTGCTCTTCAATTAAGGGTGTATATCTTTATATATTTACCAGTTGTCTGTCACCCATAAAACAAGTATTAAGTTACACGCACTTGATACTTGTGCGATTGTCCCATATACTTATTTACATTTCGAATGGGCCAAACTCACCTTCCGTGGTAAAAATATAAAATTTTACTGTAAAAGAAAAACGTTAGCTAAAAAATAAATTACATCACTATTATCAGTTGATGAGATAAGACATTGAATTGTGATTTGAGCAACCAACCGTGACGATTGAAACGAACGGGCGTCGGTATTCAGTATTTATTAGTGACATAGCGAAATATCGGACTTATATTTATAATTTAAAATAGTTTGGATTATTCGCGGAAGTTTCATATATTTTGAATGTATTATTACATTAGAAACTTTTACATAAATGATATTACAAGCACCTATATTTCTGAACATTAATTGGACACTTCAGAAAATTTAAAGCGTGGTTATTGTTCAATACCGACGCGGTAACGTCGTGTAAAGAACTCATGAATAAGTGCTCTGGTTGGGCTCGAAACAAGTCGGAGTAACCCGATAAAATTAGACGTGAGTATAGCCGGTATATTAACTATGAATACTACTCACTCTTGTAGTTTAAAGAGGTTTCTTATAGTATCATAATTTTATCATAATTTTTATGTACTATAGAGACTATATAATATAATCTATGTCTACGTACACCGCATATAAATATATGCCTGTAATAAGGTTTGCTGCTGTTGTACGGAGAGCCGACGGGCGTTGGAGTCTTTATCTGCTTGAATGGTCACCCCGCACTGCAAAACGCTGCGTCGGTAGACCTCTTACGAGGTGTACCGACGACTTTGTAAAGGTGCAAGGGATGCAAGTGGCACAAGGTCATGGGGTGCGAAGATTTCATGACTTATGTCCAGCAGTGAACGTCGATGGGTTGATGAAGAAAATTAGGTTCGTAATTTTGGAAGTAGTAGGCTATTTGCTATTGTAAACTTTAACTTATAGGTTCTAAAGAAACTTAAACATGAATAAATTTAAAATAGAAATTTTAAATACGAAATATTCTGAATTGTCTGGCCGGCGGCGCAGTGGGTAGTGAACCTGTCTTCAGAACCGCGGGTTGCGGGCTCGATTCCCGCCGAGGAACAACATTTTCTATAAACAATTTGTTGGTTCTTCGAGCCTGGGTGTATATTTGTATTTAAACATGTTTTTAAAATTCTATATGTATGTATTTACCAGTTACTTACTTTGAGGATGGACAACCGTGTATGTAAGTGTCATATTTATTTATTTATTCTAAAATAAATGTTTTTCGCTAGAAGGACTTTAGAAAGGAGAGAAAAATATATGATTGACTGTTTCGCAGAACTTATCATAATTGTATTTTCGGGATATGCATCTTCTGTGAGGAGTCAATTTGGCAGTTACGTCAAGACTCAAGTCACAGGCGATGCTCACAATAGCTGTGAAAGTATATTAGAAAGTGCAAGTCGACTGGTCTGTCTCACGTACCAGTTATATCAGACGAGGTTTACGTAACAAATATTCACTTCTGGGTAATCAGAGCATTGCTATGGTAACCGTTGTATTATAGTAACTTTGAAGGTCACTGTTTCTTCCGTTCACCTCGTTATGATTTAGTTTGTAAATCTTGTGCGGCAAATTGATGGGAATCGAGTTCTCTTTTTATCAATAGAAGGCACTGCTAGTTTTTGATCAATTAATTAATCTACGACGTAAGTGGTATCTGGCTGTATAGAATATACCACCCTCATTTCTTACCGAGGTTTCGTAAAAGGCGACTAAGGTAAGTCGCCCCGCGGTGTGGTATTCGGCTGAGTAGAATAGACCACCCTCATTTCTTACCGAGGTGTCGTAAAGGGCGACTAAGGTAAGTCGACCCACCGTGTAGTATCCGGTTGAGTAGAATAGACCAAAAGCTAAAAATTTGTAGTTAAAATTTCTTAAGAAGTTCCGCTGTGTGATATCCGGCTGAGTAGAATAGACCAACCTCATTATTTACCGAGGTGTTGTAAAAGGCAACTAAGGTAAGTTGATGCACCATGTGGTATCCGGTTGGGTAGAATAGACCAATCTCATTACTAAGGTAAGTTGACGTCAGGCAGGCGGCTGGTTGTAAAATACGTAGCCAAATCATGTGACAACTTGTTTATAACATGTTGTGCCGACCCAACTTAGCGCGGGATAAGGGCAGGAGGATGATGTAACTGCTTCCTAGATTAACCATCTATTAAAAGGATTTCATCACCATGTAATATTACTCTGCCATCTAGCATCTTCTTGTGCTGTTGTGTGTGAGTGTTTGTCTACATTGCTTCATCTAGGGTAGGTCCCCAATAGCTAACCCCAATGATTCTAGAATGTTTATCCGCGTTTATCATAACTTTATCTTTGCTTATAGTCGAGATACATCGTTTACTTTGATTTTAATAAGAATGGTCTCATTTTTATTTGATCAATGAAGGATATAACCTTCTGTAGATGTCACAATTGTTCTTGTAGCTTTTACCATGTGTACTGAAGTGCATAGTCAGGGATCAGATTTCAGCTTTATTCTGCGACCATTTGTTTGCTTTAGTTCCATTACATAGCAGGTGGAGATTCAATCTAACGTAAGCTGCAAAATATCTCTAATCAACATTATAACATAACATGGGAATATAATATTTTTTTAATTTATTCTAAAATGACCGACATTAAACCAAACTTTACCTTGGTAGCCGGATAAGTATACTATTATATCGGAAGTCGTCAGACCTTAGCTTACTTGTAATGTTTTTTTAAATTTTACCTACTAACAAAAAAAGATACTGTGTAAGTATACATATATGTAATAAACGATAACCAAAAATGTGCTTAATAGATATAGAAATTTAAACTTTCTGTTATCGCACCTCTGCGTGCGACGGTTATGTAAAAAATAATATGGTTATGATAGGCATCTAGCATCTAAGCTGTGATAGCCTAGCGGTGAGACCGTGCGACTCTCTAGAGACAACATAGGTTCAAACCCCTGGCAGGCACCAATGAGTTTTTTCTATTAAAGCTTATGTGTCTAATTGATAATTGCAATTTATCACACGCTTTTCGGTGAAGGAAAACATCGTGAGAAAACCTGCATATCTCTAGAGAATTCTAGGGATATGTGTAACCTACCAATCCGCATTGGAGCAGCGTGGTAGGTCTTAGCTCCAATCCTTCTCTCCAATAACGGAGAGAGGAGGCCTTAGCCCAGCAGTAGGCATAGTAACAGGCTGTTACTTTACTTTACTTTACAAGGCATCTAGTTATAGATTTTTTGTTTTTACTAAGATTATGGAGAGCACAGCAAATTTTAAGAAACGTAAGGCTTTAAATGAGCCTATGTTATTCCAGGTTTAGATCTACGTGTACTCAGAATTTTATCCATTTCCTTTAGAGCCTTTAACGCTTTGAGCGTTACAAAATCGTCCATTTTAATACCAGTAGAATTCATTTCAATAAAATAATTTTAAAAAACAGTTCGTTTTCTAGGAAAAATTGTAATCAAGGAAAGGTATCTTTAGTAAGTAATCTTTTTTATAAAACAATGTCTAGAATGTTTAGAAATAGTTTTGTACAGCGTTTTCTTATCTTATCTCCATATCATTGCACCCAATATCTAGTTGTCTCAATGAGATCGTTAGGTGCCGATAAGACTGATGGATTACGTTTTAATAGTTTTTATTTGTATCCCAGCTATGCTCGTATTGATTTCAGACGGAATATAAATGAAGGTTCTTTCAGGACATCGTAATCACCTAATAACTACAACCAGGTAGAATTCCTGCGTATTGTATCAATTTCTTACTGCATTGTGGGTCTACCGCCTCACTCCATAAATGAAGATTAATGGGTCAAATATTTAAGGCTTATAATAATATTTTTGAGAGTTATTGACTGATCGGATACGTGCGTGTAGGGGCTTTAGTAGTAAAGAGGAACTTGTTATTTTTGGTGTTCCTCAGGGTAGTGTGCTTGGACCAGCTTTGTTCCTCATTTACATAAATCAGCTTTGCACGTTACGTCCCTTTATAACTGCAAAATAGTGACCTACGCTGATGATACTGTGCTACTTATCCATGGCAAAAACTGGGAAGAAGTCAAGAGTTTTGCTGAGTCATCCTTAAGATCGGTCCTCATGTGGCTGAAACAAAACCTGTTGACTCTTAATGTAGCTAAAACTAGTTACGTTACTTTTGCTCCTTCTATAATTACCCAAGCTCCGTCGTCGTTCTCGATTATTGCTCATAGGTGCCTTATAGACAATTCAAACTGGTCCTGTACACCCCTAGAGCGTTCGAGTTTCATCAAGTATTTAGGCGTCATACTAGATGGCTCAGTGTCCTGGAATCACCATATTGATTTTATAGTAGCACGCGTTCGAAAGCTTATATTCATTTTTCGACGCCTGAGGAGTGTAATTGATTTCAACTGTTTAAAAATGGTTTATTATGCTCTAGCTCAATCTGTTTTGACTTATTGCATCACAGCTTGGGGTGGTTCAACTAAAACAGCAATGCTACGACTTGAACGAGCACAAAGAGCTGTTTTGAAGGTCATGTGTAGCAAACCTACTTGCTTTCCGACTTTCGAACTCTACTCAACAAGTGATGTCTTAACAGTTAGGCAGCTGTTTGTCCTCCAAACTATTTTACGCAAACATTCCGAGTTGTCCTATGATCATAATATAATCCTTGCGAAGCGTAGTTGTCGCTCAGTATGCACTACAAAAGGACCCGGACTGCAATCGTCGCGTGTCAATATTTGCGATTAAGTTGCTTCCTGTATAATAGAGTAAATTCTATTTTAAACATTTACCATTAAATTATTACTCCTGTAAATTAAAATGTTTATCTTGGCTTCATTCGCTCACTTATGAAGAAACAGAAAATCTTCTGAAAGTGGTTTGTTAATTCACCCTCACATACAAACATACATACACACACACACACACATACGCACGCACACACGCTCAAATTCATACAAACACACACAAAAACACACAAACTTACACACTCGCAACCATACGTATATTTACGCACTATGGCCCTCACTTATATACACACAGATACAAACAATCGATTTAATATTTAAGTATAGTTTATTTTATTTTTATGTAGTATCTTATATACCTAGTAGTTTCTTTCATCTGAAACTCTGTATTTTAATATCGGAGGCGGGCGTTGATATTTGCAACGCAGTTTTTAACTTTTGCATTATCATCGCTACCATTGTAAAAGAAAAAATGTTATTGTTCCACAATAAATAAATTTCATTTTATTTCATTTCATTTCAATCCTAGTATAAAAAAATAAACTAATTATAAATGCATTCATTTCAAATAAATTTTTGTAATATAAATTTAAATATAAGCTCTTCTCTACTAACTTAGCTAAAGTATGGAATATAAGGTACAATATAGTGTAAAATATAACATACGAGTATCTACCTAGAGAGATCCATATCTACGATGAGTACGTAATTTCCTTTGAATCCCTTGAACTAGTTCGAAACAAAGAAAAGTAATGATATTGTAATATAGATAGATTAGAATAAAGTCGATTGACGCGTTAATATAAATCAACAAATAATATAACATTTCCTTGACGGAAACAAAGTTGATCGGCATGCGGTGAATGCTCAACAAAGTTGTCTGAGCCAAATGAGGTCAGTCAAGTTGATTTCCACTGTAATCTTTTGTGAACGTTTTATCCATATCACACGCTAAAGCAATGGAAAAAATTAAATTTAAAAAACATCTTTTAACAAAAGCTTCATTTCATGTCCCTAATGCGCTGAGGAGTTCCCTCGTCTGGAGCTAATCCTGAGAGCAACATCAAGTCATGCTTATGATAAACATGCATTGTCATACGGAGTGGAGCAGTAGGTAAAATTTCAGCTCGATTGGACACCCAGAAGTGAGTGAATCTTAACGTGCAAGATTCCACCTTCATATACATACAATGAAAGTGAAATAAAAACTTTGAAAAATGTAATATGTTACGCAGATTTCTGTTATAAATACAGCGATTTATAGAGGTGTGGTATCCGGCATAGAATAAACCACCCTCCTTTCTTACCGAGGTGTCGTAGAAGGCGACTAAGGTAAGTTGACGTCAGGCAGGCGGCCAGCCGTAAAATACGTAGCCAAATCATGTGACAACATGTTGTGCCGACCCCACTTAGAGTGGGATAAGGGCAGGAGAATGATTACAGCGATTTATAGAGGTAGGCGTTTCTTTACGGAACTCTATAGTACAAAAGTTATTATAGATTATATATTATATTTTGCTATAATCTACATTTGTTAAGAAAATCTATGTAAAGATAAGTATAGGAAGCATAGACCGTTCTCATACCTTTTACATGGAGGAGTAGTTAACGTACGTATCACCAAACACCACCACCAACAATACACTACACAAACACTACACACATTCATTTCGTCAATCGTTTCGCATAAACAATAGTTTTGTCCCGGAACCTAAGCATCATGAGGAGATGGCTTTCACGCCAAAATTGCAATTCGACGCAACATCCAAGCAATCAGTATTATATACAAATAGTTCAACCACCGCCATTGATTTTAATTTTAAGGCAAAACAATGCGTGTTTGCCTTATTTTCAGGGTCATCTATCTTTTTCAAAACTCTCTTATCCGTTCCAAGCAAAACTCGAGCAGCCAGAAAACATGTTTATATTACAATAAATATGGGCAATGCATAAAACGAACATACCAATGTTGTTAAACTACTTATTTTATCAGCTTTTGTTTAAAGAGCTTGTAAGATAAGTATGTTATTAATAAAGTTTTCGTTCAAGGTGTTCATATCAAGTTAGCAGTTATATTTTAGGTCAAGGTATGGTAATGTGCTTAAAAACAGTAAACATTGTAGTTTAGGTACACTTAGTCTCCGTTTCTGCTGTCATTAAATTATTATTTATTTTAAGAACTGTTCGACTTAATCCATAATGCTAAAAGCAGAACTTACTTTTAATGTTATTCTTAAAAATTAGTTAATTATTAACGGATTAAACACAAAGATTAAGTTGAGTTAATTTTGCTAGTGTTTCAATATACTAAAAATAAATATAGGGGACACTTAGACACACGGTCGTCCGTCCCCAAAGTAAGTAACTTAATTCTTGTGTTATGGTTGACGGATAACTGGTAAATATACTACATATATAATTTTAAATACATACTTAAATACAAATATTCACCCAGGCTCGAAGAACCGACAAATTGTTTATAGAAAATGTCGGCGGGAATCGAACCCGGGACCCGCGGAGCTGAAGGCCGGGTCACTTCCCACTGCGCCAACAGGCCAGTCGTTGTTGAATTTAACATTAAAAGGCTATAAAAAGCAATGACAACAATGGCGAACGGAAAAACCTGGACGAGGAACAGAAGCCTCATGGGTAGTAACAGAGTAGTAGTAGTAATGGTCTGTTACTATGAAAGAAGATTATTTATTTATGTATATAATCTTCTTTCTCCTACCCTTATCCCAATCTATGTGGGGTCGGCACAACATGTTAAAAACGTACTGTCACATGATTTGGCTACGTATTTGACGACTGGCCGCCTGCCTGACGTCAACTTACGTTAGTCGCCTTTTACGACACCTCGCTAAGAAAAGAGGGTGGTCTATTCTACTCCGGATACCACGCGGCATTAAGGAATGACAATATATTGAATGTAATAAATTAATAAATTTAATTATAGTTTCAATATTATTAGAGAGTCGTCAATCATTCGCTTATGTTTAAAATTCTTTTGTAAAGAATTTATTGGTACTACATATTCTGATAACGTTCAAATGAGACGAATCGTTCATTGTTCCATCATAAAATAACTTTAGAAGCATAAAAGACATTTTAAAATTATTGTACAAAAAATAAATAACTTAATATGTTTATTATGGACAAATGTAAAATCTTTGTTGAGCACTTTTTATATTAACTAAATTACAAAAAAAAATAGGTAAATAGTTTCGAGGTTACTATCATTTAACGCCTACACTCTGATATACTGCAAATAATATATTTCGATATAAACATACAACGACTAATACATGTTCACAATTTTGCAATTTTCACGTTTAATTCCGGTTTAAAATAGTACCTGATTCCATATAAAATTAATAACAGGTTTCTTTCGTATTGGCTAACTCGTTTTCGCGAATAAATAAGTGATGCCCAAACTACCAGTTCTTGTGCAAGTATAACGGCTTCTTCTGTCTATATGCCGATTATATTTTATAATATTCGCTTGCTTTTTAAGTAGCCCGTTAAAATGTATTAGGTACTATCCAAACACATTTTCCAAACATATTTGATATAATATTTAAAGTGGGGCAATAAAAAGTTGTACACGTAAAATGAAAACTTTTTCAATCTGTTTTGTTATGCGAACTTTTTTGGGTAATTCGTAAAATATGTTAATGTATTTTGTACTGGGTCGACTTAGGTTGCTGGGGCCTTAAGCCACACAATTATTTTTTATCCTCTTTGTCACACTGCATGGGATTGTGCAAAACTGTCGAAAAACGTCCAACTTATGGCCAAACTCGACCCAGGTCAGGGGGTCACACAAGAATTTGGGTTCCCGTCTCGAAACGTACTTAATGCTTACTAAATATTTTAAAAAATAAAGGTATTTGTTGTATTAGCCTTGCGAAACTCTGTAAAGCCAACAACGCCTGGTGCATAGGCCTTATAGTACAGACGGTACTATAAATGGATTTGCTTTAATTGCTAATCGATAATATCTGAAGGATTGGTTTAAATAAAAAATAAAATAATACAGACAAATGCAAAATCTTAAAAGGACTCGTCAATATTTTTATGCGTGATGCCCTTTTAAAATTTCTGGGGAAGCCATTCTCGGATGCGGGACCTTGGGACCGAGCAAGCTACCATTTAAGTGAGGATTAAAAACGAACGGTCAGAGACCTCCGATAAATATTTGATGTGTAAAGAAATAATATTCTCGACTAGCTCAACGGTAAGATTGCAAGAGTCGAAACTTAAGCTTTTTTAGGATATAGAATCAATATTAAATTATTATCTACATACCTACACACATATACACATAACTATAAATTTATACACACGTTTTTTCTTTCTTTCGTTTTTCTTATAATATTTTAGTCTTTTACTATATTTTTCGTAGTATAGTATATTTGAGTTTTAGTAGTATATCTTAGGTCTATTATTTTTTTGTAAGGGTGGAAGTATCTGGCGAGCTGAAATATAAGGAAGCCTAGTTCAGCTGTCAGTCTCCTTTCATAGTGCACCGAATTTGAACTATTTAAACTTCTTAACATTAAGTTTTTAATATTATAAAGATTGTATGTAAAATTTTTAAGGAGAAGTAATTTATTTACTTCTCCTAAAGCATTGTTATTAAAATCTATCGATCTTCTATTTTATCTTTTACGTTAGTCTTAGAATAACTAGATTACTAATGAGAAAATTTACTTATTTAACAAAATGTATTGTTGTTTCTAATTAATCAAGTAAAAGTGTAGTATGTAGTATCTAGGCTTAATGGATTTCACCTCTTGTATTTCGGATCGCACAAAAACTGAAGTGTTACCTAAGTTTTGTAACACTTGCAATGTTACGCCGCAATACCGAGTTAGCAATACGTTAAATTTTTTCTAATCGCGGTGCTTGCACTTGGAAGCAATTTTATCTGATGTTACCGATGTATGAGACAACTTTTGAATACCAAACGTAACTGATTACATTTAGTATCATTGAAATTTATACTCTACCAATGAAACTTTTTATTTGTTATTGTTTTGACCAGGTCTGATGGCATTCGCTGCTTTCGAACCTAATACCCTTTTAGTTACATGCAAGACAAGAAAATAGTCATATTTTAAAATTCGAGTATAATATGATTGTAAACGAAGAAGGTGATTTATTATTTTGATGGCTTATAAGCTAGCTACTTCTTAAAGATGAGGTATTAATATCAGTTTCTTTGTGCCATAAATATTATATCCCACATTCAGAGCTACGCTATACGACGCTTAGATCGTCGCTTCCCTAACAGCATTAGTTTTACGTGTTTGGCTTCGGCGTTATTCACCTACAATTTAAACATGAAATTTTGCGCCTATCTTAAACAAAGCTATTCAGTTTTGTCAATTATAAACACATGAAAGTATCCGTGTTAAATCATAATAAAGTTTTGTCGAAAATGTCACGTGTAATGTTATGGTAAAAACTATAACGAATAGTGCCATTTGGCACATCTTAAAACGATGAAATGTTTCGCACCAATATATTCAACACTAATGTAAATAATACTTATTACAATTTCGAATCAAGGATTGACTTCAATCAGTATCTTCTTTATTGTAAAATTTTTAATTTTATCCTTTTGATTACAATATTGTAAGTAGTTTTCAAACACAATTTTGAGATCATATAAAAAAAAAACCTACCTATAAATTGTATTTTTTCTAGTGATTAACGAAAAAGTAGAAATAATGGATTTACCGGAATAATAAATAAATAATTTACTTTATTTATTATTATTATTTTCATAATAACAAAAATTGATTACGGCAAATTAGATATTGTTTTTCAATAGTCATATTCAAATATTGGTTTAGAAAAATACCAACTTGTTCATAAAATTATAGTTGTATTAAAAAAAAGAAATAAAATACAAATTATTATAAATGCGTTTTTAAATAAAACAGTTTTTTATAAGTTTGTAACTGTAATACGGTAAAACACAAGATAAAGAGCTCTCTCGGAATCACATGCGTGAGATATTATGTGATGAATTATTTTCATAGGTTCATATTTTGTACCGCATACATTCATTAATATGTGTAAAATTTCCTGACAATACAAGTAACAAATAAGTTCGCGCAATTAACCGTATCGCTCTAACTGTGCTTGATTAACTTGTTTTAATAGTTGTTTACCGGAGTGCGTCGCAAGTTATCTGGACGATGGTTATGTAAATACTTTCACTGTGGAGGTGGCTTGCGGATTATTTCAACTCATACAAGCGTATTTGCGAACTTGTTTCGTTGAAAATCGTGAATGTCGGTCGGATCGCGAGTGAAATTGGCCAAGTCCTCGTGATCCACATGCTCTTACTTGGTTGCATAGTGGGTCGTTAGTTGATACTGGCCGACTTAGTTATGCAGTGCGGCTGTCGACTTATAAATGGAAACGAGTTTGGAAAATTAAATAGAACTTAGACTTAGATGGGTGTTGGCTAAATAGACTGTTAACATCGATCATATGACTCGAAATCAGATTTGAAAAAAAGCCCATCCACAGAAAAAAACATAGGGGATATTAGATATATTTGCTATTATCGTCGGTAAAAAATAACTATAATATTGTTTTTGTAAGGAAGTTATGGTTGACATTTTTACAATAATATGTTTAATTACAATTTTTTTTAATTTAATTCCACAAAATTCATTTATCTGATCACTTCCATGCTATGTTGATACTTACAGCCATTAATGTTATACTTTTTAATTATAATTCCACTACTCCACAATAGATGGCGTTAGTAGTATCTCAATCAAAAATTAACACTACTTTTTATGAAAATTCACGATCAAATGTGCTAAGCGAATGTAACATTATACACAATATATGATAATACATCACAAACATACACCACAATCTTTGCAAAAAATAAAATAAAAATAGGAACGTTAATTACCCTCACTACATTTGATGATCATATCAGTATTAATACGAGATCTATTTATTTTTTTGTATACAGTAATCCCGATAGCTTGTGAATTATCTTATTTTGCAAAGGAACTCTATTTATAGTAACTAAGGAGAAAGTGCAGAGTTTTTTCCATTTTCACGTTAACGAAAACGTGTATCTGGAACGTATTAAGTTCTACTTAAATTAACGTCGTGCGCTAAAAAAATTCAAGGCCGAAACTTGCGCGTATTTCGCGTAGATCTGAACACCACTTGCTTTTTGTATGACATTTTCTTCCGCATCACCAATCTTGTACATTACCCTATAGAATGATAGTAAGATACTAGACATTGATCAATTTATGTACAAAGCTCAACAGTTCAGAATATATTTGCGTTCAGAAATAGCTCCTTTAATAAAAGCTTGATATAAATCTTGAGTAGGGATGCCAATAATACTGCATGTCTATTATATTTTTTTTCTCTACATTATATTTTTTTAATCATCTTTACGACGATTTACGATAAGGGCAGGAGAATTATGAGAATGATCATCATCTGACTGACGTCTACTTACCGTATTCGCCTTTTACGAGATCTCGGTAAGAAATGCCGGTTGTCTGCACAGCCGGATACCACACGACGGTACATTATTTATTTACTATTGACCAAAAATTAAGTATACAAAATACTTTTCAGCATCAAACCTTTAAGTAAAAACCATACCAAAATCCGTTCAATAGATTTTGAGAAAATCAATTACGTACAGATAGCTTTTATGATATGTATAGATTATGCGAGGTGTATGAAATTTGAAAATGCTGTAAATTAAAAACTTGTTCGAGAAGCTCTAAAAAATTAATTAATTTAATACACTTTATTTCTAGTAAAAAGAGTCGGCAACTCTGATCCTTAATAATGATATATTTAATAAAATATTATATATAAAAAAGTTTCAAATCTATTTTGAAATATTGTCTTCTAAGCTCTGTTAACGTAACTGATTTAATATGTAAAACCTGTAATCAAAATAGTATCACAGGAAACCGTTAATCCGATTGCAATTCGGTCATACGCTCGTGCATAACATAGTGCTTACAACGTTGTATAAACCGTACGACTGCATATTGACTAGATCGTAACTGGAATACGTAATATGTATAAATTATTATAACGAGTATATACATGAGAAAACTATTACCTATTATAGGTAATCTTATAAGAAAAACTTTTAAAACTGTTGCGTATACATGTAATAGATGTATTGATCATTTTTCTGTGGTTCTTCCCTTCTTCCGTGTAATGCAATGTGTAATCATTGTATTTTGCTGTGTATTAATAAAGTTTAATAGTAAAAAGGCTATTGAATATTATTCTCGAGAAGAAAAAGCCCCATACGCTATAATTCAAATTCAAAATTTGAGAGAGAAATAGAAGTTTCTATGTATCAAATAGTTCATTAAAATAAATGATAATATTGTTTTGGTATGAAATTAAAATTCTTATTAAAATATTATTTATTCAAATAAACCTGTAAACGAATTCTTTTGTGGCGACATTTCAAGCTGTTTCTAAAAGTTGCTTCTCACGAGAAGATCAAACAAGAAAATCAGCGGTTGCTCTTTTTCAAATATTTATAACTCTTATAAGTAGTCCTCATTGCAGAATAAATGTAAGGAACACTAACGCACAGGGTCGTCCGTCCCCAAAGTACGTAACATATTACTTGTGTTATCGGTGACAGACAAATGGTAAATACATATAATTTTAAATACATACTTGAATACTCATATACACCCAGGCTCGAAGGACCAATAAATTGTTTATAGAAAATGTTGACCCTTGGCGGGAATTGAGCCCGCGACCCACGGGGCTGAAGGCAGGGTCACTGGTCATTGCGCCAATGGGCCAGTCTAAATTTAGCCCTTTAAGTCATGATTATGTTGGCCCTAGGCGTGAATCGAACCCGCGACCAGCAGAGCTGAAGGCAGGATCTCTGTTGTGTGCCAACGGGCCAGTCAAATCTTATACGTCAAAAAGTGGCTAATTCCATGCATCTTTATCACTTATGTAATCCTTAAATAGTTTTAGGTTTTCAGTATTAGCTTCCTTTTAATAGTTATTTTAAACTGCTATAATGACAATTCGAAACGATGAATGAAGAGCATACTGTGTCACTGAACGTGAATCATAGGACTTATCCAATTACTAAAACGTCCTCAATTTTAACACTCCTTCCTCCTTTTTGACCTTAAATTTTCCTGTTGTTATATATTTTCCCCATTCAATCCATTAATTACTTAACGCACTTCATTTCAATTACATTTACACATTAATTTTTAATAATGGTCGTCTAGTGCTATAAATTCGACCATAGAAAAGTAAGGTAAAGTAGCGGCCTGTTACAATCCCACTGCTGGGAATAGGCCTCCTGTCTCTGTTTCTGGAGAGAAGGGTTGGAGCTAAGACGTACCACGCTGCTCCAATGCGGATTGGTAGGTTTCACATATCTCCAGAATTCTCTAGAGATATGCAGGTTTCCTCACGATGTTTTCCTTCACCGAAAAGCGTGTGATAAATTGCTATTATCTATTAGACACATGAGTTTTAATAGAAAAACTCATTGGTGCCTGCCCGGGTTTGAACTCGTATTCCCCTCGAAAGAGTCGCACGGTCTCACCGCTATCACAGCTCAATTCGACCATAATACATTCAAATGATAAGTTATTTAATATAAATTATTAAAAGATAGTGTTCCAACATTATTAAGAGGCCGTATGCTATAAGGCTGAGTAGAATAGATGACCCTCGTTTATTACCAAGGTGTCGTAAAAGGCGACTAAAGTAAGTCGACCCGCCGTGTGGTAGATATCCCGCTGAGTAGAATAGACCATCTTCGTTTCTTGCCGAAGTGTCGTAAAAGGCGACTAAAGTAAGTCGACCCGCCGTTTGGTATCCGGCTGTGAAGAATAGACCACCCTCATTTCTTACCGTGGTGTCGTAAAAGGGGCATAAGTAATTTGAGGTCAGGCAGGCGGCCGATCGTAAGATACGTAACCAATTCATGTGACAACATGTTTATAACATGTTGCAACGACCTCACTTAGAGTGGGATAAGGGCAGGATGATTATGATGTTTAAACATTATTAAGGTTCTACTGTCAAATACTACTATAATCACAGAGGCTAAAGGCAAGGCCAAGGCAGTTATTTTCCTATTTTTTTAAATAAATATTATGAAAATCAAAAAGGAGTAAAATAAAGAATACCTATTTAAATAAAAAATTGGAACAAAAAATTTACAAGTATAATGATATTGTTAATGCAGAATTTTCTTTACGTATACTATAATATAATATTTTTTGCACATTTGAATGTATCTTACTGCCGCATTACTATATTCTATAAAAAATACTTGTTTTTGTGTCTGTCAAATGCATGGCAGTGTGTGCAATGTTTTCTTTATTGATGTAATGTACCTTATAAGTATTATTATTGAAAAATATCAGCATTCTACACTTCTCGTGCACATGAACTAGTGTGCTAAACTTCATACTCCATGTCCGCGCAAATTTCGTGAAAAGGAGTCCAAAGTTTTTGCTTAGCGTATTAATATATATATGTACATTATCTAACACTAGCCTTTTACCTAATAGTTTTAATAGTTTGATCATCGAAGTGATTTGTGTGATTTGAGTGATTTGATTGAATTTTGAATTAATACAGATTATCATGACGAGTTTAAATTTTAAAAAGACGAGTGCGTTATGTTATCCATCCAAAAGTATCGGCAAAAAATAACTCAAAAAATAAGTGCGAACCTTGCTTTGTAATTGTTCATATGGTTTGCATTTTATTAAATAATAAATTTTGCTCAATCCAGTTGTATCATTCGCAAGAATTAGCATTGGAAATGAGAGAACGTGCATAGTTTATATTAAGCAATGGGGTAGGTCAAACATGAACGTTTGTTTAATGTGATAGAAATGGCTTACAGTTAAATTTTGCACTTTAAAGTCGATCAATGATTTTCTTGGCCGTTTCAGCGTATTAATGTACGTGAAATTATTATTTTGCTAACGTTATTTTGCGTGTCGTTTGTTAAGCGTGAGATCAGCAGTTTATTACGGGATAAGCATTTTGTGATTTTAGTGACTCATTATAAGATAAAATAATAAAGATAATTCATAACAAAATTACCGACCATGACCAAAATAAGCGATTTTTTTTTGTGAATATGGAAGAAATAATTGAATTGACAAAGTTTAGACAGTAACATTAACATCAGAAGATAGTAAAAGAAATACCCTTATTAATGTGATAGAATAATTGTCAAAGTCTATCGGTCTGTTACGTTTTCGCGGCTAATCTGTTGGAGTAGTATTGATAAAATTTGATACAATTGAAGCTAGCTTGGAAGAAAATTCCATTTTCCTTTGGAGACTAGAAAAAAGTATACGTACTTAAACACACTCAGTTTGCCGATTTTATTAAATGCATAATTATCATTATATATTAAAGACTAACGAACACAAGAAATTTGCGATTGCTCTCACATATGATAATATATAACATTCACAAAATAAGTGCCAATATCGCGGCACACGATCCTTTAACTTAAAATTGACATATGTATCTTTTTTATTTATTGACCGATTGGAATAAATATACTCCATATGTTACTTGAAGCCTTCTACTACATGTTGATGAAAGGAGCATCCAAATTTTTGTTTTAGACTTAGAAGCGAACACAAAATTTTACTTGAATATAATAAATGTATAGATTTAGCATCTTCAAGATTCTATTATACATATGTGTTCATGATAGCCCAGCTGAGCTGTGATAGCCCAGCGGTGTGACTGTACAACTCTTTCGAGGTGCTCACGAGTTCAAACCCCAAGCAGGCACCAATGAGTTTTTCTATTAAAACTTATGTGTCTAATTGATAATTGCAATTTACCACACGCTTTTTGGTGAAGGAAAACATCGTGAGAAAACCTGCATTTCTCTAGAGAATTCTGGCGAGATGTGTAACCTACCAATCCGCATTGAAGCAGTGTGGTAGCTCTTAGCTCCTCCCTTCTTACCAGAAACGGAGAGAGGAGACCCTATTCCTGTAGCAGGATTGAAGCGTTCGTTACTATGTGTTCATGATATTGAAATCGATTATGATAACATACAAACAAGTAAAATAATATATATAATAATGACTCCTTTATATACCCTTTCAGTTTATTAACGACTAAGTTTAGTATAATAATTTATACTAATCTGAGTGTATAAAACGTAAATACCAATAGTTATATTTTATTATTTAATATATATGTATTTAATATATTGGTATTGTCTTTATTGTAAAACGTAATAACGAGAATGTAATTGCGCGCGTTGCAATATTTCATAACACTTAATTGCTCTTCGTTTCAGTTAATCCATTGCGACATCTCTAATTAACTTTCTGTGAGAATAATTGTAGAGTTTTAGTGGCAAAGGATTATTTATTATATTGTATGAATTTATTATATGTATTTGCAAAGAATTAATTATTATCTCAAAATTTCGGCTTACCAACGCTGTAAGTTTAACGTATGAAAACAAATACTGAATGCTAAATTTTGATGCTTTTTACATTACGGATTAAAGCAAAATAGTTGTGGTATTAACTAGTAATACAATGTACGCGAATTCGATCGTGCTAACGAGTTTAGGTACACGCAATAATGTCTTTTTTGCTTGTTCCGTGAAGAAAAAAATTCAGGAATTTTTGGTAAATTTCATCAATACTGGTTCAGCTCATTAGCATTTAAAGGCTGACAAAAAGACAGACTTTCGCATTTATAAAATTAGTATGTTTTTTAGCTTATAATACCTCTAAGTAAACTTTTAAAATTAAAGTATATAATGGTATTACTGGATTCTGATATTACTGTTACTATAACATATAACATAACAGATTCCTGAAGTTTTACCAAGGATGATCTATCTGGTAAGGCAGTTAATAACTCTAAAATCTACCCCTTGTAAAAATTTTGAAACTAATTTCAGTTTTGGTACCAACTGGTTAATATTTTTATTCGTTTCAAACCGTAAAAGCAACTTATTTCAAAACCGGCGATAGTAATTTGTTAATCGTCGATTTAAAGGATATCTTCAATTCGAGCGCGGATGAAAATTGACCCTGAAGATAATTAGTTTCCGTGGATTTCTACTGAAATCTCTTGTCCGGTATTCGTAAAAAATATTATTGACTAATCTTTGTTTTACCAGTTAATAGACGTTAATGCACACAGGAAATATATTTTTTTCAAATTCTCAATAATATCAATATAATAAGTGTTTATCAATATAATACATGTTTTAAACATGTTGTCATACGATTCGGCTACGTATTTTACGACTGGTCGCCTGCCTGACTTCAACTTACCTTAGTCATATTTTATGACACCTCAGTAAGAGGTTGGTCTATTATACTCAACCGAATACCACACGGTGGGTCAACTTACCTTAGCCGCCTTTTTAACGCCTGGGTTAGAAATGAGGGTGGTCTATTCTACTAAGGCGGTTACCAAACAGCATAATACCTTTACGATAAATAAAATTTTATTATTAAATTTGCATACTTTAATATAAAAATTATTATTAACTATGAATCAAATATAAATTTTTAATTAAATGCAGTGTAGTACGTATACTATAGTAATATGTGAAATAAAAGCTATATAATACATAATAAATAATAAAGCTATAGATAAGCTTCGCGATTTTTCTTACTATAATTTTTTCTTTTTTCTATTAACTTTTATTTTCTATATATGTAAGATCATGAAACGTCTAATCATGACTTAAAAGGGCTAAATTTAGACTGGCCCGTTGGCGCAGTGGGCAGTGACCTAGCCCCGAGGGTCGCCATTTTCTATAAACAATTTGTTGGTTCTTCGAGCCTGGGTGTATATTTGTATTTAAGTATGTATTTAAAATTATATATGTGTTATATTTACCAGTTGTCAGTCACCCATAACACCAGTATTAAGTTACTTTGGGAGTTGTGTGTGTAAGTGACCTATATATTTATATTTATTTATTTCAATATTTGACTAATTATTTGAGTATCAGATAACACATTTAAAACATTTAAATTAAACTTCACTTAGTAAAAAGATAGTTTGTAACATACACTTTGATTATTACTCTTAAACACGACTGTTGTGTTGAAAATATTAATACCAACCTAAAAGTAAAAAGCTAACGTAGTTTATGACATCCTTCTTACGATGATTAACTTTTTATAAAGGTTAACTTTTTTTCATTGCACGTTTCATTTTGCTCATTGTAGAGTATACCATCGTTTTAATATTCGTTTGTTGTAGTTGCCTTGGGTGCGGCTGTGAGGACTACCTCGAACCTCCGAAAGGTTCAAGGATCAAAGTTTTTTAGAATGTCATCCATCATTATCCGAAGTTTATGAATTTATTAAGGCGAAGTTATAACTAAATGTGATTTTTTCCAAGAGTAATATTAAAATTTATTTTGTATAACGGAGCTCCGCAAGGTAGTGTCATGGCGTAACGTAACGTAACGATATGAATCTAAAAATCGTAATGGCTTATATTTTAAATTAAATTACGTGACTTCTAGTCTACAGTCAAGACATGTCCGAGTTTATTTTAAGAATTCTTATATAAACAAGAAAAAAAAATTGCCAACATTGAACTTTTTAATTGCCAATTAAGTAATGAAAATATTGTTTTGCTATAATTCGCAATAAATAATTATTATGTACGTCCGCCTACGCCTAAAAATAACGCCTAATTCTATATATTAATTACCACCTAGTTTGCAAGAAGTTTTGTCAAATTCTATTCTTAACACAAATTTTTAGATTGCATTTTTATTACGAGGTAATATGAGTGATGAGTCGTAGTTCAGGCAAATTTAAAGTAGATTTTCGTGAAAATTCTTTAATTACTTAACTGTTTTAATGCAACGGATATTTTAAAAAGTTTAATACAATTAAAAACATTAATCGTTTATCTGTTCCAAATACAAAATTAGAACCTACGAATATAATAAAACATCGCATAATCCCAGTTAGATATCTTAAGGGTCATATCGAACAATAAGAAGTTTGAGTAATATTAATTCGCAAGTCACATCAATCGAATGTATATCGCTGGTGCCAGAACCTTCTACGAGTCAAGAGGAAAATAACACCCAATCGACTACTTCCGAACAGTTAGCCTAGGTCAATCTCGTTAATACGTGGTTGCATAGCATTTGTGTCTACATATAATGCTTTGCTTTATGGACAAAACACGAGATTAACTGCAATTGTTTATATAATATCTAAGTATTACTATCTCTCTCTCGTGTGTCCGTATTTTTTTGAAGCTTATGACTTATATTATATAGGATCTAGTAGTGAACGATAGTATATACTTCTTGTATCTTATTAATTTATTTATTTGGATCTTAAACAGCATTACACGATAAATCATCCAACATATATCCCATAGTTTGGAATTAAGAATGTGGTACCAATTATAGAAGAACACATCATTCTTAGTTACAAAATCACAATTATAAACCTAAAAAAAACACTAGATAATAATTAAAACATAGAAAAAAAGGAGTAAACAACAACATTAAGGCTCAACTACTATAACTATGATATAAGCTGTGATAGCCTAGCGGTGAGACCGTGCGACTCTCTAGAGACGACATAGGTTCAAACCCGGGCAGGCACCAATGAGTTTTCTATTAAAACTTATGTGTCTAATTGATAATTGCAATTTATCGCACGCTTTTCGGTGAAGGAAATCATCGTGAGGAAACCTGCATATCTCTAGAGAATTTTAGGGATATGTGTAACCTACCAATCCGCATTGGAGCAGCGTGGTAGGTCTTAGCTCCAATCCTTCTCTCCAAAAATGGAGAGAGGAGGCCTTAGCCCAGCAGTGGGCATAGTAACAGGCTGTTACTTTACTATTTTTAATTAAAACTATGAAACTACTATCTTATGTCGGGGACCAGTATCTCTCTTATTTATGTGTTTCTTATATTTTTTCTATTCGACATGTATCCATTTTAATAAATGCTTTGACGAATTTGTGTCTACGAGCCATAATTTGTTGACATGTACAATATAGGATTCTGAACATGCACAAATCAAATATTACTATTCTAGGTACAGCCCCTTGTGATTTTCCTTGAGTACTTCATAAGAACCACATTAAAATTTTAAGGAAAATGCATGACAAAATCTTGAAAATGATTAAAGACGTACTTGCTACTTGCGTACAGCAAGTTTAAGTAAAAATATTTGAAGTTAAATGAAATAATTTACCTTTTTTATCAACCTTTTTCAAAGTCAACACCAATACTAAAATAGAAAACAAATGTTATTAATATTTTGAAATATATTAAGTTCATACAAATTATTTTTAAATTTACCAAAATGCCTTAAATTTTTGGTTTCGAATATTTTTCTATATTGTATCTTCTGCTAATATGTAATAGACAAGATATAAATCCGTTAGTATTTAATCTCCTATCCTTTCTAAAGTACGCAAGAAGAATTGTCTACTGTGTAAATTTGTCGCAATTAAGACTTACTTTAAAAGTGAGATGATCATATCTTAGATAAACCTATTTCCTGGTATATTTAAGATACTTTACAGCAAAAAACATAGATTTTTTAAATACCGAAGTGTTCAGTATTTTTTTATAAAAGAAAAACATTATTCTTTTCCATATATTACCCGCACATGCCATTTGTCAAAGTAAATCCATATCAAAGATATAGTTGTCATATTAGCGTAACGTTTATCAAAATATACGTTTTAAGGCAAGACCAACAGGTCTACCATGAACTCTTATTGCGACTCAATTGAAGAGGTAAACGAAATTGTTTTGCTTTTTCATACCATGACGTCTTAAACACGCACACTTTAAGTCGTTGCCGAATGAGCGTTCGGAATTCGTCCTAAGAATATGTGAGTATAAGAGACAGAGTTATCTATAGTTCCTATAACGTTATCATTTTCAAACATTACGACCCCAATGCAATTCACACTTCATGGTACGAAAAGAAAGCGGTTCGCGGTCGTCGTTTACGTCTTCAATTGGATCGCAATAAGAGTTCATGGTAGGCATGCAGATAATCCGAACGAATAATTGATATACATTAATCAACTCGAACAATAAGTTTGAAGCACAACAATGGACTATCCTTATAAGAAGTCTAATAAGATAACATCTTGACAGTGCCTATATTTGGTTGTATAACGTTAAAATTACGTGCATTATACGTTTCGTTGATTTAAATAGCAATTAGTTTTTTTTATTAGATATATCAGGAGACATAATTTGGTTAATTAGGGTTGTTATATATATATTCTTAATTATGCAGGTTTTAGTTTCTTCGCTATATTAATAAAGTTAAATAGGAAATGTTATATTTCATCGATTTTAGTTCAGCGGATTAGCCGTGAAAGCATAACAGACATACAAATAGAGATAGTTTTACATTTATAATATTAGTATGGATATGATATTCATTAATAAACTTATATATCCATTACAGCAGTTTAAAAACACTGACTGTTAAAATGAGGTCGATACAGAAAGCCCACTTATACTGTTGAGGATTACTTAGATGATAAGAATGCGTGGTTATAGCTAGTCTTCGACCCTGTACAATACAGCAATGACTAAATGTAACTGACTGAAATGACTAAAAATTATGTTTTGAAAAGAGCAACCGAGTTTCTTGCTGGCTCTTCTCAGTAGGAACCGCTTTCTGAACCAGAAGTAGAGTTGAAGAATAAAGAATATTTGGAATTTGAAGTTGAATTCGAATTTGAATATAAAAGTGAAAGTACAGGTAGTTTGTATGTCTGTTACGTTATCGTTTTTAATACGTTGAGCCAATATTGGTGACGAACCTAGCACAAAGAAAAGCTCATTACGGTCTAATATACAGGATAAAAAGTTCCCATTTTTCTCTTAGGATCACGTAACAATTCATAGTACATAATTGAAGGTATTTTAAAAATTAAGTTGAAGTTGACATGAAGGAAGTTCCTGCTAAAACTAGTGTCTTATCATTTGTTAAAGAATGTTTAAAAAAATCCACAGATTATCTGCTAGATATGACGTTATATTATTTATTTCGATTGGCTAGCCAGTGGTCTAAGACTCGCAGTTACAAGTTCACGTAACAATTGAGTTGTGACCGAGGTGATCATGACTAATATAGATTTTATTCATGTACTATTTGTACTAGTTAGCGGTTAACACTCGTTGCACAACGGTTATAGTAAAAACAGGCCGCAACTTGCAAAGTACGTGCAAATGGAGAACAAATGAATAAATACAAAAGGGAATAACGCCTGAATCTTTTTTTGTCTCTATTATTTCTGGGAAATACATATAATGGTTACTCTTAATAACACATATTATTAGCCCTTAGTGATGATCTAAAAATTTTCCTGACTAAATTTATGGGGTATCTTGTGCCATTAATAAAAACTCCATTTTCATTTTCATAAATTTTTAATCAAAAGGAAAATTATTTTGCAAAAGTCCAATATTCAATTTGATTCAAGTAACTTAATCCAATCTTCAGCTTCTGCGTAAAAAGAGAGATAGGTAGATAGCCTCATTTGCTTTTCGATGGACACATATGAGACTGGCTCCCCTATTCTTTGATTGAATTTGACTGTCCCGTTGGCGCAGTGGGTAGTGACCCTAACTTCAGCTTCGCGGGTCGTGGGTTCGATTCCCACCGAGGGCCAACATTTTCTATCAACAATTTGTTGGTTCTTCGAGCCTGGGTGTCTAGGTTTAAGTATGTATTTAAAATTATATATGTATATATCTACCAGTTGTCGGTCACCCATAACACAAGTATTGAGTTACTTACTTCGGGGATAGACGACCGTGTGTGTAAATGTCCCATATATTTATTTATTTATTTATTTATTATTACTCTAGTATAATTACCCTATCACTTGCGATCGGGCAACCTTTCAGCACATTTCCCAGCAACACAATATTAAAAAGATGATTTCCTTTGCTTTCTTGAGTGTTTGGCTCTGTAATGCATTGTCTTTCTCTGTAATGCATTCTACTTATCACAAGTTCCTTAATGCCGCAATTACCTGAGGAAAAACAACATTTTAATGCATATAGCGTATTATCAGCTTGTTTAAGTGCTGTGATGATGCCTCGTGATACTTAAAATAGAATACGACTCTAAAGTAAAGACTTTTTTCATATTTACCAAAACAATTTGTGTGTTTAGTCATTAAAAATATATGAACTACGTAAACATTCTTGTCAAAAAGTATCACTAATTGGCTTGGTAACTTTAATTATGAGGAAATTATTTATTTTACTTACACAGTTTGTATTTATACGTGCTCAATGATCAGACATCACACATATTTAATGAGCATAGCCTATGCGAGCAATTTTGTCTCTGTAACTTCGATAACGGTATAAAAGGTATGTTACTTATAAATTATTGTAGTACCTTTTGTCCGAATTATTCATGCATGCGATATTGTGTATCAAATATTCCTTTTTCCTTTTTTATACGAGTAAATGGGACAATGACACGATCATCCGTCCCCAAAGTAAATAACTTAATACTGGTGTTATTGGTGTCAGACAACTGGTATATACATTTATAATTTTAAATATTCATAACCAAATACAACCAGAATCGAAGAACCAACCGCCGAAATTGTATTTAGAAAATTTTGTCCCCCGGCGGTAATCGACCCCGCGACCCGCGGAGCGAAAGGTCACTGCCGCCTGTGCCAAAAAATATTAGACGAATGTCGTATATCAAACGAAAGAACTAGTCACAAAGGTTAATCGGATTATATTGGTGACTCCAGTATTGATTTCGTTTCAACTATAATATTGTCATTTTTGAGCGTAGTTTTATTAAGTATTTAAACGAAATTTAATCGTTTAGGTGTTATTATTCAGTCTCCAAGGTCTTGTCGGTTCGTACGTTATTGGTGGCATAGATTACACAGAGTATTTATCTCTTGACTTTGTACTTTTTTTAGTATTTTTATGTATGTTGTCATTGTAAAAACAGTGACCTCGGTGATAGAAAATGCAAATCATTCTTCACAAGACTTTAGTCTCTATAATTAGTCTAAATTCATAATTAAGAAATTTTAACAGGTGAAGATTAATAAAATGATATTTGCGAAGATTAATAAAATAATATGATGTTATTAATAAATTAAGCTTTTTATGTTATTGTAAAAAAAAACGACTTTCGTTTAAATAATTTATAGAATTAGGCGTTACTTTGCGGAGATCCATAATACAAAAGTAATAATAAAATTATTTTGCTATAATCCGCGATACAGTAAATAGAAAAAATATATAGTGCAAAATGTATAGTGGACTATACGTTTTTTCATACCCGTTACATGCAGGATTCGTAAAAACATATGCACAAACCTCCACCACTTCCACCACAATACACAAGCACTACACAGGTTCACTATCACAAACTCAACAATCGTTTCGCCCCGCAACCGAAGCATCATCAGGAGATAGACTCCATGACAAAATCGCAAAGCGAAGCGTTATGCAAACAAGCATTGTTATATAGTAATCGGTTCATCCCCACCTTTACCTCTGAACACGTGCAACAAGCTTGAACTTGAAACATTTATCTGCTCGTTAATGAGGGTGCCATTGTTATGCTTAATGATTTCTAATTGTTCCAAAATATTCAATTTTAAGCTTTTTTCACAGGTGTGCAGTATTTCGAAACAATGGTCATTAGGAACTTTATGACCGCTTTCTAACAAATGTTTCGCGAAATGTGAATTTAGTGGCTTATTATTCCTGAAAGCGGCCATATGTTCTTTAAAACGGGTTTCGAAATTACGACCAGTCTGACCCACATATGTATCATTGCATTCAGGACATTTTATTTTGTAAACACCACTCTTTTTCGGGCTTTCTAATTTATCTTATAAAAAGAGTGGTGTTTACAAAATAAAATGTCCTGAATGCAATGATACATATGTGGGTCAGACTGGTCGTAATTTCGAAACCCGTTTTAAAGAACATATGGCCGCTTTCAGGAATAATAAGCCACTAAATTCACATTTCGCGAAACATTTGTTAGAAAGCGGTCATAAAGTTCCTAATGACCATTGTTTCGAAATACTGCACACCTGTGAAAAAAGCTTAAAATTGAATATTTTGGAACAATTAGAAATCATTAAGCATAACAATGGCACCCTCATTAACGAGCAGATAAATGTTTCAAGTTCAAGCTTGTTGCACGTGTTCAGAGGTAAAGGTGGGGATGAACCGATTACTATATAACAATGCTTGTTTGCATAACGCTTCGCTTTGCGATTTTGTCGTGGAGTCTATCTCCTGATGATGCTTCGGTTGCGGGGCGAAACGATTGTTGAGTTTGTGATAGTGAACCTGTGTAGTGCTTGTGTATTGTGGTGGAAGTGGTGGAGGTTTGTGCATATGTTTTTACGAATCCTGCATGTAACGGGTATGAAAAAACGTATAGTCCACTATACATTTTGCACTATATATTTTTTCTATTTACTGTATCGCGGATTATAGCAAAATAATTTTATTATTACTTTTGACTTTCGTTTACCAAATAAAATCCGAATCTGAGGGCGTCGTATTCATAAATATTCTAAGTTTAAACGTGTTTGATTAACACTTATATTTATGAATCAATTACTTGTTAATAACGAAACTTGCAAAAGATCGCAATATCATGTAGTAAGACGATATTAACACGAAAAGTAAATATTTTACTAGAAGTAAAACCTGATGGAATCATTTGAAGTCATGTTCTAATATTTTAAACCACAAGTTGTGCTTTTCGAATTAGCGCTTTGCAAAAAAATACAAAGTCAATATTTTATAGCAATGATAAAATACCTAAAATTGAAAACACGACTTTTAACAGACATGTTATTATTATTTAAAAAAACATTTAAATTATTTTATGTGTATAAAAATAATTAATTTAATAGAGGATATGGTTGGTCCAGTCGCGATATTAAGTAGACTAAAAAAAAAGATAGATGATTGCGTAGTTTTAACAGTGATACTGCGGTCGGATACTGCATTTAAGCCTATTCTAGGAGGTGCAATTCCGATAATCATAAAACTCTACGTCAATTAGTCGCTCCGAGTAAATGATTATTTTTGGTACAAAATGTACCAAAAATAATCATTTACCAAAGCTAATTCTTTTTATTGTATAACGATAGTTACATCTGGTAAAGTTTCACTTATATTATCTATTGAAGAGTATTTAAATAATATAATAATGAACCAGAAATGATGGTTTTCTGGTTAATCATGCAGTTTCTTAGCGTAACAAAAATAAGCAGAGTAACGTGCTCGCTTTAACTAATGTGATATGACTATAGAGTTATTATATTAGAGTCTGGATTGGAGTAGGAGACAGCCTAAAATGTGTCCAACGAATAAAAAGAGAAAGCAAATGAGGCTACCCATCTATCTCTTTTTTTTCTCGCATGATCTGAAGATTAGATTTAGTTAGTTGAATCAAATTGCATACTGAAAAATCTCGAACAAATTTTCCTTTTCCATAATAAAAACGCATAGTCATTTTGAAAGTGTGCTTAAGAATCTTTGAATTATTTAATTTAAAATCACGCTATAAATATTTCTCTGTGCATGTGCGATTAGATAAAGACAATTATAGACCTCTTATCGTTCATCTTTTATGAGTATTATGACCTGGAGCTGAACAGAATAAACTCAAGAAGTAAGGGAAGAGTAGGTAGAAGGTAGAAGGGTAGTGATTTAAAAATAAAAGTAATACCAAACATTCGTATCTGCAGCGACAAATAATTCTTGAAATCTCTTTAAACCCCAGTGTAATTTGTTAGTATCAAAGTTGGTTATTTCTTCGAAAATTAATCGTAGTAACTCCTCAGATACTGTAAATTTTTTTATCTGTTTTATAATAACAATGACTTGTTGTTTCAGGTACTTACACAATCCACAATGCCATGAATATATTTATGTGAGTAATGTCTAAGTACATATATGTAAAAACTACTTGTATAGTATATACATTAATTACGGAGGCATCATATAAATAAAATTCGGAGATAATATTTTTAATATTTAGACGTACCAAGTAATTATTAACATATAAAGAATGTCAATACTTACTTATATTCTTAAATAATAATTGTAAATATTTTGTCATTAAGTAACCGCTGAATTAATTGCTGTTTGTTTGCGGTCGAAAATAAACTTTATGAAACTTTTTACACACAGCTTTATTATTAAAGTACAAATATTTAACTATTCAAAAATGCGCTTAAAAGTCTACGTGGATATTTTTAATTACGTAAACCTCCTTTATACTTTATTTTGGTCTAATGTTATACAAACAATTTTTTTAAAAGCTTATAAGTAAGTTACCTATATGTTACAAATACAAATATATAACTTAATAATCAAATTATTATAATATTTTTATTTTATTTGTATTTGGGAAACGAAAAATACAAATTGAACATAAATATAGTAAGTTATAATAAAATTCATAGACCAAAATTAGTTTCCACATATAACTATTACATTTTTTAAAACAGGGAAGAAGTGTGAGAACAAAATTATATACTTCGTCATACAATGTAACAAATTTTAGGGTTTACTGGACTCATTTAAGCAGTCCAGTAATTGTTTTTTATAATTATCAACAGAGCCTAAAAACAAATCTAAGTTATCAAATATCTTATTAAAATTATTGCAAGCTCGAAACAAAAAGGTAAATATGATTGTAAAGCTAAAGCTGCGATAGCCGCGACTCTTCTGAGATGGTCCGAGTTGAATGCCCGGGAAGGCACCAATGAGTTTTTTACCAACGAGGGTTAAAACTTATTTGCTTAATTGATATTTGCTTTTTATCACATATTAGAGCTTGTCGGTGAAAGAAAATCACGCGAGGAAACCTGCAATATGGAAATAGAGAATCCTGGGGATACGTATAACCAATTCGTACTTTAGCAGCATGATGAGACTAAGCTTCAACCATTCGCTCCAAAAAGGAGAGAGTAGGTCTATGACCGGTCGTGGGATATATTCCGGCCGTGAGATAGTAACAGGCCGTTACTTCTTTTACGATTGGGAAATAGATCGTCGAATTAATAATAAATCATATCAATCATATAAAATCATATGATTTGCTTATGAAAATGCCGTGTGGTAGACTAGACCACCCTCATTTCTTACCGAGGTGTCGTAAAAGGCGATTAAGGTAAGTTGACCCACCGTGTGGTATCCGGTTGAATAGAATAGACCACCTTCTTTTTTACCAAGTTGTCGTAAACTACGAGTTGACGTCATGCAGGCGGCCGATCGTAAAATACGTAGCCAAATCATATGACAACATGTTTGTAACATGTTGTACCGACCCCACTTAGAGTGAGATGAGGGCAGGAGGATTTGCTTATGAAATTAATAATACATTTATAAAATATTATTTATTTTCAGTTAAAAACCATACTTCAATACAAATTCAAAAATGTATACCTGTTGAACTAAAACACAATGGTTGGCACGTGAAATAAAAAAATAAACAAGGCCCCAATCTTAAAACTACTTAAGTTCAAAGACATGCATTTCTAAGTTGTAAATCACGAATTTTCCTCAATATATGACGCAAATAGGCAAGATTGACTATTTACGATCAATTCTAGTCACGCTTGATATTATGTGATAATGTAGATAACTTTGCAACTGTAAACAAATTATATAACCAGATTGATCATTTTTAAGTATAGATAGGCCTATCGAGAAAGTAATTTAGACGAGGTTTTAATAATTTATTAAGATCTGTTTAGATTTAGTCTATTATGGCGCTACAATAATGTAAAAATAGACACGATTATCCATACTAATATATTTAAGTGAATTGTTACATTTAACTTATTAGGAAAAGAGAAAAACACATACTGCATTATAGAGAGTTAACCTTAAGTTGGCGCAAATGAAATGGCGGGTATCACCAGTACCAGTACACAGTATTTTTGTAAAAAAAATATGGATTTCTTATGAATAAAAAGTACGAGGCTCGTTGCACCTGTTCATTGACTGCTTTCCGCTTGTTATGAATTAATTCCCAAGATACCAACTCTAATTGATGGTAATTGCTTTTACTAATTAAATTATAAATTCAGACCGGTTTTCATATTTCTAATTTCTTGTTGAGTGTACAGTAAACAGATAGTGGTACGATACGGCATAGGAAAGATGAAAATACTAGTTCGATCACCTGAAAGCAACGCGCGCTCTGAGTGTGAATAGTTTAATTTTTGTCGTTTTTTGACAAAAAAAGGTTTTAACAAAATTTCATTTCCCTACTGTTAATCATTGAGGAGTTCCCTCGTCTGGAGCCAATCCTGGCAGCGGCTTCAGGCCGTATTTATCATTAACATGAATTGTCATCGGGACTGAACCAGTATGTATAATTTCAGCTCAATCAGACAGCCGGAAGTGGGTCAAATTTAACTTGAAATTTTCCACCTTCACAAACATACGCGGCAAGTTAAATAAAAGCTTTTAAAATACATTATAGTACCCGGCAATAAATAATGCACATCGAGGCTTAGAGAGAGAAATCGGCTAAATTCCGCTTCATAGAGCATTATCTTTGTCGCACAGACTGACGAACCCGTGTGTGACAGTGACAGCGCTCTATGAAAGCGAGCTGGCCGGCTGTTTAGTTCCATCGATGTGCATTATTTAATGCCGGGTACTATACTTACTATTAAACCATTTAGAAACAGTTCTTCTTCGACTCCCTAAGACCTTTTTGAAGTTGATTGATGCTGCGTTTTTCGGTGCGGATTCGTCATTCTAACACCCTGCGACTCTAACATCAATCAGATCTCTGCATTATGTGTCTCGCCCATCGCCACTTCTGCTTCGTTACACGCTAAACTATAATGGTGACTTTGGTTCTTCCGCGGATTTCCTCATTACTGATATATTTATTTATTTCGGTAACCTCAGTTAAAATAAGGTTAAAGTAAGAATTCTGGTTAAAAAGTTCAAATGTTAAAATGACCTGCAGGCCTACCATGAACTCTAATTGCGACTCAATTGAAGACGTAAACGAAATTGTCTTGTTTTTCACACCATGACGTCTTAAAGACGCACACTTTAAGTCGTATTAGCGTTCAGAATTCGTCCTTAGAGCATGTGAGTAAAAGAGACAGAGTTATTTATAGTTCATAAAACGTTATCCTTTTCAAACATTACGACCTCAATACAATTCACACTTCATGGTACGAAAAGAAAGCGGTTCGCGGTCGTCGTTTACGTCTTCAATTGAGTCGCAATAAGAGTTCATGGTAGGCCTGCTGCACGCATTTGACTCATGAATTTGACTTACTCATCTTATGCTCCAAACTTAAAGGTTAGTATTTGTGTTTTAGCTAAAAAATTAATCAACTAGTACGGATTCATCTAATTTTAATTTTATTATCCCTTCTGGGTGTTGTTTTAATAAATTATACGACTAATTGACAGTCGTTATCAATAAATTTAAAATTCAAAACCGTTAATTTAACGCCTACATTTAATTCAATATCATTACCGCTCTGTAAGCTTCCGCTTCATTACATTACCGTTGTACTAAAATTAATTATGCTGAACAGTTGGAATTTGGTAAATACATTAATTAAAGTATTTTAGTAGTAATTAGGATTTAGATTCTGACCATAAAGAATGCGATCAAACGAGTGTATGAATGTGGATGGATATGTGACTAGATGGAGGCCTACAAATTGATGGTTAGATTCAAAGCAATCATCATCATCCTCATCATCCTCCTGCCCTTATCACACTCTAAGTGGGGTCGGCACGACATGTTACAAACATGTTGTCAAATGATTTGTCTACGTATTTTACGACCGGCCGCCTGCCTGACGTCAACTTACCTCAGTCGCCTTTTACGACATCTCGGTAAGTTATGAGGGTGGTCTATTCTACACAACCGGATACCACACGGTAGATTCAAAGCTATAATATAATTATTTTGCTATAATCTGCGATAAAGTAAATAGAAAATATATATAGTGCTATATGTATAGTGGAAAATCCGTTTTTTCATACCCAATACATGCAGGATTCGTCAAAACACATGCACAATCCTTCACCACCGCCACCACAATACACAAGCACTACACCCGTTCACTATCACAAACTCAACAATCGTTTCGCATCCCAACCGAAGCATCATCAGGAGATAGACTCCACGACGAAATCGCAAAATCGGTATGAGCAAAAGGAATTTTCCACTTTACATTTAGCCCTATATATATATATTTTCTATTTACTTTAATTTACGCAGATTATTGCGAAATAACTGTATGATTATTTTTGTATTATGGATCTCCGCAAAGTAACGCCTAATTCTATAAATTATTTAAAGTTTAGATTGTTTGAAGTATTACATGCATATAAAAGGAATCATGCCAGTTGACGAGTGATAGAAGAGAAAAGTGTGCCTACGGGCAGGAGAATGATAATGATAGGATTTATACTGTGCTTAACTTCTATACTTTACGAAGTTGATCTAATTTTGCTCGTTTTGCTTAAATCCATAGATTTATGTCTTATAGAATACTTTTATGGGGTAAATGAGCATATGTGAAAATTTTTCCGAACCTGTTGGTAGAGTCGACGATTCATGAACACTCGTTTACAAGTTCATTTGAGTAAAGAATAATTTCAATGTGTATTAAAAAATCACTTGAAAAATTCTTGTGAATTACCTAGAAAATGTATTTGATTCTCTTTTAACTGAAATCACGTCTTGGATGTGCCTTATATTAAAAGGGGACTCACCGATAAAATTCAACGCTTTATTTACAGTCTCATCGCAAGTCACAATATCACCTCACAATATTTATGCACTTTATCCTCATACGTAAAATCGATAGATGGTTTTCCTTTGTTATATTACTATATCATATGTCTATTATGTATATAGAAATGCTTTGTGAGAAATATTAGAGGATTATGATATGCGGCTTTAAACCACGTCTGTTTTACTACGTCTAAGTTTCCTGAATTGTTTATTGATATTTATTTAACACGCTCTTTAATTGAGATGGATAATATTATGAGAAATTTATATCTCACAAGTAATAATTTAATTTAAACTATCGTGAGTAGTATTCATAGCTAATGTGTAGACACCCGTTATACTCACGTCTACTTTAACCGGGTTAGCCCGACTAGTTTCGATCCCATCCGGGGCACTTATTAATGAGCCGTTTATACGACCTTATCGCGGTGGGAACTCGAAACTAGTCGGGCTAACCCGATAAAATTAGACGTGAGTATAGTCGGTGTTTACACATAAACTATCTCACGAGTATGGATATCCAGTCAGCCAGCCCTAAGGTATTAGGTTCATTAACCCTTTCAGACTTCTTAGGCAGCTTTTATCGACTTACCGTTATTAGCTATAAAATTAAAAGCAGTTTTAATTAGCGTAGTTTATGAGAGTAAAACCTTTGAAGAAACATTATGTAGAGCTTAGATAACAATGTTAAAACATCTGAATCTGATCTTACGATCTTAAGACAACTTACGATGCTTAATATAGGACCTTAAATATTGTAGGTGATCGTACAAAAAAAAATTTAGGGCCAACTGCATTCACTGAATAATTTTTTTTGTGAAAGGATAACTTCTGTTCATGTCGCATGGATAATATTTAGGCTTATGACTCTATTTATTATTATCTTCATTTACTTAATTACACATAAATATGATGTGTATGCGTTGATATATATTCTTTAAGTATCGACTGATCTTATATGAATATAACACTGGCTCAAACACGCACTTACAGTATGTCACTACACGTCCACTTTCACCCACGAGCTCTGGAGTTACTGACGTGTGTGCGTTTCGAGATATTGTGATATTTCCTTAATACAATCACACATCTCAACCCAAATACACTACATATGGTAAACGCATGCAAAATTTATTAACTACTTGTGCTATTCAATAATTATATATTGAATTAAACTTTGCAGTTTATTTCCTTTAAATCTATTCTGATTCGATTGACTCAGTAAATACAATTAGGTTTAAATATAAAGCGGTTGAATCCGCCCTGCAGTTAATCTTCAGTTCGTTCTATTTAAAGTGGATGAGTGTTAAAATCTGTGATTCACTCATTTAAGAGTCATATACGAATCAAATTCAGATAACGTGTTGGAAAAATCATTATATCTTGATTATCTTTACTTATTATAAAACAAAGTCCCAAAAAGCTGTCTGTCTATATGTAATCGATTTTCTCAAAATCTACTAAACGGATTTTTGTACGGTTTATGCCAAAAGATAGTGCAACACTTCCGGATGGTTTACGTAAATAGTATATATAGGTATTATATAAATTATGTTAAAGATATCGCGCAATTATTAAAAAAAACTTGCTTTCTGGGAGATTTAGTCGCGTGCGCTGCGTAAACCAGCAGAGATGCGCTAAAGTAATGTACTAGAAAAGTGTAGATCTACAAAAATACTACAAAAAATGCGCGAGAGCATGTCTTTATCTCCTATATCTAATTTATTTATTTATTTGGACATCCAAAGTTGTTACATATAAAACTTACATATAAGAAAATAGTAGAAACAAAAAAAAGTTTAAAATGTACAACTTATGAAGGTGTCACAGCATACACATAAAAAATTATTAAACTATATAAACATAAAAAATTACATAAAAAACTTAAAAACTTAAAAAGCAAGTTTTTTAATAATTGCGCGATATCTTCAAAATAATTTACATAATACCGATATGTACTATTTACTTTACTTTATTTATTTACTTTAGTGTATCCCTGCTTTTAGGCGATATATCACCTATCTATATATAACCTAAACCTTCCGGAACAATTCAACTATATTTAAGTAAAAACTGTGCAAAAATCTGTTTAGTACATTTGAAGACTTATAGTAAGTATATAGATTAAACAGTTACATTCGGGTTTGTTTTTACCAGTATCTATTTGACTTTATTTTTTACCACTTTTATGAACCATTTGTGTTATTCATGCTGGTAGAAGTATGGAGAGGTGTAAATAAAGGATGTTAAATGCATCTTTCTCTATTTATAAAAACTGTTAGCGTTTGAACACTTGCAAACTTGTTAATTTTATCTAATTTTATTTAAGCTTTATATTTTTTGTATTAAATTATCACGACTAAAGTTTATTTAAATAAATATGCAGCTATTCTTATGGATTCTAATACATATAAACGGTGACAAGGTGATTCTCAAGGGAATTTCAAGGGCGTACACTGATTACTTTAAATATTTATATTATTTGATTTGGTGATTGCTTATTATTAGAAATGCATTAAATTTATCAATGTAAGGTTATATTCAGATAGGCATTTGGAGTTTCGATTTTATCACGTACCTTTTTGTTGTTGCTTGTTCAAAGGCAAGAGTAAAGTTTTAATAGTGTCTACTAATATTTACTACGAATGCAGAATAGGTAAACATAAATGATAGCCAAAATAACTTAAATTCAAATGGATTTTTTTTTGAGTTTTCTTAATGTTACAGATATAGCAATTTAAAAATTTTCTCATTTGTCAATTTTTCCTGTTTTGGAAAATAATTTACACCGTAAAACCAACAAATTGTTTATAGAAAATGTTCGCCCTCAGCGGGAATCGAACGCGCGACCCGCACAACTGAAAACAGGGTCTCTGCCAACTGCGCCCACAGGCTAGTCAAATGCAATATTGGTTTACAGTTATTATAGGGTACAGTTATTTAAGGGGGATTCCCTTTATTGTAGATTAGGCAAAGCCTTATAGTGAAATTAGTTATATATTATAATTTATGGGATAGACTCCAAGAAAATATAAGGTTGGTTGATTTTTTTACTTGGGTAAAAAATAATCAAGTCCAAGTCTGTTACTTAAGTTAAATTTACTAACGTTTGTGTTATTTAGATTGCATGGGGTTCTAATCCACGATCGTACAATCACCGTCCAACCATCAATTATTAAGTATTATTAGGCCTATTATGCGATAGATAAATTACGGAACCACGTAACTCCAGTTATAAGTATGTATTAACTCGATTTTGATAAATTAAAATAACCTTTTAGTACAGCGTAATAATTGCATTGCATTAGTAGCATTCGATAACGTTACTTACTATTTACCAGGATCCCCATTACTTAAGGGTGTTTCCCTTATAACGTTACGGTTATTTTCTTAATCATATAAACAGCTTTCGAACCAGCGACTTATATTTAATCAACAGCACATGACACCGTTTATTTTATCTGTGCTTAAAACATCGAATTTCATGTATTATTATTTGTAATTTAACTGCATGCTTTTTAGTACAACTGATATAAATAATCTGTAAACGGACAAATTCGAAAACTATTCAAACTTTTTCGCGTTTCTCTTAAATGCTTTGTAGTGTATACTGAAATAGATTGCATAATAAAGAGAAATACAACATAAACATAGAAATTCCGATGTTAATATCTTCTGCCAATTTCGTTTGAAATTTCGATGATTAAATCAAACTAACTGAGCCGCGTACAGACCGCCTTTATTTATCAGTCATATCGGCCGTTATCAGTTGTCTATAGCCAGTTAAGTATTGTGACGCGTACTGGACATCGGCCAGATTTTCCGCGGTGGAGCCTTAGTAGGTAAACGCGATCGAAACGAAAATGTAATTAGCGATGTAAACAATGTAAGAGACGCAAGGCGGCATTCGTGTGACGAACACCGCGCTAGTCGCACGCGCGCCTGTACCTGAATAGGTAGTCAATTATCGGCCCTCGCAAGGTTTCTAGGCTCTACAGATCAATTTGAAATAAGATAAAACGATTTTACCAAACCGAAAACAGTGATAAAAATATCCCAATCGCAGCCATTTTCTGGATAATTTTGAAATTACGTTCCCGCTTAAACCTGACTTTATCGTGAGTCCGAATATTTTAACTAAATTTTCAGTGCCAGTGGCGATAGCGAATCGTTTTCACGGATAATTATTTACTTCCATTATTAGTATGCGGCCTATCGTTATTCGTATAGAAGGTAGTTATGCAAATTTAAGTGAAATGAAGTGGCTGGAAACACATGATTAGTTTAAAAATGCCTAAGGATTAGCGGAAATAACGATTCAATTATCCTGTCGTGCAAAATAATTATATTCACGCGGTTAAAGTAGGTAGGTATGTGGAACTAATGTCAGTTTGATGCAGAACGATCTTACCCTTGCTCCGGTTATAGTATTTGCTTGTTCATGTTTTAATTTATAAGTATATTGGTATCAGTATACTGAGGTTATGTTCAGTTGATATCAATTCTGTCCCTTTCAAGGAGAGGCTGGCAATGATTTTCTGCCGGTCACGTGCGTCGATGCGTTCGCGGCTGACTGCATTAGTTATTGATGATGTGAACTTGAACGTAATATGCCGTTAAATAATAATGTTTTACGAACCTTAAAGATAAAATAAAATTATTAAAATACTAGCAGTGTTCAGTAGTTTATTTTGGAAATAAATATCAATAATTTAATAGCATATTGTTCTCGAATTATAACAAAAATTTTCATCTAAATCCGGATCATTAACGTATAGTATGGCTAATTAATTATAATGAACATAATCTATGTGAAAAGAATCGTGGCAAATAAAAATAAATTAGGACGACCCACAATTATACGAAGCTCATATCTCTTTGTCTGTTTGTCATGTGACCCTGTCACGAGACAGAAATGTTGGACAGTGTATATGTATACTGTATCTAATACAATCGCTCTGAAGAAAGATTTAGAGTACTAGAAAATTATCTTCTCATATTAATTCATATCTTTATTGTCATATTTTTATACAATAAACACGTAAATTTAAATACAGATTTAACTTATAGAAAAGTCATTGTGGCTTTTAAAAATTGAAGCCACTTTTTAAGATCTTATTGCCAAAAACAAGATAAACATCTAGTGATGTTCTTGAGATGTATATGATTGATTATGATACAACATCTTTGATAATATAACTTCTAAATAGCCTTGTTACATAATGTCATGTAAAATAAAATAAATAAAAACAAATTTAAAAATACTTAACCCTGAAATTCCTAGCTGTACACTGTATGTGACAAATTTATGCAAATAACTAGCTTTATTTAATTTTTTTGTTATTATTCTCGTTGCAATTTATCGCAGTAACGTACTCTATTAACTTTGTAATATTGTTGTTTTATAGTATTCAAAAATTGCAGTACTTTCTATGTAATATAGAACGGATGTTTGCGAAAAACGATTAAAGTATCGAAAGAAAAATTAAGGATCGTTACAAATGCTTTGTTCGTGGTAACTAAAAAAAGAGTGAAAATGAACTTTAACAGTTTGTAAACAGTGATTGTGGCGATGATAGTGTGTGTGTGCGTCGCGGTAGTTCCTTTTTAGCGTGGTAAGGAAAACTGGAGGTCGAGACGTATGAGACGTCAGTTGTCGTCCAGCTGACAACAGATGTTATTCCGGCTGAAGGCGGTAAGTTATCACTTATTTAAAAAATCGATCTTTGTCTCGATTTTGATATTGTAGGAAACTCTACCCTTCAACCTCGATTAGTTAATGAAACACATATTGAATCATTATTTGTATTTTTCTTTGAATTTAATATTTTATTTTACATCTCATCCTTATTTAAAATATGTTCGGACTACGACTAGATGCTGCTCCTACTTTATCTGCCCCAAAAAATCTCTGTTCCCAAAACTCTCCTTCCCTACGTCGTCCCAAATTCCAATTATCCCCCATTTTCGCGATATCGTCCCTAATGTTCCTATTTTTCCCACTATTCTTTAAAAAGCCCATGTCAATCCTTGTTGATGCAACCTTACAATATAAATTGGGAAAAATCGCCTGAATGGAGTTGGTAGGAAGTACCAACCAAGTAGTACCTAAGTTTGAATGTTCTTTTGAACTCTCTTCATGTTTAGACTATTATTATATTTACTTCATATTTAGCGAACAAAAATTATCGCGATGACATGCAAATTATTGGAGATTTGTTAATATTTGCATATCCTTATAACAGAACAGAAGCGTGAAAAATACACTGTATTTTTCATGTATGTTGCATTCAAAACTTTGCAAAATGCAAAATTACATAACAAATAAAAACAGTTTTCGGATAATGAAAACATATATGAGAATGTAAATTTTTGTCTACGAATAAAATATAATGAACTCCTTTACTATACCTTCGTCGTATATTTGCAGGTATATAAAACAAGTACATGTACATTATCGTAAGGCTGTATCTATGCTAATTATTAATATTACAGGCATTTAAAACGTTCAAACAATGTAGATTATTATAAGTTTATATCTTCGCTAATAGTGAACTATTTGATCTATTCATAGTCACTTGTCGTACGCTAATTACTTGCTAATTAAACCGGGTATGCGGAAGATATGGCACAAATAATTGTTATGTCAAATATTCTATTAATTTTTTTACTGTGAGAAAACAGTATTTCCATGTAGGAAAATCATTTGGATTTTCTCACGATAAAAATGTGCAGTAAATATATATGTAAATATATATATGTAATCAAATAAATCTCGTAAGTATTGTATAAAGTCATCTTCCTTTTATAGCCAGGTTATTATTGTGTGTATGACACTTGGTACCGTCCTGTTGTCAACACATTTCGTGTAGGTCCATATTCTAAATTTCTAGCCACAAGAAGTATCGATAGCAAACACCATTCACAGTACCAAGCGGTAGAGGACATCAAAGCCGTGGCGAGCATTTGGTCCATATTTTTCATACATAATTGTCACTGATTCTTCTATCATAATTAAAAAAATATTATGATAATTCTCTGAAAACTTTTTATTATATTAATAATTAACATCGTGTGTTTTGGTTGGATCACTTTATATAAGACGTGGTTGTTTATTTCGGTTCAACATACTCGCAGTAGCCAACCCAATCGGTCGCTCAGTATGTACAAGTAACTTTACTTGTACAAATAATTTATAGTAACAAACAAATCTATGATCAATCTATAGCAACTGTCTATAAATCAGTAATATCTAGTTGTAACTAGTAATAACTCAAAGTGAATTCTTGATTTTGTGTTTGTGTAAGAAATTATTTGAGTTTTATTAAGTTAACTGAAATCATGAAGATATAACAAATTAAAGGTTGATAAATCACGTGTCGGTGAATTATTTAAAAACAAAAGTATAAATATGTTCCAACAATAATTAGACCACTTTTATATAATATATAAATTTGTAAGCTATATAATGGGTAAAGTAAAGTAAAGTAAAAACTCTCTATAATGGGTAAGCTATTAAAAATTGTTTAATAAACCCATGGTAATTTACAGAAGTAGGCATTACTAAGTGAAAGTCCATAGTACAAAAGTAATGGTAAAAATATTTGTTATAATTCGAGATTTAAGAAAATCTATGTATTGGTGAATGCATAATGTACTACCCGTTCTCATACCTAATACATGCAGGATAGGTAAACCGCTCGTCCACAAAACACAACCATACTAAAATAGCGTTCATTCAGAAAATCTCAATGATTGTTTCAACCCGTAACCAAAACCCGTAAAAAAAAGAAAGTACCCTCTGTTCATTCAAACTCCCGACAAAATCGCAAGATAATTCCACATGGAGTAAAATAAAAATTCAAATTCAATAGAATCGGTTTTTTATTAATATATGCTAACTCAGGATTTCAATGATTTTGATATTAGGCGCTGTTTATTTGAGAATTATCATATTGTGCAATGTCATCGTAAACTATATTATGTAATCAAAGATGACAATTTTAACTTATTTCATTGCCACTTAGTTTATCTCTCTCATTGAACATATGAAATAAGCAGCATCCATTTTAGTCGTATATACAACAAGAGCGAAATTTTACAAAAAATAAAATAAAAGCACTGAGGATACCGATTGCCTTGCAGGCCTAAGCGAGTCTTATATATTGTTTTTAAGGATTTCGTTATCATCGAAGAGACATTGTTATCGAGTATCAATGTAAGTAGACAACAAATTTCTCGATCAAATCAGAAGTACGCATCTGATAAAAGCGCGCCTCTTCACATTTCATATAGATTTAGTAATTTCCATTACTCTGTATTTGTTCTATTTGTTAATTCAGAATTCATTATAATCATTAGTTTTATAAGTAAACTTATTTTTATAATCGACGACTTTACTTTAGTATCAAGATCATGCTCCATAGACAGCATTGATAAGTCTATAACTGTATACTCAATATACAAAACCGTGATGGCCGAAGTGTGATAGCGCGTGATCATTACCAATATTTCTTGGAGCTCAAAATAAAACTGACTTTTCTATAAAACTCATATTCTTAATTTATATTTTCATCATGGGGTGAATAAAAGGTGAAGACAAATATCGTGGGATAATTCTTTTCTCCAGAATTCATAAAAGTAATTTGAGAATACGTTTTGGAGCATATTAAGCTCCAATCTTTCTACACTAAAAGAGGAAGCCTTTGCTCAGCAGTTGGATAGCAACAGGCCTTTATACATTTACTTAACAATCATCGGTCACAATTCACTTTATGTATTTGTTTAAATAAGACCTTTTATGATTGCTTAAAGAATTATATAGCTATTTCTAACCGAAACAAAATTTCGAATATAATTTACGAAAGGTTTAATTCAAATATTACAATTCAAACTTTATGGCAGTTATAAAGCGAAGAGATATGTTGTACACAATAAACGCTCGATGTCCGACCTTGGGATGTAATTATGCATGTTTTAATTTTAACTTAAATATAATTTGTACTTCTACGACTTCCAAATTTAAATACGCATATATTAATTTACAATGATATAAAATTACTACTAATTTACAAGTAATATTCTATGTATGAGAAAATATTTTGTAGTATCTCATATACTACAAAATATTTTCTTCTCCAATAAAAAAAGATTCAAGACAGTTGCCATTGAATGCCCATATTTTTTATACCTTAGGTTTACAAAGAATTCGCATCTTATTTATTTAGCTGTGATAAACAATATGTACATTGTAAGTATTATATTAGTCTTACATTTTATATTGAAGTATGTAATATCCATTAGCTATTGGTAATATCAATTCACAAAACAGCTCACCAAGTTTTTGTAAGTCACGTTGGTTATTTTCCTAACATCAATGTGTCTAAACAAAGACGTCAATAGGACCTGATGAATTTTTTGTAGCTCAATTACTGAGTGGTCATTGTGTGATTATACAAGTATTGAAGAAGGAGATCATTTCGCGTTAAATTTCATTTAATTTTAACATTATTAATTTTAAATGGTTAATAAGTAATAAACAGAATTATTTCCATAATTGTTAAATGCTGACAAGCTATACTGCTGACATTCTTGTACCCTCCAACTAAACGACTTAAATCTCGCCGCTACTATGATATCCACGAGATTACGGAGTTCAATCTGCAAGAAGCCCGAAAAACCGAATGAACCGCATCTCGATCGCCAGCATCGCAAATTTTCGACCACACAATAATGCTGAAGGGTTTCCATCTACCACGTAAATTGTGGTGCCGTTTAAATTGGTTGCGAACAGGGCATGGACGCTATAGCAACATGCTACACAAATGGGGTAGGAAACCCTCCGTTGTTTGCCAATGCGGCCAAAAAGATCAAAATATAGAACATATATTCCAGCTTTGTCCGATACATTAATGCCACGGCCCATTTGGAGACCTGTTTGATCTTCCTTCTTCGTCCATTAATAAGTTGGAAAATTAAGAGATTTCTTAAATAAAAAATCTGTTTTATTTAATAATTTCAATTTTGTGCATATAATAAAAAAATAATATTGCACATTTTTATTATGATATATTTGTCATGTTTTATTATTTTATTAATAAACGCTTATAGAATGCGCCAGGAAGACGTCAAACAGAGACAAATGGAGAAAATCTAAATGTCTAAAAGTTCTAAATATTTTGATTCTTGATCTAATTGAATTGAGCCGTGACACTTACTAATCCGCATTGGAGCAACTTGGTGGGTCTTAGCTTCAATCCTTCTCTCCAAAAACGGTGAGAGGAGACCTTTGCCCAGTAGTGCGAACATGATATAAAATAGTACATGTGCCTGCCAAGATTAGAGAAAGCAATGCTACCCGAAAAATATAATCTAGGTTTTACGATATGAAATCCCTTGTCTGATAATATTTTGGTACAAATAAATGCATCGATAAGGAACGTTCCTCATTATTTCATCCGACATTATCTTCACTCAGACGTATTGACAAGGTCAGCGCGTCGCTATCCATTAAGAACGTAAACATTTAATTCGTACAAGGTCGGAGAAGTCTATTACGGTTTATAGTAAAACCTTTCAACTGTGGCGAATAAGGAAAATCTCTACAGAAGTTTTATCTTTATGAATAGCTGCACAAAAATGAGCGTCTTATCGTTATACAGCTAAAGAATTATGAGAGAGGAAACAATATAAAACAGGACAAATATTAAGTTAAGCACCCATTTAATTATGTATAGAGAAGAAAAAATTTTACCTTCATATATGAAGGTAAAACATAGTAACAACTTAATAAAAGGTGACCGACACTTAACAACGTAGTGACAGAATTTTGACAAACTACTATTAAGACTCTCAATAGTAGATTTTAAAAAAGAAAAAATAAGTCCGCGACAGCATATATCTACTTTTTATATGAAAGCCACTATGACCAAAATTTTGAATCATAAATTTAATTAAATTTGATACTATTTTTCAAAGCACATTTTAGTATATTAATCAAACTCTTATAAAAATCAATACATTTGTCGCTTTCAGTATTGACTTCAATGGAGCACCATAGAGTGCCTACTAAGCGCGGGCATAAAGAATGTTTGGAATTCGTCAGATTTGAAGTAAGCCATCTGAAATTTTGGATGTACGAGTAACTAAATATATGTTTTTGAATATTAAGTAAAAAAACAAATTTTTAATCTAAATGATCTGTCACGAAACTTAATGTGGCAAACCTAATTCCACGCGAGCGAAACCGCGGGCAACAGCTTGTATTACATATATCACTATTATATTGCCTATTTGTTTTTGTTTATTCATACATATTTCTAAAACATGTTACTTAAGGCCTTGTCCGTTTTAAAACCTTGGGAATGTAGGTTTTTTTACAATATTTTTTTTTACATTTATATTGTTCGTTATAGATTTGTTTTGTGTGATGGTAAGCGAAGATAATATGGGCTCACAAATGAAAATAAATTCAAATTCAAATAATTCTTTATTCAAATTGGTTTTTACAAGCACTTTTGAATCGTCAAATTACAATAAAGCTATGATTGGTTCGAAAAGGTGCTATTACCGAGAAGAACCAGCAAAAAACTCGGCGTCAGCGCTCATTTTTTTGAAAAATAAACATGTCAAAAATCTATTTATTGTCCACTGATAAAAATTACAATATAATCTAGTCCATAGCTGGTCGCAATTGGTGGCCGCTACTTGGCCGGTCACAATAAAAACTGCTTATGTATTTTTCACTATAAATGCTTCAATAAAAAAACAATATTGTCTATGATCCACAAACAGTTAAGGATGTGTGTGAATTATAATCGACGTTCACACGAAATTTGTTTTTATTAATTTATGTCTCACAGCATTATATAAATCTAAATTGAATATGAGTGAGTACAATGAATTTAAATACAGTTCCAAAATATATTATATTATATCACATTTGTATTATATTATATCATATTTGCTGTATCCGCAGTTTCACCCACGTGTAAATCAGCGGGTAACACAGATTTTCCGGCGTAAATACCGACCCCGAGGGAATTCTTCTGTTATGTACTATTAACCTAAACCTTCCCTAGGAATCTCTTCTTAAAAATGATACAAAGATCCATTTTGTACATTTTGGGTACTTCGTTTTATAATATGTATAGATATAACTTACAATAATTTAATTAATTTATCTAAATTCGAATTTAACCAACGCAGATGTTCAACAACGGAACTACTTTTGCCTGCAATATCGTTCAAAAGTAATAATAAAATTATTTTGCTATAATCCGCGATACAGTAAATAGAAAATATATATAGTGCTAAATGTATAGTGGACTATACGTTTTTTCATACCCGTTACATGCAGGATTCGTAAAAACATATGCACAAACCTCCACCACTTCCACCACAATACACAAGCACTACACACGTTCACTATCATAAACTCAACAATCGTTTCGCCCCGCAACCGAAGCATCATCAGGAGATAGACTCCACGACAAAATCGCAAAGCGAAGCGTTATCCAAACAAGCATTGTTATATAGTAATCGGTTCATCCCTACCTTTGCCTCTGAACACGTGCAACAAGCTTGAACTTGAAACAAAAGTAATAATAAAATTATTTTGCTATAATCCGCGATACAGTAAATAGAAAATATATATAGTGCTAAATGTATAGTGGACTATATGTTTTTTCATACCCGTTACATGCAGGATTCGTAAAAAACATATGCACAAGCCTCCACCACTTCCACCACAATACACAAGCACTACACAAGTTCACTATCACAAACTCAACAATCGTTGAGCAAAATCGCAAAGCGCTTTGCGATTTTGTCGTGGAGTCTATCTCCTGATGATGCCTCGGTTGCGGGGCGAAACGATTGTTGAGTTTGTGATAGTGAACTTGTGTAGTGCTTGTGTATTGTGGTGGGAGTGGTGGAAGTGGTGGAGGCTTGTGCATATGTTTTTTACGAATCCTGCATGTAACGGGTATGAAAAAACGTATAGTCCACTATACATTTAGCACTATATATATTTTCTATTTACTGTATCGCGGATTATAGCAAAATAATTTTATTATTACTTTTGTTTCAAGTTCAAGCTTGTTGCACGTGTTCAGAGGCAAAGGTGGGGATGAACCGATTACTATATAACAATGCTTGTTTGCATAACGCTTCGCTTTGCGATTTTGTAAATTATGCAATATAATTCTATAATTCTATAAATTATGCAATATCGTTCGTTAAATTTTTGTATGTAATGTTCTTTAACAGCCGTGTAGTATCCGGCTGAGTAGAATAGACCACCCTCATTTCTTACCGAGGTGTTGTAAAAGGCGACTAAGGTAAGTTGACCCGCCGTGTGGTACCCGGCTGAGAAGAATAGACCACCCTCAATTTTTACCGAAGTGTCGTAAAAGGCGACTAAGGTAAGTTGACCCACCATGTGGTATCCGGTTGAATAGAATAGACCACCCTCTTTCTCGCCGAGGGGTCGTAAAATATGACTAATGTATGTTGACGTCAGGCAGGCGGCCCGTCGTAAAATACGTAGCCAAATCATGTGAAAACATGTTCGTAAAATGTTGTGCCGACCCCATTGGGAGTGGGATAAGGCCAGGAGGATGATGAGAATAATGAGGATGTTGATGTAATTTTCTTTAAGGAGATGCTATTGAAGTTAAGTTTCAAGATGGTGGTAAAATAGAATTTTTCGAGAATATCCATAGAGTTATTATACTAGAGGGGCTCCCTACTCTAGTATAATAACTCTAAGCATATAAGCATAATAGCCATAAGCAAGAGAAAGTGATAGTGACAAAATAAATGATGAGAGGGAATATGAAACTCGTATAGTTTATCTTTGTCTAATCACACAAAAACATGAGAGACTGATAGATCTCCTTTATTTGCTCTTTATTGTAATATGGCCTATTAAAAGCCGGCTTCCCTACTCTAGTATAATGACTCTATGGTAAAATCACAGGATTTCAAGATATAGGACGGGAAATTGTCTATACAATTTCAAGTGATAAAGTTGTCTCCCTATTGCATGGTCAATATTTTTTATCGCCATTAACGTTAATTTCAAACCATACATATTTTCAGTATTACGCATTCGAACAATAATAACTTAAGTCGCAATCACGTGAAAGATAAAGCAAACACGTCCATATTGACAATATTTTTATCTTTCGTTACAATTTTATGGTGCAGATTACATTTGTTACGGTCACAGCCGTGACAATGAAATACATAGTAAATCAGACACTTCGGTATAAGTCGCATCATACGATATAATGACGGATTATAATGTAAGAAATACAATAACATCACATGATTTTGCGATTTCCATTAGATTCTTGGAAACTTGTTTATTATAAAATTTATATCATTTGAATACACGATAAAATCCTAACACTTCATAGATAATTGATTTTTAGTTATTTTGGAATACTCATTATTTTTTTATTCGCCTAACAATGTTTTATGTGACGTCTCTAATTGATAGAAATATTATAAAATAGGGTTTTCTTCTTAAATTTGCAAGTAAAATTATTATTAACAGTTATTGCGTTTCTAGTAAGAAAGGCTACTAGAAATTGTAGGCTCTATTCTCTATTCTGCGAGTAGGTTAATCAACTCTTTCGCTTCATACAATATTTTTTTTTGTATAAGGTGTTTAATATCTTTATTTAAACTCTAACCGGTTCATGTCAAAATACTAAACAGACATTTTTAAGACATAATTATAATACAATTGACCTTTTTGTTTGTATTTTATAATGTCGTCTTTAAAAAACAAAATTTATATTTATTACGAAACAGAAGCATTTTTATAAAATATTTTTTAAACATTTTTTTTACAGTATGAATTAGTTCCTATCCTGTCGTTTGCCACTTTATCCAAGTCATCCGTTAGTGATAGATTGCAAAATGTTTATGTACATGCGAAGAGCGTTACAAGGAAATTTCCAACAAGTGTTATCATATAGTGCTAAAAATATTATGATCATTTAATACATTGTCTTCCGCGTTACTCTGGAGCCTTGCAGAAATATTACAACTTTCCTTCCTCTATTTTCTGTATCTTGCCTAATCGGTCACGACAATCGTTTCCGTGTTCTAATTTTTTAATTTATTTAAATGTAACGCTTTTTACATATGTGGTTATTAATCAAAATAATTATTCAAGTGTACCATTTATCTATAAGAGTTTCCTTTCTTAATTTTTTAAATATTATGGGATTGCAATGAACGAAAGCGAAAGCAATGACAAGTGATAACCTAGCAGTGCTACCGTGCGACTCTTTCGAGGGGATCACGGGTTCAAACCCGGGCAGGTACCAATGAGTTTTTCTTGCAAAAGTTAAAATGTGTCTAACTGATAATTGCAATTTATCCCACGCTTTTCGGTGAAGAGTAACAACTCGAGGAAACCTGCATATCTCTAGAAAATTCTGGGGATACGTGTAACTTACCAATCCGCATTGGTGCAGCGTGGTAGGTCTTAGCTCCAACCTTGCTCTCTAAAAACGGAGAGAGGAGGCCTATGCCCAGCAGTGGGATAGTAATAGGCCGTTACTTTACTTACTACTTTAATGGACGAAAGCATTTTGATTTATTATTTCTGTTCTAAAAATTAGTACATTCCGGCAAGAAGTAACATATGATTCCAGTTTCTGGTATACTCTGCAGTTCAAAGTAAAATATGATAAAAATGCATTTGCTAACAATTAACAGTGAGTAATCGGTGACGAATCTGAAGATTTGTTACAGTTGTTCAAAACTTTTATAACAGAAGCTTAATCATTCATTCCTTTTTCACGAGGATAAAAACGAATAATCTTTTGATTATTCCGATACGTGCCTAGCATCGGAAACGTATGACACAGGGCTATATCGAAGAGATGTATAAGATTAAGATATTTTGTGCCTTACTGTTATTAAAATAAGATTGATATTTGCATTTGAAGTGATACCAGTTGCGTCCGATTTTGTCCCGTTTTTGTCCCAGTATGGATAAACAGGAAGGTTTCTATTGAACAAGTCATTCATTTGTTGAACTTGAACCAACCGTTATGATTCACGGAGCAGGTGTAAAGGTCATTTTAGAGTATGTACATTCAGTACGTTGTTTCTTATTTTAATTTTTTATTAATTAAACATTTATTTCAACCAGAACCACAATTTAATTATCTGACTATATATTCATTCACCTCTTTATTTGTGTCAGAAATAACAATGGTTATTCTTCATAAAAACGCATAAGATTTACTTTATTAAAATAAATATAACTTAAGAAAGATATTCTGACGTCTGCCGGTTGAATTAAATTAAAATTATTAATTAATTTCGTAAACATACATATACAGAGAACCAAATATGAAAAAAATGATATCAAATAAAATTATTTTTAATTGGCAGTATTGAATATGGTAAAGTTAGGTTAGGTAAAGACTTTAATTCTATAACAATAGTGCATTTAAAAAGTATTATTTTAAGCAATTCCGCCGTGTGGTACCCGGCAGAATAAAATAGACCACCCTCCTTTTACCTAGGTGTCGTAAGAGGCGACTAAGGTAAGTGCCGTATGATATCCGGCTGCGTAGAATAGACCATCCTCATTTCTTACTGAAGTGTCGCAAAGGGCGACTACGGTAAACTGACGTCAGGCAGGCGGCCGGTCGTAAAATACGTAGCCAAATCATGTGACAATATGTTTGTAATATGTTGTGTAGACTTTATTTAGAGTGGGATAAGGGCAAGAGAATGATGGTAATTTAAGCAGCAATTATCTGAGGATCAAAATTTTGCTTATTTACTGTTTATACTTCCTGGGTTTGCCTGGGTTTTGAACCCCCTCGAGAGAGGCACGCGGTCTTTCGGATATCACGGCTTGGTAACGTAATATGTACGTTTGGCATACTAAAAGTATGTTATTAATAATATAAATGAGTTTCACACTTACAAAGTGTAAAACAACACACGTTATCACTAAGTTATTTGCTTATATTAGTAAATATAATGTTAATAGTCTTGAAATAGAGCAATACATCAAAGGCACTCTTCCTAAAAACGTTTACTCCACTAGAGATAACAATGTTAGTTAATGACTTGTTGTTTTTCAGTGATTCACTTAGATAAAATATAATTGAAAGTTAATTGTGAAACAGCGAAAAACTAATAAATACTTTCAGCTTTATCCTCTGTCTATTTATATAAATTTATAATTATTATAAAGCACGGTCCCCAAAAGCTATGCGATCGATTTTCTTAAAATCTACGGAACAAACTCTAGTAAAGCTTTTACTAAAAGATATTGCAATATTTCTGGAAGGTTTAAGCTAATACATTACATTACAGTACATTACGATTGTATGTAAATAGTGTTAAAGGGGTCGCTAGGTTGTTTAAAAAGTCTCTGCTATTGGTAGCTTTACTTGCATGCGCCGCGTAAGATACCAGCAGAGATATACTAATGTAATGTACTAGAGAATTGTAGATCTAGGAAAAAGCTACAAAAAGTTTCACGACAGCATGTGTCTATCTCTAACTTACAATAACTACTTTCATGTTTAAGATTTCAATAAAATATTTCGTTATTTTCGAGACAGTTTTCTTCTATTCAATATCAATCTTTATCTAAATAAATATTTGTTAGTTTTTCCATCTAGTATAGATAAAAATTGTCCTTTACACCATATGAGTCAAACAAATACTTTAGAAGATATTATAGATTAAAATTAAACGCTAATTAAATGAATATTAGCTCCGCGAGCCAGCACTCTTTTCATGACATACTGCCGCGCAACAAAGCACAAACGGCTTGTATAGTACAGTTTATACCAAGCGCTAAGAAACAACAAAATGAAGATCTACTTCCGGCTGAAAGTTACACGACCTTGAAACGACTTATAACTTAAATTTGTTAGCTGAATTAAATCTGAAATAAATTGAAGGCAATTAGACGAGACGTTCTTTATTACAGTTTTGGAAATATACTCAAACCTTAAAATACAAAACGCGCAATATATTACTTTACAATAATTACATTCTATTTTACAAGATGAATTCATATGTTTACTTCAAAAGCAAAGGGTGAAGGACAGTCAAATTAGGAAGAAAAAGATTGTTGGTATACAATTTCCATTCAATGTCGCACCTTAAATTACTATATTTACCTTATAGTTTAACCTTTGGATTCAACGGCAGATTAACTTACTTCCTTCATATTATTTAAGTTTATTATTGTGTCGTAGATAATTTTGTGTTAACATGCGGAAATAAATAATGACATCTCTCATGCGATGTAAGACATAGTTTTGAAGCAAAACATAATAAAGTTTCAGATTAGCATATTTCGTATTTATCTGCGATGCTGGACACAATTTAGTACTAGTCAAATAACAAAATTTTAATACAAAATCCTTTTCATGTCATAAGTATTGTATTATAAATATTGTAATTAATAGAATTAGGCGTTACTTTGCGGAGATCCACAATACAAAAGTAATAATAAAATTATTTTGCTATAATCCGCGATACAGTAAATAGAAAATATATATAGTGCTAAATGTATAGTGGCCTATCCGTATTTTAATACTCGATACGTGCAGGAGTCGTAAAAAGACATGCACAAACCTCGACTACTTCCACCACAATACACAAGCACTACACACGTTCACTATCACAAACTCAACAATCGTTTCGCCCCGCAACCGAAGCATCATCAGGAGATAGACTCCACGACAAAATCGCAAAGCAATTGCTTCGCGATAGTCCACTATACATATTTTCTATTTACTGTATCGCGGATTATAGCAAAATAATTTTATAATTACTTTTGTATAAATATTGTCTTGTTTTGTATTATATTGTGGGAAGTAAAACAAAGTATGAACTCTTGTAACCCCTTTTGGTCAGTATTAAATTCAACTAAGTAGCTGTCATTTTGATATATACTTAAACAGCGGTTATAAAACCAGCGTGACCTAAAGATGTTTGATATTTATAACGATGATGTTTATGAATAATATATTGAATTAGGAATTGTTATCGCGTAATATATAAAAATAATATTTTTATTACTTTTGAGAATAAGTTATAAAATATCTCAATGAAGTAAATGAGCGCTATTATTTATAAATAAATATATAGGACACTTACACACGGTCGTCCGTCCCCAAAGTAAGTAACTTAATACTTGTGTTATGGTTGACGGATAACTGGTAAATATATTACATATATCATTTTAAATACATACTTAAATAGAAATATACACCCAGGCTCGAAGAACTAACAGATTTTTTATAGAAAATGTTGGCCCTCGGCGAGATTCGAATCCGTGGAAAGCAGGGTCACTACCCACTGCGCCAACGGGCTAGTCAAATATATTTGAGTTGAGCAAATACATAAAAATATTCTATTTAAAAGTGTATGCAATAGATTAATGATGAGATATAGAACGATAACCCATAGTCTATCGAAAAACTTAGATAACAAGAAAAACATAGAGAAGAAAAGAAAAGAAGTTAAACTAAGTTAAATAAGTTTCTATAACGTTCGTCTTAAACTAGCCGTGATATACAATACTAACAATGAATATTTCTTTATTTTTTGTTAAGGTATTTATTATTATTTTAAATCACTACCCTTTTTAAGATATAAATTTAAAATATTCATATTATCTTTTTTATTCAGTATAAATCAAAAGTTAGTAAGGCAGTCAAGGAAGATATGATGATGTTTCCGTATTTATTCCACTCATTTTTCGTCAAGTTAACTGTTTTTAACAGATACATTTATTCAAAACATTGTGGAATGGGATAATTGCTACGGCGTTAATTAAACCTTTTCATTGTACCGAAATGCTGGTCCAATTTAGTTACAGAAATTTGAAAACGTTAATTCTATGCGTATTTTGGGATACGCCATAAATATATTTTTAGGTGTTTTTTATGATTATTATGGAACTGAACTCTTAAGTAAGGATACGTGTCGTGCGTGTTATTTTATTTCTATCTAAAAATGACATATCAATCCATACTAATATTATAAATGCGAAAGTCTGTCTATCTATATGCTATGCTTTCAAGACTAATCTACTCAACCAATATTGATGAAATTCGGCACAATTTAAGCTATGAACATGAATATGAACACTATATTAGCGTATAGAAGAAAACCGTTTTTCTATTGAAACAGGGTACAAATACAATTTCTATTATTAAGGGTACTTAAACGCTTAAGTTGGCGCGAATGAAGACATAGGTGTCAGTAGTGTTTATAACATTTTAAGAAACAAAGGAAACAATTTCAAGATCCATGGGTAGCTAAACTCCAAGGATAATATTTTACGTCGCCATGTGAAAATTTTAAAATCCAAGTATTCATGAAATTTAAATTAGTGTAATCATGAGTAGTTATTCAACTCGAGACAGCTTTTTGAACCGTGACGGAATTTGTACAAGCAACCAAACACTCTTTATGCCGACGTGTTTGCAGTGAGTGACAAACCGACATTGTTAGTCGTCTCTGACGTCATTAAAGAACAATAAAATTCGCGATGAAAAGATTAAATTTAAGCGCGTATTGTATTTTGGCAGCATGCCTTAAAACTTAATTTAGGTCACATGCTATAAGACACCTTTAAGTAGCATGACAAACAGTAGTTAGCACTCGAGATCTACTTTCTATTTCTAAGGGTGGCTTTCCCTAAGAGTTATCCTACTAGAGTGGGAGCGTAGTGAGCAAACGTCATTTTTACTGAAACGCTGAAATTGAATCTAAAATTTTAAATGTATAAGATTGAATTGGGCTAAAAGTGCACAAAATTATAAACGGTTTAAAGTAAATTAAAATGAGCCATAAATCCGAAACGTGGTCAATGACTTTAAGCCTTATAAGAAAATTTCAAAGTTCAGAGTCATTCAGCGAGCGATGGAGCGCACTATGCTCCGAATAACTCTATGTGATCAAATCAGAAATGAGGTAATCGGTACAAGAACCAAAGTCGCCGATATAGCTCAGCGTATCAGATAGGTGTCGAACCTAGGCGTTGGGGTCGAAAATTGTTGGAATGGCGACCCCGCACTGGAAAACGCAGTGTTTGTAGACTCCCTACTAGTAGGGCTGGAGAACTCAAAACGGGCGCGGTCTACCGCTATTTCCAAGAGGCACAAGATCGTGTTCAGTTTAAATCTCACGATGAGACCTATGTCCAGCGGTGGAGGTAGACAAAAGAATTTGAGCTAATTTAATGACGTGCATTGTATATAAAAACGTATGAACATTTTGAAGGTGTCCTAAGTATTTAAATGCTCTAAGTATTTAAATTAAGATGCGCCATGTATATTTCTCTGCAAATGTGTGATTACATAAAGATAAGTATATGGATCTCATCTTCCCTGTCTTATTTTTGTTGCGACTTACTTATAGACCTGCTTATATGGTTCCACTACTATAGTATGATCAATCCATATATTATAAAACAAAGTCCCCAAAAGCTAACTGTATATGTGAACGATTTTCTCAAAATCTACTGAACGGATTTTTATAGTGAAAGAGTGCAATACTTCCGGATGGTTTAGGTTAATAACATTACGGTTTTATGTTAATTATGTTGAAGACGTTGCACGGTTTTAAAAAACTCGTCTGCTAGGAGCTTCTCTCGCGTGAGCCGCGTAAACCAACAGAGACACACTAAAGTTATGTACTAGAGAATTGTAGATCTGCAAAAATACTACATAAAAGTCACGAACAGCTTATCTCTATCTCTTATGGTTAACACAAAACAACTACTTTTATGTCCAAAATTCCCACCGCACACACAGGCTAGTATATTATAAAACTAAGTTCCCAAAAGCTGACATCTCTATATGTGATCGATCTTCTCAAATCTACTGAACGGATTTGTGAATGATATTTACTAAATGATTCTTTAATTCTTGAGGAAGGTTCAAGGTTATAATACATGAGAATTCCCGCGGGCTCGGGATTTACGCGGGAAAACTTTTGTGACACGCTGATTTCGACACGCACCACAGCTAGTAAACTCTATAAACATGATAATTAAATAAATCAATATATGGGACACTTACACACATGGTCGTCCATTCTCAAAGTAAGTAACTTAATACTTGTGTTATGGGTGACGGATACATACTTAAATACAAATACATACCCAAGCTCGGCGGGAATCGAACCCGCGACCCGCGGAGCTGACAGTAATAATAATAATAATAATATCTTTATTCACGAAAACTACATTTTCCACTTAAAATTACTTATATAACAATGGTATCGTGAAAAGGTCGTGGGACTCAGCTTCAGCTGCTTTTCAGCCCACGCCTTGTACGAATGCTGCCAACATTGTGTTTAAAAAATTAAATAAGAGGGAAAAACAAAAAAAGAAAAAAACAAAATCTAAATCTAAATCTAAATAGGGTACTACCCACTGCGCCAATGGGCCTGTCAAGTAATTATAAGCTTGAATCTCCATTTATACCTATACCATTGTGAAAATGTTTAGATTACAATGGTGTGGTATAGATAAAATACTTTGATAGATTATATGACATAACGTAATAATTTCTTTTATTTATATGCGGTTTTTAATCAAAATACCATTTATCATATGTTTTTATTATCGTAATGTCCTTAATGTCTTTTAAACATACGTGTCCAATTAGAAAACGATTTAAATAGGGAATACAAAATCGTTTTATAATGATTACATAAACCAATTCGCATTGGAGAAGTGTGGTAGATCAAAGCTCAATTCTCTCTAAGGAAAGATAGAGAGAGACTGATATAAAACAACACAATTAATAAAAAAAATCAAATACCATAATTTAATCAAATTTCGAATGAACGAAAAGATACCAATTTGTTGCTAATTACACATCTATTACAGCTATCTTCTACTATTTTGGCCATATCTATATACATAAATATAAAACAAAGTCGGGTTTGTTAAAACACTTATAACTCGAGATTTGCTGGCCAATTTTCATGGTTTTTGATTCGTTGGATTTGTCTCTGCCCCGAATAGCAGAATACATCTTTAAAAAAATGAAAAATCGACGTAATATAATTATCAAAATAAATAAATGTTTATTCGTTTCGTACCTGTTAAACATTTGTTGTCACCCTGTCGAATGCTGTAAGTAATGATTGACATTTATGCATGCGTTCAGAAAATTATTTTGTGTCAACTTTAAAAAAGGGTGAATAAACTATTGTCTGTATTTTTTTTTAAATCAAATATAAATGTTGAAAAGTGCATTGAGCAGATAGAAGAACAGACATAGAAGTTTCTCAAATATTAATGCGTGCGTACAAAAATAATGACAAATGATTAACATTTACGCGAGCGTTCAGAAATGTATTTTGTGTCATTGTATTACGTTCATCAAAGCCCAAATTAGTTCAGCTAAAAGGTAATACACCATTCATTGACTGTTAGGCGGTACGAAGTTCGCCGGGTCAGCTAGTTGAAAATATTTTATGTTTGAATAAATTTTATGTCTTGTTTTTGTAGTTATATCCGGTCAAGTTAATACATATCCGATCAATTGACTCATTACTGTCGACACATAATTTTTTCATTGATACTTAATTTATTCACAATGACTCACAATAAAATAAACTGTAAGCAAAATGAATGCTATAATCGGCGATAAAAGAAAATAGAAATTTTATGTAATGCTAAATGTAGAGTGGACTATTTTCATACCTGATACATGCAGGATTCGTAAAAAAGTGCACTATAAACCCCCACCACCATTCCACTACACAAGCATCGTACGCATTCACTACCACAATCTCAACAATCATTTTGCCCGTAATCGAAGCATTATCAAGAGGTAGATTTCCAGAAAAAAACGATTATGGCGTTTGGCAAAAAATATCTTGAAAAGTCTGGCTATTGTTATTAAGTGATACAAATCCATTTTAATTTTTCAAAAAGTCTTCTCTTGTTTGTTATACTGCTATAACCAACAATATCACATAAATTACGTGTTTTAACTACTTTTTTATGAACGACTTATTCAAATATGCATCTTAGGAGAGACTATCGAAAACTATAATATTTATGACTATGATTGTTAATCAGTACACGAGTATGTACTTTTTCTTCAGTTCTTATTATTTCTTTACTGCATTAACGTACTTAAATTTCGTTAATATGCACTTTGTTTAAATAAAGTAATTATTTCAATAATTACATAATTTCACTAAATTCATTTCACTTCTCAGTTTTAAGTTGCAAAACTTTCATAAGTCCTCATACCTACTTATACGTAATAGTATAAAACAGTATTTCATACAGATTGGAATCATCAAAAAAGATTCTTACATAAAATGCAAGTATTATTTTTTAATCATATCGTAACAGTTTTATTATATCTTCAATATCTTTTTTAAAGTATTTTGGAAATGATACTCGCGTAGCTTTCCAAACGCTGCCCATTCAAGTTGGATTCGTCTACAATTTCGAGTGCAGAGTTTTCAACGTTGACCGGATGGAGCAAAACAAAGAATTTCACATGATTTTCGTCATGTTCATATTTATTTTACGGTTCACCAGCGAAATACTCTGCTGAGGTCGTCAAGAAGTGTGTTAGGGTCCTTCAAAGATTCAGTCATAACAACTATAGCGTCGGCAAATCTAAGGTGAGTGATGTACTCGCCGTTGAAGTTGAAACCGTATCCGTTCCAATTCAAAATCTTAAAGTCGTCCTACAACGCACTGGTAAATAGCTTCGGGGAGATCACATTTCTTTGACGCACAACTCTGAAGTTGGTTTGCTAGTAGTTTTGCCATGAGACTTTATTGGATTGAATTATTATTGTCAATTCTTACTTATTCTTAACAATTATATTTTACTTATATTCAACTTACTGCTTTCGCTCATTCTAATTGAGGCAAAAAGATAAACGCGGCAACTAAAACTAGTTTATGTAATTTATTTAAATAAATTTCGTTTAATTGAACATGCAAGTATAATTTGTATAATTATACATCGAAGACAGATTAGCATCAGCTAGCTTAGAATATATTTACCCTCGATTTTTAAATTAATTTATTATAGTCGACAGGTTATTTAATACTGCTTTATTGAATGTGATTTTTTTCTGTAAATATCTCCCATATTACAATATAAATTAGATTTACGTACAACTACCATCAATCGAAAATAATTACGTTAGCTATATAGTTGGTTATTTTATCCTTATTGTTTTACTACCACCGAAATAACCAATGTGGATTGGCGATTACACATATTATGAGAAATTCTTTATATAGAATTCTTTATTTGTCGGTTTGATCACGATGATTTCCTTCAGTTTTAAACGGGAAAAACGGCCATTTTACATACTACATGCATGTTAATCCAGTTCCTATTTAGGTTTAAAATTTAAAAAATATCAATAACATATAAATCATCAATATACAAATTTAAATGTCAATATTGCTCTAGTGGATTAGTTGTGAAATTGTAACTAACAGATACGCAGAATAACTCTAGATTAAACTTAGTTTAGATGTCTTAGCATTTACTGTTATTAAATCTACACTGATACTTTGGTATTCTCGGGTATAAATACAATAATAAAAAACTTCTCTTTATCAGTATAATTTAATCATCATCCTCCTGCCCTTATCCCACTCTAAGAGGGGTCAGCACAACATGTTACAATCCTGTTATCAAATGATTTGGCTACGTATTTTACGACCGCCTGCCTAACCTCAACCTTAGTCGCTTTTCACGACACCTCGGTAAGAAATGAGTGGTCTATTCTACTCAGTCGGATACCACACGGTAGTATCAGTTATAATGATAGAACTGTGATAGCCCAGCGGTGAGACCGTGCGACTCTTTCGAGGGGAACACGAGTTCAAACCCAGGCAGGCACCAATGAGTTTTTCTATTAAAACTCATGTGTCTAATTGATAATTGCAATTTATCACACGCTTTTCGGTCAAGGAAAACATCGTGAGGAAACCTGCATATCTTTAGAGAATTCTGGAGATATGTGTAACCTACCAATTCGCATTGGAGCAGCGTGGTAGATCTTAGCTCCAACCCTTCTCTCCAGAAACGGAGAGAGGAGGCCTATTCCCAGCTGTGGGATTGTAACAGGCCGCTTCTTTACATTTTACTTTACTTAGTTAACATATTGAATAAAAACAATCACGTTTTTCTTTCGGAAACATAAAAAAAAAATGATTTATTGAGGGTACTTAAGCGATTAAATTGTCGCGAACGAAGGCTGCTACTTTACTTTTTTACTTTTATACTCATAATCAAGTCATATCCAGGTCATATACACTATTTTTTACCCGAGATAATTAACCGTGGAACTACTATTCTCCTATACCTTCAACTATAATATATTAAAATATAATATAATATACAAGAAATCACATCTATCTTTTGCTCAATTCAACCTTGATACAAAACAAACAAGCACCTTTGCCTTTATTATATTAATAAGCATAGCTAAATAAATACAGAAGTACACAACTATGTAGCTACCTGTGAACTCGATAGCTGTTAACATTGACCTTTTCTAGCATGTGGCGCGCACCGATCATACCATGCTATAAATCATGCGAGATTTTATCAAATCCAAATATTTTCGTAAAAATTCTCATTAGAAAGAATTGAATTTAATATGATTATGTAAGTTATTTCAGAATTTCACGCTTTGCTGTTATGTAATATTTTTCTAATTTACTTTCAATATACTAATAAACCAATTAAAATAATTTATTATAAAATAGTTTTAGTATTAAAAAAAGCTGGTTCCCGCTGCGGAAATTTATATGAAAATGAAGATGTTTATCTACTGTGTATGTATGTCATACCAATTTTTAGACCATTTACCACTTTTGTAAAACTCATATCACTTCTTCTAAAATGGTTCCTTTGAACTTTGATAAATTTCCTTAAAAAAATTGTTTTTTTCGTTAACATTTAAAACCACTTAATGAAAAGACAAAGAATATTGATATAAATTATAATAAATTTTAAATAAACAAAGGAGAGTGTTGATCAATCATCATCCTTCTGCACTTATTGTACTCTGAGTGGGGTCGGCACAACATGTTACAAACATGTTGTCACATGATTTGGCTACGTATTTTACGGCCGGCCGCCTGCCTGACGTCAACTTACCCTAGTCGTATTTTACGACCCCTCGGTAAGAAAGAGGGTGCTCTATTCTACTTGTCGACTTACCGTTGTTCAATATGGCAAAAATATAGCGTCTCATTCTTCATAGCGTGTTACACATATACAACATTTACCACTTCTCGAAAACTTATATCACTTCTTCTAAAATACTTAATCTGTGGTAGATCAGCAGTGAAACTGTGCGACTCCTTTGTGGGGTCACGGGTTCAAACCCCAAGCACGCACCGATGAGTTTTTCTGGTAAATAATATGTGTCTAATTGATAATGACAATTCATAACACGCTTTTCGGTGAAGGAAAACATCGTGACAAAACCTGCATAACTCTAGAGAATTCTAGGGGTGTGTAACCTAGCAATACGCATTGGAGCAGCGTGGTAGGTCTTAACTCCAGACCCTTTCTCAAAAAACGGAGAGAGGAGGCCTATTATGCCAAACAGTGGGATAAGTAACAGGCCGTTACTTTTAAGTGAGGCATCACTGTTTAAAGATAAAGGCCTAAGGTGTCTATAGAATATAACTTTGGATTAATTGTAATCTATCAAGTAATTAATAAAGTAGTTAAGTATTATATCGTCAGACCATTCCATTTATATAAATGATATGCCTTAGGCATTTCATTAAAATACATACCAAATCATCTTCATAATAAAATTGTTCCGCTGTGTTACTAAATCCATATGTATGTAAAAAAAGCTCTCGTATAATTAACATTAAGATTTCGACAACGAGTTCGTGACCATCATAATTATATAGCAAACGTTGACCTATGCTTTTTAAATAACGGTTACTTTTATATACAATTCTGCGTAAAATGGCTATTAAAAAACTGAATTTATATTTTGTTACGTGTAGAAATTACAGAAGTAGGCGTGGTTGTATAAACAACACCCGTATTAAATGTCTAACGGTGATATGTGTGTCTGTTTTCAAATAAGTATTTTTCATAACTTATCACATTGTCCACATACCGATTAGCAATTTACCGCGCAAACGCAGCCAACATTATTGGTATTGGTATATCATCATCATTCTCCTGCCCTTATGCAACTCTAAGTGGGGTCGGCACAACATGTGTCAAGTATATTGTTACATGATTCGGCTAGGTTTATTATAGGCCGCCTTCCTGACGTCAACATACCTTAATCGCCTCTTACGACACCTCGGTAAGAAATGAGTATTAATGGATCATATCTTGTATAGAAATAGCGTACAAACTACAAATGATTTACAATATATATAGTATAAATTATTTATATATGTACAACTTGTCATATATATAAATACCGAAAGGAAGATATATATACTAGCCTGAAAAACGCGAATCAATTAACAATAAGAAGTATTAACAGTAAGGTAAAATAAAGACTTGTTTTATTCCAACTGCTGCGCAAAAACCTCCTCTCTTCTTCAGATTTTTTTTACACAAGGACGTTTATTCCACCGTTAAGCATTTAATGAATTGTATTAACTTATATTGCCAGTAAATGATTTCTCGTTTTATTATTTCATCTGTTTTTTTTTACATATTTCAGAAGAATTACGTAAATGTATATTTCAAATGTTTGATACATTTATATGCTAAATTAAGCCATCATCCTCCTGCCCTTATCCCACTCTAAGTAGGGTTCGGCACAACATGTTACAAACATATTGTCTCATGATTTGGCTATGTATTTTACGACCTGCCGCCTGCCTGACGTTAACTTACCTTAGTTGTATTTTACACTCCTCGGCAAGAAAGAGGGTGGTATATTCTACTCAACCGGATACCACACGGTGGGTCAACTTACCTTAGTCGCTTTTACGACATCTCGGTAACAAATGAGGGTGGTCTATTCTACACAGCCGGATACAACACGGCGGTACACATATGCTAAATTAAGTAAAAAAAAATTTTTTTCGCGCGAGTGCTGTAACACTCAAGTCTTTTATATAACATGAAAATTATTAATTTAAATTTGTATATAAATGTATCTTTAAATAATTGCCCTTGACTAACTTTGATGTAGAAGAACAGAAATGACGCACTTAATTATACTGTACAATTCATAATTTACAGTTTATAAACGTTATAATAAAGTAACGCGTGTTACAAAGTTTTCCAGCGTAAATCGCGGAAATTCGATGATAAAATCTAGCCAGGATCTCTTCGATCCTCCAGTGAAAGTCCCATCAAAATAATTTACTATTAACCTAAACCCTCCTCAAGAATCGCAGTGCAATTATTGCAATAATTAAATGTTTTATTCACAGGAAATAGTTTAGTATTTTAACTTAAATAACATCGTCGTACTCTTTAGAAACTTATTAGAATGTACTAAGATTTACTTGAGTATGATTCCTTCCGAATACTTTAGTCCTACGTATTTTTTATCGTAACTAGTTTTACTTGCGACTTCTTTCGCGTTATCTTAGTTGTTAAAATACCCTTAATAATGTAAAGAAAGCAAAGAGTTAAGTAACGGCATGTTACTATGCCACAGCTGGACTTAGGCCTCTTCTTTATGTTTTTAGGAGATAAGAGTTGGTGCCACCACCATACAGCTCCAATTTAAATTAGTAGCTTATACATATTCCCAGAATTCTCTAGAGATATTCAGGTTTTGTCACGATGTTATCCTTCACCGAAAAGCCTGCGATAATTGCAATCACAATTTTAATAGAAAACTCATTGTTACCTGCCCGGGGTTTGAACCCGTGACCCTATCGATAGATTGCAAGGTCTCAACATGGCGCTATGACAGCTCAATTATGTATTTTTTTCCCGTTCCCGATGGAAAACTGAGTTTGTTTTATTCTATAGCTTGACCCGATATCCTTTGTAATGCTTCAGCGTTTTAACTACGAAAGCGTTGTCGAGAAACAGACTTTCGCATTTATAATATAAGTATGGATAAACAACAACTGGTTATGTCGGAGAGCAACTCTAATAGTGGCGTTTATTTTATTCTCTTGACGAATTCGACCGTGGCCGCCAAATTTGCCCGCCACGGACTTGTGATTTTAGACGGATACCTTCGTTAAATAACAGCCAAAAAAAGAAATAAAAACATTGGTTATAAGACGTTAAAATAAAGAAAGACTAATTATTTTCTTGAAGTTTTCTGCTATACTTTCGAAACCACATCAGGATTAGACAATAACTAAGTTTACAAGATATTATAAATATAATTCCTATTCGTCCGTCCGTCCGTTCGCGACAATCGATTTTTAAGCGTTTTTCTACAACACAAAGTGCTTTATAAGAAGGCGCCATTATTTGTAAGGATTATTGTAAGTGTTGAAAATGTAGGAAAAAGTAAAGCTAGGAAGTATCATCCAAAATAAACATTGGTTGCGTGTAATTTTTCAATTATTTTCTGACTACCAAAATGAGTGAGTCTAAAGAAAAATTTTTTTGCTCTTTAATGTGAAATTTAGCTTATTTGTCGAAAGAGTTCTAGAAAAGAACGGATAGTACACTCTACATTCCGCTATAACATACATTTGTTTTATCGCGGATTATAGCAAAATAATATTCTCAGTAATTTTGTATTATGGACCTTTGAAAAGTAAGCCTAATTTTATAAATTATTTTGTCATTTGTAGGCACTAAAACTACCGCACTTTAGCCCTTGAAGTGGCATATAATATATATTTACTAATTAACTTTAAGTATTATCATCTTTAATGGAATTTATAATTGGTTTAATATGCAGAGGTTAATCGAAAAATGTGGTTCACTGTGCTCGGAAAGTCCTTGACGTAAGCATAAAATACGTATGTTATATCAAGTGTTCGTATTATTTTGTATTCAATAATAGTCACTTATTTGTTTTCACGATAAAACATATGTTGCAATTAAATTAATATATTATCTAATTATGCAGTATTTTAAAAGTCAGAAATAATGAGTAAATATAAATTTAAACATGATCCAATCAACGGGTAAAGATGGCCGCTATGTACGATATCAAAATAAATGCTTTTAAAGAGAAAAATATGTTATAATATATATTTTTATATATATTATAACATATGGGTGTGTCCTTTTCTTTTACCAGCATCTAATAAAATAATATAATATCTACCTTGAGCGTATACAACGTTAATTAATAGTAGTAATAAATTAACGAGTTAAGCCTTTCATTATCATCAGCAGGCATGTAACCAAGAATTGGTTTTTACAAGTAAGTTTGATCATATAAAATCGCAAATTATTTAACATGCCTGCGAGTATTGGTTTTCGCCGATATAAATCAGCATTGTGTATTTCGCTTATAACTTTTTATCTAAAGAGTATTTGAGTACCAGAAACTTTACATTAAATTGCTTAGGAAATTTGAATATTGTAATAGCACTGATTGATCTTAATAGCCTGGTATTATTCACGAAATATTATTACAATTAGGATTCTTCCAGTCTTCCATCAATGAATATTAACAAATTCAACCAGCCACACGAAGCTTAAAATGTCACACATAATATTATCTTTCATTGTCTAATACTTTATATTGCTAATTTGCTTTCACGTTAGATTCAGATATTAATTTATTTTTATTGTATTTTTTTGCATGTACCAAAACTATGCTATTATTGGTTGTTAATCATCACCTGGTCTAGCTTTGATAACCATATAGCCATGTTGGAAAGGGTCAGAAACCACCAAGATGCCAAATATAAAAATACAAATTTTAGTAGTAAAATCACTACGAATCTTAGGAAGTAGTGGAATCATAGATTCACTCGAGGGTGGGATGTAGCCAGGATCAGACCAGCAATGAAGGAACGATCGAAGAGAGTGAGAAAGCACCTTTTTGTATATACGATTTTTGCAACAGAAACTTGGCTAGATGATTCTATATTGGACGGAGAAATACTGACTGAAGACTATATCGTATACAGGAGAGACAGAGAAACAACCTCTCATGCTGGTAAGATAGGTGGAGGAGTTCTTATAGCCGTGTCTCGTAAAATACCTTCAAAAAGAGTTGAATACCTTGAAACCCAACATGAAAACCTTTGGATATCTTTGAAATCACAGTCGGAAAACAAGGAAGTGTTACTGTGTGCTATTTATTTCCCACCCCCTGTTGTTTTAAATGACTTGTGTTCTTTTCTAGACAGTACTAGTGATATGTTAAATTCGCGCGTCAATGATTTTATGATTTTTGGAGACTTCAATTTAGGATTTATTAACTGGAACTTTTCAAATAACGAGAGTAATTGTTTATCTCCTTCTAATTATAAATGTGAACTGGGTTATGCATTAATCGATTTTATGTCTCAATATAATTTAAATCAGTTTAATAACGTTCTAAATGATAACAAGAGGATATTAGATTTAGTTTTTTCGAACATGAACAGTATTGTGTTGTCTGAGGCCACGGATCCCATTAGTAAACTAGATTCCCATCATCCGGCACTGGATATTATTGTTGATTTTGATATAAGTTCTTCTAGAAATCAGTTATCGAGGCAGCCTTATGCTACTTTCAATTACAAAAAGGCTGACTATTTTTCGGTTAATGCAAAACTTAGTCGAATTGATTGGAACTCAGAAATGTGTGAATGTGAAGATGTCAATATTATGGTCACAAAGTTTTATGAGATATTAAACTCCACTATACAAGCTACAGTCCCTAAATCCAGTAATCGAAATAGTAAATACCCTCTATGGTTCTCTAGAGCTTTAATAAGACTTATACGAGAAAAAGAACATACCCGTAAGAGGTACAAATATTACAAGAACCCTAGAGACCTTTTGGAGGTAAAAATATTAAACAATCGTATAGATAAAATGGTAAAAAAATGCTATGCTACTTACATTACTTGTACAGAAAATGCCATTCGAAGTAATCCAAAAAAATTTTGGTCTTTTGTGTCCCGTCAGCGGAAAGGATATAAATCTATTCCTAATGAAATGTCTCTAAAAAATAAAGTAGCTTGCTCTGGACCAGACATCTGTAACCTATTCGCTCAACATTTTAGCTCCGTTTATTCTCAACCTGATGATTCTGTCTATGATCCAACAGCATTGTTGGACTACTCTTCAGGTGCATCACTAGGATCCATTTCTATTACGGAACTCGAAATTTGTAAAATCATAAAAAAAATCGATGCCTATAAAGGTGCTGGCCCGGACGGTATTCCCCCATATTTTGTAAAAAAAACCTACAAGTACCTTACATTTCCCTTAAAGCTTATATTTCAAAAATCCCTTAAAACCGGAATCTACCCATCTGAATGGAAACGTGCCAATATTGTGCCTATTTATAAGAAAGGGAAAAATAATAACGTTCAAAATTACCGGCCGATTTCTATTTTGAGCGTTTTTGCCAAGGTATTCGAATGTATTATACATCCAGTCTTGTCGGTACATACTAAACAAATTATTAACGACTCCCAACATGGCTTCACAAAGAATAAATCGACTGTCACTAATCTCCTGACATATGTTTCACATATTTCTGATTCTGTAGATCGAGGATTCGAAGTAGACTCTGTTTATACTGACCTTTGCAGTGCCTTTGATAAAGTTGACCACGACATCCTATTAAAAAAACTAAAATACTATGGAATTTTTGGCACCTTACACAAATGGTTCACATCATATCTTAAAAATAGAGAGCTAACAGTAACATTACATGGCCATAAATCTAGCACGTTCTCAGCTCCTTCTGGGGTTCCGCAAGGATCCCATTTGGGCCCATTACTCTTTACACTTTTCATTAATGATATATCAGGACACATAAAATATTGCAACCATTTACTTTACGCCGACGACCTTAAACTGTATAAAGAGATTAAGAGTGAGCAGGATATACAACAAGTACAAACGGATATTGACTCAGTAATAGCATGGTGCTCAAGAAATAAAATGATCCTTAATGCAAATAAGTGTGTCCATATTAAGTTCACTAAAAAGAAATTACCACTACAATCTCATTACTTTATCAATGACACTAGCTTAATCGAAGTGTCACAAGTTACAGACCTAGGAGTAACATTGGATAAAAAACTAACCTTGAATGTACATATAGACAATATAATTACAAAGGCTTGGAAAATTTTCGGTTTTGTCAAGCGAACCTGCCAAGACTTCAAAGACAAAAAGACTTACCTTATCTTATACAATACCTTAATACGTAGCATCTTGGAGTACGCGTCACCAATCTGGAACCCCTGTTACAAGGTACATGTAAACCGATTGGAGCGTATACAACGCAAGTTTTTGAAGTATCTGGCCTTCAAACACCGCGTCTGTTCCACACGTGCAAGCTACTCTTCACACTTAACCCACTTTAAACTAAAAAGTCTCGAAAACCGCCGCAAAATAATTGATCTCGTAACAATACATAGACTCGTTAATAATACGTTACAATCCATAGACGCGGTAAGTAGTTTAAATTTTTCGGTTCCACGTAATGCTCCTCGTTCTTGTAAAAACTTAAAAACTTTCAGTATCTCGAAATCAAGAACTAATTTAGGTCAAAATAGTCCATTTAACCGGCTTATGAACACTTATAACGCACTTAATTCCCATGATATAGACATCTTCCACGACCCACTATTGAAATATAAAAATAAACTTGCTTGCCTGCTTTAAGTTGTTAAGTTTTAGTAATAGTTTTTATCAAAATTTTCCTTAACGTATAACTTGATTTGACTCCTTTTAGTTATATAAATAACTTTTGTACCTACGATAACGCTGTACTCGCCTTAAAAAGTGTTTTACCTAGAACTTACCGTATGAAAATGTGTATTAATAAGTATGTGTAAAATACTATTGGCTTGTCATAATAATAAATAAATAAATAAATACGATATTGGACGTAATTAACTCTGTACTGTTTGAAATGAATCTAGCATAGCAGCTAGTACTTAAGAGAAAAGTAAAATATTGTTACCAATTTTATCTCTAAAATTACATACACATATAACATCTGAGTCGATTTATTGTTGTTATTACGTCAGGAAATCTCAGAGCAATCTCTAAGCAAATACAATATTCACACGACGCAGTATCATTATGTTGTAAACACATTGTATTATTATCTGAAGCATTAATGAGATTTCTCTAATGACATCTAGCAATAACAAGCCAACAACAGGCAGGATGCCGTAACACGTGATATGTTTATATCAAATGACGTTTGTTCTTTTTCTATATATTGTACTAGATTAATCCACAGAAAATCAGACGTATACGTAATTAGACTTAGAAGTATTAAATTTATCTACAGAATAGTTTAAATTAAGTGTAAGAAATATGCTTATACGTCTACGTAAAAGAAATCACACAGTTGATGATTATTTTAATGATAAAAATGATTGGATACGAAAATACTTTCAGCTTCAAACAATGCCGTAAAATAATGTAAATTGAAAAACATTGTCTGTATCAATATAAAAATATAACAATTAAATAGCTATAAATAAGTATTAGTAACTAAATATATGTAATAAAATATAATATAATAATTGTATAATGTATTATTTGCATGCTTATAATAGGCAGAATGTGTCGTTCTAGATTATATATTTTGTAACATCGTTTTGTACCACATTGAGCAAATAAGAAAAATTGAATTTGAATTTGAAAATCTTTAAAAGATTGACCCCCGAGTTTCTTGCTGGTTCTTATCAATAAGAACATTCCGAACCGAGTAGCTTTATTAAATCTAATTGGTCCTTGACGATTCACAAGTGTTTGCAAAAGATTACTTGATAATTTTATATAGATTTAATTTGATTTAGATTTTGATCGCAATTTCACAAGATAAATGTAATTAATCCATGTCACTCCCCAATTTTCTTCAAATATTTTCACTACAACAATCACATTGCTCTGGTTGACCGTGAAGGAATAAGAAAATTATACAATTTTGCACTCATAATATTTGTATGGATTATCGATATCATTATTTTGGTATAAAATAACGTTTAATCTACAAATTTTATAGAATTAGAAAATTCTGAATGCTGTGCGTACTATTGCGGTCTTCAACCTTTTCAGAATTGCACAGTCATTTAGCCACTCCGAATGACTATTTTGCTCTGCTTGCAACCAAAGCACCATCAGGAGACAAAATCGTGAAAGATTCTCAGAATTCTTTAAAAAGCTTAATTTTTTAAACGGTCATATTCTTAATAGGCCAAGATTATGAGTAACAACAATAACTGCAATTGTTGCTTGTTAACCTTGCAAAAGTCTAGGAAAATTTAAGAATAAATGAAATTCTAAGAAATTTGAAAATATAAAATTCAGAATTAGTTCTTATAGAGCAGAATTATGTAGTGAACGATGATTTTGAATGATAAAAAGTAAATATGCTTACCTATAAAAGGTACTGTCTTATAACCGTTTTATGACTGTTTTTTGACTGACTTCTATGTATTTGTATGACTATTATACGAGAATTTTTGTAACTTAATTATCAAAAAACATACCTACCTATATACCTACAGTAAATTATTGCACGTAGGACGTCGGAAAATTGTCAGACAGAATCTAGAGATTGGCAAATTAATCTATCTACCTTCTTTGCAAAACCAATCATATGAAAATGCAATATTGTTACTTACATTTATCTGCTCGTTAATGAGGGTGCCATTGTTATGCTTAATGATTTCTAATTGTTCCAAAATATTTAATACAAGTCTCTAGTTCAAGCTTGTTGCACGTGTTCCGAGGTAAAATAAAGGGTGGGGATGAACCAAGTACTATTTAACAACACTTGTTTGGATAACGCTTTGCGATTTTGTCGTGGAGTCTATCTCCTGATGATGCTTCGGTTGCGGGGCGAAACGATTGTTGAGTTTGTGATAGTGAAACTGTTTAGTGCTTGTGTATTGTGGGGGAAGTGGTGGAGGTTTGTGCATGTGTTTTTACGAATCCTGCCCGTATCGGGTATGAAAATACTGATAGTCCACTATACATTAAACACTATATATATTTTCTATTTATGTGTTCCCCGTGAAGTTCTGTTGTGGATTTTGAAAGAAAAGAGCCTGCCTGGGAAGTATGTACGTATTGTATAATCCATGTATGCCAGAGCTAGTACTCATATCTGGTCTGAAGCCGGAGTAACTGACAATTTCGATGTGTCTGTAGGCCTACACCAGGGATCGGCTTTAAGTCCCTTTTTATTCCTCTTAGTGATGGATGCACTTACTGCTGATATTCAAGAGGAAGCTCCTTGGTGTATGCTATTTGCCGACATATCGTGATTGTCGGTGAAAATGCAGCTGAGGTTCAGAGCAGATTTGTGAAATGGCAAGAAACATTGGAGAGGTTTGGTTTTAAGATCAACCTGACCAAAACTGAACACATGCAGTGTAATTTCAGTGGTACCTCCAATTTTTCTCCAATAACCTTAAATGGTGTTGTTTTGCCAGTCTGCTCAGATTTCCGGTACCTTGGCTCGCTTCTACAGGAAAACGGTGAAATTGATCGCGATGTGAGGAATAGAATGAATGCAGGATGGATGAAGTGGCGACAGGTCTCAGGGACAGTATGTGACCCCCGAATGCCCCTTAAACTTAAAGGGAAAATTTATAAATCGGTCATAAGACCTGTCGTAATGTATGGATCAGAATGTTGGGCAATGAAAAAGATGGATGAAAGAAGAGTGCATGCAAATGAGATGAGAATGTTAAGATGGATGTGTGGTGTGACAAGATTGGATAAAATAAGAAATGAGTATATAAGGGGAAGTATGAAAGTTGCGCCCATTGTAGAAAAGATGAGTGGTGCAAGATTGGGATGGAATGGACATGTAATGAGGAGGGATGAAAATCATGTGACTAAACGAGTGTTGGATATGAATGTGGATGGATATGTGACTAGAGGGAGGCCTAAAAAGAGATGGTTGGAATGTGTGAAGTATGACATGCTTATAAAAGGAGTAGCGCCTGAGTTGACGAATGATAGAAGAGAATGGAAGAGGAAAACATGTTGTACCGACCCCACTTAGAGTGGGATAAGGGTAGGAGAAAGAGGATATATTTTCTATTTACTGTATCGCGTATTATAGCAAAATAATTTTATTATTACTTTTGAAATACATACTTATATTTTTTTTTATATTTTCTCGTTTTATCTACACTCACATAAAAGTTATAGATAAAATATAACAGTAAAAAAAATAGATTGTGAATTTAATTAGAATATATAACTTTGACTAATAATTTGCATTAAATATTTTATTTTTATGTATTCATTGTAATATTAAAAATATCTACTCGATTGTACCTAATTATCAAACATTTCTTGAAATGAAAGATTTCATCATTTAATTAAAATAAATGTTTAATCTAACGCTAGAAATAAAAGCACATAAAATAGAGGTCAGGGCGGAGTATGCTATCATTTAGCTAACAAATAGCCAATTTGCCAAAAAGCCCGCACCGGACAAAGGTCATGCCATTGAAACTGACCACACTGAAAATCTGAACGTAATTTACAAGCGAGAGCGATGATCAATACTTATAAATCTTTAATATAAAATAGGTTTTTCTATTCCATGTCATGAAAAACGTTAAAATGGATGTCTAGTGTTGCAAGACTTGATTAAATAAGAAATGCGTAAACGTTCAAAGATGTGTATTTTATCGAAAATATGAATAGAAGATTATAAATAAATTAGAATTAAGATTATAAATAAATATACCGATGGGACGATAAGCATGTGTAGGGAAACTGAAAAGTGATGGATGCATTGTGTGAAGTATGACATCCATTTAAAGAACTAAGATCAGAGTTGAGGTATGATATTAGAGAACGGTAGAGAAAAAAATGTTATGTCGTCCCCAATTAAAGCGGAATAAGGGCAGGAGAAAGTCAAATACTATCATAAATATCCTGAAACTTTTACGTAATTGAAAGAACTTATTAGTCTTATATTAATTTTTAACGGCCACGCCGTGTGGTATCCGACAGAATAGAATAGACCACCTTCCTTTCTTACCGAGATGTCGTAAGAGGCGACTAAGGTATGTGCCGTGTGGTATCCGGCTGCATAGAATAGACCACCCTCATTTCTTACCGAGGTGTCGTAAAAGGCGACTAAGGTAAGTTGATGTCAGGCAGGCAGCCGATCGTAAAATACGTAGCCAAATCATGTGACGACATGTTTGTAACATGTTGTGCCGACCCCACTTAGAGTGGGATAAGGGCATGAGAATGAAATGAATTAATTTTTAACGGCCATTAGGCACACAACTTTGCCACGACATGTAATGATAGCATAAACTATTTGGAAAATTTACCGTTAAGTTTTAATACCTAGATTAATGTCATTAATCACATAAAGTAATAGATATTTGAATATTTATTTGTCATCATAAAAAAATTGCCAGTAAAATTCTAGTTTCAAAACTCTCCCATTACTGAACAATAATGATATTAAAATCCAGCTATAATTTCGTGATAAATTTAATTGATATAAAATATTGTATTATAAGTAAATAGATTTCATTATATCTTCATTGTACTTATTCTGTTGAAGAAAAAAATAATAGAAATAATGTTTAAAAAATCTTTAACGTTCAGACTTGTGAAGACACAATATATTACTCAGAAAATAAGCTAAGACGTTGTCGCAAATGATTGTTTAGGTCTTGTTCGAAATATTTGTTTACTATCTACGTGCCTAAGCGCTAACGGTACGGTACGGTTGTTTTCATACTTTAATAGCTTATTTACCAATCCATACTCTTTGTTTACACTTTACAGTGTTATAATATTGTAAAGTTTATGATAAATAGGACATTCTGCTTAACTAATAGGGATTTTCTTTGAATATTTTTTTACAGTCGTTTTGCATTGTCATTAGGTATTAGCTCTAAAGGCTTTAAGAATTGGCGTGCACAAGATGGGAAATACGCAAAAAAGAGTAGCAGAAACTTGGAGAATATTGTAAGTTTTGGGCTGGTAGCACGATTAAGTTAGTGGTGCGTGAAGCTACGATAGACAGACGTCAGAAAACTGCGACTTCGTCTTCGGCGAAGAACACAGACTTTTAGAGGTCTTTATTTTGTGTTAGCGATCGTGTTTTAATTGTGAGTATTATATTAGAAGCTTTTAGAACACGTATTTTGATCGAATCGGAACGTGTGATTTCGAGACGTGTTTAAAGAGATAAGCTATATTGAGAAGATTGGTGTCCATGGCGGTTTAAAGTCCGCATGAACTACAGACAACGAGAGGCTGTGGATGATTCGGCTCTATAGTCTATGGAGCGTGCCAAGCCCTACTTTTGAAACCTGTGCGTACACGACAATCGAATATATTTCCTACACAAGTTTTTAATGTCACTTTGTTGCTGAGTTACATCATACTCCTCGTGCATAAGACAAAGACCTTCTTGAGGACGAGCACATACGTAGTCTCGTGGAAGATGATAGAAGGTGATAATTCAATTAGATATACCATAGTTGGAAGATATATGTATTAATATTATTTTATTAGGTTTTAATCGTATTCCGCGGTAACAAAATACCACGTCGTTTTTATTGCTTTATATTTATTTATTTATTAGTACTAATATTTTTCCCTCTGTTAATAAAATACAGAAGATTTGTGAAATTTTATAATTTGGGCCTGAAGTTAATATCATTCTATAAACGCTTGAGTTTTTGCCTTACGTACCATATAAAATGCTTTCGTGTTATAACACCATCGTCCTACCTACTCTATAAAATATACAGATTTTATTAGAAAAAGCTTTTATATATTTACAAACAAGGAGTGGCGGCCTCACCATAATCAATCATAATGATGTTCTCGTATAAAGGAACTCTGTCTACAAAATTGCTATTACAGTTTACTTACTATTATATTACACTTCTCTACATTAGGTTCTTCTATATTACACTTTTGAAAGTTCCTTTAAATTGTATACTTCAGTGATGATTCTAAAATTTCTCTACCGAGAAGAGCCAACGATAAACTTGCGGTTGGTCATTCTACTTAGTTATTGCAAGATACTATATCGCGAAACAGTAAAATAGGCTTGCGATTTCGTAAGCGAAGGTACAAGAACAGCGAAAAGCGTAAATTTATGTTTGCCATTGAATTTCTACAAAAAGTTGAATTAATATTAATCGTTTACCTAAGGTTATTGCATCCACTATCCACGGCTTGCCGGAGGTCAGGCGGCCATCGCTCCATGCAAAAGATGTTAGTTGTTACATATGGATTAGAATAATAAAGTGACTGTGTTTAAAATGCCGGGAATAACAATATAGATTAAGAAGTATGATGAAAAAGACCATATCATCGAACGGCTTGGATACGTTTTATTAATATAGTATGAAAACTAGCTACTGCCGTGACATTTCTACTTCGGCTAAAGTACCGAAATAAAAGTAGCCCTTTTATTTAACAAATCACATCGAACCGTTGCACCCCTTTTAGCGAAGAACAAACAAACTGATAAACACATTTGCACATTTATAACATTAGTATATACGCGGGCGAAGATGCTGATATAGATAGTATGATGCAAAAGATGAAATTATGGCATACTTGCTAATTATATATTATTTCACTATCATATAAACTAGGGATTATATCAAAGAGATTAATAAGCCATTAAAGTACACTCAATTGACAGTTATGCTTCTGTCGGTTTGTGATTGTCGATAACGCTTTGATAATAGAAGAGTATGTGATAAAGAGACATTAACAAATTAAAATACAAAACAAAAAATTACATCATAATTAACAATTTTATTCATAACTTTAACTGACACCTTATTGACCCAAGCCTGTTGCACGTGTTCAGAGGTAAAATAAAGGGTGGGGATGAACCAAGTACTATATAACAATGCTTGTTTGGATATTGCTTCGCTTTGCGATTTTTTTGGAGTCTATTTCCTGATGATGCTTCGGTTGCGGGGCGAAACGATTGTTGAGTTTGTGATAGTGAACGTGTGTAGTGCTTGTGTATGGTGGTGGAAGTGGTGGAGGTTTGTGCATGTGTTTTTACGAATCCTGCACGTATCGGGTATGAAAATACGCATAGTCCACTATACATTTAGCACTATATATTTTTTCTATTTACTGTATCGCGGATTATAGCAAAATAATTTTATTATTACTTTTGTTTTAACTGACACCTTTTTTCTTTAGCATAATTGAGTCGGAAGTAAAATATTGTATATTCCTGAATTGAATTTGTAAAATCAAATGTGGTATTAATAAATTTCTAATTCTGTAGCAAAGAAAATGTATGGATAAAAATGTAGGCATAACAACACTTGCCATTGACATTTCCCCTACGTCTGGAGGGAGCAACCCCTCAATTATTAAAACCCCGCTGCGACTGCGGTAAAAATATACTTTATGCTTTCTTAAGGAACTGTTATTGTACTTCATCAATAAAACTAGATTATTATCGTCATAATAAAAAACATAAATCAATATGATAGATACAGGCTGATAGCAAGTAAGGCGTAAGGATATTCTTACTTGATAAAACGTTCAGGCTGATATAAGCCAATACAGGCTGGCTTAGCAAGACCTACCAATTCCTTGAGGTGATATACGGAGCTTAGATGTTATTACGCTTTTTCAGAGGGAGTTGCTAAAACTCCTCTTGAGATATTCACGTATTTGAACGATGATTTAATTTAGTTTGAGGAACTAAAATTGTCTGCCTCATTTTTAAAACCAATGGTTAAGATTAATTAACCACATTAGGCTAAGATATATTGTCGCTTATACAACGTGTATATTGTAAAATTAATTCATAATAAATATATAGATAAGAAATGTTTTTCTCGCCATTTGAGTCATTAAAACGTCATTTAATTCAAGTCTCAAGGATTCTGTACAGTTTAATTTAATGAAACTTGTTTATAAAATGCTCAGACAAATGAGCCGCTAAAAGTTCTACGCAGTTTAAAGTTTATGATAAGACAGGATTCTAACTAGATAGATCGGATTCCCGAATAGTTCATGTAAATGCTGCTAAACGTAACTGCTTATGTTTTAAATATCTCTAATGTATCATAGAAAACACAAACAATGAAGTCTCATGCCGAGACTCGAGCGAATAACATGCTAAACACTGAACTTCACGCGGGCGAAGCCGCACGTATTTCTAGTCGCAGCATAATTATAAATCACACAAACTAGAGACTACTTATATTGATGATACTTATGTTACTATACTATTATATACCTACTTATGTTTTCAATAATATTGTCTTAAGTCAAGGTTTTGGCTACTTGGTTTTTAAAAAGTAAAATTATACACATCTATGCAGACAACGGGAATAAATATGGAATCAAAGACGCGGATTCAAATAAACTTTTTTGTCTCCGAGTCAAAATTGCTAATGATTTTAATTTGCTTCACATTCGGTGAACAAACTAACATTTGTCGAAACGTATCAAATTGTATCCTATTTATTCATTTTAAATACAAGTTCGTACATGTAAGAAACACTACACCATATAAACATTATCAGAGTTTTAGATAGATCTACTTCTGCAACAAATACCAAAGTATTAAATAATACAATAATAAAAATTCTAAGAGATGACAAGCCGCATGTATTGTAATATATATAATTTATATAGATAGATAAATTGATATTTGGCGTGTTCATGGTTTAAATAGCGATTTGTCACACATGCTTGAGTCAAAGTTGTATCGACTTTAATTCCAATTTTTAACAGTTGTCACTTACATCATTTTTGATGCGCATATTACTATCATGCAGGGCTGTTTATTGTCTATTTAGTGAGTCTAAGCAAAACTTTTTTTAAATCATTAGTAAAATCTTTTCTTGGCTGAAAGTTTCGCCGTATTATATCTATTGTATTATACATGTCCTTTCAAGCTCGATTTGTAAATGAAACTCAAACTTTACATTATTATTTGTATTCCTTTGATTTCAATATTTTTTTTTACACCTTAACTTTATTTTAAATCTGGCTGACCTAGATGCTGCTCCACTATAAACCCACAAAACTCTTAACACAAGGATCAAAACCCCTTCGTCGTCCCAAGTTCCAAAAATCACATATTGCATTTTTGTTGTTCTATCCCCTTTACTATATTTAAAACCCATGTTAATGCTTAACAAATTCTTTGTATATCAGAATTGTTGAGCGCATAGAGTTATAATACTAGAGAAGGCAAGCGAATCTAAAATGTACCCTATTACAAAAAAAAGAAATAAAGGGAAAGCCAATGAGATTGTATCTATCTCTCTTTTTTATGTGTGATATGACAAAGATAAGTATACCATTTTTATCTATTATGACACTCTCACTAACAGCAGGCCTACCATGAACACTTATTGCAACTCAATTGAAGACGTAAACGAAATTGTTTTGCTTTTTCATACCATGACGTCTTAAAGACGCACACTTTAAGTCGTTGCCGAATGAGCGTTCGGAATTCGTCCTATTAACATGTGAGTAAAAGAGACAGAGTTATCTATAGTTCATATAACGTTGTCCTTTTCAAACATTACGCCCCCAATGCAATTCCCACTTCATGGTACGAAAAGAAAGCGGTTCGTGGTCGTCATTTACGACTTCAATGGAGTCGCAATAAGAGTTCATGGTAGGCCTGCAGGTCTGCCTAAGGCTCCCCTACTCTAGAATAATAACTCTATGGTTGAGCGCCAATTTAAACTTAAGCTTGGAATATGAACTGTCCGCAATAATATCTGTTTGAGACGCCTAAGATAAAACCATCTAGCCATTGTTTTTTTATCTATCTACGGTATTTTTTATTAACTGATATACGATCAAAGCCTTTATTATACAACTCCGGTCATTTAATAGCACGTATATGATTGTTATAAGAAGATCAGATGATGCTTTTTTGTTGTATTGTATATACAAAGTAGGTATTATTTAATGGTTGTATTCTCTGTATGTAAATGTGGCAATTTACATACAGACCACTTAATATTATATATCTAAATAAAGTTAAGAAATAAGAACATTTGTCTTAGAAACACAAATTAGACTTTATTCATTTATAAGTTAAAATAAATCAGTATTTTTTTTTTACCTGTTAGAAGTACGACCGTTAAGTGTGACATTCATTTTGTCTCTTAATGCGTTCTTACAACCCCGTTGCTGAATTTCGATGAAATGTGTTTCGCATCGATAGGGAACAGAGTTATTAAAAGGGTTTTATTTAAAACGGGGTCTTTATTCTTTAAACTAAAAATGCTTACAGATTTTCAGGTCATTCAGTTCATTTTCAAAAACACCCGCCTTTTTATATATATGAGGTATGGCTATGTATTGTAATGGCTATACGTTACCCTACAATAATAAGAAAATTCCTTTACTTACTTAAAAACTTACCTGGCATCAATTAACATGACTGAAATTCTAATTTAAATTCAAACTTCAGTAATAATCTAATGTATGTACAAGCAGTGAGAGTCAATGACTCTACATTTTAAAGGTACTAAAGAAAGATGATATCAAATGGCGTAGCCGCGTCCGTACCTCGTATTTAGGTGAAGCAGAACAAGGAATAAATATTTGCTACGAAGAATAATACAACTAAATAATGAGGAAAATTAAAAAAGAGGCTCGCCCTGAAGGCTCTTTCCTTATTCAACCCAAGCTAGATGTGCTAACATCGCCGTAGGATATAATTGAAGCGCATGATGTAAAAATACCTGGAATGTCTCTACATGGAAACACATATTACTGTATATATTATGCACGGTACAGTATATATGTATATATTTTCTTAACGTAAAGTATTAGTGCTCTAATAATGATCGACTAAAATCCTATAAGGTTACATGTTATAATAATTAATACCCTGATATCTATACGGATATTACTAATGCGAAAGTCCGTTTGTTTGCTTCGTTTTCTCGTTTATTAAATTATATGCAAATGTATCACTTAATATACGAATACAAATACGAATATAAAATCTTCCATTTTACCTTCGGACACGGGAATCAACACATTGTGCACAATTGATGGTCTTTAATAAAACAGTTAATATAAGTAAAAACAGTTTACACAAAACAAGTCGCGGGGACCACTTGTATTTCATATAATTGGAATTAGGATCTAGGATCTACTCAAGTATTGCACATTATCAGTTTAAGTCGTGATTTGACAGAGACATAGTCGTGAGATCGCACATTTATCATCAAGTAGTGATTTGCATAAAATTGATAATACTCATATGATCAACATCCAGATTGCTCATTACACAATAATTGAGATGTTAACTTAAATCATTAATTCTAAAAATAATATTTTACCATAGAATAGATCTATATTCATAGACATGTATAATATAAAACACGGTTTTTCTTGTTTCGAAGACTTCAATGCACTATGGACATTTGTATCCTTACTTCCTTACTTCCTTACTATCCTTACTAATATTATAAATGCGAAAGTCTGTCTGTCTGTCTGTCTGTCGTTTTCACGGCCAATCCGCTGAACGAATAGCGATGAAATTTGGCAGAATTGTTCCTTATACACCGGGGTAACATATAGGCTATAGAAATTCTGTTAATTCAACAGGAATAAAATGACGTTCAAAAACGCCATCTATAATAAACATGATAAGATATTTTTGTTTACAATTTGTCATAGTTACTAATATCGCCTTTATGTTACCCTGATGTAAAAAAGTTGATTGTGCCGAATTTTATCGATATTGTGAACCGATATGCTTTGACGTTAAAACGCAACAGACAGGCGGATTCTCGCATTTTCTTTTTTGTATAACTTATAACATTAATTTAACATTTTAATAGCTAAGTTAAGTTTATTCAGTAAATAGAAATATTATAACTTTATAATATATTATTTATTTATATATTTATTTATGTACCAAAATTAAAATATAAAAGAAAATACAGGTAAAGAAAACAAGTACAAAGGATTACTTCTCTATAAGAGATCTCTGCCAGCGACCCTTGTTCAGTTGGTTGGTTTTCCACATTAAATCTTTGAAGACACTATAATCTGCCACAAGCGAACTCATGTCACTGAAGCCAGTTGATGCTGATTTAGAAGAAAGTTGAGATTGTTGCAATGCTTTATCAAAATCTCCCATCCGAAACTCAAACAGAAGAACAATTTCATCCATGTTTTTGGAAAGCTGATTGTGGAGATCCATTGTGATGAAGATGAGATATATAGTGATGTGAATTAAGTTTTCCAGGTAATGTAGGACACTATATCACAGTTTAGTATTACATTTACAGTGTTTTGATAAGAAAAAATAATTTAAAATAATTAACTTAAGGGAGCAAATTTTAAAACAAGCAATATTAAAACTTTTTTTAAATAACTCTTTCCATGCAAGTCAAATACCGTGATATATGTATATAACCTTCTTCAAATTACAGATGTGACTTTCATATTGTTGATAATAGATTGCCTTAACTAATGTCGTGCTACTCCTGTTAAATTAACAGGATTTCTAGAACCTATATCATAGCCTATAAGTTACCCGGATGACGAGTATAAACATTAATTGTGCCAAATTTCATTGATGTTGGTTTGAGAGCAGTGTTTTATATAAATAGTAAAGATTATAAAACAATACTAAAAAGTTATCAAACTAATGTTAGAATTTTTGTGAAAAATTGTATATCATGTTTTTAATTTAATTTAATTAGATAGAGTCTCACATTAACAGATAAACTGAAAAATGCTGCTGCCCACTTAGAGACATTTTACATTTGGTTTTGTTCGAATCTTTCCAATGGCATGAAGGAAATCTTATTTAATATGGACTTTCGAGTAGCGTAACAAATGCAATAGGAACTGCTATTTAACCCCCCGGATCGATCTGATTTTCTCATGGAGATATTTGCAGGGTAGCGATAGAAGCTACTGAGTATTACAGGACTACAGTCCGCGCGGACGAAGTCGCGGGTAAAAGCTAGTATTAAATAAATAAAGTTATTATTGTGGTTTTCAGATCAAAATTAAATTACTATTGTATCATAGAGTAATTAAATTACCCATATTTGAACATTTTATTGAGACGATATTAAAATAGAACAAATCAAGTCATAATCATAAATACAATCGAGGACTATAGATTAAATCTTAAAATCAGGGTCTTGCAAACGTATGATTGGATTGGATTGGATAATTTAATAATGTTTTGTTGATATGATTAAAATAGACTTTGATTAACTATAATACTTTTTATTTACTTTTTTAAATCTAAACTTCACGTCACTCGTTCATAGTCCATTAGGAATAAAAAACTACATCAACGGTTTCATCATTACGTTATATTTTTATTTGCATAGTGGAATTAATATGCTAATTAAACATATATTTAAAAAATATATACTTAAAGTTTTTAAGTATGTATTTATTACAAACATGACGAAGGATTTTCAGTGCTTCACATGTAACGAACGTAGATTTTTGCGATAAATATATGTTTTTTTACAGAAGATAAACACTACAATTTATCATTATTATTTTAAGGCGTGATAAGACAGAGGCGTAGTCGTGAGATATGTGATCAATTAATTTTTAAATAGAATACGTAGTTTGTTAACAGTTACAAATGCAATATTGTAATATTAAATGTTGAAAAGAGTGACGGACGAGTTTCTCGCTGGTTCTTCTCGGTTAGAGCTTTTTCAGAACCATTCGTAGCTTCATTTTAATTTTAATTTGACGATTCAAAAGCGCTTGTAAAGGCCAATTTGAATAAAGAATCATTTGAATTTAAATGCCGTGTGGTATCCGGCTGAGTAGAATAGACCACCCTCATTTCTTACCGAGGTGTCGTAAAAAGCAACTAAGGTAAGTTGACACACCGTGTGGTATCCGGCTGAGAAGAATAGACCACCCTCTTTCTTACCGAGGGGTCGTAAAATACGACTAAAGTAAGTTGACGTCAGGCAGGCGGCCGGTCGTAAAATACATAGCCAAATCAAGAGACAGCATGTTTTTAACATGTTGTCTACTAGCCTTTATTAGCCTCACTAGTCTAATAAGGTTTTTTCTCCACTCAAACATTGTACTTTTAAACAGAAAGTTCATTGTGCATAATTTTTAAAAATACATGTCCGAATATAATATCTAAGATAAAATCATGGGAATGTTTTGAAATAAAACATGTAGATTTCTAATTACCATCCGCGTCATAGTTATTTTATATTAAAATTAAGGTTTCAAGGCCTACAAAGTAAATGCATTAATGGTTTTAAAATTAAAATTTTATAATTTTTAACGAATATCAAAATTTTAAAATAATTTTAAATTATTTTAGTGGAATTATTATTTTTGTTACGTTTCTAATAACTAATATAAAATGGGTTGTAAAAGAACTTTAAATGTAGTGTTACTAGTCGGTTTATATCGTAATCGCAAAAATTTAGTTATTAAGTGATGCATAAAATGATTGGAGATTACATTTCTGATATGGTCTGCATTTTATTCTTTATTGTGGTAATCCATATTGTTTAACAAAGTATGGCAAAACAAACAATTCTGCAGAATTACTGATATTCCTTAACACAAGAATCTTAGTTAAGAGTCAGATGTTCTCCCACTTCAACGGCAAAATTATAACTTTTCTTTTAGTACCATCTTGCAAAAATTACACAGCAATATTGTTAGAGATAAATAAATAAATACTGAGTCTGGTAGACGCGAATGAGTTGAAGGGCAGGATTTATAGAAGAATATATAAATATCCTGTCATGAGTTCCCGCCGCGATAACGTCGCATAAATAGCTCAAGAATAAGAGCGCTGTATGGGCCCTAAACTAGTCGGGCTCATTCGATAAAATAAGACGTGAGTATAGCCAGTCTCTAAACATTAAACAATAATAGTGTCATAAGTATTTGTCTCACTGCTGAAGATGCTTGACAAAGCTTGTAAAAAAACTAAGCTTGTAAAGTATGTTGATAATAGTAGCTTTGCGTTCTATACAATCAAAGCTTATTTCCCTTTAATTTATGTAATAGTTAATATCTCTTATTAACATAACTACATATACAAATGTCAATTACTGAATTACACTCCTTGAGGTTTCCTCATTGATCTAGATTACGACTAGTTCAGGTCTTTAACCGGTAAAGCCTTATTTGGTTAAGGCTTGACTTTGGCTAATTTAGGAAATATTTGAAATGAGAATATATTAAGCTAAACGTTAATAGTTTCTGTTACTGGATGTGAATAAATATGTCATTACAGTTTTAAAAGACCGTTAAAGGGAGGATGATACAGAAAGCCTACTATACTGTTGAGGATAACATAGATGACAAGAATGCGTGGATATAGCTACTGTTCAACCCTATACAAGATAGTAATAATTAAATATATCTAGCTATAAGAATTATTTTGAAAAGAGCAACGGTCGAGTTTCCTGTTGGTTCTTCTCGTTAAGAACAGCTTTCTCAACCACCAGTAGACCAGTAGACCAATAGACTAAGTACATGAAAAATTTAATAGCTAGGAAAAAATATATAAATCACATCACCAATAAAGTTTCCACTAGTTTAAAAATACATATAAAAGCTAACAGTATAAGGAGAAATATTGAATACTAAATATATAATATACCAAAAACACACAAAAGGAGAAAGAATTAGTTTGGGTTGTCACGAATAAGTTTTTTAAACTGAACTAAATTGGTGGGAAACATGTCAATATGGTTATATTGTTTATTATAGTTGCTACAGGCCCTTGAAAGAAAATTGTTAAAACCAAAATTAGTTCTGTACAGAGGAGTATGCAATAACGAACGGTTTCTGGCACTCAATCTTTGAATTTAAATATTGTATAAGTGAATTTAAAAAAATAGCATACATATATGCCGTTTGTTAATTTTAAGGCTGTCATATAGATGTGATATGTAAAATCTGAAATTTTATAATATTTAAACTTATGTCTTTGTACAGCGTAGGGGTCTTTAATGGTTCGTAAAAGACACTGCAAATAATTAACTCATATCGAGAGGAGGACTAAAAAATAATTAGGTTTTTGACGAACGGGTCGTTCTATACACATACAAAAAGCACACATTAAGGCCCAGTATCACTAAAGCGGAGGAGACAAGAGAGGTGTTTTGAATACCAATCAGATGTCGTCATTAAGTTTGTGATATTATCATGTGAATGGTTTGCCAGTAATCAGCATGGCATGGCTTGTGGTTTAGTGATCGCAGTGCTGACCATGTTGCACCGACGTGCTGCTGCCCACTGTCGGTGTGTTAGTATTTGGGTCAGCTATAGGAATCGATATACCGCTATTAATCGGTCTCCAGAGCCGTGTTGGTTTATCTGCAGGGTGCGCCACGGGCGGGTGAGGTAGACACTTGAAGAGCCTTCCCCTTACAGTTGGTTTAGGTCACAGAAAGCCACTGTATCCAAGTGGCACCAGATCGTGTGGTGTGGAGATACCGTAAAGAGACCTATATCCAGAAGTCGACCTCCATCGGTTGAAGGAAGGGTCGTTATTTAAGCCAAGCGGAGCAGATGTGGAAATGATGATACTTGATTCAAAATCCATCTCCTCTCCTCTTTGGTGGATACGGTTCAAAAGTCTTAATACTAAGTCGCCCGCCATTATAACCGAATGAGTATTTGGGTGTATTGTACGGCCTTATTAGATATATTTATGAGGCTCATTATCTCTAGACTGCGCGTGCACTGATTTTAAAGTAACTACCAACATATTTAACTCGATGGTTAGCGAAATAATATGTATAAATAAATAAAAAAAAAAATATGCGGGACACTTACACGCACGGTCACCCGACCCCAAAGTTAGTAACTTAATACTTGTGTTATGGGTGACGGACAACTGGTAGATATACTACATATATAATTTTAAATACGTACTTAAATACAAATATACACCCAGGTTCGAAGAACCAACAAATTGTTTATAGAAAATGTTGGCCCTCGGCGGGAATCGAACCCGCAGCCCGCGTAGCTGAAGGCACGGTCACTACCCACTGCGCCAAGAGTCCAGACATGTATATCTATAAAGTATGAAACCAGGACGCCTGATTCTGGCTATTTACTTATATTTAATGATTGCACAGGTGTCCTTCAACACAGATGTCTGCAGTTATGATTTGCTACCATCAAAATTGTATATTTTTTAATATAGTTTTGAATTTTATTAAAAAAATTCAAAAAGGGTACAAGTAAGTAATAGGAAAATGTCGTCTTAAGGTGCCTTAGATCTGTGGCTTAAAGACCTGCGTAAAGGTCGGTTACACACATCCCAGGAATTCTGCAAAGATATTCAGGTTGTCTTACTTCACTTAAAGCATGTGATAAATTAATATAAATATATAATATAAAAATATAAGATAAATATCGATAAGCCACATAAGTTTTAACAGAAAAACTCATGTGTACCTGTCCAGGGTTTAAATTTGTGACCTCCAAAAAAGTCACATGATCCTACTGTTCGGCTATTACAACGCTTTATCATCACTAATTAGTTATAAGGCTTTAAGGTCGTCGTTTAAAGTCGTGATAAAACCTGACTGTTAGAAGCTATTACTTAGAAGACGCAAGATTTTCTTAAGACACGTATTTAATGTTTCTATTTATGCCTGCAGTTTGAAACTAATATCACTTTAAATAATATAAAACGACTTATTACATGTCATATACTGGAAAACCGGCACGATATTATCACTGAATTGTCAAGCTTTTGTGATGATAATTGTTATCCGTAAATAAAGTGCATGTAGCGTACTGTGTTAATCTTTTCACGCATTTGGAAAAATGTGAATAATAAAAAATTAGTACTTCCGCAGTTCATATTCTAATTCCTATTTAGGTCAGCATTATAATAACAAAATCCTTTGTTTCACAGGCGTTTGGTACGTCAGGCTTATTATCTTTTAGCGAGGTGCAAACTGCGAATGTACAACGTGAACATGAATAGCTCAGCGTTGAGATCCAAGACACATAAGCACATAAATTGATAATTGCAATTTATAACGTGCTTTTGAACCTGCATATCTCTAGAGATTTTTGGGTATACGTGTAACCTACCAATCTTTATTGGTGCAGCATCGTTGGTCTTAGCTCCAACCCTACTTTATAAAAATTAGGAGAGCAGGCCCATGCCCCCCAGTGGGATAGTAACAGGTCTGCCTATTTTTCCTAGATTAGTATTTAATCGGAATTAAAGAATAAACAATTATTCATTTCTCTTGCTTTCCGTCCATTTCCAATAAATTTTATAAAACTAAATAAATTGTTCAATAGAAATTATAGCGATATCTATACTAATAAAAGTTTGAAGGTGTGTTTGTTTGTACAAACAAAAACGATATAATATTTAACATAAATATATAGTGCTAGCGCTAACCTTAACTTTTATGGATATACCTACTTAATGTCTATGATTGAAGTGGTTTCCAAAGGACTTAATTTAATCGAAATTTAATAACGAATTTTTTTGAAATATTGTGAAAAATACGTGTGGATTTTCGTTATTCTTCACGTTTTAGTGTGAATGCGTGTTTTGTATACTTTCTACTTTTAGTGCGATTAATGGTAGAAAAACCCTTTTTTTTCAAGTTGTATATCTAGTTTTTCGTAAGTCACAGGTTTTTGATAAATGAATCAAAATCAAAACTGTCCGCTGAAAGTAAGTTAAAATTGAGTTCAAAAGGGTCTGTCACATACTCACAAGTGACACTAATAAAGCGTGAAAAAAAGATTAAAATAATTACATTCGTTCAATTCAATATTTTGCATAACAGAATACGACTAGAATTTATAAGTCATGTAACAATATAAATTATTAACAATTTGTCTTATAAATCTTCTTTTATACGCCTAATTCGTATTTTAACGTTCACATTACTTATTACCATAACACGTTAATGGATTTCAAAGTAGAGAACGATAATAATATGTAAAACGTGACTTGGGTTAAAATATTAACGACAATTAAATTCACATTTTGCCAGAGATTGATCCTAATTTTTTTTTTATATTAAGACAAATTCATTTATAATAATAAAGGTCGAGTTACAGTTGGTAATATAACTCAGTCGTATTTATTATAAAAGTGAAATTTAAATAATTTATAGAATTAGGCGTTACTTGGCGGGGATCCATAATACAAAAATAATAATAAAATGTTTTGCTATAATCCGCGATACAGTAAATAGAAAATATATATAGTATTAAATGTATAGTGGACTATGCGTATTTTCATATCCGATACGTGCAGGATTCGTAATGGATTAAAAAAAATGGATATCGTAAGTAAATTGCGGAACTCTACAGTACAAAAGATATGAATTGATGTGATGATTGATATGATGAATTATTCCACTATAATCCGACTTTGTTAAGAGAATCTATGCAATGCTACGTGTACGTAGCAGTTCTCATACCTTATACATGTAGCATTAGCTACCGCACGTATCACAAAACATCGCCACCAACTACACACCACACACATTCACCACGATAATCGCTACGACAATTCCATAACCGAAACATCATCAAGAGACTCCTTGACAGATTTCCACCACAAAATATTTACGAGGCATAGTTCTTGGTTCCAAAACAACGATTTAATGTTACTGCCATCTTAGTTTTGATTAACCTTTGCAACGTGTGTGAAACCGCATATCGAAGCCAGTGTATATTACTATGTATATTAAATGTTATAAATTTTTCGTTGCTTAGACAGCTGGACGTAGTTTAACCTCCGCTTATTGACTTCGCTTATACAAAAGTAATAATAAAATTATTTTGCTATAATCCGCGATACAGTAAATAGAAAAAATATATAGTGCTAAATGTATCGTGGACTATACGTTTTTTCTACCCGTTACATGCAGGATTCGTAAAAACACATGCACAAACCTCCACCACTTCCACCACAATACACAAGCACTACACAGGTTCACTATCACAAACTCAACAATCGTTTCGCCCCGTAACCGAAGCATCATCAGGAGATAGACTCCACGACAAAATCGCAAAGATACAAAATCGCTTTGCGATTTTGTCGTGGAGTCTATCTCCTGATGATGCTTCGGTTACGGGGCGAAACGATTGTTGAGTTTGTGATAGTGAACCTGTGTAGTGCTTGTGTATTGTGGTGGAAGTGGTGGAGGTTTGTGCATGTGTTTTTACGAATCCTGCATGTAACGGGTAGAAAAAACGTATAGTCCACGATACATTTAGCACTATATATTTTTTCTATTTACTGTATCGCGGATTATAGCAAAATAATTTTATTATTACTTTTGTATTATGGATCTCCGCAAAGTAACGCCTCATTCTATAAATGACTTCGCTTATTGTTATCTCAATACGAAAACAGCTTGAGCCCGTTGAATCTTATATGCCTAATTAATTAATCCTTTTTTATTTCGGTTTATAGTATTTTCAGTAGCCACCTATTCAGATTCAAACGCGAGCTTTTGTTAGCAATGAATATTTATCATTAATAATCATTTGATCACACAGTAATGTGTATTACAAATTTTATCTGAATATTTAACCAAGCCCAAATTAAAAACAAAATTGATCAAATTTAGTCGATTACTACGACGCGGATTAGCTACGACACTGATGTATATCAGTTATGTTTAACGCCCTTTAAATAATAATACATCAACGGTTGCATAAATTTATGACTTATATTTTTTCAATGATTTATAGAAGCAGGCGTTACTTTACGAAATTCCATATTACAGGCACTATAACAGAACTATATAGTAAAGTAACGGCCCGTTACAATCCCACTGCTGGGCATAGGGCCTCCTCTCTCCGTTTCTGGAGAGAAGGGTTGGAGCTAAGACCTACCACGCTGCTCCAGTGCGGATTGGTAGGTTACACATATCCCTAGAATTCTTTAGAGATATGCAGGTTTCCTCACGATGTTTTCCTTCACCGAAAAGCATGTGATAAATTCCAATTATCAATTAGACACATGAGTTTTAATAGAAAAACTCATTGGTGCCTGCCCGGGTTTGAACTCGTATTCCCCTCGAAAGAGTCGCACGGTCTCACCGCTGGGCTATCACAGCTCAAAAACAAAAAAAACTGAACAAGAACTGAACAAGCAAGAACTATATATCTTGCTATAATCTGCACGAGCCGGGCGGATTATAGCAAAGTAGTTCTGTTATAGTGCCTGTAATATTTTTTATTTTTATTTCTATAAAAATATATTTTTAAATTATAGTTACGTATTATTATCTAATATAATAACTTACAATCCTTATTATAAACAAAAGTTATTTCAAGAATAAAATAGTTAATAATTTCACTATCACATGAAAATACAGTTTATGTATTTATTTTTAAATGTTTTTATTTACAAAAGCTTTATTCTATAATTAATATCAGTAAGTCTTATATATAATGTAGGGTCAAAAATATACGTAAGTTATGGTGTATTTAAAACTACTTATGATGAACAGAATAGGCATTAAGAGCAAGATGGATAATATAGATTATTTGACTATTAATATTAGAAAAATCTAGTTAAAGTTACGCTAAACTTACATTTTTTTATTCTTACGTAGCTCCTGACATTAACTAACACAACCAGAAAAAAAAATACTTTCATATAATTTAAATTATAGCTCTTAGTTATTTATTGGTTATCCTGTTCTATTTGTCGACGTGAACACCCAGACAGCAGTTTTAGTTTTCATTTTCCTCTAAGCAACCTTATTATTCACTTACATTTAGAGTTCCGCATCTTAATGAAGATGATTACCTTGCCTTGATGACACGTTATTTTATAAGTTCGACTCTCTAGTACAAGTAATTAATCATGCTTATCAAATTTTAATGTAATGATTGGAGTAGAGATAGACTAACGCAAGCTAATTCTTCGTAATAACCTGACGATTGAACAGTGTAACTTTTACCAAGGTTTAAAACCTTAGCGAAGTCTAAGGTTGGAAAAGTATAAGTTTCTTTGCTAATGTGTGGAATTGTTATTAACAAATTTATTTTGACTGACCCGTTAGAACAGTAGGTTGCGACTCTGCCTTCGCCCTGACAGCTCCGCGGGTCGCGGGTTCGATTCCCGCCGAGGGCCAATATTTTCTATCAATAATTTGTTGGTTCGTCGATCCTGGATGTATATTTGTATTTAAAATTATATATGTAGTATGTTTACCAGTTGTCTGTCACCCATAACACAAGTATTAGGTTACTTTGGGGATAGACGACCATGTGTGTAAGTATATTTATTTATTTATTTATTTATTTGATGACTGTAACATGAAGTAATCGAGAAGAAACTTATATGACTCTTGACAGTTTCTAGAATATTGAAAACAACCAATACGTATTAAAGTAATATGGTACGTGCAATTTTCGAATTTGCAAAGAAATGAGGATTCTATTGCTTAACAGTTACAGTTTTACGATTAGGGTGCTGGTACTTCTCTAAAACCGCAAACATACGTTACTTATCTTAAAAGAGTTTTTATATTAGAATATTTTCCAAATTCACTAAACGTATTTTAATACAAGGTCCACGCACGAGACGAGTAAAGGTTGTACATTTAGATTATAAAGAATTACCATATATTACCATGCAAATTAGGAATATTTTTGGAAGAATTTCAAGTTGAATAATTAAAGAGACATTTTGGAATAGACGTAAATAGACGTTCTAGATCTAATTAAATATGCTTTAACTGCCATAACTTAAAGGCACTGGATCCAAGAAGTACAAAATTAAAGAAACGTTACTCGTTAGAAAAAGAAGAATAAATAAAAACTGGAATGTATTAAAATAGAAACATAACAACATACTCTTTTAAAAATTCAAAGAATAGACAATCGAGGCTCAACACCTAATTTTTATATAATTCATGAATACCAACAGAAATGGTATTCACTAACAACTCATGATTACCCTGCGAAATCTCGCGTGTTTACGTCGACTCATACTTCGTTTGAGTCATAGTCTAATGGTCTGTCCGTCATAATGAAAGCTTTGAATATTTATGTATAAAACACACTTGATAATGTTTCCATGAAAGAAAAATATACATAATCTGCCGTTTGCTTTATGTAATAGGTAGTAATAGGTACCTCAGTTTTATTCTAGTCTGATACTGAAAATCTACTATACTGTTGAGGATTATATAGATGATAAAAAAGCGTGGATATGAGTTCGACCCTGTACAAAATAGTAAATACTAAATGTAATAGGTTACATTAATTATATTTTCTAAAGAGCAACCGCCGAGTTTCTTGCTGATTCTTCTCAATTGGAACAGCTTTCCGAACCACAAGTAGAGTCGCCAATAGACATTTGCTTAGAAGTTTACTGGAATAAAGAAATATTTCAAATTTGCATTTGAAAATTGGAATTGTCAATAGCAATCATTTTGCGGCGGTGATGACAGCTTTTTCATAGTTTCTGCGCGGGAGGGGAGAAAAGCGCAGATGTAAAAGTAGTTCAGCTAGCGTCGCCAAACATCATGACAACCCCGGTATGTATTGGAAGCTGAAACCTGGGAATTTTTTGCCGGCAATAGCGTTGTGTAATTACAAGTGTGTTAGTGGTCATTTTAACTGGCGGGATCATATAAGAAGATACTCTAACAAAATGTTAAGATTTTTTACGAAATCATTTTGGTACCAACGGGGTCGAAGTTATATGTAAGAAAGACGATAAAAGGGCGTTAACATTAGTAATAAGTGCCTTTTTTAGAACTTGTTTGAGTCCACTTAAAGGAATATAAGTGTGTTTGTGTATACTCGTACATATACAATATACTACGCAACACAATATGGGTGCACGAGAGTCAATGCAGTAAAGACTCGACGAGACAGAATGTTTTAAACACCAACCAAATATGCCCCAAAGTAGTTGTTAGTTACCCACCATGTTAGTCCATTGGTTGTTGTAAGTATATAAAAATTTTTATTTTCCGAATGTGTCTTATGACTTTTACAGCATCACCGGTGGGATGGGCGAGCGCAGAAGCTTCGCCGGGTAAATTGGTAAGTAATCGAGTATTTTTTAGGCACTCGCAACTTACTGGGAGTGTCTCCTGCGAGAGCGAACCGAGCGTGTTATATACAGTCCTCCAAAACGCGCCGCTTTAAGCCGATTAAAGCGGCGCGTTGGAGGACTGTATATAACACGTTGACTTTGAAGAAGTCTGCATCACGGCGGCCGCGGCAGATGGCTGCGGCCGCTTGACACAAGCAAGCGGAAACCTCGTCTTCGCCGGTGAAGACGCTGTTTGTGTGTAATATATAAAAACAGATTTACTATTAGTTATATAGTAATATGTTTAACCCCCACCATTGTTGGCATAATGGTGGGGGCTAAACATATTACTGTTGTTTTATTATATCTAGTTGCTCTAAAATATTAAGTTTTATGCTTTTGGCACAGTTGTGCAAAATTTATTAAAAACTTTAGGACTGACTTAAAACTTTTTTACGATTTCTGTTGATATGTTATTCGCGTGCTTTGTTAAACATAAGTATATCATTTTAAAAATGTATAGTTTTACAAATTTCATGACACTTCCAATCTTGTCTTATATCAGTAACATAATGAAGGAGTGACCTCACAGAGCGTTATTATTGCAATTGACTTTTCCATTTGGCGACATGGCATGTAGCCTGGGGAACCACTTGAATACAAATTGTTATTATTGACCTCTGCATTGTTTGTATTTGAACGCACTTCCGACTGTTGTCTTCCAAATTATATCCTTGTGTGATTAAGACGATAACATATTCTAGACGCACTTTAATAACAGCATTGTAGTATGTTTAAATACTAATAACATTTTGAATCAATACATATTATTTTCTAACAAGCAACTGTTACGAATCTGTGAACATAAAGGTATAATATGTTTTTCTAAATATTATTACAAAAAATCAAAGTCTATTCCTAATAAGACATTACTATATTAATAATCACATAGTAATTAGGGCATCAAAAAACTTTGGGATTATGCATACTTTATTTATTTATTTATTTATGTACCATAAAGAAAAAAAATACGTAAAAAAAACATTATCAATAAAAAAAGCAGAGTACAACGGTCAACTTGTCCCTTTGATAGAGATCTCTACCAGCTAACCTACGAAGTGAGACAATTTACTTTACTGGCTGAAACTCTAGTAACGTGTGTCATATGCTACGTATTATTATTATTATTTATTAGGCTTTTATATTCAAAATAATTACCAATGTTGCAAAATTTGTAACACCGTAAAATTCACGCTATCTCCAAGTAAGAAAATTAAAGAATTTTTGATCTTTGGTGCTTAGAAGTACAATTAATTCAATGTTTCATATAAAACATGAATCATGAATTCGTAACAAGATTAACTGACTCTAAAGCCTCGCATCACATGTATTGTATTTGCAAAACAATGTCTACATAGAAATGTGTTTTTTTTTAAGAAGCTCAAGGGTAAAATTGGTGATTGGAACGTGGTTGTGTTACATTCATTAAAATGTCGATTCAACAAGTTTCGCAATTACGATCGAAAGGTTTGTTTTATTGATAACAGGTTAGCCTTCAAATACGGCTAATTGATTTATAGTGAGCACTAATCTTCTTGCGCTATATAGAAAAACTCGTCAAGAAAGCTGTTGAATATCTGGTGCCTACCTAAAGCAATGTACAAGTAGCAATTACCTGATCCTTTTCATTACAAATTAATTAACCTTATTGGGGAATATAATTATTTTTTTCTCTCCTAACCTTATCTATCAAGATTAATAGAGCCCTTAACAATAGTGAGTCTTATGAACTTGGAATATCAAATAATATGTACATAATGAAGTATTTTCTTTGGAAACATTGTAATCATTTAAACCAATGCCAGTGACAATGATTATAAAGTTATAAGGTAACTTTATAAGGTCTTGTAATGATTTGTACTAAGAACTTTTGTAAATTTAAGTGATTATTAAGTGCAATGTTTCCTTTGCAACGCAAACTGAAACCCGTCAAATTATCTTGTCAAACTACGTAACCAAAATCCTTTTAACGGCACGATTCTTCTCTATTAAAATACTGGTTCACAAAAGCTTTTTATAAATGTTGTTCATCAAAGATATATTTGTCATCATACTAAGGGAAGCATACAGTAAAAAAAATGAAATGATTTATTCATTCGTTTAAGATTCGTTTAGAAAACTATAGAGATTTAAAGCTTTCTCCTTGATTTGGAGTTCACTTTTCATCTTGAACAGTTATACACTGTCTTTACAGTATCCAACTCATTTTCCCAGACAATAGTGCCTCACTACTCTTTTAATAAGTTATATTTTGATATAAGATAACGATATGTTTGAGCTAACTAATACATTATTTTCTTTTATTGTAAAGGTCGAAAATTAACCTGATCAATCATATATTATGATTTAGATATATTACTCATCAGTTTTAAGACTACAAATATTCATTACTACATTAATGCTTTAATAAACATGAAGGCGGTGTCACATTTGTGGTTAGCCGCAGGATTACTTCGTAATTTATGATGTTTTAAAATACCTATTTATTTGGTTATTATATAGTTCATGTTAGATCTATTTTTTAATAACTATAAAATATTTCTCAAAATAACAAATATTTTATATCTTCTATTAATAGCGGTGTCAGTTATATTGTTTACCGCGAAGTTAAATAAAATATCATGATCTTCCTCCTGCCCTTATCCCACTCTAAGTGGGGTTACGTCGGTTCGAATTCGGCTACGTCGGTGAGAAAGAGGGTGGTCTATTCTACTCATCCGGCTATCACACGGTGGGTAAACTTACCATAGTCACCTTTTACGACACCTCAGTAAGAAATGAGGGGTGGTCTATTCTACTCAGCCGGATACCAAACGGTGGGTCGACTCACCTTAGTTGCCTTTTATGACACCTCGGTAAAAAATTAGGGTGGTCTATTTTACTATTTACTATTTTATCTATATCAAACGGCATAAAGTTAAATAAAATATCATCACATTAATAAACAAATATAAAACAAAAAGGTCCTCTTAAAATGACTAGTGCTGATAAATTGAAAATGATCCTGGGTTTATTTCATGGATTGTTAATAATGTTTATGTAAATAATAGTATGTCAATTTTGTTCACTATTCTTGTCTTAACTTGCACATCTACTCGGCATATCTCTCAGCTCTGTTTTGAGATTCTTAAAGGTTATTACAATGCACCGATAACACTTCTACCGGTTTTTAGTATTTGGGTCAAGTACTAACGATTATATGGCTATCATTAAGTTTCATAGTCTCGGTGGTTCATCGACTATGGCCAATTATAAAGATAGACTTGTACGCATCCGCTCTGATACACTTACGATAACAGAGATTTAGCGCCCACAGATATCGTAGTACTGTTATAATTTAGGGTATTGTCCTTTTATTGTATTGTAATTCAAAGATTATAGCCTTCTATAATCAGACACTTCTGATCAAGTTCTTTTTCTGCATGACAATTTTATTAAGAAATTTGCCCACAGTCGTTTTGTGCTATTAGAACCCGTGCTTTTAATGACATATGCTTTCACCATATTTTTCAACACCATGATATCTAATTCGATATATCAGTCCTTGCCATTGCCACCAGTTTTGTGTCGTTTGAGAATGTTTCAGACTCCAGTCCATCTATAAAATTGTTTATTCCTGATTCTAAATGGGATACTCTGAATAGCTTCTATTTAGATAAATGAACCCGATCTTTCTAATGAGGCCCAGATTTTTAATAATAGACAGATTATCCTTCGTCTTTTACTATTATTAAATTTAATGCTTAGAACGCTTTTTTATTTAGATTACTTATTTTCTGATTAACAGTTAATACATACCATATGGTTGGTATTGTAAACTGTAAAGTAGTTGTTCAAACTCAAGCCTTTTAGAAATATAACATGCTACCAAAAATGCAATTTGCTAAAAAAATTGCAGAAATTATGTTAAGTCAATTTAATTTAAATTAAAACCGTTAACGAAGGTTGCCGCCTTTTATAATAAAACACGTCATTAGGCATGAATATGAATATGAATAAAAACCTGTTTGATAAAGACGATAATAACAGGTCGAATTTGCAAAAGTGGCTTTATGTCAACTTCATTTCGTTCAAATAAAAAATGTAGTTGGTATTTATACAATGACTTAATATACTTAATAAAGTATCTTAAGATAAAGAACAATAAACATGATTACAATTTTCGTTCTTTTTAAATTTATTATACATATATTTAGATCAATGTATATTCTTATTACAGGGTATAAAGCAGGCGTGGCGAAACGAAACGGTTTGCCTTGTGGTATCCGGCTGAGTAAATATAGACCACCCTCATTTTCTTACCGAGGGGTCGTAAAATACGACTAAGGTCAGTTGACGTCAGGCAGGCCGCCTGTCGTAAAATACGAAGCCAAATCATGTGACAACATATTTGTACCAGGTTGTGCCGGGCCCACTTAGAATGGGATAAGGGCAGGAACATCATGAAAGCAGGAATGGCGAAACAATAGCACACGACGCAATATTCTTGGGTAATCAGGGATTTATTTATATTTGTCATGTAGAAGTTGCACTAATTTTAATAATTAAACTACTCATGTAACTAATACATTTCAAATGTACTTTCTGGTATTTAATAAAGAGTATTGAGTGAATTTGAGTTAATACTAATAATTTTCATTATTTTTTTTGTTATTTAATGGCATATAAACAAATAAATAAATAAAATAATTAAAGTCAAAAATTTAAAAGGCACGTTGATTTACTTCCCCTGGTATATGACAGAGGATGACGTAGGTTGTTGACTTTGTATAGTAAATATTTTCATATAATTGGCTGTCAAAAATGTTCTTAGAAATATTTAACGCTTTGTATTTACGACTCACGTCTCATATCGGGTATTTCCAATATCCTATATAATGGAGGCACGTAATTACGCCATACTTCAAACTTATTGTCTTAATGACAGCAACATCATCGTCAAGTTCGAGTGATTTGCTATTGAAATATTTCTACTACAATATTGTAACTCAAGAATATTTTTTGTTGATTTTTTTCTTTATACTCTTGTAAACTTAAAATATGTATTACAAGCTTAAAGTTCGGTCACCGAGATAAAGCAGGCTACAGTAACAAAGATACACGTCTAAATACAAAGCTTCGCATTTTCTACACATTTTGTCGCCAGTTATGCGTACATAACAACTTTGTTACATGAACATATGTAACGAAATAGTTCGCCGCAATCATATATCCGATAAAAGATCATAACATCGCTTACATTGCTTTTATAAGTATATGTAACATGTGAAACACATATTAACATACAGTTCAATCGGCTTAACACTTACGTTTAACACGCACGCTTTGCAATAAAGTGACCTAATTCAAAAAAGTTGTTTTGTAGCAAATTGCAACGAAGCGTAGCGAAGCGCCTATTAAATTTTGTGAATTTTCCACAATTCTTAAGATAACACATTGCATAAACAAGAAAATACTATCTTTTTTAACAGTAACTAGCGTTATGTTATATATGACATTGTAATAACGACTACAATGTATCTAACTCAATAAAGTCAAATTTTTAATTAAACCTCGTCCCATATCAGGGAAACGGCGTCAAGACCTGGAGCTGCGGCGGAAATGGCCGAATGCGGCAAGAGGCGAAAGTATGCATCTCTCATCGAGAGTTATATATTTGTGCCGTTTGCAGATGAGACCCTAGAGCCATAGAGTCGAAGTGCAAAAATAATTATACCTGTTTTAACACTTCGTTTGATAGCCTCTTTGTGTGACAAGAGGGCTGACTCCTTTTTCGCACAAAGAATCAGCTTAGCGATACAACGCGAAAACGCTGCCAGCTTTTCTGGGACCATTCCACGGGTGCATCATTCGTCGTACTAGCGTATAAAAATTTAAGATAGATCAAAACTTGTACAGTTTTATTTTTGTTGTAAATAATAATTTTTAAAAAAAAAAGAACTTTAATACTAAGCGTGCGATATGTTGGTAACAAGTTCTCTTAGCACAATCATATCTTCAAAGCGAGATAATAAAAACGTTGATCAAGGCGACTCTCGTAACATGTCTCTGACATCTCTACATAACTTACATCTAAAGATGTGATTACGTAGTATAAATTGACCCACTTTTTTACAACACCAATTCAATGACTTGTCGTAAATCTTTGTACCGAACATAAAGACCGACTGTGACCTTTAAGACGTACCAACACGATGCCTAGTTGTTATTTAATCTTATGTTGCAATAAAAAAACAAATATCTTTGTATAACAACTCTATGTTTTTCTTACTAAAACTCTAAAATTTCTTACTAAAACTAAAGTTTAAAAATCACATGAGTCGTGCCTCAGTTAATTGACCTGAGCTTTAATATCTAATAAGTTGCTCATTTGGTCTAACTGAAACATAGTTGCGCGTTAATTAGCAAAGAACGTATAGAATTTCCGTATCGTAGAAATATCGACTTCAAACTACATTGCTTGAGTCTGCAACGTGATGGTTTTTGAGCATTCAACGTGTGTAAAGTTTGCGTGTTTTTATCGTGTAGTAAGTATATTTCGGTGTTAGTTATATTATCGGTGACCCACCAATCCGTACCTTTAATAATAATAAAACTGGTTAAGTGTCCATTGATTTCTAAAAAATATTTTGCAATAATACACGATAATAAGCGGATTTTAATTATTATACAATGTAATATAAAAAGGTCGCTGGGAGCCACTGAATCTAAGCGGCGCGAGATGCTGTAGTGTGGAGATACAGCAAAGAGAACAATGTTCGGCAGTGGACGTCCATCGGTTGAAGAAGAGGAGTGGATATTCTTTAAACCATTTGTTACATAAACTATAACAGAATATTTTACTATAATCCGCGCGGGTTACGCGAATGCATGCAATGCATGTATGAAGCAGGCAAAATGCACGCACCTTACACGTGCAGGACAAGTCACCACGTGCATCCGAAGACGCCACTACCAGCAACAACGCACACAAGCAATACACACAACCACCACCAAAATCTCTACGATCGTTTCGCCCCGAAACCAAAGCATCATCAACAGGACGGGCTCCACGACAAAGCGTTAGCACTAGCATTGCATTCATTCGCTTAACCCGCGTGGACTTTATCATCTCCCTGGGTCTTCTTACCTTGGTAACCTCGGTACCTTGTGAGGGTGCCGGGGTACGGGCCTCGAGGCGAACCTCTTTGCCTGGGCTGCTCCTCGCAGGCCTGTGGGCCTGGTCAATGTTCGGGCCGGTTGGCCCAGGTCACCTAGGTGACCTGAGGGATGTCTTGTTCGGTGGAGCGGTCTGGGAATAGTAACTCCCAGACCGCTGCGTCAATTCCAGGTGGTGTCGTGTCCAGTGGGTTTGTCAATTCAGGTGGTAAAGTCAAATCCGGTGTTGCCCTCTTGCCCGTTGCGTCGTCCTCATCGTCGCTGTCGTCTGTCGACTTTAGCATAGCAGTTCTGTTATAATTTATAGAATTAGGCGTAACTTTGCGGAGATCCATAATACAGAAGTAATAATAAAATTATTTTGCTATAATCTGCGATACAGTATCGCAAAATGCTTTGCGATTTTGTCGTGGAGTCTATCTCCTGATGATGCTTCGGTTGCGGGGCGAAACGATTGTTGAGTTTGTGATAGTGAACGTGTGTAGTGCTTGTGTATTGTGGTGGCAGTGGTGGAAGTTTGTGAATGTGTTTTTATGGATCCTGCATGTAACGGGTATGAAAAAACGGATAGTCCACTATACATTTAGCACTATATACATATATTTTCTATTTACTGTATCGCGGATTATAGCGAAATTATTTTATTATTACTTTTGTAGTTCTGTTATAGTTTCTGTAACATGGTATTCCGCAAAGTATCGCCTGCTTCTATAAACCATCTATTGTTACTTAATTTCGCCAGAAGAATGTGCGCAATTTGTAAACATAAAAAGCTATGCTTGTAACTGTGCTTCAATCCTATTTTGAATGCACTCTTATTTATTACAAAACGCCAAGTGGTTGTTCTCTGCAAAACTAGTCGAGTAGGTAGTGTTGCGAAAATAATACGTAGCTCAGTTATCTAGACACGATTTAAAAACTCAAAAACTTGTCTCGACCCGACTTATGTTACATGTAAATCTGAGTCTGACTCTTATATGCTGTCAATAAGCTGATGCTTAATTTAACTTTTAATTTTATGCCGAACTAGCGATACTGGACTTCGTTCGCGACAACTTAATCGCTTAAGTACCCTCAATAAATCAATTTTATTTTTTTTATGTTTCCGAAAAAAAACGTGATTGTTTTTATTCAATATGTTAACTCAGTAAGTAAAGTAAAGTAAAGTAACATCCTGTTAATATCCCAGTGCTGGGAATAGGCCTCTTCTCTACATTTTTTTTGGAGAGAAGGATAGGAGCTAAGACCTACCACGCTGCCCCAATGCGGATTGGTAGGTTAAACATATCCCCAGAATTTTCTAGAGATATGCGTTTCCTCACGATGTTTTCCTTCACCGAAAAGCGTATGATAAAATGCAAATATCAATTAGACACTTAAGTTTTAATAGAAAAACTCATTTGTGCCTGCCCGGGGTTTGAACCTATGTTCGTCTCTAGAGAGTCGCACGGTCTCATCACTGGGCTATCACAGTTAACTCAGTGCTGAGCTATAATTGTGCCAAATTTCATCAAGATTCATAGAATTAATTCTGAAAGCGCTAAAGACGCATTTCGCATTTATAATATAAGTGTGGATATAAAATTGCTTGACATGAAATTAAAGAAACGTATGAGACGATTCACCTGATTTTTCCATAAAATAAATATATCACTCATATTCTAGTAAACATATTGACATGGAAAAACGAATATAATTGACATAATTTCTTGATTAATTAATAATTGATAGAGACTATTAAATCTATCAGTACTCAATAAATCAATTAAAGAATCTGTGAATTAATTTTCATTACAGAATCTATGAATTCAATTTCATTACAGAATATATTAGTGTAGGGCAGCCAAAGGCAGACATCTAAGGGAGATAGTCACTAAAAATAATAAGAGAGGGAATATGAGACTTATATACTTACTGAGAAGGCAGCTTCTACAGCTGGTAGCTTCTTTAAAAACATTTGAGGATTCAAAAAGTACTGAAAACAGTATATTTTTAAGAATATTTTTAATTTGAATTCGATCCATTACTTTGCGGTGATCCATAATACAAAAGTAATAAGAATTTTTCTATAATCCGCTATAAAGTAAATATAAAATATATATAGTGCTAAATGTATAGTGGACTTTCCGTTTTTCATACCGGATACATGCAGGATTCGTAAAAAGACATGTATAAACCTCCACCACCGCCACCACAATACACGTGCACTACACACTTTCACTATCACAAACTCAACAATCGTTTCGCCCCGCAACCGAAGTATCATCAGGAGATAGACTCCACGACATAATCGCAAAGCCGTTGTTTGCTTTTTGATTGCTTCCACAATACCCTATAAGACTCCTTACTAGTTTGTTTACATTTATTCTACTTAGCGCGCATACAGGGCATGATTAGTAATCAACGTCGATGATCGCCTACAACTCTCTAGTAAAATTGTTTGTTTTTTCGAAAACGCAGTTGGAAATTGTTAGGAATGCTTGTCGTTCGACAAAATACGGATGATCGTGTATACACTTGCACGATGATCGTGCCGACTATATACGATCACACGATCAACGATTATCGAAGATAATGAAGTGCAGACATTAATACCGTGCACCCCATCTCTCTTTTCCCTGTACAAGACATTAAATACCTAACCATTATATATATCTAACTAGTAATAAGAATTATTCTTTGAAAAGAGCAACCGCCGAGTTTCTTGGTGGTTCTTCTCGGTAGGAACAGCTTTCCGAATCAGCAGTAGATGTTGACGTTTCAAAAGCACTTGTTTACAAGTTTACTTGAGTAAAGAATATTTTGAATTTGAATATAATCTGAACCCTCCTATTCTATCCTACATGATTCTTCTAAAAAAATATACAAGTTATGCTTGTTTACGTAGCAACTTTGTTTATTCAGTTTGGCTTGCGTTACTTAATATGTAATATTATTTGACTATTCATAGCCAATTTATTATACATATAACGCAACGCAAACGAAGTAATATTTATATAAGAATGATATGGCATATACGATGCACAGTGAATATCATATGATTGCGTAGTTTTCAACAATGACCCAAAACGATAATGAGATGGGTGACCTGACTTTCCTTTCCGAAAAGGTCTTAGAGAGCATAATAACCCATTAGTCCCGATTAATATAGAATAGTAACACTACTAATACCCTATCTAGTATTGGTAGTGTTAGATAATTATCGTTAGCATTAGGTAAAGTTCACTAACACATAATATGCAAAGTAGAAAACGACATAAGCTTGCGGTTCCTGCTATGCGTTTTACAAAAGTAAAGTTTATTTATGGTATACAATTTTGTAATAATATTTCACAATCAATTTAAAAGGACTACTATCAAAAGGATTTTGATACACAACTTTACAATCGCCAAACACGACACAATCACCCACTGAATCAAACACAACTGACACAAAACACACACATACTCATAAAAAACGAAGAAACGAAGAAGACAGAAACACACGTCATAATATAGAAAGATCACCAATTTTGGGTGAATGAATATCTTTTTCCTGTGGGTAATGGGACGAGATATTTATTAAAAACGACGCTAGAAACGTCGAGTAAAAAAGATATATTAAAGTTTGCATTCTTGCTATGCCATTATTAAATTGTGGTATCTTCTGTAAGTATAAGCTATAAACTTGGACATATTGAAATTGAACATTGATTCTTTCAAAAACGAATAATTTTGCTGCATGTTTCAAATATTAAAAATATATATATAGAATAAATGATCCGACTTTTGAGAAAATTGCTTCTTATTTATTGAATAAGTGTGAAGGAAAAATATCGTTGTTGCAATTTAGATTTGGAATCAGAAATCGTGTTCTAATTTGATCTCAGAAGATCTAAATAGTGATACAGGCTCACCGGCATACAGCCATGCCACCGGTAGTCACAGTTCGCTGACGATGGCCTTCGCCAACCGCAGTTATGACGGAATTGACCATTACATAACGGATCAACCACGAATAAACAGACTCACGCGTAATTCAATCTAGGCATTCTATACCTACCATGAAATTATCTAAGAATCTAAGATCATATCCTGTCCGTTATGAAAAACTGCTCATTTTCTCTAATACATCCGCCGCCACGAGTTGTTATGTTTTTATAGATGTTTTACACGCTGTAAATTACAGCGTGTAATGATGAGCAACTTGAATTTGTTGCTTTGCTTAAATTTTTTTCCTATAAAACTTTGGATAGAAGTTTTTAGTGTCCTATTTCATCTATTACAATACCGAAACCTGTGAAAAAACTGTGAAAATAAGGAATACATATGAGTTATATTAATATTAAGCTTTTGTTGCAGCAATGTCGGCCGATGGGTCGACGACAGACATTCATGGCCTCCTCAACGATACTGGTAAGTGAATATATAACGATAACATTTTTACCGAATATAACTTATCAATCTTAATTTCGATACTATATAACTTTGTATTATAAATAATTATTAATAGTTACATATAGTAAGGTTGAAAACTAATATAATGTATAACAGCGCCATCTCTACTGTACTACTGCTGTCTTACTATGCGCCATCTGTGATAAATTTATAAAACTACTTTAAACTTTTGTTGTCGTAGTTTTACAACATACAAATAGATGGCGCTGAGCAAGTTAGTAACAATAAATTAAAATAGATGGCCTTAATAGCCATTAAAATTTATTTTCAGTATCAAATTCAATATATTATATCTATCTAAAATGAAAAATCTGTATAAATTTGTATATATATTGACTCTTTCAATCAAGTTTATTTATTCTTTAAATAAAATAATATATTCTTTCATCAAGTGAACAATTCTCTAAGAAGATATCCAGAATATTTTCGGAATACCGGAATATAATTTGGTTGGGATTAGTATTGTTAATCAAATTTTAAGACATGACTTTCATAAATATCTTTCAATTTCGAAATACAACAGATTCCACAAGATTTCACGCCATCGAAAGGTCAGTTAATACGTCAAGAACTGACGTCTAGTTTAGTGGCTTATGAAACCGGTATAAGCCGATAGTTACGCTTTTTAAAATAAGATTACACAAACATTCGTAAAACCCATTTCACTTATATTACTATTTCCGTTTGTTATCGTTCTAAAAGTATTTCTAATTTATTATTAATAATAACTTTTTTATTCAATTGCAAATCTCATAGCACGATCGTGTTGCCGGTATACTCAGCTATACTCGCCAATAATCATCTATGATCGCCTAAGATCGTCTACAACTGGGGATTTGGTTTTTCGGAACCGCATCAATGGGAACCGCTTAGTGATACGTATGATCGTATTTATCGTATGATAATACAGACGATCGTGTACACACTTGCATAATGATCAAGCCGGTTATAGAAGATTTCACGATCCACAATCATCGCCAATAGTGAAGTGCAGGCAAAAAATACACTGACCGACGTCAGATAAGGAATTAATGCTCCTTTCAAGCCTATCTACGTCGTATATACATACTACATAACCTTCTACAACATTTATATTTCCTTACAACTTACTATTTTATAAACCATACGTTCTTTTAATGACGCCGAGTAAATTAAATTTGATTTTTATGATCGGTATTACTCATAATAGTATATAGCAATTTGTGAATGGCTAGTAAATTAGTACTGGCCATTAATAAGTTATTGTGATAGTATGACATCATTAGATCAGTACAGCATCACTACTACTAATTGACATGTTACTACCTCCTTACTTCGTCATCTACTTATTCTATTAACGCGTATGTGATTCTGCTTTACGTCTCGTTTTGTTTACATTAACGATTCACGAAAACTCAGGCAATCAGCGAGCGATGAAACTAGCTTTGCTTGAAGTAGAAGAACAAAGCAGACGTGCTCTAACTTAGTTTGCATTTTTCACTTACCATCGGCACCATAAAAAAATAACCCTTTAAGCGGTAAAATAAATATAATGAAATTCAAGCGAAAATAATGCGTGAATTAAGCAACCGGGTTTTTTTTATATGTTTTTAATTCAAAATAATATAAAAAATATACTCAAAATTTTTTAAACACAAATGTATTAAATAATACATAGTAATAGTTAAAATCAAAATAGAAAATTTCCTTTACGGCTCACCACAGATTTTTTTTTGTCATCCAACTATGATCGCTTACAAGAAAGTCGATACGTTGACCTTATAAGGTTTCGAGTTCCTTTAATAACACTTTAACTACTAGTATCATAAACGTAAATGTAAATCTTAGATAAGCTAATTTAATAGGACATTAACCTCAAAATTGTTCTAATAAAATTATGCACTATCGGCAAACTCTTGAGTTTATATCATTATTTAAATATTTAATAAAAGCTATAGCTGCTATTTTGCTCTCTCTCTTTCGCTCTGTATCTCTCTTTTCTCCCTCTCTTTCTCTCTCTCTCTCCCTCCTTCAACCGATGGACGTCCACCGCTGGGCATACGTTCACGCTATCTCCACATCACACGATTCCTTGCCGCTTGGATCCAGTGGCATCCTGCGACCTTTTTAAGTTTTTCAATCCACCTCTTAGAGGATCTACCGATGCTGCGTTTTCCAGTGAGTTGGCGAGGTCGCAATTCCAATACCTTAAGACCCCAACGCCTTTGGTTGAATGTGAATTTGGTTGTTTAACGGATCTCCTCATTTCTGATTTCATCACGTAGTGAAACTTCAAGCATAGCGAGCTCCATTGCTCGTTGACTCTGAGCTTTCTTCATCATCCTCAGCCTCCTGCCCTTATCCTACTCTAAGCGGGGTCGGCACTACATGTTACAAACATGTTGTCAAATGATTTGGCTACGTATTTTACGACCGGCCCCCTATCTGACGTCAACTTACCTAAGTCGCCTTTTACGACACGTAAAGGAAAAACGTATTATATGTTAGCTCGATGTTCAATCGGCTTCAATTGTACTAAATTTCATCGATACTGCTTAGCGGATTACCCCTGAAAGCATAACAGACAGACAGACCTTCGCATTTAGAATTTTGGTATCTAATACATAATTTGTAAACTGTACCAAGGGGAAAAATCCAAAATTGGACCATCTTTGATATAAAATAATTTTTGACACACTTTATCAAAATATGACATTTAAAATATTTGGCTATCGATACAATCGCTTCTTTTATCAGTACAAAAATATAAATTCGAAATGTGTTTGTTTGTTTTTCCGCATTTTATATTTAAATACAAATTCAAAATACTCTTTGTTCAAGTAAATCTGTGGATAAGTGCTTTAGAATCGTTAACTCTACTGCTGGTTCGAAAACCTGTTCCTACCGAGAAGAGCCATTAAGAAACTCGGCGGTTGCTCTTTTCAATAATATTTAGTCATTACTGTCTTATACAGAGGGTCGAAGAGTAGCTCTGTCTACGTATTCTTATCGTCTAAGTGAACCCCAAAAATATAATAAACTTTCTGTATTAGCCTTTTTTTGATAGAGTTTATAAACTGCTGTAATGACAAAGCTAAAATTGATTGCGAAAATTTTTTATAGTATCTTATACCCAAAACCTGAAATAAGTAACTACGGAAAAATCTGCAAACACAGTATTAAAAACCGGAATTACTTATAGGGAATCACCGCTCATCTAAAGATATAAACTCAATGACTACAATTCATTGTTATCTATCTAGACAAAGTATTATCATAATTTAGATTTATATAACTTTGTTATCTACTAATTTAATACAATCATCGAATATCTGAAATCTAGGCCATACCGTTCTCAAAGCTAAAAGGAAGTTAGATTTAGATTAGAAAGTGATCGGCGGTAAAACTTAAGTTATTAAATGACAGGTAAGATAGAAAATCTCAATTAAGCAAGCGCCAGGCGGAAATACCAAGCAAACTGGACTCATATAAACCCAGTTCATACCGTTACAGCGACAACTGCAAGCGTATAAAACATTGAACCTGTTTTATCGCGCCAAAATTCGTAACACGTGTAGACTATGTTTTAGAAACAATGCTCAATCTCTCATTATTATTGTTATGGTACAAGCCCCTTGTTCCGTCTACCTAATAATCTACTTTGTTGCAAATTACTTTAAGACTAAGCTATAACACGTATAATATTATGTGAGTAATGATGTAATACGCAGAACTGTGATGCTTTAAGAATAATAAATACGGTGTGTATATTTTAATCTTGGAATAGATGCTGTTACCAAATGGCAATGCACTGGAAACTTTCTGTGTGTACTTAAAATTTGAAAGTAATGCAAAAATTGCTGGCTTTGACAATATTTTTACATATATTAAACAAAAGGGAAAGAAACTTAAGTGATTAAGTAAAACACGTCTTAAAAAAAAGATTAAATAAAACAAAAAACATTGAAATTGACGTTTTTCCTCGCCAAAAATTTAGCTATGAATTCGCACATAATCTGTCTGTATTTAGTGGGTGCAATTTTTTTTGCTTACAAACCTTCAACCAGGTCCAAAATGGTATCATTAACAAAACTCAAGTAGTATTCAAGTTATAAAACGTTCAAATCGTTGAAATAAAGTAAGTAAATTAGGCAATATGTCCATACCTACCTTTAAACTCTGTGCTTTAAAAAAAATAAAACAAAACGAGAGAATAAAAACATTAACAGGAAAGACAAAACACTGGTATCATTATTTACATAATAATAATCTTAATTATATCGCAACCCACCAGTCGTTAAATTCAACCACGGACTTTACGTAACTGTATAATCCCTGTGCCACCATTATCGGTTGTGTTATATAAAGAACAGTCAGTGCGTTCAAAAAAATACTGAAAATATTTTACGACTCATATTCTTTTCATAAAAGCTTCTGCCTGCGACTTCTTCCTCACGGTCTTCAGTAACGAGAAAGAATAAAAAGTAAAGCCTATGGCGTACATTCCTCCATACCAACAAGAACGCAAGACAAAAAAAATCTCCGTTATATTATTGTGGTTTAATTACTGTATCGAAATGAATAAGTCCCAGATTGGTTCTTTAATTATGAAAATGTAATTATGAAACGATATTTTGTATATTTGAAATGAAAATAGCTTTAAATAGCCCTAACAAATTGGACATAGCTTCAGCTAAGCAATCAAGAGTTGACCACGCTACGCTACTTAAAAGAAACCAAATTAATAACTTTCTAGACTAGACTTACCTTCATACCATAAAATGTAAGTGAGCGATATCTCGATAGATAATATTATACTGGTATCAGACTTTTATTTTCTCCGAGTATTTTCATTCGTATTATTTACTTAAATGCCATTTTATATTTATACTGTTTCGTATAATTTTCGCCCCATATTTTAAAGCATTGCATTCTATCATAATACCTCGCAACTTCGCAAGCAAGCAGCAAGTCGACTATAAAAAAATGATCTCTAAATTAAACCTAATAATAATAAGCCGCGACAGTATCAGGCTTCGTATTATAAAGTAGAACAAAAGTAATAATAAAATTATTTTGCTACAATCCGCGATTCAGTAAATAGAAAATATATATAGTGTTAAATGTATAGTGGACTATCAGTATTTTCATACCTGTTACATGCAGGATTCGTAAAAACACATGCACAAACCTCCACCACTGCCACCACAATACACAAGCACTACACACGTTCACTATCACAAGCTCAACAATCGTTTCGCCCCGCAACCGAAGCATCATCAGGAAATAGACTGTGATGATGTCGCGGAGTCTATCTCCTGACACGACAAAATCGCAAAGCGATAAACGGTTATGGAAAAACGGATAGTCCACTATACATTTAGCACTATATATATTTTCTATTTACTGTATCGCGGATTGTAGCAAAATAATTTTATTATTATTTTTTTATTATGGATCTCCGCAAAGTAACGCCTAATTCTATAAATTATAAAGTAGAAATTAAACATATAAACAGAAACCCAAGTAGTGAAAATAAAACCTGATAAGTAAATAACTATCAAACAAGTCTACCAAACATCCGCCATTTATGTCATAACTAAGAATTATCTAGTTGTTTATAGTAAATCTTTATTATCAGTTACTGCAATCTAACTATAGACGACTTGAGTTCGGTATAGGCTTATAATAAACATGAATAGTTAAATAAATAAATAAATAAAATAAATGTTTATTAAATAAATTAATAACGCCTTTGTACATACTAATACTTAAATTAGTAATTTAGTTATTTATTTCCTTATAAATATACTGATCTCTGCATGCATCATAAAACCCAATTCCATTTCTTTGTATATTGTTATTTGTATATCGTTAGGTAAACAATGTTCTTATAACATCGTGTAGTATTTGTTATTTATTGTCACTGATATAGCTAGATAAATGTTTATAGTGTTTAATTGTCGTTATTTGTTTTATATACATACAATTTAAAGAATAATATACTTTTTATATATTTATGTATCGACTTCATAACTTCTCAATAAAGTAATCATCAGTATATATAAAAACATTATACGAAGATGTTCGCTTACACTAATCTCCAATATCTCTCTATTTTAGTGTAACGTAAATGTAGCCGTGTGGTATCCGGCAGAATAGAATAGACCACCCTCCTTTCTTACCGAGGTGTCGTAAGAGGCGACTAAGGTAAATGTCGTGTGGTATTCGGCTACATAGAATAGACCACCCTCATTTCTTACCGAGGTGTCGTTAAAGGCGACTAAGATAAGTTGACGTCAAGCAGGCGGCCGGTCGTAAAATACATAGCCAAATCATATGACAACATGTTTGTAACATATTGTGCCGACCCCACTTAGAGTGGGATAAGGGCAGGAGAATAATGATTTAGTGTAATATAAATGTGTATTGTTAAGACTATTTGAGATTATGCTATATATTTAGATATAATAGATGGCGTCGTTTATGTCATATATTACGAAGGAATTTATAGTATATATTTATATAAACCAGAATATGACAGGAAAGCGTCTGGGCGCCTTAGAGTTAAAGTATATTTAATACTAGATTAGGGGAGTCAGAGACAGGCCTGTAAGTGAAAGTGACACATTAAATAATGAGAGGGAAAATGAAACTCGTAAACTTCATCTTAGCATATACCCATCATCACCCTATCACATATAAAAAAGAGAAACAGATAGAAAACCATCCTTTGCTTTCTCCTTATGGTAATATTGTTAATTTTAGGCTATTTTCGCTACTCAAGTATAATAATAACACTATGCTGGCCGGGCCCGTTAGCAACTCATAATAAAAACACGTTATTGAAACTTTTATAATAAATAAGCGTTATACTAATATGTGTGTCGGCTTATATTAGGTCCTTACATATGAAATTGGCGTTTTGTCGTACTGGTCACTTTGATCTCAAATATTACCTTTATGGTTAGGAATTCCAAATTCAAATTCATACAGCTATTTACTCATGCATTTGTGTTTCAAACCCCCTAATTCATTTTCTTTTTTCTTCTTTTTTTTTTTTCTTTGTGTCACTCTGTTTACAAAATGGAAAACATGAAATATCGCGTTATTTACGAGTATGAGTTCCACCGTGGCACCAGTGCTGCAGAAACGGCTCGAAGGATTAATGATGTGTATGGTGACGGTGTCGCAAAAGAAAACACAGTGCGTTTTTGGTTCCAACGTTTTCGTTCTGGAAATTTCGACCTGCAGAACAAGCCTCGTAGACGGCCGGAGACTAAAGTTGATAATGAAGAATTGAAGGCTATTGTGGAAGCGGATCCATCGCAAACCACATCCGAGTTAGCTGCAGGCTCCAGTGTTAGTGATAAAACTATTCTAATCCACTTGAAGCAAATTGGGAAGGTGAAAAAGCTTGAAAGGTGGGTACCTCATGAATTGAGTGAAGCAAACCGACAAACGCGCGTCGACTGCTGCGTTACGTTACTCAACCGGCACAATAATTAAGGAATTTGAAATCGAATCATTACCTGTGATGAAAAGTGGATCTCTACGATAATCGGAAGCGCTCATCGCAATGGCTGAACCCTGGCGAACCAGCCAAATCCTGCCCTAAGCGAAAATTGACTAAAAAAAGTTGCTTGTAAGTGTTTGGTGGACTAGTGCCGGTGTCGTTCACTACAGCTTTCTTAAATCTGGCCAGACGATTACGGCAGATATCTATTGTCAGCAACTGCAAACCATGATGGAAAAGCTAGCTGCTAAACAACCGAGGCCTGTCAATCGCTCTAGGCCACTGCTGCTTCAGGACAACGCTAGACCACACACTGCACAACAGACGGCTACCAAATCAGAGGAGCTTCAATTAGAATGTCTTAGACATCGACCGTACTCTCCGGACCTTGCTCCAACAGATTACCATTTTTTTCGCAATTTGGATAACTACTTGCAAGGAAAAAAATTCAACTCCGATGGGGCCGTCCAAACCGCCTTCAAAGATTTTATTGATTCCCCCCCGAATGGTTTTTTTAGTAAGGGGATCAATGAACTACCTATGAGATGGCAAAAGTGCATACATAGCAATGGTACATACTTTGATTAATTAAATATATTTCATTAATAAAAAAACGACTTTATGTTCCTCCCATAGAAAACGCCAATTTCATATGTAAGGATCTAATAAATAGCCTTATATAAACAATCTGCAGGGGGCATGACGATCTCAGTATCTTAAATAAACATAGATTATACATAGAAACATCCAATGAGAGTGACAATTATCTGAATACACCGTGTGAAATTATGTCTCAGATTGCGTTGGCTTGTTATTGAGAGATTTTATACTAGAGACTTGTTTTATTGTTGATGTTACACGATATTTTTATTGCGTTAGAGCTGTTTAATATAAATAATTAGAATCCTTGTCTTTTTCTTAAACTTTAATATTTATATCAACTTACTTACACTTTAAACCTGTATGAAATTTAATCAATGTGTTTTGTATACGTAGCAAGGACTACTTGAAAAGAGAGATGTCAAATTGTATTCAGGGTAAATTATTTTTGAATTTAAGATGAGACTTAGTTTGTATATTGTTAAATATTACTTATTATTTCTTTTTAAAATAGTAATTTTATATATATATATATATATATATATATATATATATATATATATATATATATATATATATATATATTTAGTTAAAGATTGTCCGTGACGTAACTCACGAAGCTTTAGCTGAAAATCAGTTCTGTGTGCTTCTTTTCAAGGCACACAGTATTATGCTGAGTTAAGGCTTTTCTTCACTGTGCTACGTACATTAAAATTAAGTTTAGTTTGTAGATATATATAAATATATATATGTACCTATATGTGTTTGTGTTATGTATCACTTTTGCAGAATAAACGATTTTCATTTCATTTCACTTAATAAGATAAGTCTTTAATGACAGGCTATGCTTTTTATTTTTGCTTGTATGCAGAAGCTTTCTTTACATAAAATGTGTTTCTGTCAATTTACATAAAACCGTAAAGTACTACTAACCTAAACCTTCTGGAAGAATTGCATTACCTGTAATTTAAAACCGTACAAAAGTCCGATCAGTAGATTTTGAGAAAATTAATCACATACAGCCAGATAGCTTATAACTTTAATTTATATTAAGTAAAGATAGATTTTTGGTGATTTATATAAAGTATACATATATGTAGATTGTTGTTACTATGTTTTTGGTTCATAGTTAATTACACTATTTGAGATAACAATATGGGTTGATGTTACGTACGCATATTATCTTTGTTTTTGACAAAGATATTTGCGTCATTGGTGGCCTTTCCTGTAACCAACACAATGGAGATGAAAGATATTTGTATCTGGCTTCTTTACGGTTAATCGCTGAAACAACGCCACGAAATAACAACAAGCGTGCTTTATCTCCCATTTATGAATATGTAGATGACTGTTGTGTTCCGAACAAAGCCAATAATAAATAAAGATTATATAATGTCCTAGATTTAGTTAAAAGTATTTAATTATGGCAAATAATTTGACATGTTTAAGTACCGTTCGATATTTTATGTGTATGAAATTTAGCCGCTCTAATTTTTAAATTTACTAAAAACTAAATATTGGAAACTGTATTTGAATAATACTATCAAAACACGCTATAGCCGCAACTATATAACTATGTAAAAATAACTACATATATATTATAACTATAAACTTAAATGTTAAAATACCCTGCTATCTTAAATAGATTCATGCATAAAAGTAAAGGCTTGTTACTATGCCACTCCTGGGCATTTTTGGAGAGAAAGGTTGGAAGCTAAGACACTCCATGCTGCTCCAATGCGGACTGGTAGGTTACGCATATTCCCTGAATTCTCTAGAACTAAGCAGGTTTCCTCAGCTTCACAGAAAAGCGAATGATAAATCGCAATTATCAATTAGACATAAGTTTTAAATAGAAAAACTATTACGGTTTGAACTCGTGACCTCCCTTGAAAGAGTCGCACGATCTCACTGCTTGGCTGTCACAGCTTTATCCATTAGAAATCCATGCGTAGTTATCGTTTATATAATCATCAATAGTATTATATATCATTACATCAGTTTAAAAATACTATTAAAAAAAGGCTAATTCAGAATGCCTACTATACTATTGGAGATTACTTGGACGATAAGATTGCGTGGATATAGCTACTCTTTGATCCTGTAGAAGACATTAATAACTATTTGTAACTAGTGATAAGAATTATTCTTTGAAAATAGCAACCGCCGAGTTTCATGCTGGTTCTTCTCGGTAGGAACAGCTTTCCGAACCAGCAGTAGATGTTGGCGATTCAAAAGCACTTGTTTACAAGTTTACTTGAATGAAGAATATTTTGAATTTGAATATAATAGACTTTCCTATAGACTCTTTAAAATAGTCATTTTGAACTGCTCGAAGGGATAGAGTTTATTAAGAAATTTACAATAGAATCGTATACAAAAACTCATAAATGATTTACGCAAACGCAATGCAGGACCCGCAAGTTTATATCGGATTCTACTCTGTCTATTGTATACATAGACAATTTATTAACAATTTTGTTTACAAGAGATCATATGTTTCTATACATTACCGTTATATACTTTCTATCTTATTGTATATAAACTTATATCAATCAACTTAATATTTTATTTAGTAAATTTAAAATAATCTAATTGCTCGTCGTATATTTTATACATTCGCTCAATTGCAAGAAATTTTCTTAATTTGTAACAGTTTGTTGATTGATTCACCGTAAAGCCCGTGATGAATTGTAAATATCTATCACAAACATAAGTTTCTGAGAAAGTCAACTCATAAATGCCTAATCGGAATTTTAACTCGAGTAATCTGGGCTTATTTATTTATTTATTGTAAAAAAAAATATGAAAAAAAAGCACATGTACAAAGGCGGACTTATCCCTAAAAGGGATCTATACCAGCCAACCTTTGAGTAACAGAAAGAAAATGAAAAGAATTGAAATATGGATAATGAAAAAAGGAAGGAAGAAACAATAATAAACAAAAATAAACATAGATTAAAGTTGAAAAATGATGCAATATAGATAGTAGTGATTATTTGAATTGATTAAAATGTAACGATTTGATAAGTGGATACATCATCTACTAATTTAATTTAATTTGCTTTCCTACACACAGATTAATATAAATCTTATCACGAGTCGTCATAAAATTCTGAGCCGCTTGAGCGTGGCTCTTTCCCGTTTCTAGTTCTTGTAAGAACTTCTGTCTGAATAGGAAGTATACACTGCGTAATCCGTTGTGGAGTTGCTTCTTCAAAACATTGGTACCCATAAGTTCTTCGATATAATGTATGATGCTCCATTTAGTATTTTTGCAACTAAGGCGTGATCTACACTTATTTTTACACAAGTTGTTTTTTTTTCTAATAAATGGGACACTTACACACGATCGTCGGATCCCAATGTAAGTAACTGAATAATTGTGTTATGGGTGACGGACAACTGGTAGATATACTACATACGTAATTTTAAATACATACTCAAATACAAATAGGCTAATACACCCAGGCTCGAAGAACCAACAAATTGTTTATACAAAATGTTGACCCTCACGGTCACTACCCTCCGCGCCAAAGGGCCACTCAAAGTTGAGTGATAGAAGCATATCTTAACTGCAGTGAGCTACTCACCAAGGTGCAACGATTAATTTGTAACCATCAATCAAATTGTAAAAAAAAATAAAAAAATTAACCGCCGAGTTTCTCGCTGGTTCTTCTCGGTAAGAGCAAATTTGTGGTAGCTTCTTGAAAAACATTTGATGATACAAAAGTACTAAAAACAGTTTATTTGAATAAAGAATATTTTGAATTTGAATTGCATTATACAAGTCTCAGAAAATAGTTTAGAAAATATAAATCTTTAAAACAGTAGCCTACGAATAGGGAGTAAATATACTACACACTAGTGATAGTTGCCCTATTATATTTAAGTTCCATAATCATATTAATAATAATTATTTTTAAGGTAAAAGGTAGAACTGATGCTAAATTATAATACTAAAATATTACCAATAACCCAATACACGCCATCATATAACTCACTCGAATCATACCTGAATGAATATTAAATAGATTGAGAATATATTAATTTATTATACGAATTATTTGTTATTTATATATAGGAATTTTCTGTTAAGATGATACGTATGGCCTGAGTTATAAGGTGTATCTGCTATAAATAATATACTAACGGTGAAATGATTTAGTAAATATAAAGTATATATTATTGCTACTATTCATATCGTAAAATTATTTATATTTTTTATTTTTAAATTCATATTTGTTTATTCAATCATTTTTCTATTGTTTATACATCCATTCGTTTAATGCTAATAATGTATATTTAATGCACGCATTCATTGGTATTGTTTTCACGCATTTTTTTTTTCATTACAGAATCGGATCTCTCCGACCTATCACATGTTGGTAAGTGGATAACAGTTATAGTGGATTATAGTTATACAATTATCTTTTTAATATTCTTTTCCGGCTAAAGCGCAGCTTTTTTTCTTGTAGGATAAAATATTACGAGGAAATAAATCTATTGGCGACTTCTAGGCTTTGTTATCATGGCGCCTCTACACATTTCGATTAGATAGAGAAATTAATAAAATTATCCACAATGTAATATAATATGACGCACCTTGTTGTTATAGAAAGCTTAGGTAAGATTTTAATTTTAGATATTACCTAGGAGATGACACTGTAATTGAAAGATAAAGCGGACATCTTTATAGTAGGAAAAATTACCTGTAATCTTATATTGCTATGATTCACAAGACGATAACTCAACGGCTACTCTTGAAGTCCTTAAGATTATATCATTAAACTTGTTATTTAATAAAACGATTTTTTTTAAATTTAATTTAGTGTTGATGAAGTGAATTATTATATAAAATACTTCGTATGAACTCCGATTGTAGTTCTTGTATGACACAATGTACAAGCAAAGTTTTTTACTCCAACACCTTTGATTTAGTGGATGTTTTGACCAGATTGCGACACAAGAAATGGTATACAAACTAATCGTTTCATTATTAACGCAATCTTATATTTGACAGTTTAAAGTTCATCAACATTATCCTGCCCATTGCCACTTTTGTGATGATCCAATAATTGTATTGGCTGTAAAAAGAGCATTGGATGATTTACGTAAAATAACTATCGTTCTTAAAGCTATTGGTACAGTGATGTTGATATTTTGTAGGACATTTGTAGCGGTTTCTTGCATAATGGTAGTTCAGTTAGGTAACCTATCAGTCAATTGCAATTGGGATTTGTAACTGATTTTTGATATCAATACATTTGTGACTTGATTGCCTGTATTTAAAGATCGTAACAGTTAACCTAGATTAATGTTACTGTTAGAAAATCTTACCGTTGTAGCTTTTAAAAATGACTTTGATATGTTACTAACTATACTGAGATTTTTCGTCAATATGTCACATAAAAGATTGATAATACGATCTGTAAGACTTTTGTTTCCAGAAATCTGTATTTGAATAATAAGTGAATATCGACTAATTATATAAAAAATGCTTAATAATATTCTAAAATAACAAATAAAAATTTGGGCTATTAGATACTAACAAAATACGTTTATATTGTGAGATTGAAGACATTGAACAGAATTCGTGTAAACAATAACATCTTCCTTGATTGTATTTTTAAACATGCCAATCATTTTCATGTTTGGATTGAAGTTCCCGGTATATTTCTAAGAATTTATAGAAAAATTTAATTTCATTTAAAATTTTCCATGACATAAACCTTTATGCGGAATGATATCAAATAAAAAAATCGCTATACAGGAAACGGGGACTTTAGGGCCCAATCGTAAAAGGTTAAGGTACGGTAAGGTAAATCGTAAAAGGGTAAGGTACTTGAAAAAAGCGGCTTGCAAGTCTTGTGTTTCAAAATATACAAAAATCAGCGCAAAAATCGATTACAGTAAACGAATAATTAAAAATACACAAAGATCGCGCTGATAACATAACTATTTCAATTTAAATAGTTATTAAATAATCACATAAATAATCTGTAACAGTTCAAATGTTTTATTGTTAAATATTTTAGATAATAAAGAAATTATAATAAAAGTTGATTCTTGTTCAGAAATCGATTAATTGTTTTTTTATGACAATTGTGTCTATTTATACTGCTTTGTCTATGCTAAAAATATGTCATACTTCAAAAATCAGCTTCTTTATGTACAAGAAGTTCATAACCTCACTTGTACTAAATCTCTTATAACTCTGCTAATCAAAAATCAAAATCAAAATATTCTTTATTCAAGTAAACTTGTAAACAAGTGCTTTTGAATCGTCAACTTTACTGCTGGTTCGGTAAGCTGTTCCTGCCGAGAAGAGCCAGCAAGAAACTCGGCGGTTGCTCTTTTTAAAATATAAATCTTAGAACTAGTTACATTTATTTATTACTGTCTTGTACAGGGTAAAAGTGCACCTATATCCACACATCCTTATCATCTAAGTAATCTTCAACAGTATAGTAGGCTTTCTGTATCAGCCTCTTTTTAACAGTGTTTTTAAACTGCTGTAATGGCATGACCAAAATTGATTTCGGAATTTTATTATAGAATCTTATACCCAAACCCACAAACGATTTACGTACCTTTGCTAGGCGCAAAGCAGGAGTCGCAAGCTTATGTCGGTTCCTACTTTGTCTATTATATACATCACCTATCGTTTTATAATTCTTTATATTTTTATATACAAAAATTACGTTATTTAAAATATACTGTGAAGCAAATGTTAGAATACCTGTTTCCTTAAACTTCTCTCGCAGGGAATCACGCGGACTTAAATTGTAGATGCCACGTATGGCTCTTTTTTGTAATACGAAATTTTTTTATTGACAATATAAGTAAAATTTTGAGTAATAGTTAACTATTATAAACGCTATTTATTAGCCCTATTTTCATCTTTTTACATCTTGGGCGCAAAGTTGTATTACAATATATTAGTTTCCTTTTAAATATTATTTTCATTATAGGCGCGTGCAAAAAAATTTCTGTTTCATTACTTCATGATTACTATTATTGCATGATACATTATTACCAGCGTGCGTTTCAATTAAGGTTCATAAGGGTAATTGGTGAGTAACCTCGGGAGGAGAGTCCTTCACGGGACAAATAAACATAAAGCTACTTGCACAATAACCACTACTACTTCTATTTACTTTGTATAGTAGATAGTAGCATACGCCACTGGTTAATTTTGTAATTTTTTAGGTTGCGAACGTCATCATTCTCCTGCCCTTATCCCACTCTAAGTAGGTTCGGCACAACATGTTGTCACATGATTCGGATAAGAAATGAGGGTGATCTATTCTACTCAGCCGGATAACAACTTCTGCAATTAATGCAAGCGAAATTTAAAATATCTTCTCCCAGATAAACCTATTCGAAAGTAATAATAAAATTATTTTGCTATAATTCGCGATAAAGTAAATAAAAATATATATAATGCTAAATGTATAGTGGACTATCCGTTTTCTCATACCCGATACATGCAGGATTCGTAAAAATACATGCACAAACCTCCACCACCGGCAACACAATACACAAGCACTACACACGTTCACTATCACAAACTCAACAATCGTTTCGCCCCGCAACCGAAGCATCATCAGCAGACCTACCATGAACTCTTATTGCGACTCAATTGAAGACGTAGGCCTGCAGGACAGGAATCGCTTTGCGATTTTAACGAGTCTATCTCCGATTCGACTTTACGCCAATAATTCTTTTGTAAATAGTTCCTAAATTACGGGAATTGGTCACAATTACAAGATTACACGTAACAGTAAATTATAAGTTCACGTTTTCATAAATTGACATATACTTTGCGTTATTTTACATACATAAGTTTGTAAAAAGATATGGAAGAACATAGCAAGCTGATTATAGAATTTTATACATGAAAGAAAGAAAAAAGGCAATAACTTTTATTTGACCCAAATACAAAAAAATAAATACAAAAGAAAAGAAAACAAAAAAAAATGGTTGTGATGATTTGTTGCGATAATTTTTATACCTATACATGCTGATCATAAAACATGTCGTGCAACAATATTTCGTTTAGAAATCATAATCATAACACGAAAAACTAAGCGCTAATGTCTATTGAATACCTAGAATTGATTAGAGCAGATTAAACAAATTTGTAAATATTTTCCCTTTAGATAAATAATATCTTATCTTCCGTGCAGTAATGGAATTAGCAATTACCATTCAATGTCATATATAATTTATAAAAAATCGTTGACAAGATCGAATACATCCAAAAGTTCACTGAATTAATTTGCGACAGCACAGTTTTATTTATTCCGTATTTCACTTGGCATTGGACCAGGATTCCTGTACTAACTAACCGTCTCGTGATCGCTAATTGTAAACTGTAAAATAGATATTTTGCTTGGCCATACAATATTCGTATATTTGTTGATTTGGCACCCGTTGAAATGATGAATTATTCAGCTGCTTCAAGGCAAATATTCTGATTATAGTATTGTATAACATTTTCCCCTTAAAAATCATCAGTTAAGTACTAAACCATAAGAATATAAAAACAGCTTGGACACTGTCAGTAATTCCAATCGTCAAACTTTTGGCAGTGTATGATATTACTATATCAAATCAAATCAAATCAAATCAAAATAATCTTTATTCAAATAAACCATTTCAGGCACTTTTGAATCGTCAAGCATCAATATGATTAATGAAGCTACAACTGGTTCGGAATGTTGCTCTTACCGAGAAGAACCAGCAAGAAACTCGGCGGTCAATCTTTTAAATATTTTCAATTATACATTATTAAACCACTGTCTTGTATGAAGCTGAAAGGATTTTCAAATCCAGGCTTTCTTATCATCCAAATAATCTTCAATTTTGTAATATGCTTTACGATGATATAAAGAGTACGGCGTAGAAAAGTTATCATTTTGGCAAGATTCCAATGCTATGCTATTTTTCCCTTCGGCTTTTACTTGTATCAGATATTAACAAAGGAATATTAGGATTCGTTTTGTCATGAAACAAAGGATGCAGAGACACGTGAAGTTCATTTATAAATTATAAGTTTGTTCAACTCATGTATATCTATATAAGATCTAGAAACTATATGAAAGCGCATAGGAATTAAAATCTCTTAAATGTGGTATGTATTTAAATTTAAGAAGTAGTAGTAAGTAGTATTTGTAGTCTGAAAATTAGCTAGTTAAGCTGAAAGTATATTGCTGCCTGTTTTAATAAGCAAACTATTTGCAAATTCGAAATCAAATTCCAAATAATAGTCAGTTAAATAAATTTGTAAATAAGTGCTTTAAATCTTCAACTCTACTGCTTATTCAGAAAGCCAGGAAGAAACTCGGCGGTTGCTCTTTTCAAATTAATTCTTAATAGTTACACTTAGTTATTACTATCCTGTACGCATTCTTACCATCTATATAATCCCCAACAGTATAACAAGCTTTCTGTATAACCCTCCCTTTAAAGGTTTAAGTAAACTATGCCAATACATAGGGTTTTCATTAAAACCGACCAAGATTGGTCGTAATCTGCCCACTTGTACGCTATTTTTGCGCCTAGATAATTCAGTACAGAAGAATAATAAGGAAATGCGTAGTAGCGCAAAAATTCTAACGTCCTTAATTCGATAGTTCCCGTTATAAATTAGCGGCAACAATTAGTTCTGCGAATAACATAATATATTGTACTGAATTTCAAACCAACATTGTTTTTGTTTATGCTGCACGTAGTGACGGAGCTGGTATTTTTGTTTTATCACGTTTTTGCAAGTTTTGTTTTCGCCGTCTTGACAGGTAAAGATATTGTTTACAATCTATTACAAAATAGTGAAAATAAAAGCAGTTTACGTCAGTAATGGTAGGATCACGACTTAGAACAATAACTATTGTTATAATATATAAGCAAGAGGCAAGGGTAATAAATAGACCAAGTCTCAGTTTGTATAATATAATATATAGGCCGTATCTGTATAATGATATGATCAGAATGTTAAGATTTTCTATGACAGCTTGATAGCATGACAAAGAGTGAAATTGATAATTGTTTATAGTATACTCTTCAAATGGAACTAGAAATGTCAAAAAGAAGAAGTAGTAGTCTTAGTAGATTAGAAAACTCTAAAAGTTACCCAATAGATGGTAGAGTTAATGTTGAGTAACAAGAAAATAAAAAATTCTACGTAAAAGTAGAGTAAAAATAAAAATTGTGAGAGCATGCATTTTTTAATAATACTTTTTTAGCTTGCATTCCCTTGAAATTAATCACTTGAAATTAAAACATGGCAGAGACGGTATAGGTTTTTTTGAAATCATATCATCAAAAAATAGCACAAATACCAAAATGAATTTTATATTGAGATGTCTTATTTATATATTATATCTTGTGTGCATTTTAAAAACATTTAAGAGGCAATACCCTAATTACTCTTGGTCAAATGTCGATGAACGAATTGTTACTGTTGATTGCATTCGTCTTTAAATATCTTCAGCCAAAACAAATAAAATGGTAATACTTTATGATCTTCATTATGTATCAAAATTTAAGTCCCAAACTTGTTTTCTATGAACATAAAAAGGTATAATTTATTTACAATGCTATATTATATAAGAGAAATTTTTAATGGTCTATATAACATACTATGTCATGATGTGGAGTGTGAAAGCGAGACCAATATATAAATTTTAAATTCCTCAGCGATATATGGACAGAGCTGTTAAATACAAATTTCGTAAAATTCGTCGTAATTTACGAATTTAATCTAACAACTGTCAAGCTAGCGTCGTTGCCGACACATGCCGTTAAGCTGAATGTGCCAAATTCGGGTAAGTGGTTCGCATAATTTTAATAAAAAAAAGAGATTAATCGAATATCCTGGGACACATTGTAACTAGCATATGTTTCTATATGCAAAACGAAGACAAAAATGCATCTTTCGATAAATCTATCATACGAAAAGAAGCAAATACAGATCGACCGACATCGAGTGGTCTATCAAGATCTGTATCCCCTGTATGGGTGTGTGATTTTTTCCTAGGAACTTTTGCCACTAAGATTAATTATAAAAGTAAAAGTAAAGTTGCGGCCTGTTACTATGCCCACTGCTGTGCTGAGGCATCCTCTCTCCGTTTTTGGAGAGAAGGATTGGGGCTAAGACCTACCACGCTGCTGCAATGCGGATTGGTAGGTTACACATATCCCTAGAATTCTCTAGAGATATGCAGGTTTCCTCACGATGTTTTCCTTCACCGAAAAGCGTGTGATAAATTGCAATTATCAATTAGACACATAAGTTTTAAAAGAAAACTCATTGGTGCCTGCCCGGGTTTGAACCTATGTCGTCTCTAGAGAGTCGCACGGTCTCACCGCTAGGCTATCACAGCTTATGACGAGGCTATCACAGCTTAAGATTAATTATGCTACTTATAAATTACCGATTTTTTACGGCGATGCTTGTTTGACTGTTTAAAAATTATGTACGAAATTCTTCGTTCAAACAAACAATTAAAATCGACTTGATTATTTGTATAAGACAAGAAAAGAACTAATGGGAGCTGCGCAGTACCACGCACAGACACATTAGCGGAAAACGAACGTTTGCAGTATTTATTACACTATTTATTGCGCGTAATGATGATAAGAGTCAGATCTTTCGGATTTCATGTAGGCAGAATGTATTTCGAGATAATAATAATCTATAAAATTAGATCATAATAACTGTAAAATTATTTTAGGCATGTATTTTAGCTGATGTGATTAGGATAACTCGATGAGGGGTTGCTTTACACTAAATAAACTAAGCCACCATATTGCTAAAAGTACCGCTTCATGATTTCATAAAGTAGTGGAGTAGTAACATGATATTATCTCAATGCTTGGTTGAGGCCTTTTTTGGAGGGTTTTTGGAAAAAAGGTTTTTTGAGAAGTATTGCGGTCCTGCCATATTTTCTGCAGATGTTCAAAGTAAAATTTAAAACTCAAATTAGTTTATTTGCCGAAAAGATGGTAACAAAAGGTGTAACAAGATATAAGTTAGTAGCAACATGTTTAGTAATATAACTGACATGCAAATTTTATCATCTATTTTCATATTATGAATTATTTTGTCTTATATTTTATGTCATAATGATTGTAATATTTAATTTATATTATACAATAATTGCTCCTTTATATATTAAATTCATATGTTTACCTTATCATATTGTATGGTTAAAAGTAGGTATTTATTAATGAATGCTAGGCTCTGTTTCAATTATATCGAACTATTTTATTATCAATAAATTATTGCCACACAACCGAGTAGTTGTAGTACTGTTCAGATGAGTGACATTGATGTATCATTTCTATATATCGTGATGGACTAACTCTAAAGTAAGTATTTTAACTGAGATAAAACGATTCATATAATTTGCATCATACAATCACTGATTCATGTGTGCTGCCCGGTTCATGATCTACATATGATTGATCGCAAAACTGGCTACAAGCGTTATCATTACTAATTCATAAATTGCGTTTTTGGTGAATGATTGAATCATTATCCAAATGACGCTTTATATGAACATCATTATCTATTTTAGCTCAATAATGGAAAATATATTATTTTCCATTATTATTTTATATTGTTTAGAATTGATATTGACATTGCCGCAATAGACAGTTTGCATAATACTTATTATATAAACTAATTTGATTCATAGTTCGCTTTACAGTACAGTTATAGAAAATAATATCAAACGTTCCATACCCCTTTCTCCAGAAATATGAGCCTCATCTGTGGAGCTGAAATAGCTGAATGTTACTATTTTTTAGATTTTAATGCATCTTGAAAGTCACACCTATGTGACTATACACTTTTAGTATACACCGAAGACTATTTAGCAGTATTAGCGAACAATTATGTATATCGCTCAAATACTGTAATTATTAAGGCATGATACCTAGCATCTTACGTTGCAAGTCTGCCATGTTAAATATTAAATATACGCCCTCTATTCTAATTTAGTAGAAAATATTTTATTTTATTATATATAATGATAGTTAATTATTATTATGTTTATAATTTAGTATTTACCAGTATTTTCATCGTTACAGTTAAAAAATAATGTTATTATTTAAACCTTTGGCTAAGTTACTCTTTAGTTCTATACACAGACAGTAATATATGTATGTGTAGTATAATGTCCTAATGTGGTTAAACTAATCTATGAATACGTCAATAAATCACTATTTTATGACGATAAAAACAATGAGGTAACAAAATGATGCAAAGGTAGTAATTTATTACTTAAGAAGTATAATTTCTTAAGAAACAATAGGCTTTCGTCAGTCGAGGTAGCTAGTTAATTCGATTATTCAATACCAGTTAGTCAATGTCAGAAAGAAATTAAAATTGTTTGACATAGTACTTCGGTTTCTCGAAGCTAAGCATCTACATAAAAAGTATATAAAGTGTTAGTAAAAATAATGTCTTCTCTGTGTCAGAAGAGATCTGCAATCAGTTGTGATTGGGCACATTTAAGAGACGATCAGCGACGAAGCGTCTTAATCTCTGCTTAATCTCTTCTCTTCCAGCATCCTCTACTGGATCTTTTCTATGGAAGCACGTCATACATGAAGGCTAAAGCCAAGAATTATCGTAATGCATGATATTAATCATAATTCTCCTGCCCTTATCCCACTCTAAGTAGGGTCGGCACAACACGTTACAAACATGTTATCACATGATTTGGCTACGTATTTTACGACTGGCCGCCTGCCTGACGTCAACTTACCTTAGTAGACTTTTACGACACCTCGGTAAGAAATGAGGTCTATTTTATGCAGCCGGATACCACACGGCGCATACCTTAGTCGCCTCTTACGACACTTCGGTAAGAAGAGAGGATGGTCTATTCTATTCTGCCGGATACCACACGGCGTTAATGCATGATACATGATACTAAGAATGAATTAATTAAGACGCTGCAATAAATCATATATAAAAAAAAGCAGTTTGAGTCTATAGTTTTGGGGTTAGCTGGTATACATTAATGAAACTATACTTAGATTAAATATTTAGTCATCAGAGCCTCAGGAATCAATGAGGATAATGTTTCGGATGCAGTCAAGATTAGGAATAAGAAAAAAACTTTATGGACTTCTTTTTCGTCCTTATCCTATTTGCGATTCCTGTTAGGCATAATCTTTTCAATGCCATACAAATTGTCCTGCTTAAATAAACCTTCTTGAAATCCGAATCCCACTATTAAACGTAGAATTTTTCAATTAATGTTGTAATATCACACAATCACTGCAATACCTTAGGAATCCAGTGCTAATAGTTTCTTTATTCTAAGTAGTATATAGATTGAGCGTCTCTAAAAATACTTTATATAAGAATCAAAGCAAATGTATAATGGAATACTTCATTTGCATATTCTTTTGACTAATTCATGCGTCAATTTACGGTGTTTCCTAAACAATTGTATTCATAATAACCGTCTTGAAAGTATAAGTTTAAGTTATACGAGAAAGAGCGCTGGTCATTGAAGAAGAACGAATTGCATTATTCTCGGATTTTCCATATCAATGCGTAGAAAATCTTCAATAGATGAGCGACCTGACAGAACAACAATTGAATATCATTAACACTGAATAACACTTTAGTGTATGGCTAAAGAGCTATAATTTCATCTTTATATAATAGACAATAGAAATATATGGCAGTCTTTGCAATAACTTTAGATACATCCTCGCATTACGATTTGTTATATCTCTGAATTATATTTTATCCTTATATAGTCGATTATTAAACCAAATTTTATGCATGACATTACTGTTACAGAGATTAAGAACTTATGAAAAGTATTAAGGAATTATTGAAAAGTCAGATATTAATTATGTACTTGCAATTGATAGCTCTATCGTTAATATATGTTATAATATTTATTACTTTTAAAAGTTTAATTCGTGATATTACTAGGGACTTTCATACCGAAATTTTGTAGTTGGTTACAACCCGCAGTGTGGTATCCGGCCGAGTAGGATCCCTCATTTCTTACCGAGATGGCATAAAAGGCGACTAAGGTAAGTTGACCCGCCGTTGACTGAATAGAATAGACCATCCTCATTTCACCGAGGTGTCGTAAAATGCTTTAAATAAATCATGTTTTTTGGAATGTATTTCATTGAATAGTAAGTTAATATTTGCATTCATATATCTATCAATACTTATTATAAAACAAAATACCTAAAAGCTGTCTGTCGGTATGTAATCGATTTTCTCAAAATCTACTGAACGGATCTTTGTACTGTTTTACCCAAAAAATGTTAGTTCAATTCTTTCGGAAGGTTTAGGTTAATAGTATATTACGGGTAAATTATGTTGAAGAGATCGCGTAGTTGTAAAAAAAAATTCACCTGCTAGGAGCTTTGGTCGCGTGCACTTCTTTAACCAGCAGAGATTCAGTAATGCACTAGAGAATTGTAGATCTCCAAAAATACTACAAAAAGGTCCGCGACAACATGTCTCTATGTCTTATGGTTAAGTCAAAATGTCACGTTCAAAATTTCAATTCTGGAAAAAAAAATTGACACATTGATTGCCACGCGGGCGAAATCATCGGCACTGCTAGTATTACTTACTATGAAACGGATGGCTGAGTGAAGAAACCGCGCGTCAAAGAAGTTAATACCCCAGTTTTCACCAGCAACTATAATTTTTAGATTTACAATGTTCTATCAAATTTATTTGTGGGTATATTTGTACATTGTATCGTATGTCATAACTATATAAGGTATATCGCGTTATACGAAATCTCGACGATCAGCCGATTCAAAATAGTTGCAATACGAAATGGCTTGGTGACGCTAAAATTATCGTAGACGTGGGCCGTCATCCCAACAATGTCACAAGCTTAGACGCAATTATAATTTTTATTTTATGTCATAGTGTTACGGAAAAATCGATCGTCGAACCCGACGATAAGAACTAAAAACTATAAAGTTTGTTTTGTGCGCAAATCGCGATTTCGCCTCGTATAATGCAACATCCGTGACGTATGCGTCTGAGATTTTGTTTTGACTTGGCGCTTTTACTAAAGTACTCAAACAACTTTCTACATAAAGTTTATATATGTATCAGGCGTGAATATGTTGAGAAGTCGATTTACGTCCTTCTATATATTTAATCATAATAGGCTATAGCCTAAATTTCTAAAATTTTTAAATTTCAAAATTTTATCTAAAGGCCTAATTCATATGGTGAATATTACAGTGAAGTCGATAAGTCTTTCATATCGCACTTACAAACTTGTGAATATTAAAATAACTGTCTTAAACGTATTCTAAACGTAAACCTATATTTTATGGCTGCCTTAAAAATGTGGCTTTTAGTTCAAAGGAATAGGCATACTTACTGTAGCATCACAATATACATATAGTAATATTCTATTTGTACGCAAATATATCGGTATGTATAAAACAAAATTTGGTGTACATCATAGACATATAGAGGTCACAAAAAGCTTGTGATACATGCGTCGCGACTAGTAGAATAAGCAACTCATTTGTTGGTCTAGCTATTCGCTTCCAGACCAGTCTACAGAAAGATTCAAAGTAAGTTTAAAAAATATGCTTATACGTAAAGCATATTATAAAATTGAAGATTATTTGGATGATAAGAATGCCTGGATTTGAAAATCCTTTCAGCTTCATACAAGACAGCGGTTTAATAATGTATGATTGAAATTATTTAAAAGATTGACCGCCGAGTTTCTTGCTGGTTCTTCTCGGTAAGAGCAACATTCCGAACCAGTTGTAGCTTCATTAATCATATTGATATTGACAATTCAAAAGTGCCTGAAATGATTTATTTGAATAAAGATCGTTTTTATTTGATTTGATTTAATTTGGACTTGTTCAGTTACTCACGCATGGCACTGGTATAACGTATGATCCCAGAAAAATCATGAAATATACTCTAGGTACCACTGACTTCGTATGCACCAATTTAATCGCTTAAGTACCCTCAATAGTTCAATATTGTTTTTTTCCCCGTTTCCGAAAGAAAAGCGGGTTTGTTATCCTACGTATATGATATTCCGGTGTCTTAAGCTTTAATTGTGCCAAATTTTATAAATATTAGCTTAACGGATTAGACATGAAGGTTTTATAGACAGACAGACGTTCGCATCTATTAAACTAAGTAGTATAATAATGAATGTTAATCTACGTACAATTTTATGTAAGATTTTACTATGTACCAATCACCTAATAATTTTATTGTGACAGAGGTCATAGGCTATTTCTGGATCGATCGATAGCATACGATGACGTCTGACGTCGTTATACGTCATAGGGCAACCTAACCTTGACACCATTACTACTTAACGTTCATATTTTCTCGTAAAAAAAGGCTGGGCAGTACGCCCAGCATACATTATAATAAGTAGAATGTTATTACGTCCGTATCACGACTCACGAGTCACTATACAAATGACGTCAGATTAAAACAATTAAAAGACTTAATTTTGTTGATAAGTAAAATCTGATAACAAATATATTATAACATTCTCTTAAGCTTAATTAAAATTTTCATGGTATATTCAAAATAAGTTCCATTTCTACGGATTAGTGATACCCGCGACGTCGCTGGCGAAAACCTAAGCGTTTAAATACGCTCAATAGTGCAATATTAGCTTTTTACCTGTTTCCGAAAGGAAAACGTACTTTTTTCGCTATATGTTACTCCGGTATATATGTATGCTACATTTATTTTCTAATCTTTTTATTATTGCTATTCTAAAATAAAATTAAGACCATATCAAGGGAACAAAGATAATTATTTTTGTACCTAAAGGTTTTTATCTCGACTATTGGACTGCCTTTTTTGCCTTTTGCGTACTCGTATGTATGTGTATATATATTTTTTGTTGTTGTTGTTGTATAATATTAGTGAAGATTTTTTCAAATTTTTTTAGTACTGTGGTACTTTCCGAGATCTCGCATGCCTTTTAAAGGTACCTAATAGAAACCAGCGCTACAGCTTGCTGTAGAACGTGAGTAGGAGATCTTATTTGATCACAAAATTCGTATATGTAAAAATGTAATTTTGTTTTTTTTGTAAATTGTGTTCAAATAAATCTTTTCATTTTTTCTAATATAATATTAGTATCATACTGAATAGAATTTAATTAATTTAAATACTACGTATGTTCTCTTTAATGTAGTGTTCAGTGCTACGTTAGACGTCGTGAATAACCTCGAATTCTACACCGTTGATCCATTTTCCGATGGCCATCGAACAGTATTTATTTAGAATAGACAATGACTTAATCGACTGACTTAATTCATTTTATACTTATATTAACTTATATTTTTTTACACTTTTCCTTTACAAACTAATAAATAATCACGTGGCCTCACGGCTGTTATCTTCCATAAATCTAAATTTTCCTAAACGTTCAAACTGTTCTTATAACTTATTTAAAACTAACCGTTGTCGCACTATACTGCGTCCATCATATTATCAGTCTTTTGACAGCTCACGCTCATTAAGTTTTGTATTGCTTACGTACAAATATCATACAAATAATATTTGTACTTTATGGATGGGTACCGCCCACTTAGTGATGTCACACATAATGGTTACTACGATTATGCCACAGATTAAAAATAATCGGTAGAAATCGATGTTACGAGTATTAAAAGACATTTAATAACATTATATAAAGTTTTACTTTCTTCTTAGTTAATACATGAATACAAATAAAACAATCAGGATATTTTAATTTATTTTATTAGCACGAGTCGTCGGAATGATAATCAACACTAGACTCCTCCGATGAGGAGTCTTCAGTAGCAGTTATTATTAGCTCTTGTGTAGATAATATATTATCAAACGCAATATCACGTTCCCAATCAGAGAATATTACTCTTTTAGTTCTTTCCACCACACTTGCCCAGTTCTCGGCCGTTACGTGGGTGCAAGCATTTTTTAGCAATTGCAACATTTTATTCGCTGTGAATGGGGGGCTTGTATTGCATCTCGCAGCATGCCCTTTTACTTGTGCCCATATAAGTTCTATTGCGTTGTACTGGCAGTGGTATGGAGGAATCCGAAGAACAGTATGGCCATATTCTGCTGCCATTTCATTGATTTTAGTCACAGTTGATAGACTGATCCCCAACGCGGCTGCAACACGGTTTCGGACTTGCGTGATAGGTATAAGAGGTCCGCCATTTTGATTTTCTTGCTCAAAGCCATTTGTGTGCTTTCAACACACGTCCTTTCGGCATTTTCACGATCAATTAATATAAGTTTCACAAAAGTTTTTCCGAGGAATAAAGCTACTTAACTCAAGGTGTAACAGATGCGAGAGAACACTCAGCGAACGTAAATGCGTGTGACTATCACGGGCGTTTCGTTGAGAGTGACAGATCACGTCAAAATGGCGGCCGAGCGGAAGGTCTGTTGATGTTGCCAGTTGATGTATAATATATTTTTTATGATTATAATAAATACACACGGATTAACATTTATTTTCAAAAAACTAAGGCAATATTAAATCAAAATGTTGATTTCTATATCTGTTATTAGTTTACGTAGGTTATCATTAATCGAATTACTTAGGTACGTAATTCGATTAATGATAGTAGGTACTATAATCGGAATGGTATCGCATACGAGAATCTTTAGGACATCACTAAATATGTAAATCGTCAATCTGTCAAAAGATGGTTAATATAATGGACAGTGTATAATGTTGCATATTACTCATGTCTCCATCGCATTTGTCGTCAATACAACTCCCTACATAATAAAAACCGTAACGTTAATATATTTAATTCCAGAATAAACTGCTTTCGTCGTGACACTCTGGAGTTTTAATTATTAATCAGTAAAGATTTTAAAATAAAAAAATAATAACAGTTACAGCTACAGCAACTATAGACTTATAGATTATTTTTTATTTATATGAACAATGTTTCTTTTTCTTTTTTCTATTTACTGTTTTTATTTTTAAAACTTAAATTTTAAATATTTTTTTTTTCTTCTGGTTTGTTTGTGTTTTATGTTTAACCGCCACAATATTTGTTATATATGTTGTAAATCAATTGTACACGCCTGTTGTTATGTTTATGCTATGTGCCTTATTTTGTTTCTTTTATTTGTGTTTTTTATGCATAAATGTTGTTGGCTTGTCATATAAAAATAAAATAAAAAATAACATCACTAGAGTTGGCGGAATACAGTGGACTTGCAGCGTTTAGACACGCGCGTTTGTTGAAGGCTTTGAGCTATCTCCACTGACACATAGATTTTTGTATGTTTCAAAACGAATTCTAAAACTATATATTTTCATATGTATATGTAAATGTATCTTGTTACCTAATAAATAAATCATCAAAAAATATTAATTTATTTTTCTTTTATATTTGTGTAGGGTCGTCAAGAAACTCGCAATCATAAAAAAATTGGGTCGTGAACGACAAAAGTTTAAGAAGCCCTGCTCTAGAGATATACAGTTTTCCTCACGATATTTCACCAAAAAGCGTGTGAGAAATTGTAAATATAAATATCAATATGCACGTAAGTTTTACATAGAAAAACTCATTAGTGCCTGCCTGGGGTTTGAATCCATGACCTAGTTTAGAATAGCACACAAGTGGTTCATAATTGTTATAGAACTACTTTTGAGTACATGCAGATTAGTAATTTGCTTCATCGTTTAGTTGTGTTAATCAATGTCCTATGGTTGAACTGGTAGCCCTGCCTTCAGATCCACGGGTCACGGGTTCGATTCCCGTCCCGTCTTTCTAAAAAAAAATTGTTGTTTCTTCGAGTTTGGGTATATATATGTATTTAAGTATAAGTATATGTATATTTATCATTTATAACATAAGTATTAAGTTAATTAGTTATGTATGTTAGTGTATATAGAGTATATAGTATATAGTGTATATTTATATTTTACCACTGATTTTTTACCACATATTCAATATTTTATCTTTTGATATGTCTTTTATCCTAATCAATTACAATAACAAAGCAATTGCGTATGAAAATAATTGTGCAACTTAATTGTAATCTACGGAGTTCATTTTTAATTGTTGCCAATAGATAAAAATGATTTCATTTGTAATTACGCAAAACATTGTGTATGTTAGTGACATTGTCTTAAAATAAAATTAAAACAACAAAGCGGCCCGAGAAGTCTGACCAGATGTCAACAGGAAAAATTTGGTCAACGTTTACTCATATATAATGCTAATTTTCGTGTATCTAGACAAGTTAAGAGACAAAGGAGATTGGTTACATATAGCCTTGTATGGAACAAATATATAAGTAAAAAAGAAGTTATATTAAATAAAACCACATTTAGTTAATAAGCACCTTATAAAACACGGGAACTGATCTATATGTATATATAAAGAATTTATATAAAATCAAGAAAGCGGTCACACATACATTATTGCAATCAATTTTAAACGAGTTACTAAGAAAAATAGATACATATAGTATATCGATTATAAGATGTAAAAATCTTGCTTAAAAATAATTGTTACAGTTGGAGAAGATAGTGTAAACAGATGTTTAGAGGTTGTCTCATTTAAAAATAAATTACTCATTCAAAATTGTTTTTGTTTTTTTTAATATAATGTAAAAATATATGGTAGCAACTTCCAATAGACAATGAAAATTTATAGTTGAAGAATACAAAAAGCTCTTGGTATCATATATTGTTTTATTTTTGCTTATTCATTGTGAATGTTTGACGATATCCTATTATATTTGATATCTGAAAGTAGTATTGTTCAGTTCGTCAGCCCGATTAAACTACGAAGGGTGAAACAAAGTCAATATAGCTGCTGCGTAGATAGATCAATATTTAGGAAAAAGTAAAACAAATTGCGAAGGTAAATTTCCAGCAGTGAGTAATTCTAGTACACATTATTTTAACATGGACGATATAGACATTGTGCAGACGCCCGTTTCTTTGAAACATAGCATCTGATTTGCGAAGACAGATACGAGCATTATTCTCCAGAACCATTAAAACGTAGCTATGATCTTGTATATTGTAGTCTGTTACGTGAAAATAGACCTTACTCCATTATGTTACGAATCAAAACAGGTCTATATCATAATTTGTTAATATACTGCAATCAAAAACAAACAAGCGGTCGACCGTCAAACGTGAGTCGTGAGAAACCGTGGCATTTGTCCAAGATACGAATATGTTTTTGAAGGTAGCTTTGATCGTATGTTTTAATTGGGAATAAAATTATAATTCCGGACACTGAACAATGCAATGTTCGAGTATGTTATTTTGGTTAAACCTTAAAGTATAGAGATAAAATTCAAAATATATTTCCTGTGAAAATGTCTCCAGTATTTCGTTTAACACAAGAATACGTGCCAAAAATTTTAATAAGTAAAAATTTTACTTATTCGCTATTTAATGACTATTATGTAATTTTCCAAGTGTGTATTTTTATTTTAAATGTATTTTTAAATTTTACATTTATAAAAAAATAAAATGTACTTGACGTTGAAAACGTGTAGGAAATCATGAAGAGTTCGAGGGTTCGAACCCGCCCATATCCAACATTTCTAAAACTCAATTTGTTGGTTCTTCAGGTCCTCGAGTGTATTTATGTATTATAGTATTTATTTTTTAATGATACATGTATATATTTACGAGTTATCTATCCCACATAACGCAAGTATAAAATTACTTAATTTGAAGCTACTTTAAATTTTCCTCCTATATATTTATTTATATAACTGGCATACCCAGCGCGCTTAGCTGGGCTCAATTTAAAGATATCGCTATTAAAAAACTCTCATTGACAGTTTAAAAAAATGCTCCCATCGCCACCAAACTTTACAAGATCATCCGTTGAAGCATTCTAAAGATTGTTTGTAAATTTCATTGAAATCGGCCCAGCCGTTTTAGAGTATATAAACGACATACAAACAAACATTTTTTTATATATTATATTTCATATATATTCTGATTTTTATTATGCTAAATTCAATATTTCATTTTAATTGGCCGTACATCCGTATCATAATTGTGGTGAGCAGTTATTAAAATATATTAAAAGCACCTAACTGAGTTAACGTGAAAATGATATAAATGAATATCGCCCTGGCATCAATCTCTCCACAAGATTGTAGTTAATAAAATTTCAAATAGGTCACACGTGCGTTGAAGGGCCTATGCATTTAGTCTGGGTTACCAATGACGTCAGGGCTTCGTAAAATTTTGCCAATGGTTATTTTAGTTTGATTTCTTTCGAAATCTATTTAACTCACGTGTTGTAATATTAAAATATATGATGTGTAAGCCAAAAAGTTTCTTTAATTTCGTTGGTATAAGTTGTCAAAATTAAAGTTAAATTATTCAAATCATCTTAAATATAATATGCCGTGCGGTATCCGGCTAAGTAGAATAGACCACCTTCATTTCTTACCAAGGTGTCGTAAAAGGCGACTAAGGTAAGTCGACCCGCCGTGTGGTATCCGGTTGAGTAGAATAGACCACCCTCTTCTTATCGAAGGGTCGTAAAATACGATTAAGGTAAGTTGACTTCAGGCAGGCGGCCGGTTGTAAAATACGTGGTGAAATCATGTTTTTAACATGTTGTGTAGACCCCACTTAGAGTGGGATAAGGGCAGGAGGAAGATGATGTACAATTAATCACTACAAGCAATTAAGCAATATCTACGATAACACCGCCGATGATTGAATTTCCTTATTTTACACGTCTTTTTATGCAATCTTTAATGTAATTTTACTACATCACCTATATATTTCTTCCCCCTGATCAATCTCCTTGGTCGAAATGTATTTATCAATACATTTTATATATTGATTTATATATTTACATATTAATTTATATATTTACATATTCAAACTGAATCATAGCAAAATTTTATAAAGAATATGAAATACTCGAATCTACATCTATACTAATATATAGCTGAAGAGTTTGTTTGATTGCGCTAATCTCAGTAACTATTGGACCGATTTGAAAAATTCTTTAAATGTAAGATAGTCTATTTATCGAGGAAGGCTATAAACTATATCAATCACACTAAGGTGAATAGGAGAGGAGCGGTAATAAAAACTATAGCGAAAACGGCAAAATTCTGTAAAATTCTGTCTGTTTTGAGGGGAATTTGAAACCAGAATGAACCGCAGCAACGCGTGACCGGACAGCTAGTGTCTAAACATTAAAAGGACAATATTACACATTTTAAACGCATTAATCATCATTTCATTAAAATATGATAGAACTTTATATTATTGTTATTTGAATACGATATTAGGCATAGGCCTCCTCCCCGTTTTGGGAAATAAAAGGTTGGAGCTAAGACCTACCACGCTGTTCCAATGCTGATTGGTAGGTTACACATATCCCCAGAATCAGAGATATTCAGGTTTCCTCAAAATGTTTTCCTTCATAAAAAAGTTTGTAATAAATGTGTGCAATTTTTAATTCGACACATAAGTTTTAGCAGAAAAGCTTATTGGTGCCGACGTGTTTCAACCTATGACCCATTTGAAAGAGTCGCGCATTTTCATCGCTGGGCTATCATAGCTCATATAATATATGCTAGCTAAACATCACAATTTTGTAGTAGTATTATCTGTAACGCAACAGCAGTTTAGCCCTTGTTCAAGAAGGATTATATTTAGTTTGAATCGTTCTAATGACGTCAATCCTGACATTTCAAAACCACGCAGCAACTTCTAACAGCGCAAAGTGAAATATCGAGAGTTCTAAACGAGCGTTGTCACGCTTCGGTGAATTTCAGCAATATTTCAATTGCTGTTATTTTAACTGAACTATTAAATCCTCTACTATTACACAATTCTTTAAAAAGATTGAAAAAGTCACAGCAACGAGAGATTATACATACGTCTGTACATACATGTTTGAATGACACTGACTAGCAAATAAGGGCCGAAAATTGGAACAAACACGAACTTTAGCGCTGCGGAATTTCTTCGTCTTACAGACTTCATGTTACATTAATCCTGTTGTCTAACTTCTTAAAGTCCATTAAAAGGAGCACAGACATATAATAAAACACTTTAAATGAACCGCTTACTTTTACTATACTATGTATCTTCACATTCTTAGACTGCATCTTATTTTCTTATTGCCGAATATAAAAAATAGTAAGTTAGATGTAAATATAACACGACGCTTATTTAAACTTTCAAAAATATAATTAATTACATAAAATAAAATAATGTCCTAAAATAAATAATTCAAATGCGAAATAAATATTACATTGACGAAATCTATGTGTAAATCGGCGATGTTCTCTAATGTATAGACTAAATTACTGACATTGGCATTAAAAATTAAAGTATGATGGCTTGTCTAATCTGTGTCTCGACATTATTTATTTATAGTTTAATTTATTATTAAATTAATAAATAGAATATAAAATGAGCTGCCCCAGACGGGACGAATGCGTCAGTCGGCACGATACGACGAAATAAACGCGTACCGTTTTATTTTATGTCAATGAACTCAGGCGAAACATACTAACATTCAGGTGAACAAACCCACTTAACCTAATGGAAAATAAAAACAAAATAATATTGAAATCCCGTTGGAACACTAAAAATATTATGCAAGCGTGGCGCACAGTTTTTAAGCGTGGCGCAATTTAAAAAAGTAGAATTTTTGAAACAATTTTTACTATATGACAAAGAAACTTATATTAAACGATATTTTCGTTTATTGTGTAGTGCACAATCAATTTCAGGAAAAATTAAGCACAGGTTTTAATGTTGATATGAATTGATATGAATGATAATCAGAGGCTTGATTATAGTTATGGAATTTCTATTCTAAACTCTACGTAAAATTCGGGTTAGTTTTTTTCTTAAAACTAATTTTAGCCGTAAAATGCTAATGCGTATCACTATAACTATCATGTGATGGTTATACAGTGATGAATTTAAGCTTGATGCCACCCAAATATGTTAGAACAAATTATTAAAGAAGAACTTTTTTCAATTCAAAAATTTAGGCGCCCCTCAAATTATGCCGCCCTAGGTCCGAGCCTAAACGTTAATCAGCCACTGTGGTTATATAAGTTCACTCATGGTCACAACTTTTAAACGTACTACCACTCTAGTAAACGGTGCTACTTTGGATAACATAAATAATTCAATTAAAAATCTCGAAAAAAAATCCAAATACTTTAAAAACTGTGTGTGAATCGGAGCCTATCACTATATAAGGGTTTGCGGATTATAGATCAGCGAGATAAAGCTTTCAACATTCTCGGTTCGCAATGATCATTATTCTAACCATTACATTTTATATTTAGAAATTTATACTGTAACGTGGATAAGAAAACCATTCAAAAACACTATTAATATGTTAGTAAGCTCAATATTAAAATGGTTTGCGTTTACATTCCAATATTAATACTCGTAACTTATGATATAATGTTGAACGATTTTATGTATGTGTGGAGGTTGAAAATAATCTAAATGCAATTACTGGGAACGTTCTAGAATACAATATCAAACACTGCCAATATAATTTTAATCTGCAATATGCTTTGAAGCTTATAAATAGTTTCAAGCTAAAGCGAGACCGATGTACAGTTAGAATGGATGCAGTGGATTTTCTGTGTTGCTATAAAATAACCTACAAGTATATAATAAAAGACCTCCTACCTCCTTAACCATTTTAGCCGCAGTGAAATGTTTATGAAAACGAGAAATACCTTATGGACGAAGATGTATGACGGTTAGAATCGCTACAGTAAGATGTCCGATAAGGATATATGTATCTGCAATAGTGACACAACTCAAAAAACCATGTTTTGTTATAAATTGGTGTAAAGTTTCATTGCTAAGGAAAAGGTATAAAAAATGCCTAAGTTTGTTCAAACGAAAGGCCTAATATTGAATTGTGAGTTTTGCTGGTATTGCTGAAAAGAATGTGTATTTTAACATTTACATTTTTTCTTAGTTCAAAACGCGTATTTTTGACTTGTGCCACTATTGCCGCCCATTAGCGATATGCTTTCTCGGACTTGTCTGTAAATCCTTAATGAATATAAATCCTGCTAGACATTGTTATATTTCGAAGGAAGAAACGGTTTGATGAAACTCCCAAGCATCAATGTTTCAAATATTACTAACAATTTTCGTTATAGTTAAACCAATGTTTACCAAAAAATTACAAATGATAATTCTAAACCTTCTTCTGAATCAAACTACGTAGGTACTGGTGAATGCTACATGAAAATCCATTTAATAATTTTTAAATTTATCTCGAATTTCTTTTTTTTATAATCAGTAATGACAAAGATGACGATTAAAAGTTTTTTTAATAAGCGTTTGGAGAATGAAACAGAAAAAAATACTGGAATCTATACAATAGTGTTAACATGCTGCAATTATTACACCAGACTTCTGTATTTTTATTTCTGTAGAATTTATAATGCAAATTTTAACTTTCTTATCTATCTCATTGATAACAATTCTCATGATTACAATAACAGTATTCAATGTCATAGCTCATTACATATGCAGTGGTATCACCTGTAGCAAATAAAAATACACTGCCGTTTTAGGAATTTCAAAATTACTATGACTCATTATATAATCATGATTTCATAATATAGTTTTTACAATAGGACAAGCAATATTATATAACAAAAAATACTTCGCCATAATTATCATCTAGTCTGACTAAGTTCATGAGTAATTTACATTTCAATTATAAATAACTATTTTTTTGTATTGTCTCAATGCTGTATTAGTAGAAGAAACGAGACCATTGTTTTTAAATATGTCTGTCAGGGATTCGAATTTTTCGCCGATTAACTCATCATTCTCCTGCTATTATCCTATTGAAAGTGTGGTCGGTTCAACATGATTTTCTCTTTCATTCTGTCCTATCATTCCTTAACTCGGGCGCTATTCGTTTTATATGCATGTCGTCACACAATCCAACCACCTCATATTTAACCTCCCCCTAGTTGTCGATGTGAATCACATTCTCATTTAAAACTCGTTTGGTCACATGATTTTCATCCTTTCTTATTTTATATACGAACCATCTTAATCCTGCAATGGGTGCAACTTTTCCATATATTTATTATTGTTGTCATAGATTAAATATGTGTCTAAATATAGTAATGCTAATTGAGCTAGTCCGTGCGTTTTGATGATATTAATTATCAATGGACAATTACGCACTACAATGATTTGATAAGTAAAACTTTGCTAAAATATTACCAAATTTCACTAAGGGACACAGCTGTGTAAATTTAATCTACGTAGAATCAGGTTCGAGCGTTTATAGTTTCAATCTGACGTTTGTTAGTTTAGCTGTTAATAAAATATTAATAAAAGAAAAATCTATATTTATTATAATCAAATATGTATAATTGAATTTATCGGTTTGTTCGTACAACCATATATATATATATATATATATATATCATTTTCGTTAGATATGCGACATTTCATTATTAAGTTTGACAAAACCACTTTACATTAATGAACTGTACACATATTTATCCGTAAAATTAAAAAAAACTAACACAAAACCTTTTTAATAAAATTTTAAATTAATAGTCCGTTTATATTTATTTAAAAAATTCATCATACATATTTGACGGTACTTGAGGAGAGTTGAAGACAATACAATATTTATAGAAGAAAATGCTTTTTTAAATATTAACGAGAAATATTCAAAAGTAATAATTAAAATACTTTTGTATAATCCGCGACTAAGTAAATAGAAAATACATATATTGCTAAATGTAGAGATGACTATCCGTTTACATATATGTAAAATTCGTAAAAACATCGAATCTACAATAAATAGAATATGTATATATTAATCACGTATGCATGTGAATACGTGTGATTATAGGCATCTGATGCGCATGTTTATTTCTTTGTGCCTATATCTCTTTGTTGCCATCATGAAATTATTAGTCTTTTAAATAGATATATTGTTATACAGAAATTTTATGGTGACTGTATCTGCTAGCATCCGCTCGCATATCTCTGCATATATTGATCTATATTTTTTAGGGTGTTTATTTATAAGAGTATAATAATTCATCAATGAAGAAATTAATCCTGATATAGTATGTTTGCGCTTTCACGTTACATTGGTGATGTGCTACGATTATCTTATAAGTAGATATGGTATATTTAAATGAAATTAGCTTGTGTCAATGTTATTTATAACGTGTAACAGTGACATGTGCTTCTATTTTGAGACACAATCGCACCTTGCTATATTGTCATTTGTAGATTAATTCTTATTGTCGACTCGTTCGCAATTGTTATAAGTTAACTCACAAAAACTCTAATTTCAATACTGAAAAATATATCAGGCAGATGGCGTTACATGTATCAAGAACTATAAACATTATACTTTTTGTAGTAGTCAATTTTGCAAGCATTAAGCAATTTTATGGCATAACTGATATGTTCTCTCAACTTTCGCACTTTTGTTTTAAATTCATTTATCTCATAAAATATGTTGATAACGAGAAGATTAAAAGCATTGTTGCTAAATTCAACTAAATCAGCAGACAGTGAATCCCAAGTTCCAAATTCATACATCATAATAATAAAATTTTCTGGAAACTTCTTTTGATCGTGTTCCGCTGCTAAAATTAATGTAAAGTTGTCAGTTTTACGATTTACAAAAAATTATGTTTTGAAGTCACATTAGAAATGTTGCCAGACTGTCTGATGTGATATGTAAAAATATTGCATATTTCCGTAATTTTCTAAAATTTATCAGCTAGAAATGGAGTACCCGTTATTTTTTTTTAATGTTGTATTTGTAAAAACGTAATGTTTCTTGGTCATGATATACTTACCCGATTTATTTTTTTAATTGTATCATAGGCAAGCGCTTGACTGCAATCATGCCTGATGGTAAGCGACGATACTGTCTACAGTATGACTGGCCGTTGGCGCAGTGGATATTGACCCTACCGCCTACCCTACCTATCAGCTCCGCGGGTTGCGGGTTCGATTCCCGCCGAGGGCCAACATTTTCTATAAACAATTTGTTGGTTCTTCGGCCTGGGTGTATATTTGTATTTACGTATTTACCAGTTGTCCGTCACTCATAACACAAGTATTAAGTTACTTAATTTGAGGATGGACGAGCGTGTGTGCAAGTGTCCCATATATTTATTTATTATTTAGTCTACAGTCTCTTGTTTTACAGACACCGCACCCCATTATGGTTTTGCTAATATGAGAAAACTACTTTTACTTTGTAGTTCATGTAACTCACAGGAGGGTTTAATATAGAGTAGACCATCCCAAAACTTTACGATTTTGTCGTGGAGACTATCTCCTGATGTTGCATCGATTGCGCGGCAGATTGTATTGTTGAGGCGCTTGTATATTGTGGGGGCGTGGTGGAGGTTTGTCCATGTGTTTTTACTAATTCTGCATGTATCAGGTATGAAAACGGATAGTCCACTCTAAATTTAGCATCATATATTATATTTACTTTATCACGGATTATAGCAAAATAATTTTATGTTATATAAATATTTTTTTTTCATTTATTTATTTCTGTTTATTCCGTATAAAGTCGAGAATTGTTTGAAAATATTATTGCAAGTATACTCCACATAAAGGATAAAAAATGATTTGCCGTTTCAAGTTACAACGCAAAACCGCAGAAAGTAATATTATTACGTATTACGTGACACTGATCGATAACTGGAACTTTTAGCACATTCGTACTATTTACCTTAAAAGCGAAAGTGATCAGAAACAGTTATGAATTGTACGATTTTAAAAATTATACGTAATACGTAATTGTTCTCTCGAAAATACATCTTTTTTTAAACAACCAATTTGAACACCTATTCATCTATATTTACTTGACATGGAACGCGTGATATGTAAATAATATTCTAATGACTGGAACTTTCAATACTCAGGAATAAAAAGAACAACATTGTCCTGCTAACATGTTTTTCGCGTCCATTCTCTCGTAGTATTAGTCAACTCAGGCGCTACTCCTGTTATATTATGTTATGTCATGCTTCACACAACCTAATAAACGCATTTTGCGGCATCCCTCGAATTAAATATTTGTCCTCATTCATATTTTTTATTAATATTAATATTTGTATAATTTAGGATACACTTTGCATGCCGAAAGATTGGCGGAGTATGAGAACAATTTTTTTATTAGTGAACCATATAACCATGTTCCAAGCAAATGTATTAAATAAATAAATATTTAACTCTCATTTGGTCACATGATTTTCATCCCTTCTTATAATAATAAGTCCATATCATCTTAATCATGCATTTCTCGTCTTTTCAATAATAGACGCAACTTTCAATATTACAAGAATAAAAAATCCTTGTATATTATACTAATACGTGACTCGATTTATTTCAAATATTAATGGATTTTTCACCGTGTGGTATCCGGCTGAGTAGAATAGACCACCCTCATTACTTACCGAGGTGTCGTAAAAGGCGAATAAGGTAAGTCGACCCACCGTGTGGTATCCAGTTTAGTATAATAGACCACCCTCTTTCTTACTGAGGGGTCGTAAAATACGACTAAGGTAAGTTGATGTCAGGCAGGCGGCCGGTCGTAAAATACGTAGCCAAATCATGTGACAACATGTTTGTAACATGTTGTGCCGACCCCACTTAGAGTGGGATAAGGACAGGAGGATGATGAACGACTGGTTTTTAACTTCTACATCAACCTGGACACTGATTAATTTCCTAACAAACATTATCACATGCATAACTCGTGTAACTTTTCTCATTTATTATCATCAAAACAAAAGCTATTTTCGCAAATGACGCAAAACACTTGATGGTCACGACTAACGTTTATTACCTTCTTAATAGATTTCTCTGTGAAAGTTTAAATAGTTGTTTAGATGCGCGTGATTTCAGATCACGTTGTGTTTTAATCTTTGCAATTACGGTTACGACATGAACTTATATTTTTATTAGTATTTATTATACTTTATAACCTTAAATAAGTTGGTAGTTATTATATCTGAGACACAAAGTAAGCTGAAAACGTCGTCTTTTCTCACTATTCAAGACTGTATCCAAACTGTATTTTATAAAATGCTATCAAGAAACGTCTAAAGAAAAGTTTTAATTGAGTGTTAGAAATATGCTTATACGTAAAGCATATACTTGAATGATAAAAATGCTTGGATTTGAAAATCCTTTCAGCTTCATACAAGACTGCAGTTTAATAAAGTAAATTGAAATCTCCTAAAATCGGAATATTATAAAAACCTACAACCATTGTACGATATGGATCTGCGGTATTTCCTTTAGACAATTAATTTACTTCGTATATTTCATAGAAACGTTGATAAAAACTGTATCTTTACACAGGCGTTTGCGACGATGCGTATCATTTATTTTAAGTCTGTTATTTAAACGTTTAAGACAATTGCGTTACGAATCAGTGACGGAAGTATTAGTTGTAATATAGAATGATAAGATAATTTCAAGTTAATTCTAAAGCGACACAATACCCCGATGGCCCTTTTTATTTATATGGAGAAATGAAATATATTTAACAGATAGGTATTGGTAAAATATTAATTCAACGTCTGATATATATATATATTTATTAGGAAATTATTGTTATTTCTTTTTATTATGATAATATGCTATGGCTCAATTATGTATGAAACAAAATATCGGCCAAATGGCTCGGCGGCACACCTCCATCCGATGGTCCAAATTTTTGAGGACGCTGAGGCATAATTGAGTTGCTATGCCGTTAATGTGCCGAATTATGCAGTACGAGCTGTACGAGGATACTCTGGTGTTTTCACATCTCCTACAGACCCAGTTTGCCCGAATTTTTGCACAATTTTTCCGATTGCACGCACATTTAGACGATTAAATTGAACGAAAAATCACGAAGTGCACGATATGCATTTTGATTTGAACGCCCATTTTCATAATAAGCCTGAATGAACTTTTGTGTTTCTTTCCATGGTTTAAATTGAGTTAGTTTGAAATTAAGAAAAGTCAAATAAAATGCAAAAAAAAACTTGACGTTTAGGTGTGGTTCACATTCAACGTCGCCCCTTATAATTTAACCACCCGTATATATATATATATAATTTCCAACACTCGTTCGAAATGCTATCTTGCATTTGCCTGTTTCCAAGTTTACTTAAATAAAGAATAATTTGAATTTGAATTTATCATTAACTGAGAAGAAATGGCAAGATACCTCATAATTGTTTTCTAAAACTTTCTTCTGGATTCTTCGTAAAAACATTGTTTTAACACAAACCACTAAGCGCTGGACGCAGATGCTTTCCTATAAAACTCGTTTCCTTAATCCCATATGTTTACTTGATTTTTCATAAATCAACGCGCGCTTTTACGATAAAGAAGAATCTGCAAGTAAACTTAAAATTACTGTAATTTTTTTCTAAAATCTTGCAAGATAGATTTAGAGTAAAATCTCATTATCTTATTAAACGAAAGTGTTAAAGGTTCGTCAAGTCATAAGTCATTAAGGGAACTTCAGCAATGATATTATAGTTATATAGGATCACTTAACTTACCTCACTTAAAGTTATTCGTATCACCATCTATACTAGAAACTTAGGGCAATAAAGAAGCAGAATTAATACCAAATTATATTTTATACAAAAGTCAAAAATTGGTTAGAAACATGATAAGAAGCTCAGTTTCATAATAATTATAGCGAAAAGTTACAAGGTCAATGTGTAGAGAATAGCTGTTACTGTAGCAACAATTAAAATATCGCATGTTTTTTTTTAATTCAGATTATCTTCCAATTTTACGTCGTCTACACTGATAAGAGTTTTTCTTATCTGGGCCTTAATTAGAATTAATTTAAATTTACAAATTTTCCGGCACCCGATAAACAAAGTGAGCATTGATCTATTTATTTTATCATATTGATCTATCTATTTTAGTGACAATTTCAATTCCGTATAGATTAACACAATCTAAACAAGTCAAATTAAAAAGATTTGAAAAAAGCTGTTAACAAAATTTCATATCCCTACTGTTAGCCGTTGAGGAGTTCCCTTATCTGGAGCCAATCCTGGCAGCAGCATCAAATCATGCTTATCATAAACATGCATTGTCATCGGGGCTGAACCAGTATGTAAAATTTCAGCTCATAGGATACCGAGCAGTGAGTCAAATTTAACTTGCAAGATTCCACTTTCACATTATTATATTATGTTATACGCTTTTGTTGAGATTCTCGTGTATGTGTAGTAAAGTATGATACTTTTTTTTGCAAAAAGTAATTAATAAGTTACAACATTTTCTGACATTTTGGCGTGCAAAATTAATTCATAAAATAATTATAATACAAATCTAAATAATAAATTTTAAAAGGCATTAACAATTCAATTCAATTTAACAGGATCACAATCAATTCAGTAAAAAAAGAAATTATCGAAAATGTCAAAAGAATAATTATCACTGTAATTATTATTTTGACAGTTATTTAAACTCTGCTTGTCTTGGAGAAATTCGTCTACTGAATAATAACATCTGTTTAACAAAATTTTAAATAAAATTAATTTAAACCATCTCCTATTTTGATTTTTGAGGGTTTCTGGCAGATTGTTATAAAGGCGTATAGCCATAAAACAATATCAACCTTTTATTTAATTCAAACAGAAAACCGCTACAATGACTATCTTAATATTTAGGTCAGATTGAATCGCAACAGAAAATTATACGAATCTGATCGTTGCAATCGAATTAGATTAATTTTACTGCGCTTTAAATAAATAATTTCAATGATATTATTCGATTGATTATTACTATCAACGATAAGTATTTTTAGAAGATAACCTACTGTAGACCACACAAACGTGTTACGGTCATCTGTGAATAAAAACAAAAATAAATGAGCGTCTCGTTCCCATTCATTCTGAGAACTTTTAAATCCAGACCACGTCGTTGGTATCCAGTTACCTCTAATATTCTTTATAAACCGGGTCACCTAACGAATTCAGGTTTGCATAACAATCTGCAATATAAAACATAACATTTCGTCTGTTATCGGATTGATTTATCAGTCGTTTCTGGCACCTTTGAGATATGTGTTACCCAATAATGAGAGTCGTTCTATAGGTTCGACATGTGTCTAAATAGACACATAACTTCTTTCGCCTTAGAGTTATGTTACGCAGTAAAGACGGCGCATCCCCTAACTTCCTTAATTTATATTAAACGTATACAATATGAATATAAATACAACAAAATTAGTATCTAGAAATTTCTCAGAGTTATATGATAAAAAACAAAAACATAAAAAATACTCGTTATAATAATCTAACGAAACATCCATCCGTGGCTAATTTCATTTATACAAATCTATATATCGCTGCAATAGTGGCACAACTCAAAATATACGTTTTTTCGACTAAGAATAGGTGTAAGTGTAAAAATACACATAAACAACACAATACATATAAGCTGTGATAGCCTAGTGGTGAACCGTGCGACTCTCTAGAGACGACATAGGTTCAAACCCCGGGCAGGCACTAATGAGTTTTTCTATTAAAACTTATGTGTGTAATTGATAATTGCAATTTATCACACGCTTTTCGGTGAAGGAAAACATCGTGAGGAAATCTGCATATCTCTAGAGAATTCTCTAGGGATATACCAATCCGCATTGGAGCAGCGTGGTAGGTCTTAGCTCCAATCCTTCTATCCAAAAACGGAGAGAGGAGGCCTTAGCCCAGCAGTGGCCATAGTAACAGGTTGTTACTTTACTTTACTAAAAATACACATTCTTTTTAACAGCAATACCGTGATAAATTTTAATTCAATGCTTGACCATTCGTTTAAGCAAACTAAAGCATTTATTATGCATATTTCCTTAGCAATGAAAACCTTAAACCCATTTATCTCAAAACATGATTTTTTGAGTTGTGCCACTGTTGTAGCCCATGAGCGATAACGTAATATTTGTATTGTTATGATATTGTGTCTATACAATCATAATTTTAAAATTGACTTTCCTCCTTCAGTGTTTTGGAAATAGGCATGTTATAAGCATTAACAAATTCCAAGTAATTATTATTATGTAGGTGTACTTGAACAGCGATTGACGTACGTTCGGTGAAAGTAATGTTGTGAATTATGACCCATTTCTTTTTAGGTTGAGGGTACCAGTACATGTCATGACGTCAATCCATGTTTAGATACAGATGTTGCAGCGTACTCGGTAATGAAGGTAATGTTGCGCAATAAAAATAAATGTACGACATGAATTACAAATAAAAGTGATGAATGGTGCTCTCGAGGGAGCGGGCTGATGGATTTACAACTTCCATAATAACTGAACCGTTGATTGTGATGACACGCCTTTGCTCAGTTTCTATAGAATATCAACAAAAGCTAGATAAACTCGTGAGTCTGAATTACAGTTATAGTTAGCCCATAGAATTTAATTTGTATTTAACTTTAATTCAGTAATCTAAGTAAATTGAACTGAGGTCACCGTTGTACCTTCTTATAAATAATTTATAGAATTAGGCGTTACTTTACGGAGATCCATAATACAACAGTTATAATAAAATTATTTTGCTACAATCCACGATAAAGTAAATAGAAAAAATATATAATGCTAAAGGGTGGAGGTTTGTGCATATGTTTTTACGAATCCTGCATGTATCGGGTATGAAAAAAAAATGGATAGTCCATTATACATTTAGCATTATACATATATTCTATTTACTTTATCGCGGATTATAACAAGATAACTTTATTATTACTTTTATACCTTCTTATATTTATCACTTTCAAGTTTATAAACTGAATAAGAGTTAGTCAACTGCTGATGCTTAACTTCATAACTTCGTAAATAATTATTAAATTATATTAATAGGTAAAAAATAAATAAAAAATTTATTTAATTTAAAATCAAGCAAGCCTGTCTACGATAACTATTATACTAAACGTACGGTTTACAATAAAATGTAGGTAATAATTTAAAATCAGTTTCGACAAGGATTGTGGTGTCAAATAGTGTTTGAAGTATTATCGTTTATATTAATGTGGTATATTATTTAATAAAAAGAAATAATAGTTATCGGTAATAATCCTTTGTATCCAATTTCGTTCGCCGCGAACGCAAATGTAATACTTTTGGAAAATGAACGAATTAAATGTAAATACTTTTGGCAAATGAAAATTTTCATGTCGTGATTTGGTACCAGACTGCGACACGAGTGAAACACAACTACGGATACGATTATATAGTAATGTCTGGGTTATTATTACACCGTTTTGCAGAATGTGCATTTGGCAACGGTTCAGCCATATCCTATCATATGGTAGCCAAATATTAAACACGCTCCAAACATAAAAGCTTTCAATTTCAAATAATTATAAGTATAGTTCGATTGCAATCGATTTCCGTTCAAGAATTCTAAACCCAACAGTAACTTACACGTTGTAACTCAGGTCTAATATATTTATACGTTGTTTAAATAAATTAGTATAAAAAATTATCAATACTTACCGGCAGTCAATTTATCAATACTTACCTTACTTCGTATATTTTCAGTATAAAATCTATGTAATGCTAGGTATAGAAAATTCCAACACTTTATAAATGCAGGATTAATAAGCGTATCACAAAACACCACTACCAGCAACACCACTACCAACAACACACTACACACATTCACAACGACAATTTCAATGATTGTTTCGCCCCGTAACTGAAGCATCATCAGGAGATAGGCTCCTGGACGTAGTAGTGGAGGAATCTCGCAAAAAAAACGCCTTCTTCTATACCCTTTTGACGTATCTCTTTTTTTCATATTATTTTACGAGTTCGACTATTTTATCACTTAGATGGATACCAAGCATAGCTCATGCTATTCTGAGTCTGTGTTTATAAGGGAAGCTTTTTTTGGATCCTATAATTGTATATTATGGGTTAATACTGTTCGAATCAACAAATATGAGTAACATAGTATCACGTGGATTATAAGGACCTTTTTAGAATCCTCACTAATAAAATTTAGGTAAGTAAATAAAAGTACAATTGATCCGCATACGTACCCGATTAAATTTTCATTTATAAAATTCCGTTTCCTGGTTTTCAGCCGCAAGCTCTAAATGTAGTCCAGTAGATAGATTTGAACATTTTTCATTTTTATTTCGGAGTTCCTATAGGAATGGAAACTATAGCAGTCTAATATATCAAGTCCCTTCTTTCCTACGAATAAGAAAGAAGGTCTTCGCACTTCTGTGGATTAATGACAGGTTGTTAATTAAGTTTTAATAAGAAAACTTGGCTGAAGTATTAACGGATAAAGATTTTTGCATAACATAAATAGTGAAACCACAAGGAATAGCTAGTTTATTATAAGTGAGCTGTTTACTTAGTATTTGATGACGATATACCTTATTTTAAATTTATTAATGAACTGTTTACAGAGTATTTGATGATACCAACCTAACCAACGTTACACATTTAGGACGAGTTTTACAGATTATCGACAAAAGTCAGAATACACGGTAATCAAATAATTTTTTCTTGTGTACTTGGTTACTCGGTAATCAAATTCTTTTCTCTAAATTAAAAAACGGGTAATATTGTTTGTTTTTAAAATTATTTGACATATACCCAACTTGCATTTACCTGTCGCGACGGAGTATTTTCAGACACATTAGTCGTATACTTCTTACATTTAAAATTTAGTTTTGTTTATTTACCAGTCCGTACATTTACCCTTGACTACGATATACAATAAGATGAAGGTGAGTTATTGTTTTGTCTAGACAGTTCGTTATTCTGAAAATGTCATGATAATTATTTATAGTTGTGCAAATAATCGGCTTTTATGAGCTAAATAAAAATACTAACATTTTACAAAGCATATTATGCTTAAGCCCACGGCTTTTAAAGAATGGCTTAGATCAACATCATTGAGGAACTGAAAAGGGACGTCTAAATGATACTTCCTGTAAAGATCGATCTGGGATTATTGATCTTGGCTTTAAATTGGATTATGACTGGAACTAAACATCACGTCGTCAGACACATTACCTAAAAACGTAATAGGCAGAACTGGCATTTGGCAGTGCTTTATAACTATGTGTGATTATATTGGCAATAAAGCATGGACATATTTTAAGCTGGTTGGTATACCAACTATCACCATTATAGCTAGAGTGATCTATTTTTTAAATAAATAAAGTTTAATTTCGTTTAAACAAATAAAGCTGAATTTATTTATTAGATTATCGTATAAATATTTAACGATGGCAACTTACATAATAATTTAATAATACATCATACTAGATTAGATCGTATAAATATTTAACGATGGCAACTTATATAATTATTTAATCATATATAAATTATTTCATTCTTTCATCTACATACATACTGTTCAATATGTTAACATTATATATCAATTTTGGAGGCATACCGTATTCGTAATAGCATACAATTATTGTGCTGCACGGACTTATAATCTTTATGAATAGATTTTTAATAATAATTCGATTAACATGGTCTTTTAGACGGAAGGTTAAAATCAGAAAAATATTTGTAAATATGTTCTTTTTTAATATACAATGTTAAATGGCGTAATTTATACCGAACAGCTAAACAAATATACAAATAAGTAAGCGTGTTAATATATCATAATTATATAGTATTGAACTCTTATAGTATCTATACGCCATTGTACTGAAAAGCTTGGCATATGACCTGACAGGTTAAGCGATAATTGGGCACATATACATCAATTATATATTACTTTACCACATATCTTGGAACTGTCAAACTATAAATACCAAACAATCTATAACAAAAGAAAATACTATACTACCTAATTAAACATTCATGACAAAGGATCCAGACTTTTAAGGTGAGTTATCATACTAGAGGAGCGAAGCCAGTCTAAAATATGGTCTACTACAATAAAAAGAAATAAAAAAGCAAATGAGAGTATCTATCTGTCTCTCTTTTTTATGTGTGATTAAACAAAGATAAGTATAAGAGTTCCATCTTCCCTCCCAGGACACAAACACGTATAAGCCTACCTATAGCTCCTTTACTCTCGTATAATAACTTATGGTTATCGTGCCATTTTTAAATTAATGATAGAATGATAGCTCCACACGCTGTTCTGTGATTATTTTATTTCCAGGTTAAGATGAAAATCAAAGCATGCAGAATCGCTTCAAGAAAAATTTAGTTATGTAAAATATGGAATCAACCATAACACAAGTAATAAATATCATTTTTATTGTGAAATATATATTATATTTCACAATAAAATTGATATTACTTGTGTTATGGTTGACAGACAGCGGGTAAATATATAAATAAGTTACTTTATTTATGACTGGCCCTTTAGGTTCGATTCCTGCGGAGGTCCAACATTTTGTATAAACAATTTGTTGGTTCTTCGAGCCTGCGTGTATATTTGTATTTAATTATGTATTTAATTATGTATTTAAAATTATATATGTATAATTTACCAGTTGTCTGTCACCCATAACACAAGTATTAAGTTACTTTGGGGACGGACGAGCGTGTGTGACGCCTAAATATATACACCCGGACTCGAAGATCCAACAAATTGACCCTAGGCCGGGTCACCGTCATCTGCGCTAATAGGCCAGTCAAATATTCAAAAGTGTAAGTTAAGATACAGTTATTGATAAAAGGGAAATAATATATTAAGGAATGCATTCTCAGACACAAAAGTTGATAAAATATTTTAATGGACTCCTAGTTGTTTTATAACAGATCTCCCATTAATATTCTAACCTCACGCAGCGATGACTTAGGTACACTTCGGGTCTAACCTGTGATCGAATGTTGCCCTTGAAGTTTTTACAAGTCAACGGTCCGCTTAAGGTCAACGGGCTTAAATAATAAATAGATTGCAAAAAAAATATTATTATCTTTTGTTACATTCACTTTAAATTAATACTGTAATCTTAGTTTTTATAACAATTGACTCATTAGCGTTAAAAGCAAATGCGCATTAAAATCTTTATGGTGAAAAAATATGTATGTGACATCCTTAATCTTGCACCATGCTCAACCATAACAATATTGTCCTTACGATTGCGACACGGATAGCGTTTCTGTATGTATGGATCGTCTTTAAAATTTCTTCTTTATTTTTGTCTTTTCTAATATTTCAGGTTATTATCAATTATTAAAGAAATATCTATTTGAAGATGCCATACACCAGGGTTTTTGCTAGTTTGTCGTCGGCTAAATTACTCAATTGGCAGTAGCGACTCAACTATGCTGTTAAAAAGATGTTACTGCTATCCTTTTTATTAGTAGGTATGGAAGATGACTGCAAACCGGAGAAAATGGCAAGACATAGTGAAACGCTTACGCGCTTCACAATGTCTGTTGTTATCAAAAGCTCCTACCAAACTCGCTACTTGATGCCGATCACGACCGCTCTGTCAAAAGCGTTACGATTGAGAAGAAGAATATAAGATGGGCTTTACCTAGGCCTCGCAACCTATGTACGTCAATTTGTTCATTTAAATAGCAAGCCCCTGGCGTTCCCTTTAAGTTTTCTATTAAAACTTTATAGAAAATTTTGTTTTAATTTATGTATTGTTTAGAGATATAGTAAAAGATTGCATAATGTATAGTACCCGGCATTAAATAATGCACATCGATGTTCAGAACGAAACAGCCGGCCAGTTCCGTTTCACAGAGCGCTGTTACTGTCACTCAGTTAGTATGTGACGTTACACACGGGTTCGTCGGTCTGTGCGGCAGAGACAATACTCTATGAAGCAGAATTTTTCTCTGATTTTCTCTCTCTAAGCCTCGAGGTGAATTATTTATTGCCGGGTACTATAATAGGCTTTCAAACTTAAAGCGTTTATTAGTTTCCAATCCCACACTATCTATAATCTACTTTAAATTCTTCAAGCGATGACTTCTGGGAAAATCTGACTCACAGATGAACATCTCAACTATCTATAATATAAAGATAGGTGAGGTGTTCATTCTTGCAGAAATCTGCAATCCGTATGCCAACTAATGGCTTATATTTTAATATGGTCAGGAATTCATTATTCCAAAATATTCTAACGTGTTTCTGCTATGCTCAAATTTTGTTATTTTCTGATTTATATAATTTTATCTGGACCGATACAATTCGAAGGCCATTAAAATTGATCGCCAACTTTTTTGAACGTTTTTAAATTTACTGCAAAAAAGGAAAACAGAAATAAAGCAAATTCAAATGAATTCTCCCCATATCGCTAGTCTACGTATAATAAATTCTAAATTATACCTAATGCACATAGCAACGAGGTACGTTTCGGGTCAAGCCCCCCAGTTCCCCGTCTGTTGCCCTTGGAGTCAATATAAGTCAACGGTCTTGTTGAGGCCAACGGGTTTAAATTTTACATATTTTTTTACCTACATCCATTCTTCCAACACTATACTACATTAAACTTGAAAAAGCTGTTGCTATCTGTTACAATCTGTAAATAGATTATCTGGAAGAGAATTCTATAACCCTACTATTTGTTTTCTATCATTGTGCAATTAGCCTTTTGTTGCTTTAAGGTTCAATTGACATTATATGTAGTGTGTATCAAAACAAGTTTTTTTTATTATTATTATTTATTAAACGAATACTTGACTGCAATCATGCCTGATGGTAAGCGATGATACAGTCCCAGATGGAGCGCGCATATCTATTCACACTTGCTTTGAAGGTACGCATATAAAAGTATTGGGAAAGATCGATGCCAGGAGAGAATTCCTTTCCCGTGCTGTGTGCAACAAAAATGACGAAGCGAAGCGCAAGATATGTTTATAGGGACTCAAGCTAAATAAAACTACCTACAACATAGCCCAGTAATAAAATAAAAGTGGGGTCAAGTCTACGTCCGAAGACAGTTCGGAAGCTGTGTGTGCCATCACTGACACGCCTGATTTCAGCAGGCAAGGGTTCCATCATTGACGCCCTTAATTTCGTCAGGCAAGTCTAGATATAAAAGACTATAGCTAATACGTGCGGAATTTAATAAAATGACGTACAGTCAAAAATAAAAATCTAATGTGTTTTCCTGTATTGTATTGTAATATTGTATTGTTCCTATTACTAGTCATTAAAATGAGGACGACATTGTACATGTATTTCGCATGTGGTTTTATAATTGTAACACAAATTTTCCGTGCGATAATTAAATAATGGTGTAAATTATATACATGTGGGAATTTCCTTTAGAATTGCGTTATTAAATTCCAGTGAATAATGCTGTTTTTTTTGTATATAAAACGTCTTCTATGATTTTACCGGATTTTATCCATCACAAATGAATTGTAAAAAGCTCATGACAATTTCGTATGAAACCTATCTTGAGCTACGGGCTTAAGAAACCGGCTACACGTATGTCAGCCCATTTATTCATTATAAATATGAATACAAACGAACAGAAAAATATATGCTCTAACAACTATTTATTGCTATACTAGCAAATTGTTTGTTTAATTTTTTTATTGTACAGATAAAGAAATATACAAGACGACTGGCCCGTTGGCGCAGTGGGTAGGGACCCTGCTCCGCGGGTTGCGGGTTGGATTTCCGCCGATGGCCAACATTTCTATAAACAATTTGTTGGTTCTTCGAGCCTGGGTTTATATTTGTATTTAAGTATGTACTTAAAGTTATATATGTATATATTTACCAGTTGTCTGTACTGTACTGTACCCATAACACAAGTATTAAGTTACTTACTTTGGGGACGAACGACCGCGTGTGTAAATGTCCCATTCATTTGTAATATATACACTTAAAATAAAAGGAAGACTTATGCCAATAAGGGATCTCTTTCAGCCAACCTGAATGGACAAAATAACGTTATATGTGTATTAGGTGGGGGATGCTACAAAGGTAAAAATAAATTACAATTTATTAAGGAATGAAAAAATATTTTTAGTATTGTTTTTAGTATTGTTAACATTCTAAACGTTATAATAACTAATACATAATTATGTGTGTGCTGTCCGGAGTCATCTATGATGATAATGTAAACTATAAATTAAGATTTTATTAGAAAATTTATTCCGTCTGGGACAACATTTGCTTGAATACTAATGCATCAACTGAACTTCAGAACGTAACAAGGTTATGTAACTCTCCGACTCTACAAATATAATATTTCCATCCCAAAATCACAGCGACGTTTTGCTCTTTTTGTAAGAACAAAAAAAAATAACATTAAGTATAATATTTTCTATTTCCACACCAGTACACGGTACAGTTCCTTTACCAGCATTCATGGCGTCATTTCGAATAATAACTGAATTACACAAAGTGATTACAACGAATGTTTCTTGCTCTTATATAACATAATCGATCTGTAAGGTCATATTAAGTATAAAACAAGATATCTATACGAGGTTCATTTTGCGGTTTATTATAAGAAATATTTGTACATAGGTGAATAAGAAGAAGTAGATATACTTGTATTATAAATTCTCAGAAAATTCCATAAGTGCAACACTTTTATCTAAATATAAGAAGATGAAGTCATAAATATTGCAATATGAATTGTATTAAAAAATATTAAAAACTTTTGGATGACGAGGGGAAGAAAAGACTATTTTGCATTTTTCTAATCATCTACTTGAGCAAATTAACGTAATAAATTCGTAAATCTATATTATAGTGAATATATATATGAATAAAATTACACATAATCAGATAATGAGTTCATAAGGTGGTGGTAACTATAATAAATCTTTTGTAGCATCACTTATGAATGACTATGTTTAATTAATATTTACAATTCATCGTGAGCTTTAGAAACATATTGAAGGTATGGCCATAACGGAATTTCATCAACAGTTTTGAGAAGATGAGGAATAAGAAAGTAAGTGGAGGTTATTGGACATTTCTCTACTAAAAAATCAGTTTTCATGTTTACCATGAGACATCTTCTAGAACTATGTCATGGAAAATTTTGGCGAGCGTGAATGAGCGTGATGAATAGTGAATGTGTGAAGTGCTATGACCAATATAAAATTGTGTAATAATGGCTGTTTGTGGAACGCGATATTAACCAAATCGCGAATAAAAGCAAAATTATTTTATTATTTTGACAATGTACTTACTGTAGATTAAAAAAATCCGATAACATTTTCAACTGTAACCAAAAACAAATAACATTTTCAAGTCTCTTATAAAGGGTTTAAATCATAATGTAGCATGTGGTAAAATGACTCATGGCAGGTTTTAATTTATAATGATTTCAATTAATTGTAATAAGGGGAAATTTCCAAGTCAAATATTTCCATTCTACGAAACACTTCCGAGGGGCTTCGTTTGTAACGATAAGAGTGATAGTCACGAAGTTCCGGCGTGTCAGAATCATGGTGATATTCCATCGCTCAATTCGATGTAAGAACCGATTATAAAAACAAACTTTTATTACTCGTAAATATTATTAAGTTGAAGGAACTATGGAGCCTGTATTTTATAGCGTAGCTCTAGAAGATCTTCTGTTTCGATTCTTCTTCTTTCTCCTACCCTTATCCCACTCTAAGTGGGGTCGGTACAACATGTTTTTCTCTTCCATTCTCTTCTATCATTCGTCAACTCTGGCGCTACTCCTTTTATATGCATGTCATACTTCACACAGTCCAACCATCTCTTTTTAGGCCTTCCTCTAGTCACATATCCATCCACATTCATACTCAACACTCGTTTGATCACATGACTTTCATCCCTCCTCATTACATGTCCATACCATCCCAATCTTGCACCTCTCATCTTTTCTATAATGGGCGCAACTTTCAGACTTCCCCTTATATACTCATTTCTTATTTTATCAAGTCTTGTCACACCACACATCCACCTTAACATCCTCATCTCATTTGCATGTACTCTTCTTTCATCCATCTTTTTCATTGCCCAACATTCTGATCCATACATTACGACAGGTCTTATGACCGATGTGTAAATTTTTCCCTTTAGTTTAGGGGGCATTCGGGGGTCACATATTGTGCCTGAGACCTGTCGCCACTTCATCCATCCTGCATTCATTCTATTCCTCACACCGTTCTTTTGGAAAAGCGAACCAAGGTACCGGAAGTCGGAGCAGACTGGCAAAACAACACCATTTAAGGTTATTGGAGAAAAATTGGAGAGACCACTGAAATCACACTGCATGTATTCAGTTTTGGTCAGGTTGATCTTTAAACCAAAACTCTCCAATTTCTCTTGCCATTCTACAAATCTGCTCTGGACCTCAGCTGCATTTTCACCGACAATCACGATATCGTCGGCAAATAGCATACACCAAGGAGCCTCCTCTTGAATATCAGCAGTAAGTGCATCCATCAATAAGAGAAATAAAAAGGGACTTAAAGCCGATCCCTGGTGTAAGCCTACAGACACATCGAAATTGTCAGTTACTCCGGCTTCAGACCGGACATGAGTACTATCTTCTGTTTCGATTATAATTTACAATTACGGCAGTAAATGTGTGGTTTCAAACCAGAACAGGAAGTAACTATTTCATAAGTATACTATAATATATACGCTACTTTTTTAAGTTTTTATAATTATATCACACAGGGTATCTTCTTATTATTACGGTACGGAAACTTCATAAGACATTTGAAATTATTTTTAATTTTCGATTCAAAACTCAAACTCAAAATATTCTTTATTCAAGTAGACTGTTTACAGTTCTTTTGAATCGTCAAATGTTTTCAAGAAGCTACCACTGATTTGGAAGTTTGCTCCAACAGAGCTAGAAACCAGCTAGAAACTCGGCGGCCATTTTTTTTAAATATTTTTTTTACAATTTGATTGATGGTTACAAATTAATCGTTGCAGCTTGGTGCGTAGCTGATTGCAGTTAAGATATGCTACTATCACTCAAATGATCTTTAATTTTAGATAAACAATAGATTGTGGATAAACAAATACATACTTAAATACAAAAACAAGATTTGTATTTAGGTATGTATTTAAACTTATATATGTAGTATATCTACCAATTGTCCGTCACCCATAACACAAGTATTAAGTTACTTACTTTGGGGACTGACGACCGTGTGTGTAAGTGTCCCATATATATATATATATATAAGCAACATCCGTTGGTGGTACATTCAACAACTATTGAACTGTTGTGACCTTTAGTGTTCGCGCACCGATAATTGATAGTGATGAGTTACGGCAATGACAATTCTCTAGACGTGTCTACGCTAAGTCGCTGTTAAACAGTAACCTTGAATGGCAACACTAGATTATCAGTATAAATCGTTTTTATTAAAGAGTACTGAACATTATCATGCCAACAATAACATTGATAACGTAGATTATGAAAATGTTGTTGTTTATTTGCCTGTATTTATAACTTCGAAGTGAAAAAAAATGGCAAAAATTGACAGTTATTGAGTCTTAAGTAACTAATATTTTATACTTCAGCTTTTTCATTTACAATTTCGCGCCTCCTATATACATATATTGTCCTTTTAAAGTTCCAAGCTTGACCGGAAGAGGTCTTCTTTATATGTACCCATACTTAGTGTGCCAGCGGCTTCGATCAGTGTGACACAAAAATTTGCAGAGAAAAACACAAAATTCAATAAAGTTCCAAATTTTGAACATAAAAGTAGTTATTGTGAGTTAAACATAAAAGATAGAGACAAGGTGTTGCCGACTTTTTTATAGTATTCTATAGATCTTAAATTCTCAAATTCATTACTTTAGTGTATCTCTGCTGGTTTATGTGACCCACGAGACAATAGCTCCAACAAGCAAACGCGTTTTTTTCCAATTAAGCGATCTTTCCAACACATTTTACATAAAACCGTAATGTACTGTTAACCTTAACTTTCGGAAGAATTGCAGTACCTTGTAGTAAAAACCGAACAAAAAACCCGCGACAAAGAAGTGCAATGTAGCATAAAATATATAAACTTAAAAAACAAATAGACACATAAATTATGTAAGGAAACCGACTATAATCATGTCGTAAATATTAAGTCTTATATAAACATAAACGTTTTTCTCAGTATCCTCAATAGAACAAGTGAAAATAAAGAGAATAAGAAAAAACAAAGCAAAAAAAATTAACATTTAATCGTAGCAGTTTCTTTTCTACTTCACTGCTAAATGCCATCAATAGCACCGTTTAAAATCTGTTTTAATTGTTTCTCATATTAAAATATGTTTTTCCCCGTTGTTTTCACAGAACTAGTTAGCAATAACTGTAACTGTAAGTACTGCAATATCATTAAATAGAAAAATATATTCTTCAAGCTTTCATTTTCTGATTGATTCCTTCTTATTCTTCGTCAACCGATGGACGTCCAATGCCAAATATAGGTTTCTTCATGGGATCTTGACACCGATCTTGTGCCGCTCAATTCAGCGGCTCCCCGAGACCTTTTTGAAATCGTCAGTTCATCTCGTAGGGCATCTATCGCTGCGTTCCGGTGCAGGGTCGCCATTCAAACACCTTAAGACCCCAACGCCCATCGGTTCTCCGAACTGATCGATTACTTAAACTTTTTAATTCTAGTGCTTTTAATCAAAATTTGTTTGAAAACTCATTTTCATACCTCACCGTAACATGAGCAAACAATGTCTATAAACAATTTTATATAAACCATGTGACTTTAATAAATCAGTTTCCCTTGCCATATTACGTAGTTTTAGCCCCGTTAGTCGGCACCATTTCAACTATGTGAAGACTAGGGAGATACGACGTATATTCGTAATCATTTGTTTTTTTTTAAGATTAGTTGCACGGAAAAGATATTATATTATTATCATTAGATTGATGGTTTCCATGTGATAGTGATGTAGACTATAAGTCACGGAACTCAACATCTTTATGAGACATCTAATCATTCATCTTAAGATAACTAAAGTCTACTAATTAGTTCATATTTTGTTATATATTTTGAATACCTTATATAATATCAGACTTAGATGTTTGACGTTGACGTTGACTTTTAGGCTGCCTGGCTTATAATAAAACTAGCTTACTGCATATTTAAAGAAATTGGCATACTCTTGTATACCTGTATGCCATCCGATGAAAAGAAGTGATTTTTAAAATAATTTATGAAAGTTTGAATAGCTCAAAAGACAAATCTTTTTATAAGGGTTTGTTATAGAACACGGCTCTGTGTAAAGTTTCTTTAATACAAATATTTAAAGGATACTCTTAGTGTACTTTAAGTTCATCTACACGAGTGTCCTAATGCCCTGTAATGTTTAAAATTTTTCTTACATATACAGTAGGAAACCTTGATCGTTCATTTTCGAATGCACGTTCCCTCGATTAAAACGTAGTAGGTACATAATAAAGATATTCTACTTATTACAGTTGCGAAATCCGATGATTCATGGTTAAAAGCAGTCAAAGTTTTCACAAAACGTTACAATAACCCCATTTTGAACGCCCACAAATCACATAAGTTTTAACATGAGTAATATCACACACACATAGACGCTCACCCATTTCGTCATGTATTCAACCTAATTCGCATAATACATTAGTTCACCTATTCTTCATAATGTAATGTAGAACTGCGAATTGATGGACAAACTATGATGGATTACACACGGCTGTATTGTGATACTCGCACTTTAAAAATTTTCACATCGTAAATGAGTTAACAATTTACAAGAAGCTGTCTGATTCTAATTTGTATCAGTTTTATTACTTCGCATTCATATATTATAAAGGTTTCGAAAATGTAGCGAGATACGTCTATCATATACTGATTTCGTTTGAATGAAATGAAAATTTGTAATGCCGATAGGCTCGCATAAATCTTGCATTGTTTTCCATCCTTTTTTCCGGTAACTTGATGTTATTGACCTTCCGTTGATTTCAAAGGATCAATATGTTCCAGAAGCAACGTTTTTTGTGTTCAGATTATTTATTTGTGCTCGACCATTGCTACTTCAGCTTTACTATTTATTGAGTTCTGGCAGTAACTTTGGTTCTCTATAACAATCTGAAAACAATTATGATTTAATCGCCTCGAGATAGTTCTTTCTACTCGCTGGAAAAAATAAATCGAAAGAAGTTACAAGCAGATCAGTTGATTTTAATGTTATTATTATTTATTGGTACTAAATTAGTTACATGCCCAAACACTTGATTTTTAGATCATGTGTGGAACATGATAAATCTGTTTTAGTAGATAAAATACCTGCTAATTGATAATTTAGATATATAAATATTTCTCGAGTTCAACTTCACTGTGGGGTCGACTTCATGGTAGGTATAAAGTTATGACTCATGCTATCTCGTTGCTCATCTGCAATAATTATTCTATGGTAAACGTGACGTGGATCAAATGTCTGATCATTCAACAGACACGTGAGCGTCTGCTGCTTGGGATAGAGTTTCTAAGTAATTATTCATGGGTTATGACGTACAGATCGGACTATTTTTTGCGTGAGTTTCATAATATTTAGGCGTTTGTACGTAAAACCCGGTCAACGTCAGCTCAATTTTCCTAAACTACGTCGTCGACGTCGATAATTGTCAAATGACGTTATAAAGTTTGTGTTTTTTTTATTTATTTATAGTATGATTTAAGCTTCTTGAGAAAAAATAACACCATTTGCTTATAGCCAAATGCTTGTAACATTTTACGATTTCAGAAAAATATTTACAAATATTTTATGTCGCTGAATAAAATACGTTTAACAAAATTAGAATTGTTTTTTTGAGATTAGTCTGAGAACACTAAACTTTGATAATTACGCTAAAGATAAAAAGTAAGTACCCTGATATAATGATGAAATACTTTAAAAAATAAACCTGGTTAAAACTGAGTTCTTACTTCCTTATCCTTCCTAAAACCACAAACATGTGTAATTGGGTACTTGATTTAGTCATGTATGCTTCATTCGCTATAGCTATCAGATAAGAATGAACGGAAAAATCTGTTAAAATTTGTCTTTAGTGCATAATATAAGTGATAAAGACTTGATTATTTTGTCAATCATTATAAATAATGATACCATGTACTATTATTAGATCCATATCAATTACTGATATTTATTAATAGGAATTAATTAATATCCGTGGAAATACACTTCACTTATGATAGCTAATCTACATAGTCAAGTTTATTTCTTCAGTACCATTGAAATCTTTCAATTTATTCAGTGTTATTGACCATTTATTCAATATTATTCAGTGACGAGGCGCCGTTACGTAACTTTTAAAGAAACTTTCCATATCTTTGTTGTTACCTTCGTAGTATACGGCATAAATTTGTATTCATATACTTTATTTATTTCATCATCGTCATGCTCTTATCCCACTCTTAGCGAGATCGGTAAAACATGTTACAAACATGAAATTGTCAAATGCTTTGGCTACGACCGGCCGCCTGCCTGACGTCAACTTACCTTAGTCGCCTTTTACGACTCCTCGGTAAATGAGTGTGGTCTATTCTACTCAGCGGAATACTACACGGCGGTATACTTTATTTATTTATTTTATTTTATTTTTAAAATCAGATATAATATCTATACTTAGTTGTTAGATATTCTACTAATTTTTATAAACGTTTGATTGTTATAAACCTTCTATATACTTATATTCTTTTTGTGATTTTATTGTATGTCTTCGTTTGCTTGCAAATGAACCAACGTAAGCTAAATTACAATCTTCCTCATAATCGGCGATTACAAGCGATTAAAGACGATCACATGATCAAGGATCATCGCCGATAGTGAAATGCAGGCATTTAGTTAAACACTTAAAAGGTGCATGCCGATTACAATTACGCATTCATCTAATTAAAAAACCATTTGGCAACATAAATATTTTTAATAATTTTATATGATTAAACATTCAAAAACTTTTAGACTGGAGTTTAAGGCTTTTTTTAAGAAGTCTTTTTCTTAATTCAATCTCAAAAGTCATCGCTCTAATAATTCGTTAAAATTGTTGACATGAACATATATATTTAACATATTTAAAGTCAAATCCATTAACCTAAAATTATTTAATGTTAAGAAGACATTAACAACTTTAATGTATATTTAAAGTTAAAATTAACATTTAAAATATTTTATAATCGTTAGTTATGGTCTAAATGTAGGTTTATTTTTGTATGGTGATGGATTTGTTAACATTTTCATAGCACCCGGTACCCGGCTAAGTAGAATAGGCCGCCCTCTTTCCTACCGAGGGGTCGTAAGATACGACTAAGGTAAGTTGACGTCAAGCTGGCGGTCGTAAAATACGTAGCCAAATTATGTGACATGTTTGTAACATGCGCCGACCCCACTTAGAGTGGTATAAGGATGATGAAAGGCAATTTAAAGAGTTACATATTTAAGCATAATTATAGTATTAAAAGTATATTTTTGATAGTAAAGTCTCGTAAAAATTTTTATAATCCATTTTAAATTATTGAGTATTAAATTCGAAAAATTATGTTTATATTGCTAATATTATATAAGATTATGTTTATAATATTTATATTGGAAAAATTATTTAACTTTTAGTTTTAAATATTTTAGGAAAAGTAAAAGTATGCGTCATTACCGCATATGACTAATATTTTACTTCATATTATGACTTCTTGGGCTTTTCTTGCAATAAATTTGAACTAATTATTTTTAGTTTAGTTTATACCAAATAAATAAAGTTGTTATGGTGGCAGTAGGTGTATGTTATACATTTTATGAGTATGACATAATTCTTATTAACGAAACTTATGATAACAAATGTTTAGCGAAATGTTTTGCGAATGTTTTGCGAATTGTTAGAAAGCGGTCATAAAGCTCCTAATGACCGAATAATTTCGAAATTCTACACACCTGTGAAAAAAGCTTGAAATTAAATATTTTGAAACAATTAGAAATAATTAAGCATAACAATGGCACCGTCATTAACGAGCAGATAAATGTTTCTAGTTCAAGCTTGTTGCACGTGTTCAGAGGTAAAATAAAGGGTGGGGATGAACCAAGTACTATATAACAATGATTGTGCGGAAAATGCTTCGTTTTGCGATTTTGTCGTGGAGTCTATCTCCTGATGATGCTTCGGTTGCGGGGCGAAACGATTGTTGAGTTTGTGATAGTGAATGTGTGTAGTGCTTGTGTATTGTGGTGGAAGTGGTGGAGATTTGTGCATTTGTTTTTACGAATCCTGCACGTATCGGGTATGAAAATACGGATAGTCCACTATACACTTAACACTATATATATTTTCTATTTACTGTATCGCAGATTATAGCAATACTTTAGATTATAGCAATACTTTTGTATTATGGATCTCCGCAAAATTACGCCTAATTCTATAAATTATTCAAACTCTTCAGCTTTATATATTAAGTATAGAGTATATGATAAAAAGAGTGTGAAGTAATAACATTAAGAATTAAAAATTAAATTATTTTTGTTCATATAAAGTAAATTAATAGCTTTATTTTAGTCCTTTTAAACGCCGAAATAAATAATATCACGAGGAATATTAAGCAATGCCACGAAACCTCTCTACCTTATAGGAGGGGACTCTTATCGTCTTGAAAATAGAGCGTACAATGTAAAACAGTATTCATATGGGCTATAGTGTAATTGCATGACGCAGCTCTACCTTGGCACACTTGTTTTGATAAATGTAGCTATGAAACAGCGCTGTATTGTGTAAATAAGAATTGCCTGTACAGATTTTAAAAGCGCTTACAATCAGTCTACCAGCGCATGACACCATTAGAACTCCGTTATGCACCGCCATCATTCAACAAAATCTTTATAAGTATTAAATATCTGATAATTTTTTTCTTGACGCTCGATTTTTTTATTCTGACCATTCACCTTCTACATATGAATTTAATTAACATAAAAGATCTAATACATTAGTACGAAAATGATTTAATTTTTGTGAGGCCTGGGAAAAATCTTTTTCAAATAAACTAAACACAGAAAGTAAATTGTGTATTTGAAAATTCAACTTTTGGACCATATATTATAAAACTATGAAACCTTACTTTTACGTAATTTGTTAAAAATTTTAATAACAGGTAATATTGTTTTAAGATATCTCTTTGATTAAAACACAATTGACACAGTGTTTTAACTATTTCTTAGCAATACGAAATAATAACACGAACTTGAAACCAGAATATCGCAACCGTACTTATTACCTATTTGTCACTAGAAGGATAAGTCATGCACTGATTCCTTTGGTATTGCCAATGTGACATCAGAAACATGACTTATTACTAAAGTCATACGAACTATTTTATACGAAAGTACATCAAACGATATCGCTGAAGCCTCGTGTTTGTTAAAGATCGTAATATTTTATATACTTTGTGTTATTTCATCAACGTTTTCACAAACTTAGTCGCTAACTATGTTTCTCATAAAAAGGTTCCGAGTCTCAGTCTTAGCCGTCTATACCGACTGTATATTCAAATTCAAATTATTCTTTATTCAAGTAAACTTGTAAACAAGTGCTTTTGAATCGTCAACATCTAATGCTGGTTCGGACAGCAGTTCCTACCGAGAAGAACCAGCAAGAAACTCGGCGGTTGCTCTTTTCAAACAATAATTCTTATCACTAGTTACATATAGGTATTAATGTCTTGTACAGGGTTAAAGAGAAGCTATATCCACGCATTCTTATCGTCTAGGTAATCTTCAATAGTATAATAGGCTTTCTGAATTAGCCTTTTTTAATAGTATTTTCGAACTGCTGTAATGGTAAAGTTAAAGTAGATTGTAGTATTATAGTATAGTATATTAGACCCTACTTGTTGGGATGGCAATCTCGTGAGACGAGATCTCCTATGAAACTGTTGCATCAAAACCGCACAAGATCGTTTGGTGTCGAAATTATTTTATATACATATATAAAACGATATTATGATGATGATGATACATATGAAGACCTATCTATATTTTTCCTTGAGTTGTTTTTTGTTTAGCGTTATGGGGATAAAATGATATTGAATTTTATCATCGTCCTGCCCTATAAGTAGGGTCGGTACAACATGTTTTAAAGATGTTGTTACATGTTTAGGTTAGAGTATTTACGATTGGCCGCCTGCCTGACGTCAACTTACCTTAGTCGCCTTTTTCGACATCTCGGTAATAAATGAGGATAGTCTATTCTACTCAGCCGGATACCACACGGCGGGTAACATGAAATTGATTTTATAATATTAGGTCCTTACATATGAAATTGGCGTTTTGTCCTACTGGCCACTTTGATCTCAAATATTACCTTTATGGTTAGGAATTACAAATTCAAATTCATACAGCTATTTACTCATGCATTTGTGTTTCAAACCCCCTAATTCATTTGTTTTTTCTTCTTTTGTTTTTTTCTTTGTGTCACTCTGTTTACAAAATGGAAAACATGAAATATCGCGTTATTTACGAGTATGAGTTCCACCGTGGCACCAGTGCTGCAGAAACGGCTCGAAGGATTAATGATGTGTATGGTGACGGTGTCGCAAAAGAAAACAGTGTTTTTGGTTCCAACGTTTTCGTTCTGGAAATTTCGACCTGCAGAACAAGCTTCGTGGACGGCTGGAGACCAAAGTTGATAATGAAGAATTGAAGGCTATTGTGGAAGCGGATCCATCGCAAACCACGTCCGAGTTAGCTGCAGGCTCCGGTGTTAGTGATAAAACTATTCTAATCCACTTGAAGCAAATTGGGAAGGTGAAAAAGCTTGAAAGGTGGGTACCTCATGAATTGAGTGAAGCAAACCGACAAACGCGCGTCGACTGCTGCGTTACGTTACTCAACCGGCACAATAATGAAGGAATTTTAAATCGAATCATTACCTGTGATGAAAAGTGGATCCTCTACGATAATCGGAAGCGCTCATCGCAATGGCTGAGCCCTGACGAACCAATCAAATCCTACCCTAAGCGAAAATTGACTAAAAAAAAGTTGCTTGTAAGTGTTTGGTGGACTAGAGCCGGTGTCGTTCACTACAGCTTTCTTAAATCTGGCCAGACGATTACGGCAGATATCTTTTGTCAGTAACTGCAAACCATGATGGAAAAGCTAGCTGCTAAACAACCGAGGCTGGTCAATCGCTCTAGGCCACTGCTGCTTCAGGACAACGCTAGACCACACACTGCACAACAGACGGCTACCAAATCAGAGGAGCTTCAATTAGAATGTCTTAGACATCCACCGTACTCTCCGGACCTTGCTCCAACAGATTACCATTTTTTTCGCAATTTGGATAACTACTTGCAAGGAAAAAAATTCAACTCCGATGGGGCAGTCCAAACCGCCTTCAAAGATTTTATTGATTCCCGCCCGAATGGTTTTTTTAGTAAGGGGATCAATGAACTACCTATGAGATGGCAAAAGAGCATACATAGCAATGGTACATACTTTGATTAATTAAATATATTTCATTAAAAAAAAACGACTTTATGTTCCTCCCATAGAAAACGCCAATTTCATATGTAAGGACCTAATATAATTATCAGTTGAAGTAATTTAGTTAAATAGTTTGTCTTAATTACTAAATTATTTCTCATTATTATTTTTTTTGCACAATAAAGTAAGAATGAATTTGTCATGTAATACGAGGAAAATAATTTACTCCCAAATTAATGATATATTTTATTCGATTGCGAACACAATGACTTGCGTATCAAGAGCTTGTTAAGAATGACTCGATGTCTTTGTCTTCCTAAAATGGTAAATGACTTCTCATTGGAAATACCTACGACAAGATTTCCCTTTTGTTCATTAACCGGCTTCAAAAATGTAACAGTATTTACTACACGTAAATTAAAATAATTCGTAAGATTAATTACATTATCTTATGAAAAATTGATATGATAAGATAATAAATTTTTTTGGAAAAGCCCAAACTATTGTCGTACAAGGTAATTACCCCTAAATTAGGAATTAAAGTGGAGAAACTACTAGTTTACTTCAGAGTCATAATGTGTTAACCTAACCGTTGACTGGGCCGTTAGCGCAGTTGACAGAGATCCTTCCTGCCTACAGCTCAGCAGGTTGCGGCTTTTATTCCCGCAGAGGGCCAACATTTTGTATAAACCAATTTGTTCGTTCTTCTAGTCTGGATATATATATATATATATATGTATTTAAGTATGTATTTAGAACTATATATGTATATATTTATTTACCGTGTAAATATAATCTTAGATGACATTAGTTTTAATACTAGAGTGGGAGAGCCAGCCTTAAATGTGTCCATTGACAATAAAAAGAAAGGAATTGAGACTTATTATCTGTCTCTCTTTTTTCTCGTAATTAGGCAAAGATATGTATGAATATGATCCTAATTCTCCCTCTATTATTATTTGTTGTGACACTCTCTAGTAAAATGACTATGAATTCACAAGAATCATCAGACATCACTCAATTAAAGTGGAAAGATAGGCGAGATTTTAAAATAAGATTTTATCAATAAAAATTATTATAATTTTGAGGAAATTATGTAAAGTTAACTATTAAATTTATGTAGGTATTAATTCAAATATACGTTTTTGGGGAATTCACAAGATTTATAAAGCGTCACTCAATTGAGACGGAATTGCCCTTGTATTTCGTGATGTAATTTTGTTTACAATATATGCATGAGGATAACTTTTATCATAACTTGTTTACATGTTTTTTACTTATATCAACTGACCACAACAGGTAGTACAAACATTAAGTTGTACCATCGACTTCATTCGCGTCAACTTAACTATCAAGTAACAATAGTGCATTAAGTATTATTTTCTTGCTTCCAGATGAAAAACATTATTTTTATCGTATATTGTAAGTGTAACAGACAAAAAAACTTTCTTTCGTATTCATTATGTAAGAAAAGATCAGATCCTCGTGCTCTAAACCTTAATTAATTGACTAATTAATGATATACGTCTAAGAGGTAATGAAAAATTACGATAGAGAGTTCATGAATATATATAACAATATTTTACTCTAAATTTCACAATTGCTACGTAAACTTAACTATTTTATCTACCTACATATAATCCTTATGAATGATTATTTGTTTATTTTGTCCCTCTTACACGGAATAACAGATCTATTTAATTTTCTTTTGTTGGTTAATTGAAAGGCTAATGAAGGCTACTATTATTTCGATACTAAGATTCACCCAGGGATTACTATCCCTGATAGGATAGGGAGGCAGATAATCAGTAGTGTATATATTAGGGATGTTATGTTAGGAGGTGGGTTTACCGGAACCGGAGTCGGAACCGAGATTTCATATTAGAATTAACGGAGCCGAAGTCGGAGTCGGAGGCGGAGGTTTCTACTTCCGCCTCCTTCATTATTAATTTAAAAATTGACCCGTAAACTGTACTTAGATAAAATGACCACCACGATTTATTTAAATAATTGAATACTTAAGCGCGTCTAACCATTGATACTGAAAAAAAACAAATGAACGAGAATTGCGCGTGCGCGGGGAGATACCCCGGGCAACGAGTTACAACTTGTGGCTGCGCTTTCTGTCCGAATTCGCATGACAATTTCACCTTCGATATACCTCCGATTAAAATTTATCGGAGCCAGAGTCGGAGTCGGAGGTGTGAATTCAATCGGAGGTTCCGGCCTTTCGGAACCGAAGTCGGAGCTCCGTTACATCCCTAGTATATATTATTTTGGAATATGTTTAATTGTCTGCCATCATGTGACCAAACGTGTAAAATTTAAATGTGGATATCCCTCCACATTCAAATTTGTTCAATTCAAATGTGTCAAGAAAGAGACCGAAAAAGAGATGGATTGATTGGGTAAAGTATGACATGCATATAAAAGGAATAGCGCTAGTGTTGACGAATGGTAGGAGAGAATAGAAGAGAAAGACGTTCTGTGCCGAACCCACTTAAAGTGGGAAAAGAGCAGGTCAATGATGTTTGAATGTCTGCCATATGGACCATATTGCAGTTTAATTAATTATCATTCCATTATTGATGTATATAAACCTAAGTTCACGCATGGTTTAGTTTTAACATCCGCTGCAACTGTCCTCATTACCGTTACGTACGCGCCAAACCGGCGCCCGGCGGGCCCTTGACTGTAACGGAAATCGAAGCAAAACGAGAATCTCAATGGACAGCCCGATATAGTCTTGTTGAGAGAACTTTATGTAAATAGCCATGAAAAATTATCATTTTTGTATATAAATACAAAGTATCCGCCGTATGGTATCCGGCTGAGTAGAATAGACTAGCCTCATTTCTTACCGAAGTTTCGTAAAGAGCGACTAAGGTAAGTTGACCCGTCGTGTGAAATCCGGCTGAGTGGAATAGACCACCCTCATTTCTTACCGAAGCGTCGTAAAAAGCGACTAAGGTTAGTTGAAGTCAGCACGCGGCCGGTCGTTCAATAAGAAAGATGCAGAAGATATTAGGACGAAAATGTTTATGCTAAAATGAGCGATTTATTGAAAATTACTTTGATAGCATCAAATATACAAAAAACATTGAAAACGTTGTTGTATGTATTCAGTTTTGTGCCTTTTTCTTTAAGCAATCGATGGAACCTGTCATGGCGAAGTAAAGAGAAAATTGAAAACCAGTTAGGAATTAAGGAAAAAGCGAACTATACACTGTCCATTATATTAACCATCTTTTGACAGATTGACGATTTACATATTTAGTGATGTCCTAAAGATTCTCGTATGCGATACCATTCCGATTATAGTACCTACTATCATTAATCGAATTACGTACCTAAGTAATTCGATTAATGATAACCTACGTAAACTAATAACAGATATAGAAATCAACATTTTGATTTAATAGTGCCTTAGTTTTTTGAAAATAAATGTTAATCCGTGTGTATTTATTATAATCATAAAAAATATATTATACATCAACTGGCAACATCAACAGACCTTCCGCTCGGCCGCCATTTTGACGTGATCTGTCACTCTCAACGAAACGCCCGTGATAGTCACACGCATTTACGTTCGCTGAGTGTTCTCTCGCATCTGTTACACCTTGAGTTAAGTAGCTTTATTCCTCGAAAAAACTTTTGTGAAACTTATATTAATTGATCGTGAAAATGCCGAAAGGACGTGTGTTGAAAGCACAATCGAGACAGTTAGTGTTAAAACTTCATGAGTATTTTGAGCAAGAAAATCAAAATGGCGGACCTCTTATACCTATCACGCAAGTCCGAAACCGTGTTGCAGCCGCGTTGGGGATCAGTCTATCAACTGTGACTAAAATCACTACTGATGCCTACGGCAGGAGCGGCTTGGAGCAAAACAAACCATCTACACCAAAAAGAAAGCGCCGGGCTCATAAGGTGACAGCTGTTGATGACTTTGACGCTGACGCTATTCGTCGTCATGTATATGATTACTACTTGAGAAAAGAAATTCCAACTTTGAGAAAACTTATTGTTTTTTGAAAAGAAGTGGTCTATTTCATGGTGAAAAATCTTCTTTGGTCAAAGTTTTGAACACAATTGGCTTTTCATATAAAAAGTTAAATAAAAGAAAATTATTAATGGAACGCACAGATATAGCTATAGCACGTTGTGATTTTTTAAGAGAGGCAAAGAAAATACAAGATTGGGCAAATATTGTTTTCACGGATGATACATGGCTCAACGCTAACCACACACTATCTCGTTTCTGGACTGATGATACTGCTGATTCCACTTCCTCAGTACCAATGGGAAAAGGTGAGCGCCTAATCATTGGCATGCAGGTACAGCAAAAGGATTTGTACAAGACGCACTGTTGGCATTTAAATCGAAGAAATCAAATGACTACCACGAAGAGATGAATGCAAATGTTTATGAAGAGTGGTTCAAAAAAATGCTCATTTCATTGGAAGAACCATCAATAATTTTTATTGATAATGCGCCCTACCACTCCCGTCAAATTGACAAAATGCCAACACAGGCTAATAAAAAGCATGATATAATTAATTGGCTTCGGGACAATGGAGAAAATGTGGACGACTCAATGTTAAAAGTTGAATTAATAAAAATATTAAAAACCAAAAAGAGAGCAAAACGCTATGTAATCAATGAAATGGCAGCAGAATATGGCCATACTGTTCTTCGGATTCCTCCATACCACTGCCAGTACAACGCAATAGAACTTATATGGGCACAAGCAAAAGGGCATGCTGCGAGATGCAATACAAGCCCCCCATTCACAGCGAATAAAATGTTGCAATTGCTAAAAAATGCTTGCACCCGCGTAACGGCCGAGAACTGGGCAAGTGTGGTGGAAAGAACTAAAAGAGTAATATTCTCTGATTGGGAACGTGATATTGCGTTTGATAATATATTATCTACACAAGAGCTAATAATAACTGCTACTGAAGACTCCTCATCGGAGGAGTCTAGTGTTGATTATCATTCCGACGACTCGTGCTAATAAAATAAATTAAAATATCCTGATTGTTTTATTTGTATTCATGTATTAACTAAGAAGAAAGTAAAACTTTATATAATGTTATTAAATGTCTTTTAATACTCGTAACATCGATTTCTACCGATTATTTTTAATCTGTGGCATAATCGTAGTAACCATTATGTGTGACATCACTAAGTGGGCGGTACCCATCCATAAAGTACAAATATTATTTGTATGATATTTGTACGTAAGCAATACAAAACTTAATGAGCGTGAGCTGTCAAAAGACTGATAATATGATGGACGCAGTATAGTTTCAATTTATGAAAAATATTTTTCTTTATAGTCCAGACGCTATTATATACATGCTACATATCAACGTGGTGGTGAAAGTTTGATATTATATATTTTATATTAATATTACAATTTAAACAATAATAAAGCTAATAAATAAATTCTTGGTTCGTAAGTTTTTAAATATGGAGCTTTTAAATGATTACCATTTGTTTATCTTAATTTCTGATTAATTAATAATAATCAATGGAATATTTATTTGGAGTTTACAGATAGACGAAGAAACCTAAACTGTAGTTCTTTGTATACGTTTACTTTTTTTTCAAGCATGATTTAAATTTAAACATGGTTTTTGTAAAGCCATGTTTAAATTTAATAATGATTAAACCAAAGTTACTTTCAAAAATCCTGTCTATAATGTAGGTAAGAAAGAGCAAAGAACAATGGATGACCTATAAATATAATATATACATGGATTCAACAACAAGCAGTTTTCTTAACAGATAATAAAATTAAGATTGAAGGATACCGGATACACTATGGGCACACTATAAATAATGAAGCACACTTTTTCACCAGATGGCGAATGCCTGATGGGCAGACGGAAAGTGGGTCCATCGTTGTGTGAATCATCGATAAATGGATCGACGGTTCACTGATATTACAGCAGTTTAAAAATACTATTTAAACAAAGGCTAATACAGAAAGCCTACAATACTATTGAGGATTACTTTGACAATAAGAATGCGTGGATATAGCTTCTCTTCAACCCTGTACAAGATATTAATAACTATATGTAACTAGTAATAAGAATTATTCTTTGAAAAAAGCAATCACCGAGTTTCTTGCTGAGTCTTCACGGTAGGAACACCTTTCCAAACTAGCCGGTCAAAATCACTTGTTTACAAATTTACTTGAATAAATATTTTTTGAATTTGAATTTGATGGCTCTTTATAGTATTTTACACAATGAAAAAAAAACTCCGTCGTTCTGTATATTGAAGTAACACTTTAGACGAACGACTATACCTAATTTTACAGTTCTGTAGAGGCGTTCGTCTGAAGTTAATAAAATAATTAAAGTGGGACTAGAGCTGGGAAAGGGTCTCTTTTCTCCTTTAGATTGGATTGAAAGGTTAAACTCACAATGCTCTAGTGCGGGATAGCAGGTTACACATTACTAGAATTCTCCAGCGATATACAAGTTTCTTTACAATATTTTCTATCACCATGATCAATTTATTATATAATCATGATCTTTATCGTAATGCGGAAGTCAAACTTTATAAATAAAAAAAATGTATTCGATACTACTCGTAATTGAATACTTTTGATCTATTTCATTGAATATTAAAGAGATAGATGGTTTGTGACATTAATCACTTGAATGAATTTCTGAGCCAAGTGCCTACTCAGTAACCTTACCGATAGGCCTACGATTAGTAACCGATATTTGGATCCTCTATTCCATTACCAAATGCCATTTACCTATACACATATTCTATTCTCTACACATCTAAGACAGGACATCTAGTTGAGCCATGTATCCAGGTTATTATTGACACTTACATCTGATAATTGTTAACCTTGTGGCATTTATTCTATCCTCGTGCCGCTACCTCGTGCCATTGCCACTGACGTACCTTAGAGGTTACAGAATACTTGTTCCGTCTTAAAACTGATAACGTACTACAGATACAAATACATATAGTACACATGAGTTAAAATATTAAATATATATTTTTAAATTATTTCACAATTTTAACAAACTAATAAATATTAATAGTTGACAATATAAAAACCACAGATGCCGTGTGGTATCCGGCTGAGTAGAATAGACAACCGTCTTTTTTTACCGAGGTGTCTTAAAAGGCGACTAAGGTAAGTCGACTTAACGTGTGGTGTCCGGTTGAATAGAATAGATCACCCTAATTTCTTACCGAGGTGTCGTAAAAGGCAACTAAGATAAGTTAACCGATCGTGTGGTATCCGGTTGAGTAGAATAAACCACCCTCTTTCTTACCGAGGGGTCGTAAAATATGACTAAGATAAGTTGACGTGAGGCAACCGGCCAGTCGTTAAATACGTAGACCAATCATGTGACAATATATTTGTAACATCTTGTGCCGACCCCGCTTAGAGTGGGATAAGGGCAGGAGAATAATGATGAATATCAAAACCACAGATGTTTGAACTTAGTGTTTATGTTGTCTATAATACAGCGATACAAAAATATAAGTAGAAACTTTATGTATTTAATACGCCATTTTAGTCGATCTCCTCAAAAGGGTCTCAAAATTTATAAAACTTGTTGTGCCTGCGGCTTCGCTCGCGTGGAAATCACTGTATTCAATTGAAATTATGAACGTAGCTATTGTGAGTTAACTATAAAAAAGAAATATGGTGGTGTGGGCTTATTGTATTATTTTTGTAGAGTTTCATTTATCTAGTACATTGCTTTAGTGAATCTTTGTTGGTTTACGCGGCGCACGCGAGTAAAGAATAGCAAGGGGGATTTTTTTTAAGTGTGCAAATTCCTAAACACAATTTACATAAAATCGTAATGCACTATAAACCTAAAACTTCTTGAAGAATTCCATCCTTTTAGTACAGAAATCGGTAAACACTAGAGTTTAAAAAAATCGATTATATACAGAAAAGTTTTGGGGACTTTGTTTTTTGTAATAAGTATATACATTAAAGAAAAAAATGTAAAACAGGATTTATTTAAAAAAGGACTTTAACCTGGGTTACCAAATTAAAATAACGTTAACATTTTACATGAATTATTATATTATTTTTATTCACCACATACAGGTGTTAGTACTCGCACCCCGTAGTTACTTTTGAATGCAAACCTTGACTGCTGACCTAGAAATGGAAACGGTACCGCATAATTTCGTATTTAATTATTCACGAGATAGCCACCCTGACATGCAATTTTATCATTAGGTGTGTTACGTACCTATATAAATTAACCTTCATTTCAATATTCACATGTTTTTCATTGAAAATAGTCATATATTAATACCGTTTCTTCGTTTCTAATTTTGTAGGATGCTCATCAAGTCACGAGTACAGTATCAGCATCCAATAGCTCTTAAAATTAGAATAAGTAACAACTACATTATTTCGAATTCATGTTACAGTTCTGCCTTTCTACGATTCTATAAATTCCTTAGCGTTACTATTAGCGTTAGTAGTAGCGTTAGTATTAAAGCGTAGTTTTCTGAAAATTATGTATATTAAACAAAAAAATAAAACAAAATATAAGTTGTCAATAAAATAAAATAATCATTTTAACAAAATTGATAGAACATTATGACTACAACAAGGGGATAACCTAAGATATTTAAACCTGAGCTCATACGACAAAAAGGTATTTAATTTATTACTCTAACTTAAGAATAAAAGTCATACAGATATTTCGTGATTTATAAAAGCTTTGAAACCCAAATAAAATGACTGCATCATTGTTAACATTCCAATCAAATTAACGCTTTGCTATAAAATGTCAATAAGGATTCAAGATGGTACATCTAAACTATGCAAGTAAAGTCTTTGCTCACAAGTTTAACGTACAATCTATTTCGATCTTAAAGGGTGCGCGTTCCTTTCCGATCGTTCCTCCATCTCGTTTTAATCCTGTCTTTATTTAGAAAGCAGCCACTAAGACGGCAATCTGCACTGCGTTTCACTTACAAGAAAAGATATCAATGCATTTTAAATAATGATAAATGAGAAATACTTATCTGGTAAAAGCAATCAAGCGAGACACGGAATCTATCGATAGAAATCGTTTACATACATGGGCAAGTGTAAATTAATATACATCTGCTACGTAAAAAGTACCTGTAAACAAACACTCTTGATAGATTTTTAAACTAGATTATTGAACTAGTTCTTTACTGTTTGTTACGCTGAAAATTAGGTTCACAGATCCAGGCTAACATGGACTCAATTTGAATCATAGACCTAAATCACAGTGTTATTAATGAAATGGGAACTACCACGCATTTTTTATCTATATCTGGTCGAATTAACTATTTATTTAAATTATGGGATTAGAATAATCCCAACAATTTTAGTTTCTTTGAGAAGAAATAATAGAAATTTCATCATAATAAAATCTATACTTATTATAAAACAAAGTCCCAAAAAACTGTCTGTTTGTATGTAATTGATTTTCTCAAAATCTACTGAAGGTATTTTTATACAGTTTTCACCAAAAGATAGTGCAATACTTCCGGATGGTTTAGGTAAAGAGTACATATCGGTATTATGTAAATTGTGTTGAAGAGAACGCACAGTTGTAAAAAAACTTGCTTGCTGGGAGCTTTAGTCGCGTGCGCTGTGTAAATCAGCTGAGATACGCTAAAGTAGTGTAGTAAAGAATTGTAGATCTTTAAAAATACTACGAAGAAGTCCACGACAGCATCTCCATCTCTCACGGTTAACTCACAATAACTACTTTTATGTTCAAAATTTCGAAAATTCGGGAAAAGTTTCGCAAATCACTGAATTCCACGCGGACGAAGCCGTTGTTGGCACACCTAGTTAAAAAAAATCATAATAAAACGAATATAATGAATGTTATAAATTTATGGGTAATATTATATAACATTATTGTACTGAAAGAATTATAAATATTTCATATTAGAATAATTAAGATCTATTTTGACTTCAGGAATGTATATTAATGACAATAAAATACTTTTTAAAATTGGTTTTCTCAGAATTAGCATATTATACAGCCGCTCCGCATGAAGTCGATGCCGCGCATAGTTTAAAAAAACGCATTAAAAGTAAGAGGGGCTCAGTAGATAAGGTAGAATTGGCATTTCGTAGTTGCTATTTATAAATTCGTTGATTATTAAAATACTCCAGCTTTTATGGTAGCAAAAAATGAATAGAATGTACAGGTAATCAACTTTCACTCGTATCCTATTGCGCATGAGCACTGTGACAGAATAATGGCCCCATTCAAGAGAAAGTAACTCGATTAGCGGCTCTGGGAAATGGTTTAGAATAAAACATAAACGGTGTTAAGGATATTATAGGGCAAAACTCGAACATAATAATAATAATATTGGTGTCTAAGGAAGAGCAACATGCAAGTCACGTTATTGCAAATTTCCCATCTCAAATAGACTTATGTCATGAAATAGAAAATTCTATAAGTTCTCAAAAACAAACACTGATACAAAACTCACGCACACAGTAACACGTAATCTGAATCTAGATTCAGGTGGAGGACATTGTACTTCACTGAACACACGTGGCTTAGCGTGACTACAACGGTATACAGTATATTCCATATAAACCGTTATAGCGATTATTATCGGAATCAGAATTAAATTAAAAATAAAAAGTATAATATTTGTTATTAAATATCTATTTTAGACTATTTTTTTCCTTAGCACAAGAGTAACAATGAATTCGCTAGTTTTTTTCTATTAGCCATGAAACAACGAGCTAAAATCGTTCTAAATCAAGACATCATTTTCTTTTGATTGATATGAAAAATTTTACGACTCTCGCCTGCCGTCCAATTCAAAATCCATCAAGTTTATGTTATAAACTAGTGTTATTGTAGCGTAAATTTATCTGTGTACGTTTATTTGAGAGCATCTCATCGTAAGATATCTTCAATGTCTATGGGTCGTCTAGTTGCAAAGTATTTCCCTGTTTTTTTAATATATTAGCATTTACGCCATTCGCGTTTGCTATCCTAAAGTTTATATTTACGTTACTAAAATACGTGTTTCATACGTGTTATTATTTATGGTTAAGTTGTTGTTACTTGTTAACTACTATCATAGTTGTATTCGTTTTTAAGTTTAGCATAAGTTTATTCTTCACACGAAAGAAAACCACTTTCACTTGCAAGTCCTGATTTCTCGATCTTAAATTAACCGCAACTTTAGTTTTATATAACAACTAGTAGGGCGTAGTTTACCGATCGTATTAATAGGTACTTAACACAGTAAAAAATCCGTGCTTACATTTCTTTTTTCTTATGTTCGTTTTTTTTGTTTGCCTGACAATATAAAGTTTAATTACAAAAACTGATTATTTATTTTTCTTGTAATAAATCCGTCCATACTCATATAGATCATTAATAATTAAAAATAAAAAGGCGAAACAAATTTACTAATAATGTTATTCTATTGTTAGGTCCGCGGAATGGGTAAAGAATAACAACTTCTAGAGACATTCTAGTAAATCTACTTAATTATTTATAAGTTATATTACGTATAGAAATATGAACGTGAGATTAAAACCTGATTCTTAGTCGGTCTATTCACTTACACATGCCTTTCATATAGCAAAAAATTTAACGATATATTTTAAATTATAAATTATAGTATGAGGAATCTGTTACGGTTGACGCAATGTCAACTTAATAATGCATATACATGCGATATAAACGTGCTTTGAACCGGATTCGACCGATTTAATATACGAAATGTTCTGTAATGTCACGCGTGGCCTTCAAAACGATAGTGGCTGAAGCATTAAATTGTGCTGTCTAGCTACTTTTGCAATCTAATACTTTATTATATTATATTAAATTTATATTCTAGAAGCCTCTAATTAATAAAATATGTTGATACGTCGTTTAGATATAAATTATTTCAAGTGGAAAGTCAAAACATTATCTTACTATTACTATATTCAAGTAGTAAGTCGAATAATTAAAATTATATGAGAAGGGATGAAAATCATGAGAACTTTTGATAATTACGTGGTTAATATATTGAAACAAACTGTTTTAGAACACGGAAAAAGATTATATTTCATGGCGTAGTTTTTAGAGAATACAGATAAAAAATGGAAGAAGGGTTACATCCGTTATAGACTAACAAAGTAACAAAATGCAGAAACAAATACAGACTATACAATAGCATTATGACAGATAATGATGCGCTCTTAATTACCAACAAGAAAAAAACGAGTGTTAAATATGAATGTGGATGGATAAGTCCTAAAAATTGGATAAGTCCTAAAGGATTGTGTGAAGTATGACATGCATATAAAAGTAGTAATGCCTGAGTTGACGAATGATAGGAGAGAATGGAAGAGAAAAACATGTTGTGCCGACCCTACTTATAAATGCAGGAGAATGATGTTAATCAATTATATGTCACTACCTTTTCTTTATAGCAAGCCTTAAAAATAACGTTTAATTCTATAAATGTATATTATGTATATGAGGACCTAAAATGCATGCATTTTTTTTATTATTTTTAGATTGACTTTTGTAAAGTTTGGTGGCGACCGGAGCGTTATTTGAACTGTAATTAATATATCTTTAAATTAAGGCTGGTGAAGCGAGCTGGGTATCCTAATGTTATGATAAATTGTATATATTAATAGGTATGCGATAAACTGATAGTATTATAAAGATTTATATCAATAATTAAATACATTCTTAAAGTTCATAATGAATTTGGAAATAAATATGTAGAAATATTTACAAACTCACTATCTTTATCAAATTGGACAGGTTGTCTTGATTAATGTAAACCGAGACCACAGTATCATCTTTCAACATAATGATAGAATAAAGTGCTATGTTTTATACAAATCAAACCTAATACTAACAAAGCATTTTATGACAAATTACTTAAATATAGAATTTGTTTGGAACGTGCAAAATAATTGTGATTAACCGAATTAGTTGCGTGCATACTTTTTGTGACAATGACCTATAATAATATTACGTTCTGTTAAATTGACGCGTAGTGTGGTATCCGGCTAAGTAGAATGGACCACCCCCATTTCTTACCGAGGTATTGTTAAAAGCCACTAAGGTAAGATGACGCGCCGTGTGGTATCCGGCTGTGTAGAATAGACAAACCTTATTTCTTACCGAAGTGTCGTAAAAGTTGGCTGAGGTAAGTTGACGTCAGGCAGGTGTAAAAAACTGGCCACATCATGTAACAATTTGTTTAAAAGATGTTGTGCCTACCCCACTAAGAGTGGGATAAGAGCAAGAGAATGATACATACGTCCTGTTTTTTACAAGTTATATGCATAAAATCGTAATTTTGCCCTCGAATATGTCTATATGGTTTTCAGCAACGATGTATAAACGAAGGTATAAAAGTTAATGTCATTTAATAGCTATCACCTACATATTATATTCACACCAAAAGCATCAAATCATGCTTCCGTTCAGAAGAAAAAAAATCAGACAAATATACTTTCGCATTTATAATGTTGATATATTTTATAACTTATATCTACATATTTGGCACTTAAATGTTGCTTATCTTATATTTAAATAAGTTCGCAATCATGATATTAAATAAATTTTCTAAAATTGCTCGAAGATTCCAATTAACCTGTATTTTTTACTAAATTGATATTCCTTCTTTATATAAATTGAATAGCCGAAGTGTTTATACTTTGTAAGTTCACTTCCTGATATTGCTAGATTGATTCGCAATTTCCTGATCCTGTCAAGGAAGTCTTGAAAGCATTAAATCAATACACGGACCAGTAATTGAAATTCATGCAAATTAATTAATACAAGTTGAAATTCAACTCCAATATTAAAATATAAAGCGCAACAAAAGCGCTTGAATCGATATAGCTGCTTTATAAAAGGTATAACTGCATTGTCAGTATTGCGGCGATTCCACTGAGCCTTTTGTGGAAAAAGGTTACACGTGGAATTGTTAAAATGTCAGTGTAGCATATTTAGTTGCTAGACGGCGCCAGCGATAGGTATGCGTATATATGGTGGCAAGTGATCTCCGTATTATTCCTATCCTAAAAGGATAAAAAAAAAATACGTATAGTTAGATAAATGATGTAAATACAAATGTACTTTATTAATGCTAACGTCCTGCTTATATCCCTCTGGGCCACATCATTATTTGAGACAAAGATTGGAGCTCGACACCGCACCGCAGATCGGATTCCAGGATTACGCATATACCAGGAATTCTCCATAGATTTACACAAGACGCTTTCATTTCATTTTAAAGCGCTTGATGAGTTGTAAATTTCAATCTAGCATTCAAATTTTCATACAAACTTAAAGGTTTCTCCCGAAATTGAAACCGCACAAGGTCCGGTAAGGGTCACAACTGTGCTGTAACCGTTCAGATATCACATTATATTACGACTAAAAAATATAATGATTTGTAAGACTTTTCCTTTTATATTTCATCATTTGACCAAACAGGTCTATATATAATTATGTTCTATTAAAATTATGTGAAATTTCATCTGATGATAATATTATTACTGGTGACAAATTAAACATTGTAGTTTCCAAAAATGTAACAGGCTACACGCTTTACGCAAATATCAGTCGATTTAATGTATAGAAAATATATTATAAATTTATTAATCACTAATCATAGAATAAACCGTTTCGGTTGCATAAAATTTCCACGTGAAATCTAGTAGTAGAATAATAAATTAAATTTACCCAAAAGAATATTCAATACTTGTCAACTAAACGATCGCACTAACGCACAGCAGAAGTCGTGAAACGTGTTACTTTCCAACCAAATATGTAACATCAGGGGTGTCAAATTCAAAACTAACTTGGGCCTAATAAATAATGCACTTTACAAGCAATACAACAGAACTAACTACTTTTTTATAATCCGCACGGGTTAAGTGAACGCATGCAAAGCCAATGTGTATGAAGCAGGCAAAATCTACGCACCTTATACATGCAGGACCAGTCACCACATGCACCCCAAGGCGCAATTCACCAGCAACAACACACACAAAAGCAGCACACACACCCACCACCACAATCTCGACGATCGTTTCGCCCCGAAACCGAAGCATCATCAGGAGGATAGGCTCCACGACAAAAATCGTACTGTACGTAAAATGCACTTTAATAAACATATATAAAGCTGAATTATTATTTGCCTTCTAATACTTGACATACTATCTTTCCTATTTCGGGCTAAATTTTATTGGTCGAAACTACTTTCAAAAATGACCCAACATGAGCTTCATTGTTTCTGTCCGTGTAGTTTATAAATAAAATATATTATAATTTAATATGCTGATTTCTTTCTAATTCACATTTTGAAAAGCTTTATTTATTTGAAGTCAGATTTTACCCACTTCCCGGTGTCCTATTTTGCTGAAATCTTACATACTGGTCCAATTTCGATGACAATGCATGTTTAAGATAACCATAGCCTGATAGCCACTACAACAGTTACCAGTAGGGATATGAAGTTTTGTTACAAGCTACTTAACTTGAATTGGTTATTTTTACTTCGCGTCGGATATATTGCGCCGCAATAATTTACATCTCTGGCCGCGAGTTTGACACCCCTGAAAAACGAGTACATGCTTATTATACTTCATTCGAATTCAATAATAATGTAAACGCATTACAAATGCAGAGTAATTCAATATAGTTATGCAACTTTAAGTTATGTTACGTCAGTAACAATAAAATCTGTAACTATTACATAAATATGAGATTGTATTATAGTTTAAGTTTGCAGTTAATGCAATTTTATAAATCTAGGCAGAGATTCTTAGAATTTATACGATGGTTTAGTGCGGAGATTCCCAAACTTTTTTCTATTGTAAACCCCTTGTCACGTTTTTCAGTTTTAGATAGACCCCTTGCTACTTACCTAGAAAAACTTAAATTTCTAACAATATTGAAGTATTATAGGTACTTAGGTGTGAAAAAGTAAAAAAAAACAACAATAACATTTTACACATTTATCAATTAAATTTATTTAGCAAAAAAATATGTCAAATAAGCAATGTCTGTTTTCTCATCTATTAATTTCCTTTCAAATTTACATCTTTACTATCGACAAACTAATCGAGATAAAAAATCTTGATAGGCATAAACCTTCTTGCCATTGACCCTCATTTTCATTTCATAGACCCCCAATTTTGTTTTCGCCCACGTGGGCGACGAAGAACAGCAAGGGGTCTGTAGATGTAGACCCCTTGCTGTTCTTCGTCGACCCTTAGGGGTCGATATAGACCACTTTGGGAATCATTGGTGTAGTGTAATAAATTAGGATAGTAAATTTATTCTAATTTGCCTTCTTGGATAGTATCACATGCTTTCATCATGCTTAAAGCGATAATCCATACTTACTAACATTATAAATGCAATTTCTTTCTGTTTGTTAGTTTTTTTTAATAATTAAAACGTATCAAGCTACCATATTAAATAAGTCGTTTTGACCTGGGGAATAGGATCAAATCAAATAGATTTCAATTTTTACTTTTGAAGGTAAATTTAACATTTAGGTTAACGCGCTAAGTCGAGTATACAACTTGTGTTAAATTTTTATCTATACTTAAACTTACCCAGCCACATTGTCTTCACTGGGAGACTTAAAGTCTCCCAGTGAAGACAATGTGGCTGTCTATAAAAGGTTGCGGAATATCTGCAACAGAATGTGTAGGGATGCTAAGCGCCGTCACATTTTCTCTTGTATTGTTAAATTTTCTTCTTCTCAGACCTGGAGACTTTTAAACTCCCTTGGATTGGGGAAGTCATCCGTAAATTCTAATCTTTCCATTGATTTCGATACTCTCAATCAACACTTTTCTTCTTCCCCTATCACAATACCTGATTGTATAAAGCATTTAACTCTTCTAAATTTGGCCTTAGCTGCCCGTCCCAACTGTCCGTCCGTCTTTCTTTTTCCATAATATTGCGGTGGAGGATGTTAGGAAGGGGATTATGGCCGTCTAAAGCTGTGGGTAGTGACTGTATTAGCTGTGACATGCTGCTCCTTACTATCGATGTTATTTCGCCTATCATCACGGATATTTTTAACTTCTCACTATTTTCTAAAAGTTTCCCTTCAGCTTGGAAAATGGCTAATATCTTACCTTTACCTAAGACCCAAAATCCTTCTTCTGTGTCTCAGTATCGACCAATCTCTATGCTTCTTTAATCCTTTCCAATCTGGTTTCCGTCCTTTGCACAGGACAACTACCGCGTTACTAAAATTCACTGATGATATTAGGCTTGCTATGGACAACAAAAAACTCACCGTGCTTATTCTCCTTTACTTTAGCAATGCTTTCAATTCAGTCGACTTTGACGTACTGCTCGGTGTACTCAGTTCTCTTAATATTTCTCCACCTGCAATTGAATGGTTTAAGTCATATCTTCAGGGCCGCCGGCAAAGAGTGTGTTCTAATGATGTTTCCTCTGAGTGGATTGAACTTTGTGCCGGCATACCTCAAGGCGGCGTATTATCGCCTCTATTATTCTCTGTTTTTATAAACGAAATCTCCAATGTAATTACTTCTCACTACCATCTCTTTGCAGATGATTTGCAGCTTTATAGGCACGCTACTGTTACTGACCTTGCTTCTGCAGTGCATGAAATTAACATGGACCTATCACGAATAAAGAACTGGGCTGATTCTCATGGTCTCATTGTTAATCCATCGAAATCGCAAGCTTTAATAATTGGGAGTGGGAGGTTGCGTAGTCTAGTTGACTTAAGCAATCTACCGATGATTAAATACGACGGTACACAAATATGCCTGACAAATCACGTGAAAAATCTTGGACTCATATTTGACTGTAACCTATCATGGTCAGCTCATATTAATGAAGTTAGCAGACGTATGCATTTCTCACTTCACTCATTGAGACGATTGCAGAATTTCCTTCCTCTTAAAACCAAAATCATGTTAGTACATTCTCTTCTGCTTCCTCTCCTCGATTATGCTGACGTGTGCTACTTGGATGCAACTGAGGAGCTAGTCAACAAACTCGAACGTCTTCAAAATTCGTGCATCCGTTTCATTTTTGGACTTCACAAATTTGATCATATATCTCAATTTCGATGCAAACTAAAGTGGCTCCCTATTCGCCTTCGCCGGAATATTCATATCCTCACCACGCTTTTTAAAACTCTTAATAGTTCTTCACCTCTTTATCTTCGTGAGCGCTTTCATGGCTCCCCCTCGTGTAAGACCTGCACGCTCTTGCGTGGCAGTTAAATCATTGGCAGTGCCTTATAAAACTATGTTTTTCTCTAAGTCTTTTACAGTCCTTGCACCCCGTCTTTGGAACTCTTTACCAGATAGCATCTTTAAAGACTCTCTTTCTTTGGACATTTTCAAACTTAGGCTTAAAAGGTAGTGTTGCTTTAGCAACACTACCTTTCCTCGCTGTCATAACTTATATCCATGTAGGTTTATTATATTTTGTATTAGTATTAGTGTATTATCTTGTATTATATATATGTATTCTATTTTATGATTATAAGAAAGTAAGTTTATCCAAATTTAATTTATTGTTTTATAGTGTTTTTAATAATTTATCTTTTACTATTAATGTACCTATACTACGTTTTCACTTACTTTCAAACTACCAAGGGTCGCTGGCAGAGATCTCTTATAGAGATAAGTAATCCTTTGTACTTGTTTTCTTTACCTGTATTTTCTTATATATTTTAATTTTGGTACATAAATAAATAAATAAATAAATAAATAAACCTTGTATCCAAATGCTAGTAAATGAAGTGAAGGACGGTTTTACTTATAAAACCGTCCTTCACTTCATTTCACTTAATTTGTTTTTGAATAAACTTTATAACTGTTGGGATTTAAAAGATTATCTGGATACTGTCAGATAAAACGAGTCTTTGAGCATAAATCACCAAAACATATCTTATCGCTTATCTTAAATATAAAGATTACTTCTTCAATCACGTACTTCTGCCATGATCTCTAAGGTATCTGAATGAAAATCACTGTTTTGTCATGAATACAATAAAAGTATTAGATAAAAGCAATTTTAAATACTGTAAGCTGACTTTCTAATTATGGATTGCTATTAAGATTGTTATAGGTATATATTAGGTGGTATCCACAACATAATTATGTATTAAAATACCCTCAATTATGCACTATACTTTTTGTCTATTGTCGAAGGAAAAGCGGGAAATTATTTTATATTATACGTTGGCTCGGTTTATAAAACTTCAATTGTTCCTTTAATTATAACTTCGATTATATATTTCCAGCGGATTTGCTGTGAAAATGTGTGACAGACGGACAGACTTTGGCATTCATAATATTAGTATGGATATGTATATAGGTATTTTATAGAACTAGTTTTTTAATAATAATGACATCTCAGGTAAAGTAAGGAATTATCCTTACTTTACCTGAGATATGGAATTCTGACAAAAGAAGTAGATATCGCGATGTCACCGGGAATAAATCTATCGATCAAGACCGACGTTTTGTATAAAATATTTGGTCAGAACGCTGTAAACAGTAAACGAGGAGACATTTCTGTGGAATGAAGCATACACTTGGATAAATTAATATTGTGGGCCGCCGCCTACGTTAAGATATCCGCTTAACACTACGTATATTCGGAATAACTTTCAGATTTGTCATTAGCAACATTAGAAAATATATAACAATAACAAGCAGTATACTATAAAGATCTCGGATAGATTTAAATATACATATTACTATCGATACAGAAAATAGGACTTTTATAATATTAAACGTAAAATTACAAAGTTCCTATTTCCTACTTTACTCTGTTTTAAGTGCCCAATCCTTATGTGGCGATGTCAGAAAATTTAAACTGGGAGATATTATGCTTATGAGATACAGTTATAGAGTTGACAACCGTTATCGATACATGAAGAAAAGTAGCACCTTATTTGTCTAATTTCATGTTTTATAGCCTAAGGCGTAAGCTGTTTGACTAAAACGCTAAATAAATTTCCAATGCTCTGGTCGAAAGATATAATCGAATACAACCTCTAAAATCATTGAGCATCCTGATTTGCTCGAACATGGCCTCCATTAGCTTTGTAATATTACAAATTCTTACTTCGTAACTGCGTATGTATTTTTTAACAATATCAACAGAACAGCAATCCATTTCTGTGCAGCATGAACATAATTGCAGAAGAACTATTCATACGAAGGAATATATGCTAGTTGTATTATTATACATTTGTATTTTAATGTCATGGTCAAAGTTATTTAAAAAGGTTTAATTTAAATCAATGAGGACGTTTCGACAGAGCGTTTCATAAATACGGTATGATCTGTCTTATGATTTTTACATAGTTATATAAGGCCCCATTATAATTGTTTATTAAATTGTAATATTACAAAAATTGATAAAACCTTGGTAAGTCAATTATTTCATGAAACAGGTGTTACGAAAAACGATAGTTCCCTACGTGCTTTATCGAATTTCTCAAAATGAATGCCTAAGAATTTTTTATTGTTTTTTGTAGATTCCAACACCAGCATTACTATTTACCGGGGTATATTTATCTTTACAGTAATTCATCATCATTATCCTGCCCTTATCCCACTCTAAGTGGGGTCGGCACATGTTACAACATGTTGTCACATGATTTGGCTACGTATTTTACGACCGGCCGCCAGCCTGACGTCAACTTACCTTAGTCGGCTTTTACGACACCTCGGTAAGAAATGAGGGTGGTCTATTATATGCAGCCGGATACCACACGGCACTATCTTTACAGTAATTATTAAAGTTATTTTATGCATTTAGTATAGTAATTTATAACGACTAATATATACACGTACAATTCTTCCTATTATTTGTTGTATACGCCCCACAATTTTCGTTTTAACCCTATCAGAAAGGCTTTAAAGTACTCCTCAGATCTAATTTTTCGTAGCCCTAGCACATAGCTATACGTTGTTTTTAAGTTAAGTCAGTTTAGTGATTCTGTATGCTTCTAAGTAAGGATTATTGCCAGGATGTGGAGTGCACCGCAAATTGAGGGAGATCATTTATAATAAACATTTTTTAAATTTCGTTTAAGCACACATTCTATTGCATATAAGTTTGAGCTTTAAAACTTTTACCCCACAGAGAGACCGGACTACTTATAATAGTTATATCATCGATGATTTCTGTGCTATATTCATATATTTAAACATTTTTCTCAAATATCAAATTCACACTGAACAGACAGATTAGATTCAAAAAATCGTGATAATATATATTCATATTAATAATAAGCAAAAAAAATCATGACCTTATATTTTATTGTAATTTAACTGACCCAATTAGTTACTTAACTAATTAAAATGAAATTACTATTTGTTGACGTAAAGCTAACATTCAAATTTATTCTTTAAAAAAATATTTACAGCCAATGATATTGTATAATGGAATACAGAAGTTTCCTGACGCATTTATAGGGATAGATTATAATGTATCGGTACTATAGGTAGATAAGTATATTTCCACGTCATTCCCATAATACAAAAAAAAGTAAAAAGTAAAGTAACGACCTGTTACTATGCCCACTGCTGGGCTAAGGCCTCTTCTCTCCGTTTTTAGAGAGAAGGGTTGGAGCTAAGACTTACCACACTGCTCCAATGCGGATTGGTAGGTTACACATATCCCTAGAATTCTCTAGAGATATGCATGTTTCCTCACGATGTTTTCATTCACGGAAAAGCGTGTGATAAATTGCAAGTATCAATTAGACACATAAGTTTTTAATAGAAAAACTCATTGGTGCCTGTCCGGGGTTTGAACATATATCGTCTATAGAGAGTCGCACGGTCTCATCGCTAGGCTATCACAGCTTAATACATAAAAGTAATAATAAAATTATTTTGCTATAATCCGCGATAAAGTAAATAGAAAATATATAAATAATGCTAAATGTATAGTGGACTATCCGTTTTTTCATACCCGATACATGCAGGATTCTTAAAAATACATGCACAAACCACCACCGCCGCTGCCACAATACCCAAGCACCACACACGTTTACTATCACAAACTCAAAAATGGTTTCGCCCCGCAACCTAAGCATCATCAGGAGATAGACTCTACGACAAAATCGCAAAGCCTATTCCCATAGATTGAAATAATTACTAACTACCGTTGATATTAGCATGTCAAGTATGCACAATCCTCTAAATATAAATAAAAGACTATTAACCCTACAGTTGGAGGCCGATGCACTGTATACGCTCTTGAATATTATATATGCTAAAAATTGGTCTTTACTCGTTATTTGGTTGATTTATAGGTATAATTTTATAATCTTTAAAAAAACTTCTTGATTTTATGGAAAATTACCAAACCATATACAGGTAATAAACCGTGAAAACAAAGTAATTTAAGTGTAATTAAAACTCAGTTGTTTAATATTAATAATTGAAACTCGAACTGAAGATTTCTTTCACATTGTTACATAGATTTGTAACTTACATATAATATACTCCTTATTTCTTTCTTTTACTCAATTATAATAAAATAAAATCCTCCAATTTTTTACTATCAAATAACTCAATTTCATAATTAATTATAATAGATCATCATCCTGCCCTTATCCCACTTTGAGTGGATTACAAACATGTTGTCACATTGTTTTGAAATTTAAACTATCGTGAGTAGTATTCATGGTTAATATATAGATACCGGCTATACTCACGTCTAATTTTATCGAATTAGCCCGATTAGTTTCGAACCCATTCAATCAATCCAATGTTGTCACTTGATTTGGCTACGTATTTTACGACCGGCCGCCTGCGTGACGTCAACTTACCTTAGTCGTATTTTTCGACTCGGTAAGAAAGAGGGTGGTCTATTCTACTCAACCGGATACCAAACGATGGGTCAATTTACCTTAGTCGCATTTTACGTTACCTCGGTAAGAAATGTGGGTGGTTTATTCTTTCAGCCGGATACCACACGGCGGGAATTAAGTATAAGAGATATAATTTTTTAATTCTTTAGTAAACCTGCTTTGTAAATGCGAAGACCAACTTCGCATTTACAAGTTTGCAGAATCACCAAATATTTTATATCCAGAGTAAGTTAAGACGATAACCATGGAATAAATAAAAAAAGAAACATACTGAACTGTCAGTATGTTTCTTTATTTATTTATCTATCCCAACCTGACCTTTGTACAACCTGAACATATACCGATATGTTCAGGTTGTACAAAGGTTCCAATATGAACAAACAAACAAACCTTGAACTTCGTTAAAATCTCGGAACATAAACCACGGACAACAAGATGTTTGAATTAATCCAAAATATATTTCCTGTATTTCTACAAATGCAAGAACAATAAAAATACACTATAATGACACAAAATACCTTAAGTATGTATAACGATGTTTGCTTAAGACTTAGGTGAAAATTTACGTGAAACGATTTGCAACTTTTGTCGCAGTAATAAGGTGAAATGAGGCAAACTGCAGCATTGCGTGTTTTGTGTGCTATCGATCTTGTGTTTTCCCTTAGTATTGATTTGTCGGAAACGTATGGATACAACAACCGTGGTTCAATTAGTGCACAATACAAAAGTAATAATAAAATTATTTTGCTATAATCCGCGATACAGTAAATAGAAAATATATATAGTGTTTAATGTATAGTGGACTATCAGTATTTTCATACCCGATACGTGCAGGATTATACCGCATAGAAGTGACCGCACTTCTATGCGGTGCCACATTACAAAGATAATAGATACAAAGCCAGTCTGACCTATTTTGGAACATTGTCAGAACGAATTTCAGCTATATTTAAAACAAAGTCAAATATAAAATTAGGTTTTAAAAGTAATAACTGCTTAAAAAAGATATTATGCAATAATAAAGACAAATTAGAAAGCCCGAAAAAGAGTGGTATTTACAAAATAAAATGTCCTGAATGCAATGATACATATGTGGGTCAGACTGGTCGTAATTTTGAAACCCGTTTTAAAGAACATATGGTCGCTTTCAGGAATAATAAGCCACAAAATTCACATTTCGCTAAACATTTGTTAGAAAGCGGTCATAAAGTTCCTAATGACCATTGTTTCGAAATACTACACACCTGCGAAAAAAGCTTGAAATTAAATATTTTGGAACAATTAGAAATCATTAAGCATAACAATGGCACCCTCATTAATGAGCAGATAAATGTCTCTAGTTCAAGCTTGTTGCACGTGTTCCGAGGTAAAATAAAGGGTGGGGATGAACCAAGTACTATTTAACAACGCTTGTTTGGATAACGCTTAGCTTTGCGATTTTGTCGTGGAGTCTATCTCCTGATGATGCTTCGGTTGCGGGGCGAAACGATTGTTGAGTTTGTGATAGTGAACCTGTGTAGTGCTTGTGTATTGTGGTGGAAGTGGTGGAGGTTTGTGCATGTGTTTTTACGAATCCTGCACGTATCGGGTATAAAAATACTGATAGTCCACTATACATTAAACACTATATATATTTTCTATTTACTGTATCGCGGATTATAGCAAAATAATTTTATTATTACTTTTGTATTATGGATCTCCGCAAAGTAACGCCTAATTCTATAAATTAGTGCACAATAGTCGGTTTAATAACTATCGGTTTACAGCGGTTCACGATATTTCTGCAATGATTCTTTTTATGTATACAAATATAAACTCTTTGCGTCATCATAACAAATTGCGGATTATAAAATATTCTTTAATACATTCAAATTTGCACGAAATATACTATCCTTACATCCCTAATGATCTAGATTAAGCACAATATATAAATTCCATAACTGCTTATAATGTAACCATAACCATAGTAAATCATAATCTTATTCATTTGAGTATAGATTTAATTATAAATCAAATTTTCTATTTTTGGGATTGTGACTATCTTAACATATATACTCTTTCTCTGTTACTACCACGTGGAAGCCCAAGTTAAAAAAAAAAAAACTTTTGTTATTATCAGCCTTAAGAAGGTAGAAAAACATCGTGACGAAATTTTCTAGAGAACTCCTGAGATACACGAGCGTTTGCTAAATATAACACTATTTAAAATTGTTACGTTTTATTCATATTTATTATAATAAATATCTTAAATTTACCTTATTATAATGAAAAATATTTTAATTTTTTATTATTATTGTTACAAACGCAATTTATGCATTATGCAACGCTATGCAATAAGTCTGTTCTTAGATTTAGCTACTTCCATTTACTTGTAGATATTAATAGGAATTTATCTGTTTCAGATGCCCCGAATGATGCGAATTACATGATCGGCGGTGTGGTAATAGCCATGGCCCTAGTGGGGCTCATTATTGTGCTGCTGGCTCTTACTATCAAGTAAGTACCGTTTTCAATAAACAAACACTAAATACAGTCTGCTATAGACTGTATTTAGTTTTTCTATTTATTTCAGTGTTTCCCAACGTGGAGCCCACGCCCCACAGGGAGCAAATTGATTGTTAATTCGAAAATAGACTCGACACCAGTTAAAGTCGCTACGGGCCAATCTAAATGCAATTCTAGATTTCGGTGTCTAATTTATTGCAACAAAATTAATTCTTGTGACTAAAACCTATCATTTAAGTTTTTTCAGTGAATATTTCAATTTTTTAAAATATAATTTTTGTACAGGAGCAAAATAATTGTGCTTGTGTGAAGTTTGGGAAGCACTGGTAAGCACATAGATAACTATAGCTGCGAGGTCAGTTCGAAATTAGTCATATAAAGAATAGTAGTTATGTAATTAAAGTAACGATACAAATTAACTTGATGTTACTATGTATAATCTTAGTTTGTCGAACGAAAATTATTTATTCAAAATTTGATTATTTCATTCAATTCATACAAAATGAATAAATTTCTTAGCATGCATAACTATCGATATATAATGTATAACTTGAAAATTATCCCGAAATAGATTATGATATCGATTTGTCGACGCTAATAAATACTTCTGCGTTGTTTCGCTCAGTGACATTGCGAAAGTAGCTAGGGCTAAAAAGCCAAATAAGTCATTTAGTGATTTTAAATTTGTCTGATTATTATTTAATTTAAAATAAGTATTTGTTTTTTTTATATATTCTCTACTATATATTTAATTTATAACAAAAATGAACAAGTTGTATCTATCTTACGAAATACTAAATTACTTAAAAGTAATATTTGTTAAAAATATCAATGCAATTATGAATTTCATAACAAGAAATATTTATTTAAACACATACTTAAACTTAAAAAAATATTTGATCGTCAATCTGAATAGTTACTTTTTATGATCCTGAATAAAAAATCTGGCGCCTATCTTGAGAACTTAAATCGTACTAAGACTCTAATAAAAATGCGAAGCATCACTTCATTTTTATGTATTATTTTATAACCATATCATTTTATGCGTAGCCATATGTAAAACATTAAACTTTGATATACTCACATCAAATGTTCGTTTTCCGCTAGATAAGCTTATTATGACTTTTGGAGTACACCGATAACCAAGAATCAATCATCTTATACGTAGTTCAGTACAGTAATAAACTAAAAAGCTTTCACATTACATTTTGAGTCGATCAAAGTAAAATTCTTTCAGAGAAGATCAGGGGTTTTTTTAGTCGACAAATTATACGGAACGATATAGTGAAATGTAAAATTTCTTATTAAAGAAAATAATTTTCTATTAAAAAAATTCTTACCGATCATTCAATAACTTTACCACTAAAATAATAAAAAAAGTCCGTCCGTCCCCAAAGTAAGTAACTTAATACTTGTGTTATGGGCGACGGACAACTGGTAGATATACTACATATATAATTTTAAATACATACTTAAATACAAATGTACACCCAGGCTCGAAGAACCAACAAATTCTTTGTAGAAGATGTTGGCCCTCGGCGGGAATCGAACCCGCGACCCGCACAGCTGAAGGCAGCGTTACTGTGAACTGCGTCAACTGGTCAGTCAAATGTCATCTTTATGTGTAACTAAAGGAGAAACAACTTATTTAAGTTATTAGAAAGATCAATTCATTGTTTATACTACTTGTAATTTAATGTAATGTAAATTTAAAATTTTAGTACACATAAATTTAATTAATAATTATGCATCTTTTTTACTACTTCATAAATATACATCAGTTAATCTCTTATTTCCAAAATTTTGTCTGCTGTATGTAAAGAATTAAATACCTAACGTTGTGAGTAATAAAGTATAATATAAAAACTTTGCTTTAGTTTTTATTTGCATTAAAATTGGCACACGTGCTTTTACATAAATCAATTCGGTTATTTCGATTCGTAGTTAAAAAGTCCGTTATTGTAACGTTATTTCATTAAAAACATATGCTTACGGGTAGTTAGTGATTCATTCGTACAACTACCTGACATCTGTTCATTGTAGTTTGCTGTGGTCAAAATTGCCTTGCATTTCAAGAAATTTGACGAATCATGAGTTCATAATATAGTCACCCATTATATTTAACATTGCGTAATATAAATTTACTCTCCAATATTATATCCTACTAAAAGATCAAGTTCAGAATTATTTCTGAAAACTCATCCAGTAAAAGATATATGGTGTGTTTATTAACTGAATTTAGATTTTTTTTTGTTGAAAACTCTAAGTAGATCACATAACGCTGTTCTGCTTCTATAAGATTATTAACCACAAATAAATAACAGCTTGCCTTGTCGAAACCAGTACGAAATGTCTTTAGTAATGTAGAAAGGATAACCACAATTTTTGATAAGTAAAAAAAGTACCCGCTTTTTAACCCTCTGTTGGGCCTCCTCTCTCTTTCTTTGAGAATAGGATTAGAGCCCACCGCGCAGCTCCAATGCGGATTGAGGTTACACATATCCCCATTTTTTCCTTCACCGAAGAGCGCGTAATAAATTGCAAATTGCAATTACATTTTTAAAATTAATAATGTTATCTTAATGTAATTGCAAATTACATTTAGATTAAGTAGTTCATTGTTGTCCTTATATATAATGATGTGCATGCTTTGACACCTAAAGGCAGTGCATTTAATGCCTCTTGTGGTTTACTTAGTTTAATTTAATGTTTTAATGTAACTGCCACTAGTTGTTCCTAAATAAATAAATAAATAAACAGAAAAAACGTATGTGGTGCCTGTCCAGGATTAGGACTCGTGACCCCTTCAAAAAAGTCACAAGGGCTCACACAGTTCGGCTGTCACAGTTATTGACAAATAAGAAAATATTTTCACAGAGTATACTTTAAAATATATCTTCAAATATGTAAATTAGATGTAAAAAACCAGAGCATGTACAGCGCAAATTTAATTGTTAGTAAACCTAGCTCAAGGCAAGAGAACGGGCTCGCATGATTGTATCACCAAGGATCCTTAAATTCCTTTCTACTTGAAGTCTTGATTTACCGTCTTTAGTTATTTTTGTTGCTAATCAGTCCACGTCCATTATACGATTAATTCATTTGCGAATTCCCGTTCTAGAAATACAATTAACACATATTATGATACAAAACAAAATCCCAAAAAGTGGTGTCTGTATGTGGTCGATTTTCTCAAAATGTACTGAACGGACTTGTGTACGGTTTTATTTATTTATTTATTATAACAAGCCAATAGCATTTTACAAAAATACTTATAAGCATAAATCATGTTCTAAACACTTTAGCATAAATCATTTTCTAAACACTTTTTTAAGGCGAGTATAGTTTTTACTAAAAATTAGTGCTTGAGTTGAGTGATGGTTTATAGTACATTCTCTGGAAAGGGCAAAACTGATTTAGATTAGACTTTCTCTGGAAGATAGAGGAGCTTGCAAAGCAACATATAGGCTACTTTTTGTCCTAGAATTCCCGTAGTTTCGGGATTTACATGGAATAAACGGCGAAGCCACGGGCAGCTAGTACTTAAATAATGAATTTGCACGTGCTGTTCTGAAAGCGCACGTGTTTCTTTAAGTAACAAAAAGCATATGATTTACATTAATTTATGTCTTGACTATCATACAGATAACAAAAGTTTTTGTGTCAGTTCATTGGGATTTCTACACAATTCTTATTTAAAAATATAAAAATAAATATGGAATATTTTATACACTGTAGGGTATACGGGTTGAGATGTGTGTATCAGGCCATGGTTCAGGCACCAAATAGTTTATCTATTAAAACTTATGCGCCTAATTGATTGCATTGCATTTAATCATGCGCTCTTCGGTGAAGAAACCTGCATTTCTTAAGACAGTCTTGGATTATGTGATAAATTGCAAATATTAATTATGCACACAAGTTTTTAACAGAAAAACGCATTGGTTTCTGCCCAAGAGAAACCCTGACCTCTTGGAACGAGTCACACGAGTATCATCGCTTATAATAACCCGGTAAAACACAAATATTGCAAAAATAATGCTTTATGAACATTAAAACATTTTCGATTTTCAAATCATTATTATATTTTAATAAATATTAATAGGGTTTGCGTTCTGTTACTATACATGCTAAAAGCAAAAAGCAAACCCTCCGCGTTCATTCGTCTCAATGGGCAGTCGATACGTGAGATATTATATTATATGCGAGGGTAGATGAATATTCGATACACTGATTCGTTTCAGTGCGAGCGATTAGTTGAACGTGGTAACGTAACTTGATAAGTCTAGTAACGTCATTATTACGCGTTTCAAATTTAACTCTTGAATCTGTGTACAGTAAATATCTGACGTAATCAGAAATTTGTTTTCTTCTAGTATATTCTTGTAGTGATATAGTGAGACGTTATTATAGAAATACATACAATGTTAATAATTTGTATTATAAAACGTTCATTCCGACGAGCGCTGCGTAAAGTGTAAGTATTTATATTAAATTATATCGTTTAAGCAACTTTAATTTTTCTATTATTATAATATGTGTCCAATTTTTAACAACGAAGTACTTGAAGGTATTTCATGTTTCCATCCATTTTCAAAAATTAAAATGAATATATTAATTTTAAAAGTAAATTTAGATGTTTATATTTTAATTTTGAGATTTCTCGTAAAAATAATGTACCAGATTTTATGCTTACGTTAAATTTTATCGTCTTACTGGATTTTTAATTTAAACATCTTTTTAAGTCTTTTAAACTTGCCTTGTCATCGCTAGGATAAAATATATTCATAACCTCGCACAACACTGTTATCGGATCTTTTTGAACGATACGACAAAAAAGTGGTGTTTACTAAATAAAAAGCTGATTATCGTGAAATTTGAGTTAATGGACTTCCTAACGAACACTTGCATGTGCTCTTTTTTAAAAAATTCAACCTTGAACATGAATAAATATTTGTGTAAATTTCAAGTAACAAGTTCGTTAACAGCGCCATCCGTTGGAATTTTTTTCTATCGAATAAGGAATTATTGGCCACATCGCAGCTATGGTAGTTGTATGTTCGGTCAAACATAGCAGTGGTCTTAAATTTGTTGGCAAATACAATTTAACACTTACGTAGCCAAGTATAGCCCTGTAAGTAAGTACTCTTAGCATGTAAGATAATTATTAGAGGTTTGAGGTAGATTCATGAACAAATTGTTTTTGCCAAACACCAGTAATTTATAATGAACAAGATGGACAAGTACTACGATGACTACAAGTCGTCACGTAATCATTATGTTAAGATACTAATGATATCTGGTAAAATTATTTTAAATTAAAATTATTGTCTAATTGAAATCAATTAATATCAATATATTTATTTGCTATATTCTGGTAAAGAAAATATCAGTAGCAATTCTTCACAAGTATTTTTTTTTATTGCGTTTATCAAAGTACCCTTTAATGGTGTTCGGAGATCGTTATTCTTCTTTTAGAAGGGATTAATACTCTTAGATCTTGGTTAACTGTTAAAATTAGCCATTTTTTATTTTATTCAAAACAAATAAAATAAAAATAGACAATTCCTCACTTTTATAGATAATTTTCTTCTTATAATCTCTGCTACCTACGAATTAATCGAAATAACAATAATAATTATCATAAGAGACGTAATTGTTTTATTTTATATTTTAGAAATACTGAGTTGTGTATTCATTTTAATATGATATTATAAAAATTCGAGTACTTTTTTAATTTTTTTAAAAGCGTAATTTATAGAAGTGATTTATATCAAAGTATTTTTTTACACGGTTTTACTTATACAATTTATTTCATTCATATCCATTTATCGTCTGATATTTGTATCATCGAAATTTATAGTTATATTGAAAGACAAAAAAAAGTAAAATACAAAATAATAAAAGGTTTATGGTATTAATATGGAAATATACTTGCATATTTTAAACACAGTCTGATATGCAATCAATAGATATCAAACGACCTACTAGATAACAAACAACACTTCCTCGTGTTACAATTAAAAAATCAATAACAGAACTATAAAAATTTTGTAGGTATATACGAATGACAATCTTACATCCATGAATAAATATTAACTACCTAGACACAAGAATGTTTAGAAGATTCCATATATGTAATTATTTTTGTTGGGTTTTGTATTCGTTTTTCATAACATATATTAAATATTAAGCACGTGATATGTTGATTTAGAATAAAATTTATCAAATAGTTTATGTTGTAGTAATTTTTTTGCTGTGTATTTAGCATAGATTTATTATACTTGATTATTTAGTATATGCTTGTAAGTGAGATCGTCGCAACATATAATAAGGAGGAAAAATGAAACTCATATATTTATCTTTGTCTCGTCACACATAAAAAATCATCATCATCCTCCTTGCCCTTATCCCACACTAAGTGGGGTCGGCATAACATGTTACAAACATGTTATCACATGATTTGGCTACGTATTTTGCGACCGGCCGCCTGCCTAATTTCAACTTTGTCGTATTTTGCAACCCCTCGAAAGAGGTAAGAAAGAGGGTTATCTATTCTACACAGCCGGATACTATTCCGTGGGTCAACTAAGGTAAGTCGCCTTTTACGACACTTCGTCGTCACACATAAATAAGAGAAACAGGTCTCATTTGCTTTTTATTTTTCATGGACATATTTTAAGGTAGCTTCCCTATTCTAGTATAATAACTCTATGGGCTATAATAATTTAGTCCTCTTTGCATTATAAAACTTAAAACACTTTTGAAATGAAGGTATTTTAAAGTTTGTGTTGTTCATTATACAGTAACGCTATGTAAATGGACCTTGTATTAAAATAATCAATATTCGCTTGATAATTGTCAAAGCAAGTTAAAACAATTGTTATATATTTATTAGTATTGATAATTTAATATCTTGTACGTACCGACTGAAGATTCCAAAATTCGAATGAATTATTCTTTGCAAGCAGATTATAGATCGATTCGTGCGAACAAACACAGACTGGATGTGGTTCAGTCGGAAATAATATGTATATTGTATCATAGTATAAAATTACTATACTAAAGTAGTGAAGCCAGTCTAAAATGTGCCGTATTAAAATAAAGAGAAATAAAAAGAAAGCAAAATAGGCTTTATCACTCAATTTTTTTATGTGTGATTTGTCAGATATGAAAAGCCTGCATTTGGCTCCCCGACTCTAGTATAATAACTCTATAAATAATATTTCATAGGCAACTTAATTTATGTATAGTACGCGGCAATAAATAATGCGCATAGAGGCTTAGAGAGAGAGAAATCGGCTAGATTCTGCTTCATAGAGCATTGTCTCTGTCGCATAGACTGACGAACCCGTGTAAAACGTCATATACTAACTGAGTGACAGTGACAGCGCCCTACGAAACCGAACTGGCTGGCTGTTTCGTTCTAAACATCGATTTGCATTATTTAATGCCGGGTACTATACATTAGTTTACCATTTCAAGCAATTCTACAAAAATTCTTTGTAAATCTTGGTTTAATCAATACGACCTAATAAAAAGTTGTTATATTTTTAACTCTCGCGTTTCTATTGTCATCAAGGACTTAAAGTTCTCATGGCTGTAATGAATCCATTTAAAAAATATCTGTTGATAACACGGATGTCAGTACATTAGGAGCAATTAAAGCATTTTATACAACAATACACCACCAAGGCCTGCCGGGTTCGCTTGGACGAGAGCCAATTTTTCTCATCTGGACATTGTAGTTTAGCGCTAATCGTTTTGTATTTTCACGTTTGCATTTTAGTTGGCTGTTTTAAATAGCAAACCATACAACGGTATCCCTGAACGTCGTGGCAAACTTAGATTATATTATATAGCTAGCTGTACCTGCGGCATCACCCGCGTATCATCACCAGTGTGTCAGGAAAATTTTGATCTTTATTAAACGTTAAAGCAAACAAACGCCTTTATTTAGATAAAGATTTATACAGAACAGAAGAAAAGAGTTGTGAAAATAACGTAATACTTTTAATTGAAATGTTGAACATAAAGTAGTTATTGTCAGTTAACCATAAAAGATAGAGACATGCTGTCGTGGACTTTTTTGTAGTATTTTTGGTAGATCTACAATTCTGTACTTTACTTTACTGAATCTCTGTTGATTTAAGCGGCGGGCGGGGGTCCTCTTCAACACAATTTACATAAATCGTAATGTAAAAGTAAAAAAAAGAGTAAATCGACCACATACATACAAACAGCCATTAAGGACTTTGTTTTATAAAAGTAATAGATAGATAGAGACGAGTTCGATAGCAACAGGTTATATGGCTTTCTCGCTTGTAAGACAATTATCTTATGATACGGTTATTTCCTGACTAAAGTGTACGTCTTGGGAAAAAATATTTAAAAAATAATTCCACACAAGTAAATAATTTAGTATTCTTACTGAGTGGTGTAAGGTTCCGGAAAAGATTCGATTATTTTGTGATTTAATGTACAACATTTTGACAGAGGTCGAACTATAATATTATATTAAATTAAAGGCCTTTGAACTGTAATGATCTTTACTTATATACTCGATGTCTGGAGTACATTGATTGTGATATTTTTTTATATTGACATAGTCTCACCTGGTTAACTGCTTATACGACAAAAGGCGGTATTTGAGCGTTGTGTGAGTTCTCAAAACCATTTTAGTGAGTTCCATCCCCTTTTTTTAATCTGTCCAGTTCTGGCTCTTCGTCGACAGAGGTACAGTCAATTAGATAATCATTTTTAACTGTAGTTCTTGATCTTAATGGGAATAATTTTATACTTATTTATTTAATATAACAAATTAAAAAAAGGTGTAACGGTAGTGTGAAAGTCGAGCCACTGATAAGGTAAACCGTTTGAGACATAATAGAATAATGTATGATGAAAATATTCAATTTTTATAGGGCTACAGGAAAGGAAAGAAGTTGTTGGTGCCATTTATCCGTATAGATCATTAAGGTTTATACTGTAAACAAAATAAATTCTATATTATACCTTTAAAATATTTAGTTACAAGGACCTTTAGGCACTTCCTTACACCCGCAGGGAATCTTAAATGTTAATTTTAATACACTTCCGGCAAGTTCGGAAACAAACGACGACCTCTATTCACAATCTGTTATGGAATTTATTGTTATGTTCAGTGGTTTTTCTTCATTCGACTTATTTACAAACTTAAGACGGCCGCTGATTTTATTACATTGTTTTTTATTGCTGTCGCGTAAAACTGTATTTATTTTGGCCAACAAAATATACAGTTCGACATTAGTGTTAAAGTATCTTCAAGTTTTTTCTTTTTTCTACTTCCAAAAGAAAAATGGGGTTTATTTATTGTAAAATATGTAAAATTAAACAGGGCTTACCGGTTCAATTTTACCAGAATTTAAAAATATTGTTCCAGTGGTTTAGTCGTAAAAGCGTAACAGACAGACAGACTTTTATATGACATATGACATGAACATATTGTCAAATGATTCGGCACCATATTTTACGACCGGCCGCCTGCCTGACGTCAACTTACCTTAGTCGCTTTTTACGACACCTCGGTAAGAAAGAGGGTGGTCTATTCTACTCAGCTGGATACCACACGGCGGGTCGACTTACCTTAGTCGCATTTTACGACACCTCGGTAAGAAAACAGGGCGGTCTATTCTACTCATCCGGATACCACACGGCGGGTCGACTTACCTTAGTCACCTTTTACGACACCTCGGTAATAAACAAGGGTGGTCTATTCTACTCAGCCTGATACCACACGGCTACCTTTCATATTTATTATATTAGTATCAATTATCACCATTATTACGTATTAAGTGTGTAAAATAAGTTGTAATAATAGTCATTTTTAATGTAGACGGATATGTGATTAACGGAAGGCCTAACAAGATTTATCTAGTACATATAAAAGGAGTAGCGCCAGAGTTGATATGATAGGAAAACATGTAGAGAAAAACATGTTGTGCCGACACTACTTAGAGTGGGATAAGGGCAGGAGAATGACACAGAAAAAAAGATACGGAAATCGTACGTCGGCATATCGTTCCTAGTTTGTAGTTTATTAACTATAGATCGGTGAAGCATTTGTTATAGGTATAACTAAAGACCGAATGCAAATACATTCAATATTATTTACAAAATATCGTTAAGGCGAGCTGTGGTAATTTTTGCGGTAACTCTTCATTGCCAGTTATCTAATCGATATATGATGGTAGTTCCACGTGAATACCTATATTAGGCATATTCAGGGTTTTGACGTCATAGCCATCGTAAAAGTAGAAGGCTATCTTTCAAACTTGTTAATTATATTATAAATTATTTTCTGTATGTATTACATAAATATCAATGGCTGCCGTCCAAATTTATCTTTGTAATACGTCTATTATGAAATCTCATAAAAGTGAAGTATTCTTCAATTTTTAATTAACTTTGTTGATTGTAAATTGTTAAACAAATGTTTACTGAAACTTCCCGACGTAAAAAGAACTCTTTTTTAAAAAAGAAAGAAAACATTACATGAATTTTAAGTAGCTCTGAACTCATACATTAAAAATTACTGCAGTTGCAAAATTTGAGCCTATAAAAAGAGAATTCCCTAACGGTACTCACTAACTAACTTTTGTGGTGATGACAATTAATAAGGAAACAACTCACGTTTGAAGTTGCTAAAAGTGTGCATGACAATTCCTTTGGACCAATTTGAAAATATAAAAACTTTCTGGGTCACTAGGTCTGTGTTTCATGGAAAATTGATAATTAGTTACTGCGAAGATATGGCACCGTTACATAAAATTGTTCAAAATGCTGCAGGCTTACCATGAACTCTTATTGCGACTCAATTGAAGACGTAAACGACGACCGCGAACCGTTTTCTTTTCGGACCATGAAGTGTGAATTGCATTGGGGTCGTAATGTTTGAAAAAGATAACGTTATATGAACTATAGATAACTCTGTCTCTTTTACTCACATGTTATTAGGACGAATTCCGAACGCTCATTCGGCAACGACTTAAAGTGTGCGTCTTTAAGACGTCATGGTATGAAAAAGCAACACAATTTCGTTTACGTCTTCAATTGAGTCGCAATAAGAGTTCATGGTAGGCCTGCTGTTTTGCTAAATCAATCGTTATCGAAGGGCTTTCGCGGTGCGAGGTCGAGCCCCCATAACATAGCAATAAGGTAACGGGAGAGGTGCGTGTTCAGTCGCCACCCATCGGCGCGGTGAGCGAGGCGTGGTGCCGACGGCAGTCAAATAGTCACCGCAGTCGGCGCGGGCGGTATGAAAACTGCCGGCTGACCGGCAGTCTGCGCCAAATCGCGTCGAGCGCCCCACGTTGGCGCCATTCCGCCCAAGCGAGCTCTGTGTCTGTGTCCGTGCCCGCCTTTCGATGCTCTTCGCTCCAATCGCCTGTGAGGCGATGAAGTGTAAAGAGGAAAACTGCGAAGTCGGTGTGGTGCTGGAGCACAACTCTCTGATCGTACTTTCCGTCAACAAGACTATAGTCTGCCTCTGCGGGAGAAACAAACACAATCCTTTCGAGCGCGGGTAATTCTAAAAATGCTTGACATCACTCGCTCCATTGTATTAGATTAATTATGTATGTAAAGATACACTATAAATTTTAAGTCAATCTCAGACGTTGGAGCCTTGATAACGATTTGTGGTCGTATCAGAATTTCGATTCAACATTATTATCGCAAACGAAAACGTTGCTATATACAGAGAAACTCGTTTTCTGTCATACCACGACAGCTATCAAGGTTGACATCAACCTGGTCAAGGTAAATTCTGGCTCCAAACATATTGCATGTGAATGTTCAAGTTGGATTTATAACAATAAAACTTGAGGTTAGTTTTGAATTGTTTTTACAAGTTGTTTTATAGGTTTGATTTTATATCCGTGATTAATTGTATTTTATCCGACATGCGATTCTATTTAAAACCCGCCACTACTATAGAATGAGTCAATTCGCTGCAAACAAAAAGTGATAGGTATTAAAGAGTTGCAGGAACTGATCGTTGACCGTAAGTTTTGGCAAGGTCGTGACCGTTCGTACGATGCCTTCGAAAATCGGGAACAGGATATATGTATAGATAAACTCTGATTTATAATGTCAGGGTGTAGCAGGTACTTCTGGTCTATCGACCTTTTATATGATATTTACTCATTCAAATTCTATAAGTAAAGTTTATTTTAAGTAGTTGTATAACACAGAAGCCGTTAAGTTTAAAAATGTACTTAATAAAATGGGATCGTTAAACTTACTTTAAAAAAATACTTAGACAGGGGTGGGATATGGAATCCAATTGCATGTGAGCTCATATTCCAGGGATGATACCCAATTTTATGATAGTGATAATACCCAATTTTTTCATATAATGGCGTCTTTCAGAATCATAATATTGGTCTAAGTGCGGTTACACTTACATAATAACTCATTGAGGGCTTTGCAGTTCCGTGTTTTAAAGTATTGAAAAAGTAATAAACAAAAAGTGACGTTAAATTTATAGAAGCTGTTTGGTCACTTTCATAATAACTCCTACAAACTTTTTTATCGAAAGTTTTTATATGTAGCCAGCGTGCATTCGTGTCAGTTGAACTTTCACGATTGGTATATGCAAATCATTTTCTTGGCGTGAGCATTCGAAGTTTTTACGATATGTAATTACGGTTCATACAGCGGGCAGGCTATATACACAGGTGTATGATCAGTTGATGACTTTCTTCCATCGTTTATATAACCGTTGCCGACGTGTTCGTAAACACAGGCGCTTCTCTATAAACAAAACCTTCCAGAGAAACGCCCGGAGAACAAGCGAGGACGAGAGATAAAAGATCTGATTGTGAACAGATGATTTCTATACTATTGTATAACGTATTAAGACAACGGCAAGATTCTTATTTGTATGCATTTAAGACATACAGTTTTACATTAGTTAATTTTAATCGTGTGATTGTCCTTATAGATAACCATATATTCGTATAATAGATAATTTGTGTTGTTGGAAACTTTCCATAAATATGAGCAGTATCTATTATAATAACATAAATATATGCCAATTTCAAATATACTACTTTTAAGTATAATACATAACAGTGAAAAGCATTTTAATTCATGTATATGAGTATAAAGTTAAAAATTCTAGTTAAATAGACTTGTACTGGTCGTACAAGACTATTTAACTAGGCCTTTCCATACTGCATTCTATCATCTTGCTACTTTAACCGTAAAAGAGTATCTCAAGGATCACCAATGGAACCCATATTGTACCCGCTATATGTGAATATAATATATTCCAGAGACGCTAGTTAGGGAGCGCACGTAGCCCTTTACTAGAACACCGCTATAATCAACACGTCGCGTCAACTTCATGTTCTCACTGTCTTCTAAAAAAAGAGTAGACAGCTTTAGACGTCGGTTCCGCTTCGGAATCGATGACTATAATGAATGTGATGACTAATCACGATCATACTACTAGCCTACTAGTACTTACTGCAAGTCGCTTTTTGCTTTGATCAGACTGCAAATTACGTTCCTTAGGATAACATTCCTTTTGCCTTTCAGGCAAACACTATATGCCCCGTTAAATATTCTCAATTCAGAATGTAGCTAATTTGAGCTTCCTTACCGCTCTGAAGATGTACCAAAATGCAAATTAATAAGGATAGAGAGAAATATTATATTCATTATAATGAGGTAACTAAAAAAAACTCAAAAAATACCTTATCCTGTTGTTTAAATCGCTTTAGAAAAACAATACAATACTAATTGCCAATTTTTTTGGACCACTACAAATCAATCTTATCGGTACTTAGCAATTTCATAGAAATGAATGTAAACAGTGCGATTAAATTAAGACAAGATCATAAAATGCCAAAACAAAATCAAATAAAAATTTCATAATAATTCTATATACTTATCATATCTGCAATAATAAGCACTGATATCATTAAGGAAAATTGTCATAAAAACACTTTTCAAATTTAGGCTGACGTTAGTAACATGCATATTTGTTTACAAGATAAACGGCTACATTCACGTCATAAATTTGGGGTCACCAGGAGTGCCTAGTTAGGAGATTTAATGGTGGCATTGCACTGCAGTCATTCTAGATGCATTTGAAAGTAACGGGTTAAATAAAATATGTATTAATTAACGTCATAGGAAAAAATGCTGTGAAAAAAGAGGTTATCAACATCCGTCGTTAGTATAAATTAGGACTGATATCTGATGTTAATATCAAAGTCATGTACAAACAGTTTTATCATCATTGTTGTAAGGTTCATTATTCTTTGTACCAATTAATTGGTTATTGGTTATCGTGCAATATTACGTTCTATTAAATGGCGATTGATCGTAATCAATGCATCCATTACTCTATTTGTCAAGCTCTTACCGTAGATTATATTAAAATGTACCTTTATTAACTTCTATAACAGTTTGACGTCAATTGTTTCCTTACACGGCATTAGCATTAAAGTATTTTTTATTGATTTTAAGAGATAAAAGTTAAAAAGAATGCTTTTAGTATATAAATTTAAAAAACTTTTCCAAACCCATACTTGACAGAATTCCAATACATGTATAAAAATTATGCCTTAATTAAGAGAAAATTTTCAAGTTAAGACTATGATTATTTTATTTTCTTAAATAGTTTAACTTTTAAATAGTCAAATTTATTAACAAGATTTTTGGTCACAAATTAATTTTAATCTAGAAAACTGCCCACAATTTTATTTGGCACTTGATATGTGTTAGTATTAGTTAATAAGCAGGTCTGTTTATTTATTTTGTAAGAGAAGCTACTTGTCATTATCTCAATTGATTTCACTAAGTAAATAAATTAATAAATTTGGCATAAGATAAACTAAGTTTAACTGGGGGTTAACGTTTATTTTTACATATTTGTGTTATTGCATTCGATCAACAGCTAAACGTACTTCGAGGCACATAGAAGTCATTAACAGATTAAACACAATTTTTTTAAAAAGAACAACAAAACTAAAAAAATACTGACCCTCGCAATTTAAAATACTGTTATAAATGTTATTGCAGTATCTTATTATGAATAATATAATAAATACATTGTCGCGAAATTTAAAGGAGATGCCACGGTACCTACATTGACGATATCCTCTAGACGGATCTCAAGGGTAACAGCTTATAATGGCTCAACTACCTGTGTTTTTTTATCCCACATTCGAGTCAAAGCCCCGAAGGCTTAGTTATGTTAGGTGCGGACTAAGGGCAATGCACCTTCCCTGTCTCCCTTGCCCTGTAGCCCTACTTTACCTTTTTAAGTTGAAAGTATTAAACACATACCTCCTCTTTTATACTCATGTACACGTGTTTGTTAGAAAGAGATGCAATATTTGTAACTATTGCGTTTTTATTACCCATAGATAGACACAGCTGTGTGGTAAATGTATACGTTCTGCATTTGTATTTTATGGACTTTGAACTCCGTTGATGGTAGTGAAATTGCGTCTCCCTTGCATTCGTTACTATCAGCGGAATCAATACGGGTCCGTTATCTATGCAATTACCACCAGCAATGGGAGGCGTGTACTCTGTTTACCAATAACTGTTATTACTACATTTCATAGTAACCTCTTATCTATTTGATGTTGTAAACAATTCTGTATTTTTACTATAAATTTAAGCTACTTATTAATAAATATACTATTAATAGATATAATATTAATATACTTATTAATAAATAGGTTAATAAAGATTCAATGCAAGAAAGCTAGATGCTGGTAAAGGATATTCCAATTTTTACTCACAGTCGGCGTCACAGAACAAGTTTATAAATCCCCATATTGTTTAAATTAATTTTATTGTTAAGATATAACTAGCGATAAACCATGGGCTACTCCACTAGGTGCGTCATAACCGTTACAGTAATACAAGAATGACCGACGGTATCGCAATCGTAGTTTTCACAGAAAACAGCCACATCGTCGAGTTCCCCTCCCCTCCCGCGCCCAACAGAAGTGGCGCCGCGTCAGATGCGAACATATAAAAGCCAGACGCGCCCCTCCACTCCAACTCAGACGCATGGAGTACTCCGTAGAGGTCGTTTGGCACGAGCGAGCGCTTTGCTAGGCACCTGCCGGCCTATCTTCACGATAACATTCTAGTCACCGCGCAGCTGAAGCTCGCGTAACGCGGTCTACCGCGCGTTCCTACGAGCAGTGATATGTGCAATAGCTCTTTTTAATACTTATAAAATAATTGTGATAATTTATTTAAATTAGTTATTAGTTGTACGCGTCGATTAGACCGCAAAACGGCTGTGAGTGAAATTGTGAATTGAATATGTTGTGACTGCCCGACTGGAACTACTTACCTGTGATCCAACCCAGTGTGTTTAGTTGTTCTTGCGTTGAAGGACCTTTTGCAACCATGGTTGGGAACAATGGAACTATGATGGCGATTCGTATCGTCCACAGCAAACTGCGCAAGCGCGAGGAACACTCTGCCTCGGTGCATCCAGCCGAAGCAGTGCTCCAGGCCGCTCCGCAATCACCGCCCGAGCCTCTTGCCTTCCGCCAGCAGCCTTTGTGGCAGTTTCCACCACCGCTGCCTCCGCCTTACGTCTACTCTCACGATCAGGTTGGTACTTAACAACTCTCTTTAAAAGCAACCCTAATGTTTAATCTGTGTAGGTCATTTAAAAGAATCTTGAGCAATGCTGCAATCTTGACCCGGTTTTCCATATTGTGTTAGGTTCTAACTTAATATCTATAAATGTATAAATGTAGCTCAGGAAAGTCAATATACAAAGAAACTTGACTGGTCTAAAGCGTGTCCCCACTACAAGAGAGAGTCTGTTTAAGTGACGATACCTAAGTACAAAATAATTCGAAATGTCGTGCCACGCTTACCGAGTAGAAAGCTGTGCAAGGCGAACATGTTGTAACCGTTCGACCTTCTTTCTCAAACGAACAAAGGAGGCTAATGCAGTATTGAGCTCTTAAAATTGCAGTCTCGTAAATGTTTAACCTTAATATCACGGTCTAGTTATTGCTTCCCGAGGTTTACCTACAAAATTGGTCACTCGCTAAACGCGTTTCAGTTGTTTGTAATATGTCTGACTACCTATATAGTGACGGCACCAGGAAGTACAGAATGCTAATGTGTCTTTGAATTCAAGGTTTGCCTTATATTTTTAGCGTCAGAGTTCAAATTGTAACATTAGTTTCTCAGTGTGCTCGAGTAGAAATACATGACAGTGACAAGAATGACATTATATTTCTTGAAAAGGTTGTCTTAAACATAACTATTTTTAAATTACACGGTAATTTGAAACAAACGAGTCGTTTGTAATGCCAAACGGGTACGATAAGTAAAACGACAGTTACAACAGTTCCCGCGTAGTTGTTAGTAATAATATTTAACGTTCGACGAACGGCCTTCTTTCAACGTTTGGATAGCAACTGGCTTAAAATAGCTTAGAGTATTGTGTAACTGGAATCCAGTCAGTGCGAATGCACTTATTGCGTTGAGGACCCATAACGGGAATTCGTATTACATCTAGATTTATATAAAATGTAAAATGCTAATTTCTTTATCTTTACAGGACAACATGATGCAGCCCCTTGGTAATGAGCGAGCAAGTTTTCGCAGTTTACGCAAGAATATTGGCGGTCGCTGGAAGCGACTCGTTAAAAAGAAGCCTGAGCAGGAAGTTTATACGATCCCGCCTGAACTAAAACCTCAACTCAAGCAAATATACGTTTACTAAACTTCCTATTGATGAAGATACAGCATAGAAGCAGGACTCTTCAATGCTAAGTTAAGATTGACTTCAACCTAGAGCTCCATGGTTGTAATAGATAAATCATATCTTATAAATTATCAAACCATATCTGAACTCGAATATCAGCGATCATCTATGTACAGGCCCATTATAACTTTCAACATATCTTTTTGACCAATTATCTCTTATGACCAATATTTAAACTTTCATTCAACACTTTGTGATTTTAAGCCTAGATGTATTATTAAGTATTAGAACACTGAAGTTTGATTGCCGTTCCGATATTGATATTTGAATGTTGAATGAGTGATAGTCAAATGATTAGTATAATTTTTAATTTAAAGTTACGAATGGAATTAGGAAAATGCGGTCGCGCATACTAGTGACGAAAATCCAATAATTATTCTAGAAGCTGATGCTGAAGCCTTGTATGTAATGTTAACTGATTAGGGCATTTTGTAGTTCATTAACTTATTCTAGACAATGATCGTATCTTTAGATATAAATCGATCAAATAGTATCATGAAGCTATACGAATGTAAGCTAACCTAACAACTTATGGAAATGAATGTAAAACCTCATTGTTGGATGCAGTATTTTTATATGAAGCATTTGAGTTGCGAGTGAGACTGATATTGTTCAAATTATTATGTAACGTAACACCTTAAATGTTAACTGATATTTTCAATGTATCCTTTGAATTTTTTCACTGACAATTATGAATGACTTAGTTGTAAAGTTACGTTACTTGCATGCTTTGGTAGTGTAATTTTCAGGTTTTCGCCCGGTCTACTCCTACTGTGATATTAAATTATGAATAAATAATAATTGATAGTAAAATGTTGAGTTTAAAATTCGCCTAGACCTTGTCAATTGCCAGTAGGATAGACCGCCGGTCGAGAATTGTGATAGCTCATATTGAGCCAGGTATTCTGATGAATTAAGTTTGTAGATGTAGGTACAATAAACTCAGCCATGGTAATATATTTTTCGTTAAAATCTATCTGTTGCAAATGATACAATGTTATATAAAGTGTATTTTAAAAGTGTGCAGTTACTTTAATCTATTATTGACATAGATAAAAATAAATTCCATCATGATAATGTTGATTTATTGTTTTAATTTCCACTTTATCTATAATATATCCTAGAATTTTGTGTATTATGAAAAAAATCACGACGTAGGAGATAAAAATTTAATCGAAGAATATGATTTTCTAAATAATTTCAGTTATTAATGGGAGTGACTAATAGTGTTTTTGGTATCTCTCAATTAGTACTTTTCTCACTTCAGCGTCAATCTCTTCACACACACTTGGCACACGTTCCTGTTTCTGCCTAATTTCGGAAAACGATGTCAAACCATTATTCTTTTATTCCTTTACCATAGAGTTGATTGAATAATGTCTGTGACCCACAATGTTTTTCATACTTTAAACTATATAATAAAAAAAACACACTTCTGTCGAAGATGTCACTTACACCTAGATTACCGTAAATATGTGTGAAACGAACTGTCTAAAAGACCTAATAGCTCCACCAGATATCAAAAAATCCTTAGTCCGTAAGGTTCTTCATATCACTTAAATGTGACTTGTTTTATTTATAAATTAGTCCTTTTACATTTTGCCGTAATATGCTTTATTGGTTAGAACCTTGATCTCCCTTCAAGCGGTACATGCTCCGGCAATTGGTGATTTTATTTTGCAATGAGAGCTTTCTGAGAAGTATATTGATGATACCAAGGGATTATCGGTAGCGTTACCAATATTGTCATAATAACAGTCAGAACTGTTCTCTGTCTACATAAATTTAATATTTTATATTTCTAAAGCATGAACGTGTGGTCTGAAAATTAGTATGTTTGGCACGTTTTTTGTATATTTCGTATATCAATAACGGTAAGGATTGTTCAAGATGCAGACACCTACTTAATGTAGTGTATTAACTACGATAAATTGCAATAGAACGTAAGGTAAGATTTTTATATTATCTGTACTAAAATAATTGAAGAGAAATGATAAATCGATTTCCAAGATTCTTCTCTACATATCACCAAGTCCACCATCGAGTCTGTTTGTTTATTCGAAATAAACTTATAAACTGCTGTACGCATGAGCTCCATCCTCCAACGGCAGGTGATTCATAAGGAAAGTTAAGGTAAAACTTTCGTTAATGTAAATTGGTTGAAATACGATAAAAATTGTTGACTATGTCGAATTTAGTTTAAACAAATAACAATTTGAGAAAAGTTATGCCGCCTGGGGAGATTTCATCAAAAACGCTGAATATCTTGGTTATTGATGCACGCTAAAATATATTCTACTCAGGGTCATTTGATAAAGCTGTGATAGCCCAGAGGTGAGACCGTGCGACTCTCTAGAGACGAACCCTCTAGGTTCAAACCCGGGCAGGCCAATGAGTTTTTCTATTAAAACTCATGTGTCTAATTCATAATTGCAATTTATCACACGCTTTTCGGTGAAGGAAAACATCGTGAGGAAACCTGCATATCACTAGAGAATTCTGGAGATATGTGTAACCTACCAATCCGCATTGGAGCAGCGTGGTAGGTCTTAGCTACAACCCTTCTCTCCAGAAACGGAGAGAGGAGGCCTATTCCCAGCAGTGGGATACTAACAGGCTGTTACTTTACTTTTTTTTTACAGGGTCATCTGGGGATAACACCCCGTGTCACGGTCTTCCCTATCGATAACTAAGCCATGCGAAGCAGGAACAGTAGTACACTACAGGAGTCTGTAAAGACGTGATTTAAATTATGATCTTTAAAATATAATGCTGTCTCGTTCTTATATTTTAATATATTCATTTTTAACTGATACCAGATGTTGAAAAAATTTAAAAACAGATTATTCTAAACAGCAAATAAATATCACAAGTTGAAAGATATAACAATGTTTGTGCTGCCATCTATTCAAGCGATGTGATACTTAAACAAATTTTAATACAAAATACTTGTGCTGCCATCTTACAGTAATTGAATAATCTACGTAGATACGCTACCAAAGTGTAAAGTTGAACAACGCGTTTGATAATATCTTCATAGATGGCAGTATATTAAAATCTATATAAAATAAATTTTATAATAATAATTTTATTTTAGAACATATTATAATACATTAATATTTTTAATGAGTATCAAATGTTATTGGATTTATTATTATTGCAAACAAGCCTCCATAAGTTACAATCAAAATTTTTTAAGTTTGGAGTATTTATCTCCATCAAGTGGTTAAAGGATTGCTAAGAAACACATTGCTTTTAAACGACTGGCCCGTTGGTGCAGTGGGTAGTGACCCTGGTTTCAGCTCCGCGGGTCGCGGGTTCGATCCCGCCGAGGGCCAATAATTTCTATAAACAATTTGTTGGATCTTCGAGCCTGGGTGTATATTTGTATTCAAGTATGTCTCTAAAATTATATATGCAAGTATATCTACCAGTTGTCCGTGACTATAATACAGTATTAAGTTACTTACTTTGGGGTCGGACGACCGTGTTTGTAAGTGTCCCTTATATATATTTATTTATTTAAACAATCGTTTAAAAATTTGACATTTATTTTATACTAGCTGTGAAAAGCGGCTTCGCCCGCGTGGAAATCAGCGTGTCAGCGCGTTTTCTAGAATTCAAATTTTAAACGTTAAAGTAGGTATTGTGAATTAACCATAAGAGATAGAGACATGCTATTGCGGATTTTTTTGTAGTATTTTTATATATCTACAATTCTCTAGTATATTACTTTAGCGTATTTCTGCTGTTTTACGCAGCGCACGTGATTAAAGCTCCCAGCAAGCAAATTTAATAACAACAATTTACATAATACCGATATGTACTATTTACCTAAACCATCCAAAAGTATTGCACTATCTTTCGGTGAAAGCCGTACAAAAATCCGTTCAATAAATTTTGAGAGAATCTATAACATACAGACAGACAGCTTTTTGGGACTTTGTTTTATAATAAATATAGATATCAGGGTTTAAACTTGGGTTACAAGCAGGGTATGTCAAATGCCTTGAGACAGATTGACACGTTCGCAAATAATGAAGTGGCCCATAATGAGGGGCCCACGAACAAAACGAAGCTTATTTGTGCAACAACAAAAGAGCGGGCCACGTTCCCGCCTTGCGGCGATCGTTTGTTAGAATTGTCTTTCATGTCCTCTTGGTTGGTTCGTAAGCTAATAAAAGTTGTAGGCTTTTTGCTTTTTTCACAAAGTTCTGGATTGGTAAACCAATGATAGATAAAAAAAGTTCAGAAAGATCGATGTACTTATTTATTTATACTAGGATTATCAACAGGTTAAATCTTAGTCAGGATGTAAAGCCACTTAAAGATAACCATAACTTGCGCTATGCTTAGGTCTATAACCTTCACATGATGTTATATATATATATATATATATATATATATATATATATATATATATATAAGTGAAGTTACTTACTTCTAGAATCGCACTTTCGCATAGTACAGACTATCATTACACAACTATAAAATAAACTGATAAAAAAGAATTATCTTTTAAAAATAAGTAGGATATATATATTTTTCTATAATATAATGTCTCTACTTTTTTGGACAAACAGAAATTAAACATTTTTACAAGACCAATACATACTTTGATACTTTCAACGTTTAAAACCGCTAGAAACTTTAAAACAAGCCACAACATAATCTTTATAGTGTTTAAAATAATTACTAAAATAAGATTCTCCTTAAAATTTTAAATAAGTTTAGATTTTTTCGTTTCCCCAACTATCACTCCAGTCCAAATTTAAATATTACCATCTATGGCAAAATTGATTTCTTGATTATAGCTAGACGATATTTTGCAGGGAAACTTAGTTCAGCAGCCTACGCTGTTCGAAAGATAAGACAATTTACAGATGTCGAAACAGCGAAACTTGTTTATTTTGCTTACTTCCATAGCATTATGTCTTATGGAATATTGCTGTGGGGTAAATGCGCGGATAGTGAAAAAATTTTCGTATTACAAAAAAGAGCCATACATGGCATCTACAATTTAAGTCCGCGTGAAGGAAACAGGTATTCTAACATTTGCTTCACAGTATATTTTAAATAACGTAATTTTTGTACATAAAAATATAAAGAATTATAAAAAATAAAATAAAAAAATAAATTTCTTTATTTGCAGAAACATTTTTTACAATAGGGGTGTATTATATTTATTGTCTAGTAGAAATGTTTCACCTAGTATTATAGGCATGCAAATTTACAAAATAAAAATTAATTTAAAATTATGTCAATACTACTTTCCTGTTGAATGTTTGTTTGTTTGTTTGTTTAATTTCTTTATTGTACATCATAAACACACAAAACACAGAAATATAAAAAAAATAAAATTAAAAGGCGATTGTACAAAGGCGGACTTATCCCAATAAGGGATCTCTTCCAGCCAACCTTTGAGCTCTGAAAGGACAAAATAACGATGTAATAGGCGGGAAATGCCGCGAAAGGACAAGAAGATAAAAATAACAATAAATATAAAAAATAACAATAACAATAAATATAAAAAATAACAATAACAATAAATATAAGTACATAAGACATATACACGAAAAATCACAATTTTCAACGATAATTATGTAGTTGAAAGTAGTTCGTAACACTTTTCTTAAAAGAGTTGAGTGAGGGTGATTTCCTAACAGAAATGGGCAGAGCATTCCATAAAATGACTGCTTTCACTCTGAAGGAATTTGAAAGAGTACGGGAAGAACTTGCCGGTACTGCTAGCATTAGATTGTTGGTAGACCTCAATCGATCACCACTAAATTGAGATCTATAGTTAAAACTATCTTTAAGGTACGAAGGTGAGAGGGGATTAAAAAGAACGTTATAGAGCAGTGAAAGAATGTGGAGATTTCTTCTTTGTCTTATCGTGAGCCATTGTAGTTTATGTCGGAATTCTGTCACATGGTCGTATTTCCGAAGCCCGAATATGAACCTTATAGCTATATTTTGGAGACGTTCTAGTTTATTCAGAAGCTCTTCAGAAGCGTCTAAATAGGCAACATCACAATAATCCAGAAGTGGCAGTAGTAAACATTGAGCCAGCATGATCTTAGTTTTGATTGGCAGACAGTTCTGCAGCCGCCTGAGTGAATGCAAAGAAGAAAAAAGGTTTCGACTGATGTTTGAGATATGAGTATGCCATGAAAGTGTTTGATCGATGGTTAATCCTAAGTTTTTAACTTCAAAAGAAAATGGTATTATCGTACCATCGAACAACACATCAGGGACTACCAGGTTATTTAAGGAAGACACGTAGTAATGACTTCCAATTATTATTGCTTGGGATTTGTGAGGATTGACTGACAGTCCATACATACTCGCCCATTTGGAAATCCTATCGAGATCTTCATTAATCTTTTTCACAGCATCAGAAAGATGTGAAAAGGAAGCAGCAGCGTATATTTGAAGATCATCTGCATATAGATGGAAAGAACATTCTAGCAATTGCACAATGCTGTTGATAAAAATCGAAAATAAAAGTGGTGAAAGTATGCCGCCTTGAGGCACACCGGCAGTGACATCACACCAATCGGAGCGAGCTTGGTCGATTTTAATTAATTGTTTACGGCCTGAAAGATATGAACGGAACCAAGCTAAAGATGTAGATGATAAATACATACGCTCAAGAAGTGCTACTAATATATCAAGGTCAACAGAATTGAATGCGTTGCTAAAGTCTAATAATACGAGGACAGTGATTTTTTTTCCATCTATATGGGAACGAAAATCATCCGTGATCTTTACTAGGGCGGTGGTGGTACTGTGGCCCGAGCGAAATCCTGATTGAAGAGGACTAAGAAGGTTGTTGTGCCGTAAATGATTAGAAAGACTAGTGTGAATAAAGCGCTCAAGTACCTTAGAAAGTAATGGAAGGATAGATATAGGACGGAAGTCAGAGAAAGCAATAGGGTTATGTTTTTTAGGTAGAGGAATTACGTGAGCAAGTTTCCAGGCCCTAGGAAAGATACCAGTGGACATCGAAAAATTTAATATATGAGCAATAATAGGAGAAATAAAGATCTCGATAGGAGAAAGCATTCTAAGTGATAACCCGTCATCGCCAACTGCCTTGGATTTGATAGATCGCAAAATTTTCACTACATTAGTAGCTGAAATCTCGCCAAATTCCAACATTTTTATGCCAGGACACTGCTGGCCAAGCAATTCAGCAATTGCATTTTGCTTGTTTAAAGGAGATAAAGTAAGAGGACAAGTACTGAAATGCTTATTCAGCGCATCGAGGTCAGCGACATTCTGGAAAGAGAAAGGAGCCTTTCCGATACCCAGCGACTTTAGGAAAATCCATAATTTATCAGGTGGTGACTCTTCAATCTTAGACTGGATGTGAATCCGTTTGGCAGCTCGACACGCCTTATTACACCGATACTTGAGAGATTTATAAGCTTGAAGATTATTATCAGTGGGATCACGGCGATATTTTAAGTGTGCCTTATTCCTGCAAGCCATTAAGTTTTTTATTGGAGGCGTCAACCAAGGCGCTGGATAATGCTTTACTCTGACCCACTTTAACGGAGCATGCTTATCATAGAGGGCGAGTAATAATTTATTAAATACTTCAACTTTACAGTCCACATCCGGCGCAGACAGAACCGCCTCCCAATCTGCCTTACATAAGTCTTCTTTTAGGTCATCAATATTAATGTTAAGATAATTCCGAACGTAAATGAGTTTATGTTTATGTTTAGGTGGGCGAATTTTATAGGAGGCATATATTAAGTCATGTCTAGAAAAAGCACACGCATTAAACTGTCCATGAGCATCAATCTAGTAACATTTTTTTATGATGTAAAGATACTTCTAGAAATAAATAATCAGGACAGTTAATAACGGATACAGACTGACGAACTATATTACAGATAATGTCACTGCGTAAATAAATCGCTACACCACCACCTCCTACTGTTCTCAATCTGTTTGTACTAGTGCAAGTTCTATCGGTTCGGTATAGACGGAAACCAGGTAAAGGAAAAAGAGTGGAGGGAAGAGTAGGCTTCAGAAAAGATTCGGAGACAAGAATTGCGTGAATATTCTTTGTAGTAAACGTGTCAAGCAGATCCGAATGATGACTAGGAATGCTCTGCGCATTAATGTGTACCACATTAAAATTTTTAGGAAACTCCTTGAATGTATGGTGTAAGTTCTGGCCCAAAGTAGGCAGGTCTTCAACATTATTCTCGGCACTAACAAAAGATTCAGAAGATGACAGTGAAAGATATTCACTGTCTGATTCGGCATTTAACATAATGTGCGACAAAGATTATATTAAAAACAATGTATACGAGCTATATGTCTGTATGTACAATAAAAATAAAAATAGAATATAAAAACGTAGCAATTAAAATATATAAAGGTTTCAATATTTTGTCAATTCAGTAACTCACCAGCTGTCAAAGTAAAATAATTAAGAAAACAAATATCACACAGAAAGCTAAAAAATCAAATAACTTACAGCAACTATAAACTATATAACTATAAATAACTTACAAAAACTACTTAATTTATACAAATTACTAGAGGTACAAAAATTTAATATAACCGAAACTATAAGATAATAATTAATAAAAAGAGATTTATTAATAAACAAGGCATATTTATTTGCCTGAATGCTGCATGTATATAGTACACAATAGCTATGGAATATGATAAAATACTCTAATTATTTGGTATAGAATAGCGATCATTCTCTTATCTTACCATATAGCAAGCGATTAAAAATAAACGAATACAAATAATGATCGTAACTTCAAAATAGAAAGGCATTGCAGTGAGAAAGCCAAGGTCGGCGTCTCATTTGTTGATCGTTCAACATCAACTGTAAGTTAGTGCGATAACCATTCATAATTACAATAGACGCGTGTAAACAAGTTTAAAATTATTTAAAATTTACATTGTTCGATAATTTTATAGTTATATCAAATACATATTTTGTCAAAGTTTTGATCTATAATCTACGAAATTTAGTTAAAAGTGATACAACAAAAGTAATTTGATAAAGTTACATTAAATAAGTACGTAGTTTAAAATAAAATGCTGCAAGCGAGGAAGAGTAACTTAATGTTTTTTGGATTGCACACGGACGTAGCGAGATTTATGGGCACGGATTTTATCTTCAGCTGATCGCGTATTGTCTTTACTGCTTGCTGGTCCGGAGGGAACCGAATCTTTTGGTAAATCCTGACGCAGTGATCGAAGTTCTTCCATGGAGATAATCTTCCGTCGAATACCGTCAGGGCATAAAACTATTATTTTACCGTCGTTGGTCCAGCAACCCTTGACACCGTATAATTTACGTGCTTCGACAAAAACAGCATGCCGGGAAGCTGTTAGAAATTCTGAAAGTGTCAATCCGCTGTTTTTCAATTTCCTCTTACTTGACCATAATTGAGACCGGTCAAAAAGATTGGCGAATTGGAGTAAGATGGGCCGTGGTTTGTCGGGATTGATGACCTTACCAAGTCGTATGCAAAACTTAAAAGAGCTTATTGACAAATTTGTCAGATGGAGTTTCTCTTGACAAATATTCAGAACACGCTCGGGCAGAATTTCATTCTCTTTCTCAGGCTCGCCATGAAGTAGAAGCATATTCCCTCTAGATTTCATTTCATAACCATCAAGACATTTAAACACGGACTGTAATTGAAGTTTTAGATTTGAGACCGTTTTCCATATGAGAGATTTGAAAGTATTGAACTCACTTACGACGGACGACAAGTTGTCGGACTTAGTAGGTGATATGGAAGCCTGGAATTCATTCATCTTTGTTGTAAACATCTCAGTCAACACATCCATATTCTTCCTCAGCTCCAAATACGGATCCATTTTGCTTAAAAACTTATAGGTGCAACCGCCGCTTGTGTGACCTTTATTTACTCTTAAAATAAATTGGATTGCAGTGATAACAGCTGGTGATAATTACTGGTACTATTAACTCATGTATGTAAGAACACAAAAAATGTTGAACTTCAGCGAAATAATTTGAATAATTACAATATTATACCGGAGAACTATTAAACACGTCAGTGCACTTAGCGGCTACCCGCACGAATGTCAATAATATCTCAATTTTTCTATTATTTATCTAATCTTATTATGTCTAAAATGCTTATCTAATATGTTGTTTTAAATTTTAATATTTAAGTATTCGTCAATTGTATAGAAGCACCTTTCTATAAGCCACATTTTAAGTTTAGACTTAAAAAGGTTAAGCGTAAGTTCCCTTATCATTTTTGGAATTTTATTGTAGACGACAATGGATTTTATTGCGCAATTATTTGATAGTAAGGCACTTCTTAAACTCTGTATTCTTTTTTTTGTGGGATCCCTAAGTCGAACTCTTTATAAAACGATAGGTGATGTATATAATAGACAAAGTAGGAATACCGACATAAGCTTGCGACTCCTGCTTTGCGCCTAGCAAAAGTACGTAAATCGTTTGTGGGTTTGGGTATAAGATTCTATAATAAAATTCCGAAATCAATTTTGGTCATGCCATTACAGAAGATTAAAAACACTGTTAAAAAGAGGCTTATACAGAAAGCCTACTATACTGTTGAAGATTACTTAGATGATAAGGATGTGTGGATATAGGTGTACTACCCTGTACAAGACAGTAATAAATAAATGTAACTAGTTCTAAGATTTATATTTTAAAAAGAGCAACCGCCGAGTTTCTTGCTGGCTCTTCTCGGCAGGAACAGCTTTCCGAACCAGCAGTAAAGTTGACGATTCAAAAGCACTTGTTTACAAGTTTACTTGAATAAAGAATATTTTGATTTTGATTTTGATTTTGATAGAATGTTTTATATTGCATGCAAAAATTAAGTTATTATAACTTAATAAGTTAACTTAGTAATTAACTTAGTAAGTTATTATAACTTAACAGGTAAACTTAGTAAGTTATTATAACTTAATAAGTTTATTAAGAGTTAATACGAATATAATTGACATTGGAATGTTGATTTCGCTGTATCCATAAATTACAGTTAAGTTTTACTTCTTACCTCTTTTCGATGAATGCATTAATTATATCGGTTTTTAATATTGAAATCGTAAAGAAATATATCTCATGTAAATTGTAACCTTGTAATTGCTATAAATATTAGAAAATTTTATTACACATTTTAAATACACAATCTGTAGCTGTGATAGCCCAGTGGTGATACCGTGCGACTCTTACGAGGGGAACACGAGTTCAAACCCGGGCAGGCACCAATGAGTTTTTCTATTAAAACTCATGTGTCTTGATAATTGCAATTTATCACACGCTTTTCGGTGAACGAAAACATCGTGAGGAAACCTGCATATCTCTAGAGAATTCTGGAGATATGTGTAACCTACCAATCTGCATTGGAGCAGCGTGGTAGGTCTTAGGTCCAACCCTTCTCTCCATAAACGGAGAGAGGAGGCCTATTCCCAGCAGTGGGATTGTAACAGGCTGCTACTTTACTTTTTTTTAAAATACACGCCAAAAGACTTGTGAAGTATCGAATAAGATACAAAACACTAATATGTTTTCATAATAGAAATTTGTGAAACTACACAAAAACTTGATTCATTGTTATGACATTTTTGTTGGACCATCGAGCGAACTAACGGCCGTTTTATGGTAACCATCACATAGTGAAAGCGGTTTTGGAAAATATGGATATTGCACTCAATGTGCCATGAAATGGCAATATCAGTGGGCATAATTGTGATTGAAAATGTTGCTATTTTACGAATTTAAATAACATACTGATAATTAAGCAATTTTATCCGCCGTGTGCTATCCGGCTAAGTAGAATAGACCACCCTCTTTATTACCGAGGGGTCGTAAAATACGACTAAGGTAAGTTGATGTAAGGCAGGCGGCCGGTCGTAAAATACGTAGCCGAATCATGTGACAACATGTTTGTAACATGTTAAGTGGGGTCCCCCACTTATAGTGGGATAAGGGCAGGAGGATGATGAATTAAGCAATTTTATATCCCCTGATTTATTGCAGCTTTCGACGCTTACGAAATAAAAGCTGTAAATAGGGAATGAGAAGGGAATGCACTTTACATATATCTATACTAATATTATAAAGAGGAAAGATTTGTATATTGGTTTGTAAGTGTCTATGTTTGTAACGTTTCACGCAAAAAATACTGGACTGATTTCATAAATTCTTTTACCATTGGAAAGCTGCTTCTTCACTGAGCAACATAGGCATTACATTTTCAAAAAACATAGGGGTCCGTAACAAAATTATAATAAGGTGTAAAAAATTAAGTCATAAAAATCTTTCATAGCGTGCGCTGCGGAAACTATTCATGATAGAACAAAAAAATGTTCTACAGTATTATAGAACGTATCAGTATCCACGAAAAAGTCCGCTAAACCATATGTCTAACTATTATAGTTATGCCAATATAACTACTTTTTTACATTGTAAAAGTTGGTAAAAGTGCCGACAATAATCAAACCATTTTATTCATATCTCTGTATTAATCCTTATCCCATTAAATGATTAAATTATTAAAATCCGACATCCCAATCAAAAGATATTACGAATTTAAGAATGTAAATCGAAAGCAAATAATGCCATAACAAATTCATTGTAACGACCGTTATAACAGGGCCTGCATTTGGTGAGTTAGCTTTAATTGCAAGAATACTAATGATACACATTTTTTATAATTAAATAATCTATAAAATAAATCTATAGTCCGACTTCGTAGACTTTCCACTACCAGGAGATCAGTTTGGACGCGGGTGAAACCGCGGGGCTTTGCTAGTCTTATATATAGTTAAAAAAATAATATTAATAAACAATTTAAATTCTTAATTTTTGATATTTGTGTACCAAAACTGCTTTACTATGAATTGACTCACCTCGTAGGTTAGCTGGCAGAAATCTCTGTCAAAGGGATAGATTGACCTCTGTACACTTTATTTTTTATTAGTAATGTTTTTTCTACTTTTTTTTATAGTACATAAATAAATTAATACATGAATATATAATTTCCCATGTTAGTTACTACACTGCTCTGAAACAGTAAAACAGTTATTTTAAAATTTTATTTGCATATTCAATAGGTCTGAAAATCAGCTACTATCTATTTTTGGTATTCCTAAGTGATCAGGGTTGTCCGCCCCTAACATTTTTTATTTTTTGGCATAAAATTACATTTTTCTATGATGTACACTAGAAATTCCCTAGAAATAATTTATATAGTTATCATATCTTTTTTATCTACTCTGATACTATAATACAAAAATTATAAAACTGAAAACAAAATTCTTATGACAAACATTACGTACAGAACAAAAATAAAAATTTAAAAAGTTTCATTACGATACAGGTCTTGTATGGACACCTGTATCATAATGTAACTTTTTAATCATAACGATACACCTATACAACTTCCAGCTGGACCAAGGAGGTTGAACCTCTACCTTAAAAAAAAAGGTTTCAATGAATGGGTCCGCGGCGACGCAACACGCATGCGCAATCGATGTTTGCGTCTTGGCGCCAATATATGACATTTAAAAAATCCTTTCAATATTTAAACGAAGTTTAGTTTTGTTTGTAAAAAAATAAGTTTTTGTGTAGAAACATGTCTGAGAGCGGGGATAGTGGTAATTGTACACCACCAGATATTCTGAAAGCTGCGTCAAACATGACCGTTAACCTGTTGCCGACGAAATCTAGGAGCAAATATATTAAATGTATAAAATAGAGATCTTTCATTCTAAAAGTGCACGCCCCTCCACCAAATTACATTATTTTAATGTGTGAGAGAAAATATTGACTGTACTATTTTATATGTGTGCGCGCAGCAATTTCAAAGTTGACTCGACTCATTCGAGCACTTATAGGTCAACTAATTGCTCGACTGGTATAAGTCAAACATTTATATGACGGTGAATGCACGCTTTGTATGAGACAACACATCTATTCTGTCACGCGTTCCTATCATTTGTGCACTGGCTGAACAACCAATCCGGTTACACGGGTTACAAGTAACGTTTGCATAAAAATAAAATTAATATTATATAATATTTATAATCAAATTTTCGTTGAAAATTCTTTAGAATAAAAAGTAAGTTTATAACGTTTCCCTGGAGTAATAGTAAGCGCTATGGATTGTAAACGGGAAGTTCCGCATTCCTAGAAAAAACATATTAGTATATTTCTAAAGTTTATCCCTGGTCTTGACTAGATAGATACTTCCGACGTACCCTTCTAACAAAGACGTACCACCAAGCGGTTTAGCATTCAGGTACGATGTCGTGTAAAAACCCTGAATGGTTACACGTTTAATCTCCAAACCCTTTCAAGAAACTTAAACTACATCGGCATCCATCAACTTAATTTAATAAAAATCATATCATATATTCATTATGAAACTATTAGAATGATTAATAAAACGTAATGTACAGAAGTCTGTTCATTTATTTTATTAGTAAAAAAAGAAAAAAACTAAACCGCAATAAATATTTACTATTTTAACGCTATTCACTCACGTCGCTTTCTTCAGATTCAGACTCAACATTAATTATAAATTCAAAATTTTTCATATATTCTATCTCAATATCATTCACATTTCGACACGTATTTTCCCACATATTTCTATCAATCATGTCAATTCGTTCCTTAATTAAAGCAATTAGGCTTTAATGATGAAATAATGATAGATGTTAAGTTTTGCCTTTTTTTTCGCCACACAGTTTTATAAAATTCTCCATGTTTTTCTATTAAAGAAAAAATTTATCTAATTATTATTTAAAATAAAAAATTAAAAATATTTATCCTCTTTTTTATGACATGCTAACTGTACTTTTGGCAATAATCGATACGTGCTCCTACTTTCGTGTCTGTCCGGCAACTGAGTAACCAATTAGAATAACAAGTTTGCGTGTATTTCGTCTGTACATAAGTTTTCTGTGTGTGAGTAAAGACATTGGAGGGGCGTGCACTTTTAGAATGAAAGATCTCTATGAGAGTAGATAAATTAGTCTATGATACTGTACATAACTTGGTCTTATAACACTCGTGTAACAGTATCATAAACTACTATTATATATATACTTTTATAGTTTTTAATTAGTTATTCATATATTCGTATTTAGCTTTGATTCTCAAAATATAGTGTCATCGTACATCTCTAAGTTGCATGCTGTGTCTGCCTATAAATGGCATTAGGTGTAAATTTATAAACTTCAAGCTTTTTCTTCTTTATATTCAAATTGCACATAATTCTGTTGGCGGATCTGTTTGAATAAATAAATAAAAAATAAATATGGCAAAAAATGTTTGTCTGGTCAGCTAATATTTGTTATATTTTAACGAGAAAGAACCATTGTGATTTACTCTCCAGTGTGTGTTCGATTATTTCTATATTACGGTATACTTTCTAATTTATCCATATTAAACAAATCCAGTGGAGGGATTTCCACGTAGGTTTTTCGAGACGCTTTTGTTTATACTGTTATCTTTATTCCAATTAAATTCAAATTAATCTTTATTCAAGTAAACGTGACTGCTAGTTCGGAAATGCTCCTACCGAGAAGAACCAGCAATAAATTGAGCGGTTGCTCTTTTCAGAATATAATCCTTATAATTACTTACATTTTGTCGATGCCACCCTGTATAAGATTGAAGAGCTATATCCACGCATTCTTATTATTTATGTAATCCTCGACAGTATCCTCGGCTTTCTGTATCAGAAAACTTTCGTTCGTTTTCGTCTCGTATCGTTTTTTTTTACTGGACAAAGCTACAATTGAGTGTTGAATTTTATTATGGAATCTTATACTTTATAACCCACAAACGATTTACGTACTTTAGAAACGCAAGTCGCAAGTTTATGTCGGTTCCTACTTCATCTGTTATACTTCTCGGTTTTTTCTATAATTCAGTATATTTTATGCACAAAAAGGATTCATATATTGCTAAAATTATACTTTTACCATACGTACTCATAAGTTCTTATTGCAACTACACTGGCAACGCTACCTCTTATAACTTGTATAAAGATGACAGTACAACTCTGTATGAATTAATAACTTATACCAACATATTCGAGGGACACATGATTAGTCGCTAATTAGTCATTATTGTAGAAATTAACAGAAATTTCTAGAAGAGAGAAGCGTTAGAACAATTACTGTTCTAATTTGTAGTTTATAAATGTTGCGGGTCGACGCACGATTACTAGGGTTTTGACCACACGAGTGAATGTAAAAGACAACATCGATACAGAATTACAAGAAGCGACATGAATTCTTTATTTACTTGCATATAATTTTGATTGCGTCCAATTTAATCAATGTTGCTTTAGAGGATTAACCGGAAAAGCGTAAAAATCAGACTTTCTCATTTATAATATAAATATGAATGAATACCTTGGGCACATAGGTTTTTTTGTAAAGAAATAACTCATAGTTGCTTTCTTGGTGTTTTTTTTATATGGGGCATAATATCATAATTATTTAAATTTTTTACTTCTAAGAAATTGTACAATGTTATAAATTAAATTTAGGGTTTTCTTCGAGACGATTTTGACTTTTACCCCAATTTGAGACGATCTAAAAACCTTGAGAGCGAACTGCATTATGATAATAAGAAAAAGAAGTGCACGTCCTAGAAGAGAAAACTATCATTGGGGTTTGTCTTTAATTTCTCTTATAGTTAATGTATAGAAACCGGCTATAGTCGCGTCTTATTTTGTCGGGTGAAGCCCCACCCATCCAGTTATATCATGAAACGTATAGTTTTATAACAGGCTATGTCGCTTCCAGGAGCAAGAAATCTTTGCACAAGAATTTGTGAATAACTATTCTTGTCCAAATGAACAAGGAAATTTAAAGGGGTTGTATTATTCGAATTAAATAGGTTTTAGGGATGGGGCTAGTGCAAATTAGTTGAACCTTCGCTATCCCAAGAGAACTTGTTGCAATATGAAGCTTTAATGTCTTAAGTTAAAGCAACCTTGACGTGCCTCATGAGGCGGTTAATATGACTGATGAAGTTTTAATGTAAAGGGTAACTTTAATGTTTATTTATAAATATGCTAATGGTAGCCTCGACATCGTTCGCGTCGACTTTAAAGATAAAATACCTTCAGGTATGTATTATATTGTCTTTTACCTGGCCTATACATATATAGGCTTCACTTGTATTGCATTTCATCGATATCGCTTCAACGGATGAGATTTGAAAGTGAAAGCCAAAAAGACTTTTGCATTTAATTATAAATGCAACCATATACTAATATTAATTAGTATGTATGGATGGTAAGCAATATTTCTTCATTGAAAAGGATATACATATGTTATGGTATCTTCAGTGAGGACGTATTTTTGTCTAAGATTCCTACATAAAACCAGAGTTTCACCTTCTGTTTTATTTATGCTTAATAGAACTACGCCGAGTGGGAAACCTTACTGCGATTACAAAGTTTGTAAACATATGAGTATGTTTAATTTAAATATAGCGGAAAGTTTATTCGAGACAAAAAATAATTTCGTAATCTTAGCTATGACATTTGTCTCTACTTAAAATGACATCGGCCATATGATATTCAATATCCACCGTGATACACTCAGTTATCCAAAATTTAAGCATGAATCTTTGTTAATGTCACGTACATTTCATTGATATACGCGACAATCACCCTCACTCACAATGGTCGGCAAAAATCAAACAAGCCGCCAAAAGCAGAAGATACGTGAAAATAGCAGAAATAATTATCAAAGCATCAATCTTATCTTATATTGCCATCGAATTCTGAAATTCATACCGTTAGTTGGACAAAGGTCATAAACAATTGTAAGGCACTGATGGCTCAAGAGTGTCTGGCTACAAAAGGGAATTAAGTCCAACAACGAAGGTCGATCGATTAATTAACTTATTAGTCCGTATTAACTGATGGAATTCGTTTTGCGGGACAAGTCTGTTCATAATTCCTTTCTACACTACCCAGTAAGAATTTGTATTTTTTAAATTCAAAACTTTTACCCTTAATGCTTTTAACGTTCCAAGTACTCTAAAAGTAGTAAGCACAATTACCTCATTGTATATTTAAATACATTTTTCTCTTAATACGCTCAGGGTAGCTTATCTATATTGTCTCCACTTAATTGTTACATAAACGTATCTTTTTACGACACAAACAATTTTATTACAAAACAAAATCCTTATCTTCACTGCTCTGGATTAGTAGTCGTATATTCATTTAAAAGTAAAGAACGGGCAGTACTTGTCTGTTTCGATGAGAATTTACGTATCTAGTTATCGGTGACATGTTAACGCTGAAATATCATCTAACATTACGTTCTCGTTTCTAAGATAAGTATGCCGAATAAATGAAGTTGTAACTTAGGCCGTAGGACAGTAATTAAACTTATTCCAAGCCTCCTAAGAGAATAAAATTTAATTTCATCTATACTTTAGGAATTACTAAAATTAAAATTAAAAAGTTGTGAAAATGTGACAGAGATTTTCATTCAAGACATTGAATAAATTAGCGCAATATATAAGTGGTATCCGGCTGAGTAGAATAGATCACCTGCTTCTTATCGAGGGGTCGTAAAATACGACCAAGGTAAGTTGACTTCAGGCAGGCGGCCGGTCGTAAAATACGTGGCCAAATCATGTGACAACATGTTTTATCATGTTGTGCCGATTCCACTTGGAGTTTGATAAAGGCTGGAGAATGATGAATGATGTTTGAAATATATATATAAAAATTAGGTATCTACTAAATTACATAAAAAGCGCATCAAAACTTTGATATCTTGATTACTTCGCAAACTCGCGATATCAATACGATTATAGAGGCTTTGTCGAGTTTCCCACAGTTTCCGAAGTTGTAAAAAGTTTGCGAATGTAACATGTGAGTCGCGTCAACGTAATAAATATTGTTAGGATAATGAAAAATTTCTCGGCAAATTCTTTATTGCATTATGCTTAAAGTCCATATTGTCAAATTCAATATGTTTGATCCTGGTTTCTTTGGATAATTTTACTGTCATTATGTTAGACATGGGCGAAATGTATCCCTGACAAGAAAAGAGTGATATATATCTTTTCGCTCTTGGGATATATATCACTCTTTTATATCTTTAACTCTTTTAGCTCAGTACGGCTTGAGAGTATAAAGCGACTAAGACTAAAAATATATCCGAAATATCTTCGGCTCTTTTAGCCCGGACTTAAAACTCAGTAAGGCGGTATTGTACTTTTTTATTTATTATATAAATTATGCTACATATTTTCTTTATTTTTTATTTTTTTCTATTTATTATGTACACTATTATTTACACTTTTCTGATATGTACAGGCAAGGATGACTTCTTCCCACTAAGAATGGAATGTAAATAAATAATCGTTTGCGAGTTAGTGATTTTTATTCTTTTGGTACATTTGCATCCAATTAAGCATTTTATGTCTTTGACATAAAGCACAAAAAAGCTGAACGCCGGCGCGTGTTATCGTTCCGAAAATCCGTAGTTTACATTTTTAATACAAATAATATAAACACTATAACTTGAGAAGCAAATAGAATTTAAAACTATTTAAAACGTATCCGTGCGGACGCAATTACGGAAGAAAAGTAATTAAAGTAACGAAACTGAGAATTGAATGAAAATAAACAAATAATTGTTTTCGAATTAGTGAGCTTTTTTTGGTCGCATTCTTTCTTCCTATTAAGCATTTTATGTCTTTCTGATAAAGCACAAAAACTAAGCGCCCGCGCACGTGTTGTTGTCGTTCAGAAAATTCGTAGTTTACAACTTACATTTTTAAATTTTAATACAAATAATTCAAATATGCAATAGAGTTATTCGTCTCTCTTTCTGACATGTAAGTTGCTATATAAGCTCATTTCTTTCACTCTAACTCTGAAAGAGTTATTCGTCTCTCTTTCTGACATGTAAATTGCTATATAAGATCATCTCTTTCACTCTAACTCTGCACGAGCCGTAACTCATCACGAAAATTGACTCTTAAGATTAAAGATATAGAGATATAATTGAAACACATGCGAGCTAGAGAGTGATTATATCTTCTGGAGAGATATATATCTTTCTTGTCTTTAGCTCGCGAGCTACACAACTCTACATTATGTCGATACCTATGTATGTAACTTACAGCTGAATGTAATGCGAAGGAAATCGACTTTACGGTATACTGAACTCTTATTTTTAAAGGTATATCATTTACTTGTATTGAGGACTTGTATATGAGGACATAACTTGGATGGACATGTATTATATGAAGATAGACAAATAAAGATTTATTTTAAAACAATAGTGAGGTAACGATATAAATATAAAATTATTCAAAGTTCAGATATGTGATATTTAATATACCTTAACACCTAAAGTTTAATTGTAGTATGGTTTAGCATAAAACACTACAGTTAAACTTAAGTATATATTTTACCAGAGCTGTGATAGCCCAGCGGTGAGACTGTGCGACTCTTTTGAGGGGAACAAGAGTTCAAACCAATGAGTTTTTTTATTAAAACTCATGTGTCTAATTGATAATTGCAATTTATCACACGCTTTTTGGCGAACGAAAACATCGTGAGGAAACCTGCATATCTCCAGAGAATTCTGGAGAATGTGTAACCTACCGATCCGCATTGGAGCAGCGTGGTAGGTCTTAGCTCCAACCCTTATCTCCAGAAACGGAGAGAGGAGGCCTATTCCCAGCAGTGGGATATGGGATTGTAACAGGGCGTTACTATATATTTTACAATTTTATATACACGATCAATTTTTGTTATTTTTATAATAATTAACTTGGAATATAAACTTTTTTAATAATTACGAAAATTAAACATACAATTCCTCTGCATGTACATAATATTGACTAGACTATAACGAAGTTTTAACTTGCAACTTCAAAGACAGATGTCGTACCAATTTTCTCAGTAACTGAAGCGCAAAAGCAATACTCTTATCTGGATGTTAACAAAAGATATTATTCCAACTGACTTGCCAATATTCAACCAGGGTAGGGGCGTCAGGAATGCGCTTTGTTATTGTTAATCTACGATGGAAAGGCGAATTTCCAGAAAGATTTTAGATTGTAAAGTTGTAAGAATAGGTAGTTAATAGGACAGATCTTCTTAGTCGAGGTCTTCATTGCTCTGAAGGTCGTGTCTAGATGGAATTATTACTGCGGATCACGTTATGCACTAAGGTTTTCCATGTTTGTCTGTCCTCGGCGGTCTTTAAAGCTTCGGTGATAGGCAGGCCTGTTAGTGTCTTTATTTGGTCTGACCAACGGGTAGGTGAGCGACCACGTGGTCTTTTCCCGTCGACCTGCTCAACAACCGTTAGGACAGATCTGTACATTATATATAAAAATCGTTTTTTTTATTTTCTTATGTGTTTGTTTCCTTTCAATTCTTTTTCTATCATAACAACTTGCTCCTGACAATTATTAACACAACAAATATTAGCGAAATTGTGCCGCCCGTTCACGCGTGATGCAATGGTCAAGGGAAATTGGGAGATTAATTTTTGTATATAAAGACAATTAAATTGGTATAAACAACGTTATGTTCTTAAATCTGTTTTTAATTGAGCGTTGGCAGAGTGTGACATCACAATCTTCTTCTCTTCTTAAAGAAGGTTCCTTCTTCTGTGGTAGTTTTAATATTATTTATCCGCTACCAGTAAATAGAAATCGCAATAGCAAGTTTATCATCTGTATGGACCAGATGGATTTATAGACCATGGTTCTAGCATTCTGGCATTTTAGGAATTCATTAATAAATAGTTTAAAATATTTGTACATATAAAAATTTGATTTTACAATTTATTTTTATCCCAAAAACTTTTGCAGTTATTTAAAAACTTTTTAAAACCTTCACCAATACCATTAATAAAATATCAATTTTGAACATGACAATAAAAGCAACAATATGTTAGTTATATTCATAATAACCGTGTTCAGAATGATTGGAACATTTTAAATAATCAAAGTAAGTTAAATTTTTTAAACAATTGTTCATAATCAAAACTGCAATTGCAAAACCGAACTAATAGCAACATTTTTTTATTCGTATAATTTTGTTGTATTGGATAATAGAAAAACGTTCATTTATCTATCAAGAGCAGCTACTATTAACTTTTAATTTTTGATGCTTGTCCTAAGATTCATCTTTCGCTTGACTGGAGCAGTTCAAAGAATTGAGGGCTAGGAATTAATGTAATGCACAAAATGGGGCGCACGACCGCCAAAGAGAAAAGCCTATTTTCATATTTTCTAACATAAATCGCGTTCAACATTTGAAATAACAGTTTTGACGATTTACTTTCCAATGTTGAATCATTAGTTCTTTTCACAGGTACTATAATAGATTAAGTTGCAACTTCGTTTGCATAAAATTAAGATTAATAATTTATAGAATCAGGCGGTACTTTCGGCGGTCCATAATACAAAAGTTATAGTTATATTGATATAGTTATAGTTATAGTTATATTGATGAAAATAGGAAATATGTATAACGCTAAATGTAGAGTTGACTATTCGTTTTCATGCCTGAAACATGCAGCACTCGTTAGAACACATGCACAAACCTCCACCACCGCCACCAGGAAAAGCTTTCTAAGCTTTCTTTCTTGCAAGTTTATCTCCTTATGATGCTTCCGTTGCGGGGCGAAACGATTGTTGAGTTTGTGACAGTGAACGTGTGTAATGTTTGTGTATTGTGGTAGCGGTGGTGGAAGTTTATGCATGTGTTCTAATGAATGCTGCATATTTCAGGTATGAAATCGAATAGTCCACTCTACATATATTTCCTATTTACTTTATCGCAGATTATAGCAAAATAATTTTACTATTACTTTTGAATTAAGATAAATACACAATATTATGCTTTTCCAGCCCAGAGACACTTTAGCTTGGAAACGCGCACGCACGGTCGTCAGTCCTCAAAGTAAGTAATTTAATACTTGTTTTATGGGTGACAGACAACTGGTAAAAATGTATACTTAACTATATAGTTTTAAATACATATACACACCCAGACTCGAATAACCAATAATATTGTTATAAATTATAAAAATCTAACAACGTTGTTAGAGAATATTGACCCTCGGCGGGAATGATCACCCATCACAATCATCATCACCCGCGGAACTGAAGGCCAGAGTCACTGCTAACTATGCTAACTGGTCAGTCAAATGTATGGAGGTACTTCAAACATGGCTCGCGTTATCGCTTTCTGATCGACTCTGAACTTTATTCTAAAGCCCAAAAGTCATCATAAACTAGTAAATGTATAATATTTACGTTTATTAATTTAAAGTCATCTTTATTTTATTGCTAATAAGCTAAAAATACATTCCATCACAAAGTATAAATCAGTGCACAGCTCGAGGGGACATTTATAACGAAAAGAGTTAATTGGAAAACAATTGAATTTGCACAAAAATGCTCGGGAAACGCCAATTACTTCGCTCTTAACATTTGCTAATTGAAGGCATCACAATGCAGACGCCAATGTTTCCACTCCGACGGTATTCACGATTCACTGAATAAATAAATAGCTTCAACACCTCCCGAGTGAGAAGTCAGTTATTATGGTGAAATTTAAAACGCGACATCGTTATTAAATAGACAGTAATTGTCTAATGTTTAGTTGCTTATTAGGTAATTGTAAGAAAAATTAATTCACAAGATTGTTTCCCAATTTTGCACAGTTGTGCTAAAAGCCCGAGACTTAATACCTTAGATTAACTGGAAATATTAGAATATAACAATGGCACACTAATTAGCGAACAGATAATTGTTACTACTTTCACTTTGCTATACGTGATCGAACGCAAAGTTAAAGGTGGGGGTTAAACTTAAAAAGTTACTATGTTACTACTATGTAACTCTGCTTGTTTGGGTGATGCTTTGCAATTTTGTTGTTGCAATTGAGTTATTCCTTATCCTTACATTTTTCCGATCACGGGGAAAAACGATTATTGAGATTGTATTAGTGATTATGTGCAGTGCTTGAGTATTGTTGTGTTATTGGTGTTGGGAATTTTTTTACGTAGCTTAGATTTTTTCTAGATTTTGCGAATTCGTTCATTCATTCTGCATGTATGAGGTATACAACGGATAGTGTATCTACATTAAGCATTACATATATTTTCTTTTATTTCTTTTATCTATTATGGCAACCTAATACTATAATTACTTATGTATTCACAGGACTTAAATTATTTTCTAAACCGTTTCTCCGTAGATTGGAATCTTATATTACACTGTCAACTGTACATATGAACGAAATCAAAAAAACAATTTGAAAGCAACCAGTGAACTTGGCAAAAAAGGTGAATATATTTTAAATCAAGTCGCTATAATACTCATAACATGTTCAAAAATAACTTGAAAACTTCAAATACAACTATATTCTTAGTACCTGTGTATTCAAATACCAAAATTATGCAGTGCATTACGACTATGATAAATATTCTTCTTATAATTAATTTAATTTACTATAGAAAATAGGAAAATTATTTCCCTTTGGTAGTCTTGCTCCTTCATTGCACACCCCACATTGCGTTAATTCTTAGCCCTCTGCCCTTTGAACTGTTGAAATCAATCGAAAAGTCGAACCCTTAGTTAAACAAAACGAAAAGTCTCTATTGCTGAATGTTTTAAGTAATTGAAGAACCAAAAGTGTTTGTAAGAGTCGCTGAGAAAAGCGCAAATTCGGACTTTTATCGCCGTTATTTTATTATTTTATTTCGCTTTTATTCATCTCAAATTAATTGATTGTTCTGATTCTGTTTTATATTCATTACTTAAGATTTGTTTTTCCTTTGATGAATTCGAGGATTGGGTAGTAGCTTTTGGAAGCTCCAATTATTTTTGACAAGCTTAAAAAAATTGGTATATTGAAAGATAGAAATGTATTTGATTAATATTAAAATATTAAAAAAAAATAATTTCGTCGACATAACCAGGAGTTACTATTTTGTTTGTTAACAATTTAACGATCTGTCACGTCAATTGGCGTCCTAACCAAAACTAACGTTATCGATCGGCAACACAAATTGGCGTCATATATGAAATAATAATTTATTGTTTCAGGCGAAATAAAATAAAACAAGATGAAATTTAGTTTAATTACTAATTAATAAATAAGCGCACTTCAACTTCACGTCGCAGACAATAATATAACAACGTGTTTTAGGGTTTACACGATTACATCATTAATAACAATAACATTCTTCCTATTTGGAGAGCTGTGATAGCCCAGAGGTGAGACCGTGCGACTCTTTCAAGTGGAACACGAGTTCAAACTCGGGCAGCCACCAATGGGTTTTTATATTAAAACTCATGTGTCTAATTGATAACTGCAATTTATCACACGCTTTTCGGTGAAGGAAAACATCGTGAGGAAACCTGCATATATCTAGAGAATCCTGGAGATATGTGTAACCATCCAATCTGTACTGGAGCAGCGTGGTCTTAGCCAATCCTTCTCTCCAGAAACGGAGAGAAGAGGCCTACTCCCAGCAGTGGGGTTTGTAACTTTTTTTTACTTTTATTTGGAAAGTAACAGATTGTTTCACGGTTATAGATCACTATATTATTATTTCATATATGACGCCGATTAACGGTGCCCGTCGATAACGTTACTTTTGATAAGGACGTCAATTGGCGTTGCTGGTCGATAATGTTAGTTTTGGATATGACGCCAATTGCCGTCCACGATCGTTTCTTTTATACGATGTAATACGACCGCAAACGTCCATGTAAATTCGTGCGTGTCTCTTGTGTGTTAACCTACTTGAGATACTCGCCTGCGGCCCTCTAGTTAGTTCCCGGAATGCCATATATGGGTCATCATGATTGTAAAGCATCATAACTATGTATACGGCCTAATTACATCTGACTGCTGATTGTTTTCTCTGTCTTTTGAAGAAGCCGCCGTGTGGTATCCGGCTGAGTAGAATAGATACCCTCTTTCTTACCGAGGTGTTGTAAAAGGCGACTAAGGTAAGTTGACGTCAGGCAGGCGGCCGGTGGAAAAATACGTAGCCAAATCATGTGACAACATGTTTGCAACATGTTGTGCCGACCCCACTTAGAGTGGGATAAGGGCAGGAGGATGATGATGATGATGTCTTTTGGAGAAGCACGCCGTGTCAGGTCAGTCAAGAATCATTATCATAGCCAGATCTCAATAAAAATATATTTATTTTCGTTTCTTTATAAGTTTAAGTGGTCAGTGACTATATATAATATCGTTACCACCCTGTATATACATAATTTACCTGCAAGTGAACAAAAGATCCACAGTAAATAAAGTCCGAGCGTCATTTTAAAAGGAAGCCTTAAAACCGAAACGGTGTCTTTTTCGTCTGTAAACGCCGAAGAAATCAATACTTTGCTACTAAAACTTGTGTTTGCATAAATTTCGCTTTCCATATTGCGGGTTACGTATAAAACACAGCTTGTCAACTTTACCGGCATTTGCCCTGTTTATATAATGAAGCATGTCATAACATTTTTATAGTAAGAGATGAGCCATAAAGCTGCTTTAGTACGGCGACATTACCGCAAAGCCTCGTTTCGATGAGATATTTTTGCTTATAAGTCACCATTTCGATAAATCGTAGATCTTTTAGAACTGCTTTGCAGAATATTTAAAGAAATACTTTTAAATTTTATTACAGAATTTTTTTTATAGTCTTATAGTTTTACGCTATCCTTTTATAGCATCATGCCTGATTGAACCGACATTGAAGAAAGGATTTATGATTTATAGAAGCAGGCGTTACTTGGCTGAATTTCATATTACAGAAACTATAGCAGAACTACTTTGCTATAATCCGCGCAGGTTAAGCGAATGCATGCAAAGCTAATATGTATGCAACAGGCAAAATTCACGTACCCTACACATGCCGGACAATTCACTACATGCATCCTAAGACGCCTCCACGACACGGAATTACGATTTTGTCGTGGGGCCTATCCTCCTGATGATGCTTCGGTTTCGGAGCGAAACGATCGTCGAGATTGTGGTTGTGTGTTTTGCTTGTGTGCATTGCTGCTGGTGGAGCAAAGTAGTTCTGTTATAGTTTCTGTAAAGGATTTATGATCAAAATTTGACTTAAGTAACTACTAAGTACCAACTAATAATGCCGCTATTTCTATAACTAATGCGTTAATTACAAAAAATGGTAAGTATTTGATGATGATTTAATCGTATAAATAAAAAAATATATGTATACGTATTTTCGCATTTAACTGTAAGACGTAATAAGACGTTTTTGTGTCCAAAGTTTGAGTTAATTTTACTCTAAAAGATCATGAACAATTACGTAAGTGTTTTCCTGAAGAAAAAGTAAATTATGAAACGTTAACTGAATTAAACATTGACGTAAAAATTTAAGAATAAGTCCATTTAATATGCCTTATATTAAATGTACTTATTATGGCTTGTTTGATATAAGCACTTAAATTTACAGTGTATTACTAGTCTCGTTTCCACTGTCTCATACAAAGCCTTTTATAGACCGCAATGTCCTAAGATGTCACGTAGCGAGAGGGCTGCTATATGGTTTGCCAAGGTATTCCTGACCAATTATAATTCTATCTCTGGACGTTGTTTAAAACAATTAAACATGTCTTAGGTTAATAAATTAATATCTTTGGATAAAATTATTCAGGCAGATTAAAAAAATATATATTTGTATAGGTTTTATATTATATTAACTGATGAAATTAAAACCTTTTGCAATGTGAAATATATTATCGTCAAATATATTTTTGAATGTATTGCGTATTTTTATAATTTATATCTTTGTAGCTCTAAGTAACTTTTATAACAATGTTCTCGAAAGTACCAAATTATATTTTGCTACAAGCAGTCCGTGGTTCATATGATTTTTAGAACCAAATTACGATTTCCAAATTAAGACTAATAGTAAAACCCACAGCCTGGTTAAATAGGTTCTGGCCTTGCAAAATTACAAAAAAATATTTAAAATCTAGAATATTAAGTAGCGAATCCCCCTTTATGAATTCAGAAGGTTCAATTATGCTGTATAGTTAAGCGTACAATACAGAAAAATGTAACATTGACATAAAATATACTATAAGCAAACACCTTCATGAGAAAAATATCAACAAATTTAGATGAGCAATTAGGTTCCACATGTTATTAAGCAACCGCTTTAATATACGGTTCTAGGTATAACAATTGGTGTTCAATGCTTGCCAAAGCTATTTCCATAACTCTAGTGCTAGTCTTAACATCGTAGATTTCAGTATAACCGCTTATCTTTTGTTAATGCGTTACGACTACGATCTAACAATATGCTACTTTTAATACCATATTAAACTAGAGGCAAATATCCTTAGTTTTTTTAATCGAAAGTAGTCTGTATTTAAATCACAGACTGAAGTATAAATCACAAATTTAATCGTAAATATAAAATACAATATAATAAAATACAAGATAATAACAATTTTAAATGATTGTATTGACAGGGACATAAACATTGGCATGACGAATTTATTTAGTTTTATTTATTATAAAAAGTTTATAATTTGTATAGGTCCTTTATTTGTGTAATATTGAAGATGTCGAAATACAACCGAATCCGTTTTCAAACTGGTTTTATACATTCAGCGCCAAAGATAAGTTATTTTTCTTCATGTATTTTTTACTTCCGAGTCACGGATTAAGCCTTCATCTTGATGATAAGTCACTGTTATTATAGAAGTCAATTTTCATCATATTTGAATGATAGGTTTATGAACGTAGTTTAACTGTACTTGCAATACAATCACGTGCTACTATTGCATTATTGAATTAAAGGTCGATATGTAATACGTAAGTGAATGTAACTTTCACATACCGTAATATCGGGCCCATTAGCTCAGTTGGTTAGAGCGTCGTGCTAATAACGCGAAGGCCGCGGGTTCGATCCCCTCATGGGCCAACTTTTTTTATGCAATTCAGGCATTTTTTGATTAACCAAATTTTTCTCATGATATTGTAATTTCATTATTCTCCTGCTCTTAGCCCACTCAAAGTGAGGTAAGACATGTTTTTCGCTTCCATTCTCTCCTATCATTCGTAGACTCTGCCGCTTTACTTTTTATATGCATGTCATACTTTATTTTTTCTCTTGATAGTTTATCAATCGTATTTAGCTTGGTTGATTATACTGCCTTAGTTAATCTTCATTGTTTTGGTAGTAAGTTCGCGCCACAGGTTGCGCTGGATTAAACTGCCTACGAGGCTTTGTTTTTTATCTTATTGGTATACTGCTGTCAATATTTTAGGAATGATCAGAATAGTTTTCTGAAGCTCCGACATTCGAACAGTTAAAGTATATGATAAATTAATTTGGCGGGTACCTACCTATTAGTTTTCTACAAACAAAAGTTTTGTTCTTTTTTGATTATTAAAATTTACCGTGGGGCGCATCTAAGGTAAAAGAAAATGTTATGGAAATTTGTAAAATTTAAGAAAATTCCTGATATCTGTCTGCAAAAGCCAATCCATATGAGAATAGGTTATACTTTCTCGCCATGAGAATAGGTCAGCAATGGGATTTTTACAACTCGTTCTTCTTACAACTTCTCTTACAACTTCACTTTTTCTAAATAATATTTTCTTTTGTAAAGTACGTGTGAATTTTATTGACTGTATTATTAATCCAATTGTCGTGTCGTGTTAGCTAAAAGCGGGTGGCGATGTAGTTTCCTAGCACCACAGACTATGATATAAATATTTCAGAGTGGAGAGTTATGCTCTTGCCGATACTACCGTGTTCTGTACGTCTGAATGGAAAAGCGTTCTGCGGTGGATAGATAATATAAGATCTATTTCGGAAAAGTATATTACTATATTTATATCTTAGTAATTAGATTGAAGTAAATAGGTTAATTATTGTGGAAAAACACAATTTATTTCTATTTTATATATTTATTATATTACATAAATAGGTAATACAAAAAATAAAATATACACCATTTACGTTTGTCCAATCAATGTCGAACGCGAAATACATTGCAAGGGAAGGAAAAGGAGCTGAGGTTGTAGCATAGTGACGTGAAGATAGCTCTGGGGAGGTGTGACGGGCGAAGAGGTGCGGTGCGGCGCGGAGATTAGAGGTGCGGTGAGGAGAGGTGCGGAGAGAAGAGTGCTAGCGCCATGAGTAATTGTGCTTTTTTATAATATGAATATTTATTAGAGTCCAAATTTTAATTGCAGAAGGTTCCATCACGCTTTTTAAATGAAGCATAATTCACCGTAAGAAAAACTCTGTCTATGAATATTGTTGCCACATTCTAGTTCTTAACAAAAAATACAAATCACATTTCAAATCAAATCGAATCAAAATATCTTTATTCAAATACGCGCTTTCAAGTACGCCAAATCGCCGAGTATCAATATGATTAATGAAGCTACACCTAGTTCGAAACCTTGCCATTACCGAGAAGAACCAGCAAGAAACTCGGCGGTCAATCTTTTAAACATTTCCAAATTTAGATTATTCTTCTTTCTCGCAGTCTTGTGTAAAGCTGAAACGATGTTCAAATCCAGGCATGTTTATCATCCAAATAATTGAAATTTTGTAATTTACTTTACATATGAGTATGTTTCTTACAATTTATTTAAACCTTTTAGTCGATTGGTCTAGTATGGATTGCGGAATTTCAGACATTGAACTGTACATGAGTTTGAAAAACAAATCGTTTAAACTTACGACATATGTCTATCTTAATTAATTGAGTAGAACTAAATTCATAATATCGAAATAAAGAGATCGCCATTATTTAAAACGGATTATATATGGGTAGTAATTTTTATCTGTCCGTTGTAGGTACGATATGAATACAGAATGCTGTGATGCATTACGTATTTACAACGCGTTGATACGGAAATTGCAGTTTTGTAATATTCACGAAGTACGCCACATTAATACTAGGTGCCAATTGAAAAGCTTTAAGCGGCTTTCTACATACATATATATTAAACTCTAAACTCTACATCATTCAATATAATTCGGATGTGGTGTAGAAATCCCTTAAATAGAATTATCCTGCAGTTGAAAAGTAGAATTTGTTCACTCGTCAGTGTAATAATATTATTAAAGCAAGAAACATTATAAATCTCCAATTAAAGACATTATTATAATACAAAACTTACAATAAAATTATTTCTCTATAATCCACGATAAAGTAAATAGAATTTATATATAATGCTAAATGTAGTGTGGACGATCCGTTTTCATAGATGCAGGGTGCCTAAAAACACATGCACTACAAACCTCCACCACCGCCACCACAATACACAAGCACTACACACATTCACTATCACAAATTCAACAGTCGCTTCGCCCCGCAATCGAAAAATCATCACGAGTACTTATAATCCCTGAGTTACAGTTTCTGCTTGTCTTCACATTCCTATCCTATACCTCATTTGCTAAGTGCAAATGAGGTATAGGATAGGAATATACATATACAATTGACAAGTTGTGATAGCCCAGCGGTAAGACCGTGCGACTCTTTCAAGGGGAACACGAGTTCAAACCCGGGCAGGCACCAATGAGATTTTCTAGTAAAACTCATGTGTCTAATTGATAATTGCAATTTATCACACGCTTTTCGGTGAAGGAAAACATCGTGAGGAAACCTGTATATCTCTAGAGAATTCTGGAGATATGTGTAACCTACCAATCCGCATTGGAGCAGCATGGTAGGTCTTAGCTCTAACCCTTCTGTCCAGAAACGGAGAGAGGAGGCCTATTTCCAGCAGTGGTGTTGTAACAGGCCGCTACTATACAATTGACTCTATCTGCTTGACAATCAAGTCGCCAAGATCTGCAACACATTAGCTTTAAGCTATTAGAAACTATATACTTAGCCATTTAATAACAAGTTCTGGAATTCAAGAACTAGTTATTAAGCTGATGATATGATGATGACTAGTACCACTCGGGCCACTCATAAATACTGATAGGCACTCTTTCATCCTTCATACTTTATACTACTTTATTCAGAGTATTAAATATTTTTTTCTAATTTCACTTTAGCATGAGCCATATTTGTCAGTGATTTTCCAAAAGCAACTAATTGTTTATTTTTATAATCTCAGAGGTTTTTGTATTGTTTATTTTTTAATGTTAATAATTTTAAATATATTACGTTTTTTTAACAATACCAGCGCAAAATTCATTTCAAATTTTATATGCGCATCGCGTAACGCAAAAAGCATATGACTTGTACGGAATATTAACAAGTGCATAAAACTCTAGGGAGAGCGTTAGTAAGTTCGTTTGAATGATTCGACACCTCCCTTGAGATTTGAACCCTTTATGCCCCCTCCAAAGGGGGCTCAGTGTAGAATAATTCTAAGCCATCCGAAATCAATGTTAGAACATATCGAATATTATAAATTATATTTTAGAAATTTTGCTTTTTATAGTATCTCAATACTAACTACCTTAAAAAATATATAATTACTACTATATTTAATATTGTTGAAATTTTTTTAATACTTAATTGAAATGAAAATAAATCTCATTTAATCGTTTATTTTAACGTTTTTCTAAAATTTTTCTTCGTGTTAGTAAATATGAATGTAATTTAAATTAAAAGAAGGTAATATTGAAAGACGTAATGCACGTTATTTTATTTAAAAAAAGTAAAATGACGGCTTTTTACAATCCCATTGCTGGGTATAGGCCTCCTCTCTTCGTTTCTGGAGAGAAGGGTTGGAGCTATGAACTACCACACTGCTCCAATGCGGATTGGTAAATTACACATGTCCCCATAATTCTCTAGAGATATGCAGGTTTCCTCAGGATGTTTTCCTTCACCGAAAAGCGTGTCATATATTGCAATAATCAATTAGACACATAAGTTTTATTAGAAAAACTCATTGATGCCTGCCCGGGGTTTGAACACGCGACCCCCTAGAAATAGTCGCACGGTCCCCCCGCTGAGCGATCACAGTTCGATATATATAAGATAATTAGCTATTCCGATAAATATAACATATAAAAAGTATTTGTTATATATCTATGTTCGGCTTTGAACAAGACGAGATTGAAAGTGTCAAAGGAGCATTGAAGAGCGTCTAAGATTTAAAAGTGTCATCTCCTCAAGGCTACATACCGTCTTCATGGGTCAATCAAAGAGAGTCTTGCATATTAATAGCTCATAACTCTAATGAATCGTATCAGATCGTTGCGACACCTCAACGTAACCGGCAATGATGTGATCTTAACATTTTCTATAGAGCCTTTTGTATGATGTTCAAGTTTCAAACTCGTGTTTAAGAAGCTGCCATCTTCGAAAACAATGTTGCTTACTGTATTTTTAGAAATATGATATTGCTATAGAGCTGTGATAGCCCAGCGGTGAGACCGTGCGACTCTTTCGAGAGAACCACGAGTTCAAACCCGGGCAGGCACCAATGAGTTTTTCTATTAAAACTCATGTGTCTAATTGACAATTGCAATTCATCACACGCTTTTCGGTGAAGGTAAACATCGTGAGGAAACCTGCATTTCTCTAGACAATTCTGGAGATATGTGTAACCTACCGATCCGCATTGGAGCAGCGTGGTAGGCCTTAGCTCCAACCCTTCTCTCCAGAAACGGAGAGAGGAGGTCTATTCCCAGCAGTGGGTTTGTAACAGGCCGCTACTTTACTTTATATTGCTATATCCTAATGATTAACCATCCAACAACTTTGTGAGACGAAGTTTTCGGATACTAGACGCTATGTTGTTGGTGAACATATTCCGGCCAATATTTTATGTATTGCTGAATTGAGTATAAACGATCAACTACATAAAATTAGCATTTATATTTATTTTAGAAATAAATCGCTTATTAACATTATACTAAAAACTATTTATTTTTGTAAAGAAAAAGAAAAACTTGCAATTTTCTTTTCTAGTAAGGTGACTATGATTTAAATAATTTTAAAGAGAAAATACTATTAATTATTCAACTTTTATTATGAGCCAATTATATTATGGGGGACGACAAACTTGAGTTGGGTAGACAAACTCACTTTGTTTAGTTGAATTAAATTTATTTATTTACAGTTAATTAATTATAATTTTTCTTATACTATGTACTATGCTAAAATCTTTACCTCAAGTGTCGAGTAGAGTCTGGGAAAGCGGCAAACGCTGAGTAGACGTAACAAGCTGCGAGAAAAGGAAATCTATATAGCGCTGATGTGAATGCTCAGATTGTTCAAGAAACTAGGAGTAGTAAATTGTAGCACTTAAATTGATTAATAATTGTTAACTGATGTTAACATACATGTTAAATTACATTACTGATGTTACATTATGTAATGAAAATATTATTTTGTTATAATCTGCGATAAAATTTAGCGATGTGATTGAGGTGGTGTATATGTGAAGTGCTTGTGTATTGTTGTGCTATTGGTGGAGGGTAGTGCATTAGTTTTTACAAAGTCAGTATGTATCAGGGTTGAGAACGTAAAGTACACTACATTTCGCATGACATATTTTTTTTATCGTGGATTATAGCAAAATAATATTTTCATCACATTTTGTAATATGGACCTCCGCAAAGTAAACGCCTAATTCTATGAATAAAAAAAAGTAACATTTTAAATAATATAATTTCCTATTCATGAAACAACTCATACTGCATAGGTTTAATATATCTGAATGCGTTTACCGCATTTTATACAAAGTAAATATAATTTGTAACTGATCAAAATAACGATAAAAATATTATATAGGCATTACATTATAGTAAAATAATGATTGCGTTAATTTGACCTCTTATTTTTTGAAGTTTCTCACGCCTGCCAGGGAAATTATACGAGCAAGGGACAATCAGTTTTGCAATACAACAATAAAATCGAAATACATAATAGGTGTTGAATACAAAGTAGCAATATTTATACTACGAGTACATTGACGTAGCATATCTGCTTAAGATTGGACAACCCCACATATATTTGATTTGATTTTGAGGAAAGCTATTTTATTTCTTACACTTTGATAGAGTGACCTGCTCTACCTGTATTTTCTAAGGATTCTCCTTAGAAAATAGTAAATCATAAGTTGCTGTTATTTTGGTTTTTAATTTTCCCAAGATCTTATAACAATTTGTATCACTTATAGTGCTTAGATTGAAGCCACTCCACACCTCACATTTTTTAAATAACAAAGTAAGGAAATTATCACAACTTTATACCATTACTTATTTAAAAAGTGTGTTACCAAAATTCATTATGTGATGTGTAATAGCGATACAACGTCAATATGCGTAGACTGCGGTAGATTGATATACCTGTAATTTGGCAAACTAAAATGGAGCAACATTTTTGTCTTAGTTCAAATCCTTTCCACCAGAGAGAGAGGACTTTGTCAAGTAGTGTGAGATTAACTAGGTGCTTTTGCCGTCATGCTATAAGAATTTCAATTCATTTTTCAGTCAACTTGTGTATCTAATAGGATGTGCTGTGTGGTATCCGGCCGAGTAAAATAGACCACTCTCATTTCTTACAGACGTGTTGTAAAAGGGGACTAAGGTAAGTTTACGTCAGGCATGCGGCCGGTCGTGAATACTTATACCAAATCACATCACGAATTGGTTAAAACATTATGTGCCGATCCCATTTAGAGTGGCATAAATGTAGGAGAATGATGATTGTGTACTAATAGGATGATAATTGTAGTCATTACATAAAATAATTGACATAAGTTAATCAATTATTCACATTTTTGAGATCATCGTCATTCTCCTGCCCTTATACCACTGTCAGTGGGGTCGGCACAACATCTTACAAACATGTTGTCACATGATTTGACTACGTATTTTACGACCGGCCGCCTGCCTGACGTCAACTTACCTTAGTCGCCTTTTACGGCACCTCGGTAAGAAATGAGGGTGGTCTATTCTATGCAGCCGGATACCACACGGGAGATACCTTAGTCGCCTCTTACGGCACCTTGGCAAGAAAGGAGGTTGGTCTATTCTATTCTGCCGGATACCACACGGAGTATTCACATTTTTGAGATATCATAGCAATTTCTGACGAAAGCAAAACAATGTCGCGATTTACTGTTTTACCGGACCATTGATTAATTCTATGAAACAGTAGCTATGCCAACAACGGCTTCGCCCGCGTGGAGTTTAGTAATTTACGAAACTTTTCCCGAATTTTCGAAATTTGGAGCATAAAAGTAGTTATTGTGAGTTAACCGTGAGAGATAGAGACATGCTATTGCGGAGTTTTTTGTAGTATTTTTATAGATCTACAATTCTCTACTACATCACTTTAGCGAATCTCTGCTGGTTTACGTAGCACACGCGACTAAAGATCCCAGCGCGCAATTTTTTTAACAACTGTGCGATCTTTCAACACAATTTACATAATACCGATATGTACTATTTACCTAAACCATCCGGAAGTATTGCACTATCTTTTGGTGAAAACCGTACAAAAATCCGTTCAGTAGATTTTGAGAAAATCAATTACATGCAGACAAACAGCTTTTTGGGACTTTGTTTTATAATAAGTATAGAAAATTAAATGGTCAAAATTTTTTAGTGAGTTATTACATATTCTTCTGAATATGAACCCAAAACCATTCATCATGCCTGCCTTATCCTAAATAAGGTTCGCCTTTGTGCGCCCTGTCCCTTTCTTTTTTGTCCCGCGCCATCTTGGACCCCTTAACCCATATTCACACATTTCACATATTCTCTGAGCTCGAAGACCTCTTTATTAGATGAATACAACATTTTATGTTGTGATTTCAGCCATTACTTTGTCAGATTTGGGGATGTTTTTATTTTGGCCAACAAATTGTATTTCTACATTAATGAAAGGCTGAGATTATTACTTTATTGTCCCTTTAACATTATATTTGATATTTCCTCTTATATGTATAATATTATAGTATTAAAATACTCGTAATGGTGACTGTAGATAGAAAATAACGAAAACATCTTTCATCATTAGAAGTGAATAAAAAGTATAATACATTTTGATAAATATTGTATCAATTATAGAGGAATACTTTTCTAACAATCACCAAAACTATAAAGTGCTTGCAAAAAGGAAAAGATCTTAGTATTTATCCGGATAGTTTCCCTTGTTATCAGCGTTTCAAAATAAAAGAGTCTCCAACAATATTTTCCGCACTTATGAGTTTGAAACTTTGTCGTTGTTTAACTTTGCAAGTTATAAAAGCTTTACGTGTATGAAATGCGTTATTGTGCTTAGGGTTAGCTCAGATAAATCATGGAGAGACAAATATAGTGCATAATTTACAAATCTTGTATTCATAATGTATAAAGAAGGGCTTCCTAAACTTATACATCATCATCCTTCTGCCCTTATCCCACTCTAAGTAGGGTCGGCATAACATGTTACAAACATGTTGTCCCTTGATTTGGCTACGTGTTTTACGACCGGCCGCCTGTCTGACGTCAATTTACCTTAGTCGTATTTAACGACCCCTCGGTAAGAAAGAGGTGGTCTAGTCTACTCAACCGGATACCACACGGCGGGTCAACTCACCTTAGTCGCCTTTTACGACACCAGGTTAAGAAATGAGTGTGGTCTATTCTACTCAGCCGGATACCCCACAGTTGGTCAACTCACCTTAGTCGCCTTGTACGACATCTCGTTAAGAAATTAGGGTGGTCTATTCTACTCAGCCGGATACCACACGGCGGGTCGACTTACCTTAGTCCCTTTTATGGCACCTCAGTAAGAAATGACGGTGATCTATTCTACTCAGCCGGATACTTCAAGACATAATAAACTTATACATTACATTGATTTTCTTCAATCGCAGATTATAGCAAAGTAATTCTTTTTTTTATTATGGAGCACAAAATTCTAGTTCTATTAAATTTATTGTTTTAGTTGCTAATACGCTACAATACTGATTACGTAAAAGTGAGTACAATCGACTTAAGTTTCAAGCCGATTGATTCGACTACGGATCTCGATCGGGTTGATGACATGAAGCGTAAAATGAGTTATTCGCATCGCCGCCCCGGCCCTCTGCCAACACGAACACCGGCAAACATCTATTGTCTCGATCGTAAAACGCACTGAGATTTCGTGAAACGGGAAACTTCTTAGGTACCTCCGCTGTAAACTTGTTTTCATTACTCGAGCTTATTGGATGGGTTCCAATATTTTTCGACTCGTTTCATTTCAGTTGCATACAGCCAAGTGTTTTTATTACAATCGACAGAAATATTTTCCGGTCCTTTTTCGGCGGGTAATGCGTTGTGTCATCGCAAGCAATGGGGAAATATTTTAAAGATTTCATTCAAAACTTTTGAAGACACTTTAGTATTATTACGAACTTCAAGTCTATTAGTTTATGGGTTGTTGTTTAGTAACAATAAGGACTTAATAAAATGTTTTTATTTTACAAGAAGGCCGTGATTGGTTATATTGTCGGTTCAGATGAGTATTCCATATCACACATTAATATGGAACTATTTCACATCAAAATGTTTTTGAGAAAATTTGAGAAAAAGTATGCATTTTAATGTTTTGATTTGAAAAAAAATCAAAACATTAAAATGCATAGGAATTTATAATGTTTGAATTTTTTGAAATACGTTTATCTAGGAATGTAAAGAAAACCTTCATATATCTATCTAATTTATGAAAACAATTTACTTGACAAAAGTAGGGTGTTGCGACAAAATTTTTGCCAAAAGGCTTACGTTTTATTTGAACACATAAAAAGTCCCATAACAATAACACAGGAAAATAACAAATCAACCTGAAAATGGACAGTGGACATATATAAAGACAGACGATTTCCGCATCCATTTCAAAATTTCCTTTAGGGAAACTTTTTTGTCAGAAGGAACGGAGAATTTATTACTAGGTAGTTATAGACTCGGGAAAACAATATGTGACTATTTCATTCAGGCCGTTAAACTGTGAAATTTCTTCTCAAATCTAAAAAAAAACCAGTTCCGTAGTTGTAGTACACACAAAGCGCTTCTTCACAAAGTTTAAATTCACCTAATTTCGTAGAACGATCCGGATTTGAGTAAAGTACAAAATTCTACGAATGTAATAAAATCATATTGATAATTTCATATAATCACGATCGTAATTCGATCCGTAAAAAACATATATTCATTAAGAAGGTTAAAAGATACTTGCTTAAAACTAATAATATAAACCATATTATTAATTAATATAATTTTGAACCACTGTAACTTCTACTTATATTTGATATTTTATTTCTTATAAACTTAAATATTAAACTTAAACTTTTTATGTTTTCATTACTATTAGATTACTAGAAATAATGTGAACTCAACACCTTCATATAAAACCTGCGTGGTTTTCGAAAGGTGTGCTAATGTATTATATAAGTCATAAATATTGTTCTTGGAAAATAAAATAAAAAATAAAATTTGTCAGTCATCATAATCATCTTACGTATAGTTATTATTTTACAGACTAGAGTATTCAAAAGCCTTTTAACAGTTTACTATATGTATATGTAATATTTTAAAGATTCTTTTCGACTGAAAATCATTGTAGATGGAAGTAAGATATATCCGTCATTGATGGCAACAAATTTGCTATAAGTATAGGAATAATGCAAACAAGTTTAAATGCTAATAAAAGGAGTAGCGCCAGAGTTGATGAATGATAGACTAGAATGGAAAAGAATAATATTAATAGAATAGTATAAGGGAAGGAGAATGATGATGACTATCTTCATTTCTCGTCTTTTCTATAATAGAGAGAATTTTCCTTATATAAAAACTGCGGTGGGATATTAACAGACTGCTAAAAATCTAAACGGAATAGAAGTAACTACATTAGTCACATTCACAGCTTTAAAAGTTATCACGTACACCGGATCACTGATATTTTTTTTCTAGCTATCGATACTGGATCGGTTAGTTTAACGATCCATTCCTAATTATACATATTCAATACATTACATCGTTTCTTTCATCTATGTGGTTTCTTATATCCTACTAAACAATGTTAAGCGATGCAATATCCTGTTTAGTCAATAGCATATTAAACTAGGTATTATAAAGTATCAAGCAGTCGTTAACGTTAACATCATGTGGGAGATGCATCGTATATGTTTATGGGTTGTTCATAACAAATTTTGTGTTTATGTTCAGATAGTAAAGCGTACAAAGTGAGTTTTATAGTTCTTTACAGTTTATAAGCTACTAATATAATGAACTTGTCGTTCTAGTATTTTATAATCCTACACTTGTTGATTCTACGTTTATTTTAAATCCTTATAAATTTTAATTATTATGGTTTTTGTTATTATAATTTTAATTATCAATCATAATCAATTATGATTTCTGGGGACGTTTTGATTAATTTAAAAAATTCCTAGAATATATATTTGATGTGACTTAAATTTATTTTATAAAATGTCAAAAATTCTTTTTTTGTAATTATTTAATGATTAACAACATGATTATTATAAATAATTTAAACTTTATTTATCTTTTACATGTAGTATAAAACGTTTAAATAGGTAGTTTTTAAATGTTTTTGAACACTAACAAATACTTTCAGAACTTCTGTATGTACATATATATTTTGTTATTTGACAAAATAAATAATGTCTCATAGTATGTTCTACGCTCATTTAGTAAATAATTAATCGGGTATGTTCTATCAATGAATATTTTGGAGAATATCGTATGAATATCATACACATACATAAAAAGCACGTACTTCCATCATTCTTCTGCCCTTGTCCCACTGTATGTGGGGTCAGCACAACATGTTTTAAACATTTTTTTACGTTTTGGGTGATCTATTCTACTCAGCCGGATACCACACGGCGAATACACTTACCTTAGTCGCCTTTTACTACGCTTCGGTACGAAATGAGGCTGGTCTATTCTATTCAGTCGGATACCATGCGACGGAAATATATAGCACGTATCTACGTCTGTTACTTGAGGTTTGTATGCGATAAGAAATTTAAAGTCACAATAAGGAAAAAGGAATTATAACGATTATTTATTTTTCTATGAAAACTTTTACAGGGCGTTAAAACCAATTTCAACACACGTTCTCATAATCGAGTAAGCACAACATAAACTGCGAGAACAAAGTTGCTTTTGTTCCACGTTACTTCCGTGCAAACAGAAAGTAATGTTAAAGCTTCAGCGAAACCTGTTATAAACTATACTTTCACAAGAAAAAAGAAAAACTGCCATATATTGCAAAACAAAGTTAACAAAAGGTAACTTTTAAATTTATGTTGACTACATAACTTGGTCATTTCGTATTTCTTTAAAAATAATTTATCTAGCAAGTGAATATTTTGAATTTTTTTTAGTTTCTGTTACATACTCATTCGCAGATAGCCCCCTAAAATAATTTCGAGCTGGTCTACAGAAAGTCATCTTTCTGAAAGCTTCTGGAAGCAAGGCGCTTTACCGCGAACAAAAACTTCGTGAAGAAACATATGCATAGAAATTTATGATATGGGCATTACTTGTATCAGTATCAATCAGTTTTGAGGAGGGTGCGGGATTTAAGCTCTATATCCCTATATCAAATAAAAGAGGTTTCGCTCAGCTATGCATTTGTTCAATTACGTTTCTTCTGTACCGACAGTCATGATAAGTCATCAGTCACAGTTGATAAAATAAATATCTAAAAACAATTACTACTAACACTAAGGTTTTTAATTACAATTAATTAAAACCTTAGTGCTGCTAGTTCTTTCTTAATTAGTTACGGTGGTCAGTAATAGTTGGCCTATAAAATGAATGGGTTATTAAGCGGATCTTATTATAATACTAATAATATTTATTTATATCAGAATGATAGAAATTAAAAATTTAACAATGTATCTGGCTAAAATATATACAATTATTACAGTAATCACGAATATATGTAGTATAAATCAAACTAGTGGTATTAATTGTTTAATGTGATTACCTATCTAGCATTTCTCATAAGCTTAAAGAAAATTTACGGCATAAAACTGATGAAACGAAAGTTTAATAATAACTTTTCTATAAATGATTCCATAATAAATTCATAAACTAAAAAAATTTAATAAAATGACTTAAAAAAAGGATTTGCTGCCAAGACTTTTGTCAATTAGCAACTTTTTAGATGTTCATAAATTGTAGTCTATATTCCTATTCTGGATCACTTGTAGACGCTCCCTAAAGTCTTCAATAGACCAACAATAATGGAAGTTCAGTGTCATTGAGAAACTGTAAGTATAATACCAACAATAGGATGAATGAAGGAACAAAATCCTTGTTGCCAATTAATTTGCTTATTCATCGTTAGGAGTGAAAATGACTTTATGCCTTTGGCTAAAGGAAAACGGTAATTGCACTGGATGTATTTTTCCTAGGCAAAGGACTTAGGAAAACTCTTTCGATACAAATTGCGTTCTTTTTATGGTGTGAGTGAATGGTTGGATATAAAGGGGGCTTAAGAAAAAAATTCATTTTTACTCGTATTCAGCCATTGATGAATGTATTTGTTGGCGATAATACAATTTGTAATCTTTTCTTTTTTGACTTGGCTTTTAAAGAGTGTTTTCACTTAAAGGTATATGAATTTCATGGTACTGAAATATGACTGGCCCATTGGCACAGTGGATAGTCACCGTGCCTTCAGCTCAGCGGGTCGCGGGTTCGATGCCCGCCGAGGGCCAACGTTTTCTATAAACAATTTGTTGGTTCTTCGAGCCTGGGTGTATATTTATATTTATGTATTAATATTATATATGTAGTATATATACCAGTTGTCCGTCACCCATAACACAAGTATTAAATTACTTACTTTGGGAACGGAAGACCGTGTGTGTAAGTGTCCCATATATTTATTTTATTTTACGTATTTACATGCTTATTTATTTTGTTCTTATAGTAGTGGTTGCTGGAGTTCTTAACGACGTCTCTACATGTTTAGCCTGATGAAGCAAAAAAAAAACCCACTGCACGCTTTAGTTATCTGTTGTTATAAAAAATGTGTAGAATGATTAATAATATAATAATTTATAATTAATAAATAATTCTGTTTCGTCTTGGTGTTGTGAAGATATTATTTTTAGGCAATTTAAATGATACAATGGTTGTTTTCTCCGTTCTGCTTTATTCGTCAGTATAGAAGAGTATGTTTGTCCGTTACCAATTACTTGTCAATTTTAAATTTTGCAAAATGATGCATACAGATAATAGGAAATGAGCACAGTAATTTTTTTTTGGCTGCGTTGACAATAAATTTATATTTCAGGAAAATCGCAAAGTTTTATTACATAGGCACTCAAAAGCGGCTTATCATCTTTACCGTGGTGTAATTGGGAAATAGATAACTCCTTTAATATAGATTCGAATTGTAAAGATCCAATGCGAAAACGCTGCATTCTTGGGATTGTTCTATTTGGGCATGATTTGTACTAGCATGTAAATAATCTAAGAAGGATATAATTTGTACAATTTCGTTGTAAAAATTAAAAAAAATCATTATAATAAAAAAAATGGATAAATATATGATTACTTCACTAAGTTAATATATCACGAATATATAAATATATCACGATCGTGTGGGCTATAACTACAAGTTATTTGGCGGTCCAGACTGGTAGTAGACGCTTCCTTTCCGGCTCAAAGCCAATAAATCAAGTAGCTCGGTACAACGGGAATCTCCGATACGCCTGACTCATACGCCAGATTTCACCATAACGAAAGTAGTCTAAAATTTGTGTTATATTTGTTATTTTAAGAAAGTTTTTAAATTTCGGTTTTTGGTTATTTGGTAAATTTAAGTGAGATATTTCATGTAAGATGTTACGGTTTATTTACTAAAATTATCAAACTATGTTTTTGGGAAAACGATAAATCTCTCTCACTCTTCGCGAATCGATCTGATTTTTGTGATTGAGATATTTGCAGGGTTGGTGAGTGATAGAAGTTACTGTGTATTCCAAGACTACGGTTCACGCGAAAGAAGTTGCGGATAAAAGCTAGTACTAATATTATATTCTTGGTCTTTTGTGTATTTGGAATATTCTATATCTATAAATCTCATATATTACCGTATGTAATAAGTCATTTCTCTGAAGCCCAGAGTACCGGAGTGATGGACTATACATCTCTTCAAAACATTGACATTAGGAAACTCCTAAGAACAGCCTCTCGTCGACGTCGGAGATAAATGCCACCCTTCGCTTACTTTGAGCACGACAAAGGAAAAGTTTTCAACACTAGCGACTGAAAAATATTACCCATCTTAAGTTTAATCTCTTGAAAACGCGCCGTAGGAAACATTTGTAAGTAGAATTGTACTATTAAACAACGAAAATGTTTGTGGAGGATGGAGTTATTGGTATAATAAAAATGTGGTGTGCATAAATAAAGAGTGGCGGGAATTTTCAAATTTTCTATAATACTAGTTTTCAGTTGCGGATCATGTTACATATCTTACTATAAAGATATTTAAAAAACACATTTAACTTTGCATATAAAAGGTTTATTGAGATAAATATAATAAAATGAAAATTTAACAATAACATTAGAAGTTATTATGGAACATAATTGGATTCCATGCGAAAGCATTAAACGTATGGGCAATTTATCAACCCAGACACAGACTGACTTTTGATAAATATTATGATTGCAATATGCAAGTTTTTCTCTCTTTCCATCATAGCGGTACAATCCATATTGATATAGGTACTTAAATAATTTATAGAATTAGGCGTTACATTGCGGAGGACCATAATACAAAAAGTAATGAAAATATTATTTGGCTATAGTCCGCGATGAATAATCATTTTCATTAATTTTTGACTTATTTACCTTAATTCTAGAAGTATATTATGGGAAGCAGCGTTAATTATTCAAAAGTCTCTGCTATGTTGGTGATTATGAACACGCATGCACAGACCAATAATTAATTGATAAATTAAGATACAAATAATATTAAGAATTTAGTAAGCCATTAGTGCTTTGTCTGTATTCAACGGAACGGAAGTAAAGCAATAATGCAATGTCTTAAAGCATCGGTCCGTACTATCTCTGTAACGAGGGAAATGTATTTTTAAGTCGACGCCGTCGCGTCTTCGTAAAGTTCGCTCAATTAAGTGCAAATCTCATGACGCACTATAGAATGTAATTAGTAAGCTAAGTGCTTGTAAGTACGAAGCACTTTCTCAAGCGAAAAAGTGCATGAATGAGTTCTACTCTAAAATAACTTTTCAATACCTTACAAAAGTAATGGTAATGAAAGATAAGTTGAACGTTTTTTTTTTTAATTATCAGTAACAAATGCATTTGTTTATTGTAGGGAACTAGAGTTCCCTTTCATTTTCTTATATAGTGTTCGAATGCTAAAGCATTCGAACGCTATATAAGAAAATGAAAGTCATACCTCAAATTGTTGTATGTATTTCCAATTGATTTAAATGATCTTTTTTTATATTTCTTTATTAAGAATCTGTCCCAACTGGATACTGCTCCTGTTCTAACCACCCACCAAATTCTCTTATTCCAAACGTGATTCCTTTTCTCGTCCCAAATTCCAATTCTCCTTTTTTTCACGATATCGTCCCTTATTTCTTTTATTCGATAAGTGTCAATGCTGGATATATTATTTTCTACTATTCATTTCTAACCTTAAGTATGATAAAGAACTCTTTGTTATTAAACTGTTAAAGGGAAGCAGATACAGAAAGTCAGAAAGTAAAGAAAAAATATATTGCTGAGAATTACTTAGATGATAAGAATGCGTGGATAAAGTTACTATTTGACACTGTGCAAGATAGTAATGACTAAATGTAACTAATTGTAAATATTATTTTGAAAAGAGCAACAATTTCAAGAATTTCTTTCTGGATCTTCTCGTTAGGAACAGCTCTCCGAACCAGCAGCAGAGTTGACGATTCGAAAGCACTTGTTTACAAGATTACTTGAATAAATAATATTTTGAATTTGAATTATTAAGCTGAATTTATTATAATACTGAAATCATGAGGACTACATATTATAATTTATCTGCATTCGTGAATGTTAATTAAGTTGGAGGCAAATACAGACTGTCAAAGAGCAAATAGATTTAATTAATACAGTACAACCGTGTCTTACAGTTAACGGGGTCTTGTCGTTGGCAAATTAGGAAAGGCTTCGGGGTTATTTAACAGGACGTCCATAGTGTGTGATTTAATGTATGCTAACTACCATACAAGTATTTTAGAACATTGTCTTTTGTGACCTCTCTTAACATATGTCGCAAATATATTTTTAGAACTGATCAGTTTTAAATCAAATAATGATAAACGGTCTTGGATGGGCTTAAAACTAATAATAAAAAGTGATATTTTGCTTTAATCATAAGATTTTGTTTTAATGTCCTCAGATATTACAACTTACTCGTATTTCCTTCACGGGTTCTGTCATGATGAACAATGAATATACAAATCCTGAAATTTATACAATTTTAAACCTGTAATGGTAATACATATTACTAACTGGTGTTACACATTTTGTGCGAAATTATCAAGAAAGAGCATAATTAAGAGACACTGTGGAAAAAAGTGACATTCTATAAAACTCGCATAAGACTGATAAATGTAGTGTTTGCGTTCGCTTTAAAACTCTTATTGATAACGTCCAAAGTCACAATTTATTTCCAGGCAGTTTGCGATTCATGTGGAACAACCTTCCTAATAAAGCACTTATACACCCAAAACGGCTTTCTATACTTAGATATAAGGTTGTCTCACTGAAAATTAGCTTAGGCTTAGATATACTAATACTATCGTTATCCTCCACATTCTACTTTCAGCCCGTTTGCGAACTCAACGGTACTTAAATACCATTAAATTGTTAAAAGCTTATTGCAATATTCACCTTTAGCATAGTAGCCAACCAGGTCGACATTTTGTTCTATGTATTTAGTATATCTGAAAAGAATGTGCTGATATGTTGTGTATTTGTGTACGTAATGGTCGCTAATTAGAAAATATTTTCGTTCAGACAGGTAGACAGACCTAACCGGCTTCGAGCAAATAAATCACGCAGCTTTGGTTGTTCGATACGCTAGATTCGTGTGCCAACTTCTATCTTTTTAAAAGGATTTATAAAATCTAAGAGAACGCATTTGAAAATCAGCAAAATTTTAATATGAAGTTAAAATTGATAAAAAAATTGTTTATTTTTCAACAAAATGTACTACCACCAAAGTTACGATATTGTATGTAAAATGTATTACAACTGGAAAATTCGTGTCAAAAAACCTTCCGTATACTATTCTAGTAGTATACTAGAAATATAGTATTATAGTAGTATAGTAGAACACTCAGTTTAGAATGTTTTTTTTTTCAAACTAACACTTGGCGGATTGATTTAATGGTAAACGTTCTAATGTCGAAATCCATTCTATTACATCTTTTCCATAAACCTATTCACCAAAATTTAGACTTACCAATTTGATTTTTCAAAGAAATATGTTAGTTTCATTCCCTTGGTGTTGGTATTCCAATTAATTTTGAAAACTGAAATTAAGTCTAAGAAATATGTACAGCAATTTCGAAGGCAGTGACATTAACAAACTTCGAAGTACAGGCTCTTGTTTTAGATAAACGGGCACCCTTTGCTTGCTTCGAACTTGACAACGCAAAGTTTTCAACTGGAGCGACGGAAAAATATTACCCTTCTTAAGTTAAATGTCCTGAAAATTTATCATAAAAAATGTTTGTAAGGTATTGCGATATGAATATTATAGTTTGTATTTCAAATAGCAAATTGATATCAAACTCTCACTACTCGTAATGTAGAAATAATGATTTATAGAAGTAGGCGTTAATTTGCGGATATCCAAAATACATAAATAATGATTAAATTATTTTGCTATAATCGCCGATTAATCGCGTACTTTGGAAAAATAATGATTGAGAACAAGAGGATATCAACTGCCGACGTAGTTCTCTTCAAGCAGTTTTCCGCTATACTAACTTGTACCGCTTGGAATCAGAAACTTTTACATGTGGTATACAAGCTTCAATAAATAAAATAAATGGGCTTCCAATATACTTAAGATTGTCTCTACACCTGTTGAGTGGTCTACCAGCAAGCTTTCAATGCGGAGTTGCAATTTAACATCGCTATCACGGTTGATAGCGCTATCTCGCCTTAATTTCCGAATGAAAGTAAGGCCACCTACATTTTATTGTTCTTACTAAAGGAACTAATGGTTTAATGAAAAGATATCATTTCCCACAACGATAAAGCTCCTTTATTAGTGAGGTAAGGCAGTAGTAATTTTATATTTTCCAGGACTTTTCCGTATTTAAGATTCATTATATTTGTAAAAGTTTGTTTGATAATGAGTTTTTCAGTGTTTCATGATTAAAGCATTCGATGAGTATTCAAACCTATGTATGTTGATTCAGCATAAATCGCTAACTCGGAAATATCTACCAAAACCGTAAATAATTTTATGATCAACGATTCTTGAAATATCTACTATAAAACGAATAATTAATTTAATCAAATATTAGTATTAGTAAGTAGAGAAAGTATTCCAACTAAGTAAACGCATCGGTTAATTCACAATCACACTGACTAGTAATTTAAAACTTCGATTCGTCGGCTAGTTCATCGATAACTTATTTCTAAGGACGAATGGATGAAGACGAAACATTAACAATATATGTGTGTGGTATTATCGTAGTTTGTAAAATAATAAGAAGCTGTAATTGACTCATCGCTGAACAGTAAGGCTAAAATATATATACACCGTGACAACAATGGCATTAGGTCTTCAACATATCGTATATATCGCTGGCCCTTGTATTAAATAAGGATAGATATACAAGGAAAATACATTGCCATCTAGCCATTATACTGTAATCCGTACAAAAAACTTTCCAACCAAAGCTTTCTTGGGTCAATTAATCAAAGACAAAACTTTCTTTATTGTCAATAGTACTTCAAACACATTCAGACAGATGTATACAAATTTAGCCAACGTAGAATTAAACGAGAATCATATTTTATAATGGTTGTTTGTTTAATGAAAATCAAACTATTAGCCAAAATACTAAGACACTCGACCAACAAACATCTCAAGAGATTTAAACCTAATTGTTGGGTTAAAGTTTAGAATTTCGAATATCGAGAAGGAATTCTCACTATAGGTAGGTAAGGTTCTACATTCTGGACTCCTTACAACCCGGAGATTGCGTCCTTTCTCTGCTTACTGTGGATGATAATTTTTTAAAATATTTTTTAATGTTATTGATTATTGTAGAATATATTTTAAAATTAAAATATGGTTTGGGAATAAATAGGTAAGTGATATTACAAAATAAAACTTTAAAATAAAATTTTATTCAGTTTTTATTGGTTTGAAAGATGAATATATTTTTTGAAATTATGCCCTTTTTAAAGAGTACTTTGACGGCAGAATAATTAAGCCGATGGCTAGTGATAAGCCGTGATGACCAATCACAGTCACACAACCAGCCCTCAACTACACGTCGCTCTAAGGCGTGGTCCGGCCTCACAGGAGGCACACTTAAGACAACATTCCGGGCTAGTAGAGCTTCTGCGCTCGACTCACCGCATTTTGCAACCTCGATGATTCTTCTGTGCTCACCCGGCAAGGCTGTAAAAAAGGTTAGTTACATAACAAAATAAAATGAGCTTTATTTCGTATGAAAATTTTTCTGTTACGGCATGGTCTCAGGTACGGCCCTTTTTAATAAGTTTATTACCGTGCCGCTAACGAACGGTCGCAGTCGGACGCAAATTGACAATAAATAACAAATGGCCACACGAAGCCACCCCCTTGTTTATACATCTACTTTTGCCTTTGTAATTATAGCGTTTGTGATTTATCTCCACGAATGTTCATTAGGTAGATTGCAATTGGATATTTTGCTACATCCTTTTTACATCGATCATGTATTATGAATACTTTTTACAAACACTTCGATTATATTAAGTGCCTATAGTTGAATTTAATGAAAACAAAATGCAAAGGTAATAATGAAATTATTTTGCTAAAATCCACAATGAAGTAAATAGCAAATATATCCTTACTCATATTTAAATGCGAAAGTCTGTCTGTCTATTACGTTTTCACGGCTAATCGGCTGAACCAGTATCGATGAATTTTGGCACAATTATTCCTTATATGGGCTATAGAAATCCTGTTAATTCAGCAGAAATAAGATGACATTAAAAAAACGCTATCTCTTATAAACATAATTAGTCTTTTTTATTCACAATGTGTCAAAGTTTATTAAAGTAACGGCCTGGAATCGAGTACTTTAAGGCTAAGTCAAATCAGTAATTTAAAAGAGGTTCCATTTCAGAGGTTCACTTGTTTGACTTACGTCAAAAGACTTACTTTAGAAAAGTTTTCGTATTTTGGTTTCTGTTTACTAAATTAATTTAACTAAGCTATAACAATGTAACATTGCTTGTACACTGTTATTGTTGTAGATAAGTTTGATTAGTTCAATAGCGAGAGACTGATATGCACTAAATCCAGTAATGCTTTAAAAATTTGGGATCGACAGAACTTTTGCTTTATTTTGGTCCTTAATACATAATTGAAATATTTTTGAAATTTGTAAAAAAGTTGTAATAAGCGCCTATGATACCTAAAATTCTCTTTTCGTTTGATAACGTCAAGGGATATAAAATAATCATCATAATTGTGTGATACAGATCATCATCATAATCTTCAGGCATATTGGGTCTAGTTTTGGACGTAGGCTTCTTCCATGTCCCAGGTGATCTTCTGCCCTCAGCATCCAGTCTCGACCTACGTCGTTTTATATCATCTAGCCATTTCTTGGGAGGAGGAGCAGGAGGATCGGCCACGTGATCTGCCCTTAGCAAAGAGGCTAGAATAATCTTACTTATTTCAATTACGTACATAAATGACACACAAATCATGAACTATCCAAGCACAAGTATCAGGGCAAAGTTTGACCGCTAAAGTGTCACTAAATATATCAATTAGAACTCGTTAACGCATCGCGTTTGTTTGCCATCTGTTGATCTATATTACACATAAAACTTCTATTAAGGACGTTCTCAGCGCATTGTTTAATTGAGGTAATCTGTACCATAAATTGTCTGGAAGTGGCCGAGATTTTTTATTCAAATTTATAATTGTGATGAGAAAGAAGAAAGAATTGGTCTATTCATGAATACAATATACTATATAAAATAAATATCATATATTTGTTCGTATTTTAGTTTGCCTATATAAGGTACAATGTTGTTATAATACATGCTAGATGAAGCCATAAAATTGCAATATACAATATGTGAGACAGTATTTTTGAACTAATTGTTATTAATTATAAAAGTTAGGTAAATAGTGTTTAAATATGTATTTTTTGTATTTGTTTAACATTTGTTGTTTTTATATGATATTAATATATTTGTTTATAATTTATTAGTTTTCTTGAAAATTACAAGAACCTTTTTCAGAAAGACGTTTCTTTCCCTGTAGTTTTGTTAATGTAATCCTTTTTTACTAAACCCAAGAATGAGGTAAGTTTGTTTTAAGTAATGAGGTAATTTGACGGTACCATTGAGATGATAACACAAATATGATTATATCAAACATAATACATGTTTATACGTACTATGTTACATAACACGTCTTCCATCAAATGAAGTTGATACTTAATAAGTAGGTAAACTCGATTGGTGTTTTTTATTATTTTTTAAGACAATATAAATTGGAGTTACTATCATCATCATCCTCCTGCCCTTATCCCACTCTAAGTGGGGTCGACACAACATGTTACAAACATGCTGTCACATGATTTGGCTACGTATTTTACGACCGGCCGCTTGCCTGAAGTCAAGGTAAGTACCTTAGTCGCATTTTACGACCCCTCAGTAAGAAAGAGGATGATCTATTCTACTCAACCAGATACTACACGGTGGGTCAACTTACCTTAGTCGCCTTTTACGACACCTCGGTAAGAAATGAGAGTGGCCTATTCTACTCAGCTGGATACCACAAGGCGGTATAAATTGACAAACAAACTGACTTATCAAGTAATACTAACATGGAGCATGTAACCAATTATGTCCTTAGAGAGATACACACTCAATTATGTTGAGTAACTGATACCTATCGTTTTACTCTCACTTAAACAATAAATATTTTATTGTTGGTTAATGTAGACAACTACCACTTTCAATTCATTAATTACTTATTACTTGATCGACTAGATATATTAACAACAGAATTCTTGTAATTTTTTTTTAAGCTTTTAGCATTGTATATACATATGTAAAGACAAATTAAAGTTGAGCCACTTCCCGTGTCCTATTGAGCTGAAATTTTACATACTAGTCCCCTGCCTATGACAATGTATGCTTATGATAAGCATGACCTGATGTTACTGCCAGGGTTAGCTCCAAACGAGGGAACTCCTCAACGGTTAACTCTTGGGAAATGAAATTTAGTTAAAAGCTTTTGTTAAAAGATTTTTTTTAAATGAATTTGTTAACACTTTAAATTAGAGGTATTAAAATTTTACTTTTTTTTTAATTATCAAATTTTTACCATTTCATAATTTGACGCCAAAAACATTTATACATCTGTTGTTGCTGTGGTTACAGTCTCCTCAAACTTAAAGAAACAAAGAGAGCTCAAGAGAGTTTAGAATTGTTGAAGTTTATAAGGAAGATTTAGTAATGTCGAAGCTATAGCTATATACCTTTTTGTACGATGAACGGTTTCCAAATTTATGAGGAAACTTAGTGCACCTGCTTCGTCTAGACCTTTTTGCTCCTCATGAAAACAGTAGATCCAATTGCTTGCTTAGAAAACGAAGATGAGTGACTACTACTAAATTGCCGACTTTTTGATATTAGAATCATGACGTACGTTAAAATTGACTGGGTCGTTCCATGGTAGTGACCCTGCCTTCAGTTCCACGGGTAGCACGTTCAATTATCCAAGGACCAACATATTCTAAAAATTTGTTGCTTTTTTCGAATATGGGTGTATTTGTTTTTAAGTATTTATTTAAAATGATATTTAAATATTTATATTCAGCAGTTGTTTTTTACTCATAACGGTGGAAGGAAAAAGAGCAAGAGGCCGCAGTCCAACTCGCTGGTCCGACCAGATTACTAAGTCGCTCTCCATTCAAGTTCACGATGCCTTGCAAGCCGCAAGAGATCGCAAAATCTGGAAATCGACTATCCATGAAAAAGAGATCCGTGGAAAAGGTCCCGACCCTCAGCACTGAGGAAAATGACGCAAGGAGGAGTTACTCATAACACAAATATTAAGTTACTTGCTTTGGGGCCTGGCGACTGTGTTGTCCCATACATCGCACGCTTAGTATTAAAGTGACCTAATTCAAAAATACACTTAATTGATTTAGATACATTGTAATCCTTATTTTAATGCCATCACGCTACGAACTATCACAAAAACTAGAGTTTTCTTGCCACCAAGTTATGGGTGTCTTCAGCACTTACGACTTTTGTAGTTGCTACGCTATGCGTTATTGCAATTTGCTACAATTTTTTTTTAAATTAGGTCACTTTAAAACTAAGCTTGTGGCATATATAAAAAATATTTAAAAAAAATCATTTTTTAATATTTATGCAAAATAATAACTTGAAGTATGAAGGAACAGCCGCTATCTTTAGGAGTTGTGATCAAAGACTTATTCTTTCCCGTCTCAAACAAACGATCCTGTTCTTACTTTCTTACATGACAAAGACAAAAGTTTCTCAAGGCGACGTCGGGAAATATTTCTGTTGCATAACTTTAATCTCAACTCGTCTTCCGACTTCAGACTTACTTCTAATCTTCGTAATTACACCATTCAATCATTTGGACTAAAATAAATTATTGGCCGGGTCTTAAACGGCCAAGGAATGGAATAAAATTGAGTATATTCAGTCTTTAAACTAAAAAAAATACGCAAATTAACTAACGGCCTGTTACTATACAACTGCAGGGCATAGGCCACCTATCTCCATTTTTAGGAGAATAAAGTTATAGCTAAGACCTACCACGCTGTACCAATGCGAATTGGTATGTCACAAACATCCTCCGAATTCTCTAGAAATATGCGTCTCCTCACGATGTTTTTCTTCACCGAAAAGTACGTTATTATTATCAATTAGACGAGTAAGTTTTAACAGGAAACTGATTGGTGCCTGCCCGAGGTTTGAGCTCAAGACCCCCTCGCAAGAACCTTAAAATAAAACTTAAAAAATATCCAAGAAAATGTATATTATTTGCTAAATAAACTTACGGTGGCAAAAAACAATTGTTTCGGATTAGATGACTTCAGTACCAGTAAGGAATGTTTCCTTGAAGTTGATACAGTTTATATACATACTCGTATATTATAAGTGGTACCCACGGCTTCTTTCGCGGCAACTTAAGCATTTAAACACCCTCAATAATGCAATATGTGGTCCCGAAAGAAAAACAAGATTTTTATCCCCTATATTATCTCCCGGTAGTTAAACTTTAATTAAACCAAATTTTATTAATATAATATGTCCATTGGATTAACCGTGGAAGCGTAATAGCTAGACAGACAGACAGACTCAAATATACTATAGTATAACTGAACTGTTCAAAAATCTTTAAAAAAACAGTAGAAACGTTAATAAAAATGAAAAACAGTGTAAATTATGCTTAACAAAAAGTTTGTTGCCTCATACATTGTGAACTTCTTTAATTATCTCATAGCGCTTTGTTGGGTACTTGTAAATGTGTTTTATTAACTTGAATTTGTAAAACTTACTTCAAAGATAATAATGGAAGACGTGTAAATAGGGGCAAATGAAAGGATATTATCAAAAGTCGCAGTTGTGAAATAAAATATATTATAGTAAAATGTATGATGATACAGTTTTGCCTAACACCTTAAATTTTTAGAATAAATTTTTACAATAATACGTAAAAGTAAAAGTAACCTCTTGGCGCCAGTGGCAGTTACCCTGCCTTCAGCTCTAGGCGTCGCGGTTGCGATTCCAGCCGAAGCCAAACATTTTCTAAAAAACAATTTGTTGATTCGAGTGTGAGAGTGAGGGGTGTATTTTTGTGTTTATTTAAAAAGTATATATGTATAGCTCAAGTATAAAATAAATTACTTTTGGGACGGAAGACCTTGTGTGTTATTGTCCCATTTATTTATTTATCAATTGTCACAGAGGAAATAAAATAACTGGACAATGCTTATTTTCTAGGATATTGGTTACTTACCTTGGCCTTAAAGGAATCTTAAAGGAAAGGGAGTCTTCATTGGGGTAATCCTCAATGAAGACTCCAATCCAGTCCAATATATAATTTTCAATATATAATTATATCGCTAAAATTTCGGGGCTTTATTTATACTCAGACCTTACATATGATAGCCATGACATAAGGTAACTAATTTTAATGATTATATTTAGAAAAGAGCTACTTTCGAGTCGATTAATAACTCTTGGGACTTTTACAAACCAGTAGAATTGATAATTTATAAGAAATTATAAATACCATACTGAATAATTTTTACTTTTATACGTTTATATCGGTTTTGATAGACCAGTTATATTACTGTTAACTATAACACTTCCTAATACAAAAGTTTCTTCAGTAATGCTAGCAGTAAACACATAGTAAAGTAAAGTAGTAGTATAGTAAAGTAAAGTAAAGTAGCCTGTTACAATCCCACTGCTAGGAATAGGCCTCCTCTCTCCGTTTTCGGAGAGAAGGGTTTGAGCTAAGACCTACCACGCTGCTCCAATGCGGATTAGTACGTTACACATATCCTCAGAATTCTCTGTAGATATGCAGGTTTCCTCACGATGTTTTCCTTCACCGAAAAGCGTGTGATAAATTGCAATTATCAATTAGATACATGAGTTTTGATAGAAAAAGTCATTGGTGCCTGCCCGGGTTTGAACTCGTGTTCCCCTCGAAAGAGTCGCACGGTCTCACCGCTGGGCTATCACAGCTTAAAGCAGTAAACACATACATAAATACTAATAAACTAACAATACAAACACTCGAACTGCTCGAGTCAATTCACCAAATAGTTCGAGATAGGTGTTATCAACCTGCCAATAGTCCTGCGAAGTGGATTAGTTAAGTTGATAACATCGAGTCTACGTATATAACGTTATATTTATTTACTATGGCACGTAGCAGCATGGTCATATATTATATTAGCTGTGTCGCGGCTTTGCCCGTATGGAAATCAGTGTGTCACATAGTTTTTCAGCGTAAATCTCGATCCTGCGGGAGTTCTAGAATAAAAATAGCTTGCTCCTCAAGATCCTCTATTTTTCAGTAAAAGTCCCATCAAAATTGGTTTAGCCGTTCCAGAAAATCTACTATTCAACTCAACCTTCCTCAAGCATTGCACTACATTTAAGTAAAAACAGTACAAAAATCGATCACATACAGACAGCTTTCGGGGACTTTATTTTATAATAACTATGAATGTTATGATTTAGGTGCCTCATAATTATATCGTTATGTTCATGGAGGTTGTATTAGGTACAAGGATCATAGGGTTAGATTTTCTGATGCTAGACTGTAAGAAGTCATTACTTGAATTTTGAATAAAGTTCCTTTTAGCCTCATTAATAATTCAAATTACGAACATCGGTACAGATCAATATTATTTGGATGTTACAATAGTATTTCTTTATATCCAGTCACTTAAGTTATCGCAGGCGAATTTACAAGTAATATTTCAAAGTAATAGGTACATTATAGAAATATATAGGATTCCTCAATTATGTATGAGAATCTGAAATTATTCCTTGACATGAAGTTTTTATTGACATTATTTCCTTGTAATAATTATTGTTACGTTCACATTCTTAGATAACATCTTGACATATTATTTAAATAATTCGTACTATTAATAACTGATTATTAAAGTAATAATATTATATTGGTATAAGCTACCATCAAAGTAAATGTAAATAGTTCTATGTAAATATTACTATTCGTTTTATACCTTACATGCTGGATTTGTAAAGTAAAGTAGTGGCCTTTTACAATCCCACTGCTGGGAATAGGCCTCCTCTCTCCGTTTCTGGAGAGAAGGGTTGGAGCTAAGACCTACCACGCTGCTCCAAAGCGGATTGGTAGGTTACACATATCTCTAGAATTCTCTAGAGATATGCTGGTTTCCTCACGACGTTTTCCTTCACCGAAAAGCGTGAGTTGTAATAGAAAACTCATTGGTGCCTGCCCGGGTTTGAACTCGTGTTTCCCTCGAAAGAGTCGCACGGTTACACCGCTGGGCTATCACAGCTCCAGGATTTGTAAAGCTTTTGCTTTTTAATACCATCTATATCAGAACTTATTTGATTATATAATATTTACGTCACAATATGATCTATTAAATATTTAAATATCACTATATGTTCATTCAGAACTTTGTACCTTTGTATTTGTACTCGTAAACTAGAAGACAGATATTTTTTGATACTCACATATAATATCGTATCAATCCATTTAAACTTTGTCACACATTCACAGTGTTATTTGATAGGAGAGAAAGCGAACTTTCATTTTTAAGTAGCATACGTACACAGAAAAGTTACAACTAATTATCCGAATTTCTCTCTACATTCGATGTTCCAAGTCGAGGTCCGGTCTTCCAGAGAAAGGCGTCGATCTCATTAATCTTCGGACCCTACGGTCTGATTTCGGCGAAGCGCCTGCGCTATTTCATTCCCCAGGTGGCACTAGTAAAGGGAGCTTTGTACTTTTGTTGTTTTTTCGCAGGCGGCAAAGGCTGAATCGTGTTCATATTTTGTATTTATGATTATTTAAAGGGGTTATTATAATACAACAAATTATATAATTTAACATGAAATATACAAAAAGATATACTATGAGGTGACATCTAACCATGTTGTTAATCCTGCTTACGTAATATCCTGCGAAATTAGATCGACGCAGCTTTGCGTTAATATTTTACTTTGTAACATATTCATGTACTAGCAAAGCCCCGCGATTTCACCCGCGTCCATACAGATCTCGTGGTAGTGGAAAGTCTACGAAATCGGACTATAGATTTATTTTGTAGATTATTTAATTATAAAAAATGGGTATCATTAGTATTCTTGGAATAAGACTTAACTCACCAAGTGCAGGCCCTGCTATAACGGTAGGTTAGGTTTGTTATGGCATTATTTGATTTCGATTTACATTCTTAAATTCGTAAAATCTTTTGATTGGGATGTCGGATTTTAATAATTTAAAAAGTATTTTACAGGTGTTGAAACAGTTATTCATAAAATATCATTTAATGGAATAAGGATTAATACAGAGATATGGATAAAATGGTTTGATTATTGTCGGCACTTTTACCAACTTTTACAATGTAAAAAAGTAGTTATATTGATTGGCATAACTATAATAGTTAGACATATGGTATCGCGGACTTTTTTGTGGATATTGATACGTTCTATAATACTGTAGAACATTTTTTTGTTCTATCATCAATAGTTTCCGCAGCGCACGCGATGATAGATGTTTACGACTAAATTTTTACCAAGTTATTACAATTTTATTAGGGATCCCTATTTTTTTTGAAAATGACATATAGCCTATGTTGCTCAGTGAAAAAGCAGCTTTCCAATGGTGAAAGAATTTTTGAAATCGGTCCAGTAGTTTTTGCGTGAAAACGTAACAAAAATACATACAAACAAACATACAAATCTTTCCTCTTTATAATATTAGTATAGATTACTTGTGATGATATTTAATGCTCAATTTTATAATGTTTTATTACGTTATCGTATTAGATTCATACATGGTGCTTTGTAACGTTTTAATAATTAAGATATATTTTTAAAGTTGTTCTTATCCCCTCTCTTTTATTCTTGAATTTCAACTAATCTTTCACAAATTAAACAAGGGTAGTGACAATTACGTCATTAAAAAAATATCAAAATGATATTTTTTTAATGACGATAATAATAGGTAATATAGAAGTTTAGTTAAATCACAATTACTATAATCTTGCGTTGTAGAATGATACAGGACTCAGCGTTATTGGATGATATTGTACGTAGGCTTGATAATTACGTAGTAACTAATAATATAACAACGTGAAAAGTGTACAACGTATTTCAAAGAAATATTTTTATTTTGAATATAATTTTAATGTTAAAGATCAAAGTAAAATATTATGCATTCATGAAAGTCGTAACATTTTTTTATGTTTCACCCTGATAATTCACCCTATCCCTGTGTGTTTGGAATGCTTTGACAATTCGTGCAACGCATTTGCAAAGTATCCATAACTTCTCTGTTTGATTAAACAATCCGCGTTGCTACTAAATAACAATATAATAATACTTTCCTTGCTATACTCTACTTATTAATTGCTTGATAATAAAAATATTTAAAGCTTCAAAAATCTGTTATAACGAAACAAGAATTGATTAGATATGTTTCAAAGAAACAAAAGGTCACTCATTTAAGACGCAGGTCATCAGTATGTACAGTATGTTCTGGTTTTGCGCTGATCCATCAACTGCGTTCTGAATTACATGAAAAACTAAAAAAAGAATAATTATAATTATAAAAAGAATAATTATTGTATACAATATGGTCGTAGACCGTAATTCGTTACGACAAAATGGTGTATGAGCAATAAAAAGTCGAAGCAAAGTAAAAAAAAAAATCATTTTAGTTGATACGTCGCTTTGCAATTATATTAACCTTGTAATTATATAATTATAAAATATATTAAATGTATATAATTATATAAAAATTCCTTTTGAAATTCAAAATTCAAAATTCAAAATATTCTTTATTCAAGTAAACTTGTAAACAAGTGCTTTTGAATCGTCAACTTTACAGCTGGTTCGGAAAGCTGTTCCTACCGAGAAGAGCCAGCAAGAAACTCGGCGGTTGCTCTTTTTAAAATATAAATCTTAGAACTAGTTACATTTATTTATTACTGTCTTGTACAGGGTAGAAGCGCACCTATATCCACACATCCTTATCATCTAAGTAATCTTCAACAGTATAGTAGGCTTTCTGTATCAGCCTCTTTTTAACAGTGGTTTTAAACTGCTGTAATGGCATGGCCAAAATTGATTTCGGAATTTTATTATTGAATCTTATACCCATACCCACAAACCATTTACGTACTTTTGCTAGGCGTAAAGCAGGAGTCGCAAGCTTATGTCGGTTCCTACTTTTTATATTTTTATGTACAAAAATTACATTGTTTAAAATATACTGTGAAGCAAATGTAAGAATACCTTGATAATAAAAATGCATGGTAATTTCCAATTTTGTAATCGCCTAAAAATATTTTAATAACACACTATATTAAGGTGTCACTAAACCACATTACAATGAACTTAGGCTAGTGGGTAATTAGAGCACATATGGTATCATGGATGTTAACCAAATTCTTTATTACATTCTCATGACTAATTATAGCTTAAGTAACCTACATATGTGACTGTACATTGTGTCTATTAAAGACAAATAAAGTTGCAATATAAAGAACAATCCTAATGAGTCACTATAAACTTTCACTTAAAAGCATTGAGATTCACTTGAACATGACATTTTTATCGAAACATCCATACTGAGCATTTGTAAAATAAGTAAATAAAATTTTAGCTTTACAGAATTTTGTAATTAATTTGTCAAACATACTGTATATCGACTATTCCCGATAAAGTGTTAATTATTTTATTATTGTAAAGTTATTTTGTACGTCCGGGTGATTATATTAGTTCTTTAACACTCACCAGATATAGCTGTTATGTTATGTAACATATAAACATTTACAAACATGGGATCGCTTTATATAGTTCTATCGTTATGTGTTTTGCAAGTGCATTCAATGGCGCTCCAGGGACCAGTTTTAACAAGATACCAACCGTGTGGACTTGGTGTGATATATTTTGACAAAATAACGGATATTCTGTGGCGTGCGGAAATAAATCTTGAGTCCTACCAAAACTTTCCGCAAGTGAAGATTGAAATCACCTTTGAAAAAGAAATGAAGCTTTATGGGGTAAACATTATGACGTAATTTATTATGACGAATATTTAATAAAAATTATGTACTGTATACATAATTTTTATTAAATATTCGTCTATAGAATTAGGCGTTACTTTGCGGAGATCCATAATACAAAAGTAATAACAAAATTATTTTGCTATAATCCGCGATACAGTAAATAGAAAATATAGTGTTAAATGTATAGTGGACTATCCGTATTTTCATACCCGATACGTGCAGGATTCGTAAAAACACATGCACAAACCTCCACCACTTCCACCACAATAAACAAGCACTACACACTACTACACACGTTCACTATCACAAACTCAACAATCATTTCGCCCCGCAACCGAAGCATTATCAGGAGATAGGCAAAAATTGATTTCGGAATTTTATCATAGAATCTTATACCCAAACCCACAAACGATTTACGTACTTTTGCTAGGCGCAAAGCAGGAGTCGCAAGCTTATGTCGGTTCCTACTTTGTCTATTATATACATCACCTATCGTTTTATAATTCTTTATATTTTTATGTACAAAGTTACATTGTTTAAAATATAAACAAATAGTAAAGCCAGCATTCTGCTCCAAAGTGGATTGGCAGGTTATGGCTGGACTGGCTCGTTGGCGCAGTTGGCAGTGATGCCGCCTTCAGATCGGCAGGTCACGAGTTTGATTCCTGCCGAGGGCCAACATTTTTTACAAACAATTTTTTGGTTCTCCGATTTTGGAAGTATATGTAGTTTTTTTTTCTTATATCTAACCAGATACAAGAAAAAAAACACATATTGGACTCTTAGTATTCTATAGTCTTATGTATTCTTTGTACAGGTTAATTTTATAAATATAAAGAACAAATTTTATATTACCTAATACTTACGTACCTATGAAACAACTTTGTTAATATGACTTCTTAGTAGAGATTAGAAATGATATTTCGTAAACAAAAAAGAAATAAATGTGCAAATGCTGTAACTCGGCTAATGCATAAAAACCGGCTATACTCACTGGTCAGTTCCCGCCACGATAATGCTGTATAAAGAGCTTACGAATAAGCGCCCAGGAAGGGCTTGAAACTAGTCGGGCTCACCCGATAGAATACAACGTGTATAGAGCCAGTTTCTATACATTAAAAATAAATAATAAGATAGTCTAACTTCAAAAACTATAACTTATTTTCAGGTCTCTCACAATAGTACAGTCATCATAAACAACAATTCGCATAATTTCACTTTTTCACCAAGAGGCGATATTCCTTCCATATACCACATATACATGTCGATAAATGAAAATACAAGGACAGGCCTGCCATTGGTGAAAGTTTTTATACTTAATGATATATTACTGTGCAACGACTTTCTTAAGGTAATTATGATTTATGCATACTATATATGCGAGTTATATCGTTATTTAATTTAATAATATGTTAAAAATAATTTAGTTTTTTTGCGTATATGAATATCAGCAGTCTCAAGACAATTATGAAAGCTTTGAAATAAATATAATGTAATTTTTCTATATCATCATCATCCTCCTGCCCTTATCCCACTCTAAGTGGGGTCGGCATAACATGTTATAAACATGATTTGGCTGCGTATTTTACGACCGGCCGCCTGCCTGACGTCAACTTACCTTAGTCCTCACGACCTCGATCTTATCGGTTCTTTTTCATAAAAGGGCGGTCTATTCTACTCAACCGGATACCACACGGTGGGTCGAGTTACCTCAGTAGCCTTTTACGACACCTCGGTAAGAAAGAGGGTGGTCTATTCTACTTAACCGGATACCACACGGTGGGTCGACTTACCTTAGTCGTCTTTTACGACACCTCGGTAAGAAACGAGGGTGGTCTTATTCTCTTAGCCCGATACCACATGACGGGTAATTTTCTATATCACAGGTACTAAATTAAAATATGTATATCAAGTAGTTACTACGACTTCTTTTGACGTTCCTTAAACGACAACTTTAATGTCCAAATAAGCTCAAAAACGCAATATATATTTTTTGCTGTTCCTAAAAAAACCGAATTTTTGTACTCTGTATATTACCCTGTTGTATAAATTTTTTTTGAGCCATATTTTATCAATACAAGTCCAGTCGGATTAGCCGTAAAAGCGAAACAGAGATTCGCATTTATAATAATTGTGGGGATAATAAACTAAATCAATTTACTCGTCTCTGCTTGACTTTTCATTTTATTCAATTTTCATCGTCATTTAGTATAGCCAATTATATTTTTATTTACAATGATATATTACTTATTATATTGAAATATTACACAATAGAACTAGTGTAATTAATAGTGTGAAAATTCTGGTATTTTTGTAGGCTGCAGAGACTGTGTCCTCTTTTGATGTTATAGCTCATGATAAGCAACACCGTCACATATGCGGAAGAAGAAATCTAAATCATTCCGAAGTGAATTTAATGCGAACAGACGCTGAACCCGGCGATTGGCCGTGGCATGTGGCCATTCTGATTAAAAAACCTTTTTCAGACCTAGCGCATTATCAGTGCGGAGGAAATGTAATATCTAGGACAGCTATTCTAACCGGTATGAGCGTTTTCCTTCACTGTTCAATTATTTCCTTATTCGACGGCATCTCTTCCTGTTCTAGGATTTCTCGTACCGATTTTTAGATGACAGTTGTAACTGGAGGTCTGTTTGAAATCTCTTTATTGTGCATATTCTATTAAAACTTATGTGTCTAATTGATAATTGCAATTTATCACACGCTTTTCGGTGAAGGAAAACATCGTGAGGAAACCTGCATATCCCTTGAGAATTCTCTAGGAATATGTGTAACCTACCAATCCGCATTGGAGCAGCGTGGTAGGTCTAGCTCCAATCCTTCTCTCCAAAAACGGAGAGAGGAGGCCTTAGCCCAGCAGTGGGCATAGTAACAGGCTGTTACTTTTAATTAACAAAAATGATAAAAAACAACATAATAAGTGTGCAACGGCGGGCTTATTCTGGAATCACAATCTCACCCAGCCAGACTTAAATTAAAATAAAAATGAAACGCATTTAATAATGAAATTAAATATAATAAATAAAATATTATTACAAATGTTCACGTTTAGGTATAATGGAGGTTAACGTGTCCGTTTTTGAATTGTCCACTTACTATATATATTTCCAATTAACCGATTAGGAAATAGTAATTTTTTCTTTTTGTGAAAAACAACTTAATAAATTGTGTTGCGTACGCATTTGAAAATAATGAAAATAATTCCGACATAAATAATATAAATAAAAATATATGTGAGACAAATACTCACAGGTACGTTCGTTTCCAAAGTAACTTAATACTTGCGCTATAAATGACAGACGACTGGTAAATATATACATATAAATTTTTAAATAAAGTATTTTCTTAAGTATATTTATATATATATACACCCTAAAATGAAGAACCAACAAATAGTTTTTAGAAAATGTTGGTCACCTGTGACTGTTTCAATCAGTTGTAAATAAAAAATTATGTTCAGCTCTATAAAGTCAGCATAATATTTTTATTGTCTTTGTACACCTAGTACCTGAAGTTGTTTTCTTATTTCAGCTGGCCATTGTATGTTCTTAAATGATAGTTTAGTCGAAACAAGAAGATTTGTAGTAATAGCTGGAGTGACTAACATCAACGATCAAGTATACCAGCCTGGAAAACAGACGCGTATCGTAAGTACAACAAGAAAAGATATCATTTATTTGTGTACCCTTTAGTTTATATATTTTTTAATAATTATACATTTAAATTTATATATGTATTAGTTATTATACACATATAACGTTGTGCATAAGTTTATATGTGTATAATTAAACTATCTTAGTCGCCTTTTTCTTTTAAATTTTTTAACGGTAAAGTAAGATCGTATTTGTTATTGTTTTTATGTTGTTTGTGGTATACAATAAAGTGTATAAATAAATAAAAGAATATATCTAAAAATATACTCATAGATATTGCGACAGTTAGATAAATACAAAAATTTGTAATTCCTATTTAATATTTATTAGTTTTTGCATTATTAATATAATTATAATTTATAAGACGAACGGTGAGACCGTGTCATTCTCACCAGTGGTCGTTACTTCAAACCCCAAGCACCAATATGTACATATCTGCATGATATCTACTAGATATCTCTAGCTTTTCGGCGAACGAAAATATCGAGAGGAGATATGCATACCTCTAAAGAATTGCTGGAAGAATTGAATGGAATTGAAAGTGTGAATTACCATTCCATATCATAGCAATGATATGGAATGGCAATTTATATTTTTAATGGGAAGATCATAGATCTAAATTTCAATTTTCTCAAAAGCAAAAGAAGACAGGAGGCTTTTGCTCATTTGTGGGACAGTAACGAGCTGCAACTTTACTCTTAGCGAAGTCAAAAATTCATGAAAAGGTTTTTATTAATGTTCCTTGTACATCTATTTGAATTGCAGGCACAAAGAATAATTCTGCATCCCGGTTACAGTCTGGAACACGCTACATCGGACCTCGCTATTGTTATAGTAAATACGCTAGTGTTCACTGAATACGTCCAACCCATTTGTATATGGGGTCCGGTGTATGACAAAACTGCGCTTTTTGGCAAGCAGGCTGTGGTTAGTTGTCATTTAAATTATACGTATAGTAAAATTTTAACAACGATTTTAGTTAATTTAGAGTAAATAATTAACAAACTCAATACTAACCGAATGTTATTTTTCTATATCGTCGCTATACCGCTTTTGTTGGATTGTGTTTATTTTTGTGAGAAAAAAGAAATGCATAACATGCACAGACACCTAATAAATATAGTAACGGACGTTTATTAGCATTAGTTATAAATTAATTTTTGGATTTTATATACAATTGCAGCTGTTATAATTCAGCGGCGAGACCATACGATTCTTTAATTGAGGTTATAAGTTCAAACCCCGGGCAGGCACCAATGAGTTTTTCTTTTAAAACTTATGTGTCTAAGTGATAATTGAAATTTATCACACACTTTTAAGTGAAGGAAAACATCGCGAGCCTTAAAATTCGCATTAGCTTAGGCTAGCTCCAATCCTACTCTCAGGAAACGAAGGGAGGAGGCATAGGCCTTCCTTCGTTTTACACCCAGCAGTGGGATATAATAACAGGCCGTTACTTAATTTTTTTTAAGAATAAGAAATTATTAGAACGCGATCTATGCACATGTCGGTGTTATCTAATTGCAAAAATAGGTAATAAGTGGCAATATGAAATCCATACTAGTCTTGAAACCTTTTTGTTCTTAGATCTTAAAATAAAATAGAAAATTTTATTTTTTAGTTTCATATGCATTATGAGATCAGTGAAATACTTAGCTGTTTTGCCCGTATTTGCTTGTTCAAACTAAAATTGCAAATATACTTTACGGGAAATGGTAGATAAAAATTAAAACACTTGTGCAATAACATTAGTTATTGATAAGATATTTGACTATTTTCTATTAATTTAATTTAACCAATGTAAACCTACATATTGTATACATTTTACATATATAATTTATTATATCATTGTGAACAAATTACTTCTAACTATTTATAATTATTGTTATTATAGACTATGGGATTTGGAACTACAGAACAAAACGTTCTATCAGAGACTTTAAGATCTACTAACATTCTGATTCAAAACGATACTACGTGTATATCGTATTCGCCAAATTTATATACAAAATTGATCAATGAGTTCACTTTTTGTGCTGGATTCGGACCTACCTCGGGTGAGTATTTTTATTTAGTAACTCTACTTATCAAGCTGTGATAGCCGAAAGTTGAGACCGTATGCCTATCTAGAGGGGGACATGGGTTCAAACCCCAGACAGGCTCCTACCAGTTTTTCTATTTAAACTTAAGTGCCTAATTGATATTTATAACTTTTCGATGAAAAAAAACATCGTGAGGAAACTGCATATCTCTGAAGAAGGAAAAGGCTGTTAAGATATATAGATAGATATATTTAAGTTACCTTAATAAAAAATACTTAGCAAGTTTCACTTTTTATAATATAAGTATTATTTTGTAATATAATATTTTAGTTTAATATAATATGTATGGTAGACGCCGTGTGGTATCCGGCAGAATAGATTAGACCTCTTACGGAGGGTTCCTTTCTTACCGAGGTGTCGTAAAAGGCGACTAAGGTAAGTTGACGTCAGGTAGGCGGCCGGTCGTAAAATACGTAGCCAAATCATGTGACAACGTGATTTTAATATGTTGTGCCGACCCCACCTTAGAGTGGGATAAGGGCAGGAGAATGATGATAATATGTATGGTAGGGTGGTAGGTTAGGTTCACCTCAAGAAGACATCAATTATTGTAAGCGACAACTTATGTAGAATTTATGATATCTACAATTGTATGTCAGTTTTGTGAACTAAATTAAAAAATAACGATTTCCCGGGAACCTACTAATCCAGATTAAAATAGCGTGGTAGGTTTAAGTTCAAACCTTCTTCAATAAACGAGATCTCTCCAAATGAGGAAAGAGAAGGTCTATGCTTAACAGTTTTTGGGTTTTTACTCCTTAGGAATTGATATTAATTACATTAGGCATAAAGGCATAAATTTTTCTCTGTCATAGATATATAAATAGAATTGTAAAGCGATATCATACGTTTGAACTTTGAAAATGATATCGGTATAATATAATTCAAGCTAGCCTTATCATCCTCGTTCGTATATTTGCCACGACAGCAGTTTAAAAGGAGGCTGCTACAGAAAGCCTACTATACTATTGAAGATTATATAGATGATAGAAATGCGTGAATATAGCTACTCCTCTACCCTATACAAGATAGTAATAACCAAATGCAACTAGTTATAAGAATCTTATTTGAAAAGAGCAACCACTGAGTTTCTTGCTGGCTCTTTTCGGTAGGAAGAGCTTTCCGAATCAGCAGTAGATTTTGATGATTGAAAAGCACTTGTTTACAAGTTTACTTGAATAAAGAATATTTTAAATTTGAATTTGAATTTGAATATTGCTGGTTCAATTTACTGTATTACGTTTTGTGTAGGTATCAATCCACGAAATGGTGATAGCGGAGGTGGTGTTATTGTTCCCACCGAGCAGGAGGATCACAAAGTCACTTGGTTTCTTCGTGGCGTTCTGTCCAAATGCGGTTTGCCGACTGGCCAAATTATTTGTGATCCAAAGTTCTACGTCATTTATACGGATGTTGGACCTCATTATGGCTGGATATATCACAACGCTGGCTTAGTATTCTCTACCAATATTGTCTCTTAAATGTACTTGAGTTATGTTATTTATTTTTAACAAGTCAAGGTTATCACAGACTGAAATATTATCAGCGTTTTAAGCTTATGTCTTACTAATATTATAAATGCGAAAGTTTGTGAGTATGGATGTATGTTTGTTACTCTTTCACGACGAATCCGCTAAAACAACATCGACGAAATTGGCACAATTTTTCCTTATACACGGGGTAACATATAGACTATAAAAATCCTGTTGATTCTACAGGAATAGGATGACATTCAAAAGCGCCATCTATTATCAACCTATCAAAGTTTAACATGGCAAAACAACGTTTGCCGGGTCACTACTAGTAGGTAATAAGTTAAACAAACTTTAATTGAAGTAATGGCCGCTTGCTAGGTGTTAAGGCAAGGCCACTATGAAAAAAAATGCAAGTTAGTGTGTTACAAATGTTTCGGAATACTCTCGAGATATGCGAGTTTATTCACCATAATTTCCTTTACTGTAACGCGAGTATAAATGATTCTATAAAAATTAAATAATATATAATACCAACTAAAATAACTCTTCGCCGAAAACTAGGGCTTCTCTCTAGGCAACACATTTTAACATTTTAATGATTTTTAGAATTTTTTAAATTCAACTAATCAGTCATAACTGATACCCTTTAAAGATAAGTGCCTGTGTAAATTGTTGTTAGGAGGAAAATCAGATAAAACTTTGAAGTTTTGAAGATAAACGTCGTAATATCACGACAACATTAATTTTGCTCAATTATAGAGAACTTACGAAGTTTGTAATTACCGTGAATTGCTAATACAATTTACTCAATTGTTGTTTATAAGTTCTACTCTTCATCGGATATTTTAATCTTCTTAATTCTTTTATTAATAATTCGTAAAAATTATTATTATTATTTTTTAAGAAACACAGGGGAAATATTCTACGAATTTGTTAAGATAATATAATTTTAATATTATGATAGATATTATAGCACAACAATATTGAAAATACACTTAATTATATTGTATAAAATAGTGTTGTAAATATTAGAAAACATTATATACTAAAAGACCGATATATAATTGTATTATGATGTCATAAATTTATTTTATATATTTTGTAAGTAAACGAATCTTTAAACAGCAGTAGTTTTATTTCATATCAATGATTACAATAAAAAGACCGCCATGTCGTGCGATTTCTTAAATATATATAATTTGCTAAGGTTTTATTTGCAGTAAAAATATGACGATAAATATTGAGTTTCAATAAAAGTTAAAACATCTAGGGGCTTAAATCTCATTAAAATTAGCAAAACAATGTATGATATATATATACCTATTTTACAGGGCTACAAAAAATCCGCGATGGCATATATTTTTTAACGATATTTTGCCATATTCATCCTAACTTAGAAAAAAATAATCACCTTAAGTGCATATTGAGGCAAAAGTATTAGTCCTTAACATTTTAACTACGTTAGCTACATTAATCAAATCAAATCAAAATATTCTTTATTCAAGTAAACTTGTAAACAAGTGCTTTTGAATCGTCAACTTTACTGCTGGTTCGGAAAGCTGTTCCTGCCGAGAAGAGCCAGCAAGAAACTCGGCGGTTGCTCTTTTTAAAATATAAATCTTAGAACTAGTTACATTTATTTATTACTATCTTGTACAGGGTAGTACACCTATATCCACACATCCTTATCATCTAAGTAATCTTCAACAGTATAGTAGGCTTTCTGTATCAGCCTCTTTTTAACAGTGTTTTTAAACTGCTGTAATGGCATAACCAAAATTGATTTCGGAATTTTATTATAGAATCTTATACCCAAACCCACAAACGATTTACGTACTTTTGCTAGGCGCAAAGCAGGAGTCGCAAGCTTATGTCGGTTCCTACTTTGTCTATTATATACATCACCTATCGTTTTAGAATTCTTTATATTTTTATGTACAAAAATTACGTTATTTAAAATATACTGTGAAGCAAATGTTAGAATACCTGTTTCCTTAAGCTTCTCTCGCAGGTAATCACGCGGACTTAAATTGTAGATGCCACGTATGGCTCTTTTTTGTAATACGAAAATTTTTTCACTATCCGCGCATTTACCCCACAGCAATATTCCATAAGACATAATGCAATGGAAGTAAGCAAAATAAACAAGTTTCGCTGTTTTATTAGGAAATAAACACCTTATAAATTAAATATCTTAAGACTTGTAAAATATAGCTGTGATAGCCCATCGGTGAATAGCTGTGATAGCCCAGCGGTGAGAACGTGCGACTCTTTCAAGGGGAACACGAGTTCAAACCCGGGCAGGCCCCAATGAGTTTTTCTATTAAAACTCATGTGTCTAATTGATAATTGCAATTTATCACACGTTTTTCGGTGAAGGAATACAGCGTGAGGAAACCTGCATATCTCTAGAGAAATCTGGGGATATGTGTAACCTATCAATCCCCATTGGAGCAGTGTGATAGGTCTTAGCTCCAACCCTTCTCTCCAAAAACGGAGAGAGGAGGCCTATTCCCAGCAGTGCTTTACTTTTTACTTTGTTGTAAAATAAAACTAAACGCGCAAAAACATTATAAGAGGGATATCGAAAATCTATTTTCGATATCCCGTGGCTGGAATTGCTAGTACAACATAAACGATCAGTAAATGAACACGTTATGCTCTACTCAAAGAACTGGACGTTACAGCTAATTAAAAAAAAGTGTTAATACACCGAACATAGCCACTTGCTCAAACAATTGCTCGCTGGTACACTTTCGTCGACACCAAAACGACGACGAGCTAAATACTTATGTGGAATGTTGAGTCATAAATCGTACTTCTTAGGGTTGTTTAAGCCAATAGTCTTATTTACCATAGATTTTTTTAGTAGTCTGTTAAAGTAATTAAGGTCTATCACTACTGCGTCCATTTATGAGGCGTCGCGAGCATAGCTCGTTCCTTCACGTCCATAGACCAAACAAATTCGAGACCACATTTTAGAATATTTTAAAACACATAATATGTCCGCCGCGTGGTATCCGGCTGAGTAGAATAGACCACCCTCATTTTGAGGAGTCAGAAAAGGCGACTAAGGTAAGTTGACCCGCCGTGTGGTATCCGGCTGAGTAGAATAGACAACCCTCATTTCTTACCGAACTGTTGTAAAGACGACTAAGGTAAATTGACGTCAGGCAGCCGGTCGCAAAATAACTAGGCCAAATCATCCAACATGTTTAAACCATGTTGTGCCGACGCCACTTAGAGTGGGGGAATGAAATACTATGGGCTACACTATATATGTTACATAATATATGCTTAAACAAACTTAAATGCAAACCTATCACAAAACCCTGATTTGAAAAGAGTAATGGAGGCTTCAAATAATTGTTGAGTAGATACGAGTATAAGCACAGAAAATGAGAATTTACGCTTTGAGTCCCTCGGGGGCTTGTCTATTACAAATACCATTCTCGTTTTAACTTCAGCTTCAAAAAAAATATGTGTTTTAAATGTATAAAAGTAGAAAGAAAAATTTGGATCTGCAACGTACATATTATATTGTCCTTTACGCCTAAGGCGGATGTTTATGTTCATATCAAAAGTTTTTCGTTCAACAGAAAATTACGTATATGTTACCGTATCATATAGTTTAATTCTTTGTTAATTTATATGCTTATCGGATATTTATTTCTTGTTCAACCGTACTGTTGTCTCATTTATATACCGAAACTTTTGTATTTATTATTTATCTAATACACCCACTCACTATTTTGTAGTTTCCTATGCCCTAAGGCTTCCTGGAAGAGATCGCTCGCTGTTTAGCGATAAGATTGGACTTATTCTTTTTATGATATGTAGTTTATATTGTTATTTTATTTTGGTGTACAATAAAGAGTATTGAGCTGTGATAGCCCAGCGGTGAAACCGTGTGACTCTCTAGAGACGATCATGGGTTCAAACCCCAGGCAGGCAACAATGAGTTTTTCTATTAAAAACTTATGTGTCTAATTGATAATTGCAATTTATCACATGCTTTTCGGCGAAGGAAAACATCGTGAGGAAACCTGCATATCTCTAGAGAATTCTAGGGATAAGTGTAACCTACCAACCCGCATTGGAGCAGCGTGGTGAGTTTTAGCTCCAACCCTTCTCTCCAAAAAACGGAGAGAGGAGGCCTATGCCGAGCAGTGGGAGAGTAACAGGCTGTTACATTTAAAGAGTATTAAATAAAAAATAAATAAACAGTTTATGTTAATAGAAATATAGGATCTCTGAAATTGTAAAATTATTTTTTTCTTCCTTAAGATATTAAATAGCCGTAACGGGGTTAGACACAAATGAAGGTAGGAGTTATAATAACGCAATTTTCCTTATTGAAGTTAATCTCGTATTGAATGCCGACTCGATACGGCTATTTGAAGTATCGTCGTCGATACCAATCTTACTTATATACCTTGCTACTATTATCGTGTCAAAGTAGTCTGAGTTATTTTATGATTGTTATTGTAATTGTTATTTAAAGCGATGAGAGCATAATACGTCAAAATCATGTATAAACTTCTTTTTTCTAACATTTACTTTGTCTGATTCTAGCTCTCCCCGCAGCTTCGTCCAAGTGGAAATTAGTGTGTCGCAAAATTTTCCTGGGTAAATTCCGAACCCGCGAGAATTTAACCGTAATGTATGAGTAACCCAAACCTTCATCAAGAAGTAAAAGATATTTTAGTAACAACCGCGCCACAATCCGTTCAGTAGACTTTGATAAAATCGATCACATACATACAGACAGTTTTTGGGGATTATTATTATAAGTGTATAGATATAGATTAGAAATTATTCTTTTCATTTATTACTCTATTCTGTTTTGATCTTTTCTATTTACCAGTAATCTATGGTTTTAATTGATAAATTATACAATTGTTGTGAATATTCATAACTAATACTTTTAAATTATTACTTTTTATAAAACTCAGATTCTATGAACTACAACAATGCAAAAGACATTCAAAATCAATAACGAAAAAAAAATTTTTATTCAGAAGTTTCATCCTATATATTGCTAAAGTTTTTACATATATTACGTGTAAAGAAATATATTTTGTAAAGAAATAAAGTTTGACATTTTATAGGATAACTTTAAACCTTATACTATCATTAATATCAATAATTGAAAAAATTATTCATATTCCATATAATTGAATATTAATAGAATTAAGGTTGCTATTAATATCTCAGCGCACTTTTTTAATATTTCATGTAATTATGCAAACCCTGCGCGACCGGGCGCGTTGACGGAGCAACATTGTAATAACGTCATTTTGATCTGTTCTTTATTCCAGAGAAATATTAAATTAGTTGGGACTTTAAAATAAGCAGACTATTGAATAAAGGATTTTTATAAAGTAATATAATATTGAAATAGTATGAGGGCGATCTATTGTACTCAGCCGGATACCACACAACATAAAAAATCTCTCACCTGTTAATAAATTACCTTACTTTTAAATTACTACAGTAACATACGTATTAGGAACTTATGAAACAGAGCGCCCTAATAGTATATACTATTTTGAACTTACAGTGGTTGTTTACTTAAAAACAGAACTGAGAATCGAATGTTCCTGAAATGAACAATTCAAATATTAGGAATATTGTCGCATACTAAAATTATGCACAGTCACGCTCAATTTGAGATTCGTTTACTTATAGTTACATAGTTTACTCCGTTAAACTACTATGTAACTTCAGTAGTCAGAAAACAGTATGAACTACGTGGTGCATTACGTATTTCATCATTTCTATAATAATATATATTTCTATTTTTCTAAAGGTTTAGGTTAATAATACATGGACGGTTTTATGTAAATTCACTCAAATAAATATGATCGAAAATGCATTGGTTAAGTTTCGTCATTAAAGACATGAGCTGTTATTTCTGAGATGAAGATGTCCACGATAGCGAGATGTTAAACTAATCTTATCGTTAAATTAAGATAAAGATAGATTATTCAGAAAAGAGGGAAAAAAGGTATATATATTTGTATTATTACTGTTTATTCCGCAATCCATACTAGACCAGTCTACAGAAAGGTTTAAAATTAATTTAATCTGTAAAATTTCTGTAATTAATTTATTACTTAAATTAGTTAAGTAATAAATTATTTAAGTAATAAGTAAAAAAGTACGTAAGTAATAAAAAAGTAAGTAAGTAATTTACGTATAAGCTTTTCAATTTTAATATGTATATTAAAATTGAAAATTACTTGGATGATAAAAATGCCTGGATTTGAAAATCCTTTTCGCTTCATACAAGGCTGTGGTTTAATTATGTAAAATGGAAAATGTCTAAAAGATTGACCACTGAGTTTCTTGCTGGTTCTTCTCGGTAAGAGCAACATTCCCAACCAGTTGTAGCTTTATTAATGATATTGATCCTTGACGATTCAAAAGTGCTCGAAAAAGCTTACTTGAATAAAGGTTTTTTTTGATTTCATTTGATTTGAATTATAATCTGTCTCGAAATTGACTACCCTATATGAATTACGAATGATTTATAAAAATACTTAATCTCATATTTTTCAGAACGCTTAATTTCAATTGAAAATAAAACCAATACATACGGCTCACTTTACTTCCTCTGTAAATAAAGAGAGTTTTCCTTGTTAAAGTATGTGATCACATTTGTCTATGAGAAAATAATCCCCTTGTCTCCCCTCGTAGCGTTGCTCAAACAATATTGATATTTAAGGAGAAGCCCATAAAGAACATTTTACTTTCTTCTTATCGTTTCCCGCTTTGTGCTAGAAAGCGATTGATTTTAGAATAATGTCTATCAGTTAATCGAATGGTGTAATTTTCCGGAGGGCGTCGGAGCATTTTACTGCTTCTTCCTGAGCAGAATTGTTTGAAAGTTATTTAATGATGCTTGGCAAAAAATCTATAAAAAATAGATTAGAAATAGATATTGCCAAGTAATGGTTTAACAAAGAAACGCGTTTACATTTGTCAATTGCCTTTTCGTTTATAATATAATCGTTTAATAGAGGTAGTAGTTTTATATAAGTCAATTTAAAAGCTAAGTTATATAAGTTAAAATGTGTAAAATATATTTAAATAAATGTATTGGAGGTTTATGTGACACGAGAAAAACTGTAAGAGAATTTTCGAAATGACGCGTTAAATTTCAGATTAACGACACGGATAGAAAGAATCTATGTAATGTTTACAGTAGTAGTGCACTATTGGTGTTCATATGTCATACGTACAGGATACATACATAATATAAACCGGCACCGCCAACACTACTAGCACCGTACAAAAATTCATGACAACAATGTCCTTAATTTCTCTTCGTAACCGAAGCATTATCGAGAGATACACTCAACTACAAAATTGCAAAGCCATTGGTTTGCTATTTTTATCTAAAATAATGATAATGAAACAAATATATTAAAAAAACAGTATGTATGTATTTCATAAACTGATTACATTGAATAGAATATAGGAATAAAACCGGAGCCGTGACATTTTAAATGTTATCGCGATGTCACGGTTGAACACACAACACCTGCGGGGCACATTAATGTCACAAGAAGGTGAAACTGATACATGAAATTTTAAATGTAAAAAGTTATTAAAATATCTACTTAGTATCAATAACATATTATGGAAGTGAGCTAGTACTTTTATCGTTCTATTTAAATAAATACAGGATCAAATTTAAGCAAAGATTTTAACAGCGCTTCATGAAATTTGGCTTAGAAGCAGAAAAGGTATTTTACAGGTTAAATAATTGCCATACGTAAATTGCTTGAACGACATTTATCTTAACACACTGCTATATGAAATACTATTGTTGTTATAACATAAAGTGATAGTCAAGCAGTACTAAAAGCACATGATGGTCTAAAAGTAAGTCTAATCAAAGATTGCAAAACCACGCTAAACTCACAGTACGCTATAGTATGAGTACAGATTAATTAGATCACTATTCAATAAGGTCATGAAGACAACTATAACTTTATACTAGTCTATATTTGGTTATATATCTTTGAAATTTACAGAGTGATCGAAATATCTAAATATAACACTTGCGTTATTTCGCTATGACATTTTCTTCTCTTACAACAAATATGCGTAGTTAAAATTATTTTTGACATAGCTCAGCGTGTCGCGAAGCTGAAGTGGCGCTGAGCGGGGCACATAGTGTGGAGAACCGATGGGCGCTGGGGTCTTAAGGTGCTGGAATGGCAACCTCGCACCGGAAAGCGCAGCGTCGGTAGACCCCCTACGAGGTGGACAGAGGACCTCAAAAAGGTCGCAGGGAGCCACTGGATCCAGGCGGCACAAGATCGTGTGGTGTGGCCATCCCATGAAGAGGCCTATGTCCAGCAGTGGACGTCCATCGACTGACGAAAAAGAAGAAAATTATTTTTAAGTCAACAGTTTCTTTATTAGCTAATATTTTTTAACAATAAGACTATATTTGAGAAAGGTCTTAAATATCTTAAGTAGGCATCTCTTGGCTTTGATCACCACCATAAGCTAGGCGATTTTTTTGCTATATAACTGACGGTGGTGAATACAAAATGGTGAAAGCAAAGCAAGATACCAGAGCTAAATATTGTTAGGTATATTCATCGGGACAGTATATGACAAAGTTATTCATGTAACCCCTTATTGCAAAAGAATGTTCGTATTTGCACAATTGCTAAGAACAATAAGACAACAATAGGATAGGAACATAGTGGACATAGTGATGCTATGGATTCAAACACTTTCTTGATTAAGTAAGATTCGGTCAATAGTCAATGGGATCTCTGAATTGCCTTATACAGACTACTAAATTTAATCTCTACAACGTGAACATGAGTTTATTTTGTGAAAAATTAAAAAGATTAACAGAGAAAACAAAATTATGATAGAATTGATTCCCTATAATCCGCGTTAAAAGATTATATGTAATGCTAAGTGAAGGAAGTAGGCAACGTTCACATACCTTATGCATGCAGAACGAGTCACGACACGATTCACAAAACGTAATTACGATTTCCTATCCTCTATCCTATATAACTATCCTCCTGATGATTCGGTTACGGGGCGAAACTATCGTAGAGATTGTCGTAGTGAGTGTGTGTAGTGCTTGTGTGGTGGTTTGTAAGAGGTTGCCTGTGTCCCACACTTAGCATTACATAGATTCTCTTAACAAGGGTGGGTTATAGCCAAATAATTCTATCATACCTTCTGTACTGAATTCCGCAAAGTAACGCCCGCTTCTATAAATTATGAAAACAATCATATTGAAATACTTTTTCGTATAAGTAGAATTTCGTTTGAATCTAGCTATGATATTCACCTGTCAGTATGTGATGTGAAGGATGTATGAAAAACCTTTTTTTATTGAAGGATCAATTTATATTGGCCTTTGACGTACAGAAAACAGATAGGTAAGCTGGTTCGCTACCCGATAAGATATCTTTCGTGCCTTTTTTTACGTTACCCTAAAATTCTGTTGACACGCAATCGTGTACACCAGAAGAGTAGGGTCAATCAAATTGCTATCGTCTATATTTCATGTGTTATTCTAGATTTTAAACTTAACTTAGTAAGTAATTTATGAAATAATGTGAATTTATATCATTAGGCTATACTTATATCCATAGATATTCGTCCATAATACAAATTTTGCTATAATACGCGACAAAAGAAAATATATGTAATGCTAAATGTACACTGTACTATCTGTTCTCAAATTTGATACATGCAGAATACAAGCACTGCACACATTCACTGCCACAATGTCAACAATCGTTTACCCTCGTAACCGAAGCACCGTCAGAAGATGGACACCAGGACAAAATTGCAAAATAGCCTTAGCGATTTGTCGTAGAATTTATTATTATATGAACTAATATTAAGCAGTTTTAAAATCACTTGCCTATTAAAGCATTTGTTTTTATCCTTAGAAATCCTAAATGTAGATGTAAACGAAAAATGAAAAAAGACTGTGAAAATTAGTGAGCAGATGAAATTCATACACATTATAAGGAGGGAATTGATATGGTAGCGATAACACAAACACTTTTTATTATTGCCGAACAATTTGTACGCGTCTCTTTGATGTGCCAGCGTTCTTCGCGTCCTTTGAAGGCATTCAGGGCACGTACACTTATAATCATGTTCGAGTCTCCCAATGTTTGATAAAGCATCGTGTCTTGCGCGAAAAATATCGCCTGCTATCTTACGGAGTAATACGGAATTCGTGGTTCCCGTGAAATATTTGTTCTTAAGTTATGAGACGTGCTGAGTAAGTAGATTTGTATTTTCTTCGGTTTCTGCGATTATTAAGAAACAAAGGTTTTTCAACAGATTTATATTGCGTGACATATTTTTGTAGCCTCGTTTTAATTTAAACTAGCTATGCTTGCGGCTTCGACCGTGTAGAAATCAGTGTATTAAAAATAAAAATTTGAACATAAAAGAAGTTATAGTGTTAACCATAATAGATAGAGACATGCTGTTACGGACTTTTTTGTAGTATTTTTGTAAATGTACAATCGTCTACATTACTTTAATGTATCTCTGTTTGTTAATTACACGCGACTAAAGCTCCCGGTAGGCGAATTTTACAACTGCGCGACCTCTTCGAGTAATTTACATAAAACCGTAATGTAATATTTAACTTAAACCTTCCGGAAGAACTGCACTAGCGTTTTAGTAAAAACCGCATAAAAATCTGTTCAGTATCTTTGAGAAAATCGATCACAAACAGACAGATAGCGTTTGAGGACTTTGCTTTATAATAAGTATAGGCAATGATAGCGTCATGGAGGGATCATATGGCCCTTACTAGAGGATTGATTAATCAAAGCTGGGGCGGATAGCAATAAGTTTAATATAAAAACCTTGATTTTAAAGGAAATTGTTAAATACCAATACACGCCTTTAATTCAATTAATAAAAAACAATGATCAAGATTTACTAGTCTTTTATAGATACTAACACTAAAACTAACTAGCTTTCCATTAAACTGCGCTTTTGTCTTTCAGAATATACTAATTGAATTTTTTAAAAGTCAAAACATGTTAAAATGTTGCATTAGTATAACGCTCTCTTGTCTCAATGCAAGATCTATGCAAATCACCTTCAGCGGACAAATTTGTGTACCTTAATTTAGTGTAAAGCTTTGAATGTTGATATAAAAAAATATAATATTTTTACATGGAAGTTTAGTTTGGTGTTATTATAAAACCTGAATTTATACGGATTTTTTTCCTGTTGGGTCGAATCAAATTATTATTAATTATATACCATTTGATCGGACGCTTAGGACATGAATATTTTTAAAATTATTGCCCGGAACAATTTAGCGTTCTGATATTTGGCACTTATCGAATATAGAATTAGTGAAATGGTATCGTAATCTTTCATACATAATCTTTCATCATAAGAGTTTTTAAAAACTGTCTACAGGTTTGCGTTTGACTGATATAACACTGAAGGTTAATGAAAATTTAATCATCAATGGAAGAGTCCATATCTTTAAAGGTAAGATTTTTACATACTTTGTAACCAGAATCACGCTTAACTATACGGCTTTGCTAGTAGGTTGGTAACCAACCACGGTATAAGCGGTCTCCCTCCAGAAAAGAACTCAGGACCTCTTGTAATATTGCGACACCAACTATTGCGCTTGAGAATAAATGATAATAAAACACATAATTAAAATAAGACTGAAAACCCTCAACATTTCAAAAAGTGTTTTATTTTGTCTTTGGATGAATATTACGTAAGCAATATAATCTATATGCAATATTTATATCAAATAACAGTCTTGTCAAACTCTCAGAGTCTGCTTCTCACCAATTCGTGGGCTTAAAACCCGACCAGCCACCTTTAAGTCTTCTATACGTTTAATAATATATAAAATTTATAGGTGACTGCTCGATAAACTTATTTGTTTTAGTGCTGTTTACAATTCAGCATTCGCTTTAGCAGATGAACGAAACATCCTGTTGAAATGTGCATCTTCGCAGTGGAGCGGCATAGCTGGTCTAAACTTCAATCTTTTTTCTTTAAGGAGAGAAGGCTTTTGCTAAAGTTACAGCACTCTTTTACTCTCCAATCCATTATCAAATCCAATATCCAAAAAAGACACAGAGATAGTAATGTAAAGATTGGTCACATGATATCAAAGTGAAAATTGTTCAAATAATCGCAACGACAATGAATATGACGTGCAGTCCGCAAAAAGCTGCGCAGTCGCCAGAGGTGAATAAACAAAATCGCAAGATAAGTGACGAGTGGGAACATCTAGACAACGGAGCATTTGATTGGGTAGGATTTAGTCGAAAATTGCCAAATGAAAGCTCAATGAACGTGTCACGGCGAGTTGCCGGGCACATTCGTCTACGTCAGAATTGTCCGCATTGCCGTATCGTAGTGTTGTGAGATGTCGATGTTTCTATCGACGTCTACAGTGACAATCGTTTATAGCACCTAAATATATACCCAAATATTTTCTAAAAGTAACGATGAATGCGTACAATTTAATTCGATCGCAACAACATATATCACTTTGTTTAATTATTATACGGTCACTCCTAATGTTGTATTGGAGCTATTGATATTACCCCGAATAGAAAGACACATTTTATTTTTTTATCTCGAGATTTTTTGCTATATATTATATTACTAATAAAATATTTGTAATGGACATATAAATAATTTTACGTTTTACCATTATACATGTTGAATCAAAAGGTTCAAAGCTAAATTAAAGCAATGTTTTCATCAGTTTTTAATTATATATAATCTGTAATTTTAGGACGTTTTAGTTCTCATTTAATATAAATTATTTCTTTAAATTTGACATCACTAGTACGTTACTTTGGCGTTATATCGTCAGATCATCAGAGTGAACGATCTGAATATATAGTGTCTGTAATAAAACTGAATGCTATCTTCTTCAAAATTATATGTAAAAGTTAATATAGTTAATACAAAGTTCGTGAAATTTCATAATGCAATAACATTATGAAATTTAAAAAATAAAGTGAAAAGATAATATTGTTTCAAATTTAAACCTATTTCTTAATACATAAGATAATATACATCAATTACATACTTTCACAGAGTAATTTATTTTATGTAGAAAGATATGAAGTTATAAACAGCATACTTAATCTAGCCTAAACGTGCAATAACGTAAAATTAATTATATAAGGGATAATCTAACCTACATACACTTTTATTTTTATTAATAATGTTTTTCTACCGTTTATTATGGTACACAAATAAATATATGTGACGTATAAATAAATGGTTTCTAATACAAAATACTGTTAATCATGTAAGATAATAAAAACACAAAAATTAAAACTTATCAAATGTCGAAACTTAAAACATAGCGTCTTTAATGTTATCCCCGTTATTATATCAATGGTCCCGAAACTTTCACATAAGCTTCCATTAAAATAACAGGGAATGTGGGCTTACAGGAACATCACAAATATAATCGGGTCGTTACAGTAAGCCCGGAATGAACCCGAGTATATATTTATTTAAGCTTTTTGAGGATGGATTTTATTTACGACAATTTCTTCCTGACTGTGAAACCTCTTGGATTCAACCATTTCTACAAACATATTATCACAATGACAGTGTAGTTTAAAACCCACAGCCGAGCAATAGTCTTCATTTAAAACCTGTTTAAAATTGTTCGTTCATCCAGTGACGGTTGAAAACACTATGTCTGGTTGCGATCACCCTTCCAGTAGATGCGGTAGTATATGGTAAAAACTTGTTAGATTAAAAAGTAATGAAAATATTATTTTGCTATAATATCCCGATACAAAATTTATAGTGGATTATAGCAAAATAATATTTTTATAATTGAAGAAAAAAATTTTTTTTTGATAAAATTTCGAATTAACTCGGATACTTTAAAGAAAGCTTCTTCTTCTTTTGATATAAAAAGTAATTATATATAAAAAAAACCTTATTTTCATGATAAATTTCTTTTAAGTTGTGCAGAGTATCTAAATCATATCAGTTGCAAAAATATTACTATTATCAGTGATTTTTTTTCTATAACTAGAGACTTAGAATGTCACTTAACACTATTGTAAACAAAACTCACATACTCATAATGTGATGTAAATGCTTATGTGTGGTCGAAAACTAAAGCAAGAATAATTACCTCCGAGACAAAGGATCATCATTACATTCCCTTTACTAACGCCATCTATGTGACAATAGCCTAAAAGGGAGTATTGAAGAAAAAAGCTTTTAACTGTTAAGAGGAAGCGGGCATAAGCCGGCATGGACCAATCGACCCAAATGGACACAAAAATAGTTGAAAGGCTCATTATTCGCTCTGTAACCCGGCAAAAATGTCACCACGGTAGACGGCGGACATTTGTCTACATCCTAAGGGCACCACTGATTTTGGGAAGAATATATTATCGTCTTTCCCTAGAAATCAAGGAGATAAATTGTTTTGTTCCGAGTTAGTGTTGAACTTTTTGTTTGGAGTGACACAGGAAAAAGTGCGTTAAACAGTTCTAACGAATAGTTTATATGTTGGTTTTAATATTTTAAAACATAGTATATTTTCAACGAAATAATATTCTATAATTCTTTTGGTGTATTACAAGAATTATTTAAAAGAGATTATCTATATTAATATTGCTAACGCGAAAGTCTGTCTGTCTGTAACGGTTTCACAGCTAATCCACTGAATTAATTGATAAGCCAAATTATTATATTATATTTTATAACCTTATGATAAACAAAATCGCTTAAAAATTACAGTTTAAATGCAAATCTTTGAAAACGCTCACTCGATTTTACGAACTGGTATTGTTTGCTGAGATTTAACTGATGGGATACTCTTAGAACCGATAGGTAAAGCTGATATCGAGACCTACAACTAACTGAATATTTTTTCAACGAAAGATTATTTTTTCTTATTAATTAAGTATTATACAATATTATTATAAAAAAATACACTTTAAAAAATATTACACCAATACATTTGATCACAAACCGATCATCATCCTCCTGCCCTTGTCCCAATTTAAGTGGGGTCGACACAATATGTTATAATACATGTTGTCATATGATTTTTCTACGTATTTTACGACCGGCTGCCTGCCTGACATTAAATTAGCTTAGCCGTATTTTACGACACCTCGGTAAGAAATGAGGGTGGTCTATAGTACTCTGCCGGATACCACAAGGAGGATTTAATCACAAACCGATCACATATTATTATTTCTTAGTTATTATTTTTAAATTTATTTTCAATAAAGATATTACTTAAACAGAATAAAAAGAGTTATTAGTAATATAGGAAGAACATGTTTAAAAATTATTTGAATTATTCAAATAAAAATGTCTATAATTTAATTCGAGGAAGGCTTAAGAGGATATAGTTTACGAGAGTTAAAAAATCTTTTCGGCGGCCGAGTCGGCGCAATCTTTTGGCCCATTTAATCCTTCACGCTCACCGCGTATGGAAATTGAACGTAAAACGAAATATCGCACTCCGGAATAGTTCCTTTATAAGATTTGTTGTGTCATTTGAGAAGCACTGGAATGGTTACGACAAGTGGTGTGAAACTTGGTGACCGTACTTACTTTAGCCGTTTTGTTCGCTACCTATTACACATTATTATTTGTTGTAGCGATGCGAAAAATCTACGGCAGATTACCTCTAAAATAATAATTGCTCACACATTCTCCTGTCCTTATCCCACTCTAGTGGGGTCGGCACAAACATGTTGTCACATGATTTGACTACGTATTTTACGACCGGCCGCTTACCTGACGTCAATGAAGTAAACAGTTTATCGTACAAAGATTTAAACGGCAGGCTTGTTGCCTGCAACAAGAAATCACTTCGTAGAAAAGCTACGACGTATTTACTATATAAGTAAAAATAGCACAATTATTATTTTAACGCCGTGTGGTATCCGGCAGAATAGAATAGACCACCATCATTACTTACCGAGGTATCGTAAAATGCCACTAAGGTAAGTTAACGTCAGGCCGGATGTAAAATACCTAGCCAAATGATGTAACAACGTGTTTAGAGCATGTTGTGATGACCTCACTTAGAGTGGGGATAAGGGTAGGAGAATGATGATGTCGTGCAGAACGACAAAGTTAAATTGTCACACTTCTATAGATCGTGTTCCGACAATTTGGGATCAAAATCAATTCCATTGTTTTTTTTTCTTTATATAATAAGAATAAAAATTTTCTTATCATCATAATGCAAATTTAATTACTGCTTCAACTTATCTTAGCTTGCTTTAACTGTAGTCTATGCTATATATTTGAGTGCATTAAATAAATGCTTTTTACACATGTTTTTTACTAAAACCATAAATGGCCAAGCTTTTACAGTGCTAGTACTGTAGAGAGCAATTTTCGATACGTTAGTGGGCGAATGTTAATTCAATTGTGTATTTTTAAAATTTTAGTACAGCGTACGTAAAAGCATCAAATTGTACATTTTTATATAGGGGAAACATGCAAACGTCGCAGTCAGTTATCCTAATCGGCAAATCACCTACCTGGCAAATGGCCGACGAATCTGTGGTAGTGGAGTGTAGTGACCGTTGATACTAGCATGACAATTACCGCTTTATTAATAATTAATTGTTATCAATAATATAAGGGTATTAATTTTCGTGGCTGAAAACGCCCGAATAGGTGATATGATATGAGTTCAGGAGAATTAACTTCTATGGCTGTCGCTTTTACAGTGATGTGTAAACTTATGAATTATACGATTTATAGAAGCTGGCGTTACTTTGCGGAATTTCATATAAAAGTATTAAATATACATAGTATAACCAATTTTAGAGTTCACTGATTTAAAATTAAGTATTATACTTGTTTTTCGGTGCATATATTTCAATTTTAATTCTTAGCTCATGACTGTTTATAAAAGATTCTCATAATATCTTCCGCTGATTATGATAATGAGGAAATATTAAAGTAACAACCTATTCATAGCTCACTTTTTCACTAAAAAAGAATAAAGAGGTTAGACCCACTACATCGTTCAAGTATGGGTTGGCAAGTTATGTCCTATTTCCTAGAAATTCTAACGTTTGGAATTTTCCATTTCCAGAGGTAGCTATGAAATATCAATTTTTTATAAATCTTTTATAGATAAATAAAACTTTGTAATAAAATGTCGGGTCTACTTACATACGTACAATATGCAGTTTTTAGTATTTATAGTTCAAAGACAGAAAGTTTAAAAAGCGACTATTGCAAATAATTCTGTAAGCAATCTCTTTACCGTTAAGCTTTTACTAAGCTAAATTTATGAAACGATTTTTACTTTTTATAATATGCGAGACCGAAAATACTTCAAATTAATTAAAAATTTTACATCCGCCGATGATGCATTCAAACTTGAATTTAAACCGTAAATTTCAGAAGTCAATAATAATAGCCGAACATTTTATTTTAGGAATTTACACTGCAATATTCTACTGCATTCTAACACAATTTCATGGACCGTTTCTCTTTAGGTAGTATAGTTTTGTGGAAGGGTATATTCTCTCTGCCATAATATTACGGTCCATTATTTTACATATAATTATTGCAATCCTTTAGAACGCTAGTTAGTGTATTTGCAAACTTTTATACTATATAAAACTTTTTCAAAGATTAATTGCTAATTTTATAACTTATTTAAATTCAATTATTGTTTATTCCTATAGTCCGGCGGTGAGACCGTGCGACTCTTTTGGGTCGCCGGTTTAAACACCGAGCAGGTATCAATGAGTTTTGCTGATAAAAATTGTCTAATTGACAATTGCAATTTATCACACGCGATTCGGTGAAGGAAAACATCGTGAGGACAAATGCGTATCTCTTGAAAATTATGGAGATATGTGTTACCTACCAATCCGCATTGGAGCAGCGTGGTGGGTCTTAGCCCTGACCCTTTTCCATGGAGAGGAGGCCTAGGCACAGCAGTGAGATTACTACACATGCTATTACTTGACTTTTTTTATATACAGCCGGCCCAGCGAACTTAGTACCTATCAGTCGATTCTTAATTTTTTTATTTTTTTGATACTTAATACAATTAAAATTACAATTGTTTTGCATTCCCGGAACCCCTCCACTAACACTTAAACTTAATATTACGGTATTAAAGTTAAAATTGATTTTTAAGTATTATTACGAATCTTTTGTATGGAAATATAGAACGGTGTTGTTTTAGACTTTTTCAGGCATTTCTTAAATTTTTCTCTCCGTAAGAACTATCCTCGGACTGGAAGGAATATTATAAAAAAAGAATTAGCGAAATCGTTTCAGCTGCTCTCGAGATTCGCGCTTAGCAACACATTTAACGATTCAATTTTATATTATAGATTTCTAATAGATTCCGCCGTGTGGTATCTGGCTTAGTAGAATAGACCACCCTCATTACTTACCGAGGTGTCGTAAAAGGCGACTAAGGTAAGTTGACATCAGGCAGCCGGTCTTAAAATACGTAGCCAAATCATTTGGACAACATGTTTGTAATAGATTGTATCTTTAACTTTTTCAGTAAAAATTTTGTTACATTATAAAACGTAGCCTTAATTAGTCCAGATTTTTAACTATATCAAAAACAAAGCTGCGTTGCTTCGTTGGTTCTTCAACATATACAAACAAACACACTTTTTCATTTATAATATTATGCATAATATATTTTGGCTCACCGAGAGTGTTCGCTGTTCTATTTTACAAGAGGCAGGTGTCAGTGTTAGTTTGAGACGCAGAGGATTCTTTCCACGAGAGGACTTGAAACGTGACCGACCATACCTTTTCGCTATGCTCAGCTAACAACGTGTAAGGACATTGCTTTAGACTTATGCTAGTTTTCGCCTAGCGTGATATTTTTTAAAAAATCTTTTAAAATAATGTAGTCAGTTCAGTAACCAATAAAATAATATTAAAATTTTCAATATTTGCTTTTCATCTCTCTCATTCCGCATGTTATATCCGTTTTAAGCATTCGAAATGTAAAATGAATTTCTAATTCTAATCTACCTGATAAATACATAATTCGCTTCTTCGTCAGCCGATGGACGTCCACTGTTGGACATAGGCCTCTTCATGGGATCGCCACACCACACGATCTTGCGCCACCTGGATCCAGTGGCTCCCTGCGACCTTTTTGAGGTCGTCTGTCCACCTCGTAGGGGGTCTACCGACGCTGCGCTTTCCGGTGCGGGGTCGCCATTCTAGCACCTTAAGACCCCAGCGCCCATCGGTTCTCCGCACTATGTGCCCCGCCCATCGCCACTTCAGCTTCGCGACACGCTGAGCTATGTCGGTGACTTTAGTTCTTCTACGGATCTCCTCATTCCTGATTTGATCTCGTAGAGACACTCCGAGCATAGCTCGCTCCATCGCCCGCTGAGCGACTCTGAGCTTTCTTATAAGGCCCATAGTGAGCGACCACGTTTCGGATCCGTAGGTTATCACTGGCAACACGCACTGTTCGAAGACCTTAGTCTTCAGACACTGAGGTATTTCGGACGAAAAGATCTCGCGTAGCTTCCCGAACGCTGCCCATCCGAGTTGGATTCGGCGGCTAACCTCTTTCTCGAAATTGGACCTACCCAGCTGGACTGTATGTCCCAGGTATATGTACTCGTCTACAATTTCGAGTGCAGAGTTCTCAACGATGACCGGGTGGAGCGGAACATGTGAGTTTGACATGATTTTTGTCTTACTCATGTTCATTTTAAGGCCCACCTGCTGAGACACTCTGCTGAGGTCGTCGAGCATTGTGTTAAGGTCCTCCAGACAACCTGCCATAACGACTATGTCGTCGGCAAATCTAAGGTGAGTGATGTACTCGCCGTTGATGTTGATGCCGTATCCGTTCCAATCCAAAAGCTTAAAGACATCTTCCAATGCAGCGGTAAACAGCTTCGGGGAGATGACATCTCCCTGTCGCACACCTCGCCGCATGTGGATTGGTCTCGTAGTTTTGTCTTGGATACGGACAGACATTGTGGCGTTTTCATACAAACACTTCAACACTTGGACGTACCGATAGTCGATTCGGCATCTCTGGAGCGATCTTAACACAGCCCATGTTTCCACCGAATCAAAGGCCTTCTCATAGTCCACAAACGCCAAGCAAAGTGGCTGGTTATACTCCTCGGTTTTCTGTATAACCTGCCGCAGCGTGAATATGTGGTCTATGGTACTATACCCTTTTCGGAAACCGGCTTGTTCGGGAGGCTGGAAGTCGTCAAACCTACGAGCGAGACGATTCGTTATGACTCTCGAGAACAGCTTATAAACATGATTCAGCAGCGTGATGGGTCTATAATTCTTCAATAAGGTGTTATCACCTTTCTTGAAGAAGAGAACCACCACGCCCCTGTACCATGCTTCCGGCATAGTGCCTTCGTGAATGACGGAATTGAACAATCGCTGAAGGACTTTAAGTACCGGTTTACCACCCGCCTTCAGGAGTTCGGTAGTGATTCCGTCATCACCTGGAGCCTTGTTGTTCTTAAGTTGTTTGAGAGCCATACTAATCTCGTATAGGCTGACGTCCGGGATATCTTCGGTGTAGTGTCGGGTCAACTTGGCTCTTGGGTCTTTTGCCAAATTGACAACAGGCTGTTGTGTTGACGTGTATAACTGCCCATAGAACCTCTCAACCTCTCTCAAAATCTCAGGACGAGATGAAATGATACTACTGTTATCGGTTTTCAATCGCGTCAGCTGCCGCTGCCCAATAGATAGATCTCTTGCGAACACTTTTGAGCCCCTGTTACGCTCAATAGTCTCTCGAATGAACTCAGTGTTGAAGTGTCGCAGGTCGCATTTCTGCGCCTTAGAAATCTGTCTATTGATCAGACGGTAGCGCGTCGCATCTACTGAAGACTGTAGCCTCATTTCGTTCCTCTCATCCATGAGCTTGAGAGTCTGGGTCGAGAATTTATTGGGTCTTTTACGGTGTGTCTTATAAAATTTAGACCCCACCGTATGGACAGTTTCCACCAGCCTGTTGTTTACATCGTCCACAGAAGCGCAGTCAGCTAGGCAATCAAAACGGTTCATTAGATCGAGTTGGAACTTCTCGGGGTTTTGGATATGAGCTCGAGTTGGTCGGAGCGTAGACTTCACCAGTCTGGATCTTTCCAGCTGTACGCATATATTCAATGTGCCTCTAACCATGCGGTGATCACTCCCGGTCTTAACGGTGTTGATCACAGAGACATCATTGAATATATGACGCCTGGTCGACATGATGAAGTCGATCTCGTTTCTCGTGGAACCGTCGGGACTGATCCAGGTCCATTTTCGATGCGGCCGCTTCCTGAAGAAAGAATTCATCATGTAGAGGTCCTCTCTCTCCAAGTAATCGGCCAGCATCTGGCCCCTGTGGTTCCGTTGCCCGTATCCAAATTGCCCTACTCTCACCTCTGTGCCGTTTCGCTTGCCCAGCTTTGCGTTGAAATCCCCCATCACAACAGTGTAGGAGGTTTTGGAGGCATGCATGGCTCTAGATAAATCCTCATACGTGGCCTCTACCTCCTCGTCCGGATGTGCCGATGTCGGTGCGTAAACCTGTATGACCTTCAGCGAATACCGTTCGGTAATTCTGAGTATCAGGAACGCGACCCTGCTCGACACACTCTCGACTTGAACAATGTTGTTGACAAGGGACTTGTGAACGAGAAACCCGATACCACCCTGGGACTGTTGCTCTCCCTCCCGGTAGTAAAGCAAGTTGCCGGATTTTAGAATCATCGTGTCCTCCCCCTCTCTTCGGACTTCCGATAATCCTATGACATCCCATCGCAACTTGTTTACTGTTTCTTCCAGCTCGAGTATCTTTTCGTCTTCCCTCAAAGTGCGTGCGTTGTACGTTGCCAGGTCCAGTCGTCGGGGTTGGCAGCGGAATCTCTTCCGGAGATTCTTGACACCCCCTGCCCCGCCGTTACCCAAACCGCTGCCAGAGCTGGGAATAGCGGAGCTGCCGGGAACTAGGGGCTGTGGTTTATTTTGTGATGCCATAAAGGTTTTGCCGATAATCACCACGCTTGGCATGCGGGTTGGTGATCGCAGTGCTGACCATTTTGCACCGACAGTGCTGCTGCCCACTGTCAATCTGGTATTTAAGGTCAGCAAAATGAAATGGTTATACCGCCATTTATCGGTCGCCAGAGCCTCGTCGGTTGATCTGCAGGGTGCACCGCGTGCAGGTGAGGTTGACAATTGAGGAGACTGACTGGGACGAGCCTCCCCCTTACACCCCATAATTCGCTAACCACCTCCAATAATAAAACAATACACAAGCACTGCACGTATTCACTACCACAATCTAAACAATCGTTTCGCCCCGTAATCGAAGCATCGTCAAGAGATAGAATCCACGACAAAATCGGAAAATCTTTGCAAGGATCTGTCAGGTATCTGAACGAATAGCGAAGATAACATAACGAAGATTACCTAGACGATAAGAATGCGTGGATATAGCTTCTCTTCAACCCTGTACAAGACATTAATACCTATATGTAACTAGTGATAAGAATTATTGTTTGAAAAGAGCAACCGCCGAGTTTCTTGCTGGTTCTTCTCGCAGTGGATGTTGACGATTCAAAAGCACTTGTTTACAAGTTTACTTGAATAAAGAATATTTTGAATTTGAATTTGAATTTGATAGTACACTACATCCATGCATAAGCGTTACTTTAGCTGAAAATATATTTTCTTATATGACAGATTATAACAAAATATTATGTTCATTACTTTTGTATTATAGACCGCACAAAGTAAATAAATTACAAAGTTAAGAGTAATAAATTACTAGTATATCTAAAAGCATAAAAAATATTTTTGGTCGTCAAGAGCATAAAGGTCGTATATTTTATCGAATTTTATAAATATAAAATCAATCATATCACATGGGCTTTAACCAAATGACTCAATTTCAAACATAAAGATGTCTATTAAAATTTCGGATTCCAGTTTAGGTGCCTTTTTGCGTGTATGTATTTGAACAAATCTCGAATTTATTCAAATTACGTTTTGTGTGTTCGTTCATATAATGCTGTGCTTAAGTAATGGGAAGTAATACTTTATCAAAATTGTCAGTATGATTTGTACCTCTAAGATATGCATTCTCTGATACATATTTACCCATAATTTATGCAATCGGTTTTTATATTTCATAATCTTCTTATTGCGATAAATAAATTTCTGTATATTTTAAAAAGTTATGATATTTAGGTTCCATTAAACTAAAAGCCCCTAAATCGTGTTCGAATGAACTAGGTTAAAACAATCTGCTCCCATCTAGCGATAGCACAAATCGCGGTAGGCCTTTGCCGGCTTATCATTTCATTTTGTCGTAGCAGATAGAATACTAATTTTCCAGCTATTGCGATAGGGACTTGTCGAGAACATGATATTATAGGAAGATTTTTACTTACAAGTGAAATTTTAGGCTTTTAACCCACTTTATTTAAAATTGAGATTGTCGTTTTAAACACTTTTATTTATCTTGACGTCTAAGATAGAAGTATAAGAAGATGGAATCATGCAAGTTAAATTTCCCCCACTTCCCGTTGTTCGATTGAAGTGAAATTTTACAGACTGGCCCAGTCCATGTTACAATGTATGTCTATGATAATCATGACCTGATGTGAATGCCAGGATTGGCTCCTGATGAGAGAATTCCTCAACGGTAAACAGAAGGGACATGAAATTTTGTTAAAAGCATTTTTAACTTAACTTGTTTATAATGTTTCTATACTATTTATGTGTATTATACTATTTTATTATATGTTTAATGATAGTACATAACATAAAAACAAATGGGTGTGATCTGTAGTTTAGAGGGATATTGAGAATAAATAGGAGACTGGATTTCTAACAACCGACTTTGATAGTCAGCGATCTAGTCTCCTGCCGCACTCAACCGACTATGAGGTGCCTTTGATTTAAGTTGTGTGGTTATGGCGTGTATTTTGTAGTAGCAAATAGATGCTGCTATGGCCACAAATTTTTTAGTGCGCACCCTTTTTAATTTATATTTCATCTAATAAATAAGTAGATTGCCGATAGTTAACCACCTTTTGCTTCTTATTTTAATCGTCATCTTGAATGTTAGTAGAGACAGTAATCTGAACTTTATCTGTTAAGTTTGAATAAATAGTATAGGTAAATAAAAGGATTCTACTATACTATATCATGCCATGTTATACGTTTTTAATGAGTTCCGACTGCTTGAGAAGTTTACTGTGCAAAGAGGCTAAGAAAATAGATATAAAAGGATGTTTTTTTTCATATTCAAATAATTATAAAATGGGATGTACGAATATTTGTCATCTATCAGATTGTAACTAGTGAAAGTTTATCTGAAAAATCATAATTTTGAGTTTAAAGATGAAGATAAACATTTTACAAAGTCCTGCTAAAATCTGTTAGGTTAACAGGTTTGTACAATTAAAAAATACAAATCGCAAATATAATATCGCCATTACAGCAGTTTAAAACACTGGTAAAAAGAGGCTAATACAGAAAGCCTACTATACTGTTGAAAATTACTTAGATGATAAGGATGTTTGGATATAGATGCACTTCTACCCTGTACAAGACAGTATTAACTAAATGTAACTAGTTTAAGATTTATATTTTAAAAAGAGCAACCGTCGAGTTTCTTGCTGGTTCTTCTCGGTAGGAACAGCAGTAAAGTTGACGATTCAAAAGCACTTATTTACAAGTTTACTTGAATAAAGAATATTTTGAATATTTTATAAAGAATATTTATATCCGATGGCTTGCTTCGTAAATTTTATCAAATTTTATTCCAATCCCCTTCCCCCGTTCTATCGAATGTTTTTGTTCACAAAGTTTGACAATTACAATTGCTTTCGACTAGAAGATTGGAGCGAGTAAAATTCCGTAAAAAGGTTAAGTTTAATGATTTACAGTTGACCTAAAAGTATTTCTCCGCACTCTGTACCTATTTTATGAAAGTGCGACATTTACTTATCATACCACAAATATTGTTTTATTTTGATGTTACGATACTGCATTGATATTTTCCTCAAAGCATCGCTTTTAATTGGCTATTATTGCATATTATGTACATAGGTACATAGATTTGTAGGTAAATTGGTAAAAAGGCGGATAGTTTACTCTACATTTAGCATAACATATATTTTCTTTTAGCCAAGTAATATCTCATCATTCTTGTTAAATGGATCTCCGCATAGTCCTTATATTATAACACATCATTTAAATAGTAATTGTAAGTAAAAAACTAATTCAAACGTCAAGTTTATTGCAGTCAGAAGATTAAGTTTTTAGCATAATACGTTAATCATGACCTGGCAACGACCTGCTGGTTTTATGATGAATGTTTTAAGTATGTAAATACTACCAATTAATAATTGTAAAAAAGTTATCGTCGGTGTAAGCTGTAACCGTCTTTTTCATAGAAATTTCATACGACCTGTGGTATAGCAGTCTGTAGATAGAATGTTTTATATCTCTCCTGTTGTTATTACCGCGCTTCGACATTCAACATATATTGAGGCTTTACTATCAAACAATTTACTACAAAATGTCAGAAAGCAAAAGCACGTAGTTTTTAGGGACGGTAACCGCGGTTGCCGCGACTCGTGAAGGGAGGAGGGGGCGAAGGGGGTAAAGGGGAGCGTGGTCGTCAGTTTCTCGCCGATCGCCGCGTCGCGAGCACGCCTTGTGATGCGCCACGCGTTTTGACGCGACATGGCCTCTTCGACGAACGGCAACATCGTAATCGAGTGGTTGCGATCGCTCCACCTGGGCCAATACTCGGAGAGCTTTATAGATAACGGCTATGATGACTTAGAAATATGCAAACAGGTCGGCGAGCCCGATCTGGACGCCATAGGCGTCCTCAATCCTGCACATCGCCAACGGCTGCTGCATTCAGTAAGAATTTTAAGAGAAGAAGGTGCAGCAGCCGTATATTTTACATTGGAGGAGGCCGCTGCCGCCAGGGACTCTTGCCGTTGTGAGGAGGAAACTCGTAAGGAGCAAGCTACAGTGGCAATAGAACCTGCTAAGTATGCAGACGAGTACGAAGAAGGAAAGGCAGAATTGGTGAAAATACCAAGGATCCAGCTGAAGCGTTTGCTACGCGAACGTCTCGCTCAAGACGGCATCCGTCTGAGCCTGCAACCTTACTCAACCACGGTCAGTGTTTATTATAAGTGGCAATGGCATTGCTTCTAGCGGTTAAAACTCTGGTTTTGTGACAGTGAGCAAAGTATTGAAATTAAATGGAAGTGCTTAAAGTGCGATCGAGTAATATATTTTATAAGCGAGAGGCAACCGCGAAGAGGCATTGCCCGCGCCTTGTTATTTCTTTTGATCGGCCTGTGTGTGGTATTATAGCGTCTTGGTCGCTCCGGGCGGATCATTCGGACGTGTTGCTATAAAGTTTCTTGCGTGCGTGATTTCCCTGGAGATGAGAAGTTTGCGCGCCTTGCCTGTCGTGAGAAGATTGTAATCGCGTGCCTCCCAGCTCTAAATTGGGTTTTACAAGAAATTGGATAGCCTACTTCAGTTTCTTTAGGCGATAATTAAGGATATTTTAACGGCAAATCTTCGATACTTACTTACATGTATTTTAAAATCTCTTGATAAGCTTTGACTTTATTATAACTTTTTTATTTACAATTACACTAATCAAAAGATGGAAAAAAAATATTTAAATGCGTAAAAAGTTTGAAGTGCAATTTGTAATAGAATTCTATAAAAATATAAATGACTTTAAGCGCATTAGAATATAACATTGGTCAATGAGAATAATAAGATATAAAATTCGCTGAAATTTTAAATTTGGAACTTAACATATGTTAACGTTTACGCTTACCCCAAAGTAGATCTTAAAATACAGAATCTACAAGAAAATATGTTTTTAAGAGATTCTCCAATAATTAACATTGATTGTAGGGGTTAGTAGTCTTAAATATACTTATATTAATTAATGGGTTATTAATTATTCAAGTCTCTAGTGACAAGTAGGCGGAATATTTTGATCCGGCACGCCCTTTGCGGCTTATAACTCAACCGAACATTTATCTCTTCGGACTTATCAAAAATTGTTGAATGCTTATCTCTCGTTATCTATTTACAAATAATGGAATCAAATTTCTATGCCACGTGCGTTTAACTTTATCTCTTGACACATGTCAAAAAATCACTGACTTTTAAACGGCTAAATCAGTCAACTCTGAGGTATGATTTTTATTATATTCAGAATTATTTAAGTAAATATTTAAATAGATATCTTATTTTCTTAAATTTGTTCTTTATATTTATATATCCACAATATTTTTTTTATTAATATAAAATAAAAGTAAAGAAAAAGTCATTTGTATGTTGTGAAGTGAAATTACTTCACCAAAGTCATAAAAAAGTATTTTAGCGATAACATATTGAATGATATGAAAACGGTAAATATGGTTTAATGTTTATTTAAATTTAGTTACGCTAATAGTTAGAATAAGTAAATATAATAGACCAAAAAACAATAATATAATTCGATTTAAACAAATTTGGAAAAGCAAATATATTTACTATTGAACATTGCAGCCCCATAAATTATTAAAAACACAGAAGAACACGATTACTTTTAAAAATTATGCAGCGGTCAACTGTGAGACAGTTTCTTTGCGTATTCATATCTTTTTTTTACTTACTTTTTAATCTTATACTATACTGGCTTCTAGTGATTTTTCTTAAGAATATTTTGTAATGGCATCATGAGCTCAGATGAATATATTGTAGTTTATTCAAGCTTGGTTTTAAAAGGAGAATAAATGTGACATGGTCAGCATGATTTACTGGCAAAGTACAGGATGACCATATTTTATACGCTTATAGGAACGTGAGTTATGCAGGAAATATACCGGCATGCTGCCTTAAACCGGCGCACAAGTGAAACGTGAAGATTTTTCGGAACTTAAGAAGCGTATTATAATCATTTGTTTAATAATATATTTTACAGTCACAAAAAAAAGTGTGGGTCTTACTATTGGAGTTCAATTACTTTGTTATTAATTATTAATACATTCCCATTTTCAATTATAAATACTTTTTATCATATACTATATCAAATCGTAAGGCGATGAGTCTACCGTAATTACCTCTGATGGTTTTTTACCGGTTTCAAGCTTCGCGTTCAAACCTGTTCGGGACTGAGCTTAAGTTAAGGTTGAATACACAAAGCGTGTTTAATTTATTACATATTTTGTGTAGTGAATGTTCTGCAATTACTGAAATTTGAGTTAAAACTACCCCTAATTGTTTAATTGGAAGTGATAATAGACTAAGAAGTGCATTTATATTGAAATTTAAGGTGAATTAATTATTTTCTTGAATTAATAATAGAAATAAATATGTTTATCTATGAGCCAATTTTTTTCTCCTATATCAGTAATTGTATTGTAATTAAAAAGCATAAATTTGCGGAATTCTATAGTACAAAAGTAATGGTAAAATTATTCTGTTATAATCCGCCTTTTTAAAGATAATCTGTGTAATCCTAAGTTCACAAGCACAATCCGTTCTCATACCTTATACATGCAGGATTATTAACTGCACGTACAATAATAATGAAATCAAATTCATATAATAATTATCGTTAACGACTTTTAATTTATATTATGACTTAATCTTCATAAAAACTGTCTAATGAGAGAATATCTACACGGAATTATTGTAAAAAAATGTTATATTTCTACCTGAACATAGTACCTTTAACCGTTTATCCCACATAATGGAACTTTTTATAACAGTTCATTCATACTTGCCGCCGGAACTACTGACAAAAGCTACTGACAAATTTTATTGGTATCAATATCACAGTTCCGACTAATAGCCCGATATTTATGTCCTGTTGACGTGCATTGTATCCAGCATCTGTTCCTGTTATTGGATAGTCATTTTGTAATTGCAGCCTCGCAATAAACTTTTATGAAACATTTGTGGCTGATGCGTACGTGCTGTTTTTCGTAAGCAGCGCCGTAAAATTTGATTATCAATTATATTGAAACGTTCGTAAGGTAATCTTTATATTGTTAGAATCACGTAAAATATTCCTAGAACTGTTTTTATATGTTAATTTATTTTTCTTAAACCTAATTTCATACTTTTTTTTAATATTTATCATTAAAGAATAAAATAATAATAATATAATAGTTTTATATTATTAATAAACTAGCTGTGCCTGCGGATTCGGCCTTCTTGAAATCACTATGTCAGAAATATGTATTTTAGTCAATTTACTTGAAACCGTTTAGTACTATTAATTTAAATCTTTTAGCAAAAACCGTTCAAAAATCCGTTCAGTAAATTTTGAGTAAATCAATCACATACACACAGTTAGCTTTTGGGGGCATTCATTGCTTATTATTAATTTGATAGTATATAAAATATAAGCAGTATCTAAGATTATCTATCTTGCCTTTATTTGTAGCGCGTCTAAAAGATGAACGTCTTAGGAATGTTCTACATATAATCTATTAATTATGGTTCGCTATGAATTTTAATTGGAAATACGCAAATTACCACGCTTTAAGGCAGATAAATTATTGTAGAATGGTAGCTTTTTGGTATTTTAATGTTTTAGTGTTCGACTTAGGTGTATTTTATACTTCTGTAGTCCTCTACTATCGACATCTCCTTTTAGTATTGGTTTTATATATAGTAATAACGAGATCGTCTTCAGCAATAGTAATAAGGATTAAGGAGATAAGGCATGTTTATTTATTTATATTAATAGTACCGTCTGTCCCCTACTTTGTCCACGTAGTATTTAGGATAGGGATAGCAGCCTACTTCATTCTCAAGTCCTTTCTATCACGACATCAAATATTAGACAAACAAACATGTGTTTCATTTATAATATACCAAAGTAATAATAAAATTATTTTGCTATAATTGCTATACAATAAATAGAACATATATATAGAGTTAAATGTATAGTGTTCGTTTTTTCATACCCGTTACATGCAGGATTCGAAAAAACACTTGCACAAACCTCCACCACTGCCACCACAATACACAATCACTACACACGTTCACTATCACAAACTCGACAATCGTTTCGCCCCGCAACCGAAGCATCTTCAGGAGATAGACTCCACGACAAAATCGCAAAGCTTTGCGAAATTGTCGTAGCAAAATAATTTTATTATTACTTTTGTATTATGGATCTCCGCAAAGTAACGCTTTATTCTATAAATTATTTATAATATAGACTACGTAAATATATACCATGTATATTATAGTAATTCAAGGTCTAGCCAGCCATTACTTTAAACGCTTTTTTGATTTACTGTAAAATACAACAACGTTAGTGACTGCGATGGTCAATATTCTTTATCTATTTGATATTGTCCCTTACATTGATAATAATGTTTACTTATAGATACAAGGGACTTTGATTATTTAGGAACGATGTGGTGCAAATATTGTAGAAAAGAAGAAAGTATAATTTATACAACGTTTAGCAAACGCCTTGTTATTACGTAGGTACATGTAAGTTTCATATAAATTTACATAATTCTCAGTTGCGAAGTGTCAGACAAATATGAGCGGAATAACGAACTTCGTTATAAGTTAGGATCTGCTGCAGTATATATATATACCATATATATATGTCACCATATATTATAATATCCTCTGTTTTCTGACGCTTTTCGGTCTTGGATGTAGCTACGATTCCGACTGCATGATGACTAATTACAGTTATGGTATAGTTATAATTAATAAATAAATATATGGGAGATCTATACATACGGCTGCCCGTTCGCAAAGTAACTTTTATTCCGTATGGGTAAATATACACATACCTATATAATTTTTAAATAAATGATTAAATACATAAATACACCCAGACTCGAAGAACCAACATATTGTTTGTAGAAAATGTAGATCCGCGGCGGGAATCGAATCTGCGACCCTGTGAAGCTGATTGCAACTGTATCAGCGGGCCAGTCCAGTATTTAATGGCACATCGGTTTGAGTCAAAATCCTGCCTTAGTAGAATAAAGCTTAAGCTCTATTCTCTTCATATTTCACACATCCGGTTATTTATCCACTAGCCTTTACCAGATGTATAACGTCCGTAACGTTCCAAAACCATAAACTTAAACTTGCTTAAATATTAAATATTATAACTTAAATATTTTTCTAGAATCTACTAATAATCCGAAGTATAAAATACAGCCTAGTGGTGCGTCGGTGAATTGAGCTGTCGCCAAAGTTTCTGTATCAAAAGCTTTTTAGAAACTAAACGGAAATTGATATTTGTCTGTGTTCTATCTTTTCTGTACCAATATGATCTATCATTTCCTATGTTGCTAATTCCGTGATAGAGGGGTTTGTGCACGGATGTAACGGATTACATTCACGTTAACACCCCTTAATGGATCGAGTTTCTGTACGTATAAAGCGAATGAATGACCCTATCGGTAAATCAGAAAAAAGTTTAATAAAAATTAACTAGATTTTAACTGAATTAATATCTATTAACTAGCTTTGATTTTACATGCGATGCAAAAATTATATAAAATATAAGTTTTACCCATAGATACCTTGTTATGAACATAGATGTGATACCAATATGTTTCATATGTAGGATAATTATATATTTAATAGACAGAAACGTCTATGGAATATATTATAATTATCATACTGCATCTGTATATGTTGGTATACATATCCCACAGATTCATTCTAAGTACTTAGAATTATATTTGGATTTGAAAAGTATAGTATGACAAGCTTTTGAAGCCACAAACCAAATTTAAGAATCATGAGGGAAAATCACTTAGCTGTCTGGTGCCCAACTAGGGTTATAAAAGTTTCTTTCTTTGTTCGTCTGTAACGTCCGAATTAATAAGCTACGTATCGATGTGATTCTTGGGGTGCATGTTATTGAAGAACTACAGAGTGACATAAGTTATTAGGTGACCTGGTTCTAACTCGGTTCTTAATTCCACATAGAGTAAGAAGCAGGCAGATGTTGTTGTAAATATATAAGTATAAATGATTAACCTTGACAAGGTTGAAGGAGCGGAATGATTATATCAGTTATATTCATCTAAAAACTACATGTTATCTATTATTATGTTGTATGATAAAAATCTTTATGGTTAATCTACACAAGAAGGTGTAGATGAGAATGAATAAAAATATTTTTTGCGGCACCTAATAATATACAAGTCACACGCTGAGATTGATAAAAAAAGGTGCTCAAGAACTTACCAGAATAAATTTATGCAAATGGGATAAACTACATAAAGGTCAATGGTTGAATTTATTGAATCATACAAAAGGTTCGGAGTGTTTTTTATTGATGACAGATTTGAATTCAGACGGTACGGATTATATATATATAATCCCTGTCGTGTCTCTGATTGTCAGTCTGTTTCTGATAATTTGAGAAACGTGCGTCCGGGAGTTTCGTCTCGTATAGCATTAACTACTAGAAAAGTTTAGTCATAAGCATTTAATAAAATAAAATATTTACAATTACGTTTTAAGGCACACTGAAGAAGTGTGAGATATTTTAAACTACTTAATTGATTTATTAAAATTTAAACTACTGCCGCTTGGCTGCGCTAAAGATGGTCTTCGCGCGGTTCAAATTTCGGTGGTATGGTGAAATTTAAAAAAAATTGAGTATCAAATGATTTTCTACGGTCTTAAAATAGCTTATTTATGTCTACTAAAGTATGTTTTAATTATAATTTACATTGTCGACAAGAAATGGATTTGAGGTGTAACGCTTTTGGTTCAAGTGCTCGCATTGCTTTGCCGAAACTGTGCTAAATGTTTCGTGAGTTATATTATTTTATTCTTGGAAGGTAGCACGCAAACTAAATTCAACAATTGTTTGAAGGAAATATCCGGATTTCGTAGAAAAGGCTTTAATAAACTTTATTACCTACTGTACATATATCGAGTTCGAATTGAAGTTTCGTTTCAATACGGCATAGCTTATTTTTATTTATAAATTTTTATTATTATTATTGAATACATGAATATAAATAGGAAAGAAAATGAATATATTTAAATACTTTAAAATTTTCAGTTCATTTCGTATCTCTTTTATTTTACTTCTGTATCCTGGTCCTTATAATAAAATAGTACTACCGACAGACTATAGAATCGTATCGTACCTGCCCTTACAGGTACTGCAAAGTTTATTATACCTGCCCCGCTTAGTAACTAATATGTGTACGGAGTCACGAGTTCCCAGCCTTCTGTTCCATTATTTTAGTGCCATAATTAAGTATTTTGTATGGAGAAACGAGATTTCGTTGGCGTGTATCAAAAAAACATTAGTTACGCAAGGTTATGATGTGACCTGATTATCAACCTCGTATGTTAGGTTGCGTTACTGCTTTTTTGCTAAATAATTCATGAAGTAGATTGTTATCGCAAATACTAACAGACTCAATCTATATATAAAAATTCAGTCACCTTCTTAATGATTTGATTTTATGAAAACCACATCGAGTAATAAATAGTAGAAATATTTACCAAACACACTTCTACATAAATTACTCGTAATTTAATACGTAATGTTAGTAAGCAGCGTAATAATGTTGGGCGATTCCATAGCATTTCTTACTTATACGCTGTAACTTATAGAATAGCAACCTTCGTTTGTTCTCTGTTGTAGACGTACTCTCTATTTTAGTTATAGGTTTTGTACCTAATGATATAAATCTTAGTGACTGGATAGGGACTGGCCCGTTGGCGCTGTGGGCAGTGACCCTGCCTCCAGCTCCGCGGGTCGCGCGTTCGATTCCCGCCGAGGGCCAACATTTTCTACAAAGGGTTTGTTGGTTCTTCGAGCCTGGATGTATATTTGTATTTAAGTATGCATTTAAAATTATATACATATGTATTATATCTACCAGTTGTCCGTCACCCATAAAACAAGTATTAAGTTCTTACTTTGGGGACGGAGGACCGTGTGTGTAAGTGTCCCACATATTTATTTATTTATTACTTTTAAGTAAATGGTTCCGTATGGTGTACATACCACCTTAATTTTTTGTTTGCCGATATTACGAAACAGTTACATAGATCGTGATGTTAGTACATTGAGCTTCTATGTTATACATATACGCTATAGTATTTAACTATTTCTTTCTCGTTCTATCCATCGATGCATCAGGGATTGTTTGGCATACTCACGTCGTTTTTAATATTGAAATTTCTGCCAGTTTTAAGATTTATATAATTCACCGCGCTCACCAATTTGTAATATTTTTTGGCGATCTAAATAACGTTGTCAATATTCAAAAACTAGTTGCGTTTCAAGACAGTGCACTATTAGAATTTAAGATAAATATAATGTTTATTGTAGCTATTAAATATCATAATTCTGAAAAAAATAAATCTAGCAAGTTTGGTTTATTTACAAAATGAGAAGTATCTACGGTTCTCTATTTCTATTGATGTTTTGATTGGCATTACAGTAGTATATTTGAAAATAAACTATTTTAAAACCAGGAAATGCAAATTTAAAATCCTTACAAAAGTAATAATAAAATTATTTTGCTATAATCCGCGATACAGTAAATAGAAAATATATATAGTGTTTAATGTATAGTGGATTATCAGTATTTTCATACCCGATACGTGCAGGATTTGTAAAAGCACATGCACAAACCTCCACCACTTCCACCAAAATACACAAGCACTACACAGTTTCACTATCACAAACTCAACAATCGTTTCGCCCCGCAACCGAGGCATCATCAGGAGATAGACTCCACGACAAAATCGCAAAGCGAAGCGTTATGCAAACAAGCATTGTTATATAGTAATCGGTTCATCCCCACCTTTACCTCTGAACACGTGCAACAAGCTTGAACTTGAAACATTTATCTGCTCGTTAATGAGGGTGCCATTGTTATGCTTAATGATTTCTAATTGTTCCAAAATATTCAATTTTAAGCTTTTTTCGCAGGTGTGCAGTATTTCGAAACAATGGTCATTAGGAACTTTATGACCGCTTTCTAACAAATGTTTCGCGAAATGTGAATTTTGTGGCTTATTATTCCTGAAAGCGACCATATGTTCTTTAAAACGGGTTTCAAAATTACGACCAGTCTGACCCACATATGTATCATTGCATACTATATAATAGTATACTCAATAAGTAATAATAGTATACTCAATTAAAATATTCTAGAGTCAAAACAAAATAAATTGACGTTTAGACGTTCTGGGCGATTGTTTATTAGAGGCAGGTGAAATTGGTAATGAGGGCGCATGGTATACTCGTAGGACTGTGCAGGTAGGATTTAATCGAAGATATTAGTATTAGAGTTTTATTGATGCGACTGTTAGACACTATCATCTCGTTCCGACAAAAATAGAATCAAAATTAATCTACCAATCAGATTTATAATTTTTTTCTATATTGAAAAAAGGTTTTTAGTTTGACTTGTTGAAGACTTATTAATACGATCAACTTTTAAATTAACGTAAAAAAAAGTAAAGTAGCGGCCTGTTACAATCCCACTGCTGGGAATAGGCCTCCACTCTCCGTTTCTGGAGAGAAGGGTTGAAGCTAAGACCTACCACGCTGCTCCAATGCGGATTGGTACCTACCAATTTACACATACCTCCAGAATTCTCTAAAGATATGCAGGTTTCCTCACGATGTTTGCCTTCACCGAAAAGCGTGTGATAAATTGCAATTACCAATTAGACACATGAGTTTTAATAGTAAAACTCATTGGTGCCTGCCCGGGTTTGAACTCGTGTTCCCCTCGAAAGAGTCGCACGGTTTCACCGCTAGGCTATCACAGCTTAAATTAACGTATCATCACAAAAAAGGAGCTATTAAATCATAATGTTCGGATCTAAATGCTAGTTTATTATAGATAGTAGATGTATGCAATTATAAATTTAATTCTCTACGGAATTCACATAGAGGAGAACAATTTAAAGTTTGCCAGGTGCAAGACGATGGAGTTTGCACATAGTGTTTGAATATTTGTTGAGGACACACGGAACAGATCTAAAGTCAGCCAAGTCGATGCTCTTGTGACGGAAGATTAGCATCGGTGATTGTTGAGTTAAGTAGAGTAAAGCTGTATGTTTTGGAGTTCGACTTTCTGTTAGTACTGAGTTATATCACTATAACTTATTATTATTCCTAATTTTAAATTTAGATTGTGGTGTGAATCTTATGTTTAAAAAATTAATGTCTTTATAGAATCGGACTTGGCTGGCCCGATATTAATGTAATTTTGAGACAATCTTTACGATGATCCAGCATAATATGATCCTTAAAGTTTGGTGGCGATCGGAGCAATTTTTTTTAAACTTTTGAGTTCTATTCGAGGGGAATTCGAAACCAGACTCAGTCACAGCGACGCGTGACCGGAGGAGTGGCTAGTGATCCACAAAACTATCTATTTAAAGTCCGGTATATTTTGGATACATATACATTATATAAATCTTTGTTTATATTCTGTGATCTATTTAGAAGTATGATAATATAATATGAGTTCAATTATTATGTAAAAGTAAACGTTCCTATCGAAATAAAATCGTCCACGGTTGCTCTTAGAAATTAAGAAAAGTTTAAAAATAGTCCTTGCTTCGAATTTACTTGACTAGCCATTAAAAATAGACTTGCTTGCATGATTTTATGGATTATAAAATAACTTAAGGTATAATATAATATTATATTATCATCATCATCCTCCTGCCGTTATTCCACTTTAAGTGGGGTCGGCACAACATGTTGGAAAAAATGTTGTTAAATGATTTGGCTACGTATTTTACGACCCCTCGGTAAGAAAGAGCGTGGTCTATTCTACTCAACCGGATACCACACGGCACAGACTTATATATATGTTTGCTTTAAATTATATAAGAAGTAATTCATATAATTATTACGGTGTGTAAAGAGGTCTTGATTCGGTACCATAGATGGATTTAATTACGTGTACAGCTGTAAATGCTGACCTGAACTTGAAGTACAAATAAAAAAAAAACGTTTACCTGAATTATTTTAGTATAATTAAAAGTCTTATTTGTTGTAATTTCATTTGCAATAATAAAATATGCGTATTTTATTTATAAACGGAAACCAATTTCGAAATCTGTAGAAGCGAAATAATATTTTTTTCCTCGCGTAAACTTTGAGGCAATACACAACTACCACCCGTATTCAAGAAGCATACTCAGCTAAGTAAGCACAAATTACTATGCGAAGGAGGCTAGTTCACTGTGCGTTCCTCGTGTCAAGCCTTCCATTTCATAAACAATACTTAGGCCACACTCAACTAAAAGAACGCTATGCGTCCAACTGCGCGCTCTGATTGGTCCATTTGATGTGGCGTAGTTCAGGCTAGTTTTGACAAATGTCAATGTTATTAACAATTTGTTGTGTTGTTAATAACAAACAAACATAACCTTACTTTGGTATTCCCGTAATTTGCAGTTTATCGTGTTAATAATTTTTTTATGATATTTTGTGTATTGTGCGGTGTAAATAAAATATAGTTTAGTGTAATGACTTCGCCTTTGTATTTAAATGCAAGCACTGCAACTCCTAAGAGGTAGAACTATTTTTCTTTAATTTATTATGTATGATAATTTTGTTGTATAGTTTTACTTATATTATTTACTAGACAAAGTTAAATGATTATAAGAATAAAATATAATAAATAGATAACTAATAAATAATTTTGTCATTAACCAAAGCGGTGCGGACACTATGCGTTCGCTAAAGTAGCTCCTTATCTATTTTAGCTGTGCGTCGATTTTGACAAACGCATAGTAGAACATTTCACTCAAGTAATGTCTATGAATTGGTTTGAATGACCCTATGCGTCCCTGAGCACTGTGCATTCTCATAGTAATGTTTATGAATACGGGTGTACTACTACTAGTCAGAAGTTAGCTACTCTTGACTAGTTTGGATGCTGCACGTCTTTTCACTAATACAGCACGTATTAGTGAAAAGATGTCTAAATAGTAAACATTTTTTATTCTATTTATTTATTTTAATTACCAACAATGGTTGCAATATTTAAAATCTTAAATTATATTTCGTACAATTGCACCACTAATTACTGGTAATAATAACATGCTTATGATTGATTGATTCATTTTGGCATGTGTTTTATAAAATAGTACAAGACTTATGTATTACACGCTTTCTATGTTTTATTGTGTCTTATTACACACACAACGCGTTCTGTTTACTGTTAATAACACTAAATATGCTGTTTATAAACCATAACATACTTATTAAACATACTTTTGTAATATAACAATGAGGTCAAGTGATTTACGGGGAATATCGTTACTGTTATGTTTTATTCATGTCGAATTTAACAGTTTAGCTGTTCCGAAGATTTATTTATAAGAGTTCTCCATCCAACACGAGGGCCTTCTGAGAAATGCGTCGAAATAAACCTTCGGGGATATTGTTTTGGCTTCTTGGTGGCACCTCCCCTTAAATTTTATTCCTGTACATCGGTACGTACTTGTTGTATTTAACTCTTATTCTGTGATGTGGATTTATTGACAGAGTTAGAATTACAAAAACACGAATCCCATAAGATGAATCTTTTATTTTTAACTTAATAATGTACTTTTGTATTTGTTTTATGTTGTACTCGCGATTTTGCTCGCGTTAACGTCGCAACTTTCCATAATTTAAAGAATTAGGCGTTACTTTGCGGAGATCCATAATACAAAAGTAATAATAAAATTGTTTTACTATAATCCGCGATACAACGTTCGCTACTTTCCTGTTGCCGATGATAAATATTTATCATCTATTTATATACTTTTAGGGTATTTATATATTTTTGCAAGGTAAGCCAGGTCTATTTAACAGTCGCTGGAGTCTCGGCAAGGGACTGGTTCTGTAACAACCTACTGAAAATCGTATAGGCTACAAGTTAATAAAGGTTAGGTAAAGCAACCGTGCCCTTTTTAGCCCAGAATAACGGAAAGAGCCTAGCAACGCACAAATTTTACATTGACGGCGACAATATTTTTTTTATATTATTGACAAAATTATTTAAAGCAGGTTGTATTAGAAACATGTTGTAACAATATATAATTTTATTGACCTAAATTTCATCAATATTGGTCTAGCGTATTAGTCCTGAAAACCTAAAAGACAGACAGTCTGACAGACTTTTGCATTTATAATATTGTTCAGAGCGTGATATTTGATCATAAATTTACAATTTAGAATTTAATTTCTAATATTTTACATACATGTCTTATCTTAATTGCTTGAATAAAATTTACAAATACGGCCAGATATTCTTACATCCCAGGACGTATAGTAAAAAAAAGTAGCGGACCACGCTACCACGCTGCTCCAATGCAGATTGGTAGGTTACACATATCTCCGGAATTCTCTAGAGATATGCAGGTTTCCTCACGAATTTTTTCCTTCGCCGAAAAGCGTGTGATAAATTGCAATTATCAATTAGACACATGAGTTTTAATAGAAAAACTCATTGGTGCCTGCCCGGGTTTGAACTCGTCTTCCTCTAGAAAGAGTCGCACGGTCTCGACGCTGGGGTACCACAGCTTATATACGGACGTATAGTGCGTGGCAATAAATAATGCACATCGAAGCTTAGACAGAGAATCGGCTAGGTTCTGCTTCATAGAGCATTATCTCTGTCGCACAGACTGACGAACCCGTGTGAAACGTCACATACTGAGTGACAGTGACAGCGCTGTATGAAACCGAACTGGCCGGCTGTTTCGTTCTAAACATCGATGTGCATTATTTAATGCCGGGTACTATAAATATTTCCTGACAAAATTTGCTTCATAGTTCATGGTTTGTAGAAATATGTATGTATGTATAATGTGATTTTAAGACGAATAATTGAAATTAATGATATCATTGCTTTTTTATAGTGCTAAATACGTGCTCCAGGTAAAAAATAATTATGACTTTGTGATATATTGTAATTAATAAATTAGGTTTAATAACTAATCTCACCTTAATTAATTTTTTTTTGACTGAGTTTTTCAAATTAATATTCAAGTAAATAAAAGTAGTAGCCTGTTACAATCCCACTGCTGGGCAAAGGCCTCCTCTCTCCGTCTCAAGTAAATAACATTATAATAATAACTGTTGGTCATTTTTAAGGGTTCCACTCAAAATAGACCACTTCTTGTTCTTCAATCGATGAACGTCCACCCCTGGACATAGGTCTCTTCACGGAATCTCTCCACCACAATTAACAGATAATAATGTATATAAATGTATATAAGTGTAATAATGTAAATAAAAGTACGCTATTTTTATTTGTTGAATAATGGTGAAAAATGTGTTCACTTTAACGTTGCAGCGGCTAATCGTTCAAACTTCGATCTGTAACCAACATCACATAGATTACATAAACTGCCGTTTTACAAATCTGTCGTTCATATGGTGAACGTTTGGATATTGGAAAGTATTTTTATTGAACGTTGCAATTTACGATCTGGTCATCCTTTTCATGAATTTGAAAAGGATAGATATGAATTTGACTGAATAAAAATAGATGATTGAAGTAGATTTACATTGCAAATTTCCAGAATATGCCAAAAAGTTGAATTTGTCCATAGCATTATTTGAATTTGTGTTTTGAATTTTAACATGGTAGAATTAAGATACAAAAGTAATAATAAAATTATTTTGCTATAATTATTATGGATCTCCGCAAAGTAATGCCTAATTATACAATTTATGTACACTTAGTATACTTAATTTATATTTATCATAATAACTCTATAGTTATGATGAAATGAAATCTGCTTAAATTAATATTTTTTCATAAAATTTTAAGAAAAAAACTTTTTATATGTAACTATATATGTGAAAAACAAAAAAAAAGGGCTTTTTTTTTGTTTTTCACATATATAGTTACATTAATATGTGCGCTCATGGAATGAAATTAAGAGTAACGATATAGCACTATTTGTAGTTCAATATATGTACCTACATTATACCACTGAAAAAAAAATGAATGGGCACTACATTGGCAAGTTCGATCAAAGTCCCCAAAAGCTGTCTGTTTGTGATCGATTTTCTCAAAATCCACTGAACAAATTATTGTATTTTTTATTTAAAGATAGAACAATTCTTTCGGAATGTGTAGGTTACATTAATACTACACGGTTATGGTTCTATATAAATTGTGTTAAGGAGGTCGCGTGGTTGTGAATAAAATTCGCCTTTCGGGAGCATTACTTTCGTGTGCCACTATAGCGATGTAAAAAAGGATTGTAGATATACAAAAATACTGCAGAAAAGTCCGCGAGAGCATGTCACTATACTCTATAACTAATTCAATGTTCAAAATTTTAATTTGGTCCACATTTTATGACACTGATTTCCACGTGGGCTTGCCGCCCGGCACTGGTTAGTTTAAGATGAAAATAATAATTGATTTTCAATATGAAATATTCGAATATGAATAGTTCGTCTCAATGTACATCATTACAGTTTGAAAATTAGCTCTACTTTCCAGCCTTTTAAGTAATCACATCGATCCGTTAATCCTTTCGAACGTAAAAGAAAGGACAAAAAATTAACAGACTTTTTGCATTTATAATATTATTATGGATATTTATTTCTTAAATTACGGAAGTAGGTGTGACATGTATCCGCAAAACTGTAAAATTTAATTAAATCAATTTTATTGAAAAGGCCATTAATACGCGTTCGGATATAAATTTGTCGCAATTGTTTTACATATTAACAGTGTTTGCGATGCTTATAATCTGCTGAAATGAATTTTGACCAGTTTGAAAATAGCATACTACAATCCCGCAACCATTTTGAACATGGAATTTCAAATTGTTCTTCATTTGGTACTCCATTAATTTCCGTTTAGTGATTGCAGTGACCTACTCCAATTTAGCATTTAAGCGGATCCAAATTACGTTTCCGATCGTAATAAGCGACAAGTGAACTCGATTATTTTCATATTAAGTCTATATTGATTCATTTGAAAAAAAACTGGTCCGAAGTAATGATAGGTTTCCGGTCAATAATAGTCTACCTGTTCTTTGTAAATTACTTTTGGGATTCCGAAGATGTTATTACGGACATTAGGTTTTAAGGCTACCCTCTTTTGAATATACCTCATTATTTCTTCCTTAAGATCTGTATATCATGAACACAGTTTAACAGTCTAAGTTACGATATTTTTTCTTTCCTTTTATAAGTTTTTGCTTTCTTGTAGTAAACCTTGACTTATAGTAAAAAAAATATGATCAGGAACGCTAATTCGTTTTCTGCTATAATTATACCTTAAAAACGAAGTCTTCTTTAAGGAATACTATTTGTAATCATTGATTGATGTTAATTATAGCACGAAAAATGGCAAACAAAATTTACCCATCTTTGTCTCAATATGCGAACTATTTAGCACTACTTATCCTACAACGCTGTAATAAATCCGAAACAAATATCCTATTCCATCTATCAACTCCACACATTCGTCTAATCGAAATTAATCATGAATGTCGATATGAATGATTATATCACCATTAATATTGATAAAAACATACCAGCCATGCAGTTACTATAAAAAACTATTTTAAGAACCGTAGTTCTAAGACTACAATTATTTGCATTAATATTAAGTTGACCCCTCCTTTGTAAACATCTATGTTTGGCCAACATATGATTTATGCAAAATCTTTATATATCGTTCGTGTTAAATTGAATGTTAAAATGCTTTCAATTATGTTCTATGTTTATTAATCGCCAACTCTCAGTTGGTTACAAGCTATATATTATTAATTATATATATCGTCCAGAAATCACTGTGTCACAATTATTTTCCTATTTCAATTTACATTAATCGTAATATACTATTAACCTTAACTTTCCTCAAGAATTGCAATATGATTTATTTAATCTATATATATACTTATTATAAAACAAAGTCCCAAAAAGCTGTCTTCTGTATGTAATCGATTTTCTCAAAATCTGCTGAACTGATTTTTGTACGGTTTTCACAAAAAGATAGTGCAATACTTCCGGATGGTTTAGGTAAATAGTACATATCGGTATTATGTAAAATGTGCCGAAGAGATCGCGCAGTTGTTAAAAAACTTGCTTGCTGGGAGCTTTAGTCGCGTGCGCTGCGCAAACGAGCAGAGATACGCTAAAGTAATGTAGGAGAGAATTGTAGATCTATAAAAATACTACGAAATTTCCGCGATAGCATGTCTCTATCTCTCACGGATAACTCACAATAACTACCTTTATGTTTAAAATTTCGATAATACAGGAACAGTTTCGTACAACATTGAATTCCACGCGGGCGAAGCCGTTGTTGCTCCAGTTATTAACCATATAAAACAAAAGTACTGTCAATATTATTTTGATATAATCCGCGATAAAAACAGTATATGTAATGCTAAATGTAGAGTGTACTATCTTATACATAAAGAAATCTTAAAAACTCATACACTACCCGCCACCAATAACACTAAGCACTGCACATATTTATAATCACTACAAGCGTTTTGCCCCTTAACCGAAGCATAGTCAGAAGATAGACTCCACGACAAAATGATGCTTTCAGTACTTTTTTATTATGGACCTCCGCAAAGTAACGCCTAATTCGAATAGCCGTATAAAAATCCGGTTAGTAGATTTCGAGAAAATCGATCACATTTAGACTCATAACTTTGTAGGATATAATAGGTAAAGAAATAACGGTGTATATAACTACATTCTTCTAGACTTAAAGGGTTATGGTCAGCAGGCCTACCATGAACTCTTATTGCGACTCAATTGAAGACGTAAACGACGACGCGAACCGCTTTCTTTTCGTACGATGAAGTGTGAAAGGATAACGTTATATGAACTATAGATAACTCTGTCTCTACTCACATGTTCTTAATACGAAGTCCGAACGCTCATTTGGCAACGACTTAAAGTGTGCGTCTTTAAGACGTCATGGTATGAAAAAGCAATACAATTTCGTTTACGTCTTTAATTGAGTCGCAATAATACTTTATGGTAGGCCTGCACGTATCGCATTCTAATATGAATGGGACTATAAACTCTCGAAGTTAATAGCAAGTGTGGGCTGTTGGTGCTCGTACGGCAAGTTTTTTGTTATATCCGTCAGCTAAGGCGCCTAAGGCACGTTGGTCCCACAGCGGGTGTCAGTATTGTACTTAGCTGTGATCTACTTAATTTATTACTTCAACTGTCGTCCTTTTTTGTTTTTAGCTATATATTTGTGTATATACTCAAAATACAACATACATTTTTGACCAATATCAAACGTACTGTCAGATATATACGGTTGATTACAGATGTATTATAATCATATTTTATGGGTTGCCAAAGTTACATATTTCACCAATGATATGACGCACATGTATTTCAATAATAAACAGGTAAACATTTGTATTTGCTTTTCAAAATAATTAGGTCTACCATTTTAAGAAATATAAGTGTGACTAACTTAGACATGCAGTAACGTGAATGCTTATAAATTATCAAATCAAAATAATCAATCAATCACTTGATTGATTGATTATTTTGATTTATAAGCATTCTTCTTGAAAGAGCTTTCTTTCAAGAAGTTTTTAAGCGTCAAGGATCAATATGAGTAGTGAAGCTACAACTGGTTTGGAATGTTGCTCTTAAATGGAAGAACCAGCAAGAAACCCAACAATCTTTTAAACATTTTTACATTATGAAACCGCAATCTTGTATCGAGTATAAAAGGATTTTCGAATCCATTAACCAAATCGCTACACTTGTTTGTAAAGTACGCTAATAGTTGAACGTACGTTGTATTCGAGAGAACATCTATGAAGCTCTACTAGAGTCGAGCAATGTTTTCATTAGGAGCTTGATGGAACAGACAGCTTTATGAACATTGTGTGAAAGTCAAAACTGTTTAAGGCATACAGGTTAAATCTAGGTAAAAAGGTTTGATGAAATTAATCGATTTTCTCAAAATGTACTGAACGGATTTTTGTACAATTTTTGCTAAAAAATAGTGTAATTCTTGAAGAAAGTTAAGAATAGTAGTACATTACCCGTAAATTACCCGCTGACAATTTTTTATTGGAATTTTGGCGGAAGTTTGAGGGGATTGTGAAGCAATATATAGATTTCTATTTATCTTAGAATTCTTGCGGGGTCGGATTAACGCGGGAAACACACCCATTTTCGCACTGTGAGCACAACTAGTACGATTATATTTTTAACCATATATTTATATTATTTACGTTGTTTTAATTGTTTTTATTCAATTTTTGTTTCGAGCTCAACAATCGCCGCGAATATTGTGAACACATACTAATTGAAACATTATAAAGTACCAACAGCACCCAAAATATTAAAACTTATAGGTATAAAAAATATCGTTGAATAGTTCTTATTTGAAACCTCATATGTTAATTGAACAGCGATACCTATCACTTATAACTATAATTGATAACTATGATTACTTAAACCGTCAATCTTATCAGCTGTGACTCACAATAGAAATCGTCGTTTTAAATGACACCAATAAACCCCGTGACTCAGAACAGAAAATATAGTCTTTTTTATAGCCGGGGACAAAATAACGGGAACAATGCATTCCTGCGTTGTTACGTTCGGCCAACAAAAAGCCTCAACACGGCTAAGGTTTTTTGTCGACAACCCCCGCTAAATTAAACAGGGAAGCTGATTTTGTTTTAGTTTCTGTTTTTATTTCGCACACCAGGAATGGCGGGCAACGTTGGAATGAAAATAGGTGCAGATGCTTTTAGAAAAGTGGCTAACTGTGCTGTTTTAAACAAGACGCTAGATTTTTCACAGTTTAAACGACTACGACGCGAGCGTGAGCTGAATTTTAGCTTTACACATTAACATTCATTTGAAAGTTTTAGCTTCGAATGTAGCTATCTACATACGAATTTAAATATTAGGTAAAACAGTTGAATGTTATAAAATTTTTGGTTTTTTATTAAGTCAACTAAAGTATACTCGACTTTCCGTTTGGGCGATCGTCATCTATACTAATATTATAAAGAGAAGAGATTTGTATGTTTGTTTGTATGTGTCTTATGTTTGTAATGTTTTCACGCAAAAACTACTGCACCGATATAAATAGGTTACCGAAAAAAATAGGCATCCCTATTAAAATTGTAATAAGTTGTGAAAATTTGGTCGTAAAAATCTTTAATCGCGTACGCTGCGGAAATATTGATGATAGAACAAAATAATGTTCTACAGTATTATAGAACGCATCAATATCCACATAAAAGTCCGCGATACCATATGTCTAAATATTATAGTTATGTCAATATAATTACTTTTTTATATTGTAAAGTTGACAAAATTGCCGACAATAATCAACCTATTTTATTCATATCTCTGTATTAATCCTTATCCCATTAAATGATATTTTATTAAAAACTGTTTCAATACCTGAAAAATACTTATTAAATTATTAAAATCCAAAATCCCAATCAAAAGATATTACGAATTTAAGAATGTAAATCGAAAGAAAATAATGCCATAACAAATTCATTGTAGCGACCGTTATAGCAGGGCCTGCATTTGGTGAATTAGCTCTTATTTCAAGAATACTAATGATAACCATTTTTCTATAATTAATATTCTACAAAATAAATCTGTAGTCCGACTTCATAGACTTTCCACTACCACGAGATGGGTATGGACACGGGTGAAACCGCGGGGCATTGCTAGTAGAATATAAATTTGGATTTTTTTTGTAAGAAAAATAGTAGTCATTGTTACTGGCATTATAACTGAGAATCAATATAAAAATGAACTTTATTCACAGTTGATAAAAAGAAATAAATATGAAATTATATTCCTGATATTAGATAAATAATTCACCTATAAGCATGTCACCGTCAATTGTCAGAATATATTACTAAATTACGAGTATACTTCATTTAACAACGGAACAATGCCATTAAGCCGAGTTTGGAACGGCAATTGTACAAATCACAGACCAAATACTAACGTTTACTAATGAACACACGACACAGTAATGGTTAAACCACTTGTCCGAATGACCATCTGGTGATAGCTACGACGTCTTAAGCGTCCGGTGTTGACCCTGTCGAAGGGTTCAATTAACATTCCGCGCGGACTACGACCGCTTCGGGGCTGAACCAATCTGTCTGAGGCTCACTTAATTGTTTGCGGACATGATTTCACCGGAAAATTACAAGGGGATAAGATTCCAGTTTCTTAAGTACCATCAAATTTAATATCGGTCTAATAAAACAATGTTCGAACAATTTTTCTTACGTATTTCAGAACTAACTTTCTTATTTGGTTACAGAACAATGTTTTTTGTTTATATTACTAATAAAAATATATAACCAAATATTTACGTTCACTACGAAGTTGGGATTTTTACGTAAATAATTGTTTTCTACAAAAGCTTTTTCGAAACACCTATTTTTAAATTAAGAATGTTTGTTTTGCATGTTTACAATGCCGTTCAGATTGAGAATGAAATAATTATGAATAATTAACATAACAAAATTAACACAATTTATTTTGAAAGACACAAAAGATAATTTAACTTTATTATAGATATCTTACTCATATACAATGTTCCCAAGAATGCCGACTTAATTTTTGTCGCATTGGCTCATTATTAAATAATTATATTTGTAAAAAATAACAAGGATACTAAATATAACGGATATTTTTATTTACTAAAAATATATCCGTTTTATTGGATAATTCGTTAACGCATGAAATTTATTATTTACTAGCAAAGCCCCGCGGTTTCACCCGCGTCCATACAGATCTCGTGGTAGTGGAAAGTCTACGAAATCGGACTATAGATTTATTTTGTAGATTATTTAATTATAAAAAATGGGTATCATTAGTATTCTTGGAATAAGACTTAACTCAGGCCCTGCTATAATGGTAGGTAAGGTTTGTTATGGCATTCTTTGATTTCGATTTACATTCTTAAATTCGTAAAATCTTTTGATTGGGATGTCGGATTTTAATAATTTAAAAAGTATTTTACAGGTATTGAGACAGTTATTCATAAAATATCATTTAATGGATAAGGATTAATACAGAGATATGAATAAAATGGTTTGATTATTGTCGGCACTTTTACCAACTTTTACAATGTAAAAAAGTAGTTATATTGATTGGCATAACTATAATAGTTAGACATATGGTATCGCGGACTTTTTTGTGGATATTGATACGTTCTATAATACTGTAGAACATTTTTTTGTTCTATCATCAATAGTTTCCGCAGCGCACGCGATGATAGATGTTTACGACTAAATTTTTACCAAGTTATTACAATTTTATTAGGGATCCCTATTTTTTTTGAAAATGACATATATTGCTCAGTGAAAAAAGCAGCTTTTCAATGGTGAAAGAATTTTTGAAATCGGTCCAGTAGTTTTTGCGTGAAAACGTAACAAACATACATACAAACAAAGATACAAATCTTCCTCTTTATAATATTAGTATAGATTTACATTTATTCTCGTCATATTCATCTACGGATTAACAGATTTCTATTACTTTCTTAATCTGAGATGTTCTAATGAGGGACAATTATGATTTTAATAATACTTACATGTATTATTAAAGTCAGTTTACGAACAATAACCGTTTTGCTAAATAATACTGACTGTGTAAACGAAAAAATTGCGCACTTAATATTCTAGTAATACTCAAGGGATTTAAAGAAAAAATTACTTCACAGTCATTGTAATAGCCAGATTCAGAATATTAACTGCCATTGATCTTGTAGTTCCACGAACTAGCTTTGATATATGGTTGTTGTTGCAAACAAATGTCCATAATCCGATAGGCGACCGCTGAACAACAAACTTATATTCCTGGGAATATAAGTTAATTATTAAGTTAAAAGTTAATAAGTTAACTGATACTGGAAGTAATGCAGTACCTGGTGGTTTGTTAACAAACTTACATTAACGTGTAAATTAGTTTATAATAAAAAGCGGTCGATACTTGTACTATAACAGTTGAAAATTTTAGAACTTTAATACAATTTTGGTATTGGGGAACGCACACTAGGCACTTAATTTGGAAACTTTCCTACTTAGAGCTTTTTTATTTATGTCATTAAACTAGCCCCGTGCAACGAAGTGATTAACTAGTTAAATCGCTGAAAGGACACGCTTTGTTGTTATTTATTAGTAAGGTTACCATAGTTTTGGAAATTAACTGGGACACCCTTTTAAGGGAAAAAATATTTTGTTAAAAAGATCAGATATTTAGGAACACACGTCAACATAAAGAAGCTTTTCAACAAAATTTTAATTACTTAAATACCAAAGCTACGCGGGGTCAGACATCGGGTACCTACCTCGAGTATGCTACAAACCAAAACTACACTTATGTGCTTCATTTTATTTATAATTCATCATGGGCATAGGCCAATATATTTATAGAAATATAAAAGAGTTTACTACTAAGAGAAACTGTTGTTCATATGGTTATAGTACTACAAATTATTTTCTAGTCGTAATAAACTTCACTTTTAATAACATCAGCCTCAATAATCTAATTGTAAAGGTAACACAAAAGACCACACTTTCTGCGAAACAACTCAAGTGCGATTTCGTAAGCTACAAATGTCATACATAATTATTTAAGAACAAAAAAGCGTAGATTTAAAAACAGATCACGTGGCCATCCTCAAGAGATGTGTAGTCGACAGCAGACAATAAGCAGTATAAATACTATACTAAAAAATATAAAACTTCTTATACAAAATTTTAACATTTTAAATTGTTAGATTCATGAAAAGGTTCTAGCCTTATATTGCTATAAATTAGCCTCAAAAGTGATATTATGTCAGAGCTTAAATGAGGGAGGTTGTGAATTTCCCGTGGGAATTATTCACACGCGGAAATGCTTGCAGAAGCATATTGCTTGGTTCATAACATGGAGATAAACGTTAAAAAATTGACGCTAATTTTGTTCTATATACTAATACTATTCGAGAAAAAAATGTAGACAATCCTGTATAAAAGGGGACGTATGGTAAGACAATTTATAAGGTAAAACGTGGCTTTAGCGGCATGAAACTTGTGTAATATGTGCCCTGTGCGATGACGCCGTCAAACAACAGGAGGTTTGGGGAACATTTGCCACCGAGATAGCAAAACGACTAAAGTTTGGTGTTATTAGTTTGTATTATATAATGTGAGTTTATAACTTACACCTTTGTTTATAGCAAATTAAGGTACTGATTTGAAATTCGTCACACAAAAGGCATCTATATGTAACCTCATCCAGGTGAACTTCATCGTTGAAATGATAAAGGCTTAGAGAAGTTAACAAAGGTGAAAAATTCGTGCCAGCTGATACAAGTATGGAGATAGTGACCCTATATGCGATCATCAAGCAAGCTGATAGCAGTGCTGATGCTTGGCTATTCCAGAGTTCTAAGAGAATATCAAGCGATTGACGGGAAACCGCATAAAATATTGATGAACCGCATGAAATTAATGAAATATTCATTAATTGCTGCAAGAAATTTGTGTACTATTAAAGTTTATTTTCTCAATCAAAACCGATATTCCAACCAAATTTAAATGTAGGATATAAAATTAGTGTCGGTTCGCCAAATATTGCCAAACAACAGCTTAAAACAGCTTTTGGAAGGAATAAATTACCGATCGCCTTTTATCAAAAGTGTATATTTGGCTTAATGTTGTTTCGAAATTCTCACAGTAATCGGGTTATGGATTATATCTTTTATTTATAATCAACTTTATGAAAAATCATTGAGCTTTATTTCATTTAAAAAAAGGTATATATTGATGTTCATTCTTTATTGAGAAATATGTTTTTTTGTACCGGCTGATATGTATAATAATCGTGTCTATGCTATAATAATAACAACATTAAATAAAATATAATGCATCTCAGAATAGGATATCTAATCTTCTTAAAATGACGAAATGATCTTAATTTAAAATATAACCAGAGAAGCATCCAAAACCAAATATTTTTGTATTTCATTTTTTCCACTTTAACTTTTTTCAACCGATTGACGTGATCTGCTGGTCATAGTCTTCAAAAGGGATTCCAAGTCATATGACCTTGCGCCGATTAGATACACTTGCAATTTTTTTAACAATAAAATAAATGCTTCAGTGGTTTTGCAAGTAATAAAATTTTGTGGATTCATTCTTATTATTTTTCTTTCAACGTTACAATTTTATGCTTTTCGATCTCCCACTTTCCTTTGATATAAATATTTGTTGCTATTCGACCGTAATTTCTTTCCTCGGTCTATATAGTTAATATGGGTGTTAAGTATTGTGCAAAAATAATAATTAAATTATTTTGCTATAATTAGTAAATAGCGATACAGTAAATAGAAAATATATATAGTGTTAAATGTATAGAGGACTATCCGTATTTTCATACCCGATACGTGCAGGATTCGTAAAAACACATGCACCAACCTCCACCACTACCACCACAATACACAGGCACTACACACGTTCACTATCACAAACTCTACAATTGTTTCGCCCCGCAACCGAAGCATCATCAGGAGTTAGACTAGTCGTGGAGTCTATCTCCTGATGATGCCATGTCCACTATACATTTAACACTATATATTTTTTCTATTTACTGTATCGCGGATTATAGCAAAACAATTTAAGTATTACTTAATTCTATAAATTTCTAATTCTATAAATTATTTAAGTATTATGATTAATAACCACCTTAATATTCTGCAATAGACTGCTGTTTATTTTATCACTAACTTTATAACAGTCTGCGCATGTTTATTGAAGCAAATATTTTAAAACTAATTTGAATGTTATTAACTTAATATTCACAAAGCTGCAATAAATATGAAGTCAACTTAAAACAAATTGTATTACCTCTTAGCTTGAACTGCGCTTGTGCATACTTTGCTAGAATAAATTAACCCTTTAGTGCAGGCACGTGTGCAATTGTGCACCAAGTAAATTCAGAGTTACTTTTAAAAATAATTAACGTAACTTGTTCCGAACACATGCTGGCCAGGTGAACTAGCACCTGCTACCATTTTGTCGCGAAATTTAATACCGAGAGCTAATTTTGAATCCTTTATTTTATGAAAAAAAATGCAACCCGTGAACTTATGCTACCGCCGATGACAGATGAGCCACTTAGTTCACAGTCTATTGAGCTTTGAGATTAAGGCTGTAGTACAAAGGCCCTAAAGGAAATTTAGTTTTATACGGTTTACTAACAATACCACAATTGTTTTTATGTGAACTTCTTATTGGAAATAGTGTTTTTTGTGCAAACGATTGAAGTCTAAATAATCTTTTGCACACGAAATACCCTTATTTCGCGTTTACCTTCGACTTTTGACAAATTAAACTTCACTATTCAAGCGTCTTTGTTTTATTCTTTAAAAAACATTAATTTGAAAATATATAAGAATTAATTTGTCAAGTTAGCCTTATACATCATTTGATTGAATACATTAGACACACATATCACATCATCTCGGTTATTATATATATCGGTCGGAATCATGAACAAAATGATAGTTGTAGTGATTCTTAAAATATGTTTACCATGCCATATTAATAAAAAAACATTTGATTTTTCAAATAATAATTTCACCATTCCTTCTCTTTATATCATTTTTAGCAATACATTTACTGTACATTTCCTCATTCATTTAAAATACTCACGAAGATACAAATAAAACATTTTCTTTGTTGTCAAATTCGATTTAAGTTATACATTTTACAGTATGTTGGGGATTTTGTTTATCGAACAAAGCGGTAGTGTGTCAGAGTGTTAGGGAAAAGAAAACTTTCATTTTTACGCCGTCTAACGGATTCAATATCGAAGCGGCTTGAATGAGTTCGAGGGTGGAAAATCGTTAATCATCCCTTTGTTGGATTTTTGTTACAGCCTAACTCGTTGCTCGCTTGTTTGGCCCGCCATTTTTCCTTTTGGACGAAAGTGGGGCCGCTTGTCTTGACGAATTGTTTTTATAGGAAATGTCTATCTTATTTGAGGGTTGACTGACAATTAGTTTTCGGATTTGACTGACAAAATAAATATCTATTTTATCTATTAAAGACAATAACAAAGCATACTAAGGTATCATTTACATAGTTAAAAGGTAGGATAAAAGTTTTTTTAGATACATTTGATATAAAGTCGATCAAAAGGAATTGATCGAAATTTCAATAGAAAAATTCGAATTTTAGGTCTAATATGATCAACTCAAAACTCATACTAAAACAAGTCAAGTTAAAAATGCTTTTAAAAAAGCTTTGAACATAATTTCAGGTCCCTACTGTTAACCATTGAGGAGTTCCCTCGTCTGGAGGCATTACTGCCATCAACATCAGATGCTTATCATATACATGCATTGTCATCGGGACTGAACCAGTATGTAAAGCTCAATGGGGCTCAGGGAAATAGGTCAAACTTAACTTTCAAGATTCCACATTACAAACATATACTGCAAGACAAATAAAAGCTTTTAATAAAGAATGCGAAAGGTGTTAATGATTTTTTAATATTAGGAATGATATTAAAAAAATTATTAACAGCTTTCGCATTAAGATCGATAACTTAAAATCAATAGTGATATAGTTTATGAAATAGCTTGAGCTTGGTTGCAATATTTTATCTATATACATATATAGAAACAAATTTGAATTTGAAAATCTATCTTTATTTCCTTTAACTCCGAAACGGCTGGACCGATTTTAATGAGATGTTGGCAATCGGAGAATTTTTCTTTAGCTGTTGAGTTTTGTTTCGAGGTGTATTAGAAACCAGACTGAGCCACAGCAATGCGGGGCCGGACAGCTAGTAGGTATATTATAAAAAATGATTCATATAAAGATTAATATAATTCTTATAAAACGCTTGTCCAAATCAGTCACAATAACTTACAGTATGGCGGTGAACTGATACATTCAGTAGCTTAGTGTGTCCGTATAATTTTCCACTTAAGGCTTATTATCATCTGCTGGTATTGGTCACAGAGTTCAACGGCTTAAGGTTTTGTGTAATTGACCAATTTATTTTTGACTGAACTGTTACAGTCTGTTTAAATTGAAGTGTCTAATCGTACACCATACACCATTCCTTATGAGTTTGTGGCAATACCTTTCTGATCAAACAATTCCAGGAATTTCCGTTATGTAAAATATATGATGTAGGTAGAAGTATATTATTTTGTCTTTAAAATATAATACTACACAATATAGTCTTATAAAACATATTTTCATCAGATTACTGATACGACTCCAAATACCTATTTTAAGCCACCTATAAAATTAATCTTTATGGGAATATACATAATATAATTAGAACTGAAAAAATAATAGTGCGATAAATTTAGAAATATATGTAACTCCTTAATAAAGTTCCGGACAGTGGGTATGTTGATATGCATCCTAAATATTCTACAAATCTACTCTTAATTTGCAATGTTTCTTATGATAAATGAGTGGTTAAGTATAAACTTAATGGGATTATTACGTTAGCCCTTTGTAAGAAATTCAACACCTATAATTATCTATGCAAAGGTTAACAATCTTTTGAGGCCAAGTTCAAAGCCTCGCCGCCTTGTACACATTCGTATCAGAATCGAGGCGTCGATATACCTATGGATTGTATAACTATTACTAGCAGTCCCAGTCTGTTTGCGACTTACCCACCCTAATAATATTTTTTTTACAACTACGTAAAAAATAATAAATGAGACCGTGCGAGCCAGAGTGGCCTAACTTCTTAAACCAAAGGTTACAAATATTAAGGAAAAACAATTAGCCCTGATTTATAATAATTACAACTTTAGCAAATTAATATCTTTCATAAATATTTGCTGTCTTACTCTCTGAATATATAATATTCATTCATTAATAAAATAAAACTCAGTATTGAAACGCTGTCAATTAGAACACTTTGACTCTCATGCCCTCAAATGAGAATTACATTTACATATACCTGAAAGTGTTGGTCGTGTAATTTTCTTTCAAGTGCGATAATACTTTAAAACATAAAAATTAACCATAATATTTTATAGCTAAAAGAGCCGAGCAAACGGGAACGAGGATGCAAAAGAAAACAAGTGTTAACCTATTTTAACTGAGTGCAAGCGCATTTTTTATTCATCCCTTTATGTATATAAAAAGTGGTCTTACAAAAGGATGTTTCGAGAATACTAGGTCAAAGACTTTTATGTTTGAATGTTTCACCAAAAGGAATGTTAAAATTGAAGGAAAATCAACACTGTCGGGATTACGGAACGGAGAAATGGAAAAAGGGTGGGCTGAGCAAACGGTGGATTTTTCTTGCAAACTGAACACTGAATTCGTTTTTTGGCTCCCGATAGTGAAATTTACGAATTGAGTGACACTCGGGTACGGTTATTTTTTACCAAAGTTTAAGTCTCACACTTTGATGCTGAGTTAGATATATTGTGTGAGGTTTGAATGCAATTTTTTTTAAATATAAAACTTAGAATATAAATGTATTTGTAGTTGCGAAATTAGAGCACGCGCACATATCCCACGATTGCGTGCAGGAATCCCATTGAAGCAACTCTAGAATTGAATTGAAATTAATTTGAAAGTCTGTATAATGCTCTAAGAATTCTAGGAATTTGTGTAGTATGTTTGTAGTGGTCTACTCCATTCCCATTGGAATGGTTAGGCTCTTCATAATATCCTTAACGAATATAAAAATGGTTCATTTCACGGAAGAATTTCCTTATTAAACTTTAAAAAATAATAATAACGTTTATTAGGAACACAACTTTGAAAGTGACCAGTAATGAACAGTTGGTGACAAAACAGAGAAGTCATAAAAAGAATAAAGCACATATGCATTGATTAGAACAATATAGTATTTTTTATTTATAGGCACTTCAATGCACTCTCGAATCAAGTTCTTTTCTAATGAAAAATGGGACTAATTACCTAAATCTATTTATAATAAGATGACTTAGCAAGTTATACCTAAGAAATAATAATAATTTTATTAAAGGGCGGATAAAATTGAATTTAAATAAAACTTATGTAAATATAACATATAAATACATAAACAGAAAATAATATTATGACTAAATGGTATTTTATTGCATAATTCATGATAACTAATATTGAATTTCGATATTGCGTGATACTTAGTAGCAATTAAAATACATCAAACTGGCTATCGAGAATTACTTTGTTATCGAGGAGCTTTTATGTACTCGTAATAAACAAATTCCGAATTCCAAATTGTCGGCGTTCTTGAACTAATTTTCTGAAATACCTTCAGTTGTCAATCCGTTGAACAGTAAGAACAGGCTTCTGACGGAAACTTCGTGATCATAACCTTTTGTACCTTAGTCTTTAATCCTCCACTATAAGAAACTTCATAATATTCTTTAAGGAACTTTTTCATTATAAGTAATTAATTTCACATGTTAAAGATAAGTAAGACACAGTATTAAAAAAAGGAGTGTCTGGGACTTTCAAATTATAGTTAGTGCTACGGTATACTAGATTACTTTTAAAACCATTAACTGCAAATCCAATAATTATCTTTTATTGTCATACTAGCACGCTTTCCTGTAGCTCAATTTGATTTCGAATCCCTCCTCGAAACAGAACTCAACAGTTAAATAAATGCTCCGACCAAACTTTGTCCTTCTAAAGACTATCTGAAAATTTTATGAAATTCGGTTAAGCCGTTTCGGAGTCTATAAAGGATACAGACAAACATAATTTTTTTTATATAGAACATATTGTCGATGTGAGACGATCAGAGATTTTAATTCCAATAGCTTTTTTAAACCAGTGATGCCACCAGTGTGCCCAACCGATGCCATGCTTTTATTTTAATTTTTTTACACGCGACCACAGACTATCGTTCTCGTGTATCTGGGATGGAATTCCGCGCTTATATTGTTTTGTATGTGCACTAACTGGTTGAGATACGTTCGTTAGGCGTTCGGCATTATTTTCTGTACGCTCAGAGGAATTCAACGCGATAGAAACGTTTCACGTTGTTTATTTTAGATTTAGATAGAATTAGTAAGATTTTCAGTAAATAAATACTGTTGAACAAATATTCGCTTTGTTGCACCGCATCTGTTCATAGATAAATACGAATTACTCCATGAGTCACGTGTACATGCAAAAATCGCCAATATTCCTCAAATTAAAATCCCTCAAAATCAGTTTGAGGAATTTTAGTAATCAAAAAGATTTGATGATTGAAGCACTAAAAATAATAATTTTACGATAGATTGGTACTTATATCCATGTAAATATAAACTTGAAAAGATCCACAATTAATTTTTCCATTCAAAAATCTCAACTTTATTCTAATTTTGTTTTTATTCCATTCTGTTATTATAATCAATGTAGGAAATTAATAAAAGAGCAAATTGGATTTTTTTTCACATTACACTGAATTGAAACTCTTTTAACTGTACATGTCCTTGATTATAGTAACATTTCAGTTAATCGGTATACTATATGGTTACATCATAATTTTAGTTCACTAGCACCCATGGACTGGCAGGATTAGCATTTGATATATTAATAGTCTCATCGGTAAAAGCTTTCCCATCTAACCAATTTATAATACCATTTATAACCAATATATAAAAAGTCTCCAAAAGCTCTCTTTAAATCTACTGATTTAATTTTTTTTCGGTTTTCATTCAAAAAGGGAGGCCAATTCTTCCAGAAGATTTAAGTTATTAATTAGTGGTTAGGTTAGTGCATTACGGTTTCATGTAAACTATGTTAAAGTCGTCGCGCAGTTGTAAAAAAAACTCGCCTGTTGGGAGCTTTATTCCCGCGCGCCACGTAAACCAACAGAAATATACTAAAGTAATGTACTAAAAAATTGTAAATCTACAAAAATAGTACAAAAAAGTCCGCTACAGCATGTCTCTATCTTTCAAGGTTATCACAATGACTACTTTTATGTTTTAAAATATAAATTGAATACACTGATTTCTACGCGAGCTATATTTTATATATTATTTATATATATTTTAGAATATTATCAAGTGGCAAGATAAAAGTTTTTTTTTAACCAAGCTAAGTATCCGCAACCCTGACATTTGACAGCGATCTTGAAACGTGTATGTATTGGTAATGCGTTTTGCACGCAATCTGAATTATCAAGCCGCGATGATTTTTCACTACTCTGATATTTAATGTTAATCAACTAGAATATAGGAATCGATTGTTTAAGTCGCAGCTGTAACAAAAATGAGTCTGGAACAAATTTTGACGATATAACGTGCATAGAGATTTGAGCAGTGAGCACACGACTGAAAAATAAAACGTTATCTCCGGGACTGATTTTCAAGGCACCCGCTGCTTTGTGACCTACAATGCTCAGCAAGCAAACTGTCTTAATATAAAACAAATATTAGTCGGAAGCTTTTGATGACCGACTTTTCACCGCGTAGTTTTATTATTTTCTTATGTAACTACTGACTGTTCCCGTGCATGAACGGAAAGCCTTGTTTATGTTTCATTTCCAATCCATTGACTAGTTTAAATAAGCCTAACATTTAGAAATGTTTTATTAACAGTATTTTGTACACCCATCTTATCGATAGACGTTCTCTGCAGAATATAGGATATCTTTAAAAAAAATTCACGTCATACGATCCTGCGTCATTTGGATATTATTATTCCTGATTTTGATCACAATAGAGACGCTCAAAATACTGCTCGCTCCATCAATCGCTGAGCTAATCTTAGTTTTCTTACGGGGCTCATAGTCATCGACTAAGTTAAAACTAATTCACACGTCGAAAAGATCATGCGTAACTTCCTGAACATCCAAGTTGAACTCGGTGACTAACCGACCCAGCCTACCGACCTAACAAAATTCTAAATCCAATTTTTCGCCAATTATTATTTTTGGTGAGTTTCATAAAAAAAATACGTGTTCCAGAAAAAGTATTTTTTACAGCAGGCCATTTTAATATTGCACCAATTGCCCACTGATTGCCCTTATAAAAAAATAGTGCCTACGTAACAACATAATTCAAATCTACGTCAGGCATAACGGTTACTAGTTTTTGTCCCTACTACTTTCTTGTGTCAAATTGATTCTTATTCGTAAGTACCTAAAGTTTCTTTTGTAAGGTAGATGTTACGGGTATAGGGGCAGGTATGAAGCATCCCACTCACGCGATAGGAATATAAACATGCCACTGAATGTGGCCAAGGCAGGGAACTCTGTATTTCCTAATAGATGAACGCGTATATTCTGTTAACGGTCAAACTTTTACGAGAAGTATAGTTTCGGAGTTATCAAACTTACTTTAAACTGTTCTATATTTTTCTCAATACGGCGTTTCTTTTATATTAGGTTCGACTTAATTTATAAAAGGTGGAATAAAATCAAGTGGTGCAAATGGCTTTTTTTCCCAAGAACACATTCTGTTAAGTTCATATTTCTAGGCAACGGATAATCTTTCTTAATTTGGTTTACCAATATTTCAGGTTTGACCATTTTCTCTCCGATCGTGTCCCGAATAATAAACACGTGTATTCGTTGATCCCCGTTATTATCACTAATGTGTGATGATAATATATAGCTAACCTTATGTGAACTTATCCCTATCCCAAACAGGTCACGGAAGCGATATCGTGACAATTATGGGTTAGAAAACAAACCAGACTTATATCACATAAAATTGGATCGAAAATATTTGACTGATCGATATTATTTTCTAAGATATCCCTTTTTGAATAGAAAAAAATCTTTATACTTTGGGTTAATAAATAAATATTCTTTACATTTCAGGTAAGAGAAACACCTTCGACTTGATCGATGTTCATAGGATTGGTAATGTATTAATTTCTGATTACCGCAAAAATATACTGGTCAATATATTTATGTGTATTATTAGATTAAGAGGGTTTAAAAATTACCAGCTTATCAATAGCCTACCGTTTAAAAAAATATGTTTATATATTTTCACAAAAAGTTGCAAGCTACTGAGACTTATTTATTTTAAGAATTATATTTATCACTATATCATAAATGGTATAGATTAATGTGTAAACGATATAATGAACTCATTTATTTTTAGTGAAAGCATAGCTATTTATAGTTTGTAAACATAAAATAAAAATAAGTTTTCTTTGCGAATCTTTAAACAAAACTTTAAAGGTTTTGTTTTATATAAAAGCCACTAACTGTTGTTCATTAGATTAGTCTAGTAATTTTAAGTACATTTAGTATATCCATTAGTAATATAATTTAAAAATCATAGAATATATGTTAGCTCAATGTTGTTGATAGAAGATGACTTAATTTGATTAAGTACGTTAGGAAAACTCATCATCCTCCTGCCTTTATCCCACTAAGTGGATCGGCACAACATGTTATAAACATGTTGCTACATGATTTGTCTACGTATTTTACTACCGTCCACCTGCCTGATGTCAACTTACCTTAGTCGCATTTTAATACCCCTCGGTAAGAAAGAGGGTGGTCTATTCTTCTCAGCCGCATACTACACGTCGCGGCGTTACGTTAAGAAAACTATTTGGAGTTACTATTAAGCTAAGTCATTTTTGTGCACCGTAAATTAGTTAACTTTCCTTTTTCCTTTCAGTATTTATTATATACATTTTGTTCAAGCAACATTCTGAAACCGCTGAAAATATACGTGTAAAAAGAGTGCGCAAGTCCTAAAGCTCTGGTATTCGGCCCACGCACGTATAATTAAAAAATGTAAAAAACAATAATTTGAAACAAAAATGCAAATAAACTTTTACCTGTTATGGAGGGTTCGATGAACTCAATTGACAAGAGTGTCACGTTTTTGTGCAAAAAAATTATATTACGGCCACTGTATTCAGCGTGGTATAACAATTTTACAAAAATATATACGTGACGAAAACAAATTTTATACAAAAAGGCATTAGATTTTATCAAGAGTTGCATTGATTGCGTTTTTTGTTGTATATCTTATTATAATTCACGTTGTCGTATATTTTGCGCCTTTTTTTGCTGGTTATTCGGAGGTTCAGTCCCAAACTGGCTACAATTCGCTTTATTAATCTTTCTTAAGTTCATTTTTATAAGTTACAGCATCATACGTCTTGATTTTAAATATACTCTAACGCACAATACCTGTGTAACAAACGGAAACGACACCTCCTTGCAAGATTTATTGAATAATTTATGTTAATTAATGTCTGTCTATATTTCCTTTATAAACTCTGTAACGGATGGACTGATTTTAATGAAATTTTCAGATATTCTATAGATTGACTCAGCGGGTGATTTAAATTTTTTCAGGCGATTGAAATATTTTTTAAGTGGCTCACCTCTAAAACTCATTTTTGAGGTCAATTTATTTATTTATTTAAAATTCATTTATAAATGGAATGAACAGATGTCTATTGATGCTCGCACTAGGTTGCCCTGTACCGCGAACATCAGCCGTCCCAAAATAGAACAACCCATACATAAAAAAATGATGTATAATAATTATTAAAATAAAAGTAAAAATAACTTATTACAATTGCCAATTAATTTTTAACATGCAATAGTTTCAAATTAAGAAAATTGGAAACTAGATTGAGCGAAAGCAACGCGTGGACAGACATCTAGTATTCTTATATTATAGAAAAATCTTATATACTTATAGAATCGTAGAGAGTTAGTTATCATAAAATTATACAATGTTACGTTTGTTTTTATGTTACAATAAAAATAACTAAAAAAGAAAAGAGCAATTATATATAAGCTTTTATATAATATATTATAATATAAGCTTTAAATGCTTAATGCACTTTATTCAAGTTTTAAATATGTTGTAAATGTATGTGTTTCGAATGGATTTTGACTGCAACGTCAGTGCGTTTTTATCTGTGACTTCAATGTTAAAATTCATTCGCATATCCTACGAATGATACGTGTGGATTCCTTTGAGTCTAGTGAGGGTTCGTTAAAAGGGTAGAGCGGTCGTCACATTGTTTATTCAGTCGGGTCGGCGTACAGAAGCCTAATCCAAATCGATCGGCCTGCGGAATGTTTCGTCCAGAGTTTTCGCGGGCCACCATCGTTTACACTATACACGGAGTTGTGCATAGAAAGCTAAACTAACGTACATTGAAAGTGTAAAAGCTGGGTTTTACGCGCACTTTATTTTTTTTACTGAATGTAGGTTATTTTTATACGCTTATTCTTATACGTTGTATGTACGTAAATTATATTAGGAGGGGGGCGACTGTTGGGTACACAAATTTGACCCACTTAGAAGTAATAGTTCCCATTTCAACCTTTATATCTTTACTTTGAAGAATCGTCGACATTACAATAATTAATATTAATTCTTTCTGCATATAGAAGAACAAAAAAATACTTTCTACATATATATGTATTTTTTTTAATCTCTTATCGCCTTCAGCGATCTCTTACAGACAACCCGTAAGTTACGGATCTGAGTATAAGAATAGGTTGGTGTTATACAAATATAATAGCGAGATTAATTTATTCGCCTTTATACATATAGTTAATATATTACATACATTTTACATACATACTACACATTTAATTCTTCTTCTTCTTCTTCGTCAGCCGATGGACGTCCACTGCTGGACATAGGCCTCTTCATGGGATCGCCACACCACACGATCTTGCGCCACCTGGATCCAGTGGCTCCCTGCGACCTTTTTGAGGTCGTCTGTCCACCTCGTAGGGGGTCTACCGACGCTGCGCTTTCCGGTGCGGGGTCGCCATTCCAGCACCTTAAGACCCCAGCGCCCATCGGTTCTCCGCACTATGTGCCCCGCCCATCGCCACTTCAGCTTCGCAACACGCTGAGCTATGTCGGTGACTTTAGTTCTTCTACGGATCTCCTCATTCCTGATTTGATCTCGTAGAGACACTCCGAGCATAGCTCGCTCCATCGCCCGCTGAGCGACTCTGAGCTTTCTTATAAGGCCCATAGTGAGCGACCACGTTTCGGATCCGTAGGTTATCACTGGCAACACGCACTGTTCGAAGACCTTAGTCTTCAGACACTGAGGTATTTCGGACGAAAAGATCTCGCGTAGCTTCCCGAACGCTGCCCATCCGAGTTGGATTCGGCGGCTAACCTCTTTCTCGAAATTGGACCTACCCAGCTGGACCGTATGTCCCAGGTATATGTACTCGTCTACAATTTCGAGTGCAGAGTTCTCAACGATGACCGGGTGGAGCGGAACATGTGAGTTTGACATGATTTTTGTCTTACTCATGTTCATTTTAAGGCCCACCTGCTGAGACACTCTGCTGAGGTCGTCGAGCATTGTGTTAAGGTCCTCCAGACAACCTGCCATAACGACTATGTCGTCGGCAAATCTAAGGTGAGTGATGTACTCGCCGTTGATGTTGATGCCGTATCCGTTCCAATCCAAAAGCTTAAAGACATCTTCCAATGCAGCGGTAAACAGCTTCGGGGAGATGACATCTCCCTGTCGCACACCTCGCCGCATGTGGATTGGTCTCGTAGTTTTGTCTTGGATACGGACAGACATTGTGGCGTTTTCATACAAACACTTCAACACTTGGACGTACCGATAGTCGATTCGGCATCTCTGGAGCGATCTTAACACAGCCCATGTTTCCACCGAATCAAAGGCCTTCTCATAGTCCACAAACGCCAAGCAAAGTGGCTGGTTATACTCCTCGGTTTTCTGTATAACCTGCCGCAGCGTGAATATGTGGTCTATGGTACTATACCCTTTTCGGAAACCGGCTTGTTCGGGAGGCTGGAAGTCGTCAAACCTACGAGCGAGACGATTCGTTATTACTCTCGAGAACAGCTTATAAACATGATTCAGCAGCGTGATGGGTCTATAATTCTTCAATAAGGTGTTATCACCTTTCTTGAAGAAGAGAACCACCACGCCCCTGTACCATGCTTCCGGCATAGTGCCTTCGTGAATGACGGAATTGAACAATCGCTGAAGGACTTTAAGTACCGGTTTACCACCCGCCTTCAGGAGTTCGGTAGTGATTCCGTCATCACCTGGAGCCTTGTTGTTCTTAAGCTGTTTGAGAGCCATACTAATCTCGTATAGGCTGACGTCCGGGATATCTTCGGTGTAGTGTCGGGTCAACTTGGCTCTTGGGTCTTTTGCCAAATTGACAACAGGCTGTTGTGTTGACGTGTATAACTGCCCATAGAACCTCTCAACCTCTCTCAAAATCTCAGGACGAGATGAAATGATACTACTGTTATCGGTTTTCAATCGCGTCAGCTGCCGCTGCCCAATAGATAGATCTCTTGCGAACACTTTTGAGCCCCTGTTACGCTCAATAGTCTCTCGAATGAACTCAGCGTTGAAGTGTCGCAGGTCGCATTTCTGCGCCTTAGAAATCTGTCTATTGATCAGACGGTAGCGCGTCGCATCTACTGAAGACTGTAGCCTCATTTCGTTCCTCTCATCCATGAGCTTGAGAGTCTGGGTCGAGAATTTATTGGGTCTTTTACGGTGTGTCTTATAAAATTTAGACCCCACCGTATGGACAGTTTCCACCAGCCTGTTGTTTACATCGTCCACAGAAGCGCAGTCAGCTAGGCAATCAAAACGGTTCATTAGCTCGAGTTGGAACTTCTCGGGGTTTTGGATATGAGCTCGAGTTGGTCGGAGCGTAGACTTCACCAGTCTGGATCTTTCCAGCTGTACGCATATATTCAATGTGCCTCTAACCATGCGGTGATCACTCCCGGTCTTAACGGTGTTGATCACAGAGACATCATTGAATATATGACGCCTGGTCGACATGATGAAGTCGATCTCGTTTCTCGTGGAACCGTCGGGACTGATCCAGGTCCATTTTCGATGCGGCCGCTTCTTGAAGAAAGAATTCATCATGTAGAGGTCCTCTCTCTCCAAGAAATCGGCCAGCATCTGGCCCCTGTGGTTCCGTTGCCCGTATCCAAATTGCCCTACTCTCACCTCTGTGCCGTTTCGCTTGCCCAGCTTTGCGTTGAAATCCCCCATCACAACAGTGTAGGAGGTTTTGGAGGCATGCATGGCTCTAGATAAATCCTCATACATGGCCTCTACCTCCTCGTCCGGATGTGCCGATGTCGGTGCGTAAACCTGTATGACCTTCAGCGAATACCGTTCGGTAATTCTGAGTATCAGGAACGCGACCCTGCTCGACACACTCTCGACTTGAACAATGTTGTTGACAAGGGACTTGTGGACGAGAAACCCGATACCACCCTGGGACTGTTGCTCTCCCTCCCGGTAGTAAAGCAAGTTGCCGGATTTTAGGATCATCGTATCCTCCCCCTCTCTTCGGACTTCGGATAATCCTATCACATCCCACCGCAACTTGCTTACTGTTTCTTCCAGCTCGAGTATCTTTTCGTCTTCCCTCAAAGTGCGTGCGTTGTACGTTGCCAGGTCCAGTCGTCGGGGTTGGCAGCGGAATCTCTTCCGGAGATTCTTGACACCCCCTGCCCCGCCGTTACCCAAACCGCTGCCAGAGCTGGGAATAGCGGAGCTGCCGGGAACTAGGGGCTGTGGTTTATTTTGTGATGCCATAAAGGTTTTGCCGATAATCACCACGCTTGGCATGCGGGTTGGTGATCGCAGTGCTGACCATTTTGCACCGACAGTGCTGCTGCCCACTGTCAATCTGGTATTTAAGGTCAGCAAAATGAAATGGTTATACCGCCATTTATCGGTCGCCAGAGCCTCGTCGGTTGATCTGCAGGGTGCACCGCGTGCAGGTGAGGTTGACAATTGAGGAGACTGACTGGGACGAGCCTCCCCCTTACACCCCACATTACACATTTAATAGTTAGCATAAATACTTGAATACATATTCCTATAATATACTACATACTAATATTAACAAATATATAAATAATAATTTTTCAAACGAGTATTTAATAACGCGCATCGACTCGGAATGATGGATATTCGCCGGGACAGAGTTCCATAGTAATACATACACACTTTACTGTATAAGCAGATAAGATAATTTCATAAAAAATTGTCAATTACTCCAAAAAGTGAAAAATAAATATATTTATAAACACGTCTTTATTGAAGTAAAAAGTGACGAATAATGAATAAAAAAAAGTAGTATTGTGATTAGTTCGTATGTTTTAAATAAGTAAAAAAAGAATTCTTTCTCTTGTTATATAGTAACATCTATGAATAAATGATAAAATTATTATATTCGTTTTATCCTATAACTATCGCTTACAAAGATATCTAACAGATTATTATCTGTGACGTATATAAATTACTGAGTACGCTTTAGAATCTTATGATTTACCGATTTTATCTAGAGCCTGCCGTATCTCAAAGGACAGTTTAATGAAGTATAAATTATATCTCTAACATTACTTTAATGGTTAGTTGATAGGGCCATTTGTTTTGTCACAACAATGGTGCCTCGTTGAACTAGCTTCATTAAATTGATTACGAACAGCAAATAACTCGTTAAGTGTATTTCCAAGTCAGTGCTTGTAATTTTCAAGCACTTACACATAAAACGTTTGTTATTATAATTTAGACTTTAAGGTTATTTAATTTTTGTCGAATTTCGCTATAAACATAACTAGAATTTCGTCGTAATTTTCAATAATCCTATCAGCCCTGTTCTAGATACCGCATTGATTTTTATCTACAATTCTATTCTAGCAATTTACGTCCAGTATACAAACTATATTATAATATTAGCAGAGATAAATGGAATAGTGTCTTAATTTGAACATTCAGTTACACACACGAGCATGGCATGAGAATGATTTTCTGCAATACTAACATCCTAAAGGTAACATAATAATAACAACGAATGTCTTATGCCGAGACAGAAATTATTCTTGCATAATATATATCCAGAATACTATGTGCACGGGATCGTTTATTCATTGTAACATGTAAAGTTTCCCCCTGTAAAGAAAGTTCCTTTGATCTTCTATTGTTCCCTTGACCATTGCACAACTTGTTTATAAAACTATACCCTTGGGTAATATTGTGGCCTAAAATATTCATAACAAATTACCCAATTTGTATTCGATGGAATCCTCTTAATTTTGCAACGTGATAATAATTTTGCTTGAGTAAGAAGTAAATATTATTTTGTTTTAATTAAAATTTTATTGCAGTCTCAGAGGTAGCTGTAAAATGTTTTATGTTGCGAATATATTAAAATAATTCACATTTTCTTATTATTATGACGATAATCTAAATGGCATTAGTATATAAGGTATAAATGAAATCTATTTAAATAAAATACAAATATCCCGAGACATATATAGTATATATAACATAATCAATAAAAAAATAATGTTTGTGCTTTTTATATCACAGTAGTTAGGATACATGATGGCATAATTTAGCAAAGTTATTAAATGCGCATATATTAAAGGTGAAGCTTTTAGCTCTCGCATATTTTATAATTTATGAAAATTAATAGCTTATAAAATACAAGTAGCTGTTGAATAATTGACAATACGGATTTACATTATTATTTTTCATAATGTTTTTTGTAGTATATAAATAAAAATAAATAAATACAAATCTTGCATGCACGATTTAAGAGCGTTTCAAGATTTCTAGCTCAAAATATCTTTTGTCGTCAAAAGCAAAGTTTCGGCTTTTGAGTGTCTATATAACGTTCTCGTGATCACAGTATTCATGTGATACAAATATTTTGGTACCAATTGAAATCGTAAGTTTTCCATCTACTTACTTAAAAGTAAATTTATCAACCACCATTTGCTCTTTGTCTATTTAACCAGATTCCACTGGGACGGAAAGAGATATAAAAGTTACATTCTGGTCACCTCAGTCAGCAGTTCTTTAAAGATTAAGACTTCTAATCGTATTCTCGTCCCACGATAAAAGGGGAGCTTGCGGCAAGATAAAGTACCTTACAAGGACTTCTTCAAAACTCGCTCCCCTTTCCATTGTGAGGTGCATATTAAAAGCGAAGCTTTCTTACGGATACTCACCCTGATTGAAGTTTTCTTACAAAGCCAATTCGACGTTTGTGTAATTTGAAATAATTTTAATGTTTATTTGTCTCCTATGTCGGAGTTTTTATTTAATATTATAATTTATAAGTAACAAAATGAATGTTATAAGCATTATCTCGGATATCAAGACGTTTCCTAAGTGGGTGTTAGCATCAATACTCAATATAATGGTCTAGTACGTTCCAAAAACTACAGGTAGATACACCGCACTAAGCACACTGAGAGAGGTTTACGATAGAGGAGTATATATTACTAGTACTTATATTTCTTGAATAAGTTTAAGTCGGTATTCATTAAAACTTATTCGGTTGTTCACAATAGTTTCAATTGCGGGATTCCTCACATTAACTCTTAAATAAGATGATATGTGAAAATTTCCAAATGCCATTGTTCGTGAAGTATTTTGAAGTTATAATGACGAAAATTATTCGTATAATATTATGGCAATAAATAACACGAGTCTGACGGTAGAAAAGTGACTAACCAAACTGTATGTTATAAGAATTTCCAAAAGTAAATTTAAAAATTGTCACATACAATTGTGATATATTTTATGCAATCAATTTTCTTGATCGATTCGATAGCTCCTGGTTTAAAAATCTGTGTGTGCAAAATTCAATTAATGCAGACACGGTTAGTACCGTATCAACTTGATCGGATTAGTTGGAAAACAAACCACCAAGAGTGTCAATTCTTGCGAACATTTCACTATGTAGAATTCGATACACGATAGCCACCTACGTGGACTGCTAACTTTTTATTTTTGTTCGTCCAGCTTCAACAAAAAGCAATCTATGAACGGCTGTCGCTAACCACAAAGTTTTTACTATTAAAGATAAATTGTAGTTTCTATTACCTTGCCATAAGGTTTAAAATTCATATGATTGAGATTTTTAAAACATTCGTAAGACGGTGCTTGTAATACGATATACGCGGCCATGAAAGGTAGTGTCGATAAGCTTCGTGTATAAGATTACGTACTCTTTGCGGTTTGTGGAGACGCCACGGGCACCGTCAGCGGTTACAGTGCTTCTCACGCTATGACTGGTTCTAGTTACTATGTTTTACTCATAATTTCCACCTACTGTTGTTAATTTGATCTATTGAATATCTTATTGCATGTAATCCCATCAAGTCATTGTTTTAAGCATAAGGACTCGAATATGTTAGATTTTCAGAATAAGTATTTTAGCTGTAGGTATTTGTCGGGAACTGTGAAAACTGTGCCTGTGATTCTATTGTCTCGTTAGGTATCCTATTCTTCTTATTATTATCAAACCTTTTTAAGGTCGTCTGAGTATAGCATAGCAGCTCAAGACTTATATGAATATAAATATGGCCATATGGCAAAGTATGTTACTAGTGGTAGGCCAAATAGGCAATAACAATAACAATGATTGTGTGGAGTAATGCACATAATGAATGCATAAAAGTAGCCGGAATTGATGAGTGAAATGTGAAAATGGAAGTCGAAGCATTTTATGCCGACCACATTTAGAATGGAGTAAAGGCAGGAGAATGATGAAGGTTATTTAATATTTAAAAGTTAACATATTAGCAAGTTTGTATTTTAGCAGAAGTTGGCAGGAGTGTAGAGTTCTCCAGTCTGAACCTTTTTAGCTGTAAGCATATATTCTATATTCCTCTCATTATGCAGAGCCCGCTTCCCGTTGTCATTGTATTGATTACATATACCTACATCATTGAACATATAACGCCTATTAGAAATGATAAAATTAATCTCATTTCTTGTGGAACCATCACGACACATCTGAGTCAATAAATATAACAATATCTAAAATATCCTCACGATATACGCTTAATTATAATATTCAAGCTTATTTAAAAAATTTATTGTTACGTGGGGTGTTATAAATTACATCTACAGGGACACAGATTGTGTGCACTATTCTTGCACTGACTTTAAATTTATTCGTTCCCCAAAGCAGTGCATCACCAAAGAGTTTTCGCCTCAGCCTGCGAAGTGGGCGGAACCACCATTGTGACAAAATAATGTCTCCAGACGTAGCCTTCTTTTATTTATAGTTCATGCTAAAATGATCTTTATTTTTATGCCCTGAAGAGTGCAAATTGTGTTGTGAAATAAAACAGATGGTATACTGTGATAATGCTGAATAATCAACGCTTAAAACGTCTGGAAAAGAAAGATACGGTAATGTTATATGAATACAAAACGACAGAGACAAATTCCCATTTAATTCTTACTTCTCGCGACCCACATGGCTATACGAATAATTATTTATGTTACTGTTGGTTTTTTTTATATTCTCATATTTTGAATCTCCTTCCTTATTTTGAAAGCTTACCTTTTTTGATAAAAATATCTCTTGGCATTTTGCCAACCTCTATCTAATCTGGCGTAGTCATTTTTTATTACTTCATAAATGTTGTGTAGCCTTCTGCTAAATAATTTATCTTTTCAATTTAGTACTTACTTATGATCTGCGGACTATTTTCGGAACCGCTGTCACCAGAATGGAAGATAATGATTTATCATGATCTACAATATGATAAGACACAATGTGTAATACTAAACAATACTATTCATTCATTCTAATAATTTGATTATATATAGAGAGAGAGAGATATAGAGAGATTATATAGATAATTTATAGACTTGGCGTTACTTTGCAAAGGCATAATATTACATATATTCTAAATGTAAAATTTACTATCCGTTCTCATGCCTGATACATCCAAAATTCGTAAGAGTCATGGACTACCCAATAACACAACAATACACAAACGCTGCACACATTTAGTACCACAATATCAACAATCGATTTGCCCCGTAACTGAAGTATCGTCAGTAGACTCTCCTTTTGTCAATCGTAATTTACATATTACCCTGGTAAATAGCTGATATCAAGATATAAAGTCTTTCATATCTTTAGAAGAATAGTGTCTACTGTGAGTGTAATGGTAGTAAATCACCAATCGCCATACGTTTACAGCACTAGTGTACAAGCGGTCCCTAAAGAATTTTATATCAGGCTTTTGAACAAACCCGTGTCAAGCCTTTTTGGGAACACCGCAAAATTCCACGTACGTCACGTATGCGGATAAATGTTTAGACTGAATGTAAAGTTAAAATTTTAGTTTTGCAGCTTAAATTTCCGCGCCGTAGTTAATTATCAAATAGCTCTTTAAATTAACTTATCATAATACTTCCCAATATCTCATTCATGTTTATTTCACTATCAACAAGCTGTTTTGCCACCCTTAAAGCCCATAAAAGAGCAAATTTTCAAGCGAGATGTGTGAAGTTTTTAAACTTGAACTGATATTTTAACTTTTGCTAATATTACTTGCATACTAATTAAACATCATTTCACATTCACTTCACGTAGTTAATTTGAGAATTACAGAATAATACAGAAGGATAGACTACATTATTTTGCTACAATCCGCGGTAAATGAAAGAATATAGTGGAATAGAACATATTATATATACACACACACTATCTTCTATTGTATACTTGTATGTGATGCTAATTTAGTTTACCAATTATATTCATTAATTCGTAAATTATATTACAACTAGTAGTACCTATAACCAATAATTTAACTCCATGGTACCACGACGCGCAATTCGATAATAGAAACCCTGAAATCTTGCTACAATTCCAGTACATCTTAATTGTCTCTTTACGCGAACTATAACAAAATATTGATATGCTTTGATTTTAAATTCAAATATTCTTAGAATACTTATAGTACACGGCATTAAATAATGCACATCGATGTTTAAAACGAAACAGCCGCCAGTTCGATTTCGTAGAGCGCTGGCACTGTCATTCAGTATATGTGACGTTTCACGAGTTCGTCAGTCTGTGCGACAGAGACAATGCTCTATGAAGCAGAATCTAGCTGACTCTCTAAGTCTCGACGTGTATTATTTATTGCCACGTATTATACTTATTTTTACAGCAGTATTATAAATTTCTCTACAGTTATTCTTCTCACAAAACAATACAATGAGCTTTTTAAGTCATTAATTCATAAATTTAAAATTACTTTCATAAACTAAGACGCCATTAAACAATAAGCTTTGTTTCGCAAGATATACCATATCTCAAGACTTAACAACACAGCATCAACTACTAATATAAGCTTAGACGCTTGTCAAACCGGACACATACTATCGCATGTACATTAAGATCATACATGTAAGCTCTGCTTAATGCTTGTAATATGGACATTGATATGTTTATCCTCTAGTTGGTTCGTGATTATTTAGTGTATATATAAAAGTAACTATTGTATAAAAGTAATAATAAAATTATTTCGAAATCAACAAACTCGACGACAAAATCGCAAAGCTTTTCGATTTTGTCGTGGAGTCTATCTCCTGATGATGCTTCGGTTGCGGGTACGAAACGATTGTTGAGTTTGTGATAGTGAACGTGTGTAGTGCTCGTGTATTGTGGTGAAGGTTTGTGCATGTGTTTTTCCGAATCCTGCATGTATCGGGTATAAAAACGGATAGTCCACAATTTATTTAACACTGTATATACTTTCTATTTACTGTATCATTTAAACTATTACTTTTGTATTATGGATCTTCGCAAAGTAACGCCTAATTCTATAAATTAACTATTCTATAGTGTAAAATGTGTGTAAAAATCAAATCAAAGTAATCTTACAATGATTAGATTTAATGAAGCTGTTACTGGTTCGGAATGTAGCTCTTTCCGAGAATAACAAGCAAGAAAACGGCGGTCAATCTTTAACATTTTCAATTTACATTACTAAAACGCAATCCTCTATGAGAGCTCTCATCATTATATAATCTTCAATTGTATGATAAGCTTTACGTAAGAGCATTTTTCTTACAAAAGTAATAATATAAATTTACGAATCAATTTATAAATTATTATGCGTAAATTTATAAATTAACGAATTTTTTACGAATCCTGCATGTATCGGGTATGAAAAAACGGATAGACCACTATACATTTAGCACTATATATATTTTCTATTTACTGTATCGCAGATTTTTATTAATATTCTTTTTGTATTATGGATCTCCGCAAAGTAACGCCTAATTCTATAAATCATTTTTGTTACATTTTATTTAAACCTTTTTCTTTCTATACTGCTTCCTGTTATTTCCTTTCTTTCCTTTCTATTTCTTTACTATACTATTAGGCTCGTCTCATGATATTAAGGTGCATTTACGGACCTATAATTATATTGATAAATGCTTGCATAAAAAAGGACATCTCCGTATAAAATTATAAAAATACAATTAATATAAAGAAAAATTTTTTTCGGTGTCATGATCGTAGAATTACAATTTGTCCATAGTTAAAACTTTAAATGGAAATTCTGCCTGTGCAATTGAAGCTTATATAATGGGCTTCCATTAATGATAGGATAATATAGGTTTTTTTCGGAAACTGAAAAAACACAAAGTAAATATTTGCAGGTTAAAACTATAGTTAATAATAATGCGAACGATACCGCGGGTACAGCTAATTATATCATTAGTGTAAGGAGGTGATTTGAATATCAATTATTTGTTGTTAAACCTTAATTAAATATATTTGAGCATTCTTTTAGTATCTTAAAAGAACGTACTTATAATCAATGTCGTCCTAAAGCTCTCACTATATCTCTCTTAACTCCCATTTAAACTTATGTGGATATCAATTTCATCCAAAAGACGTCTTTTCTAGACATAAGTATCTTCAAGTCAATCAAATACTTCTTTAAGAGCGTCGGGCTAGTTATTATTTTTATATTTATAAATATCTTTATTTTAATATTTATCATTCTTAATCAAGCTGTGATAGCCGAGCGGTGAGACCGTGCGACCTTATGGAGACGATCATGGGTTCAAACCCGTCAGGCACCAATGAGTTTTTCTATTAAAACTAATGTGTCTAATTCATAATTGCAAAATATCACACGCTTTTCTATGAAGGAAAACATGGTGAGGAAATCGGCATATCTAATAAAAAAATTCTAGGGAATATGTGTAACCTACTAATCTGCATTGGAGCGCATCCGCAGCGTGGTGGGTTTTAGCTCTAATCCTTCTGTCCATCATCGGAGTTCCACGATAATAAAGTAATGATAATATTATTTTGCTTTAGATATTCGCGTGTCACATATAAATAATATAATTTATTTTGTTTTTTTTAATCATTCCTTTTGTCTTTAAAAGTTAATTACTTATGGTTCATGAGATACTGTGTGAATAGTATAAATAATCAGGTCCGCCAAACCTCTTTGAAATAACCGCGTGTCCCACATACTATACAAATGTACTACGTTATAAATGTTGATACATTAATAATAAAAAAGTAGTCTGACATTCTGATTGACGCACCGGTTATTCATTCGTCATCGCTTACAATGGTGAGCAACTAATCTTGTATCGTATCATTAAACTCCAAAGCTCGTTCAGATGATTCCATTTAATTTAGTTCGTCTTTCCGGCTCAGAATTTGTAAGCCTTTCCTATTAAGCTAAAATAAGACATACTTATGTACATACCACCTGATTCTAAGATCAACTGGACTAATGTTATGCCTCAAAAACACCGTAACACCGTACATGATTCCGGAATCCCAATTTTGCGGCACTTAATTTTTGTGTATAAGAATATACATAATTAAAAAAATTTGGCGATGTATATAATAGGAAAATAGAAACCAATAGGATAAGCTTGCGGCTCCTGCGTTGCCCATTGCAAAAATACGTAAGTCATTTGTGGCTATAAGATTCTATAATACAATTCCGCAATCAATTTCAGTTTTGTCATTACAGCAATTTGAAAACTCTGTTAAAAATACGCCTATAAAGAAAGCGTATTCTTATTCTTATTATTATATCTTATTATTATAGCTTCTTATCATCTAAGTTATCATTAACAGTATAATAATACTGTAATAATATATCATCTATGTTATCATCAACAGTATAATAATACTGTAATAATAATAATATATTCTTATTATTATAGCTTCTTATCATCTAAGCTATAATCAACAGTATAATAATACTGTTGATGATAACTTAGATGATATGAATGCGTAGATATAGCTACTCTTCGACCCTGTACAAGACATTAATGACTAAATGTAACTAGTACCTAATAAGAATTATATTTTGAAAGAGCACCTGCCGAGTTTCGTGCTGGCTAATCTCGGTAAGAACAGCTTCCCGGACCAACAGTAGAGTGGATTCAAAAGTACTTGTTTACAAGTTTACTTGAATAAAGCATATTTTAAAATTAGGATAGTAGAATTCGTTTCGGGCGTTGAATCTCGGAAAACAAGGAAAAAATACACAGTGCATTATTGAGGCTACTTAAACGCTATAATGGGCGGAAACAAATTTGCGGGTTTCACTAGTTGTATCGTACATTAAAGATTATTGTAAAAATGTATACAATTTGCCAATTGTTTTTTCACGGAATTAGCGAGTGAACGAGCTCCGGTTATTCCAACGCGCACCAGTTCCAATTTTCCGGCAGAGTGCACGTCCGGCTGATACAGACTGACATGGTGACACCCGCTCGCGATTAATTACTTTCGCTAACTCTCTCCTGTAGGGCTTCTTTCAGCTGTCGCCCGCGGTTAGTGTTACAGGTTTTTGCATCCGAAACTTTGTGCGGAACGTGACAAATTCAAGGTTCGCCGATGTGCGGTACTCGATCCGTTGTCGTAATTGTCATTGTTGTGAAGTTTCTATAAAAGTGGTTTATACTAAAATTGGAACTTGCCATGCTATTTCTAAATTTATCTAAAAGACAGAAATAACTGGCTTCACTCGTTTCAGTTTCGAGCTCAGAACACAATTTATTCGAAAAGACTTATAATTATTTTATGTTGAATGAATTTTTGACAATTCTCGAACGTATTAGCAGGTGATAAAATTTAGAGATTTCGTAAATGTGTTGTTAATGGCAGTTTATTTATGACATATACAGACTCGACGGTCCCTTACTTTTAAATTAACTTAGCATAACGCGACGATAAATTGCGATCTGTGGAGTACTTAGTTCTAAGTTTTACCATTTTTTTTTCGAACTGACTGGGTGCTGTTAGCCCTAACGGCTTTTACAGCGTCACCGGGCGGGACGGGCGATCGCAGATGCATCGCCGAGGTTGCGAAATGCAAGGAGTAGAGCGCAGATGCTCTACTAAGGTCGGGGAACGTCGTCGTAAGGGTGCCTCCTGTGAGACCGGACCACGACTTAGGGCGACGCGTAGTGGGCTGATGGTATTACTATGATTAGTCATTACGACGTCGGAAGGGTGGCGAGAAGCAACGACCGACCGACGTCAGAAAACTGGGACCTCGCCGAACTAGGACGCTGTGTGTATGTATTACGTGTTTCTGTGTTTGTGATCGTTATTTAATCGTCGGGGTCATACAGGACGCTTTGTGGACGCCTATATATTCGATGGTTGGATCTAACTGGGAGAACTACCAATCCGATTTGTGATGACCCCCTAACATAAGACTTTATTTAGTTAGATCTTGTACTAGGTGAATACATGAGTTGGAACTTATGACAATTAAATAGATCTACTTCAATCAGTGGCCATAAATTAATGGAAAGGAAAAAGACTACCTCAGAAATTAAACCTTGCATATCAAACTGACAATCGAACTAGCACGATCTTAGCACAAAAAAATTAATATCGGATGAAGTCGTTTAAGTATGAAACTCGATTGATTAAATTCTACAGTGTATAAAGCGGTTACTTCTTGTTTTTTCGACGTCAAAGTTTTAATTAAACAGCGACCCCTAAAAGCGAAAATTGCCTTTGTTTATAGAGTCGTTAAATATAATTTTCAGAGAATAGGATGAAAAAATAAATGAGTTGAGTTTGCTTCCCTTCTTATTTGTTAAAATTATAAGTATATGTAGATACCTGGGACGGTTTATGATGTTTAATCTTTTAGGTCAATGAAAGATTTGATAATTTTTTCGGTTTACTATTTATTTTATATATACGACGAAGACTTATATGTATATGCAAAGGCCTATTTAAAAAAAATTGTGAAGCTTTCAAAAACCACGTGCTTCTTATACGCTTCATCACATTAAATTGCTGATTTTTATATTATCTCAATCAGTGATTGACACATATCTCTGGAATGCTTTTGCTATATGAAATATTCTCACGATATTTTGCTACGGCCAGCAGTGTGCCAAAATTTGGCTATCAAAGTGCAAAGGAGCACTTACGCATTTAATACATAGATTTCAATTTTAACGAATATTATTTTTTTGAAATAGTCCTCAGGATACATTCCTAAAACAAAATTACGTTTCTTTATTCCCACATTTGTGTCTAATGTGGCTAGATAATTTACATAGTGTATGGCGTGTTGCCAAGAGTGCGGTTTTCGCCTTACCGCCTGTTCTGCTATCATATGCTCTGATTCAAAGTTAGCAATCAAAGAAACAAATATTCTTACGTTATAGGTTTAAAACTGAGCTTTTCGGGTTTAATATTTATTAAAATTCTATTATATAATAGATTATGTTAAAAAAATATTACATTTTACTATCTGGTTAGGACAACTGTGATTATTTTCATTTATTATATGCAGTAAATTTATTGCATGTATATATATATATATATCTATATACTATGTGTAGGTATATATATATATATATATATATGTGTAGGTATGTATATGTGTATATATGTACGTGTGTAGATAAATATTTATGTATTAGTTTTTGTATAAATTGAATTAAGCACCACCTCCCTTACTTCCCTGAAATAATGTCTCTAGCCCGAAAGTTGCCTGGTAGAAAACGCTAGTTAGCGATAAGGCCGCCTTATAGTGTCACTTAGAATTAAATTGTTACTTTCTTTATATTATATATTTTGAATCTTATGTGGTGCAATAAACTATATTCTATTCTAGATTACTTTCTCGGCAATATTATTTAACCACCCGTAGTTAACTACTGATTGAGCGTAATTTTAGGGACATTAGATGTTCGAAAAGCAATATTAGGTGTTCTTTGGGTTCAGTTATTACCTATATTTGACGATTGTGTATGATAATCATAATTATATTCATTTGTGGATTCGTTGCAGATTGGTATTATACCTCTAGTATGCAAAGACCTCTTTGGAGCTAAGTTAGATCCTCCACACTCCTCAAATGGAGAAAGGTAGCTTACTATATATAATTTCGTCACTATCTTATGTCATTAAATATTTTATAATATAATCCTTATTAATGACACGGTTTTATGTTGTAGAAAACACAGTTTGTTCTAACCGTACCGACGTCATAGCCTCTTCTTTTTCATTATATTAATTTTTAGCTACACAATAATATATAGAAAGTCTCAAAGATTTTGTTCGAGAAATATTGAACCAAGAAATATGTAAGCGATCGCATACCTGCCCATATTAGCATATACATTAGTTTGGTGTAACTGAGCGTAATATTGTTTTGCAGCACACGTCGGCCCACACGTGTTGCTTGTCCACAGTCATTTGCATCTCAAAGCAAAGCCTAATACTCAATTATGAGGCATGGGGTTCTTTATACACCTTACCGACACTTCTATTACGACAATGCCGCTTAGACAAGAAATTTAACCGTTAGACGATTTCAACTACGGTTAATAGGAATATCTATAGAGATGTTTGCTTTATAATTTAACTAACAATGCCCCGCGGTTTTACCCGCGTCCATACCGATCTCGTGGTAGTGGAATGTCTACAAAGTCGGACTATAGATTTATTTGTAGATTATTTAATTATAAAAAATAGGTATCATTAGTATTCTTGAAATAACAGCTAACCCACCAAATGCAGGCCCTGCTATAACAGTTGCTACAATGAATTTGTTATGGCATTTTCTTTCGATTTATATTTTTAAATTCGTAATATCTTTTGATTGGGATGTCGGATTTTGATGATTTCAAAAATTATTCTACAGGTGTTGATACAGATTTTAATGAAATATAATTTAATGGGATAAGGATTAATACAGAGATATGAATTAAATTGTTTGATTATTATCGGCAATTTTATCAACTTTTAAAATGTAAAAAAAATAGTTATATTAGTATAACTATAATAGTTAGACATATGGTATCGCTGACTTTTTGTGGATATTGATATGTTCTATAATACTGTAGAACATTTTTTTGTTCTGTTATCATCAATAGTTTCTGCAGCGCACGCGATGAAAGATTTTTACGACTAAATTTTTCACACCTTATTACAATTTTATTAGGCATCCCTATTTTTTTTGAAAATGTCATACAGCCTATGTTGCTCAGTGAAGAAGCAGTTTTGCAATGGTGAAAGAATCTTTGAAATCGGTCCAGTAGCTTTTGCTTGAAAACATTACAAACATACACACATACAAACATACAAATCTTTCGTCTTTATAAAATTATAATAGATGTTATGTTATCTCAAAACCTGGTGAATAAATTTTAAGTTAATTTATTTTGTACGCTATTTTAATATTCAATTATAAGTATACGGGCATTTGAGTGATAATTGTACATTGGTCAATTTAGCATATAAGAATATTATTCAGAACTAATAACTTAATTGGATTAAAAAACAACGAATCAATTCTTCTCTCTCTTCTTCTGTTAATTGCAGCTTTTAATTTATCTTTGTAAATTTTCGCTTTTTTAAGTAATAATATCAGGACTGGGGTCGGATACAGATCTAGTGTTTCCTCCGTTCATCATTCGTAAGATTTGAATCTATTATAATACCGATACACTCAATTTAAGTCAAGTTAAGATCGTTATGAATATTAAAATTCAATTATAGATATAAAACATTTATTTACAACAAAAATATACAAGTTATGTCCATTTTAAATTACGTACATACCAGTATAGTACTTACAAATCATGCCCATGTTGAAATGTCCCAAGAATGCTGGCAGCGTTTCCGCGTTGAGTCGGTAAATATTAAAACTACATATATTTTAACCATTTGCAGAAATAAAATAAAAATTTGTGGATCTGTCAAATCTAAGTTAAAACAGTAACGAGAGTTACATAAAAAATGCCCTTTAGTCGAATATCATTTACGTATAATGTTTTTGATGTATTCGAGTTTAGTGCAGAGAAGTTTTCAATTTTCCGCAAACAAGGTTAAAAGCTGCATGCTTACTCCAATATTAGGTCAACATAAATATCATTAGAGGTGAACTTGCACGCAACTGACACATTAAAACTTGTGATCAATCAAGTAATAAAATCACTGTAATAATATAAATATATAATTTGATTTGGACTTTACGTCGTTGTAATAAAATTGTTTTTGCAAAGCCAGCCATTTAAACTTACAGGGGCCAACCCTTTCAATCAGCTCGGCTACAAATTGACAGCTGGCTCGCTTTGATATTATTGACTGGCTAATTCTTTAGGCGTTACGCCTCCTAGTGACACCATCTCGAGTGTCGTTTAAATTGGCCTTGCAAATGATTAGGGTTCTATGAATAAAATTTGAGACATATTATTTAAATCGTTACTGAATTTCATGGCTATTATATAAAACATAAACTTTAATTAAACTTATCGTTAGTATAATACAAACTTATACCTAAAAGGTATTGAAATAATTTTTACTTATATATTACAGATACTTTAAAAAATGTTTAATTTGTGTATATCAAATTGACACCAGCAGCAAATTCATTGATTTTTATTAGGGATATAGTTAAAGGAGTGTAAAAGGAATTTAATTGAAGAGTTTTAAAATTATGGAAAGGAAACTTTGATCGTTCAGCGGTGGGACCGTCTGACTCTTGATCATAGGTTCAAACCCCGGGCAAGCACCAATGAGTGTTTCTATTAATGAGTATTAATTTCTATCAATGAGTGTTCTTGTATGTCTAATTGATAATTGCAATTTATCGCACGCTTTCCGCTGAAGGATTAGCATCGTGAGGAAACCTGCTTATCTCTAGATAATTCTCTAGGGATATGTGTAACCTACCAATCCGTATTGGAGCAGCGTGGTAGATCCTAAGATCTACCCGACAGAAGGGTTGGAGCTAACTCCAACCCTTCTGTCGGAGTAAAAAACGGAGAGAGGAGGCCTATGCACAGCACTGAGAAAGTAACAGACCGTTATTTACTTTTTTTATGGAAAGGAAATATCATATGATTGTTGTATATCGTTTGAAGTGAGATGACTGTGCGTCAAGGGCAGCATACTCACGCATTTCCGATTAAACCTTCTATATTACCCCCATCCTTAGCTCTTATCATATCGCCCCTGTCTCGATTTTTCGTTCGCGTCGCATTCCCATCCGCACTTCAACGCACTTGATTTGCCGAGCACGTACGGATAACAATAATAAAATAACAACGAGCACGCGGATTTATACCTTATACTTATGAGAATAGGTAACGTCTCATATGAAAAAAATATTGCTACCTTCGCGTACTACGTTGTATGAACGATGTTATGCTTTGTGGCGACAACGCTTCTTTCACCTTATTGGGAAAGTAAGTCAAGCTTGGCTCTGCCGCTTCGTTAGATACAAGAATGAATCCAATGTCAACATGGTCTAGTCGCATTTTGAGAAAACGATTGCTTTGCATGTCCACATAGTTACTTGAAGCATATTACACTATTAGATATGGATATACAATTACTAAGGACTATGGGACAATAATTATTGTAATAAGGCTGTGTATCCGGTTTACGTACACAACTGATTCGGTCTAATGATTTGAATAATGTATGCCAGTCGCTATTATATAAGATATATAAATAACAAGGTAGGTTTTCATCATATTTGTTTGCGATGGAGACACTACAAAATAACTTTTCTTAATTTTTTTCATTTTTGAATAAGTGTTTTATCAAACGTCAAATTGTAATTTTTTTGATTATTCAACTTTTTTTATTTGATGCGAGCGCTTCACTGCAATCATTCCTCATCGTGTATCAATCATACCTATACCTTCCATTTGGTGTAGCAGGAGAACATGTTATATGTACTAAACATGTACAATACATATTACTGATGCTAATATATATATTCGCACAATTAGTACTAAACTGACCGAAATTAAAATTAGGCTTACTTGAATCAGATACATTGTCAATTCTGTCTGACACCGCGCTACGTACTGTTAAAAAAAATCTAGTGTTTTATTTCTTTTCAAGTTAGATGTTAAAGATACCTATAGGTATCTTTAACATCCACGAGTTTGGTTGGAGCTGCGTTGCGCTTTATTGCAATTTGCCACAAAAGTTTTTTTTAATTCGGTCACTTTAATACAAAGCGTGCGATATAGCGCTTTGAAATTTAAATTAAACTTCAAAATATTCTTTATGTAAGTAAACTTGTACAAGTGCTTTTGAATCGGTTCGGAAAGTTGTTCCTACCGAGAAGAGCCAGCAAGAAACTCGAACGGCTGCTCTTTTAAAAATATAAATCTTAAAACTATTTCATTTAATCATTACTGTCTTGTATAGGGTAAAGTGCAGCTATATCCACACATTCTTATCATCTAAGTAATCCTCAACACTATAGTAGGCTTTCTGTATCAGCCTCTTTTTAACAGTGTTTTAAAACTGCTGTAGTGGCAAGGCCAAAATTGATTGCGGAATTTTATTATAGAATCTTATATACAAACCCACAAACGATTTACGTACTTTTGCTTGGCGCAGGAGCTGCAAGCTAACGTTGGTTCCTACTTTGTCTATTATATACATCACCTATCGTTTTATAATACTTTATATTTTTATGTACAAAAATTAAATTAAATACACCTTGTATGAGCTGGACTCGCGAACAGTTATTCTTTATAAACTAATTGGACAAACATTTCCTTCCAGTTTATTACAGTGCAAAAACAATTTTAAGGCGCAATGAACTTAATGATCCAGTTATTAAGTTCTTCTACTGAAATTGAATGGGATCAATTATATAATAAAAACAATTAACTTTACTGCCATACTGGCGCAACCACAATTTACTGTAAATTGTGATGTGTGTGGCCACCGCTAATTGTTTATATTGTGTTTTTGTTACCCAATTTTGTTGCTTTTTGTTTAAATAAAAATAATTGTATATAATGTTTATAATTCTTTTGGTTATCGACTCGTTTCTTCAAGGGTTTATCAATTTCATTAATACCTGAATATTTTTGAATTTAAACTATCGTATTTATAGTTTATGTATAGAAACAGGCATGCTTAACTCTTATTTTATCAGGTGAGCTCGATTAGTTCCAAGTCCATCCGGGCCCTTAATAATAGTAATAATAAGTTTTATTTGTTCAAAAATGGAACATTTACAATCCTTATATTAACTTATTACGATGTTTACATTAAATTGCATATTATTTTCTTGTTCTGTGTTGTCTAGCGGCCACCACACTAGGAACACCTGTATCGTGGTGGCCTTATTCATGAGCTCTTACTACTACTACGTCCAGAAGCTTGTTGGTCGCCTCTCGTAATTGGGGTGTAGTGGAGGTGGTCATAATGCTCACGGATTTAAACTTTGCGTACAAGAAAAATGTAAAATATATATAATAAAATATATCGAAATCAAACTCACTCAAAACTTGTTTCCCCAGAGATTCATTGTAAACTAAAAAAGTACTTATTTCCGACTCGTTAACGAAAAGAGCATTTCTTTCATTAGAGTATATCTTAATTTTAATAAAGAATATGCTTAAATGTAATAATATATATTATTACAATTTAAACTATACTAGTATACTGATATACATCAGTCACAGCCAATGAACCTGCATGAGAATAAGTAGGTCTATTTAAAGGATTTCCACACTGGATTTGTTAGACGCTGCGAACTTTTTGTGGTTATTTTTGTGAGGCGTATGCTCATTCTTACATCTTGCGAACTGAATATTCATCGGTTCCTCCAAATAGTACTCCGCTATAGGTTCTTCTTAGAGATTGGCCTCTGATTTTTTTACAGATCTTGTTATTAATTCAATTTAATTCGGTCTAAAAAATGGCATACTTACAATCGTTAACCGATAATAAGCCTGGTGGATCTAAGATCTATATCCGTTTCTCCAATAAGGCATGGATATAAAGTTATGAGCGCTATAAAGTGAGACATTAGAGGCATTATTAAATTATTAGAGAAAGATATTTTAATCCCTCACTAAGCAAGCAATGTTGAGAGTATAAATTCTGTACAATGAGAAGGGAGGCTTTTTGAGGGGGCGTTTAGCCAGCAATCAATAGTGGTTGTATGTAACTATTTATGATATTTGAGTTTGAGGCTTTAGATTCGTTGGGCTATATAAAATTATTGATCTGATCCTGTTGTTAGGTTTTGGCTTTGGTGGAGACTATTTATCAGCTTAACATTTTTATTTTGCCAAGATTCTCTCTAAATACAGCTAAAAGGTTGTTTTCTATTCAAATTTTCTACTTCGATCATAACTTGACACAGTAATCTACAGGTGAGTTAGTAATCGAAAGCTATACTTTCAAAAATATTATGAAATGAAGCTATCTATGTTCTTACGTGACTAATAGGAGAGATATTATGAACGTTGTTTCATTCATTTGGATAACCCCATACTTAAATTGAGTATTTAAGTCTCTTTTGCTAGTAGGTTATAAAATTCGATATGCATTTTAATTGGAAAGATGAAATTTTACTTAAATTCAAAGTGTATGCAAAAAGTTTCGTATAAAATTCTCCTAGGCAGCATAAACATTTATGCAACTTTTTAACCATGTATACAAAGTATTGCGTCGCTATGCGTGCATATCTCCATTAAGCCCGCACACTTCACCGCCTAAGGGCCCTTTCAAGGCTTGTCCTTTGTAGGACGCAGACACGCTTCACCATCGTGCTTCCATTTATTGTAGTCAACATACAAAACAACGGCACATGTTAACTCCCACAACACTATGAATTCCCGGCGTCATCATAACGGAGAGGATTAAAACATTTCATTCACTTGCACACATTTTAACTTTACGTACATACGCCGCTCGTTATTTCCAGAGGAGTAAGCAATTTTTACCCATTACTCAGATTTTTTTATTCTTCCGTTTCATCTTTTTTTATCGGCTTCCCTAAGAATTTTTACTGTAGAAATACTTTTATTCGTTCATTGTAATACCAACCATCATGTTACGCGGATTTGTAATCATTGTGCTGACTTTATCAAGCCGATAACGTATTTGCTGTTTTTTTGTCATTATATAGAAGCTTATACCGGCAATATATTTCTAGAGCCTCTTAGTCATCAAGTTGCATCATAAGCAGGTGTGATGGATAATCGGGCTGATAAGCTGCGACACGATTTCCCCTTCATTAAGTAATACTTAGAAAACTAAATTGGAATAATTTAGTTGTATCAATAAATGCTTTTTAGTAAATGTAAAAAGAGAAAGTACTATGAGGCAATAACCTCAACAAAGTGTTGAGTCAGTGATGATATTCTACCAAGGAGATATTGTTGGAATATTTAGTATATAGAATTAGGCTTTACTTAGCGGAGATCCATAATACAAAAGTAATAATAAAAGTATTTTGCTAAAACGCGCGAATTTTCGCGAAATAATTTTATTATTACTTTTGGATGTGTAGTATTTTAGAATTTTTTCCGGGTCTTGTGCGTTTCAGCATTTGAGTATTTCAATAAAGGTTTTTAGTAATTTTTTGAGTTCATCATAGAAACATTGGAGATACCATACTTGTACAACTAAATGCGGATATTTCATAGTCAGATCTGAAATGTAACATAACTACAACACTATGAATGCCTTGCAATTATGTTTCAATTGACCTAACAAAAGTTTCACGTTAAAATCTGTCCTAATTAGACAGGTTTGGTTCCAGATCTGAGCTCAACTGATCCCAGAATCCGTTGATATAAAGATGTCATTATCAATTCGGTATAGTTATAATTTTTTTGAAAACTATAATCGTTAACTCAGTACGAATAACTATTATGAAAGAACTTTTCTTTTCCGAAAAGACATAAACTAGTGAAAACACTGTATTAGGGTAATCCAGTGTGCATAGACTATAATATGAAACACGTTGTTTGTTCCAAATCCCGCGGCATTTGTCCCTTACCCCGATTGTTTGATCAAGTAATTGTCAATCTGACATAATGTCAATATTAATTTTATACGTTCAATTTAGGAAATCTCGTACTACTCACATGTAAATTAACGTAATACTATATGTAGAAAATGTTTATGTATAATTCGCAATAATAATAGGTCAAAATCTGTGAATTAAAGTATTTGATACCATACAAAACGAGCAAACGCATAACAGACACTATCGTACCTGCCGAAGAAATATTCTGTGGATATTCCGGAACATGTTGGTTCCGGAATACTGTCTCTACAAAATACGACCGGATACAGTGACATTTCAGAAACTATCGTTTCTCGGAACTCAATAAAAGATAATGAATGGCGTCAATTTGCTCATAAAAAAGTTTGACTAAATTTTGTTTAATAACCAAAATGAAATAGAGATATCATATTGTTAATCGTTTATACAATTGATGCCGACAAACATATACTACTAAGAAAAGTGAATTGGTGTTAGTACAGATTTTTGTTTCTTTTATAGTTATCTAACGGGTATCAGTGTTTTCGACTGCTTATAATATGAAATTTAGATTTCTTACTCTAGTCCGATGTATTATAAACAATTTCAAGGTTGAGGTGAGAACGTAACACAGTGTTTGTAGTGTATGTGGGTTGAGATGTGTGATTCTTACCTTGTATATTTATATATAGTAGGCCTACTATGAACTGAAAACGATTCAATTCAAATTCAGTGCCTAAACCCAACCGCTTTCTTTTCGTACCATGAGGTGTGGATTGCATTGGGGTTGTAATGTTTGCAAAAGGATTACGTTATATGAACTATAGATAACTCTGTCTCTTTTACTCAAACGCATTCCGAACGCTCATTCGCCAACGACTTAAAGTGTGTGTCTTTAAGACGTCATGGTATGAAAAAGCAAAACAATTTCGTTTACGTCTTCAATTGAATCGCAATAAGAGTTCATGGTAAGCCTGCTGGACTCACAACATACAATACATACATGAATATACCAATATATAGACTTACTAATACCAGAATAGATTTATTAATACAAAGCGCACCATGTCAGTAATACTAGAGGCGCTCGGTGAGAACGTCCAGTGAAAAATTATTATTTGTTAGTGCGTGATTGAGTAAGAGCTATATTGATACAATACAAGTATATATAAAAACTATACAAGTAAACACATATACCACAAAATTTTAAAATTTAATATTATAACGACGACAATATTATTTATAGAATTAGGCGTTACTTTGCGGAGATCCATAATACAAAAGTAATAATAAAATTATTTTGTTTAATCCGCGATACGCGACAGTGAAGAGAAAATATATATAGTGTTAAATGTATAGTGGACTATACATTTAACAGATAGACTATCTCCATCATCAGGAGATAGTCTATCTCCTGATGATGCTTCGGTTGCGGGGCGAAACGATTATTGAGTTTGTGATAGTGAACGTGTGTAGTGCTTGTGTATTGTAGTGGAAGTGGTGGAGGTTTGTGCATGTGTTTTTACGATCCTGCACGTTTCGGTATGAAAATACGGATAGTCCACTATACATTTAACACTATATATATTTTCTTTTTACTGTATCGCGGATTATAGCAAAATAATTTTATTATTACTTTTGTACTTTCGGACAATATTATTCCTTTAGACTTATTCAATAAATAAGAAGCAATTTTCCAAAAGTCAACCCATTTAATCCTCTTTTAACAACTCAACACATAATAAACGACAATGCTTTTTTTTATTACTAACCAATTATATGAAGGAGGTTGTATTTGAAACACGTCGTAACAATATTATTAAACTTGTTCTATATAGTCTTTTGCTATAAACATAGACGAGTCCATCGCATAGCAGCCTACTCACCACAACAAACGTGCCACCAAGTCAGGTAAATAAATCAAAACTTAGCAACCCGTCAGAGCTAAAGTTCCGCAGATAAGCAGTGAGGTGTTCATTATGTGGATAAAATAACTTTGTGCTTCTGACTAATGACCTCACTGGGGTTGTTATGGATCAAGCGATTATAACATACTGTAAGCGGAAGTGGTTCTGTAGTTCTTTGCCATGTCTCATTATATTATAACAATATACTACGTCTAATTTAATCATCAAATGGAAAGTAATCTTTGACAATAGCTATAATTCACCGGAGACTTATTTATCATACTTTTTATTATTGCATCATTTAACTTGAAAAACTTGATAATTTAAATTTACTTATCTTCTTCTTCATATGATTTGCGATTCGATATAGCCGCGTTCAGGAATCATAAAATGGTGAAACAATGTTATTTTACTTAAATAAATAAATAAAAAATTAACTTAAACTCAACTCGAAATTTTCTTCAAAAGTAATAATATGGATTATGGATCTCCGCAAAGTAACGCCTAATTCTATAAATATTCTTCAGGTCGCGTGAGTTTGATATAGATAATTTCTTGAGGTCACATTGACTTCGAGTAGTGTAGTTTTACTATCACAATAACTCGATAAATGATAAACATCAAAATAATACGATTATCGATTACCTTTGTAAATAAAGGATGATTAAGCGATTAATTGTTCAGTTCACAATATTGATATAATCTTGAAAGATCGTATTTTATGCTGGACTGATTGATTTACTAGGGCCTTTGCTGCTTTCCAATTCAATTTATTGTTCTCGGATGTCGAGTCCCAACACAGCTGTTGAAGTTTTACTAAAAATGTCTTAATGTATATAAAGTTTGAATATATAATATAATTTTTAATAATCTAATAATTTATAGAATTAGGCAAATTAAATATTTTTTCTTCTGGAAGTTTATTTCATATATTTAATATAGGAATATGATTATGCTGCATAAAATAAATAATAAAATATATTAAACATTTTTAAACCAAAGGGCCTTTTTACGGACTTAGGTCAGTCAGAAAAAATAAAATTTAATTATTCTTAAATATTGTAAATTATTTTAAAACGACAATGTTTTATTTGTTTTTAATCAATTACATAGGAGAAAATTAATTTCTTGAGAAGGCAATTTTAAGCGCATTCAGTGTAGTTTCGTTTTAATGAAGACAGCATACAAACTTGAACAGCGTTTATTTATAGTATGTAAACTTGTTTGAGCAGCACTCAATAAAATTACCTTCTTGTGAGTCCTTCAAACCTACAAGGATACTCCAGATACTTCTTGAACATTTTTTCATCACGTTAGTAATAAATAAGAAAAGTTATTACTTTAAGCTCTTGAAAATGTCAATCGTCTTAATATATTATTTTTTGTTGCATACCCGACCGTTTTCACCGTAGTCAATGATGAGTGTAACTTGTGGTTGTTGTATTTTTAATTTTCAATCGTTATTGATGTTCAATTGAACGAATTTATTTAAATTGACATGGGAAGTACTACAATGAAAAACATATATGTAGACATCGATAGAAGCTTAATGTTTATGCCTTTTTCTGTTAGAGTCCATGGGACCTGGCCGCTCATACCTTACCTTACCTTGTAGAGTGTACTGGGGACCTGAGAGCTGGCAGCTAATTCGGCCAACGAATAAGTTTGGCCATACTAAGAGGAAACGCTGCCAATATTTTGTAAACCTTACTTAATTGCAATGTAATCGATGGTTTCGATTTAGTGTAAATATATGTGTATATATATATTTCTTATTATTTATTTTTAGTTTGTTTAAGTTTTTATTAAGTGCTTATATTAAATAAATGATAAATGATAATACAATGTAACTTAATGAAAATTTCTAAATTCGGATTAAATACAGAGCAAATACATTTAAATGATTCATAGAAGCAGGCGTTACTTTGCGGAATTCCATATTACAAGCAATATAACAGAACTTACTACTTTGCTATAATCCGCACGGGTTAAGCGAATGCATGCAAAGCCACATTGGCTTAGCTATGAAAGGCAGCAAGTTTATGTTGCCAAGGGTGGCAAGACGAAGCCGGTATGATCGTATCGGTGCAAGTTGGTTTGCGAAAGATCTCAAATGAATGTTTGTTATTAACACGAGTAATAATCAAGTCTAAAAAGTTCAGTGAGCTAATTTGTTCGTATTCTAATTTAAATGTTATTTTGGGATGTTTTTTATTTAAAGTATGGAAAAATTTATCAAGTTGTCCAGTAGTACCTGTCCAGCATATAATAATATCATCTACATATCTCACCAGGATGTGAACATTTTTTCTCGAGTAAATTGCTTAAAATGTTCAATGATTCATTATATGGCATATTCGTGAATAGACTATCAACGTCTAATGAGACTAATTTACATTGAGGTGGTAAATTTATATCTTTAATCTTGTTAATAAGCTGAAGGCTGTTATTTAAAGCATATGATGGTCGAAAGGACGTTTTCATAGGTATAGTTTTATTTAAATGTTTGGCTAATTTATATGCTGGGGCACCAATGTAAGAGACAACAGGACGAATTGGAATATTATTTTTATGGATCTTTGGCAAACCATATAACATTGGAGCGCGAGGATTCATCTCAGTGACCTTCAATTTCGATGTATTTGTGGGAAGTATATATTGACAATTGTTAATAAATTGTTTAAATGCACATGAAAACTTTTTCGTGGGATCTGTAGGTAACTTAACAAAATCATCACCTTGGATAACATTGTTAACTTTGTATGGGTAGCGCGGCGCATTACGATTTTTGTCGTGGAGCCTATCCTCCTGATGATGCTTCGGTTTCGGGGCGAAACGATCGTCGAGATTGTGGTGGTGGGTGTGTGTGCTGCTTTTGTGTGCGTTGTTGCTGGTGAATTGCGCCTTGGGGTGCATGTGGTGGCTTGTCCTGCATGTATAAGGTGCGTAGATTTTGCCTGCTTCATACACATTGGCTTTGCATGCATTCGCTTAACCCGTGCGGATTATAGCAAAGTAGTTAGTTCTGTTATATTGCTTCAAATACATTTAGTTCATATAAATGCGTGCCTCTTCTAGTAAAAGGTTTAGGCCGCACACATTTTTAATTCCATGGCATGTGAAATGAATTAAACTATTGCCCAGTGAGTCGTTCAAGTGGAAAGTTCCTAACGGTCGATAGGTCATGCCTTGACCCATAAACATGAGTTTATTTAAGCATGTGAATCAATATCAATTTTGTTGATGATTTTTATTTTTCATAATGAAGAAGGGTGAAAAGGTGTATTTCTTTATTGTAGCGCATCTTTTCGGATTCCATCTATATTTATTTTACAGCCTTCTTGGCCTTAAGAATGTGATTTGGTCAACACTTACAATGGACTTAGACTAGATTGTATGAATAAATAAAAAACGGTGTGCCTATTATATTTAAAAAGAAGAGACTTGAACAAAGCTTTTTTGATGCCTTTGACGTTAGCAATATTTAATTATATTAGAATATAAAGTAATCATTACGCAAAGAAACGATCACGCTGAAAATGTTTTCAATGAAAACGAAAACTGAATATATACGAATCAACTTCTATGATGAGGCACATTTTATAAATTTTTACATATTGTGGTGCATGATTGCTCATATATAATCCGGATTTAGGTCAGCGCTCCAAAACAAGTGTATCTATATTTCTAGTACATCAAGGGAAATTTTCTTTAGCCTTTGTTAAACTGGCGTTATTTCCTTTTACAAATAGGCACACTTCGTTTATATATGAAGATATCAATGTCAATCGTTTTTTTTTGCGATTGCTTTTGTAAGGGCCTGTTACAATATCACTGCTGACCTACAAATTTGGAGAACAGTTAAATCCACGCATATACATATGTATATCTATATCTATCATTTATATACTGGAATTATATCATAAAAATCGTGTACCAAAACCAATAATTGATTTACGTAATTTTTAAAGGCTCATGATTTAATTTCGTCCCGTGAACGACATGTATCATGTGGATTTTTATTATCTATTCAGATTTATATTTGCGAATCATATTTCTTTTCGAATTTTCGTACCAAATACCTACAAAATTGTTATAGCGTGACAGGCAACAACCGTTACTGGCATATCATCCATCATCGCAAATAATTTAAGCTGCATCCAGTAAGCCATTACTTATTTGGTAACAATCATCACTGCATACGTATAAAAATAAACACGACTTCGTGAAAAACAGTGGGTCAAGTCATAGGATTTCGCATCTTGTTTAAATCTATGTAGTACTGACTTAAGAATATTTTTTTAAACAATAATCAACAAGAGGTAACACGTTAATACGATTAATGTTAATGTACCGTTCAAACAGCTTAGCGGTGGATCTAAGCCCTGCTTAAATCTTTTTCTGTTACCAATATTGTTAGTTATTTAGAAGAAACGCAATACTTTAAATATAGAAATTTGATTACGTGTTGTTGGTTTGTTTTGTTTTTACTTAATTTCTAAGTGGTTGATAAGAGATTTAACCACTGAATCAATGATTATTGAGTTTTTAGTGCAGTAATAATATTTGCTATAATCATAATAGGAATAAATTGTTTACGACGATCTTTGTAGAAACATTATCTGAATTATATTAATTAACTGAATTATCTTTTTGTTTGTATTATTTTAATAAAAAAACTGGGCTAACTTTACCTATTACGTATTAATAAAATTAATATTTAGTGTTTTGAATCGATACATTTTATTTATTAGAAATTTTAACAAAGCTTCAACTTATCTTGATCATTTTAAAAATTTAATAGTTAATTATACGATCCGAAACGTGATGAATTCAACATTTTCCAATGGAAGACGAAGCCTTTTCTCAGCATTAATTATTTATTTAAAACATCGCAGGGAGACTACAGTAGACATAAGTAGACATGACGGTAAAGCTTATGACTTGTACTCTGTACATATTTGACGTGTCCAATTACATCGAAACGCGCTGTTCGTTACCATAATTTGGCTGAGATCACAGTAATATTTTATTCGTAATACGTGAATGCTAACGTGGCCCGCGGCATGCGACTGATGATATTAAAAATAATAGGATTAATACTACCAATGTTGGTACTGATTTATACAGGGTGATACCATACGACATTAGTTTTAATTTTAGATACCTACACACCTCGGCACCCTAAATAAATAACATTAGTGAATTCAGTCAAGTATTTTAGATTTTTAAATACGATTTATAGAGATCAGTGACCATACACGCCATTCCAACCTTGATAACTGATGCATTAAGCACCGTCAATTTGCGTAAATCTCAAAAGAGGACCTCTGACTAATTTTTAACGTCAACCCTTTGATCGACAAGAAACAAATTGTATAAATTTTTGACCTTCATTTTTAGATACTATATAATAATTATACCATATTTGTACACCATTTTCTTTTTTATGAAATTCCCCATTAATTGCTCTTCTTGTGAATTTATGCACTTGGTGCTCACTAGACGTTTGAAGGGTTAAGGTGAGATCAGTTTAGTTTTCTCGTGCCACAGTTACGTAGAAATCATACTGATTGAATATACCTATAAATTTCCATTAGTCCCATACGTCCATATGGTCCTGATACGAATAAACATGTATCGGGTTTCTCGGAGTGAGGTATTTAATAACAGATTTCTCATTAAAAAAACCACATAACTACAACATAAGTCCGTACACTCTTTACGCTGTAATTAGTGATAGGGTCCATTCTTTTCGCAAGTAGGACTTCGTCAATATGAACATACTCTAGCCAATTAAAACGCAATACCGTCAACAACCCCTTTCCAATAATCCCGCCCACTTCTTCGTTCCCCATTTTTGAAATTAAAGTAAGCGAACTAATCAATAGGTATCTATTGTGTTACGGTAATACAAATACTCTTTTGTTTGAGAGAATGATTTTCAAAACGCCATTTGTTTTCAGACAAATAAACATAGAATATATGATATATAGAAGATGAATTTATTACGTCCTTATACATATATTGTATATTTTTTTTAAGAAAAACAAACAGTACATGAAAAAACTTAAAGCTAGGAAAAAAATATTTAAATCACTAAACCAATGAAGGTTCCACTAGTATATAAATACATATAAGAGCTAACAGTAAAATATTTCTTAGGTAATGAAAATTGTTGTCTAACTAGAAAATTAATTTATAGAATAAGACATTCATAATACAATAGTAATTATAAAATTATTTTGCTATAGTCTGCGATAAAGTAAATAGATCCGTTTGCATACCTGATACATGTAGGTTTCGGAAAAACGCATGCACTACAAACCTCAAACACCACCATCACAATTTGACACCACACATTAACTATCACAATCTCAACAATCATTTCATCAGCATCATCAGGTGATAGACTCTACAACAAAATCGCAAAGCTTCGCGATTATAGCAAAATAATTTTATTATTACTTTGGCGATCGTCAAAAGTGTTTTAAAGTATGTTGAATCGAAAATAATGACCAATTTTTCGATACATTGGTGATTATTTACGGGTTACGCTCAGATGAGACTGAGATGCAATAATAAACATCAATGGGTTAAGAGTAATAGAAAAAGTGATAAAAACACTACTACTCTATATAATTTCCGTTCAAAATGTATTGTAAAAGATCTAAAGGACTCATACGAGGTATATAACCAATATCAGACTGAAAATTACATGTCCAAGGCGAAGTCACACAAACATAATTGAATCGGAAAGACATTTCAGCCAGTTCGCTTACTATATATCCGAGCCATCACCTTAACTGATTGGATTCCTTCCTCCGGCGTGTGAAATAACACGTCACTCAAATACAACCGATAATAAATTCAATTTTCTCTTTTCGCGCTGTCGAAACGAGACGACCGGACAGGATTAAATGCGTCCCATTCGCCTTTTGTTTGGTACAATTTCGCATTTCCTCGTTGCCGTTTTCGGAATTTTTCCACTGTTTTTCGGTGCCAATATCAGTTAGGCCGCAAAATAGGCTATGCGGGAATAATGAAAACAGGCGGTAAAATTTTAAAGGTTTTAAAGAGCAAATGCAGCTTTCGTAGAATATATAAATCGTTTCCATTTGGAAGCAAACTAAGCTTTTTTTATTTCAGTTCAATATTATTACAAAGCTAAAACTAAACTGAGAAAGTAAAACTCAAGTAATAACTTTAAACTTAAGGTTATGCTCTTAAAACAATTGAAAGTGGTTTCTATTATTTTATTTTTCGAAGTATACACACATTCAACCATAAAAGATTGACGAAATTTACAAAAAGATTATTTGTAATTTTCTATTGGTGCTAGAATCTTTTTCCTCTTACTAGTAAATCCTTGTAATGTTGATAAAATGCAATTCTGGTAAATAAAATGAAAGTTTTGTTCCAAAAAGTTTTAATATTAAATTTATTTTTTTTACATACAAAAACTGTTTAATTTAAAAGCTATTTTGACATTCATAACTAGAAATCATAGTATAAATAAAACATTGTTGCAGGAAACGTCATAAAAGAAATAACAGAATTATTATTGTACCATGATATACACTTCACCAAATACATATTGCAGCGTAAAATAAACACCTCATAAATGCGAAAAATAACCACTGGAAATATAGCATTGAAGATAAAATACTTACATGTCGGTAGCGAATCAAAAAACATATGGGTCTAGAAACTTAACTTTAGAATAAGTATTACGTGTAGTGTTGTAATTAACTGTTCTTATTCCTGTATGAAACAATAAAAACTACACTACGGTTGAAACAATAAAAACTAGACATAGTGGAAAAATATCTCATTAAATTTAACTACTGTCGGATTTTAGCATAAAAAATATAGGAATGATTATTTCTATTGATGCAAAAAGAAGATGGATTACTTTTTGACAAATACGGTTTGCTATAATTGTTCTAGAACTATTTACCTACTATCATATGAACGATATAAAAAAGTCTCGAATAAAAAAGACTATTTGTTATATATTCATAGGAAACTGCACTCATATTTACTTATGCCAGTTGTTCCCTAAAATATTAGAACTAATTAGGAAACGAAATTTAATATTAATTTAATTACTTTAATACATCATCTTTACAACTAAAAGTTAAATATGCTTTATGATTTAGTTACAAGTTATATAATATATACATATAACTACACATATAACACTTAAATTATTGCTTGGATACATCCAGATTCGAAGAATCAAAAAATTGTTTGTAGAAAATGTTGGCCCTCGGCGGGAATCGTGCCCGTGATACGCGGAACTGAAGGAATATTCGAACCTGCGCCAACGGGCTAGTTAATTATAAATATTGCATTTTTGCAGTAATGATAAATTGTATCTAGGCGTGTATAATTGCATGAAGTTGTACAAAATTCTCCAAAGCAGAAAGTGAACGCAATCATTTGCAGGATATTACCGAATTCCCTCAAAATCCGGAGCGGGACGTTTCTCGTGAATGTGAGGATTTAATTTCAAAATTGAATTACCGTGCCGACTTAGACCGTTCGATATCAAGCGCAGAAATGACTCGGCACTGTAATAGCGTCGGCTGATATATTTTATTGGCTGTATTGCTTCTCTCGGCATAAAAGCTCTATGATTACTTATACATTTATTGTTTTCCATTTGGTTTCTCGTAACTTCGATATCGTTTTACATTAATCATATGAAATCCTGTATTCGATGGTAAATAATGTACTCTTTCTGCAGAGCATCGTTTCAAGTTCAACATCATTACTTATTTATAGAAAACTATGAATTTGTTTTATATATATTTAAAGATTTTTTTATAGTTGTATCACATTATCTACTGAATTTATATATTTGAATTTATTTAACGCACCAGTCTTCGTTACTATTGTGGTATGTTCTTAACCCTAAATAAATTACATTAAAAATTGTTTAAAAAATATATTAACTAATAATAATAGCTTTTATTACCTTTACCTTACCTTAAGGATATTATATACCTTATTCCGGGTATATAATAACTTTTACTTAATTTTTGTTATTTTTAGTCTATAAAAAAACTACTGTTTTTCAAACATTTCAATTGTAATGTAAAATAAAGTACCAATTAGCGCCCTGACAGTGTTCGCACGCTTCTTTCTATACAATTGCACTAATTAATTTTTCACACTATATTTACGATAAAAATTAAATCATGAAAGCGCGCTTTGGTAAGGGAATTAAACCTAATTGATGAATGAATACGCAATTTTTATATTTTACAATTATAGAGAAAAAGACCATCATATGAAACCGAATCCCTTATAATAATTTAATTTGATAAATGGTTTGATATATAATTATATATAATTGGATATAAATACAATCACAGGGTAACTAATATTTAACCAGGGCGGTTATCAGGTAATATTGCGTTGAACGCCTGGAGACTGAGAAGTGCTTTTGTTTAATCAAAAACATTCAACATGACGATTTAATTACCACTTTATTTAGAATTACAATAGAGTAAAGCTGGCAAGAAATGAGACATTAACGCGAACCACTAAATGTGGGTGGGCATGATTCTATATCAGCGACGACAACACACATTATGTATTATATAAACGTTACTAATAGCTTAGACTTAACTGGATCACTATCGAACAACTGACGCTGTAAATATTTGAGTAAACAAGAAAAATGATACCACGACCTTCGTTTCAGCGCCTAACAGTCGTAAGCTATTTAGAATGAACTGACTTTAATCACAAAATTCAGCCATTTATAGCTACTGCTACTCAGACACAAAAGCGCATCCGCTAACTACCCACGAAATCATTGGATTTTTTCCGGCCTATAACAATATAATTGTTGCAACATTGAGCAAAAGTAAACCAAGCTTTGCGATTTTGTCGTGGAGTCTATCTCCTGATGATGCTTCGGTTGCGGGGCGAAACGATTGTTAAGTTTGTGATAGTGAACGTGTGTAGTGCTTGCGTGTATTGTGGTGGCAGTGGTGGAGGTTTGTGCATGTGTTTTTACGAATCGTGCATATAACGGGTATAACGGATAGTCCACTATACATTTAGCACTATATATATATTCTATTTACTGTATCGCGGATTATAGCAAATAATTTTATTATTTTGTATTATGGATCTCCGCAAAGTAACGCCTATTTCTATAAATTATTTAAAAGTAAACCAGTTATCCCTTGTCATTATTGTGGAATGAGTACAAATGCCTCTTGCATAAGCTCGCCATAGTTACATATCAAGAATGCAGCTCGGATAACTGAGGAACTCTTAAATAAACATCCATTCGTGTATGATATTAACCGTTTTGACAGTAAAGCAATTTCGCGTTTCATTTCAATACCACGCGGTTGTCCGCTCAATGTTCGTACCAACGTCTCATCTGATAACGATCGCTTATTCGTTTCGACGACTGCCTACGACTTGATTTTGAAAACCTGACTATAGGTTGCCGTGCGCTTTTAAATCGCGATTGCATTGCTTTATCTGCATGTATTTATTTAAGGATTGTTAAGGTAGTTTGCTATATATAACAATAAAGGAAAATGAAGCAGTTAAGATTTATTTGTAATTAAGACTTAGCGCTCCAATTTCAAAACAGTCTAATGATGATGACAAATATGCTATTCATGTTTAAGGCGCGACATTTTACTTGTCTATGTTGCAAAAAATGCATATATTTAGTAAATGTATGCATTTTTCAAACCGTAACCGTAACCGTTCGCAACCTACACTTATTAATGTTTTTTTTTATTAATACTGCCGATTAGAGCGGATAATTTAGCAATATAAAACCACCTATTTATAAAATAAAAGTTCTATTTAAGTTTTCAAATATCCTCAATTATTTGTTTTTTTCAGAATCACGTTTTCTTTCCTGATCCATAAGGAAAACTGATTTTTTTATCCTAAATATAGGCTCGGAATATGGCTTCAATAGTCCTAAATTTAAATAATAGCCCAAGTTGATTAGCCGCGTAAGCGTAACGGATAGACAGACTTTCATAATAATAATAGGAGTATGGACTTACATTAAGTTCTTGTAATGACAAGACTAGAATTAATGTCGGCATGTTGCTGTATGAACGTTTGTTGATCTCTTCTAGAAATAGAATGCGTTAGTTAAGTTTTAGTTTAGTTTTATTATCAAAGCGTAGCGACATAGCTCGACCTGTATTGTATTTTTAATGCTCCTCTCGTCCTACTAAAATATAATAAATAAATGAAATGACCGTTTTAGGGTGTGGTGTATGATTTTACTTGTATTATATGAGTTTAGGACAGTCTCACACACGCACTAATAGTATGTCACTACACGTCCGCTCTTGCCCGATGTATGTATGATATTTTTGTGTCTTTATGTAAATATACAAAGTAGAAATCACACATCTCATCCCATATATACTACATACTCAGAACTGTTGGGCCAAGTACTGATTAAGATTCCCTCTCCCTTGCCACGACGTCCCATACCCTTTGAGATTTTGTCGTGGAGTCTATCTCCTGATGATGCTTCGGTTGCGGGGCGAAACGATTGTTGAGTTTGTGATAGTGAACCTGTGTAGTGCTTGTGTATTGTGGTGGAAGTGGTGGAGGTTTGTGGATGTGTTTTTACGAATCCTGTATCGGGTATGAAAATAGTGATAGTCCACTATACATTAAACACTATATATATTTTCTTTTACTGTATCGCGAATTATAGCAAAATAATTTTATTATTACTTTTGTATTATGGATCTCCGCAAAGTAACGCCTAATTCTATAAATTATCCCATACCCTCATTTAACTATGAAATATAAAAAACAAACTTACGACATTACTCCGAGGCTGTGCAGGTAATTTAACGAATTTGTCAGTAAGAATACCTCAATAGATATTAGTGATGAATTAGATTTTTTCGGAAAACAATTATATGAAGCTTTGCATTGAGAATTTACAGAATAATCACCCCTAAGTTTGTTAGACTTCATATCTTTTTTTTTATTTTAATTATACTAGTTTATGTTCAGTACCTTACAAGAACGCTGGGACTACCTTTAATTCGATTTATATATTACTAGCTGTGCCAACAACGGCTTCGCCCGCTTGGAATTCAGTGATTTAAGAAACTTTTCCAGAATTTTAGAAATTTTGAACGTAAAAGTAGTTATTGTGAACTCACAATATCTCACACGGTTAACTAGCCGTGAGAGATAGAGACATGCTATCGCGGACATTTTTGTAGTATTTATATACATCTACAATATATTACTTTAGCGTATTTTTGCTGGTTACGCAGCGCACGCGACTAAAGCTCCCAGCAAGCAAGTTTTTTAACAACTACGCGATCTTTTCAACACAATTTACATAATACCAATATGTACTATATTCCTAAACCATCCGAAAGTATTGCACTATGTTTTGGTGAAAATCCGTTCAGTAGATTTTGATTAAATCGATTACATACAGACAGCTTTTTGGGACTTTGTTTTATAATAAGTATAGATGAGCAACCCTATGAAATAGAACCATGTTACTCTAATTACACATGTAATTCTGTTGGTAGTTCTATGGAATAAATAAATAGGGGGTTGTTTATTGCAAGTGATAATAATATTCAAAAAGTCCACTAACGAAGTTAACTTTGAAAATAACCCCACCAGTCAATTGCTAATTTGCATGCGTAACGGGCTCGTAACTACCGCGAGCCAGAATAAATCCAAATCTTGCTGTAAAAATTTTTATTTGGTTATATTTCAGCACGAATTCACTAATACTTCCGTGGGCCCTCACGTAATATATTTTTTATGCGTCGCGGTAAATCTGATGAAAGAAATACTGCTTTTATTAAAAGAAAGTGAGTTGGGGGTATTATACTTAATTAATTTTGATAAATATATAAGGTTCAGCGTTTTTTATAAATCCTTTTAAATTTTACTTTTAATATACGCTAGAGAATATTTATCCGCTAAACGAAACCATTTAATAACTATGTAATAAATATATACATTTTTATATTGATTCTTAAAATGTAATAATAATAGTATTTATCAAGTAAATAACATACATTCTCCTGCCCTTATCCCACTCTAAGTGTGGTCGGCACAACATGTTACAACATGTTGTCACATGATTTGGCTACGTATTTTACGACCGGCCGCCTGCCTGACGTCAACTTACCTTAGTCGCCTTTTACGACACCTCGGTAAGAAAGGAGGGTGGTCTATTCTATTCTGCCGGATACCACACGGCGTTTATCAAGTAAATAAATTTATGCTTTATACGATGTCATTGATGTTCATAAAAATGATGCTCGCACGAACGCTTTCTTCTATTCTTACTAAATATTCATAAGTTTTAACTACCTAAAAAGCGTGAATTGAATTGAAGCGGACTGATTATGCATATAAAATTTCATAAAAATCGGTCAAGCCGTTTCGGACGAGTATGGTCACTAATATTGTGACACGAGAATTTTATAAATATAATTTAAATTGAAATTTTGTATACTATAAAATTGATAAATACTTCTCAAAGAATATATATTTTTTTAACAATTTGTTTATTGTATCGGAATGTCATTCATATTCAACATTTGAGTCTACAACAAACAAAAAAGTGACCAACAAGACAGACACTTAAATATGACCGCCTTAAATGGAATAGCGGCGAACTCGTTTGAAATCTGGTCTAAAGACGACACGACCATTCCCAGCCACATCTTGATATCACTGACAATTCAATACGGAGTTTAAAGATAAGCTCTATTACAAATATCACCTGACAGTATGAGCGACAAGGCGCATAAAAATCTTAGTGGGGAGTCTGGTACCGGAATGTAATCGAATCCAATATTGAACGGGCTTATAAAGTTGGATATGGAGCGTCCAGGTTCACGCTCACCTTAGTAGCCTCCATGTGGGTTTATGGCGTAGTAGTAAAGATAGTTGAGTGTTATGGACATTTCGACGTTATGGACGCTTGTCACCCGTTTAGAAATGTATAAAATATCGGATACTCGGCTGTGGGTGTCGTAATAAATTTCTTTCATGTGATTTATACACGAACGGTTGTTCACATGTTTTGTTAATAGTCACATGTTTAGAAAAAGCAATATATCAGTATAGTGATAGGATGATTATGGACAAATTAAATGGCTCTGTTTAAGATTAAAGCTTTTACATTATATATGTTTTAATTTAGTTATAAATTATTACTACTACATTGTGGTACCATTCCAAGAACGTTGGCGGTTTTTTTTTAATTGCGCAAAAGATATCTTTTTGTCAAATATAAAAGTAATTAATATTATTAAATATTAACATTGTATGCGAGACACAAAAAAGCTGTGATAGCCCAGTGGTGAGACCGTGCGACTCTCTAGAGACGAACATAGGTTCAAACCCGGGCAGGCACCAATGAGTTTTTCTATTAAAACTCATGTGTCTAATTCATAATTGCAATTTATCACACGCTTTTCGGTGAAGGAAAACATCGTGAGGAAACCTGCATATCACTAGAGAATTCTGGAGATATGTGTAAGCTGCCAATCCGCATTGGAGCAGCGTGGTAGGTCTTAGCTCCAACCCTTCTCTCCAGAAACGGAGAGAGGAGGCCTATTCCCAGCAGTGGGATATTAACAGGCTGTTACTATGCGAGACACGTACTTCTACGTTTTCTGACGATTGATATTGGAGCGCGGAATACGTACTGGTACGTTTTCTGACAATTGAACTTGAGCCTTGAGCGCGGGTCAAGTATAGTGCGCGCCAATAAATCATGCTCATCGAGGCTCAGAGAGAGAAAATCGGCTAGATTCTGCTTCATAGAGCATCGTCTCTGTCACACAGACTGACGAACCCGTGTGAACGTCATGTACTAACTGAGCGTCAGTGACAGCGCTCTACGAAACAGAAGTGGCCGGCTGTTTCGTTCTTAACATTGATGTACATTATTTAATGCAGGATACTATACTAGCAAGGATTAGTGTAACATGATGTTTTTTTTGGGTTCAAAAAAATCAATAATGTTTGAAACTAAATTACTAAATTTAGTCCACTCACAATCTGTTAACTTCGTACCTGTAGATATATTAAAAAATATTACTTTATCCTATAGTCAAATTATTACATATTGTAAATATCATTCATGTTTTTTGTTGCTGGCGCTAATGAGACCGCTTCCTAAGAAGATAAAAGAAGGTTTTATTGGTTATTTCTTTTAATCAGACTCCCTTTAATCATTAAGTTACGCAAACGAGCTGGCAGGAATCAGCAAGTCTTGCTTTATTGTTATAAGATGTTAAAGCTCGTGTCTGTTCATATATTATATTAAACGCGATCCTTCTCTTTTTGTTGCAGGTAAGAAACCATATTTCTGAACCGTACTTAGGCTTTATCCCAGAAAATGTAATGAGACCCCACAATGGATTTTCCTTTGATCCTAACACAAGACCCGAGTAAGTACCGTCAAGAAATAAATTAAACGTCAGCACAAATGCGTCGGATGCGACAATTGCAAAATAATTATATATATGGTTTCGCTGAAGACTAATAACCACGGTTAAAAGCCGTAACGTGTGAAGGGATCGTTAAAATAAAGTTTACTAGAAGGGACTTGTCATATTTACGGAAACCAGTATTTTACTTGAATAGCTCTCGTAAAAGTTACAATGTTGTAATGGCGTTTCTAAATCTTGTACACTAATACTAAATATAGTAAAGCTGCCCATTAAAGTATGAGAACAATATTTCTTATTATAAATTTCATAAAAGATAAAGTATGTATATTCCTTATAGACTCCAAAACGGCTGAATCGATTTTAATGAAATTTTCAGTCAATCTTTAGATTGACCCAGCGGATAATCCTGTAAAGTTTTGAACTGTCAATGACAGTTTCAGTTCGAGGACGTCGAAATCAGATTGAACCACAGGAACGCGTGGCCGGACAGCCAGATAGTTATAAAAAATCAACCACAGCAACTATTTTAATTTTTTTCGAACTGACGGTATGCTGTTATTAGCTCTAACGGTTTTTACAGCGTCACCGGGCGGGACGGGCGAGCGTAGAAGAAGGCGAACATGCTGTGTGTGTGTATTACGTGTTTCTGTGTTTGCGATCGTTATTTGACCGTCGGGGTCATAAAGAAAATTAAAACTAACATAATTGATTTTAACTTGCGTACTGGTACTACGAGTAACAGTACGCAAGTAACAGTGTCAATAAGCCACGCTTGAACTCATAATTACTGATTCAAAGTTTTCTTTTAAATTACTTAATAAATAATATATAATTTTTTTTATTCCAGAAAATCAATAAGTCTAGTATATATTCATTAAATTAAAAAAAAAGTTTCGTTCGTAACTTAATTAATGGTTACATAAGCAAAGCGAAATTTGATTTATTCGTAAATCTCTATGCCATATCTCTAAATCTTTATACAATGAAATACAGGCGTTTGATACGACGTTGACTAATGGTGGTTAGACATTATAACGTTAACCCTTCATGCTTTATACCCATATTTGTCACGATGATTATACAGTATGAGGTGAACCAGCGGTTTTCCTTTGATGTAGACCGACTAAGTCGGTGGCCCTTTGCTACTTGTTTGTTTTTTTTATCCTCCACGACATCCCACGTATGCTTCCGTTCCGTTCACTGTCCATTATGACGCGTCTAAGATTTTAATTGTTTATCATTATTTTTATTTCATTCATTTGTCATTGAAGTTGTTATTTTATAACACTTGGTTATTTGCTTTGGCTTGCAATTGTTTTGGCTTTGGGATACAAGGGAAAGTACATGGTTTATAATAATAATAACACACGATTTACAGGCCATCTTTCAAGTATAATAATACTTATCTTAATCATTAATGTTGATAATATAACATTAATTAGTTAGTATTATTATCGTGTTATATAATTGTTTATAAAGAAATTACTGGCGTTCTAACTAGATCACATAGTAACCTCACATAGTACTAATAAACCTAATAATATTAAAAGTACTAATCGCAAGCAAAGCTTTGCGATTTTTTCGTGGAGTCTATCTCCTGATGATGCTTCAGTTGCGGGGCGAAACGATTGTTGAGTTTGTGATAATGAACGTGTGTAGTGCTTGTGTACTGTGGTGGCAGTGGTGGAGGTTTGAGCATGTGTTTTTACGAATCGTGCTTGTAACGGGTATAACGGATAGTCCACTATACATTTAGCACTATATATATATTCTATTTACTGTATAGCGGCTTATAGCAAAATAATTTTAATTATTACTTTTGTATTATGGATCTCCGCAAAGTAACGCCTAATTCTATGAATTACCTAATAATATTCTAAATATGAGATTTATGTGTGTGATGATTTTGTATTGTATATATTGAGACAATTCTACTCGAATAATTTAAAGAAGTAGGCGTTACTCTGCATAATTCCACTCTACAAATGTAATAATGGAATTATTTTGCTGTAATCCACGTTTGTTAAGAAAATCTAATTAATGATAAATGTAGGAAGCAAAATCCATTGTCATACCTCATACATGCAGGAGTAGTTACCACACGTATCAGAAAACACCACCACCAACACACTACACAAGCACTACACAATGCCTGCGACAATCTCAACGATCCTTGCACCCTTTAACCGAAGCATTATCAGGTACCCTGGCTCCACGAAAATATCGCAAAGCAACTTGAAGTTATTCATATAAACAAAATAAAATTATTCTGATGAAATTTGGCACACATGCAGTTTGTAAGTGGAAGTACCACATAGGATACGTTTTGTCAGATTTTTAAGGACCATGCAGACGAAATGACTGGCGGAAGTATTATCATTATTATAATATTTCGATCCATTTAGTAGAGATTTAGGTTAACGTCCCTTAACTATCGACTCATTTGATTTAAAGATTACACATCTAGGTAATCGGACTTAACACCGTTTTTTTTATGGTACTCAATCTACATAACGCCATACAAGCTTATCAGTAAATACTTTTATTTATTTGAGATTATACAAATAAAATATAATATAAGTTATATACTACTGTTATTAATAAAATGCTGTTGTACTATATGATCCATAATTTTTCCTCTATATACATAGAAGGTTGTCAACCCTATTGGGTAAAATTTCTGTCGTCTTACTGATGGATAAAAAACTTTCAGGAAGCGAAAGATATAGAAATGCTGTGAAATAACATATTTATTTTTTTGCTTTTTAGTTTTTTGTCAGCCCATTTTACATTTTCTTTTTTAATTTAATGGAAGCCAAGCCCTGTTTCTACATAAGTCATAAATTAACAATAATATGAAAAAAAAACATATTTGAAAATTAAGGGGACACAACCAAGATTACATACTATATGTATTTTCATTTTACTCCAACAATGCCAAGTTATAAATTATTTACCTTAATACAAAAATATATTTAAAAACTTGTATAGGAGCTTTTTTAATCATCTTTGTTGCAGTCGGTATATACGTTTAACTGTATCAATTTTCATCGCTATTATTCCACTGCCTTGGTATAAGCGTAAGCAGACAGCAAGACTTTCGCTTGTATGTATAAATAATAATAAATAATAAATATATGGGACACTTACACACACGGTTGTCCATCCCCAAAGTAAGTAACCTAATACTTGTGTTATGGGTGACGGACAACTGGTAGATATACTCCATATATAGTTTTAAATCCATACTTAAATACCCAGGCTCAAAGAACCAACATATTGTTTATAGAAAATGTTGGCCCTCGGCGGAAATCGAACCCGCGACGCGTGGAGCTGAAGGCAGTTGACCCACTGCGCCAACGGGCCAGTGGAGGGTTAATATTAGCATGGATAGTTTATTAAATTCATAGTATAACTGAATTTTCCGCACACACCGAAACAGTAAAACCAAGACACCAAAGTTTCTTTGGTTTTACTGTTTCGTATCAAATACTTTTTGGAATCTCTGTTAACTGTCCTATTAGCGTTTTTGGAACAAAGCCAGTTTCAGATGTATTGCCAAGATTTTTTTAGTAATTTAACGAAAATTAAGACTGATATTCTAAGTGAACGGAGTTGAAATAGTTTTTTTATGGACCACTTGACAAAAATACAGTAACGTCATAATTTAAAATTGACGATAGATATTTACAAGGTTGAGTATTGATAGTGAATATGAGAAAACTTAAAATTGTTTGTTTGTTTTACGACGAAAGCTAAGTTTAAGACTAAGGAAATTTTAATTTTATATTGAGGTCGGTGAAACGCTTGATATACAGTTTTTTTATTTCGGGACTAAAGTTTATTTAGATTTACATAGAATTAACAATTCGGTGGTTGTTGGCACTACGGTAAGGATTTTTACTAGGTGGACAGACGACCTTAACAGCTGCGGGGACCTTTGAAAAGACTTATGTCCAACAGTGGACTAGACGTCCGAGTCTAGACTACGAGAGAGAGAGAGAGAGTAATGATTTTAAGATTATGATGGTTGTTTTACTAAAACAAATTTTTTAATATAACTTTAAAATTTTCTGTAATTCTACTTCCTATTCTACGATATACATCATCATTCTCCTGCCCTTATCGGGCTTTAAGTGAGGTACGGTACAATATGTTTTAACGATGTTGTGACGTGATTTGGCTAGTTTTTTTACGACCGGCCGGCTGCTCGACGTCAACTTACCTTAGTCGCCTTTTACGACACCTTGGTAAGAAATTACGGTAGTCTACTCTACTCAGCCGGATACCACACAGCAATTCTCTTGCCTATTTTACGATATTGACTTGAAAAATGTTCTTTAACATATTCTTTAATAGTAATCAAAGTTTAATATTGTTATGGCTGTTTACAGTTGGATGGGCAAGTTATGAAAAGATCGATATCTGGGCAATAATCGTCAATAATTGTTGTATTTTTACCACTACACAACTATAGTAATGCGATTGAATGCGATGCGAAATTGGCTTATCCTAAACCAATATAAACGTTAAGTGTATCTGTTTCTATTCTATTTCCAAGCCAATGTCTGACAGTCAGTTAAAAGGATTTCGATGCAGAGTGCATGTTTACAAGGGCTGAAACAATGTTATTTTCTCCTGCGACAAACTCGCAAGGAAGATATACTATCAATCATTTCGAAGGGCCGCGATAATACCTACTGATTTGGCGATATTTATCGTTTTTTTAACATGACATTAGAACATTATAATTTACCTTCATAAAATTTGTGAGCTCTGAAAGGATGATGAAATGTTATATGGTATTTCAATTATTAAAGATGTTTATTGTCGAATCATAAAGTGAATGTCGTATTTTCGTTGAACCTGTGATTCAAATTGATTTTCATATACACGTGTGAAATGTACAAAGGATTTCTCTAAATTGTGTTAATCAATATTATTATAATTTGGTTTTTATCTTAAACTAGCTTTTCGGCTACGCGTTGCTTTGGCTCATACTGGTTTCGGATTCCCCTCAAAACAAAACTTAATAGTTAGAAGAATTGCTCCCATCGCAACCAAACTTTACAGGATCATCCGCTGGGTCATTCTAAAGATAGTTGGAAAATTTCAATAAAATCGGTTCAGTCTTTTCAGAGTATATAAAGAACATACAGACAAACATTCTTTTTTATATTTTAGATGATGACTCAAATATAGAATAAAAGACATGTTGAAAGTTATCTTAAATTTAATCATACTAAAGGATTTTCCGTAATACTACATTTGAAATCAGAAAGTCAGTAGGTTAAACACAAAAATGGAATAAGACTATTTAGAAGTAATTTTTAACATACTAACTTTATAAATACTTTTTATAACATACATAAATTTTTCTCATGTTATAAATGTAAAGACTACGCTGAACATTATTTTACAGAAAGTAATATTCCCAATAGTAATTTCATATAACGACATCACTATACTTAAGCTCCTCTTTCAAGGGGATTTAATCGGGATAATACAAATGTCGCATCTTATTACCGATCCTAAATTGTGGCACGAATAAACAGATGGGGGATCACTCAATGTGTGTCAACACGGTATCACTTACGAAACCTCTAACTTTGTAGTGTATTGGTATTGACAAATTCTTTCTTTAATACCTGTCTGTTTCCTGTCACAATATAATACTTCTTGATCCTAAAAAAAATGGTGTAGATAGGTATATACGCCCTTTATACCTCGTGGCAAACAACCAAATAAAAATTTTCAATGCAAATAGATTTCCTTACTTTATACATATTTTTCTGTAATAATCAATACCATAATTGAATGTTTGATAACTAAATTCCAATGTTTTCAAGACAAACGAAAACTAACCTGTAAAATTTTACATCATATAACATTTAGCGCTCACGCTGTTTTATATTATTAAAGTAATAAATAAGTTTAAAAAATCGTTCTTATAAAATAATACAAATTTAAACAAATTACTTAGTCATATATAAACAATTCATATAATTAACATCAACAACAGCGTTAATAAACTTGTCTAATTTTATTACATTCTACCGTATGAACGACAAATGCAATAAATTCCATACCGGGAGAACATAAAAAGACAGACTTGTAAAGTTGTCAGTGCACCGTTTGCTTTAACGCGACCGTGAATTAGTCCCTCTCAACTTTTTCAAATAAACTTGCAGGAAATGGGAACGTTATGACGGTTTTTATTTTCATTACCACTTGACAAATGACCTGTGCTTCGGGATTTACTGGTTTAATTAATATTACGTACTGCTCAAATTATATTTGTAGAATATAAGTAGGACCGTGGACCAGGGATCTGCATCCTGCGGCTCGCGAGCTGCACTTGGCTCTATCGAATTAATACCCTATTATAAGTAAGTTGCGGCTCTTCAGTTCTATAAAAAATATAACTTACACCAGTGGTCTCATTGATGTAAGAATGCTAGATAATCCTTTGTGCTAAAAATATGTTTATATTTTCATACAAATATATATTATTTATAAGATTTCTTTGTTCTCTACAGAAATCAAGTACAAAATATAAAGACTATTTCATTAAAAATAGATGCCCCTTAAAATCAAGATATTTTATTTACTTTTGCCGACCCCTGCTCTAGACCATTATGACATTGTAGTACCAACACTAGTAAAATTGATTAAGTAATTTATATAATTAGATGATTCTCGTGGATATCCATAGTACAAAATAGCTTTACTTTTGTTACATATAGAGATGACAGATATGCCTTATAGACATTTTCATTATAAGAATCAATGTTGATTCTTTCTCCCTTTTTATTTAAAAAATTTAAATTACACACGTGCAGTTTAATGAAAAGAATATGTATTTTTCTTCAAGCATTCAGGTGTACTCGATAAGAATACATTTTTACATCAACTAAACGGACGAAAGTTCGTTGTAATCTTCAATGATAAGTGTGGAATTTTTTTTAATTGATACAATAAATCTGTTCGTCACTGTTTCGGCGCTTCTGTGATAAGATACTCGTATGATGTTCGGAAATTTATTGATACCTTTCTACACTTAATTGCTGTTTTATGACGCTAGAACCGTTCTCTGAATATTTTCAGTATTGTGAGTGTTCGTTACAGATAGAAGATAATCAATTTAATTATACGCTATAAAATATTAATTGATGAATATCAAAACAATATATAAAAGAGTTACGAGTTTTTTTTATTGGATTTATGAATTTTGAATAACCAGAGTGAAAACTTTAGAATGCAGTTGTGATCATAAAATAAAACTCCAGTTCAAAGCTAATATGTTCTAGCCATAACGAGAACACATATAAGTAGACATTGCGAAAAGTTTTTTTATTATTTTGAAAACGTGATTACGATAGTACTTGATACGTTGGAATAGAGGTTTTATCAACTTTACACGGATCTGCAACGCTGCTTTACCCGTAATTTCAAAAACAGAAATGCTATAACCCGAAGAGCTCTCTCCAAGACCTAATCCATCTAAAAGAGGTTTTCCCTGAAATTGTCTAAGGATTGGGAGCATCAAATGCATCGATTGTCTCTCTTTTTATATCAAAAATAGTTTGTCTACAATAAATTTTTATTCTATTGACAAGTAACGGTTTTTAGTAGCGAAGCTTATAATACGGTAATTTATTTACACATTAAAACCCTTTAAATATTATTTTATTATAACAATTTTAAAATTTTCACTAGAATTTATTTAACAACACACAAAATGTATAAAATATTAGCTAGCTATGAACGCGGTTTCGCCCGCATGGAATTCAGTGTGTCACAAAGTTTTCCCGCATAACTCCCTTTTGAGTAAAATTGTTGCTCAGTGGTTTTATAGATAGATAAACATAAAAGCAGTTATTGTGAGTCAAAATAAGAGATAGAGACATGCTCTCATATACTTTTTTTTAGTATTTTTAGTGTATCTCTGCTGGTGTAGGTGGGGCACGCGTCTAAAGGTCCCAGCAGGCGAGTTTTTTTTACAGCTGGGCGACCTTTATAACACAATTTAAAAAAATACCGTAATGAACTATTAATCTAAACCTTCTGGAAGAATTGCACTACCTTTAAGTGAAAACCAGACGCAAATCCGTTCAGTAAATTTTGAGAAAATCGATCATATACAGACATACAGACATACAAGTTTTGGGGATTTTCTTTTATAATAAGTATTGATAGATGTTGTTCTATTCTTACTCATTTTAGACATCCCAAGCCCGACAAAGAAAGACTCATTTTTTGTCAATGTATGAACAAGTTAGGCGGCCTTAACGCAATATCTTTCCTGTAAGCTTGTGATATAAAGCGACGAAATTACATTCATATTCGTGGTATTCTCTTAAAATAGACTTATTGTTCCAGATATGTGCGACTTTATCTTATATGAAATCCTACTCATTCAAAGAGAAAAGAAATAAATCACTTGTCAGACAACTGCCTTACGTCGCCCGATTTCAGAATCCCTTCAAGAAAATAAGCTTTATATAATTTGTTTTATGTTACCTGGAAATTTGATCCAATATTTTTCGATTTAAGCGCATTAACTGGGTTTCGAATAACTTGCTTTAACTCAATTTGATTGTGTAAAATGAATTGAAAAATTGTACTTTTCTTTTAAACGATGACGGCCTTCTATATTTTTCATGGCATTCTAATCTAATTGGTTTACTTCTTACGAATCTTTTTACATATGAGGCCTGATCCTGGTATGAAAATTTTTATGAAGAGGTAAATTAACACAATCGTTAAGTCGAAAGTGTCGCTTTTCTGCCCAAAGTGCCTTGCGCACCTTTCACTTCGAATTATGTATGTGTATCTAACTTAGAAATAAACTCCAGTCATGCGTTAGAGTAATCATAGAGTTAATATACTAAAATTGAGGAGCCATAGGCAGGCTGCTAAGTGAGAGTGTACAAGTAATATGTCAAACACTAATGAAAATATTCCGTAATCAAATTAACTTTAATCCACCAAGAATAAGAGTCTAATCGTTCGTATTGAAACCACCGCTGTTTAAAATGTTGTTTTGACCGAAATAAATTATCAAGAAACTCAATAGTTAATGAGTCTTTTCATAATTGGTAAACATAATTGAAAACAAATCTTCTTAACGAAACGAGTCTTATACGAAGTTGTTTTCAATTTTTAAATTTGAGAATTTTATTTTTTATATCACCAATTTTGCTTTAATTCAAATAAGTTTTAGAAGCCTTACTTTTAAACCGTCAAGGTTGAACGTGTAAATGAAGCTACCACACGTTGGGAATGTTCTTCCCGGTCCTTCGAGCAAGGGAAAATAGGCGGTCAACCTTTTAAATATTTACAACTAGGTTTTGCCCGCGGCTTCGCTCGCGTGGAATTTGGTCTGCCACATTTAGTTTCGTAGCAAATCATTTTAGGTTTAATTTTTTTTACTTTATATTAAAAAATATACTTTATTTAGTTACTCCTACTTCCAAAATTTCAGATGTCTAACTTAAAAACAAAAGGATTCCATACAATCTTCGCGCCCCGCGCATATTAGGCACTCTATGGCGCTCCATTCAAGTCATATATAAGTAATATCGTGATAACTTTTAAACTATTCGGCCAAATTACTTAGTGTAAAAGACAAAGTTTATCGACATGATACTGAAAGTGACAAATGTATTGATTTTTATAAGAGTATGATAAAAATACTAAAATATGCATTATAAAATAGTATCTAATTTAATTAACTATATGATACACAATTTTGGGCATAGTAGCTTCCACATAAAACGTAGATATATGCTGTCGCGGACCTTAATTTTGAACTTTTTAAGACAAACAATACTACGGTACATCATCTTTGTGTAATTCCAATGTTTTAGACAGCGTATGCCAAGATAGCTCTCAGAGGCCAGATATTTCCGACTTTATTGACATGTATCGTTATATTACATAAAATCATTACAAATTGTAGCCTATATGTTATTCTGATGTATAACCTATATAACTGTAAAGTTTCATCCAAATCCGTCCAGTAGTTTTTCGTGAAAGAGTAATAAACATCCATCCATACTCACAAACTTTCGCATTTATATTATTAGTTGGATTTATAATATTAGTAGGATTAGTAGGACTAGTAGGATTTACATTATTAAACCGCTGTATTGTATGAAACTGAAGGATTTCAAATCTAAGCATTTTTATCATTCAAATAATCTTCTATTGAGGCCGTAAGATCCAGACTAGCCTAACTTCTTAAACAAAAAAGATACAGTCTTAAGGAAAAACAATTAGCCCTGATTTAAAATAATTGCAACTTTAGCAAATTAATATCTTTCATAAATATTTTCTGTCTTAATCTCTTTTTATATAATATTCTTTTTGTTTAAGTGATTTCCTAACCCTATCTTATGCATTAATTAAATAAAACTTAGTATTGAAAAACTGTCAGTTAGGCCACTTTGGCTCTCATGGCCTCGATTGTATAAGTATAAGTATATTTCTTACACTTTAATTTAAACATTCCTGTGGACAAGTCTAATATCGATTGAGGATCTTTATTATATAATCCGAATTCTGTACGCTATATAAATATTATAATTCTGAAATTGTAAATTGCGAACTCACTGTAAAATATATTATCAAGTCGCCATTTTAACTCAGAACAATAAAATAAAACTCTCAATAAAACAAACTACACCGTAAGTCAGATATTATTTCAGTCCGCGTGTTCACCTTCTCACTACAATATAATAAACCGACACCAACCCACAACATAAAAGATCTTATACACATAAATATTAAAGATAAGTATCATTGTTGTATTTCAAATTCCAAATGTTCGTCCAGGCCATTTCGGGATTACTTTTACGAGATTATTTATTTATTATAATTAAAACAGATACCGTCTCAGCGTTGATGCGACGCTTAAATCTTTAAGGTTTTCTTAAGATTACTTTGTGACCGCTCGCGTTGTGGCACAAGACGTAAGATTTTGGCCTTTTCGCTTTGCAAGCCAAGTTTTTGCCAAGCTTGTGCTGTCCTGGATATTTAAAGGAAAGAAGTTTTGCCAGCCACAGTCGTATCTAGCAAGTTTCTCCAAATCCATTATTAAGGCCATTATCATGTAATAAATATTTGATTTTTTGTCCTTGGGTAAAAGTTCCTTACGTCCGGTGTCACTGACGTTTTGAAAAACCTATTGAAATTAACAAATTTGAAAAATCCCAAAGCTTTGCTTTTTTGTTGTGGACTCAATCTTCTGGTGATGTCTCGGTTATGGGCGAAATTATTGTCAGAATTATGATAGTGAATGTGTGCAGTGTTGTGTGTGATAAAAGTTTGTAGTGCGGTTTTTGAGAATCCTACATTTAATTGTAATTAATTTATTATGTTATATAATGAATAGTTGTTATGACTTAATGTTTGAAAAGGGATGGTAAACTACATTAGCGTTACGTATATTTTCATTATTCCTTTTATAATTTTCTAGCTGTGCCAGCAACGGCTTCGCCCGCGTGGCATTCAGTGATTTACGAAACATTTGCCGAATTTTCGAAATTTTGAACATAAAAGTAGTTATTGTTAGTTAACCGTGAGAGATAGAGACATGCTTTCGCTGACTTTTTTGTAGTATTTTTATAGATCTATAATTCTCTAGTACATTACTTTAGGGCATCTCTGCTGGTTTACGCAACGCACGCGACTTTAGCTCCCAGCAAGCAAGTTTTTTATCATCTGCGCGATCTCTTCAACAAAATTAACATAATATCGATATGTATTATGTACCTAAACCATCCGAAAGTATTGCACTATGTTTTGGTGAAAACCGTAGAAAAATACGTTCAGTAGATTTCGAGAAAATCGATTACATACAGACAGACAGCTTTTTGGGACCTTGTTTTTAATAAGTATAGATATTATTATATTTTAAAGCAGAAGATGTCGTAGTTAACTGCATTCAACTTTCTATTATTGAAACCCAACATGAATAATTGTTAGATTCTCTTTGTAAAAAAAATAAAGAAATCATGTTCGCTGATACTCTACACCATTCCCAGAACTACCGCAAGACATCCCATTTATAGTTCGCTAATCCCAGCCGTCAGGGATAACCTGGAGCACTTGATCCCTGTATAGATGTACGTTTTTAGAGTCACCCGGACTTCCTTAATTAGTTTAGGGTTGATCGTAAACTTTCTTGTTAAACTTTGCTCGTCACTCGTGTTGCGTAAGAATGAATAAAATATTAAGAATACTTTGCTCGTTATATACATACATGTTCCCGAATTTACATTGTAAATTTTTAGTAAGGTAGTAGGTACATACATATTTTGAGTCAGATACACTTTTTGTAAACAAAAAATCTATTACAAAATTATTAAAACTATTTATTTAACAAAAAAATTCTGAATCTTTAAATCAGAATGTTAAGATAAAAAAATCATTTGAAAAGTTATATACCTCAGATTATAACTTTCGCGATGTTAAATAATATTACCACCAATGGTCCTTTAGTTGCCTGTATAAGTTAAGTTTACTTTATTTAGAGTCCATTTTCAATTTGAGTAGTTGGAAAGGAAGGACTAATCATCATTCTCCTGCCCTTATCCTAATCTAAGTGGGGTCGGCACAACGTGTTACAAACATGTTGTCACATGATTTGGCTACTTTTTTACGACCGCCCGCCTGCCTGACGTCCACTTACCTTAGTCGCCTTTTACGACACCTCGGTAAGAAATGTGGTCTATTCCAATAAGCCGGATACCACACGGCAAAAGGAAGGACTAATATGAATGCTAAATAATTTTTTTATTGCATATTACTTTGTTATCAATTAAAAATAATATATGTTCGGGCAATTCGCCTTTAATTATGATTATTTTATTTATTATTATTTCATATATTTATTTTTTTAATAATCTCTAAATTTATATATACAACAAAAATAAACAAGTTATGTTAACCCCAAATTGCTTACACGCTAGTACTATACAAATCATCCCCATGATCTGGGGTTTGATTTCCTAAATCGGAACTAATACGTAATTATTATGATGAGTAGGTTTTTTAAGTATAACATAAAGTTTATATTTCTTTTGCCACTGGTTCATTCGGAATCACAAAAAATCTGTACTAAAAATACATCGAATAAGACATTTTTCTTAATGAAGTTGTCGGTCGGAAGTAAGTAATGACAGTGGGTCTCGGGTCATTAGTGGCACAACACTCTAGCATGATAAGATAAGCTAAAATTTCGGCCCCTTTGTTCTTATCGGTACGTCAAAATATTTTATGTCCCGCGATTACTGAGCCGTACAGAATGGGGTACTAAAGTTAAGACTAATTATTATTTCGGTGGGAGTTCTTCTATGTTTGTTACTTATTGTAGAGAGGCTTAAAAATTTTAAAAATAACTTTGAAAAAAGGATAAAGCATTAAGCGTATTATTCTTGGTAAAATAATTTATGCTGAGAAACATTGTTCTTTATATCATGAATATTGTAGTTTTCGTTTTATGATTATTGTTTGGGAATCCTACAAACATCCATTATTAATTTTAGAAGCTGTTTTAAAGCTTTTGTTTGAGTAAATATCTATTGTACTCACTGGATATTCTCCTCCTTGTCGTTTTCCTCAATTCTAAGAGTCGTGACCCTCACGGATCACTTTGCTGCGGACTATTTTGCGCCCACAGGGTCTAATCTCAGCTACGTGAATGGCCTCGTAAAAATATAATAAATAAGAGAAGTTCATTGTTTCGTAAATAAAAGATAACGATTTATCACTATTCGAATACAATATTTCAAGATAGACAAAGCCCAGTATTCGAAGTCTTTAAATATGTATAAAAATCGATAATCAAAATTCGGATTGATTGTAATCATATTGTAATAAACCAACCAATTCGAAGAAAACACCTTCTCAGCGGATACTAAATATAAAGCATAAATTTAAAAACACTTAAATAATGTAACTTAAAAAAAAAGATTTAAACATTATTGTAAAAATTGTACAAGATCTATAAAACTTTTTATATGTAATAACAATTATAAAGAGTCATAAATATGTCATGATTTAATAGTGTTTGTGTAAGTTATATATGTACATAACTTATATTTTATATATGTATATAACTTATAACTTTATTTATAGTTATTGTTCGATTCCCGCCGAGGGCCAACATTTTCTTTAAACAAATTGTTGGTTCTTCGAGCTTGGGTGTGTATTTGTATTTAAGTATGTATTTAAACTTATATATGTAGTATATCTACCAGTTGTCCGTCACCCATAACACAAGTATTAAGTTACTTACTTTGGGGACGGACGACCATGTGTGTAAATGTCCCATATATTCATTTATTTCTTTCTTTATTACGATAAATGTTCATAGTAATTTTATTTGTAGCTGTACCGTCTATAACTACAGAGTTATAATCGGCGGGGAGACAATTGAGATAATTATATTGACATAACAAGAGATAGATAAAAGATAAGCCAAGTTTTTTTTGAAATTTGGGGATGTAAAATCAAATCAAAAATCAAAAATTAAAATCAAGTTAGTACGACTTGGCGAAAAAAGTTTTACACACAAATTCATAAAAAAATACATTTTTGCTAAAGTTTTGAGCGAGGTATTTATTTATGACCCAAAAGGTAAAAAAGTTGGATCGAATCACGTCATCCGTCAGTTTATCACACGAGAATGCATGGATATTTTTTTTAACTTGACCACAAAAAAGCCTGTGGCAGCGTTGGTTTTTAAAAGAAATCATACGTCAATGGCCCTTAATTTTGATTGACATGACAGGAAAATGTGCATGTTTATGGATTATCAACAAATTGAAATTGTCGTTACTTACGCGTGTTTCGTAAAATACTTGTCGGTATTAAGTTACCTCATTCGCGATTGTAAAGTGGTAACAAAATACATAATTCACTATGTTATTTTAGTAATTTTTTAAAAAGATTTTGTCGTTGTGGTATTAAATATTATACTATTTATATATATAAAAAGTAAAGTAGCGGCCTGTTACAATCCCACTGCTGGAAATAGGCCTCCTCTCTCCGTTTCTGGAGAGAAGGGTTGGAGCTAAGACTTACCACGCTGCTTCAATGCGGATTGGTACGTTACACATATCAAAAGAATTCTCTAGAGATGTGCAGCTTTCCTCACGATGTTTTCCTTCACCGAAAAGCGTGTGATAAATCGCAATTATCAATTAAACACATGACTTTTAATAGAAAAACTCATTGGTGCCTACCCGGGTTTGAACTCGTGTTCCCCTCGAAAGATTCGCACGGTCTCACCGCTGGGCTATCACAGCTCTATTTATATATAAATTCAAATGTAACTTTTATTAATTTATATCTCTTGTACATAGTATCGGTATTCGCTTCGCGCACCAAACGTTTAAATACTCGTAAATTACCATGTAGAGTACCATTTCGATTTCACATACCAGCCATTCTTTAGGTTCTATCAGGCATCATAATGTGAGAGAGTGGTAAAGTATATGGATATTCACAAGATTTTATAGTAAGTTACGACTATTATAGACAGGAAATATAGAAGCTTTGACGGGGTAAAAGTTCTTAAGAATCTTAGAGGTTCGGCAATGGCATAGCTAGAGCTATGAAGGTCACCAAAGGCACTGGGCAAAATATTAATTAGAGCCCCAACTTAACTAATAAATATCATCTGTTTCGTATTCTTCATGTTCCGGATTCGAAGTATTGTAAGGTAAAGGGGGGCCAGCAAGTTCAGACACTGAGCTAAAGGGCCCTGGAGCACTGCCCCGTCTAGCCATCCGGTAGCTACGCCACTAACGGCAGAAATTACGGCAGTAAAATAGCTAGTTGACAGTATCTGAAAACCCGACATCGAACAACCTGAAGCGTTATATGTTCAGTACTAAAAATACTATGATAATTTTACTTAAACAATGTATTTACAGTAAATTAAAAGCAAGTCAAATAGTCAATAGTCTAAATTAAATAAAATTTAATGTAAAAATACTGTAAATATATGGTTGAAAAGACTTAATTATCTAAAACAGAGGAATTAATCACCGGAGTAACTTAATAAGCTAGACACGAAAGACATAATAATAACTTTTACGCACGCGTAGGCACACACACACACGCACACACACACGCACACACACACACACACGCACACACACACACGCCCACATCCACACATTGTAGAAGTTATCACTATATAAAACTGTTATAGATTTAAAAATGTATCCTAGGAAGGCGATAGTGTTCGTGGTACAGGTTATCCTAGTGCCAGCGCCAAAACACTCCTTTTAATTAAAACTGAACTTATATATATTGTTATAAAAGGAGTAAAAACATTGTTATAGCTCAAGAGATAAGGCATTTATTATTTATAAATAAATTTATAAATAGTAAATGCCTGTGCTTCATTTCATTTTAACTTTGATGCTAAACATGTGTACGAAATATATAGATGACAGAAACATGTATAACAGTGTAAACAGTACGCACAATCTCTCCCATTACACTGACAGCAAATAACGTATCAATGTTACAACGCTTAGATTTCACGCCCATTTCGTGTTAATTTATGCGAATAAGCGAGAAGGCGACAGTATTGCAAAATTCATAGAAATTAACGATATCCCGATTTGATTTTAGGGCTTAAAGGATTTCTGTGATACCCGTATGATTGTTGACTTTAACGTCCTTTAGGTTTTATTATTGTTCGGTTTACAGCTGAGACCAAGTGTACTCTATAGATGTCATTAAATCAACTTCCTTCAAATACCATGCGTAATAAGCAAATTCGTTATCATTTAACTCAAAATTAATAGGTCTTGTTAACAATCTTGGCATAGATGTTTGGTAGCTGGCTGTTAACGATTGGAATTTCTGATGTAGATATTTTATATAGATGCTAACCCTTGAAGTATAGTAAAGTAAAAAAAAGTAAAGTAACGGCCTGTTACTATGTCCCCTGCTGAGCTAAGGCCTCCTCTCTCCGTTTTTGGGAAGAATGATTGGAGCTAAGATCTACCACGCTGCTCCAATACGGATTGGTAGGTTACACATATTCCTAGAATTCTCTAGAGATATGCAGGTTTCCTCACAATGTTTTCCTTCACCGAAAAGCGTGTGATAAATTGCAATTATCAATTAGACAAGTTTTAATTGAAAAACTCAGTGGTGCCTGCCCGGGTTTTGAACCCATGATCGTCTTTAGAGAGTCGCATGGTGTTATCGCTAGACTATCACAGCTTGCGTAAAGTAGTTGCGTTGAAGTATAGAGTATATATTAGAGCTGTGATTGCCCAGCGACGAGACCGTGCGACTCTTTCGAGGGGAACACTAGTTCAAGCCCGGGCAGGCATCAATGAGTTTTTCTATTAAAACTCATGTGTCTAATTGATAATTGCAATTTATCACACGCTTTTCGGTGAGAGAAAACATCGTGAGGAAACCTGCATATCTTTAGAGAATTTTGGAGATATGTGTAACCTAACAATCCGCATTGGAGCAGCGTGGTAGGTCTTAGCTCCAACCCTTCTCTCTAGAAACAGAGAGAGGAGGCCTATTCACAGCAGTGGGATTGTAACAGGCCGCTACTTTACATTTATAGAGTCTATTTTAAATTATAATGCTTATTAAGCAGATTAACAAATCAATACCCATTAAAGTAAAGCTAACTGTTTTTGTTTTTGTTTTAATTTCCATATACTGATAATGTTGTGGTTTTAATGTCGTAAGACTATTGCCAGCTTATAGCAATATTATTCTAACTGGCCATTGGGTTGCCCTTACTTTGATGTCACGTTGATCCCTCAGTAGTCACAGACGAGCATTTTCATTATATGTTTTGAGATATAAGCTTATAGCGGTAATGTTACATTCGCCATTAAAAAAAAAAACTTATTATTCTCCTGTGTTATTTTATTCTAACACTGTCTGTCTGCAATTTTCTCGTGTTGACTTCTTCTTTGCTATGATCCGCGATACAGTAAATAGAAAATATTTATATATAGTGTTAAATTAAATAGGAGCTAGACTCCACGACAAAATCGCAAAACCGCAAAATCGCGATTTTGTTGTGGAGTCTATCTCCTGATGATGCTTCGGTTGCGGGGCGAAACGATTGTTAAGTTTGTGAAGTGAACGTGTGTAGTGCTTGTGTATTGTGGTGGAAGTGGTGGAGGTTTGTGCATGTGTTTTTACGAATCCTGCACGTATCGGGTATGAAAATATGGATAGTCCACTATACATTTAACACTGTATATATTTTCTATTTACTGTATCGCGGATTATAGCAAAATAATTTTATTAAATCTTTTGTCTTTCGATATATTTTATCGTGTTCGTGTAGGAAAAGCGTTTCTTTTGTTCTACATGTAAAGAATTCTACATATAAGTTTAAACTTCTACTAAAACCTTTTATTTATTTAATGTTTTATATCTTATATTTTAAAGCATTAAAGAAAGTGAATATAGATATTATCTAGTCAGGCGCGTTCCATCTTAGAATGCAAAAAGTCGTACAAACCTATAAACTACTATTATGAAACCTTATTGTATCAATAAAATTTAATTATCAACATAAGGGTTGGTCATAAATGAGCGTGGGTTTAAGATTTATTAATCCAATGCTGTGTAAAGAACTAATCATTTTCCAAATACCTAACATATAGGTAGATTTAAATTACTTGAAAGCAATAAAATAAGTTTTATTTATAGAATTAGGCACTACTTTTTTCATCTTTCAGGAGTTTCATATAAAAAAGTACATATAAAATTGAAATATACTCCACGACAAAATCGCAAAATCGGGTAGTGCATGAGTTTTGACAAAGTCTGCTTGTATTAGGTATGAGAACGGATACTACACTCTTCATTTAGCATAACATATATATTTTTTATCCCGGACTATAGCAACAAAAGTACTGAAAATATTAATTTTCAGTACTTTTGTACAGTATATCCAAGAATCTCTTGTTCCATACTCCAATAGACGTAACTTAACTGTAATGAATATATTCATTTCCAAGCTAACTCCTTTTGTCGCGAGATCAAAGCAACGTAGTAGGTTAAAGCTTGTATAATATTACATATCGCGACACTTAAATTAACATCAGCTTTCAAGGCAACATTAGTTTGGTTCATTCGCAAGCATTACTATAACTGTACTTAATAGTTAATTGTTGTAGTTGATTTTTTTTCTTCTAAAAATTTCTTCCCATATTATTTGGCGAATTATGTGCATTTGAGAAGTATTTTTTTGATTGATAAGCGGAATCCTCTTAATTGTTTCGGATAGAAAATTGATTTTCTATCTAGAAAATAGATAGAAGATTTATTTCTATTCTAAATTAAATCGAAAAGAGTGTATTCACCTTCGTATATTCTTATAAACTATATCATCATTCTCCCGCCCTTATCCCACTCTAAGTGGGGTCGGCAGAACATGTTGCTAACATGCTGTCATATGATTTGGCTACGTATTTTACGACCGGTCGCCTGCCTGACGTCAACTTACCTTAGTCGCCTTTTACGACACCTCGGTAAGAAATGAGCGTGGTCTATTCTATGCAGCCGTGTACCAGACGGCATTTACCTTACTCGCCTTTTACGACACCTCGGTTAGAAAAGAGGGTGGTCTATTCTATTCTGCCGGATACCAAACGGCTTATTCTTATAAACTATAGTAGTTAAAAATAATCTATTAGATTATAGAAGCAACAATATACTTATACAACAATACAATTTTTATTAAAGCAGAAAAGATTTTAACTGGTAACCAACGAATCCAAAAGATTTTTAAAATCTCATTAAGTTAAAAAATAACATGTATGTATGTAATGAAAAATGACTTCACATAAAAGCAATTAGATTTACGAAATAATGTTCATAACGTGGATAAGATTCGTTAACATAGGGGGCACAGGCTAATCATCTAAAACATCGCAATTGCTACCAATTTGCCACGCCTGTACAACGGCACAGTTCGCAAACTCATGTCGGACCCTCCTCAGAGATGGATCGACACTTGTTACTGTCACGAGGTTCCGGTGCATCTTCTGTTGATCACAGCCTCCCCTCGACGCTAATGAACCAATCGCTTCATTGTTCGATTTAAGAGAAGTTGTTGCTAAAATAAAGATCAGGCGAACAAAATATATTTATATAGTTATTTATGCGCAGGAAGTATGTATTTAAGTTTTATTTCATTTTAAAGATGAATTGTGCTCATATAGATTAATAAAAAAAGATCATCATCATCATCCTCCTGCCTTTATCTCAACCTTAAGTGGGGTTGGCACAACATCTTATAATACATGTTGTAACATGATTTGGCTACGTATTTTACGACCGGTCGCCTGCCTGAGGTCAACTTACCTTACTCGCCTTTTACGACACCTCAGTAATAAATGAGGGTGGTCTATTCTACAAGGCCGGATACAAGAAAACCATTTCATTTATTAATTAAAATTTGGCAACAAAAAGGCGCAAACATCGCATAACTTAAACTCGTAAATGAATAACGTAATAATAAAGTCCCTTTACTGATACCGTAATAAGTAGTGCATGTGATGAGAAAGACCTTAAAATAAGAGTTTACGAAGCGAAAATGGGGAACACTTAAACTAAGGTGAGTCCAAGTTGATACACTGATGTGAATGAAATTTATATGGATTTGTGACAAGAGGAAGGCCCAAAAAGAGATCGTTGAATTGTGTAAAGTATGACATATATACAAAAGGAGAAGCGCCGAAAAGAGAAAAGCATGTTTTGGGATAAGGGCAGGAAATTTTAAACTTTCGCGATTCTTTAATTATTATATAAATAAATATTATAAACCTTGTATAAAGGTAATTCTATTTTGTCGCGATATGACCCGCTTATTTATATATTAAAAGGGCAGGAGAATGATGACTTTTAATAAATAGAATTCAAAATTTAAATATAATCACTAAATATTTGCCTTTTTATTGTATATTCATTTTTTATAGAACACGAAATGTTTTCTATAGAGACAGAATTTAATGTTAACTAGTAAAAATATTAACATTTTTACACTTTCCTCCATTACATGCTTCTCGCGTAATATAAGCATGTAATTCCTTAAGGACCATTAAAACATTAACTGAAGTACGCTTAAGGTTGAAACATTTTAACATGCCTTACTTTCAGTTTTTTGTTATTACACAAAATCGAAAGAATATTTATACTTATTACATTTACAATTATTTACGAGGCATTTCTATAACTAAACATATAGTATGGAGAATATGCGCAGCTACGGATGGACCAAGCTACAATACTAAAATATATTTATATATTTTAAAGAATTATCTCTAGAAATAATTACATAGAATTAACTTACTACCAGGTTTTAAAAAATATTATAAATTTGCACCTGCATTGAACTATAAAATTTGATAACTCATAATGTTTGAGATTAGAAGTTACTTTGCAGAATTACAAAGTACAAAAATAATGAAATAATTATTTCGTTTTTATCCAAACAAATTCCTTCTTTACTTTTGTTACTTCTATCCCATTTAATTAGTCTATCCAATAAATTCACAATGGACTTCCGCGTCTAATCGATTCACTCTTTAATGCCATGTCAAGTCTATAAAATTTAATTAGCCACCTGAACGATAACAAAAGGAGTAAAAGGAATAAACCTTCTCTTTAAATAGGCGTTATAAAAGAAATATACGGAAATGGTAATAGACCGTGCATCCTTATCGGTAAGTCATTTTGTTACATTTGTAGAGGTTTTTTTTTCATTTCTACTTACTTCCTTTTCTAATAACATTCATCATAGATTTACACGGGGTCTGAATTTACATGCATATTATAAAACAGTCCTTAAAAGCTGTCTGTATGTATGTCTCAGAATATACTGAACGGATTTTTGTATTTTTAAAAGATGTAATTCTTGTGGAAGGTTTGGTTTAATAGTATATTACGGTTTTATGTAAATAGATTGAAATACATATTTGTGACACTTTGATTTCAACCTTAATCCGTATAGAAAAGACTGGTTAAAAAAGATAATTAAAAAGAATCACGAAACAAAAGTAATAATTAAATTATTTTGCAAAAGTATTAATAAAATTATTTTGCTATAATCCGCGATACAGTAAATAGAAAATAAATATAGTGTTAAATATATATTGGACTATCCGTTTTTTTCATACCCGATACATACAGGATTCGTAAATTCTATTAATTATTTAGAAATTATTTTGCTATGATCCGGATCTTAGCAAAATAATGTTATTATTACTTTTGTATGGATCTTCGCAAAGAAACAACTAATTCTATAAATTATTTGAATGTACAAACGATTTAAACACATATTAATAGAATGATTGTTTCCAATTTTTCGTAAATAATCGTAGTCATGAGTCCTTATTGTAGTTACCCCATAATTTATTTCGTGGTAGTCGTAAATGACGCGTAGAGAGCAATTTGGCAACTGCTTCTATTCCATTTTAGTACAAGACGATAGCGGTATCCCGAAAATATTATTGGATGGGCATAATGTTAAATTAAACGAACCGTTTTCTATCTGTTCAGGTCGTTTTATTTTTATAACTTTATATTGGAATTCTTTACGCCATTGTTAAAAAAATATATATGTAGGTATATGAAAATTTACAAGACTGCAAATATTTTATGTTAAATACAAAAAAAACATTAATAGAATTAAAAACATTAATAGTCGTTTATAGAATTAGGCGTTACTTTGCGGAGATCCATAATACAAAAGTAATAGGAAAATTATTTTGATATAAATATGCTATAAAGTAAGTACGTTTATACCTTGAACATGCAGCATTCGTTAAAACACTAGCACAAACCTCCACCACTGCCACGACAATATACAAGCACTACACACGTTCACTATAACAAACTCACTCGAAACATCATCAGACTCCACGACAAAACTGCACAATATCCATAATACAAAATTACTGTAAGAATCGCAAAGCAGAAAAGGCATTGCGATTTTGGCTTTGTTTGCGATATTACGTTATGACAAATGCTATGTAAATTTTTGAATGATTTATAGAAGCAGGCGTTACTTTGCAGAATTCCATATTACAGCAATATAACAGAACTAACTACTTTGCTATAATCCGCACGGGTTAAGTGAATGCATGCAAAGCCAATGTGTATGAAGCAGGCAAAATCTATGCACCTTATACATGCAGGACAAGCCACCACATGCACCCCAAGGCGCAATTCACCAGCAACAACGCACACAAAAGCAGCACACACACCCACCACCACAATTTCGACGATCGTTTCGCCCCGAAACCGAAGCATCATCAGGAGGATAGGCTCCACGACAAAAATCCTAATGCGCCGCGCTACCCATACAAGCAGTCTTAAATAGTTCAACTTCCACCAATACCCTCCCCTCCGAACACATGTAGCAAAACGGAATTAGATACATTTACTTGCTCGTTAATTAAGTGACCATTGTTATTTTTTATTATCTCAAGTTGCTCTAACGTATTGAGTAGGAGTCCCTTATCACAAGTGTGGAGAATATGAAGTATATGAATAGTCAGATAATATAATAATATTATAAAGCCAGTCTGACTTACTTTGGAAAATTAACAGATCGAGTGGCAAATATATTAAAATCAAAATCGGGTGCTAAACTCTCTTTTAAAATAGATAGAAATTTAAAATAAAATAGATTGTCCTGAGTGCAACGGTACATATGTAGGTCAGACTGGCCGAAGTTTTGCGGTTCGATTCCGGGAACATATGGCTGCGTTTAGGAATAATAAACCACAAAATTCTAATTTTGCAAAACATTTGCTGGACAGCGGTCATAAAGTGCCTAATGACCATTCATTTTATATTCTCCACACTTGTGATAAGGGACTCCGACTCAATACGTTAGAGCAACTTGAGATAATAAAAAATAACAATGGTCACTTAATTACCGAGCAAGTAAATGTATCTAATTCCGTTTTGCTACATGTGTTCGGAGGGAAGGGGAATTGGTGGGAGTTGAACTATTTAAGACTGCTTGTATGGGTAGCGCGGCGCATTACGATTTTTGTCGTGGAGCCTATCCTCCTGATGATGCTTCGGTTTCGGGGCGAAACGATCGTCGAGATTGTGGTGGTGGGTGTGTGTTGCTTTTGTGTTCGTTGTTGCTGGTGAATTGCGCCTTGGGGTGCATGTGGTGGCTTGTCCTGCATGTATAAGGTGCGTAGATTTTGCCTGCTTCATACACTTTGGCTTTGCATGCATTCACTTAACCCGTGCGGATTATAGCAAAGTAGTTAGTTCTGTTATATTGCTTGCTATATAAATTACCTGCTTAAAGTAAAAATTATATTGGAGATAAAAAATGAGTAAGGAAAATTTGAGCTATTTTAAGTATCGTATTTACTATGTATCGTATATATCGTAGTTTATTATTTATGTTCAAAATATACTTCCAATTCCCATAGTAAGCAACTTCGACAACTATATTATAAGTTCTCACAAATCTTCAACACCAACTACTATCGTACAAGAGAATTGGCCCAATAAAACAATTACCGCAAAGTTTATCCATTGCCATATATCCCAGCTTAAGTTGGTGACTGGATTCGGCTGTACACTCGCAAAACAACTCGAGGAGATTTGGCATGGCTTACGCTGACTTTGGTTTGGCGGCACAATCAAGGACGCAAGCGAATAGCGAATGCTGCCAAGTTATTCTTGCGCAAATTCGGTAAGAGCACCGAATTAGGCCAAATGTTTCTCATATACGATAGACGGAACAATTTATTATTCATCAGCGTAAAGACTTGTCTAGACATGATAGTTATTGTAACAAGTATTTATCTTTATTAGTTCCAAAAATATATTGGAATATGACAATTTAATTACATAGATATATATAAGCTGTGATAGCCAAGCGGTGAGATCGTGCGACTCTCTAGAGGCGACATAGGTTCAAACCCCGGGGCAGGCACCAATGAGTTTTTCTATTAAAAACTTATGTGTCTAATTGATAATTGCAATTTATCACACGCTTTTCGGTGAAGGAAAACATCGTGAGGAAACAAACCTACATATCTCTAGAGAATTCTAGGGATATGTGTAACCTACCAATCCGCATTGGAGCAGCGTGGTAGGTCCTAGCTGCAATCCTTCTCTCCAAAAATGAAGAAAGGAGGCCTTAGCCCAGCAGTGGGCATAATAACAGGTTGTCACTTTACTTTTCTTTACTTATATAACGAGGTGTCGTAAAAGGCGACTAAGGTAAGTCGAATCGCTTTGTGGTATCCGGCTGAGTAGAATAGACCATCCTCATTTCTTACCGAGGTGTCGTAAAAGGCGACTAAGGTAAGTTGACGGCAGGCGGCCCGTCGCAAAATACGCAAAATCATGTGACAACATGTTTTACAACATGTTATTCCACTTAGTGGGATAAGGGTAGGAGGATAATGAACCTAAAATGAATTAAGTTTTTAATATCATTCACAGCAGAGTTAAAATATGAAACTATTGTTTTAATTTTATTTTAATTTGTTTATATTGTTTTACATTATAGTTAAATGGATTTACATTAAAGTTTAATGGACACATTTGAAGATGAAAGCATTTCAATCTTTGTAGGTAAGCTATATTTTTATGACGGTATAAAATAATTTTATACAGCTAAGATGAAGTTGCAGCTATTAGATGTAATTGCTGTCTAAAAATGTATAGTCATCATGTAGTCGAAGGCCATTGCGTTAATAAATAATGTTAATACTTACAAGACTGGTAAGTTCTACCTATCATGAGCTTTTTGCACTCATGTTCATAAGAAATAGAGGGTTTCCGCGCACTGCATTATTACTTCATTTGTATTCAAAATAAAATACTGTGATCATTGTAGTAGTTTTTTTAATGGGTTAGTTTTAATTTAAGTTTCTCATGGATTCGTTTTCCTATATTTTGAATTCGGATATTTTTTTATTGGATTTACTTTGCTGTGATAAAGTTGTAATAGCTCAGCAGTGAGATCATTCGACGGGAGATGTTTCTATGAAGTCACGACTTTAAACCCCGGGAAGTAAGTTTTTCTATAAAAACTTACGTCTCTAATTGATAATTGCAATTCATCACACGCTTTTGGAAACTTGAAAATATCGTGAAGAAACTTGTATGTCGATAGAGAATTCTGGGGAGATGTTTAACCTATCAATCTGCATTGGAGCATCGTGGTGGGTTTAAGCTCTAAAACTTCTCTCCAAAACAGAGAGCCTATCCCCATGGAGATAGATACAGACCCGGTGCTCTACTTTACTTTTTAATGGGTTAATTTTAACATGAGTATTTTTAGTCATGGATTCGTTTTCCTATAATTTGAATTAGATTTTTTTAAATTCTATTTCTTTGGAAACAAGTACATTCCATTGTCATTTATTATTACCGCTGAATTATACTTTATATTTACATTAGCCTATAATAAAATTTACCTGTAGTGTAAAAAGTACCTTTTATAATAAATATTAAATGTATCCAGTTACCTGTAGAAATGGAGTTTTATTTTCACCAGACGCGTAACCCTGAGTTATTTAAACGGACTATTGCCCGCTGTTAAAGTTGTAATTGTAAATGCAAGTTTTAAATTTCTGTTCTTAACTCTTTCATTTTGAATTTTATTCCAGTTAAGTAATTTATGACTTAAAAGTGTAATTATATTTAAAAATTTGGGATAATTTTATTTTACGGTTAATTTTATTTATCATTTTATAACAACAATACTTTAAACGTTAAATGATTTATAGAAGCAGGCGTTACTTTGCGGAATTCCATATTACAAGCAATATAACAAAACTAACTACTTTGCTATAATCCGCACGGGTTAAGCGAATGCATGCAAAGCCAATGTGTATGAAGCAGGCAAAATCTACGCACCTTATACATGCAGGACAAGCCACCACATGCACCCCAAGGCGCAATTCACCAGCAACAACGCACACAAAAGCAGCACACACACCCACCACCACAATCTCGACGATCGTTTCGCCCCGAAACCGAAGCATCATCTGGAGGATAGGCTCCACGACAAAAATCGTAATGCGCCGCGCTACCCATACAAGCAGTCTTAAATAGTTCAACTCCCATCAATACTCTCCCCTCCGAACACATGTAGCAAAACGGAATTAGATACATTTACTTGCTCGTTAATTAAGTGACCATTGTTATTTTTTATTATCTCAAGTTGCTCTAACGTATTAAGTCGGAGTCCCTTATCACAAGTGTGGACACGGTTAAAAACATAATTAAAAATAAACACAAGTCGCAAGTCGCTAAACTTTTGTATGCGGTACCATCTTTTAATAAAACTAATTATAAAGCCAGTCTGACTTACTTTGGAAAATTAACAGATCGAGTGGCAAATATATTTAAATCAAAATCAGGTACTAAACTTTCTTTTAAAACTAACCAATCGCTTCGTAATTTGTTGAGTAAAAATAAAGATATATTAGATAAGGGTAAAAAATCCGGGGTTTATAAAATAGATTGTCCTGAGGGCAACGGTACATATGTAGGTCAGACTGGCCGAAGTATGCGGTTCGATTCCGGAAACATACGCAGCCAGCGTTTAGAAATAATAAACCACAAAATTCTAATTTTGCAAAACATTTGCTGGAAAGCGGTCATAAAGTGCCTAATGACCATTCATTTCATATTCTCCACACTTGTGATAAGGGACTCCGACTTAATACGTTAGAGCAACTTGAGATAATAAAAAATAACAATGGTCACTTAATTAACGAGCAAGTAAATGTATCTAATTCCGTTTTGCTGCATGTGTTCGGAGGGGAGGGTATTGGTGGGAGTTGAACTATTTAAGACTGCTTGTATGGGTAGCGCGGTGCATTACGATTTTTGTCGTGGAGTTTATCCTCCTGATGATGCTTCGGTTTCGGGGCGAAACGATCGTCGAGATTGTGGTGGTGGGTGTGTGTGCTGCTTTTGTGTGCGTTGTTGCTGGTGAATTGCGCCTTGGGGTGCATGTGGTGGCTTGTCCTGCATGTATAAGGTGCGTAGATTTTGCCTGCTTCATACACATTGGCTTTGCATGTATTCGCTTAACCCGTGCGGATTATAGCAAAGTAGTTAGTTCTGTTATATTACTTTAAACGTTTCATAACTTAGATAGACTATGAGACACGCATCTCAAAAAGTCATGGAATACAAGTGGGATAAAGGCGTTACAATATCTGCCTGGGAAACAGATTTTCAAAAATGGATGATAATGATGAGAATCTTTAGATAGCTTACAGATTCTTTATTTTATTGCTTCTTCTTCTTTGTGAACACGTGGATGATCACTGCTGAACAGGTCTATGTTCTTCAAAAGATTTTCACGTCACGCGATTCCATGTCACTTGGTTCTGGTGGCAACCCGTGACCCTATCGAAGTGCTCCTCGTGGGGGGGTCGACCAACTCCGCGTTTTTTGATGCGCCATTTCAACACCTCACGACATTAATATTCATATTTTCTTTTTACTATGTGTCACGCTCGGCTTTATTTTCGCTATGCGTTTGATTATTTAGGTTATTTTTATCCTTCTACGGATTTCCTAGGTCTTGATTTTATTACATAGATACTCCAAGCATTGGCCGCTTAGCGCCTCATTGTTTTCTTTTGAGCCAAATTTCTTTGACTTCCTTAACTTTATTGCATTTGGTTGAAAAAAGTATATGTAGAACACTTTAAGTTAAAACATGTTACAAATTTCAATTTAAAAGTTCACTCCTTGACGTGAAACGTACTCGTGGAAACACGGTACAAATACTTTTGTATTTAGGTGAATTATGCTCACTGCTCGTAGTGGTTTCTGGACCCTCGAGTGACATTATTCAAGCAGGCACCGTTTAGTGGCGTATCAGCAAATTACTTTGGACATTGTTCTTACTTAGTCGCCACATGGAACCATTAAAATTCCCTTTAGGGGTAATTTTTGTACGGATATTTACATATGCTTGAAGATTAAACACGTTAGTTTAAAAAAGTTGTTATAGTATATAAAAATAAGAAATTAAAAAAGGTCGACTAATAGAGTTGCGACAGTATTTATATAAATAAAATGTGAGTATATTATTTATAGAATTAGGCGTTACTTATATACATATATACATAATACAAAATACAAAATACAAAAGTAATAATAAAATTATGTTACTATAATCCGCGATAATGCGGACTGAAACGGATTATAGCACAATAATTTTATTATTACTTTTATAAAATGTTAGTACCCAACCTTATATGCTGAGAGATTTTTACATGTATTTGAGAATAGATTGCCCTCGTTGAGCTGTCGATCGCCTTTACCATCACTATATCTTTATATAATATTAATATTTCTGTATGTAATCCCTAAACGGCAATCTTCATATGTATCTTTTCAATACGAATGACGACATTATAATGACAATATATCAGGAATTTATTTCTCGTTAAAACTTAAATGAGAATTCTAATGAACATTTCATTCGCTTGGAAGCATGAATAACTATACAAAACTAAAAACTTTATTATATTTATTAACCTTGATTAAATGTAATTTAATTATTTTTATCTACTCTGATACTATAATACAAAGATTATAAAACTGAAAACAAAATTCTTATGACAAACATTACGTACAGAACAAAAATAAAAAAATAAAAAGTTTCATTACGATACAGGTCTTGTATGGACACCTGTATCATAATGTAACTTTTTAATCATAACGATACACCTATACAACTTCCAGCTGGACCAAGGAGGTTGAACCACTACCTTAAAAAAAAAGTTTCAACGAATGGGTCCGCGGCGACGCAACACGCATGCGCAATCGATGTTTGCGCCGTGGCGCCAATATATGACATTTAAAGAAATCTTTTCAATATTTAAACGAAGTTTAGTTTTGTTTGTACAAAAATAAGTTATTGTGTAAAAACATGTCTGAGAGCGGGGTAGTGGTAATTGTACACCACCAGATATTCTGAAAGCTGCGTTAAACATAATCGTGAACCTGTTGCCGACGAAATCTAAGAGCAACTATATTAAATGTTACCACGAGTTCATGGAATGGAAACGTACGTTTTACGTATTATAGTAGATAAAGTAGTGTATGATACTGTACATAACTTGGTCTTAAAACACTCGTGTGACACTATAAAAAAACTCGCCTGCGGCTCGTTTTTTTAAACCACACTCGTGTTATAAGAACCCTTATTATGCAACAGTATCATAAACTACTATAAAAAGGAAAGAAAAACAAAATAATTAGAATTTTTAAAATTTTGAAAACTTTAAAAGTTTCGTATTCTCTCCTTTGATGACTGGCTCGTTGGCGTTGTGGGTGGTGACCCTGCTTTCAGCTCCGCGGGTCGCGGGTTCGACTTCCGCCGAAGGCCAACATTTTCTATAAACAATTTGTTAGTTCTTTGAGCCTGGGTGTATATATGTATTTAAAATTATATTTACCAGTTGTCCGTCAGCCATAACACTAGTAATAAGTTACTTACTTTGGGGATGAACAACCGTGTGTGTAAGTGTCCCATATATTTATTTAATTATTTATAATTAATCTTCCCATCAAGCTTACTCGTACATGCTTGTAGTAAAATTATTTGACTCTTTAAGAACGTACGTTCAAACAATATGAATAAAGGCTTTAGCGATTTATCATAGTCTTAAATCGAGTGAAAAATTGACTTTTGAATAATTGTTTTCTTGAAATAATCAAATAATAGCGTCAAGAAACTTCAAATTCCAGCCGGGTATAGTTTTACTATAAACCGGCGCAACCACAATAATTATCCTTTATTATGAGTTTAACTAATTAACGTGGAACAAGAACACTAATATAAATATAATTGTGTCTGGTTGAGCGTCAGTAGTTCGCCAAAACAGTTTTCTCTGAAATGTTCGTAAAACAAACACCAAAATAAACAAACTGCCTTACTTTTAGGATAATTTTATATGCGTGGTTAAAAATTATCACATACTACTATATATGTTTACTACTGTGTATTCTCTCTTAGGCTTTCAGGGTTAATCCGCTGTATCGATATTGATGTAAGTTGTTATAAATGAAGCTATACCGGGATAAAATATACGCTAATCTCAACACATTGTTTACGGGAACAACACATGGTTGTATACTTCATATGACGTGAACAAAGTTGTTTTTTAGTATTTTATTTTAGTGTAATGAATTACCAATCACGGCTCCCAAAATTTATTAAGGCCAATTATATATTAATTCATCAATTAATGTGGTAAAAACCCACAGAACCGACGTATACCGCAAATTAATCAATCGAAATTAGTGTCGTAATCAAAGGTTAATAACAGAAACTTCGTCAAACCCACAGACCACTTTCCTAGTCTGTGAGCCAAACAAGGCCTTTAAATTTGTCTTTATTATTTTATACCAAATATTTATTACATGCTTTTTAGGGAAAAATAAATAATCTATTTGTATTATTTTTTATTGTAAGACAAAGAAAGTACACGACAAAATCTCTAAAAACTATATGTGGCTCAAAGGTCAGCAAGGGATTTAAGAACCACTAAGAAATTATTTTTCCTTACAATTGCGCATTAAAATTATTTATACATAGAATATGCTGTAACTGAGTATGTATACTACTAGAACGTAAACCGAACTATTCATTGTCATTATTTATGTATCATACATAAACTCAGAACTATTTTTATGAAAATTATTAAATAGGATAACAAAGAATTTAATTTTTTTTTATTATTTATTGTTTTTTGAGTCTTAGTGATCTTAACTAATTCATAAGATGTTTATTTAATATCTGAAATTTTAGATTAAATGCCTTCGCTCGCATGTTCAATAAAAGGATTCTGTGGAATAATAGAAAGAGATGATTAATAGTTGAGAGATATATTGAGAGATAGTTAATTTTGAAATAAAATTTTATTGAAGCAGAAAGCTAGACAAAAGTGCAATATATGCTTACAGGAATATTTATAATTACAAATTGATATGGTACTAAATATCAAAATATTCTGCCAAAAAAAGGCTGTCATTTTCCAGCACTTCATTTATCTCCAATAGCTGCAATAATTGAAAAATATGTTTTTAACGTTACTTATCTATACGTATTATAAACAAAGTCCCCAAAAGCTATCTGTCTGTATGAGATCGAATTTCTCCAAATCTACTGAACAGATTTTCGTGCGGCTTTTACTAAAAAGTAGTGCAATTCGCCTGCTGGGAGCTCTAGTCGCATGCGCCGTGTAAACCAGCAAAGATACATTTACATACTAGAGAATTGTAGGCATAAAAAATACTGAGAAAAGTCCGCGACAGCATGTTTCTATCTCTTATGGTTAACTCACAATAAGAGCTTTTGTATTCAAAATTTGACTGACGTATATTTATGAAAACTTCCAATCTTCTACAGATGTTTGTTTGGGAAAGGAAATACAGGATAGTCGATTTCAAATCATTTTAACGCTAAGCCACCTAATATATTCACTTCTTAGTAACAATTTCGCAGTGATTGTTATCTAAGCCGCCAAGTCGAGGTAACTGTTATGCGTAGATAAGAGACACCTTATCGGATTTTGCAATTCAACTGTCATAGTAAATAATGTTTCTTGTGTATGTTGTGGTATTTGAATATTTCACTGTTCAAAAGATTTATTAATCGTGTTATTCTGATATATTAGGGGTGGATAAAACTAAATAGCAGCACCAAACTCACCAGCAGAATATCAAAAACGAATCAATATTTCAATCTTTTAACACAAAGTAAAAGCTGTTGTGTCGAAAGTGAATTTACGAAAAGTCTGGGACTATTGGATATGATTTACTTGATTACTACTTGGCGACGACTTTAGTATGAAAATATCCACCATTATGTTCTCAACCTTTTCTTCTTTATGCCGAGAAAAGAACTACTGAGGATTTTTTTTATCCTATATTTTAGACTGGGATATGCTGATGAGGATGAGACGAGGATGTGTTGGTGTGACAAGATTGGATAAAATAAGAAATTAGTACATAAGAAGAGGTCTGAAACTTGAGCCCATTATAGAAAAGACGAGAGGATCAAGATTGGGATGGAATGGACATGTAATGAGGAGGGATGAAAATCATGTGACTCAACGAGTGTTGAGTACGAATGTGGATGGATATGTGACTAGAGGGGGCCTAAAAAGAGATGGTTGAATTGTGTGAAGTATGACATGCATATAAAAGGAGTATCATCAGATTTAACGGATGATAGAGACTATGGAAGAGAAAAACATGTTGTGCCGACACCACTTAGAGTGGGATAAGGATAGGAGAAAGAAAGAAGATTTTAGACTGGGATATAAGCTTCAATTTTATCAAATGTTTATAATATACAAGATTCAGCTAGTCAGTCCTAAAAGTAACAGCCAGACACAGAGTTTTGCATTTATAATATTAGTTTGGTTATGAAGTAATGTTTACGTGGCACCGTCCTAAAAACTGATTCTTTGTTTGATAATAGAAAACTAATGAAATGGTGGTGTCAAATACACATTCTTTTCAGCAGCAATACTGGATAAAATTCATAATTCAATATTAGGTCGTTCATTTAATCAAATAAAAACATTTTTGTGCATTTTCCTTAGCAATGAATACTTTAAAAACTTGTTTTTTTAAGTTGTGCCTCCATTGCAGTCCATAAGCGATATTTTTGTTCACTTGTCTGTCTGTTACGCCTTTGTGACAAAAATGCTCGAGCTATATTGTCAAAATTAGTACCATTGAAGATTATATACCGAATATATGGGATAAAAATCCTGGTTTTCCTTCGGCTCGGAAAAAGCAGAATATTTGACTTCTATGACTGGACCTTTGGCGTTGTGGGTAGTGACCCTGCCTTCAGCTCCGTGGGTCGCGGATTCGATTCCCGACGAGGGCCAATTTTTTCTATAAACAATTTGTTGGTTCTTCGAGCCTAGGTGTATATTTGTATTTAAGTATGTATTTAAAATTATATATGCATATATTTAGCAGTTGTCTCTCACCCATAACACAAGTATTTAGCTACTTACTTTAGGGGATGGACGGCCGTGTGTGAGTGTCCCATATATTTATCATTTTATTTCAATAAGGGTATTTGGATATTTAAGTTGACGCTAACAAAGTCGAAGGCACAACGAGTATTTTATAATTGAAAATAACAAATATGACATGAAATAATTACAATGTAGTATGTCATCAGAAGCACAGGCCATAAGTTTCCATAAAGCAATTTTAGTTGGTCGTCTAGATTATAACGTGCGATAGTCTGGGACTGTTGTACGTAATTATAGGTTGTATGTATTACAAATTGCACCGATGGTCTTTCCTGTTGTTTGTTTGATTACACAGTAGCTTCTACTGTATAACTATTACTGGATTAAATTTTCACTCCTGTCTCATTTCTCGTTAAAATTAAAGTAATTGTACAGATAGCTGAAACACGATTTATTTTTCATTTTAAGTGACATTGACCAAGGATAATGTATAGAAACTGGCGATACTCATGTCTTATTAAGTTTCCCAATTTTTATGACGCCGTATAACGAGCTCATGAATAAGGGCCTCGTATAGATTTGAAACTAGTCGGGCACATCCGATAATATAACACAATTTCAACGATCTTTTCGGTCACCGAAACATCATCAAGAAATACGACATAATCACAATGCATATTGTGCGAGATTGTAGTAGTGAATGTGTGTAGTGATTTTGTAGTATGATGGTGGCGATGTCTTGTGATAGTGTAATCTTGCATGTATAGCGTATGAGAACGATTTTTGCTTCCTACACTTAGAATTACATAGATTTTTTTAACAAACTCGGATTCTAGCAAACAAACTCGGATTATATATAGCAAATAAACACGGATTACAACTAACAAACGCGGATTATAGCAATATAATTCCATCATCGCTTGTGTTAAAATACCATCAATTATGTATGTATTTTTTCAGTTCCCAAAAGAAAAACAGGATATTTCTAAACTTATATTTTAGCCCCCTATTTAAGCTGTTATTGTACAAAATTTCATTCATATCCCTCTAAAAATTAACACTTTGACAGACAGACAGACTTTCGCACTTATAATATTAGTATGCATAGAACTGTGCTTAAATCTCAAAATAGCTCTGAGCTTAATATTTTTATTGCTTCTTAATGCATTTTGAGATAAGATCGCTCCAAACACCAGACTACCAGCACTTGAATAGCTAATTCATCATTTTCAAGTAGCTGCCTCCAAAATCTTGTAACTCATATAAGGACTTCAAAGAGAAATCTCATGAATATTTTAATTGCGTTACTCTTGTGAACTCTTCAAACTACATCCGCAATTTAACCAGAACATGAACTTACTGCGAGCATTAAAATACAATGTAATTGAAATTCCAATGACATATGAAGAACTTTATGTCATCTCATAAAGCTATGGTTATTATGAGGTAGTTATTACACATGATATATTCGTACATTGAAATATTCATAAGTTGATTAACAAATAAAAGAGCTTTAGTATTAACTGCGGAATTAAAAGGTCACGTGTATATTGAAGCAAAAACAGATTTGTTTGGAATTGAATTGAATTGAATATGATCCTGTTAACCATAAAGCTATTTTACTAAAGTAGGGAGCCCGCCGAAATGTGTCGCAAGTCAAATCAAACCAAAATCATCTTTATTCAAATATGCACTTTTAAATCTTTAAGGATCAATATGATTAATGAAGCTACAACTGGTTCGGAATGTTGCGCCTACTGAGAAGAACCAGCAAAAAACACGGCGGTCAATCTTTTTAACATTTTAATTTACATTATTAAAACGCAGTCTTGTATGAAGGTGAAAGAATTTTTAAATCCAGGAATTTTAACCATTCAAATAATCTTCAATTTTGTAACATACGTATAAGCATATTTCTTACACTTAATTTATAGAATTAGGCGTTACTTTGCGGAGATCCGTAATACAAAAGTAATGATTAAATTATGTTGCTATAATCCGCGATACAGTAAATAGAAAATATATATAGTGTTAAATGTATAGTGGACTATCCGTTTTTTCATACCCGATACATGCAGGAATCGTAAAAACATATGTACAAACCTCCACCACTTCCACCACAATACACAAGCACTACACACGTTCACTATCACAAACTCAACATTCGTTTTGCCGCACAACCGAAGCATCGTCAGGAGATAGACTCCACGACAAAAATTTTTTGCATTGTAGTCCACTATACATTAAACACTATATATATTTTCTATTTAGTGTATCGCGAATTATAGCAAAAAAAAGATTATTATTACTTTTTCTTACACTTGATCAAAATCTTTCTCTAGTCTGGTCTAGTATGGAATTAAGGAATTTTATTGTAGAAGCGAATACCGAGGCCAACGAATGAGTTGATAACTCTGCTGAGTCGCGACACAGGTATCACAAGCTTTTTGTGACCCTTCGTATGTGTATGATCCACAAAAAAAGGAAAAGCACATCAGGCAACCTATCTTTTTTATGTTAAAGTTAATCTCCCAATCTAGTTGAGATCGGCAATCAGCTGTTTTTCCTTCTCAATTAATAACTGTTTTATTGCATCGCTTTTTTAACATATTTATATACGCTTTGGAGTGCATAATCAAAACATGGTACTTTCGATTGTCCTTATACATCCTATAAAATGCAAAAATAATCTACTATTTTAAAGAATATAAGAAATGAATAAGAACATAGAGAGTAAGTACATTTAAGTAATTATAGAATTAGACGTTACTTTGCGGAGATACATAATACAAAAGTAATAATAATATTATTTTGCTATAATCCTTTATCGCGGATTATAGCAAAATAATTTTATTATTACTTTTCTAAGTACATTTATCTGATGCTGATACTGATATACAGAAGCTTATACTTATAGCTGTTTTGTTTAATACATATTTTCTCTTTGTGCTGGGGGCCATGATCTTTATGTAGTACTTTCTTTTTGACTATGTCTTCTGCGGCGTAGATGCCGCCGAGTCTTAGGCGAGTCTTCCAACCCCCGACAAGCTTTACATAGAAATAAATAAAATAAGTACAAATTTACTATCAAGAAATTTATAGTTGTATAAGTAGAAAGAGTAGCATACTTTATTATCGATTAATATTTAATGATTTTTCCACTACGGTACGCAGGGTCACAGTCGCACGTAACAGGACGTAATATGCGTGAGGGCAATCGTAAATATCGCAAGAGGCAAACGTAAAAGTTTGAGTGGTCGTAAAGTAACCGCATTGTACACGTCAAAGTATTGATTGCATTATACCGTCCTGAAATGTGACCGCAGTGCGTTCCTGTACCGAATTCAATTATTCAATCGATACACCCGTAATGTATTTTTAATTAAATCTCTCGGACTCGAAAGCTTAAAATCAGTTTTAAAAAGATAAATTAAACAACGGAAATCTTACCCCGAAAATAAGTTACGTTTGACGTTCCTGTCTCAACAGTTAAAACAGTAATTACTCGTCTAAAGTTTCCCCGGGGTATTCTTCCCAGACAATATTTACGCCAGCCGAAATTCGAGGGGTGTCCACAAAAAAACGATCCGTATCTACATGTCGCTTGCATTCGACGACGCGACTCATTTCTGGGAAGACAAATTACAGAATCCGTGGCAGTGAGGCGCGGAAAAAATACGGCAATTAACTACTGTAGTCGCCTGTACCGAAATAACTAAAACTATTTCGGTAACGACCGCCGATTGTCATTATTCCACCCAGTATAACAAATCATCGCTGGCCTCACAGACATCAGATTTAATGTACCGTATAAATAAATATGTTGACTCTGGCCATAACTCCTTTCTCATTAAGTATTAAGAATGTACATTCAATTCTCAACAGTAACAAATGACCATTACTAATATAAATGAAGTAGCTTCCTTAAGCTCGAATGCCCGATCGCTTAAAGTCCACGGAATTTATTACCGTGGAACCGGTTGAAAAGTAAGCTATAAAAACGAAGGCCACTTTGCGCTTGCAATTCAAATAAAATATCTAAAATAACAAAGAAATAAAGCCCACGCCTGCGGGGTGTATGTGGAAAACATTGGATTTTGTTTCATTTACTCGCGTAATGATATTGCGGTACTCTATATGCGACGGCGTGGTTATATTAATTTAAAGGTTTGCAGTTAAAGTCCTTCTGGGATCTAATTGCATATAGATAACTGTTTTCAATTAATTATGAAGACAAAATGCCGTGTAACATAATCAGTTATTTATCACAGCTGTGACAGAAGGAGTCGTTTGTCACCGGTTGCGCCCACGATGTCTTTTCTGCGGCGTTCGTCACATCGGACCCATCGCCTTCATTTATTTTGAACCGAGCCACCATAACTTTAAGATTTGTATTTCGTTTGACAAAAACCATTAGTTATGCGATGACAGTTGCGATCACCAGTTATCTGATTTCATCGTCTCAAAGGGAATATTTAGGGCCGTCTAAAACTTACATTATCACATTCTTTATCTGTCGCTGATTTTTGTGAATATATTTTTAAAAATATTTACGACAGGATGAAAGATAAATATAATAACCAGGTCAACATTAATGCAGAGTTGTTCTGTAACAAAGTAGAACATAAATAAAAAATATATTGCGCATTAAGTGATAACTATTATTAGGGAAATTATTAGCAAAATATCCGAATAGTTGTAAATTGTAATCAATGTACATAATGTAGAGAGAGTTAGAACAAATTATGACCATTTGTTACGCAAGATTATATTTAAAATTATGTTCCATGCGTAATATAATGATGCGATTCGAAATATTTATTATTCGTATCTAGCAAATGTAACAGTAATTATTTCCTTAATAATCAAATCGTGCAAGTTCATTCGATTTCCGTAAAAAAATGTATGAGAAAACTTAAAAGAAACAAAAACCGCACTGAATGGTGCCAAATTCCGGATCCAACTAGAGCTAAAAATATTATAGATGATACCAGAAATGTGAGAATAATAAAATATTACAACACGCCTTTTGGAATTTTATAATTACTTTGCGCTCTCAGCAAGCATTGAGTGTAATACCACACTTATCTATTAGTTACACTTCATCAGTTAAGTCGCATTCGAGAAGAATAACAAAAGCCGTGATAGTAGAACTAACTATAAGAACATGCGTTACTTCGGGGTCAGTGTCTTAAACTGGAACCAATTAATGTTCTGTAAAACATATGAGTCTATATTTACAATTTATTACGCGCTTTTCGAAGAGAAAAAATATCGTGAGGAAACCTTCTTATCTTTTGGGAATGCCTGGGATATGTGTAATCCGCAATAACAATCCGCATTGAAGCAGCGTGTTACATCTAAGCTCTAATCCTTCTCGCCAAAAGGGGAGAGGAGGTCTTTGTCAAGCTGTGGGATAGTAACTACTTGTTTTTATTTGAACAAAAACATCTTTCAAATTATTCACTAGTTAATTCCAACGATAAAATAATACGCCCACAGTAATCCGTAATAAAGAAGATCCGATTCAGTTTTATAAATGCCGCCATCAATGCTCGTCTTTGTATTAATGCAATCCATGCAACATTCACAATCGAGCCGCCGAAATAAAGGAAAAGAATCGAACAACAGCTTTTTGAGGCTGTGCACCATTCAAATTAGCTTAATGGTGGGGGACAAAGCGCGGCGATAAGCGGGAAAGGCGGGGAGCATTTCTTTTTAATGCAATTGAATTTCAAAAATAGTCGCCAAATTATACTGTTTTTGACTGTACCGGAGATGCACGTTTTGCAAGTAGAGGCACGTTAAAGGATTGAATTCAAATATTTTTAATGGTGTTCTTAATAAAGACCGCACTCGTTAAATTTCGTGTAGACAAAGTTTGTCGTTTTTCTTATTCGTTTTGTAAGGTTTCCACGACCTTTGTAAAGTTTGTAGTTGAGATTTTTAAATTTAAACTATCGTCAGTAGTATTCATAGTTAATATATAGACAGCGGCTATACTCACGTCCAATTTTATGGGGTTAGTTAGGGGTTGTAGTTGAAATGTTTGAAGTTTTGCTGCACCATAAAGTTATATAATCCAGAACAATTTAAAGATTTTTTGTAATAAAATATACTTGCAAATTTGCTAAGCTTTACAATAGCCTATTGTGTACGATTGTTGGGAATAATTTAGTTAAGTATGTTAATGAAGTAATTAACTAAATAAACTTAGTTTCGTGACTATTGAACGTAAATTAACTTGTTAGTCACAACACGGTATGTCTTTTGATTTGCATTCTCAAAGCGAAAGCAAACAGGCGGTGACTTTGTTGTTAATATAATAAGCTAGTAAAAAAGGCATTTAATTAATAGACTTAATACAAGTGACACTTAATCTTATATCATGGTGTATTATAGAGTACTGCCAAAACATCGAGTTTACTTAATTGGCTTGCCGAAGAAGTTTAAAGAAGCCTTTAGGAACCCAAAAAGCACCTCCTGTCGGTTCTCCAACTCAACTTCAACTTGATCATCTGCACATTACTTTGCGCGCAAGCTTAAACTTAAAAATTTAAAATAAAAAACTTATTTAACGTATTGAATATTTCGCAAACATACGATCCCACACTCACAAGAAAACTAGGACTTATAATTATCCAGAGATACGTCGTCGTAATATTAACTGCTTTTGGACAACGATTGCTTATAGCAGATAGGCAGGATGCATAATCCTAGAAGTCGGCTACTTGGGATACTGAGGACAAATTTTATTTTCGTCTATGGAACGTCAAACGCACGTCATTAATTTATTTTAGAACAACTTAGACCCAATTTAATCATACATTTAAAACACTTAATTTGGTAGAGACTATAAAATTTTCAATCTGCACCGTGCTTTGGCGAGCAACTGTCCGGAAGATCATCACCCCACATTAGGGAAACACGAACCTCAGTAATAAAGTTATTTACGCGAGAAGAATTAGGGATTATAAAATAATTAAAAAAAAGCAATATAACAGAACTAACTACTTTGCTATAATCCGCACGGGTTAAGTGAATGCATGCAAAGCCAATGTGTATGAAGCAGGCAAAATCTACGCACCTTATACATGCAGGACCAGCCACCACATGCACCCCAAGGCGCAATTCACCAGCAACAACGCACACAAAAGCAGCACACACACCCACCACCACAATCACTGCCAAACTGCAGTACGATTTTTGTCGTGGAGCCTATCCTCCTGATGATGCTTCGGTTTCGGGGCGAAACGATCGTCGAGATTGTGGTGGTGGGTGTGTGTGCTGCTTTTGTGTGCGTTGTTGCTGGTGAATTGCGCCTTGGGGTGCATGTGGTGGCTGGTCCTGCATGTATAAGGTGCGTAGATTTTGCCTGCTTCATACACATTGGCTTTGCATGCATTCACTTAACCGGTGCGGATTATAGCAAAGAAGTTAGTTCTGTTATATTGCTTGTAGTATGGAATTCCGCAAAGTAACGCCTGCTTCTATAAATCAATTAAAAAAAAGGTTCTCTCAAGTTCTGGAGGGGCGCAGACAATCGTCTCAACAGAGACAAATCTGAAAATAGACGACAGACGTCGGTATCGTTTGCAACGATTCGTCGTCGCACAACACACGCGCTCAACCGTTGACAGATTGGACGTTTCACATTTAGAACAGCCATGTTTTATTTAAAACTTCGAATGAATTATTAAGTGTCGAATTTTGTACTATATTTTATATTCTCGACTGTACAAATTAGGCGCTCTTGACACTCAAATATGAGTGTTGATTTATTTACAGTGACTAATTGGCTCATTGTGAAAATAATAAATTATGTATGTAATAGACTGAACGCGTGAAGCTATGTTGACGTTTAGCTTAAGGTCAATTAAATCTATTTATTATTAAATAATTATTTGTGATTAGCCATCGGATGTTAAAATGAATTGACAGTTAAATAGTATTTCATAAATTTTTTGTAAGGATGGGTGCTACTCGCATAAGTTCTTCGTAAAGGCAATATTTTCCTTATTATGCCTTCGATTAATCGACGCATAACTAATCATAAGTACATTTTTAAAAAATTTTAAGTCAGATTTCTGAAAAATGATACAAAGTGGTAAACCCACCCTGTAAAGATGCGATATTTATACGCCTATAACTTATTTAAAATAAAAAAAACTTTACTATTATTGATAGCATGCTTAAGTGATTATTCATGGAAAAGGTCTCTCCTGAGAAATAAGGATTGGAGCTGAGACCCACCACGCTGCTCCATTGATTATTGGATATTCTCTCTATGAATAAAATAGAAAATTGATAGCTGTGAAAAATAAAATAGGTGGGTCACCATTCGAAATTTCACGGCTATTTATAACTATTTATTCCTACCAATATAATCTACTATACTGTACGTTTATGACGAAATTCAGTGTGGATTCAGTTAAATCGAGTAACTTCTGGGAAGCAATTCGTCATTGTCAATCCTTTCGCTTGCTCAATTAAACTCGACAGCCTCTTGATTCTCGAAAAACTTCATATGTACCTAAAAAGTTAACATTTGTGATAGCTTTTTAAATTAAGTTCGATAACCTTTGCACGAAAACTTTGACAATAAAAAGGGTTGAAAAAGTTGAGTATTTTTATTTCAAACCATTTATCCTTAAAGGATATTCACAAATAAGTGCTTAAACACACTCGAAGTTTTTACTTTAAATGATAAATCTGCAAAGAAATCTATGTGATGTTAATCGTCACAAAAAATAAAAGAGAAATTTATTATATAATAATAATTTATTACTTCAACATCATTCTCCTGCCCTTATCCCACTCTTAAGTGGGGTCGGCACAACATGTTTTAAACATGTAACATGATTTGGATTATAATATTACTTATGAAAAGAAATATCTTTAATTTCAGCAGAGGTTCATTTATGTTAATATATAATGAATGTTTTTCACGAAACTTAGCAAATATTAAGCATCGTCATAATATGAGAAATTTTAATATAACTAACATTATAATCAACGATACATATATACAAACATTCAAGCACTTACACGCAAACATGCATTCACACACACACACACAAACACACACTAACACACTCACTCACACATACACACACTCACACACATACACACACACACACACACACAAACATACACACACACATTCCAAAAATAATATAAGTTTGTATTATATATTAAAAAGCAAAAAAAGGAAACATGTATCTAATTTTAAGTTTAATTGTCTATTTGTTATTAGTTTTTTTGATAAGTTTTGGTGGATGAGCCAGCCCCATTTTTTCATTTCATTTTCATTTTGTACGTCCTTTATAGACTCCGAAATGGCTTTACCGATTTTAATGAAATTTTCAAACAATCTTGCGGATGATCCTGTAATGTTTGGTGTCGATCGAAGAATTTATTAACTATTGAGTTCTATTTTGAGGGTAATTTGAAACCAGACTGAGGCAGGTGAGTTAAGACCGGCATATATGATGATGACATCTAGTCATATATAATACCTAAAGATATATTTTTTACCGAAAATGTATTCTTGAATTGATAATCTAACGTAGGTTTAAAAATAAGCTTCCAATATAGTGCAGTGAAGCTATAAAATAATATTACTTGGAAAATTTCTGTTTAAAAGGAAATTTCTTTCGTTTCTTATCGTATTACCGCCAAATATAGAAGATGAGATGCGACATACATATAATTTTATTATCGCGAGAATACTCCGTGCATCATCTACAATTTCAGAACTCAATTTCCTTCGATACATTTCTTATAGATTTTACATTTCCGGCTCCAGCAAAGCAACTTATACACGGGCACAAAATGTGCAAAATACTTTATTCTTTTAATTAGACGCTTTTCACTTTAGGCGATTTAACTATCTATTTCATATTAGCGAACAATGGATCTAAATTTCATGATTTTATACGTTTATATGCGTGTTGCCAGTGATGACATACGGATCCGAAACATGGTCGTTGACTATGGGCCTAATAAGAAAGCTCAAAGTCACTCAACGTGGGTTGGAGTGATCTCGAGGTGATCAAATCAGAAATGAGGAAATCTGTAGAAGAACTGAAGTCACTGACATACACGATAAAATCGCAAATCTTCGCAGCTTTGCGATTTTGTGAATTGTCGTGGAGTCTATCTCCTGATGATGCTTCGGTTGCGGGGCGAAACGATTGTTGAGTTTGTGATAGTGAACGTGTGTAGTGCTTGTGTATTGTGGTGGCAGTGGTGGAGGTTTGTGTATGTGTTTTTACGAATCCTGCATGTAACGGCTATGAAAAAACGGATAGACCACTATATATATTTTCTATTTACTGTATCGCGGATTATAGCAAAATAATTTTATTATTACTTTTGTATTATGGATCTCCGCAAAGTAACGCCTAATTCTATAAATTATCACCAACATACCTCAACGTGTTGTGAAGCTGGAGTGACGATGGGCGGGGACATAGTGCGGAGAACGGATGGACGTTAGGTCCTAAGATGTTGGAATGGCGACCCCGCACGGATTAACGCAGCGTCAGTAAACCTCTACGAGGTGTACTGATGACCTCAAAAAGATCGCGGGAGCAGCTGACACAAGATCGTGGGGTGTGGAGCTCCCGTGAAGAGACTTTTGTCCAGCAATGGACGTCCATCGGATGAATAAGACGAAGATACTGAAGAAGAGTATATTTAAAATAAAAGTGTATCTGCGTACACCATCCACGCTGTCACAATACAGATTGCCAGGTTATACAAATTCCAAAAATCCTTTGGAAAAACGCAATCCCATCCCGTCTCATGTTTTTCTTCACTACGATGCGTTTCAATATATAAATATAAATTAAGCCCAACTTTTTCTATATAAATTCATATAAGCGTGGCTGGAACGTCGGAACCGCTAATACTTAGGTCCTTAGTCTTAGCTCTATATATGAATATAGCATGTAAATAAATTAAGATAGATATTGCTTATTACCCAGTCGCACATTATTTGGCAATATATTTAATTTAAATGTGGTCTGTGTTCAAGAAGCTTTATTTATATCACAATGCGATTTACTGGATTCACTTCGAAATAAATCTTGAGACGACAATATTTGCGGTGGTACTTTAGTTTATGATTGCTATTCTTGGCGTAATATTTATGGAGTATTGGTTTATTGCCACTTATTCGAATATGACTATTTTTTAATACGTAAAGCGACTACATTTCCAATATTTTTTAAAGAATATTTATTGTTTCTTATTTTTTGTTTTGTTAGTATTGAATCACTGCGATATTGGCAAATATCAATTATTTGCCAATATCGCTCGTATTATCCATTTTATAAGTTCAAGTTATTATTATTTTACGTACATATAAATATCAACTAATTTATGCTGTGTAGTATCCGGCTGAGTAGAATAGACCAACCTCATTACTTACCAAAGTGTCGTAAAAGGCGACTAAGGTAAGTCGACCCGCCATGTGGTATCCAGCTGAGTAGAATAGACCACCCTCATTTCTTACCGAGCTGTCGTAAAAGGTGAATAAGGTAAGTTGACCTACCGTGTGATATCCGGTTGAGTAGAATAGACCATCCTCTTTCTTAACGAGGGGTCGTAAAATACGACTAGGGTAAGTTGACGTCAGGCAGGTGGCCGGTCGTAAAATACGTAGCCAAATCATGTGACAACATGTTTGTAACATGTTGTGCTGACCCCAGTTAGGGTGGGACAAGGGCAGGAGGATAATGTATAAATATCAACCAATTAAGGGTATATAAACACTGCATTATACAGAAATGGATAAGCTAAATTGTTTTATTTTTAAACAGTGACGCAAACAACCGACATCCGCAAACTAAGTCGAAGAACTACGATAAAAACAAACAATAAATTGATCATCATGGCGGTACATGCGCGGTAACTGCTATTGAATTTAAATGGTATATTTAGACCACAAACAGACGCCTAAGGCATAAAAACGAGATCATTTTGAAAGGCGCTATTTCAAAGACAAAAGACTAAAAGTTACGCCATTGACGTAAAATTTGAATTACAACTCAGATCCAGATTAAAATCTTCAAAACTTCTTTCATTCGAACTGATAAGAAACTTTTTAGTTGTACTCAATTATTGTATATTTTCAAAAAAGTTAAATGAGTAAACATAAATCAAGATTTTATGGGACAATTACTTTTAGTACAATTAGTGAAATAGAAAATTGAATCAATCTTTTACGTGTTAAAATAATTAAGTTATGATTATATATATTTAACACAATTTTTTATCACTTTCAAGGGAAGATAATTAGTATATCACCTATTAATAATCTGGTTTAGTTTAATGGTAAAACAATAAAAGTCAATGCTAAATCGAATTGCCAAACTTTTCCATCAGACTTAGGTTGCATTATAATGGCTATGTGGGAAACTTTGGAATTATTTTCTTTCCAGAATTCGCTCCGTTTTTGTAATTTAGTTATAATTTAATGAAAGATCGCGCCGGCTCACTGAATTTAAATTTAAGTAAACGTTTAAAGTATGTTGCCTGTAATTTATATTACTAATATAACTTATATAATATTTAAAATCGATATTTATAGGTGAATGTTCAACAAAAGCCCACTATCAAACTAGTTAAGTTACAAGTTGATTGACATGGTATTGATACGTAAAATTTTCATTGAGTTATTTTTCTTCGAGTAGGGAAGCTATAGGCAGGACTGTAAGTGGCAATGACACAATTAATAATGAGATGAAGATGACACTGGTATACTTCATCTTTGTCTAATCACACAAAAAAGAGAGAGATAGATTATTCTCATTTGATTTCTCTTTAGAATAATATGTCATATTTTATTAGGCTAGCTACCCTTTTCTAAGTTAAATAACTGTATTGATTTTTTTTTTCTAAGATATTAAGGTACATTAAGGTAACTTTCTATAGAATAGTTTAATGTAGTTTTTTTTAAACTAATTAAAGCATCGGGAAAATGTAATTAAGTAAACCTGAATAAGAAGCAGGCAGTATAAGGGACGAACAAATTTTGTCGGAAAGTGAGATAGAAATTATATAATCACTTTTAAGGTTAACGATTATTATGCATGAGACAGTACCAAGAAGAGCTTTCATAGAAACAGAATTTGTAACAAAATTACACGCGAGGATTTCATCTTGAAAATTCACGGCTCATGTCGCTGACACAATATAAATGTTAATGTGCAGGGACTTCGCAGGTGGCGCCTTAGTATTAAGGGTTAAATTAAATGGTATACTCTCTTTGACTAATTTAGACTTTTAAAGGATCTTTAGTAGTTGTAAAGGATCTGAAATAAATAAACTATAAAGTAAGTAATATGTTGCTAAGGTGTGTGCTTCGTGTTGCTAAAGATATACTACCTTTAGAAACACAAAGCACACACCTGACGCTGCAGTGTATGGTATGTATATGTAATCACACGATTCTGTAATTTAGTGTGAATTGAAAAGGCAATCTGAAATGTTGTCTACTCTATTGAGGATTTATTTTATAATCTTTTGGTTCTTCTCTCAATTTTTATGCGAGAACTTTCAGTCATCGATCTCTTTTATTTTTGTCTATCTAGTATTCTTTAACCTAAGATGGAAATTATAGTTCTAGCGCAAAGCACAGCCACATTGCGGCTTTGCGTCGTTGAATCAAACGCCATATACATTTCTAAGATTTCTATCCTAAATTAATCCGAACGGGTGGGGTTGGATTAAAATTTTAAATATTTAAGTTAATGTTATATTATTTATGTTTGTTAAGTGCTATTTTCCTGATGTATTTTGATATTAATTTTTGCGAAAAGTTTATCTGCACTTTTTTGCTGTATAGAGTTCTAATTACATATATATGTACGGGGTTAAGAAGGTTAGTCTGGGTAACTATTTAATTTTACCTATCAATTGAGAGAATATTAAAGTTCATTTTAATGAGAAATATTAGAAAATAATAAAAAATATACCATTTTGTGTGAACTCTACCTTGGACTCATTAATACGGGATCATATAACGAGAAATTAAATTCCTACTATAATACATCTTAAGGAAGAGAAACAATATATTAATTTCCCAATAAAAGTACCGCTAACCTTCTCGAGGTGATAACGATGTAGCATTCCTACTTACGGTAGTCATAATAAGACCTTACTGGATGTGAAAGCTGTTCCAAGTTATCGACAGTTTATACCAGTGCATCAAAATAATAACATGATCCTTGTACTAAATTTAATTAATTTGTAACTACATATATATATACTTGAGTACTAAGTTTCCCGCCTTATACTATCCGAATCGAATACGAATTAATAATAATAACTCAAAAAATGTTCATAAAGAATGCTCTTACGATATGATAGATATAAATTGCAAACGAGCCCGTAATTTTTATTAAAATTCTTATAGTTGCCTGGCCATAGTGAAAATATGTAATAAATCTATTATATTTACTACTCATCATACGCTTTTTGGTAAATCCCTTAACCTAATAACAACAAAACAAAGGAAAAAACTTTACATACTACTACTAAACTTGCATTTTTCTGGAGAATTGGGAATATAATATGTGCCTACCCAATCCACATCAGTGCTGCAGTTGGAGGGCTAAGCAATGTCAGTAATAAGCCTCAATCCTACACTCAGTCTTCTAGTATCAGCAGTGGGACAGTATTCTTATTAGCAATTTTCAAGATCAACTTGTTTGGCTCAACAATTTATCTAGGCTAGAACTACACTATCAGCGCTTAGTTAATTGGTGTATATGACTCTTCAAAGAATTCAATTAATCAGAATTTCAAAAAAAGGGAATGTGAATTCGTATCATTATGATTATGCATTGGTATGTATTTAAAAAAACCGTTCAATAAAAATATTGGCCACTAGGCCCATTCAATTTCAGTAACCGCATCGTAAACATTTTGTTCGCCGTTTGGTCCATTTAATACTAGTATAGAATCTCACAAATAAAACATGCAATATTTAAGACAAAGAATAAAAAGAATAAGAAGAAAAAAGAAACATGATATTTATATAGGATATTTTAGAACTTTTAGAAGATCAGCACTTATATTTTAAAGTTTACTATTTTTTATTATACCTTTAAGTGCATTATCGTTTGCTAGCGTCCAATTCAGGGCAGATTTTTAAGAATGAACACTTAAGTAAAATGTTATTATTATTAATTAATTTTGTTTTATTAAATTATTTTACGACATTGTTTTTTATGATCATATTTGTTATATAAGCCATGAGATTGCAAAAATAAATTGTTGAATCGTGTTCGACGCTTGATATAATCTTTTTTTAATAAAAACAAGCCGTAAATTTCATCGTATTGCACTTTAAGATAAAATCATACAATTAAATTCGTGTGGCGATGCGTGGGCTTTAGGGAGCGCGTGTGTATATTATTCATGATGAGAAGGAACATGTCCATTTATTGTCCTTTTTTGGTTAAGCAAGGCAAGATTTATTTTCAATGTAAGAGGTCTTGTATGCACACTTAAATAAAGTACAATATTAATACTTAAATTTACTTTCACATATTATTATAGAATATTCCAAAAAAATTTAATACGCAGAAAGAGAGACAATTTGTGGTTACTTATTTACTTCAGACAGTTCATTTTAATCTTTTTTTTTAATTTATAAAAGCAAAATATATTAATATGGCAACCTTATGTAAACTGACTAATAGTGGGCCTTTAATGTCGAGGTATATTACATATTTTATACTTTTTATTGAGCTGTGATAGCCCAGCTGTGAGACCGTGCGACTCTTTCGAGGGGAGCACGAGTTCAAACCCGGGCAGGCACCAATGAGTTTTTCTATTAAAACTCATGTGTCTAATTGATAATTGCAATTTATGACACGCTTTTCGGTGAAGGAAAACATCGTGAGGAAACCTGCATATTTCTAGAGAATTCTGAAGATATGTGAAATCTACCAATCCGCATTGGTAGGTAGCGGCGTGGTAGGTCTTAGCTCCAATCCTTCTCTCCAGAAACGGAGAGAGGAGGCCTATGCCCAGGAGTGGGATTGTAACAGGCTGCTACTTTACTTTTTTTTTATATTACATATTTTATACAGAACGCCACTATTACGGTATTAGTTATATAATGGGTTTATATACCTCTCCACTTAAGGTGTCCAGTTAATGAGACGAATTTTAAAGTTTATAGTCCAGACGGTACCGATTAGGTATAATTGTAGTTTTAACGTCGTTTTAGTCAATCAGTTAAATTAGTTGAATTCCGGCTCAAGTAAACAACAGTAAATACGTATGATTAATAAATAATTCGCAATAATACGAAAAACAAAACAATGTAGGATATTAGAAATAATTAAATACTTTATAATGAATAGAACAATATAGAACTCGATTCTAATAAAGTTAAAGCAAAAGCAAAGCAAAATTAATTTATAACCAATAGTAATCACGTTGCAGTACTTAATGTCGTTCCAACCGACGTTGTAAAGCAAGTTTATTCAACAGTCAATTCAGAATTGCGAACACTATTAAGAGATCACGAAGCTAAAATAGCTCTGCACGCCGTCAGGCATGAACAAAACATGAAATCCAAGAATACAATGGTGAATATGGAACTACTTGAATTAGAAAAGGAAGAGCACTTACGCGTGGAAATAGCTCACAAGGAAGCATCTTAACGCTTTTGTTATAGTATATGGTCAGTATAAAAATATGAATAGAATAGTTCCAAGTTACGACAAAAAATATATCTTATATATAAATTCTCGTGTCACAATGTTAGTGACCATACTCCGAAACGGCTTGACCGTTTTTTATGAAATTTTATAGGCGTATTTAGTAGGTCTGAGAAACGGCTATGTATCGCTAGTGATAAGGTGATAAGGGTTGTCCATCCGGTATTTTTATTATTTTTTGTACAATTTTTTTTTTCATAATGTACTTTAGAAATAATTTATATGGCAAAACAATGTTTGCCGGGTCAGCCAGTAGCATATAAGATACATTCTCTTATTTTAATTAAGTAATTATACTTTCATATATATAATTAGGCAATAGTAGTTGTTTACTTATAATAGGTTAGTGTTTTTCATATTTCTGCGATAAAACAGGAATTTTGAAAATTATATATCCAGTAACTGTTTCCACTTAACGGTTATATAGAGGCATGGCGTACATTTTCTTCTTCTAGCAAGAATAAGAAAATGTATTCGGTAATAATATTCTCCCTACTTTTTGTAAATAAGTTACGTGTTTAAATTTTTTTTTAATTTTATCTCATTGCTTTCAATGCATAGAAAGTTGCGGATAGAGACTAGTTGTAGATCTATTGTTACTTGTTATTGAAATATTAAAAATTACCTTTAACTTTATAAACAACAATATAATCCCTGTTCAAATAATCATATTTTAGCATTGAGTACAGTCTAATATTTATGTCGTGTAGATCATTTTTTCGCTCTCAATACATTTTGTTGTGTTATCGTGATGCTTCGAAGCAGGTGAGGAATAATAAATATCAATTTAGCTTCCCGTGATAATACAGAATTAGACCAATACCGTGCCGATAGTACATTAATCCGTCGATTTCATCATCGTTAATATCACTCATAAAACCATCTGATAATATTCATTAACTCTAATAAGACTTATTTCTATGTAATATCCAACAAGACTTATTTCCATCCATTTCTGGTATGTTAAGTTGCAAATAAATGATAAGTAAGTAGTAAATGTTACAAGAATAATTTTTAAGTTACTATTGATCTCTTTTGACGTTCTTAGGTCGTCGTTTTGGTTGCTAGGGTTGTTCAAGGTATTTACAGGTCAAATAACCGTGTGCCATTGTAATCCAGTAAGTCTTTGAAACAAGTTTGAGAGTGTCTTTCTAGAAGAAAGTCCCATCGAATTTCGAAAATAAAAAATTTAAATGAACTCTATCACCTGTTACTTCATAAAATAGAATATATGAAAAAGATATTCTGGTTGGTTTGGTTTTTGTTTTGGGTCAGGAACTATGTATATACAAGTAGCGGCCTGTTACAATCTCACTGCTGGGAATAGGCCTCCTCTCCGTTTCTGGAGAGAAGGGTTGGAGCTAAGACCTATCACAGCTCTACTATGTATGTAACAGAATATACTATTATCGCACGCTTAGTGTTAAAGTAACAGTATTCAAAATGACTTACTGAGTTATTTACATTGTAATCCTTATCAATCCATCCATTACATCTATGAAATCACGCTACGAACTATTAAAAAAAGCTAGTGTTTTCTTGCTCTTCCAAGTTATGTGTCTATTAAACACTTACAAGTTTTGAAAGCATTACGCTTTATTGTAATATGCCTGAATTTTTTTTGAATTAGGTCCCTTTTATACTAAGCGTGCGTTATATCAATAAATTATTAAATCAAACGATAAAATCATAGAAGCAGTAGACTTAATTATATATAGAGAATGCAAATCAAAAATAACGCAAGCGACGAACAAAACCAGAAACGGTAGCACAATAAGACAATGTTACGCGTGCGGGCACAGGCAATGTCCGCAGAGGATTTATGAGCGGTATCACCTGCCCCTTATTTCTCTTAGTATAACTCAGATTCATTCATGTAGTGTCTCCGATTCATGTATGTACAGTGATACTAATATTGTAAACTTTCACATAAGTTTGTCGCTGTGTCTAATTCAAATTAAAAATATTCTTCATTCAAGTAAACAGGTGCTTTGGAAACGCTAACTCTACTGCTGGTTCGAAAAATTACTCCTACCGCGAGGAGACAGTAATAATATAATTATAATAACTAGTTACATTATGTCATTGATATCTTGCATATAGCCCAAGAGGCTCGTTTATCCACGCATTCTTATCATTTATCATAACATCAGTATAGTAGGCTTTCTATATTAGATACCTTTTATTATATATTTTTTAATTTGCTGTATTGGCAAAGCTACAATTGATGGAATTTTATTACAGAATAAATACTCTATGCCGCCTTCACGGCTAGTCCTCTCTACCAATATCGTTAAAAAGTACTGTCAATCGATTAAAACTTACGCATCGGGGTAACACATTTAAAACGAACAATTCCCGCATTCCCTTCGGTCCCGTTCCCTTTAATACATATAAAGACATAATTGTGGATACGAACATCGATCCATAATTGGTACAGAAAAAATTGTTTCCCAAATTTTGGCTCAATTCCAATGTGAGGGAAATACTCGAACTGCCCACCAAGTCTGTGGCTAATAAAAATTATTGTGTGAAACATTTATATACTAAATTTAAAATAATATAATTGTGTTTGGATCATTATTCATCTTACATGTCTAGAAATCCAAGTAAGGAGTTTAGAAAACAATTAAACGCGTTTCTGCACGAACACATTTTACAATAGGATTCATTTCCCTAAACAAATATACTTTATTCGGCTCGGAAAATAACAACACGCGACACCAAATTGGTTAGACGTAAGTAAGTCTAGCGTAAGAAAATTAGATAGAATTTTCTAGAAATAGAAAATTAAATAAATATAAAAAAAATATTTAAATTAGATACTGGTTTTTTTATTTTTAAAAACATTAATAATTTGAGTATAGAGATGCAATTTATGGATCGGGCTCACCTAATACAACCACATGAAAGTAGGTATATCTGATTGTTACGTTTTTGTTTAAGCCGCTAACTAGATTTTGATAGGTGTTGTCATAGAGAGAAGCGTCGCGGATAGCACTAGCTCTGAAGAGCCATTGTTGTGAAACATAGTCAAGTAGTGAATGAATTCAGTTATTTAAATGAATTAAAATATTGTGTCAAAAAAGCTGAAACAACAATTATAAAAATGGCAACTGTATTGTGTGATTTACAATTAAACATAAATAACGTAATCCCTAAAGATCAGACAAGCCGTTAATCCGAAAAGAGCTTCATTGGGGAGATAGCGTTAATGAATTTCTTTCATTGAGTATTCACAAAGCAACAGTAGCTCGCTTAGATGTGAATCAGCGGCGACTCCTAGGGTACAAAAAAGTAAACAACTCCGGTCGCATCAAATTGCAGAGTAAGTGCGAAGCAGGGCCCGCGAGCACTTTCTCATGCAAAAGTCGAACGGTTACTTGAATTCTTAGCTGAACCACTTGTCGGTTTTACGAGCGTAGAGCGATTTAATCCACTTAAAACGCGAAGCACAAACTCAGAGCCGACAAAGCTCTCAGCCGCTCTCATTTAAAAATGGAAATAAACCTTCGGCCATCTTTGACTCGACGCGCGACTGGTTGAATTCTAAGTACGCTTCTCCAATGGCTAGCTACTGATTCTTTTCCGTTTGATGGATAACATCCTGTTCGTTCGTCTAATCTCATCTTCATTTACACTCTTAGCCTTACATAAATATTTTTAAACAATCGATAGTCGAGTTCGTCACGAATACAAATTACAGATTGTAACAGCTGTATGGATATATTACTTATATTCTTATTTTATAACCAATATAATAGTATAGTCAAATTAAAATTGAATTAACTCTTTATTCAATTGGCTCAAAGCCAAAGCAAGCACTTTCGAAACGTAAAATTGTAAGAAAACATAATTTATAGAAGACTCCGTACTTTCAGAATTCAATAATAGACGACATCGCAAAGCTCCTTTGATATATTATAGCAAGTATTACGTGTAAAAAAATAAACATTAAATATTTAACGAATAAAAATAAAATATATTTTTATTATATTAAATAAAATTTAATACAGAAAAATAACAAATAAAAGTGTGGAAAATAAAAAATTAAACTTATGATAAGTTTAATTTAAAAACTCATTGCTTAACTGAAAGTATGCAGATTTAAAACGCAGACATATTTATGCACATTTATAATCGTATCACTTTCCTATATAAAAATTGCTTTAATTAAAATTATACGACGTTAAAAACAGCATATAATTAATTCTTAATATATTTTAAACTATATTGTCAAAAAGAGATTCAGCGCTTCATGCGTCAGGAGCGCTAGTTTGCTTAAGTCCTAAGACGTTGCTCGCTGTATCAACTGTGTTTGTCCGAGAAAATGAAGAAAACTCGCCGGAGGTCTATGTTCCTGATTTGCAGATTCTAATGAAATCGTTTATTTACTGAGGTTGATGTTCTGTTTATTTTCTTTTCATTCGCAGTGCTTACCGATTAAACTTTCTTCGTGTTATTAACTCTGATTTTTCGTGCTGACATCGCTGGCTTCAATACTTTAGTACAAGATTGATTCAACTTTATAAATATTTGATATTTGATACTTTTAGCGTTTGTGCAAAGAGCGTTAAAAGCCAAAACGTTTTGTTGAAAATTCGTTAAAATATATCACGTACAAAAAAATCTCTTAGGAAACCAAAAAAACTTTGATGGTTACTGCAGCATCATGAAATTCATAAATAAGTATTAAGCGAATAAAAAATCTTTCCTTCCCAATACCGTTGTTCTTATATACGTATGTAATTTCAAAGTTAATGTCACAAATTTTGTGTTTGTATTCACTAATTAAAATAATATGTTTATTTTATTATGGCCGTCTTTTGTTGGTCTAAATTTAATTTATTTTGCATAATTAGGACCCACAACCATTTAATTGTCCGTTATTACAGTCCTCTGTTTTTCTCTTTTTTCGACTTTGGCGGAAATTGAGTGGAAGGAAGCGACCTCGGGGTAAATAGGTCTCTAGGCGCCAGATAATTACGGTTTTTGTACTTTGGCCAAGCAGAGGCTTTAATATGCAATGTAATTAGCAGAATGTAACTTTTGTACTGATGCTTCAGTCTTTTTTATTCAAACTATTGGTTAATATGCTTAGCTGCTGATTTGATGTTGTGTACCTGACCTTAAATCGTTATTGCTGGACTAGAATAGAATAGGACGTTAGTTATCTATATATATCCGATTTCTATACATTAACTGTGAATTTTGTGCCATCGCATAATAATTTCACTCCTGTTTCTAAAAATAGCTTGTAGTGGTTACTAAATGTAGTTTTTTTTCTGTAGGATGGAGATCGCGGTTACCTGGAAGGTTTAGCGTCACGATATGCAGATTTGTTCTCAACCCACTACGGCGATGTTTTGGATCATCTTGAGGAACTCAGGAGGCACGAGTGGGAAGAGATGTCGCCAAGAATGCGAGTTCTTGGAGGCACAGGAACACCACAAACACCACCTTCAGCAAGTCCCGGCACCCTGGCGTTAAACAATCTTACGACTTCACATTCCCAGCCTATTTATGTACCTGGAAAGTATTCGGTAAGTCCAGTTCGTACTGTCTTCTTTTTTTATATTAAACGCGTTTTTATTACTATCTTTTCGTATAGTAGAATATAATATTAATAACTTAGAATGTAATATTAATAAGTAAGTTTATCGATTTTATTATGTATACTCTATCTAGTGCACCGATCTCAAACTGTTTCTTATCTCTGTTAGTGTAACATAGAGGTTGTCTGTAAGAGATCACTTTTGGTGATAAGACCGCCCTTGCACTTCTGTTTGTTCTTATTTCTCTTGTGTTTGTTAACTGTTTACTTGGTGTGCAATAAAGAGTTATTTATAATTTATTTATTATTATTATAGTATGGATAGATAAGCCATTTAAAGCAATAGATTGTTTCTCAGAAAGCTTCGCTCTTTTTCATCTACTACTGACTCTATCACTACGTCGGCAACTCGTACCATCGTGTCCTATTGAAATTATTATTCAAATCCTACCTAAAGACAAAACTTACATAAGATATTTAGTAATATTTTTTGTATTAACTCATAAACTTTTTTTTTTTTTATCGTAGAGATTGTTCTTAGGGCTGCGGCTACATTAGACGAGAGACGCGATCTGCGATTGGTTAGCGATTAAAAGAAATACACTGTCAACGAGCCTTGTGGGTACATTGCTCGCTAAATGTCGCTAGCGACTTACGCTTTGGGATTTACTCTACTTGTCGCGTCACAAATCGCTCAACAAATCTGGGGTATAATTCTTTGTCCGTTGCACTGTTCGTGTGGTACCGATAATAATGTAGTTTTCGTAATTTTTAGTAAATTTAAAAAACAAGAAGGATTTCGGCATGCACAACATAAAAACATAATAGCCAAATAACTTAATTTTATCAAGATCCAAATGACCTGTTCCGACCTACAGGTTATCATTTAGGTCAACGTATTGATGCAAAATTATTTTCAGCTTTACTGACCAATTTAAGATAAACACATTGTACATTTATTAACGCTATCAGTAAATAACAGTCGCATGATGTATAATTTATTTGTTCGTCTGTTATTGCACCAAATTGACTTTCAATGAATTGAAGGGTAATAAATATGAGAGATCATCAGAGTTTTTACTGAACGAATATTTTAAGTCTTGTTAAGACAATAAAGCCTCTTCAAAGCTGTATATAACATATTATCCAAAAAGTAAAGCAACGCCTTTACTATACCCACTGTTGGGCATAGGCCTCTTTTCTACGTTTTTTGGAGAGATTGGGTGGAGTTAAGACCCGTCGAGCTGCTCCAATTCAGATTGGTAGAGTACACATATGCCCAGAATTCCTTGAGACCTGCAGGTCGATGTTTTCCTTCACCGAAAAGCGTGTGATAAATTGCAAATATCAATTAGATACATAAGTTTTAACAGAAAAGCCTGGGATTTAAACCAGTGAACCTCTCAAAAGAGTTGCACGGGCTTACCGCCTGTTTATCTTTGTTCTTACCGCTTGCCTATCACAGCTCCCTTTATTCAAACAGTTATTTATGTATTTAAAAGATTTTTAATATATAAATTGCAGTTCTGTCAATGAAATGTTCCAGTGCTTAGATTGCGATACTTTTCCTTATCTTGACAAATTAAAAGCCGAAATTGTCTTTGAAATGTTTGTCGTTGACATTTAATTATTTACAATATCAATTTTTTATATTATTTTATATTGAGTTACGTAAAATATCGTATTTTTCGGCGCGTCAATATTTTCCTAAAAACGTTAATAACAGACTATTTCGTGTTTGATACTAACTGTACAAACATAAAACATGTAAAGTATTAGAATAATACTAAATGATCTTTATTTAAGACTGCACATACAGTCTAGTAGTTAATAAGTACCTTAAGTCTAAGTGTTACGAAATGACAATACAAATAAAATTTAATTAACAATTACTTAATACTACTACTGATAATGCTCGGACAAAGTGAGCAAACAATTGAGTGTCAATTTTTCCGGACAATACTTTTAAAATACTATTCCACGTTCTCTCCGACAAACATACCAAAGGCACTGCATGAAAGCACAAGTCCCATTATATAAAATATATTAAATTTAAATTAAAGTTTTCTGCACAAATCTTTATATTCTTTAATAATACCAAATCTGAACTTACGCGCAATTTTTTTAAAAGTATGATATTTATAGATGTAAATATACAAAAGTAATAATAAAATTATTTTGCTATAATCCGCGATACAGTAAATAGAAAATATATATAGTGCTAAATGTATAGTGGACTATCCGTTTTTTCATACCCGATACATGCAGGATTCGTAAAAACACATGCACCTCCACCACCGCCATCACAATACACAAGCACACAATCACTGTCACAAGCTCAACAATCGTTTCGCCCCGCAACCGAAGCATCATAAGGAGATAGACTCCACGACAAAATCGCAAAGATGTAAATATAGAAAAGGGTCGCATTAAATTAGATGATTACAATTGTTTAAAAATTAACCATATACTTTTTGATTCACAGCCGTCCAGTTGCTTAACCGATAAGGAAGAGGACGAGATTTATGGGTTCGGCTACGGTGTATTCGGGAAGCAAATGTTGCAGCGTCAGCAGCAACAAAAACAACTACTCCTGGCTCAGCCCACGCAGCCTTTGATGCATAATCAACAACACAATTACCAGAGGTAACGGCACAATTTAGTTAGAGTTCGTTTTACTTTTGTTTCATTATAATCAACTAATTTAATAATAACTTTACTTTTTCATTTATTTATCAGGCTAAACTCAATTATGCTTTGATGTCACTCTGTTAGTAATCTTACATTAGCACGGAGTAATAGAATAAACCTACGTAAACTGTGGCTAAACAATGGCTAAATAATTACAAATATGCATGTAAATGGAATTTAGTTCAACTTTCTTTCAATCTAAAGAATAGTTGGGTTTTGCGACCACGCTCATAAACCTAATCAAGATAAATTTTTGCATTACACAAAACTCCAACAGGTTATGATCTCTAATTATCTGAATGATCATTTTTTATTGAATTGTTTAAAGCACGTCCCTGATAGTGGCGCAACAGGTCAATAACGTTTGAAACTAGTATAAATAAGTCGTTATCAGTAATATAGAGCAAAATTCGATATTGTACAAATGTATTCGACTCTATACTAATGCCTAATATAATATACGCGTATTTACAATATATGCCTTCTTCCATTTAAAAAAGAAATATTGGTTTTAAGTGGAAGCAAGAACATGTATTATAAACTATTTGGATTTAACAGGTGTACTTGCTAGATAAGATTTTACGGGCCATGTTAAAAGGCTTATCTAAATTGAAATCAGGCATTCGATTGGCGACAAGAGCAAAGATGGAAAATGCCGTCTGAGCCGTTAAATTGAGAAATGCATTAATAGGCAAGTAATTTTAGTATTCTGATAAGACGAGTTTATGTTATTGGCTTTTGACTAGCTCGTTGGCGCAGTGGACAGTGACCTTGCCTTCAGCTTCTCGGGTCGCGGGTTCGATTTCCGCCGAGGATCAACAATTTCTAAAAAACAATTTGATGGTTCTTCGAGTCTATTTAAGTATGTATTCAAAATTATATACGTATATATTTACCCGTTGTCACCCGTATTAAGTTAATTACTTTGGGGACGGATGCCCATATATTTATTTATATTTTATAACGACACAATTTTATTTTACTTGGTTATTAAAGTTTTTTATGCTTCCTATATATATATCTTCCATTCTGTTGTCTTTTGACATAAGCTCCATATACTTGAGCGATAATCAACTAAAAAAAGTGTGGATGGATCACGAACTAAATGATTAATATGTAAAAAAAATTAAACATAACAAGGTTATATACAAGACGTAAAATGATAGAACAAATAAAATGAATGCCTGATACAGAAAAAATAATTTTACTTAGAAACTTTCGTAATGTTTTAAAGAACTTGGGAGATAGTAAACAGACTTACTGTTAGAATCAATAACGCGATTAACGATATATCTCTTAAATCATTTGTACTAATAAATGGTTTTCTGGAAAAAATAATGTAAGTAAAACACGAAACAGTATGAGAAACAAAACTAAGATGTTTCATGGTGCATCGGAATAAGCTCGTTGTCTTTTAATTACCTCATTGTAGGCTGTAAAATAAATTTAAATTAACGAACCGAGAAATGTTCTTGCGTTTCGAGGAAGTGGAGTTTCGCAGTAATTATTTTAACTGAAACTAAGCATCTGTGTCACCGCTGATTCGCATTGGAGATAAAATCAATTGCAACCATTATCCATTGCGCATAAATTAAAACGTTGTAATAAAGAACATTGGCGCATTGATTATTTGTCGACTGTTAAACCAAATTTTATTCCCGATTTATTTAACTATTGAAATAGATAACATTATGTGTTACGGAATATTGTTATGGGGTAAATGCGGGGACATTGAAAAAATTTTTGTATTACAAAAAAGAGCCATACGTGGTATTTACAACTTAAATTCGCGCGATTCCCTGCGAGAGAAGTTCAAGGAAACAGGTAGTCTTACATTGGCTTCACAGTATATTTATAGAAATTCAATTTTTGTACATAAGAAGTTACATAATTATAAAAAGATTGGCGATGTACATAATAGACGAAGTAGGAACCGACATTAGCTTGCGGTTCGTGATTTGCGCCTTCCAAAAGTACATAAGTCGTTTGTGGGTTTGGGTCTAAGATTGTATAATAATAATCTAAACCGTAATCTACTTTAACTTTAACATTACAGCAGTTTAAAAACAGTATTAAAAAAGGCTTATACAGAAAGCTGGCGCTCTCAGCAAGCATTCACCACACTTATCTATTAGTTACACTTATAATAACTAAATGTAACTAGTAATAAGGATTATTCTTTGAAAAGAGCAACCGCCGAGTTTCTTGTTGGTTCTGGTAGGAACAGCTTTCCGAACCAGCAGTAGATGTTGACTACTTAAAAAACACTTGATTACAAGTTTACTTGAATATTTCGAATTTGAATTTGAATAAAGATTTTATAGTATTGTATTAAAAGTTAAACGTTTTAAAATTAATATTTTAGAATTCATATTGGATCGTAATTATTAGGTGTAAAATATACAAATGTAACATAATATATAGCAATGGCAGTGCCACGGGGCCCCCAAACTTAGGGGGTCCCTCGGACTTTGAACATAAAATACACCAGACCGAGGAATGCGACTTTAAAACTAGCAATTTTTTATGACAAATTCTGAGTACGAAAAATCTCAATATGGTCTAATTCGGAACACGATGAATACTGAACAAACAATTTTAAATAGTTAAGTTGGGGCCCTAGTTTATTTTATTTCTCAAGGCTTTTGTTACCTAGCTACGCCACTGTCCGAAAACATCCCCTTTGTTGGTAAGTTCTGAAAACGTAAAAATTGTACATCCACATTATCCTTACGTGGCTATTGTACGCGTCTTTGTAATAGTTAACTATTAAATACGATTCCTACGATCAATGCTCATAAATTTGTTAGCAGGAAATCAGGTATCACCTACCTTGTCACATTTCACCCACGCGCCCTCTGGCGAGTTGTTTGATGCTAATTAGATCCCGACTCTCGCTACAAGTTAGTTCTCCTAATGAATTACCTCGTAAAACCTACGATGGCGTGCTTCAGTTGTGTATTATTTGAATATAGATTACATGTAAATTGGTCTTTTACTTTTATAGTCATTTTATTTGTAACGTGAATAAGACACGACGGGAGCCGGCAAAGTCACAAATGGTAACAGCCATTGCTAGCATTTTTGCTTGTTTAATATTTATACAAGGGTTACATTTTTCTACGACAATTCTATTTTAACGACCACACGTGTATGATAATAAAATGGTTACTGATTTATTTTGCATCGCAAAGTTTTCTTGTAATGTATTTATATAATTTATAGAATTAGGCGTTACTTTGCGGAGATCCATAATACAAAAGTAATAATGAAATTATTTTGCTATAATCCGCGATACATACATACAATACGATACATCGTATTGTATCGCGGATTAAAGCAAAATAATTTTATTATTACTTTTATAATGCATTGCTATTTTGATTCCGTCCGTCGCATACAGCAGACAGGGCCATATTACTCCAAGAAATATATCAATATAATATAAAATAATATATAATACCTGTTAAATAAGTCATTTTTTAGAATGGTTGTATAAATAGGTATATCTACTTTAGAAATAGATAAACACCATCGGGTCCTTTTTTTTATTTGTATAAATATATATCTTCATCACATATTGTTTTATCATATATTTATATTATATCTTGAAACTGATTAGGCAATGTGTTCAATTAAAGCTCCTTAGTGGATTGACTTTTCCAAAAAAATTCTTTATATTTCAACTAATTTATCCAATTTATTTTGTCTAAACTGTAAATAATCCTGTTTATTAGTGGCAACTGAATAAAAATCTGTTCAGAAGTTGTTGAATTTATCTCGAATAGACAGATAGATGCGGCGGCGTTATATTATGTAAGGATTATGAACATCATAGAATAACATCGCTATGAATTGTACATAGAAAAAAATAGTTTTCGTGAAGCAGCTTACATTTGATGTGGGTGTAAAACGTATACTGACTCAGCAAAATAAATAGTCATATCAAAAGTACTTCATTTCAACGACGGACTCTTGGAAGCAATAGTGGGTGTCTTACAAACCATTAAACAAAAACAAAATATTTTGAATCGAGTTACCTTTATTTAAAATATACAGGGTGATATAAATTCTACGTCGTTTGGCATTAACTTCAAATTACGAAATTGAAATTAAAATAGTAAACTGTGATAAAATATCATAACATCTTTATTGAGGTATTTTATAAAAGTCATATACTACCAAATATTTTTTATTGCGTTAATGACTAGCCTTTACATTTTTTTTATTTAAATAATACAGTTCGACCTAACAGTCTTATAGAGTCATAGGGGCGAGCATAGAAGCATCGTACAGTCCGCAAGATGCAGAGAATAGATTGTCAACATGTATATTATATTCATATTGTCATATTCAATTATAGGTAAAAGTCGACTCTTTCAAGGGGGTCACGAGTTCCCGGGCTGGCATCAATGAGTTTTTGTATTAAAAAATTATGTGTCTAATTGATAATTGCAATTTATCACATGATTTTCGGTGAAGGAAAACATCGTGAGGAACTGTGCATATCTCTAAAGAATTCTGGGGATATGTGTAACCTACAAATCCACATCGGAGCTGGTGGTAAGTCTTAGCTCAAACCCTTCTCTCCAGAAACGGAGAGAGGAGGCCTATACCCAGGAGTCGGATTTTAATAGGCCGTTACTTTACTTTTTTGAAGCAAAAGATAAGGTCGTAACACGTGATCGCCGTATATAAACAAAAGTAATTGAAAAAACTTAAAAAAAAGGCAATTAACTGAACTAACTAAATTAATTGAAGGATAAAGAACATTAAACTAAAAACCCTGTATATTTTACTGTTGTGATATTATTCAAATCAATGTAATGCTAAAGTATTGATATTAACATATCTATAACTTTGTCAATTAGTAGGAAAACCCAACTAACAAGCTACGAGAGATTGTAAATGAACGTCGAGAAACAACTTGCAGATATGAAGATTGAGATTCACCGTCTCGAAGATAAAGTAGGCATGTTGGAAACGGCTCGTAAACATGGATATAAAAACTATAGATACAAATCGTTACACCGTATATGTACATTTAAATAGAGTGCTAATATTATAATTTTAAAATCGACAGTCGTTTCTTTAGTGGCACTAAGTAATAATTTGAAAATATAAAATTGCCGTGTAAATATACAATTTCATTCATGTAAAATTATAGGAGTTTTCAACTATCTTTTAATCTCGGAACTCATCAATTGAGCAAAATATTTATTTTTTCAAAAAGAGTAACCAAATAATGTTCAAAAGGGTTCCTTTATCATCATCATCATCTTTCTCTTGCCCTTATCCCACTCTAAGTGGGGTCGGCACAACATGTTACAAACAAGTTGTCACATGATTTGGCTACTTATTTTGCGACCGGCCGCCTGCCTGACGTCAACTTACCTTAGTCGCCTTTTACGACACTTCGGTAAGAAATGAGGGTGGTCTATTCTATGCAGCCGGATACACACGGCACTTATCTTAGTCGCCTCCTACGACACCTCGGTAAGAAAGGAGGGTGGTCTATTCTATTCTGTAGAAAGTGTTCCTTTATCACAACACACAATTCATGCTTAGTATTAAACTTACCGAATACATAATTGGGATTAAATGAGTTAGATACATTGTTATTCTTATTAGCGATATATTACAACACATCTATGAACTAATAAAAAAGCTATTGTTTCTTGCTTTTCCAATTTATGGGTCTTTTTATCACTCACGAGTTTTGCAGGCGCTATGCTATGCTTTATTGCAATTTGCAGCAAAACAACTTTTTTGTATTTCATCACTTTATTACTAAGCCCGCCGTGTGGTATCCGGATGATTAGAATAGACCACCCTTATGTCTTACCGAGGTGTCGTAAAAGGCAACTAAGGTAAGTTAACCCACCGTGTGGTATCCGGTTGAGTAGAATAGACTATCTATCTTCCCGGATTCTTACGATTTGCATAGTTTCAAAAGACAAGTGAATAGGCACCTACTTGGCAAGCGCAGTTCATCTTAGGTTGCATGTTTCGCTTACCATCAGGCGAGATAGCAGCCAGGCGCTAGCCTTATCACATAAAAAAAGACCATCCTCTTTCTTACCGACTACCTTTCTTACCGGTCGTAAAATACGACTGAGGTAAGTTGACGTCAGGCAGGCGGCCGGTCGTAAAATCCGTAGCTAAATCATGTGACAAAATGTTTGTATCTTGTTGTGCCGACCCCACTTAGAGTGGGATAAGGGTAGGAGGATGATGAATGATGATGTCACTTAAAAACTTAGCGTGCGATATAGAACTATTTTAAACCAGATGATAAAGTAGCAAAAATATTAACGGAAACTAGTACAGACATATACAACAAACAGAAATAAAGGACATCTACACATACAGATATTTCTAATTTATTAGGTTAAAAATGCTCTGCAACCGAGTTAACTAGGTAAGAATGATGGTTTCCCATATTTATATTTTCCTCTCACCTCAATAGATACCCTCTGTTGAATATAGGCTTAAAGTGATCTATACGCAAGGCGCTAGTACTTCTAGAATTCAGCGGCTCCCCGGGACATGTTTAATGTCGTTTTGATGAAAAGGCAGGTCTAACAACTGTGTATTTACAGATGCCAATTGGTCATTCCAATATTTTGAGATTCCAGTATCCATAACTTTTCACTACCAAGTATTAATCTTTGTTTGTGCAACTGCGTAATATCACGTTACGTCCGTGCTATGATTTACAGTTGCATCTAGCAGAGCACTATTTGAAATTAGATCACTTTGTTATGGTGACACACATATCGCAGAATATTAATTATCATATATCTTTGGGAAAATACTGATAGCGCATTACCGTTGTCCAGCGATTCACTATTAGCGTGGACGCACACTAACGATCTGGAATTTATCTTAGTTCCTGCATTAATTTGCAAGGTTTTATTGCACCCATACTGCTATCTCTTGTTGTGTTAATTTTGAGCGTAATTAAAAAATAACATTCAGTTCGTGGTAAATAAATAATTGGTCTTCATATTTTTTCATTTTACAATTTAATAAGTTACACTATGCACGCACTTTATAAACCTCAGATGTTCTTAATTTTAATGTTGTCTGCTTTATAGCGAAAAAGTATTTGTTATATTAAATTTTAAATTTACAGTGCCAATGCAAAAGATTGATAAATCAAAACATAATATACTAGCAGGTCCGGCTACGTAATACAGTCGTTCAGGCTATTTTAGATTTACCCTGTTCTCATATAAGGTTATAATTTTTTAATAACTTCTATTAATATATGTTCATTTAAATTAAACGATGTAAAAATAGTGTCATAATGTTAGGCGTGAAATGCTCAAGGTAAACAACGTGTTTAAGTTTTTGTAATCTAGATAGATTACAAACTTCACCTATACTTTACTTCTGTAAAGTATAGATACATATAGATATATCAAACAAAAGCTGTGATCGATTTTCTCAAAATCTACTTATCAGATTTTTGTACGGTCTTCACTAAAATATATTGCAATTCTTCCAAAAGGTATAATCCTGTTTTATGTAAATTGTATTAAAGAGGTAGTGCGATCGTAAAAATAAATTTCGCGTTGTTGTATCCGTCGCGTAAACCAGCACAGATACACTAAAGTAATGTACTAGAGAACTGTGGATCTACAAAAATACTACAATATAGTCCGTTAAATATACAGATTTCCACCCAGGCAAAGCTAGTATAATATAAGTACACAATAATAATTAAGTGTGATCCTTCACACTTTCTTTCCTTCAGACTTTGGTTTTAATTATATAAAATGTTTAGTATCGTCGGTGCTTTAAGAATATTTCGGTATACGGCGACGGAGAGCTAGCAGTTTGACTGTGACTTCACAATCGTAATGCCATTGGCTGTTTGACGGAAAGCCTCCAGAACTTTAATAATAATTTAATAACTACATCGGAATTTTTGGCTCTAGTTTTTGCCACTAACGACGCGTATAGGTTAATGAAAAAGAGCAGCAAAAACAAAAAAGAGCCATACGTGGCATTTACAATTTAAATTCGCGCGATTCCCTGCGAGAGAAGTTCAAGGACACAGGTATTCTTACATTGGCTTCACATTATATTTTTAGTAATTTAATTTTTGTACATATGAATATAAATAATTATAAAAAGATTGGCGATGTATATAATAGACAAAGTAGGAACCGACATAAGCTTGCGGTTCCTGCTTTGCGCCTTGTAAAAGTTCGTAATTCGTTTGTGGGTTTGGGTATAAGATTCTATAATAAAATTCCTCAATCTACATTAACTTTACCTTTACAGCAGTTTAAAAATACTATTAAAAAAAGGTTAATTCAGAAAGCCTATTACACTATTGAAGAATACCTAGAAGATAAGATTGCGTGGATATAGCTTCTCTTTAACCCTATACAAGACATTTATACCTAGTGATAAGAATTATTGTTTGAAAAGAGCAACCGCCGAGTTTCTTGCTGGTTTTTCTCGGTACGAACAGCTTTCCGAACCAGCAGTAAATGTTGACGATTCAAAAGCACTTGTTTACAAGTTTACTTGAATAAAGAATATTTTGAATTTGAATGAAGAGGTTATAGCAAACAAGTAGTCGAATGCGTAAATTATTTTATTGTTTCTTTAAGTTTATGTACACAAAGTTTTGTTTCTTTAAGTTTATGTACAAAAAATGTTTGGTAATTTTTTTACTCCCATATAACCTTTTTTGTAATAACAATACCATACAACTAAAATGACGGCCTGTTACTATCCCACTACTGGGCATAGGCCTCCTCTCTCCGTTTTTTTAAAGAGAAAGGGACCTCCAGGTGAGACCACGCTTTTCCGATGCGAATTGGTTACACATATCTCCAGAATTCTCTAGAGACTTAGGTTACCTCACGGCGAGGTTTGAAACCATGTCCCGCTCGAAAGAGTCGCACGGTCTAACCGCTAGGCTATCACAGCTTTTACAGTAGCATATACGCCTTCAAATACGTAAACAACCACCAATATAGTGTGTCTAAATCTATGTGAACGTGGCTCATTTGGAAGTTAATAAGTGGCTACACAAATGCGCAATGGTTTGTTACGTGTTGCTATCTCTCGTTGTATTAGTCCGGCAATGGTTTAAATTAGGACCGGTTATCGTTGGTTGCTTGTTTTAAAAGCAATTACCAGACCAGCCATGCTAAAAGGAGGTTAACATGTTTCTCCATACGGCTGGGATAAAAATGTTGCATGCTGCATTTTTTAATAATAAAAATATTTACAACAGACACCATATTATTATACTTGTTAGGGGATACTGAACAGAGATAAATTCAGAAACAATCACGCGTAAGATGTGTTCAAGGAAGATATTTTTAAATTAACATCTGCTTAAAATACATATATCGCACGCTTAGTTTTAAAGTGAAATTGCGATTTCGAGTAAAAAAAATTAATAAATTCCTAATTAAAATAATATCAAAAATAATGTATTTTAAACCGGTGCAATTTTAATTTATACCGATATAAAGCGGCGGCAATGTTGGAAAATCGTATACGCTGATTTTTACAAATGTGATTGCTCACGTAAATTTATATTTGGCGAACTCAATTGCGACAAGATCAATATTGATTGAATCGTTTCGTACTCCAATGTGATACCACTAGTGTTGATTAATTGCTCTTTGTGGAGTTGCAATATTAATATCAATATTACCAACGTGACTTATATCACAAATCAATATAGATGTATATTATGTCACATATTTTTTTTATGTCATTTGATCATGCAAAATGTAATGTAGTTTCTCTTTTTACTAATTTGCGTTTCGATGACCAAATTTTAATTTAATGATTCAAAGTAATGTTATATAAAACAAGAATTACCTATGAATGTGTTATTTATTAAAAAATGGTTTCAAAAATTAAGATAATATCTAAATTTTTAAGTAAATAATATTTAATTACTTTAAAATATTTTTTTAAAGAATTAAAGCTTTCTCAGTAATATTTAATAATAAACTTAGTAATATTGTAAAACATGATGATATTCTCAATCGAGAGATGAGAGATGAGATAAGTGTATATTACGAAAAGTAGCTCAAATTTTAAGTATATGTTTTAACTATAAGATTATATATGTGTAGTTATTTTTTTTACATGAACTTAATTAAATTTGGTTGAAGTATCCTTAGCTGAGCTTTATAATTACATCAAATAATACTTCCTTTACCTTTACCACGCGCCACCTGAAGAATCCTCTTGTGCGAAGAACGCTAGGAGCATGTTCGCATTAGAGCTTCTTATGAAACCCTTGACGTTTACCTTGAGGAATAAATAAAATGCTCAAAAGCTGCTATACTCATTTTCGACAATTTAATGTATCTTGATGAATATATAGTGAGCCTCATTTAATAAACATAGTTATCATTTTCAACTTTGACCCTCAAAATCATTACTAATATTTATACTCCGATTGTGATAATCTCTGCCTATAAAATATATATTAGACAATAAAATTAATTTTATATATTTTTATTAGATGGTTTTATTTAGATAAAAAAAAGTAGGACTGTGTTATTATGGACTTTAATAGCTTTTTTTACACTACACAAACTAAAACTAAATTTATTTTGAATGTTTTCGTTATGCAATAGTTAATTAAAAAATAGACGATTCGTTGTCATAAAAATAAATTTATATTACCATTGAATTCGTATATGCAACTTTAACTTAAATATTAATTTTGGATTTTTGTTTCAGTTGCCTCAGTCCACGTTCAGCGTATTTCTACGAATTTCCTCCAAGCGGTATGTATTGAGTTGTTGCTATATTGTATATAGTTAAACCAAATCAAATTGTACCCGCATTATTTTAAAGTTATCAAAATGCTAGTACCGAGTAAGATGTAGGTAATTCGATTTTTTTAGAAATTTGTCTCTAAGAAACAACTATCAGAATATGAGTCATAGCATTTGTTATTATTTAAAATATTTTGAATATATATTATATGAATTATAGTCCATTGTAGCAGGAAAACTATGTAGGAAAGTAAAGCGCGTAGCGTTCTCTACATTTACTTACAATCACCATTGTAACGATTTTTAACTCGTATTAGACTAAAATCAGATTTACATTTTTGTAATACATACATATTTCGGTAAAACTAAGTATGAACTTCTATCTCTTAAAAAATTCCTGTATTTCATAAAAATTAGCTGAAAGGAACAATAACATTACACCAGTAATTTCTAGTCGATTGTATTTAGATAATTGTCTCGGCACTGCGAAGAAGAAGGTGACGACTTTTTCAAGGCTGCTACGTGGACTAAAGTCCCATAGAAAAGAAAAACACGGTTCCTGTTCGCCGAAACATTCGCACAGTCCGAGGCAAGGATTACCACCTCAAAGGGTAAGGAATTATTTTTAAACTTGTCAATAATACAATTTACACATATTGATATCATATAGTTTTGTGACCAGATTACCGATACACGTGTGTAACCTCACTATTAGATAATGATCGCAAATACACTAGAATATTATACATACATTATAGTTTCATTTTATATTATACTTCGACTTTCAATTTATACCACAAAATACACTGTAGTTTATTTTGTAAATTAATACCTTACCTTGTAAATAATTTACCTTATTTGTAAATAAGGTTTCTATCGTTAACAAGGGATCCGAAATTAATATCAATGAAATCTTTGGTTAAATAATGCAGTAATTAAGCAACTTTCTATAAGACCAATATCTTATTGTCTCTTTATCTATTAATGTTATATTAAAAGTAGTTAGTTAGCTTCAGATACATGTTTCTGAGATTCTGTTATTTGAACCTCGAATGTATTTATAAAAAACGCACAAGATCTTCATCTTTAGGCTTTTAAAAAAACTGGGAAAGTTAAAATAATAAATTAATTTTTAAGGTCTTATCTGATCGAACATTAAATCAGGTAAACAGAGTAAATTATGCTAATATATAGTGTGATAATTAGATAATGAAAATAGCAAAAATATAGAAACCAATATTGTGCATGGTGTTACTATAAAAAAAGACTGGATTCGTATGACCCTGTCTTATGACTTGTAGAAGTAAATTGCGATTTACAGAGTTTGCTGAGTTGCAGAAATGGAAATCACGAAGATGAAAAAATGTTTGCAAATTATATTCACTGTTGGTTAGAAATTTTGCGAAGTTACTTTTGTTATCTCCTAATACTATCTAATTTTCATTACCTACGTCTTCACTGAATAGGTACAAAATCAAAACAAATTATGTTTGTGATATAGATTTTAATAATATCATTTAAAATGTACGGGCGTAAGAAAAGACATATGTTATATGTAATGTAAAATTTAAAGAAAAATATATGGAGATCATATAGGTAAATATAACAGGGTCATTAGAAAAAAGTCAGTTTGCATGTCCATAATATTTTTTATTTAAAAGAATGGTTTGACGAGTTTGTATATTTTGTAGATATAAAGTTATATAAGTTAGTTATACAAGTATACAGTAAATCTTGATGAATACAATTAACATAACCTTGTTGATATAGTCCTTATATGTACCTATATGTGTAATTCACAACTGTATAAAGCTATAAATTAGACGCTAAAATTAAATAGTGTATAGTAAGATATAGAACATAATACATTTACTTATTTATAAGAGACATATTTATTTGTAAAATTAAAATAAAACGATGAATTCGGCTATTAAAATTTAAGTTGTTTTTCGATATGGCAAGGATAAAAGATGTATTTTAAGTATAAACAACAGAGGACAGCACCAAAAAAAAAGTTATAATCTAACTATAATTAATAACTGTTAATATTCTTATAATTAAAAATAAATGTTTGTCTGTATGTCCTTTATAGACTCCGAAATGGCTGGACTGATTTTAATGAAATTTTGAGACAATATTAAAATAAGTGAAGTAACGGCCTGTTACTATCCTATTGCTGGGTATAGGGCTCCTCTCGTCTTCGTTTTTCGAGAAGAGAAGAGAGAGAAGCGTTGGAGCTAAAACCTAGCACGCTGCTCTAAAGTGGTATTGGTAGGTTACATATGTGCCCAGAATTATCTAGATATATGCAGATTTCCTCACGATATTTTCCTTCACTGAAAAGCGTGTGATAAGTTGCAATTATCTATTAGACACATAAAGTTTAATAGAAAATCTCATTGGCGCCTGCCCGGGGTTTTAACTCGTGACCCCCCCCTCGAAACCCGTGACGTGGAAGAGTCGCACGGTCTCACTGCGAGCGTATCACAGCTTAACAAAACATATACATTTATTTAAAAAATCTCGATCTCGTTGTATATGTCGCAATGGGAATTATCCTCACGCAAATTTTATCATAATTATATGAACGCACACACTGCATAGGTAGGACGGGACGGGAAGTACCTCCGCATCTTCAATAACATTGCAGACAAAACGTGTCTCACACAGCAACGTGTAACCGAATCTTAGCGAAAGTACGTAAGCTTCGCGTCTGCCTTCCTTTTTTTTCATACATTCCCTTTCCTACCCCCATCCGCCATTATGTTGATCCGGCGCGACGCCGGTCCTTCTTTGACATGCACTCCCAGCAATTAGTATGACGCGTCGTGCATTTGTATGCATTGCTAACATGCCCAGTTTTTTGGCTGACGTGGGGTATGCAGTTAGGGAGTGGAGGGAATAGTTTCCCTACGGTGATTGCAATTAAGCACCTTTTTACAGGGATTTTTTTATTATTATTATGTCAAAAGACGTATTTTTTTTCTAACAAGCACATTTTGATGCGTTAATAGTTCCCACAAACGACAAAATATTGGGAAATCTTTACTAGGAAATTATATTATCAACCGTCAATTAAATAAGAATATTATTGTACGAATACTCGTCTGCTAAGACTGTGTTTTCTTTTTAAATTAGATGAAAGTGTGTGTGAATTATGAAGTCGTTTGTAAGAATCATTTATATATAGTGATAAAATAAAAAAAAAATTTACTGGCCTATCGGTGCGTTTGGCAGTGACTTTGACTTCAGCTCCGCGGGTCGCGAATTCGTGTATATATTTACCAGTTGCCTGTCACCCATAACACAAGTAGTAATTACTGCTACTAGTAATACAGCCGTGTATATAAATGTCCCATATATTTATTTATTTATTTATATATAGTAATGAAATCATAATTTAATTTTTTTAGACAAATTGAAAATATGTGAACAATATTATATATAGAAAAAATAGTATTAATTCAATTTATACAGATACAATTCTCACTTTCACAGACGCAGTTATAATATTAAGTATAGATTAACTCTAAAGTGAGAACACTACAGTCTAATAATATAAAAAGTTTGTCCAGTCAATATTCCTATGCAAAGATAGGAATTCTTTCTACTCCTTGAACTTTCAATGAATACGCAACTCATCCCGACCGAATTAAGTGCTACATTTTTCCACGTCCACGTATATTTATTAATCTCCACGCTGGGGTACGTCACCGCATGCCTTTGAGAAATGACGGCTGCCAAAGCTAAGTCGGTTGAGCCAAGACGGCGCCTGAATTATGGCCGTTTGTTGGGAGAAGGGATGAAGGCCATTAGGGCGCGAGCATAATCCTTATCGCGCGAGTTGCACTTAGGATTAGTCCTGTCAGAAGTTGCTTTTTTCGAGTATTTGAGGGGCTTTGTCCAGCTGTGATTAGAGGATTAGGGGAATTCTTTATGGATCGCTAAAGGAATTTCCTTGGCGGATTAGAGTTACGTGTTAAATAATTTATGGGGTTTTAATAACTCTTTAATGTTATAATGTCTTTCCTATGTTTTATTCGGAAATTGCGCTATTTATATCTCAATTTATTATTTTTTTTGTAATATAACTTGTGGACGATCATTGATATTCTGCTTTTATCAGGTCACGGGTTCAAACCTGGACAATCACAAAGGAGTTTTTCTGTTAAAACTTATGTGTCTAAGTGATATTTGCAATTTATCACACGCTTTTCGGTGAAGGAATACCTGCATATCTCTAAAGAATTTTGGGGATATGTGTAATCTACTAATCCGCTTTGGAGCAGCGTGGTAGGTAGGTTTTTACTGCAAACCTTCTCTCCAAAAATTGAATGAAGAGGCATATGCCCATCAGAGGGAAAACATGCCGTTGCCTAACCTCTTTCTAAACATAGATGTCAGAATTTATTAACTCCTTCAGTATAAAATTCTATTTAGAATAAACACTGTGATTTTGCATTCTGTAAAGTTTCCCCGCCCATTGTCATAATTCACTATAGATATAGCATCATTATTAAAGCATTATTGCGGTGTAAATCCCCCGATATCTGTTATAAAACTTTATATTGGCACATTGTTGTGGCTTCTGCCGCCATTCTGGCGATCGTAAATCCTTAACGTCTTGTATCGATAAGATGGCGTTATGTTTTGGTTATCTAACATGCAATTTCATAATGTTTAACCCCAGGAACATAAAAACTTTGTGTACCTCTCATTATTGCGTAACATAAGGTATATTCAAAAAAATAGTATATTAAAAAAAAATACAATAAATTACTTTTATTTTCCATAACACTGCGTTTTATAACTTAGCTAAAATTAAATTTAATTCAAATGTTGTGTTCATTAATTACATTACTGTGTTACATTGATTAATTCATTCATTTTAATTAAATAATTCATTGCTTATTGTGTTACATTAATATGAATATATAATGCATTTAGGTTTTCTTTTTTGGCTAAGTACTTTTATTGTATTGTATACGTACTATATCCATTGAAATATATTATTAAACTTGCTACGACAATAATAACAAGTTGATAAGGGTGTGCTATTAATATTTCAAATATATTTTTTAAAATCTGATTAGTATAGTTTTGGGATGTGTTCGCAATATTTTAAAAAGCAAGTTAATATGGTATACGTCACCTTGAAATCCTATTATATATAAAGGTTTACAGCTTATATTATTACCAACTTTTAACCGCAACTTCGTTCGCGTGACTTTAGTCTTGGAATAAAGAGTAGCTTTTGTCCCTGCAAATATCTCCATCACAAAAATCAGATCGATTCGAGTAGATGAGGGAGATTTAGCGTTTTCTCGAGAGTAAAGTTTAATTATTTGAGTAAATAACTCGTAAGACATACATGAATTATTTATTATAATAGCTCAGTTAAATTTATCTAATAAACCAAAAACCGAAAAATATAAGAACTTTCTTAAAATATTTTTTTAAGGCGAACAGCGTAATATAGAATCTATTTATTTAATTTATAGACACATAGTAAATTAAAAAAATCTTGATATATTAATAAAAGATTATATACTATTGTGTGTAAATTTAACGTAATATATAAATTGGGTGAACAATTCAAAATTCGAATATTATGCTGTACAACAAAGAATATATGCGAAAAGTGGTGTTGCTTAAAGTTAGGAAACTACAAAGTTATTCCTCGGAGCATATTTATCATGTTTACTGTAGTAATATTTTCAAAGCTATGTTTCTGACGTAGATTACTTATCTCGTATGTAGGTTACGTTATTTTGCCTACCACCGTTGGTTACATTTATATTTAGAATGTATACTTTCATTTTATTTCGACAAGAGAAACAGTTAGATACTTATCAGGGGGTTTCGTATGCAAACCCCGGGCATGCACCAGTTTTCCTATTAAAACTTACCTGTCTCATTGATATTTGCATTTTACCAGTCACATTGGGATGAAGGAAACATCGTGAGGAAACCTGCATATCTCAAGATAATTCCTGTTACATATGTTACCTATCAGTCCGCATTGGAGCAGCGTGTTAAACCTATATGTAACCCTTCTCCTTGAAAGGACAGAGGAGGTCTTTTTTTAAACAAATTGTCATCGTTACTACAGAAGATATATAAAGCTAATTTATAAAAATGATTCTAATCTATAGAAAAACAAGTGATGATATGTATCAGCATAAAAAAAAATTATAAAAAAGTTTTTTTATTATTGTTGTATTAGTTACTATACATTTTACTCTATTACAATTTTTAAATATATTTACGATACAATTTCATTGTGAATATGTTTCTTGTTATGCCAATATACGCGAATTACAATCGCGAAACCAACCTCGGTTACGGCACCACTTTTTTCACGTTTGTTTCTGAATTCATGATTTATGCAAAAGAAAACCAAAAACTGTGTGTGTGCGCAGCATTGAAAACAATTCAGCAACGTTAGCGATACATCTGAACTCATATCTAAACATTATTAACTTTTTTAAAGTGATGCGAAGTCTAACAAAAGCGTTAATTAAAAATATACAACACTTTTTTTTATTATTTTTAACTTTTTACTAAAACCCCTATCGCGAATCTGGTTTTAGTAGGCAGTAAGGGGTAATTAAAAATCTGAATATAATAAAATCAAGTATGTCTGTGTCAAGGAACTAAATCAAGTAAAAATCAGAATACATTTGTTCCTCAACCCAAAAAACATGTCTAAAATAGCAATACCGAATTTAGAAATTACATCATCAATCATTCCCACTCAACGAAAAACGCTAAAGATATCTGCATCACAAAGAGGTTTTATAGGCACGAATCAATTAATCATAGTCCGTACAATGCTCGCCCATTAACTTCGCACTTGATAAGGGAATAATGTGAATAGACGAGGACCGTTTCTGTACTATCCGGAACCTAACTTGGACGGTCCAAAATTTATAGTCCTATCATTTTCACATACATTGTCATTACGATAATTCCTTTTGTGAGTTCCATACCCATTTTCCCATTCATAACACGTACCGAATGATTGTATTGCAAATAATCTTACGGATTTAATTTGAATATAAATTTTCAAAGTACTACAAAATAATTAAACGTTTTATATTGTTTATTTTTTTTATCGTACTTTGTTATCATATATTTTTTTTATTTTTAGTCATTTCCATTTTGTAGTTTACCTAAGATTGAAGCTGGAAAATGTTTTTTTAACCTATTTGTTCTATGAAAATATAGTTTTGAACAAATTTTCTGTTCTGAAATTGATAGATATTCATTAAAACTAATTCTTATGTTCTGATTAATGTCGTTTATGGATTGGATATTTTGATAAAAATTTTGGAAATGCTTTAAAATATGATAAACAATATAAATTTTTATTCGATATGTAGATTGGCTTTTCTACAGATATAGTAAGTACATTATACATAGCAACTTAGTTTATTTTTTTTACTTACACTACAACTTAGTTTATTATTGCACCTGCCAGTGGTTGCTACGTGTGCTAAAGAAACGTATATAGTAATTTTTGGTGCTATTTTTGGTTATTAACTTGTATATGTCGTGACTGGCTATGCCACAAATACACTAAAAAAGCTTTCTCGTACATTTTTAAGAGATACCTTTCTAGATTGTGTACATGAGTTACATCGATTTGCTTGTTATTCTTTTTCAGCAGTTAAAATGGCGTCGTTAAGCGGTAAAGAAATTGTATACGGCATTGTATGACAGTGTAGTCTGAAGAATATTGAATGAATATACATACATATATTAGTTATAAACACTTTTGGGGTACGATGTATCTCGTTCATTAGGGTAATAATGTCAAACTTTCCTTCAGGTGGATACACCAGACAGCGTGCTGCAAAGTGGCTTAGGCCTTGGCCCTGGCCCTGATACAGCTCTGAGGTCCATGGTTGACCCGAGAGATTATGATCGCCTCCGCTTCTTTCAAATGAGTGCCGCCCAACCAAACACCTTCGAAGAAACTATTCATAGGGTGAGCTTATGTTTTCCTGCAATGAAATTCGTTTGGGAGATTCTTGTTTTAATTGAATGAAAAAGTTGTTCTGATGTTCTAAAACGCTTGAAATGGTAATAATAATATGAATAAACATTATTTAATTCATAGAAGACCCTGATCATTTGAATTAAGACTTAATTACTTATGAATTAGTACTTAGACAACGTCCCCGAGGAACAATCTTATGTCATTTGCATACAAGAAAAATACAGTATCTCTCAAACCACCAACGCAGGAAAACTTTTCTGTTATGCTCTGGATGGCAAAATGCTTACTTTATTTTAAAAAATCAAATGTTCTTAAAAATTATTAAATAACTATAATATTTTTGCATTAAACTATTGCTTCTTATTAGAAGGGAATTGTAAGCTTTATTTGTTGTGCTTACTTATAAATATACATTTCAAAAGTATAGGTGTTTTAAGGATTAGTCTAATCTATTAGTTCGTCGAACTTAGTTTTGCCAACAGAGTCGTAACGGAATTCAAAATTCAAAATTTTCATTGCATACTTATTTTGGTTTATACATTTGGTATGCTCAAAGAAAGGAGGTGGATCTATGTTGTTTACATCGCCTATTTGAACTTATTTTTTCAATTTCGCTGTATCATGACTGTACACATACATGTATTGTAATTAATTGTGAATTTCATTGAAGCACCCATTAGAACACTATTTTGTAGATTACAATTGCACGAATTTGCACGAGCAATTTTTAAGCGCATGCCAGCATGCAGTATTCTTAAGTTGATTTGTATTTACCAGTCCGTAAATTATTTGTTTATTTTTTTTAAACTATGTCATAATATATGTCTGTATATGAACTTCTCGTTTAGATAGAATTCACGTGTTTTTTTTATTTTCTTAGAGGATGTTACATAGACTACAGTACCAGTTTAAGGTCGGTTTTGTTCCTAAAATCCAACTATATTCTAAAACCTGTTATTGTCCTATGATTTCATCGCATGAAAGAATTCAAAATAACTTAAGATAACCTGACGCCAATATTTCTGGTGCAATTTAGATTTCATGTTTTGCATGTAGGTGACAATGTGCTATATTATTGAATTTGCCTTTATTGTGTTTAGTTATAAGTAGATTTTTGTTTTCGAGGTCTCATTTGGAAGTTCAAAGGTATAAGGTTATTTATATGTTATATTTAGTTAAAAGTGGGCGACATATACAAAACATTACAGAATTACTCTTCTGTAAAATTTAATAAAGAGCAAATTTATTTTCAAAGCGATATTAACTTGTTTGTTTCAGTTAAAAGTTCAAGAAGCGATGAAGAAAAAAGACAAACTGGCACGAGAACAGGAAGAGGTAATTAATATTTATAACGTGTTAGAACTAGTATATCTTCGTCTAAATAGCATGAATCAAAAAAGACATTTTTGCATCTGTATTGCAGGTTAGATTATCAATTCGGATTACTCAATCAAAACGATCATTTCATTTATCACTAGCACAGGTTTCCTTATTTATTTTTATTTATACGCAAATCACGGCATGTTTGCAAAATTAACTAAATCTACGATTTTATAATTTGTGAAGATTGAAGTTACGATTTCTGTACGGCATAATATAAATTTGTATTATCTAACATTCTTTAAAGTATGATTTATTTGATATTTCTCTTACAATGACTACTGTCTCCTATTCTCCTAAAAATATTGTTTACGCCATGATAATACTTCACTTTTGATTATTTCATAGTGAACACGATCTCACGTGCTATGATAGCTCAGCGGTGAGACCGTGCGACTGTTTCGAGGGGAACACGAGTTCAAACCCGGGCAGGTACCAATGAGTTTTTCAATTAAAACTCATGTGTCTAATTGATAATTGCAATTTATCACACGCTTTTCGGTGAAAGAAAACATCGTGAGGAAACCTGCATATCTCTAGAGAATCCTGGTGATATGGGTAACCTACCAATCCGCATTGGAGCAGCGTGGTAGGTCTTAGCTCCAACCCTTCTCTCCAGAAACGGAGAGAAGAGGCCTATTCCCGGCGGTGGGATTGTAACAGGCCGCTACTTTACTTTTTTACGATCTGACTGTTTCACTGTCACCGTTTTTTAAACGGATAGTAAAATTTCACAATACATGACGTCTATTATCTATTGTGTAATAATTACGTAATAATAAATAGTCACCTAGAGTGGGACCAATATTGTCATATTGTGCTGCTATTGGTTCCGCTACTTTCTTCCAGCATTTCAAATAAAAATTAAAAAAGGAACAATTATTTTATTCAAAAGACCCTCTCAAGTCCGATTACTTCCTTTGCACTTAAATATTCGCCTCAATAAAAATTTTGATCATCAGCGCACGTATTAAATTATTAAGTTAATGTGAAAAAACCTTTAATCTAACTGGGATGGGCATGTGAGCTGAACCTTCGGCTAATCATGCCCTAATCTCGAGCTAAGCCTATTAGAGGCACTTGTACCGCTTCCCTACGAAACTTTGGAAGCCCTTTACTAAGTATATTTCGTTCGTCGTTGGCTCGTAAATCTACTATTCGTGAATACTAAAAAGTCGTAAAAATTATTATAACAGCTAACAAAACTGAGCCTTAAGTTAAAGTAACAGAAATCAATTTTCAATAACGGGTCGCGTTCTTAATAAGAATGAGTATCAACATTGAAATCGATCATTGAAATTTTACAGCGGCAATAAACAATTTCGTTGGGTTACGAGAAAGTATGAATTTCCGATAAATATTAAATTTTGATAAGAATCGTGTTTAGTGATGAATAATAATGATGCATATGCATATGTATAATTATACAAATATCGTGTCAAATAGAATTACTGCAATAAAATTCAGCAATCTATATTGGAATTATCTACCTAAGGGTTGTTGTGTATGTAAGAAATATGTATTAAGTGTTGTAGTGTGTAGTGTGTATATATTATATATACGTAAAGCATATTACACAATTGAATATTATTTATAAGCTCGATACAAGACTGTGGTTTAATAACTTACAAGTTGCAAACTGATAAGCCACTATCACTTATCAGGGAAATGTATAACCTGTATGTATTAGTGTATAAGATCGATATTTGAGCAGCATGGTGGGTCTAAACTTAAATTCTCTATGCAACGAGAGACGAGAAGTTTGCTTAGCAGCGGGATAACTTGTCATCTATATAATATATATTTATAATATTACTATAGGTAAGGTCATATATATATATTAGTTTACTAAATTTTAGTTGTAGATGTATATATTAGTATATTGTGTTTCTTTTGTGCTAACCCTCAGGTCTTGAAGGAACTTTCCATTATAATTATCACGTTTTCTTTTTATATGACCCGCAGAAAGTTTTGGCTAAGCACTAAAGCATTGACAAAAGCACGCTATATTAGAAAGAAAATTGGATACTTCATTCTAAATACCAAGAACACCGTCCGCCAAGATTATGTATTCTTTTAATTAAGTATGGCTGACAGTGTTATCAAAAGTGTAATGTTGATTAACTTTCTCTGTGATTAACTAAGTAGGATTATTCATGGTCGTAATGTTTTTAAAAACACTTAATAAACTTCATTTTGTATAATTAACCCCCTTTCAAGCAATGGGTCTAGTAGTTGTATAAGTTATGATTTCTGTGGGATATTCTGGACCCGTGTAATTTAACTACACACGATAGCGACTCATAAAGTTAATAAAGAAAAAGTCTACTGTTTTTCTCGCGTGTGTAGTAAGCAAAATTCATTTTGAAGGAGTACTAAGCATGTTTTAAGTATATTTTGAAAATATGAACGCGCCATGAATAAATTTCTGCACATGTGTGATTAGACAAACATAAGTATAAGAATCTAATCTTCCCTCTCATTATTTATTGCGATAAGTGAGAATTCACTTATAGGCCTGCCTATGATTTGTCTACTCTAGTATAATTAGTATTATGTATTTTGAAAGCGTACTTGTAAAGTAAATTCATTATTTTAGCTCTTTGAACACTAATCCTACACACATTATTTTGTAACGTTTAGCTATATGCTTTCTGTTCCCTGACATGAACCTCATTTGCCCGAGCAGACGCGCAAATCCCCTCCCATTTACCAGGGTGCCGGGTCGGTAACAAAACGTGCATAAATTAACTTAACGTGCAATACTTCTCTACTTACGCGAAAGTGGTCGTTTTAATACGGCCTCTGAATATTTATCGCCGTGTTCGGAAATACTTCGACACAAACACATTGTGGGAATTTTTTTCTTTTTGGAACTCACAATTTCTCATTGCCAAATAGAAGTACATTACTGATCTGTACAATATTTTGAATGTACAAATGTCACTTCTAAATCCATGCTCATATTATAAATGCGGTAGTCTGTCTGTGTATTTCTCTTTTAGGCTTTCTTGGCTAATCCGGTAGAGAAATGTTGATGAAATTTAACAAAGGTAATAGTAAAATTATTTTCTAAAATCCGCGATATCCAACACGCAGCATTGATTTAAACACATGCATAAACCTGCAGGTTTAATAAAGGATGAAAAAATACTTTTTTCGGGAAAAGGAAAACAATAATTACATTATAAAACAAAGTTCTGATAAGATTTCTGTCTGTATGTAATTGATTTTACGTCTATCTATAATCTACTGAACAGATTGTTGTGCGGTTTTTATTAAATGATAGCGAAATTCTCGAGAAAAGTTTATGGCGAATAGTACATTCTCTGACGCGGCTAACCGATGTTGCATTCTGCTTCACAATAAATCGCGTATAAATATTACTATTCTGTAACTAGTAATAAGTAGTTAATTATTATTAACAAAAGCTTTATAATTTTAACGTTTCTCTATAAGATTTCTTATAAAATATTTACATTATTTGGAAAGCGTATGTAAAATACGAGATAAAATGTATGTCGACTAAAATTAAGCTTTACCGTATAAAATAATGATGTCAGAACCAACCATTTTAGATATCAGACCTTTTTATTATAACGTCCTGCAAAAAAACTCGTTGATCGCTTTGCCGTTCAGTGATTATGCAAATTAAATGTCAGTCGTTGTGCTAAAATTATAACGTCATTATAAAAGTACTTTATGGTATTTGGCGCCTTGTATATACAATATTGAATTTATCCTTTATGCATTTTAAACCAGTGTTAGCAAATATTTTTTAAAGAAGTTCTTTAATAATTCTAGAACTGCTATTGGAGACTAGAACTGAATTAATTATTTTGTACTATAATCTAGGTTTTGTATATAATTAAATTTATAAAAGGCTTAGTTACATTGGGCCATAAACCGTATTGGTATGATTCATTTTCATTCATTCACATTAGAGGTACCTATAATAGAGCTAACTTTCATCAGTGAGTGGCCTTCTATATCCTTTGATACTGACTGGCTCCGCGGATCGTGGGTACGATTTCCGCGCCAACATTTTAAAAAATTGATTAAAAACTGTTGGCCACATTTTCAAAAATAACATTTGTAAATTTGGGTGCTCCCTTGCTATAATCCGCACGGGTTAAGTGAATGCATGCAAAGCTAATGTGTATAAAGCAGGCAAAATTCATGTACTTTACATATGCAGGACAGGACAAGTCACCACATGCATCCATTTGCATGCATTTGCTTAACCCGTGCAGATTATAGCAAGGTAATTCTGTGTAATAGTGTCTGTAATATGGAATTCCGCAAAGTAACGCTTGCTTTTATAAATTATAAATTTGGGTGTATTTGAGTCTGGGTTTATTAATGTATTTCAGTAGGTATTAAAATTATGTATGTATAAATTTACGAGCTGTCTGTCACCCACAACACAAGTATTAAATTACTTACTTTTGGGGAAGGCCGTGTCTGTAATTCTCCCATGTATTTGTTTATTTGTTCCAACTATTAACTGAAACCCTATTAAGGCATTTATTAGTTGAGTTTCTGTGCTATTAGATCATTGTACCTACGTTGCATGGTTAAATTTGTAGGTTTAAGGTCCAGACACAATAGCATCTTTGAATGTTACACATAAGTTCTTACCAGTTGTTCCGTTCTACGTAACCAAGATAATCATTCACATAAGACCATTTCATGACTCGCACTCCATCGTTGCATAGCATCTTCCCTTTGCCACTTAAACAGTTTGTCGTTATAAGTGATTTGTTGCGATGTTTGAAGGTTGCTCCTTGACCTGGTCATTCGATTCAAATCTTACTTTTTTATGCCATATTTTCTTTTTATAGCACGGAATATTTTTGTATTATAAAATAAATAAAATATAGCTGTTATTAAGCTAATAATATATGGCAATAATGAAATATATTTTACTAAAAGTTCTTATAACTGTATAATGCTTAATAAATTATTCTCTTAACACGCAAATGTATAAACTCAATGAGACCATGAAACTATTAACCGTAACTGACTTGTACGGCCTGTTTTGCATCGCGTTGTTTACAGTGATTTAACTTTTAACCGTATCACACGTATACTTGTGAAAAATAAAAAAAGGTAATTTTAAACCACTACTTACAAAGCTAAAATGGGGTGAAATTCCTTGAATGCAATGCATGTAGGCTAGATGTTTTAATCCGATTACTTAATAGCAAAAAATAAATCGACAATTTCAATCCATCATATGTTTTTTTGTAGAGAAAACATAGTGATGAAACCTGCATATATCTAGAGAATACAGGGGATAAATGTAACTTAAAAATCCTCATTCAAAAAAATCCTCATTGGGATAAAGCTTCAAACTTTCTCTCCAAAAAAGAGATCTATGCCCAGCAGTGGGATGATAACAAACCGTTTCTTTACTTTATAGCATCCTGTTACTATCCACATTGCTCGGCCATTAGCTCATTTCTCCTTAGACACAAACATTGGAATTCAGACCAGCATTGAATGAATGCGGATTGCCAGGTCACACATATTCTAATAATCTCTAGAACATGCAGCTTTCCTGTAAGTTAAATGAATAATATCCATAAAATATAGGTATCTTTTTAAATATTTCGGGCGCGGTAATAACATGAGCTAAGAAAACCGTTTTTCTTTAATTTTCACTCAAATATATATTAAACTTTTTTCTATTATAAATTACATCTACCATGGCGGTACTTTATTCAAGTTACATAACGCTAATAAGCAACAAAAGTAATATATATAGTGCTAAATGTATAGTGGACTATCCGTTTTTTCATACCCGATACATTTAGGATTCGTAAAAACACATGCACAAACCTCCACCACTGCCACCACAATACACAAGCACTACACACGTTCACTATCACAAACTCAACAATCGTTTCGCGCCGCAACCGAACCATCATCAGGAGATAGACTCCACGACAAATTTGCGATTTTGTCGTGCATGTATCGGGAATGAAAATGAAAAAACGGATAGTCCACTATACATTTAGTACTATATTTGTTTTCTATTTACTGTATCGCGGATTATAGCAAAATAATTTTATTATTACCTTTGTATTATGGATCTCCGCAAAGTGACGCCTAATTCTATAAATTATCTAATAAGCAACTTTATATCACACAAAACTTATTAATTAACTTATGTCTAAGAACAAGTCCAGTGCCTTGTCTTAATCTCGAGAGGCTGTATAGCTATGATATTCATGTGATTTAATATAATATATTCTTTATTCTTAACTTCGTATTAATTCGTAAACTTGTAACCAAGTGCTTTTGAATTATCAACGCTACTGCTGGTTCGGAAAGCTGTTCCTACCTAGAAGAGTCAGCAAGAAACTCGGCGGTTGCTCTTTTCAAAGTACAATTTTTATTACTAGTTACATTTAGTTACATTTAGTCTTGTACAGGGTCGAAGTATAGCTATGTCCACGCATTCTTATCGTCTAAGTTATCCTCAATAGTATAGTAAGCTTTCTGTATTAGTCCTGCTGTAATCGCAAAGCTAAAAATGATTGCGGAATTTTATAGAACCTAACTACTACTTACTTCTAACTACTACGTACTTTTGCAAGGTGCAAAACAGGAAGTTTATATAAGTTCCTACTTTGCCTACTATATACATTGCCAATCTTTTTATGATTAAATATATTCTTATAGACAAGAATGATATTACTGTGAAGCCAATGTAACAAAAAACAATGTAAAAAATGAATATGATGACAATGAAATAAATGAAATAAATGAAGACAATGTAAAAAATGAATATGATGATAGTAAGAATATAATGATGATAAAGAATGATTTTATCTATTCATCATTCTCCTGCCCTTATCCCACTCCAAGTGGGGTCGGCACAACATGTTACAAACATGTTGTGGCATGATTTGGCTACGTATTTCACGACTGGCCGCCTGCCTGACGTCAACTTACCTTAGTCGCCTTTTAAGACACCTCGGTAAGATATGAGGGTGGTCTATTCTATTCTGCCAGACACCACACGGCGTGAAAAATGATTTTATCTATTTGTGAGCATGTATTCAAATTAATGAACTAAAAATTATGGTAATTGTTTCAGATATTACGAGACATAAGGCACGGTCTAATGAATATGGGTCGCGATGGAGTTCGGGGTCCCTTCGGTGGTACGTATTTGTTAATGTGTATTACATTTTTCTTAAAAGACAGTTTAATGGAATTTAAAGTTGTATTTATATATCATAGGGCAGCTAAGATAGAAAAATTAATTTAATCGATAGTTGAATGCATTCAATTTTTTAGTTTAAATTAAAATTAAGAACTTTACTTGTCTGACTAAACGTCTTTTATAATAAATAAAGTTGTTTAATTTTATAGTCCGTATCCATTATAATTTATGAACTATTTGTAATCGAATCCAAAAAGTTCCGGATTTTCATGATAATATAATTTTTGAATATAGAATGCATTAATGAACAACTTTCATCTAAAGAATTTTATACAATAAGAAATTGAGATTTTCAAATTTTTATTTATTCTATTGGCCACTTATGTTTAAAAAAATTATAACAAATGCTTCACAATTTTTATCTAAATTTTATTTTTGCCTTGAACAAGAATTTATTTTAAATCTATCTGTATGTTTTTGATTTTCTGCTTTTGTGTACTCAATAAAGTTAAATTGTATAAGTGTCTAGAGGAAGGAAAATATGATTTACTTTGAGGCATGTTGCTTGCACGTTGTTTTGACACGTAATGTATTGGTCAACGTTGCGGAATGCTTATTCTTGATAATGTTCAATGTTCATTGATTTATCGTCCGGCATCATATTTCGTTCGGTATGCTTTCGATGTGCATCTCTTCATCAATCACGGCATAACTGTGTATGCAAATAAGGAATTAAAAAATCTCCATGTGGGAGAAAATTCATTTCTCCGTAAAAAGGGATTGCAAATAATAAATATTATATTCCATTATGAAACGGTTAAAAAACGCTAGTGAATTCATCTTCATTCATCAAGAAACATTTTAATTTGCGGCAAAATGCTGAATGCATGTTGTTTTTAAAATATTTTGCATCAACCACGCACGGCTTTCCGATGTTCGTAAACAGCTTATTCGCAGTGTTATCAGTGAAAGCGCCACTTTATATGAAGGAATTTAACGGTAAATTTTTTTGCAATTATGTTAGCACGTATGTTTTTATTTGCACAATTAAAAGCTACGCCATGCAAGCCTAATTGAAGACTCGTTTACAGACGATACATATATGTACGATGATGAAGCACGAGGTCTCTCTGGAAGAGGACATTGGTACGACGAACCACCTTATGAGAGTGATCCCGAAGACTTTCTTATGGGAACTGGAGCGCCTGCAGCCTCATTTCAAAATGGACGTGTTTGTTTCACACTAAATCTGCGAAACGAGCCGAGAGGTGAAGGAGTTATATCGCTAAGAACCGCCGGCGATATAAGCTTAGCAAGAGCCCCTCGGAGAGGATTAATAATCCCGCAGAGCGGCCCCTACCCGACCACTGTGATACCGTTACGAACAGCGAGAGATAGGGAAAGCGGGGATTACGCCGCGTCCGATATCCAATCTATAGGCTCGAGGTTGTCGGGCATATCGCTAGAATCAAGTCGATCGGAACGAGATTGTAGAAGAGGTTATAGGCAAATACCAGGCTACCGGATAGGGATCGACCCTTTATCGCCAGCGTCATCGGATTATGAAGACCAAGAAAGCGAAACAGACTCACAACATATAGCTACAGTACATAAGGTAATAGGGGAATTTTCACACATAATCATTACACTATGAATAAAGCTGAAACAAATTAAAATCGCTTTTGATTTTTTTCCCCATTCATTAACTTTTATGTATAATTTTAGTCAGCTGAAGAATGTGAAGGAGTTTCGAACTTAGCAGGCAAAGTGCGAGGTCTTAGACAAGATGTTCAACGGAAAATATCAAGATTAAGGCAAGAAAGAGGGCCAGATGTCCCTACGGACCGACGAACAAGCGGCGATCAAGCGTTTCCATGTTCTAACAGTTCTTTTGAAAGTCTTCCCAGCGGCTCAGGCAGTAGTGAGTGGATTTATTAAGCTTTTGTCTGTGTAATATAAAAACATTTGTAAATAAGTTTGTCTTTCCTTTCTTTGTACCATACAGCCCATTATGTAACTGATTTATATGTATATATAATAAATACCTCCCCACAGCTAATCTCGAATTTCCTACTAAAACCTGAGCTTTAAAAAGTAACAGCAGCAAATACCGGTTTGTAAATGTGTGACCGCAGGTATTTTTGATTTCATTGAAAATTATGGCTAGAGATGGCATGTTATTTAGTCTCCTAAGACCTCATATTTATGTACAGGCACCCAGGCATTGGTTCGTGCCGGTAGTAATCATTCGTCTCTCTCGGCAGAAGAAAACATAGAATTAAGTCCAGCGGGGCGGAGCCTCCTGGTACCGCAAATGCTGTGCCGCGCTCGAGCTCTTGTCGATTATCTTCCGAATATCTATGAAAAAGATGCACTGAGATATAAGGTGAGCTCTAAAATGTCATTAGTCGTATATCCACACCAATATTATAATTACGAAATTCTGTCTGTTGTTTGAAGCTGGGGCTATATTAATAAAATATGGTACAATTTAAGCTTATATATCGGGATTACATATAGTCCTACACATCGTCCTATCCGAAAAACAAAGTCACATATATATGACTTTCCTACTACCTACCTACCTTACCTACCTTACCTACCTTACCTACTATATATATATATGTGTGAATATGTGATCCTATATAAGTATAGGATATGTGACTTTATTCTTTGGATAGGGTGACATAGTACATAATTCAATTATATATAATGTGGTGGATGGAAAAAATAGATAATTAATGTTAATTTGTAACATTGATTTGTGTTGAAACTGGGGTTTCATTATACATATATCTAGTCACAGATCTGTTCGATCCCTTTTCAATTTAATGAAATCTATAAAACTGATATCAGTTTGACATGTATTTAGTTTAGATTTTAGTTATCAAATGTTTTGTTAACAGAAAGGAGATATAATAGAAGTGATCAATATGAATGCTTCCGGGATCTGGCGTGGAGTCTTAAATAACAAAGTTGGCAATTTTAAATTTGCTAATGTTGAAGTTCTGTCTGAAAGAGATACAATGAGATCGAGATCGTCAAAATGGTGCAAGAGTCGCGAAAGACTTTGGGAAACGAGACCAAGAACAGTTGAAGAATTATTGAGAAGAATAGACTTGCCAGAATATATGGTTGCTTTTTCAAGGAACGGTTACGAAGATATCGAATTATTCAAAGAGATCGAACCATCCGATCTTGACTATTTGGGAATAATGACCCCTGACCATCGTACACGCATCCTTGCCGCCGTGCAACTGCTGCACCAGCTTGAATGTAAGTTGCATTAAATTTTATCATTTACAAGAATATCAAATCGATTCAAATAGAAAATTTTGACATAAACAATATATTTTCATAAACGGATTACAATAAAAATATCGAAACAAATTATCTCCAGGCGAGTAATTTACTTAGTACATAATAATAAACTATGTTCTTAGTAACGTTACCAATGTTATAATAAATAATGACTATTTTGTAATGTTTAATTTCAAGAATACTCTTTCAGTAATTTATTATTAAATAAAGTAGTGTAATTTAATATTAGGTGGCGAAGGTGAAGGTGAGGGTGAAGGAGGCGGTTCTAGCTCAGAAGGTGGCGATTCACCTTTCGGTCGACGTCAATTCCCGCGGGACTCCGGTTGTTATGAGGCAGGAGTTGGCGTCGGTGGCGTCCGCGTACGAACATCGCCGCTCGTCCATAGGACCGATGAGCCATCGCACAGACCCCCTGATCCAGCGCCTACAGCCAAACGCTCTATACGTCGCCGACAACCTGATGACGCGGAATGCGACAGAATTGAACGGTACCCTGGGACGACAGGAGAAAAGAGCAACGTCCGTAGCGGTGGCCTGCCTGGAGGTGCGCGGGACGACACTTGTGAGTCAGATCATAAATTGAATGTTGTAAAATTCGTAGCTGGAGGGGAACCGTGCGCTTCAGAAAAAAGTAGTGATTCTGGTGTAAGCAGTTCTTCCTTAAGTTCAGCTCATCCCCATCGTCCCTGAGCAAGGGCCGCCGCGCCCGCGCTGGCCTAGACGCTGGTGCGGGCGCGAGCGTCCAATGTGCCGTCGCCCGCCTCTACTGACTCTGAACCTATTGTTCGGTCTGAAGACTAAAAGTTATTAAATACAGCTTGGCACTCTATTTTACTATTTTCTCATAAATTATAATGTGATCTTACATAATTAAATTAAATTATACCGTTTAATACTGATTCCCTGACATATATCTTAATTTGAATACCGGCTTGCCACTTTTCGGATAGCCTAACTAGGAAATAATGTACACTACAGTAATAAACAATATAACTGCCAATTTATTTTCTAAATATGTTTATGCAGATATTTAGTATTGTGCGAGTCAGTTTTTAATGTATTGAATATTCGAAATTTAGATTTTTTAGACAATATATTATTTGCAATATACACTATGTGTAAACTGTTAGATTTTCAAAATATTTACATTAATACTTTTAGAAATGAGACTGAGAATAATTAATAACGTCATCAGCTATTATATGTTAGCACATTAAGGTTTAAATTTCCGTGCTTAGTTTTATATTTTAAATATATTTGTGATCAAGAGATTACTTTGTCGTCCTTAACATTACATGCATCGAAGTGAAATTGAAACTTTTAATATTTCATTGACTTAAATATTGTTTTTTCCTTTTCAAGCCATTGTTTACAATCATTTATATTTGCGTTGTTATCTCATCATAAACTTAAACTTATGACAGTAAAGCAACAAAAATGTAAAGGACAATTGCGTTTTTGCATTATATTTATTACAAAATTGAATTTTTGATGATGCAAAATATTTTTATCACGTTTTGTTAAATATTTATTTGAACATAATGAAATATTGAACATAAACAGTAATTTGATTTTATAACAATTTACATAAAATCGAAGGCACTTGTGATATTTAAAAAATGGATAACATTTTTCAAAATACGTTTTACACGTAAAATTTTAACTGAACTAAATATCCTTGTAGTAAAAGCATTTATAAAATTAATTTATTAGCTTTTTACTGTTTGTAAAATATTAACTGAGATTAAACCCATTCCTTTCTGAATTATAAAGCATATCATGATTAAATCCAATTATTTTAGTTTTAGTTGCTAGTTGTAAGGATTTATTCTTTGTTCAAAATAATTAAATAATAGGTTATAAAATTAATTTTGAGATAAACTTTCCTGTCTTTTTTTTTATTTATGCCATTTTCCTACTACACTTTGAAATAGCGAATTGATGAAGAATTTATTATTTTATATATATTTAATTAGTACCGGAAAGTGAAAGTCCTCGTTGATTCTTATAATTTTGAACAGAGAATAAATTATATTTTGCATTTAATTTATATTAGTGTCGGCAATAAGCTCGTTGGTGGTAAAATTTTGAGGCGTTTAAAGCGCATTTTTTCATAGCAATAATTGTAAATAAACAACTAGATAGGTTAATTATTATATGTTGAAAATTTTTGTAACTTTTTAAGAGAGCTTTATGCGGTATGCCGCATGTACATAAATCTTTAGTGTTTAGGAAACATGATAAATAAAAGGTGAAATTAAAAATTTCACCTTGTGCATCTATAAATATAAAAGTGAACTCCATTAATGTTTCCCCGGATACGGACTATGTGTAAAAATTTCAAATATATCGAGCCTTTTTCATGATGGCATGACAATGAAGTGTTAAGATTAAGTAGTAAATAATTTAAATCTTCAGAAAATCTTAAATGTAATGAATCAGAAGAAAGAAGTAGGAAATGTAATTCGTGTCATTTACAATTTTATGGATTTTAATGTTGAAATATTGTATTGTATAGGTGTTGGTTTACTCACAAATTTAATATTCATACTTTCAACACAAACGAATCTCACATGGTATAACTAAGTGGAGTCGCTAAAGTTTTAAAACCATTTTTTTTTCAAGAATTAAAAACAAAACAAATAGAATCATTTTATCATTTTTTATACCCACAAAACTGTCTAATGCAAAAATCAATATCATCAATCTCCTTTTTTCTACGAAGGATTCGTAGATCTTAGGCAGGTATAAGAACCACTAACATCAATTTCACCAGAACTCATACTCAAGAGGCCTTATGGAAACTATTTGAGAGCGTAGGATTGATGACTGGGGATTCATTCAATCTGTGTAGTGCTAGTGTAATTTGGTGTCGGTGGTGGTCTGCGATTGAGGGAGTATAATGCTGATGTATAAATGTACTAAAGTGTAATTCAGCTAGAAGTGCATTTTACATTCAGAAACATAGATTCTTCTCAATATTTCATGAACTAAATAAGTATTATATAATTTTAATGCTAATTGTTTATTAGCTAAATAATCAATCAGTAGCTGTTCATATAATTTGTTAGTGTAATTTTGTGAATACACCATAAATCATACTGGTCAGAGACAAATAATATTTTCTCCATAATTGAAGCAATAATTATTTCTAGACATTTAAATTAACTTATTATTTTGGATACATGCCGATTAAAAGTTTAAAAATTATATACTGCCCTTACGATCCTCGGTGTTCACTTTTGTAACATTTGTAAAAAATCAGTTTTCGATTATGACAGTGAACTAGTCCGAAACATAAAATGTACATAGATAGATGTTTGTTACCTGTATATTGTAGATAGACTATTATTCTTTTGACGATTATTGTATATTTAGTGATTCCTCCTTTATTAAAAATTAATGTTAAATCTATTATTTATAGTAAAATTGTGTTATTGACGCTCATGTAGATTAAATATCCAATGAATTTATGACAAATTTTTACTGATTTAAGATTGTGATTGCGATACTTAATTTGTAAATTATACATTTTATTTTATATTAATTTTAGCCATAACTTGCAGGAACTGTACTTTTTGTAGCCATATTTATATTTTTTTAAAACGAAAATTATGTGTAAGTTTCAAACTTTACAAACAAGGATTCTGAATAAATAAATCCAAAATTAATGTGTATAAGTCGTTTTATTCCAATTCACTTTACTTAACATGTTTTTTAATTTTTTGTTGTATAGTTGTTTAATTTTTTGATTTTGTCATTTGACAGTTTGTGATGTGGCTCTCACCAATTATTTAGAGACATACTAATGAAATACTAAAGGCACTAGATATCTAGGTTTTTTGCATTCCTTTTTTGACTTCTCACTTTATATAATTAAAATGCTTGATAAAGTGCCGAAAAACTTTGAACAAAATTGCATTCTTTAATCATTGTTAATTTAGACTCTTGTAACAACAGACAAATACTAATAATAACAGCAAAATTGTTATAACAATAATATTATTTAGATTTTCTTCAGATGAACTTAAAAAATTTAAAACAGTATTCAAAGGGTAAAAAAATATATATGATAAATAGAATTTCAATAAAAGCAATTGCGATGATTTTATTTTTGATATCTCGTTATTTAACACTTAACAAAAGGAGGTATCACATCTGTAACCTACCAACTACCAATAGACATGTTTAAATTTACACAGCATTAAAATCTCGGCATCATTAGTTTTAATACCGAGAGGATTAAGTTACACTGAAGATTTAACAGTATAGTAACAACGGTTCGCTTTTTCCATCAAAGCACTTCTTACATTACGAACAATAGAGAATTCTAAAAGCTGCAGTGCAATAGTTTTCTTTTGTTTCGAGTATATAATGCCTCTGCAATGGTTGTTCACATTATTAGTGATTTCATACTTTATATTGTACTAGCAGTTACCCGCTTGTTTAAGAGTAGTCCAGGGTTAAATGTTGTACATGTATTATTTTAAAAATAATAAATGTATAAAGATACGAGGTTTTTGCAATCTAAAAATAATAATCCAAAGTAATTAAAAGGCGTTCTTTTTAAAGAAGTTAATTTAAAAACCCATATTGTTTTTATTCATTTACGACGCATAAATAAAAAGCAATAAACATCTTGAGTATTAGTAAATTGGTCTCAACTCAATTGGTGGACAAGACAAATATTAAATTTAACCTTTTGAACATACCGAGAAGTGCTTGTAGGCACAAGTAAGAAATATTACTGTAATATTGTCAACGTTTAAATGTAATTTTAGTTTTGAGTGACTGGGATTATTTAACAGAAAAGTAGAAACAAGAATTATTTTTCATTATAATCTCGAAAATACTATATTTAAGTGAATGGCTGAGAGCTACGTTTATGTAAAATGACTGGGATTCAAGGAGTGTTGGCATTTATTTTAAAATATCATTTCATCAATATATTTTTACAAAGATTTCTTTTATCTTTATGCTCATTTTGAATGCAGAATCAATACGAATATTTGATGTGCTTCGTCCAGTTTATTGTCAGTGTGGATTGACCCGTTGGCGCAGTTTGGCAGTGACCCTGCTTTCAGCTCACCATGGGTCGCGGGTTCGATACCCTCCGAGGGCCAATATTTTCTAAAAAAAATATTTGATATACCTTCACGTCTGTATCTATATATGTATTTTGTCTTTAGACTATACATGTATATATTTTACCAGTCGTACTTGTCACCCATATAATACGTATACGTATACACAAGTATTACGTTGCTGACTATGGACACGGATGACCGCATATATAATTGTGCCATATATAAAAAAAACTAAGCAGAATCATAACACGTCATACATACGTCAATCACCACGTGCAAAGTCAAACTGTGATTAAGTTTATTAATTGTCAGTAAACTTGCAAACACTTGAAATAGCAAACCTTGTATATTTTGCTTACTTCCATGCGTACGAACTTACCGAACAACAGCTTACCGAACTAGCGGTAGAGTTGACGATTCAAAAGCACTTATTTATAAGTTTACTTGAATAAAGAATATTTTAGATTTAAATTTGAACAAAAACGGAACCTAAGCATTTATTCTGCCTTCCATAATCGATTATTTGAATCATGTCACACTTAACACATTTCTTTTCTCGTCTATCATATTGAGCAGGTGTCTCCACAACAAAAGTGTATGAATTTTTTAAGGCACACTGACACGAGTGACATTACACATCAGCGTCGGTTTTTTATACCAATTTTTTAAGTCAAGCCTATCATTAATATACAACACTATCTAATATCCTACTTAAATATTTGTCTCAAGACTTTATATTACTTTAAATGACTAACATTTGTCCAACTTGGGCTTCATTATTCGGTATTTGAGCTAAAATACAAATTATACCGCAACGTGGCCTTTATGTTCTACTTTCTGATTTATTGATGCCGTGTTCCTTTTTGTTGTTTCAGTAATTTTAATAGAGTTATAAAAGTAATTAATGCTACCGCAAGTTTGTGTTTTAAAAACATATTGTAATATCTGATCAAATTCAACACCACATAAATATTTCTTTTAGGTTTAAAACTTATCAGGTTTTTGATGTCTGTGTGTGTGTTGCGTAAGATTTGTGAAAATAACTTTGTATATCTATATAAAAATACAAACATATCATATGTAAATCAATATCTATACACTATCTCAAGCGCACCACGTCAGTAGCAGAAGAGTCGTAGGCGAGAGTGGACGTGTAGTGACATACTATAAGTGCGTGTTTGAGTCTATGCTAAACTCATATAACATAGGTAAACTCATACTGTAAAATGGTTTCATATCTGAAGTAACTATAAGACAATATCCAAGCTGACTGGCCCGTTTGCACAGTGGGTAGTGATCCTGCCTTCAGCGCGCGGGTCGCGTGTTCGATTCCCGCCCAGCGCCAACAATAAAACAATTTGTTGGTTCTACGAGCCTGGGTGTATATTTGTATTTAAGTATTTAAAATTAGATAAATAGATAATTTGTATATTTAGTATATCTACCAGTTGTCCGTCACCCATAACACAAGTATTAAGTTACTTACTGTGGGAATGGACGACCGTGTGTATAAGTGTCCCATATATTTATATTTAAACTCAAATGCAATTTACGCGAGTTTTTTGTATTATTTGGTATTTACACAAAATATAGTTTTACACAAGCTTTTTATTTAATAACGTTCCCATAATTATTATTGAAAGAGCCTACTACGTCTGAAAAGAGATGAAGTCATCACTCTCTTGCCCTTACCCCACTCTAAGTGAGGTCGGCACAACATGCTACAAACATGTTGTCACATGATTTGGCTACGTATTCTACGACCGGCCGTCTGCCTGACGTCAACTTATCTTAGTCGCCTCTTACGATACCTCTGTAAGAAATGAGGGTGGTCTATTCTATGCAGCTGGATACCACACGGCACTTACCTTATTCGCCTCTTACGACACCTCGGTAAGAAAGGAGGGTGGTCTATTCTATTCTGTCGGATACTGTACGGATAAGAGATGATCTATAGCTATAAAACCGCAATTGTTATACTAATACGATTAGTCGTTATAATTGACGCTTATATATCGGGCTATCATATAGATAAAAAGTCACGTTTTCCCAAAGTATAATTGGGAGTATTTTAGCTCTAAATTCTGTAAATTAATACACGTTTTCCGGTCTTACAGCATTGACTTCTCTAAAGCCTGATATGTGAAATTAGATTACCTATTATTGAAGAGGCAGTTTCAATAATAATTAAACTGGGTTTTTAAATTTAGTTCGGGTTACGTTATTTTGAATCACGGTACCGCATAAGCGGATTCCTAGAATTAAATAAACGTAGACGCGGCCTCGACGCGGGTGTCCGGCTTGTTTACTTATTTGCCTGTTGTAATTAACTTTTTATTTTCATACGACCGCCGGCATTTTTCCCACAGATTTGATGTTTTAGTTCGTGTAAACAAAAGCGTATTTTTATGTACAAGTTTTTATAAACCAGGACGAAATAACCGCGGGCTGTTTTTGGCAATTTATTGTTTTTATAAAGTCTGTATTGTATAGCCTATTTTGAAAACTTTACATAGAAAAAAAATTGGTAAATTTGTTATACTAGAAAAGATTGAACACATACATAAGAAAACGATTTACACGTAAAGACAAAGCAACCAGTCTATGTAAGTCATACATAGTTTGAACAGCACAAATATATATCTCTCTTTTAGCACAAAAAATCTTTATAGAAAAATTAGGATTACATACATTCTCCTGCCCTTATCCCACTCTAAGTGGGGTAGGCACAAAATGTTACAACATGTTGTCACATGATTTGGCTACGTATTTTACGACCGGCCGCCTGCCTGACGTCAACTTACCTTAGTCGCCTTTTACGACACCTCGGTAAGAAATGAGGGTGGTCTATTCTATGCAGCCGGATACCACACGGCGTAAAATTAGGATCATTGTTAATTTTTTAAACTATTATACATTAATTTTGCTATAATATGAATGAAAAAGACAAAAAATTTCGTGATTGAAACTAATAAGTAACTCCAAATATTTAACCAAAGTAATGAATAAATTTTTGTCCTAGAGTCCGCGATTTCAGTCTATTTAATACTAACAATTCGTTCTCATACCCCATATGTGCAAGTTTAATAAAAGATTAGTAAGTAAAGAGTAGTTGAACTCGCATGGTTCGTAACTCGCGTACTAGACATGTGTAATCGCAGGTCACTAACGTTTAACCGAAGTCCAGCAGTCCTACCATGAACTCTTATTGCGACTCAATTAAAGACGTAAACAAAATTGTTTTGCGTTTTCATACCATGACATCTTAAAGACGCACACTTTAAGTCGTTGCCGAATGAGCGTTCGGAATGCGTCCTTAAAACATAACATAAAAGAAACAGAGTAATCTATAGTTCATATAACGTTGTCCTTTTCAAACACACTTCATGGTCCGAAAAGAAATCGGTTGGGTTTAGGCACTGACTTTGAACTGAATGCTTTCTAAAAGTGCATGGTAGGTCTACTGTACCCGGAATAGCCTAGCGATGCAACTACAGATTGGAAAGTTGAGTAGCACCTAAACAGTCATTAACTATTGGTGACAATTTTGTATACTTGGTGATTAGAATATTCCGGAACAATTCTTAACAGCTAGCAAGAAATATAATCTTATTATCCAGTATCTACAGATAATAAATGAAACGTAGCTTTGGGCATGCTTCGTGATAACAGAAATAATTTCCAAGTGATTGAAATAACTGTGTAGGTAGCCTATATTACTCGCTAACAAAGCAAAATGATATTTTCTTGCCACTTCCTTTATGTAAACAGCAATAGTATTTAACGACCGACGCTGTTAAGACGATATTATCGTTTTACTTGGTATTTTGTTTTGAAATGGCAAAAGGCGTTAAAGAGAAGATAACAGTTTACGCGATTCACGGAAAGATGATCTTGCATACCCTGCAGTTTAACTGCTTATTAAATTTTTAATAAGTCAACAGAATAACGGCGCTTGGCTTCGTTTTTTCAATCGACGGACGTTCAGTTAGATAAGGATCTGCTTTAAATATTTCCGCACTAAAAGTAAAAGTAAAGTAACGTAAGTAAGTAGTAAAGTAAGTAAAGTATAGGAACAGATCGAGGCCTCCTCTTTCTGAATTTGGAGAGATGAGTTGAAGGGAAGACCTACCACGCTGTTCGAATGCGGATTGGTAGGTTCCACATATCCCCAGAGATATGCAGATTTCCTCATGAAGTTTTCTTTCACTGAAATGCGTGTAATAAATGGAACTTAACAATCCATAACATAAATTTTAACAAAAAAGCTCATTGTGCCTTCCTGGAGTCTGAACTGTCACCACCTGGAAATAGTTGCTCGGTCTCACCGCTGGGCTATCACAATTTACTATGTGTGTAATTAAAAGCACTTAAAAAAATCTGTCAACAACTGTTACAAATATACTTATAATAAATATAATTGAGTTTCCAATATATTATAATTATTTTAAATGAATAATACGAAACGAAACATTTACGAACACTACAAAATAAATAATTAAAAGATTTATTTTATTTTATTAATAATAAAATAATAAGACGAGACAATTATAAAGGATACGAGTCAATAATGCTTAATAATGAAAAAATCCTGTATTTAATACATTTCAAAGGTGATAAAGATTTGTGTATTTTTCAAAAATAATAAAAAAGTGTCCCGTCGGCGCAGTGGGCCGCGTGTTTATTCCTGAGAACCAACATTTTCAATAAACAATTTGTTGGTTCTCCGAGTCTATATGTATTTAAGTATGTTTTTAAATTATTATCAACTTTTAATTATTCAGTTACTTACTTAGGGGACGGACAGTCGTGTCTGTAGTTGTCCCGTATATTATTATATTATAATGAATTATACCTACTACTAGTACTTAAATACAAAGTTACAGAAAATTTCGAAGAATACTTTAAAATAATAAGGTTTAAACTTGTTACCGCTGTGTATCGAACGAAGTAAAATAAGAAGCATACAAAACCTGTATTTCTATGATACACACATCGGTTAAGTTTTGCGAACTGCACTTTTTTATATTAGCTTACAGACTTTATTTACAAAATACAATGGAATATTATATATGGGTATATGGAAATTCAGCTTAAATTATGCAATTCGATATAAAATTTACTACTTTGTGATATGTTTTCATATTATCACCGGATACAGGCTATCTCAGCAAGGTATAAAAATCAAAATAGACATTAATACAAAAATTCTTCACACGACCTTTCTGTCAAAAAGTTAAAGGTCGCCTTTTAACACACGAAAGCAAAGAGATAAATGTCTATCCAAGTGAACTTTGAAGTTTGAGATACCTATGTACATATAATTAAATTAAAAATTAAAGAGATACATTGAAATTAATTGACTCACCTATTTTCAAAATTCAATGCACATACAGCAGATATATATAACAGTTATTATTTATTTTATGAAATTTTTAATACGTTGTAAGTCGTAAATACTTTTATAGTGTTACGGGTGTTATAAACGAACGTTGACTGAATATACTTGCGAAATCCGTAGAGTAGAGAAGAAGCTCTTCTAGTACCAAGAAACGTATTTCTTAGGATGTTACTTGTTAAATCGGTCATGGTAATCTTTACGCCATAGACTTTCCAATCCACATTGGATTGGAAAGTCACGACCAATCAATGTCAGAAAATGCATGTAGGATACCTTTTTATAAGCGGCCACATAATAACGGATAGCAGTTTTATCGTCCAAGTTTCATGGACACCCAACATATGCAGAAGAGACTTGGCAGTAGAACAATCAAGTTATTAATGAAACTACAGAACAAGCCTAATATCTGAAAAGTTAACAAACAAGACAATAATATCTTTAATGTACCCAAATTTATTACTGCCATACTTAAATTAGTCTAGTGTATCTTGTCTTTTGAAATTATGATTATTTGCAGCTTTAATTATTCAGGACAAATGGCTGCGAGGTTTGTTTAATATAAGGACAGTGAGTCGCAAATTAAAGTCATCGTGGGGAAGGTAATTGCGTATTCCCGCCCGCGTTCCTCCGCAGGTGGTCTCAAGGAATTTTACTCTGCTGAGTGCCATAACTTTACTTCAAGATCTTAATATACAATGTTCTAACAGCAACTCTAAAATTGTTTCTAGTTAACGATGAACTATGTTTAATATAATTCTAAGACATTTTGATTAAAAGCTAAAATGTTTTCGTTAAATTTAAATTTCATTACATAAATTTTCAATTTAGATTTATGAATCTCTAGTAGTAGTGTGGAGTAGCTAATAAAAAGACACTCATAAATATATCTTTTATGTAGATAAATTAATTTTCATTTCAACATAAATAGATAATTTCGGATATATTAATATTACTTTAACTTTATTGAGAGGTCATACAAAACTGTTATACCAATACTTATCCAATAGTTTGCCAAAAATGTAGATAGGGGTTCATCACTCATATTTTGGATTCCACACAACATTAAAAATATTTTACAAACGGCCAACGCGTTTTGAAAGATAGTACCATTTTTTAAATTGCCTGCCTTAAATTGTTAAAATATCTATTCGTCCTTTAATAAAACAATTTATTACTCGTTATACCAAGGTAAAGGTAAGCTAACTAGATATCTAACATTAGCATTAGCATAACCGAACTAGTTTGATTTAATATAAATTTGAATTCTCCAAAATTATGGTCTGTAATATATATTTTTTAAAATTTTATTTTGCCTTTGATATTGTTGCAATTGAATAAAAGTAAAGCATTCGTAATACAAACCCTAATATTAGGTCCTTACATATGAAATTGGCGTTTTCTATGGGAGGAACATAAAGTCGTTTTTTTTTTAATGAAATATATTTAATTAATCAAAGTATGTACCATTGCTATGTATGCACTTTTACCATCTCATAGGTAGTTCATTGATCCCCTAACTAAAAAAACCATTCGGGCGGGAATCAATAAAATCTTTGAAGGCGGTTTGGACTGCCCCATCGGAGTTGAATTTTTTTCTTTGCAAGTAGTTATCCAAATTGCGAAAAAAATAGTAATCTGTTGGAGCAAGGTCCGGAGAGTACGGTGGATGTCTAAGACATTCTAATTGAAGCTCCTCTGATTTGGTAGCCGTCTGTTGTGCAGTGTGTGGTCTAGCGTTGTCCTGAAGCAGCAGTGGCCTAGAGCGATTGACCAGCCTCGGTTGTTAAGCAGCTAGCTTTTCCATCATGGTTTGCAGTTGCTGACAATAGATATCTGCCGTAATCGTCTGGCCAGATTTAAGAAAGCTGTAGTGAACGACACCGGCACTAGTCCACCAAACACTTACAAGCAACTTTTTTTTAGTCAATTTTCGCTAAGGGCAGGCTGGTTTTGTTTTGGTTTTGGCTGGTTCGCCAGGGTTCAGCCATTGCGATGAGCGCTTCCGATTATCGTAGAGGATCCACTTTTCATCACAGGTAATGATTCGATTTAAAATTCCTTCATTATTGTGCCGGTTGAGTAACGTAACGCAGCAGTCGACGCGCGTTTGTCCGTTTGCTTCACTCAATTCATGAGGTACCCACCTTTCAAGCTTTTTCACCTTCCCAATTTGCTTCAAGTGGATTAGAATAGTTTTATCACTAACACCGGAGCCTGCAGCTAACTCGGACGTGGTTTGCGATGGATTCGCTTCCACAATAGCCTTCAATTCTTCATTATCAACTTTGGTCTCCGGCCGTCCACGAGGCTTGTTCTGCAGGTCCAAATTTCCAGAACGAAAACGTTGGAACCAAAAACGCACTGTGTTTTCTTTTGCGACACCGTCACCATACACATTATTAATCCTTCAAGCCGTTTCTGCAGCACTGGTGCCACCGTGGAACTCATACTCGTAAATAACGCGATATTTCATGTTTTCCATTTTGTAAACAGAGTGACACAAAGAAAAAAACAAAAGAAGAAAAAACAAATGAATTAGGGGGTTTGAAACACAAATGCATGAGTAAATAGCTGTATGAATTTGAATTTGGAATTCCTAACCATAAAGGTAATATTTGAGGTCAAAGTGGCCAGTACGACAAAACGCCAATTTCATATGTAAGGACCTAATATAACGAAACAAATTAAAAAATATATTTCTGTTCTTTCAAGCAATTTATTTCTCATTTAAACATGCCGCTTAAAAGAGAACTTAAGTATGACAGTAATTTTATTAGTCTATGATAGATTATTTAAGGTAAGATTTTACTTTTTGCTTGTAGTAAAATTTATTATAATCGTATAAAAGTAATATAATATTTTTAATCGTTGAACTTAAATTTAGAAGATTCAAAAAACCCCAACACTAATTTAACCGATAAACTCATTATAATAGTACATTTATTCCCTTTTTATCAAACGCTTTGAATAGAATAAATACTACTACAGCCTGCAACGGATAAACATCTAAAACGTTGCGAACATCTGCGTCCCGGGAAACTAAAGGATTACTGACAAGACTTCACGTACGAAACGATAACAATGGGTGCTTCTCTTTTTGCCGTAAATACCGTAGACTTGTGAAAAAATACAAACAATAAAAGACAGTAGAAAGATACGGAGGAACATTTCACACCGCCCTAGCCAATAAAATTAAACGAAAAAAGGGGTTCCAAACATTTAGCGTCGGACTTCGAACATCGACCAGCAGGCCTACCATGAACTCTTACTGCGACTCAATTGAAGACGTAAACGAAAATGTTCTGCTTTTTCATACCATGAGGTCTTAAAGACGCACACTTTAAGTCGTTGCCGAATGAGCGTTCGGGATGCGTCCTAAAACATGTTAGTAAGAGTTATCTATAGTTCATATAACATTATCCTTTTCTCGGCAATGCAATCCACACTTCATGGTACGAAAAGAAAGCGGTTCGCGGTCGTCGTTTACGTCTTCAATTGAGTCGCAATAAGATTTCATGGTAGGCCTGCAGGTCACTATCAGTAGTGATCGATCATGAGATATGAAATTGCATAATTTAAAACACGTGTATACTCCTATTTGAAGTTGCAATAAGACCTCTTGAGTAGTAATTAGAGTTTCAATACTTGACATATACATATATGTGTTCTTATTTGTGGTTATGTTGATTATGATAAGTTGCAATAGTTTAGTAATCAAAGTACTTAGATAATATCAGATTTTTTAAATCCAATTAATCTTACTCGTAATGTTAGAAAACATAAGATCTCGCTCACGTGCTCGGGGCATTCATTGTCCATATAAGGATAATCACGTAAAAGTAGCAGAAAAACTAATAATTTTTTTAGGAACTAAAGTGATAATAAAATTAATTTGCTATAATCCTCGCAAGTATTTAGGCTTAGTTCACAAGATTACAGCTTTATGATATGTTTAATCCACGGTAATAACCGTTTGTAACGTTTAACCTCGTAAATGTAACGTTTAAATTCGTGAATATCACAATAGTGATATTCACGAATTTAAACGTTACATATAGTATATATAACTTTACCTTCAATTAGAGCTTTAGCAAACAGTTGGATATTAATTATGTAAAGTAAAACCAACGGACTGGAAACTTAGTAGACCTAGATATATAATAGATTAGTGAGCTTCTATATAACTAAAGCTTTCTTCATTCACACTGTATAGACAAGATCGATGATGGTGGTATAAAGAATGATTATAACTTTTGTTCCCCAATTTTTACCGACATTTTACCTATTTACCTACTGACGTAAATCAAATTATATTGTACAATGCGATCGACTAAAATTTGAAAAAATTAAATACATTATCACATGTGATTTTTACTATCTTATTTTGAAGAGATCTTCAAATGAGTACGCGTACATTTTTATCTTTAATACCAATACGAGTGGTATATTATTTACGTAGATTGAAAAAATAATACGCCGTGTGGTATGCGGCAGAATAGAATAGACCACCCTCTTTTCTTACCGAGGTGTCGTAAGAGGCGACTAAGGTATATGCCGTGTGGTATCCGGCTGCATAGAATAGACCACCCTCATTTCTTACCGAGATGTCATAAAAGGCGACTAAGGTAAGTTGACGTCAGACAGGCGGCCGGTCGTAAAATACGTAGCCAAATCATGTGACAACATGTTTGTAACATGTTTTGCCTACCCCACTTAAAGTGGGATAGGGGCAACTAAGCAAACCACTAAGGAACAACTAATATATGCCATCTTTATGCGATTAATCCATAGGAAGGGTCATAAAGCAGTCGAAAGTCTAAAGTATGTGCTTAAGGTAAGGGAAAAATTTACTGACACTTTCGACATATCTATACTTATTATAAAACTAAGTCCCAAAAAGCTGTCTGTCTGTATGTAATCGATTTTCTCAAAATCTACTCAACGGATTTTTGTTCAGTTTTCACCAAAAGATAGTGAAATACTTCCCGATGGTTTAGGTAAATAGTACATATCGGTATTATGTAAATTGTGTTGAAGAGGTCACGCAGTTGTTGAAAAACTTGGTTGCTTGGAGCTTTAGCCGCGTGCGCTGCATAAACCGGCAGATTCACGCTAAAGTAATGTACTAAAGAATTGATCTTTAAAACAACCACAAAAAGTCCGCAACAGCATGTCTCTATCTCTTATGGTTAACTCACAATAACTACTTTTACGTTGTAATAATCATATTGTAGTGCAAGGATCGTTAAATTTACATATTACATAATTATTACATAACTACGTGTGTAGTAACATAACTGTGTAATACATAAGTAATACTCACGATTTTTTATAGCCAAATTGTATCATTTCGTGGTAATTCATATCTCATATACACTGTTTTACACAACAGGATTTTAGTAGTGCTATAATTTCAAATTAAAATTTAAATATTCCTTATTATTTATTTATTACTTTATTATACATACATATTGTTAGAAAAGAAAAAAATAGTACGAAGGCAAGTTATTCGTCGTCTCAATCGTCTCTACTGCTGATTCTTAGAATAAATAAACTAAAAAAACTTGGCGGTTGCTCTTTTAAAATATAGGTCTCATAGTTATTTTCAGTATCATTGCTATCTTGGGATAGAAATTATAAGTCCCGTTAAATCTGCAGTTGATACCACTATCTGAAATTGTACATAACGAAAAGAAACCTATTTCAAACAACAATGAGTGTGCAGACATCTAATAGTGACATTGCCACGGATATTGAACACTCGACGGTTAATTGTTCACAGTTCAATTATCGAACAACTGTCAACGGCATGCAAGAGTTGAGGCGTATATAAACTAGCTGAGTTTCAATTAAAAATGTTATTTAACTTTCGTAAAATATTAACGTGAAAGTTTACTGACAATTTGACAGTCTCTGATACATTTGAAAAAAATTCTAATCTCTTCTATTATTATTCAACCATCATCATTCTCCTGCCCTTAGAGTAGGAAGTCGAAACTTCAGTTAGAAACGAGGGTGCTCTATTCGAATCAGCCGGATACCACACATTATTATTCAACAATATACTATTAAATATATTTAAAAATTTTAGGCTACAAGGATCAAGAAGGACGTTGGTAGAACACAGGAATCTTTTTATCGAAGATTAATCATATTTTAGGATTTATTTTTCTAAGATTAATTTATTATTTATCAAATCGGATTATAGCAATATAATTTTATCAAACTTTTGTACTATGGAATTCCGCACCTACGATTCTTGTAGAAACAAACTTTTATGTATTTTATGTACCAAGAAAAATATATATAATCCCATTTCAAAGAATTTTAATGATTAACTATCAATCATCATCTCTGAACGATTGACTGTCAACTGTTAACTATCAACCATTGAATTAATTATTAAATCATTAACTATCTGCTACCAAGTATTATATATTAATTAACGGCTTCAAAAAATGTTACAAGCATGTAGGGAACGGAGGGCGTTGTCAGTCAGAGCAAATATGCTGGCTCGTAGGTTTGCACGTTGTTTAAGTGACGTAAAGGTAACATTATTCAGAGCTTATTGCACTACCTTCTACACGTGCAACTTGTGGGCTAAGTACACAAAAAAAGCCTACAACGCTCTCCGCGTTCAATATAACAACGCCTTCTGGGTGCTGATGGGGTTGCCCCGTTTTTGCAGCGTATCAGGGATGTTCGCGGCGGCGCGAGTATACTGTTTTTCTGCTACAGATTTAAAGATGTCGATCCCTGGTGCGTAGATTATGGAGCAGCTCCAACAGCATCCTGAAGCTAATTGCTAGCAGAATGAACTGCATCTACGTGCGACATTGCTGCGCTATTTCGAGTGGAATAACGCAGCAATGATTAAATTAACTAATGTTTGAAATAGTTTAAGAGTAGGTTAAGTACTAACATAATTTTAAGTTTCTTTTTATATTACTAACAAAAAAAACTGAGTCTTTGTTGCTCTTTTTTGAAAAATAAAATAAAATAAATAAATCAAAAATAATATAAGGATTGATATTTGTTACAATTAGCAGATAGATATATTAACTCTACATTTTTTTTTACAAACTAGTAAAAAAATATAAATATTATATGAAAAAAAAAACAAATATTAAAGTTGACCATATAGTATTGTTATACATGAGTATTATTTGTCACTACAATAATCACTCTTCCCAGGGAAACCGCATTTCACATAACATGAGGGCTTTGGGACACGTCGCATATTGCCAATGCCATGGATATTAACCACTCAGCGGTTGATTGTTCCCGTTTCAATTATCCTACGACTGTCATCAGAATTAAAGAGTTGTCATCTCTATAACTGAGCTAACATTCCGTTAAATTTTGTACTAATATTCGTATTCTTGCAGAAACGTATTTTATTGAATACATCCTATTATACATCAAACCTTGCTTTTTTTCTTTCTCTTAGAGAGGCGAATTTGTAATGATGTTTATAAAAAACTTATAGGTGTCTGCTTGAGGTGTTTTACCTCAACTTATAAATAATAATAAATCGCGCTCCGTTAGGGTAAAATTTTTACCCTAACTTCGGTTCTTTTTACTGCTATTTAGTTTTTATATGGGAGACTATACTATAATAGGTACTGCAATCGCGGGTGTCAGTAATTCAGTTATGTAGGACTCTTACCGTCTAAAACCTCATGGTATTCCACTCTGTTACATGGTGATGAGAGTACAAGATTAGTGAAGGTTTCTCGTCTGCACCCCTATCAAAAATAGTCGTATATAGTTACTTTTGGTTTGACCTATAGGTCAAACCTTGTGACCTTGGTGACCTTGGCATTTTATAAAATGCCAAGGCCTTCACGACTGACGCAGTGGGAACACCTTATACATTGGTCACCTAGAGGCTCGAGAGAATTTCCTTTAGCTCAGCTTTAATATTACCAATTTCTTTAAAATTTATTTTTCAATTTAGTCGGCTTGCACTGAGTCAACGTGTTATAGAAACTGTGTTCTTATCTATACTTATCATAAAACAAAGTCCCAAAAAGCCGTCTGTCTATATGTAATCAATTTTCTCAAAATCTACTGACCAGATTTTTGTACGGTTTTCACCAAAAGATAGTGCAATATTTCCGAATGGTTTAAGTAAATAGTACATATCGGTGTTACGAAAATTTTATTGAAGAGATCGCGCAGTTGTTTAAAAACTTGCTTGATGGGAGCTTTAGACGCGTGCACTGCGACAGCATGTCGCTATCTCTCACGATTAACTCACAATAACTACTTTTATGTTTAAAATTTGAAGCGTAGAAAAAAATTGTGACACGCTGATTTCCACACGGGTGAAGCCGCTGGTACACCTAGTTAAATATATATCAGGCTTCAGGTAGATTCTCCATCTTATGGGAAATATTTATGTAGGACTGGAAATAGCAATTCGAATGAATCGATATTAAATTGTTAAATAGTTGATTTGCGCTTTCAAGCGCGATTGTCTTTGCAACTGTTATCTGGGGCGGAAAAAAAATAAATTGCAAATAAGTTTTGTTATGCTGTTATGTGCTTGTTACTATAGATATTTCATTTCTACATATTTACGCCAAATTTCTACAAAATCTGTAAATGTTTAACTTAACGGAAAATACCGTTATAAGAAATTTATATAAGTTAGGCAAGATGATTTCCAAGAAAACTCATTTAAGCCAGAGTTAAACCTATGACCCAAGAGTAACAATTAGTAGTATTTTTTCCGCAATAGAATGAAAAATAATTAAGTGAATACCCTTATTAATGTCATCGTCAAAGGAGCAACGATTTATTTCCCCGCAATGCGATATCGATTACTTTATTTTTATTTTCGTACCAATGCGGCGGGTTTATCGACCATTACCTCTACCTGTTTGTTTGCCCGACGTAAGCGGTTTATAACCGACTTGAAAAAGTGATTATATCATCAGCAATTATTAAAAATATATTAATCTGTTTTAAGATCCAAATCTACGCCGTTTTCAATTTGATCTCTCGTAAAACATGTTTTCAATTTGATTTATGTTAAATTGAAAAAGTGTTTTACCCAATAAGACTTATTCAATCTTTTTAAATCGTAAAGGATTATTATTTACCGTGAACTTAACCGATTGACGTCTCTTTAACAGATTTACATGTTAGATAATCTTCTAACGTTAAATCCTTGTGATGATTTTGAGTTTGCATTTCTTCATAGTAGTAATAGTACAATACTTCACTATAATAACTTCTCTGGAAGATGTCAGGATATCTACGGGGGCGATGTTTTAATACGTTGAAATCCCAACACCCTCTTATTTCTACTTTTACGAACTCTTTACATCACAATTTTAGCTTATTATATTGCTACGCTATACCTACGCATCTTGTTAGAACAAGTTCACATTCACATTAAGTTTTGATGCCATATTCTTATATGGCATCAAAACTTAATGTGAACGACCCTTACTACTATTACTAAACATGGACATTATCATGTTACCACGCATATTGTATTTAATATATTACGGCGTGGTACCTCTTCGGTTTTAAAAGGTTTAATCAAAGAGCTACTCAACGAGATGTCTCTCACGTAACTACACCATTACGTTCGAGACTCACGAACGTTACGGATGAATGGCATCGATATAGAATAACATTCATACTTAATATCAAAATGTGTTTTAGTTCTTTTGCCATTATATAAGGAAGGTTGGAATATGTTCTTCAACATCATTCTCCTGCCCTTATCCCACTCTATGTGGGGTCGGCACAACATGTTGTCACATGATTTGGCTACGTATTTTACGACCGGCTGCCTGCCTGACGTCAACTTACCTTAGTCGCCTTTCACGACCCCTCGGTAAGAAATGAGGGTGGTCTATTCTATGCAGCCGGATACCACACGGCATGTAGGAATATATTCTTATTAACAAGTATTGTTTTTTTCTTTTTGCTGGTTTTCTCTTAAAAAGGTAAGCATTATTTTCATTTAACATTGTGAACTTTAGCTCATATTTATATGAAATGTTGTGCAGGCCTGCAGGTTTTGTTTCATTTCATTATTTCATCATAAAGTGTACAATATACCTTTAATAAAAAGCATATTCATTATTCCAGAAAATTCGTAGTTGTCTATCTGGTAATTGAACCCGCGTTTCTTTCAACAGCCTATATAACTATCACGCGCTCCGAATATTCAACCATAATGAACTTTTTGATGATAATAAAAGCACTTTTTATACGATACACATAAATGTATTTCATATCATGTCCGTATGTCCCAATATCTAAAAAAACTTTAACATATCACGCACAACACGTCGGATGGGGATTAAACACGAAATATTATTTAACTCATTATAAGGTAATTATCATTAAATGCGCCCGTTGTATTATTTATATATAACATTTATGTTTTATACTATAAATAAGAGTATGCATTATTCGCTATTAGCCTTATAATTTAGCTGCCACAACATAATTTAAATTAACATATAAACAACGTGGATAGATCACATGTATGAGTTTTGAAGCTTTTAGCCATGAGCTTTATAAGTGACTTTGGCACAAGAAGTGAGTATTTATGCATATTTTTACAATATATCTTTTACTTACAACAAAAAGATTTCCTACTAACGATTCGAGTGGTTAAAGTTGAAAAGTAATTTTGAATTTAGACTGGCCCGTTGACGCAGTGGGTACAGCCTTCAGCTCCGCGGGTCGCAGGTTTGATTCCCGCCGAGGGCTAACATTTTGTAAAAACAATTTGTTGGTTCTTCGAGCCGGGACGTATATTTGTATTTAAGTATGTATTTAAATGGACTGTGATAGCCCAGCGGTGATACCGTGCGACTCTTACGAGGGGAATACGAATTCAAACCTGGGCAGGCACCAATGAGTTTCTCTATAAAAACTCATGTGTCATTTGATAATTGCAATTAATCACACGCTTTTCGGTGAAGGAAAACATCGTGAGGAAACCTGCATATCCCTAGGGGATTCTGGAGATATGTGTAACCTACCAATCCGCATTGGAGCAGCGTGGTAGGTCTTAGCTCCAACCCTTCTCCAGAGGAGAGAGGAGGCCTGGAGCAGTGGGATTGTAAGTGGCCGCTACTTTACTATGTATTTAAAACTATATGCGTAGTATATTTACCACTTGTCTGTCACCCATAACACAAGTATTAAGTTACTTGGGGACGGACGACCGTGTGTCTAAGTGTCACATTTATTTATTATATTTATTTATAATTCCCCTTTTCGTTACACCCTGCTTAGGTTTACATAATTATATATTGCCACGGTTATCGCATGGATTTTAATTATTCCAGTAGAATATGGTTGTCAATTTTCTTTATAGTATAAATTTGACTTCCATTCTGAGTTATTGGGCTAATAACGGGCACGCTATTTTCTTACATTTGTTAATAGTTCTAACTATTATATTAAGTTATACTAACTTCCTAACTATTATAAACATATAACAATAATAGCTCATCTCAAATCATCTCATCTCAAACCCTTTTATCACTTACCCATGTTTTACTAAAGAAGGCAGACTATTCCTTGTGCACTTCAAATTCTTGTAAGCTACGAGCTATTCAATAGCTTTTTGAAAGTTCTTAACTTCTAGAAAATATGTTGCGAGCGAGCGAGTTAAAGGAATTTTAATGTATTATTTCTCTGTTCGCTCCGAACTTTCGGGTTGAACTGGAAACCGAAGAAATTGTCTGACCGCCGCGATAAGCAAAGAAGTACTTTTATCGTAAAATGAAACTAACTTTCCGTTAAACGGTTTTTGTTATGTGTAGGTGCTATCCCTTTGTTCAGAATACTGGAATACTTTACATTTAAATGGTGTCGAGTTTAGCTTTGTATAAACGGAAACTAAATACTGTACACTTTAAAGTTTACATCTAACTTATAGATCATTAAGTTTTAAATCCTAAATTTTTAAGTCTTTGGAAATATTGTCACTTTTAAAAGGTATAGACATTTCCAGCCAAGTTACCTCTTATAAAGGAGATTCATAGTCTTAAGTTGCCGGAATTCAATGGTTCTTTGTGACTTCTTTTAAATTACCAACACGTTGAAACTATATTAATTGTCTTGATATACTAAATGAACCTCTAATCTACGCAGCGGATCAAATAAAACAATTTTATTGTCATTTAAATACTTTTAAAATAAAAAAATATTGTTGAAGATGTCGATTGACAGCGTATCCTTTACTAGGTGAAAGAAAGCCTCATCAGCAATTGGAACGGTAACAACAAAATAGAAGTGAGAATCTTTTTTGAATGTGGTGGCACCGAAATAACTAACAATATTATTAACAAAAACCATGGTAAAATATACAATATTTTAACAAAAAATTATTATTTCAACCATTTAAGCCGCGATATGCAATATACAAGGACCCTTACCGCAACAAGCAAGCAAACAACAAGCTCTCAAACTCTAATGAGGCCGAGAGTGCAATTTCTTGTTTCAACTATGGAGTAGGTATCACACGTGACAGTTTCACGGCTTTAGCCGTTGAACCTTATCTAAATATAATATATACGAATAATTTATGTAACAGTCTTGGTACGTTGGGGTTCATATAAGCGTTTCTAATATTATACTCGTACGTATATATAACAGGCGCATGTTGGCTATAAGTTGGACCGAGAAAATCTCAAATGTGGAAGTTCTAGGACGCGTCCATCAATACCGGGAACTTTTGCAGACCGTTAAGATGAGAAAAGTCGCATATCTAGGGCATGTGCTCAGGCACAACAGATATGGACTTCTACAACTCATCTTAATGGGAAAGGTTTCCGGAAAAAGAGGTGTGGGACGCAGAAAGAAATTCTGGCTTCGCAACGTAAGGGAGTGGACGGGGATCGCAAGCGCCGCTGAACTGTTCCGGCGAGGGAAAATAATGAAGTTATCACGCTGAATGCCAACCTTCGCTAGTCGGGCAAGGCACATGAAGAAGAAGAAGATATATATATTGTTTTAAAAGCTGAATAGATTATGTTATAAGGTGATCTACAGTAGTATGGTATTAACTGTATGCTAATTTATGGTAATTACTATAAGCTATCCTTAAAATCGTGGATTCTTAGTCGTATACCCCAGAAGTCGTAGAAGAATACCCCACCATATATTGTTTTGTTATATTTCAAACGGATAAAATAGCGTTTTTTATTATAGCTCACAGGCGGCTTGACGTAAATGTTATTGATGAAAATTTTTAACAAAACTTCGTGAATCAATCCCTCTATTAATGAAAACCATCTAGAAATCTGACGAGTTATTTTAAATTTATCGCTCACGGATACAAAGACACGGAGGGGGGACTAGGCTTTAATATTTAAGAAAACAAATAAGAAAATAAATAAAAATTATTAGCAAGCACCATTCTCAATAATAAAATAAGAAATATTGAACCACATATTTTTTTAAGGTTGCATTTATTTGGCGTTGGCGTAGGGCGCAGTAACCCTGGCTCCAGCTCCATAGGTCGCGGCTTCGATTCCCGTTGAGAGCCAATATTTTCAGAAACAATTTGTTGGTTCTTCGATTATGGGTGTATTCATGTATTTAAGTATGTATTTAAAATTTTATATAATTCAACCAATTTTCTGTCACCCATAACACAAGTATTAAATTACTGACTTTGGGGACAGACGACCGTGTGTGTAAATGACCCATATATTTATTATATTTATTAATAAAATCGATTTCTAACAGAAGATAATAAAAGTCATGAAAGCGTAAAGATAGTAAATTTAATAAAGGGGTGTACCGTTTGCTTACGATAAGAATATTATTGAAAGTTCCGCGGTACCGCGATCAATAATATTGATAACATTATCAAGCACGACATGATTCCCTATCACATGGAATAGCGAGTAAAAGACAAGTACATACTTATTTACGTGTAGACTATTACTATACCAGACTTCTACTATAGATGTCATATCGATGCAGTTATAATCATAGAGTTATTTTATGTAGAATAGGGGAACCATAGGTAGGCCTCACGAGTTGTGAGTGTCCAACAAGTAATAAGAGAGGAATATGACAAATCTATGCTTGTCTTTGTGTAATCACTGATAAAAAAGGATAATAAATTTAATTTGCTTTCTCTTTATTTTAGTAGAGTTAATTACAGCAGTTTAAAAACACTATTAAAAAAATGCTTATACAGAAAGCCTACTATATTATTGAGGATTACTATAAATTATTATAAGAATGCGTGGACATAGCTACTTTTTGACCCTGTACAAGACATCAATAACTATATGTTACTAGTAATAAGAATTACTCATTGAAAAGAGCAACCGCCGAGTTTCTTGCTGCTTCTTTTGTGTATTGTGGTGGCGGTGATGGAGGTTTGTGCATGTGTTATAAAGAATGCTGCATGTTTCAGGTATGAAAACGATTAGTCCACTCTACATTGGGCATTATATATATATTTCCTATTTACTTTATCGCGGATTATAGCAAAATAATTTTACAATTATTTTTGTTTCTGTATCCTCATAGATAATCTCATTCGCTGTCTCTTTTTTTCACATTTTATGCTGGTTGCCCTACTTATGCTAGATGGAGGGAATATTTTATAAAGATAGCTGTCATTTACTGGATAAAAATTGGTGAAGATAAGAGATGAAACCTATTTTAATTCCGCAATATACTTTAACTTTACTATTACAGCAGTTTAAAAATACTAGTAAAAAAAGGCTAATACAGAAAATACTAACCTAATACTATTGAGGATTGCTTAAACGATAAGAATGCGTCGATATCATAGTACTCATCGACCCTATACAAGACATTAATGACTATATGTATTACTATACATATACCATACCCGGCAATAAATAGTGCACATCGAGGCTTAGTTCTGCGTCATAGAGCATTGTCTCTGCCGCACAGACTGACGAACCCATGTGAAACGCCACATACTAAGTGTCAGTGACAGCGCTCTACGAAACTGAACTGGCCGGCTTTTCGTTCAAAACATCGATGTGCATTATTTAATGCCGGGTACTATAAATAGTAATAAGAATTATTCTTTGAAAAGAGCAACCGCCGAGAGACTTGATGGTTCTTCTCGGTAGGAACAGCTTTCCGAACCAACAGTAGATTTTGACGATTCAAAAGCACTTGTTTACAAGTTTACTTGAATAAAGAATATTTTGAATTTGAATTTACAATCCAAGTGGCATCAGATTTTATTTGTATACTGAGATAAACAAATTCTAAACTCAAATCAAATGTCGGTTCACACATATCTGTAAATTACAAAATAGGTCTTTCCCTGTGAAAGTGCCGTGTTACGACAGCGGTTGGCCGATGACGTATAGGTTGGCTTACCTCGATCCCTGACTGATTTATAGCTCAAGGAAATCCCCAATTCACACGACATCGTGTACTTATGCCAGATCTGATCTGATTAGATAACCTTTAACATTACAATTAATGCTTCTAATTTATCCGACAGTTTGATACAGTCCGTCTCCTTATGACTATAATTGAGTAATTAACTTCAGAATCTAACACGACTATCGATTGTTACTGAGCGAATCATCAGCTGCAAGCCTTTATTAGTTCCCACGTTTACAAGACTTTAATTATTTTTTAAATAAAAGTCATATTCAGGCAATATGTGACAAAGTCTAAGACTTACCTATTACTTTTAAAATCGTAAATAGTACATATGGCTTCTCTTGTGTAAAATAAAAATTTTCAATCTATTTACTTAACCCATTTCTTAATCATTATTCCGAAATCATCATGATCATCACAATTTAAAGATTATTATACATACACATTATAAATGCGATGCATTATAAATAATTTAATGCGAAAGTCTGTTACATTTTTACAGCTAATCCACAAAACCAATATTTGTGATATTTGGCACCAATTAAGGCTTATACGTTGGGACAACATATAGGATAAAAATGACCCGTCTTTCTTTCGGGAACATGGAAAACATATATTATATTGTCGTACTTAAGAGCTTATGTTTCGCGAAATATGTCGCGGGCACCACTTGTATAATTATTTATATTATAAATCTTTCCTGTTTATTATTATAAAGTATAGAAGACTGTATACTTTGTACGCTAATGTATATAGATTAGCATAGTAAATAGGCAACGAATATACGATAGTAGCTGACGTATTAGTTGGCTTATTCTGATCCCCGGCTGATGTATGGTATGTGGGAATTTCCAGTATTGACGATGAGGTATCTAATTTAATCTTTAACAGCCCAATAGGGTTAATAATCGTGCAATTGTTGAATTTATTGTCAATAAAGTCATTGCTTTGTAATTCGGTTAATTTCGTGATAAAATTATGTTGACGTCGCGTCGCTTTTAAACTGAACAAATAATAAAATAATTTTAACTTTTAACCAATAATTTTCCATTAAACAGGAAATTCTGAATTTGATCATATATTTTTGTTTAACTCTTAGCAAGTTGTATTTGACAATAATGAAATTATGAATAGACAATAAATTCATATAAAAACTTTCCAGAGATAAATTATCTTACTTACACCTATATTGTTATTCTACTAGTAGCGAAGATATATGAAGGCTTGTAAGATTGTTGCGATAAATAATGAAATGGGGAGATTAATCTCATATACTTATCTTTGTCTAATCACACATAAAAAAGAGGGACAAATATATACAGTCTCATGTGCTTTCTCTTTATTTCTCTCTATAGGGCACATTTTAGACTTCTCTACTCTACTATAACTCTATGCTAAAATATTTAAATTCTACTATCGATATCATCGGCGTTTGGAACTGTATATTTAAGCATTCTTCGTATTATCAAAAAAGGTTTTCCAAAATGTATATTTTTAAGTTACCCATTTAGGTAGAAAGTACCGTTGACACGTTTTATCCGTGCAGGATCGCCCTAATCCGTATCGATTTCTCTGTCGGCAGATAGGGTTATCGTAGCTTTTTGATTTCGTACAGACCGATTGTATGATTGTCAATATGCGTTATTTTAATTCATTATTGCTTTTTTATAACGTGTAAGGTTGTATTTTTTGTATTTGCTCATAGAGTAAAATGTATTTGTGTATAACACAATGATAAAATTAAACGCTTTATGAAGATATTCATACAAAATGGACGATAATTTGCTATAATCCATTAAAGCAAATAAATTCTAAAATTACTTTTGAAATAAAATGTGACCACATAATACATTGAAAATTCTTTATTACAATGGTTTGGAAATATTCAGCTTTTTCTTAATGTGAATGAAGCAAATTTCACATGTAGTACATTTTAATTTTATTTGGTTCGGACATTTAGGCGGCTTATGTAAAACAAATCGTCAACTCTACTGCTGGTTCGGAAAGCTGTTTCTACCGAGAAGTTAAATTAGAAACATTTGACAATTCAAAAGTACTGAAAACAGTCAACTTGAATTATAGAATATCTATACATTTTAAACAAAAGTTAGAACCTCTACCACGACAAAATCGCTTTGCGATTGGTGGTGGTAGAGGTTCGTGCATGTGTTTTTACGAATCCTGTATGTATCGGGTATGAAAATACGGATAGTCCACTATACATTTAACACTATTTATATTTTCTATTTACTGTATCGCGGATTATAGCAAAATAATTTTATTATTACTTTTGTATTATGGATCTCCGCAAAGTAACGCCTAATTCTATAAATTAAACAAAATTTATATTTGACTTGCGTTAGGCGGTGAACGTTGGCGTAGGTTTTAGATAGGATATAAAATTATGTATTGCATATTCATCGAAAGATAATAAAGGAAGAGAATATTAAAAGAGGGATTCTATTTATCGAAATAGATTTATGCACAACAGCATATTTCCCCCACTTTCCGAATTCGGTAATTCCCGTAACTATTCTTGCCCAGGTCTTTTTCTTAGTAAAGAAAAAAATATCCCTTTTAGGGATAAGTCCGCCTTTGTACATGCGCTATTTTTTTCTTTTTAAAGAATATATATGTACAATAAAAAAAAAAATAAAGGATTTGTACCTATGAAAAAAAACCTTTATATATACATATATATATCTATTATATTCACTTTGATTTAATTACTAGAAATAGAGCTTCACGATCGTAATATCTTTACTTCAATATATTTCCTTGTCGGTAAACCAATATAAGATCTCCGTCCCACCTCCAACAGAAGAGATTACAACGGATAAGGGGTGATTGAAAGGATAATCGTGGCTCCTCTTTACTTGGATAAGTTTACCTGAAATGCTTGTAAATCATATTTAGTAATTTGATATAAAGTTCGTGTTTGTACTGGAAGTGGTTTTGTTGAAAATTGGAATTTTGAAGCAGGTAATATAAAACATTAAATGTGATAAGATTAAAAAACTATGATAACAAAGAAATAAAATTGTTATTAAATTTCGGTGATAATTTCATCACATAATTTCATACTTTATGCTGGTCAAATCAATTAAAAGATGTAAGCAGGAAAACTTTTGCAGCGATGCGTTCCTTACGCCGATTACGCTATCTTCTCCCAATTCCAACCAAAATTATGCTTGCACAAACCCTTCTTCTTCCTATCCTAGATTACGCTGACTCAAGTTATTTTAATTTAACCCAAGACCAACTGAATAAACTTGAGAGACTTCAAAATATTTCTATTAGATTCATATTTGGCTTACGCAAGTATGATCACGTATCCGAATTTCGTTCTCGTCTCAAGTGGTTACCAATCTGTTTTTGCCGGAATTTGCACACTCTTTCTGTTCTGTACTGTGTATTATTTAACCAAAGTGCTCCAAGTTACTTGAAAGATAAATTTAATTTCTTAGAGTTTCATTACTCCAGACCTGGACGCTCCTCAAATATGCTGTTTTTGAAAATGCCTCGACACAATAGAATATTCTATAATAAATCGTTTACTGTTCAGGTAATCAAGGTCTGGAATTCATTACCTTTGAATATTAGGAAATCGCCATCGTTGGCAGTATCCAAAGTCGTGTCAAGGATCACTTCCTATCTATCGCTTAGTCACCGTGACAATAACTTCTATTGCTATAATGACGATTATAAGCATTATATATGTATGTTTATTTTATATATTTATTTATGTATGTATATGTTATATTTTATATGTGTATGTGTAAGTATATATTATTTCTTAATAGCTTACACCACCCCTACCTTGTATCCATAGGTATGTCCTCTTACTTAACTGGTTGTCTGGAAGAGATCGCTATGTAGCGATAAGACCGCCAGGTTGTGCAACCTTATTTTGATTTATTTATAGTGCTTATGTGTTTTTGTGGTGTGCAATAAAAGCATTATCATTCATTCATTCATTCACTTTGATAATTTACAGTCATCACGGTGATAACCGTTAAAATTATCATTTACAGTAAAATTTTTAGTGATTTTCGCGAATTTTATAGTCAGTAAATTTTTTAATATATGTATACAATATATACGCGGTGAAATCAGTGTCTCACCAAGTTTTCCCTATTTTACTTAACATAAAATCGTAATGTACTATATAGATTAATAGGAACTTTTGTTTTATAAAATGTATAGATATTCTACAATTTTTTGTCTTTTTTTAAAATTATTTATTTAATAATATGTTTATTTATCTATTTATTATACTACCAACAATGGTTACAATAATACTTTCTTAAATACATTTCCATTTCATTATTACAATTGCACCATTAATTATAGGTAGTAATGACATTCTACAATTTATAATATAAAACAGCGGCTCTAAGCTCTTACTAATAAAAACAAAAACAAAAATATAAATATGAACTACAACTATTCCTAAATAAAGATTCTAATCTGAGATAAAATAAATAAACAGAAATAAGAAGTGACTTTCTATTACATTATTTTTATCGCATTTTAAAATTATATGTTTAAGCCTAGCGGGGAGAGCTTTCGATAGGGTCAAAGGTTGAAATTCCAGCAAATTTTATATATAGAATTGAAAACACGCTTTTGGGTAAAGGATAGGATTTGGTAGGGAATTCTGGTGAATTTGTAACCAACAAATCCGCAATGAAGCAGCATGGTGGGCCTTGGCTCTAATCCAAATCACTTCTATGCAAGACAGTAATCGGGAAAACAGGGTGTTACCTTACTTTTACATACTGGGTTACAAGGCGAAATAAGTACCAATCGTTGTCCCTTCCATACGTCATATATTTTTGTTTTATTTGCATTCCAGAGACGGGAGCTGTCATCGAGCACAGTTTATGCAGGACTGACCCATGTTTATAATAACTATGCAAATTATTCCGATATCGTCCCCAATCGGCCTCTGTCTGGCTAAATTGAATTTGTAACTCTGATTAAAGACACCCTTTCATATGCCAATTTTGCGAAAACGAATGTTGGGTATTTTTTCAATGCTGCTTCAAAAAAAGCAATAAGGATATTTGCGAGTACTTTTTTGAGGTTTTTTGTTAAAAAGTGTATGTTACATTCGTTGAGGGGTTTAAATTTTTTAGCAAAACCGGTTTATATACAAAAATGTTTTTAACATATTCCCTCACTTTCTAACATATGTGTACTTAAGATCAAATATGTAGGTTTTTTTACTAAAAAGGTCTGAGAGTGCCCTTAAAAATATCATATAATTTAAAATAGAAATAAATAATAATACTTAATTAAAGTTTAATTTCTACCTAAGTTATATATTTAGTAAACAATAAGTTAGGGGTATTTTATTTGTATTCATATTATAAGTCGGAAAGTTCTCTGTCCGTCTAGTACGCAGACGCTGTTAATCCACCGGAGCAACATTGATAAATTTGAAATAATTGAAGCTATAATAATCTTCAACAGGATTCAATCAGACTAATGGGATAACTAATTCCTTTTTTTATTCAGAAAATTAGAAATACATAATCGTTAAAAAAAGTTCAATTCTGTACATTAATTTGATATTTTATTATGAATGACGCGTATGTGTCGGTTACAGCATGTCACGTATAATACAAGTTTCCCATAAAATTTGGCTGTTAAGATTGTTTTTAATTTATTTCAATTTAATAATTTCGATATTAATAATAACCGATTGCTTGATTGCAATATTCTTAGATTAATATCTGAAAAGGTGCTTGTTGTTGATTTGCTTGGATGTTGATAAAAGATAAATAACCATATGTACATAAAATTTGTCACCGATCGTTTTACCAACCGTTGCTTAACTAACACATAATATATCTCTAGTAAAACTAATATAGTCAAAAATCGTGGTTGGCTGTGTGTCAGAACGTCACGCACATTCCGAAGCGATTATACTAATTCCATTTTGATTAAAAAAGCGCACTGCCCCTCTTTCAATATTGCATTTACGATTTATACAATCAAGTTCTCAATATTTATACAAAGTTTATAAGGATATAAGATCATAAATACGAGTATATGTGGGATAAAATAAACAAGAAAACAATTTAAAGTTTATTTTTCTTTTTGCAATAGGTATAATCTTTTTGAATTCTTTATTAGAAAAATAATAATAGTAACAATTTTCCCTTCGGAATACGCTTGAAGTAGCCAAGTACAATAAGATTAAGCTAACCTAAGAGTGCATATTCATTCATTCTTAAAAGCTCCTAAATAGTGTCTTGAAACATGGACTTATGAAAAAGCTCAATAACACTCTGTGTACAGCGGTATATCAATAATAAAGCAGTGCCAAGTTTATAACTTTAAGGTGGATGGGTGGTGCTTTTATAACGAAAGGTGGGTGGGTGGTGCTAAGTCACTAATTATCGGTGATAATTGTCCATGGCCCAGAAAAAAAATTAGTTTAAATCCTAAAATATACAGTCCACTATCAACAAGCGACCGAAGGTCACGGTTCCGATTCCTTATAATTAAGGAACATTTCGCGCCAATAATGAACTCAATACCTAGTTTCAAAAGTTCAAGTCTCTTCCAAAATACTTAAATACTCATATTCAAAATTTTCTTTATTTCGTGTAGATATTTTAAAAGATCTTACATTCTCGAAACGTTTATTTTAAAATATCATTGCCAAATGAAATTGTTACTTGGAAAAAGGAGTTATATCTCTTGAAACTTAGATAAACGTCCCACGTAACTGATAGGATATCGGGACTGGATGTCAAATGAACTGAAAGCTTAAACTAGTTTAGTTACGAGTAACAGCTCAGCAGGGAAACTTTGAAAGCTACTAATAAACCGAACAGCATGATATTTTGCCGTGTTCCGATCAAATTAGATAATAACAATTTTAGTTTGATTTAAGCAAAATTATAAATGTTAAGTACTTTAATTATTTTCATGATTTATGACTCATATATATGACTCATATATTCATGACTCATTTGATTAGTCTTTATCTTACCAGGGCACATTTTAGGCTTGCTACTGTACTATAATATTTCTATGCGAATAGTACGATTAGGTCGATGCGAGGTATTTCGTCAGTAATGTAAAAAAGTGAAATAGTGATCTGTAACAATATATGTACAGTGTTTAAATATAAGCCAAAATTCTAAGGCTAGCAGTGCAAGGCTAATTCAGAAAGCCTATTATACTATTGAAGATTACCTAGACGATAAGAATGCGTGGATATAACTTCGCTTCAACCCTGTACAAGACATTAATAATTATATGTAACTAGTGATAAGAATTATTGTTTGAAAAGAGTAACCGCCGAGTTTCTTACTGGTGGCTTGGCTCTGTAGGAACAGCTTTCCGAACCAGCAGTAGTTGTTGACGATTCAAAAACACTTGTTTACAAGTTTACTTGAATAAAGAATATTTTGAATTTGAATTTGAATTTGAAATTTGAATAATAATTACCTACCTCCTTTTCAAAAGGTATAAGAATATTACATTATTTTGTAAGTTGCGATAAAATATATATACCCCTTATAGCGAAACGAGTAATGTAGTTATTTGTTCACAATTATGGCTCGTAAGCGAAAGGTGTATTTTTTATTGTCGTTCTACCCTCATTATACCGTTAAGATGACGTGACATTATCGCGATCACTCCAGTATCGACAGCGTGAAACTATTCAAAGGCCATCTTGATGTTATCTGTAAAACAAAAACAGTCGCTCCATACAGGTTTGAAACAATCGACTTAACAAAATCATCATTAATACTATATTAAAATACCATGTGTAAACATTTTATCTGATTAAACTTAATATAAATGATGTACTGTTTAAGATAAAAATTAAATATTTTGCCTTTTTATAACAATTTTTAAGTAATGAGCAACATTATCTTTTTTTATTGCGTTTAAAGACATTTCCGTGTTGTGACATTACCAACGGCTAGCACACTATATAACATTGAAGTCATCTCATTATTCTGTTCCGGTAGACTGCATCAACATTATTAACACCGTCATACTGCGACTACATAATTTGTTGTTATCCATGAAAAAACATGTAACGAACATACAAGAAATATCCATAAAATAGTAGTAAGTAGCACAAAATTAATAAAAACAGATCGCTTTTATGCATTACCATTGAAAAACATTTTGAAGTTACTTCATTATTCTGTTCCGGTAGACTGACGCGGCACTATCAATACCATCATTCAAACTTGAAAACATTGACTATACGGAGTCGATTTTGATGTTATCGTAAGATAACAAAAACCAATACTTAAAGTTCTTTACCAAATGGAACAATTGAGTTATGTGACGGCTATAATATTTTTCATCCATTTACTCCAAAGCGTTAATGCGTGTAAGAGAAATATGAATAACAAAACATCTAAAGACATCTGCTCGCCGGTACGAGCGTGGAAAGCAGAATTTAATATTAAATTAAGGTGTTACGCGAAAATCGAGAAAGGAGCAAAGGTGGAAATAAATCCCCATGATATATGAGACTCGGATCGGGGAGCGTTGACATTTTCGAGGTAACATTTTTAGGTTTTCGCCTCGCTTACCGGTGTAGTTTTGTATTATAAATACGTTCACTGCGATGTATTATGTCTGTTGCTGTAGCTTTTCGTACTAAACTGGGCTTCAAAAATAAACTTAACATTCAAACTGCATAGTTTAAGGTTATTGAGTATAACGAATGAGATAACAAAATAAAAGCACTACATGTAAGCTTATACATAATTCAACGAACAATTTGTAATATTTAAATTTTAATGTTGAATCACTTTGTTTTTGGTTCGTTAACATCATTTAAATTTAGCTATTGTTATGCTATTAATTATGTGAAAATATTAAGAAACTGTATGTGACATTCCAGCGATGAGACCGTGCGATTCTTTTGAGAGGGTTCGGGTTCAAACCGGCAGGCATCAATGAGTTTTTCTGTTAAAACTTATGTGTCTAATTGATAATTGCAATTTATCGCACGCTTTTCGAAAACATCAAATATTAACAAAAAAAGAAAACATCGTAAGGAACCTGCAATCTCTAGATAACTTTGGGCATATGCGTAATCTACAAATCCGCATTGGAGCAGCTTGGTATATCTTTGCTCCAATGCTGGGCCTCCTCTCTGCCATATAAAACGGAGAGAAGAGGCCCATACCCAGCAGTTAAATAGTAACAAGCCGTTACTTTACTTTACTTTCTATGCTATTAATAAAAGTCTGTGGCAGTTTTAAAAGGATTCAGATAATCTATGGATATACCATAGAATATCCATGTTTCTTTGATACTTAATTTACGATGATAATAATTTTTTTTTTTATTATAACACAGTTATTAATTTTACAATATGAACACGCACACTGAGAAACACTATCATGTCACTATCATATTAATCAGGATAGAGATAACGCGAATATCGTATAAGTTGAACCGAAAATTGTGAATTTGCGAATAAGGTTTGCAACAGAGTGGAAGTGTAGTGGTAGTGATTGAAGAGTAACAATTATTAACTGCTCTAGAATAAAGGTCTTGTATCGTTTTATTTGCTTAAACATAAAGGTAAGGCTTCATCGTCGATCTTTAGCAAGCCTACGAGATGTTGGTATTAGTGACGGCATATCTTTTTCTGTTTGCTGGTTAGGTACCTACCCGTATTTAGTGGTTCGTGATATTATAGAATCTTTGCAATTGTAATAACTATTGGCAATGTTTTTCAGCAGTTCTCAGTAAATGACAGCATTCACTATATCATGCCCGTGTTTCGTTCCTTTGACAGTTAAAACTTGAATTCAATATTCGCTGATAATCTCCATAGTTAACTTCAGTCAATTCAGTTACACTGTTATAATTGTTTGCTGCACATATAATAATTAACATAATTATGAGTGCAGTATAAAATTACCTTATAATAATGTTATTCATTCATAAATAAGATGTCGTTTGGTATCCGGCAGAATAGAATAGACCACCCTCCTTTCTTACCAAGGTGTCGTAATAGGCGACTAAGGTAAGTTAACGACAGGCAGGCGGCCGGTCGTAAAATCCGTAGCTAAATAATGTGACAAAATGTTTGTAATTTGTTGTGCCGACCTCACTTAGAGTGGGATAAGGAGAATGTGTCATAAATAAGGTGACTTAACTTGATAAACTTTAAATCAAATAAACGTTGCCTGAAAATTTATATCCCGAACTAAATTTCATACTGAATTAAGCGTCAGAAACAACAATGCATATGTGAATGTCGTGAATAAAGCATGGCGCACCAGTTCAATTTTCCGTCGACCCATACTAGCCTCTTAATGTCTTCTGACTTCGTGATATCCAATTTCAAACTATACAATATTCATTTCGGTGAAGCTTGTACAGTTTTAACAAGATAAATCAGGATTTAAGCGATGTAAATTATTTTTAGTAAAATATTTCTTCGTAGATTTCACGACTGTCGCAGTATCAGTACAAATAAAACAATAATTCATTATATAAATAATTTATAAATTTATTTTATTATCTTAAACTATTATATTATAGTTAATATAAATAAAATAAATTGTTTTCAGAATAAAACCTGCAAATGAATTTTTATCATAATTATACGGCAATTGCACTCAAGTTAAAATTTTTACTGGAGTTAAAGACATATCTTTCTTTTCATGAATATAAGAATATACTTGAAAATACTTTTGATTTTTTTAATGTTTTTCATTAAAAACTTTATTTCAACTAAAATGTCGTATACGTCAACCTTGAAATGTACTATTAATTAAAGGTCGTATGCTGTAATTTGTACTCTCTGCCCGTCGTCTTCCTACTGGGTGGGCTTGCTGGCCTAGTGAGTTAGCGCAGTGGGTGGTGATACTGTCTTCAGCTCCGCGGGTCGCGGGTTCGATTCCCGCCGAGGACCGACATTTTTATAAAAAAATTCTTGATTTTTCGAGCCTGGATGTATATTTGTATTTAAGTATGTATTTAAAATTATATATATGTAGTATATCTACCAGTTGTCCGTCACCCATAACACAAGTTACTTACTTTGGGGATGGATGACCATGTGTGTAAGTGTCCCATATAATTATATTTATTATCGACGACGCATTATTTGGTCAGGGGCCGCCAACCTTAGGACTTCAACGCCAATCTGATTATCGTATTTTCAAATTGCTTATACGATAGCTCTACGTTGAACTTATTATATAAGAAAAACTTATGTAAGAAAAACTTGTGGAAAACACGATCTTCTGCGACTGCGATAATTAAAACGATCGGCACGCTTTTTATAATACAGTTAAGGTGAGATGAGAGGGTTCGAAAAGTTTTTAGACATAAGACCTTTTAACTGTTTTTGGTTTAGTTGGCAAGAGGGCCTGCGTACGTTTTTCAGAAGTCACATGAATATTTGTATCGTGGTTTTTGTAATTAAATATATATTTTTTTGAAATGATATTTTGAAATAATTAATTACAAATAATGAAATGGAAATAAAAATAAAATATAGAAAATAATTTTATATGTAAAACATTACAAGCAATATAACAGAACTAACTACTTTGCTATAATCCGCACGGGTTAAGTGAATGCATGCAAAGCCAATGTGTATGAAGCAGGCAAAATCTACGCACCTTATACATGCAGGACAAGCCACCACATGCACCCCAAGGCGCAATTCACCAGCAACCAACAAAAATCATACTGCGCAGTACGATTTTTGTCGTGGTGCCTATCCTCCTGATGATGCTTCGGTTTCGGGGCGAAACGATCGTCGAGATTGTGGTGGTGGGTGTGTGTGCTGCTTTTGTGTGCGTTGTTGCTGGTGAATTGCGCCTTGGGGTGCATGTGGTGGCTGGTCCTGCATGTATAAGGTGCGTAGATTTTGCCTGCTTCATACACATTGGCTTTGCATGCATTCACTTAACCCGTGCGGATTATAGCAAAGTAGTTAGTTCTGTTATATTGCTTGTAATATGGAATTCCGCAAAGTAACGCCTGCTTCTATAAATCATGTAAAACATTATTAATAATATTCACGTGCGAATTAAATGTTGTTAATGCACGCACACGAGCAGGTACTTCAAAATTTTCACCCCCCGTCCGTGCAATCGCGTGAAAAACGTTGATTCCAAAGTGCCTTTGACAGTAGGTGTTTACGAAGGCAGCTAAGCGGTTTGAAATAAATTTATTTTCGCGTTTACGAGACGCGGACGGCGCGTTTCTACACAATTAAATTTAATTAATTCGAATAGTTCGCGCGTCGTGCCGGCTAATGGCTTGAATACGTCTGCCTTCACAAAGGGCTATAAATATACCGATGTGTTTTTAGTATCGGGAGATAATCCTGTTCCACACGTATGTAACATGCCTCGACTGCTATTAATTGCAAATATCAAAATTTTCATTACAAATACGTTGCCATAAAATTTGTTCGATGAATCCAAAATAAATAATAATTATTGCATTAAATTTATTTGAATTATAAAAAAACTGTTTTATAACAAGTGCTACTGTTAAATAAGTGATAAGTTATATACTTTTAAATTATATCTATATTGCATCATTTTTTAACTTTTTCTATTTGTGTTATCTCGAGTGCAACTATTCATCTAGTTACATAGTTTGCTCAGTTACAATGTAAAAAGTTGTATTCAATGAAATAAATAAGTACATTAGTGAATTTTTTACTGAAAGATAATGATATATTGAAATAATCTAAATATTGAAATCATATATCTGCTCATCCACGGGCCTACATTGAACACGAATCGACTTGAGTTACAAAACTAGGGAATTTAATATGGTAGGCTACATAGATATAAACAATGTAGAAATAACAACCACCTCCTTAATTATCCATATTTATAATTGTTTTTGTGGACTTCATACTTATCATAAGTTCCCAGGGCAAGATGGTGTAAGTCCGATGTAAAAACTGGTTGCGTCTCAAATAAAGCTTATTATATGTAACAAAAAGACAATCGTAGTTAATAATAGTTAATAGCTTGAATGACTCGACTGTTAATCTTTGTTAATAACTCAGAATACAAAAAGACACACGATAATACGATAGAATTATGACAGGATACTTACTATAAAGGACCATGTCAGAGGATATCGTCTGAACTACAGTACGTATTTTTTTATGAAGGGTATATAATAAGCTGAATATATTAAGAGTCACAAATTTGGATAAACGACTGTTCTAGCTTAGTTGTTCTAGCTACTAAAAGTAATATCATTAGTAATCATTTAATAGAATTTTCAAATTTGTAAAATTTAAAAACGATTATTTAAATTAAGTCACGGAGTATTAACCTATAATTGAATAGAACGCCGGTATTATTAATGAGCCTATAATCCACGATATTTCGTCTCTAGTCTGTACATTGCTGGCCACGAAACAGCGCGTGTCGTGTCATCATGGACTTATCGCTTATAAAACGAACGCCGCGCCTGTCACTGGCCGTCACACCGCCCCTCGTAATAGTCACAGAGCCCATCTTAAAATTTCACTAAATGATAGTCTATGATTACGCTTAGCACTTTTAATATTAGTTTAAAATTTTATACATAAAGTCTTACATTGAAATTTAATACAAGAAAAGTTATATTTTCGAATTTCCTATTAACAGAGTAGCACTGATATTGGTTTAGCACCGTAACCGTAGCCAGGCTATGATCTCGCCTGATGGTAAGCGAAAGATGCAGCCTAAGGTAGACCGCGCTTGCATTGCCAAACGCGGTCCACCTTAGATTAGTAGTAGTGTCTATTCACTCATTTTTAGCAAATGATACGATGTCACTAACACAACTAACAGGCTTATTACCATGAATATCTTATAAATAAAATGTGCCACTACACTGATATGTTCTCTTTCTACTTACTGGGACATTGGAACAAATTTATAAATTATTTCAATTTCAGTATGTCGTACTAATTTAGTTTTGAGGGTGGTCGAGTGGCGACTCTACACCGAAAAAACGAAAATTAGTTGTTGATAAGACGATCTGAAAAAAATCACTAGAATCTCATAGATTTAAGTGGCACGAGATCGTACAGCGTAAATTTATTTCCAACAGACGACGGAGATAAGTAAGCAATTTTTTGCAACATACAAACAAGATAAGAGATCGTGATGTGTTTCAATAAAATTATATTATAAGATTATAATTTTTTAAATAAAAACAAATTGAAATACAAACGGAATAGGGAATAAATTGTGTATGTCGAAATAAGATTCACCTACAGTCATCTCTCCATCTATAGGACGATCAGAAAACAATATGAATTTCAAAATGGAATAATTGTTTTTTAAAATATTGCCCGCCAGTTACAAAATGGTATTTCTATTTTTCATTTATAAAGTCGAGTGCGTTTTTAATCGGCGAGGACGTTATCAGATTATTACGTTTTAATTGTTTCTCCTTGTTTTAGTTGGAAATTTTGGAATTATTTTTCCGCCACGTCGGTAAGAATTAGGAAAGCTTTTAATTTGAATAGCGATTATCTTTATACATATCTCATCTATTACGATTACCTTGGTTAGTGTAAGATTTTATTTTTTTGTTTCTTACATTACAAAACTGTTTTGTTAAAGGAGAGAGTAGTTTAATAATTAGTCGTGATCGGTAAGTGCGTTTTACCTTTACTTGAGTGTAGCGGATTCAAACTCGGAGGATTCATACAGAATTTGACAGTGGGACAAACACACTTTCTGATTTATAATCTATACATATTATTAATAAAAATCTGTCTGTCTGTTTTCTCAAAATGTACTGAATGGATTTTTGTACGGTTTTAAGTAAAAGAAGAGCAATACACAAGTATTGGGAAGGTTTAGGTAAGTAACACATTCTCCGGTACGGTAAACCGACTTTGATGTGACATTCACTGGGAGATAGAGAAGTTTGGAGAGCATTATAAAGGCTACTTTTTATCCTAGAATATCCTAATAGAATAAGATAAATTTTATGACACACTGATTTCCACAGGCAGGCATTAGTATATATATGTATGGAAATGAATTTTCAAAACTGACAATTTCGTGTTTCTTTAATAACAACTGTTTGATAAACTTTCTTTGTACGCGTCTAAAGTAGCCAACATTTAATTAAGTTCTAAGCGGTGTGCGAGTACTAGATATGTAAATACGGAAACTTTACATTCTATAACTAAAACTTGTACAAAGTTAAAATTGAACTTCATAACAAGGTATGCAACTCGTTAATATTGTATTATATATGTAGTTTCTTAGCAAACTGCAGTTTGGTCAAATAATGCATGCCGGTTGATGGAAATAAAAGTTAGCTAGCCCAAAATTATTTTGAACAAGTTGACCTGGCGAACTTTGTACTATCTGCCTAACAGTTGATTCTTTGATTTTTAAATACTTATTCTGATATTTGGGACACCAGGTCATCTAATAAGATAAAAAGAAAAAAAAGTTGATAATTCAACAATGACATCTATACTTATTATAAAACAAAGCCCCAAAAAGCTGTCTGTCTGTATGTAATCGATTTTCTCAAAATCTACTTAACGAATCTTTGTCCGTTTCTTACCAAAAGATTGTGCAATACTTCCGGGTGGTTTAGTTAAAGAGTACATATCAGTATTATGTAAATTGTGTTGAAGAGATCGCGCAGTTGTTAAAAAAAACTTGTTTTCTGGGAGCTTTAGTCGCGTGCGCTGCGTAAACCAGCAGAGATACGTGAAAGTAATGTACTAGTTAATTGTAGATCTATAAAACTACTACAGAAAGTCTGGGATACCATGTCTCTATCTCTTATGGTTCACTCACAAAACGATTTCTATCTTTAAAATTTGTATTCTAAAAAAAAATTGTGATACGCAGTTTCCACGCGGGCGAAACCACTGGCACAGTTAGTTATGTCATAAAATAAAAATTATAAAACACTTCTTTTTTAATTGTCACTAATAAATCACAATGAAAATTGCAATTTCAGATTTAATATTTTAACGATACTAACGTCACTCAACTGTTTTGCCTTCCTGGAAACCCTCGAATAACATTTAAACTTTATAGTATATTAAAGTTCAAATTGATTTTTATGTATTATTTTGAATCTTTTGTATAGGAATATAGAAAAGTTTTGTTTATCACTTAATTTTCTCCTTATATTTGACTAATGGTAATTACAATTTCGTTCGCACCAAGTTAAGCTTTTAAGTACCCTCGATTATGTTAAAATGTGTTTTTCCCTGTTCCAGAAAGAAAAAACATGAATTTTTTTCGTCTATGTTACTCAATTGAGTATCCAATTGAATAAGCTATAATTTTGCCAAATTTCCAGATGTTAGTCAAGTGGATTACGTGAAAGCGTAAAAGACGGACAGACATACTTTTGCACTTAGAGTAGTGTGGATTTGAACGCCCGTTGAATAGTTTTATATTATATACGCTGATTAAAACAAGAAAACCGTTCATTGACCCCTCCTTTATTTTTATTAGAATGATATTTTTCTTTATATTTATTCAATAAATAAAAAACAATTTTCTCAAAAGTCAATCAATTTATTATTCTTAACAACTTGTCAACTCCGGGCACAATATATGCGATTGTGATATCACAACTACGTCAAATGGCGGTAGGCGCCACTAATCTCCTTTTCTTTCCGCAACTCTCTTGTCCACCCTTCTCTACACCTCGTCACAGCTAGCGAGACGTCTCTACGCAACTCTCCTCCTATCTCTTTCGGTATATTATTGTTCAATATAATAATATTCTTCACAATATAATAATAAAATTTAAAGAGAAACGCATTCAGTATGTAAGAACAAAATATTATTTGCTCACCAAACAAAATGCATAATGTAATTTACGCAATCACCATATGCATAAAGATTCAAAGATAACAGAATTTTCGGTAGATGCAGAGAAAACAAAGTTAGGTATTAAATTAACTTTAAATTTACACATTCCAATTATTTTCATCATAAAGCGAATGACGAATAGTAAATATTAATTAAGCAAGTTAGAAACTAGAGACAATATCTAAGGTATGTAAATAAGCACGATGTTCTTATGCAAAAGATATAGCACCGTATTCTTAAATACAACAAGAACTAAATTCGTGTATTTCGAAACTCAGTAACAAAATTAATTGATTTTTCTGGTAGCTTTTGAGCTTGCATTGCGCTACATTACTCTTTAAAGTCGGACTATAAATAACAGTTAGTAAAGTCGTCTGAAGGGTGGCAGCCTTCGCTCAGGGCGAGTGTCATGTGAGCCCACCATCAATCTTGGAAGTCGAGCCGCACGCATGTCTAGTGATGCGGATATTTAAATTCTGGGAGCGGAAAGCGGAAAACGTAAGCCTAAAGTTTCAAAATACACCAAATAAATTGTAAATTGTACATACTTTATTATCAATATGTACTGGTCGAATCAAGTCAAATACTATTTTATTTTTAATTATTTATTTAAAAAATTATTTAAATGTAAGGTACAAAATACAATTTCCTTATAATAGTTACATAATTAAATCGCAAAAATAATTCGGAAAAGGGTTTGTCAACACTTGTGCTAGGAAATACCTGTGTTACAAGTGCTGACACCTTCCCAAACATCACAAGTTACATTTATGATAAGGAGTAAATAATTAACGGAAGAAGTTCTAATTATACAAAAATTAAAAAAATACAAAACGAAAGTATTAGAGAAAAATTATACCAGAAGCATGCATGTATATTTTGTTTAATATAATTTAGTAAATAGTGATATATATTTTGTTTAAGTGTATAGTGAATGTTAACAATATAAATGTGTGTGTGTGTGTGTGCGTCTAAGTGTGTGTGTGCCTTTGTGTTCATTAGTGAGTGTGATCGTTTACTTTTTTATTGACAATAGGTCTTCACTAGCGGTATAGCCAAGCGTTAGCAAGTATTTCTTGAGAGATTTTTTTTAACTGCCCGGGTCTGATAGTAGATGTTTATAATTTTGTTAACTTTATTATATAGTATTGGTCCCAAAAAACATAAGAATCTTTGGGCAAAAACTGAATTAAATTTTCCCACTGTTATAGGTCGTACTATTCTTTTATTTCTGACTATACTTTCGCTGTAAATAATATTATTGGAATGTATATAAAGGATAGCTTTAAATATATAAAGCCTTCTCACAGATAGCACTTCCAATTCTGAATAAAGTTTATCAGTTCCAAAAGTAAATGACTTTCTCAACATTACCTTTAATAAAATTCTTTGGGATCTTTCTACCTGCAACATGTGAGTCTTAAATGTTCCCCCCCAAGCAAGTATGCAATAACCTATTAGAGACTCAAATAAAGCGAAATAAACCATCTTCAATAAATTTCTATCAGTGATGTCTTATTTTTTTGAAAATGACTGTAAGGCTTCTAACCCTAGTTGCTAATGAAATTATGTGTGGTTTCCAGCTCAGTTGAAAATCAATTAAAATGCCAAGATACTTTACAACCGATACTCTTTCTATTTCTGTATATAAAGATTTTTGTGTTATGGTCTTTCTTATGACACTTTCAAGTACCTTTATCTTCATAGCTGCTGATGGTTGATCATTTTTGAGTTTCGAAAAAGAAATGTATTTTGTTTTTTTTAGATTTAAAGTTAACTGATTATCTTTTAAATGTAGCATAATTTTATTCATACCGGTTTCGGCGTAGTTTACTACTTCAGTCCAGTTATTTCCATAAAATAATAAAGCAATGCCATCTGCGTACGCGACCAATTTACCATTGCCGAAAGTTAGATTACATAGGTCATTCACGTAAATTAAAAATAGGATCGGGCCAAGTATGCTGCCTTGCGGAATTCCGCAAGATAAGGAGACAGTACTGCTTATTGTTTCACCTATTTTAACTTGTTGGGTCCTATTTGATAAATAATCTACAAATATATTTAGTGGTACACCTCTAACCCCCTATATTTTCCAATGTGTGTGTAAGGGTGGAGACTGAGACAGTGTCGAAGGCCTTTGTTAAGTCTAAAAAAATCCCTATACACTTCTGTTTACGGTCTAATTTGCGAACGATAAAATCTGTTAGTTTATTAACTGCGCATTCTGTTGATTTACCAGGTAAAAACCCGAATTGATTTTCTGAAAAGAAGTGTATCTTGTCAAGAAAAGAATGTAATCTATAGTTAAATAATTTTTCTAAAACTTTTGAAAGAGAAGGCAAAATCGAAATAGGTCGATAGTTGGTAATATCGTTTTTGTCTCTTCCCTTATATACAGGTTTAATAAGCGCTTTTTTAAATAATTCCGGGAATATTCCAGTTTGTAAACAAATATTACATATGTGTGATATAATAGGTGCTAGTAATTTTACGTTCATTTTAAGTATTTTTGAAGGAATGCCATCTATACCAGTTGCACAGTCAGTTTTAAGATTCATAATTAATTATAGATTCTAGCTCTTTACAGTCAGTATCTAATAACGCCATAGAGTTTAAAAAATGTCTTGAAGTTCTATGACAATGCTGCCGCAAACTCATATTTTTTGGAGACGTAATTTTAGACGTTGTCAAAGATGCAACTATACTTGAGAAATATTTATTTATAAAATTTACAGACTCCATGGTGCCTTTTTTCATTTTACTTAAAATAGTGTCAGTATCATTAGGGATCCTATTAATATCAGTGATATTTTTAAGAATACTCCAGCTTTTTTTAATATCACCTTTAGCTTTATATAGTTCTGAATTATCATACGCCGCTTTAACCTTTTTAAGTAAATCGTTACAAAAACTATCTGTGGTTGCTTTAGTTGTTTAGAAGCTGAAGTGTAAAACTGAGGTTTCTGAGTAGGAGAGTTGCGTCTACGTTGTATACGTGATCTACATAGTACTGAACGTGCCGATATAATTTTTTGGTGATCTGTGGTCTCGATCGTAAAGTTTCAGGCGAGCCGGACAAAGACAGCGTCCCAAGACCGTCGATTACCACCCCGGGCATCGAATAGGGGGGAGTCGATGGTCTAGCTGGAGTTAGGTTCCTTGAAGTGGCCGATGTATTAAAGTGTTCCCAATGAGTCGGTTGTTGTGCAAGGGTTTATTAGACCCTTCCAGGAGTAGCAGGAGTAGCTGACGTGATGCGTTCCTGTGCCCTCGTCACCAAGCAGCAAGGTGGTAAGCCATGGAGTTTTAGCCAGTAAAAATCCGGCATTACTTCTTCCGAACCCCGCGGATGGAGCAGTACCTGCGAGCATGAAAGTTTTCTCATGTAAATAAAAGGTTGAACATTTTTACTCTCTTCCGTAGTCTCGGTGGATTGTTAGTGACCTGACGCGGTGTTCACTGGACATGCATTTACTGTTGTTAATACGTTCAACTTTACTACTTTACTACGATAATATCATTATAACCTAAAATGTATTGATTAATCTATTTATAAAACCTTTTATTTAACTAGCCGTGATGTATATCAAGGTGGAATCTTGTAAGTTAAATTTGACCCACTTCCCGGTGTCCGATTGAACTGAAATTTAACATACTGCTGTAGTCCCAAAGACAATGCTTATGATAAGCATGCACTGATGTTACTGTCAGGATTTGCTCCAGACATGGAATCTCCTCAACGGTTAACGGTAGGGAGTTAAATTTTTGCTAAAAAAAAATTATCTTGACTTATAATCCATTTAGTATTAACGAGTTTTCAAGTTTTTAGTAACGTATTCCACTGAGATGTTTCGCTTAGAAATATCTTTTATATTTCGTAAGCAATTCAAAACTTTTCGATTACCAGAGCGTGAATCGAAACCGCTCCGTACATTACAATGTCGCCTCAAATTTAAAGGCTTGAATAGCTTTGTCTCGGCTGGACTTGCAATCCATTACAGTGAACCAGGAAGTAGGGCCCGCGATTCTACACTCAATACTTAGCATATTTACGCAACTGATAAATTGTGCACACTTTTTTCGAGCTATCGCAAAGACGACGTGAATGGAACTGTAAAATTTTTCTTTTAAGATAACGACAATAAAAGTGAAGCGTTCCATTTTACTAAAGGACATCATAGTTTGTTTTCCTTTTATTAGATTATGGGATGCATTTGAGATGTGGTACTAGAATAAACCAGATGGTCTACAGCATTGTAAATATTGAAAATCCGTCCAAATAATGTTAGTGTGTTATGAATTTTTCTCCCAGGAAATGGGTATCTTGCTTTGAACCACCTTATTTATATGTCAAGACTGTTGTACTAAATACATATAACCCTGCAATTTTTCCAGATTTATGCTGGTTTCTTTAGTGTTTGAACGAACACATAAATTTTTCTCAGTTATGCTAGTTCTAACTTCTTTAAATTATTGGTAAAGATTACCTACTTAAGAAATATAATATTTATATTAGCAACAGATAGTAGCATTTCACTGACAGTTTTACTTTAATTTTATCCTAATTCAATTTATATTCACTACTAGAATTTACAAGTAGATGACTTGTTAATGGTGTTAAAGTTCAAAATAAAAGTATATTGTTATAATTTAAACCTAAGTTATTATTAAATTGACTGTTATTTTAGTTGCCTTGATAGCCTTATATGCCCAGTAACTATCCATTACTAGTTGATAAAAAAAAAACATTTTGTATTTGACTTGATGTAATATTTTAGAAAATATTAACGAAGGTAATCGTTAATTAAACCGTATTGCTAATTAAACCGCAGAGGCAGAAAACGTTTAGAATATTTATAAAACAACGGATAAAATGTGCACCCTTTTTCCGCTATCAAGACTTTGACGTAAATAAAGCTGTTGCATTTTCCTTAAAGATAGCGACACAAAAAAAGAGTCATTTTATAAAATGATTCTTTTTTATTTCTTCCCTGTAAGATAAAAAAATGATGTTTCACTCGCGATACGCAACGTTTACAAAAGTGTTTTTGCTTTGATTTAATATTATGAAAACAACTGTATATCATTTATTTAAAAAAATAAATATTTGTTCTGCATATTTAATTATTGAAACAAGTAAGATAAATGAATTGCCGCTTCGATTTTAAGATGTTTAAAAACTTCATCATCATTCTCCTGGCCTTATCCCACTCTAAGTAGGGTCGGCACAACATGTTACAAACATGTTACAAACATGTTGTCATATGATTTGGTTACGTATTTTACGACGGCCGCCTGCCTGACGTCAACTTACCTTAGTTGCCTTTTACGACACCTCGGTAAGAAAGGAGGGTGGTCTATTCTATGCAGCCGGATACCACACGGCATTTACCTTAGTCGCCTCTTACGACACCTCGGTAAGAAAGGAGGGTGGTCTATTCTATTCTGCCGGATACCACACGGCGGATGATGTTTAAAAACTTATGATCTCATAAATATCTAAACTATTTTACAGCACAAATGTTAATAAAACTTCCAAAGAAAAAATATCGACTATAGTATAAGATGAACGTTAATAAAACTTCAAAAAGTATAATATATTTCAAATGATTGACTGCTATAATAGAATAGTATAATAATCAGAGCGGTATAATGTATGGGGTGCTTTTTGATGAACTTTTTATAGGGTAATAACAAAGGGCGATGTTTTGTTTAAGCCATCGTTAAATACCTAATAATCGAAATGGGGCTTTAAAGGGACTGCAATAAGATTTTCAATAACGAGTTCAAACATTTTAATATGTGTGTAGTGATCGTAAGTTTCCCATTTACACATCTGCAGCATTTCAATACCCAAATGTATGAACGGATTTAGGTTTTTATATTTGGTTTAAGAGTGTCTTAAAAAGCTTATTCTCTAGTAGTACAGAAACTTAGTTGTCAGTATTTTTAGCAAATTATTTTATTATTAATTATTTATTTTATTTTTACATAAGAATATATATAATTATAAAAAGATCGGCGATGTACATAATAGACAAAGTAGGAACCGACATAGGCTTGCGGTTTCTGCTTTGCGCCTTGCAAAAGTACATAAGTCGTTTGTCAGTTTGGGTATAAGATTTTATAATAAAATTCCACAATCTACTTTAACTTTACCATTACAACAGCTTAAAAATACTATTAAAAAAGGTTAATTCAGAAAGCCTATTACACTATTGAAATTACCTAGAAGATAAGAATGCGTGGTTTAAAAACACTATTAAAAAGGCTAATACAGAAAGTCTACTATATCTATAGCTATACTATTGAGGATTATTTAGACGATAACAATACCTGGATATAGCTACTCTTCGAACATGTATAAGACATTAATAATTATATGTAACTAGTAATAAGAATTATTCTGTGAAAAGTGCAACCGCCGATTTTCTTGCTGGTTCTTCTCGGTAGCAACAGCTTTCCGAACCAACAGTAGATGTTGACGATTTAAAAGCATTTGTTTACAAGTTACTTGAATAAAGAATATTTTGAATTGAATTGAATTAAGATGGGGTTCATCATAATTTATTTAAATAACTGATTTCTATTTATCAAATTGTGTATTAAAAATCTGTACTCGATTATATAAATGTACAATAAATATACTATTACAGAGTACCAAAATAGCATCGGAAACATTATTATCTCTCTCATGAACAATCCATTAGGCCAATTTCTGATAAAGTACAATCAATTACGGAACCCCAGCTTTAAAAGTATTCGGCTGTGCCCGTCGTTGCAAAGGCTATATTTACACAAACAACATTATAATATAAAGACCACTCCAGCGCCAATAACTCAGTAAATTAGATAATTGGATTATTTTAGGGGCTCGATACAAGGCATTGGCATACTGCTGGTAAATAAGGGCGAAATTAAGAATTGCAGGCAGATTTAGTACTATTTTCGTAGTGGGCTTGGACAGCGCCTCTACCTTGTGGACAATTGACCCGTACAGTGATTTCGCGTAGAGTGTATTACTATATCTAGAATTTTACAATCATAGGCTTAATGTGCTAATAAGTATTAGTTAATAGCGGCGTTCCTCACCAGTGCCCACTCACAACAAATGTGACACACTGAAATCTGAAACAAAAATAGTTAATAGCACATTTTACAGGAGATAGTGAAAAATTTTTGGATTTCATGTTAATAAGCGACACTTATTACACCCGGTGTCTGGAAGAGATAGATCATTAAGTAATAAAAGTAAAATAGCAGGTTCTTAATATCTAACTGCTGGGCTAGGGATTTCTATTACCTTCGAAGTAAAGTACTGTACCTTATCCTGGCTAGTAGGGATTAAAAGGTTATACGTAATTCAAGCAATAGCCTAGCGGTGAGACCGTGCGACTCTCTAGAGACGACATAGGTTCAAACCCCGGGCAGGCACCAATGAGTTTTTCTATTAAAACTTATGTGTCTAATTGATAATTACAATTTATCACACGCTTTTCGGTGAAGGAAAACATCGTGAGGAAACCTGCATATCCCTAGAGAATTCTAGGGATATGTGTAACCTACCAATCCGCATTGGAGCAGCGTGGTAGGTCTTAGCTTCAATCCTTCTCTCCAAAAACGGAGAGAGGGAGGCCTTAGCCCAGCCGTGGGCATAGTAACAGGCTGTTACTTTACTTTACGTAATTCAAGAATCCTCCAGAGTTATGCAGATTTCCTAACCCTTTACCGTAAACCACAAAAGAAATTATTTTCTATAGAAACTTATGTACTTTAATTAATTTGTTTAATGTTTAAATTTGTTTAATTTGTTTTAATGTCTTTGTTATTTATCAAAGTTATAACTTACCTTTATCAAAAAAATTAAACCTTATTCCCGTTGTTTTAACTATGTATTACTTTTTTAGTTGGCAATCAATTTTTCTTTCAAGTCTATCTTTTTTACGATTCATAAAAAATATAATTGAATTAATAATGATATGAATGAATATGAATGACAGCAGTATCATTTTATTTACTTTGGCTACGCTAAAAGTATTTTACTATTTGCTGATGCCGAATTCTAAGTGCATTTATTCATTAAAAATTGTACATTAATGAATGAACAAAATGAATGTTTGTATGTATGTCTCTTATAGACTCCAAAATGGCTAGACCGATTTTAATGAAATTTTCAGAAAATCTTTAGAATTACCCAGCAAATGTTCTTGTAAAGTTTGGTCGCGATCGGGGCATTTTTTTAAACTTTTGACTTTTGTTTTGAGGGGAATTCAATCAAGGCGTGGCTGGATAGTTACCTCTGAATAAAGATACTACCTACCTACTTTAAAATAGTTATATAAAATAGAGGAGACCATTTTATCTCACCTATCATAATAACAGATTCGCTCAACAAAACTAATAGAGAGAACATTACCTTTCTTTTCCGGGAGTTGCAATGTGAAGAAACAATTTATTTCCACTAACCATGACACGTAAGTGCGCTTAATAATAACAATGTGAATGATACTCACGTACTTAGGTAATATAACACTATGTCAGTTTCATAGTACAATTTTCTAAGAAATTGAAGTACATTCTTTAACGCTATTTATTATTCTGAAGGGGAGTGTCGGCTAGGAATTTTCATGCATAAAGTGCTCAGTACACATTGTTGTGTAACATTTGATTTTATGAACACCATTATATTTAACAGAACGTGTTACTTTATGTTCTTTCTGTCTTTTGTTATCAGTTAAGTATATGTTTTCGCTTTTATCTTGCTTGTCAGTAAACGGAATGCATCAACTTGCTGTCATAGTAAACTATCATAGTATTTTATAATAACTTTGTTGAGTCAATATTTCCATAAAGAAACGTCTTGAACATTTAGTACCATTCCACCTTACGTTAAAAATGAATAAAAGTGAATTGCATAGGGGTCGTAATGTTTGAAAAGGATAACGTTATATGAACTATAGATAACTTTGTCTCTTTTACTCACATGTTCTTAGGACGAATTCCGAACGCTCATTCGGCAACGACTTAAAGTGTGCATTTTTAAGACGTCATGGTATGAAAACGCAAAACAATTTTGTTTACGTCTTCAATTGAGTCGCAATAAGAGTTCATGGCAGGCCTGCTGCACTAAGTGACCTGTGTTACAAACAACCAGGCACCCAATTTCGAACATCATAAGAGAAATACACTTACTATATAAAAATGCACAAATGTATAAAAAGTAAACATTTAAAATATAGATATTACATTTATAATGAGTTAGATCTGTCATTATTTGTGTACGAGTCCGAACAAGAGTGTATGTGTGTGCACGTGTTTGTGAAAAGGATATAAAATGTTACACAAGTATTTCGGGATGTCCGCAAGCGAAAGTATTACTTACTCTAATCAAACGCAATTTCTGCAGCGTTACTGCTAAGACAAACACTGACAGACTAACTCTTTACATCTACCCGCTCCTTTACTCCGCTCCGCCAAAACTTATTATGTTATCTGTAATTTATTATTATATTTGTATTTTATCATCGGCCTATATATTTATTTATTATATAACAATCATTTTATAAAGATCCATGTGCGCCACCGGAAGTAGGTAGACTATGACGCATTACGCGCGTTAGTGGTATTCAACAAATAATTCTAATTTAGACAAATTAGATAAGTTAAGCTACATTTAGATTTACACATACTAAAACTATGAGCTGCGATACCCCAACGGTGAGACCATGCGACCCTTTCGAGAGGGTCACGAGTTCAAACTCCGGGCAGGAGTTAATGAATTTTTCAATAAAACTTATGTGTCTAATTGTCACTTTCAATTTGTCACACGCTTATCGGTGAAGAAAAACACCGTGAGGAAACCTGCATATCTCTAGGGAATACTGGGGATATGTGTAATCTACCAATTCGCATTAGAGCAGCGTGGTAGATCTTAGCTCTAACCCTTCTCTCCAGAAACGATGTAACGATATGATTGTAACACGTACGTATGGTAAATTTTACTATTAGTAAGACATTAAGGTAATGTCATATACACAGAAATTATTTATGCCTTGTAATTTAGGGTCATGTTTCCAATATTCACGCAACCTTTTCAATCGCGATGATCGTTTTATGAACGTCATCTTCGAAAATAATTTGTAAGTCCGGCCACGTACTGAGGGAAGACAGCACTCCCTGTGTCGCTGATGCGACGCATTTCTGCACTCGATGTGTTGATTGTGGTGTAGTAGTTCGAATATATTGTAGTTCTAATGATATCGCGACTTCCACGATTTGGTTCGACAATTTAAATGTTTAAATATCCTCAATTTTTACTATGTTTTTTTCATTTCTCGATAGAGAAACGGCTTTATTTTTAAGCTTATAAGCTTTAATTGTCGAAATCGACCGGCCCGCTGGCGCAGTGGGTAGTGACCCTGCCTTCAGCTCCGTGGGTCGCGGGTTCGATTTCCGCTGAGGGACAACATTTTCTATAAACAATTTGTCGGTTCTTCAAGCCTAGGTGTACACTTGAATTTATGTATGTTTATAAAATTTTATATGTAGTATATCTACTAGTGGTCCGTCACCCATAACACAAGCATTAAGTACTTTGGGTACAGACGACCGTGTGTGTAAGTGTCCCATATATTTATTTATTTATTATATTTAATTGTGCTAAATTTTCACAATATTAACAGAGACTTCTGAATTTATAATATTTATTAATATGGATACAGAAAATATATGTTCTTCTAAATTAGAAATTCGTTGATTTCGAAACAAAAACACATAGCTTTTTTAACTTCAAACTTTCACGTCTTCAATACCAACTTGTTAAGTCCTTCCAGCTATTTTCCGGACCAACAATAGAACTTCGAATAACTTGTAAAAGTATATTTGAATAAATTAAATTATGAGTTTGTTTTTTATATTTTAACTTAAACGAGGAATCGACATCAGTATTACTACAAGTAATATAATAATGACGTAGATAAACTTTTATAATATTCCGCAATGTTACCTATGTTAGGTGAACGACCACAGTGGAGTAGTTAGTGGTAATGCCAAACTATTACTATAGGTTTGGTTCGATTTTGTTTATTTTAATGCCTAATCTTGTTCATCAGAAAGCGTCTCCGGCCGTGGTTTGTTACTATTCTTCCGGCAAAGTCGTACCACCAAACAATCTAATGTTTAAACACTCCTGCTCTATAGAGACTATAAATCAATAGTTGCTATGAGTTTCACGCCTCTACCCTAACTGTATCTTCCCTTACGTGTTCAGATGACATGGAAGCAAAAAATCTGCAAAAAAATATTTAAAGTTTCAATTAAAAAAATCCTTCGAAAGTGAAAACAGCTAAAATACGTGTTTAAAGGTTTTTCTTTACAATTCCTCAATTCCTCAAATTCCTCTCGGGTCATGCGGTGATTGCCAACGAGCGTCCATGCGATGTGCTCACTCATGCCCGCTTTAATGAACTCCGCATCACCTCCAAAAGAAATTCGTTAGTCCAGCCACGTACAGAGGGAAGACAGTACTCTCCCTCCGGAGTTGGCGCGATAAAATGAAGCATTTTGCTATGTTGCATCTCTTTCGAATCGATGTCGAACTAAATGTCATAGCCTGTTGTTTAAAGTTGATACCTTTTTGCGCCTTATATCCATGTTAATATTATAAATGCAAAAATCTGACTGACTGTTTGTGCATCTGTCTGTTTGTTATATTTTCACGGCTAAGCCGATACAGTGATTTTGATGACATTTTGTACAAATGAGGCTTTTTGTTTACGAGAATATACATAGAACAAAAAAAGGTAGTCGCCATGACCACTAGTTGGAAATGAGTATTATTAACTACAGTATTAGTATTATATAAATACAGTAGAGTATTAGTAATATTTTAACAACACGTGTTAATGTTGTGATTTCTTGATAATTGTTTAATTGTTTAACATGTACTGATCTTTTCATTGCATAAAATACATATACGATATAATTATTCATATTTTTGGAGTAGAACCTTAGTTTTCGTTGTGACGCATACAATTGTGTAGACAATTGAAATAAAAATCAGCACCATATGTATATTTAGAATTTGTGTGTGTGCAGAGTAAGTGATACCAGTTACTCTGCCCAAAGACGCACGAAAGAAACAATAAAGCTGTAAGTTATTTTGTACATGTAATATATTTGAATCTAGAAATATCTATTCTTAACATGTTTATTATTTTCAATGGAAAAAGTCTATTTTAAAACACCCTCAGTACAATACAAACGGCGTTATAACATTCAAACAATAACATTTTAGGCGCCCAAAATCCCGTCACAATTAACTATAAGTATTAATACAGTTTCCCCCAATGTTTCCGCGCTATTTCTCTTTTGCTTATTGCTTAGGGTGTCGGCCACATTTTATTGGCACCAATTGTATCTTGTATACACTACGACACTTTCCCGTTTATGAATCTCATACTTTATTATGTTTCACCCCAATTTATAAGTTTCGACTGCAAACATTTGCTTACTGACTTACATAATTTCGAAATTGGCTTCTCAAAAAATTGTCTCTATTGGTTTTGCTAGAAACAAGGTACATAATACAAGAATTTTTACATTAGTACTAGAATTGTCTGTTACTGACATTGACAGTAATTTTATTAATAACATTGTATAAAAAAACGTTTCCTTACATTATCACTGACTTGGTTTACTAACTATAAGATTTTTTTAAATGTATTCGGGACACTTACATACACGTCCGTCGCCAAAGTAAGTTACTTAATATGTGTTTCAGGTAACAGACAACTGGTAAATATATGCAAACTATTTGGAACACTCGAAGCACCAACAAATTGTCTTTAGAAAATGTAAGCCCTTGGCGAGTTTCAATCAAATCAAATCAAAATAATCTTTATTCAAATAAACCATTTCAGGCACTTTTGAATCGTCAAGCATTAATATGATTAATGAAGCTACAACTGGTTCGGAATGTTGCTTCGAACCCGCAACCCCTGTAGCTAAAGGCAGAGTCGATGTCACCTTCGCCAGCAGCCTAGTGAAGTTTCATATTTTACTGTAAATCAATCAAACAGAATCAACCCATCATCATCATTCTCCGGACTTTATCCCACTCTAAATAGGGTCATGATTTGGCAAGGTATTTTACGACTGGCCTGCCTGAGGTCAACTTACCTTAGTCGCATTTTACGAGACCTCGGTAAGAAAGAGGGTGGTCTAGATAGACCACCCTCTGCGGCTGCGTAGATACGCAGCAGGATATCACACGGCGGGATAAATAGATACAGGTTTTTCTTAGATAAATAAATATAAAACAGCATCTATAAATAATCATAGTGACGCTATCTAGCGGAACAAACTATCAAAGTTTTGGTAGCCCTTAAACTAACCGCAGGCCCTCTCATTGTCGAACAAACTGCCTATTAGAGCTAAGCACATTCCCTGCGGAACTTGACATGTGATAAGCCCGGACTATGCTTAGCTATTATTATTTATTGTACATAGCACTAAAGTTTCTTTTTATAAAAGTAACAAGATATCAAAAGTAATAATAAAATTATTTTGCTATAATGTGCGATAAAGTAAATAGAAAATATAAATATAATGCTAAATGTATAGTGGACTACATATCATATCGCAAAGTTTTGCGATTTTGTCGTGGAGTCTATATCTACGTGATATAAACGACTGAGCGGTTTCAGACATTACAGTAAACAGAGTTATAATATGTAGAGAAATTAAATAATTTTCATTTTAATTTAAGTAAGCATTTTTATCCCAATCACAATAAAATCATATTTAAATTTTAATCTTTCGCGATTCATCCGCGAGTTATATTCTTCCGCGGAAGAAATCGTTGCAAGCTATATCGCAGATAATATCAGTGTGGTGTGCAAGAGACCTTACGTGGATTGTGCGGTTCAAGTGAGGGTAGATGAACAAAATAATGACTGTAGTACTCGGGAACGAAGACGCCGCGGCGCTCCAGTCAGTTCGTGACCATGGCGGATGCAACTCTGCCGAATCGTCGAACCTTGTAAAAGTCGATTCTCCAATGCGGATTGATAGTTTAGACATATCCCAGGAATACTCGAGAGGTTTCTCCACGATGTATTCTTTCACTGAAAAGAAAGTAGTAACAGAAAAAAAGTTGTATCAGAAAACTTCATTGGTGCTAGCCCGGGGCTTAAACCCATGACCCTCGGAGAGAGTCACACGGTCACACCGTTTAGCTATCACAGTTCCTTTTACATAAAATACATAATATCTTTATATGAACAATTCATTACAACAAACACTCGGCCTAGCATATGCGTACTAATGGAGTGAATTTTGGCCACTCAAATGTACAAACTACTTGAAACTAATATGAGCAATTAATTTCGCACATTTTGATATCGCAACATAATGTTCGAGATGGGTTTCATGATAATAAACAGGAGTTTGAAATTTATTTTAACATAATGTGTTTCATTGGCGGATATAAATGGGGGTCTTATCATACCGAATATAATATCCATTCTTCATTTCAACCCGGAGACGTGCATTGTTGATAATATCTCTAATAATAAGATTCCTTCCAGGATTTAGTAATGTGAGGACGTATTGGCTTGTGATTTCAGACAGTTTCATCCAAAATTATGTACGTAAATAATTATACATATACATTTATAAAAGCATCAAGCGCTTTACTGTGAATCATCTTGATAATTCACCTTCAGAATTCACGAGATAACTAACTTTTTTAACTTTTTAACTGGAGACTGTATTGAATTATATACATCATTGGGGCCTCGTCGTTAGAAGTTACATTTTTCACTTGAAAGAAAGATGTGTTCTTCACCCAGTAATGAGGAAGTAACAAGTTGTTATTGTAAGAAGATTCCATATCACCGATCGTACCGCTTCAATCGAGCTGCTTTTTGTGGGAATTTAAGGACTCTAACACCTACTGAAATACAACAATATGGGACTTTCTGTGCGCAATAGTTATACAAGCATTTGAAGACTCAAACGCTTTAATGCAAAGGTTGATTATCATCCTCCTGCCCTCATCCCACTCTAAGTGGGGTCGGCACAACATGTTACAGACATGTTGTCACATGATGTAGCTGCGTATTTTACAACCGGCCGCCTGCCTGACGCCAAATTGAAGTTTCTTTAGTAAGAAAGAGGGTGGTCTATTCTACTCAACCGGATACCACACGGTGGGTAACAACTTACCTTAGTCGGCTTTTAAGATACCTCGGTAAGAAATGAGCGTGGTCTATTCTACTCAGCCGGATACCACACAGCGGGCTTTAATGCAAAGGTTGTGTAAACAATATACCCCAATCATCGGCACTCCAGCAAAGCTACTTGATCAACTATATCTGTGATTGTAGATTTGATAACGTCATATACAACGATTTCTATCGTTGTTAATGACTATTATTTTTAATTAAAGCACATTCATTTCAAGTTTGTTTAAATCCACCTAGTTCATCACTAGCAGCTTGAAAAGTTCGAATTGTTTATATATTAAAAATATTTAAGACAGAAGCCGAGTCTTTTTGCTTTCAATATCCTCTAACGGAACCAGCTTTGGCAGACACTGAGCGCAAATTGTGACTGTATATTAAATCCTTTTTGAGTATATGTGAGTGAAAATTGTCTTGCTATGATGCTTTTAACGTGTACTACAGACAATCATGGTCTTCAGTAAGATAGGAATCATTACCTCAGCAAAAGTATATTAAACAGATTTAATAATTAAATGCGTTGGCTTTTCAATTTATTCAATAAAGCCTTAGCAAATAAAAATGTACGAATATCCAAACACCAAGATAAATTTGAATCGCACAAACGTTTCCTTGGAACTCCAACGAGTGCGAAATCCGATTCTGCTTAATGCAAATATTTGTCAGAAAAATTGAATGTTTGCAAAAGATTTGTTGTGGCCAGGGTGTGTTGTCAGCGATGGTTGTCATTGACAAACGTATTGTTGATGGTCGGATTTTTTGGTTAACGGTTTTTTTTTACGATTGAGAGCATTATATAATTGATTTGTAATACGGATAGTTTTTTTTTTTATTAGCGAAGGTATGTTGCTATTATTTACGCGTATCATATAAGACGTCTTATTATATAGGTCTTTTGGAATTTATACTATTATGAGTGGTTTTCGTAAATAATGTATAGAAACCGGCTAAACTCACGTCTTACTTTATTGGGTGCATGTAGCACTGGATGCGAGCTGCTAGACGCAGTTCCCACCGCGATAACGCTGCATATGTTTATGCAGCGTTATGAATAAAACGTGAGTATAGCCGGTTTCTATACATTAATTAGATGCACGTCTTGGTTAGCGTTTAGTCACGATACTGTCTTGTCGGTTCGTTACTGATCTGAAAAGTGGTGGGTTACAAGTCACGTGTTAGACATCGTGTAATATGTTGATTGGTTAGGTAAAACCTAAACATAATTTCAATATTATTTTTAATTGTTGTTGACTTTATAATTAAATAGAGTTTATTGTTTTGTCCCAACTTAACAGTACAACAATTAAGCCGCTTCATATTTTTTTAAATATTCAAGTGACCGAATTCGAAATTTTACTTAATTGAGTTAGATACATTGTAATCCTAATTTCAATTCCATCTTTGACATCCCGCTACGAACTATTAAAAAAACGAGTGTTTTCTTGCTCTTTCGAGTTATGGGTCTCTTTAACACTCACGAGTTTTCTAGACGCTACGCAACGTTTTATTATAATTTGGCACACAACAACTTTTTTGAATTCGGTCACTTCAATACTAAGCGTGTGATATACTCGTTAATTAAGCCTTGTGTGTATTCCGCAATCGATTTTATCTTTACCGCTACAGCAGTTAAAGGGAATCTGATACAAAAAGCCTACTATACTATTGAGGATTATATTGTTGATAAAAATCCGTGGACTTAGCTACTTCTCTACTGTTTATAAGATAGTAATAACCAAATGTATCTAGTTATAAGAATTTTATTTGAAAAGAGCAACCACCGAGTTTCTTGCTGGCTCTTCACGTAGGAATACTTTTTGAATTAGCAGAAGATTTTGACGATTCAAAAGCGCTTGTTTACAAGTTTACTTGAATAAAGAATATTTTGATTTTGAATTTGAATTTGTGAATTTTATTTTTGGAAAAAGATGTATTAACGTAAACCATAGCTTACAGAATCCGAAATATTATTTACGAGACAAACAATCGTATTGTAGGGATTTTGAATATCGTGCAAACAAGCCGATAAGCGGGTGCGCCATGACCCGGGTATTAAATTATTTTTGTAGAAATCCCTACCTGCCGTTAAACGATAAAGGTAGTGTGATATTTATATCGGACTTGGGATTTAACAATAAAATAAATCTTTACATATTGAAATAAACAAAACGTCGATTATTTTCGTCAAAATTCGTTATTTCTAAGTAGACACATGATTACTGGATTTAATCGAATAAGTTGTATTAATAAAAAATAGTGAAATATTCAAATAATGTAGTATACATAAGTCATGAAGGTATCATTGATACTTATTTACTGAACGTTTTAATTTATATTGCATGCCGTGTGGTATCCGGCTGAGTAGAATAGACCACCTGCATTTCTTACCGAGATGTCGTAAAAGGCGACTAAGGTAAGTTGACGTCAGGCAGGCGGCCGGTCGTAAAATACGTAGCGAAATCATGTGACAATATGTTTGTAACGTTTTGTGCCGATCCCATTTAGAATGGGATAAGGGCAGGAATGATGAAGTCTTATACATCATCATTATTCATTCTCCTGCCCATATTGGGATTTATTAGAGTGGGCTCTAAGTGGGGTCGGTACAACATTTTTAAACATGTTGTTTGTTGATTTGGGTAGTTATTTTACGACCGGCCGCCTACCCAATGTCAACTTAACTTTGTCGCCTTTTACGACACCTCGGAAAAAAATGAGGGTGGTCATCTACTCAGCTGGATACCACACGGTAGGTTAATTCATCTTACTCGCCTTTTACGACACCTCGGTAAGAAATGAGGGTGGTCTATTCTACTCAGGCGGATACGGCGGATCTATAAGTCTCATACAATACAATGAAAAATAATTTATAAGTATTGAAATAAGAAAAACTTCAATAAACACTTTTACCGTTAAGGAAGCCTTGCACTAATCTGATTTCATATTTTTTGCATGGAATTTTTAAATCTGAGCTCTTGCAAGACCTCTTGCTCGTGAGCTTTTGGCCGTGAAAAGATAATGCAAACAACTCATTCGTACAGTTCACTATCTTATTCTTATATATTGCTATCAAAATTCAAGCCACCTGGAACCTTTTATTAAAAAAAGCTGCGTAATCCCTTTAATAAGAGATTTCACTTTTTATAGGTCTTCTGAAACGTCCGCAACGGATATATTATCTCTTAAGCATAGATTACTGTTCTAATTTTGACCTCTTAGAAAATAGTTATCTACTTTGCGGTTATTGTTATGAAGAAAGCCCAAGAAAAACCTCTTAAACTGTATTGGTTAAATCCAAATGGTAGCCTCAATGCACTTTTGTAGAAATGTGATTTTAAATTTCCGTGAAATAAAAAGTATTTTTAATACCTGCTAAAAACTTCTGTGCTAGAAATTCATTGCAATTATCAATTAGGCTTACCATAATCTCATTAAATATTCAGGGCCTGCTCAGAAATACCTAATTTATTTTTCATCAAAACGTATATAACAGAATTTTCCTCGGAGTACATATTTTCATTTTTAACGACACATCAAAAGGAACTGAAATCGCGTTATTTTATGATAATGGAGGGGATCCCTCCAGACTCATGAGTGGCGAAGGCTTTTAAATTTACGGTTTAGGCGCATGATGAGTGAGGTTTATGTTTTGCAACGTTTAAACTCTGTAGGCTAATGTAATATGTCTACGTGGAGTCCCTTAAACGAAAGGCTCAAAACTTTTAATGGAAATTTTATCAAGCTCCTCAAATCTGTTTATTTTTTTATACTTAATCATCATTCTTTTGCCCCTATCCCACTCTAAGTGCGGTCGGCACAACATGTTAAAAACATGTTGTCACATGATTTGGCTACGTATTTTACGACCGGCCGCCTGTCTGATGTCAACTTACCTTAGTCGCCTTTTACGACACTCGGTAAGAAATAAGGGTGGTCTATTCTACAGGCACGTTTTAAGCATCCAAAGACTATCACAATATGATCACTATTTAGTTCTAGTGATACCCAAACTTATATGCATCCACTTTTATTTAACCTCAATAATATAAAGCAATACTTGTTTTTCTTTTCCGTTCCCTAAAGAAAAACGGAATTTTCCCATGTATTAACGCGGTGTAAAGCTTTAATTCTGTCAGATTGTGTCGATATTGGTCCAGCGAATTAATAACATTGTAACAGATAGACAGACTTTCGCACTTATAATATTAGTATGGGACGTATTACAACCCTTTTAAAACCAACTTTAATTAAATAAAATAAAATATAAATATATGGGACACACGGTCGTCCGTCCCCAAAGTAAGTAACTTAATACTTGTGTTATGGGTGACGGACAACTGGTAGATATACCACATATATAATTTTAAATACATACTTAAATACAAATAAGAAATAACAAATTGTGTATAGAAAATGTCCTCCGCGGGAATCGAACCCGCGACCCGCGGAGCTGAAGGCAGGGTCAATACCCACTGAGCCAACGGGCCAGACAAATTGATAAGAAACTTTAAATAATATACGTTTGAAATGTATCAGCAAGCACAAATTATTTATGTTGGCTTAACGCAGTATTTCATAATAGGTTTTTGCCATAGGGTTGGATGTAATAAATTAGGGACTATCGAAAAAAATGTCCTGAAACGTTTGCTAAGTGAAAGTTTGATCACAATACAATTAAAAAAGTTTTAAACTGTAAACGCATATTGTTTTTTGAGGATTTTATAAATGATAAAAACGCGTGCATTTGAATATTCGCCGAACTTGTACAAAAGAACAATGATAAAATCTAACTATTTATTAGATAGATTAAGTGATTCTTGCCGGCTCTTTATTGGAGGATATTTAGATTATTTTAATTTGCCTCAAAATTTTAAAAATAATATTTGCACTTATAAAGTTGTGATTTATACCAGAGATACCCCAGAACCTCTGAAAATTAATTTATCTACGGCAACATAATTTATTCCATTTTCATATCGGGAACGGTCGCGTTATCCTTGTGAGCCCACGTTTTTTAATAAGTTCCATGCAAATCAGAAATCTCTAGACTTAATATCGGTCTGATCATCTCTATCGATGAAATTGAAAAGGTTCCGTACGTCAAGAGAGGTTCTACTTGACGAAGGTATTACCTCTGAGGACCCTACTTAGAGGTTTGATACGGATGCAGAAAATACCTTTATATTAAAAAAAATGTATTTAGATAGCGGCTCCAAGATTATTGAATGAATTAGGTGATGCAATTTTATTTATTTATTCTTTTACATATTGGTTTCATAATTCAATATTCATATTCCGTGCCGTGTGGTATCCGGCTGAGTAGAATAGACAAACCTCATTTCTTAACGATTGTCGTAAAAGGCTACTAAGGTGAGTCGACCCGCCGTGTGGTAACCAGCTGAATAGAATAGACCACTCTCATTTCTTACCGAGGTGTTATAAAAGACGACTAAGGTAAGTTGACGTCAGGCAGGCGGCCGGTCGTAAAATACGCACCTAAATCACGTGACAACATGTTTGTAACATGTTATGCCGACCTTACTTAGAGTGGGATAAGAGCAAGAGGATGATGATGAATTCAATATTCACATTCCGTATAAATAAGTCAAGTCAAATGGTGCGCCCGTATGAAACTTTTGACAGGATTACGTGTTTAAACACCGAGCAACCAAAAAATTAGTTTTTCTGTTAAAACTTGTGTTTAATTGATATTTGCAATTTATCAAACGCTTTTGGTTAAGGAAAACATCTTGAGGAAATCTATCAAACCTAGGAAACAGGATATCTAGAGAATTCTGGGAATATAATACATATCCCCAGACTTCTCTACCTACCAGTTCAAATTGGAACAGAATGGAGGGTCTTAGCTCCAATTATTCTCTTTAAAAACGCAGAGAGCAGGCCTATGTAGGCAGTGGGATTGTATAGAACCGATTCATGTGGACAGCCACTGGTTGTGCGTGGTTCATGCAGAACGTTGACCTCCATGGAAACCTCGAACTCCCTACCATTACTCACCTCTTTAAACGCTTTTCGAAATCTTACTTCGAGGAATCTGAGGTACACCCGAACCCCCTTATTTCAGTTGCTTCCACCTACATCCCAGTTAGGTCTGACTACCGAAAATATAGGCGTCCAAAAAGCGTCCTATATGACCCTGAAGATCAAATAACGATCGCAAACACAGAAACACGTAATACACACACACAGCGTCTTCACCGGCGAAGACGAGGTCCCAGTTTTCTGACGTCGGTGTGTCGTGGCTTCTCGCCATCCTTCCGACGTCGCAATGACTAATCAAAGTCATACCATCAGCCCTCCACTACGCGTCGCCCTAAGCCGTGGTTCGGCCTCTCAGGAGGCACCCTTAGGACGACGTTCCCCGACGTTAGTAGAGCTTCTGCGCTCTAGTCTCTGCATTTCGCAACCTCGACGATGCTTCTGCGCTCGCCCGTCCCGCCCGGTGACGCTGTAAAAGCCGTTAGGGCTAACAGCATACAGTTAGTTCGAAAAAAAAAGTGGGATTGTAATAAGTCGTGACTTTAACTTAAGCCTAATAATTTTTCTCTATTGAAATAACTTATTTGTCATAAAATTTCACATCTTATGAACTTATTTATTAATATAATAAAATTTCACTTCGCCAAGAATATGCTGATATACCGCAACATTATTACAGGCTCTACACTTTAACTATGAATAAGTTTTAATCTTATATTTTTATGAACGTTGCTGAACTCTCCGTGTTTCATAACTATTATAATTATAATATTTTGTAGTACAAAGTATATCGATCCTAAAGACCATTTTAAATAATCAAAGTTAATGCATTCATCGTTAACATATTAAAAACATTAAGGTTTTATATACATTTTAAACATTCCACATATCTTTTTATATATTCTCGTAGTGCTTGAAGTTGCACTATTAAATAAACCCTATAAGAAAATCACAAATAGATTGCAGGTTTTTGCGGTAACAAGTACACAAGAATAAATAAACATTTTGAATCTTTCTTTTTAAGTTAAGACATTTTACACAAAACCTTAACATATTATATTCCTAAACAATCCTTATAAATCACTTTGTGTAATTAAGAAAACACCATGAAAATCCGTGCAGCAGTTTTTGTGATGAGTTTTGAAGGAGTCGTCTCCGGTATTATTGAACACAATACGGTGGTACGTATTGTGTTCAATATATACTGGCTTACATACATATTTAGAAAGAGTAGGTTCACACCGCCATATTTTATAAATATAATTCTACTAAACTAACTAACTAGCTCACCCGACAGACGTCCTATCTTAACTATTTAAGTCTGAGTCAGAAATTTAAGAGAAACTCTTAAATTTCTGCTAAACTTACAATGTTTTTTTTCTTTCAAACGAAACTTCTATACATATCGCGTATCATGATATACAAACTTCTTCTTCTTACAGACTTGATTTGATATTGACTTGATCGAAAACCTGCAGAACTCAAAAATAAAAAATAAAATATATGGGACACTTACACACACGGTCGTCCATCCCCAAAGTCACTTAATACTTGCGTTATGGGTAACGGAGAACTGGTAAATATACTACATTTATAATTTTAAATACATACTTAAATACAAATATACACTCAGGCTCGAAGAACCAAGAAATTGTTTATAGAAAATGTTGGCCCTCGGCGGTAATTGAACCCGCGACCCGTGAAGCTGAAGGTAGGGTCACTACCCACTGCGCCAACGGGCCAGTCAACTAAGAAGTAAAGTAGAGCTTTCAAGAATACAAAAATTTTAAATTCGCAAAAGTAAGATTATTAATCAAGATAAAACTATCCCTATCCTTCAATTCGGACCAAAATATAATATATCTGTCATAGAAAATTTGATTGAAATCGGTTCAATAGTGTTGAAGATAAGCATAGATATATATCGTGATCAGGGATCAGGGGATTATTTAAGCTGTTATTTAACTTCCGTGTATCCGAGGGAAAGGAATCTTGCAAGTTAAATTTGACCCAATCACCAATCACCTCAATCGGACCGCGGGAAGTGTCCCGCGGTCCGATTGAGATGAAATCATACTAACCCAGTCCCGATGACAATGCATGATTATAATAAGCTTCTTCTGCCAGGATTGGATCCAGACGAGGGAACTCAACAACGGTTAACAGTAGGGAAATGAAATTTTGTTAAAAGTTTTTTTAGAAGCTTTATACCTAGACTTGTTATATACAAAGATATATTACTCATCATCCTCATCATCCTCCTGCCCTTATCCTACTCTAAGTGAGGTCGGCACAACATGTTAAAAACATGATTTGACTACGTATTTTACGACCGGCCGCCTGCCTGACGTCAACTTACCTTAGTCGTATTTTACGACACCTCGGTAAGAAAGAGGGTGCTCTATTCTACTCAACCGGATACCACACGGTGGGACAACTTACCTTAGTCGCCTTTTACAACCCCTCGGTAAGAAAGAGGGTGATCTATTCTACTCAGCCGGATACCGCACGGCGGATCGACTTACCTTAGTCGCCTTTTACGACACCTCGGTAAGAAATTAAGGTGGTCTATTCTACTTAGCCGGATACTACGGCGTACTATGATATATTACTAATACTATTAAACATAATTCTAGGTACATATGTAACAATATGCTAACAAAGCGAGCGTCGAAATAACACAAAGAATTACTGAATGACAGATGGGTATCTCACGACGTCGAGATATAAACTCAGTAATGAGCCGATTGATCTTGTCGATAGAGATGCCTGATAGCCTTTATCGCGATAACATCTGCGATTCAATTATCTTAATGATGTAGAACTTGTGGAAGTAACTATAAAGATCTAATTACAGATGTATTGGTTCGCAGTTACTGATAATTTAAATGGCATGTGGAAAGGGTCTTTGGTTTGATTTCTGATTTTATCGTTTGCAAAATGGTCGATACTTGATTTTTATAAAAAAAAATATCCTAAATATTATATTATTAAACGGCCTATTTATGTACCCACTGCTGGGCATCCTCTTTCCCTTTTTGGAGAAAAGGATTTGAGTTAAAACTCACCACGCTGCTCCATTGCGGATTTGTAGGTTACACATAACCCCGGATTTCTCTAGAGATTTGCATAATTTATAGAATTAGGCGTTACTTTGCGGAGATCCATAATACAAAAGTAATAATAAAATTATTTTGCTATAATCCGCGATACAGTAAATAGAAAATATATATAGTGCTAAATGTATAGTGGACTATACGTTTTTTCATACCCGTTACATGCAGGATTCTTAAAAAACATATGCACAAACCTCCACCACTTCCACCACAATACACAAGCACTACACAGGTTCACTATCACAAACTCAACAATCGTTTCGCCCCGCAACCGAAGCATCATCAGGAGATAGACTCCACGACAAAATCGCAAAGCTTTGCGATTTGCATTTCTAGAGATTTGCAAGTTTCCTAACGATGTTTTATTCATAGAATTAGGCGTTTCTATGCGGAGGTCCATAATACAAAAGCAATGAAAATATTATTTTTTCCGCGAAAAAAGAAGAGATATATATGATGCTAAATCTACAGTTTACTATCCGTTCTCATACAGATACATGCAGAATTCGTAAAAACTCATGCACTGTACTCATTCACTACCACAATCCCAATAATCGTTTCGCCTCGTAACCGAAGCATCGTGAAGAGATAGACTTCACGACAAATTCGCAAAGCAAATCTTTTCACGATGATATCATCATCATCGTCACTATCAGATTACAATTTTCTTAATTTATTTGTACTATTTTATGAGATGGGATGACACATATAATAAAATCATTGATATTATTCTCTTAAAATTTTCAGTAAGAATATCTAAATTATTTTAACCGTACAAAACTATAATTTACTTTTAAAACAAAATGTAAAATTGTACCTCTACTTTTAACCGCTACCGTTTTCCAGGATCTAATTATAAACGTTGGCTAACAAAACAGTGAATGCTTTAGTTTCATTTTGTACGTCTAGTTTCGTTTGTACGTTGAACAGAATTGACACAACTATTATATAACATCTAGAATACACATAGTTTTCGCACCTAATATTTTAATTACAAAAAAATGGACCATCGATGGCGGGGATAGAATTGTTATTAAAAATTATATTTTTATTATTTAAAATATATCATTACTAATACGTCACATACAACGTTGAATGTTAGAACAAAGATGAACTGTTAGTTATGTTTGATTATCTACTCGTTACATCCTTAATCTAAATCTAGTCTATATCTTAAAATCTTATGTTATAAATAATAGCTATTTAAGCTACTTATCTTATATATGAGATATTCATATATGAGATTATTATCTTACCGAGATTCATTTTAAATAAATTTGGCGACCAGATTGAACATTAAAATTGAATGTTCAACTTCTGAAAAACTACTCAAACTTGAGCTTTTCACCTATAAAATTGTTTCTATGAAAAATACATGAGTTAAGATGATAGTACGTAGATACATTTTAAAGAAATTTAGCGACTGTGGTCGTTGAACATGGATTTTCACAGTTTGAGGAACTATTCGAACCTCAGTTTTTACCCATTAAGTTGTTACATTAAAATATATGAGGATAATACCTACACGAACATATTCATTTTCCTGCCCTTTTCCCACTCTAAGTGGGGTCGGCACAACATGTTAAAAACATGTTGTCACATGATTTGGCTACGTATTTTACGACCGCCTTAGTCGCCTTTTACGACACCTCGGTAAGAACTGATGGTGTTCTATTCTATGCAGCCGGATACCACACGGCACATACCTTAGTCGCCTCTTACGACACCTCGGTGAGAAAGGAGGGTCTATTCTATTCTAACGGATACTACACGGCGTACCTACACGAACATATTATTATGTGAAAAACTTGCATTTGATGGAAGTCATGCATTATAATTGTAGATACATATATTGTTTATTTATTACACATCGGACTGGCCGGTTGGCGCAGTTGGTAGTTATATTGTCCTCAGTTCCGCGGTTTGCGCTCGATTCCTGCCGAGGGCCAATATTTTCTATAAACAATTTGTTGGTTGGGTTCTTTAAATCTGGATGTATATACATATTTAAGTATGTATTAAAATTATACATTTATTTATTTATGTTGTCTGTCACCCATAACACAAGTATTTAGTTACTTACTTTGAGGACGGAAGACCATGTGTGTAATTGTACTATATAATTATTTATTATTCCGGTGTGGTACATATATAAAATTTAAAAATAATGATTGTTATTATTTAGTGATTTTTGACAATATATTACGATATGCTGGAAAACAGTTTGAACAGGATATAGTAGCGACCTGTTACAATCTCACTGCTGGGAATAGGTCTCCTCTCTCCGTTTCTGGAGAGAAGGGTTGGAGCTAAGACCTACCACGCTGCTCCAATGCGGATTGGTAGGTTACACATATCTCCAGAATTCTCTAGAGATATGCAGGTTTCCTCACGATGTTTTCCTTCACCGAAAAGCATGTGTTGCAATTACCAATTAGACACATGAGTTTTAATAGAAAAACTCATTGGTGCCTGCCCGGGTTTGAACTCGTGTTCCACTCGAAAGAATCCCACGGTCTCACCGCTAGGCTATAACAGGATATGATGATAATTATTTTAAATGCATTTTTCTTTTTATACGTTTATTTGTTTTAGTATTTATCGCATCATTCTGACTTCCGCATAACCACAGGGATATTAATCCCACCGTATTTCGCAGAGTATGTAATTACTAAACGCGGACCATCAGCGTGTTAGTGGAGTCCACTTCTGGTTCATTAAAAGCTAATCCCTTTGCGCTCACGTGTATAGCGTTAAATGGGCAACATTTACGACAGCATATAGCATAAAAAAAGAAGTTAATTAACTTCGCTTATTAGTTTATGAGAACTAATATACTATCTGAGAATTATGTAAAGACCTGATGTCAGAAATGGTGCGGGTTACGAGTTCAAACCCTGGACAGGCGACAATGAGTTTTTAAGTTAAAAATTTACGTGTCTAATTGATAATTGCAATTTATCAAACGCTTTTTGGTGAAGGAATACATCGAGTGGAAATATTTCTAAAGAAGTTTATGGATATGTGTAACTTACCAATCCGCATTGTAGCAGCGTAGTAGGTCTTAGCTCCAATCCTTCTCTCCAAAAACGGAGAGAGGAGGCCTATGCCCAGCAGGCTGCTTTACTTTCGTCATAATTACATAAGCTGTCCCGTTAAAGAAGAATTCTATCGGAGAAATCTCGTCTTAAACCATCTTTTAGTTTTCGACAGCATATCGCTGAAACGATGAGAGATCTTCCCTCAACTTTATCTAAGTTTGTATTCAAATTTTCTATCAAACTTTGAACAAAAGTTAAGTGGTTTTAGTTTCTTGTTGGCTTTACTTCTTGTTTGTCGTGATAGTCTGTGATAGAATGAAATTTAGACGCCGCCGAGTGCAAAACTTACTATATGCTATCGGGTATTCTAATTTTAATAATAACATGCTAGACACGCGACTTTATTCAAGGTTTTATGATTTTGTCGAGAAGCCTATCTTCTTATGATGCTTGGGTTATGGGGTTAAGATTGTCCTAATCAATGTGTGCAATGCTGGTGTAGTGTGGCGGTGGTTCGTGGTACATGCGGTTTTTAATTCTGAAAGTATAAGATATCAAACGTCTGCTTTTTTTAACAAACGCTTAAAATAATTCTATCATAAAAAAATCATTACTTTTGAATTAAAAAAATAATTAAAATATCAAAAGTTAATTAATTACAATATATTGCGATTTTAAATAAACGATATAGAAAATATGCTATGAATGAATCCGCAATGTATGTCGCTGTTCGGAAAAAATAATAATTGAGCTTTGAATTTTGCTTTTATATATAAAAGGGCGATGACATCACTGTCTACATTTGTGGAATGGACTTTCTTTTGCCATTGTAATATTTGAAAAAATAGAAAAACTTTATTATAGCAAGAACGTTTTAAACGAGGAGTAGTCTGAAATAAACGTAATTAATTACCTTACAACTTATAACAGAATTAATGTTGAGAGACCGGCTATACTCACGTCTTATTTTATCGGATGAGCCCGACTAGTTCTCTCTCAACATAAATTATGAATACCAATCACGAAATAAAAAATACACTAATTCATGGAGTAAACAGACAATGATTATAAAAATGTTTTACCAAAAGTTCGTATCAATTCGAGCACATAACCCTAAGCCAATCTTTACGGGTTCAAACCTTTATGACTTTATTAAGGAAACTTTTGTTTTTTTTAAAGAAAGTTTCGATTGGTCCGTTGTCGCAGTGGGTAGTGACCCTGCATTCAGATACGTGGGTCGCGAGTTCGATTCCCGCTGAGAGCCAACATTTTCTGTAAACATTTTGTTGCTTCTTCGAGCCCGGGTGTACATCTGTATTTGTATGTATTTAAAATTATATATGTAGTATATCTACCAGTTGTCCGTCACCCATAACACAAGTATTAAGTTACTTACTTTGGGGACGGACAACCGTGTGTTGTGTCCCATAAATTAAAAAAAGTACTTTGTGCTTAATCCTTGACAATCTTAATAAAGCCTGCATATGTCTACAAAATTCCAAGTATTTGAATAACGTGCCAATCCACATCAAAGCAAAATCTCAAAATCTATCTCCAAGAGAGGAGTTCCTTGCCCTACAAACATTAAAAGTGACTTTATTTCTTCTATTCTACAAAGAACGCCAAATATTTCAGTCGTAATAATGTTAATGCTACCATATAGTGCCTGTTAAGTCAGAAGTAAGTAAAATAAACGAGCACTACAATATATTATAGCTAACAGTGGTAAATAGAAAAATGGCTGTAACCCACCATCATTAGTTGAACCTGTCGCCCTCCGACCGACCGGTGACCCCTCTAGGGACCGCGAGCGTGATAACGTCCCTCATTCGCAGAATACGGACGCGATGCGACGTGGATTTCAAATGTGGGGCTACTAAAATGGCGGGAACAAAGTCATAAAAGATTTTTTGAAAGGAAGGTTTGTTCTTGAAAAATTTTGATCACATAGGATACTATGGTCAAAAATAAATAACACTTATGCATTTTAAAAGAATCGGCATGTTACTGTCCCACTGCTGGGCATAGGCCTCCTTTCTCCGTTTTTTTTTAAAAGTGTTTGAGCTAAGACCTACCACGCTGCTGCAATCCGGATTGGTAAGTTACACATATCCCTAGAATCCTTTTGAGATATGCAGGTTTCCTTGTTATGTTTTTCTTTACCGAAAAGCATGTGATAAATTGCAATTATCAAAAATAAATAAGTTTTACTAGAAAAACTCATTAATACTAGAGGTTAGAACGCACGACGTTCTCAAAAAGTCGCACAGTCTCAACGTTGGGCTACCGCAGCTTACTAACCAATAATGAAAACATCAATTACTAAATTATATCAACAAGGCCTGACACTGTACCAATATATCGCTTTGCTAAATTCCCACTAAAACTAGGTTAAAATAATACATGAAGAAAGATAATAAATGAATAGATCGTCAATTTGAGAATCTTTCACTATCATCTTTATTAACTATCAACAAAGTGCTACCGTCTAGGGTCTTCCTTCTTCTATCAGGTCGGGCCTTCTTACTCTTTTGCGCTAACTACTTTTGTCAGCTCTTAAAAATTGAGCTCTCTCGAGTTCTTATATTAGACTACCAAATCAAATGCGAGCGGCCTCTACCTCTCTGTTCCGGTAGATTTACTTTTTTTTTACAGATTTACAACAAATGAACGAAACTTTTAGTGGCCACTTCATGCTATCTTTACACGTAGATTAGCTATTGGATTGACACGGAGTGGATAGAGCAGTATGACATTTTAATATTAAACGGATAAGTTGGTAGACTAGAGATTTCACATACATTGAAGCAATTTTTCCTGTCGTATAACCATTATTTAGCTACTAGTAATGCTTATAGAGATTTTCAGTATTAATTCGCTATGATTTCATTATAACGAATAAAATTATATTCTCGAAGAGGCTTTTTTCAGTTTTAATCATGTCTACGATGGAGTTGACGAGACTGTGTAAGAGTATTTTTTTTCCTAAATTTAATTTGATAAAAAAAAGCTCACATTTTTTTATAGTTAAAAAAAAATCCAATACTGCTGTTGATCAATTTTACCAAGTCGTAACTAATGTGATAGTCCAGCGGTGAGACCGTGTGATTCTTTCCAAGGGATTAAGGGTTCAAACCCCAGGCAGGCACCAATTAATTTTTATATTTAAGTTTATGTGCCTAATTGATATTAGCAATTTATCACACGCGTTTCGGTGAAGGAAAACATCGTGACGTAACCTGCATATCTCTAAGGATTTCTGAAGATATTTGTAACCTACCAATCCGCATTGGAGCAGTGTGGTGGATCATAGCTCCAACTCTTATCTTCATAACAGATAGAGGAAGCCTATACCCAGCAATGGGATGATAAGAGTCTGTACTTACTTTATTTAACTTACTGCCAAGTCGTTACCTATGTTTTGAGAAATTATTCAGTACAAAACAAAGGGTTTAACCGCGGCTTTAAGAGATTCTTATTAAGGTATGAAGGTATTCTCACGATGTTTTCTCTCAAAGTTTGAAATAAATTACTACTAATTAAGCATTTACCGAACACGACTAAAAACGGTACTTACTTGGGCTTGAACTCGTGACCTTTAGACATATTTAATATGGATTTTCGTGTTCTCACGAGAACAAGCGTATACTCATGTATTTTACAAATATATCTTTAGCATATATGGCTACTGTTTTACTTTCAAGTTTAACTTGGAATACTTGAACTTAGTCCAACAAAGTTTGCAAGAGCCTTTCATTATTAACCAAAGGTTCCCTTTTAAATTAAACATAAACTTAAACTTAAGATATTATTTAATAGAAAAAATATCGAAGTATTATAATCTGAAGTTGTTTTATAAAATTCAAATTCGCAGACCCAGAGGGTGACTCGCTATTAGTTCAATGGATACCTTTGAAAAGTGTTGAGACATAGCGGTTTTTAAATCTTTATTTTAGGGGGTTTTTTCGAACGGAAAATGCCACCCCCATAGTAACTACAAACTAACATTACTTCCTACGACTTATGCCTACTTTAACCAAATTGTAAAGCAATTTCGCTTATTCTGAATCTGGAGAAGCCAAAACACTATTAGAAGTGGTAACATCAAAGCTTAATCCTAATTTTAACCTAAAAACCTAAAGTCCTCGTTGAGACGTAATGTTGTTGTCCTCCTTTTCTCAGTTTGTATATATGACCTTAAAAATGTCGCAAAAAGTACACGAAAGTTTATTAATAACGCGTTGCAAAGATTTATATTCAACAGTTGACATCTATTCATCTAAAACAAAACATCTATTACTATCCCATTGTTGACTCTCCTTATTTAGAGAAAAATGTTCGAGCTACACCCACCATGCTGCTCCGATGCGAATTGGTATGTTACACATATCGCAGCTTGTCTTCAGATATATGCAGGTTTCCTTACGATGAATTCTTCCACTGAAAACTGCGTGATAAATTGCAAATATTAAATACTAGATTAAGCCCGCGGCATCGCTCGCGCGGAAATTGGTCTGCGAGATTAAGTTTCGCGACAGATAATTTTAAATATTTATTTAGTTACTCATACATCCAAAATTTCAGATGTCTCACATTAAAACTGACTCCATTCGAATCAATCATATCGTGATAACTTTATGACTATTCGGCCAAATTACTTAGTGTGAAAATTAATAAGTAAAGATGTTACTTAGTATATCTACATGAAACACTTAGAGCGACAAATGTATTTATTTTGATAAGAGTTTGTTAAGTGTACTAAAATGTGCATTGTAAAATAGTATCTAATTTAATTAAATTTATGGTTCTCAAATTTTCTCATAGTGGCTTCCACATAATGGGTAGATATATGCTGTCGCGGACTTTTATTTAGAGCTATTCAAGACAAACAATACTACTGCACGTCATCTTTGTGTAACTCCAGAAGTTTAGGTAGCGTACGCCAAGATAGCTCTTAGATGATAATTTTTCGACTTTATTAACATTATCGTTATATTACATAAAATACTCACTTACATCTATCCATACCCACAAACTTTCGCATTTATTATACTAAATATTATATTATATATTATTAGGATAATAAAACTATGATATTAAGAAATGTTAATATTGAGGTAAATTTATCAGCAGTGAAGTAGTAAGCGATATACATACTACGGTGTGTAAATGATTACGCATTGTAGCTTCTGGTCACACCTTTAACTCCCTTGAGACTAGGGGAAAGTTCGAAGGACACCCCCGCACAGATGCAACAAAAACTCCATTTACGCTCTGACAATATTGTTAATTCTCGCCCTTTATAACCTCCTACAGGGTACAAACTGAGTTATTATATATATGAGTATGCATAAACAATTGTAGTAACACTGTAGTCATACAAAAGAATTGAATAAATTTTATCAACGATTTTGGAATTGTTTTGAGTAGCCTGCTTGCACAGACGGCAGCGACCTTGCCTTCAGCTCCGGAGATCGCGGGTACGATTCCACCGTGGGCTAACATTTTCTATATACAATTTCTTATTTTTTCTAGTGCGGGTGTATTTGTCAAAATATTTAACTTAAATTATATAATTAGTTATTTAACAGTTGTCTGTCACCAAGGCTAGTATTAAGTTTGGGACTACTTATGGGACGAACGACCGTCTTTGTAATTGTCCCTTTCATATAAATTATTATTATCTGTAACGCATTGGAAGATACAAGTTGAAGTCCAGGGTTATACACAGTCTATGTAATATAAACATATGCATAAGAAAATGCTAAACACGTGGAGGAAATTAAAGAACAGGTTGGAAAATTAAGAAACGAGCATGCATCTATAACAATCCACAGCGTAAAACAGAGCACTGAAATCAAAGAAGAAATTACGAAGCAAAACGACAAATTCTTGCAAGTACTGCAGGAACAAAAAGAACTACAGACAAGAGGAGCTATTAGCTATGCTGATGTCCTGGCCGGACCAAAGGCAAATCGGCATGTGGAGCGAGAGGCGCTCCACTCAATAGTGGTTACCTCGAGCGATGAAATGGATACTGGTGAGGAAGTTCTGCAAAAAATTAGAACAGTAGTAAAAGCAAAGGAAGGAGACATCAAAATTGACAAAGTGAGAAAAGTTCAAGACAGAAAAATTATATTAGGCTGTAGCACTCCTGAGGAAAGAACTAAAGTAATGAACAAAATTCAAAATTCTTGTGAATTAAAAGCGGAAGTCATTAAGAACAAAGACCCTCTTATAGTACTAAAGGACGTCATGCTATACAACAATGACGAAGAGGTCATAAAAGCAGTGAGAAACCAAAATCGGCACATCTTCGAAGACCTCCCGCAAGAAGACACAAGGATGGAGATAAAGTTTAGGAAAAAGACTAGAAACCCTCACCAGGGCCATTTCATAGTACGAGTATCCCCAGCGTTATGGAAGAGGACTACCACAGCCAAGACGCTCCACATCGACATGCAGAGAGTAAGGGTGGAGGATCACTCCCCCCTTATTCAATGCTCAATGTGCCTTGGCTATGGGCACAGTAGGCGCTACTGCAAGACAGTAATAGAAAAATGCAGCCATTGCGGAGAAGGGCACAAAAGGAGCGACTGCCCTGAAATGTTAGCAGGCGGTCCCCCGACCTGTTGCAATTGCACCAGTGCAAGCATTAAGGACAGTGGCCACAACGCCTTCAGCAATGACTGCCCCATTCGAAAACGGTGGGATATGCTAGCAAGATCAGCCATAGCATATTGCTAAGGGCTTCCAGCAGAAAAAAGGTAATAATTCACGAATTAATTACGAGATTTTTTATACTAAAAAGTTCATCAGTTTCCTGCTGGAAACCTCTAGCAATACAAAAAATAATTATAGAGGACTCTCAGGCCCAGCGTGTGATCCTGGGACTGAGGTGCAATATCTTCCGAGAAACAATCTGATGAATTGTTCCGCCCATAATCAAATGGCACCAAGGATTTGGGTTTGTAATAATCACCCAGAAGCACATGCTGAACCAGAGGCCCTCCATAAACAAATCGAACTAGATTATTTAAGCAGATCAAATTATTCAGTTCTCAAGGTCCATTCTAGGTGGCTCTTAAAAAATGATGATCATGCCAATAATCAAGCACGACAATATACGTCTATCAACTTGATTGTTGACAAGAGACTTACGTTAGAAAATACTAGCGATAGAGAAAAAAGGAGAAATAAAAGACTAGCATTAAAGGTGTAATTTACACATATATAATAATTATATATTAGGTAAAACCGTTTGAGCATGTAAATAATTAAGAAAAGCAAATAGCAAGTAAGATAATGTAAGTAAATAAAAAAGCAAATAGAAGCAGAAACAGAATGTTGAACCAGTTCACTGAATAAATTAATAAAAACATACTTAATAAACACTAGTAAAATGTTATAAAATGTTACCAAATACAAATAAAATAAATAAAATAGTTAATAACCTGCAAAAATAAATTGTTAACCACCGTACATAAAATTGTCAAATAAATAAAGCTCTATATTTAAATATATAAAATAAAAAACTGTATACCTGAATAAGTAGAAAATATATATAAACTGTATAAATATCGCAGAATATTGTAGTATAGAAATAAGGAAATAAATGTAGTAGACTTAGTAAACAAGATTGTCGTAAATTAAGCATAAGATAAGAATTAAAATGTATAGTTAAACTGTTAAGTTAAGTATAAAACATTGTCATAGATAGTATAGAAATTAGGATAAAAAACGGCTCTGATTATGTTAGAGGAAGCTGAATTAAAAAAAAAAAAAAAAAACATATGCATAAAATTGCGATGCAGACAACACCTTTTCGAGTAATGAACCTTATACCAGAAATTTGTAATGTTGAATATACTTTTTTCAATTAGCGATGGAACTTAATAACAATAAAACTTACAGAATTAGGCGTTACTTTGCGGAAATCCATAATACAAAAGTAATAATAAAATTATTTTGCTATAATCCGCGATACAGTAAATAGAAAATATATATAGTGCTAAATGTATAGTGGACTATCCGTTTTTTCATACCCGTTACATGCACGATTCGTAAAAACACATTCACAAACCTCCACCACTGCCACCACAATACAAAAGCACTAAACACGTTCACTATCACAAACTCAACAATCGTTTCGCCCCGCCACCGAAGCATCATCAGGAGATACACTCCACGTCAAAATCGCAAAACATTGCGGTTATTCCACTATACATTTAGTTTAGTTTAGTTAGTACACTATACATTTAGCACTATAATTATTTTCTATTTACTGTATCACGGATTATAGCAAAATACTTTTATTTTTACCTTTTGTAATAAAACTTGCCTATTTGGAGTCAATAAGAATTTAAAAGATATTAATAATTAAGCAACCTTTATTAGTATTTTGATCCTCGAAGAACATTAACATACATCCGTTTATTACATACTATAATATTATATACATATACATATTATAAGGTAACGTTATATTTACAAGGGATTACACTAGGTGGCCGGGTGACCTTAAGAAACACTCTGGTAGTCCTAGCAACACAAGCTTGTGACGTTTAAAGAAGTCTTTGGTTTATATGTCTATGTCATAGTATTAGGTTCTTACATATGAAATTGGCGTTTTCTATGGGAGGAACATAAAGTCGTTTTTTTTTAATGAAATATATTTAATTAATCAAAGTATGTACCATTGCTATGTATGCACTTTTGTCATCTCATAGGTAGTTCATTGATCCCCTTACTAAAAAAAACCATTCGGGCGGGAATCAATAAAATCTTTGAAGGCGGTTTGGACTGCCCCATCGGAGTTGAATTTTTTTCCTTGCAAGTAGTTATCCAAATTGCGAAAAAAATGGTAATCTGTTGGAGCAAGGTCCGGAGAGTACGGTGGATGTCTAAGATATTCTAATCGAAGCTCCTCTGATTTGGTAGCCGTCTGTTGTGCAGTGTGTGGTCTAGCGTTGTCCTGAAGCAGCAGTGGCCTAGAGCGATTGACCAGCCTCGGTTGTTTAGCAGCTAGCTTTTCCATCATGGTTTGCAGTTGCTGACAATAGATATCTGCCGTAATCGTCTGGCCAGATTTAAGAAAGCTGTAGTGAACCACACCGGCACTAGTCCACCAAACACTTACAAGCAACTTTTTTTAGTCAATTTTCGCTTAGGGCAGGATTTGGCTGGTTCGCCAGGGTTCAGCCATTGCGATGAGCGCTTCCGATTATCGTAGAGGATCCACTTTTCATCACAGGTAATGATTCGATTTAAAATTCCTTCATTATTGTGCCGGTTGAGTAACGTAACGCAGCAGTCGACGCGCGTTTGTCAGTTTGCTTCACTCAATTCATGAGGTACCCACCTTTCAAGCTTTTTCACCTTCCCAATTTGCTTCAAGTGGATTAGAATAGTTTTATCACTAACACCGGAGCCTGCAGCTAACTCGGACGTGGTTTGCGATGGATCCGCTTCCACAATAGCCTTCAATTCTTCATTATCAACTTTGGTCTCCGGCCGTCCACGAGGCTCGTTCTGCAGGTCGAAATTTCCAGAACGAAAACGTTGGAACCAAAAACGCACTGTATTTTCTTTTGCGACACCGTCACCATACACATCATTAATCCTTCGAGCCGTTTCTGCAGCACTGGTGCCACGGTGGAACTCATACTCGTAAATAACGCGATATTTCATGTTTTCCATTTTGTAAACAGAGTGACACAAAGAAAAAAACAAAAGAAGAAAAAACAAATGAATTAGGGGGTTTGAAACACAAATGCACGAGTAAAGTAAATAGCTGTATGAATTTGAATTTGGAATTCCTAACCATAAAGGTAATATTTGAGATCAAAGTGGCCAGTACGACAAAACGCCAATTTCATATGTAAGGACCTAATATTCACGAAGCGGAGTATTTGTCGCGGTGAGCCATGAAACAAAATAAGTACGAATTCCGTTTTGAAATACAAGTTATCATATAATTTAATTGTATCTCTAAATCCTTAATGTCCTATGCGAGCGTTGCGTTCGCGCACGTTTCAAAGGTCAGGTTGCTCAGGCTCCAAAGACTACAGAACCGATTTATGCGGACAGCCACTGGTTGTCCGTGGTTCATGCGAACGTTGACGTCCATAGAGTCCTCGCCCTCCCTACCATTACTCACCTCTTTAAACGTTTTTTGAAATCTTACTTCGAGAAATCTGATGTACACCCGAACCCCCTTATTTCAGTTGCTTCTACCTACATCCCAGTTAGGTCCGACCATCGAAAATATAGGCATCCAAAAAGCGTCCATTATGACCCCGACGATCAAATAACGATCGCCAACACAGAAACACGTAATACACACACACAGCGTCTTCGCCGGCGAAGACTAATCTTAACGCCGTCTGCCAACGCCGCAATGACTAATCTTAGTCATAATATCAACCCTCCACTACGCGTCGCCCTAAGCCGTGGTCCGGCCTCACAGGAGGCACCCTTAGGACGACGTTCCCCGACTTAAGTAGAGCTTCTGCGCTTTACTCTCTGCATTTCGCAACCTCTACGATGCTTCTGCGCTCGCCCGTCCCACCCGGTGACGCTGTAAAAACCATTAGTGCTAACAGCATACAGTCAGTTCGAAAAAAAATCTAAATCATCAATTTCAAACTATTTTCATTTTTCAACCAGGAAGCAATATCAAAACCACAATATTGAGAAGCTATTATCACTAAAAGTTTCGCTTGCTAAAGCTAGATTTATAATTTAAGGAAATGAAATCGTATTATTTTATTTAGTTTTATTTTGTTTTCGAGCTCATGACAATATTACCATATTTATCATCAAAGAAATATAAACATTTGATCTTGTTATCAACAAATATTTATGGTGTACGCGTGCTTTATTACAGCTTTGTGGGCGGCGATAAATTAAATATTCCGATTCACTCCAAAGTTCAGTATAAGTCGTTTCTTATGAACGACCATGTTGGGAATTTCAATTTAATTCACTCGCATTTCTTTTTACGAGTAAGCTCAGACATGACTTGAGTACGACCACTTATATCAAATCTCATCTGAATTGTAATTCCCTTTAATTTAACACAGGAACACCATTAAATGTGACTCTTTAAGTATTTTCACCCAAATCTTATTTTTCTCATGTAGAACAAAATACTATAAGTATAAATTTAATTAAAATGTTTACAAACCTCCATCAAAGATTGACCGAGTGATTTAGACAATCCTTCGGATTTTAAACAAATTAAAACCAAATTCGGTATTATTAGTTTCAATATAAACTGAGGTTCTTTCCCTAGGTACAGTGTGAGCTTATATCTTGGAGACTACTGTAACGGTAATCACGGCTTCCGACAAAAAAAAAAACATTTTAATCTTTTCATCTGTTTGGGATATATGAAGGCAGAGACAGATATACAGATTGCCAAGTCAAAAATATACTACCACTTTTTGCATCGGGGGCAATACAGTATTATTGGAATGAATTATTAAATAATTATTTATTTTAATTTTCAATGTTTAATATTTTTAAAAATTTAACTTTTAATGTTGTTATTTATTCAGTTAAAAATCATTAAATAACAGTGAACCTAAGTTAATAAAAAAATAGAACCTAGCAATTTAAAGAAATTGCATTCTTATCCTCTAAGTCCTTTTATTTTAATACTTTAATTCGAGGGAACAAATTGATAAGTGCAGAGTAAATAAAATGAAACTCCACTTTAAGCTTCCGACTCCAGCAGAAACTTGAAATTGTATGGACACTAAGTTCAGCTCAGTTTCCCTTTATACTTTAACCGCTAAAATATTGTTTCTGGCAAACACGATACAAGCAAGTCAGCATACCACGTCAGAATGTGGGAAGATATTAAAAATCTGGAAGTGGCAATTAAAAAAAACAATGAACTACGGATAAAAATAATAAAATATAATAATAATCTTTGATAAAATGATAAGTTGCTTCTAGTGGAAGATTTTTGTGAATATTAAGTAAACCATTTTGTTTTGCGTTTCACTTTACAACAAACATTTCATTATACGCCAAATATAGGTATAAATTTTTTGGTCAAATGAACTAACATCATGGAAATAGCCGTCTCAAATATTGCTGAGTAAATAAAGAGAATAACGATTGGAGTACTCTTAAATTCTATTATTTCCAAAATTCTCAGAAACCAGAAAGACAACAAGCCTGTCTGAATAGAAAAGCCTATTGCTTCGTGGCCGATATACAGTGTATACAACGTGTTTCAAATACAACCTGCTTCAAATAGTTAGGTCAATAATATAAAAAAACGATGTCGCTGTCAATACGAGCTGTTGGAAAAGATTACATGAGCTGACTTTTGAAAAAATTGCTTCTTATTTATTGAAAAAATCTAAAGGAAAGATATCGTTATTATAATACACCGAAGATCGAAAATAGGTATAAATAAACCTATCACTTACAGAAAAAGATAAGGAAAAGACACATTTCTTCGTATAACTTTTAATTCTTTGTACTTGTCTGGATTTCCCAGATAGAACAGATACTCGTATAATCCAAAGCCCTGTGTATATATGGACTAGCCAATATCAAATTAGTACTGCAGAACCAGCGTTGCTAAAAACTCCTTTATATCGTAACGGTTTGAGTGTGTTTTTATCACAAAGTTCCTATTATCAAGGAATTGATATTTTTTTAAATTGTGTATAAAAGTTAGATTTGCTTTTTTAAATATAATATTTTTAAAAGAAATGATTCATAAATAAGGATCAAGCTTCAATCTTAAAATGATACATTAAGAATTGATTGAAATTTTTAATATACTTTGTATTTTTTTAATAGAAGATTTACGATGAACGCGTCTTGAGTGTCGTGACGTCATAAAGTTTCAACATGTGCTTAAAACTTTTCAATATTAGAAGATTGGATCACATATTAAATTAAAATTCAAAATATTTTTATTCAAGTCAACTTGTAAACAAGTGTGTGTTGAGATTTGTAAAAAAAAAACAAAAATGTATATAACTTTATATAACTGTAAAAATAATTATAAGCAAAGAACAATGTTTTAGAACAGCAATTTCATACTCACTTCTGATTACTGATATTCTATATTTACTCAGATTAAATACTTTAGTTCAATTAACAAGGCCTTTTTTACAGTTTGAGCTACAAAAGATAAGGGTGGGAAAAAGCATATTTTCTATCTACGGCGGATCTTGTCCTCCTAATTTTGGTAGAGTTTGACCCACATATTTGATTTCATTGGTCATCTATTTTCGATCGCAGAATTAGTGTCGTTGTATCCCATCTTTGTTTTAACAAATATTGGTTTCTAATTAGCTTTCTTATTTATCACCTAATTTTGTTACAGAGCCTAAGGTCCATTAATAATGATAAATACAAGTAAAAACTACGTTTAAATTTTGTCCCCGTAGTTCTTCGCATTAAGACGGAAAAACAAATTATAATTGAGTTAATGCGTTATCGTATTTAAGAACAATATATTTTACGACACACATGAATGCAACCCTGCGAAATTTACGGGTTGAAAATTTATCGACGACGTACGGTCAACAAAATTTACTGTCGAAAATAAAAACTTTATTACGGAAATTTACATGCAAGTATTACACTTTATGATTCCAAAAAGATCCCATTTCTGGTATTTGATCGAACTTTCCAATATTCAATAATTTATAGAATTAGGCGTTGCTTTGCGGAGGTCCATAATACAAAAGTAATGAAAATGAAATTAAATATATTTCGCTAATATAATCCACGATAAAAGAAACCATATGTAATGTAATGACGATATAAATGGCAATGCTTCTTGCTAAACGATTGTTTAGATATTGGTAGTGAATGTGTGCAGAGCTTGTGTATTGTTGTCTTATTGGTTTTGGGTAGTGCATGAGTTTTTACAAATTCTTTTATCGCGGACTATAGCAAAATATTATTTTCATTACTTTTGTTTTTATAATAGATTTGAATAAAACCCATTAGACCCATTCAGGTCTGAAAATATTTGATTCATACGTGATCTTATCCTCACCTAAGAATCTTAATAAAAATGTGAACCTAATCGGATATAATTTAAAAAGTAATGATGCTATAATTTTGCTATAATTGCGCTTCTTGTAGAATTCTAATGAAGGAATTCTTTTGAAAGAAGGATATTGGTTTTTATTTATACTCAACGCTGTTTATGTTAATATTTTTATGTTTATTCTTTTTATGTTATAGTTATTATTATTAATAAATCTCATAATTGTATTGATAACAATCTTAACGAAGACTTGAGTCTACGTTCAGAATGGGATATATTTTATTTCTTAAGAGCAACTGTCCCGCTAAATGAAAATAAGCTTTATTGAGCATTTACACTTATTTTAAGGTTTTGATTATTTTCTTATTTGTATTTATTGCCTTTCCCGTTTCCATTATATTCATTATGTTGAATTTATACTGATAAATTTAACTTACACAAATCACAAAAATTCTGTTGATAATCGAACTAAGTAACGAAACAACAAATAAATAAATCATGCTGAACATAATTTTAAATATAAGACAAAATAACGTGGAAATAACTATTGAAATATTGCAAACTGAATTATGCTCTATGCTAGAACCTAATTTGTTCTAAAAGTTTTGATGGATGCTGCAATTTAGTTATTCGTCGTATAATTAAGTTTATAAAAGCTTTTTTGCTTAGGTAGACAGGTAAAAATCATGGTATTCTATCGTTATTTACTATTCAAAATTATCATGACGTAAGTAAACAAACTTGGTAAAACTTATAAAATATAAAATTCGTGGAGTATGTATAACCTTCGATTCAGAATGACTTAGCATAGTGGTCCTAAGCTCCAATTATTTCTAGCTCAAATTATTAAATAAAAGGAAAGAAGAGCTTTCCTTGAAGAGAAGAATTTTGAATTGCCTTTGTTTAGTTGAACGATAGCAACAGCCTGATACTTTATTTTCCCGAAAAATACATTTCAGTTATTCGTCGTGTAATTAAATTCATGAAAACTTTATTGCTTAGGTTACACAGGTAAAAACTTATGTGCTCGATTGGCATTTACTGTTCAAAATTATCATGACGTTACGATAAGGAAACTTGGATATTTACAGAAAATTCCTGGTATAGCCTTCGATCCAGATTTACGTAGCATAGTGAGTCTAAACTCCAATTATAACTCTCCACGGAAAGAAGGACCCTTTGTTCAGCTGAACGATAGATAGTAGTCTGGTGCTTTAATTTTTACAATAGACGGAAAAATGAGTTTAATAATTAAATAATAGATAATCAGTGCTCACCCTCACAATGCATTGGACGGAAAAGTCCACGATTTGACATAACTACAGTAGTGAAATCTGGCCAAGTAAGATGTATGAGATATAATTCGTGCAATGAATTTCCGCATGCAACAAAACTTTTCTATCAAATTGAAATTTAGTTAGCACACACCGAATTCAGTTTCAGTGTTTCTTATCTGATTAAGAAGTTAGAACCACAGCCGAGTTCCATATTAATTTTATCGTACATGAACATTTGGTTGCGAATTATTGTTTCGACACTTTTTGAATTAATATGTTTTAATGTATTCTGACATTAATAGTCACAAACATCTTTACTTTACAGCAGTTTAAAAACACTGTTAAAAAGAGGCTGATACAGAAGGCCTACTATACTGTTGAAGATTACTTAGATGATGTGTGGATATAGGTGCCTACCCTGTACAAGACAGTAATGACTAGATGTAATACTAGTAATAAGTATTATATTTTGAAAAACAACCGTCGAGTTACTTGCTGGGTTTTCTCGGTAGGACAACTTTCCGAAACAATAGTAGAGTTGACGATTCAAAAACCCTTTGTTTAGAAGTTTTCTTGAATAAATAATATTTTTTAAATTTTGAATAGAAGGATGAGATTTCTCTAGGTCAACCTACACTAACTGACAGTTAGATTACATTCTGGACTTCCTGAGGTTCCAGCAAGCAAATAATTGCAGTAACCCGACGTTATATGAGCCATCAGTAAGTTCCAGAGTTATAAATCATATAGATTTGGCACTTGCGCACGAGTCGAGGTTTAAAAATAATATTGTAACAATACAATAATGCATATTAGGTCCAAGACTACTTATTATTTACTCAACAGCTAAATGTATCCAAATCCATTATAATATGAAAGACAAACACTGATCCTACTCCAGTTGAAGTACACAACCACATATATATAATAACCATAGTGTAAAGAAAAGTGCATCTAGATACTATAGAATTAGTGGTCTAACTCGCGTAAACAGACCGTGGGACGGTACAACGGGTTACACGGGTTAATCAATCAAGTAGCTGTCTAAACTCGGAATACAATTATGAACTTAGGCTATGTCGCTTGTGTGTAGCATCATCCCCTGCCTGTGTCTAAAGTGATTAATTAGTACAAACAATATAAGACAGGTTCGCGTCTTAGCATAGATTTTTTAATGCATAAATCACATTTTAATTTGTGTTATAATGATGAGAATAGAAACTTTAACAAGAGTATCCATCAATACGTAATTTAAGTATATTTAGAGATCTTTAACCTATTACTTGAATAACTTCTGAGGGGCAATCTTCGCGGGGAGACGTTGTTGTGTTCTTGACCCTAATTTATATAATAATCAATCATAGAATAGGTAATTATTCATTTCCGTAAACAAGAGGATTATTTGGAGTATTCTAACAAATCGGGCAAAAAAAAAACGTATTCAGAAACTAAGGATCTACATAGAATAAATATTTAATACCCATGTATCACCGTACACACCCACTCAACCACTTACACATAACTACACACACTCTCCCTCTCACACACACCCAAACACACAAACATACACACACACGACAAAAACGCACGCACGCACACATATAGAAATATTTTTTCATGATCCGAATAGAATGAATTATATCTGACATATAACTATCAATTTTTCTTGTTAATAATAATCAATTAGTAATTGTAAAAAGGTTATTTTTCGAATAATTATTTTTATTTTTATATTTTTGGAAGGTATACTGGCGATATAGGGCGGCCTAGTGCAAGTATCAACAGATATATGTCACTCCAGCCATAATGCAATTATTCTGAATTAAAAAAAATTAGGACCTCAGTTCATTAAGTGTGCTAATACATGATATTTATATATGATAAACAGAGTAGAAACTATTATAAGTAGGTGAAAATAGATGAGAGAATTTTCAATAAGTCACACTGCTATATTTTTCCAATCTATAATAAACGTAATTGAGCTAATTGCATATTAAAAACACACATTTGCATAAACTCACCAAATCGCGTGTACTAATTCGACAATACAGTTTATTACTCATGCCAATCGTAACATCAAAGCGAATTTCGATTTACAACCAAAGCGCAGGTATTTATTAACAATCGGACTATTTACGATTGTTACCGTAAACTAACTCACGCACAGGAAAACGTTATCCTATACGATTTCATTACAATAAATCTCTGTGCAGGAGTTATAAAGTTCACTGCGATCGAAACTAAAATAAGGAGATAATGTCTGTGGTCAACCCATTCTTTACGAACCTGTTTCTTCTCAAATGATAATAAACTTAAAGTTGTAAAGCATAAAGTTCTTTATTATTTGATTATTTAAATTGCTTTGCAATTGAAAAAGTATTTTATAGATATAAAGCGATTGTTGCCGTAATAAAGAAATCATTGTTTAAGTTAAGAAATACATTGAGAGTTTTCCAACTATCCATCTTTATTTAATTGAGTAGTGTAGTCAGTTTGTTTGGTTGTGGGACTAACTTAGTTAAGATTAGTCAAGTATAAGTTAAGGTTAGTAAGATTAGGCTGTTCTCATACTACCCTCATTTTCTTTTTACCTGTGTTTTTTATATTGCCCTTTTTAATATATTGTTTTTAGATCTCAAAGTTACAGCCATAAAAGGGAAGATTTCGCTGCTCGAACAACGTATTTATAGAATCGTTAAACTTTTTTACGACTCACAGCGTAATCCGAACGTAAAAGAACGTTTATGCGTAGAGCCCGCCGAAAACCGTAAATTTAAATTTTATGAATACAAATTTATATTTTTCATTATGTTCATATCCTTAAAAATAGTCTAAAGCTAATTAATAGTATAAGTTGTATGCATTGATTGTCAATATACTTAGTTCAACGCCTAATAAATAAAATATATAAATATATGGGACACTTGCACACACGATCGTCCATACCCAATGTAAGGAACTTAATACTTGTGTTATGTGTGACGGACAACTGATACATATACTACATATATAATTTTAAATATACACTTAAATACAATACACTCAGGCTCGAAGAACCAAAAAAATTGTTTATAGAAAATGCTGGCGCTCGGTGGGAATCGAACCCGTGACCCATATAGCTGAAGGAAGCGTCCCTACCCACTGCGCCAACGGACCAGCAGCCATATCCTGACTTATAAAAAAGTACAAATTATTGCAAGTGTGAATAACAATTTTTATGTAAGATTAGGTATAGTAGTAAGCTTTAAGATTTTTCCTGCACTCGTTGGTGAGATATTACCTTCGTCTATAGTAACAACTTTACTTCATGTAGATCATAAAATTTCTCAGGATACATCTTTGGTTTTTAACTTCAAACCACTAAAGAGGTTTCCATGTATAATAGAAAGAATTTTTTTTAATTCAGTTTTAGTTTATGTGTATCGTACATAAAAATATTTCATTTACAATAATTTGACATTGCACATTTTAGCTAAATTTAATTTTGAAATAGACTTTAGGTTGCTTAGATACTATGTTGCCATTCCCTTTACACGCTCTAACTATCTTCATATTAAGATAAAATTATTACAGCATATTAAAGACGAAAATTGCTATGATAAAATTAAAAAATAATATGCAAAAAATACCATTCAATACTAACACTGCAAATTAAATATCCAATAAAGAACATAACGGTAATCGTACAATTTCATTCAAGTATGCTAAATTTTATTATTCCTCTTTTGCAAAACGTGATGTTCTTTTATTACATAGTATTAAAGTATTAATTGATGTTATATGTACGACAAAGGTGTGGGTGACCACAATGAATGGTAAAAGTTGCATTGTTCACGTCACGCGTCCATACATCAAAGTTGACATAACTGTAGGTTTACTCAAATACATCTGCCTAGGCTGTGATGTAGTGGTGTTGGATCAATGTGTTATTCACTTCAAATAAAAATAAGTATTTGACGGTTCGAAAAGTTCGGTATTCTAATAAGCGATACATATTATAAAACAGTGCCCAAAAGCTGTCTGTCTGTATGTAATCGATTTTCTCAAAATGTAACGAATGGATTTTGGTACGGTTTTTAATTAAAGATAGGGCAACTTTTGAGAAAGGTTTGGAATAATTGTAAATTCTCCTGGCTGACTAAACCGATTTTGATTGCACTTTCACTGGAAGATAAAGGAAATTGTGGGGGCAACATATACTACTTCCTTATCATATCATTTATTTAGTAGAATTCCCGCGGGATCCTGATTTACGCGGGAAAACTTATTGACGAACAGACTTCCATGCGGGCGAAGCCGTGGTCACAGTTAAATATAATAATATTTAAAAACCGTGTTACTTTATTTGTTTTACCTTCTTTTTAGTTTGGTAACCCTATGACTTTTGAATTCTTCAGGTGTCTCCGTGCCAATATATTAATCTCATCATCATCCTCCTGCCCTTATCCCACTCTAAGTGGGGTCGGCAGAAAATGTTACAAACATGTTGTCACATGATTTGGCTACGTATTTTACGAACGGCCGCCTGCCTGACGTCAACTTACCTCAGTCATATTGCCATAGGTAAGAAAGAGGGTGGTTTTCCACTCAACCGGATACCACACGGTGGGTCAACTTACCTTAGTCGCCTTTTACGACACCTAGTATTCTACTCAGCCGGATACTATCATCAATATCCTATTGATCTGTTGGCACATAAAATAAGGCTAAATAAACACACCTTCACATTTATAATATTAGTATGAATTGATAATAACTCCGAAGTTCCCGTTATATATGCAGGAAACCAATCAATGTTATTACTGAAAATTAATATTCACTCGTAAATATTCACATGCGAATATGAACCTCATTTAAAGGTATTTTTATTAATTTATTTTCTGTTAAAACGTAAGACTTTTTATTTTAACAGCTTTGTTGACGTTGTATCATTCACCCTCGAGAAGTCATAAAACCATTAAAAGTTCGCATGATCCACTTGAGACTACAGCATTTTTTTTCTTTCTAGGAAAGAAAATGTTTTGATAATTTTATATGTACTCTTATGTGTAAAATTCTCGTATCACATTATTAGTAACCATACTCCTCCGAAACGGCTTGACCGATTTTTATGAAGTCTTATATCTTTCATACCCCAAGAGATAAGACTTGTCCTAACCTAACATTTATTTAATAATGTACACTAGAAATTCCCTAGAATTAATTAATGTGGCAAAACAACATCTGCGCCGTCAGTTAGTGTGTATATGTATATGTAAATTAAACGTCAAGAGTTTTGACTATTATTCAGAAGTTTCTTACTTCAAAAACGATAGCCGTCATGGCTTTACGTACCGTAAAAACTGTTTGTAGTGGTTATAACATATAAATTATCACTTCAGTTATCTTCTCATACTAAATAAATGAGGTGAATTATCATGTAAAAAGTTTACTTTATTGTTTTAATAACAAAGATTTTGTGTTGAAATTTAATGATGAACTTTGAACACACACACTTAAAATAAAATCATTGTAGAGTATAAAACATGTTTAGAATATAATCATTCTGAAAATAATTGATTGCGCAGGACGAAGACTACAAGAGTTTTTCTTTTATTCATTCTTATGATAGTCCATATTTATATGGAAAATAGAAAGTGTTTCTTTTCTGTTAACCTTAATTTACACCCGATTGAATTATCATATGAATTTATATTTCATATATAACTTATTTAAATTATAAATTCATTATCATTCGTTATGCCGTGTGGTAAGTAAAGGTGCTAAGTAGACCACCCTCTTTCTTACCGAGGGGTCGTAAAATATGACTAAGGTAAGTTGACGTCAGGCAAGCGGCCGGTCGTAAAATACGTTGCCAAATCATGCGACAACATGTTGTAATAATAACAACATGTTGTAACAACATGTTGTGGTAAGTATAATGAAATCTTGTGGCTTGATGCCAGAGCCTTCTGCTGCATTGAGACAAAGAAAATTGACAAAATCAATTTAAATACGTATGAATATGCTTAACGTTATCCCCTCAAACGTCTAGTGAACACCATGTGCACAAATTCAATCAAAATGTTTTCGCCATCAATAATAGATGTAAGTTATTATTATAAAATGAGTATTCAATGGTGTAACGCCGTGTGGTATCCGGCAGAATAGAATAGACCACACTCCTTTCTCACCGAGGTGTCGTAAGAGGCGACTAAGGTAAGTTGACGTCAGGCAGGCGGCCGGTCGTAAAATACGTATGCCAAATCATGCAACAACATATTTGTAACAGGTTGTGCCGACCCCACTTAGGGTGGGATAAGGGCACGAGGATGGTGATATTATTCATTATCAAATGGAAATAATTGAAAGAAAACTATCATGAAATGCGTTCAAGTCTACTGATTTTCACACAGACAAAGTCTCAGACAGAAGATAGTAAAGTATAATAAAGGCCAATTCTACTACAGAAATGTTCTGTAACTCAATCTTTCAGCGTAATATTTCCTCATAATATCCTATTACGTGATATTGGAAACGTCTTTATTTTGTGATATTTTCTTAAAAATTCCTCGCACGATGGCTGCGTCAAAGGCGCAATAAATTACCCGACGCAAGGGATGGCGCAAATGAATTCGCCATTCAATCTCACGGTACATTCTCTTTTAATCTCTTAAACGACGACAAATTTACTGTTACAGATTCTCATTTTATTCCCGGAATACTTTTTGTTATATCCAAAGCGCTGACGTATTTGTTTCAGCGTTTGTTTGAAATGTTAAAGGTTGAAAGATAAATTTATGTAGGAAATATCGTAGCGAAGACGTATGTTTCTTCAACTGTAAAATACTTTAAAAACATTTACAATTTAATATTATGTAACTTTAAAATGGACAAATCGAAATAAAAAAGCTGTTATCAAAATTTCATGTCCCTACAGTTAACTGTTCAGGAGTTCTCTCATCTGGAGCCAACCCTGGCAGCAGCATCAGGTTACTTTTGACTGGCTCGTTGACGCTGCGGGTAGTGACCCTGTCTTCAGCTCCGCGGGTCGCGGGTTCGATTCCCGCCGAGGGCCAACATTTTCTTTAAACAAATTGTTGGTTCTTCGAGCCTGGGTGTGTATTTGTATTTAAGTATGGATTAAAACTTATATATGTAGTATATCTACCAGTTGTCCGTCACCCATAACACAAGTATTAAGTTACTTACTTTGGGGACGGACGACCGTGTGTGTAAATGTCCCATATATTTATTATTTATTATTATTGTTTATTTATTTATCATACTGCTTATTATAATCATGCATAGTCATCGAGACTAGACCAGAATCTAAAATTTCAGCTCAATCGGACACCGAGAAGTAGGTCAAATTTAACTTTCAAGATTCCACCTTCACATACAAACATAATACAAGTCAATTTAAAAAGAATTATTCCTTTTAATATATTATTTTTATAACGATAATAATGAATGATACGACGATGAATATTGTCTAGAGCTTTTTAACTAGTATTTTTTGTTAATGTTACAAAATGGCGATGGCACGTATTGAATATAGAATTGCGCATCCTTTAGTTCGCTATAGAATAAACAATTTATACAAACAAAAAGGTGTTTTAATACTGATAAAAAATCACTGGGTTAATTTTCGAAGACACAAAGTAAACACTGAGATGTTAATTACTGTGTGTGGTCGCTTTGACCTTAATTGAACTAGGAAAAAGATGGTAAATACTAGTCTATTACCACGTAGCTGAGAATTAAACACCGAAACATACTGTAAAGCTGCCGGTGTAGGTCTTAGCGTGAGAAGGTAAATTTACTTTGGATTAGGTGTTACATAAGATACCAGTCTTAAGGTTAGTGCACATTAATATACCTGCCGTGACTTATCGCTAACAGTTTTACCAGGTTGAAAGCATCCAGTACTCCTTATATGATAACTAAAATGGTAGGTTTAAGTTCATCTCTCTTATGCAGCGCCACGTAGGAATTCCATTGTGATGTCTATTGTCACAGTCGTTGCCTGTACAACAGATTTAACTATCTCTGTAGCGGGCTGTTGGGAATTCAACTCCTGAATTGATCAATAGGATAGACATTTTCAAAAACCAATATATTCTGGCAAAGGCTTTGTAGCTTTTAAGCACTAACATCAAAGAGAGAAGTAGATTTTTTTCGAACTGACTGTATGCTGTTAGACATAACGGCTTTTACAGCGTCGCCGGGTGGAACAGGCGAACGCAGAAGCATCGTCGAGGTTGCGAAATGCAGAGAGTAGTGCGCCGAAGCTCTGCTAGCGTCGGGGAAAATCGTCCTAAAGGTGCCTCCTGTGAGGCCCGATCACGGCTTAGGGCGACGCGTAGTGGAGGACTGTTGGTGTGACTATGATTAGTCATTTCGACGTCGGAAGGGTGACAAGATGCTAAGATTCAAATTCAAATTCAAATTCAAAATATTCTTTATTCAAGTAAACTTGTAAACAAGTGCTTTTGAATCGTCAACTTTACTGCTGGTTCGGAAAGCCGTCCTACCGAGAAGAGCCAGCAAGAAACTCGGTGGAGCTCTTTTAAAAAAGAAGATTCTTAATATTAATTACATTTTGTCATAGCTATCCTGCACAAGGTCAAAGAGCAGCTATATCCACGCATTCTTATCATCAATGTAAGCCTCCACGGTATAATAGGCTTTCTGTATCGGCCTCTTTTTAACAGTATTTTTAAATTGCTGTAATGGCAAAGTTAAAATTGATTGTGGAATTTTGTTATAGAATCTTATACCCAAACTAAGAACGACTGACGTTAGAAAACTGGGACCACGTCTTCGTCGGCAAAGACGCTTTGTGTGTGTGTATTACATGTTTCTGTGTTTGCGATCGTTATTTGATCGTCAGGGTCATATAGGACGCTTTTTAGACGCCTATATTTTCGGTGGTCAGACTGGGATGTAGGTGGAAGCAAAAGAATAAGAGTTTCGGGTGAGAGAAAGGTGACAAGCGATTTAGTGATTCAGATTGATACGGTGTGATACGAGGTTAAATACCATCGCCATTGCAGAAAATGGAAAGTGATAGAAAAAGAAAGTAAAATCGCTTCTAACACTATCCATCTATTAATTTAGTCAGCGGTAATGAAATATAGCTAAATTATATAATATAATTCCTTATAATATAACTTAATGTAATCTCAACTTTAACGTAAATATTTCAAATCATAATTTTAAGAGATATTTAGTGTTGTTATTAATAAATATGATAATATTTATTTACAAAAACAATGTTTTTAAATTATTTTTTTAGATGGTTAGTTCAAATACCATACAAACTCCCTTTGTAATAGACCGACACCCGTATAATCTGTTGTTAACTCAATATTTACTCTATTGATAATGTTAAACGGCGATTATTGTTTATAGAACTGACGTGCCCACATCTTACTAATTCTTGTTAAACATACCCTATTTCTAATATGTTTACTAAAAATATTTTTCTCCTTACAAATCTCTGGTTCACACACTATATTGCACTATATGTTGCCCTAAAATAATATGTTTTTAGGGTTAGTAAATTATTTCACTAATCAGAATCTCTGCTTATATATTTTATTTATGGCCTTTATATAAACTAGCTCAGTGTCCGCAACTTGACATTTTTAAACAAAACGATATGAAATATTATTAATTTAAAAAAAAAGCGGGCGTATATATCTATATATCTTTTTTATGTGTGATTAGACAAAGATGAAGTTAATGTGAAGACATCGGCTATACTCATGTCTTATTTTACCGGGTTAGCCCGACTAGTTTCGAGCCCATCCGTGGCACTTATTAATGAGCTCTTTACACGACGTTATTGAGAATACGAGTACTAGTAAACATTATACGAATTCTATCTCCCGTCTCATTATTTATTGTGACACTCTCACTTACAGGCATGCTTATTATTCCGCTACTCTAGTATAATAATTCTATGCATAAATTATAGCGAAATAAGCTAACATATTCTTTGGTCATTTTTATCGTTAGCAAATTTTTAAGCATGCTAATTATAATAAACCCTTTTTTTTCTAAATAAAATGCAATATTGTTTGGCATGCGTTGAAGCTTGACGTAGATTTGTTCGAGTATGAAAATCAACCAGTATAGGTGCAGGGTCACCCATCAATCATTTTCACACAAAATTAAACGTCACACGCGTCGTGCTTTCTGGACACCGACAACACAGAGTAGCGTGTGTCGTTAAAAATAAGATAAAGTTTCTAGACCACACACGCAAAATATTTTGTAAATTTAATATCGATAACAAATAATGTGTAATAAACTAAGTAAGGATATATACATTATTGTCATGCGATTTAAAAAAGCTTAATATTTTTTTATTATGTATACCAATATTAACAAATTAAACAAATAAGGAAACAGGTATTCTAACATTTGCTTCACAGTATATTTTAAATAACGTAATTTTTGTATATAAAAATATAAAGAATTATAAAACGATAGGTGATGTATATAATAGACAAAGTAGGAACCGACATAAGCTTGCGACTCCTGCTTTGCGCCTAGCAAAAGTACGTAAATCGTTTGTGGGTTTGGGTATAAGATTCTATAATAAAATTCCGAAATCAATTTTGGTCATGCCATTACAGCAGTTTAAAAACACTGTTAAAAAGAGGCTGATACAGAAAGCCTACTATACTGTTGAGGATTACTTAGATGATAAGGATGTGTGGATATAGGTGCACTTTTACCCTGTACAAGACAGTAATAAATAAATGTAACTAGTTCTAAGATTTATATTTTAAAAAGAGCAACCGCCGAGTTTCTTGCTGGCTCTTCTCGGCAGGAACAGCTTTCCGAACCAGCAGTAAAGTTGACGATTCAAAAGCACTTGTTTACAAGTTTACTTGAATAAAGAATATTTTGATTTTGATTTTGATTTTGAACAACTAAGCGAAAGAATTTTTTAGTAAATAAAATAAATAAATAAATGATGGAAAATTAAATTTAAAGAATATTCAAAACTTTGTCCTTTAGTCAACCTGGTTGTCTGATTGTAGGTCAATCCAATATAATCAAAGCCTTTATACGTAGTTTCATGATAACTACTTTTTTTAATTCATTAATAGTGAAGTTTAACCGCAAAGTTGACATGACAGTAAATTCGTGTATTAAATTTTTGGTAACGTAATAATATCGTCAGCCCGCCGTGTGCTATCCGTTTGAGTATTATAGACCACCCTCATTTCTTACCGAAGTGTCGTAAAAGGCGACTAAGGCAAGTTGAGCCACCGTGTGGTATCCGGTTGAGTAGAATAGACCACCCTCATTTTTTACCGAGGTGTCGTAAAGTACGACTAAGGTAAATTGAATTCAGGCAGATGGCCGGTCGTAAAATTACGTAGCTAAATCATGTGAAAACATGTTTTTAACATAACATAGTACGATTTTTGTCGTAGAGCCTATCCTCCTGATGATGCTTCGGTTTCGGGGCGAAACGATCGTCGAGATTGTAGTGGTGGGTGTGTGTGCTGCTTTTGTGTGCGTTGTTGCTGGTGAATTGCGCCTTGGGGTGCATGTGGTGGCTGGTCCTGCATGTATAAGGTGCGTAGATTTTGCCTGCTTCATACACATTGGCTTTGCATGCATTCACTTAACCCGTGCGGATTATAGCAAAGTAGTTAGTTCTGTTATATTGCTTGTAATATGGAATTCCGCAAAGTAACGCCTGCTTCTATAAATCATTGTTTTTAACATGTTGTGCCGATCCCACTTAGAGTGGGATAAGGGCAGGGGGATGATGATGATTTAATAATATAGTCTGGCTCAATGAATCAAATCACATCTTCAAACACGCAAAATAGAAATACTGTGACATCGTAACGAATTACATATGTATAATTTTATTCTTTTTTGAGAATTCATTATAAAATTTCAAAGGTTTTTAAAACTTTAGAAATATGAATCGCGTTCTCTGATTAAATTGCTCTATGTACGCGCTATAGCGGGCGAGACACTCATTAATACTGCATTTGTCGACGAGATGGCATTCCTTTCTTAGCGTTATTAATATTGTATCAGTGTGATAATTAATGTAGCCCCATTGACTAACGTGTCTGCAAGTGTTTAATTATTTTTGCAGCAAAAATTGGTCGTTTCCTTACTCTAAACAATTACAAATAGATTTCTTTTTTTTTAATCGATGTCTGGCTGAACCGTATGGCGCAGTTGGCAGTGAACCTGCCCTTAGCTCTGCGGGTCGCTAATTCGATTCCTGCCAAGGGCCAACATTTTCTATAAGTTTCTACAAGTTGTTAGTTCTTCGAGCCTGGGTTTGTATATATATATGTATTATTACTATATACTATACTATATATATACTATATATATATATATATTAATACATATATGTATTAAAATATGTATTCAAAATTATATATGTATGTAATTCGTTAATGTTAAGGTTTTCTAAGCCTAGTTAAACAAGCTAAAGTTAGGCACCCTCAAATTAGTTTCAATATTGTATAATATGTGATCTCTATTTAAGTTTATGAAAGATTTTCGCCAAAATAAAGCTATAAGTGATGATATATGCGATAACGCCATAATTATCTTAGCCTGATTGCATATTTGACCTGAGAGCAAGTTGCCAGTAACAAAACGTGCTTGTTGTGTATAATTTACAATTTTACAATCAAGTAATACACATTTATATTTTGTTTGCACCTACAAATATAAAGAGGAAATACAAGTCAAGGCAGTCGGAGATTTATAGAAGCAGGCGTTACTTTGCGGAATTCCATACTACAAGCACTATAACAGAACTAACTACCTTGCTATAATCCGCACGGGTTAAGCGAATGCATGCAAAGTTAATGTGCTAATAAGCAGGCAAAATTTACGCACCTTACAAATGCAGGACAAGCCACCACACGCACCCCAAGGCGCCTCCATCAGCAACAACGCACACAAGCAACACACACAACCACCACCACAATCTCGACGATCGTTTCGCTCCGAAACCGAAGCATCATCAGGAGGATAGGTTCCACGACAAAAATCGTAATGCCGTCGGAGATATAAATATAAAACCCCAATGAATTCGACACGCTCACACATTTTCTATATTATTGACGCTATGCGCGCGCGCTTGACAAATTTAAAGTTATAAATCACTAGGGGTGATATTAGGGGCAAATGGGGTCACATTAATGTAACACAGGACAGCTGGTTATTCTGAATGTTCTATTGGTTCCGTAGATTAGGTGTCGACAGTTTAACAGTTCTAGTTGTCGCGTATTAGCTTTTATTACAAATCAAATATGTTTTATTTAATGTATGTTGGGTGTTGATGCAAAGTTATTAAACTTGCTTACATTTATCGTAAATAATATAAATATACTATACATATCTTAAAATTAATGACACTAATATTCTATTCATGTTTTAAGTCTTATTTCAATGCAATTATAATTTGATCACTAGACTGAAAACGTTATTATTACAATAGTATTCAGAGTAAACTATTTTGTGTTTATAGAGGTCTATAAACACAAAAATTGTTTTCTTTATAAGTAAATAAAGAAAGTAAACATTCGTTTGATGGGCATGTGCAATAAATAGTAAAGAAAGTAAACATGCGGTTCATGTACATTATATAATAAATCAAAGGCAATTGATCTGATTATTAGCATATGTTATATTTAATACGCATCCCTTTTTTATCAAAGATAATTTACAGATTATTCATGAATTGTGTGGTATTGTGGCTAAGCTGTTAACCTGTGACATTATAATTGAATCCTAAACCCTTTTAGAATCAAAATTCATTGAATTCATTGTGTAACAAACGATATAACAATTAAGGCAATCGTACTGTCCCTCTGCGAAAGATTGGTCATTCTTAATGAATTTATAGTAGGTATCTTACATTTTTAGTAATCTTGAAAGTAGAGATATCGTGCTGTCATTGCGATATATGACGCTAAACTTTAGTATTACAAAGAACGTTGTATTTCTAATGTATTTTATACTTAAAGTATCAAAATTTTGCTATAGGGGTAAGTTCCTTAGCCGTTTTTGTATTCGATATAATATAGTCTATTGATTTATTGCTAAACTAAATTTCTTGTACTGCATTACGAAGAATGGAAAACTATTTGTTCGTCTATTCATCACGTTTGATACGAAAGAACTCGCAGTCAATAGAAACATGCATGTAAAGCATTCCGTTGGGTGAAAGGCAATTTTATTTTTGTATACCTATCTATCTATTGTGTACCTGTCTACATATCTCCTAACAATTGCTTATGTGAAACAACGAGTCCTCCTTAGGAGGCCGAAGCTGTGTGGAATAGAAATAGTTTGATTAAACAATATATTTGTCCGATGTTTTTTACAGTGCCTAAAGGCACTGAAATTTACATATTGGTTGTATAGAATATAGATTTTATGTCCTTTCAAATAATCTTATATAAAAAACTAATATTATATGAACATTGTATAATAGAAATGACCTAAAAATGATTTATATGGCAAAACAATCTTTGCTCGGTTAGATAGTATAAGTATAGAGTAGAAAATTTAAATTTATATATTGATATAAGAGCTGTGGATTTTGTAAAAGTAAATAAATAAATAAATAAATTTTCGAAGGATTAAAATTAAAAAAATATTTCGGAGAGTCATTATAATATTAAATAATCTTTAACAGTTTAAATTTTTTATTGCTAAATATTTAATATTATAAAGAAAATAAAGTTAAATTAAAATGCATTCTTGTTCAGAAATCAATAAATTGTTCGTTTCATCACTATTGTGTTTACGCTTATTATATCTATGCTAAAAATATATACATACTTCAAGATATAAGAAGTTAGATAGGCCAACTTTTACTTAATCTTTTATAACTCTGCTATTAGATTGACAAAATCAGCCGAATTTTGAGTGATACTTAAGAAATAAAAAAACTATTAATTGGCCCCGTTTTCATATTATTATATCTTGGGCCCAAAATTGTATAAAAGTGTATCAGTTTTCTTCAATTATTTTAGTGCGCTTTAAAATAATTTTTGTGTACGCTTATTTAGTTTAATATTTGTTTCACTGGTTCAATGATTTTCCTTTTCAATTCACAATAATAATTTTAATGATATATCAGTAAATGATTATTATTCATTCAGTCAGTATCACAAACAAGTTTCAAGAGCAATATTGTTTTTAAAGTCGTCCTTCATATTCACAGGTAAAACATTAGAGCCTATAGAATATTTCATAGCAAACGAACCGTAACGTTAAAATGCTCTACTCGGAATATATTCAGTTAAACGTGAATTTCAATTATAGAAAAAAATATACCCTTGTTTTCATAAGCAATTCCAAATAGAATTTGTATACTGAGTTAGTTCCACGTTTGCGATGGTTTCCTGTAAATATTGAAACTTGTCACGTAGGTTGAAAAATATCTATGATAAGGCACGAATTTTCTTGAAATCAAAATGTAATTTACGCATAAATATTTTTTTTTAATTAATATATTTCTTTAATTTTATTTATTTATTAAGCCGTGTGGTATCCGGCAGAATAGAATAGACCACCCTCCTTTCTCACCGAGGTGTCGTAAGAGGCGACTAAGGTATGTGTCGTGTAGTATCCGGCTGCATAGAATAAACCACCACCAGTTCTTACCGAGGTGTCGTAAAAGGCGACTAAGGTAAGTTGACGTCAGGCAGGCGGTCGTAAAATACGTTGCCAAATCATGTGACAACATGTTTGTAACATGTTGTGCCGACCCCACTTAGTGTGGGATAAGGGCAGGAGAATGAATGATGAATTTTATTTATTTATTATTTGGAAACAAACAGCATAAAATATCACATGTTTTACTAAAATCTTAAGTTTTATATTGATGCCAAAAAAGTTTCCACTACAAGCAAACAACAAAAGGAAGTGAACAGTAATATATTTTAAATTTTAGTTATAATTTTAAATTTCAATTTTATTTTTAAATATACAAAAATAATAAATTTCAAATTAACAATAGTATGTAAAAAAAAACCCACTTTAGTGGTAAGTCGTGCAAAATTTATATTTATATTGATGTAAACTTATTAAGTGTTTATATCTTTGTGATAAACTTATTTATTAAATGTCTAACGTAAGCAAAATAGTGTCGAAAATATAAATAAAATTGCTATAAATAAAACATCAGGCGTATAATTAAATATTGTCTTACAAAAATGTAACTTTTATGTTAAAACCTCGCCAATTTGTATAATTCAACGATAAACAAACCATCCCGCAAAAAATCCGCTGCATTAATTAAATATGAGGATTTATCTTCTGCAATATGTAACTAGAAATAGTTAAAAATCTATTTCATAAAAGTACGCTGTGTGGTATCCGGCAGAATAGAATAGACCACCCTACCTTCTTACCGAGGTGTCGTAAGAGGCGACTAAGGTATGTGCCGTGTGCTACCAGCTGCATAGAATAGACCACCCTCATATCTTACCGAGGTGTCGTAAAAGGCCACTAAGGTAAGTTGACGTCAGGCAGGCGGCCGGTCGTAAAATACGTAGCCAAATCATGTGACAACATGCTTGTAACATGTTGTGCCGACCCCACTGAGATTGGGATAAGGGCAGGAGAATGCTATTTCATAAAAATAAACGTAATAATGTAGTAATGTAGTAATAACGGTTTCTTACTATACAACTGCTGGGTATAGGCCTACCCTCTCGATTTATAGAGAGAAGGGTTTTAACTAAGACCCTCCACGCCCCTCCAATGTGGAATAGTGGGTTACACATACCTCTAGTATTCTCTAGGGACATGCAGTTTTCCTCATGGCAATTTTCTTCACCGAAAAGCGTATAAATAAATATATTGCAATTCTTAATTAGACTCATAAGTTTTAACAGAAAAACTAATTTGTGTCTGCCTCGGGTGTGAACCCGTGACCCTCTCGAAAGGTCTTCCCACTCTATCTTATCTATTAAATATATCAATAGTTTTGTTGAGGTAAAGCTAAAAAAGTATCGTTAATAAACGTTTATATTAATTCTATAATAAAACTAACTACGGATTTCAAAGTAATTGTTACATGGCAAAATAGCTGCGTTCAGCAAATCCACGATCTCTCTTACACTGGTATTAAAACAAACAGTATGCAATAACGTCGCTTTATGCAAGCATTTTACAGCTGGATGCTCATGGACATATTCTTTTATGTTCTGCATCAATGATTCTATTCGATGCCTTTTGTTGTTTATGTTTTTAAAAAGAGGATTGCAGTTTTGACGATAAAGCGATCTTTTTAAGAATAGAGTGTACATATCAATGCCGTGTGGTAACCGGCTGCATAGAATAGACCACCCTGATTTCTTACCGAGGTGTCGTAAGAGGCGACTAAGGTAAATGCCGTGTGGTTTCCGGCTGCATAGAATAGACCACCCTCATTTCTTGCCGAGGTGTCGTAAAAGGCAACTAAGTTAAGTTGACGTCAGGCAGGCGGCCGGTCGTAAAATAAGCAGCCAAATCATGTGACAACATTTTCGTAACATGTTATGCCGACCCCACTTAGAGTGGGATAAAGGCAGGAGAATGATGAGTGTACATATCAGTATAAAATACACGCAAATAGTATAAAAGTAAAGTCATACATTCTCAAACAAAAATCATAAAATTTTTGTTTGAGAATGTATGACTTTAATATGTAAATTAAATGCATACGTTGTTTTACCATATAACGTATTTCTAGGGAATTTCTAGTGTACATTATAAAAAATATAAAAAATTGTCAAAAAATAAGTAATGAGTTGAAAACCCTTATCACTAAGGAGTATGAAAAAAAGATAGTAACTGATTCTGCGACCTACTGAATATACATACATAAAAAAATTTCATAAAAATCGGTCAAGCCATGTCGGAGGAGTACTAACATTATGACACGACAATTTTATATATAAGTTCACCAAAACACGAAGTCCGTTATTCACTCCTTAAATTTCAATCATTATTCATACAAAAATTTGAAGTATATAAAATTTATAAGTTACCAAAACCTGTTCAAAAGAATGCATGCTAGGGAGAAATTTGGTGGATGCTATTTTAATTTAAATAAAGTGTTTTTATAACTTGGCTATCGCTGTCTAATGTAAGAAATAAGTTTAAAGGTGTATTTTTGTCTCACTTATACAATCCCCAATTATATCATTATAATATATAATTGTTCAATATTATTAAACCCTTAGCTATGTTATGGCAAAAGCACAATTTAGTGTGACTTACGAAGAATATCCGCAAACGAGTAAGTGACTAAAAATTATTAAAAATATTATGAAATAGGTGTTATTTTCAATACAATGTTTTTTTTTTTGGTATCCATGTATTTATCAGTATTCCATAAGACATTATTATCTCATAGACTTGTATGGGCTAACACGTACATTTGCAATATCGGCATTTACGCCAATTTTTAATATCGCATGAATTTGAAATCAGTACGACGTTAGCGGCCACGCTCAAATCATTTTAATTACTAAAAATTAAATAAATCTATCAATTAAGTGTCGCAGTTACCAATCTATCAACCGAAGATTGTACAGAGTAGTAGCAGCCCGTACAGAACTGATATGAGATGTCTCTTGTTTACGAGTCAAAAGAGCTCAAATACATAAATTTTCCCCGTGTTATAATTAGCAATCGATAAAAAGTTTTTTACAGTTTTTGCAGAAATTTTAGTACAGTACATCCTCTAGTGCTGTATGTCTCAAAACAAGCCGACAGATCTGGCATAAAGCCACAAGCCACTATTATATATCACGGTGTTTTGACGTATCTCTATAACCTGGCGACGGCAGTGAAACGGCAACAAAACGCAGGAAGACATTTGCAATTTGTAAAGAATTGCTGTAAATTTTAAATTTTTATTGTATTATATTCGGTACACTATAACACTTTTTATAACGGTCCCTAGAATTCATTATTATAAAACGATTTAACAATAAATTATTAACCTCAATTTTAAATTTGGTGTCCAAAGTAAGTTCTTTTTGCTTTACTATTTTTAATAAAATAAGCGAGATTTTAGAAATACGTAAGAATACGTAAGAGGCGACTAAGATACCTTAGTCGCCTCTTACGACTTAGTAGCACATACTTGACGTGTGGTATCCGGCTGCATAGAATAGACCACCCTCATTTCTTACCGAGGTGTCGTAAAAGGCGACTAAGGTAAATTGACGTCAGGCAGGCGGCCGGTAGTAGTGTGCGTAGTAGTAGTAGTAGTGTGCGTGTGACCTAACCTGTTGTGACGTCATCGTTGAGGCCTTACACCACTAAATTGGGTTGTAGGGTGGGGTTGGATGGGTTTGGGTAGAGTCGTCTCATCATGTCTCATTCCCATCGTTGTGACTCATACTAAGACTCATCAATGTGCCTCATCATATATTCATTTATGTATATGTAGAAGTAGTAGTAGTAGTGTGCGTGTAACCTAACCTGTTGTGACGTCATCGTTGAGGCTTTTCACCAAGTTAATTGGAAATAAAAATCAAACACATTAAAAATTGCTTTATTACAGTGGTTACATGCTTATTCTATGATTACATTGTTTGATTACATAATGATTACCAAGAGTATCCGTTTTCCTTCCAGAGTTTCTCCCAACAGTGAGGCGATATCGTCGTTTCTTGAATTTTCTGTATGAATCTCACCGATATCGTTCTTTCTTCTATCGCTTCTCTTGCCATCGGAACATTACAGTACATTTAAATCTTGTAATTGCTTGAAGTGTACAGAATGCAATTCTTCACGTTACATCTACCTTTATATTTTACGCATGTTTAGCGTTATATATTCGTTGTGACGTCATCGTTGAGGCCTTTCACCACTAAATTGGGTTGTAGGGTGGGGTTGGGTGGGTTTGGGTAGGGTTGACTCATCATTGTCACTCATCATATATTCATTTATGTATATGTAGTAGTAGTAGTACTGTGCGTGTAACCTAACCTGTTGTGACGTCATCGTTGAGGCCTTTCACCACTAAATGTGTTGTAGGGTGGGGTTGGGTGGGTTTGGGTAGGGTCGTCTCATCATGTCTCATTCTCATCGTTGTGACTCATCATATACAAATATTCATTTATGTATATGTAGTAGTAGTAGTAGTGTGCGTGTGACCTAACCTGTTGTGACGTCATCGTTGAGGCCTTTCACCACTAAATTGGGTTGTAGGGTGGGGTTGGGTGGGTTTGGGTAGAGTCGTCTCATCATGTCTCATTCCCATCGTTGTGACTCATACTATGACTCATCATTGTGACTCATCATATACATATATTCATTTATGTATATGTAGTAGTAGTAGTAGTAGTAGTGTGCGTGTAACCTAACTTATCTTTATATACCTAACTTACCTAACTTATAACCCAACTTATCTAACGTATCTTTTATTCTATTTGTACCTAAACAATACTTCTATTCAATCCTTTTGTCTCATTCATCATGCGATGCACGTTTCGTCGCGACTGCTCTGTAAGGCGTAAAACATGTAAGTTTCTTTATTTACGTAGACGCTTTTATTTTTATTTATTTTTATCAATAAATGTAACAGTTAATCTCGAAAACATCACAACCGTGAATACTTATATTAACTATATACTAACTAACTTTTTAATGACATTATTTCAACCGCTACAATATCCATCCATATTTGTAATTTATTCGATTAACCAACCTGAACCGAGCTAACCGAACTTCACTTCACAGATCACGTTGCGGTCGATAATTGCCATTATCTACTCAATTATTCCTTCATGCTAATTACTCTTAAGCCATCCTATTGGGATTCATTTATTGAATGTACCCGATAGCTAAAGATATACAATAACAATGATATAAAGAAATTAAAAGTACTCTACTCTATTATCCAGTGTTTCAACTACATATTTCCATATAAAAACTCACATTTAGTGGCCTCTTGGAGGAAGGAGGAGAAACGTGGACGAAAGATAAATAAAACAATTTCTGTCGTTTTCCAAAAAAAATCATTTAACAAAATTCCTTGTCCCTACTATTGACAGTTGAGGAGGGACCTTGTCTGGAGCCAATCCTGGCAGCAGCATCAGGTCATGCTTAACATAAACATGCAATATCATCGGTATTGGACCAGTATGTCAAATTAAGTTCTATAGGACACCGGGAAATGGTTCAAATTTTACTTGGAAGATTCCACCTTCATAAATAAACGTACATAATAAATAACAATACCTAATAAATTAAATAAAAACTAATTTATAGAATTAGGCCCTACATTGCGTAAATCCATATTAAAGAGTAATAATGAAATTATTTAAAAAGTAGGTAATAATCGAATAATATTATTATTATTTTTGTAAATAAAAGCTTTTAAAAACAAACTTTCATATCTATCATATTAGTCTAGACATACATTAATACAATTTATATCACCATATCTTAATGGACTTAGAAAAAAATTAAAATAGTCTGCACTGTAAGGTAAGGTAAGGTAAGGTTTGGTAAAAGTTAAACTCAAAGAACAAAAGTGATATGACTAAACTGCAACCTCTCGTGGAATGAAATTTACGTAAAAACCTGTTATACCTTGCAATTTAACTTTCAACAATAATTGAAGTTAAAATTGCACTGAGTAAAAAATCGCCAGTATGTGTAATGAAAAACTCTAGAGGTACTACGAATTTTATACAAAAGTACATTTGCTTTGTTGCTAAGAGCAAGCAAGTTAACAGGCGAACTGAAATTTTTTATGTCCATGAAAATTTTACCCATATAAAATGAAGTAAAGTAATCTTGAATGCAAAACCTTCTATTGGAGCAATAGAAACAATTGTACAAGGGCATTATGTTCTATAAGAAACAAAGACCTACAGTGGTTAGATCTTCTATGCCACTCTAGGAAAGTGGTTACAAGTATAGCCCAAAAAATTAAAACCATTCATTAGGCTTCCCACTTTCCCACCCACCGTGTGGTATAGGGGTTGAGTGGAATAGACCACCCTCTTTCTTACCGAGGGGTAAGAAAGAGGGTGGTCAATATGACTAAACTAACTGCGTACAATATGACTGAGGTAAGTTGACGTCAGGCAGGCAGCCGGTCGTAGAATACGTAGCCAAATCATATGACAACGTGTTTGTAACATTGTGCTGACCTCACTTAGAGTGGGATATGGGCAAGAGGATAATGATGATCCATTAGGCTTCTTCTTGATACTCATCATGCATGAGTTTGAATCTGCAAAGCCTCAGTGAAGAGCGTGGGTAAAGCCTACTTGTGTATTAAAGTAAATTTAGGTAGTAAAAATTGTACCTTAATTGATTAATTTTGTAAATACAAAGAAAACAATAAATTAGATTTTGATATACTAGAATTTAATGTAACGAAGTGTAACAAAGACCACATTAGACATCTGGACACTCTGACGGCCATAAAGTTTAGAGAGGATATTTAATTCGCAACCTCTTTAGTCAACTTTGTTGCATTGAAAAGTCGACAATGTCAATAGCATTTCCCTTAACTCACTTTAATCTACAAAGTGATATCTCACTCTTAATCCAATGAAGTGTGTTTTGTAACTCTATCAATATTTAACTGTCATTCGTTGAAAAAAATAATAATTTGATTTGAGTAAAACTTACATAAAAAAACAAGATTCAATACAAATCTCTATTAGTGTTATTTCCACTTATCTAACTTTGATCCAATTAGTTTTTATACGGTTAATCCTTGAATCCTGAAGTCTTTTAAAATATTAAGAATAGGAATAAAGAATAGGCTAATTGCTAATTGTAATTACCTGATGATTGATTTTAAAAATGAATCCATAATTTTAATTTTTAATTTTTATTCGGTAAGATAAACATCATTTATGGTTTTATCACCCGACCAGGACATTATAGACATTAATAGACGCGAGAGTCCCAGCGAGAGATTGATGTTAGTCTACTACGCTACCTATATCTATTTTTCACTGATCAACAATGATGTATAAAAAGTGTAATATAAATTTAGCTATAACTTAGTGTTCAGTGTCTCAAGACATAAGAAAGAGTCGCTGCCTTTGTGTTACAGTGATCGTTTGTGTATCAGTGATGTTAGAGTTAGGTATCGTGTTGGTGTTTATAAAAGCCTTTTAAGAGGCTTTTATCAAAGCATAATATCGCGATAAGTAGAATAATAACGGGATTTTATTTTAATCTTATTACTTATCTATTTATATTAAAATCTAGAAAATAAAATGAATAAAAATTAATTACAAGTCATATTACTAAGCAATTAATAAATACTCATACAGCCATTTTTTTTAAATCCTAGTTCCTATGATATTGAGGTCAGAGATTATTTTCACGAAGGGTTTTTATTTCTTATTATTATTTTCATTTCTTAAACTATGGTTATTTACTAGAACTCAACATTTTATTATACTTATTTTATTTTAACATTGTTTATATTGCAATTTTACGTTATAGTTTGATTAGAGGTAACTACAACTTATCTTATCTTTATGTACATTTTCATATTTTCTATGTAATTACAATCTCAATTCCCATTTTACATTATAATGTTCTTATAGAGTAAGATGTTTTTGTCTAGCTTTTCTTCCAACTCCTGTTCTAGACTATTCCGTGCATTATTGATATCGGATTTACACGCACATGATGGGTTGTCTTTGCATTTAAATCTATATAGATACTCAGAAAACTTCTGCTCTCTGCTTCTGCTTATTATAGCTATTATTATGAAGGTTTTTTTTATTAATAGGCGAGCGCTTGACTGTAATCATGCCTGATGGTAAGCAACGATACAGTCTAAGATGGAGCGCGCTTACCTAGAAGATGCCTATTCACTCTAGCCTTGAAGGTACCCATATCGTAGGTATTGGGAAAGATAGATGCTGGGAGAGAATTCCATTCCCTTGCTGTGTCCAACAGAAATGATGAAGCGAAGCGCTGTGTGCGTCTTCGTGGAATGTCGATGACATAGGGGTGAAGCTTCTCCCGGTGCCTAGCGGTGCGATGATAGATTGGCGAAGATGGAATAAGTTCAAGAAGTACCTGGGCACACTCTCCGAAATATATTTTGTAGAAAACCGATAAACAGGCAACCCTGCACCGGTGTTGCAGACTCTTCAATTTGGCATTTGTCAGGGTCTCATCACCTATGAGTCTCCTGGCACGTCGATCCACTGAGTCCAAAGCATCCAACTGGTATTTGGCAGATCCTTCCCACAGATGGTGCAAAATTTAAACTGGAAATAGTTTCGATTGTAAATGTGAAGAGTTAAACTATCTTTCTAATAGATGGCGTAATAAAACGGCAGTATAAGGTTAATCGTTCGTGAAACATCGATAAAAGAATCGATTTAAGTTAGCTTCGCAGGTGACTCGGAGATGAAGTCTCAAACTTTAAATTGCCGGCGGTGTCGGGTGGATTTTATTCATTTAAGTGATGAAGGAATGGAAGTTCGAGATTCTCTTAGCGGTTATTTACATTTAGTTTTGGGTATTTCCAGCGGTTTTATTACTCGTTCTTTATTGACTTACTCAACGTTTTTAATTAAGCGGATTTTGTAGACTCCAATCTGTATTTACATCGTCAATAATCATCTACCTTAATGTATTTGTGAAAGTTTTAATATCGTTTTAATATTTGTTGAGGTTCCAGACTGAAAGCAATCTTATATCATGATGAACAGTTTTCAAGGAACGTGTATTATGTTTAAGCTAATCTTGTATGAAAAAATGAGTAATTAAAGTGCAGTTTCACGAGTTTATAAATTTGTTTTTTTTAAGCTACTCAGTCAAGAAAGTGCTGATCTTATTCGCTATTAGTGCAACTAATAAAAATAATTAGGTAAGTAGATATTCCCTTATAATTCATATTCCCGTATAACACATATTTGGGTAACTTCTTTCAATAGCTGCACAAATTGTTATTAATTACGCTAATTTAATAAGTGCTAAACATTTATTGGTTTTTTGACCTGACGCTTCGGTAATGGTTGCATGAAACCTACAAAATAAATTCTTATAGCCACATATCAATTTATATTAGGGAAAAACATTTTAATTAGTTGAAAGCGTTCTCTTTTATCTTTCTTTATTTTAGTTCTTTTCATAATTTATAACAACGAAAATAATAAAGGAGGATATGACGTAGTTGAAGTTCCTGTCTGCTCACTATCAATATATCATTTCAGTGTAAGTTGCAACACGGTGCGCCAAAATATCGTATGCATCGGTTCCGCGTCGTGCTCTCGTTTCGGAGCCGGATTTATGTCTAGCTTCCCCTTTATGACATACAGTCAACATAAATGATGAGTTATTTTTTGGTTATGAAAATGTTTAAGGAATTTTTTATCGTTGTGTTGAACTTAAATTATAAATAACCCTTTTTTAACCTTCATTTTTAGATCATGGTATTTACTATAAAGTATATACCATATTTGTATACCATTTTCTTTGTTATAAATTACCCCATTGAATACAATAACTCATTTTATAATAATAACTTACATTTATTTTTGACAAACATAAAATTTATTTAATTCAAATAAACTTCGACTACTTAGTTGAAATCGTTTAAATGAATTAAATCTATTCATTGATTTATAATTAACAATAAAAAAATTAAATTATTTACAATTTACTAAACTATTTTACAAAAACAAGAATTTATAAAAACTTAAAACAAAATCAGAACTAACTAAATAATAATAAAAAACAAATAAAAATTATATTCATACGCTTATATACTTACATTTATTGTTGGTAACGAAAACATTTAGATTTTTTTAAATTGAATTTGTACATGGTGTCCACTAGACGTTTGAGATAAAACAACAAATTAGAAGTAATTTTTTTTCAATTTAAATCTTAAAAAGAAAAAATTGGTATTGTAAGACACTGCAACACAACAGTTTGTTTAAACTTTAGTTTTTTTCTAACAGTCCCGGTCAATCGTTGCTGTATGCACTGTCTGTAGAGTTCCCGTCTCCTAATATTTAGGCGCGTCTTATATAATTTTTGATTTTGTGATATCTTCTAAGATATTTATTTCAAATTCAAATTCAAATTCAAAATATTCTTTATTCAAGTAAACTTGTAAACAAGTGCTTTTGAATCGTCAACTTTACTGCTGGTTCGGAAAGCCGTCCTACCGAGAAGAGCCAGCAAAAAACTCGGTGGAGCTCTTTTAAAAAAGAAGATTCTTAATACTAATTACATTTTGTCATAGCTATCCTGCACAAGGTCAAATAGCAGCTATATCCACGCATTCTTATCATCAATGTAAGCCCCTACGGTATAATAGGCTTTCTGTATCAGCCTCTTTTAACAGTATTTTTAAATTGCTGTAATGGCAAAGTTAAAATTGATTGTGGAATTTTGTTATAGAATCTTATACCCAAACCCACAAACGACTTACGTACTCTTACAAGGCGCAAAGCAGGAGCCGCAAGCTTATGTCGGTTCCTACTTTGTCTATTATATACATCGCCAATCTTTTTATAATTATGTATATTTTTATGCACAAAAATCAAATTGCTAAAAATATACTGTGCAGTGTTTAAATAATAAGATGCAAAGTTAATTCATACGTATTTAAATTGATTTTGTTTTTTTAATTTTCTTTGTATCAATGCAGCAGAAGACTCTGGCATCAAGCCACAAGATTTGATTATACCTTATCTATACTCAAATATTACAATTTGTTGACGGTTTCTGACCGCTCGCTGGAAGCGTCGAAAAAGAAAGTCTCAATTGTTAAAGTATTCTTAAATACAAACATCATAATATAACCTTGTTGCTTTACATCGACTAAATTAATTTTGTTTTATAGTATTACAAGACTTTACTTTTAATTAAAATTGATTTATGGACAAGTAGATCTTATTATCTACAAGTAGTCTTTATTTTAATGATAAATAGATTTTCATGTATTTATTATATTTGTTATATTACTAAATTTTTATTTATAACAAATATGTACAAGTTATATCTATCTTAAATTACTTACACGGTACTACTATACAAATCATGCCTACGTGGAATGGTCCCAAGAATGCTGGCAGCGTTTCCGCGTTGAATCGCTAAGCTGATTCTTTGTGCGAAAAAGGAGCCAGCCTTCCTGTCACCCGAATATTATATTACTATATTTATTATACTTATTATTATATATATTATAGTATTATTTATATATAATAGTTAATATTTCCCATTTTTTAAATAAGTCTGGCAGAGATTCCGATTACGGAAGCCCGCCATTGCATATTGTTGTTTTTTTATCATTTTTATATTTTTCTAAATTTGTGTAATGAAGAGATTACAAAGTAATAAATAAACAAACAAAATGACAAGACATTTATAGTTATCCAGTTGAACTTTTAAATAAGCAATTCTTCGTAAGTCGCAAAATTACTTTTTGAACTTCGAAACTTTTTATTTGTATTTAAATAAAAGTACGAAAAATGTTAATAATAAAAAGCTATCCAAACAGCGTGTTTCAGACATATTAGATTTAAAATCTCCATCGTTGAGGAATCCTCAATGGAATGCCCAATAACAGTGCACTGCGGGAAACTTATTCAATTTGACTGAAAAGACAACTGTTCTTGGGTTTGAAAGGCATTGTGTTCCTTCGTACATCTTTTGCCCCTTTATTTACCTTTGTTTTTATTTATTTCAACACTTTCGGAATTTTTCGCCTTCGGTCATGTGATACACGTTGCGTATCAACAATTTTTATGGCGTCCAATTTTCCTAAATTTATAATAATTGCGTAAATTTTTGTAGCGAGTTTAAATTAAGGAAATTAATGTTGATTAACCCATACTGGATGAAAATGCCCACTTATTCTGTTCAGAAGGAAGTCTTACAACTAGCTACATAAATTATAATGACAACTTTTGATTTGGTTTTTGATTTATCATCATCATCCTCCTGTCCTTATCCCACTCTGAGTGGGGTCGGCCCTACTTGTTACAAACATGTTGTCACATGATTTAGCTACGTATCTTACAACCGGCCGCCTGCCTGACGTCAACTTACCTTAGTCGTATTTTACGACCCCTCGGTAAGAAAGAGGGTGGTCTATTCTACTCGGTTGGACACCGCACGGCGGGTCGACTTACCTTAGTCGCCTTTTACGAGACCTCGGTAAGAAAGTGAGTGGTCTATTCTACTCGGCTGGACACTACACGGCGGGTCGACTTACCTTAGTCGCCTTTTACGACACCTCGGTTAGAAATAAGGGTAGTCTATTCTGCTCAGCCGGATACCACGTGATTTATATTAAATTATATTAAATATCTTTTAGCATATTTGCTTCTGTTTGCACAAATAGTCCATTATTTTGAAAAATTGGACCTTTTGAACCTCTTCCTCGTTAGTCTTATTTTCTAACCTTATTATTTTTCCACCTAAACTCTGTAATCTATCATGGAACAATTTTATAATATTAGATACAAATAAATTGTAGAGTTAAATATAGTTACCATATACTCATAGACGATCCTGATATTTGACATCAAATTTGAGTCTTGTCAATTAAAATGAACTTTACCCTATGTTTCTGTTTTTATATTCATCATGATGTTTTATAGGAAAATATTATATTCTTTTACCGCCATTAAGCTATTTCTTCTTCTTCTTTCTCAACCGATAGGCGTCCACTGCTGGACATAGGTCTCTTCATGGGCTTTCCAAAACACACGATCTTGTGCCGCTTGTATCAAGCGGCTCCCCGCGACCTTTTTGAGGTCGTCCGTCCATCGCGTAGGGGGTCTGCCAACACTGCGTATACCGGTGCGGGGTCGCCATTCCAACACCTTTAGACCCCAACGCCCATCGGTTCTCCGCACTATGTGCCCCGCCCATCGCCACTTCAGCTTCGCGACGCGCTGAGCTATATCGGTGACTCTGGTTCTTCTACGGATCTCCTCATTTCTGATTTGATCACGTAGATACACTCCGAGCATATCCCGCTCTATCGCTCGCTGAGTGACTCCTAAGCCTTCTTATGAGGCCCATAGCTTGAACTATTTACTTTGATATTATTATTTAAAGTTAAAAAAACAAAAGTAACTTTTATTTTTAATGAACAAATAAAAGTAATTCCAGTGTTTTAAAAGGTTTCATATGTCGTTGAACGAAGTCACTATGTTGACCATTTCCTTCTGGTTTCTTATGATCTACTTTTGTTGTTACTTAATCTATTTGCGGTCATATCAACAATACTGATGGAATACCACAAGAACTTATTAATGAGCCTACTATCATATCAACAATACTGATGGAATAGCACGAGAACTTATTAATGAGCCTATAAGATTCCATCATATTTTCCTTCATTCTTTGATGTTCATACATTATCGATAACATTCATACGAACGCTTGTCACCGTCGAAAGATTCTTTTGATTACATAAAAAGAAACCGACTATCTCAGGTTACCAATTATATGAATACGATATATCGACATATTACGTTACGTTCTAAAAGCTATTTGTATGCTGGAGTTATTATTTTTATTTAACACAATTAATGCTTGATAGAACAACGTAGTGTTATATAGAGATAGAGACATGCTATCGTAGACTTTATGATAGTATATTTGTAGATCCACAATTCACAAGTACATTATTTTAGTGTATCTCTACTGGATTACGTAGCACACTCGATTAAAGCTCTCAGCGGGTGAGTTTTTTTACAACTGCGCCACCTCTTTAACATAATTTATATAAAACCATGATGTACAATCAATCTAAACCTTTCGCAACTTTCTGAGAATCGGACTAAATTCCAGTAAAAAATGTACAAAAAACCATTGAGTAGATTTTGAGAATTATTAAATTTTTCAAAACAAAATATACCTTAATAAAACTAATACGTTTCAGCGAGTATGTCACGACGACAGCTGTCTCTACAACTGCGAATTCAAATTATGGAGCTCAGCTAAAATCTGTTATGTTCACGAATCTGCGCTTTTCTAAATAAAATACCAACCTTTATATTCTGCCATTTTTATTTCCTAAGCTTAATTTTAATTTTCACTCCGCTTTTATGTGTTTATTCGTTCGCCTTTAAAATAAAATTTATTTTTACTGATGTAATAAAACGATAATTGCTCTGAATAACTCTTCAAGTTTTATTAAAGCTTTTTTATTGTTGATTGTTATTCAAGTGCTTAAAATTGTTATATTTACATACTGCTTTAACACTTTTATTTATATCTTAACACTTTGGGTTGAACAACGTCAGCGTCGTATTATATGTCAAATTTGATAAACACTAATTGACACGACGTTCATACACGTCGACTAAAATATGTATTTGATTAAGGAAAGTTTAGTGCAGTGTGTGGTGCAAAGCTACCAATTCCTTCAAGCTACATCATTGCACCGTATTGGTTTAAATTTTTAGTCTATCCACCACGACACTGTAAAAGTACTGCACATATTCAGTACCACAAACTCAAAAAAACCTTTCTCTTTGTAATTAAGGCATCATCCCGAGATAAATCCCCGATAAAATATTAAAGAGATTTTATCTTCATGGTATATTTGTAAAACCAACGGACTTATCGTCCAAATAGTATATATAAATAATTTTGGAAACCCAGCAACTTGCCGGTTACATTTATAAGAAACATTTGCCGATTTGTAATCTTCATTGTTGAATACGGAAACACGCGTTAGCAAAATCGAATGCTGCAAACCTTAGCGTATGTTTTATTCATAGCCGCAAATGGCTATTGCAGTAACAAAGTCCTCGGCTCGGGACGGAAGGAAACATTGTATAAAAAAGCATTGGTGCCCGTTAACCAAGGGACGCTACATTGTTAGGTAGCGAAATTATGCGGATAATGCTACAGCGTGCCATTTCCCTTTGACCTTAATATCTGAACGGAAAACTTTTTTCCCCTTTAATTGTTTTTGTGAATGGCGCTGCGTTGTGGTGATACGATATCGTTATGTAATGCAGGATTATGGAAGGTGTTTTTGTAATGGTTGTGGAAGACAAACAAGGGGCTACATTTTGAACAGGGAATGTTTTGTTTTATACTACCCGAGGGTATCGCGGTCTGGAATTGCAAGGGTACTTACTAGACGGTGATGACCTATAATTTTCTGTACAAATATTGGCTAGATCGATATTTACAATATATCGTCTTATTTATAACACTTACAGGAAATATCGATTAAATACGCATAGCTACAGAAAATATATCGTATGTCTCACGCTTCGTATTATTATTAGTATTATTATAATAAATAATATAAGTATATGGGACATTTACACACACGGTCGTCCGTCCTGAAAGTAAGTAACTTAATACTTGTGTTATGGGTGAGGGACAACTGGTAGATATACTAAATATATAAGTTTAAATACATACTTAAATACAAATACACACCCAGGCTCAAAGAACCAACAATTTGTTTATAGAAAATGTTGGCCCTCGGCGGGAATCGAACCCGCGACCCGCGGAGCTGAAGGCAGGGTCACTACCCACAGCGCCAACGGGCCAGTCGAAGTAACTTAATTCAAAATTAAGCTTAATTGAGTTTGAAACATTGTAATCTTATTTCAATGCTATCTATGGCATCACTCTAAAAACTATCAAAATAATTAGTTATTTTGTGCTCTTCCAAGTTATAGATCTATTTAATATTCACGAGTTTTGTTCGCGCTAAGTTATCATTCATTGCAATTTGCCAGAAAACAACATTTTTGAATTAGGTCACTTTTATACTCGATATCTAAACTACCTAACTTCATTGGTAGATCAAAACGTAATATCCTTGCGTTTGCCAAGTGCAAGCCTTTGTATAAGTAGAATAGAAACAGGCTTCAGCTTCTACTTGTTTATGTTCCCTATTGTTACTAGTAATATACAATAACTCATATCTCATGTTGCCTATTAAGAGATTGCCAGCAAAGTTGCCATTTCACGCTTTCCTTCTCCGTGCTCACTTTGTTGTATGCCGTACAGAAAGCAATGCATATTTAATCCATCTAATACATCTTTTTGAAACCTGGCGTTACAAAAAATACATTAAAATGATTCAACAATTCACTCTCTTTGAGCTACGACTTTCACAGCGACGATAAAACTTCATGTAGGTAAAGTTAAAATATAGTTATTACTTGCATATATGTATCTCATCGTTATTACTTTGCACAATCCATGAACACGATGCCATATAGAAACCGATAAGAAGTGATGTAATCAACGGCTTTTGGCCCATTTCACAGTTCTAAATTACAGGATTGCTTGATATGAATATAGTTTTTAGATGATAATAAAATCAAACCGTAGAGTTCAGAACATTTAGAATGGAGTCGACTTCAATAATAGTTGACGAGTCAAAAGCACTTGTTTACAAGTTTACTTGAATAAAGAATATTTGAATTTGAATACTATAAAATAATGTAGTACATAGAGATAATATATCATAGTATATTTGATTTTTAATAGAACAAGTGACAAGATTCTGTTCATTATCAAGGAACTAATTATAATAACATTATATTCGTGATAAGTTTAAAACTACTTTAAATAATTTAAAGTATTTTGATAATCAAACTTCCCCAAGCCATAATGATTTAAATAGCAAAAGCTTTAATTTATGTAATATATGTATATATATGTCTATTAGTAGGAGTTGTAATTTGTTTCTCTATTTTTACGTAGACGTTTATTGTTTCCATGATATATTTTGCTTGCATGATATATTTGACCGCCAGGAAGACAATAACTTAAGCTGGTTTTTGATACTGAATCACGAGCAATCTCATAGTATTTCGAAGAAGTGTATCGACACGATAAATCTACGTTAGATGAAAATTAATCATGGAAACCAAAATTTTAAATAAAATTGCCAAAAATTATGCTCAAATTGGGAACTTCAATTTTAATAAATTTAAACTAGCGGTTATAAAGAGATTAAGACAGCATCGTTTGAGTTCAGAGTCGTTGGAGATAAAGGCAAACGTTAAAACGTGAATGTCTAGAGGTGTGCTGTTGTTTCAATTGCATTGCTCCTTGTTTTATGCCAAAAACTGCTTAACGAATACCCACAAAAGAGTTCAAAGTTTTGTATATAAATCAAATCAAATCAAAATATTCTTTATTCAAGTAAACTTGTAAACAAGTGCTTTTGAGTCGTCAACTTTACTGCTGGTTCGGAAAGCTGTTCCTGCCGAGAAGGGCCAGCAAGAAACTCGGCGGTTGCTCATCTAAGTAATCTTCAACAGTATAGTAGGCTTTCTGTATCAGCCTCTTTTTAACAGTGTTTTTAAACTGCTTTAATGGCATGACCAAAATTGATTTCGGAATTTTATTATAGAATCTTATACCCAAACCCACAAACGATTTACGTACTTTTGCTAGGCGCAAAGCAGGAGTCGCAAGCTTATGTCGGTTCCTACTTTGTCTATTATATACATCACCTATCGTTTTATAATTCTTTATATTTTTATGTACAAAAATTACGTTATTTAAAATATACTGTGAAGCAAATGTTAGAATACCTGTTTCCTTAAACTTCTCTCGCAGGGAATCACGCGGACTTAAATTGTAGATGCCACGTATGGCTCTTTTTTGTAATACGAAAATTTTTTCACTATCCGCGCATTTACCCCACAGCAATATTCCATAACACATAATGCTATGGAAGTAAGCAAAATAAACAAGTTTCGCTGTTTCGACATCTGTAAATTGTCTTATCTTTCGAACAGCGTAGGCTGCTGAACTAAGTTTCCCTGCAAGAGTTTTTATGTGTGTGCTCCATTGGAGTTTTGAATCCAAGGTCACTCCCAAGAATACAGTTGTATTTTCTGTTTTCAGTGGTACATTATTTATGGAGAGCCTATTTGCTGTTTTTGCAGCATTAGGTAATGCAAATTCAACACAATTTGTTTTCTTTGAGTTTAGTACCAAATTATTTACCCTGAACCAATGGGCTACTTGCGATAAACCACTGTTTACTTCGTCAATATTATGATCATTTCTATTTACTTTAAAAATTAAAGATGTATCATCCGCAAACAGTACAATATCGCAAATATTATGAATGAAATATGGTAAGTCATATATATTAAAAACAGAAAGGGACCAAGGATTGATCCTTGAGGCACACCCATAACTAAGGCCGTTCCGGATGTCTGCACCTCATTAATGCACACTCTTTGAATCCGGCTGTGAAGATAAGACGCAACGAGACGAAGCGCACTGTCTTTAATACCATAATAGCCAAGCTTCAACAATAAAGTCTCGTGCTGAATGCAATCAAATGCTTTGGACAAGTCACAAAATACTCCTATGGCATTTTGTGAGTTCTCCCACGCATCAAAGATATGCTTCAACAACTTAACTCCCGCATCCGTTGTAGACCGACCCTTAGTAAACCCATACTGCTCAGGAACCCATACTGTAAACTCACAACCGATCATTCCAAAGAGGGCATTAAAAAGTTCATCTGAGCTACCGCCCCTTTTGTCGAATTTAGATATTTTTGATGATATTTTTAATTTAAATCGCTTTCTTTTATGAGAAGTGATAGGCCTGCACTTGATAAGTTGCTTTTTTTCCTGTGTATATTTAGGTACAGATATAATTTGCCCACTATGATCAGACCTTAAGCGACTTATTACAGATTTTTCTAAGATATTACAACTGTAATCCGTAAAAATATTATCAACACCGGTAGCCGAGGTTGCAGTTATCCTAGTAGGTTCGTTAAATACATTAATCATATTAAAACATTGAAATAAATTAATTAACCTACAACGATTACACGTATCCACCAAAATGTCAACATTAAAGTCTCCACATATTAAAACTTTTTTGAAGATTTAGAGATCTTCTTAAGAACTTCCTCCATGACGCTCTCAAATAGTATAAAATCACTAGAGGGTGGGCGGTACACAGATACTATAATATAGCGCTCTAACTCTACACAAGACAGCTCACAAGTACGTTCAACAGAAAGACCGACAATATCATTTCGTTCTTTACAATTAACTTCAGAATGACTTATTATTAAAGATCCCCCATGCTGGGCGGACTTCCAGTCAGCTTCATAAATATATATATATATCTTTTTATAATTATATACATAATTGTAAAAACTTTGGCGATGTGTTTAAGGGACGAAGTAGGAACTGACATATGTAAGGTTGCGGTTCCTGCTTTGTGCCTTGCAAAAGTAAATAAGTCGTTAATGGGTATGGGTATAAGATTCTAGAATAAAATTCTGCAATCGATTTTGTCTTTGTCACTATAGCAGTTTAAAAACATTGTTAAAGGGAGACTCATACAAAAAGCCTACTATACTATTGAGGCTTATATAAATGATAAAAATGCGTTGATATAGCTACTCTTCGACCATATACAAGATAGTAACGACCAAATGTAACTAGTTATAAGAACTATCTATATTGAAACAACCACTCAGTTTCTTCAGCTCTTCTCAGTAGAAACAACTTTCCAAGTCAGCATTAGAATTGACGATTCAAAAGCACTTGATTACAAGTTTACTTGAACAAAGATTGATTATTTTGATTTTTAATTTGAATTTTTGCCGCTTCAATACAGTGTTAGCATAGCAAAGCATATACTCGTACCTAGTTCTTTATTCCTTTTACTCCTAATCGACAGGAATAAGTCAATTCAATTCAAGTTTTTTTATAAATAAAGCAATTTGGACGATAATGAACACTGAAATCACGCTGAATATACAATCAGCTAACCAGCAACACAATATTTCACTCGAAGCTCAAAGTAAGTGGCCATAAAAGTGATAAAATATCTATTTAACTTTTTCTCTGCAGCGTTTTTCCTCTTTACCCAAAGGAATGTTCGTTTCCTTCCTTAGAACGTTTGGTCTGTGGTAATTGCTGTTTATGTTAACTCGAATAAACGTGATAACTTTCTGGAGTTCTTAACCAAGCTAAATATTTTTTTATGGTTAATGCACGATTTATTTGGCAGTCGGTTTAAATGGTCTGCCATTCTTAAGGTGAAATTATGTAAATTAAAACAAAAAAGGATTCTCGGCGAAATATTTACATACATTGCCTTTATTTCTTTTGACTTTGACTTTCAATTTTTTGGTTCTTCGAATATGGGTGTATGTACAATACGAGTACATGCTCTTATTTAAGTATTTATTTAATTTAATATATGTATATATAATAAATTTAATAAATTGCGCCGCCTGAAGCCACTGGATCCAGGCGGCGCAAGATCGTGTGGTGTGGCGATCCCATGAAGAGGCCTATGTCCAGCAGTGGACGTCCATCTGCTGACGAAGAAGAAGAAGATATATATTATATATTATTGGCTACGTATTTTAGGACCGGCTGCATGCCTGACGTCAACTTGCCTTAGTCGCCTTTTACGACACCTCGGTAAGGAAGGAGATGGTCTATACTATTCTGCCGGACACCACACGGCTGTATTCAAATAAATAAATATATCGTCTCAGTCGTCCATTCCAAAGGTAAGTATGTTCATTTATTGACAGACAAGTGTTATCAGTTGTCTGTCAAACATGACAAAAGAATGAACTTACTTACTTTTGGAATGGACGACCGTGTTGTCGTAATTGTCCCATATATTTATTTATTTGAATTATAATTTATTGCAGCCGTGTGGTATCCGGCAGAACAGTCTCCTTCCATACCGAGGTGTCGTAAGAGGTGACTAAGATAAGTTGACGTCAGGCATGCGGCCGGTCGTAAAATACATAGCCAAATCAAGCCGACTCCACTCAGAATGGGATAAGAGCAGGAGGATGATGATTTATTGATTTGAATGAAATGTATGTGATATTAAAAGCTTAAAGTTTATAAACCAATAACCAATATGGAAACGTAGAGTATGGTAGTTAGTGATTCGGTATGTCTTTCCGATTGCCATAATCATCGATCCTGTCAACTAATAAACGATACCTTATAACTGTATCGCCTCTGGTAAAAATATGCCTATTGCTACTAATAGGTAGTCTTCGTACCATGTTTTTCTCTCAACGCCAAGTCATGCCACGGTACCCTAGACATTGCCAAATGATCATCAAGGCATCACTTTCTTTTACCCTCGTTTTGAATGAATGCATATTAAGCTTACTAAAAGCTCAACATCACGTGATATGTACTCTACTACCGTACTTTTAGCAGCTTTTAGCTTTTAGTCTCATGAAAGACGATTGTTATTACATTTTAAATGTAAATATATAACTTAGAGTATAATATTTTTAACGCTTCGCTTTCACACCATTAACTTAGAGTCAATACTACAAAGAATAATGAGAACAGCTTAAAGTTAAAATATCTTTTTAATTTTAACGTTTTTAGTAATTTGGAAACACAAAAAGGGGTCTGTTGAAAAAGGTAATTCATTCTACACAGTAACTAAATTAAAAATTTCTGTACGAAGCAGTAAGCGTTCGGACACGCCGCGGCTGTCTATCAAAAAGCACTTGCGGTAGTGACGCCGTGTGGCGCGCGGATTTACCGCTCCCGGCATTTCCATGTTGACCGCATCAATTTGTATAGATAACGATGTACTGGAATAGTCCTGGATGTGTGTATTAATTTTACTTTTAATTTTTAAGTTCCAAATTTAACATTGGATTTTAAAGCTTGCCATATTCATACGTATCCGTATAAATACATTCAAAGCGGCAGTGTATTGGTGAGTTTTAAATAATCATAATCTTTATTGACTCTGATGTGGTACATAAAATAATATGGTTAAACAATTTTTAATTTCCTGACATTCAACCAAAAATATATTCAAAAGTATGCAAATAATTTTTTTTTGATAATGTAAGTTAAACAATGACAAATTGACAAAGCTTTGATTTCCTAACTTTTAAGTTTTACGATAGCTAGATAACAGCATAATTTATATTATACAAAAATGGATAAACGGGATTGTTATTTGTGGAAGGAAGGTAGGTAAAGATCTAGAAAGTGATAAAGGCTACTTTCTATCGCGCTTACACAGTCCACACAGACAAAAAGCCAGTAAAATCTCGTTTAAGTTTTAAAGTAACTATGTGAAATGATAAAAAATTTGTACAGTTAATAAATGTATGTTAGAATAGAACAATACAAAAAAGTAATGTTTAACTTCAATCAAAATATGATTTTAAATTGAATAACGCAATTTGTTTCTCTAAAGCTATGATGTAAAGCCATAGTCAAATATTATCGCTGAGCTTACAAATGGACGCTACAATTAAAATCTGACATTTAGTTTTACTGACTATATTTTAGCTCAACTGTTTTACTGTAAAGGACGTTTTTAATCGTTTTTGTGGTGAAAATATTACAATTTTATGTTATGACAGTCTGTTAACGCAGTCGGTGTTTCATTTGTAAATTTTTATAAATGTCTTTTGCAATTGTGAATAATTGCTTTCGCTTCGTATCAATTTGAATTAGAATAGAGGATAACAACGATCTCTACATAATTTATATTAAGAATAGGAACTAACTATAACCAATTTATTATCTTTTTGATTTTTATATCACCCATGTTAACGCGTCATTATATTTATTATATATTTATTATTATACTGAGTGGTGACTATTACCAAACAAACCTTAAAAAAGATATATTTCTGTAAAAGAAAATATTTTCCTTGTTTTAATTATATTAATGTTTATTATCGCGTTAATTTATTAAAGTTTCTTGTCGCTTTGAATCAGTCTTTCAATGACAAATGATCACCAAAGTCAGCTTAATAAACGCGTTTTTATAATTATAAAATAATATCAAAAACATAAAACCAGTCCTTCAAATTTTTTTTTACGAAAGATCACATTTATGTCTTGCTGCATCATCCTCATCCTCCTGCTCTTATCCCACTAAGTGGGGTCGGCACAACATGTTACAAACATGTTGTCACATGATTTGGCTACGTATTTTACGACCGGCCGCATGCCTGACGTCAACTTACCTTAGTCGTATTTTACGACCCCTCGGTAAGAAAGAGGGTGGTCTATTCTACTCTGCCGGATACCACACGGCGTATATTACAAAAATTCAATTTATAATATAAGTAGGGGTGTAGGAAAAAGCAAATTATACCCATTTGTATAGTTATGGACATTTAAATTAAAAACAATTCATCTATATAATAGCCCTGATTGTGCAGGTCCAAAAGATCAGGACGTACACTGATTCACAGAAATAATATTCATTTAATGCCATAATTAAAACACGATGAATAACAAGTTCTTCACCCAACAGAAAAGTTTAACAGGTTTAATAAAAGAAATGAAATTAACTAGACAAAAAAATATATATTAATATATTTTATTTAGTAAAATTTCACTTTAGCGGCTAATAAGAAATGAATCTGCTTTACTAGGTACTTCTTTTAAATGTTGACTTGCATTCATAAAAACTGTAAAAGTACGTGACTTCATCAAACTGAAGAAAATTATGCTATGAGCTCGCAGTCATGAATTTTTCGGACGCGGTTTTAGGTACAAACTCAAATTACACGGAGGTGACAGATTAGAAAAAAATCAAATAGTTATTTTCCACTCAAATGCAAAGTCAAAAAAATTAAAGGTAAGGTTTATTTATTGTTATGGAAACAAATGACATGTTTTAAAATAAAGATTTTAAAAAAATGTTAGGATATTAAATACGCACAGTGATTTGGATATTTAGAAACTTGTATTTAAAGCTCTTAAATATATCAGTTTGATCTCTTCTATTTATATATAAATAGAAGATTTAAATTTTTCTTATCAATTTCATGAATATTGTAAACAAAAAACGGTTCGTTTAACGTTCCGTTATTTTGATTCTTCTTCCAAGAAGAATCAAAATACTTCATTTCCAGTGCGTTGATATTTTTTTAACACTGATTTATTATACCTCACAGAAATTCTTCCACAGTCGTTGTTTTCTAGTCACTGTTAATCTTTTACGGTAAAACTCTTGATGTATTGTAAGTATCATAACTTGTTTAGGGTTCTATGGAATTTGTTAATATAATTTAGGGAGTTAAAATGGAAACTATGATTTCGTATTTCCTTGTACCCTAAGATGAAATGCATGCATTTAAAACCGTTATATTGTTATATTATTATAATATAATGGCGAGACCATTATAAACGTGCTCAACTGCCTCGGTTAAAGATTTCCGTCAGACAGAAGAGAGTCTGTGTATTTCAATTTTTTCAGGGTAACATTCTTTATTATAAAGTCCTGAGGTTTAACTCGTTGAATCACATAATTTATAGAATTAGGCGTTACTTTGCGGAGATCCATAATACAAAAGTAATAATAAAATTATTTTGCTATAATCCGCGATACAGTAAATAGAAAATATATATAGTGTTTAATGTATAGTGGACTATCAGTATTTTCATACCCGATACGTACAGGATTCTTAAAAACACATGCACAAACCTCCACCACTTCCACCACAATACACAAGCACAAAATCGCAAAGCTTTGCGATTTTGTCGTGGAGTTCTTGTTATTCTGTATCAACAATAATAAAGCGCCATCTACCACGGAGTAATACTGTATGCGTATCAAATAAATAAAGTTCAGTTCTTGTCTGTGACTCAAGCGTTTGATTACTTAGAGGTTATGCGCCCAGTGATTTGTAATATTTTCTCGCAATTTCCTTGGAAATAAACTTTGCAGATTGAGATAATTAACGCTGTAACTGTGAAAATGACGACAAACTATCTTGTCAGTGTGCCTAAATTGAAAGGGCGGGAAAATTACAGTGAGTGGGCTTTCGCGGCTGAGAATTTCTTAGTGTTGGAGGGAATGTCCGATTGCATCAAGTCGGAGACTCTACCAGCAGAAATAGGACCAGCAGGTGATGCGAAAACCCGAGCCAAGCTGATACTAACAATAGATTCGTCGCTGTACGTACATATTAAAAATGTACAAACGACACATGAACTGTGGAAAAAATTAAAGAACCTATTTGATGACTCAGGATTCACGAGGAGAATCAGTTTACTGAGGAGTTTAATTTCCATCCGACTTGAAAATAGCGTTTCGATGACTTCGTACGTGACACAAATCATCGAAACAAGCCAAAAATTGAGTGGTACGGGTTTCAACATCAATGATGAGTGGGTCGCATCGCTTTTGTTAGCGGGATTAACAGAAAAATATTCCCCTATGATAATGGCGATTGAGCATTGTGGCATACCAATGACAGCAGACGCCATTAAAACCAAGTTGTTGGACATGGAAGAAAGCGGAAACGACGGTGACAATAGCGCTTCCAGTGGCGCGTTTGCGAGTTTCAAGAAGAATCGGAATGTTGGTAGCACTGCGACCAAAGACAACACACAGATGTCAAAGTTAAAACCAAAAGTGATAACATGTTACAAATGTAAACAAACAGGACATTACCGCAACCAGTGTACTTTTTCAAACGAAAATTTGTCGAGTACGAATGAACGTACAAGCAGTAATGCGTTTAGCGCTGTGTTTCTGAATGGTGAATTTTGCAAAAGAGATTGGTACATTGACTCCGGGGCGAGCATTCATCTTACCGCGAAAGAGGAATGGTTGTCAAATGTGTCTCGAGATCATAAGATCAAGGAAATTGTCGTGGCAAACAAAGATAAAGTACCTGTACTATGTACTGAAGATGTGCAGATTACGACAAAGACGCATGCCTGTGAATACGATATTAACGTAGAAGGTGTATTATGCGTGCCGAAGTTGACTACAAATCTGTTGTCTGTTAGTCAACTTATATCAAAAGGAAACAGAGTTTCATTTAATGATGATGGTTGTCAGATTTTCAACCAAAGAGGAGTACTGGTGGCTACAGCGAGTCTGTTGAATGGGGTGTATAAACTGAACATTCCTGAGGATTGTTCATCAGCTGTAGTGATGGTATCCAGTGAAGTTTGGCATAGACGTTTAGGTCATGTCAACAGTCAGTATTTGAACAAGATGCAAGATGCTGTTCAAGGATTGACACTCGATAGTAAGACTGATGTATCAAAGTCATCATGTGTTGCATGCTGTGAGGGCAAGCAGAGTCGCTTACCATTTCCAAAAGAAGGTAGCAGAAGTACAGAGTTATTACACAAGGTGCACACAGATCTCTGTGGACCAATGGAAAACCAGTCAATAGGTGGTTCTCGATACTTTATGCTGTTCATAGATGATTTTAGTCGTATGACATACATTTACTTTTTAAAAACGAAAGATGAGGCATTGAAATGCTTTCAACACTATAAAGCAGAAGTAGAGAATCAACTTAATTGCAAAATAAAGATCTTGAGAAGCGACAACGGGACAGAATTCTGCAATAGCAGATTTGATGATTTTTTGACATCACATGGGATAGTACATCACAAAACAAACTCATACACGCCTGAGCAGAACGGTCTCTCAGAACGATTTAACCGGACTGTCGTTGAGAAAGCCAAATGTTTACTGTTTGATGCAGATCTCGAAAAAAGGTTTTGGGCAGAGGCAGCACATACTGCAGTGTACTTGCAGAACAGGACTGTGAGCACATCATTAAATTATAAAACTCCTTTTGAAATATGGACGGGGAGAAAGCCAGATGTAAGTCACTTACGTATTTTCGGTAGTAAAGTCATGGTGCATGTGCCAAAACAAAAGAGATTAAAGTGGGACAGGAAGTCTGAAAAATGTATCCTTGTAGGCTATTCCAATGATGTCAAAGGTTACAGAATTTACAACCCAAAGTCTAATGTCATCACTACCAGTCGAGACGTTATAGTATTGGAGCAGGTAGAGAGAAAGAAGTTTCTAGAGGTACAGAAAAATTGTTTAGATGAGGTGAATATGGTTCCAGTGGGGGAAGAAGATGTGACTCTCCAGGAAGATTCTCTTGAACAATCAGAGAGCCTAAACATAGATGACAGCAGTGAGCTGTATGTACCTTGTGAAAGTGGAACATCAGATAGATCTGGGTCTGATACAACTGACAGTGAAGACTCCATTATACTGAATAATGTCAACATGACAAGTGGTCCTAGGCGTAGACAACAGCCAGACAAATATGGTTATGCAAGTGCTTGTATAGAGGATGACAACATGTTCATGGGTGAGATATCATTGCAAGAAGCCTTAGAAGGTCCTGAGAAAGCACAGTGGTTAGCAGCCGTGCAAGATGAGTTACTGTCATTCGAGAAAAGTAGTGCATGGGAACTCGTAGATGTTCCAAAAGAAGGTACTATAGTGCAGTGCAAGTGGATTTTGCGAAAAAAATACGATAGTGAAAACAATGTGCGGTACCGTGCTCGTCTAGTCGCAAAGGGCTTCACGCAAAGGCATGGTGTGGACTATACAGAAACATTTTCGCCTGTAGTAAGGCATACAACTCTGAGACTATTATTCGCATTGTCTGTTAAATTAGGTTTAGATGTTACCCATTTAGATGTCAAGACTGCGTTCTTGAATGGTGACTTAGAAGAAATCATTTATATGAAAATACCAGAATGTTATAACAGTAATAGTTTAGACTGTAAAGTATTGAAACTAAAAAAGGCCATTTATGGACTTAAGCAGGCCTCTAGAGCCTGGAATAAAAAGGTTGATGATTGCTTACTCAGTAATGGCTACAAAAGGTCAAAAATAGAGCCATGTATGTATATAAAAGATATCAATAAATGTAAGACCATTGTAACAGTCTATGTCGATGATTTCTTTATATTTTCCAATGATAAAATTGAAACTGAGAATTTGAAACAAATTTTGTCTATTAAGTTTAGCATTAAGGATTTAGGCCAAGTTAAACAATGTCTTGGAATGAATGTAACTTTCAATAAAGAAAAGGGATATGTAACTTTGAGTCAGGAAACTTATATTGATCAACTTTTGAGTAAATTTCAATTAAGTGATTGTAAGACTGTTGATACTCCTATGGAGGTCAAATTAAATGTAAATAAAGGTCAAGTAGGTATAAATAGTCATGTGCCTTATCAACAACTAATTGGCAGTTTGATGTACTTGTCAGTTCTAACTAGGCCAGACATTAGTTACTCTATTAGTTTCTTAAGTCAATTTAATAATTGTCACACAAAGGAGCATTGGGAATATGCAAAGAGGGTATTAAAATATCTAAAACGAACTAAATGTTATGGAATAAAATATTGTAAAGAAGGCAATTCGGAAATAATAAGCTATGTAGATACCGATTGGGCCTCTAATTCTGTAGATAGGAGATCATATACTGGTATGTGTTTTTTGTTATCTGATGGTGTTATCTCATGGGAATGTAGAAAACAGAAATGTATAGCCCTCTCTAGCACGGAATCAGAGTATGTTGGTCTGTCTGAGGCATGTAGGGAAATATTGTACTTGAGAAGTCTGCAATATGAAGTAACTAATAAAATGTACACTTTTAGCCTGTTCAATGATAACCAAGGTGCACAAAAGCTTTGTGCAAACCCGGTCTTTCACAAACGTACAAAACATATTGATATCAAATACCATTTTTGCCGTGATCTAGTAAAAGATAAAATTGTAAAGGTTATGTATCTGTCTACAGCTAATATGCCAGCTGACATTTTCACTAAAAGTCTATGTTCAGCAAAACATAAGAAACTCATGTCGCTTCTTGGCATAGTAGTTTGTGATGTGTAGAATAATTTATTTTATTGTGATAAGTGGGGGTGTTATTCTGTATCAACAATAATAAAGCGCCATCTACCACGGAGTAATACTGTATGCGTATCAAATAAATAAAGTTCAGTTCTTGTCTGTGACTCAAGCGTTTGATTACTTAGAGTTCTGTCTCCTGATGATGCTTCGGTTGCGGGGCGAAACGATTGTTGAGTTTGTGATAGTGAACCTGTGTAGTGCTTGTGTATTGTGGTGGAAGTGGTGGAGGTTTGTGCATGTGTTTTTACGAATCCTGCACGTATCGGGTATGAAAATACTGATAGTCCACTATACATTAAACACTATATATATTTTCTATTTACTGTATCGCGGATTATAGCAAAATAAATTTATTATTACTTTTGTCATTGAATTACATTAAGGTCGGAACTTTAATTTATAGCTAAAACCACACAAACTAATGGTAAAATATGTCAGTAACAGTTTTATTTTGGGTTAAAGAAATTGGATTTTCCAGACGCAATTGTACTTACATAGTATTATAATTTTAGTAGCAAAATGAAACTTTATAACCAATACTATACCGAGTTCAACTTCAATGTCTTATTCAGCTGTGAATATCTTCTAAGACGTAATATTTTTAATACTGAATTTTTAAGACTTTCTTACTTTAAACTTTTTTTTAATGAAAATTTGTTACGTGACTGCTAAGTCACGTAAAATAATATAACATATACTAAGCTTACCACATCTTAGAGCATTAAAAAGGTGAAGCAAGATCTTGCTCACAAGGCAAGTAATGTTGAGGAGGTATTTCATAAAAATATTTCTTTATCTATAAAACAAAGCCCCCGAAACCTGTCTGTCTGTATGTAATCGATTTTCTCAAAATCTACTCAATAGATTGTACGGTTCTACTAAAAGACGGTGCAATTCTTGAAGAGGGTTCACGTTAACAGTACATTGTTCTTGGCAGCTAATTTTTATGGGACTTTCATTGTAAGATAGAAGAAGTTGTGCAGCCACATATAGTCTATATATACTTTTATTCTAGAATGCCTGTGGAAGAGATTTACGCGGGAAGACTTTGTGACACACTGATCTTCACGCGGACGACGCCGCGGGTACAGCCGGCTTATTAACTAGCATGATATAATTATCCCTTTTAACTTGAAAAATACCAAATATTTGACATTTAATCAACACAACTAAATTATAACAAAACTTTATAAAATTTATAGAATATACCTAATGGTGTCGAGTTTTCTGATATTCGCTGACATCAGTAGTTACACGTGACTACATAAATCTATTAAATGGATTACGAAAGCTAATCCGATAATACAAGTTATAATACCGTACAAATGCGGCTTGTCCAGTAATCTTCTTAAAACTTTAACATATCAAAAGGATTTAATCCTTTCATTTTGTAAATCAAGGACTATCATTCCAGCTGGGGATAAACTTTAGATAAAATATTACAAAATATAAATATAACGAGTAACGGAAGAAAGACGTCGCTTCTTGGAAGAACCACAACTCAACAATTTGTAAAAAAAAACGTTCATTGTCGTAATTACCAACACATCACATTTCTCAGTTTCTTATACAACATCAACAGTTCCTTTCTATAGCATAAAGTTTATCACACTGTCAGTTTTCCCCTTTTTTCACAAAAAAATAAGAATGCATTTTTTTCTATTTAGTAAAATTAAAAAGCGACTTATACTTTTTGAATCCGTCATGCCGGTAGTCAAGCACAATTTAAAAATTAATATGATAAAAATTTTTAGCTTCGAAAATGCACAATTTATACTAACTTGGCTTTATTAATAGTTCACCAGATATAAAGTCGTAGTTCGAGAAGTAATATTCTTACTTTTTATACAAGTTAAAAGTTTTTTATCTGAATGCAGAACACATTCTCCTGAAATTTGTGGAATAATTTGTAAGAAAAGTTTAAAGAAAACTGGTCTTTATATTATCTCCTTCAATGAAATTAGCATTCGTTAGTATAAAAGAGCTAAAATTGTCTGGTTAGTTTTATATCTTATAAGTAAGTGTGCTTGATTTATATGAACTTGTAACTATTACACAAGGCAAAATTTTTAAAAGAATAGTTATACTGTGAAAGTAAATAAATACATCTTATTAAGACTATACTGTAGTCAAATGTATAATATAAAACTGTAAATGTATAATCACGACTGGCCCGTTGGCGCAGTGGGTAGTGCTACCCCTACCTTAAGCTCCACGGGTCGCGGGCTCGATTCCCGCCGACGACCAACATTTTCTATAAACAATTTGTTGGTTCTTCGAGCCTGGGTGTATATTTGTAATTAAGTATGTATTTAAAATCGTATATGTAGTATATTTACCAGTTGTCCTTCACCCATAACACAAGAATTAAGTTAATTACTTTCGGGACGGACGACCGTGTGTTTAAGTGTCCCATAAAATAAATAAATAAATAAATAAAAACAAAAAACAACTTAGATTCACTAAGTGACTAACGCGAATTTATATATATAAAACTCGTCATTTTTTAGTATTTTGTAAATATTTCGTTAAAGATAAATTCAGTAATTTTTATTTAACTAATTTTTTACTTATTTTATAAAAATTAAAAAACAAAATACGCAACCTTACCATAAGGTAAGATGGACGTCCAAAGCAAACACGCCATCGATAAAAAATATTGGTTCTAGTCCGGTGTTGAGGGATAGATTTCCATTACAATTTGATATTTTCTTGTGAAGTTATACCATTATAGCAATCCTCCAAAATTCTTTATAATTTGCACAGACCCTGAAGAATTTCATTTCAGAAATAAATCACAGATGGTGATTTACTTTTTGATATGTAACCATCACCAGTAATAATTTATTAGAAAGTATGATAACACCTAATACTTTTTGATATTTGCGTACCAATATTCTTTCACTATAAATTGCCTCAATTCGTAGGTTGGATGATCTCAGTCAAACGGATAAGGCATGTTTTGTACACTTTTACTTTTAACCTACTGTGTGCGGATACATTTTGCAGCGGAGCGAACGTTATGCGCGTAAATTTAGAGTCATTTGATTACCTAAATTATTTATTTTTGACCAGAAGCAAACCATATTTGTTACGTTACCCGTACTAGTACGTACTAGTAACCCGTACTAGTACGTGACCCACACTTAAGTATCATTCGTCAGAACACGTACTAGTACGTGTCCCGCGCTCAAGAATCAATCGTCAGAAAACCGACTTGTACGTTTTTTTGTGTGTCAATAATGTACATAAGTGATAATAAAATAATCATATTCTCAAACTTACTTTAAAAAATCGTCCACACCATTTTAAATTTATATCACTGCACTCTACCTCAACAGTAAATAGCCTAATCAAATGCTTGAATTAAGCTGACAAGAGTTAGAGCGACAAGTGGATTTGTGAAGATTCATTGTATTCAGTGCTCAACTAGCCTAGCAGTTTATTTAATGCCGGATTTAGAACGTTAATTTTGGAACTATACAGGTTTAAGAATGATTAATATACCTGTCTACTTGACAGTTTTCCTGAACTGTAAATTTGTAAAATTTGAGCTAGTAAATTTAATTAACTAGCAACAATGAATAGAACCACTTAGACATAGGCGCAATACAATTTGTGGTAGATGTAATTTTTTGGTAATACAATGAAAACCAAATATTATACATTCTTTCATGTATTCCATATTTTATAAATCAGACGACACAGAGACCGGGTATGGATGAAACGAGCACAAGACCGCCGATAGAGGTAAGTGAGGAACAAAGGCTACGTCTAGAAGTGTACCAAGAAAATGCCACCAAGATGATGATGATGAATAAATTGCTATCAGATAAGTGCTCATCCTGTGCCGCAATTTCATATAATATATTAATATGGTTGGAAAAGCATATTGCATGAGCTTGCATCAATAACCAGTTCATTTATTTTATTGACCATACAGAGTTCCAGAGTACTGGAGTTTTTCTAGTGATCCAAGATAACTGAGTAACCAACAGTATAACTTATATATTGGTAAGTATTAATGCTGGCTTATTTTGACGGTTTCAACGTTAATGTCTAGCCGCAAGCCACGTCGTTCCAAATTGTTCCAATAACAGAGTTTAAGCAAACTTTGTTGAAGAACTTGGCATGTTCCTGTGATTAAATCGGTTTTTGATTGCTGGAAAACGGATTCCGATTTACCGAAACTGCCGCTTTGTCGTTAGAAGTAAGCGGTACCATAAAGATAGAAAACAACCAAAATTTTGACTCTTAGTTTTGACAATTATAGAGTAACGGCGTTTGATTAGCCCACTGTTAGGCATAGACCTTGTCTGTCCGGAGAGAAGAAATAGAGCTAAAACCCACCACGTTGCTCCAATACGAGTTGATAGGTTACACATATCCCCAGAATTTTCTAGATATATTTAGGCTTCCTCACGATGTTTTCCCTCAACGAAGGCGTGAGTTAACATGGCAAAAATTAATTAGACAAGTTTTAATAGAAAAACCATCGGTGACGGGGTTTGAACCCGTGACTCGACATGAAAATGATTTTTTCCATTATTTAATTTTAATCTTACATAATAATAATATACAACCGGTACAGTAAACAAGGCTAAAGCTTCGCATTAATTATGAAATAAATTAAAAATGGTCAAGAAATCTACAGACAAATTACCGAGTTCATTTGAACTGCATATCACGTGCAAAGTGCACTATGCAATTCACTTATCTGTTTCAGCGTTAAGGACCCTAGAATAAAGAGTAGTACTAGAACGTGAGATGGGCATTTACTATGTAGGTACAGCGTGTACCTAATGGCTATATCTTACTCGAAACAGTACAATTTCATTTACTTTGGTTCCATATACCTTGTATTTATAAAGTAAGTAGTCAGTTCAGAGTAGTTAATAGTTCCATACAAATTCAAATTCAAAATATTCTTTATTCAAGTAAACTTGTAAACAAGTGCTTTTGAATCGTCAACATCTACTGCTGGTTCGGAAAGCTGTTCCTACCGAGAAGAGCCGGCAAGAAACTCGGCGGTTGCTCTTTTTAAAATATAAATCTTATTACTAGTTACATATAGTTATTAATGTCTTGTACAGGGTTGAACAGAACCTATATCCACGCATTCTTATCGTCAAGGTAATCTTCAATAGTATAATAGGCTTTCTGAATTAGCCTTTTTTTAATAGTATTTTTAAACTTCTGTAATGGTAAAGTTAAAGTAGATTGTGGAATTTTATTATAGAATCTTATACCCAAACCCACAAACGAATTACGAACTTTTGCAAGGCGCAAAGCAGGAACCGCAAGTTTATGTCGGTTCCTACTTTGTCTATTATATACATCGCCAATCCTTTTATAATTATTTATATTCATATGTACAAAAACTAAATTACTAAAAATATACTGTGAAGCCAATGTAAGAATACCTGTATCCTTGAACTTCTCTCGCAGGGAATCGCGTGAATTTAAATTGTAAGTGCCACGTATGGCTCTTTTTTGTAATACAAAAATTTTTTCAATGTCCGAGCATTTACCCCATAACAATATTCCGTAAGACATAATATTATACATATATATATATATATAATACATATTGAAGTTTCAATAATTTATATTCTTAAAGGTATATATATCTTCTTGATCTGCCGTGTTTAATATTTGAAAATAAGAATAGTCATTCAGTGCTCACAAATGGCACAGGCGACCTCGCAGATAAAAGTCACCAAAGTCAAGAGAATGATGCACTATGCAAAGACAGTATTATCCAAATATTAAGGTCTTAAACGTTAACACTTCCAAACAATCTATTAATCGCTAGTACGGTTTACTTAGGATCGTCAGAATTATTATTTACTCTAAGACATTTTATCAAAATTTAATCAAAATTAAAAATTTAATCTAAATGTACGTATGAACTTTGACATATACCTATGCATTTTGAATTCACCCAAAATATTTTTTAATTATTCCTGTTGCTACATTTTTGGCAACGTAAAAATATACGATTATTACAAGTATCACTAAATGTAACTAGTATTCACTAAATGGGACTAGTTATAAGAATTATTTGTTAAAAAGAGCAACCGCCGAGTTTCTTGCTGGTTCTTCTCAGTAGGAACAGCAACAGAACCAGCTACATGCTACATTTTTGGAAACGTAAAAATATACGATTATTACAAGTATCACTAAATGTAACTAGTATTCACGAAATGGCACTAGTTATAAGAATTATATGTTAAAAAGAGCAACCGTCGAGTTTCTTGCTGGTTCTTCTCAGTAGGAACAGCAACAGAACCAGCAGTAGAGTTAACGATTCAATAGCACTTCTTTACAAGTTTACTTCAATAAATAATATTTTGAATTTGAATTTTGAATTGAATATCTTGGTATCATGTGGAATGACCACCATTGATAAACGAAGATCATCATCCTCATACCCTTATCCTGCCCTAAGTGATGTCGGCACAACATGTTAAAAACATGTTGTCACATGATTTGGCTGCGTATTTCAGGACCGGCCACGTGCCTGACGTCAACTTACCTTAGTCGTATTTTACGACCCCTCGGTAAGAAAGAGTGTGGTCTATTCTACTCGGTTGGACACCACACGGCGGGTCGACTTACCTTACTCGCCTTTTAGGACACCTCGGTAAGAAAGTGGGTGGTCTATTCTACTCGGCTAGACACCACACGGCGGGTCGACTTACCTTAGTCGCCTTTTACGACACCTCGGTTAGAAATGAGGGTGGTCTATTCTACTCAACCGGATACCACACGGTGGATCAACTTACCTTAGTCACCTTTTACGACACCTCGGTAATAAATGAGGGTGGTCTACTCTACTCAGCCGGATATCCCACGGCGGGTCGACTTACCTTAGTCGCCTCTTACGACACCTCGGTAAGAAATGAGGGTGGTCTATTCTACTCAGCCGGATACCACACGACTTCATTGATAAACGAAGATCTCATATATAATATAATATATTTTTATCTAGAGATCCAAAGCACAACTAGAAATTAAAATCCGAGATTGTATAATACATTTCATTTCGTATTTACCATATTCATATCACTATTGGTTTTTAATTCTGTAGTAAGATTTCATATTTACTGGTTTATCGTGAAAACTGTTAATATGTTAAGGTCGTTAAAAGGGTGAAAATGAGTTTATACGACAATTACCTATCCATTTAAAATGTTTGTACCGCAACGTTTTCATATGAGCCGTAAACATTTATAGGTGCTCATTATTTTGTATAGTGCCACCAATTTTCGTAAATGAAAATTTTCAGCGTGACATGTTTGCAAAATTCTATGTGCATTACACTAGTATGCTAATAAACTAGATTATTGAAGTTCATGAGGACACGTCAATTTAAATGCTCTTTTTCCACTCTTCGTCGCAAGAACAATTTAACAGAAATCTACGAATGTAATTTTTATAGAATAGAATAGAATAGAATAGATCGATATCGATCATTACATACTTATGTCACATATGAATAATAATAAATAAAGTACATAAAAAACGACTACCTGTAATAAACTATATACGTCACGTCCAATTAGCAGCTTTTAAAGAGGCATTTCACGAAAAGACTTCATTAAAAATAAACACCGATTATTTCTTCCGTAGATCGTTTGATCGGGTACCTAAATGTTGTTGCTTTTAGTGAATATTTTTATTTCGTGATCTTAATCTATATATAGTACCCGGCATTAAAAATACACATCAATGTTTGAAACGAAACAGCCAGCTAGTTCGGTTTCGTAGAGCGCTGTCACTGTCACTCAGGTAGTAAGTGACATTTCACATGGGTTCGTCAGTCTGTGCAACAGAGTCAAAGCTCTATGAAGAAGAATCTAGCTGATTTTCTCTCTCTAAGTCTCGATGTGCATTATTTGTTGCCCCAAAAGCTGTGTATTTGATTGATTTTCACAAAATCTGAACGGATTTTTGTACGGTTTTAACTAAAAGGTAACGCAATTCTTCCGGAAGGTTTAGTTTAATAGTACATTATCGTTTTATGTAAATTATGTTGAAAGGGTGGCGTAGTACTATCAAATAAGTGATTTAATTTTGCTGTAATTTATTTCCGGCATTTAGCATCTATTCTATCAATTAGTTCAATATATGGTAATGAACATGTTTGAAGATAAAAATAGCTAATGTCTGTGAACGAAATTTAAATTTATACGATAACGCGCAAGGATTATACTAGAATTTAAATGAGATAAAGCAAGTTCGGCATACGGCTGAATCTTTCAACCTCATAAGCATAACAAGTTTATAACAATGTGAAACACTTTCAGCCTGAGCTGTTGATAGTCATATAGCTATTATACTCAAAGGGGACTCATAGGAAGGCCTTTAAGTGAGGGTGTCCCCACTAATAATGAGGGAACTTAAACTCATATCTTATCTTTGTCTAAACGTATATAAAAAAGAGAGACTTATAAAAATCTCATTTGCTTTCTCTTCACTGTCGATGGATACATTCTAGACTAGCTTTCCTACTCTAGTATAATAACTATATAATGATAGCAGATATAATTTGTTTTTTTTTCAATTCATTTCTTTCTACCAACTTGATTGGTAGAAAAATATGAATGATGTTTGAGTCACAACTTACCTGTGAATTTTCAATAAGCTCATTGATTTACAGTTAATCAATCTAACACCTAATCTTGAAGTAGGTAACATTAAATTAAATATAAATGAATAAATAAATATATGGGACACTTACATACACGGTTGTCCACCCCTAAAGTAAATAACTTAATACTTGTGTTATGAGTGACGGACAACTGGTAAATATACTATATATATTATTTTAAATATATACTTAAATACATATACACAAAGGCAAAAAAAAAACAAAAAATTGTGGGTTCGATTCCCGCTGTGGGGCAACATTTTCTATAAAAAATTTGTTGGTCCTTCGAGCCTGGGTTTATATTTGTATTTAAGTATGTATTTAAAATTATATATGTAGTATCTACCAGTTGTTCGTCACACATAACACAAGTATTAAGTTACTTACTTTGGGGACGGCAACCGTCTGTGAGAATGTCCCATATTATTAATAATCTTCGATAATTCACAGTGTTATTAGCGTTCCAAAAATAGATTAAAACAATATCGAAACTTTTGATAAAAACTTAAACAAGAAGAAAAATTGATCCAAAGAGAAAAATATTTTTCCTTAGTGTGAATAACGGTTATCGCAACTTTATTAGTAAAGTAACAGCCTGTTACTATGCCCACTGCTGGGCTAAGGCCTCCTCTCTCCGTTTTTGGAGAGAAGGATTGGAGCTAAGACCTACCACACTGCTCCAATGCGGATTGGTAGGTTACACATATCCCTAGAATTCTCTAGAGATATGCAGGTTTCCTCACGATGTTTTCCTTCACCGAAAAGCGTGTGATAAATTGCAATTATCAATTAGACACATAAGTTTTTAATAGAAAAACTCATTGGTGCCTGCCCGGGGTTTGAACCTATGTCGTCTCCAGAGAGTCGCACGGTCTCACCGCTAGGCTATCACAGCTTATAAAGTAGCGGCCTGTTAATATCCCACTGCTGGGAATAGGCCTCCTCTCTCCGTTTCTGGAGAGAAGGGTTGGAGCTAAGACCTACCACGCTGCTCCAATGCGGATTGGTAGGTTACACATATCAACAGAATTCTCTAGTGATATGCAGGTTTCCTCACGATGTTTTCCTTCACCGAAAAGCGTGTGATAAATTGCAATTATGAATTAGACACATGAGTTTTAATAGAAAAACTCATTGGTGCCTGCCCGGGTTTGAACCTATGTTCGTCTCTAGAGAGTCGCACGGTCTCACCATTGGGCTATCACAGCTTGTACTTTATTAGTAAACCAACTCAATTTGTGAAAAATGGAATGTTCAATACTCAATATCAACACACAATGCTACGACTTATATTTCGGACGCCAGAGGCTCCCTCCATAACCCTGAATGATGACCGCCGATTTGTAAAGACCCTGGCCCGGGACGTTACGGCCTCTTTTCAGTTTTTATTCCCCTTATGATGTTTCATTTTATGATTGTCGGCGATATTAGGTCGGTACGTGATGCTATGAATTATGTTTGATATTTAGGGAGTGATCCTTCTTTCTTCATTTTCCTTTGTCATTGGGATCAAAAGTACAATACTTTTTGTTATTAAATTGATACATCTTTGTGATGTAAAATAAAGCTCCCTATAAATATGGAACAATTTAGACTTAAACAAGAAAAATAACAAGCATAATCCATCATAGTCTATTTTTAACATCAGAAGTCGTGATCTTCATGACCTTCGGTGCACGTTTTTATAAGATTTGGCATGGGGAAAAATAGCAAAATATAGTATAATTTATAGAATTAAAGTAACGCCTTACTTTGCGGAGATCCATAATACAAAAGTAATAATAAAATTATTTTGCTATAATCCGCGATACAGTTTTGATATTGTATCGCGGATTATAGCAAAATAATTTTATTATTACTTTTGTAGCAAAATATAGAATAGAAATAGGAAAATAGCTCTTCGGCTACTACAAGGTTTTAGGATTACTTTTTGAAGCAGTAATTTAATCTACTTGTCACAAACAGAATTAAATAATGAAATTATAACTTATACTTATATTATAATTATAAAACACCGAGTCTTTGGTTGATTGTTGTAAATAGAACACTGGTAAATGTATATCATTACTGTTGCACTAAATAGAGCCTATAAGATTCAGGAAAGCTGTAACTTAAACAAACATTAAATATTTTCTATGACGGAAATAGTGACTAGTTAGATAGATAAACACTTTATTGCACATAATAATACGTATAAAAAGTCGAAAGTATCGCTAAAAGCGATACTTTCCAGGCAGACCTTAGGGTAGAGGACTTATTAAAAAATCATCGGTGGGGATGTACAAAATAACTAATTACTATTACTGACTCTTACTTAAGCAGTGTGAAATTACTTAGACGATGCACAAGTAAAAAAAATATTTGAATATAGTATATTTTGTTTTAAAGAATACATGCCTTGCTAAATCACGTCAGTTTACTTGTAAATATATGACCGAAGCGATCTGGAGGCAAGCTTTTAAGCGTATTTGTTCGATGTATCAACCGAGAGCCAATGTCATGAATCGCGTTAGAACATTATGTGCTCAGAGTACTTGGAGCGCCATAAATCTGTTGTGCCAGTGAAGAAAATTGTGCGCCATAAATCAACGTGTTAGCACTACACATCCCGTAGCAGAGAGAGCATTTGTCTACTCATGAATCCTCTAATCAAATTTCTTTTGAACTTAATCTATGTTTCGAAAAAATAATATTAATTTATGGTGACTTAGATTTAAATAAAATATAATTAACTAGATTTTACCCGCGACTTCGTCTGCGTGTAACTTAGTCCTGTATAAAATATTAGCTTCACTCACTCTCCAACCCTGCAAATATCTCCGGATTTTATAGCCTATATGTTACCCCGGTATATAAGCATGAATTGCGCCAAATTTCATCGACATTGGTTCAGAGAATTTCGAATTTATGATATAACTAAGGATTAAAATACAATTACTTACAAACAATTAGTGCTTAGCAACAGCTTACAATTAGCTTCATTTCACAATTTATTTTAAATCTTTTCTGTATCAATTAGATTTTATATACGTATTGGCTTATATTCTAGCTTTAAAGCAATAATTGCATTGTATTGTCACTTTATGGCAATAATTTAAATAGTCTTCTTTTCAACCCAACTATTTTACTCAACTAAAAATGTTTCTTCTTCTTCGTCTTCGTGCCTCTCCGACTAGCGAAGGTTAGCCGTCAGAGCTTTAAATGCTTCCTATCTCTCGCGAGGCTAAAAAGCTGGGCAGCGCGACTCCAGTCCATTTCCGTATGTTGCGCAACCAATATTTTCTATTGCGGCCGATACGTCTTTTGCCTGCAACTTTGCCCATCATAAGTTGCAGGAGTCCATACTGTTCGTATCTAAGTACATGCCCCAGGTATGCAACTTTCTTCTTTTTGATGTTTGTCCATAGTTCGCGCTTACATGACATACGCCGCAAGACCTCTTCATTTGTTACATTTTCGGTCCATTTAATTTTAAGCATGCGTCGATAGGCCCACATCTCAAATGCTTCTATACGCCTCTTCTAAAATGTTCCTATATATGAGGTATATCAGCTTCAATAATTTTTAACAAAGCAAAAGATACTATGACAAAGTTATATAGATATTAGTGATAATGTCTAGAAAACTAGCCGATTTCAGACATTCAAGCGTCAATATTTTTTTATGAATACAATAACGAAAAATAACCATTCATACAATAGCCCGGGATGGTGCTAAAAATTCAATTCCTTATTGCTTAGATGTCGGGGTACAATATGTATTTTATAGGATATTTTTTATAGTATTACAGATTGCATCGTACATATTTGTTTGGTAAATTTTTTTACACTATCTGCTATCTAATACATTTTGATTATATATGTGACATGCAAATATGGTATATAATTACAGCTAGAAGAAGTATGTAGCGGTAGGATCAGCAGTTTATTAAAATACAGCAAATGTACGATGATTATTGATATTATAAATAAATAAATATATGGGGCACTGTCGTGGGTTTGTCGTGGAGCCTATCCTCCTGATGATGCTTCGGTTTCGGGGCGAAACGATCGTCGAGATTGTGGTGGTGGGTGTGTGTGCTGCTTTTGTGTGCGTTGTTGCTGGTGAATTGCGCCTTGGGGTGCATGTGGTGGCTTGTCCTGCATGTATAAGGTGCGTAGATTTTGCCTGCTTCATACACATTGGCTTTGCATGCATTCGCTTAACCCGTGCGGATTATAGCAATGTAGTTAGTTCTGTTATATTGTTTGTAATATGGAATTCCGCAAACGCCTGCTTCTATAAATCATAGGTTAGATAAATAAGCTTCAATGGTACAAAATTTATCCAAAGTTGGTCCAGCAGATGAACTATAAAACCGTAACAGAGACACAGAAAAACAAACATACAAAGAGATTGACAGAGATATTATGATTAATTTTATATTTTCGTAGACTTTAAGGTTTCTTTAGTAATACGATTAACGATTTAAATTCTGGTTGGCTGAGAGAGAATCCAATTCCGGAACAACCAGCCTTTGGACAGTTATTATGTTGTTTTTACGTATCCCGCATGTGAAATTCAAATAATTCTAACATGAGTCGATCTTTCATACCATTACACATATTTTTACACGTTATTTTGGTTTTACGATTATAAAAAATTTTTATCGAGTCATTTTGATCAAAACATTAAGAAAGTTGCTAAAGTTATGTACCAAATTACTCGAACAAGTAAGTCGAAGTCAATATTGGATTTTCATAGTCACTGGACTTCGGTATATACAAACTCGTTGTTCAGAACTAAAACTGGATAAATATTAAATTACCCTCAACTACAACTAAGTATATTCGGTACAAAATTATTTCATCGCAGAACTTTGTCAGAGTTCTCTTGTATTCAAATTATGTGTGCAAATTTTATTAATTTCCCCCTAGTTCCACTTTGTTCTGCAGCTTTTAATAGTGTTGTGGACCTAAGTACTTGAAAAGCAGCTTAAATTTGTTTATAGAGCTTCAATGAATGTTAGACCAGTCAAATTGCTTCGCGCGAATTTTCACTTAAGTTAAATAGTTTTAATTGCGACTACAAAGTGCCTACTAAACTATCAAACTTTAGCTTCACACTTAAAGTAAAATAGGCTTAAATTTAAAAGTTATATGCAAACACATTTAATTTAATGTTAATGAATACAAAAAATGCATGTGTGTTTAAGTTTTAGGGCGTTAGTTTAAAGATTTTAACAAAACTATCTTCACAGTTGCCAGTAGTAATTGTATATCTTTATTATTATAAATTCAAAAAAAGATTAAAAACTAATGTGATACACTAGGCCAAAATATTCACTTGACTGCTACGTTTTTTTTAAAAGTTTGTTATGTTATCCAAAATTCTAGAGATAATGCCAACCAAATTCATACTAATATAATAAATGCAAAAGTTGGTCTGTCTGTGTATCATGGCTAATACGCTGAACCAATATTGATGAAATTTGGCACAATCTAAGCTTTTATACCAGGATAACTAACATATAGGATCAAAAATCTCGTTTTTCTTTCGGCACAAAAAGCACATGTGATTGAGGGTACTTAAATCTTTTAACTGGCGCACACAAAGTCGCATGCACCACTAGTAAATTCACTTTATAGATAATTGTATGTACTTAACATTTAAAACGCAATTATCGTAGTAATTTCAATAAAGATAGCCGCTTCCAAACTTATTCGACATCCCAGAAGCTCCAATTATATCCTGTGGATCCGTTTATCCAATTAAAACAGTATTGACTGCAACTACGTGCTATTTGCTATCAATTAATATACAATTTTCATCTCTTTCGATAATGGTACTTAATATAAGAACTTCTCAAAATAATTAAAAGACACGCTACATTGAATGTTATATGAATTGTTCCGTGTTTTATAGAAACGAATAAAGAGTCATCATCATCGTCATCATCGGGGTCAGCACAACATGTTACAAACATGTTGTCACATGATTTGGCTACGTATTTTACGACCGGCTGCCTGCCTGACGTCAACTTACCTTAGTCGTATTTTACGACCCCTCGGTAAGAAAGAGGGTGGTCTATTCTACTCACCCGGATACTACACGGTGGGTCAACTCACCTTAGTCGTATTTTTACGACACATCGGTAAGAAATAAGGGTGGTCTATTCTATTCAGCCGGATATCACACGGCGGGTCGACTTACCTTAGTCGCCTCTTACGACACCTCGGTAAGAAAAGAGGGTGGTCTATTCTATTCAGCCGGATACCACACGGCATAGAAACGAATAAAGAGTATAAATAAAATTACATTATTCTGTACGCCTCATCAAGACAAGCACAAAATGTCTCTTTTGAATCGAGGAATTCACTGTTGGAGGTAGGTAAGGCTCTTCAAGGGATTTCCTCGTCACATGATCTTGTGCTGCTTGAATCCAGCGTCTTATGTACCTTTTCCGAAATGATCTGTCTAAATAGGTATATAGTATCCGGCATTAAATAATGCACATCGATGTTTAGAACGAAACAGTCGGCCAGTTCGGTTTCGCAGAGCGCTGTCACTGTCACTCAGTTAGTATGTGACGTTTTACACGGGTCAGTCTGTGCGACAGAGATGCTCTATGAAGCAGAATCTAGCCGATTTCTCTCTGTAAGCCTCGATGTGCATTATTTATTGCCGCGTACTATACTAACCGAGCGTTTTTCAGGATGAGGTCAAAAATAAAAACCCAAAGGACATAATGTCGTAAGCCGTTGGACTATGTCAGTCACTACTTCTTTTACAGATCTCTTAATAAGTGAAGTAATCATGCTGTGACACTCGACAAATCACTTTACATCACCCGCTGAGCTAATTAAAGCTTTAATATGAAAATATATACTCTATATTCCTGGCGTAAGAATATAGTAATTGGTTCGGCCTCAAAACTACTAAACGGATTTTAATGCGGTTTCCACTTATAAACAGAAAAAATCCAATTTATAAGAAATATAATGGCTATTTAGAAAAAATAGCCAATTTAATGAAGCGCCAAAAAATCCTTCTTTATAATTATTAGGGATCCATCATTTAATATCAGAATCTATAACGGTACTAAAAAAAATGCAAAATTTAATAAAACAGCCTTGTGGAAAAATAAATTCCTTTATATTAAAGCAATATTTTCAAGGCAATGTGACGTCGCCTGATACACTGCATCTCCATAAATTAATCTCGTGTCTTGACGTGTTATAAAGAAACATTTTAAGCTTATTTTCCTCTCAACTTACCCTTTATGGCATAATTGATTTTCGCTGAGAAAATCTATGAGTAATTTATGATATTACGCGAAATATACGCCTCTGAAATCTTTTTCCGGGCTTTGTTTGCTGTATGGAGATTAATGGTAGATCCAAGTTACGCTCACATTATGTCACTGCTGTGACAATATACTATAGTGACTTACTATATGTGTACAAATACAAATAATACACTATCACATAATTTGTCTTGCATCTTTAATTATTTTAATATTTTTAATATTCTTATTATTTTTATTATCCTGCGTATCATCTAATATTTTATCTTAGTTTTAGTTTGAGTTTTGTATTTTTCTTTTACTTTTCTCTTTTAAGTTTAAATTTGTATGTATTTTGACTATCTTTTTATTTGTAACACTGTATATGAAGCATGTTGTGTTCTCCTATAATTGGGGGTATACTTAGCTCTTGTGTCAAATAATATTATTACTTCATTTTGTGTACCTCTGTTGGAGTCCCTAAATAAACAAATAAATAAATAACCGTAAGGATTTCTGGGCCGAAATGTAATAGGTTGAAAAAAGGCGGTATGTTTTGTGATTCAAAATATTAAAAAAATATCAAAATTGCAATCTTTGTGTTTGGCACTAATTAATAAGTTATCGATTAAAGTAAACGAATAGTTAACAAATCAAATTAAAAAAGCTTTTAGCAAAATTTCATGTCCCTATTGTTAACCGTTGAGCACTTCCCTCGTCTGGAGCCAATCCTGGCAGCAGCATCAAGTCATGCCTATCATAAACATATATTGTTATAGGGACTGGACCAATATATACTTTTTCAGCTCAATCGGACATCGGGAAGTAGGTCAAATTTAACTTACAAGATTTCACCTTCACAAACATTGCAAGTTGAATAAAGCTTTTAAAAATACAACAAAGATAGCGTTAATTAAATGGCTTATTGAAAATATAAATAATTATAAAGTTATCATATAAAATAATGTTAAACATACAGTTCAGTTCCCGCCGCGATAACACCGCGTAAAGAGCTCATGGATAAGAGCCTCGTATGGGCTTGAAACTAGTCGGGCTCATCCGATAAAATAAGACGTGAGTATAGCCGGTCTTTCAACATTAATAATGTTAATCAGTTAAATTTTGTATTTGTTAGATATTTTAAATATTAAAGAAATTTAAGTCTTGTGTAGAAATTGATGACCTCATTGTTTCGTTACTATTGAATTTACACTAATCTATGCTTTGTCGATACTGAAAATATCAAATAATATAGGCGTTACTTTGCGGAGATCCGTTATATAAAAGTCATAATAAAATTATTTTGCTATAATCCGCGATCTTTTGTATAAAATACCAGTAATACTTCTAAAATCAGCTTTTTAACATATACTCGTAGGAAGTTTATAAACTCACATTATGAAAATTTTGATAACTCTGCTTGTACATTTCCAAAATCAGCCAAATTTTGGGTAGTAGTTAAAAAGCAGCAAAAGAGCTATTAAATGGCTCTATTTACATCTTTTTATTTCTTGGTCCCAAAATTGTATGGAAGATTTTGAGAGTGGGAGGATTATGAGAATTGGATGTATGGAAGTTTTCTTTTCGTGAATCAGTATTTCAATAGGGAAACTGTATGAAATCCCTTCAGTAGTTTTTGAGTTTATCAAGAAAACAGACAAAAGCAACCAGGGGACTTTAATGTTGCATAATATGTATTCCTCTCGTCCAATCGAGGAAGGTCACATGCTAGAACAGTTTTTAGTGTTTTATTGATCTAGCGGCTCCCTGTGACCTTTAACCTTTATTTCTGTACCACGTACGGAGTTTTTACAATGCGGAATTGCCATCTTAAAATCTTGATGTCTCAACAGTACATCGCTTCTTCAAACTTTGTACCCCGCACATCGCAATTTCAGCTTCGCAGCCCACTCTCGATTTAAGTGTATCTATTATTATTAATAGGGGGGTATAATATGTTTCTGAAAGGACATTCTGTAAAAAAAGTAAAGTAAAGTAACTGTTAAACGGCATGTTACTGTCCCACTGCTGAGCATCCGTTTTTGGCGAGAATGCGGATTGGTAGGTTACACATATCCTTAGAATTCTCTAGAGATATCCAGGTTTCCTCACGATGTTTTCCTTTACCGAAAAGCTTGTGATAAATTGCAATGATCAGTTAGACACATAAGTTTTAGAAAAACTCATAAGTGCCTGTCCAGGGTTTGAACCCATGATCGTCTCTAGAGAGTCGCACGGTCTCACTGCTAGGCTACCACAGCTTTCTTTACATTCCGTATTCTTATTCAAATTTTTTTGCAACAACAAGTTGATTATTCTGCAAAGTTGTAAATAGAACACTTCAATCCCCAGTTACAATGGCGTTGCAAAGAAATGTCTCATAAAACACACATCGTAACTGGCGCCTACGAAACATTGGAATTGAATTTTTAGCACCCTCCGAGGGTATCTCATGAATGGTAACTTTTGGATATTGTGTTCATAAAATTTTAGTGATGTTTGAACAGGCTGTAACTGAATGTCTGTATTATGTAAACTATTTTAATAGAAAGCATCTTCTATTCTACTGTAATTAAAATAATGTCCTCGTAAATTGGTAATCAAAGGTGCATCTGCATTTATATTAAATGCTTTGTCCCATCAGAAAATAAAATCTTTTTTTATAAGTAAACACTATACTTATAAAAAAAGATTAATAAGATTATTAAGAGTAAAGAATCAAAATTGTTAGTCTAACCTTGCAACCAAAATTCAGATCGACTGCCAATGAATTATGACTTGCCTCCACGGAAAACTTGTAGATAAAAACTGTGTGAAATAAAATGCATACGACTATATTAATTTCCAAATTAATACAAATTTTACAACTTAATGAGAGTCCTTTACACGATAGAGATTTAAAACTGTTACCGAGACAAAATTAAAACTTTCGTAAGATATTAAAAAATTAATGATCAAAAATGAAATATTTTTTAATTAAAATTAATATGACATTCAATATTCCGTGAAAATCCATGGATTTATATAGTATACAAATGCTAATGTTTTGCCTATAATAAAAAATAATATACATAAATATTTTGCCTATAATAACTGCCGTGTGGTATCCGGCTGAATAGAATTGACCACCCTCATTTCTTACCGAGGTGTCGTAAAAGTCGACTAAGGTAAGTTGACGTGAGGCAAGCGGCCGGTCGTAAAATACGTAGCCAAATCATGTGACAACATGTTTGTAACATGTCGTGCCGACGATAAAGGCTGGAGAATGATGATGATTTTAAAATGGATGAACTATCTATACCTGAAGATGCTCAATTGTTTTAAAAATGTATCTCTATGATATTTGAGATGAACTAAAACATACTCGTATATCAAAGTATAAAATAAGCAAGAGTTCCAACAAAATTTGTTGCTTAATTTCAACCACGGTAGGTTACAGCAATGTTTCTTTTTAATCATCTGAATAACAGTAATAATACGAATGTAATTGGTTAATTAATGAAATATGGTGCCTATCTTCACAAAATGTGTACAGGATTTGTTACTCCAAAATATTAAATTCGGCTGTGTTGGTTCATTACGTTCATTAAGATCAGCACAAAATAAACCACCAAATACGCAACGTAATTTCACCGATTAGTTTTAACGATATTATATACATACATAAAGAAATAACATGTTTTTAGATTATTAAACTTAAAATTAGTATATATGATAATGTTACTTATGACTATTATAATAATCAAAATGAAAGACGTAAATGAACAAAAAGGTATAATATAATCTATCGTAATTAATTTAATTATTAATTTTAATTTCTTAGAGTTTCATTACTCCAGACCTGCACGCTCCTCGAAATATGCTGTTTATGAAAATGCCTCGACACAATAGCATATTCTATAATAAATCGTTTACTGTTCAGGCAATCAAGGTTTGGAATTCATTACCTTTGAATATTAGGAAATCGCCATCGTTGAGAGTATTCAAAAATCGTGGCTAGGATCATTTCCTATCTATCGCTTTGTCACCGTGACAATGACTTCTATTGCTATTATGACGATTATAAGTATTATATATGTATGTTTATTTTATATATTTATTTATGTATGTATATGTTATATTTTATATGTGTATGTGTAAGTATATATTGTTTCTTAATAGCTTACACCACACCTACCTTGTATCCATAGGTATGTGCTCTTACTTAGCTGGTTGTCTGGAAGTGATCGCTATGTAGCGATAAGACCGCCAGATTGTGCAACCTTATTTTGATTTAATAATAGTGCTTATGTATTTTTTGCGGTGTGCAATAAAAGCATTATCATTCATTCGTTCATCATTTTCCTACCCTTATCCCACTCTAAATGTGGTCATTCGACTAGGTATTTTACGATAGGCCGCCTGCCTGACTTTAGACCTTAACTTAGTCACCTCTAACGACACCTCAGTAAGAAGTGGGGGTGGCCTATTCTACTCAGCCGGATACCACACGACGGGTCAACTTACCTTAGTCGCGTATTAAGACAGCTCCGTAAAAAATGAGAGTGGTCTATTCTATTCAGCTGGATACCACTTAGCACAAAAAGTTTTAATATAGTGTATAACTTAGAAATAATATAAGAAATATCTTGTACAGACCAGCTATGCTACACTAATACGAAATATATAAATGTAAAGAATATCTTTATTTTAATTATTATTTTGTAGGATACATGAGAGACAAGATGAGATGTGTAGTAAAAGAAAATAATGGCTGTCAAAAAGGGAATTGAAAAATATTTTTGGTAACTACGTGAATATTGTTATTGTTATAAATTTGATATTAAAAGGAAATTGGAAATTACAATAATAGCTTCTATTGTGAAAAATAGATCAACTATGTTTTACAGAGCAACACAATAATTTATTTACAATAAAAATACTATTAATACAGTAAGAAAATTACGAAATTACGATTACATATCAAACTTTAATGGTTCTGACACAAGGGTATAGTGCTAAATAAAATAAATCTAGCAGAATTTTTATTTTAAGTATTGTTTTCAATGATCAATCCTAATGATTATTGAAACAATAATACAATAAATAATCTATCGAGTTGTTTTCGAGTATGAATTTTATGTAAAGCATATGATTTGTTACTTGATTGGGACTACCAAATATTTAGTTAGTTGGTTAAGTTAGTGCAAGTCTCACGTTCTATGACTCCCACTTGGGATCCGCAACGCCGCAGCCAGATAAGTGAATTGTAGAGCGCACTTCATACGTGACGTGTGAGCCTTACACACTGGCGTATCTTATACGCTTATAACTTATAATCATATTGTTATTTTTATTTCTCAAAAATAAGTGCATTATAAATTTTTTTTATTATTATAAAGAACAACCGCAAGCAAATACTTTATTCAAGCAACGATCTAGCCAAAAGGCTAATTAATATAAGTTACTTAAGTTTAACAATAACTTATAAATTGAGTTACTTAATAATGTTCTTAATAGTGTTTTTTTACATAATTTTTACAAAAAAAATTATAAAATACACACACATACATGAAAACACAAAAAGACACAGATATTTTTAATTTTTTAGATATGAACCAGTAATTTACAAAATCTTGACATACGTATGATAATCCATATCGTAGCAACAAAAATAAATAGCCTTTATGTATGTATAAGTTAAAATTAATTAAAATTGGAATCCGTTGGAGAATAATACGTTTCCTCTGTATTATCAGGTATGTCAGTGAAAAACCTTGATCCAAGGCAACTTGAGGCCTTGATCCACTCCAACTGCTCTCAATCCTGCCTAATATTCAATACAACATTCTCCAAAATTTACTTAACAGTCGCCAAATGCAATGCTTTCTTGGCAATCACTGGACGGTCAGTTTACTGACCGTCTGTCTATGCAATGTTTTGTAAGAGGGTAGGGTGCGCTAGGTACTGCCCTGCCATTTACACGGAGTAGGTCGTGCAGGGTTCGGTCGGAGTGATGAGCCGGCTCTAAGAAGTCGGGCTCCGAGCTTCAAGAGCCCCCAGCCTTAGGACTGCGACGTATAAAGTGTCTAGCTATAGCCCAGATATTGCATTCCAATACGTGGAGAATTATGCACATAAAACACTTTCCAAAAAATCTGGGTATATAAATAAATGTACCTTTTTTACGTTACATACTTCAGCTGAGAAAATACTCTAGTGTGCCAGTCATGCACGCCCGAATCTACGTAGAGTTTTCCTAAGACTTGACTGCATAAAAGGTTATCCCAAACTCCTCCAGCCAACTTAACCGACGTGTCTTTTATTAGTGAGATCGTTCAACTTGATTCAAGTACGAAAGTGCAACAGAGATAAGACTTTATTGAAGATACTACTTTTGGAACAGTTCTGTATAGAAGAATTAGTTGACATATAAGTTTGTTATATCCATATAGGTAACCTTCCTTCGCCAATTCATATCTGTGCACTGAGCTCATTACCAGAGTATTCTTTATATTTTAAGCAATAATTTATACTGCTATGCATATAAGTATAAAATACAGAGTGTACTATCGTTTATACTTTACAATAATCTATTATTCGAATGATATCTATGCACCGCTGACCTGAGTGACCCGTTAGCCCTGTTGCCCAGTGACCCTCCCTTTAGCTCCGCGGGTCGCGGGTTTGATTCCCGCCAAGGGCCAACATTTTCTTTAAATAATTTATTGGTTCGTTGAGTCTGAGTGTATGTATGGTTGTATTTATAATTATATATGTTTATATTTATCAGTTGTCTGTCACCCATAAATCACAAGTATAAAGTTACTTATTTTGTATACAAACGATCGTGTGTGTAAGTGTTCCATATATTTATCTATTTTTGTATACTTTAAATCACCATCAGAGTATCAGACCGATTATTCCCTTAAGTATAAATTTTTTTCTCATCGATGATCGTTAGAATGCCGTGTGGAATCCGGCACAGTAGAATAGACCACCCTCATTTCTTACCTAGGGGTCGTAAAATACGGCTAAGGTAATTTGACGTCAGGCAGGCGGCCGGTCGTAAAATACGTAGCCAAATCATGTGATAACATGTTTTTAACAAGTTGTGCCGACCCCACTTAGAGTGGGATAAGGGCAGGAGAATGATGATGATGATGATCGATGTTCGTTAGATGCTATAATTCATATTCAATTATCGTAGTTTTAGCAGCCCATACATAATAATTTTACAAACTATATAGTTCGCATTTTTGAAAGACAATTTTGAAACTCATTTTATTGTTTAAAAATATTGTGTGTCAGAAGACTAAAACGTTTTACAATTAATTGAAGTTGATTGAATACTTAATAAAATAACAAACAATAAAACAACAAAGAAATATAGCGTAACCAAATTTGCTCAGAAATTTGGGAACTTAATTCGCTACCTCGCGAATAACATCGTCAACATTGATAAAATGAAACATATAAGCAGAATAAAAAATGAAAAAATTCTCACAAACTCTTTACAAATCGGAGATCATCACTCAGGGCCCTCTGGCCGCCGAAAGATAAGTCGTAACATTGTGCCAATCTTATATTGGATATTGGCTCTGGCTGGGATGAAATATTAAAGGGATCCTTATATACCTAGCATCTTTTACAATTGCATCAACATTTATAATCGCTCCTCTGTTTAATTTGTAGCAGTGTTATGTTTGTGGAGTTCCATAATACAAAAATTATGATACAATTTTTGCTAAAATCCGCGTTTGTCAAGAAAACCTATGTAAATAGAGGAAGCTAAAACCGTTCTTATACATGCAAGATAAGTTACCGCACGTTTCACAAAACGCTGCATTGTCAATGTTGATTAAAGAAACATACATTTAATATTACGTTTCATTTGGTTCTGAAGAGGTATTATGTTTTAGCAGTGTTTAAGGTTGTCTGTCTAGTGGCGAACTGCCAACCTCAAAAAATTAACACAGGATTTATATAATTATGGAAAGATCAATATCTAATCGTAAATGTTCATTGGGCGAAATAATAATATAATATATAAATAACTTCTGATGACAGCTACTGTACCATTACATTACAGATTGATTCGTATTTACCAATAAAATTTAAATTGTAATTACTCTGACGTTTAACCTTTTATCCTTTAAAAACAGGCATGTCTGTCCAATTTGGTTATTTAACAAATATTTACGGTGATCGCGGCCCGCACTCGTAAACATACGTCAGGCTTTAAGGACGATGTTTATAAATACGGTCGGTAAATCCTGTAAACCGTTACTGGTTTTATTATACGTACCGTTCACGCGATTATGACCACTACGCGCATTAATTTACATTTATATTACATTTTAAATCGGTTGTTTACTCTATAAAAATAAAAATAACAACTATACTATACTCTTACTGTTATAGCGCCACTTCATCTACTAGATATGAAAATATTAAGAAAATTAATAAAAACTCCAAAACCAATTAGCTTCAATCTTAACTTGACGATATACAAATATGAGAATAAGGCAGTTTTATTATAAGTATAATAGTAGTCCTTACTTAACAGACTTTTATGATGAATAATGATTGCGACAAAATTACTACCTCCTAATAGGCTCTACGAAATTTTGCTCGAAACAGAAATAAGCATAATCAGAAGATTATGCTTCGGTAACTAGGCGAACTATTGTTGAAAGTGTGCTTGTGCATTCATGGAGTGCTTACCGTTGTGGATGCTTGTCACACGTGTGGTTGCTAATCCTAGATGTATAAAGTGTAAGAACGGATTGGTCTTCCTACCATTTATTACTAAAAATTAAATCTTAACAACAAAGGGTAATTTCATTTTTTTATACATAAAGCAACGAGTTTTATATCAATAACACTGTGACAAAGTTTAACGTCACGTAGAAAGCGGGATTAAAATTTTGGTTGGCACTCGAACTTTTCAGCAGCGCTTACTTCTGACTACGAATCAGCAGTTTCGGTAGAATCGGAACCGGTTCACCGGCAATCTAAAACCGATTTAATTTCAGCGTGCCAAGTTCGCTAGTAAAGTTTGTTTAAATTCTGATATTGGAACAAATTGCTGAGACGTGTTGACGTGACACGGCTAGATATTAATGACGGCCGTATAAAATTGAGCTAGGTTATAATTTCTCCATACTTCAACATCACCAAAACGTCTGCCGATATTCTTCTTTTACCACTAAAAGCGATATATAAAAAAATTAAGCGTTTAGTTATATTTGTATAAGGTAGGCGTCCAAACATAAAACTACTTATTCAGACCTAATGACAGAATATTTAATTAAATTTTACAATTACAAGGTAAGGATTATGAAACAAAGTACCCGGATTGAAAACTATCGACCGAAAACCGAGTTTACTATAAAAGAGTAAAAAGTAAAGTAGCGGCCTGTTATAATGCCACTGCTGGGCATAGGCCTCCTCTCTCCGGTTCTGGAGAGAAGGGTTGGAGCTAAGACCTACTACGCTGCTCCAATGCGGATTGGTTACACATACCTCCAGAATTCTCTAGAAATATGCAGGTTTCCTCACGATGTTTTCCTTCACCGAAAAGCGTGTGATTAACTGCAATTATCAATTAGACACATGAGTTTTAATAGAAAAACTCATTGGTGCCTGCCCGGGTTTGAACTCGTGTTCCCCTGGAAAGAGTCGCACGGTCTCACCGCTGGAGTTTACTATAATGCTTTGCAATAGAACCTCCAGTAAAAGTGTAATTTTAAAATTCGAACAAAACTTTAATAGTTTACCATATAAAAAGTATATGGTATGGTATATTTTATCTTTATAGGCAAGCTAAATTCTTTTCATGCTGAAAATATATTATTTGAAAATTAAAACAAAGGAGCGGCCACTTTGTACGTGCCGATGAACAAAGCTTCGGCTTAAGCCTTGCACCCGACAAGTCCTAGTTTCATCCTTATAAAGCTCCTATCCACGTACAGGGTTAAACAAGAGGGACGGAATTCGTTAAACGTTACCAAACCAGATTCAAACTTAAACTCGGTTACCTACCCTCGGCAATTAGCCGCCAGGTGAGGACACGGCAAATAAGCCGGAGCGTGAGATACAGGGCGTTGTTTTAGTTAATTAGGATCTAGAATTTCTTCGGTAATCTCTTTGGTAAACAGTACAAAGTTCTTTGTTTGTATTCAGTAAACATCAATTGTTAATTGTTCCACTGTATTTACCTCCTGATTTCTGATAAACTATAATACAAACATTGAACAAAATAATAATTTAAACAAAAATATCTTATAATAGCCTAAAGTAGCGGCTTGTTACAATCCCACTTCTGGGAATAGGCCTCCTCTCTCCGTTTCTGGACAGAAGGTTTGGAGCTAAGACCTACCACGCTGCTCCAATGCGGATTGGTAGGTTACACATATCCTTAGAATTCTCTAGAGATATGCAGGTGTCCTCACGATGTTTTCCTTCACCGAAAAGCGTGTGATAAATTGGTGCCTGCCCGAGTTTGAACTCGTATTCCCCTCGAAAGAGTCGCACGGTCTCACCGGTGGACTATCACAGCTCATAATAGCCTATTTCCTCTAAAAATAAATAAGTAAATAAAAATTACATACAACTGTGTAATACTATAGTATATATTATGATGTAATATAGACGATAGTAGCAGTTAAGTAACGTTTGTTAAAAAATTATTCAAATTTGTTAAATAAATGAAAAAAAAATTATAATAAAAATGTATCTTTTAAGGTACTAGGCATTTATTGTGTCATTATCACTATTTATACTTATAATAATATAAAGACCCCAAAAGCTGTCTGTCTGTATGTGTTCGATTTTTTCAGAATCTACTGACCAGATTTTGGTACGGTTTTTACTAAAAGGTAGTGCAATTCTTCTGGAAGGTTCAAATTAATAGCACATTTACATTATTAGTTTTATGTAAATTGTGTTGTAGAGGTCGCGCCGATGTAAAAATAACTCACCTGCTGGGAGCTTTCGTTGCGTGCGCCAGAAAAACCAGCAGAGATATACTAGTTATGTAGTAGAGAATTGTAGATCTGACAAAATACTCCAAAAAAGTCCGTGACAACATGTCTCTATCTCTTATGGTTAACTCATTATAACTACTTTAATGTTCATAATTTCAATTCAAATACTGCATTTTACTGTTTATCAGTACATTACTGTTTAATTATTTGTGAAACCTGCAAACACGCATGCACAGCTAGTTTAAACATTTAAAATTAAAGTAAATAAAAAGTAAAATCTGTTTATATACGGATTTTTATCCTCTTCCTTGTCCTGATTCAACCTTCAAAAATGTCTCAACACATTTATGTTAGTAGTAATTCTTATCATATACTTCAACTAAATAACTGGAAAATTTTCTAATAAAAATAAATACTATTTCTATTTTTTTTTTACAATTCTCAAAAATCGTCAAATTATTCTACTATTATATCTATAAAAAATAACTTAATCATGTTATTAGAAAAATATTTTATAGCTAAGAGCCAAAAACTTTGAAGTCACCTCCGGAACGTGTAATTTAAGTTTGAACGTAAAACCGCGTCCGGCGAAAAATTCATGGCCGCAAGCTCATAGCGTAATGTGCTTTAGTTTGATGAAGTCACGTACCGCACTTTTACAGTTTTTATGAAGGTAACTAAGCACTCGTAACCATGCAACGACTTCAAGTTAAAGAGAAGCTCAAAACACATTTATGTATTGTAAATGTTTCAAAAATATATGTTGAACACCATTTTGAACGGCACCCATAATGCGTAACCCATATGGTTTTCAAATAATGTTTATTGTATGGCACTACACTTACTCATACAAAATAAGTTACGATCAATGATGTTCTGCTTTTGATGCCGTGTGATATGCGGCTGAGCAGATAGACCACCCTCATCTCTTACCGAGGTGTTTTAAAAGGCGACTGAAGTAAGTTGATCTACTGTGTGGTATCCGGTTGAGTAGAACAGACCACCCTCTTTCTTACCAAGGGGTTGTGAAATACGACTAAGGTAAGTTGACGTCAGGCAAGCGGGTCAACAACATGTAACAACATGTGTCTAACATGTTGTGTCGAACCCACTTAGAGTGGGATAAGAGCAGGAGGATGATGATGTTCTGCTTTTGATAAACGTGTACAAATAACTAATGTGGAGCGGCGTTGTCAGTCCAAAATTTAAATAAATTACGGCACAATGGCGTAGCTTGAAGGACTTGGAATAAGTTTCAACCGTTTATGCACGTTGTTTAAACAAAGACATATTTTTTTGCCGACGTATATAAACGTTGTGTCAATTAGCATTTATCAAATTTGAGGTGTAATAACGTTGCCCCGCATATACTTTATTTTGTATTTTCACCTGATTATTATTTCAACTATTCCAAGAATTCTCCATTATTTTCCTAATGACTTTTAAAAATCAGTAAAGAGGGAAAATTAATAATAAAATTATTTTGATATATAGTGAATAGAAAATATGTATAGTGCTAAATGTAGAGTGAACTATTCTTTTTTATACCTGATACATGCAGGATTCGTAAAAACACATGCACAAACCCTCATGTGTTTTACTTTCGCGGACTATAGCAAAATAATTTAACTATTACTATTGTATTATGGACATCCGCAAACTAACCCCAAATTCTATAAATTATCAATCAAGGACATAAGTATGTATTATAGAAAACTCATGGGTGCCAGCCACGGCTTGATATTGAAACTAATCGTAAAGGGTAGCAGTTAGAATCGTTAATGGTTAAGTATTTCATTTGTAATTATTTTTTTAGCCATCATAACCCTAGAAAATTCCATCAATATTCCTCCGGCGGCTTAGTTATTAAAGCGTTACAAACAGACAAACAAACAAAGAGACGAACAGACAAACAGACCATAGATGTAATCCAGTCCATTTAACTGGTTAATATATCCTCTTAATTCAGAGTAATGAAATATTCGTATAGAACACGATAAAATAATAACAGTAACGAAAAATTGTAATAAATATTAAGAATCCCACTGCACGGCATACATATTGTATGAAAAGACTGTACCCATATACTATTGGACAGTAAACGGTACTTTATGAGATATCGTTTATTGTTTTAGGTCCGAATAGAATTTTATTTCCCTATGTTCAAGAAACATTCATAAGGGCATTTCATATTTGAAATGTTTAGGCCCTGTGCCTTCACTAAATTCAATGTTTCTTCACAACATTTTACGAATAAAAAGAAGGAAAGAGCTGGAAAGGATAATGACAGATTAAGTTACATAAGTAACTAAAAATTTATTTTAATTTTCCACTCAAATTCAAATTCAAAATATTATTTATTCAAGTAAACTTGGAAAGAAGTACTTTTGAATCTTCACAATCTACTGCTTATACGGAAAGCTGTTCCTATCAAGAAGAGCCAGCAAGAAACTCGGCGGTTGCTCTTTTCAAACAATAATTCTTATTGCTAGTTACATATAGTTATGAATGTCTTGTGCAGGGTCGAAGAGTAGCTATATCCACGCATTCTTATCGTCTAAGTAATCCTCAATATAGTATAGTAGGCTTTCAGTATTATCCTTGTTGTAATAGTGTTTTTAAACTGATGTAATGGTAAACTTAAAGTAGATTATGAAACTATCAGGCCATTTTACTTGGTCAGATTATTGTTTACCGTTGCCCTCCGTTTCCCAGAAATAGCTAGGTTTTGGAATGGTTAACCCTTATTTATTTTAAGCCTAATTCAAATTAAATTTTGAAGGGGCGACAAGAAAACCTTGTTGTCTCTGGTCCCAACAATTGTGCTAGCTGCGAGAAGTAGAGTTGACTATTTAAAGGAAATATTTGAAAACGCATCATCCTCTTGCCCCTATCCCACTTTTAGTGTGGTCGGCACGACATGTTACAAACATGTTGTCACATGATTTAGCTACGTATTTTACGACCGGCCGCTTGTCTTTACCTTAGTCGTATTTTACGATAAGAAAGAGGGCGGTCTATACTCTGCCGGATACTACGAGGCATTATTATAAATATATCGATAAAAACAATAAAAACAATATTCAAAGCAATATGACAATGGCACAAAAGTAAACGATAACGCATCCTTAAGCCGTGCATTGAAGTAAATATGGAAGCTCGTTAAAATAGCTAAAATACCGTGAAAATATCTCGCAACGTCGGACACCCGAGAGACTTGGTCGGGATTTTCTAACGATGAGCTTTATCAGTCTCTTATATTTTTCTAATACTTCTCTCAAAGGATTTTGCATCTTGGATGTCTAACAACGGTTGAGTGAGTTTTGTGATGGAATATTAAACGTTTATTGCGGCCTCCAGGATATAACGAGAATTTCTTTCATCCTTAGAGAGCGCCGGATTTAATTGAACCGCCGTGTAATCAAAATTCAGTTAGGGCTTTTGTTAGCTAAACCCTCCTGAATAGGTAACTGTTTAAGCGTTTAATTTCGAACAACAGTATAAATCTCCTTCAAAGCGCTATTCTCGCCTAAATTAAGATCTTCTTCGGGATTTAAATATAAATTACGATCTTTAAGTTTCACATTATTTCTCCTTTCACTGGAGTTTAATATTGTTTATTAAATATTTTATTCATGATATTTTTATAGATGACAACTATAATCATAACTACTTGACATACTATTAAAAATTATATGAATCAATAGAACAATAACTCTCAAATACGCAGATTTCTTATATTAGACTAGAGAACTCATAGGCAGGCATGTAAGTGTCGCAACAAATAATAAGAGGGAAAATGAAACTTATATACTTGTCTTTGTCTAATCAGACATAAATAACAGAGACAGATGATAAGTATCATTTGCTTTGTCTTTAGTGTCGATGGACACATTTTCAGGCTGGCTCTCTTACTCTAGTATAATAACTTTATGGAATTATTCCAACACTCCATCATAACTATAAAATAAATATATGGGACAATTACACACACAGCTGTCCGACTCCAAAGTAACTTAATACCGGTACCTATAACTGGTATACAATTCGTATATTTTTTTTAGCTACATTCTTAAATACATTAATAAACATAGACTCGAAAAACTAACAAATTGTATATAGAAAATGTTGGGCCTCGGCGGCAATCGAAGCCGCGACCCACAAAGCTGAAGGCAGAATCACTGCCAACTGCGCTAAGAGAGCGGCCAACTATAAATGCATTATATGACGAAAGTGTATTCGGCAGTGTACAAATCTTAACCAAAAGGCTCCCGTCTAAAAAACCGTCTGAAAATCTAGTTTCAAAAAAATGCTAAATTAAAAAAGGTCTCTGTGCAAGCGATTCGTTTAATGTCACTCAATTCACTTAACGTGCTCTGGTAAGCAAAACCAATAAAACAAACACCACGCACTCGAAATGTAATTTTGTACTGCGCCAATTTCAGTTTGAAGGGTAACATATCAGACGAGAGCTTCCCAAAGTATAAAATAAGGTAGCATACAACATACAAACGTGTGTAGAATTGTGAACGCCTCAATTTACAAATTGTCGAATTCTAAATTGTAATTTAATAAATTCCAACACCTTCTTTTTTCCAACACCATTTTCTTCATTTAATACGAAACTCTTCTTTTTCTTTCTCCTACCCTTATCCCACTCTAAGTGGGGTCGGTACAACATGTTTTTCTCTTCCATTCTCTTCTATCATTCGTTTTTTTGTACTTTTCTAGTGAATCCTATCATTACAAAAAATATGTTGCATTAATTTCGAGAGTTGACGAAACTAATGCAACATATTTTTTGTAATGATAGGATTCACTAGAAAAGTACAAAATGAGGAACGATTACGTATATTCTTACGCATAAGAAAATAGGCACAAGGAGATTCCTCGTTGAATACATTTCGTTTTTTAATTACGTAAATACAACCAAATAGAATATTTATTTGTAGACATGCCAAATAATAAATAGGATAGTTGACACATTTATTATATTTATATTTACGAGTATCTGTTATGATGATCATGCTTAGTGCCTTATTTTATGTGTTACCTCAATGCTTAAATGTTGTTGACTTGTCAAATAAAATAAAAAATAAAATTAACTTTAATAAATATGTAGTAAACTCTTAAAGCCTGATTCTAGACACTTATTTATTAAAAAATAAAAACTTGTTGGACTGATATTTTTATTCGGATATCAATTCAATTGCAAATGAATTCTTGCAATTCCTGCAATTCTTGTTAATACACAGCTAAAATATTAATGAAAAAACATATTTTTAATTTTTATTAACTCCAAATAATTTGCAATTCTATAAACTAGGTAAAATTTGCGATTCTGTAGGACTAGTAGATACTTACTTAAGGTTGAATGCAGATAAAGAGTTGCGAATGGTCTTATTTAATATCAAACATTAATCATTATTTATTATAATGGAATTGCCGTTGGTGATATATTTGATAAGCATCTTAACAATTAATTAAACAGGCCAGTGGCACAGCATCGTAGAAATAAACGTTTAGCGTAATGGCGTCTGCATTTAATAGTCTGGGACGAGAGCCGCTCCTAATTACTCGTAAACGATTACAGTCAATTTGATATTCATTGAAACATATATAGCTGGCAATATTCCACGTCATCTATTCAGAAACAAATTAAAATGCTACGTCAGTGTTTTTTTACAACTCAATCACGATTAATTTTCATTTTATATTTATTGTGCCATAAGTTTTTCAATCTCTTTACAAGTTTTATCGCTGGTAAGCCCAAGGTATAGAGTAGCGATTTAGTTTATCTACTTAATAGTAATACTAAATCTGTTGTATACGTGATATAACAAATTATAATATCTAGGATTAGAACATCGCTGAAATACTGAATCGATTAGTGGAAATCGTATAAAAATCAGTAGAATTTGAGAAAATTGATCACATACGGACAGCTTAATTTATTTTACGATATGTATAGATATGGATTTCCAAAAATTTGTCATTGTACAATTAAGTATATGAAATGAAACCTACATAGTTAATGTAAAGATAACAAAATTTCTATAACTAAATTAATTATTTTCTTATTATATGTTATATTACAATTTATTTAATTATTATATTTTTAAATGTTTTCTGAACTAAGAAAAAAATTAGTGTACTTTAATTACTGTACGCTTACATTACGTGAGAAACAGAAGTGCTAGACAATGAATAATATCGAAGATCTTATCAAATAAACTTTTTTTAAAAGTAACAAATATTTTTTCTCCTTATGTATTGCGACTGTGACAGCGTGAATATTAAATTAAAAAATTTATTAGCACCATTTTTCAAGAATAAGATAGAGTGTGGAATTCTCCAAAGCAAATAAAGTGAGAGGCGCAATTTATCAGAATAACGAGCTTTTCGGAATCTCTTTAGTGACGCTTGATTCATTTATATTTTTTCTTATCGATTTCGGCTCGATCACATCTAGGGCATTACTCACACGTCAATTCTATGGTACTCCAAACAGCGTAGACATCTATTAGATTTAACTTGACGTTACCGGAATTGTTGTCACATTTTGTTGTTTGTCAATCACATTACTTTAGAAAAGTTTAAACTATGTAATTTTTTTAATATTTTATCGAGACAAATTGTAATAGGTCCCGAATAATACATATGCATGTCTTATATAAAACAGATATTTTAGCAAAAATCATATATCATAGGAACTTGTACATATAAAAGCTGTATTTACTAAAATACTGTAACAAGTCCGCTACGAGTATTTTTGCATTTAGGCTGAAGTTTAAGGAGCATTAAGTTGTACGTCTAATCTGTAGAAGGTGGAAAAGTAATAGTATTGCCGACTTTGCAGTGAAAACCAGTCTACGATGGCGTATATAGTTTATAGATAGCTTACCCATTCTAAACACTATTCGGTAAAGGGAAACATCGTGAGAAAACATGCATGTTTAGAGAATTCTTGGGATAAGTGTAACCTACCAATTTGCATTGGAGCAGCGTAAAAACAAGTAAAGTAACGGCCTGTTACTATGCCCACTGCTGGGCTAAGGCCTCCTCTTTCCGTTTTTGGAGAAGGATTGGAGCTAAGACCTATCCACGCTGCTCTAATGCGGATTGGTAGGTTACACATATCCTTAGAATTCTCTAGAGATATGCAGGTTCCATCACGATGTTTTCCTTCACCGAAAAGCGTGTGATAAATTGCAATTATCAATTAGATACTTAATTTTTAATAGAAAAACTCATTGGCGCCGCCCGGGGTTCGAACCTATGTCGTCTCTAGAGAGTCGCACGGTTTCACCGCTAGGCTAGCATAGTCTGCGCCCAGCAGTGGGATAGTAACAGGCCGTTAAATTTATCTAACCAAGAAATCTTCTTAAAAGAAACTAATTAATTGATGTAAGAATTTGTTATGCAACCCTCAACAAATAAATTATCGGGAACTGTGCAATAAAGGTAAACTATGTCGAACTTATACACCGAGAGTGTATCGTGAAGAAAACTAGCCTCAAGGGCTTAAGATTGATGACCAGGAATGCTCCCAGGTGACTCAGGAATAAATTGCTTTTGGAACATTTCACCGAAATTGTGCGCTTTAGTAGTACGAGGGCTGATTCTCGCGAAAACATTACTATACTTGTTTCATAAGTTATTTATGTGTGCAGGTTATTTCTATAACTTTACTTATTTTCATTAATTGCAATCCTAGAGTCCAATACTAATACAGTCAAGGCTGAAAAATTAAAAATTATTGAAACACAGCAACGTTCTATGATCTTTTTAATCTTGTTCTTAGATTAAACTTCAAAAATATTAGGTCCTTACATATGATATTGGCGTTTTGTCGTACTGGCCACTTTGATCTCAAATATTACCTTTATGGTTAGGAATTCCAAGTTCAAATTCATACAGCTATTTACTCATGCATTTGTGTTTCAAACCCCCTAATTCATTTGTTTTTTCTTCTTTTGTTTTTTTCTTTGTGTCACTCTGTTTACAAAATGGAAAACACGAAATATCGCGTTATTTACGAGTATGAGTTCCACCGTGGCACCAGTGCTGCAGAAACGGCTCGAAGGATTAATGATGTGTATGGTGACGGTGTCGCAAAAGAAAACATAGTGCGTTTTTGGTTTCAACGTTTTCGTTCTGGAAATTTCGACCTGCAGAACGAGCCTCGTGGACGGCCGGAGACCAAAGTTGATAATGAAGAATTGAAGGCTATTGTGGAAGCGGATCCATCGCAAACCACGTCCGAGTTAGCTGCAGGCTCCGGTGTTAGTGATAAAACTATTCTAATCCACTTGAAGCAAATTGGGAAGGTGAAAAAGCTTGAAAGGTGGGTACCTCATGAATTGAGTGAAGCAAACCGACAAACGCGCGTCGACTGCTGCGTTACGTTACTCAACCGGCACAATAATGAAGGAATTTTAAATCGAATCATTACCTGTGATGAAAAGTGGATCCTCTACGATAATCGGAAGCGCTCATCGCAATGGCTGAACCCTGGCGAACCAGCCAAATCCTGCCCTAAGCGAAATTTGACTAAAAAAAAGTTGCTTGTAAGTGTTTGGTGGACTAGTGTCGGTGTCGTCCACTACAGCTTTCTTAAATCTGGCCAGACGCTTACGGCAGATATCTATTGTCAGTAACTGCAAACCATGATGGAAAAGCTAGCTGCTAAACAACCGAGGCTGGTCAATCGCTCTAGGCCACTGCAGCTTTAGGACAACGCTAGACCACACACTGCACAACAGACGGCTACCAAATCAGAGGAGCTTCAATTAGAATGTCTTAGACATCCACCGTACTCTCCGGACCTTGCTCCAACAGATTACCATTTTTTTCGCAATTTGGATAACTACTTGCAAGGAAAAAAATTCAACTCCGACGGGGCAGTCCAAACCGCCTTCAAAGATTTTATTGATTCCCGCCCGAATGGTTTTTTTAGTAAGGGGATCAATGAACTACCTATGAGATGGCAAAAGTGCATACATAGCAATGGTACATACTTTGCTTAATTAAATATATTTCATTTAAAAAAAAACGACTTTATGTTCCTCCCATAGAAAACGCCAATTTCATATGTAAGGACCTAATACAATCACAATTCAATATATTTACGTTTTATAACCTCTCAATCTGCATTTGAACATCACGATGGGTCTAAACTACAAACCTTTTTGACTGGCCCGTTGGCGCAGTTGGCAGTAAAACTGCCTTCAGTTCGGCGGGTCGCGGGTTCGATTCTCGCCACGATAAAAAATTTGTTGGTTCTTCGAACCTAGGTGTATATTTGTATTTAAGTATATTTACCAGCTGTCACAACACAAGTATTAAATTGCTTACTTTGGGGACGGGCGACGGTGTGATATTTATTTTTTCAAAATCAACTTTGAGAATATTGCTCTGCATATTCTTCTCAGAAAATTCGTTAAGCCACAAGCTTTTTATTATTTTTATTGATCTTATTTACTCAAAAAAAAGAGATAAAATGGCGAAATATCTACGAGACGTCAATGAAACTATATATCTATAAAAAAACAACAAATGAATTTCTTCAATTTGATTATTTTGAAATTGGTGACGTGTTAAATTCGTGAACGCTGAATTGTTTGAAATATGAATGTCACGGATTCTAATTTTTACCACAAGTCAACAAAGCTCTGAAATGCGAATTCAAATTAAGCATTACATAATTTCAACTATGAGATAAAGCTGTCGGAGTCAGTTCATTTCGACTCACCCAATATTAAATTTAATATCAATAGCACGCTTGACGAAACGCGACCCCAGCCAGCCGACAACTAATTAATTACAGTAAAATAGTTAATTTAATGATTAAATTGAATTTCTAAGATGGAGGTTAGCTACGCGTCTATATTTAAGATTTCAAGTTCAAAAGTAATAATGAAATTAATTTGCTAAAATCCGCGATGAAGTAAATAGAAAATATATATAATTCTAATTGTAGAGTGGACTATCCGTCATTCCTGATGCATGCAGAATGCATGCAGGTGGAGTCTATCTCCTGATGGTGCTTCGGTTGTGAGGCGAAACGATTGTTGAGTTTGTGATAGTGAACGTGTGTAGTGCTTGTATATTGTGGTGGCGTATTGTATTACGTGTGGGTTTTAGAGGTTAGTTCATGTGTGTTATATATACATATATATATATAAATAATATATATATCCGAATGGTTATAACATGTGGGTTACGCTTATATGAATTCTCGAAAAAAATATTTTTTCGAATCGATATTTAGAACCTATCACGCGATTTATATTATATTATGAGGGGTGACTGCCGTATACACAAACTCACTTAGTCCAATTAAATTTATTTACTAAAGTAGCGGCCTGTTACAATCCCACTGCTGTGAATAGCTATAGTGCTGGGTTGGAGCTAAAACCTACCACGCTGCTCCAATGCGATAGGTTACACATATCCCCAGAACTCTCTCGAGGTATGCAGGTTTCCTCACGATGTTTTTCTTCACCGAAAAGCGTGTGATTAATTGCAATTATCAATTAGACACATGAGTTTTAATAGAAAAACTCATTGGTGCCTGCCCGGGTTTGAACTCGTGTTCCCCTCGAAAGAGCCACACGGTCTCACCGCTGGGCTATCACAGCTCTAAAAATTTATTTATTGTAGTTTAATTATTATAATTTCTCTTATAGTCTATACTACTACATATAAAAATTACAAGTGGCGTCCGTTCCCATCGATGTTAGGTCAGATAAAGGCCAGGTTGCACAAAGTGTCTTTCCCAGGCATTTCATGGACTCTGGGAAAACAGCAAACGCTAAGTCACATTTTCAGTAAAATAAAACATTGTAATCAGCTGCATATCTCTAATGAATTCCCGGCATATGTGTCACCGGCCCTTACGCAATGGAGTAGAGTGGTATTTCTAAGTTCTAATCCTTCTTTCAAATGGAAACAGGATGTCTTTGCGCAACAGTGAAATAGTTATTCACACTTTTTATAGTTTGATTTTGCAAATATTTTCTTTTAATAGTCAACTTGCACTTACTTACTTACTTGCAGCTAGAAAAACTGTTACGACCAAAGACAACAAAGTTTACTTGCCTTCTCTTCAAAATTTGGTTTGAATTATTGTTGCTTTTAAAATAAAAAAGGGTTAACCAATCAAAAACCTAGCTATTGCTCGGAAAGGGAGGGCAATAGATTCCGAAAACATTAATCTGACCAAGTAACAGATTCCCCTTCCAGAATTCTATTGAGCGATTATTGAAGTGAATGAAGCGATCTAAATAGACTATAAAATAAAACGGATTAAATGAACACCTCATCTGTAGTAAAAGACCAATTAAAATGAAAGAGATTTACATTTGCATTGATTAATTCAGATCTAAAATTTTCTGATAAAAATCCAATATTCATGACGAAGATGAATATGATATAATAAACTAGTAACTGATTGAAGTGAAATATCTTATTAGCATTTCAAATTCATTTAACGTGGGGATAGTCTGCGCTGTCTAGCGACTTAGTGTTAATTTTTTTATGCGTTAATCAATCTTTAATCCTTGATTGATCACGTTTATCATCACTTAACACAAGGTTCATACACGCTAGTACTATACAAATCATACCCTCGTGGAAAGGCCCCAAGAATGCTGGCAATGTTTTCGCGCTGAATCGCTAGGCTGAATGTTTTTACGAAAAAAAAGCTAGCCCTCTTGTTAGCCAAGTAGGCATTTTGAAATGAAATTAATATAATTTAAAATGTCCAAGGGTTAATTATTATACACATTATACCTTTTTCTTTATACATATTTTTTATGAAGCAGCAAAGCCCGTTTTCATAAATTTTCTCTATAAAATTTGCAAAACGGTTCTCATTAATATGATAACGTTAATTTTTTAGTACTGCTTAGGTTTAAGATCCTTTTCCGACAATTTCAGCGACAATTAAACGTAAGCATTAATTAAATTGACCTCACCCTCTTCATACCCGCACAGTTCCTTCTGCCTTATTTCCCTTTTGCTTATTCAGCGACGAGGGTACACAGATACAAATATTAGCTTCACTAAATACGTTACTATTGTATACACGTCACTAAAAGTAACTTAAATTTTACATTTGACTACCTTAGTCGTGATTACATTTTAGTAGTTCACGTAGGTACAATGACCAGTACTCAACACAACACTAAAAATCAACATCAGTACTAATGTCGAAATTTACTTATTTGTCTTTGAGTACTCGAAAGTTATCAATGCCTACTAATATTAACATTATTTCTTAAATCTATGCAAACGATAACATAATATTAAATTTACGGTCAAAAGATCAAGACGTCCGTAGACCTCATTGCTGTTAGCGTGAGTTCTAGTTCGTTGTTCAACAGAGTTGTAAAATATAAAAAAAAATTGTACCCGCGTATTCGTTCACGCCAAATCACTCAATTATGTACTACGTGTCTTGTACCTGCTCCCGGAAAAAAACCGGAAATTTCTTATTTTTTATCATTTGTAAACGATAAAAGATTTCCGTACGTTTTCTGAGGAATCATACTCGAACGCGGGTAACATACTAGTCCGGGTAAGTGCAACAACATGGTTTGTTTGTAGTACAACAACATGGGTACAAATATAATAAATAATGTGGGTAACTAAATAATATAATTTACGCCCAAAATGGCTAAAAATGTGGCATACAATGTGTAACCGTGGCTTATAATTATCGATTATAAGTCAATCATTAATTTTCATCACTATCGGTTGAGTCGTAAAGAATGATATATTATGGTAGACCGAAGAATAGTCATTACAACACATAATATAAGTACATTTCTTGAGACCCCATCTAGTTTAAAAACATCATTGTCGTGTTACGATTTTATTGTAGGCAATTTACGGTGCGATATACGGTCCCTTTAACACCGACCCTCGTATAATTTGGATTGTGGGACTACCAAGAAAGAAACAATGCTAATTAAATTATGGTTATTAATATAGGATCCTAATCATTCTAGTTGTTTTCTTTACATAAATAATGATTTGATGGAATGTTGCATAGATGCTTACATTCTATTAAGGTTTTTCGTCATATTTACTTATGAAGATTACCACGACTTAAAGATAGCTTCATATATTTAATTTAAGACCGATATAGAAGCTACGGCATTTTTTTATGAGCTCTTTATACGTACGGGCACCGACACCGTATTGACTTGGAACTATTCGGGCAAACCCGATAGAATAACACGTGAGTATAGCCGGCTTCTATAAATTAACTATGAATACTACCCACGATAGTCTGAATTCAAAAAATCACAAACAGCTTTACCACGATTTAATAAATTAAATCTGTGGGCTAATCCGTGGAACAAAGTATAACCTAATATGAAATTCTGTGTAAGTAATAATGAGTAACTTTTGCTGCGAAATCTGAATATAAATGCTAATTCCGACTGATCCATAATTTCAATTGCAATCCTTTGAGAGATTATTATAATTCAGTCGGAATCCTTTCAAGAAAGTTACAGTTTCACAACTTGCGTAAGTAAATATTAATGCATAATTAAAGCCTGTCCGTAACTTTCTTAAGAGCTTTATCGCCAGTTATTTCAGGAAACAAATAAACACAAATGTAATAATCCGTTAATTCTTATATTCATAACATTTTCCAATACATTTATATATTGAATAAATATATGGGACAATTACACACACGGTCGTCCGTCCTAAAAGTAAGTAACTTATACTTATGTTATAGGTGACAGACAACTGGTGAATATACTGGTTAACTGGTATATTAGAATATATAAATACATAATTTTAAATACATACCTGAATATATACTTAAATACATACACCCGTGCCGTGTGGTATCCGGCTGCATAGAATACACCACCCTCATTTCTTACCGAGGTGTCGTAAAAGGCGACTAAGGTAAGTTGACGTCAGGCAGGCAGCCGTTCGTAAAATACGTAGCCAAATCATGTGACAACATGTTTATAACATGTTGTGCCGACCCCAATTAGAGTGGGATAAGGGCATGAGAATGATGAATGATGAATGATGACTTAAATACATACACCCAGACTCGACCAACAAATTATTTATAGAAAATGTTGACCCACGACGGGAATCGAACCAGTGACCCGAGGAGTGTGACTGAAGACCAACTGCCAACTGCGCCAACAGGCCCGTCGATTATCACACTGTACAACCTGTGTTTCGTTGATGTCCCAAAGTAATCTACATAATATAAAACAACGCCCTAAAAAGCTGTCTGTCTGTACGTAATCGATTTTCTCAAAATCTACTAACGGAGTTTTGTACGGTTTTCATTAAAAGATAGTGCAATACTTCCGGTTAGTTTAGGTAAATAGTACATATCGGTATTATGTAAATTGTATTGAAGAAATCGAGCAGTTGTTAAAAAACTTGCTTTCTGGGAGGTATAGTCGCGTGTACTGCGTAAACCAGCAAAGTTACGCTAAAGTCATGTACTAGAGAAATGTAGATCTATAAAAATACTACTTAAAAGTCCGCAATAGCATGTTTCTATCTCTTACGGTTAACTCACAATAACTGCTTTTATGTTCAAAATTTTAATTTGGAAAAAAAATTGTGACAACTGATTTCGACGCGGACGAAGCCGCTGGCACAGCTAGTATAATCATAAAATAACACAAATTTCCTTTCAATATTTTCACACAACTAGAATATCATATACACAAAAGCAAAAATATACGTTTTATTTAGATCAAATACAACAAAGAAAAATTTAATAACGAAATAAAAATTTATAAGCCAGTCAACATTGTCATATTTATATTGAAAAGAAGCACAAATACAATGGTGGGATAGTCATATGTTTAATTTAGTATAATACTAGACTCATTTTTTAACTAACAGAAAATGATATAAAATAATAGAATATTTATATTTAATACCAAATTGATGTGGCAATTCTACTAAAGAGAAAGTTAAATTTTAGTGAGCTGTATATTCCCGTTTAGGCCTTACTTGAAATCCTACGCCTTCTTGACAAATAGTTCTTTTTCCGAACAGACAAGTCAGCGATAACGGCTTAAATTGACTGCAAACAATATTCAAAAATGTCTTCTGCGATTACCTTGCAATGTATAAAGATATCAATAATATTGAGCTGAAAATAATTTTTATTATTTATTTATTAATATAAATTATATATTAATTGAAATAAACTCTATTCTATGATTTAAATCTCGTTTAATCTATGTTTATCCGATTCTTGATGTACCAACTACAATGGGATTATTGAAGAGGTTTTTAATTAATATAAAAATAAACTAGAAAAAATTAAAACTTCAAATAAATTTAAGTATTGTTTGCAAAATATTAAGGTTGAAAACAAAATCACTTCATTGTTTGTTAAACAACTTTTACTACTTACAAAGTTGGCTACGTACATATTTGTTACTATAACTCTGCTACACGAATACGATACTATATACCAACAGGTACCTCAATACGTAGTTACATTTATTTAGTAGAATATTTTAAAAAAAAATCTTTATAGACTATTAAACAATTTTTACTACTTACAAAGTTGGCTACTTACATATTTGTTACTATAATTCTGATATAGGATTACTATAATATATACCAAAAGGTACCTCATTACGCAGTTACATTTGTTTAGTAGAATATTTAAAAAAAAATCATAGATTATTTAAAAAAAATTACTACTTACAAAGTTGGCTACTTATATATTTGTTACTATAATTCTGATATAAGATTACTATACTATATACCAAAAGGTACCTCAAAATGTAGTTATATTTGTTTAGTATAGTATAGTGTTTCCATCCATGTATCCATATTTTCGAATGTAGTCTTGTCTAAAGTCTACACAGACATCTAAAGAAGTGACGTGTGAGTAATACCCTACATGTGATCGAGCTGAAATGGATAAGAAAAAATATAAATGAAGCAATGTCACCAAAATGAGATTTGTAAAGCTCATTATTCTTATAAATTGAGAGTCTCACTTTATTTTCGTTAAAATGCATTTGAAAAGAATTTCAATTCTATATATAACAGATATATATAATTGAAATATAATATATAATACAGTAAATAGAAAATATATATAGTGCTAAATGTATAGTGGACTATCCGTTTTTTCATACCCGTTACATGCAGGATTCGTAAAAACACATGCAAACAATGCATATAAAAATAATACACAAGCACTACACAGGTTCACTATCACAAACTCAACATCGTTTCGCCCCGCAACCGAAGCATCATCAGGAGATAGACTCCACGACAAAATCGCAAAGCTTTGCGTCGTGGCAGTGGTGGAGGTTTGTGCATGTGTTTTTACGAATCCTGCATGTAACGGGTATGAAAAAGCGGATAGTCCACTATACATTTAGCACTATATATATTTTCTATTTACTGTATCGCGGATTATAGCAAAATAATTTTATTATTACTTTTGTATTATAGATCTCCGCAAATTAACGCCTAATTCTATAAATGATTCTATATATCAATTATAAATACTGTATATATTGTATTCAGGTGATATTAGTTATACGTATCTTTCACAAATTAATATAAAAATCAGAAAACTGTATTAAAAATACTTTTTATAGGTGAGGATTTTGTTCCAGACATTAACTATTAATAAAATTAGAAAAATGAATAGTTCAGTGGCGAACATAAATTACTTCTATGCGACTGTTAACAGCTGGTTCTATATTAGTTACACGCGTCAGCTGTAAGAACTGCTGAAAAAGATATATGTGCTTTATATTACTTTACATTTATACTGAAATTCAGCGAAATTTCTATTTCAGATTGCATTTAAATTCAAGAATGTCGTGAACAATCTGCTTCCTTTTCGATAAAAAACAAATATAATATAACGCTTGGCATATGTTAATATACACTTATGTTGTCTTAAAAAGCAAGTTAGCTCCACGAAACGGTTCTTTATTTAAAGTGCTTTCTATAAAACAAATTATAATAATATGTTAAAATGCTACACATATTATAAAGAACCAAGTAACATCTATCATTCAAGATAAGTATTACAGAAATATAAAAGACTGATAAAGTTCATCGTTAGAAAATTCCAAGCAAGTCTCTTGGGCGTCCGAAGTTGCGAGATATTTTCACGGTATTTTAGCAATTTTAACGAACTTCCATACTTACTTCAATTCACGGGTTTAAGGGAGCGTGGTCATATATTTTTACGATATTGTCATCTACAACCCTGTTTTATATCCTATCCTACTAATGCTACTAATATTATAAATGCGAAAGTTTGTAAGTATGAATGGATGTTTGTTACTCTTTCACGAAAAACCTATCGGACGGATTTGGATGAAACTTTACAGTTATATAGGTTTTACATCGGAATAACATAAAGGCTACAATTTGTAATGATTTTATGTAATATGACGATACATGTCAATAAAGTCGGAAAAAATCTGGCCTCTGAGAGCTATCTCGGCGTACGCTGCCTAAACCATCAGAGTTACTCAAAGATTATGTACCGTAGTATTGTTTGTCTTTAATAGTTTTAAATAAAAGTCCGCGACAGCATATATCTATCTTTTATGTGGAAGTTACTATGACCAAAATTGTGAATCATAAACTTAATTAAAATAGATACTGTGGCAGATAAAATTCCTAGCGAGCGAAGCCGCGGGAAAAAACTAGTTTATTATAATCTTCAGGTTGGTTTTCGCATGAGTTCGCTTAGGACACGATATGTTTAAACTCAAACTCAAACTCAAAATATTCTTTATTCAAGTAGACTGTTTACAGTACTTTTGAATCGTCAAATGTTTTCAAGAAGCTACCACTGATTCGGAAGTTAGCTCCTACCGAGAAGAACCAGCAAGAAACTCAGCGGGCATTTTTTTTTAATATTATTTTTACAATTTGATTGATGGTTATAAATTAAACTTTGCAGCTTGATGCGTAGCTGACTCAGTTAAGATATGCTACTATCACTAAAAAGACAAAATTATAATCAAATACATGAGTTTTCCTGTTTCTCCAAAACAAGACTGTTGCGACCGTCATGATCACTAATGGTCGTGAAAGGATTATGTATCTGTTTGTATGTTATAATTTAAGAACATTTAAATTTCGAAAGTTGTCCCTCTATGCTATGTTATATGCATTCGAACCTCAACAGATGTTTGCTGTTAATATAAGTCTTTTTTTTAACGATCTTGATCTTTGTGCTTTGTTTATATGTAACATATATAAACATTCCAAAGGTTTCATAAACGCTTACCGTAAAAGTGGTTTTGGTTTCGATACTTTCAATATCAATCAACGTAACATCATTCATCAATCATCTGCCCTCATCCCATTCTAAGTGTTGTCGGCACAACAAGTACTCGTATTAACCATGTTGTTACGTACATGATTTGGTTAGGAATTTTACGACCCACCGCCTGTCTGACGTCAATTTACCCTAGTCGCCTTTTGCGATACCTCGGTAAGAAATGAGGGTGATATATTCTGCACAGCCGGATACCACCCTACGATAAAGCTCAAATTTTATTTAATACATTCAGATGTATAATGTATTGTCTTTGAATTTTATTTTACAGTTTACACGACAAAAATTGAACGTTTCACTAAAGTAAAATATACGAAAGAACCCGGAGAATGATATTAAAACAATGCATAGGTGTTACTCCCGAAAATCTTTTCAAATCTTCATACATTTTTATGATTAAAAGTCATTTCGAGAGTGCCTAAAAAACGACTACAGAAAAAGGCGACGCCGAAATTTTCACTGTTATAGTTTTAAAAGATACCGTTAGATTTCCCCAGTGATTTGATTCTCATCTACTTGACGCTTTTAAATGTAAGTGTCTAATAATAAAAAGCTCATCCCAAGAGAAGTATATTAACACTCATTTAGATCAATTGGTTTATGAATAATCAATAAAATAGTCACCAATAGGTAACCAAAAAGTCATCGTCTTGTAAGGTCAGTTAGGCATCGTGTTCTCTTACGATGGCCTCCTTTTGCGAGGATGTTTGGTGAGAAAATATTATAAATTAATATTATTATAAATTATAATGAATTAATAAATATATCATAAATTTTAAAACCTGTATATCTGTTTGCATGTTTGTTACGCGTATACGACTAATATACTCGTAATAGTATTTATACTGCTATATTGATGAAATTTGACATAATGGATGTCTGTATGTCCTTTATAGACTCCGATACAGCAGACCGATTTTAATAAAATTTTCAGACAATCTTTAGAATGACCCAGCGGGTGATCCTGTAAAGTTTGGTGGTGGGTAGAGTATTTTTTTAACCTTTTGAGTTCAGTTTTGAGGAGACTTCGAAACCAGACTGAGCACGGCAACACGTGGCTGGAAAAGGAAATGACATATCGACTGTGAACCGGCAATATGTCCTATCTCAATTTTAAGGCAAATCACTTTTTAACGGCACTAGGTACTACTGCCCATCATTTACCGTATCAACATGTATTATCTACTAGAAAATTTGTATATAAATAAACATATTTCAAGTCAACTGGCTTTTTATTACATAAAAATTAATCCGAATTTATTAATAATCACGTTTTTTCGTCTTCCTGAAAAGTTGTCAAAAATTAGATAGGACAATTTGCCAGTTCACAGTCGATATGCAATTTGACGCGGAATAAGTCGCAGTCGCAATTTTAATAATTGGAATCTAATTGACACATTAAGAAAGTAACCTTTTCGTTTAAAATATTGTTGCAATTTATGTATTAAAATAATGAGTATCGTATATATACGTAAACTAGCTAAACGGCTACGCTAGCTGTGGCTCAGTCTGTTTTCGAATGCCCCTCGAAATAAAACAACAGTTAAAAAAGGTCATTCTAAAGATTGTCTTTAAGATATCATAAAATCAGTCAAGCCGTTTTAAAAACACTTCTACATTCATTTTTATATATAAAGAGAAGATAAATCGGAGAAAAAGTTGCAAGACATATACTTAAAATCCATAGATAACTTGTCCAATATGAATGTCTCGAAATCATTTAGAATTCAAAAACATATAGTGAAATAAATATTGTATCTCAACTTATGGACCTAAAACAATAAATTTTATCCCATAAAACACCGTTTACTGTCCAATGGCTGTCCTGTAAAGTCTTTTCATACAATATTTATGCGGTACGAAGGAGCTCACAATATTCGCTACGTCTTTTTCTTTTTACTGCCTTTAAATTATTAATGCGTTTAGAAAGGTTCAAATATTAAAACGGGATACAAAGCAAAAATAGTAGTGATTCCTATTCTTTGACTGAGTGATTATAGTCCGTATAAAATTTTTAAAAGTGAGTTAAGGTCTAATCCTCTCCTTAATGTAAAAGAAAGCTTTAGTCATGCAATAGAATAGTAATATACGAGTACTGTAAGACAACATAACACATGTATTTTCCTGACTGCAATAACAGATGGCGCCAGCAGTACTTTACTCCGCGCTATTGTAGTTACATAAGAAGTCCACATACAAATTGTTCGTTGGATCGACATCGCCCACATTATTTCGATAAAAGCAGTGGTACAACCCAACCCTCTGGTTATGTGATTAGGACTTTTCCACAAGTCCGATACAGTCCTCCACAGCGCGTTGTTTTAAGTCGGGGTCCGGCCACACAGGGGGCACCCTTAAGGCAACGCTCCCAGGATATTGCGAGCGTCGCTTGAGACTCGCTCTCCACATTTGACACCCGATGATGCTTCTGCGCTCGCCCGTCCTCCCGGTGACGCTGTCAAAACCTTCAAGTCTAACAACATTAGTTAGTGTCCGAAAAAAAAGACATCCCCTACCAATTCCAGAAGTTCAAAGCGAATCTGTAAACAGTGTATCTTCCAGTACATCTATTCTTGGAATGCTGTTTAGGCCGGCCGCGCTACTCTCTGTATAAGTGACAATACATTACTTTCCTGTCATTTATACCTATTCTTTCCCCATCCGTACGTCCGTCAGGTTCGACGCATTACAGTATTATTCATCTAAAAAGCGAATGTCTATATGTACATATTATAAAACAAAGTCCCCACAGCTGTCTGTCTGTATGTAATAGATTTTCTCAAAATGTACTGAACGGATTTGTACGGTTTTTACTAAAAGATACTGTGATTTTTGAGAAAGGTTTAAGTGCATAGTACATTAAGGTTAATGTCCCGTGGGGTCAGGATTTAGGCGAGAAAAATTGCGTGACACACTGATTTCCACGCGAGTAATGCCAGCGCGGTTCGCTAATAAATAATACAAAAGAGTTAGAAATACACTGTATTTGTACGCCTTATACGAGAGATTCAAACTTATTAAGGTACAATCAATATAAACTTAGAAGCGCTTCCAAGTTTCCTATTACCCTCAATTTATACAAAACTTTGTACAAGAGTGATTCTCTCTTAATAAGAGATTTTCACAAAGACTCGTCCATTAAGCTATCCACAAACGAATGGCCCAATAATTTCTATCTTATATTTACTCCTTGACTAAGCGCACGATTTATTTGTTTTATCTCCATCCCTTTGTTGTATTCTGTGAAAATAACAAATAAAACAGTTACAATTTAACCAAATGGACCATAGCATCGTCTGAGAAAGTCGCGGCGACCATTAAAATTTTGAAGGAGAAACTCAATTGTATGCTTCCTAACCGACTTGTTCTTTGAGAACTTTTCAGTCGAATTTTAAGCGTAATTATTTTTAATAATTGTCCTGTCTCGCATAAATTGGAAGAAGTTATTTCCTCGTGGCTTTCCTGTAAATGAAATTTTCACAAACTTGTTTTATGATTCGTTCGTATTTTAGGAATTTTCAAGTTCCAAAATAAATACCTAAAATTTATAATAATCATCAGTGCCTAAAATCTCTACGATCTGTAAGACCGTCCAGTTTGATTTATATATAAAGAAAAACACAAACTGAACTTATTAACTTTAATTTCGTAATAAAGAAAAATATTACTTTAACGTAATGTAAACACTACTGGTACTTGGACTACTTTTGCGCGAAACCCTTGTAGCGGGTTGGAGCCGGAGTATATGATCACTAGTCTATTGCTGAAGTCAGCCGGCAGGCAGGAATCGGGTCCGTAGCTGGGCAGCAAGTCAACTAGATCACAAGAACTGAACGAATTTTGAAAATGTATTGATTTTATAGGCCTATATTGCTGATCGCGCTTTATATCGACCTCAATTAGAAAACAATAAGTCAGCAATATATGCCCATGTTGAATAGGGTTGTAACAGATCGTTTCGCCCCAAGCCCGAAGCACATCAGGAGGATAGGCTCCACGACGTATATCACTAAACAAGTTAGTATTTCATTTTTCATTGCCCAGTAATAGATCTGAAATTTATCAGACTGTACACACTCATATAAAAAACAAAAAGGGTAAATGTTTGACCGAAAAAGAATTTATGTAAGGGACTGCTATGTATAATTTTTAACAATGGCTAACCAGGTTCGTAGACAGGCCATAAAATATATGTTTGTGTAAGGTACTTTGAATATTTTATCCAGGAGTCAGCCTAAGTAAACAACTTCTCGTACATTACGGTCTCATCTACGTTAATATATTCGCAATCATGTACGTAACTTGTTAGTATATCTATCGACTGTAATTTTCTTTAAACAACTTTAACTAATTATTTTATCACTAGTGACCACTACCATTTCGTTTGCGCCAACTTAGGTGTTCAAACGCCCTCAGTTATGCAAAATGTGTATTATTGCAGCCTGATGATGCTGCAGTTACGGGGCGAAACGATCGTCGAGATTGTCGTAGTGAATGTGTGTAGTGCTTATGTAGTGTTTGTTGGTAGCGCTGTTTTGTTATCTATCATAACTATTGTACTTTGAAATTTCGCAAAGTAACTTCGTAAGAAGATATAAATAAATATTCTATAAATATAAATGATTTATATGACTTACACTAGAGTTCAATGGCATTCATTTTAGAGTTGGCATAGATTATGTTTGTAATAATACTTTTTATAATGATAAGATATATATAAATAAGACGTGAGTATAGCCGGTTTCTATACATAAACTATGAATACTACTCACGATAGGTTAAATTTAGTAAAAGACCAAAAATCAACTGTAACTTACTCTACTTAATCTTAAAATCTTATTATACAGTAACGTAAGTTGGAATATAATAGGCTATTCTCTCATAAACATACGTTACGATTACTGGTAAGGAATATGATAGGAAGGGTAGAATAAATCAAATTTATTTGTATTTACAAATAAATTAATACTAATACAAATAATAATTTTTTTCTAATTACTTTTTACATTTGACTAGAGGCGAACGAAGTAGTGGGTATAGCTTGTGAAATGTAAAAAGCTATCTTATTATATAAACTTTACGAGATCGAACTACCTTCGAAATTCAGATAAGTAAGGTAAACATTTCCTCTGACATAAGTCGTAAGGCGTACAAGTCCGCAAGAGCCCGGAGTTTGTACAATCAATCGCAACTTGCTCGATAGGATTGTACGCTCCGGGTAAACTTGGGAGGACTTCACTTTGTTTCGGTTTGGATCAGCAACTTCTGGAGCCAATTAAACTCAAAATAACTATTTTTAAACGACTCTTCAGTAATAACAACATGTTATTGTTATGACTTTATTTTACAATCACAATCTCGTTTAAAATTATCAGGAGGGCTAGTAAATCAACAAAAGGAACCTGAATGTCTATATCTTTACTATATTATAAAACAAAGTCCCAAAAAGCTGTCTGTCTGTATGTAATCGATTTTTTCAAAATCTACTGAACGGATCTTTGTACTGTTTTCACCAAAACATTGTGTAATACCGGATAGTTTAGGTAAATAGTACATATCGGTATTACATATGTGTGAAGAGATCGCGCAGTTGTTTAAAAAATTTGCTTGCTGGGAGCTTTAGTCGCGTGCGCTGCGTAAACCGGCAGAGATACGCTAAAGTATTGTACGAGAGAATTGTAGATCAATAAGACTACTACAAAAAGTCTGCGACAGCATGTCTCTATTGTTTTTTGGTTAACTCACAATAATTACTTTTATGTTTAAAATTTGAATTCTAGAAAAAATTTGTGACACGCAGGTTTCCTTGCGGGCGAAGCCACTGGCACAGCTAGTTATAAATAAGATGTACCTGACTGCCTGTAAACGTTATACGTCATATAAATTAATATTAGTTTCATTTTTACAAAATTTTATTAATATTATTACAGCGGATTAGCCATGAAAGCGTAACAGAAAGACAGACTATTATTATTATTATTTGCATATGTATTTGTAAATAGTGTATGTAATATCCCCTATGTTTGTATATGTGGTTCTAATTTTGCAGTTTTTGAAATACTTCATAAAACATATAAATATATATGTTAACGTGTTAAAGAGATTAGCAATGAAAAACGCAGCGTTAGCAGACTCTCAACTGAGTGGACAGAGGATCTCAGTAAAGTAGCAAGAAGACACTGTATCTAAGGATATCTTTTAGAAAGTCATTCGTACAACATTGGGCGAATCGGTTAAACAAGAAGATAGATAATACTTAGAAATCTAAATTCTATCACGACAAATCACTATTTCACCGTTTCTTTTTTACCCGATGACAAAAGCAAAATGGCTGCACTGATCTAATAAACGAGATCTACGTTGAAACCTTGTGATCCCGAGTATAATGTATGACGCCACAAAACCGTATTAAAAAATCCTATCAGGGGTAATCAATAAGCTTTTGTTATGACAGATTTTAAACTTATTTATTTTATAACTATAATTTTAACATTTATTGATTCAAAGAATGTGTGAATAATATTATGTATCATAGTAGGAAAATTAGTTCTTTATTTTCCCAAACCAGTCTGGTAATAAAAAAACTTGAGTGGCATTTTTCGATAATAAAACTTTTGGAACGACGACCGTTAAAAATGTTCTTTACTTTTTTAATTGTTTTTCAAGGTGGTCTCAAAATGCATGGCAATTAGGCAATGTCCCTCTTCCTAGCTGCCGGAAAGTCGAAAACCCCCGGCAATTTGATAGTGATTATACGACTACGGCTGACGTGAAAAGAAATAATGCTGCAAACTACTTGGGCGCTTACGGCTTTGTACGAAATTTCATTCAAACCAGAATTGTGTAGAAAGAGCAGGCTCATTATTAATAACAATGCTCTAAATGTGCGAATAAAATTTTGCACCACTAACAATTATTTAGGCAAACCAGAAAATTGGTTGAACCTAAGTAATTGTGATGTGATATTATCTAATATTGTTAAATATATATTTTTTAATTTTAATAAAAATATTATCTTTTGATTTTTTTATACAAACAAAGAGAGATAGATATAAAGTGCAGTGTGTGAGTGTTACGGTTCATCGGGAGAGTATGACGTATGAGTATGAGTATGAGAATGAGACAAATAAAAAAATATAATTTATACAGATAGGTTATTCTTCCAAGTTTATAATAACTAAGAACAGGTACTTTGTACACAAAACAAACATTCATGTATTTTATACTCTATCGTAAATAAAGTAAAAAAAAAAAAAGTTAATAAAATGAGTGAATCAAATACAATTTTTACTTGCGTCCAAAAGCACTTGAAAGAAACAATATGAAAAAAAGAAAATGAAAAAGAAAAAGAATAAGAAAAAAGCTAAGAATTGCATCAGGTTTTTGTTCAAATTTCCATCAGCTGCCCGAGTTTCGGTGAAAATGGTTTCACGTTATTTATCACGTGCTTGCAAAATATGCTTACTATTTTTGTACCGTTGCAATTTACTGCGCTAAAATACCAAATACAAAGCCTATAATCGCCATAGTATGTAAACACAAAGCTTTATTACTTGAAAGCCTTTGTTACATTAACAGCTTACAACGAAGATTATAAAATGTTCATGATGTTAGTGCACACAACTTTATAACCAGGTGCTATTGCTGCCCTACCCTTTGGTTATCTAGACTAGATTAACATAATGACTGTAATTCAGTTACAAAATTTTTGTTTTCAATTCTAGAACAACCTTCCACGACGTGCTAAGTTGATTTGAAACTTGTTTTTTTTGTCCTTATTTTCAGTTTGATATAATAATAAGTGAAGGGCTAAAGAGGTAGGTACTTTCATCTTGGTACTCAAACCCGTTATAAAATTTTTATACACAAGTAAATTATTAAAAACAATTGTACATATATGATGTTTTAATTAAGTTAATACTAGGTGTAACCGACTCGCAAGTAAATTTGTATTTTCCCTTTTAAAGACAATTTTCTTGCATTTCTTTTATTATATTGAAATATATGGTATTTCCGTAGTATAAATTGATACGCGATTTACTATATTTATGATATATTATAAAAAATTCAAATTAAACCATTATAAAGTATGATTCGATTCAATTAAATAAATTTACATAGTAGTAAGAACCTTTTCACGTAATGACTTTAAACTTTAAATTAAAAAACTTTCAAACAGTCTGGACCGGATCATACTTAAAACAGACTTTACAGCAAAATTTAATAATCTCATTAATTTTATCATGAACCATCATTTACCATATACCTTTAAAATTTAATCTAACTAAACGAGAATTGGTTAATTATAAAATTGAAAGGTGACTTTTTTAAATAGAAGGAATAATTTACAGGGTATCATCATAAGTAATATGTAAGATTTTAATTTTTATTTTTTAATTTTAGTCAGTTCAAAATTATTTCTCATTCAAGAAAACTTATAAACGAATTGAATCTAAAGCCTGCTTTTGAATCATCAACTCTAGACCGTCAATTCATAAACCGTCAAAGCTGCAATATCCGAATGGTGAGTCCGTATGACTCTTTCCAGGCAGTCAAGCAGGCAGTCAAGTCCCGAGTAGGCACCAATTAGTTTTGCCTAATTAATATTTTATAATGACTTATGTGCCTTATTATTATTTTTGGTTTATGATACGCTTTTCGATAAAGGAAGTCGTTGTGAGGAAACTTGCATAGTTCAGAAAAATATCTGTTACATGTGAAATCTACCAAACCGCATAGAAGCAGAGTGGTAGGTTTAAGTTCAAACCCTTTTCTTCAAAAATAAGAAACAGACGCTAGTTTACTTTATAATCCGACAATTTGTGGATGATAAAATGGAACTCTCACTTGACTACCACATACTTAAGTAGCGGCCTGTTACAATCCCACTGCTGGGAATAGGCCTCCTCTCTCCGTATCTGGAGAGCAGGGTTAGAGCTAAGACCTACCAAGCTGCTCCAATGCGGCTTGGTAGGTTACACATATCTCCAGAATTCTCTAGATATATGCAGGTTTCCTCACGATGTCTTTCTTCACCGAAAAGCGTGTGATAAATTGCAATTATCAATCAGACACATGAGTTTTAATAGAAAAACTCATTGGTGCTTGCCCGGGTTTGAACTCGTGTTCCCCTCGAAAGAGTCGCACGGTCTCACCGCTGGGCTATCACAGCTACCACATACTTCCCAGAACAATATTTGCTATTACATTGAGATGGAGATATTTATGTTACTAACGCATTTGTTACATATTAAACAGGCATATCTCTTAGGTACCTCGTATTTCATTAATGAGTTCATAGAATTTTCATGCTTTTCATATTTATGCGATACCAAGCAAGAGTTTTTACAATTTACATATTTGACATTGTAATAAAAACATAGTAACAAAGAGACATAGATTGCTGCACATCTGATTTTCATTCAATAGATTTGTACTAGGAATCCGTAAGGGAAAAGTCTGCACGAGTTTGAAAATTTGTACAATCAATCCCAAGTTGCACGATGGATTCTGGGCTCCGAGTGTGCTATCAACTTTGCTGGGGTTAAGTTTGTCTCAATCTGGATCAACAATTTGTGAATTATATTTAAGTAAAATAGTTCATTTAATTTCAATTGAGTAGTATTTATCAAGGACTATTTTTTTTCACTTTGTGTCATATTTTATAAGTATTAATCCTATAAATACTTAAGTTTATGATTTGTAGATCGAAACAGGTTACACAGTTACGGGGCAACTTTTTGGCTCGAAAAGTGTGCTCCATGGTTTAAAAAAGTCGCTTGTTAAATTGGTGGAATAGCACGTGATGTCACCCAATAAAAATACACTCCGTTGTGCTATTGATTCATATATTTTTTAATTTTTCTTGATTCTTGATTTTATTTTGCTTAGCACCCTAGAATCGACTCCAGAGATTTTGTAAAATCATCTATTGTAAAGATGTCCTTTAAGAGTGACTCTTTGTTTGCCAGTTTAGCACTAAGTTATTTCTAAAACTGGAACGTATTTCTTTGAGATCTTTATTTCACAGCAATACGGAAAAATACATGACAAAGATAAAAGTATCAGAATTTTTAATCAAAATAGAATCAAGTGGCTGCAGCTTAGCACCATAATTTTGGTGGTGGTGGTGGTGGTATTCTATTGATCACCCTCATTTCTTACCGAGGTGTCGTAAAAGGCGACTAAGGTAAGTTGACGTCAGGCAGGCGGCCGGTCGTAAAATACGTGGCCAAATCATGTGACAACATGTTTGGAACATGTTGTGCCGACCCCACTTAGAATAACTTAAAAATAAGCTCAATATACTGAAAAATATTATGTTTATTATAACAACGTGAACAAAACCAAAGTGAAACGTCAATTGTAGTGTCAACTCCTAACATTTGATTTAACAATAAAAAAACTCCAGACTTTTTCTGTAAGTAAACTAAGATAAGGACCTATACGGTCAACTATCTAAGAGACCATAAAACCCGCTCCTTTTACTCGGCAAGGAACGGCAGAGTCATAAATATGTATAGCGAAAATCAAGCATGAGTCGCGAGCAAAACGATGCCGAAAATGCGATCTCTCGGGAGACCGAAGTCTATACGCGCGAGAGCAAACGTGCAACTGGAAACGGCCTGTATATTATCAGCAAAGTTTCACATGTTCTTGTAAATTCTGTGCCAAATACAGTATTGTATTGATGATACAATACTGTATTTGTATACTCCTAAACACTTTTTTATTAATTTATAGAATTATTTTGCGGAGATGCACAATACAAAAGTAATAATGAAATTATTTTGCTGTAATTCGCGATTAAATAAATAAAAATATATATAATCGTAATTTTGCATTACGATTTTGTCATGCAGCCCATCCTCCTGATGATGCTTCGTTTTCGAGGTGAAGCGATCGTAGAGATTTTGGTGGTGGTTGTGTGTATTGCTTGTATACACTGTTGCTGCTGATGGAGGTGTCTTGGGATTCGTGTGGTGACTTATCCTGCATGTGTAAGGTACGTGAATTTTGCTTCAAACACTTAGGATTACATATATTCGCTTAACACATGCGGATTATAGCAAAGTTGTTCTTTAATAAGGAATTCCGCAACGTTACGCCTGCTTCTATAAATCATATATATAATGCTAAATGTAGAGTCGACTATCCGTTTTCATTCCCGATACATGCAGAAATCTTAAAAACCTCCACGACATCCACAAATACACACCAGAAACGTTCACTATCACAAACTCAACAATCGTTTCATCCCGCAAACGAAGCATCGTAATGAGATAGGCTCCACAACAAAGTCGCAAAGCCTTTGCTTAGTTCAATTTTCACGTTTTGAATTTTTTCCTTTATTTGAATATACGACCATATTTACTATGGATGTCTATTAACTAACTAACAATTAATTGGTGAAAAAATACATATGTACGAAAAACAATTTTTTGTAACAACAAAATATAAAAGTTGTTTTTGATTTGACCCATAATTTAAACCATTTAGCCTTCCAGCGGTTTTACTTCCACCGTACCGTCGTTTCATACCCAGTTTATTTGGCCATATTTGCATAGAAACGTTTTTTGTGGGCGTGCTTGTTTGTTTATACGATAGGTTGGGAAGCTTTCTAAATGTTGCAGGAAGGGATCTTCGCTATGGGTTTCTTCTAAGGCGAGTGCATATAACCATATATTTTGTTTTTAATTATATGTTTAAGCAATATGCTTACGTAACGTCAATGAGCTGCATGAGTTATTTTCTCATGCAGTCTATAAAGTAGAAGGCCACGTCTTTTCTTTCACAATATAACCTATTATTTGTTGATATAATACCCGCACCTTGCATTATACCTATGACTTAAAAAATTTGAAACGTTATATTTTCTGAATGTGTAACCGTGAATATTTTACTCTACATCGGCATCGAAGCTTTTATAGCCCTTCTTTGACCCCTTATTTGTTTTGTAATCCCTCGAAAATTAATTACAACCTACACGTTTAAATAGTACAACAAAAACTAAGCCACGTTTGCGCAAATCATTTTAATCTTTATTTTGAAGGCAGTATAGACTATTATTTTACAACATGCAGGTACATAATTTACTAACCGAACAAATTAAATTGCCTGATCTTTCGTAGGCTTAAGTGCAAACATTTTCAGGTGCTAAATGGACGATTAATTATTTTATCCACATAATCGGCCTTTCAAACATCTACCCGTGCGACTTAGATTGATTGCAAGACAATGATGACTGACTTGATCTGCTTTATCCCAATATGGACTCTCTTCTTTGTCGATACGCTCTTGTCAGAGCGGTCATGGCCGTCACGTATTTGAGGCGCATATCGCTCGCCTTATGATGTGTCGCCATTTGTCTCTATTCGCTGTCTTTCTGGCGCATTCATGAAGTCATCAGAGTTAACTTTTTGATATGGACGAATTTTAAATTGTTAATAAGACACAAGAAATAATAACTAAAGAGACTGAAAGCTTTAATTATCATTCACCCAATATTAAGAGGAAGTGAATTGTTCAATTCATATAAATCTTTACATATTGGTTATTCGTTTAGCCACGTTATACATCACAGCTATACTTTTATACTATACTTGACGACGTTTTGCTGGTATACAATTATAGTCAATACGATTTTCTTTAATTTTTAAATTATACACATCTACTGCTATTTGAAAGTTTTCAATAATTCAGTTAATTGAATGTAATTTTGCGGAGAAACCGCAGGTGAGCTTATATACTTGCCCAATGTTAGTATTCCAGAAAAGGTTAACACATTGTACGCCGTACGTAAATGTAGTCAAAGAATTCATTATATTGCCATTACGTAATGCTCATGTCCTTATTTGTGGAACAGCCTTGTATAGTTAAATTGTTTTATCTTTTATTAGGTTATTAACGCTACAAATAAAATTATGGCAATTTTAAATTAAATGCCTTAATTTAGGAATATAAAAAAAAATCTTTTTCGTTAACTAAGTTAAAGTCACATGAGACATCCCTCATGGGCACAAGTCAAAAAATCATGTTTTAACATAAAATGTGTTAAAAGTTTTCATTGCTAAGAAAAATCTATATAAGATGTGTTTAGTTTGCTTAAACCAACGGTCTTGTAATTAATTATGAGTTGTTTCGGTATTGCTGCTTAAAAGAATGTGTACTTTAATTATTACACCTATTCCAAGTTCAAAACACGTATATTTTAAATTGTGCCACTATGCTCATGAACAATATAATAATGCCAAATTATCACTCCTTACAGTAAGTTTTAAATCTACATATTTTGCATTATAATATCAGTATTCACTATATAGTCCTTAATGGAAGTAGAACCTAACGATCTTCTGACGAAGTTAGATATGTACTCCTATGTAGGATTTCTTAGAGGTTTCCGCCACTGAAAGGGTATGTGGTCAAATGTGGGTACCGTAAACTTACCTTGAGAATCAATTTGTTAAATATTTACCACTCTAGAGAGTAGAAGTTGAGTGGATAATACTAAGATGCTTTTAATGTACGTTACGATACGGTCCGCTCAATACTCTCTCTTCTATTAATATTTCAATACAAATCTGTTTAATCCGCTACATTAGATTCCATTTATGTAAATTACACATTAACTTATACGAGACACGTTAAAGTATACATACTTTTTTACACTAATATTGGTAATCTATAGAACTAGGCGTTACTTTGCGGAGGTTCGTAATACAAAAGTAATGAAAACATATTTTTTTTTATAATCCACGATAAAACATAGTATAAATATTGCTAAATGTAGAGCAAAAACTCATGCAATACCCACCACTAATAACACAACAATACACAAGCACTGCACACATTCACTACTATAATCTCAATCGTTTCAGCCCGTAACTAAAGCATCGTCAGGAGATAATTTCATGACGTTATCACAATTTGCATTCATTACGTTGAAGATAAACTCTAGCCTCCCAAGATACAGGGTATACCTAAGACTACTTTGGGGTTATCAGTAAATTATCATTTACATTTTATTGAAAAAAAATTCGTTTGATGGTTTGTTTAATGTAATTTTATCTAAGTTTTTAAATGAAATAAACATTATTTAAATATCCAAGAAGTTTTGAGTTTAATATTCGACATATTAAATAAGAAAATATGGTATTTTCATTTAAATTAAATTCTTAATTTCAATCATTATTAGAAGAGATCTTAAGCTGAAAGTTTCATAATTATTACAGTTTTGAACAATTATATTTATAGTGATAGTTGTCATTGAAAATCAACTTTCTATGAAACTATAAATATATTTCTGTTTAATAGTATCTCGGGTGTATATAGGAAATAAGACACATTTTACTATAAAATAAAAGTTTATTACTTTATTATTTTATTTGCATTAAAAAAATTACATTTTACAATGCATGTTGTACTTACCTTAGTATTAAAATTATGTAAGTATTTATTGCAATGTGTGAAATAAGTAAAAAATACTAAAGTTAACCTTTAGTATAGTTAACCTTTAAATATAATACGAATGCGAAAATACAATATGACTGCAATTACATGGAAAACCGCATGAGTAAGCAATTTTAGAGTAAATCAACTCTCCGCTTACTCACTATTATTTGGATAGAGAAAATTGTGAAGAGAACAACTAACGAACCTCTGAATTAAATGACAGACGAAAATTTCACATAGCTGCGACTAGCCGTAGCTGCGACGAAAGAAAAGCTCTTAAAAAAAAGTTAATTAATTACGTATGCAAATTGACGAAAAAGTCGTACTTAAACGAGTAATGTACGAAACGAGATAATGAGATTGTGCGGGGCACGTAGAGCACTCATGATTAAATCATTGCGATGGAAAAAATATTTAAATTATTTTAAAGGTTGTCGAAAACCTCTGAAAATATTTTCGACGTCTTAATTCTTAATACACTAAATTTTTTTCTTTGTATGGCTGAAAAAGTTTACCATATTGACACTATGAACATATTGTTACGTACAAGGGTTTGTGGATTTCGATGAAAATACCTGGTGACTCGTTAAAAACACTTTGTTCAACTTTTCACTACAAACTTAGTACTTACAGTCTATATGCAATCTGTTGTCCAATAAGAAAGCCGAGGTCACTATTATTTCATTTCTATTTTCGGCACGTATTTTGCTCTTGATCGCTTTTCGCAAACTGAACGTCGAGACGCACTATACGTCTGCTTATATATCGCACGAACCGATGACGAAAATGTTCCTGAAAGTTCGCAAGTCCTTAGGGAGATCGTAAACAACCTTTGTACATAACCTTTTTGTAAACAACCTGAATGTTCCATCGATGAAGTAGTCAAGCAAATTTGAACCCTATGGCATACAGATTACGAACTCTTATTGCCTATACGTAAAGTACTCCCGTCCAATTAGATTTCTATAACATATGCATTACGGACTCTTTTCGTATGTTCGTAATAATATCGACGAATAATTCAGCATACGAGTTTTTGAACTAATTAAAGATAAACTCTCCAATATTTGGGTGATGTAAACCACTATGTGCTTTTATTCCACACTATTTAGTTCAGAAAGCAGTTCAAGTAGACACGACTATGCCATCAAAAAAATTAAATATCTTTGAAGATAACTTAAGAGGTTGGAAATTTATCATAATAAATTTAATGCAGAAAAGAAGTAAAAACAAAAGACCAGACACTTCTTGATCTTTATATAAAGGGTGGGATATAATTAAATTTACTGTCTTAATATCGCAGTCTAGCGTACGTATGCCGCGTGATGAAAATGAGGTTTCTGTCTAAGATTGAATACGCTCACTGACTGGAAGATATGTTATATTTTAAAAAGAAAAAAAATGTTGGTAAACAATCTTTAAGGTCATACTACTTTGAACTCAACATCTCCTACCGGCCAGTTGCCGTTACGATTTTATAAAGAAATGTTTCTCTTAGTTATAATTTCATATACAAATCTTGAAAATTTTCTAAATGTCCTTTATAGTATACGTACTATAAAGTACTATAAAATCTATTGTACTTGTATTTGTAGTAAACATACTGTAAAACAAGGTCCCTAAAGGATATTTGTATGTATGTCATCAATTTTATCAAAATCTACTGAACTGATCTTTGTTCGGTCATTACTAAAAGGTTCGGTGCAATTCTTCAGAAAGGTTTGAGTTAACAGTACATTACGGTTTTATGTAAATTGACTGAGATACATATTTGTAGCACGCCTGTTCCCATGCAGGCTGTAACAGTCTCAGCCTTACATTCTTGTTAAAAATAAACAATTATTAAAATTTCAATATATATATAATATGTATATAAAAAAATATTTTATTGTCACGCAATACATTTTTTTCGCATCTATAATTGATGCTCTAAACATTAAACATAAAAATCAGAAAAGACAAATTTACAAGGAGAAGCCGTCACCGCTAGTGAAGTATAAAAGTATTCATTTCCACTTAATATAACTAGCTTTCTTGCGGGCTGACTTTAACATACTAGCAGTAAGTTAAAGTTAAGCCGAATACGATATCCATTGGCTTGGAAAATCGCTCGACTCTTGACATTCATTTCAGTATGCGTCTCGTTTTTCACGTATGCAACTATGATGCGGAGAACGCGCTCGTTACACGTCATTAAGCGATACTTTACAGCAGACGGCCCTTGAGACCGCCTACTCCCTCTCGCCTCTAGTATCGGCGGATCAATAGCACCTCTAGATTTGGCAAAAAATTACACGTAGATACAGTAAGACTGTTACTGGAACAAGGCTCTTGTAAAGTCAGACTATTTTTTAAGACAAAACTATTGCGAAGGTCCAGGTGCACTCACATTGGAGCTCATGTTAGTTTATAAAGGACTGCAGTTTTATATCTTATGCAAAGATCTCTATTATTAAAACGTTTTAACTTCAACTTTCCGTGTATGTATGTGAAGGTGGAATCTTGTAAGTTAAATTTGACTTCCCACAGTCCAACTGAGCTGAAATTTTATATACAGGTCCAAACCCGGCCTTTTAATTTTTTGTATGGAATAAAATGCATCTATTGACCATGCGTTTTATTGCTAAGTTTTGTGCAAATGATTACAAGGTAGCAAAAAAAACCTTTCGCTGAAAATAACACTTAACAGCTACGTAGCGATTCTTATCAGTCTATGTAAATGCAGGATTAGCTACTGCACGTGTCACAAAACAATACCACCAACAAAGCTACACAAGCAGTACACACATTCACTGCGAATATCTCGACGACTATTTCCCCGTAAGTGAAGCATTTTTAGGAGATAGGCTCCACGACAAAATCGGAATGCGCTACTACTAGTGTAAGAATATATTATGTGAATTTTTTGCTTCATACGCAAAAAACTAGATTTATTTAACAAACGCGGATAATAGCAAAATAATTATATCATAAACTTTTGTACTGCGTTATTTTGCGGAATTCCAATTCCGCAAAATAACGCCTAATTCTATAAATTATTAGAATGAATTTCTTTTTACAGCAATTATATACAAACTTTACCTATTTTAAGTCGCTAAGCTGATTCCTTGTCAAAATTTAATTTTAATATATCCAGTAATTGTTTATCCGTGTCGGGGGCACACCACACGTAACGCGATTTTTGTGAAATTACCAAACGTATGCCATATTAAATAAAATTTCGCTCGAAGCTTAACTTCAACGAGTGACGTGTCCTCACTAATTAATTAAGCTCTAACTCGGAAACGTGCAGATGAGAAAAACCCAAAATAATTAACGTACTCAAATGTTTTAACCTCGCAGTTTCCTGTGATTTCATGTTTTTGTATTCTATGTAAAAACAAACTCGTTAAATATTTTGCATAGTAATTGTAAAACATGCAGATTCTGTTATTTAAGTTACTCAAAGTAGTTTATTTATTTAAATTTCTCTTGAAACACGATATATTAGGTCCTTACATATGAAATTGGCGTTTTCTATGGGAGTAGTTCATTGATCCCTTACTAAAAAAACCATTCGGGCGGGAATCAATAAAATCTTTGAAGGCGGTTTGGACTGCCCCATCGGAGTTGAATTTTTTTCCTTGCAAGTAGTTATCCAAATTGCGAAAAAAATGGTAATCTGTTGGAGCAAGGTCCGGAGAGTACGGTGGATGTCTAAGACATTCTAATTGAAGCTCCTCTGATTTGGTAGCCGTCTGTTGTGCAGTGTGTGGTCTAGCGTTGTCCTGAAGCAGCAGTGGCCTAGAGCGATTGACCAGCCTCGGTTGTTTAGCAGCTAGCTTTTCCATCATGGTTTGCAGTGGCTGACAATAGATATCTGCCGTAATCGTCTGGCAAGATTTAAGAAAGCTGTAGTGAACGACACCAGCACTAGTCCACCAAACACTTATAAGCAACTTTTTTTAGTCAATTTTCGCTTAGGGCAGGATTTGGCTGGTTCGCCAGGGTTGAGCCATTGCGATGAGCGCTTCCAATTATCGTAGAGGATCCACTTTTTATCACAGGAAATGATTCGATTTAAAATTCCTTCATTATTGTGCCGGTTGAGTAACGTAACGCAGCAGTCGACGCGCGTTTGTCGGTTTGCTTCACTCAATTCATGAGGTACCCACCTTTCAAACTTTTTCACCTTCCCAATTTGCTTCAAGTGGATTAGAATAGTTTTTTCACTAACACCGGAGCTTGCAGCTAACTCGGACGTGGTTTGCGATGGATCCGCTTCCACAATAGCCTTCAATTCTTCATTATCAACTTTGGTCTCCGGCCGTCCACGAGGCTCGTTCTGCAGGTCGAAATTTCCAGAACGAAAACGTTGGAACCAAAAACGCACTGTGTTTTCTTTTGCGACACCGTCACCATACACATCATTAATCCTTCGAGCCGTTTCTGCAGCACTGGTGCCACGGTGGAACTCATACTCGTAAATAACGCGATATTTCATGTTTTCCATTTTGTAAACAGAGTGACACAAAGAAAAAAACAAAAGAAGAAAAAACAAATGAATTAGGGGGTTTGAAACACAAATGCGTGAGTAAATAGCTGTAAGAATTTGAATTTGGAATTCCTAACCATAAAAGTAATATTTGAGATCAAAGTGGCCAGTACGACAAAACGCCAATTTCATATGTAAGGACCTAATATTTACTTGACATATTTATAAAAACAAATCTGAATTAAAATATTAAAAAAATTGTCACTAAAATATATTGTTTTTGAATAAAATGTATAATTTATGTACCAATTATATGCGTATATTATTCATGAAACTTAGTATATAATATAATATTATAATTCGTATATAAGTCTTCAAAATAATACGCAGGAAGCGTATTTTGTTTATTTATAAAAGTATACTAAATCTGTTAGAAAAACAACAACTACTCTGAAGCTTTTAAATAAATGCCATATGAAAGTCGAAAATATATATTTACAATTTTAAACAATATAAAATCATTGCATAGTTTAAAAATTCTCATAAATATTATTTCGTTATAAAATATTATGATATTCTCGTTATATTAATTAGATAGCGATAAAGAAGATGCTCAGCAATGTCAGTGATAACATAAGAACGTTTAACTTATCAAAGTTTCTTCCACAAAACCATGGAATGGCATGCTCAGAATTGATATGAATCTCTAAGCAGGCCACGTGCGAGCTCAGAACTTTCCAGACTACGCTAAATTGGATAAACATGTGCCAGGTTCGGTTTTGGGAACACACGATCGATTTTTACAATAATTCACGCATAAACATAATTAACCTCATTCGCCTAAAAATATTTTTCTACCGAAGATATTGTGACTGTCGCACAAACAATCATATTAACTAAATAGAAAATTAGATTACAAAATATTATAAAGCATTTCTCTGCAAATTATTAAATATCATAACTTTAAAAAAAACAGCACACATTAAATTTCGTGCATTAGAAGAAACAGAATAAAAAAATTGGCGATGTAGATTTACATATAATAGATAAATTAAGAACCGACATAGGCTTGCGGCTCCTGCTTTACGACTTACAAAAGTAAGTAAGTCTTTAATGGGTTTAGGTATAAGGTTCTATAATGAAATTCCACAATCAATTTTAGTTTTACCATTACAACAGTTCATAAAACTATTTAAAGGAGCCCGATACAGAAAGCCTAGGTACTGTAATAGGTACTGTTGAGGATTACACAAATGATAAGAATACGTGGATATAGCAATTGTTCGACCCTGTGCAAAATAGTAATGACTAGATGTAACTAGTGTTATAAGAAGTGAGTAATAATTAATCGCCAATCTATACTTCAACTTGTATTTCCGCGCTCGCAATTAATACAATATTCCAAAAACACACGACACATCACACAAGATAGCTCGTTGTTTTCTCCGTTGGATGAATTTTCTCCATGGAAACCTCTATCTGTGGTTGGACGTTACACCAGGCACGCCATCAGCTGCACTATTAAGACAACTATAATTGCTCTCTGGTGTCACGGCGAGTTCGTTATTCATTGGCTGCACTCGTTATTCGCACGAAAGCAGCGACCTCTTCTAATTGCCCTTTATATTAGTTATGAGAACTATACTTCGAAAAAAGCAATAACCGAGATTTTTGCTGGCTCTTCTTGATAGGAGCTTTCCGAACCAGCAGTAATGTTGAAGATTCAAAGACACTTCCTTACAAGTTTATTTGAATAAAGAAAATTTTGAATGCGAATTAGAAGAATGACGTCAACAATGTTTTGTAAAAGAAAAACAGTGCGCACAAAACGCATCACATAAGATTGCCTATTGAATAACAGAGCACGCAGCGTACATGCGTTAACATAAAGGCTCCTTTTTGTGTCTAGTGTGAAACCGTTTCATACGCCACTAGCTTTGAAGTCGAGTGTCACTGATAGAACACACAAATAAATCTACGTTGCGTAATCGGGTGTGCCTTTGAAAGTTCCAGCCTAGATCCAACTGCGTATGTCAAAAGACTATGACTAGTACGCATCTGCTAATGTAAGATACAGAACAGTGATAGTATATGAACGTTATCCTTTTATCAACTAATTACTTTTGTAGACAACGCAATGGCCCAAATCGGAACTGACGTAATACAGCAAGGATCGCTGTATACAGCTGAATCTTTACTTATATGATTTTTAAGTATGGGTTATCACCGGTAACCTCAGCCCACAGTAATTCCCATATTATACAGACTACTAACAAAGATTTTAAAAACCATACATCCGTTGCTCAGGTGATGAACGAACGTAGATGGTTAAGATTTATAAATTAATTATTAAATAAAGTAATAAATTTAACCAATTTCAATATGCATGTTTATTTTCATATTTAATCTTAAAAATCTGTGTAAGTAATTTAAGATAGATATAACTTGTACATATTTGTTTAAAATTAATCCCAATAAATATTTTAAAAAATATAAGATACAAAGACAATATTTTATAAAAGTACAAATTTTATTTATTTAGTAAGGAATTTGAAATTTAAAAATTCTTGTCTATATTTATTTCTCAATAGAAAAATCAAAGCACCAACCGCACCAACTATTATTGCGTAATTTATATATGTACGTATACTGCCGCATTGCTGCTAAAAAAGTTAAATGGCATATTATTTGGTAATCTAACACAAAACTTTTATATTATTCACGATAAACGCGGTCGTTTTACCTTTTTCAATAAAATGTCGTATGGTTCAAAGCACAATTACATTAATAAACCGCAAATTTATATTAATCAAACTCGTTGACTATATTTTTTTAATTTTGTGTTAATTCCAATGTTCGGTATTGAAGACAATTTATTTATTAATAAAAAAATTAGTATTACTTAAAAATTATGACTGTTAATTTTATTTGCATGATTTACGTAAAAGTCTGGCTTCGCATAATCAACTGAATAACTAAAAGTTACATTAGGAGTTTATGAACTTCAAATTACGAAATCTTAGAAAGGAAAATATTTTTTTTTAATTTTTAGTTTGTTTGATTTTTGATTCGAGATCGTTTTATCACTTAGAAATAATGATTAAAATAGAAACATGGTCACCTTAAGCATTGAGTAATGATTGAAAATCATTTAACAGAAAGTGCTGAAGGCAAAAATAAAACCAATATTTAAACCTGGTTATGGTTATACACGATGTTGAATCAACGGCCATTGTGCCTAGTTGTTTTGGTCAATGGCGTAATAGCGAAGAGCCTCAAGCCGATATCTCAAGAACTCTCTCTAAACAGATCAAAGGCCGGCGCTATTATTTGAGAAAGCTCTTATTGCGTAAATTCACGTAAATCTTAAGTCCTGACCAGCTTTTCTTTAGATTTACTCTTTTAACAGAATTTGATTAAAGTAATGAAAATTTCATTTTGCTATAATCCGCGATAAAAGAAAATATATATAATGTTAATTTTAAAGTGTACTATGCGTTAATGAATGTGTGCAGTGCTTGTGTATTGTTGTGTTATTGGTGGGGGGTAGTGCATGAGCTTTTAAGAATTCCATGAATCAGGTACGAGAACGGATAGTACATATGGGCGGCTAGCCTTTTGCGTGATAAAATAAACTTATAGTCAATTTTAAATTTATTTTTTTAATATTAATGTTAAAAATTGTAACTTATATATGATAAATATTATTATTGTATAAAATTAATTATAATAACTTAAAAAGATTTCTATCTGTATGTTTAATGTAATATTAATTTAATAGTAACTAAATGTTAATTGAATTACGCAACTCGTCTTGAGAAAACGTTATGACGTAAGGGGGGGGAAAAATGGCGGGATTGTTGGTGACTTATAAAATAAGACTGCTTGCTGTTGGGGACAGAGCATTTTAAATCGTTGTGTAAGGTGTTACTCAGCACGAATAAAGTTTAAAAAGTGTTAAATGCGTAAATATGGATAATAAAGACTGTGTCGATGCTTCGGCGCCGACATACACTAAATTTAGCATTACATATATTTTATTTTATCGCGGATTATAGTAAAATCTTATTTTCATTACTTCTGTATTATGGACCTCCGCAAAGAAACCTCCGAATTCTAGGAATTGAACTAGTTTAAAATATAAAAATTTAAACATGGTTCAACAATATGGGAGTATTTTACACCATAAGTGCATCAGTAAAAAATGGTAAATTAATCATTAGAACTGTACATACATAATAAATGACAATTTCATAAAACATATTATAGTAGCAGATATTGCGGATTTTATTCATTAGGAACGGATCTGAAATGACGTTGTAGAGATCTCATAACTTGAAACAATAATTATTTTACTATTTTATAAAATGTGAAAAAGAATAATGCACCAGGGAGTAGGTAGCCCATGGAATATTCACTAATTCTAAAATAATGCGAGCCCGGACGTACAGCCGGGGCGCAATTCATTCTCATTAGCTACTCCCGCGATTTCAGGATTCAGTAGTGCAAAGAACAACGGAAATTGCCAAGAAATGCATAGAAAAATTAATGCTAATTCATTATAACATTCACTGGCTCGCTTATTTTTTATTTGAAACTAAGAAGTTTGATTCAAAAGCAATTTATCGGAGACGCAATAAAGTTAAATCAGAGAGCAATTTATTTTCATTACCTAGTTCTACGCGTTCAGTAGTGTTAGTAAGTGAATGAATAAATAATATTATAACCAATTATGGTTCTTGAGAACTATTTTATTATAACTTATAGAATGGTTAAATTAAAGTTTATAAAATAAATTTATTTATTTGAGATAAATCGTTATTATTAAGAATTATTTAATAACTTATAGAATAAGCCGTCACTCAATCACAAATCTCCGCATGATTTGTATTATACAAAAGTAATAATAAAAATATTTAGCTATAATCCCTGATAATCAAATAATAATAAAATTATTTGTCGTGGATTATAGCAAAAGAATTTTATTATTACTTTAGTATTATTAAAATAATCTAGAGTTAAAACATTCTCTTCTGCTATTCTGAGTTCGGATCACCAGCTAGTGGTTTAAATTTACTCACTGAAGTACTAATCCAATCTTATCCACCTGTCAATCGTATTGCTGATTGGAACTCTGTAGATAAAAAATATTCATGAAAAGGCCGAGCAGTGAGTCTTTATTGAATATAGGAACGGTAATGCATTATTTAATTACTTTTATTAAGGTATGTAGTGTATGTGGGTTGACATATGTGTATCTTACCTTCTATATTTATATACAAGACGCATACATGAATATCCTCACACTAACTCACACTAACACTAATGTACAAAGAAACAATACACTATCTCAAGCGCACACACGTTTAGAACACGAGAGCCTTTTGGTGAGAGTGGACGTGTAGCGACATGTTGTTACTTGCAGTGCGTGTTTAAGCCTGTGCTTTATTCATAGAACATTAGTATGTTAATACATCACGGTGAACACTAGAGGGACGTTTATGTGTTTGAGATTGTATCCAATAACAGCAACTCAATAATTTTATTATTGAGCTGCGATTACACAGTAGATATCCGTTAGGTAGACTACAGGTATTCCAGTAATTATCTTGGGCTTTGCAGATATAATGACCATGTTTTCCTGTACTGAAATTACCTACTCACTACTAATTACCCATAAACTACCGACAAATATGTTTACTATAGAATTTTAAATAGTCAATAGCTTTATGATAAAAAGTATTTCTGAGGACTACAGGAGGCGATGACTAATCTTTCTATTGTTTTTGATTCGCGAAAGTCAATTCTTTACATGAAAATACGATTACTTTTTTAATTACAGTAAAAGTCAAAACTTTTCACATTTATTCAGGATTGCAATAAAACTGTTTAAGTATAAGATAAATTGCACTACCAAGCGAGTGAAAAATTCGCTAATTCCAAAGTAATGTAAGTCTGGACGTTTAGTCAGGATGTAATTCAGTCTCATTACGTAGTACAGCGTTTTTATAACAAAATGTAAGGCACAGAAGCGAAAAAAGTATTAACCTTTTTTATTTTAAATTACAACTTTAGTGGCGTAAATATGTAATTTCTTAAAATATTAAGCTTTTTTACAATAACAAAACGTTACATACATACAGTTAAAAACTATAAGAAGTTAATAATATTTATAGAATAAATAGCTGTATTGTATTAAGTTATGATGAAACAAAAGAAAGGTTTTCTTATTTCTTTGATAACAATTCGATGTCTTTAACCCTGTAAATTCTTAAAATCTATTTTTAATTAGTCTGTTCTTTTATAAATAAAGAGCTTCATTTAAAACAATTTTTCATTCTTTATTTCATACAACAAAGACATATATTGGTGCGGTGTATAAACTTTTGTTGTTTATGAGTTTTTCTTTAAATTGGTATAAATATTCAATTGATATGCACAAAAACAAATGTCTATATGACTGAAATCTGAATATTTTAATCAATTTCTTCATTTTATTGTATGTAGACTAAAGAAGTCATAAAGTAAAAAATTAAACACGAACAATGCAGTCTCTACGGGTAAATTGAAAAATCCACCACATTTACGTTTTAAAGCAAACGTACTACGAGACATTTCCCAGGAGGCCGTTCATACAATATTCATACGTATAAAGGTATTTGCGCAGATCACTCAGACTTTTAACAAAAAACTGAGTATCTATAGAACTGTGGATTAAAATATATATTAAAAAAGGAAATTTAATCTAATATATTGGGTACTATCTATACATATTATTAAACAAAGCTCCTAAAAGCTGTCTGTCTATATGTATGTGATCGATTTTCTCTAAATCTACTTAACGGGTTGTTGAATGGTTTTTACGAAAAGATAATGCAACTCTTGAGGAATGTTTATAGTATATTCTCTAAACTGCTAAGTCGATTTTGATAGGACTTTCAATGGAAAATAGAAAAGGTTATAGAGCAACATTTACGCTACTTTTATCTATTTTTTTTATAAGAATAAAATTGTGACACACTGATTTTGACGTGGGCAAAGCTGAACTGTATAAAGAAGCTCTTTGAAAATAAAAAAATGTTTGTTTTGACAACGATATTTTCAAAAAATTAACATGTAATTTACATTAATCGATCCATAGGTCAGTGGAACATCAATGTAAAGGGTACACAATATATTACAGTTTTTTTTTCTTCGTATTTTAAATTGTGGTATCCGGTTGAGTAGAATAGACCACACTCTTTTTTACCATACATAGGGTTCGTAAAATACGCCTAAGGTAAGTTTGCGTCAGGCGAGCGGTCGGTCGTAAAATACGAAGGCCAAATCATGTGACATCATGTTTGTAACAAGTTGTGCCGACCCCACTTAGAGTGGGATAAGGGCAGGAGGATGATGATGATGATTTATATTATTGACCTTGCCCGTACGTCTAACAGTAAAACAAGAGTTACGCATTATATAAGGATACCGTCATCTAACTAGTGTCTGACGGGATCTGATATCATTACTTTTTAGTTTTTTTAATTCAATCGTATTGTTTTAGCATAATGTATTGCTTGTATATATAATTAAAAGATATAAGTTAAGCTAAAATTGCTTCCCTAATATGTATTATAGCTGGTCGAATGCTTGAGCTAAGAACATTTGCAGGAGGCAAGTGCAGGCGGAGGAAATTCTAATTAAGTTAACTAAGTAGAACTGACTAGCCAGCCAGGCGGGCTTAGACAATAATGTTAGAGAATTCTACAGCTTCATTTGCCTTTATTGCTGTTATATATTTTAATTTGGATATGTGTGTACAGTGGCCTAGTTTTTGGGTCGAAGTTTGTTAAATATGAACATTAAATAAGCTATTGTTTTATAATTTACAATATCTCATCTCAGTAGACTGGCTGACACAGATTCAAAAGTAATAGTAAAATTATTTTGCTTTAATCCACGATAAAGTGAATAGAAAAATATATATAAAGCTAAATGTAGAGCGGATTATTCGTTTTCGTACCTGATACATGCAGGATTTGAAAAATTTAAGGACAAAATTGCAAAGCTTTGCTATTTTGTCGTGAAGTCTATCTCCTGATGATGCTTCAGTTGCGGGGCGAAACGATTGTTGAATTTGTGATAGTGAATGTGTGTAGTGATTGTGTAATGGTGGTGGCGCGGGAGGTTTATGCATGTGTTTTTACGAATCCTGCATATCCACTCTACATTTAGCATTATATATACATATATATATTTAGTTTATCGCGAATTATAGCCAAATAAATTTATTGTTACTATTATTACCATTGTATTATGGATCTCCGTAAAGTAAAGCCTAATTCTCTAAATTACTCACAGATTCGTTTGCATATAACTGAATTCCTCTCCAAAGTTACATTCGTACAAAAATTCCACAAAATGGGCTTGTCAGTTAAGATGTGATAGAGTAGAAACATCACTTACGTATTTGTAATATCGGCGGATGGTATCCGGCTGAGTAGAATAGACCACCCTCATTTCTTATCGAGGGGTTATACGACTAAGGTAAGTTGACGGCAGGCACGCAGCCGGTCGTAAAATACGTAATAAAATCATGTGACATGTTAGTAACATGTTGTGCTGACCCCATTTAGGGTGGAATAAGGGCAGGAGAATGATGAGTAAAGATTATATACAATTTTATAGTACAAAAAAAATATCCATTTTTAGCTTTCATTTTTACAAGGCTATTAAAATTATGATTATTCATTTTCTACTAAATTAAAGAATTGACATTATAAAGCTCGAAATTATCTCGAGTTTTAATTGGATCGTATTAAAAAAATACGCAATGAACCGGTCGTATGAACATGAAAATCGTATTTACCAAATCAACTTCATGTCCGATGGTCGTTAGAGCGAATATTTTCAGAGACCAATTGAGGGTGATTGAGTGTTGAAATTAGTGATGGAGAGGTAAAATTTAGTATACATACAGCTTAAATCAAAATGGACACGAAAGATAATATATTAGTATAAATACTCCTGTAATTATTTTTAACCACGATTCAATTTGGATTTTATGAGTCAAATTGGACAAATTCAAACGTTTAATAACTTTTTAGCGTATTATAACAACTTTTTTTATTTCAAAGGAATATTTTATAGTTGAAATATTTCAGTTCTGAAATTTTCCATATGGTATTCGACTGAGTAGAATAGATCATCCTCATTAATTTCCGAGGTGTTGTAAAAAGTGATAAGGTTAGTTGACCCGCCGTGTGGTAGCCTGTGGGTGTAGTGGGTTTTCACCTCAACTACATTTACATATAGAAATGCACCGTTAATACGAAATATAAAAACTATTCAAGGAACTAGTTAATCTATTAATAATGTTTAATCATATATTAAATAAATAAATACATGGAACAATTACACACATAATCATTCGTTCCAACAAAGTATTTAGAAAATATTGGCCCTCGGTGATAATGGAACCGGCGAACCGCTGAGCGGAAGACAGGGTCAGTAGACAGGCCAGACAGCAAAAAAAAATAAATGAACTAAATGAAGCAAATGAAAGAATAATGAATAAATATATGGGACACTTAAACACACGGTCGTCCGTCCCGAAGTAAGTAACTTAATACTTCTGTTATTGGTGACGGCCCACTGGCAAATATACTACATATATAATTTTTAATACATGCCTAAATACAAATACACACCCAGGCTGGAAGAACAACCAATTGTTTTGTAGAAAATGATGGCCCTCGGCGGGAATCTAACGCGCGACCCGCGTAGCTGAAGGCAGGGTCACTACCCACAGCGCCAACGGGCCAGTCGAATAGTATTTTATATTGCCGTTTTAGGATCAAAAATTGAGAATATCCATTCAGCCTTTGTCAGAACTTGGACAAACATCAGTTATATTTTTCTTTACTCGTCAAAAAGCTTACTATTCGTATCAAATCAATCCCGTCAAACAAGAAGACAAATGGACAAAAAGGGTGTATTGGAGTAGGATTGTTCTACGTTTTGTTTGATACGTAAACAAATTCTTTTGCTAACAAAAATTGGATTTTTCATATCGGAACGTTAAAACAAAGAACGTACAATACAATATAATTTATGAAAACATCTACATGTATACTATCGTACCATAGGCTTGCCAGCAGTTTAAAAACACTGTTAAAAAGAGGCTGATAAGAAAGCCTACTATCCTGTTGAGGATTACTTAGATGATAAGAGTGTGTAAATATAGCTACACTTCTACCCTGTACAAGACAGTAATAACTAGTTATAAGAATTATATTTTAAAAAGATCAAACACCAAGTTTCTTGTTGGCTTTTCTCGGTAGGAGCAGCTTTCCAAACCATCAGTAGAGTTGACGATCGAAAAGCACTTGTTCAAAAGTTTACTTGAATGAAGAATATTTTGAATATCAAAGAATTTATGCATATATATTAAAAAATAATCTCTACATTTCATTTAGGAGAAATTGGTAAGTATTTAGGTACGTGTATGTGTACGTGTACGTGCATTTCATTTTAAAGTCCGGCAATATCTAATAATATTAAAATTCAAAGTATTGTTTATTTAAGTAAATTGTAAACAAGTGCGTTTTGAATCCACCGGTGGTTCGTAAAATTTCCAATACTGGGAAGAGCTAGGAAAGAAGTCGACATTAGCTCTATAATAGAATCCATATTCTCTGTATATATAGAACATTTATAAATTATATAATAGAAGATGAATCCTTATTGAAATGAGTGACACTAATTGCACATGTTATGAGATTGTTTTTGTTTAGAAGTTTATATAGCGTATGTTAGAGAAATGAGAATAAAAAAGATCTTCTCTGTGTCATTATGTCTCTTTGACCATTGTTGGATATAAATCTTTTCAAGGGATTTCCATAACAGAATCATCAGATTCCAGAGCAATAAAATCGCACGTCGTTCGATCGTTGTAAACTTTCAACACAACATCAAGTAATATTGAAATTTGTACATGATATGTCATGAAAGCTATTGAACTATTGAACATATATTGAACTTTCATTAATTGAAATACCGATAGCATTACATCGAACTGGGTTCAGGGCAACTCTGTGGTCCACAAATTGTTGCATTAAGTTGAGCTGCAAGTTGTTCTTACAAGTTACCAACTAAATGCCTCTTGAACACTCTTGAAACTCTTGAACCATTAACTTGGGTCTCAATACAAGAAGCTCTCAGACTAATTATAGCAACAACTTATCGATATTTCAATAAAAAATTGTATAAATATCGATAAGTTAAGTTCTATAAAGATAATAGGCCACTGCCTTCTTTATACTTGAAAAAAAGTCATTATATGATGATTTATAAAATTGTTTCTGGTCCTGCATTATCTTAAAATTTAAATAAACCATCATCAAAACCATCAAATTTTTTTAAGTTTCAAAGGACTTAGGAATAAAACTAATTCGTTGAACTCTATACAGTAGGTAGTACCAAATCATCAGCATCATGGAATTTCAAAATCTTTTAAAAGAAATCCCAACTTTTTTAAGGATTTGGAATTTTAATTAGTTTTGAGCTAGTATTGGTTTAAAGTCCAATTATTATTGGTATTAGTTATTTATCTAATCTTAATACTAATAGTGAATCATTTGTTTTTGCTTTTTCAAATGGTCATCAAACAAATCAATAAAATTAAGATAGTATATAACAACCACTCAAAAGAAATGACTTAAATATAATATTCAATAATAAATCCAATAAGAATATTTAATAACATAACTTATATTTTAAATTAAGGCAACATCCCAGAGCCTTAACAAAAATATTAAAGCAAACAGCTTAATTTAACAGATTTTTCTCTAACTATTAGAAAGTTATACTGTCAAAAACTAAGGCACTATCTAAATGTTATGGACGATGATGTTTTATAAAGTCTGCGACATTGTTCACGCATACCCCAGTATGTGCTTGGGGCTCCAGACACCCTTTTAATCTCAAAAGTATATTGTTAGAGAGTAATTTAGACCCCATCTGAGGGAGACATTAAGATCACAGCTAGGTGAAAGGGCTTTAAAAATGAAAAACCGCATGAACACTTAAACTTGCCATGTCGTGCGACAGGGGTGAGATCAGTGATTACTGTAAGAAATAATTAAACATCAAATTCACCTATAGATTAAACATACAGCATAAGATTACTATATCTATTTAACTCAAAACAATAATTTAGATCTAGTTACGATGAAATAAAATCCTTAGAGAAGTTATACTCGTAAGAACGGTTTTGCTTCCTACACTTAGCATTATATAGATTTTCTTAACACGGATTATACCGAAATAATTCAATCATAACTTTTGTAATATAAAGCTTTTGACATAGGTACTTACTCGTATACAATATGTTTTCCACCACCGAACATTATAGTTTAGTTATTCTTAAATTATGCGAATTTATTAGTTTGTTAAAATTGGATATTAGAGTATGCATCATAGCGTAAATTACTATAATTTACGTCTGAATCACAAGTATTTCTTTATACGAAACATAAAAAAATTGTACTACAAATCAAATACCATGTTGAAACGTATGTACAGAAAATATTCTCTGTTTATTTGAGTACACATTTCATCAAAGAAAATAAAAAACGGCTCATCAATTTGGAGACAAACGAGCGAGAGATGTAACGGATCAAATTCAATTTGCGAGGTGAATATTGAAAAGGTCCGAAATGATAGATGAAAGCGAAGCCACACGGACCGACATATAGGATACGAGTATACTCCAAAAATCGCGCAATTGCATCGCAGCGCTGTACTTGCAACTGACATGTGCAATTATTCTGGGCACAAAATCCCTATCAGCTACCATTAACACGCCAAAATGTCCACACCATCCTCAGTTTTATAATAAAATTTTAATTAACCTAGTTTCAACGTCATATACACAACAATGTCATCATTTAAGCGATGTTGATCCACGTTATAAACGTTTCGTAAAACGACCTTTTTCCATTCCCAAATAAGAATAATATTGTATAGTTAATTGTAATAAAATTTGCTGAAAATATTAATGGCATTGTGCTGGTTAATCTTACATTCTATATGAAACAATAATGAAAATTAAAAACATCCCGAATAATTGAAAAAAATAGTTATCATTAATATCTATTATTAAATATTCAAAACAAATTAAGGTTTTTTTTGTTAAAAAAAAAGTAAAACAAAATAATGCAAAAAAATTATCCCACAATTGTCATTTCCAAGGGACTAATGAATTTAGGAATTATAATATGAAAATTTCTGTTCGTTTCGTTTCGAGACGTATAAATAACGCCCGATTAATATAAAAAAAATGCATTTATCACCTATATTTAGCTAAATAAACACAAAACACCCTTTATGTCTTATTAACAGTTTCTAAAAACATTATAAATTCACTAAACGTAGACGGCTAGGGGTGAAGCGTGAAGAATTTTTAATTTACGATGTTTTGCACTTAGGAAATAGCATTCTACATTTACTAAATAGCCTCGTTTTATTGCAAAGGTGCAGAATGAGAAATTTTCCTTCATTATCTTTATACAAAAATTCCGTGTCACGATGTTTGTTTACAGTAATCTCCGTGATGGATCAATTCCAAAATAAATACGTAAATAAGTGTCGTTAATTCGAACTTGACACCATTTTTATCAGGACACCAATGAGCTTTTACTGTTGAGACTCGTATGCCTAATTCATAGTTAATGTGTAGACCTGCTATACTCACGTCTTATTTTATCGGCTTAGCCCGACTAGTTTTGAGCCCACCCGGGGCACTTATTCTTGAGCTCTTTTATCGCGGCGGAAACTGATGGGCCCTAAACTAGTCGGGTTAACCCGATAAAATAAAACTTGGGTATGGCCGGTGTCTACACATTAACTATAAATACTAGTCGTGGTAGTTTAAATTTAAAAAATGCTTATTGATATTTATAATTTATCACACGCTTTTCAGTGAAAGAAAACATCGTGGGAAAACCTCCATATCTCTGAGGAATTCCTGGGCTATGTTAAGCCCACTAATTTCATTCGGGCAGCATGATAGGCCTAAGCTCCAACCCTTCTCTCCAGGAAAAGGCCTACAGCTAGCTGTAGGATAATAACAATTTATTTCAGAATATCTGACCAGGCCTTCAATTAATTTAACTTTCGGGAATACTGATCCACAAAACCTCTTGACATGATTTATAAAGTCAGTTGCTTATGTTGGATAGCTTTTCGGTTATTAAATTACACAAATCACTTAAAAACTGCTTTTTTTAATACATGGGACAATTACATACACGGTTGTTTGTCCCCAAAGTAAGTAACATATGGATAACAGAAAACGGGTAAATATATACATATATAATTTTAATCATCAAGACAAAACATGTTGTATGTTTGTAACGTGTTATGCCGACCCCACTTAGAGTGGGATAAGGGCAGGAGAATGATGATGATGACAATTTTAAACACATACTGTTATACATATATATACCCAGACTCGAAGAATCAACAAATTATTTAAAGAAAATGTTTGCGCTATCGTAAATCGAACCCACGACCAGCGGAGCTGTAAGTAGAGTCATTACCGCCAGTGAAGACATCCTACCCAGTAAATTAAATAAGAAAAAAACTAGTAAAATGCTTTACCATATTATACTGAAAAAATCACAGAGAGAATTCAAAAGATAATATTCACGCCAATAAAAATTATACACCAGAAAAGCCGAAGGCAATCTTTTATAATGATTAACAATACAATCAGCTCGCAGCCACTCATACTAACGAGTAGCAATAAAACACGTCTTCATACGGAGGTATTATTTCTTTATCTCGGTGTGCCAGCAACGTTTCCATTTGTGCCTCTCATCATAAAGTAGGGGAGGAGATATAAATTATTATTGCGAAGCGTGAGCGACTGAAAGTTTCTGTGTCCTGAATGGATGCTTGAGTTAAGTGTGAATCTTTACTTGTTTTGACCAGAATTTAAACAATTATTTTTAATATACCTAGTGAGAGCTGTGATAGCCTAGCGGCGAGACCGTGGCTCCTTCGAGATTTCCTCTATTTACGTTTAAAATATCTTTAAACGGTCATGATAGAATTCTTTTACTATAATTTGCGTTTGTTAATAGAATCTATGTAATACTAAGTATAGGAAGCAGACGACGTTCAGATACCTTATACATGCAGGACCGGTCAACACACGTAGCAGAAATCGCCGCAACCAACAACACACAACACAAGCACTACACACACTCACTACGACAATTTCTTCCCATTATACGACAGTCCCAACCTTGGTGTTGTAATATTTATGTATGTAACGAAAAATAAATAAATTATTAAATTATTATTCATCTCTACGATTGTTTCGCCTCGTAATCGAAGCATTATCAGGAGGATACGCTCCACAACAAAATCATATTTTACGATTTTGTAATGATAATGATAAGGTATGTGAACATTTACTGCTTCTACATTTAGCATTACACAATTTTTTTCAACAAACATGGATTATATCATAACTTCTGTACTATGGAAATCTTCTATAAATTTCTATAAACAATTGAACTTTTCTTTCTCAATTTCATATTAAAAATTAAGCCTTCAAAGTATATACTACTTAAAAAGTATGAAATAGAATATAATTATATTTCAACTATGCAGGAAAATTCATACTTGCAAAGTCTAAATCTTTTATGGCTTAAGTGCGCCAAAAAAATTAATGATTGCAGACAGAAAAAGGGAATCTTAGAAGAAACGGGCTTTACGTCTTTTCGAGTATAAAAGGTAAAGAAAAAAGCTGCATTTAGTGAATGCCCTTTCACAGTTGGAGAATTCAAACCGCTACCGCAGGTTCTGAGCACTTCACGAATGCAACTCCCTTTGAAGAAAATCTTACTTTTTTTGACAATCAGACTTTTTAAAATTTTCTATAAAACCGACACCGGAATACTTTCATTTCGTTACATAGATTTAAATCTCAACTATTATACGAGTAAAGGTCATTGGAAATTTTTGTATATTATAATAAGCAATATATCGTTACTAATTTATTTTATTTACTGTGTGCTACTCGAACACGAGTTCAAACCCGGGCAGGCAACAATGAGTTTTTCTATTAAAACTCATGTGTCTAATTGGTAATTCCACTTTATCACACGCTTTTCGGTCAAGGAATTTCGGTCAAACATCGTGAGGAAACCTCCATATCTCTAGAGAATTCTGGAGATATGTGTAACCTATCAATCCACATTGGAGCAACGTGGTAGGTCTTAGCTCCAACCAGCCTCCAGAAACGGAGAGGGGAGGCCTATTCCCAGCACTGGGATTGTAACAGGCCGCTACTACTTCACTTTACTACTGTGTACTAACACATCAACTACCAAACCTTTCAGAAAAATAGATACTCACTGGTTTTTAACAATTATTTGAAACTCCATTCATGATCTTCTTACCCGTAGTAACTGTGAGCTTTATTAGACAGGACAGTGGCTCAGGGATAGCTCTACCTACCCAATGAAGGAATCCGTTATAAAACAAAAGACAATAAAAAATAAAAATAAAGCGACTTTTCGCTAGTAATTACAATCAGACAAAGTTAAGCAACACTTACTAACTTTTAACTGGGCCCGTCCAATGCCTTGAGATCCTTTTACTGAACATTTGAGTTAAATTCTTAAGATCAAAAGCCTTTCCAAGTGGTTGCTTGAAATTTCCATTATACTTGTTCAAAGGTAAATGTACATCGTCGTAGTTTTCAATTTAACATCATACATTGGTAGGAACCAAAATACTCACCTTTGCAAAACAATCTCTCGAAATACTCAACATAAATGCGAACGTATAAATAATTGAAGCTTTTCAGACTGGCCGCAATTAAAAAGCTTTAAGACGCTTTTTAAAACAATATACGAGTATACAGCTAAGTCAACCTATATGTATAATTCCAAATATTACAGTGTATATATAAAAATATAGCAATATATATGTATATAATTAATAATAATGGATGTCATCGAATTGACATTCTTTAAAAAAATAATAGAAATTAAAATTATTGTGTCTACTAAAACATTATACAAAGTTTGTAAAATCAAGACGTAGAGTAATATTTTTTATAATCTGTTTCTAGCAATATTTTTTGTCATTAAAACTAGCTAACGCAACCGAAATCGGTTGCGTGAAAATCAGTGTATCACAAAATTTTACGTAAATTCTGACCGTATGGGTATTCTAATGCAATGTAATGTGATACCTAACCTAACCTAAACCTTCGTCACGAATTGCATCTTTTAGTAAATACCATGCAAAATCCCGTTTGGTAGATTTTAAGAACATCGATTGCACACAGGCAGACAGCTTTTGAGAACTTGTTTTATAATATGTAAAGATATATCTAACCTCTAGTAATATTGCTTAAACGTTAACTAAAGGTACAAAGCAAAATATTGAAAATCATTGAGCAGTGATATGGCGATATTCACAGAGGCATATATACTTATATACACAGATTGAAATATTTAAAATCATTTATGTAGATATATGTACACATATTAAAGAGTTCACCACTCACTATTATGCGGCCTACAAACACTTGACAAAAAGGAACAAAAGAATATTATAGCTATGGCAAGGGTCCAACTGAGTTATACTAGGGAAGGATTTCAGTAAATTAACACCTATTCCAATTATGTTAATCCCGCACGTGTGCAGCGCATTGCTGCGAGATTTGTGCTACGTGCGTAATCTCTCCTAATTACTGAGCAGTCTCTTTGAGCTCTTGACGAAGTTAATCGATTTAAGCTATATTTCCCTTTACATACGTATTAATATAGTTTAGTTTAATAATTTTATAAGCTGTGATAGCCGAACGGTGAGACCCTGTGCCTCTCTCAAAAAGGTCAAAGGTTCTTACCCCGTGCAGACACCAATGAGTTTTGTATTGAAACTTATGTGTCAAATTGATTGATTTATCAAACGCTTTTCGGTAAAGTAAAACCTCGTTAGGAAACCTGCATATCTATGGAGAATTGTGGAGGTATGTGTAGCTTACCAATCCGCATTGGAGCAGCGTGGTGGGTCTAAGCTGTTCTTCAAAAAAGGGGAGAGGAGGCTTATGCCCAGCAGTTGCATGATAACAGGCCGTAACTTCATCTGACTTTTTACGTATTAAGCAATTTAATAAATACATTAGTTTTCTAAATAATATTATTTATTTCTAAATTATATTATATTGGAAAAAACTGACTGAAATTATACAATTTGTGTAAAAGTTCCATGTACAAAACGTTGTTAATACATTAGTATACATAATTACTACACATAAATCAAGTAAATATCTTTCAGTCAATCTTTATATGTATAACAACTGAAAAAGTTACTTCGGATTTGTAATGTAAATGTAACCGGCTTATATACGAATAATCTGGATTAAACAGTGAAATATTTTCAGTTTTCCAAGGAATCGCTATTTGCCAGGATCATAAATTTAAATTTATTTCTGTTACAAGTCGATACTAGGAAATTGAATTTTCCTATATGCACTAGTGTGTATTTCAATGAAGCAATTGTACAGATAAATCGATTTCTATGACTATATATGCTTACTAACAAAGCATATTTAATACATTAGAAATATTAATATATATACGCCCTGTGATATCCGGCTGAGTAGAATTAACCACTCTCATTCCTTACCGAGGTGTCGTTAAAGGCGACTAAGGTAAGTTGATGTCAGACAGGCGGCCGGTCGTAAAAAAACTAGCCAGAACGTGTGACAACATGTTTAAAACATTTTGTGCCGATGGAACATAATCTTTTCAATTATATTGTTGCATTTATTCTCTGTTCATTCTGTTTGTAGTTTTTCTACAAGCTTCCAAATGTCACATATATGTTGATATAAAAACAACTATGTTGATCGCAATGTGCTAGTCCACTATACATTTAACACTATATATATTTTCTATTTACTGTATCGCGGATTATAGCAAAATAATTTTATTATTACTTTTGTATAATGGATCTCCGCAAAGTAACGCCTAATTCTATAAATTATTAAAAATATGCGTAGCAAATCTGACAAATAATTAGTCTGTTATTCAACTTTTTGATCATAAGTTCGTCGACATTATAGTAGTTTATGATACTGTTGCAAAAATTTTTTACAAACAAAACTAAACTTCGATTAAATATTGAAGAGATTTTTTAAATGTCATATATTGGCGCCAAGGCGCAAACATCAATTGCGCATGCGTGTTGCGTCGCCGCGGACCCATTCATTGAAACCTTTTTTTTGAGGTGTATCGTTATGATTAAAAAGTTACATTATGATACAGGTGTCCATACAAGACCTGTATCGTAATGAAACTTTATAATTTTTTATTTTTGTTCTGTACGTAATGTTTGTCATAAGAATTTTGTTTTCAGTTTTACAATCTTTGTATTATAGTATCAGAGTAGATAAAAATATAAGTAATTCTGTCCTAACGTCGTCTAAGACATATCGTGCAAAAAATACATTCCACAAACTGCAAGAGTGATGTAAAATACGTGATATAAAAGAACAAAATAGGTACAAGGAAATGAAAAGGAGCGAGTGTCCTAGAAACGGGACAGATGGTTAACGTTTTACGGGTAGCCCAGTTGCCTTATTTCACTACAACCGAGTTCGTTTGCGAAAAAAAGGTGATGTTCTTTAAGATTGGATGCCTTAGTACCTAAATCTATGCAGAATGGCTAAGAGTAGTGTTTAGTACATATAAATTCAGAGTGGCAGTATTTAATGTTCTTATTATTGCTAATACCAGTGGTCGGCAAAGTGCGGTTCCGGCTCTTTGGTTCCTGAAGTGCGGCTCTGGCACAAATATCTACGGAAGGCGCAATAATATTTTCAAATAAAAAAAAACTTTATCAGAAACAAATTACTTCTTATTTTGATAAATTGAAATTCTTCTAGAAATCGAGAACATGTATATTTTTTTCTTTAAATTAAAATACAGATAGGTAATTAAAATTTTATATTGTTCTAAAAATATGTAACGAACATCGAGTTTAATTTCATTTGTTTTCGTAAACGTAAACACACCATGTACAAGCTACCGGCTGAAATTGTTCGTATGCGTACTCCGGTGTGATGCAAAAGTTACCACAAGCATGCGCATACTTTTTTAGTGTAATAAAGTAAACAAGCAGATTCGGCTCCCAATTTTGTTTAATTATTGTAATGTTCATATTTGGCTCTTTGGCTAATAAGTTTGCCGACCACTGGTCAATAGGAACGTCTTATATTGTTTGTGTTTCACTCGTCTTATTCACGATTTTGAGATAACAGTATTTGTCAAAGGATATTTAAATATTTGACATTGTATAATTAATGATATTAACAAGTTCAACTTTGTTTTAAAGAAAAAATCAGAGCATTTTTTTTTCAAATTATTAATTCTCTCTAACTGTTTTTTTTTAAATAAATGAAATGTTATATAAAATATATTTTTTATTATATCATCGATTGGCAACAAATAATTATTTATTGTAACTATAAGCGTTCTGCAGAATGCCCTCAACTGCGATGATTTTTGTAAGCTCACCAGTTATAGATATCCATCTTTCGTTGCGTTGACAAGCTTCTTAAAGATGTTTATCGTAATTACTAAATCATTGTTATTCGAAATCTAACAAAAGTCGCACAGAATTTTCAAACTAAATTACGAAGTAGTTTGTACTATCATCCATGTGATGTTTAAACGTCCACGAGAGCGAAAAACGATTTAATAAAAATGCAAATCACCCCACGACGTATTGCCGTTGGTCGACGCGACGTCTCAACTTTGTGAGACTTGCTATTTCATCAAATTAAAATACTTTTTAGACAATGTCACTCAAAGGAACATATTCTGCAATTTTAAAATTTAATTTAACAACATTTTTTAACAACGTTTTTTTATACTTTTCGGAATTTTTAAGATAAGTCCAAAACGTTACAGATGGAATTACTGATCTGCTCAACAAACATACTTAATAATTGCAGTCAAATTCAAAATATGCATCTGCTTATGATTCTCTTAGCATATTTCACACAAATGACAATAAAAAAAACTAACGCAAAACCAAAAAACCAAGCAGTTAGTTCCATAATCCCCACAAGTCGTATAATCTGATACGTTGACGTGATGATCACAAAGCGTACAAAAATCTTGCGTACTACTCAACTTGTATTATATCTTTTCATAAATTAAAAAAATAACGATAGAAAGTTTTCATATTTGTTATGAGGGTAAAATAAATATTAAAACCACTATATATTTTATAAATTGGCAACCGCGATCCAATTTGCGCTCCATCGGTCACTTTTATCGCACGAGCACACTGACAAGAATAATGCAATGAATAAAAACTAAAAATTAATATATATTCTTATAGTCTTATAGTCTTTCCGACGTGTGGTATTCGGCTACCGAGTTGTTGTAAAAACCGATTAAGATAAGTTGACCCACCGTGTGTTATTCGGTTGAGTAGAATAGACCACCCTCTTTCTTACCGAGGGGTCGTAAAATGCGACTAAGTTAATTTGGCGTCAGGCAGGCGGCCGGTCGTAGAATACGTACCAAATCATACCGAATACCAAATCATGTGACAACATGTTTGTAACATGTTGTGCCGACCCAACTAAGAGTGGGATAAGGGCAGGAGGATCATGACACTATTTTAGATTTTCAATACTTTGATGCTAATTCAGAAAACATACAGCACTTTTTTCATATATTTTTTTAAATTACGGGAATCGAACCTGCGACCCGCGAAGTTGAAGGCAGGGTCACTACCCACTGCGCCAACGGGCCAGTCAATGAACGTTAAAAATCATTTATCAAATTAGAGATTAGTAGTAGAGAGAGTTTGGTACATAAATGTTATTTATTTCCTCAGACATTGAGAATTGATATGAGTTTGATGAATTAAAAAAAAATCAATACTAATACACACTCTTGCTAATTAAGCATCTTACTGTTATTTTAACAGAAAAGATAAGAATTCTGACTATCATTAGCCTTGAAGACCTTAGATTTAAATTTATAATATTAATTCTCAACGTAATATAGTTTAACGAAGCTATCAAGAGAATTCATGAAAATAATCAGCTCATAAAAAACTTTTATAGCCCAATGAAAACGCGATACCCTGTTGCTAACTACTCATCCCATTTCATTTGGGGAGGTGTTGTATTTGTAGACAATTAACTTTACGAGCTCGTATACGCGAATGATCCTATGAAAGCGAAATTGAACGAGAAGATATTAAAATAATTATATTGGATGTAAAATATGGTAGTAGATGTTGAGGTAGAGTGCATCAAAAGATTATTTTGGTAAATCTATTTTAAAAGAGGGAAATTTTAACGATTTAACCGACGTATTTATGTCGTAAAAATATTGTGTGCGGTGATGGTTTTTCCCATTATTTAAATGAATATTAAATATTTTGTTTTGTACATACATCAATAGAGTTGAAACGAACATTAAATATTTTGTTTTCTAATATTTGCTAATATCAATAGATGGTGCTAATGGTACATTGTATCGCGCTCGAGAGTACTCTTTGTAATTATATATACACAGGAAGCACACTTAAGGCGACGCTTTCAGATGCTGCGAGCTTCGCTCGAGACTCGCTCTCCCAGTTTTATACCCCGGCGTTGTTTTTCTTTTACATAATAAAGCACTGACACCAAATACATTCAATGAAACACGCAGCCGGAATTTACAACATCTACTAAAGCTATAAATTAGACAGTTCTTGAAAGATAACAAATTATTATTGTCTTAGTTTAATGGTCCAGATATGCAGTTATTTTATTGCTTTAAATTACCATTACATATTAACATAGCACGAGGTTATTTATAACCACCCACATTGTATTAATGCTATTCGATTGATAATTGCTTATAACAGCTGTGATAGCCCAGTGGTGATACCGTACGACTCTTCCGAAAGTCAACGGGTCCAAATACCGGGTAGGCACCAACGACTTTTTCTATCAAAATAAGTGATTAATTGAAATCTAAAAATTTATCACACGTATTTGAATGAAGGAAAATATCATTCGGAAAAATGCATATCTCTAGAGAATTCTTGGGATATGTGTAACCTACCAATCCGCATTGGACCAGCGTGGTGGGTCTTAGCTCCAATCCTTGCCTCCAATAATGCAGAGGGAATGTCTATGCCCAACAGTGAAATAGTAACGTGCCTTTACTTTTTTTATAGAATGTGAGCCCTTAGAAACATCGCGCTTATAATTTCTAAATGACTTATAGAAGCAGGCGTTACTTTGCGGAATTCCATATTACAGGCACTATAACAGAACTACCTTGCTATAATCCGCACGGGTTAAGCGAATCTTCAATCTTGTGATTGTGGTGGTGATTGTGTGTGCTGTTTATGTGCATTGTTGCTGGTGGAGACGCCTTGGGGTGCGTGTGGTGACTTGTCCTGCATGTGTAAGGTGCGTAAATTTTGTCTGCTTCATACACTTTAGCTTTGCATGCATTCGCTTAACCCGTGCGGATTATAGCATCTAGTTCTGTTATAGTACTTATAATTTCCGTTTTTAAAGACCATAAAATAATATAATTGTTATCCATTCAGAGCTGTTTCTTAAGAAAAAATATTATCCTAAAGCTAGTTATATGCACCGATAACAAAGAAATAAAGTATTGTGTTTCAAATTTAATCTTAAAGGGTTTACCGCTGGTATCATTAGATATAAATCATCTAGAATATTGCTTTGTCGCCAGCATGTCCGATACATGAAGATTGTAAAAAGTTTGTAACGGATAGAAACATTCAGTGGATTTATCAATACCGGACGACCAGGATTCCGATAGTTTTCAAAAAGCAATTCTCTACAGGTAAAAATTAGATTTGTGATATCGAGACGTGCTTTGCTGTAAGCTTAAGAAATACGGATGAGCTAAGTTAGAAGAGAGTATGGGGAAAAAATAAATAAGAGGTATGTATTCAGCCTAAATTTGGTATTGATATTTATTTCCATTGGGTGATAAAACTGTCGCGTAATTTTTTTTTTCTTGAGCAAACCCCGAGCGAAACCTTCGGAGAGAACCCCAAAGCTCACTTACCTTTGGGGTAAGTAGGGTAAGTACTATCTCTCTAAAAAAACTTACCAAATTTCGTAGCGATTGAAGCGATATTTCAGGAACGCATGGAAGACAACAAAAGTACATTAATTATTGATATATGAAGACAACTTAATGTAAGAATAACCCTCTTCAGCTCTTATGTGTTGCATTTTTTTTAATATAGAGAATAGTTTAGTTGAAATACTTGCACTAATTACTATTAATGAAGACTTATGTTGATAGTTACGAGTAGCTTTCATAGACACAAAATAAATATTAAAAATTGTAGAAATGCTAACTTAACCGGATGTGTTCTTTATCCATTTTTTTTCAAGTAGAAAAGGCAATAAGAAATATTCTTACAATTTTTAAATGTGTTGTGAAAAAATAAACTCAGATCTTCCAAGGTATTCCTGCGCTATTCTGTACGTGGATTATCTCTCGCAATCATTGAGCAATTTCTTAGGGGTGGCGTTGGTGTTAATCTCAACGTTATCCTATTACGGTTTTCAGTCGATATCGCGGCGGTGACTTGTAATTTGATTTATCACCTGATAAGAAGATAGATTGTAACACGCACACACACACGCACGCACACACAGCATTCACACACACTCTTTCTCTCACGCACAACACACACACACAGATGCAATATAACTATGTTCGCACATACACGTTTATTTATTTTTATTTTTTTTTCAATTTTTATGTCTAGTTTTATCTTTTATAAATTTAACATATTTATTTTTTCCTTACTCTGTTAATGTAAATAATCTGTTTATAATTTTGTAATCTTGTTATGGCCTTATTATAAAGTTTTAAATTTTCTAAATAAATATTATCTGTAACGCTGTTGATTACGTAATAAATAAATAAATAAATCTGTATTTTTACATTAGTGTTTTTACAGATTCGTGTAAATTTTGTTTGTAATCAAATTTCTATTATTTTCTAAAGTTAGTTTTGGTTAATTATATAGTACTTTTAAATAGATTCGTATGTAAATAACACTTTTATGCAACTCAATACATGAGGTACATACAACGGCATACGTGATATGGAAACTGACATTGTACATCAGGTTCTTATAACAAGATCCTTGAAGTTTAAAATTAAGGAAACAGATAAAAAAGGTTTTTATTACTTTTTCTTTAAATCTTCGTTGCAGGACTAACTGAATGATACAACAAAAAGCGAAATACAGATCTGTTTGTGGGCTATTCTGATTTTACGTGTGATGTTTGAATAAAAGAATAATAATATAATAATAATATAAATATAATATAAACTAACCTCACCATACCATAAATTTAAATATTTCTAGGAAATGCCCTCTGAAAAAACACAATTACAATGATTAGTTAGAATGTAGAAAAAGATTTAAGAAAACTCATTTTCTTTTTACAAAATACACTCAAACTCTGTGTGTATCAACTTATGATGAGAAATGGTTTTTTCGTGCTTATATTATTTCTACATTAAATATTTATCCGGTTCGGCAGCTCGAAAGAATCTGGTCACGTAATCTGAAGCAAGTTTTATTATTGATGAACATATATTTATTGTTGTCCTTTGCAACATTTCCGTGACTCAGTAATACGATCATTCGGCACAGTAAGTATTCCGGCGCCCATTTCTGGGTTGTCTTAAGAAGTTATAATATTTTAAAATTATTGCCTTGACAAAGTCGCGCCACGGCAGTATTAAGAAGTGATCTTTCCGACCAACTTTAAGCAAATAGAAATCCGACGAAGCGTCTAAGTTTGTAGCGTACTTATAATAAGATATTGTCCACCTACGATAAGGATAGTTTTAGAGACAAAAGATGCATCTATATTTTTGGTAATACTCCATACGGGAGATAAAGGTCTTCTAAGCTCAGATCCGATATTTATGTTGATGCAAGTGATAGGTGCAGCGGTGCCGTCCAGTAAACTCTATTTTTGTGGTTAGGTGGAGCATAATGAGATGGTAGCTGAATCTACAATAAGCATTTTCTACCTCCTCTTAATGGTAATAAAAGTTATTTTATAATAAAAGTTTTTTTATCAAATAAAGGGCGACAAAGTTGTAAAGTGATCAGTAGCCAATACTTTTATGATGCTATAATTTTTATCTGCATCAATTACAGCATAGCATTATAATCCTGTTTGTAAATACTTTATTTATTCTTTAAACGTAACTTAAAAAATCAGTTTACGTTGTAGAGGCCTCTACATAGACGATGAAATATAGTTGAATTTGGAGGGACGTTTATTGAAGTACTAATGTAGTGAAATGATATTGCTCCCTTCCGGTGTTCTGCTTTTATAATATTTATACGCTTTCTCTCTCTATCTTAAAGTAGCGCTCTTCATTAATGCATATGACTTCTTCTTCTTCTTTCTTAACCGATGGACGTCCAGTGCTGGACATAAGTCTCTTCATAGAATCTCCACAACAACCGATTTTGTGTCGCTTGAATTCGGCGGCTCCCCGTGACCTTTTTGAGGTCATCAGTGCATATGACTAATATGTCCGAATTGAAGAAGACATGACAACCTTGAAAGACTGTCATTGTTTGCAACACAGAAGGCCGGTCAGACTTATCGTGTTTGAGACCCGTCGGTCGCAAACACGATAAGTCTGACCAAATGAAAGAAACTACCTCCTTATCCAAATTCTACCAGACGGTAAGGACCGGAACAGATGGAGGTAGATCACGCGAAATTCAGGTGACCACGATCCTTCATAACGATGGATCGTTTGAAGAAGAATAATGCATAGTGGTATTTCATTATAAAATAATTCTGAATACTTGAGAGCAAAAATCGTTTATGTTGCAGATTGAAAAGAATATATATTTTTAGATAATTTATAGAATTAGGCGTTACTTTGCGGAGATCCATAATACAAAAGTAATAATAAAATTATTTTGCTATAATCCGCGATACAGTAAATAGAAAATATATATAGTGCTAAATGTATAGTGGACTATACGTTTTTTCATACCCGTTACATGCAGGATTCGTAAAAAACATATGCACAAGCCTCCACCACTTCCACCACAATACACAAGCACTACACAAGTTCACTATCACAAACTCAACAATCGTTTCGCCCCGCAACCGAGGCATCATCAGGAGATAGACTCCACGACAAAATCGCAAAGCGAAGCGTTATGCAAACAAGCATTGTTATATAGTAATCGGTTCATCCCCACCTTTACCTCTGAACACGTGCAACAAGCTTGAACTTGAAACATTTATCTGATCGTTAATGAGGGTGCCATTGTTATGTTTAATGATTTCTAATTGTTCCAAAATATTCAATTTTAAGCTTTTTTCACAGGTGTGCAGTATTTCGAAACAATGGTCATTAGGAACTTTATGACCGCTTTCTAACAAATGTTTCGCGAAATGTGAATTTAGTGGCTTATTATTCCTGAAAGCGGCCATATGTTCTTTAAAACGGGTTTCGAAATTACGACCAGTCTAACCCAATGATACATATGTGGGTCAGACTGGTCCACCATATACCCACATATGTATCATTGGGTCAGACTGGTCGTAATTTCGAAACCCGTTTTAAAGAACATATGGCCGCTTTCAGGAATAATAAGCCACTAAATTCACATTTCGCGAAACATTTGTTAGAAAGCGGTCATAAAGTTCCTAATGACCATTGTTTCGAAATACTGCACACCTGTGAAAAAAGCTTAAAATTGAATATTTTGGAACAATTAGAAATCATTAAACATAACAATGGCACCCTCATTAACGATCAGATAAATGTTTCAAGTTCAAGCTTGTTGCACGTGTTCAGAGGTAAAGGTGGGGATGAACCGATTACTATATAACAATGCTTGTTTGCATAACGCTTCGCTTTGCGATTTTGTCGTGGAGTCTATCTCCTGATGATGCCTCGGTTGCGGGGCGAAACGATTGTTGAGTTTGTGATAGTGAACTTGTGTAGTGCTTGTGTATTGTGGTGGAAGTGGTGGAGGCTTGTGCATATGTTTTTTACGAATCCTGCATGTAACGGGTATGAAAAAACGTATAGTCCACTATACATTTAGCACTATATATATTTTCTATTTACTGTATCGCGGATTATAGCAAAATAATTTTATTATTACTTTTATATATTTTTAGACTACAACATAATGTATAGTACAACTTTATAAATGCAGACATTGCACTTTAAGCTACACTGAAAGTCGATAAAAATGCAATTAACGAAGTGCTCACATTTGTTATTGCTAGAAACATTTCTCCATTTCCAACGCTCAAATAACATTTTCCCCTTAATTACTGTCTGGCTATAGCTCACTAATTGCTTAAGTTCCAACAGCTTTTGGCCCCACGGTGAATGTCCAAGTATCTTTAAAGTAAAAAGATTTCTCGTCTCAAACTTTCGCCACTTAATAATGTCCCGCTTATTATTTAAATCCACTTGCTTATTTATAAACAAGAATAAACTTCATGGGCATCAATAAAGTGTATACAATAAACCATGTTAGTTCTAAAATAATTAATTCATTTGATCTCATTCAATGCGTCATCTAAGCATCTTGAATATTTTCAAAGATAGAACTACTTAGTTCAATACGAGAAACAGATTTTAATCTCTTAAGTTCTCCATATACTGAAAATAAGCAATTTATATATATATATTTTATATATATATATAAGTATATAAAATCCCCAAAGTAAGTAACAAAAGTAAGGCACTTACTTACTTAACAAAAAGTTATTATAACTTTACTTTGCACTAGAAATAGCGTTAAAAGTAGGAAAAAATACGACGGAAAGAGGGTGGGAATGTAAAGAGTAGCGTGGCCTAGAAACGGAATGGTCGAGATATTTAACATTTTATGCGCATCTCCGTAGTTGTTTGACTCCCACTGGTATTCATCTGTTACCTTCATTGCATTCTATGGGATGCTATTTAAGTACATATTTTAAAGCAACATTTGACGAAGAGCTTACTTTTTTAAAGACCACTTATGCACTATCAATTATTATACTAATTGTCTGTAATAGCAAAGCAGTGAAAACGTGCGACTACCTGTGCGAGGATCACGGCTTCAAACAGGCAGGCACAAGTGAGTTTTTTTATTAAAACTTACGTCTCTAATTTATAATTGCAGTTACCACTCGGGATTTTTGGTTTAGGAAAGCAACGTGAGTAAACCTGCATATTTCTCTAGAGAAATGTCTGGATATTTGTAACCTTCCAATACGCATTGGAGTGGCGTGATAGACCTTAGCTTTAATTCTTCTCTCCAAAGAGAGAGGACACCTATGTCAAGCAGTGAAATAACAGGATTGTTATTCATATAGCAATATAGTTTTGACTAACCCGTTGCAACATAGTGACGTGGGTCGCGGGTTCAATTCCCGCTTAGGGAAATTTCATATTCCCTAATTTTTAATTTACCATTTTCTAAAAACAATTTATTTTTTCTGAGTCTGGATGCATTTATGTATTTAAGCATGTATTTAAAAGTTACTTTACTATACTTTTAAAAAACCTTTTTTTACACATTTTTTTTTTCATAAACTGTAAATTATTCTCCGTTAAGGTAAGTGAAAATTTTGACTTCCTTATCTTTTGTTTACTACTTTTACTTTATTCCAATAAATATTATTATGAGAACTACTAATAACGTAGTGGCTTAATTAAAAGTGATAATGATAAATACAATTGTTATCAAACAATGGTTCTAATAATATATAATTCAATCAAGCTGATTATAATTAAGGTCTCTGAATAAGCTTTTCTAATACCTTTGATTGAAAGTACTTGCGAAATACCATAAGAGGTTTCGACATTCTCTTAATGAAGCCAATTCTATCAATATAAATTATTTTGAATATACCTACAATGCAAATGTTGCAAAATGTTGTTATCTATCCAGAAAAGCTATATTTATTTATCTTTTATACTTAACATCTATTTTTATACCTGGCTAAGTCTTCAGCAACGAAGCACGTCTCAGTTTCACAAATCTAATTTTTCTCTCCGGAGAATTCCTTTTTGGGAACTATCGGAATCCCGTTCGGCCGGTATTGGCAATTCCGCTGAATGTCCCTATCTGTTACAAACTTTTTGTTCTCACCGTCGTGTATCGGACACAAGAGCAACATACACAATATTTTGGATTACTCAAGGCTTATATTTATGGTAAACATGCGAATGGAAAACTAAAGAAAACTGCTTTATTCAAGTAAAGGATTGGTATACTAATAACATAAAGAAAACTACTTTACGTAAAATAAAAATAAAACTGTTTTTTTTTGTTATTTTACGTAAAGTGCAATAGGAGTGGCCTATTCAACCCACAGCTATATAAGGGCCTACTTTATCTATTGGAGATAAATATCAGAGTTTGAACTCACCACCCCACTCTAATGCGGATTTGATTCAAATTCAATTCAATTCAAAATATTCTTTATTCAAGTAAACTTGTCAACATCTACTGCTGGTTCGGAAAGCTGTTCCTACCGAGAAGAACCAGCCAGAAACTCGGCGGTTGCTCTTTTCAAATAATAATTCTTATCACTAGTTAAATATAGTTAATGTCTTGTACAGGGTCGAAGAGTAGCTATATCCACGCATTCTTATCGTCTAATTAATCTTCAATAGTATAGTAGGCTTTCGGAATTAGCCTTCTTTAATAGTATTTTTAAACTGCTGTAATAGTAAAGTTAAAGTAGATTGTGGAATTTTATTATAGAATCTTATACCCAAACCCACAAACGAATTACGAACTTTTGCAAGGCGCAAAGCAGGAACCGCAAGCTTATGTCGGTTCCTTCTTTGTCTATTATATACATTGCCAATCCTTTGATAATTATTTATATTTATATGTATAAAAATTAAATTACTAAAAAATTGATTGATTTGCATATTAAATAATATCTTGGCAAATTACATCTTATCTATATATTTCAATTGACCCCTTTGATTTTTTATTTATTTTGCTATTGAATTAAATCATGTTGTACTATTTTTTTTATCGTTATTTATATGCATTACGTCTGATTTATTCCATAGGAACCACTTCATTCTATCGATTGGAGTTTTATCATTCCATATTGATGTGGGAGTGGTGTCTTGCGAAAATAAACTCTTTAAACGTCTTAATTATTTTATTGTTGATTTACGCGTCTTTTTTGTTTAGGTGCGCGGGCCCAAGAGCGCCATCTTGCAAACATCCTCATATCTCGTTTCACACTGCTTCTCTCACTCGCACACGCTTTCGTTCAAAAACATAATCTTCTTACATACCGCATTCATTCGTCTTTAAACATGAGTCTTTTATTTAATCCTACATTGATATAATATATAATTGAACTTTTATATTACGAGAATCAAAGAACGCAACATTTTTTAAATACGAGGACCCATGTATTCTAGCAACCACATTGTAGACGACGAATATTTTAATTAAAACACAGATTTTAGAAAATATTGATCTCACTTTCTATCAGGTATAACGAAATCTCTTCGGGTAGAAAGAAATATGGTAAAGGCGTCAACGCCGTATGGCCCCGGAAAATACGAACTATAATTTAATCTCTAAAAAGGGTAGATGTCTATTTTCCGGACCCACGCCTACCAAAGACGGTCCTATTGAATAGGTCCTTCTTTATTCACGCATTATATTCTCGCGATAATATTATACGACATTACGTTATTGTGACTTTATCGCTTCAAAGCCAAATGATATTAAATATTTTTGTAAGAAAGTCTTGAATCATTTATAATACAATAAATTTCATACAAATATTTATAGCTTCTTCTTCGTCAGCCGATGGACGTCCACTGCTGGACATAGGCCTCTTCATGGGATCGCCACACCACACGATCCTGCGCCGCCCGGATCCAGTGGCTCCCTGCGACCTTTTTGAGGTCGTCTGTCCACCTCGTAGGGGGTCTACCGACGCTGCGCTTTCCGGTGCGGGGTCGCCATTCCAGCACCTTAAGACCCCAGCGCCCATCGGTCCTCCGCACTATGTGCCCCGCCCAGCGCCACTTCAGCTTCGCGACACGCTGAGCTATGTCGGTGACTTTAGTTCTTCTACGGATCTCCTCATTTCTGATTTGATCTCGTAGAGACACTCCGAGCATAGCTCGCTCCATCGCCCGCTGAGTGACTCTGAGCTTTCTTATAAGGCCCATAGTGAGCGACCACGTTTCGGATCCGTAGGTCATCACTGGCAACACGCACTGTTCGAAGACCCTGGTCTTCAGACACTGAGGTATTTTGGACGAAAAGATCTCGCGTAGCTTCCCGAACGCTGCCCATCCGAGTTGGATTCGGCGACTAACCTCTTTCTCGAAATTGGACCTACCCAGCTGGACCGTATGTCCCAGGTATATGTACTCGTCTACAATTTCGAGTGCAGAGTTCTCAACGATGACCGGGTGGAGCGGAACATGTGAGTTGGACATGATTTTTGTCTTACTCATGTTCATTTTAAGGCCCACCTGCTGAGATACTCTGCTGAGGTCGTCGAGCATTGTGTTAAGGTCCTCCAGACAACCTGCCATAACGACTATGTCGTCGGCAAATCTAAGGTGAGTGATGTACTCGCCGTTGATGTTGATGCCGTATCCGTTCCAATCCAAAAGCTTAAAGACATCTTCCAATGCAGCGGTAAACAGCTTCGGGGAGATAACATCTCCCTGTCGCACACCTCGCCGCATTTGGATTGGTCTCGTAGTTTTGTCTTGGATACGGACAGACATTGTGGCGTTTTCATACAAACACTTCAACACTTGGACGTACCGATAGTCGATTCGGCATCTCTGGAGCGACCTTAACACAGCCCATGTTTCCACCGAATCAAAGGCCTTCTCATATTCCACAAACGCCAAGCAAAGTGGCTGGTTATACTCCTCGGTTTTCTGTATAACCTGCCGCAGCGTGAATATGTGGTCTATGGTACTATACCCTTTTCGGAAACCGGCTTGTTCGGGAGGCTGGAAGTCGTCAAACCTACGAGCGAGACGATTCGTTATGACTCTCGAGAACAGCTTATAAACATGATTCAGCAGCGTGATGGGTCTATAATTCTTCAATAAGGTGTTATCACCCTTCTTGAAGAAGAGAACCACCACGCCCCTGTACCATGCTTCCGGCATAGAGCCTTCGTGAATGACGGAATTGAACAATCGCTGAAGGACTTTAAGTACCGGTTTACCACCCGCCTTCAGGAGTTCGGTAGTGATTCCGTCATCACCTGGAGCCTTGTTGTCCTCAAGCTGTTTGAGAGCCATACTAATCTCGTATAAGCTGACGTCCGGGATATCTTCGGTATAGTGTCGGGTCAACTTGGCTCTTGGGTCTTTTGCCAAATTGACAACAGGCTGTTGTGTTGAGGTGTATAACTGCCCATAGAACCTCTCAACCTCTCTCAAAATCTCAGGACGAGATGAAATGATACTACCAGTATCGGTCTTCAATCGCGTTAACTGCCTCTGCCCAATAGACAGATCTCTTGCGAACACTTTTGAGCCCCTGTTACGCTCAATAGTATCTCGAATGTGTTCGGTGTTGAAGCGTCGCAGGTCGCATTTCTGCGCCTTAGAAATCTGTCTATTGATCAGACGGTAGCGCGTCGCATCTACTGAAGACTGTAGCCTCATTTCGTTCCTCTCATCCATGAGCTTGAGAGTCTGGGTCGAGAATTTATTGGGTCTTTTACGGTGTGTCTTATAAAATTTAGACCCCACCGTATGAACAGTTTCCACCAGCCTGTTGTTTACATCGTCCACAGAAGCGCAGTCAGCTAGGCAATCAAAACGGTTCATTAGCTCGAGTTGGAACTTCTTGGGGTTTTGGATATGAGCTCGAGTTGGTCGGAGCGTAGACTTCACCAGTCTGGATCTTTCCAGCTGTACGCATATATTCAATGTGCCTCTAACCATGCGGTGATCACTCCCGGTCTTAACGGTGTTGATCACAGAGACATCATTGAATATATGACGCCTGGTCGACATGATGAAGTCGATCTCGTTTCTCGTGGAACCGTCGGGACTGATCCAGGTCCATTTTCGATGCGGCCGCTTCTTGAAGAAAGAATTCATCATGTAGAGGTCCTCTCTCTCCAAGAAATCGGCCAGCATCTGGCCCCTGTGGTTCCGTTGCCCATATCCAAATTGCCCTACTCTCACCTCTGTGCCGTTTCGCTTGCCCAGCTTTGCGTTGAAATCCCCCATCACAACAGTGTAGGAGGTTTTGGAGGCATGCATGGCTCTAGATAAATCCTCATACATGGCCTCTACCTCCTCGTCCGGATGTGCCGATGTCGGTGCGTAAACCTGTATGACCTTCAGCGAATACCGTTCGGTAATTCTGAGTATAAGGAACGCGACCCTGCTCGACACACTCTCGACTTGAACAATGTTGTTGACAAGGGACTTGTGGACGAGAAACCCGATACCACCCTGGGACTGTTGCTCTCCCTCCCGGTAGTAAAGCAAGTTGCCGGATTTTAGGATCATCGTATCCTCCCCCTCTCTTCGGACTTCGGATAATCCTATCACATCCCACCGCAACTTGCTTACTGTTTCTTCCAGCTCGAGTATCTTTTCGTCTTCCCTCAAAGTGCGTGCGTTGTACGTTGCCAGGTCCAGTCGTCGGGGTTGGCAGCGGAATCTCTTCCGGAGATTCTTGACACCCCCTGCCCCGCCGTTACCCAAACCGCTGCCAGAGCTGGGAATAGCGGAGCTGCCGGGAACTAGGGGCTGTGGTTTAATTTGTGATGCCATGAAGGTTTTGCCGGTAATCACCACGCTTGGCATGCGGGTTGGTGATCGCAGTGCTGACCGTTTTGCACCGACAGTGCTGCTGCCCACTGTCGGTCTGGTATTTAGGTCAGCAAAAAATGAAATGGTTATACCGCCATTTATCGGTCGTCAGAGCCTCGTCGGTTGATATGCAGGGTGCACCGCGTGCAGGTGAGGTTGACAATTGAGGAGACTGATTGGGACGAGCCTCCCCCTTACACCCCAATACAATATTTATAGCAATATAACAGAACTAACTACTTTGCTATAATCCGCACGGGTTAAGCGAATGCATGCAAAGCCAATGTGTATGAAGCAGGCAAAATCTATGCACCTTATACATGCAGGACAAGCCACCACATGCACCCCAAGGCGCAATTCACCAGCAACAACGCACACAAAAGCAGCACACACACCCACCACCACAATCTCGACGATCGTTTCGCCCCGAAACCGAAGCATCACCAGGAGGATAGGCTCCACGACAAAAATCGTAATGCGCCGCGCTACCTGCTATTTATTGTAGCAATTTTTCATAGCCTAAAAATAGTGATAAAATGATATTTCCTAAATTAAAACTATCTCCCCCGAAACTCCCTAAATACTACATTTCATAAAAATCGTTAGAGCCGTTTCCGAAATTGAGATTATACATAATGTATGTATAAGGCAATGTATATATATATGACAACTTTACGTTTAATCACCATAAAATAGAACACTAGTCATGCGAATACTCGCGCCGAATATGTATCTTTTATTAATCAGCATTAAGAAAACCTCGGGCTATATCAAGCAGAGCTTTAAATCTGTATTATTATTTTACCTGCATATAGCATTACATAAAAGCAGTAAAAAAAATCGATAAACATACTAAATGACAGTTGTACATAACAACTGGCATTTATTATAAGATTCGGGCTGAGATAATATTTTCTGTTGCAACTATAAATTTCTTTAAAGCAAACACTCTTTTATTTAAACAAGAAACACTCTAGTCGATATATTTTGTATTACTATGTTTCCAAAATACAATCTTGTAAAATAGTTTGGATAAACGAATGAAAAGTATATATTGTCATCGTCGTATAAGCTAACAATATATGTAATAATATGTATATTGTTAGTGTACTTATTAAATAAAATAACTATAATAAAAGCGAATGTTATTTCTACTATGATAAAGCAGATGATTTCATGAGATTTTAAATGAACAAATTATGCTAATCAAACTCGGTATGCAGCCACATCTAAACATTTTGTAATATGCAATGCAAATACTTAAAATATTATTTAAAAAAACCAAATCCAATAGAAAAACTTTTTTATACTTAACAACTCAAAATATATTTATTTTTTTGACACGTTGAAAATAAATCTTAAAGTAATGTAAGTTTTTTTTTACACCATAATATTTGTCTGTATAAAATTGATTTTTTCTTAGTACTTGTTTCTCCTCCGTCCTTAATCTTTAATCTGTCGAAACTGCCATGAAAAACTTTTTAGACAACGTTGCATAATATGTCAACAAGAGTTAAAATGCCTTGTTATAATTCAAAGACTAAGCGTATCGGGTAAAGCATGTATTTAAAAATATATCAATTCTTAAGGTACTTCTAAAGTTCTTAACGCAAACTCAAAAGTATACTATTATTATAAGGGTTCGGTATATGTAGCGGATATAATTTGTACAGCGAGTAATAAAACACGTGTGGATTCTTGAGTGTGGCGGCGTGCGCGCGCTATCGTGCCGGCGACCGAAGTGACCGTTACGGCTCGGGTGGGGCGCTTTTATACACGCGTAGCGCTTGCACTCGCACTATCTTTATTTAACAATAACTATTTACAAAGGTTCTTAGTCTAGCAACTTACGTATACGCCTTATAACTATTACGTATGTCTTATTAACTAACTTAACCATTTACGAATAAAAGACGATTACTCTAAATGTTTATTCTAAAATACTCTATTCTACAACCTATCTTATTAATTAATCTTTATTATTAAGTACAAAATGGAGAAATAGTTAGTATTAAATACAAAACGGAGAAATCGTCGTCTACATTCCCCCCTCCGTGCGAGAGTGCTTCGAGCACTAACTCGATGCTGCTGACGGCGATTTGGATATCACTACCAGCTTCGGAGTAGACCTCTTGAGGATTCCGGCAGCGGAGGATTTGCATAGTGGTGTTGTCCGGTGCCGTATCTTGGGGCTATGGTAGAAAGGTACTCTCTTAGCCATCTTTTCCAAAAATGATCGGTCAGGCGCTGTACGGCGCTTCCAGGTGGCAGATCCGATCAATTCATGATCGTTGAATTCGTCAAATCGTTGCGTACCGCTCGATCGTCCGATTAAGAAATGGTTCGGCGTGAGGCTTTCTTCCTCTTCTAGTTCCATTGAAACGTCGGTGAGTGGACGAGAATTAATTGGATGTCCCGCTTCTAACAACAAGGTGAGAAGTATTTCTTCGCGAGGGTGTCTCGTCGCGAGGGTGGCGGAGAGCGCGATTTTGACAGACCGCACCAACCGTTCCCATGCTCCTCCCATGTGTGCTGCTCCAGGAGGGATGAATTTCCATTTTATGCCTCGTTGCGTTGCTTTCTCGGTCATTTTTTCCAATTCTTTTCTAAGTTCTTTATTGGCGCCTACGAAGTTGGTGCCGTTATCGCTGTATATGGTTTTGGGAGTGCCTCTGCGGGCTATCATGCGTTTCAACGTGAGCAACATGCTATCGGCTGATAGCGACGTGGCCATTTCGAGGTGTACGGCTCTGTTTTTTATGTAAATCGCTGAACATGGAGATGAAGTTGCCCCAAATATTAAGGTCTTCATCCTATATTCCCGCGGTTCTGTGTCGGAGTCATTTTTCCATAAAAAACGAAGACTGTCTCTATCTTCATCACGTATCTGAACACGTAGGAACATTTCCTTAATATCTGCCGCTATAGCTATGGGACCTTGCCGGAATTTTATCAATACGCCGAAAAGCGATTGCAGCAGATCGGGCCCAGGCAGCAAGGCGTCGTTCAAGCTTTCACCATTCGTGCGCTCGGCTGCGTCGAACACTAATCTCATTTTTTGTTTTTGAGGGTGTACGACGGCAAAATGTGGCAGGTACCATGTTCTAGTAGAGGTGGGATGACTGTTCGCCAATTCAGCGTAGCCGCTCTTTAATAAATTTTCTATTTGCTCAGTGTATTTCGCTTTAAATCTTTCGTCCTTGGTTAATTTATTCATAATACCAGCTAGGCGGCGAACTGCGCTGTTTCTGTTTGATGGTAAAGTTTCATTGTCGCTTCGCCATAATAAGCCGCATTCGAATTTCCCTTCGGGGAGTCGTCTCGTGGTATTCTCCAATAACATCAGCGCTCTTTGTTCGGGGTCATTCATCGGCTTTTTGGGTGCTATTCCCAACGAGTCTAATTCGAAGTGTGATTTGATCAGGTTTTCTATTTCACTTGCCTTGCTTTGTCGTATGTGGTTTATAAGCAACACGGGTTTCGTCGTGTCAGTCTTGCAACCGTGCAATATCCAGCCAAGCTGTGTGAATGAAGCCACTGGTCGGTTCGGTTCACCGGTTTTCAATTTTCTCGAAACAATCAGATGCCAATTGTCTTGGCCTATTAGGAGAGAAGGTCGTGTTTCTTCGTATAATAACTGATCTTCGATGTCAACTAGATGAGGGCAGTTCTTGATGTCTTCCATCATGATCGATTGTGATGCCAAATTTAATTGTTGTATAGTGTACGCTTTCATGTGTGCGTACTCTCTTCCAAACATACCTCTAATTTGCAGCTTCAAACATCTCGATTGTCCCGTCTCTATCTTGTGACCGCTAACGCCCTCTATCGAAAGATCGTGTCGCGATCCCGTGGCGCCTAGTTGATCGGCCACTTCTTCTAGTAGTAGCGTGACGGTCGAGCCCTCGTCTAACAAGGCCGAGACGGTCGCTGTGCCGTTCGGTCCGCTTAATTCGACCGGCACGATCTTTAGGTAGGTTCTCGACGTGCCCACATGGTTCACGGAAACGATTTTATTCCGCTCAATATTTTCTTCGGTGGTTGCATGGAGCATAGCATGATGGTTTCTAGAGCAGCCGTCTTTGCCACAACGTTTAGAGCTGCATGCTTGGTTGCGGTGATTTGTTTTAAGGCACTTGAAACACACTTTTAACTTTTTCACTATCACCCACCTCTGTTCCACGGATTCCTTGGTGAACTGTGCGCAACCATCCAGTTCATGTTCACTTTTGCACAATAAACACTTTTTCTTTTCTTTTCGTATGACACTTAATACGATATTCTTTTCAGTTTCAAATTCGTCGTTATCACTATCATCTGATCCCGATTCCGCGCTGCTACATTTATTGTGTTTAGCAGCGTGTACTTTTGCGTTTCGAAATGATCTTCTGAACGGTTCTGATTTTACGCGTGGTGAGGGTTGAGTGTCGTATGTCCCAAACTGGTCCGCGATCGTGTTCAAGAATTTTGACAGTGCGACCAACACCGGTTCCTCTTCTCTAGTGGATCGGTATTCATACCATCTAAACTTAACTAGCATGTTCATTTTATCGATGATCTTTTCGGCTATGTCGTTCGAGTACAAGTAATCTACTCTATTCATTTGCCGTATTGCGTTTACGCTGTTGCTTACACTCGTAGCGAATACACCTATGCCCTTTATATCGTGTGACATAGGTGGTATTCTTTCTAGTAAAGCCACCTCGCTTTTAACTAAGTGAGTGGGTCTTCCAAATCTTCTTGCCAATGTTTCTAGTATCTCTACAGTATTTGTATTTGTGTATAATAGAGATCTTACGGCTTCTCTCGCCTGTCCCTGTAGGGATCTTCTCAGGCGAGCTATATTCTCGATTTCACTAAAATACGACTTCGTGTCTTTGTACGTTGCGGTAAACGCAATCCAATCTCTCGGGTTGCCGTCAAAATACGGTAATTCACTAATGTACCTCGGCGGAGCTTTCATTGTGTTTTCTTTGGAGCCATTTATGGCGGCTATTAGGGCGGACGTAAGTTCGCATAGCCCATTGTTCTCACCCGGCCCGGTGCCTTTTGTACTTTGCTGTGGCGGCGGCGATGTTTCGATCCATTCGGATACCGGTTCGTTATCTTCGTCACTCAGGTCCGAATGATCGGCGTCTAGGCGTAATAATTCCAGTTTTGTTCGCGCTAGAGCTGCTGCGGCCTCGGCTCGTTCTAGCTCCAAACGCGCCTGTAATTCTGCGCGCCGGCTAATTGAACTGCGTGACCCCGTTGTCCTCTTTCCTGTCGCCGCCGGTGCAGTCGGTTCGGTGCACGTGGTGTTTCCTGGACCCGTGATGCTTTCCGGGCATGTTGTGTTTTCTGAGCACGTGGTGTTTTCTGGGAGCGTGGTGTTGTCCGGGCATGTGTTATTTTCGGTGCTTGTACCGACGCTCTCTTCATTCAGCGACTTCTTGCTTCGCGTTCTTATGGTACTCATCTTGAGTTCTTTTCCTTCTTATTTCCCTATCTTTCCCTAGCGGCCCTAACAATCTCGTTCGAGGGCCCCGAGGGACACGTTCTTACGAGGATGGAGATTTAGGATAAGAAAGGTAGGAGTCGCCCGCCAGAGGGCACCGTGTGAAATTAGAGTGCTCGGGTATCGAGAGGAACGCTCAACACCTTCGGCGTGCCCACCAGGAGGCCACTAAATCACACGAGCCTTATCGGCGCGACCGGACTGGTACAGACTAACAGCCTCGAAAAAGGCTAGCTGGCGGTGTCGTCCGTTACACCACTTCCGCCTCAAGAGGGCGTTCACTCACTGTCCACCGTTTGACACCGTTAGGTGGTGGGCAAGTGAGCCGCGGCGAACCGCTTTGTGTGCCTTCGGGCACGGAATGACTTCGTACTTGCCGACGAGTTCTTGAAGCGATCTTCGGTAGTGCTTTCACGGTCCGATTCGTCGGTGGCCTGCCGCGTGAACGATTCGTCGAACAATGCTTCTCAGGGCTTCCCGTTGCACTTGTGAGATTCCTCTTCTTTATTTCTTCGATAGCTTCCTTAATCTTGAACGCCAAATTCTTGTAATCCGGAATCGAAGGACCAAACACTGTAGCGGATATAATTTGTACAGCGAGTAATAAAACACGTGTGGATTCTTGAGTGTGGCGGCGTGCGCGCGCTATCGTGCCGGCGACCGAAGTGACCGTTACGGCTCGGGTGGGGCGCTTTTATACACGCGTAGCGCTTGCACTCGCACTATCTTTATTTAACAATAACTATTTACAAAGGTTCTTAGTCTAGCAACTTACGTATACGCCTTATAACTATTACGTATGTCTTATTAACTAACTTAACCATTTACGAATAAAAGACGATTACTCTAAATGTTTATTCTAAAATACTCTATTCTACAACCTATCTTATTAATTAATCTTTATTATTAAGTACAAAATGGAGAAATAGTTAGTATTAAATACAAAACGGAGAAATCGTCGTCTACAGTATACTATTATTATAAGGGTTTGTTTTAATAATGTACGATATACATATATAACAAGAATAACGTATTATTTAAGTAAAAAAGTCACATACAATCATAAGAGTACAGAATGACTAGTGTGATCAGACCTATAGCGAAATTCAGCAATATGTATTAACTGACCAACCACAATTACTCCGTAGTGGAGAAAATTATGAACGCGCGGTCGCTTTAAATTTCACACGTTACATTACAAATTTCCTGTATATATTCATTAGCAAAGTGTAATCATTTTTGGTTAAGCGTAGATGTCTTTCATATCGTTCATGGACTGCAATAGTGGCACACCTCAAATATTTTTTTGAGATAAATAGGTTTAAAGTATACATTGCTATGGATAAAGTATAAAATGCATTAGTTTCCTTAACCAACCGGCCTAATATTGAACTATGCTGCAAAGAATGTGTATTTTAACATTTACACCTATTCTTAGTCCAAAAGACGTGTTTTTTGAGTTGTGCCACTATTGCAGCTCATGAGCGATATAGTTAGTTAATGAAAATACAATTAAAGTTTCATGTATAGAAAAATTTTCAGATAAATAAAAACATTTGTGATATCTCTAATTATATTGTTTTAATATTTAATATAGATATAAATATTTTTTTAAGTAGCGAGCTATGCTTGAAGGGTCTACGTTAAATTAAATCAAAAACGAGGAGATCCGTAGAAGAATTAAAATACTTGGCAGATTAACGTGTCATAAAGTTGAATGGGCGATGGGCGAGGGACGTGAATATTCTAAGATCTCGAAACGACGACCTTTTTGGTTGGTAGTCATTGCGTGGACAAACCAATATATAAAGAGAGCATTGAACAGCAACTGTAAATGCTGTGTGGTATCCGGCTGAGTAGAATAGACTATCCTCTTTTCTTACCGAGGTGTCGTAAAAGGCGACTAAGGTAAGTCGACCCGCCGTGTGGTATTCGACTGAGTAGAACAGACGACCCTCATTTCTTACCAAGGTGTCGTAAAAGAGGACTAAGGTATATTAACCCGCCGTGTGCTATCCGGTTGAGTAGAATAGACTACCCTCTTTCTTACCGAGGGGTCGTAAAATACGATTAAGGTAAGTTGACGTCAGGCAGGCGGCGGGGCGTAAAATACGTAGCCAAATAATGTGACAACATGTTTGTAACATGTAGTGCCGACTCGACTTAGAGTGGGATAAGGGCAGGAGGATGATGATGAACTACAACTGTAAAAATTCTTAGATAGAACTTGCGTTAAGTAGAAGACGGTAATCAGTTAAAAACGAAAAACAAAACAATATTTATCACAACATAGTAAGAGTGATGTTATGGTAAAATTTTTAATATTTTAAATTAATACTAATGTTAAACAAATAATAAACAACTAAATTCTGAGCAATATATAGATTTAAGAATACTAATTCAGAATATTAACATAAACAAATGAGAATCTAAAAGTGATTATTCTAGAATTAGAAAGGACCTTAGTATCTTTTTTAAAGAAAGTAATAGCTTAGGAATATAAGAAATTCCATTTAAAAATCTATTAGGATAAAACATTCTTTATTTTCAAAGAGAAATTTTATGGTTTGTAAAATATTAAGGACATAAATAAAGCAGCTGTCGTGTATAGCACGTCCCCACGCCTCCGTACCTAAAGTCGTATTTCATCTTGGATTGTCTTATTCGTTAAAAATAAAAAATGGACGTAAATGGACGTGAACACGTGCACATTTTTGTTAAAAACATCATTGTAGTGCAACACTACAGCTATCTATGCTTATTATAAAACAAAGTCCCCAAAGCTGTCTGTCTGTATGTAATCGATTTTGTCTAAATCTATTGTACGTATTTTTGTACGACTTTTACTAAAAACTCTCTGATTGGGGTCGGCACATGTAAGAAACATGATGTCATGTGACAACATGTTTGAAATCATGTGATTTGGCTACGTATTTTACGACTGGCCGCCTGCTTGACGTCAACTTACCTTAGTCGTATTTTACGACCCTTCGGTAACAAAGAGTTGGTCTATTCTACTTCACCGGATACCACACGGCGGGTCGACTCACATTAGTGGCCTTTTACGACATCTCGGTAAGAAATGACGGTAGTCTATTCTGCTCAGCCGGATACCACACGGAATATTTAGATTAAGAAAAAGTTGAAGAGATCGTTTTACAACAACTTTTTGTGGGGGTAGTAAAAACCGGTGTCGATTGTAGTTTAGAGGGGGGAATAGGTATAAAAAGCGGTGTAGGGTATAAGAAAGCCACATTCATTCCATCGATCGCCGCCGTAGCGTGCGGATGTCCCGGTCGAGCGCAATCCCGTTTGTGCTCCCCCCGCCAGACTCACGCGTGTGCCGCGAAAGATAGAAGAAATAGTGCTCAAAGGACTTTGGACTGTTTGTTCGTTCAGTGCAAGTGGATTGTGTTAGTGCATCGTTGTTGGATTAGGTAGTGTGGTGCTTCACGCATAACACTAGCCGTAGGTGGTTCCGTCCGTGCGTAAGTACACTAATTTATTATATTAGGTACTCACCTCTTTCCCCCGAAGGGAGAGAGACTCGGGCTAGGGTTTTCACCTAGGTACTCACCTCCCTGCCATCCGGCAGGGAGGCAAACCTACACCAGCGGGCCATCATGGCCCCAATACGCTCCACGGGGCTTCCGCTCCTGGACGCTATCTACGAATACCTCCGGGCGCACCATCCCGCCGTGTTAAAGGAGTTAACCAACGCCCTCCCGCCTTCCCAGGCAGCGAGTGGCAGCCCGGCAGCACCTTCTCCTCCCGCTCCGGAGAAGCGCTTATCGCGCTCCCGCTCCGTGTCCCCCGACATGGAAGTAGAGGAGCAGTCCGACGCTGAGTCTGAGTCTCCTTCAGAGACGTCTGAAGCTTCTGAAGCTTCAAAGTCATCGTCCCCCTCGACCTCAGCTGCATCAGAAGAGGACGACGGCTTCACCGCCGTCCTCTCAAAGAGCCAGAAGCGAAAGCTGAAGGCTCCCAAGACCGTCCCGCCCAAAAGGGCTACCAGCGACGCGGGTTTACCAACCCAGCGTCCCCCCCCCAAACCCCAGCCTGCCTCACAGGCTCCCCGCTCCGCCGACGTCGACCAACTCGACTCACCGATGACGGAGAGGAAGGAGAAGGTGCCGCCCCTGTTTGTCAGGGAAAAAGACAAGTGGCACCGCCTAATCCCGCGCATGGATGGCTCGTCCATCCCTTTTACATCTGCCCGGTCCACTAGCCAGGGCATTATGGTGCAATGTCCGTCTTCTGCGGACCACCGTCGCCTCACGACGCTCCTAGACGCCGAAAAGATCGGCTACCATACTTACGCCCTAGAGGACGAGCGCGAACTCCGCGTCGTCATCCGGGGCCTTCCCGTAGAGCTCGACGTCGAGCTAATCAAGCAGGACCTCCTCAGTCAGGGCCTCCCCATTAAGCAGGTACACCGCATGTACCATCATAGGACCAAAGTTCCTTATGAACTTTGTCTCGCGGTTCTCGACCTCAGTCCTGAAGGCAAACGTGTCTTCAGCGTAAAAACTATATGCAGACTGTCGGGTCTGCGTATTGAAACGCCGCGTACGCGTGGGGTCATGGGGCAGTGCCATCGCTGCCAACTATATGGCCACTCGCAGCGAAACTGCACCGCACGACCAAGGTGCGTAAAGTGCCTGGGCGACCATGGCACTGTTGACTGCCCCAGAACGGTTCCGTCCGAGGAACCTCCCAGCTGTGTCCTATGCAGGACTCAAGGGCACCCCGCGAGCTATCGCGGCTGCCCGAAAGTCCCGCTCAGGGCAAAACGGGGGGGCCGAAGGGCCGCCCGTAAAAAGGCGGCTCGCGCCGCCCCCAACCCGGCTGAGAGGTTCGTCGCCGCACCTCTGCCCACGACAAATGCCTGGCACAGGAAACAGGCACCCGAGCCAACTGTGCCAGCGAAGCCCGCTCAAGTGGGGGCAGCGAAACCCGCTGCCGTCACCGCGAGCCAGCCCGCGCCCCAAAAAACTGCCGCTCCTAAAGCGACAGCCACCCCCCCGGCAACGAGTTTCATGGACGACATGAAACTCGTTTGCGAAATAGTGACCAAAATTGACACTTCGGAGCTGTCAATTTTGGCAAACAAGCTGAGGAGTAATCCTCAAAACAGATTAATGGCCTTGCTCGAACACTCCAGTTTGGTGCAGGCCATCGCTAGGCTTTAAGCTTTTCCCCTTAACGAGTAGGAAAAGACCCCACTCCCTCAAGCTAGTTACGTACAACGCAAACGGGCTTATCGATCACATGGACGAAGTCCGCGACTTCGTAGTTGCACACAACATCGACATTCTTTTAATACAAGAGTCCTTCTTAAAACCCCAAATTCGCAATCCTAACATTGCGAATTTCAATTTGATTAGAAATGACCGTCTGTCATCCCCAAAAGGCGGCACGCTAATTTACTACAAAAGAACCCTCCACTGTTCTCCCCTCGACTCCCCTAAACTCACCAACATGGAGGCTACAGTCTGTCAGGTGGGTATGACCGGCCATCAGTCGATCATACTAGCTTCAGTCTACCTAAGTCCCACTAAACGCGTCCTCGAAAGAGATGTCCGCGCTCTTCTTGCACTAGGCGACTCCGTAATATTGGCCGGAGATTTCAACTCCAAACATGACCAATGGAACTCACGCCGTACCAATAGGAACGGCAGAATCTTACAAGGTCTAAATGGCCTTCAAAACCTCAGCTTTGAGGTCATAGCCCCAAACGAACCGACTAGGTACCCGCATAACGGGGACCCAGACAAAGCCGACGTGTTAGATATATACATTATCAAAAACGTAACTCTCCAGTTACGTTCTATCGAAGTCTTGCATGAATTAGACTCGGATCACCGCCCGGTTCTAATTCATCTAGGTCGGATAGACTCCGAGGCCCCGGCCACCAAAACGATCATAGACTGGAGTAAGCTAGGCGGGAAACTCCAGTCCTTAGAGTCAGACCACTTAAGTCAAATTCCTGACAGCATAGACTCCGTGGATAGTGCCAAATCCGCAGTCACCCACCTTACTAAACACATAACAGACTCACTCAAGGGTTGCTCCAAGGTAGTCCCCGAAGACCACGGCCGACGGAGACTACCCGACGACCTGCGTGACTTACTTAGACGAAAACGTGCCGCCACTAGGGCCCACGACGCCTACCCGACTGACGAAAACCGGAGGACACTCCGGCGACTCCAAAGAGAGGTTAGGGAAAAACTCCGCCTCAATCACCAGTCTGACTGGGATAATAAACTCTCAGCGATCTCGCCGAGCCACCAGGCCTTCTGGAAACTCTCGAGATCCCTGAGAGGAGACCAGTGTGCAGCTACACCCCCATTATTACGTCCTAACCGTCCGGTCGCATTCGACGACATCGATAAGGCCGAGTGCTTGGCCGACAGCCTTGAGGGACAATGCACAGACAACCCTAGCCACCCCGAACACGCCAAGTTCCACTTTGAGGTGGAATTGGCGGCGGCTACAATATCCACGAAGGCTCCCGAAAGTGAGCCACTAGCCCCCACCACCGGAGAGGAAGTCCGTTCCATTATTAAAAACTTGAAGACTAGAAAGTCTCCAGGTCCCGATTCCATCTCCAACAAGGCACTCAAGTGCCTCCCCGACCAACTGATACACCTAATAGCTTTGATTTTCAATGCCCTCCTGTTAGGTTGCTCCTTCCCCGACGAATGGAAGGAAGCAATAGTGATAGGTATTCGTAAACCGGGTAAACCCAGCAATCTCCCGAGCAGCTATCGACCCATTAGCTTGCTCAACAGCCTAGGAAAAGTCTACGAGAGAGTAATCCTCGCGAGACTTATAACATTCATAGAATCGAAGAAGCTCATACCGGATGAGCAATTCGGCTTTCGCGCCAAACACACCGCGGTACAACAAGTACATAGACTTACCGAAACCATCCTCAATGGCTTCGCCAAAAAACGGTACACCGGTACTGTTTTCTTCGATGTCGCCAAAGCCTTCGACAAGGTTTGGCATGCGGGTTTAATATACAAACTCGCAAACCTAGGCATTCCCGATAGGCTCGTCCTCATCATACGCGATTATCTCACAAATCGCTCCTTTAGATATCGTATCGACGGTACGCTCTCCTCAAGACGCACCTTACGCGCCGGAGTCCCCCAAGGTTCGGTACTTTCACCGTTCCTTTATTCACTCTACACGAGTGACATCCCACGATTCTCCACTAAATCTAGTGTAGCCACCCATCTCGCCATGTTCGCGGACGACACCGCAATCTTCACCACTTGTAGGAATCCTACAACTATTAGCGATAGGCTCCAAACAGCGACCGATAGTCTCGGAAGCTGGTTCCGCCGGTGGAGAATCGAAATCAACGCAGACAAAAGTGCAGCAATGTTCTTTGCCAGGTCTAGGAGAGCCATGGACTTCATCCAGACGCCCCCTAGAGTCTCAATTTACAACAAACGTTTAGATTGGCAAAAGGAAGTCAAATACTTAGGTGTTATCTTTCAACCCACCCTATCCTTCATCCGACACATCCGCGTTGTCCGCAACCGGGCGGCATACGCCATGGGACGCCTCTATCCGATATTGTGCAAAACTAGTAAACTGTCACTTCGCAACAAAGTGACGCTTTACAAGACTTGCATTAGACCCATAATGACCTATGCGAGCGTCGCGTTCGCGCACGTTCCTAAGTCACGACTGTGTCCGTTGCAGACACTTCAAAATCGATTCATGCGTACAGCCACTGGCTGTCCGTGGTTCGTGCGCAACGTGAATCTCCATAGAGATCTCGACCTTCCCACGATAGCCGATCTTTTCAAACGATTCTCGAAGACTTACTTCGAGAAAGCGTCCACACATCCAAACCCCCTTATAGCGGCCGCGTCCAACTATAAGGTGTTTAACTTCCCCAACCGATTTCACAGGCGCCCAAAGAGCGTCCTCAACGACCCCGACGATGCTATTACAGCATCCAACAAGACATACACACAATACACACACAAACAGCGTCTTCGCCGGCGAAGACGAGGTCCCCGCTTGCTTGTGTCAAGCGGCCGCAGCCCTCTGCCGCGGCCGCCGTGATGCAGACTTCTTCAAAGTCAATGTGTTAGATACAGTCCTCCAAAACGCGCCGCTTTAAGCCGAGGTTCGGTCTCGCAGGAGACACCCTTAAGGCGACGCTCCCAATAAGTTACGAGTGCCTAAAAAACACTCGCTTCTTATCAATTTTACCCGGCGAAGCTTCTGCGCTCGCCCATCCCACCGGTGACGCTGTAAAAGCCATTAGGGCTAACAGCATTAGACACATTCGAAAAAAAAAAAAAAAAAAAAAAAAAAAAAAATAAGAAAGCCAATCTCCTGCCGAGACTCAAGCGTCAATAAAGTGCTAAACACTGAATCTCACGCGAGCGAAGCCGCACGTATTGTTAGTTAATAAATAAAACACAAAGCATTTAAGCTGGCTATGCACATTCTGAGAGTAATCTTTAAGGCGGCAGTAAACCGTTTATATAACTGGCACCATCCCTTCTGAGCTTAGCGCTATCTTGGAAAATATGTACAAAGACTGTACAAAATAACGATACTTAAGGCCCAGCGTGATTTATTTAGGGCTCCTTGGAGTGCCGCGGCCCATGTCAAACCCGATTCCAAGAGTTTGGACCATTAATATTCATTAGAACACCCCAGCTGTTCGAGTATATTTAATTTTACCGAAAGTTAACTACTTAAGTACGCAAATACCGATATTAAATTTAAATTTACTTAAAAATTATTTTTGATGGTTAATTTTTAAGCATCTCATTTTGCGTGCAGATCTCTAACTATTGAAAGTTTTTAAACGGAATATATGTCCACGTACGTCCACTAATGCTTAAATGAATTATATAGTATAATGATTACAGGAAAAATCTGAAATTAGTATAAACTGTACTATATAAATAACGTATTAGACACTTATTAGAACCAGAATTGTTAACTTTTTTAAGGCCTAATGTAGACAAGATGAGTAATGATTTATAGAAGCAGGCGTTACTTTGCGGAATTCCATATTACAAGCAATATAACAGAACTAACTACTTAACGATTTTTGTCGTGGAGCTTATCCTCCTGATGATGCTTCGGTTTTAGGGCGAAACGATCTTCGAGATTGTGGTGGTGGGTGTGTGTGCTGCTTGTGTGCGTTGTTGCTGGTGGATACGCCTTGGGGTGCATGTGGTGGCTTGTCCTGCATGTATAAGGTGCGTAGATTTTGCCTGCTTCATACACATTAGCTTTGCATGCGTTCGCTTGACCTGTGCGGATTATAGCAAAGTAGTTAGTTCTGTTATATTGCTTGTTACAAGATGAGTAGTTTAAGTCGGACCGTTAATAAATTTAATACATCGTTATGTAACGGATTTTAGAGTTGAATATATTACTTCATTTACGGTAAATTTTGTGATCATCGCATGTATATATGTATCGTACGTATATGTAGTATCAGTAATTAAAATAATATGAACAGGAATAGATACTTGTCATAATATACAAATCAAAACTGATATTTTTGAAATAAAGTAACAACACACACAAACACACGCGAACACACGGATGCACACACAAACACACACGCAATCACACGCGCGCGCGCACACTAAATAGATAAATAAATATATGGAACACACAAAGTCGTCCGTCCCCAAAGTAACTTAATACTTGTGTTATGAGTGACGGACAAGTAGTAGATATACTACATATATAATTTTAAATTCATACTTAAATACAAATATACATCCAGGTTTAAAGAACCAACAAATTGTTTATAGAAAATGTTGGCTCTCGGCGGGAACCGAACGCACACACACACAAACAAAATGTCATACACAGAGAGAAAGAGTACGTGATCGCGAGTTTTCTAAAGCGCATATACACATACATCATGAATACATGAATCTCGAAACCGAATCTCGAAACCGGTACCGACTTCTTCACAAAAAGTACCTGACCCAATAGAATTACTACTGAAAAGTATCTGTGAATTGAATTTCTTGGTTCGAATTTAACTGATATTTAATATCGCAAGATTGCAATTTTAAAAGATATCTGTAAGTCTATTTGCAATCCTGATATAGTAGGAAAGTTACTTTTCCACTAATGCTAAATTTGACGTTCACTTTTAAACCACCTTTCCGGCGAACGTTGAATACTCCTAAAGATTACCCAATATTGAATACGACTTCTACTTTATAATGAATGAACATTTTAACAACATAAATAAGTTCACATAAGAATATAATTTCTTTTTTTTTTCATTTTTAAAAGAGGTTTCTTAATACAATTTCACGTTCTTGCTCCCTAAACTAAATCAATATCAGTTACTTTACATACTTTAGTCGTTTCGATGTATCGACATAGTACACGTAATAGCACAATGATCATCGGATCATTGTGCTATTACGCTATTCATATTTAAGGTATAGTTAAGGTACCCTAAAAGCAAGAATCAAGACATATGAAGCTTGACATATCTTCCCGGAGATCGCATTGATGCTTAAAATTAGCCATGATTTGGGCAAACAGGAGAAACTATAAAACAAAAAATTTAATACCTAGATGTAAAATAGTTTAAAACGTTACTACGCGGGTTTTTCGAAGATGTCCATTGCTAACCGCGGTCGACATGACATACAATAAGAAGACAACTCTCACAAATATATCTATAGTAATATATAAAGATAAAGAGTTTGTTTGTTTGTTTGAATGTTTGAAGGCGCTAACTTCAGGAACTACTAGACCGATGTGAAAAATTATTTGAATGTAAGATAGTCCATTTGTCGAAAAAGGCTGTAGGCTATATACCATCATGCTAAGATTAATAGGAGAGGAGCAGCAATAAAAAATATTGCGAAAACGGCAAAATTTAAACTTTCCTTGCGTGCGCTAACAGTTAAAGTTATTTAAAAATCATGTACTGCAAAATTGTTCCCATCTAAAAGTTCTTAATAAAAGTCCGCGACAGTATATGTATAGCTTTTAAGATTAACACACTTTACCCATAATTAATATAAGTATTATTTCAATAATAAGACTGCAGTCCACGCGAACGAAGTTGCATTTAAAAGCTAGTCTGAAATAAAAAATAAACAGAAAAACATTAATTCACTTTCAAAAAAATTATATTTTGATTAATAATGAGATTTACAGACTGTCTAGAGTTTACACTTCAATTGGAAAGGTTGAATGACTATGTTCCGCTAGCTACACTTAGTATATAAATCCCACTCATTTGTAACAGTGTTGTCATAGGACGAAATCGAATTTCCTTATACAACGATTCGTAAATAATAAAAAAAAGTATAAAAAAGGTAGTTGTCATTTGCCACCATTTTATTCTAGGAAATACCAAGACTTTCTTTTTTTATTTTCCTTTTTCTTGATTTTAGTTTTAGTATCTAATTATGTCTTCTTTATCGTTATATGAACATATTTACGAAGTTTTATTATTATTATTATTTAGCAATATTTTTTTAAGATTGAAATGAAATAAAAATTAAAATCATTTTAAAAATCTATGCCGTGTGGTATCCGGCTGAGTAGAATAGACCACCTTCTTTTTTTACCGAGGTGTCGTGAAAGGCGACCAAGGTAAGTCAACCCGCCGTATGGTATCCGGCATAGTAGAATAGACTACCCTCATTTCTTGCCGAGGGATCGGTAAAGGCGACTTAGGGAAGTTGACCCACCGTGTGTTATCCGGTTGAGTTGAATAAACCAACCTCTTTCTTACCGAGGGGTCGTAAAATAGGAACTAAGGTAAGGTGACGTCAGGCAGACGGCCGGTCGCAAAATACGCATCCAAATCATGTGACAACATGTATGTAACATGTTGTGCCTACCCCACTTAAATTGTTATAGTGGCAGGAGGATGATGATTACTTTTTAAAATCTAAAATTAAAGCTAGATTTTTAAATGTAGTCATATTAATAATAATGCTAGGCTACTGCCAGCGACTTTGTCTGGATGAACTTCAGTAAAGATATAAAAAATGACTGAAAAGATTTCCATAGATCCGTTTAAATGTTGAAAGGTGGTCAAACAAACATTAATACATCATTCAGCAAATCGCATTTCGCATTTAAAATACTAGTATACTCTTTTTTGCCATGAGAACAGTTCGCTATTTGTCGATTACACTTACGATAGAGATAGTATTAAGTTGCTGTACAAGCGAAGCTAAATCCACTTTCAAAGATAAAATAGTTTCGCGAGTCAATTCGCGGACAGCCGTAGACAGTCCATTTGCATTTTTATTGAAAGCGTTTAAAGAAACAGAGGGCTTAGCTTTTGGAAGCCGTCAGTGAGTTTTAAGGCTTTCTTATATTTCACTTCTCTACATATTTAGGAGTTAATCTAGTAATTAAATTTCTTATAGGTACTTCAAAATTTCATAACACAAATCTAACATCATGTTTCAAAAGAATTTAACGATTTCTTTTAATGCTTATTTGATATATACTATTCATTATGCAATTAAAAGTGAACAAAATCACTAGACATCGAGGTGCTTATCACCCAGCGTCTATAGAATTGGAATCATGGGAAATCTTTAATATTTCAATTTACAGCCATACTAATATTGGTTTTTTTTATCTGTAGTCTGTCTATTACGCTTTCATAGCTAGGATTTGTAGTAGTAGTTTCATGTTCAATATAGATTAAATTCGGTACAGTGAGGTTACTTACGGGATAACATATACGGGATTTTAAAAAGACCTATTTTTCTCCATGAATACGAAAAAACAATATAGTACATAATGGAGGGTATTTTAACACTGAAGTTGACGTGAACGAAGTTGTGGGATCCACTAGTAATTAAAAATGAGCGTTTATTTGCGGGATTCCATGGGGCGCTGCTGCGTGATGAATTTCATCGGCATACTTAGAATACGTAAAACTAAGCCATTTACGTTTCAATACACGTACGCATTTTCGGTGTGATATTTCAACCGTGAAATGGAGAAGATATGTTTGTATAAGTACCTGAGAAACATTTTCCAGGAAACCGTTTTCCATGTTAGAATTCATACCTATTTTTGATTTATATTTTGTGAACTTAGTACTGATCGTAAAATCCAAGAAAGACGCGCCTTATCGGTCATTTATTTTTAGACTAACAAAAACTTTCATACAAGTCATTTGTAGGTCGCTAAAACTTTGCTGGCAGAGTGCATCGATGAAGAAATAGTAGAATAGCAAAACAGGTTCGATAGGTTTTTACATATATTGTGACATTTTACAGAATTATATATTGCTAATTTTCTTCACGCCGATGTATTATGCGTATTGCTATATTTATTCGACAAGAAAATATTTATAATATAATAATTATATTTCGTTTTATATTTTAAATATAAAACGAAACTTTTTTTCCTAAATAAATCAATTTTAAAAAACTTTTATTTAACTTGCCGTGTATGTATGTGAAGGAGGAATCTTGCAAGTTAAATTTGAACCACTTCCTGGTGTCCAATTTAGCTGAAATTGAATGGTATAGTCTCAATGACAATGCATGTTTATGATAAGCATGACTTGTTGCTACTGCCAGGATAGGCTCAAGACGAGAGAACTCCTCACCAGTTATCAGTAGGGACATGAAATAACCGCATTTGGAATGTAAAACTGCATTTAAGAATATTTAGGAGCTATATATGACGAAATGTCGCAAGAAGCAAGAATATAAAACCAACAAACAGTGAGGATCATCGTTACTTTTTTAGCTCACAATTCTTCAAAGGCCTCTTCTTAATATTCATATTTTAGTCTTTTTTATGTGACATTAACGGAACCCCGGATACTAAAGGATGGTGAGGTAGTATTCTGGAAAGTAAAAAGTATTCATGTAATTTTTACTTATATTTGATCTAAGTTTGGTATGGATTGGTAAATTAAAACTGCATGGATAAGTAACAATATTTAGTATATCGATAGAAAGTTTTTACTATCTATGACATTCGGCGGACCCGCCAAAATAGAGAGACTTTTAAAAGTTCGCAAGGTGTCGGTTGGTGGAAGATGCAACAGATGTGGTCATGTGGAAACTCAATTTGCAGATATAGGCAAAGTACACATCCATCGGTCGAACTGCATAAATAAGTATATATTGTATTTTATCGTATATTTTTTTCTACTATTTTTCCCTTTTTGTTCATAATCTTAATGTTATTGATCAAACTGACTATTTACTGTTAATAATAGTCCGTTTAGCAATGGTTGCGAAAAAAAGATACTCAAATGAATATAAGTGTTATCTATTTTCACAGTAGCTTGTCTTTGATAGCCTAGCGGTGAGATCGTGCGACTCTCTAGAGACGACATAGGTTCAAACCCCGGGCAGGCACCAATGAGTTTTTCTATTAAAACTTATGTGTCTAATTGATAATTGCAATTTATCAAATTTGAAATTCATGCAACTTCTACGTACGTTAAACCCTAAAAGCCACAAAATAACTGAAAATACGAATGAATATGAAACAAAAAATATATTAAATTTTAATAATTATATCTATCCTGTCAATAATAGGATTCAGTTGAAAATCTAATCAGAATATTGACAGTTTGAATGTATCAGCAAATTATGATAATTTATGTAAATATTTGTCACGTTACTAAACAGTATGTAAACATGAAATTAGGTCGCGGCGTAATTATGTTAAATCCATATTATACCTATCTACAGAAAAGTTTAAATTAAGTGTAAGAAATATGCCTATACGTAAAGTATATTACACAATTGAAGATTATTTAAATGATCGATATGCTTGGATTTAATCATGTAAATTTAAGATGTTTAAAAGATTGATCGCCTAGTTTCTCGCTAGTTCGTGTCGATGAAAGCAACAATTCGAACCGGTGGTAGCTTCATTAAATTTAATTGATCCTTGATTCGATCCTTTGATTGCTTGTAAAAAGCCTACTTGAATAAAGATTATTTTCATTTGATTTTATTTTTATACACAGAGGTAAATACAGGGTAGCAAAAATCACAAATGTTATTTACACTCTTAACAATTATTGACTTCTCTTTAGCTCAGTCTTCTTCTTCTTCTTCTTCATCAGCCGATGGACGTCCACTGCTGGACATAGGCCTCTTCATGGGATCGCCACACCACACGATCTTGCGCCGCCTGGATCCAGTGGCTCCCTGCGAACTTTTTGAGGTCGTCTGTCCACCTCGTAGGGGGTCTACCGACGCTGCGCTTTCCGTCAGATATCAATTATTAATACTTTGAAAAGCTTAGAATATTCTATTTTTGAAGGCATAAATAATACGTAAAAGCAATTTAAATAAAAATGTTACAATTTTTTTGGCCTTTGTAAGGTTTCGCAAACAAATTGAAATTGAACACAAAAAAGAACAAATACAATAAACGCCTATTGACATGCCACTCCTGCAAAAAGGTCCTTTCTATTTCTGGAGAAAGGTCTGTTTCTCCGTAGAGAAAGATACTTGATATAACTTGCAATACCATATCAATATCAATCTATATAAATTTTAGGTTACTTAGATTAATGAGTCAGTTTTTCCGCATATAGCGTTTTAATTATAATTTAATGATGTCTAAATTTCGCAATTATAAAGAAAGTTTTTTTTCATTTAAACAAACGCATTTGGCCGTGTGGTATCCGGCAGAATAGAATAGATCACCCTCGTTTTTACCGAGGTGTCGTAAAAGGTCATTAAGTTAAGTTGACGTCAGGCAGGCGGCCGGTCGTAAAATTCGTAGCCAAATCATGTGACAACATGTTTGTAACATGTTGTACCGACCCCACTTAGAGTGGGATAAGGGCAGTAGTATGATGATAAACAAACGCATTATTTAAGACTGCAATGTTTTTTATTTATTGCAATTTTTCTTTCTCTCTTACGATTGTTTTAGACAATTTATAATAATATAGTTCGAGAATAATACTGCCAAATTTAGGCTAGCTCATCTGCAGGTAAAATTCTAGACAGTTTTGTAACATGATACGTTGTATATCAAAGGACACAAAGGTTTTTAGTCCCATGCACTGCTATTACGTCATTCTCATGTGCCATTGTCGTGCACATCTTTTTGGGCCGTCCGTTGTCGGCAAGGATTTTAAATCTTGCCGTTTCTTTTGTACACGGGCAAATTGCTCAAGGAAATGTACTGGACTGTAAACAACTTGGATTTTGAACAGACTTACGAAACACCATATGAGTGAAACATGTTGCAATATGTGACGTGTTGTAGCGCTACTAAGTAGAAACGGGTTGTTAAGCAACAGTATTGCCTTTTTTTAATCAAAGAATATGTGGTACTTATGTAATACTTATTTATGAGTCTATATATTTAAACGAATATTAAATTAATTTAGCGTGCGTAAATTTACAATATTCACGCACTTTATGGTTTATCATTGCATTCAGGACATTGCTACATATGTGGGTCAGACTGGTCGTAATTTTGAAACCCGGTTTAAAGAGCATATGGTCGCTTTCAGGAATAATAAGCCACAAAATTCACATTTCGTTAAACATTTGTTAGAAAGCGGTCATAAAGTTCCTAATGACCATTGTTTCGAAATCCTCCACACCTGTGGAAAAAGCTTGAAATTAAATATTTTGGAACAATTAGAAATCATTAAGCATAACAATGGCACCCTCATTAACGAGCAGATAAATGTTTCTAGTTCAAGCTTGTTGCACGTGTTCAGAGGTGTAATTCAAAGGGTGGGGATGAACCAAGTACTATATAACCATGCTTGTTTGGTTAATGCTTCTATCCTTCATCACACATCCGCGTTGTCCGCAACCGGGCGGCATACGCCATGGGACGCCTCTATCCGATATTGTGCAAAACTAGTAAACTGTCACTTCGCAACAAAGTGACGCTTTACAAGACTTGCATTAGACCCATAATGATCTATGCGAGCGTCGCGTTCGCGCACGTTCCTAAGTCACGACTGTGTCCGTTGCAGACACTTCAAAATCGATTCATGCGTACAGCCGCTGGCTGTCCGTGGTTCGTGCGCAACGTGAATCTCCATAGAGATCTCGACCTTCCCACGATAGCCGATCTTTTCAAACGATTCTCGAAGACTTATTTCGAGAAAGCGTCCACACATCCAAACCCCCTTATAGCGGCCGCGTCCAACTATAAGGTGTTTAACTTCCCCAACCGATTTCACAGGCGCCCTCAGAGCGTCCTCAACGACCCCGACGATGCTATTACAGCATCCAACAAGATATACACACAATACACACACAAACAGCGTCTTCGCCGGCGAAGACGAGGTCCCCGCTTGCTTGTGTCAAGCGGCCGCAGCCCTCTGCCGCGGCCGCTGTGATGCAGCCTTCTTCAAAGTCAATGTGTTAGATACAGTCCTCCAAAACGCGCCGCTTTAAGCCGAGGTTCGGTATCGCAGGAGACACCCTTAAGGCGACGCTCCCAATAAGTTACGAGTGCCTAAAAACACTCGCTTCTAATCAATTTTACCCGGCGAAGCTTCTGCGCTCGCCCATCCCACCGGTGACGCTGTAAAAGCCATTAGGGCTAACAGCATTAGACACATTCGAAAAAAAAAAAAAAGCTTTGCTTTGCGATTTTGTCGTGAAGTCTATCTCCTGATGATGCTTCGGTTGCGGGGCGAAACGATTGTTGAGTTTGTGATAGTGAACGTGTGTAGTGCTTGTGTATTGTGGTGGAAGTGGTGGAGGTTCGTGCATGTGTTTTTAGAAATCCTGCACGTATCGGGTATGAAAATACGGATAATTGACTATACATTTAAAACTATATATATTTTCTATTTACTGTATCGCGGATTATAGCAAAATAATTTTATTATTACTTTTGTATTATGGATCTCCGAAAAGTAACGCCTAATTCCATAAATTAGTTATAGTTTCATCATAGACTTAATCTTAACCTATTATGAACTGGTATAAACTAATGTAAAAAAACATTTCTTCAACATATAAACGAGAATTCTTAATTAAGGTTAGCTTTTGTCGATATACACGTGAACATAAACTAACTTAAGGGATGTAGATTTGCATACGTAACTCTAAAACTAACGATGCGACGGTCCCCAAACAATCAATAAACCAAGTCAATTCAAATATAGTGAAACCCCCAATTTGTGGTACCTTGTCTACATCAATTAGTGGTAACTTACAAGTACTTGTTTAGATAACGGAAGACCTTAGAACATTCCAAGATTGGAAATATAATCTGCAGTTTGTACTGCATAATTAATAATACAAACACAATAATAGGATTACTGCGGCCCGCTGAGTAAACAAAGAAACCGCTAACTCGCTAACCGTTTAATATTTAAAGTATATTAAAGTAAATAAACTGTGATAATAAACTTCGGTAGCAGCATTGAGACAGTGTCACTCTTTCGAGGGGATCACGAGTTCAAACCCCGGGCAGGCGACAATAAGTTTTTCTATTAAAACTTATACGTCTAATTTATAATTGCAATTTATCACACGCTTTTCGGTGGAGAAAAATATCGTAAGGAAGCCTGTATATCTTTAGGGAATTCTGGGGATATGTGTAACCTAGCAATCGCATTGGGGCAGCATGGTGGTCTTGCTTCAACACTTCTCTACAGAAACGGAAAGAGCCTATACCCAACAGTGGGATAGAACGGGCCGTTACTTTAAACTAAATAATTTGTATGAGTAGCTCTTCACAATTATGAATTTATTTCATTAACATATTACCTAGTAAAGTGCCAATCTAGCAATACATAGAAGAAGCCGTTGTTTGGCGGAATTCCTTTGCGAAACAATCGTTGAGATTGTCGTAGTGAATGTGTGTAGTTTGTTGTTGATGATGGTCTTTTCTGATGTGGGTACGAATCCTGCATGTAAATGGTATGAAAACGGATTTTTGCTTGCTTACATTACATAGATTTTCTTAAAATTAGCGTATTGTAACAAAATAATTCTATGATAACTTTTGTGCTTATCTAATCTCACAGAGAGTGAGTATAGTTAATAAGCAAGAACATATAGAAAATTTTCCATTAAATATCAACTAATCATTTTCGTGTGTCTCTACCTAAATTGTGTGACTATATAAACAAAAAAGGACACCTTTTTTATATAATATATAAGCTAATTTAAGCAGCAATAAATTTAAAGAAAAGACGTTTAATTAAATAAAAATAAAAATAGAATTATCAACCACAATTTAAGAATGTTGGATTTTTTTAAAAACAGTACAAAAAATCATCTTTACGAGAATTCAGTAGCAAAATTAACATTTTAAATGCAACCGACAGTTTAAAGTAAGCATGGAGAACATGGAAAAAACCATAAGTCAAGGATATCTTCAAATGATTTTTAAAACTTTTTTCCCAAAAATGTTCACGAGCTGAGTGTCACAGGCGATCCTTATGAAACAGAATCTTATACAAAATCCGGTGCGCTCGTTATGGGACGATATATGCAAAGACGACTTAAAAAGTTGAGAATGTAAAATGAAAAAGAAAATGTCTGTTGGCTCTTGAGTTTTTTTCGCGGTAGAACTGTTTGGTGGCTTAGCAGATACATCTAAAAATAAAAGATTATAATGTGCGCATTCAAAACATTAAAGCTGTGATAACCCAGCGGTGAGACCGTGCGACTCTTACGAGGGGAACACGAGTTCAAACCCGGGCGGGCACCAATAAGTTTTTCTATTAAAACTAATGTGTCTTATTGATAATTGCAATTTATCACACGCTTGTCGGTGAAGAAAAACATCGTGAGGAAACCTGCATATATCTAGAGAACTCTGGAGATGTATGTAACCTACCAATCCGCATTGGCGCAGCTTGGTAGGTCTTAGCTTCAACCCTTCTCTCTAGAAACGGAGAGAGGAGGCCTATTCCCAGCAGTGGGATTGTAACAGGCTGCTACTTTTCCTTCGATGTTTTCCTTCACCGAAAAGCGTGTGATAAATTGCAGTTATCAATTAGACACATGAGTTTTAATAGAAAAACTCATTGGTGCCTGCCCGGATTTGAACTCGTATACCCTTCGCACGGTCTCACCGCTGGGCTATCACAGCTCTAAAATATCATATTATATAATTATAATAAACTGTTTTACCTTGTTTTAAACGTAATTAACGTAAATTATTAAGGTAAATTACACAAATCATTTGAAGATAAGTAAAATGCATAAGAAGCGCTTGGCTTTAACCCAAGTGATATTTAAACTTGTGCCATTTTCATATCAGAGCGCCAGGCCTTCTTACGTTTCTTAGCAAGAGATATCACATGGATGAGATAAACCTTTCTCAATATTAAAAGACATACCAGGTCTAAATAATTTCTAGTGTACATTATAAAAAAAAATTCTTGTCCAAAAAATAAAAAAATATATATTAGAGGTGGACTACCTTTATCACTTAGGGGTATGAAAAATGGATGTCGGTCAGTGCATCCATTTTTACCTACTGAATATGCAAGTAAAATTTTATAAATATCGGTTAAGCTGTCTTGGAGGAGTATAGTTGCTAATATTGTGATACGAAAATTTTATATATAAGATTGAGTTTTTTTTTGTTTTTGGCATCCGTTTGTTTATACCAGATGTATCGAATGCTATAATGGATCGCAAACGTTAATCTTATTAAAAGCGACCTCAAAGTTCCTGTACTTTGTTGAAGAGACAGCTTGCCTTTATCAAATATTAAAGGTGAGTGTGTAATTCTATAATTTAATCTAACTTCATGAAACGCGGTATGAATAGGCACTTTATATTCCAATTCCGAGCCTCAAGGGTTTTCATATTCCAGTTAATTTCGCCTTTAACCCTGTAATTAATTTCACGTGGCTTTACAGATCAACATAAACACAGATTATAATGAAAGGAGGAACCTTGTTTTGTTTGTCTTAGGTTTGCGTATTAAATTGGATGTACGGATTGCTTCTAATGTTTGTGTTTTAGCTTTCACATTCGCTGCTTACATTTAATTTTAAAGCTTTGTAAATAAGGTCTATGGAATAACTAAATAAATAAAAATAAAAATAGCCTTTCTTCCACATTTACATAGATTACGTTAGTCGTCATATCCATTATCCAACAATATGAGTTAATGTCTTATAACGAGTTCATTTAATATATATATATTCATATACATATCACTATTCTTCTCCATATTGGTTTTGCTGTTAATTTTAAATCGCCTTGCCATCGTTTTATAGGTCTTTCTTGCTTCCTTTTGCTGTTTCTGGGATACCATTCCGTGATTTTTTTTGCCCAAAATGTCTTTGCGAAATGGAGATACTTTTTTGTTGATATTTTTTTTCTCAGCAAGCAATTTACTTAACTTTAATTATTAATATATATAGGCAAGCTCGTAAATAAAAATGTCACAATATATAATGAAAGGGAAGATAAAACAGATATACTTAGATATACATCTTTGTCTAATCAAACAAAAAAGAGACAGATAGATACACCTTTAGGCTGGCTTCCTTACTCTAAGTAAAATAACTCTATGAGAAAAAACTCTCGATTCAACGATTGCTTTGACATACACGCTAACTAACATTATATATATAAAGGTATTGGTCTTCCTCAGCAGCCCTATATCATGAGTCGAAAAGAATTACTTATGGAGTATGTATTACTAAACAGATTATTAGTAAACTAAACTAACAAAATTCTCTTCTTCGAATAATGATTATATCTTCTCTATACATGGATTGTTAATGCCTCAAATTATAAGATACTAGCAATGCCCCGCAGTTTCACCCGCGTCCATACCGATCTCGTAGTAGTGGAAAGTCTACGAAGTCGGACTATAGATTTATTTTGTAGATTATTTAATTATGAAAAATAGGTATCAGTAGTATTCTTGGAATAACACTCACGAAATGCAGGCCCTGCTATAACGGTCGCTACAATGAATTGGTTATGGCATTATTTTCTTTCGATTTATATTCTTAAATTCGTAATATCTTCTGATTGGGATGTCGGATTTTAAGAATTTAAAAAGTATTTTACAGGTATTGAAATAGTTTTTATTAAAATATCAAATAATGAGATAAGGATTAATACAGAGATATGAATAAAATGGTTTAATTGTTGTCGGCAATTTTATCAACTTTTACAATGTAAAAAGGAGTTATATTGGTATAAATATAATAGTTAGACATATGGTATTGCCAGCTTTTTTTGGATATTGATATGGTCTATAATACTGTAGAACATTTTTTTGTTCTATCCTCAATAGTTTCCGCAGCGCACGTGATGAAAGATGTTTACGACTAAATTTTTCACAACTTATTACAATTTTATTAGGGATTCCTATTTTTTTAAATGACATATAACCTATGTTGCTCAGTGACACATACACACATACAAAGAAACATACAAATCTTTCCTATTTGTAATGTTATTATAGACAAAGGTTCTTAAGAGAATGGCATAATCCTCTGAACCCAATATTGCAACTGACTATAGGCTCGTGGCACATATTAAACGCTTATATAACAATAGGATCTATAATAAAAAAAACCTTATACATTTCGCATTCAATTCAACAGAGACGAGTAAAATGAAATCATATCCGACTTTATGCTTTAGAAGTAAATTTACGTAATCAAAAAATGAATATTCGGCCACAAAAGAAGGCATTGAAATGTCGAAAAACCTGAAGCATCTTGTACATACAAACACGTCGTCTGTCTGGTTCATTATCTGTGCAACGCCGATTCCTTTTCTGAAAAAAAAGCTTTCAGTAGTTCTCGGCACACGTCGTCAAGGCCTCTCAAAAATTCATCGCCCGTCTGCACGCCTTGAATGGGTTTAGGTGTACACCAGTCCCCGACTTTCTTTCGCGTAATCTGCTTAATAAGTAAAGTTACAGATGCTTATAGTGGATTTCTGTAAAGATGTAACCCTAGTTGTGATAATCTTTTAAAGACATCGTTGGAGAAGAAACTTTCATGCAAGTTGCATAAAAGTTTATTTTAAGTAACGTCGTTCTGCTAGATTTTAGTTTTATCCTATAATTTCCTAGTATTTCTAAACAGAATACTCTTCTTCTAATAATGAATCTTCCCCATTTATAGATCATTAATGCCTCAAATTATAAGATACAAAGTTTTTTAAGAAAACGGCAAATGAACCTCTGAACCCTCGTGGCTATTATTAAATGCTTAGAGAGAATTTCTGTAAAGATGTAACTCTAGTTGCGACAAACTTTTAAAGACGTCGTTCGACATCGGAGAAGAAACTTTCATACAAGTTGCATAGAAGTTTATTCTGAGTAACGTCATTCTGTTAGCTTTTAGTTTTATTCTATAATAATCAACACGCGGGTAACATTTTAGAATTATATAATGATGATAACTTTTTAAATATTTTTCTATGTTTTATTTTACTTATATATTGCTATCAGTAAGGGCCATCGTGTAGTGTTTTTTTTAATCTGATGAACAATAATATATTAAGCATTATCATATATTTATGTGTAACGCGAATTATAAAAACAATTATTTATTATTCTTTTAATAATTACTATTATTTAAATATTGCTGTTATTTGCAAAATAAAACACTTTCTTTTTCTATTATCGCTGAAATTTGTATAATTCTTGTAGAGTTAGAATTAACATAGCAAAAGCTCACTTTGGGAACGCTAGTTATCATTATATCTAAACCAATTAGCAGATTTATACCTACAGAAAGATATTAATGGTTTTATACTTTCTTCATTTATTTAAAAAAATATTTTAGTTTAATATCGAATATCGGTTTGTGGTGATACATAAAATACTGATCTAAAGTTTTGATTACCTCAGTAATCATATACCGAACTCGTCTATTAAAAGAAATAATTAATATCCAGAACCATGTTTTGAAGCGAGCAGACGCCGTTTAATGAATATTTTAGTTCGTTAAAGCAGTCTACCCGAAGTATCATGTATTAGGTATACCTACTTATATCTAATTCTTCATACAATATCACCACAGCTAAGGAGACTAGGAACTATACTGTTTTTGTAGCCTTTAATATGTTTAGTGAATGCATAGTTAAGACTTAATAATTTTCGCAACCTTCAGCGCATAATATATTTTACTTCTTTTCGCTCTATGAGCTTTCACAGAAACAGAAACGAGCAAAACAATAAGTCCAAGAATGAGATCGGGAAACCTTTATCTTAAAAAGAAGCCCTAATTTTTTAAACGCGACCGAGGCCTAGACGAAAATTAGACACAAAATAACCAATCCTGTATCTTCATCGTTTAAGACACAATGTGCGTAAAATCAATAGTTAAGTGGCCATTAAGTTAAAAAATGGTACTATAACAGAACTACCTTGCTATAATCCGCACGGGTTAATCGAATGCATGCAAAGCCAATGTGTATGAAGCAGGCAAAATTTAACGAACAAAATAAAAACGCACCTTCACATGCAGGACAAGTCACCATATGCACCCCAAGGCGCCTCCACCAGCAGCAATGCACACAAGCAACACAACCCCCACCACAATCTCAGCGATCGTTTCGCTCTGACACCGAAGCATCATCAGGAGGATAGGCTCCACGACAAAATCGCAATGCTTTGCTTGTGGCGACTTGTCCTGCATGTGTAAGGTGCGTAAATTTTGCCTGCTTCATACACATTGGCTTTGCATGCATTCGCTTAACCCGTGCGGATTATAGCAAGGTAGTTCTGTTATACTGTTATAAGAAATTCCGCAAAGTAACGCCTGCTTCTATAAATCATTTAAAAAAATGGTATTCAAAAGTTTAGCGACTAACTAACTAACGACTTACACTACAGATACGGTTTAATACATAATTAAAAATAAACACAAGTCTCAAGTCTCAAATAAAGATATATTAGATAAGGGTAAAAAATCTGGGGTTTATAAAATAGATTGTCCTGAGTGCAACGGTACATATGTAGGTCAGACTGGCCGAAGTTTTGCGGTTCGATTCCGGGAACATATGGCTGCGTTTAGGAATAATAAACCACAAAATTCTAATTTTGCAAAACATTTGCTATAAAGCGGTCATAAAGTGCCTAATGACCATTCATTTCATATTCTCCACACTTGTGATAAGGGACTCCGACTCAATACGTTAGAGCAACTTGAGATAATAAAAAATAACAATGGTCACTTAATTAACGAGCAAGTAAATGTATCTACACTGCGTCCATCATATTATCAGTGTTTTGACAGCTCACGCTCATTAAATTTTGTATTGCTTACGTACAAATATCATACAAATAATATTTGTACTTTATGGATGGGTACCGCCCACTTAGTGATGTCACACATAATGGTTACTACGATTATGCCACAGATTAAAAATAATCGGTAGAAATCGATGTTACGAGTATTAAAAGACATTTAATAACATTATATAACGTTTTACTTTCTTCTTAGTTAATACATGAATACAAATAAAACAATCAGGATATTTTAATTTATTTTATTAGCACGAGTCGTCGGAATGATAATCAACACTAGACTCCTCCGATGAGGAGTCTTCAGTAGCAGTTATTATTAGCTCTTGTGTAGATAATATATTATCAAACGCAATATCACGTTCCCAATCAGAGAATATTACTCTTTTAGTTCTTTCCACCACACTTGCCCAGTTCTCGGCCGTTACGTGGGTGCAAGCATTTTTAGGCAATTGCAACATTTTATTCGCTGTGAATGGGGGGCTTGTATTGCATCTCGCAGCATGCCCTTTTACTTGTGCCCATATAAGTTCTATTGCGTTGTACTGGCAGTGGTATGGAGGAATCCGAAGAACAGTATGGCCATATTCTGCTGCCATTTCATTGATTACATAGCGTTTTGCTCTCTTTTTGGTTTTTAATATTTTTATTAATTCAACTTTTAACATTGAGTCGTCCACATTTTCTCCATTGTCCCGAAGCCAATTAATTATTTCATGCTTTTTATTAGCCTGTGTTGACATTTTGTCAATTTGACGGGAGTGGTAGGGCGCATTATCAATCAATGAAATGAGCATTTTTTTGAACCACTCTTCATACACATTTGCATTCATCTCTTCGTGGTAGTCATTTGATTTCTTCGATTTAAATGCCAACAGTGCGTCTTGTACAAATCCTTTTGCTGTACCTGCATGGCAAATGATTAGGCGCTCACCTTTTCCCATTGGTACTGAGGAAGTGGAATCAGCAGTATCATCAGTCCAGAAACGAGATAGTGTGTGGTTAGCGTTGAGCCATGTTTCATCCGTGAAAACAATATTTGCCCAATCTTGTATTTTCTTTGCCTCTCTTAAAAAATCACAACGTGCTATAGCTATATCTGTGCGTTCCATTAATAATTTTCTTTTATTTAACTTTTTATATGAAAAGCCAATTGTGTTCAAAACTTTGACCAAAGAAGATTTTTCACCATGAAATAGACCACTTCTTTTCAAAGAAACAATAAGTTTTCTCAAAGTTGGAATTTCTTTTCCCAAGTAGTAATCATATACATGACGACGAATAGCGTCAGCGTCAAAGTCATCAACAGCTGTCACCTTATGAGCCCGGCGCTTTCTTTTTGGTGTAGATGGTTTGTTTTGCTCCAAGCCGCTCCTGCCGTAGGCATCAGTAGTGATTTTAGTCACAGTTGATAGACTGATCCCAACGCGGCTGCAACACGGTTTCGGACTTGCGTGATAGGTATAAGAGGTCCGCCATTTTGATTTTCTTGCTCAAAATACTCATGAAGTTTTAACACTAACTGTCTCGATTGTGCTTTCAACACACGTCCTTTCGGCATTTTCACGATCAATTAATATAAGTTTCACAAAAGTTTTTCCGAGGAATAAAGCTACTTAACTCAAGGTGTAACAGATGCGAGAGAACACTCAGTGAATGTAAATGCGTGTGACTATCACGGGCGTTTCGTTGAGAGTGACAGATCACGTCAAAATGGCGGCCGAGCGGAAGGTCTGTTGATGTTGCCAGTTGATGTATAATATATTTTTTATGATTATAATAAATACACACGGATTAACATTTATTTTCAAAAAACTAAGGCAATATTTAATCAAAATGTTGATTTCTATATCTGTTATTAGTTTACGTAGGTTATCATTAATCGAATTACTTAGGTACGTAATTCGATTAATGATAGTAGGTAGTTACGTCACCACCTGGCATCCATACCGTACAGGTAAACGCAACATCAGCGTATTAAGGGTGGTCCGATGTTGCGCAAGCGAAGGAACATGGTGTGATGTTCCACAGGTGCGATCATTCGATTCGAGCATCTGCCTCTGCTCAGTCGTGGTAATTAATTGTAATATTTTTAATTAGATTTTAATAAATATATAATTTTAATTAAAAACAATAAAATCTTGTTTTTTAAAAAATATTTTGACGTTCCCGAGTATTAAACTGGCGCAGCCGGAGCGGATTATTTTCCAAAAATTGTTGAAAAAATAACATAGGAAATAATCTGGAACCAAATAAATAAATAAGTTTAATCAAAAGTGGTGTCAATAAAGAAGAAAGAAAATGCAGCTGGTCGGTTGGTGAGTAGAACTTTTCACCTTCCTTTTCCTTTCATTTTCTTTTGTTATTTTGAGATAGGACTTCTCTCACTATAACGTTATTTGGTTTTCTTATATTTTTAATATTATTATTGTGAAAATTTGAAATAGTGTTTTAAGCGTATATAAGTGTAGAGTAGTAAAGAAAATATACGTATAAAATTCTGCGTATAGTAATTTTGATAGGTAAAGTAATAAAGTAATATTTTTAATCATTTAATCGTAAACAATATTTTATAAAAGATTTTATATTTTTATTTTTTTGTTAGTTTAAAAGGTTATATTATAATGGAGCAAGTAAGATTAATTCCTAACGAAATTTTAAAACTAATCCCACTCTTTGATGGAGACAAAAGGCATTTAAATTTATTCCTTCGGAAATGCCTGTATATAATAGAAAGATTCCAAGGTAGCGACACACAAAACCAGTATGTAATGCACAGTATTACAAGTAGGTTAGTGGACAAAGCCGCGGCGCTTATTAGCGAACGCGAAGATGTAACATCGTGGACGGAATTTAAAGAGCTCCTAGTACAGCATTTTGGTGATCCACGCAGCGAGGAATGCATTGCTATAGAACTAGAAAATTTAAAAATTAATTCAGGCGAAAGTTATCTAGATTTCTGTAATAGAATTCAATCAGTACGTTCAGTGCTAATATCAAAAGTCAACCAAATGGTAGATGAGGATATTAAACAAAGTAAAATTATTATTTATAATAATACAGCGTTAAATGTCTTTCTTTACAATTTGCCAGAAAATATGGTTAGGATTGTGCGACTTAAAACTCCAAAATCATTAGAGTCAGCATTAAGCGTAGTGTTAGAAGAGGTTAATTTCCTCGAACAATATCAGCGGCGTAGTAAAGCCCCACAAGCAACAACAAAACCAGCAAATCAAATATATTTTAAAAGTCAGAACGATTTTAAACCCCCAATTAAATATAACAACAACCCTATGCCGATATATCAAGCTAACCAGCCACCTCAATTTAAATTCGGAATACCCCATACAAACCAAAAACCCCACATGCCTACGGGATACAAACCAAATTTATCCCCATTTAAATTCGGGATTCCGAGAGGACCGCACATACCACCACCTAGGGTGAACCCACAATATGGACACCGCCCGGTACCACAATTAGGGTACCGACCACCATTAAACAATAGCTATCGACCCCCAATGCAATTCGGCTATAGACCTAATTTCCACCAAAATGTACAAAACGATGCATCCATGCGTACTGCTATATCGCGCAAACCTAGTTTTCCGGTAAACGAAATTTACGCGCAGGATTACGACCAAAACTACTACGATGACGACAGTCATTACTACTCAGAGACTATGTATTATCCTGAATATGAGCCAGGCTACGAATATTACATGACTAATGACGCAGACGAGACGGAAGAACAGACGAAAAACCTACCCTCGGGTGACCTTGACAGTGAAAGCCAAAATGAAAATTTTTCAGTAAAAGCCTCAGAAATACAGAATACATAGAACTAAATTGCGACACCAACCTTAAATTACCGTTTATATATATACCTGAAATAAATGCGAAATTTATGATAGACACCGGGAGCACGCGATCTTTCATTAGCCCGAAAAAAGCTTATAAATATTTCAGCGCGTATATATATAATAAACCGTTCGAAGTAAAAAGCACGCATGCTACGAGCGCACATAACGAAGTAATTGAAATACCATTGATGCCGACTTTTAACTGTAGAGAACTTCAAAAATTTTATTTATATAACGTAGATTCAAAATATGACGGATTAATAGGTAATGACCTCTTAAAAAAAATAGACGCAATAATTGATTTAAAATATAAAATATTACGAACAAAAACTTCTAATATTCCCATAATTTACAATGACGCGGAGTACATCCTTGAATTACCACCGCGTTCCGAATTAAGAGTATCCCTACCAACAAATCAATATTCGGGTGATGCTATTATAAATTTTACCGAATTTTGCCAGGGCATCAGGATGCCGAGCGCGTTAGTTAAATGCGTTAACGGCTATGCAAAGACAATAATTCAAAATACATTAGATAAAAACATGACTTTAACTGTGACCGCACCTTTCGAAGTGACTCAGTATAATAGTACAGAATGTCAAACAAATTATATAAATAATGAGGACGAATTAGGAAACACACAGTTATTATTAGAAAACTTAAACAAACTACGACTAGACCACATGAACGAGGAGGAAAAGAACAAAATTTACACACTTTGTAGCGAGTATAAAGACATATTTTACTGTGACCAATTACCATTGACTTTTACTAATGACGTAAAACATTTTATAAGAACGAAAAACGAGGACCCTATTTATATTAAGCCATATAGACAAGCGCCCGCACAGACCGACGAAATAAAGAGACAGGTCGAAAAACTTTTAGACAATAACGTGATTCAGGAATCCTATTCACCCTGGAGTGCACCCGTTCATCTTGTACCTAAGAAAATGGATGCCTCTGGAGAACAAAAATACAGGATGGTCATTGACTATAGGCGACTGAATGAAATTACCATTGACGACAAATACCCCCTACCTAACATTACCGACTTATTTGACAAATTAGGTAAAAGCGTATACTTTTCGACGTTAGACCTAGCGAGTGGTTATCATCAGATTGAGATCAACGAAGCTGACCGTCAGAAAACCGCCTTCAGCACACAGTCGGGACATTTCGAATTTCTAAGAATGCCCTTCGGACTGAAAACCGCCCCCGCTACGTTCCAACGGACTATGGACAATGTACTGAGAGGATTGCAGGGTATACACTGCATGGTTTACTTAGACGACATAATAATATTTTCAGCCAGCTTACAAGAACACATTGACAGTTTAAGGACCGTTTTTGACAGACTACGTAAAACGAACCTGAAAGTTCAGCTGGACAAATCTGAATTTTTACGAAAAGAGGTGTTGTACTTAGGACATACTATTACGAAAAACGGACTGAAACCAAACGACGACAAAATAAAAGCTGTCTTAAACTTCCCCCTACCGAAAACTACCACTGAAATAAAAAGTTTTCTCGGACTCATAGGTTATTACAGACGATTTATTAAGGACTTCGCGCGTATAACACAACCCCTATCTAATTGTTTAAAAAAACGTAATAAAATAATAATTGACGAAAAATATATAGAGTCTTTTCAAAAGTGCAAAGAGCTTCTGACGAATGCACCCCTTTTGAAATACCCTGATTCTGAAAAACCATACGTATTAACGACAGACGCGTCGAATGTTGCACTCGGAGCAGTGTTGTCGCAAGGCCCTATCGGTAGCGACCACCCTATTGCATACGCAAGCAGAACTCTGAGCGATACAGAGTCGCGATATAGTACAATAGAGCGAGAATTATTGGCTATAGTCTGGGCTGTTAAGCACTTTCGCCCCTATCTTTATGGTCGAAAATTTACAATCTATACAGACCACCGCCCATTAGCTTGGTTATATTCCCTTAAGGAGCCTAACAGTAAACTTACGCGTTGGCGTCTCCGCTTACAGGAGCACGATTTCGAAGTCGTGTATAAAAAAGGGAAGCAAAACACAAATGCAGACGCGTTATCCCGCATCAAGTTAAATGCATTAGACTCAACAGACGATGCTTCTATGATTGGTAACGTTGACGAAAAAGAATCCCGACTTCAGGACCATTTACATGACGTGACTGACGACATCCTGAAATTAGTAACAAGAAATGACTCTGACGATTCTGAAGCCATGACCATTTCTTCTGAAACAACGTCATTGTGCAGAAGAATATCCGACATTGAGCCTAGGAACTGCGTTCCTTCAATATCTAGCGGCGATACTATTCATTCTAATATAGACATGGATGGTTCAGGTATTCCCATTATGCACGATGCAATAGACACCAAATCAAACCAAATTTTAATATTTTCATGGTTCAAAGACGAGCTACAGGTACAGGATCATTCTCATTCTAAAATGAAAATCCTTTATGTATTTTTACCCCTAAATAATATTGATTTAATTAAACAGTTTCTAAAAGAGTACATTAGGCCCAAAATTAAATACTATATTCATTTTGAAAACGATCAATTTAGAAAAGATTTTAATACGACAATTATAAATTTATTCCAAAAGGACACTGTAAAAATAAAAGAATGTACAGAAAGGGTAATTTTTATAGAAAATGAAGATGAGCAGAAAGATATTACTTTAAAATATCACCAAGGAAAATCTTGCCACCGTGGTATTAGGGAAACAATGACACGTATTAAAAGAAATTATTTCTGGCATAATATGCAGGAAACAATATCTGCATTAATTAATGCCTGCGAATTATGTCGTAAAATGAAATATGATAGGAACCCCATTAAACCTATGTTACAATTAACACAGACACAAGATGCCCCATTTCAGGAAATTTTCATAGATATTTTCAGTATAGAAGGAAAATATTATTTAACTCTCGTTGATGCCTTCAGCAAACTAGGACAAGCTATCGAAATAAGTAATCGTTCGACACCGGAGGTAGTTCGTGCCTTAATTAAGTATTTCTCTTTATATGGAGTACCTAGGAAAATAACGTCCGACCCTGGTACTGAATTCAATAACGAACTTATGAGAGAACTGACAAATATGTATAAAATTCAATTACATATAACAACCCCTAATAACCCTAACTCGACTAGTATAGTAGAACGATTTCATTCTACAATTATAGAGATTTATCGATTAGCAAAATATGAACACAAGTTTACAGACGCAGCTTCCGTTATGACATATTCTATAATGGCATACAATCATACTATTCATAGCACGACAGAGTTGACACCCTTTGAAGTAGTATTTGGACACACCGATTCAAATAGTTTATTTGACGTCGATTTCCAAAAATCATATATACAACAACTACTTAAAGACCATGCAAAGCGTACAAAATACTTATATCAACATATTTCCGATAAAACACAAAGTAAAAAGTATAAGGCACAACAAAGAAAGGGAGGCGAAAAGGAAATAGACTTAGAGGTAGGAAAAACGGCATTCATGAAAACAATTAATACGCGAAAAAGTAAAGACAAACCCCGTTATCAAAAGGTAACAATTAGTGGCAAAATAAATCGGAACGTAGTCCCGGTAAAAGTAGGCGTTAGAAAAACAAATGCCCCTATTAAAAATATAAAACGACCTCCGCAGGTGGTGTATAATCGTCCTGACAGCAGCGAAGTACAGCCAGGGCCTTCAACTTCAAAGACTTGACGGTAACCCTGGTCTGTTACCCGTTAGAAAGGGTAGCGCTTTTAAACAACAGGATAAATGGATAATTGTTAAAATAATAGACTTAAATAGTTTTTCTAGTGACTTAGAATATAATATTAATAAATATAACGAGTTTAATAAATTAATCGACGTGAATAAACCATATTTATACGAATTTAGTAGCATAAAAATACAAGCGGATTATCTTAGAGATATTTGCACTGAAAAATTTCGACGAATTGTCCCCACAAAAAGGTTTAAAAGAGGCCTATTCAACCCTTTAGGCTCGTTTGTAAAATCTATTACAGGTAATTTAGACAATGAAGATGCGTTACACTATGATAGAATGATCAATAATTTGCAAGGTAAACAAAATTTAATAAATGAGAAAATTACGTTGATTACCAAAATGTTCAATTATCAGACTAATAATACAGAATCATTATATAATAATTCATTAATTTTAAATCAACGCTTAAAGAGGATTGAAAGAATGCTAAAAGATTATTCCACAAAAGAAAACAGTTCTATCTATTCTACGTATGTTTTAGGAATGTATAATACATTCATAAATAATTTCAGATCTATTTACATTTTATTAAACGAAATTGAAACCGCGTTAGCTTTTAGCAAAATTTCAGTTCTTCACCAATCTATAATAAATTCCACTGAATTATTGCACATGCTGTTAAACATAGAAAAGGTTAATTGCTTAGTATATCCTGTTATAGAGAGTAATTTAGTTAAGTTGGAAAGGACAATATCTATTAAGGCATTTGTAAAAGAAAGCCAAATTACGTTCATATTAGAGATACCACTTACAAATAATAATACGTATAATTACTATAAAATTTATTCATTACCTATTTTTAACATTGCAAAGAACGTAACTTCTATAATTATTCCTGAATATCCCTTCCTCATGGTGAAAGGTTCGGAGTACTTACCGACCGCGTCACCGTGTCAGCAAATTTCCGATGACAACCAGTTCCTGTGCACTGAAAAAGATGTGGTACCTTATCCGAAAGAAACTTGCGTAGAACAACTGATGAAATTCCAACCTGATTTACCTCTCTGCATACAAAGAACCGTTAAAATAGAGAATGTGAAAGTTCAACGAGTATCACCTATATCCTGGATAATATACTCTCAGGATCAAAAGGTACTTACATATAAATGTAACAATGAAGTAACCAAAACCTACATATTTGGAACTTATATGATCCACATTGATCCCGGATGTGAAGCATCCCTAGAGAATTACCACTTATATAATTTACACCACTATTTTGAGAAATACAATTATAAAACAACCCCAATGGTTATTCTACCTAAACTGAAAATTACTAGCCCATTTTCCGAGGTTAATCCGATTGATATCAAGGGAGTAAATTTCGACGATATTAAGCGACTCTCTACAATTTTGGAAATGAAAACTTTCAGTGAAAGTGATAGTGAAAAATAAGTTATAAGTATTCACAGTGTTAGTGCAGCGACGTTAGTTTTATATTTACTTGTATTTCTTGTATGTGTTATTTTCAGCTATTGTAAATTAAAAGATAAGTTTCAAAATATTCGAAACCCTCCGATTTCTAATAGCTCAGATGGTTTCGAACTTAAGGAGGGAGGAGTTACGTCACCACCTGGCATCCATACCGTACAGGTAAACGCAACATCAGCGTATTAAGGGTGGTCCGATGTTGCGCAAGCGAAGGAACATGGTGTGATGTTCCACAGGTGCGATCATTCGATTCGAGCATCTGCCTCTGCTCAGTCGTGGTAATTAATTGTAATATTTTTAATTAGATTTTAATAAATATATAATTTTAATTAAAAACAATAAAATCTTGTTTTTTAAAAAATATTTTGACGTTCCCGAGTATTAAACTAGGTACTATAATCGGAATGGTATCGCATACGAGAATCTTTAGGACATCACTAAATATGTAAATCGTCAATCTGTCAAAGATGGTTAGTATAATGGACAGTGTATAATTCCGTTTTGCTACATGTGTTTGGAGGGGAGGGTATTGGTGGGAGTTGAACTATTTAAGATTGCTTGTATGGGTAGCGCGGCGCAGTACGATTTTTGTCGTGGAGCCTATCCTCCTGATGATGCTTCGGTTTCGGGGCGAAACGATCGTCGAGATTATGGTGGTGGGTGTGTGTGCTGCTTTTGTGTGCGTTGTTGCTGGTGAATTTGGCCTTGGGGTGCATGTGGTGGCTGGTCCTGCATGTATAAGGTGCGTAGATTTTGCCTGCTTCATACACATTGGCTTTGCATGCATTCACTTAACCCGTGCGGATTATAGCAAAGTAGTTAGTTCTGTTATATTGCTCGTTTTATCTTAATTTGCACGTAGAATTATTAAGTAAAACTATATATAGAGCTTCTGAAGTTTTGTAAGTTCAAAATTACTTCATTATTGCGTACCTTTCGTGCTCCTTATTCTTTGATCTGAAATGGCGACACATACTTTATAAAGTAATTTACGTTACTATACTTAATTAGCCTAGTGCAAATGAAAGTAAGTTAAGAACGTGTAGCTTCATATAATTAGTACTTAGCTTGCACCGCTAGAAGTGAACTCGTACTTGACACTTCAAGTCGCGTCCTGCGCTCTATAAATATTACAAAAACCAGAACCTTAAATCTTTTCTGCAATATTTCAAGGCTTTCTGTATTTTTTATTCATCATAAATATTTACGATAAATTGGGTTATTATTTTTAACTTACTAATAATATAAAGCCAATGTAACAAAAATTATAAATTTTATGTCATTTTTATAATATTACAAAAGTTGATTCCAATAATCTCGTCAAGAAAACGAATATCGATTTTAATGAGTCAAGTTAAAAAGCTTTGAAGAAAATTTCATGTCCCTACTGTTAACCCTTCAGGAGTACCCTAGTCTGGAGCCGATCCTGGCAACAGAATCAAGTGATCTTAGCATAAGCATTGTCATCAGGACTGGATCAGAATGTAAAATTTCAGCTCAATCGGACACCAGGAAGTGAGTCAAATTTAACTTGGAGATTCCACCTTCACATACATACATTTCAAGCTAAATTAAATCTTTTAATAAATAGTTATTCGTGGACGACTTTCCGTTAAAATCGTGTAATTAAAATATATCTTGTGTAATCAAATTCATAGTAAAAAACGAAAAAATTGAACAATATTTTATTAATTTTAGTAAAATTCGAATTGATACGATCTAAACTAATGTAATGAAAAGAAAATGTATTAATTTACTTCGCAGAACATACAATAGAAGAACTATAATATTTGGTTACATTTATTTTCTGCACGCAGTTGTAAAAAAAGCGAGGAATAAAAACAAAGGGTCATAAAAAAACTGCAACTTCCCACTAGGATAAAACTAAGTCAATATTTTAAAAACCAATATTTCTATTTAAAACAACTTTGAAAATAGAATTTTTGAAGTATGAAGGTAATAATCAGCCCCTTGAATCACAAAATTGGACAAATGTATAGAATCCTTACTAAACTAATGTTATTAATGTGAAAGTCTGCCTGTCTGTCTGTCTCGATCGATAAAATTTGGCACAATTATTCCTTATACATTGGGGTGACATATAGGTTATAGAAATCCTATTAATTCAATAGGAATAGGATGACATTAAAAATGACATATTATCAACATAATAAGTTTTTTTTTCACAATGTGACAAAGTTTATTTATGTATATATTAACGGCCTGGAATCAGTAAAATTTTTCTAGTATACATAAACCAAAATATATAAAAACTTTTTTAAAATAACTCTTTCCATGTAAACTAAACAACGTGATATATAACCTTTTTTAAAGCAGCAGGGTCTTCTCGTTTACTCCCCGGGTGGGGGTAAACGGGGTGCGGGCCTCGAGGAATTCCTCTCTACCCGGGCATCTCCTCGCGGGCACTTAAGCCCGGTATGTGTTCCGGCCGTAGGCCGAGGTCACCTAGGTGACCCAAAGGTGTCGGTATTTGGGCCGTAAGCCCAGGTCACCTAGGTGACCTAATGGATGTCTTGTTCGGTGGGGAGGTCTGGGAATGGTAGCTCCCAGACCTCGGCGTCAATTTCGGTGGTGTCTCGATCAGGTAGGTGTGTCATGTCCGGTGTATTCGCCCTTTCGCCCGTCGCGTCGTCCTCTTCGTCGCCGTCGTCATCCGCATCGGGCCGCGGAGACGGTGATCGCAGGAGCTCGCGAGGCAGGGAACGTCCATCGGGTGGTCGCGCATGGAGTGGCGCGATGCCATGGAGGTGTACGTGCGCGCTATTGTCCGCACGCGCGAACATCCGGCGCGCTAGGCGACGGACATACTCCTCCACGGTCGGCGTTCTGGTGTCCCGATGCACGACGTCGTTCCGCACATACCTCGGGGCTCCTACGATCAGTCGCAGGCAGCGGTTCTGCTGGACTTGAAGTCTTCGCTTCTGGTACGCCGAACATAGCGCGTACCAGGCGGGTGCCGCATACGTCAAGCGCGAGCGGACGTAGGCACCGTAGACTCGCAGTTTGGTGTTGACAGGTAAATGGGATGTGAACAGCGTGTGGAGCTGGGACCTGGCAGCAGCAGCTTGGCCCACGGCACGATTGACCATGGGGACCATGCGCAGGCTGCGGTCCAACTCACACCCCAAAAACCTCACTGTGGTCTTCCACTCTACGTCCTGGCCTCGAAGAGTCAGCTGACGTAGCGGCTTGGAGCGGCTGGTGAGCAGAGCGGCCGTCTTCTACAGTCTTTTACAGGCCGTCTTTTTTAAATTACAGATGCGACTTAACTTTGATAGGTTGATAATAGATGGCGTTTGTTAATGTAATGCTATTCCTGTGAAATAATAGTAGTTTATGATACTGTTGCATAATAAGGGTTCTTATAACACGAGTTGTGGTTATAGTGTCACACGAGTGTTATAAGACCAAGTTATGTACAGTATCATACACTACTTTATCTACTCTCATACTATAATACGTAAAATAATATTGCAAATAAAACGCTGAATATAACACAAATTTATTTTTACTTGTAATAATTATTGATGTTCTGAATATTCATTTTCCATTCCATGAACTCGTGGTAACATTTAATATAGTTGCTCCTAGATTTCGTCCGCAACAGGTTTACGGTCATGTTTGACGCAGCTTTCAAAATATCTGGTGGTGTACAATCACCACTATCCCCGCTCTCAGACATGTTTTTACACAAAAACTTATTTTTTTACAAACAAAACTAAACTTCAATACAAACTAAACATATTTACCAGATAGCAATGATGAACATTAATAGAAGCCGGTTGAAACAATTGATCCAATGGAGGATAGAGTCTAGAACCAAGATCTTCAGTAATCAATTAACGCCCGGAGAGAGTGAGAGAGATTTATCTTTATACTTTGTTCTGACCTTCCGAAACATACAAGGCTATGGAATACATATATGGAATCATTGAAATTATTAAAAGCACGTAGGAGTTAATTAATGTTTGCTTTGTTCTTCAGAGGTTGCAGTATTGTATGAAGAATTAAAAATTAAGAACACAAGCGACGTATAACGGCCGCCTTAACGAAGTAAAATATTAATTATTCAGCATTTGCACAGTTAAAATATTTTACCGCACACACTGCTTATTTAAACATAATATTTATATATTTGTCACCCTTACAAAGGGTCGTGAGTCTATAAACCGCACAGGAAAAAATAAGTTTTTTCCATAACATTTGTGCTTAACGTATAAAAATTATGGTGCGCATTACAGAAAAGAAAATCATTTCATTCAATCACGATCAGTTACGTTAATACGCGTAACCAATCTATACACATTGGAGAGATGGAAGCTCTAATTCGTTCCAAAGACAAGAAACCTAGTGGGAAAGGTACAAGCTATATAGACTCTATTATAACCTACTTTGTATTCTTAAAATTAAAAACAAAACTTTTTTATTATTATTTACAACAAAAATGTACATCTTAAATTACTTGCACGCTAGTACAATACAAATCATACCCACGTGGAATGGTCCCAAGAATACTGACAGCGTTATCGCGTTGAATCGCTAAGCTAATTGTTTTTTATTCATGACAAATTTGTTTTTTATCTTTTATTATATACAGGCGTGGTATTACTTTAACTCGCTGTTGCCTTACTTTTTCACAATTTTAAAAAGTAGATTCAACATCGTTGTTTGTGTTATGAGTAGCTTGTGATACCAAGAGCGTAAACGCACTTGACACTACTCGCCTCCTTCCCTTGTACTATGTAAGTGTGTCTCACATAAAAATATGAAAAGGTGAGGGTCTTTTTTTTTCTTTTTTTCGAATATTTTCTTCACATATTCAATTCAAATTCATACGAACGTCGTATATAAGATTTTTAGTCGTGTTCAGAATATCCTATTTTTTAATTTAATTACATCATATATGCTCAACTGTGATAGCCGAATGGTGCGACCGTGTGCCTTTTTCCAGGATCACGGGTTCAAATCCTAAAAAAAATTGAAATATTTTATAACTTGTATTAGCAATCTAAGTACCACTTAAAATTAAATTATAAAATTTATCAAAATTTTTCTAAGAAATTTACGCAAATAAAAAAAATACATTAACTAAAAACAATGTACATAAAGGACTGGACGAAGTGAATAACTGAAAATAGCAATATAATTAAAAACATAGGAACTGCCATCCGGTCATTTGACTCTTCGCAGTAATGATACCCAGGTTTTACATGAATGATACTTTGACTGAAGTTTTTACTTAAATATAGGAATGAGAATTATCATTTTTGCCGAACTAAAGATTATTAATATAATTGAACAGAGTCAGCGTCTCTGGCACCCTTTTCTCTTACGTTTAAGACTAAAAGCCTGATTCCCTGTGTCAAGGAATAAGCAAACGGAGTTTCAAAACTTGGATGAATACACTTCCGAAAAGTTGCTTTACCAATGCTAGAACATACTGTTAAGACACATCTTTTGCAGGTTCGTTTGGAATGTCATTATATACAGAAATTCAAAATTCAAAAATTCAAAATATTCTTTATTCAAGTAAACTTGTAAACAAGTGCTTTTGAATCGTCAACTTTACTGGTGGTTCGGAAAGCTGTTCCTACCGAGAAGAGCCAGCAAGAAACTCGGCGGTTGCTCTTTTTAAAATATAAATCTTAAAACTAGTTACATTTATTTATTACTGTCTTGTACAGGGTAGAAGTGCACCTATATCCACACATCCTTATCATCTAAGTAATCTTCAACAGTATAGTAGACTTTCTGTATCAGCCTCTTTTTAACAGTGGTTTTAAACTGCTGTAATGGCATGGCCAAAATTGATTTAGGAATTTTATTATAGAATCTTATATCCATACCCACAAACGATTTACGTACTTTTGCTACGCGCAAAGCAGAAGTCGCAAGCTTATGTCGATTCCTACTTTGTCTATTATATCGTTTTATAATTCTTTACATTTTTATGTACAAAAATTACATTGTTTCACAGTATATTTTATACTGTGAAACAATGTAATTTTTTAGGTGTGTATTTGTATTTAAGTATGTATTTAAATTATATATGTAATATATCTACCAGTTGTCCGTCACCCATAACACAAGTATTAAGTTACTTACTTTGGGGACGGACGACCATGTGTGTAAATGTCCTATATATTTATTTATTTATTTATTTATTTATAATTACTTGAAATAAATACAATTTCAGATAAAAATATATATATTTAATCGCTTCCTCTTTTAACTTGCGCAAACAACTTGAGGTTCTTTCGGAAGGTAGAGATGTACGTAAATTTCATTTACCGCTGGGAAGTGCCGAGCAAGCTCCAACGTAAACTCCACTTAATTACGCACACAAATTGAAGAGCTTTCTCCCTATAACTCTGTAATATCGGTTTTTAACTATAAATATTATTTTGTAGTAAACAAAACTCTTTATTGAGATCAGTTAACATATAATTGTCCCATGTGTACAAAATTTGTTTTAATTATCTATAGGGTTTATATTATTATTCCATATCAATGGTTATAATCAGTTATTACTTTTTGAAAAAAGAATTGTTTATTTCCAATTTAATTGAACATGTTATTTATGATTTATGATTATTTAACAATTTAATTTAAACTAAATTAAAAAATCAAAAACTATATCTCCAATTTCAAATGTTATAAGTTCTTAACGGAAGAAGCAGGTGAAACCTCGGGGCTAAAAATATCGGAGGTTGAGGCTAATTTTGATATAGGAAAACATCGAGAAAATCTGAATATCATCCAGGGATATCATTGTCAACATGTCATCTATTGCGAATTGATAAGTTCCACAAATCTAAGCTACTCTTTCTTCAAATGAGACGTTTAATGAGGTTTGTACAATGGCACCTATTCCAATCCTAACAACTATTTGAATTCAGTCAGTGATATTAATCGCTGTGGTCACGTTATGTCATAATAAAAATTGAATTTCTTATCATACTTACTGCAGTAATTAAAAATGGTTTGGTGGGTAAATCAGTTACTAGAATCCCCACACTTTTGCAAGCCCGGTGTAAGTAAAGATTTATGTACAAATAGAAGTTTTTTTATTAGTAACTACTCTAAGTAAACTTATGTTAGGAGTCCAAGTTATGTGAACGGCCATTTTGACATCACAGGTGACTAAGATTTGAACAAGAGTATACAAAAGACAACATTAAGTTTAGAGGAGCCTGGCAAAGCCAAAATGTATGGCATGAAAATCACCTACAAGTAGCAAGAAAGCAATTAAATGCTTAATTCAGTCATTTTACTTTCATACTTTTTGGAAAGAAAATTGTACGTTATCAAAATAATTATTTTCCGTATAACCATAAAGCATATTTAACACAATTCTTTATAAGTCGCTCTTTTAAATACCGTTTCATTTAAGGCTTCATGTTTCTACAAGGATGCTGTTGATGATGACATCATTTTTCAAACAATAAACATTATGGTTAATTTAAGTAAGAAACAAAAATTTTCTTTAAATCAAATATTTAGCATTTAGTTCCATAAATAAAATAGCTGATAAAAGTAAACAAAACGTAAGATAACTTTGAAGTCTTCATACACACAAAAGACGATTTACTTAAAGACACCGTAAATTTTATACAATCGATTAATTATTCTCCATAAACCTAGCCGGTAGATTATCATCGGTTATGTACTCGATAATCAACCAAAGTTTGCTTATTATTATAAAAGTATCAGTTAAACCATCAGTTTTATGCCACATTTGAGCAATATATGTGACTTCGTGAACTAAATATCGAAAAAAATACTCTTATGTTATCATTCTTACAAGTCGTGCATAAAGTTTGCAATATTTTTACTTAATTTATTTTAATCTGCATGGTAATGAGATGCCTTTTCAGATTTTAAAACGTATAATACAAATGAAATCTACACGCTTTTATCCTCCGGCGTTAATATATTTAATGTCGACCGCACAATACATGATAATGAGTTTCTCCAAGCAGTAAAACGGGTGATCACTGAAGCAGAATGTTTTCCGAAAATGTATCCACCTGAATACTATAGACCGATCAGTTTAGCAATAACTATGTCTATCCAAAAACCAGTTACTATTGATGAAAGGGTTAGTAAGTTAGTTATTTGATTAAGTTGTTAGATAGAGTTCTTTCGATTTTTTACAAAAAATAATGTCCATTAAATACATGTAAATCTTTTCTCATTCTTACATATATTTTTATATTTTATGAATGTATTATTCTTATTCTACTATTAAGACTTCCTTTCCGTCGATGAGAAGAGGCCTATGCCCAACACTGGGGTAATAAGCTTATGACCGCGAGTTTAACGAGTGCGTTCAATTTCGCATTGAGTGGCCATGCAAGTCTCTAGTTGGACTACTCGGCGCAAAATCTGACCAAAAGTATTTAACGAAATGCAAGCTCGGGCAATAGTTCTTAAACGTTGCTTCATGCCAATTATCAAGGATTGATTGGCATTGGATCTCAATACATTCCATGATATCCGAATTTTGTTCCTCGAAATTCTTCGAAATTCTCTCCTGTTTCTTCTACTACATAAGTTCCACATTTCAGCTATTTGATTTTATAAAAACATAAAATAATTCGTTTTGTCTATAAACCCTTACTTATTCCAGACAGATGTAATAATTCTTAAAGATATTAAAGAAGTAGATACGTTCTTAGAATTCAAAAAACAATATCCCGACACAAATGGTAAAATGATTATGCTATGGCTTAATACGTGGAACTCAGAGGAATCTAAGAATATTATTAAAGTTTGTATATTTATATACCTTATAATGACGCAAAACATTAAAATTCAATGAAAATTGGTAGATATTTAGTTTTCAGATGGAGTGATATTAGATTTAAGTGCAGAAAATGATATGGAAGAACTTTGCTCTTGTGCTGTAGAGATATGCAAAGAGGTATAAAAAATAATTATTATCTAAAATAATTTTGAATTGTTACGAGGTAACTTTCGGAAAGACAGAACGACGTTTCTACGAAATTTCTGCATTTTAGAAGCATTTGAAAGTAAGAGCATCAAATGATAAACACATTGCAAAACATATTATTATCATTATTCGGGAACAACAAAATATAATATTATAATAATATTAAATATATATTATATTGAAAAAAAAATCTAATAAATACTAAAAATATGTTACAATACATATCTAGTAAATGTACAAAACCTTAAAAAAAAGTAAAGTAGCGGCCTGTTACAATCCCACTGCTGTGCTAAGGCCTCCTCTCTCCGTTTCTGAAGAGAAGGGTTGGAGCTAAGACCTACCAAGCTGCTCCAATGCGGATTGGTAGGTTACACATATCTCCAGAATTCTCTAGAGATATGCAGGTTTCCTCACGATGTTTTCCTTCACCGAAAGCGTGTGATAAATTACAATTATCAATTAGACCCATGAGTTTTAATAGAAAAACTCATTGGTTCTCGTGTTCCCCTCGAAAGAGTCGCACGGTCTCACCGCTGGGCTATAACAGCTTTTACAACACTTATGTATGATTAAATAGATATTTATTAGACATTAATTATTAAACAATTTCAAGTTTAAAAATATTAAATACACAAAGATATGCACACCATTGTTTAACCATTTTGATTATGTACTCAAGCTCTATGCTCATAATTAAAATTGAATATACTTCATAAGCTGGATCCAAGCGGCGCAAAATCGTGTGGTCTGGCGATACCATAAAGAGATCCATCGGTTGACGAAGAAGAAGGAGATACATTTTAAATTCTGTCTGAAAACAAACCTCTCATTTGAAACCTAAATTATACAGCATAATTTTTAGACTAATAGTTCTTTTTTTAGACTAATAATAAAATATTATTTCAGGCTTATAAACCTGTCTTTTATGTTAGAAAAGACCTAGTGAAAGACTTTTACAAATCAACTGACTGGGATCGAATAGTATATTTGACGGCGGAGAAAGTCACTAAAAGTCATGTGGACGGTGTGATGATATATGATTCTAATGAGGAGCAAGACCCACCTCAATCTCTAGCTCGAGCTTTAGTTAAAGCTGTGAAATATTATGAAAATAGCGTTGATAAAGAGAAAGATTATTTCGAGTGGAGCTTTAAGGTAAACTAATTTAAACATAATATGGCATGTAACGTAACGCAACCCAGTTTATGCATGTATTTCCTCTTTGAAATAACAGATGGCACCACTAGTAATAAACTCCACATAACATGCACGACTGCGTGGTACTTTTATGATTATATTAGAAGTCCCCATACAAAATGTTTATTTATCGACATCGCCCATTAGTTTCTCTGTCTTAAGTGCGTCCTACTGGAATACTTAGCCTCAGAGATCCTGTTAACAGCATCTTCCAGTACATCAATATCTGGAATGGTGTGAAGGACCCGTCCGCGATACTTTCTGCATAAGTGACAATAACTTCGCTATCCTGTCATCTGTACAAATTCTTTCCCTGTCTGTCCGGTTCAATACGACATTAAATATTAATGTAACAAAAGTTAAAAGTAAATACACACACGTTGTGTTTACACATGTTTTTATTCAGGTTAAAACACCTGTGCTGCAACCTATGTCAATTGCATTCGCTGCTTCTCTTGCCGCATTGAAGTGTAACGCACAGGCAATTATAGTATTGTCATCGACTGGAAGATCAGCTAGGTGGATATCCTGTGCGAATCCTCATTGCCATGTTATATGTATTACGACACGAAAATCTACAGTTCGTAAAATGCATTTGTATAGAAAAGTCATACCACTACTATATTCATTTAATCGTAAGTAATATAACAAATATTTTGATTTCAACTGATGCTAATTACACTATGTACTTTAAAGACAAAACAAGACAAGTAGAGAATTAATTGTAGTACATTCTATTTATATAAAAGAAGTGAATGTGTGACTGTATGTCCCTTATAGACCCCGAAACGGCAGAAGCGATTTTTTTGATAAAATTTTCAGACAATCTTTAGGTTGACTCAGTAGGATAATCCTGTAAAGTTTGGTGTAGCATTTACAACTGTAATTCATGATATTGGCTGGTTACTATTAATCTTAAACACAACTTTAACCAGGCGAGCAAGTTTATTTTCGTATTTCAATAAAGGGTGATGGAAGTCTATATCATGGGAATCAAGTGGATTATAGGTTATAGGTGTTAATTGCCCATTTTATGGTCTATTTTTACCTAAATTAGTTCCAAATTGTGAGGTACTGGAAATAACTCATTCTCATTTAAGCCACAGTCATTATTATTTAAGCCACAAAATATACAACCTTTAAATAAGACACGTATCAACAAAATATGAAATAATTCCAGCATCCTCCACGGCAAACTGGCGGCAAGAATGTGACAATCGTATACATTTTGGTATTACTTTCGCTTTAAAGGTAGGTCTTTTTCTATCAGGAGCTAAAATAGCTGTGGTCACTCCATCAGAAGAAGGCATTGGATATTGTAATAGCTTTCAATTAATATCCACACCGTTTCGATGCGACGAGTAATTTTAACGTTATGAAGTATTTGATATTATATGTTAAATAAAATCGGCTCATGATGAAAGATGATTGAATTTTATTTGATTTGGGACTATTTATGTACTACCAAGTTTTTGGGCACGTGTATAATTTTATAATTATTTTCGTCACATATGCTGCATAATTACAGGTCTTTGTTCTGACAAGCTGATGTTTGACAAAGCAGACGCGTCCGGCCCTTATCTCGAGTTTGGCAAGAGGTCTTCGTCAGCAGATGTCACTCGACGTACACACATAGATAACCTGCTGACTATGACATTTAATTAATCATTGTTTTCTGTTAGACTAAATCCGTAATTTGATTAACTTTCATTAGATTCACAATCCTTAAAGATATGATTGTTTTTGTATCATAACCGGGGTATGAGATTATACATAAAAACACCAAATTGCTTCAAAAAAAGAGAATTTTAGGACATTAGTATGACTGGCTAAATTTAGTTTATGTTTAAAAATAAAACTCGATTCTTCTTTAGGAACCGACTTCTGCAAAATTTTTTGTTCCTTTAGGGGATTTACTCTCCCTAAATTCACCCAGCTCCATTTAAATTCTGATCTTAGTAAATTTTACCCAAAATCTATTTACCTTTCAATATTTAGAAAGCTTTATCTAGTTGCCTATGTTTAAAATACTATTTAACTTGTGTAAAGACAAGTATAAAATTTATTAGGCGCTATTGTTAGAGAATTGTATACCGAGCTCTTAAAATAATTTTCAGAATTTAAACAGCAGTGAAAATCATATGTAATTATAAGTATCCAAAAACAACGATTTTGATGTAACACTATAGGTGTCAATATGACTTAATGCGATGCCGTATTTTTAATTTTATTATACGACGACTTTATGTATGGTAATAATATTTTATTAAATATTAATTATGCATAATATGTAATTTACCAAAAAAATTTAATAGTACAATCATTTGCTAATTAATATAGGCTTTGTATACATTCTTTTGATTGTGTGAGGATTTAAGATCTGACGGCCCTACGTGATTGTGGTTGATTGTGATTAAATGATTGTCACCTCAGAGAGAGATAAAGCTCAGTAACAGGTATTACCTTGCATTAGATTTACCAAATCTTATACTACTTTCTAACGACTTATGTTTAAAAAAAACATTTTTTGTTTACAAGCAGTGTAGGATTTAATAACGAGATTTAACCCCATTTGTATAAGTAATAATCAAATTATAGGAACGACCTTTACGTAGAACAGAAGATAACTTAGTCTGAAAGTTTAATGTAATATCTAAAAAGAGCAATTAAATAATTAAATATATTATTTAATTAATATATGTTCATCTTATATTCTAAACTTACAATGTCAATGTCTTATTAGACTAGATTATTGACATTGACATGTCAATATCAATGTCAATAATCTAGTCTAATTTCTGGGATCTAAATATGAACGCACCGTTCCTTCGTCCGCATAAGAGCCGTCTACACGTTGTAGGACACTCGACCCCCAATATAAAGGAAATTCTGATTTAACTTCATCACTATACCAACATCTTCATTGACAAAGCTACTTTTCCAGTTATAAAGGCGTGGAAATAATTTTTATAATAAATGTATCGTTTTCAATAATAAAAACGGGTATAAAGAGCAATCAAATAGATAAATTTTTATCAAAGTCACGCACGTTTTAAACGTTGACTTGATACGGGTATTAGGTGCTAAATATTATGTAAACGTATTTTTTTAAAAATAATTGCCAAGTTGAAACAAGTTTTTTATATTAAACTAGTTTTCACCGTGTCTTCGTTTTTAGTAATCTTTAGTTTTAAGTACCCTCAATTATATAGTGTGTTGCTTCATGAAAAAGAAGGAATTCTTTAATTTATATGTTAGCTCGGTATGTAAGCTTTAATTGTACCAAATTTCATCAATATTGATCCAGCGGATTAGCTGGAGAAGCGTATATGCGATAGATGTTCGCATTCCTCTACATTTTATACTTTATACTATAACTAACTGTACTAGCGGCTTCGCCCCCGAGGAAATCATTGTGTCACAAAAGACATAAAAGTATAGTGATTTAACCATAAGAGATAGAGACATACTGCCGCGGACTTTTTTAGGTCTTTGTAGATCTACAATTCTCTAGTACATTACTTTAGTGTATCTCTGCCGGTTTACGCGGCGCACGCGACTTAATCTCCCAGCAGGCGAGTTTTTTGAACCACTCGACCTCCACAACACAATTTACCTAAAACCGTAATGTAATATTAACCTAAACCTTCCGGAATCTTTTAGTAAAAACCCTATAAAAATCCGTTCAGTAGATTTTGAGAAAATCGATTTCATACAGACAGACACCTTTTAGGGACTTTGTTTTATAATAAGTACTAGTAGTGACAACGGCGTTGCGCGCGTGGTAATCAGTGTGTAACAAATTTTTTCCCGATTTGAAATTTTGAAAACAAAAGTAGTTATTGTGAGTTAACCGTGAGAGATAGAGACAAGTTGTCGCAGATTTTTTTGTAATATTTTCATGGATCTACAGTTCTCTACTACATGACATTAGCGTATCTCTGCTGTTTTACACAGCGCACTCGACTAAAGCTCCCAGCAAGAAAGTTTTTTAACAACTTTTCGATCTCTTCAACACAATTTACATAAAAGTGATATGTACTATTCACCTAAACCATCCGGGAGTATGGTTAGTTGGTTGGTATCTTTTGGTGAAAACCATTCAGTAGATTTTGAGAAAATTGATTACATACAGACAGACACCTAAGAAAGTCCCTAAAGTTTTATAATAACTATAGATATTATAAAGAAGAAAGATTTGTATATTTGTGTGTATTTTTGCAATGTTTTCACGCAAAAACTACCGGACCGATTTAAAAAATTCTTAAATAATTGAAAAGCTGCTTCTTTACTGAGCAACATAGACTATATTACATTTTCAAAAAAATAGGGATCCCTAATAAAATTATAATAAGGTCTGAAAAATTTAGTCATAAAAATCTTTCATCGCATGCGCTGCGGAAAATATTGATGATAGAACAAATAAAATTGTACATTATTATAAAACGTATCAATATCTACAAAAAAATCCGCGACCAATATAACTTTTGCCAAAATAACTACTTTTCTACGTTGTAAAAGTTGATAAAAGTGGTGTAAATAATCAAACCATAATATGTATTTACATCTCCGTATTAATCCCTATCCCACTAAATGATATTTTGTTAAAAACTGTTTCAATACCTGTAAAATACTTATTAAATTATTAAAATCTGATATTCTAATCAAGAGATGTAACGAATTTAAAAATGTCATTATAAATAAAATAATGCTATAACACATGTAGCGTATTGTATTTGTGTACCTATGAATACCTTTGCCTTTGCTTTGAATATTGATAAGCCCCAGGACCAAACTTTCAATTTACAAAAATAAGTCTTTAGTCCGATTTAGTAAACTTTCCACTACCACGAGATCGGTATGTACGCGGGTGCAACCGTGGGGCATTGCTAGTATAATATAATTGTCAATATGAATATACAATAAGCTAACATTTTTAGTCCCTCAATAAAAAAATATTTCCATTATGTTTTTTTTGTTTTTCTTCTCAAAGGTCGTGAAAATTTGATTGATCAATCCCAAATTATCTCGTAGAAAAGTTGTCAATTTATTCAGAAATCATAAATCCACTTAAGCGCAATGGATTCTCAATCACAAAGCCTCGGCCCGCCTTTTTGTGATATATTCTTTTACTCACCATTCACTTCCAGCGAAGTACCTACTTAGAATTGTACAAGATATTCTTATGGCCCATCCCGCCGGGAATTGCCTCGAACGTAATATTGTTTTCTTTTCTTCAGCTGAACTGAATTCTGCTCGATCATAACCATTGTGAAATTTTCTCTCTCAATATTACAAAACACCGTTATGTTATGAAATTTACAAAGGATAAAGAAAATCCCTGATATTGATTTTATGATTTACACTAAAATGAGTGATTTGTGTACCCACTTTTACGCATTAGCATTTTCAAACCAATATAGCCTCATTCCACAATATGGGTGGGTCTATGGATTAATATATATTTTATAATTTAAATATTTTATTTAATATATTACTATTATTTATCACAATTAATCTAACTAAACTATTTTACAAAAACAAAAATTTATATGAACTTAAAACAAAATTAGAACTAACTAAATAATACTAAAAAAAAATAATAAAATACCTTATATCTTGTCCACATATGCACATCGACAAAAAGGTTATTTCTTACTTAAAAATTCATATTGGATTGTACAAATGAGTTAAACAACATTCGTTTATGAAATAAGCCTTGAATTATCTAAAACAAACGGCATCAAAATAATGATGGAAATTAATTTAAAAAAAATCTAAAATATAGAAATCATTAGCTACAACATCACTAAATTTAATAAATCAAATCCTGATTATAAGGATTATTAAATAAATTGTTTTTTATTAGTTTACTAATAAGCGTTCTCGGTCACTAATTTTATTTAGCAAAAATTTCCATAGACCGATCTAACACGTAGTTTCGTCATTCTTCCTTACAGAAATGCTAATTCTATTTGAATTCAACATTTAGATTTAGGGAGGGGACTGTCCCTGATTTGGTAATTGAACAGAGATTTGCTGATCGAAATCTGAATACAGCTTTCTTGATAGACCAACTGTATTGATGTCAATGAAACTGTATTATTTTATTTAAGAGCTAATTTATTTCAATTTAAGTCATAGGAACTGTCATGTATTTTTATTACGTCACAGAATCAATATAGCTCTGAGCAACAATAAATTGTTAAAATTACGTCATTCTCATACTCTTCCGAATATTGGACTATAATATACTTAGTTTAACAAGTCATTTAAGGAAGTATGTAATATGTATAAATTAAGAAAAGCTCTCGCTACTAGATTATGCCATGAATCACCGTTCAATGAGACCGTGTATCCCGTCGCGAAAGAGAAGAAAGTTTTCCTTAGAATGTACTTTTGTGAGAGTAAATTATCTTGATTAAGAATAATTTAATTAATTCGCAAAGCGCTGCGTAGAATGCGTTTTATCGAGACCAAGTACTTTTTGCGTTTACTTACTATTTGAAATCGAATTTCAAACCGTAGCCATAAAAGTAAATCTAAGTTACGCTCAATGTATCTGAACTGTTAGTCAACTATTTTACTTGTATGATTTTATTACATATTTCCTTTTAATAAATTTCTTTTACATTACACGTTCTCTACCGATATAAAAGCAATAAATGTTGTCTATTTTTATTTCTCTTATTTATCGCAGATTATAGCATAATAATTCTAGTTTACCGTTATTATTTTACAAAAATATTCTAAGAAACGTCCACAAAATAATCCTTTAAAAATACAAAGATATTTTTTTAATTTAAACTATCTAGAGTGGTATTCATAATTCATGTATAGAAACCGGCTAAGCTCATAACCTATTGATGACTGACTGATTCATAAGTTCTTTATGCGGCATTATCGTAGCGGGTACTGGGCTCTAGCTGGGTACTAGCAGCTCGCTAGGTGCGACACGTGAGCGGCTCGGGGAGGGGGTAGACGGTAACGTTGGTGGTCGTGCGTCTTCTATGATATTCTGGTAGCTGCTCTGGTCTTCGTCATCAGATGAATGGAAGACATTATGCATGCGACGCTTAAGGAGTCTGCTTCTAATAGGTCGTTAGTAGTACCGGTAGTGCAAAAACATGTTTCCACGGTGGAGGTAGTAAGCCCATCCCTAGTCTCTATTAAAATTGGGGTGACGAATAATTTCAATTGAATCACATATTTTTCTAGGTAGTAGAATTTTTTTTAGTCAGGTACTAGGTTTCTATACATTAATTACATATCGTCTATCTCATAAATAAGTATGGTCTATCTCAATTTTAAGCCAAATCACTTTTTAACGGCTCTACTGTACGGTACTACTGCCTATCATTTACCGCATCAACATGTAATATCTACTAGAAAATTTGTAAATAAATAAACATATTTAAAGTCAACTGTTTCTTTATTAGATAAAAATTATTGCGAATATATTAATAATAACGTTTTGTCTTTTCCTGAAAAATTGTCAAAAATAAGATACGAGAATTTGCCAGTTCACAGTCGGTATATGTCTTTTGTTTGTCTTTCTGAAAACGTAAATCCCCTAAGTTTAAAGCTATTAAAATAAAAACAAGCAGCATTTGGAAAACAATACAAAACATTTTATTATTTTATTCTTCTTAGCGTACAAAACACTGTCTAGATTCTTATCATCATATTTCAGATCACTTCCTGGATATAAATTATCTCTTCTTGTAAACCACAGAGTAAACTTATTTCGCAGCAAACATTTCTAATGTAAGAGTAAAACAACAGGATTCTTATAGGCGTTTTTCATCACGTTCACTTTTTCTCATCTAGCTATTAAGATTTGGTTGTAAAGCTCAGAGGGTACGGCCGCGGTGGGTGACACTCCGAATATTACCATTTAAACAAGTTTTATGTAAATCACAACGAGCCTGGGGAAACTTATTTTCGGGCCAAATTTTAAGTCGCATTTTTCTTAGGGAGTTTAAAGGTATAAAGTTACAAGATTACCTACTAATATAGCTTTAATACGTCTTTTGTTTTTAATAGGATTTGAAATATTTTTTTATATGTTTTCCTTCAAATCGAACAGTGAATTTGTTAGATGCGAATACATTATTGTTTTGAACAATTTGGTTTAAGATTTCCATGGTAATTTAATATAGCTAGCCCGGTTTGGTTGTTTTTTTACGTTTTTTTTAAATGGAATTCTATTTCTATTTTACAGTCAACTATTTCGTACGTCCAGTGCCCTTCGCAGGGCTTAATTCAAAAATATATTCCGATTGCTACCAAACATTACAGGATTATTAATCTTGATTAATCTAAAGATTTTTTGAAAATTTCATTAAAATCGGTCAAGCCGTTTGTGAAAATTTATTTTTACATATCCCAACGGCCATGTAAAAATAAATTTTAAATTAAAATTAAATTTTAAATTTTCACAAATAGTATAGGTATATAATATAAAAGTATAGGTGAAATTTTTTTATAAGAGTTTTGATTCAAATCAAAACTATAAGACATATGAGAAACTTAAATAAAATGTATCATAAATACTCGTATATTCATAATTTCAAAATAATTGCTATAAAGATATGACACGGGTCAAAGTTTAATTTAAAGTTGTTTATCAAAGTTGAAAGGGCCGGTTTAATAGAAGTTCCTTTTGGAAAGTGAAATGTGACTAAAGGTACTTCATAAAGTTCTCCTTTGTTCTGCAATGACAGCCTTATCTTAACTTCTTAACGAAGCAAATTTAAAATGTTATAATAAGTTTAAATTTATAAAAAAAATGATTTATTTCTATATAAATTAAATTAACTTTTTTAATTTCTATATGAATTCACTTTAATACAATGAGACCTTTCAAACACTGATTTATATCCACAGAAATGCAATGTGAGTCATCATCCTCCTGCTCTTATCCCACTCTAAGCGGGACCGGCACAAAATTTTACAAACATGTTGTCACATGATTTGGCTAGGTTTTTTACGACCGGCCGCCTGCCTGACGTCAACTTACTTTAGTCACCTTTTACGACACCTCGGTAAGAAATGAGGGTGGTCTATTCTACTCAGCCGGGTACCACACTGCGGAGAAGTGCAAAGTTAGTAAAGTTTCAAGGAGTATGATGCATGAGTGCTTCTGGACCTTAAAACCATCCAGCTTTAAAAGTATTATCTTATGAAATTTATTTCATATATGTTAAACAGTTACGTAGATAGAGCTTGGAAATTGTTGTAACGCCAGCTAATAATGCTACAATTTCTAAGCTCAGGATCTCTCCATGAAAAGATGAAGAAACTGCTGAAGATTTGGGTGATAGAGAAGCAACAGGAGAAATCTTAACACAAAGCATCATATGTGAGAAGGTGCTTTACAGTGATTTGCTAAAGAAAACTCATGTGGAGCTGTACAGGATTAATGGCATTTCAAATAATATCAATGAAGAAAATTGGATTGAGATACGATCAATTTATATACGAGCGAGGTTACGAAACAAATTAAACTCGTATGTCAAGGTACCACTTTATAAATAAAGTACCTAATCTTGTAAATTTGGGCCAAATAAAACAATTTAACCCATCGAAGTTTTTGAATAATAGGCCCAATATTTCGGACCCACAATTTTATGTTGAGTCCTCGTTGCAATAAAAACTTGTGGCGTAAAACGTTAAAAACCTACGCGTAATACAAAAAGTTGTAAGTGGTAGTAAGCCTGAAACTTTGATTGTGAATGTTCAAAACCCATTATAATAAAATTGGTATAATCCTAACTCTATACTATTCAAATGAAACGATTTCCAAGAGCTGCATTTTAAAATGATATTCATCGAACAAAGAACTAACAAACAATATTTAGAGACTATATTAATCTAAAGTAATAATAAAATTATTTTGCTGTAATCCGCAATACAGTAAATAGAAAATATATATAGTGCTAAATGTTAAATGTCCGTTTTTTCATACCCGTTACATGCAGGATTCGTAAAAACACATGCACAAACCGCCACCACTACCACCACAATACACAAGCACTACACACGTTCACTATCACAAACTCAACAATCGTTTCGCCCCGCAACCAAAGCATCATCAGGAGATAGACTCCACGACAAAATCGCAAAGCACTATATCAACCACTAAGTGTTATCATTGTTAGTAAGAGTTACATATTGGTATATCCTTGGTAGTAATATCGTCTTTCATCTGCACCTAAAATGTTAGCCCAATGCTATCTTGGACGGCAAAATATGTCTCAGATCATCAAGGTCTTTATGTCATATTACGCTATATTCTGATGCTGCTTTGGAATGAGTATATAGTCAACACTAAAATACAAAAGTCTTGCAGGTTAAACTTATAAACTAAGGATACGGATATCATCGCTTTGATGTCTTCACTTTTTTGTGATTAATTTGAACATGGATATATATATTTATACATACGCTTATCAATTCCTAAAATCAAATACGCGTGAAAAATATCAAAAAAATTACAGTCGCATACAGTCAAGTATTATTTCTATCGCATTATGTGCTTTAAACTTTAAGCCAAGGTATTAAAAACTTTTGGTGTGAAACAGTGAATTTTAAGCGAATTGCAAAAAGTTTAAGGAAAGTAAATTTGACATCCAAATTTTACCGGAGTCAGAACGATGAGTCATTTTATTTATATAATACAGAATAGATTAAGAAACTACGTTCATATAAAAAAAAATTATAACTGCTGTAGTTCTGTTTCTTGCCGACCGACAAATCATATAAATCAATTCCATTTAAGTATAGTCATTCATACTTAAAATACTTATTAATGATATCATAAATGGGAAAGTCTGTCCGTCTGCTAATCTTTCACAGCTAATCCGCTAGACCAATGGAATTTTCCACCATTAAAGCTTATATACACCGCACTAACATATAGTGAATCATTAAAAAATCCAACATTAAAAAATCCCTTTTTGCTTTCCAGAGCAGGGAAAAACACATATTGCATTATTGAGAGTACTTAAACGCTTAAGGTCACGCGAAAGTCGCTTGTACCGCTATTTTTTAAATAATTGACTATATTATTTGTCTGAAATAGGTACGTGAAGAGAAAGACTTTGTAAGCATTTTAGTTTCCTTGAAAAAGTATTAATATTAGTGATTACACTTTTCAGGATTCGATGAGTGGCAGGAATCCTTAGAACCCCTAAAGGTGTCTTGTTGAAGTGGCTTATTCAAATTATATACAAAGAAGTTAAGCTTTTTATGAGCATTAAAACGTATTTATTATTTTTATTTAATGTGCATCATAAATTTTCATGATTGTCCGTAATTAGTGAAGTCGCTAATAAATAAAAAAATATCAAGATTTAAAACTTCAACACATATGTGCAATCGAATACCTAAGGGTAAATTTATCGGATTGGTAATTAGTACACAATTCATTTTATTTTCAATTAATAACTTCTCTTACATCTATTATAAGTTTTTTTTTATTAAGTACACAAAAAAGACACAATATTTAATCATTAAAATCAAAATCGTAAATGATTATTTTCCAAAAAAATAAAATTACCTTATATTCAATATATTATTACAAAACAAGCTATTAATAAAACCTGAAAATCAAAATTATATTCATTTTCAAGTCTCGTGAAGGCTCTAAATCATTTCTTTTATTCAGAGTTTACGTATTGACAAATGCAAATTGAAAGCAAAATAAACTTGAATTTAAAAAATCTTTGACCGATTTATACCGATTAATAAACAAGCTTATCTTTGATTTTGACTATTTAAATAAGATATTCATCCTGATATGTATCTTATGAACTAATGATGAAACGAAGTATCATTATAAGGTACGATTACGGTACGGTATCAACATTTAAGATTAGATCATTCGATATCATTATTAATCCCTCACAAAGTCCTAAGATTATTAGTATGAACAGTGCATTGCGTTTGTTTGCTGAGACGCGGATGCCCGATTTCTTGGCCGTTAGAAGAACGCGCGTATCTTTATACTGGGAAAGGTTACGCAGCTCTGAAAAACAAATTCTTCAAGTGATTGGACAGGACTTGTGTAGTGCCATGACGCATTGGATCTCGACCCATCAAGGTCCAAATAACAAATGGTTTCAGTAGTTCTTCAGAGTACTATAGCTATTATATGTTAGCTTTAACAAAGATTTGGTAATTTTTTGCTTGCGGGTTCCAGCCTCGGAAACATAAAAGGTGATCTTCTTCTCTCAAAAGTGGTCACTGGAAGTAAAACATTGATAAAATCTAACATAAGTAGGTACCAAGTAAAAAAAACAAACTTGTGTATATGAAATATAGAATTGTAGGAAATCCACGAGTATATTTAGTAAATAACAAGTCCAGTTAGTTCACTGATCATCTAAAGAGCTAACGAAGCTATTCTATTGGACTAAATGCAGATTCAATTCTGAAAAAAATAATTTTATTTTTATTTATTACGATAACCAACAAGACTTAAATTATTAATACTATAAAATACTCTACAAACTATTTAATGAAATGCAGTCGTAATTATAGGTTACTACGACATGTAATAGGGATGTGTACATTATTTAAAAATATTGTTTTTCAAAATAAAAGATATATATAATACAATATTGTAAAGTTAATTATTTCTTTTAAGTTTAATTATATGTGTCTTCTTAGACACTCTTACTCACACAAATAGTCACAAAAATACTCTTGTATGGTATAGTAACTACATCTAAATCTTTCGATAAATAGTTGTAGCGACATATTTTGTTCAAGGTGGTATGGTGGCTCAAGTCAAAAAGTTTTATGGAAAAAGTTTATTTGATTATTTATGCAAGAAATGTTTCTGGTATTAAAAGTGTTATGTGCTACTTAGTTAATTCAATAGTCACACTTCAAGTATGAGTTGCTGAACGTTAACCGAAGGGTAGAATTCACTTACTATATCAAAATCGCTGTAGATTTCCTATAATTCATTCGTAAGTTTGTTATAACTTCTTGTCTTATTGATTTTATCTTGGATAGTATGCTACAACCTATGAATGTCAACAAATTTGGCTACTCGCAATAATATACTGAACACAGAACCGCACTCAATAAGCAACCTGCGAACATGGGGTATATTCTCTTGTATTACGAAATAATACGAAAAATTGAATAAGTAGTATCTTTTATTTTAACAAAACTTTAAATGGATCTATTTAAAACATTCATTTGTTTAGTATTATAGTAAGGAGCTATTTTTACTTAAACTTCACAGGCTTTACTATAAAACATCAACCCAGCGCCAAATAAAAATTATAAATCCGACACCAAATGAAATTATTGTACAATAAAATAAACAAAATATAAACGGTTTTATTGAACAGAAAATCAAGATTTACCATCCTGTATATGGAAATAAGCAAGTTATACATAGTTCTATGAGATATCCATATATATAACTATAAAAAAAATAAAAAAAATTAAACGCGACTTTTCGTCCCAAAAGTAAGTAACTTACAAATTAGAAAATATTGATCTTCGGCGGGAATGAAACCCGAAACTCTTGGAGCTGAAGGCAGGTTCACTGCCAACGTGCCAACTAGCCTGACAATAAGTTACAACCTTATTCAATATTTTCAAAAACAAGTTACAATATCTTAATTTACTCCTACTCCTTTCAAAATTTAAATCAAATTTATCGCACAGTCTAAGAATACCATGCTACCGTTCTTAGATGCGGGAGGAGCGCCGACATAAATTCCAAGATGAAACTGAGCCAGCTGTTGCCTTGTTTTGGGGAAATAAATACGGATTAGACGCAGCACACTGAAGGAAAATAAACACTGAGCATTTGAATTATGGATTGCATATTTTTACTCTTATAATTTTACAAGAAACTTTTTCTCCGATCTTTACAATTCAGCTAATCTGCCGCTCATAAATGATTATCTAATTTTCAGACATGATTTTTTGTTTTATTACGTTTGAGTCTATTATAAAACATAACAAACCGAATAAGTTGTAAACTAATCACTATTCTCCAAAATATCTATCATATAATACGTCTATTTCAAGTTTCTATTACAGATAATTATTATAAATTTTTCACGGTCTCCCATATATCCCTTAAAGAACATTTTACTTCATTTCATTCCAATGTCATATAATTATTATTAAATAAGTAAGGAAGTATTTTGTTATAATATATTGTTTTTACATTTCTTTTTATGTAATGAAGCTTGTAAAAATTTGGTTTATTTTACCTCTCCATTCCAATGAAACCTATTTTATATTTTAATAAGCACCCCAACAATATTACTTAAAGTAATAAGAATAAAGTGTTAATTTTATCAATTAGACGTTCAAGTAGGCGAGTCGCAGAAGCGGCAATAAATCTAGTTGTAGCGCACTCTAGCACTAGGTACTTTCAAGTTTATATTTATTTCCTTGCTCACTAAGTTTATTGTCTTGAATTAAAAAATCTTTAATACACGCTTAAAAGAAGATAGATGCAATCTAAATTTTTGTTCTATGTCATTATCATCCGCTTGAAGCATTTTTAGGCAAATCTTCATTTACAAAATTTTATAATAGTATTCGTAAAACGCATAAAACAGACTTAAAATTCACGCACCTCATATTTCCATATAATATTGTTTATATACATATATATATATATATATATATATATATATATATATATATATATATAAAAGAGATGGTAGAATTGTGCAAAGTATGACATGCATATAAAAGGAGTAGCGCCATAGTTAACGAATGATAGGAGAGAATGGAAGAGAAAAACATGTTGTGCCGACCCCACTTAGAGTGGGATAAGGGTAGGAGAGAGAAGAGATTGGTTTTATATAAAACAAAATTCCTTAGGGAAAGCAAATCATACACGATACAGTACTGATTCCGGATTTTGATAATTCTATAAAAGACAACTTACAATCTGAAGTTCTCGTGTTTGTGGCTGACAATGGGCCTTATAAAATGCACAAAGTTCCTCAAGGATTAAGGGAGCGAGATATGCTTGGAATATACTCGTATTATAACTATATCGTATAATGGTTTTGAAACCAGCGCGTAGAGTTCGCTAGACCGATGGACGTATGGGTCCTAAGATTTTGGAATAATGTAAGTTTTGGGATCCACGGCCCTATCGTACAGTCTGATCTTAGGCCCGTGGTCAGCCTTCGACGTTTAAACAATAAGAAAGAAATGTATGTTAGACTCTTGGGGATTTCTTTGGATTCTTGAGGAGTCTAATTGGATTGCTTATTTAATCGTAAGCTCAGATGCTCTTACATCATTCTCCTGCCCTTATTCCACTCTAAGTGGGGTCGGGAAAACATGTTACAAACATATTGGTTGTCACATGACTTGGCTACATATTTTACGACCGGTCGCCTGCCAACTGGTCAACTTACCTCAGTGGCCTTTTGCGACACCTCGGTAAGAAATGAGGGTGGTCTATTCTACGCAGCCGGATACCACACGGTACTTACCTTAGTCGCCTCTTACGACACCTCGGTAAAAAGGAGGGTGGTCTATTCTATTCTGCCGGATACCACACGGAACTTTTGATACTTTTGTACCTGTTAAATGATATATTGCACATTGTACGTAATATTTGATATGATTAGATTGATTGTTAGTTATAATTCTATCTTTATTTTCTTTGAAATTATTGTACTGAAGTATGTTTCTATCCGTCAATACAAGTTATAAAAAACGATGCCAAGTTTCGACGTCAATTTTTATTTATACAGACACATTGATAAAGTTAAGGAATAGTAAACACAAGGTCTAGGTAAGATTTATTAGTATTCAGTATTGTAAGTCAATTTAAAACGCTGTACCCCTTCTACACCTTGGATGCATATTAAATAAGACCGTCTTGAATCTACAAACTAAAACTAAAGTTGCTAGATGAGCCCTTTTTTTCTTATGGCCGTTATTTTTATTGAATTTCATCGAGTGCTAAAATCATAAAAGGTTAAATTAGGTTTCAATTAACTTATAATCAAAAACGTCTTTCGTCGCGTCTATCTGTCTGTTCTGTGTGTCTGTCTGTTGCGATAAACTTCAAAATTACTGCACGGATCTTCATGCAGTGTTCACGGATAGGCAGAGTGATTCACAAGAAAGGATTTAGTGTATAAGTTGTTTTGTCTTATTCAAACTAGTGGAAATATGACGATAATTATGGAAAATTTAGGAAAAAATTCAAGACAACAACGCATGCCCGGATCTGATAGTACCTATAATACGGATTGGAGGGCAACACCCTTATTTTAATATTTTAATATTCAATTTAATGAAATAAACACATTTGAACTAAAACTAATAACAAATTTAAACACTCTTTCTTTCTCCTACCCTTATCCCACTCTAAGTGGGGTAGTTACAACATGTTTTTCTCTTCCATTCTCTTCTATCATTCGCCAACTCTGGCGCTACTCCTTTTATATGCATGTCATACTTCACACAGTCCAACCATCTCTTTTTAGGCCTTCCTCTAGTCCCATATCCATCCACATTCATACTAAACACTCGTTTGATCACATAATTTTCATCCCTCCTCATTACATGTCCATACCATCCCAATCTTGCACCTCTCATCTTTTCTATAATGGGCGCAACTTTCAGACTTCCCCTTATATACTCATTTCTTATTTTATCAAGTCTTGTCACACCACACATCCACCTTAACATCCTCATCTCATTTGCATGTACTCTTCTTTCATCCATCTTTTTCATTGCCCAACATTCTGATCCATACATTACGACAGGTCTTATGACCGATGTATAAATTTTTCCCTTTAGTTTAGGGGGCATTCGGGGGTCACATATTGTGCCTGAGACCTGTCGCCACTTCATCCATCCTGCATACATTATATTCCTCACATCGCGATCAATTTCACCGTTCTTTTGGAAAAGCGAACCAAGGTACCGGAAGTCGGAGGAGACTGGCAAAACAACACCATTTAAGGTTATTGGAGAAAAATTGGAGAGACCACTGAAATCACACTGCATGTGTTCAGTTTTGGTCAGGTTGATCTTTAAACCAAAACTCTCCAATTTCTCTTGCCATTCTACAAATCTGCTCTGGACCTCAGCTGCATTTTCACCGATTTTCACGATATCGTCGGCAAATATCATACACCAAGGAGCCTCCTCTTGAAAATCAGCAGTAAGTGCATCCATCAATAAGAGAAATAAAAAGGGACTTAAAGCCGATCCCTGGTGTAAGCCTACAGACACATCGAAATTGTCAGTTACTCCGGCTTCAGACCGGACATGAGTACTAGCTCTGGCATACATGGAATATACAATCCGTACATACTTCCCAGGCAGGCTCTTTTCTTTCAAAATCCACCACAGAACTTCACGGGGAACACGATTGTACGCTTTTTCTAGGTCAATAAAAACCATGTGCAGGTCCTTACGCGCATGTCGATATTTCTCACATAGCTGGCGTAAGGCGAAAATAGCGTCCGTCGTGCTCCGCCCTGGCATAAAACCAAACTGGTTCTGCGTTATCGTACACTCTTCTCTCATTCTTCGCTCTATCACTTTTTCCCAAATTTTCATACTGTGTGACATGAGCTTTATCCCTCGGTAGTTGTTACATTCTTGCACATCCCCCTTATTCTTGAAAATGGGTACCAGCGTACTGGTTGACCACTCTTCTGGGATTGCTTCTTCATGTAACAACTTGTTAAAGAATAAAGTCAGCCACTTCCATCCATCCTCTTTTAAGCACTTCCACGCTTCAGCCGGTATGCCATCCGGCCCAATCGCTCTCCCACTTTTCATACCCTGCACTGCTATTCTAACTTCATCTTCATTCACTTCTCTCACTATACCTAAATTAATAGGTAAATTTTCTAACTTTCTGCTCCAATCGTTCTCTTCATTCATTAATTTTTTAAAATAATCCTTCCAACGTCCTTTTATATCTTCATCATTTGTCAAAATCTTTCCTTGGTCATCTTTTATACATTTTACATGCATAATATCCTTTTTATTCTTCTTTCTGATGTTCACTATCCGATATAGAGCTTTTTGTCCTTGAGGGGTTTCCAGAGTACTGTATAATTTACTCTGTACTTTGCCTTTCGCGATAGCGACTGCTTTCTTTCCTATCTTCTTTTTCTCAACATACACCTTTCTCTTAACCTCTCTCAATTCATTATCATTTACATCTACACTAGTCCAATCTCTAAATGCATCCTTCTTTTCTTTCAAAGCCTGTTTTACATCGTCATTCCACCACCACGCATCTCTATCTATCTTACCTTTCCCTTTAGTCTCACCAAGGACGTCTTTTGCGGTACTCTTCAAACATAAAGCTATTTCATTCCAACATTCGTCTATCGACTTTTCATGCATTTTATCCTTCATATCTATCATTTTATCTACAACTCTGCTTTTAAATTCTCTTCCATATTCCTCTTTCTCAAGCATATACCACTTAATCCTGGGTGGAGGCTTTGGCTTGTATTTTTCTACTTTTACTGAAAGTTTAACCTCCAGTAAAAGTAACCTGTGTTGGGTCACTAATGGTTCACCAGGAATGACTTTACAGTCCTTAGCCCCCAACAAATTACTCCTCCTCAGAAGGAAGTAATCAATCTGGGTGATGTGACTGCCGCTTTTGTAGGTTACCAGGTGTTGATCATTTTCTTTGGAAAAATGTATTGGCTATTGCCAGATCGAAGGCACAAGCAGCTTCCATTAGTGTTTCGCCCTCAAGGTTACGTGTACCAAACCCCCAACCCCCATGCGCTCTCTCATACCCTCCATTCAGTCTACCTACATGCCCATTAAAATCACCTCCAACAAAAACCTCCTCACTCTGAGGGATATCCATCATCATCAAATCAAAATCCTTCCAAAACTTCTCTTTCACTACATCATCACAACCAGCCTGCGGCGCATATACGCTGACAATATTTATCATTAAGTCAACTTTCATTATTTTAACCACTATCATTCGATCATTTACTCTCTTAACATCCATCACACATTTTTTCAACTCTTTATCCAACACTACACCCACGCCATTTTTCTTTCCATCACTTCCACTATAATAAAATTTATAACCCGCGCCAATTTCCCTTGCTTTCGTTCCCTTCCACTTCGTCTCTTGCAAACACGCAACATTTATTCGCCTCCTTTCTAATATATCAGCTAACTCTCTTCCTCTTCCATTCATCGTACCTACATTCCAACTAGCCATCCTCATTCGTACATCTCTTTGGACTCGCGTCTTACGTCGCACTCGTCCTTGATGCGACAACCCTTGTCCATTTCTCACAGGCGCCAGGTGCTGCGCCTGCGCGTCGCCTCTGGGAAACGCACTAACATTTTCACTATCATCTTTTATCTCAGTAACCATGTTGTATTTGGATTTGGCAAGTATTTTATGACCGGCCGCCTGCCTGACGTCAACCCTCCTCGGGAATTATTGAGGCCTACTTTGCCCGGTAGGCCAGCGGTGGACGTTGAGGTAATACCGTCCAATTTACCTTAGTCGCCTCTTACGACACCTCGGCAAGAAAGTGAGGGGTGGTCCATTCTACTCTGCCGGATACCACACGGCATTTTGGAAGGGAGAAGTTGGGGATGGGACAATATGGGGCAGGATACAAGAAAGTTATTAAAGGGATTGGGATTTGAGGGATACTACTACCTGGAAGGTAAGGGAAAGGCAGTAGTAGCTCGGGAGGCCGGGTTCGCATACCCGTGCACCTCTAGGATTGGAGGTACACCTGTCCTTTAATAACAAATTTAAACACGTGTCACAATATTACGATATAATTAGATTGATGGTGATAAGTATTGTAAATATTTTTAATTACCACCTTAGCGCCTTTGCTGCGTGCAGTGAGAGTTTGAACTTCATCTGGTTATCGCCTTCTAATCAAATGTATAAAATATTATTGTTCAAAATACTTTTTAAAAAATAATTTGCGATTTCTAATCATAAACTCTATTATTTGTTTCAAATATTAATATTATGAGCATATTCTTTTTAAATTATATTATATCAATAAAATATCCACGTAGAATTGTTAGTACATCCAGTACATTTATATTCTAGTTTAAGTCGGACATCTTGCATAGGGAATTAGCTAAGGAATTGCTTGTGCGGTACGAATAATAGACTTGAATCTCGGATAAACAGGTACGATTCCAATTTGAAGCGAGAGTAAAATTACTGAACACAAATCCAAATCACTATAAAATACCAGTGATGCGCGTTTACTTTCTTTGATTTAATATTATTAGTATTGTAGCTTTTATCAGCAGCGAAAGTTAAAAAAAAATTAATTTTCTTTTAAAAAAAAATTAAAATTTATGTTTTGAAATAGGAATACCCTTTTCAATTTTTATATTAAAATCTCAAATACTTTGTAAAGCTTGACAGATAGTTAACAAATAATTAAACGAAATAATAAACAAAATCATCATCATTCTCCTGCCCTTATCTCACTAAGTGGAGTCGGCACAACATGTACATGTTGTCACATGATTTGGCTGCGTATTTTACGACCGGCCGCCTGCCTAACGTCAACTTACCTTAGTAGCCTTTTACGACACCTCGGTAAGAAATGAGGGTGATCTATTCTATGCAGCTGGATACCACACGGCACATACCTCAGTCGCCTTACGACACCTCGGTATGAAAGGAGGGTAGTCTATTCTATGCTGGATACCACACGGCGAATAAGCAAAATCATAGATGTCGTAATGTCATAGATGTCATTATAAGATGTCGAATAATCCTGCCTTGTCCAATTCACTTTACTTACGTTGTCATATCTAAAAGGTTGTCACTTCTCCAGTCTTAGATATATAAGTTGACTTCACTGACAATGTTAGGTAGTTGCCAGCAATTTGCGGCTTCTAACTCGATGGACGGCGCTTCCCTTGACAAAGTGCATTTAACTTTGCGGCTGCTCGGTATAACCTAACATTGTGCAGTAAGTTACAAGTAGATTCACTATTGGACGCAACCATAAATTTTGTATCAAAATATTACAGGTTCCTATGAATATTTCATACATATGATTGTTTATATATTTGTATAAAGTACGAAACTAAGTATTACTATTCTCAACGTGTATAATATAACTAGCTCAATCCGCGGATTCACCCACTCGAAAATCAGTGTGTTTGTGATACAGTTTTTCCCGTGTAAATCCAAAACCCGTAGGAATTTTAGGATAAAAAGTAACCTATTCATTGCTTCACAACCTCTCTGTGAAAGTTGTTAACGCCGAAATTTGTTAAGCCGTTCTGGATAATGCACTAGCTTTTAATAAAAAAATTACAAAAAACGGTTTAGTAGATTTTGAAAGAGTCAATCACAAACAAACAAACGGCCTTTGCCGACTTTGCTTTATAATGTGTATAGATGTATGTACCAATACACTATACAAATATTAATAAGTGACACAAAAAAATCTGCTTATTACTGTGATCAAGTCAGAACAAACTTTTACCAATGTCCACTAAACCTTCACGAAATAGTGTTTTCCTAAACTTTCATCACGCCCTGGAGAAATAAGTCAACTCGTAGTTTCGAAGTAACGAAATGACTACGTGTATTTATTGGTAGTTAATCCAATCAATTTTTTGGATTTACCCATTACTAGAGAGTATAATAAATAACAGCCGGTTTTTTTTCTGTACGCATCATGTCAAAACCTCAAACCATCATGTAAAGACCCTTATTTTTTAATTTTATTGGAAGAGGAGAATCTAACTTTACATTTATTTATAAGTTCACGATGCCAACAAAGTCATGAGTAGCTTTACCCATGATTTTGTAATAAAATCGTCTAAGCTTCTTTATTTTTCATATAAAATTCTTTCTCAAGACCTTTGCGTGGTCGTAGTATATTAATAGATAATATTTAGCTACTTTTTTTTGAACTAAACGATATTTCATGAATTTCTTCGTTTTAAAATAAACTAATGCTAGTTTAGCAGAATCGACGTCGTTTTTGCATATATTTTTGATTAATTTTTGTATATTCCATTACCTTTCTGTTAAGTTGTAAATATCTTCATAATCTCTTAGGTAAATAGTATTCCACCATTGCTTTTGTAGACAACGTTCTCAGTAAAAATATTTTATCTAAAATTAACAATCAAATTAAGAACAACCGTTCCAACACAAAAGCGTTGTGCTTTTAGTAATATTACGTTATCTGAGAAAGTTACAGTTAGCGAACGCAAGTAAATTGCATAATTTCTAAATTACTAGCGCTGTAATAACATTTCGTAGCGACACATGGGTAGAATATCTAAACATAAGTCGGTTATTACCTGCGTGATAACTGTTATTTTGGTAGCAGATGCTCTTTATGTTTAGACAGCGTTGTGTTCAAAGACTTGTGTATAAACAGTATGTATTATTAGAATGTACGTTATTGAAGAAATATAATATAACTCTCGATAGAGGTTCACGATTTCGGATCCAGGCCACGCATCAGTGAGGATATCTATTAAGACTTACGTGTCTAATTTATATTTTAATTTTATCACTTGCTTATCGGTGCAGAAAATATTGACGACGAAACCTGCATGTTTCAAAAGAATTCCGGGGATATGTGTAACCTACCAAACTTCTTCGGAGCAACGTCCACCACGTTATCTTAAAGTCCCTTTTCTCCAAAAGGACAGAGAAGAAATTTTTCCCATTCTTTTGTTTTTCCATTAATAAAATACGTTTTTGTACTATGATAAACTAATACCATATGTTTTGGTTATACAATATATTCTATTATTATTTATTTAAATGTAAGTATCGTATCCAAGGAAGGTTCCATGATTCATATACATGAGAATTAATTAACACGCCCGCATTCCATGTCGTCCCGCACATCGTATTTACTTTTCTTTGAAGAGTTGAACTGAACTATTTGTCATTCGGGAACGGTTGAACGATTTTAAATTTTACTTTACTGGTATTTTGGTTTTGGTTATTTAGGAAATTTTAATGTGAACCTATTCTCCAATCTATTGTAATAATGAAAGCTATGGCTTTTTCTCTTGCAAAGGTACAAATATTAAGGCATATCAGATTTAATTATTGTTTGGGTTTTCCCATATAATGCAATTGAACATTTTGAAATCAACACAGGCTATAAATAACTCTATGAAAAAATATATTTATTTACAACAAAAATGTACAAGTTACGTCTATCTTAAATTACTTACACGTACTATTCAAATCATGCATGCCTACGTGGAATGGTCCCAAGAATGCTGGCTGGCTTCTAGCTAAGTTATGAATATATGGATAATAACTTCATTAGTTTTGAATTCGAATGCAATAGAGCATAGAAGATAGAGCTTAGACGAATAATTTATTTTGTCTTCCAGTGAGTTAGGGTAGACTGGGAGTTAGAGTGACATGAAGTGTGACTAGTCTCTTCAACGGCAGATTTGTGGGTAACCGAAATCGCTGTAAAACCGAATACTGCCAATGCAGAAAAATGGTGATGTGTGTATCTTATCGATAGTGATTTCAACTTCAGAGAGCTCTATTTAGTATTTACGTGGTTTCTTCTTCTGGGAGAAGCGTCTATGCATGTCCTCAAAGCCTAGTATCTCTAAAGTCTCTCAGCGGGTGATAGAACCTATCTATGTTCGAAGTATCTCTACGTGATCAAATCGGAAATGAAGAGATCCTAGATAGCTCAAGAGATAGCTCAGCATGTCGCGAAGCTCAAGTGGTGATAGGCGGGACAAATAGTGTGGAGAATCGATGGGAGTTGGGTTCTTAAGGTGTTGGAATGGCCATCTCGTACTGGAAAACGCACTGTCAGAGGAACCCCTACGAGGCGGACTGGCGACCTCAAAAAGTTGCGAGGAGCCAATGGATCCAAACGGCACAAGAACGTGTAGTACAGAGATCTCGTAAAGTAGAGGATCTATTGTAAGTGCCACTGTTTACAATCATCCAAAAAATTCTAGGATTCTAGGATCTTCTTGGCCAAGATTATTCCACTCTTTTAGGCGTAAATAGTGCGACCTAAGAAGCGCGTCGATTATGAATATTATTATTATTATATTTAATATAAATTTATTCTTTAAGGATTTAAGGTAATTCATTGTCTGTAATTTTATTTTTGTCCCATAACAAGTTCACAGTTCAACAAAAGTTCACTGATCCGTTACGTAGGAGTTTCAAATTTGATTAGCTGTGTAAACTACGAACGAGCATTCTGACAACCCTTTTTAACATGATCAAAGGTGAAAGTTCAGGAGCAGATGAGCTAAGTGAAAAGTTACATTATGGCAATTAAGACGTTAATCATACTTTAAGTCTAGTTTTAATCGTTCTATTATGATCAATGCTTTTGATAGGGAGAAAATAAAACGATTCGAGCAAAGAACGATTTAACGATGTAATTAAGTTTAATTAATGTAAAATTTAGGTTTATGTGAATTTTTATAGGTTTTTTCGCCGCATACAGAAGTGAGTACAGTACTCAGAGTTTTTATTTAACACTTAAAGATAACTGACTTCATCCAGTTGGTCAGTCGGTTCGTAGGTAGTATGAAACCTAAACTTAAAAGGCAAAACATTTACAATTCAACCCTTAGGAACTTACCTTCATACATTATCCTTAGAAACAATGTACTTTCCAAGCGTATGTATCGACTTATATATTTTTGCTTTTAGAAAGTGAAGTAATTTTGCCTTCACCCAGGGAAAATTAGGTCACGGTAAATTTTCGATCAACGTATTTCCCTTTCATACGATCAGCGCAAGAATCTGTTAAATTATGTACAGAAAACTTTATTACAGCTACAAAATTAAAACATTTTTTAAAATAAATCAATAAGAATTATTCATAAGAATCCTGAAAGCTTCATATAACATTGCGAAGTTTCAAAAACCTTCTATGAAATTTACTAAAGTAGTTGTTCTCTTTATTTTAATTTTATGTATACCGTACCAGGGGAATTGCCAGAATAAAATTAAAGTAATAAATTAATCCCTTTCTTACTATCTTAAGCTTAATTATACGATTTTAAAGTATTAATAAGAATAGTTCTGATCATAGCATCAAGTATAGAGTATATTCTATGTATAGAAGATATATTACATGTATAGAAAGAGAAAAATTCTTTATTGCACTCACAAATATAACGTACAACTAAAACACGATAAGATTTGCAAGGGTGGTCTTATTGCTAAAACCAATTCCTTTCGAAGTACCTTAGCAGAAAAAATCCTGATATAAACTTAGTAGTGTATATATATTCATGTTAAATTGGTAAATATATATACACTATATATATTTACCAATCGAAATACAATATATTCAAATATAGTACACATTCGTATAAAATAAAAATATGCTCTAGTTTTTTGTAAATACGGGTTACCTGGTCGTAATTCTCAAGCTGTGCAAATATTTCGCGCTAGGTCAGGGTATGTGGACACAGCACTCGACTTCTTCCGTTGGATATCCACAATGTTCACGATGTGGATTGTCGAGTATCTGATGATATTGACTAGCTTCATACATCGGTGTGTGGTTTTACTTTAATCCTAATATTAAATATAAATTACCTATACGTCCGATTTTGGGCTTAACGTGTTGTCATATATATTAATTACACTTAGACAGTTATGCCAAATTGTTCATATTTATTATTATTACAGTTTACATAATCTTTTTTTCGTATCATTCATGCATATTTTCATTTAACTATCGTTTTCGTTTAGTGAAAATTAATACAATTCAATTTAATTCAATTCGAATAGAATAACAATTCAACCTCTATAATCAAAAGTTTCCAAAAGTTAAACAACTATTCTTTCTAATAAGTAGCACTAGTATAGCAAATACGCCACAGTTAATGTCATACGAATAGGTTATTGCAATTGATAGTTTTGCTATCAGGAACCAATATATATAGATAGCTCAAGTTATTAGCTTTTATAGTAAATTAATTTATCCCTCTCTATGAATGTTTGTCCATCTCTCTGCTATACTTAAACCTATACTTGACATAAGATTATAGATAAGTAAGATTTTTATTTCCTTATGAGCAATGCATGTGGTGCTTACAACAGATGAATGGAGAGCGCAATGGTGGAATGAAGAGTACCTTTTGTTTATAGAGGTCTCATTTTCATAGCAAGAACTGAGATCCGGTGGGCACTGAGTTGTTGCTGGCGGGAGCTTCTGATGTGCTACCAAGTATATCATTTAGATTCTGCCAATTCAAGTCCAACACACATTTTCTCTCCCCCTATATGGTCTAAGCTATCACAACAGTTTTCCTGATATAAGACAATCTCTAGGATGGATAGGAAAACTTATGAAAATATTATTTAAGAGTTATTAAAATTATATACGCTATCTAGTATATTATAAAAAATATTTTTCTATCATTTCATTTTTCGTATTTTTAAAATAGTCAGATTTTCAAATACATCTACAACTTTATCGTTTTTAACAACCTTTATCGTTAAAGGTATTTACAACGCAACTAATTATAATAAAAAGATCACACGTCTAATTGATATTATTATATATTTAAACTACTCTAAAAAAAATTTGTAAGGCTATCAAAACTTAACTATTTACTATCACATTGCAATACTTTAAAGCGAATCTACGTAGCTCCGTTTAATTGTCCATTAGTCAACGAAACGACCAATTACGCGTCCATTAGTGTGAAAACATTCGGGATTATAAAATATTTCCGAACGCTTAACCGGAAACGTACGTTTTTAAACACAATGCTTTTTTACCTTAGATAGTGTTATAAACAGATTAGATCCAAATTAAAAAAAAACCATTTCAATATTATATTGATTTAAAATGATGTAAATAATCATTGTCTTCAAATGCATTTTCATTGGATTCATATTATTATTTGTTTTGGTTATTTTTTTTTTATTATGTATTTTGAAGATTAGATTGTTAAATTTTTTTCGCAATTAATAAAATCTTTATTCAGGAATCATTTAAACCTATTCGCGAGGTAATATTTTTAGTTGTCTACTTTATGGTTAAAATGTTGTCTTATAAACACCTGTCATTTTGGTTTTCTTATTATGTATCAACTAGAGTTTTTATATGAAATAAATTTTAAGTATTTAATTTACTAATAAGAATGACTGAATCATATAAAATATATATCAAGATAATGAAAGTTTTACAGCTTTGGACAATTACTTATTCGCGTTTGAAAAATTTAATTTACTTGATTTGACTGGAGTTTTTCATTAATTATTTTACTTTGCTTTTCTTTAAGTAATATCTTTTTTTTAATCGGAATTTGAATGGCATGTACCCAATGTTACGTCGTATGTTCACTGCTAGGCGTGAAACTCTCTAATAGCAATTTGGACGGTAAATAGGACGGCGCTTGGAACCTACTTTGCAAGAATTCCAATAATGAAATAAGAAGAACCTCCTAAGTTACTTTCTAAGATGTACATGACATCGCATGCTGCTACATGTATCTTTTTTGAATGCTCACGATAAAGACACCGAGCCTATTTCATAGTGAATTGCATTTGCATTGCATTACGCATATTAGTACATAATAACAAATTTCAAGTCTAACAAGAATTATTCAGGGATAATACTATTATCTTAATTTAGAAGTCCTGATATTTTTCATTTGTCTTGCTTAACCGTTATTATAGAACGGCAGAAATCACTTTTTTTATATAACTTTACTTTACAGAACACATTCTCACGAATAATATATCACAGATCTTAAGTAATTTACACAAATTATATTTTTCAATATATTTTTTACAGTTCTCCACTTTGGTTTACCAAAGAAACTAATTCAGAAACGTGTTTAAACAATATGATCTTAAAACAACAGTATAACATGCATCAATTTAAGGCAAATAGTATACGTATAGTCTGCCATGAGAACGGAGCAAGTTGCAAAAACATTTTGTCGATGGCGCCATGTTGTTTCTAACTCCCCTCGACCATTTGTTTTGGCCGTGCATGCAGTTTGACATTGTTTTCATCGCGTTTCTTGCTATGTAGAACAACATAATTTAAATAAGTTGCATTAATTCGGGTGTAATTAATTCATGTAGATGATTATTATACTTAGGCCAGTTGCTTTTTCATATGGGGCGATATATGTTTCATGATAAAAAATATTGCCAAGATAGAGTTAGCATGAACAGCTTTAACAACATCACGTGGTGATGTTGTTAAAGCATCTAGATTATAGAAGTAGTCCTAAGGATGTCTCCTATGAGGCAGCTTTTAGGCCAATGTATGTGTACTGATAGGTACAATTGCACAAAATGTTAATAGAATTAGGCGTTACTTTGCGGAGATCCATAATACAAAAGTAATAATAAAATTATTTTGTTATAATCCGCGATACGGTAAATATATTTTTTTTTGCGATTTGGTCGTGGAGTCTATCTCCTGATGATGCTTCGGTTGCGGGGCGAAACGATTGTTGAGTTTGTGTTAGTGAACGTATATAGTGCTTGTGTATTGTGGTGGAAGTGGTGGAGGTTTGTGCATGTGCTTTTACGAATCCTGCACGTATCGGGTATGAAAATACGGATAGTCCACTATACATTTTATACTATATATATTTTCTATTCACTGTATCGCGGATTATAGCAAAATAATTTTATTATTACTTTTGCACAATATGTATTTATGTACTATATATCCGATAATCGGATGATAAGTGAGAATGATTGTTATAAGCTTGTTCTAATATTCTGGCTATCTCCAAATAAAACTTAACAAAAACAACCCCAACACAGCATATTACGTAGCCAAAAATTGAAAAAAAAACCCCTTTCTTCAACTTTCCCAACTTAAGCATGTATAGGTGATCTATTATGTGTTTGTAAAATCGCTTAGGGACGCATTAACCCCAAAAGCAGTCTAAGGTACATTATATCCACTAATTCACCGTTCACGTCTTTATTCTACATCTACATACATACCTACCGAACTATGTGTCGAAGAATCGAATTTAAAACGTAAATTATCTTGTTTATTCAAGTCATTGGTAGCAATTATTTAATTTAAGTACTTAAATACCGCGACAAATATTTGTCAGTTTAATGCATATGTATTGAATATACCGTAAAATATTAGATATTTATACAAAATCTGCTTAAGATAATGGCAACACTAAAGTACTAAATAACTTTGTATATGCCGGAGATTTCGCAACTTCTCACTTTGCGTAACATGTCAACATTACTGTTAAAGTTCCGAGTTATATACGGTCATTCGCAGCTTTACTACCTAAGTTTTATCCCCCTCGTAATATATTTAGGTCACCGCAGGGATTGTGTTGTATTCGAAATAATCTCTATACTGACTGATTAAAGACACAGGTATACACAACTCACGTATAATGAATAATAACCACAACTTTAATGAGTGCTTGGTGTGTTTTTATTTTGTGTTTTCGATGTACGAGTTATAGTTTTTATTAAATGTTAACGAATCTTTTCTGAGGGCATAGGATTTTCCAATTGCTCATATCACCTGCCCGCAATTTACCCTGCCTACAGCTAGGTTTGTCATCTACATAACCAATCTTTTGTCTACTATCAATATCTCAATGCATTATATGGTTTAGGTACATACTAAAAACCACCATGATCCTCTTGCCCTTATCCCACTCTAAGTGGGGTCGGCATAACATGTTAAAAACATGTTGTCACATGATTAGGCTACGTATTTTACGACCGGCCGCCGGTCTGACTTCAACTTACCTTAGTCGTATTTTACGACCCCTCGGTAAAAAAGAGGGTGTTCTTTTCTACTCAACCAGATACCACACGGTGGGTCAACTTACTTTAGTCGCCTGTTACGATACCTCGGTAAGAAATGTGGGTGGTCTATTCTACTCAGTCGGATACCACACGGATACATACTAAAAACCATTTACATAATATTTAGGCACACAGCACTTATGTACAAATTTAAAAATATATGAACAATACCAATGAACAAGTAGCATTTCGCCAACAAAATACGTAAGTCTTACACAAAAATAGTATGAAGATGGTTGCAATATTAATCGTGTTTCACATGCAATAATTATCCTTTGAAGTGGCGATAGGCGAGGTGCAAACATAACAAGGTTATGTCGGCCATATTGCTTGTCGTGTCAGCTGAAGAATTATCTAGAACTCGCAGGAACTAAGGCAAATGCTGTATACAATAAGATCGGGTTACTTTAAAAAAAAAACAAAAGCTGCGATAGCCTAGCGGTAACACAGTGCGAGTCTCTAGAGACGATCATGGGTTCAAACCCAGGCAGGCACCAATGAGTTTTTCAATTATAACTTATGTGTCTAATTGATAATTTCATAGGATTTATCACACGCTTTTCGGAAAACATCGCGAGGAAACCGGCATATCTCTAGAGAATTCTAGGGATATGTGTAACCTACCAATCTGCATTGAAGCAGCGTGGGTCTTAGCTCTAATCCTTCTCCTTAAAAACGGAGAAAAGAGGCCTTAGCCCAGCAGTGGGCATAGTAACAGGTCGTTACTTTACTTTTTTTACTTTCAAAACCTTAAAAAATAATTTAAATATAAAATCATTAAAAGACCTTAAAGAATATTTAATAAATCTATCCACAGAAAGCGGAAAAACGGCTCAGGCTCCCAGTAGTACCTCTTAGATAATTCATTTTAGAAGAGTGGATATAAGACGTTCTTCTCGAAAAGAAATAGATGTTTTGTCGTTGTCACAGAGTTTTTAATCTATCGTTGAATGTGCGAATTACGTTCTATAAACTTATAATTTGTTTAAAGTTTCATTGATATATTGTCTTATACTTTATTAACTATAACACAATCAAAGATTAAGAAAAATCCTCACGAAACGTTTAGCTGTTAAAGCGTTAGACGGGTACAATTTTATTAAATTTAATTTCTCTAATCCTAACCGCTTAAAACCTACCGAATTATAAAAATTTTGACAAAAAAAGCGTTAGTAGAAATGAAATGAATCAACGTATTTACCGTTCGCTTAAACAATACGTATAATAGAGTGACGAGATTTGAAACGTGCACTTTGGTGAACAATTTCGTCTCGCCTTTCAGCTGTAGTGGCTGGTGCTCGACGCGAGCTCCACGATGATAGGGCACAATCCCTCCATGACCGCGACCGTCAGCTATTTTTTATTCTCTTTGTCATGTTTTCACACCTAATACAGGAGAGAAAATGTACAGAAGTTTTTAAATAACTGCTTGATGGTTCACTGCGGGCGTTGTAACGATGCAAATTTTGACAGTTATCAATCAATTAGTGTTAATCTAATTTGACTTGGACTCACAGAAGTTTATCTCCTAATAGCATTGTCGATCTTGTTGTAGTGAGTCCTAATAATATTGAAGTTTAAAGTTATTCGAAAGTGGTTTTAGACGTTATTAGGAATAGGCCTTTTCCCTAGTCCATACTATTGCCCCAAATGAAAAATCCTTTGTTCATGAGTGGAATCCGAATCTGAAACTTCTTAATTTTAAATTGTAATTCTTATTTTGTAATCTCCAACAAGGTATTTTCCAGTCTGAGTTGAAGAAATCGCTATCACTTATCGTCAGTATTACACGCAATACCAATCCGCATTGGAGCAGCGTGGTAGGTCTTAGCTCCAACCCCTCTCTCCAGAAACGGAGAGAGAAGACCTTAAGCCCAGCAGTGGGGATATTAATGGGCCGTTAGTTTACTTTTATTGAGACGAATTGCTGAATTAATTCAATTTTATAAGACTTGTAACAGTTGTAGCCGTTTAACGATGGTAACTTTTGCTTACTGTATTGTCGGAAGCTATTGACATTTATTACTTATACTGTTAACCGTTTTCATATCTTCAGTTATATCATTTTAATCATTAAAAAATTAAGTTTATCGCCCTTTCTTGATTTCAAATCGAGTTTTAGAAATAAGTGGATTTAATCAAAATGATATTCTAGGATCTGTAATTATCCGTTTCGAAAGCCTGTTACAATGGTCCAGTTTTATCCAGTGCTGCAGCTAACTGCTGTAATTGCATCCGCTCTAGAGGATCTGTTAGGTACAATACGTCTAACTACATACACTAACATTTCACCAGTTCTCAGTTTCAACGTGGACTCTAATTTATACTTTTCAAGCGTAGTAGCGCAGCGTTGATAATGAATTGAGTTACATTCTTTCTCCAATTCTTACTATAAAACTTGCATTGTTCCTTTTTGATATTAACCTTTGAATACAACACAATACTTTGTCAGTAAAACAATGTACAATTTATATTTAAAACTATTCTTAATTTGGCAGTTAGTGAACCAAGACTTATATACTACACACACTTATACACTATATTTATTACGATGAATAAAAACCCGTAGTGAGATTAAAATGAAATGTAACAAATAAATAACTATAGCCTTCAGTAAACAAGAAGCACTTAAAAAAGAACTTATTTAATTCGGGATATTGATAGCTCATATAGAAAAGTCAAAAATGCCTACTATATTAAAAAAGGACACATATTGTAGCAAGTGGACAAGAGCAGACACTACAGTAGAGATCGTATGGTAAAAATCGTAAATGTACAAATGATTCCGCCGTGTGGAATCCGACTGTGTAGAATAGACTACCCTCTTTCTTACCTCGGACCGAGGTGTCGTAAAAGGCGACTAAAGTAAGAAGTGACGCCAAGCAGGCGGCGGGTCGTCAAATACCTAGCCAAAACATGTAACAACATGTTCATAACGTGTTGTGCCGATCCAAATTAGAGTGAAATTAGGGCAGGAGAATTATGATGTAAATATCAAATGATAGGAGGAGTTATATATTTCAACCTATGTCGAAGATTATAATGGGAATGAAAGTAAAGAATACGAAAATTTTCGACTCGAATGTTATGAAAAAACCAAATCTATATCAAAGTGAAGTTTTCATAAAAACCATTTTACAGTTTTGACGTAGTATGCAGAACATGAGCAAAGAGAATTTCCAAGCAAAGCCTTAAATCGTCCATCGGATGGAGCCGCAATAGCGACAGCGATACGTTTTGGCGCGGGGCGGCGTGGTCGCTTACGTGCGCCTAGCAATATTGGGCCTGTCTGACACACAGATATCAAAAATGTGATTTAGACTGAAAATTCATCATATTTAGTGTCAAGCTTCTCTCTCTGTGTGTGTTCTTAAACTATAGACGTTCACTGCTGAACATAGGCTCTTCCCATGATCTCCATAAAACACGACCCTGTGCTGCTTGGATCCAACGGCTCCCTGCAAACTTTTTGAGGTCGTCAGTCCATCGCGTGGGGGGTCGCTATTCCAACACCTTAAGCGTCATTTATTGTTATTATTATATTATATAAACGTACGGGTCACATTGCGATGAGATCGAGTTACCTTTGTATAAGGTTAGACGTAAGGTCTAATTTTTGCCTTTCGCTTTATTTCATAACACTGAGAAAATCAAATTTAAACACATTATACACCCAGAAGAAATCCATATTAGAGACGAAAGCACTGATTACATTTAATTAGCCTATTTATTATTTTTACTAAACTAACCAAATTAAAAATATATATTTATGTACTTTTTCTTTTAATGACTTCGAATGAAATAATATATTTTGATGCTTTAAAATACAAAATTAATCCTCCTGCCCTAATCCCACTCTAACTGGGACCGGCACAACATGTTACTAACATCGTGTCATGTGATTTGGCTACGTATTTTACGACCGGCCGCCTGCCTGACGTCAACTTAGCACAGTCGTATTTTACAACCCCTCGGTAAGAAAGATGGTGGTCTATTCTACTTGGTCGGATACCACACGGCGGTTAAAATCGTCGTCGTCGTCAGCCGATGGACGTCCACTGCTGGACATAGGCCTCTTCATGGGATCGCCACACCACACGATCTTGCGCCGCCTGGATCCAGTGGCTCCCTGCGACCTTTTTGAGGTCGTCTGTCCACCTCGTAGGGGGTCTACCGACGCTGCGCTTTCCGGTGCGGGGTCGCCATTCCAGCACCTTAAGACCCCAGCGCCCATCGGTTCTCCGCACTATGTGCCCCGCCCATCGCCACTTCAGCTTCGCGACACGCTGAGCTATGTCGGTGACTTTAGTTCTTCTACGGATCTCCTCATTTCTGATTTGATCTCGTAGAGACACTCCGAGCATAGCTCGCTCCATCGCCCGCTGAGCGACTCTGAGCTTTCTTATAAGGCCCATAGTTAGCGACCACGTTTCGGATCCGTAGGTTATCACTGGCAACACGCACTGTTCGAAGACCCTGGTCTTCAGACACTGAGGTATTTCGGACGAAAAGATCTCGCGTAGCTTCCCGAACGCTGCCCATCCGAGTTGGATTCGGCGGCTAACCTCTTTCTCGAAATTGGACCTACCCAGCTGGACCGTATGTCCCAGGTATATATACTCGTCTACAATTTCGAGTGCAGAGTTCTCAACGATGACCGGGTGGAGCGGAACATGTGAGTTTGACATGATTTTCGTCTTACTCATGTTCATTTTAAGGCCCACCTGTTGAGATACTCTGCTGAGGTCGTCGAGCATTGTGTTAAGGTCCTCCAGACAACCTGCCATAACGACTATGTCGTCGGCAAATCTAAGGTGAGTGATGTACTCGCCGTTGATGTTGATGCCGTATCCGTTCCAATCCAAAAGCTTAAAGACATCTTCCAATGCAGCGGTAAACAGCTTCGGGGAGATGACATCTCCCTGTCGCACACCTCGCCGCATTTGGATTGGTCTCGTAGTTTTGTCTTGGATACGGACAGACATTGTGGCGTTTTCACACAAACACTTCAACACTTGGACGTACCGATAGTCGATTCGGCATCTCTGGAGCGATCTTAACACAGCCCATGTTTCCACCGAATCAAAGGCCTTCTCATAGTCCACAAACGCCAAGCAAAGTGGCTGGTTATACTCCTCGGTTTTCTGTATAACCTGCCGCAGCGTGAATATGTGGTCTATGGTACTATACCCTTTTCGGAAACCGGCTTGTTCGGGAGGCTGGAAGTCGTCAAACCTACGAGCGAGACGATTCGTTATGACTCTCGAGAACAGCTTATAAACATGTTTCAGCAGCGTGATGGGTCTATAATTCTTCAATAAGGTGTTATCACCTTTCTTGAAGAAGAGAACCACCACGCCCCTGTACCATGCTTCCGGCATAGTGCCTTCGTGAATGACGGAATTGAACAATCGCTGAAGGACTTTAAGTACCGGTTTACCACCCGCCTTCAGGAGTTCGGTAGTGATTCCGTCATCACCTGGAGCCTTGTTGTTCTTAAGTTGTTTGAGAGCCATACTAATCTCGTATAGGCTGACGTCCGGGATATCTTCGGTGTAGTGTCGGGTCAACTTGGCTCTTGGGTCTTTTGCCAAATTGACAACAGGCTGTTGTGTTGACGTGTATAACTGCCCATAGAACCTCTCAGCCTCTCTCAAAATCTCAGGACGAGATGAAATAATACTACTGTTATCGGTTTTCAATCGCGTCAGCTGCCGCTGCCCAATAGATAGATCTCTTGCGAACACTTTTGAGCCCCTGTTACGCTCAATAGTCTCTCTAATGAACTCAGTGTTGAAGTGTCGCAGGTCGCATTTCTGCGCCTTAGAAATCTGTCTATTGATCAGACGGTAGCGCGTCGCATCTACTGAAGACTGTAGCCTCATTTTGTTCCTCTCATCCATGAGCTTGAGAGTCTGGGTCGAGAATTTATTGGGTCTTTTACGGTGTGTCTTATAAAATTTAGACCCCACCGTATGGACAGTTTCCACCAGCCTGTTGTTTACATCGTCCACAGAAGCGCAGTCAGCTAGGCAATCAAAACGGTTCATTAGCTCGAGTTGGAATTTCTCGGGGTTTTGGATATGAGCTCGAGTTGGTCGGAGCGTAGACTTCACCAGTCTGGATCTTTCCAGCTGTACGCATATATTCAATGTGCCTCTAACCATGCGGTGATCACTCCCGGTCTTAACGGTGTTGATCACAGAGACATCATTGAATATATGACGCCTGGTCGACATGATGAAGTCAATCTCGTTTCTCGTGGAACCGTCGGGACTGATCCAGGTCCATTTTCGATGCGGCCGCTTCTTGAAGAAAGAATTCATCATGTAGAGGTCCTCTCTCTCCAAGAAATCGGCCAGCATCTGGCCCCTGTGGTTCCGTTGCCCGTATCCAAATTGCCCTACTCTCACCTCTGTGCCGTTTCGCTTGCCCAGCTTTGCGTTGAAATCCCCCATCACAACAGTGTAGTAGGTTTTGGAGGCATGCATGGCTCTAGATAAATCCTCATACATGGCCTCTACCTCCTCGTCCGGATGTGCCGATGTCGTGCGTAAACCTGTATGACCTTCAGCGAATACCGTTCGGTAATTCTGAGTATAAGGAACGCGACCCTGCTCGACACACTCTCGACTTGAACAATGTTGTTGACAAGGGACTTGTGGACGAGAAACCCGATACCACCCTGGGACTGTTGCTCTCCCTCCCGGTAGTAAAGCAAGTTGCCGGATTTTAGGATCATCGTATCCTCCCCCTCTCTTCGGACTTCGGATAATCCTATCACATCCCACCGCAACTTGCTTACTGTTTCTTCCAGCTCGAGTATCTTTTCGTCTTCCCTCAAAGTGCGTGCGTTGTACGTTGCCAGGTCCAGTCGTCGGGGTTGGCAGCGGAATCTCTTCCGGAGATTCTTGACACCCCCTGCCCCGCCGTTACCCAAACCGCTGCCAGAGCTGGGAATAGCGGAGCTGCCGGGAACTAGGGGCTGTGGTTTATGTTGTGATGCCATGAAGGTTTTGCCGATAATCACCACGCTTGGCATGCGGGTTGGTGATCGCAGTGCTGACCGTTTTGCACTGACAGTGCTGCTGCCCACTGTCAGTCTGGTATTTAAGGTCAGCAAAATGAAATGGTTATACCGCCATTTATCGGTCGCCAGAGCCTCGTCGGTTGATCTGCAGGGTGCACCGCGTGCAGGTGAGGTTGACAATTGAGGAGACTGACTGGGACGAGCCTCCCCCTTACTCCCCGCGGTTAAAATACAAAACTAAAATTCTCATTAATGCACATACATATTCATTCCAAATATCATCACTTCTTCTTTTCAGACTTAACTTTACTTTTACTGACTAGATTAATGTGTGATTAAGTTTTAAATATATGTATGTTACCATTACCAGCAACAGTGTGTAGTTGTAAAGGCGAGGTTACATAAATTCACTTTGAACACCTTATAGAGCTCTGCAAATTGCCTCGTCGACCAGCAAGCACAGTTAACCCTTTGACGCCGATCGCCACGATTCCGTCACCCAAACGTTTCGTGAGGCCATTTTGAATCACACTATTCGATCGTTAAATATCGGTAGATTTCAAGTACGAAAGCTTTCTGCGGTGGAATATGCATTTCGTTCAAAAAACTAAGGTTATATCTAAACTGAGAACGTTTCAATTTACATTCAGGTCAAGGTCAGGTCATAGTTAATAAGATCAATGCGCTTATTGGGTATCAGGTAATATAAAGAAAGAAAAAACTTAATGTAATATAGCTTTAATATTTAATAGACTTAGTAGCATACAATACGCCCTAAATATTTTAATAAAACATAAATAGTCTAGTAAAAAAAAAAGAATTAATATTTAAGTCAATTCAAGTATAAATATTTTATTAATTTGAATCATGCCGTGATTAAAACTGAATAACTAAATGTGTTTTATATAATTTTACAGGTTTTATGGAAAAATTCATATAATCACGTAAAAATCATGTAAAATAAGATAGCAACTTGCTTGATTATTATTATTTGTATTGAATTATTTGTAGTTATGTCGAAATCAAATTCTAAAGACTACCATTTAGGTAGTATGGACGCCTTTTGACATGACATTATATATTCTTCATATCCAACTAGCTTTTTTATGTAGAGACAATGCCAATATTTGTAAAAAAATCTAACTTCTATTTCATATTGGTAAAGTAAGGCAGGTGATTAAGGTTTATCAGAAAGTACCTACTTACAAAAAAATAAAACCAATAAAGTTATAATATCGATACAACTATAGATATATTGGAAACCATTATTGTAAAGTTGTATAACTTTTTGTTAGTGTCGTTTACAGTAATAGATATATCTAAATATGTATAATACAAGAAAGATGTATCCCTTGTGCAGTTATCCTAATTTTCAATATCTGCATTAACATAAATGATTCTCATAGTGTTTGTGAAACCAGATCCTTGCCTCCATCCGGAGATGACAATCAGAGGATCGCCAATCCTGACGAAACCTTGTTCCATAGCCCAATACGTACAAAAGTTGACGCGACTTTCTACATCTGATTGCCAGTCAATAGCCGGTTCCGCTAGTCATTTGAAAATAAGTTTATATTATTACTAAAGTCTTAGTTCAATTATTATAGAAAAAAAATGATATATCGTATAACAGGGAAAATATGAATCAACGAAACTAGTCGAATTTCAGCTAACTTTAAATTGACTTATAAATACACAAGGTATTCATTATAAAAATATAAATAAATATAAATAAAATTAATAAAAAAAATTATATATAATCAACCGAATAAACACAAATACAGCGAGCGACTCATGAGTCGTTAATAATAAATTAACATAAATACGTAAACCTCGTTGGGTCTTAACGACCTGACGGGATCCTTTTTAGATAAAACGGTCCCGGACAAATACTGACGCCAACTACGATCTACCCTGCAGAATATCTAGGCGAATATTCTATATGTTTCATACAGAAACCTCTGATTTTTTCATCAAATGCTCCAAGCACTAACGGCTAAAGGCGATATAAAATCTAAGAATGCTTTTACCAACTTTGCTTACGTTATTTTACTACTAACACCATCCACATTTACGAAAACAGCATACAATTTTACGTACATTCATATACTAAAGGAATGATCCCGCGCCACATATGCAACTGTTTTGCTGTTGCTGCATATCTGGTGACGGCTATCACTGGGCATCGAGGTCGGTACTTGGATACAATTTGAGCGGATTTTCCCGATGTGGTAACTGCGATTATTGCAGCTGCTACAGTTCGTTGCGCTGCCATTACAGCTGCTAGTGCGGTCCCAGTAGTTTGGTCACAGGGTAATGGCGTCTAAATAACGGCGAATAAATTGAAAATATCAATAAAAGAAACTTACAACTTGAAACACGTTTCTAACTCTAAGAACAAATATTATAATAAAAAATTATATATATATTAAAAGACAATAAAATATGGCTGATGCTCAAATTGCTGATTTGATTTACCTTGCTGATCTCCCATTTTGTTTGGCAAATTTAACTAATAACGATAACCCATCTACTAAGATGAAAGAACTTATCTTTAGTAGATGGGTTATCTGTTTCACACTGATAACACTAAAAAACTATTGACTAGAATTGCTTGTATCAAAGGTATAGTTGCCTTTACCATATTTTTACTTAAAACATACATATATATTTGCCCTAAATGCGCCTGATTTACTATTTATAAGCTAAATTCAGAGGCACCGCCTTAAAGACCCTTAATAATAGTTTTAAAACCAAGATATTACTTTTTTGACAATAAATTATAATGCAATTAGATTAAATTGAAAATACAACACCTTATCGATAAGATCCGAAAAAAGTTGTTTGGTCCAAACACAGGCCTCTGCTTCCTTGCACGCCGTCGCCATGCATTGAACTGTAGCCACTGGATACAGGCCTATCGCAGATTCAGCAGAAAGTACTAAGGCATCGGCACCATCAATTACGCAGTTCGCAATGTCAAGCAGTTCCGCTCTCAGTGGAGTTTGATTATAGCGCATACTGCTTAATAGATGTGCGCTTACACAAACGGGAACATTTGCCTGGAAATTTTTATCACTTCTTTACTATAATTAATTAAGTCATTACTCTCATACATAATACTTGAACTGGCTTATAATCATTCATGTAACTAAACTTATTATGATACATCTTGGCTATAAGTTGATTTTAATTTAAAAAACAAAATAATTTTACACTTCCACGATATTTAAAAATGAATGCGACTAGATCAAATAATAAAAGCAATCAATAATAATAAAAATATTTTTGCAATATGATTGGATGTTATATTAATAATTTAATAGTTAACTATTAATTTATTATTATTTTTAAATATTCACTTTATTAGCTCTCGCAATCATGTTCTTCTGAGCTATGACTAGTTTCTTCGGTGTTATGTCTGATCCCAACTCTTGTCTCGTTATCATAATTCCATTGGCAACCTAGAAACCAAATTCAACATATATGAATAACATGTAAGGCAATAAAAACTGAGAAAATTTACATTTATATTGCAAGTAACAACCTGATATTGAACAACTTGTCGAGATAGGTCGCTTCTCCGTAAAGCGTTGAGATAAAGATTTAAAGCTTACACCTCTAATGCGGGTTCGAGTAATTTAGACCTTGTTTTGACAAATACAGGTGTTATCACGACTTTTTCCTTCACCATACTATAAATTAAAAATATCAATTAAACTCAAGTTTTTATAGGTCAATCGAAACAGCAAGATTTTCGCGGTCTATATATTGGACCATTACAAGATATTTGCTATAGAAATCGAGGGAATCGTTCACGATTCCCGTGATTTTTTTATAAAAATGTTATCATTGTATGTTTTAATAAAAATAGATCAAAAAATGTAAGGAAAAAAAGACATCCTTATCTCTTTAAGATTTTGAGCAACTAATATGCTTTAAAGTATGTGGACATTAACGACTGCCTTAAATAATGTTACAATCCACTATATAAAAACGACATTTAAATTTACATTGTTAGGTCGAGATAATATTTTAGTATTCTTTGGAGATATTCAGCAAGTGAAAAGCAAAATAGAAAAGAAAATGAAAACAGTACGTCATGGAACTTCACACTAGATCGGATACGTAACACTTACTGACATAATGTCATCGTAGTTTCGAAACCCTTCGATAGTTTGGATGTTCGCGACAATAGCTATTTTCTTTCCTTTCTCTCCCATTAGATACCTGAGCTCAGTAATACCATTACCGGAGTTTACGAAAGACGCGACAAGAATGTCCAACTGAAAGGAATGGACACTTTATTTCATTATCTAATTTCTGTCTCTCTAAGGCTTTCTTCCTCATTATGCGATGTCTTGTTATAAAAGATTTGAGAGTAATTGCATTTATTTGAATATTTGACACATTATGGTAACTGATTTAGGTATTTTAAGACACGTTTACTATTTTATATAAAATAATAAACTCTCCAAGACATATTTTCTTACTGTATAGTATTAGTATTGTATTTGTTGTATGTTGTATATTAATTATAAATTCACTTATGTGTATTCACTTATTATATATTCATTATTTATTCACACGGACGTCCGTCCCCAAAGTACTTACTTTGGGGACGGACATACATACATACTTAAATACAAATATACAACCAGACTCAAAGAACCAACAAATTGTTTATTGAAAATGTTGACCCTCGGCGGTTATCAAACCCCGTGACCCCCGGAGCTGAAGGCAGTGTCACTCTCAAGTGCGCCAACGTTAGTTTGATATAACTCAAATCAATCACAAAGAGGCTGTTAAAAACTCCAAAAAACTGTAAGCAAAAGTAACTAGTAAATATAAAATACACACTTGATTACGAACAGCCATTTCAATAAAGATTTTGTCTGTGTCTGTGTAATTCGGCATATCGAAAGTGACGTTCGGAACAAAAACATCTTTGAACGACCCTAGGTGTCCTCCCCTCTCAATTAAGCATGTCAAAGTTGTTGAAGATATCATTTCAACCTTTAGCAGGATAGTTTCATTATCTAGTAGCACATAGTCGCCTTTGCTCATCTGTTCTGCAAAGTGCATATAATCAATGTATACTGTATAAGTTGAACATCTCTCTTTGTAAGTTTCATCGGTCGTTAAGCGTACAACTTCACCCTCTATAAGTTCCACTGTTTCACCGTATGTCTGAAAAATAATAATATAATTCTCGCTCTAATTATATTAGTCAATATTAATTTATTTTTATTTATATACCATAAAAAAACGTTAGAAAAATTATTATGCATGCGAAAATATCAGAGCCCACGTGCAACAAACTATTCTGAATTTGCAATTCTCAAATTTTACAAACAAAATAATTGGAAAAATATTTTTTTTGGTTTATTTGGACTTGCTTATTTTAAGCAAGCTTAAGCTTTAAGTATTTTTTTAACATGACATGTCATTTTTGGACTGTTTGAACAATTTTTTTTCCACTCTTGTTATTAATATACCTACAGAAAACATTTGATAATAATGCCAAGGAACTAATAGCGCTCCTATATGAGCATCCAGAATGGAAGTTGATTGCACCTACTGTTCCGCATTATATGAATAATGTATAATAATAAATAAATAAATAAATAAATAATGAACATAAGAGAATTTACGTAAAGAAAATTACAAAATTGAAGATTATTTGGGTGATAAAAATGCCTGGATTTGAACCATTCATACAAGACTGCGGTTTAACAATGTAAAATTGAAAGTGTTTAAAAGATTGGCCGCCGAGTTTCTTGCTGGTTCTTCTCGGTCAGAGTAACATTCCAAACCAGTTGTAGTTTCATTAATCATATTGATCCTAGACAATTCAAAAATGCTTCAAAGAGCGTATTTGAATAAAGATTATTTTGATTTGATTACAAAAAGTGTATAAATTATAGGACTAAACGACTTATAACGTACATCTGAAATAAAGCCAGTTCTAATCTTCCTTCCAGGTAATCGCGCAGCGATAGCCAATGGGTAACTTTTACCAATGCTGACACTATAATTCTTTGCTGCTTGTCTGAGTAATTTTATAGTTTCGACGTGTTCATCTAAAGTTCCAAAGGATAAATTGAGTAGAGCAATATTCATTCCAGATGCTATCATCTTCTCCATAATCTCGATGTCGTATGTTGATTTTCCTAAATGTAACATTAATTAATTAAACATAAAAATAGCCAAATATTGAATATAAAATGGTTTGAAAGAAGAGATTTGAAGTGATGGAGTCAAATACAATAAAATTTATTCTTTTGACGTGCCTCACCGACTAGCGTAGGTGGTAGAAATCTGAGTATATTTCTTTATTCTTTAAGGTGAACTAGCTTGGCAGCATTCGCGATTCTCATCCACTCCCGGATATTACGTAGCCAGAATTTCTTCCTGTATCGAACTCTTTTTCCTCCTACTTTTCCTATCATTATCAGTTGAAAAAGTTTATACCGGTCGTGTCTAAACACATGCTCAAATGATACTTTTCTGATCTTGACAGTATTCAAAAATTCACGTTGCTGGTTGCATAATAAATTTGTGTAATTAAAATTTTGTTGTCATCTCCTTACCCATGGTAGCAATAATTCCAGTGAGGCGTTGACATCCAGCGGGTGCCTTGATATCTAGATTTAGTACGTGATCTAAAGGCGTATACGCCTGAGCTGCTGAGAGTTGTTGTCCGGGTAGATCCATAGCATCATACTTGAAATGTAAACAATATTGATATATGTAAAACAAGTCAAGTAAAAAGCTTTTAATAAAATTTCATCTCCCTTCTGGTAACCGTTGGGCAGTTCACTCGTCTGGAGCTACTCCTGGCAGCAGTATCAGATCATGCTTATCATAAACATGCATTGTCATCGGGACTAGACCAATATACAAAATTTCAGCTCAATCGGACCCTGGGAAGTAGGTCAAATATAACTTCCAAGATTCCTTCCTCCATTCCTTCACATACATAAATTATAAGTTGAATAAAAGCTTATTAATAAAGTATCCATGTGTGATAAATATCCATTCAGTGGGTTTTCTCATCAGTGTTTTTCCCTCAACACAGTAATTGTTCAAAGCGTCTTAGACCAAAAGCTTGGAGCTCTCTTCCACACAGATCGACCAACGCATTTTACTGCACGGATATCTGTAGCCATCAGTACTTAATATAATTTTTTTTATTGTTTTTTTATTACTTAAGTGCGTAATCTACGTAATAAGTACGTAAATACTTTCAAACTATGTGTATAAAAAAAGCTGCACAAATTTAGAGAAAATTATATAGAGATAAAGGTGTTGAAATGAAAACCCAACAGTAGAAAATGTAGTGCGTCTTGAAAACGTTTTCGACACGCACTACTTTTTTTTTTGGTTACCAACCAATAGTTTTATGCAACAAAAACATCTGGATGGACTTTCACCAGTTGAGAAGAAACAAAGTACCCGCGACTGCGTTCGCCAAACACCCGCAAAATGTACTATGTTTTCTTGTGCTGTTACCGAATCAAAAAACCATGTTAGTTCGGTATTTTTTTATTTTGGTCTAGCCGTTTAGCCATGAAAGCGTAACAAACATATAGACTTTCACATACTATTAGTATGGACATCTACACTTTCAGATTTCATAAAATGATCCCTGCTATTATTTTGTTAATTTATTGAGTCCTTTCTGCGCACATAGTCTGCAGTTACGTTATTTGAAAAAGCAATTTTAATATAAATAACATTCAGTTCTGTTTTATGAGCTTAGGACGTGCCAGGTGAGTATAATTTTGTTGGGTAATGTCACGTAAAATATGTACAGGATTTTCTGCAAATTGTTCTAGTGATAAAAAGATAATTTTAAATATTTAATAAATACAAGGTTATGTTGGCCTTACTGTTCTACCAGCAAACTGTTAGAGAAAATCTAGTCTTCGAAGCTACTCGCTATACTTTATACCAACTGGATAAACAAATATATACATATATATTTTTAATAATTTTGTTTTGTACTTTGAAATATTAAATAAGGTAAAAATTAGTTCTGAAAAAGAAAATATCAATAGATCAAAATAATTCCTTGCAGCAAACATAACATTTTTCGAAGGCTAAAAATCTTACTTCGGATAGCTTCTCATCGTATGCTGTTGGCCACACCATTATGAAGATCAGGTAAATATATATAATAAAGAAATAAAAACTATAAATTATATCAATATTAATGTTGATTAAATAGAGTAAGAATATTTGACAAATTAATATAAAATGACATATTGACAAGAAAAGTGAATGTTGCACAAACAAGAAGTTTGGGGAGTAAAGTTTGGACCACAGTGCTAAGATTGTATTGAAGATTCAGTTTATCTTACTCAGTTATAAAAGTTCCTAATAATTATACTATAACGTCTATTCTATTTCTAATGGCTTATACAGCGTCACCGAGCGAGATCGGCCAGCGAACAAGTATTTCGAATGTAGACTAGCAGGCCTACCATGAACTCTTATTGCGACGGAATTGAAGACGTAAACGTAGAGCAAAGCGTAGAGCGGAATGTAGAGCAGAGCGTAGAATAAAGCGTAGAGCAGAACGTAGAGCGGAGCGTAGAATGAAACGTAGAGCGTTTTTTACATCAGAAACGTTACCTACGTTAAGGGTGCCTCTTTTGAAGCCTGACACGTATTTCAACAGTACCAACTGTTTTGGGAATGCATTCAATTCATTGAATTCAGTTCAAGATGATTCATATTAAATTAACATTCATTAAAATATATTGCCTGCGTTGTATGGCCAATACAGAATTATAAGTTGGTTTAATAGTTACCACTTTGAAACATACCTTATCATTGGGCTAACACACCTAATTGAACATGTTCAGCAATCAAACCGGTAGTCAGAAGGAAATAATAATCGATAATCTAAGTATTATCTCAGGGATCCTGATTTATCTCCAACAATGTCACTAGTATATGATCAAAGACTACAGTGTACATATCGAAATATATGACATTGTTGGAGTTCAACATCAAATTCAAATTCAAATTCAAATTCAAATAAGTCTTTATTCAAATTGGCCTATTACAAGCACTTTTGAATCGTCAAATTAAAATTAAATTGAAGCTACAACTGGTTCGGAAAGGTGCTCTAACCGAGAAGAACCAGCAAGAAACTCGGCGGTCACTCTTTTAAAAAATAAATAGTACAGTTTTGTATTAACTATTGTTAACAAAGTTAGATTATAATATCGTCTAGTACATAGCTGGTCGCAATTTAGTTCCAAGCTTTCTTATCATTGACATAGTCTTCAACATTATAGTAAGCTTTATTAATGAGAGTCTCTTTAATTGCTTTTTTGAACTTGTGTAAAGGCAAGTCCAAAATTGATTGAGGAATTTTATTATAAAAAAGTATACCGAAGCCCACAAACGATCTACGTACTTTCTGAAGCCTTAGCCTTGGTATTATTAATTTATTTCGGTTCCTAGTTTGCCTATTACTAATATCGCTTTTTTTATTAAAAAGATGTATATTTTGTTTCACAAACACTATATTATTATAAATGTATTGTGAAGCTACAGTAAGAATACCTATTTCTTTAAATTTATCACGAAGCGAGTCACGTGGTTTCATATTATAAATCGCACCGAACAAAGAAAAGAACTTTTTAATTTATTTAAAATTGTAATAAAAATACAATATTACACAACTTGAAGAAACAAATATAACAAAACAAATTATTTAATTATAATAGGTAGGTATTTTAGAATTGTAATAATAATTCTTAATAATACAAAATCGAAAAGTAATAAAAAAAATAACTGCCTGAGATGAGCAAACAAATTGATTGATGTTACCTTCTCGCATAGAAATGAATATATTTTTTTTAAAGATTTGAGCCAGGCCCTGAAATCTAAGTTGTTATGAATTACAATTGTATTCTGTTATTTTGATTTAAATACAAAGAAGATACCGTATGTTTAATCTAAATACATTTAGACATAAAAAAACTGATGTCATTCATTTATATAACATGAAGGAAATAAATATAGGTATATAGGAATAGAATTTATGTAATATATTAAGTATAAACTTCTTAATAACCCCTATTTAAAACATGGAATACGATAAAAACAAGAAGGTTTATTAGCATTATTCACGTCTTTCTATAAAGACTTTTGTAAATAAAGTTTGGATACAAATTTATCTTCTTCTCCATCATCTGGGCATCTGAAAACAAATTTTTATAACATAAGAAGTTGATTTTGGTAAAAAAGTATACAATTACAATGATGTCAAGTTAAAAAGTGTAGATTTTAATATAGATTATTATCATTCCGAGTACAAGGGAAAAGCTTTGTATTTTAATGAGTTTATAATAAATTCAAAGATGAAGGAATACATTATGTAAGATGAATTATTGTTTTTAAACGAACGTGTATGAGAATGAGAGCAGTAGTGTCAAAGCGAGATAAGATGATGAATGTAAGATGGCGCTTCTTTGCTCGCGTACATAAATGAGGAAGGACGTTTAAGTTTCATTAAAATCATAATATTTTATTAAAAAAAATTAATAGTTCATTGTCGCCCACTCCCACATATATATTTTTCTATTTCCTGAAAGTATATTTATTGCAGTAAAATACGTATAGAACTTACTCGACTAACGGCTTTTTGCTAATGCTAACTTGCCAAATTCTGACCATATCACAGAAAGAACTGGTTTCCAAACCCCTTTGTAACGTGACATAAGTATCGCCGTATTCTAGCCAATTCCTTTTAACGGCGTATTCAATGGCAAAAAAAATGCGTGCTTCAACATTTTTGCTCCACTTACTATGTTGATGGCCTTAAATAAAGCCGTCAATTAAATCTCTGCATAAAGAGCTAATTTAAATTTTAAGCAAAGTTATAAGAATCAGAGTTTATCAGAGTGCGGTAATATATTTTAAGTTAATGTTTAGTTTTTAACGATAACAAGGACTATAACTTATAAGTTTACTACTATCATGTACTTGGATTCTATTCCTGTATTTTTTATTAGAATAAAGGTTTACCATATATCGTATTATATTGGTGAAGAAACGAATGACTAGAGGTATTCCTGCGCTAAGGCGATGAAAAAAAAATTATATCGTAAAACTGACTATGCAGCTGAATCGACTGTCTGGACAACTATCGATTATCTCGATCTATTTTTTTATATTCAATAAATATATATGTACTCACATACAAACATTAAATTTTTGTACTTACTTAAAACTTATTCTTCAACAAGACTATCAAGGAAATAAATGTATCAAGTAAAGGTATTAAAACATTAATAATGCTAAATATAGATTAAACCTACAACCAACTAACCAGTATACATTAGAGGCATTACGCTTCTATATGTATGCAGGAGACGAGTGACATGAACGTTAGTGCTAACAGTGATTATAAGGCAGGACAATCTCATCAAGTTAAGGAACCTGATTGTTTTGCCGCTAACTGTGGGTATAATTATCACTCTAGCGTTGGTCTGGTTAGCTATTGCAGCACAGGATAACGCAGTAGCTTCTGCTGCATTCAGCGGCATTTTGAACTGCAAATCCATAGTTTACATTTAGTACTTAGGAATTATCTTCAATAAGAGAATGAAACTATCAAAGATATTAGTCTTTGTAAACATTATTCTTTATGAGGACTTAACATTAATATGTGCTTAATAAATTAATGTAACCAAGATCATAATTAATCAATGATATCATTAGACACTATAGTTTTCTTATTTTTATTTTCGACATTTTAAAACCATTTAAATTCTCGGTAATGTACAATTTCTTAGTTTGCACTAAAAGAACAATCAATGATGATTTCATAAAAAGAAGTTTAAAATAACACACTTTTAATAAGTAAATTTAGTCCAAATCTACACAGTCACACAAACCGTGTATGAAAAAATGTAGTCAGAAAGTATACTAATATATAGCAACGCAAGTAAAAATAACGCAAGCTGTTGTATATTGTTTCTTGCTCGTTTTGATATTTATTTAAATAGGCCTGTAATTTACATTGTGTGGATATAGGTGCACTTCTACCCTGTACAAGACAGTAATAAATAAATGTAACTAGTTCTAAGATTTATATTTTAAAAGAGCAACCGCCGAGTTTCTTGCAGGTTCTTCTCGGTAGGAACAGCTTTCCGAACCAGCAGTAAAGTTGACGATTCAAAAGCACTTGTTTACAACTTTACTTGAATAAAGAATATTTTTAATTTGAATTTGAATTTGAACATGATTGATTTATAAATCAAGTGAAATATATATTTTTGAAATATACTAAATATACTTAAGAATAGATTAATATTCTAGCATACCTCATCAATTATTCTCATGAAATGTATTTTGCTTGTGATCAATGGTTCAACTGTGTAACACAGTTCATTGATGCCGTTAATTACTTCTATTATATTGTCCGTATTAAAACACTCTCCAAGTATAAAGCCACTGGCCCCATCCATTAATGCGTTTGTCACATCTGATATTTCATTGTTACTAAACTGGCAAGTCGCGAGAGCATTATCAAAAACTCCGCCGGAAATATATAAAGGTTTACCAGCCTAAATATAAAAAAGTGATAAATTTTCAACAATTTGATGTAGGGCATTAGATATGTTTTCAATATTTCAAAATATACCATTATATCAACAGTACAAAATTGACTATGGTGGCACTCGTTCTATAAATTTATTTATATACTAGATTCTGGTAGCAAATTCCCTCACTTTAGTACCAATATAAAATATAACTATGTGTATGTATGTCGCTCTCCAGGCGTTCAAGTAAATTTAAAGTTATAATCAAATCGAATCGGTGCGTAAAAGAAAGACAAACAAACATAGTTTTAAATTAATAATATTACTGTGGAATATATGTAATTTTATATGTTCTTACTTGCAGACATTTTCCGGCAATCCATTTTTGGATGTTCGGCATTCGGTACTGTTTTGAAGACTCCATTTCATAGGGTAAATATTCTCTCGCTAATACAATTCCATCACTTTCCTAGAAGGTTTTCTGGATTTTAAAAGTCAGCATATGAAGTACCTTTAAACTCTTATCTCCTTGTCTCGGCACATGACGCCAATGAAAGTATGGTTAACAACATTCGAAAAAAATATAAAAATAAAATAATTAAAAAATATTCCAGTTTTACCTTAATTATATCATCAACATTATCCAGACCTTCTTCACAACTTATACCGGATAGTATAATTGGTTTTTTGACTTTCTTCGATCTGATAAATTTCTTAATAATTCTCACCGTATCAGGATGGCGCGTGTAGCTAATAATAATAGTATCAACCTGTAGATATTTTTTTTAAATTACAAGAATAATATATATTTTATGATATTAATGAAAAAAACTAATATTTTGAAATGGACGTTGTGGTATTGAAGAAACATATGTAAAAGAAGAATTATAATACACAGTTTATAACATGTTTTAAGATAAATGTAATAACTAATAATAGCTTCTAACTAATAATAAGATAAATGTAATAAATAATAGTAATAACTGACTAAATAAAAGCTAGCTAGTCAACAAAGTGCTTATCTTATTCTTAACTTCTTTCGATAACTGCACAAATTGTTATAAATTATGCTAATTTATTAATTGCTAGAAATTAATAAATTTGATATTGGTGTTCAGTTGTTTTGATATTCGGGAAAAACATTTTAATTAGTTTGAAGCGTTCTGTTTTTTTTATTTTAGTTCTTTTCATAATTTATCATCGTCCTCCTGCCCTTATCCCACTCTAAGTGGGGTCGGCACAACATGTTGTCACATTTTGCGGCCGCCTGCCTGTCGTCACCTTATCTTAGCCTTATTTTATGGCCCCTCAGTAAGAAAAACGGTGGTCTATTCTACTCGACCGGATAACACACGGTGGGTAAACTTATCTTTTACGACACCTCGGTAAGAAATGAGGGTAATATATTCTAATCAGCCGGATACCACACGGCGGAATAAGTGTAATTTATTTATTAAACCAAATTATTACCATTTTATATTAGTCGTATGCCGTGTTTGTATGTCCGGTTGAGTAGAATAGACCACCCTCTCTCTTACCGAGTGGTCGTAAAATACGACTAAAATGAGTTGACGTCGGGCAGTCGGCCGGTCGTAAAATACGTAGCCAAATCACGTGACAACATGTTTTATAACATGTTGTGCCGACCCCACTTAGAGTGGGATAAGGGCGGAAGATGATGATGCCAATAAATTACACTTATTAATACATATACACCCGTATGTATCACGATAAAATCGACCTTATATAACGTTCGACGTTTCGGTAGAGTTACATCCAACGTGGTGACGAACTAGCTGCCTGAACTAAAATCTATCAAATTATATTTAACCATGAAATCAAAGCGGAAACATTCAGTTTGAATTGTTTGATTACGAAAACAGCCTTTGCAATGTATTTTATATATACACAACGAATATCTAATCCGCGCGGCCACGCTAACGTCATCCTTTGTAATATGTATCAAGACAGCAATTAAGTTTTACAACCACAAAGGGAGCGAGCGATATTGGCGTAACTCACTAATGTACAATTAGCAGATATGGTTGTATCGTAATATTTATTTGTATTGAATGTAATTTTGGTACGCAACTTGGATGTTACTAGAAATCCCCAAAGGAGTATACCAGACTCAAGCACTCCGTATTCGCTTTGTATATTTATAACATCTTTATTTATTATAAAACTAAGTCCCAAAAAGCTGTTGGTCTGCATGTAATCGATTTTCTCAAAATCTACGTAGCGGATTTTCATACGGTTTTCACCAAAAGATAGTACGATACTTCCAAATGGTTTAGGTAAATAGTACATATCGGTATTATGTATATTATGTTGAAGAGATTGAGCAGTTGTTAAAAAACTTGCTTGATCAGGGCTTTAGTCGCGTGCGCTGCGTAAACCAGCAGAGATACATTAAAGTCATGTACTAGACAATTGTAGATCTATAAAAATACTACAGAAAATAGTCTTTATCTCTTATGGTTAACTCACAATAACTACTTTTATGTTTAAAATTTGAAATCTAGGAAAATTTTGTGACACGCTGATTTCCACGCGGGCGAAGCCGCTGGCACAACTAGTTTGTAATATTAGCAAATGTGCCAGAAGTACCAAAGCATCTATATATCGCACGCTTAGTATTGAAGTGACTGAATTCAAAAAAGTTGTTTTATGGCAAATTGCAAAAAGCAAAAAATCGATCGACAAAATCGCAAAGCTTTACGATGAGGTCTGGAGATAGACTCCACGACAAGATAGCAAAGCTTTGCGTCTCTAAGTCTATCTCATCGTGATGCTTCGGTTCCATGGCGAAACGATTGTTGAGTTTGTGATAGTGAACGTGTGTATTGCTTGTGTATTGTGATGGCAGTAGTGGAGGTTTGTGCATGTGTTTTTACGAATCCTGCATTTATCGGGTATGAAAAAACGGATAGTCTACCATACTTTAGCACTTTATATATTTTCTATTAACTGTATCGCGGATAACTGTAATTTTGATTATTACTTTTGACAAAATTTGATCATAAAGTACAATATATTTTGTATTTAAAATATTAAGTACTATACCTGATACTCCAAGGCAAATCTCACCATCTCGAAATCTTTTTTTGTCACCAACGGCCCTGAATGTTTTGTATTCCTGGCGCATAAAGTACTTATACTAGTAAGTTTACCGCTTTTCATAACAACACACTTTATAGATTTTTCATCAATTACAGCAAGACACTTCAATATAATTTCATCAGAAGAAATTGAAATCTCCGTCCCCACTTTAATATCTTTACCTAAATATGGATTATCAACGAATATTTTGATACCATTACATCTGTTAATAAACGAAAAGTTGTATGTTAGAACCAGTTCAGAATTTTCTTTCAGGATAATATAATCTTCATTCTGCAATCAAAACATATATCAAATGTCAGATTTATCTACATTTATGCCTTCTTTCTAATCGAACGACATACGTAAACATATTATATTTTATAGATATAGGACAGATATCTATTAAGGTAGATTGGTACCAATTCGTCAACGCCCTAGGCCTTATTATTATATAAATAACCGGGTCATATCGCGGCAAAATCGAGTTACCTTTTTACAAGGTTACTCAATTTTGACTGTCAATGGTCAGTTCGTGACCATGGCGGATGCAACTCTGCCGAAACGTCGAACCTTGTAAATAGGTAACTCGATTTTGCCGCGATATGACCCGGTTATTTATATAATAATAAGTATGAATCGCGAAAGTTTAAAGCCCTAGGCCTTTTCAGAATATAAGTATGATACCTAGTAGAGTTCTTAACAAGAATCGTCGTATTCAAATACGATGTTACCATTTCTTTGGACTCAACTTTCATTAGTTCTTTGAAATTCGTAAATAAACGTAACCATTAATGACATGCAAAAGGTCAAAGCAAATCAATAAATGTAATAGTTAAAGCTTTGATTTTAATATTTCATTGCTAAGAAAATTAAAATGAATGAAAGAACTTACAACCCTGTAGTGAACTATGAATAAAGCAAACAAGTTACAAATATCTTCGAACTGCAAAACTAACAAACTTAATTGCAATTGAGTTCTGTCATCTTATAATTGAGAATTTTAAATTTAGGTAAGATGTCCTTACATTCTCCAATATACCAGTCTTGACGATACATGTTTTCAAAGTAATACACGTTGCAACTGGCCAGTTGGTTACGTCGTATTTCTCACAACAAAAGAGGGCTGCTTTATCTATTTTACCAAGAAGACGCATTTTATCACCTCGTGTACTGCTTGACATTTTGAATTTAGCCACGTTCATACCGGCTTCGAGCATCTTTTGTATGTCAACTACACCTATTTGAGAATCGGCTGTAAAAAGCAACGGCCTGTTACTAACCCATTGCAGGGCATAGGGCACTCCTGTCTATTTTTTTGGAGAGAAAGGTTAGAACATAGTCGTACCACGCTAAGTCATGTGCTAATCAAATCGTAAATATCAAGAGAGAAAGGTTAGAGCTTAAACCTACTACGGTAAATCATGTGCCTAAATTGTAAATATCAATTAGACTTCATCATTCTGCTGCCCTTATCCCACTCTAAGTGGGGTCGGCGCAACTTGTTACAAACATGATTTGGCTACGTATTTTACGACCGGCCGCCTGCCTGACGTCAACTTACTTCAGTCGCCTTTTACGACACCTCGGTAAGAAATTAGGGGTGGTCTATTCTACTCAGCCGAATACCACACGGTGAAAATATCAATTAGACACTTATTTTTAATAAAATTGGCGCCTGCCCGGAATTTGGCTATTGCTGTAATTTCACAAAAATCATAAACAGAATTTTTCATTCCTTGAAATAAGTTAAAATTCATATCTGGTGGATTTCTCAGACAAGGAAATGTAAGTTTAAATTTGTATGTAAAAAATTGTATGAGCACTCAGTCATACCTAATGTTACTATAACTGGACATCTTCGATATCTAAATGGTGGTGTTTTCAGTACTTCGGGTTTACTAAAATCTACATCAGCAAATTCAATCGTTTCTGGTTTCTTATCCATTGTGCAGTGACACTAGAGTTTTAAATTTAAAAATAATGTATTAGTATTTTGCAAAATTAAAAACACATTCACGTCTACCCTAACATCTCATAAATTCTTAGCAATAATAAAATATATTAAAAACACTACAAATATTATAAAAATTTCGTCCTTCCAAATTGAAAGATCAAAGCATAATATCAAAGATTATACTATACTTAATGCAGTATATATTATTTTCCTCTATGGAAAGAAGTGAAGGCCTAAAAATATGATAATCAAAATTAATAGATACGAGAATATATAAAAACTGTCACATAATGCTTATTTGCAGATACTTTTGATTCTATCGCTTTTAAGGACTTACGGTGTAAGGAGCTTGAAATGTCTAAATAAATAAAATGTGTAAAATCTATCTCCTTTTCTTTTTTATGTGCCATTAGACAAAGACGAAGTATATGAGTTTCATCTTCCCTCTCATTATTTATTGTGTCACTATCACTTACAGACCTACCTATGGCTCCCCTACTCTAGTATTAATAACTCCATGTCGATTCTTTATGATAGAAAAAAGCAGATTATAAAAAAAAATAAAAAGAACAAAATAAAAATTTACATTTATTTATAAAAAATAACAAAATTATAAATAACAAATTAAAATAGTATTGCAAAAATATAACAGTTTTATTTTATAAACATGCGACGATGGATCCCGCTGTTTGCGATGGTTTTTGTTACTCTTGGCAAGTACTGAAAAGGAAACTGGAGAAATAGCATAATTATTGATTGTGTTTATTTACAAAATATATGAATATTTTAAATTATTTTATTTCAATTTTTATTAAACTCATTTAATAGTATTCCACATTACAGAATAGCTATCTATATTAAACCATTCACCGAAAAGTTATTGTTATTAAGCAGTCATTATGTAAAGACAAGAGAAGCCAGAGTTACTGCTAAACCCAACTAGATTGGCTTAAAACATAAATTAAGCACGCCGTTCTTGTTCAAAATCTTCAATTGACGCAGTCAAAATATTTATGGTATCAGCAAAGGAACTTCTTGCATCCCACTTCCTTAAAACCACGTATGTACTTCCATATTTCAAAAGCTTATATTTAATCCCATAAGACATAGCGAATCTTATTCGCTCTGCCATTTCTTCCTGCCGATCTTTTTTTGCCTTCTATGTAATATTAATGATAGTTTTTATATGAATATGTAGATGCTATATTATTTTTTATAACTATACAACTTGAACTACAGACAACCAAATCGAGCCGTCCAAAAATTTTAATTACAACGTGAAGTATAACACCCATGCACTATTTGGCTTGCAACTTATGTACACATAAAGTACAGTACCGCTGACGCTTTATAATTGTTGCACGTAGGTACTTCGAACTAAATTTCAAGTATTAGTTCAAGATTTGGGGCTTCCTCGTTTTTGATCAGAAAACATAACTATACTAAAATAAAAAAATGCGCTGTCGATGTGAGAAGGCAGGAAAAGAGGAAAATGAGAGCCCGTAGTTTTTAACGTAATCTATTGAAATATTGTCGTATCTTAGTATTTACAACCCGCGGGCATAATGGGAAAGGAAAAGGAATAATTAGGAACTTTTTTTATATATATAATATTTAATTAAAACGTGATCTTTTGATATGCTGTATCTGCAGTATTTTACTGTAGAAAATAAATTACGTCCATTTTATCAATTATTAATATCAATTATTATTAGTATCAATTGTTTTAAAGTCAATGGAGATTAAGAGGATCTGTTTTGAGAAGTTATGAATTTGACCTTTCCTTACGTTTGGATTGTTCGTCTAACAGATTATAACTCCAATTAAAGTTTATTCGATAACGAGATTTCGAATATCCTATACAAATTATATACGTGGCATTTACAAATTTATATAAAATATATAAAACATGTATGATATAAGCTATAAACTGTTAACTTACAAATAAAAAAAATAATGCACTACTTATTAGATATATAGATTACTACTTGGTACTTGGTACAGCAGTACTTTTTGTTTATTTACATAGACTACACATATTGTTCTGTTGTGGATTTAACTATAAATTTACTATGATAAATTATAGGAATAATTCCATAACACAGTTGTAATTTTCTTGCAACACTTGGCTTAGAGCTGATAGTCAATATGATTTTATCAGTAGCAATACGTGTGAGTTGCGTTGCAGTTCTACCAGTCACAGTTGGTAAAATTATTAACAAAGCCCTCACTTGCCTTGCACAACCAATTACGCAATCTTCTGCAGCATTCACTGGCACCCTGACCTGTCACAAATTTTTATTAAATAAATCAAATACAAAAATGATATTTAATGTTAAAAACCACAAATAACACGTATCAAAACATAAACTTATCAAAAACAGAAACGTCAAAACATGAATGATGAAACTCTGAAATATTTATAATATTATGGGAAAACTTTTTGTTTGAATAAAGTCTTTACAATATTTGCTTAAAATTAACAAATTAAATTCGTGAATATTCTTTTACCGACGTTTTTTCGCGTAGTATATCAAGCTGGAAGTATAAACAATTAATATCTAGAAAAAACATTATTGACTTGTGTGCATATTTACATTACATATTTATTGTAATTATTACATTTGTGTTAGACATGTCTAGCACCGTAAACTCGAAATAGCACATAAATTTTGTAAATAAAATAAAGCACGTCGATTATCAACAACAAAGTTAGCAAGAAGAAATAAAAAGTGACAAAGCGTTAGTAACAATGAAATCTTTGGCAACGAATCGTCCTGTTTGTTCAGTTTGCGGCAAGCTAATGGACAAACAAGGGTCGCTGTGGCAATGTTGATTTTTAGTTAACGTGCAAGCTTCTTGTATCTTGAAAGATTTATTTTTGCCCTGGGCAAAGACAGCTTTTAGGGGGCCCGTGAATCAAAGTACATATCGTTATTACAATTAAGATGGGGCGGGTTGAAGGGAAGAAAGGAAAATAGAGTCAAAATGCGAGGGCAAGGTTATTAACGTTTTAGTTATTGTTCTTTCTGAGACTAAACGAGAATGAGATAAAAGTGATATAAAAGATCAAGAAAATTTGTACCTAAAATGCCGGACAAGTTTTTTATAAAAAAAAATTATATAAGTACAAATCATCACGCGCCCTCCAGCGAATGATATCTTTGGTAAATTTTTAAAAATATATCTTATCTACTAATCCTGGTCTGGGTATCCTAGGTCTGAGGTCTAATCCTTTTCTCCGAAGACTTAAAAGAAGGCCATAGGAATAAAAACTGGCCGTTGCTACAATGTATTGAATTATTGCTTGTTGTCCAACCTACCATTAATATTCTATGTCTACAAAAAGGCCACGCCAAATTGCGTTCTGGTATACTTTAAAACAAGTCAAGTTAAAAATGATTTTTAAAAACCTTTTATCAAAATTTCACGTCCTTGCTGTTAACTGTTGAGTTCTCTCGTCTGGAGCGGATCCTGGCGACAGCATCAGGTCATGCTTATCATAAACATGCATTGTCATAGAGACTGAACAAGTATGATAAAATTTCAGCTCTTTCGAACACCGGAAAGTGAGTCGAATTTAACTTGCAAGATTCCGCAAAAGTAATAATATAATTATTTTGCTATAATCCGTTATACAGTACGTAGAAAATATATATAGTGCTAAATGTATAGTGGACTATCCGCTTTTTCATACCCGTTACATGCAGGATTCGTAAAAACACATGCACAAACCTCCACCACTGCCACCACAATACACAAACACTATCACAAACTCAACAATCGTTTCGCCCCGTAACCGAAGCATCATGATGAGATAGACTCCACGACAAAATCGCAAAATCAAAAATATAACGCCTAATTCTATATTTTATAGCAAGATTCCGCCTTCACATACATACATCGCAAGTTGAATAAAAGCTTCTAAATGAGCATGTTTTATTACTATTGGAGATTTTATAACACTATCAATGGATTATTAGTCGAGTAAAAGTAATACACTATAGTTACGAAAGTGTTTTTGTTCTGTGGCAGTGGATTATTCCCTATAGCACTGAAGTTCCGTTACTGATCTCGAGGACATCAAACTGTCTGTTCCTTAAGGGAAATCCCATGAATTATGGATAAAGTCGAGATCCGAAAAACCGTCGATATGTTGACCGTTTTTGTCTTTTTCATTACCCGTGTGAATTTGCTACTACTTTTTCTTTTACTGGAAGAAGTATACGGTATACTTTCTATTTTCATAATACGTACAATGAATTAAGCAGTTTAAAATTGAGGTGTAAATATACATATATCGCATCTAAAACATATGTCAGATCTTACATTTTGTTTTACAAAGGATGGTTATAAAATTTTTCATATGTAAAATCAATTAAGCCATTAATATAATTTGTAAGAATTATTTATAAATGAAACTGCCAACAACGGCTTCGCTCGCGTAGAATTCAGTGATTTACGAAACTTTTCCAGAATTTTCGAAAATTGAATATAAAAGTAGTTATTGTCTCTACTGGTTTACGCATCGCACGCGACTTAAGCTCCCAACAAGCAAGTTTTTTAACAATTGCGCGATCTCTTTAACACAATTTACATATTACCGATATATACTATTTACCTAAGCCATCCACAAAATTGCACTATCTTTTGTACCGTACAAAAATCCGTTCAGTAGATTTAGAGAAAATCGATTACATACAGACGGACAGCTTTTTGGAACTTTGTTTTATAAGAATAGATTGCAAACACGGTCAAATATTTTAGTTCTAGCTATGAACACTTTTATAAAATCTCGGCTCACACTTTACAAATTTAATGTATATTTTCCATTTACCTGCTCATTATTTCAGTACCAGTGAGCCTGTTTCGACCAACTCCGTGAGCGACCTGGAATGATGTCCCTGTATTATGAATATTACTGTTTTAAAATAAGTGAATATTTATACATTGGAACTTTCTTTGTTTCTTAATTTATCGCTACAATTCGAAATAGCATACTTTAAGAGACGACATATTCAAAAATAATATAGATAAAATAGGTTATTAGAAAAAATTCATTCATTTGTTTTAGCTCATTGAAATACGACGCCGCACTGCATTCTCACCTATGTACTTCGTTAAGTAAAGTAGTAGTTAATATCACTAATAATAATGCACTCAATAGATTATTGATCTTCAAAAACCCGAGTAAGTTGGCCGTTAAGCCAAATAGTAACGATGTCTTTAGATTTACTTTAATTTAATTTTACTCATTACCAAAACAAATTTGATCGCGGATCGCTGTGGCTCTATCCGATATTAAATATCAATTATAATATAACTAATTTTATATAAAATGTAATATATATAAAACACTTAAATTAAAATTAAACGTATTGTAAAGAAAAACTATTACTAAGTAAATCTATAAGACACAAACACACGACAGCTGCATTTTTGATACAAATGAGTGGTAGTATAAAGCTGATGTGTAAATAAAGGGCATATATTACGAAGTACCCAATGAGTGTTAAAACGTTATGATACTGGAGTAGTGAACTGGCATCGCAAAACACAGCATAGGTAGATCCTAATAGATAAGTAGAGGAATAAGTTTACAGGAAGACGCTGTATTCAAACGTAACATCATGTGACGTAGAAATCTCATGAAGAAATCCATCTCCAGAAATGGATGTATAGATTTTATTCAGTCACATATTTCATATCATTCATACCTGATCTGTTGGCGGCCTTATTAAAAACGACAACGAATTCTGTATAATGAATATTCCCAAATTAATTTTAAAGCCAGATGAAGACATTAACACAAATTGGCCTTTAACCTTCTGAGAATTAGCGTGAATAGGTCACAGGCAAAACGGTCCTGAAAATTGGCCTGAATCACAAAGTAAATTGATTAGCCCTTTGAAAGTGAGGCGGCGATGTGGACGGGGCTATAATTGGATGGGGACTACTTTAATCGATATAACTTAGCATTCGCTTTAAAAACTAATTGATAATGAGTCTTGACCACAATTAATAAGTTTATTTTTTATTTATTCAGTTCAAAAGCCTGTAAGAGTGGTATATAAGTTAATGTTGTGTTGTTTGCCATAGACAAGTGACAAAAATATGTAGAAAATAAATAACTACTACTTGTTACTTATGACTTCTCTATGTCGTTGAACCATATTATAGCGTAGGTTTATACGGTTAAATTTAACAATATTTCATGTGTCTTTATTAAAGTTACTCACGGCTGAAATAGGTTTGTTGCTTACCAAAGACTTTTAGTGGCGGTGATGCGACTATATGATTAACATCGCTTCAGTGTTTTCATTATATCTGTAGTCTTATTATTTTTGCACATGAAATTAATACATTTTGGATAAACGGGACGAATGAGGTGAAATCACTAACTAATTTATAGGGTTTTGTGTTGTTTACAAGATATTCAAGAAGATATCAGAACGGAATTTCATTTAAAAAGTTTATGGGACTTAAATAAACAAAATATAAGTACAAATTTACCTTAGAATAATCCACTTAAAGCAACTTTTAAATAATAGCAAACTTCTTTTAAATAATGCTAGAATTTAAAGCCATCCATTGGATTAAGTCAAAGTAGAAACATTTAACAAATGATAACATTCCATTAACAATAATAGCTGTAACAAATTAAAAAACAAACGCGCGCTATTTCATTCGCAGTTTTAATAAAAAGTGTTTTCAGTTAAACTAGCAAATACAGAGTAATGAATTTAAACAAAATTGAATTCTCGGAACGCTGCGTAAATTGCCCTGTTCCCCGCCTCTGACAATAGCTCGCATTTGTCCAGCTTTGCTGTAGGTAACTGTAATTGCATCCGTCCCAGTCAATCCCTTCACTGCGTTATACCTTTGTACAGTTGCATAAATCTAAACTTTAACTATTGACTAATATTAAGAATAGAGTACATTCAGTTGATAACAACTCTAAAACAGCAGCATTGATAAAACCATGATAACTTCTTTGCTACATTAAATTTTTTTGCTACATTCAAATTTTGGACCATGAGAAAAGTCTCTTCTGTATGTATATAAACGTATGCTCGAACTATTGTATTATTTGCGAGGAATTTGTAGTTTCAAAAGAAATATTCGGAAATTTGGTTGCATACTTGCAAACAAAAAAATCTTTAACTTTCGTCACTCCTTAACCCTAAAGGATGTTTAGAGGAACGCATTTTTTTACGATTTTACTGAATAATCTAGGATAAAATTAAATGAAATTGAATAGAGATTAGTTAACAGTAACAAATGTAACAAAGTCATAAATATCTTCGGATAAGAATTTCTTGCGTGTTCTTTTTGAAAGGCCTAGTTCCAAATAAAATAATTAATTATTTGAATTCATAGATCTAGGTTCTATCTAGACTATAACGAAATATTATGTGAGTTTAAGTACTTATATTGACTCTATTCTCATTAAAATAAATAATGTTTACTATATTACGTCAAGCGTATTTACCAATATCAAATAACAGGCTTAAAATAAAGCACTTACATAATTGAATTACGAATATGATTGAAGATTTCGGTATTTCATTTTTGATATCGCTGACAAATAGAGTCTCGCAATATACACAAGGGAAATTAGCATGTAAATTCCATTCCGCTCTCGCGAACCTATATTCCGAGGATTCTTTGTTTTCATCGGAAATTTAAGGATGGAAATTCCCCAGGAGCCGCGATATATGTAGCCTGAACTAGAATAAAACTGCCGCAGTTATATTATAGTCTACTTCCAATGCAAGTTTCTTTTAGAAACCTCCGTCGAGTAGTCCCCCAAGCGATATAAAAATAATAGTCTACGATTTAAAAATATCAATCATCATATAAATCGATCATCAACGCAATAGAAATAATATCAATATACCATTTCGATCATTATTAAATTGACTGACGCGATCTTCGTTAACTTAATTCTCTTATATATCATTAATATAAATTTATAATTAAATTTATATAAATTTTCTGTATAATAATCATCAGTTTTTGAAACTCTACTAGTTTCAATTGCGCAAATATAAATTGACTATTTGATTCGCCACGTTTTTAGGAAAATTTATAGAATCCATTTTACCATTACCGGATAACAACAATATTTAAGGCGCATATAAAAAGGTAAATAATTAAAACTTACTTTACTCAACATGAAATTTACATAAATTTACAAAATTTGCAACAAAATATTTTAGGTATTCCAACGTTCTCATACCTTACCTTAAATTTCGAACTGTTAAATCGTGTAAGTATAAAATATTAATTTTTAAACTTCCATATTCAACTCTTTAATATGAAGTTCAGACGTTTCATATTTTTTATTAAAAAAATTAATAGAATGAAGCGAATGTTTTATTTAAGAAATTTCGTGTTCCTTTTCACCGGTATTCCTTTTCAGCTTTATTTGCTCCTGATTTCTTCGCTCTAATCACCGCTAAGCCTCCAGTTATTGTTTCTGTTATTGGCGCAGAGAAAATTGAATTTGTCCACAGTCCTCGGGATTGAAATGCGGCTACAGGTTCTAAACCAAAACAAACGTTCAATTTTCCAAACCAGTTTTAGACTGGCGCCGTTTCGGAAACGATCGCAACAATGCAAGCGGTGTAAACTACTCGTACAAATCCCACAATAACCGATCACGGATTATAGATTATAGAATAATAGAACAAAGATTGATTTATGATATGTAGTAGTAGTAGTAGCAGCCTGTTACAATCCCACTGCTGGGAATAGGCCTCCTCTCTCCGTTTCTGGAGAGAAGGGTTGGAGCTAAGACCTACCACGCTGCTCCAACGCGGATTGGTAGGTTACACATATCTCCAGAATTCTCTAGAGATATGCAGGTTTCCTCACGATGTTTTCCTTCACCGAAAAGCGTGTGATAAATTGCAATTATCAATTAGACACATGAGTTTTAATAGAAAAACTCATTGGTGTCTGCCCGGGTTTGAACTCGTGTTCCCCTCGAAAGAGTCGCACAGTCTCACCGCTGAGCTATCACAGCTGTTTATGAGCTGATTTATGATATAATGACTAATAAAATAGTTGTTTTTAGTTGGAATTTTATATTAAAACATTACTTTAGTTATTTTGCTTCAGTGACACTAATGATAACATTAAATTAAAATTAGGTTTAGTGTTTTAAATTTTTTTGTTCTTTTATTCAATATATATATATCAATTTTCATCTAATTAGTATATATACATTTATTATTGATGTAAAAAATATATTAATAATATGAATTATAATTAAGTGAATTTCTATCAACAGCATAATATTTCGATTAACTATTGTCTTGTTTTTGACGTTATAGTTTATATAAATCGTTGATATATTTTTTGTTTCTTTATAGTTTAAAAAAATAATTTTGCATTAATATTAGTTATAAGACATTTTATTATTTATAATTTTATCACTTATTTTGTTATTATTCTTTTTGCTTTCACTTAAATTGTTTCATTCGTATTTTGTAAAGTTTATTATTATTTGAATCAATTATATAAATTAGATTAATCAATTATATTAATTTTATTTTAAGCAATTTCAGATTCTTATTACAACAAAAAGCTGTGATAGCCTAGCGGTGTGACCGTGCGACTCTCTAGACGACATGGGTTCAAACCCCGGGCAGGCACCAATGAGTTTTCTATTAATACTTATGTGTCTAATTGATAATCGCAATTTATCACACGCTTTTCGGTGAAGGAAAACATCGTGAGGAAACCTGCATATCGCTAGAGAATTCTAGCGATATGTGTAACCTACCAATCCGCATTGGAGCAGCGTGGTAGGTGTTAGCTCCAATCCTTCTCTCCGTAAATGGAGAGAGGAGACCTTAGCCCAGCAGTGGGCGTAGTAACAGGCTGTTACTTTACTTTTTCTTTTTTTATTACAACTATAACTCTCATCAAAAATTATCTTGGGAGTTAATAAATATCTAAGATTTACATTACAAGAACAAATCTTCGTATATTCCACGTTGTAAGATATCCGATCGAGACAAAGAATATTTGCTGATTGTATCGACACTAACTTTCTATATTTTCAGCATCAATTTCGAATACTGATATTTCGTTTATTATCCACATGTAAAAACTGACATTTTATAATATAGGAATTAACTTGTCTACAACTAAGGGGTAAATAGTACTAAATTTTTTTACTAACAATGCTAGTCTCTTTGACCTTTGTCCTTTATTAAACCTCAAGCAAAAAAACGCAATTAGTCGCCAACGAACGGTCTTACTAATTAACTTGATCCAGTTTCTTTATTTCAGACTCCATTTACATTCAACTCACATTTCCCTATTTCGGAATAATTTATTTTAGCAACTGTTTCAACTTTTTTTTAAGTTAAAAGAAGTTTGAACTGCGTTAAGTTTAGAAATTTTGAAATGTTTAGAAATGTAGTTGTCATTTTTCTAGTTCGCACCTAATTTATGTAGGTATGCTACAATTTTTTGGAATATAAAATATGGTCGGAGCGGTCGAATTTGAAATTAATTTAATTAAATTTTAAACGTAATGGAATATGGAAACTATTGCGATCGATAGTTTTATATTCCATGTGTATTCGGCATAAAATACATACAAACATACATATATTCTAGGATTTTTATATTCTTAGGTGGCTAACTAAAGTATCTTTGCAATAGCTATCCCGACAACCGCTGTATAGTTGATTCACCCTTCATATTCTCTGGAGACATAAACACTATTAAAAGTTTGACTATCTCTTAAAGCTTCAATCGGCAAGTTGGAGATTGTTTGAAACCGAACATCAGACCTCGTGTTAGGTTCCAATCGGACAAAAGATTACAGAAAATTCAATCCTTAAACAGATCGCTTGTACATGTATACGTCTTCTGGCCAAGTAATTACATACGTTTACGGGTACACTTAATTACACTTGTGCAATGTACAAGACAACAAGAGACGGAATTTCTCCAGATATGCATTATTTAAGGATTTGTTAAATCGATTCTACCAACAGTTTGTTTGTCTGCTATTATCCACTGTGAAGAGCTAGCAAGAATTGTTTTAATGACAATAGTAATTCCCAATAATAAAAAAAAATCAACTATTTTAAGCGTTTCTGTGACGTGTCAAGTGCGAAAGTCAAAACTACTGTGCAGATAAAATATGCAGTGACAACCAGCAGTTGTACGTGTGAATTGGTTCAGACGTCTTAGGACCGAAAATAATATAAATTATGAAACGTGACCGAATTCCAAACTTGCATACCTAACATATTATTAGTCTTATACAAGTATGGAAGAGTCACTTTTATTATCCTGTCGCAATTACACATAATATCAAAGTTAAAGTTTCAAATCTAACATATTTCCACTTCTTAAACATACTTAAATGTTTGTTTGAATTACTTGAATTAAGGGATACTTAAACAATTATCACATATTCATTTGTCAGCTAATTAAATTTGTTTTACCCCTTCCCTCTTTCAACGTAATTCGTGTGTGCATAGTTCATAAAACCCGAAGGTAATTTCGAACGATAACTAAAACTCTATTTTTGATTGCCGCTACCGTCTCGCTGTAGTGGTACTTGAGACGGGAATTCGTCACCTGTTGGAAAATAATTAGGCAAAAAAATCAGTACTAAAACAAAAAATCAGGTGCCGTAGTGAACAGCAAGCCCGTGTTAAGTACTCGTTGCACTCGCAAAATTCAGACGAATTTTTCATATAAATATCACTCAGTATATTCAACTGTGTATACATTGCTATCATCATAATTTTTGTAATTACGTATTAATACATATTTCATGAGTACAATTGTGTTCTGTTATTTCTAATGTGACTATTTTTACCCCAGTTGTCTCATTTCGCCCTATTGGAAGAACAAAGTCACGGGCGATTTAACAATCAATGATTTAAATGTATGTAAAATTCTCGTTTCACAATGCTAGTTACTCCTCCGAAAAGACTCGACCAATTTTTATGAAAAGCAATTTTTTTTTATTACACAAGAAATTCCCTAAAAATAATTTATATTGTACCATGCAAAACAACGATTGCCCTGTCAGCTAATAATTTATATAATTAAGCGTTTCTTTGCTGAGATTCACAATATACAAATTTAATGATAATATTACTTTAGATATTTTTGATTATTATCAGATACAAGAACCATATTATAATTAGTAACAATATCTCTTAAAAACAAATCTAATTCGCTATAATCGACGATAAAAATATGTAGTGCTAATAAGTTTAGTATCTGTTTTCATACATTATAACTTCGCAAAAGTATGGTCTACATACAACCACCACTACCACACTACATTACCACTGCATCGACATTCTTTTAATGCAACAACAGAGATCGTCGTGATCGCGATCACGTCCCTAAGTCTTTTTCTTAATTGAAAACGACCGACTTTTTGGAGACACTGCAATTTACTATAGGAAGTGTATTTTCATTGCACTCGTCCAGATCCCTCTCGAGGTACCGATATTGACGCACCACCAATCCTTACTTTTCGATACCACGTAGACAACTCTTTAACCGCTCATTCAACTTTTATTAAAAGAGTCCCTCAGGGTTGGGTACTAACGATCTTATTGTACCTAAACACGAGTGTTATTCCACAAATGCCCACTAGGGAGCACAAAGATGTAGAGCTACATTCGCAGACTCAACCTCAGGTTAAAAGTAGATGTCCAGAACGCGGTAAACGACCTCGGACACTGGTTTCGAATCAGAATGAATACTGGTAAAAAGCAGTCTATTATATGTGCAGCTATGCACATAATAGACTGTAAAAAACTTATAAAGCGTGTAAGTAGGATTATCTCGTATAGATTATTCCTTAAGTACTTCTTTGGTTAACCAATCAACAGGGACCATAACGTTTAGTAAAGTTTTTTCAGTCAGCCGTTTGAAAGTTTTGTATGTCTAACTAGTTCGTTCTATACGAAACGAATATAGGTTCTTAATTAGCAAACCAAAGATTTTAATTTTATATTTTTACTCATAAGTTATTTTTAGTCTATGCTAATTGTCTGAGATTTGTCATTTGACAATCAGTTGGAATGTAAACATCATAGATTACTAACTAAAATAGTATTTAACATATTGATTTAATATACTTTTATCACAATTTATTGATTTACATCAAAGCCGTTATCGTAAAATGGATCAAGATACCGCTAAAAAGCTCCTCGTTGAAGGAGGGACGTTTGTGTTCCTCGGGGTGCCTCAAGAGACTCAATTTGGTATTGATATGCAATGTTGGAATACAGAAGAGGATTTTCGTGGAATAAAAATGATTCCACCGGGTCTTCATTATATACATTATTCTGCTGTGAGTAAAGGGACCGGCGATGTTTCACCAAGGTAATTCTATATTCAAATTTACTCACAAATAAAATTTCAGAAAATTGTGTGTGTCGAATTTATATATTTCTAAACATTTATTCTAGATCAGGATTCATGTATTACTTTAAAAAAAAAGAATTTCTTGTTAAAATGTGGGACAAAAATCTAGAAGATATAAGTAAAGATGAAATAAGCGAAGAGAGCATCCAACGTCTCCAAGATAACTTGTTAAACTTGGACAGACACTTAGCTCCATATCCGTACGAGATTTGGCAGAAATGGAAACTGCTAACATCTCAAATAACAGGTACATGGCTGAAAAGTAATGATAATATTTGAATATAATCCTTGATTAAAGAAAACCTATGCAATGCTAAACATAGTGTAGTATCTGCTTTCCTATATCATACAAGCAGGATTAATTTTTGCAAGCATCACAGTCACCAGTTTCAACCAAATTATTTTCTATATGATTGTCGTTTTCTGCAATATAAAAAAAATATTATTTCTTAAATTACGACAATTCTACTTATTGTATTCAATTTAATCGCCTTAACTTCAGGTTTATGTTACTAAAAGTTGGTCTTACTTCAAATACTTGTGTTTAACTTAATACACAAAGTTCTTATATTTGTTTTTTGTCTGTCTTGTATGTCTGTTGCGACCCACCTAACCTTAACAGCTCATGTTTTGGTTGTGTTAACCCCTTCTAGCATTCATTTATTGCAGTGTAAAATTGGGTAGGAACTATAAATAATATTAAATTGGTGCATACAAACTAAGGAATGTAGAGTAAGATCATGTCTATAAAGTTCTTTCTCTATATGTCTATAAAAATCTTTCTTAATAAATTATCATTTTGCAGCTGAATTAGCGAAAAAACTATCACCAGAAAGTGGACTCATTCGAGCATCAATTGAACTATTGTCAATGAGTAATGAGGACAGACCTAAAGGAGTGAAAATATCAGAAATCCAAGAATCTGACCTAAGTCAAGTGAAAAATGAATCAGTTCCAGGCCAATCTGATGCTAAGAGAGTGAAAAGGATCACACAGGAAGAAAAAGAAGATGCAATGTTACCTGATTTAAAACCTGCCCCAGGTAAAAAGTATATAAATCGTTAAAAGAGCTTTGTTTAAAAAAAGCTTTTCACTGAATTAGTAAAAAAACTGACTCATAATTTCATATAAATGTAAACTTGTAGGCCCAGACAAAAGAGAGACTTTTTCAAAAGTTTCCCTTCTTTGTTAATTAAAATATGTTGATAGAGATAAGGGGTGAGATAATTGGGAGTGTATTTAACAAACTTCATACTGATTCCAAATTATTTACTTTAACATCCCCAATATTAATCTCGGCGAACTAAACCAATTGTTATTCCAATCACAATCATGTAAAATACTACCAATATTTTATTGATACAAAAACTGGCAAATTCAATACAGACATTACAATCTTACAGGAGCTGCCATGCGATTTACAGAAATACCAAAAGACAAGTATCCGTTAGGTGCCACTCCAGAAGAAATAACAAAGCATTATTTAGACCAGTCCTATTCATTAGAACTTATGATTGCACAACATGAAGAGTGAGTATATGCTTTATTTATGTTAATTGATTTTTAGCATTAATTTAACTGTCCAACTATTCAATAGTTAAGTATTGATATTTAGCATTCTAAATAATTTATTTACTTATATATTCGAAAACATATAATTTTCCAAATTTTTTAACTTCCAGACCTTTGCACATCATTGGTGAATTGCAGTTTGCTTATTTATGTTTCTTAATTGGGCATTCCCTTGATGCTCTAGAACACTGGAAGAGTCTGGTAATTTTGATGTGCTCTTGTGATGATGCAATCCACAAATACAGAAGTGTATTCTTCCATTTCATCAGGACCATTGAAGTGCAGATTGAAGAGATGCCTGAAGACTTTCTAGCTGATATTGTAATGAACAAAAACTTAGTTTATAAGAAACTGCGAGAATTTTTCCGTACTGCGTACATTAGCAAAGTTGATGGCAGGCTATTAACAATGATTGAAAGATTTAAAGAAAATTTAACTGACAAGCTTCAATGGGATTTCACAGGCTTAGACACGGATGACGAAGACGAAAGACCTGTAGTAGTTAAATTACACGAACAAACTGAATAATTTTACTATATTTTTATGTAATGTTTTCATATGTAGGTTCAATACCTCGAATCATATTTCTAATTATCAGTATTTATTGATATGAGAGTATATTTTTTATTAAGTAGACCAGGTGCACATTATAGCTTGGAAGATATAAATGTTGTGTACTGTGTACATTAAATATTTTAATTACTTTTTAACTAAGTAGTGTACCACTTCTTTTGGAGTAAACGTAATTTTTAAAGTATTAAGAATTTTATTAAAAAAAACGTTGTCTCATAATGCTATCAATAAACCAACATATTTGCCTTTCATTATGTGAATTTATTCAGATGCAAAAAATACTTATACTGTCTTTTATCTTTGTCTAATCACATATAAGGAATGTATCAATGTATCGCGGATTATGGCAAAATAATTTTATTATTACTTTTACATATAAGGAGGACAGATGGATGGATACACTCTCATTTGCTTTCTTTGTATTGTAATAGGGGCACATTTTAGGCTAGGTTTCCTACTCTAGTGTAATAATTCTATGACTGCATATAAACAAAGTGGACATGATATATTGAAGCTCTGGCCCCTAAAACTAGAGTTAACTGTATTTCTGGAGCCAGTGCCATCCCTTAATATTAGGTCGTTATAGTTCGTAGTCCATGATCAAAAATACACTCACGAAAAATGAGATTTTAATCATTTTATGTCAAATATTTTTTAAAGTCAATATACGCTACGCAAGGACAAAAGTAAAAAAAAAACATGGGGAAAAAAATTGATACAATAAACATTATTATTAATTTACTAATTTTCAAATCAAAATGGAAGGTTTCATGTCATTAACGTTTGAATTAAACGAATCTTTAATATTGGTGATAAGAATTAATTATGAATACCTGATGATGTATCAATGAATAATCAATGCATAGGAAGGAATATTACTTTTATTATATCTATAATATCTTATTTAATTTTACTTAAAAAATATACATAAAGTATATGACATAATCTAAACAAAATGTTCTTATGCCAAAACCTTACGTCCGTTTTTTAATAACTTTAGTAAATGGCTTCTTGCTCCTTTGTTTCTCAAATTTAGCTTTTTTATCTGTGACTGGATAATCTGTAAGTCAAAATATATATATTATTTGAACAAAATGATGTTATAAATGTTACTAATATTTTTATATTTAACAATTGAAATTTTTTATTACTAATACATAGTTGAAATAACAAAAATAGATCCTAATTGAGATGCTGAAAGCAACATTCATGGTGTTCCTTTTTTTTTTAATAGCCGTAATTACTCAGTATCACAACTCTGTTCATAAGGTTTCAACTGCAAAACCTTAACAATATTTGCAATTATCTTTTGTTTACAAATAAGATTAAAATTCCCCTTAATAAAAAATTAAGCTTAGGGTGATGAAATTATAAACATACTTTGAACATTTTTTCTTTTTACTGCTTGATGTGGCACACTTGTCTCCTGTTTCTTTTGAATTCCCGAAAATGATTTAGCTTTTGCCTTATCAAGGACAGGAATAGCATTTCTGAAAAAAACAATGAAAAAATATGATAATATGACTCTATAATTATAATAGCGTTTGTAATTTATTTAAATACATAATGGATAACCTACTTTTTATTCTTTATAGATTCTTCAATTCCTTCGGACTCATCGCTTTTAACATCTTCATTTTCAGTTTCAGTATTTTCAGTACCAGATGACATGTCATCATCATTTTCCATCATTTTTTCAAATTCATCAGAGTCAAAATCAATGCTACTATCACTGTCATCTGCCTCTTTTAAAGATATAAAATTTTTAGGTGTTTTCTTCAATTTATTTACACCTGTTTTCTTCAATTTATTATTTTCCTCTTTTTCTGGATTTTCCTCATTAACTTTTCTATTGTCATTTTTAATTAAGCATTTGATTGGTTTTAAAATTTCCTTTATGTCAGAAGTTATGTTTTCACTTTGTTTCCGTTTTGGTTTCTTTTTCTCTTTTTTCTCTGCCTTCTCTACACTTTTATCCTTTGGTTCAGTTTTTATTTCTATTATATCATCTTCTGACTTAATATTCTTGAATTCAGTCTTAACCTGCTTCTTAGGTTTCTTATCTGTTAGTGGTACATTATTGAGCCCATCTTTTAAAGCTTCTGGAACATCAACAGGCTCAAAGAAATCATAATCTATGCCAAGATTATTCAGCTTCTTTTTAGTCTTCGTTAAACTGAAATATTTCAATTAAATTAAATACGATAAGAAATAATCTGTCTCAAGTAAAAGATAGGAATTAAGTAAATAAAACTTACTTCAATAATAACTTTTTTGCCTCTTTGAAATCTTCTTCAACAGTTTTAGTTGCATTATGCATCTAAAAATATTTTTATTTATTCATTAGTACCCAATACAATTAAATTTTCAATGGCATAGCACAGTAGTTGATTTTTGAGCAAAATGTTTAATTTTCAATTTATTCATTGTTTCATAACTACATTTTAAAAAGCTTACTACAACAATATTCTAAAACTCACCTGTCATTCTATTTTGAATTCAGATACAGATTACTGAATTAGATAAGTTTATTCATTAAATTAGGATAATAATTCACCCCAAGACAGAAATGTTATGAAACATCAAAAAATAATATGTGAAGAATTAAAATGTTAAAATAATATACTTTCCTTGTCCTAGACATGCAAAGTATGAATACAATAGACAGGATTTGTAATTATATTGGTAGCTTTATCACTAAATTGCAGTATTTTGAAACATGCATGAGTAAATCTCTAGTGCTGATGCTAAGTACATTGTATCTTTCAAGTATAAAGATGACAAGCCAATTTCTTGATTTGCCACAAAGCCTACAATAAAAAATAATTCACACCTTTTTGAACTTTAATCTTTCATCCCTTGATGGATTATTTTGAGGATTCCATTTTTTTCTTAGAGCATGTTTTCTCTGCTTATGTGGTGGAATGTACGCCGCTGAAATAAATAACAATATGAGCAATGTCATAGTATTATATTACAATTATGAGTAACAAATATCTTAATGTGAGAAATACAAGATAGAAAGACAATACAAGGATATTTAATAAAAAATAAAACTAAATTATATGGTAAGACATTTACCATGTAGAGAAATTGACATGAATATCTGAAATAATAATTTCTCTGTCCTTTGTAGTTGACAAACTAGTCCTAAAGAGTGCTTCCACTAACAAACTACGTAAACCAAGTGTCACCTTTCCCAATCCGTAGTTCTCTAGTTCAAAACAAAATAAGTAATAGTGAGGTCAATTGAAAGTATGTCATCTCGCTCACGCTCGCAAGGTACACTATCTGCTGTTTCGCTCATCAAATTGCATTCTGTGGCTCTTTAGGAATGCATCTGTTCATCACTATTTTTAATATAGAATTTAAATGCTAATTATTGATCCATTGAATTTTTATGTTTGTCAAGGAACAGAAAAGGTAATTTAAATAAAAATATATATGTAATTCAAATGAACACTTTTAGGTGGTAGTAATGGTGGCCACTAATAGAAGTCAATGGAGACAATTGATCAACTCGAGAATAGAGTAGCAAAGACCACAATTTTCAGTCATGAAGAAATGACCGGAGAACAGGAGAGAAATGTAATTTAAAAGTGTATTTTAAATACTCCCTAATCAATAAACCTATTTGTTTTAATTATAGTATATATTTTATGAATATTAGAGGCAGATTGTTGGCTCGTTTTAAAACTGTTCCTACAGCAAAGATTGTAGAGCTGGGAACAACACAATAACTGACGGAACTAAAAGAGTTTACTTGTTTGTTTGCAAGCTGAAAACTTAACTGATTAATCACATTTGCACACTATTATGCCCAGGTTTAATCTCTAATGAAAAAAATAAATTTATATAAACAGCCTGATCAAAGATTAAAGCATCAATCAGGAATTTTCTTACAAATTTCAAAACTTTTTCCTAAATTCTTTAACATAAAATAAATTACTTAGGTAAAGTAAAAATATGTATAAACTGTTAAAGTTATTTACCTTTAATTAATCTTTTCCCCATAAGATAATTATTCATAGTTTCAGCAACAACTTGAGCCACATCAGTGTCTTTGAATTCAACAAAAGCATACCCTTTAGATTTGCCTGTGCGCCTGGATCTTATAACTCGAGCATTAGTCACTATTCCAAACTGTTTAAAATACTCGGTCATTTGGTGCTGAAATATGTAATAAAAAATATTGAAATACATTCATTTTCAATATTCCTATAAAACAAGATTAAATAATTAAACAGTGTATCCAAATTGTAAAATTTAATAGTTTTAGTTTTAGTTTAGTTATAGTAGTAAGAGCTCATAATAAAAAATATTTTTCTAACCTCATAAAATCCATGTGGAATATGTGATAGATATACCAAACCTCTATCATGACGTTTTTTTAATTTTACAACCTCCTTAGTTTCATTTTTTTGAGTAACAGCTTCAGCGCTAACAGGTTTCTTAACTTTTTTCTACAAAAGAAAAATTTTAAGGTTAATCGTAAGATTAAGTACGCTATCGTTTTGTAAATATTTATAAGGCATAAAATTATACCTTAAGTAATTTTTTGATGCCCTTAACAGATTTTAGAAAGTCTTTTTTCTTAGCAGAATCTAAAGCAACATTTTCTTCCATATTTTGAGTAATAAGATAAACTGAAATAGATTTTCCCAAAACAACTTTTAAGTTATGAATAACATAGACTAAAACACCATTGACAGCATACTGCATACCCATACCATAGATGATACACTATAATGCATGCATACATTGCCCCTCGTGCGCACGAGAGGATTTTTATGGTGCGTTAACATTACGTTGTATTGAAACAAATAGGTATCCAGGTATCTGTTCACACGACAGCGTATTTAAATCGCGACGTATTTTATCGTGGAGTATTCCATTTTAGTCGTAAGAGCGACGGCGTTAAGCTGAATATAACATACAAAACTTCTTATAACGCCTATTGTGGATTTTTACCGCAAAGTATTTTTTACGACTCGTTCGGACGATCGTAAAAAATGAAACAAATGGATATCCAGATATCTGTTCACACGACAGCGCATTTAAAACACGACGTATTTTTATAGCGCAGTGTTCCATTTTAACGCGAAAGCGTTGGGCGTAACCGAATAGAACATACGAAACTTCTTATTACTATGCGCACGAACGCGAAATAATCGCGAGCGTTGCTTTCAGTTCGTCGCGAGCTCCCTCGACGGTCTGACATGTTATTTAGTTTTTGCCTGAGAGTGCATAGTACGATGTCGTTTATCGATCCAGAAGTACTTATTATAGAAGTGTTTAGTAATCTATAATCTATGGATGTTATATTGGAATTTTAAAATCTGTGGTTAAATCAAAGTTTGCTAAAGATTTTTTTTTGTTTTCATTATTTTAGTTATTAATCAATGGTTTTCATAATAATCTAAAAATTGAAACATATTGTACGGGGCATTTTTTCATTGTGACTCTGAATTTAACTTATTGTATACGACACATGGTACTCAAAAGCGAAAATGGCAACGGGTACTCTTAGCCACTATATCCAAACTGTGGAACGTATGTACAGACTTTTTGAAGGCGAAGAGTGTGCACGGCTTTTGTCTCTTAGAGATGCCCATGTTACCAATAAAAACCTTCGATCTAGTGATATCGCAACCTTAGTAGAAGGGAATTGTGTTGTGCCACTTGATGAACTGATCATATGTCATTTGCTGTGTGTAAAGGTGATAATATGTTCAATAAAATTAATGGTTCATTAGTCTTCTTAGCATATGCTAAATTTATTATAAATTAAATATATCAAGTTTTATGTAAAGATTATATAAACAAAAACAGGTTTCACTTGAAGTGTAAACATAAGTTTTTATAGGAATTTATAATGGTCTAAATGTAACTAATATTTTTGTACCAATACTTCTTCACTATAAATTATCTCACTGTAGGTTAGCTGGCAGAGATCCCTGTCAAAGGGATAACTTGACCTTTGTACAGTTTTTTATTAATAATGTTTATTTAACATTTTTTCAATGTACATAAATAATAATAAATAATGTTCAGTAAGGCCTCTATCATATATAAAATAAAATCATTTTTATGTTATTGGGGAAATGCATAATTGCTCAATCTAGTATATGATACATTTATTAAAGGTTGAACTAAGTTAGCCTTTACGAATCCTGCATGTATCGGGTATGAAAATACAGATAGTCCACTATACATTTAATTATATATATTTTCTATTTACTGTATCGTGGATTATAGCAAAATAATTTTATTACTACTTTTGTATTATGGATCTCCGCAAAGTAACACCTAATTCTATAAATTATTTTAAGTTAGCCTATTTGGATTTTTGTTATTGAGATCAATTTGGACATTGTTAGTAAGGAAGGGCAAAAGATGAAAGTAACATTTAGAAAGTTCAGATTTCTTAAACATTTTATAATTAGCCCAGTATTAATTAACTTAGTATTTAAAAAAGTGCTACAAATAGTTGCTTCTTTCCTGATCAGGCATAACTTTAGAAGTGTAATAACAGTTCCCATTCTCCGCTCATAATAGATTTATTATAAATTAAATTGAAAGAAAAATTATATGTCCTAATTTTTAATTTTAAAATACCTGAATAATTTTATAGTTGTTAGTTTCTGATATTCAATATTCATATTTAAAGTGGTCAATACAGCAACATTTTATATAAAACTTAAAAAAATATTTTACAATTTGCTATTTCATTATAGGCACTCTGTGAAAAAGAATATTTAGAAGCTTACAGTCATCAAAGTCAGTGTATTGTAGCCATTGTCAGGATACTTCAGAACCAGAAAGAACAGAATTGGTGTTTACCACTTATGTACACAGTATGCTTGGATTTAAGGCTAGTTGCACAGAAAGCGGAAGCATGCAAACGTAAGGTTAAATTATTTCATATTATACAGTTATATTTTTGGCACAAGAATTGGATGGAAGTGGTGTAAGTGTGATAACTGATCAGGGAGACATTTGACTCCTACCAGGGGGTCATGAGTGCAAATCTTTTGTAGACACTACTTTAAACTTATGTACAAAACACACAGTGAGTCAATAGAAATCTTAGTATATGTGTAACCTATCAATCTACATTGGAGCAGCTGTGTGGATTTATATTTAGCCTGATAGTAACAGTAGTAACAGAAAAAAGATACTTAGTCAAGTAGAATAAACCTAACATTCATAAGCCATAAAGTGAAACATTACTGTTGTGCTACAGAAATGATAATTTTTAGGTATATCAGAAATCATATATTAAAATTAAACTTTCACTCCATGTCAAGTTGAAACCTTTTAGTTTAATGTCTATATTACCAAGAGGAGTTTGTACATTATATAAGAATATTATTTTTAAAAGATAAACTTTTATCATATGTTCATAATTTATTTGTGTAGGCATAAAACTAACTAAATAAATAACTATATAAGTGTTTTTATATTTTTCAGCACAAAGTGATGGTAAAATTTTGGAAAAGGCTGCTGAAAGTCTACTTTCATGCTTTCGAGTTTGTGCTGCTGATAATAGAACATCAGATGATGAAACTAAAAGACAGGGCATGTTATACCTTGTAAATCAGCTTCTTAAAGTCTATTTTCGTATAAATAAACTGCATTTATGCAAACCTCTCATTAGAGCCATTGACTCTTCCCCTCTATGGCATCAATTCCCTTTAGCCCAACAAATAACCTACAGATATTTTGTCGGGCGAAAAGCAATGTTTGATTCTGATTATCGTACAGCAGATGACTACTTGTCCTTCGCCTTTCAGAAATGCCATAGAAGAAGTCATAAAAATAAAAGACTGATTTTGACATACTTAATACCAGTAAAAATGTTACTTGGTTATATGCCTACAAAAGATTTGTTGGAAAAGTATGATCTCTTGCAGTTTCTTAACTTGATATCCATGGTAAAAGATGGAGATTTAAGAGGAATTGATAGAATTATGGAGGAACATGAAGCTTTTTTCATTAGTGCTGGCATATATTTAATTGTCGAGAAGTTAAAAATTATAGCATACAGAAATTTATTCAGGAAAGTATACCTAGTTGAAAACAATCATCAAATAGATATAGCAAGCTTTCAGGCCGCCCTACAAATGATGGGACAAGAAGATGTAGATTCAGATGAAACTCAATGCATTGTAGCAAATTTAATTTTCCAGGGCAAAATCAAGGGTTATATTTCATATCAGCATAGAAAAGTAGTTGTAAGCAAACAAAATGCATTTCCGCCATTATCTAGTCTGTAAGATTTTTTTATAAATTACTATGAGAGATAATTTAACTTTTATTTATAGTCCTAATAGAATTATTTTAAAAAATCCATAAATCAAGTCAAAGACAAATAAAATATTGAAAATTTCCAAAATAATGTAATCATTTGATAAGTATATCCTTATAATTATCTAACACATTTTATGTGAACAACAAAAAGTAAAATACTTTTATTTTTTCGGAAAGAAACAAATATGAACAGTAGGTCTACTACGAACTTTTAGAAAATGATTCAATTCAAAGCCAGTACCTTAACTCAACTGCTTTCTTTTCGTACCATGGAGTGTAGATGCGTAATGTTTGAAAAGGAAAACGTTATATGAACTATAGATAACTCTGTCTCTTTTGCTCAAATGTTTTCAGAACGAATTTCGAACGATAATTTGACAACGACTTAAAGTGTGCGTCTTTAAGACGTTATGGTACAAATAAGCAAAACAATTTAGTTTACTTCTTAGATTGAATCGCAATAACAGTTCATGATAGTCCTGCAGGAAGGAATGAATAATATTTACGAGAAATTTGGGTTCAAACAGCAGATAAATCTCCCAAGTGTTCTTTCCCAATCTGGAGGTCTCCATAGTGGACTTGATGGTTAAAGAAAACCTGTGTACGCATCAGGTATTTGTTGAATAAATTCAAACTGTGCTTGTATCCTTGGTGGAATATTGCTTCGCCGTGCATTCCTTTCAAACAAAAGTTTCATATATTACTTTAACAATTACGTAAGTGTTCAAGCGTTGATGTATTATAGGCCGTGTGTGGGTGTTATATTATACGTAACTGTAATAGTTAAATTTAATTCAAATACCTAGGTACGATTACGATTCGACGATATTTGGTTAATAAAAGTTTTTAAATAAAACACCAATGACGTTAATACTTTTTTATTAAATGTTATAATATGTTTCAAAGAATATTATAAATATAGTAAAATTTACACCTTTAATTTTAGCTTTAATACTAACAATGCTGAAGTCTTGCAAATACATTTTTAGTTTCTAATAGATTTCTCTAAGTCCTATTTTATTTATAAATATATTAGATAGACTTTTGAAAGATAGTAAGATATACTGTGGTGTACTTTTTGAGCGATGATTTACATTACGGCTGATCCAGAACGTCGCGCATTATTTTAATTATAATTTTTGCCTGATCTGATTTGCTATTTCTACTGTTTCAGATAAAAATTAGATCATTATTCTGATACATCGTGTATTAAATGAAGATTTATCTTATTTGTGGAAATTTTAAAAAAATTGTGATATGATATTAGTTGTTTCTGATATGTAATTTCAAAGATACTTTCAATGTAAATTTTATGTCAAGAATGGTGTATTATCACGCACCAATTTTACTTGAATTCATTAAAATAATTTAATGTAGCTAGAATGTTTCAATTCAATTTTAATTTTAAGTACATCACAGTATTTTAAGATTACGTAGAAAAATATTATGTTTTGAAAGTATGACTAGATGTTAAATATAACGGAATAATATGTAACGTTATATAATTTTGTATGAATACCTTAGACTAACACTTATCGTCTAAATATAATTAGAGATGAGCTAGGTATTTTAAAGGCAAAGACAAAACATGATTTGTTTTTAGCTTTAGCGTTTAGCTATAAATCAATAATAATAAATGTGTTCAATATCAAAAAAACCAATAATACCTAGTATCTTTTATTCTATAGCGCTGAAGCTAAAAAATAAATATTATATTTTCTACCGCAAGCTAAAAGTCCTATTTCCAATTAATCAATTTAAATCATATTTATATTTATTTCAGTAAAAGTAAAATGTACCATGAACAAGTTGAAGAGTGTTAGGTTGGCACATATGAAGGAAATGAAACACAAAGTAATCATATAAAATAAAAAAAATATATAACATCAGGTCCCTTATTATAATAGCCTTGGGCGTAATCGTTCGCAGCTGAGAATGATTCCTTTGATTCTTCGCGCCTAAACGAACTAGGTGTTTCCTTTCGTTCGTTCGTTCGCGATTCGTGTGTCGTTACAAATTCTCGACTCTTCACCGCAGGAGCCGTTTTATAATTAGCGAACGATCTGCCTTATATTGAAATCGCTTGTTTTATACTGCTCTTGCTATGACAAGATTCTTGAAGGCTGTAATAAAATCTAGCTAGATCGATTAACAAACAATCGAATTTCTTCTTTCAAAATAAATCGATTTGTAAATCTATTAACTCGAAAGGAAATAATTTATTATTTAATAGTCCTTTTTTTCTGACTTATTCAAAATTTGCTTTTTTTAAGGAATAATTAGAGTAAAGACTAATTAAAGTGGACAACTACGAATAAAAATTAATAGATGCGCTGTTTGCGAAATTCGATTGATATGTGTTTTGGCTACTTTGGTTTCATCCAACAGCGCATTTCCAATTTTAAAAAACAAGAAAAAGGGGGTCATTCAAAGAATAAAATGAGCGTTATTAGCAAAATCCATTAAAATAATCCATTTTAATGTTTAAATAATTTCTTATTAAAGAACAATTATTTTGATTAAATAATCTATTATATTTTGACATCCCTAACAGTAAGTAGTCACGGCATACAATTCGATGAGCGAGCGGCAGATACGAGTTCCTTGCGATTGTGAGCGAGACAACATGAGTTCGGTTGACGTCACCTTTCTTGATTCTGTATCAAATCACGGCTCATGAATCACGAACTAACGAACGATGAAGCGGGAAATATGGGACTCGATTCCCGTCGTTCGTCTGTGGGAGTGATTCTTTCGAACTGATTCGTTCGCGAACTACACAAGTCTATATTATAATATATAAATACATTACAATATTGCAAAAAAAATGATAAAATAAAACAACTATTAGAAAAGCCTTACAAAATAAATTGAAATCAAAAGTAGTTTTGAATTGAAAAATAACAAAACAAAACCAAACATCAGGATAAAAATAATACAAATTATATTAAGAAACACGGAGCATATACATAAGAACCTTTTACCATACCTATCTACAAAATAAATAGTAAATTCCAATGGTAATTCGTAACATAATTTCAATACCAGTATTATTTGTTAGTTTTGCCCAAATATATATAATAAATATATATTTATAAATTATATTATTCCATCACATTAGCAATTTACTATTTGCAAAAGCCCTGACAAATACTCGGTAAAACCCTATTAAAGGGTGGGTGGGTATATATTAGACCAATACTCATAAAAGTACATCAATTTCAAACATTGCCATAATTAAACTTCAAGAGTCAACTTAATCTAAAAACTACAATTTGGCATTTGCTAGTGTAATTTGCTAAGAGTTTTTTTTTATTAAATCTTATTCTGGTCATCAATAAAAATAATCAGATCAAATAGTACATTAGATTTACTAATGGTTGAAGTAAATACATTTTAGTTTCTTTCGAAGGAGAATTTGTGTGGAGGTTGACCTTTCAGAAGTTCATCTTTGTAAGCAGCGAGGATAGCTCGTGACACGCTCGGCTCTAATGCACTCGTGTCCAAAAATTGGCGCATTATTCTGAAAATTATTTTGCATTTATAACTAATCATAAATAAAATAATAATTTATATATTATATTATATTAACAACTAGCGGCCCGCCCCTGCTTCGCACGGGTATAAAATATATAAGTATAGGATGTCACTCAGTGAAAAAAATGATTAAAATAGATCCAGTAGTTTTGATTTATTCATTACTGCCCGCGGACCGCAAGCGTTAAATTTGGAGTAAAACAATTCCCCTTTCCCTATACCATGAAGATTTCCTGCTATCTTTGGAATATCTTAATTCATATAATACATTTTACCTAGTTCCTTTTTACATTTTTCTCTATGTATTTTATTTTTACAATTAATCCAATCGCTGCTAAATTATAAGTGCTATAGGGCGAAGCGCGGCCTCCGATGCGCTATTTATAGGCACGCGCCGCATATTAAATCTGTAATATCTTCGAAAATATTCATTTAAATTACATGCTGTAAACGGCCATATTGATCTATATTAAATCAACAATGTATTTAAGGTACTTAATTGGATAAGGATTGATGCTGTATTGCTTAAAATTGCTTCGAAAAGAGGGCGTTATTTTTCGTAAAAAGTAAATGACAAAAAAATGCTATTGTGGGTTATCCATAAGAGATAGACATATACCCTCGCGGAGTTTTCTGTAGACCTTTTTAAGGTGTACAAATTTTTAATACGTTATTTTGATAAATCTTGTAGTGTTCAGCCTGCGTTTGCAATGTAAGCGGAAAAAAATGTAATTATTTACGACATCACGTTAGAAACCTCAAAAATTACAGTATTTCTGTACTCCATATTGACTGTTATTGTACATATAAACCTTCCTCTTGAATCACTCTATCTTTTAAAAAAAACCGCATCAAAATCTGTTGCGTAGTTTTAAAGATTGAAGCATACATAGGGAAATAGGGACATAGGGACAGACACAGAAAGCGACTTTGTTTTATACTATGTAGTGATATTATATTTTGACTGTCCTGTTGGCGCTGTGGGTACTGACCCTGCCTTCAGCTCCGCGGGTCACGGGTTCGATTCCCGCCGAGGGCCAACATTTTCTAAAAAAAACAAATTGTTGGTTCTTCAAGCCTGGGTGTGTATTTGTATTTAAGTATGTATTTAAAACTTATATATGTAGTATATCTACCAGTTGTCCGCTACCCATACCAAAAGTATTAAGTTACTTACTTTGGGGACTGACGACCGTGTGTGTAAATGTCCCATATATCTATTATTTTTTTTTTTATTAACAATAATTTATTGAAGTACTTTTCGGAATTTCATAGTACGAAAGTAATGATAATTCTTTATCACTTTTATGCGCGAAAGCAAAAAAGCTCAATAAAGAGTGTAATAAACGCTTTCATACTTTACATAGGCAGAATTATTAAAACGCCACCGTCCATTATCGTAGCGTTTTTTAGATTGTCTATTTGTCTAATACAATTCTTGTCTCAATATGATACAACACACCATGGCTCAAGAAATGATTCCAGCAATACTAGCAATATTTCATAATTAAATCACCTTTCTAAACCATGCCCCTTATTATTAAAATGAGCAATTAAAATATCTTATAAATCTTATAAAAAAAAATAATAAACAGCCTTTACCATATTTTTGTCTAGAATTGCAGAGTCGAATGTATGATCGCAAGTTGTGATAGCCCAGTGGTGAGACCGTGTGACTCTTTCGAGGCGAACACGAATTCAAACCCGGGCAGGCACCAATGAGTTTTTCTAATAAAACTCATGTGTCTAATTGATAATTGCAATTTATCACACGCTTTTCGGTGAAGGAAAACATCGTGAGGAAACCTGCATATCTCTAGAGAATTCTGGAAATATGTATAACCTACGTATCCGCATTGGAGCAGCGTGGTAGGCCTTAGCTCCAATCCTTCTCTCCAGAAACGGAGAGAGGAGGCCTATTCCCAGCAGTGGGATTGTAACAGGCCGCTACTTTGCTTTTTTTATGATCGCAGAATCTCAATAGAAACGTAAAAAAAGCAAACTACGAATTCTAATTTGAGCATTGATATTTATTAACCTGCTACATGTCCTGAAAATAGACAGACATTGTATATATTTTAACATAGTAGATACCTATTATTTTTTCTAAAATAGTACTAGATATTTGCTATAAAAGTAGGACTAGTTTGTTTACCTGTTAGACGGTGTGAGAGCAAATCCTTCTCGTGCTTGAAGCAATTCCGGATGGTCGCTAATAGTATCAGTAAGGGCCGCCATCATGACATCTGAAATTGCAATTTTCTTTTTAACTTACTATAACTTTAACTTATTACTTTACTATGTAACTCATCGCTACTTAATAAAAAATAGTTTCTAATTGAAACCTTTTTATTAAGTACTTGTGTACATGGTTTGCATGAAACAATAAATATATGGGGCAATTACACACACGGTCGTCCGATCACAACGTAACTTGATAGTTGTATTATTATTACTACATCTGGTAAATACCTACATATATAATTGAAATAAATAGTTCAATACATAAATAAACCCAGACTCAAAGAACTAGCTAATTGTTTTTGAAAAATGTTAGCTCTCGGTGGGTATCGAACTTTCGACTCCCAGCCGGTTTGATTAACTGAGCCGGACAACTGTTCAACGGCTTGTTTCGAAAAAAATAATAGCTAAAGACAACAAACTAATTTTTTTAATCTATACTAATATTATAAAGAGGAAAGATTTGTATGTTTGTTTGTATGTTTGTTTGTTTGTTTGTATGTATGTTTGTTACGTTTTCACGCAAAAACTACTGGACCGATTTCAAAAATTCTTTCACCATTGGAAAGCTGATTTTTCACTGAGCAACATAGGCTATATGTCATTTAAAAAAAATAGGGATCTCTAATAAAATTGTAATAACTTGGTAAAAATTTAGTCGTAAACATCTGTCATCGCGTGCGCTGCGGAAACTATTGATGATAGAACAAAAAAATGTTGTACAGTATTATAGAACGTATCAATATCCACAAAAAAGTCCGCGATACCATATGTCTAACTATTATAGTTATGCCAATATAACTACTTTTTTACATTGTAAAAGTTGGTAAAAGTGCCGAAAATAATCAAACCATTTTATTCATATCTCTGTATTAATCCTTATCCCATTAAATGATATTTTATGAATAACTGTTTCAATACGTGTAAAATACTTTTTAAATTATTAAAATCCGACATCCCCATCAAAAGATTTTACGAATTTAAGAATGTAAATCGAAATCAAATAAGCCATAACAAACCTAACCTACCGTTATAGCAGGGCCTGCACTTGAGTTAAGTCTTATTCCAAGAATACTAATGATACCCATTTTTTTATAATTAAATAATCTGCAAAATAAATCTATAGTAGATTTCGTAGACTTTCCACTACCACGAGATCTGTATGGACGCGGGTGAAACCGCGGGGCTTTGCTAGTACTTGTAATAAATTTGGATAGTGAGTTTGTGTACCCAACAGTCGCCACCCATAATATAATTAGGTTTTTTTTACTTTTTATATCTTTCAAGTTGATTCCAATACTGAACATCGTTCCTTGTATATGAATTTCAGAGCCATTTATTATATAAAAAAATCATCTTTATAACGTAATTTTGAATAAATATTAAGTGTTTTAACCGTATATCTATTTAATTTAACAAAAAGTCCTTACCTAGGAAGTACATACTCTATTTTGATATACTGTTTTATGGTTTGTGGAAAAGATGTATCTCACCGAGTACTTTCTTCTGTATAGTACGGGAGAGCTGCCCACGCTCGGCCTCTAGTTCCAGAAATGACATGAAACGCTGCGTGGCGGCGCGCGCAGAGGAAGGCTCTCGTGCCAAGGATTGGGAAAACATCATCTGAATGTAAATTCAATGAAATGTTATTAATTATCGGGCTGCGACAGTGAAGACTGCGCTGAACACGAGTGCTGGGACTCTGTAAACTCTTGCGAGTCTGATTTATAGAAGCAGGCTTGCGAGTCTCATCTGATTGATGCCAAATTAGACCAGCTTGGCACAACTGGGTTCTCTCGAGACCGAGGGCCCCCATTGAGCTGTGATAGACCAGCGGTGAGACCGTTGACTATTTCGAGGGTAACATGAGTTCACCAGGGCAGTCACCAATGAGTTTTTCTATTAAAACTCATGTGTCTAGTTGATAATTGCAATTAACACGCTTTTCGGTGAAGAAAAACATCGTGAGGAAACCTGCATATCTCTAGAGAATTCTGGAGACATGTGTAACCTACCAATCCGCGTTGAAGCAGCGTGGTAGGTCTTAGTTCAACCCTTCTCTTCAGAAACGGAGAGAGGAGGCCTATTTCCAGCAGTGGGATTGCAACAGGCCACTACTTTACTTTACTTATTAATTAAAATTAAACCAATAGAAAATTTTCTGCACAGATTTGATTTTCACATGGGTCGCTAATAAATATTTTTTAGAATAAGACGTTACTTTACGGAGATCCATAATACAAAAGTAATAATAAAATTATTGTGCTATAATCCGCGATAAATATAAAACATATATAATGCTAATGTAGAGTGGACTAGCCGTTGTCATATCTGATACTATTTCATATATGAACATGGTTTCCATTTAATTAATGGTATTTCATGTTATTGCCACTTCGATCTAGTTCGTTCGTGTGGTATCCGGCAGATTAGTATAGACCACCCACCTATCTTACCGAGGTGTCGTAAGAGGCGACTAAGGTAAATGCCGTGTGGTATCTGGCTACATAAGACCACCCTCATTTCTTACCGAGATGTCGTAAAAGGAGATCAAGGTAAGTTGACGTCAGGCAGGCGGCCGGTCGTAAAATACGTAGCCAAATCATTTCAACATGTTTGTAACATGTTGTGCCGACCCCACTTAGAGTGGGATAAGGGCAGGACAATGATGATGACGATGCCACTTGAAGGAAAGCTGTTAAGTCTATGTACCCGTAAACATAATATTTACCTTAGCGAGTTGATAAATGATCTCTTCCAAAGTGTACTCCGTGTAAAGGGTGTCGGCAGCACGTAGTTTATCCATCATTTCTTCGTATTCCTCCTCGCTTATAATAGGGCCATCCCGATCGTAATCCGAAGTACCTTAATCAGAAATATTTTATTCAGCATTAAGACCAGAAGCATGATATTATTTTATACATAGTCATAATAGTCTAGAAGCGTAGACTTCTATGGATATGTATGTATTGAACTAACTTTCAAACGAGAAAGCTTATAGATCCCTGCATTAAACGCTAAATAGTCAGCGTTTGAAGGGTGTGAGGACGCCATTACACTACCTAATGACCAAATCTAGCTGTTCAATACATTTATTACTGCAGAATTTTTTTAAAACTTTATTTATGCCGTTCTTTATTGATATTTTAATACTGAAAAAAGTTCTGTTCACTAGCAGTGTAACTTAGTGACTTGACTCAAAGAAAAACTAATTTCTAGAATTAGGAGTTACTTTGCGGAGATCCAGGAGATACAGAAGTAATTGTAAAATTATTTTGCTATAGTCCGCGAGTAAACAGAAAATAAAAATAATGCTAAATGTAGAGTGAACGCTTTCATACTTTTCCCTGCGCAAAGAAAAACTGATGATTTTTTTATAATAGTCACGGTAGCTTTATAAGGAAAACTAAACTACTAGATTAATGCATATTTACTCAGAGTTCAACGGTGGAAATGTTCTTAAAATACATGAGGAAACAAAGTTAGTATTATTGGAATAAGAATTGCGTATGGAAACACTTATAACCCGTTAAGATTTCTAATGATTCTGTAATAAAGAGGTTAACAATGTGGCTTCGTAGTTACTTAACATTATCCTGATAGACTAACACAAAAAAAAGCTTGTCATGATGTTATAAAATTTAATAGGTTACGTAAGTCTGTAGAAACAATCTAACTTTCTATATCCTTACTTATGATATTTGTCTGAAGCATAGGGTCATAGTTGCGCTTTACAGGTTCCGATCGAAGTTCACTGGTAACAGGTAACGACGGCAAGGCTCCAAGGTTGTTACTCATATCCCAAGTTTTCCCAGCGATTGACCTGATGATATCCGGACTGCCACCGAATGGAAAAGACTGCAAGGATACCGGGCGGTACTGATATTCCTACCATAAAAAAAAATCATTGAAAAATACGATTATGTGTTGTAATGCTATTGGAGATAAATATATAAATAAATAATGAGATTTTATTTAGTAATATTAAAAGCAAAATGTTATCTTTAAGCTGTGATAACCTAGTGGTGAGACCGTGCGACTCTCTAGAGAGGACATAGGTTCAAACCTCGGGCAGGCACCAATGAGTTTTTCTATTAAAACTTATGTGTCTAATTGATAATTGCAATTTATCACACGCTTTTCGGTGAAGGAAAACATCGTGAGGAAACCTGCATATCTCTAGAGAATTCTAGGAAAATGTGTAACCTACCAATCCGCATTGGAGCAGCGTGGTAGGTCTTAGCTCCAATCCTTCTCTCCAAAAACGGAGAGAGGAGGCCTTAGCCCAGCAGTGGGCATTGTAACAGGCTGTTACTTTTTATCTTTAATTTATTTTAACCCATTTTTCAAATACCTCACCAGTATCATTTTAATGTTAAAGCAGTTAGTTACTTTTGTGTAAAAACCGTACTCCTGACAATTTTAATTTGGACATTATTAAAATATTGTTTCAACCAAGTTCGAAATTTAAATGATTTAATTATCGAAGTAACAGTCACTAAATACCTACAACGATAGAAAAGATGTGATGTAATTGTACTATGATGTAATATAATTTTTTACCGCATAGAGTTATGATATGGCGGCGATAGAAAGTCTTTTTAAAAAAGATAATTTTATTTAATATTACAATATTTAAATAATTAAATGAAAAAAAGACAGGACTTTCTTGACTGAAGACAGAATTATGAGTAATTATAATTTTTAAATAAAATTCATGTTGCATTCCGTAACCCGGTTGGGATTCCGCGAAGCCCATTGTCTTGCACCTTGCTTCTTCAGCGGATTCCGTGGGTTACGGCACCTTAACTCCTCCCTCCTTAAGATGGAAGCTGGTCCTGCAGCTTTCAGGAGCGTCCTCGCGCTTCCGGTCCTTGGGGGAACTCTTGAGTGGATAGAACTTCCACACTGCAAAAGCTATGATTAGAACGTATAGAAGTAAGGTGGACCAACTGGGAATAGCCATCTTATTAATCCAGGGACTATAATCTATTTCATCAACATCTTCTATTTTGTTCAGGAGCTCGTGGATGTTATCTAGCGAAACGTCGTCCATGTGTAGTTCATAGTGCCTCTTGATCTAAGATTTTCTCATTCGGTAGTGGGACAATCTCGTTCATAGTGACGGTGCTACTGTGCGAGTCTAGGGTCCTGTTCATGACGGTTACGTTGCAGTTTTCCGTGATGGTTATAAGAAATATGGCTGATGCTCTTCTATATTCGGTTTTACTTCCGCATTGCGTTTTTATTACTTTCGGTTCTATCGTTATCACCAACCATGTGTTTTCTCGGATTTTCTGGATAATTCCTTGTTTTAGATTCATCTTAGCGCGGGTACAGTTTCCATTTTGATGTTTGATAAGGGATATGATACAATCGTCTGAATTCTCAGTGATTTTAGTGTTGAGAGATTTGCAGAGTCGAGTGTCTTCTGATATCTTCTTGCACTCTTCTTCCAGGTAAGCATACTCGTCGCTTCCAAGTGCAAGGAATTTAGATTTAGGAATAATGGTTAGGTTTTCTTTATTTGGAAGGGAGTATAAATGTATATAATCATATATCTTATGATAAATGGATGGGATTTCTAATATAAATGTTAAAGAGTTGTCTGTGCTGTAGGCCTTTACATTAATAGACTTTTCTATTTTATGAATGTTATTAATACTTATATCTGCTACAGTCCTTAGGGGATAAAGTCTTTGCATAATATTAAGTTCCGATATTAAATTACGGGTACTTATAATACTAGGGTGCATTATACCTAATTGCGAGAACGTCATCGCATCTTCTAGTATCATTAACTTATCTATAATTATTTGTAAACTAAAACTTATTTGAACGTATATCTCTAAAAAGTGCAATTGATTCATAGTTGTATTTGAGCTAATAGTAATATTTTGTAAAATGGATACTAATCTATTTTGATTATTATTTATTTTATTTAACTGAATAGAAAATTCATTAATATTATTTTCCGCCAAATAAAGTGTTTGTTTCTGGGACTTTTGGATTTTAACTACTGAGTTACGTAATTTATTTATTCCGCTTTCGAAACGAATCGCGTCTTCATTATCTAAATTACCTGTTATTAACTTAACTATTGAGCCTAAACCGTTAATAATTCCACGTCTTACTCTTATCCTAGGTGCAACAAAAATGATTTTCTTACTAATTAAATCTAAGTTATGTTCTATCTGATCTCTATATGTCCTATGTAAATCCTGCGAAGCAGTGTTGTTTTCGGCTGCTTTAGTACTTGCATATAATGACATTAGTTCGATTGAAACTAAATGCAATTGCGTAACATTATAAACACAAGCTAGGTTCAAGGAATCAATTTGTTTTATAACAAAACCTTGTCGCAGTAAAAGGATTCCATTAACATTATCTACGGGTTCGAAGGTAAGTTCGGATCTTGTCTGGAACAAGAGGGCTCCGAAGACGAGGGTCCTGGAACAAGATGTGGTCTTCGTAGGAGTTTGAAATGTACTCTAATTGATTTAGAATTAGGGTGGTTGCCTATAATCTCAGCTATACTATTAGGATGTAAATGTATAATTTTGTAGGGTCCTTTTAATACCGGTTTGGTATTATCATTCCTCGGTTTCTTCGCCACCTGCTTATAAACTGTTTCACCTACCTTAAAAGTAACTGCTTCAGCTGCCTGGTTGTGTTTTGCGATAATTTTTTCTGACTTGTTTTCAACGAGAGTAACGCGTGAAGGGCATCTGAATAGCTTAGAGCCTCTATTATTAAATATCGTAGTATATACCTTAGAAAATGCTAGATATCAATCTTCGTCATGGAAATAACAATAGAATACTCTATCAGCAATGGTATGCTCTTTAAGAAATTGAACTATTTCCTTTTCTGTATTGTTTACTGGGATAAACACGTCTTTAATAGGTGAGGTTGTCGATCTATTATCTACTCTATAAGATGAGCCAGGGGTTGATCTTATATGAAATTGTTTTAGCTGTCGATCTATTGCATCCGATAAAATTAGTATACCTCTGTTTTCATTATCAGGTTGAGTATGATTAGTCGAAACTAGATTATCGGGGTCAAATGTCACGACACTCATAGTATCTGATTCCGATTGTAATGTAAGGGGTTGCGTGTTTGTTTGGGGTAGATTATCGTTATTAGGGTTGTCATTATTTTCGTTAGATGGGGTTGCTTGTCTCTCTACTGTTTCAGCTGAGGGTTCTGTCTCTGATTGGACGTTTTCGAATATCTGATTTATCAAGTTCTCGTCATTGTTGTCATCTAAGTTAACCGCTAGAGAATCAATACTATTGTGATAAATCTTAGCTCGTGATAAGGCGTCTGCGTTGGTGTTTTGTCGTCCCTTTTTATAAATAACGTTATAGTCGTATTCTGCGAGTTTCAGTCTCCATCGTGTCAGTTTAGAGTTAGGGTCTTTTAATGACATCAACCATGTTAGGGGCCTATGATCTGTATAGATAGTAAACTTTCTACCATAAAGATAAGGTCTAAAATATTTCACTGCCCATACTATAGCTAAAAGTTCCTTTTCAATCGTCGAGTAACGAGTTTCAGTTTCAGATAAGGTTCTGGATGCGTAAGCTACAGGTTTATCTGAACCTACAGATCCTTGAGATAATACTGCACCGAGGGCTATGTCTGATGCATCTGTCGTCAATATAAAAGGTTCGTCGAAGTTGGGGTATTGCAAAATAGGGGCGTTAGTCAATATCTGTTTGCATATATTAAAAGATTTTAGGAATTGTGGGGAATGTATTATTTTACTATTTTTCTTTAAACATAACGTCATAGGTTTAGTTAGCTTAGCAAAATCTTTTATGAATTTTCTGTAGTAGCCAACTAGGCTAAGAAAGCTTTTAATGTCCTTTTGAGTCTTTGGCAATGGGAAATTTAAAACTGCTTTGATTTTGTCCTGATTTGGTTTTATACCTTTGTCTGTCAGTTCATGTCCTAGGAACTTTACATGTTTTTGTAGGAACTCTGATTTGTCTAGCTGTACTTTTAAGTTGTGAGTTTTAAATCTGTCAAACACTTGTCTAAGCTTCTCAATATGTTCTTGTCGGGGGAACATATTGAGAAGCTTGGAGGGAAGTCGATATTATTATGACGTCGTCTAAGTATGTAAATACGTTGTCTATTCCTCTCAATATATGGTCCATAAGCCGTTGAAACGTACTAGGGGCATTCTTTAAACCGAATGGCATCCTAAGGAATTCGTAATGACCTCTTTCTGTTGTAAACGCCGTTTTTTCTATGTCTTCGGGGTGCATTTCAACCTGATGATAGCCACTAGCTAGGTCAAGGGTTGTAAAGTATTGTGCTCGTCCTAGTTTGTCGAGTATGTCGTATATGTTAGGTAAAGGATACTTATCTTCTACTATTCTCTCATTCAGTCTTCGATAGTCGATAACAAGTCTCCATTTTATTTTTCCAGAAGCGTCTGGCTTCTTCGGGACAATATGTACAAGACCATGGGGATATGCTTTCACGAATAATTCCTTGATTTAAGAGATTATCTACTTGGTTTTGTATCTCTTTACGTTGTTGTGGGGGTTGTCTATAATTTCGTACAAATATTGGAGTCTGATCAGTCAGTCTTAGTTGATGTTTCACCGCGTGAGTGAAAGAAAGGGGAATATTTTCAGAGTAAAAGATATCTCTATACTGAAAACAGATCTTAGTTATCTCACGAGATTCCTCTTCGTTCATATGGTCGGTACGTATCTTATTTAAGTTATTACATAATTCGTTTTCAATCTCGGAATTTATTTGCATTGAATTTAAATTGCATTTTTCTACGGGGTCTCTATAGGGTTGTAATTTAATAGTCTGCGAGTTAGATATGATTCTTTTGTCAAAATTAAAATTAATTACTGAAGTATTGAATTTACCTTTCTTTACTTCTACAATAGCTGCGGGGGACTTTACGCCATTGAACCACATAAAGTCGTCATGTATATAATATCCGTCGGTATAGTTAGTTTTAACTGTTATAATTTTTTCGCACCTTGGTTCAATCTTAAGATTCTTACTAGGATAGTCAAAGTAAATAGGTATCTCTGCGTCAGCTGTACATAAGATCTTATTTTTTATATTAATGTTGCACGATAGCGCTTGTAATAAGTCCAGTCCTATAAGTCCTTTATACTTAGGGTCAAAGTCGAAAAGAAGGAATTTATGAATAATATCACTATTAAATGCCGGGGGAAGGGGTAAATAAGCTACTTGATCGTGACGCGTGACAGCATGTGCTGTCTTAACCTCGAATGGTTCATATTCAATGAGTTCTTCGAATATGGTATCAATTTTAACGCTAGGCGATATCATAGAGCGTGATGCGCCGGTATCTATTTGGAATTTGCCTTGAAATTCTTGTAGTTCGATATACGGAAGGTGGTCTTTATAGTGGTTGAGCTTTACTACGTCGGGTGCTCTGTGTTTGAGCCAGGGGGAAAATCCTGCTGAATTTTCACCTTCTTCTGGTTCACATTGAAATTCCTGATCGTTAGGGATATTATTATCAAAGTATTGGTACTGACCTTGTTCGTAGCACGGTTCGGGTTCTTCCTCGTAGTAGGTCGATTCACTTGTTGAGGGTCCACCTGAGTAGAACAGCTCCTCAACGGCAAACTGTGGTGTCTGAGGCTTTGTGATAGACCTCATGGTTACGTCGGAAACCTTTTGGGGTGGGTTCACCTGTTGTTGTTGGGGGATGTTGTTTCTAAAGTTACCTAAAGGGGGTCTATAATTGCCTGATTGTGGGCGGTTCTTCCACGGTAACATAGATTGAATCCACTTTTGTCGTTGTTCGGGGGTATAGTTATTTCGACGAGGTGTATATGACGGGTTTGGTGACTGGTATTGTGGGTTATTAAATTTAAATGAATTATGGTTTTGCTGGTTAAAGGATCTAATTGGCTCTTTTAACCTTGCTTGAGAAGTTGAAGGATTATTAAAATTATTAAACGTCTTATTATATGCAATTCTAGTCTCTTCCTGTCTAGCCGCAACAATAGCTGACTCTAGCGTCGCGGGTTGCGCTATTCTTACGCCTATTGATACTTGAAATTCTAAATTATTTATATATTGTTCTATCACCATGCTTTCATAATACGCTTTATTTGTGTGCGTGCCTACGGAGAACAAAGTATCTAATATTTCTCTGAGTCGCTTACCGAATGACTCGGCGGCCTCCTGCCTATTTCTACGCGTCCTACTTAGTTCTTGCATAACTTGAATTTCGTTACGGGGTTCTCGTAGTCTACGTATGAGGGCTACTTTAATATGCTCCCATGAGTCGAGACACTCTTCATAAGCTATCGCGTCTATAGCGGCACCACTAAGTCTACTTTTTATTAAACAAACTGGTGCCGGGTGTGTCTTAGCGGACTCGTCTAAAACGCTCATAATATTTTCTACCTCTCTTATGTAATAATTTAATCGTTTTACGTTCCCATCGTAATGTGGCATAAAATCTGCTATTAATTTATAACCAGAAACATCGCAATTTTGAAAAGCCATCTTTATACTTTTATTTAATTAATTAATAATAATAATTAATATATATTTAATAACTTGAAATTATATTTTTATTCAATAGATTTAATATACGAATATGAAATTTAAAACTATGACGCAATATCGTCTTCAGTGAATCAATATGCCTAACAATGCGAATTAGCCATTAAACAGAAACACTTTTAAAATTTGTATCTTAAAATTAATTTTATATTCGATAGATTTGATATACGAATATTTTATTTAAAACTATGACGAAATATCGTCTTAAGTGAGTCAATATGTCTAATAATGCGATATTAGCCTTTAGACAGAAACACTTTTAAAATACACTAAATACACTATACGGTAGGAAATATAACAGAGGAACTTGGATAGCGAGAGTACTCACCATAAGATCAATTTTCTCTGCATCTCCTCTCCGGACTCTTCTGCCTCAGCGCCGCCTTCGTAGGTTCAATTTAGAATTGTGATTTTAACGATTAATATCGTTCAATTGGTCAAGAATTTGATTAACCAATTGTCACAATCCGCCACGACTGCGCCAGTTATGATATGGCGGCGATAGAAAGTCTTTTTAAAAAAGATAATTTTATTTAATATTACAATATTTAAATAATTAAATGAAAAAAAGACAGGACTTTCTTGACTGAAGACAGAATTATGAGTAATTATAATTTTTAAATAAAATTCATGTTGCATTCCGTAACCCGGTTGGGATTCCGCGAAGCCCATTGTCTTGCACCTTGCTTCTTCAGCGGATTCCGTGGGTTACGGCACCTTAACTATAGTAAAGCAAAATTATTTTACAATTTTTGCAGAGTCTTACCTTAGAGTTTTGTTCCAATAGAAAATTTCTCAATTTTTCTTGTTGGACATTTTCCTCGGCAGCTTTCAGATTTTGTGAGTAGTGAGCGCGAAGGTATTCTATGTTAAATTTAATTTCTTGAAGGAATGCAATGGCCTCTTCTTTGGACATCTAGAAGTTTTTTTATTTTAAGTTTTTACTTTATATCTATGTACAAAATTATAGAATATTAAAGGCCTAACATCAACGCTTGAACAACGTATTGACAAAATAAAGGTGACAATCTTTTTTCTAAAAATGATCTTTCGATCTTTACTTAATTCGTGTCGTTTCTTTATTTAATTCATTTACCCAATGGTTAAGTAAACAATATAAGTAATAATGTTAAGTATAAAAATATAAATGGGTTATTAGTTGTGTAATAAGTTCATATTTACTGTCCTAAATAATTTATTGTTATGAGCCTAGCAAATCCCGCCACCAGTCTTTAATTAATGTGTTATCAAGGGACTCCTCAGTCATAACGCTAATTAAGACTTACGTAAATAGCGAGAAGTTCCCAGGATTCCCCATTTGGTTTGTTTGTACAAACTAATACAGATAATGCTAATAAAAATAGATTTCGACGAACTAGTCAGTCAAATTAAAGCCGAAAATGCATGGAGATTTGAGGTCGAGGAGATTCGAGATGAACCTCCGATTTTTCCGCTCGCTCGCTTTTTTAACGTAATGTGGGTAAATGAATGATTGCAGCATGGTGACGACAGGTCTTAGAAACAATATATGAACCCCACGTACCTCCTAATCTTAAGGGCAAAACTCATCAAAGTATCATCAGATCTGGCAATAAAAAGCCAGAATGAAAGAAGAGTGCACGCAAATTATATGAGAATGTTAAAATGGATGTGTTGTGTGCCAAGACTTGATAAATAAAGAAATGTAAATATAATGGAGAGTCAGAAAGATGCGCCTATTATAAAAAAGGCGAGAAGCTAGATGAATATGGTATGGACACATAAGAAGGAGGAATGAAAATCTTGTGACCCAACTGGTGTTAATTCTAAATGAGGATCAACATGTAACTAAAGGCATTAAAAAACATGAATGTGTGTTTATTCGGACTTATATATTATACGAGTCTAGTCTACAGATGCCGGAATAGAATGGAGTCACAGTCAGTCAGGTCGGCCGACCGACAGTGGATTGGAACAAAATAATATTGGTGACATCCTACGAACTAAAATGTGATAAAATATGCCGAAAGATTGGAAATTATGACGATCTTACCATTCCCTCTTGAAGGAAATCTTCAATAGCGGTAGTTACACCGCGTTCGTCTCCAGTCCAAAAAACGTATTCTGCCATGTCCAGTGGAGAATATTGGACACCAGAATAAGCGTAATGATCCATCTGAGAGTAAAATATTTATTTTCACAAAAGTGTAAATATTTGTTGCACGCTTCTTCTTTCTCCTGACCTCATCCCATTCTGAGCGGGGTCGGCACAACATGTTATAAACATGTTGTCACATAATTTGGCTACGTATTTTAGGACCGGCCGCCTACCTGACGTCAACTTACCTTAGTCGCCTTTTACGACACCTCGGTAAGAAATGAGGGTGGTCTATTCTATGCAGCCGGATACCACACGGCACATACCTTAGTCGCCTCTTACGACACCTCGGTAAGAAATGAGTGTGGTCTATTCTATGCAGCCGGATACGACTCGGCATATACCTTAGTCGCCTCTTATGACACCTCGGTAAGAAAGGTCCACCCTGGTCTATTCTATTCTGCCGGATACCACACGGCGTAAATATTCGTTGCACGCTTAATATTAAAATTACTGAGCTTAAAATTAGGCTTAATTGACTTAGATAGATTGTAATCCTTATTCTAATGGCATCTGTGACCTCACGCTACGAACTATAAAGTAAACTAGTATTTTCTTGCTCTTTTAAGTTATGGGTTCTCTTTAAACTCACGAGTTTTGTAGGCGCTACGCTTTTGTGCAATTGTCCATAGAACAAATTTCTGAATTAAGTCACTTTTATACTAAATGTGCGATACATTTATATGCGCCGTGTGGTATCCGGCAGAATAGAATAGACCACCCTCCTTTCTGACCGAGGTGTCGTAAGAGGCGACTAAGGTATCTACCGTTGGTATCCGGCTGCATAGAATAGATCATCCTAATTTCTTACTGAGGTGTCGTAAAAGGCGACTAAGGTAAGTTGACGTCAGGCAGGCGGCCGTTCGTAAAATACGTAGCCAAATCATGTGACAATATGTTTGTAACATGTTGTGCCGACCCCACTTAAGTGGGATAAGGGCAAGAGAATGATGATGTGCGATACATTTATATATGTTGAGTATGATAAATTTTGTATTAGGGTGAAGGTACTTCATTCAAATTCAAATTATTCTTTATTCAAGTAAACTTCTAAATACAAAAAATCCACACATTTTACCATTTATGAAATCCTAAATTGTATAGTAGACTTTCTGTGTCAGTCTCAACAATTTTTCTTAGAGAAAGCAAAGTACACTGCGAAAAACAACTCAAAGATTCGAACTGGCCATTAAGCTTTTATCTTTTAGCACTTAAGCACTCTGTTGCAATATTAATGTAAGATTCATTCCAGTCACTCACTATATGTGCTGTATATACTTGAATTGTATATTAAATCTTTTCGCATTTATCCAAATGCATTCCAGCATATTTTCTTAAAGAAAGTAGTGATTTCTTTTTTTTAGATTGAAGCCAGAAAATAATTATTATATGCGATATTCGCTCACAAAGTTTATATGAATAAATCTTTAGATTTTACGACAAAACACAATCTGGCGAACTCATAAAATTTATTAAGACTATGTTCACTTTCAAGAGAGTAGTTAATATTTTGACCTACATAAAATCTTATATATAAAATGAATGTTTGTCGATGTTTTCGAAACGGCTCGATCGATTTTAATAAAATTTTCAGACAATCTTTAGAATGACCCAGTGGATGATACTGTAAATTTTGGTGGTCATCGGAGCATTTTTTAAATTGTTGAGTTCTGTTTCGAGGGGAATTCGATACTAGACTGAGCCACAGCTACGCGTGTAATCGTAATGATACTAAAAACTAAAACAACTAAAAAATAATAGTTATACTAGATACTAGATAATATTTTGTTTCAGTTCGGTATACTTTTAATATATTTTTTTTACATTAATTCTTGTATGTATTATATCAAAATAATATTTTCAGTGTTATCGTTTACCTTCGAAACTGCAAAAAAAAAACATTGTTTATAAAATAGCTATCACGAAATAAAAACAAGAAAGTTTTATAAACTTCTTATCGTGTAAATCAGGTAAAATTTAAACAGCATGCATGTTTAAACCTGTTTAGAGATCTTACTTTTGTAGAAAAGGACTACATATAGTGTAAAATGTGCGTGTTTTCCTTTGTAATGAGTTCAAATGGGTAATGACTAATTAATCAAAACATACAATTGTTAAAAAAACACAAAAACATTTGTAAACGAAACGTATTGGCAATACTATTTTAATGAGGCCTTTCTATTTATGCCACACACGGAGCGCACAAGTTGTATTTTGTTCATTTTCCACAATTTTTTAAATTTTTTTTCTCTTTTTTACTTACGTTATTTTTTATTTCTTTAGTGATGTCAGCGTTGTAAGCTCTTCGCACAGCGGTATGACCATTTTGTGAGTTGCTTGTAGCTAAGCCGGGTTGTACTAAACGGGCCGCACCATGAAATATCTTAAAAATATGATTACATTAATATTTATGTTAATATTTTATTCCAAATATTTACATTTAGATTCGACCAGCAAATTATGAAATATTTCGTAACACATATTCAGTATATCCATACTATCGAATGTCTGTCTGTCCGTCCATCTGTCTCTCACGTTTTCAGGCATTATCTACTGGACCAATAATGATGAAATTGGTCACAATTGACGTTTATACATCGGGGTAACACATTTTGTACGCACATATATAAAATTCATAATTTTTTATATTTTTGCGTACCAAAACTGGTTTACTATAAATTGTCTCACTTCGTAAGTTAGCTGGCAGAGACCTCTGTAAAAAGTATAAATGTATTGAATAAATAAGGTTTTTATCAACCATGTTTTTCTAACGTTTTTTATGGTACCTACATAGATAAAAAAATATTGTGTATTTGTTTTTCTTATTTTTTTTTATGTTATTTTTGTTTACTTTTCTTAGATTGTTTTGAATTAGAAGCAGTGCTGTATATTATTATTTTTGTACAATAAAGAATATTTGTATTGTATTATATTTGCATTATTGCATTATTGAGGGTACTCAAACGCCTAAGAGAGCATGAATGAGGTCGCAAGTATCACTAGTATTTTAAGTAAATATTTTCAGTAGCCACTAACTTGCTGCGCCTATTTTTATAATTAAATGGCTAAACCCAGGCTTTGCCCGAATAGTAAAACATGTTAGCCATTGATTTATTTTCGCACGCGTTATGCGTGACTAAAGGAAGCCCTAAAAAGAGATATGACATACATATTGAAGGAGTAGCGCTAGAGTTGACGAATTATAGGAGAGAATGAAAGAAAAACAAATTGTGCCGACCCCACTAAGAGCAAGAATAAGGGCACGATAATGATGAAATAACAGCGGTCATAGTCTTTATTGTTGAGCCTTTATTACGAGTTACCTTAGTGGTTTGTTCTTCAGGGGCTGGCGTAGTTACAGTGGCATCGAGTATACTAATATGTGAGCCTTCTTGTAACACGACTCTATGTACGCCTTTTGCAGGCACGTCTAGTTGGGTTTTTCCATGCACGAGTGGTTTCTCATCTCCTGTAGAATCTGCTGATGCATGTTGTTCCAACCGTGAGACTAACTCGCCGTTCTCTTGTACGGAATCTGTAATTTTCATATTGGTTATTAATGTGTGACTCTATATGTGTGTAAACTCATATATGTTAATATTGAGCCGTGTGCTATCCGTCTGAGTAGAATAGAACATCATTTCTTAGCGATTTGTAGTAAAAGGTGACTAAGGTAAAATTTAAGTTAGGCGGGTGGTCGTAAAGTACCTAGCCAAATCATGTAACAAAGTGTTAATAGAATGTTATGCGGAAACATCTTAGAGTGGGATAAGGGCAGGAGAATGATGAATGTGTAAACTAAAAAATATTTACTAACCGAATTACTTCAAGTATGGCATTACAATTATAAGCAGTGAACATTTGTAAAAATTATTCATTGTTTTTAAATCGTATACAATTCATAATAAACGATTTTTTTATAACACAAAACAAAAAGCCGTTAAATTTTATAGACTTAAATTTTCTCTAACGTAGTAACTATCCTAAATGTAGGAATACAGAATGTTAAAATGACAATATTTCTTACTTGCTCATCTCGGTAGGAGCAATTTATCGAACTAGTATTAAAAAATATTTTGCGTTTGAGACAAATGGGGAACATTCTCCTTTTTTTTTCAAACCATAATCTTTAATATTCTTAAATAAATTGATTGAAACTGTTAATATTACTGCAAAAATTAGATCCGCGATGTTTGCCTTTATTACCTAGTCTTTATTACTACTATTTTACTTACTACTATTAACGAGTCGTTAATGGCGTCTTTATGTCGTTGTAAACTGCGCAGTTAATAGCGTCAATCACGTGTCGACATGTATTTTGAGGAGCGTTTGTTCGCTTAAAAATAAAATTCAACTCCAAAATATTCTTTATTCAAATAAACTTATGAACAGTTCTTTTGAAACGTTAACTCTACTGCTGGTTAGAAAAAAATGCTCCCACCGAAAAGAGCCAGCAGTTCTTCGGTTGCTCTTTTAAAATTTAATTCTTATAACCAGTCACCTTCAGTCATTACATCTTGAACAGGGTTGAAGCTATATTCACGCATTCTTATCATTTATTTTACCATTTCTAGAATTAGGCATTACTTTGCGGAGATCCGTAATACAAAAGTAATAATAAAAATATAAAATAAAATATAATCCACGATAAATCTCCGCGTTTTTATCGCGGATTATAGCAATATAATTTTTATAATCCTCAATATAGTAATCTTTCTGTAAAAGCCTCCTTTTCATAGTCGTTAAAAATACTAAAAAATATTGTTCTAGTAAGAAAGATAAATAAGGCGATTTCGAGATAAGCCACGAAGATTATGATGAGAGAATAGGGAAAATATAAATTTAAAGTACTTCAAAAAATTGACGACAAAGGCCAAATGCTCTCTAGAGTAAGTCAAGGCGCGAACAAACAACTGAATAACACTTTAGAAATGCCGTAATGGACATTATTATAGGTTAATAAAGGCTATATCAAACAAAGTGGACATTGTAGATTACTCTACAGATAATGATCTTTAGTAAATGTAACAGACTGGCAGATAGCAAATAGCCTTCTGTAAGTGGTCTACCTTCAGCCAGATGATTCTTGTACTTGATTTTTTGAAAAGAGCGTTCAAAGTAATCTACGAAAAAAAGAAGGTGAGATCCAGACGGGTCTAAATACTTTCTCGAGCCCTAGATACTAATAAAACTATATATTTTAATACATTGAAGATAATTTCGCCTGTTTTTTATATTGTAGATTTTAATATCATAGTCATTATACTAGATTAGGGAAGTCAGCCTAAAATGTGCCACATTACAATAATGACCAAGCAAATGAAGGTAGTCTATTTGTGACTTTTTGTGTGTGATTAGGCAAAGATGAAGTCAAGATACGAGTGTCGTCTTCCTTCTCATTATTTATTGTGTCACTATCAATGTCAAGCCTGCCTGTGACTCCCATACTCTAGTATAAATAACTCTATGTTCAATATACAGATGTAGGAACTGTTAAAGTTCTGGATGATATTTTATTCTACGCTCCTTACCTAGTCTGTGATATTCCATATGCTCACTCTTCATATCAGGAACCGTCTCTTTGCTTGCTTCTTCTGTATGATAAAGACAAAGAATGAATCGGGTAATTTCGTCCAAACGATTTTTTTTACATACTTATAAAACTCTTAATTTTCAAATTTAGATTAACAAAACTTATGAGCAAAATTATGTTTAAAACGTTTTATACACTTTTCGGTGAAGGATAACATCGTTAGAAATCCTGCATATCAATGGAGAATAATTGGATATAAGTAAGCGGATTTCGCGTTAGAGTGTGGCGAATGTTAGCTTCATTTTTTCTTTCAAACAGAGATGTGAAATATGACCGGCATTGGTCTAACAACAGGTCGCTATTAAAATCTGAATTTTCGAGACTATGATAATTATATTTGAAGTAAACCAACTGTAATAATATGACACGTTTATATAGATCGCTTGTTTACAACACTGTCCCTAATTCTTTTTATTACTACTAGTATTTAAGCTGATTTCATGTCTCTGTCTTCTTGTGCAGGGATAAAATCAAATAAGGGGATACTAAAAAGTGCCTTACTAGTAATCTGAATTTTCTAGACTATGATTATATTCAAAGTAAAGCATCTGCAACCGTACATATGTGACATTTCTATAGAATGCTTGATCACAACACTTCCATCATGCCCTAATTCTTATTATTGCTACGCTGATTTAGTTTCTCTGTCTTCTTATTTTAAAATTAAAGACATTTTTACACTTAATATTTAATGAACACTACAAATACCTATTACGAATTACAAGCAAAGCGTAAATGGCTTAAAATTTTAGTATTACATTAAGGATAATGTTTGTTAGGCATTGGTTATAAAAAAAATCATCGCGTAAAAGCTTTTACGTCGATTTAATATCTAACTTATCAACAAATGCAACTCCTATCACCTTTATCAAGTTTGCCAAAGATACCGGTATCATTGTTTGAGCTAACACGATCATAAATTAAGGACATTTGACACATATTATATTGTGCTAAACAAACAATAATATGTACTCGTAGTTAATTGTGTAAAAAATCAAATCTCATATCCATAATAATATTATTTAATAAAATTTTAATCGTTTGTGCACTACGATTTTACCGTTGAAAATATGTAGATGAAGCATTATTGTGAATGTTGATCTTAAAACAAATAATACCACATTCAGTCCTATTTAGTAAATAATGATGTTAATTTCTTATATCTGCAATATTGAATTTAGTTATTCATAAACTTTTATAAATAAAACTCCGGCAAATCCAAGGCGGGACATTCCGGATGTAACAAAAGGACCGGCAACTTGTTGGCGCACTTGAATAGAAATATAAAATATTTCCTCATAGATGCGCAACTGAGCTGTGATAGCCCAGCGGTGAGACAATGTGACTGTTTCGAGATGGTCACGGGTTCGAACCCCGGGCAGGCACCAATGAGTTTTTCTATTATGTGCCTAATTGATAATTGCACTTTAACACACGATTTTCGGTGAAGGAAAACATTGTGAGGAAACCTGCATATTTCTGGAGAATTCTAGGAATATGTGTAACCTACCAATCCGCATTGGAGCAGGTGGTAGGTCTTAGCTCCAACCCTTTTCTCCAGAAACGGAGAGAGGAGGCCCTATGCCCAGCAATGGGATTGTAACGGGCCGTTACTTTACTTTTATGCCCAGCAGATGCGCAACTTCTAGTACTTTAAATACAATATATTTTTAAAATATGTATGTTTATATGAGAAGGTGGAGTCTTGCAATTTGATCCACTTCCCGATATCCAATTGAATTACATACTGCTCCAGTCCCGATGACAATGCATGTTTATGATAAGCATGACCTGATGCTGCCGCTAGGATTACTCCAGACGAGGGCACTCCTCAACAGTTAACAGCGGAGACATGAATTGTTTAAAAGCTTTTATATATTAATTTATATGAAGAATTTTATGACATAAAATTATAAAATATCTCAACCGTATGTAAATCCGGTAATGTTATTTTACTTGTCCTTAAATTTTATTTCAACATACGACGGTGAATATTGTATGAAACATGCCGCACCTATAACAATATTATGTACATCTTGTTTACGGAGCTAGACAACTAAACCGTAATGTAATTAAGTAGCCTTATTTGAACGGAAACTTAATTACGTTATCTATACATTGGCCGAGGAAAACCTATTATCTGCTGCCAAGGACAATATTATATTATAGTTGTAACGGATTCATCGACAAAAGTAATAATAAATTTTCAAAAATTTTAAAATTGCAAAATAATTTTATTATTACTTTTGTATTATGGATCTCCGCAAAGTAACGCCTAATTCTATAAAGGATTCATCGACGTTACAAAGAAAAATATATTGTATCAGTACAAGCGAGTCTCTTTGTTGTGGGTATTATGACATGAAAAAGACGCTGAAAAGTGTTGTAGAAGATGGAGAAAACATCTCAATTTATTTGTATAATTTTTGAGTTCAGTGTGATCATCTTATTTCTAGTATCTTAAATACCACTTGTACTGTTATATGATTGCTATAGCTAAATAACAATACCACCAACGCTGTCAATAAAAACGTCTTTAATTACTTTTAAAACTTTAATTTATCATAACGCAAACTCAGACCAATATCGAGAACTAAACAAACTAAGTAAGCTTATATTGCCATTAATACGCCAATAAAACGAATAAGCCTCAGAAATTATAACTTATTTGTAAAGTCCTCGAAATGCTAGAAACTTTAAACATTAAATAAATTTTCATTAAAGAGAAGAATTGACTTCACTTCGCTCCAACTGTTTAAATAAACGTACTTTACACAATAAGCTATTATTTTCCAATCAACTGGAATTGCTGTTTGTGAAACAAAAAACAATAGTTATTTTTCTAATTGATATCGATTGTTTCTCAACGGAAATAAGAATTCAGCATTCATTTTGCTTCCCTACTGAAGAGATGCGAAATTGTTTTTTGTCTGAAATATTTGTAAGATATTTTCCGAAAGATATTGACGTTAACGAAGTAGCTAGTAGTTACATCATCTAATGTATATATACTTCTAACTCCGGCTTTTATTTCCTATCTAAATGTGGCTCTTTCCTGAATATGGATTTGCTCAATTTACCGCCTAGTGATATCTGGCTTGTAGAATAGATCACCCGGTCTATTCTACAAGCCAGATACCATTTCTTACCGAGGTGTCGGGAAAGGGGTCTAAGGTAAGTATACGTCAGGAAAGCGGCCGGTTGTAAAATAAGTAGTCAAATCAATTTACAACATTTTTAAAACATGTTGTGCCGACCCCACTTAGAGTGGGATAAAGGCAGGAGCATGATGATGATGATGGATATGATATCAATTTAATCTAACTCCAAAAGTAAAATAGCGGCATACTACAACGCCCCTGATGGTTCCAACCTCCTTTGGAGTAAAAAATAAGAGCTTAGTACTTGTACCAATATTGATTGGCATATTGAGAGAATCAGTTAGAGATATCAGGTTTTCTTGGGATGTTATTCTTCACGTAAAGCACATGATAATGCATTCACAAGGTTAAGCATCATAGGTGCCTGTCCGGATCTTCATAAAACAATAAAAGCTTTCTAAAATTAAATACATATGTATTTAATTTTAGAAATGCTGCAATAAATGTGACTATTAAATAATATTATAATATTTATTTCATTTGGCGTAACCGTGAATGGTGTATAGAACCCTCCTGCCTTTGAATTAATAATCTCGTCACTGCCATACAGTGGTAAGCACACGTCCCTTAATGAAACGTGTTCTACATAATATAATATGTAAGTAGTCATCATTGATGATTACAAGTTCATCAAATTATATTTTTTTATCGTTTGATACTGTTCACGTATTAAGAATTTAATTGTAAGATTCAAATGATTATAAGATTAATATACCTTTGTTACGTAATACTTTGTAAAAAAATATTCTAGGTAACTCATTCCTTGATGATTATTAGACCTTTACTATATAACTTACGAGTTTATTGTAATACTACTGTTTTAAAATAACGTTTTTCACCAACTGCATATAACAATAAATTTAACTTACCCATTTTTAGATTTTCTAACTCCTCGACTGGCACATCCTAAAACAAATTCACTTATTTTTTAGATCATATACTCATACACTAAAATTAGCTGGTATAATGCTGTAATAAATTTTCATGGAGGCCTAAAAGTATGTATTATGTGAAATGTTGCCGAAATTATGTAAACGATAATCACGTACATAATTCTGCTCGACTGTGTTATAATTCTATAATTTCTGTTTGATTAAAGCTATCTAGCTTTAATCATTTACCTACATAAAAGTCAAAAGTTAGGAACAAATCATTCCCAGCAATACTGAAAAGTTTATATAATGATTCCTCATTAGAAAGACCTATTTGCCCACAAATGAGATGTTTATGAGTATCGCTGATTATTTGTTGCATATTTTAGATTCATAAACAGAAGGTGCGTGGGTTATAAAAACTTTAATCTCAATAAATAGATAAACTTGATAGAAAATATATTTTAAGTTAACACAGCGAGATATTAACTGTGTAAGAAAGGCGAAAACGGCCTACTTACAAGATTTCACAGAATTAAGGCATCAATCAACTGCGTAATGAAGGCGGTAATGTCGAAGGTCATAATTGCTATGATTTATGTTTGACCTAAATACGCGGATGTATAATTAATTAGATCACGAATCTTGTAGCCGTAACACTCTGTTTAATGAACGGTATATTACATATACAATATAACGCTATATATAACGCATATATAACGCTACATATAACGCATATATAGCGCTATATATAACGCGTTTATACGTATAACATTTAACGGATTTTTTTTTTTTAAAGTTCAGTTCTTTGGTCATGTAATGACTCCTCATTGTGGATGAAATCAAGTGACCAAATGAGTTTTAAATATGAATGTGGATGGGTATATGAATTGACAAAAAAAAGATAGTTTGTGTGAAGAAGGATATGCATATAAAAGGAGTAGCACCCGAGTTGACGAATGATAGAGGAGAATGACAGATGAAGACATATTATGCCGAACTCACCTAGTGTGAGATAATAGTAAGAAAATAATGAAGTTATTTTTCTTTGACATTCTCACATTTGGAAGTGAGAGTACTGATTAGCTGGATTGTAATGAACAAGTAAAAATATTTATATTATTTTTTGAGATTATACCAATATGAATTAAAGTTAATATTTTACTAAAATCACCAATGATGCTATTTATGCAAAACGGGGACAGTTAAACAGACTGTTACGTTTATGTTACTTTTGAATAAGACAGCATAATGCTAGCTAATTAGGATCGCAGTCCTGATGTGCGCACGGGAAATTTCAGAGAATATATTGTTTCAACCATGTTCAAACCATGCACTAAGGTTCACTTTCGGTTCGATACCTTGAGGGAATATTATATATATATTTAAGCTTGTGTTTAATTTAATATTTCCAAAATTATTAATATGGAGTAAGTGTTAAGTATTTTGAACGATGTCGAATTTATTAACTTAAAAAAAATAAATGGATGCCACAGGCTCGTGACTTGCGCGTGAAAGCAACAAATCCTATTTGCATACTTTGTGGCAAAGACCCATGGAATACTAAGAACCCTACTAGGTGATTGCGTGTCGGAAAAATGTAAATACAATATTGTAATTTATTGTTTTAATTAATATTGAGTTTCAAAAATTTTAGATACTAAGGCAAATAGAAACCACGTAAACAGAAACCTTAGCTGTACTCTCTTTCTCGTAATAATTATCCTAGTTTGTAAAAAAATATTATAAAGAGGATACAAACTAAAATAAATATTTTTTAAACTAGGGAATACATTACGTAAAATATGAATTAAAACTGCTATTACCATACAGCAATTTACTAACAGTTACTAGGAATCTATTCGCTTATATGATTACTTATTAAAAATTCAGAGGCGTAAACATTGAAACTGAAAATATTACTGATTTGAATTCGTACAAACGTACGAAATTTAAGTTATTTTACAATTCTCTTTATATTCTGAGCACAGATATTCCATATTATTCTTTGTAATTTTCTAGAGATGTAACAAAACAAATCTTTTCGCAAAAATACCTATTTAATGATGTGCCATGTGTACCTGCTTGTAGGTACATAAGTTATTTATAAATTTACTGTCGCATTTTGCCTACTCACCGGCTTAGTGTCCCCAACGTCTCGACCTGAAACAGAATAAATCACTCTTAAAATCTTGTCTATATATTATAATCTAACGTATCTACTGTTATAACGTAATTTACGATTACTCTTTCTTTAAACTAACCGACATTACGTACTTACTACTTAAAAACAAAAATAAAGTATAAAATTGTCTATCTTTCTCGATTAAACCGATATACTCGTATCTATGATAATATTATTGTTCCCACTTGGATAATAGCAAATTAAGTATCTTACATTATACAAACGTCTATAGAAGTTATAAAATGAAATTTTCATTATTTGCGCAAAAAATCTATTAATTTGACATTCAGTTGTAATTAAAATGGCTTTGAAATTTACATTTAGATCGATTTTACAAAGCGGACTCAACATAGTATGTATATAGTGCTAACATAGTACAGAATCTTACATAGAATCTAAGAAAAATACTTGGAAGTATGAACACCTCGGAATACACAATGAATGAAATTATTACAAACAATATCACTAAAATAATAAATAATAGAGATTTAGAAACAAAGATTCATGGAAAAAACCGTTCCAACTTCCTCAATCCAAATACATATCAGTTTTTATCTTCTTAGAAGTTAGGGGCTTTACATTACATTATGTACGCGAAAGTTTTCGAATGTAATACTTTTAATAAAAAAGGGAATTTAATGTTTTATGATAATGTTTAACCAGAATGTTAGGAATAAATGCCATATAATCGTAGCTGTAACTATTTCACCGAACACTCATGTATACTTATTTTAAATAAAAAGTCCTCAATAGCTGTCTGTTTGTATGTAATTGATTTTCTTAAAATCTATTGAAATTATTTTTGCAGCACATTCTCCAGAACGGCTAAACTGATTTTTATGGGACTATTGAAATTAATAAATTTTTAATATCCATAGTGTAATTTAATTAAAAATGACATTCGTGAGTACTTTAGTACTAAAAACGGAAAGCGCGAAAATGACGACGACCAACTTATTACGAATGTAAGTTTAGTATTGTAACACTAACAAGTCAGTGTCTGAATATAAGGTATTTAAAAAACCAGTTACTTTGCGTTCATTTCGAAACACTACGGGCGGCTTATCAGACATGTTGTATGCATTATCATTTAAGTCTTAATACAAAATATACACACTTAACCATGTTACCAAAATTGGCATAGTTCATTTTTTCGTCGTGATGTATGGAGATATAATTTGAATTTCGCTTAGACTTTTTAATAATTATACTACCCTCTTCACATGAATGGTTCAATATTTTTGAAATTGCAAACATTGAGGAACGAAATTCAGAGTGAGAAATAGAAATATATTTTATTTATTTCATATACACCTTTCATTATTACTACAACTGTGACACGTAATGTGTGTATATGCAAAATACTTTAATTTATAATAGTGCGTATTTTTAATAATAGTCACTACTCGTAAATATTACTCGAGCACATTATTAATCACTTACTTATTTTGTTTATATTTATTTTACTGTTATCTATTAAACCAAATAGTCAGTAGCAATCAGATGTAAATTTAGGTCATCTGTATCCTAATTTAAATGCATATAAGTAAGTATCTATCACGAAAATATCCAATGATTGGAAAATGTGTTGAATGTTGACACAGTCGATCGTGTTTGTATAAATCCCAATCTTCCAAGAATCTGCTTTTACGACGCTGCCACGTTCAATAACCGTAAACATTTTGCACCAAGACATGTCTAGCTTGGTATTTGTATTGGTATATGTTTCTTAAGCTTTGAAAAGCTTCATATTGTTTTTTTGGTATGGGTGATTTTCAAAATGTAAGTTAAGCATAGCAATGATCACAACTAGATATTACCATATAGAACTTTAGTCACTTTACTTTGCTAATTATTGCTAAGCGAGTTTATCCATGACATTACAAATTTGAGTTGCCTACTTTTTTTACCCCATCGTGTTTTCACAAATCACAAACCTTGTACCTTACATACCTATAAACTTATAAACGAATCAATCGTACGAAGGTTCTTATAAAAGCTTTTAATAAATAAAAGTTTTCAACAAAATTTCATGTCCCTACTGTTAACAGTTAAGCAAGTCTCTCGTCTGCATTCTTCTTCATCACATTCCTTGCACCAGCGTCAGGTCTTGCTTATCTCAAAAATGCATTGTCATCAGAACGGGATGACCAGTATGTATAATTTCAGCTCAATTGGACATCCGGAAGTGAGTCAAATTTTACTTACACCAAGATTCCACCTTCACATACAAAAATATTGTATAATACATAGAATACAAGTTGAATAACACTATATTACTAATACTAAAGTTGATCGTAAAATGTTGCTATTTTTAATAGCATTATCTTACACTCAACTAATGTATAATATATTTAAGTATTTTTAAATACGTAAGCTCTCACTTGAAATAACCTTTTAGCCTTTCATATCTTTACGTATAACACAAGGCCATTACAAACTCAGAAAATCTGTCAAGCAAACGAAATATGTTATTTGAGCCGGACATTCCAGACGCGCGTTGGGAAATTGTAAGAGAAATAACAACGCCCACAGTGCCGTCCTAACAAGCATTCTTAGCGTATTTGCTATCCTTATCCGTGAACCCTGAACCCTGTTATCTACGTGTAAAACGCGTTTATTCTTATAATAGATAAAAGTATTGTGTTATTTCAGATATTTCATGGTTAAAAAAAAAAATAAGTTAACTTTTATCGCAAGATTAATTTTAGAATAGATACAGACTTTTATCCAAACTTTAACAATAATAACATGTAGGTATAAAAAATAGGTATATAAAATAACGGCCTGTTACTATCCCACAACTGGGCAAAAGTCGAATCTCTCCTTTTTTGGAGAGTCGGTTGGAGCATAGACCAACAACGATGCTACAATGCGGATTTTGATATGAAGGTTTGCCCACGATGTTATTCGTCACCACATATCACGTAACACATATGTTTTTACATAAAAAATTCATTGGTGCCTGCCCGAGATTTGAATCCCTTATCCCCGCGTAGATAACATATTGAGGTTGGTAGATATAATTCTTTTTTATGGTAGGCAGTTTGCTAGTACGAGAAAATAAATTTGTCAGCGGAATAAATTGCGATGCCTTGAATAAATTGTATTCTATATTTGAATCTTTATTCTCTTAAGTCTTTATAAATGAAAATGAATGTTTGTCTGTATGTCCCTTATTGACTCCGCAACGGCAGGACCGATTTTAATTACATTTTCAGATAATCTTTACATTGACCCAGCGGATAATCCTGTAAAGTTTAGTTGTGATCGCAGCAATTTTTTTCATAACTATAATTCATATATCTTTGAATTAAGCAGCGGGCTGGATATACTAGTTTATTCGTAGCTTCATTTTAATTTTAATTTGACGATTCAAAAGTGCTTGTAAAGGCCAATTTGAATAAAGACTCATTTGAATTTGAATTTGAATCTGTCCCCATGCTTAAAACGAGTAGATTTATATACCAATCCGTATAAATTACATTTTCATTTCTAATGTTCATTATTTTAGTCTTTCTTGTATAATATCAACAAACGTGACCGTATATATACTAACATTGTACATATAGACTGAAGTGCTCATTCGGAAGTGAAGGGTTTCCTCCCTCGGCTCTCTGAGTGCCATTGTATTACAACGAGCGATACTCAAGTTTTATCACTCACACAGAGACGATTAGTTCCTACAACGCAAGTCTAGAAATGTAGGAGTTAAACAATTCACACAGTTTCAATGGACCAAATAAATGAATATACTTTTATTGTACACACAAGTGTAAAATGGAATTCAAATCCAAAATATTCAAGTAAACTTATAAACAAGCTGTCTTGAATCCGACATCATTCGTGTAATCTTCAATAGCATAGACTTTCTGTAGCGGCCTCCTTTTAATTTTTTAACCCTTTCACGCTCAAGGGAAATATTTTTCCCTCCTACAAAAATCGTTATCGATTGTTCAATTATTATTGAATAGATATATTTTTTACCAAATGACAAAATAAAACGTATGTCAAAGGCGGGAAATGTGTTTCTGAACGAATAAAAAAAGAACTCTTAAACTTTATAGCGCTAAAACCAAAATATTCGCGGGCTGATCTATTTATATCTTGAAAGTGGTACAGATGACAAAAATAAGTAAAGGTTATTTGGGACTATTCCTATTTTGGATGACGAACATTCGTTCTAGAGAATGAAATTTTTTCTACCTAAACTGCTTTATACAGATGACTAAGTTCCCATTCTAAAAAGGATTTCCTCTTGTCTCCAAGCTAAGTGCCTTTGTATTGCAAACGGTCGACACTCATGTTTTATTACCCGCACAGATAAAACTTCTACATACACCTAGTACAGATTAAGGGCATAAAATATAGGAAGATTATTTTACGACAGAGTATTCAACAATTATATAAATTTCACAATACAAATATTATAAACGTTAAAGTTTGTCTGTAACGCTTTCACGGCTGATCCGTTAGACTAATATTAATGAAAATTGGCACAATTAAAGCTTATATAAAGCTCGTACCGTTGTGTAACGCATCGGATTAGAAAAACCATTTTTCATATGAGAATAGAGAATAAATCTAAACGTTTAAGTTGGCGCGAATGATGTTGTGTGTACCTCTATTAATAACATAAAATAATTAACGTATATACACAACTATTATCAAAGATAAAATTTTAATATAATTTGTCACACCACGATTCCGCTCCATGTCAGCAAATATAAGACTTAAAATTATTTTCGTGGCAAGGTTTCGTTTGATTTAAATAAAGATTTGGAAGTTTAGTTTAAATACTGTTTGCTAACAGCTATGATAGCCCACCGGTGAGATCTTGCGACTATTTCGAGGTGGCCATGTGTTCGAACCAAGGGAAGGCACCAAAGAATTTTTCTGTTCAAACTACAACTTTTCACACGCTTTTCGATAAACGAAAACATCGAGAGGAAATCTGTTTATCCCCAGATAATTCTGGTGATATGTGTAAGTTATCAATGTGCATTGAAGCAGCGTGGTGGGTCCTAGCCCGCACTCTTCTATCCCAAAATAGAGACAATAGCCTAGCAGTGGGATAGCAAAAAACCGTTACTTAACCTTTTTTACTTTTACTTTTGTTATGAAGTAAACTAATTATCCAACTTTTTAATGATATTACGAAGTGTGTGTAGTAAATTCAATTTTTTAACAAAATTCAAATATACTATAATGTTCGACCCTGTGACAAGTACAACCGCCGATTTTCTTACTAGCTCTTCTCGGTAGGAGCAGCTTTTTGATCCTGCTGTAGAGTTGATAATTCAAAAATACTTATTTTAAAATTTACTGGAATAAAGAGTTATATGAATTTGAATAATGCTCTAGAAAACCATTGCAAGGGTGAAAAATAAACAGAAATCACAAAAATTTGCAACGTTTGATTCACCTTGATCTTTTTTTTAATAAAGAATTTTAGGGACGAATTCGGTTTACTTAATAAAATTACCGAGTGTAAAACGGCAAACCTGCCAGCGCGCCATAAAATTAGTAAAACAATACCAAGTCGACCATAAAGCTAAAACGTTTTCTAAGACAATTCCAACATAAACTTTAGTAATACTACGGGTCTGAGTAATTGAATACAAAGCTATTCCATTAAAACTTTAAAGGCGACAAGTTGTGAAATAAACATAATCACGATGTCATATTCTCCTAGCGAACACTTTTAAATTCTATTTCAAAAAAAAATCTGCTGCTACAAAGAACAATGGTTATAAGAGAAACATATATAAATAAAATTTAAAAACAATGCTATGTTTTTAGTTAATATATTTTTATTATACAGAGTCAATTATTATATTTATAACTCTTTTAAATTTTTGTCCCTTTCGCCTAGTTTTTTACTTATCCGAGGTAAACTTTGATTCGTTAACAGATTGTAATGAGAATTAAACTGAAAGACAGATTTCATAAGGCTACTAAGTATTTAAATTCAATTATTATTTCTTTGCTTAATGTGGTAACACAATGGTAACAAAACGATGTTACATAAATATAATCTAGAACGACACATTCTGCCTATTAGAAGCATGCAAGTAGTATATTGTACAATTATTATATTATCTTCGATTACATTAAATAGTGCCCAGAGATCCCAAGGGATCGAAAAATCTAATTGTGTCCAAGCATTATATTAAATAAATAAAAACCTGAACAATAAGTAGCATTGACCAATTCAACTCTTTGTAACTATAATAACACGTAAAATACATTCCATTGAAACTTTAAAAACAAAAGTCGTTAAAATTGTTATTTTGATTGCTTTCAAACAACTTTCATTACTGCGAGAAATTGGTGCTATTTTTATTACATATTATTAACTGGTATAGTCCAAATATTTAAAACTAGTGATTTTATCTGCGTGGACTTTTTAGACCCACTACTATCACTTTATTAAAAATCACATCGTTAAATTGCTTCGTATTGACGCTCAAGAGGTACAAAGAAAAAAAAACAGTTTCGCATTTATCATATCAGTTTTTATACGAATCAGAATTTTAATGTATATGTCATATTATAAGGATTCGCTTCTATAATAAAATTCCTCAATCCATCCTAGACCAGTGTACTGAAAGATTTCAATCAAGTGTAAAAAATATGCTTATACGTAAAGCATATTACAAAATTGAAGATTATTTGGATGATAAGAAAGCCTGGATTTGAAAATCCTTTCAGCTTCATACAAGACAGCGGTTTAATAATGTATAATTGAAAATATTTAAAAGATTGACCGCCGAGTTTCTTGCTGGTTCTTCTCGGTAAGAGCAACATTCCGAACCAGTTGTAGCTTCATTAATCATATTGATGCTTGACGATTCAAAAGTGCCTGAAATGGTTTATTTGAATAAAGATTATTTTGATTTTGATTTTGATTTTGATTACTGCAAGGAGTTAGTTTTTTTGCTGATGATAACAAAAATTGAAAAATTTCAATTTATTTCTCAATTTGTACCTAATTGACAAAATAAATTTTCATCTCTAAATTACAAAATTGAATCATAATTTCGAAAGCGACAAAGTGTGAGTTAAACATAAACATACATGTCTTCAAGTTATTAGCTGTTATTTCTAATAGGCCATTTCAAAATAATATCGTAGATAATAAAGTACGAATATTTCAAGCACAATTTAAAGTATAAGTAATATAAAAAAATATATGAACAAATCGAATTTTGGATTAACCATATAAATATAATACCAAATAAATACTAAAATATTTCTTGCAAAATTGCGCAGCTAAATTAAAACTTTATTTTAAATTTTCCTAAAGTGAGGATAAAATACGTCAAAATTTCACAACGCCACGGGGATAGCCTTAGCCGGTGGAATTTCGCCCCAGGGCTTATCTCGAACTTTGTTCCTATGGCGTAGTATATAAAATATTTAAAAAATATATTTCTACTACTTTCATACATTTGGAATATTTATATTTACAATTCATGCGGTGAAAAAAGATCTGGAGAATTCCTGGGACATGTGCAAATTCTCATTGGACTGTCTAGCGCCGTGACACTGAGCTTCTATTTCTAGACAACTGGTCAGTATATACACGTATATCATTTTAAATACAAATATACACCGATGCTCGAAGAACCAACAAATTGTTTAGAGAAAATGTTGGCACTCGGCGGGAATCGAACCTCCACCCGCGGAGCTGAAGGCAGATTCACTACGCCAACGGGCCAGTCAAAGTCAACATCGTTAGGGCTGATCTAACGTTAGTATCTAATAAGATACGAGATCTTGGTCCAGTAGTGATCTATTTTTAGTTACTTAAGAATTACTTCATACTTTCAATTCATACTTTTTTTTCTAACACAAGTGTTAAGTTATTTTGGGGATGGACGACCGTGTGTGTAAGTGTCCCATATATTTATATCTCCACGGTGGTGAATTTGTTTGGCTGTAACATACCCAGTACCGTATAATCAGAGGTCACTACTGCTACCTGCTATCTATATTAAATAAAAAATCTACATAATTGGTTATTCGAGTAGCACGTTTAACAGTTTCAAGTATAATTAAACGAACAAATTCAATATTGCGAAAGCAATGTTGGGAGCCTCCGAAAGGCGACAATTTTGCGACATGATGTGAAACGTGACTGGAATACGCTCGGCACGTGGCAATATTAATATTTGGCGACAAGGAACGTGCTTTGCAGACATGTTTACGTCATCCCAATGTCCCTAGTTTAAATATAAATCTAATATTTGGTACTTTTATACATATATCGATTTACATATAACTCAATTAATTTTTAGAGACCGCCTATACTCACGTCTTATTTTATCGAATGAGCCCGACTAGTTTCAAGCCCATACGGGGTCCATTCGTGAGCTCTTTATGCGGTGGGAACCGACAATCAGTCCCGCTGACTAATCTGACGATCAGTCCCGCTGGCTTATTGACGATCTGAGGATCAGTCCCACTGACTAATCTGACGATCAATCTCATGACGAGCTCATGAATAAGAGCCCCGTATGGGCTTGAAAATAGTCGGGCTGAGACGTGAGTATAGCTGGTCTCTAAACATTAATTATGAAAACCATCCACGATACTTTAAATTCAAAAAATAAATATAACGTATTGTAATGAGAGTAATTTTATGTTTAGCTTCAAATCTATTGCCTATTTCAAGGATATCGCTCCAAAACAGTTTTGGTATAAGTACTATTTAAAATACTTTTCTTTAAATATAAATAAATAAGTGGCCTAATTACACTACGGCTATACGTCCCCAAAGTGAGTTACTTAATATTTGTGTTATGGGTGACATACAACTATAAAATATATACGTATAGAATTTCAAAATTTCAAAATTTTGAAAACTTAAAAAAGTATATGATTTTGAATATATGCTTAAAACATACATACATACACCCAGACTTGAAGAACGAACAAATTGTTGGGAACTCAACGGGAATCGAACCCTCGACAAGCGAAGCTGAAGGCAAGGTCACTGCCAACTGCGAGAATAAGCCTGGCGATAAAACTAATGACACAAAAAATTTCCTTTTTTTACATACCTTTTTTTTTTAATATCATATATTATCCATAAAATCTTTAAGAAATTTGCCATCGAATACACTTCATTATTCATTTACCAACAAACTTAGTGACAGTGTTACGCAACAACCCCACGATTCTACGAAAAAGGGCGCTAAATTAGCTAATAAATTTTAACAAGCAAAAAAGGTATAAGAACAACTTTTTTACCTCCATTCCGTCTACAAAGACAAGGGTCGAAAATTATTGCTGAACAGCAAAAAAATATCATTACTGAAACATCCTTACGTAACATGAAACTTAATATGAAAACGAAAAATGCGTAGGTCTTTCAGAATGACTAAAACATAAATTGGTGAACCAATATATTATGTAAATGATCGTATAACGTAATGAACGTAGATCACGTTCGCTAACAAGAATAATATTTTGGCATGAAGACGACAGTCGTTTATTTCTAACTTATTTCTATTAATAATCGCATTAATTTCAAGCGAAAAGCTTTTATTAAGTGGTTTTGCCTTTCAATTTATTAATGAAAAGAACGTCACGCGTGGTAACTGCGACAGCTCCACAAATAACCTAAAAATCAATGGAAATAGAATATTCTAGAATACAAGACTGTACATATGTACAAGAACAAAAAGAGTTGCCTTTCTACCAAGCTCGGTGAAAAACTTTCATAACAAGATTCCCTTCCGTAATGATAGACATTCGTGGTTAGCAAACATTGTTAGACTTATAACTGTCGTTCCCAATATGCTTTCTGAGGATATACATAAGCTCTCATTTTCATCATACAGTTACTAAATATCTATCGTCCGAATAACGCAAAAAGATAACTATGACGACGCTCTGCAGCTTAAACAATATAATTGTAAGAATAATTAATAAAGTAACTAATATTCGAAAAATTCGTGAAATGATTTTTTTGTACGCTACTAAATCGTAGCCTATGGAATATAATCTTGAGATCTTGTTTAGATTAGATAGATGTTATATATTAATAAGTAAATCTTTATTAGCAGTATACAAAACGTAATATAATATACCTATATTGTATTAATACCTATTAAAGAACATTCTCATTTTACTTAAAGTTCATGAACGACTAACAAGTTTTAAACTAAGATTACCGCGAAGCAGAACAAACAACTTTTGCATAAACTTGTAAAGCTTCTTGGCTTTCTATTTATACTGTAAATACCAATTAAGTGTGCACCAGCATAAAATTAACTTAAGTGTTCAAATTTTGCGTTAGTGAGTGTAGTTGTTGGGTTGTTTTGTATTTAAGTGTGTATGTCTGTGTATAACTGTTTGTGTGACTTAAAATCACTACACATTCTCCACTATGTATCATCAAAATGAAGCATTATTTAGAAGTGCCCGTATTTATGTACATGTACTTTTATGAATAATAACAGACCACCCGTGGTTACTGAAACTTGCCATACCCGTTATTCCAGAGCCACGCCTTTGATCCTTTTACATCATTCGCCTCGTTTATTTCACTTTGAATGTGAAGTTGAGACTAGTTGTTAAATATGGGTTAAAACATGATACGATAATAACTAACGAGTAAACTTAAAGATTAAACTTTAGTTATGTAATTAGTTAACTTCATGGTTTATTACTTTCATAAGCTCAAACATTTCATAAATACCAAAAAAATATCAATAGAACTTTCATTATGTTGTTCATTTAACAGTAAACGTAATTGGATACGTGGAACCGCAGTTCATTACAATAAACGAACGCCTATCATTGTCCACCCACGAGGAAATCAATAGCTTCAACTTTGATAAAATTATCCAAAACGTAGAAATTATCATTATATGACCAGTTTCTCTGGTTTCTCTTTCTTTCCTGATCTTATAAAATAGTAGCGGTCCGGCCACACGTTCCTGTGGCTCAGTCTAATTTCGATTTCCCCTCTAAATAAAACTGTCATAGTTAAAAAAATTGCTGCGATCGCTACCAAACTTCTTAGGATTATCTACCGATTCAATCTAAAGATTTTCCGTAAATTTGATTCAAATCGGTCCAGTATTTTTGGAGTATAAGAGCATACATACTACTTTCTCTTTTGATACATATAGACTAGTTAACCTAAAAGACGTCGTTTTGTCTTATTATATAATTCATTCTAAAAGTTTTCAAATTTTGGTACAAAAAATATATATTTTACTATAGTATTCATAGTTAAGTTTAAAGCTCTTCTTTTATTATCGAAGCAAATTTTAATATTACTATTAAATTTTGCTAATGATAGCAAACGATTATCGTATACGATCATAAATGTTTTAAAGTTATGTAATAACTTAAATAGTGGTGACATAAGGAGTATGTTTTCGAAGTAGGCAGAATGTACAATGTACTGTATGGTAATTGTGCAACTAGGGCAAACGATGGAAGTCTCCCAAATTGAATAGCTTCGCCGTAATTGTGTACGGCAGACACTAATCGGAAGTACAAAGCGAAGGGTAACGAGAGTTTGATATTAGCTTTTTAAGTTTGATCATCGCATGATGGCAGACAAAGACAAGACAGTCTTGATCAAGAATTTGTTTATAAATGACTACCGATCCGGCCACTCTGACTTAGTCTGATGTAGACTTCCCCTCGAAACAAAAGTATCATTGATATATCATTGATATTTTAAAAAATGCTCTGATCGCCATTTAACTTTATAGGATCCACTGGGTCAATCTTAAGATTGTCTGAAAGTTTCAGTAAATCAGTCAAACTGTTTTGAAGTCTATAAGGATCATTTATAAATGATTAATTAATAAACTTGGTACTTTAAAAGCTAGTTATTTTTCATTAAAATATGTACAGATGTGTATCTGTATTATTTGCGAAATTGATTTATGAAATTCATTGAAATTACTCCTCTGCGATTTTCTATTTGAAATCATAAAAGGCTTTTAATTAAAAAAATATGTGAATACGACTTCCATTCAATCCTATCACAAAAGCACAAAGCAATATACGAGTATACATAAAAAGCCAGCTCTTATATCGATGCCTCGAAGTTTGCCGACTCAATGAATAGATGGGCCTTTGATGTATGCGTATGTGGGTGGAAAAAGTATTGATGAAATAAATGTACCTCCATAGCATAAAAAACAACATGTCTGCGAGAATGATACAGGTTTCCTGATCAATACCAGGTTTCTTTGTAACGTTTGTGTTATTTATATATTGTATAATATTCTATATATGTTTAATTCTATTTACAACAAAAATATACAAGCTATGTCCATCTCAAATTACTTACACGCTAGTACTATACGAATCGTGCGTACGTGGAATGTATATATATGTGTGTTCTATATTGTATATTAGGTTATATATATCATTATGTAGTGAAAGGGTAAAATCTACACTGTTACATTTTAGGCGTCTGTTGAATATGCTTATTCAGACGGTTCTATAAACAGAACATTTGGACTATGATACACCAAACCTTAACACCAACTGTTTTTTACTGCCGATATAAACATTTTGTTGTTTTCCGCCTTTATCCTGATACATGACATGACTCATAATTATTGCACAAATTATTTCTAATTCAATCTATATCCATTGCTCAAAATGTCTACAACTTTATAGCTTTTTATCTCTATTTATATTATTAAGTAAATACAGTTGTATCTACTTAATGAAACATTTGAGACCTCATTTTCAATCTTTATTAGATTTTATTCCGAAAATCAAAAATAAATAGACTCTGATCTGCGAACAATAAAATTTCATCGCCCCATAAAGAACAAGTGAATAAAGAACGCATTTAAAAACTGAAAATTTCCTACTTAAATAACCATGAATGAATGTTACTGGCTAGGAGCAGACAGTTATGGCTTCTTACGTAAATGGGACGTAAATGCAGTCGACGCCTTGAGACCTAGTTTGAAAATAGCTCAATAAGTTATATGTCACGCAATATTACATTAGCATTTCAGGATTAATAGTGAGCTAGTAGCAATAAATAAAGAAGAAAGATTCCAGAATTTATTTTCAAATTTCAAATTTTCGTTGAGATATTTATATTGAACAAAATTGGAAGGTGACTAAGCATTTAAAACATTGCTTAAATCTGTATATTCCGGAGAATTCTTCTGACAGGTCAAACCAAATTATCAACTGCATTTATTTGACATGTACTTTACTCAACGAATCTAAATGTCGAAAAAAACGAAATTATTTTGTTATAATCCGCAATTAAGTAAATAGAAAACATCATAATGCTTAATAAATGGACTATCCGTTTTTATACCTGATACATGCAAAATTCGTAAAAACTCATGTACAAACCTCCACCACCAACCACAAAAATAAAAAAACAAAATCACTAACCCTATGTCTATCTCCTGATGACGCTTCGGTTGCGGGGCGAAACAATCGTTAAGTTTGTTTGGGATAGTTAACGTGTGTAGTGCTTATGTATTGTGGTGGTGGTGGAGGTTTGTGCATATGTATTTACGAATACTGCATGTATCAACTCACTCTACATTTAGCATTATATATATTTTCTATTCACTTAGTCGCGGATTATAGCAAAATAATTACATTATTACCTTTGTATTATGGATCTCCGCAAAGTAACACCTAATTCTATGAATCTAAAGCTCGTGGTCGCCAACAGTTAATAATATAAACAGAATGTACATTAAAAGAAATTAACAAATAAAATATGAGTAAGTCAGAAAGTAACATACAAATCGACTAGGTTTAAACATGTTATAGTGTCCAAAAATATAAGCTTACACAAATAATGAAGCTTTTTCATCGTTTGAAAACCGAAACCCTTTTTCTCTTGTAATATAAGATAAAACTCCCAAGTCGTTGCCCGTGTAAAGGTTAGCTTTTATTGGATCACAACACTTGCTCTTCTATTAAATCTTAATATAAAAACATTAAAGAAAGATGCCGGCTAGATTTTTACGCTGAATTTAAATTAAAGTTCAATATAAAATGTATCCTACATTTGTACTATAATAATCTTAGCATGTATTTCAACATGTCTCATCCTTGTTACTCTAACGTAGCGATTTTCTATAAGACATTACATTTAGTGATAAGACCTACACTTCTGTATTCTTAACGTAACTTCTTTTGTTTTGTTAATTGATTACTTGTTATTATAGTCAATTATATCAATGCCATTTACGTTTCAATTTTTTATGTAATTTTACCATACCTTTATTACCTTAATATATGACCGTGCTAGATAAGGAGCTAATTTTCTGATCGCCTCGCCCTTTTTCAATAAGAAGCAAAATTACTTTTGTGATCCAAAAATAAACCGTCGAATAAAGAGAATATAAAGCAATTACGAATAACGTAATAGGCGTAAAATAAAAATGAACAATAAATACAACAGTAAATTTTAACGGAAAATAGAGTCTTAGAATTCAGCCAATTAACGTAGGCAATATAACAAACTAACATGCTTAGCTGAATGGATAATATCTTCAACTACATAAATATTATGTCAAGACGATGTAGCATAATAATGACGATGAGTGTCAGATGGTATGGTCTTATCAATATTCAATAATTTGTGATGGTTTCAGGTGATGATTTGGTCATCCAAATAAAATGACCAATTCTTAGAAAAAAAATTACTATCTGGCCATTTGTTTTGGCCATATAAAATAAACGATCCCACATGTATCGGTTTGTGAGTTTCCCAATATATTTGCAAAAAAAACTATCGGATTACTCCTTTAATCCCCACCACACTGGACGCTTTTGTTTTTACACGTGTTTTGCCCCGAGCGGCAGTAGCATTATAAAGGTTGAATAGTTTTTGTTTTGACGTAGTTTTGTATGTATACGTTTGTTAATTAAGCACAAAAATCACATTTGTACTTAATTAACAAACATTTGTTAATGTGTAATTTTCAGATGTTCCTTTAATGTTTTTTTTTATGAAACCCCATTTAATTACTTAACATCATATTACACAATAAGCTGATAAAAGTGGAATGGTATTGTAAACTTTCTACAGTAATATTTTTCTCATGGAAAACAAATTTTCTTTTGATGCGTTAAAACTATAATTAAATCTGTTCTTTCTAATCGAGTTTGTGACGCCGAATAAATGAGAATCATTTATAAACAATTATTACACTATTTATAGCAATATTAAAATAAAATAAAACATTCACGAACAGTCAATGTCTCAACGAACTCTAAGTCGTTGTGATAGTAGGGGTAAGTCCTTACTTACCCCTACTATCACGACGACTTAGAGTAATATATCCTTATATAAAGATATATTTCAAAATAAAAGTCAAATAGAATCCAGGTCTCTCAGTTAGTTATCATAGACAAGCACCAAAAGCAAGAGATTAAGTTATAATATGTCATACAAAAGTATATCACTCAAATTTTAAAGAGGATTACAACTACCGGGCAACTCAAACTTTCGTGTTATTATATATCCTACAATATATTTTTTAAATTCTTGCTGTAATTAATTTGCTTATCTTCTTTTGATACTCTTTCTAGCACCAAAATATTTCATCCTACGCAGTGATTGTATATTACTATGAAACCGACACATCCTAAGCGACAACTTTTTTGCCCTTTGCTTCGCAAAACGAAGTTAGTCTACAATAGGTCCTTATCTCTCCTTGTCATTAAATTTTCATTTAATCCTTCGCAGTTTTAAGCAACTCTTTTTTCATAAGGTAATTCTCTCAAATTATTCTAAATTTTACTATAGGATACTATATCTAAGCATATAAGGATATAGCACTAAGATACCCTGGTTCTACTAAAATAGATTTTTTTAAATATTATAAAGTACAAAAGTATTTTTTAGATTATAAATGAAAAATTCCAAAAAAAATTCATATTTCAACATATAATTGATCAATTCATTAATAATAGATATTAAAAAGTTATGATATATACCTTTTTTGTTTGTAATAAAAGTAAGTATATTATCATTTCTCAGTTATATGAAATAATTACGATACCCAAAAAATTACAATAACCTTGATTATAAAATATGTTAACAGCTTTGTGTGTTGTGATTCTGTACTGAGAAGTTAGGTACTAAAAGAGAAATATGACGACCTACAAATATACATAAAATTATTAACAAAACAAACAAAACTTTGAGACCTTTGTTGTCGCTCGGGACGCAGTGAAACCGTAAATATTATATACGCCTGGACTGTTACAGATTTGTTTTTATAGCAGATTCTAGTATGAAAACCAAGAAATTAATCAATGCAAATATGTTTGTGGTACACATATATGATTTCTAAATTGTGTACATTTGGGACGTATTTAATTACCGTATTTTACTTAAGAGATTCTGTTAACATACAGTGAGATTGGATATAAAAAAGAAGAGAAAGAATATGGGTTTTTAAAATTAGTGATAATAATGAAGGATCATGTGACCAAAAGAGTTTTAAATATAAATTTGGATGGATATATGTATGAACAGAGGGAGAGCGGAAAAAGATGGATTGATTGTGTGAAAAATTATGTATATAAAAGGAGTAGCAGAGTTGAAGAATGATACAGAAAAAACATACAATAATGTAAAGTATGAGTTTTATTGACTTATCGAGGTCGACGTTAGACTGGTTTACATTATATCAGATGGTACAAATAGGTAACGTGATATTTCACCATTCCGAATATCGATCTGTGATTATTCGGTCGAGCGTTTATAAATAATATATAATATTAAATTACATACTGCGCAAAGATTACAAGTATTTGTCAAATTATTTAATTCTAATAAGATTTCCGATTGTCTAAATTAACACGTATAATTGTCGTTGAATTTTTTTTATAGTTTACAATCCAAGATCCACTCACAATCGAATCAAAATAGAAAGATGTTTAAAAAGATCAGATGCTAATCGTGTGTTAAAATTTTTTGCTTTGTTAATAACTACGTCAGACCTAAATATCCTTTCCTATCATAGAGTGCCTATGGGACCCTTACTCTATGTTACTATACATAGAGTGAGGGACCCATAGGCAGGTCTGTAATTGCGCGTGTCCTTTAACTAGTAATAGAGGGAAAATAACCAGTGGCGAAGCTAGGTAACTAAAGGCAATGCACTTCATGGTACGAAAGCGGTTCGGTTTAGGTACTGACTTTGAATTGAATCGTTATCTAAAAGTTAATGGTAGGCCTGCAGTGCCCACTGAAAACATATGTGAAACACTCCAAACTGTGAATAAAGTCTTATTTGTTTTTTTTTATTTCCCCTACTCTACTATAATAACTAGTTATAGCATAGCTTTGGACGTAGAGTGCTTACCTTACCACAACATTGGAACATTTTTCGTTGCGCAATAATTTCAAAGAACAAATAACTTCATCGGAACGAATGCCAGGTGCGGTGAGAAAAGAATTGCATTATTCTGATTCTAACATCTTTCTTAATTTTAATATTAATTTTATATTTTTAATTGTATTTTTAAATAAAACTTATAAATAATTTTGGTTTTTTTTGGGTCCTTCGGCTGTGTCTTTCATAACTAACTCTATGTTTTATATACAATAATATAATGATCATCTCTACATATGAACACCAAAAGGATGTTTCTAATTCAGCTCGTGCTAACATTTATGTAGCCATTAGCCGCTTTCAAAAGCATACCTGCTTTATCACCTAAGTGCTGGGCGGAAAGGTGAACTTTACAATATAGGTGACATTTTAAAACATAAACCGAATAGCATTTCCTCCTTTCTTCCCATTTATGTGTATTCTTTTAAAAGTACACATTGTCAGTGCACTTTATTTGCAATATTTGCCTTACTGATAGTCTAATAATAATAATATACAACTTTTTATCATTTTTTATTTGCATGTTAATGAAATATAGGGACGGTGTCATTTCTTTCCATTTTCGAAAAATTTATCTAGTAAGCTGTGATATACGAATAAAAATTTCTTATATCAAGACCTACTCAATGAATCGCGTAGCGAATAACAAATATGTAATAAAACTGAAGTTACGTAACAATATTTCCCTGAAGAATAATTTATAGAATTAGGCATTACTTTGCGAAGATCCATAATACAAAAGTAATCATAAATTATTTTGTTTTATCACGAATTATACCAAAATAATTTAATTATTACTTTTGTATTTCCATGAAGATTTCAGATTTTTTAAATATATTATTAAAGCTACATCATTAAAGTTATAATGTAAATACGTCTAAGTAATGTGTGTTATACAAAAAAGTCAATTGTAGCGTCCGAAACGGGTAAATAAAATAAGTAAGCAGACGAGGGACTGTGACCTATTTCCACGTCTTCACGGAGATAAATGAACATTTTAGTTTACAAATAGTTCGCAATTTAGTTTATAAATAGCAATGAAACATTAAGCCTTGAATCAGATCAGTACATCATTTACTGCTTAAATTCTGATAAAGTAATTAAGATTTGGGTGTTAGCTTAAGTGAGAATTTTATATTATATTGATAACAGACATTTTACAATAACTTTTGTTTACCATAGAGTTTCTAATTTGTTGAATTCTAGGATAAATAGATTGACATAATCGTATGTGTTACTTTGGTTTCAGTTTAAAAATATGTTTATTGTTTTGTATATCTTAGCTTCTTTTATCTTAGCAAATTTAACAGTACAATTATGTTAAATATTTTCATATCTAACAATATTCAAAATAATTTGTTTTTAAATATATACTAAACAAAACATGACTCTAGCCGTGATAAATTAGTCTGAGTAACTCAAGTCTCGAATTTATTTTGTCAGAAAATAGGCCATGAATAATAAATAACATTGATAAATATTAATATTAGGTCCTTATATATGAAATTGGCGTTTTCTATGGGAGGAACATAAAGTCGTTTTTTTTTTAATGAAATATATTTAATTAATCAAAGTATGTACCATTGCTATGTATGCACTTTTGTCATCTCATAGGTAGTTCATTGATCCCCTTACTAAAAAAACCATTCGGGCGGGAATCAATAAAATCTTTGAAGGCGGTTTGGACTGCCCCATCGGAGTTGAATTTTTTTCCTTGCAAGTAGTTATCCAATTGCGAAAAAAATGGTAATCTGTTGGAGCAAGGTCCGGAGAGTACGGTGGATGTCTAAGACATTCTAATTGAAGCTCCTCTGATTTGTTAGCCGTCTGTTGTGCAGTGTGTGGTCTAGCGGTGTCCTGAAGCAGCAGTGGCCTAGAGCGATTGACCAGCCTCGGTTGTTTAGCAGCTAGCTTTTCCATCATGGTTTGCAGTTGCTGACAATAGATATCTGCCGTAATCGTCTGGCCAGATTTAAGAAAGCTGTAGTGAACGACACCGGCACTAGTCCACCAAACACTTACAAGCAACTTTTTTTAGTCAATTTTCGCTTAGGGCAGGATTTGGCTGGTTCGCCGGGGTTTAGCCATTGCGATGAGCGCTTCCGATTATCGTGCCGGTTGAGTAACGTAACGCAGCAGTCGACGCGCGTTTGTCGGTTTGCTTCACTCAATTCATGAGGTACCCACCTTTCAAGCTTTTTCACCTTCCCAATTTGCTTCAAGTGGATTAGAATAGTTTTATCACTAACACCGGAGCCTGCAGCTAACTCGGACGTGGTTTGCGATGGATCCGCTTCCACAATAGCCTTCAATTCTTCATTATCAACTTTGGTCTCCGGCCGTCTACGAGGCTCGTTCTGCAGGTCGAAATTTCCAGAACGAAAACGTTGGTACCAAAAACGCACTGTGTTTTCTTTTGCGACACCGTCACCATACTCATCATTAATCCTTCGAGCCGTTTCTGCAGCACTGGTGCCACGGTGGAACTCATACTCGTAAATAACGCAATATTTCATGTTTTCCATTTTGTGAACAGAGTGACACAAAGAAAAATACAAAAGAAGAAAAAACAAATGAATTAGGGGGTTTGAAACACAAATGCATGAGTAAATAGCTGTATGAATTTGAATTTGGAATTCCTAACCATAAAGGTAATATTTGAGATCAAAGTGGCCAGTACGACAAAACGCCAATTTCATATGTAAGGACCTAATATTAAGATTATGTGAATATAGTGTTATTATAATAAATCTACATAAATATAGAGACGTAACCGCTACGTCTTGAGTGAATTTGCTACGTCGTAGACTACGCAGCTACGAGAAATACACTCATAACACGCAGTAATATAGTAGTATTATATAATGTGTATAAATGTAGCGTCTAATCTTCATAGAGTATTATACTAGAATAAGGGAACCATAGGCAAGCCTGTAAGCGAAAGTGTCGCCACAAATAATGATACTGAAGATGGAACTCATATATATCTTTGTCTAATCTTCTTATACATAAAAATGAATGTTTGTCAGAATATCCGAAATGCCTGGATCGATTTTAATGGAATTTTCAGACAATTTTTGCAATGACCCAGCGGATGACCCTGTAAACTTTGGTGGCAATCAGTTCATTTTTTTTAACTGTTGAGTTCTGTTTCGAATTCTAAACCAGACTAAGGCACAGCAACGCGTGGCCAGGTACTAAGAACCAGACAATAAGATTCATTTACTTTTTTTGTATTCTTATTAGGCTGGCTCTCTTAGTATAATTTTTCTATGGTAATCTTACGCTTTACAGATAATAAGCAAATATCTTTATTCATCTACGCGTCCTTTTTCCAGTTTTATGTTCTGTAAGCTACAATATGTTTTAATAATAGTTTAAGATAAAAATTAACGTCCTTATATCATTTTACCGAGTCTAATGATTTATGGACATTGAGAGAATTGATTTGTCAGAATAATCATCTTATACCTGTAATTGGAAAAAAATAATGAGTATAGAATAGTCATATTTAGACTTTGCTCTTAGTCATATCACAGTTATTGGATTAGTAAATATTATCTATACTTACCTTCTGTCGTCGGTGCTGAACGGACTTGCGATGAGCAGACTATTAACACAGCTAACAGCAGCTTTATCCCCATTTTCGCAGATGCCATTGTCTAAAACAAAGTATGAATTTAAATCAAATCATATTTAATAAAATCAAAGTATATTTAGAAACGTTTTTTTAGTCTTCAATAAATCGTTATATACATATCGATGTATACTAGCTGCGCACCGTGGTGCTATAAGAGTAAGGTTGATATGTAAAATAAAAAGGAAAATATATATTATTTTAATTTTCTTATGTTCCCCTAAACTAATACAACAAAAATAGGATAAGCCATACCGATTCCTCCGTTCATGAATAATGCGATTACAAAGAAAGAAAAAGATTCATTTTAATATATAGATAATATGATAAAACAAAATTATTCGTGACAAATTTATTTAGTAAATCTTTTTAGGCCATTCATTGCGGGTGTAACAGTCTCAGCCCTACATTCTTGTCAAAAATAAAGAATTTTTAAAATTTCGATATTTCAACAAATAAGCCTTTGTTTGTCACGTAATTACATTTTTTCGCATCTATAATTGATGCTCTAACCATAAAATATAAAAATAAGAAAAGTCAAATTTTCACCATTTTGATCGAACGTCGCGACAGCCGCCGTACTATAGCAAAAAGAGCGGGCGGAACACGGAGCGCATAAGTGACCTATACGGACACTTATAAAGTATTGATCTAATGTTATTGTAGATGTGTACTGGGGCGATACACAATATTAGTTGAGGTTTTACCTCGACCTATTTCAAATATGAAATTTAATAATAAATACACATCTAAGTGCCCGCTCTCCTATAATGGTTCTAATGGTTCAAGATGCAAGATCGTGCCGATCTTTGGAAAGGCTGTGATTGTGACTTGGTCATTAGGGTGTAAGCGATGGTTACATCGCTTACCTCACCTCGAACGATTATAGTGTCTGAATGTTACTCGGCGGAGGAAACTTTGCTGAGTAGTGATTGGCACTGTACAAAATCATGCTCTGGCGGGTACTGGTGGAAGATTTGAGGTTTAGGCCGGCAGTGATTTCGGTCGTTGCTGTGTGCCTGGCCCAAAATTATACGCCAGGCTGCATCTTATTGAGGCTGGGTCTAGGCCCGTGGTTGACTCCGGTTGCTGCGGTGTGCCTTTATTCGGCTTTAATTTGACACAGCCAGAGTTACGTAGAGCGTGTGCCTTTGTGGGACGGGTGGAGAAAGACCGGTGGTGATTTCGGTCATTGCCGTGTGCCTTTCTCGACTTTTGGACGCTTAGCCCGCTTGAAGTAGTGCCAGTACAATGTGGTAGCTGAAGTGTTACTGTTTGATGAATGGACATCGTAAACGTTGTTCTTAGTCTCTCAGTAGTGACGGAGTAGTGATCACGTAGTGACGCCTTTACGTCTGAAATGGCGACAATGTCAAATTGACGACAATAGCTAGTCAACATATTGTGCTACGATGCTGAAGTGATACGCCGCGGCAGTGATGGATCGCTATGGACTTTGTTCATAGTAGCGCATGGAACCTGGGATGTATCCATGGCTGCACAAGAGCTGTGACACTTAAATGGGAAGTGTTGCTTGTTGCCAAATGACTCGTCCTTTTTGGGACGCCCCCTTAGCTTAGTTAGAGTGATATCACGAATGACCATTATAGCATGGCCATTATATTATTAGAGCCGCTGGTCGGGTCTTTATTAACAAGGCTGCGGACTAGCTTTAGACAGTGTGGCCTGCATATCTCATACTTTACGTGACTTGCCACGTAACATTTTTTTTACATTGCTTGTTCTTGTATTGGTGGTGCGAGGAGCTTGGTGCGCATCTCGTAATCGGTTGCCTCTATGTGTGAATCCACTACATGGTTTTGGGTATTTATAAGTTTTATGGCATTCATGTAATGCTTTACAGACGACATTATTATTTAATATTATTCCACTGCGGTGGAACACAATTACTATATTATATCTAAATGCGGAACACACCGCTACAAGTTGCCTTGCAACATGTACTATTTAGTTTTAAGATGATTTCTACTATGTGGAATTTATACGTTTTATACGTATTATACTGTATGTGGTATTTACCATGGAACGCACCGTTGCAATGTGTGCTGGCGATATACGCCCTACTGTATATGAGAATTGGTAATTTATTATCAATATTACCAGGCTTTGTGCCTTTGGCTTATACCTTATTTTATAGCTCCGGCTATTTATTATTTGGGCTTCGGTCCTCGATTATGTACCAGGCACTCGTGCCTATTTTGTCAACGGTGGTTTTGTTGACACTCCGACAATAATGGTTTATAAACCATCATCTAACGCCGCAGGCGCACTATAAACAGGGACCCCACCTATGGGGGGGAGCTCATATGTATGGGCGGAGCTCACCGTTGGTAGCGGGTGAGGAGCTACTGACCACCTATCCCTTTTAATTATTTTCTTAATGAAAAACTTAAATATTGAGAATGGTGCCATTATTTCAAGCTATTCTTCGGAAAGGCTTAATATTTCATGGGGTTTATATTATCACAATCTTCAGTCCCTTCTGATGACTAAACAATTCAATATTCAAATTAATATTACATAAACTGATATTTTCACACTGATGACAAACAATCGTTTTTTGCTATTACATTGATATGCGATACTTAAAGCTTTCTGTCGAGCAAGCTGATATAAATTAAGAATGTAGAGTCTGACGGCTTGTTATTAATTATAGAATATGATATATCGAAATATTAATATTATAAAAGTATAATGTGATTATTATCACATTATTTTATTTAACTAAGGTTTTATTTGACTCCTTTAGTTGATGGACACACGGCCTCTGACGCTCCAAAAGAATTTGAGTTATTACAAATCACAACGTAGTACGGGTCCTAGCCACTTAGACGAATCACGTGCCTATATATGTTTAAAGTGCTAGCTCCTACGGGCGCGTTTTATTCATTTCGACGCTTGAGCGCTCGCGCTCTAGCGACGTTTTAAATATTTTTAAGAATGGAAGGGGGAGTTAGTTACACGGGCTCACGTAAGTGAGTTTTAAACTAATCGGACCTAAAGCTTAAAAAGTTACTTCTGTATCAATAGACTCAAAATGTCCTTAAAAAGGCGATAAACGTATTCAATATATAAATACCCAAGGGCTACATCAAGTGACATTCAATACTTGTTAAAATTAGACCAATGTCACCTACGTTGTTGAACTATGTTACTGAATTAATTCCCCTTGAGTACAAAATTCGACAGCTCTACAATTTGTTTTTACTAGAGTCACAACAGTTTTATTGCAAAGATTTCGAAAATACCACATTTAATTGGTACAATCGTGGTGGTATCACCACCAGTAGAAGCATAACTCGACTTCGACTGGCCCGTTGGCGCACGTAATAGTGACTCTTAAAATAGTTAGTTCTTCTTGATTCTGGGTATATTTTATATTTAAAATTAAATATGGATATATATTTACCAGTTGGCTGTCACCCATAACAAAAGTATTAAGTTATTTAGTTTGGGAACGGATGATGGTGTAAGAGTCCATATATTTATTAATTTTTTTCTTCTCTTGTAGAAATTTATCTAGTTTTATTTATTAAGAGAATTAACTTGTATTTCGAACAAACTGTAATCGGATTGCGTAATTGTCAATTTTTTAATAAAAAATTCATTTCACGCACCACGACCAGGCAATTTATGGAAACGTTCGCTTCACTGATATTAAAAAAGGTGGACGGATGGGTCTTAAGATAAATTATCAAATTATCAAATTATCAAATTAATAATAATAAGTAGCTTAAGACTTTGTGCACTGAAGTAGAAGCATTCGTTGATTTATGTTAAATACTTTCTTTATACCAGTCTTTCGATATACCAATTTAAATATTTAAAACGCTTCTAGATTCTATAATGTTGATGAATATATTATAAAAAAAATGTCTGTTATGGTGTCACGTATAATCTAGTGGATCATTATTTATGAAATTTGCTACACTCTGAGCCTATATCGGTGTATAGGCTTAATAGTGAATTATTTTAATGAGAAATTCTCAGTTTTCCCTTAGGTAATAGGAAAAAGAAAAAGTACATGATTGAAGGTATTTTATGTTAATCACATAGAGATGTCACAGACTTTACATACTCCTATGTATACAAAAACTCATATAAATTTGTATATGTATGTGGTATATATAATGTACATACAAATAGTTCCATTAACATTTTTGTTCCTGAATGCGTTTATTGTGTTTGATTAGTATTCTAAAAATAATAAAATAGATTCTATGAGAGAATCCATAAGTGAACGACCTCTTATAGATTTTTAAATTTGCTCCAGATTCTGTGTTATACCCGATGCTGGCGCTCTGGTGACCCAATTCACCCTACCCTCGGCCTGTAATAAGCCCTCGGCCCGCGTCCTGATAAATTTCTGCATTGCTTGAATCGTATGACACAAATAGTACAAATGGATATTTTTATTGAATTTCCTGTTATCTTTACTCTATATTTAATTTATGCCGTCAACGATATTTCCAAATATTGCGAGTACGCCGAAATAATAAAATTTATTTTTATTCGAGTTCGGGTTAAATAAGTAGAATAGAATAGATATCTTAGGAAAAAACCCGTTGTCAAAAGATGTTTATGTTTTGTTACATTTTTTTAAGCGTAAATCTTTGCTAATTAGCTGCAATGCAATGAAAAAAAATAAAATTAATGTTAACGTTTCGAGTGGTAGTAGGGGGAACATAATTGCAATTTAAGCCTTCCGGATCCATCTGATGTTAGTGATACAGATATTTACAGGGTTGAAGAGAGAGAGACTACTGTACTAATTTCGATACTAATGTTCACACGGACAAAGTCGCGGTCAAAAGCTTGTAATTAAGTATTAGCAAGGATGAATTATTGAAAATCTGACAATTTTTAGTGAATATTTTGACAAAAATGAGCTATGAATAAACTATGAAAGTCGCCGCTTAAGGCCTTAAGAGAATGTGCTACAATGTAGTATATTGAGAAATACAGCTGTATAGATAATAAATGTCTTGTCCATGATCATTCATAAAAGCTTGCGCCCGTTATCGATTTGCAGTAATTTGGGTAATGGAGTGTGAATGGCACAGCCATTATTCAGATTTCAGAGCTTCATTAGCTCACGGGTAGGGTGCAAGGCGAGAAAATGAGGCAAACTGGATGAATTAGCTCCTATGCCTTGTTGAACAAATTTAAAAAATTGAAATATAATTTAATCATAAATAGCTCTTTTCTTTATTTTTAGTAAAGTATTTATTTATATATTTAGAAATCTCAGTGGGATTCTTAATGGCCTGATCAAGGTCTCGTATCTTATTGGACAGAATAGGAGCATACCCAACACTGCTCTAATTTGTAAATCTATGATATTTTTTCTTAACCTAAAATGTTGGAAAAACCTCATGAACAAAATGTAAATACACACATAATATTTTTTTTATAGAAAACTAATTACAGCTACCAGGGGTTTATAACATTTGTAGAGTCATGCGTTCTCTCTCAACTTACTTTACAAATTATAGTACCCGGCAATAAATAATGCACATCGAGGCTTAGGGAGAGAAAAACGGCTAGATTCTGCTTCATAGAGCATTGTCTCTGTCGCACAGACTGACGGCTGTCACACACGGCTTGTGTGTGACAGTGACAGCACTCTACGAAACCGAACTAGCCGGCTGTTTCGTTCTACACATCGATGTGCATTCTTTAATGCCGGGTACTAGACATCAATTTCATTGAAAAAGAGGCGTTTGAATGTATAATATTTTTAAAGTATATAATTTTTCAATATAACCTAAATATACTTTTCGTACTGAAACATTTTTGCAGCATTGAGAAAATTTAATATAAACTTAACATTAGATCATGTTTGATCTAATAATTTACTCATCACAATAGATGCGCCTATCAAAAAGCGTCAGCGTCCTCACATAAAATACTTGACATTGGAAGATAAATTTCCAATAAGGCAATTAATTAGTATCTTATTATCACGACCTTTAGCAATGACCTTTATATAATCCCACCGAGGACACGAGGCCATATAAATTCAAGCATATATTCTATAAGAAAAAGTTATTCATTATAACCATTTTTTTTTATTTAGCTATCTGATTATTTGTGTTACCATTCTAGGTTACATTTAATAGAGACCGCCTGATGGTCATAAAATGGACTGTGAAGCACTCCTATCTCCAAAACGACTTTACATTCAAAAAATTACAATTTCCGAGTTCGCTATTTAACTTATACGTTAACTATTAATGATTTTCGACTACGCCCGAAAAAGTGATCAAGACTGCAAGCGAAAATAAATTGAATATAAATATCAAAGGCGTAAGCGCGTTGAGATATTATACACCAGTGCAGTAATGAGTATGAGTTCAGTATATACTCTTAGTAGTAGTATATGCCTTACAAGCCACAGGTTTTTGATTCGATTAACTTGCATTTTATTCAAATACTTAATTTCCAAACATATCCAAATTATAATATCTATAATCTATAATATATTATTAAAAAAAAATCCCCAAAAGCTTTGTCTTTATGTGATCGATTTTCTCAAAATTTACTGAACGGATTTTCTTACGGTTTTTACTAAAAGGTAGTGCAATTCTTCAGGAAGATTTAGGTTAATATTACATTACGGTGGTATGTAAATTACCTGAAATACATATTTGTGATTAATGGACATTGATGTACACGCGGGCGAAGCCGCAAGCAGAGCTAGATTTACAATGAGAATGCAAATCACAATTCTAGAATTCAAACAACGGGAAGATCGTAACATCTATAAAAGTGCGGTGCAATTACAAAAATATTTAGAACTGAAAATTATATTCAGTCCTTTAGAGGGAAAAATTTAATATAACATACATTTACAACGGTAAACAAGTACCTGTATCCAATGAGCCTACCTACATAAACATAAAAATATAATAGAGATTTCAGCTCGTCCCTGGAAAATTACAGAACACGCCTAAATATAAAACACGGACAAAGTATTTGCATACATTTGAAGGTCTGCGTGGGCTTCAACGTTGTTTTATGAAGTATAAAATCATGCTGAATATAAGTTTTTCTCTTTTATTTTCCCATTGTTATAATATGTAGCCCTCGAAGATTGTGAAGTAGGGCCTTTATATTGTATAAACAATATGTTAAACAAAGAATAGATCGCTGCTCTTACAGCCGTGAATAAAATTAAAGAGCTGCTTCAATTTAACGATGTAAGCATTTTTTTTTATGGAACTACGAGTGTTTTAAAAGAACTTCACTTTTCGCTGAAAGCACTGGTTTGCATATTTTTAATACTCAGAATAGATTTGGTATGTAGACTTTTACGTTTATATTTTTACTGTTATAAATAAATATATGGGACATTTACACACACGGCTTTCGTCCCCCAAAGTACGTAATTAATTACTTGTGTTATAATAAATAATAATAATAAATTTATTTATTTGCTAAATTGTGGGTACATAACTAGTTGTAACTTATTACTACTGTTACTAAACAGTGTGCAAATATTTAAAATTAAAAGTATCTAGTTACATTTACAGTATATTAATGATTACATTTATTTACATTTATTTAAAATTACAATTATGTCAGTATAAAGTTAAATTAAGATTAGAAAATAAATAAACTTTAAAATATCATTATTTTATTATTATAAATGATTTATAGAAGCAGGCGTTACTTTGCGGAATTCCATATTACAAAAATCGTACTGCAGTACGATTTTTGTCGTGAAGCCTATCCTCCTGATGATGCTTCGGTTTCGGGGCGAAACGATTGTCGAGATTGTGGTGGTGGGTGTGTGTGCTGCTTTTGTGTTCGTTGTTGCTGGTGAATTGCGCCTTGGGGTGCATGTGGTGGCTGGTCCTGCATGTATAAGGTGCGTAGATTTTGCCTGCTTCATACACATTGGCTTTGCATGCATTCACTTAACCCGTGCGGATTATAGCAAAGTAGTTAGTTCTGTTATATTGCTTATTTTATTATTGTAAACATATGACATAATATTTAATTTTTATAATTATTGTGGAAGATTAAGTATATTGCCGTCATTGGTAGGTACTCGTGAACTGTATAATAATTTTTTTGGTGTAATATTTACAAAATTGCTCGCTTAAAATTCAGTAGCGGTAGATTTTTAGAATTTTGGAGTTTATTGTATAAAGTAATAGCCATGCAATATGAATTGTTTGAAAAGACAGCCAATCGTTTTGATGGCGCCCAGAGTTTATCCTGTGGATATGGTCTGCATCTCCTGTTTGAATATATTTCATTCAATGTTGGAAATAGAATGTGATTTTTTTAACAAAAAGCAATGGTTTGTATATATAAAGACACGGTAAAATTTTATTATAGGTGACAGATAACTGGTAAATATATAATTTATATTAAGTACTTAGATAAATACACCCAGACTCGATGAACCAACAAATTGTTTATAGAATATCCCGGCGATAATCGAACCCACGACCCACGGAGCTGAAGACGGTCACTGCTTACTGCGTCAACGGACCCTTTACTACGTCCTTCATACTCGTATATTCATACTATACTTTGTGTACTATGGCTATGTCGATAGAATAGTACAGAAAACACTCTAGTTACCTTAATTTTTTTCAAGGGTTTACGTTTTTTAAATCTATTACACTAACTTTATATGATGTAACGTATATCGTGACTTTATCTCCCTAGACTTCAGTATTGATATAATTAGTAAACTATTCCTCCCTTTAAGTACATTCATACAAAAAATTAATTTTCAAATCGATATCCCGTATGTAAAAGTAGATCAAACAAACACACTATCGCATTCTGATTATTACTAGTAGTAGTTTTTATTTATTTCTCACTTAAACATTGCCTTTTAATCTTTTTTATTTGTCAAGATCACATGACAAAGTATACAAAATGAATTGATCTCAAATAGAGATCAAAGGACAATTTAATACCAAATATTTTGAACATAAATCGTACCATACCATATATATATACGTGAAAGGGTTCAATGTATGAAACATAAGGGTTCACAAGGTTCGGGCATCGTATGATCTGTCGAGTCGAGGATAAAATACAGCCACTATAAAAGGAGATTAATGTACATGCGTCAATCTAAATTAAGCAGCCAATCTCCGGCCAACAGTCAGTAGATTACTTTTATCGAGTGCTTGAGTGTCATCCATTACATTTTCTAGCTTCCTTCCAATCTACAATAGATATTTCAAGAATAATTTCAAGAAATCGAGTCATGAGAAGAACTTTTACCTTTTTAAAAATATTTAGTATGCTAATACTAGATTTAGAACTGGGTTCTAAGTATTTATGATAATATATGTTTATGACTGCTAAAACTTAGAGCAATGTTGTTTATCCAAATATCATATAGCCAATTTCACTGTTCTTCGTCTATAGTAAATGGAATAGCAAAAGAAATGATATTAATTTACAAAATAGCTTTTATATTATGGATCTCTGAAAAGTAACACTTACTTGTATAAACGTTTTGGTCATTAAGTTAATGTGCTCATTTAAATAATTTTTATTCCTAAATCCCAAGTGCTGCAAACATTAAAGTTTTATTGATTGATTGTGTTGCTTCTTATATTATTTCTAGACAACATGAATCATGAGTATGATAGCGGTTTTTATAACTTCATCAATGAACCATTTTATAAACCGTTTCTTAGCGTACTCCTATTTGAAATTTATTCACCTTCGATTCAATATAGTTTTTTAAAATCGTTATTTATATACACACAATCGTTATTTATGTACACTTTATACTTGCTAACCTCTTATTAGAAAAAATCTAATTATTCGTAAGCAACTACGAATTTCCATTACTGTTTAAATATTTTAAGAGAATCTACTACTAGAATTGTTCCATAAACGAATAAATTATATTTTTTGAGCATGCCTACTATATTGCAAATACTTTAAAGACTATAAACATACTTGGTTATCTAAAATAAGTACCCATTCAAAATTATCTAAATCCCAAGATATACTGAATTAATTAAATGAACAGTCATCTAACGACTCAAAGATACTCAGTGTGAAGATAAAATCAAATACCACGATCAAATGACATGAGGTCGGTAATGAATTAAAGTAATAGGTACATGCGATCAGCATTTACGTTTAATCTTACACTCATATCGCTTTATGATTCTTATGTTAATTAAAATAAACAGTATAAAAAGATAGGCATATATTTTAATAACAAAATATAATACCAGTACCATGGGTATCAAAACCATGAAAAACAACTCCGGTCTCAAGCAAATATTTGCGCAATACCCAAATAGTCCACCATAAACTCAATATCTTCGATCGTAACTTGTTCTAAGTACTAAATTATAAAAACTAATAGCAACGATGACGACGATTTATGATAATTAATATGTTTATTAAATTTTATTTGATAAATTATAAATTGTGTCATTTCGGGTACACTCAAGACTACTGTTATTCGGTATTTCATGCTAAGGGCAATATCTAGCTCAATCGTGACCACAATCTATTTAGGAGGATTGAAATATCAACAAATATCGTGCTGCGAGTATGTACCCGAAGTTGAACAATTTATATTTTTCTTCACACTACAAATATTCAAGTATTAAATCGTTATTTGATAAGGTAAATTTTGAATTCTAGTTTAAAGCTATATGTATGTATTTAATTTGTGTATCAAATTTACAGAACTACTATTTTAATTGCATCATATAATTAAGTAAAAAATTAACTAAATCTCTAATCTGAAAAGATTGGAATCAAGTTGAAAAGTTATTTCAGTAATCTCTATCAAAAGTCCAATCTCCTTAATCTGACCCGTCCTGGCTTATGCAGTTGGTTTCAAATTGAATTTGAGACGGTGATAACAAAAGAACCCTATCGTAACCTTTCTAGAGTTCTGGTCGTGACAATTTAATTTAATTAATAAATGGTCATCTTAGGGATCTGCCAGAAGATCAGACCGATTTTTACGAAAAGAGATATAGTAGTTAATTAAATTTTTATTATTTACTAGCTGACCCGGCGAACTTCGTACCGCTTAGCAGTTCTTTTTTATTTATTTTTTAATCCTTATTCTGCTATTCGGTACACCGGGTCAGCTAGAAAGATATAAAATAGGAAAAAGAAAGTTTATTAGTCAACAATTACATTATGTCAAAAAAATTAGTATTTATTTATTATATATAATAGTTTTTTTTTAATATTGTTATTTTTTTGTTTTATTGCCTCGTTACTTATATAAGCATACAGTTAAGTATCAATTTATTATTCTACGGATAAAGGCCTACATTATCCTTTTGAAGAAAACAGGATAAGCTACATGGTAGGTTACACATAGCCCACGATATCTCTATGCAGGTTTCTTTGCCATATATTTCTTCACCGAAATACGCGTGTAAATATCAGTTAATTATGCAATCAGATATACATAAAATAAGTCGTATGGTAGTAGTATATAGGTAATCTGATTTCGGCAATGAACATTTTCGATAATAAGCGAGGCGAATGCTTTAAGGTTTTCTCCTGATACTGACTCGACAAGTCATTTCCAAAACTTCCAAATCATTGACAATAAAACCACCAAAATTTCAGTTATCAATCTGTTTCGAGTTGTAGTATATTGTTATAAGACAAACGCAATGTCATGACATACCCTATTTTTTTTATCGTTTTTTGCCTGCATGCTCAGCATAGGATACTGAGTCGTATTATTTGATATCTCAGTGAATTTTAAGAGAATTATAGATATGTTACGAAAAATTATTGTGCCGCACTGTAAAAATAGCACTATTCAGAAACTATATCACAGACACATTTATAAAAAGGTCCAGTTTTTATTTCATATTATAGAAGCAAAATCGTCAGCAAATATCATTGAAAGTACTGCTACAAAATAGAAACCCTTGGGATACGTCTTCTTTTGTCTCAAGAGTATTTCAATAAACTTTGACTATAGAAATCATAGACACCCCATTCTTGGATTTCTTAACTCATATTTTTAACTTATATTTTTTAGCATTTCATTATACAAATTGTAAATTAAACCCGATACTGATATTTTGTAATGTACAAAAAAAGTCGTTATCTAGTATTACAGTAAAAGATGCTACTACTGATTAGTAGCAGTATTATTTTCAATACATCTAACGCATTTGGCTTTAGACTCTACTAGCTGTTAGGATTTCAATTGATTGTTACTCGATAATGCGTAAAACATACAATGTACTAAATGCAATAATTCTTGATAATAGTAATAAAATAAAAGCAATAAATAAATAATATATACTTAGGTATATTACAGTATAAAATTTCATGAAAACAAAAGCCACAATTTTTTTTACATTAATCTTAAAAGTACACTACTTTTTTTAACCTTAAATATATGAGTTTTGTTTCGGATTTTGTTATATATTGTCACATTTTAATATTCAAAATATAAGTACTCTTTATTTTCTACTAAATTTTATTATCCTTCGTATTTACTCAGCGTTTACTTTTTGATGGTTATGGGACTGACCCGTTGGCGCAGTGGCCCAGTCTTGAGCTTCGCGGATATCGGGTTCGATTCCCGCCGAGGACCAAACATTTTCTATAAGCAATTTGTTGGTCCTTGGAGTCAGGGTATGTATTTGTATTTAAAATGATATAGGTATATATATGATATATTTACCAGATGTCTGCCACCCATAACACAAGTATTACATTACTTACTTTGGGGCCGATCGTGTGTGAAGTGTCTCATATATTTATTTATTTAATATTACCTCAAACATTTCTCACGTGCAAAAGGTTTATTTATATACGTTGAAATTGCCACCTACCATCTATTAATTATCCACACGGAACGAACGTGTAGCGCAGGGTTAGCATAATTATAACTTTAAAATGCTGACCGAGTGTAACTTTCTTTCCGACACAGGAGGTAAAATGCAATCATCAAATTAATGTAATTACGGTAACCTACATTTAATTAACAAACCCGCTAGATATTTAAATCATTATTACTTTAACTACGCAGTTAATTGATAAACCTTTTTCCCATATCCATAACTACTATACATAATACGTTACGAATTTCAAAGTTAAATTTATAACTAAAAATTGATACAAACTCTCATTTATTATCATCCCACGCAATTATCACGCAACCCAACACTGTTTTACACTGCTATAACACTAGGAAAATAACGGAACAATAATAGGATATTTTTTTAGAAATTTTTAAATGAAATTAATATCAGCATAATAGCCACTATCTTACAGGTAATAACTTACTGTTTTCCCGCGTTTGCTGTGGACTGAAAGTTCTGGTCTGGTAGAAAACGTCCACGATGCGATACAGCGAACCGCGTTCTCATCCCTTTCCCCTTTTGTGAACGATACCGAAGCCACCAAACGCGCAAGCGTTAACCCTATGACGTCAATGGCTCCGTTCACTATTACAGGTGTCTGTATTCATAAAAATGCCGCAGAACTCGTCGCGTGGACTCTTCTTTTTTCTAATCAAACAACGATTCAACAAATCTCACACAATAAGGAGGCTTTTCTACATTCCATTTTATATCGAAAAGACAGTTTATTTGACAAGATGCTTGCTCATTTTCTCAGCCACGTAGTCGCCTAGTTAAAGTATGTGTACATTTATTGAGTTACTTTTTAAACTATTTATTATATAATAATAGCCTGATATATATGCAAACAGTATTTAAGTTGCATATAGATAATGAGTATCGGTTCGTGATGCATTATTAATTATATCTGTCATATCTGATTTGTTGTTGTTCAATTAACTGATATATCATTGCTGGGCAAAAACCTCTCTTCTCGATGGAGTGGAGAACTAGCTAGCTTAGCAAATAACCCTGCTTCAATGCGTACACATCCCCGCAGTTTTCTATATGCATTCGTGTTTTCCGTCATTCTAAAGCGTAAGATAAATTGTTAATATATTCTTGAAAAACATTTGCCGATTCAATAGTACTGTAAACAGTCTACTTGAATAAAGAATATTTTGAGTTAGAGTTTCAGGGTTACTTGCTCTCACAGTTCAGCCATCACGGCTCATATAGCAGACAGTTACATAATTTGCTGCGTAAACGTTTGGTATAACTATAACATCTTAAGTAAAATCTTTAAGTATTTAGTTGACAACCGTTTTATAATAGTTGCAGGAACCGACTACTATGTTTTTGTGGTTCTATTAATTTTTTACCATGAAAAGAAAAAAAAAGTGCTTTGCAATGAATAACGGCTAAGGCAAGACTGTAGTGTATGTACTTGCCAGAATTTTACTATGGAGTCCTAATATTATTTGAAATTGAATAGTACCTATTATTATTTGAAAGAATTATTCGAAATAAATTTTCATAATTTAAATAATCTGAATTTTATATGGACAAATTTGACTTGTCCGCAGGAAATAAACCTATGATATAAAGAGTCAACATTGAGTTACATCAACAACGTAAAGAATAATCACATTAATTCAATTTAAGTGACACGGTCGTCTAACGGATTACGAACACCATGGCTAAACGTAAGCCTCCATGATTGGCTTAGCAAATTTGAATTTGAATGGAAGGTTAAATGTTAGTTCCTATGTGCTAGCTAGTTTAGTCTATTGTCTATGGGGGTTAGGTAGTCTATGGTGTGTATAGTGTCATCGGAGTATCCTATATAGTGTACTTATTATGATCTATGAGTATGCGAGGTATATAAAAGGCATAGATTAGTGATTACTATTTATTTACTAACTACAATCAACAATGTAAAAAAAGGATTTAAACTGAAAGGCGCAAAGTACAGCGTACAGTTTACTATACTAGCTAATATGGTCTAAGTGGAAATTAAGTATATATTTAATATTCATTTGTATGAAGCTATTAGAATATGAAGCTATTAGATAACGGAAGATTAAAATGAACAAGAGTTTATTTAATTAACATTAAAATTTATGTAAATAAACGCGCATTAAGTCATTAACTATGTTCCATAGGTCAACGGGAATAGTTAATATATTAGTATCGCATAAAATAAGTTTTAAAATGGCTGTGAGACAATCTAGTGATATGAAAAAATTTAAAGAATATTTGAATGGTGCAAAAGAAGTAGTAATATTATCCGGCGCAGGCATTAGTGCTGAGTCAGGAATACCTACATTTAGAGGTGCAGGTGGATTTTGGAGAAAATACCAAGCATCTTCCTTAGCAACACCTGAGGCATTTCACACAAGTCCCAGCCTAGTTTGGGAATTCTATCATTACAGAAGAGAAGTTGCAGCAAGAGCACAACCTAATGCGGTAAAATTTTCATATTTTCTAAACGTCTTGAAAAATTTGCAAGGTTAATAGTAAATGTATTTTGCTATGGTTTTATTGAACTTATTAATTTGTCTACTCCTGTACTGTACTGTACTGTACTGTGGATGTCTGAAACTATTTGCTCATCACCATACCACTAATGTAAAAATAGTCCAGAACCCTTCATTATATGAATATATTTGTGATAAAATTGAAGATTTTATTAACAATATTAATCAAGGGCTGTTTATGATTGAACTTTTTTTTTGGTTAAGGGTCACATAGCTATTGCTAATTATGAACATAAACATGGAGCTAATAAAAAAATAACAATAATAACACAAAATGTAGATGGATTACATAAAAGAGCAGGAACAAATAACTTAATTGAACTTCATGGCAACTTATACAAAACTCGCTGCACTAAGTGTAAAGAAGTTTTAATAAACACAGATTCACCAATATGTGAGGTAACTATACTTAGATTAACTGACTTTTAAAAAATATATATATTGATAATAAGAATATACAGCTAAACAGAACAAAATAATATATGTTGATAAAGAACAAGATACTGACATTGTCATATTATACTTACAGTAACAATGTTGTAATTTTTTAATTTGTTTTATAAATGAAAACTAATCCTATTTACTTTACACAGATCTTAAGTTTATATAAAAATATATGCAAGTAATTAAAATAATTTCTTAAATCATTAAGAGAGATCAATTTTATATTAAATTATGTTTAGTAATGGTTATGTTTATTCATTGTAATTACTCATATTTCTTAGGCACTAGCTAATCGTGGAGCTCCAGATGCAACAGTGGTCGGCTCTGATATCCCTGTTAACTCTCTACCACATTGTCGAAAACCCAACTGTGGTGGTCTACTTAGACCACATATTGTTTGGTTTGGTGAAGGCTTAGACCCCATTGTCCTGGACCAGGCAGGTAAATACTATTGATACTTTCAGTAATGGACACAAATTAAAAACATCAAAGAAATAGTAATTTTGTGGCAGTATTTTAGTGTTCTAAAAGCAATCTAGGGTTGGTATTTATTTCATCATTGAGGCCCCATAGTCGTATCATCATTCATTCTCCTGCCCTTATCCCACTCTAAGTAGGGTTGGCACAACCCTACTTAAGCCTGGTTTAAGCATGTTGTAAAATGATTTGGCTAGGTATTTAACGACCGGCCGCCTGCCTGACGTCAACTTACCTTAGTCGCCTTTTACGACACCTCGGTAAAAAATGAGGGTGGTCTATTCTACTCAGCCGGATACACGGCGCCATAGTCTTAAAGTAACAGCCTGTTACTATGCCCACTGCTGGACTAAGGCCTCCTCTCTCCGTTTTTGGAGAGAAGGATTGGAGCTAAGATCTACCACGCTGCTCCAATGCGGATTGGTAGGTTACCAATATATCCCTAGAATTCTCTAGAGATATGCAGGTTTCCTCACGATGTTTTCCTTCACCGAAAAGCGTGTGATAAATTGCAATTATCAATTAGACACATAAGTTTTTTAATAGAAAAACCCATTGGTGTCTGCCCGGGTTTGAACCTATGTCGTCTCTAGAGAGTCGCACGGTCTCACCGCTAGGCTATCACAGCTTCAAAGTCTTATAGAACTATAATATCAGTAGTAGTCAGTATCTAGTATAGTAATCAAACTGTACGCCGGTTCTGAATGAACCACCTTCCTTGGCTGAATAAACCACCAATCTTACCAACCTTACCATATATGTATATATATATTTTTTGTATAAGTCCATATAAATGATATTGCTTCAAAAGATATTTAACATGTTTTTTTTTACAGGAGATGCAATGGCAGGCTGTGATGTATGCTTGGTAGTTGGTACCTCTTCAGTTGTATATCCAGCAGCCATGTTTGCTCCTCAAGCAGCACAAAGGGGAGCAATAGTTGCTGAATTCAATCTAGAACCCACACCTGCTACACCTGACTTTCATTTTTATTTTGAAGGCCCATGTGGAACAACACTCCCTATTGCCTTGTCAGTTTAAATTTATTTAAGTAGTTAAGAAAGATCATTTATATATGAAAAAATATACAAATTTTAAGAACTTGTGAAAACTTACTTTATAAATAGCTTACATAGAAAATATTTTTTATCACAATTTGTTATTTTAATTTTATTTAAATATTTTATGTACAATAAACTGTATGTAGTTTAGCTTTGTTTTCTTTCTTTGTGCCTTGAAAAGAACTTTGCTACGCTTCCAATTGTTTGTCCAAAGGTGCAATTGGATATGATTGATTTCTGTAAAAATAAAATAATATATAAGTGCAGTGTGTTTGGTGGCATTTATTGTTTGATTGACTAAAACAACAAAGCTGTAATGTTTTTATTAACTTGTAAGGAATCAAGGAAATACGAAAACGAAGCAACAAAATAGGTAAATGCTTATTTTATCACATACCTGAACGAAAGAGGGTAATGCAGATATGGTTTGACTTCGTGAATATCTCTCATCTACGAGCAACACACAGGCATAGTCATTAGCATGGCGAACTGCTCGACCTGAGAATTAAAAATTTTTTTTTAAATAAATTTCTAAATTATTTGCGATAAATCTAGAGAGCATAAACGTTACAGAGCAATCTTATTTTGTGAACTTTATCTAGAGTGACTACCATTATAAGATCAGTACCAAAGACACTAGTTTAAATCTTCGAAGGCATTATATGGATTACTGTAATAGCTTTTACGTCGTCAGGGTAGCTGTGTAAGAGTTGAAGAAACTTTCATTTGGCCTATACTAAACTCTTACCAATGCACTGATTAACTGCTTTCATACATAAGTTTTCATAATAAATACTGCCTGCTCCTTTTGTAGATTTGTTTAAATAGTTCATTTTCTCTTGAAGTTCTGGTGACTTGACGTTTGGATATGGCATACCTATAACCATTACGCAGCGGCCTAATTCGTCACTGTAAAAACAATATTAAAATTATAATTATTATTTGCAGAAAATCTAAAGATTCCGTAGTTACGTGGTCCTTAAAAATTAACAGCCTATCATTATCCCACTGCTGCGCATAATAATCTCACTTTTTTTATGGAGAGAAGGATTGGAGCTTAGACCTACACGATGCTTACACAGATCCCAGGAATTCTCCATACATGTACAGGTTTTATCACGATCTCTTCACCGAAAAGCGTGTGATAAATTGCAAATATTTCAGAAAATATAACAGAACTACTTTGATATAATGCATGCAATGCTAATGTATATGAAGCAGGCAAAATTCACGGACCTTACCCAAGCAGGACAAGTCACCGAATGCATCCCGAGATGCCTCCACCAACAATACACATAAACCCCACCCAAATCTCTACGATCGTCGCCTCGAAACCGAAGCATAATCAGGAGGATAGACTTCACGACAAAATCGTTATGATGATCGTATAATCGTTCTGTTATAGTTTCTGTAATATGGAATTCCTCAAAGACACGCCTGCTTCTATTAATCATTGGTATTTGCATGGCTGAGATTTGTACCTATGATCCTATGGAGAGGCACAGCAGGTCTAGCAGTTCGCTATCACAGCTTCGTAATGCTTGATTTATAAATCTAGTGATTCGTACTTAATAAATATATAAATTCATCATGCCTTGCGCTTAGGGTAAAGTACGTCGCGACAAAAAAAGCCGCCAACCCGCAGTGTAGCAGTAACTTGGGTTTTAAGATCTATAATCTCATTAATTGCAATTCTTTAGAAACTAACTTTAACTCTAACTAATATTCAGTATGCATTTTTACAGATATATTTCATCATCATCATTCTCCTGCCCTTATCCCACTCTAAGTGGGGTCGGCAAAACATGTTAAAAACACGTTGTCACATGATTTGGCTACGTATTTTACGACCGGCCGCCTGCCTGACGTCAACTTACCTTAGTCGCCTCTTACGACACCTCAGTAAAAAATGAGGGTGGTCTATTCTATACAGCCGGATACCACACGGCACTTACCTTAGACGCCTCTTACGACACTTCAGTAAGAAATGAGGGTGGTCTATTGACTATTCTATATAGCCGGATACCACACGGCTTTTTTTACAAATATATTTATAATTAAATAAAGTGAAAATTTCAATAATTGTTAACAAATTGCAACAATGTCTGCTTTTAATGTTTATTATTATTAAGTTAAGATGTAAACACAAAATATATTAAAGCATGCTGTCGGCGCACAATTTGGATAGGCAATAAATAAGGTATGTTTGTCAATAGTATTAAGTTTTTGTATTACAATGTTGTCATATCTGTTGCTAATAAATAAAAAAAATAAATAATGGCAAGTAAATTTTTAGGTTAGTGAGAAAAAGAATAGTCGTAGGTTATTGTAAACAGGTAAGATACTTATACCTGAAATTTAATCCCTCACTCAATTTCCCTCCAACAACACTCAATAACAGTGCACCGTTTAGATCGTGTGCTTCCTTATTTTTCACAGTCGCTGCATACTTTTGTAAAACCTGTAGCCGAAATTGCGATTTAGTATTTACTAAGCAGTGGTACGATTAAGTGGTACCACGTTTAAAAACGCGGTTATTATTTTGGTGGTCAAAAAATCATCGTTAGTCCCATTTAATACGCTCTGAAGACGTTTATTTTGTATACTAGCATCAATTATGAAATTACGGACTTTAAGTCGATACAACAAACTGTTACAGCCCTGTATGTATTTTAAATATTATTATTTGTGTAATGTGTTTGTGTATTAGTGTGTACTTATTTATACGTATGTTTATTATAATACTGAGCTGTGATAGCCCAGCGGTGTGGCCGTGCGACTCTTTCGAGGGGAACACGAGTTCAAACCCGGGCAGGCACCAATGAGTTTTTCTATTAAAACTCATGTGTCTAATTGATAATTGCAATTTATCACACGCTTTTCTGTGAAAGAAAACATCGTGAGGAAACCTGCATATCTCTAGAGAATTCTGGAGATATGTGTAACCTACCAATCCGCATTGGAGCGTGGTAGGTCTTAGCTCCAACCCTTCTCTCCAGAAACGGAGAGGAGGCCTATTCCCAACAGTGGGATTGTAACTTTACTTTTATTATAATACACTACCTACCTACATTTATATAACAACTTTCCTAATCCAAAGGTTGTCTGGAAGAAATCATTTAGAACCGATAAGATCGCCTTTCCTACTCTATATATTTTTTTATTTTTAATGATTGTATCGTGTATACTTTAATTTTGTGGTGTGCAATAGTGTGTATAATTAAATAAATAAAAAATAAAACGTTTCTAAAATTACGAACTATAAGTTTGAAGCAATATAACAGAACTAACTACTTTGCTATAATCCGCACGGGTTAAGTGAATGCATGCAAAGCCAATGTGTATGAAGCAGGCAAAATCTACGCACCTTATACATGCAGGACAAGCCACCACATGCACTCCAAGGAGCAATTCACCGGCAACAACTCACACAAAAGCAACACACACACCCACCACCACAATTTCGATCGAAATGATACAAAAATCGTAATGATTACGATTTTTGTCGTGGAGCCTATCCTTCTGATGATGCGGGTTTCGGGGCGAAACGATTGTCGAGATTGTGGTGGTGGGTGTGTGTGCTGCTTTTGTGTGCGTTGTTGCTGGTGAATTGCGCCTTGGGTTGCATGTGGTGGCTTGTCCTGCATGTATAAGGTGCGTAGATTTTGCCTGCTTCATACAAATTGGCTTTGCATGCATTCACTTAACCCGTGCGGATTATAGCAAAGTAGTTAGTTCTGTTATATTGCTTGTAATATGGAATTCCGCAAAGTAACGCCTGCTTCTATAAATCATATAAGTTTGAAGTCTACCCTCTGAGCTTTCTAAACCAGGAAGCCAATGAACTCTATCTATTTTTTTATAATTTGACATGATACCATTACCATACTAATAGAAAAAAAATCACCGCTTCCAACCGCGAAGGATACAACGTAATCTTGTACAGATATTTAAAAATATATATATATAACATACTAGCGGCCCGCCCCTGCTTCGCACGGGTATAAAATATATAAGTATAGGCTGTCACTCAGTGAAAAAAATGATTAAAATAGATCCAGTAGTTTTGATTTATTCATTACTGCCCGCGGACCGCAAGCGTTAAATTTGGAGTAAAACAATTCCCCTTTCCCTATACCATGAAGATTTCCTGCTATCTTTGGAATATCTTAATTCATATAATACATTTTACCTAGTTCCTTTTTACATTTTTCTCTATATATTTTATTTTTACAATTAATCCAATCGCTGCTAAATTATAAGTGCTATAGGGCGAAGCGCGGCCTCCGATGCGCTATTTACAGGCACGCGCCGCATATTAAATCTGTAATATCTTCGAAAATATTCATTTAAATTACATGCTGTAAACGGCCATATTGATCTATATTAAATCAACAATGTATTTAAGGTACTTAATTGGATAAGGATTGATGCTGTATTGCTTAAAATTGCTTCGAAAAGAGGGCGTTATTTTTCGTAAAAAGTAAATGACAAAAAAATGCTATTGTGGGTTATCCATAAGAGATAGACATATACCCTCGCGGAGTTTTCTGTAGACCTTTTTAAGGTGTACAAATTTTTAATACATTATTTTGATAAATCTTGTAGTGTTCAGCCTGCGTTTGCAATGTAAGCGGAAAAAAATGTAATTATATCACGTTAGAAACCTCAAAAATTACAGTATTTCTCTACTCCATATTGACTGTTATTGTACATATAAACCTTCCTCTTGAACTTCCTCTTCACTCTATCTATTAAAAAAAACCGCATCAAAATCCGTTGCGTAGTTTTAAAGATTGAAGCATACATAGGGAAATAGGGACATAGGGACATAGGGACATAGGGACAGACACAGAAAGCGACTTTGTTTTATACTATGTAGTGATACATACTTGATCAACTTCTGCAGCTGATTTTGGTTCACGAAAAATCATTTTCTTCTTGCTTATGCTTTCTATTACTTTGGTGTTACACAAATGGTCGTATAACATTTGTTCATAAGAATATGAAGGCAGAAAGCAAACGACACCATCGGGAACTATACTGCAAATGTTTCTCAAGATTCGACCGATCTCGTTCAACTAAAATTGTGAGTTATTGAGAGTTTGACTGGCCTGTTGGTGCAGTGGGTAGTGACCCTGCCTTCAGTTCCGCGGGTCGCGGGTTCGATTCATTCTTTTCGTTTATTTTCTACACACAATTTGTTGGTTCTTCGAGCCTGGGTGTATATTGTATTTAAGTATGTATTTAAAATTATATACGTAGTGTATTTACCAGTTGTCCGTCACCCATAAATTACACAAGTATTAAATTACTTACTTTGGGGATGGACGACCGTAAGTGTCCCATATATTTATTTATTTACTAATTTTTAAACTAATAAAATAAAAAACAACAAAAGTAGTTAGTGCGGTGGAAATCCCATAGTTTTTTTTCTCGGTTTTTCCATTAATCTTTGTTTATAAAACTTTATTTATTATTATAATTTATCGGGTATTCCGAGGTGTTCATACTTCCAAGAATTTTTTCTTCAGTCTTTATACTAGGGAGTAGGGGGGAAATAGGCCTTTACGTGAATATGTCACAATATACGAAGAGAGATAAAACTCGTATATCACACATCGTACTTTGTCTAATCACATATGAAAAAGAGAGACCTATAGATACAGTCTCATTTGCTTTCCCTTTATTTGTTATAGGGCATATTTTAGATGGACTTCCCTAGTCTATTAAAATAAATCTATGGGATGACCTATAACGTTTGATGATTTCAATTTTTAAAATGGCACTCACCAGGTCTTTTGAAGAACGATTCTCGTATGAGAAATTTAAAGGGATGCTAGATGGTCCTTTTGATAGACAAATGGCCAAAACATTCTCTGGCGGTACAACATGTTCACACTTGACTATTTTAACCCTGTCCGTTTCAGGTTTATTGTTTGTGAGTAGAGCTTGGAATTCGTTCACTGGTTCCATGGTACCGCCCGCTAATATGACCTGAAAAACGATGTTGGCCAAAAATATTTACACTTGTTTAAATTCTAGATGCTTAAGCTATAATAGATGAACGTCTATCACTCCAAACTACTATAATATAATATAGTGATACTCCAAACTATAATATTATAAGTGCGAAAGTCTGTCTGTACAGCTTTCACGGATTACCTAATGGACCTACCGGACTAACATACAAAACATCCTTTTTCTTGCGGGATCAGAAAAATAAACCTAGTATATAAATTGAGAGTATTTTATCATTTAAGTTAACGCTTAAAACATCTAGCCACCCTCAAAGTCAAACTGCTAGACCATAAAATAAAAAATAGTTGATCATATTAAGTTATTTGGCAGTCGCCAAAACGTGGATGCCAAAGCTGTAACTACTTCCTAAGTAAAACCATTGTGTTGAAGAAATAAATAATTTCCAATTCTAATTCTAACATTGGGACCGAAAAAAAGTCCTGCTTAAAACTTTATATAAAACTAGCTCTCCGGCTCAGTCTGCTTTCAAATTCCCCTCGAAACAGAACTCAAAAGAAAATGCTTTGAACACCACTAAACTTTACAGGATCATCCGCTGGATCATTCTAAAGATCGGGTGAAGATTTCATTAAAATCGGTCGAGCCGTTTCATATAAACTACATACAGACAAACATTCATTTTTAATATTAAGATTGAAGCGCCACAATATTTATTTTTTCGAAAATCATGGAATTCGAAAAGTATGACAGGACGTTATAAATAAAACCAATGCTTTTCTAGATCCAATTAAAACAAACTGATATTGAATGATCATTAATAAAATCAATACAATTATGAATTAAGTCACTTTGTCTATAAAGATCATGTGCCATCTTCGCAAAACTTTTCCGGTTGAGTGCCATCTTTTTTTTTCACAGTTTTTAAGATCCGTCCACCCTCTTATATTATCGATCCACTTAAGATGTTGTCTTCCAGCAGGCCTACTATGAACTCTTATTGCGACTCAATTGAAGACGTAAACTTGTTTTGCTTTTTCATACCATGATGTCTTAAAGACGCACACTTTAAGTCGTTGCTGAATGAGCGTTCGGTATTCGTCCTAAGAACATGTGAGTAAAAGAGACAGAGATATCAATAAGCAATATAACAGAACTAACTACTTTGCTATAATCCGCACGGGTTAAGCGAATGCATGCAAAGCCAATGTGTATGAAGCAGGCAAAATCTACGCACCTTATACATGCAGGACAAGCCACCACATGCACTCCAAGGCGCAATTCACAAGCAACAACGCACACAAAAGCAGCACACACACCCACCACCACGATCTCGACGATCGTTTCGCCCCGAAACCGAAGCATCATCAGGAGGATAGGCTCCACGACAAAAATCGTAATGCATTACGATTATATATGCAGTGCGGATTATAGCAAAGTAGTTAGTTCTGTTATATTGCTTGTAATATGGAATTCCGCAAAGTAACGCCTGCTTCTATAAATCAGAGATATCAATAGTTCATATAACGTTATCCTTTTCAAAAATTACGACCTCAATGCAATTCACACTTCATGGTACGAAAATAAATTGGTTCGATTTAGGTACTGACTTTGAATTGAATCGTTATTTAAAAGTTCATGGTAAAAGTTCAAGCCTACAGGTGCTCATTCATTTGCCGTACATCTTTCCTTGTAGGATCAACCTAGGAAATTTATATAGGGATCCTCTCTGTAGATGTCCAAAAAAGGCAACCTATCATTGTATGACGGTTTTCATCAATAAAGATGTTATAATTATGCTATAACTCACCGATCGACATTGGTTGACGATTTGAGCGAAATGTTCTGCTGGATTAAGCAGAAGGTACTTCAGATGTGCGCTGACGCCTTGTTGTACCAATACTCGGCCATTTTCACTTCGGTCGCAGAGCATCTCAAGAAAATCCAGTACTGCATATAAAGCACTTCCAGCTGATGTTTCTGTTGGTAAATAGCTCTGAAATTAATATACAAGGAACGATGTTCAGTATTGGAATCAAATTGAAAGATATAAAAAGTAAAAAAAAACCTAATTATATTATGGGTGGCGACTGTTGGGTACACAAACTCACTATCCAAATTTATTACAAGTACTAGCAAAGCCCCGCGGTTTCACCCGCGTCCATACAGATCTCGTGGTAGTGGAAAGTCTACGAAATCGGACTATAGATTTATGTTGTAGATTATTTAATTATAAAAAATGGGTATCATTAGTATTCTTGGAATAAGACTTAACTCACCAAGTGCAGGCCCTGCTATAACGGTAGGTTAGGTTTGTTATGGCATTATTTGATTTCGATTTACATTCTTAAATTCGTAAAATCTTTTGATTGGGATGTCGGATTTTAATAATTTAAAAAGTATTTTACAGGTATTGAAACAGTTATTCATAAAATATCATTTAATGGGATAAGGATTAATACAGAGATATGAATAAAATGGTTTGATTATTGTCGGCACTTTTACCAACTTTTACAATGTAAAAAAGTAGTTATATTGGCATAACTATAATAGTTAGACATATGGTATCGCGGACTTTTTTGTGGATATTGATACGTTCTATAATACTGTAGAACATTTTTTTGTTCTATCATCAATAGTTTCCGCAGCGCACGCGATGATAGATGTTTACGACTACATTTTTACCAAGTTATTACAATTTTATTAGGGATCCCTATTTTTTTAAAATGACATATAGCCTATGTTGCTCAGTGAAAAAGCAGCTTTCCAATGGTGAAAGAATTTTTGAAATCGGTCCAGTAGTTTTTGCGTGAAAACGTAACAAACATACATACAAACATACAAACAAACATACAAATCTTTCCTCTTTATAATATTAGTATAAATTACTATTACTAGTACTATTTATTTACAAGTAATTAATTATAATTATTCTTATATTATGTACTATGCTAAAATCTTAAATACTAATGGCGTCCGATCCCACCGAAGTTAGGTAGGGAAAGGCGAGGTGGCGCGAAGTGTCTTTCCCAGGCATCGAACATGACACCTCAGGTGTCGAGTAGAGTCTGGGAAAGCGGCAAACGCTGAGTAGACGTAACAACCTGACCTTACCTGATTGTTTGATTTTACTTCAGTTATTATTTTATCACCAGCCATTTCCTTTTGCTCTTTTTTATTAGACATTTTGCTAAGGAATTCTTTAAACGAAGCCTTATTATCAGTTTTGACTTCCTTATTTTCCTCTTCGAGGGCCTGTTGGCTATACCTCATAGAGAATCCGTGAAGTTTAGGCGCGAGTCTCGTGTTTCTGCAGAATTCAACAAGTGGACGCAAGTGAAGGTTATCTATTTCAGATTTTATAACGAAATCCTCGAGCGTAAATATTTTTGCTCGGCCTTTATCATCGCTTCCCGCTTTTGGTTTTATAACACCTAAAAACGTTACCAAACGAGTGTTAAACATGAATATTGATGGATAACTATCTAGTTGTATCTAGATCATCATCCTCGTGTCTTTATCCCACTCTCAACGTTACAAACATGTTGTCACATGATATCGCTTCGTATTTTACGCCCGGCCGCCTGCCTGACGTCAACTTACCTCAGTCGTATTTTACGACTCCTCGGTAAGAGGGTAGTCTATTCTACTTAGCCGGATACTACACGGCGGGTCGACTTACCGTAGTCGCCTTTTACGACACCTCGGTAAGAAATGAGGATAGTCTATTCTACTCAGCCGGATACCACACGGCGGATGGATATGCATCTAGGTGAAGGACTAAAATGAAATGAATGTACGAAAGAAAGAAATATATGACATGCATATAAAAGGTGTAGTGCCAAAGTTGATGAATGACAACAGAATAAAAGAAAAAAAACATTTTGTGCCGATCCCACTTAGAGTGAGATAAGGGTAGAATGATGCATACCTAAAAAGGTTATGTGGTTACATTAATATGCCTTATTTGGTATGCCTGGGGTTTCAAATTTTCCAAACATAAACAGTGCAATTATAGTTAGATTTTAACGTTCGCTATTCATGCTTATTATTATATAAATAAACGGGCAACGTTGTTCGGCAGAGTTGCCGAAGCGTCGAAAGAGTTAACTCGATTTTGTCACGATGTGACCCGTTTATTTTTATAATAATAAGTGCTATTATTATTGTATTATTATTATTATTGGACATAAAAATATAAATAATTATAAAACGATAGGTGATGTATATAATAGACAAAGTAGGAACCGACATAAGCTTTCGACTCCTGCTTTGCGCCTAGCAATAGTACGTAAATCGTTTGTGGGTTTGGGTATAAGATTCTATAATAAAATTCCGAAATCAATTTTGGCCATGCCATTACAGCAGTTTAAAAACACTGTTAAAAAGAGGCTGATACAAAAAGCCTACTATACTGTTGAAGGTTACCTAGATGATAAGGATGTGTAGATATAGGTGCACTTCTACCCTGTACAAGACAGTAATAAATAAATGTAACTAGTTTTAAGACTTATATTTTCAAAAGAGCAACCGCCGAGTTTCTTGCTGGTTCTTCTCGGTAGGAACAGCTTTCCAGCAGAAAAGTTGACGATTCAAAAGCACTTGTTTACAAGTTTACTTGAATAAAGAATATTTTGAATTTGAATATAGTTATTAGTATTATAGTTTCAATGTGTCTTACGAACTCAATCAAGACAATCTACATACACATTTATAATTTAGTTTTATTTAATAGTATCACGTATTTTACGTTCGTACGATAACAAGGAATGATATCTGATAACGTCCAGTAATAAAAGTATCACAAGAAGTTTGCAAGGTATTGCAGCCTTACTTGCCTCTGATCTCTAAATCTACGAATCCAGTAATCATATATCATATTATTAAATAATACGACAAATTACAATATCTTTTCATACCCAACAGCTTTCCAACTATAAAATTGATCTGGTTCAACTGTAAAAGATTCTTGCTACTTAATCGCGATCTGTATTTATTGATATAAAACTGCAGAAATGTTCGAAGCGACGTTAATTGTTTAAAAGAAACAGGTGCAGAATGAGCATTCTCTAAGGCTGTGGCAAGACCATGTGCTTCATCAAGAATCAAAATATTGTCTTCTAATTTGAGAGAAATCCCTGAACGTGCCCCTTTGCTTACTATTCCAGCGTGACTTATCAAAATGACCTGCAAAGTAAGTTAACTATTACTAAACTAGTATTATTAAATTATCACTACGAAATTACTACTAAATTATTAATATAAGCTACAAAATATTAGGACTAAAGAACTAAATTGACAAAGTATATCACAGCTGATCTATATATTATGTTGATTTACCCTGAATTTAAAAATTAAGAGAATGTCTCTTGAGATAATTAACAAAAAGTTTTTTTGAATATTTAGAAATGTGTATTTTCTGTTTGTTTTAGAAAATATTTTAAAATGTAATGATATTCGTAAATATATAAATGAGTGTATAATTTTACTAAATACTTCTATGTACACCAATTTGTGCACCAACATTGCAGTTGACTGCATGTGGTCAAATGTAATGACCAAAAAATGTATTTTCCCCATTAATTTTCTTCCCTTTTTTTGTTGAGATTGAACCATTCATCAGACATTTACAGACAGCATGCAATAAATAGATATCATTTCATCAATACCTCAGCATCATCCAAGGCCATTCTACAAGCATAATATGGACAGGCTTTTAACTGTTTCCCACATTTAATAATTTCTTCTATATCCATAATATCAACTAGTAAGTGGTCCTTCAATTTTGCTATGTTGTTTTGGTTATAATAAGGACAACCTTTACATGAATTAGTCTTTGTTCTTTTCAGAACTTTGCCTTCCTCACTTAATAAAGTTGATTTAGTTTTTGATTTTTGCAAATCTAGACATCTACAAGAAGGTGATTAAAGTACAAAAATTCTAGGATTTATAAAATAAATAACTGGATAAAGTGCATTACTATAACATGATAAAACACACATAGAAATATGATTTTACACACTCTAGAAATATTATATTTTAAATGTTGTATAAATAGGCTTTGGTGATGGAACAGTTTGAAAGTATTTTAAATTTTTGGTTTGATTTTGGTCGTTTATTTACATCCATCCATCTACAGAAAATGAGGCACATAATTAAGGTTAAATAGAGCCACACTGATCATTAAAACATAAACATGTAAATTATCAAATTTTGTATCTTATATACTCATTACTCCTTATTTTATTCTTGAGTAACTGATGGAAAAAAGATTATGAACCTGAAAGCCATATTGTTACCAGTAGCCATAAATTACTCATTATTATTCAGTCAATATTTCTTACCTTTCATTTATAAGATTTACATATTTCAATTTGTTAACATCAACATTAATACAATAATGTTGCCGAGAAGCAATTGTTACGACTTTAGTATTATTGTTAAAGACTGTTCGTTTAATCTCCCCCACAAACTGCGACAATTGGCTGTGTGTTCGGCTGCTTATATAAATCTATAGGGACAATTGTTTTCTTGTAAATTCTCAGCTATAATAAATGCCTATATTGTAGATCTATGAATATGCTACAATTCAGAAGCTAGCTAAATTTAGATATCTTTAAATACTATAATCTCTAGGAAAGAATGAATATTTATATAGAATATTTATATATAATCTTTCTTTCTCCTACCCTTATCCCACTCTAAGTGGGGTCAGTACAACATGTTTTCCTCTTCCATTCTCTTCTATCATTCGTCAACTCTGGCGGTACTCCTTTTATATGCATGTCATACTTACTTCACACATTCCAACCATCTCTTTTTAGGCCTCCCTCTAGTCACATATCCATCCACATTCATATCCAACACTTGTTTAGTCACATGATTTTTGATTTAATATAGAATATTTTTAATAGATCAAATAAATTAAACAATTCTGGAACAAGCAACGTTGTATTATCTTTTTCTATTTATAAGCAGCTTTCCTTTTTAATAATACCTTGTTATAAGTTAAAAATACGAGCAGAGACTAAATAATCTTTATGGAGCTAGATGCTTATTATTGTTTAAAGAAATGCCAACTGAATTATTAAGTTAATTTATTTTATACATTTAACTCACATTGCCTATGCTAAATTGGTAAAATTACTATAAGAAATTTTTATGCTCAATTATTTAAAATACATAGTATTAGAAGACAGTTTTTCAGAACAAGCACAAAGATCTAGAGAAAAAAATTTGGATTTTCTACAATTTCAAGGGAAATAAAGTATCTCGATAAATACAAAAATAAAACCTTAGTAATATCATTATTATCCTCTTCAGATATTTCTTCACAATCAAAGTTATCACTGTTATCCTGACATTCTTCTATAATGAGATCTTGATCTTCAACATTTTCTTTTTCCTCATAAGCACTGTTACTAATTATAACATCACTTTGGTCTTCTTTAATAGAATGATTAACCAATTGTTTTAAACTTGTCTTATGCCTAGCAACGTTTTTTCGAAGTTCAATGAATGCTTTTTCTCTTTCCACTATTTTATCAAGTTTTAACTTTAATGTCACTAAAAGCTGATTAAGTTTTAACTTTTCATACTCCTCTTGTAACCAATTATCTGCATCTATTGTGTAAATAAGGATATGTAAATAATTTTAGTTGCAAGTACATATATTTATATTGTAGTATAAGTTAGCATGAGTAATGACCTATTTGACGAGAAAGTTCCACTTTTAGCTGGTCTATTTCTTTCCTTATCTCTTCTGCAACTCTTTTATTAGTGTCTTTAAGCCACTGAAGAGCACCACAGCATATACTCAAAGATTTTCCCTTAATAACATATAAATAAATTAATATATTTATTATTTATATCCTTTAAAGTTATATTTTAGTATCGTATATTATAACATTACTATATAATACAATAACAGAAGAAGCTACTAACGGTTCCTGTAGGACTTTCAAATATGCCTAGTTTTCTGTTTTCAATTGTAAAATATAAATCTCTCATAAACTTATTTTGAATATCATATGGCTGGAAAGGAAACAAAAAGACTGGATCCATATTTTGCAAGGTATCAAATTACTTTCATACATACAAATTACTCAATTTGATAAATAAAAATTAAATATCCAGTAAAAAATTAAATTATAGACTTGTGTAATTCGCGAACGAATCAGTTCGAAAGAATCACTCCCACAGACGAACGACGGGAATCGAGTCCCATATTTCCCGCTTCATCGTTCGTTAGTTCGTGATTCATGAGCCGTGATTCATGAGCCGTGATTTGGCACAGAATCAAGAAAGGTGACGTCAACCGAACTCAGGTTGTCTCGCTCACAATCGCAAGGAACTCGTATCTGCCGCTCGCTCATCGAATTGTATGCCGTGACTACTTACTGTTAGGGATGTCAAAATATAATAAATTATTTAATTAAAATAATTGTTCTTTAATAGGAAATTATTTAAACATTAAAAATCGATTTTTTTAATGGATTTTGCTAATTACGCTCATTTTATTCTTTGAATAGCCCCCTTTTTCTTGTTTTTTAAGATTGGAAATAAAAAAAACATATTAATCGAATTTCGCAACAGCGCATCTATTAATTTTTATTCGTAGTTGTCCACTTTAATTAGTCTTTACTCTAATTATTCTTTAAAAAAAAGCAAATTTTTAATAAGTCAGAAAAAAAGGACTATTAAATAATAAATTATTTCCTTTCGAGTTAATAGATTTACAAATCGATTTATTTTGAAAGAAGAAATTCGATTATTTGTTAATCGATCTAGCTAGGTTTTATTATTAGAAAACATTTTATTCTTGGCTCTGAAAAACTGCTACAATATAATTAGAATATAAAGGTCCTTAAATTCGTATCTTATATATTCTTCTAAAAACAATTTGGATTATTTTATTTTACGTATGATATATATATATAGAATTGATATTATGTTAAATATATAAATAAATATATAAAGATAAGGTTACTTGATTATTTTCCAAATTAAATAAAAAATATAAAAGGGTCCTTTTAATCACTACCTAAAACACATATTTTATGAAAATTCATAGCTTTATGCTATTTTTAGTGCTATAATTTTAATTAAATTTACAGCCTTCAAGAATCTTGTCATAGCAAGAGCAGTATAAAACAAGCGATTTCAATATAAGGCAGATCGTTCGCTAATTATAAAACGGCTCCTGCGGTGAAGAGTCGAGAATTTGTAACGACACACGAATCGCGAACGAACGAACGAAAGGAATCACCTAGTTCGTTTAGGCGCGAAGGATCAAAAAAATCATTCCCAGCTGCGAACGATTACGCCCAAGGCTATTAAATTAATTTGACCGCTTTCTGTTAGGGATGTGAAAATATAATCGATTATTTTTTTAAATCGATTATATAAATTACCCTCTCAATCTTCTTTATTTTCCACTCTTTTTTCTCATTCTTAAGGTAAGATTTGATTTCCTTGATGAAAGCAATGTAGTCTTATCCTCCTCCTTGCGTTTTAATCCTCATTACTGAGGGTCGTGATCAGTATATGACTTCTTTCCATCTGCTCCTGTTCTGTAATGTAGCCAAACTACACATTTATATCAGACAAATAGCGCAGCAGCAATGTTATTTTTTTATTCGTACTTGTCCACTTCATTAGTCTTTATTCCAATTAATTATTAATTTAAAAAATGCATCTTTTGAAAAAGTCATAATAATCGTTTTTGAGTTGTTCGATTTGTTTAGAAGAAATTAATCGATTTTTCACTCCCTGTTTATCTCCACTTTGTGTTAGTAGACATAACTTCATAACCCGTCGTAAGCACAGGCGTAATAATTACGTCGCGTTAAAATTCCACAATAGGCGTTATAAGAAGTTTCGTATGGTATATTCAGCTTAACGCCCTCGCCCCAACGACTAAAATGGAATACTGCACGATAAAATACGTCGCGATTTAAATACGCTGTCGTGTGAACAGATACCTGGATACCATTTGTTTCAATTCGACGTAATTTTTACGCGCGATAAAAATCCTCTCGTGCTCCGAGGGGTAAGGCGGTAAGTGTTTACAGAGCCAAAATTTAAAAAAATGAATTATTTTGTGTATGAAAGTTCATTAAAAATTGAATAATTAAAAGTTAAACCTAAAAAAAATATTAGAATTGTATATAGTTTAATACGCAATATCCCACAATCTTTTACAGTACTAATACTTGTCAAATAGACTATAACTAAATAGTGTACATTCAGTAAAAGTATCAAATAGAAAGTATCGAGTACAAAAATATCGATATTAAAAGTCATAGTAACCATAGACATAGTAACGGTACCACAGAGTATCGATACTTTTGCCATTTACAGCTTAAAACTTAAAAGCAGATTGTAGTTTTTTCAATAGATTGTTTTTGAATGGAGTTAATTGAATTTGCATTTATTGAAAAAATTGCGGTAAAATATAAGTATTATCAATAACCAAGATATTTTGTATATACTTGTTTGACACGTTACAAATATGTCCCAGAAGTAAGAAATACTAAATATTGTTGAAAAAAATGTATATATTTTTACTTTAATTTTTTTCCGTTTTTTATTAATAGTATAAAAATTTTGCCTGGAGCAACAGTGTGTGAGGATTGTACACTTGAGGGAGATATTACCATTGGAGGAGGGACAGTTATTCACCCAAGAGTTACTATCATTGCAGAAGGTGGTCCTATTATTATAGCTGAATACTGCATAATCGAAGAATATTCCACGATAATTCACAAGTAAGATATTATGTCTTCTGTGTCACACGTTGTTATATCCCACTCTGGAATTACTTAAGAAATCTGATTTTTCATCATTAGACTATGTGTACATGTGAAACAAAAAGATCACCTACAAATATTTTGAGTTTTTAGTATTCCTAAGGATTCAATTCCGATCTGATTGGAAGAGAAGCTTTCTTTCAGTATGCATTTTCCAACTTTCATAAAATTCTAATCTGAACATATTACATTATAGAATCTTTTTCAATTTTATTGTCAAAATGGATGTTAAATTTCCTCTAATATTCAAATATATAATAAAACATTTAAGTTATATCAATCATGTGATTATTTTTATAAGACTGGACTTTTAAGTTTCCAAACTTAAATTAAATTTATTCAAATTATTATTTCAAAATTTTCAGGAAAAGTGAGAAGCAAGAAAATCCTCCTAAACCACTATTCATTGGGGCGCATAATGTTTTTGAAGTTGGCTGCAAATTAGAATCACCTTTTGGACACATTGGTGAAAGCAATGTATTTGAATGCAAATCATTTGTGGGTGTTGATATAAAAATTGGCAGTGGATGTGTCATTGGTAAACTACTACTAATTTTATGTTGATAAGTGATTTGACTTTTTTATTTTGTATTTCCTATACTTATTTAAGATTGAAATAACAGTTATCAGTTGTAAAGATTTCATTTGAAATGTGTTCATATTGCAGGTGCAGCATGTCATTTAACAGTCCCTCAGTCCTTAGCAGACAATACAGTTATTTGGGGTTCAGAACACCACAATAGGGAAGCCTTAGAAAAACAGCCATCTCAACTATTGCAACTTGATTTCCTGAGCAAAGTAATGCCTAACTATCACAGGCTCAGAAAACCAAATTTACACAAGCGCCAACCTTCAAGACAATCTCAAGAAATTGCTAAGCCCTAAAATATAATTATCATAGTAATTAAATTATAATTTATAAAAAAAAAAAAAAAAATTGTTATATTATTTCAAGATCTAGCTAAAATATAGAATGAATTTACATTATTTTCAGATTACAAAGAAAATTAAATTTTCAAAGTGAATTTTTTTTACTTAAAACATTTTTTTATTAATAATGCTTTTCTAACTATAGTGGTACATAAATTATAATGTAAAGTCCTAAAAATAATATTTCAGACGCTTGATAAAAAAATATTAACGTTAATTTATAAGAAAAATATCAAGTAAAATGTTCATATTTTTTGTGCTTTGATATTGTTACAGTAGCTTTTTGACATTAGTACACCTTTTGTAGCTGTTATGCTTAAATATCTAAGACTTTTTATTTTTATATGAAGATATAAAAAATTATTTAAAAGTGTTTTTATTTCCTTTCTGTCTGATAAAATTATTGTTGTACTTTAGAAACATTGTTTTTAATTCCTATTAAACACCTAACATGTTACAATACTTAAATCTTTGTTCATATTCTTATTAGTAGGTACTACAATTTCTTTTTTGCACCGGTTTCTTTTGGAAGGATTAGATTCTACGCCGTTTTAGTTGACTAAATAAAAGAATGGCGGATAACGCTTTAAAAGACTAGATTTCAGACGGTTAATAAGAGAAAAACTCGGGTCAGGACTTTCCGTCACTTCGGTGATGTCGGTTTCATTTTATTTGTGCGTGATTTTGTAAACATAATATCATATCTACGAAATAATATACTGTGCGATAGTATTTACATATGTTCGAGTCTATAAGGAGTAAAATAGCTTTTGTTATGGCCACTATACTAGTTTTTTTTGCAAATCGTACAATCTAACAATTTGTCGCAAACTTTCAGGATCGAATAATTTTAACTTCTATGATAAAATATCATACTTTGATGATATTGGAAATACAGTTCTGCAACTTTGCATTCAATTTTAGTTTGTATTAAAAAGTGAATTATTTTTTTACAACAATCAGTAACGTGCACTATCGACGCCATGTTGTTATTTACTCTTTGATTTTTCACGGAATTTTGTTATGGGTATTGTAAGTTTTGTGTAATTCAGTGTGTGAGCATGTTGGAAGATGTTCCAATTCACGGAAGTCGCAGTGATATCAAGAGCAAACCTCCTACGCATCAGAGGAACCTCAGCTTGGATTTTAGGTACGTGTTTGACTGTTTAGCAGGATTCTATTGACAACTTGAGATGACTAATTTTGTCTGAACGCTATAATTATTTATAACTTATACTGATTAATACAATCATAGTTACAATCTTTTCTTGCAATTAATCTATTGATATATAAAATACATTTTGTCAAGTAAGCAATGGAATGAAAAGCAAATATTTTAGTTATATATTAACGTTGTATGACGTTACTACTTTCGATTTGGCTGATTATTAATTGTAGTTTTAAAGATCTCATATACAAAACATATGAGTTTAATCTTGTGCCAAAAGAAAGTGGTCAATGAAATAAATATTTTAAATTTGTACATTGTAATATGTAAACAATGTATACAATATCTATACATAGTGTGTATGATTATATGTACATGTTTTTGATTTTAAGTTTAATGTTGTCCTATAAAGAATTCTACAGTGGCATAATTTTTCTAATATAGCTTTTAAGGAAAACGTACTGTACCCAATTTAACTTCTAAAAAAGGTCACTTACAAAAACAGTAATAGTTCAGCTATTTGGATGGTTCCAATATTAATATTTTTCAACTTAAGTACATTAGGTAACTTATGAATTTCATGTTTAATAATTTCCTAAAAAAATATATTAAATTAATAACTTAAAGATCTTGTGAATTACCTCTAGTATTGTGTAAAATAAATAGCAACTTAGTGGCCAGTTCTATTCTTGTTTATATAATAACTATATTTCATTGTTTAACATTTAATAATATTAATAAATATATAAAAACTTTTATTTGAGCTATAAAAATAAACTGCTATTAGGTGACTTATTAAGTAATGAATTTAAATTTTTTAAATGTGAAAATAGCAACTGCACACTGCAATTCATAAATAGTTTCCGATTAGGAATATTTACATCTATCTGGCTTAGATAAATTGATAGTACCAATTTTCTAATTATGTCATTATATCACTTATGATTATAGGACAAATAACAGATAATTTTTATATTAAACAAAAAACAATTTATTCATCTGGTTTATGAAGGTTTAAAGAAAATTTCAGAAATATATTGGTAAATATTTAAATTTTTTGTTTAACTTTTATTTGATAGAAATCGAACATTGAAAAACAAACACAAAAATAAAGAACAACTGTACTTACATCTAGACATTATCAATGCAACTTTAACACTTACTATGAAGGTTTTATGAATAGAAATATGAAAAAGATTTTTTTTTTAAATTATATTTTTATCATAGCTTGAACAAACAATAAGAATTAATTTGGTCAAGTTTACTGAAATAATGTTTATCAACTGATATATATGTAATTATTCATTTGTTAAATGATCATTAGCTACATCATTATCATTTGTTTACTATAATAAATACATTAATATTACTGTATAAAAAATCCAAATATTATAATTTTCTTAAGAAAACCGTTTAAAAGTGGAAAAGAAATGATGTAGTTTAGAGTTACTGATAGAGAACTTCTTAGACATTTTTAAATAGAATTTACGTACATATGAGGCATGCATAGGAATATTAAAATATAACAAAATAACATTATAGTACTAATACTTAGGTTTTATAACCAGCCTATCAATTATCTCTTTACAACTTTTTTTATCACTTTATCTTTATTTGAACTTAACTAAATTGACATGCATATTAAGATAACATAGAAACTATAATAAACTATTTTTAATGAAATGACAATATTTAATAATACAAATTGTACTTCTTTAAAAAACAAGTTATTAATTTCAGTATAGTTCTAAATTGTGTCAGTGTACATAAAACTGAAGGACAACAAAAAGTTTAAACTTCTAACATCTTTTTATAATCTTTCATCTATTTATAATCTTTTATCATCTTTAATATATTTCAGCAAATAACAAAATCACCCTTAAGTTCTACATTATATAAATTAGGTGAAATGGTAGGTTTGAGGATTCTGATAAAGTTTTACTACTATGTAGGACATTTGCCGAGATAAGGTCAATGGACGGGAGCGAAAGTAAAAGTCGTAGCATTGCGATCCAACGGCGGAAAGCGGCACCCGATTTCCTGTCATTTTGAGTTTTTACCAACTCTAGTTGTAGTTGTAAGTTACGCTTTGACTGGCCCATTGGTGCAGTGGACAGTGACCCTGCCTGGAGCTCCATGCTTCGCGGAATCCGATTCCCGCCGAGGGCCAACATTTTCTAAAAACAATTTGTTCATTCTTTGAATTTGGGTGTCACATATGAATTTAAGTTTTTTTTAAAAATAAATATATATATTTATTTATTTAAGCTTTATTGTACAATTAAACTAAAACAGATAAGAAAAGATAAATATACAAGATAAGAAGAGGTACTTATACAATCTGGAGTCTAAAGGACACAGTTTCATATATTCTGTAGGTGGTGCATGAATAAGGAATATTATTGAAATAAATACTAGTACATATTTTCATAAAAATACACATATATGTATATTTACCAGTTGTTTGTAACCCATAACATAAGTAAAGTAAGTTAATAATAATAGCTACATACTATTTTAAGAACTTGTTTATAATAACAATTCCATTGTAACTATAAACAAGTTTAAATTAAATATATCTTTAAAAATGCCCAATAAATAGGAGTAGTTTTAAAATCTCTTATATAATGAATTCTGATTAAACCGCAATACATAGAAAATTGTAAAGGATCAAGATCAATGTTAGATACTTTTACACTTTCTAGACAAACCACCAATTTTTATTAAATAAATACACTCATCTGGTGTTTTTGTTCATGAATTCTGATAGCTTTTTCTCAATATCTGGTTAATTTTCCATAAGTTATTGTTGGTAGTAGAAAAGGTATCCTTTAAAAGCAAATATTTTGCCATTGAAGACTTTTTTTTAGCACATACAGAAGATTTTAACCAAACATTGTGTTGTTAAATCTTGAGCAGATTTAGAAACGTTTTCGATGAAAACTTTCAGGTTGCTTGACTTTTTCTATATTTTCAACAATTATGGTCATATTTAAATTATATACATAAAACCTTAACAACAATTTTTATAAAGGAAGGTTTCAGATTCCGTGTAATTTACTCTTGTTAATTAGTGCCAAATATACGCTGTTAATATATAACCTGTTTAAAGGTACTTATTTAAATTCTGTTCTGTTTTTGTCTACAGTGAACACACACACACACAGAAGCAGAGGTAGACTTTGTTTTATAATTAGTATTGATATAGTCAGTCACAGATTGATAAGCCCTATTGACTAAACACTTTTTTTTACCTCTAGTAAATATTATTCTAAAATTAAATATTGAAATGAAATGTCTATAACGTATTTGTTGCCGTGGCATTATTTATCACTGTTTATGCACCAGTCCCATTTTAAATATTGCTGGGTACAATTTTATAAACCTTCCATACTTGTCTTTATTAATCTCCTTGCATACAATTTTGCAGTAAAATTTTATAAGCAATTGCCGTGTTGCTGATCAATCAAAAACAATTGACTTTTAAAATAGAATGTAAGCGACCTCCATTATATCAATGTGCGGTGGACCGACCAAGGCCTTTTTCATTGTGATTTTATATGTTTAACCATTAGAACATTTCCAGAATGTATGTCCGACCTTACAATTAGTATTGATATATCCAAAATAGCTTTAATATACTAGTTGATGATTAAAGTTTTTCATTACTTTTCCTTATAACGTGACTGTTAAAGATTTTAGTAGTGACATTTAGTATGTATATTTACTGAGGTTCCGCTTGTTTCATACATTTTTATGTTTTTATCATTACGACCGAATAAAAACAATACTACTACTGTAATGTTTTTGCACAAAAGTTTTCGTGTCCGGTTTACGTAGAGAATAATCGTTATTAGAGGTCAAAGTGTTTTTATAAATAGAAGTTATGTAACTTCCATGCAATTCTTCATTTGGCTGAGGTCGGGACTTTCCGCGCGTTTTTCACTAAACATTACAACATATCTACTCCTAACTGTGTAACGACTTGAAACTTTGTTTCAATATACATTTTCCTTTGGATGAGCAGTATTCTTCGTTTCATGCTCGGAGAAAAACATGTGATGTAGTATAGTATTTGTATAACATCCATACTAATATTATAAGTACGAAAGTCTGTCTGTTTGTTATGCTTTCACGGGTTATACGCTAGAGCAATATAGTATATATCGGGCCAATATATAGTATATCAATTCCCGTTTTCCCTTCGGTAATAGGAAAGTACACACATACTAATATTATAAGTTTCAAAGTCTGTCTTTCTGTCGTTTTGTTACGCTTTTATTGCCAATTTGCTGAACCAACATTGATGTAATTTGGTAGAACTCCATGCGTATACGTAATTACACACGTAATATTAGAAAGCTGTTAAGACGGAATAAGTCCCTGTCAATTTTAATACGTTAGTTACTTTAAGCGATTAGTTGATTAACATTAACTTTACAACTTAAATGGATAGTATCTTAGGTCTTTTCCTGAAGTGAAAACTAGCAAGAAAAATTAGTCAATGACATAACATGTGCTACAACCCATGCGAAGCCGGTTGGCTAGTGTTATATTAAATTAACTCTTCATTCCAATCTCTAATATACGCAGTACTTTATATTCCAAGTGTATATATATGGCTAATTATTGTTCTGACCCTGTCTGTCAAACCGTAGTAGCGTCCGCGGAATGCATAGCGAGATCACAATCTATTTAATTATATGGAATGTCTACTAATTCCCATTGTAATTCATAAGTTTTAAATAAGCATCAGACTATATTTCAAATGGTACAATAATAACATTGGTTACATTGAAATTGATATATAATGTTGTCTTGCGTGAAGTACGCGCATGAAACCTTCGATCAAATAAATATATAATCTTGCCTAACAATCTGCTGAAGTAGACAATTTAAGAATTTCGTATAAATACTAGTTTTAGAGATTAGAGAGCTTTATAAGTTTCTGAAATACAAAAAACAAGCATAGGGCTGGATTATGGCTTATTTGCTCATGATGGCGGTCTTAGTATTTAGTGTTAATGAAATCAAATCAAATCAAATATTCTTTATTGTACAACTAAAAAAAAGTAATGATACAGTATGTAATAGTACAATAAAACAATTATTAAGAACCTATATGACAATTAGTTGCACAGCTGGCGTTAATGTGTGCGTATATCTATGTAGGGAGAGCTGGTTTAATATTAGTCAAATACTGAGTCGTAATAATCTTCATTATTTATTTCCGTGCACTTCGTCAATTCTTTAGTCCGTGGTTGAAACTCTTACACTTAAAGCGATGTCAGTTTCATTAAAACTGTACTAAGAGGTTAGTTTTGAGGTTTAAGAAAGGAAATGTCATATCACACGCCGCTATCAATACTTGATAATTATTCTATTCCAATCCAACAGGTTCATCATAAACTTTCAAATCAGATTATGTTTAGTAGGTCACAACTATACGTTAAATTTTTTTATATATTTTTAATACAATAGACCTGTTAGGTCAAAGACGCAAAAAAGTATTTAGCATTAGTTCGAATCGCGACTTCATATCAACTTAACTGATAAATACCCTCAATCATATTCTTTGTGCTTTGTCTTGTTTTCGAAGAAAAAACGGGAACTTCTTTATCCTGTTTATTGACCCGGTATGTCTTCAATTGCTTTCATTGAGATTTCATTAATATGTTCCAGCCCATTAGCCAATTAGGGAAAACGCGAATTTTTATCCTGTATCTTAGTCCGGTATGCAAGCTTCAATTGTACCTTATTTAATCAAAATAGCTGTAGCAGGTTGGCTGTTAAAGCGTAACTGACGGGCAGATAGACTTTTGCATTTATTATATTAGTATGTATTCATTGCCCGGAGCCCTTTTTTATCTTGAATCCTTGAAAAAATTGCGTTTACAATAATTAAAGGAAACACCTGTTTGAATTTATATAATTTCCGCTTTAATCACGTTCACAACAATGCCTGTTATAGTTCAATACGTACAGTTTAAGCGAGAATGGAGTGTTTGAAAGTATATATCATTTAGTACACTCTTTTAGACAACTGGACAAAACTAGAGATGGACCGATTACAACATGTTTGCCACTAACGAAATGTTACTGTCAATAAATCGTCCTGCAAAAGAGTTACTGCAGCCACTCTTGACACTCATATTTTAAGAATTTTATAACTCCCTATCTCGATTATCATAATAAAGGATACATTTCCAAGCTATAAAGAAAATATTAATTTAAAAAAAATTCTCATTTGCAGCGTCGGTAAGTCCTTATTTTCGAAATCACTCAAAAACTACAAAACGGATTTTTATGCGGGTTTCTCAAATAGACAAACTTATAAGGAAGGTTCAGGTGTATTATTTATTCACGTTTTGTTCAAATTGACGAAAATGTCGGAAATATTCTTAGAATAAATATTAAATATTAGAATAAATATTAAAAGTCGCCTCGGACTCGGACTTTTCTTCGTAAACGCTGCTTGATCTCGTTGAGATAGGACAAAATAATGTAAGTTGGGATTGTACTCGTTTTAAACGTATACAGAAACGTCCATAATATCATCTATCATTTCGCTTACTATACCCATTCTAACTTCTAAGAAAATAGTCACCTACGAGTACAATGCTGTTATGGCAAAGCTATTTAGATAGGCAGGAATAATATTTATACTTATCAACTAAGTACGTAACTTACCTGAAGCGTTTTTTTTTTACTATAAATTACTGCAAACGTGAAAATGATTGTGATAGCTGCAAAAGCAGATACATTTATTTAAAATAATGCTACATTATTGTATCTTAATGTATACTAAATGTATACTATGCAAAAACTTCAATCGTTCTTTGACATTGTATTGTATAATATTAAAACTAAATTGTAGTATATTACATTTTTATTTATACGAGAATTTAACTAGACGAATCAGCAACTATTTTGACCTGCACTGTTTTTTGTTCTTTTTTCCGAACTTTCCTGTTCGACAACTGTCGATATATAAAAAATAAAAGCAAGATTACTTGCAAACGATTTTGAGTTAATTACAAGCAATAATGAACAAAAACAGAGATACAGTAGTACGCATACGTTTTGGTCTCAAATAAATTGCGCTCATTTGCATAACTTCGTTTTTATCGTGGAAAAATTGAAGCTCGATTGGCTTCGCCTCTGCGCTAGTATGTCCCGACCTTAAATCGCCTAATACATGAATAGCCAACATTAAGAAGTCGGTCATGGTATAACATCATGGTATAATATTGTAATAAAGCCTCGGTGAAATTTCACTGTGGAATCCGGTGTTGATTACGCTAACTCTAGTGTGTGGTTTATTAACTAACATGGAAAACAAAAGTGTGGTTACAATTAATATAGTAATTATACACCGACTATGCGAATTGCGTTCATTATACATTTAAATAAGTATTCTTAAAATGTTTCCACTTTCTCATCTGAATATCAGAGCATTTGAAGTACTTTCTAATTTAGACGGGTTACCATTTCTTTAAAACAGATAAAAAACAATGGAAGATGTCTAATCCAATATTAATTGTAAAAAATATGAGGATATTTGCTATTAAGTTTGGTACAATTTTATCAATGTGGTATTGAACAGAACAGATAACTAATAAATAGATAAATTTTCTAGGCATAAATTTAATTAGATCAATTGTCCGTACTTCCATACTAAAATTATAAATACGAAATTCTGTCTGTCCATTACGCTTTGACTCTTTATCTACTACGTTACTTACTTACTTTTATCTACTAGAAAAAGTTACTAAAATTTATTGAAATATATATACACAGTACAAAAATCGCGTTTTTCTATAGGTACGTGTTAGAAACATATAGTACATCATTTAGAGTATAGTTTAACTTGAAGTGCCGGATACAGCTTGTTGTATATAGATCGAAATTTTATAAAAAGTAATTTTTTAGTAACTAAAGCAAGACAATATAATTAGAGTTTAGAATGTCTATCAAAAATCTAGTTAACCTCGATTGTGTGCGTGGAATGTTCTTAGAATTTATTGTATGAAACGTGTGTGTCTTAGTACACAATAAAATTCAGATATATTTTTATCTTTATTGCTACTCAGTGTCCAAGCCTTAAATAGGCAGCATCAGTATTATCGGTTCTAGTATTTAAATAAGTTTATAACTGTTCTTTTCCGTAGGTTTCAATACTTATGTATCATATGTTATCGCAAATAGTGATTTTCGTGACACTTATTTCAGGTTTAATCAATTATGGTTTTATAAAATATTGTGTTCCGTATTTATACGTCACCAGATTGGCTAAAATTATCCAATTATTTTATTCTATAAGGGGTTCAATGCATAAACACAGCTTAAGCCTTAATAGATGAAGACAAAGGAACGATGTATGTTGCTAACTATCTACTTTGATATTAACTTTGGAAACGTAAGAATCGCAATACTATATGTTTATAGCGGTCTTGAAAACTATATTCGCCGTTGTAGGTGCTTTGGTAATAAAGTCAGTTGTTATGGAACAGTTGTTTACAGTATACGGTTACAGCGGTAGGTTACGAACCCACGCCCTTTCAGATTTCTCTAAATCAACAAGTAAAGATGTAAATATATCTGTTTCGGAAAATCAGCATTCGGACCGACTACGCCACGCCTTCCTTAAAGTTGTGTTTAGCTTAAGTCATTATAGACATTACGTCGAAAGATAGAAAGAACATAATCGCCTCTTTAGAAGAACAGCTAGAAAGAAAGAACAATCTCATGAGATGTCACGTTGTTCTTCTAAAGAGGCGATATATGATAATTTTTTTCAGTTTAGTAATCGAAATTTTTTCTAAAATTAAGAAGAAAAAAATTTTCGCCGTGTATAAAAGATATTTTATTCCTTATGAATATTACTAATGGAGAATTTATTTCACATCAATAAAAAGGAAGTAATCTAAATAAGTAAAGAAATGAGTAATACGTGGCATAGACCAATTTCACAGTCGTTTCGAGGACAATGAACGGAAATCATCAATCAACATTCTCCGTTCCCACCCACGGTTGGGGGTTTGCTCCAAATTGACTACTATAAAAAGACCTTTAACATAATTTATACTTGTAATAGATGAAACTTCTAAATTCGTCTTAATCTTACCGAATTTCATAAAAAAATGTATACACATAAACATTTTTTCTTCAATTGCAAAATCTGGCTTTACAAGATATTCACTTTTATAACTTTTGAGCATCATTCTAATAACATTTCGTTTAGCTTCCTAAAATTTTTAAAAGAATTTATTCTAGCAGTTACACGATCAATCAGTGTGTCTCACAATTTTTCCCGAATTCAAATTTTTACCTTAAAAATAGTTACTGTGAGATAACTATTATAGATAGGCACATGCTGTCGCGGACTTTTTGGTAGTATTTTGTAGATCTACAATTCTCTACTAAATCAGATTTCTGTATCACTGCTGGTTTACGCGGCACACGCGTCTAAAACCACGCGACAGGGGAGGTTTTTTTTTACACCGCGCCACCTCCACCACCCAATTTACATAAAACGGTTGTTTACTATTGGCCTAATCCTTCCGAAAGAATTGCACTACCTTTTAGTAAAAACGGTACAAAAATCGGTTCGGTAGATTTTGAGAAAATCGATAACATACAGATAGGATCTTTGTTTTATAATAAGTATAGATACAGATTATTTTAATAAACCGTGTGTGGACACTACTATGATACGAACAAAATTGTAGAGTACGTACATAGTTCTATTACGATTAATTCTGTATATCAATGGAAATATAGGATGCGGGGATTCCCAGTATGAGCAACTTAATAGGATAATAAATATGTCTAGGGAAAGATGTTCGACTAATATTTCACAAAAATTTAAAACGTTTTATGACATAATTGTGAGAACATAATTGTGTTTTTATAAGACACTCCACATATTACAGCTTTAACTCGAACTGAGAGTTCAGTAACTTACGCTCCCGGAAATAGACAATTAACTAATGTAGAGATTGCATTTCTTGTTTATATTTCCTATTTTTTTTTACATTTTGATAGTTACTCAGATTTGGATTTTTTTTTATTCAAAATCCGCAAGTTCTTTGCAGTATTAGCTCCGTGCAAATAAGTGTGAATGCCTTGTGTGAAACGGAGTATATTTTGAGTAAGAAGTTTTTTAATTTCCTACTTTATGATATAAATATATAATTGAAGCTCTTGTTGAGCCTGAAACCTTGACAATGAATTTTTTTTAATTAAACCACATGAAACACACTATCTTAATGACAAAATTAATCTAATGATAAAGTTTAATCTACACTGATGCTTGATAATTTTATATGTTAACTCTACTATCTTTAAATTCGATGTGTATAACAATATAGTCAATTCTTCGTATTGGTCAATTTGTGTATATCTTGCAATATTATATATACTATATAATAAGCATAACATTGATTTCTTTCTAATCGTTGATTATAACAAATAATATTATCATTGATTTTGTGTTACAAAAGTAATAATAAAATTATTCTGCTATAATCCGCGATACAGTAAATAGAAAATATGTATAGTGCTAAATGTATAGTGGACTATCCGTTTTTTCATACCCGTTACATGCAGGATTCGTAAAAACACATGCACAAACCTCCACCACTACCACCACAATACACAAGCACTACACACATTCACTATGACAAACTCAACAATCGTTTCGCCCCGCAACCGAAGCATCATCAGGAGATAGACTCCACGACAAAATCGCAAAGCGTCGTGGAGTCTATTCTCCTCGCTTGTGTATTGTGGTGGCAGTGGTGGAGGTTTGTGCATGTATTTTTACGAATCCTGCATGTAACGGGTATGAAAAAACGGATAGTCCACTATACATTTAGCACTATACATATTTTCTATTTACTGTATCGCGGATTATAGCAAAATAATTTTATTATTACTTTTGTATTATGGATCTTCGCAAAGTAACGCCTAATTCTATAAAAGATTTTGTGTTAGTGAAACTTTACAAAAACCTAAGCAAATTAATTATTATTATTATATATATTAACCGGTTATATGGGGCAGTATTTTTTTATTTATTAAATTATAAATAACATATAGAAATAAATACCTTTTTTTTTTTTTACTGAATTTTTGAAAGAAACAAAATACTTTTACTATATGTATCAGGTTTTTAAAATTATCTGTGAATTAAAGAATAAAGATAATTGTATTAAGCGATTTTGTTAACGTTGTGAAATATATTTTCAACATGTATGTTATGTATACACATTCTTTTGAAATTAGCAATGCATTTATTCAAGGATTATATGTTATATATAAGTTATGTTATTTTTATACCTCAGTCTTGCTTAAAACCCATTTAATTTATGATTTACATTATTTGAGCTAGTTATGTCATTTCGTTGTTTTAAGCCTAGCACTGTCGTAATTCATTAATATTTCTATGTTACATAGCTCTACGTAAATGCAGTTTTTTTAACGGTTATGTGTAATGATGATTTTCGAACAACTCAAACGAAGTCAGTAAAAGTTAAATATATATGTATTCAACTCTTACTATATATATAGTACATATAATACTATTTACTTTTCAAATATGATATACTGGTATATGGTATAGATCTGCGGTTTAGGTGTTATCAAGGAAACCCAATCATTTTATTCAGGCTTTAACCAATATTTATTGAATAATGTTATCTTCACACGTGGTTGTTATTGCAGGCGTTTCGACCTAAAGCTTTATAATCTTATTGTTTCTACGCTTGTTGCGTAAACCTATTGTTGTTCGGCTGATGGATTCTTACGTTTATTCAGCTTTGGATTCATATTTTTGAAAATTAATTAAACGACACTTATTACATCAATCTATAAAGTGGTGACGCACACACAACATCTGTCTTACTTAATACTAGCTTCTGTCCGTGACAGCCTGCGTGAACTTCTGTTATGAAAAAGAACGTGAATTCTATAGCCAAGTCGGTTTTTTTCTCCATAATGAATGAGTTTTTGTGAAAAGACAGAGAGACGCAACGGAGTACCTCATATATATTATGTAAAGATGATGATTCATTTTAACGTTATTAAATAGGTGTTAAAAGAAAAAAATAGGAACTCCTGCAATCTAAATGATAGTGAATTAATCATTTAAATCGGATCTCTTTTTTAATAATAACGTTATTATGTCACTGGCTATGTTATAAAAAAATTTAAATATTGTTTTAAAACAAACTGCTGCCGGGTTACTTTATATTTTATCTGAGTAATTGCAATATATTTCCTATGGTATCAATCTGAGTGGTTAAAAATTTCAATTTACAAACTCAAAATAAAGCTTCCAATGTGTACAATTTTTTGTGCATTGTGAAGCAGGTGTTCGTTACTGATGAAATTTTAATGCACGTGGGCTTTTCAAAAGGCCCCTTAGCGTTTGTGATTCTATCTCCAACGCGTATTGCCTCGGCAGATGGTGCACGGCCAATCAGCTGTCCCCCACAGCAGCTGTATCAACGTTCACGGTTTTACAAATGTTCCGATTTATCAACAATTTTTTGTAAAGAATTATATGATACCTTTTACATGCCTTATACTAAAATTATCACTTAAAACCTGTTCAAACTTTTGTATCAATTAAAAGCCACGAGTTTGATGTCGTTCAAATTTTGATAAAATAATTTCTCTAATTCTCGAATTTGTACTGCTTTAAGATTGATTTTAATTAAAGGATTAAGTAAAGTATATAAATTAAAAAGTTTCCCCACTGAATAAAAACCGATATAAAAACACCTAAAATGGATTGAATGGAAATGGAAACCGGATTAATAAGAATGTAATTGTAGGAATATTATTAAAGCCAAAATTAAACTGATTAAAACTTATTTATAGTATAAAGAACTATATTGGTAATTGATAATTATTTACTTAATATTCTGTCCTTTTTCCCAATCATGTGAGGGATTTGCGAGAAACTTCTGATTATAAATTTGCCTTATAAAAAACTTAAGTAACCAACGTCAAATAAAACTTCACCTTCACAGTCAAAATTATATACAAGTCCGCTACATACATATGTGGGGATATATACACATAATATATGTGAGCATTATAAAACAATTTTTTTTAAAGCAACAATTATACATTTTTAAAAAATATATTCGTAATTAAATTTTTAAATTGATATTAATGCTGAAATTGTATTAAATGTTTCTAATAATCTTCCAACCCAGGATCAGGTATTTTGTTTCATAAGTGAGGATTTGTTTATGCGTATATTTTGTAAGAACTAAAACAAAATTCAATTACCGTAAATTCTAAGTTCGTCGACATCGGAATTTTAATATTTAAAGCAGCTTTTCTGAAAATATACGTTTGATAAATAATATACAATTGACTACAGGTGGGTTCAGTAAAAACACAATAAATCATAGTTTTTGGTGGAAAGAGATTAGAGATTGTTAAATCTATTTACCAATGTTCTACAAAGTAATGAACTGTATGTATTTGAACTCTGTATTTGTGTCGTGTCAACCACCCTAAGGTTATTACACTTTTACTATTGGTAATACATTAAATGTCTCTTTTAATATAATGGGACAGTCCAAGTAAGTTTTTTTATAATTTTTATTAACTTAACAACTTCTCTGTTTGTACCTTGTTCTTTGAAAATATTCGATGCAAGTATGTAATTTGTTCGAATATAAGGCAAACCAAATCGGCTCGTGGCGAGACAACTTTTGAATGAGTCATACATAATATAGTTATAATATTAATTTGTCCACATGTAGGTGGACTAGTTTTTGAGGCCACTAACTTGTTATAGATTTTTAGATTACGTGGTTTTTGTATTGTTAATAAACTGTTTTGTAAAACTACTAACAGCAATTCAAAAAATAAGGGTGTGCAGGTTTACACTGAATATTATGACAATTATAAAAAAAAACGCGATCGATTTTCTCTAAAGCTACTGAACAGATTTTTGTACGGATTTTCTTAATAGATAGGGCAAGAAGGAAGGTGTATGTTAATAGTATATAATGCAAAACTGCTAAGCTTATTTTGATGAGGCTTTTACTAGAAGATATAGGAGGTTGTGAAGCAACGTATAATCTTCTTCAAGAATTCCCGCGGGGGCAGCATTTACGCGGTAAAAACTTTCTGACACAATTTCCGTATTGACAATAAATCAAAGATAAAAGATGTAGCGCAATAGTTAGTATATTTCTATTTCTAGCAAACTTATGTTTTATACATTTTATATTATATAGACCGACTCAACAATCACAGAACAAACAATGAAGAATGATGAAAGCCCTTTCTATTTACGTATCCTTTTATGTCTTAATGTAGAAATTCGTGTTATATTTCGTAGCTTGTCAGTAACATTTATTACAACATTCTTTGTCAGTTCCAATTAAACTATATTTACACAGACTATGCATATATAATTGAAAATAACGCATATAACACGTCTAGATGTTGCAATATATTTTCATTACTTAACTAGGCAATGTAGCTTTCACAGATGCACATACGATGTATCATTTAAGGTACCTAGTTCGTACGTATGGCAATAGCTTTCTAATCTTGTTTCTAGAGCGAATTATTTTTTGCAACAAATGATATTAACCTTAAAATAAACACGGCTAGATATTCCATTGTATAATATTAAATCTAGATGAGATTAGGATTAGACTGGTAGTACAAGCGGCATTGATTCTACAGTTCATTTAAGCAAGAACATTACATCTGAATTAGTATTGGGTAAAGAAATTAGTTCAACATTATTGTAAGTGCTGTGGTAGCTCAGCGGTGAGACCATGCGACCCTTTCGAGGGATTCACGGGTTCAAATCCCAGGCAATCACCAATTGTTTCTGTTAAAACTTATATGTCTAATTGATATTTGCAATTTATTACACGTTTTTCGGTGAACGAAAACATCATGAGGAAACCTACATATCTCTGGAGAATTCTAAGGATATGTTTAACCCACCAATCGGCATTAGAGCGTAGTGAAAATTTACAAGCCAAATCTAGCTATAATAGTGGGTTTGAAGTCATTTTCTATATCATTTATAATGTAATGTCACATAGGACCGGTCTCATCGAAGCCATACAGTGTCAAGGCAGAGCACCGTTAATAAGTTGAATGGGCTTACGTGTTTATTAGGTTACGTACCCGCATGCCTACTTCAGAAACGATACATAATGTTATTCGACCATAATATTGATTGACAGCGCCTCTTTCAAGGTGGTCACGAGTTCAAATCACGGGCAGGCACCAATGAGGTTTTCTATTAAAACTTGTGTCTTATTGATAATTGCAATTTATTACACGCTTTTCGGTAAAGGAAACATGAGGAAACCTGCATGAGAAAAGCTGTCTCTAGTTCAAGGTTGTTGCACGTGTTCCGAGGTAAAATAAAGGGTGGGGAGGAACCAAGTACTATTTAACAACGCTTATTTGGATAACGCTTCGTTTTGCGATTTTGTCGTGGAGTCTATCTCCTGATGATGCTTCGGTTGCGGAGCGAAACGATTGTTGAGTTTGTGATAGTGAACCTGTGTAGTGTATTGTGGTGGAAGTGGTGGAGGTTTGTGCATGTGTTTTTACGAATCCTGCACGTATCGGGTATGAAAATACTGATAGTCCACTATACATTAAACACTATATATATTTTCTATTTACTGTATCACGGATTATAGCAAAATAATTTTATTATTACTTTTGTATCTCTAGAGAATTCTAAGGATATGTGTAACCTACCAGCCCGCATTGGAGCAGTGTGGTAGGTCTTAGCTCTACTCCTTCTCTCCAAAAAAAAAGGAGTTTTTTTTTTCATCTTGAATTATATTCATACTTGCGTGTCAAAGCAATCAAAGACGAATGGTGCGATAATTTACTAGATAATCCATAAACTATTCGAACGATTTATAGTATCAAGCTAAGACAAGATATTTTTTTATCTTATCTCCTTATCCGAAAAAATTACAGATTAACATTAATCTATCGAAAGCAATTTTATTTTTACTATAGTAACAAGGTTGTGGTTTTTCAGCTGGGTGTTTTTTTTTACTTACAAATGATAATATTATTTCGATGGTAAAACAATGAGATCCGTTTTAGGCACAAAAGGACCAATATAGTTCAGTGTCGTGGAACCTGAAGTGACAATGGGCAAGGTATAGCCCGGGCAACCGATGGGTATTCTGAGCTTTTAATTTTGACCGAACACTACGTTGCTTGACCTCTGGATTGACGGACGACCTCTACACCTAGACTTTTAGACCTGTGCAACGACCTTTGTTATAAAATATACTATAATATAATAATCGAAAATTTGATTTACCTTAAGGCAATTCTTGGCCGTCTTAGGGTAGGCCTTAGACCTAAGTAAGCATTTTTATTTTTTATTTATTTATTCATATGTGCCCTAAAGCACATAACATAAAGGACTCCGTTAAAAACCACCTAGATCTTACGTAACGAATTTTTTTTAACACACTTTAAATTTTTTTTTTTTAATTTAAGAATTAAAGTGTGTTAAAAAAAAAATCGTTAACATATAATCAATACATACAATCATCATACAATCAATTTAAGCAAATCAGGTATTTGTTTTGGCACGTGCCGCAAGTGCCCTTATGGTAAATTCGACACCGAAAAAAAAACCCCAACATGAATAGTGGTAGTAGTAGTGAACGCAATGGGAATTTTTCTTTAGTACCCAGTATTTTAATCTAATTCTGAGAGAGACAAACAGGATGTCGTTTCGAAAGTAAGCACAAACGTTTATAATTATTGGCTGCCTCTTAAGTGTATTGCAGTGTGCATGCATCAACCAGTATACGATCACGAAGTAGTTAAAGATAACGATAATCCACCTTCCAAGTTAGGTAACTAACTGGAATTCCAGTGTATATTATAGTGAAATATCTGAGTTGTAAACGAAGTATCTTAATAATAAAATGTTGAAATGGAACGATGTAAACGAGTGTTCTTTTTACTATAGGATTCACCACAACATAGAATTATTTAATAGATATAACAGTTGCTATATTGAGATAGATTGTTAATCTGTAACAACATCATCATTCTCCTGCCCTTATCTCATTCTAAGTGGGGTCGGCACAACATGTTACAAACATGTTGTCATATGATTTGGCTACGAATTTTACGACCGGCCGCCTGCCTGACGTCAACTTACCTTAGTCGCCTTTTACGACACCTCGGTAAGAAATAAAGGCGGTCTATTCTATGCAGCCGGATACCACACGGCATTTACCTTAGTCGCCTCTTACCACACCTCGGTAAGAAAGGAGGGTGGTCTATTCTATTCTGCCGGATACCACACGCCTATAATCTGTAACAACACAATTATAAAATTAAATTTCATATACATATTTACCATCTGTTGTATGCGTAATTAGATTTCAGCAACATATTAAATCTCAACTAAACAACCGATATATGAAACGCTTAGTATCAAAGTGATCTAATTAAAAAAAAGTTGTTTTGTGACAAATTGCAATAAAGCATAGCGTAACAACTTGGAAGTTGCTCTTCCAGAAACACAATTTTTTTTAATAGTTTCTAAGGTAAAAGTAATAATAAAATTATTTTGCTATAATCCGCTACAGTAAATACAGTGGTGGAGGAGGTTTGTGCATGTGTTACGAATTCTGCATGTAACGGATATGAAAAAACGGATAGTCCACTATACATTTAGCACTATATATATTTTCTATTTACTGTATAGCGGAGTATAGCAAAATAATTTTACTATTACTTTTGTATTATGGATCTACGCAAAGTGATGCCTAATTCTATAAATTAAATTAGTTCGTAAGGTGATGTCATAGATGGAATTTAAATTATTATTATAAAGTATCTTAACTCAATAAAGCCTAATTTTAAATTAGGTCACTTTAATACAAAGCGTGCGATATATTTTACTAACAAAATAGGTATTAAAATTCGTGAATTATAGCTTATAACGATTAATTCGAAGCTCTCCGAAGATTTCTAATTCTATTCTAGGGATTTAATTTAATAAGAATTTTTTTTATTACAACAATAAAGTTTTTATTTTAACAATCGACCAAATTATTTCTTGATGAATAAAAAACGGTCTAATTCTATTCTAGGGATTTAATTTAATGAGAATTTTTTTTATTACAACAATAAAGTTTTTATTTTAACAATCGACCAAATTATTTCTTGATGAATAAAAAACGGTTCAAACATGCTCCTCAAACATTTTGTATTATTCATTCACTTTTCTACATAAAAGACTAATAGGCTGTTAATAAATTAATGAATAACATTCCTGTATATGAGTAGGAAATGTGATAAGTACTTATAATTTTCTTGTAGTTCGTACACAAGAATGCAGTTACATAATTTTTGCTACGGTCCAGAAGCCTTTAAGACTACTTGGGCAATCTTTTTCGTTATTAGCAAACAGTACTTACGTTGCATGTTAATATACTGGTACACAGCAGGATATTTATTATTGTAGTAAGTTGTTGAATTTAAATTAACTGACGCGTTTTGGCGACAGGCAACGAAATTTTCTTTACGCGACCAAACATTTTTTTCTTTCTACATAGTTTATTTTATCTATGTTTTGTAATTGACATCATTATAATATATTACCATAGAGTCATTGACTAGAGTAGAGAAGTTGTAAGAAATTGTCACCATAAAAAATGAAAGGGAAGATAAATCTCATCTAACAAACATTAAAAAGATATATAGATACTGTCTCATTTGCTATCTCTTTATTAAATAGGGCATATTTTAGACTGACTTCCTTATTCTAGTATAATAACTACACACTCGTGAGATGTGAAAAACTTTGTCCTTGTTTGGCATGAATTTGAAAATGGAAAATTATTTCTTATGAAAAATCACAAAATGCTGAATATCGGGACGATTGATAAGCTTGAGGTTTTCCTTGAAGTGACAATGCTATTTTTTATCTCGGTATTATAAAGTCCACGCAGACTTAGTCGCATGCAATAGTTAGTAAATTAGGAAATGGCATAAAAATACGTATATCATCTTCCAATGCTGATGCGTATTCATCACTTTATCCATATGTATAAAAGGTATGAACTAGTCGAAAACCTTAAGGTTCTGAGTTTTAGTAGTCCGTGAATTGACTGTGCTACGAAGTGTGCACAAACAACGTGTAATCATCGCAATTTGTGCCATGAAAAACTATTCACAATGATACTGTTAAACAACTTAAAATATTACTACTGCTATGAGGTAAAGATATGTTTAATAAATTTGTCTTTAAATAAGGTTAACCTCAATATGTGAATGTTTTAACAAACACAAGGTAAACATTTTGTGCATATAGGTATATAGCATTTGTGTAAGTTGAGAGCAAAAATTGTACCTAATAATATGTTAATAATTATTGCCTATATTTTTGGTACATAATAACTATAAAGAAATTATATTGTCATTATATAGTTATCAATAAATGCATTGAATATTTGAAGTGTAGATAACAAAATCCAGTACGGATGTCTTTTTTTTGTTGTGTTTATATTAGTATTCTGCTTAGTATATCATAGTAAATTATAGTAGTGGAGGTGTAAATGCGCAAGTAGTGTTTGTATCTGAATCGGGAGTAATTGTTCGTATTCGTCAATGCCTATCTGAACATAGACTATATGTATCTATTAGATAGCATTTTGTCTTGGTGTTGTGTTTATATTTCTTTTCTTAAGCTACAGCCTTCCTTTGGTTTATTTAACTGTATCTATAGTCTTAGTTTTTATGCTCTTTTTTCTGTAATAAAGTTATTTTTCTTTTCTCCTTCAAACATCCATAAATTAATATGAGTCCTTAGTGGATTCGTCTTCATCTATATAAAGAAAAGTAACCTACTTTTTATCGTAATTACTTACTACTTTTATAGCCGTGAAATTTTTGCGTTATCGTATTTAAATAGATAAGGACAGTATAAGAAAGTTAGTTCAGAACATAACGCAATAGAATATGGCAAGGTCGGCAGTTAACTTTCGCTCCCAGTTGTCAATTACATCTATGTATATGAAACCAAAAATATTCTTTTTACTTTATTTGACAAACTAACAATTAATGCAATAGTTGAAACAGGGAACTTAAATCCTGCAAATTACATTCGAACGATAAAATCGAGGATTTTTTGGTCCATCGTTCGGTTCATTGTTCACGCGTATCGGATGATATAACTTTCAATTTCTATGTTCAAGAGCGGCGATGCTATGCATAGGTATAGCTTATATCTTAAAGATTGAAAGTGAAATGTTATTGAAAACACGGTTTCATTGAATTATGGTCGTGATTTGAAAAGACCTAGTCTTTTGTAAATTGTTTTGGACGATATATGTATGACGAGTTATGTCTAAATTTTTGACAAACAGCTATACTAACATCGTTATATTTGACATTGCCTAATACGTTGGCTTACATTTAAGTCACATGTTTCAGATTATAATAGCGCTCAATAATATTAAATTCGTTTGAAACACTTTCTTTCCAGTTTATTACTTACCAGTGTAAAGTAACAAGCCGTTACCTTATACTGGTAAGTAATCTACTGGACTACTTCTAGTAGTCCTCTCCTCTTTGGAAGGAAGAACTTAAGCTTAGGCCAACCATCGTAACGTGCTCTCGCTACCATCGCGGCTTGCGGTAACTTTAATAACCAGGATTAGTTATGTTGACTACAGTGCAGTATTTAAAAAAAAACCAATTTGTGTTTCAAATAAAATATCTGCTTTTTCCCTAAACCTAGTTGACAAAAAAAATACCAAAAAAAAATCTTAGATTGTTTTAGTTGTTTTTAAGTTGGGCGTTTTAAGACCTTTATAAAATAATCTATGCAATACAATCTTGTTTCGAATGAAAAAGTAATACATTTTTAAAGCGAAACAATTTGCTCGGAGTTTGCGATTATTGCTAGAACTCAAATACATAATTAAAGTGATACATTTCAATGTAGTGTAGTTCCAACTGTTACGGTTAGGCCGTGTGCCAATTCTCTGAATGTTCTCTATTCATATTGTTACAATTGATGATCATTAGATTTGTTCTCATCATTCATAAGCTTTTTGGTTATTGAAACGTTGAGAAATCGCTATTGTCATTTATGTTATTAGGAACTAGATAATCATTCGATATATAATTAGTTGTTTCTACATCCGTACCGATATTATCAATCGCAAAGTGTTTCTTTGTTTTTCTTTCACTTCCGACCAAAACAATATTTTTTTAAATTTATATAGATCTCACGAAATGATTGTGTGGAAGAGATCATAAAATATGTATTTATATTTATTCAATAAACTGTTTGTATTTTATTTCATTTTATTACATTAATATGTATTTACAATTATATTCATTCATATTAAACATTCAAACTAAGCACCTAAAGATCTAACACTGTTCAGGTACTTTTCTAGCGTGAAAGCCTAAACGATACCATATGTACTAAATAAGGCAAAATTGATAATAGCATAAGTACAAAAATATGGATGAAATGTAGCTTAAATTTAGGCATTAAGAGCTAATTAATATAGTTACTAAAAGGTTACTTTATATAATCTTCTTTATTTTTTTTTACATATAACTTTGATGAACAATTAATAAAAATTGAATTAGTTAGAGTGAAATATAATTTCATTGTAAGAAAACGTTAAGAAAAATAACTTTATTCTCATGGGAAACGTAGTCTTAGTTAACAAACATACATTTTAATACGAAATACATGTTTTTGTACAAAAAGTGTGTGCAAAACATCTATTCCATTACCGTTAACGGCAAACACGTCAATGCCACATCTGTTTAGCAGACATGCAATATTTGGCTCATGCCCGATAACGATCTAAAAATACGATGTTAATTCGTTTTCCACTCACGCTTTACAGAGAATGATCACTTTTGAATGCTTACTGTAATGTAATACTCCACTATCGAATTATGAATAGAAGAAATATTAGAAGTCATTATGGGTAGCATTTCAAAAATATATTTATTAAAACAATTACTTAAAAGCAAGTTAAATATGTGCAATTCGTTCGTGCTTAGTTATTGAAATAGCTGTCCAATAATCATGCTAAATTAGTCCAATAATAAAATTTATACATGCTATCGTGATTGCGAAAATGAATTTATCTTTTTGTCTTCTCTTATCTTCTTTTAAGTGCATGTAAGAAAACATTATCTTTAGTCTTTAGTAAAAGAGATAGTGATAGTTACACGAATTCATATTCAAAATATTCTTTATTCAAGTATGCTTATGTCAGAGTGCTTTTGAAGCATTGCTTAATTTATAGTTTAGTCCACTACAGTAAAGGCAAACATAGCATCATGGTGGGTTTAAGCTTTGCTCTCCAATGCAAGAGGCCTTTGCCCAGAAATGGGATTACTTTCTTTACATTTACTCTTATTAAGACCAAGTGAACTATTTTAAATATGTACAGCCTGCTAAATTTCTTGAATCCCTCTTAATGTATTAGAATTTTAATCAATAAGTTTTTTTTTTATTGACAATAATTTAAAATTAATTTATGTGGACATATTTATGGTACATAAAGCTTTATCGTTTTCGGTCATTTATGCTTTCTCCGCAATATTTCCATTATGTCGGTGTATTTCAGCCACAGATGTAAACAAAAAGTTGACTAAGAATAAACAAAATACAGATACAAAGAGATACCACGTACCATATACTCATGTCTTTAAGTACGACTATTTAGTAGTATTATCATTCCGATCATCACGAGCTGATACTCATAAGGAACTATGTGTAACACAATAATATACCAGTTGAATACTAATTTCAATATGACAACGAATTTAGCCCTGAATGAGTGCTAATCGTGGCGCTTTATTCACAAATTATAAAACTAATTTCGAACATAAATAAGTTTCTCTAACTTTAAACGTATTTGCGTAAATAATTGTTTCCGTTTTACAAAATTTATCAGTATTTTAAAATATTCAAAACCCGTCTTCAGGAGATAGGAGGCTTTTGCCTACCTGTGGAATAAAAGTACAGCCGAGATGAAAAGTAACCACGGTAAACCTCCAACAGGTCTTCAATATTTTCGACATCAAAAAATTGCATCGATTCCTTGCCTGTTCGGACGAGGAAAATTGACAAAAACTAAAATTATAATATATTATGTATTATGTAATATTGTATTTACCAGCAAGGGCCTATAAAAATCTAAAATAACTCGCAGATATTTGTGAGTTTCATGTTCTGTATGGAAGCGTGGACAAATTTTTAGCATTATGCATTACTGACTAAAATCAGCAACGCTTCGCCGCGCTTCGAGTTAGATAATAATGCTTAGAATTTAAGATTCTCGCTGGGACTTCGGAATAAAGTAATGTTAATATAATTTCGTCGATAAACGTTTACTGTTTGTTTAGTAATTGTCTAGACGCGTTCTAGCTGCGTAATTGAGGTGATCCTTATTGGACTGGTAAGCGTCGTGTGTACGATTGCCGATTGCGTAAAGCAGTTTAGTGCAAAGCCACGCCGAAGTTGGACGTGTGCTTGAAATGCTTACTGTGTTTAATTAAGCGTCATGATATATTGCGCGCTATTTGAGCAAATTATTAACGCTCTTGATTGTTAATATACTATTCTTATATTTGTTAGAAATTCGAAATATTACAATAAAATGATTTTAGTTTAATTTCATAGTTGTTTTCCTAGTGAATATGTTTGTGGATAATATGTTTGTCAACTGGTGAACAATATAGTTTACAAATGGTTAAGAAAATAATTGTAGTAGGAATACGGTACTATGAAGATCCTTTTGACAAGTACGTTAAAAAAATTTATGTTTTAATTTAGTATCGCAATATAAGGAAGAAATACTAAGTTAACAAAATGTTTTCTTTTGTCCACAGACATGTGACAAACGCCAGTGGGCCGCCACCAGGATGCGGCCACCAGAGGAACAGGTCTCTGGATTCTGTCCTTCAAAGGATACCGGAGGATATGACACCAACATCGCCAGAGGGAGCACCACTGCGGCTTGCAAATGAAGCGCCAGTGCCCAGGCTCGCGTTACCGCCTGAAGTGCCCGCAGGTTCTGATGACTCGGGCATTCATACCCCACCCGATGCTAACGATGAAGACAGAACACAACCTCTTGCCGCTGCCAGATCGAGGGAAAGCCTCGATTCAGGCAATCCAGAAGAAACGGATAAGCCGCCAGATCCCCCTGATACAGTGGACGAATCATCGGCGAAAATCGTCAGTGTTACCGAGACGTCGAAAAACAAAGACTTTCTCCTTAGACTTTTCGAAAGTAAACTATTCGATATGAGTATGGCGATTTCATATCTGTTCAACTCTAAAGAACCCGGTGTGCAGACCTACCTTGCAAACAAACTGTTCTCATTCCCACACGATGATGTAGACTTTTACCTCCCACAGTTAGCGACTATGTATATAGAAATGGGAGACGTTGCGGACGTTTTGCGACCCTATTTGGTGTATCGGTGTAAACTAAGTGCTGAATTTTCACTACGATTAGCGTGGTTGTTGACTGCTTTTAGTGGTGATGCTAAAAGATCGAAAGCGATAAAGTTTAGAGATTCTATTCTCGCTGAGGAAATAAGACCGGCGGCGCGAAGAGGGCATCATAGATCACAATCGGATGCCTCTGCATTGAGACTAGCAACACCAACAGGAAGGCACTTGGGAGACCTTGCGTCTGGCCGTGCCTTCGACAGTGGCTGTTTGTGCGGCGAACAGTGCTCGTGCGGGGCGCCAAGGCTAGCCCCACAGACGCAGGTAAGTTAATATCTCTTTCAGATTCACAATATCTATACTTATTATAATATAAAGTCCTAAAAAGCTGTCTGACTGTATGTAATCTATTTTCTCAAAATCTACTGAACGGATTTTTGTACGGTTTTCACCAAAAGATTTAGGTAGATAGTACATATCGATATTATATAAAAAGTGTTGAAGAGATAGCGTAGTTGTAAAAAAACTTGCTTGCTGGGAGCTTAAATCGCGTGCACTGCGTAAACCAGCAGAGATACGCTAAAGTAATGTACCCGCGAATTGTAAATATCTAAAAAGTACTAAAAAAAGTCCGCGATAGCATGTCTCTAACTCTTATGGTTATCTCAGAATAATTACTTTTATGTTCAAAATTTGTGAGACGCTCATTTCCACGCGAACGAAGCCGCTGGCAAGGTAAGTTATAATATAACTGGGCTCGGTTAACAATAATCAAACCAGTTTATTTAATTCTGGAAGATGCAACTGCTACAAACAGTGTTATATTATACTGTACTTATATGTTATTAAACAACGTCCCTCATTTCGTTTCTCTATGTCCGCGAAATATACTTTAATTCTAATCAACAAAGAAATATGACTATACACTTAAATTAATACGTTAGTTACTTTTAACATTTCGTAATAAACATGACGATCTGTTACATATCCTAGAAGCTATCGCACGAATGAAACGAGGAACAAACAAATTGTATTTAGAAAATGTTGAGCCTTGGCGGGAATCGAACCTCCGACCCGCGGAGCTGTAGTTAGAGTCCCGGCCACCTCGCTAACGGGCCAGTCAATAAATATTCAGTAAATAATATGAGTTTTTAAGTATCATGTTATTAAGTGTTTAAAGTTTCAATGTGTTTGACTTTAATTCTATAGATCTTTAAAACATATTATGAAGTAGTTGACTTGTGACTTGTTTTAACAAAACAGTAATACAGCTATTACAAACACGGAATGATAGATTCTTAAATATTATTTATAGTATAAGTTTAAATTAGGAACTGAATAAATTTCTTGATAGTGGCAATTTAATAGCTCAATATAATAATTTTTAACTTTGTTTACGTACAAGGTCTGTTAATAATATGTTGATATTTTTAACAGTCCTACCACAGAATTTTTGCAATTTTTTTTGAAATATTTAATGCTAAGAATATTATTATTAATTACTATATTTCAATGTTCGAGCGCAAAATTCGAGAACTATTAAGTTTTCATGACTGAAAATTTGACATGAAAACATTTAGTTAATTATTATATTTGCATCAAATAAGTAATCGTAATGTTAACAGATATTTTTTTCTTAACTGATCGAATGTTTTACAATGGTGTAAAAGTTCTGGTAAGTTTAAACTGCCAACACAGTTTTAATTAACTGTCGGCGATTATCATTTAAAATATCGATGTACGATAGAGTTATCAATCCTATCGTAACGATACAAGATAATCGATACTAATATATTTTTTGTAACTGACCGAGTGACAGTTAAATGAATAAACGTTGACATACACGTTTTTCAATTTTAATTATATATCAAGAATATAAGTCTTGTTGGCTATCCTAATAATAAAAATAAAATAAAATGTCGCATATCCTAACCAGAGTACCATTATTTTCCTACTCTTATCCCTTATATAAATGGGCTCGGAACTATATGTGTTCGTCTCACACTCTCTTCTATCTTTCGTCAACCCCGCTACTCCTATTATATATGCATATCATTCTTCAGACAAGAATGATATGAAGAATGATATGCATATATAATAGGTGTAGCGGAATTGACGAAAGATAGAAGAGAGTGTGAGATGAACACATATACTTCCGAGCCCAGCGGTTGTAAACGTAGAGCTGCGGTTGGAAACGTAGAGCTGAAGATCGAGCTCAGTGGCGTGCCATAGGAGAGATCTATGTCCAACAGTGGACAGAGACGGGTTGCTGATGATGATGATGATGATGATGATGATGATGATCATTCTTCACACAATCCGTTATTTTTTTTCGGTCTCCCTTTAAAACTCTTGGTCACATAATTGTCATACTACCGACTGAGAAAAAATACTCAGTCAAATTGATATTAAAGTTTTATACTAAATTAACAATTGAATTTTTATCATAAATGTATTTTTTTTAAATATATAAAACGAAGGTAATATTGATACTAATATAAACCATGAAACATTTACCAGCTTATTTTTGAACGCATGATAAAATATCTATCCACATACGCAACTCCTTTGTTACCTCAGTTTTTATTTAGTTAAAAGCTTCCTCCAGGTAGTTTCTCAAATGCGTCATACAGATGTTATTGTTAAATTACTTTGAAACAATACTGCTTTGTATAATTCATTTATTATTCAATAAACACGATTTCTGAAAAGTTTAAAACGCCAAGTAACGTAACGTTGCTTGTGAGGTCTTGAAATCCATTATCTATGGAATGATTTTGGTTAAGAAAGTAACTTTTTGCCTATTTATTTATTTATACTTTAACTTTGTAGATGTGTAAGAGAGTTTCGTAACTTTTTTCAAAGATTTACTGCTTGTACTATTTAAATATTTACTTCTTTCCATACTTCATTGTCTATTAAACCTACGATATAATATTATAAATATTGTATCTGCCAGAAAGACAGGATAGAGTCATCACTTTTTTATATCAGGAATATAAATACTAAACAGAATTACTTTTTTATGTACGATTTCAACGTGTTAGTCATTCGCAGACGCAAGACGCAGATGTGACACAGTTCATCACATATCATATAACTAATACTCGACTTTGGACTTTGATCTATTATTACTAATGATTACGACTAATTGTTAAAATTTAGCTGTTGCTAAATGAAGTAACTGACTTCTAATATAATACCTACCAAACATGAAGAAAATGTTAACCTTATTCTGCTAATCTTCGAATCCCAGCCATCTTTTAATATACGTTTATGATAAAGGTAAATATCGGATATCTGCACTTCTTTGGGGAATACCTCGGATATTTGTAACGTGTTAATCCGCATTGGTGCACCATGCTAAGTCTTAGCCCCCCGTCCTTTTATTCAAAGAGAAAACAGTCATTCGCCCAGCTATGGGTTAGTGGCAGTTACGATACCAAATTTTTAATAGAACTCATCCAATATAGGTCGAGTTTATAGTAAAATTTAAGTTCCGCCGAGCATCCCTACTAAAGCTAGTATTCTTTTTAATGTCTAGACTCTAGAGTATTTTCAATAGTTATTAGTTTTAGTTACCGCATGCTATGTAATTAAGAATTATAATTTACACAAACTAATGTGTCGTCATAACCCAAAGTATGTCTACGTTGCGAGTTTATACAATAAGTCTGTTCATATAAAACATGAATAAAAAACGTGATAACAATCAGTATTAGGCAAACATAAAAAATTGAATAAAGTTATGATAAATTATATTTATATCGAGATTGTTCAAAATACATTTGAGTTTATATAAGAACACAGCTTACTTCATTCAAATGACGCCTAATGCAGCGAATTAAAAATAAAAGAGGACAGTCAATGCCTACTATGATCTGATAGTGGTATTATGAGTGATGACGTAAGGCGTAACAAGATTTTAATTTGGTCAGTGTGCGTTTCGTACGTTTTTAAAATATTATGCATAACTATTCAAACTATTTAATATTTAACTATGACATCAATAGCAACTTTCCATTTTTAGTAAAGCCATACCATTTCCGCCTTTCATGTAAGCTATAGATTTCTTAAATTATTAAATTATGTGTTCATACTATACACATACTACTCATAAGTGTATGAAAAATAGTATATATAAATCTTATAATCTCATTACATTAATAACGGACCAAGTAAATGGCAGTACGTATATGTAACTAGAAATAAGTGTATTCAAGTTTGACGAGTTTTAAAAGACGATTAAAGTGAGTAGTTGCTCCTTGACATAAATATAATTTAGGCGTTACCGAATAATTAATTTACGAGATAACATGGCAAATAGTTCTGAGTCACTAAGCAAGTGTGTTTATATTATTTATTGAGGATACTTGTAACACGTTCTATTCAAGATTTCACTTTATAATATTATGGCAAAAAGATGTATCTTTACTTTCTTGATACAAACATTGCTCTTAAATCCCAAATAAATGTTATTCCTTCTTTATAAAATACAAAAAAAAAAACAGTGGAAGACAGAATTCTGATTTCATTAATAAATAATTTTACATCAGGTCGATATCCATATTTATTTTTGTCGCTGTTATTATTCATACATACATATGAATACATTCTGATTGAACAAATTTAAATTTACTAGCAGACCCGGCTTCACTTTTGCTGTGGCTCTACCTGTTTTCGACTTCCTCGCTCGTTAAATAATTCGTTTTAATTCAACGATAATTTCTAAAATATTAATTTTAATAATATGGTATAAAAGATCATAATGGCAGGACGTCGAGCTTAGGAGCAGAGATGAATGCGAAACTTAGAAACTCTACTAGCGTCGGAAATAGTCGTAATGATGATGACAACGAGCTAGGATAACGTGTGGAGGGCTTGTGGTATGATAGTGATTCATCACGAGGTCGGTTGCGTGGGTAATTATAAAAAACTGAGGAGCAGTCAAGGACATGTTCATTGATAATGCATAATACTTAAATGTTAATTGATAATGCATGAAATATGTTTATAACAACTGAATGTTTACTAGACTGCCCATTGATGCGGGTGGCAGTGACCCTGCTTTCTGCTCTGAGGGTTCGAGGCTTTAATTTCCGCGTATGTATTTAAGTATTTATGTAAAACTATATTTGATTATATTTACTAGTTGTCTGTCATCTAATTATGTATTTGTGTTATACAAGTACAAAATTCGTAGCAGGCGTTAAAAACTTAACAAGTCTGAAACGTACACTTTTCAGGGCAGTCGTAAATAGGTTTACGTTTAAGAGAGTTATTTAAATATTCACAAGTTTGTATGTGTTATAAATAGACTTATTAACGTATCTAAAATATTCATCATATAAATTAGGCAATTCTAATTCCTATTATGATAAAACGTATAAAAGGACGTGAGTCGACTTATCAACATAACCATGCCTGTGTACGGAAATTAATTACTTGGTCACAGATAATCGTGTGTTTGTAATCCCATATATTTATTATATTATTGAATTAAAGGCGTTACAAATGTTAAATATGAAATGTTTTCAGTTCCTCACAGCGTTAACAAACATCGGTCGACGGCTTGCTGGTGTAGCGGATAAGGAAAGGCGGAATGGCCGCCTTAGGGCTGAGCTAGTAGCGCTCGACCTGAACCTCCCAGCGCGTGTGTGGTTACCCTTGCATCAGAAACCTCACTATGTGCTGAGAATACCCCCTCACGCCGCTGCTGTGCTTAATAGCAAAGATAAGGTACATTTATTCATGTCTATTTACGTTATAACCGATCGATGTGACCGTGTGACTCTTTCCAGGGGTTCCCGGGTTGAAACACCGGGCGTTTCTCTATTAACACTTATATGTCTAATTGGTATTAGCAATTTATCACACGCTTTTAGGTGAAGAAAAACATCGTGAAGAAACCTGCATATCTCTTGAGTCTTCAGGTTATATGTGTAACTTACCGATCCGCATTGAAACAACATGGTGATAAAGGAGGCCTATGTCCAACCGTGGAATAGTAACAGTCCGTTACTTTACTTTTTTAATATTCAATTAATCTTTAAATTCAAAATCATAGTACCTATATTAATAAAGTCATTTTTAATTTTATCCCTTATCAATATATTATACAAGTGAGAGTTTCGTAATCAAAATAACAGTCCCATTCGTTATCTTATCAGATTATGATAAAATCTTAATTATAAATCAGCATTGCATATAATGCATTAAATTATGTGTCCTAAGGAATATTGTTATGTAATTGTTCACATTAATATTCATTATCAAATTTATTTTCGTATTTTAAATTAAATCTGTATAGTTTATATAAATAGAGTTACTTTGTGGATCTCTGTGTTTTTGATGTAACGCTAGAATCATTTTATTCTTATCAGCTTACATATTATTGGATGTAATTAGTACTTTCTGCTCTACGTACTGTGGTCATAATATTTACGTTTATCTTTGAAAAATAGAAGAATGACATAGAGCCTCTGCTTTAAATATGATTTTTACTTAGCTCCATATAAGGAAAACCTATAAAAAAAATCCATCAAACTCAATTAAAAACTACGAAAGCTGATCCGCTATTTAGTATGCATTTGGTAACATATATTTGAAGATTTTGTTTTAGTAACAAATATATATTTTTTATTAGCTCTATTTAAGCAGTTTTGTGATAGATTTAGTTTGTAAGTTTCTTGTAAGATCCACAAGACTATTTCAATAACTCTAAACTCTAAAAGAAGTGTCCAAATCGGTCTGCATTTATCAAAAGCTAGTCGGTTGGCTAAAGGTTGTTAACAATGTGAATGCAATTATTTACTTCCTGTGATATATTTCCTCTAACTATTGCTATACTTTATTATAAACGATGAAAAAGTTCTTTACACTAGTATGTGATATTTTATCGCTTATAATTCAGTCCAATCCTGTTAAATACCTGCTGGCCTCGAACACTGTTTCAAAAAAGGCAGTGCTCGAGGAAAGGATATCTGATATCTGGTTGTACTTAATTTATTTAATGTCAGTTAAAATTAGTTTTTAAGTTAACATACTTTCATGTCTTCCCGGAAATTATACACTTAGTCGTAACGGATATTTAGTATATTACTCAACATGCGTGAGAAGTAAATCGTATATAATGTGCAGTAAAATAATATTGTCATCATGATAATTTGTAATCTATATTAGTAAGTGAAATTTATGTATTGGTGCCAAGCGTACATTTTCGTTTATAGTCGTTGTGAAAACTTTATTATAAACGGGAGATTCATCTTCAAGGGGTCTAGATTTCGATAGACCCTAATGTCGACTAGAAGTTGAAATGTAATTTTTACTATAAAAATAGTCCTTTTTTCGATGAGGTGGTGCACTCGACAACACACATCTTTCTGTGTAATATAAAGGACAATTCGACCTCTTAGCATAGTCTACCGTCCGGGTCACGAGTATATTCTATAGGGAAGCTAGGAAATCCTCTACCGTCATACACCATCTATTGAGTTTTCGTCTACCTCACTCAAATATCATAGATTTTACTGGTTATACTGAGTGCATCCATACAAATGGGATAATGTTTTAGCAGTTTATGTTTTAACATAAATATTTAAATTAGGTGTAAAGAAAAGGCTCATACGTAAAAAAAAATAGCAGTAGAAGGTTATATAAATGACAAAAATGACTTGACTTTAAAATCCTTCCTTTCGAAATTAAAAATGTTTGAAACGCTTACAACCGTGTTTCTTCTTGGTTCCTTCCTCTCAATAACAGCAACATTCCGAACTAGTGGTAGTTTTTTTATTATATGTTTGACAACCCGCAGAATAGAATAAACCATCCTCCTTTCTTACCGAGGTGTCGTAAGAGATCACTAAGGTATGTGCCGTGTGGTATCCGGCTGCATAGAATAGACCACCCTCATTTCTTACCGAGGTGTCGTAAAAGGCGACTTAGGTAAGTTGACGTCAGGCAGGCGGCCGGTCGTAAAATACGTAGTCAAATCATGTGACAACATATTTGTAACATGTTGTTGCCGATCCCACTGAGAGTGGGATAAGGGCAGGAGAATGATGATGATGAATGATGGTGGACGCACACGCACGCCAATAGCTTACCTACTCTATGAATTTAACTTATTTATAATTTTTTTGGTTTTGTTATGTACTATTTAATGCAATGCAGACTTTCTTACAGGCGCCGTATATAATGTACGTGGAAGTGTTAGAAACTGAAGGCCACGAGCCCCTACCTCCCCGTTTGCTACCGCCAGCGCCGCCTGCGCCGCATTCGCCACCAATAAGGCATACCAAGAGTGAGGAGAATCTCGTTCCAGAGTGGCCCGCTCTGTCACTGTACTCGGCATTAGATGACGCCGACGCCGGTGACTGTTGGAGTCACGAGGATGAGGAGCTTAGTACCCAGTATATTTCTAAGCTTCCAGCTCCAGACAGCTTATCGCAGGTTTGCGAAATTTAATACAAAAAAAATCATCTCTTATATGTAAATTTAGAATAAATCAGTGAATTTATTGTGATTTTTATGTAACTTTTCATTTCTACAAACTCTTTATCAAAGCAATCTTTAAGCAATTTTAAAATTTATTGGGTTTCACTCCTCCTTGATCAGCGTCTTATTGGTCGAGGACAATGTATAATGTTAGACATTTTAATTTGACTTTTTTTTTAAAAGAGAAAATAAATTTATTTGCTGTAGAAAAGTTTTTTTAAATTTATTTATTTCAATAAAGTTTACATTTTTGTTTTAACACATCAGTCACTTTGCGATTTCATAGATCAGCAGGCCTACCATAAACTCTTATTGCGACTCAATTGAAGACGTGAACGACGACCGCGAACCGCTTTCTTTTCGTACCATGAAGTTGTGAATTGCATGGGGGTCGTAATGAACTATAGATAACTCTGTCTCTTTTACTCACATGTTTTTAGGACGCATTCCGAACGCTCATTCAGCAACGAATTAAAGTGTACGTCTTTAAGACGTCATGGTAGTAAAAGCAAAAATTAGTTGTAAAAAGTAAAATTTAGTGTACGTTTCAATTGTGTCGCAATAAGAGTTCATGGTAGGCCTGCAGGTATGCAAACGGATAGTCCACATCATATATTTGCTTTATAGCGGATTATGACAAAATAATTTAACTATTACTTTTGTAAAGATAAAAAAAATATTGATATTGGTCTAATCGTTTAGGAGTCTATAAGGAACATATTATATACTTTGTATATGTATATTATATACTTTGTATTTGTATACCTTTATATATGTTGTTGTTAATGTCAGGTGTCTGCGATATCGGCGATGTCAGTGACGTCTGCGCATTCGACGTCGTCGCGAGGCTCTCGGGAGTCGGTGGCGGTGGGTGCGGGCGAGGTGCGGCGGCGGCTTGCGGACGCGACGGCCGCGCCGCCGCCCAACGCCTTTCGACACGACCCGCACGACCCCTCCGCGCTCACCCTCAAGGTATTCACCTAACCCCTAACCCCTTATCCAAACAAGGGAATGGTATACGTAGTTGAAAGATTCTTTCAAAATAGTACTAAATTATTTTTACCTAATACAAAAGCGTTTATTTTCTCCCGGAATGTGACCACGGAGATTAGACAAATGGCTCTGGACGAACGTATCAAATAGCAAAAATGTAAATAGTTCAAAATGTTATAATAAAGAAAACCAGTTGTGGCTAACTTAGATTAAGAAAAAAAAAAAAAAAAGAAAAAAAAAGCGTTTACATTTACATTATTTAATACACTATATAAATATAATATACTGAAGTATAATTTATAGAATTAGGCGTTACTTTGCGGAGATCTATAATACAAAAGTAATAATAAAATTATTTTGCTATAATCCGCGAAATGTATAATGGATTCACCGTTTTTTCATACCCGATACATGCAGGGTTCGTAAAAATACATGCACAAACCTCCACCACTGCCACCACAATACACAAGCACTACATAGGTTCACTATCACAAACTCAACAATCGTTTCGCCCCGCAACCGAAGCATCATCAGGAGATATACTCTTGAGTCTTGTGTATTGTGGTGTCAGTGGTGGAGGTTTGTGCATGTGTTTTTACGAACCCTGCATGTATCGGGTATGAAAAAACGGATAATCCACTATGCATTTAACACTATATAGTGTTATAGATAATGTATATATATATATATATATATATATATATATATATATATATATATATATATATATATATATATATATATATATATATATATATATATATATATATATATATATATATATATATATATATATATATATATTATCTATTTACTGTATCGTGGATTATAAATAATTTTATTATTACTTTTGTATACTGCAGTATGTTTGTGCATGTATTCAGTTTATATTAATTTATACAATTTTATGTCTTTTACAAAATATTAATTTTAGTTTTTAAATTGAATAAAATATTTTTATGACGCTGTCTTATGTATGGAAAAGGGCTCTACTCACGTCTTATTCTATCGGGTTAGCCCGTCTAACCGTTGAAGATACAAACCATAGAATACACATCGTCTTATTTTATTTCTAATTTAAATTGACGCTTACTAACTGCATTGTTACAAAAGGGATTTATAACATTTTTAGGAATCTCTTTCAAATAACAAACTTGTGTAATCAGTAATATTTTATAACAAGCTTATTAAGTCATAATAGGCAAAATTAAAATAACAGATGTCACGTTATTAAATAATAACTGTCTGACCCGATGACGTGTCTCGTCTCGCCCTTTTTTTAGACAATATTAATTACGATATAATGTCCTAATGTAATTTGAACAGTAGATGTGAATTTTTGTTCGTATTATATTATTGCGTGTAACTTGTGGCGTTCGTTGGTCTTTATGGTTCGATGATCGCTTGCTTCTTACCAAAAGTTTACGATGGCAAACTCCGAGACTTAGGATTGACTGAATTTCTATAAACAATTTGGGCTAAAATTCATATTTACAAATTATCATGTGTTTCTAACACATCCAAAGGAAACATCGTTATAAAAGCGGCACGTTCTTAAAAATTTCTAAAGTATATAACCTCCCATTTGAGGTAAAAGTAGCGGCCTGTTACAATCCCACTGCTGGGAATAGGCCTCCTCTCTCCGTTTCTGGAGAATAAGGTTGGACTAGAAGAGACTAGGAAGGGTTGGCTAAGACCTCCAATGCGGATTGGTAGGTTACACATATCTCCAGAATTCCCTAGAAATATGCAGGTTTCCTCACGATGTTTTCCTTCACCGAAAAGCGTGTGATTAATTGCAATTATCAATTAGACACATGAGTTTTAATAGAAAAATTCATTGGTGCCTGCCCGGTTTGAACTCGTTTTCCCCTCGAAAGATTCGCACGGTCTCACCGCTGGGCTATCACAGCTCCATTTGAGGTAAATGTACACTATATTTTCCTAATTGGACGCGCAGTTCGAGTAGTTTTCTGAGGCTATCAATTAATCTTGTGGTCTCGATTGATCATCTAGCAGAAGGGGGGGGGGCTGTTTAGAGAGTTCCTGACTCTTTGGCACTCTGGCGCACGGAGCTGATTCTTGGGGATGGGGGCAAGGTGCAAAACATTACCCTATCCTCGCTACCAGTAACCTGGTGGAGCATTGTCAGGATTTCAGTAAGATTTAGATTCCACGCCGCTCGTCCACGTCGGGTGGCGCCGACCCATCATGGGTTTCCGTGACATTAAAAAAAGGCTTTACCGAGGGGGTAAAGCCTTTACGCCGTGGGATATTTTTTACTAATATGCCCATTTTTATCGCCCAAGAAGAATAATTCTGGTGCGTTCAATAACACTACAAGTATTATTACTGCCATTAGTCACGATTATGACCTGACTGCGCCTCGAGGGATTCGCTCGCGTTGGCTATTATGAAATAATGTTTTTGTTGTTTATAACATTAGCATTATTCCACCATCAATCATTATTAATTTTTATTTTAACTTAGTATCCTTTGGTTTTAATCCCTACTAATATAATAAAATCAACATTTTATATGGCTGTCTTTTAGGTTTTGACGGCTAATTCGCTGGAGTTATCTTAATGACATTTGATACAATTGTAGCTTATATGCTGGGCTAATATATTGCATAAAAAATCCCAACATTCTCAAGTTGAATTGTACGTAGTTGCGAGCACATCTTGTTATATTTATTTGAAAATACTCGCAAATTCAGTTTTTCAATAATAATTGCATTTTTGATTTGATTTGATTTGATGAACTGATGGACGTACACGGCTGGACATAGGTCACTTGATGGTATCTCCATCTCGATCCCGATTGACTATGATAGTCATTTATTATATATACCATTTCAGAAATGAAAATATTTTTTCCATAGTATTGACTAATTCGATTCTAATTCTTTATTACAAAAATTCAATCGTCTCCTTGCCTACAAGATCTTTTGCACCCCTACTTCTTACAAGTTAATTATACAAACAGTCATGTCGGCAATAACTGTTCCAATCGATATCTGGCAATGGGGAAACCACAGTTGTCTGGCCAGCGTTAGTCACGCATCAATTGTAATGAACGGGCGGGGTCGTCCCATATGGCGTATATATAATGGTCTTTAACCCTTATTGATGTTGTATATTCGAACGTGTGAGTCATTAACTGGCTTGACGGTCTCGATAAAATTATTTTGATACTTGTAATTTCATGTCTGCTCTTCACTATCGGCGATGATTGCTGATTGTACAATCGACTATAATCGGCACGATGGTCGTGCAACTGTCTACACGATTGTCCGTATCATACGATACATATGTATCATCTATTTACAATTATGTTTTAACTCTGATGCGTGTCCGAAAATCATCAATCTCGGGTTGTAAACGATCATAAACGATTGTGCTCTCGCTTAATCGTTTGTAATCGGCGATTAGGAAAAGGAGTCATCAAATGTATGTATTACTAGTGGTTTGGCCATGTGTTGCTGTGGCTCAGTAGTTTCGATTTCCCCTTGAAACGAAACTGTCATAGACAGCTTAAAAATATGCTCCGATCGCCACCAAATTTTACATGATGGATCAATATAAAGGTTATATGAAAATTTAATTAAAGCCGTTTTGGAATCTATGAAGACTATAAATATATACTTTCTTTTTCATATATGTGTATATAGATTAGTACCCATATTTGTTTACGGCTACTTTTACATTAATTTTTCCGGTTCGCAAAGGAAAACGGGGATTTTTTTATACTATGTAGAAGCTTCTATAATAATAATAATAATATTAATTTCTTTTATATAATGTTTTATGAATATAATTTACATAAATTAATATGATATATTTATCGAACAAAGAAGCACTTACCCTCGCATCATGCCTTCCCGAATCGTTAAGCTTGGCTGAGCGTGAAACTAACGAAATATGTTCAGTGACTAAAAAAATATCGTATAAAAATTTGTAAAGAAAAACAATATTAGGTATTATGTTGGCGAGATATAATTGTGATAACTCGTTATTATCCTGTTATATATACTGTTTACGCCTCTCGTATCGAGATGTATTATACATCTCTAGCTTTATGTACCTAAATTTGATGGGTGTTGGCACAGTGTATTTTCCCTTTTTTATTGTTTTGTATTTACATTTTGTTTTGAAGTATACTTCGGGCAGTCTCCCCTAGATTAGAGTTTAATTCTTTCGGCAACTCCAATGTTCTTTCGACAACTCCAATGCTACTTAACTAAGTTTAAAAATAATCTTTAGCATCGTATTTTTTTATTAAGCGTCATCGAATGTCGCACAATTTAATTATAATATTGTTTATTCAAATAAACTTTATTTATTACTATTTTATGATTATTTACTACTTTATGAAAGGTCGGCAAGTAGTTATTGTAATTTCAGGTATGTAGTATAATAGTTGTCTATTGTATTATAATAGGTTTTCTGTATAAGTTCAACTTGAAGTTCAAAATACTTTTTTTTTCAATTATTTTGTTTAATTTTATTTTATGAGGGAAACTAATAGCTATTACAAAAAAAAATACTAAAATAAATTATGAAAGACCAATAACAAGATAGAATATAAAGATATTAAAAAGCTAGCATGGATACTGAACGTATTCAAGTAGACCGTTTCTTCCTCCTCGCGTCAATGTCCTCAATGCTGAGGGTCGTGACCCCCTCCACGGATTAATTTGTTACGGACAATGCTGCGCCATCAGTGTCTGTTCTTCGCAACGTGGATGGCTTCATGCATATGACTATCTAGAGTTGTGCGGATTTGATCTGTCCAGCGCATTGGACTTCGTCCTCGCGGTCTCTTCACCTGGACCTAGCCAGTGATGACTATCTTTTCGAGATTGTCACCACACTTCCGGGCGATATGACCGAAATACTCAAGGACTCGTTTCAGGCAAATAGACGAAAGCCTAATTGTGATCTTGAGTTCTTTGATTATCGACACATTAGTTCTTGTAGCTGTCCAGAGGATGCGCAACATCAATCAATCAATCAATCAAAATATTCTTTATTCAAGTAAACTTGTAAACAAGTGCTTTAGAATGGTCAACTTTACTGCTGGTTCGGAAAGCTGTTCCTGCCGAGAAGAGCCAGCAAGAAACTCGGCGGTTGCTCTTTTTAAAATATAAATCTTAGAACTAGTTACATTTATTTATTACTGTCTTGTTCAGGGTAGAAGCGCACCTATATCCACACATCCTTATCATCTAAGTAATCTTCAACAGTATAGTAGGCTTTCTGTATCAGCCTCTTTTTAACAGTGTTTTTAAACTGCTGTAATGGCATGACCAAAATTGATTTCGGAATTTTATTATAGAATCTTATACCCAAACCCACAAACGATTTACGTACTTTTGCTAGGCGCAAAGCAGGAGTCGCAAGCTTATGTCGGTTCCTACTTTGTCTATTATATACATCACCTATCGTTTTATAATTCTTTATATTTTTATGTACAAAAATTACGTAATTTAAAATATACTGTGAAGCAAATGTTAGAATACCCTTAAACTACTCTCGCAGGGAATCACGTGGACTTAAATTGTAGATGCCACGTATGGCTCTTTTTTGTCCGTTTACTTGTGTACTTTTAAATCGTCAAATGCAGCCTTCACTTGATCCGTCCATGGTTTTGGTGATGCCGTGATCACTCTCACTTATGTAATTGTTTATTTAGGAATCGTGGGAGAGCAAGTTAGCTCGTATGCGATCTTCTTCGCCGTACGGCGCGCTGGCTGGCTGGCGGTTGCTCGGCTGCATCGTGAAGGTGGGCGATGACTTGCGGCAGGAGATGCTCGCCGCCCAGCTTTTACGGAGGCTGCAGGCAGTATGGGAGTTGGAGAGGGTGCCGCTGCGTTTGCGGCCATACGAGATACTCTGCCTCGATCGCGAGTGCGGTCTCATACAGCCGGTGAGTGGTTTTTGTATTTATTTACCATTCAAATGTTACAATGGAAGCAATGAAATTAAATAATTTATACAATTAGGCGTTACTTTGCGGGGATCTATAATACAAAAGTAATTATAAATTTATTTTGCTATTATCTGCGATACAGATAGGATATATATCGACTGTGAACTGGCAAATTGTCCTATCTTATTTTTGACAACTTTTCAGGAAGAAGAAAGATTGTGATTATTAATACATTCGCATTCATTTTTATGTAATAGAAAAACAGTTGGCTTTAAATATGTTTATTTATTTACAAATTTCGTAGTACATAATCCATGTTGATACGGTAAATAATGGGCAGTAGCACGCAGTGCTGTTAAAAGTGATTTGGATTAAAATTGAGATAGGACGTATTGCCGGTTCACAGTCGATATATATACTGCTAAATGTACAGTGGACTATTCGTTTTCATATCCGAAACAAGCAGGATTACGTTAAAACACATGCACAAACCCCCACCACCGCTACCTCAATACACAAGCACTACGCACGTTCACTATGAGAAACTCAACAATCGTTTCGCCCCGCAACCGAGCAAGATAGACTCCACGACAAAATCGCATAGCAAATGGCAAAGGTTATTTTTATTTTATAATTATATTACCTTCACAAATAAAGTATATTTAAATTTGAAAAGGACACATTTGGCTAAAGAGAGATCATCAAATTATCTATATACTATTTTCTGTTCTTTCTTTTCGGTAGAGAGAGATACCGTTTACATTTGGCGATCATTTTAAATATGATTTTGACTTATTTAAAATCTGACAGTGACGGAAGATCCTTTTTCGAACTTTATACTTAGTTGAGTCTTCTACTTATAGCGTTATAATTAAATTCACACTAACAGTATCTCAACACGGCTATGCGTGCTATATATAGTATGTAGTACATGTATACCGTGCGACTCTTTCGAGAGGAACACAAACCAATGAGCTTTTCTATTAAAACTCATGTGTCTAATTGATAATTGCAATTTACCACACGCTTTTCGGTGAAGGAAAACATCTCGAGGAAACCTGCATATCTCTGGAGTTTTCTGGCGATATGTGTAACCTACCAAACCGCATTGGAGCAGCGTGGTAGGTCTAGCTCCAACCCTTCTCTCCAGAAACGTAGAGAGGAAGCCTATTCGCAGCAGTGGTATTGTAACAGGCCGCTACTACATGTATATTAGTGCTGCAAGATTGTTCAGCGTATGATGCGCGTATGAGAAACGAAATCAAAGTGTGCAGAAAGTTTCGATTGTTTTTGATGGGATAAAAATTCTCATACTTCCAATTGATGTATTGCATCAATTGGAAGTATGAGAAACAAATATGTGAAGATCATACTGGAGGTTAATATTAAGTTGAATATTTGGCCTATTTGAAGTAGGCTTAAACTCACGTATTTATGCTCAGGTGCTGAACTCAGTTTCACTGCACCAAATCAAGAAACAGTCTGGCAAGTCGCTGCGTGCTTGGCTGGAACTTGAGCATGGACCGCCAAATAGCGAGGGTTTTCTACGTGCACAGAACAATTTTGTCGAGTCCGCAGCTGCCTATGCGCTCACTAGCTACCTATTACAACTTAAAGACAGGTACTTATAACTGACTTAAATCTTTCGCTAACAAAAATCGATATTTAGAACTTCATTTGGAGCTGCAAAAAATTTTTATCCAAAAAAAAGTTATCAACAAGGCTTTTAAAAAAGCAATGTAATGTACACTGATATTATAAATGCAAAAGTCTTAATGTTGTCTGTTAGTTATTCTTTTACGGCCAATTCACTGAAGGAATATTATTGAATATTATAAATTAGCTGTTTGAATTTTATATACCGAGCTATAGTATAAAAAAATATCGTTTTTTCTTCCGGAACAAGAAAAAACATATATTGTATTATTGAGGGTACTTAAATGCTTACGTTGGCGCGAAGGAAGTTGCGGTAGGTAACCACTAATTGTTAAAAAATCGAATACCAAGCATTACTGTTAATCTTGAATTTGACTCGATTTCAACTTTATTATGTTAACATTTTTTCTTATTAATAAATAATTCCTATTCATTTCTAAAAATGTAATGCATCGTTTTATTCCGTTATTTGATGATAATAATTGTTTGCAGGCACAATGGGAACATTTTATTGGACAGTGCAGGTCACATCATCCACATAGATTTTGGTTTCATATTCTCCATTTCACCGAAGAATTTAGGATTCGAAAGTTCTCCATTTAAGGTATTGTTATAATAATTATCATTTGGTTAAATTAGTTATGGTTTGACAATAATTTTGATTGTCGTTATTATGTTGTATGAAAGAATGATAAGTTCTCTCGATGAATATGTTTTAAGAGTATTTAATGCCATATTTTATTAACTCGTATTCTTCATTCTAAATATGCAATTGAAACACTTGATATCAATAGATTGGGGTGAAGTATGGCATATTTTTAGTAACTCTATAACAATGCATAATATGACTCTATGGATCTGATCTTGATTATGGATTTTGCCCTAGTTCTATATACTGGTCTTTATAACGCATCTTTAAATGAGATAGTTTGCTTGTAAAAATGCTTGATGGGTTTAACTTGGCAAGTATTTCTATGCTACTATCAAAAGTGACAAAAGAGTGATAGTTTTTAAATGCTTTATATATTTTCTTTGTATAAAACCGACCCCTTTAAACTCAATTATGACTTATTTAACAATAATCTTTAGTGGATTATTTTTATTCAATCTATAATTATATATTTTAAATATATTTTATATAATTATATGTATATATTTTGGTTCGTTTTATAAAAAAGTTTTTAAATATATTTTCAAATTATTACTTTATAGCTGTGATAGCCCAGCGATGAGACCGTGCGACTCTTTCGAGGGAAACACGAGTTCAAACCCGGGCAGGCACCAATGAGTTTTTCTATTTAAACTCATGTGTCTAATTGATAATTGCAATTTATCACACGCTTTTCGGTGAAGGAAAACAATGTGAGGAAACCTGCATATCTCTAGAGAATCTAGAGATATGTGTAACCTACCAATCCGCATTGGAGCAGCGTGGTAGGTCTTAGCTCCAACCCTTCTCTCCAAAAACGGAGAGAGGAGGCCTTAGCTCAGCAGTGGGCATAGTAACACAGCTGTTACTTTACTTTACTACTACTATAATTATATATTTTATATAATTATAAGTATATATTTTGGTTCGTTTTATAAAAAAGTTTTTAAATATATTTTCAAATTATTACCTTATAGCTGACTGGTGAATTCGTTGACGTGATGGACGGCGAGAGTTCGGACATGTTCGCGTACTTCAAAATTCTAATACTGCGCGGCCTACTAGCGGCTCGGAAACACTGCGACCAGATCATACATCTAGTTGACGTCATGCGTATGGGTAAGTAACTTTAAAAAATATTGAAACTAACAACAAAATATTATTGCTTATTATGATCGGAGTATCTCGGCATGATCAAATCAGAAATGAGATCGTAGAAGAACCATATTGAAACTAAGATAGATCACATATTACGGTGGTAATTGGAACTGTGTAGCGGAGATAACGTTTTTATCAAAAATAATTTTGTAAACACATATGAGTCAGGTGTGATAAGTGCAGATGCGATGATAACGGTAACATGACAATAAGGAAAATAATGAATCACCATTAAAATGTGATAACGATTTGGGTAGTGTTACTATGAGATTTCAACAAGTCCAAGTGACCTTCTAAGGTCGAAGAGAAGTAAGTGTGTATTGGTGCCTTCTGCTAGGCCACTTCTCGATTTATAGCGATATGAGTATTGACCTGAATCATAATAACCGAATCCGGTCACATACGAAACCTTTAAAACCGGAGGTTTAGTAATCGTGATACTTTCTTCATCGTTGTTCAAATTATTTTAAAAACATCATTTTTTATTTCGAGGCTAAAATCTATATCTTTCTATATTTATTTTATAAATGTTAAAATCCGTCCGTGAATATAGATGAATTTCGGATGAAGGGTGTGTGTAAGTGTCCCATATATTTATTTTACAAATCTGATAATATCCCTGAAGAGGTGGTATATTTGTTAGGTCCTTAGCTTCAATTTTATCCTTACCTTAAATAGGAGAGTATATCTATACTTATTATAAAACTAAAGTCTCCAAAACCTTGTCTGTATGTGATCGATTTTCTAAAAATCTGTCGGATTTTTGAACGGTTTTTATTTAAAATTTTCTTGAGGTAGTTTTAATTTACTAGTACAGTACGGTTTATGGAAGATGATTGAAACACTTATTGACACAGCCACACTATAACTAAATGAAATATAATTTAAAGGATCATTATTTTTGTACTATGGGATTCCGCATACTTCTATATATTATGTACGGTTGGTCTTATCCATATATATACCCATCGCCGACAAGGTCAGGGAATCCCGCTTGAGATGGTATGGGCATTTTATGAGACACGACGAAGACCATGTCGTGAAGAAAGCCCTCGCACTGCCAGATGAGAAGAGAGGCAGAGGTCGCCCTCTTGCCACTTGGTGGTCCTCGATATTAAAAGACTTGAAGCAAGCCCAGTTGAATGAGGAGACAACCCAGGATCGCCGGACCTGGCGCATGAAAACGAGGAGGGCCGACCCCAAATAATGGGAAAAGGCACGGAAAGAAGAAGAAGAAGGTCTTATCAAGGTTCGTTGAAAAACTTCATATGTTTGCAGGTGGACAGCTGCCATGCCTCCGCAGCAGCAGCGCGGTCTCCGCGTTCCGGTCGCGGTTCCACCAGGGCCGCACGGAGCCGCAGCTGCGCGCCCTCGTCGACAGACTAGTGCGTGACGCACTGCATTCGCTCTCGACACGGCTCTACGATAACTACCAGTACTATACCAACGGGATCCTCTAGCGCTTTGGTTCCCCAATATCTCTAGAGGGAGCCCCAGGGGTGTGCAGACTGAACGGTGGGAAAAGAATGGGGATTCACAATTCGTAAGTTTTGGGAACAAGATGAAAATGTACTTGCAGAGGATCCACCGGAACCAGCTAAATTCAGATATCGGTCTATAAGAATAAGGTTTTACACACCTCTGCCCTAACGCCTTCAGAATACAGCACACCTTCATTGCTCTACGTTCAATGGCTACCAATATTGATTTTTACTAGTAAACCTTATCAACCAAACGATCGCAATTTCGAAAAGCGATTCTGAATCTGTAGTTTGTAAACTAATCATAATCTTACTCGAGCCCTCCACTATAAGTCGCAACAAACTTAGATAGTCGAGCTTCGTAGAAAGCTTAGAGTATTATTTGTGTCCGACGCTAGTAGATTTCATACATTCTACGATATTACATCACTCCCTAGTCTCTTGGTAACGTTGATAATTTCAAATTATTTAAGTTGGTGTGAGTAACCCATACTTGTTGCGCAAAATTCTAGAGTTTCCTCGATTTTTGCCTTCTCAATCGAAACTAATTCTGAGATACTCTCTCTGCATTCCTAACGATTCCAATTAATCGGAAACTATTCTCGCATCTTTTAATCCCTTACATACATGGACCTGCCTAATACATCCTAGATTTCATCTACAAAATCTACATGTTCACATTATTTGCTTGGAATCATTCAAGAGGTCTGATATATCTAAATTAATAATTCCAATTCTACATACTGATAAAAATACCTGTAAAATGTATGCAACTGTCAAACTCTCTAACTTCTCTGTATATTTTCTTTGAATATGTACAGAAAACTATATTATAAAATCATTATATTATAAAATTATTATTACTTTTAAACATAAAAATATTATTTTATTTAGGTTATTATTCTAATATTTTATATTATCACATATTAACGATTTTCCATTGTAATAGTAATAATCGATAATCGAATAAGCGATAACATAATATGAATTTTGAAAAATTGACATTAAAGGTTAGTAAAATTAACTGACCAGAATTAACCAATTCCAACCAATAAGGTTTACTTAACCAAAACAAGGTTTACTTTCTATATGCAGCAGTTATTAAATAACATCATTGGAAGTGCCGAAGACTCAGTGCCATTGTTATCCAGTTATGATTATATTGTTTCTTAGTTTTCACATAAAAATTACCTTTAATGAAATTATAATTTCCGTATTCTGTTAACTCCACAATTATGAAATTTTTTAAACATTATTTATAGTTCTTTGCTGCAAATGATGCACGAGATATTTTAAACTCTTTCAACTTAATCATTGATCACCTTAAGCTCAACATTTTTTTTATTTGAAATCACATCTGACCGTCCATTTTAGTAACTTAAAATTCATAGTTCTTCAATAAATATAGTTAGTACAGAAACTTAGAAGTTAAGACTTGTAGATCTTCCTTGTGTGTGACCATTTTGTTTTTGAAATCTACTACAATAAAAGTTTGACGCTAATATTAATATATCAGATAATTCTTAAATGTTAGAATTAAAGTCCGTAAAACATTATTAAAATCATTGCCGTACTATGCGTGAATATGTTGATAAGTCTACTTACGTCTGTTTTATACGTTTAATTATAATAGGCGTATTGCCTAATTGATATGGCGAATTTTTCGATAAGCTTTTTATATCGCACATACAAACTTGTGAATATTCAAATGACTCTCTTAAACGTATACTAAACGTAAACCTATTTATGGCTGCCCTGAAAAGTGTGCGTTTTGGATTTGTTAAGTTATTCACGGCTGGTACGGATTTATTATCTATCGCGATCACACTTCACAGCGATCTTACCGTTTTGACAAAGTTCTATTGGCAGAATAACTTCGAAATAAAATCATAGACTAGAGTGGGGGAGCCTTAGGGCGGCCTGTAAGAGTGTCACAATAAATAATGAGAGGGGGGGATGAAATTCGTATACTTATCTTTGTCTAATCACACATAAAAAAGAGACAGATAGGTTACACCCTCTTTTGCTTTCTCTTTATGGTAAATAGGACACATCTTCCTATCTCTAGTATAATGACTATGGAAATATAACATAGAAGTTCACTACTAGACTTAAGACTGCGTCTTCCATCACGCTGTCTCCCTGTACCGTTTTCTGTCTATATTGTATTTTTTAATTTCTGGAATCAGGCTATACTTGTGGTATTTCATAATAAAAAAGTATTGATAAGATTGTTTTTGCTATAAACCGTGATGAAAGAAAATCTATGTAATGTTAAATTTTGAGTGGAATCCCATTTTATACCTTATAAATGCAGGATTAGTAACACGGAATTAAGTGGAATGGACCGAAGATATTATATCGCACGTTTAGTATTAAAGTGACCTAATTAAAAAAAAGTTTTATGGTAAATTTTAATAAAGTGATTTATAGAATTAGGCGTTACTTTGCGGAGATCCATAATACAAAAGTAATAATAAAATTATTTTGCTATAATCCGCGATACAGTAAATAGAAAATATATATAGTATATACAATATATGCAATAATAAAGAGTAATAGTATATGCAATAATAAAGACAAATTAGAAAGCCCGAAAAAGAGTGGTATTTACAAAATAAAATGTCCTGAATGCAATGATACATATGTGGGTCAGACTGGTCGTAATTTTGAAACCCGTTTTAAAGAACATATGGTCGCTTTCAGGAATAATAAGCCACAAAATTCACATTTCGCGAAACATTTGTTAGAAAGCGGTCATAAAGTTCCTAATGACCATTGTTTCGAAATACTGCACACCTGCGAAAAAAGCTTAAAATTAAATATTTTGGAACAATTAGAAATCATTAAGCATAACAATGGCACCCTCATTAACGAGCAGATAAATGTCTCTAGTTCAAGCTTGTTGCACGTGTTCCGAGGTAAATAAAGGGTGGGGATGAACCAAGTACTATTTAACAACGCTTGTTTGGATAACGCTTCACTTTGCGATTTTGTCGTGGAGTCTATCTCCTGATGATGCTTCGGTTGCGGGGCGAAACGATTGTTGAGTTTGTGATAGTGAAACTGTGTAGTGCTTGTGTATTGTGGTGGAAGTGGTGGAGGTTTGTGCATGTGCTTTTACGAATCCTGCACGTATCGGGTATGAAAATACTGATAGTCCACTATACATTAAACACTATATATATTTTCTATTTACTGTATCGCGGATTATAGCAAAATAATTTTATTATTACTTTTGTTTAATAAAGTGAATATAAATGCAATAAAAAATTTGCGAAACGTCTTCAAATCTCGTGAATTTTAAAGTGATCCATTACTAGGAAGAGCATCAAAATACTAGCTTTCTTAATAGTTCGCAGCCCGATGTCATATATGGAATTGAAATAAAGTCTACGATGTATCCAACTCAATTTAGATTAATTTTTAATTCGGTCAGTTTAATATCAAGCGTGCATATATCATTTTACATATTTTAATGATCATAATATCTGACGAAATTATAATAAACAAATTAATGTCGTAATTGCGGCAGGCTTTACTCTTTTTAGAGGACTATGCATAAATAGCAATATAACTTTCACTAAATAGTCGTTAGTTTGAAATAATACAAATTCGATGTCTTGAGCTTTGAAATATCTCATTTCCTTTGTAAACGTCCACTGTGCGTGTAGTTTGAAATTTTGGTAAATGTAAATATTATGATATCGATAATTTTTGCAATGAGAAGACTGATTGTTTCGCGGATGAAAAGAGATTAGATTTAGGTTCTTTATTGGTAAAAATTTAAGTTTTAATATTATGTACATACGAGACGTTTTTTGGATATGAAATTGTGATCGTAAATCCCCATAGTTGTTGTTGGATAAAATCGCCAAATTGTCGATAAAAAGCTTGTTCTATGTAGTTAGATAAGTATATTATATTACTACTGATAATAAATGAATTTATTGTTGTTTAGATAGGTACGCTAAAACACCAAACTCATGTACCTTATTGCTAACTGGTAGTCTTCACTTGGTCTGAAAGGTGAATTATTCTATGGCGAAAAAATGGAGTACTTAAGGGACCCTTTTTTCAGTATATTTTATAAAATTTTGCAAACTGTGTGACATTGCTTTAAATCATGACTTCTAATATAATTATCGGTGAATACTTCATTTTTAAATATATGTTCATTTTACATTAATAAAATGTAATAACGTGTATGTCTTTGGATCGATAAGCACACTTTCTCATTTGATTAATATTTACGCTTTATTTATGAGTAAAATGTATTTCATGGTCTCGAGTAATTTATGGAATATTTTATCTATTTAAAAATATATATTGAAATTTATTAAATTAATATCTTCATCTTTTCAAAATATAAAGATTAAAATTCATCAGAATCAGAATGTAACTTCCTTTACCTGACTACTCGAGCAGTAGATTTTACTCTTAAAAAATTAAGCCATAATTTATAGTGCGGAAAATATTCTAATAATTAATAAATTAAAGTATATTAATGTCAAATCTCGTATGTGTGGTATTTATAAATTGCATTGCATATATGTATTTGATATAAAGAATCTGTGAGTAAAATGTTTTGTGTTGTTTCATTTAATAATTATTACTTATATATATTAATATAAAAATAATATTCATGTTTACTATGCTTGTTGAAACTATATTAAGAATGATTCAATTACAAAACAATAATAATTTGACGAAAGAGTAATCGAAATTCGATTATTTTGTTTATTAAGTTGAATATACATAAGAAATATTCTGCAGTTAGTGTCTATATTATATCCGATTAGTCGTTTAATTGCAGAAATACACGACAAATTATTTTAAATTTTGCTACTTTAATTTGTCCTTTCGACTGTAAATAATATATTATTACCATATAAATGTAATGATTCAATATTATGAACGTACTATCAAAAGTCCAAAATCATGTTTCACCTCAAATATTTATCATGTTATTTATCTACATGTACAGGTAATTGTAAGTAGGTTACATTAATGTTTACCTTCATTTTTTTTAAATATACATATATCTAAATTTTTAACTGCGTTTTATTCCTAAAGATGCGAAGTACGTGGATAAGTTGTTATGGTTATGTAATGAGGAGTATGTATGTATGTATGAGTATGTATGTACCTATGTAACGAATATTATGTGACCAAGATGTGGATATATGACTAGGGGCGCGCAAAAAAAGATGCATGGATTGTTTGAAGAACGATATGCCTATAAAAGGGGTAGCACCAGAGTTGACGAATGTTAGAGAAGAATGAAGGTAAAAACATTGCCCCGCCCCAACTTAGAATGGGATAACGGTAAGAAAATGATGTTTTATTATTACTTATATTGTATCATGAGATTGCGTTTCGGTTGAATTTTATATTCGTATAGATTAATTATTGACTAATAGTTATGCATGTGGTTTCGCTTGCGTAATGTTATAGTTATGCATGTGGTTTCGTTTTCGTAATGTTATATTTAAATAAGAACGTTTTTCACTTAGTATATCCTGGTTTTATCAGTCGTCCTGTTACAATAACAGCTTACGTATTACTTATTAATACCTATTCAAAATTTGTTACAAACTCTTGAATTGATACAAATTGAAAGAACTATGTCATTTAATTATAATTTTATTAACATCATATTAACTTCTCAATTCTTCATTTATCCGGAAAAGAATCTAAGCCCTGTAAGAAACAAATACTCTTTATTTTTGGCTATCTTAGTATTGGTTGTTTTATTATTAGAATACATAGTTCAATGCTATAAGTTTTTTAGCCTGTTAATAAGGGTAAACAACGTTTGTTGAAGAACTCTAGTACGTTCGTAAGGAAAAAATTGCATAAAAATACGTTGTTAATTAGATAATACGTTATAATTACTTTGCAGAAATAGATCACTTTGGAAACATCGGTCACATATTATTTTGCGTAAATCTTTAAGGTCTGAGACTATTGAATTCTAATAGATCGAAACTCACTGTCCAGACAAATGATAGCTTGGTTTTTCATTTGCTTTTCGCATTTAATTTTTGACTTCTCCCGTGCCCCTCCACCATAAAGTAATATCTAAATAAACTTCTATTAAGCCATTATTGATCCCTCGCCGTGTGGTATCCGGCTGAGTAGAATAGAGCACCCACATTTCTTACCGAGGTGACGTAAAAGGCGACTAAGGTAAGTTGATGTCAGGCAGGCGGCCGGTCGTAAAATACCTAGCCAAATCATGTAACACGTTTAATAGATGTTGTGCCGACCCCATTTGGAGTGGGATAAGGGCAGGAGAATGATGATGATGATAAGAAATTATTGTTGCTACATTGCCTGTTTACTAAAAACATACTAATTCTCATAAGTAAAATATAAGAAAATAAATTACGTTAACTGTATATGGATCACCGGTAAGACGCCAATCACGTTGATATAATATGCGATCCCATCGTGAATTCATAGCGCGCCTGTAATGCTACAAAGATACAAAAATAATATAATAACTTAATTTTGATTAAATCAATTAATAATTAGTTATCTACGGAATGGTTTATTGAGGATATGTACACAGATTGTACCACAAACATCCAACTTATAGACTCCTTCATATATTTTTGCTATTCGTACTGAGATGTAACTTACGTTTCCCAAAGTGTAGTAGTGCATCCACCAAAGAGCGTATCCCGGCATAGCTAAAGCACCAACGATTATTGAAACCGGTGGAATTATTTCAAACCACATTTTGATGACTATATGTTATACAATTTTATAGTACGAACAATCCACTAATATATGTCAGTTATTATGGCTCTGTTTGAAGATGTCACTATAGTTGTCAGAGACGGACAATTTTATTGAAGTATGATATGATCCAATTTTAAATGAATATATTTTCTTTATTGTCATTGATTATGGAAGAAATTTTATATATCATATTATACCAGAAAGATATTTCTGAATAAAGACTATCATGAGTGGTGTTCATATTTATGTTTATTAATGTATAAAAACTCGATTGTTCCAGTTAATCCAGACACTACGGAAATGAAATAACAAGTACATTGAAACAAATTTATTAGATTAACAAATTCATAGTTGCTTTATTTTTTTTTCTTTTTAAGACGCATTTTGTATTTGAGTTTTTGTTTTATTTTATCTTTTCTTAGTCGCTCCTTAACTATCTGTTGCTTGTCTCGGAACTCCTTAGAAGAAGCTTCGGCCTTCTTTTTGGCGACTCGTTCGTTGTGCTTTACCCATCGGGGACGGAACTCTGAGGCTACAAATAATAAAATAATAATATTCAAAGCAATTAATTCTATTACATATTATACATTATATTACATTATAATACATTGGAACAGTAAGTACATTAGGGTGATGGGGCATGTTGCCAACCATACGGTAACTATGTACGATTATGTTGTGAAGGACTAGGCGAATAATAAAGTAAAAAATTTATTAAATTAGTATTATCGGTTTATATACTATAGTATATGTAGTATTGTGATAATTTTTACGCTATCAGAAATATTTATTAACCTAATTTCTATGATTGAAACATCTTAGTCTTATGGAATAATGTTATACAGTAAATTTCAGGGATATTCTAGCATTACCACAGTAGATTTGAAGCAATATACTTTTTGTGTATAAAAATATACCGGGATATTAAAAAGGTGGCGATGTAACTACTTTTTATAAGTAAGTACTATGAAAAGAGTAATTGCTGAGTGTCTTGCTGACTCTTCTCTGTAGGAGCAATATTTCGAACCAGCAGTAGAGCTGATGATTCAAAGCACGTGTATACCCGATGCGACTAAATAAAATAGGAAAACAACAGAGTGCACACTCTGTTGTTTCTGTGTCACACAGTAAAAGAAGAAATCATTATCGCGCAGATCGGCGGAAATGATAATTCTGCTACAGCAACGGAGAAATCTTCAAACTTTTTCATGAACATAGACCTGATGCTTTTCTTCATCCTGACTATCTTACTCGCTGCGACTGGATATTATATATGGAAAAAGTGTAAGGTCGCGTATGGTACTTATATAAGACGAGTGTTCCGCGCAAACGTGCGGACGGATGAAACAACCTCCGGGACCTGGGCCCGTCGTCTCGGCGTCTCAACCTACCTTATGCGGCCGTCAGCTGTATGTGGTCCGGCCTCATGAGTCACTGCGTGTATATGTGTACGTGTGTGTGTGTGCTTGTATGTACTTGGCCGATTCCCGAAACCATTGGCTCGCCTCTGCAATCTTCCACGAACACGTAATGTCTGTTTCTCCCGGAGTATACACTTCACTATATCGGTTAAATAACACCCGGTGTGCACACAACCTTCGTAAGGTCATACGTTATTGAATCGTCCCTATATCGGGGAATAGTAACCCAACGCGCACTAAAACCGTGGATGATCGCGTCTTCTCAAACGCTTCACTGGTTAAACGCGTCACTAAATACTTATATCAGTCTCAAATGTCAATAAAGTCGTGTCACTACTGAGAATAACACCCCGAAACGCAAAATTACACGTGTGCGTTATAAAAGAATGCCGTATACAGGCGCACGCGGCCTGTCCTTATCGTATTCGAAACGTCACTAACTGTGGCCGCTCGCGTCGGCAATCGAATGCATAAAGGTCGTTGATCCGGCCGGTCGCGTCGCGTCGCGCGCGTCATTTTATTCAAAATAACGAGAATGACAACTGCCAGACAATATCGTAATGTGAAGCTCTGAAAGAGTCATCGCGCAACAACTGATAGTATAAACATTAAGTGAATATTTTTAAGTGATTTTTTTTTCAATAGTGTTATATTTTAATAATTTTTATAGTTATTTAGAGTTATGTATAATCTTTTTACACCCCGTTTATATAGTTTAATTTTTTTTATATAACAATTTTTATTTAATATTATTTTATTTTATTCTATTTTTTCAAGAAAAGGGGGTAGTTATGTACCGCGTAGTCAGCGTATCTCGTATATCGGTAAAAGAAGCAAAGCTTGTTACTTCAGTTGCTAATTAATACGCAATCTGTTTAGACGTATCATTATGAATTGATCTTTATCTGCACTTTAGTTTCGCTCCACATAACAATAAACATCAACTAGCACACCACGCCACAACTTGTTTACAATTTTACTTGAATAAAGAATATTTCGAATTCGAATATGAATATATATAGCTTACGCTCGCGTGGTTTAACGCCGGGTGCCCCCGCGTGGGCATCGGGCTCGTCGTCACCGTGGGCCGCGTTCCGTTTGCGCCACTCGTCGTATCGCCCGCTGCGGAAGGACGCGGACACGCGCCCGCCACTCTCCGTGCGGATCATCTTACGTCCACCATCCTTAAAAACCCATAATTGTTTATAACTCTTGTATGTTGTATGTAATATACATGAATTTAATATGTAACGACGCGCCGATTATTTGCTTTCTTTAATAAAACGGACATATTTTGCGGAGATTTATAATACAAAAGTAAAAAGTAACGGCCTGTTACAATCCCACTGCTGGGAATAGGCCTCCTCTCTCCATATTGGAGAGAAGGGTTGGAGCTAAGACCTACCACGCTGCCCCAATGCGGATTGGTAGGTTACACATATCCCCAGAATTCTCTAGATATGCAGGTTTCCTCGCGATGTTTTCCTTCACCGAAAAGCGTGTGGTAAATTGCAATTATCAATTAGACACATGAGTTTTAATAGAAAAGCTTATTGGTTTGTGTTCCTCTCGAAAGAGTCGCACGGTCTCACCGAGTATACATGTACTACATACTAATATAGCACGCATAGCCGTGTTGAGATACTGTTAGTGTGAGTATAATTATAACGCTATAAGTAGAAGGCTCAACTAAGTATCAAGTTCGAAAAAAGATCCTCCGGCACTGTCAGATTTTAAATAAGTCAAAACCATATTTAAAATGATCGCCAATTATGAATTAGACAAAAGTAATAATAAATTATTAATATATTTGTATTTGGTATATCACTCACGGGGTCCACGTGCACCATCTTCTTGCGCCGGCGGTCCCAGCGTAGCTGCGACTTGCGAGAGCGGAGCCCCGCGTCGCAGTCTCCGCGCAGCTCCAGCTCTGCGGACGAAGCGCCCGCCGCGAAGTTCACTGCCATACTGTTCAAACAGACACATTACTAAAGTCGTAAGCAAGCCGTATGATTCGGTACTGAGGTGTTCCATCTAGTAACGAGTACCGAATTTGCTGTCAAAAACAGAGGGGTAACAAACTGTCGAATCAGGATCCTCTCTGACAGTGCTGCTGTACTCCAGTCCTTAAAAAAAGTAAGGGTCACATCGGGACTGATAAAAGAGTGCCACGAGATCCTGGAGACTATCTCAGTAGAAAACCAGGTGGTACTCCAATGGATCAAAGGTCACAGCGGTTCACTGGGAAATGACGCAGCAGATGAACTAGCCAGAATAGGCTCAAATACCACGGTCGAAGGACCTGAACCTATTGTCCCATTTCCCTTTAGCCTATTAAGATCATGGCTTAGAGAGATGACCATGGTAACCCACAATACACTCTGGGCAAACCGGACCGACTGTAGGCAATCCAGAGACGCAATGCCGTCCCTGAATCCTCGCTTGACCAACAGTCTTATTCGCATGAACAGACCCAACCTGCGAAGAATGATAAGCCTTAACACCGGCCATTGCTAAATAAACACCTGTTCTATTTAGGTGCGACTGACAGCCCCATTCGCAGAGGATGCATGAGGGAACTGGAAACACCATCTCACGTCATGCTATATTGCACGGAGGTGGCAAAACATCGGGCGAATATCCTTGGCTCACCGAGGACATTGCAAGAAGCCTTTGGTGCTCCGTCTGGGGTCCTTGGCTTCTGAAAGGAGCTTGGCTGGCTGGAGTAACCAGTCCGCTTTCACCCTCACGCACAATGGTCGCCAAAATGCGACTAAGTGCGGAAAACAGCCCGCCAACAAAGAAGAAGAAGAAGAGTACCGAATCGTTACTCGTGAACGTTACATATTCATATTTCAGTTTGCTGATCGTGCGTTTACTGCGTGCGTCAACTTAAACCTTCCTCACGAAATTTACTATTCTTAGCATTAAAATTCTTAGCATTCTTAGCGAAATTTACTATTCTTAGGAAAATATTAGATAGATCCATATTAAACTTATCTAGAGAAAAGTTTAAATTAAGTGTACGAAATATATATATACGTAGAGCATATTGCACAATTGAAGATTATTTGAATGACAAAAATGGTTGGATTTTAAAATCCTTTCAGCTTCAAACAAGACTGCAGTCAAATAATGTAAATTAAAAATGTTTAAAAGATTGACCGCCGAGTTTGTGGCTAGTTCCCAGCCTAAGCTACATTCCGAACCAGTTGTAGCTTCATTAAACCTAATAGATACTTGACGGTTCAAAAGTGCTTGTAAAAAGCTTACTTGAATAAAGATTATTTTGATTTGATTTGATATCGATTACAAATCTACCCGCCGTGTGGTATCCGGATGAGTAGAATAGACCACCCTCATTTCTTACCGGGAGGTCGTAGAATACGACTAAGGTAAGTTGACGTCAGGCAGGCGGCCGGTCGTAAAATACGCAGCCAAATCATGTGACAACATGTTACAAACATGTTGACCGTTAGAGTGGGATAAGGGCAGGAGTATGATGATCGAATACAAATCTACGTACCCAGATTCAGTATGTTGGTCGCTCGCAAAATGAGGTATATAGTTTTCATCGCGCTGCGCGATCTTTCTTTTTCTTGTACTCTTAACGTTCTGTGATATTTCAGCTGGTTTTGATTTTATTCCTTCATACAATCCATCAACCTAGAAAAGACAAAAATAAATTAAAAATTACGAGTAAGATCGACATAAATCTGAGGAAGAAGAAGAAGAAAAAGAATACTCTTTATTGTACACACAAAAAAATAAAAATTACGGATATTAACACACAAAGACAGGTACAATAAGGCGGCCTTATCGCTAACTAGCGATTTCTTCCAGGCAACCTTATTCGTTATGGAGCTGTTGATAAGAAAGCAGGTAGGATAGTGCACCTCAGAGTACATAAAGATAATTATAAAATTAAACAATATTTATTACTCTAAATATAATAAACTTACATCAAGTACACACGAATATGTAAACAAATACTTATATAATATATAAATAAATGCATATATTATATAAATATATATAAAATATAATATAACAAATAAAAGGTACATAATAACATACAAATAAACGTCGTTATCATTCATAGTGCGAGATAATATTTTTTCAACAATCGCTTAAAAATGTTCAGCGATTTTGCCTGTCTAATGGTAATCTGCACACCTTTTGGGATTCTTGGGATATTTCTAATCTCTCAATTAAAAGAAAATTAATGTGTCTAAATTCAAATCCAGCAAGAGGTAAATTTAATCTTGTAAAGTTTAATGAAAATTGGAGCATATTTTTAACTGTCAAGACAAGTCGAAATTAGACTGAGGTCTGCCAACGCATGGCCGGACAACTAGTAATACATAAATTTGATGTATTACTAGTGATTGTTGATTTATGATTAAATAAAATTAACCGTCAATGGCAGTTTTGTTTCGAGGGGAAGTCGAAACCAGACATAGACACAGAGAGAACTTGCTGTGTCTCAGTTTGTGTGTGTATTAATAAATATAAAACGATCTATTGGCGAAAATATCGACTAGATATGACAATTACCTGCTGACTTTTGTTGTCCCTTGTTTTCTGTACCATTTTCCCGTGCACGCGTCGTTTCGCTTTCATCGCCAAATACATCGGAGAATCGTTTTTTCCGACAAGCTCCAGGATTGTCTAGAATAAATAATTAAATATATGGGACACTTATACACAGAATCATCCGTCTCCATCCGTTGACGGACAACTGGTAGGTATAAAGTAAGTAAAGTAAAGTAACAGCCTGTTACTATGCCCACTGCTGGGCTAAGGCCTCTTCTCTCCGTTTTTGGAGAGAAGGATTAGAGCTAAGACCTACCACGCTGCTCCAATGCGGATTGGTAGGTTACACATATCCCTAGAATTATCTAGAGATATGCAGGTTTCCTCACGATGTTTTCCTTCACCGAAAAGCGTGTGATAAATTGCAATTATCAATTAGACACATAAGTTTTAATAGAAAAACTCATTGGTGCCTGCCCGGGGTTTGAACCTATGTCGTCTCTAAAGAGTCGTACGGTCTCACTGGTAGGTATACTACATATATAATTTGAAATACATACTTATATACAAATATACACACAGGCTCGAAGAGCTAACAAATTGTTTATATAAAATGTTGGCTCTCGGCGGGAATCGAATCCGCGATCCGCGGAGCTGAAGGTAGGGTCACTACCCACTGAATCAACGGGCCAGTCATTATTGATAATATATGGTTGTTAACACATTGTATGCACATTATATGAATATATGTACATTCTGCAGCGAAGCGGGCGTTTTGCGAGTATATTTGTTTCGTTACCCACATTATTTATTATTTGTGTACCCACGAACTAAACCTGTCGTAACACTAGCCCGTACTATTTTACGCCACCCGCGCTCAAGAGTTTCGATCGTTAGAAAACGTACGTACGTGGCCCGCGTTCAAGTATCAATCGTCAGAAAACGTACTGGTACGTGTCCCGCTTACAATGTGTTAATAAACATAGAAAAAAATGAAAATGAGTCAAAAATATATTACATGTTCTAACATGCCAAACTAATTAGTCTTATTCAATAATCGATAAGTTACACAAGAAAAATATAAGAAAAAAACTTTAAAATAATTACTCCTTTTGGTCTAAAATTCTTTATCTGATCTACTAGTTCCACCGCCTGCAACTGTGTTTCATCAACTAAAAACGGATGAGGCATGGTGGGCGTGAGCGTCATTTTCGCCTTCCGGTTAGCTTCCGCAGAAGCCGCCTCGCGCCACCTCACGTACTGCTGCCAGCCACGGTCACACACTCTAACAGCGTCTCCCTACAATATTCAAATATAAAAAAACAGGTAAAATCTCTAAATATAGTAAGTACAGTGTTGAATATTTTTTCTAAATTGGTTGTACGTTTTTAATTGGAAGCAATTAAGTTTTAAAAAAATGACGTAAATAAAGTAATAATTAATTTCCTTGATTGTATGGTTTTGAATTGAATTTAATGGTTAGCCACTTTTTTTTTTATATACAAGTTATATCTATCTTAAATTACTTACACGCTACTACTAAACAAATCATGCCCACGTGGAATGGTCCCAAGAATGCTGTCAGCGTTTCCGCGTTGAATCGCTAAGCTGATTCTTTGTGCGAAAAAGGAGCCAGCCCTCTTGTCACCCGAAGAGGCGATCAACCGAGGTGTTAAAACGGATAAAATTTTTTTTGCACTTTGGCTCCATGGTCTCAACTGCAAACGGCACAAATATATAACTCTCAACGAGAGATGCATACTTTCGCCGCTTGCCGGATTCGGCCGCCGCAGCTCCAGGTCTGGACGCCGTTTCCCTGATATGGGACGAGGCTAACGTATCAACGCATGTTGCGTCCCACATTAGGGCCCGGCCCCGTTCCCAAGGAACCAGCGACAGACCATCTGGTCTCTTGCCATCATCCCGACATATCCCAGAAGGCTCGAGAAGAGGAATGTCGATGGTGGCAAGAGCTCTTTTGATGGTGTCATTAAGAGAACCATGGCGGAAAAGCCTACCAGAGCTCCTATGGCATGAAAGCCATAAATTATTATTCTTCTTTCATTATCCCTAAGGAGTTGCTCCTTTTATTGATATATGAAACACGGTCATCTGTACCCAACACGGTACAAACGGGTGTGTTGCATCTGCACATACTATTAACCCATATAAAATTTTTTTTTTATTACTTACATACATAAATATAAACAAACACTCGAAAAGCATTACCCTCTAGCTAATACATATAGGAAAAATACGTAATTTCTCGATCTATTTATTAAACTGGTCCGTTGGCGCTGTGGGTAGTGACCCTGCCTTCAGCCCCGCGGGTCGCGGGTTCGATTCCAACATTTTCTATAAACAAATTATTGGTTCTTCGAGCCTGGGTGTGTATTTGTATTTAAGTATGTATTTAAACTTATACATGTTGTATATCTACCAGTTGTCCGTCACCCATAACACAAGTATTAAGTTACTTACTTTGGGGACTGACTACCGTGTGTAAATGTCCCATATATTTTATTTAAAAAAAAAAAACGTACAGGGGATGTAATTACATCCCACTGCCGACACTCATGGAGATTCAAAGAACCACTTACGATTTCAGAGTAATTCTTTTCCCATGTCATGACATCCTGGTGCCTCAACTCAAGGGCGGCTGTTGGCATCGATCCCCAGACACCGCTCGGACAATCGTTACTATACTGGCCAACCTGTACACATATCATCATCATCCTCCTGCCCTTATACCACTCTACGTGGAGTCTACACACGTTCACTATCACAAACTCAACCAATCGTTTCGCCCCGCAACCGAAGCATCATCAGGTGATAGACTTCACGCTAAGCAGGCTTTGCGGTTCATATATATTTTCTACTCACTTAATCGCGCAAATAAATCGCAGTATTATTTTTGTATAATATTGCCGTGTGGTATCCGGCTGGATAGAATAGACCACCCTCCTTTCTTACCGAGGTGTCGTAAGAGGCGACTAAGTTTAGTGGCGTGTGGTATCCGGCTGCGTAGAATAGACCATCTTCATTTCTTACCGAGGTTTCGTAAAAGGCGACTAAGGTAAGTTGACGTCAGGCAGGCAGGCGGTCGGTAGTAAAATACGTAGCTAAATCATATGACATGTTTGTAACATGTTGTGTCGACCCTACTTAGAGTGGGATAAGGGAAGGAGGATGATGATTATTTTTGTATAATAATATTTCATTATTATTATACAAAGTTATTATAATTTAAGTATGAAACACTAAACAAGCTTGTGTGCTCGTTCTCAGTTACATTACCGCTTAATAATTTTAATCAAACGATGCATATTTTAATAAAAAAAATTTTTTTGCTATGAAAGGCATGTATTTGATACACATCAATGGTGAGTTAGCTATAAAAATCTACTATTAAAGTGTTCGTTCTCAGTTACATTACCGAAGCATATTTTAATAAAATATGCGTCCTTATTTTAGATAGTCTTTTGATGTGAAAGGCATTGATACACATCGATAGCTGTGAGTCAGTTATTATCAATATTAATTTGTTCAAAAAAATGCTAAGATCCTTAATTTTGGAAAAGTAATATCAAAAATATAAATTATCAACGCTTGTATGTATATTTTAAGTTAATGTTTGTTTTTTTTTTAATACATACATACATATATTAGTAAATAAGATTATTTAAGGTCTTAAGAATAAGCGGTGCATGCGTGTACGTAAATGTAATGTTTAATTTTAATTCTCATTTAAGTGGACTGTAGTTCTTTTGAGAAAATAAATTATCTTTAACCCAGTTATAATCTTCTATAAAAGGAATTATAGCGTAACGATACATCTACGCCGCCGAAAACTGACTGAATTTTCTATTTGATCTCACCTCAGATGGCATTTTAAGTTCGGCGCTGAGAAATAGCTGTAGGTCGAGCAGATGAGCGACGTCTTCCGCAGCCACCAGAGAAAAGGCTCGCCCGGACCGACCCGCGCGTGCGCTTCGCCCTATTTTATGATGATATCTTGTAAAGTACCGATTATGATGATATCATGTTACAAGCAATATAACAGAACTAACTACTTTGCTATAATCCGCACGGGTTAAGTGAATGCATGCAAAGCCAATGTGTATGAAGCAGGCAAAATCTACGCACCTTATACATGCAGGACAAGCCACCATATGCACCCCAAGGCGCAATTCACCAGCAACAACTCACACAAAAGCAGCACACACACCCACCACCACAATTTCGATCGAAATGATACAAAAATCGTAATGATTACGATTTTTGTCGTGGAGCCTATCCTCCTGATGATGCTTCGGTTTCGGGGCGAAACGATCGTTGAGATTGTGGTGGTGGGTGTGTGTGCTGCTTTTGTGTGCGTTGTTGCTGGTGAATTGCGCCTTGGGGTGCATGTGGTGGCTTGTCCTGCATGTATAAGGTGCGTAGATTTTGCCTGCTTCATACACATTGGCTTTGCATGCATTCACTTAACCCGTGCGGATTATAGCAAAGTAGTTAGTTCTGTTATATTGCTTGTAATATGGAATTCCGCAAAGTAACGCCTGCTTCTATAAATCATGATATCATGTTTTAAGTTGTAAGTATATTTACAAAATAATTACATGTTCCAATGGGGGGTAAGCTTGGACACTACTTTTTCCCATTGCCAATTCACCCGACAAATCTTCGATCCTGTGGCGACCGACAAATGGCCATATTACAGTTTTTATACTTTATTTCATATGATAAGTTACAATTCCAATATGGCCAATGCGATCACCACCTCGCATATATACATATACACACAAACAAGTAGTAGCATTATCAGTTGAATTGAAAATATAATTTTGATAAATTTAATAAAGAATTCTCTCTTCATCAATACTATCTATATTAATATTATAAAGAGGAAAGATTTGTATGTTTGTTTGTATGTGTGTATGTTTGTAACGTTTTCACGCAAAAATGACTGGACTGATTTCAAAAATTCTTTTACCATTGGAAAGGTGCTTTTTCACTGAGCAACATAGGCTATATAACATTTTCAAAAAAAATAGGGATCCGTAACAAAATTTTTATAAGGTGTGAAAAATTAAGTCGTTAGAAACTTTCATTATGTGCGCTGCGGAGACTATTGATGATAGAACAAAAAAATGTTCTACAGTATTATAGAACGTATTAATATCCACAAAAAAGTCCGCGATACCATATCTCTAACTATTATAGTTATGCCAATATAACTACTTTTTTACATTGTAAAAGTTGGTAATTGTCGACAATAATCAAACCATTTTATTTATATCTCTGTATCCCACTAAATTATATTTTATTAAAAACTGTTTCAATACCTGTAAAATACTTTTTAAATTATTAAAATCCGACATCCCAATCAAAAGATATTACGAATTTAAGAATGTAATTCGAAAGGAAATAATGCCATAACAAATTCATTGTAGCGACCGTTATAGCAGGGCCTGCATATAAATAATCTATAAAATAAATCTATAGTCCGACTTCGTAGACTTTTCACTATCACGAGATCGGTATTGACGCGGGTGAAACCGCGGCGCATTGCTAGTCATAAGTAACTTTGCTTATTTTTATCATATAACAACTTAAGTCAAATTTACAAAATTAATCAATTATTTATAAAAAAAATTAGTGAGTACATGAATCAAGAAAATGAACTATATACAAGTTGCTAAAAGAAAAGTTAATAGTATTAATTTAATTAGAAAATCTAGTTTTTATCTATGACAATTTTGGTAAACTTGAATTGATGCTTAAGTAAGTTGTTACCAATATATTCATACTCACCTACTCTGTGCACAAATAATTTCGGTTTGGCCGGAAAGTTATAATTGATAACTGTATTTAGAGACGGCAGGTCCAATCCTCTGGCTGCAACATCAGTGACTAATAGTACTGAGCACTTTTTATTTGTGAACTTTCCAAGTGCTATTTTACGAGCAGAAGCATCTAAGCCTGAATAAGCATATGTTGATGATATGCCAGCTTGTTGTAAAATCTACAAAGAATGATTAACAAATCAATTGTTCAAACTTTGTATTATTTTCCTAGATTTCAGTCCCAGACAATTATTTTAGCTAAAAAGTGTAAGAGCAAAAATAATAATTATTTGAATTAAACAAAAAAGATAATGAACCCCATAGAATAAACTAAAAATTAACAATTTATAGAATTAGGTGTTACTTTGCGGAGATTCATAATACAAAAGTAATAATAAAGTTATTTTGCTATAATCCGCAATACAGTAAATAGAAAATATATATAGTGCTAAATGTATATCACAAACTATCACAAATTCAACAATCGTTTCGCCCCGCAACCGAAGCATCATCAGGAGATAGACTCCACGACAAAATCGCAAAGTGAAGCGTTATCCAAACAAGCGTTGTTAAATAGTACTTGGTTCATCCCCACCCTTTATTTACCTCGGAACACGTGCAACAAGCTTGAACTAGAGACATTTATCTGCTCGTTAATGAGGGTGCCATTGTTATGCTTAATGATTTCTAATTGTTCCAAAATATTTATCGTGAGGAGACCTGCATATTTCTTCTATGTGTAACCTACCGCATCTGCATTGGGGCGACGTATTAAGTTTTACCGCCAACCCTTCCCTTCAAAAAGAGACGAGGCCTATGCCGAGCAGTGAGACAGCAACAGCCCGTCCCTTATGAATTTGTCCATACAAAAAGAACTTACAAGTCTATAAGATTTTTTTTACGGGGCGGTATAAAGGTTCAAATATAGTGATCAGACTGACCACTCTGACAATGTCCTCAAAATAATTTAGATATCGTAATAACGCCTCGTAGCACGGGCGTGAAAAATACGTCGCTTTATAACTCTGCAATAGGAGTAATAAGAAGTTTCTTATGGTATATTAGGCTTAACGCCCTACGCTTAAGGCGCTGAACAGAGCCAAATATGCTGACTTTAAACACGTTTTTAACAAAAGCTATAGGGATGACGATTTAGTGTGAGTGGACTATCTGTATGAAAATACAGATAGTCCACTATTTATAGCAAAATAATTTTATTATTACTTTTGTTTAAAAATTAACGACTAATGGCATAATATAGGCTATATATGACAACATAAACTGTTATTTACACTATGCTACCAGACAAGAGAAATTTCAACACTTATATTGATTTCTTTAATTACTGTATTTCTTTAAAAAAGAAATCATATGTTACAGTAAACACCACAATAAACTTTCAGAAAAAAAATATTTTAAACATTGACATACCAAATGTAAATACTCCACATGATGCTTGGTTGCAGCAAAAACTACTGCTTGAGTATTAGGTGTTAACACTCTGTCCAAAAGTAGTAACAAGGCAGCTGTCTTCAACTCTGCTCTTACATATATCCAACCAAGCCACAATGTTGATGGTAACTTCCAATCCACATCCAGCCTAATCAAAACAGGATCACTTAGACCTGCCCGAGCAAACTCCACTAGCATCTTAGGAAGTGTTGCAGAAAAAAGCAGAGTTTGACGGTTAGATGGTAAGCGTGCGACAATTTCTCTAAGTTGCTCCCCGAAACCAAGTTCAAATAATCTATCTGCTTCATCAAATACTACAACCTCTGTGGAAAAAGAAACTACAACATTATTTAACAGAAACAGTTAAAGTTAACTCTTATTAAATAATTTATAGAATGAAGCATTGGTAGAGGAAACTTAAATACCTTACATACATTTGTATGTTTTTAATTATTGAGTACTCAGGTTATATTAATCCATAAGCATATAAATATGTATTATCAATTCAGTTCAAAATGATTATTATTCAAAAGTTTATAAATCATACTTATATTATCCAGCTTGAGATTCATCTCAATGCAAATATGTAAAAAACGTCCTGGTGTAGCAACCACTATGTCAGGAATAGACCCAGTCATAACTCCAAATTGTTGCTCAATGGATTCACCACCTAGGATTGCAGCTGAACTAAGTCCAGTAAACTTCCCTAATTCCCGCACAAACCTTAATGTCTGAAATTATATTTGGGTATATAATAGTTTTTAAATTATTCTTTAGAATTAGACATTACATGCTTTATTTTCATTGCTTTGCCTTGAAACTACCCTGTGTTGACTTTATCAGATAAGTCTAAAGAGCAAATATTATTTAGTACATAAATATTAAAATTTATTATAATTAATAATACAAAATGTTAAGTAAGTAATTAAGATTTAAGTCTTAATATATCAAGTAAAATCAGAATAAATATTAAATCAAAGTAATGTGTGGGGCATACCTGTAATGCTAATTCTCGTGTAGGTGAAAGTATGAGAGATCTCAAGTTCTTCCCTTGAGGAGATTTATTTACAGGCGATACAAGTTTTTCAAGGATGGGCAAAACAAAACAAGCTGTTTTACCAGATCCAGTACGTGCCATAGCAACAACATCTTTATTGCTTAATGCGACAGGTATTGTCTGTAATTATAATTTATACTTATATATACACAAAGTATAATATTATATACAATTACTATATTAACAGAATCATGTCAATTTATAATTAATTATTTTATTTAATAATATTAAGATTATTTAACATAAATTAAGCAACCATTAATTAACTTTGGTATTTGAAATAAACTGATGTAACATATTAAAAGTAATAAAAGCATTTAAACTTTAAAGTAACAGTTTAAGTCACATTACGCAATTTTTTTTTTTTGTATTATTATAAAAAGCTAATAAGCTAAAAGATGGTTACAGAATGTTGCTACTGCATTGTTTGATGCAACAAAGATGCCACAGTAGGAAATCACATTGAAATTTCTTTATCATGAGCATAAACTTAGTGATGGCAGAGTTACAGAACTGGAATGCAGTTCAGTGTATATATTTTGGCATTGGGACTTATTAAGAAAATATTACTTACTTTACGTTGTATTGGTGTTGGTTGTTTATAACCCCTCTTGGCTATTCCTTTAAGAACAGGAAAACTTAAGCCCATTGATTGAAATCCTCCAGAACTCTTTTTTATTTTTTTTTTAACTGAAATATTACTTCCTATATCATCTTGGTGATCTGGAGCTTCAAAACCCGGAAGCTCATCCTTAATTCCTTTATTAGAATCCATTATTTTATTTTAATATAAAATTTTTCATGTATACAGTTACATAATTTCTATATAAAAAAATTAAGATAATAAAAATATAGTATACAATTATTTTGAGTCTTTGAAATGCAAATCAGAGTAACATAATAAAACTCAAAAAACGTGAAATCTTGCTTCACCGTCACATAAAAACACGTGCCAAATTTTGTTTTGACTTTTGACTTTGTGTTTTTTGCTTTTGTTTAATCTATGTAGTAATAGGCAAAGGTTGAGGTTAAGCAGCATATAGATAAAAATATTTGAATTTCACGTTGATTCATTTAGATCAATAATACAAGTAAATAAGATTTCTAAAAATGAATCGTTACAATATTCCATAATGAGGATATAAGATATTTTTTTTTTGCGAAACGGAACGTGATACGGAAACTTCTCGAATGAACACGTTTTTGCGATCGACTTTTGCATACTAGCATAAAATAAAGAGTAAAATTTTCTGTCTTTGCTGTAGAAACGTCATTTGATTAATTGACTTTCGTGAATTGAGCTGGTGCATTTACTTGTGTCTTAAGAAACCAAAATAGGAGTTTCTGGAATTTATCACATTATATTCATAGTTAATTGTGGTACAATAAAATAAGGTAAGAAATAATGATCGATATTTCTAGCGAACATTCATTGTAATTTATAAACCACTTAATTACTAATTAGTGCTAAAAATGTTATAATATATGATTTATTAATTTAATTTTCGTCAGGTTATATTTTGTCCTTACAATTGTTCGTATTATGTATGTATGTGTATTATATCAAACAATACTAAGATTCTAGAAATTAATGGCAGTCTCATTGGCGTGGTGGCATTGTTTAGCAATGCTACTTCCGTGAAATATCTTTTAAAACTTGTATAAATATTGAAAGTAAAGAATTAAATAGTTTTTTATCCTACTCGCTGTGTAATATATATCTCTACACTTAATGATCTATAACAATATATTAATAAATAGTAGAATATAAATTTTTTAAACATGTTTAATGTTTTGAGTAACTTTTGGATGGTTAATTAATTAAATAGGTAACGAGAAATTCCTTATAATTTTATGCTCACCTTTTGGTTAATAAGTCAAATATATTCTTTGTAATATATAATCAGTGTATCTTTGTATATCACTGTGTATCTTTGAAAAAGTCATGGATTTTAAACTTTATGAAATTTGTTGATTTGATTTGATTTTCCATATTCACATTGAAGAAGAAAGTAATTATTCTTTCTCAATTATACACATCAGTTAGGCATAGACATTTTTTGGAATCCTAGAGATGTTTGGGGTTATTTTTCTTCATCACCTATCTATGTATGTATTACTTAATAATCTGTAGAGTTTATATATGACATTATTCGTTTTAATTATAATTAAATATGCTAATATTTCACTATGAAATTATTTTTAGTTCTTTGATTGTGAAATATTAGCAATAAATGATACTGATAAGATATGTTAAGTAAAAAACAATTGTGAATATCATTAATGTAATCAGGAACGAAGATGGTTAAAGAAACTACATATTATGACATTCTGGGTGTCAAACCCAACTGTACAACAGATGAACTAAAGAAAGCTTATAGAAAACTAGCTCTAAAATACCACCCTGATAAGAATCCCAATGAGGGTGAGAGGTTCAAACAAATCTCACAAGCATATGAAGTGCTTTCAAATCCAGACAAGAGAAGAATTTATGATCAAGGTAAGTTCACTTTTTTTATTAAGAAGAATATTTCTTCTGTTGATCAAATTATTAAAAAACTGTTTAATTACATAGAACAGTTTGTTCTAACAAATTTGTCATGCATGCATTAATTATAACCTAATATCAATGTAGAATACCTATTTCAGTCCTTATTTAGTTCAGTTCTTCTTGTTGTACAGGTGGTGAACAGGCTTTGAAAGAGGGTGGAGCTGGTGGAAGTGGTTTCTCATCACCAATGGACTTGTTTGATATGTTCTTTGGTGGTGGCTTTAGTGGAGGTAGACGTAGAGGACGTGAGCGAAAGGGAAAGGATGTCATTCACCAGTTGTCAGTCACTCTTGAGGAGTTGTACAAGGGTGCAGTGAGGAAGCTGGCACTGCAGAAAAATGTAATATGTGAAAAGTGTGAAGGAAGAGGTGGGAAAAAGGTTAGTGTAAATTATATTATTTTAGAAAATAATAATACTGTAGCTATAAAAATAGATTTCTATTAACAAACTTATAAAATATTTAGGTTATTTAAGTTAGGTTCTGGGACTGCAAAAATAGTAATCAGTGCTATACCACTGAACAAATATTAATATACATCATCAAATTCAAATTAAGAGTTTTTTTTTTATCATTTGAATTATAAATCCTTCAAATTTGAATTATAAATTCTTCACCAAACTGTGTTTGTTTTTCATTTTATTTTATTTTGATATAATATATAAACTGTTTTAATATAACTAGGTGGATTTTCAGAATTGTAAATAAACCATTAAAAATCATTTGTTTTTTGCTATGTATGGTCTACCTGCAGTGCATTTCATGTAACACCTAACACATTAATATTTGTGATATTTCTAAAATTTTTGATAATTTTTGATATGAAGTATACATAATATAATAGGTAGAATTTGGAGCTAAATCATATTTTCAACTAATATACATTAGTTATGAATTAACATACTTTAATATAATAATAATCAAAAACAATTAATCATGTTTTATTTAATAATACACTGATTAATTTTGTAACTTATAGTTTATTGAGCATATTTTATTTTGTTTTCAATATTTATCATTTTATAGGGTGCAGTGCAAGTTTGTCCAACTTGCAGAGGCACAGGCATGCAAGTTCAGATACAGCAGCTTGCCCCTGGCATGATCCAACAGATTCAGACTGTGTGCACAGAGTGCAGAGGCCAGCGGGAAATCATTGACCCTAAGGATCGCTGCAAAGTTTGCCAAGTATGTACATCTTTAAGAATATTTTATTATAAGGGTGTAAGATTTTATGATCTTAGAACACATGTTTATGCACCCTTGCAGCTGAATGTATATTTAACTGCTGATTATAAAGAAAAAAGAAGAAGCCTTACTGAACTATGAGAAGGCTAATTCTTAAAAGCATTTAGTACTTACTTTTAAACATGAGGGTGTGTCACAATCTTAAAAGTACCTTTGAAAAAAATTCTTATTAACTTATGATTGCTGATAGGCATATTGGTTTTTTAATTTGTGTGTTTTGTGCACCTATATAGTAAGAGCCAGGTAGAACTAATTCAAATAAGATGTTTTGTGGCTAATTGAAATAAAGCATAGAGTGGCTCCTATAAAATTCATGAGTGTTAAAAAGATTTATAACTTGGAGGAGCAAGAGAACATAGGCTTACTTAATAGTGTATAGTGTGATGTCATGAGGATTACAATGTATCTAACTCAATTAAAACTGATTTTGAGTTAGGTCACTTAAATTCTAAGTGTATTATATGTATGTGAAATTACTAAGTCGAATAGTCTCGGTTTTTTTTTCCTTGAGTTGCTATATAAAACTTCATTTCAGGGCAGAAAGACTGTCAGAGATCGCAAGATTCTTGAAGTTCATGTAGATAAAGGTATGACAGATGGACAGAAAATTGTATTCAGTGGAGAAGGTGATCAGGAACCTGAGATGGAGCCTGGCGATCTTATTATTGTTTTAGACGAGAAGGAGCATGACGTAAATAACTTGTTTTTTTTAATTATATATATTTATAGTATTTAAAAATAATTGTTGATTCTAAAAATTTTAATTAAAAAAAAATACGCACAATCAATAGATTCTTAGATGATAAATTTAAGTTCAATTTAAGGACATTTAAAAACACATATATAATTTATTATGTTGTAAATTTGTACTAAATTATTCTTGTAACATGACAACAACTTGAACAGGAAAATATAAGTATTACCCAAAATGACTACAAAAAGAACATGCTTTTTTATCTTGTTGACAAAAAAAGCTTAATAAATAATGTTTACATATATTTATCTTTTTTATTTCTTATCTTTTTAACAACTATTAATCAAATATGCTTTTTTATTATTTAGAAAAAGTTTTCTTATATTTTTCTTAACAAGGAATTTTAACTTTCAGGTTTTTAAAAGATCTGGCAATGATCTTATTATTAGGATTAATGTGGAACTTGTTGAGTCACTGTGTGGCTTCCAGAAAGTGATTAGAACTCTTGATGATAGAGACATTGTGATAACAGTACTTCCTGGAGAAGTCACTAAGCATGGTGAAGTGAAATGTGTCTTGAATGAAGGTATTTATAACATAATCATGTTTAACCTTATTCAGCAGAAATATTAATTTCCATATGATATTTTTAAAGTTGAACTTTTGGTTTGAAATAGCTGTGAATAATTAACAAAATTAATGTGTTTATGTAAATTTTTAGGTATGCCAATGTACAAAAATCCATTTGAGAAGGGACTACTTATAATGCAATTCTTAGTTAATTTTCCTAATCGTATTCCACCTGAAGTCATTCCTGCGTTGGAGAATTGTCTACCACCTCGACCTATGGTAAGACAAATGTTTCAGATATTTTTTCTTATTTTTCTTAATAATTATGACATATGACCATACTTTCACATTTCATTTTGAAATGGCTTGAAATCTATCAAATGATCAGAATTAAAAATATATATTTTTTAATACATATCTAGCCTTACTAATATAAAAATGCGAAAGTTAATATGGCCCTCTGGATCAATAGTGATGAAATATAGTATGGTTAAAGTTCATGCACCAGAGTAACATATAAAAGATTAAAAAAAAACCCTTTAAGAACAAGGGAAAAAACGCATTACATTATTTTGGGTACTTCAAACTATGGGCGTAGCGAGGTACGGGCAAGAGGAGAACACACTGAAAACTGTAACACTGGGAAATTGACAACACGACAATAGTGATATAAAACTGATAACTCTTTGAAGGGCTTGACAAATTATAAGGCCTATAATGTACATCACCTACATTACTAATCTAAGCTATTTATATTTTACTATGATTAAAAAAAATATAGTCTAGGATTTCTGCCACTTCTTATATAGAATTTTGGATACACCTTTGCTTCAAACCCTGAAGTTGGGGTGAACGAAGTGGGAGTACCAATTGTGAGAATTATATTGTGAAGGGAGCAACCGAGTTACTTGCAGACTCTGTGTTCTCTGGGTTGTTTTTGTAGAAACACAATGCCGATTTAAAATCACTTGTATACTTGTTTAATTGGATTTTAGTTCAAATTCATCATTCTCAGGTGGAAATCCCAGAGCTGGCTGAAGAGTGCCAGCTGATGGAATTGGATCCGGAGCAGGAGTCGCGGCGGCGGCGAGGGCACGCGGCGAATGCCTACGACGAGGACGACGAGCACCCCGGCGTGAACCGCGTGCAGTGCGCCACCGGCTAAAATCACACCACTGCAGCCCCTCCCACTACCTGCTGAGGTGCTGAGGTTAAGCCCCCCCCCCAGCTAGTATACACCCCACTCTGAGCAGGAACATTTGTTTAGATCTTTTATGTCTGTTGTATAGTCACATTGAATACCTGTCGATGCTTGTATACCAAAATATACTCGTACTAAAAAATTTAATATACCATAATGATACAGTTCTTTAAATTAGTAATTAAAGAAACCTTTCTTGTATTGATTGTAGAGTACTATCCACACCCTACATATTATTTATTACATGCAAGATTGTTTAACAAAGGTTTTATTCCATAGACAAGCACCTTACACTGCATAGATACAGCATAAATACTTTGACACTCGTTCTCCTACATTATGAACTCTTATCTCTGGATCTAAAATATTGTTATCGTTGTCTTCCTTGTACTTAAGCTGAATTACATAAATTCTGCTGAAGTACAAGTACTACTTTATTAAAATAAATTGACTTGATTAACATATTATTAGGTTATTGAATATTATTAATCCTGACCAGTATAGAGACTTGTTAGATTTAAACCGCGATTCATGGATTATGTACACTAATAGTTGTACATAATGTAAAATCTTTTCAATTATATGTTTCAGAAAAAATCCATGTATCTCTAAATTTTCATTGACTTGAGAATTTAGTATTATTTTTATTAATTTTTTTGACCAATTTAATTTATTCTCATTGAATTTTGTTTTTGTAGTTAACCGATAGAATAGAATTTGCCTCCATTGACCATAAACCCAGTGTAGTAGTAAAATTTGAAACTGGCATCTTAACATTATAAAACAGCTTGCTTAATAGGTACTACCAAGTATATTTTTTCTCGAATCTATAGCAAGAAGTACAACGTGGAGCGTTTAACAAATTATTGTTGACAATTTAGGATAGTATTACATACAGTAAATGCAGGCAAGTGCAGTAAAGAAAATGAAACTTAAAAACGATAAAACCAATCATACTATTATTAGAATAATTCGTCATGTACATAAACTTTTACATCAAACCCATGGAATTTTAAATAAAACCTAGAAGTAAGAAGGAGTAAGTATCATAATAATTACTAAATGTATTTTTTATGAAACTTATTCCTTTATTCCAAGGTGTATGAGGGCAGAAATAATTGATCTATTAATATGTGATCCTATTTGTTAACTTCGATCATTGTGATAATTTAATTTTTTCATGCTTAGTTACAGTGGCGTAATTTTATATTTCGAGAACATTTGAATGTCAAAGTCCTATAAACGCTCGATGTGTTGAAATGTATTGTCATTTATTCATTGTGTAAATCAGCCTAGTATTGTAACCTGTTTAAACTGAAATATGTTATACATCATCATACATAACGCATTTTACTCAGTTTCTTAGATCTTCACAAATAGTTAAAATGGGTTTTTTAAAGCATCAAATTGTTGAAATACTGAAAAAGCGAATATTTTTATTAGATTTGACCTGGATGGAGTTTCAATTAAGATTTATTCAATTGCTAATACAGTTAAAATAGTGAACTCTACAGGTAACAGTAAATTGTGGGTAGTACCACGATTATCCTTTCTCCAAACTGTTCGCTCTATGTAGAAAATGTCAATGTAATATTCGCGCCACTACTCTACATATTATATAGTGAGTAAACCTAGGGTACATTATTTAGAAATTAATATTACTTCCCCTGTCATTAATACTTAATATGTAGTCCATGCAAAAGCCAGTGTATTTGATTAGAATTTCTCAGATTTTCTCAAAGGGAAAATAACTATCGATCTATTCTTAGTGTTCAATGCTCATAGCTAATAGTGTTTGTCTTCAGTTCGATAACTACGTTTATATATCTTTTGTATACATTAGTTTACTGCTTTAGTAGTATATATGATATAATCGCAGTATTATTATATGTTCATACATCTATATCATAAACACCAGCAGGTGGAGATTGAAGTGACGTCACAACCCAGACTTGTTACTTTTAAGCCTATTTTGTGACTTAATATAAAATATTTATTGAAATTTTGTCGACAGTAACGCACGTATTTATAGTATTTGATGTTATAAAAAGCTAAATTTGATTCTACTTTCTTCCTGATCTATCTTATCTAGAGTTGTCACTCCTATAGTTTCTAACTATTTTACAGTAGGCCAGTGCATTATTAAACTTAACTTTATTTTCAATTATTGGTTTCTGTAAAAGCTACAAGAAAATAATTTTTCTAATTGAAAATTTGTCCGTGATAATTGTGTTTAGAAATATTTAAGTTGATTCTGTGATTACACTTAAAGGTAGGGAATTATTGATAACTGTGTGATAGCAATATAAATAACATAGTCTTTGACTAACATAATATTGTATTCCAAACTATTTATTGATAAGGTATGTACCGGCATTATTTATAAGTTGTCGATGAATCCAATGTGTGGGCATGGTGTTAAATGTTTTTTTTATGCAATAACTTCGGTAGTAGCTTAAATTTTGTGGTAATATAAATTGATTAATAAACTATCGTCGCATAAATTTGTTTTTTATTCAATTTTACCCTTTCTTTTTAACCCTTGAACTTTCAACAGCTTTTCATAAATTGCATAGGATATTAAAGATTTGCAGGTTGCCTTTTATTTAGACAGTGGTATCTACGTATATAGGACATATTTATATGCAGTTTGTCAACATGAAATTTCATTATCGTGGGACCCTAACCTTCATCTGGTCTTTAAACTCTCTACCTTACCAGTTTTCTTAAAATGTTCTACTCTCGCTGGGAAATGTCAGTTGGTTTATCTATGAATTACTATTTCCTATTCTGAATTAATTTTGATTTGATCACGTACAATGGAATACTCTTCGTTGTACACATACAAAAAAATGTAGAAATAATCCGATTCTTTTAACTCATTTACGTTCAATGTATCAGTGGCAACAATTTAATCCTGTCCGTTAAAGTTACAATTTGGTCGTTAATAATAACGTAGTTATATACCTGTTCTGTAATTTATACGTTTTTCCATACCTATTCTACTGAAACGCCTTTAAATTTTCCAGAGTTACTACTGTTAAGGATTCACTTTAAGGCAACATAATTTTTATTTATTTGAACTTAATAAAATTTGAACTACGTCACCACCTCTTGGTAGAGAGCCGAGTATGAAGGATTATCTTTAATCATTGTTTTTCATAACTCTTCAGACTAAACCAATGAGTATGCAAACAATTTAAATTTTTATGCATTGTTCTTAAGGATGTTAAGTGCTCATACGAGTAAAACAACGCATCCAACGTCCAATCTAAAATGAAAACAATCTATATTTTATGATAAATTTTTATTAAAAATTTAAAAATAATATAGAGTTAAGGAATAATTTTAATTGATATAATGATATCCAGAAAAGTAATCAAATACTTATATAATTGTAATCAAAATACAATGTAATTATAATTAATTTACATCACAATATAAATTACTACAATTAATGACAATTCATAATTTTTAAATTAAACAATAGATCCTAATATTTATAACCGACTCTAATTTTTAAACCACAAGAAATCGCTGAAGTATCAATATACCAATGGAAAGATATGTATATAAAATATGTATATAATATGTACATATGTATATAAAATACAAAATCTTTTTCTGTTCTTAATATTTATAGTCTCATCTGTAGAGGAGTAGCATGATATCATAAGAAAGTCACATATACTTCTAATCCCCTTAAAATCACAGACGTTAAAAAATCAAACAAAATTTGTCACTAGTTTTTGGAATAATACATTATCAGTATACTACCGAGTACCGAGATATTTCATAAGACAGCGGTGGACGTATCAAATAGCGGAAGCCGTCAGATCTAAAGGCCTACCATGAACTCTTATTGCGACTCAATTGAAGACGTAAACGAAATTGTTTTGCTTTTTCATACCATGACGCCTTAAAGACGCACACTTTAAGTTGTTACCGAATGAGCGTTCGCAATTCATCCTAAGAACATGTGAGTATAAGAGAGTTATCTATAGTTCATATAACGTTATCCTTTTCAAACATTACGACCCCAATGCAATTCACATTTCATGGTGAGAAAAGAAAGCAGTTCGCGGTTGTCGTTTACGTCTTCAATTGAGTCGCAATAAGAGTTCATGGCAGGCCTGCTGTAGCGAGTTTGGTCGGCGTTTCTCGCCAGTGGAAAAAAACAGGCCAGAGATCCACTTAAAATAGAAAAAATTCATAAGACATGGTAAATAAATATATCGCACGCTTATAGTATTAAACTGAACTAATTCAAAATTAGGCTCGAGTTAGATACATTTTAATTCTTATCTCTATGACATCATGCCATGAATTATAACACAGCTAGTGCTTTCTTGCTCTTCCAAATTATAGGTCTCGCTTTAGCACTCACGAGTTTTGTAGGCGCTAGGTTTTATCACAATTTGCTACAAAAAACTTTTTTGGATTCGATCACTTTAATACTAAGCGACACTTGGTATGACGATAAATAGCGTTTTATATTTTTTAATTCCTTATAAGTAAATATGTAGATTTGTATCATCACCTCCTGCCCTTATCCCACTCTAAGTGCGATCGGCACATGTTAGAAACATTTTGTCACATGATTTAGTTGCATATTTTACGACCGTCCGCCTGCCTGACGTCAACTTACCTTAGTCGTATTTTACTACCTCTCGGTAAAAAAGGGGGTGGTCTATTCTGCTTAACCGGATACCACACAGTGGGTCAACTTACCTTAGTCGCTTTTTACGACACCTCGGTAAGAAATTAGGGTGGTCTATTCTACTCAGCCGGATACCACACGGCATAAATATGTTGATTGTATCTTGGTAGTCCATAATGTCTGTATTTAAAATAAGACATATATTCATTCATTCATCAATTAATATAACAAACTTAGAGTGTGCGAACCTATTGAAGGGCTCGCGGATCAATTCCTTACGACACCTAGGAATATTGTATAAAAATTACTACATACATACAACATAATATTTTACGGTGATGATCATAGTAACTAAAAACCCTATATTTCTGAAATACATGTAGCTAACATTGGAAGAGCGTGGTCTGTAGCAACAGTCTTCTTGTATTTCTCAACAGGGAAAAAGCCGAAAAGCGATGTGATAGTAAGAAGCTGTGATGTTTTTTTTTTATTATCTTATATATAAAATTCTCGTATGTTAGTTACCATACATTTGAAACTGCATGATCGGTTTGTCTGTTTGTAATCTATTTATTGCACTAATTGAAATATAAAAATGATAAAAAAACAACATAATTTGCAATGATGGGCTTATTCCGGAATCAGAATCTCTTCAAGCCAATCAGTCTTGAATTAAAAAAAAGTAAATATCAAATAAAAATAATTATTATGAAATATATAATAGATATAATTATATGATAAATGCAATCATATAACAATTATGATAATATAATAAATACAATAAAAAGTATTTATAATAAAATGTAAATATTATTAATCAGCTGAGTATTTTTTTATATTGTGTTTAAATGAAGACATCGTTTTAGATTTACGTAAGGCTACGGGTAGTTTATTCCATAATTTGATAGCCTATGAAGTGAATGAATTAGAAATGTTTGAGAAACAGAACCGGTGTTTATGAAATTTTATATGCATATTCAGTAGGTCTCAGAATCGGCTATCTATAATTTGTTATTGTTCCCTGAGTGATAGGGTCCAACTAACCTAACACCTTTTTTTTTGGTTATTGGTGATTTTATTAATTTTTTTTTATAATGTACACTAGAAATTCCCTAGAATTAATTTATATGGCAAAACTTTTGCCCCGTCAGCTAGTATTAAGTATAAAACCTTAATTTATATAATAAAATACGCAACCATTAAATTGAAATATAATTTTGATTTAATATCACAAAGGTCATTTTGATGTAAAAATATTTATAGGCACAATTAAATTACATCAATTTATATAAAATAATTTCATTCTAATTGCTTCGATTCCACAGTCTTCAGTCGTTCAAGTACTGTCTTACGATGATGGCCGCCTCTGGACACCCGATGTCTTCCAGTAATAGCGCTAACGATTTAGAGGTGATGCAGTCATCGCATTCCTAAGAAAATTTTTTTTTAAAATATAAAGTTTAACTCTAAAGTTAAACACAAAGTATGAAATTACAAATGGTACCTGCGACTAGTGGTACGTTTGCGTTAACTTTATCGTATAATAAAATATGTATTTTCCCTATTCTCATAATATGCTTTCGCATATTAGCTATAGACAGACATACAAACTTGCGCATTTATAAAATTGGTATGAGATAAGATACGATAAGCTGTGATAGCCCAGCGGTGAAACCGTGTGACTCTTTCGAGGGGAACAGGAGTTCAAACCCGGGCAAGCACCAATAAGTTTTCTATTAAAACTCATGTGTCTTATTGATAATTGTAATTTATCACACGCTTTTCGGTGAAGGAAAACATCGTGAGGAAACCTGCATATCTCTAGAGAATTCTGGAGATATGTGTAACCTACCAACCCGTATTGGAGCAGCGTGGTAGGTCTTAGCTCCAACCCTTTTCTCCAGAAACGGAGAGGAAGCCTATTCTCAGCAGTGGGATTGTATCAGGCCGATATAATTTATAATGATATAATTATATTGACTGGACCGTACTATACTGCAAGTTTATGAAAGTGTTAACTACTTGGTTGTGGCGAGCCTACCATATAGCCTTATATATAGAGTTAATTTTTATTATTTTGTCAATATTGCCATGTATAAAAATTACTTGTTGCCGCTGCAAACAGTTATATCTCTATAAGATATTGACATAACTTCGTTGATAGGTTGATGGACGCGACCAAACAAAAATGGTTGTCAGAAATGGAAACGAGAAAAACCTTCCCTCTCGCAGGACAAATTCATTAAGTATTGAGAATGTCAGTTGAAAGTATTCCATAATGTTAGGTTGCTAACTATGGACCTCATAAGAAACCTCAGAGTCACTCAGCGGGCGATCGCCCGAGATATTCTTGGAGTATTTGTACGTGACCAAATCGAAAGAGAAAATCCGTAGAAGAAATCAGTGTAACCTACATAGCTCATCGACTCCTGCTTTGCGCCTAGCAAAAGTACGTTAATCGTTTGTGGGTTTGGGTATAAGATTCTATAATAAAATTCCGAAATCAATTTTGGTCATGCCATTACAGCAGTTTAAAAACACTGTTAAAAAGAGGCTGATACAGAAAGCCTACTATACTGTTGAAGATTACTTAGATGATAAGGATGTGTGGATATAGGTGCACTTCTACCCTGTACAAGACAATAATAAATAAATGTAACTAGTTCTAAGATTTATATTTTAAAAAGAGCAACCGCCGAGTTTCTTGCTGGCTCTTCTCGGCAGTAACAGCTTTCCGAACCAGCAGTAAAGTTGACGATTCAAAAGCACTTGTTTACAAGTTTACTTGAATAAAGAATATTTTGATTTGATTTGATTTGATATCGCAAAGCTGAATTGGCAATGGGCGGGGCAGATAGCGACGAGAACCGATAGGCGTTGTACCTAAGGTGCTGGATTGGCGACCTCGCATTGGAAATCGCATCGTCTGTAGATCTCCTACGAGGTGGAATGACGACCTCAAAAAGGTCGCGGGCAGCTGTTGAATTAAAGCGGCACCAAATCGTGGGTTGTAGAGACCCGATTACGATTTTGTCGTGGAGCTTATCCTCCTAATAATGGTTCGGTTTCGGGGCGAAACGATCGTAGAGGTGGTTGTGTGTATTGCTTGTGTGCATTGTTGCTGGTGGAAGCGCCTTGGGATGCATGTGGTGACCTGCATGTGTAAGGTACGTGAATTTTGCCTCCTTCATACACATTAACTTTGTATCCATTCACTTAGCCGCGCGGATTATAACAAAGCAGTTCTGTTATAGTTTCTGTAATATGGAATTCCGCTAAGTAACGCCTGCTTCTATAAATCATTGTAGAGATCCCTTAAAGAGATCTATGTCCAGCAGTGGACGTCCATCTGTTGAAAAAGAAAATACCTTAATATGGTTGAGGAGCGTCTTGGTGGGGCTGGGTGTGGCGCCGTACCACGACATCAGCGAGTCCTTGTGCAGGCGCCGAGCCAGCTCACGCCACGCCCCGTTCTCGTCCAGTAACACAGACAGATCGTCTCTGTACATAGACAACTCCGATAGATTGGTATCCAGTGGTTCCTGTTAAAAAAAACTTTATTCTAGATCAGTTTTTCCTCGACGTTGGGCCCACGCCGCACAGGGGGGCAATTTGATCGTTGAAAATAGGCTTGCCAAGATTTTAACCCATTCGCTCCTAACCATTTAAATTCAATGTTATGTTTTGGCGCCATTGATTGATGCAATTCAACCTAAAAACTATCATTTAAGTTTCTTGAGTGAACAATTAATTTTTTTATAAACTAAAAGTTATTCATATATATAGGACGACATTACAAAGGCTAAGGTAGGGCATGGCAACAAAAAGATTGGGAAACACTGTTCTAGAGCCTAATTGTTCAAACAATCAATCGTATATACAAAAAAAATCTAGTTCAAAGAATCAAGTAATTATTTACTGTGTATTTCATATATTGCATAAGTAACCCACACGTTTGTTTATATTTAAATACTGTTACGACAAAAGTAATAATAAAATTATTTTGCTATAATCCGCGATACAGTAAATAGAAAATATATATAGTGTTTAATGTATAGTGGACTATCAGGATTTTCATACCCGATACGTGCAGGATTCGTAAAACACATGCACAAACCTCCACCACTTCCACCACAATACACAAGCACTACACAGGTTCACTATCACAAACTCAACAATCGTTTCGCCCCGCAACCGAAGCATCATCAGGAGATAGACTCCACGACAAAATCGCAATGTCTGTTACGACAGTTTACAAACGTGTAAAAAGGGTTAGTAAAATATACTTCATAGAGTACAAATTCGCTTGACGCTAATCCTCTGGCACATTCAGGTTGTTTTCGAAAAGGTTGTTTACACAGGTTCTTTACGATCTCTCCAAGGACTCACACGAACTTTAAGGAACGTTTTCGTCATAGGTTCGTTGGGTATATAAGCAGTCGTATCGTGCGCCTCGACGTTCAGTTTGCGAATAGCGATGAAGAGCGAATAACGAAGCGCAAATGAGTGAAATAATAGTGACCTCGACTTTCTTATTGGACAACGGACTACATAGAGACTGTAAGTACTAAGTTTGTAGTGAAAAGTTGAATTAAGTGTTTTTAACGCTTCACCAGGTATTTTCTGCCAAATCCACGAACCCCTGTACGTAACAATACAAAACACTATAGTACTAAGGCCAGGAATGGACGATAATAATTGGGACTATAAAGATGTTCAAAAGATTTACACACGATAGGAATTATGAATTTAAACAAAGTTTACAAGTTAAAGTCAAACAAACAGTGTACACTCTTCTTCCAATAGTATGTTCTATGTATACTCGTACTCACGCCTTCATCAGCCGATTCGAAATCATCCTCCGGCTCGGACTTGATGTCATCTTCCACTATAACTTTCGGGTCCATGTACATCTTAATGAGCTCCAACAGCTCGGGCTTGTCGCGCGCGAGTTTCCACGCCGGTTGGCCGTAATCCTCATGCTTTATTGGATCGGCCTATACAATGTACATTAAATTCAGTCATGGCCCGTGGGCGCAGTGGGTAATGACCCTGCCTTCAGCTCCGCGGGTCGCGGGTTCGATTCCAGCCGAGTGCCAACATTTTCTATAAACAATTTGTTGGATCTTCGAGTATTAAGTTACTTACTACGACCGTGTGTGTAAGTGTCCCATTTATTTATTTTATATAATTAACGTACTGATGCCGTGTGGTATCCGGCTGATTAGAATAGACCACCCTCATTCCTTATCGAGGTGTCTTAAAAGGCGACTAAGGTAAGTTGACCCACCGTGTGGTATCCGGTTGAGTAGAAAATACCACCCTCTTTCTTTCCGACGGGTCGTAAAATTAGAATAAGGTAAGTTGACGTCAGGCAGGCGGCCGGTCGTAGCCAAATCATGTGACAACATGTTTGTAACATATTGTGCCGACCCCACTTAGAGTGGAATAAGGGCAGGAGGATGATAATGATAATTAACATACTGATAAAAACAAAAATCTTAACTATACTGCATTAGTTGTATGCGCAACTTCTTTCGCACCAACTTTAGTTTAAAATATTAGGAAAAAACGGTTTTTTCATCTTATACGTTGACCAAGAATGTTAGCTCCAATCGTAATAATGTTCAATTTATTGGTAAAACCCGGTTAAAAATCTATTGGATATTTTAAAAAATGAAATAACTGCCTCCATTCATACATTACCTTCGTAAATCATAGGGTTTTGACAGATATTGATTTAACATATTTAAAAAAAAAAAATAAGTTAGATACATAGAATGGTTATCTATGAATGTAATTTTTTTCATACTTTCTTTTATATAATACTAGATAAGCCTCGGCCAGATGGAAAACGGTGTGGCACAAAATTTTTCACGAATTGAAATTTTGAACATAAAAGTCATTATTGTGAGTTAACCGATAAGATATACTATTGCGGATATTTTGTAGTATTATTGTAGCTCTACATTTCTCTAGCACATTACTCCAGTGTATCTCTGCTGCTAAAACTAAGCATGACTCGTTCTTTTAGGTTGTGCAAGTTTCTTAAGTTTATATTTATTTAACTATATATTATGTCCCAGCAATCAAACAACAGCAGAATTATGGGTCTAAAATACTAGAAACCTTTATCCAGAAGTGGAATAACAACAAGACGCTACTTTTAATCGAAATTTATATAATTAATAATAATCGCAATTATTGCTTCTCCACTACTTTAGATCATTTATGGATACTAATAAAGTATGTCACTTACTTTCTTTTGTAGCAGAAGTTTAGCGATTTCAAGTGTATTTGTTCTCATTCGACCATCGCACACTATTTGCAAAGCGGTGTAACCTCTTCCATCGACTACATCTACTTCGCTCTGAAATCAATTTATCGACATTTATAGACCATAAACTATATTTATGAAACCATATTCATATTGATATTATAAAAACAAAAATCCATAATTAATTAATAGAATTAGATGTTCAAAAAAGTGATAATAATATTATTTTAATTATAATTATAATTTTAAAGCAAATAGATAATATATGTAATACTAAATGTAGATTGTACTATTCGAGTGTCCGTTTTCAGACTTGCAGGCCTACCATGAACTCTGATTGCGACTCAATTGAAAACGTAAACGAAATTGTTTTGCTTTTTCATACCATGACGTCTTAAAGACGCACACTTTAAGTCGTTGCCGAATGAGCGTTCGGAATGCGTCCTAAGAATATGTGAGTAAAAGAGACAGAGTTATCTATATTTCATATAACGTTATCCTTTTCAAACATTACGATCCCAATGCAATTTACAATTCATGGTACGAAAAGAAATCGGTTCGCTGTCGTCGTTTACGGCTTCAATTGAGTCGCAATAAGAGTTCATGGTAGGCCTGCTGGTATGGATTTATTTTGAAATATATATGTTACTATTGGTAAATGTCTTATTACTAAAAAAAATCCAACCCCATCGCTCCATACGCGATCGCTGTTATCATTCATCATTCTCCTGCCCTTATCCCACTCTAAGTGAGGTCGGCACAACATTTTACAAACATGTTGTCACATGATTTTGCTACGTATTTTACAACCGGCCACCTGCCTGACGTCAACTTACCTTAGTCAGCTCTTACGACACCTCGGTAAGAAATGAGGGTGGTCTATTCTATGTAGCCGGATACCACACTGCACTTACCTTAGTCGCCTTTTACGACACCTCGGTAAGAAATGAGGGTGGTCTATTCTATGTAGCCGGATACCACACTGCACTTACCTTAGTCGCCTTTTACGACACCTCGGTAAGAAATGAGGGTGGTCTATTCTATGCAGCCGGATACCACACGGCACTTACCTTAGTCGCCTCTTACGACACCTCGGTGAGAAATGAGGGTGGTCTATTCTATGCAGCCGGATACCACACGGCACTTACCTTAGTCGCCTCTTACGACACCTCGGTGAGAAATGAGGGTGGTCTATTCTATGCAGCCGGATACCACACGGCACTTACCTTAGTCGTCTCTTACGACACCTCGGTGAGAAAGCAGGGTGGTCTATTCTATTCCGTCGGATACCACACGGCGTCATAGGCGATCGCTATACTAATACGATTTAAACATACTTACGGGCAGCACACGGTCGATGAGCGACCGGCCGCCTGCCTGACGTTAACTTACCTTAGTCGCCTCTTGCGACACCTCGGTAAGAAATGAGGGTGGTCTATTCTATGCAGCCGGATACCACACGGCACTTACCTTAGTCGCCTCTTACGACACCTCGGTAAGAAATGAGGGTGGTCTATTCTATTCTGTCGGATACCACACGGCGTCATAGGCGATCGCTATACTAATACGATTTAACCATACTTACGGGCAGTACACGGTCGATGAGCAGCCGCGCGACGGGCCGGCAGTCGTCGTAGGCCGCGAGGTGCAGCGGCGTGCGGCCGCAGTCGTCGCGCGTGTTGAGGCTGGCGCCGTGCCGCAATAGATGGTCCGCACTCTCCACAGACCCGTATATCACCGCGAGATGCAGCGGACTCTGTTTTTCTATGAATAAATAATAAATAAATATATCGACTGTGAACTGGCAAATTGTCCTATCTTATTTTCGACAACTTTTCAGGAAGAAGAAAAAAGTTATTTTTAATACATTCGCAATAATTTTTATGTAATAAAGAAACAGTTGAGTTTAAATATGTTTATTTATTGATAAATTTTCAAGTAGATAATACATGTTGATATGGTAAATGATGGGCAGTAGTACCCAATGCCGTTAATATTACCATTCTGCTCTCTTCTATATAAACTATTACTGCTTTTTGTTTGACTAACACTTTGCTTCACTCTACAAATAGTTTTGGATTTTTTTATATTTAAGTATATTTTTTTAGAATTAGGCGTCCATAGCAGAAATCTATAATACTTGAATGTAGAGTAGATAGAGTTAATAGAAGAATCGGTAGCTAAATGTAGAGTTTACTATCCGATTCCATATCCGATATAGGCAGGATCTGTAAAAAGATCGCCTTGCAATTTTGTTGTGGATTTTAATAATGCTTCGGTTACGGGTCTGAACCATTTTGAGTTTGTGGTAGTGAATTACATTTTTAACAATTAACATTCGTTAGTTACCTCGGTCATTTCCTGGTCACTATGACTTGTTCGCTATACAATTTAAATGAATACCTTAGAAGTTAGGGGCGGGGAGGCAAAAACAAAAACAGCAACGCGTGCCCTGGCATGCTAGTTCAACAAAGATTGTTAAAGAATATATTGAGACTTAATTTCAAAAAATGCGTTTTTATTGTATAATCTACATATAAATATTGAATAAATGTAACAAATTACCGTTATTACACGCGTTGAGGTTACAACTAACGACATTACTCTTTACAGCGTCCAACAGTGGGCCGATACACGATTGACAGATGACCGCGTAATGGATAGCGTTGTTGCCTTCTATGTCTTCCTCCATCGGATTACAGCCTGCAATTTACAAATCTATATAAATAGGGAAAGTATGTATGTTCTTTATACACTTCAAAACATCCGATTTAAATGAAATTTTCAGATAATCCTTAGATTGACTCTGCGGATAATACTGTAAAGTTCGTAATCGGTGTATTTTTTTAACTGTATCAGTGACAGTTTCGAGGGGAATTCGAAATCACACTGAGCGACAGCACATGTGGCCGGACCGCTATTCAATTTTATTTAAGAATGGATTTAAATTATCATCATCCTCCTGCCCTTATCCCGCTCTAAGTGGGGTTGGCACAACATGTTATAAACGGTCGGAGGACCTGAACCTGTTGTTCCATTTCACATTAGCCTATTAAGATCATGGCTTAGAGAGATGAACATGGTAAACACAGTACACTCTGGGCAAACCGGACCGACTGTAGGCAATCCAGAGACGCAATGCCGTCCCTGAATCCTCGCTTGACCAACAGTCTTCTTCGCATGAAAAGACCCAACCTGCGAAGAATGATAAGCCTTATCACCGGCCATTGTCTGCTAAATAAACACCTGTTCTATTTAGGTGCGACTGACAGCCCCATTTCCAGAGAATGCATGTGGGAACCGGAAACACCATCTCACGTCATGCTATATTGCACGGAGGTGGCAAAACATCGGGCGAATATCCTTGGCTTACCGAGGACGTTGCAAGAAGCCTTCAGTGCTCCGTCTGGGGTCCTTGGCTTCTGGAAGGAGCTTGGCTGGCTGGAGTAACCAGCCCGCTTTCACCCTCACGCATAATGGTCGCCAAAATGCGACTAAGTGCGGAAAACAGCCCGCCAACAAAGAAGAAGAAGAACATGTTATGAACATGTTGTCACATGATTTGGCTACGTATTTTACGACCGGCCGCCTGTCTGACAACTTGGCCGTCAACTTACCTTAGTCGTATTTAACGAGCCCTCGGTAAGAAAGAGAGTGGTCTATTCTACTCAACCGGATACCACATGGCGGGTCGACTTACCTTAGTCGCCTTTTAGGACACCTTGGTAAGATATGAGGGTGGTCTATTCTACTCAGCCGGATACCACACGGCGGAATGGATTTAAATCAGTAGCAGAAAATATATTAACTTATCCTACCATTACAAAATGAATTTTGAAAAACTTGTTTTACGATTTTTGTCTTTAGTAATAATCTATTGGCCATAAATTTATTTAATTGTTCTATTAAAAGGCTTACCACACCAAACAAATACCGTTACCAAAGACCTATTAAACATTCAATATATGATCCTTATTATATGTTTTTATATATATTACCCATGTTTTGTGTTGTCTTTTATTATTCTTTTAACTTTTTAAAAATGTAAATGCAACATAATAAACAAGTATTTTCTTGGATAACAAATAGATTTTCTTACCTTTAGAGACTAAAAATGATACGAGCCTCGGAGAATCATTTATGACTGCAAGATGAAGTATAGTTTGCATTTGATTGTTCTTTAAATTTAATAGTTTAGTCATTTTCATAGTGTGTATCAATTTTACAATGTACTCCAAGCTTGGTTGATTACTGCATAGAGTCATATGTAAGAATCTGAGAAAAAATTTACTTATTTAGATTTCTTAACTCTATGTGGTACTAAGGTACTGTAACAATATAGTCAAGTTTTGAAGATTCCTATGGTGCAGGTTCTGTATATTATTCTAAATGTTTCAATATTTAGTATACGTCAATCCTAACTCTTACAAGAAGAATTTGAAAGAGACCTCTATTAAAATTAAGGTATAGACCCAAGATACCTTTTTTCCGCGTAGAGCATCCACATTTTTGATTTTATATTTGATAAGTCATTTAAAGAGAGACAAAAACTTGGAGAATTGAAACTATTGTTTGGTGAGTAATGGGCAAAATCTTTCATGTTATATCAGTCATTTAAAGATGGGAAAAATTAGAATCTTAAATTATATGGTCAGTAATAGTCAAAAATCTTTTGTGCTTATTAAAAGATTGCCTATAGATTGTTTTGAGTTGATTTAATTTGTCATAAAAGCACTTCAGTGCTATGTTGGCAACGTAAATAAGGTCTTGGGCTACTTTTTAATATTTTGGATGAGCATTAATGATATAACTCATATAAATGATTTAGGAGTCTAATGAAATAAACACAGAACCCTCCATTTTTAATCCAGATGATTAAATAGGTATTTATTAATGTAGATAATATTATGATTACTTCTGGTCTTCCGTGGTGACGTAGACAAGTTAGATTATATTTGTGCATCATTGCAGTCCTATATGCCCGGAAAAATTGCTGATGCTGTGTTGAATTTCACTATCGTCATTCATCTTTTATTTCCTTCAAATGTTAAAGTTTTAAAGCGAATAATTAATTTCTTTATTTATTAGATATCAAGCTCTGAGTTAGGAATTTCTTCATATACAAGTAACTATTTTAACCAAAACTTAAGAAAGGCCATATGAACATTGTGAAGTCTTCTCATTCTTGTAGGATTTTATATTTTAGGAGCAAGAACCAAAAGCAATAGAAGAGATTCTTCTCTTGCTCTGTTTCTCGAGGAAAGATAATAGAGTGGTCAATAGGTAGTGGTTGTTGTTGTATTTGGGGGAGGGTAATTTTTTTTGGGGTGAGTGCAAATAATTAATCAAAGAAAATTAATATATACTTACGCATCCCCGTTAGATAACCGCATTTCAAAAAGCCTCTCCAATTTATTTCTAACGACTTGTTTCTTGTACCCAGTTTTATTTCTTATCATTTCGCATAACTCTTTCACCAGCTGCAAATATAGCCGCATCAATTGTAAAACTTGCAAAGTGCGAAATTTATCAACTATATAGTAGAAGAGTGAATTGACTAATGTAAATTTGAAAATTTGTTTAAAGCGTATATAGAATTAGGCGTTACTTTGCGGAGATCCATAATACAAAATAGTAAAATTGTTTTGCTATAATCCGCGATAAATCGTTTATCGCGGATTAAAGAAAAATAATTTTATTATTACTTTTGTGTTAGAAGCGTTCAACTGGGTTAAATGCAGGCAGGAACTTAGAATAAACCCGAAAAGTTTAATACTGAGAGCTAATTTTGTGGGGCATAATAGAATTTACCATATTTTTCCGTTGCGATCTATTATATTGAGCTAATCTATGTTAAATCTCTTTACCACTTTCACACCACACACCTTTCGTAAAGAATGTCGTTTAATATTTCAGAAAACCGATAACCGCAGATACAAGAGATTCCAATTCCGGAATAAGCCCGCTGTTGTACACTGATTTTATTTCGCATATTTGTATTAGATTAAATATTTCTGCGAGTGCAATTAATTAAGAGACAAACAAACTACAACTATATATTGACAATGGTAATGGTATGAAATGGACCATGTTATAGCGGATGATTGTATTGATTAACCAACTAAATAGGTCATCGAAATTATAATGTTTTATTTAAAAAATTTAGACCTCTTTTAACATCTAATTGATGTATTGATATTTGGTCTATTGTCTTTATCCCTAAAGAGGAGGCAAACAAAGGCTTCTAAGGCGCTTTCTGGAAAGACTACAAGTAAAGTAAGCATACTTGTATATAATATACCAACAGGTATATGAAAATTATTGCTGTTGCTATAAAAGCTATACGTTATTAATACCATTATTTTCTTATGATAAATAAATTTATATTAACTCAAAATTGATGCATTTGCGATAATAATTTACAACATTTAAAATTAATTCAGTGCATTGTAGGGTTAAATAGAATATAAAGTAATTGTAATAATTAATATATCATGAAACATGTTATGAGTAATTATTACTTTATATGAAATATTTAATGAAATTTTTAATTTTAGATTGGCCATATATTCTCTATTTAAATTTACTTTTACCAAGCAAAATTGTTTTTAAAAGATATCATGATTATTTTTGTGCATTTTGTACTACTTTCTTAATTTATGTAACAGGTTTAAATAAAAATTAGAAATAAAAAAACATTTATATAACAAAATTTGTACTCAAAATTAAAAAAAAAATAGGAACACAATTTGTTAACAAAAATTAAAAACATACAAATTTACTTTTACTTTTAAAATAGAGTAATCGCTTAACAACAAAATAAACTCTTTGGGATACAAAAAACTTAGGACTAATATGAAAAATATTTCTTATTAAAATATAAAACTTAGCACCGCAAAACTAAACAATAAAGAGAAAACACGTTTTAAAATATTTATAATAGATAAACTCCGCAAGACTTATATTCAGGTAACCCCTTCTATTCACGGTTTCACTATAACATGATAAAAACACTAAATGTACTTCTATAGACGTAGCGAGCCTTGCTGTCCTACAGACAAAGCGTTGTGGTAACGTTTGCAGGCCCTTAGCCGTACTTGTAGCCAAAGTATTGTAAACACGGACGAGGCGCTAGGCCTGATGCGCATTAGGTATCCCAACAGGCACTTGAGACGGTCACCAGTGGAAGACTGTTTACAAAAGTTTACGCGCAGTAGACTACATATTATAGTACCCGGTCAATGGCTGACGCGGCTTTGCATCCTATAAATATAGACCTTTCCACGGAAAGAAGTGGAAAATTCAAAAGGGAGCTTCATTACTGTCTAGCTCCGCGAAAACAGTGCTCTAGTAAAAATCAGGACGCAAAGTTGTATTACAGACAGAGAAGAGGGGAAACATACAAAAACTTTCAAAAAAAAAAGTTCTGAAAATGATCGCGATACCATTCCACCTTAAAAATGTTCTCGGTTACTCATAATGATCAGTGACGACGAAGAAATTCAATAAATTAAGTAAGTAGATTATAATTTACGTATGCCTCTTAAACCAAAGAAGAAAATTTATAAAACGGTCGTAAAACCTGTCCTATTATATGGAACAGAATGTAGGGCAATGAAAAAGAAAGGATGAAAGAAGACTGCATGCAAATAAGATGACGATGTTAAGGTGTGGTTTGACAAGCCTGTATAAAATACAACATGAGTATATAAGTTGCGCCCATTATAGAAAAGATAGGTGCATGATTGGGATGGTATGGACGTGTAATGAGGAGGGGTGAAAATCATGTGACCAAACAAGTGTAAAATATAAATGGAAATGTGAGTAAAGGGAGGGCGAAAAAGAGATAGATGGATTGTGTGAATTATGACATGCATATAAAAGGAGTAGCGCCGGAGTTCATAAATGACAGGAGAGAATGGAAGGGAAAAACATGTGCAGACCTCACTTAGATTAGGATAAGAGCAGGAGAATGATGTACATACATTTATATTATTAAAAAAAATTAGTTGTTTTTGTCGAATTAACAACTAAATATTTGTTTTCAATAATTTTTTGGAACGTATCCCACTTTTTTGTACAAGCTCTGGGTCTTATACAATACGGCTTTTTCTAGGAACCTAACTACCGCGTTATAGAAGGGTTACCTATACTCTTTAATTCGACAGAAGCTGCGCAAAATGCAAAACATAGGCTTTATGAGTAACGTACACAAAACTGTAAATGACGAGAACATCAGCTGAACCTGATAATAAGTTACTATTGGGACCCGATAATAATTGTCACCGCATTGTAAAAAAATTATGATTATTTTATCAATGTACAATATTTAATTAAAGATACCTTTCGAGACAATTTTCAAAGGGCCACTGTATTGAAACACATTTACAAAGCACACACAAACACACAAGCTGACTTTAGACGGATTATATTAATATGTGAATTCTGACTGAACTTAACGATAGGTCTTTTCCTATGAAATTGCCATTTCACCCGTTTTCCGTCGGCCAATATTATTATATTATTATTCTAATTATCATTAAAAAATAAAAGCCTCTGTTTAATAAAAATTATACTTTATGAAGTATTGGCCGCTTCGTCGAAGTGCCTGATTATTTCAACGGACGTTCTATGTCGTCTAGGAATATATAGCATGCATAGTATTAAAGTGACCTAATTCCAAATTGGTCTTAGTTGAGTTACATACATTGTTATCTTTATTTAAGCTATAAGGTTTCTTTAATATCAAACGTGCGATATGACAAACAGGAATTCTAGACGTGAATCTATGAACTTTAACCATAAGTATAATTTTGGTAGGCGTCAATACTGTCAATTGTAAGTCCTGTAGTTTTGTTCTACAAACTTCTAAATACCTTCTTTTAACACTATTTCCATTCGGCGTTGATTTGGACGCCTTCGATCGTCAAACAGGATGATCTTTTCATCGCGAGTGACAATCTCATACAGAAAAATTAAGGTGCTTTTTAAAAAATTTAAAAATTTAAGTTGCTTTTTGGAAAACTTCGACCTGATGTTTTATTAGTGAGCTCATACGATACCCACTTTTCTTTTTTAAATTAGACCTATAAGTAACATACTATCATTCCCCGAACAGTGTCCTTTATCGCTTACATTGAAAACTGGTGCTAGTACCGACGTGATTATAGATGAATTGGTTTCTACTATTACAGCTTTCCATTAATTATTATCAACATCCGTCTCCAATAAGAGCTCATTGTTTGAGATTAAAATTTACAAGCGGACAGACTAAAAATGTTACATTGTTTTACGTTGTTATACTTGATCAATCGATATACATATCGATGGTATATGTGACGACTGGCCACTGGGGTGTATTTGTACAAAAATATACGTAACTTGTATTCAACAATAAAGCACTTATCTATTTTTCCTATGGAATCCATAGATACCAACTATGTAAAAATTTAGCTATAATTTCTAGTATAACTTTCAAACTTGCCAGTATAAAAAATTGGCATTTCATAGGTAAAGAAAGACCTTACGAGCATGATTAAACAAAATACTAAAAATAAAATAAGGTTAATATTTTTTCCTTGAGACCAATTATGAAAATACATCTGTAATTAAATAATGGGACCAAACAAATATGATGAAAGCAATGTAAACTATGAGTGTGAATTCCGTTAGAATTGAATGATAAAATTATATCTGAAGAAGATAATTTTAATAAGAAACCAAATTTCTGTTTAAAATTTCTAGAAAATATTTCTGGGGTATAGAAAATTTAGTCTCCATTTATTTATAAAACAATTTATCTTGATAGTTAATTTCTTATGGCCACACTTATTTTGTTAATTTTTTCCCATTTTTGCTCATCAGGGAGATTAAATAATTTGAAAATAGATAATACTGAATAAAGACTTGATCCTTATAATAAACTATGCTTTATCAAACGTAAAAAATATTTTGAACTCACAATATATGTATATATATGAAATTAACAAAAATAACATACTAAAGTAGGCGGCACTTTTATCTTATATTATAAATAACATTTAGAAAATCTTTATTTTGAATTAATTTTGTTTCTTTTTTAAAACCAAAATTTTGTTTCTTTAAAGATGACTTCCTGAAAAAATGATAAATTTTCTCTATTATTTCTACTAGTGTAGTATCATTTTTAAATCACATATGTCACGTTCGTATATTCAGCCTGTTGTTTCTTTACTTATAGTTATTATTGTTATTTACAGTGAATAGTTATCATTAATGAGTAGATAGTTCTTAGAGATGTTTACCTCTTTGACTTCTTCACCGTCCTCTGACTTATAAAAAGCTGCATACTCGCCGGGGTTTAATTTTTTTGTGTGTAATTTGGGATACTCCTCTTTGATAATTGAACTCGAATAATCCTTATCCCTGTATTTTACGTTTGGCTAAAATACATTGTTATTATTAATTTTATAAGGTTTGTTTTAGTACATTGTCGTTTTTGTAACAGTTTCTATAAGCGAAACTTAAATTTGAATTAACTAACCTTAATATTAAATTCGATATAACTTATTTCTAACTTTGAATATTAAACAATGTATATACAAAAATTACAAAGTAAAATAGTTTCAAGACCTAAATTTATTAATTTTCACCGACGAAGATATTTATTTATTATTTTTACATATATATACCTCCAAGGTATATATTTTTTTAACTTTATAAGTGAGCCAAAAAACTGTTTTATATTTCTTACGACTCTTCGATTATGTGAATAACATGAGTATGGTAATCCGCATATCTCATATTATCATGTATCTCGCAAACAGTAAATAATAATAAAATGCATGCCAAGAATTCAAAATCATTAATAAAACTGTTCGCTATATTTCGTATAACTTCTTCTTTGATGATATGAATTACATGACTTCGTTTGACCCACCATATCTCCTAGTAAATAATAATAAAATGTATGCAAATAACTTAAAATCATGAATAAGGCTTTGAATAGAATTGTATAAAATATTTTGCAATACGAACCTTTGCTCGCCCGGAATCGGATACAAACATCGAATATTTCAGCATTTCCATTGTGGCAGACTAGAAACGAAATATTATTTACTTCAATAATAAAGTAAAAGCATACCTACTCGTAGAAGTCTATATGGTTTTTCCAATGAGAACGAATAAGAATCAAAAATAAATAAATATTTCAGACAAAAGAAAAGATAAAGTTAGAATTTTCGGGCGTCGATCTGACTTCTAACTGTTAGAGATGACTAGTCAGCTATAATATATACAAGTTAGCTTCTAAACGTTGCTATAAGACGTTGTCTACGTTTATAGGGGACTCTGTCCCTTCCATGGAAAAACGAATGGCTAACAGTATATTCGCAAAATTTAGTCTGCAATGGGTTATTCTGTTGCACATTAATAGACACAAACAAAAGGAGTCAAATTATTACTCACATCACCCAATTCAGATATGCTGCAATCAAACTGCTTAAAGTATTCTGAAAAGAAAAATTAATCCATTATAACTAAAATAAGTCATTCATATCCTTAAAACTAGAATTATTATCCGTATTATACGAATAATTTTTAATTCTGTCTGCTCGTGATAAACTAAAAACTACTGAACGAATTTTCAAGCGGTTTGTACCAATATACACAGTGATTTCCAACAAAACACAGACAAAAACATATACGTCTGCTAGTATTATATAATAATTTATTACTTGTTACATGTACTTATAACAACTTTTTAAAAATAAATATAATTTTTTATAACCTAATATAAAAAAATAAAATAAAAAGATATAGATAAAAATAAATATAAAAAAGATAAAAAGTCCACGACAGTATAGTACTCGGCAATAAATAACGCACGTCGAGGCTTAGAGAGAGAAAATGGGCTAGATTCTGCTTCATAGAGCACTGTCTCTTTCGCACAGACTGACGAAATCCGTGTGAAACGTCACATACTAACTGAGTGACAGAGACAGCGCTCTACGAAACCGAACTGGCCGGCTGTTTCGTTTTATACATCGATTAAGCATCGGGTACTATAACTAATGTGGTAATATACTATAACTTATGTAGGATTTACATTAATTTGTGACAAGATTGGATAAAACATGGAATGAGTATATAAGGCGAGGTCTGAAAGTTGCACCCATTATAGAAAATACGATATGTGCAAAATGATGGGATGGTATAGGCATGTAATGAGGGATAAAAATCATGTGACCAAACGAGTATTAAATATAAATATATACATATATGTGATTATAGGAATGCCTTAAAAGAGATGATTGGATGGTGTGCTGTGTGAAGTATGTATTTTACACCATCTCTTTTTAAAAGGAGTAGCACCAGAGTTGACGAATGATAGGAGGGAATGGAAAAGGAAAACACGTTGTGCACCCTAGTTAGAGTGGGATAAGGGCAGGAGAAAGAGAGGATTTAATTTTGTTATATTGACTTCACTTTTTTTACACTTAGTGCCAAAGCCTTTATCATATAGCAGACAATATAAAGATGCTATAACACCACGCCAGCTGAGCTGGCCAAAGCCAAGCCACTACAGTTACGCACCACAACTTTCAGCCAAATCAATGTAATGGATGTTACATCAGCCGTGTCGCCAATTTTCCGCTCACCTACTACGAAGACAGGCTCTTGATACAGCAACCGTGTATAAATATATAATTATACTAAGAAACCATACAGTTTTATTTCGAGATATATCCAGAAAACCGTGATGGCCACACAGTGAGACTGTGAATTGTGTGAATTGATATTTGCAACATCGTGAGAAAACCTGCCCATGTTTAGAGAATTCTGGCGATTCTTACTTTTTTTTACCCCTTCTATCAAAAAAAATAGAGAGTAACTTTAGTTTTTTTTGTTAGTTACCCTAGTATCGAATTAAATAATTAAAAAAAAGATAGCCTTGTGTTTAATTTTTATATAGAACCAACTTCAACTCACCAGTCAAATCAGTCTCCATGAATTGCTTCCTTTCTTCAGGTTCGATGCTCCGCTGGATAATGCGATCCATTTCTGATGAGTTCATTTGGAGTACAGGTGGCGGAGGCACGTTGGGCTGACTCAGCATTGGACTCAAAACTGCTCTCTGTGTGTCAAGTTGAGAGACGGAACCCATATCGTATAGAATTGCATCAGCCATCATTGAATCGGATGTTGGGGCTACTTGCAATGGTTCAGGAACCTAATGTACAACAAATAAACCTTAGCCAACAACCGATGCATATGTTGAACATAGGTCTTATCAAAGTGTTTTCATAGAGTAGGGGAGCCATAGGCATGCCTGTAGTTCAGAGTGTCACAATAAATAATAAGTGGGAAGATGACACTCGTATACTTCATGTTCATCTAATCACACATAAAATAGAAAAACAGATAGATCTTATTTGCTTTTATTGTAAAAAAAAAATAATGTAAAGTAACGGCCTGTTACTATCCTAGAGAAGGGTTGAAGCTAAGACCTACCACTGCTCCAATGCAGATTGATAGGTGACACATGTTGCTAGAATTCTCTAGAGATATGCAGGTTTCCTCACGACGTTTTTCCTTCATCGAAAAGCGTGTGATAAATTGCAATTATCAATTAGTTTTAATAGAAAAACTCATTGGTGCCTGCCCGGGGTTTGAACCTATGATTATCTCTAGAGAGTCACTCGGTCCCACCGCTGGGCTATCAAAAGTTTTGCACATAGCAAAGGTTTGGTATGGCACATTTTAATCTGGTTTCCCTACTTTAATAACTCTATGGGTCTTTTACAGTAGTATGTCACATAAACCGTTTTTGACACCGGTATTAGCCAAGTAGGCTAATACCAACAATCCATCTTTCTGTACTGGTCGTAATTCTAACAACTCAACATCTGTATCTTACTCTATGTAAAATAGTACTGACTTATATTAATTTCAAATAAAATAAGATTAGAAACCTCTTCAGGGTAATAATTACAGTTACTAAAAGTTTTTATCATACGAATCTTCTGACAATAGTTGAATTGTTTCATACGTTCACGCGTAATGCGATGACCAAGGGAAATAGTTTTTTTTCTTATTAACATAGATTTGAACATCAACTTAGACTTTAAGGAAACGAAAGAAAAACGATCTATTGTACTATCCTTTATCGATGAATTAAACTTATTAATAACCAGTTTATCTCCTCTTAAATCTCTTTTACAAAGCGTGCATATAATTATTATTAACATCTATTAACGCATATTGCAAAAAAATATAGTGTTGACCAAAAAAACGAATTTGTATAAACACTTAGTTAACGTTGCTTACCTTTATTGGGTAAGCAGGGATGTCTCCCATTACGTCATCATCAATATGGTTGAAATTAGTCTTCTGCAAAAAATTTTTTTTTTATAGTTTATTAGAAATAATTCGTAATTTCGTACAAAACTTAAATTTCCGTAAATTTAAATAAATATTTCTTTATATAAAGCTCTCACGAGAAAGTTTAAATAGTTATATATAATTAACAAGTATTAAAGGATATCATAATACATTTAATGGACTGGTAAAGTCTGTTATATTAGCGGTTATAGTTATTAAAAAATAAAACAAATATAATGCTAGCTTTATTTCATTCTATCACGACGGATTTTTCGAGCAAACGACACTTGGTATCAGATTAACCCCCACCATTTATATTGCCTTTAAACACGTATATATATAAAATCCATACCCTAGCAAAGTTTTACGATGAAAAATAAACATAAATTAAAAAGCTCTTAATTTCATTAAAGAATTAGAATTTAATCTCAGGTCTTTATTGTAAAAAAAAATGCAAAATTATTAAGTTCAGTCATTGCATAAAACATGGAACAAATTATATGGTAAGCAATACTTACGTTAACTAATTCAATGGTTGCAGGCAGTTGGCTGTAGCTTTTGATCGAACTACCTGAAAACAAAAATAGTTCGGAAATTAATTATAAGTTTTTTTATATATTTGTAGATGTACATATTATAAAACATAGTTCCACGCCACGTTTGTTTTTTGTGAAAATCCTAAAAACTTCCGACCAGTTTCCAAATCGGTACAAAGGTTTGGTCACAGTCAAAATAAAACTAAAAGATAATTATTTTGAAATTATACGAATTTATTATACATAAGATTTTGATAGTATTAATAAAATTATGCCGTGTACTATCCGGCTGAGTAGAATAGACCACCCTCATTTCTTACCGAGTTGTCGTAAGAGGCGACTAAAGTAAATTGACCTGCCGTGTGGTATCCGGCTGAATAGAATAGACCACCCTCATTTTTTACCGAAGTGTCGTAAAATACGACTATGGTAAGTTGACGTCAGGCAGGCGGCCGGTTGTAAAATACGTAGTCAAATCATGTGACAACATGTTTGTAACATGTTGTGCCGACCCCACCTAGAGTGGGATTTGGGAAGCAGAATGATGATAGTATTAATAAAATTAAATTACCAGAGCAACTTTCGAGCGAAGAATAAGAGGAGTTAGCTTTTCTTTTCTTATTGTGAATTTGTTTATAAATCGTTTCTGCTTTATAAGTGAACTCTTTGGGCTCGCTCGTCCTTCCGTCGCTGGGTCGAACCAGTTCAATGTAAACTTTCACGTCTCTCGTTATTGTTGGATCTATGTATGGTGGTGTCCTGTTAATATGTAATTTAAATGATTTATAGAAGCAGGCGTTACTTTGCGGAACTCCATATTACTAGCAATATAACAGAACTAACTACTTTGCTATAATCCGCACGGGTTAAGTGAATGCATGCAAAGCCAATGTGTATGAAGCAGGCAAAATCTATGCACCTTATACATGCAGGACAAGCCACCACATGCACCCCAAGGCGCAATTCGCCAGCAACAACGCACACAAAAGCAGCACACACACCCACCACCACAATCTCGACGATCGTTTCGCCCCGAAACCGAAGCATCATCAGAGGGATAGGCTCCACGACAAAAATCGTAATGCATTATCATTACGATTTTTGACGTTGTTGCTGGTGAATTGCGCCTTGGGGTGCATGTGGTGGCTTGTCCTGCATGTATAAGGTGCGTAGATTTTGCCTGCTTCATGCACATTGGCTTTGCATGCATTCACTTAACCCGTGCGGATTATAGCAAAGTAGTTAGTTCTGTTATATTGCTTGTAATATGTAATTTATTAAAATTTTATATAAAAAAGTTAAAGTAACGTTAGATCCTCCACGCTGGGGTGCCAATGTCGGTCGGCCTCCTCGTGGCGCACCCTGGGCAGGTCCTTGGAATGTTGCGGATTACATTCCTTGGGCTTGGCCCACCGACTGGCGAAGCCCCTAAACCCGGCAAGGGGAGCGGGGGCCTTTGAGCTGCGAGGAAGACAACCTCTGAACTCAACAAAATAAAGTATCCCCCCTGCCATCAGTAGCGTGGTGGAGCATACAGGTCGTATTAGTCGGTGCGAGTCCGACATAACCACCGGCTGTCCCCGTCGGGCGGTGGTACCCATAACGGGTTTTTTCCTGTTAAAAAAAAAGATTCTCCACGCTGCTCCAATGCGTATTGATAATTTACACATACCCTAGTAATTCTCTAGAGACATGCAAATTTTCACACGATGTTTCACACGATAAATTGCAAATATCAATACCAATTTCAATAAAAACATCTAACAAATTTAAAAAAATAAAACGTCATTTGATCGAACGCCATCAACTGCTTATTAATAATCATAATTATTTAAATAATAATCTAGATGAATTTTTCTCGTTATGTATAAATTTCGAGACTATTTAAAGTTTCGCTTCCTAAATTAACAGATGATATGTTTTGTTGTATACACATAAAGTAAAGTAAGCCAAAATTAAGTTTACGGAATGAATAATATCCCAAACAAGGAATCTCAGTTAGGAGTTAGTGTCCCTTTTCTATGGGCTTTTTGGGCTCAACTTTTGACTTTTCAGTACCATGTATCATGTTCAAGGAATCAAGAAGCGATGGAGGGAGGGTCGAGGAGGACAGATGGGCAAAGTAACATATTGGTGGCAGGAGACTATAGACAGAGTGAAATGGAAAAGGTTCGGAGGCCAGGATTCATAAAGGGTTGTGGTGCCTTAGGAACAAGAAAAAGAGAGTTCATGTCAAAGAGGGTTACGCGAATATAATATAAGAAAATAAATAAACTAATACCTGAACACGATGGCATACTGGTGATGAACATCACTATGCAAGAAAGAACCGGTACTGCTCCACCCACGTTCACCATTCTCATCTAACTCGAAGAATCTGATCATGATGTTTTCTAAAAAGAAAAACATCTTTTTAACATATTATATTACTTGTGACAAGAGTTTGATTTTATGACAATAAAAATAAATGGCCCTTTGTCAGCATCTTTTTCGTTAATATGTCGACTCCACTTTTTTCACAGTAATATATATTTGTCTTCGCAAACTTTTCAGTACGAAATATAGAGAGAAAGGAATGTTTTGTGGGATCTCAACAGTTTTACTCATTTTATTGTTTTGGAGTCTTTTTTATGTCAGGAAAATCCAATATCGACTGGTCCGTTGGTCAGTAACCCTGCTTTCAGCTCTGCGAATCGTGGGTTCGATTCCCTCCGAAGGCCAACATTTTCTGTATACAATTAGTTGGTTCTTTGAGCCTGGGTGTATATTTGTATTTAAATATGTATTTAAAATTATATATGTAGTATATCTACTAGCTGTCTGTTACCTATAACCCAAGTATTAAGTTACTTAATTTGGCGTCATACGATTGTGTTTGTAAATGTCCCATATATTATTTATTATTTATAATTAGGTTGTCACCGCCTGACGAGGACTAGCAGTATATGTCGGACTCTAAGGCAGTACAAAAACATGACAGTGCTCCTCCACGCTACTGGTGGTGGGGACTCCGATCACCCCATCCCCACCAGTGCCGCTTATGTATCCCGGAGAGCGCCACCTCTGGGTTTGGGTCTCTATAAGCAGTGGTCCCTGTCTCCGCTAATCTAGGCATCGTGAGCACCAGATGCATAAACCGTTTCAGTTACGTAATCTCTGGGAGTGTATCACTGTTTGACTGTTTTCGACAATTTTGAACAATTATTATATCTCAACCAATTCAGACGAAAGTTTAACAAATTATATTTGTTAGAGTTTCCCATGAATCACTTTAACTACTGGTTAACCGCTTTGAAATCCGTTCATTTATTGCGTTTTTACTTTATCACGAACGGACAGAAATGTTTCTAGCAAAGGCTTTATCATTTCTATGTACATTATTTTTTTTACATTAAATAAGCCCAACAATTTATTTTTCTTACACCCAAAATTCATTTCTAAATTCTTGTTAGTTTTTATAACTATTGATTATAGCTATTAACTACGACTGATAATATATTTAATTAAATTACGAACAGGGTCATCCAACGAGCATTGATTATTATTATCTGACTCAAACGGGGAATCCTAGGCTGAACATATCATAGTTAGACAGCGTAAAGGAACTATAATCATAATAAATTATTACTTATGAAATAAGTGTTTAAGATACTGTATTATCGTTCAAGAACTTACATACAGAAATGCGTTCGATCTAAAGATAAAAAGCAGTATTATCGAATCCTAACGACTACGACAATCAATTCAGTTATAAGTTTTTCACATAGTTTTATTAATATTTGAATTGCAGTGTTAGTTATCTTACCGTACATCTTCATATAGCCAGTCAACAAAACAATAAAAAAAATGTACAAATTAAATATACTTATTACTGTGATATTCAATTTTATGTCCCCTTTATTATACGGAAACTGTGATCGGCCAATGGTGAGACAGAGTGACTCAGAAACTATAACAGAATTACTTTGATATAATCCGCATGGATTAAGCGAATGTGTATGAAGCAACCGAAATACACGTATCTTACACATGCAAGATAAGTCACCGCATGCATCCCAAGATGCCTCCACCAGCAATAATGCACACAAGCAATATATACAACCACCACCAAAATCTCTACGATCGTTCCACCTCGAAACCGAAGCATCATCAGGAGGATAGGCTCCACGGTAAAAGCGTAATGCAAAATTGAATTACGATTTCGAGGGTTGGATGTGGTGACTTGTCCTGCATGTGTAAGGTACGTGAATTTTGCCTGCTTCATACACACTAACTTGGCATGCATTCGCTTAGCCCGCGCTAATTATATGAAAGCAGTTCTGTTATAGTTTCTGTAATATTAAATTCCGCTAAGTAACGCCTGCTTCTATAAATCATACAGGTCATTCAGATCACACTCATTCGAGGGGGGGATAAGTTTTTCTGTCAAAACTTGTGTCTGATTAATATTATCGGTGAAAGAAAAACTGCATATCTCTAGAATTCAGGAGATTATTACTAATTAAATAAATGTTTTAGTGGTTTGATCGAACATATTCTGTATATGAAACACGACGTGCTACGTCATATCTTATTCCTAATGTGGAAACAATGCTGAATACGAATTCTGGTAACAGTAGGGCGCCTTAGAGAATTAAGACAGATATATATTATAATATGAATTAATACATAAACTAATAGAAAGAAAACTCTAAACTCTCTTCTAAACTAATAAACCAAATACTTCTTATTTCTAGGACCTCATTGGTCCCTTAACAGGGTTTGTCATTCAGTAGACAAAAGTACACGTAGGGAAAATCGTGATGTCCCGTACATGCAACTTTATCTCTCTATTTTTCGTATTTTTTTGTGTATTGTATAAACCTCAATACTGAACTTGCTGATAGTAGTTTTTTATGCTTTTTAATAACTTCCTCGATAATACTTCTTTTGAGCTTTTATGTAATATAGATTTTATTAATTAACGGAACTTACTTTTATTTACTTTTTCCACAAGTATGAAGACGTCATCACCACCCTGGGGCCGGCCATAGCATCGACTTATTCGACATATCTTCAAATCATTTGTCGCTGCGCTCTCTAAAATTTAATATGATATTGACATATCCACTAGAGATGGGCAAAATATATCCCTGATAAGAAAAGAGTGATATATATCATTCGATCTTGGGATAAATATATCACTATTTAAAAATCTTTAATTCATTTAGCTCAGTACGGCTCAGAGAGAGAATAAGGCGGCTACGACTAAAAATATATCACTTATATCTTTGGCTCTATTAGCTTCTCAAATCACATCTCAAAGATTGTCGTTCTGAAAATCCTTAGCTTACATTTTCAATACAAACATGCAATAGGCATCCGTCGCTCTCTTTTACGTGTTAATTGCTATATAAGCCCATTTCTTTCTCTCTAACTTTGAACGAGACGTTGAGTTCATCAAGAAAATTTACTCTAAAGTATAACGATATAGAGATATAATTGAAACACATGCGAGCTAGAGAGTGATTATATCTTTTGCAAAGATAGAGAAGAGAAAAGAAGAAAGATATAGAAGAGATGATATATTTCTTGTCTTTAGTTCGCGAGTTACCCATCTCTAATATGAACTGTCACAAGAATATAGTACTACAATTACATTACTACAGCTTAACAATTGTGATAAGCCCACATTACATGTAATCTGGCAAAATTAAAGAGGTATCTGATCAAAAATGCTATCGCCTGACGATCAAGAGACAAAATAAATAACCAAATTAATAATGAAACCATTAATTTTTTTTTATCCATTTAACAAGGAAGCTCGGGCTAGTTTACTGTAATTTCTGGTAATTTTTATATGTATATGCAATTTCAATTCACTGTAAAATATTAACGCTTTTTATATTTAATATAGTCGTCATAATGTTACAAAGACATCAACATTATTAATTTATTTTAAAACACATATGTAACCTTATTGACCACAGTATATATATGAACGTAAAATATTTCTATAATTAGAACAGCATTCAAACTAAATAAGTTACTATTTTTAAAATTTATACAGCAGACTCGTGCGAAATCTGCATTTCCTAGAAGGCTTCCGTAAAAATTGGTGGTTCGGATTACGGTTGAACAATCAAGAATATATGTTTGTATAATTTAAGAAATGACGAATAACCGATATAAAAACGATATGGATACCACAATCGTACTATGTCTAGGTTTCATAATGAGTTAGTTCTATATTACCTTGCAACATTGAGGTGGTAATGAAGCTTAAAATAAAAAAAATATATATATCATTTATATAATATTGATTGAGAATAAACTAAAGCAACTACTTCAAAAACTTACTCATGTTATGAATGGGTTCGGAGTAAACCGGAGGACAAATCTCCTCATCAGATTTCAAATCGTGAGCGCTGAATTTGAGTCGGACAATATTTAAGTTGATGCCCTTAGCTTCATTTTCGCACATGAGCCGAACCTAGAAATGTAATAAAATTGATAAACATACCGTCACATCCTTTACAGAAGAACATAGTGACAAAGAATAATTATAACGTCACTCCGGTTTATATTGTAACATGACACACGACCACAACCTATACTGTTATCCACAACACTAAATCCTAATCGGCTACCATAAATAATAATAAAATAATAAAATAAATTTTATTTCATCAACAGAGTTACAAAGGTCGAAGTAAGGTTGGAGCCTTCTTTTAAGCATAGATATACTTGTGCCAGAAGACTCCGCTCTTCCATCATATTATCTATACTATACAACTGTCGTAAGAGATGATGAATGTACTTGATTGTGTATACGTGTGCGTGTTTTTGTGAGCGTGTATGTGTGTGTCAGTGAGTGTGTGAGTGTGTATATTTGTGTTTGTGTATGTTTTTGTGTTTCAGGACATTTTGAAACATTCAAACATCTACCATCAACTCGGTATTAATGTAGAGTGCTAAAATAATTAAAACGAAAAAAGAACTGATGGCATAATTATGGAAATAAAGTCAATAATCGATAAAAAATATTATATAATTTTGGGTTATAATATCTGGTTTTCCATAGTACGATGCATTCGAAACAGAAAATAAGTTTAAAAATTTACTTTTGCATTCGATCTAAATAGCACGGCAGTATTATCGATTCCTAGCAACGACGACAATCAATTCAACACATACTCATATTACCAGTTAACAAAACAATACAAAGTACAAATTAAATATATTTATTACTGTGATATTAAATTTCTTGGGCGCTTTATTTTACAGAAGCTGTAATAGCCCAGTGGTGAGACACTTTCGATGGGGTCACGGGTTCAATTAATATAATAGTTGCAATGTATCACACGCTATTCCGTGAAGGAAAACATCTTGAGGAAACCTGCATATCTTTAGAGAAGATATGCGTAACCTACCAAACCGCAACCCTTCTCGCCAAAAACGGAAAGAGGAGACCTATTGCCCAGCAGTGGGATAATAAGAGGTCGTTACTTTTTATTGTACTTATATATAAGTATATAACGATATAGATTTTGATATGGCGTGTAATAAGGTTGAAGGCACGGTTAAGTGAAACGTGAAAAGATTGATAAGTATGTGACAAGGTTCCGCAAGCAAAAAACGCATACAATGGCTCTACATACATAAAAATACCCATTATTATTTATCAATTGTTTCCGGAATATACATATTTACTATTTAAATATCAACACCAATATGCTAAAGTTGTCACGCCAGCGGAAATGTTGGTTTACCATATAGGTACATGATATAGTTAGATATGTGCAAAGTTCGTCCACATCTTCGTGAGCTGAATAAAACAAAATAATTAAAAAATACATATACGTATATATTATGTTTTGTTGGAAATTGGAAATCTATACCAAACGAAACAGATTACATTTTAATTAATTTTGAGTTGTATCCCCAGATATTACAAATTAGATACAAAGAGATATCTATTAAACAGGGCACTGTTCTTCTTCTTCAACTGTTAGACATATGTCACTTTAAGGGATCACACCATACGATCTTATGCCACTTGGATCGCGAAGGTCCCTGCGTGTTCTTTTTGGGTTCTTTAATTATTTTTGAGGTCGTTAGTCCACCACGTCTTCCGTGGTGGGGTCGACTTTTTAATTACTCTAGGACCCCAATGCCAATCGTTTCCTGGAGGCAACGATGGACATTGGGTTAGGCAAAGTAGGAACGGCGTGTCCCACACATTGCAATTTCTAGTTCGCGACACGCTGAGCTATATATGGAAATATATTTGGATATACTGAAGTGAAACGAGGCCGTGAGAGCCAGAGTGGCCTAACTTCTTGAACAAAAGGTTACATATTAAGGAATAACAATTAGCCCTGATTTAAAATAATTGCAACTTAAGCAAAATTAATTTCTTTCATAAATATTTGCGGCCTTACTCTTTTATGATATAATATTCTTTATTTTTAAGTGATTTTACGAACCCGAAGCATCTTATTCATTAATTAAATAAAACTCAGTATTGTAAAACTTGTCATTTAGGCCACTCTGACTCTCATAGTCAGAAATGAAATCTCAAGCACGGTACACTAGTCTGCAACAAAATCCACTGGGACTACCTATATACGCCTCAAACAAATGATTGTTTGTATTAAAATGACGACCGATAACATTATCAAATGTATTGTATGTATGTATAAACTAATTGTATAACAATAGAGTCTTTTATGGCGCTTAATAAACCGAAATCTACTTTTGCTACTATTTGTCTGAGCAAGACAATACCGACACGACACTTAATTTCTGCTCCGACTAGAATGATCTAGAATAGACGTGATTAGTCGTATGAGTTCAAAACAAAATACACTCAATTTTGGTGATCATACACCAGGGAGAGTTTCAATGAGGTCATGTTATTACAACCAAGAATTTAGTGGCCCCATAAAATCGGAGTGCTATAGTTTATGGCATATTAAGAATAAAACAGTTATTATGACTGCTTAAAACAATCATAGAGTACTTAAAACTTGTTAAAAGAAATATGTTAACGCATTTCTGAAGTGGAGCGTGTCCTGACACCGACAGCATGTTATGCTTATACTTAGACATTTCAACTCCAATGTCACTTGAGTTTAACCACGTGATACACGCCTGGCGTCCGAAATTGTAAAGTCGGTCATTTTTTAAGCAACATACTTAAGACTAATTTACAAATATTATATCAATAACATAGAGAGGTATAATTTTTTACCACTGCGTCTATACATATTATAAAACAAAGTCCCAAAAAGTTATCTATCTGTATGTAATCGATTTTCTCAAAATCTACTCAACGGATTTTTGTACGGTTTTCACCAAAACATAATAAAATACTTCCGAATGGTTTAGGTAAACAGTAGGTACATATCGGTATTATATAAATTGTGTTGAAGAGATCGCGCGGTTGTTAAAAAACTTGCTTGCTGGGAGCTTTAGTCGCGTGCGCTGCGTAAACCAGCAGAGATACGCTAAAGTAATGTACTAGAAAATTGTTGATTTATAAAACTACTACAAAAAAGGTCGCGGTCTCTATCTCTTATGGTTAACTCACAATAACTACTTTTATGTTTAAAAATTTGAATTCTAGAAAAAAACTGTGGCACGCTGGGTTCCACGCAGGCGAAGCCACTGGTACAGCTAGTTTTTAATATTTACATAATTCTATAAACAAATATAATATAACAATATTATTCTATAAGAATACTAAGAAAAATTTGCTTCGCTGTAAGCCGTGGTTACTAAATTAATAAAAAAACTACTGTTTTTTTATAATTTGTTAATTACTTTATTTCTTGAAAAAAAAAGAAGTTTTTTTGTCCATTAGAAAACGAAAATATTAATTTTATGTGATTACTAATTATAAAATTAGGGAGAAAGTACAAGCAAACATTTACAAAAAAAACGATTCTTAATTAACTGATACTTTAATTTAATGGTTTAATTCCAAAAAAATATATCACACGCTTAGTATTAAAGTGACCTAATTCAAAATTATGCTTAATTGCGTAAGATACATTGTTATTCTTATTTAAATAACATGTATGATATCACGATACGAACTATTAAAAAAAACTAGTTTTTTCTTGCCCTTCCAAGTTATCAGTCTCTTTAAAACCCACGAGTTTTGTAGGCGCTATACTACGCTTTATTGCAATTAGCAACAAAACAACTTTTTTTAATTAGGTCACTTTAACTAGGTACATATAGAATGACTGGAAAAAATCTTTTTCTGCCACCGAAATAAAATCACAGTATAGAAATTATATGTAGGTAATAAACAAAGTACGCTATATAGATTTCCCCTAAAATTAAATATATAAATAAAATTGCTGATCTAATACATCGGAGTACTTGGAGTACTCCGTTAGGATAAATTGATGAAATTAAATACATACTTATATTATAAATACGAAAGTCTTCTGTCTGTCTGTTACGCTTTCAATAACAAGTACAATTTAAGCTTATACACTGGGTTTAACATTTAGTATAGCAAAATTTCATTTTTCATTCAGAAACAGAAAAAAACCACATAGTTCATGATTTACAAACCAAACTTCGTTCTCGTCAACGAAAAATTATTACAAAACACCAATTGAATATTACAAAAAAAAATGATAATTTAGGGTACTAAAAAAGATTAAGAACTTTAAATATACATTAGAGGTTCTGGTAGTTTAGATTAATTTATTTGCATAATTACTAATTGCTTTAGTTTTTTTATTTACTAATGCTTTAAAAAACGTTTAAGTAAAAATTAGTTAAACAATGGTCTATTACAAATACATTATCTATAATACTCTTAATCACATAAACCGGTTTCATATAAATCGTTATATACTATATGCTAACTTATTTATGTAATGTAGTGTCAAAGAGCATAGAAATTTAGAAGTCAGTTATCTATTTTAGAAATTAAAATTTTATTCCTTGTATACGATTATTACATTATATTAACACGTAGATGTAGGCAAAACTAGGCACTTTGAAACAAAGAGTTCTTTTTTTGGAAAGAACAATTGAAGCTTAAATCGACTAATCTGTTCTAATATAAAATGGCAGGTTACTTATATCCGAGATAGGGTTGCCAATTTTTTTTACAAGAAATAAAGTATATTTAGCTCTGAGAAGAATATTTAAACATTTTAGAAAAAATAACAGTAATTTATCTATTTTATGTTTTAAATACATATTTTTAGAGCATCTCGTATAAATCTCAATTAATAATACTTTTTAAAAACTTTATACACCTCCATAACTTCTAACAATAACTTCTTGGTGATTTGATTGTGGATGCGCTGCACTGAGCGCGCTGTGTCTAATCAAATAATTTGTGGAAAAATCTAATAATTTTAGTGTTAGTTTATTATTATTATACCGTTGGTAACAATATAGTTGGCAACCCTAATTCCAGGACCAATTTAGGGATATGCAGGTTTTCTCAGTATGCATTTCTTCACTATAAACGGCATGATCAATCTTAAATATTAATTGAGGATATGAGCTTTTATAGAAAACTCATAGTATTTTTTTGCAAGAGTATGAACAGGCGAACCTCTTGTAAGTGAGACGAACTTTCACAGTTCGGCCTTCACGGCTTATATGTAAATAATATATATTAAAAAAATAACACATTTATAATTGAGAAAGTAAATACCAAATTTAAAACTCGATTTGTTATAGCACATCTGATAAGGCTTGAAGGATGTATATTCTTGGTTACCAAATGACTAATAAAATGAACTCGTGGCGATCGGCTTATCACATGTTTCAGCACGGCGGTTGTTAGAATCTTTTGTGTAATGATGGAGCATATTTATACATCCGGAGCACGAAGTAAACATCCAGATGTAATAATTTAAAGAAAATAATTATGAATGCATCAATTATTATTCTTAACCTTTATTATCGTAGGTGAAACAAAAATTATAAAGCTTATTTCTTAAATTAATAAAATAAGTAATCTAGTTCGAAGACCTGAAAGTTATTACAGACACTCTTATAAATTTGATCTTATATATAAAATTTTCGTTTTATGTACAAAAATTCTCGTGTCACAATATTAGTTACCATACCCCTCCGAAACGGCTGAATCGATTTTACGAAATTTTATATGCATATTCAGGTCTGAGAATCGGCAACTATTTATTTTTCATATCCCTAAGTGATAAGGGTTGTACACCTATGACATTTGTTTTTGTTTTTTGGACATTTTTTATTTTTTTGTAATGTACACTGTTTGGCCGGTCAGCTAATTATTATTTATAAATTTGGTTATTATTTACATAAACCAAACACGGATTACCTACAGAAAAACGTTTAGATAACAGACCGCAATGATGCAAGAATGATAGAATGCAATCATGTAGCTACGTTGTTCGCATCAAAATACGTGATAAAATATCCTCAATTATGTACTGTGGTTTACCGTTCTTGAAGGAAAAAAGTCATTTTTATACTATATGTTGATTTATGTCCGCTATAAAATTCAATTGTATCAATATTGGTCCAGTAATTAGTCGCGAAAGCGTTAAGACATACAACACAAATAAATTATAAAATCGAAATAATATCAATCAGCAAAATATACGAATTTATTATATATCAATTTATATCATACGTTTGTTTAGACTATACTTTGCATAAAACAGAATTTATCTTATAATTTTATAATTTTTTCATGGTTCAAATAGCTCAATGGAATTTTTTTAATGAACAATATAAATGATTTAAAATAAGTTTCAATAATAATCAACGACTTACCCTACTTTCATTGTAACGTGAATCATTTCCATTCTGAGCATATTTTTGAAACAGCAATGCAGTGACATCTTTTTTAGCAGTATGGATTATGCCCATCCCAGTGAACCTGCAATAGACCACTAATAGTACCACAAACACACTAAACACATTATTAACTTATACTTATTGCTGTATAAGATTAAGATAGCTCTGTGTTAAAAATGCCCATATCAAAATTGCCCCACTCTCAACTTCAGTATGTCTCCATGTCAATATGTAAACCTGTATGACCTCCAGTGAATACTGTCATTTACTTTAACTTTTTACTTATTTATTAAAAAAAGAGTCGATCCTGCTCAACACACTCTTGACTAGAACTATGTTGTAAACAAACGAGAAACCCAATAATTTAGTACTTTGTTAATTCAATTGTAATGATAGCTAGAAATTATACTTAAAAATAACATTAATTGTATTAGATTATCTACTCACGACACTCTATAATTCCCATTCTCTGGAACAACACTACTGACTTCTCTGTCCTGGTCGTCTTCAAGTAGACGATGAGGATGTTCTTCTGCATTATCATGCCTTACTAGTTTACACTTTATCAATGCTTTTCCAGTATATTTTCTTAACTAAATATTAAAAATGTGTGTGAGTTTTCATAATATACTTTCAACACATTTTACATAAATTAGTTAATTTATTATGGAGCACTTGATATATCTATTTTTTAATTGTATGATTCACAGAATTAAATTTCTAAAGCAATTTATATTGATTATTTACCTTAGGAGTTATGACAAATAATTAAATATAGGTATACATCAGCTAGTTTAGTCAATTTTGGCAAACAATTTCAGTTATAATACCTACTGAAGTTGAGCTTTCAATTGTAACTGGTTTGTAAAAGTTACTTTTTCAGACAATAATTTGAATTTTTTTAAATACATTATTTTGTAAAAGAAGTAATAGTAAATATATTACTTAGTATTCATTTAAATGGAGTCCACAATAAAAGTTACAATTTCATTTTCATTCAAATAATATACAACCACAGTATACTTAATATTTGGACTTACAGGTAATAATTACATGAACAAACATTAAAAATTGATGTGACATTATTTTAACGTAATTATTAATAATGTATTATGAAATTTTGATATTAAAAAAGATTGTATATTATCAATATTAAACAAATACCATTCTTGTAATATGTATACCTCTCCTATGTTCAGTAATGTCTTCCTATCAGTTCGTGTCAGTCATATTCAAAAGTATTAATAAAATTATTTTGCTATAATCTGCAATACAGTAATTAGAAAATATATATAGTGTTAAATGTATAGTGGACTATATGTTTTTTCATACCTGATACATATAGGATTCGTAAAAACACATGCACAAACCTCCACCACAATACACAAGCACTACACACGTTCACTATCACAAACTCAACAATCATTTCACCCCACAACGGAAGCATCATAAGGAGATAGACTCCACAACAAAATTGCAAAGCCTTGCGATTTTGTTGTACATTTAACACTATATATATTTTCTAATTGCTGTATCGCGGATTATAGCAAAATATTTTCATAATTACTTTTGTATTATGGATCTCCGTAATGTAACGCTTAATTCTATAAATCAGTCATATTCAGTGAAAATAATTAATATCAGTTTTTAATTAATTTGATTTACCAACTATTAACTATTTAAACTTAATTTAACTATATTAGGTAGTACACACTAACAAAATAGATCTTACCTCTACAGTTGGATGCGTTTTGGATTTACTTGATAAATTGGACTGGCCGAGAAGGCAACCATGTGTACCAATCATCTCACTTTTATATCTAAACCGAAAGTGATTTTGGGGCTGCTCGATTATATGCAAATGTGGCCTATTGGCTGTAATCAAATTAATTATTATTCACATGACAAAATTCTATTGGTATATTTTTAATATTACTCTTTTCATATCCACAAGCAGCGAGATAATTGTTAAGCAGACAGAAGAGATATAACTGGATCTGCATAATTTTTAATTAAACAAATAAAAAATCAATGCATATTATTACATTCTAACCTTGGTTTCATATTTGCTTTTCCTTTAACTTTCTAAGCCAGATACCATTTACAGGTTTCCTGTCTTAAGAAAGCATACCTACTTAAGCACAAAATATTTGTTTTTTTACAGTTTATTCAAAATCACAAAATAATAATGCTAATTTTGGCAGCACCAAGTTTATAAGTATACAAAATAAAATAATGGCCTTAAGGCATATAATATTCTACTATCCAACTCCTTAGTAGGGACTAGTTCTCCCTATTACCTCAATAAATATTAAAATTAAAGACCATTTATTTAAAGTTGGAATGAACATGAATTTCAAATTCTAAAATATTTGTTAAAGATATTTACAATTATATTATATTGTTTATAATGTCAATTATCACTTGTTTTCTTAGTTAACACTTAGTCTCTTTACCAAGACATATATGCATAAGATGTTTGCCATACAGTAGTCTAATAGATTCTAAGCGAGAAAAGTAGTGGTTATACGATATTATGTATTACAATTAATACAGTATACTCTTCTTTTACTTAGCCAATTTACACATATTTATATGTTTAAAAAGTTTGCACAATTTCACTACTGGTCATGTTCTTTGAATGGTAATTTATATATCCCTATGTAATCTTTATAATTTTCAGACAGTTTTAGGTGTATTATAGTTAATATAACATAAAACTATAAATTAATTATTTATAAAGCTTCATTATTACAGTAGTATTCTCGTAACAATTTTTTTGACAATGTAAATATACAGATAATATGTAAAAAATATAATACCACTTGATGTAATGATGATGCAACAATGTATAATAGCAGCAGTAATAAATTTTTAGTATATTTATCAAAACCAATACAAAAAAAAGGGTCAAAACTTGATACTCAATAATATTCCATAGTTTAACTTTTATTATGGTTTGCATAAGTTTATTAACTTTTTACCTCTTTTCATTTTATCTTCACATGATAATTCTGATATAAAATTCGCAAGTTGAGGTACTTGCTGCGACGGGGAACTAAATGGCGAATCCGATTGCGAAAACGGCGATTCCAAATTAGAGTCACTCATATCCGTTTCATTTTCCGACATTTTCCTTGTAAAAAACTTCCTCAAGTCTCACTTGGTAAACAAATCACAATTTCCTTTGTAAGGGAACTAACAACTCACTCATAAATAATATTTAACATACATTTAAAGTTATTACAACAATAACTGTATAAAGTTCAAACATTAGTTCAACTTTATTTAAACCCAATTATTATATTCAATGTTTGCAATAGCACACCGTGAGAATCACCACCATAGACAAATAAAAATAAGAATTCTTCAATCGTTTTCGCAAAGTCAAAAGTTCTTTGACACTATTTTGAAAGTGTTGCTAGATTAGCTTTTTAAGTTAGCCTCTAAAAGTAAAATATTTTTTTGTGATGATCCTAAACTTTTTTCTCGGATTATAACCATTTAAAGCATACATTCTATTTGATATTTGAATTTACTTTGTTAATTTGTAAGCTGGAAATATATTATTTTTGAAAAACAGATTTAGATATTTATGAAAGTTTTTTTATCGACTTAAACGCAATTTGTTGCATATTAAGGATTATAAAATGTCCAAATAAGTTAATCAAAATTCTCATAGTAAGATCATATTATTATACAATACAAAAAATTTAATCTAGAACTATATCATCTTTATTTAAAAAATTCTTAAAAATTTAGTTATTGCACAAATTTTTTTAGAATACTGAACAAATTTCAAAGAATATTTTATGTCTATTACCTAAAGTCAGAAAAGTTCCATGATATAATATCTTGTATTTTTTTTCCTGACAGTAAAAAGGGGCTTTACTAGATTGGCATTATACATTCAATGCTTAAAGGTTATACTTATCGAAATTTCACACTAATACACCATACTTTTCTCATGTATATTAGAAAGTTACACATATCCCGTAATTATACAAGTTACTTCACAGCGGTTACTTTCACTGAAAAGCGCGTGATAAATTGTAAATACTAAATACCAATCTTGAAGAATTATTGGAATTAAACCTAATACCACTTTTCATTTGAAAGAATTTAGAGAGAGTTATTGTTTTTAATTATTATTAATATTAATTAAACTTTTACCCTAATTTAGGGGGAAAACTTTGAATAAAATCATACTATCAAGGCTTGAGTGACGTCGCATTCAACGGGGAAGAACCAATAACTTTTATCAGACGTGAGTCATAAAAATCCCCGTTATCCGAGAACACTAGAATAATATTTTTATTGATTTAGTTTGTACGTAAGATTTTATTTAAAACAATATGAATATACTTAATAGAGTAATACGTACTGTATTAACGCTATTGAGTTGTTCAAATACAATGTTTTGCCACAATTTTATAAATCTTACATTACGAATTACGAAATTTAAATATTACATGTTATAACATGAAGTACAACATGCCTCATACCATAAGGCCAAGTCCTCTACTTATAGAATTATGTAGATGTCCTTAATCGTGAATAATAGTAACAAAACTCATAAAATCAAAATCTTTATTTATAAACGTAAATATACCATTTATACATTTACGTACCATGTATACATAAATGTTTTGGCTTCCTACGCTTAGCATTACATAGATTTTCTTTACATACGCAGATTATAGCAAAATATGGAATTCCGCAAAGTAAATTACAGTAATACTTCTACAAATTATTTAAACTATAGATTTTTCTGGTAAACAGATGAAGCGAAGGCTATCGTTTTTTGGATAGTCTAATCAGAAGTGATTCTTGCTGGATGTTGCCAAGATACTTATAAAGGGTCAAAAGTAGGTACATCGCCATGATGTATTCATGAGGTCCGGCTTAGTGGTGACGGTGTCCAGGCACGTAATATATTGCATTTTAATTTTACTATTAATGAAATATATATATATAATATGTAATAATGTTACTATTATAAGATATATTTCATAACAATTTAGATTCGAAACTGGTATTCATATTTAATTAGTAGCAACCGGATAGCCAGCCCGGGCAGTTCCCGCCGCAATAACGCCGTATAAAGAGTTCATGAATAAGGGCCTCATTTGGTCTTGAAACTAGTTGGGCTGACCCAATAGAATACGATGTGAGTACAGACGGTTTAATAAATACTAGAAATTTAAATATCATACGAAAATATGTTATAGATGGTTAATATTTGTTGTGCAAATAAAACCACGATATATTCAAATTATTTTTATTGTAAACAAATCACGAAATATTATCCTTTAGTAAATTCGAATCTCCGAGATTCAGTATCGGCATCATGTAATTGATGTAATTTATGTAAATCAATTTTAAGAGATAAAATAAATATTATATAAAAGTTGTGTTTGTATAATAATATATTTTTAAGGTGCAACTTAAACAAAAAATATTCGAGAAATATCTAAAGCTGAACTAAATTAATAATGAATTCCTCAAAAACTCAAAAACTTATTGAATAGTTATCCATTCACTTATCCAAATCCAGATCTATTACAGCATTATCTTTCGAATGGCTCACTTCATAGGCATCGTTATATCTTCAATATTAATAAATGTAATTCTTTCAAGTTGGTTTATTTTGCAATATTTAATGATGGAAAAGCCTTAAGTTGGTATGAGCAAGAATTATCTTGTGCTCATTACAAGCTTCAATTACTTCCTTGTCGTTATTCGAACCAGACGGACTTCCGATGTATTCGACACCGCACTGAAAAAAGGATAAGATTTAAAAGAATAAAATACTGAGACCAATGTTTAATTAAAATTGGGGAATGTCCGTTCAGAGGGAGTATTGATATTTTTTTGAATAAATTAACACAATAGGTTCCTTTATAATATAAAACAACAGGTATCGGGTTCACAAACCTTTGCGGAGAACACGCAAGCAGCACTAAGCTATTCTTAATAAATTAATGTTGTCCTTTTTATTAATTGCATTTAATTTATGTACACTAACTGCACACTAGCTGTGCAAGCGGCTTCGCCCACGTGGAAATTAGTGTATTAAATTTTAAATATAAAAGTAGTTATTGTGAGTTAACCATAAGTATAACCATAACTGTAGTATTTTTATAGATCTACAATTCTCTAGTACATTAATTTAGTGTGTCTGTTGGTTTACGCGGCGCACGCGACTAAAGCTCCCAATAGGCGAATTTTTTTACAACTGCGCGACCTATTGTACACAATTTACATAAAACCGTAATGCACAATTAACCTAAAGCTTCCGGAAGAATTATACTACCATTTAGTAAAAGCCGTATCAACATCCGTTCAGTAGATTTTGAGATAATCGATCACATATAGACAGACAGCTTTTTGGGACTTAGTTTTATAATAAGTATACATAGATGCAATATACAATATAAATTCGGTATACGCTAAATTCTTTATATTTTCTTATTTTATTTTAATTATAGTAAGAATATAAAAATTACAAGCATAAAGCGTTATCAATCACTTCTGTTATGACATTGATACATTTTTCGAGATTATCGAATTCACTCAGGAACTACAATGTATTGAGATAATCATAATTCTCGTCAAGATATGATGAGTTGGTAATATTTTTAAATATTCGACAGTATTTCGAATATTCAAATAGAAATAGTTCCAGTAATTTACCCCTAGGCATGATTGGAGGGGAGCCAATATTTTCGAAATGCCAAAATTTTAGAGACGAAACCTAAAAGTAACAGCCTGTTACTATGCCCACTGCTGGGCTAAGGCCTCCTCTCTCCGTTATTGGAGAGAAGGATTGGAGCTCAGACCTACCACGCTGCTCCAATGCGGATCGGTAGGTTACTCATATCCCTAGAATTCTCTAGAGATATGCAGGTTTCCTCACGATGTTTTCCTTCACCGAAAAGCGTGTGATAAATAGCAATTATCAATTAGACAAAGTTTTTAATAGAAAAACTCATTGGTGCCTGGCCCGGGGTTTGAACCTATGTCATCTCTAGAGAGTCGCACGGTCTCACCGCTAGGCTATCACAGCTAGACGAAACCTACAGGTCCCCTTTAATAATTAATCCTAATATTATGGACAGCGTGATAAACAGGGCCTAGGGCGAATCAAGCTTAAATCCAGTACTGCGTACATTTAATATTGGGTCACTCCATCCGGGGAGTTAGATGTGTTTAAAAAAATTCAAACCTGTACAGCTCTGTCGATGTTGTCTCTGAAAGGGAAGAAAGCGTCTGAAGCAAGGGCCACTTTGTCCATCGTTTTGACCCATTCGTCGCGTTCTAGTGCTGTGAAAAGTGCTGGTGGCTCTCCTTCAAACAGACTGTTCCACTGTTCGAGAGGTAGATCGGTGCCTATTACGTATGATATTATCAATAATAAGTTTGGCGAATCGAAATAAACCCGGATAAAAGTGCAGCCATGCCCTTTATCGGTAATCACTTTCGATCTCACATAGACACACCAACGGAAATATCCCTTTACAATACACCGATTCACTGGCAACAGAAAGTCAAGTACCTAGGTGTCACCTTTCAACCTTCCATGACCTTCCACGAGCACATACATATGGTCTGCAATAAGGCTGCGTATGTCATGGGACGACTTTATCCGATGATATGCAAGAAAAGTAAGATGTCGCTCCGCAACAAAGTGACACTACAAAACTTGCATAAGACCAATAATGTCCTATGCGAGCGTTGCGTTCGCGCACGTTTCAAAGGTCAGATTGCTCAGGCTCCAAAGACTTCAGAACCGATTTATGCGGACAGCCACTGGGTGTCCGTGGTTCATGCGGAACGTTGACCTCCATAGAGACCTCGATCTCCCTACCATTACTCACCTCTTTAAACGTTTTTCGAAATCTTACTTCGAGAAATCTGAGGTACACTCGAACCCCCTTATTTCAGTTGCTTCTACCTACATCCCAGTTAGGTCCGACCATCGAAAATATAGGCGTCCAAAAAGCGTCTTGTATGACCCCGACGATCAAATAACGATCGCCAACACAGATACACGTAATACACACACACAGCGTCTTCGCCGGCGAAGACGAGGTCCCAGTTTTCTGACGTCGGTCAGTCGTGGCTTCTCGCCACCCTTCCGACGCCGCAATGACTAATCTAAGTCATACCATCAACCCTCCACTACACGTCGCCCTAAGCCGTGGTCCGGCCTCACAGGAGGCACCCTTAGGACGACGTTCCCCGACTTAAGTAGAGCTTCTGCACTCTACTCCCTGCATTACGCAACCTCGACGATGCTTCTGCGCTCGCCCGTCCCGCCCGGTGACGCTGTAAAAGCCATTAGGGCTAACAGCATACAGTCAGTTCGAAAAAAAAAAATCAATAATAAGTTAAACACAATAAAAGCTTTTACTAAATAAAACCTTTTTACTCGGCGGTTGCTCTTTTTAAAATAAAATCTCTCTTCTTGTACAGGGTAGTTAGTTTACCACTCAGCATATTAATGCACACATTTAACCGAGGCTATGCTATTCAAGTAAATGTTCAGGTAGAATTTATAATAAATATTCGATTTCAAATTCAAATTCAAAATATTCTTTATTCAAGTAAATTTGTAAACAAGTGCTTTTGAATCGTCAACTTTACTGCTGGTTCGGAAAGCTGTTCCTACCGAGAAGAACCAGCAAGAAACTCGGCGGTTGCTCTTTTTAAAATATAAATCTTAGAACTAATTACATTTATTTATTACTGTCTTGTACAGGGTAGAAGTGCACCTATATCCACACATCCTTATAATCTAAGTAATCTTCAACAGTATAGTAGGCTTTCAATATCAGCTCCTTTTTAACAGTGTTTTTAAACTGCTGTAATGGCATAGCCAAAATTGATTTCGGAATTTTATTAAAGAATCTTATACCCAAACCCACAAACGATTTACGTACTTTTGCTAGGCGCAAAGCAGGAGTCGCAAGCTTATGTCGGTTCCTACTTTGTCTATTATATACATCACCTATCGTTTTATAATTCTTTATATTTTTAAGTACAAATATTACATTGTTTAAAATACACTGTAAGAATACCATATTAAATTGTGTTTATTCAGTACAACTTAATTGTTTAAGAATAGTATAAATACCTACATTGATAGGTAAATTCATCTCTCTTTCCGGTCGTTTCATCATGACTGAAGGTCGTGGTACTGTATAGACTCTATTCTCGAGTCGATCAATTGTTTCCATCGGCTTATTAATGACCATTGCTACCTCATAAAAGTGATTCGTCGTGCAGGACTGTCGCAATTGGTCAAACAACCTAGTTGGTGAGCGGCCTTTTGGTCATTTGCCTTCGCTGTTGCCGGTCATTAGTTTCTCAAAGCCATCGTCTCACGTCCGGTAAAGTCATACCAACATTATAATTCTTCACTATCCAAATCAGATAAGTTTTCTTGTACCCTCATGTATGAAACTACTTTTTTTGTACAATTTATAGAATTAGGCGTTACTTTGCGGAGATCCATAACACAAAAGTAAATAATAAAAAATAATAAATGTAAATAAATACAAAAGAAAAGTAAATTTATTTTGCTATACTTCGCGATACAGTAAAAAGAAAATATATATAGTGTTAAATGTATAGTTAACTATCCATATTTTCATACCCGATACGTGCAGGATTTGTAAAAACACATGCACAAACCTCCACCACTTCCACCACAAGACACAAGCACTACACACTTTCACTATCACAAACTCAACAATCGTTTCACCCCGCAACCGAATCATCATCAGGAGATAGACTCCTTCGTTTTTACGAATCCTGCACGTATCGGGTATGAAAATACGGATAGTCCACTATACATTTAACACTATATATATTCTCTATTTACTGTATCGCGGATTATAGCAAAATAAATTTTATTATTACTTTTGTGTTATGGATCTCCGCAAAGTAACGCCTAATTCTATAAATAATACAAAAAAAGTAGTTTCATACATGAGGGTATAAGAAAACCTATCTGCTTTGGATAGTGAAGAATTATAATGTTGGTATGACTTTACCGGACGTGAGACGATGGCTTTGAGAAACTAATAGTGACCGGCAACAGCGAAGGCAAATCACAAAGAGGCCGCTCACCAACTAGTTTGTCTGGCAATTGCGACAGTCTTGCACGACAAATCACTTTTATGAGGTAGCAATGGCCATTAATAAGCCGATGGAAACAATTGATCGACTCGAGAATAGAATCCGCGAGGATTATAGCAAAATAATTTTATTATTACTTTTGTACTTTTTTTGTCACATCATCGTAGACTCCGTCGAGTCTCCAGTGGACTCGTGGGGTTTCGCCTGGATCACATTGGGAACTAATAACTCTATGACTTACCGACGGTGCCGTTGACGTAGTTGTCTATGGCGTTGGACACGAGCGCGCGGGAGATGCCTTGCTTGAAGCGCATGGCGCGCACCCGCGGGTGGAACCGCGTCCACCACAACGCAGCCTTGCCGCCCGCCAGCCGCGTGCAGTGGATACGCGACTGTTGACCCGCACCGATACCTATCACCTGGGATATATACACCCGTATTCATAAACATTACTATGAGAACGCACAGTGCTCAGGGACGCATAGGGTCATTCAAACCAATTCATACACCCGTATTCAAGAAGCATACTCAGCTAAGTAAGCACAAATTACTATGCGAAGGAGGCTAGTTCACTGTGCGTTCCTCGTGTCAAGCCTTCCATTTGATAAACAATACTTAGGCCACACTCAACTAAAAGAACGCTATGCGTCCAACTGCGCGCTCTGATTGGTCCATTTGATGTGGCGTAGTTCAGTCTAGTTTTGACAAATGTCAATGTTATTAACAATTTGTTGTGTTATTAATAACAAACAAACATAACCTTATTTTGGTATTCACGTAATTTGCAGTTGATCGTGTTAATAATTTTTTTAGCGATATTTTGTGTATTATGCGGTGTAAATAAAATATAGTTTAGTATAATGACTTCGCCTTTGTATTTAAATGCAAGCACTGCAACTCCTAAGAGGTAGAACAATTTTTCTTTAATTTATTATGCATGATAATTTTATTGTATAGCTTTACTTATATTATTTACTAAACAAAGTAAAATTATTATAAGAATAAAATATAATAAATAGATAACTAATAAATAATTTTGCCTTTAACCAAAGCGGCGCGAACACTATGCGTTCGCTAAAGTAGCCCCTTACCTATTTTAGCTGTGCGTCGATTTTGACAATCGCATAGTAGAACATTTCTACCTAATTGAATTATTACTTTTGTATTATGGATCTCCGCAAAGTTATGCCTAATTCTATAAATTATTTAAACGCTAAAGTTAGCGTGAACGTAATCGTGGGTAGCTTTAGTATAATTGTATATATTTTTTTTCGGTGATTGTATCCTATTACTACAAGCCAATATTTAAAAATTTGTTTTTAGGTACTTCTATTATTTTTTTAATGTTTCACGTAAAATTCGTTAAAGCAATGTTGATAAAACTTAGTTAACAACTCCATGATTCAAATACCCTCATAACAACGCGTAGCGGTTGCAGATTTGTTCAAATATGTTCCTACAAAACTCACCTGACCATCCCTGGCGTAGCAGACAGAGTTACTCTGTGTGTATTTAAGAGCAATCGTAGCAACGATTAAATCTCTCACGGCATTAGATGGGAGGTCTTTTTTATCTGTTACGACGTTCTTAAATAAATCCGACGTGATTTTAGCATCGTTACGTCTTTGCTCCAAAGTGAGACCAAAGATAGTCTTCTGTTCCATCAAATCTGGAATATAGTCCTCATCCATCTGTGGAAAAAAACACCAATTAAAAAAAATCTAAAATCTTTTGGTGATGTTTAATTAATGGCTGATATGAATATTCTGATTGTAATCAACAAAAGAAGAAGAATGAAACTATTATATATCGATTTCCTACTTTTACAATGACAATTTCTTAAATGTATTGCAGTTGAACGGTGACATTGTGTGAAACTAATCATGAGTTCAAGAGGTCAAACCACGGGCCGAAATCAATTAGCTTTTCCATTAGAACTTATTTGCTTATTGATATTAATAACATACGCTTTTTGGTGAAGCAAATTATAATTAAGAAAGCTGCGTATCTCTGGAGAATTCCTGTGAAATGTGTAACCTACAAATCCGCATTGGAGCAGGATGGTGATTCTAAGCTCTAAAACTTCTCTTCAAAATACGAGAGAGAGAGTCTATACCCATTAGTGATACTGAACAGGCTGTTACTGAATATTTTTTTAAGTATTTATTTATGAGAAATTTGAGTGTGTTTTATTAATATAATATATTATTAATAAAAAAAATAGAAAGCCGTTCATCGCCGATATCTATCTGCAAACAATACCTAAAGAATACACACAATAAATTATAAATTGAGCGACATAATGGCTTAGTAATAGACTACACCGCTCTTTATTGTTTAAAAAATCAATAAATCTCACTTGCAAAACGCAGTATCCACCGCCCTTTTTCTTCTTCAACAGTTCAAGAGCCTCTGGGGTATATCCCGGAGCAATAATACCATCAGAGACCTCCCGGGAAATGATGCGTGCAGTGATCTCGTCACACACGTCTGATAATGCAATGAAATCGCCAAAGGAGCTCATACGGTCCGCACCGCGCGCCCGTGCGTACGCGCACGCAAGTGGAGTCAGTTTAGGATGCAAGTCAGATACCATGCATATGGACGCCTGCAACACGATTTAATGTAGGTCAATTGTAAGCAGGAAAATATATCTCTGATTGCGAAATTTAAGTGTTCAGAAATCATAATAGATCGATATATAATTTCCAAACCAAACACTCAATTTTTTAACCTTTTATATTTTTTGTGTTGCGGGCCACATCAGTTTCAGGTAGTAACTAATTATAATAATTATGCATTGAAATTAGTTAGTTAGTAATTCCTTAGGTTCTTCCAATGACCTTTTATTATTGCTTCAAGCGATCAATGAATGTTCTCGCATATCTCGCTTATGATCCTAGTTTTACATTCAAAAGAATCATAATAAATATCAGATTCCGATTTGTATATCAACTTGGCGGGCTATACGGGATCCGAGAATTAAGTGCTGCTGCTTTAAATGATGTATGATGATTATTAATGTATAACTTAGTAATTTAAATATAAATAACGATAGTTACAATGTAAGTTATAAGTAAAGTAAGAGCAGACCAAAATAATTTTTCGTGATGACCTTAGTAAGTCAATCATTTTGTTTTCAAATAAAAGGAAATAATAAATAACTGGGTAGTTAACGGCTTAAAAGATATAATATGAAGGGCTAAACTCCCGAGTGGGTCATAGGTTGAAAACGCAGGTAGACATCCAGTTTTTCTATTTAAAACTATATGTGATATTTGCAATTTACCGCACGCTTTTCGGTGAAGTAAAACATCTTGAGGAGACCTGCATATATCTGGACTATGTGTAAGAGAATTCTTGGGATATGTGTGATCTGATCTGCAGCAGCATAGTGGGTCGAGACAATCCCAATCAAATCAAATAAAAAGAGAGGCCTATTGCTAGCAGTAGGATGGTAACAGGCAGTTATTTTAACTGCTTAAAAGAAGCAAATCGATTATTTGGTATGGTGTATGTTGCGACCAGTGACATGAAGCATTACATTCTTATGGCGAAATACTTACTTCTTCCTCGCTTAAAGGTAATCCAATAGCGGCTCCAGCTGGGGATACATGTTTGAAACTAGTTGCAGCTGGTAGCCCCAGAACTTGTTTCAGTTCTATAACCAGCTGCCACGCGTTTAACGCGTCGCAAAGGTTTATGAAGCCCGGCGATCCGTTAACCGTTTTGAGTGGCAAGTGATCGCGCGTTGTGAACACTTGTGCCGGCTTCTGGTGTGGGTTCATGCCTAAGGCGAAATTTGGATGGACTCTAAACACATTTCGAATATAATGTAGTAATGAGCAAAGCAACATCACAAGCAATATAACAGAACTAACTACTTTGCTATTACGATTTTTATCGTGGAGCCTATCCTCCTGATGATGCTTCGGTTTCGGGGCGAAACGATCGTCGGAATTGTGGTGGTGGGTGTGTGTGCTGCTTTTGTGTTCGTTGTTGCTGGTGAATTGCGCCTTGGGGTGCATGTGGTGGCTTATCCTGCATGTATAAGGTACGTAGATTTTGCCTGCTTCATACACATTGGCTTTGCATGCATTCACTTAACCCGTGCGGATTATAGCAAAGTAGTTAGTTCTGTTATATTGCTTGTAATATGGAATTCCGCAAAGTAACGCCTGCTTCTGTAAATCATTCAAAGCAACATCGTTAGTCACTAAATCACAATTAGTCAGTATCCTTTTTATTTGAATTTATGAAGAAATATCATGCATTCGTTTTGGATTACGATTGGATATACGTCTTAAATTTGGAAATTTGGAATTTTTAGTTTGGAATAAGTCAAACGACATGTTTCCAACAATAAAGATAATCTTGATCCCATATATTTATTGAAGAAAAAAAAGACTGGCTCGATGGCCTAGTGGGTAGTGATCCTGCCTTCAGCTCCGCAGGTCGCGGGTTCAATTCCAGCCGAGGACCAACATTTTCTGTGCACAATTTGTTGGTTCTTCGAGCCTGGGTGTGTATTTGTATTTAAGTATGTATTTATTATATATGTAGTATATTTACCAGTTGTCCGTCACCCATAACACAAGTATTAAAATTACCTCTACTTTGGGGATGGACGACCGTGTAAGTGTCCCATATATTTATTTATTTGATCGTGTGTCTATGTGTGTACAGTACTCACTACTAGTATTATAAGTACGGGTCTGTCTGTTTGGTATGGTAACCCATGAAAGCGTAACAAACAGAGTTTAGTTATAACGTACTGCATTTAACTGATATTAAATGCATTATTATTATTATTTTTTGATTTATTTAACAATTTATTAACAAATGTTACTTAACACTATAAAAAACCACAAAGGTTTGTGCTTAGTGCTAATGTCGTCTATATTATATAATAATATATACTACAGTTTTACACAGTTGTATGTATTTTTTATTTACTTTTTAATTTTTAAAGGAAATAGGCAAGTACCGTTATATTTTAATAAACAATTGATTAAATTTTAGTCATTTTAAAGTTTTAAGAAAGTATTCTTTTAATTTAAATGTAATATTCTTAGTCGTTATTGTGTTAACAAGATCGCGGTAGTTTATTAATTAAACGAGGATTACGTATATTACATTTGGCGCAATTAAAGCTTATATACAGGGCAGCATAAATGACGAAAAATTCCTGTTTCTTTCGGAAATATGATTAAAACTCATATTGTATAAATTGTACATAATGAAGTCGCGGGTACAAGCAGTTAATTATTTTTCCGTTTCACCACTGTTTCATGCCCAAACAATTTCGAAGATCATGGCATTTGCTCTTCATTACAACCCTTGACAGCAATAATAAGCAGAATGCGCTTAAACAACAGGGAATACTATGATATTTTATTATGATATTTTGTAGGATATTTTGTTTACCGTATCTTAATGTTAACTGCGCATCGCCGGCAGAGTATTGCTTACGGAAATAATCGGAGATATGAACGTCGTATTGCGATGTATGTGTAAAGGCTTTCAAAGCCAATCTTTGCCTGTAAACATTACAAATCATAATTAGAAATTAGTAACAGGAACTTTCACAGCAAGCTGTGATAGCCCAGCAGTAAGACCGTGCGACTCTTTCGAGGGGAACACGAGTTCAAACCCGGGCAGGCACCAATGAGTTTTTCTATTAAAAATCATGTGTCTAATTGATAATTGCAATTTTCGGTAAAGGAAAACATCGAAAGGAAACCTGCATATCTCTAGAGAATTCTGGAGATATGTGTAACCTACCAATCCGCATTGGAGCAGCGTAAACGCGAAACGGAGAGAGGAGGCCTATTCCCAGCAGTGGGATTGTAACAGACCGCTACTTTACTACTTTTACTTTTAATAAACTTAATACGTTTCGATTCCAGTGGGAATCTTCCTTGTAATGCCTAGCACTGTACTATGCTAGCTAAGCAAAAGCCAAACCACGATAGTTGAGCGTCTGTCAGAAAAAGCCATGCGGGTCCCAATGTCGCTTCCAGACCTTATATATAGAGGATATTTCACTATAAACCGTCCGGGTGTCTTTTGATACAATAAAAGTCAGAACTCCATTTTTATTCCAAAACTGTACCTATTCTAGATGTTACGAACCTTGTTTCCAACGAAGTCTGATGATTTTTTGTTTTCTTCAACTCATCAATGATACCATCATAATCATTAGGATCACATATGACGGTGACTCTGTCATGGTTTTTAGCCGCTGCTCTCAGTAATGTGACACCGCCGATATCGATATTCTCTACTGCATCAGCTATGGTTACGTTTGGCTTGGATACTGTTTCTACGAATGGATATAGATTGCAAACCACTACGCTTATCATTTCGAATTTTTGCCGCTTCATATCAGCCTGGTCGGAATCTGTTAATCTAAAATTATAATATCTCAGCTGCGTGCGTATTGTAACTTAGATTAAATATGGTATTATGAAGCGATGAAAATTGCTAGATACGAAAACTAGTGTAATTATAATTTCGAGTATAACAACTTTTTTTAATTGTATAGGATGAAAGAATATATATCTTACTTAGTTAATATATATAAAAGACTCCAAAACATATATAAATTATAAATATTTTTTGAAAAAAAAAGAAGATTGTAATATGAATATACAAAATGTTTTATTTTATATGTCTTGCATTGTGAATGTTGTCCGATGACAAAAGATGCATTAGTATTTTATTTGATATATATATATTTACCTAGACAATATTCCAGCATGGACAGCAGGGTGTAGCGATTTAACACGTCCTCCAAGCATTTCTGGAGCGCCCGTGATATCGGATACATCTAGAACCTTTAAACCAGCATTGCGCAGAGCAGTTGCCGTTCCTCCACTGCCAACCAAACTAAGTCCTATTTCGGATAAGCATTTTGCTAGCGGCAGCAGACCGGTCTTGTCGGAAACGCTAAGAAGAGCTGTAGAATTTAATTAATTAACCGTATTTGTACATTATACAAAAAAAATATAATAAGTCCTCGAATTTGAAATTATGGATTGTCTATAAAATGTTATATTGAGCCATTAACAAATTTATATTTCAAATTACTATACTCAACAATATTTTTTGTTTTGTATGCCTTCTATTAAATTAGATGGTGTGATTATATTAATATAATTTTTGTACTTTCTGGTATATCAGTTATTTTAAAAATAAAAATAATATTTAATGCTACTAATACAATAGCTGTGATGGCCTAAGAGTTATGGTGTGATCATAATCACAATGATCATAATTTTCTTTTAAATAATAAAACAAATATAACAATATTTTGCATACTTAAACTAAACTAACAATACAATAATAAAAAAGAGAAGATCCTAGTGTGAGTTATAATAGTGTATTATCTATAGATGTATAATATAAGTCCTTCATAACTTATATAAGAAAATAAATAAACTTACCTAATTTGCCATTACCAGCCATGTCTGAATCTTTTAACTTGATGAAACTAATTGTAGAAAGGTTACACAGTCACAGCTGACCTCGCAGAGGGGGGATACTGATAAGAGAATAATATACTTATTTAGGTAAACAACATTAGGGCTACCAATATAAAAATAAATTAAATAAATTTGGTGCTAAAAAATAAATTAAATACATTTATTTTTTAGCACCACTGTCTTATATATATGTATATACCCCTTATATATCTTAAACAAAATTGAATTATAAAGAAAATAAAATGAAATACTGTAGGCATAAGCAATCTCTTCCAGCAAGCCTATTAATTGGTAATAAATCTAATTTATTACACAGGACACTATGATAAATATAGTTACAAATAAAAAAACTATAAACATATAATACATGGATATATAAAAAAGAGTTGTTAAACTTTATAAGGCATAATGATTAAAGTAGAAAATATTGATATAGTGACCTAAGTAACAGTAAAAGAACTTGATATTAAATTAATTAAGTAACTCATTCATAGTAGCAATATACTATGATGCCAACCTGTCATGAGTGTAATAAATTATATATATATATATATATTTTACACAAACTGTACACAGCCCTATAGCATAATAATTATATGATGAAAAATAATGATGAAATTCTTGCACTGATATTATGAACTCAAGTTCTTGAATAATATAGTCAAACAAGTCTTAATTGAAAACAGAGCATACTTTGTTATTAGAATATATGTAATCTTTTTATTTTGACTTTTACCCTTGCAAACATGTTAATATTTTATGGCATACATTTTTAACATAAGAAAAAATTAAACCACGTTGAAATTTAAAGTCATCTAAAGTTAAAACTTTGTATTATGTTTCTATTTTTTTTGTTAAACTGCAATTAAATTAAACAAGATTTACTATTAAAAAAACATCAGCCTTTAGTAATCGCCTGAAGTTTAGTAAATTAAAAAAAAACTTACTCAAGTAATTTTTAGTACAGGATAGTTTAGGTAAGGGCCCAAGGGGTACTTTATTTATTTTGTAGTGGTGGTGGCTTGCTTAGAAATAATAAAAGTGTTACTTGTTTTATCCACATAAAAACAAATTAATATTAAGATTTTATTAAGCAGTAAGCACAAACTAATACGAAACAAATTACGTATATAAACTTAATTCCAAAGGCATAAGTTTACTTTAGTACTTAGTAGGTAGAGGTACTAGGCTGTGTCCCACTCCCAAGGTACCTACTACCTAGCATAGATAGTACCTAGTCCTAAAATTTTTAGTCTTTGAAGAACCTGATTCCAGTGCGTAATTTTTTTTGTCTCCCCTCGTGCGCACGGGATGAATTTTATCGCGCGTAAAAATTACGCATAATTGAAACAAATGGGTATCCAGGTATCAAGAATGTAACAACTACCGAGGGATAAAGCTCATGTCACACAGTATGAAAATTTGGGAAAAAGTGATAGAGCGAAGAATGAGAGAAGAGTGTACGATAACGCAGAACCAGTTTGGTTTTATGCCAGGGCGGAGCACGACGGACGCTATTTTCGCCTTACGCCAGCTATGTGAGAAATATCGACATGCGCGTAAGGACCTGCACATGGTTTTTATTGACCTAGAAAAAGCGTACGATCGTGTTCCCCGTGAAGTTCTGTGGTGGATTTTGAAAGAAAAGAGCCTGCCTGGGAAGTATGTACGGATTGTATATTCCATGTATGCCAGAGCTAGTACTCATGTCCGGTCTGAAGCCGGAGTAACTGACAATTTCGATGTGTCTGTAGGCTTACACCAGGGATCGGCTTTAAGTCCCTTTTTATTCCTCTTATTGATGGATGCACTTACTGCTGATATTCAAGAGGAGACTCCTTGGTGTATGCTATTTGCCGACGATATCGTGATTGTCGGTGAAAATGCAGCTGAGGTCCAGAGCAGATTTATAAAATGGCAAGAGAAATTGGAGAGGTTTGGTTTAAAGATCAACCTGACCAAAACTGAACACATGCAGTGTGATTTCAGTGGTCTCTCCAATTTTTCTCAAATAACCTTAAATGGTGTTGTTTTGCCAGTCTGCTCCGACTTCCGGTACCTTGGTTCGCTTTTCCAAAATAACGGTGAAATTGATCGCGATGTGAGGAATAGAATGAATGCAGGATGGATGAAGTGGCGACAGGTCTCAGGCACAATATGCGACCCCCGAATGCCCCCTAAACTTAAGGGGAAAATTTATAAATCAGTCATTAGACCTGTCGTAATGTATGGATCAGAATGTTGGGCAATGAAAAAGATGGATGAAAGAAGAGTGCATGCAAATGAGATGAGGATGTTAAGGTGGATGTGTGGTGTGACAAGACTAGATAAAATAAGAAATGAGTATATTAGGGGAAGTATGAAAGTTGCGCCCATTATGGAAAAGATGAGAGGTGCAAGATTAGGATGGTATGGACATGTAATGAGGAGGGATGAAGATCATGTGACTAAGCGAGTGTTGAATATGAATGTGGATGGATATGTGACTAGAGGGAGGCCTAAAAAGAGATGGCTGGAATGTGTGAAGTATGACATGTGTGTAAAAGGAGTAGCGCCAGAGTTGACGAATGATAGAAGAGAATGGAAGAGGAAAACATGTTGTACCGACCCCACTTAGAGTGGGATAAGGGTAGGAGAAAGAAAGAAAGGGTATCCAGGTATCCTGTTCACACGACAGCGTACATATATCGCGTCGTATTTTTATCGTGCAGTGTTCCATTTTAGTCCTTAGGGCGAGGGCGTTAAGCTGAATATACCATACGAAACTTCTTATAACGCCTATTGTGGAATTTTAACGCAACGTAATTTTTACGTCCGTGGGAACGAGGGGTTATCAAGATATTGCTATGTTAGGGATGTGACTTAGAAGGGAAAAATCGATTTATAAATAATCGATTTTTCTCACTTCAAAATAAATCGATTATCTAGAAACGAAGAAATCGATTGTTTAATAAACGATTTTCTTTCTGCCTATTTAAAAATTTGATTTTTTATTTTAATACTTAATTAGAATAAAGACTAATTACAGTGGAAAACTACGATTAAATAATGACAGATACACTGTTGGCGAAATTCCATTAAAATGTGTTGTTCGGCTATATTCAACAATACATATCTTATCACGAGAGAGAAGAAAAAGTGGGTAAAAAAGGGTTATTGTAATTGTTTTTTGAAAATAGATTTATAATGTTCAGAAAATTGATTATTAAAAATAGATTAATGTGATGAAAAGTTGATTCATATAAAAATCGATTTGTTTTTGATATCCTTATGGTACATTGAAAGTTGAAACAATCACGGACTATAACACTATAATTTGTTGGCACAAATTTAGAGTAATTTCCTAAGGATAATACAATAATAATTATTGAAGGAGACATCAATTTAGAATAAGATCTTTTCTTAACGTTTTATTTAGGACGAACTACGAACTACATATCGATAATGTCTTTACAAACTACAACGACTAAATCATCAGGGAAAAGTTGGCGAGAAATAAATCAAGAGCGTAAAACATTAAAGCGCCAAAGAAATGAGGAAAAAATTATCAAAAGGGAAAAGCGGGCAGCTCTTGAAAAGGAAATAGAAGTGAAAACTAAAGCAGAATTTGAGAAAGAACAAAAAAACGCTGAGATATCTACTGTCAGCATTGCTGTGCCAGGTTCTATTTTAGAAAATGCTCAATCCGCAGAATTACGTACTTATTTAGCAGGGCAAATTGCAAGAGCCGCATGTGTATTTTGCGTTGACGAAGTCATCGTTTACGACGACATAGGTGAAAAAGTAAACACGAAAAAATCTAAATTAGAAGAAGTTGATGGGGTTAAAGTTGCACGTAGGAGTTGCGTACAGTTGGCGAGAATATTGCAGTATTTGGAATGTCCACAATATTTGAGAAAACATTTTTTCCCTTTGCATAAAGACCTTGAGTTTGCTGGCCTCCTCAATCCATTGGATGCCCCACATCATTTAAGACAGTCAAATGAGTTTCAATTCAGGTATGTTATTAATGTTTTAATTTGTTCATTTAAACATCCTATTCTTAAATTAGGCGATATATTTTATATTTGTTTCATCTAATTTCAGGGAAGGAATTACAATGAATAAGAAAGTGAAACCAGGACGTGGTTCTCAGGTTAATGTGGGATTATTACAAGATGTATCTACAGATAAATTGTTGAGTCCTGGTATTAGAGTAACTGTTAAAATTTTACCTGCTTCTGAGGGCAGTAAAAAACTTAAAGGGAAAATAGTCAGCTTGGCAACACCAAGAGCTGAAACTGGAGTTTATTGGGGTTATACTGTGAGACTTGTAAATAATTTGAGTCAAGTATTCACACAGTGCCCCTATAAAGATGGGTAAGATTCTCATTATGTTACTTTTTAAACAATGAGTCATATAGAGATGTTTGTATTTAAGAGAAAGTCTAATACTTATATTTGAAATGCTGTAGTAAATTATTATACTCTAAAAATGTGTTTTTCTTAAACATAACTAATTTATTTATTTCAATATATTTTATTTATATTAATTAATAAATTAAATAATTAAATAGTTGGTCTGTAGTTTTTTTTTTTATAAAGAAAATAAATTAGGTCTACAGACAAAACTTAGTTTAGACTAACATTTTTTACATACTTTTATAAATAGAATAGGTTACCTACTAGCAGTATTTTGTAAATGCATCTTATAAAAATATGCATTTCATTAATATAAATTGAAATTACTACACATGCGCTCAAACATTTCATTATTTATTGTGAAATGGCATTATTGATTTTACAGGTATGATTTAACCATTGGTACATCTGATAAAGGAAATCCAATAGATGATTTGCCAAATAAAGGAGTAAGGTATAATCATGCTCTCATAGTTTTTGGGGGTTTGCATGGTATAGAAGCAGCACTAGAGAGTGATGAACAGTTACAAGTTGAAGAAGCCCATTTACTTTTCAATCATTATGTAAATGTTCTGCCAAACCAAGGTTCAAGAACTATAAGGACAGAGGAAGCTATACTCATTGCCATGTCAAGTCTTAGAACAAAATTAAAGGGAAATAATGAACCAACATTATTTATTGATGATGGTGTAGCTGTTAGCTCTACATTCCCTGCAAAAAAGCCAGACATAGTGAAGAATGAAAACAATTTAGACTTAAGCAGATTTGATTAATACAAAGTTGTAAAAATATTTTATTTCTTATTTTAAAAGTTACATTAAATGGAAGACAATTTATATTTATACTAATATGTATAATAAAAAAGCACCACCAGTCAAATATTCAGATTTATAATTGCCCAGAGATATCAGCACTTATTTTAAGTAATTTATTTATTTTTTTATTTATTATTTTCATCTTAATCTGTATTAGAAATGTTCCAAAAATATAACAATCTAAGTAAATCCCACTCTATTGTTATTACTTTATTAAGGGAATTATTTCTTATCAATTGCTTGTTGTACTGTGTCTCTAAGAAATTTAATAGTTGCGGCTTGGTCTGGTGCCCCTATCACTGCTGTTCCAGATACAATCATGTTAGCTCCAGCCTAAAAAAATATAGGTTTTAGAAACAATAAGAAATGGAAGTTATACATAAAGCAACTTGTTTGGTCATATGATTTGATGTATGCAAACTAAGAGGTTTCACCTACTCCTACCTACTAAAAGATTCACCTACTCTTTAACTTGATTAATTTAATCTTATGAGTAATTTTGATTACTTATAGTCATATTAATGTTCTATTTTATAATACATAATGAATTATTTATTAATATCCTTGAGTACACAAAGACCTGTCTGAGTTTTTCCATTGTGTAATAGGAAATATAAAAAAGGATAAACAAATCAAAATGTTTATCTTTATCACACCATGAACTGTTTTTATCTATTAATGTAATTATAAGAATGTGTGGATAAGAACTAAAAATGAGTCATAATATGAAAAATAATGTTCTTAGTAACTTTTCTTTATTGTCATGATTAAAATATACTATAAATAAATAGATATAGAAAGATAAAAAAACTTACATTAGCACAACAGTTTATAGTTGAAGAGCCCACTCCACCATCAACTTCAATATCTAACAATGGATAATGTTCTCTAAGATACTTCACTTTTTCCATTTGGTTTTCCATAAACTTTTGTCCTCCAAAACCAGGCTCTACAGTCATAATAAGTACCATATCAGATACTGAAATATATTTCTCTACTTCTGTTACTGATGTACCGGGTTTGATTGCAACTCCTACCTAATAAAATTGTATTTAGGTATTTAAATTGTAACAATTTTAAATTATTGAAAATACCTATACATAGCAGTAGACATTAAATATGATATAATACTGTGTATGTGTACCTTCATGCCATGCTCCCTTATTTTTCTACACACATCTTCGACATTTTCCACTGGTTCAATATGAAATGTATATTGGTTGACGCCAGCTTCAGCCATAGGAGCTATCCACTGAAATTTAGGGAAAAATACAAGTATGTTTAATTATTTTTAAGTATCTATTTACCTGTCAGAAAATTATCATTAAGAAGTATAATATGAATGTTATAAAAAGTATTATTAAAACAATATTCTTAACAATCTTAAATATTAAATACCTGTTCTGGCTTGGATACCATCATATGACTTTCAAAAAAGGCATCCTTAATTTTTCCACGCAGACACTTCACAACAGGATGACCAAATGTTAGGTTAGGCACAAAATGACCATCCATCACATCTAAATGTAAATAATCTGCACCATTATTTAAAAGTTTTTGAGATTCTTCGTACAATCTTGATAAGTCGGCATTAAGGACGCTAGGTCCAATTAAAGCTTTGATGCGACCACTCATCTTAAAATGAGTATACTAACAACAAACCGATACAAATGGAAGTTCACAAAGGTTACCTATTTAACCGATTTGAAAACATGATCCGGCCGGCTAATGGCTATCAATCTTCAAAAGTCAAAATAAGTAGCACAGATAACTAACTAGAGCTGAGCGTTTTTTCCCGAAGCCGTTATAAAAAACACTTTCTTACTGCGTAACGAACAAATAACGTAACGAATTTTTGTCTACAGCAGAAATCGTTTCTAAAAAACTAGTTGCGGTCGTCTCGATGTGCTGTCATATATCGAAAGACAAGCACGCAACAATAAATGCGTGAGCGAGATAGGGCGAAGCCCTATCTCGCTGGCACGTTCCATAAATACGGTTATGATAAGAAAGACGAGTGATCACTCCAAAGTCATTTCAAGAAACTTAATTCTTAAATATACCTTGGGCACATGAAAATAAAGCTGATATTTTTTTGACATACGTAGCCTTATAAACCAGTTTTTTTTAGTTCAGCAGTTCTTCATCGGATCTATGGAACCGGTTAGTGTCATAGGTCATTGAAATCGAAGAAAAAATAATGATTATTGTTCTGGTCGCTCTTAATAAATACGTGCCATTTTTAAGCGTCTCTTTATAATGTAGTGCAAAAATGAGTGTTTTTTGAGAAGATATTAATTGTAAATAAAGTGTATTCGATATTAAACTTGTATAGTGTGTTAAATATATGTAGTTCTAAAGCGTTTTTCTTTTTAAATAACTGTTTTCTGAAACCTTATTTTTCGTCTAATAAGTATTTCGTTTCGTTTTTCTTAAAATTAGTTTTTGCCCAGTTTTACTAACTAGAATACTAACAGTAACATAGTAACAATAATAAGTTAATAACAAATTAAAGTAGTCTGTGACGAATAACATAGACTAATAACTAATAACACAGAGTAGGTAATAAAAAGATTCTGATAAGCAGAATATATTGTTATAACAATACCTTCAATAATTGCTGTCTGGTAAAACTAGTTTTATGTAGTTAACGCAATTTTCTCCCAGGGTGCAGGGACAGGGTAGCGTTGTACGCATCTTTTCTACGTCCTCATTAGCAACAAGACTGTTACCTGGAGTACGCATGCTTCGGGTGGGGCCCCTTTAATTAAACAGTGGCCCAACATTAACAAAGGGTGTTAATTGATACATTAAGAGCACGAAATGCATTGAGTGCCTCGCAGATCTATTCCAATAGGGTGTCCAATTCACCCCGATTCACGCCCGTAGGTCCTTGTTAGGGTCTCATTATCAGTCCGGGGACTCAACCTCCTGGAGCGACTCTTAATTAAAATCCACTATAGCACGAACCACGGTGGGTTAGAAGAGATTGTGACTAGTTCGGCCTCGATTTGCTTTCTGTGGAATACCAAAGCCAGTGGAAGTATGTCATTTAGTAATTTATAGAAGCAGGCGTTACTTTGCGGAATTCCATATTACAAGCAATATAACAGAACTAACTACTTTGCTATAATCCGCACGGGCCAAGCGAACGCATGCAAAGCTAATGTGTATGAAGCAGGCAAAATCTACGCACCTTATACATGCAGGACAAGCCACCACATGCACCCCAAGGCGTCTCCACCAGCAACAATGCACACAAGCAGCACACACAACAACCACCAAAATCTCGACGATCGATATTCTTCACACTTGTGATAAGGGGAGTCCCTTATCACACAATATGTTAGAGCAACTTGAGATAATAAAAAATAACAATGGCCACTTTATTAACGAGCAAGTAAATGTATCCAATTCCGTTTTGCTACATGTGTTCGGAGGGGAGGGTAATGGTGGGGGTTGAACTATTTAAGACTACTTGTATGGGTAGCGCGGCGCATTACGATTTTTGTCGTGGAGCCTATCCTCCTGATGATGCTTCGGTTTCGGGGCGAAACGATCGTCGAGATTGTGGTGGTTGTTGTGTGTGCTGCTTGTGTGCGTTGTTGCTGGTGGAGGCGCCTTGGGGTGCATGTGGTGGCTTGTCCTGCATGTATTAGATGCGTAGATTTTGCCTGCTTCATACACATTAGCTTTGCATGCATTCGCTTGGCCCGTGCGGATTATAGCAAAGAAGTTAGTTTTGTTATATTGCTTGTCATTTAGTAGTAGCATTTATAATATATTAACCAACTTTTATATAATAATTTATAAAATATTTAATTTTATATTATATCTCAACAATTTGACGGTCGCATACTAATAATATAGGAAGGAAGCACTAAATCTAATATCATGTTATTAAATCATGCCATGGTAAATAATGTAATAACGTTGGTATTGAATGACAAAACTCAATTTCGATTTCCATCACCTTTGTTTAGTAAATCTGAACCATCTGGACTATAATGTCTCCACTTATCGTAATAACAATAGTAATTTGTTTTTCTGGGATTTTATTTTATTTTCTTAAATGTATGTGATAACGAGAACATTAGTGATATATTTAATTTCACTCAGTTATCTAATAAATACTTCTCTATGTGTGTCTAGAAACTACTGTAGTGATCAATTTTGTAATAACTCTAAGCAGCATGTAATGTGTAAATTTCAGGTTAGTTAATAAATTATTTAGGTTTGTTTGGTTAACATGATGATGACCTATTTAGCGACATATTAGAATGAGTAAACACAAATGTTCCATAGTATGTAATTAATGAATGTGATAATAACAATAAGTCTGCGGTATATATATATGGCTGTCCATTGACAGCAGGCGTTACTACTCGCTACAAAAGAAAGTCCCCTATTGTATCTGCCTGTCGGACATAAATGTCTGTCTTTAAGTTATAAGCTCACAAACTCCTGAACAGATTTCATGAAGTTTTCACAAAAGAAAGGGGCAATCATATAATTATCTAGTTATATGCTTGTCTTGTCTAAGAAAACTTACCGAAGTCATGTGAAAATAACGACAATTTATCAAAAATAGTTTCTAATTGCTTTGAGATATAAATACACAATCTATGGTGGGATATTCGTCTTTTGCATGCATCTAGGAAAAGTTTTAAGGATAGCTTATTACATGCATTCAGCTTCTAAAATATGGTCTCTAGACAGCAGTTGACAGCAGGCGTTACTACATTTTATAAAAGAAAGTCCCCTATTGTGTCTGCCTGTCGGACATAGCTGTCTATCTGTTAAGTTATAAGCTCACAAACTTCTGAACGGATTTCATGTGGTTTTCACAAAAGAAAGTAATTATATAACTACCTAGTTATATGCTTGTCTTGCCTAGGAAAACTTACCGAAGTCATGTAAAAATACCGACAATTTATCAAAAATAGTTTCTAATTGCTTTGAGATATAACAACACAATCCATGGCGGGAGTGTGCATCTACAAAAAGTTTTAAGGTGGCTTATTTTTAGCTTCTATAATATGGTCACTTCAGAGCTGACCGTGTTTAGACCGATACAGTCCTTATTCCATATCAACTTACATACACACATTAGTAACATAGGCTTTTTAATGCTTAACACTATGATATTCATCTGTAGCGTATAATATTTTAAATGAATATCTAAGTAGTTATCGCAAATATAAACTAAAGCACGCACGGATGACCGCAGACAATTAAGAAAAATGAAAAAAAGTAGGGATTATCCACTATCACTCGTGTGAAGCCACGGTGTGAATATCATGTGGTATAATAAAATTGCAAAAACGAAGTACATGTAGGAATAATAACAGTACATTGAATTGATCATATAATAAATTTATATAAAGGGCGTTCGTAGGATTCGGATTTAGAATTATAGCATCATAAAATTTAACTAGCTTGAAGGTTATCTCTTGGGATATAAATATAATGTGGTGGTCTAACTTCTCAACCTCTATACACACTCGGGGGAGAATACAAATTAAGAAGAGTTTCCCAAACAAACACAGTTATTTGTCCTTTAACATGGGTAAATGTTTGATGTTTATACATATATAGTTGCGGTCATAGAAGTACAAATACGTGTTACGAGTATTGAGTTAACTGATAAATTGATAATTTATACATATTATATGATCCATTTATTCACGCTACTTCTTTGTCTTTGCTCAACGTGAAATTAACAGATTTGATAAATATATTTATATACTACTACACTATACTAGCTGTGTATAATGCAAAGCTTTGAGATTTTTCTCCAGTTGATTAACATCTTTCAATAACCATAGTGGTCTGTTTGTGTTCTTGTTTGCCTCTTCATAGAAAATAACATTTATATCAAGAACTTTTGTCAGTCTCCAGGTTCCACGCGCAACTGCCTAAATTATGAAAAATTAATAAATAGTGAGGAAGAAAAACAACATGTTCTGCACAGAATAAACGAACGAAGGAATAAAATAGCTTCGGGAGATATTCGGTCGCTGCCATCAGCAGAGAATATGCTAAAACTGGTATATATGAATATATTGTAAGAAACATCGGGCGAGACATTAACCTAAGAAAGCAACTTGACTCGGTTGAAATAGTCAATTATTGCTGGTTATAGTGCTGCCTAGCAATAAAGCACTAAAATACAGCTAGCAGCCGTACAGTCCTTTAAGTGCAAAAATTCGTGCTTCAATCTAGTGCCCTTCCAATAATAGACGTATGGCAAGTGGTAAGACCAACATTCTGACGCAAATCGTCTAAGCAATAGGGAAGGGAGTATAATAATTGTCAAAGTTTATTTACACTTAATTTTATATTATGTTATTCATCCATTTGTAAAACTGCTCTATATTTTTGTAATAATTGATCAGGAATGGAATGACGAGTTAGAAATATTCGCACAGAGATGGGCCGACCAGTGCTTTCAAAATAATTCGGTCTCAACGGATTTGTGCCGAGATTTAGGTTAGTATTTGGTTTTCGTCCTTATCGAAACTAAAACTATCATATTTTATGTTTTTGTATCTTGTGTAAGTATATGTGTGATATGATCTGATAGTTTGATGATGATGATTTATAAATATTTATAGTCAAATGACAAGTACTATTAGAAACAAATGGTAGTTTATATCGTCTTAATTTAATATATTGCAATTTATTTAACTTTAGGAATAACAGTAACAAAAACCGTACTAAACTTATCACTAGCAATACAGGAACATAATTATATCGAATTAAACACAATTATTTATTTTGTATTTCCAGAAAATATTCCTGTCGGTCAAAATATTGGCACGGTGTATGGCGATTCACAGGGAGTAACACCATCGTCGTTAGTGGACCTTTGGTATATTGAATTATTAAACATGAATACTACCATTCTGTCACGATACATGCCGTAAGTAAAATTAGTTCCTATTTTGAAATGGTATTCAATTATTTATTATGTTGATTATGGAATGCGATGTACAGGTTATAAGGTATGGTGAATAAAGCATAATGGTGAATGAGGTTACCTGAGCACCTATAAGTTTTATCGCTTGACATCAGGTCTCTGATCTGCTCATTTTCAAAGATATGATAATCCTTATCATCTCAAATCCAACACAGTACATAGAAATATTCTCTGTTTACTAATACAACATAATATTTCTTAAGACGTTATAAACAAAACTATTTAAAGCGATTTTTTTGCAATTTTCCGATTTTGTCGTGGAGTCTATCTCCTGATGATGCTTCGAAATAGAAGGCCCGGGCAGGCACAAATGAGTGTTTTCTGTTAAAAATTATCTGTCTACAAAAGCAATAATAAAATTATTTTACTATAATCCGCGATACAGTAAATAGAATATATATATATATATATATATATATATATATATATATAGTTATCCCTTCTAGGAGTTGTTTGATCAAGCGGTACGTATAATCAGTTCTAAGTTGATCCGTTCGGATTTGTTGATCCAGGCCCGATTTGTTGATCCAATACAATTTTACATCACATTTGTTGGCTCCGCTTCGGATCAACAAATGATGAATACTGATTCTCTGTAAGTACTCAATAATTATACAAATCCACTCCGTAGTTATTTGATCCGATTCAAACGCGCCAATCACAGAGCAGATCGTCACCGAACGTACTCCGTACTTTGACCCCGGCATTCAAGGCTCTTTCAAGGTTGAGTTTGAAGTACATTCTTAAGCATGCAGATTTCAAAGAAATTTAGTTGAAGGATCTGATGGTTCTAATTGAAATTACAACGTTTGGGAATAAGTGACCTTGAATAAGAGGCTGAATTATTATTATAAAATATCCCTAAAAATCTCTCCTTTCTGCCTAAAAGAAAATCTTATAATAAGTACATGTAGAAAAAGTAATCATAGAAATTATTTTGTTATAATACCAAAATAATTTATATTATTACTTTTGTATTATGGAATTCCGCAAAGTAGCGCCTACTTCTAGTTTTAATTTTTAAGTTACTAGTTTTAAGGGGCTCCAGGCGAGGGTGTAAGAGGGAGGCTCGTCCCATTCAGTCTCTTCAAGTGTCACCTGCTCGTGGTGCACCCTTCAGATAAACCAACGAGGATCTGGCGACTGATTAACCATACGATTATATGATTAACCATTTCGGTCCAGCTAACCCAAATACCAAACCGACAGTGAACAGCAGCACTGTTGGTGCGACATTGTCAGCACTACAATCGCCAAGCCGCATGCCGAGCGTGGTGATTACTCTCAAACCCTTCACATGATGTTATCACAATATAAACCACAGCCCCTAGTTCTCAGCTCTGGCAGCGGATTAAATAACGGCGTAGCAGGGGGTTTCATGAATTTCCGGCAAAAAATCCGCTGCCAACCACGAAAACCAAACCTTGCACCGTAAGACGCACAAATTTTGAGGGAATAGAAGATGGAAAAGATACTTGAGCTGGAAAAAAAGGTAAACAAGTTGCGGTGGTGATAGGATAAGCTAAAGTCGCGTTCCTTATACTCAGAATTACCAAACGGTATTATCTGAATGTCATACAAGTTTACGCACCGACATCAGCACATCAAGACGATGATTATGATTTGATGCATGCCTCAAAAACCTTCTACACTGGGTAAATTCCCCCATCGAAGAAGCTCTCTTCTTCGATGGCGGAATTAAACGCAAAGCTTGGCAAGTGAAGCGGCACAGAGGTGAGAGTAGGGCAATTTGGATACGGCCTACGGAACCAGATAGGCCATATGTTGACCGTTTTTTTGGAGAGAGAGGACCTCTACATGATGAATTCTTTTTTTAAGAAACAGCTGCATCGAAAATGGACTTGGATTAGTCCCAATGGTTTCACGAGAAACGAGATCGAATTCATCATGTCGACCAGACGTTATATATTTGATGATGTATCTGCGATCAATACCGTAAAGAAGCTCCCCTTCTTCATCACCGTATAGTTAGAGGCACATTGAATATATGCGTACAGCTGGAAAGACCCAGACTGGTGAAGTCTACGCTCCGACCCATTTGAGCTAAAACCCCATGAAGTTCCAACTCAATCTAATGAACCATTTTGATTGCCAAACTGACTGCGCTATGACTGTGGATGATTTAAATAACAGGCTGGTGGAAACTGTCCATACAATCAAAACTTTATAAGAAAAGCCGTAAGAGAACCAATAAATTCTTGACGTAGACTCTCAAGCCCATGAATGAGATGAATGAAATTAGATTAGTGTTCAGTAGACTTGCTGAGCTACCGTTTGATCCATAGAGAGATTTCCAAGGCGTAAAAGTGCGACCAGCGACAGTTCAACACCAAATACATTCGAGGTACTATAGAGCGTAACAGGGGCTCAAAAGTTTTCGCAAGACATCTGTCTGTTAGGCAAAGGCAGTTGACGTAATTAAATACCGATATTGCTATCATTTTGTCTCGACCTGAGATTTTAAGAGAGGTTGAGAGGTTCTATGAGTTATACATTTCATACTGTTGTCAATTTGGCAAAAAATCCAAGAACCAATTTGACTCGACACAATACCGAAGATATCCCGGACGTCAGCCTTACGAGATTAGTATTACTCTCAAACAACTTAAGAACAACAAGGCTCCAGATGATGACGAAATGACAACCGAACTACCTGTCCTGCAGCGATTTAATTCCGTTATTTATGAAGGTATTATGCCGAAAGCATGATACAGGAACGTGGTGGTTCTCTTCTGACGTCTTATTAAAGAATTACAGACCCATTTTGCTGCTGAATCATGTTTATAAGTTGTTCTCGAGAGTCAAAACGATTCGTCTCGCGGGTAGGTGCAACGACTTCCAGCCTCCCGAACAAGCCGGATTCCGAAAAGGCTAAAGTACTATAGTGACACATATTCACGCTTTGGCAGGTTATACAGAAGACTGAGTAGTATATCCAGCCACTTTGCTTGGCGTTTGTGGACTATGAGAAGGCCTTTGATTTGGTAGAAACATGGGCTGTATTAAGATGGCTCCAGAGATGCCGAATCGACTATCGGTACGACCAAGTGCTGAAGTGTTTGTACGAAAACGCCACAATGTCTATCCGTATCCAAGACGGCGAGATATGAGACAGAGAGATGTCATCTTCCCGAAACTGTTTACCGTTGCATTGGATGATGTCTTTAAGCTTTGGATTGGAACGGATATGGCATCAACATCACCGGCGAGTATATCACTCACCTTAGATTTGCCGACGATATAGTCGTTATGGCAGAGTCTCTGAAGGACCTAACCTTGAAGGACCTTAACATATGCTCGACGACCTCAGTAGAGTAACTAAACATGTGGGCCTTAGAATGGCTCAGAAGATGTTGATGATGATTGTGACTTGTAACTTATTTTGACAGTCTATATTATTATGAATTATTAAGTATTATTAATAAAAATAATTTTGTTGTCTCTCATTATTCAAACTATAACTAGGTATGTAATACAGTATTATTTTAAAATTTAACGCCGTTTGCAACCATATTTCGTTTCATTCCATGCTAAAAAAAAGCAGTCCAGAAATATTTCTTACTAATAAGTAGTTTCGAATTTCAAATATATGTCAAAATGCTCCGGACGATTTTAAAAATAAAAATTCATCAATCAATAGGCATAAGATCAACTTATGCCTATTGATACAGAATTATATAGTAGCAATGACCTCTGGGGCCGACGTTGACAGGTGAGGCATTTCAATCCTATATATTAAACATGGATCAAAAAGTGTCTAGAATGTATTGGATTTTAAGATCAACTAATGCTTAGCGAAGACTTTAGCAAAAACCGTTAGCAGGAGCCACAAAATACATAAAAAATATTAACAGAAAAATACAGAGTCTACTAGTACATCACAAAATATGAGTCAGTGACACGATATGCCAATCAAATATATCCTTTTTGTCATTGTGAATACAACTCAGGAGCCATTAAAACAGCTAATTTAAGGGGATCAAACAAGTACTTAGGAAATTCGCATGATCAAACAAGTAGCAGAAAAGGACTATATATATATATATATATATATATATATATATATATATATAGTGCTAAATGTATAGTGGACTATCCGTGATGATGCTTCGGTTGCAGGGCAAAACGATTGTTGAGTTTGTGATAGTGAACGTGTGTAGTGCTTGTGTATTGTGGGTGAAGTTGTGGAGGTCTGTGCATGTGTTTTTACGAATCCTGCACGTATTGGGTATGAAAATACGGATAGTCCACTATACATTTAACACTATATATATTTTCTATTTACTGTATCGCGGATAATAGCAAACTTTAACCTTAATTACTTTTGTATTATGGATCTCCGCAAAGAACGCCTAATTCTATAAATTAACTAGATTTCGTTTTTATGATGAAGGTTACTTTTGGTTGCAGATCTTTAGTATCAATTATGAATCACTATGATTATTTTACGCAACTTGCGTGGGCTAAATCGTCATATGTAGGCTGTGGAGGTGTAAAATACAAGGTAAAATACCGATGGATACAATTACAGTTACATTAATAAGAGATATACAAATAAACTGTTTCCTTTAATACCTTTGCTTGCTTCAGGAAATATACGTGGCATCAAATGAAAGGAAAAACAGAACTGTCTATAGATTAGTTTGTAATTTTGCTCCCAGTGGAAACGTAAAAGGGGAGACAGTTTACAGTGACGGTTTTCCATGTTCCAGGTGTCCTTACAGTGGCCAATGCGATTCGAAATACAATTTTTTGTGTAGTAAGAAATCAATATTTAACCGTGACTAAACCTTTGCTAAAAAATGTATAGATAAAATTATTTTATTAATTATTTGCTATGAAATAATTTGTTTCAGATTCAAAGTCTAGTATAACAAAATGTGATTATAATGATGACCTCCAACTAACTCGGGCCTATGCAAACTTTTTTGATCTTGCAAATTTAAGCAATTTTTCAGAGGATGCTTATCAACCTCAGACATACGAGGCTACAACACTTAACAAATTAGATAGCGAAGAAATCTCCGTAACGAAATTTATTAACAATGACACTGATACTAGTTTCGATTTTCTATTTCATTTGTTTGGCATAACTTCTAGCCGTTCGTTAGATTTAAAGCAAACTACCCTACCATGTAAGGATATTTTTTCTGTTGATGCCTTTATAGAACTATTGAAGAACAAATTAAGTAATGATCAAACATTAAAAGATTTGTTGTTGCCAAGCACTGAAACATCTACTTCAGATCCCAGTTTTACTGACAGGACAGTTGCTGGCATTGTAAATCAACTTTATAGCAAACCCGAATCAACGACTATAAGTAAAACAACTCATAATGAAAATATCAATTCTACTTTACTCGCTGATTTAATAGAAGCAGTAATATTTAGGCAGAGCGGTATGTATTTGGAATGTTTATTTTCTAGTATATTCTTAATAATGTTGTTAATCATAATGATTGATGATACACTCTATAAAATTGTAAGTTTTGAAGAAATCTAACCGCTTATGAGACACTGAATAGTTTGCATAGGAACACTTGTTTTATCAGTATGAAGGCAAACGTCTGTTGCTTGAGTCCCCCACTAACCATAAATAAATATATGAAATCATAAAATTAGTTTTTTTCAGGTGCATTTTCAACAGAACATACAAGTTTATTGACACAGATTGCTCCTAATGTTATTCCCGTCAAAATACAAGCGGAGCTTGGTGAAGTCAAGGCTAAAAACGACTTTACTGGTCATTATTTTTTCCCAGAGGAAGAAGAGCGAACAGAAGAAGAACCTACTGAAACTTATAGTGATTTAGAAAATTTACCTGTATCAGATATATCTTTAGAAATTGAATTTTTAAAAAGAAATAGAGAAACAAAAGATTTTCTAGAAGATATTTTGGAATCAGATTTTACTACTGAAAACACAATGAAAGATCTATCAGTTGCAGCCAGTAAAAATGGTACATTTGTAGATTAAATATTAGATATACATTTGTAATGATAATTTATTAGTAAAATTTAAAAGTAATTTGTTTAAGTAAAATTGCAGTTATATTTTTAGAAAGAATTATAAATCATAAAGAGGATAATGATTTGTCAAAACCTGAGCAACATACAGAGACCCAAGCTAAAAGGTCAAAAAGAGGAATTTATCTATCATCAATAGACCATCATAGCATCATCATAAAATACCACGATTTATTAAAAAAGTTAGTAGTTGATTTACGGAATTTAAAATTAAGTGAAAAATTTCATTGTGGTGTATCTATTTCAAGCTACACCGTAACAATTCCTCATACGAACTGTTATTTCATAATTATATATATTTTTTATCTAAACTACTTGTTGCTAAATGAATAATAAACGTAACGGATTTAAATTATATGTATTGTAAAAATATTATAAATATTATGAATAAATAACAACACATTATTTTCTTTACACCATTACATATACATTCAACACGTGTATACGAATGTGAACTATTTGACCACATATTAATAATTTTTCTCACTACATAGTAGTATAAATCACCATATGATAATAAATTATTTTGATGTGAAATATGATTTTTGTATTCTTTTTTTTTGATTTTTGAGAAATTAATTTTCCTATAATAGTAATTATCTCTTTTCATTCTAAAATTTCCGTCATTACAATTACAACCGCCAGATTTGTTACTTTCAGATTCATTAGGCGTAGATATATTATTGTTTGGAAACAAATTCAAAATTGGTGTTTCATTTTGACTGAGGGAATTTGAATTACTATTTGATCGTCTGTTTAGAGAACGACGTTCACAGTAATCTTCGTCTTCATCAGAAACCGGCTCAGGACTAGTTGTTTCCATAGTTAGTGTTGCCATTTTATTTCTATTCATATAATCACGAGTACAGGTTGAAGTACGTGTACAACCTTCTACATAACCAGGTGGAGTCCGAGAGCCACCAACCACACCACCAGGTCCTCCTGGAATAATACTACCTGCGCTATCAGTTAAAGATGCAGCAGTCCAAGTACAAGTTAATTTTCGCGTACAGTATTTCATTCGAATAAATGGTGTGTTAAAAGTATATTCCGTGGTTTCTGTTGCTGGTGTACTTTGAGTTGATGCTGCACTTTTAGTAGGAACTTGTGTCCCTGCTGAATTTGATTCTCGTAATATTTCCTTATCATCGTTGTGACGTCGAGCACTTAAGTCCTCTATGTTATGTTTCCTAAGATACATAAGCTCATCAAATGATAAATACTTTTCAGTGATACGTTTCCCATTTTTATATATCCTATTTTTATTGTATGCTACTGTTATTGATTCAGTTTCAACAGGTTTGGAACTTTTTCTCGACTGTTTATATTTAAGGCTTTTTCTTGGTGATAATGTGGTATATTTAATGGATTTAAGTTGTGGGTGATTATTATTTATATATTCATCCATTTGCCAAAAAGGTTTTTTATTTTCTTCTGCCGTTCTTCTCTTCCTCTCGCTAAAAAAAACGCTGGATTAATTGATTGTACCAGACAATTTTAAAAATATATTCTAGCATGCATAAATAATTTACCTGCCTGTGATTTCTGATGATTTCTTTTTGATTTTTATGTGGTAGCCCAATATTTTCGTCTGAAGGAACTCTTCGTGATCCAGTAAAGATATTTGAAACTGTTTTGTTCTTTTGTTCTTGGGTAAAATATGGATATGAATCGTAATACTGGAAATCATTACTTTTTTGTAACTTTGTGTCAACATCTCTTTGGGCTCTGAGCATGTATGGGCATGATCGAGTTGCATAGTTAATATGAATACAGCCACAATCACTATTCTCTACACATTGATTACCGCGATAATTCAAAGGTGTATTCCACGCAAAAAATTCACGCGAATTTGGACGCAGAATGTTGCAAAAGTTACAACTTATACATTTATTTCTTGTAATTTGACATTCATTTTTCTGGCGGTTAATTTTTTTTATGTCTCTAGTGCATTTTTTAAATTTTTGGTTACATGGTATACAATCTGACGAATCAAAGCTATTGAGTTTAAATTCTGACTTACGAGTGCACTGCCTTTCGATTTTTTTTTTGTTAGTTTGTTCCTTAAAATTATGGCTGGTAGTTGTATAATCATATTTTCGCACATCTTCATTAGATGTTGCAGTGTGTAAAGAATCAAACTCATATCTGTGGTCGTGACCGTGATAAACCCTAGAATGCCCCTTTTCACGCTTTTGTAAATTATCACCATAATATCTAGAATCGTTTAAAACTTGACTTCTCGAAAAATCTTCATCAATCAAATGATAACTCCGTTTCACTGCTTCTGAAAATATTTGAAAAACGCAGGTTCAGATGTGACATTTAAATTCAGGTCCATAACTTACAGATTTATACAATACCTAAGTGGAATTATTATTTAATGCGTAATAATTCAATAAGTATAGTAAGGATTTGCAATTACGGAATCTGATTTTAAAAACAAATCAAATGCTAGTTTGTATTAGGAACGCCAGAAAATTCATATCTAGAACTCCAAAATAACAATAAAATATGTTTACAAAATATTCAGTTTTAAAATAAATTTGAGTAAGCAATATTTTCTTAGTTGTTTTTACTTATCACCCATCCTACTAATTACTATCTCCTTACCGACGAAGCTTTGGAAGGCATAAATTTCCGTTCCGTTTCCGTTAAATTAATTTAAGAAGCTAATTAGTTGAGATCTGTATTTAATAATTTTTGTTATACAACCTTTTAAAGTCTATAAAGCGTTATCAATTAATTTTATTAAGTAACGAAATATTTAAAATTAACAATTTTTGTTTTTACATATATCTAAACTGAAAACTCCAGTGACATTCAAACTCAAACTCAAAATATTCTTTATTCAAGTAGACTGTTTACAGTACTTTTAAATCGTCAAATGTTTTCAAGAAGCTATTACTGATTCGGAACTTTCATTCTACCGAGAAGAACCAGCAAGAAACTAGGCGGCCATTTTTTTTTACAATTTGATTGATGGTTACAAATGAATCGTTGCAGCTTGGTACGTAGCTGACTGCAGTTAAGATATGTTACTATCACTCAAATAATTTTAAATTGTATAGTAAGCTTAATGTAGCAACATCGTTTAAAGATAATTTCTAAACTGGTGTAAAGGCAAGTCTAGATATTATTGAGGAATTTTATAATAAAAACGTGTACCGAGACCGACAAATGATTTTCGGACCTTTTGGAGGCGCAACCTGGGCGTCATTAGTTTATTTCGGTTTCTAGTGTGTCTGTCATATCTATAACTATTCTTACTATACAAGTAAATTTTTTGTTACAAATAGTATATTACTGTAGATATATTGTGAAGCTACAGTCATGACGCCTATTTCTTTAAATTTCTCACTCAGAGAGAATCACGAGGTTTCACATTATAAATACCACAAATAGCTTTTTTTTTGGAAAAAAAGACCCTGTGAATATCAGCCGCTGTAACCCATAGCATGATTCCATATGACATAATGCTATGAAAATAGGAAAAATAAATAAGTTTTGCTGTTTCAACTTCAGCTAATTGTCTAATTTTCATAACAGCGTAGGCAGCGGAATATTATATAATATTATATAGCGGAATTTAATATATGAAGGCCCCCATTGGATCTTTGTATCCAAGGTCATTCCTAAAAACACAGTTGTATCTTCTTTCTTTAATGTTTCATTATTCAATAAAACCTTTTACCATTATAATTACAAGTACATTATGAATATATCTTCATAGTGTATCTTCATAAAGTCATCAAGATCGGCGTTTCGGGTGAGTTGCATATGCCGTAGTTACAAACAGACTGCAGCATTGCCTTGTCTACGCTAATCCACTTATTATTTTATTTTCTAACCTAACTTGATTTGTATAGTCCATGTGAGATTTCTTGTTTGTCAAACAAATCATCTGCGTCAAGTGTGTGAATGAGACTGTCGAAATGTTGAACTCCTAACTTTAAATCTAAATTATCCAATTTATCTAGCATTCCCAAGTCAAGATCTGATTTTTATTTCTTACCAGTTGCGTCTCGCGATTCTAACCGCGGCGACAATTAGTTAATAAGTTTTAAGAGTAAAATGCATATGTAGACTATAGACAAAAATCGAGTTTTTTTTAAATTTCTTGTGGTTCCGTTAATTTTACAAAATGTTTAATTTCTTAAAAACCTTCTCCTGACAATAATTAAAACTAAAAATAAGTATATAATTAATGAAATTGTTCCACCCGTTCACGCGTGATACGACGACAAAGGGAAAAAGATTCATTTTTATATATAGATATTATGTTTACTGTCATTGATTTGTTACCTTTCATATTACCCTTTAATTCACCTCCATAGCTACACAATCCAGTATAGATCCTGTCTCGCTGCATGCCATCACCGCACTGAGTAGCAGGGTATCCAACAATATACACAGGTTGTCCTTGCAAATTCGCCTTTGATGCGAAATTACACACCAGTCTTTCGATGAGAATAGGTTTTAAATTTTTAATCTGTAAAATGTTACCGATGCGAGATGGTAAAATTTATTATTATTAACAAAACTTTTTTTAATAGCGAGAACTTTTGTAATGAGCTGAGGAAAGAAAAAAAATGTAAGCAAAATACGTACGTAAAACTTCGCTTTACCACATCCAACTTTCTGAGTATTCGCCCAAATTAATTGCGTAAAGTAATTAGCCTTTCCGTCTTGAGACCTATAATAAGGAAAGCTAATTAAGTACTAATAATAAAAATGGGTGAGTCTATCTGTACGCTTTGACGGATGAACTGAAGATTAATATCCACGAAATTCGATACAATTGAAACTTATATCAAGTTCTGACACAGAGGATAAATAAATCTTATAAATCTTTAGGAACAGGAAAAGAACATAGTTTATAATTGAGGGTATATTAATGTTAACGTGCACGAAGTCTCGAGTAAGCTTGTTCAAAATATGGACTACTATTCTTTCGAGTCGATCAATTGACTGCTAAGTACCCATTAAAAAAATGCTAAAATACGAATTGAATTCCGTGAAAGTGACTTTAGAATAAAGAATAAATTAAATATACTATTGTCGATATGCATGACGATTGTTGTATATATTCCAAAAGATTGAAATTTTCACTTAACCTGTTACGTGAATTTTATTCCTTCTTTGTTTGACCCGTTATTATTTATATCGAGGCATGATCGATGGAAATGTTAAACTATTTCGTGTATTTCATTGACAGGACAAATGTAAACAAGTATTATTTTCTCCTATATATTAACTTTAATTATTGCCCAATTTCACACTTGTGTGTACGCGTAATATATTTAAAAAAAGTTCATAATTTTATCTATTGGTTTTGAGTAGATAAAGAGATTAATTCTTATTTATGGAACAAACAAACAGCTATTAAAGTTACTGTTCACGAATATATATTACATACAAGCTATTATTTACTTATTTCTAATCTACTTAGTACAACCGATGATTAGAATAGTCTTTCAAACAGGCTTCATGGTTGTCATAAAGTTTTAGTAAATGATGCCGAATTTTTTATACTTTCCAAGTACACTATAAAAAAAGGTCAAAAACAAAATTTTACAACACTCTGTTAATGAGAAAATTACGATATAAGTATGATACCAAGAAGATATAAGTATGAAAAGAAAGAATTATTTGACTAATAATATTTTTTTTTCTTACTGATTATAATATGTCACGCTACCAGTGTAGTGCATCGATTGCATAAACCACATTTCCACAAAACTTTTGACGTTATATCGAGGTGTTAATGTCGAGATGCCGGTTATAGTGGCAATGTTTTGACCCACTTCGAAATTCTCTGTAAATAAATCATTCGGTTATGATGACCCAAGTCCGTACCTCGATAGATAACCGACATTTGAAGGTACATTCATAATAATAAGGTTATGCTGCTTCGAAGAACATGTTAAACTCTTGAAACGGTTATTATATTTCATTTTTGCTTCTTTAGCATTTATAAACCTGTAGACTACGAGATCACTACTCAGGAATTTCCATGTCAATGCAAACTGCTGGAACGTGACTTTCCAGCAGTTTGCATTGAACTTTTTAACTCATTTTTGTTCCGACATCTTGAGATCACAACGTCCATTATTCCTATTGCCTTAACCATCGCGAGCAAGCAAGACTAATAGGAGTAAAAAAAATCAAAAGGAAAAAAAGTTAAAAAAAACCATAGCGAGCGACGCTACTAGATTCGACGGTCTATTTCAATGAATTTCCTATGTATATGAATTTGGTTCATATACATAAAAAATAACACTTTATTATTGATTTGATCATATAGAGACACTGATCCCATTACGCACTAAGAAATTTTCAGCTTAATTTTGTCCATGACTACGTTTACATAAACAAAAGTATCTTGTCGTGTGCCACATGCTTATCACTATATGGGTTGCGGAGGCCATACAGTTGATCTGTGTGAAGACTGATTGTGTGTCACGTTAAAAAGAACTGAATGACAGTGGCTAATCGTAAGAAGGTCGAAAGCGGATACCAGTTCGAAGAAAAACAAATAACAATATTATTTAATAAATTATGGTTAAAAATTAAGACGCTGAATATATACATGAAAGTTACTCTAGTACAAGTTATTTTAATTAAAGTACAATAAATAAAATAACTTATTACACATGCTTTTCCAACGGAGACGTATTATAGGATTCTCGCCTTGTTATTTAATGAAATTGGTTTGATACGGTTACTGGGTTATTCTGTCATGGAAAAAACTGCTAATATTTTGGACATTTACCAATCTTAAATATTCTTCCATAGTTTAATAATAGTTTTTGTACAATACGAATAGATCATATTCCTTTTGTAAAATAGTTGCTCTTACCTAAATCTCTACATTGGTCCGTCCTTTCAGGTGTTATATGTTGGTCACATTGGTCGACCCATCGCTGAGCAAACATCGCTAGTTCTTCAGACCACACCTCAACAAATATTGAAATATCATTTTAATATAAAAAAATATTCTATAATTCATAGAGTTCAAGAATTGGCAGTTGAAACCAAGTGATTGTTAGTATATAATGTTTTATTGCAAAAATATTTTTCCTATTGAATACTTTGATGTTTTGATGGCTTGTAGCCATAAAAGATTAATAAAAATTCTGGATCTAGGTTTATTTAAGGTTTTTAGTGTACACGAAAGACCGTATGGCGTGGAAAACCCTTGTGCCTTTTGGATCCAGCGGCTACCTGCGAACTTCTTTTTTGTGCTATCTAGTCTGGGGTTACCACTGCAATATTTAGGATCGCAGCCCCTACTAACTATTTTCAGCCAATCCGCTGGAGCAACATTGATAAAATTCGCTGTAATGGAAGATTACATAGTGGCCTACCATATAACATAAAAAAGTGTACGTTTTCCCTCGCGAACAGGTAAAAGAACAAAGTACACAATTGAGGGTTTTTTAATATTTATGTTTCTAACAGTTTGACTCTCCTACGCTTAAAAGAGGCTTGAAGTTATTTTACCTAGCTTTTATTAGCTCTCAACTTTTGAATTTCGGGTTCTGACACCGAGTCGTTATGGTTTGGTTCAATAAAATTATCAATATAATCCGAACATCTTTGTTTATTTTGTATTTTGATATACTTCTTCTTCTTTGTCCACCGATGGATGTCCACTGTTGGACAAGTCTCTTCATGGGATCTCCATAACACACGATCTTGTGCCGATTATGAAATACCTACTTACAAAATTATTTGCTTGTAAATAATTGTGCGTAAGTAGTGTTTGTAGAAAGTGTAAAATAAGTAAACTATATATTACATTAACAATATTATGTCCAAACCTACAAGCTTTTTCATATTTGCAGCTGTGGGAAGGAATTTTAAACGTCCTAGAGCAATAAAATTCCTGCGTTCGTTTATCTTATCGAGAATAGCTTTACTATCATTTTCTGTGAGTATCGCATCCCTATCGTAACCAACACATTGTTGACTCGGGCCTGTCGACTGTAAAAATTTAACTTTTTAAGATGTTTGTAAATTACAATCAAGGAGTATAATGTAAATATCTAAATGTTTTTTTACTTCTATAATAGCATTTATTCTCTGATCGCGTTCAACCGATTGAAGCAGCTGTGCCATTTGCATTATTCTTGTTAAGTATACTCTGAACTCGATTTAACTAGAACTAGACTAAATACAACCAGACTATGAATAATATAACTAGGTCTGCTTATTACAGAATATGTTTATTAAATAATATAATAAAACCATTATGGGTTATTAGGGTTACCATATAGAACATACATATAATAGATAAGTACATAGGTACATAATATATTTATATGCAACAATAGTGTTGCACTGTGTAAATTCATTTTCTTTTCAGATCACATTTCACAATTCTGTAATAGTTTATTATGTGGTAAGCCAGAAACAATGGTTCAATATAAATTAGGTACTTTAAAAGACACATGGCAATGCTACATATATTTTTAACCTACATTGCAAAGTAATATAGGTTTTTAATATAGTTAATTAGTATATATATATTTTTGTATATATAATGTTTATACTAATGTTACTAAGTCCTATTTATCAAAGCATCTCCATAGTTTGAAAATAATGTGAAATATTTAATATTAAAACTGCTTACTTCATATTTGCAAAGCGTGTGATTTGAACAGATTTTGCAATACTTTGCTTGATAAGCAATGATATCTGATAAATATATCACTAAAACGAAAAATTTGACGTTGAACATAATAAATTATAGCAAAATAAACTATAACTGGGCCGGTCTGACAAATATAAACATAAACTATGTCATGGCCCTATGGATCCGTTTACGACATGTAATTGTTGTTAAAATGTACGTACTTATAAATAGTGGTTATGTTTTTATTTTTTTACATTTTAGTTTCTTATGTACAAATTCTGGAAGTAATTGGCTTCAGAATAAACTATAGTTCGAACGGTAATATGAATTGATATTTAGTATTGGTATTTATATTAAAAATTTTAATCTCCATGACAGAAATAACAATCTTTATATGTTTTAGATTTTGAAATTGTAACTGAAGGCGAATCCGTAATGTCGAAACATAAGTCTCTACTTCAAATTATTCAAAATCCTAACGATACTCCAAATTTAAAGTCTAATATATTTGATAATATGTTGTCTAATGAAATGCTATCTATCAAACAACAGTTGTATGAAAAGAATGCCACTTCTGTGTCACCAATTTATATAACTTTTAAAAATAGTATAGCTACGCCGACACTCGAGGTAAAACAACGATGGCCTGTTGAAAAAGTCGTATCTCGACCACATACTGTAAAAGGAAAAGAAAGTGTTCGTAAAAAACTGCAGTTTAATTCTACCAATATAAAAGGCGATTTATTTACAAGTGCGTCTATAATGTGTGATGAGGACGATAGCAGCGCGAAATCAACAAAAAATATTAAAAGCAAAGCTCTTGGTGTAAGAAGTTTTTCTGCGATGCCTTCCCATCGTATGGACAATTTAGATGAACATAAGCAAACTAAACGACAATGTACTTGTACGAAAACCAACAGTCGTACTAAATGCAGTCGCCACAGCTCGACTGAGACTCAACATGTTAAAAATACGTGTACACATATCGAAAATTTATTTACGAAGTACCCGGAGTGTACGAGGAGTGCGATGTCTTTTACATATTATCCTTACTATACGTATTCCCCATTCTTTTTAGGGGTTACCACAGATGTTTCAGTTATTTATTATCATCCTGATGTAATAAATGAGTTAAAGCGGCCGAAGCATAAACATCATAAAAATAAAAAACCAAATAGTAATTTGTATTTGGACAATGAAGAGAACAACGAAAATTATGAGAATGAGTATTTAGAAAATGACATTGAAGAAGAAACACCGCCGACAACACAATATCCGAAAAGTGAATATCGTCACGTAAAAACGGTATATTTTATAGATTACGAAGAAAACAACTTGGAAACAGAAGCAGAGGTACCAAAAAAAATAAATGACGGCTATTTTCAAGTTATAGACAGAGATAAATTTGTAGATAACGTCGTAGAAGATTTGAAAACGTATTACAATGACGCCGTTATAAAGGAATGTTATTGTTCATTATCATCTTTTAAGTTTAGAGCTACTAACTTGTTTGTTTATATACCTATACTGATCATATTTTTTATTAATGTAATACAATATTTGAAATAATTAGAATCAGTGTAGTTATTGGATGGAGGTATTAGTCGCAATATTGTTAAGCAAGTTTTTATTGATTTTTATATAATATACGATCTGAAGAGCAGACTCCAAAAAATTAAACAAAAATTGAACAAGTCTTAAATTTTATATATTTATAAACCTATAACGGGATAATCAAAAACGTTCACATAAATCATTTTCTGTAGGTGAGGTACTATATAATAAGCCCCAGCTATATTAAGCACATTTTGCCCTATTTAAGGTATACCAGAGATAATTTTATACAAAGTAAAATTCCAAATACTTATGGAATCCAATCTGTATACCTGTAAAATCACATTTCTTGTATTCCATCAGGTAACAAATAGAAATATACAGCTGAGGGACGTAGAAATAAGGTAATCTGATCGCTAAGCATCGATGTACCGAATTCTTGCCTCAAGAGTTTCTTGTTTAAGTTTTTTTGTTTAAATTTTTTGTTTTATCACAATGTGTTATGAAAGTTAGTACTAGGTTTTTTACATATTGGCGGTATAATTTTAGGTTTTTTACAGTTTGGCTGTATCATACAACGACGTCATTAAATATGACAAAGGAAAGCTTCTAATTACAATTGCGTGTCATGTGATAAGGTTAACCTTGAAATAATAAGAATTAATCCATTGTGGCACGAGATCCAAATCATTATTGATTTTGTAGTTTGCGATGTGAAGGCTATCAAAAGAGTGAGTAGGTATAAACTGGACATCGTCTAATATACGAAGACAAGATAATTTCTTAAAAGGTCAAACCGACTGGGATTTTTCATCGAAACCAATGCCCCATATAACATAACACTGTATGGTACGGACAACACTGTATGATAGTTCTCTTTACGGGACAAAAAATCTACGATGGCTTACATCTCTCTCCCACTTTTTTTAAAAATCATGGACATGTACAATGCGGTATAATACGCGGCAATAATAATGCACATCGAGGCTTAGAGAGAGAAAGTCGGCTAGATTCTGCTTTTAGAGCACTAGTTTTTGCCCGCGGCTTCGCTCGCCAGGAATTTTGTCTGCCACAGTATCTAATTTACTTAAATTTATGATACACAATTTTGGTCATAGTGGCTTCCACATAAAAGATGGATACATGCTGTCGCGGACTTTTATTTAGAACTATTCAAAACAAACATACATACGGTACATCATCTTTGTTTAACTCTAATGGTTTAGGCAGCGTAGGCCGAGATAGCTCTTAGAGGCCAGATTTTTCCGACTTTATTGACATGTATCGTTATATTACATAAAATCATTACAAATTCTAGCCTATGTGTTATTATGATGTATAATCTATATAACTGTAAAGTTTCATCCAAATCCGTCTGATAGATTTTTCGTGAAAGAGTAACAAACATCCATCCATACTCACAAACTTTCGTATTTATAATATTAGTAGGATTGACTCTGTCGCACATACTGACGAACACGTGTGAAATGTCACATACTATCTGAGTGACAGTGACAGCGCTCTACGAAACCGAACTGGCCAGCTGTTTCGTTCTAAACATCGATGTGTATTATTTAATGCCGGGTGTAGTGTATTGATATAATATGATATATATGTAGGTATAATGATGTATATTCGTATCTGTCGTCTCGTCCAAGTAATACGCGGCAAGCGCGGGTTGAGTCAGTCGTGCACTGGCAGGCGCTGAGTTAAGACGTATTACGAGGCAGCGAGCCGATATTACTCAGCAGTATTTATTACCCTTTATTACCTCTGGTAGTATACTACATTTTGGCGACGAGAGTGAAAAACAATGTCTGTAAGTACTTTTTTTTAATATTTAAAGGGAAAAAACGGGGGAAGGAGATTACGTAGATAAGAGGAAAAAAATTACATTATATTTACGGTTAGACTATACTAGTTAGAAATGAGAATATAAGTATATTTATGGAGGTTAAATACATGCTTTCTTTGGGTGGTATTTTCTTAAATAATTTAAAAAAAATAAAAAAATAAAAAAGGGGACAGATATTTATTTTCACTATAAATAAATGGGTGACTTAGTTAAACAAATTGGTGATCTCAATAAGCAGTATAAATAACGTGTCGGGGTAATATTAAGACTTAAGTAATGCACAACATTACATAGTTTTAAGTGATTTGCATTAAATTGCGAAATTACCTACAAATATACATACGTGAAATGCATTAAATTGCGAGCTTACCTTCAAAGATTGTTATTTGCATTTAATTGCGAGTTTAACTACAAAAGTCAGTATTGTGCATTAAATTGCGAGCTTACCTATAAAGATTGTTATGTGCATTTCATTGCGTGTTTTTAACTACAAAAGTCCATATGGTGCATTAAATTGCGAGCTGACCTACAAGGATTGTTATTTGCATTTAATTGCGAGGTAAAAAAAAAAAAAAAAAGTCAGTACGATGCATTAAATTGCGGTTTACCTACAAAAACGAATTAGAGTGCATTATACTGCGTGTGTACACACAGCGTAATGTATGCATTAAATTGCGAGTTCATCCAAATATGTAACCTATGCATTAAATTGAGAGGTTACCGGCACGTGTAACGTGGGCATTAAATTGCGAATTAATATTTGGAAATTTATTTACTTTGAATAGTGAATAAAAAGGAATTAAAGCATTAAATTGCGAGTAAAGGGAAATTTCGAAAAAATCATTGTTACAGGTAGCTCAAATTGTGCTAGAAAAATTTGATTGTGAAGGTGAGACTAGTTCTGTTGCTGTCAGATGGGAAAAATGGAAGAGAAGTTTGAAAATTTATTTACTTGCGGCTGACATCGAAGAGGATAAGAAGAAAAAGGCGTGTCTTTTACACTTCGGTGGACCAGATCTACAGGAAATCTTTTTCAACATTCCGGGGACAAGCGAAAGCGATGATATCAGTACGTTCGACGCTGCAATAAGGAAATTGGACGACTACTTTGCCCCCAAACAGAGCAAAGTTTATGAACGCCATATATTTCGCCTTCTCAAACAAGAGCCTCAAGAAAAGTTTGAAAAATTCCTTGTTAGGTTGAGGCAACAAGCAGCTAAATGCGATTTTACTCTAACAGATGATCACATTTTGGATCAAATTGCAGAAAAATGTTTTTCCGATGATTTGCGTAAAAAGATTTTAAAACAGGGTGACACGATGACACTGCACGAAGTTGTAAAAGAAGCCAATGCTTTAGAAGTGATCAATCGCCAATTGGATCACTATGCGGGAAAAGCAACCGAATCGCAAGGAGTGAACGAAATAAGAGCTCGAAATATTACACAAGGGAATAGGGAGCCAGCGCAACTATCAGGATGTGGTCGGTGCGGTAGCACAAATCATTTCGCCAGAGATCCTAATTGCCCGGCTAAAGAAAAGTCATGTTTAAAATGTGGTATGATAGGCCATTATCGGAGGAGATGTAGATCACAAAAAATAACAACACAAAAGGAAATTGGAAATAGAAAAGATAGACAAGAAATCTTAGCAAAGAAGTTTAGAAGAGTAAATAATATAGGAGAAACATCATCTACAGCGTCCACAATACAAGCTACTAACAATAGTACTGAGTACATATTTAATGTTAACAGCGCTAGTTCAGTTACTTGCAATGTAGCAGGGGTTAGCATAGAAATGTTAGTGGATTCAGGATGTAATGACAACCTAATAACGGACAAGACTTGGAGAATGATGAAAGATAATAACGCAGTAGTAAGCAATCAAGATGCTAATCCTAATAAAAGATTTATGGCTTATGGCGCAGCAGTGAACCTCTAAAATTGTTAGGATCCTTTCAGGCGGGGATACAATTTGGGGATCGAATGGAAAATGCGAAGTTTTATGTGATAAAGGATGGAACACGTGACTTGTTGGGCTGTCGGACGGCTACCTCATTGGGGGTCCTTAAGATCGATTGCAATGTTAATTTAATTACCTCTCAACCTTTTCCAAAATTTAATGGCGTATTAGTCAAGATTCCTATTGATAGTTCCGTACCAGCTGTTAGTCAACCATATAGAAGAATTCCAATACCCTTGGAGGATAAGGTTAATGGAAAAATAGAAGAATTAAGGAAAAAGGACATTATTGAGGAGGTTAAAAGCGCCTCTAATTGGGTATCACCGATCGTACCTGTTTTAAAAGACAATGGAGATATTCGACTTTGTGTCGATATGAGACGCGCAAACGTCGCAATAAAACGAGAGAATCACCCGCTACCAACTATGGAGCAGATATTGCCTAGGATGAGAGGTGCTAAATATTTTAGTAAACTGGACATAAAGGATGCCTTTTATCATATAGAAATTCACCCCGAGTCACGACATATCACTACCTTTATTTCAAATAAGGGATTATTTAGATATAAGAGAATGATGTTTGGGATAAGGTGTGCCCCTGAAATTTTTCAAAAGATCCTAGAGCAGATACTTATAGAGTGTGATGGGGTGATAAACTTCATCGATGATATACTCATATATGGTAATAATAAACATGAACATGATGCGAGACTCGGGAAGGTCATGGAAGTTCTCGAAAAACACGGTGTGGTTCTTAGACACGATAAATGTATTTACCGTGTGACGAAAATACACTTTCTAGGACATGAGCTTTCCCAAGACGGAATTAAACCTTTAAGGAAATACACCGCAGCAATTAAGGAATTTAGACCACCGACAAATATAGCGGAATTACAAAGTTTTTTGGGTCTTGTAAATTATGTTGGTAAATGGATTCCTCATTTAGCAACAATAACCGAACCTCTTAAAACTCTTCTCCGTCTAAAACATGGCAGAAATTCGGACATACAAGATCTCTGGGGTGAGACTCAAAGTATAGCGTTTAATGAATTAAAGACTGCAATAGCGGATATACCCTATTTGGGATATTATAATCCTCTGCATAAAACCATTGTTTTTGCGGATGCCAGCCCAGTCGCGTTAGGTGCTGTACTTGTACAAATCGATGACAGAGGTCCCCGTGTAATCGCTTATGGGAATAAAACATTAAGCGAATGCGAGCGCCGATATTGCCAAACAGAAAAGGAAGCTTTGGCCTTGGTCTGGGCTGTAGAACATTTTGATATGTTCCTCTACGGTAAAGAATTTGACTTAGTAACTGACCATAAGCCCCTTGAGGTGATCTTTAACCCGAAGTCAAAACCGTGCGCTCGAATTGAAAGATGGGTGCTGCGCCTCCAGTCCTATAAGTTTAAAGTAAAATATAGCCCCAGCAAAACCAATATCGCCGATCCATTATCAAGGTTATGCAAGCTAGCTGAAACACCGTCAGCGGCGTATGAGGATTATGTCCAGAATATTGTCGATCAAGTGAGGCCAGTCGCAATACCATTAAGAGAGATTATGGAATGTTCTAGAAATGATTCTGAAATCCAAAAGGTAAAAAATGGATTATACAATGACAGATGGGACGATTCTATATCAAATTATAAAATATTTCAAAATGAGCTATGTTTTCACGAAGATATTTTATTGCGTGGAACTCGGATAGTTATTCCAGCGAAACTACGGGATGCTGTATTGAGATTAGCTCATGAAGGACACCCGGGCATAGTGGCAATGAAGTCAAGATTAAGAACAAAAGTCTGGTGGCCCAAATGTGATAAAGACGCCGAAAATTTATGCAAGGCATGTAAGGGTTGCACTTTGGTCTCGGCTCCTAATCCACCGAACCCGTTAAAGAGACGAGAATTAGCTACCGAGCCTTGGGTGGACATAGCTATAGACCTGATGGGTCCATTACCCAGTAATGACTATATCCTAGTTGTAGTTGATTACTATACTAGGTACAAAGAATTAAAAATATGCAAACCAATAACGAGTGCAGAAATCATTTGCCATTTAAAAGATATTTTTAGTCGTTTAGGAAATCCAGTGTCTCTTACATGTGACAATGGCAAACAGTTTACCAGTGAGGAGTTTAAAGCGTTTTGTGCAGAAAGAAACATAAAAATTTACAACACTGTTCCCTACACACCACAACAAAATGGTGAAGTGGAACGACAAAACCGCAGCATTCTAAAACGTTTGAAAATTTCTCAAACTGAAAATAAAAACTGGAAGGAGGCTCTGCGAGAGTATTTAACTATGTATAACAGTACACCCCACACTGTTACAGGAAAAACACCCGCAGAACTTTTTTTCGCAGGCAATTTCGTGACAAATTGCCTATGATCCAAGATGTAAGTTATAAAGAAAATGACCTGGAGATAAGAGATAAAGATAAAGAAAATAAAGAGAGAGGAAAAGAGTATACGGATAGGAAAAGAAGAGCAACGGATAGTGATTTGAATGTTGGAGATAAAGTCTATATTAAAAATTTGAATAAAATTAACAAACTTAGTCCTAACTTTGAACCGACAACGCATACCGTCGAATCGGTCAAGGACGGAGATATTCAACTACGGAATGATCAAACAGGGCAACAAATACGACGTAATATAATTCACATGAAGAGAATAGAGGGTGAATGGCGAGTAATCGAAAATAATTCTAATGAAGTCGATTCTACTAATAACGAGTGTAATAAATTTGATTCTAATGAAACAGGTTAAATAAGTAACACTGGCTATTGAAATTAAGCAATAAATTAAAGGCTAAGTTCGTATAGTTGATGTTGATTGTTGTATAATTTAGAAATACAATAAAGTTACTCATCATCGATTTCAGTTACTTGTTATTTGTTATATATATACATATGTATTGTAATAAGATTATTGTAAAAAGAAAATTATACAAAGGGAGGGATGTAGTGTATTGATATAATATGATATATATGTAGGTATAATGATGTATATTCGTATCTGTCGTCTCGTCCAAGTAATACGCGGCAAGCGCGGGTTGAGTCAGTCGTGCACTGGCAGGCGCTGAGTTAAGACGTATTACGAGGCAGCGAGCCGATATTACTCAGCAGTATTTATTACCCTTTATTACCTCTGGTAGTATACTACACCGGGTACTATATATGTTTTATATGTACATAGTTTCTATTGAAATGTATAGAGATGTTCGTCATAAAACAAACCTTTGCGAACACATTTGTTATTCTTTCTTTATTAATTTTTTTAAATACATTTACCAAAGTTCCATAAAGGACTATACCATTTTTCGAAGTTGGCTTCCAAATTAGGCAGAAAAACATTGTTGTTTGTACCAGTAACAAGTTCTTTAACATTATTATATATGATAATTTTGTGCCAACCAAAACTTGAAAGATATGGACGTTCCCTTATGATTGTTTTAAAATATCTACATCTATGGTAATTATACACTGTCCATTATATTAACCATCTTTTGACAGATTGACGATTTACATATTTAGTGATGTCCTAAAGATTCTCGTATGCGATACCATTCCGATTATAGTACCTACTATCATTAATCGAATTACGTACCTAAGTAATTCGATTAATGATAACCTACGTAAACTAATAACAGATATAGAAATCAACATTTTGATTTAATATTGCCTTAGTTTTTTGAAAATAAATGTTAATCCGTGTGTATTTATTATAATCATAAAAAATATATTATACATCAACTGGCAACATCAACAGACCTTCCGCTCGGCCGCCATTTTGACGTGATCTGTCACTCTCAACGAAACGCCCGTGATAGTCACACGCATTTACGTTCGCTGAGTGTTCTCTCGCATCTGTTACACCTTGAGTTAAGTAGCTTTATTCCTCGGAAAAACTTTTGTGAAACTTATATTAATTGATCGTGAAAATGCCGAAAGGACGTGTGTTGAAAGCACAATCGAGACAGTTAGTGTTAAAACTTCATGAGTATTTTGAGCAAGAAAATCAAAATGGCGGACCTCTTATACCTATCACGCAAGTCCGAAACCGTGTTGCAGCCGCGTTGAGGATCAGTCTATCAACTGTGACTAAAATCACTACTGATGCCTACGGCAGGAGCGGCTTGGAGCAAAACAAACCATCTACACCAAAAAGAAAGCGCCGGGCTCATAAGGTGACAGCTGTTGATGACTTTGACGCTGACGCTATTCGTCGTCATGTATATGATTACTACTTGAGAAAAGAAATTCCAACTTTGAGAAAACTTATTGTTTCTTTGAAAAGAAGTTGTCTATTTCATGGTGAAAAATCTTCTTTGGTCAAAGTTTTGAACACAATTGGCTTTTCATATAAAAAGTTAAATAAAAGAAAATTATTAATGGAACGCACAGATATAGCTATAGCACGTTGTGATTTTTTAAGAGAGGCAAAGAAAATACAAGATTGGGCAAATATTGTTTTCACGGATGAAACATGGCTCAACGCTAACCACACACTATCTCGTTTCTGGACTGATGATACTGCTGATTCCACTTCCTCAGTACCAATGGGAAAAGGTGAGCGCCTAATCATTTGCCATGCAGGTACAGCAAAAGGATTTGTACAAGACGCACTGTTGGCATTTAAATCGAAGAAATCAAATGACTACCACGAAGAGATGAATGCAAATGTGTATGAAGAGTGGTTCAAAAAAATGCTCATTTCATTGGAAGAACCATCAATAATTTTTATTGATAATGCGCCCTACCACTCCCGTCAAATTGACAAAATGCCAACACAGGCTAATAAAAAGCATGAAATAATTAATTGGCTTCGGGACAATGGAGAAAATGTGGACGACTCAATGTTAAAAGTTGAATTAATAAAAATATTAAAAACCAAAAAGAGAGCAAAACGCTATGTAATCAATGAAATGGCAGCAGAATATGGCCATACTGTTCTTCGGATTCCTCCATACCACTGCCAGTACAACGCAATAGAACTTATATGGGCACAAGTAAAAGGGCATGCTGCGAGATGCAATACAAGCCCCCCATTCACAGCGAATAAAATGTTGCAATTGCTAAAAAATGCTTGCACCCACGTAACGGCCGAGAACTGGGCAAGTGTGGTGGAAAGAACTAAAAGAGTAATATTCTCTGATTGGGAACGTGATATTGCGTTTGATAATATATTATCTACACAAGAGCTAATAATAACTGCTACTGAAGACTCCTCATCGGAGGAGTCTAGTGTTGATTATCATTCCGACGACTCGTGCTAATAAAATAAATTAAAATATCCTGATTGTTTTATTTGTATTCATGTATTAACTAAGAAGAAAGTAAAACTTTATATAATGTTATTAAATGTCTTTTAATACTCGTAATATCGATTTCTACCGATTATTTTTAATCTGTGGCATAATCGTAGTAACCATTATGTGTGACATCACTAAGTGGGCGGTACCCATCCATAAAGTACAAATATTATTTGTATGATATTTGTACGTAAGCAAAACTTAATGAGCGTGAGCTGTCAAAAGACTGATAATATGATGGACGCAGTATAATACAAGTATATTTTTGCAAATGCAAATTTTTATCAAAGAATATAATACATATATTTATAAATGAAAGCTTCGGATCTGTTTCATTTTTTTTATTTTGTTACAATTTGTATAAATTTAGATACATTGGATTAGAATAAAAACTGTTAGGAAAAACAAAAGAAATAAGTTGATAAAAAACGTGCGAAAATATTGCATAGATTTGAACCCCTAATTATCAATAAATAAATCACTGACTAGCAACACTTTCCACACAATAATAGTCGTTAGTATTTTATATGAACGATTTTTACATAATATAGTTAATTGTAAAGGTCAAATAATGAATAATTAAATTATCGAAACCACATTAGTATTTTATGTTAACAAAAATCATAGCAATGTTAAGAAAAATATAATTTAATTATAGTAAAAATCGTTTACTATATATCGGCACATACACTTACCTCTCTTTAATAAATGTTCATACGATTTCAGTTCATTTCAACAAACGTTCAAGAACCCGGACACAAACCCTGATGAAATTTTCAAAAGCGTTTTTCACTGACTTAACGTTTATTTACCGATTTTAGGTCGTAGGGTATTCAATCGTTATTTCTTTTAATGTTATTGTTATAACTAACATTAGTGGACTTTTTCTATTCTTTACAGACTTTAAAGTACAGTAATTGAGAGATCGGAGTAACATAATACTGGTTTAACTCGAGCTTTACGTGTATTCAGATTACTGCCATAATATGATTTGAAGGCGTTGAGATTAAAATTACGCTAGATATTTTAGCTCGTTTCTTAGCTACAAAGGAAATTATTCCAGCGTTATTATTAATAATTTCATAATTTAGCACTTAATTTTTGAACAACCAAAGTATTGAACATTTTTAAAGTATTTCTGTTTGTCTTTAATAAGTCATAAGTTTTTATAAAATTTTATTGTTAGATTCCAATAAAAGTATATAATATTTTGCTATAACAAAATGTTATTTTGTTATAGCAAAAAAGTTTGAACATTAATCATTTTACTTTACTTATTTACCATTGTAATTAGCGATCAAATTTTAATAAAATAATACTTTAATCAAGACATTCGCCACGTGCGCCACGTGCGTTCCTCTAGCTCTACTGTTACATTTAAAAAAAGAGAGACATATAATGAAATTTTATCGAAAACTTCTCCTTATTGCCACAAATCTCAGATTCGATGAGTGACGAGAACTTATATACTCGTTTTTTTAGCTTTGTTTACGAGAAAATAATATGATATGCGTACGTAACGTGGTGTCAGAAACAATCGCTGAGGAATGATCGACAAAAAGATAACCTTTTGTGCCTAACAAATAAGATCTTTTGAAGAGGGACAGGTTGCCAAAGTTATTGTTCAATTTGTTTTATTAGCTATAATACATAAATTGATCCAGTATAGGTATCTGTTTACATTTTTCCAATATGATTATTTTAATAAGTGAACCGTAGTTATTTCTTAATTTATTTTTGTTGCAATTTAATCGTAGGATTAATCTGCAATTTGAATATGACATTACTATATCAGTTATTTTATATAAGTCTGTATCTGTTTTGCACACATGAGTTTTGAGTAAAATTGTATTTTGAATACAATTAAGTATATACAAACAAAGTTCAAAAGACTCTTCTTTTTTCATGTGTTTGCTAAAAAATTGGAAACTGTTCTTGCGCTTTGGCTGGTATGTATAGACAAAATTCTTTAGTAATAATAGTAAGCATATTTTATGAAAAACAAAATACATTATTATTGAACGCGTTTTCTTTAATTCACATTCTGTAAAGTGTCATTTTACCCATATTTTATCTCAAAAATATCATTCAAATTGTGTGTGTACCTCAGAAACATATTTTCCCAATATATTAACTCACATATTTTATAAAAGTGGCATTAATCTGTTACGGAAAATACAGGAGAATACTGGTTAATATTGGTGAAAATTTAAGATATGTTTCTTACAACTCATTTTATGAGATAGTTTAATGGTAATTTTCTTGGCGCGAATTGTACAGAAAACGTCATAGTAGATCATCTCGTTATTTAAGCTATGTTTACATAATAACTCATATTGTAGCAGCCGTAATAATTTGTATAGTATAAACTACACTAAGGATATACCGAGGTCACAGAAAATAGCAAGATCACTAAACATATTATTGTCTATAAAAAATCTGTAGCGTTGAACTCATGAGCAGGTAATTTAATTTTTAACGATAATTATTGCCCAAATATAATTCGAAATAATGTGTTAACTTATTTCCTACGCAGACGTCACGAATATCTGAAAGTTCCATGTAATCTAATGGAAAATTATACTTCGATGAGCGAACAGCAGAGGCAATTAAATTTGTTTACCCTCAATTAGGGACAGTCAACTCAAGGCGAGTCTCGGCCCGACACATGTGAATATAAAACGATTTTGTTTAATTAGCCCTCGCTAATGTCTAATACATTTTCCGACCAAACACGGAATGGGCCTTTGTTTACTCACGTGTTTTTTGCACGATCTTTTTAGAATGAAAAAAAAATTGAACAAAATCAATGTAATGTAAAAAATCACATTTGTAACGCGTCGAACCGGACGGGGGAAGATTACGTACAAGTGACACGATAGTGTATTTACTATTTATTGACACTTATATGGAAAGCATCGCGAACGGCATTCCAAATATGAATGTACCGGAAGATGCACCATTTACAGTTTCGCTTAGGAGTAGTGTTCCGGCAGGATGCAATTTGATCCTATGGAATTGTTAGGCGATGTCGATCCACGAACATTTTCTATGGAAACTTCATACGCAACTACAGAAACAGTACTATAGCGCGAAGCAAAGTACTAGTGGCGCCATCTGTACTTCCAGTGGGGAAAATGCATGCACCGTGTTACTAGTACGTTATATTACATAATTTATTTATTTACTTATAGATCACCAAACAAAATATACACTTAACATTAACATTGTACATTGAACAACTAATAATAAGTAGTTTTTTAATTAGAGATAGTAACAACTTACACATTAAGTTAAAAAAAATGAAACGGTACGGTTAAACTAATCTTATCGTTAAATTAAGACCAAAAATTTGTTATACAGAAAAGAGTGAAATAAAATTAATACAAAAAATATATATATGACAGCTACTGCTTATAAAATATAACAATAATATATAATAATACTTTATTAACTATATTATAAGACATGGTCAAGAATCAAATTCACAGCAAGGCAAATCTTCAATCGAGCCGATTCCTTGGTAAGGTTGTTAAACTGTTTGCTACAGTTTAAAAGCTACCGTTAAATATCAAAATAATTTTGGCTTTCGTTTTATGTACCGGTGAAAATTCGTGAAAACTAAAGTTTATTAGTTTACTTCTTACTTTGAACATAAATGTAGCTGTTAATTTGATTTTAGTTTAACTATAAAACAAACTCATAAATGATGAAGAGAGCCACATCAAACGTTTTATTAAGCATCCACACTATATCGCACGCTTAGTATTAAAGTGACCGAAGTCAAAATTAGGCGTTTTGTAGGCGCTACGCTTTGTCACAAAACAACTTTTTTGAAGTCGGTCACTTTAATAATAAGCGTGCGATATGTACTCACAACCTATATGGCTTTTGGCGGTACACAATACTGTTAAACGTAGATAATAGACATAATACCGGCCATGAAGTACGAAACTGTCGGTTTCGAACTTCCCCTCTCCTTATATTTTAGATTGCGTTTGGTTAAGTTTACGATAACTATTCGATAGATATTCATGAAAATTATATGCTGTTAAGGATTAAAGCTTCCAAAAACTACATCACATGTATTCTAAGCATTTAAATACTGCATTGTTTATGACCGTTTAAGAAAAATGGCTACAGTAAGTTATCTTTCAAAGATATAACGGCCTTTTGGTAATCCTTCAATAGGAAGGTAATCCTTCCTCCTTGTCCCATACATATTATAAAACAAATTCCAGGCCGCGTCTATCTGTCTGCCAATATGATTGCAATAAAATTAAATATCACTGAACAGATTTTCTTGTGGACCTATCGATGACTGATGAAACAATGTGCATAGTTCAAACGAACATAAATTTATATAATGTGAATAATAGTAAAGTATTGCGAGCTATAACATATGTGTGATTCTAATAATAAACTAATATCTATCTAACGAAATTAAATCAATCATATAATTCTTTGTGAATTTATTCTGATACACAATTGTTTGATGTTACATCCGTTTATGTAACAATGATTCGTTAAATCATTAAAACTACAGTTCGTAGATGAATGAAGCATCGCCCACACGGCACTAAAATGTCCGATTTGAGATTGTTAAAGACTTTTCAGTATACGATCTACCATGTGTACGTGATGTATATGGTAGGATTGTAAGATTGACGATATAATGTATTAATAAAAATATTTTTTAAATAAATTTTATTTAAAAAGTGTTCACCGCTCGTTTATCATAATTTAAATGAAAATTACCTGTTCGCCTATATTGTGACTTTGTGTAATTTGTGACTTGGTTTTAGAAAATAACAACGCCAAATAAATTACACACATTAGAATTAACTGTTGACACGAAGCTTTTTTGAAAAAATAATTTTAAGGAACGAAATTGCTATGATCAAATTTTCGAAATGAGTACGAATGCTCTTTTAATCTGTAACGGTATGAAACTGTAGAAACGTATCTTGGCTTAAACTGTAATTACTCTGTCTCAGCATGGATGATAACAAGTACCCCCAAAAAAATTATTGTTACATTTAATTACTTACGAAATAAACTTCATGACGATTCACAAAGCAAAATACTTATATATCCTCAAAATAAATGTATCTAGCAATCTACGTCATTATTTATTATATAGTAATGTAATTTCCTGTCAGAAGATAATCGTTTCTGTTATATTGACAGAGATCTTATGATGTCTGACAATATAATATGCTCTATATACATATTGATATTAAAATGTATGAGGAAAACGGGTCTGCGTAACAAAGAAGTTAGGGGGAGGTTATTTAATTATTATTATTTAATTATAACCTGAAGTTGTATTTAATTGATGTTCCTTTAAAGCAATATACAGGTTACGACCCTCAGCATTGAGGACAACGCTCGCGAGAAGAAGGATAGCAATATACAGTAAAGTACAACATGTTGCAGGATTATAAAAGGAATTATTTACCTTTTGCAATATAAGACATATTATTTGACTAATAATAAATAAATATATGGGACACTTACACAAACGGTCGTCCGTCCCCAAAGTAACTTAATACTTGTGTTATGGGTGACGGACAACTGGTAGATATACTACATATATAATTTTAAATATATACTTAAATACAAATATACACCCAGGCTCGACGAACCAACAAATTGTTTATAGAAAATGTTGGCCCTCAGCGGGAATCGAACCCGCGAGCTGAAGGTATGGTCACTACCCACTGCGCCAACGGGCCAGTCAACTATACTTATTTACGATTTTTTTAATGAATTAAGTATATTATTATTATGTGTAGTGTTAAGGGAAGTTTCGGGTCAATGTTACATATCTAAAAATCGGTTAAAATTTAAAACTTCAGCATATAAGAATTTTTGAAAAATAGTCAATATTTGAAAATAGAATAGGGACATATATTTGAATTGTTTGATCGTTATCTAACCTCATTTATGTTAAATAAGATATTTTAAAATTAGAATACTTTGCACTGAACATAATGTTCTTTATTTTTATATACTAGCTTGTGACGGAGACTACGTCGTCATTTAAAAAAATAAAAAATCAGCTTCAAAAATCGGTGCGGCCTAAAGCTCAAAGGATTTTTTTTTTAGTTCTTGTAGAAATGCTACACTAACAAATCCTCAAAGAAGAATAATGCAGGAAGAACAAAAAACCCAATAAGTACGAGCGAAAACATATGTTTTAGACATATGACATATGAGCGACAAACGCACAGACAAAAATTTTAATAACTTTAAAGGGTTTAGGAGTGTGAAGCGATGAAAACATTTTTTTTTCTTTAGAATATTTAAAAATTAGCATAGTCTGTGTGACCTTTCTACGTTTTTATTATCTTATATAAAAAAATTCTCGTGCCACAATGTTACCAATACAATATCATACTCCTCCGAAACGGCTTGACTGATTTTTATATTTTATATGCATATTGCTGCATATAATTTTGAAAACTACTAAGTTCTCAGAATTTCCACCCCTAACAATTAAAAAAAAATCTGTTTTTTTTCTTATGTAGACTAGAAATAGAAAGTGATTTATATAATAGACAAAGTAGGAACCGACATAAGCTTGCGACTCCTGCTTTGCGCCTAGCAAAAGTACGTAAATTGTTTGTGGGTATGGGTATAAGATTCTATAATAAAATTCCGAAATCAATTTTGGCCATGCCATTACAGCAGTTTAAAACCACTGTTAAAAAGAGGCTGATACAGAAAGCCTACTAGACTGTTGAAGATTACTTAGATGATAAGGATGTGTGGATATAGGTGCACTTCTACCCTGTACAAGACAGTAATAAATAAATGTAACTAGTTCTATGATTTATATTTTAAAAAGAGCAACCGCCGAGTTTCTTGCTGGTTCTTCTCGGTAGGAACAGCTTTCCGAACCAGCAGTAAAGTTGACGATTCAAAAGCACTTGTTTACAAGTTTACTTGAATAAAGAATATTTTGAATTTGAATTTGAATTTGAAATCGAATATTTATTATAAATTCTACCTGAACATTTGCTTGAATAGCATAGCCTCGGTTAAATGTGTGCAATAATATGCTGAGTGGTAAACTACCCCTAATGTAAGCTCGAGTAAGTATTAATATCTAAGTATTTCAAACCACTACAAAAAATTAATCTGTTATAGATGAAACAACATAAACAACTAGATGGATGGTTGAATTACGCGTTGTATTTCTGCCTATAACATGCTAAGTTGTTTAATTTTGTTTTCAGAGTAATTGTATTTTTTTAATTATGAAAAATTTTCCACTTACTTTTCTATGAATTGCAAAATTTATTTTACATATTGTTTTCATGTGAGACGCGTATGAAACTCTTCCGTTTTAAACACATATTCGCAACATGGTGTGTCGCTATTAAAAGCTATAGGTAAGGGCTGTAGCAAATAAATTTTTCGGTAAATAGAATTTCCGAAAGACGTTTACGATAAATATTTTATACTTTTTATGAACTAAATTGTAAATCTTTGCAAACGTTGCCTACGTTTTCATGTTTAAATAATTTAAAATTTATGATTTTATTTTCTAAGTACTACGCAGCTGAAGTGGTTGGTAGTTTCTACTTCATTCGTACATTCCAAATACTATTTTTGAACCACGATATATATACAATATATGATAATGTTATTGTTAGGCTGACGTTAGTTTACAATAGCAATGGAGATTACGACATTTTGATTATTTTTCGTTCAAATTTTTCTTAACTTTTACAAATATTTCTTATTCACTTATAATTTTAATAGTATTCGTATTGAAGTAAATAGAAAATGCAAGTAAAGATGGAGTGTTAATTAGCAATTAGTAACTAGGCTTTTAATGAATGTCGACATTTGTTTCATGTGTGCAGTGGATATTGCCTGTAAACATTTTTTTATAACTGTGTGTTAAGTGGTCCTTAATAGGTTTATTGCATTTCATCAGTATCGAACAGAAAATAATGTTAGATACTGAAAAAAACGTGACCTAAAATATTTATTAAAAGCTTTGTTTTGAGTTCATGACAAATAATTATAACATAATATCAATTTATAGAATTTTTTACTAGAAAATTAGTTTTCTTTTCACAAATTTCCTTCTTTATAAAACTCTGCGCACTGTCGTGTTGCCTTGGGCGCGAAAGTGAGTGTCTAATCGACAGCGCGGCGTCCGCCCGCCTCGGTCGTTACTAAGAAAATCTGAATTTTGTACCCCTTAATTCTACGAGATACAATTAAATAATTACATTTATGTTTTAAAACTGTTACTGTATAAAAATAATATATAATTTAAAGATCCAAAGTTTTGAACACATTTGTGCGTTACAAAAAATGTTTGTGAAATTAAAACTAAGATTATTTTAGGTAAGTCTCTGATTTTCATATATCGATAAAACTTTTCATTATTGACTTACAATATATATTTTTGTGAAAATATATATTTTTAGATTATTCTTAATTTTCATTTTATATCTAACCGTTAAAATAACTCCACCATAACTGTTGGATAAGAGCGTACTCGTATAATTGTGTAAATAATACCGAAATTAATAAAACAACGATATAAAAGATATATTCCAGGAAGAAATGAATACAGTGAATTATCTGATATTTCCTTATATAACAGATACCACTATAATAATCTGACGCCAAGTCAAAGGCGTATAAAGCTTACGTTGATTATAAAAATTTAAGACGAGTTCGCGGTAAACTTAGTTATAAGACAAAGCTTTTAGCTTCGGCTAATTATGCTACAATACAAATACATCGCAGAGGGAATAAATAATAAAGATACCCGTTAGTTGTTTTTATAATAAAAGTAAGAATAATTAATTGAACGTTAAAGTGGAAAGCTAATTATTTTAGAAAACAAAGGGTTATAATGAATAGGAAACAGGACGTAAGTTCTCTCTTTTTAAATATAGAAATGAATGCTTGGCCGTATGATCTGTACAGACTCCGAACTGGCTGGACCTATTTCAATGAAATTTTTGGATAATGTGTAGAGTCGATCAAAGCCCTTTTTTAAACTGTAATTCATATATCTTTGAATTAAGTCCTACGAAGCGGGCTGAACATACTAGTTCTATAAAACAAAATAAATAAAGCTAAAAAGTGATTATCAACATGTACGATCGATATTTGTTCTCCTCTTTAATTCTACGTAAGTTGAGGTTTAACAAATTCAATTTATATGGTAAATTGTTCAATAATATTGGAAAGAATGTCTCCGTGATTCCCTGCAAGAGAAGTATAACTATATACATAGTTTCATTTTTAGCAAAATAGTTTTTTTTGCATATAAATATACAAACATAAACGGCTTATTTTTTGGCCGACAGAACTAAGTTATTCATGTGGTTTTAGTATAAGATTATATAATAATATTCCACAGTAAATTTTGGCTTTACCACTACAGCAGTTTGAAAATTAATAATGTGATAAAAAATCCATCTAGTCAACACTTACAACAAAATTATAATCTTCTACATTAAGGGAAAATTAGCCTTGTGTTATCCGGCAGAATAGAATAGACCAGCCTCCTTCCTTACTAAGGAATCGTAAAAGGCGACTAAGGTAAGTGCCGTGTGGTATCCGGCTGCATAGAATAGACCATCCTCATTTCTTACCGAGATGTCGTAAAAGGCGACTAAAGTGAGTTGACGTCAGGCAGGCGGCCAGTCGTAAAATACGTAGCCAAATCATGTGACAACATGTTTGTAACATGTTGTATCGACCCAACTCAGAATAGAATAAGGGCAGGAGGATAAAAATACATTAAGGGAAAATAAAAGGAGTTTCCACTCGTCAAAAACACGATTTCATGATTCAAACTAGCTATCGTTATTGGGGCAAAACCTGATTGAAGAATTGATACCAAGGATACTTGGATCGGATTTCCAATCGCAGATACCTATCAGCACTATACTGCAGCATGGGTTGAGCAGAACTGTCGAAAAGATTAATGGTTGATGCGATGGAATGAAGTCACGTTTTACTTTTTTTTTACAAAAATAATCGGGTTAGATAAATATGTATATAAAAAGGTTGCTCTTTTGGTAGTTTCTCACATAAATGCAAAGATTGTGGAATTTTATATGAAATTTCACTGCTGTCTGTGAGTTCGGTTGCATTTGCTTCAAATTAGAATAAAAGTAGACTATGTCACTCTTCAGCTCTTCAACTATTTCCAAAGAACAAATTAAATAAGTCATGCAGAGGTAAAAAAAGGACAAACAAACAAGCAATATTCTTTATTCATTTATACATTTTTCTTACAATATTATGCGCCACCCACTTTTACATCTGGTGCTGGAAAATAAGTAATAATTTGGCCATAGAATTGTGGCACATCTGACTTTTAACTAAGATACCTGTGTTTAGGGTATTATTAATTCTGCAGACTTATTTTTGGCTTACTTTTTTATACAATACAATTGATTACAATATTTAGAGATTAATATCAAAGTACGATAACAAAAAAAAAACAAGAAAAATCATTAATGATACTACTACAAACTAAATACTAAATACTAATAAATACTACTTTCCCTCAAAGTCCTAAATTATGATTATGAATGCGAAAATCTGTTTGTCTGTCTGTTATGCTTATGTGTAACATATGCTTACATGGAAATCATGGATGAAATTTTAGAATCAAAGAAATATACAATTTAAGCTTATATACCGGACTAACATATAAGAAATAAAATAGTTTTTCCTTTAGACAACGGGAAAAAACACATAACTTAAATAACACAAACTGTATCCGAGATTACATTTGCGTCAATTTAAATCTTAAAACACCCTCAACCACTGCGTGTTTTTTTTCTATACCTAAAGGAAAAAATGTCTTTTTTTGTCCTATATGTTAGCTCGGTATACAAATTTCAATTGTACGTAAATACGTCAATTTTGTGTTGGAATGATATACATAAGATATAAAACTGCGAAACATCAGTGGTTTTACCACGTAAACTGCATCAATTTCAATAACTATCAGCTGTATCAATGTAAACAATTAAATGAAAGGATTTGGCAAATAGGTATTGTTGTAGTAAGAAACAATTTACGAAATTTAATTCATTTAAAGTGTTTGTGATTTTAAAATTTTAAATTGAAATTTATGCTGCTTTTTTGTGAAGGAAAACATTATGAGGAAACCTGCATATCTTTGGAGAACCACTAAGATTTGTGCAATCTACTGACTCACATTGGAGCAGCGGGCTTTCTCCAGCAGTGGGATGGTAATGGTTACTATTAAATTAAGAGCTTTTATTTTACTTTCTTTGTCTTTATGTGAAGGTGGAATCTTGGAAGATAAATTTGACCCACTTCCCGGTATCCGATGGGGCTGAAATTTTACATATTACTTTCGATGACAATGCATGTTTATAATGAGCATGACCTGATGCTGCTGCCAGGATTGGCTCCAGACGAGGGAACTCCTCAATGGTTAACAGTAGGGACGTACAATTTCGTTAAAAGCATTTTTAACCTGACTTGTTACTATATAATTTACATTAGTAATTGTTAGTAAGTATTCACGTGTCTAAAATAATTAACCATTGTTACGATACAAGAAAATTAAAATCTAAAAGGGCTATTCAATAATTGTATTATTTAACGCTCATTCCCGTCTAAATTTGCATTAGATAATTAAATTCGAAGGAATGCTGTTTGAATTTCTTTTAAATAAACTCAAAAGACGCCGCCTGACTCCTGTCGTACCTTCATAGTAATAAATAAATAAATATATGGGACACTTACACACACGGTCACATCCCCAAAGTAAGTACTTGTTACTTAATACTTGTGTTATGGGTAACAGACAACTGGTAAATATACTACATATATTATTTAAAATAAAGGCTCGAAGAACAACAAATTGTTTATAAAAAATGTTGGCCCTCGGCGGGAATCGAACTCGCGACCCGCGGATATATTATATATAATATGTATACTATGGTATATATACATATATATGTATATATACTTATAATATATATATAATATATGTATATTTACTATGATATACATAGATTATAATGTATTGGTTGGTTTATTTCTAGACTCGGCCCTGGCAAATCCAGTGCTCTGTAAATGGAGAGTGGAGGAAAAAATATTACATATAAACGTCTGAACGTAGAAGAGGTTCGATGTTATTAACGCACAAAATGTAAATACGTACAGAATCTGTTAAAAGCAAACTTCGTTATAAGATGGTAATTATTTAAATGTGAAGAAATTGCTAAACTTTTAGTCAATCATTTCGGGCAATTTCATAATTCAAATAAAATGTATTAAAATATATACGAAACAAAAATCACTGTGTTAGGACAATGCTTTAATTATCGATCACCATGTTGATTTTATTCTACATTTATTTTGTTAGAACGCCGATTATTAAATGTTACCTGTTTAAACCTTATGTCTAAACTATTCTCATTTGGAGAGAAATGTTCAAATATCTATCAACGTTTCGGCGGCATTTGTTGCGAGAATTAAATAAACAGAACAAAAAATGGAGGGTTATGGGTTCCAGTTGCAACGAAATGATAACCTGTCGCTTTTTGTTTTTTATCATTAATCCTTAATTATAATTGCCTACTCTAACATGCAAATTTGAATAATGAGAGTATCTGGTTAAAATACTAAGAACACGATACATCAAAAATAAATATATTGAAAAATAAGTTGAAAGGAATAACAAATCCACAGCGTCATCGCACCTTGTTATCTGAATTTCAAATTAGCTAAAAGCCTTTAGTAATAAGTTGTGTAACATTTAGTATTTTCTAAGGTTATCGCAAATTACCAACGTCATTTGCAAGGATAGGTAAGAAAATCTATTCTTTACAGATCTTCATTTAAAAAGCTCGTGGTAGATTTTCGAGGCCTTTAAAATGTGTCCTACGTAATAGTTCAAATTTATAGTATTTTCACTGATATAGGATTTAAATTCTATATCATACTAGCTAAACCGCCAAACGTTGTTTTGCCATATACATATATTATCTCTATGGAATTTTTAGTGTACATTATAGAAATTTTAAAAAAATACCAAAAATTAAACAAAAATATGACCCCTGTTACTTCGGAGTATGAAAAATAGATAGTAGCTGATTACCACATCCACATATAAAATTTCATAAAAATCGGTCAAACCGTTTCGGACGAGTGGAGTAACTAACATTGTGACACGAGAATTTGATATATACGATTAATTAGGATAAGATTATTAAGTACTTTTAAATATGATAGTCATGTAAAGGACTGGAACATCATTTACATGACTATCATGTAACTCGAACTGTTTTTCTTGTCATGGATAAAGTCACTTGCTGTGGGTGAAAAACAGTCATTGGATTTTCCCATTCAAATTTTACTGAAGAGGATCTGGTATCACAGTTAAATTCAACATTAACGCAGCTATTAACAACCGACATTACCACCTGGAAACTGTAAAGACTTTCGTTAATTGTTAAAGTTTCGAAAGAGTACTCGGTAATTACTATTGTTTGGTGGTCATTAAAATATTACTACGCCATTTATTCTTATTTTAGAAAACCAATAAGAGAAGCTTATGTTTAGATAGTAGATGCTATTTTGCTTATATTTTGATATACTTGCGATATCTATATATTGTCTCGCATCTAGCGGTAATTAATTATAAATTTAACTCCTTTGAAGTTCATTTTATGGAAGTTAATATGTTGAGGAATATAATCACTGTAATGTCTCAGTTATCTTATTTCAAACAACAAGATCATATGTAACGTAATGTTTAAATTAATCTTTGTATTTTATATTTTATTGCGTATATTAGTAGAAGGACGACTTCTTTCATCTCGTCTACAGTAATTCACGGCCATGTTTGAATTATTAACTCCATGAGTGCATACTTTTGGAACTTCAAAATTATTCTGAAAGCAGTAATGGATTTAGTGGGATCATCGGGTATAAAGGAGAGTTGTTTTGGGTAAAAAATTAGTAGATTAGAAAGCAGAAGATCTAGTACCGTCAGGGTACCTCATCCTGAAGGTGCCTCCTGTGAGGTCGGATCCAAATTCGAGCGACATGTATATGAGTGTAAGAGTACCCCAGAATAATCATTACTAACTGTGAGGTAAATTAGAGCGTTACACTGTCATGGTCATGGTAATATATTACAATAAAACATAGCTGATATCACTCGTTTAAAAAAAACCGATCGCAAGAAACAACCTAATAAATCTAATGCCAAACCAAAAAAAACGATTCGATATGAAATTTCACGCCAATTTTAGCACGTCATAACCGGGCCGCAGATGACTAAGTGTTAGGCAGCTCGCATAACCTACGTTTCACACTTTAGCAGTTAGCAAGATCACTTGCTAATAACTCATTCACTTGTTAATAACTCATTGTGGCTAAGCATCAGCTTAGCCACAATGAGTTATTAATTAATTTTTCTAACTCTAGAATTAAAGAATAACTTTAATACATTTTAAATAGTAATTGACGTTTTATTGAAGATCATGGAATCGACGCCTATATGTGATTCCAACGATTTTTATTTTTAAATTAGTCCTCTCTAGTCTGGTTTGGCGAAACGTTTTTAGGTCGACTAATTAATTATAATACGATGGAAAAGCATTGCTGATAAACGATTTAGTGTTCTACTACAATGGTGTGTAAAAACCATAAAGGGTTTTCCTCTTACAGGTGTTCTCGCTACTATTTTGTATTTTTCTTTACAACACATCTGTTGAGATAACATAGCGGCGCAAAACTTAATAATAAAAAATATATTAACGTTATTCCATACATAGAGAGATTTTTTTCCCCTCTATTAAAGAAATTTGGAATTTAAAGCATTATACATGGTATTTACCAATCTTCCAACATGAACTTGTTATATTTTCGTTTGACATGTATTCTAAACATTTATATTAGATTTAAGCGTAACGTTCCTGAAGCTAAACACGGTTAATCGCGACTCTATCTAAACGTTTGAACTTTGTAGTTAATAGGTTTAATTGAATTTCTACGTCGTCAAATATGCGTCGTAGTCCTTTACAGTGATAGGATACGTTTTACAAATATCTTCCTCTGCTAGGTAAAGGCCACTCCTTTTTTTAGAGACGTATTATAGTTGTCACCACTTTTTCCCAAATGAAAATATCATATACAAGTACGAATAAATGTGTATATTTTATAATCATAGAAAACACTTTATTGTTTAACTGAATATAAAACGTTATAAAACATCAGAGAGAAGCGAATAGCAGTACAAAACTGTCATTTCTCATTTATGACGCATTTTAATTCTTGAATATCTGCATACTGAATACTGAATACTGCATATGAATATCTTAGCGTCTCATGAAATAAAAGGAAGATTACCGTTGATACAGAGCTTTACAGTACAATCTTTGTTATCTAAGAATGTTGTTTAGGACGCCTAGATAATACGGATTACCTCTCTTATCATATTTGACTAAGCTAGTCAACTTACCGTGTACTTAGACTTTGTTAGGTATAAGTTGTATTTTGCAATTTCATATACGTATGTTATTATGGCGTTTAATGTAATTTAGAGGTCTTACAGAAATAGTAATATTATCAATATCTATACTTATTATAAACAAAGTCCCCAAAGCTATCTAAAAATCCAAAACCTACAGAACGGGTTTTTCTACAGTTTTTGCTAACAGCTAGTGTAATTCTTTACGAAGGCCTAAGTTAATAGTACATCACGGTTTTAAGTTAATTGTTTTAAAGAGGTCACGTGGTCGTTAAAAAACTAGCTTTATTATCGCTGCATAAAAGTAAGTCTAAAGAATTGCAGATCTACAAATATAGTACAAAAAGTCCGCGGTAACATGTCTCTATCTCTTATAGTTAACTCGCAATAGTTACTTTTATCTTCGATAATTACTTAAGAATATTCAATATTGTTTTTATTGTTCAGTATCCTTATGTAAATAAATTCCTTTCAATATAGATGAATATCGTACTTTACACTATATTAGGAATAAAAAAAAACTTGAGATGATATTATATATTAAAATTATACGCCACCATAAAATATTACCTCCACGTGCCAGCGCTCTTTTCATGATATGCCGCCGTGATTCGACTTTGGTAGCGACTGGAGGTATTAGGAAATTCGAGTTGCTGAACGCTAAACGTTCTATGGAATTCTTTTTTTTTCTAGGTATTTCGTATATTTAGATTATTTTCTTTTATTTTTTCAATCTTGTGTAAATTTATTTTTATTTATATTTTTAACTCAAACTTTTCACTTTTCTTCACTTTACTACATGGGAAAACTTTATGACTGATTTCCACGCGGGCGAAGCCTCGGCGCAATTACATATAATAAATTTTGTGCGACAACTCCACTCTGTGTGTTCCGATAATTCTTAGAAAGGAATAGTAATACAGCAAATAAAGCTTTTTTTTGTTTTTTGAAACTGATAAATCTACATGTACATTGGCGCAAAAAAGAAAAAACTCCCACCTTAAATTTATTCAAACGTAAGGTAAAAAACAAGACGCTCCCCTGGCATCGTTAATTAGAATTTTATATAAATATCATAAATTTATTTATAGTATGGGTTTTTTTACTTTCTTATGGGTTTTCTTTACTTTTTTACTTTTTTATGGGTTTTCTTTACTTTTTTATGGGTTTTTTTGCTAGACAAATTACCATTTTAACAAAAGGCATTCAAAGGCACCTGTAAATTAGACTTTCAAATGGATTTGTTAGCTACGGTTATAGTAAAAGCGACAAAGTAAGTGGTGACTTATAAACTTAAACTATCATTATATCAATCTTTAGTATAGCGTTTTTTATCATATTTTATTTTTATTTTATTTTTTAAGTTTTATTTAGCTTAAAAAATAACATAGGAAATAGAAAACAAACAGATGACTTAGTACGTACGTAGTACAGCATATGAACGCATATGCGAAAACGATTTCTGCAAAATTTAAAATCGAACTATACAATATCAGCCATTTGTAATTTTTATGTGTATAAGTAAAGACTGTATTAGAAAAATTTAAAGCCTTTACGATTATGATTTGTCAAAAAAATTATGATCGAGTTTAATTTTTTTAAAACCGAATCCATGATTTCTAAAATTACTTTCATATGCTCTACATTGAGTAGATTCAATAGTCGGCAAATTTATCTCAATATTATTATTTTTAAAGTTATTACTTAATGATACAGCGGATTTGCAAATGGATCAGGGTAACAGACATTATATTGCTCAGCTACCCAAGAAACTGAAGTGGCTAATCGTCATCAGAGTCTGCATGTTTCTAGCGAAACAAAATTATAAGGTGAAACTAAAATTTACCTTCTAGTTGGATACTAATATGCACCTATACCTAATAGTAGACTTTGATCGAGCTGATAAAAGCTATATGACGTTGTCGCTGAATATGACCTATAAGAAAGCTCAGTCACTCAGCGGGCTACGGAGCTATGCTTTTTTTATGGAATAGGATGGCAAACGAGCATGCGTTTCACCTTAAGTAATCACCGCTGCCCACAACCTCTCGCAGAGCGAGTGCTTGGCACTCCAACTTGATAACGTAGAGTCACTACTCTACGTTATCAAGTCAGAAATGTGGAGATACGTAGAAGAACTAAGGTTACCGATATAAGCCACCACATTACGAAGTTGAAGTGAAACTTCGACGAAGAACCAATGCGAGATCGTGTGGTGCGGAGATCCCATTAAAAGACCTACGTCAAGCATTGCAGATCTATCGGTTGAAAAAGAAGTATGATTAACAGAAAAAATATTTTAAAATAATGTTATATAATTTATATGTTTACAAACTAGTTGAACGTTACCAAATCAAATGCATTACGAGTAGTGTTTTGACTGTTTGAAAATAAATACAGTAAGGTCAGTGTATTAATATAACATGATTCATGTTTTCTAAAACTTTAGTGATACTGTTACTTTTTAAAAATATATTTGCGCTGAACCTAATTTTAAAATCACATATTTTTTACACTCAAGCAGTTGGCAAGATATCTTAAAAAGTAATGTATAGAAAAATGATGTATCCGTATTATAAATTTTAAATCATTTTTCATTTACGAGTGATTGCGAAACAAAGTAATATTCCAAACTCTAAATCACGGTCTTTCGAATAGTTTTTACATTTTAAAATATTTATATTACCGTCTTTAGGCAATAACTAATTATAAACTGTAAAACCATACAAGACGGCCTAGCTAGATTACATATGTGAAGCGGTTATTTAAATTAACAGAGCGCGGAAAAGGAAGCAAAAGAAAGGAAGGCAAATAAAACTTTAAAATTAAATAATGTTATAATTATACTAAAATAAATAATAAAACGCGGACCCTGCCTCCAAGAATCCGACAATATTTATTGAAGGCTAAATTTCAAATTTAAGAATGTTAAAATTTTAATTTCACTAAAAAATATTTCATATATCCTTGGAATATGAGAATATAGGGTTATATGGGATATAACCTTTTTTTATTTAAAAAATATTGTAAATTTGAATTAGTTTGAAAATATGTGGAATGAAAAATGAAAACGCAATTAAATGTATAAATTTTAGATCTGCCAATCGTACAACGATAAGGGTTTCAAGTCCGATCGGTAACTGAAAGCACGACCTCTTGCGCGTGAAATACGAATAAAAATCGCTTTGCTAAATTTAAATACAAAAAGCTTTTAGTTAAAATTTAAAATATTTTATTTACAAGTGCTAACAGCAAACATAAATAAAAGAATTTATCTTAACGGTCAGTCATTCATCACTCCGTATCCCCCAATTTTAGATAAGGCTGGTCTATTTATGTCAAATATATTCTATGTAACAGCGATTTCAAAATGAACGCATATTTTTTTTATTTCTTGCCCTCGCATTGTAAGCTCGGACTCTAGAGAAACTTCTCGGTTTTCTTATTTAAATGCATGTCTCGGAAAGATTTGAAAGGTCGCTAAATTTGCTTTGTTCAGCGTTAACAGTTTAAATGCGAATGGGCATGTAGTCGATTGCGTATGTCTCTGTTTTGGCAGCAAATGTTTTCGTAATTAGTAAAGTATGAGAAAAGAAATTGGATAACAATTTTTTTTCTCCTTTAAACCAACTTTTCCTTTCTGAAGGCTATAACTTTGCAAAAGTTAGCACTAAAATAATGAATGATAAGAATAAAACCTTTGATAATTGCAATCGAACGTCCCGCGTTGTACAATCACCAACATTTCCATGTTGAAAGAACGAATATAAACAACCATTTATTCGGAAGTTTGGTTTGTCTATAAATAGATAGATCACATCAACAATCACATAGCCTATATAACTGCGAGATCCTTACTAAGTAAGCACGTTCCATCTTAGGCTGAGTTACTTTTTATACAATTTTATTGAGGTCAAGAGTAAGAACATTGACGAAAAAGAGCCAGAAGAAAATAACTTACATAATGTTTACGACACTTCGTTTTATTACTACTAAACTTGCTAGATAAAGTATAAGTTAAATACTTTTATAACATAATAAATTTAAAAAAATTTCATTGCTTCGATTATTAGATAATACTCGAACATATCAAGAAGTATAATCTTAAACATCAGTAATGAACTATATATATAAAATGAGAACAGAACTCCAAAACATTACAGAAATTACTTGTACACCTAGATCCTTTCAGGGATCTACACGCTACACAATCTTACGGCACTTGGATATACTCGTAGTGGCTCCCCGTGGTGTTTTTCGATGTCTATTCTACAACCTGAAGGCTCCAACACCTATCGACTTTTCGAAATATATGTCTCGCTCATTGCCATTTCTGCTTTGCGACACGTTAAGCTTTATTATTAATCTTGGTGCACTTGTCACGTAGTGATACTTTTATATCTCTAATAGATATTGTACCTCGCTCCATTGCCCGCTGAGCGACTTTGAACTTTCTTATGTAGACAATAGGAAGCGACGAAGTTTTGGATCCATAAAACATCAACACCGGCAAAATCCACTGTTCTTCAAAAGACTTCGGTCTACGGGCACTGAGGATTTTGAATTGCTTATCCGAGTCCATCCACGCTGAATTTGGCAACTGACCTCATTCTCCAAATTAGCCCTATCTAACTGACTCGTATTTCACAAACATATATGTTCACCCATAATTCTCAGCGCAGATTTATCGACGCTGACTGGGAGGAAGTAACTTAAATATCAACAATAAGTCTATAATTTTATACTATCAATCAATAATATACACGAATTAATAGGTACATACTGTCCTACTTTTTCGTCATTACGTCTGCCTAGCCCATACAAAAACAAATTTAGTCTTATTGTCGCCCATAAGTTTTAACAACACTATGAAAGCTTACATTACTATCTATATAAGTGATCTTTATAACTTTTACTCGTTAAATATAACTTGAAGCATTTCGCTATGCGCTTTATGGCTTGGTACATAAACATAAATACTTTGACTGTTTTGATACAAAAAATTTTTATTAGTAAATTTATGAACATCTTAAAGGCTACTATTTACATATCTCCGAAATGAAAAAGGAAAATATGAAAACGAAACGATAAACACAAAAATAATTTATTACAATAATTTGTAAGATTCCAAATATTAACTTTTCTACTGGATTCATTTATTATTCCTATCCGATGTGACAGGTTCAAATTTTCGAAAAAAATATAAATGGACTATAGGAATAAGCTGAAGAGAAGATTTGCCACTATATTTTGCTACTGAAATAAATTTTGGGAAAGTCAAAAGTATTTATTGAAATCGCATCCTTGAAAATAACTTCCATCGTATTTTTTCTCTCTGTTCTGATTTGAATTTTTATGTACCGACAGAATAACTTTTAGATACGATTTAAGTTTTATTTTAATTCACCTTAATTTTCTTTTACTTATTAAGTACTCAAGTATCATAAAGATTAGATAAGTTTTTACAATTTAAGTTTAACGCCGTCTATGTATATAGATATAATTTATATAGAAAATAAAAGGCTCTTGAAAAAAGTGATATAACGGTACCAGTATAAACAAAACGTGATACATGGCACGTGTACGTTTGGCGAGTGCTATTTCCTGTCCCCATAAATAGGCTGGAAATACGGCCGTTTTTTTCCCACTTTGTTTACACTAAAGCATTACCTGTGTGTAGAGAATCACAATACAACATAACCTACTGTTTATGGTCCATTAAGAATAAATTATTTTTCATATTGTTACAGATATCTACGTTCAGAAGCACATAGTAAACAGGAACGACTGCGGATAGGAATATTGGATTTTGAGAGCATAAAAATGTAACGCATGATGTTTGATTCTCATGAAAACATTGAGAACTATGAATTCAATGTACAGTATAATTTAACTATCAATTATACTTTAAGCACTAAGAGCTACGGGAATGAAAGTATCTTCAGTAATGCAACATGGATGCACGACGATATCTGTATACCAGCAGCCACTGGGAGTTTTTTATCAACTCCGATATTCCAGTTTTGTGTATTCTTTATGTACTGTACAGTCTTCATAGTGGCTCTCATAGGAAATGGATTAGTGTGTTTTGTTGTCCAAAGTTCACCGCGAATGAAAACAGTGACGAACTATTTTATAATGAATTTAGCTATCGGCGATATATTAATGACAATATTCTGTGTACCGTTTTCTTTTGTATCCATGTTAGTGATAAGATACTGGCCTTTTGGCATTCTAATGTGTAAAATTGTGAACTATTCACAAGCAGTTTCGGTGTTCGTGAGTGCGTATACATTATTAGCTATTTCTATTGATCGGTACATGGCCATTATGAGGCCTTTGAGGCCGAGATTAGGCAAAACTGCGGCAAAAATGGTAGTGGCAGCAGTATGGGGTGGCGCTCTATCTACAGCTGGTCCAATTTTCATAGTCTCGCAGATTAAAAGGCCAAGTGAATGGCACCAATACTGTAAAGCGTAAGTAATATGTTATAGGTATTTATTTTTATGTTATATTAATATCTTGTAGTATTATATTATTATTTTAAGAGTATTATATAGCACTATTCCAAGTGTTGTCCGTCGGATATGACGTTGAGGCATTAAATCCACTTATGAAATGTATCAAATTGGTCAGATGTATTTGTAATGTATTTTTATTAATACAGTAATGAGGCATTTGAGATAGGCGAAAACACTGGAATCGAATAACTAACATTATAAAGAACATTTCTCTTCGATGTACGTGATACATTTATTATTTTTCGTAACACTATTTACTATTTACGTATCATAAAAGTAATTTTCACAGAGAAACTGTGTTCATGTGATGATTACTGTAAATTTAATGCTTCTCGTTATCAAAATTAAAAATATTGTTCTTCAACTTTTTTTGTTCGCAGAGACATTTGTCTCGAACAGTGGGAGCGACCGGAGCAAAGTCAACATTACTCCTACGCTCTGATGGTACTGCAATTTGGGTTACCATTAGCTGCGCTCGTATGCACTTACGCGCGAATAGCACATGTGGTTTGGGGAGGTCGTCCACCTGGCGAAGCACAGACGGTCCGAGATATGCGAATTCACCACTCGAAACGAAAGGTTACTTAAATAAATTCTAAATATAATTAATTTTGTTGCTGTTATCATGTACATTTTAATTACAACTCAAAACTAGTTGTTTACATTTTTTTAATATTTCTTATTACAAAAAGCAAAAAAATTAGAAAAACATTTAAAATTTAAAGATATAAAAATATTATATTTATTATTAAATATAATTTTTACCATATTTTAATATGAAATTACCGCCGTGTGGTATCCGGCTGCATAGAATAGACCACCCTCATTTCTTACTGAGGTGTCGTAAAAGGCGACTAAGGTAAGTTGATGTCAGTCGGCGACCGGTCGTAAAATACGTAGCCAAATCATATGACAACATGTTTGTAACATCTTGTACCGACCCCACTTATAGTGGGATAAGGGCAGGAGGATGATGATGATTTTAATATGAATTTAAAAATTAGATATTTACCTGTCCAAAATTTAAAGCATCAAATTAAACATTCAAAAAACAATTTGATAAGAAATTATGTATTTATTAATACAGTAAATAGCTCGAAACAAGTTCGCAAACACTCAAATTTTAACTTGTAAATTATTACAGCCATATTAATATTTTCATATATTAACCAATAAACAAAGCAATTTCAAAAATGCTATTTTGTTTGCGTAGCATGTCCCGAGTGACTCTGTTAATTAAATTTTTATCAGGTGATACAACAGAGTTTATAAAATTCGTTGACCTATATTGAATTATTAAATTTTCTTTTAACTATCTTAAATAATACAACTTTCAACGTACGATTCAAAATCCCATCATATGCTGATAAATCCCCTCTACTGGAGAAAGACTATTAAAATTAAAGAAAACTTAAAACTAATTTTACTGTTGACCTTCATATATATCCCAATATCCTACTCAACTTGGGGTCGGTACAACATGTTACAAACATGTTGTCATATGATTTGGCTACGTATTTTACGACCGGCCGCCTGCCTGACGTGAACTTACCTTAGTCGCCTTTTACGACACCTCAGTAAGAAAGGAGGGTGGTCTATTCTATGCAGCCGGATACCACACGGCACTTACCTTAATCGCCTTTTACGACACCTCGGTAAGAAAGGAGGGTGGTCTATTCTATGCAGCCGGATACCACACGGCACTTACCTTAATCGCCTTTTACGACACCTCGGTAAGAAAGGAGGGTGGTCTATTCTATTCTGCCGGATACCACACGGCATTTCATAGACTTATTATAATAAAATTGCGAACCATTATTATAAACTAGAAAACCAAACTCAAATAATTATAATGCACAGAAAAGAAAAAATGGAAAACTTCTACACCAAACAAACTTTAACGAAAAATCGTTTACCTTAAAAAATATGTCTAGTACAACTAGAACTAAATTATGATAAACTAAACAAAACTATATTATTCATGTAAAAGAAACCCTGCATACATTTCAATTTCGTAAATAAATGTAGCTTTATAGCTAGTGTTCATGAGCATAATGTGTTCGCTGTCAAATAGCTTTGCATCTAAATGAAATTTGTTTTCCAATTCAACATAAAATTGCTTTTATTTCTCGAAACTTCCAGCAATTCCAGAAGTCCTATTTTCGAGAACGACGTGACATGTAACATCTTTTATGTATGTACGTACATTCGCAAGAAACACACAGCTGTGGATTCATTTAATTTTAAGTAAGGAAGAAAGTCATGTTTATTCTTTGCTCAGTAATCGATACGGAATAGACAAGCCCGATGGCGTAGATGGCAGTGATTCTGCTCCCAGCTCCGCGAGGTGCAGCTTTGATTAATTATTAATCTCAGTGATCCACACTCTAAATATATGTGTGTGTGTGTGTGTGTGTATTTATTTATAACGATATATGTCCATATACCAGTTGTCTGTCATCCATAAAACAAGTATTAAGTCACTTACTTTAGGCACGCAAGACCGTGTGTGTAATTGTCTCATATTTATTTTATATTTCATCATTACTAAGTATGGAAGTTTGTTACCCTTCATGACCAATAAACAATCATCGTAGGTTGATGAGGCGGTTATCAGCAGTACTCTCTGTGATCTGTGATCGGCTAAGAATATGACCCAAAAATAAGACCAGGTCGCTAGTTGATTTGTTGCGATATAAATGTGAGCAGAACACAACTATAAGTTCAAACTGGAAAACTCAAATGGCATCCTCCATTTATAACATAACGAAATAAGGTTGTGCCGACCCCACTTAGAGTGGGATAAGGGCAGGAGGATGATGATTTTATATTCTGTTACTTTAATTTTTTTTTTTAACTTTAGCTAATGAAAAGAGAGTACTAGGTACTGAAGGTCCTTAAATATGATATGTCTGCTAAACTTTAGATTTTTCTCTAAAATACTGATACGACTGCTGTATGACTTCAAAAGTCATAAAATATTATATTACTGAAATATCTTGACGTATAATTTTGTGTTCCGCAAATAAACAAGGGCGATAGACAGTTGCCCGTAGAGAATCTTGATGTTTCACACTGTCAGATTGTGATTGATACCAAGCTCGATACAGTATTCTTGGTATTGGAAATATACGGTTTTAGTTATATAAATAAATTATGATTTCCTGCCTTTACATTGGCCACCATGTAAATATTGTTATTTATATTAATGCGTAATAAATTTATTTTATTGTATGCGCAGTTGGCAGTGCCCTGCCTTTGACCCCGTAGGTGGGTGGGTCGTGGGTTCGATTCCCGCCTAGAGCTAACGTTTTCTATAAACAATTTGTTGGTTCTTCGTAAAGTAAAGTAAAGTAACGGCTTGTTACAATCCGACTCCTTTCTGCGTTTCTGGAGAGAAGGGTTGGAACTTAGATCTACCACGCTGCTCCAATATGGAATTCTCGAGAGATATGCAGGTTTCCTCGCGATGTTTTCCTTCAGCGAAAAGCGTGGGATAATTTGCAATTATCAATTAGACACATAAGTTTTAACAGAAAAACTCATTGGTGCCTGCCTGGGGTTTGAATACGTGACTCCCTTGAAAGAGTCACACGGTCTTACCACTGGGATATCACAGCTTGGTTATCTTGGACTATCTTACTGGTTCTTTGAAGGATAATATAATGTATTAAGTACCCATTTAAAATTATATAAGTAATATATTTACCTGTTTTCTGTCAGCCATAACACAAATATAAATTCCTTATTTTGGGGACGGACAACCATGTATATAATTGTCCTATATATTTATTTATTATATATGTGGTAATATAATGATCATGATGATGATTATAATATGATGTGGTAATTTATCAAAATACATATTATGAAGAATTTGTCTTAGTTGCACACATTGGTGAAAGGTTAATAACAATGTTTAACAATAATTACAACAAAGGTTGTAACAATTTTCATTATTATATATACGTATAATATATATATAACATAATATATATATAATACCTCGCAAAACCTTTAAAACACCGCCGCAATAAGTGTAGGTATGTACTTACGTAATACTTTTCCTTATTTTGTAAACTTACCTTTTGTGACAGCGATTTTTCTTCTGGACTATGATTCCTATTTATGATTTGAATTACACAAATTTCACTTCAACGTAACAAATTATTTTTAATCACATTGATTTTTTTTTAATCATTTTTTCATTAGTTTACCAATAATAGAATAAAAAATTATTAGCCAGAACGCCATTGTATGTGTGTTTTTTTTATTTATAACTAATACAAGTTATATACACTTGGAATGGTCCAAGAATGCAGCGTTTCCACATTGATTCGCTAAGCTGATTCTTTGTTCGAAAAACGATCCAACCCTCTTGTCACCTTAAGAGGCAATTAACCGAGGTCTTATGTTATGTAAAGGGAATGTTACACATATAGGGATATCCTCGAGGATATCATCGAGGGGCATTCTCAAGAAATGCATCCGAAAAATCCAAAAAACATCGCGAATAGGTCATTGTGAAATGGATCTCGAAAAAAGTCGTTGCTTAAAGCTTTTAAAGCACTGGTGCAATGGTACAAACAATTCGGAATTACCCTTGCTGATAAAGTTTTCGTAAAAGCACATGGTCAGATTTGCCAAAAACACAAAATAATTCCTAGTACCGATTATTGGAGCAGTTACACGACAGTATTAAAACACACAACAGCTCACACAAATAAAATATCGACTTCAAAGTTCAAAGTCACAATATAGTTATTCTGTATGTAAAACGACTAAATCGAGACCTGAACAAGAGCGACTGACAAATAATATTGCCGGCAACAAAGGAAAAATAAATTTTAATAAATTGTAAAAGAACCCATCATTCAGTATAGTGTTGTTAGTTAACTTAAACTCAGCAGATTCAGGGGAAAATTGCTAAATTTTTTATACAAGGGGTTTTTATTGGCATATTTTAAATTATTTATTCTGATCTAATTAATACGGTAAAAAAGTTTTTCATATTCTAGCAATTTTTTGTGGGCAACACCCAACGCTATTTAAGAGAAATTCCCGTACATGAATGTATTTGTACTTTCCATGATCATGCAATGTAGTCGCAGAGCAGACGCGACATGATTTATATATATTTTGTTTTATTACAATTACAAGATTACTAATTGTCCATACTCTTAATATTTGGTTTAGTTATTATTAGGTACTGCTAATATTAAGGGTCGATTCATTGATAACGAATTTAGTTATTTGATCTTAAATATATCGTTTGACTTGATGAGAAATTGTGACATTGATATTTAACAAGTTTTTGTTTACACAATTTCTAGTTTAAATGTATATTTTTGACTATTTGACCAGGCAAAAATTTTTTTTCCAAAAAATAACAACAATAAATAGGGGTGGATAACCTTTAACACTTTGAGGTATGAAAAATAAATGGTACCAATTCTCGGACCTACTGAATGTACTGAGAGTACCGGCCTGTTACAATCCCACTACTGGAAAAACGGAGAGAGGAGTCACTCCGTTTCTGGAGAGAAGAGTTGGAGCTAAGCCCTACCACGCTGCTCCAATGCGGATTGGTAGGTTACACATATCTCCAGAATACTCTAGAGATATGCCGGTTTCCTCACGATGTTTTCCTTCACCGAAAAGCGTGTGATAAATTGCAATTATCAATTAGACACATGAGTTTTAATAGAAAAACTCATTGGTGCATGCCCGGGTTTGAACTCGTGTTCCCCTCGAAAGAGTCGCACGGTCTCGCCGCTGGGCTATCACAGCTCAGATCTACTGAATATGCATATAAAATTTCATAAAAATTGTTTAAGCTGTTTCGGAGGAGTATGGTAACTAACATTATGACACGAGAATTTTATATACTAAGGTAGGTAGGTATATTTATGTCAAAAGGTATATATTTATACAAGCAGCAAGATAAAATATATGAAGTAGTAGATGTCACTCTACAGTAGAGCAACTGTCAAAACTCAGTTCTTCGTCAACTCTCTGTTGATTTATTACTTTAATTTTAGACGGGTTATATGTTAAGCGATTAGTCACTTTCTGGCACATTCTTTAGAGAATTATATTCATAGTTTTTGAGAACAGATTATCTTTAATAATAATAATAATATAAAAAAAGCTTATGTATGCCCTACATAAAAGCTTATAAATATATATTAATAAAAAAGATTATATAAAAAAGGTTAATTAAATTACGTTCAAACTTATTCATTATCCAATTGCTTTTTAATCGTAAATAATAGGATTTAAAATTAATTAAATAATAAAGTTTGGTCTCAGTGCTGCACGAATAAATTTTTGCTTTAAAATGTTTACTATCAATTTAAAACGTTATTAAACAATTTTTATAATATAAAAGCTTGTCGCCAGATTAAAGCACTCTTATTACTTAGTTTGAAATTATTTTTTAAATTAAAATCAATCAGACAAAGTTACTTAATTTGCTAGATCTACATCGGTAAAATCTACGGGTAAAATACAAAATCAAGGTAAAATACAGCAGAATCTATACTTATTACAAAACAAAGTCCTAAAAAGCTGTCTGTCCATATGTAATCGATTTTCTCAAAACGTACTGAACAGATTTTTGTACGGTTTTCACCAAAAGACAGTCCAATACTTCCGGATAGTTTAGGTAAATAGTACATATCGGTATTATGTAAATTGTATCGAAGAGATCGCGCAGTTGTTAAAAGACTTGCTTGCTGGGAGTTTTAGTTGCGTGCGCTGCGTCAACAAGCTGAGATAGGCTAAAATAATGTACTACAGAATTGTAGATCTATAGAACTACAACAAAAAGTCCGTAATAGCATGTCTCCATCTCTTGTGGTTAACTCACAATTACTACTTTTATGTTTAAAATTGGAATTTTAGAAGAAAATTGTGATACACTTTTTACACGCGATTTCCACGCGGGCGGAGCAGCTGGTACAGCTAGTATAATATAGAAATGAAAATTAAAATAACACGAAGATGAACATTAATATTTAATAATTATATTAAGTGCACTAACACATTGCTAATTGTTTACAGATGATAAAAATGATGGTGACGGTCGTGGTAGTTTTTACTGTGTGCTGGCTTCCTCTCAATATATTTATTGCAAGTATTACTACTTACAAAATTTTGATTTTTAAGTAATCTGCTCACATTAGATGCTATCAAATACTCTATTTTTACAAAAAGTACGTACTCAGTCTATGATATGAATTTTGAAAATAGTATTAAAAAATTACTTAAATCATTATGAAATTAATGATTATTTTTTTGAGAATATAAAGTTTTTCACTTCTTCTTTTGTAATTGATGTACTAAATCAAATATTAGATATATTTTGATTAAATGAGGTCATCCGTGGGCGAGTGACCCAAAAACAAGAGATTAAATTATCTCTTATTAAATCTCAGTTTTGATGTCGTGTCAGTTTTTAAATTTTTTATATATATTAAATTTATTTTATTTTATTACAATAAAATAATATAATTATTCATTTTTAGTATAATTATTCATAAAGTTATTCTATATCATAGACTGATCACATATTGGTAAAAAAGGGAATTTAATTGTATATGAATATAATATTGTGTTGCGCATGCCTAACACGTACGCGTGCACTACACTTTATATGCGTAACTAATGTAGTAAAAATATATGTAAATAAATTCGCTTTTGTACGAAGTCCTTTGCACTCCTCAAAGATATCATCTACACGCGATATAGCATGCATCTAGTAAACAACGTATAGGTGTCGAGATAAGGAAATTTGAACCACAAAAAACTTAAAAAATCTTGTTCTTCTTTTGTTTGTTTTGTGTATATAATGTCAATTAATGAACGTAATAAATAAATAAAGAAAAAACTAAAACAAAAATACAAAATAATATTAGAAAATACTTATAATTTTAGCGGAACAATAATCATTCTTATGGTCCCATATTGCAATATCTGCGATAATATAAATGATATGAAAATTCAACGAACAGAGACGAACTTTCGTAGTAACTTTCTAGAGTTGTCTACTAAACCACATCTTCCGTACAAAATATAAGTTTAAATTTATTACAAATATAATCCAAAGCCAATAGTCGATAACCCTTACTTATGGAGACATTCTTATTTGAATAACCCAATGGAGAGATGTAAGTTTATGGACAAAGTATCAACTGCCTTGGTTTGATCTACCGTAGCTGAAACAAGAATGATGTAAGGGATTTTATAGTTTTGGAAATCCTTCATAATTCTATTATCATCTTACTCATCGCACTAATAAACTTTATGCTCCTAGTCCGAAGGCTTTGTACTTTACGGCCGTACTTTTTTATACCGTGACAAGGATACGCGATGATTTCTGTTATGTTGCAACAAAACTTCGATATAAGCTTATTGAAAAGACGGATAAATAAAATTTTCCACTACAAATTTGATCGCATGAATTAACAACCGCTAGGGTTCCGCTCATTTGCATGAATTTTTGTAAAAAAATTTACACTTGATTTTAACCTATTTAGGCAGTTAGGCAATTTAACAATTTGTTGGTTCTTCGAGCCTGGGTGTATATTTGTATTTAAAATTATATATGTAGTATATTTACCAGTTGTCCGTCACCCTTAACACAAGTATTAAGTTACTTACTTTGGGGACGGACGACCGTGTGTGTAAGTGTCCCATATATGTATATTTATTTATTTATTTATTTATTTATATTTATTTTCTTCTTCTTTGTCGGTTGACGAATGGATGTCCACTGCTGGACATAGGTGTCTTCAAGGGATCTCCACACCACACGATCTTGTACCGTTTGGATTCAGCCGCTCCCTGCGACCTTTTTAATATCGTCAGTCCACCTCGTAGGGAGTCTACTGACATTGCGTTTTCCGGTATGGAGTCGCCTTTCCTAAAATTTTTTTTTTTTAAACTCCAAGAGGTATAAAGTAGGTGAAAGTAGTGAAACAACTGTATATCTTTATTTTTATTTTGTATAAATATTAATATCTTGGTGGCCAGACTACCCCACAGGGTAGTTGATCCTCCTTTTTGATCTAGAAAGCACAAGATCGTGTAGCGCGGAAGTCCTTTCAAGAGACCTATGTGGAACATTGGACATTGGTTGATGAGAGAGAGAGAAAGTGTGCGTGTGTGTGTGAATAAAAGAGAGAGAGAGATTAATAACTATAGAGCTACTATTTGTTTGTGTTTGCATTCCATATTTATTTTATTTCTTGTGATAATTGTTGACAGTAAAATTGAACTTAGCAGTGATAAGGAATGGTTTTGGTAGATTATATGTAAGCATCTTAGTTGTTATTTGACATTCCATATGACATTATAACTCAGGGACATGAATAGTTTGACAATGTTTTTCACTAACTGTTACGGAACACGCTTTATAGTTTGTACTTGTACCATGTAGATATTCGTAGGTGTATTTATTGTGCTTTAAGATCATTAAGAGATCTTTCCTGTGCTATATGTTACACATGGACACCTTTACAGTTTACAACTGTCACTATGATGACATACTTTTTTTTATTCAGTAGTATTCTCCTCATATATATGGTCAATGTTATTCATTTTTCCTTACAGATTTTATGGACAGTCCATGAAAAAGACGACGATTGGGCTACGTGGCCTGGTATGTCTTACGTATGGTTTATCTGCCACTGGCTGGCGATGTCGCATTGTTGCTATAACCCCATTATATATTGCTATATGAATACAAGATATCGAAGAGGATTTAAACAGGTTTGTTTACATTCAGTCACTAGAAATCATAGATTTAAATGTTTTTGCGACACTATTAATCAACTTCTTGTTATGTCAAACTTCTATTTGTTATGGTTATTTTCATATTTAGAATTACGTTGTTGGATGCAACGCTGACCCTAAAGTACTAAGGTAAGGACCAATAACTTATCAGTCAAATAATTGTAATATGTATGAATAGTTTTATCGACTTGTTATGTTTTGCAGAGGGAATATTTGGTAAAGATTAGCAATTATAATTAACTTTAAATCATTAGAGAAAGTCAGAAAATTATAAATAAAAAACAAAAGCACCTGTTTTTGAGCTTCAACTAGACTACTCACTAATATGGGATTTTATAGATTTAGATAATTTTTGCTCGGAATGAATTCAATCTATCATATGCGGGATATTTTTTATATATAGAAATATACACGACCTAAATATTGGTTTTACCCACTTACTTAGTTTTAAGCCCACGGTGAATTTTAGGCAAGAACTCTATATGATGAGTTGAAGTTTTCCTGACGTAATATTATGATCAAATGATTACAGCGACGCAAATTCCGTAATTAATTTAGCGTAATTAGGCAAAATATATAGAGAAATATAGAAAAAAACTAACTTTACCATAATTGTTAAGTATATATTGTGTTTAATAGCATTTTATTTGTAGGTTTTGGGAAATATACTGCCTACCCGCAGATTGGATCGACCGTCGCGGTCCGGTCGGCGATCAAGTATGTGTGAAGGAATTCCTATGTCGGGTAAATAATGATATTAGTTTTAATTTGATCAGTATCAATATTAAAAAAGTACTTTTTAGAAACGATGATCAATTTAAGTACATTAAAATAAGTATTTTAAGTGAGATTAAGTGGTCCTAAAACTTAAACTCCTACCTATGTTAAAACCAATACAAAAGAGAAAAATCTGTCTTTTAATTAAAATATTTGAATTAGAGTTGATAATATTCCGCGTTATATATGAAGAAAAACATAACACAAAACAAAAAATATTGTATAAAATTGATTGCATTTATTTTTTCTTATTTATTCAACTTTTTCAAGTTTTTAATCGGACATATAAACTCTTATTTCGATCCTGAAAATGAGTACTAATGCTTATTCTGTAAAACAAAGGCATATTATATATTACAATAGTACATTATTACCACAACTTACACTCAGTAACGAAATTACTTAGGCTGTAATTGTGAGGACAATACCCCGTAATGTACGCTCATACTCCTTAATCATGTCTCAGCACATTACAAATAATGGCCAAGATAACAACTTGTCTCTTAGTTACGGAAGTGACTTAAACAAGTGGCGTATACTTTTGTCCTTTTGGCTGTTTTTTTCGAAACTAGGGAAAAATATATAAATCACATAATTGAGGGTATTAACACTAAAGTTGATGCGATGTGGCGGAATTCCTACTAATAGATAAATTATATGAAATGGTCAACTTCTGAACGATTCCAAATATTTTTATACTAGCTGTGCCTATAACGGCTTTGCCCGTGTAGAATTCAGTGATTTACGAAATTTTCCCGAATTGTCGAAATTTTAAACATAAAAGTAGTCATTGTGAGTTAACCGTAAGAGATAAAGACTCGCTATCCCGGAACTTTCGTATTATTTTTATAGATCTACAATTCTCTACTACATTACTTTACCGTATCTCTGCTGGTTTACGCAGCGCACGCGACTAAATACTCCCAGCAAGCTAGTTCTTTAACAACTGCGCGATCTCTTCAACACAATTTACATAATTCCGATATGTACTATTTACCTAAACCGGGTGGTTTAGATAAATAGTAACTTCCGGGTGGAAGTTTGCACTGTCTTTTGGCGAAAGCCGTTCAAAAATCCGTTCAGTATATTTCGGGAAATCGATTACATACAGACAGACAGCTTTGGGAGTTTGTTTTAAAATAAGTATAGATAGATATTACGGTGCCAACTTTTATATAAAGTTTTTTTTTATGAAACGTACACAATTATTAAGTTAAATTAATCTATGCACTGGACATTATTGATGGATCACTTTAGCCATTTCAATGGATCTTCATTGATGCCTCTTTTATAAAAAAGGAGATAGGAAACAATGAACTGTTTAAAGACATTTTTCATCGCCTTATCGGATTTCGTCTCTGTTTACAGGGTAAATTTCTGTTAAACGTGTCTAAATCAAAAATAAAAATAAATGCCACGTCCCATGAGAACGATAACTGAGGGTGTCGAACGCTATTGTGAAGGGGTGGGAATGAGCTCGGAAATAGTTTTTATTGTTGACAACTAATCAGTCAAAAACATTTAAAAATATATTTTAATTTTATTTGACTGGCCCGTTGGTGCAGTTGACAGTAATCCTGCCGCAGGTTTCATTCCCGCCGAGGGCCAAAATTTTCTATAAACAATTTGTTGGTTCTACGAGCCTGGATAAATATTTGTATTTAATTATGTGTTCTAACTTATATATATATTTACCAGTTGTCTGTCATCCAAAACACAAGCGTTAAGGTAGTTACTTTGGGGACGGGCGACCATGTGTGTAAGTGCCCCAAATAAATTTATTTATATTTATTTGATTTAATAATCATTTTATTTCTTTCATTGTAGTTGCTGTAAAAATACATAAATAAAACTTGGCTATATATTAATAGTATTAACGTCACAGTAACTCGTAAAATAAACAGCTTATTTGTGAATAGCATGTCATAAAAATGTTTTATGTTTGGCGCGGTTGGCAAGCGATTAGGTGGGAAATATAGAAAGATTTATTTCTTTTATGCTACGCACTACGTACTATTCTACTGTGTTCAGGATTGATAGTTCGAAAAATGCAAGTCATGAAGACACTATGATATAAGATATGAAATCGATATCAAAATCCATAATAGGACGACACCTATTTTTGGAAATATAATTTTGAATTGAACTCTACGTCTACAACGATATGGTTTTTTCGCAACGTTTAAAAACGAAAAATAAGATATAAATCATTCATCAGATCTTACGAAGAGATATGTTGAATGAACGAACGAATTTAATTGACATGTTGCGATGATAATAGACATTTTCCATGACCATCTTTCTTTGTATAAAAAACGAATTAGATCTATTTTTAAAAAACGCAGATGTGTTTAAATGTTTCTTTCTTTATTATTATGTTTAATTAATATTAATATTCTCATTTTTTTTTTATTATATATAATTAGGTATTAGGCAACGATAGTGGTAATTGTATCATTCATACAAATGTTGTACTGACTTTTAAAGGTGTTTTACACAGATTTAGATTATTTTATATATTAATAATGTGTTTGGAAATTGTGTTTGTAAAATACTATTAGTTGGTCTAATAAATAAATAAATAAATAAATGATATCTACGGTATGGTGCTATTATTAGTTGATTGTCATTATTCAGTGGATTGTCTAACTTGTGGAACTTCAACTAGCCAAAATCTAAAGAAGTCCTGATAAAGAAACCTAAAAACCTAAATAGAATATTACTTTATTATTATAAAATAAATTGAATATTAATTATCATATAATTCATTAATATTATGAACTACGTAAATAAATAAATATATGGGATATACACACACGGTCGTCCATCCACAAAGTAAGTAATTTAATACTTGTGTTATGGGTAGCGGGCAACTGGTAAATATACTACATATATAATTTTAAGTACATACTCAAATACAAATATATACCAGGGCTAATACCAACAAATTGTTTATTAAAAAAGTTCTCCCTCGGTGGGAATCGAACCGACGACCCGCGGAGCTGAAGCCAGAATCACTAACCACTGCGTTAACGGGCCAGTCGTAGTACATAAGGCAATAGATATAGATAAACGGCTCGTCTCAAATATATATATATATATATATTATATTAGCAATGCCCCGCAGTTTCACTCGCTTCCATCCTGATCTCATGGTAGTGGAAAGTCTACGAAGTCGGACTATAGATTTATTTTATAGATTATTTCATTATAAAAATGGGTATCATTAGTATTCTTGGAATAAGAGCTAACTCACCAAATGCAGACCCTGCTATAACGGTCGCTACAATTAATTTGTTATAGCATTATTTGCTTTCGATTTACATTCTTAAATTCATAATAACTTTTTGATTGGAATGTCGGATTTTAATAATTTAAAAAGTATTTTACAGGTACTGAAATAGTTTTTAATAAAATATCATTTAATGGGATAAGGATTAATACAGAGATATGAATAAAATGGTTTGATTATTGTCGGCACTTTTAACAAATTTTACAATGTAAAAAAGTTATATTGGCATAACGATAATAGTTAGACATATGGTATCCCGGACTTTTTTGTGAATATTGATACGTACTATAATAATGTAGAACATTTTTTTGTTCTATCATCAATAGCTTCCGCAGCGCACGCGATGAAAGATGTTTACGATTAAATTTTTCCCAAATTATTACAATTTTATTAGGGATCCCTATTTTTTTTGAAAATGACATATAGCCTATGTTGCTCAGTGAAAAAGCAGCTTTCCAATGGTGAAAGAATTTTTGAAAGTAGTTTTTGCGTGAAAACGTAACAAACATACATACATACAAACAAACAAACAAACAAACAAACAAACATACAAATCTTTCCTCTTTATAATATTAGTATAGACTAATTTTAGTATATATCTAAACCTTAATACGGATATTACGGAATCTTGCACTAATTTTGTAAATATTGTTTACAACATAATATAACGAAACATAACCAAACAGATATCAAACATATTGAGTGTAGCGCGACAACCTCAATCAGTCTAATATGATGAATTATCGTGTAATGTATCGTTATAATCGATTTTTAAACACAGAACTTCTCGGCGTCAACGGAATCACTAGAAGAGGCACTAACAGTAGCAGTGGCAGCCGACTAAATCGGGCCCTGACGTGCTCGTCGACGACTTCGATACGTCGCGGATACGCTTCTTCAGCCGCTTCCACCCGACATCATGCCACGAACGCGACCTCGCCGCCTGTACGAGCCCTGTCCATACAATCACAGTTTCATTAATGCAAATCAGTTCTTAAATCAATAATGCAAAGTGGTACCGCTAATATGGCGTTAATTCGAGATACCCACACACCTTCCAGACTACATAAAAATATTCACCTAATCCGTTTATTATTTTCCGTTTCAAAAATTTGCTTCTTCAGGTATAATTCTCGACGAACTGAAGCTGTACGCAGTTGACGGCAGCACGCCATTCAAAATTCACCTTATTTAAAAAAATGTTTTCAGAGGAAAACTTTTTAGTTTCAGAGGAAATACTTTTTTAATACGATATTTAATTAAATCGAATTAAACTATCGTGAGTGGTATTCATTATTAATGTTGAGAGACCGGCTATATTACTACACTATTCTTATGGAATATTGCTGTGGAGTAAATGCGCGGATAGTGAAAAAATTTTCGTATTACAAAAAAGAGCCATACGTGGCATCTACAATTTAAGTCCGCGTGATTCCCTGCGAGAGAAGTTTAAGGAAACAGGTATTCTAACATTTGCTTCACAGTATATTTTAAATAACGTAATTTTTGTATATAAAAATATAAAGAATTATAAAACGATAGGTGATGTATATAATAGACAAAGTAGGAACCGACATAAGCTTGCGACTCCTGCTTTGCGCCTAGCAAAAGTACGTAAATCGTTTGTGGGTTTGGGTATAAGATTCTATAATAAAATTCCGAAATCAATTTTGGTCATGCCATTACAGCAGTTTAAAAACACTGTTAAAAAGAGGCTGATACAGAAAGCCTACTATACTGTTGAAGATTACTTAGATGATAAGGATGTGTGGATATAGGTGCACTTTTACCCTGTACAAGACAGTAATAAATAAATGTAACTAGTTCTAAGATTTATATTTTAAAAAGAGCAACCGCCGAGTTTCTTGCTGGCTCTTCTCGGCAGGAACAGCTTTCCGAACCAGCAGTAAAGTTGATGATTCAAAAGCACTTGTTTACAAGTTTACTTGAATAAAGAATATTTTGATTGATTTTTGATTGATTGATATACTCACGTCTTATTTTATCGGATGAGCCCGACTAGTTTCAAGCCCATACGGGGCTCTTATTCATGAGCTCTTTACGCGGCGTTATCGCGGCGGGAACTGCGTGTAGCAGCTCGCTGTGCGCGATTCGTGAGCGGCTGGGGCGGGGGGAGGTCCAGTTGCGGCTAGTCGGGCTCATCCGATAAAATAAGACGTGAGTATAGCCGGTCTCTCAACATTAATAATAAATCGAATTATGCCAAAGTTATCTAATTTTTTCAACTGAACAGAGAAGCCATTGAATGTCGCATTATCGCTACCACTATGTATTTATTATAAACAACTTTTCTGGCTAATAATCTCATTATTAAAAAAAAGGTAGCGTGAGCGTGACGATCCTAAACTGCATCTTATATTAAAGAATTTTATAAGTGCAGTTCCAAATACTGTTTGTACTACTTTAGAGCACTTTTAAACCATAAATGTTGTGGCTAAAGTATTCATCAGTAGTTCAGAACTTTGCTTGTCTAAATATATTTTTAGGTATTTTACACTTATATACAAAGTATATGCCACCACACCTTTAAAAAGTCACAGGAGAGGTTGGATGGCTATCAAATGACATCTTCAATGTAATCAGTCTTGAGTTACTAATTGCTTTAAAAATACAGCGATCAGGTGTCGGCAACCACAATTTCGTATCAATTTTGTCATGAAATTTGAAATTCTTATATATAAGCCTTCACAATTCCATTTATATTGATTAACAAAACTTAAAATTATGTTAATCAAGTCTAGTTAAGTGAATTGTTTAAACTGTAGTTAATTAATCATAGCAAATCATTCATAGGAGGCATCCATTCTTAGCAATGTCATACTACAAAACATTTGGTAGCTTATCGTAATCAATAACTTAGTTTTGGAGATACAACTTATGCAACTTCGAATTTTCATATATTTTTATTACATCATATTTTTAGTAAGACATTAAATTATATAGTAGTGACCATTACTTATTTTGATTGCTTTCTTAATTCTATTTTCTACCTATCTATAACTTTTTACTTTTATATTTCGCTATTGTTATTATTAGATGCAATGTAAATATTGTTAACTGCTTTAATTTCTTAAATACATCATTTACGATTTAATGCTTGAAAATGATCAAAGCAGACTTGCTATTTTGACATTCTTTATAGGCGTAATAACCCATAATTTATAACATAGGCTAATTATACACTCGTAGCTTGCACTAAAGAATATTTAAACCAGATGTTTGACCAAACTATAATATTTGAGAAAAGAAATACTAAAATCTATGTAATTTAAGATATTAAATTAAAGTTTGACTGTATTATTTTCAATACCAAATATTTTTTTTTGTTGTTAAATATTAATGAATATTTAATATATAGGGGATTGACAATATCTCTATTATAGAAAATGCCTAGTGGTTGTAATTGTAATTTTGTATCAGGATTTCTAAATCAGACTGGTATAACCTTCAGCTGTCAAATTACTTATTTTTTAAGAGGCTCTTATAGCGCCGACTGTAATCTGAACCTTAATGCACGGCATCTAATATCTTAACTCAATGCAAATGAGTAGAGTGTACAGATTCAATTAAAAATCAAAAAAAAGGTTCAGCAAAGTTCATTTTACAAGTTCACAAAGTTTATTTTAGATATAATATGAATTTTTGTTTAAAATTTTACTTACTGATGATCTATTATTGAATAATACGTATCGAATAATATGTTCTTTAAATTTATTTTTTAAACAAGTGTGCTTCAAAAAACTTGAAGCTTTCATGTAATTTTACTAACTTTGCAGAAATAGTTTCCTGTTATGAACAACAATTCTCAGAAAATTATTAACAATCGACTTCTTAGGGTATGCTTATATTTATTATTAATGTATATTAGATTATTGCCTACCGAATGAATCCATATACGCGTTTGTGCATGAGATAGAGATAAGTTTGATATACCTCAATTTCGTTTAATTAATTAAAACACGAGTACACGAGTAAATTAAATAAAAAAATTGTCTGAGATTGTATATTTGATAAACACTTAAATTAATCTAGATTAAAATAAATAAAATCTGTGTGCTTCGTCAACAAACTGTACTTGTCTTAAAATAATCAAAACTGATTTTCATGTTTATATATCACGCAGAAGGGAGAAGAATTTTCTAGTCATAAGATAATCTGTATATTTTGTAATAAATAAACGATTTATATAAAACATTTTTGATATATCTTATCTTTAATTTGAATTTTTTGTAATACTTTTACTTTATGCTATAGGTCGTAGGAAATAATAGACTGTGATATCACTTAAAGCATAACTTTTACCAACCATAAGTAATAATAAAATTATTTTGCAATAATCACTCGGCAACCGATCCGGGCTGAAACGATTGTTGAGTTTGTGAAATTGAACGTGTATAGTGTTTTTGTATTGTGGTGGCGTTAGTGGTAAGTCTGTGCATGTGTTTATGCGAAACCTACATGTAACAGGTATGAAAACGGATAGTCCAGTCAACATTTAGCACTATAGATAAAATTCTAAAACTTATTAAGTATAAGAGCTCCCTTAAAGCGATATATTAATTTGAGCTAGTGTTCTCTTGTATAAAGTTCTATTCTTTATATAGTTTTTAAAAAATCGTATGGTCACGGAAGGATTAATGCAGGATCAGATAGGTAATTGTGAGATATTGACTACGTAGTATTGGAAACCTCGCTGCAACTAAATGAATGTTCTACATAAATCCCATAGACAGGCAACCCTGTGCCGTTTGCACCAAATTGAAATTTATTGTTATATACGGACCGAACGATTCAATTCCCTGACGGATTTAAGTGATTTCATATCAGTGTGTGTTTTGAGAATAATAAGATATAACCTACTATTTAAGCGTGAAGCTCCGCGGGACGCGGTTCGGTGGCCAAGATTTTCTAAATACAATTTGTTTGTTCTTTGATTATAAGTATGTATTTAAAATACAATGCAATACAAATATTCTTTACTGTACAATAATATAAGTATACAGCACTGCTTCTACTTATAAAACAACTAAAAGAAACTAAATATAAATAACATTAAAATACAAATGTACAAATCGTTGTTGTCTGTCACCCATAACACAAGTATGAAGTTACTTACTTTGGGGATGGATGACCGTATGTGTTATTTATTTATTATCCCATATAACATGTATAAAAATTTTAGCTTTAGTCGTTAAGCATTTAGCTGGAACAAATTCATTTGCATCAAAAACGTGATAGCCTGTTAATACTCTATCTATCACCATACCAGCAAGAGATGGTAACTGGTATCATAAAATATAATATGTATTTAATTTGTTTTATTATTACTAAAGTCTGACGGGTTAAGTCCTAAGAAAGGCACTTATTTTATCTCTTAATTTAAATTGTAATTTAATATATAAATATTATTTAGGTACTCTTATTTCAATAGTAAAAGTTTCTTTGTCTAACTTTGTAATAGTAAAGATCTTAGTATCGAAAATATTATTATGAATATAGACAAAATATTAGTGTATGTGACTACTAGACTGAATGTAAAGTATTTTTTCCCACATCGAATTTTCAGTTCGAAAAATTCCTAATTATAGAATAGCATCGTTGGCTTCGACACCCTTTTTTTCTTCTTTTTTTTCCATAAGGAAACCCTTCATAGGTACTACTTTCCGCGGGGGTGAAAGCAGTTATGCCGGACTCCTACCGGCTAAAACCACATGGTGTTCCACCTTGCAGCTTGGTGACGAGGGCACAAGAATACTGAACGCATCACGTGTAGACGTGATGCGTCCAGTATTCTTGTACGCTGCTGAGGAGGGTGTAGCCCTCCTCAGCAGCGTACTCCTGCTAAACTTTATTGATATGGATCTCCTGGATAGACCCCTACACTACAACCGATGCATTGGGAATATTTTAATGCATCGGCCACCTCTAGGATTTCTGCTCCGGCCAAAGAGCCGAATCCCCCCCCCCCTATTCGACGCCCGGAGGTCCTCATCAGGGTGGTAGTCGAGGGTCATGGGCGCGTCGTCTTCGTCCTACTCGCCTACGACATATTGGGTTGAAAGAGGTTATTTCCCGAACCCTCTTCACCACCTCTTTCTGCGAGATTAAGTATTTGCAGAAGTAAGCCATTGCAGCCCAAGATCTACTTCTTTCCACCATAGAAATCTATGGTGGAAATTTAACGACGGATGGTAGGCAGAGATCGGGTCCCATTTGTTCTAGCAGCTTCGTCCACAGCTACATCCATGCTGGGCACTAGGCTTCGACACCCTAACGCGGTGTTAAGTTAAAATCACTTTCGGAACTCCTAATTAGAGTAAAAAGATACTTTGCAACTTCTTAATACTCCATGTACCGTAAGATAGACGAATGTTAATAGCGCATTAAGGACGACGTCATTTTAAGAAATACGTAAAAACCAATTCTCTTAATTTACATTTCTCTTCAGTGTATGTTAAAATACCTTCATAACATATGAAACCTTAGCAACCTCAGCTAATTACAATTGTAAAGCTCAATAGCGTTCCCTATATTGATTTACTATCTGTTTATTAATATTTTATACTGGCGTAAAGCCGTCCGCTCAGGGTAATAACTGCCTTAACTGCCTCGTAAAACATATTGAAACTGCTTACTACATATTACTGTTTTATAGCAACTATATTCTTTATCCGCGGGGACCCTAAAAAACTAATTAGAGAGTTTTATAGCGCGATTGGAAGTTTACTGATGCAGCTATGATACCACCTATGATGTATAGTTCGTAAGTACAGAAGGAAAAATAACTTATAATTAGATTTTATATAATTTTTTATAGAAGTAGGCGTTACTTTGCGAAATTACAAAGTACAAAGGTTACGTTAAAGTAAAGTTATGCAGTAATTATAATTTATTAATTAATAACAGTCATCTCCCAATTTTTGCACCACACAAAAGGTTACAAAAGGACGAAATATTCTAGTCTGAATATATTAATCAAAACCCAAATCTCCTATCACTTTTATTAAACGCATGTCTGTGTATTATGTTTTTGTTTTTTATACTCGTATCGTAATTTTTGTATACTTGTCACAGGAACACTCATTTTTCGGAGAAATTCACTATATCAGGGTTTACAATTTATTAGAAGATATCATTCTCGAAGATGTACTCAATAAACTTGTCGGGAATTTATTTTTCGCAATAGTTTGAGTATTAAAATAAAATTAAAAGCACACATTTAGTTATAACAACCTGCAAATAATATGTATCACTCAAAAAAAGTATGAACAACTTATTTTCACATTGAAAAATGTGAGTGTAAAGTTATTCAAAACATTTTTCTAAAACAACCTTGAGTTTTACCTAAAGTAAGATTAATATTAAGGACATAATTGTACTAAAAGTCGACTCTATTTGAAATAAAAGCAAATTTGTATTACAGTCAATTTAGTCCGGCGTAACAGTAGTAATTATTATCAACGATTAATCAACGATATTAATCAACGATTTCTTTTAGATAACTGCACTAATTGCTTAAGGTAAGCGTTTTATAATTACTTTACTATGGTTATTACTTTCCTGTATCCAAAAACTAAAACCATAACCAGTATCTAAAAAATAAACTTATCCAAAGTCTTCAGATTTTAGATCGGCAATAATCCCTGGTGTTTTCTTTTCGTAATATATTACACAACACATTTTACCAAAGTGGTCGAAATGGATCGTAGCAATCTGTAATATATACAAATGACTATTTGTTTAGGGCAAAGTAGGGATCTGAAAATATTTCAACTCTCCATATTGAAAGAAAAAATATATTATACTCTAGTAGAAATAAAAATATGGTACATTCATAAGGCATTACACAGTACTCTTAACTGAACGATCATACTTACTTAAGGGTTTTTATTTTAGTCATAAGCGGTTGTTAATTATCTTGTAATTAGTGAACCCGACCACGCTTTGCTGTGACGCAGTCGGGCGCCAATTTCCCCTCTCAAAATATACTTTCAATTTTGCGATAGCTTTATATCTTTATAACTTTATATTAGATATTCATTTAAATTATATAGCGTAAAAAATATTTATTTTCTATTATTTGTATACCATGAAAAACTTCATAAATATAAAAAAGTGTACAAAGGTCAATTTATCCCTTTGACAGAGATCCCTGCCAGGAGACCTACGAGATTAGACAATTTTTAGTAAAGCAGTTTTGGTATGCAAATATCGAAATAATTATGTTGATGAGCATGGAATGTTTAAAGTAAGTAACGTATAAAATATAGTAATTTTATTTTGCTATAATTCGCGATTAGAGAAATTCGAAAGTAAAGTCGCAAAGCTTGCAATTACTTCGTTGAGTCTATTTCTTGATTAAGCTTCAGCTACTAGCGAAATATCTATTATATATAAAATAAATATATAAAGCCCGAAAGATAAGATAGTAAAATTATCATATAAAAACAATTTAATATATAAATTAGTTAATTAGCATATAAAAGTATTTAATATAAAAGCCTATATAAGGTCAAAGTAATAAGTGCGGGTTTAATCTGATCATCGATAATAATAATTCCATTCTAATTCTAATATGTTTTTCCCAAAAAAAAATCATAGAAACCGAGTATTTAAGATATCAGTCTGAATCTTCATTTTAGATAAAAAATTTTATATATGTATGGATTACAATTTCAGATGCAACTATAACTTCTAAATATAATGTGTAACATAATGTAACACGGTTTACGCATGTATTTCCCTCATTGAAATAACAGATGGTGCCACTGGTATTTAACTCCGCACTAAGGCCTTTATAATTATATTAAAGTTCAGATACAAAATGTTAATTGCCAAGTCCGATACAGGCATCGTTAAGGAGACGCTTCAGAATGCTGCGAGCCTCACTCCAGACTCCAGTTTTACTCCCGGTGATATTTATGCGGACTCCCATCCTCTCAGTGACGCTGTAAAAGCCGTAAGGGCAACAGCAATAGTTAGTGTCCCTCTAAACTTAGATTTTGATTTGCTAATTTTCTTTCGAGTTTCAAAAATAGTTAATACCAATATTTTTAGTTAAGGGTGAAGGATACTTATATAGAAGGATACTGAAAAATCCTTTGGGTAATTTTGTCTTTCTGAAAAGGGGTCTAGCGGTTGGAAGGGTGGCCTCCGTAATGAGACAAAGATCAGCATATGTATACATAAACATTTACCCTAGTAGAGTAATTAAAACTGATGACTTAACAATTTTAAAAAGTTTTGAAATTGTTACTTACACAGCTGTCGAGTTATTACATTATAAAATTAGCAGCTTATTACGCCTACTGCTGGGCATAGGCATGGGCCATTTAACCGGCCCGTTGGCGCAATGGCAATAATCCTGCCTTCAAATCCACGCGTTGCGGGTTCGATCCCCGCTGAGGCCCAACATTATGTAAATACAATTTGTTGGTTCTTCGTGTCAGTTTCGGTATATATTTAAGTACGTTATGAAATTATAAATTTATCAGTTGTCTGTCATCTATAAAACAAATATTAATATATTTTGGGGACGGATGACCATGTGTATGTGTATGTGTAACTGACCAGAACAGTTGAAGCTTAGACCATTGCAGCTATGCGAATTAGTAGTTTACGCATATATCAAAAGTTATCTAGAGATATGCCAATTTTCTCACAACCTTTCCATTCGCCGAAAAATGTGATAAATTCCAACTCTCAATTGAACACACGAATTAACAGAAAAACTCATTGATATCTGCCCGGGATTTGAACGAATCACACAGTCTCACCGTTCGACTATCACAGTTTAGCTCAGCTATGTATATAACATTAAAAATACATTAACTCCAATGCGAACATTAACTAACTTTTAACTTTTAATAAAAAGCCTCAAAGAAAACTCCTTATGTGAACATTTTGTGCTATGGGCGGATAATACGCTAAAACGTCTTCTCTCTCATTTGAAGATGATATCGAGGTTAATGTCGTTAATTCAGCGTGAATCCATTAATATTCATAACTCAGAAAATCAGCGCATATAGATTTCCTAATTCATCAAATGTTTTTCTTATTCTTAGCAAAAGGCAAGGGAGATCAGCAGACGGGGCCCCGATACGCGTGACTGTTCTGAATGTTGGCAAGTGTTTGTTTTATTATTCCCCTGTGAGATCGAAAGTATCATAGATTCCTAACAGGTATTTTATGTACTATAATATTAAATGCATTTAAGTGGATCTACTGTTACGAATATTTTATTGCTAAAAGTTACTTACCAGCGACGTCTTCATTGTGGACTTTGGTACCGGAATAAAAAGTACCCTTTTCCATTCCTAATATCGTTATCACAAATATCAGGTTGCTCCGTGAGTCTAATTATGTTACATTTATTAATTATAATTGTTATTATGGTATACATATAAATAAAAATATATAATTAACAAATATAAAAATATATTTTTTAAGCTGTGGTAGTCCAGCGGTGAGACCGTGCGACTCTATAGAGATTATCATCGGATCAAACCCCGGGCACATACCAATGAGCTTTTCTGTTAAATTATGCGTTAATTTATAATTGTAATTTATCTCACGGTTTTCGGTGAAGGAAAACATCGTGAGGAAACCCTACATGTCTCTAGAGAATTCTGGAGATGTGTGTAACTTACCAATCTGCATTGGAGCAGCGTGGTATAAGTTCCAATCCCTCTCTCTAAAAACGGAGAGAGGAGACCTACGCCCAGCAATGGGATAGTAACAGGCCGTTACTTTACTTTTACTACTTTTTTATTATATTTCATTATTATGCAAATACTCATCGTAATGCTACACCAATACATTGATCTTTATTCGATTTCCTTCACAAGGGATATCTTTTAATTAGCAAAAATAAACTAACTTTGACTGGCCCGTTGGCGCTGTGGGTAGTGACCCTGCATTTAGCTCCGCGGGTCGCGGGTTCGATTCCCGCCGAGGGCCAAAATTTTCTATAAACAAATTGTTGGTTCTTCGAGCCTGAGTGTATTTGTATTTAAGTATGTATTTAAACTTATATATGTAGTATACCTACCAGTTGTCCGTCACCCATAACACAAGTATTAAGTTACTTACTTTCTGGACTGACGACCGTGTGTGTAAGTGTCCCATATATTTAATATTTATTTATTTAATTAATTAAACTTTACTGTAGAAATATGAATACGGGACAAATCATAAGAGCGTTTAAACTTTTCAAGTCATCCGTGAAATATATTAATCACACTCTAGTATTGAGATCAAATGATTTCATAAAATCGACCTAATAATACATTTTTCATGTATTTTTAATACCTATTTATATATTTGATAAATTTAAAGTATTAAAAATCTAAAATAAAGGTAGATATCTTGAGAATAGATGATATAGGAATTTGAGACAAGCTATAGCAGAAACTCAAAGGTCGATGTTGACGAGATAACATTACAATGATTAGAGTAAGTCTACAGTAATATTTTAACAGCACTTTAGTAATTAATGTTGCGATACATAAATGCGTTCTCTCGGTAATCCTGTTTAATGTTATAATAATGATTAAACTCGTAACAGAATTTGGGATTTGATTTAGCCATTTCATTTCTCAAATTGCTATTTTTACTTTGACATACATGCGAAGGCTTTGTTTCCAATCGATGTTAAACCTAACTGATCGGTGAATGATATAGGGTATCCATCACGGTAGTAAAAAAGCCGATCTTATCTCTGACAAGCCACTAACAGTCTTTTTCTTATTTTTTTATTTATTAGGATAACCAACAATACTTAACATTACTAATACTATAAAATACTCTTCACGCTATTTGATTAAATGTAGTCTTAATTATAGGGTACCACGGCGTGAAAGAGACGCGTACATTATTTAAATATATTACAAAATAACAGATATAAATTATACTAATTGTAACAATATTGTCAACTTAATTATTTCTTTTAAATTTAATAATATTGTGTTTAAAAGTTTGTATGCTATCGCTAAATATGTCTACATCTAATTCTTTTGATAAAAATTTGTAGCGACGTTGTATTCTATTCAAGGTGGCGTGGTGGCCCAAGTTACTATTTGCCGAGCTTATATTAAATGGTTAATATTTAAATTGCCTCGGTAGATTAGATAATTTTATTAAGTTGATTTTTTGTAGTAGCTCTGGGCAATCGATTACCCCTCTGACCAACTTGAAAAGAAAGGCAAGGTCGAACAAGTCCCTATGTTAAGTCGATCTTGGTATGAAGGCAGACACTTGGTAAGGTTGTTTTGGAAACTGAGGTGCCAGTGAAAAAGTTTTGCACCTTTTCAATACGTTTAATATATTGTTTATGGTGCAGATTCCATACTGGGCTGCAATACTCAAGCACACTCCGTACTAACGCATTAAAAATAGTGATTTTAGTGGAAGGTCTTAGTATGAAAATTTGTTATTTTTTGCTAATGTATTTCTTGTCATTGATTAATTATTTATTTTAAACTCGCGGCTCCTGCTTTTCGCCTTATAAAAGTACGTAAGTCGTTTGTGGGTTTTTGATATGGAATTCTATACTAAAATTCCGTAATAAATTAAAGCTTTGCCATTACAGCAGTTTAAACAATTAAGTAAAGGAAGCCGATACGAAAGCCCTACTGTTGAGGATAACATAGATGATAAGAATACTTGGATATAGCTCTTCTTCAACCATGTACAAGATAATAATGACTAAATGTAACTAGTTATAATAATTACATTTTGAAAGGACGGCCGAGTTTCTTGCTGGCTCCTCTTGGTAGACGTGACGGTTTCAAAGCAACAAGTTTACTCGGATAATTAATATTTCTAGTTTGAATTTGATTGATTTTTCGCGCCGAAGTCTTATAAACAGAAGGAATGAAACGAACGAGATTTGAATTAAATCCAGTATTTTAATATTTATATTAGACTTTATAAAATAAAAATCGTAGTGTTGTAGAAATGAAACAACTAATTAACATAATATTTTAAATTACCAAATAAAAAAACAATATACAGTTTTATAGGTAGGACTTTATTTTAATCGTTTTATATAACTCGTAACAAGATCTATTTTACAAACTATTTCATACATAAGCTTATAAATAAGATTTATATACGCGTTTACAAACTAGTCAAAATGTGAGCGCACTGATACTGCCCTCGGTTGGCCAGATCCCGAGGTCACTGCCGATTTGTATTGCTTGTTGGAAATACAAAATGTACACTTTTTGGTATCCAACACAATGTCGAAGTTACCGCGGAGGTTGCACTTGCATTTTGAAAGACTCCGTTGTCTTGTTGAACCACTGATAGGAATCATTTCTGTAAAAATAAACATTGATTATTTTGTTGTTAACACATTTTTGATAAATGTCAGTTATAGGCGATATAAGTTTCAATATATTTTGTATCGTATGATCTATTTTGCAGGTTACACGTCATGATGTCTTTGTTTTCATTAATTTTTATATGATTTTAGTAAATCGTTCATAATTCACTGCAACAGAATCTTAATTGATATTATAGACCTAGTTATAAATCATATTAATCCGTGTTACTTTATTCTGCTCCGGAGGCTTCACCCGCTTGGAAATCAGTGTGACACAAGGTTTTTCCCGCGTAAATCCCGACCCCGAATGAATTCCAGGATAAAAACTATATTTCAATGAAAACCCATCAAAATCGGTTAAGACGTTCCGGAGCATGTACTATTAATAATGTAAACCTTCCTTAAGAATTGTATTATCTTTTAGCGAAAATCACATACAGACAGCTGCTGGGGACTTTGTTTTATAATATGTATAAATTAATTGAAATTAAATTAAAATGTAACCTGATAATGGCACTCCTTCACAAACACTCGATCGGTGACAAGAGCGGTTGGCTTCATGGTTTTTAAAGCACAAAATTTTCCCGATTACCTGTCGACCACAAAGTACTCATTTAATAATATGCAAAACATATCGCTCTTCATGGCAATTGAGAGGTTCATTAAATACTCTAAAAAAAGTTGACGCTGTACAAAGTTTGAAACATACTCGTACCTACCTCAAAATCCTTCAATTAATTCTGTATATCTTATTACTATTATTTATACAATATTTGTACAGTTATGAGTATTCAATAATTTTTTATCAAAACTTACTATCGAAGATGATGAAAAATTTGTTTTTCATACTTAAATTAATTTTCACTTTCACTAATAAGAATAATTGTAAAAATTTTCATTTGTTGATTTATACCTTATACATATATATAGTTACTATTAGAAAGACCGCAATATCACGACGATAATGACATCGGTAGTCCATACGTAACAACATATAAAATTGTTAATTTAATTTATTTAGAAACTCGTAAAGACACGATTTAATCGAAATAATAACCAAAATGAGATACATGGATGAATGTTTGTAAACTAACATTCATGCTTCGATAGTAATAAACCTCGATTAAGTCACACCATTGTTCTTAACACCAAAAATCGATTCATCGATTAATATATGTATATTTTTATGTATATATTGCATTTGTTACCTGTCTAAATCCGCTTCGATACCGCACATTCATATAACAATAGATGATGGGGTTACAGCAGCAGTGAGACATCGCTAACCAGTGGCAGATAAACCACACGTAAGGCATGCCCGGCCACTTGCCCCATTCTTCGTCGTCTTCGTGTGCAGTCCATAGCATCTTTATTTTTTTAAAAGTAATGATAAATAAGTTTTTTTTTCTCTACGCAAAAGGCTAACGCTTTGAGCTATTCTTCCTTACCCATCGCAACTCCAAACAGATGACTTGAATTGGTGTATTCGTTCAGAAATTATGGTGCATAACTACTTACCGAATAATGATTGATTACTCTTAACTTTTTACTGCACTTATTACTAGATACTATACCTATTTTTTCTATGTATTTGTTAATTCTTATTGAATTCGAAATTTATAATAAAAACAAACCTATATTATATGCGAGAGTTTAGTTTTTTTTTTTTTTTTGTTTAACGTCCGATAAACATAGTACGCCCTTTTCGGTATGGAAATTGTCTTAGGGCTGGAGAGAATAACATAGGCAAAAATTTGGTTGTTTATAAGTTAAGTAAGCTAGAATTTAATAAATTTCGAGCAGTAGTTACTTACTAAAAATATATTTAATGGCAACCAGCATATTGTAAATACAGCAACCACGGTAATCATCATTTTGACCATCTGAAAAAAATAATTAGTACCAATCAAAGTCAATTTTATACGTTGAGGGCATCCAATCCATTCTTTTAATATGTAGCTAAATTCGGTCAAAGACCGTCAGCAATTAACACACCTGAACAAAAGAGATTTCAGTAATTTGGACACATAGAACCAATACTGTTTACGAATAGACATTGAGATAAATAAGAATTGAAAATATATAGATTAGTGGGTTTTGATCTGTTAATTATTTTTAAATAATGTAAAGTTAAGTTAATTTATCAGAAATTTGTGTAAATTTAAATTTTCATATTATACCTTTCGCTTTGAATGTTGAATACGTGAATCCCTCATGGATTCTGCTTCACCAGGGGGTCTGCCTCCCCATACTATAAATGCAATACGGCCGTAAGTACATATAAGTACGACCAAAGGTAAAGCAAATTGTAATACCAATAGCGCCCAAGTGTATTGAGCACTTTGTTTCACCGTGGGCCATTTCTCGCTGCAGATGTCCCTGTTACAAGAAAATGTACACGTTATTCAACCCATATCATAGATTTGCAAAGTTATCTTACATAGATTACATATTATTAAAAAGTTTTATGTTATTAACAAAAGTGTTAAGGAAGTATGATTTTTAAAATATCTTTATTTGTCATATAGTAATATATTATTATTTATGTAGTTAAATATGCGTACATAAGGAGTCAATATATAAATCCTTTTGAATTACAAAATGTATTAATAATTTACAAAACGATTAATGTAATAATTGTTGATGTAAGTTTAATATTAAGGAGGATCATGTAAAATGTATATTATGTCCCATGCAAACAGATTCCACCATTACTTTTATAAAAATAAATCCTTTGGCTTTATGGGTCTGAAATTTTATAAATACTGTACGATATACGACACACTTGTTTTGAGTTTTTAACTTTTATATTTTTCTTTTTTATTGGTTCAGTTGTGTATCTCATACGATTATCTAATATTCTATATCTGAAACTTTAACTAAGTCTTTACACACTTCAATATGTTTTAATAAGGCTTTCTTTAGCCTGCCCTATTCTTTACTTAAAATTGTTATAATCTTCATTCGCGTGGAATTCACGAGGGATTATCTATTAATTTAATAACATACATATATATGTTTAAACTACTTTTATATTTGATACAGTCGTTTATAAACAAATCGTTTAAGTAATAATAATATTTCGTTTTTTTAAAATAATTTTTTAAGTTAATGCATACCATGAATCAATTTATTCAATAAAATACAAAAGGATTTTGCATTGCCGTAATCAAAACTCGAACTGTAAAAACTCGAAAAGTCAATAATACTGTTTTAACTAATTATCATCTTTATGAAGAACCATAATTAATAGGTTGGGAAAAATGTTTTCGTGTTTTGCATGTATAAAGTTTGATTGGTATTATTTATATATGGTTAGTTTATATACGATAAAATAATAACTTTTATGTCATAAATCAATCGTTTTTATGACCATCAAATTGAGTGACCCTAACTAAGAAAGTCGATAGAAGCTCGCTTTGGCCCCTCCTCCTTTTTTTAACCGCAGGATGAAAACCAATTTTTCTTAAGTAGAGCTGGAATAAGTATTGACGGCTTCCCGGAAGAACAAAAGATTACCCATTCATCAAATTTGGCCACGTAAGTGTTTCATGATTTCATAAAATAATATTTTATAATGTCTTCCTGGATATGGCGGTTTTATATTAACATTGCTTTGATCAACAAATATAATACTAACATTTTCAATTGACATGTTATATAACTAATTAACAACATCACATTCTAACTTACCGTTCGCAGACTTGATGCCATAATGAAGGTTTATGCAGTTGTGAAACAATTAGAATCGGAGCAGCAGTTGCTAAAGCGCCAAACCATACCGCACACATCACCATTTTTGCTGCCATTTTGCTTAGTCGAGGCTTCAGTGGACGCGTTATCACAAAATACCTATCTATCGATATAGCAAGAAGTGTGTAAGCGTTGACGAAGACAGACACGGCTTGGGAGTAATGCACCACTTTACACATAACACTACCGAACGGCCAGTATCGTAAAATTACCATAGACACAAATGAAAATGGTACACAGAATAAAGTCATCATTATATCACCAACAGCCAGGTTCGTTATGAAATAATTTGTCACAGTTTTCATTCTCGGCGACGAATGTACCACAAAACAGACCAAGCCATTTCCTAGCAAAGCTACTATAAAAATTGCTCCATACATAAAATATACACATGTATGAAATAAGCACGACGACAAGAAGTCTTCGGGTTGCGGTTCCAAAACGCATATTAAATCATCAAACAGTGTGAAATTTGTTTCAGTTTTAGTAGGTTCTTCGGTCGTGTTTTCATCACAACGTGGCATCGAGCAGTTATATGTACTTTCGAAATCATCATTCGTAAGGTTGTTCGTGTAGAACATGCTCTGACGTTAAACGCTTTCTAATCTTTCAATGACTTCCATTTGTGAATTTACCTGTAAATAAAGTTGTAAGCCGTATTTAAAAAATTAACTTATTATATATTAAAATTATCTCTACTCGCACTTTATTAAATCTTATCTTATTGGTTTGCATCTTTAACCCTTTTCAAAATTCATTACGACTTACGAACTAGCTGGCTTCTCAGGCTTAATCGTTAGTTAATACAAAAGTAATAATAAAATTATTTTGCTACAATCCGCGATAAAGTAAATAGAATATATATAATGATAAATGTATAGTATGTATAGTAGACTATTAGTTTTTTCAGACTCGATATTCCTACAAAACACATGCACAAACCTCCACCACCGTCACCACAATACACAAGCACTACACACGTTCACTATCACAAATTCAACAATCGTTTCGCCCTGCGACCGAATCATCATCAGGAGATAGACTCCACGACAAAATCGCAAAATCGCTTTCTGATTTTGTCGTGGACAGCATTATATATATTTTCTATTTACTTTATCGCGGATTATAGCAAAATAATTTTATTGTTACTTTTGTGTTATGGATCTCCGCAAAGTAACGCTTAATTCTATAAACGTTAGTTAATAGTTTAAAATACAAGTATAAACATAAAAAATACATGGTTCAGTTTATGTATTTTGAATTAAAGTGAACGTTGGAATGGATATGTCAATTGAAGTAATAATAAAAAAAAATGTTTATGATAATTTAGCACTAAATATTATATCCTTAGTATCCTTACTTATTTTATAAATACGTCAGTTAATCTGTTTCGCTTCCACCGCTTGACGCAACTGGATCAATATTTATTTGGTGCAATTGATGTCTATGTACCTGGAAACAAAACAAGACAGCTGAATAGGATATAACAATACGCACTAATATGACGCGAACCAAGTCGCAGATACAGCTTGTACCAAGTAAATGCGATATTATGAGTTCTCGACATTGCCTATCAAGCACTCAATTTGATTAAATTAACTTCACGGATCCAATAGTCATCGTTCTGATAAATTACTTCACTAGTCCGATGAGAATGTGATGGTTTACTTGCTTAACTTTACTTCCTATTTTGCGATTTCGTCAACATCAAATTCGCAATTTACCTATGTACTAAAACGTTGACACTGCTATTGTATCGAATATATATATGTATTTAAGACAAAATTTCCGCAATTAAATTGTTTGAAATGCTTATAGATCACTAATGTTATATTTCAGATTATCTAGGGGTATTAAAGTTTGTGCTAGCGTAACAAAAAAAGGGTTCGCGAGTGAGTGATCCATTCTGTGTTTGAGCACTTTCCGCATTTAAGCGAAAACCCAGTTGTTTTAAGAAACTTTTCTTTGGTTCATCGCAGTAGTAAAACTTTTTTGCTTCATCCATCGATCATATTAAGTTTTTTATGTCTGCGACGTTGATTTATGTCGCTCCGAAACAATATCAAATAGATCAAATAAAACATGCCAGCCAATAAAATATTAATGTTTTTAAAGGCTTTTATTCGACTTGCAATTTATGTATGTGAAGGTGGAATCTTGCAAGTTAAATTCGACTTACTTCCCGGGGTCCGATTGATCTGAAATTCTATATATTGGTGCAGTTTCACTGACAATGTTTGTGATAAACTTGACCTAATGCTGCTGCCAGGATTAGTTTCAGACAAGGGAAATCGTCAAAGATTAACATTGGGAACATGAAATTTCGTAAAAAGTTTTTTATTTATTTTTTAACTTGACTTGTTTATATATTTTTTAAGTACTGAGTTATTGTTCCCCATGAAACTGCGTAAGATTATTTTTACATTAAAGTAAAATAACATTTTGAATAAATACTAAATATCACGGTTCAAATTATTGAACTCTATATTTAAAACCGCATCACAAAAATAGCATCGTGATACCTGAGAGATTGACTCCCAACGTAGGTGGAATGTATCAAGTCCTGTTACGTAAAGGACGCGTTGATTGAGGCCTTGACCTCGGCCCTGTTCTTTATTAAGAAAACCTGACGGACTCACAACTTGTTTACATAAACTTAGTACGTACAAACGTGTGGCCGCAGCTTCACCCGAGTCAGTCTATCACAAAGCTTTTTCCGCGTAAATTCTGACCCTGCTGGAAATTAATCGTAATCCAAACTTCCTCAAGTTCACTTTATTTTAGTAAAAATCGTGTTATACAAAAATCTGTTCAGTAGACTTTGAGGAAATTGATCATATAAAGAAAACAGCTCTTGAGGCTTTTATTTTATATTATGTGGTGTATGTATGTATGAACATATGTATAGGTAAGGGGTACTGTAAGTTTTGAACTAATAAGTAATAACCTTTGCATATTTGCATGAATAAATAATAGTAATATGCAACACAAACGTGTCAAATATAACGTGTTTAAAGCCATCATAGCTGCAAGCGAAAATGCGAGTCTATAGCCAACTTCAAAGGATTGTTTATCCGTATACATCCCTCACGTTGAACGAATGTCTTTGAAGTATCTATTCAAATAACCAAATGTTGAAGTTATATTGAGAAAATGCAAAAAGGGTAAGGGTAATATAATATCTAGGATAATTTGCGAAGCGATCTTAAAGTTACTTTAAATGTTATTAAGATTTTGATTCACTATTATTAGTTAATATGGGAGTTTAAATAAATAAATAGATTAAATTGAGGATCAATATCCATTGAAGTATGACTGACATACGAAAATATTCAGAAAATCATTTTGAACACGAAGCACCCGTATTTCCTAAGCTGTTTTTGGGAATGTTAAACTTTGACTTAATAAATTGCGCTCTTTAAAGAAGCAAAATTTACAAATCGTTGCCAGACGCTTAATATAATAAAATGACATAAATATAATGAAATGAACGTTAACATAATTCTTTTAGTGCGGAGTTTTTGTAGACTAAAAATCGATTTAACCATAAAAATCGGTCACTGTTTTTTATTGGTATTCATCATAAACATCGCAACGTCGTAATTTGCCGAAGGTCTGCTTAAACAATTCCTGTCAGATTATTAGCAAAACACCATGGTAATAAGTATTATTATTTCTTTCAATATCAAAGTGCTCACTTCTGTTATGACGTTTAGCCAAACCATATCTTATCGATGGAGATTGTGTGGTTCATTTTTAATATCATTAAAAGTAGATATTTTATCAGTAATTTTGATTAATTCATCACTGATTTTTGTTTATATAGAGGTACACACTTGCATCCCGTACCATTGACTATTGATACTTTAATAGCAGCATTATATATTTATCATAGAGTTATTCTACTAGAGTAGGGGAGACATACCTATGTGTATACTCACAGGCCTACCTAGGCCTGTGAGTTAGTTTCACAATAAATAAGGGAAGATAAAAGTACTTATCTTACTTAGAAGATACTTATCTTTGTCTAATCATATATAAAAAAGAGAGATAGATATATTCGGTTTCATTTGCTTACTCTTTATTGTAAAACAGCACATTTTAAGCTGGATTTTTGTAGCTTCGCGCCATACAACCAACGGTATGATGACCACACACCGTACTATCACAAGCCTCTCCTCTTTAATCCGGCCTATCAAGAAGCACCTAGCAGCACAAGAAGGCCGAACATTTATATATTATTTATTATTATTATTACTATTACATTATTTATCCTCCCTTGTTTGCCTGCTTTCCCCGTATCTTAGACTTTCGACGATGTTTATGCGTCCGCCTATCTCACCCAGTGATATAAATGGTTATGTATCCGTTAGGGCTAACAAAATATATTTAATTTAAAGAACATCCAAATTTCCACATATTTATCAATTTTCTCTAATACTAACATTTATTGTGTTTTTTTCGATATCCTTTGGCATAGTATATGTATATAAATGAAATTAGTTGCAAGAGTCTTTGGTAACAACTTTTTCAAATAAATATGATGGATTGAGATCTTTATTCCATTTGATTGATGTCTAGCTAGGCGAGAAAATATGTATATGTCAGGACAAACGACAAGGTTATACTCGTAAAACATTGTGTCGGAACCTAAGTAGATATTCGTTCTCATTTTCATATTTATGAGTTGGATATTCTTCAAAAACTATATTAATATCTTATCTTAAAATCTTAACATGCATAAGAATAATATTTTTTCAATAGTATTACTGGAAATATATACATATAGGCTAAGTTACACATATATGTAAGAACCAGAAGAGCTTAACAATATTTGTGGAGACTTTAGTTGTTTGTTAAGGGAAGTGCTAAATAAACGCTTAAATGTGTTTACTTAAAATGCCGATGTACGATGGTAAATTGCGGATTTTTATGTATTTAAAGGTGGTCCCGTTCTGAACGCAGACTCGACACGCCTAGACGTTGCCTATATTTTAGCGCTCTAATATTTGATATGTATTCAATTACAAGTACAGATATGTGAAATCAAGGATAAAACAAGACAATAAATAACTGCTTGAAAAAGTTTTTTTCGTTACATGCTCAAATTAATACAGAGATATTGAGTTCTTATATAGTAAGCATGCTTGTATCCAAAGATCTTATTTCCACTTTCAAATTTCTATGTGTTTGTATATAATAACACACACACACATATGTGTGCATGTGTATATAGAACATTTTAATTTAACAAACGTGTCACTTTATCTAGCTCTTACTAATAAAATCCATCTATCAGACGTAAGTATTATTTGAACTATTAAATTCGGATGGCCTCACCACAGATTGTACTTGTAGTTACATATAATATCACCTATTTAAAATTTAATACCTTCAACTCTTACAAGTGTTAATATCACAGACAGGTAAAATTGATAAAGCCTGCATTATATTTTTATGATGCATGAAATGATGCTGATAAAACAATATGTTCCCTTAAAACCGTTCATGAGGGTGACTGATATGCAATATAACTGAAACGCCTCATAAAAGTTTTCACTTCAATTTCATAATAAATTGAATAGTAACCGAGTAAACCGCTTTACTTGTTTTCTAAGGAACGATTAAGTGAAATAGAGAGTCACCCATTCAGTTACGCACTTAGTTCAACATGACGATCTACGACTAGCAATAGCAATAGGCTTGCTATTCAAGATAGTTCCTAGCCTCACCCAATTTACACTTAAGGACTTTCTTGACTAACACTAAGGATAGAATCAATATCACAATCTACTTTCACTAAAAACTATAATTAAAGCACAAAAATTACGATACGATCATATGTTTCCATTAAACAATCAAATAATAATACTACTAGTTCTAGTATATATATACTTAAATATATACTCTTGGCAAATAAAACAATTGCTAAGAACGAATGAATAAAATTATTTATATACAATAGATTACTGAATAATATACAAAACACAACACGCGAACCCTATAATATCAGTCTAATAGTTGCCACCAATTTAAAATACCCTCCCTATCGGTTCGCATTATCGTACGTCAATTCCAGCTTCAATTGACGTAATTGACGTAACAAGTGAACTGTTTTATTTTACATCAGCCTCCAATTAACCATGCGTAATGGGTGTACAAATTAATATGAAACCGAATAGTATAATGTATGTGATTGCTTGTCTTCTCGTTTACATATACACAAGCAATTATCAGTAACTTTGCTCGCACATTTTACGACAAGTATTTTCTGCAGTTAGTAAGATTGTTCAATAATATAGAACACTGATATTATATATACTTTTTACAAGATATTCAATGATTTCTTTTCAATGCATAAATTTATGTAAGATGAATTGCTTATGTCGAAATATGCTTGCATTATGAGACATGTGTAGTCAATAGAAATACGTAGATAACGCAGAAAACAACGTAGTCTGTTTATTTCACATTCTTCTACCAAAGTTGAAAAAGATCTCTGTGGCTCTAATTAACTTTATATTAGAGTCCAAGTAAAAACGTAACAGACAGACAGCCTTTCGTATTCATAACATTGATATAGGAGTATAGGAGATATGTTTACACTACACCGAATGGATACCGCGATAATTGTATTATATGTCATCATAGTATGTTAGCAAATAAAAGGTGACCGCCAGACAGTTTTATGCACAATTGATTCTATAAACGGTATAAAACAACTATCCATCATGAGACGCGAAAATATGAATTTACAAAAGAAATTCTGCAACTTAATTTTCATGAATTAAAAGTAGTAAATTTTATACGTGGTGATATTTGCTTTAATACGTTTAGTAATACTTTCTCGTATTTTTTACATGAACTTTTACATCTAAATAATCCTTCATACTTCTAAAACTTGTCCAATAAATAACAATTTCAAACGTGTGATATTCATATATACCATACACGGGATCAAAAATAAAACAGTGATTTCCAACTAAAAATAACTTTTACAATAGTTTTTGTACACACATATATAAGGGGTTAAGTATTATTTCAGGCAATCTCTCTACTGAGCAACAGATTTAAATAAACAATAAATAAATTGATTAGATAATAATAAATAGACAAGATTAATATATTAATACCTGCGACGCAAACTGAAATTAAGTACCATCAATAATGAGAATTATTCTTTCTCCTGTGTATAAGTATTAACTGATACAAATAAAAATTTGTAAAGCGGATAACAATGTAAAAGAAAGATGCGTATTTCTACAATGTCGTATGTTGTCACTTTTTATAATCTTGAGTTGATGTTTTTTTCCATTTATATTTAAGGAGATATACAAGTAACTTGGACCTATCAGATATTTATCGTCTTAGTGACAAGATCCGTCTTACAAATCATCTACTTTGACTTAGCTCCATTATAATAGGAAGACAGACGTTTTCCTCTTATAACTCGCAGCTTTTTATATCTATCTTTACGACAGCATACATACATTTTAGATCTTCCTCTTGCCTCTCGCCCCCTCACCGTATGAAAATTAAGGATAAGTGTCCTATTTACGATGTACTCAGCCCTTTTTTCAGATGTGTCCATAATCCATACTATATCAGCCGTAATTCCTGAAATTTCTCAACAATGTCACGCACTCTTAGACTTCTGCACATGTACGCATTCCGTATTTTGTCCAGACTCATTACGCCGCACATACACCTCAACCACTTTATGCTGCTGCGCATATGGTGCTCACATGCTCACAGGCATAGCTAGCTAACTAAAGGCCCTGATTCAAAAAATGAACTAGGGCCTCAACTAAACTATTTAAAAATTTGTTTCTTATTCGTTGTGTCCCAAATTAGACGTGCTCCAGATTTGTCGTAATCTAAATTCTTCGTACTCCAGATTCGTTGTAATATAGAGAATTGTTGGGAATTTCCCTGTATTTTTTCACATTAATTATTGAAATTATTGAAATCGCGGTTCTGGAATTCGGTTTATTTATATTCTGAATGTAGGAGAAATTTCCACTAGTTCGTAAGTCAGAGTCCTAAGGGCCACTGAGCTTGGGGGCGCCGGGGCACTGTACCGTCTATCCCTCCGGTAGCTACGCCGCTGCTTACATACTTATTTGTAAAGTCCATGTTTCGTTTCCTTACTTTTTGACAACAGACAAAACTCACTCTATTAAAATCATCTGCTTGAACGAGTACCTACTGTTTGCCCCGTTTAGTAATTATTTTCAGTCCATTTAATTTGTTACATTGAAAGTTTAGTAAGGTATTACTTTCTATATATCTATGAACAGTCAGAACAATAGAACAAAATTTTTAAAAAAAATTACCAAAAGTTATAGTATTAAAGACGATTTATTTATTATATTGTTTTATTTAATAATAACAATAATAACGTTATAGCTAGCAGACCCAGTCGAAGCCTGTTGTCGGTTCCCATAATGTTTAACGCGCGTTAGTTTATACTTTACAATAACTCGTAAAATATTTATTTAAATCTTATAGTAATAATTAAAACCAAAGCAAAGATAACTAAAGTACTTCAGTTTATAAGGATTATTCGGTAAACATCTTGCCAAATACCGCACTGGACCTATAATTTTTTTATAAGGTGTACGGGTGTAGTAAGTTATCTTTGAAATATAAAAAATGTATTTCATCGCTGGCTTTTTTACAGCCCTGTCAAAAAGGAATATTTGATACATTTTTATGTTATACGGGTTTGGCAGCATTTTCAATTCCGAAATTTTCAACAATTATAAGTAAAATTTTCGTATATACAGGATGTCCCTTAATGAATGGATACCCTTGTAATACCTGATAGTGGATCTATTCACGACTCAGAATCAATTTAAAAAATATAAATTTTCGAAATGGTACCCAAGTTGAATGAATGTTTTTTGGAAATAGTTTATTTTTCACACTAATTTGCGTTTCTGTTTACTGAAGCTATAAATAAGTAAAATCTGTGGATGTTTTTGGTATAATAATAATCTAAATAAACTGTCCAGATAGATATGCAGTGAATGATACGAGTAGCGGTTATAATTTTTTGGAAAAAAGACTCCGAACTTGTCTAAGTTTACTTAAGCATAAAGTGCAAACCATTTTAAAAATATGCGCGTTTAATACAGATTTTAAAATGGTATAATAAATACTTTTATCTGATATCAATACAAGGGTATTATGATTAGTATGCAAAAGGGGTAAATTTGACTAAAGAACCAAAAAAAGTTAATTAATTAGTTTCCTTGTGTGAACTGTGCTTAATGACAAGAGTTTCATGAAAAACGAATTAATATGGTAATTAAACTTTATTTTTCATAATTATTCAAAGTAAATCCTCAAACTATCCATCTGCAACCCGGATACATGCATGATATATTGGAACGACGAACTTTTTGAGCAATTTCGCAAAACGTCTTTATTTTTGGTTGATTTACTTAAATTTTCAATAGACTAGTAATTGGACAAGTTTCTTAAGATGACCCGAATAAAAAAAACCATCCAGATTAGATCCGGGGAACGCAGAGGCCACAAAATGGGCTCCGGACCAAACCATTTATTAGGGTAAGTATAATTTAATTGCAACATGTTTAGTACAGTACACATTTTACACAGCTGGCAGATTTCAAATCCTCTTCTAATGATTGGAAATAGATCGGTTTAAAGGAAAATATTGGATTGCTATATTAAAAAATTGGCCCATTTGATTAGTACCGTGCATTTAAAACCGTCGTAAAGAGATGATATAGTTAAAAGATCAGACTCACTTTCTCTTACATGTGACGAACATGGGGTTTACACCCACCATAGTTTCAGATATATTGGCAGGCACTACATACCTAAAAATTATCTATAGATTTTAAAATATTTTCCTCCGTCGTAAAAAGCATAACGAACTTTAATTTTAAATAAAACCTAGATTTTAATTTCAATAAAACATTTTTATCACAAGCCAGCTCTGAGATTAACTCTAAAACTATGTTCTCAACAAAGCCTTATATAGTTATGCTACATTCAATTACATACGAATATCATTTTAATTTTAATTTTAGAGAATAGTTTGTCAACTTGGAGATTTCAATAAAAGTTTCGAGTGCCATGGAATAAATTGAATTGACCACTCATAAGCGAACAGCCCAACTTTAGACATCTGCTTTTAGACTTTATATTGTTATTTTTGGTATAAGGTTAGTTGAAGGGCACAAAGGTTCATAAATAGTAAAAATTTCTATAAATTAAAAATGTTAAAAAAGCGATTTGGATTCCTTCATAACACGTTTAACGAGCATATAAAACAAACGTACTACAAATATTATTTTGCTATAATCCGCGATATAAGGAAATATATGTTATGGTAAATTTAGAGTGTACTTTCCGTTCCCTTACCCGATACGTGCAGAAGTAGTAAACACTCATGCACTACGCGCCACCAATAAAACAACAATACACAAGCACTGCACATATTCGCTGCCACAATCTCAACAATTGTTTCGACCCGTAACCGAAACATCGACAGGAGATAGACTCCACGTCTTGTGGACGTTGTCTTACGAACCCCCGCAAAGTATCACCTATTTCTATAAATAAGTGCATATAGGAGTTTTCATTAGTTATTGATGAAGACAAAATATGAGTTAAATAAAAAAAGCGGTGCCATAAATGGTTTGGTGTTATATATACTCCTGCTATCTATTAAAACTACATATTGAAGTGCATCAATTCTGACAATCTATACTTATTATAAAACTAAGTCCTAAAAAGCTGTGTCTGTATGTAATCGTTTTTCTCAAAATATACTGAACGTATTTTTTGTACGGTTTTCACCAAAAGATAGTGCAATACTTCCGGATGGTTCAGGTATATAGAACATATCGATATTATGTAAATTGTGTTGAAGAGATCGAGCAGTTATAAAAAAAGATTTGGCCGCGTGCGTCGCGTAAACCAGCAGAGATATGCCAAAGTAATGTACTAGAGAAATGTAGATCTATAAAAATACTACAAAAAAGTCCGCGATAGTATGTCTCTATCTGTTATGGTTAACACATAATAACTACTTTTATTTTAAAATTTGAATTCTAGAAAAAAATTGTGACACGCTTACTTCCACGTGGGCGAAGCCGCTAGAACAGCTAGTTACCATATAAAAGGAACTTCCATAATATCTATTCTATATGAGCTTATTTCAAACTCGTAGAACTTAAGAAACTTACAACCAGAGATCTATTAATGAAAAGCTAAATTCTTCGCTTCATACTACAATGACAACATTGTTTTTGAAGAAAATTTGTTTAGTGAACGCTATAAAAGATGGAAAACCAACGTCCAAAAACAATCTCAAATAACCCAACACGTACCTATCAGCAAGGACGTAAATAGTGATTAATTAGTAGCTATGATACAGCGGTTTCAGCATGCCAATTTATACTGAAAAAAAGCGGCATGAAATCCATTACTTTCTTCACAAACAACTTAAAGATAGAAGACCACTCCCTATAACCTAAAAGCGTTCAATAAAAATAATGAATTAAGGTAACTTCGTTAGAACCCATTAAAAATAAAAGATATTCGTTAACAAAAATTATATTATATACAATAAATAATATAAATATGTCCATATGGAAATTTTCTTCTCTAATGTGGCAATGGCCATGTATATTTTACTATGTAGTATCTAATAAATGTAAAAAGTAAAGTAGCGGCCTGTTACAATCCCACTGCTGGGACTCTTCTCTCCGTTTCTGTAGAGAAAGGATGGAGCTAAGACCTACCACGCTGCTCCAATGCAAATTGGTAGGTTACACATATCTCCAAAATTCTCTAGAGATATGCAGGTTTCCTCACGATATTTTCCTTCACCGAAAAGCGTGTGATAAATTGCAATTATTCTTTAGACACATGAGTTTTACTAGAAAAACTCATTGGTGCCTGCTCAGTTTTTTAACTCGTGTCCTTGTAAGAGTCGCATGATCTCACCGCTGGGCTATCACCGCTTTTTCTAATAATCTAAATAAATCTAATAAATGTATTCTTTACATATTAAAAAGTATTTTTATACGTCGTACTGTATTACACATTTCACATAGTAATGGTTGTTAACCTCTAGAGACGAGACGAAATTTTTAAATATGAAGGCTAAACGAAATATTAATTTAATTATATATTAATAATTTTACATACGCGTCATTTATATTAACTATTTATTTTATTCATTCACGTATGTATTAAAAGCCTGTATATTAAAGTCTTTATTACAAGTCTATTCAAAAAGCCTTAGGTATATATTTTTAATGCACGAACGCACGATGATATCGGCAGTACTATATCCGCTGTAAAAAAGGCAAATTAAGTATACGAAACAACGCTTTTCTCGGACGGATATTTTTATTTATATCCCAAGACGTGAAGATATTTCTTAATTCGCGGAATTTATCTTTCTTCATTAATTTATGCTGATTTCGTTTTAAAAATTATTATAAAATTAGCCTATTGATATTAACAATTTTACATATGATTTCTGATTTTAGTAATAACATTTAAAAGAACACTTAGAAAATTATTTTTAAAAACTTTTGTTATATTATTAGCATTCTATAATAAGCCACCCAGTTATGTTAAATTATATTTAAAATATATCTGAGATATTAATTTTAACAAAATATTTTTAACTCACCCCTGCTCTCTTGCAAACCACAAGAAAAATGACACAGTTTAATTTTTTTTTCATTAAATTAAACTTTTAATTTTTTTAGCTTTTCGAAGATCTTTAATCATTTTATATTGCTTTTTCACTCGTTACACGACACGCATCAAGTTTACATTGAAATAACACAAATAAATATTTGGTATATTGTATGTAAAATCAAGTACGTAACTTTCTTTGAAGAAATTTTTTAGACTTAAAACGCGCTCGCCGCGATCGGTTCCAAGTGTGATATGCAGCCGCCCGCCTACCAGCGCATGCCCGCCCGCCTTACCTACTGGTGTAGTCTATTGAGAATATTTAGGAAACGACAAAACAATGTAAATGAAGTAGAATAATTAGTTTTTCCTTAATCTAATTTAAATACGTAACGATCTATAATGACTTAATGCATTGTTTTTGATTTTATTTAAATACTTAAACATATAAAACTGTTTCCTATATCTAACAATATTATAATCGGCAAAATATTTATTTCATCCAATCTGATATCAAATAGTTTTACTGCAGCGTAGGTGTTCTTGATATTCTACGCCGTATAACAAATGCTGTCCAAAACGTGAATTAGCCATTATTTTGTGATATGCAACCCACAGGGATTTCAATGTTTCTTGTCTTGTTGTGAGCGAATAATAATAATAATAATAATGCGAATAGTATTTAATTCTTATTATACTTTATATATTTACATTGTATATAAACATGAATATAATAAATTCAATAATTCCAAAAAAAAATCCTCTGATCAAAAAAAATAATTGAAGCGCGCGGAACAAAAAATCACACACTCACTCAAAACCTTTCATCTTTACTTTAAGAGGATTTTTCAAGGATTAATACTATTTCCACCTTGACTTTAGGAGGATTAAAGTCAAATTCTATATTTAAAAAAAAGATTAGTTAAGTAATTTTTTAACGTTTTTTAAATTACGTAATTAAGTGACAGAATAATTAATAAAAGAATAGAAAGCCGGAGGAATTTACATATCTAAGCATGTTTATATGTAATTTTCAATCGTTACTGAGCGAAGTAATATACACATCAGTAATGTTCTTTATTATTGCGTGAATATGTTTCGTATACTTAACAATACATGTACTTAATTAAAACTTGAATAAATGGATTTCACATATGGGATTACTGAAATTTATTATACAAGCGAATACTCAAGCCCACAAATGTTTTGCCGAGTCTACTGAGTCGCAGTACAAAAGTCTAAAGCTATAGTATATTTATGTCGTACTCACATGAAATTCAATTTTAAACAGTTACATGCGGGATAGTTAGATAAAATGTTCTAATAGATTTAGCACAGTAAATCAACTAAGGCAACTTATACGTATTTTCGTTATGTATAGGATTTATTTCAAGGATTATGGATACTTGCGACCTTTTAAACTCGTTCCGTCTTCTTAAAAACTTTTTAAAACCACTAAGACAGTATGCCTTGGATGGCTATCGAACAAGTCGTAAGAAAGGTTATAGCTTCATTTGTCATATATATAGATTTAGAACAATTACGCTCTCGATTTCGGTCTTCCATATCAATTATTGTTACTTTTAAGGTAAATGTATATACTCATCTTCGAGGCAATCTAATAAATTGTAATTGTAATAAGGCAGAATAATAAATTGACTAAAAAAAAACAATAAACTACATTTTTTACTTTACTAGTTCAAATGTATGGATAAATATCAAAGTTTAGGTTATGTTAGGTTAAGTACATAGTAAAATACAAAACCACGCGATTTCAAAACCCTTCCAACCCTTTTAAGAATTTATTACACTGTACCCTAAAACCCTTTTAACTCCTTTTTCATTACCTTAGACGTACATGATTGATTAAAATTGGCACTTCAAGTTGGTCTATACGCAAGTGATTAAATAATCCAGTATAATTTAATTTCTTTAATAAACGCTTAGGTGTTCATAATATTATCCTACTTTTATCCTGAAAACTGTTTAATCGCAATTACCATAACATCTTGTACGTTGTACGTTGTACTCAAAAAACATTTCATTTCAATTAAGTGTAAAGGGAACCTTGTTTACATATCTCCTCAATTTTTATTCTTACGTGCACGTAGTGAAGCTTGCTAAAGATCTGATGAGGCTATACGCTTTCGGAATACTGGAACCTCGTTTTCTCAATTTAAACATAGAGGCTAGAGTTGATTTTTTAGTCATTGTAAAACATATTTGTGTTTGTAGATTTTACACCACACTTAACAGATGAAGAACAAAAAAAAAACGCAAACAAAAAAGTACCTCGCGCAATACATACAAACATACATATAAATATCAGTAGTAAGACCAAAGATATTAAGAATAATTGAAAGATCAGGTTGATATCACTATTTCAATTAATATTATATTAAAAACAACTTATAATGAAAATCAATCTACTTTTTGTGGCATATGAGGCAGTCTTTATTAAGAAATCAACATTAAAGTAGTAGTTTTATAGTAGAAGATATTATACTAGAAGTAGAATTTATATGTAAACTAATGATAAGAAGTGGATATAGTTGAAAATGTTAACTGCTAACGTTTATATATTTATTTAATGAAATCAGGTTATCATTTCCAATATTTAGATCCATTGCACAATTTTGTTATTGTATATTTATTCCTTCTCGAAAACCTAATCAATTTTTTTTTGCTATCAAAGTTGATAATTTTGACAATCATACATATCGTATACGTAGATAGTGTGAATACCATTCTTTACATATTGTCATTGTGTGAAGTAAGGAATTTATTTTAGTGTTACTTATTTTATCTCACAATTGCCAATAATGACCCAATCGTTAAGATCTTCCCAATTTTTTCTTCGATGTCTCTTATTTCAATTAACCTAATGGGACGATTCAAAAAATTTTTCAAAACTGAAATTTGTTAATACACGGGTTAAGAGATCGGTCATTGACATAACAGCGCGTATACGAGCACGTCTTCATATTTAGGACATAAGAAGACAAAGTTATGAACAAGAAAGAAATGAAAGTTGTTAAACTATTAATGCAAACAGTTTGTATTTCCGATTTGACTATATAATGTTCATAAAACAGGCTCAGGTATCAAAATAATAACTATCAGGCTTATTCATAGTTATTATTTTGAAGACGATAGAACTGAAATCTCTTTTCTTTTATACTTCCGCGTAAATATCTTTTGTTTCCGCAGAAATATCTATCAGTTCAAAGAGATATAGCACTCTCAGGCTTGCATTTCAAGAGCGCTTTTCAAAGAAACTATAAATAATTACTTTGTCCGTATCTGGTTTGCTATTAAATAAAACGAATTTCGTCATTTTATTTGCCTGCAATCGTTGCTTAATAATACACACGACAAGATAAAGGTACACGCATATATAGGTATCCTCCTCCTTGCGTCGTTACCCCAATACTGAGGGTCGTGACCTCTTCATAAAAACACCTATATATAGGTATATGCTCGATCATTGTTGTTTTTGTATTTTACTACTATCAACTGTGATTGTTTCTTTAACTGTGAATCTGTTTTTTGTGAAATAAAATCATTTAAATCTATAATGTCATGTTCTATAATTAACAAGTAAAATAAGTTACATTGGTCTACATATTGTTTTTTATTATTATAAATTAACATTTATAATAATAAAAAGCAACAGCGAGAATCCTATTATAAATCTTAATGAATTAAAATTCAACTGTTTACATTAGACGATACATTTTTTACAGATTATACTTTAAAGAATATCGATAAGAGTCTATTGTTTTCAATGCTATTATTTACGCAGCCGAACACTATACAGGCATTTATAGACAAAAAAAACAACTCGATTATGTGAAAATCTTTATTAAATTTCTGCTTATTTAACTTATACCTTCCTTGGTAATGACGTAGTCACAGTTTTGACTTCCAAATAGGCGTCCACTCCATTTAATCCACTATAAAAAAAAGTTTTATGTTTAAAACGAAGCCAAGATACATAGCACAAAAGGTTTTACGTTTAGTAAAACATTAGTTAAACAAATATAATTTTACAAATTTACTTATGATATTCAATTACTTATAGCACATAAACGTGTTCTTGACTAAAAAGATAAAGATAAGGTAAGAGTATTTGACAACGCTTTCTTAGTTTCATTCGATAAGAGCGACAGTTAATTGGCATAAAGACGAGTCCACGTAAAAAAAGAATGAATAGTACATTAATTGAACAGTAATTAATCCAAAGAAATTTAGGCTTTAAAGTTATTTATTATAAATTGCTGAATTCTATATAAAAAACAAGATTTTTACAACTGTTCTTCTATTAGTAATTTGATGTAAATAAAATGATGTTTAATCATAAGATTAATAATAAGATAATTTAATCTTCTTTCTGTTTATAGTTACGTTATCAAATAGTACTTAATAGTAATTAGTTATCACTTACGTAATTATAAACAACTTTCAATATACTGTGTACTGTGGGTTATTGGGAATCGGTTTTTTTAGCGATGTAACCAGAAATTTATCAATTTTTATTCTGTTTCCAAATTTCCAGTTATACTTGTGAAGATTTATTAATTTTAACGAATATCAATGAACGCATATATTTAATTTTACTAATTAAAGAATTGACTACCTCTTTATCTTGGAATTTACCACATTCTACTCTCAAAAAAGTAGAATTGGAAAAGTTAAAGGTTATAAATATTACCCCTTTATTTCATACAGCAATATTAACCCTGAAGCCCGTCCAGTTTTGGCAAATTCTCAGGTGTGTTAAAAAAATAGAATTTAATCTACTGGAATAAATTCAAGGTTTTAAGAATGCATTATTTTAAACAATTTATGGAATTAGGCGTTACTTTGCGATGATCCATAATACAAAAGTAATAATAAAATTATTTTGCTATTATATTATAGCATAATAATTTTATTATTACTTTGTATGCATTATTTTAGTAAAGGCTTTGTTTTAAATCGTTTACGTAAAATAATTATATTCTGTAATGTACAAAGAGCAAAATTCAAAGCAAGGCAAAATACAAGATTCTTTATACCAGTAAAAAAATTTATTGAATGTTTCTCATAATGTTTTAACAAATATTATTTGATAAAATATGGATAGAGTAAGAGATTTGTAAATTGTAAATAGTAATTTATCGGTAACAAAGTATCCTAGATTATTATTACGAAATCCAGTCCACTTCTAACAATAATTGGTTCACATTACAACATTCAAAATTAGTCGTGTAATCGTTATCGTCCATCACTGATATCTAAAATAATATACACTATAGACAAATAATTGTAATATATCGTTTTTTCGCTGTAATTAAAAATTAATAGATGTAAGAAATCAGTTGAAGAAATAAAACATTTAAAATTGTCAATAGTATTGCCATATAACTGATCCGAACTATCTCGTTGCTATTTGAGGCATTTGTTATAGCGGAGTTTTCTGAGGTCATACATGACATCAGAATAAAGGCGTCATATTAATTTATTCGCTAACAGAAAGAGTAAATTCATACTTACTTTTCCCTACCAATGCCAGATTCTTTAAAACCACCAAAAGGGCATTGAGGTCCGAATGCTAAATATGTGTTTACCCTGTGAAAAAGAAATTCTTTATTATTATTTTGATTTTAAAAAGTTGGTTTCTTAGCATGTTTAGCAAAACTTTAGGGAACATATTATCTTTATTGTTTGTGCCTTAGGAAATCGCACACGTCTACTCAGGTATTAAAGTGGCTGAAAGTGAAAAAATTATGGATTTGCGTTTTACTTGCAACTCTGAAAGATTCGGTATTCAAGTGTTTTACTGTAAGGTGAACTGATTGTTCTGCATCTTCTAGATAACTTACCAAACAGTTCCCGCTTCAACGTGCTTACTGAATTGAAGGGCATTTTCTATAGAAGACGTGAAGATGCCAGCTGCGAGTCCATAATTTGTTGCATTAGCACGATCGATCACTTCATCCAAGGTGTCGAATTTCAAAATATTTTGTACGGGTCCGAAAATCTAATAACAATAACCGCAACATTATTAACAAATTATTTCTGACGGTAAAAAATTGAATTATTATCTACGAATATTATAAATGCGAAAATCTGTCTGTCTGTTACGCTTTCACTCACTACTAATCCGCGCTAATGACATTTATGAAATTTTTCACATTTAAACTTATATACCGGGGTAACATATATGATGAAAATCAGTTTTTTTTTTCAGTAACAGGGGGTAAAAACATACCTATTGCATTATTGAGTGTACTATACGTATTATACAGAATAACTGCGTCCACAAGTAACCTACCCTCCCTTGCTTAAACATGGGCTTTCAATAGTAAGCTTAAAGATCTTTATTATACCACAGTATTCAAATATTTTTTTTAATTTTAGTTATTTATTTCAGCAGTTGCTTTAATAACTAAGATATGTGTCTCAACTAACATATCGTTCGGACGTGAAACACGGCGCAAAAAGATTGACTTTCGTGTTTGATATTATACATTGATATATACATATACAGGGTGGTACTGACGACCCGACATTAAATGAATCTACTGATTATTTGTACGTAATAGATAACTTTGGCATAACTCAATATTCTTGAATATAATTAATGTTGAGGGACCAGCTATACGTCACGTCTTATTTTATCGGATGAGCCCGACTAGTTTCAGTTCCTCATAGAGTTCAAATTCGCTTGAATTAGATGATGTTTACGAATTGTATTCGATATCCCCGCTAGGACTTGCGAGCGATCACGAGCATTCTCAAAATCGGTTCGTTCGATATATAAGCACTTCGACGTTCAGATGACAAATTAAGAAGTGAAAAATAAAAGTGTAACAATAGTTACCTCGGCTTTATTATTGGACTGTGTGACTGTAAGTACTTATTTTGTAGTGAAAAGCAGGTATTTTCAACCAAATCCAAGAACCTCTGTACGTAACAATATTGATATTTGTTATACTTATATACTAATGTTACCTCTTCTTTAGAGATAGTCATGTCATCCTTAACGTCAGCGAATACAGTTGGTTCAATGTAAAAGCCAGTGTCACCAACCCGTTTACCACCAGTAAGCAACTTAGCACCTTCAGCTTTTCCCTTCTCTATGTATCCTAATACTTTTTTCATCATAGTCTCGTCGATCTGTAAAAATCATTTTGCACTTAAGCCAAGATTTTTCAGTTGTCATCTGTTATGGGGGACATAATAATAGATTTTAGATGTAATTACAATATTCAGCTTTTTTTCATTATTCCTTCTTTATAATTTGCCTCTCAGATACCGAGCGTATAGTCCTCTATAGAGGGTTTCTCTGATAGATCAAACCGCACTTTTATGATTACGATATAATCTTTGGATATTGTCGAATTTTTTCTTTGGAGAATATATTAAATAATCATTCTTTTTTTCATCATGTTCATTCATGTTTGGAATAAAATTTATTTATGGATCATAAATAAATTTTATTTAAAATAATCAAATTATTGTTTTTATTCATTATATTCCTCAGATATATAATAAAATACCTTAAATTGACATCTTATTTTTCTAGTATATATGTAAATAATTATTTATCAATATTGTACAAAAGTTGTTTCATTTACATTTAGCAAGTGTTTACATCTCTGTCCATAAAATAACATTTTACAGAGTGCTATTATAAAACAATATATAACGTTAACATAAAACTATTATAATATTTATAAGTACCTGCGGCCCGTGTTGAGTACTACTGTCAGTTGGGCTTCCTATTTTCAAAGATTTCGCGACTTGGACCGCCTTTTTCACAAATTCGTCATATATTTCAGATTGGACATACAAGCGCGAAGCAGCTATGCATATCTGACCCTGATGGGTAAACACCCCAAGTGCGGCATAAAATACCGCTTTATCCACTGTTTATTGGAAAAAATTTAATATGAGTTTAATCTTTACTGTTTTAGTTCCTTACCAAAGGGCATTGTGTAACTAAAAAAAATCAAGCCACTGGTCCATTGGCTTGATTTTTTTTAGTAGTCACTATTAAATTGGTGCAAAAATATAAGGACCTAAGTAGTAAATAATTTATAGAAGCAAGCGTTGCTTTGCAGAATGCCGTAGTACAGAAGTAAAAATAGAATAATTTTACTATAATTCGCGTTTGCACAAACGTAAAATAATTTTATTGTACGTAAGTATTTTACTACTTGGATGGACTATTACAAATAATAATATTAGAGCCTAGATATTTGATGTCATAGTTGCAGAATTACGTAAGAACAACATCGTATATATGTACGAGTATAAGGATATTCACCTATCTAATACGTAATATTCAATTGTGTGAAGTAAATCCCGCAGCCCCCGCACTGCGGGGGCTGCGGGTGCTGTCGCACTGCCATGTCAAGAAATGATGACGACCCGGGGTGATAAAAAATGAGGCAACCTTTATAAAACTGGTAATGCATTCCGATTTCAACATATCATTCTTTTACTCGACGAATGTTACTGTAATTTCATTATAATGACCTGTAAATCTATATGTAGAGAGATCAGACTGGTCGGATGTACTGGACCAGCCAGTAAGGGTGCATTTCACTACGTGAGGGAAAAACCACCATCTAGCTACACCACATATTTTTTTATATTGTGCAGAGATATTCTATACTAGGTGTTTATGATTTATATAAAAATTAAGACGGATTTTCCTTGAGTGAACATACTTATTACGATGTTTTTATGACAAAGCAAAAATCTGCGTTGTTTGATTACTAAAACTTTAATGGGTCTCAAAAAAATTGTATTGCGGGCATGACTAGGCGTTTACAATCAATGAGCAGAGAGTATATCAATAACGAGATTTTTTGATTGTAAAATATACAAAAACATAGAAAAAAAATCCTTTTTACATAAATCCCTATATTTTAATTTAACAATCTCAAAAATAACGTTATATTTTAACACGAAATTTTGATCATAAAAGTAGTTATTGTAAGTTAACCGTAAGAGATAGAGACATGATGTTGCGAACTTTTAGTAATATTTTTGTAGATCTACATTTCTCTAGGAAATTACTTTAATATATCGTTGATGGTTTACGCGGCGCACGTGACTAAAGCTCCTCACAGACGAGTTTTTTACAACTGGGTGACCTCTTTAACACAATTTACATAAAACCGTAATATACTATTATCATAAGCCCTCCTGAAGAATTGGACTACCTTTTACTAAAAACCATAAAAAAAACAGTTTTTAGTAGATTAAAAAAACCAATCACATACAGACAAACAGCTTTCGGGGACTTTGTTTTACTATAAAATATAGATTATTGATTATTTAACTATTTGCTTACAAGTAGCCACAATCAATCAATATTAGGCAAAATTATAAATTTAACGAATGAACATTTACTTACAAGGACAATAATAATTATTAACTAATACATCACTTCAAATTCAACTTTGTTAAATATTGTTACATTATCTACATTTTTGCTTCGTATGATTCTACGTATACGGAAACAACAAAGAATATTCAATCATAACATACACCTGTATTATTTTGTTTATTAAATATTATGTATCAACTGTGTGTATTATCGTGTAAAAAAAAGTGTTGGAACTCTAAGCTAAATATACCGATGATACCAATTTAAACTTACAGTCTGCATCTTTCATGATAACGAGAGGACTCTTGCCGCCAAGCTCTAATGCAACCCGTTTCAAATTATTTGTTCCAGCTGCTTTTTGAATTAATTTGCCAACCTAAAAATTCCCAATTCATTATATTTGGGTAAAAAGTATTCATAATAAGTAATATACCCGTACAACCTAATATTACGTTATTACATTTTTTTATATTTCCCTTTTATACATTTTACTTAAAATTGCAATAACTTCTTCTAATTATAAATTTCTGACATATCTTATTTATAAAATTCTCGTGTCCTAATGTTAGTTAACACACTCATCCGAAGCGGCTTGACCGATTTCTATGAAATTTTATATGCAATCGGTAACTATCTATTTTTCATTAAGTGATTAGGATTGTCCAATCCTAACATTTCTTTTGGTCTAAATTTTTTATTTTTTATAATGTACTGTAGAAATTCGACCAATTTGTCGATTCATTTAAATTACAAAACAACGTTAATACGTAGGTATGTAATTACACGCTATATATTAGTTTCCCTTTTATGAATCTATGCAACGGACTCTTTTAAACTCAATTTTGGTCCACTTTGATTAGACAGATTTCAAATTTTGACCGGTTGAAGAATTTAAATCGGTGACAAACCCATAATACAAATAACTTTAAAATAACCCTTTAGTCACATTTACATACTAGGTAATATTTTTCGTTTATTAATTAATTTTTAGTTCGAAGTTACCTCGAGTGAGCCAGTAAAAGATATCATGGCAACATCCGAATGGTGAGTAAGAGAAGCACCGGCGGTCTCGCCAAAACCTGGTACAATGTTTACGACACCAGGCGGTATACCTGCTTCAGCCAGAAGTGCCCCTAAAGCCAATGCTGTCAATGGTGTCTGTTCCGCAGGCTTTACGACCATCGTACAACCTAAAAAATATATTAACATAACTAACTAACATTAATAAAAATTTGACAAAAATTTAAACAGTAATTTATGTGAATTTAAAAACTTTTAATATGAAATTTTTAAAATATTTTTAAAATCTTTATTTTATGGGTTTCTTCAAACGGAAAATGCCACCCCCATAGTAACTACAAACTAACCTTAATTTCTACGACTTATGCCTACTTTAACTTTAAATAAATTTAAAAGTAATTTAAATTTCATATTATAACTAAGGCATAATAACTTAATATTCAGCAATTTACATTTTAATTGTGAATATTAATTAATCTTTCCTGATTACTATAATTTTACGATTTCAGAACGATTCTGATATCTGATTTAAATACATTTATCTTTATCAATACCGTCCGACGACTATCTCTTCTGTACGACCGACCTATGTCAGAAATCTGGGACTTCATCTTTGCCGGAGAAGAGGCTGTGTGATTTTTATATTTCTTTATTTGATCATCAGGTAGGCATATACTATGCTTTTAGATGTCTATATTTTCTGTTACTCAACCTAAATGAGATGTAGGCCGAGGCCATTGTTATAAGTGGGTTCTGGTGTACTTAAGCTGTTTCGAAGGAAGACGTAGAAAAGCGCATTAAGAGATGATTTATGGTGAAGAGGTCTAGGTCTTTTTGAAGCACAAAGTGAATGAAGCATGAACCTAGATACAACTAGTGGCTATACATATGAAAATTTAAAGGTGAAGATAATAAAATATATCAGGGCAAAAAAAACATTTTTCAAGAAGTATTTTTTGAACTATTACTTTACGAAAAGAAGTATATAAATCTAAGTTATTATAAATATGGATTGAATCATTATAATGTATAAAGCTGATGGTTGGATATAAATGTGAGTAAATACAAGAAATTGTTTAATGGAGTAACGGGAGTCAGGTTACGACAATGTAATAAATATGCCTATTATATAAAAAAATATATTCCAAAAAAAATATTAATAACAGGATCCAAGTGGTCTCAAAGAAAAATAAATACATTTATTTTCCCATAAGTTGACGTGAACCAAAACGCAAAGCGGAAGGGTACCGTTAGTTATCACATATGAAAAACTTACCCGCTGCTAATGCAGTCGTAACTTTACTGATGAACATTAAGATAGGAGCATTCCAGGGTAAAATAAGACCGCATACTCCTACTGGCTGCTTCAACGTATAGGAAAATGTATCACCATCTAATAAAAAAAAACTGTATTAATCATGAAAATGACGTTCAAATTATATCAATATTAATAGTAAATAAATCGCGACTGCAAGTTAGAAATAAGAGTGATATTCGTCCCTAATACATTGCGTGCGGTTGAGGTTAATAGTACATTCTCCGGAATGGCTAAACCGCTTTTGATGGGACTTTCACTGGAAGATAGAGGACGCTGTGGTGCTTATACACTTTTAATCTGCTTTTTATCCTAGAATTCATGTAGGGTCGACATTTATGCGGGAAAAACTTTGTGACACACTAATTTACACGCGGGTGAAGCCGCAAACTAAACTAGTAATAAATAAAGTAATGAATAATAGTAATAAACTTTACTTACCAGCAGCTAACGTATTTCCTTGTATTTTGTCAGCCAAACTTGCGTTGTATCGTATATGATGAGAAGCTTGTCCAATAAATCTTCGACAATTTCCTGATATCATACCATTGTTATAAGTTTCAAGTTCAGCTAAATAATTTGTATCTCTCTCCACTAGATCAGCAAACTTATTAATAAGCTTGCATCTGCCTGAGGCATCCAACAAACGCCATTCTGAATTACGATGGAATGCACGCTTTGCTGATTGCACAGCAACATCTATGTCCGCCTGTTTATCAATTTTATTATGATTAATCTTAATATAAGATTTCTTATCATAATACTAAGTACCGGAAAACTTTTCTAGGTATTAAAGGGATTGAAATTTACCGTTAATATAGTTTTTCATATATTTTTTTGCTATTCTTGTGAGTTTTAACGATTTAAAATTTTACTATTATGATCTCAAATCTCTGTTTATAGGCCTAAGATATTATGATGTAATAATTTCTTTTTAATCGCATCTGAATGCGGCTTAAAGTTCTTATTTTAAGTTCTCATTTAAGTCAATGTAATTCTTATGAGGAAAAATTTGTTAAAACCATTTTTTTTCAATTTCGTCATATTCAAAATTGCATCAAAGCACTATTTGAGTCAAATGTTTTGTAATTGAATTTATACAACTATCATTTAGGCCACCCCATTAATACTTAACTTATCTCCTTCAGCGACTGTTGCGATAACTGAACCATCGTGAGGATTAAATGTTTCAAACTTCTTTCCACTTATAGCGTCGAACCACTGATTGTCGATGAAAATCTGTTACCAGAATTATACATTAGAGATATAAAAAACTTAAATTACTGAATTATAGATTGAATAATTTTGTATTAAATAAAATCATTATAATATTTTTATTTTTAAGCATTAAATTTTTGATAGCAGAGAGCGCGCGTATGATGAATAATTAATTTATTAATACTAATCAAAAACATTACATAACAATCTTTTCAAGATTAATAATTAAAAAAAAGTTATAAAAATCTTATTAAAGAAAAAATAATAATACAAAAGCGGTAATCAGCAAAGCTGTACTTAATTGATGCTGATCACGAATTAATAAAAAAGCAATGTGGTTGCACGCGGCGGTCACACGTTTAACTTGCGCTGTGTAAAATGGATAGGCAAAATGATAAAATAATACGAATAATAATGACAATAATGCTGATTATAGTTACTTTAACACACTAACAACTAAAACGTTACCACAAAGCTATCTATAAAATAGTACTGTAGTGTAGTGCTGTAAAAAAAAGGTGGCAATCGCTTGTTTCCTTTGATGTATTTTGTTGCTTTGGACAAATTTACAATGAAAATGAAAAAAAGTTAAAAGTATATTCCCAAAATTTTGTACAGAGCTTTAATAGATGTATGAGTGTATATAAATGTATTATCAATGCTATAAATTTTATTTGATCTTTCGAGTAACATAAAAACGATAATATGTATATTGTGTATACAACAACGTGTGTGTTAACAAGATAAAATTGTACAAGTCACTGTTTAGGCGTTTTTTCGCGTAGGGTTGAACGCTTGTCTTAAATAAATATAAAGAAATTATATCTACCTATACTTATTGTAAAACAAAGTCCCCAAATGCAATGTCTGTATGTAATCGATTTTCTCATAATCTACTCAGTGGAGTATTGTACAGTTTATAGTACAGGTAGTGCAATTCTTCCGAAAGGTTTAGGTTAATAGTACATAGTACATAACGGTTAGGTTAATAGTACATAGTACATAATGGTTTTATACAAATTGTGTTGAAGAGGTGGCGCAGTTGTAACAAAACTTGCCTGCCTAAAGCTTTAGTCGCGTGCGGCGCGTAAACAAATAGAGATACACTTTAGTAATATGTTAGAGAATTGTAGATCTACAAAAAAGTCCACGACAGCATGTCTCTAGCTCTTATTGTTAACTCACAATACTACTTATATTTTCACATTTCAATTAAATAGACTGTTTTCATGCGGGCGATGCCCCAGCCACATTTAGTACAGTGTAAAAAAACAGTACATCGAAGTAAAAAGCAACAAATAATTCTGTACATGCAATAATAATACTTACCTACTAATATTTTTCAATCGTTATTTTTATTAAGAACTTTATTAAGAATTATTAAGAATTATTTTTCAACTTTATAGTTCGATGTGCTTTAAAAGTACATCAAACATAAAAGTGGAAAAATAATATATATTTTTTTAATTTATTAAAAAATATATATTCTTTGTTTTTAAATATATTTATTTTTCACTTTTTAGTTCAATTTATTGTGAAAAAAATGTTATCATATTATAGCAAGAAAGGCATATACGTTTAATAATACAGGTATTAATTTAAATAGGTAAGTAAATAAACAGAATTTAAAGGAGCTATATATGTATGAAATATAATATTTTAAGTATTACCAATGTAGTTCTAAATACTACATTGGTAATACTTAAAATATTATATTTCATAGAAGATTCTGTAACATCTGGTACTTAAACGTAATTAAAAACCCACATACCTTGGTGTACTTTACTTCTGGCGCCATTTTAAATTAATATATCGAACCGAATTTTATTATTTATGACACGTTAATCTTGATCGAAGCGCCTTTTATAATAACTTGTATAGGGTATATGAAATGTGATAAGTTTGATATCGCGTAAAAAAATTCTCTGTAAGACGTGTTATCATCACTAAGATTAGAAACGGTAAGTAACCAAGCGTAGGATGTAGAAATGATTGCATTGAAAATATGCACAATCAGCGTGAATACACGTATATCATTATAGAAGATGACTTTAATTATTTGATTGGGGTATAATGGTAATAACAGCTTCCGCGACATATACCATCATGCTATTTGATTTCGAAAACATTACGGGTAATATTTATTCCCTATGTGATTTTGAGAAAAATAAAAGTAATGATAATATTATTTTGGTATAATCCGCGATAAAAGAAAATATATGTAATGCTACATTTAGCGTATATTTGTCGTTTTCATATCTGATACATGCCGCATTCGTAAAAACGCATGCAGAACCAACCACCACCAACACCGCAATATACTAGTACGGTACACATTCACTACCAAAATCTCAACAATCATTTCGCGCCTTAACTGATGTATCATTATGTGATAGGCTCCACGACGAAATAGGAAAGCAACGCATCACCCAAGCGAAAAGAGGTATATAGTGATAAGTTCAATAGCCACCATATATTTGGGCAGCGCACACACATAGCAGACAATTAGAAACATATTTTTCTACTCTGTGATAGCCTAGCGGTGAGACCGTGCTACTCTTTCAAAGGGGAACACGAGTTCAAATCCGGGCAGGCACCTATGAGTTTTTCTATTAAAACTCATGTGTCTAATTGATAATTGCAATTTATCACACGCTTTTCGGTGAAGGAAAACATCGTGAGGAAACCTGCATATCTCTAGAGAATTCTAGGGATATGTGTAACCTACTAATCCGCATTGGAGCAGCGTGGTAGTTCTTAGCTCCAATCCTTCTCTCCAAAAAAACGGAGAGAGGAGGCCTTAGCCCAGCAGTGGGCATAGTACCAGGCTGTTACTTTACTTTTTTTTCTGTTCTTTATCGTTTCCAACCAATGGATTTGTACTGTTGGGTATCTTTCTTCTTGAAATAGTTTGGCCATCTCATTGAGCTTCTACCAACGGTCATTGACGACAATTTAATAGAATTTTCCTTTGATCGAGAATAAATGACAAAGGCTACGCCTGATAACCACTGGGGAGTGGGAATGGGAATAGGTACTATTTATATAAAAAAAAAGCTGAACACTGCCAACGTATTGCTAATTCGCTAGTGGCTGGTATAAAAATAAGTTGATTACTCTTTAAAAGGATGTATAATTTTAAAGCTTTCACAGACAATCGAGTATGGTGCGTCAAAAACTGAGGTTAAAAATATTTCTGTAATTCTCAATTCAGATCCCGGAACTCTAGAGGATGCCTGCATTGGCAGCGAACTGTAAGCAGTAGCCGTTACAATGGTACAGTGATGGTCAACGTAATACTGAGCCTCGAGGCCCTGTTTAGCCGCTACTCGCGGCAGAAAATAAGAAAAATATAGTGCGGCAAAACCTGAATGAAATTAAGTACTTAATTCATTATTATTTTAGCTGACAAAATGGTGCGCGTGCGAAGGGTGGATAGTATGAGTTTGTACGTCGTCCACACGAACGGATTTTTTCAGGGTGCACCAAGTTCGATGTGCTTGACAGTGTCAAACTAACCGACAACCGACCTACCTAACTGATACATAATATTAATATATAATAATAATAATGTACGATATAGTGTGTGCTGAATAATCGAATATCGTTCAATAGCGAAGGGCATTTAAGATAAGGCCGTACCATATTTAATCGTCTGCTTATGCTTTAATATTTTAATTAATATAATAATATCTGTTCTGTCACTATATAGTATTTAGTTAGTAGTCTATGCTATATAGTATATATCTATGGTATATATTATTTGTCTGTGTTGTGAATATTTTTGGCGATCTTCGAATTCTTTGTTTATATTCATTTCAAATTCAAATTAATTCAAGGTATTTCGATTTTGTGGTTTGAGTTAGACCTTCACATAAAATCTTAGAAAGTGATAAACGACCATGGACACTTCGCATATTAATGCTTTTGCGTTATCGTTTGAAAAAAATCGAGTACGTACGTTGTTTAAATTTGTTTACCATTTAAAATTAGTTTTTAATGGGTATTCAATATATTAGGGACCTAATAGATGAAGCTTGTTTATGTGGATCGCCTTGACCGTAAACGTAAAGGAGAATAATTAACCTTTTGTTCATTATACATTTTATGTTACATTAAACTAAATTAATAAACTTGATTAGGTAATTTTATAAAATTTATACAATTAAATCTTAATTGTAATATGAACATAATAATTGAAATATGTTAATGTCAATTTGTAATTATTTTCTTCATAAATAATAAAACTTATTATTTTTCTTAATAACAAAATATGACTCATTATTTACATCTTTATAATAACACACACATTTATATGCTGGAATAAAGAATATATACTGTTGCTGAAGTTTTATGCAACAATAGTGACAAATCTCGCTTAATGCCTCATAAAGTTAACAGTACAAAAATTATCAATCAATACTAAAATTATAGTCAATATTCATATTTTCGTAGTTTCATAGATTCATTCACAATTCAAATTCAAAATATTCTTTATCAATTAATCTATTCTTATTCAAAACAAACCAGAAATTTGAAAATATATATAATATATTTTCTTTCTAATAATCTTTAACTATATTATACAAGTATTTTAAGAACAGAAATTTTAAAGTTTATTCAATAAACTGAAAATATTATGGAAATACACTATCATAGTTGTAATTTTGTCCAAAGAATGGGCTGTAAGGAAACCTGTATATCTCTTGATAATTCAGGGGATATGTGTAACCTACCCATCTGCATTGGAGCAGCATGGTGAGTTTTAGCTTCAACTCTTTTCAAGAGTTAGTACCAGGCTGTTAATTAATTAGTAAAAAAAATCATCTCATTTTTCACCTGTTGATTGGTTGCCTTTTTCGCTTGCCTCAGTGGATCAATATGATTTTTGGAATATACATATAAAATATCTCCATATTTGGACTAAAATATCTCCATCTGAAGAGTGACATAGATAGTGCATAATTTTTATATTGGTAATAAAGTATATATATATGCAAAGTCGTGGACAGAACCTAATCTATTTATAATTATTACATCAGACACAATGGAAAAATAATTCACCATAATTAAGTATAATGGAACTACTCTGTTCTTTTTATAATGTACAAAAAACGAGTGAAGTGGCATTGATTGATTAATTATCTGGATGACAGGACATGACTGGTACATACAATAAATGTCTGAAATTTTGACATTACAAGCTTAATGCTTTGTAGTCATTTTTATGGACGTAGGACATAAATATTCTGAAAATTGAATTTTTTTGTTGTGTTATTTTTAAGATTTGACAATAACCACTAATTGCTGAATTATTCATAAACATAAGTTATAGATGTTAGTGTAAACTATAAGTTTTAAACCATCGGAATATATCTCTTATATTCTTTTACATTGAAAATGCCTCTTAAAGTAAGACTGCCTCAGAAGCATATTATTAGCAAATCTGTACATGCATGAATATGTTAGTCGACTAACGTCATATTATACGTTTAATCATACTAATAAGAGTGCCTTTATATGGTGAATATTTCTGTGAAGTCGATAAGTCTTTTATATCGCACATATAAATTTTTGAATATTAAAATAATTCTCTTAAACGTTTACTTAAACATAACCCCATTAATGCTGCCCTGATAAGTGTGCGTTTTGGACTTGTTAAGTTATCTACACCTGGTACTCTTGTTCTACCAATGTATATATTTCCATAAAACAGAGTAACAATCAAAATCAAGAAAATATGGTACCTACATTTATTTTGAGACGAAATGAGGCGATTGTGATACAATTTAATCTCAGTGAATACATAATAAAACTACTATAAATACACACGTCGTAGTATATCAATAATTACTGCTTGTAACGACTGGCACAAATAAACACGAATAAATCGTGATAAAATGCTCCTGAATTTATTTTATTTTTAACCGTTTTGCGTGATAAATTCGACCTTGAGTTGAGTACCTCTATTTGTTTTACCCGTATAAGTTGTTCGTTTTGGGCTAAATTACGAGAAAATGCTGACATATTAATGTAACAGAAAATACACAAAGCCCTGATTTCGGAGTACATTTTGGGAATCAAGAATGGTTCATAATGGAATAATTAATATATTCCATTTGAAATAAAGTTTGAGACAGAACGAGACAAATGGGATAAAATGAGAATTAGAATTTAGTAATATAATGTATTTTATTGTATACATTCTTATTCGTACAGAAATTTATTTATTAATTATTGGTAACTAAAAAATATTAGTAAAAAATAATAATTTGAACATTATGATAATTAATCAAATTAAAAAATTTATTTACCAAAATACAATTTACACTATTTTGTTTATTATTTTTTTACATAAGAAATGAAGATATTTTCTAAAAAGCGAGAAATTCTTAAAAATCGGGCGGGATGCAGGACTGTCCGCCAAAATTTGAAACATGTGGTTTCAATGTTAAACCATTCTTTCTTCCCAAATTGTACTCCGAATTTAAATTTATACTGTCTTTACTGATATTAATCTAATTTATTTTAATTCGTTGAAGCAAGTTATATATTTATATAGCAATATTTATTTAAATGCTAAATAAATATTCCCTAAAATTAGGAAAGTATTATATATTCTATGATTATTTTTATTATGTTTTCATTAAGTTACATATTATATTTGTATAGATATGTATGGCATGATTGTTAATTACACATCTTTGATAACTTTGCCTAAATGTAAAATTGCTTCTGTTGAAAATATCTGTCTCATAAATTAAGATTTCTGGAATTGGTGCCACTAAATTTCAGATAGACGTTAATCAAGAGGAAAGAAAATTATGATATATCAACCTATTACTTTTCACTCAATGCTATATTTAATTTTAAACTTGGACTCATTTAGTACTTTAATATGAAGACGTAGATAGAGCTATTTTTTTACGACAATATCATTGTTCAAAAGTAATAATAAAATTATTTTGTTATAATCCGCGATACAGTAAATAGAAAATATATATAGTGTTAAATGTATAGTGGACTATCTGTTTTTTTTCATTCCCGTGGAGTCTATCTCGTGATGATGCTTGGGTTGCGGGGCGAAACGATTGTTGAGTTTGTGATATTGAACGTGTGTAGTGCTTGAGTATTGTGGTGTTAGTGGTGGAGGTTTGTGCATGTGTTTTTACGAATCTTGCACGTATCGGGTATGAAAATACGGATAGTCCACTATACATTTACTATTTACTGTATCGCGGATTATAGCAAAATAGTTTTATTATTACTTTTGTATTATGGATCTCCGCAAAGTGACGCCTAATACTATAAAATAAAATATCATTGTTGTTTATTTAAAGGATTTATATTGTTAAATTTACTTGTATTATTGTTTTAGTTGAGCTATTGCGGTCAAGATTGCCAAAAAATACCGCCAACTTTATGGAAAATATATGGTGCTAAAGTGACTTATTTAGATTTGAGGTAATAAATATAATCATTTTATTCGTAACGTTTAGTTTTATGAGCATAATTGATTGGTTGGTTCATAAATAAATTAAAATATTTAAATATATTGGACACTAACACACACGATCATCCATCCCCAAAGTAAGTTACTTAAATACTTGTGTTATGGGTGACGGAAAACTGGTAAATAATACATATATAATTTTAAATACATATATACACATACAGACTCGAAGAATCAACAAATGGTTTATAGAAAATTTTGGCCCTTAGCAGGAATCGAACCCACGACCTGCGGAGCTAAAGGCAGGGTCACCGGCCACTGCACCAACGGGCCAGTCAAATGTATAAAATCTACTGAACAGATTTTTGTTCGGTTTTTTCTCCTAAAATAAAGTCCGCGACAGCATGTCTCCATCTCTTATGGTTAAACAGTAACCCTTGCAGCTATACTACTATGTCGGTTACTAAGCAGTCAAAATCATATTTTGACAAATACGTTGTAGTAATATCAACTTATATCTAGCACGCAAATACTTACAGAATACTTGTCATCATTTTGTTGAAGTCACAAAATCACGTAGGTACAAGCCAATTCCTTAGCCCAATGCAAAATACACAAATGATAAGACCGCACGATAAGGCTGCTTACATATTAACTCTAAAATAAATATCCGAGGCTATTTTTGTATAAACCAGTGAATAATGGATGAAAAAATAATCACCGAAACCAAAATGATTGGAGATTTGTAGAAATTTGCAAGCAATTAGGTTTGTTTCTGCATATTTCTAAAATATTACTTTACTTCTAGTTACAACAACATTGAAACTCTAAAGGGTTTGGAGAATTTCTCAGAACTGGAGGAATTAATACTAGACAATAATAATATTAGTGATACAGTGTCATTTCCAAGGCTGATGCGATTGAAGACTTTGTCTATTAATAACAATCGGGTAAGTGAATAGGACCCTTTTAGCTAATTATTATATAATTTTAGTAATTATTATTGTAATTTATAACTTTATCTGTTACACCACACAATTTAAACACCTTAGGACAATTAAAGACGCACTTTGATTGAACCTGTACCATTACTTTGTATCAAATGTGAACACCTGCCCTATGAACTGTGAATCATGCCCACGGGTTATAGTGTGGCCCGCGGACGAATTTTGTATCTCACCTAAGAATAAAAAAAGGTTATAACGTGCAGAAATATTTATGACTCCTCATATTAAATTGTGAGACTCTGTATCAAGTGAATTCATATGCTAGTCTAAAGAAAACAACTTAAAAGTCGTATTAAAAAGATAAATATCCTTAGGCATACGGGCAGCTGACCCCCCCCCCCCCCCTTATACTGAGAACTGTAAGTGGGAAACTGACAACTAGCAAAATATTGACACTATCATAGATGATACACTATACACATGGACACTATAAAAGGTTTGCATAAGACCTATAATGTGTCTCACTTTCGGGACAAATGTGAGCTCCTAATATTTTAAATACCATGGTTACGAAAAAAATAGTCTAGATTTTCTGCGACAATTTTGCCCATGTATTCTAGCTACGCCCTTATAAATATCGAAATACTTGTAAATCCAAATACTGAAGTTTTTTTAATTTGTTGTTGACATATGAGATATGTAGTAGATTCTAACTTCAAAGATGTCCTAATTATTTGTGTATTCGATAATCATTCTGGAACAGTGTAAACTTCAATTTCTCATTAAAGATATATTCACAGATCTCAGACTTAGATGGGTTAATAGCCAAAATAAGTGATAGGTTTCCGTCGTTGTCATATTTAAGCCTCCTCAGGAATACGGCTTGTCCCAATCAGTTGTCCGATCTTGATAAGGACGATACCGACTACCAAAGATATAGGTGAGTACTAAAACTTTAAGTTACTTAGCAATAGTTATGAAGTTAAGTAAACAATCACATTGTTTTAGAGTACATCTCCACAATCTTCTAAAAAGTCCGAAATATGTACGCTTACATTATTTTTGAACAATAATTTTTGACCAATTTTTAAAATTTCATCTTAAAAGCATGGTAAACATGATTGAAGATCATGAGAGATCGCGTTACAGTGCAATGTATATAATTCTTTTTTTTCTAGTTACAAGCAACCCTTGAACTAGTGGTAATTTTTATTTATCACTATTTAACAAAAGTGCTTATAAAAATCTTTTTTAAGAAACAAAATTTCGAATTACAATGTCGGAATGTGTAATTGTATGAGACCGTGAGTGACCCTTATCAGGGGGTTCGCGGTTTTAAACACCGTTAAGGCATATTTGTGTTTTGTGTAAACGTATATGTTTAGATTATACTTACAGTTAATTTTGCGCTTTTCGGTAATTATTATCGGTATTCGGAAAAATAAGTAAGGATACATACGCATCTCTGGAGACTTCCTGGGATAATTGTAACCTGCGTTTCAGCGTTGTTGCAGCTTTAAGATCTGTCTCAACAAAACCGATAGAAGCCTTTAACACTTGAGTAGAAAAGCAATTGCTGCTTTTACAACTATCTATGCTTATTATAAAACAAAGTCCCAAAAGCTGTCTGCCTGTATGTAATCGATTTTCTAAAAATCTACTCAACGGATTTTTGTACGGTTTTCACCAAAAGATAGAGCAATACCTCCGGATGGTTTAGGTAAATATTATACCGGTATTATGTAAATTGTGTTGAAGAGATCGAGCAGTTGTTAAAAAACTTGCTTACTGGGGGCTTTAGTCGCGTGCGCTGCTTAAACCAGCAGAGATATACTAAAGTTATGTACTAGAGAATTGTAGATCTATAAAAATACTACAAAAAAGTCCGGGATAGCATGTCTTTATCTCTTATGATCAACTCACAATAAGTACTTTTAAGTTTAAAATTTGAATTATGGAAAAAAAATTTGACACGCGGGCGTAGCATAGCTGGCACAGCTAGTTATTAATATTATTTGTTTTGACCTTGTAAGTTGCTCTCTCTTCTTCTTGGCGAGCGTAGAAAAATACTTCTTTAAACGCTGTAAGAGCTAAAAGTAGCTGCCCGTTACTATCCACTGCTGGGCAAAGGTCTCCTATCTCTTTTTCGAGAGAATATTTGGAACTTCAAACCTACCAAGCTCCAAGGTAGATCTGAAGGTTTTACATAGGTACCCAGGAATCTTAACATGTAGGTTTCCTCACGTTGTTTATTCCTTCAACTTCACCGAAAACCATGAGCTAAATGGTTGAAATAAAAAATATCAATTAAACTCGTAGGTTTTATTAGAAAATCACATTGATCCCTGCCGGAGATTTAAGCCCGTGACCCCCTGTTGAGTCACATGGTTTTACCATTCGGCTATCACAGTTTTTTTGAAATACTTTTTATTAATTTTTAATTTGTATCTTTTTAAGATATTTCGTTCTATACAAGTTACAAAAGCTGCGATTTCTGGATTCCCGAAAAGTAACGTCAGCGGAGCGTCGAGAAGCAGCCACTCGCGGAGAGTTTATGAGGGTACGCAGACCCCCTAACAATGCCAATATTTCGCCATTAACACCTTCAGGGCCGGCGGCGCGACCTTTGCCTGTTGACCTAAATTCTTTGGGAAAACACAAAGGTAATATAATTTGTTAATTTTTATTTATATTTATTTTTGTCGGATAAATGTTTGCCAGGTATAATAAAAACAAATAATAAGTAATATTATTAAATATAGACCCCAACCGAGTCTGTTTGTTTGCAATACATTAAAAACATATTTTCATGAAGTTTACATCACACACTAATACACTAAGTTTAGTGTATAAGGTTTTATCTATGACGATAATTGTTGAAAATGTCAAGCCGCCTGGGAACTTTGAGATATAACAAAATAATGTAAAAAAAATGTTTTTCTATGTCTATAAAAAAGCAAAAATTACAATTATCCATAATGGCAATAATCCGATAATGGACATTAAAAACAAGAGGTAACATTCTATGGGGTAATTGGAAAGCTATTTAGACTGATACAGTATTAACCCTAAGTTAAATGCGTTAGTCAACTAAAGTATATTATGGGCTATCATTATAATCCATTACCCAATACAATTTGAATTAAAATCTGAGAAGTTATCGTATAATAAAGAGGGGTAGTTGAAAACAGAATGATCTAACTGAATCTGTTAGTTTGCAATAAAAATTAAATAATATGTAAGTAATTTATAAAATTAGGCGTTACTTTGCGGAGATAATACAAAAGTAATAATAAAATTATTTTGCTATAATCCGCGATACAGTAAATAGAAAATATATATAGTGTTAAATGTATAGTGTGCTTTGCGATTTTGTCGTGGAGTCTATCTCCTGATGATGCTTCGGTTGCGGGGCGAAACGATTGTTGAGTTTGTGATAGTGAATCTGTGTAGTGCTTGTGTATTGTGGTGGAAGTGGTGGAGGTTCGTGCATGTGTTTTTACGAATCCTGCACGTATCGGGTATGAAAATACGGATAGTCCACAAACATATAACACTATATATATTTTCTATTTACTGTATCGCGGATTATAGCAAAATAATTTTATTATTACTTTTGTAATATGTAAGTTTTTATTGATATTAACAAAAAAATATGTAAATATTTTGCTTTTGTTATAGGTGCCTACGGTAAATGTTTGTACAAATACACTGGAAAACATTCGGAAGGCAACAGGTTTATTGTCAACAGTGATTTATGATGTATTCACTATAGAGTCCATTAGCTAGGATGCTAAAGAGTGCAGAATTTATATAGTTTTAGATCATTTTATAAGCATTTTATACAGGATTTTTTATCTTAATTTTATATTGTTTTTAAGCGTTGGAATAAACGTAGCTTAGTGTTCAGTTTCCGATACATTTAGGACTAAAAACAGTTTGTAAGTTAAAAGTAGCCCTTAGCACAAAACAAGTAACTGGCTCAATACTTAGTAATCTGTATTATATAAACATATTTGAACAAGATAAATACAGGATAACCATGTAAGCCAGATCACCTGTTGATATTTAACTGAGATAAGAGAGAACCAGTTAAGATACGAGTTAATTTCAAATACTGTCAAATGAATAAAGCTGTGATAGCCTAGCGGTGAGACCGTGCGACTCTCTAGAGACGACATAGGTTCAAACCCCGGGCAGGCACCAATGAGTTTTTCTATTAAAACTTGTGTGTCTAATTGAGAATAACAATTTATCACACGCTTTTCGGTGAAGGAAAACATCGTGAGGAAACCTGCATATCTCTAGAGAATTCTAGGGATATGTGTAACCTACCAATCCACATTGGAGCAGCGTGGTAGGTCTTAGCTCCAATCCTTCTCTCCAATAACAGAGAGAGGAGGCCTTATCCCAGCAGTGGGCATAGTAACAGGCTGTTACTTTTCTTTACTTTTTTACTGTCAAACAATAACTTCTGAGAAGTGTTACTGAGACGAACTGACTAAATAAATAATAAATATATGGGACACTTACACACACGATCGTCCGTCCCAAAGTAACTTAATACTTGTGTTATGGGTGACAGATAACTGGTAGATGTATTACATATATAATTAAATACAAATATACACCCAGACTCGAAGAACCAACAAACTGTTTAAAGAAAATGTTGACCATCGGCGGGAATCGAACCAACGACCCGCGGAGCTGAAGGCAGGGTCAGCACCCACGCCAACGGGCCAGTCAATAACTACAGACTAGGGATAGGTATGATATTCTCATACTTTATCATTCCAATGTTGATAAAATAATTTTTAGTATATGTTGTTTCTGCTTATTTCACATTATTCGAATAATATTATACAATTTATATAGTAATGCAAGCATTTCTTCGGGATTTATTTTATTTATTTATTCATCCCTTAAAAACCAGGGGGGCTACGACCACAGTAAATAGTCGAATAGAAGTCATTGTTCTTTCCTATGCTACTATTGATGGTTATCTTTGATGAACTTTTATAAAAGCTCAAGTTATTGTTAAATCTTCATACATTTTAATCATATTTACAATGAATTGTGATAAATCATGCATAATCCTATAGAATTTTCGTATAAGATTACTCCATAACTTCTCTAAACTTATAGAGGCCAAACATCAAAGATTATTTTGTAGCTGAAAGTGCAAAATTCACGATGAGTCTAAAATAAAACAATATGCAGTCATAAATTTATTTATTTTCATCATAATTAGAATATACTAATTTTTGAAAATTTTAGGAATGCATAGAGACAGGACAGTATGTATATGGAAAATAAGTTAAGTACTAAAATGTCCTATATCATACATTGTTTACATGTTTATCTTATAAACCCCGCAGTACACAAGAATGTACTAACAACCAAGCCTTTTATGTACATTTGAAATGCCTACGTTATATTTATAGGTATGTACATCGGATAAATAAATGCAAATATTGGCGTTAACTTGATGATTATGTTAGAAAAATGTTAATTTTCTGTAATAATATTTTTTTAAATTTAATATTAATCATAGTAAATAATTTGTATGTACCCAAAAATACAGATTAAATAATTATGGTACAAAATATAATTAAAGTTAAAGCGTAAAATTTTCTTTGTATGACAACCGATAGATAATAAATATTTTCCTGAACGATGATTGGAAATTCAATGAATATACTTACAAATAAAATCTATGAACCCACTTGAAATACTTTTTGGAATGTTATAAATGGATCTCTTTAGAAATGAAACCTTTTAGCAGTACATAAATATAATCTACATTTATCGAGATAGATTTAGTGATTTTATCGAGATAAATTTAGTGATGAGACGGCTGTTTATGTCAAAAGTTACAGCTTTGAAATAATTTACAAGTAAATATATGTAACAAGCTACAATTGTTTCAAGTAGTATGTTTCGCTTTTTTATTATATAAATAACGTCTACCTTTACTCTTACCAAATATGTTTCGTATTGTACTAATTATTAAAACATTTTATATTTCGCTATTTTTTACTTTATACTTCCCTAAAAAACATTTCCCTATCGAAAATTTTATCTATAAATTACTGTTGTGATTATAGTCAATATCTTTTAGAAAAATTTTAAAAATGTGAAATGCGATACTGTTTTAAGAGAAATGCATCAACTTCAGGTACACGTACTAAATCGACTCATTACTAAAGCGTTTAAATTTCATTTACTTTTACAAAATAAGAGCATTATGAACTCATTTATAAACTTGTAGCTTTCATATATCCCTCAACTCATGTTTAAAGCAGATTCATCTTCCGAAACTAAAGTACAGCAACGTTTAAAAAATAAACAATTTCCAAATGTTTAATGTATGCCACCAGCAATTGCATATAACTGTAATATCGCCAAAGGTACTAATCATAGCTCCACAGGTAATCGATATATTACTAAGGAAATTGACAGCGAATAAAATAATCTGAATAAAAAAAATTATTTGTATTATTCAAACATTCTCTTTACGACGCGAAAAACTGTAAAAAAAATATTTAAGATTTTGGGTAAACAATATAAATGTCACATATTTTCTGCACAATCCGATTGCCAAAAAAAATTAACATATTTAATTTGATTAACAAAACCGAATGAAAACTCGATTCGTCTGCTATTAAATGTATCTCAATGTTCCTAATTTTTTAATTATATTTAAAGCACTGCCTAATTTATAGTAACTATATTTTTCTTTTTTTTATAGTGTCCTTTATTGACATGTTTACAAATGAGTTCGTGACTTTGACAAAAACATTTTTAAAATAAATATCAATACTACATTTTTGTCCTTCAGGATATAAAATTTAATAGTAAAGATCGAATTGAAATATCAAGATTACTGATAATATATTGTACTATCTACGTGTATAAGTGAATATTTTATTACTATGTTACATAAAGCATTATCATTACTTAATAAAAATTCTATAAATATTTATGTTATGACATATTTGTGCACCGTTAAAGCCATTGAATGTTTTTTCTCAAATATTTTTTTCTACGCGTTAAGCGATATTAATAAATTTAAAAGCTACAAATTTTAAGCTAAACATACCTTTAGAATTTTAACTGTCGGATACCGCTACATAATTATCTGTATAATATTAACATGTAAAAAAAAATTGATAATTAAAAATGTTAATGTCCAATGTTATGACAGTTTAATGCTGTAATAAATAACTGTCTCAGTATGCAATTATTTTAAAACCTATGTGTCTAATTGATAATTGCAATTTATTACACGCTTTTCGTTAAAGAAAAACATGCTCTCTCCAAAAACGGAGAGAGGCCTACGTCCAGCAGTGGGACAGTAATTTTGATGCAATAAAACAGTTATTGCGTTTTTTCCCACTATTTTAGAAATTACTGCTAATATTTTAGGGCCGGGAAATATAATAAACATCACTTTAACTTAACGCTTATTTCGTATCATTATATATTTATGTAGGCATAATGAAATTAACATGATAATTAAACTCATCGGTGCCTTAGGCGACGAAAAAACCATTCGGTTTTATTTTCTTTGAAAACTGTATGGAAATGAAACTGGGCTTAACTTATCAAATAAAAAATTCCTAAGGAAATAGGAAAAAACGGTATATGGTTGAGAGTATTTAAACCCTTAAGTTGACGCGAATAAAGCTGCAAAGTCACTATTTCTCAGTTAGAAAATTACACACAGATCTATCTGTTCCCAAAGTAAATTAATACTGCGTAAATGATGGATAAATGGTAAATATATAATTTTTAAATACATTCTTACACCCAGATTCGATAAACCAACAAATTGTTTACAGAAAATTTTAGCCCTTGGCAGGAATCGATCCTGCGACCCACGAAGCTGAAGGCAGGTTCACTGTCCACTTCAACAACGGGCCAGTCACAAAAAAATTAAGGTCTCAAGAAAACCCTTTTCTATGGTACATCAGGAATGAAATAGCAAAGTACCAAAAATGAAATGTAAATAAAGTATAGTACCGCACAATATAACACAATAAGCTGTGATAGCCTAGCGGTGAGACCGTGCGACTTTCTAGAGACGACATAGGTTCAAACCCCGGCCAGGTACCAATGAGTTTTTCTATTAAAAACTTATGTGTCTAATTGATAATTGCAATTTATCACACGCTTTTCGGTGAAGGAAAACATCGTGATGGAACCTGCATATCTCTAGAGAATTCTAAGGATATGTGTAACCTACCAATCCGCATTGGAGCAGCGTGGTAGGCCTTAGCTCCAATACTTCTCTCCAAAAACGGAGAGAGGAGGCCTTAGCCCAGCAGTGGGCATAGTAACAGGCTTTACTTTACTTTACTTACCGCACAATCTTTACAAATCTCGCATATTTAAATGTACTAACAAAAACGATTACAATATTACGTCAACTATCTTACAATCTGAATGTAAATCAATTGTATTGTACATGGAACAAATTAAAGATATGTTTTACATAAAGGTACATTGTCACGGACATTTGGATATACATTTGTACAAATACAAAAATATATTAATAACTATTAGTTATATATGGCTCTCGATGTCTTATGTATTTTATACGTATTAAATTAAATGATTTATTGATACAATTATCTTATCCGATCGGAGGTTCGATTTCAGTCCGAAAGTTCAATAAAAAAAACAATAATTTAAAGAATAATTTTAAGGCGTTATTTTGCGGAATTTCATAGAATTTCATTTAAAAAAAGTTATGGTAGAATAATTTTGCTATAATCTATAAGAAAATCTATGTAATGCTAAGGTGTAGGAAGCAAAACGTTCTCATAGCTTATACATGCAGGATCCTGCACTATACGTCACACAACCAACAACACACTACACAAGCACTTCACACATTCAAAACGACAATATAAGCGACCGTTTGCCTTCCTAACCGAAGCATCTGGGGATAGGCTCCGAGATTATAGCTAAATAATTCTAACAGAACTTTTTTTAAATGTAATAATTGCCAAACTTGGCAAAGAAATTTAAAAATATTGCAAAAAACAATATTGAATTCGTATATTTTTACTGATATTCAGTTTCCGATTTTTCTGGACCCTAACTCCAGACTTCAGAAAAATCAATAATGAGGCCATTTGAAAACTTTGACAGACAATTTGCGTACAAACGTGGAATGTGCGAATCACAATAGATTAAACGCTTCATTATAGTCACATCGAATATTGTGTCAGGTCTAAATAATAATTAACTTAATAAAATAGTCTCGATTACAAAAACAAAAATGGCACAAATTTTGTAATAAAAAATTTTAATTTACTTTTTGAACTTTATTAAGTAAATTTCACTTGAATGACTACAAAATGCGGCCATTCGATTTCATTACTATATAGCCCGCATTTATGTAAAACTCGAAAACAAGATATATCGAGATAAATCTTGCGACACTTATGGTCCTGTGGTTATATCACATGTTAATTTATATTCCCGGTTGTGCTGAAAGAACTTTTCTTTAATAACGGCTCAGGTTTTTGTTTAATCGGCGGCTTATTTTTGGCTAATTAGCTCTTTCACAAATTAAGTATCCGTTTTTGTATGCATAATCATAATAAACAAAATTCAGTCTGAAGTCAAATAATCAAATAATCAAATTTTTGATTTATTTTGAATTTGAGCGAATTTATAAGAGAAATACTTTATGCGGGCTATGTCTCTAAGAAAGGCAAAGTATGATTTTAATTTCTAGCACCAATACTAGATATACATGCGCGCGATTTAAAAAATTTCTTAAACATTTTTGGCCACAATAGTCATGGCCAAGTTATTTTCACCAATTCACACTATAACATCAAGAAGCTTAGACTTATACAAAAATCAAAATACATAATAGCACAAATACAGATTAATAATAAAACTGACAACATCCTTAACAACATCTTACGTAATATTAAACGTCTAATTAATCTAAAATAAAGTTACTTGTCCTGATTAAGGCCTTTACCTTCGTATAATCTACATACCTTAAGTACTCTCAGAAAAAGAATAGAACCTTTAAGGAATTTATTATATCACAAGCAATACAAAACATTAACAAATAACAAAACACATAGGTACATAGAAGTACGTATGAATGTTATGATACTAAGTAACGAATGAAATATACATCAAAAAGGTCAATAAAATATTACTAATAAAAATCGTACACAATATGTACTATCAAGCTCAAATAATTAAACGGAAATGACGCCAAAATGCCTAAAAAATTTCCTGTAAATTTATAGAATTAGGCATTACTTTGACGAGATCCATAACACAATAGTAATAATAAAATTATCCACGATAAAGTCAGTAGAAAATATATGTAATGCTAAATGTACAGTGAACTGAATTCGCAAAAACATATTGCCTACCCCACGACTATCATCTATGGTCTATCTCATGGTGGTATTGGGTTGTGGGGTGAAATTCTGTTGAGTTTGTGATAGTGAATGTGTGGTTGTGGAGGTTTGTAGTGCATGTGTTTTTGAAAACCCTGCACTTATAAGGTATGAAACCGGATAGTTCACTCTACATTTAGCATCATATATATTTTCTATTTACTTTAACGTGGATTTAAGCAAAATAATTTTATTATTACTTTCACTTTTCGTGTTGCCTAAGATCAAGACTTAACAAAGCGTGTACTCGTTTGACATACATTCATAAAATTGGTGTGTATGTGTGAATATTTTAAAGTATTTTTGTGATACTTATAAAACTGCATTTAATAGATATTAAGTACATAAATATACAGAGCAAATTGCGATTTAATTACAACCAATAAATTACATCATCATCTTTTTCTTATATATAAAATTCAATGTTTGTTTATGAAATGGCGGGAAATTCGAAACCACTCTGAGCAACAGCAACGCGAAGCCGGACAGCTATAATATTAAATTAACGTATAAAGTAAGTATATTGAATTTCATATCAACATACAAATTCCAAAACTCACATTGACACGTACGTGGGTATATATAATATCTAATATTGCGTTCAATATGCACTTGTTCAACAGAAAATAGGTTTCATATTAACTCATATATATAATATCAGCTCATAAAACATTATGAAAGTCACTTTTCATTAAATTACAGTACCATTTATATATTCATAAAATTCTGCAATAATATTACATCATTTACTCATTTACAAATAAAATTTATACTGAATTACACAGTACATGCTACTCCTTCAAACACAAAACGAAAAATATATAAATTATAAAGCCATACATAACTGTATTGATTAGGCTATAATGAGCGACTGTACTTATGCAATGCTTAAATTCCAAATAGACGTCTAACGCAATTTCAGGATTTGCAAAAATTTGCCTTTTTAATAAAAACTACTGCGACTCTAATAACAACTTCCCTTAACGCTGAAAACTTAGATACATGTCGATTAAACACATGATCAGCGAAAATATTGCTTATACGTTATACAACATTCGTCCCATCCAAAGAATAAAGTCACATTTCCTATACTTATATATGGGAGATGTGACTTTGTTCTTTGGATAGGGCGAAATGTTCTTACACGCTTTACGTAATATATCTTTTTGAACTTCTCTTTCCCATATTGCCAAAGATTCATGCACTAACAACACTTGGGCGAAACTATCTATGTGAAGACAAGTGTAGAGTACTTAGAAGTATTTAATTTGCAACATTGATCAATGTTAAACTTGTGTCACGAAATGAACAAGTTTTTCAATCTCTAATTGCATCGCTTGACGTCTTTCAGACTCCTGTTTTAGTCTCTCGGTTAGGTCTTCTATGGCAGCGTTGAATTTAGCATTTTGTACTTCTATTAGCTTCTCTAGGTTTAATATCTGTAATATGGAAATCGAAAACGATTCTTTTATATGTTTTACAAATTACGCATCGATCAGTATATTATGCCCGCTCCTAACTGTATGCTAGAATTATGGTCATTAAAATTTTATCGATTCAAAATATATATATTGTATTAACACATTCTTCAATATATGTATAACCAACGAATCCTAAGAGCTGTGATAGCCCAGCGGTGAGACCGTGCGACTCTTTCGAGGGGAACACGAGTACAAACCCGGGCAGGTACCAATGAGATTTCTATTAAAACTCATGTGTCTAATTGATAATTGCAATTAATCACACGCTTTTCGGTGAAGGAAAACATCGTGAGGAAACCTGCATATTTCTAGAGAATTCTGGAGATATGTGTAATCTACCAATCCGCATTGGAGCAGCGTGGTAGGTCTTAGCTCCAGCCCTTCCAGAAACGGAGAGTGGAGGACTATTCCCAGCAGTGGGATCGTAATAGGCCTCTTCTTTACTTTACAACTAATCTAAATTTACAGTAGTCGAGTCAGAAATTCTCCGTCTATGAAAACTTCGTATAGTATGTATAACACTGGATGATTTGCCAAAAAAACATTTTCTATCGGATAAAATTGTGAATTTAAATAATTGTTAAAACAACAACACGAAATTTCATTTAAAAAATCCGCCATGTAGAACTTTAATTTGTGTATATTTTTGGTATGGCCATGTAATCAGACATCCTAACTATAATCCATAAGGAATACTTATCGCGTGACCAAAGGAACTTTAAATATGTAGAATATAGATGGATATAATTAGACTAGATGGATATATTATGACTTTGGGCAAAAAAAAAAGATGGATGGATTGCTTGAAGTATGATATGCATATGCTTACACAATAGGTAGCCCTAGAGTTGACGATAGAAAGGAATGGAGGGTGAAAAAATTGTGCCAGTACTCTACTAAGAGTCGACTAATGTTGAGTAGACAAAACGGAACAAACATATCGACTGTGAACCGGCAATATGTCCTATCTCAATTTTAAGCCAAATCACTTACTAACGGCATTGGGTACTACTGCCCATCATTTACAATATCAACATGTATTATCTACTTGAAAATTTATCAATAAATAAACATATTTAAACTCAACTGTTTATTTATTACATAAAAATTATTGCGAATGTATTAAAAATAACTTTTTTCTTCTTCCTGAAAAGTTGTCGAAAATAAGATAGGACAATTTGCCAGTTCACAGTCGATATACCGCTCAGTGTACTCACCCTGTAATTGAGCTGAGTGATCAAAGCTTCCGAGCCTCCATCGGCTATTTCCACAAGCCCATCCGCTGACATTGGATGGATCCGCCTCTCCAAAGTACCTGAGCTCAGTGTTTTCTCTTCCGACTTCTCCGTACTACTGCTACTGGATTTCTCGACGATACTCGAGAATTTGCTTACAGAGACAATTTCCTGTTTATCCATTGGAGTTTGTTTTAGCTTGTCTGGTTTGTTCGATGATTTGTCAGTAATTTCGTCCACCGTTCGTGTAGACACGGTCGGTGGCGACGGAGCCGGCGGTTTCTTTATTTCTTCTGACATCGCTGATAATATTCGTCCTACCATAAGTATAATTATAATTACAGGTTATAATAATCATTACCCTAGCATAAATTTTAAATTTACACAGTTTAACGATAATTTTAGGTTAACTATATATAATACATTCATGTAGACACTACAGCCAAGGTAAACCTCAAAAACCAATCGCCTGTTACTCATAATCGTGGATATTAATATTAATATTTTTAACTGTTATATATACAGATTACCATAAACTTATAAAAAAAAACGAATTTTATCTCCGTAGGCGTTACACTATTACAAATTTGTATGGTTTTGAATATTAATAGCATTGACTACGAATTATTATTTAACTATGTCATACTTGTATTTGAAATTATCTGATTTCACAATAAAATCTAAACAAGTTTTTGAATGACCAACTTAGATAAAATACAAGCCATTACAAATGTAGATCATTATTTACTGATACAAACATCTAAATTTAATTCTACTATATCTTAATATATTTATTTTATTTAAGACATTTCATTTGTTCTATAAGGTATTTATTGTCTTTTTCCAATACGTTATATAAGATGACTTCGTCCCAATAACTAACTAAGCATAACGAATATGAAAACCACTATTCTCCAATAATTACTTAAATTTTATCTATACTTAAACTTTTAAAAAGATACTGACTAACACCGCATATTGAAGGCTCAAATAAAACATTATATGGAAGGCAAAAATAAACATTAATTTTTTCAACATGTATATAAAAGCTAATTATTAGGCTAAACTATATCTGCACAGTTGGGTCTCGATCCTACATTACAAAGTACCCTACATCCACATTAAAAAATGTTCTTCTCTACCTACCTCGAACATTAAAAATAAAAGTAAAATATTACGTACGTTCAAATTCAAATTCAAAATATTCTTTATTCAAGTAAACTTGCGAACAAGTGCTTTTGAATCGTCAACTTTACTGCTGATTAGGTAAGCTATTTCTACCGAGAAGAGCCAGCAAGAAACTCAGCGGTTGCTCTTTTAAAATATAAATCTTATAACTAGTGACATTTAGTCATTACTGTCTTGTACAGGGTAGAAGCGAAGAACAGCTATATACACACATTCTTATCATCTAAGTAAATTAAATCTAAGTAAACCTAAGTAAATTCCGCAAATTTTATTATAGAATCTTATACCCAAACCCAGAAACGATTTAAGCATCTTGCTAGGCGCAAAGCAGGAGCCGTAATCTTATGTCGGTTCCTACTTTGTCTAATATATACATTAACTATCGTTTTATAATCGTTCATTCGTATTGTTTTATAATTAGAGTTGATGTCGACATCAGACGATCTTTAAGATGACGATATTTAATACTTACTTGATCGACATAATTAAGACAAAAAAAGAAACATACCCGTGTTTGGTGACTGTAGTGGAGGTGGCTTGCTCGTAGGAAGGTCTGGAGGTCGTTCGGTTGGAGGATTTTTCGGGTCGCTGGACTGTCGAGTTTTCGACTAGAATTATACAAAATTGTTGTTTACAAAAAAAATTGACACTGGAAAAATACAACTGCCCCATTTAAAAACAACACCAGGTAACATACTTCTGCTTTGGTAATGATTAGGTTAGTTTTTTTTTATTTCTGGTGTTCAAACGTTTTTTAAATATATTATTTTGGATAATACAATACACGCTTTAACAAAGGGGAGTATAATATTGTCAATATTTAATTTGGATTCTTATGATTTTATGGTTAAATGAAAATAAAAGAACAATAATTAAGAGTAAAAGGTTTTGATAATATACAATAATGATACAAAGTATAGCGTACGTAACAGAACAATGAGTAGGAGTCAGTAATTTGTGTTTAGTAGCCGACTCAAAAGTATAATTAATAATTTTAATTTGTAACGAATAGTTAAACTGTAATTTATTTATACAACACAAAGCAGTTAACAGTAAAACTTTGAAACTTAAAATCATAAATATCTCATATATGTTTTTAATAGAGTTTCATTTATACTCAATATTGTACTTTCTAAAAAAAACTCTAAGAATAAAAAACTATTTATAATCTTTTTTAATTGTGAGTTCCAAAATATTAGAAATCTAAATATAGAAACTAATATAAATAGTATTGTCGCTTACCTCTAAACTAGACTCAAGGCTTTCCAAAACAGATATTCTGTTACTGATTGACGATGTGCTCTTTGACATGTCCATTGAAAGACTCGGCCGTTTTTCTTCCAAACCGCAATCAAGAATCCTAATGGAGAGTAAAAATGTACAACAAATCTCACAACTATCATCAAGGAAACTATGAATATCCTATTATTATTGCCATTTTGTTCTAAGATACGACACAATTATGACTCATAGTCAATGGTTAGATCACGACAATCATTATTATTTTTGCATCTGACATCTTAGTATTTCTGAATGCATAATTAATCGTGACAAATGCAATATTATTGTAATATTTCTCAAACATTTCGAATAATCTTCTATTCTACGGTAAAGAAAGAAATGAGGAAAAACGTGTTATTTAGTAATCATCGGCAGGTCTTTATTTTTGATCTCCTTTAGATAATTCCAAATACAATTTCCCCTTACTACTTAGGATTTTTTTTATTGCACTTTCAACTTTCTGACATTTCGAACAAATCTATAATATCTATATATAAGTAGATATTATTTATAAATATACATGTTTTGTTGTATAATGTGTTCCTATAATTATTTGAATATATTATTAACGTATAATAAATAAATATATTTACGTTTCTGAATATTGAGTTCAAATAAACAATGAAAAAATATTTATTAACAAAGCTTATAATAAGCTTTGTTAATAAATATTTAACATACTATTTAAGACCATGTAGGTCTTCAATAGTATAGTCGGCTTGAAATAAAAATAAAATCCCCGTATAAATCTCCTGACAATTCTTCGATTAAGGGAGGAGATGATGGATGAGATTGTAGTAATAAATGAGTTTATACGAATTCTGCATGTATTAGGTACGAGAACAGATAGTATACTCTAAATTTGGCAATACATATATTTTCTTTTTTCTCGGACTATAGCAAAATATTACTTCATTACTTTCGTAATATGGAGCTAACGCCTGAAGTAACGCCTAAACTTTAAATATGTTACTAGCTTTTAAACGCAACTTCGTTCGCGTAGACTGCAGTCTCATTATTTGAGTAAACCGTAATACTTATGTTAATTATGGTTAAAGCGGGTTAACCTTAAAAGCTAGACATATGCTGTCGCGTACTTTTATTTAGAACTTTTAAAGGGGAACAAGTTTGTAGTACATGATTTTTTAAATAACTTTCACCGTTTACTTAGCGTACGTAAGGAAAGTATTAAATTTTGCTGTTTTCGCAATGTTTTTTATTGCTGCTCCTCTCATATTCTCTTAGTATCATGGTTGACAGTCTATAAATGGACTATCTTACACACAAATAATTTTTTAAATCAGTTCAGTGAGTAAAGTTAAGTAGCGGCCTGTTACAATCCCACTGCTGGGAATAGGCTCTCCGTTTCTGAGATTGGTAGTTTACACATATATCCAGAATTCTCTAGATATATGCAGGTTTCCTCACGATGCTTTCCTTCACCGAAAAGCGTGTGATAAATTGCTATTATCAATTAGACACATGAGTTTTAATAGAAAAACTCATTGGTGCCGGGCAGGGTTTGAACTCGTGTTCCCCTCGTAAGAGTCGCACGGTCTCACCGCTGGGCTATCACAGCTTGTTCAGTTCAGTTTGTAAGCTTTATATATTAAGTATAGATTATTATCTATAAATTAAGTTAAGAATAGTATATTTGTAAACGAACCTGTCTGTACTGCGGCCGCCCGCCTTACTGGCCACGCTGGCCTCGGAGGAAGTAGAAACAGATCGTGACTTCCCTTCCGTACCGAAGCTAGTCTTCTTTGCCTGATTCAGTTTGAGCTCCTCCATCCACGGCGCTCTGTGCTTTTCCCATTCGCGAGTGCGAGGTCTTATTATTTCTTTCTTTTCTGTTGACGGCTTTTCGGTTGGTACTAAAATTTACGTTAAATAACATTAGATTTCTGACTTCCTTAACATAATGTTAATCGTGACCTAATTTATAATTAGGCTTAATTGAGTAAGATACATTATCATCCTTATTTTAATGCCATCTGTGGATTCAAGCAACGAACTATTAAAAAAGTGGTGTTTCCTTGAACTTCCAAGTTAATGGGTCTTTTGAACACTTACGAGTTTTGTAGGCGCTACGCTATGCTCTTTTCCAAATTACCACAAAACAACTTTTTGAATTAGATTATTACTTACTAAGCGTACTATATAAACATACGAGTCACATCGCGATAAAATCGAGTTTCCTTTTTATCAGATTCGTGACAACGGCAGCTGTAAAGGGATCGATGTTTTCGCAATGAAGCTAAAATATTTATTTTGACGCAATTTTGAACTACTCAAACTTTAAACTAAGGAATCTAACAAGTGAATTATCAAATCAAATCAAATCATAATAATCTTTATTCAATTAGGCTCTTTCAAGCACTTTTGAATCGTTATGGATCAATATGATCAATGAAGATACAACTGGTTTGAAATGTTGGTCTTACCGAGAAAAACCAGCAAAAAACTCGGCAAAAATTATCAAAATAATCCTTTTTGGATTTAAAAAAATATAGATTATAGGGTAAGAGTAATTTTAAAATTCTACCTTTATACTTTAGCAGATAATAATTTTAAGATTTTGGGTTTCCAAAAGTCATCATAAATTTGGAACCTTGGAGTCCCAAATGCCATTAATTCTTCAAAATATCGCCACTTTAACTCTTAAAGTATGTCAGTCATTTTCTTATTTCTGATCTATGCATCTCCCCATTTTGATTTATTACGTAAAAACATTTCAAAATTTGCCCTTCTATCCATTGCTGTTAAATGACTCAGAATTTTCGTATAAAATCCATAGCTACCACAATTAATTTACCTACTTGAAGTGAAGCTCATTTTGTTATCGATTGATTAACAGATATTGGTAACAATAATAAAGTAACAGCTTTAACTATCCCACTTCTACATATAGGCCTCCCTATTAGAGAGAAGGGTTGGAGATTAAACCCAACACGCTACTCCAACGCGAGTCTGTAGGTTATATATATCCCAAAATTCTCTAAAGATTCCTCACGATTTTTTCCTTAACCGAAATGCGAAAAATTTGTCACAAATTGCTTATTGCAATTGGGAAGCAATATAACAGAACTAACAACTTTGCTATAATCCGCACGGGTTAAGTGAATGTATGCAAAGCCAATGTGTATGAAGCAGGCAAAATCTACGCACCTTATATATGCAGGACAAGCCACCACATGCACCCCAAGGCGCAATTCACCAGCAACAACGCACACAAAAGCAGCACACACACCCACCACCACAATCTCGACGATCGTTTCGCCCCGAAACCGAAGCATCATCAGGAGGACAAAAATCGTAATGCATTACGATTTTTGTCGTGGAGCCTATCCTCCTGCATGTATAAGGTACGTAGATTTTGCCGGCTTCATACACATTGGCTTTGCATGCATTCACTTAACTCGTGCGGATTATAGCAAAGTAGTTAGTTCTGTTATATTGCTTGTAATATGGAATTCCGCAAAGTAACGCCTGCTTCTATAAATCATATAAATCAATTGGGAACACAAGTTTTAACAGTTAAAACTTATGTTCCCAATGTTCAAACCTGCATATCTCTAGAGAGAATTCTGGAGATATGTGTAACCTACCAATCCGCATTGGAGCAGCGTGGTAGGTCTCAGCTCCAACCCTTCTCTCCAATAACGGAGAGAGGAGGCTTTAGCCCAGCAGTGGGCATAGTAACAGGCTGTTACTTTACTTTACTTTTAATACCTTCGTGTCCGTTGGTAAGTCCTATTTGTTGCGGCGTGTCGTCTCGCAACACTTGACTACGCGGTCGCCGCCGCGGGGCCTTCACTCTGCGAATACATATGTACATATATAATACAGAATCTTCCCAATAATAATTTATAGAATTAGATCTCACTTTGTGAATCAAAAATAAATGTATGTACACAAATAATGATAATCATCATCATCATCATCCTGCCCTTTTCCCTACCTCTAGTTGCGGTCGGCACAATATGTTACAAACATGTTGTCACATGATTTGGCTACGTATTTTACGAATTGACCTTAGTCATATTTTACGACCTCTCGGTAAGAAAGAGGGTGGTCTTTTCTACTCAACTAGACACGGCGGGTCGACTTACCTTAGTCACCTCTTGCAACACTTGAGTAAGAAATGAGGGTGGTCTATTCTACTCCGCCGGATGGTATCCGTACGGCATACACAAGTAATAATAATATTGTATAATATAATACACGATAAAAGAAAACAGAAAATATAGTAAAAGTAAAGTAGCGGCCTGTTACAATCCCACTGCTGGGAATAGGCCTCCTCTCTCCGTTTCTGGAGAGAAGGGTTGGAGCTGAGACCTACCACGCTGCTCCAATGCGGATTGGTAGGTTACACATATCTCCAGAATTCTCTCTAGAGATATGCAGGTTTCCTCACGATGTTTTCCTTCACCGAAAAGCGTGTGATAAATTGCAATTATCAATAAGACACATGAGTTTTATTATAAAAACTTATTGGTGCCAGCCCGGGTTTGAACTCGTGTTTCCCTCAAAAGAGTCGCACAGTCTCACCGCTGGGCTATCACAGCTTAACAGAAAATATATTAAATGTTAAATGTAGAGTGTACAATCTGACTTCTCTACAATACAATTCCACAATCCATACCTAGACCTGTCTAGGAGTTACGTGTAAATTAAGTGCACGAAATATGCTTATTCGTAAAGCATATTGCAAAATTAAAGGTTATTTGAATGATAAAATGGCTTTATTTGTAATCCTTTCATCTTCATACAAGACTGTGGTTATTAAACCATTCATCATTCATTCAAGTCAATTCATTCAATCGATTCGAATTCGATTAAAAGATTGACAACACAGTTTCTTGCTGGTTCTTCTCGGTAAGTACAATATTCCGAACCAGTTGTAGCTTCATCAATCATATTGATCCTTGACCATTCAAAGGTGCTTGAAAGAGCTTATTTTACTACTTCTAAATAATTATTAATTTATTTTGAGGGCAACTTGTATTAATATAACTAAATTATAAGTCTATTTTTACTCCGTAAATAAAAACAACTGCACAAGTCCGATCTGTTGGTTCTTCGGGTTTGGGTGTATTTATGTATTTAAGCATTTATTTAAATAGTATATTTACCAGTTATCTGTCATCGATTATACAAATATCAAGTCAATTTAGGACTGTTTGCATAATTGTTCCATCTATAGTCCCATATTATTATATCTAATTTAATATCTAAATATGAATTACCTGCCGGCTCTCGGGTCGTTGAGTATGGAATTTCTCTGGATATGATCGAACGTATTACTGGCATTCGTATTAAAGGTGGCGTTGGCGTTGGAATTCACGTTGGAATTGGAGTTGACATTTACATTGGAGGTAGTGTTGGCATTAGGACTGGCGTTACTGTTGGCACTGACGTTGGGTTTGCTAGCCGCAACGCCATCTGTACGATCCTTTTCACCACTGCTAGGAACGACAGTAGTTACCATGGCTGAAGACTTTTCTCTGCCGAAAAAAAATAATGTGGAACATTACCAATAATATATATAACTGATAGTAACCAATCGTACTGGCCCGTTGGCGCAGTGGGTAATGACCCTGCCTTCAGCTGCGCGGGCAATTCAGTTTCACCATAAGTTTCACTTACGTTTTTTCAGACGAAGATAACATTTTATTTTTAAGTCCGCTGAACAAGCCCCCAACGCCCGAAATCGGTGTGGGACTTTTCTTTAATGGCACTGGAGGTTTTTTTACCTGAAACCGACAATTTATTATAAACCATTCAATAATAGGCTAAAATAATAACAAAAGTTTATTTTGAGCTTCGGTAATGAACATTACCAATACGTTTGAAACAGCTTGAGTATAAAGTTTTAGTAGTTAGTCAAAACGAAAACGCAGAAGTATAAAGATGCATAACTCGACTGCACTTGGGCTCTAACGATAAAGTCCTATGACTGTTACTTTAACAAGTCAAGTTAAAAATGCTTTAAAAAAAGCTTTAACAACACTTAATGTCCCTAATGTTAACCGTTGAACAGTTCATCTTAAGCCAATCCTGGCAGCATCATGTCATGCTTATCATAAACATGCATTGTCATCGGGACTGGACTAGTATATAAAATTTCAGCTCATTTGGAAGTGGTTCAAATTTAACTTGCAAGATTCCACCTTCACATACATATATTGCAAATTGAATAAAATCTTGTAAAAAGAAAGTCTTCGAGCAACATGACTTGTCTGTTTTCGCTTATGATGGGACAATGAATTTTTCCAAACAATCCACTGAGAAGATCCGTGTAGTCCAAAGAACGATTGAAAGAGCAATGCTAGATATACAAAACACGGACGGATGGACACGCTCTAGGACCACCCTTAGACCAAGGTCAAGGATATAGTGATAAAAGCTGTGATAGCCTAGCGGTGAGCCCGTGCGACTCTTTCAAGGGGAACACGAGTTCAAATCCGGGCAGGCACGAATGAGTTTTTCTATTAAAAACTCATGTGTCTAATTGATAATTGCAATTTGTCACACGCTTTTCGGTGAAGGAAAACATCGTGAAGAAACCTGCATATCTCTAGAGTATTCTAGGGATATGTGTAACCTACCAATCCGCATTGGAGCAGCGTGGTAGGTCTTAGCTCCAATCCTTCTCTCCAAAAACGGAGAGAGGAGGCCTTAGCCCAGCAGTGGGCATAGTAACAGGCTGTTACTTTTTTTTTATATATGATATAGTTTATCGATAGCCGAGGTCATTTGAAGATGGGCGGAATACATAGTCCGATTGATTACGGATCGTTAGACGCGAAAAGTTTAGTAAAAAGTTTAGTTTAGTTTAGTTTTCAAAACCGGTGGAAGAATTACATAATACAACACGATTGAATGAGTAAGGGTTTAAGATCCTCGGGAGATGCGGCGTTTAGAAAATGACAACGACAATACAGATATTATCTGCAATCATCATTCTCCTGCCCTTATCCCACTCTAAGTGGGGTCGGCACAACATTACAAACATGTTGTCACATGATTTGGCTACGTATTTTACGACCGGCCGCCTGCCTGACGTCAACTTACCTTAGTCGCCTTTTACGAAACCTCGGTAAGAAATGAGGGCGATCTATTCTATGCAGCCGGATATCACTCGGCACATACCTTAGTCGCCTCTTACACCTCGGTAAGAACGGAGGGTGGTCTATTCTATTCTGCCGGATACCACACGGCGTACAGATATTATCTGCAATAATTGTACATATTTTTATGCTTTGTGTGATATCTCTAATTAAATTTTCATTTGGTAGTTACTTTTGGTAAAATTAAATAAAAATTACACTCAAGCGTTCATTTCTTTTTAATTCATGGTGTTATTACCTTTTCATCCTGTATTTTATCTCCCGCTGTCTCGGTGTATACTATTTTTTCCGATTCAGTTTTATTTGTATGTGAGACGGTGTTTTCTTTGCTCAACGAGAATTCTTTGTGCGTGCTGTAAAGTTAAAGTTCTGATAAGTAACTTATAAATACATATGCAACAAGCTGTGATAGCCTAGCGGTGAGACCGTGCGACTCTCTAGAGGCGACATAGGTTCAAACCCCGGGCAGGCACCAATGAGTTTTTCTATTAAAAACTTATGTGTCTAATTGATAATTGCAATTTATCACACGCTTTTCGGTGAAGGAAAACATCGTGAGAAAACCTACATATCTCTTGAGAAAATTCTAGGGATATGTGTAACCTATCAATCCGCATTGGAGCAGCAGGCTGTTACTTTTACATATGCAACATAGGATCTGTACCTGCAACTGGGTTCAACTCAAGCGTTACCCATATTTTGGAATGATGAAGAAGTTAAAACAGAAATTTTTCTACCTTTATGCCCAGTATATAAGCTCAATGGTAAAAAGTTCATCAACATTATAATTTACAGAATTAGGCATTACTTTGCGGAGATTCATAATACAAAAGTAATAATAATCCTATAATCTGCGAAAAAGTAAATAGAAAATATGTATAATGCTAAATGTATAGTGGACTATCCGTTTTTTCATACCCGATACATGCAGTATTCGTAAAAACACAATGCACAAACCTCCACCACCACCACCACAATACGCACACACTACACACGTTCACTATCACAAACTCAACAATCGTTTCGCCTCGCAACCGAAGCATCATCACAAGATAGACTCCATGACAAAATCGCAAAGCTTTTGCGATTTGCGTTTTCCTTTGCGATTTTGTCGTGGACCATGCATTTAGCATTATACTTTCTATTTACTTCGTCGCGGATTATAGCAAAATAATGTTCTTATTACTTTCATCAATATTGCTAAAGCCGATCACACAGACCGACTTTCGCACTTATAATATTTAGTTTGGATTAAATTCTACTAAGACTCAATTACATTTAATTCTTTTTTAGTGTGATTCGTTCGAGTAGCTTTTAATATTGCATGTCTGGATCAAATGTTATTATGTGAAGCTCAACAATCAATTCAACTTGTAAATTTATTTTTATTAGCATTCTATACTTGATCTTAAATAAAATTTAAAAAAAACTAAAAGACAATTAAACCAAGTCAATAAATTGATGGGTTGTCTCACGATGTTTTCCTTAACCGAGAAACGTGTGATATATTGTAAATATCAATTGGGCACACAAGTTTGAAAGCATAACTCGTTGGTGCCTAACTGGGATTTGAACCTGTCATGGCCTCGTAAGAGTCACAAGATATTTCCGTTTGGCGATTACAGCTTATACATACACAGCTATAAAAGCAAGTATACCGCAATATTACACGGAAAGTTTATTTAAGAAATGCTAATAATATATTTTTATAGTGGTGAACCTGGACCCTATGGAACCAGTATCGTCAAAGTTTTCATCATGGCATTAAGAGTGTCCCCAATTTACCAAATATCAACTTACGATATATATTTATAGCGCAATACGCAGGAAACCGTGTGATTATGAAATTTTAGACACGAATTTCACTTTTAGATATGCAGTCGCGAATTACTAAATATTGTATGCGGCAAAAAACTGAATGGTAACAGATACCTGCGGACTAATTTTTTTGTTATAATTCTATTTTTTATGTATTTAACATGCATCTATTATATAGAAGTACACAAATGATCATTGTATATCAATAAAAATAAAAAAAAATCTTCCCTTATCCCACTCTTAATGGGGTCGGGAAAACATGTTTCTCTCTTCCATTCTCTCCTATCATTTGGTCAACACTAGCGCTACTCCTTTTATTAAATAATATCAAATAACTATACGATACGATGATTAAAGTAAATGCAATTTTTTTTATTAAATAAAGATTGTATAGGACAAATATATAACAAAAAAATAAAACATTAGATCCTACCTTATTTTAGACGTGGTTAATTCTTTGCCAGGTACAATTTTTTCGATGTATTTGTTTAATATAGGATAAAGGGCAGTTGTCTTCCCGGGCGGTTGTTCGGGTTTCTTTTCCTCGACGTCCAGTGCTACTGTAAAAAAAAAGATAAGCGAATAAATATAAATATAAGTGACACTTACACACACGGTAAGATATATACGACTGGTAAATATATACATATATAACTTAAAATACATACTTAAATACAATATATACACCCAGGCTCAAAGAACCAATAAATCTCGGAGGATCCGCGGAACTGAAGGCAGGGTACCACTACCAACTGCGCCAGCGATCTAGTTAAATAATGTAATATTTTAATGAATAACGCTTAACACTTTTTTAAGTAAAATAGTAATGATACAATTATTTTACTATAATCCGCGTTTTTTTGAAAAATGTATATAATGCTAAATCCCAGTCTCGCAGCTGTGATAGCCCAGCGGTGCGACCGTGCTACACTTTCGAGGTGGTCACAAGTTCAAACCCCAGGCAGGCACCAATGAGTTTTTCTATTAAAACTTGTGTCTTATTGATAATTGCAATTTATGACACGCTTTTCGGTGAAGGAAAACACCGTGAGGAAACCTGCATATCTCTAGAGAATTCTGAGGAAATGTAACTTATCAATCCGCATTGGAGCAGCGTGGTAGGTATTAGCTCCAACCCTTCTCTCCATAAACGGAGAGAAGAGGTCCTATAGCCAGCAGTGGGATTGTAACGGGCCGTTACTAAATCCCATTTCAGGTTTTATGACGATGTTTTAAAACCGCGTAATATTAATTTAACACGTAAATTCTTTAAAGAAAACTCATAGCTGCCTGGTTTAAGGCCCTATTACAAACAGGCAACCAATAACGAATTTATGAAGTTGGGAGTTAAAGAAAATTATTATCATAATAATAATAATCACAAAGACAATATAAATAATAAATATCCTTAATCCTGCAGTTTTGGTAGAAAAAATACTGTACAAAAATTTTATAATCTGTGCAAATTTCAAGCGAAATTCATTTATTACGTAACAAGTTCTGCGACCGCACATATACGGAAGCTAAGTTTTTATGTATGAAAATAAATTAGCGAGTGCAACTAGGCCATACCCTCCGGCACTATACTCAGATTGATGTAAGTTTTAATGTAGCACAAGTATGTTGCTTTGGATGATCGTGGTTTATGAGGCAAGCATAGCCACCAAACTATAAATTGGTGAGGCACTCTATTTATATACCAAAACGATATTTAAACTGGAGCAATAATTATAGGAATAAATTATATTGTTTGTTGATAGCAATCACTTAAAAAAATTATTCACTTCATAAACTTTAAAAATCACATTCACATTTTAACCTCGTTGCTTAATTAATGAATTATTTATAAATACACATTACGGAACATAAAAAAAATTGTATAATAAATATTTTAATTCGGTCAACATTTAAAACTCACTTTCTACGCCCATTTTAAATTAAGAAAACTGAGAGACAATAATCAGTATTAGATAGGCGCTCACTCGACGATATTAAATACTAAAATACAGCGTAAAGCACGAAAAGGTAAAGTAAGGTTACGCAAAATCACGACTCCAACCATTCGCAAATCGCAACCTTCACAAGAAATGTCAATAGCAGCACATCGAACACTAAAACTGAGTAGGCGGCCGCTACTAATGTAATTAGAATATCTAACTACAAAGTATTTATTATTCGAATTTTTAATAATCTATATACATATTATAACACACAGACTGGACCGTTGGCGCAATGGGTAGTGACTTTCCCTTTAGCTCCGTGGGTCGTGGGTTCGATTCCCACCGAGGCCCTTCTTCGAGCCTGGGTGTGTATTTGTATTTAAAATTATATATGTAGTATATTTACCAGTTGTACGTCACCCATAACACAATTATTTTTACTTACTTTGGGGACGGACGACCGTGTGTGTAAGTTTCCCAAATATCTATTTATTTATTTACATAGTGCTAAAAAGCTGTCTGTCTGTATGTGATCGAATGTCTCAAAATCTACTGAATGGATTATTTGAACACTTTTTACTGAAAAATAGTGCAATGGTGGAAAATTAAGGTTAATTTATTTATCTAAAAAAGGCCATCAACAATATAAACACCAAACATAGGTACAAATACATAATATACACGGACTAATAAAATTAAGCGCTATATCAATTATAGATGGCAACAGCGTGTGCAGATTGACAACACTATCAAGAAATATAATAAGATAAGATGGAAAATGACTAAGAACGTAAATAAGAGTCATAATGAATTTGAAAAAAAGAATTAATAAACAAGTATAAGTACAATAAAATTTTAGATTAGATACAATAGAATTAGAGATATATAATCATAAGAACTATGACTATAATTTTAAAACAATAAGTTACGAACTCTTTCCCGTGTGTAGGAGGAAATGCTGTATGTTTGTTTCTGAAATGGGACGCTGAATCGCACATAATAATCCAGAACTCTGTCCATAGGGACAGAGTTCTGGATAGTTCGTTATAGTTACGTACAACCCTATTAAGAGGAGAGTGATATCCTAGATTCGTCCTTGATACATTCTCCCAGAATAACTTTCGCATACCTCCTCTTAGTAGTATGTTTTTTATGTTATTTTTGTTGTATTTTCTTTAATTGTTTTGAATAAGAAGCAGTGCTGTTATTATTTTTGTACAATAAAGAATATTTGTATTTGTATTTGTATTTGTAGTAGTACATTAATGTTTATGTAATGTGACTGAACTACATAATTGTAACCACTGATATAAACGCCGACGAAGACATTTAAAGGGTAAGAAGGTATATATTTTTTTATCTCTTTACTAATGTCAATACAGACGAGGTTACCTAGTACATTTTACCTCGTAACTTCTTTAACATTTATTCTTACTTTTGCTTCGTACAAAAACGTCTTAAAAATACGTAAAGAATGAAAGGTAATTATTGCCTAGGAAAATCTTTTACAAAGTATGACATTGTTCGCGCAATCAAATGATTAATTGTTTAATTTTTATCTTGCGGTATTTCGTTTAACAATTAAATATTCCAGAACACTCACCAAAATTTAGGCAGTTTCATTGTATATCACTTGATGTCATAAACATAGATTTTTATCATTATAATAATATTTATTTATAAAATCTATTTATAGTATGTCCAGTTCGTTTTTATCGCGCTAAGGAATTTCAAAATTTTCATCCACTTTTTTGTTACAACTTGCATTCCGAATAAATAAAAACTTCACTTTTCAAAAGACAGTCTATTCCAGACGTGTTTAATTTTGAAAAAATACTACTTAGGTTTATAATTTGCGCTACTACACATTTACGATAAATCCGAAGCACAGTGATAACAAATAAAGTGTAAGACATTATTTTCCGGCAAAGCAAAGGACAGAGATAACTCGCTATCGGAAAAAATAAGAATTATTGCGTATAATAAAACGACACTCACAATAATTGTATTTAAAAATATCTGAATAATACGATAAACGCGAAATATTGTTGGGCATAAGTCTTCACATTCACATTCGAGTGATATTACGTTGTAAATGTTTATCGAAACTGTTGTCACATAGGTGCAGTTGACCTTGTGACGACACGATTATCGTAACAACTTTTACGTAAGGCTGAATTACTAATCGGTCACAGATCAGCTCTCTATGTTATTATTTTCATTTCATTAACTTAATTAAACAGTCTGTCTCTTGAATTACAATCCATTATTATAAATAAGTGCTTTACGTGACAATTTTAACAACAAAACCATATCGAAAAATTTACGTGCCGTCAAGAAAAACAAAACAAATCTTCAGAAATCTTTACTATATTTCGTTATAAATACACTGTCAATAATAACTTGGTGTGAGTAAAAATGAAAGTGATATATATAAAAATTATCCGAAGTTTAAAGTATCTACTCATATGAGGCTAAGTACAAGCCTACTTGTTTTTTAGTGTATACAAGTCGGAACCATAAGAGAGATGAAAAATGGAGTTGAAATCTTTAATAAAAATGAAATTTATTTTATAAAAATTCTTCAAGATACAAATTTATTACCATAAAACAATTCGAAAATTGTTGAGTGGTTGTTTCACAGTTTATTTTTTTACACATTGAAAATATAAATGGTTAAGTATCATAAAGGAGCTGTGATAGCCCAACGGTGATACCGTGCGACTCTTTTGAGGAGTCGCGGGTTCAAAACCTGGGCAGACAATGAATTTTTATGTTAATACTTATAACTGCAATTTATCAAACGCTTTTTGGTAAAGGAAAACGTCGTGTGGAAACATGCATATCTCTATAGACTTCTAGGTATATGTGTAACCTACCAATCCGTATTGGAGCTAGGTCTTCGCTCCAATTCTTCTCTCCAAAAACGGAGAGGAGGGTTATGCAACAAGCCGTTACTTTAAGTATCATATAAAGTTTCTCGTACTTCACTCAAAAAAACTACTCTATAATTCGATTTGTACAGTTAGAATAAGTCAGATAGGTAAGTAATGCGAAATTTATTACACTTCGATTCCTTTTTACTCTTTTTTCTTTTCATTTAATTTTTGTTGATCTAATATTAGCTAATAAAAAATATTTATAAAATACTAACCAGATGGCAATAATTGGACGAAGTTATCCGGAAAGAGGCCAGTTTTGCCATGCAATTCGCCCCTCCACCAACCGCGATCCACCTCATTTTTGGACAATATGTTCACTATGTCACCCTCTGCTATCGTCAATTCATCTTCATTAACCGCCGTGTATGGGAATAGCACGCGACACTGCTCTCTAACTGTAATGGAATTCAACGTTAAAAATTAAGGAATTATATGAAATTAATGAAGTATATTATTAGGCTGCGCTATCACAGCCTAATAATATACTTCATTTTCTATTTTATGATATAACTTATATCCCTAATTGATAATTAAAATTATCACACACTTTTCGGTGAACAAAAACATTATGGTTGTGTTTTATTTGCAAGAATGCATGACTCTTTCCAAGTGGTCGAGGGTTCAAACCCAGAGCAGACACTTATAAGGGTTTTTTTACGCTATGTGCGTAATCGACATTTTTATTTTGTCACACGTTTTTCGGTAAAGAAAAACATCGTGAGGAAACCTGCATATTTCTGAATAAATCCTGGAATGTGTGTAACCTACCAATCCGCACTGAAACAGCGTGGTAGCTCTCAGCTTCAACCCTTCTCTTAAAAAAAGAGGTAGGAGGTAAATGCCTAGTAGTGGGATAGTAATAGACCGTTTACTTTACTGCTTTACGTAGCATTTTCTCGACGTTAAATATGATTCACATAGAATATATTGCACATAATTCTAATTTTTGTCGACAATTCAATGATATGGAGGACTAATCTCAAGGAATAAAATTATCGAATATGCCTCACTAGTTTCTAGTTCTAGTTTCTTATTCATGAACTCGACCTATGTAACGAGCGCTAGAATGATAACTTCGGATACGTTCTAAATTAGAAAGACCCACCCGATAATTATATCTCGCTTGATAGCAAACCCAGTTAATTTTTTCAATTATGAATATATTCATAATACTTTAAATTTTTAAATTACATGTGTTCATTGTAAGTCGATGTTACCCAAACCACAATTGGATGTTGTAATATTCAATTTCGATGATACCACTAAATCTGGTGAAGTCATTTAAGGAAATCTAATTTGAAAAAAGCAGCGATGACAAATTCGAGGCCATTATGGAATAAGTGTAATAATACATCTAAACTTTGAAAGCTCAAATTGTCTTTAAGCCTTCATTCCATACCAAAATTATAAATGCGAAAGTCAGTCTGTCTTTCATTTACGCTTTCAAGACTAATACGCTAGACCAATATTGATGAAATTCGGCGAAACTAAAACCTATAAACTGGGGCAAGATATAGGATAAAATTATAATAAGTCCTAAAAAGCTGTCTGTCTGTATGTAATCGATTTTCTCAAAATCCACTGAACGGATTTTTGTACAGTTTACAGCAAAAGCTAGTGCAATACTTCCGGTTGGTTTATGTATATAGTACATATCGGTATTATGTAAATTGTGTTGAAGAGATCGAGCAGTTGTTTAAAAACTTGCTTACTGGGAGCTTTAGTCGCGTGCGCTGCGTAAACCAGCAGAGATACGCTAAAGTAATGTTCTAGAGAATTGTAGATTTATAAAAATACTACAAAAAAAGTCTGCGATAGCATGTTTCAATCTCTAACGCTTAACTCACAATAAATACTTTTATGCTCAAAATTTTAATTAAAAATATTACGTTATTTTCGAGACCCATGTTCTCTGTTCAGTATAAGTCAAAAAATAGATCAAAATTGACCTATACACTATATGAACTACTTCTGCGCTCGCCCATCCTTCCGGTGACGCTGTCAAAGCCTTCAAGGCTTTAGTTAGTGTCGGAACGACTAATTTGATTTTGATGGGACGACTAGGCTGTGAAACAACATATACGCTACTTTTATCTCAGTGCAATATAAAAGATAGCGACTTCACTGAAATATTCACCTTATATTTTTTATTTAATTTAATGTAATATTATGGAAACAGTACAGTATAAGAATAATTAACAGGATAAATGAGCTAAACACGAACCAAAAACAGTTTCGAAATAATGAACCGAGCACATAATAATTTAACATGCAAAAGAAAAGTATTCATAATAAAAATTAAAATTAATTAGTAAAATAATTAATTAACAGTAATAAGATCCTTAATATAATATAGTAAAATATAAAATAGGATTATTATTATTTTTACATTATTAACAGCTTTTTAAAATTAGTGAGAGAGAGAGAGGTGAAATATATTTATTTCCAAAAAATATAAATTAGGCAATCCTAATGCCTATTATGATTAAACATATAAAAGGACGTAAGTCGACTTATCAACATATTCGTGCCTGGTACGGACATGATAACCATTAATCATTTCTTTTCGATTTTTTCCGGTTTGCTTTCCGAATCAGCAGTAAAGTTGACGATTCAAAGCACTTGTTTACAAGTTCACTTGAATAAAGAATATTTTGAATTTGAATTTGATCTAAATGTATGCTCACTTTTTCCAAAATCTATTAGTTTTTCCTTCAATTGTCGTCTCTCCAGGATAACATTTGCCGTCTCCGGTGTTATAAAGTGTTTCATAACTTCTCTAGGTCTAGCATTGTCTTTTGCAGCTTGTTCGATGAGTTGTTTTAGACTGTTCCATGCACTGTTCGGGTCATGAGGATCAACCTGCGATATATTGTTTATATTGCTTTTTATTGCTTTTTTGAAGCCACATATATCAACTCTGCGGAGATCTGTTGTTCTTCTCGACTTTTCTAATGACTTGAATCGCAGTCTTAGGGTTGTTAATAACAGTTGATGATCGCTTCCGCAATCCGCCCCTGGGAGAGTAATGGTGTTCATTATAGATGATCGCCAGCGTTCTGATATTATAATGAAATCTATCTGGTTTCTGCATCTATCTCCCGGTGAAACCCACGTATATAGTTGGCGGGCATGATGTTTAAAACATGTGTTGGTGATTACAAGGTTTTGTTCACCACAAAATTGTAGTAAACGTTCCCCCCTTTCGTTTCTTTCACCTAAACCATATCTACCGACCGTGTGTCTAAGATGATCATCGTCCAATGTCGCGCCGACCTTTGCGTTGAAATCTCCGATAAGCTCACTTCCCTTTTCGGTAGCTCGTCTAAGGTCTGAGACAATATGCTATAAAACGATTCAATATCTTCCTCGGTAGATTGAGCTGTTGGAGCATATATCTGTACGACGTTGATGCGACATGGTGACGCATGTAGCCTTAAAGTGATTATTCGGTCACTTACTGGTTTATAACCAATTACGCATTTGTCCAGCTGTGGTGGAACTATAAATGCTACTCCTCTGCTACTTTCTTTTTCAGGGCCCGAAAAGTTGATTTTATTTTCGAGTTCCGATACAAAATGGCCAGATTTTCGCCATTTTGTTTCGCTTAAACCCATCAAAAAGGAGAGTGGTCTAAATACACCAGAAGTTCGCCAGCGGTATTCAGAACTTAGCGCGGATGTGCAGCGTCATAACCAGATATTCTCCCGTCAGAAGTGGATAGAGCGACAAAATCTTTAAAACTGGACAAGTCCCCAGGAAAGGATGCCATACCAGCGGAACTTCTTCAGAATCTCGGGTCAGAAGGCATTACTATTATGACGAGAATCTGTAACTCGGTTTGGAATACGGGATGTTGGCCAGTAGACTGGACAGAGTCAGTCTTTATCCCCTTACATAAAAAAGGCTCTACCACTGAATGCGGCAACTACAGAACCATCTCCCTGATTTCACACGCTAGTAAAATCCTTCTGCACGTGCTCAACCAACGCGTAAAAAGTTTTCTTGATCGCCAGATACCTGATGAACAGGCAGGATTCGTAAAAGGAAAAGGGACAAGGGAACAGATGCTCAATATCAGACAGATAATAGAAAAGAGTAGGGAATTTAACAATCCTGTTGTGCTGTGCTTCATAGATTATAACAAGGCCTTTGACTGTGTTGAATGGAGTAGCCTGTGGATAGTGTTACAAGAAATGGGAGTGCCTCAACACCTTATTAGTCTGATCCGGAATTTATATTGCAACAACCGATCTTTCGTAAGAATTGGAACAGAAAGTTCCAAAATGTTTCAAATGAAAAAAGGTGTACGGCAGGGTTGCATCCTCTCCCCAATATTGTTTAATATTTATAGCGAGTACATAATCCGCAAAACAATAGAGAATTGGGAGAAAGGATTCCCACTGGGCGGGAGGCGGATTTGCAACCTTAGATATGCTGATGACACAGTTCTCCTTACCACCTCAATGGAAGACATGAAGGAGCTCTTGCGAAAATTAGAGGCAGAAAGTATGGATCTGGGTCTAACGATTAATAAGAGTAAGACCAAATTGATGAGAGTTGACCGAGCTGGTAAATTACCCAACACCCACGTAATACCTTCCATTGAAGTTGTGGATAGTTACATATACCTCGGTTCCCAAATTTGTAATGACGGCAGTTGTGTTCCCGAAATCAAAAGGCGTATCGCAATGGCAAAAAGTGCAATGACTCGATTGACAAGATTGTGGAAGAATAGAGGCATTTCGCTTAAAACAAAGAGTCGTCTTGTGCGTGCCCTAGTCTTCCCAATCTTCATGTATGGAGTGGAGACGTGGACTATTAAAGCGAGAGAAAGGCAAAGAATAGATGCATTCGAAATGTGGTGCTGGAGGCGAATGATGCGGATCCCGTGGACTGCCAAGCGCACAAATGCATCTATTCTTTCACAGCTGAAAATAGCAACGCGTCTCTCCTCCATATGTTACAAACGCCTTCTCGAATACTTCGGACACATCATGCGACGTGGGGACGATACCTTGGAGAGGTTGGTTGTTACCGGCAATACCGATGGTAAAAGACCTCGAGGCCGCTCACCAACTAGGTGGTCCGACCAACTGCGCCAGTCATGCACATCCTGCAAATTCCACGAGGTGGCAACAATGGCCACTGATAGGAGCCGGTGGAGGCAAGAAATCCATTCGAGGATACAATCAAGCCAGGACCACGACCTTCAGCAATGAAGTAACGACTGGATGGAATGGATGGATTAGTTTTTCCTTCATATATACAATGAATGACTACAATATTGTACTTATATGTGACATCGAATTGCAATGGATGATTCAACGTGGGGCACTTTGTTTCAATGACTCCAATAAATGTTTTTAATAAATTGAATAATGTCTTCACTTCCGGTCACATAAACAGTCATTCGGAAAGTTTACATACAGCTCACTCATACATTACTCAATGTATCTTTAATATTCAAATGGTAAAAATGGAAACATTTATAATACAAAGAAATATTTTTTAAAGCTCTAGATTGTCAAGCGCTTATTTCTTTAATAGTACATTTGCATTTATGCAATCGAAGTTACATGCTTATATGTCGATATTGGGTTAAACCAGATCAAATAATTTTAAAAACAGTATCTTTTGTAATTATAAAATGATAGGCATTTTCGTCTTTAAAAAAAGCATATTAAGAGAAAATAAAAACATTAAATAATTGGTTTAAAAAAATTTTTTCGAGGAACTATATTTGTGACTTGGAACTTAATATGGATTCTAAGAAAACGATATCTCGATTTGTGAGAAAAAATACTGATATTGAATTTACGAATATGCAAATTCATGTCACAATTAAATTATAATCCAATAAAGTTGGGATATAAACTTTAAAAGAACTACTTTGCTCCACGACAAAATCGTGATGCCGTAAATCGTAACTTTGTCGTGGAGCCTATTCTCCTGATGATGCTTCAGTTTCGGGGCGAAACGATCATAGAGGTTTTGGGTGGTGGTTGTGTGTATTGCTTGTGTGCATTATTGCTGGTCGTCTTGAGATGCAGGTGGTACTTGTCCTGCAGGTGTAAGATACGTGAATTTTGCCTGCTTCATACACATTAGCTTTGCATGTCGGGTCGATGTTTATTTCTCTCAGCTCAAAAGGAAAAATATTATTGTTAATTTTTATACCTGGCTTGGGAGGCAATGCAGGTGCTGACGAGAATGGAGACACTGAAGGCAATGCAGTCTCAGTTTCATTGAGGGCATACTCCTCGGGTGGTTGATCCAACATCACGACGAAGTTCGACGGAAAAACACCTTCTTCGTCTCCAAGTCGCCCGTGCCACCAACCCTCTTCTACCTGCCACCAAATATTGATGCATTGATGGTTTAAGTCATTATTAATTTATAGTTGAATTTTCATGTATTAATTAGATACCCAACTTTGTTTTAATTTAAACTATCGTGAGTAGAATTCATAGTTAATATGTAGACACTGGCTATACTCACGTCTAGTTGTATCGGGTTAGCCCTACTAGTTTCGAGTGCATCTGGAGCACTTATTCATGAGCAACCGTCTCGATCCCAAGCCACCCATGAGTCGCGCCCAGCGAGCTGATGCACGCAGTTCCCGCCGCGATAACGTCGTGTAAAGAGCTCATGAATAAGTGCCACGGATGAGCTCAAAACTAGTCAGGCTAACCTGATAGAATAAGACGTGAGTATAGCCGTTGTCTACATATTAACTTATATACACGTCATCACCTAAATAATATCTCTACTTAATAATCATCACCTAATGATGATACTCAATTTGTCTATCAGATTTAACAAAACATAGTAGACTTATGCAAATGTGTGTAATAAATCTGAAACCTTAATAACAACACTTTTTTACAACTGAAGAAATTATGTGCGGCCGATATATGAAGCTATAGCAACTATATATTCTACCACTTCCCTATAGCTTTGAAAATTGCATACCTCTTTAACAACTTCCAATATGTCGCCAACATATAATGGCAACTCATCTGGGTTAGCTGGTTCATAACTGTACAAGGCTTTACACCAACCTGTCACTTCTCCATGTTCTTCCCTCGGCCCTCCTTCATGCCTATTCAAAATAGCACAATTTACCATATACAACACTAAAGCAACAGAAAACTTATATATTACACTTTTTTATGTTAAAGAAAATTAGCATCTCAAAAAATATTTGGGATTATTACTATGTCACAATTATATTAACTAATTAAGTAGGTTGAAGGAAATGAAATAGATTTTGAAACTGAATCAAAAATTCACTTAAGTGTATGTAAGCTGACTAACAGTGTAAGCGTCATCAAAATCTTATCACATTTGATTAGATAACATGACAATCACATTATTCTACTAATTGGAAACATATTAGTTTTAAAAATATAAAATGTGTATATTACTAGTAAGGTTACTTAGTACACCCATTTGTATCTTTTATCTGTTTATAATCACATTATAACACACCCCTGACAATGTATGATAATCTAAATTTAACTACAGTTAAATGGTAGGTACAAAATAAAGGGAAAAAAATGATTGAAATAAAATAATTATATTTATGATTTAGGTATATGATTTCTTTTCATTAGTGAAAATAAAAAAAAAAGAATTGATAATCTATCTATATTTAATAATGCAACTGTAAACATTAATATTAAGAGCACCCTAATATGCATACTTCTCAACTCAAGTCTTTACAAAGGCATATGTACACTTTTGTTAATTTCCTATTTTTGTTTTGTTGTGTACAAATGCGAACTCTACTATCTTTCCCATACTATTCTGTTTATGTCTGACATTATAAGGAGTATTTGAAAACCCCAAAACATTTTCTATGAAATTAATTAGCATCTTGCAATTATATCATTTTAAAATATGAATTCACTGTCCATGCCTATTTTTTTAGTTGCATATGTTAAGTTACATATTTATATAGCCAATATCATATATATTCTATATTTTCTAGGCTTAGTGAATTTTTTTTAGATATTTTCTTTCTCTTCTTATTAATTAATATTCTTCTTTTGTCTTTATCCTTCATAAATAAATAAATATAACATACCATCCATAATGTTGTTCTCCTAGAACTGAAACACAGTGGTCAGGAAATATGCCACGACGACCATGCAGCTCTCCTCTCAACCATTCTCCTGGTAGTCTTTCAACCTCTCGCAATATATCACCAGGCCTCAAAGTCAGCTTATCTGGTTCTAGTGCATCATAAGGATATTCAACTATATAACATGCTGTAAAGAAATGATAGTATTACTTGTACACTAAGTACAACAATAAAGAAACTACAATTATATATCTAATAGTTAAAAATTGTGCAAAAAGAACTATTCTATTAATGTTTGTTATTTCACTAATGGTTTTTGGAATCAATCTACAATTGACAAGTAATGTTCAGTTATTTCTAAGCACTAACATTATAAATGTGAAAGGCTGCTTGTCTATCTTGTATGCTTTCATAGCTTTTCAATATTGATGGTCAAATATAAATCTTCAGAACAAATCAGTTATTTTAAAACTAAAAATGTAATATGTTGTACAAAATATTGTAAAAAATATTTTTTAAAGACAATTACAAATACATATGTTGCTAAATCATTTACACTAAGTCAAATGTACATGTTTGGATTTTGTTTTTGATTTTGGAGTTTGGATACACTAAATATAAAATAAACCTAACTTCCACAAAAATATCTTTATTGATAACAGATTTCAGTTTCATTAGATATGCATATGTATCTCACAGGATCATCGATTATCAACAATGAATTACGGTTTAATCCTAAGATTTGTGATACCTGGATAAGAGTACACAAAAGTGTTGTTTTGTTTATTAGCATTCATATGACATCACAATGCCATGAAAATGAGTCATGCGACAAACTTGAAACTACTCAAGCACGCACGTAAGATTTTTTTATTATCAAATATATATGCGCGACATAACATAATTATTAATCTGAACATAACTTAAGAAAATGTTTGGACTTCCGTAATTAAGCAGGTGATTGACCTGTATTTGCAAATTGTAAAATACCATTCGGAAACGCATCAAATACTAAAACAGGTGTACGCCGTCAACCTAAATCATTCCGTAAGTTACAGTTATCTATATACAAACAAGACTTAAGCATTAGTAGGACTGATGACGATAACTCACGCTTTTGATTCGTATTTGTCTCCATTTTATAACAATGATTGAATAAAATCACATCATCACATTTGAGAGAAAATGTTTCTGCACAATAAGAACAAATTCACTATCAACATAAAAATCTAATCAGATGAGTACGATCGCCTATCACGAAAACCAATATATTCTTCATTCACGTCAAATCACGAACCCAACACCATAGATTACCATTTACCATAGACTACTAACTAAAATAACCAACACTAATAGACCACAGACTAAAGATAGAATCAGCATTAAGTGTTGTCTAATGCGCTGTACAGGCAGTCTATGGTACAGGCCATATAGGTAAACACTAAACAATAAAATGTGTTAACTATACATAGAATTATGAATATCAAACGAGAAAGAATAGAGTAGAGGAAACATGGTTCAACTCACAATGAGCACCTAGCTGTTAAAAAACTACTATATCACTGTACCTTTATTCGAAATAGATGAAGATGAATTTATAAAACGTTTAAATATACACAATCTTAAAGGTTATAATTATTACATAATACACAACAAAGCATACCTATTTGTTATTGGTATCAAAACTTAAGTTTGTTTAGGCGCGAAGAATCAAAGGAAACATTCTCAGCTGCGAACTGTTAAGCCAAGACTAGTGTCAATATAAAATATAAATATGTGACTTGTCACTTGTCAGTACTGATTTATGTGTTCATATTTTCCTCTATTAACATCAGAGTATGAAATCTTAATTAAATCTAAATTACCCTCAGATATACTTTTAGAACCAACAATATAATTTTAACTAATCTTGCTCTGAAATATTGATTATATAATTACATTTAATAAATGTAAATTACACTAAGTCACAACTTGTTTGGTTAAAGAATGCAAGGTAAATGAAAAATTAAATTCAAATTTAAATTCGGATGCAGTATTGATCTCCAAAATATGACTCAGTATCTGAACTATTATTAAATTTCTATTTGTCTTTGTTACAGGCAACTAAGAATTTCAAGAAGAAGTCAAATAGAAAAAAATAAAAGTAGGTTTTATTTAAATAATCTATTCACAATTTATACAATCTATTTTAATATATTCTACTTTTTCAAAGAACCAACTGAATCTGGAGGAATACCCAACTCATCGTCTGACCAGGTACTTGGATCAACATATGGCCATTCACCCTGTGAATTAGTAGTAAAAAGTATACTTTTAGTAAATACAGAATTACAATTGTATCTGACTAATAGTAATAAACTACTTTTTAAGTAATGAAAAACACATCTATGTTTTAACAGGTGTTTAAAGGTCTATTATACAACCCAATATTATAGTTTTATAGACAGTGAAGTAGACAACACATTCTTCCAAGTTCTCTCTAGAAAATTAACATAATAGATATGCAAACATTCATTCCACATCTTTGATATTTTGTACCTATATTGCGTATGTTATTAGCTACTCACACCCCTGTGCTAGTTTCATTACCAAGCCTTATTATTACCAAAGGGTGCAGCATTAATATGAAGACATTGACTGGCATCCAAGGCATGATACCTTGGACACCAGTCTATATCCTTGTGGTTTCTCTGATCAGTTTTTAGTCAAACATGTCTATTTCTTGTTATAAGGATACCCAATTACTTCCAATTATTATGAAAGTTTTCATCATGATAGACTATTTAGTTTAAAATAAAGTAAAAATTTAAAAAAATTATATGAAAAAGGACTAGATTTGTTTTAAATATGTTTTCGGTCTATAAAACAGCATAGCTCCCCTCAACTTATTATATGCACATTATGAAAACTCACACTGTATAGTGTTCATATATCTCATCATAGCACAACATTCTTCTTCACTAATTTATAAGAAATGACAATGAAAAAATCACAACAAAAAGTTTACAAAAACATACATAAATATGTTCTGGTTCAGTAGCTATGTGATAAAGAATCCAAAACCAGCACAGTCCACCAAGTATTTCAGCTTGAAAAATAGTTTTTTTGCAAGGCAATGGAGGAGGAACTCTATAAGACCACACTCTGAAATAAACATTCAATTACTTTTTTAAGCAACCATAAAACGAGAAACAAACAAAATTTCTGGTATAAGACTTTAAGAAATAATTAAATCGTACGGTGCCTACAATGAAAAAAACATTTTACCAGTATATTTAAAGCAAATCACGAATTCAATGACTAAAGAAAATAATACGCACTTCAATTTAAAAAGGTAATTGCAATTGTCAGAGAAAATAATTGATATATTTTTTTATATTTGTGACATAACTACCAGAATCCACAGTATACTCACCCATGGCTGCTGTTCCTAATTTGGTTACTAGTATTGACAGCTTTTTTAAGAGATTTAAGTAAAATTGCTCTAGATAATATAGTGCGCCCTAACATTTTTCTAAACAAAATGCCAATTTAAGTGTTTAGATTCTCTTTTGCAATTTTTCTTTTGTGACATAGACAAATTACATTAAACGTCCGTCTAGATAGATAATACCATAGATTACTAACAAAAATAGATAATACCATAGATTATTGACTAAAATATAAACTATATGGTGTCAAGCATAGATTACTAAAATAGTGACGGAGTAGGTAAGTTATTGCGACTCTAGAGTTATTATACCTACTTAGAGTATGGGTGGCATTATGGCATAGGCAGGCCCATAGACTACTTACTAAATTAGCCTGTGACAATGACAATAAATAATGAGAGGAAGACGAAATTCGTATACTTCATCCTTGTCTAATCACTCATAAAAATGAGGGACAGATAGACCACACTCATTTTCTTTCTCTTTATATGTTGTAACATTTTAAAAATTTAAGGTGGCTTATAATATTCTTTCTAATTTCCATGATACTATCAATTATCAAATGTCTTCAGTGCTTCGACCTACTACTGCTATTGTTAATACAAATAAAATTATAATGCAATCCTTACATCGCATGCAATACTGTATTCAAATTCAATCATCATTCTCCTGCACTTATCCCACTGTAAGTGGGGTCGGTCGGTCGATGTATTCAAATGAGTCTTAATTCAGATTGGCCTTTACTTTTGATTAATCCTTATATTCTAAGGCTTAGGGTTTATATTTTTATAGGTTATTCTTTCAGTCAGAATAGTTGATCTACATATATATAGCCCCATTTCGTATAGAAATAAACAATAAACAAGGTTTATTATTTAAAAGATTCTCGGTAAATGGTAATATATATGTGCATGAAAAAGTATATGTTAAAGTTAAATGACGATTGCATCAAATAATAGAAATGTAATATTATTTTACTTTTTTATGGAATATCCATAATTTTGTATAGCAATAGCAGTTATCTAAAATTCAATAGCAGATAATGCTATATGAGTGTATCATATCATGATTACTAAGTGATTGGTGATTTTGTCCATCCCTAGTCAAAATGTCATATGATCTAAATATATCGACAGTATTACATACAATATAAGGATTACATTTCTGTTCATTATTATATTTTTTTATTGTTTTTATAGAATATCCATAATTTTGTACATTTTTGTTACGAACATTTCATGCGCACTGTAATAATTGCTTGAAAAAAGTACTTAACAGTCTTTTGTCAACAAATGTACAGCTACTCAAACTTTTAGTTTTGGTTCGTGCTTCTCTTAAAAATGATATTTAGTTGTTGTTAAGTCCTTAAATAAAATGAGTACAAAGAAATAAAAATAAAGTATATTATTTAATATAAATTGATGACTATACTAAACTATTTATAATACCTAAGACTTTTTCCATAATTGTAGCATTTTTTCATTCATTGTCTGATCTATTTTATATTTTTAGCTTGATCTTGACAACAGGTTTGTTGACCAGACATCCCAACATCTGATATTGCAGTGTCATTGTAAGGTATGTTTTGCAATTTCACAGTATCTTCTGTGATTTTAGCCTCTGAAAGATGAAACAACCGATCAAAGTGATGTGAATTAATAAATGTAAAGCAATGGCTTTGCTTGGTGTAAAAGAAATAGACAGCACCGGATTTAACTACATATGGAGGTTTTTTGTACCTACATTCTCCAGACATGTTCCCTAGGAGCATGATAATATTGTTTAACTTATCCAGACCATAAAAGATTATCAATAAAGCATTTGAATACCTTAATATAATAAGAGTCATGTAAGAAAATTTTGATTCCATCTCTCTTTTTTAATTTTACAACTTTAGCCTGTATCATTACACAACTTTTTTAAAACAATTAAAGTAGCTCTAATCAATAAAAATAACTTATGGCCTTTAGTATTCTATCTTAGGCTTAATGATTACTCAATTACTTTATGTCAGGTGGAATTATGAGTCCATCAATTGATGAATAAACTTAATTGTACACTTCACTTTACTATTTAAAACTAGTTTTTATACATGTTAGTTTTATTTAAGCTGAATAACTAGCATCAAACTGAAACAAATACTATGATAACATGAATATTATTTCTTGGTAGATCATATATTATCATTTTAGATTTATTCATTCTAGGTTTATAGATATATTCCACATACCAAATATGCCAGGTTTCACTTCTCTTGCTTGAATAACCTGTGTTCTTAACTCTCTTTCAACTTCTTTTGCAAATTCAATCAACTGAAAGAAGTATTTTCTTTTAACCTATCAATCATATTACAAACTTATTAACATGTTACAATAATCCTGAATATAAAAAAAAACCTTTATAAAAAGTATTTTTTTTGTAAATGCTGTGAGGTAAATAGACAAACACTGGATCATGTCAATTTCATCAACCATATGGCACATTCCAATGGCTATGATAAGCAATAAATACAAAATATATTGCATTTGGCAGAACTCTTGTATGTGGTGCCACATTACAAAGATAATTAGTGCACAGACGATCCAATCTATTTTGGAATATAGCCAGAATTAATTTTTGCTATATAAATATAGCAATTTATATTTTTGCTATAAAAATAATCAATATAAAATACAAAATTAGGTTTTAAAAGTAATAACTCTTAAAAAACATATTATGCAATTATAAAGATAGATTACAAAGTCTGAAAAAATGTGGTGTTTATAAAATAAAATGTCCTGAATGCAATGATATGTACATGTCAAACTGGTCGTGATTTTGAAACCATGTTTAAAGAACATATGGCTGCTTTCAGGAATAAAAAAACAACATAAAGTTGCTAATGACCATTGCTTCGAAATTCTGCACACCTATGACAAAAGTCCATGACTCAATATATTAGAACAACTTGAGATAATTAAACGTAACAATGGCACCCCCATTAACAATCAGTTGGTCAATCTCTAGATGTTTTTTGTATATATATTTTTTTTATAAATATTTCTAGTTCAAGTTTGTTACACATGTTTGGGGGCAAAATAAAATAAATGGTGGGTTTGAACCGATTAGTATATAACTATGCTTGTTTGGGTAATGCTCCATTTAGCAATTTTGAGGTGGAGTCTTATCTCCTTATGATGTGGGGCAAAACGATTGTTGAGTTTGTGATAGTGAACATATGTAGTGCTTTTGTATTGTGGTGGCGGTGGTGGAGGTTTATGCATTTCCTATTTACTTTAGCGTGGATTATAGCAAAATAATTTTAGTATTACTTTTGTATCATGGATCTCCGCAAAGTAACGCCTAATTCTATAAAGCATTATCTATATTTATTCAGTGCTACTTACTGATTTAATAGCTTCTTTATCGGCTACGTGTTTATTTTTATTAAATTCTTCGTTAATCTTCAACCTAGCAGCAATCAGAGCTCTCTGGTCACCATCAAATACACGCATCCGTGTTCTGTGTAATTTTTTGAAATTTTGCAATACCTGAAATCTCCTTTTATGCAATTCAAATACATATTCTACAGTTACATTTACTACACAAAAATGTATTTGTATTTCATTATTATTTTGTTTATTTTATAATTATGCAAAGAAAATGTATAAAACGTGTAATTTAACAGTACCTCCTTCTTTATTGCACTCATCACTCATTTATATCTATATTATAAATAAAAATAAAAAATACGCTACTATAATATAATTTTATTTACTGAAATTTATATTTCATAATTTCAGTTAGTACTTTAGTTTTAGTTATGTACGATAGGGATGTCAAAATATAATCGATTTTTATATTAATCGTTTATTTTATTACAAAAATAATTGGTTTTTCAAAATCGATTATTTAAACATACATCGTATTTAAAAATCGATTATACTAATTACCAACTTTTTATTCCTCTTTTTCTTATCTTTTAAGATAAGATGCATTGTTGGATGAAACCAAAATAGCCAAACAACGTTTTAAACGTATTTCGCAAACAGCGCATCTTTTATTTTTTATTCGCAGTTGCCTACTTGTCACATCCATAGCCTATGCTAAACATAGTTAAACTATAGATGTTGTGAATTGTATCCCTGACAAGACAAGAGTGATTTATATCTTTTCGATCTTGGTATATATCTTTTATACTTTTAACTCATTTAATTCAGTACGGCTTAGAGAAACAATAAGGCAACTAAGATTAAAAATATACATATCCTTTATTTTTTGAAAATATATTCTTTAATCCTACATTTCTGTATGCTCGGTAGGTATGTATATATACTCTCCATACAAAGTTAACTGGGCCTGGTGTTGACAGCTTTGGCTCTAAAAAGTACTCGATACCTACCATGAAATACTCAATGAGTAAATGAATCGGTCGCACAGTATCGAGTGCAAAAGTATTGGTATAGATAATTATAATTGTACTTGATACCTTAAAGTATTGACCTTTTCCTGGTTCTACAGATTAGGGATGTGACTTTTGTTCCTTCAAAATCAAAAAGCAAAAAAATCAATTAGATATTTAATAATCGATTTTTGTGATTTTTTAGTAACTATTTTATCATAATAATTAAAGAGAATAGAAAAAGGTAATTAACATATTTATTTTTAGTCGAGATATGTTTAAATAATCGATTATTAAAAAGCGATTGTTATGATAAAATAATCGATTATTTTTACATCCCTACATCAGATACCCGATAGTGATAGATGTCTTGTTGACTATTGTTTGTGAATGCTCGTATTCGTTTTACGTCACCCATATTATAGTGTAACTATCATCTATGTTATACGTCTCTTGAAAGTTTTCAATTGTTTGTAATATTGTATTGTTTTTCTTCCAATGTAAATAAATGCATATTTATGTTAGTGCGTTAATAAAAGTGTACACAGTATTAAAAACTATCTGTGCCTTATTGCTTATTATTTTGCAAATCCTTGTCTTAGATGTGTAACTGCAGTGCAACTAGATTATTGAGTGTGAACAAGTGAATCACAGAAAGGTATCTTTAGGCAATCGCCTGATTTGTTTCTTCCGGGTAAGTAATGGAAGAATTTAGAACAAGTTACGTTTATTAAATGGCTAAGTGGCATATATTAATGGTGTCAGTGCCAAAAATTTTATTCAATGTCAAACATTGTTTTTGTTATTAGACTAATAGTTACTAATATTTGCGCCTAATTTGCGCTGTACAGGACATTAAGAAAGATAATAATAATAATAATAATAGTTACTAATTAACAAAACAGTTGTTATATCAATTCTGATTATAAGTTAAATATATAATGTATATAGAATATAATTTAATTGTTTTGATTATAAGTGATTTGTCCATACATACATAATAAATTTATTTTATTTTACATAATTTATAAAATAAGGTGATACAGGTGTGTTCGAAAGTAAATTAAATATGGGGGTTATATTATATAATTCTGCCTATTTGGGTGATGAGCCGCTTTGTGATTTTTTCACAGAGTCTATCTCCTGACGATATGTGTTTGTGTATTATTGTGTTATCTGTAGTGGGTAGAGCATGAGTTTTAACAAATTCTATATGTACCAGGCATGAGAACACACTCTACATTTAGCATTACATATATTTTGTTATATCCCAGATAATATTTTCATTTTTTCCATGCAGGTATATTATTCTAACAAGATCCAAATTGTTATGATAAGATGATCTTTGACTTTCAGACAATAGGTAACAGTGATGCAGCAGATATTTATTATTTAAATTTATTATTTTAAAAAATATGCATCTACTTCCTTATTATGGTTGTGAGATTAAATCTTTCAGCAGAATGAATTTTTCAATAAAGTATATGTATATATATTAAAAAGCCTGTGCCATTATTCTTGTCCAATAGTGCTTAACTAGACTACCACAACTACTAACTTCAATTTTATTTCAATTTTTAGGAGTGCCATATTACTTTACTTTGCCAATGTTTTCATAAGATTTATCACCACTATCTAGAAGAAATGATTGACTTATACTTTATGACTAGTTGACAATTAGAAACTCTTGTAATTGTAGGCAAGAAAGTATTGGAATTTAACCTCAATACGACTACTCAAGGATAATATTATTTGGACTAATCCTATCAAATATCTAAATTGCTTATTTTAAATGTAAGAAACACATCATGTTTTGTTTTAATAAAAAATTTAATACAAATTAAAAATCATATTGATTGAATTAATACATTATACAAATATTTTTATGAATCAGTCAGACATGCTTTCAAATTTACAATAAAAGATTGGAATTTAGTATAGATATTATTATAATATTAGGCTGCAATTTTGGATGATAAACTCCAATGGGGCACCTATATATCTGTCCTCGCAGGAAGACTTAGTTCTGCCGCTTACGCTGTTAGAAAAATTAGACAGTTAAATTTAGCATCACAATATATATATAAAGTAATATTCTATTTGTACGGAAAAATATAAGTACGTATAAAACAAAATTTGATGTATATCATAGACATACGAGAGGTCACAAACAGCTTGTGATACCTGCATCGTGACTCAGCAGAGTTAGCAACTCATTTGTTGGTCTCGCTATTCGCTTCTATAATGAAATTCTTCAATCCATTCTAGACCAGTGTACAGAAAGATTCCAATTAAGTGTAAAAAATATGCTTATACATAAAGCATGTTACAAAATTGAAGATTATTTGAATGATAAGAAAGCCTGGATTTGAAAATCCTTTCAGCTTCATACAGGTTTAATAATGTATAATTGAAAATATTTAATACATTGACCACCAAGTTTCTTGCTGGTTCTTCTCGGTAAGAGCAACATTCCGAACCAGTTATAGCTTCATTGATCATATTGATGCTTGATGATTCAAAAGTGCCTGAAATGGTTTATTTGAATAAAGATTATTTTGATTTGATTTTGATTTGAGGTATATTAGTATAAAAGGTTATTAATAAAATTATAATTTTACAGTTATCAGTATATTACATTATGATGCAGCATAAATACATTTTTTAATCCACACCTACAAGCTATTTTTTGTTTTATAGGTATGTAATTACTGAAACATTTATAAGAAATTAATACAATATATATGCCAGCATCAGAAATAGACAAATATATTTTTTGGTTACTAAGTTGTTCAATGGAGCAAGTTGCAACTACTATCATATCTTCAGAATATTTATTTTCAGAAGAAACAGAATTTTGTTTATTTTAAAATTTTCTTAAAAGACGATTTAATTGTACGAACAACATTATTTTATTGATCATAGGTCACATTACTCACACAGTTGCTGACAAGTCTTAGTAATTATTATTATATGTAGTAATTAGTGACTGTGATAACAATTTAAAACAGACAACAGTTATTGAAAATTGTGAGTGACATTGCATGTAATCGTCATATGGCTGGCAGATTTCAAGGAATTTACGATTCTGATCTTGTCAAATACCCCACACTGAGATAAATTTAAAAATAGATTTGGGGATCTAATACTCTACTAGTTTGGTCACATAATTTAGTATACTAATATAATTTGGTTGCCATAAAATTATATCTACTGTATGTTATTATATAACTAGAAAAGCCATGGCAGTTAGAGTGTTTTCTTTAAAATGTTACATGCTTTAGTACCATACTAACATGCTTTCATAGAATTGACACTTTAAAAGCACCTGTTAACAAGTTTACTTCAATATTTTTAAATGATGAATAGAAGCAAGTGTTACTTTACGGAATTCCATATAGTTATAGTTTAAATTTTATACATAAAAATATAAAGAATTATAAAACAATATGTGTATAATAGACAAAGTAGGAACCGATATAAGCTTGCGGCTCCTGCTTTGCGCCTAGCAAAAGTACGTAAATCGTTTATGATATGAGTTTGGGTAAAAGATCCTATAATAAAATTCCGTAATCAATTTTGGCGTTGCCATTAAAGCAGTTTAAAAACACTGTTAAAAAGAGGCTGATACAGAAAGCCTACTATACTGTTGAGGATTACTTAGATGATAAGGATGTGTGGATATAGTTACACTTCTACCCTGTACAAGACAGTAATGACTAAATGTAACTAGTTATAAGATTTATATTTTAAAAAGAGAAACCGCCGAGTTTCTTGCTGGCTCTTCTCGGTAGGAACGGCTTTCCGAACCAGCAGTAAAGTTGACTATTCAAAAGCAATTGTTTACAAGTTTACTTGAATAAAGAATGTTTTGAATTTTATTTATATATATATATATATATATATATATATATATATATATATATATTTATCCTGCAAACAATTTGGCGTCTTATTAACACGTTATTGCATTTAATCTGGCGTCCCCGCACTTTTGACGTCCGAATACCGGACGCCACTTTTTTCAACGTGTGCACTAGCATCCTATAAGTTCTACTAAGCTATAGAACAAATATCGGTAGAAGCCAAAAAGTTGGCTTAGTGGTTGAAATTGTATAATTAATAATTCCGGGTGAATTCGTAGCAGAGGTGCGGCGCTGTTGTAGCGTGTATATTTACTGTCGTATACCACTGTCATGTTTTGACTAAGAAACCGCGTATGTCGCGTCCGCGAATTGCGACGATGCCAGCTCGTCCGATTTGTTTTTTTCTTACTATTTTAAGTAATTTTTGAATTAGAAGACGGAAATTAGATGTAAAATACAAGTTTATACTTACACTTCAGCATAAAAAAATCTGAAACATGCATTTGACAGTAGGTAGATAAAATAAATTTAAATACTTTAATTGATTCTATTTTACTATAATTAAATATATTTTATCCATCCATATTAAAAGTATAAATTCGATAGTCTGTCCGTTAGTCTGTCTGTTACAACTTCATGGCTAATGCGCTTGTCTCTAATGATAAAATAGAGCCTTATATACACTGCGAATAAAATAAAAATGTTATGCCAAACAAATGGCATAAAAACCCGTTTTTCTTACGGGAACGTGAAAAAACACATATTATATTACAAGCACTATAAGTGAACTAACTACCTTGCTATAATCCGCACGGGTTAAGCGAATGCATGCAAAGCTAATGTGTATGAAGAAGGCAAAATTTACGCACTTTTTATACATTTATACATGCAGGACAAGCCACCACACGTACCCCAAGGCGCATCCACCAGCAACAATGCACACAAGCAGCACACACAACCACCACCACAATCTCGACGATCGTTTCGCTCCGAAACCGAAGCATCATCGGGAGGATAGGCTCCACGACAAAAATCGTAATGCATTACGATTTTCTCGTGGAGCCTATAGCTTTGCATGCATTCGCTTAACCCGTACGGATTATAGCAAGGTAGTTAGTTCTGTTATAGTGCTTATAATATGGAATTCCGCAAAGTAACGCCTGCTTCTCTAAATCATTTAACAAATTATATTATATTATATATCATCGGGGGTAAATGAACGCTTAGATTGGCGCGAATGAAGTCGAGAGTACTACTAGAATTTATATATTTATCATATAGTTATCGAAATATATAGTTCATGTAACATGTCTAGCTTTATTGTTATCTCTGAATATAATTATAGTAAAATCGAAAGTATGCTGAGTCGGTCTGAACATTTATCCCTCGCCACGTCTGTGTGTATGACTTTCTGTTCGCGATCAACTCAAAAAGTATTGAAGTTATCGTAAGTTCTACGACTATCACGCTCTCGAACAAGCCCGTATTGCGTAAAGGCATCGTAACATCATATAACACCACGGATCACTCGGACGCTTGTAGATTACGAGGAGGCCATTGTTTCGCTCGAGACCTTGATTGTGTTTAGGTCACTCCAGAGATACTCATTCGATTCTAGGTACGCTCAATTGTTGAAGTGTTTGTATAAAAATGCTATCCGTCCATGTCCAAGACAGAACTGAATAAATGTATTTTTTTGTTTATTTACAAGGCACTGAGTTTTGTCATAGTGGTATAACTATGGGCGTGAAGTTACATAAGGCTGATGAATAAATCCTATCATGACAGCATAGTAAATATGAAAGATTCAGCCCTGCGATCACCAACCCACTATTAATATTTCAGTTTAACTATCAGCATTTTCCACTATCAGCATTTTTTGATTTCAGTCGTCCATATATTCATATTGGGCTTCTTTTTTTCAACTTTACGTGTAATATTGCTATATAAGTTTTTTTTGTTGATATTAACCTAATAAAGTTTAGTACTGATTGCAACATCACAACTACTTTATTTTATTGTACTGAGATTCTCAGGAAAAGAAAGAGATAGAAACTAAATTTTAGGCCGGCAACGTCGCATTCACACACACAGACTCACAGGACGCACAAATATCGGCGTAGTAGATAATTGTGAGAAGTATATTCAGGAAGCTAAAAGTTCATTACTTTGAAATGGGGTTCAGATATTCTTGGGCAGGATTACAAGAAGAATATTGCGATAAATAAAATTATAAGAAAACAAAATATCTCACGAAGGTTAACATTTAAAAACTAAGCAATATATGCAAAAACATTATAAAATAAGTTAGTACCACTGGGAGACGCCATAATGATGCACAACGTGCATGACGCCAAATGGGTTACGGGATGTATATATATATATATATATATATATATATATATATATATATATATATATATATATATATATACTAACAATGCCCCGCGGTTTCACCCGCGTACATAACGATCTCGTGGTAGTGGCAAGTCTACTAAGTCAGACTAAAGATTTATTGATGTAAATTAAAAGTTTGGCCCCGAGACTTATTAATGGTTAAGGCAGAGGAAGTTTTAACTGGAAATTGAATTCTTTTAGAAGGTATAGCTTTATCCATTGGTATCATTGGTATAAGAGCTAACTCACCAGTTGCCCTATTATAATGGTGGCTACAATGAATTTGTTATGGCATTATTTTCTTTAGATTTTCATTTTTAAATTCGTTAAATCTTTTGATTGAAATGTCAGATTTTAATAATTAAAAAAGTATTTTCCAGGTATTGAAATAGTTTTTAATAAAATATCCTTTGAATGGATAAGGATTAATACAGAGATATGAATAAAATAGTTTGATTATTTCCGGCACTGTTATCAACTTTTATAATGTCAAATGGCAAAATGCATAACTATCATAGTTAGACATATGATATCGCGGACTTTTTTGTGAATATTGATACGTTCTGTACTAGTGTAGAACAATTTTTAGTTCTACCATCAATAGTTTCCCCAGGACACGATGAAAGATTTTTACGACTAAATCATCACACCTTATTTATTTCCCCAGGCAGTGTGACTTTATTTGTAGCCAGTGCACTCCTAGGTAATAAAGTAGTAATAGTAGGTTTAACTTCCCTATGTTTTATCCATTGTAATAAAAAGACTTAAAATCAAATCATAATATTAGATTGTATGTGGTCTTTATCTGACCTTACCATCTTTATCAAAACACTTTTTTCTTATCGCTTGTAACTCATTTTTGATATTGGGGAATTTCTTTTTCAGATGTGTAGAAGTGAATAAACATGAAATGAAATTGGTCTGATTCTATTGTCATTTGAATTTTGAACTAAAGTTGCTCCTCTTAATCTCTTAATTTAGTCAACAGTTGTATGGTTTAAAAGTTAATTTGAATTTTATACTAATTCTCTAATTTAATCAACGGTTGTATGGTTTTTTTTAATATTTAACACTGTAATCTTCATTAAGATTAAAATAAATGTAAAATAAATGTAACTGAACGAATCTTTTTATGTTAATCGAAATTGTGTTATCATTTATTGCATCCGGGACGGCGGGGCATTTGGCGTGTCAGCGTTTTTTGTAATATTCTCCGCACGTACAATTAATTGTATATTATTTTAGATAAGTTATTACAGATTTTAACACGTTTATTCATGTATTATAAAAATGCATATTAATTTTTTATCGTATCTTTAAAACTTTCGTTTTGATAGATAGAATTGGGTACGATGACCAAAGTTTTTATAAGAGATCACTGCAGTTTTAATTTTCTAGTATAATGTGCATAGTTTGACAAAATATGAGTATCAGTCTGTAGTAGTGAAATGGTAAACAATTATACGTATACCCCAGGGGCTCGCAGAGTCTAATTTGTGGTAAGTGTAAATTATATGGGTAATCGCGGAAATATAACAATTAATTTATTTAAACATTGTGACGATGTATTATGTCTATAATATGTAGTTTAATATGAACCTCATAACTTATATCTAAGCTAAGATTGATAATAGATATACCTTATGATATCATTACATAAATTAAATTACATAAAAAGGCGAAAACTTTTTGCAGTAGTTATTAATGCTCTTCCTCAATATGATTTAACAAAGTGATGGGTTGAAGTTAAGTTAATTAATAAAAATGATTATATATATCTCATACAATTCTTTAGGTTGGTGGTGTAAAATTTAACCAAACTTAAATGCATAGCACCTACAATAATATTATAGTATGCAAATCGACCACATGTTTTATTGTTCAGTCAACGTCCATACTTGCACGCAGTGACCTATTTCACTTATAACGGTTGTATGATTGTTTAGGTTTATGCCATCGCTGAATGTTTTCACAACACATCATAATAATTGCACGCTTCTCGCATTTATGTTCCGTATGATACGATTAAAACGTTAACAACGTTACCTGTTGGTTTATGTGCTTGCTTTTCATCTGAAAGTGAATATAATTGATCGAATCTTTAAATATTTTCTGGGTCAGGCTTTCTCGTACAACGTACAAACTTTGGGGCTAATGGAAAAGTTTCAGGGGGGGTCTAAGCGATCCATGACCACAAATTTATATAAGCAGGTCCCGGCTAGAAAAAATTAGGTAATCAGTGGGGGTTTGAACTTTATTTTTCTTAATATTAGTTTCCAAGTTTATGAATAGAAACTGGCTATACTCACGTCTTATTATATCGGACTAGGCCGCCGCGACAGCGTTATCGCGGCGGGAACTGTTCCCGCTTGTTGCGTTCACGCTATGTACCTACAAACCTCATCAATAAGTCCCCTACATGGACTCGAAACTAGTCGGGCTAACTCGTATAGAATAACACGTGAGTACAACCGGTTTCTATAAATAAACTATGAATACTACTCATTATACTTTAAATTTAAAAATTCGCTTCCCAATTGAGTAAATGAACTAAAATAAAAGTTATACTACACTAAACTATAAACTTAAAAGATGCCTTATTATTCTTAATAGCGTTTTACATACTAGTTACACTCGCCTAGTTTAGCACTAGTTAATTGGCGACCTTAATTTGTAAATCCGTTTCTTTATACTGTGACGTACAGAATTTGTATGACAGCAAATTAGTGTTTTAATGTTCTCTCATACCTAAACGAATTATCTTCCATTTAATTTATTAGGTAAAAATAAAAACTAAAAGAACAATTATGTTCTAACTATATATTTTTCGTAATTAGGTGATGAAACAAAATTTAGTCCTGTATGAAATAAAAGAATGCGAATTCTGCTTATTTCAATCATTGCTGATTCTTAACAGTTTGAAATTAGTCAACAATTACCAATTAAGTATGTGCTAAGATTTATGCGTTAAACAATATTTTTTTTATAAATCTATAAAGTTAATACTAGTTACTAATAATACTAGATGTCCGGGCACGCGTTGCTGTGGCTCACTCTAGATTCTGATTTCCCTCAAAACAGAACTTAACTGTTACAAAATGCTCCGTCCGCTACCCAACTTTACAGGATCATCCGCTAGGTTTAAAGATTGTCTGAAAATTTTATTAAAATCGGTCCAGCCGTTTCGGAGTCTGTAAAACACAAAAATACAAATATTTACTCGTAGTACTCGTACAAATATATAATTCTACCTAATTTCATCAATATTATTTAACCGGATTAACCTTGGAAGGGAACAGACAGACATAAACATTTGTAATATTATAAATTTTTTTTAATAGACTCAGACCCGTATAAATATATCGCACGCTACTTATAAAAGTGTTTACTTAAATTCAAAAAAAATGTTCTGTGGAAAATTACAATAAAGCGTAGCTTAGCGCCTACAAAACACCTGAGTGTTAAAGAGGCTTATTTCATAGATGAGCTAGAAAACACTAGTTTTTTTTAATAGTTAGTTTTCATAGAAATAAGAATTACAATGTATCTAATTCTATTTAGCGTAATTTTAAATTCAGTCAATTTAATATTAAGCGTTCGGAAACGGGAATAGTTAAATTGCGTTTCAGTTATACATATGTATATAATTTTTGTTTTATAGAAACAATTGAAACGTGTCCATAGCAAATCACTCCTCTAGCGATAAGGCATTCTTTTAAAGTAATTCTGGTAGTATAATTAGTTACAAGCATCAAGTGTGGCGGCTATTTATACAGAATAAGATTGGTTATTTACAATCTGGTCCATGGTATCACTTTGCATCACTGTTCAACAAACATGAAATTTTTTAAAGTAATCCAACTGGCATACAAATTTTATGACAATTTGCTCGTAATGTAATAACCAACAAGTCCACGCGAGCCTTTAATTTGTTATACGTGTATTAGGAATAAAACTGTAGAGTTAATCTATACTAATATTATAAAGAGTAAAGATTTGTATGTTTGTTTGTATGTATGTTTGTTACGTTTTCACGCAAAACCTACTGGACCGATTTCAAAAATTCTTTCACCATTGGAAAGCTGCTTTTTTACTGAGCAACATAGGCTACATGTCATTTTAAAAAAAATAGGGATCCCTAATAAAATTGTGGTAAAAATTTAGTCGTAAACATCTATCATCGCGTGCGCTGCGGAAACTATTGATGATAGAACAAAAAAATGTTCTACAGTATTATAGAACGTATCAATATCAACAAAAAAGTCCGCGATACCATATGTCTAACTATTATAGTTATACCAATATAACTACTTTTTTACATTGTAAAAGTTGGTAAGTGCCGACAATAATCAAACCATTTTATTCATATCTCTGTATTAATCCTTATCCCATTAAATGATATCTTATGAGTAACTGTTTCAATACCTGTAAAATACTTTTTAAATTATTAAAATCCGACATCCCAATCAAAAGATTTTACGAATTTAAGAATGTAAATCGAAATCAAATAATGCCATAACAAACCTAACCTACCGTTATAGCAGGGCCTGCACTTGGTGAGTTAAGTCTTATTCCAAGAATACTAATGATACCCATTATTTATAATTAAATAATCTACAAAATAAATCTATAGTCCGATTTCGTAGACTTTCCACTACCACGAGATCTGTATGGACGCGGGTGAAACCGCGGGGCTTTGCTAGTCATACATATAAAATTCTCGTGCCACAGTGTCAGTTACGAGTACCATACTCCTCCGAAACAGCTTGACCGATTTTTATGAAATTTTATATGCATATTCAGTAGGTCTGAGAATTGGCGACTATCTGTTTTTCCTACCCATAAGTGATAAGGGTTTTTCACCTCTAACATTTTTATTTCATTTTTGGACTTTTTACACTTGAATTTCCCAAAAACAACTTATATGGCGCAACAACGTTTGCCTGGTCAGCTGGTTACACTATAAATATTCATAGTAATAGTACAAATGTGTAAGTCTGTCTTTGTCTTTTACGCTTTAACGAATAATCCCCTGAACGGATATTGATGAAATTTGGTACAATTAAAGCTTATACGCTAGGGTAAAATATAGGGTAACAAAAAAATCTGTCTTTCTTTCGGGAATAGGAAACAAATCATTGAATCATTGAAGCTGCTTAAACGTTGTTGTAGGTGCTTATGTCGGTCGTACCGCTAATCAGGTCATAATTGAAAATAATTTTAACCAACGCCAAACCGAAACGAGTTCACTTCAAATACTTTCTCTTTTGCTTTAGTAATGCCTATTGGTGCTTATTTATTAGTGGTATGTATAGTTTTTATTTTGGTGCTATTAATAAATTATTGATAATCGTATCTAATACTTTTTTTATTTTCAATATTTGACTTACAACTAGAAATCGACTTTCTTTTAAAGCCCGATCATATCCTTCTATGGAATATAAGGCGTCACAAATATATTCTTATTATTCTGACGCCAAACCACGATCGCCAATAAAAAATAGTACGCAATGTTGTCTTCATCAACAAAGACAAGTTTCCGGTTTTTTTTAAAATCGTTCGGCCGTGGATTCTCTTCCCACTACTTAGTATAATTAGATTAGAGTTAAACACTTTAATCCTAAATTATACGTTGCTTTAAAATTGTGTTTTGGCATAGTAGGAGACATTTTAAAACGACTTTTTTCGACGGTATTTATAACGTAACGGTATAACGCCATTATGTACTCACCGCATGGAATCTTCTACAAGGCTTGTGCATTCCATGAGGAGCGAGATAGTAATGTGTACTATACAAAGAAAAATTCTTTGAACATAATTGTTATTCCAGAAAAGATATTTTGAGGAATGTAAAGTTATGCTTGGGGGCAGTGATTGTACCACGGAGTCCTCAAATTGTATTAATTTAATGGTACAAACCGCGTACAAGTCTCTAAGTACTTCACGAGTCCAATCTGGTTTCCGATAAGAGCGCATGTTTTGCAGTTTAAAAATAAAGCTGGAAACCGCTATTCGCAATCAGTACATTATAGACGTAGATATTTTTAGATCCCACCTACTCATCAAGCTTTGAACTGGATATATATTACCTTTATATTTATCTTATAAGTCAATATCTCGTCATAAATTTCTAAATGTATATTTTATATGCTTTAGAAGTTACTTTATATTTGTCTCCATGAAGTATATTCCGTCTCTTCCAGAAATGTATGGTTATCCACACTAATATTATAAATGTGAAAATGACTGTAATTTTCAAGGCTTTACATTAAAACTGATAAACCGATTTTTATTTGAGTTTTGTAAAAGGATATTAAAACTGATAAAACAATTTTTATTTGAGTTTTGATTTAGAGATAGACTGAACCATGGGAAGTACAGTCTACTAAAAATTATACAAATACTGTAAGAATTATTATCCATATAAATATTATTAAAGCAAAAGTTACTGTCTTGAGTTGGTTACCTTTTCCCTCCTGAACCATTAAACCTTATATTGATAATTATTGATACTGAGATACTTGGATAAGGAAGCACAAGGGGTGCCCAAAATAAATTATGGCTAATGAAAATGCTAGGACCAATTTAGTACCAGTTAGTTATTAATTTAAAAAACATTAATATTCTCATAATGATGTGTAAGAAGAGTTTGTTTGTGGAACTAATGCCACCTACTTTTTATATCAATTTTAATTAATATCACATCATAGATTACTTCGACTTTAGTGTTAACAAGTCAAAAAGCTTTTAGCAGAATTTTATATCCCAACTGATAACTGTCGAGGAGTTCCTTTGTCTGGAGCCAATCCTGACAGCACCATCACGTCATGCTTATCATAAACAACTTCAACTTTAGCTCAATCGGACCCCGGGAAGTGGGTAAATTTTAACTTCCAAATTCAACCTTTACCCGGTTAGTTAAATAAAAGTTTTTCAAAAGACCCTCAAATATATAATATATCGTTTTATCCGAAGGAAACATGTTTTTTAAAGTCTTATATGTAATTTAAGTTATAAGTTTCAATTGTAGGTAATTTTATCTATATTGCTTCAGCTGTTTAGCTACGAAAGCGTTATAGATAGACAGAAACATAGACGAGCATACAGACATAATTTAACCTTTATAATATTAGCATGTAAATTAATTTTCTAAATGTAAAACTTTACTTTAATTATATGTTGTAATTATATGTTATTGTAAATTAATTTTCTAAACGTAAAACTTTACTTAAAACTTTGTAACTCCGAAGTATGAACTCGAATAGATAAAAGTAAATAATGCGTCAATAAAAGCGTCAATGAGTGAATGACTAATTGATATAAAGTCGTAATGAGGACAATAACTGTCTTTCTAAGTTTTATGTGAATCTTATATTACCAATATCATTCAATTATAATGAATATATTATTATTTAACCATATTTTATAATGGAATGGAAAAAGATGAGACGTCCATGATTAAAAAGGTATGGACATATTATAAAGATGGATGAAAATCTTGTGACCAAACGAGTGTTAGATACGAATAAGGATGGATGACTAGAGGGAGGCCTAAAAAGAGAGAGAGAAGGGTTGGATTGTGTGAAGTATGAAATGTATATAAAATAAATAGCGACAGAGTAATAGAAAAGAATGGAAGAGAAAAACATGTTGTGCTGACCCCACTTAGAGTGGGATAAGGCTAGGACAATGATGATTGTTATAATGGAAATATGAATATCAAAATCCTTCTTCTTTTATATTAAAATTGCATTAAATGTGTAATAGAATAATGTATTAATAATGTTATAATAATGTAGTAATAATTCTAATAATGTATTAGAAGGTGGAATCTCACAAGGTAAATTTAACCTACTTCGCGGTCCCCAATTAAGGTGGACTTTTACCTACTGGTCAAGTCTCGATGACAATGCATGGTTAGGATAAGCATGATTTGATGCTGCTGCTAGGATTGGCTCCAGACGAGGGAACTACTCGGGGTTTTACAGTAGAGTCATGAAATTTGTAAAAAGCTTTTTTTAAAATTAATTTGTTTAAAATTTAGGCTTTATAAATGTTAGAGAAACCAAAGTTAATTGTAACCAAGTAATTGTAATAGATACGACGATAGATTCGACCTTCAATCATGCGAAACGATACTCATTCAGTTTTAAGTGAAATAACCGCAATAATAATTATATCATACTATCTGAATACTAATAATTTTATGTATGATTTTTAAGTACTGTATCGTTTTTTGTATCTTTATAGAAAGACCTTTTTATTATTTGTCAAAATTAAAGACTTAGAAGTGCCTCGTTTGTAGGTTAAGTGTGCTCTATCTTCCTTTTTTTTTTGGAGTTTTAGATTAATTAGTTCAAATTCAAAATATTCTTTATTCAAGTAAACTTGTAAATAATTGCTTTCGAATCGTCATCTGCTGGTTTGGAAAGCTGTTCCCTACCGAGAAGCTCGGCGGTTGCTCTCTTCATAATATAATTCTTATTGATAGTTACATTTAGATATTACTTTCTTGTATAGAATCTTATACCTAAACCCACATACGACTTAGTAGTTTTGCAGGGCGCAAAGCAAGAGCCGCAAGCTTATGTCGATTTCTACTTTGCCTATTATATACATCGCCAATCTTTTTATATTTATGTACCTATATTCTTACGCACAAAAATTGTATTTTGTAATAATGATAAAATGTGTAGTGAATTTGTTATAGAATTAGGCGTTACTTTGCAGAGATTCATGTAGTGAAAATGTATTTTTTTTAAGTTTTAACTGTTTCAGTGTGACATACATTGACCTTAAGATTTTCATCTTAACGTAAGAAAAATTATATAGTCATCCACAGTGTTACATATATACACATAAATAATATAATTTTAGTACCTACTTTGTCTTAAATCCGTATCGATATTTGTCATTCGAATGTAATTGTTGATAATGCTAGTGAACTTGGCCATATATACATATCTTATCATATAATCGTCATCTACATAATATATTATCATGATTGTGTAGTGCTTAGTAAAGTAGCAACCTGTTATTATCTCAATGCTGGGCATAGGTCTCATCTCTGCTTTTTGGACATAAGGGTTTGAGGTTTAACCGAACAAGCTGTTCCAATGCGGATTGATAGGTTACACATAGCCTCATAATTCTTTAGAGATATGCACCTGCATATCCTGAGAAAACCTTTTCTCACGATATTTTTTTACCTAAATCTATATACTTCACTATTAATATATCTATTAAGCATATGAGTTTTAACAGAAAAACCCATCGATGCTTGCCCGGATTTGAAGAAATGATCCCCCCATAATAGATCTTTATTTGTTTTAGGCAAAACTATTCACCAGTGAACACAATAAGAAAGGCTCAATAAATGCTGAAATTCTATTGTATTTTAACGAGTGTAAACAATACGTTTGTTATGGAGTCACAATTAAGAAGAGTTTAAACAAGTAAAACATGTGGAAGATAGGCGTGTTGTTGGCCCTTGCTGTCTCTGTCGGAGCTTTGCTCGAGGGACCAAATGTATGCACCAGACAAGAGTCGTAAGTATATTTTACATGTATCAGTAGTAGTATATAGTGACAAAGAAGGTTACTGTATTCATTTATAAGCTTCATTTTATTCAGTAAGCGAGATCATTTAAGGCATTATTTTGATTGATAAATTGTATCTGTTACTTCATTGTCGACGAATTAAGTATTGAAAAACCTTCCATTATGTACTATGTGTTGCTTTCTTTATCCTACATGTAAATGTGCCCAAATGTAACAAATTTCATCTATTTTGCTTTAGGGGATTGGCTGTGAAAACGTATGGATATAAGGATAGAAATTCGTATTTATAATAAAATATAATTTTATGGATGATTTTAGGCGACGGTAACTTAATTTATAGAAGTATTCGTTACTTTGCTATGGGTCCGTAATACTCTATAGCAAACTCCTGATGCTTCGGTTACGGATGAAACTATTTTTGAGATTGTGGTGGTGAATGTGTGCAATGTTATTAGTGAAGAAATTACTTTATAGAGCATGCGGTTTAAGAATCCTACATGCAAATTGTATTTACACGGACGGTGAACTCTACTTCTAGCAAAATAAAATTATCATTAATAATAATAATAATAATAATAATAATCTTTATTAAACAAAAAATGCATACAAAATAAAATTAATTGAAATATATATGAACTTATAACTAAAGTAGGTATTTACAGAACAGATTTATCAGTTTTAAAAGTGTTACATTTTTTGTGAAGCATTTTCCTAATTTTGAATTCCAGTGAAACCCACACTAGGAGACCTGTGTCGTGGGTTCCGTGTGACTGAGTTGAACAGTTTGCTTTCATCAGACATTTAAAATGATTATTACTTTACTTTACTTCTGATGTTAATTTGTCTATCGCATTAGCCAAGGTTCTTGTACTGCTTAGTTATAAAATAAATAAAACTGTTTATTACGGATGCATGTGTAATATGTACGAGTATCATCGTACTTTGAACCCGTAAATGCGAAGGGAAATTGTATTTATTAGCTGCATTCGCTTTTTTGTCTGAGTTCTTTATCGCATTTATGTTTTTATATTTACTTCGTCATTTATATACTCCACTTTATATTCAAATTCAATTCAAATTCAAAATATTCTTTATTCAAGTAAACTTGTAAACAAGTGCTTTTGAATCGTCAATATCTACTGCTGGTCCTGCTGTTCCTACCGAGAAGAACCAGCAAGAAACTCGGCGGGTGCTCTTTTCAAACAATAATTCTTATCACTAGTTACATATAGTTATTAATGTCTTGTACAGGGTTGAAGAGAAGTTATATCCACGCATTCTGATCGTCTAGGTAATCTTCAATAGTATAATAGGGTTTCTGAATTAGCCTTTTTTTAATAGTATTTTTATAGTGGCTTATATTACCTTACCAAACTTTCCTATGCTAATTTCATTCCAAGAAAATATATCAGGTCTGCCGTTGTGCACGCATTTCTAAAAAACTATCCGATTGATTTCAATCAGTTCTACTAAGTTTTATATCTTTGACGCCCGATCCTTATAAAAATATATTGTATATATCTTTATTTATAAAATAAAAAAATAATTTTTATTTCCCTTGGTCATCGTATCGCGCGTCAATTGATGGAACTGATGGTTGGAATTCATCTTACTCTTAAAATAATGGTCTGTTACTATCCCATAGCTGGGCAAAAGCATCCTCTCTCCGTATTTCGCGAGAAGGGTTATAGCTAAAACTTATCATGTTGCTCCAACGGGGATTGGGAGGTTATACATTTCCCCAGAATTCTCTAGGAATATGCAGGTTTCCTCACAATTGTAACTACCAATTAGACATAAGTTTTAACAAAAAAATTATTGTTGCCTGACCGGGGTTTGATCTTATGATCCTCTCTAAAGAGTTGCACGGTACAACAGCTATAACAGTTTCTCTTAAATGCCTATTGACTAACTTAAGTACCTCTTCAAACCCGGCTAGTTTAATATAAAGTTTAACAACGTTTTTTTGACAGGCACTAAACATTCAGCGATGTAAGTGTGATGTTTAAATAAAGGGAAGTCGCAAAATTCATACTGTGGTAAATAAATATTGAAGCCTTACTCTGTATTAGCGAATAATAGCGATTAGCCTTTTTGCGACTTTCTGTTAATTTAAAAGAAGTTATTAGGCGGTCGTAATCCTGTGGCCTCTCGTTATTACGCAAACCTTAAAAGTGCTTACATGAATATTTAGTAATTAATATGTAAAAAGACGGTAACATCGATCTATAACTATATTCCTCATTAAAATTATGCAAGCGAAAATGTAATGTAATTTATTTGTCTGTTTATTTTTCGTTACTTTTTATATCCGAACGGATCTGATTTTTGGTATTGTGATACCTATTTGAAGGACTTGAGAAATTTTAGGCAATTTTTATTTCGGCACTACAGTAAAGGTTAATAAATGTCAGGAGCTAGTACAAATATTCTTATGTACGTATTGAAAATATTAAAGTTATAACAATATTCGATTTTGTAAATTAACTACAAATCATTTTGCAAGTTCAAATCATATTCGTGTCATTTAATTTTAAATCTCTAAAAGCATTTGTGTTTTTTAGTTGTCTGTCTTTCACGTCCGAATGAAGTAATTGATCGAAATATTGGCATGGGAATATTTAAATGACTGGAAAGTAGCATAGACTACTTTTGTCTCAGAAATCTCAGAAGACTTTGCAGCAGAATTTAATAAAACTGAGGACTGTGAACTCTTTATCTCGTGTATTTAGATGACTTATTATTGAAAGTGGCCGTCGTGTAAATATACTTCTGAATAAACAGAGATTTAATACCAAGAACTTGCTTAGCTGAGGACGATATCCCAGTATTGACTGAATGTCATTTACTCATAATGAACTATGTTAGTAGTTGTAAGATATAAAATTAAGACATGGGTTCTTGCAAATTTGACAATCTTGTGATCTGAAATATTTCATATCTGAAAATAATGATATAGAAATATAATCAGGCTTAATGCGTTATGAAAGTGGACAAATTAAAATTAACGTCCAGGGAAATCTTTATAGTTAATCAACAAACAACAAAATTACGCAAAACAAAATAGCAAACAAATTACCGCTGAAACTACGAATAGTTTTAATTTAGAGAATATATTGTTATTTTCATTTATCCTTCAGTTTGTTTAGTCTTTTCATAAAGTTCTTTGTAATAACAGGAAATTTAAAATTATGAAAAACAAACCGCGTATTATCATCACATCTTCATGTACTGAAACAACAGCGTTATCGTTCATTATTGGAGTTACACGTATAAATATATGACTTTGGGTCTCTACGTATAGAAGTAAAAGTAAATTAACAGCCTACTACTATCCAATTGCTGGGCATAGACCTCCTCTGTCCTTATTTCGAGAGAAGGGTTTGAGCTGAGACCCACCACGGTGTTGCAGGGCGGATTGGCAGGTTACACATATCCCAGGAATTCTCCAGAGATATGCAGGTTTTCTCACGAAGTTCCCTTTACCGAAAAGCGTGTGATAAATTACAAATATCAATTAGGCACATTAGTTTAAAATTACACATTTAACACACTCATAACATTAAAAAACTCAATGGTGCCAGCCTGGGGATTGAATCCATCAACCCCCTCGCAAGTGGCACACATCACCGTTTGGCTATCTCAGCTATTATATACGAGTATATATCACGTATATAAAGAATTTATTTACGTATTTTTAATTAGTAACGTATTTCCCCACTGGTACGCCGCAATTAAGGCATTATTCTTGATTTTCAATACAACAATAAACCCCTATAAGCTCTGAGTCATATTCCAAAACTTATTCTTTACACAAAAACTTTAGATATGGGATTATATTTGATTTAACAAAAGATTAAACGTTATTTATTATTCTAGGCCATAGCCTAGGAGAAATTTATAAACATGTACTTATTTTAAACGATTTTGCAATCGAAGATTTCTTAAATGATAAAAATCTTAGAATGTCTTTTTATCCCTGTGAAAAATTGTTACAATATTATTAGAAATAGAAAGGTTAACTTTGCTGTCGCAAAGTCATAATAGCTCATTTAGGATCGAGCAGTGTCGAAGGGAAAATACAGGATCGAGTCCAGATATTACCGGCCCTCGGTCAGTTCTTCTTTTTTTCAAGTTGCATCTTATTTATATCTTTAAGAAAAATACCCAGCTATTATCCATATATAACCATAGGTCAACTAGATATTAAAAATGAAATAAATAGATACTGCAGAGGTCCGCATTATGCAGATAAAGTACAGGCATTTTTCTGTTATCTTATTCTCAGAATGGCATGTTATACGTACGCATTGTTTGAACTACAGCAATAAAGACAGCCATATAGGTTAACTATATAGCTATGTTTGATATATCTGATGTCATCGTACATTAATCTGCTCATAATATTTAAGCTACTAGAAATCCTATACGTGCGATACACGCATATCATATTAAAGTGTAATTAGGACGTGTAAACATTAATATCTTATTTAATATTTATTAGAATTTTATACAGTAGCAATTGATTGGTTTTTAATAATAACACTTTTGCACTGTTTAACGGCAGTATATTTTCTTAAAATGAAACGTTTGGATATCTGCAACATTCGGTTGACATGACAAGGGAATGATTATTGACACAATTTTAATGCGATATAAATTAAAATATCCTTAAATTTTTATTTTCGTTATATGGATAAATCATGAATATATAGAAAACATCAACATTGTTGGAACATCACAAATCATTCGGTAGAAATTTTATTTCCGAAATTGGCGTACTGAAAAAATTATAGATTTGGTGTCCAATACTGTAATGTATTACTAATTTACATTCACAATAACTAATTATAGTAATTGTTGTAATTTAATATGATCCTTACATATTCAATAAATTATTACCTAAACTGGAAGCCCTAATTTACGCTTTCTTCAGTTAAATTGATGATAATGGTTTCAGTTACACAACTACAATAAGAATATCCGAGCAACAACCATATCAAGTGAAGGAGTATGCTTGGTGTTTCAATGTACCACCACGATGTTCGAGATACAAGATCAAGTTCAAACAAGTTCTAAAAACACAGACCCTTGTAAAGCAGAGACCCGTCGAAGAATGTTGTGAAGGCTATGCTCCAGATTCCGAGGGGAAGCAATGTGTGCCAGTGTGTGTTGAACCGTGCGTGCACGGTAAATGCGTGGCGCCGAATACGTGTGCGTGTGCGCACGGATATGGGGGCCCTGCGTGCGATATATGTGAGTAGTTTTTAATGAATTTTGCCTCAATTCACACTTCTAAATATAATTCATTCCGAGTCTCCCGACATCCAGAGGTTGAAATCGGGATCTTTCATGACTTCTTATTATTTCAATTATAGGAATACATTGTGCAACGTTCCTACTTAGATATCTTCAAAAATTTCAATAAAAGTACGTGTATATTCCGCTGCACAAATATTAAAGGATTTGAATATAAAACGTATGCTTATGTTAATAACGCAGTACCATAACAAACACCATGTCATTGTAACTATTGTTTTATATTTAAATTATTCGTAGATTATTTTGATTTTTAACCGCTGGCGATACTAATTGAAAACCTTGGTTATCGTTAGCAATTAAAGCTTCGTTAGCTAATGCGTATTAAATGATGTTTCGACACTAAATTTTATTGCAAATGTATGAAAACGCATTTGTTGTTCTCTTAGACCTAATTTACATTTCGCTACTGTATCTAATTATATATTTCTGCACAATTGACATTCATTTCATTCAGTGCATAGTTTTATCTTTCTAATTTGTATTATTTTTAGGATTGTTTTGCTATTATTATAATTTGACTTTTATAAAAAGCGAAAGCCGTATATGAATTTCTTAAATACTATTAGAATGGCAGATAATTTTCATTTGAAGTTGATTTGGCTAATATTCCAAATGGAAAATAAAAGTAGGGACAAATTTTAGAACATTGAAGATAAATAATTATTAGAAGTTATCACAGACCTTAACCAAAATAACGGAATCAAAATAGATATGGAGATCCCCTATTGGTAGCTGGTCTAACTGAAGTCGGTGGTACTCTAATAGCGTGAATATTTACTAACGGACAATATTATGTGTCTATCTATATAATATGTGTGATCGATATTCTCCAAATCTGATTAATAGAAGCAGGCGTTACTTTGCGGAATTCCATATTAAAGGCAATATAACAGAACTAACTACTTTGCTCTAATCCGCACGGGTTAAGTGAATGCATGCAAAGTTAGGTAGTACGTAGTAAGCAGTACTGCTTGTATGGGTAGCGCGGCGCATTACGATTTTTGTCGTGGAGCTTATCCTCCTGATGATGCTTCGGTTTCGGGGCGAAACGATCGTCGAGATTGTGGTGGTGGGTGTGTGTGCTGCTTTTGTGTGCGTTGTTGCTGGTGAATTGCGCCTTGGGGTGCATGTGGTGGCTTGTCCTGCATGTATAAGGTGCGTAGATTTTGCCTGCTTCATATACATTGGCTTTGCATGCATTCACTTAACCCGTGCGGATTATAGCAAAGTAGTTAGTTCTGTTATATTGCTTCTCCAAATCTACTAAACGGATTTTTGTACGATTTCGTTACACGTTAATTTCCACGCTGGTGAATCCTCGGGCACATCTAGTATATTATAATATATGTTTGTTTAACCATAGTTTGCACCTTTCTAATTTGTTACTTCCAGCTTGTCCTGATGGCAAATGGGGCCGCAACTGCCAAAATGAGTGTCGGTGCAGAAACGGCGGTACGTGCGAACCCTTAACGGGCGAATGCGCGTGCGCAGCGGGCTGGCGGGGCGACGCTTGCGAAAAAGTTTGCGCACCACCCACTTTCGGTGACAACTGTGATCAGGTCTGCCAATGCAAAAACAATGCGACATGCGACCCCGCTAGCGGAGCTTGTGGCTGCCCGATAGGATTTACTGGACCTTTGTAAGTCAAATTGCGATGGAGTTAAAAAATGTGTTTTGAGTCCATATTCCCCATATCATACTATATTTAGTATTAAAAATAGTTTTTCGTGAGTGGTATTCATAGTTAATGTATAGAAAACGGCTGTACTGACGTATTCTATTGGGTGAGCTTGACTTCTTTCAAGCCCAGCTTAACGTTTTTTCGCTGCACGTCAGTAAACATTGTAAATCAAACGGCTTTGTCCCAAGTAACTATACGTAAATACATTTTAAGGGTTAAGAATGAAATACGTAGGATAAAAAGCTAATAGTTTTGTTCTTTATCATTTAATTTTGTTACAGATGCGAAAAAGAGTGTTCCCCTAACGAACCTTGCCCGCTCCTTTGTGATTGTCAGAACGACGGTCAATGCAATCCTATAACAGGTGAATGTGAGTGCACGCCTGGTTGGTCGGGAGCGGTATGCGCTAACAAGTATGTTCGATAATTGTATTTTTTTTTACAATAAAATTTATAAATACATCTTAAACGTAGGATAAATTAAAAATTAAGAATGCAGTTGAACTATCAAAAAGTTATTCGTCCAGATAGTTAAATTAGGCATTAGGAAGGGATCTTTTGCAGGGATTTGCTTATTAGATCCTACATTTGGTTGTCCACACCGAAGTATAGCTTTGGCTACCAAATGCTGGAATGATTCACCACCACCACTTAATCGTCGCAAACTTTGGAACGACATTAATAGCATATCATTTAACGGAACAATTATTATTATTTCAGTATCAGTTAATGTCTCAGCAAATTGGCCGCTGCGTATGTTATATGTTTGTATATTATTTGAGATGTTTTCTGAATTTTAAGTTTGATATTGTATGTAAGCCATATTTCTTCATTGATAACTAAGTCGTGGTCTCTATGACCTTGCGTGCCTCATTAAGGTTCCTCCATTTATGCTTAGTAGACCTTGTGGTCACAAAAGGGAATTTTTGTGTATGTAACAAAATGAAATTATGAAATAGCCAGAGATCCCAGAGCCGTAGGACACAAATATTTTCACAGATCTTTCGATTATAATGACATTAAAATTTAAGTAAGTAACTTTTTTGTTACCTTTCTCACCTGGTACCTGCGCAATAAGCTGTGATAGCCTAGCGGTGAGACCGTGCGACTCTCTAGAGACGACATAGGTTCAAACCCCGGGCAGGCACCAATGAGTTTTTCTATTAAAACTTAATTGATACTTGTCTAATTGATAATTGCATTTTATCATACGCTTTTCGGTGAAGTAAAACATCGTGAGGAAACCTGCATATCTCTAGAGAATTCTAGCGATATGTGTAACCTACCAATCCGCATTGGAGCAGCGTGGTAGGTCTTAGCTCCAATCCTTCTCTCCAATAACGGAGAGAGGAGGCCTTATCCCAGCAGTGGGCATAGTAACAGGCTGTTACTTTACTTTTTTTTACTTTTACCTGCGCAATTGTCACCAGGCAAGTTCCACAAACATGCAGGTATTAAAAGTACGTAAAAAACTACTTAGACTCGAAAGATCTGTGCTTTAGAAAATAAGTTGTGTCTTACTACTATGGGATCTCGGGCTATAAGTGTTTATTGTAAAATTGTAAGCAAATATTTTTATGTACATTTATAATTAAAGTTTCGGTGATTTGTGCTCAAGGTGTCCGGCTGGACGGTGGGGGGATAAGTGCGAGCGCACGTGTGAATGTGCAAATAATGCCGGTTGCCATCATGTCACGGGACAGTGCCAGTGTGAGGCTGGCTTCACAGGAGAAAAGGTTTTTAAACAAGATTTATTAACAAAAACATTACAAACTAATAAATGTTGGAAATGAACGTTATTGTGATACATGAAAGAGAGCGGTGGAGTGAGCGAGACTAATGACAGTGTGCAAGGGTGGTTAAGATACAATTAAAACAGTGAGAAGTAATAAATTCCCTCATAAAATATATAAAACAAACATTTTGCTGAGTTAGTTTATTTCCCTTTGTACCCTTTGTACCCTTAACTTATTTAAGGGTTACAGTACCTTATTTTATCAAGTTTGTTTCAATTACATACGCAATTTGGATTTTCCATAATTCTAAAAGTCGGCAATAACAGCCAATTTAAGGCGCTAAAAACTTATATAACTTTTACGTTAACTTGTAATTGTTCAAGTTGCTTAATTTAAATGGATGGAAATTGAATCAGAATTTTAAACGCTGAGCTAGTATTTTAAAATTATCACGAGATTAAACAGAATAATAAAATTTTGATTTAATGTAATCTAAATATAGGTGATATAAAATAGATAGCCTTTATTTTATGTCGATTTTTTTCACAGTACAAGTTGCATTGACGCCTTCATTCGCACAGGTCGCGGGTTTGATTCTCGCCGAGGGCCAACATTTTCTGTAAACAATTTGTTGGTACATCGAGTCTAGTTGTATATATGTATTTCATTATTTCTTATAATATATAATATATGTATATATTTACCAGTTGTCTGTCACCATTAACCCAAGCATTTAGTTACTTATATTGAGGACGGACGAGTGTGGGTGTGTTTCATATGAAATATATTTTGCAGTGTCTAGATGTCTGTCCGCTGGGCACGTATGGTGTAGGATGTCTTGGGAAGTGTTCGTGTCAACATGGTGGTGTGTGTTCGCCCCAAAATGGATCTTGTACGTGTAAGCCAGGATGGCGGGGCGCTTGGTGCGAAAGGAGGTCGTGTCCCGATGGAATGTGGGGCGAGCGATGTGATCACGACTGCAGTTGCCATCCTTCTACTACTGATATGTAAGACCATCATCCTCCTGTCCTTATCCCACTCTAAGTGAGATCGGCACAACATGTTACAAACATGTTGTCACATGGTTTGACTATGTATTTTAAGACCGGTCGCCTGCCTGACGTCAACTTACCTTAGTCGTATTTTACGACACCTCGGTAAGAAATGAGGTTGGTCTATTTTGTTCAACCGGATACCACACGGCATACTGATATGTAGGACCACAGTGTAACAACAAATATTAATAACGAGAATCTTAACACTTTGAGCGGAGTGACGTTATTAAATATATAAGGAAACATCTTCATACAATTTTGGGTCCAAGTTGTAAAAAGATGAAAATAGGGATCTATTAATAGCTTTTTCTTATCAGTTAACTATTAATGAAAACTTGACTGATATTGTCAATCTTTATCCGGGTTATAAGCATTTTGGTTTTGAGGTTGCTAACTTCTTATATGTTAAACTGCTGATTTTTGAATTAGGACATATTTTTAGCATAGACAAAGCAGCGTAGATACATATAAACACATATACACAATAGTGATTAAACAAACAATTAATGGATTTCTGAACAAGAATTAAGTTTAACTTTAATTTCTTTATTATTTACAATATTTAACAATAAAACATTAAAATTTTTAAACATTATTTCATATTACTAGTTGATAATCTTTTATATTGTAACCGAAAAATTATTTTATTTGTGCCAAACAAATATTTTCAATTTCCAGATTGCAAAATGCGTAAAAAAAATATTTTGAAACCTCTTTTTTCAAAAACTTTAACTGTGGCCTAAGAGTCTCCGTTTTCTTTGATAAACACTAATTGACACAACGTTTAATCACGTCTACAAAATGTATTTCTCTAATGCATAAACAGCTCAAGCGTTTACCAATCATTCAAGCTTAAAAAAAAGCTACGTTATTAAGCTCCGTATTGCTTTAAAGATATTGGGCTGATAGCGTCGCTCCATGTTAATTCTTACATACACTTGTATCCAAAGGAGAACGTTCTTAATCGTAGTTTATTTTGTATGAAAAAATATAGCGCATTATAAACATTTAAAAACCCATATGCTCAGTATTAAATAATAACTTGCTTGTTAAATTCGTTTTAAGCCTGTTTCGATAATAAGTTCTCGATGTGCATTATTTATTGCCGGGTACTATACTTCCTTATTAGAGAGACCTTTGTCAGCTGTGGGATAGTAACAGATCGTTACTTTACTTTGTGTATGTTTTTTTAAATTTATTTTAAATAAAGGTGCGACCCGTGGACAGGCGAGTGCGACTGTTCGGCTGGATGGAGCGGCGAGTTCTGCACGCGGCAGTGCCCACTGCTCACGTACGGGAAGGGATGTCGGTCCACGTGCAGGTGCGAGAACAGTGGACATTGCTCGCCTGTCAATGGTACGTCGTTAGTATCTTCTTTTTTTAACACGACCAATCGATACTTATGTATTAATGCCACCTTTTCTTAATTTCAAACCGATATATCCATTTTTTCATTGCTATCTAAAAATCCAACAATTATTCGTATTTAAATTTTTCTAAAATTTTGGTTCCACGAATAACAAAATTGTTATGTCGATTTAGGTTAACTGACTTTTTTATTCGCGAAAGAATTAGCTCAGCGTGGTGGGTATAGGCTAGTGAGAGGTCGCCTAGTCAACCAGTCGGATAGTTGCAAATAGGATATCGGATAGTTCTTCGTTCCCGAGTACTACAATCATTATTTTGTTCATCTACCCTAACTTGAACAGTACAATCCACGTAAGGTCTCTTGCACACCACACTGATATTATCTGCACACGATATAGCTTGCAACGAAGCGTGGTATCCGGCAGAATAGAATAGAACACCCTCCTTTTTTACCGAGGTGTCGTAAGAGGCGACTAAGGTAAATGCCGTGTGGTATCCGGCTGCATAGAATAGACCACCCTCACTTCTTACCGAGGTGTCGTGAAAGGCGACTAAGGTAAGTTGATGTCAGGCAGTCGTAAAATACGCAGACAAATCATACGACAGCATGTTTGCAAGATGTTGTGTCGACCCCACTTAGAGTGGGATAAGGGCAGGAGGATGATGACGATATAGCTTGCAACGATTTCTTTCGCGTGTTATATTAATTAATCACTGAATCCCAAGTCGTTGACAATCTGAAACTCTCTTTCGCGCGCCGGCGCTCCAGTCAGTTCTTGACCATGGTGGATGAAACTCTGCTGAAACGTTGAACCTTATACAAACGTAACTCGATTTTGTCGCGATTTGACCCGTTTATTTATATAATCATAGGTATGAATCGCGAAAGTTTAAAATCTAACATTTTCAAATATCTGTTAAACAAATTCAAATTCAAATTCAAATTCAAATAAGTCTTTATTCAAATTGGCCTATTACAAGCACCTTTGAATCGTCAAATTAAAATTAAATTGAAGCTACAACTGGTTCGGAAAGGTGCTCTAACTGAGAAGAACCAGCAAGAAACTCGGCGGTCACTCTTTTAAAAAATAAATATTACAGTTTTGTATTAACTATTGTTAACAAACTTAGATTATAATATCGTCTAGTACATAGCTGGTCGCAATTTAGTTCCAAGCTTTCTTATCATTGACATAGTCTTCAACATTATAGTAAGTTTTATTAATGAGAGTCTCTTTAATTGAAGCCCACAAACGATCTACGTACTTTCTGAAGCCTTAGCCTTGGTATTATTAATTTATTTCGGTTCCTAGTTTGCCTATTACTAATATCGCTTTTTTTATTAAAAAGATGTATATTTTGTTTCACAAACAGTGGACAACCCCCTGGGTTGCGGTCGAACAGGGTGTAGGACGGCCGATTAATAATTATAACACAGCTATCCGAAACTTGATTTATTTATGCTTTACCAATTAAATTAGGTTTGAGGTTATTAATTTTACAATGCACGATACACAGCCGAACGCAATGCAATGAATTAATAAAGGTTCTAAGAAGAAAAAAGGGAGCTCGATACAATCTGACGTCTTGCTTATATACAAGTACCGCGAACCAAAAGATAGCGGGCATTTTTTCGATGCAGCGCCATCTGGTTTGATTCGCGGTACTATCTATCGTAAATGCGTTATCCAAACAGGGTCATGTTTATGTGCCCCTGGGTACCGCGGGCGACGGTGTGAAGAGCCCTGCCCGTTTCCTCTTTACGGCGACAACTGTGCTGACACGTGTGATTGTCAGAACAACGCTACCTGCTCGCACGAAACTGGACAGTGTGATTGCAAGCCTGGGTGAGTATTGTTATCACTCTGCATGATGACAAATCACAGATATGCCCTCCACTACATGTCGCCCTAAACCGTAGTCCGGCCGCACTGGAGGCACCGTTTCCCGACGCTAGTAAATTTAAATGGGCCGAAGTCGAAGGCTTAACTCGTGAAAAGTTCATTTTCAAATTTCCCCCCTCCCCAACATTCAAATTGACTCTTATGTTGCGTGGGTCCCACTTTGGGACACACTGCATTTGGGCTAATGACATTTAGTTATTAATGTTGAGAGACCGGCTATACTCACGTCTTATTTTATCGGATGAGCCCGACTAGTTTCAAGCCCATACGGGGCTCTTATTCATGAGCTCTTTACGCGGTGTTATCGCGGCGGGAACGGGCTTGAAACTAGTCGGGCTCATCCGATAAAATAAGACGTGAGTATAGCCGGTCTCTCAACATTAATAATGAATACCACTCACGATAGTTTAAATTCAGACATTTAGTTAGTTCGAAAACAAACAGTATAGTTAACGCTCGATAATAATTGAAATATAATATAGCAAATTAGACATGAGCGACAGTTAATTTCTTTCACATAAGTATAAAAGTATGGAATAATTATTTTAGTTAATATTAATATATACTCCTATATCAGAGAAAATCAGTGGTGGAATATGATTGATAAAACTGGTATGATGATGATGACAAAAAAATTATGTTAAGTGCCTATGTATTATATACATAGTGGGAACGGCTTGTCACTATTCCACTGCTGGGAAATTGCCTGTGTCCGTTTTTCAACGGAAGGGTTGGAGTTAATACCTACGCTACTCCATTGTGGAGTGGAAGTTACACATAACCCCAGAATTCTGGAGATATGCAAGTTTCCTCACGATGTTTTCCATCGAATAGCGGGTGATAAATTACAATTATTAATGAGACACAAAAGTATTAACAGATAAGCTTATTGGTGCGTGCCCGAGGCTTGAATCTCAGATCCCCTCGAAAGAGTCGCATGCTGCCATCGCTGGGCTATTACGACATATCTATACATACAATGATTACTTGATTTTGCTTTTATATCAGGATGTATGAGAAATTGAGACCGAGTTTATGTTTGTGTTAGTTGACAACTGAACCAATAAAGTTACTGGTTAAAATAACTCACAGATTGTGGCATTCAACGTTTTCTGGACTTCATATGTTAAAATATATGGTTTTTGTTTCAGATTTGACGGACTCAAATGTGACAGGCCGTGCGATGGCAAAACGTTTGGTCTTAAATGCTTTCAACGCTGTAACTGTGAAAATGGTGCACCATGTAATCCTGTTAACGGTTAGTAGAGTAAAAGATAGTAATTATGGCAAAGAACCTCTTAAGGAGGTATGTGAAATTCAAATTTGCCATTACAGAAGTTTAGAAACACTTAAAGGGAGACTGATACAGAAAGCTAACTATATTATTGAGGATTATATATATGACAATGCGTGGTTGTAGCTACTCTTCGACTCTGTACAACATAGCAATGACTAATTGTAACTAACAGTAAGAATTATAATTTGAAAAGAGCAACCGCCGAGTTTCTTGCTGGCTCTTCTCGGTAGGAACAGCTTTCCGAACCAGTAGTAGATGTTAACGATTCAAAAGCACTTTTTTACAAGTTTACTTGAATAAAAAATATTTTTTATTAGATCCAAGGTCCCTGGTGAATGTTCAAGTTGGAAATTTTTACGAAAAAATCAAGTTTTGCTTTACTAAACTTTTTATAGGTAAATAATTTATATATATTTATATATTAAGTCAGCAAAGGCTTTGGTTTCATTGTAAACCATATAAATAACCATATAAAACGTATTGTAAATCATAAGCGAGGGAGCGATATAAGTAGAGCGCGAATCTTTATTAACTCAAGGATTCTTCAGAATTCTAATCTTCATTCTAAGCTTCTTTGAGGTCAGAACATGGCTTATTGTGATACTAACACCTAGATGTGGAAAAATGGGACTTTTAATGGGTTTTTGGAACTATTTGCTCCATCGTTAGGGACTAATTGAGTTGGTTCGATCGGAATTCCAGTTTGTATATACATTTTATATTTTCATATCGTCTTTCATTGAAACTTTCTATGAGCCTTCCAATTAAGCTGACAAGCTTCTGAGCATTTGTCTTATAATATTATAATAAAGGATATATAAAATATTGAGATAATAAGAATTATAAACATGATAAGACTTTTAATATAAGAGATATCAAAGTTGTGGCATGCGAGGGATGCAGGGATGTTTCTTATTTATTTTATAGGCGAGTGTGTATGTGGACCCGGTTTTGAAGGCTCCCAATGCGAGCGTCAATGTCGGCCTGGTTTCTACGGGCAAAACTGCTCTCTGCCCTGTGACTGTACTAAGAATGCTATCGGCTGCCACCATGTCACCGGTGCTTGCATCTGTGAGAGTAGCTGGAGAGGTGAGTGGACCCGAAATAAAGTAATAAATTTAGTTAAAAAAAAAACAAAAATACGCTTTCATGGCACATCTTATAGCACTTTGTGATTTTTCGTGTAAACAGGGTGGTACCGACGATAAGACATTAAATGATTCCACTTATCATCTGTATGTAGCAGATAAGTTTGGCATAATTCAATTTTCTTAAATATTGTTTTTAAAAAATGTATTTTGGAAGAAAATAAATACAATTTAACTGAGATCTAACTTTGTTAGTAATGGCTGATTGACAGGGCGCAGCGCCTTTTAAGAAAATGGGAGAAAACAATAAATAATAAATAAATAAATATATGGGGCACTTACACACACACGGTCATCCGTGTTGAAATTAAATCAATAAATATATGGCACATTTACACACACGGTCGTCCGTTCCCCAAAGTAAGTATCTTAATACTTGTGTTATGGGTGACGGACAACTGGTAGATATACTACATATATAAGTTTAAATACATACTTAAATACAAATACACACCCAGGCTCGAAGAACCAACAATTTGTTTATAGAAAATGTTGGCCCTCGGCGTGAATCGAACCCGCGACCCGCGGAGATGAAGACAGGATCACTACCCACAACGCCAACGGGCCAGTCGATTGTTTATAGAAAATGTTAGCCTCGGGTCACTACTCACTGCACCAACGGGGCAGTCCATAACATTGTTGTTTTCTCTCCCTCGCACCAGATTATTTAGTTTTTGGGTCAAGGATGTTTTTCGTCTTGTGTGTCGTAGTAGGGTACGGTCATTGATCTATATAGTACGTGTATATTTTTTAAATAAGGCAAAATAGTAAACCTAAAATTAAAATTAATGTCGTATGATCGGTGCCACACTGATCGAAAAGAGCACGCTATTCCCACAACGATAAGATTTTCATGAGGAAGACCTAATTATAACAAAGATGAAGAAAATGACTCTTACTGTTGATGATACAAAGTTTGTAATCGAAATTTTTCGTTCATTATATATATATTCTACCTATATTAGGTGATAGTTTTTAGTTCGATGTGCTGAAAATGTGCGTTTTACTGTTTTTAAAACTTCATTATTACTTTAAAGTGCCAATCTCGGCTTGAAGGTATATTATAAATAAGAACGTTCATATTAGGAACGTGTTTAAACACTAACTGCTAAACCAATTCTGCGCTCGTGACTAAAAATATATGACTAAAAGCATGTGTCTTTAACTTCTTTAAGTGTTTAAAAAATTTAGTAAATTTTTTAAGTACTTATTATTTAGCCACGTATCCAGAACAATATTTTTTTACTTTTCCATTCATGATTTTTTTTAAGAACATTATCGGAGGACTCGGTCCTTTACGTGTTATTACTTTGTATTTACACGCTCACATTAGAAATCATAATTTATTTATAGACGCTTTCTTTCCCTTTGTCACGTATGTGCTATTATTTTATACCAAATTTCAGGAGTCTATTATCAATTTTACATTTATTACTATAAACATAATATATAAAGTAAAAGCTTTTGTGAGTAGAAACATTTGATTGCTAAAAAGTAGTTTAAAATCCATAAAGTAATTACTAAATGTAGAAAACAGCTTGATAAAGCGTAATTTTTATACAGGTCTTACTAGGAAGAAACGTACGTATTACTTGTTAACACTAATTGTTTTATTTAATTTTATAACAGATGTGACCAGTAAAATTATTTTATGCAATACCATTTTGGGTGTAACTGGATCCGATGAATTATATAAAAATGTTGACGGAGTCACTGCTTATAGTATAAATAACGACGCAAAGGGCAAAAGTCAGATGGTGAGAAGCAACAAAATGGCGTCCTCCCAAGAGAGTAACAAAATGTTATCTATAGGATCTTTGGCCCATACTAATCAGTGCTATTCTTGGAAAACGAATAATACGAACATCGCGAATTTGACTATCATTGCATTGAAAAAAGTATTTTCTGACATCGGCAAAAAAGTTAAAGTATTAGTGGTAGTAACAGATATTGATAAATCGATAACTTTTGATGAAAAAAAAGTTTGGAGTAATGCTTTCAGTAATCTAGATTTTTAGTTATGTATATACTAGTAAAGGGTTGTTTGCAATAAACTATTAACTATTTACATTTTATTTTTATTGTCAAATTATATAAGTATGGTACGGTAAAAAGGGAATATAAATGCATCAGCCGTTTACCTTTCCCCCGTATCTCAGAAAACCTGTCGAGCCACCTCATTATTGTTAGCAGCAGATGCTTATCTTAAGATAAATTCGGTTATATTCGTATCACTTGGTTTATACTCTAGAATAACTTGTTTTGAATCTATCGTGTAGTGGGAATCGTCTTAATTTTTTATATTGATACTACTCAAAAGAAATATTTTTGATGTGAGGTTAACCAAGACGGATTTTTTATTTAGTTAGTGACTTATTATTAACTAACTGACGATGAGTAATTTAAATTATTGGAGGAAGAGTCTTACGACAGTTTTGCACAAAGAAATGATTATTAAACAAGTCAAGTTTCCAATAGCGCAACTAACTAGCGTAACTTTCAATGTATTTTACTCGTTATTTACATTCTCATTTTGTACTAAATAATAATTGTGACCTGTAGGCCTACGATCAAATTTTATAAATGATTCAACTGCAATTCAGTTCACCTAAACTGAATCGCTTTCTTTATGAATTTTTATGAAATGTTTTGAACTGAGTTGCATTTGGATCGCACACCTACTATATAAATAAGAGTGAATTTAATACGTTTGCGAATCTGTTAAGGATTTAATTCGCCAACGACTTAAACTGTGCGTCTTTAACACGTCATGGTATGAAAAAGTAAAACAATTCGGTTTAGGTCTTCAATTGAGTCGCAATAAGAGTTCATGGTCAGCCTGCTGATTTCTTTTAGACCTTGTGTGACCTTGCAAGCTTCTAGACCCTTCGCTAACTATAACTGTATTATATTTATGCATACATTATGATACGCTGCGATAGTCCAGCGGCGAGACCGTGCGACTCTTTAGAGGGGAACACGAGTTCACTCCCGGGCAGGCGCCAATGAGTTTTTCTATTAAAACTCATGTGTCTAATTGATAATTGCAATTGATCACACGCTTTTCGGTGAAGGAAAACATCGTGAGGAAATCTGTATATCTCTAGAGAATTCTGGAGATATGTGTTACCTACCAATGCGCATTGGAGCAGGGTGGTAGGTCTTAGCTCCAACCCTTCTCTCCAGAAACGGAGAGAGGAGGCCTATTCCCAGCAGTGGGATTGTAACAGGCCGCTACTTTACTTTTTATACATTATATGAATTAAATGTATTCTTGTGTAAATTATTTATTTCCCATTCGATAGGTGTACGTTGCGAAACTCAATGCGACCCAGGGAAGTTTGGAGAACAATGTTCCGAGCTGTGTCCGTGCTCCAATAACTCTTCATGCGACGCAGGCAGCGGGCGGTGCGTGTGCGCGGCGGGCTGGCGTGGCGAGCATTGCGATCTACCTTGCGAACCAGGCGCATACGGTGTCGCCTGTAAACAAATTTGCCCTCAACATATACTTGGTGAGTCTATTCAAAGTTATAAGTTTTTATGAAGTTGAAACTATTTGTCAAAGAAAATATATTACTCTTTATAAAATAACCTTTGTGTATTCTAACAATTAAAAATTAATTAAACACGGCGTGATTTTTAACTTATAAATAATTATAAGTAGATTTTTACCTACTTATAATTATTTTTAATTAATTAAATATAGAATAAAATAATCCCGTTTCTCAATTGTGTACGGAGTCAAAATACGTGGTATAAAATTGTGGATAATTTAACATTTAAATTGTCACGAACGAAGCCTTGGGTAAAACTATAGGACGCAAAGGTATTGTATTGTATAGAATGCGACTGTTAACAAAGGTTAGCCCAAAAAATGAATATTTAATAAGCATAATCATAATGGATAGGTTTCATGTTATTAAAAATAATCACTCAGGTTCAAATTACTAACTTAACACGTTTTGCTTTTAGTGAATTTCTGGTTACTGACCCTTTCATACATGAAGGCGTTATTCTTGCATATGTCTCGGAAACCTTCAAATTTATAAAATTCGTAAAATTAAAAATACAAATTTATAAAATTCGTAAAATTAAATTTAATGAAAACATAAATATAAATGAATAAATAAATGGGACACTTATAGACACGGTCGTCAGTCCCCATAGTAAGTAACTTAATACTTGTGTTATGGGGACAGACAACTGGTTAATATATACTTATATATTCCTAAATACATATATACACCCAAGCTCGTAGAACCAATAATTTTATGAAATTATCCAATTTCAAATCAGTCTTAATAAACATAATCGTGTATACTACAACGTTTATTGCGGTGAATTATTATAATAGTGTCAACTTTTAAGTTGTTTAAATTGATAAAATTGTATTTGCCGAGATGTAAAAGGTGTCAAACTCGCTGAAAAACTCTAATTCAACTAAACTTTCTTGTTCAGAAATCGTTATTGTAAACTCGTAAAGAACAATATGTAGAAATTTGTAAACACTAGTTTCAAAACGTGGTCTTATTTTGTAAATAATACGTTTAAAAAAAATTGCGTAAAGTTGTTTAATAGGTATTTCTGCAAAATAAGCCTATTACATAGTAAATAATATATAAAGTAATTTTTGCATAGAAATATGCGAAACTTACACTGCAAAACCAAGCATTGTCAATTATAGTTACTGCAATATTCAAGTAAAGGCACCTTTTTTTTAAATACGACCATTTCTTCGTAGTACCCGTGTGGTATTCGGCTGAATAGAATAGACCACCCTCCTTTCTTACCGAGGTGTCGTAAGAGGCAACTAAGGTAAATGCCGTGTGGTATCCGGCTGCATAGAATAGACCACCCTCATTTCTTACCGAGGTGTTTTAAAAGGCGACTAAGGTAAGTCAGGCAGGCGGCCGGTCGTAAAATACGTAGCCAAATCATATGACAACATGTTTGTAACATGTTGTGTCGACCCCACTTAGAGTGCGATAAGGGCAGGAGAATGATGACGACTATTTCTTCGTATTTTCATTCCTTTTATTCATAGTTATGGATTACTTTCTGGGTATAAAATAATGTACTGTACGATTTTGGGAATTTTCTTTTTTGTAATAAGTAAAAAATCTTGGAGGAGGCCTTTACCCTAAGAGGGGTTCTTACGAACTAAAAAGAAAAAAAAAATCGAACAATGAAATTTGACTAATTTAATTATTTACATTTTTCTTATAATTATTTAACAGTTGACTTTCTTTTTATTTTAATAATTAAGACATTTGACAATAATTCTTTGTATATCAATTTTTTTGGTGAGAAATAAAAAGGCTTTTTATTTAATTTATTTTTTATTATTTAATAAGTAAAAAATCATAGATTATATATTTTTTGGCAGGTAATTCTTCTTGCGACCCTATAACTGGCAAGAACTCGTGCCCTAGCGGTTACACGGGCGTGACGTGCGAATACCCGTGCCCGCTTGGTATGTACGGCGAGGGATGCGCACAGAAGTGTAACTGCAAGAATGGCGCCGATTGCCATCATGTTACTGGTAAGCACAATTATTTATTTTTATTTTTATTGCACTAAAAGGAAACGTTTTGCTTCATATAAATTAAATATCACAAACGTGTTAAGGCGGTATTATCGTAATAACATTTACATATGTATAAGAATTTTTCGTTTTTCCTACTGGAACAAAAAGAAAACAATTTATAGAATTAGGCGTTACTTTGCGGAGATCCATAATACAAAAGTAATAATAAGATTATTTTGCTATAATCTGCGATACAGTAAATAGAAAATATATATAGTGTTTAATGTATAGTGGACTATCAGTATTTTCATACCCGATACGTGCAGGATTCGTAAAAACACATGCACAAACCTCCAGCAAAGCAGCTTTGCGATTTTGTCGTGGAGTCTATCTCCTGATGATGCTTCGGTTGCGGGGCGAAACGATTGTTGAGTTTGTGATAGTGAACCTGTGTAGTGCTTGTGTATTGTGGTGGAAGTGGTGGAAGACTATTGCGCTATCGCGGACTTTTTTATAGTATTTTATAAATCTACAATTCTCTAGTACATTACTTTAGCGTTTCTCTGCTGCTTTACGCGGCGCACGCGACTAAAGCTCCCAGCAAATAAGTTGTTTAACAACTGCCCAATCTCTTCAACATAATTTACATAATACCGATATGTACTATTTACCTAAACCATCCGGAAGTATTGCTCTATCTTTTGGTGAAAACCGTACGAAAATCTGTTCAGTAGATTTTGAGAAAATCGATTACATACAGACAGACAGATTTTTGGGACTTTGTTTTATAATAAGTATAGATAAACTACGGTTAATGACTTTTGATACAAGTGTACATAAGAATGAACATGGAGCGACGCTATCAGCTATCTTTAAGACAATACGGCGTAAGACGTACCTTTTTTTTAAAGCTTGAATAAATTGGTAAACGCTTGGGCGGTTTATGCATTAAAAAATATACATATTTTTTGTAGACGTGATTAAACGTTATCAATTAATGTTTATCAAATAAAACGGGATTTAAAGGGATAATATTTTGAGAAAATCGATTACATACTGACAGACGGATTTCTAGGAGTTTGTTTTATAATAAGTATAGATTTATAATATGAATTTATGTGTTCTTGTGTTGGCAGGCCAGTGCCAATGTCTGCCCGGGTGGCGCGGTGCGATGTGTGGGGAAGCGTGTCCCGCGGGCTGGTGGGGTGCGGCGTGCACGCAGCCGTGCAGGTGCGCCCGTGGCTCTGCGTGCAGACCGAACGACGGCTACTGCCGCTGTCCGCCCGGCTACACGGGCAGCTACTGCACTCAATGTGAGATAAAAACATTTTTATAACACCATTCATCTTCCTCCTGCCCTTATCCCACTTAGAGTGATAATAAAATAAGGATAAAATTATGGAACACCCTGCCGATATCAGTAAGGGAAGCTAAATCGATAAATAGTTTTAAATATAAACTGAAAAATTATTTCCTCTCACTATCTGGTTAGATCTACCATTTTATGTATTATATATGTATGTATATTTGGATTGTATCTATATTATTTATTATATATATTTATATTATTTATGTATTATTTTGTGTATATGTACTCATTTTATAAAAAGCACCACCTACCTGTTTTTCCCGGTATTAATAGATTCTCTAGCCCAAAGGTTGCCTGGAAGAAATCGCTACTAAGCGATAAGGCCGCCTTATTGTTTGCACTTAGTTTAAGCTGTTTTGTTATTCATTTACTTTTTGTTAAATTTTTATGTGGTGCAATAAAGTATATTGTATTGTATTGTATTGTAAGTGGGGTAGGCGAAATATGTTACAATAATGTTGTAATATGATTTGGCTACGTATTTTACGACCGGCCGCATGCCTGACGTCAACTTACCTTCGTCGTATTTTACGACCCCTTCGTAAGAAAGAGGGTGATCTGTTTTACTCAACAGGATACCACACGGTGGGTCAACTTACCTTAGCCGCCTTTTACGATACCTCTGTAAGAAATGAGGGCGGTCTATTCTACTCAGCCGGATACCACACTGCGGTATCAATTTACTTGCATAGGAGTTATTATTTCAAAATATTTTATATATTTATAAATTTACAAATATTTGAATTGATATTATATGCTTCCTGTTAGACTTCATGGTATAAGGGTGGTTTATTCTACTCAGCCGGATACAACACGGATTTTTTTTATAACACTATTATTGAAGTAAAACTTCTTTAACAGAAACGTTACGAGAAGTATGTCACAGTCATTTCTACATTTTATAGTGTTATAAATAGTAATTTTCAGTAAATAAAATCGGTGGTATTTCACAGAGCATCTGCTTTTGAAACTAAAAAAATATAGGGCATATATTGTTAGATAAATTGTAAGCTCTTGATTACAATTATTTATCTGAACGTTCATGTTATTTTTTTTAAAGTGATACTTCTTGATACACACTTGACTTGTAGAGTAGTGAGTTGGTGTTGGAGTGTTCTCGTGTGATCGGGCCACGCGACGGAAGTTTTAAATTAGTGAAGATAGAAAGAAAGAGAGAGAGTTACGTGTCGTATAATACTATCGAGGCTAGAAAGAGAGGTGTGAGCACACATTTTCTTTCTCTCTTTCTCTCGTAGCCTCGGCATTAAATAATGCACATCGATGTTTACAACGAAACAGCCGGCCAGTTCGGTTTCGTAGAGCGCTGTCACTGTCACACACGGGTTTTCGTCTGTGCGACAGAGACGATGCTCTATGAAGCAGAATCTAGCCGATTTCTCTCTCTAGGCCTCGATGTGCATCATTTAAATTCAAATTCAAATTCAAAATATTCTTTATTCAAGTAAACTTGTAAACAAGTGCTTTTGAATCGTCAACTTTACTTTATTTATTGCCGGGTACTATACGTTTCCTATATCTAATACACAGAGCAACCCTGTCTCGCACTACGAGCGAGAGACAACAGTGCGAGCGCACATTTTTTACCTCTTGGTCTTATACCTATATCATGAAGATATACATTATTCATACATATAAATGGAAGTAAAAAGTTTTATTTCAGCCGTTAGGTCTAAAGCACACTCGTTTTTTTACATTCAGTTTGTCCGGAGGGCTACTTCGGCGATCACTGTATGGAGGCATGCAACTGTTCATCAGAGGGCAATTGGGTATGTGACCCGGTGAAGGGCTGCGTGTGTCATCGCGGCTATATCGGGGAGTTCTGTGATATACATGCGAGTGACGCCATTGTCATCGATCGCGCCAACGGTCAGTATATTCTGTATTCGACTCTTTCAAGGGGTCACGGTTTCAAACCCCGGGCAGGCACCAATGAATTTTTCCGTTAAAACTTATGTGTCTAATTGATAATTGCAATTTATCACACGCTCTTCGGTGAAGGAAAACGTAAAAAAAAACTAAAATCAAAATACTCTTTATTCAAGTAAACTTGTAAACGAGTGCTTTTGGATCGTCAACTCTATCGCTGTTTTGGAAAGCTGTTCCAACCGAGAACCGCAAAAAGCTCGGCGGTTGCTCTTTACATTTATTAAGAGCTTTAACAGCAAATTTCATCATTTTACTAAAGTATTATCCATCATCATTCTCGTGCTCTTATCCCACTCTAGATGGGGTCGGCACAACATGTTTTAAACATGTCATATTATTTGGCTAGGTGTTTTACGACCGGCCCCTGCCTGACGTCAACTTACTTTAGTCGCCTTTTACGACACCTCCGTAAGAAATGAGGTTGGTCAATTCTACTGAACCGGTCACCACACGCTGGGTCGACTTACCTTAGTCGCCTTTTCGACACCTCGGTAAGAAATCAGGGTGGTCTATTCTACTCAACCGCATACTACACGGCAGATCGACTTACCTTAGTCGCCTTTTACGACACCTCGGTAAGAAATGAGGGTGGTCTATTCTACTCAGCCGGATACCACACGGCGGCTCTAAAGAATCTAACACGAACAAAAATAATAAGTTTAAAATGTTAATATATGTCTTGTATTTGTTCTGTAGCAGGTTCGAATACGGGTCTGACAGTAGTGATGGTTATACTGGTGGCTGTTTGCGCGGCCGGCGCCATTCTCGTGCTAATGTACTATCGCAAACGAGTGCGCAACCTCAAGCGCGAAATCGCTCACGTTCATTATACCGCCGATCCGAGCTTACAGCCTGGTGAGTTACAAATCAGTAGCAAAATATATTATCAAGTTATCATCATCATCCTCCTGCCCTTATTCCACTCTAAGTGGGGTCGGCACAACATCTTACAAACATGTTGTCACATGATTTGGCTACGTATTTTACGACCGTCCACCTGCCTGACGTCAAACCCTAGTCATATTTTATAACTCCCCGGTAAGAAAGAGGGTGATCTATTCTACTCAACCGGATACCAAACGGTGGGTCAACTTACTGTAGTCGCTCTTTACAACACCTCGGTAAGAAATGAGGGTGGTCTATTCTACTCAGCCGGTGACCACACGGCATTATTGTCAAGTTATCGTATTTCATAAATGGCGTTCAATTTAATCGATTTACATTAAACTGATAAATACAAAAGAAAAATGCTTCACATATATAAATGTTAAGCTATCAAGAAACCATTCTAGGCGAATATACAATGGAAAATGATATTATTATTATCATTTATAGTTCATTATGTATTTTTAATAGATTGATTTTATTAGATACATGCGGAATATAAGAAAGGCAATAAAGTTCGATTTAATTGTTTACTTTTAGAATATATATATATTTTTTCTGTGTAATTAACATTAACTAAACACGTTGCGGTAAAACGCTACAGTAAGAAAAATTTAATGAAAACTGGTATTTTCGTCATATTCCAATAGAACAACAACACTTCGACAACCCTGTATACTCGTTCCCGAGTTCGACGCGCAGTGACGATTCCACGACGCTGCTGAACAACGCTACACATATATTTAACAATAACCTCGGCTCCGGAAGCAAGCTCACCAACACTACGTTAGAGAAAATGAGAATGACTGCCTCGGGATCTCATAATAGTAAGTACGATTATTTTGATACTATGTATGCGATTCAAATTCACAATTGAAAATGTAATGTGCACAAACGAATGGTGCACTTTTACTGTACCAAAAGATATCAACAAAGGGCCGGCTACGACTTATATTGAAGCATTATCTCTTTTGGCGGAAGGTAAGCGACACCATGGCTTCGCGGCCGACGTCACATCCGTTTAATTTTAGAAGCATTATTAAGGTCGTAGCGTGTAGCTCTTAAGTCTTGTGGCACGGTTTTCGCTTTGGCATACGACGACGAGTTACACAATATTTTTTATTGAAATACAAGCACTTTTGGATCACAAGCAATATAACAGAACTAACTACTTTGCTATAATCCGCACGGGTTAAGCGAATGCATGGCGACACGACACGTGCACGACAAAAATCGTAATGCATTACGATTTTTGTCGTGGAGCTTATCCTCCTGATGATGCTTCGGTTTCGGGGCGAAACGATCGTCGAGATTGTGGTGGTGGATGTGTATACTGCTTTTGTGTGCGTTGTTGCTGGTGAATTGCGCTTTGGGGTGCATGTGGTGGCTTATCCTGCATGTATAAGGTGCGTAGATTTTGCCTGCTTCATACACATTGGCTTTGCATGCATTCGCTTAACCCGTGCGGATTATAGCAAAGTAGTTAGTTCTGTTATATTGCTTGTAATATGGAATTCCGCAAAGTAACGCCTGCTTCTATAAATCACTTTTGGATCGTCAATTGTTTTCAAATAATGAAGCTAAAACCAGTGAGATTTGAGAAGTTACTCTTTCTGATAAGATCTTGTGAGACCTCACAAAAACATGTCGGGCACACGTTTTAAAATAATTTATATAAAATAAATATTTTCCCTATGAAAATAAAAATGGAAATATTTTATGTAGTATTTTATTTTATTTTATTTTATTTTATTCAATTATTTATAGCTTTCTTACTAATTATATAATCTTCAATAGTATAATAAGCTATCTATACGTGTTATAACTACCCATTTTAACATTTTGTTCAAACAAGACCAAAATTGACCGCGGATTTTTGTTATTAAACATACTCCCAAAAAGTCTATTAATATTTAAGTCTACAGATTAGGTACATATTTTCTGTAACCTTAAGATGTTCAATTAAGGACAGCCACGATTTATATTTATTGAAAACATATCTATATTTACACAATAGCTCCATATTTTTCATATAACTATTTTTAAAATTTTGGTTGATACAATTGTAATTTTTTTTATCCGTTAATTAATTAAATTAATTTTTATCTAATTGATAAAATAGAATAGAATAGCCGCCGTGTGGTATCCGGCTGAGTAGAATAAACCCTCATTTCTTACCGAGGTATTGTAAAAGGCAACTAAGGTAAGTTGACGTCAGGTAGGCGACCAGTCGTAAAACTACTAGCCAAATCATGTTACCCGACCGAACCCACTTAGAGTGGCACAAGGGCAGGAGAATGATGAATGATGATGATAAAATGGAATAGGTTTCTTATAGGATTTTAAAACTAACTTAAAAAATATTAACCTTTTGTAAAGAGTGTTTATTGTATATTTTAGCATATGATCCATTGTCCTCACTCAAGAATAAGGATGCAGATTTAACGAATCCGAAATTATACCACTGTATTGATGAGGACAGCAAACTGGACCACGTATACGATGAAATAAAGCATAAAGAAGGATACGGTAATTGTTTTTTTCAAGTTTTTACTTTACTTCTTTATTTCTATAGGATATTTGTGTGACTAAAATTCATAAAAAATAAATGCGGAAGTCGGTACGCTTTTACGATATTTCTTAAAATTGCAGCTGCTATCTATCATCATGTAGAATAAAAATTCCCGTTATTTCTTGCGGTAATAGCGAATATTAGGGAAAATAGAGTTCATATATATTTTGTTATTGGGAATAGTAAACAAATAGAGGAAATCATACCATGTGAATGATTTTTTTTTTGTTTTTTGAATGTCACTTTGGATGAAAGGAAAGCATTCATTGCAGATTTTATAATTAGGATCATAAGGCGATCGCTGCTCCATGTGGAGTTTTGTCTACGTCTTATTCATAATTTAGACCGAGCTCACGTTGTTTCTAACATAAACGGCTAAACGGTTAATGAGTTAATGTAACGCAGTACCACACATAACCTTTCAAAATAAAATTACAGCAGCCCTAATTCGCTTAGTTATATTTTTACCTTTTTTGTTTAGAAATGGAATACGATCATCTCAATTATACACCGCCTGCCAACACCTGGAAGCCGCACTACCAGCGTATGATTAACGGTATCCCGTCGAGCCCTCAAACAAGCATTGGGTCCAGGGGTGACGCGTCCATCCCACCTATACCCCCACTTCCTAAATTACACGTCGCACCAATCCCCCCACCAAGAGAAGAGGAATCTCTGAACCCCCCCGCGCCACCAAAGAGAGACGAGCCACCGACAGACGACGTCACAACACCTTGATGAGTGAGTGAATTTACATTGGAAGTTCCCACACTTTTTCCAAATCCCATTTTCAAACTGGTTCCGGTGGATTCTCTGCAGCTAGATTTCTACTATATTCCCAAATCTCTACACAAGAGTTTAGGTTAGATCTAACTATCGAAATTTGTTGCTGCTCAATGTCGTTGCGGCTCAGTTCCAGTTGGGAAGAGTTTTCGAAAAAAACGTGTGAATTGATTGGTTAATTTATTATTTGATTTTGCTGCGAGTGGATGACAAAATATTGTAGTTACCGAATCAAAAAAGTGATTCCATCCAACTCCACTTTTTTGACATCAATTCTAACACAAGGAAACCAATCAATTCTCAATTATTTCATTTCACTATCGAAAGAAGATAAATTTTCGTGGACCCCCGCTTACGCATTGCGAACCCCCCTTTTTGTCACGTCAACGTAAACCCCCGTGGACACCTTGGACTCCACCGCGACCACTTTAGGAACTAAAATGATATTAGGTTTTAAAAGATGACAGATATTATGGCAATAATGTAAAGTAAGATATTATTTTTAGAACTCAAATGTATAGTGTCAATAGTTTGCTAAAGGGTTTGTGTAGATAGATGTTCTTTATGCCTCAATCTTGAAAAGGCAGAAGTAATGTTCTTATATATTTTTTGTACCAATCAATGACGGTTTAATATTTTAGTACTACTCGTGATTGGTCTGTATGAAACGGAAACAGATACAAAAAACTTTTATGGTTTTGATGATTTAAGAATAAGATTGTATTCGAATGAATTGGGTCAGTGTATTAATCATACTATTCATATCGTAAATTAAAAATCATCTAAGACGTTGATCAGTATGTGTGTTGAAATTTGATGAAAGGCAAAAAGTCGGAATAAGTTTTAAATCATATTTTATATTAGTACATTGTCTTGATATTTGTGGAAAACAAATAATTGTGGTTTTAATTCAAACACGCTAACGTCTTTGTCAATTAAAAAATAAAAGCGTATAGCTCATGAACTGCCATATAGGCACAACTCAATCATGTTATGAGATAAATAAAAAATAAAATAAATATAAGTAAAATTTGTTTATTGCTTTCACTTAAACTAAATGTTACATAATTACCGCCGGGGACTTCCTTTTAAGCAATAGATATTACTTGTGCTAGGGATCCCCGCTCATAAATAAATGTGTTTGAAGTTTTCATTGCATATGCAATTTCAATTTCAAATTCAATTTCATTCAATGCATAAAAAATGCTTTAATTTGCTTAAACGAACCACCTAACATTAGTTTAAGAGTTCTGCTGAAAATAATGTGTGTTGTAACATTTACACTTATTATTCCAAAACACGTGTTTTTTGAGTTGTGTATTACAGCCCATGAGCGATATATAGACCTATGAGAGTGAAAGTGCATACAACAATACATATAAAGTTTGTAAACGGTAAAGTGATATGAGATATATTTTAGATATCAAGATGTAGGATAGTGTTATAAAGTGATTGTACGCTATTATATAGGTACGTGATTTTTTTAAATATAGCTCAACCTTAACCATATTCCTTGATAATAAAATAATATATTGTTACGCATTTGTCTCTCAGTGCTATATCTTAATATAAAATTCTCGGGTCACGATGTTGGTTACGATACTCTTCCGAAACGGCTTTTTTTTAAAGACATTTTATATGTATATTCAGGTCTGAGAGTCGGCTATTATCTATTTTTCATACCCCTAAGTGATAAGGGTTGTCCACCCATAATATTTTTTAATTTTTTTGGACAATTTTTTTTTTACTGTACACTAGAAATTCCTTAGAAATAATTTAAACGGCAAAACAACGTTTGCCCGGTCATCTAATGATAATGTATTATTTCTTATATTATATGAGTAAATTTATATTTTAATATATTTTTGTGACTCCTTTTGGGTGGTCTAGAAATCATCATTTTTTTTATATTTTATTAGATCCTTTAATATGCCAGATAGATGTAAAAATTTATACAATTTATATGTATTTAGTCTGAATTACTTTCTATTTATAATTGGATAAATATTGGGTGTTCCTTGAAACACCAAAGTTCATAGTCGACATAAAATAAAATTAAAAGTATATGATCATATCACTTATGAACATTCATATCTCAAAGGTTGTCATTTAGTATAACGAAAAGTGTATATGAAATTGAACCTATTTATGGTACGGAGTAGTAGGTAAGTAAATATAAATTACATGAAACAAAAACTTTTACGTGTTTAATGTAAGATAAATTTATGTACAACAACAAGTATTATTAAATCACAAGTCTTAAAAGTTAGCAATAATAATAACTTATTTGCTCAATAAGATATTTAAAATACCACTCGTGTTTAAAATACGTGATATCGAGTTAAAGGCTGTTACCACGTGCCTTTAAGACATCGGTCGACAATGTGTTCTTTAAAAGTTATTAATGGAGACAAAAAGCGTAAAGTTGATACATAGATACTAAATTATGGGGTAAATTTTTTTCAGACATATAAAAAAGCTAGTATAATGTTAAGTATTGGAAGAGACAGAGACCTACCCACATTACCTAACGATACATAACTCTGATAATGTGTGTGTAAAGTATAGTGTTTGAGTCGAGTATAAACAAGATTAACTGCCAAAAACAATATGTTATTTGATAAAACGTTCAGCCATTTAATATTTGATTGGCAGCAAGCGGTCCGCTATAAGAAACCATATTTGATAATTCTGAAAAGCTAATGAACTTGCCATATTAAAAAAAACTATATGAATATTAGTTTCATTTTATGTATTACAAATGACATAAAGAATGTTAATATTTTATTGTAGCTGTTTGTTAACTTTTTTTAGTAATAATGACATTCCTGAATTAAGTCAATATTGAAGTTTATAAAACTAAGAGAATCAACACAGCAATACTCAAACACGCGTCTAGAACATAAAAACCGTATGTCTCAGTCATCGTCGTCTACATTGGAACATCTTATTGTGAATAAAGAGGAATCACTATGCTTTTTAACAATTAAACAATCAAGTAAATTCTGTTACTAAACTTGCCTCTGACCCACCTTACTTTACTATTAAAAGTATATAATTCTTCTGCAACGCTAACGAGTTTATAATGTGCAGTCAAATCTAGTACGTTATACAAACAACCATGTTCAGTAGCGTAGCTAGGTAACCAAAGGCCCTGGGGCAGAAAATAAAGTAGGGTCTCAACTAGGGTCAAACTATTTGAAATTTTGTAGTACGACAAATTTGTAGTATGTCGAAAGTATACTACTATAATAATAAAAACTCGCGGATTATAGCAAAATAATTTTTATTATTACTTTTGTATAATGGATCTCCGCAAAGTAACACCTACTTCCATAAATTATTTGTAGTATGTCGAATTCGACAAGAATACGGAACAAATCTTTAAAATTTTCAAGTCACAATATAAATTATGTAGATATATTTAAACACTTGCAAATTCTATCATAAGTTCATATACGCAAAGTTTAGAAATGTAAAAGTAGCGGCCTGTTACAATCCCACTGCTGGGAATAGGCCTCCTCTCTCCGTTTCTGGAGAGAAGGGTTGGAGCTAAGACCTACCTCGCTGCTCCATTGCGGATTGGTTGGTTACACATATCTCCAGAATTCTCTAGAGATATGCAGGTTTCCTCACGATGTTTTCCTTCACCGAAAAGCGTGTGATAAATTGCAATTATCAATTAGACACATGAGTTTTAATAGAAAAACTCATTAGTGCCTGCCCGGGTTTGAACTCGTGTTCCCCTCAAAAGGGTCGCACGGTCTCACCGCTGGGCTATCACAGCTTAGAAATGTATAATAAATTAATTAATGTAAGTCAAAGTCCGAAGGGTCTCCTGATTTCGGAGGCTCCGGGGCAATGTCCCGTCAAGCCCTCCAGTAGCTACGCCACTGACTATGTTGCATAAATCACTCACAGTTCAGATACTACCTCAAAGTACACCGGGTTTGTAGTTCTGTCATATAATGAACAGTAACTACGTCATGAATGTAGGTATTAAAGTTTAAACTTTATATGTTATAGCTAGGTTGGTGAACTTGTTATGAAAGCTTTATTTTTATTATTATTTTGAAAATTTTATTCTTTTATAGGCAACTCAGTTCTGTGGATGCACTTTTTACATTCCACTATACATATTTTTATTTTAAAAAAATATATTTCAATTTTATTCAGCTATTTATATTTCATATTATTTTAATTTAATTTGCGTCTATTTATGAATTAAATATATTTTAACTTTCAGATAGATGTATTGTTAAGAATGATATTCTTAAATTATCATTCTTAAATTAAATTGCTATTTCTTTAAAAGCAGACGACATCGTTAAATTATTAGATAATGTAATAAAGTGTAAAAAAGATCTGCCTTATAAATGTATATTATGTAATTGTATTCTCAAGGAACTTTGAACGACTAGAGTTCTTATATTTTTTAAAGTTAAGAAAAGTTTAAGTGATAATTCATTTGTAACAGCTGTTTAATTCTATTTAACTCTTCAAACAGATGAATTGTTATTCATGACAGTGTATAACGAAAGTACACACTCAAACTCAAAATATTCTTTAGTAAACTTGCAAGCAAGTACTTTTGAATTTTCAACTCTAAACCTATTTCGGAAAATTGTTCCTATCGAGAAGAGCCACGAAAAATCTTGAGGGTTGCTAGTTTTAAAATACCATTCTTATAATTAGTTACATTTCGTCATAGTAACCATGTCAACCATGTTAACATGATTACTATGACGCAATGCAAGAATGAAATGAAAATGAAATATTGAATTGCTAAATACAGTCATATTTATTATTTACTTCATACACATGTTTGAACTTTGAACAATATTGATCATCAATTACGCCATAAAGATATTGGCAATCAAAACGACATGATTAGCTTGAGAAGAAATTGTACAAATACAAATGTCGTCTGGTTCTGCGATTACTTGAGAATACAAACGCATGTAAGTTATGAAAAACTTTAGCATTAAGATGATGTAATATAATTAAACTTTTTATAATAAGTGAAATGCCATGTAGTTGTAAAATGGAATATGAAAGTATCATTTTTATTCTAAGAGTATTTGTTGGTATGTAATTTAAAATATGATTAAGAATATTAAACAATCCAAACTCACCTTGATCTTAAAATATTTGTTTTTATAAATACTTAAGGCCGATTCGGATTTCTTAGCACAGGTGATTGTAAAGAGGGCATTAAATCCCTACAATCACAGCATCTATTGGAAGTCAGGCCTCCATATCACTAAGGTTTTAATAATACACTGAATATACTTTTACCTTTCATCTTTTGATTGATTGGTGAAATAATATTTAAGTGATAAAGACAATAAAATAAATAGATATTAGAAATAAATGTTTTTGGGTCTTCCTTTATGTAAATTGACATCCTTTCAAGATCATGCACCAATATAATATAATCTCCTTATTAATAAAATAATACAACTCTCAAAATTTAACTAACGTATATAGACCTAAGTTTACAATAAATATTTGTGTAACTACCGCAATAAAAATAAGTTAAGAAAGTTAAAGCAGTATCCGCTCCTGAACTTGTTTAAATTGTTACTACCATAGATAAATCTACAACATTTGGCTAAAGTTGATATTCAATCATTTGTAAAATATGGAATTTAAGAGACATTGCTCAATTACTCAACATCGACAAAATTTCTGTGATCGTTTCCTATTGGCAGCTCAAAAAGGAATAAAGGTGATAAAAAAGTACATATATTGATATGATCTCTGCTCGGAATGGCAATAAAAAGTATTCCTCGCTGACATAAATTTTATTACCAAGTCACCTAAAGTTCAGTTCTGCAGATACTTGTACTTTATTGATTCATTGAAGTTTATAAAATCACTTTAAGTAAAAAATTATTCATATGACAATATATTTCAAAAGGCGTGGTTTCAGATTTTAATACAGAATACAAATGTTTGGAGAAAGGTTTTAGTGCCGCATCACAACTGTATTACACGTAATAAGCGAATATAAAATATTGTTTTAAACAGACTTTGAAATTAACTAATAACTAGACGTTAAGACAAATATTACGTTTCTAAGGGTTTCATGTTTTGGTATACGAAACGAATAATATAATTAAATCGACTAAAGAACTCTGGAACTATACGGAAATTTTAATGTTGTATCAATTTTTTAATTTAAACTATCGTGAGTAGAATGTATTCATATTTATGTATAGAAACCGACTATATTCACGTCTCACAAAACCGCGATAATGTCGTATAAAGAGATAAATAAGGGCCCCAGATGGACTTAAAACTAGACGGGCTAACCCGATGGAATAAGATGTAAGTAATACCCAGTATCCAGTTTCTATAGATAACGATGTTGTATTATATTATTTTATGACAACCTTTATCTGTATTTAATTTATCTTAATCTGTTTGATTGGTTTAAGTAAATTTACTGTTAACGCCATTTAACGGTTACCTATTATAAAGAAAACATAACAAAAATAAAATTAGTTAAAAGACAATATATTTTTGATTATCATATATTTTGATATTGTATGATGTGAGATGAGAGAAGGTGCGCAAACAATTTTAAAATTAAGTCGTAGAAATAGGTTCTGAAACCATATTATATTTCTTGTAAGAGATAATTAACTCTTTGGTGAAAATCATAAATTTTTAGCGCTAAAAATCCGTAGTGTTATCGAAAAGATCCTGATTCTTATGGTACTATTATTCATTTAAATATTAGCTTATACAAGTCTGATATTATTTTACACTATTATATTATCTTACCTCACGTTCATAGGTGAGTTTTATCGAAATTTACTGCCTACTTTCTTGTATTTATAAACTTTGTAGATTATTTCTTAAGAACTTGTGATAAAAATTGTTTAATTCATTTTGTATTAATATATTTATCATCATTTATATGTACAAATATATTTTGAATTTGCATTATAAACTTTATCTAGGCATTATATTGTTCCGTTTTGTCATATTTTTTTGTCGTTTTTGCGAAAAGTAATTTTTAAGTAAAATTAATATTTTATGATTGTGTCAAAACCTGTACTCTGTTATGTCAATAATGTGGTTATATTAGTCTAACATTTGTGATATATGTGAGCATGGGGTATATTTAAATAAACACTTTAATATTAGCGTGATTAGTAAATTTGTTTTATTTATCGCATACTATACTCTTGTATATGAATCCTGATACGTGCAAAAAATAAAAATTTAAAGTGGTGCGTGGTGGCCTATTCATATCCAATATAGGCTTTCTCTCTATGGAGGGAAGAAGGTATAAAGCTCCAGTCCACTACGCTCTAATAAGACATTGAAAGCGAGGCCGATTTGCCCCAAGGCAAATCCCCAAATTAGCAGCATCAAAGAAATTAAAAAACACTACAGAATTATTTATAAATAAAGGACCTCAACCAGGCCATAGAAGTACGCGCTAAAAACAGATAACTTGCAACTTCATTGTCACCGACTATATAACCGAACTCGCCACATTTAAAATACGCCCGAAAAGAAAGCGAAAATCTAAAATATATTGTAGTTTACACATTGTTCATTGATATAGGACAATCAACATTTTTTTATTATTATCTACAACAAAAATGTAATGTTATCAAAGATTAAATAATGAAATAGTTTTTGATGTGATCTTTTACTCGTAAATTTGATTAAGAGGTGTAATAGTCAGTGTAGGTAGGATAACAATAGGGAGCAGCGGTACGCAGCATGTACGCAAGTGTTTAAATTTACAGATATGTAAATTTAAACACTTGCGTTCCCTATTTATCTGTTCGGTGGAGATGTAGAAAGTCATGCCATAAAACTTGGACTGCTTGGCTGCTCTGTTTCGTAAGCCGTTTTTAAATTTTGGCCATTTCTAGAGCTAGAAAACAATCCAGACGCTTGACAGATTCGCTCTCATGATCACCGTTGGGCATTAATAAAACCCTAAGATTTTGATTTCGAAAAAAGTTAAGAAAATTTGGTGTAACATCATAAATCTCAACTTTCAAGACAGCCAAATAAGTTTACTTCTAGAAATACCTCTTTCACACATCTAAAAATCAACGGCTTTTACTAATCAAAACATTTGTACGAAAACAATGGCGTGTTTTCTTACTATACCAAAAATTAATCTTTTGTCCCTCATACCAATTTAAATTATGGATGTTGTTAAATAAAAATGATTACGAAAATGCTTAATTAAATAATAAAGTAATATGAACCAAATATTGATTCAAGTGGCAAACGACTGGGCCAACCATGTCTGACTTCAGTAAATAGACGTCACTTATCGTGTTAATAGTGAGTACGTAAATATAAGAGAAATAGAAAATACAGTTCATATATACTTATTATTTCATGAGGATTGATTAAATATCGTTAATAGTGATAATAGGTATACGATGAAGACAGTTACAGTTTTAGTTTTATTAGTTTTACAAGTAAGTGTAGTTTTGTATATATGTATATACGAAATTGGGATTATGCAGAGCAAAACACAATAAAATAAAACACACATTTAAATTATACAGTCGAAGAATCAAAAGTATATTCAAAATAAATCTTACCATAGACGGTTATGTGTTCTTTCTCCTAGCACAGCGGTGAGCGAAGTAAGAGAACTAAACATGGCGCACGCTTCTTTTATAAGCTTAATTTTAGTGTGGCCGTCAATAGAAAAATAAATGCATTACTTTTTGTACAGATAATAAACTAAAATACCAACACGCCCCCTCAAAAAGTAATTGCATTAAAAAAAAATTAGTTATTGACTATTTACAATAGTTTTCGAACTAAGAAGAACATCATAAACCGTCCATGTATTCTGGGAGAAACAATAATTATAATGGTCCAACATTTGTTGCTAAGGATTAGGAAAACCCAGAAAACCTAATCAGACCATTTCAATCATAATCAATTAATATAATAATTAACACATTATTATTATATACATAAGCCCATTTTGCCTCTAAACTGCTTGAATGTAACAGCTGGTAGTGGCTTAGTCAGCATATCAGCCACCTGTTCACCTGTGGGTATATAAAACAATTTTATTATATTGTTTTCAACTTGTTCTCTGGAGAAATGGTACTTGATGTCAATGTGTTTTGACCTCTTGTGACTAGTAGGGTTATTTGCTATACTAATACACCCATTATTGTCTTCAAAAATAGCTATTGGACTGACAATTTTGAGTTTAACACTCATCGCTAGAGACTTTAACCATAATGCCTCTTTTACAGCTTCAAATAATGCCATGTACTCAGCCTCAGTTGAAGAAGCTGCCACTGACATTTGCCTCTTTGTATTCCAAGTTATTGTACAGCTATCAAATAATTTAAATAAATAACCCGAGGTACTTTTTCTGTCATTGACATCACTACCACCCCAATCGGAATCTACAAAACCACATAAAATATGTTCAAAACTATTACACCTTTTATATGTTAGTTTAAGTTCTAATGTGCCTTTCAAATATCTAAGCACTCTTTTAAGACACTGCCACAATTCCTTATTATTTTTATTTGTGTATCTGCTCAAGATATTAACACTAACACTTAAATCAGGACGTGTGCACAACATAACATACATTAAACACCCAAGAAGGTTGCGACAAGGTGCATTATATTCACTCTCTAAGTTTAAAGCTTCATAGTTTGGTTTATTCTCTATAGGTGTACTGATGGGATTACAGTCAGACATACCAAATTTATCTAAAATAGTTTGTATGTATGAACTTTGATCTAATGTAATTGTATCACTATAACGAGTGACTTTAATGCCTAAAAATAACTTAATATCTTTTAAATCCACCATTTTAAATCTACTCATTAAATAGTCTTTAAGGCTGTCAATTGATTTTTGATTAGCACACGCCAAGACCAAATCATCAACATATAGTAATATATAAATGTTTTCATTAATATCACTCTTATCAAGAACATAAATACATCTATCTACAAATGAATTTATAAAACCTTTTTCTTTAAGACACTGATCAAATATTTCAAACCAACATCTTGCAGCTTGTTTCAACCCATACAAAGCTTTATTTAATCTACAAATATAACCCTCTTTACTAACTACCCCTTCTGGTACTTTCATGTAGATTTCTTCTTTCAAAATACCATTTAAAAATGCAGTTTTAACATCCATATGATGGATCATTAAATTATATTGATTTGCCAAACTTATAATAAACCTAAAACTGGCTAAACGAGCAACTGGGGCGAAAGTTTCATTGTAATCAGTTAAATATTCCTGACTAAAACCCCTGGCAACAAGACGTGCCTTATATCTTAATGGATTACCAAACTCGTCATTTTTAATACTAAAAATCCATTTACAATCAACAATGTTCTTATTGTCAGGCTTGGGTACTAACGTCCAAGTATCATTAGCTAGAAGTGAATCTAACTCATCTTTAATCGCAATTTCCCATTGAATCCTATCATCCCGATTTTTAATTTCATTATATGAAACAGGCAATTTACAATTAATTGACTCGGCACACAACAGAACATCATCAGTGAAATCACTATATCTTTTAAGAGGGCGACCTTTTAACCTCTCACTCCTTCTCAATTGAAAATCGTCACTATCTGTACCGAACGAACAAGTCTTACTGGACTTTGCTTGATCATCAATATTTGGCTTTAGTATGGTACTCGAATTTTCTAACTTTCGAATTTTACTAGGGCAAACTTCACCAGATTTTAAACTATCTGATTTCCAATTATTTACCCTGAGACTATCTGATTCAAATCCCACTGATTTCGCACCATCTGATTTCAAACCACCAGATTTAGCACTATCAGTTTCGGAATTACCAGATTTAGGACTGTCACAACTTTGAGGTTTTAATGACGATGAATTTATCAAATCGTCACTATGGAAATGTTCAACTTCATTCCCTTCAAATCGTAACACTGGTCTCGACACCAGAAAATTTACCTCATCGACTATGACATCCCTAACTGTTTCATATTTTTCACGTTTAGTGTTCCATACCTTATAGCCATTCGGTACATATCCTACTAGAATACCTTTCCACGATTTTTCATCAAATTTAGTATTACTAGTTTTGTTATGGACATAGACAGTAGAACCGAATATTTTTAAATACTTAATAACGGGTTTTATATCGTGCCACAATTCGAACGGAGTTTGTTTTTGTTTAAGAGCGCGGGTAGGTGTAATATTAATTAAATATACTGCAGTTAAAACTGCCTCGCCCCAAAAACACTTGGGTAATTTAGCACCGTTAATTAAAGCGCGGGCTTTTTCTGTTATCGTTCTAACCATACGCTCAGATACCCCATTTTGCTGTGGTGTTCTAGGGATTGTAAAATGATATGAAATTCCCTTAGAAACACAGTATTCTTTCATTTCATTAGACAAATATTCTCTGCCATTGTCACAGTATAAATAAACTAGTTTTGTATTAAATTTAGCCTCACTTTTTGCTACAAAATCTTTAAAAGCCGAGAACACATCTGATTTATACGCTATCAGGTATGCAACACAGTAGTGAGTAAATTCATCAACGAATAGAACAAAATAATTCTTATTATCGATTGTAGAAGGAGTGATTGGCCCACAAACGTCAGAATGAACGATAAATAATGGTCGTTTAACGTAACTTTTATCTTTACACGGATTAAATGGTAATCTTGTCTGTTTCCCGCTTATGCACGCTTCACATAAATTGTCATCAGGCATCATACCTTTAATTAGGTTTATATCATCAATCATAAAGTTATTTTTCAAATCTAAAAACTTTTGTTTACTTATATGCCCCAAGCGTTGATGCCACAGATTGTAATTATTTTTATCACTGCTACATAATTGAGAAACAGACTGATTAACTTTAACTTTAAAATCTACCGATATTAAATTATTAATCGGCTTACCTCGCATCAGTATATTTCCATCCTTACTAATTTTTGTTCCCTGCTGATCGAAAGTAATTGTCAGCCCAGAACGCTGCATCCTCGACACCGAAAGCAGGTTGTACGGTGCCTCAGGACAAAACAACACATCCTCAAGTGTCCCTGGGATACCAGTATTGCTAATAACCTGCAACGTACCTTGTTTAGTGGCTGTAATAAATTCACCGTGCTTAGCAATAGATAATTTGAACGGTGTATTTAGCGTTGTGGCGGTAACAAATAAATCTTCCCTGTTAATTATGTGGTCAGATGCTCCAGAATCAAGAATAAAAGTTATCTCCGTTTCATTTTTGCTACTCTGAAAACCTCCCGCCATAAACGCGAATCCAGAAGAGGATTGAGTCGACTCCTCAATAATATCTACCGCCTGAATTGTTCGTTTCCTTTCGGGCTTTTGAATAGATTGATTCGCGGGCTTGAAATAATAACACTGACTGCGGATATGTCCGCGGCGGCCACAATGGAAACATTTGATTAAAGATTTCTTTTTATTCTTATGCTCTTCGGTTTTAACATTATGGAATCTTCTTTTTCGGGTATTTTGATAAGAATTATTAGGTTTATTTTCGACGTGTAGAATCTTTGCAAAAGTGTCACTACCCTCATTTTTTAATTTAACCTCGAAGTCTAATAATCTTGTTTTAACGAAGGCCAAAGTCAAATTATCTTCAGACAGTGTTTCAATTGCTGTAATTACACCATCGTATGATGACGGTAAAGTTAATAGCAAATGAGATACTTTGTCTGTTTCATCCAGTTTGGCGCCAGCGGCCATTAGCTCTGTGATGAAATCATCAAACACTGTAAAATGTTTTATCAATGACGTGTCACCTTTAAGTTTTAATCCCAATAGCTTTTTACGAATTGCTAGTTGAGTTGCCAAACTTTTTCTTTCGTAGAGGGCGTCCAAATTTGTGAGGATTTCACGAGCGGTTAGTTCTTCTTGCGCAAAGCCTAGGAAAGAGTCTGCTAAATACTCCACGATAACACTCTTAGCGACTCTGTTTTTCTTCTCCCATGCTTCCGTTCGTAAAATAGGTTCATCGTCAATCGTCTTTATAAGGTCCATCTCGGTAAGCAATGCTCGAACACGAAATTTCCATATACTGTATCTCTCCCCGTCAAACGGCTTGATACTTCGCTTAGTCTTCAAATTATCCATACTAGAAATTTCACTTTAAAATATTGACGGTAGTAATACACAATTTTATCTCTTACTCAGATCTTTGTTGCTGGGCCCATAACCTATACGAAATTGGGATTATGCAGAGCAAAACACAATAAAATAAAACACACATTTAAATTATACAGTCGAAGAATCAAAAGTATATTCAAAATAAATCTTACCATAGACGGTTATGTGTTCTTTCTCCTAGCACAGCGGTGAGCGAAGTAAGAGAACTAAACATGGCGCACGCTTCTTTTATAAGCTTAATTTTAGTGTGGCCGTCAATAGAAAAATAAATGCATTACTTTTTGTACAGATAATAAACTAAAATACCAACAATGTACCTATATAACTAGTCAAGGATCTTAGGTGTCTTAAAACGGTGAAATTGATCGCGATGTGAGGAAAACGGTGAAATTGATCGCGATGTGAGGAATAGAATGAATGCAGGATGGATGAAGTGGCGACAGGTCTCAGGGACAGTATGTGACCCCCGAATGCCCCTTAAACTTAAAGGGAAAATTTATAAATCGGTCCTAAGACCTGTCGTAATGTATGGATCAGAATGTTGGGCAATGAAAAAGATGGATGAAAGAAGAGTGCATGCAAATGAGATGAGAATGTTAAGATGGATGTGTGGTGTGACAAGATTGGATAAAATAAGAAATGAGTATATAAGGGGAAGTATGAAAGTTGCGCCCATTGTAGAAAAGATGAGAGGTGCAAGATTGGGATGGTATGGACATGTAATGAGGAGGGATGAAAATCATGTGACTAAACGAGTGTTGGATATGAATGTGGATGGATATGTGACTAGAGGGAGGCCTAAAAAGAGATGGTTGGAATGTGTGAAGTATGACAAGCATATAAAAGGAGTAGCGCCAGAGTTGACGAATGATAGAAGAGAATGGAAGAGGAAAACATGTTGTACCGACCCCACTTAGAGTGGGATAAGGGTAGGAGAAAGAAGAAGATAACTAGTCAAGGATCTCAGTCATAAATTCACAGATAGAATATTTTGAGATCTCTGGAATTTTCTTACATCGTTCTTAACTACCCGTTTATATGAGAAATTTGGAACAAAATCATTGAAAATATTTGTGTAGAAGTTGACTTTTGTGGAAACCACGATTATTCTCCTTGTGCGACCGATAGATCAGTTTTGTGTACTTAATGATTAAATGTTAGTATATTCATAATACTTATTTAATGTACAAGTTTACGTTGCAGGCTAAAGCATCATTTCTTAATGAACTTCAAGGAGCGATGTCTAACATACAACATGGTTTCGGAAAACTTTTAAGTGATGTTGTTATCGATGTTAAGGACACAATACAATGTACTATATCAGCCGTTGAACAAGTTTTGGTTTTAAATGGAGTTCTTGATAAAAACTCAGCGTATAACAAGACATGCAATTATAAAAATCAATCAGAATCTCCGCCTTCGTTGCCTCATAAAGTTACGCAGCCCTCAGATACTCAACATGAAAATTTACCAAAACAATTTTTTCATGACTTACGGAATTCTATTGAAAATGTTAATAAAACAATGATTAATGTGCTAGCTAACCAACTAATACTGAAAAATATTTCGGATACTTTTGAAAATGATACTAAACGTTTAATAGAAAAAAGTGAAATACTTAGGACAGAATTGGAAAATATATCGAACGACATTAAAAATAAAACAAGTGAGTTCCACATTGATGGTAGCAAATTATCTGTTAAGTCGATTTGGGATGAAGTAAAAGCGTTAAACGACGTACAACGAAATAACAAAAATACTTCAGAAGTGACTGAAATACGAAATGTTCTAGGTAAAGTTACTAATGGATTATCTTTAACAATAAATAATAGACAAATTTTAAACAATTACGAATTAGAAAAAATAAAAAAGCAACTCCTCAAATATACAAGTAATGAAAACCCCATTGGTGCCGTAAATCAAACGCTAGAAAACCCAATTTCTGAAAATATCAATGACATGCATAAGTCACCATTTGTGAAAAATATGACACACAATATACACAATTCAAAAGTTTTTAATCATATAAGAAATATTAGGAAACCGCAACGTAAAAATAATATAAGTAAATCTTTGACAGATTATTCTCAAACACAAAATATTTTTAGTACGAATTTGGATCGTTCGAATTATTTTACTCCTCCCACGAATGAATCTATAAACAATGCAAAAAAAATAATTAAAGACAGTCAACATATTGATAAAACTTTAGACAATTTTTTTAAAGAGCAGCATAACAGTGTTGATGTCTTTAATAACTCCGATATATTTAATTTAAATAGAAACTAAACTTACAATGTATTTTCTAATTTAAGAGTATCTGATTATTTCTCTACTAAGTATATTATTACAGCAAAGGGTATAAAATCGATATTTTAGCTTTTATAGATGTCAATGATAGAAGCTTGATTCGGAAATTTTGTGTAGAAATAACGACACAAGAAATTCATATATTATGTACCCTGCTCAATAGTTAATTGGACAGTTGATAAAAAAATATGCAGTTTTTGATTAGGTAATCGCGCTGTTATTCAGGACGATTATATAATTTTATGTGATGGTAGCAGAATTTTTCCTCCTGTATACCGGCTATGGAGGACTTGGAATTTGTCTCTTTGTCTTTTAAACCCAAATGATTGTGTAGATGATATTTCGCTTAAATAAAAATGAATATTAATCTAAATCGTATCATAACTGACTATACTCATTTTTATACTGTCGAGTAGTTCAGTTTCATTCAAATTTGTAAAGCATTATTCGCTGGATATTTTAAAACATTTTGCGTCATTTACTACATAAGTCTTCACAAATTATTTAATATATATTTAATAAAAAAAATAATGATATTTGTTTTTTTATTTAATCATCCTAGTAAAGAAACAGGATTTATGTTCCACCCTAATTTTATTAGCTTTGATGATGCTTGTATTCATTAACATTGTGATTTGTGAATGATTTGTACTTAGCTTGTGTTTTTGACAGCGGCACAATAAAATGGCGTAGAAATGCTCATATTATGCTCATTTATGAAGTACACTAATTGAAAAGGAAGATTTCATATTTACCAGTTTGAATACTAATTTTAATGCAGAGTTTCTCGTATTAATTTTGTTCAATACAGTTTAGGTATACATACTCGTATTTTTTATCGGATTACTTTTTATTAGCTTCTTACTTAAAATTATTTTTTGCCAATACTTAATTTTAGTAACCGTGCCGTGTGGTATCCGGCTGCATAGAATAGATTACCCTCATTTCTTACCGAGGTGTCGTAAAAGGCAACTAAGATGAGTTGACGTCAGGCAGGCGGCCGGTCGTAAAATACGTAGCCAAATCATGTGACAATTAATATTTAAACATGTTGTGCCGACCCCATTTGGAGTGGGATAAGGGCAGGATAATGATGATGACTTAATTTTAGTAACCATCTATCTGGTATATTATAATATATATGTATAACAATCTAAGGCCGTTCACAAAATTTCACTTAATTGAGGTAGAATTTAGTTATTTCCCTCAGTGGCTATAAATATTTAGGTTCACTCGTGCACGATGTCACACTAGCTAGTAATTAATTTGTTTGGCAGGAAAAGTTTTGGAATCGGATTTATAGGTTAGGAAGGTACCTTAATTTTAATATACACACATATATTATTACGATATCCTTATTTAACCGTCTATCCTTACTTTTATAATTTTATAATAACTAGCACCTCGTACTTGTTATGTTTCGTCTCCGATATCGACAGATAAATCTTTATTAAACAGCAGGATGTTAAACTAAGAATATACTCTATTTGGCATCAAAGGATATAGGTATTTTTAGTAGATAGTCCGTAGGAAAAAAATTCAAAATAAGTCACGTAGTCCTCACAGACTTTCAGATACATCTTTTCTCTTTCAAGTTACAAGAATAACAGGATTCCCCTTGACTAGAGCGTTTGAAAACAAGCTTACTATGGGGAAAACTACTTATAGTATATTTTGTATTGAAAAGTTGGTTAAATAGACCTTAGTCTAATTATCTAGTCAATACAAAATTTACCTTTTTAGATGCTATCTTCAGCAATTGAGAGATCGATAAAGGTAATCAACAATAAATTCTTTCTTGACGTTTTTGTTGATTTCTAATAAAGCTCATATGTAGGTACACTGTAGACTTTGAACGCCTGAAGCTTCTTTTTAGTAATAAATAAAGTTAAATTATATAGTAGAAGAATTAGTACTATTCTTTCTGGACAATATTTGATATGAATAATGTGATTATTGGAAACAGTATTGACTTTACCAAATTGAATAAAACATTGGATTGGCCTTGATTTTTATATTATTTAGTTTAGCATATACCTACTCGTAATTATATTTCACAACGATATGCCTAAGTAAATTCAGTAGCTTGCATAGGAATCTATAAGTATGTACTTATATTTTCATTGTTTTATTTGATATAGAGCTATTATAGCCCTGCGGTAAAACCGTACGACTTTTTCGAGATGCACACAGGTTCAAACCCCGAGCAGGCTCCAATGAGTTTTCTGTTTAAACTTATGTAAAAAAAGTAAAGAAGCAAGCCTGTTATAATCCCACTGCTGGAAATAGGCCTCCCCTCTCCGTTTCTGGAGAGAAGGGTTGGAGCTGAGACCTGCCACGCTGCTCCAATGCGGATTCGTAGGTTACACATATCTCCAGAATTCTCAAGAGATATGCAGGTTCCCTCACGATGTTTTCCTTCACCGAAAAGCGTGTGATTAATTGCAATTATCAATTAGAAACATGAGTTTTAATAGAAAAACTCATCGGTGCCTGCCGGGTTTGAACTCGTGTTCCCCTCGAAAGAGCCGCACAGTCTCACCGCTGGGCTATCACAGCTTAAATACTTATGTGTCTTATGAATAATTGTAATTTATCACACGCTTTTTGTTGAATGAAACATCATGAGGAAACCAGCTTTACTTGATATAAGACAATAAACTCTTTTTCTTCCACAGATTGAATCAACCTAGACAAAAGAATTTGTACGAGAGCACTTATTGCTTTTATAGCGCAAGGTTATGTTACAAAAGATGTCGCTCATAACTGAGAGACTTGTAAGTGAGCGGAATTATATATAAACTGTGGCATATATATAAACGTTTGGAATTATATATAAAAGTTTACAAATAACTGATGGATGCATTTTGCTAATTGTGTAACTGCTCAATAAACGGAAATGATTCTGGCCTAGAGGATTTTAAGCGGCGAAACTCTTGTAGTTTTAGCCCAGTTTCAGTATTTTATTGGAATTGATTGCATTTGGAATTTTGTTTATATATAATAATTGTAAAGGCAAAATGCAAGAGGTTAAAAATTTCTGTAAAATCATGAAGCAAGCCTTTGCAGAACTTAACATCTACGTACGCAATTTAAATCCGAATATGCTGCTACTGGATGCGCCCATTCTGAAAATAATATAAATAGCATTTATTCGATGCTATTAAGTTACACAGTGGTAATTTTTAATATAATTGCAAATTTTAAACTTTTATTACCTTGAACATTACTAATATAATCCTAAATGTTGTTCCAGCATTTTTAAATCTTAGGTGGATTATATATCATAAAGGCGTATGGGTAAACAGATAATAAGATAATAATAAAAGTACGATAAGTAAGATAAAAAATGGTAAAAAGGAGAGGGCTTACGCCTCTATGCTGAATTCCGACATAATTTAAGCATGAACAAGATATATAATTTTCAACTTAATGTATAGTTTGAATATAGGGTTAAAAATACTTCAATCTTAAGAAGCGGTTTGACATCCTGCCAAGCTTCATGTTGACCTAAAGATAGCATGCATCATTTCAAAATATATGGTAAAAACTTTAGTTACATAATTTTATAAAACATGACACATATGATTAATATATTTATTAATAAATCAATAAAATGAATACCAAATTGTTTATTTAAGAAGATCTAAATTTAAAATTTACTCCATATACTTCATTGTGTTACGCTGAAAAAGCCAATCAATGGGACCACAGGCAGTCACAATATAAATTTTACTAAATTTGGATCCAACCAAAACTCTTTATTATTATTATGTTTTTCAAACTGTCCAGGTTTAAGTACTATGTTGAAGAAATTATAGAACACTAATGAATAAAGTTGTAGGCAACTATAAGTGCAGAATCAAAGATCAATTCTTAACGTCCAATATTACTTCAGAAAATATCATTAAGCTGTTGTAGTAATAACACTAACCATTACGGCGAAGCATAAACGATAATTAGTTATGGTCTCGAGTTACTTAGCTGTTATAGTCAACTTTTCTGCTTAGAAACTGATGCTCATGAAAATTTTAATAAAAAATAATAAAATATTTTCTTTATTTATATTTGTGTATTAGCTTTAGAATATATGCTGTTTCAAATAAGGAAGGAGCTAACTCCTTAAAAAAAGAGCAAACACGTTTTAGGAAGAAGTCGGTTAGTGCTAGGTAGGTAGGTTAATTAGTATTTATAAAATGCAAAACGAACTCGTTAGACTAGGTAAAGTTACGGCCCGTTATTATTCCACAGCTGGGCATAGGCCTCCTCCCACCCTTTTCAGAAAGAAAGTGTTGGAGCTTTGACCCTTCCACCACTTTTACTTTACTTACTTTACTTACTATGCAGGTTTCCTTCACCGAAAAGTGTGTGATTAATAGCAATTATCAATTGCACACATTGACTCTTTAACAGAAAACCTATTGGTACCTGATCATGATTTGAACCCGTGAACCCTCTCGATGGAATCGCACGGTCTCACCGCTGGTCTCTCACAGCTTCGACTCGATTATGACCCGATCGACTATAGAGCAAAATATAACTAATAAAACTGATATTCTGAAGGAGAAATTTCTGAAATTCTATTAAATTTATAACTAAAAACAGTGACATACAATACAATAAACGTACATAACGTACCTTTATTATTAGCGTTTTTGTTATCTAATTGCGTATAGACAGATACATATATGTGCATTAACCATTACGGTTATAAATCTAACAACAAATAATTTATACAAAAAAATAGAAATGTAAAATAATTGAACTATTATATTCTTATGAAATATGAGGATAAACGTTATTTAAGTACCCAGGCAGTGGAGGCCAGAAATGAGCAGGGATTTTATACAGATCATTTATCAAAGTCCAATGCTTTTCGGTGAGTAAGGAGCTGCGAGGTAAAAATTATGTTAAATTTGAAAAAAAACCTTTACCGCCTACATTTTACAATAGTATAATTATTAAACTATGTATTCATTTTGTTCGTCCAACTACGGTCCAACACAAAATAATTTATTTTTACTAACGGACCACGCCTAATTTTATACCGCCTTGATGAGCAAGCTTCTTTGGAGTTGAAATTATCTTCCTTGCTTAGTATTAAATATTTTCCGAGTGCACCTTATTTGAGAGGTACGAATGGTTTGTATAGGAAAATCAAATTAATGCTTTTACAGTTTTTCTTCATACTTTCTTAGAATTTACACCATCTTGTACTTTGGACAAATTTAAAAACAAAATAAATCGGTTCAGCCGTTCTCGAGTTCAAGAGGAAAAACAAACTCATCTCAGTTATTATTATATATTACGAACATGCGAAAAAAGTTCGTAATTTATATGTCATTAAGTTCAATTTGGAAGGGGGGCAGTTTACGAACATGCAAAAGGGTTTGTGAACTACATATAGTTTACGAACCCTTTTGCATGTTCGTGCGTCTTTTGTATACTCTATGACATATCATAGAGTTCAAAATCGCTTAACGCTAATTCACAGGAACAATGGGCTTGTTTACCAAAAAAAAGTGTTTACTAAAGATTTGTTTATGATCTCCCCAAGGTCTCGCGAAGGATCTCGAACATCGGGTCGTTCGAAATATAAGCAGACGTATCGTACGCCTCGACACTCAGTTTTCGAATAACGATCAAGAGCGAATAACCAACTGAAAATAAAAATGGAATAGTAGTGACCTCGACATTCTTATTGGACAAAGAACTGTATAGAGACTATATGTACTAAGTTTGTAGTAAAAAGTTGAATAAAGTGTTTTAACGATTCGGATTTGGATGAAAATACCTGGATTTTCATCCAAATCCACGAACCCCTGTACGTAACAATATATATAGATAAGGGATATCGTAACATATGCTCAAATGATATAGTAAGCGACATTGAGAGGGCGTTAACCGGGTACAAAGGTTGTATACTAAAGGTTGTCTGTTTCGTATTCAAAGCTATGAAAGCGATTTGATTGTCTTATCTTTCACCTTCACTGTTCTCTCATTAATCGTCAAATAAAATGTTTTGTTATATCTACATAGTAATGTAACGGCTTGTTACTATTCCATTGTTGGGCATAGGATTCTTCTTTCCGTTTTTTTTGGAGAGAATGTTTCGAGCTGATAAAAGTTGCATCGCAATTGGATATACAGGTGTTATCACAATGTTTTCCTTCACCGAAAACAGTGTGATAAATTCATAATTAGAAACAAGTTTTTTTTATTATTGCTTACTCCCTGGGGTGTAAACCTGTAACCCTCTTGAGTAAGTTACACGGTCTCACCGCCTCACTGTGATAGCCCAGCATATGTAGAAGTACATATTCAAAAACAAATTATCTCGATGGGCTTGTCAGTCTGCTTGCGATAGACTCAAAAAACTTATTTAAACAGATTAATTAAAAAAGGTTTAATAAAAACATTTTATATAGGCATTTTATCAAATATTATTTTGCTATAATCCGCAGTAAAAAAAAAATACTTAATGTTAAATGTAGAGTGTACTATCCGTTCGCATACCTACAGAAATACATTCAGAATTTGCAAAACCTCATGCGCTACCCGCCACCAATAACATAACAATACACAATCACTGCAAACATTCACTACCACAATCTCAACAATCGTTTCGCCCCATAAACGAAGCATCGTCAAGAGATAAACTTCAAGACAAAATCGCAAAGCGTATCGTGGAGCTTCATCCATTCGTGAGAACGGATAATACATTTAGCATTACATATTCAATCATTTAGCATTACATATTACATTACATATATTTTCTTTTATCCTGGATTATTACAAAATAATATTTTCATTACTTTTGTATTATGGACCTTCGCGAGTAATGCCTTATTCCATAAATTATTAAAGAATTTTATCTTTGATCCTACAGATGACCGTATCAAAATTTAAACTCTTTTAATTAGGTGAACCCCTTTTTCCAAAATAAGTCATTATCAAACCTTTGTTTCTAGTTTAGATTCTTCAGATGATACTCGTACCTATTTAATAACGAAAACGCTCGCTTTTCCGCTCCAAATCCCCTCAGACAATATTGCGATTTGCCTTTTTTACCTACATTTTTCTATGGCAAAATCTTTTATGGCCATTATTTGTAAGATCTACGCTTGACCTATTATTTCATCTGATGGTAAGTAATACTTAAGTCCCAGGCGCAGTATAATATAAGTTTACTTATAATTTTTAATTGTAGGGTCTTACTAGTTCGGTAAATGGCCGAAAAATCCTTTTGTTAATTGGTTATAATCGCAGTGTTTAATATGTTCTTAATAATTTTCGTAAATTAAGGACTCCATTGCATTTATAAAGATGTATGTGAATGTAAAACAGCAGTTATAAACATTTTCAATACATATCAGGCCGGTGATAAAATAAGCAGCCAAATCATGTAACAGCATGTTTAAAACTTGTTATACCGAACCCACTCAAGAGTGGGATAAGGCCAGACCATTAAATTGTTACGAACAATATAAGTATATTGCTGTCACGGTCGCAATATGTACTAATCCAGTGATTCAAAACTTATTTTATAATAACATATTTTTATATTGTTTTCATTGACACAGAGACCTAAATGTGCTATTAAAAAGATGATATTTCTCTGTAAAAAAAACTACAACAACAGATACTGCGACACAGCTTCACAATGGCACGCGTTAGGGTGTTAATATTATTTACTGCCTAATGAGATTTGTAAAGAGTAGGCAAGTAGATTGTCTGTTAAAATTTCTCAACTCGGCGAAACTTCACCAGAATCTGACAGGGTTGCAGATTCGCGACTCATATGTCCTTTGTAAAGTGTAAGTGTATAAATTGTAAATATCAATTAAATTTTACCGGTTTTTGGAACCAACATTTTGAGGTAAATCAATATTAATTTAATAATAGACATTAATATTTTATAAAATATACCATTAACATAGCCTATTTTTGTATTAAATAATATAAATCCGGTACGCTACTCCAATGTAGATCAATTAGCATAGTTCTAAAATCCGGTAGGCATATGTAAGTTTCATCATGAAGTTTCGTTTTTTTTTAGGTATCTATACTTATTATAAAACAAAGTCCCAAAAAGCTGTCTGTCTGTATGTAATCGATTTTCTCAAAATCTACTGAACGGGTTTTTGGTACGGTTTACACCAAAAGATAGTGCAATACTTCCGGATTTAGGTAAATAGTAAATATCGGTATGGTCTAAATTGTGTTGAAGAGATCGTACAATTGTTAAAAAACTTGCTTGCTGGAGGCTTTAGTTACGTGCGCTGCGTAAACCAGCAGAGATACGCTAAAGTAATGCAGTAAAGAATTGTGTATCTATGAAAACACTACAAAAAGTCCGCGATAGCATCTCTCTATCTCTCACGGTTAACTCACAATAACAACTTTTATGTTCAAAATTTCGAAAATTCGGGAAAAGTTTCGTAAATCACTGAATTCTACGCGGGCGAAGTCGTTGTTGGTACAGCTAGTTATAAATAAATCTTAAAGAAAAGTAAGTAAATTATACGTATCAATTAAGTTAAAAGTGGAAGATTTATAGACAACCTCTCGGGGCTTTTACGTGAATTATCGGTATGGGTCACATGGCCAAACCGTTAGGTCGCCATGGCTTTGCATATTTTATATACATATTACTTTGAATCACGAATTTATAAACAAGGACAAAAATTTTAAGTCCTTAGGCTTAATTTACCTTATTCTTTTAACCGTTTTGCGAATTACTATTTACATAAACTTAAATACCCTCATTAACAATTATACTGTTCAACGACATCACTGTCATTGTGATGTTTAGAGAAACTTCTATTACTAACATTATGTATTACTAACATCTGCTGGCGACATATAAAGTAATATTATATGCAAGGTTAAGAGTCATCAGCCCTAAATATGAGGCACAAACATGGGGGTAACTCTACAACTGCGTAAACGTGAAATATGAATATGAAAAGGAATTTTAAGTGTCGCTTTGAATAGCAGAGTAAATACAAATACAAGAACTTTTTGAAACAATCAAAATTATTCTATACAACGTAATAATTGTAGGCATTTCTTCGCTGGCATATTCATCTTTGTTATATATATATATTTATGCACAAACCTCCACCACTGCCACTCCACGACAAAATCGCAAAGCGAAACATTATCCAAACAAGCATTGTTATATAGTAATCGGTTCATCCCCACCATTAATTTATTTTACTTCTGAACACGTGCAACAAGCTTTTTACAATATTTTCTCGTTTCACGTAGCAGAATGCTCATTGCATCGCTAATAAAATATTTTTTATACTTATTTCTGTTATAACGTTTTAATGCAATATTTTGTAATTTAATGTAACCTTTGAAATGTAGAATCTATACAGATTCAATAACAGTATATAATGATTTTAAATTAAGAGTTGTTAAATATCTTATACTTTTTGAATATGCAAGTTTATTTAAATGTTTTAAAGGTCTCTGTCATCAAAAACATAACATTGATTAATTCTATCACCCAGTAAAAATAGTTTTGATTGGTGTTCAATTGACAATGGCAATTGACCGGAAAGATATTCACTGGGTTCAGCTTTTTTCAAACTCTCGGATTTATTTAAAACAAATATATATATAAAGGAAAACTCACATTTAAACATAATTTGTTGAAAAATTTAGTAACAAATGATTTACGTAATTTTCTTACTTTTATTAAGGGTTTTAAAAATACGTTGTATTACTGTTCTAAATACTTTTAATGTCTAAGTGTTGCAAATAATTTTATAAACGTGGACAATTTTTTTGGCAATAACTTGATGAACTTTTCGATTTGCTTTACTAACTGCGTATTGAATGAAAGATATTACGTAATATCCGCAAATGTATGGCACTCAAATGCATTTCGTTTTAAGCTTAAAAGGTATTTCAGTTTGAAGGATTTAGTTAAATTGAAATTAAGTTTCACGCAAATAATTCTGTTCAATTACGAAACATAAATGTTTTCTATAATCCTATCCTATAAATTATTTATTCACTAGCCGTTTGGTATCCGGCAAAATAGAATAGACCACCCTCCTTGCTTACCGAGGTGTCGTAAGAGGCGACTAAGGTAAGTTGACGTCAGGCAGGCGGCCGGTCGTAAAATACGTTGCCAAATCATGTGACAACATGTTTATAACATGTTGTGCCGACCCCACTTAGAGTGGGATAAGGGCAGGAGGATGATGATATAAATTATTTATTCACATTAAAATACCCGCTTTTCATGTTTACACCAGGTAATGTTTTGCAGTAGCTTTATATTTAAAAGCTGGTCAAAGATTTGTCGAGTATGCATCCTTTAATTATTTCGTAGTAATTGAATTTTGTAACATACACCGCACGCTTAGTATTAAAGTGGCCCCAATTCAAAAAAGTTATTTTGTAGCAAAATGCAATAAAGCGTAGCGTAACGTCTACAAAACTCGTATGTGTTAAAGAGACCCATAACTTGGAAGAGCAAGAAAACATTAGTTTTTTAAAAGTATCATAGCGTGATGTTATAGATGGCATTGAAATTAGGGTAACAGTGTATCTAACTCAATTAAGCGTAATTTTGAATTAGGTCACTTTAATAATAAGCGGGCGATATTAACATTCTCCCCCTGTCGATGTGATGGCATTATGTTCGTCGCTATTACGATTACTCGAGAACGGCTAAGAAAAGTTGGTTGTATTTTTCTTTCGTTTCTCATTCGTGATAAGCTGAAAAAAGGTTTACCAGAAAATATGGAATATATTTTAGTCATTACACAGATTAACACATCTGTTTATCAGCAGAAATGAATAAACTTAATAAAACTAATAATAGAATGATTTTTAAATATTCATACTCCGTCATTAATACTTAGAACTTTGTGATAATGATTGCGAAGCACATACAAATTTTACTTTAAACAATTTACCTATATATTTATTTATTAAAAGACTTGTTGAGGAGAATATATCATACAACAAATAATGACGTGTAGAGCAATGAATGATGTTTTTTCACGATACGAAGCGCGATATATTGTTACTATCCACTGCACCCCGCCCCCGAGTATTGTAATACAACTCTTAAATGCTGGATATGAACTGCCTTTAAAATAAAATAATTTAAACACTATATTATTAAAACGATAGTTACAGAATACCACTACACGTAATGTATGAGGGCAATCTGCATTTATAACTTCGATGTTCTGATAGGCGTATAATATACTCGTAGTAGTCCATTTGGCTTTATAGCTATCACGTGGTTATTTATGATTGGGATTTAAAATTTTACTCACACACATCGAATACATGATAAATACCATCTCTATTTCGTTTACGAAAGTAAGAAAAAGTTGGGGATAGTACAGAACAGAGGATTACGGGCGTTGGCAAAATGAATCGAAGTTATGTAACCATTTGAATTTATTTGTCTATACTTCTCCTCTGGTTATACTTATTAAAAGGATTTTTTATGAAGATCGAAATCACATATTGAACGGTATATTAGATAACGGTTAGATGTCTCAATATTTCCCGAGTTTGTGATTAAACACTGGAAGATCAGAACGGAGTATTACAGGCGTTGGCAAAATGAATCGAAGTTATGTAACCATTTGAATTTATTTATCTTTACTTCTCCTATGGGTATACTTATTAAAAGGATTTTTTATAATAATCAAAATTACAAATCGAACTAAGTAACGGTTAGATTTTTCAATATGACCCGGGTTTGTGATTAAACGCCGGATAAATATTTTAAGAGGTCGTAGAGTCATATCAAAGTATGTTAGAAGGGTCGCGACATTATCGATTTGAAAATATTTTTAGATCACTGCATGCAATACATTCTGTTCCTTGAGAAATAGATAGAAGCTAACGTGTCAGTTATGTAATATTTGTAAAAAAAAACTTATTAGTGTCATAATTTATTTCTGTACCTATTCGTAAAACTGAAGGGCTTATAGAATGAAGACTGAAGTACCTTACACATTTACGATTTACATTGTAGAGATTACGTAATTTCCGTTTTTCGCATAAAGATAAAGAGATAAAAAATGGCAATCATCGTTGAAGTCTATAAAATAATCACATGGTTATCATTCTTTCTATTTAGAGATAGCCGCAAGTAAATAATAGAAAGTTACAAATGATTTTGAAAAACGACTGACACTTTGTTCTTACCGGGGAAATAACTCTTTATTCTTGATAATACAAAATTAATTACCCAGCAGAGCCTGCAATTTCCTGAGCGTGACAACCGCAAATCCTTCAAGCTCTTGTTTGGAGTATATCTTGTAAACATTATATTTCCAATATATTGGAGATATAAAAAATATAAGCCAAAACTCTTTTAGATATGTTTAGTATCAAATTTTCTAGGAATTCGAAATGAACATGTCTATACAAACTTTTATTGAATTGAATTTTAGTCAGTTTATAATCCAAACATAATTAATTAGTAGAGTTATAAATTGCAATAATTGCAAAACATTAATTTGCATTGGTTTTTATTTCTATTATGCAGATATTTAATAACATTTTATTAGGACCAAATTCATGCTAATATGATAAACGTGAAAGTGACTCTGATTGTGACGTTGAACCGATTTTTGATTTGACCGATGATGATTTGTTCTTGGAGAAGATAGTAGGTTTCTCGAAATCATTCTTTTTATTATTTTAAGTGTTTGCGGGTCCCAGATAGTACGAGGACAATTCGTTGAAGTTAATTAGAAATTCACAATGGCACCGCGAGTTGTCGAAGCTTAGCGATAATTACTTAGAACCTGATCAAAATACGAAAGAGTTTACAGATCCGGAGGACGCGCGACGCGATTATTCTTTGACAGGGAGCGAGGGCGAGGGCGCGTGGATGGCACGGCGGGCCCGCTAGGGCGGGCGGCGCGCGGCGAGAGGCGTGTCGGCACGGCAGTCAGCACCGCGCCGCGCCCGGGTCGCTCGTAGCTCTATGCCCTTTACGTAATGATGCCTCGGTCCGTAAGCTGATGGCCGCGCTCGTCTGGTGGCTGGCGGCTTGCTGCCTGGTGCGCGCCGTCGCCGCCGGCAACCCTGACGCGAAACGCCTGTACGATGACCTACTCTCAAACTACAACAAACTCGTGCGCCCCGTCGTCAACACGACCGACGTCCTCCGCGTTTGCATCAAGCTTAAACTAAGTCAGCTCATCGATGTCGTAAGTGCAATTTAAGAATCAGTAAAAATAAGTGATAGCTATGTCCCGTCCCATTGTTAATTGTACGCTCTGACTGACCTACATCGACAATTAGTATGCAATGTGCATGAATACTTGCACTTGCGCGCCGCATTTGGAATTTAAATAGACACAAATCACGACCAGCGACCCAGTTTCTGAACGCAGCAATCCACAAACCTTGTAAAAGCATTTCAAGTGGGAATATGCAGTAAGTGTAGTCGCGTCTTCGTATCTCCGTTCTCGCGTGGCGCCTATTTGTCTCACTTAATGTAGTTTGAATCGGATGCCATAAATCTTTTGAATGGATGGGATATCATTTCATAACCGCTTCATTTTAAATCATTACTGTCCCTAACAGTTATTTTTATATCACCTTTTCTCTATTTATTTTGATTCAGAATTAGCGGACCTGTCATTTTTTAAATTACATTTAATAATTAGCATATTAAACTTAGTGAAATATTTTAGTTATGATTATGTACATGATACATAAATGAACAATAAAATAAATATATGGGACACTTACACACATGGTCGCCCGCCCCAAAAGTAACTTAAGACTTGTATTATGAGTGACAGACAACTGGTAAATTTACAACTTATATACTTTTAAATATATACATAAATACACCCAGACTCGCAGAACCAACAAATTCATCACCCTTCCGTCCTTATCCCACTCTAAGTGGGGTCGGCACAACATGTAACAAACATATTGTCACATGTTTTGACTACGTATTTTACGACTGGCCGCTTGCCTGACGCCAACTTTAGTCGACTTTGACGACGCCTCGGTATAAAATGATGGTGGTCTATTCTATTCAGCCGGATACCACATGGCACAATACAAATACACACCCAGACTTGAAGAACCATTAAATTGTAATTAGAAAATGTTGGCCCTCGGTGTGAATGGGATCCGCGACCCGCCGAGCTGAAGGCCTCCATCGAAACCAACGGACCAATGTGATGTAGACATGTACATATGTAGTATCTCAAAAAGAAATGTATGCGTTTGTTTTAATGTATACCTGATACATACTATCAGATTCATATATAGATATCAGATTCTTGTACCAATATACTGCATGAAAACCGATAAAATGAAAGATTTATGTTCCTGTGAAAGTTATGGAGCCACCACCACGCTGATACCCACCAATAAGTTACTTAAATGCGGATTATCATTACTTTAATCAAAAGCGCATTACCGAGTTAAAAGTTAGTGTTTGACTAAAATCTCGCCTGGCGATGTCGCTTATGATGGATCCGAAGCAGAATGAAGATTCTTTACACCATATAATTTAAATGAATCAGGTATCGCAAAATGAAAACTGACGCGCGCGATAATTTACTAGCTCGTCTCCCTCAGGTCATAATATGCTATACTACCAAAGCTAAGACGGGTTTCCTATAGAGCAGTATTCCCAGCGTAGGGTCCACGCCCCACAGGTGGGCAATTCGATCCTTAAGGAGGGGTAATTCGAAAATAGGCTCGCAACTAGTTTAACCTTTTCACTCTTCAATTCAATTGTTCCATTTAAATTCAATGCTAAATTTGTCGAATTTGGTGACAAATTTAACGAAAAAAGCAAATTGTTCTTCCTAAAACCTATCATTTAAGTTTTTTAACCTTTTTTAGTATTAGAATTTATGTATGTTACATAAGGGGGCGAAAGAATTTTTAAGGTGGGGCATGGCACTAAAATATTGGGAAACACTGCTATACAGTTAAGTAGAGTAATTATTGTTAAAATTATCAGCAAAATGACTAATAATAAAAATGTACAAACAGAAAACTAAGATAGATATTTAAAATGTTTATAGCGATATGGGGACGGTACAGCTAATACTTAAAATACTATAATATAGATAAAACGATAATGCCTGTTATTTACGAATTATCTTATTGTTACAACAAAGTAGGGGACTCAATGGATCGAACACTGACACAGTATTATATGAAATCCTAAATAAACTGTCCGGTTAGTTTTGGAAAGTGTTCCATGTCATCCCTTGTACGGATTGTGAAATTTGCAGAAATAATAAAAGCTTTGAATTTTTTAATCACTTTTTAAATTATATATTCATTGATAGTTTCATAATAATATATGTATATTTATTATAAAAACTAGTTCCCAAAAACTGTGTGTGTATGTGACCGATTTTGTCAAAATGTACTAAACGGATTTTTGTACGGTTTACATTAACAGGTAATGAAATTGTTTCGGAAGATTTAAGTTAATAGTACAAAAAGCCGTAAACCAACAGAGTAACACTAAAGTTAACTAGGCAATCGTTGATCTACAAAAATTATATGAAAATGTCTGTGATAGCATGTTTCTATCTCTTATGTAACCATAAGGTATAGAAATATGCTACCACCCACAACCCACAATAACTAATTTTATAATCAAAATTTTAAATAAAGACATTTCCATGCAGGTGAAACCGCCGGCACAGCTAGGATCTATATAATTATATACATCTTAACATACATAATTATAAAAAGATTGGCGATCTATATAATAGACAAAGTAGGAACCGACATAAGCTGCCGGTTCCTGCTTTGCGCCTTGCAAAAGTACGTAAATCTTTTGTGGATTGGGTATAAGATTTTATAATCAAATTCCGCCATCAATTTTAGCTTTTCTATTACAGCAGTTTGAAAACACTATTAAAAAGGCTAATACAAAAAGCCTACTACTACTACTGCTACTATTACTACTATTGGGGATTATACAACATAGCAAGTATTTATGAATGTAGCTAGTAGTAAGAATTATACATTGAAAAGAGCAACCGCCGAGTTTCTTGCTGGCTCTTCTCGGTAGGAACAGCTTTCCGAACCAGCAGTAGAGTTGACAATCCAAAAGCACTTGTTTACAAGTTTACTTGAATAAAGAATATTTTGAATTTGAATTGAATTTGAAACTTTAAAACAAAATAGTCGTAGATATTATTTGTCATAAGTCATATTAAATTACCACACAATAAAATATCCACTAAAGAATTATTCGATTGTTATATTCTTACTGTAAACAGCAAAGATCAATGGAAAGTTGATGGTTTTAACATAAATCGATGGCCATTATGCAAAACATGTGCCGAAATACTTGACCTGATATTGGCTCCTCCATGATCCGTTTTTCAATATCAGTTCCCATCCTACCCGGAGCACAATTTATTTTTCTTTTGAGATAAAACGATAACGCTTTTAGTCTTAATAAATATTGCAGAGAATATTTCTTCCGCGACACTGCTTGTGTCTGGAGTAGGTTAAGGCCAAATATTTTAAATGTAATATTAAATTTTATGCTCCGCTAGAAAATTAGCAACGTTGCTATGTATATTGATATTATTTAGATTTTAAGAGAGTACATAATTTTATCTCAGGTTATAACAATATTTTTAAATTTTTAAATTTATCTAACTGAAATCGACACTGATATTTATATAGAGTGACTTTTGGTTTATAATTTAATATAGTATTTAAATATACTGCACCTTAGTTTAAAATATTTATGTGAAATTAATTCGTAGTTTTTTTTTATTTTTGAACTTGTTTAGTCGGAAAAGAGTTCATTAAAAGCTTAAATAAAAAAAACAGCGCGTGAACCAAACGAATTACAGGGGTTCGCGGACCCGAACTCCGCGGAGTCCAATAAGTGTTTTATAAAAACTTATGCGCTTAATCGATATGTTTTAATGATAATAATAATGATTTATTGAACCAAAAAATATTTTACAATAGTCTTCTTATCCTAGACCCCTAAACTAGGGAAACCCGTAGCTTAGGGACCATCACCTTCCCAAAACCTAACAACTATTAATATAATATTTAAAATTCATCAGCTTTTAGCTTTACATCAAATCTCGTGTGAAACTTACATATAGTAAACCGTGGGATATCTCTTAATTTGGACGAACATGGTGTATAATCATTTTCTTTTTTCTATTGTATGATTTGTATGTAAATCCTCGCGAAACTAATGAACAATAAAATAGTGGAGTATTCATTCAATTAATACATCTCTTAAAATGAATTACCATCAATAACATTTATCAATAACTTCTTAAGTAAACGCTCTCTTCCATAAACTAAAACAAAACTTAGAAACAAAGATCCCTTAAGTCATTTTCCTTCTGTTTGGGCAAATTAAGTTACTTTATAAATAACTTGAACTTTCTAGGAAAGTCTCTCAATATTAATTTCTATTAACTTTTTTTAATAATGTATTTATTATAATAGAAGTAATAGAGATATAGAGATTATACATATGTATATAGATTTGATAAGTATTGTATGTGCTATCTCGTCTATTTAAGGAAATATGAAATTAATTGATTTTGATCAAAAGCTTTTATTCAACTTGTCGTGTATCCACTAAGGTAAGTCGACCCGCCGTGTGGTATCTGGCTGAGTGGAATAGATCTCCCGCATTTCTTCCCGAGGTGTCGTAAAAGGCGACTAGGGTAAGTTGATCCACCGTGTGGTATCCGGTTGAAAAGAATAGACCACCCTTTTTCTTACCGAGGGGTCGTAAAACACCCAGCCAAATCATGAGACAACATGTTTGTAACATGTGCAGATCCCACTCAGAGTGGGATAAGGGCAGGAGGATGATGATTCAACTTGCCGTGTATGTATGTGAAGGTGAAATCTTGAAAGTTAAATTCAAGCGACAGTGAGATTCGAGTGAGCTGAAATTTTATATACTGATCTAGTTCCGATGACAATGCATGTTTATTATACGCATGACCTGATGTTGCTGCCAGGATTGGCAACAGACGTGGGAAGTCCTCAATGGTTAACAATAGAGATGAAATTTTGTTAAAAGATTTAGCTAAAATTGTTTCAATCAAACTAAAAGAAATATAGCTTAAATGTAATATAAAATGCGGATAGTGCAGCTTCTAAATTTTATTTTTTTATTTTATTTTAATTCTAAAGAAAGCTTAGAGCGGTTTGTAGGAACCTATAGAACTATTGGCTAGACTGTGATTGGAGTCAAAATGGATAATTAAAATATATTAAAATAGCCATAAAACCGTGACTATCAAGTGTGTATGCCATCTGAGGCGCGTTATCATCATTATTGTATACATAATTACAAATCGAGTGACCTTATAGTCAATAACATCACTCAAGTAACTAACTTCAAAATGTTACGATCTCCTTGTATGCAATAAGTAGCTACAAACTACAGTACCAAGTGTACTTTACTTTAACTTCAAAGTTTTGTTCTCTTCAAGTTTCTTATGTACCATATTTTATCGGTTATTTTCCTTGGTAAAAACTTGAATTTTTTTCCAACTGATATTATCGCTATAGTATGCACAGACTTTTTCTCAAGATTGCGTCGGTCTTAAAAATCCCCAAGACCTTGTTTTAACATTTTTCTATCTGCTCCAGTTACTTGTTATTTAGAGAAAAGTTATTAACAAATGTTTTTTACAATATATTTATTTATAATAATTAATTTTGGTATATTTTGAGAAAAAATGCATAACAGTGTTGACGTCATTATCATACATTAGTTTTAAATCAACTGGTATGACTGGACACACCACCATTATAAAAAGGGCACAGATTTATCCGATATAATTTTTAATACTTACAATCAATAGCCTTAGTATAAATCTCATCAACAATCATAATATGCTATTTTGTAATCAACTTCGTGCGATTGGAATAATTATTTGTGGGTAAAAAGGTAACAAAAACACAATCACAAGAGCGTCCTGTAGTGCAATGTCCCTAGGTAGAAAAGAAAGAAGAACAAGTAAAAATAATAATTTAAATATCGGTTACAACTTTTAACGACCTCGCATAGAAATTGCAGTAATATTTCATAAACATTCCGTATATAGTGTTTACCACAAACTTTAAATGAATACCGTAGCTGCTCGCATAAAGCCCGCGATACGAATTTCATAGTCCGTTAAACCGAACAACGACCGTCGTTTTTCAGGTTGCGTGTTGTTCAAACTTATCCCACATAAAGTTATATGATTTCAATTAAAAGAATATACTTTTAACTGACTTTTGCTACTTATTAATACGTAGTGCTATAAATATGATATATACAACGCAACAACAATTTAAACAATTATATTCTATGGTTATAGAAGAACATGCATCAAGAAATAAGTATCTATATCATAAACCAAGTTCAGAACGTTACATATCTGTTTAGATATAATAAAGGTATACTAACTACATAATTAATATAAAATGCACCATATTACTTTAACTTATATTCTTCAAAATATTGCTATTTTATTCTTATATCTTGGTAGTACCAAGTTTGCAGGTTTGTTCTCTTTGTGTTTGTGTTAGGAAAAGAACACTGTAAAGTTTAGAATTAGTTCTTTTCATAATTTATATTTGACTAGGTATTTTGGAGACGTAAAATAGCTGAAAAATAAGATTTAGTCCGTCCTCACCGTGTGTTGATAAAACTTATCTAATTAAATTTGAATGGTATAATTCGAAGCAAGCCTATTTATAAATTATGTCTTATTACAAGTGTTTCTGCTAGAATTGACAAATGGAACATGACATATAATGACTTTAATAGCAAGCAGCCTTATTCAATTCAAACGAAGTCGGACGGCCCCTGCAAATTGTCAAAAAAATCTCATGTGCTTAATTATTATATATACTTCATGCGTGTTATGAAAATTACAAACGTATATGTGGAAAATATATAATAACCGTTTAAAATATAACAAAAAAAAACAATAAGTGGGCTCTAAATCCTTCGCCATGTTCAATCGGTAAAGAGCCCTGAAGCCTAGCTGGGGGAAATATTTGTTGAATTCAGTAAGGATTAACACATTGTTGTTGCAATTTAACCGTGTACTACGAGCATCGAGTATGTAGCTAATTCAGCTTACTTTTACTATAATACGATCACAAAATATTGACTATATGAGAATGAAAATAAGATGAGAATCATATCGCCTATAACAGATAGGACTTTTAATTTTACTTAAAAGTTATTCAATTCAGGGTTTCAGTAATATTGTACAAATTAAATGTCATGATAAAACAATTTAAATACGGAAATTAAAACACGAGTGTTGGAATGAGGACTCGGCTCTCTGGAATTGCTGTTTGAATAATTTATAATTTTGCTAACAATACAAATGTATTTAAGCCCTTTAATGGGATAACGGTACATTTATGACAGTCTAATAATTTATTATCTTTATTTATAATTAAGTATCTTTAATGAAATCATACCATGAAGTCTAACAGGAAGCATATAATATCACTTAAAAAAAAATATTTATAAAAATATAAAATATTTTGAAATAATAGATCAGATAAATTAATACCGCAGTGTGGTATCCGGCTGAGAAGAAAAGATCACCCTCATTTCTTATCAAGTTGTCGTAAAAGGCGACTAAGGTAAGTTGACCCGCCGTGTGGTATCTGGTTGAGTAGAATAGAACATCCTCTTTCTTACCGAGGGGTCGTAAAATACGACTAGGGTAAGTTGACGGCAGGCAGGCGGCCGGTCGTAAAATAAGCAGCCAAATCATGTGACAACATGTTTGAACATGTTGTGCCGACCCGAAATAAGGGCAGGAGGATGATGATGACAAGTAAATTGATACAAAAATATTATACCGTGATAAAACCATCTTTTTCTTAACAATGTTCACGGTGATGTGAGAAACTGGACATAATGCCCCTTTCCATTTAATGATTTATTTTAAGATTTAAGGCGTTTCTTTGCTGTTACCGGGTTGGACGGGCGTGTGCAGAAAGTTTAAGATATAAAATAAATATGAGAAAAATCCAAATCGCAATAACATGTTTTTTTTTTTTTTACCTACAAACTATTTATAACATAATCGGAGCCTGTGTCTATTAACGTTTCCTGCACACCAGTTCTCGCATTCGCACAACGTCCATTCCTCATATCAAATCGTTTTTGCATATATGCTTTTCATACCAAATGGGTGGGATACCCAACTACAGCACACTACACACATATTTCTGGGGTAATAACTATAACACACTCATTTTTTTATTTCTTACAATCTTTTCTTACAAACTATTTACATTTTATTCGTGACATCATTGCCAAGTAGCTGTAAAAGTAAATGACTCAAGACAAAAGTAAATATAGATAGAAGATAGAAGATACCAGTTATTTTTAGGATTAAATTGTTTTACACTTTTAAGCTAAATAATATCTATAATGACTGAAAACGTATCCAAAATCTCCTTTATAGCAACCATTACGTAAAAGGTTTACTGACGGTTTCTCTTAGTTCCTCCATTCGTGAATACAATAGCAGTAAATAAGCGAAAAAAATTTCGGGTACGTCGTATCCACTCCAGCGAGAATATAGTTTTTCACAATGCCCCGTTCATGACACAGAATATATGCATCGTTAATATTCGCTGAATAAAATGTAAGAAACGAGGGTTGGATCTTCAATTTTTATTAATTTTTAATCGAAGTTAAGTTTAATTTTCATGCGACAATTATATAATATTAACTGTTCCCGCGACTTAGCCCGCATAGAAATCAGTGTGTCACAAAGTATTTGTCGGCGTATATCCAGACCACGCGGGAATTCTAATGTAATATACTATTAAGCTAGATCTTCCTCAAGAATTGCAGTATTTAGAAAAAGTACAAAAAGCCGTGTAGTAGATTTTGAGAAAATCGATCACTTACAGACAGACAGACAAACAGCTTTTGGGGACTTTGTTTTATTATATGTAGAGATCTTGTGTAAAATAACTCTTAGGCCTGTGTTACGTTTTTACACCCATATGGTAACACTGATATTGATGAAATTTAGAGTGAAATAGTTCGAACTTCAGAAAAATATAGAAATAAAGTTAATAATTATTATATATTCACAAGAAGTCGCTAGTACTATCTAGTATATCTTTGAAAATTAATATAGAATATGCTACGGCGAAGCTTGACAGATTTTAGCTTGTATAATACATTTTCTGTTAGATAAGTAAACACATTGTAGTCATATAGCAAGGGCGTGAGTAATGAACAAGAAAATTAGAATTTTATTGTAACAAAAACTTTTGATGAAAGAGGACTTCAGAGTGAAAATCCTCTTGATTTCTACGGCAAGTGATAAAACAACAAGTTCAACTTGAATATTCTCAAACAGTTCATGTAATATAAACAACAACAAACTTTGCTTATCCACGCGCACAATTTGCAATAAGATACCCGGTTCGTAAATGGTCTTGTATCATACAGTTTTAAAACACAGTAAATTTTGATAAGGGTTGTTTAATTTGTTTAACCCTATTATTTATAAAAATATATATATATATATATATATTTTCAGAGTTTAATCTTATGAGTTTAAAACGTTGCAAAACATTTTAGATTATATTTATAACTAACTGTGACCAGTCTGTTGCTCCACAAACTTCTCTATCTTCTAGCGAAAGTCCCATAAACATTTTCTTTCAGTTTCTTTCCGGAGATTTTCGGATATGAATTGAGCGAGAGGTAGAGAAGACGATAAAAAATGGTGTTGTTACGATTGTCGTTAAATCGGAAAAATACCACAAAAAATGAATGCACTTAAAATTAACAGGTTCTACAGTATTCATTATCTTGAATTTCAAATGAAAAGAGATCTATCAGACTTTGTGATTTGTTGAGTTTATTTTATGAACATTGTTATTTAAAATATTTTTGTTGCTTTATTTTTACTTACAGGTATTATTAACTGCGGCGGGCATATCACAAAACTGTTCAATTTAGAGCCAAGTAACAAATTTAACTGTTATTTTTATTAACCTTATTATGCATTTATGTTTGTAACGGTCTTAATTATTGTTAAATGTTTACCGCTTTAAGAGATTATAAAGTTATATATAACAAAATGAAGGAAAATTCAGATCAGATTTCATTACCCAGCTTAAAGCGAATATACAATTCGGAACTTTCATAGCACGTTTCTGTGGCAGTTTATCTTGTGAAAACTTTGAGTTTCTAAGAAGGATATTGATATAAATTTTATAGAAATAAATATCTCATTAGAAAATAAATTACAAATAAGCTACAATAAATCTAAAAAGTATGACCTAACATAAAATTTCCATTTATTTATTTATTCGGATCTTCAAAAACATTACTTATGAAATAATCTAACAAATATCCTATATATCTTATGGATTATAGAAAATCAACAAAGATATTATGAATTCACAAATTAGTGACCAATGTCATAATTTATAAATTGTATAGAAGAATATTTTATGCGTAAATTATATCCAAAGTATGTCATTGCTCTTATCTTATAGGGTCTTGGTTAAAACTATTTTAACTATAATGAACTAACTATATTGAAGTATCGTGTAATTCATACCAAATATTATATTAAACTTTTAACATTTGACTTATGATAATAAAATAACCGCATAGAAAATCGTAGGTTAAAACCTAAAGCAGGCTCTTATGAATTTTCTACAAACATTTGCGCGCTTCTCTGAAGAATTCCTGAGTCATGTTATACCGATTCGCAATAAAGAAAGTATAGTCAGGCTAAACTCCAATCATTTTCTCCCAAAGGACGAGTTTTTAAAGTAGCGCATTTTAATATTTTGTAGTAGCATTACGATTTGGCATTAAAGTTCTTCATACAATGTTTAAACTAACACGAAATATATAAACACACTAACGTACGAGATATCTAAGTAAGCCTACTGACAGATATGTATAAAAAGGTAAGATTCGTGTTGTACGCAAAATTCCAACAAAATTCCACATTCTTTGCGTTATATTCGGGCTCCCTTTCTGTGTGAGGAATTATTCCTTGTATGTTTTGTATAGAATTTCATGTATTTTGCATACTACCATTTTAGTCATCAGTTCTAGTCACCAAGCTTAGTAAACGACATTATCTTAGCACACTTTTAATTTAAAAGAAACCCCTTTGGTAACTAAATATTGTAGATAAAGACGCATATTTTAACACATCATAGTCCTAGAAGAAAACAAAATGTTTGACAGCAAATTATATTATTATAATAATTTATTAAACCTACAAAATAAGATAATCTTATTAAATCTAGTGATCTCTTTCGCGTGGTGTTCAGCTTCCATCTTTGATAATTATTATAATTTTTACTTCTTTTATGAAGAACCACTGTAAGGCTATGAAGATAGCACATTATTTAAATTTTTAATAGGTTTCTTATAGTGGTAATATTTTGTTTCAGAACTTGAAGAATCAAATAATGACAACAAATTTGTGGGTTGAACAGTCTTGGTATGATTACAAGCTACGGTGGGAGCCGAAAGAGTATGGCGGGGTGCATATGTTACATGTACCTTCAGACCACATCTGGAGGCCTGATATCGTACTATATAACAAGTAAGATGTAAAAGATTTATATCTTGTTTAATAAAATATTTTTTGTAGCTACAAATGAGCAGTAGAAAAGCCGTGCAGAAGGTATAGAGAATAGCTTTTGCACAGCTTTACTACTGCACATTATAATTATTCTTTCATACAACTTATTTCAACTTTCAACTTACTTCTTACTTCATACAACTTATTTCAACCGCCGTGTGGTATCCAGCAGAATAGAATAGACCACCCTCCTTTCTTACCGAGGTGTCGTAAGAGGCGACTAAGGGAAACACCGTGTGGTATCCGGCTGCATAGAATAGACCACCCTCATTTCTTACCGAGGTGTCGTAAAAGGCGACTAAGGTAAGTTGACGTCAGGCGAGCAGCCGGTCGTAAAATACGTAGCCAAATCGCATGACAACATGTTTGTAACATGTTGTGCCGACCCCACTTAGAGTGGGATAAGGGCAGGAGAATGATGACAACTTATTTCAACTTTATAGCATTGAAAATAAAAAATATTATACGTAATTACCTTTTGCTTGTATATTAATTAAAAGATTTTATTTAACTTGCTATGTATGTATGTATGTATGTGAAGGTGGAGTCTTGTAAGCTGAATTTGACTCACTTCCCGGTGTCCGATTGAGCTGAAATTTTTCATATTTTTACTGATGAGCAGGACCAGATGCTGCTGCCAGGATTGGCTCCAGACGAGGGAACTTCTCAACGGTCAACCCAAGGACATTGAATTTGTTAAAAGCTTTTTTTAATTGACTTCTGTACTGATAGTAACTATGACAATCAGTAAATTGATAAAGACCCAAGAAATATCACATATATACTTATCGCTCATGTGCTGCAATAGTGGCACAACCTAAGAAACACGTGTTTTGTTGGAATAAAAATACGATTAGATGTTAAAATACACATTGTTCTTAACAGAAATAACCGTTCATTTAAACAAAGTAAAGCATTTTTATGCATCGTCCTTAGTGAGAAAACGTTAAAACCACTTATCTCAAAACATGTTTTTTTTTAGTTAGTGCCACCGCTATTACAGCCAATGAGCAATATGTCTCTATTTTGTGCATTCAAATATCATACGTCATTTACTATCGATTCAAAATCGTACTCACTAAAATACTTTGAAAGGCCTTAAAATTGGTGACTTTTAGGTTTAATTAAAAAGTTTGAAAAAAAAAGAAAGCACCGATTGACTACAGCCGAGTCTAAAGAGGGCACGTTTAGTATTCATCACTTGACGTTCTCTCATCGCTTCTCTATACTATTAAAACATTACACACACTGTTTCTATTTTTGTTTAATTTAAAATAATGTAAAAAAACAAAATGCTTCATAAAAAACGTTAAGACGCACTTAGCTTAAAAAGTTTAGCTTAGCTTAGGAAGTAAAAGCAATAATTTCTCCTTATTTGCTAGTTAATTATGGAATGTTTACATGAGTTAAAAGATTAATGTTTAGATATCTTAACTTATAGAAGCGGACGTGACTTTGGGAAACTGCATAGTACAAAAGTAAAGTAAATCTGAAATCTGATGATGAGGCTTCGGAGTGAAACGATCGTTGAGATAGTCATAATAAATGCGAATGTGTAATGAACGTACAGTGCATGTGTAGTGCGTTGGTGGTTTTTTGTGGTACGTGCGGTTACTAATCTTTGATTTAATTAATTAAGCTCAAAAAAGAGCCATACGGGCTATGTATAATATGAAGCAACGTTAGTCCCTTCGCGAAAAGTTCAAAGAAATACGAGTACTTACTGTAGCGTCACAATATATAATATATAGTAATATTTTTTCGTACTTAAAAATATCCATATGTATAAGACCAAATTTGATGTATATCATAGACATACAAGATACACAACAAGCTTGCGATTTCTGTGTCGGGACTCAGCAGAGTTAGCAACTCATTCATTGGTCTCGTTATTCACTTTTACGATAAAATTCCGCAATCCATACTAGACCAGTCTACAGAAAGGTTTAAATCAAATGTAAGAGATATGCTTATACGAAAAGCACATTACAAAATTTAAGGTTATTTGGATGATAAAAAAGCCTGGATTTAAAAATCCTTCCAGCCTCATACAAAGACTGCGGTTTAATGATGTAAAATTGAAGAGGTTTAAAAGATTGACCGCTGAGTTTCTTGTTGGATCTTCGCGGTAAGAGCAATATTCCGAACCAGTTGTAGCTTCATGAATCATTACTTATTTGAATAAATAATATTTTAATTTCATTGATTTGATTTGATTCATGTATAAGGTAGAGAACGTATTATGCTGCCTACATTTAGATTATATAACAACTACAATATTTTTCCATTACATTTATTCAATAAATAAGAAGCAATTTTCCAAAAGTCAACTCATTTAATCTTTTCCAACAATTAAACACATAATGACAGCGACAATGTTTCTTTTTATTACTGACCAACTATATGAAGGAGGTTGTATTTAAAACACGTCGTAACAATTACATAGATTTTCTTAACGGACGAATAATAGCATAATTCTATCATTACTTTTGAGATACCTATATTTTTTCAAATGTAAATGTAAAGGGAAGAAGAAGTGTAAAGAACTGACATTTATTTTTAATTTCATTAAAAAAAACATATGAACCTGTGCGTAATTAAGATATCTGTTAACTAATTTGTTACTGCCTATTATAAGTCTGCGTTATTAATTTTGTCTGTTCATTGCCATATGATGTCATTTTCCTATCATGTGGAATAAAAATTATAATTATTTCATGCTGAAATTTATAGCGGATTCTTGAATTTGGACCAAACGGAATATGAATATGCATACGTAATAATGTTTTTTTTTATTTTACTTTTTAAAATATAAAAACAACAAGTTCAGTTCTTATTTAATCAATAAATACGAAATTATATAACTCTGTAATTTGTTTGTATCACTTTTAAGTGCGATTTTTGAATGGTTATAAATGTAAATTCTTACGTAAATTTTTATTGTTGAACTTTAATAATTGTTTCAAAAAAAAATTGTCATAAGTTTTGTTTGTCGTTTTCTCTGTTGGTTTGTATATTACGAAAAACTATTGACGCATAATATAATATAAACCTTATTTTACAGCTTGGACTAGATACCTTTATATGACGCAATTGGTGCCTAAGCGGTCACGACCTCGGTTTTTTAATTAAATTTTATCTTACATACAAAATTTACTTTTACTTTAAACCAGATTAATGTGAAACCAGATTAACCCAACCTCTGTACATTTTGACAGCTGATTATTATACATTTTTATTTATAAATCTTATAATTTTAAATGACGACACTATATTTTATTTATAAAAGAACTTATCTTTTCCCAAACGTGTACGTGAGAAAGTATAAATAAGGATTTATTTATACCATTCACAAAAATACAAATATTATGCAATTGAACTCAACCGATCACAATATTGTGATTATGAATTGTGAATATTGAAAATTTTCAAAAATTAGTCGCGGACTACATAACACGTTACCAGACCAAGTCAGGAGTTACTCTGGCTCGATCTGTTTTTGATATCCCTCCCTTAGCTTAGACTGTTCTCTTCTCTCGAATAATGTTCCTTTTGCCTCCATTCAAACCATTGCCAAATTTACGTATTAAAAACATTTATCTAAATGAGACAATGGGATGCCTTATACTTATTAGTCAATTACAAGCAAAATTCAATATATATATATACAAAATACCCACGACATGGATGATCAGACACCGAAATACAAGGATTACTTGTTGGTCGCTTTTCTTCTTGTAAATGTACATTAACATTGCAGTGCCGACGGCAACTTCGAGGTAACGTTGGCGACTAAGGCGACCATCTATCATCAAGGACTGGTCGAATGGAAACCTCCCGCCATTTACAAGTCTTCCTGTGAAATCGATGTTGAATATTTTCCTTTCGACGAGCAAACATGTGTTCTTAAGTTCGGTAGCTGGACTTACGACGGATTTAAGGTAATTTTTGGGCCATTCCCACCACTTTGGCTGACCGGTTTCTTTGTCCGCAGCGCCGACGGCAACTACGAGGTGACGTTGATGACCAAGGCCACGGTGTACCACAACGGCATGGTGGTGTGGCAGCCGCCCGCAGTCTATAAGTCGTCCTGCTCTATCGACGTCGAGTTCTTTCCTTACGACGTGCAAACCTGTGTGCTTAAGTTAGGCAGCTGGACGTATGACGGCTTCAAGGTGACGCCCCGCTGTTCGCCGCTTGTCGCCGAGCGCGGGCCGTAGCGTAGGGCCCGCCGCCCAGGCCGTGTCCGTGCAGTAGCTTGTTGGCTCGAACGTTTTTCGTCGTGTTGTTTATATTGTTATTCTAATCGTGTGGTATATTGATACATTTTTAGCGTTATGACTGTTTACGACGGTGCTAGCGCAAAAGGCGATGAGCGCGCGTCGATACCGTCGCCCGCTCGCCGTCTCCGGCTCGCTCCTTAGCTGTGACATGTTGCAAGTTAAACATATGGTGATGTTTTTAAGTATGTGGAGTAGCGGTATGTCAACGTGCGTGTCCACGAATGCTCCAGAATATCCACGATCGGTTCCACTTAGTTCGAACGGCCTACCTCGCTCGACACGGAAAGGTATAAAATTTTAAATGTCAGGTGATATGGGATGCAACGTCATACAATAAAGTCCTTTTCCACAAATCCTTCATTATTAAAATCATTCCACATTACACGCACACAAATAATTTACATTTTATAACACTTATTCAATATATGTGGAATGGTTTTTCCCATGCTCTTTCCTTAGCTGGCTCCGCTCGCGGCTAACACACTTTTGATAACACAAACAGTTGACACAAAAGCTTGTTGCATGCCTCCTCCGTGTTACACAATGTACTCACTGCATGACTCCGGCTTGGCTCTAAACTAAATTGCATTCCCGATCACGACGGCCGATAGCCGCAAACTGTTACCACGTATACACAGCTTAACACAATTTCAACACGCGGACAGTTAAAGCACAACACAACGTCTCTAATAAAAACCTTCATATCTTGGCTCGATATGTTTTGGAGCATTAACGTCATCATAATACATATTTTATACCTTTCCCTATTAGCGACTTTCAATGGCTGTAAGAATTCGGTGTCACTGACCATTGCATGATTTCTTGTCATAACAAAACTAAAACAAATAAAACGAACACAGTTAAAAGTTAGCCGTCAACATTAGAGCGATCATTTCGTCAAACGAAAGATGCTGGAGCAACGTTTCGTTTGACGAAACTGATTATGCATGCACTCGCTACACAAAAAAACCGCTTGCGCCTTACTGCAACAACGTTTTTAAATAGTGTTTAGCCGTTATAGAGTGGTAATTAACTGTGCTAGTGTTAAACGTTACAAGTTGTTGTACTGAGGCGTTAGGGTGAAGGACAGACGCGGCTTCGCCTCTCCGCGACAAACACATGGCGGCTTTTGGCTGCATCGCAACACACATTCGCGGCGGAGCCGGTGCTTCCGTTCTCCTTGTATTTTGACGAGTCACAGACAATGGAGTACATCACAATGGCGATTTTACACGATATATACTTAGATCAAAGTTACCAAATGGTTAAAGCCGGCCTCCGTCATTACTCGTCGAAAACTAATGCTCGTAACAATTGTTCTAGGTGTTGTGTTTCGCGTTGTTGTTATTTCGCATGACTCGACATTATGTTGTTACGTGTGGTCTAAAAATATAATTAAACTGAGTTAATACAGGTACTTGACACACTCTGTGGTAAGATGCATCAGTTTGAATTTAATCGAAGTTGTGGTCTTTCTCTAATTATTCCAGAATGTTTTTGATTTGTTTTATAGGTTCACATTGTGTGACAGGGGGCGTGTATAATAAAAATACTTTTATAAATAAATACAATAAAATTAATAAATTAAACTATTAACGGCTAAATAATATGAATAAACTTGAATTACGATAGAGTAAACATTGAAAAACATAACATGATTGCTTCTATCTAATATTATGGTAATATCACATCAATTTTTACTCTACGTGCTACTAACTACATATTTAATATGTTTTCAGTAAAACTGTAATATTGTGGCCAATCAGTAGATATGTCTGTGTTGTGTTATTATATTATTTCATATTCATTGCAATTAAAGTTTTATTTTATAGATGTAAGTAAAGATCTTAACATATACTTTAAAAATTAAATTCTTGAACTATTGAACCAAATTATTCACAGATTATTCCCAAATTATTATTTATTTTTCGTAATAGTGCTTACAAAAGGAATTTTATTAAATAAAATGAAAATTCATAAAATACATTATAGTAACATTAAAAGACGCCTAAATATCGGAATAGGATTATGTGTACAGGTGGATCTAAGGCACATGGACGAGCAGTCAGGCAGCAATGTGGTGTCCGTTGGAGTCGACCTATCAGAATTTTACATGTCCGTAGAGTGGGATATTTTGGAAGTGCCTGCTGTAAGGTTGGTATGCAACGTCCATAGAGAAAAACCTTTTTCTTATTTGTAAATATTATTTATTATATTTTTTTAAATATACTGACATCAAAATAATATTTGATTTAATACTTGACATCTATATAGATGTCAAGTATTAAATCAAATATTATTTTTAATTTAATAACTGACAATTGTGAAGACCGTTGCAGAAATAATGCTAGCAAATAGTTGGCAAATTTCATATTCAAATTCAATTCAAAATTCAAATTCAAATTTTTTTTTGAAATAACTTCGTCACCTCAAAAATGGCATTATGTCTTTTCATCAAACCCTGCTAAAAGACAAAAGTGATAAACTTCAGTAAGAATATTGTATTTATTAAATACGATACCCTATCCAAAGAATAAAGTTACAAGTTATGTATATAAATAGAACATGTGACTTTATTCCTCAGATGGTGCGATATATAGTATGTATTATATATTATGTTCAATATAAATTTAATTTTCAAATTAAGCTTGTTGTACATTGATGGACTAAGGAATCTACATACATTTATTGTTTGTTTTTAATCACTGACATTACATCATAGAGATCGCTTCAGAATGAAGCTATTAATATTGGCAGGCGTAGAAAAATCTGCTAGCAAGTAATTTGCAAATTTCATATTTTGACGAAAGCAAAAAATATACTTTCCATTTTATGAGATGGGGAGCAAGGATAACTTCACGACATAAACGAGATTAGATTTTATCTCACGCCTCACCCTACTAAAAGGCGAAAAAGGCAAAAAGCTGACAAAATACCTACACCGTCACGATATTCTAAAAGTTTTCCGAACGTTCTTTAAATTAAATTTTAATTTTAAAAATAAAGCTTGTCTTTTATACGTTATCATTATTATTATGGTACAAATTACGTTCAGAATATTTAAATTTAACTCATTAATCATGTTTTTAAACTCTGCCGCTAGCTTATAGCGGCAGATATCATGGTCGATGCTTTCATCATTATTTATTCTTATATTTTAATTTAACTTTTATTTTTCGTCATAACTATCTTCCTTTCACAACTGTCATTGCTTGACGGATATTCTTAAGTTTATGAGAGCATATTTGACAAGATACAAATGTTTATTTCATATAATATGTTAACAATAAAATACTAAATAAACGAATGTGTTTTTCTTATTTACGTATTTTGATTTTTGGATTTTGGTTATACTTGTCTTTGTGTTCTTTATATTACACTTTTTTTGTTTAACGATTTGTCCTGAATATTCGTAGATAATAAATATATATATGGGACAATTACACACACGGGCAAATGATAACCAATAATATAAACTATAGGTTTATTATATTGGAGCAGGATATAATATTGTTTTTTTGTCGGAGAAATATTTCAAAACAGTTCTGTGTATATGATTTATCAAGATAATCTCATGTGAAGCACCACTATGTTATGTTGTTGGATCCATAACATTTGCAATAAATCCAGAAAAATGTGTCATTGTAGTCCGTAGTTTATACCCATTATGCCTCTTTTAACGCGACCATTTAACAATATTACCCGTTTTTCGAATTGGTCTCACCGTGTTTCAACAAAGTAAGGAAAATTCATAATATTGAAATCCGGAGAAATTTATATGGCTATTTTTTTTCTTTTATATTTTACATATATTATTACAATTACGAACAAATAAATGAAAGATTTAACCAATTTGGTGCAGTCGTTTGGAAGTTATGCGCGTTAAAATAGTTCGGTGATTAATTTTTATTCACACAGATATTCGAACAATACTTTAAATTTTTAAGCTTAAATTGTAAATTAGATATCTGTTCTAATTACGTTCGTTTCCTATTACACGTTTCTAACTTTTTATATCAATAAGATAGTAAATCTTCAATTTGCAATAATCTGTATAAATAATTTTACTAAAGTAATTAATAAAATAATTTATACAGATTATTGCAGATGGAAAATTATTATAACTTAGTATAACGTTATAATAGAGAGGCATATTTAAAGCATGTATTCTTTTTATAAGTTGTTTTTGGGTCATGTCGCAGATGTTGGACGAAATACGAAATACGAATAGGATACTTACAAAAACATGACATTAGCAGTGTACAAATAATCATTGCAATATTTTAATATCTCATAGTACTATTATTTTAATTACTATATTTTTATTGTTATTTCCAAATTTTTGGGTTCACCTTAATACCTACACCATAAACAAGCTTTTGTTATGCTTTTGTTATTTAATTCATAAAATTCTTACAGTAATAAGTTTTTGCTATACAAGAGCATGAATTTTTTTTTGCACTAGCAACGCCCCGCGGTGTCACCCGCGTACATAAGGATTAATACGGGTATATGAATATTATAGTTTGTTTATTGACGGCACTTTTATAAGCTTTCACGATGTAAAAAAGTAGTTGTATTGGCAAAACTATAATAATTAGACGTATGGTATCGCGGACTTTTTTGTAGCATTGATACTATCTATAATACTGTTGAAAATTTTTTGTTCTATTATCAAAAGTTTCCGCAGCGCACGCCATGTAAGATTTCATGCCTTATTACATTTTTATTAGGGAACCCTATTTTTTTGAAAATGCAATATAGCATATGTTGCTCCGTGAAGATACAGCTTTCCAATGGTGAAAGAAACATACAAACATACAAACATACAAACATACATACATACATACATACATACATACATACATACATACATACATACATACATACATACATACATACATACATACTTAAATAAATAAATATATACATACAAACAAACTTACAAATCTTTCCTCTTTATAATATTACTATAGATAGATTAACTGAAGTAAATAAATGGAATTAAACCTTTTTGTAACAGTTCCACACATTTAACTATATTAATCAGAACTGTATTGTTTTTCAAATAATTGTTTTAAATACACGTTTTTTTTACTAACTGTATTAAGTACATTCCTTAGCTATTTTTACATTTCATGTGAGATGAATTGTTAAAATTAACACAAATTAGCCCGTTGGCGCTGCTTTCAGCTCCACGGGTCGTGGGTTTCGATTCCCGCCGAGGAGCAACATTTTTCTATAAACAATTTGTTGGTTCTTCAAGCCTTTAAGCCATATTTTTATTTTAAAAAAATATAAATAGTATGTATTAAAAGGTACTGATTACAATTAATTGCCAACCGGCTTGCAAATTCGTTCATTCAAACAACCTACTGGTACAGACACGATACTATGTAATTTGGTTTCAAAGAGGAACTATATAACTATCATATTTCTCCCAGTTTATCGTGTTATAGGAGAGATTACTTATTTAGGTAATATTCAAACTCAAAGCTGTCAATGGAAATAAAATTTACAACTGAATAGTATCGAAACTTTTTATGAGTCACTCTACTAAATTGTTCAAGCGTGCTCCTACAATTTATTTACGCATATTTGATATAAAATTTACGGTCAGCCGCACTATAGCAAATGACACAAACGATGTACTATATTCGAGGTCGTTGGGTATCACAAACCATATATACTCGTATATAATATACACATCGTATCTGTAATGATGTACATATTATTAAACTTTACTCTTGTTAAACTTTACAAAGAGTGTTAGACGCTGAAATAACTTTACAATATACAACGTATAACTAATTCCTAGCCCCCGTGCTAAGATTCCCTCTGCAGAAGCCAGACTTATATGCATGATTATCCAGATATAACGTAAAATATTTCTTATTTCCATTCTTAAGGAACTACTACATTAAAATCATTGAGTTTTATAAGACGTTCTTATTTGACGATAGACTTAACTGTTTAATTTCGCTTATGATTTGATAAGCAGACGTTGATGTCTTTTAATAAAAAAACAATAATTACACAAAATTCAAGGGCTCTATTTGTCTGTTTTCTTAAATAGTAATCGTTATTAAATCTTTACTAATATTTAAATGCGTAAATCTATCTGTCACGCTTTCATAACTAAACCGCTGAACCAATATTGATAAAATTTGGTACAAAACAAGCCTATACACCAAAGTAACTTAAAGAAAAAATTCCTGTATTCTTTCGGGAACAGAGAAAAACATCTAACCCTCAAGGTTCAAAAACGCTTAAGGTGGCCTTATAAATATATATTTATTTATAATGAATATTCTTTTTATACAGAAATGAGAAGTTTTATACATGCTGCGACGAGCCTTACCTCGACATCACATTCAATATAACGATGCGTCGGAAAACCCTTTTCTACACCGTTAATATCATCATCCCGTGCATGGGTATTTCCTTTCTCACTGTCCTTACCTTCTACTTACCCTCCGACAGTGGCGAAAAGGTAAGTACGTTTTAATGACATAAAATATTTATTTATTTAGGCACCTCAAATACGAGAAATATATCTGGTTCCGCAATTTAAGTTAATATCTTAGAAGTTATCGAAAATTTAAACTAACTTGCGCTAAGATGTTAGGCGAAGGGAACTCGGGAACAGATTGAACTACAATAACATATAGCCAGGTCTAGTAGTGTTATATAATTAGCAACCAAGTTGTGGAAATTTTCGTTTTAATATCCAGGTCTATGTGAAAATTTATCTAAATCAAAAAATAAATATTCATTTTAATCATATAATTATTTTCTGTCCAATTTTCTTCAAAATTAAATTTTCTGCATATTTGAAGCCACCAACAGTTTGTATGTGCGCAGGTAACGCTTTCCATATCGATATTGATCAGTCTGCACGTTTTCTTCTTGCTGGTCGTCGAGATAATCCCTCCAACGTCACTTGTGGTGCCTCTGCTTGGAAAATACCTCATATTTGCAATGATACTGGTATCGATAAGGTAAGTGTATCGATAATACTAAAATATAAAAAAAGTAAAGTAACAGCCTGTTACTATGCCCACTGCTGGGCTAAGGCCTCCTCTCTCCGTTTTCGGAGAGAAGGATTGGAGCTAAGACCTACCACGCTGCTCCAATGCGGATTGGTAGGTTACACATATCCCTAGAATTCTCTAGAGATATGTAGGTTTCCTCACGATGTTTTCCTTCACCGAAAAGCGTGTGATAAATTACAATTATCAATTAGGCACATAAGTTTTAATAGAAAAACCCATTGGTGCCTGCCCGGGTTTGAACCTATGTCGTCTCTAGAGAGTCGCACGGTCTCACCGCTAGGCTATCACAGCTTATACTAAAATATATTTATTCTTAATTCATATATAATAAAAGATATATTTAAAAGAGCAAGTATGCACGTATGTTCCTTAAAGACTCCCAAACGGCTGTACCGAAATATCTAAATTTTCAGACAATCTTTAGATTGACCCAGAGGATAATATTAGCCTTCAATGACAATTTTTTTTTATTGCGGGTATCTTTAATAAGTAAATAATTAAGACCGGCAAAGCGGGCTGGGTATGCAAGTAAATAATAAAGTAAAGTAACGGAGAGAAGGTTTAGAGCTAACACTAAATAAAATTATGTTTCATATTTATTTGATAGACAACATCGACTATTACATCACATAAAACATTTAATATCAAGCAAAAAAGCAATACGAGTACTTATGGTTATAACACGTTCTTAGACTTATTCCAAATAAATATAAGTGTTTATATACGTTCTGTAAGATTACCCGTACGTCAAGTTGGCTTAGTGACATATTCTCTTGGTCCTTAAGATAGAATCTCCTACTGGAGAAATTTATGAATTTACAGATTCAGATCACAGACATTTCTCATATTATCTCCATTTACTTATTACAATTTATGGAATAATATTCATAACTTCTTCTTTGCTTAATTTCGAAGCTTTAAAGATTAATACTGGACAAAATAATTGAGTTTGAGTTTGTTTTTGGAAATAGGAAATATGAATATCTATAAAATCTGTAGTTAAGTAAATAAATCACTTTTTATTTTAACAATTTTGAAAAGAACAAAGTTCCCGTTATTTGCACCAAACTTACCTTCATACCTGCGGATGAATCGAGCCAGGTACAAGCCACAAAATTTCCATATAAATTAGAATTCGCCATTTAAACCAGATATTTCATTGCATAACTTTGTAGTCAAAGAAAATTATATCTGACAATTCCCCTTTTATAACTTTTGGCCTGACTAATAAAGAAGTTTCCAGATCTGTGATTTTGATATAAAGCTTTAGTCGGTTTTTAAGTGCTTAATTTTTGAAATAAAAGTTATTAATCGTTGCTTCTTATTAATACAATGCTGAATCTTTGAAAATTTATTATAGTAACGACAACGGATATGTAGAGAAAACATTTTTCTTCCATTCTTGCAACTCTACATATCAAATACGAATTTACTTTCGATATGGAGTATCAATAACTTGACCCTCGTCATAAATGAAGTTTTTTATATGTATATTGTTAAGAATTCGAATGCTGCTCATATTTCTATAAGACATTAAAACACTAATGCATTTAAAGATGGGCTATGATAGCAGCGAAGTACTTCATCTATGATCTTTCTCTAGATTGCACAGAAAGTGAAAATTTGACGCAAAATTATTGCTGGAACAAAATAATAAAAATCATAAAGAAGTGTTGCTTATTTCGATCATCTAGCCTGTATAATTTTTTAGCTGTCACCATTTGCTTTTATAATTTATTCTCTTCAAGAAAAGAGGAGACCGTGTTGCAGGTACTCATTCTTGAAAAAAAAATTCGTTCTAAATAAAATAGTAGTCAGTGATCTCCTGTATCAGGAATCAACGTGATAAGTGAAAAAATATAATTCCTAGATTCGTTAAAAATATATCATTCTGTTGTTTAAAAACAACCTATCTTAATACATTATTTCTTCAATATATTTATTTCACTTACATTTTATTATTGATGATGTTTTCAAGAACAACTTGGTTCGCGTCTATTCGTTACAAGATAAAGGCAAGGAACAGAATCGCAGTGAGGGTAAATAAGTAAACTGCTTACTAAGGGACTCAGCTCTCCTTACATAATTTTATCCTCACCGCCCGCAGGATTAAGGTCATATATCTTGATTAACCGCTACCATTTAGATAGACGTTCATACCAGACTGTATACATATTATAGATGAATTGGAGCTCCTTGGATATTCGTTATTAAAAACAGTTTACCCCAAAACTACCAACTTATTATTCTTGAAAATTGATGATATCTTCCTGAGATTTGAAGTTAAGTGAAAATAATCAATATTATTAGACTATTATTAGACTCACCAAATATTAAATTACTAAGAATTGTTCCTGTATATATCGGGAACTTAAAGAAAACTTAAAACTTCGCACTAGTTAATATCTATATAATGCTATTATGTTATCGTATTTCTAATTATTTTGAAGGCTTATACCATTGTATTATATCACCAAGCTTCTTAGCATTCGGTTTGGTAAAAGCAGAACTGACGTTATTGCCCCGTTACGTTGTTGCCCGCTATTTATATGACAAGATTCCCCTTTAAACCTTTTCTTGAGAAGTTTAAGATCGATTTTTGACATCGATTGATGGCAAAAGCCTTTGAAGAGATACTACGTCTAATACTGGTTATGCATCGTTAAATACGAAGAAGAATAATGTACTTTAACTTTCATGTTGGTTAAATACTTCGTAGTGCTCTTCAATCCTAAAAAATCAAATAAAATGTACCTATTCTTTTTTCAAGTGATAACTATGACCTTGCTACTAACTATTTGTATATTATATAATATTAGTGAATTAAAATTATTTAGTATTTTAGTGAGGTTCGATATTATAAAAGTAAAAAGTAATGTCTTGTGTTTGTGTATGTGTGTTTAAAAACAGGAAAAAATAAAAAATAATGAATGATATCACGAAGGAGCATAATCGTGATCTGACGCGATGAACGGAATTAAATTATCGCAAATTGACTTTGCGACTTGTTCGTGGAGTCGAATCTCCTGACGATGCGGCAAAATGATTGTTAAGTTTATTGTAGTGAATGTGTGCAGTGCCTGTATATTGTTAGTTTTTTTTACGAATTCTAGATATGTCACATATATTTTCTTTTATATATAATATTTTCATTACTTTTAAGCTATTATAATTTAGAAAATGACAGCGAAATTGACTTTCATATTCCCAATTATATTGTAGCAGATTTACATTACCTGAAAACAGGGCTGAACATTTCTACATTACGTAATTAGATAAATAATGTATGGCAGTTTGTTAAAATTATAAAGTTAATAAGTATTATTTGTTGCAGTATATGTGTTACTGTCGTGGTGCTGAACGTTCATTTCCGCTCACCACAAACTCACAGAATGGCACCGTGGGTGAAACGGGTCTTTATTCACATCTTGCCGAGGCTACTTTTTATGAAAAGACCGCAATACAAATTCGACACAACGAGGTAGGAATACTAATGTGGAATATTGTCGAGTTATATATATTTTATTATGTATACTCGACTAGCCCGCTGGCGCAGGTGGCAATGACCCTGTCTTCAGCCCCGCGGGTCGCGGTTCGATTCTCGTCGAACAATTTGTTACTTAGTTAATTTTCCAGTTTTATGTTATGCATAACACAATTATTAAGTTATTTACATTTACAGATATTTATTCATTAAAATAAATATATTTAAATTTATTTTTAAGATATTTTATAACGGTATTTATCTATTTATAACAAAATTTACAAGTTATGTCTGTCTTAAATTATTTACATGCTATTACTATACAAATCGTGCCCATATGTAATGCTCCCAAGAATGCTGGCAGCGTTTCGCTAGTTATTTATATTTATTATCAGATTATTTATACACAATTAAATTCGGTATAAGTATATAACATAACTATTTTTGCAAATATCGTGTTACCTCTACAATTGATCTTTGATTTAGTCCAATTTATTTCAAGTCAAGTTTATCCACTCAAAATTTTGATCAAACTGAAATGTAGGCACTGTTTCTTAATTAATATACAATCAAAGATCACGAATATAAGAGAAACCGGGTTTTATTAATGATGCCTTATAAATTTTTAATGAGGATGAAACTCTTCAAAGTAAGTGAACGTAAGGACTTTGTAGGAATGAAGTGGGTATACTTATAACTATACTAAGTGCTTACGAAGACCTACCCTATTCCACTCGAATATTTTAGAATTTGTTTTACTTGCGTTATAAGTAAATACACTTTCCTTTATTTAAAGATCGTCAGAATTGATCGACGTATTCATCATATTACGTTTTGGATGTATCCAAAAAGTTTTTCTGAATCATGAAATTTGAAAAAAAACCATTTTTAAAATATTTTTTTTTAAAGATATTGATTTAAAATAACAAGATCTGTGATCTTCGGTAACTTGTAATATATAACCGACAATAAGAGATTATTGTCGGTTATATATTACAAGTCGGTTATATATAGCAAAGAGAGATATTTTAAGAGATTAAAATCTCTCTCTTTGCTATAGAAATAAAGAAAATTCTTGGACAAATATTAGACTATAAGTATTAAAAAAAAATCAGATTATAAGGAAGGTTAAAGATTGTATTTCAAACTGTGGATGCCCTATTATTACAAGAAGACGCAATAGCCAAGCTTTGCCCGTTGCGGCCACAGATCGTTACTTAAACGGCTCTTAAGCGAAGCTCAGAATGCGGCCCGACCTGTTTAAACATTCAACGAAAATGGACACAAACGCGAGAATTGCATGCATTACCGTTTCATGATGCGATAAAAGACGAGGTGATCGGTAGAATAACGTAAAAACGTAAGCTGAAATGGCAATAGATGTTACGCATTGTATGAAGAATATATAGGCATTTGGATCCTAAGGTTTATAATCATCTCGCACTAGAATACGCAGCGTTGTTCACAAGCAGTGCAAAATCATGTGTCATAGAAATTCCTTGAAGAGAGCTATGTCCAATAGTAGGTCCAACAGTTGTACAAGTTTTTAAGTCTGAATTATTTTTTATGTACGTATCTTATACAAAATTTTAGTTCTCTAAACCATAGTTTATATTGGTCACAGGTCACGCTTCACCACATGCGGCGTGGTGGTTCGCTGTGGTGGCACCGCGCGTCCACTTTATCCGTACCGGTTAGCTGCTGCTGATGATGACTGCTGCGCGCCAGGTGCATGGCCGCCACCCGCTGCGCCGGCGCGTCCATTGACACGCACACCGAGCAAAGAAGACTTGACCCATACAACTTACGTGCAGTCTGGGTATGAATTCAGCTTCTCGTCACCCTTCCGACGTCGTAATGACTAATAAAGTCAAACCATCATCCCTCCACAAGACGACGCCCTAAGCTGTGGTCCGGCCTCACAAGAGGAACCCTTAGGAATATGTTCCCGGACGCTAGAAGAGCTTCTGCGCTATACTGTCTGCGTTTCTAAACCTTGAACATGCTTCTGCGCTCGCCCTCCCTCCCGGTGACACTTTCAAGGCCGTTAGGGCTAACAGCATCAGTCAATACGAAAAAAAAACTGGTTATTTTATAGAATTTCATACTTTAACCTTTATTTTATAGATTTTCATACTTTAAATGAAAGTTATATTCAAATCAAGGTACTTTATATGGTCCATAAAAGTTTTCTTAAACAATGTTACCGGTACTCATTAGAAGTAGAATCAAAATTCAATTATAATTCATACAAAATATGTTTCTTATAATTTTTAACAATATGTTGTACTTTAAAAAAAGTAAATATATAAGTTAAGCGTTAGCTTGCGGATGCGGATGGAAAATTATGGAAGAATAAATTTAAAAAAAAAAATCTTGATAAACGGCAATGCTTTTTGAAACGTTTTGTTAAATTTCTCTGAAATATAGTAAACCATTCAATTAAAAATATAAATAGCGTACTGTAATCATTTACGAAAATACAATTCTTTTTATAAACAAATAAGAGGTTGGGTCATTAAGCTATTTACAAACGTGCAAAATGTTATCTTCCTTTTAATATGTTTAATCATCTAGGAGTGAGGTAAACTAAGGAAAAAATACGAGATGCCTGTGGCCTTAATAGGAAAATTTATACGAGGAATAATCGCTAGAGTGTACTGTAATGAAAAATGTAATTATCTTTTCGCTAAGCCCTTTATTCCTGTTTTATCTTTTAGCTACCTATACGTCTAACCTTGTGTAGAGAAGGTTTTTTAGTAAGACATAATTTTAAATCATAATGATAATAATAATTTACCGTTTTACCGTTTAATCTATGTTTACTGCCAACTTTGATACTGATATATTAATAAATATATCGATATTGATACCCTAATTTTGGTAATAATTTTTTATTGATGTAAAGAAATTACTGTACCGCTAGAAATAATAAAATTTTTCAGCTGAAATTATAATTACGAGTGTTTTAGTAGTACCTACTATTGAATATTTTTTTTCAATAGTAGGTCAACGTTCTTAACATCATAATTTGCTGTAGTTTATTCATAAAACCTTGGGATTAAAATGTATGAATTAACGTTAGTCCTCTTAATAAAACGACCTTAAGGATAAATCGTGATGTCTATTTAACCAATCTTCAGTTACTTTCCGTGTTCTGATGCAAAAGCGTCTCGTTACAAAACATATTTATTCGTTAATTTATATTTTCATATTTAAAATATGTGTAAATAGGTTGGGCGAAAGTAATCCCTTCGGAGGCAGCTGTGTGGTCCATGGGTCTAGCGAAGGCGGTGCGCTGCCAGTACCAGAGGAAGAGGCTTTAAGTCCTGTACCAGAACCGCCACCGGGCTTTAGTCACTCCGCCTGCCCACCAGAAGTGCATAGAACATGTTTCTGTGTGCGTTTCATAGCTGAACACACGAGAATGCTTGAAGACTCTACTAAGGTATCGTTTCAATTATTTGTCTAACCTCGGATCGCATAGTCTTTGTATATAATAGAGAAAAATATGTTTATCAAGGCAGTGTGGCTGGAGAATATAATATATTTAAAAAAAAATTAAAATTACAATTACATTATATTAAACACAACTTTAAATGGACCGGCCACTTATCACGACACATAGATATAAATAAATAAAAATATATGGGACACTTACACACACGGTCGTCCGTCCTCATAGTAAGTAACTTAATACTTCTTTTTTTTAAAGTGGTACTCTGTTATTTTTTTCTATACCACTGGTGAGAAACGCCCAACCTGTGGCCAAACTCGTCACAGGGGTGACGGCTTCCGCTATTCGATACGTCCACCGTCAACCCGCTTATTAGAATAAGGAGACTGATTATTTGTATATTTTGACACGCATATAACTTAATACTTGTGTTATGGGTGACGGACAACTGGTAGATATACTACATATATAATTTTAAAAACATACTTAAATACAAATATACACTCAGGCTCAAAGAACCAACAAATTGTAGAAAATGTTGACCCTCGACGGGAATCGAACCCGCGACCCGTGAAGCTGAAGGCAGTGTCACTACCCACTGCACCAACGGGCCACTCAGTCGGGATAAATGATGGACATTGGAGACAACCAAATGGAAAGGCCCAGGAGAAAAAGAAGCATTGGCAGACCATGTAGAAGGTGGGCTGATGAAACAATACAAGTCGCAGGAAAAAATTTGTTAAACATAGGCAAGGACAGAGACAAATGAAAACAACTGGAGGAGGCCTTTACCCATAACGACCCCGTTGTGGGTAAAGGCCTCCGTAATACGGACTTCCGTATTTCAAACGAAAAAATCTAACCATACTAAGATAATATAACAAAGCTTACTTATTACTTACTAACAACATTTGATATGTAACTTAGAAATATGAAAGAAATGGTTTTATTATTTATTTTTTATTTATTTATAAGGCTTACCAACTAGAAATCATATACATCCATCCATCCTCCTGGCCTTATCCCACTATAAGTGGAGATGGCACACATGTTGTCACATGATTTCGCTACGTATTTTACGACCGGCCGCCTGCCTGACGTGAATTCAATATATCATCTTTCCTATATGTTTCCAAATTACAGGTACGCACAACATTTACATACTTCAAACAATAATTGATGCAAATTTCGAAATATAAAGTATAAGAATATAACGAATTTATTATTCTTAATAAAGATCCCTTTACAGGTAAAAGAAGATTGGAAATATGTCGCGATGGTGCTGGATCGTTTATTCCTATGGATATTCACGTTAGCCGTCCTAGTTGGCACGGCTGGCATTATTCTACAAGCACCCACACTCTACGATGATAGAGTGCCGATAGATAAGCATTTCAATCAAATAGCCACCTCGTCCCTAGTTCGGTGTCCGCCCCCTGCGTAATGGGATATAAAGCTTATACCTCATCAGCACCCGACGGTTTATTAGGTATAGTTTTATTACCCATTTACCATATACATTTTGTAAACACAACAGGGTGTATAACACTGTGTAGATTCTTCCATTAATAAAAATGTACACTGCTTTTTTAGAAACGTCATATTTTAGAAGTCAACGCAATTCTCTTTACAATTCATAATGAAACTCTGATAAAATTACAATTGTAGTTTATGATACTGTTGTAAGGGTTCTTATAACACGAGTGTGGTTTAAAAAAACGAGCCGCAGGCGAGTTTTTTTATAGTATCACACGAGTGTTATAAGACCAAGTTATGTACAGTATCATACACTACTTTATCTACTCTCGTACTATATATAATACGTTAAACAATATTGCAAATAAAACGCTGAATATAACAACAAATTTATTTTTACTTGTAATAATTATTGATATTCTGAATATTCATTTTCCATTCCATGAACTCGTGGTAATATTTAATATAGTTGCTCCTAGATTTCATCGGCAACAGGTTCACGGTCATGTTTGACGCAGCTTTCAGAATATCTGGTGGTGTACAATCACCACTATCCCCGCTCTCAGACATGTTTTTACACAAAAACTCATTTTTTTTACGAACAAAACTAAACTTCGTTTAAATATTGAAAAGATTTTTTAAATGTCATATATTGGCGCCAAGGCGCAAACATCGATTGCGCATGCGTGTTGCGTCGCCGCGGACCCATTCATTGAAACCTTTTTTTTTAAGGTAGAGGTTCAACCTCCTTGGTCCAGCTGAAAGTTGTATAGGTGTATCGTTATGATTAAAAAGTTACATTATGATACAAGTGTCCATACAAGACCTGTATCGTAATGAAACTTTTTAATTTTTTATTTTTGTTCTGTACGTAATGTTTGTCATAAGAATTTTGTTTTCAGTTTTATAATCTTTGTATTATAGTATCAGAGTAGATAAAATCAATAATAGAATGTTTAAATGTTTAAGTAATTTTGTGCTGACAGGATCAATTAGACAATTCGTATCGCAAAGGCAGTGAAACATAAGGGTGATCGACTGGCAAAATTATGATATTTTTAATAATCTTATTGGAAGACTCTATACAGGCATATTATCGATATGGGAATACGCATTAACTATTGGATAATGGAAACTACATTACGAAACATACCACCATCGTGTTTGATTTCATTACGAGTATATTGTGAGCCGACTTCCGTACTCTCGCATATCACCACCTGCCTGCCTTTTTAGTACTGTAATTTGTTTGTATTTAGTATCGTATATATAATTTGAAAATATTTATTATGACAAAGTAAATGTGTTTAAAAACGCAGATTTATCTTTTATGTGTTTGTTATAGTTTTATTGATGTAATTTACAAAAGTTCTGACTCCTCGTAAATATAGTCTTATTAAGTTTCATTGATCATTAAATATGTTAAGCTTATAAATCGTTTTATACTCGTAGTTTAAAAGTCTCTTAGACTTTGTCAGTAATGACTTATAAATTTGGGCACCATATAATTAGGTTTTCAACGAAAGAAACTTATTTTATAGAAACAATGTCAGGTCATATTTGTCATAAATATATAAATGTTGATATTGTTTTAATCATTAGTTTATTATAGTTTCATGTTACAAAGAGGAGCTCGGATTTATATAAAAAGTGAAAGTAAAATATTCATGTCTTTCAGTGATACTTACAATCTGCTCTCACTTCGGTTATATCAGTTACAATATTTAATTATTTAACCAATTTAAAAAGTTTCCGAATATTTTAATGATTGTCTGTGATTAGATTCAAATTATATTACTAGCCTATGAAGTTTGGAACTTAGTTTAAGTTATTGCTTCGTCCCTTACCAAAGTTTAGAGGTCTACTTGATAGGTAAAAGAATTAACCGAATATTTCACGAAGGGGGTGAGAAATGTAGCAAACAAATTACAGTCATAAATTATGAACGGTCGCCACAATATTGTCAGACCTTAACGCATACCCGTCCTGCCATCACGTGTTCTATTCCACGACACGTACATATTTATCTTTAAGACTTATTATGTAGTTCATTCCTTCTACCTTCTTATCTAACTTCTGTAAGAGTATTTCCACATGTCTACTAGTAGCGTAGCTGTAAATTATTGTACTTGTATCTCATATCTCTTAACTTGCTGATCTCGTAGTGCTTAGAATTTCTCATGTACTTTCATAGAAGAATTTGAGTTGTATTAAAACAAATATTTTTATAACCAATTTGCGTAATGGCAAGCATTTGATATATATTAATGGCTATAAAGTCACATAATCAATTTACTCGCTGATTATATTTTTTTCGGGTCAAATGTTTAATCATTTGACTCAATGCCGGTACTGTAAATACTGGTAATGTACGTTGTAGGCTACGTATCTTGGCTTACCTAACCCGATAATGTTCTTCAATACAAGCATTCATTTTACAATGTCACGTTTTAAATTAGTGTAAATAAAAGCAGAGTTTAATTTTTAGATATGAATGAATTAAAACATAATATATTAAAGTTTCAAAGAATGTTTTATATTTTAAAGTTATTAACACAGGCATTAAGGATTTCATTTCAGTGTTCTAAAATAATTTCCTTTGTGTTTGTTTTTAATATCTTGATCTTTTTGATTTCGTTGTTATCGTCATACATACAAAAACACTAACCAAATCTACTTAATTTTCTTGTGACTCGTACTTTGTCTTTGCTTGTTTCTTATATTTTATTACTATATAAAATTGTAAGTAGCTATTATAAAAATATATTATCTTACATTATACTGTCTTGAACTAGACAAAAATTATCAAATATTTAAATGTACTAATCAAAATTTGTCGTAGAATAGAACATGTAAATTAAATAGGTATATCGATTTTATTACTTATAAGAAAGTTTTAGACGTAAAAAAATTTTAGAAAAATCATTTGTGTATCAGGAAAATATTATTTGCACGTATGAAAATTGAAACAATCAGTTTTAATTCCTCATCTATTTAACCCATGACGAGAGACGCTCATTAGTTATTCCGGAGTTACTCAATCAAGATATCATGTTGATGACACAAATTGAATTTATACTCAATGTAAGTATTACATGTAAATCAAAATAATTCCTTATGATATAAGTACTATATATTGATTTAAGTGACGATTGCTCAATTTTGTGAACGAGTGTTTAGGAGATATACGAACTTAACGAATTTTCATTATTAACAAGTCACTTTTAGTTATGTTGTAATAGCGAATGTAGGCCCAGTAAAAATACATCTATAAGTACACGTATGAAGCAACAAAGTATGTATTAAACACGTATTAATCTAGTAACATATTAACAACAACAACAACAAAAAACATCCCCGGCGTTTTTCTAATTTTAACGATTTTTACTACGTTCTTGATTTCCCGGCGTAAAATTAAAAAACAAAAAAATATTTAAATTTTTACCAGCACTCCTTCCATTTCTATTAGCAGACCTACGGGATAGGATCTGCGATTTGACACCTGTGCATCCTGTTGTTTCCAAATATGAGCATATGTATTTAAAAAATTTTTTAAACTGTATTAGGAGCTATACTACAAAATCACGATAAAATTTTGATTAAATCCTATATGTAAGCTTCCAACTAAACGCTATTATCAATATTGACTAGCGGATAAGTCATAAAAGCCTGACAGACATAAGTATGAATTTACATTTACACAAAGGGTAAAAGCTCAAGATATTTGTATAGTATTACGTTTCGCGACTCCTTCGTAATGGTTTTCTTACAGACTAAAGATGCGGTGGGAAATTAACTATATATCCTTCTTTTGATATATCTTAGACGGCAAATCACTTAATACTTACTCATTTTAATACTTTTACTTTGTAGTATTTTTATTGGGCAAACGTTGTTTTTAATTTTTTATTTATTGGATTTGTTTGTTTAATAAATAGTATTAAAAACGAAGAATTTTTTTCTTTATTGCATATGCAAATTCTTTATTTTAATAATCTTAAAAATAATATAATTAAAAATATATATAATATACATTTTTTTTATATCATATAGTGTTAATTATACATATAATATATTTTGTTCCATAAAACTTTACACTTTTGGGACGGAATTGAATAAAATTTCTGCATTAAAAGTGGATGTTTAAAAACGATTGTGTACAAAATCTAAAACGATAAAATGCATTATATAGGTATATCAACGCTTTTTGTGTTGTTAATAAACAAATTTGTGTGTGCACTTAATAGTGCTAAACGTAACTAACAAATAACTTAAGTAGTAAGTATACACGAAAAACAAGTAAATTTAAGTAAGTTATGAAGTACGAAAAACGGATTTTACTCAACGAACGTTTGTTATTAATTAAATACTGGCTCGGATGTATTAATTTAATTTACAATAATGATTATTATTCCATTGATTGCAATTAAAGATAAAACAGCCGTGGGCTATACATGACATATTTTAATATTGTTAACATATTTGATATAATATCTATATTTGTGATGTATATATCGTATAAAAAAATTATGAATTTTAATAAAAATTAACTTATGTGAATAAATAATCAAGCCCCAATAACGAGGTTTGATTATCAATTATTTATATTACGGGCAATAAGCTAACATAGAGTCGAGCCCTTGTTCGTTGTTGAGCGTAATTTAGACATAGAGATAACTCTATGTCTAAATTATTAATAATAAAAATATACTAGAGGGGAGCCAGCAAATGTGTCAGCTTAAAAAAAGTTATCTTTCTTCTTTTAATGTGTGATTAGACAAAGATAAGTACTAGTCTCTTATCTTCCCTCTCTTATTATTTGTTGGACACTCGCACTCACAGGCCTGCCTATGGCTCCCCTACTCTATGTATAAGAACTCTATGAATCTAATCATCATAAGTGATAGTATGTACGTAGTTTATGATAAGCACGTTGGACTGCTCGCAGTAGAGTAGCGCAGCTCAATTGTAGAAAAGTAAATTTGTAATTATCTATTTATATTGTTAATAAAACCGTTATAAGATAGATCACGATTTATTACTAATACAACACTACTATTCCTACCGCATTCCTGTTCTTGTTCCGTTTACATGGAGTTTAGAATTCTTTAACACCCGGGCAGGCACCTATGACTTTATAATATCTAATATATATATAATATATTTTTTTATAATACCTTTAGGTGGTATAGAGGGGTACCCATCGATATAGTATTAATTCTAAATTCTAAATTCCAAATACACACCTTAGCAGTCAATTTTATGAAGTACTTTAGCCACAGGACATTATTTTTAAATATAAACGCGATTTATAGAAATCAACGACCGTACCTATTACGACACATGAAACGAAAAAAAACCTAATAAAATAAAAACATTTAGTTTTTGGAGAGCGATAAAACCAAAAATGTTATTGTATTCTCCTGTTTTTACAACAACCGCGCCGTTGCAGTTCAGTGATCTATTACTAACAAAGCCAGATCTCAATTAAATTATATTTCTTTTCTTCGAAAATGCACTTTTTCAAACGATTACTGGATTCATTTAATGTCAATACATATACGTATCAATAGTATAGATATATATAATATAAGTTTGTGTATTGTTGGAGTTATGTAACAACTGTTTAATCCGCTCAATATCCCTAAGTGCTTATTTTGACCGGTCTGCTCCAATCTCAAATTACACAAACTGAAATGGACCTCGGGTCCCGAAAGGCCCTCGTGTTTAACGACATTGCATATATCAAAATTACACGAGAAAGCTTTTGAAGACTTAGCTGTAAGATGTTTCCCTTCCTCACTGTTTGCGATTCAGATAAATCTAACAATAAAATATCATTACGGGAGACAGGCTAATCTTGATATAGAGCGAATTTGTATATCGCCTTATCATTTTGATGTAAAGAAATTGTTTCGCTGAAGCCGAAGTCAGAAATAAATTAGAAGATTGAGAGAAAAGGTTACATACGCTAAAATTGTCAATTTAAAAATAGTTCAAGTCGTTGTTCTCTTTAAGCTTTGACGACAGAATCGTTAGCGGACGTGATCTTACAGGGTACGCAGGTTGAAAGCTAAAGGGTTATGACTTTCTTGTAATAACTATTGGCTTAATTGATATTCAATTTAAGTACGCTTTACGGTGGCTAGAAAATATAAACAAATTTCTGGAATTGTACACTACGAATCCACAATGAACCAACGAGGCCCTAACAAATAGTGGGATATTAACAGGTCTTGTTTTCTTATTTGTTTATTTAACATAAAATATTTCAGGTTAAAAGAATGCTTGTAAAATTATATTGTATTATGCATAACAACCCTAATGATGCTACTAATATTATGACCGTGAAAGTCTGTTTGTGTGTCTGTCTGCTACGCTTTCATGGATACGCTTTATAAAGCGGACTAAAAATACAGGACAAAAATGTCGATTTTCCTTTTGTAACAATAAAAAAATATAGCATAACATAATTAATGATATTTTAGCACAAGTTGACGTGGGTATGGTGTTTGTATAAATATAGAAAGAAAAAATATATATTTTTTTTAACAATCATTAAAGCAATCAAAGCTATCTCATTATTCGTTTAACTTTTCTATATATACCTATTAAAAACTTCATTTGAAAATATAATTAAAATAGTTTCATAATGTGTAGCTTGATAAGGAAGAAAATTAAATCATTAAAGCTCCTATAATTCAGCTCAAGTAATACTTCGAAATGAGCAAAAACTAAAAAAGAGAAAGTCCTCGTCAATGTTATAAGCTGAAGGCAATCTGAAAGAATAATCTCGAGGGCACTCAATTCGCTTTCACAAAATCGGGACCAATACACCCTTCGTGACTACACATATAAACATGGGTATAATAGGTTCGCCGGCAAAAACTTCTGCAAGTCATCTAAGAACATAACCGTAGCGTAACTTATACTGATGTAGGTAGATTGATTGCTTCCTAATTATCTTCGCCGCGGTCTTCGTTTAATATTTATACGAAGCATTGTATCATTTGAATTTATTTATTTATTTACATATATGGCAGTGACCCTGTCTTCAGCTACGCGGTTTGCGGGCAAAAACTGTACATATACTCGAAGAAATTCGAGGGTCAGATTCTTTGGCGACAGACAACCATGTGTTTAATTGTCCCTAATTATAATTCATGAAGTCTACTTATTTGTAATATTTATTTATTATTTATAATGAACTAGTGGTAGCCGTAATTTCAATTGCGCCAACTTAGGCGTCAAAACGCACTCAATAAGTATGTGCTTTTTCCCTGTACCCGAAAGAAAAATGTTTTTATCTTATATGTTATCGCATTCCATAAGCTTTAATTGTGCCAAATTTTATTAATTTTATTCCGGCGTATTAACCATAAAAGCGTAACTGATAGACAAACAGAATTGTTCATTCACAATATTAATATTGATTGCCTAGAATTAAAAAAAAAGATAATCCAAAATGGCGAGTAGAGGTCCGGTTCATCAACCTTCATGAGAGTAGCGTAGTGGGTCTAAGCTGCGATCCTGTTATCCAAAGGAAAGAAATCTTTTGCCCAACATTTGCTTTACAGTAAATGTTGATGAAAGGTTTACATACAGAAAATATCGTAGAAACCATTTAACATAATTAGATTCATTATTCTACTTCACATTTATATTTTAAGTAAAAAATATTTGTATATATTGTGTTAAGTCAATAATAATATCAACACGTAATTATAGCATGACGAGTTTTTTAATCGAGAGATTTTATAACGACATCTGACGTAGATTTCTTACACTAGCATTGTATCTAATCATAAAACTATTCCTTTCGTAACGCTACGTCGTTTCTGGAAAAGAGGTCACTATTAACTCAAATTGTTAATCCATTTAGATTTTAGGAAGAAAGACGTGGCATTATAGACTATTTTGAACATTCAAATAACGAGTTTAAGCATCCAAGAGATTCCAGTATTCAATTCAAGGTGAGGAGAAATCAACTATGGAAATAAACCTTAAACGCCAAGTTGTCAAGTTAACCAAATATGAGGTATGGTCAAAAATAATAATTTAGCAGTTAGCAAATAAGATTCAACGGGTATAGATAAATGAAAACAAAAATTAGATAGTATCAACAAAATTCCATTTTATATAACCGAAATTACATTTATTCTGTCACGACATCACATCTTTGAAAAGAAAGTAAAATTCAAACTCAAATGATTCTTTATTCAAATTGGACTTTACAAGCACTTTTGAATCTTCAAATTAAAATTAAGCTACGTCTGGTTTGTAAAGGTGATCTAACTGAGAAGAACCAGCAAGAAACTCAGCGGTCACTCTTTTCAAAAATAAATAAATATTACAATATTATATTTGTAATTCTTAATAAACAAAAATTTCAATATAATCTAGTGCGTAGCGGGTCGCAATTAATTCCAAGCTTTCTTATCATTAACATAGTCCTCAACAGTATAATAAGCTTTATGAATGAGTGTCTCTTTAATTGCTTTAAGTCCAAAATAGAGTGAGTAATTTTAATATAAAAAAGTATACTGAAACCCACAAACGATCTACGAATTTTCTGAAGCCGTAGCCTTGGTATTATTAATTTATTTCGGTTCCTGGTTAGTCTATTACTAATACTGCTTTTTTTTATTAAAAAGATGTATATTTTGTCTCACAAACACTGTATTATTTTAAATATATAATGTGAAGCTACAGTGAGAATACCTATTTCTTTAAATTCAACACGAAGCAAGTCACGTGGTTTCATATTATAAATCGCACGTAAATCGCTAAAAGGAAGGTAACATAGTAAAAAATATCATTTTGCGTAACTATATGAAAATAACGACGCCTTGACATTCTCCAGAAAACATGTTGATTGCGAGGTTAATAGCAACGGAAAAAGTGTACTCATTCGTCTTTTGGATGTTATACAAAAAGAAGACTGAATTTATAAATTGTTTTTATCCCGTCTTGTGGAAAATAGAACTCAAATTTATTCTAGACAGTACAAAAATAGTTCATTTTATTTATTTATTTACTATTTAGATATTTATTTATTATTATTGTATCTATTTATCTTTTTCACTTAAGTTACATTTTAAGTTCTTTGCTATCTTTAAACATCATACATTTCATTTATTATGCCTACAGATTCACAATACCTACAGAACTGTACTTCAATATTTTGTAGTTCGTATAAGCTTTATCGGTAACTAGCTGTGTCCACATGGAAATCAATGAGTAACAAAAAGTAAAATAATTCAAAAAATGTAATGTGCTATTCCTCAAGAATTGTCAAGAAATCTTTTAGTAAAAATCTTACAAAAATAATTTTAGTAGATTTTGAAAAATTCGATCACATACACAGACAACTTTGGGGGTCCTTGGTTCTATACTATAGATAGATAGATTAGTTCCTTCAGATTTGCCGTCAACACTTTTCAAGCAACCTATGTAAGCGAATTTAAAGCCGGTGTATCGTAAAGAGGTAAATCGACCGCTAAAGAATATAAATATTCGTTATTTTCATTAACCGTTAACTGAAATATAAATACATATTATTATATGTATTATTTTGCTATAATCCACGTTTAATATCAGTGGTGTTGATACCAGAGTGCAATACGAGGCAGTGCCGGGGGCCCTTCAAGCTCAGGGGCATCTTATTGCGACAAATTTGGAGAAAGAGGAATCTGGATTACAACAAATTAGGAGTACGTCGAATTTGGAACAAGATGAATACGGATAGGATACAACCGATTTTAAATATTTAGTTAGGGCTCTAGTTTATTTTTTGCCCCGGGGCCTTTGGTTACCTAGTAACGCAATGGCGTTACTACGTAATCAGTGGATTATTATATTTTATTCCAAATTATTAATTGTTCGTTAACTGATTTATACACAGATACTCATATACGCATAGTATACGGACATATTAACAGCAATTGCCCGCTTTACACATTCTTGTTTTTAGCGTAACTAAATATAATATATAAACAATATTTTTTCTTATTTATTTTAATTAGGTATCCAAGATTATTTTTTAAATTTAAGTAAGCTAAATAAATTTCTACGATCGATATGATATCGATCTTAGAAATCGATCTTGATATATCGATACGATATATCAAGACCTGAAATAACTTTCTATTTTCATACATATATTATTTACGTGTTATTTGTACTATGATATGTAATGAGATTAAAAATTCAAATTAAAATTTCAAAATATTCTTTATTCAAGTAAACTTTTAAACAAGTGCTTTTGAATCGTCAACATCTACAGCTGGTTCGGAAAGCTGTTCCTACCAAGAAGAACCAGAAAAAAACTCGGCGGTTGCTCTTTTCAAAGAATTCTTATTGCTAGTTACATATAGTTAATTAGTAATGTCTTGTACAGGGTCGAAGAGTAGCTATATCCACCCATTCTTATCGTCAAGTAATCCTCAATTCTATAGTAAGTAGGCTTTCTGTATTAGCTTTCTTATTCTGTATATGGATTATAATAAACTTATTTAGTCGTAAATATCGTTCAGACGGTACTGTAACAGCCGACAGGCAATGTAAAACGAATGAGGTTAAATAGGGCTTATTAAATGACTAATTCTAATTTACTTCCATCTCCAAGGTATCCAAGAGGTCGAACGATTTGTAAACTTCATAAAGACAGTGCAGTGCGATTAAAGAGACTAAAAATGTTTTTTATTCATTTTACATTAGTATATTGAAAATAGTTTATTAATATTTTACTTGTTTTCTTCTTTTTTTTAACATTTTCTTATTATTTTATTACCATCTAGCGCACTGCCTCTACTTCGCAGAGGTCTAGAGAGTATCATGCCTTGTGGGAGAGCTGCACTTGATTTAATTTTTTAACGCGATCGCGACAATACCTAAGATATTCTTTAAAATTATCACATACGGATCACGCTGAGTCACAAAGTTAAGCTTCAATCAGATAGAATCAGAGGTCTATAAATTTTAATTATATAAATATATATATAAATAAATAAATAAGTAAATAAAAATTCTTAAATAGATGGGAGCCCATTTAATTTAATTTTTCTAGTTATATATGTATATCCTAAGCTTTTTAATATACAGTGAAAATATATAAAAAGGCCACTAAAAAAGGAAACGATAAAATTAAATCAATTCATAAACTGGGAGAGCCCTCCCTGGTAATAAGATTGATCACGAGAAATTCGCCATTTAAGCAGTTTACATTTTGCCCTGTTGAAGAAATCACCATATGCGTGATTACATTTCTGCTAGATTCGCGTACAATACAATACAATACATTATGTTTCTACTGGTCTAGTAAAAATATACTTCATTACATTTCTGGTAAGTAACAGCTCTTGCAAATATGGTATAAAAATGTTAAACCACGTATTATACGTATAGATAATTTAGGTAAGTGATTTACAAGGTCTCGGAATCTTTATTAGTCTTTATTGGTAGTCTATGTAGAGAATTTAGCTGAAGGTTAGCTGATTTAATCCAATTTAAGAGAGCCCCAAAATGCTCCCTAGGGTACGGACCACTCATACTTAAACCACGCGGATTGTAGAATACCTTGGATAAGTCTCACTAAAACATAGCAAGGCCTGTTCGAATCTACACGTCTTATAAAAATACTGGTAAAATAAACAACACAACAATGAGAAAACTTATCTTTTATGTATCTATTCTCATTTTAATGTGTATTTTATTCAATGAATACGTAATAAAACGCTTCGCTTGTCACTCAATTTTAACAAGAAATTTAGATGATACGCGCAATTTGCGGAGAAGAAGAGATGTAATGGAAACTAAACAAACTTTTGAAGAAATAAACCTTCAAATAAATAAATCAATTGAGATATCAAATTCAAATGGCAATATGAAGCGTGTTTTAATTCAAAAATTTAAGAGGTTATGGCCCGTTGATAATTGGAAGAAGTTCGGATATTTTACTGATCAGTATTTGTATTTGATTAACGAACATTGGCTACAGTTTCCTCCGCCCGACGAGACGTTACAAAAATTTTTAGGTGGTATTTATGTCTTATTCTCGACGGCTGGATGCTGGGGAAATATGATGGTACTATTCATGTACTTCAAGTAAGTCTTTTTATTAAATAAAACAATGCCTTTAATATTTTCAAATTATTAGTTCAGTTTATCTTAACCTTATTTTCAATTTCGTCCGTTTTGTCACATTTTATTAGAGTTTTACTTTAATGACTTAAAATATTCTGTTATAAACAAACCGGATTGTTTAGTATATACTGTGAGAAATACCTGTAACCTACATCTTTTGAACAAACCGTTTACTTAAAGTAAGACATTTAAAAATGCCTCATTCGTTTGTTTGGCAAGACTCTATCTACCCTTTTTTTATCTGAGGTTCCAATATCCTTCACATGTCCGTTTATTACCCACCTAAACCTTCCATATGGACGGCTTTTTATTAAACAATTATACTGTTTTCTAGCAGATTTTGTTAATAGGTAGGACGTCGTAATATAATGTTATGTAACTATATAATATCTGTTATATTTAAAAAAATAAATTATTTGTCATAATAAAATTTAATAGAATAAACCAAGCTCCTCGTTATGTCACTTGCTTTCAATTTTATTTCACAATTCATATTAAACGTTTAAGCTACGGCTAGTATTGGACGTAGGCTTCATATATGATATAGATAGTGTCGTTATACTAGAGTAGAGAATCCAGCCAAAAAATATTACATATTACAATAAAGAGAAAGCTAATAAGTAATTAACCTATTTGTCTCTTTTTTTATGGGTGATTACAAAAAGATGAAGTACACGAATTTAATCTTCCTTGTCATTATTTATTGTGTCACTTACAGCAGGCCTACCATGAACTCTTATTGCGACTCAATTCAAGACGTAAACGAAATTGTTTTGCTTTTTCATACAATGACTTAAAGACGCACACTTTAAGTCGTTGCCGAATGAGCGTTCGGAATTTGTCCTAAGAACTAGTGAGTAAAAGAGACAGTTATCTATAGTTCATATAACGTTATCCTTTTCAAACATTACGACCCCAATGCAATTCACACTTCATGGTACGAAAAGAAAACGGTTCGCGGTCGTCGTTTACGTCTTCAATTGAGTCGCAATAAGAGTTCATAGTAGGCCTTCAGGCATGCCTATGGCTCCTCTACTCTAAGTATAATAACTTTATGATGGTATATTTATGAAACAAAGACGCACGTATACATATTTTTTTAACATTATATAGATACATAATTTTTCTAATTTTAAAAATGTATCTTGAATTATCCTAATAGGACACAAAAATACTACGCGCATGTCCGCTATACTATTTATATTAGTTTGAACCAGACTGTTCGGGATGAGAGGTACGCTCCAGAATAAACATTTTGTCTCGGGAAACGGTTCACACCGATGTGCTTTCGTGTGATCTTTAATTTTAATTCCCACCACCTAAAAATATCGCCACTTATGAAAATAATAGTCATAATGTTTTTCATGGAACTAAAATGTGAAAACGTCGATACTTTACCGCGAGTAACAAGTGAGTTTGATTTAACAGTGGAAACAAACAAAAAAACTAACATTATTAACTATTTTATTCACATCAACTCATTAGGAAGCAGTAAAATTTTGTGGAAATGCTTTAATTTAAAAATGTGGAAAACACGTAAAAGACATACGGTACATGATATTAACGCAAATTTTTTTGATAAACTTGTAACATCGAAATCGAAGAGAAGTGTAGCAGATTTTGATGTTGGAGCCGTGATTAGCAATAAAATATCCCCTGATATGAGCGTCACAGTTTCGCCGACAGGGTCTCTATTAATCCAAAACTTTAAGAAGCGATGGCCCATAGACCTGTGGCGTTCGTACGGAATGTTTACGGATGACTATATCGAATACATAAACCCCCACTGGTTGCATTTCCCGCCACCAAATCCTTTGACATACTACGCGCTTGGTGGTGTTTATATTGTAATCGCTTTACTGGGCTGCTTCGGAAACTTAGTCGTCGTGTTGATGTACCTTAGGTCAGTATAAAATTATATTTGAGAACTTTAAAAATTCATCCGGCAATGCGAAACAGGGAAAATGATATTTTTCGTTCATCGTTTATCTGCTCTATAGGCTACTAGCGATTAAGCTCTCTATAAGCTGCTAATGATACGATCATCTTATAGTCATTAGGGTCCTCCAATAACTCACTTCTATTTTAGTTGTTTTGCGTGCAATGCATTCTAAATTAATGTAATGTTGATTTTTTTTTTATTTTTTAACAATTTTACCAAATGTTGAATTGTTAAAGGTCAGTGCTAAATGTACAACTGATGCGTTACTATATTACTCTTAACCAGAAAAATATGCAAAAAAAACTCTACGGTTTTTTTTGCATATATTATTTTGCATACGGTTTCGGACAGATATTGGTTTTTATTAAAGATCACGCAAGTATCATTATACTTGCAATGTTGTAAAAGGGACGCAACTCAAATCTAATGAAGTTGTAAATATGTTTTGACATACGCGTATATTTTTAATAGTTACGTTAAGCTAAATTAAAATTGATGACGTAATTGAAAGATCCCAAATGACTCGATTTATTTATAGAGAGTTTCTTCAAAAACGTATACGCCGCTCTTTAGAAGAGATAAAATTTTGCTTCAAAATTTTTAGTATTAAACCGATTTATTTAGTTCTAAATATCATTTTGCTTTCCTTAAAAACGGATAGTTAAAATATTTTTGCAATCTCTTACGACATATTTGTCATACAACTATTGGTTTATGTGAAATATCATCATCAATTTATATCGTTCAACCTCAAGCCGGACACATTCAACCATGGTTTCGTGAACGTCGTCTTCTTTCATTCTAAACATTTTTTTAAAACAAAATTGATCTATAAATTTACATAATTGTTAGTAATAACTGTAAATCAAAAGTATAAATACCGTGACAACATTATTAATTTTACAAAATTAATAATGAAATTATTTTGCTCTAGTCCGTGAGTAAATGTACTCATACCCGATACATGCAAGAATCGCAAGAACATATGCACATATATATAAATTATTATTTATTTTATAGAATAGTTGTGACACGGGGTTTTGTTTTCTATTCCATTTTTATAGCAAACTCGCATAGAAATTAACTTTTCAAATATTGTGACACTATATTTAATCAATTCAATTACATCTCCGAAGAATAGAATATCACAGAAATCGAATGTGTCAAAAGTTTTTTCGTTGACGACCAGCCGATGTTCGGAGAAAAGTAACTAACATAAGTTATAGTGTATATAATTTATATTATATATTATAAGTTTATATTATAAATTATATATTGTTGATCGTACACTATAGATTTATCCCAAAAACCGTTGCGCCCTGTAACCGAAGCATCATCAAGAGAAAAAATTGCAAAACACTTTTCAATTTTGTCGTAGAGAGTCTGGAGATATCAAGAATTATTACGATATTATTCACCGTAAATTAAAAGTTATTTAATTGTCGATATCAATCATGTAAATTTATCGAAACTTCTAGTCCTGTGTGGGTTTAAACCTCACTTTTCAATTTCACCTCACACCAATCAATTTCAAACCAACTCAATCCTTTTTGTGTTATGTCCGCAGAATAAATCATGATTTTTATATTTATTTCTTATACATTAACAATAAATCATGATGCTTACAAGCATATAAATTCGTCTGTGCTGGTTTCAGAGACACTAAGTTCATAATATGAATCACGACATTAGTCGTAAGTATAAGTCATAAGTATCTTTTCCCCTTTTTATATTCTAAGATATCTGAAACGTGGATTTATGTATAGGTATCACCTGTCTGGAATTTCTATTTCAGATAAAATTTATTCATGGATGAGTATGAATCTACATAATTCAGTCATACATCGCATCTTTAAATTAGAGGTGTCATTGCAAAAGTTCATATTTGAGATCACTAACGTTGAATTTATTCATTTTTAGTAATTATAATCGCTTTATAAAGATATTCTATAGATATGGACATTTTGAACTACTCAATCCTATCTTAAATGCATGATTGTTTTACATGAATGACTAGCCCGTTGGCGCAGTGGGTAGTGACCCTGCCTTCAGCTCCGCGGATAGCCGGTTCGATTCCCGCCGAGGGCCTACATTTTCTATAAACAATTTGTTGGTTCTTGGAACCGGGGGTATATTTGTATTTAAAATTATATATGATTAGTAATAATAACGTAATAATAAAGTAATAATAATTAGTAATAGATAAGTATGTACTTAAAATTATATATATTTACCAGTTGTCCGTCACCCATAACACAAGTATTAAGTAAGTTATTTACTTTGGGGACGGACAACCATGTGTGTAATATTTAAACAAAAATAATAAAAAAATTGAAAATTGAAATAAATAAAAATGAATGAAATAGTCACCCCATATTTTCCATAGATAAAGAAAGCAGCATAGATAAAGCTGCAGCTCATTATCACTCAATGATATAATTTAGTAGACTGTCACCAATCGTTATAGATTTATGGATCGATTACCTATGGATCGAGTACCTTATAGAATAGTTAACATGTGTTGTCACCGCGGATGGCGTTGGCAATTGGATGTTAATATTGCTATTGAGCTGTGATAACCCAGCGGTGAGACCGTGAGACTCTTTCGAAGTGGTCACGGGTTCAAACCCCGAGCAGGCATCAAAGTTTTTCTATTAAAACTTGTGTCTAATTGATAATTGCAATTTATCACACGCTTTTCAGTGAAGGAAAACATCATGAGGAAACTTGCATATCTCTAGAGAATTTTAGGGATATGTGTAACTTACCAATCCGCATTGGAGCAGCGTGGGTAGGTATTAGCTCCAACCCTTCTCTCCAGAAACGGAAAGAGGAGACCCTATGCCCTGCAGTGGGATAGTAATGGGCCGTTACTTTACTTTACTTTTATTGCTGTCGTGAGAAGGAGCTACATAAAATGTGCTTCCAATCGCCCAAGTATTCAATAAACTAATATTGTTTTGTTTTCATTTATAATAGATGTCGAACACTTCGAACTCCAGGTAACATCTTAGTCGCTAATCTTGCACTCAGTGACTTTTTGATGTTGGCAAAGACGCCAATATTCATTTTTAATTCGTTTAACCTGGGTCCAGCTTTGGGAAAGTCGGGTGAGTTATCATAAAGAAGACCTAACCTGTATATATATTGTAATTCACATTTGTTTTCGTTGTATTAGTCAAAAATAAATACAAACACTATCCAACGACGTTTAATAACATTGTAAAAAAAGGTTATTTGTAAAAACTTCTACTTATTAAAAGCTTTCAAATTGCTGTTACACAAGTGTGAAGGTGGAAGTTAAATTTGACCTTCCCGATGTCTGATTAAGCTGAAATTTTATATGCTGGTCCAGTCCCGATGACAATGCATGTAAAGCATAACATGATGCTCCTGCCACGATTGGGTACAGACGAGTTACAATGGGGATATAAAATTTTGTTAAAAGCTTTTTTATCTTGACTTGTTTTAGTATATTATATTATTTTATATTTACGTTCAAAATGTCAGTACAATTTGCTACAAGTGCTTACTAAATAACTTAGAAATAATTATATATTTTTTTATCTTTTTAGCTTGCGTACTCTATGGATTTGCCGGAGGATTAAGCGGCACTACATCTATAGCTACTCTTACAGCTATTGCATTAGATCGTTATTGGGCCGTAGTATACCCTCTCGAACCTCTGAGGACGCTGACTGCTGTACGTGCTCGGTTATTAGCCCTAGGAGCATGGCTCTATGCAGGATTCTTTGCTATCATACCAGTTTTAGATATTGGATATGGTCACTACGTACCTGAAGGATTTTTGACAAGCTGCAGCTTCGATTATCTTACGGAGGATATTCCACCTCGTTATTTTATTTTTGCTTTTTTTTGTGCCGGGTGGCTGATCCCTCTTTGCATTATATCATTTTGTTACACAAGAATCCTATGTATCGTCGTAGGTAAGAGAAATATTTCGACCAGAAACCAAGAGCAGAAACTTTCATCAAGACACGTCAAAGAACAAGTGAAACGAAAAGCAGAAATAAAGCTAGCATTGCTTGTAATAATTGTTATAGCAGTATTCTTTATTTCATGGACTCCTTACTCAATTGTTGCATTACTTGGTATATTTGGAAAAAAAGATTTAATAACACCTATAGCATCAATGCTACCAGCTCTATTTTGCAAGACGGCTGCATGTGTCAACCCTTTTATTTATATAATTACACATCCCAAGTTTCGAAAAGAACTACAGAAACTTTTGTTCAAGGACAAGTCTCGACGAATGACTGATACGTTTAGGACTGCTACATTTAGAACAGAAACGTTCAAAGCCCACAGAAAAAGCAAAGACCTTAGTGAAACTGATGTAGAAGTTATAGAAATGAAAGACATTCCATGTAACATATCAAATCCAAAATTAAAAGCCAATATTCAAACGGTATCCTCTAGAATATCAGAAAGAAAAGGATCTCAAAAGTCTCAAAGAAGCATTAGCATGAAAAGTTTTGAAGAAAACCTTGTATCACCACCGTCTTGGTATTCGAAACCAGAGTTTTCTAAACAAAGAAGTTTCCATCGACGGTTGACTAAGAGCTCTTTTTGAATATTTGAAATTAACAGTATTGTTTACGAAATGTTATTTTTACTATTCACTGATATTAAGTATTGAATAGAAAAAGAGCACTATTCAACGATTCTTTTTTAACAGGATGCGATCAGACTTATTGTTCCATGTCAAAAACTGGTAGCATATCACATGTTCTTTAGAATTGCAAGCACATGGATTATATTTATATATAATTATTGATACATTTTAAATAGAGCTTGTATCTGTAATACTAATGTAAAATATAAAACTTAAAAATGCATGATTTGTGTATTAATTATCTAGTATTAATATGTATTAATTAGCTATTCTATTTGCCATTTAAAATTCAATTTCACTTTACCTCTCCCATTATATTGGCGCGCATTATTATTATTATTATTATTATTATTCTTTCTTTATGGCGCAAATCGCTCTGCCAGTATCACATAAAATAAATTTATGTAAGTTCGTTTTAATTTAAAATCCCATGCATGAATTTACAGTGTAACTACAAATTCTTAAACATTGTTCTTGTCTCGTAAAATTTGTAAAAAAAAAGGATAACAGTAACATACAAATTAGACGATCGCCATTTTGATTTTGCTATAACTTCTAACATATCAATTTAAATTAAATGGAGCAAAGATTAAGATAAATAAGACTTTAAATTAAATCGTTGAGGTAACTATCGTATTTATGTTGCTAAGAGCTAAATGAAGAATGAACTTTTTGCATGAATTTACAAGAATATGATGAGTAGAAATTCAATTAACCTAAGAACGCAATTAAATAAATAAATAACAATTAAAACTAAGGAAACGTTTTAAGATATAAAATGAGAAAAAGATTTATTTTTCACAGTTAAGTGTTAGCTTTCTGCGTCAATAATAATAATTTAAAATTTTAATGCTGTTCCTTATGTGCATAAAGACAAACACGATATGTGTGACCAAAGAACTTGATTCCAACATATGATACAATTAAAAATACGAAGATAATTGTACTAATTTGCTATCTTTTTATTTTTGATTTATCTTTCTTTATGGATGTTAATTTTAGTTCTAGTCTATGATCTATCCTCTTCCATTTTTAGTATAGTTAAGTAATTGTTAAGATATTTTTTTTTCTGTTGTAAAGTACACTCAGAATGAAGGTGCTTTATTAAAGTTACGGTAGCCATAGGGCTTATAAGCAACTTAACGCTAACTTAACTCATAAAATTGGTAAGATAACTTGTATTTTTATGAAAGGCCTCAAAAGACTCGATTCCAGGTCGTTAAATAAACTGTACACCATAGATGTACATCTGTAATGTTTCCACAAATCATAGTAATCTATGAAATTATTGGTTATGATTATGACAAGAAAAGTTTATAGTTTTCTGCCGTTTTATAATAAATTATTTTTAAAACCAAAATGTTCATATGCTCAATATCTTCGCCATAAATCACATTACAATGTCTTGTTCTTTGGTTCTGAATCCATTGCGTTAAATAGTTTACAAAAGGTAAACCAATTTAGGTACGGCTATTTTACAGTTAATTTACGTTCACATTCATTTTTATAAATAGTTTATAAATGGTTTATTTTTTCCTATAGAAAAAGTGAAAATATAATCAAGAGATTAGATCTGGTCACTGCGAACAACAGTAGAAATATGACTGTAATAGAAAAATATGCACACACCGAGAATATAAAAGTATTACAGTGGTCAAATATAAATATAAATAATAACGAATATGACATTGGATTAGTAGTGGCATTTGGCCATTTGATCAAAGATGATATCCTTAAGAAGTTTCCTTTGTAAGTCAGTGTAGAAAAGTTTTTTAAAATATATATTTATTATGAACTTTCATATAACTTAGGAAGCTTTTGGACTCCTACCTAGATATAAATAATAATAAATAATAAATAAATATATGGGACATTTACACAGACTGTCATCCGTCCCCAAAGTAAGTAACATAATACTTGTGTTATGGGTGACGGACAACTGGTAGATATACTACATATATAAGTTTAAATACATACTTAAATACAAATACACACCCAGGCTCGAAGAACCAACAATTTGTTTATAGAAAATGTTGGCCCTCGGTGGGAATCGAACCGGCGACCCGCAGAGCTGAAGGCAGGGTCACTACCCACAACGCCAATGGGCCAGTCAAGATATAAAGTAGCCAATGCCACTTTGCACACCTCTCACTATATACATACAAAAAACTGACTTATTTGTTGTATAATTATCAATGGAGAATAAAAAAATACAGTTAACTGCAGTTATATATGTATTAATAAAAATTAACTTTGATGTTAACAATTATTACTATTTGATTATTAAGTTTAAACTATTCTGGGTCACCTGATAATTTCAGAAGTTGGAGGCAGAATGAACTAAGAGATCTCATTTGCTATTCACAACTAAATAATAATCAGCATAGAAAATGGTAACCACACAATCTAGACATCTTATTTAAGCGCTTGTGGGTGTGGTTAAGCATGATGCCAATATTGTGAAATGGTATTTTATTCCTCAAGGTGTTTTTATCTATGTAATTGCTTTAATTTTTTTATTATTTATTTATTTAGCAATAATTCAATTAAAGTATTTTTTTAGAGGCATAGTTAATGTACATCCCAGCTTACTTCCACGGTGGCGTGGAGCAGCACCAATTATTTACACACTGATGCATGGTGATGAAGTTGGTGGTGTTTCTCTAATGAAAATTAAACCTAATATATTTGATGTAGGTATGTCCTTATAATTTAGTAAATTTTTTGTGTTCTTTTTAAAATGTTTTTTATCATATATCTTTTATAATTGGTACTCAATTCTAAATCAATAAAATAAAACATCTCCTAAATGATGAATTGATACTTTCAATATCCTTAAGATAAACATAGTGTTATTTCAGGTGAGATAATTAGTCGCAAGGAAGTACCTATACCGAAAGACATTAAGTTACCAGAGTTGACTAAACAATTATCTGATATTGGTGCAGAGATGCTAGTTGACTGCTTGCGACATTTACCAACCAGTCTAGAACACTCACAGCCTCAGTCTAATGAAGGAATTACATATGGTACTTTTCTTCCATGTATATTTACAATGAGATTGCTTGTTTCAATGAGAATACTTGTAAACTATGGAATGATAATAATAATTATTATTTGACAAGTTTGAAATATTGTAGTTGTGCTATCCCAAATCAAGAGCTGAATTTAAGTTATATTAAAAAACAAATATAATTATTACAAAATTTAATTACAACATAATACTCCAAAATAATGGAATATTTAATATTATGGCAATATTTTAATATGAAATCATGTAAGAATAATTGGACTAATTTGGAATACTAAATTTTTTAAGATTTCTAAAATAATAGGGTTTTCAAGGATGGAAACTTTGTGAATTTAGTTAATTTTGTAAAATTGGTAAAGGAATAACTAAAAACTCTTTTCCTATAAATATTTCTAAAATGAGCAGATTTTTATAGTACTAATATTTTTGTGCTTATTTGCACTATTTATAATTAAAGATATTAGATAAAGATATAAAGATCACAGAAGGTATAATTAAATCTTTCATGTTTGTTGTAGCAAAAAAAATAAACAAAAGTATAAGTGAAGTACAATGGGCCGAAAAAAGTGCACAGGAAGTTTATAATTTTTATCGTAGTATATATGGAATATATCCTCTATCCACCAAGTTCAGGGACAAACCAATGAAATTATTTAATGCTTTTTTATTTGAGACAGATACAATTTATGATGATAAATCTGTTGGAACTCTTGAGTATTGTAAAGAAACACAAGCTATAAGAATATTGTGTAAAGACAAAAAGTTTATTTACTTCAAATCAGTTAGAATACTAGGTAAAAGAGAAATATCAGCATCAGACTTTTATAATGGCTATATTAAGGTCATGAAGATAGACAAAAGAAAAATTTTAATGATATAGTTGAAGAAATAAACTTATTATAAACAGAATGTGTCTTTTATTAAAAAAAAACAATGTATATGCTCCTATTAATTTAATGTTCAAATTTCTTCAATCAAATCCAACATCTAGGACATAAATCTGAATTTTAAGCCAACTCACTTTTTAACGACATACTACTGCCCATAATTCACAGTTTCAACATGTATTGTCTACCAGAAAATTTGTAAATAAATAAACATTTAAAGTCAACTGTTATTTAATTACATAAAAATTATTGCGAATGTACTAATAATCATTTCTTCTTCCTAAAGAGTTGTCAAAAATAAGAGGAAAATTTGCCAGTTCACAGTCGATAATGCTAATACAGTACATTACTTTTAAAACTCAGTCAAGATAACGTGATTCACGAACATGAAAGTTATATTAAAGGGATATTTTATGCCCACATTTACTAAATAATTCCTCTGTAATACAACAGAGGAATTATTTAGTAAATGTGGGTCCTACAAATAATTTTGTAATAACTAACATATAAATGAGCTGCTGAGAGTTTATGATGAAATTTTTGCTTCTTATCTAACCTAACAGTGTTTAAACTCAACATAAGGTTCTTGCTACAAAATCAAAGTTAAATAACAACTTATGAGCTATATAGATGGATGGAATTTAACGAAAATAGAAATAGATTAATGAATAAAAATAATAATACAATTTACAAATTGTTCCCTCAAAAGTATTTTAATACATAAATATAAATATTGATAAATAGATAAGTAATATTTAAAATAATAACACTGTATAATATACATAAATAAAATTGTATATGTCTAATATATACATATCATTAATTCATTGAAACTTGTACAGGTCATGTTAGTGTTGGAAATATGCCAAATCCAGCATGTGTTTTACGCCTTGGCGACTCTATTCCTGAAAGAAAAGTACGTATATAAAATAAGATATAAATATCATGTACATACATATTCAAAGTAGGTCATTAATAATGTAAGGATATAATACAATAGTATAACTTAAATACAATAGATAATATAGGTAAACGAGAAAATTATTAAACATACCTAAGTATATAGTGTAAATAGTGATTGTCTAAAGACTGTATTCGAAATAGTCCGAAAGTCTTAGTTTCTGCTGTTAAGGAAGATTATCATCGAACATTATATATCATACGAACAATATATATATCGAACCAATATTAGTTTAGATGTATATGGTTGTTTTTATACAGTGGTCTAGATAACAATGGGAAGACTAAACGATCGTACAGCGTATGGTGGATAAACTAAATTGAGCAGTTATGCGGATATAATAGCAGATTAGCCGTGAAAACGTAACAGACAGACAGACTTTCGCGTTCATAATATTATGGATACTAACTAAATGAAGGGGGTTCAAGATTTTAACTTTTTTCTATTTTTCTTGGTAATATACAACTATCATCAATAGGTACCAACTTAGCACCATCCGGCTGTTTTTTTTATGACGCCAAAAGTGTGGGTTAGGTGAACGAATTGTGACACTACGAGTGCGAAACTCGACGGGACACTTTAAGAGTCAGACACTGCACTTGATATCGCAAGTCTGAAATCAATTTTTAATGGTTTTATGATGAATTATGTATACGAACGCTCCACACGCAAGCAGACACTCGCACGGCGACAAAAGCGAACCCAGTGTCTTTTCAATTACTACATACAATTACATATTGGTGAATAAAAAATGACAATTGCCCAGAGAGAAAAAGATAATACAAAATAAATAAAAATTATGAAATATTTACAAATTGTGCCAAATTTCATTGGTTTAGCGAATTCGCCGTGTACGTAAAAAACAGACAGGCTTTGGCATTTATAATATTAGTTAGCATTATTTCTCCAATCTCCAATCCTTCTGTCCAATAACGGTGAGAGGAGGCCTGTTAGTATATGCCCAGCAGTGAGCAGTGGGCATATAGTAACAGGCTGTTACTTTTAGCATTATTTAAAAATCTTGCCTTTACTGTTTTATGGTACTTGCACACAAGAGTACAAACGATTTTTCGAATATTTTAGTTTATGCTAAAAGAAAATAATATACAACAAACGTATTAAAAACTGAATGTAATTATAATGAATTTTATACTTTACAATAACGTATGTAATGAAGATGTAATCCATTCACGCCTCTTGCCATAATTTCATATTCTCTCTTTAATTAAGTTAATATTTGTGCTCGCTCTCATGTTTTATTCACCTACCTCTTGGAACGAAGTTCCTTATCGCTGTTTGGCCAGGAGGATTGGCAAAAAGGTCCCGTATTGTTAAAGTATTATGCATCCTTCATGCGACTCTCTAAAATCTTATGTATTAGTATTATACTATTTTTCTTCTAATTGTAATATTTGTTATTGTTTAACACAATAAAAAAAATTCAGCTTTATTCATGTTTATTTAGTATTTTTTATATAATTTATTATTAACGAATGTTACTATTTATGAATTGAAAAAGTTATGAGAGACATAGAGAGTCGCATGGGCATAACACATAACCTCACATGAAGAAAATATAAATTACTGAAATCTCCGTCGCATTAGGTACATTTGTATTTAAGTAGTTACAGTGTACAGTTTATTCATGAATATAATATATTAAAATTCAAAATAGTTTTTATTTAAGTAGACTGTTTTCAGTAGTTTTGAATTATCAAATGTTTTTAAAGAAGCTACCACTGATTCTGAAGTTTGGTTGTACCGAGTAGAACCAGCAAGAAACTCGGCGGATAATCTCTTGAAAAAAATTTATACAGTTTAATTAATTGACTACATGGTAATCGTTTCAGACTGGTGCGTAGCTGACTGCACTTTAAATATGCTTCTATCATTCAAAGTAGATTATTTGAAATTGTATAATAAGCTTTAATAAATTTTATTAAGCGATAATTCCTAAACTTGTGTAAAGGCAAGTATAGATAATGTTGAAGTATTTTGTTATAAAAACGTGTACCAAAGCCGACAAATGATTTCGGACCTTTTGGAGGCGAAATATAGGCGTCATTAGTTTATGTCGGTTTATGTATTGAATTTAGTGACATTATGAATCGTATGGCGAAAAAATTCCACCTCCACCTCCTTGCGCTTCCCATTTTTATCTCATCCATCCCAAGCTTTAATATCTTCGTACGTATGCTTATAATGAGTATCCTATTCTTTTAAACCACCTTCTCACCTTTAAAACTATAACCGTAATATTCTTCAACGTATAAAATATATACGAGTATATATCATACAGTAAATATTTAAATTCACTCGCTTGTTATACCTAACGAAACACAATTTAACAACAAAATGTTTAAAGCAACGAAGATAGACATTAAAATAATTTCAATAAATTTAAGTACTCATGTAAGTAACAAAACTAAACATAACATTTTCAATAAGCTTTTTACATACATATTAGGTGCAAAAAAATCCAGGATACCAAGCAGTGAAGTTACAAAAACAGAAGCCCAAACAGTTTCTTACCTTTACCGGTTAAATTAGCAAATACAGCAATGTGATTTTTTAACTATCCGAATCCTGAAAAAAGTAAGGTAAACATAAAAACAAAAGGCTTCTGTTTTTTTCAGGTTTCCAGGAATAACGATGAAAATGATTATTAAGAAAAATTATGATATACTCAATTATATTTTACATTGAAAAAGAAAAGCAGAAAAATGACACTTGGATTTTATGTTAGTACACTTTCCTATCATTAAATAATATCATGCTTAAACTATAAATTACAGGATGATTATAGCTGAAAATTGAATCCGCGCTTTAAAACTAGCAATTTGATTATGATTGCGACAATTTTAACAATACAGAGACGTAATCTGACTTTAATTAGTTTTAATCACATACCTCTTGTTAATTATTACTAAATACAAAACAAACACTTCAATCAAGGCAATAACAAAAAAATGTGATATAGTTAAAATGTTATGTGGTAGATTTTGATCCATATATGTATATGTATGTATATACTAGTAAAATTCAATATTTCCTCCCACTCGGACCTCATATCACTTCTATAAGTATCTTTTAAAATAAGTTTAATAACGTAATAATAATATTATGCATAATTTTATTTGAAATTTTTGTACTCTAATAAATACTGTAATCAATTTTTCTTTTTCAATAGTTTATTAACTTTACATTTTGAAGCCATGTTTTTTTTTAAACAAGCTAATAACAATTATGTATTGCTAATTTGAATAAATTATAGTGTAAATTACTTTTCACATTTATTTTCAATAAGTTTTGCGGTTTAAGAATGCATTCTTATCTTCATCACAAGATTGTAACTACCCTACCGAATTAATAGTTATTATATTGATACATTATCAACCTATAAAAATTTTATCAATAAATAAAAATTAAGTAATATAAATATAAAGGCCCATAAAAATAAATAGGTACTCTATCATATAACAAAAATATTGTTGCGTTTATAGCGTGCTTATGACTTAGGTATGAAAGACGTTTTCCAACATACAAGTTATGCGAAATAAGCTGCCACAAAATTGACAAAATAATTTAGGGTCCTACGATAGTGAACAGAGCAATATAACAGAACTAACTACTTTGCTATAATCCGCACGAGTTAAGTGAATGCATGCAAAGCCAATGTGTATGAAGCAGGCAAAATCTACGCACCTTATACATGCAGGACAAGCCACCACATGCACCCCAAGGCGCAATTCACCAGCAACAACGCACACAAAAGCAGCACACACACCCACCACCACAATTTCGACGATCGTTTCGCCCCGAAACCGAAGCATCATCAGGAGGATAGGCTCCACGACAAAATCGTAATGCATTGGCATTAACGCATTACGATTTACGATTAATGGCATTACGATTTTGTCGTGGAGCCTATCCTCCTGATGATGCCTCGGTTTCGGGGCGAAACGATCGTCGAGATTGTGGTGGTGGGTGTGTGTGCTGCTTTTGTGTGCGTTGTTGCTGGTGAATTGCGCCTTGGGGTGCATGTGGTGGCTTGTCCTGCATGTATAAGGTGCGTAGATTTTGCCTGCTTCATACACATTGGCTTTGCATGCATTCACTTAACTCGTGGCGGATTATAGCAAAGTAGTTAGTTCTGTTATATTGCTTGTAATATGGAATTCCGCAAAGTAACGCCTGCTTCTGTAAATCATAGTGAACAGACTTGATTGGTTAATTTAGATCAACTAATTTTTGTTCAAAAAGTTCTACTTTTATACCAACTTCTGTTTATGGTTAAGAATAACCACCTTAACAAAGTGCATAATTTACTAATGAAAATATTTTAAATGTGATTTCTTTATGTTATTTATATTTTGATCAAACAAATGTTGCTAAAAGATGAATCGTATTACGTTTCACTAAAAAAAAATCCATTCACTTATCACTAGCATTTAATGCCGATTAGATTATCTAAATCCAAATTCTATACCGTTAGGCCGCGTTCATAAAACAAAAATACGAAAACGTTTTTATTTTACCGATTTTGTTATGTTTGATTAATTTGTAATAATAAATACAAGAATATTATTATAGGTATAAAGAACAAAAACTTGCAGTTTATGTCAGATTATAAGGTGTGTGCTCTTTATTTTATTATTATTTTTCAATATAGAATTATATCCGTAGTTTCCATTTCACTACACATAATATATTTAGAAAACGTCTTTCGTTTAATGTAAGTGCAGAGACGATACGTTCGTGTTGACAATATGTAGGCTTCACTCAGGTCACAGAGAACACTTAGGCGTCGCTTGCGTCCTAGAATATTAGTGAGATGTGGTTACTAAATGTCAGATGAGAATTAGTCATGCGCAAATTAAAATAGACCAAGCGATGTAATGACAAAATATCTATTGATCCATTGGTATAACCAGGATATTGTTTTGTTGCAAATATCTTTTTTAAGATTTAAAAATAAAAATTAATTTACTATCAAATTAGACTTCCTTACTTTACTCTTTTTTTTTACTCAATTAGATCTTTTAAATTTTTTTGAATTACTAATTATATTATAATAATAAGCTTTTTAAACTTTGTAGAAAATCTTGAATATGCAAGAATATAACACAGATATTTTTCCCCAAAATACGCAATTTCCAAACAAATATTTTGGAATCAATATATCAATATTAATAGTATAGAAAAAATGTAAAAAAATATATATCGATATTTCAAATTCAATAAAAAGCATTGCTCGTTCAATTAGAATACTTATAAAACAAGAGTTCTTTACAAACAAAACAAACATTAGAACAAACGTTTATTGCGAAATAAAATATAACCATTAAACCATTTCACCATGAAAATAAAAAACAATAATATAAATATACAAAAGTTAATAAGTAGTTTCAGTAAATGCTTATGTTTTTAGGAGCAAATCTGCAAAATAAAGATAAGCAAGGTTAGTAAAAGCGAAAATAGTTTTATGTCAGTCACCAAAAGATAAACACAAAATGCAAAACGGAAAACCAGACAAAGGCACATTAGTTTAGTCAATACATCACTAACATGCGTAAAAAACAAGAAATGCCACAACGTATCATTTACTTTAAAAATGATGTATACACCCAAATTTACAGTTTCAATTTAGTTGTCCATTTTATTTAGTATACAGGGAGTAAAAAATAGGAAAATAATTTGCAATGAAACCGTTACCTTTTTCAAACAGATTTAATAAAATTTGATCAAGGAAAATACTCTATAGGTACAATTGTTACATTCTTACTACACACTACGGAGAAACGTGCAACGTATACATCATATATATACACAAGATTAGACATAAATATACTTCATACGTATTATGTATCGTAGACATGTACATATGGTGTTTACCGTATTTCAGTCAACATTCAAAACGTGCGATCAGTTTATCTCAACAAGCACTCCATAAAAATCATGTTTTGGTAGATAAAAGACTTTAGGGGATATAAAAACAATAATAAACTATATATCAGGATAACATTATATCATAATGATAACATTGGTATTAGTACTATCTTACATAGAAGTCAGATTATTGAAATGTTAATAGGGTAAACATGCGTTTGTTATTCAAACACAAGAACTCAGAAAAACACAAGAACGGCCAGCGTATTTTTTTATACTTGTCCAAAAAATAACCGTCAGTTTATAAAGAAAAACGATCTGCAGATACTTAGTAAAGTATTCTAAGTAAATTGAAAATCAGAAACAATGCAGTCTGTTATATACTCAAAAATGTATAATTTATTTTTAAAAGATTTTTAATCTATGGTTACACCAATTATTGTTCAAGACATGAAATATAAAAAATAGTGATTACTCAATTCATTAAAAACTCGGGAACCTATCGTTTTTGTTTTTGTTACAAATAATAAATATTGCTCAATATGTTTATAATTTTTGTGGGATTTCTCTTTTTGCTGCGTAAAATTTCATATATTGAAAAACTTCGCGTATTCACATTGCGTATTTCGGACTGTCCTAAACAAATTACAGCTTGTTCTAGTTTGTGAAATCAATTTATTATATGCATCTGTAATTTTTTTACTACCTTGTAATTAGAATAAAATAATTAAATGACTTCAACAAAAAAATATCAATTCAATTCAATAATTTATAACATGTCTATTGAATCATCTAAGTACAGAGTATAAGCTATGGCAGAAAATCAATAACTGACACCTAATCTCTTTTAATGCAAGTGATATAAATAACGTCCTCATATTGACAACTGTGTTATAACTGTTATCTAAGTACGCACCCTGTAGAATATAAAAACGCATTGTAGTTTTTATTTATAAAATGCATTTTTAAGCCACTTTGCAATAGACAGAAATATGATAAGTTTATCTTGTTTTAAGTAATCGAAAGTTTCCTAATGGAATAATAAATTATTTTTATAAACGTACAATATAAATTTGCTCCTACGTACACAGCTGTGCTAAATAAAATTAGTTTTTATATTATTTTAATCCTAAAATTAAAAATTAAAAAAATAACTCAATCAAATTAAATGTTGAATTTGATTTAGCCAACATGGAAATTGATGATAACATTTTATTGTTAAAACTTTTAAACAATAACAGAAAGTCGAAAAATGTACACAAGTAAAATTGTATAATAATTTCATCAAAATATTTCTGAGCGCTGTTAATAAAATATTTTGATTTATAACACACATTTTATACTGATGTTGCACATCGAAAATTATTGTTAAATATCAGAGAAAACAAAAAGTTTACTGATTTATTTATATAAAAAGACTAATAATTAAAAAATATACTATATAGCTGCCTTTATATTATATTCTAAATTTATACTTTAATTTTAACAATTATATTATAAGGACCTGTCATACAGGATTTAAATTCATTACTTTTTGGTTTTCATAGAAAAAATATTTTTTCAAAACGTTTATGTAAATATTTGTATTGAGGTTGATAAGTAATTTAATTTTATTAGACCAATGCACATTTTCTTGTAGAGGCATCATTTTCAGAGAATATCGTTACAGTTAAAACTGTAAATTGGTTAAAAATTATTATTTAAAGAAGATTAAGTGATGGTAAAATGGTAAGATAGATATTCGTAGAATTGACTTACGGCACACCAGAAACGAATATTTGATAATAGTAAATAATTTCTATATATAAGCTAGAAGTACGAAATTATTACCAATAAAAAGAAATTAGTACATACTTTACGTTATTTACGAAGGCTGTGGAAGCTAGGTTAGGCTAGGTTTATAGGATTTTTTTGCGTCTTACATATGCTCTGGGTGGCTTCGGATGCAGTCAATGAAGTCACTAGGTTTCAACTCCCCTCGACAGATGCGGAAAACGGCAGTGAAAAGGGGAAATCTGTAAGTAAATTTATTCATCAAAATATAATAATTTCGGAAAGAATCTCCTTTAAACACCACACTTTACAGAACATCTCCGCATGTTCTATGTACATCTGCTATCTGACCTTTTAATTTGCAACAAAAAGGTAAAAGTAAAGTAGCGGCCTGTTACAATCCCACTGCTGGGAATAGGTCTACTCTCTCCGTTCCTGAAGGGAAAGGTTGGTGCTAAGACCTACCACGCTGCTCCAATGCGGATTAGTAGGTTACACATATCTCCAGAATTCTCTAGAGATATGCGGGTTTCCTCACGATGTTTTCCTTCATCGAAAAGCGTGTGATAAATTGCAATTATCAATTAGACACACGAGTTTTAATAGAAAAACCCATTGGTGCCTGCCCGGGTTTGAACTCGTGTTCGCCTCGAAAGAGTCGCACGGTCTCAACGCTGAGCTATCACAGCCATAAGGTAACGACAATGAATCCAATTAATGTTTACATTGACCTCTCTGTCAATGTGGATGAAAGCCAAGAGGAATTATTTTGGTACATCACAGTTACATCACATTGAAGGATTATATTCAGGGTCACAGCATTTTATTAGTTGACAGACACGATACTTCGCACAAGTAAATACCCGAAAATATACATAGATAAAATGCGAAAACGCGTAATTATGAAAGAGCATATCTTATAACTATGTTTATATACGAAATTTATCATTAGTTATTATCAATAAATATATAAACCGCTTCCATTTACTGTGCTCATATACCTTCTTATTAAGAGTTTCCCTCCTAAAACTAGAAGTTTTGGCTATTAGTTGTTGTCAAATTCAAGCTAAACTAGCGACGAATAGTCTTTAGGTTCTTTAGGTAAGAATTCGTAATTTCTAAATTGAAGGCCGTATGTAAGATCTACATCTTTATAGGTAAGCGAAGCTCAAAATATAAATTCTCATTTTAATTCATATGGTTATAGTTTAAAGAAGATATACAGACTTGTTTTCCATGTTCTTATTGGCGAGCATGTGGTTAACTTCTTCAGCTGTGATAGGTCCTTGCAGCTTTTGCCCGTTAAGCATCTCATCTTCTAACTCCTTGATCGAGCGGCCCGTTTTCACGAACGCTTCCGCAACTCTTCTATTCCTACCGCCTAAATATTACAATATAAGTTTACAATACAATACAATACAATACACTTTATTGCACCACATAAATATTTAACATAAAAGTAAATAAAATAAAAAACAGTTTAAACTAAGTGCTACAATAACGAGGCCTTATCGCTAATTAGCGATTTCTTCCAGGCAACCTTTGGCCTAGAGAATCTATGAATACCGGGAAAAACAGGTAGGGGGTGCTTTATAAAATGAGTACATATACACAAAATAATACATAAGTACTATATAGTAGTATATATAATTTATATATTCATATATAATAAATAACATAGATACAATCCAAATATACATACATATATAATACATAAAATATACAACAATATGGTAGATCTAACCAGATAGTGAAAGAAAATAATTTTCCGTTTATATTTAAAACTATTTATCGATTTTGCTTCCCTTACTGTTATCGGCAGGGCGTTTTTACGTGGCGTGTTTACGAACGAACTTCCGAAAAACGACGGCATCTCAAGGTTCAATCGTGGTGAGGATCTTATTAAATTATCACGACACACTTCTTATGAAATTTCATTTTTAAGTAAGAGGGTGTGGTTGGGTGGAATAACATACAGTACAGAAGAGAAAGTATTTTTTTATTATAAATTTTGTATGATTTATTAAGACTGAAACCAGAAATGTTTAGATGGGAACAACTCCAACTGAGGCATCAGAGACGAGATCGATTCGTTATTCAGTATTATATTTAGCAGGCGTTCCTACAGAAATTTAATTAAAATTTAGTATAGTTAAAGGTACGAAGACATTAACACAGTCTACAGAAATATTTGCAAGAAGCTATAAGACCCATTAAAATATGAAATAATTATATGTAAAACGCCAGACGATAACTTAATAGTAACTAACTTTAGTTATCAATAATTAAAAATAAATATATGCCCATATTTTATGTACGTAACATTGTAAAACTGTAAATTTACGAAAAGTAGGCAACGTCTGCAAATGAAGTAAATGACTTTAATATTTATTTCCTGTTTTCCAAAGAAGGAAATTGTTTATCGACAAAGTCATTTACTTCATTTTTGAACGGTGAATAAGTAAATGAACATTTTCCTGTTCGAAACTTACCTGTTCTTACTAAAGGATTGACCTTGTGATCTATTTGTTATAATCAGGATGCATTTCCTAATTCAATGAACGAGTACATGTACTTGAACTGATACACGAAGGTGTATAATAAACAGTTAGGTATGCAAATTTTACTATTTTTGAAGTGGAACAGGTATTTTTTTAAATAAAGTTTGCTCTATTTTAATTGCAAGTTTATATGATTTTTCATAAAACAACTTACGCACGTATTGTAATAAATAACATAATGTACTTACTAATTCAACACGTATTACATACAGAGCAAAAACTAATTAAATTCCAAATCAACTCGAGCAAAATCATAATGGAGTTTAAACGTTTATAAACTACAATTCACAACAATAAAAGACAACATTTACTCTTCGTCTCTTAATATATTAAAAATAAAGTAAATTGTAAATTTTGTAGATAATATGTCACTTAATTAACAAATGCCCGTTAGCGCAATTCAATTATAACAAATATTTATAACAAGCTTATAACTCTGCTGTATAAAATGTGTTTTACTAATTAATAATAAACCTATTTGTATAGTTTGTTATATATAGTAACGTGAATGTAAAGGTAAAAAAATTACAAATTAATCACGAGCGAAACGGGTATTAAGATAAACTCCAGCCCATAAATAGATCTTTGGAACTATTGCTCTGAAAATATAAATAACCGATCATACTTAGGTTTCGGGTGATATTTAGTTTAGATGAATTATCCAGTCAAGTCACTTGTCTAAGCCAGATAAAAGTTTGTGATAGACAAATATGCTATAAAGATTGACATCAGCTTTGAATGAAAAAAATTGACATGATTTCAAGTATGAATAACTTTATGTAGCCATAGTAACTTGTTAAGCTACCTTTATGCAGTAAATAATTAATCACTATCGCATAGGCTTCGATAAGCTTCGCAATAACGCTTTAAGTGCCACGTCAATTTAATATCCCGCATATCAGAAATCGATTGGTAACCAGTTGTTTTATTCACACTCAATACCTATTTTGCAAAACTTGTTCGTAACTCGATATACTTTATATAGTTGTCAACTTTTTTTACAAGAACAAAGTACATTTAGGTCTGAGAAGAATATTAAACAGTAGTTCAGTAAAATGAACATGTTTATTATTTCATTCATGTTTTAAATACATGTTTTTAGAAGCTTTTTTAGGATTTTTTTTTTATTTAGCATTTTGATGCTGAAAACACTATTTTTGTCAAAACTATAATGCACCGAAAAACAATATAATAAAGTTTTCAACAATATAGTTGGTAACCCTAGCTGTAAAGATTTAAAAAATTTAGGAGATAGTAAGTAGGTAAGTAGTAATTGAATTTACGTACAATTACATGTCCACCAAAATAACTTTTGTTTTTTATATTGTATCTTTATGAGAGCAAAAACGTCTTCGAAAATTTAAAAAAGAAGAGGTATGTTTGTTTTTATTTATAAAGAACTGATGTATAGGCAAATATTCTAGAAATAATAAGTACTGATAATATACCTACGAAGTTGCAATATGCAGACTCGTTATATACTCGTATATATTACACATTTGTTTATTATTCAAAGCGATAACCTGTGCACTGTATATAGCGCATCATCATAATAAAGTATAGAAAACTGGACTAGTATTAAGAACTTTAATACTAAGCCCCAGTAATAAGTTCCACGTAGAACGAAGCTAATACAAAGTAAAAATATTCAACAGTTTTGAATACCTTAAAATCCCTAACCCATATATAATCATCATTTTCCTGCCCTTATCTCACTCTCAGTGGGGTCGACACAACATGTTATACACATGTCGTAGATTACCTATCATGTGACAACATGTTATAAACATGTTGTCACATGATAGGTATTCTACGACCGGCTGCCTGCCTGACGTCAACTAACTTTAGACGCCTTTTACGACACCTCGGTAAGAAATGAGGGTGGTCTATTCTACTCAGCCGGATACCACTCGGCGGCCTAACCCTTAAGTTTAAAACACATTAAAATAGGGAATTATAGCCACTTACCGTAACACGTCGTAATAAGATCCGCGACCCCACAGGACTCGAAGAAGGTGCTAAGCTTGCTCCCAGGGTAGAACACGTCAACAAATTTGATCATCTCCATAAGCCCCAGTCGAATTACCGCTGCTTTCGTGTTGTCGCCGAAACCAAGACCGTCTACGAAACCTGCACCTACTGCTACGATATTCTGAATAAACAAATAAATTGTTTACTGTCAAAAGTGTTAAGTTGCTTCCATCAGAAATATGGCAGTCGCGAACTTTGCATATTTTAAAAGACGTTTCAATCAATATCTATCAATGTCATTACTAGTCAGTGGCGTAGCTACTCGAAGGCTAGATGGGGACAGTGTCTGAGGGCCCCTCGGGCTCTAACTTACAAACTATAAATTGAACTAGTTAATATTTCCCCCACATTCTGAATATAAATAAACCAGATTACAAGAACGTGAATTTAATAGTGGTTCCTGAGTACGAAGATATATTCTTCGTACTTGGAGTACGATATTATCTGGTTTTTGTTTTTTTATTTTTTTTACGCTTAATCGTCCGTCGCCAAAATAAGTAACTTAATACTTGTGTTATTGGTGACGGACAACTGGTAGATATATTAAATATATAATTTTAAACACATACTTAAATACAAATATACACCCAGACTCGAAGAACCAACAAATTTTTTACAGTAAATGTTGGCCCTCGGCGGAAATCGAACCCGCGACACGCAGAGCTGAAGGCAGGGTCACTACCTATTACGCCAAGGGGCCAGTCGAATTTAGAACGCAACGAATACGGACCAAACTACTCAAAACAGTTTAATTGGGCGTCTTAGTTTATTTTTTGCCCCAGGGCGTTTGGTTACTGGTTCACGTATGGATTTATTTATGTACGTTTTGTAAATATATAAAAATAGAAAAACGAGCCCATAAATTTTTCTATTTTTATCTTTTTGTTAGAGTATGTATGTGCCTGTATAACAACTATGTTGACTGCATTTGCACTAGTCCGTATAGTTATTTGTTGTAAAGTCCTTAATTAAATGTATGAGAAAACACTTAAGTAATAAGGTTTCGTTTTGTACTTGATTTAGCTTTGATAATGTTGTGTCTATTTTCGAATATAAAATTTAATGTCTTAAATTTAAAAAAAATTAATCACAGCACAGTTTCGATAGAAGCATAATCAATTATGAACACGAAAAATTTTATAAAAAGATAACATTTTTAGATACATATAATACAATCTCTAATAATACAGCTTCTGCTCAAAACGAAATAAGAGATAACAATGCTTTAATACATTGCACAATTAATTCGTTAAAAATAACTATAATGGCCGGGCGAAACAAATTTAAGCCGAGACTATGATGTAATTCGCAATATCGTCATTGATAAAGATTACAATAGATTTGAATACAACGAGGTTGTAAAGAAAATGTAATTGACGGAAGAGCTAGATGCTAATAGCTAGAGCTAAATTAAAAAATCTGCTTCTGCTGTGGATTACTAAAGAAAGGTGATGAAGTTACAAAAAATAATGAGAAGAGAATCGCTTAAAGTTCTGGAACCACAAAGCCAGCATTTCATACTGTAAAATCGTACTTAAGCAGCACGGACAACGGAATAAAAAAGGGACTATAGTAAGGACTATAGTATATAATAAGGGAATATGGTGTTGACCTAGTCTTGCTGTACACCAGTGCTTCCCATCGTGGGGCCCACGCTCCACGGAGGGACAATTAGATCGTAAGTGGGAGGGGGGAGTTAAACCTTACCTTAAAGTTTACCCTTTTACTCCAGGCCATTGAAATGCAATGCTAGATTTACCAATGGCACATTTAACGAAAAAATTAAATACATTTTACTGATATGTAGTTACAAATTTATAATGAGTGAATGATTATAAGGTAGAGATATTTCATTCTAAAAGTGCACGCCCCTCCAATGTCTTTACTCACACACAAAAAACTTATGTACAGACGAAATACACGCAAACTTGTTATTCTAATTGGTTTGGTTTAAGTTGGTACGAAAGTAGGAGCACGCATCGATTATTGCCAAAAGTACAGTTAGCATGTCATAAAAAAGAGGATAAGTATTTTTTATTTTAAATAATAATTAGATAAATTTTTTCTTTAATAGAAAAATATGGAGAATTTTATAAAACTATGTGGCGAAAAAAAACTTTTTTACTAATAAAATAAATGAACAGACTTCTGTACATTACGTTTTATTCATCATTCTAATATTTGCATAATGAATATATGATATGATCTTTATTAAATTAAGTTGGCAAGCTAGTTCTTGATTGCGAAGTCACCTTATGGATGCCGATGTAGTTTAAGTTTCTTGAAAGGGTTTGGAGATTAAACGTGTAACCATTCAGGGTTTTTACACGACATGGTACCTGAACGCTAAACCGCTTGGTGGTACGTCTTTGTTAGAAGGGTACGTCGGAAGTATCTATCTAGTCAAGACCAGGGATAAATTTTAGAAATATACTAATATGTTTTTTCTAGGATTCGAATGCGGAACTTCCCGTCTACAATCCACAGCGCTTACTATTACTCCAGGGAAACGTTAAAACTTACTTTTTATTTTAAAAAATTTTCAACATTAATTTGATTATAAATATTATATAATATTAATTTTATTTTTATGCAAACGCTACTTGTAATCTGTGTAACCGGATTGGTTGGTCAACCAGTGCACAAATGATAGGAACGCTTGACAGAATAGTCGTGTTGTCTCATACAAAGCGTGCATTCTCCGCCATATAAATGCTTGACTTATACCAGTCGAGAAATTAGTTGACCTTTAAGTGCGCGAATGAGTCGGGCAACTTTGAAATTGCTGCGCGCACACATATAAAATAGTACAGTCAATATTTTCTCTCACACATTAAAATAATGTAATTTGGTGGAGGGGCGTGCACTTTTAGAATGAAAGATCTCTATCATTTTAATTTAACCTGTCATATACGTTTCTTAAATGAATCTCAACATTAAAACTTATGTATGTTACACAAAATATTAGGAAGGCTATGGTGGGACATGGTTCAAAAAGTTGGGAGACACCACACTAACGCAACTAAATTATTTATTAAATTGTCTGTAATGAACAAACCAAAATTTGCTTTATACAATTAGGACTTCACTAAAACAATTTTTTTTTTGTTCAAAAGATCCATTAAAATTATTTTCCTTATCGTTATTTAGGAACATTTGAGTTGACACTAATTATAATATTTTTATCAGCAACTTTGGGTGCGGAATATTTTATGCAATCTATTGCGATACGAGCATTCTGTATATATTACCAAGTGTTTCGACATGATGTTTCAACACCGCTAAACGCATGATAATTAAAGTAAATATCAGTTTAGGCCATAAATGCCGTGTGGTATCCGGCTGAGTAGAATAGACCACCCTCATTTATTACCGAGATGTCGTAAGAGGCGACTAAGGTAAGTCGACCCGCCGTGTGGTATTTGGCTAAGTAGAATAGACCACCCTCATTTCTTACCGAGGTGTCGTAAAAGGCGACTAAGGTAAGTTGACCCACCGTGTTGTATCCGGTTGAGTAGAATAGACCACCCTCTTTCTTACCAAGGGATCGTAAAATACGACTAAGGTAAGTTGACGTCAGGCAGGCGGCCGGTCGTAAAATACGTAGCCAAATCATGTGACAACATGTTTCAAACATGTTGTGCCGACCCCACTTAAAGTAGGATAAGGGCAGGAGGATGATGATCACTTAAATTTTAACAGTGCGTGGTCTTGTTTGAACAATTATAATACTCTTCTGATTTGTTACTTATGTCGGAACAATTTTAACTATATAATTTCTTATTTTATCATCTTAAAATGATTTGAGCAGCTGCTCTCGATAAAGTCATGAAATAATTATCATGAGAAAGTTAACATAGATAAGTGATATAACACTTGAAGTATCTTATCTATAACTCACGGCGCCTTTGAACTAAACGAAACAAGATAGATGCGTTTTTGTGCTATAAATATTCCTATAGTATGTTCCAATTGAAATAAAAAAACGGCTACGAAAACTGTAGATGGAAAAATTTCATATTTTAATCGCTTACTTTCAACGCGCCGCAAATCTCCACAGCATCTTCATCATCCACGACAACGACCCGGAAATATTCCGTCTGTATGATGTCCCGCATCAACGGTGCCAGAAGTACATCACGGCATCCGATTGTCGTTTCACAGAATTTTTCTTCAGCCACCTAGCGTATTGAATTAAAAAAGTATGTTAACATGATTTCATGAGTTAAAAAGAAAATGGTACTACATACATAATGTAGTATTGCATTATGTGAGAGTCAGCCTTACATACACGCTAAAATAAATAATGTTAAAATTAAAAATATTTCAATAAAATTAGTACGTTTACGTTTTTCGCATCGATTATTGATACTCTTATATTTAAATACACAAGCTGACCACGCGACTATCTTGACGTCCACTTAAATATTAAGGTGCCCTCAATTATGAACTACTTATTTTCCTCACCCAAAAGAAAAACAGATTTTTTTGTATCTTATATGTTATATAAGATACAAAAAAAGCCAGAGATAACATAAGATTTAGTTGTATAAAATTTCGCCAAAATTAGTCCAGCGGATTAGCCGATAAAATTTTTCATTTATAATAAAAGTACGGATTAAGAGAAACAATGATAAAAAATATTACGACTATAAACTCACCTCCGAAGCAATATTGGCACCCATCAATACGGCACAAGGAATTTTCAAGCATCTTGTAATGATATGCGATATTAAGTCAATGCCACCACCCTCTGCTATGTCGAAGCCCTGCCAAATTGGAAACGATTTATTAATTGAGACGAGAAAAACAATATATCATATATTTTATGAATATCATGACGAAAAACCTGACTAGGTTTTGTCCCTATAAGCCATGCAAAAACACTATGAATTATAATATAATTTGTAGTAAACTATTTTGTATAGTTGTTAGTGGTAACTTTACTTGATTATTATAGTTTGCTTAAATATACACCCTTGGTTCATTATTCCATAACAATATATGTGATGTGAGTGGTTAGTTAGTATTTAGCTAGTGAATAGTATAGAAATTCTTTAAAAAAATAACTTTGATTTGAAGAGTCAACATTATAGTGTGCCAGAGAGTGAGTCAACATTTGAAGCCTTTGCTCAGAACTTTTGTTACTATATGATTGTAGCTTTCTAGGTGCGTGGAATGAAACATTATAAGAAATACTCTAAATTTACGAGATGTCACCTAAAATATTTCTTTCATCATAATGAAATTAATACAAACAACAATGATTACAAATATTACCAACTCCCTTCTTATTATAGGTGCCATTGCATGATCAATTTTTTAAAATTCAACTATACATTGTGAATTTACAACTTTTTGCACAACAAACTTGTTCATAATAATAATAATAATAATTTATTTATTTGGAAAAAGAAAAAGGCATACATAAAACAATTTGAGACCATAATAACCGCATTAGTTGAAAACTGTGTTGCAGTTATTAGGACCTCCGCAAAAACACAAAGATGCAACCTGATGTTCCTTAACAATATGTTTAACAAACAAAAGCAATTTAAGACAACTTATATTACTACTTCTAATCAATTCTATGTTACTATTACTGCTATTACAATTCTGTTTAACATTACAATAACTATGACTACGCACTACTTATTTTATTTTAGACAATATAATTGACAGGTATGTATATATTATTGTATGACACTTAACAGATTTTCAGTATCATCATAGGATAAAGATTTTAACCAACTAGTAATAGAATGTTTACATTTATTATTATTTAGTGGATAAATGTTAAGTATTTTATTTATTCGGTTATATAACGATGAACTTAAGAATAAAAAATGCCGACGACTAAAAGCAAATTTACAAGAGTAAGTTGGACAAACATTGTGAGATCTACGTTTAGCTTTTAAAAAATTAGGGTCAAATGTCAAGTGTTTGTGTTTGTTAAGTACAGTATAAAGTATATAGAGTTTTCTTACAGTTAAGACATCAGTGAAAGTGTACAAATCGCTAGTAGGGAACAACTTCGGTTTGCATGTGATAACTTTTAATAACGCTCTTTGGGCCCTCTCAACACGCATTATGTGGGACTTAGCAGCGCCACCCCAAACAGGAATGCAATAAGCTATTATAGACTGAGCTAAGGTATAGTAAACGGTTCTTAATAACGGAAATTCAGCAACATGACGTAGGTTTTTAAATATATAAATAAGTTTTCTAAGCCGAGCCACAATTTGATCTATCTGGGGAGCAAAATTCAACAAAGAGTCAATCACTACGCCTAAGTATTTAATATGGTCTACACGCGTAAGAGTTTTACAATTACAGGAGGCCGTATATGTCCGCTGACATTCATGTGCCTGAAGTGAAAAAAGGTTCGAAGGATGTGAGGATTTACGCATGGCAAATGTAATGTATCTTGTTTTATCAACATTAAGTGTGAGTATGTTCGAATTCAGCCAATTCATAACAACTGTAAGAGCAGTTTCAGCATGTCTTTTAACATTGGTCCAACTGGTTCCGTCTATAAGTAAAACTATATCATCAGCATATGTGGTAATATTGCAATTAGGAATAGTTAAATCACAAAGCTCATTGACATAAATAAGAAACAACGTGGGTCCGAGGACACTGCCTTGTGGAACACCATAAGACCGAAATTTATCACTACTGACAAGATTGTTAATAGTTACACACTGTGAACGATTCATTAGATAACTTTCAAACATTCATTTCATAGAATTATTGATGTGTTCCAAAACTTTATGTTTGGTTTTATGACATAAATAGTTATAATTCTTCCTAAACATAATAAATCCTTATTAAAATCTCATTTCAATTGTATGTAGTCTGTCATTGACATTGAAACCTATTGAATACATATTGTATTGCTCGTTTAACTTATATGTATTCTTTAATTTCCAATGTGGTACATGTTTGTACCAATTGTACTTTAGCTAAAAAATGTTAGCACTCATACTAAGCAAATTGGATACTAAGCTATTTTAATAAAGCTAAGGTGATATAATGTAATCCATTATTTGGATGATCAAGGGGCTACTTTAACATAAATAGTTTTATACAACACAATTCTCAAGGTGTCTATAACTTCATATGTGAGTACATAAAGTTATGAAATAGTTAAGAATAAATTGATTGTTTTATCGTTAGATATCCAGATAGGAAATATTTCTTCTTTTTATTGTATTAATACATTATAAAGAGTATAAATATGCATATTTTTAAATCACTGTTTGCTTTATAATTAATATAAAAATAAATACACTTTATTAGCTTATTAGCTTTTGTATGATGTACAGATGTACATAAGGTGTACAGAAATACTGATACAACTACCATGAATATTTATAAAATAATGTTATTGGACTTGAATAATATTTAAACTGAAAGGAAAAATATTACCTTGATAAGTGAAAGTGCAGCTGCTGTTGGCTTTATTTTGCCCAACAAGGTAGAGCATATTGTGCGCACAAACTGATGAGGCACAACAAAGATCAATAAATCTGCATCTTTTGCTGCATCTACTATGTCAGGTATGGCTACCTGTTTAATAAAAAAACTCAAGTATAGAAATTTCAAAGATTTTTTTTTATGTGGCTCTAATAAATCACATATCTGCCATCAAAATGACTAATCAAATATAGTTTAAAGAATTATTTTTCACAAATTTAATCATTATATCATTATTATCACACAGTCTTTTTTTCTAAACAATATATGTTTTTAGACAAATTGAGATATTTTTATTATTGACTCCAATATGAATTTTTCAAAATTGAATTTGTGCATAACACATGCAAATGCTAGATGTAATCGTAAAAATTTAAACTAAAAAATGTTTACAATTTTTGAATAAAGATTTAATAAGAAATTAACATAATTGTATTATATTATACTTACAACATTAGCAGGAAGTTTGTGACCTGGTAAATATTTAACATTTTCATGGGTTTCATTTATAATTTCGGTCAATTTCTTGCCTTCTATGATCTCTTCATACACCCACATAGTAACTCGGTCCTCAAAGTTCGGTAGACGAGCTGCATTGCGTCCAACTATCTTAGCTATAGCTGAACCCCTTAACATAATAAAATCTCTATTTTTATTGAAGTGTAAGTATTTTTAAATATATTATACATATTGAACATAATTATAAATGTAACCGAGAATGGCGGCTTTTAGTATGATTAAACCAAAGGATTTACCTATGTACAGAAATATAATGTTAGCTTGTTATGTCACAGTTCTAGGTCACCGTAAACAAAGTATTAAAGTTACGTATTTAAATATATATATATATGACAGAAAACTTACCAATTTCCTGATCCCACAATGCAAACACGATTTTTAATTTGTTTCTCAGCCATTCTTTCAAATTGGAAAGAGTTATTTAATATTGATCAAATTGATTATACCAAAAACGTTTACGGAGTACAGACACGCGCACCGATTCGGCTTAATCTATCTTTAGACTGCGATCAAAGTGCTGTATACAGTCTACTTGAAGACTTGAAGGCTAAAATTACCAATATACACTACATATAAACTCAAATGGACTGACAGAATGTTATCATTTTAATTTATCACTGATTGTCATTTTTGGCAAGCTATTTCTATTTTCTACAAGACTTGTTATCACTTGTCACAATTTTTTTTATTCATTATTTTTAGCGATGTGGAATCTTATATTTTAAGGTAAGGAGAAGTTGTCAGAATAACAGGCTAATGAGCATAGATTCTAAGTGCTAATAAGGAACACTATCGACTGGTACTCCATACATAGTACGTTGTTAAAGATAACTCATACAGTGGTAGTAGGTATACTTTACAAAATGATATCAAACGGATTAAATTCTATTGCAAAGATTCAAGACTTGCCTTATCGAATCTCATTAATATTTTTGTTTGCATCACAATATTTCAAACTGTGGTGCAAATAAATAAAAAATAAAAGTGCATAATTGAAGAATGTCATGAGAAAATTTCAATGCCTCTTGTCTATCTACTAGTTCCAATTTCCATAAATTAGTACAAAAAAGTAAAAAATATTATAGCAAAAATGCCAAATGCCAGCTTTTTCTTTGTAACTGTGTAATTGTACTTTTTCAATTATAACATTATTTTATGTTACAATGGAAAAAAAGTCCAACGAATAAATTGTACAACAATGCATTAAAACCAGAAAACCTATTTAGCTGCATGTGCAGTTTTAGATAGTACTGTATAGTGTGCGTTAAGCATTCTATGATGAATGAGTTTTAATTTTTGGTAAGTTGTAAGTGCATTGCGTACTTAGGCATAGACTAACGATATCATTAGGCATAGATGATACGTTATTAGGTTTTATCTGTAATTTATTTTGTCTATAGGTATTGATATAAATGAATCGTGATGTAAAATTAAATAATTATAACATAAATAAAAATTATAGAATTCATAATTACAAGTCTTCATAAACAAAGACATTTTAGAATCAGCACAATGCTGAAGTACATATTTTATATTATGAAAGCTGTATTATTGTATGATCATATCCACTAAATTAGAAAATATTATTTTCAGATTTGGAATAAAATCGGCTATCCTAGGGTCAGCTGTGTATTATACAGTCGATAAAGGGGTGTGGAAAGACAGTGCAACGACTAGCGAACTGTATGATGAATTGGACAAAGGTGTTTCCCCTTATGTAGGCGAACTGAAGAAAAAAATTCCTTATGAGGTAAGTATGTAATAAAATTTGTTATTTTAAATAATATATAATTTTTTACACCAATAAGTTACTGCATCTTGTGTGGCATATCGCATTTGTCACACGTAAAATAAACTCTTAGAGTAATTGTCAAATCTGCAGTGTGAATATTATATAACATAAATGTATGTTATGTATACACTTAGTTATAACTTGACGCCTTAAAAAAAATGTAACGTTAGCCTTGTTACTATCCATAACATAGGCCTATTACTCTCCAATTTTTTGGAGAAAAGGATAGGAGCTAAGACACCACACTACTACAATGCAGATTGATAAGTTACACATATCTTCATAATTCTCTAAGAGATAGCAGACACAAGATTTACATAAAGACTCATTGACTATACAATTTTTGAAGATCCCTTTTTATGCCTTATTGTGTTAAAAATACCAATTTTTAAAAGAAATCTATATCACCTCTTTGGTTTTTTCAAATATACTATAAATAAATGTACAGAGCCAATTGTAAACACTGCTGAGATGCAGTGATTTTGACTACCCCTCTACTGTTTTTAGATCACTTTTAAGATTTAATTATATGTAGTGAATGACCAATATTAGAGTGTAAGTAGCTTAGGAACTAACATGGGTTCTAAGGTTTAATACAGTCTCCATCTTAATGCTTTCCAAATACTACACTGTAAGTTGACCACTTTGAAAAAAGAAAGTTGAATGGGTGCAATATTTCTTCCTTAAAAGATAGATATATGCATGCCATTGAAGTTATACATAACCCTATAATAATAAATAGGAATATATTTGTAAAAGTTGTATATAAGTCACTTAAACTTTGTGTGAACTTGCTAGATAATCTGAAAACATGTTTATGGGTATACCAAGTATATCAAAATTATGAAGGATTACATTTAATTATAATCCCCTTTGAAAGTTTAAATTTCACTTATTACTTATATTTAAATTTTATCTATCACTTATTATTTAAATTCTGCCAGTTAAGGCTTAACATACTACAATATATTAAAGTAAATAATTCTTTCAGCTTCCACCTCTACCGACAAATGACAGGTTGACTTATTTATTTAAATATTACTGGAACTGTGGTGTTAAAACAACATTTAGATTTCTAGCAGATCTTCCGACACATGCATCTAATGCAGCAATCAGATCATATGATTTTATTTCTGCTTCACTAGAACCAAGCCAACCAAGTACAGAATTGCAGAAAACAGAAATTAGTCAAGAAAACATAAAATGAATAATAAATTAAATAATTTATATGAACATTTGTTAAATTAGTAAAAATATATAAATGAATTATAGTTTTATTGAAAGGTGATATTCTATACAACACCACTTAGTCTTTTTCTGCAGTTATTAAGTTCTTTTTATCAATTCCCAGAACCCTTTTCCCCATCTGAAGAATATAGTTACATGTTCTGTGTACTTTATACCACCAGTTTCTGATAACGTTTGTGACAGCCTTCCATCAACTACATTCCAACACCTGCAAAGTACCAATTACAAAGAAGATGAGAGAATTGTGGAATTGAAAGTATCCTACTTTCAAATGCGATTGAACGTTGCGTATTAATATTTTGGGTAACAAGATTAAAAAACTTCAATGCACTTTATGGTCCGAAAATGTATACGATGTCTTCTTACTAATTGCTTATTACATCACCGTATGTATGACTTGATGTACTGACTTGGTAAGGCCCTGCAGCTTAGCTGCATCAGTATGTCTTATCTACCCATGCTTATAATAAAACAGTCTCCAAAACTGTCTGTATATATGTGATCGATTTTATCTAAAAAAATTTTGGACAGTTTTATTAAAAGGTAGTGCAATTCCTCCGAAAGGTTTAAGTTAATAGTACATAACGGTTTTATGTAGAAGGTTTTAAGTTGAAGAGCTCGTTTTACAATTTTTAGAGTCAAACAAATGGGTGTCGATTGTAGTTTAGAGGGCGAAATAGGAATAAAAAGCGGTGTAGGGTATCAGGAAGCCAGTCTCTGCCGGGATTCGAGCGACTAACATGCAAAGCATTTAGTTCTATGCGGGCGAAGCTGCACGTATATCCAGTTTAATATAAAGGTAACTGAGGGAAAGCGAATAAAATTGCCATATAAGGGGCACGCAGAAACAACTCTGGCACAACACTATCGCGACTTACACACTGTCTATATTCAATAAACGGTAACACTAAATATTGAGTTGCAATCATTATTTTGCTAGATCAATTATCACACAACACAACAGATCCTACCGATGACTTCTTGTTTCATATATTACTAGTCTCGGACAGTTTCATAGTAACGTCGGTGTTGAATTACGGGCCTTGTCTTCATCAATATATATTTAAAAAAGCCGAGATTTAAAAAACAATACACAAATAAAACAGCAATCATATAAAATCTTTAAAATACAAATAAATTTAAATGTAACAATTTCACTAAATTGAAGTTTTGATTGATTTTTTTATGAGTATTTGTGAAGTAGCATTTGTTTTATATATTTTGTCAAGAGAAAATCTAAGAAAATACAAATTAAAATAACAATTACAAAAACAGACCACAATTACTTGTGACAGTTTCATTTATTATTTTTAATGTCACACAATCTGTAAAATTGAATTATTATTAGATCCATAAACATTAAACTTACAAGCACTCCATACAATAATGTATGTGTAGACATTCAAAGTTCTTTAAAATGTACACCAAAGACCCTAACACTAAAAACATAACTTTATTTATGGAGCTAACAATAGCTCAAAAATACTATTATTATGAGGTACCCTAACAGATTTTAATTTTTATAAAAAAAATGCGTAAATTCATTTTAAAAAATTTGTCCTAATTGTCCCTTGATGTATAATACAAAATCTGTTGGATACATCAAAATAATAGTTAATACCACAGAAATCACTTAATTGCACTGATATTTAAAGATGAGGACGAATTTTGTGCACAGTAGAAAAATGAACAGGAATGGTACAGTACAAAACTATCATTTTCAGTAAAATACTAGAAGTGGCTATTTATGATATTTACAGGTATACTTTTATTTTTTAATGTTAAAACTGACCTATAACTCGTTATTTAAAAATATAATGAAATCTGGATTTAATTTCGTATTTTACACATTAAAAAAAGTTATTTTGTACATAAACATCTAAACATTAACAATAATTTTATATTACCAATTTAAATTTGATTTTGTTAATAGCTTACAATGAACACTTGAGAACACTCATCAAAAGCTATCAAAGAGAATAAGCTGTATTGTATATATATGGGAGATGTAAAAATATGCTGCAGTCATTTCATTGTCCTTCAGTAAATGTATGTTTTATTCCTAAGCAGCTGTTTCAACCTCCATGGCTTCTTCAGCACCAGTTTTCTTTTTCTTCTTTTTATTAGATTTAGCAGACGAGTTCAATAGAGCCTATAAAAATAAAACAATTTTATCATATGCAAAAACATTCAACTTAATGTTCTAAGTAAAAGTAACAGCCGTTTATTATCCCAGAGTTGGGCATGGGCCTCCTCTCTCCATTATTATGAGAAGAGTTGGCACTAAGACCCACCATGCTGCTTCAACGCAGATTGGTTGGTAACACATCCCTCAAATTTTTAGAGGCATTTAGACTCACGATGTTTCCCTTCATCCAAAACCATGTGATAAATTGCAAATAACAATTATAAATTGGGCACATAAGCCTTAATAGAAAAACAACATTGTTCTAATTTTTCAATATTTTTTTTTGTAATGTTGTAATGGTTCAAACCGAAATGATAATACAGCAAATCGGCTCAAAAAGATTACAATTGATATACCCTGTGCTTGTTCAAAACATACTACTATAAAAGTATATTTCGAAAGATAACAGGGACACTACTAATTGTTCATTAAATTGCTGTAAACTACTTCATTCCTAGTTGTTTTATTAATAATATTTAAAAATTAGTAGTAATAAAATATCTTTCTTAATTAGTTTTCTTTTTACATTAAGTTCAGGGTCCTTGATTGTGCGTTCAGTCTTGCACTGATTCTTGTCAAAAGGCAGGCCAGTGATGCGATGTGTACCACTCGGAAGTAATAAGGCTGTGAATTTGAACTGTGCCACTATTTCACCTGTTCGTTCATAAAGCACCTGAAAATGTTGAAAATATTTATTTTACAACAGTACCATTTTACAATAATATTTTGAAAATTTTACAATACTAAATTAACAATTTATTAGAAATCATATTTTTTTCATATTAAACATATAAAAAGAAAGGAAGAAAGAAAGAATGTTATACTTCTTATCGAAAAGTGTGTAGCGGCAGTAATGTACTCTGTGCTTGATTATGCAGTAATGATTTTTTACACAATGCTATTAGTATAAATTACTTTTGTACTGTTTAACAATTTCAAAAATTATCACTTTACCTGGAAAGGTTCAATAAGCTTATGGTTCACACACTCTACAACTCCAAGTCTAGCACTAGTCTCTTTGTCGAAACTCCTTAGGTTAAAAGGCATTGAACCGTGTTTATTGCGAACCTAAAACAATTGAAAAATCACCAATTAACATAACTATTTTCTATATATTACAAAACTCTCAGTGAAAAATGTCTCAATTAAAAACATTAATTTTCTTACATTGCTTATTAAAAAAATAAAAGAGAAACATGTATAATAATTTTGCTGTTGTAATGATCTATACAGATATATTAATTAATAGTATGTCTAGTCAAACTCATTACATACCCTGAAATTTTAACAATAGTTAAGTATCGATGACTAGCGATTTTAGGGAGAAAATCAAAATTAAACACATTTCTCACCTCACTATAAAACATTCTTGAAGCTTTTAACTTAAGTTGATATACTTCATCAGTTTTTTTGTATATAGTACATCTAGTATCCATTTCACGGCCCTGTAATAAATTAAACAAATATTTTATATCTGTAAATGAAAAATATATTATAATTTTATATATTTTATATATATATATTCATTATAATTCTCAAAATTGGTATTATCTTAATTTCTAAGAAACTTTGTATAAATCTCATCGTTATTTATGATGTTGACTGTATGAAACAAATTGAGTTTCAGCATAATAATCATATCAACAGACATACATATACTTCTACTGATTAAGAAATTTCCCTATTCACCTTTTTTTACAGTGTTCACCTTACTTAACCTGACTTATGATAATTTATATCTATAATTTAAATATCTCAGGAGGCATCATAAAAATTAAAACAAATACACATTAAAATATTAGGATTGAAGAAGTCAAAAAGAGACTGCCATAGCTGGCAGGTTTGCCTTAAACATAATTTATTAGGATGTGACAAGTATGAAATATTTCAAAATGATAACTTTAAAATTAAAATCTAGTCTTGTTATACTACAACATCCAAACTCTCGTATTTTATTGTATGTCAGTACATATTTTGAATTAAAACATATTGAGACATCTTAATCCAAATTTTTACTATTTTAGTGTTCCCTGAGTACTGCCAGACCAATCATGATTAATCAACCTGGAAAGAATTCAGGGTAACTAAGGTAACTTTCCAAAATAAAGTAAACTACTAATTAAATAATTCAATTATCAAATTTATATTATGGTCATGAAACTTGGTTGATATACCAAGTTCTGCAGAGTATGAAACTTATATTTTTTGAGACTTGTAATTGCAGATAGTTAATGATTCTATGAACTCTCTGTAACAAACCAAATATGCTATAAATTATGGTTGTATTTGCTCATAATAGAAAAGAACTAATAAAAATTACAATTTTACTGCTATAAAACTACTTACAACTCCTTCACCAGTTGATATGAGTACATCCATTGCATACACTTCATAGGTTTCAAAAGTGGCTTTTTCATGTTCTTTCCTTTGTGCTTCTGATGGGTTTTGGATAATACTCTTTTCTCCATCAATGCGGAATTGTTTTAATTGATGTGACAACATCCCTTCTATTGGCTTACAACCATACTCTGCACTGATCTTTTGAACAGCATCAGTTACTGCATAGTTCTGTAAATTTTGAAAATATTAATTATAGTAGAATTCAATAGATATTCAGATTCCCTAAAAATACCTTTACGCAACAACCAAAGGCACTTTTACACAAAGGTTGTGCAAAAGCAAATTCATTCAGTAAATACTTAGTGTATATTTTTAATAAAAATATTTTCAGTTAGACATTGCAATTAATTTTAATTACAATGTATTTATAATTAATAGTTTGTAGTTAAATATTAAACATAAATTGCGGACAAATAGATATGCAAATAAAATGGATGGAATGAACCTCATTTCCTGGTCGTAGCAATCTCAAGGCTGCTTCACTAGCAAGATGTGCTGCAAGGAGTACATCAGCTGCCCGGCCTGTTACCTCTCCACCTCCTACAGCAACTGTATGTGCCACTACAGCAATAAAGCCATCAATGTGGGCACCTAGGTCACTAGAATAGATATATTTATCTTATAAATAAAAGCAAATAATATCACATTTTTAAAATCCAAAGAGAATATTACATTTTTAATAGAAGAATATAACCAATATTTATATTACAGAATATTGTCATAACTAAAACCAAATAAGACTAGTAGAGAGTGGTTTAAATACTTTTGTTAAATGTTTTTTCAGCTTTCTCAGCTGAGCAAAAAATACTTTAAAGATTATTTTTATAAAAATGGCTCTATCTCATACGTAAATAAAATTTATATTTAATAACTATGTACTACTTTTCCAGAATTATGAAAGTCATATTTTATAGAGGTGAGTGATAACTTTAAATTTCAATCCTTATTACTACCTAATTTAAAACACAGTAAGAGCATTTAAAAATAAAACCTAAATAAGAAATTCACAATATTAGCATTTAGAAACAAAAACATTACCATGAAAGATTTGTATAAAAAAATCATAAATATGAACTTGTGAATAATCCACACTTTGTAACAAAATTTCTTAACATGAGTAGGGTTTTTACTTTTTTAATGACATAATTCCTTTATAGAAAATTAGTATCTAACTTATGTAAAAACTAGGTAGTATATTAAAGTTATAAATATTTCAATTAATGTAACAAATTAGTGCTTACATTTTAGCGAGGTCTCCCTGTTTCAAGATGTAATCTGTTTCACTAGGTATAGGTGAAAAATGACATATACAGTTGTTAACGGAGACGCATGTTGAGAACGCTATGCCTTTCTTGGAATCCTTTTCCTTTTTGAAAACCTTTGAAGTTTCATCCAATAGCAATTTATCTCCAAACTCACATATTTCTCTTGCTGACGCATCTGGCACGCATTTTGCTATAACTTGTTCTAAAACGCCTAAAATATAAAAATATACAAATGGAGTTAAGTTGAATACACATATTAAAAGTTTAAGAGATTCAAACGGCCCACATGGCTATGTTACTGGACACGCGTCCCAACATAGAAATGCGGACTTTTACTTTCAGTCATAAGTCGATATCGTAAAATACACATTCAGACATTGTTTTTCCAAAACTTACGATTCACAATTTGCCCAGCTAATTTGTACTTGGTAACAACCAAGTCCTCAGCTATCGTTTTTTCCGCTTCTGTAACGTCAGCCATTTCTTAAAATGCAGTTTGGTTATGTGGAAACTGACTGTCGGTTGGCCAGTTGTCAGTCACGTGATCATGACATTTCTTACAAAATGGCGCGCAACCAACGCGTGTACTAGAATTAATTACCTGCATAATATTATATACCTACTTACTTTAATTTTAATAATGCCAAAATATCAGAAACGAAATTAGAACAAGAAGCTCTATTTAAATAATTAGTCAAATCTGAAATCAAGAAGGTAAATTAGTTTTTTAAAAATTTAATGGCGTGGAATCGAGTCCTTTAAAGAAGGTAAATGCAAAGTACAAACCAAAGACAACTTTTATTGATGTCATAAAGAGGAAATAAGAGAACTCCTAAAAGCTACTTAAAAAAAAAGAAAATGAGATATACCAATGAAATTATAGACTAAAAATACTAAATTTAGGTTTTATAATTAATATAGAAAGGAACCTTATAGTTATTTTTGTTTTTTCTAGGTTCTTAATCTAATTTCTATGATATACCTAAGCTTTGTTTTATTGATGATATTATTATGTATAAAATTATCATTAACCCTTTGCCTTTGATAGAGACTATATTGTATTACTAAAAAATCGTAATATCGTAATGGTAAATGTATCGTCGATATAGACTACTAACAAAAATCAGTTACCTACTACAGTCTGTGGGTTTCAATAATCTATGCTAATAATTTTTGTATTACCTAACTTAGAATACCTAACTATTATTTAATTTATCTATGCTTATTATAATATGTCTGTGATGAAGTTTCCAAAACAAATTTTCACACATTTTTATTTTTATATATAATATTTGTAGTATAAAAGTAGTTTGTGTTTAATATAATAATAATTGAACGCAAGGTAGCTTGAAGTGGCCATTGTTGAGTTCATAGATGATACACTATAATGGTTGAGTTCTTAAGTGTAAAAAATTCAATTCATTTCAATCCTTTGATTTATGACTTTTAGGAAGTGTAAAATATCTTGTCCGAGGATGGAAGTGCCAAAGCCTTCAAGCTGAAAGTTACTTACTAAAACTGCAGCATTTCCTCAAAAGTCCAGGTTTCCCCTATATCGACTTTTAAAATAAAACAATCAATTGCCATATATAATCCAAATTACTAATTTAAAAAAAACTTTATTTTCAATCAAATATTATTTCCTATAAACAGGTTGAAAAGATTTAAAATGAGTTACAACATTGAAGAACTTTTAATTATGTTAGATGAAAAAATTGAAAATGGTGAATTACTTTTTAATCAGCTTTTTAACATACTCAATATAGATGGAGTTTTAAAACTTCAAAGAAAAATTCGCCAAGAAACAGATTTTCTTAAAAGAGTAGGTATAATGTTTTTTTATTACCTCTTCTTTCTTCTTTCTCCTACCCTTATCACACTCTAAGTGGGGTCGGTACAACATGTTTTCCTCTTCCATTCTCTTCTATCATTCGTCAACTCTGGCGCTACTCCTTTTATATGCATGTCATACTTCACACATTCCAACCGTCTCTTTTTAGGCCTCCCTTTAGTCACATATCCATCCACATTCATATCCAACACTCGTTTAGTCACATGATTTTCATCCCTCCTCATTACATGTCCATACCATCCCAATCTTGCACCTCTCATCTTTTCTACAATGGGCGCAACTTTCATACTTCCCCTTATATTCTCATTTCTTATTTTATCCAATCTTGTCACACCACACATCCATCTTAACATTCTCATCTCATTTGCATGCACTCTTCTTTCATCCATCTTTTTCATTGCCCAACATTCTGATCCATACATTACGACAGGTCTTATGACCAATTTATAAATTTTCCCTTTAAGTTTAAGGGGCATTCAGGGGTCACATACTGTCCCTGAGACCTGTCGCCACTTCACCCATCCTGCATTCATTCTATTCCTCACATCGCGATCAATTTCACGGTTTTCCTGTAGAAGCGAGCCAAGGTACCGGAAGTTGGAGCAGACTGGTTTTTTTATTACCATATTTATTTATTTGATATTTAATTGTAGCTTAAGATTTAAAGAAGTTAGTTTATTTATCTGTCTACTTACAACTTGTATAAGAATCAGTATTGAGATGTGTTTTCACTAAAATTATGCCATTATTAACCTTCCTAATGACTAAATTGTAAGTTAAAGCTCTTAAAATCTTCTGAAAACTGTTTACATAAACAAAAGATATCAAAGAAACTTATTGTGACATAAATGTATTCAATTGTTAAACATGTTCATATAATTATTGTTTTAGATACAAAAATCAAAGAAAGTAAAAATAGAACAATTGTCTTGTTCAAACTTACGACATTTGGGAGCAATTGTTGATTGTGCTGTCAGACCTGGTGTACTGTCAGTCAGTAAAGTGTTTCATATTAATGATGACAGCAAACTGTTGGTAGATATTGTAAGTGATGAGGGCAAAAAATGGACAAAAGGTACTTATATGTATGCACTATATGCCAGGGCTGCAAACTACTGTTTATATTTGGTTAAGATAATAAGCTAGGGAAACATCATCATCACTAAGTTACTCCTTTTAGTTATGGGTTTTTTTATTTTAGTTATAGCCCGAAATCCAAAATCACTGTCAGCACTTAGCTCTGGAAATGCCTCATTCGGTGCAAGATCTGTACTAGACCAGGCTGATGATTACTTAGAATGTGCTAAGCTATATCCATGTATGTATCAATCACCTAAGGTAAGTACAGGCCTTTCACTATCCCACTGCTAGGCATAGTCCTAAAATCATTATATAGGAAAATAATTTTATCATCACTTTGTACTATGGAATTTCACAAATTACCATCTACTGCTACAGAATATCTTAGAAGTAGTCACAAGATTAAAATGAACATGTGTTAAAATAATCAGAGAGGGGGAGACAAGTACACCCGGCCATCTAGTCTGCTAGTTAAGATATAAAAAAAATTGTGCTTCCTACTCTTAGCACTGTTTTATATTCTAGGTTGTTTTTGAATTCGTAAGCGGAATTGAAGAATCTCTTGCAAATAAGCTTAAGGCAAAGGGAATATTTGTTAAAGGAGAAATATTACCTGATTCTAAAAGACCTGTAGACTTAGACAATTCTTTTGAGTCAAGTGATGAGGAAAGCTTTGAAAGCAGGTATGTATGTGTGTAATTTAATAATAGATAACTTTTTTTTGAATTTTTTTTATTGTTTTTTTTTTAAACAAAAATGTACAAATTATATCTATCTTAAATTACTTACACGCTACTACTGTACAAATCATGCTCACGTGGAATGGTCCCAAGAATGCTGGAAGCATTTACGCGTTAAATCGCTAAGCTGATTCTTTGTGCGAAAAACGACCCAGCCCTCTTGTCACCCTAAGAGGCGATCAACTGAGGTGTTAAAACAGATAAAAATTTTTTTGTCCTTTGGCTACAAGGCCTCCAACTGCAAATGGCACAAATATATAACTCTCAACGAGAGATGCATACTTTCGCCGCTTGCCGGATTCGGCCATTTCCGCCGCAGCTCCAGCTCTTAGATAACTAGTAGTAAATAATTTATAATATGTACCATAAGTATAGTTTCGTTCACTTTTTAGTAATGAGATACCTTTGAAATGTTTGACCCAATGTATAGAGGAGCATTCGGATTTAAGTACTTTGAATTTAGATGTAACAGCTATGATGGCATATGTGAGTAACATGACAAACGGATATTGCAACTATATATTTAAACAGAAAGTTCTCACTGATCAAGCTGCCTGGGAAGCAGATAGACCAGTTAAACCAATACTAGAAAAATTATTTGCAGGTGAGTGTTACTATAAAATATTCATATAGGATTTGGTCTTAAAATATACAAAGGATACCTGGTTGAATATTTTTTACGGATTTTATTAAGCTATTGTGATACAAATGACCTTTAAAAAAAAAAATTAAGATTGTGTTTGCGTGCTCGCCAGTTTGCGTGTATTGGTGCGTGCATACGTGAGCATTTGTCAGCAAGTGTACACCTTTTACGATTGGACAGTTTTGTATGATCTAATTAGTTTAAAAAATAAGAGCCGCATTAAATTTGCGCATACGATATCTGACATAAATCAGGGCCTTAATTAAAATAATTTCCCATTTGCAAAAAAACCCCATCTTTGTCCAATACCAAAAAATTGTTGCAGGTAAAACATTGAAATGCTGTAGAACAGCATGGGATGATTTTGAAAAAATCGTCAACACATTAGGCGGCCCAATGGAAAAAAGTAGAACACGCGATCTAAAGAAACAAGTTATCGTGTATGATGATGACTATGGAGGTTGGTGTGAAATTTTAAACAAGTTTGTGTAACTTCAGAGATTACCGTACATCACATGAAATTCCTGTATATTTAGATGTTTATATGCTGGTACTACTGGTACTGAGCTGTGATAGCCCAGCGGTGAGACCGTGCGACTCTTTCGAGGGGAACACGAGTTCTTACCCGGGCAGGTACCAATGAGTTTTTCTATTGAAACTCACGTGTCTTATTGATAATTGCAAATTATCACACTCTTTTCGGTGAAGGAAAACATCGTGAGGAAACCTGCATATCTCTAGAGAATTCTGGATATATTTGTAACCTACCAATCCGCATTGGAGCAGCTTAGTCTTAGCTCCAACCCTTCTCTCCAGAAACGGAGAGAGGAGGCCTATTCCCAGCTGTGGGATTGCAACAGGCTGCTATTTTACTACTTATGCTGGTACTGCCAAGGGAGAATGGATGTGTAATTAAATTGCCATGGACTTTAACTGCAGGTTTACATTGTCTGTTGAATATAACCGTATTCCTTAACTTAAATTATGATGTAATAAGAAGAAATTGGAAACAAGTATTGCTAACTTCGTATATTTATTTCATATAACGCAATTTTATTTTTGTAGGACTGGATGATTATCCAAGGCAGAATTTAAAAGTAAGAGGACATGTCCGATTAAGATCGAAAATAATTTTCAATTTTGGCCATCGTATTAAGGCCCTTACCGTATCTGCTAATGACGGTTTTGTAAGATCTGCAGCACAACAGGTAAAAAGTAAATCTTTAAAGCGAATAGTAATAAAATAACTTATTACAAATATAAAAATATTGTGTTGTTAAAAGTAGTTTTATCCATTTCCAATTGAATAATGTGAAAAGTATTTCGGATATTACAAAATCTCTTTTTTTCAGGGTGTAACATATGCTGCTTTCATTCATGAGTCGCGTGCACTAACTGAAGGAAAAGAAGCCACAGCTACAAAAATTATCTTATGATATTGTATGCATTAAATAAAAAGTGTAAAATATATTAGATTGTATCTTGATATTCTACTACTACTGTGATACATGAGCGTCCATCATTTTGAGTTTAAGTAACATTCGATAAATAATATATTCTAAATTCATTAAAACTAAATAAATTGTATGACGGTTCTAATTGTATTATTTCTTATATGCACCTTTTTCATCAATTTGATTTTCATTCCTGATATGTAAGATATTTATTTGTTGTCGGAAACTGCATTGCAATTGCACCGACTCAATAAATTTTATTGAATTAAAATCATAGAGATATTATTAATAGTTAATAAAGATACCGGCTCTACTCACGTCTAATTTTATCAGATTAAACCCGCTGGCGGGTTCCCGCCGCGATAACGTCGTGTAAAGAGCTCATGAATAAGTGCCCCGGACGGGTTCGAAACTAGTCGGGCTAATCCGATAAAATTCGACGTTAGTATAGCCGGTATCTTTATTAACTATGAATACTACTTACGATAGTTTAAATTTAGAAACAAAGAAATAATAGATTAAGAAATGAAACACGCTATTTTATATTTTAAAAGTAGATTTTATAAATAACTAGCTTTTACTCGCAATACAAAGTAGTTTCTGTCTCTCTCCAACCCTGCAAATATCTCTATCACAAAATCCATAGTTATTAATTAATAGCATAGTCAATAGTGTAATTCCATAATAAATAACACGTATAACTTACACGAAATATATATTAAAATAGTTCAGTTAAATTTATCCAATCAACAAAAACCGAAATTAATAAAAACTTTCTAAAATATCTGCAATATTATGAATATAATTAAATAAATAAATATATGGGACATTTACACACACGGTCGTTCATCCCCAAAGTAACTAACTTAATACTTGTGTTATGACTGACAGACAACTGGTAGATATACTACATATATAATTTGAAATACATACTTAAATACACACCCAGGCTCGAAGAACCAACAAATTGTTTATAGAAAATATTGGCCCTCGGCGGGAATGGAACCCGCAACTCGCAGCGCTGAAGGCAGGGTCACTACCTACTGCGCCAACGGGCCAGTCAAATTAAATAATTATTAAATTTCTCAAGACTGCGAAATTGATAAACCTAGTAATATTGAAAAGGGAGTTTATTTTACAAACAAAAAAAAACTTTTCCACCACTCTCAGTTTATATTATGGTCATAGATTATTATGGTAATATGGTAAAATAATATGTATGAACTTTTGAAAAAAGACAACACAGGTAATTTTTTTATGTACTTTATACAACAGATAAATTAACAAATTTTAAATTATATCTACAAATTAGTATCAGAGTATCCTGACATATTATTAAACAAAGTCTACTACCTCGTCTGTCTTTTGACTTCAAATTGGAAAAACTATTAAATAAAATAGATTTTCATGCATTTTCCACCAGTTGATAGGTTGCTTCATAAGGAAAGTTTGTATGTGTGTCTTACTTAGGTATTGTGTCTATTAGTTGATTTTGCAATTTACTTTTAGAGATACAACAAGAAAAATATGGTTGGGACCATACTCTAATTGAAATCAATAACTTAGAAGTTATCGCAAAATGGAAACTGGAATCGAAAACAGATTAAGCCACAGCGACGCAAGGCCAGGCCTGCTGTTATATTAGGTAGGTACATAAAAGCACATTGATATTATTCTTTAATTCTTAAAAAGGCCTTCGAGATTAAGATTCTATGATGATTACAATAAAAAAAAAATTCAACTGTCAATCAACACGTAATTGTGATTGAAGTTTGAACCATAGAGAAATACAATTACAAATATACAGAAGTGAACGTTATGCTTGAAACTTTATGTTAATAATTTAATATTAAATTTTTTATAAAATTATGTAATTATATGTTTTTTTTTTGTAATCTATAATAATTTTCAAATAGAATTTATTATTTAAAGTTATGTACTATTAAAGATGCTTAAGAAGGAGAAAGATGAAATTGATTTACAGCAACTTACTGAAAATGTTTCGTTTCTAGCTGATTGTTTCGATAATTCTTTTGCTATTCAAAGTTCTTTAAATTATGTGAAAGACCTTAGTGCAGAAACAGAGCCTGAACGATGTATCCTAAAGAACAAACTATCGTCGTCGAGAAGTAAACGCCTTTCGTATTCAAGACTTGTCTCGGATAATAATTTAAACACAGTTGAATTAACACAGGCGAAAGAGGAGATAAGGTGTTTTCGAAAGAATTTAATGAACTGGGGTTTACCACATGAGATAGTTAATAAGTATGAAAAAAGAGGAATAACAGAAATGTTTGATTGGCAAGTGGATTGTCTTGGCAATTCAAAGGTTCTCTTAGAGTGTCAGAACCTTGTATATTCAGCTCCTACATCTGCAGGAAAAACACTTGTAGCCGAAATATTGGCTATTAAAACTGTTTTGGAACGCCAAAAGAAGGTAATTATAATTTTACCTTTTGTGTCAATAGTTAGAGAAAAAATGTTTTATTTACAAGATATTTTATCCAGTTCTGGTATTAGAGTTGAAGGGTTTATGGGATCTCAGTCTCCTCCAGGTGGCTTTCAAGCAGTTCACATAGCCATATGTACAATAGAAAAAGCCAATAGCTTAGTGAATAAACTTTTAGATGAAGGTAATATATCAGAATTAGGAACAGTGATTGTAGATGAGTTACATTTACTTGGAGATTCCCATCGTGGGTACATTTTGGAGCTATTGTTAACAAAAATTAAATATGTTTCATCAAAATGTAGTGCTTTAAAAATACAAATTATTGGTATGTCAGCTACATTACCTAATTTAGAAGAATTAGCTAACTGGCTAGATGCTCAGCTTTACATAACAGAATTCCGACCAATACCATTAAATGAATATTGTTTAGTTGGAAATAAATACTATGATAAAAATGGTAAATATGAAAGATTTTTTGAGGCACAGGATAAGAGTAACCCCAAAGTTCTGGAGCATGATTATGTACTATCACTTTCCTTAGAAACAATAAAAGAGGGATGTTCTGTACTTATTTTTTGTATGACTAAGAACAGATGTGAGAATTTAGCACAAAGTATTGCATCTTCATTTTATAAGATAGGATGTACAGATAATGAACAAGGCACAGTTTTGAGAGAACAATTAAAGTCTGAGAGTATTTCAGAAGTTTTAGAACAATTGAAAAACTGTCCTGTGGGCTTAGATAAAATTTTGAAAAGTATTGTTTCATTTGGTGTTGCTTACCATCATGCAGGACTTACATTTGATGAAAGAGATATTATTGAAGGTGCTTTTAAGACTGGTGCCATAAGAGTATTAGTTGCTACTTCGACATTGAGTTCTGGAGTAAACTTGCCAGCTAGGAGAGTAATTATTAGATCTCCCTTATTTCAAAGGCAGCCAATAAACATTTTGACATACAAACAAATGATTGGAAGAGCAGGACGTATGGGCAAAGATGCACTGGGTGAAAGTATATTAATATGTACACCACCTGAGCAAAAAATAGGATTTAATTTAATGATGGGAACCTTAGATCCTGTTGAAAGTTGTATAGAGAGTAAAGATAAGTTTATGAGGGCTGTGCTTGAAATTATTGCTAGTCAAGATGTATGTAAGCAATCTGAGTTGGATTTATATACTAAATGTACTCTCCTTTTTACTCAACAAACTAAATCTTCTAAAAATTATGTCTTGGATGATACTTTAAAGGAACTCATTGATTTTGAGTTAATAAGAATTCAAACTGATAAAGATGAGAAACAGTATACTGCGAGTTCATTAGGTAAAGCATGTCTTTCATCATCTATGTCTCCAAATGATGGTTTATCCCTATTTTGTGAATTGCAAAAAGCTCGTCAATGTCTGGTGTTAGAAACTGATCTTCATTTAATATACTTAGTAACACCATATAGTGTGAGCAGCCAATGGAATGATATTGACTGGTTACATTTGCTTACACTATGGGAATCTTTAACAGCTGCTATGAAAAGAGTTGGAGAGCTGGTTGGAATACAAGAAAGCTTTATAATTCAGTGTTTACGAAATTATAAATCTTCAAATAATCTAAATAAACTGAATATCCACAAAAGGTATATTTATTATTGAGATGATTGCAATTTATAAATATTTTTCACATCCATATTCTTATTCTGTCTTACTAATGAGATTATCTTTGTTATTTATAGATTTTATACAGCATTAGCCCTACAAGATTTAGTGAATGAAGTTTCTTTATCAGAAGTAGCTAGTAAATTTCAGTGTGCAAGAGGATTTTTACAAGGCCTTCAACAAGCATCAGCTACCTTTGCAGGTTGTTGTATATTTAAATGAAATAAATTGTTTATTTCCACTATTTAAAATATTAATATTATTTTAGGAATGGTCACAGCTTTTTGTCGACAATTGGGTTGGAAAAATATGGAGATTCTTATGTCACAGTTTCAGGATCGCCTTCAGTTTGGAATTCACTCTGAACTATTGGAGTTGATGAAACTACCTTCTTTAAATGGTGTTAGAGCTAGAACATTATTTGATGCAGGATTTGAAACCATTACTAGTATAGCATCAGCAGATGTCAATGTTATTGAAAACTCATTGTACAAGTCTATGCCATTTCAAAGCGAAAAAGAAAGAGAAGGTGATGATGAAATTGAAGTCAGAAGACGAAATAGAATTAAAAATATCTGGATAACTGGCTACTGTGGATTAACTGCAAAGAGTGCAGCAGAAAACCTTATTTTAGAGGCAAGAAAATATTTAATGCAGGAAATTGGTGTAACAGAAATCAAGTGGAAAGATGTAGATGTCTCTGAAATCTGTTTAAATAATACAACGACTATTATTGATATGAAAAAACAAAATACGGATATAACACACGATCATGAAAAAGTGAACACTGAAAAAGATGAAAGTCTAGTTAAGAAAGATTCTAAAAAAAATAATGAAAGTCAAATTGACATAAACAAAAAAACAATTGATCAAGATAAAAATAATCATAGCTACCAGTATGATGCTTCTGCTAATTGCAGTAAAGTTACTGCACAGATTACAGAACTACATGTCATTAAAAAAAAAATTGATTTATTACAGAACACTCAGGCTTATAAAAATAACTCTGAAAGTGAGTGTTTTTTTATTATTAACAGTAATTATAGCGAAAGAGAGTTAAATGTATATGACAACAAAAGTAACATTGTGTTTGGTCCTACAGAAGAAGAACTCATATGGGAATCATTAAATGTACCTGACACTCTTTTAGAGAATATTACTAAGCTTTGTACTTCAGATAAAAATATTTCACCAAATATTAGTTTTAACGAATGTATAGGTAACTCAAACATAAATAATACTGTCACTTCTAAAACCATATCTGATAAAGACGTTAGTTTGTTTTCCTCTGAAGGTGACTGTTCAAGCATTCTTGAAGAAAGTTTTTCTTTAGATATTGTATCAAGTATCTCAATTGACACTAAACTTTTAAATAAAAATGTTGAATTTAGTACAGATACTAATATTAATTCTAAGTCACTATTAAATGTTTTCGAATCACCTGTAATTAAATTGGATGAAGATGATGATTTTAAATTAATTTATGATGATGAAAAACTAGATTCTGAAGACATTAATATAAACAAATCTCAAGAATATGGAAATCACACCCAAGATTTCGGAAAACTGCCATATAAAAATAGTTTAAGTAGTACTCTTAAACGTCATGGCTGTATAAACAAAGAAAAGTCATTGTCCTTTACAAAGAAACAGAAATCAGATCCCGTCTCTAAGAATAATGAAGAACTTAAATTAAAACTAAAAGCGTTCAATAAAAAAAAGTTTACATTAAAATTTGCCAAAAATGAAATTTACTGCAACATTTTGCGAGAAGACGATATAAATACAAATTTTATGAGTATTGAAAACACCACTGGAGTGTCCATTGTTTTAAATAGTTCTATGCAAAAGAGTTCCAAAAATGTTATAGGAAGAAACATAATTTTTAAAAAACCTATTACTTCTGTGGATCAAATATTTGAGGAGAATAAAGAATTTCAAATACAGGGTATATCATTCTGTGTAAAACATAATACGTGCTTATACATAGATTTCAGTCGGGCAAAACAATTTTTGCCTTCAATAAAGCTTAAATTGGCAAGACTATTTTCAAATGTATCACTAACATTCAAAATTTTCTGTGTAAAGTCAAATTTTGTACATGTTAAAAAATGGCTTGGAAAAGATATACAATCAAACTGTATTGATATTTCATTGACGGAATGGTTGTTAAATAGTGATGAGAAAATTGACAAAATCAAGGATCTGGTAAGTCTGGTATTAGTATTTTTTTAATTCCATTACAGTAGACCAATAAAGAACATTTGTTTAAGCGCTTACTAAAACTCTTCTAGATAAAAAAATACTGTCAAATTGATCTTTCGAATAGTGCAATAACTGTTGGCGACCAAGTAAAATACTACGCTGATTTGGATTCAATTGAAGTAGCTTGTTTAAATGCCTGGTGTGTTTGGGCAGTAGCAGATAAGCAGAATCGTACAATATTATCGACATATCAGTATATCGAGGGCGTTCTACGTAAGTACATAAGATGAAAAATTTTGGTTTAAAAGTACGTTATAGGTCTTATTATTAAACTGACAGATCAAGTTAATATATGTTTGAGAGTTTTTTAACATGAAGGGCAAAGCCAATCATACTTATCATATCGCTTGATAAGCGGGACAGGAATCTTTGTAAACCGTGGGTGAATCGTTTTGCAGCTTGTGGTGCTCAGTTCTATCTACCTGCACATGGCGAAACTGGCATTAGTTTGTCGCCAAATCCTCACCGATTCGTTGATAAAAAATCGCGATAGAAAGCATGGGTTAGTGATCGTGTATAAAAATTGGGCAAGATTGCGTTGCACGCCGAAAAAAAAAATAGTAATATGTTAACACAAGTTCTAAGATACAGATTCTGGTCTTGCGAAGTAGGTAATATCTATTTATGTTTTAATCCGCCCAAACCGACAACCGTGGTAGATTTATTTGTGCATTTATCTTGATATTTCGATATTATCATCTTCTGTTGCTGTGGTTATAAGTTAACTATCTAAAAAAAAATCCAGCCAACAATCCATTGATTGTGTTGGCTGACGAAGAAAAGTTTGAGATCCTTTCCTCCAGTCGTAACCAACTTTAATTAGTTATAGTGCAATGTAGTCTATTTAAGACTATATAATTGTAATAAATAAATTCTATCAAGATAAAAAATATACTTTTAATAATGTTGAGATCTATCTAAATACTATATAATTATAATAAATACATTCTATACAAGTTAATGAAACACCAAGATTATATTTTAGATGTGGAAACGCAAGTTGCTAAGATACTTGGAAACTGCGAATACTATGGCATCGATGTAGATAAGAATCTCGCGTCTCAACTTCTGATTGATGTGAAAAATTCACAGGAAATACTTCAAAAGAAAGCTTTTAAACTATGTGGATATCATTTCAACTTTAATTCGTCGAAAGACGTAGCCAAGGTATATGATTAATTTGCATAAGATTAACTTGTTAATATAAAATTTCTAGAATAAGCTCATTTTTTTACTCTATCAAAGACAGATAGTTCATTATCAAAATACATTGATGTAACGATATTTGATTGATTTTACCTAGTAATTTCAGTCTCGTAGTCGAGACTTTCCGCCGCAATTTGAACTTTTGATATTATGATCTTAAGAAAGAGAATGTGGTGGTAAAACCAGCGGGGCGGTTCTGCGATCCTATGTTCTCCCCTGCGGAGTTGCGGATCAGGCGTATAGTGCAAAAAACAAGTCAAGCACTTACCTTAGCGGTTGTGGACTGTATAGCGGGTTAATATTAGCCTGCTCCAGATCACTCGGAATCCGAAGAAGGCGCGGCGCGGATGACCGTTGCGGTACAAAAGAAAAAGCGGTGCGGGCAAGCGGTGCGTCACTTGCGAACGACTGTCAGAGCGCGATTCGACTCCTCGGCGGTGTAAGTCGTAATGGCGGATGCGGCTCAGCGACAAACCGCAATGGCTGCTGCAGCACGACCGTCTGATTGGCCGCGCGACGTAACCGCTGCCACTCACCACTAGGTTCGTGGCAGTGACATTGTCCAATGCAAATTACGCCCAACCATCCCCCCGACCTTAGGAGAGATGAGCTCTCCTAAAGAAATAGGAGCCTGGTAAAATGGCCTGAATTCTGGATGCGATACATGAATTGAAGGATGCAGTGGACGTAAATGCGAAATGTGTTTGCGGAAATGCGGATTAAAAAAAATGCGAAATAAAATAAAAATGCGGGATGCGTAAAGAAAATAAATGCGAAATAACTTAATACTAAAGCGTAAAATGCGATAAAGTAAAATTACTGTGTTGGTAATGGACAAATCTTGACTATTGGTCTTTGATATGTACCAGCTCGAGTGCGTACAGTAACAACTCTAATCAATCCATCTGATCCAGGATGAACAGCAGTTATTACTCCGATTGGCCATTTCAGTGGGGGCAAATTATCAGATTTTAAAATAACAACTGTTCCTGCAATAATAGGATCAGTGCGCGTATTCCATTTCTGTCGGTTTTGTAACGTTGTTAAATATTCATTTCTCCATCTTGAGCAATAACTTTGAATGATTTTGTCCAAAAGATATTTGCGTTTAAGTAATGATTGCGGTTCAGATGAAACATCAACAGCATGAAACGAATCAAGCGGGCCTAAAGTAAGGAAATGTGCGGGGGTTAACGCGGTGGGTTCAGTCGGATCTGAACTCAATACCGAAAGCGGACGCGAATTCAATATACATTCAATTTGAGTTAACACCGTCAGTAATTCCTCGTAGGTGAGGATAGTCTCACCTATAACTCGTTTCAAATGCTGTTTGACACTTTTAATATTTGTTTCCCAAACTCCGCCAAAATGAGGCGCATTGGGCGTTATCATGTGCCAAGAAATACCGCGATTAGTCGTTTCATTCAAAAAAGCATCTTGAAATGATTTCGATTTGGTAAATTTGTTTAATTCATCGAGATATGCCTTAGCACCTACAAAATTTGTACCATGATCAGAAAACAACTCTGAACAATCTCCTCTGCGCGAAATAAATCTTCGGAATGCTTTTATGAAGGCCTCGGTACTTAAATCAACGGCAAGTTCAATATGAACTGCACGTGTGACTAAACATGAAAATAAACAAATATAAGCTTTCTGCGAACGTGCACCACGATAGCGACTTATCAAAACTGAAAAAGGACCAGCGTAATCAACTCCAGTTTTTAAAAATGGTTTGGCCTCTTGAACACGATAGGGTGGTAAATTAGACATAAAAGTAGTCTTTGGTTTAGGATTTGCTCTGAAACATTTATTGCAGGATTGAAAACGCTTCCTAACAATGGATCTTCCTGAAACAATCCAATATTCTTGTCTAAGTAGGGACAAGAGAAGTTGCGGGCCAGCATGTAAATATGTAATGTGCTGGTAATCAATCAAAAGATTTACTACATGAGCCTGCTTGGGCAGTAAAATCGGATGTTTTTTATTGAAAGTTAAATTAGCGTTTTCAAGTCGACCTCCTACACGAATGAGACCGTCCGTATGAATAAATGGTGAAAGGGATCTAAGCGACTTGGGAACCTCGCGATTATTTTTTAATGCAAGAAGTACATCTCCGTAGTGTACTTGCTGCACAGTGCGAAAAATTTCTATTTTCGCTTGATTTAAATGGTCAACTTCCATTTGGTGTGAACGCGGAATCTTTTTTATAAAGCGGAGTACATAAACAATTATGCGCAGTAACTTGGACCAAGATGAGATACGCGATGCTAGGGTATACAAAAATGGTAATTCATTATCCATCGTAGTGAGCACGTCAATATTATTCTTGTGTTCATATTCGCGGGAGTCGTTAAACTTATCCTCTTTAAAAGTAAAACGCTTCAAAGGCCACTCGGACACAGGTCTCTGAAGCCAATGAGGACCGTGCATCCACAAAGGATGTTCTAATATTTGGGATGCCAATAATCCTCGCGATAAGCAATCGCTAGGGTTTTCTTTTCCATTTACATGGAATATATGTCGCGGCGGTAGATAGTTTTGTATTTGTGCTATGCGGTTAGCGACGTAAGTTTGAAAGCGGTGCGGTGACGAATGCGCCCAATATAAAGCGACGCTAGAATCGGTAAATGCGTAAATATCAAAAATATTACAACGCGATGACATGATGTCGATAACGTAACGGGTAAGTTTCGTCAAAAGTAAGAGCGCACAAAGTTCTAACCTACAGAGAGTAAGCATTTTGTTAGAAGCGGGAGCGACTTTACTCTTTGCGATAACTAGATTAACCGTATTTGAAGGAGAACCTACAACACAAATATATACGGCTGCGCCGTAACCACGCTTGCTTGCGTCTGAAAATCCTACGACTATTGTTTTAGCGTCGTAAGAAGTTATCCCTAAGAAACGCGGTATATGTAGCTTTGTTAGCAAAGGTAACTCCTTACGAAACAAAACCCACGCGTCAATAATGTGTTGAGGCGGTTCCTCATCCCAGTCTATTTTCTCAAGCCACAGAGACTTCATGATAAGTTTTGCCTTTAATATAACTGGCGCGCAAAACCCGTTAATATCCCATAACCTGGCAATGGTCGATAGTATAACGCGTTTCGTAATAGTTTGCGGTATTTCCTTTACAGAAACAAAAAAACAGTCCTCTTCTGGACACCATTTTAAGCCTAATATTTTTAAATTATCATTGTCGTTAAATTCGACTTGTGAAATTGTATGATTTCGCGGAATAGAGCTTAATAAATCGGGGCTGTTACTTATAAATTTTACTAATTCAAAACCACCCTTGAGAAACATATTTATAAGTTCTATAGAAAGGTCAACGCCCTCTTGAGGTGTACACACAGATGTACCTAAATCATCCATAAATATAAAATTCTTTGCGGTTTCGGAAGCGCGCGGAAAATTATCGCTTTCTATCTGAGCTAGTTCGCGAACAGTGCGCATCGCGAGATACGGACTGCAGCTCAGACCAAAACAGACGCGGTTGAATTCGTAAAGCGAAGGTTTATCTTCCTCGGGAAAGCGGTATAAAATTCTTAAAAATTTATGAAAATCTGGATGTACCAATATTTGCAAAAACATTTGTTTTATATCGGCACTTATAGCGACGCGAAATAAGCGGAAATTAATAATAATAGCGGTTAAATCATTTTGTAAATTTGGTCCGGTGTAAAGACAATCATTTAATGACAGCCCTGTCGAGGTTTTGGAGCTCGCATCTAAAACTATACGTAGTTTTGTGCTTAGTTTATCGTCGCGTAAAAGTCCGTGATGCGGTATAACGTAACCAACATTCGTCTCAACATCGCTCTCAACTCGCGAAAGGTAACCCTTTTCCAAGTACTCGCGGATAACTGTATCATATCGAAGGCGTAATGTATTATTTAAGCTGAATTTACGTTCAAGATATTTATACCGTCTCGTAGCAGACGACAAGGAATCGCCTAAATCGCTCGGACTACGAGAAAAAGGTAATGCGGTTATAAATCGTCCTGTATTATCGCGAGACACGTTTTGCGTGTAAATTAATTCGCACTGTTTATCAGCGGGTGACAAATGTTGTACATGGGGAACATCTTCCACATTTAAAAATTTATTCATTAAATTTTCCATTGAATCCTCCTTACAGACGTAAGAATGATACGCGGTACAGTTGTTGGCCTCAGAGTTCTCGGAAAAGCCCTTTAAATTTTTGGCTGTACCGATTACGATGTATCCAAACTCCGTCTCCAGCGCGTTTGGATTACAAGAACTACCTAATACTTTCTTGCCCGTTAATATTTCAGCAAAGACCTCTGAGCCAATTAACATGTCGATATGACCCGGTAAGAAAAACTTATCATCAGCAAGCGGTAAAGTAAATAAATAATCTAATGAGGAGCGGTCAACAACGGTCTGCGGTAAATTACTTGAAATTTTATTTAGAACTAAAGCTTGAATGTCAAGTTGAAACTTATTAAAACGCGAATATAATGATACATTACACAAACCTTGCACTGATTGTGAGTTATCCCCTATTCCCTTTACATAAATATTTTCAATCGGTTGATTAATATTAATACCAAGCCTTTTACAACACTGTTTTGTTATAAAATGTTTTTGAGAACCCATATCGATGAGTACTCTAATCGGTTGCATAATAGAATTTCGATCTAATACGTTAACAATCGCGGAACCTAATAAAACTATCTTATTATTACTGCTTGCGCTCGCGGACATAGTATTGCTATGCAAGGAAACCGGTTTATCGTCTGAAGGTATGAGCTGTTCGCAGTGACGTTCGTACGCTCGCGATGCGCCGTTCACTGACTGAACAAACCCCCCGACCATATCAGTACGCGGGCTAGTAAAATGCAGTGATGTATGATGTCTCTTGTTACAATTTTTACAAGTAGAATTCGAACGACAATTAGACATAGTGTGACGCGTACTTAAACAGTTAATGCAACCCTTTAAATCCTTAACCGTATTGTATTTATCCTGTGGCGTTTGTTCATCAAAGGCGGGACAAGAAAACAAATGAAAGTGTTCGGTCGATTTACATAGCGAGCATCTACGCGATAAAGTTTGCATATTACTAGTGGACGGTGCGTTGACAATATACGAAGCGGGATCTGTGCGCGGCTTGTAAACAGTGTTAGAATGATTACGGTTAACGCGGGTGGTAATATTCGAACTGTTCGCCGTCCTCTGTAATATTTTTAATTGCTCGCGAAGAAATATAACGAACTCGGAGTATTGCGGATAACATTGTTTTCGTATACTGTTCTCGAATTGTTTAGCGGTTTCGACGTCTAATTTTCGTAATCCGAGATGCACAAATAAAAAATCTAGTAAATCTTCAATTTTAATTTGTTTCAAAGCGGCGATAGATGTGGAATATGTATCGATAAAAGTGTCTAGTTGCGGTGCAGTAGCGTTTTGTAGCGGTTTTAAGTTCAATAATTTTTCTATGTAATTAACGGCTATCGCTCGGTTGTCAGTATATTTATCGACTAATGCGTTGTAAATAAGTGAGTAGTTATCCGCCGTGGGATTAATACCTAGCCAGATACTTTCTGATTTACCCTTTAATTTAGCAATTAAATAACGAATGCGCAAAGAATCTGTCAACTCGTTGTTGAAATGAATCATCGAGTTGAATGACTCAATAAACATAGGGAATTTTTCGTATTCGCCGTAAAACTCGGGAACGGATAACTTTTCTAAGCGAATAGAACTTGCGGGAATGTTATGATTATCATTATTTTTTAACAGTGAATGATTCGATAGTGAGGAACAATATTTCTGCGCGGCATCTTTAATTTCACAATAAAAATCATCGAAAGCCCAAATCGCTTCGAAGTTTGCTGCGTATCTAGGATTCGTTAATAAATTTATTTTATTAATTTGTTCCACTAAGCGGTTAAATTCCGAGCGAACGTTTTCTAAATTTGAAATCTTTTTTAAAAACAAAGTATACGTGGGATCCTCTATGTTTTTTGGAATTAAAGAGTGAATGTTTTTAATTCTTAGAAAATACGATTGCTTTTTAGCCTCTAATATAACTAAATCGCATTCACTTGTATCTGTACATTCTGAAAAATCACCTTTCTTTGAAGCCATCTTGATAACTTTGTGCTGTTGTTTGCAGTTGAAAATGAAAAATTTTAATTGCGTAACGGATAATGATCAAGTGAAAATTAATATTTAAGCGCGGTGTATGCAATAGTATGATGTTTAAACACAGATTAATGGATATTTTAATAATGATTGAATGGCCAATGGGATAAATAACTTTAAATTGCGGTTCTATGATACTGCTTATGGAAAGTAAGAAATTTTTAACAGCGGAATGAAAATATCAATTTTAAAACGGGTAATAGAACACAGAAATCGCATCCAGGCTCGAAGTAGACCAAAATGGTGGTAAAACCAGCGGGGCGGTTCTGCGATCCTATGTTCTCCCCTGCGGAGTTGCGGATCAGGCGTATAGTGCAAAAAACAAGTCAAGCACTTACCTTAGCGGTTGTGGACTGTATAGCGGGTTAATATTAGCCTGCTCCAGATCACTCGGAATCCGAAGAAGGCGCGGCGCGGATGACCGTTGCGGTACAAAAGAAAAAGCGGTGCGGGCAAGCGGTGCGTCACTTGCGAACGACTGTCAGAGCGCGATTCGACTCCTCGGCGGTGTAAGTCGTAATGGCGGATGCGGCTCAGCGACAAACCGCAATGGCTGCTGCAGCACGACCGTCTGATTGGCCGCGCGACGTAACCGCTGCCACTCACCACTAGGTTCGTGGCAGTGACATTGTCCAATGCAAATTACGCCCAACCAGAATGTGATCCAAAATCCAACATAATTTTGAATTTTGTTATCCGTTCAGTAATATAAGCTACGGCGCGTAGTTCACATTTTATTATCTTCAAAAAATTATATACTTAATTATTACCGTAATTCCTAGTGCTTACTTGAATGTCCGTAGAGAAAGGACTCGTAGATATTAAAATTAAATAATACAAACAGTTTGTATTGGCTACTGGAATTGGCAACTCTTAACTTCTATAACTTCTATATACATATATACATATATATGATTAAATTAATTGCAGGTTCTAGGAATATATAAAGGTCGCAAAGTAAGCACAAAGAAATGCATTCTTTCTATTCACAATAGTCCCATGGCCAGTATTGTGATCTACTGGAGGAAGCTTAACTCCATTCTCACGAAAATTTTGTACCCTCTTACCGAGAAAGCATTTAATTACAGTGTAGACGACAGGTATGTTTTGTAATTATATGTTTTTTACATCCTTTTTATTGATACCTTGTATGTTTTATAGTAATTTTATAACCTAATAGATTTCAAACTAATTAATAGATAATTGAGCCTGCAACTTTAACCATAGCTTAAAACTTAATAACAAAGTTCAAATACGCAAGAACGTATAAAATCGTTAGGGAATGAGGGAATCAAATATTTTTGTTGATTATAGATTGCTTGCTTATTAGAAAAGCTACTTTTTATTCCGTTTTCATACTTGGTTAAAATAACGCGATAGGTAAATTAAAAAGAAGAAAATTAGAATAATAAAAAAACAATAATCTTATGCACTTGTTAGTCACTTAATTTCAAGAGCAAAAAAACAATAGAATTGTATGTCTTTAAAATGAAAAGTTTTAAGTATCATCATCATCGTCCTTCCCTTATCTCTAAGTGGGTTCGGCACAACCTGTTACAACCATGTTGTCACATGATTCGGCTACGTATTTTAAGACTGGCCGCCTGCCTTCAACTTACCTTAGTCATATTATACGACCCGTCGGTAAGAAAGAGGATGGTCTATTTTACTCAACCGGATACCACACGGTTGGTCAACTTACCTTGGTCGCCTTTTACGACACCTCGGTAAGAAATGAGGGTGGTCTATTCTACTCAAGCGGATACTACACGACGGGAAAAGTTTTAAGTATAAATTACGTAATTAAAAAAAAATGTATTGACTCAAAAAGGAAACAAATATTGTGAAAATTCGAAATATCAAATGTGAATTTTGTGAAATTATCTGTTAATCCATATAAAGTCGTATCTCGAAATACGAGTGTTCTGAAGTACGAGTGTTGATTCACGAGCTTCAGAGCGAACTATATTTTGCTTTAAGATGCGACCACGATTTGAGATACGAGAAATCGCATATACAACGCTGCTTACAAGCCCGTTGTAGTGCTTTCTCCTATCTCAGACCAGGCCTCATCTGTATGCTTGTTTCCTCGCTTTCGAGATTCTTTGCTTTGAGATACGAGCAGTTTAATATACCTACGAGGAAGTTTACGGAACGAATTAGACTCATATGTCGAGGTGTGACTGTTATTCATGAAATAAATAAATATATGGGACATTATACACACGGTCGTTAGTCCCCAAAGTAACTAACTTAATACTTGTGTTATGGGTGACGGACAACTGGTAGATATACAACATATATAAGTTTAAGTACATACTTAAATACAAATACACACCCAGGCTCGATGAACCAACAATTTTTATATAATTTATAGAATTAGGCGTTACTTTGCGGAGATCCATAATACAAAAGTAATAATAAAATTATTTTGCTATAAGCCGCGATACAGTAAATAGAAAATATATATAGTGTTTAATGTATAGTGGACTATCAGTATTTTCATACCCGATACGTGTAGGATTCGTAAAAACACATGCACAAACCTCCACCACTTCCACCACAATACACAAGCACTACACAGGTTCACTGTCACAAACTCAACAATCGTTTCGCCCCGCAACCGAAACATCATCAGGAGATAGACTCCACGACAAAATCGCAAAGTATTTTGCGATTTTGTCGTGGAGTGTGGTGGAAGTGGTGGAAGTTTGTGCATGTGTTTTTACGAATCCTGCACATATCGGGTATGAAAATACTGATAGTCCACTATACATTAAACACTATATATATTTTCTATTTACTGTATCGCGGATTATAGCAAAATAATTTTATTATTACTTTTGTAACCAACAATTTGTTTATAGAAAATGTTATTCAACGCTTTAGAAATACTTTAAACTATGGGAGCTGCTATAACTAAAGAATTTGGTTTCAGAATAAGCCCTTCCTACAATATGCACACTTGCACCGGCCGAATTACTATGCACGAGCCTAACATACAAAACGTTCCACGCACGTTTACCATTCCACTCAAATATCTCACCGAGACAGACGACTTTGAATCTTGTGATGATGTTATAGAGTTCAATTGCAGAAATATTTTCAAAGCATCACCGGGATATGTTTTCGTGTCGGCTGATTATTGCCAGCTAGAAATGAGGATCTTGACTCACTATTGTGAGGATGCAATTTTGACTGGGATTATGCGCTCGAACGTTGATGTTTTTAAGTCCATTGCAGCGTCGTGGGGTTGTGTTCGAGAAGAGCAGGTAAATTAGGTTAATAGTATAGTATTATTGCCGTGTGGTCGATGCTGCCGGGTGCTGAGTAGAATAGACCACCCTCATTTCTGACCGAGGTGTCGTAAGAGGCGACTAAGGTAAGTGCCGTGTGGTACCCAGCGGAGTAGAATAGACCACCCTCATTTCTGACCGAGGTGTCGTAAGAGGCGACTAAGGTAAGTTGACGTTAGGAAGGCGGCCGGTCATAAAATACCTAGCCGAATTATGTAACAACATGCTTAAAACATGTTGTGCCGACCCCACTTAGAGTGGGATAAGGGCAAGAGAATGATGAGTATAGTATAGTATTTGGGTAAGTGCGCCACGACAGTAAATCTAAATAGTAGGTTTGAGTACAGATAGATCACTTGCCTGGCTTTCTCTTTATTGTAATATGGCACTTAAGGCTGGTACTCTAGTATAGTAACTTTATGCCGTTTACGGGTTAATCCCAAATGTCAAACATCTAAACTTTCGCGTGTTAAAATTATACAAAGATATTTTTTTCTCATGACAGTATAACGATTAAAATTTAATACATATGGATGATATATTGTTAACTTAAGGGGCATATTATGGATATTAGTTTTATTTGGCAATATTGCGATTGAATAGTTACTGTCCAACAGTAATTCGTAAGAAATAAAAATATATTACCTCGTATATAAGCAAAAAAAATGTGCCAAACATCTAGAACATGATCGCAAACAAAGGTTTGCGGGTTCAATGAATTGCATAGAAAATATTTACAATCCATAACGCGCTATAACGGTGAAACAGCCTTGATGAACCCGTGATCTAAGCTCCAATATTTCTCTAGGGATTAAGCTTTTGCAAAGTAATGAGGCAGCAAGAGGCCGTTTTTCCCTTGGTGTATACCGGAATACAATTCCGTATACACTAAGTACGTACAACAAATTTAAAATTTTAACCACCATTTCAAAAATATTGAAAGTATAATTCTACTTGTTTGGATTTAGGGCATTTAATATAAGCGTAATTACAAAACACTTCCTCTCTTATGGTAGCATATAATCTTCAATACTTTATTCACGTTTTATGTAGATAAATTATTAGTTTAAACAAGGAATAAATACATTATTGCTATTAAGTGCGCCATTATATGCATTATTTTTTAGATAGTATAGTATAAGCATCTAGTAGGTAGGTGCTACTACACTATAAAATTTGCATATTACGTCTTATAAATAGTTGTATAGGGTTGCTGATGATGATGTAAAGTAGCGGTCTGTTACAATCCCACTACTGGAAATAGGCCTCCTCTCTCCGTTTCTGGAGAGAAGGGTTGGAGCTAAGACCTACCACGCTGCTCTAATGCGGATTGGTAGGTTACACATACCTCCAGAATTCTTTAGAGATATGCAGGTTTCCTCACGATGTTTTCCTTCACCGAAAAGCGTGTGATAAATAGTAATTACCAATTAGACACATGAGTTTTAATAGAAGAACTCATTGGTGCCTGCCCGGGTTTGAACTCGTGTTCCCCTCGAAAGAGTCGCACGGTCTCGCCGCTGGGCTGTCACAGCTCTACTAATGATGATGATGATGATGAAATAATTTTATGTGTCATTTGAAATCTAGGTTGACGACGATCTACGTCAAAAAGCAAAACAACTTTGTTACGGCATACTCTACGGAATGGGAAACAGAACTCTAGCTCAACAAATAGACGTGAGTGAGCTAGAAGCGGCTACGTTCGTGGATACTTTTTACAAAACTTATCCAGGTATCAAGGTGTTCACCCAGAGTGTGGTCGACGACTGCAGGAAGAATGGATATGTGGAGACACTAATGAAACGGCGTAGATACTTATCCGATATTAATTCCAACATCGTGTCCAAACGTAGTGAGTGTTATTTTAATGTGACTAAGTATACGTAAAACTTTATATAATCCTTCTCAATTATTGATCCAGGTTACATTGAAGTTTAACATGATTACTTACTTAGGATAGTGATTTTTGTCAAACTTATCACTTGATATGATACCTCATTAGGATAGGCGTTTACTCAGAAAGTAAGACTTCCCAATTCACTCGGAAAGTATAACCCAGTTAATTAAACTCCTTATCTCTTATAATAAAATAAATAAAATGAAAAATAAATCCATATCTCTTATGTCGTGTGGTGTCCGGCTGAGTAGAATAGACCACCCATTTCTTACCGAGGTGTCGTAAAAGGGGACTAAGGTAAGTTGACGTCAGGCAGGCGGGCGGTCGTAAAACACCAAGTCATATTACAACATGGTTAAAACATGTTGTGCCGACCCCATTTAGAGTGGGATAAGGACAAGAGAATCATTATGATGATCTCTTATAATAAAAAAGCCCAGTGACTTAATATCAGGCTATTAAGGGAATTAATTGAATTTTTTCTGGTCTTCTTTAGCTTTCTTTCATCTAATATATAAAATTTTCGTGTCGCAATTTTAGTTACTATACTCCTCCAAAAAGGCTTGACCGATTTTTATGAAATTTAATATGCATATTCAGTAGGCCTGAGGATCGGCTACTATCTTTTTTATATTCCCCTAAGTGAGGGTTGTCTTAACCCTAACATTTTTTGTTTATTGTTTGGTCAAAATTGTTAAAATTAAAAATCTATACTAATAGATAAAGGTTAAGAGTTTGTTTGTTTGTTTGATTGATATTTTGAACGCGCTAATCTCAGGAACTAAAACATTGAGTGTAAGATAGTCCATTTTTCGAGGAAGGCTATAGAGTATATAACATCAAGCTAACATGAATAAGAGAGGAGCAGCAATAAAAAATATTGCGGAAACGGCAAAATTTAAAGCTTTCCTTGCGTGCGCTAAGTAAACGGTGAAAGTGATTCAAAAATTATATATTACACAATTGTTCCCCTCTAAAAGTTCTAAATAAAAATTCGCGACAGCATATGTCTAGTCTTTTAAGATTACCTCGTTTTAACCATAATTAATATAAATATTACGGTTTACTCAAATAATAAGAGTGCACTTCACGCGAAGTTGCGTTTAATTTTTTTTTGAACTGACTATGCTGTTAGCCCTAATGGCTTTTACAGCGTCACCGGGCGGGACGGGCGAGCGCAGAAGCATCGTCGAGGTTGCGAAATGCAGAGAGGAGAGCGCAGAAGCTCTACTTAAGTCGGGGAACGTCGTCCTAAGGGTGCCTCCTGTGAGGCCGGACCACGGCGTTTAAAAGCTAGCTTATTTATATGGCAAATAACGTTTGCCCAGTCAACTTGTATAATAAGTCTTTTTAAGTATAAGTAAGTAATTTTAATACCACGATGTTTATTTATGATGAAAGGTTCAGCCGAAAGACAAGCAGTCAATACTACGATCCAGGGCTCGGCGGCCGACATAGCAAAGGCTGCAATGTGTGCAATAGACACTAACACTAACAATGAGACTGATAAACCCCGCCTAATTCTACAAATGCACGATGAACTAGTATATGAAGTTGCTGAATCAATGAAATCAAAATTTATACTCACTATTAAGAAATTAATGGAGGATACTGTGAAACTAAATGTACCGCTTCCAGTTAAAGTTAAAACCGGATGCGCGTGGGGCTTGATGAAGGAAGCTGGAATTTAATTTAATTTGATCATGAAATATTTTTGTCAATGAATTGTTTTCGCTGTGATATTTTATGCAACATTTAATAAACTTTATACAAATTAATATAAACAGTTTTTTTTTAAACACCCTACCTTACCTTGCCTCACCTAGCTTATTCTGTGTTTCTTTCTCCTTATTAAACGCGTGTTATTTTACACTAGCTTTCAAACGCCACTTCGTTCGCGTGGAGCTTTGCGTGTGTCTTATTATTTTATTAATTATGGTTAACCGTTAAAGCTAGACATATGTTGTCGCGGACTTTTATTTACAACTTAGAGGGGAACAATTTTGTAATACATGACTTGTAATTACTTTCACCGTTTACTGAGCGCACACATGGAAAGTCTTTAAATTTTGCCGTTGTCGAAATATTTTTCATTGCTACTCCTCTCCTATTCCTCTTGGTATAATGTTAGTCTATAGCCTTCATCGGTTAATGGGCTATCTTACACTCAAAGAATTTTTCAAATCGGTTCAGTAGTTCCTGAGATTAGCGCGTTCAAACAAACAAACAAACTCTTCAGCTTTATATATTAGTATAGATTTTGCGAACTATAGTGTACGGAAACATTATTACAGAATTTTTATTATATTATACAGTATTACCTGTGATTCTTTACATTAAGTTATATTCAGAAAATAATAAGAGATTTTGTTTGGAATCCTATACATTTTAATGTACTTGAATCCTTGGAATAACAAAGCTAGTGTTTGCTAAATAAGGTTCGCACCTTGACCTGCTGCAATCTGTCTACGTCTAGTCGAGAAATAAATGGAGGTTACGTACTGAAGCGTATCAGTTAATTTATTCTAGATATACGCAGCTATAGAAAATTTACCTTGAAAAACAATTTTAAGTGAAAGCGATTCTAAGAGAATATATAGTGGTTTCTACTTTGTCTAAATGTCAAATATAAACATATTTAGACTCAAATATTAGAAAAATAAATTGAGTAGCTAATATCCTTAATACTATCAAATATCTCGAATATTTTCAAAACTGTCTTGGCTTAGATCTTGGCGCCATCTCCAATCCTATCGAAGAATTTTCCCACTTTTCCAGTTAGCGCTAAGCAAGTACAGAGGCCGTGATGCGCGGTTTTCAGCGCGCAATCAATATCTGCGCCGTACAGCCCTTGGAAAGGCCAGGCAGCTTGTCACCCTCTGTCACGCCAACCGAGCGACCGATACTACCCATTCCTCAATATATAATCTTGCTTTTAAAATGAAATACTCAATAAAATGAAAATTCGTGGCGTTTCGTGACTGACGTGGTGTACGCGCGCGGTTTATCGTTCTAGTGATATAGAAAGGTTTCAGTGTTTTAAAAGAATGCATCTACATTTTGAAAGAAACGTAAACGCAAAGTGCGACTGCACGATACTATCGTTATCGTGGATGGGTAAAGTTCCTGACGAATTGCCGGAGGTAAGGATATCATCATATTTGTATGTGCAAAACGTCAAATAACCTAGCAAAAATAAAAAAATGTTACTTTTATAGTCAGCTAAACGGTGTTAAATAAAAAAAATCCAATTAGGACACTTAATTCAACTAAATAAACTAGTATGTATTTAATCGTAATCTATTTAAGCCTACACTGTAAACAAAGGTAAGGGAAATATGAAATATTATAATAATCAGCTATTGCATTTTAATATAGTCGGATGTAACTGTACCCGAATTTATAAGCCAAATTTATTAACCAATAATTTGTAATTAAAAAATAACAATTGTCACTTCAAGTGAATGAAGTTGGTAGAACCGAAATCTGAGTATAATAAGGCTATAAATTTACAATTCGATAACCAGTAAGGCCTTGAAAGTGTTCCAAGTAAAATTAGGTAACTCGCACATTTAATTCTCATTATTAGCACCAGATAGAGAAATAATTAGCAATGTATTCAAAAGACTTTTAGAAGAATAAGAACTTATTGAAACTTATAACGAATGTTTATAATTTAATCGGAGGATGGAGTCGCTCGCGTCCGCAGGAACTACCTTCCAGCACCCTGCACGTGTCCTCTGGGTGGTGCTAAACGAGTTGACAACGCCGAGCATCGGGCGGCGGATATGATATCCCGAACCCTGACCTGATCAGGAGAGGCTATGGGGGCCTGGAGGAGTTAAATAACCTCCAAACAACTCAGCGCAGAAGGCAAGGGGAAACCACTGCGACTATTTCTCCCAAGAGAATGTCCCCGATCTCAATGATAAGCTCAGATAAGTATATTACGAGGTCGGACGATCCGATTGACAACCGGCGCTCGATGATACCCGGGTCGTCGAGTGGGAAATTGGCTACCGAAGGCTCCGCCAGAGTAAGTCATCAGGCTCAGGCGGCGGCAAATACTACTGATGGCCAATATGGTAAACTCCGTAATCGCATACTTCATCGCATTGGCACTTGGAACGTCAGAGGCCTAGTCCAACCAGGAAAGCTAGAAATTGTAGAGAAAGAAATGGATGCACAAAAAGTCTCTATACTTGGACTATCAGAAACCCATCTCAAGGGGTCGGGTCACTATGTCACTCAAGCCGGCAATACTCTATACTTTGCAGGTCATGAAAGAGAAAGCAAAAATGGTGTAGCAATACTGGTCCCATATAAACTAAACAACTGTGTCATGGGTTATAACGCTATCAACGACCGAATTATGACCATCAAAATAAAATGTAACCCCCTCCCTATGAACATAGTCCAGGTATATGCACCAACAGCAGCATCATCTGAAGAGGACATAGATAATTTCTATGGAACACTCGATGAGACGATCAAGGCATTACCACGTCGAGAAATCCTTTTTGTGCAAGGGGATTGGAATTCTAAAATAGGTGACACCAAGGCAGATGACCACATTCGCCAAACTGTAGGCGCATATGGGCTCGGATCTAGGAATGAGCGAGGAGAACGTTTTCTGGAGTTCTGTATTAGTAACAACCTTGCAATTACCAACTCGTTCTTCCAACACCACAAACGTCGCTTATACACCTGGAAATCACCCGGAGATAGGTATCGTAACCAAATTGATTACATCACGGTTGACCATCGATGGAGATCAAGTATAATGAATGCTAAAACGCTTCCGGGCGCTGACTGTGGCAGTGATCATCAATTACTTGTCGCGGAAGTACGCCTTCGTTTGCGAGCGGCGAAAAGAAACGTGAGAAAAGCAGTAAGACTCGCGAAGGCTGAAACGGAAGTTTTTAAAGAGACAAGTGAGGTTGTTTTCGGGAGCTGCAATGAGTCAGCGACAGGTAACGTAGAGCAACAATGGTTATTTTTTAAGACCCACATAATGAAAACTTTGGACGACATAACTCGAAAGCGTACACCGCCAAGCTACAAGAAAAGCTGGATAAGTAAAGAAACTTGGGACGTCATTGAGGTTAGAAAAGCTCTGAAGACACGTGATGCGGCCACAAACAAGGAAGAATACAGGGATCTGAGCAAACGCATACAAAGACTTTGTAGGCGTGATAAAAACCGCTACCTTTCGAACATATGTTCAGAAATAGAAAGACACGCCGAAAAATATCAAACGGCTGATCTCTTCAAAAAAGTGAGATTAATAACAAGGCAATTTAAAACTCACTCGTGGTCGATAGAAGACAGAGATGGAAAGACTATCAATGAAGTTGCAAAAGTAGCTGAACGGTGGAAAGAATACTGCAGCGAGCTTTATAGTCGAGAGATATCCATGGGTGGTCAGGATGAAGACTGGGATGTGACCGTTAACACGGAAGAACTCGAGCCAAAAATCCTGCTTAGTGAAGTTGTAGCAGCTATACAGAGACTTCAGCGACATAAAGCACCTGGCGTAGACAAGATCACAGCTGAAACTCTCAAAGCCTTAGGAGATAAAGGAACATCGAAGCTAATGGAACTATGCAACACAATCTGGAGAGACTGTCAATGGCCTGCCGACTGGACCCACTCAGTGATTCTGCCTCTACACAAGAAAGGTGCTACTAAGAAGTGTGAAAACTACAGAACTATTGCCCTAATTTCGCACACTAGTAAGGTTCTACTCCATATTATCAACAGTAGGCTACGGTACTACCTGGACTGGCAAATCCCACAAGAACAGGCTGGATTTGTCAAAGGGAAAGGCACGAGAGAACAAATATTCAATGTTCGATCACTAGTGGAGAAGTGCTATGAATTTAACATCCCAGCGGTATTGTGTTTCATAGACTACCAGAAAGCTTTCGACTGTGTGAGCTGGGATCACCTATGGAACGTGTTAAAAGAGATGGGGGTGCCCGTGCATCTGATACGCCTCATACGATCCCTATATTTATCCAGTCGTGGGTCACTAGAAATGGGTGCGGCACGGTCATCGGACTTTAGATTTGGGAAAGGCGTACGACAGGGCTGCATCATCTCACCTATCCTCTTTAACATCTACGGCGAATACATAATGCGCAAAGCCCTTAAAGGATGGGATGGCGGTGTAGCAGTGGCTGGCAGGCGAATTTCTAATCTGCGATATGCTGATGACACCACATTGATAGCAGCCTCTTATACTGAAATGGCAGATATTCTGAAACGTTTGGAGGTGGTCAGTCTGGAACTGGGGCTCAAGATCAACCAGGCCAAAACAAAGCTCATGGTAATAGATAGAACCGGCATCCTGCAAGCAGGAACCTCCCTAAGCCAGTACGAAACCGTTGACAATTTTGTCTACCTTGGCTCTACCATTACCAGTAAGGGAGGCTCTGAAACAGAAATCAGACGCAGGATTGGCATGGCAAAATCGGCCCTGAGCCAACTTCGTAAAATATGGAAAGATCGCAATGTGCTAAAAAAAACAAAGATTCATATTGTAAAAACCTTAGTCTTCCCGATCTTTTTATATGGCGTTGAGTCCTGGACCCTAAAAGCAGCAGATAGAAAACGAATCGATGCGTTCGAAATGTTCTGCTGGCGGCGCATGTTGCGTATCCCCTGGACAGCCTTTAGAACAAACGTCTCCATTCTCAGTGAGCTGAAGGTGAAGCAGAGACTCTCAAGCATATGTCTCCAGAGGATACTTCAGTATTTTGGACATATAGCTAGAAAACCTGGCGATAACCTCGAGAAACTCATGGTCACTGGGAAGGTAGACGGAAAGAGATCCAGGGGTCGGAGCCCGAAAAGATGGACGGATCAGGTGTCTGAACATCTGGACATCGGACTGAGTGAGGCCATACATAGCGCTGCCGACCGGGAAAATTGGCGGCACTTAATCCACAGCAGAAGGGATCGGGACCATCACGATGCTCAGTAGTGAGCACACGACTCAAGGAGGAGGAGGATAATTTAATCATCATTACGGTTTCAGTGGTCAGTGTGTAACATTAGAATAATTAGGCCTTCCTATAATGCTAAGCTGAAAAATTTCATATGATTAAAAAAACTGACATTTGAAAAAACAGAATAAAGTATATTTACTCTCGGATTTATATTAATTCTTAAATACATTCTTAATAGGTAGACTCTATTTTGAATTGTACTTAACGTTAAACGTAGTCATTTTGATATTACGCATATGTACCAATAAAAAAAGCAAATAACGTCCCATCCAAAGAGTTTTATATTTTTTGACATAAATTCATACATATATACATGTTTATAACAAACAAAAGTATAAAAGTGCCTATAAAAAGATAAAAGGTTGTTGTTTTACAATTTTCGTACAAAAACTTTGAATGGATTCATTAATTATTTTCTCTATGTAGATCGTTATACTTTCGGGAAACATTCAAAAAGCGCTCAAAAGATTCATCAAAATGCGTAGGGATGTGTAGTGTCCGAGTACATGACACGATTCTGTAGTTTCTATGTGCATCAAATACATATGAGTTGTAAAGGAGCCTTAATTTCTAAGTACAAGAGATTGCGTCTTAAAGGGAATCTCGAAGACGAGGTTCCAGTTTTCTGACGTCGGTCGGTCGTGGCTTCTCGCCACCCTTCCGACGCCGCAATGAATAATCTAAGTCATACCATAAACCCTCCATTACGCGTCGCCGTAAGCCGTGGTCCGGCCTCACAGGAGGCACCCTTAGGACGACGTTCCCCGACTTAAGTAGAGCTTCTGCGCTCTACTCTCTGCATTTTGCAACCTCGACGATGCTTTTGCGCTCGGCCGTCCCGGCCGGTGACGCTGTTAAAGCCATTAGGGCTAACAGCATACAGTCAGTTCTAAAAAAAAAGAGAATCTCCGTTTGAAAATAAAGATAGCTGGTAAAAAACTTCGGTAAGTTATCATTTGCCATAGCCTGTGTCAATAATAAATGAAATCCACGTAAATCCACAAATTTTTTTTACACCACAAATACAGAAAATATCACTTGTATAGTCATAACACTGATTATATAGAACATTGTGCTAAAATGAAAAATTCTTTAAAATGACGTTCTAAACGACATATTTATGAATAAATTAATTGATACAATTACTTATACTATTCAAATAAATATTTATTAGAGAGAGGGGGATCCATGTATTCCGAAATATTTGTTAAATACCTTAAATAAATAAATAACTGTTTCACACAATTTCGTATACACGTACTACACTAGAATTACATAAATATGACTGTTAAATAATCTTTTTTAAATTCAATAAGGTCCTATATTTCATTATTAAGTATAATTCAGTTCGTTGCATTTTTACAAAATTTGATTCACAATTTAGTTACGGTAAATGAGCTCCTTCAGTATCTACTTTATGTTCTCATTTAAGTCAATGCTTAAAATATTTTGAAAGGTTTCTAAGCGGCGAGTAAAGCCGTATTTAGTTGCGTCAGCTTTTACTAGTACTTACAGTACTTCTATGAAAGACATTTTTGAGTTTAAAATTGCTTTGAGTTGGGTGAACCCATATTCTTCTCTATAGATATTTCGTCATTGTATTAATGATGTTTTTATCATATTTTAATAAGATATTCTCAAAAAAAAAAATTATTCAATTAAATTAAGTACAAGTAACCTATTTCAATTCCTTGCCGGGCATGCACCTCTCTCCATTTCTGGAGAGCAGGATTGGAGCTTAGACGTACCACGCTACTCCAATGCGGATTGGTAGGTTACATATATCCCCCATAATTCTCTAGTGATATGCAGGGTTCCTCACTATGTTTTCCTTTAATTATTAATTAGTTGCATTGCAATTATTAATTAGACGCATAAGTTTTTGATAGAAAAACTCATTGGTGCCTGCTCGTGGTTTGAATTTGTGACTCCCTTGAAAGAGTAAAAGGGTCTCACCGTTGACCTATCATAGCTCAGCATCAATTGAATTAGTTACCTATATATTATTTTAATTATTGTATACAAACAATTGACGACATTTTTTGAGCGAAATTATATTTTATACTTTAGTGATTACTTGTAACGAGAGGTGGTCGGTATACGATTCGAAACAATATAAATATGTACTCCTATGTAATGACGTTAAAAAGGTTCGAATGTCCATTTAGGATTTTCATTTGGAAAGCTTTTCAACTTCTATTTGCTTTTCATTAATTCGTTTTTATCTATTATTACGTAATTTTCAGAGTTTTATTATAATTAGGTATATAATAGGTATATTAATTTGGAATCTATGGAAGTTTTCAACATTTATATACCTGATTCATATAACTATGCAATTGTTGCTCCCAAAAAAAAAGGTAGATTGGTGAGATGACGAAGTATGTGGGTTAGATGTTCGAGTGTCGTTCGTTTCAATTGAAAAAAAAGAGTATATAATTTCATATACTTTTATAATAAATTGCACTACTCATATTCTATTATAAAAAATAAGACAGCTAACTCTAATAATTAGCAGAGACGCAGGCTAATTTAAAAATGCAAACAATATCCCTGTTATCTGATATTATGGACTAAAAAACCGTTTGATCGTTATGAATTAATAGAAATAACAGGTTATTAAAAAGTTTTCCGATTTATTCATGCGCAATCAAAATTTGAAAATGTTACTTATCTTATGACGCAGTCGTGTAAACAACTTGAATGAGTTAAATTCTTTTTGATGTAAATTACGAATAAGCAACTCCATTTCCCGGCGACGCGACGGCAAAATTGAGTTCGGTGGATTCCTGTTCAGTAATAGGTGTCCAGTTTGCAAAGGCGTCGTAATATTGGTAATTGCCAATCTCTCTTCCATTTCCGGTGCACCGTATAGTATATACATCACGAATTACGGAATTAATTTGTTACAGACAAATTTCAAGCAATCCTTCGGAGCTATATGGGTACTTAGTATAGAAAATTGACATTTTAAAAAATGTATGTAACAATAAATAATGTTTAAGAAGACTCTGTGTCCACCCAAATTTAACAATGTACTAAAATTTCTAACCTTAAAGAAGGCAATTACTTTTGTTTTTTAAAACTTACTTTGTATAGCCATAATCTATATCCAATTATCATAAATTAGTGAAACCTATCTTATCTTTTTTTAACCTGACTTACGCCCTATAATGAATCCTAAATCGTTAAATAAAATAGTATGATAATAAATAAAAATCATCAATCTCCTGCCCTTCTACACTCTAAGTGGGGTCGACGCAACATATTTTAAAGATGTTATTATATGTTTTGTCTAGGAATGTTACGATCGTCGCTTGCCTGATGTCAACAGAACTTAATTTGAAATTGAAGATAAAAGAACACTTTAGAAATCTATTCAAATAAAGTTAAAATTGAGTTTGTTTGATCTATATTCCCATAATTAAAAAACTTTGGTACATGTTGAATTGGTTTCGAAGTAAATTATAAAGTATATAAGGGACATGTCTCAATCACAGTTCTGATTGAATTGAGTGCCTCAATTCCCATATGACTCGCCCCTAAAACCCTTTGTACGAAAATAACGAAATAGAGTTTGAGAATGCTGATTAAAGAACGGTAAGAGCGCGTTAGCCTTTCCTACAAAGGTTTATGCCACGGGCAAGCACCTATAAGTTCTTTATAAAAATCTATATTTCAACCTTTTATGTACTTAATTGATATTTATAATTCATCATTCGTTCTGCAGTGAAGGAAAACACTATGATGATTATTATTTTTAATCTAAAGTAATAAGTGAGTCAATTTACCAATGTAAAAGTGGTAGACTACATAAATGGAATCTCAAACGGAGGCATGGCCATTAAAACGAAAAAATTATTTATGAATATAATTTTATCATAATACAACATAATATTATTTTATTACATTTGAATGTGTATGATAATTTTTGGAAACGAAAGAATTCCTTATATTATAGCTGTGTAGTGTGCAGAAATCCATGGTCCAAACCAAAAAAAGTTAAGCTTATTTAATTTCTTGTTATTACGTGTATATAAATATGATATATCTTCACTGCCGTAAAATAACTCCTCACTAAAAAACCTTTATTACTGTCAGTATAAATACAGTATAACTCACTAATTGTAGTGAAAAAATCATAGGTAATTAATAAAATAAAGCATTTCATAGAGCAAATAAATTGTATGTAATATATTAAATTAACATGTACATGTGTAATTAAATAGTTTTGAAATAATCCTTAATTGAGGTCTGTTTTTGCAACTTGCAGTCCTTGCTTAGAAACCTTTTCGAATTAGAATTTTGCGAATAACATCTTTAGCAGATATGCTGTTTTCTTCTACCTATATTGTGCAGGTTTTGAAACAAATCAATGCATCATCTGGTTTAACTCTTACAGTTGTGGTAGTAGTTGGTGGCTCCAAGGCGTCGGATTATTGGACGTGTCGTGTCGATCTATCGAAGTGCCGGATTAGTGAGATACTGTATATGGGACTACTATAATTGAACCGTTTGCATTTTATAATTATATGGATTGTTCACAGGAGGAGGGATGGAAGCTGAATCGCAATAACTATTACCAAGAGGGATGGTTGGCTACTGGCAATGTGCGAGGTGTTGTGGGCGTCACGTTCACGTCTTCACACGCGCGACGCCCACACGAGCTTCCACTACGAACAAATTACAACTTACGTGGACATCGCTCTGATGTGAGCAAACCAATGACATAAATATCGTACATCATTCAGCTTATTGTTTAAATAGCTTCTCAAATTTCTTACCTCGCACGCACGATCTACAAGTTTAACTTCTACCTTAGTACGTCGTAGTGACAAAACAAAACTGATGCACTGTACGAGTTAATAACTGTGTCGGAAAACTGTAAAGTAAACTGTACATCTTGATGACCACGTGAACTAGCCATTGCTGTAAAGTTAATTATTAAAAAATTAATGAATGTTTTGGGTGTCCTATTGATGATCTATCTCTAAGAAACCTGTTCAAAACTTACGACTAGATAAGAACCTTCAGCCACTCAACAAGCGTTAACCAAGTCGAAGTAAATAATATTTCTAACATTGCTGAATATGCCGCAAAGCTGAAATGTAAAGAACGGACATTTCTTAGAACCTACTTACATTGACTCTACCAAGTAATTGAAATGGGGATGACGCAATAAAGACGTAGCATTGGTAAACTGAAAGGCGCGGCATTGAGTAAGAAATAACTTTTACTCGTAACGTATCGTAGCGAGGCGCTAGACGTCGCAGCAGCATAAACTCTTGAAGGAGATTACTCAGTTGTAGGTAAAGAACATTTGAAAGTATGTATCCTCCTGCCCTTATCGCAGTCTTAAGTGGGGTCGGCAAACATGTTACAAACGTGTTGTCACATGATTTGGCTACGTTTTTTACGACCGGCCGCCTGCCTGACGTCAACTTACCTTAGTCGCCTTTTACGACATCTCGGTAAGAAATGAGGCTCTATTCAGCCGGATATCACACGGCGGTAAAGAACGTTTGAAAAGATAGAATAATAAATGTATAATGTTAAAATTAAAAAAAAAGAAACATAAGGGCTATTATTTTTTGTTGTCTTCTTATTAAAAGAACTAACTAGTAGAGTTTTATAGCAACAAATAAAATATTTTCTCTGCGCTTTGTTACTTTGTTGATTCACTTCGCGTTAACCGCCTAAGAGCCCCAATGTTGCTTCAAACTTAAACAAAGCCTCAGTGTAGAAGCTTTTCTTTGTAGTCAGCTAAAATTATCTTTTTACAATTTGTCTTACGGTATACCTACGTATAAATATATTTATAGTTGGCAGTACAGTAATAAATATATTTTATACATTACTAGGCGTCGAGTCACGTGTTGCTGTGGCTCAGTCTTATTTCGAATTCCCCTCGAAACATAACAGTTAAAAAATCCTCCTATCGCCACCAAACTTTACAGGATCATCCACTGGGTCATTCTAAAGAATGTCTAAAAATTTCGTTAAAATCGATCCAGCCGTTTCGGAGTCTATAAAGGACATACTGACAAACACTCATTTTTATGTATAAGATTTTTTTCACTTTATTCTTTCTTCATCATAATGTGTAGCAAAACTACATAACAAGAAGAACGATTCCGTGGGATCATTCGATTAATCAAAATCAAACGTGCCCGTACTCTGCGCAGCAAGGATGTGCACCGCTTACGCATGGTGGTATAAAAACAATCCACGCGTGCTGCGGCGAACATCCCCGACGCACTACAAAATCGGGGCAGCCCCATCAGATCTATCATAATTAAAAGTTTATAACCGAAATCAGTAAATCAAGCTGTGCGAGACAGAAATCTACTAATATAGTGTTCTAGATACCGATAAAAATACGTCACTATAGCTTCATTAAATTATTGTTACCTGTGAAATAACGTTGATAAATGTAAGAGCGTATCTCTGATGTCATCTTTACAGTAAAGATTTCATTCCCTTGAAACTGAAAATAGATGATCTTATTCTAATATATTGAATACATCGTTAGATTAAACATTAATCAAAAAGCAATATAAAAATACTTCAGATGGCACTTCGTCTTCTAAAAGTAAAGTAATTATCGTTCCAATGAATAAAGTTAAATGGCAAAATGCGAAGTTCTTCGTTCTAGGTAGTTAAACGAATACGGCATTTGAATTGCAGTTGAAATTTTTTTTGTCATTACTATCATTCTACCTTGTCACTTATTATTAATTCCTAATGGAATCTAATAACATTTGCATATATTTTTTTTAAGATTGGCCTAATTAGTAATCAGTCTACCATCAAATTTGAATACATATCTTCCTACAGCTCTTTGAATAATTTAATTTATACAAGAATTGTTATGTTTCAAGTGTATTTACCAAGAGTATTTGTAATCTACTCAAATTGTCCGAAAAACGCATGAAATCTAAGGGGCAGACATATAATCGTATTAAAGTATTTCTGAGCAAATATGAAAAATATGAAAGGGAAAATAAACATGTAGAAAGGAAAGATTGCAAAAGGTTTACGAGTAAATGAATTTTAGTTGATCATGAAATTAAATATACATTGTAAAGTAACATAAAATATATAGAGTACTATAACAAAAATGCACTCAAGGATATGGTGCATAGCTTTTTTTAGTGAAAACATGTTCGTGTAGTCACTCGATGCTTAGTATATATACTTCAAGGTTCCGTATGGTCACGTAAATTTTTGCATGCTACGTTTATTTTGTTTTATACTTCCGGTTAGTATCATAATAAACTGTAGGTCTTCTAACAAAATACAGTGCCATCAAAAGTCACTTTTAAATTTAACTGGACCGTTGGAGCAGGTGGCAGTGACTCTGCTTTCAGTTCCGAGGGACGCAGGTTCGATCCCTGTCTAGGGCCAACATTATGTGAAAAAAGGACTATTTGGTTCTTTTGCAAACATCATAAGGAAACATATATATCTCTGGAGAATTCCTGGGATATGTGTAATCTACTCATCCGCTATGGAGCAGTATGGATCTAAGCTCCAACCTTCTCTTCAAATAATTAGACAGGAGGTTATGCCCAGCAATAAGACAGTAACAGGACGGTTCCTTTAAAGTAATATATTTATCACTTGTCTGTAACCCGTTTCACAAGTATTACTCACTTTGAAGACGGACGACCGTGTGTGTGTTACATATATATTTATTATTAAACTTATTTTATATACATATATAGGTAATTCTGGTGAAATGGAACGAGCCGTATCAGAAGTTGGCTTCGTGCGATAGTTCTGGAGTTATTTTCGTATGGATTAAATATGAGGGTCGCTGGAGTATAGAACTGATTAACGACCGCAGCACACCAGTAACACATTTTTCCTGGTCTCATGATGGAAGAATGGCACTAATATGTTATCAGGTAAGATTCTTAATGGTTCTCCAGGAATTTTTTTGTTTATTTCTCAACAATATTATAGTTTGGTTATAGAGAAATGTGTAACCTTGTTCTCTAAGTTAGTTCCAAATGTATTATAGAAAACAGACTTGAACTATATCTATTTAGTGGTTTGATATTTATCAAACCTATAATTTTATAGGTAGTAAAGTAGACTATTGTCTACTTTACTACCTATTGGGATATTTCCCAAATACTCGCAAATACATATAAATAGTAATAAAGAAAAGAAAAACTAAGTTCTATCTTCATATGTATGTATGGTTCCAGTGAGATGGGGATTTTCAGTTTATTATAACGTCACGATTCTACAGCTTGAGTTTCACTTCATATAATTTATAGAATTAGGCGTAATTCAAAAGAAATAATAAAATTATTTTGATATAATCTGCGATAAATAATAAATGCTATAAATTTATCGCGGATTATAGCAAAATAATTTTATTATTGCTTTCGTATGACTTCATAGTTTCGTCCAGGAAGACTTTTATATCATTAGCTGTTTTGCCGTGTAAATCCTGCTCAAAAGTAAAATAAAAATAAAACGTGGCTAATATGTTCTTCGAGAACCTCTGTCTTCCGGTGAAAGTCCCATCAAAATTCATTAAATCAAAGTCCAAATGGGGACTTTTTATAATAAGTAAGGATTAATTTAAATTACGATAATTTAAAATGTTAGCAATTATAATTTTATAATCGCTACTACGATAGCAATAGTTATATACTATGATATAAATATACCAGATATTCTGGTGTAATGTAGTAAGATACTTTTACAAATTAAAACACCTATTTTTATTTTGAAACTTAGAGATCTGCATATTACGTAACGTAAAAATATGTCGTGACTTTCATTTTCGCAAGATATTTAGGTGGCACGCTACTGTGCCAGAATATTGACTGCGCAAACAATTCCTTCCAATTTCAGCCACTGGATAAGTTTACTGTGTATTAATAAAGGCCGCCGAAGTTAGCAGGCAAGCAATTTATCTCTTTGCCAACAAAAAACGGAATTTGTTTTTACAAATAGCATATCCCAATTTATCTTACTTAAAATTTTTTTAAAGTAAAGATTATAAGTACTGATATATAAACTATAAGTTTTCTTAAACTTAAGGTCTTAATTGAAATATAAAATTCAGGATACCTTTAACGTTAAAGGAAAACTTCGCCAAGTAACAGGTATACCTACTAATTTCAAAAGTCAAACATACCAATTCGAGCAATGATGTTAGATTATGTTCCAAATTTTCGCTGCAAAGAGAAACGGGGACAGGAGCGGGATAATAACAGGCCATTACTTAGTATTCATTAACTCGCATAAACTTTAAAGGGTAAATAAGTTTACGACGATCCTAATTTAAATCTATGATTTAGTAAAGGAGTTACACAACTCTTTCAAGATAGATGCGTCCTTTTTTCCTCAATCATAATCTCCTGCTAAACTTGTATGATAAGAATAAAATGATGTAAAAATGCAAAATATTGCAGAACTATAAATAGAACACTCCATATTTGATTATGTCACTGACTTGAACATAAATTTTAATGTCATCAGCTTGGTAAAGAGATACACTAATGTGATATGTCTATTGAAGCCGTCGCTTCAATTTGCTTAAAAGGGTTCGTTATGAACTCGGTCTTGCAAAAGGAATTTGACACTTCGAAAATAAACACAATTCACATAAATTATGAGGAGGGACTATATTGTTAAAGTTTATCCCTTCACTAAAGCAATTTAGCGTTGCCAATACCAGTTCTGTACATATTAAATTTATACATTTATGTATGTATATAGAGGTGGGGAGGGTTTGTAGGGGTTTTTTTTTATTGTTCTGGTACCTCTGACATATCATCAGAGTCTTTATTGCTCCATGTATTGTTGTTTGCCATTTATAATTTTATAATTTCGTCTTATTCCTAAACACTTATATATACATTTAATTATCACTTATATTATGCCTTATTCTGTTTAATTTTTACGTTATAGTATCTACTTAATCTGCTTAAAACTACTTACCATTACTATTTACTACATACTAGGTTTGTAGGGGTTAATAGTATAGGGCTGCAACCATTTTAGGGATTCTAGGGCTTTATAGGGCTAAATATAAGGCCAAGTTTTCTTTTGGAGTCGTAAATAAATAACGATACAAAGAGTTACTGAGTGTAGTTATATATCGTTCAGCTACCCGCCTCGGTTTAGTAGTTACACATTATACCCTGAGTGAGGCTTTTTGATTAATTTTCGGGTGTAAGTTTTAATTATGCGATAACTTATTTATATTATATGAGTGAGCGATCATATTAAACTGTAAAATTCATAATGTAGTTTACTTAACTAAGTAAAACTGAGCATTATTGTCGCTGTTATAAAAATTATACCACAGGCCGCGCATTAAGTGGGAATATTAAAATAACTTTTAGAGGTGCTTATAAAAAGATCTACTCGTATGGCTATTAACTTAGTAGGTCGTCATTGTTAGTCGCCAGGTCGGCTGACTAGTATCTTTATTTTTGAACATCTAACATATTTACCCGTCCTAGGATGGCTTTGTACTGGTTGGCTCCGTGGCAGGACAGCGCTACTGGTCATCAATGCTTTCGCTTGACGCTCGCATCACGTGCGGTTGCTGGACTCCGGACGACAGCCAGGTTTACCTTGGTACTGCTTCCGCACAGCTAGTGGTCATGGATGTACATGGTGCTATGGTATCACAGGTCAGTAAACTAATTTTCTCTTTATATCGAAAGTACCTATGAAAAGGAGGCTGATACAGAAAGTCTACAATATGGACCTTGCACAAAATGACAATGACGATGCTAATAACTAAAAGAATTATATTTTAATAAGAGTAAGTTTTTTCTGGGTCATCTTGGTAAGTACATTTTTCCGAATTATAATAGCAGTATAGGATTCAAAAGCACTTATTTGCAAGTTTACTTGAATAAACGATATTTTCCATTTGAATTGGAATTTATATTTCATCGTGGAAAAAAATCACTTTTATGATAACAGCTATAGCTTGAATGAATGAATGAATGAATGAATGAATGAATGAATGCTTGTTTCGTTGTATAAACAATCTACAGAGTGAATAAAATATGTTCATGTCCTAGAAACATGTTTAAGATATACAATTTTTTCTGGATATTTTGCTTTATACTGCTTATATATGTAGGTGTAAAGAGTTGTTAGCTTGTCGAAATTTGTCTTCTTCCTGCAGTACATTGTTTTTATACGGTGCCTCCATCCATCCGACAAAGTAATGGTCTCGGTTGACCATCGTTTGGTACGAGCAGACCAAAGCTCGACTGCAGAGTTTTCAACTTCATCACTGCACAAGGAAAACAATATCCTTATAAGAAAATTGTTGCTAAATTGTTATTGAAAAAAAAAAATGTATCCGAATATGACTTTGAAACTGACATAGGTCGGTGTAAATAATTTAAAAAGCATGTAAGTTTTTTCAAACAATTCATAAATATCTCCTTACCGTATTCTTGGCCGGGATATAAAGTTCAAGACGACTACTTAAGTTGAGTTTAAATTAAATTCCTAACAATAATAATTAGTTATACCTAGCAAGCTCGCAGGTAAATAGAGTTAATGTGATATCACTTTGAACTTGGTTCGCTTCGTAGCTGCTACGAGGCTTTTATGTAAAGTTAAAAGCTAATTAAATGTAATGAGAGCAAAAGCTTCTTGTCAGCGGGCTTTATTTATAGAATTCCATTAAATTTTATATTGGCTCTTAACTAAGATATCGGGGGAATATTAGAGCTAAGTTAATAGCTGTATTACTTACAAAAGCTAATAAAGACATTAAAGAAATTTAATTTATTTATTAATAAATATTACTCATATTCTTTGATAATACGTGTGGTAAGTTCTTATTTAAATATGTTTTACGTGGTTTTCGTAGTGTATTATAGCACAGTCTCTAAAAGATCTTTATTACCTACATCGATACTCATTTGTTTTTTATTTCAACAAATGAGCCGTAATGTTCATATGAACATGAGTAAAATGAACATCTTGTCTAACTAACATGTTCCGCTACAGTCTGTCATCATATAGGACAATATTAACCATTATTGACTAAAATAGTTAGGATTCTTTCAAAATAACACAAAAATCACATACCGCAATCAATTCGTTACTTTTTAATTGATTATTAATCATATTCTTTTTAATTGTGTTTATTATATCGATTATATTGATATCAAAATTCTCTATGAAAGTTTCACAGCTTATGGCCCTTGTAAAGGGGTAAATCACAGTATGCAAGCGTGTCTAAGTGCCAACAGATCATCGAGAGGCACGTGATATTTCATGAGCAGACGCATTGTGGCTTTGACAAGTACATACAAGTGCTATCATACATGTAACGTATATCGTTAATGAGCATTATATACAATATAAACTTCGTGTTGGTCTTTCATATGTATAAGCTTCTGCCCGCATCCTGTCCGTTGTGACTTGAATTTCAAGAATTGCGCGTGATTCAATAAAAATTAGAACCAAGAAACTTTCGTTTTTATAGTATAGTGTGGATTATGTATATATATTTTGGGTCAAGCAAATATATTTGCCGATATTAATGGCCGTTATGGGTCTATTTATACGGAAAAGCATTATAGACTATGTTATTCTTCCATTAAGTAAAGCCACTTAAAGATATTCATTGAGACTACGTGTTTATAAATATATTTGACTTTCTATGCTTTTAGATAAAATTTAAGTGATCGAACGGTGCTTCTATAGTTAACTAATAAATAATCGAAATCGTCATCATCCCCCTGCCCTTATCCCACTGTAAGTGGGGTCGGCACGACATTTCATAAACATTCTGTCAAATGATTTGGCTACGTATTTTACGACCGGCCGCCTGCCTGACGTGAACTTACCTAAGTCGTACTTTACGACACCTCGGTATGAAAGGGTGGTCTATTCTACTCAACCGGATACCACACGGCGGGTCAACTTACCTTAGTCGCCTTTTAATACAACTCGGTAAGAAATGAGAGTGGTCTAATCTACTCAGATACTAGGCAGCATAATAAATAATCGGAATATTTGTGATAAATATTTTCTTAAATATCCAAAGTTTCTAATATTCTGAATTTCTACTCACCTGTTTAAGTTACTGTTTAAGCTTCGACAGTTCATTTTTTATTCATAATAAACTTTTAATATCCTTTAAAAAAATAATACATCGATAACTTTAGGTTGAAGCTTGTAACAGGTAAATCGTTTCTTTATCGTTTGATTCAAATGTTTATAACGTTAACGTAGCAGTAAAACAATAATTTCTTTAATTTAAGTGAGAAGTAAATTAGGGCTCTTGGGATATTGGTCTTGAATCACTGCCAACGCTCGACACGCTCTTATGTTCTCGAAGCAAGGTGATTTTCAAATGCTTATTATAAGACAACTGGGTTAACAAACCTACCTGATAGATTTTCCACTCTAAATAACAATTTGGAATAAAAAATCTTAGTTTCAGTATTGATTTAGATTCAATTTTAGTTTGTTTTCGTTTACTTAAACTACTCTTCTTGTACAGAGCATATTACATATGTACGCAATCAGACACCTGGGTTATATCAATTAATTTTAAAATATCTACAATTTTAAGTAAAGCGACTTCAAGATATTCATTGAGACTACGTGTTTATATTTGACTTCTATGCTTTTATGCTACTTATTATTTATCAATATAATTAAAGTAGATAATATATGACATTATGAATGACTTGAGGCAATACGTATTGCCTCAAGTACTTTCATATAGATATCTCTTTAACATATCATTTTTTTTTCCTCTTCTCTTTCAACCGATAGACGTCTTCCAGATAATTAGTTATCAAAAGTTTTCTGGTGTGATACTTCTGAATACTCAATCTTGGGCTGTGCGACTTTGTTCTATACAAAATAAAAATGACGTATATTTCAAATAAATTCATAGTAACCTTAAGGGTTTATATTAGGGTAATTTATTTTTAAGAAGTCTTAAGAATTCTTATATTCTTGTATTCTTAAATTCTTAAGAATAAATATTAATCAAGTAAATGTAGAGGAAAATATAGAACGACAAATTCAATATGAAAAACAAATGCCTCAAAAAACGACATCATGCGTTTTATTTTAGATGCCTTCACGCGGTGTAATCGATTAAAATACGTTAAAAGTTGTAGTTATAATAATAATAATAAGTGTATTTAAGATTTTTACGCCAGCTGAAACAGCATACCAAGTAATGTATCGTCCTATATTTTCCAATTAGTACATTACGTACAAGCTGTCGTTAAAACTGTGGAAATGATAACATGGTAAATATTATGCAGGTTCAACTGGTAGCTGAGGGTGGTATAACATCGATGGCGTGGTCATGTGAAAAGTTTAAAATGGAAGAGGGCGAAGAAGGCGGGGAAAGCAATGGTGGTCACGTGTTGGCTGTCGCTTTGGGCAACGGAGAGATCGTATTATTGCGTGGACATGACGACGTGTCTCCCGTGCGGGTCCACACAGGTCTCAGGGGTAATACATTAGCGATGGAATGGGCTAATTCAAGAGAACTACTCGCCGTCGCTGGCACTTTAATTGCCGGTAAGTATTTCATTACGCTATATGAAATTTATAATTTAACATCATATATATTTTGTGGAGAATATCTATACTATAATACATGAAGCAAAATCTTTATACTTCTTTTCACAAAAGTTAGGTGGACGGAGGAGTATGAATTTTAGCACAGTTATAGTTTATATAGATGAGTGCGGAATGCCAATATTTTATAAAATCATGCTAAAAATATATTAAACCAATAAAATCTTATTATATACACTATCATGCATTTGGCGCTCACGTATGTGAAAAGACGGGATTCTTACTATGTTCTAATGATATAAGCTTAGGCAAATAGATAGTCTATAAATAGAACACTTTTGGTCTGACGACAATCACGTCTTTTTTCAGTTTCATATTATGGTTTAGTTATGGTGGGGGAGCCCAATAGGGGATTTTTGCGTTAAATCATATTGGAAGAAAACTTGTATATATGTAATAGTGTATATGAACCCTTAACATAGAGACATGCATTGAGAGCAGACCGTCAGATTGGTAAAAAAATGATCCTCAGAAATATTCTAACGATTCAGTTTAAGACAATAAATAGTTCATAGACATAAAAGTTAAGTACATGCAGAACAGTGTAAATTTCAATAATCTAACGATTTGAGCATAGATAGTTGTAATTAAAAGAATCACCTCGAAATAATCGATCGCGATTGATTTTTTTTTATTTTGAAGGAAATCCTTTAAGGATTACAGAATAAATATAATCTGTCGATTTTCATAGGGCGATGTATCCAAAAACCATAAATAAAATTTGGAGCATAGAGCAGCTGAGAACTGTATTTACCACCCCGCGTCTCTGTTTAATTAGTCTAAATAAATAATTTATTGAAGATGCTCCAGAATTACATATATCATTTTTTTCAATGATATAAAAGACGTTCTCAAGTAAACAAGAAAATATTGTTGATATAATATCTTATATGATATTAGTAAAATATTTTTGATTTTTTGTTATGTGACACGTAATCTGAGGATGAAATTGAGTCGGAAGAGGAAGACGATTCTACCCATGAAAATGATGAATAATAAAAAAAAATCAAGAATATATTTTTTTATTGTCAGATTAGGCGAACCTCTCAGGAAAATCAGATTTATTTCAGAGCCAGATTATAAGCAAGCACGGACGGACTTAAACATTTGAAAAAGGCGAATTTTTTTTGCAAATTCTTATAATGCCCACGAGTTTGCGTCTCATCCAAATCGTTAGATTATTGACGATTTGTTTTAAAAATTAGGAATATATACTTAATATATTATTTTTAAGTTATAAGTACAATTTATAAAACAAAACTAATTTTACGTAGCTTATGGAAGTAGAGACTTATAGTAGATTAACAAAAAATAATTTAATTTATTTTCCTCATATTTTAGCATTACGATATAATTTTTTAACTGTTTAAGTTTACTAAAATAAATACTACAAGAACATACATAAAAGGATACATTTTAAATAAACAAATACATGATTGAAAATATTATCGCAGATCTTTAGTCCTCAATTTTTCGTGAAAATTGCCAACCCTTTCATTATCCCAGATCTACGCCTCAGATAGATTTCACAACATAAATATGAAGTTGAGAAAACACAGTGCTTACTTACGTCATACCATCAAGCCTTAGAGAATACTTTTACAGTCGGGCAAACTCAAACTTACCAACTAAATATAAAATACGAATATCTAATTGAATTCGTATCTTTTTATAAAATTTGGATAAGCACTTAGAAAAAAAAAGAGTAAAGTAAAGGCCTGTTACTATGCCCACTGCTGAGCTAAGGCCTCCTCTCTCCGTTTTTGGAGAGAAAGATTGGAGCAAAGCACTTAGTGTATAAAGCTTATCTTTCCTAATCAATACTGTTAACTAATTGTACCCGCAAAATTAAGTTGTTTCCCGATCGAAAAATTGAAAGTTACCGCCGCGATAACCCCGTGTACAGACTTCAGGAATGAGCGCCCCAGATGGGCTGGAAACTAGTCAGGCTAACCCGATAAAATAAGACGTGAGTCTAGCCGGTTTCTATACATAAACTAAAAATACTACTCACGATAGTTTTTAATTTGAAAAGAAAATGGGAAGTTTATTATTTTATAAAATAGATCGATAAGCAAGCTTCAATTTTATTAAATTTCAAACTTCAAATTCAAATTCAAATTCAAAATATTCTTTATTCAAGTAAACTTGTAAACAAGTGCTTTTGAATCGCTTTACTGCTGGTTCGGAAAGCTGTTCCTACCGAGAAGAACCAGCAAGAAACTCGGTGGTTGCTCTTTTTCCAAATATAAATCTTAAAACTAGTTACATTTATTTATTACTGTCTTGTACAGGGTAGAGTGCACCTATATCCACACATCCTTATCATCTAAGTAATCTTCAACAGTCTCTCTCTTTAACATTACATTAATCTCTTTTTAACATTGTTTTTAACTGCTGTAATGGCATGGCCAAAATTGATTTCGGAATTTTATTATAGAATCTTATACCCAAACCCATAAACGATTTACGTACTTGTGCTAGGCGCAAAGCAGGAGTCGCAAGCTTATGTCGGTTCCTACTTTGTCTATTATATACATCACCTATCGTTTTATAATTCTTTATATTTTTATGTACAAAAATTACATTGTTTAAAATATACTGTGAAGCAAATGTTAGGTTTACCTATTTCCTTAGACTTCTCCTTAGATTTAAATCTCTTTTTTGTAATACGATTTTTTTTTGTCGTGGAGTCTATCTCCTGATGATGCTTCGGTTGCGGGGCGAAACGTTTGTTGAGTTTGTGATAGTGAACGTGTGTAGTGATTGTGTGTTGAGGTGGCTATGGTGGAGGTTTGTGCATGTGTTTTTACGAATCCTGTAACGGGTATGAAAAAACGGATATTCCACTATACATTTAGTACTGTATATATATTCTATTTACTGTATCGCGGATTATAGCAAAATTTTTTTTTTACTTTAATTTTATTATTACTTTTGTATTATGGATCTCCGCAAAGTAACGCCTAATTCTATAAATTATTCAGTTCGTTCAGTCGTTTATTTATATAATAATATAGTTTCAGAATAAAAACCGAGTAAAAATATGTATATAAAATATGAGAAATCGACCAAGATACTACTTAGCTAGGTTTTAGAAACCTTTTTAGGTTTTAGGTAGAAAACCCAGAATACATAATTTGGTATATCATAGTAGTTTCAGATATACAATATATTTAATAATGATTAATAACAATTCTTTTTTTAGAGCCCAATGAACCGGAGGACTCACCACCATATAAAAACGTTGTAAGGTTTTACTCGGATACCGGGATACTTATATACACCGTTCCTATTCCGTATACTCAGGTAATTTATATTATAACGTTCAAAATTTAAAGTATTTAATGATGTAAGATTTTAAGTAGTATTTAGAATAATGTATAGGTAATGGAATTTTACCATATAGCACTTTTTAAGTTGTTTCCTCATAACATTTTTTATCTTCTTTTTTTTTTTGAACTGATTGTATGCTGTTAGCCCTAACGGCTTTTACAGCTTCACCAGGACGGGCGAGCGCAGAAGCATCGTCGAGGTTGCGAAATGCAGAGAGTAGAGCGCAGAAGCTCTACTAGCTTCAGGGAACGTCGTCCTAAGGGTCGACCACGGCTTAGGGCGACGCGTAGAGGAGGGCTGATATTACTTTGATTAGTCAATGCGACGTCGGAAGGGTGCACGTTGCCTCACGATATTTTCCTTCATCGAAAAGCGTGTGATAAATTGCAACTATTAATTAGACACATAAGTCTAATAGAAAAACTCACTTGGTGCCTGCCTGGGGTTGGAACCTATGATCGTCTCTAGACAGTCGCACGGTCTCACCGTTGGACTATAACAGCTTATAAAGCAGTTATAAGTGAGACTTTTAACATAAGCTGTGATAGTTCAGTCTCAACTAAATTACTATTATAAAATTAATCATTGACAATTCGATGTGTAGGCACGTGTCACAGCATTGACTTGGGGCCACGCGGCGAGGCGGTTGTTTGTGGGTGCGGGTGGAGCCGTGTGCACTGCTCGGGTGTGGCGAGTGGTGGCACCACTGCAGCTGCTGGCGCGGGTCCGCGCTGCCGCTGCCTTGCGGCATCCTCGCCTCGCAGCCAAGCTGCCGCTGCCACCTCGGCTTCAACCAGCACTTGCGAGCCTCTTCGCACACACTATTCGGGTTGGTTTTGATCACTCATTCTTGTTCTTTTCATACCTTTTCATTACTCAAGGTAAGCTATTAGCATACTGTAAACTATTCAGTCCTTCGCAAGACGAAAAAATTCTTCAATGGCAGCAATTACGATTCATTCTTGTATTTTCAGTTTTGCCTATTATAATTATGCTATATATTGATCACATGTGATCAATATCAATGAAATATTGCCATATACGAACAAAATGATTCTAAACATCCTATTATCAAGAAACTGCATAATCTGACTAGTAGTGATAAAGAGTAAGCAAAAACGGTGGCACAGTAGCTTTTTTCAAATTATATACTATGCCGTATTCGTTGCTTATTCGAAAATCGTTGAAAAAATTATTCTTAGTCCTTCGAGCCGGATCTACTAATATCTATTTTGAGTATTATAATGGAAAAAATGTAGTCTACAACGCGGCTGCTGGAAAGTTTGCTTTTTGTCGTGCGTCCACGCATCGCAGTAAGTTCGCGTCCTCGACAAATACTCGTAGCTGGGCAATTTATTTTGACCGTCCAGCTTCTAGCTGGTTCTTTTCGGTAAGAGCACCTTTCCGAACCAGTGTTAGCTTAATTATAATTTGAAGATTCGAAAAAGCTTCTGAGAGCCAACTTGAATAAATAATATTTTGTATTCGAATTTTTGTCTTTTACTTTCTCAGTGTAACGTCCCAGAAACAAACGAACTACGGCGTTTCGTTTCACGGCCCCCATCCTCCGGCGGTCGACTGCACTGCACCATGCTGCGACATGACGACGAGGAAGCCGGCGCTTACACCCTGTATCTTGAACATCTCGGCGGACTGGTACCTTTACTGAAGGGTCGTAGGACCAGCAAGATTAGACCAGAATTTGTTATCTTTGACCCACAGGCAGAAGGTTGGCTACTACCTAATTTACTTTTATCCAATGATCCAACAATTTTATATATACCTTTCATAATAAATCCTAGCGCTAGCCTGGCGCAGGATCTGTGGATCGTTGGTTCGATGCACGCCGAGTGCCAATATTATCTAAAAACAATTTCTTGGTCCTTTCAGTATATAAAAATATATATTTAAAATTAATATAGACAAATATTTTCTAGTTGACTGGGACTCATAGCACAAGCATTAAGTTACTTTATGGACAGCCGTCTTTGGGGACTAACTAAGTGTACCATATATTTATTTATTTATCTTATGCTGGATTATTTTCAGTTACAGGTTCGATCAGGGATGATTTAGGGATGGCAGGAATATAAGATTTTTTTAAATAGTCAATGTGCATATGTAAATTTTTAAATAGAATAGAATAAAGAATATTTAAATATTATTACTATATTTAAAAATAACAAAAAATATTTTTACACACAAATAAAATTAGTTAAAAGTAAGGCATAACAGCCCATAATGACGATGAATTCATCATGCTATCTGTATATAGGGTTAAATTATAAATCTGCGTAAAAAAATTCTTTAAAATGAAGATATTCCAAAAATCTTCAATCATTGAGAAATTAATATGTTTTCATTACCACCGCATCAATGTGGATAGTACATAATTGCTGGCAAACATACAATATGCTGCGCATAATGAATAATACTCGGACCCAAAGTTATGTTTTGTAGACCAAAAACTTTGTTTATTTCAGAAGGAGTATCGAGTACAGTACGCGAGTCTAGTAGCAGTAGTAGTGGAGCTAATAGCGCAACAAGCAGCGGGAGTGCTAGCAGTGGTAGCGTTGGGGGTGGTGGCATTTCTTCCCCACGTCCGCCGCGTACACCACGTGCCCCTAGAAGAGCACCCAGGCAGCCGCAGGAAGACTCCTGTTCCTCCGATACAGAGCGAGAGGATGGTATGCGTTCTCAAATGACAATAGGCTGTAGTCATAGTCAAGGTCTTCCAACGCAACTTATCGCATCAAGCTTGAAAGATTTATTAGGCGAAAATAAAAAGGATTAACCGAAAATTCTACCACTAATCCTGACTGATATCATTCACAAAGAAGAACTGGCTAGAAACTTAGTGGTTGTTCTTTTAAGGAGTAATAATTGTACATATGTGCTTAATGTGTAAATATGTATATACGTAATTCAATACATCATTTTATATGAATAATTACCTAAGTCGATATTAGCATGAATAGATTGTTTTTAAGGTTGTATATCAAATTAAAAATTATCAAATTGTTCTAGGTTGTTCGGGTTCTCCGCGACTACAGAGGCGCAGAAGAGCCCGTGAAAGGCGTAAAACTCGTAATACAAGTGAAAAGGAAGAAACCCCTGATGAACTAGCATATATCGATTCCTTGCCTGAGGTAAATCTGAACTTTCTAGAATTTTGACAGTCTACATAAACCTTTTTATTAAATATACTGATATAAGGTTAAATTACAGGATGTTCGATTAGTGGAAGTAACGTCAAACATTTGGGGAACGAAATTTAAAATGCACGGACTAGCAAAAAATGTACCAGCAAATCTTGGCCAAGTGACGTATAAGACGTCTTTGCTGCACCTGCAGCCGCGTCAAATGACTTTGATGATAACAGAGCTAAGAGACGATCATCCCGTTGGTCCAGATCCCAGCTTCAACCCGAACATATTTTCAGAAGACGAGGAAGAAGTCTTCCCAAACAGTGAAACAAACTCTCCGTCCCATATCAATAATAATATTAGAAAAAAATTCAATCCGGTTATATCTAGTGACAGGATGAATAATACAAATAACATAATAAATCAGTCCGAAATATACACGCCTAATAACAATTCTAATCCAGCTTTAGCAAGAGCCGAATCCTACGATGAATTCCCGTTTATAGATACAAATGACACAATAAATAATGTGGCTGAGAATGTTTATAATTCAAACACAGTACGGCATCCTGCTCAAACTACAGATAGGCGTGTGAATAATACAGCAGCTGTGTCAAATCGACACGCTATATCACCACTGCGATGTGAAAGTTCTGTTCCTACTTTACAGTCGCCGAAAAATGCAGTGGCACCAACTGATATTATATTTGAAAGACCGTCGCCGCAAACGGTCACGTGTGGTGGTAGAGGCGATTTCTGTGGCGGCCGTACCGATTACACAGTAAGGGATAACGTTTCTCTTAAAGGAAATCTATCGACTATAGAACAACAATCATTCAACTTAAATCTTAGCCTAGAACCCAGTAGACAAGTTACCATAAAGAAATGCGATAACCATGTCACCGACAACTGTTTGTCAAAATTAAGAAAGAATATTTGCAGCAGAGGTGAGCCTTCTTTTGAAGTGAATGCCAGAATATTAAAATCACTATGCAATAAAAATTACGAGCACGAAATACACCCCGACGCTATGAATAAACGCACGGATTCATTAAAAAATGTACAAAAAAGTGAGGATTTGAAATACATTGATGAGGAGACACCTTTAGACGCGAACGTAAATCATATTATGGATAAGGTCCGCGAAGGTAGAGTACAGAGAACAACAACTGTAGTGCCGATTAGTCCTGTTTGTGCGAACATTCCTGTATACGATACGATGACGCGAAGTTGCAGCGTGGGATATTTAGATCTCGTCGATCCTCAAGTTTTACATGCTCAAATCAGTTTGACTGCTCTTCGAGGTGAACCGCCTCGACGGCTTATATTAGTTAATAATAAGCGCCACCGACGCCCGCGACGGTACGTCAAATCAGATAGTAAACAAATGGATGGTTTTAAAACGTCCGGGTTGAAGAAATGTGGAAAATCAAAGAGTTTAGACTCCGGCGAACTGTCCATAAGCGCCGAGAAGGGCAAAAGGCAAACAAAGGCTGAAACGTCTAAGAAAATTGACCACGCTTCAGCAAATTCAAGCAGTAAATGTAATAGCACTGGAGATGACAACAGTGGAACTAGTACGGACGAAGGACGCGTCCGTCGTTCTAGGCGAGATCTTGTGACCTGCACAGTTTGTCGTCTAGTAACACACTGTGATGCTCGCGACTCCGACGTACCCTACGTGTGCGTGATATGCTGCGCTCCTTCGGCTCCCACGCCGTGTCCTGTTGTACCTCCCGCAGTTCTAACTGACAGCGACTCCGACTACAGCAAGTATTATAGTTAGTAGTAGATGCTTACTCTCACCCACTCGCTCCCATACTTCAACGGTGAGACAGACGCAATTCGATTTCGATGCTAGACAAATTAGGCACGAGCACTGCGCCTCACTAACACGCATGTATTTCGTTGTGGAGTAGTAGGCTTCATTCGTTCACGTAGAGTATTTAAAAAAGATGGCTTCCCTCGAGTCAATATGCTCAAACAGCACGGTCGAGTAATTTGCGTTATGCACAATGATCCTAATAGTTTATTCTGACTAGAAGTGGCCAGGCTAAAATCTATCTTTAAATTATTGGCTAATTTCCCAAAGCTCACTAGAATGTTATGTATACATAGTACTTTGTACGTAATATGCTCCTATTCCCTTTCTTCTAGAAATGCGATTGTCTTGACTGTTATCCTTTTTTATTTTCATCTCTCAACGCTGGCTTATGAATAATTTGAGGGTCACAGCTCATGTTACCATCGAGCAGGTTATAAAAAAGGTTTTGCTTGTATTGCCTACATTTACAACAGTGTATTAAAATAAATATAACGTTTTACATACAAGTAGAGGCCATTTTACTTTATGTTATGCTGGATTTACTGCGTATATTATATGACTCAATTTAATGTGTTCTATTTAATGAGAACACAATGATTCATGATTGTCCAAACAAATTGCAAAAGTAATTTATCTTGACCCAATAATTTTACCCTCACGAGTACACTCGCATTGTATTGTAATACACTCCACAATTAATCTCTCGTTTGTCGATATACAATCGATGCGGACTAGCTATGACAAACATTTTGATGTTTTCACTACTTCTAAGTTGCATTATCTCTGGATTAATACAAGTTTTAAGTTTCATACATCAATTCAGCTAATCATATAGCTAAGCTATAGATAAGCTGTGCTAGCCTAGCGGTGAAACCTTGCGACTCTCTAGAGACGACATGAGTTCAAACCCCGAACAGACACCAATGAATTTTTCTATTAAAACTTATGTGTCTAATCGATAATTGCCATTTATCACACGCTTTTCGGTGAAGGAAAACATTGTGAGGAAACCTGCATATCTCTAGAGAATTCTAGGGATATGTGTAACCTACCAATCCGCATTGGATCAGCGTGGTAGGTCTTAGCCTCAATCCTTTTCTCCGAAAACGGAGAGAGGAGGCCTTAGCCCAGCAGTAGGCACAGTAACAGGCCGTTACTTTACTTTTTTTCTAGATCGAGTCCTGCAGCGTAGAATGGATTTCAAGGAGTAAGAATAACTTTGCTTTCATTTGGTAGGTTCATTGGAGCAACTAGCATTGCGCCTACTTGCATCGAAATCATCAAAGAAGAGTGGCTCAGCGGCGGGGGCGGGCGCGGTGTCACGTGAGAGCAGTTCTGCGCCGGCGTCGCCGCGACTAGCGCGTTCGACTGCGTCTGGCGCACCCTCCTCGCCCGCACCGTGTACGTCGCGACGGCAGCGTTACTCCTCCGCTTCGCCTATAAGGTGCAGTACCCGGCACTAAATCAATATAAATCATTGCTCGTTACTTACTCGATTCGATAATCAAACCAACCGTTTCTAAGTAACCAAAACTTATGATTTATCGTTAAATCGATAGTTTTAGATTAACTTAATTTGTACCATAACGTATTATATTTAAAGACCACCCTCATTTCTTACCGAGGTGTCGTAAAAGGCGACTAAGGTAAGTCGACCGCCGTGTGGTATCCGGCTGAGTAGAGTGGACCACCCTCATTTCATACCGAGATGTCGTAAAAGGCGACTAAGTTAAGTCGACCGCCGTGTAGTATCCGGCTGAGTAGAGTGGACCACCCTCGTTTCATACCGAGGTGTCGTAAAAGGCGACTAAGGTAAGTCGCCCCCTATGTGGTATCCAGCTGAATAGAGTGGACCACCCTCGTTTCATACCGAGGTGTCGTACAAAGCGACTAAGGTAAGTCGCCCCCCATGTGGTATCCAGCTGAGTAGAGTGGACCACCCTCGTTTCATACCGAGGTGTCGTAAAAAGCGACTAAGGTAAGTCGCCCCCCATGTGGTATCCGGCTGAGTAGAGTGGACCACCCTCGTTTCATACCGAGGTGTCGTAAAAGGCGACTAAGTTAAGTCGACCGCCGTGTGGTATCCGGCTGACTAGAGTGGACCACCCTCGTTTCTTATCAAGGGGTCGTGGGGTGGCGGCCGGTAGTAAAATACGTAGCCAAATCATGTGACAACATGTTTGTAACATGTTTCCCGACCCCACTTAGAGTGGGATATGGGCAGGAGGATGATATGAAGATGTTAAATCGATACAAAAGTAATAATAAAATTATTTTGCTATAATCCGCGATACAGTAAATAGAAAATATATATAGTGTTTAATGTATAGTGGATTATCAGTATTTTCATACCCGATACGTGCAGGATTTGTAAAAGCACATGCACAAACCTCCACCACTTCCACCAAAATACACAAGCACTACACAGTTTCACTATCACAAACTCAACAATCGTTTCGCCCCGCAACCGAGGCATCATCAGGAGATAGACTCCACGGCAAAATCGCAAAGCAAAGCGTTATGCAAACAAGCATTGTTATATAGTAATCGGTTCATCCCCACCTTTACCTCTGAACACGTGCAACAAGCTTGAACTTGAAACATTTATCTGCTCGTTAATGAGGGTGCCATTGTTATGCTTAATGATTTCTAATTGTTCCAAAATATTCAATTTTAAGCTTTATAGACAAATTAGAAAGGCCGAAAAAGAGTGGTATTTACAAAATAAAATGTCCTGAATGCAATGATACATATGTGGGTCAGACTGGTCGTAATTTTGAAACCCGTTCTAAAGAACATATGGTCGCTTTCAGGAATAATAAGCCACAAAATTCACATTTCGCGAAACATTTGTTAGAAAGCGGTCATAAAGTTCCTAATGACCATTGTTTCGAAATACTGCACACCTGCGAAAAAAGCTTAAAATTGAATATTTTGGAACAATTAGAAATCATTAAGCATAACAATGGCACCCTCATTAACGAGCAGATAAATGTTTCAAGTTCAAGCTTGTTGCACGTGTTCAGAGGTAAAGGTGGGGATGAACCGATTACTATATAACAATGCTTGTTTGCATAACGCTTCGCTTTGCGATTTTGTCGTGGAGTCTATCTCCTGATGATGCCTCGGTTGCGGGGCGAAACGATTGTTGAGTTTGTGATAGTGAAACTGTGTAGTGCTTGTGTATTTTGGTGGAAGTGGTGGAGGTTTGTGCATGTGCTTTTACGAATCCTGCACGTATCGGGTATGAAAATACTGATAATCCACTATACATTAAACACTATATATATTTTCTATTTACTGTATCGCGGATTATAGCAAAATAATTTTATTATTACTTTTGTATTATGGATCTCCGCAAAGTAACGCCTAATTCTATAAATTAGTTAAATCGATAGTTTTCGATTAACTTAATTTGTTCCATGACCAAGACCCGATGGCCTGAAGACTAAACCCTACTAAACGAAAAACTTAAAAAAAGTTTTCACCACCATGACGTTCTATTGTAAAGACTTTTTGATCTTTTGTGCATTATATACACAATTCGTATTGCAAGGGTCGCACCTCGTATGCCAATTTATAACATAATATTCATAAACATAAGAAGCTATTGATTTATTTAGTCAATTCTTAAATAATACACAGTTCACAAAACAACCTCTGATCTAAATTTTTTATCTTTTTTTATCTCAGACAATTGCTCAACTCGCCCTTACTTAATCGACGGAGAAACAAGAAACTTTCCGAAAGCTCCGATGACGAATACTCAAATGGCTACAACGAAGTCAACAGCAAGAATTACAGAGACCTCGAAAGCTTTCAGAAGGCTCAATTAAGAAATAAGGTAAAACCATTTTTTATGCTATAAAGTCAACAAAGAAAAAAAATATATATTTGCTTTGGAAGACTACGGAAGCTACTAGAGTTAAATTTGCTTAACTAAATTATCATATTGTAGTTAACCAAACAATTACAAAATTAAGTGAGCGTTATTTTACTGACATATCAAATGCCCTCTGTCCTACATTTCTCAGAAAACAACGACACTGCATATCATTAAAAAAATCTCCAAATCTTAAAAAAACATGGCAATTTTAGTCAGTTCATTCATTTAATATCACAAGTAAAGTTAATATTATTTATATTCTTTAAACAAAAGGAGAGCTCAGAGCTTTTTATCGTTAACCCTAAGGCGCACATAAAACATTTGTTCAAAAAAAATGTAATTAAAAACATATAGTTTCCTTAAAACCTCCCTTCGTGAATTTGAAATATCTTTTGAATTATGTTTTTATGTGTTTCTTAGCTTAAACGTGCTGGTGGCAATATAAGCACGGCTGCAGCGTTTAACGCAGCTGAAAGCCGAAACAGCTCGCGCCGCCAGCTCGTGATGCACAACAAGGCACCTATGTGGAATGAAAATAGCCAAGTGTACCAGTTAGACTTTGGCGGCCGCGTCACACAGGAATCGGCCAAAAATTTTCAGATTGAATACCATGGGAAACAGGTAAGCTTTTACAGGTTTGATAAAAATTTAATCTAAGATTGAACACTGATTTGGTCATAGTTGTGTTTAGAAATAAAATTATTATTAGTTTGAGTTCTTAAAAGATTCATGTGCGATAGAGGGATTTATAAGAATAATTAATGATGGCACAGGAGTTCCTCGTAGATCAGGTTTTAATAGTCACGATATATTATTTTTAGATATATGCGTTAATTTGCGCAAATGTATAATACAAAACTAATAATAATATTATTTAGCTATATATATCGTAGATTATAGCTAAATAAAAAAAATAAAATGTTGTTTACTTTTGAGTTAAGTGAGGCACAAAATCAAGTGTCACTATTGTAGTTATGACTTTTTAGAGTCTAAGTCATACGTAAGAATTCATGCAATCCATTCGAAACATTCAGAAAAGAGTATCTGTTCCGCACAACCGTGCGGGCGGATGAAACAACCTTCGAGACCTGGGCCCGCAGTCTCGGCGTCTCAACCTACCTTATGCGGCCGTCAGCTGTATGCGGTCCGGCCTCATGAATCACTGCGTGTATATGTGTACGTGTGTGTGTGCGCTTGTATGTACTTGGCCGATTCCCGAACCCGTTGGCTCGCCTCTGCAGTCTTCCACGGACACGTACTGTCTATTTCTCCCGGAGTATACACTTCACTATATCGGTTAAATAACACAAATAACACGCGGTGTGCACACAACCTTCGTAAGGTCACACGTTATTGAATCGTCCCATATCGGTAAACAGTAACCCGAACGCGAACTAAAACCGCGGACGGTCGCGTCTTTTCACACGTTTGACTGGTTAAAACGCGTCACTAAATACTTATATCAATATCAAAAGTCAATACAGTCGTGGCACTACCAAAACGTATAATTACGCGTGTGCGTTCTACAATAAGGTCGTATACAGGTGCGCGCGCGTCCTGTCTTATCGTAATCCAAAACGTTACTAACTATCGGCGCTCGCGTCAACGATAAAATGCACAAAGGTCGTCGATCCGGCCGGTCGCGCCGCTTGGCGCGCGTCAATTTATACAAAACAGTATCGATTACTACGGGTAAGATCACACATACAAATATTAACAGCACTAGAATATAAATCAATAGCGTACGTCATCAATAGCTTCTTAAATTATCCAATTTAAATGTGCGCAAAACTTAAAGGCATTTATTTGACCAGGTAATGCAGTTTGGTCGCATCGATGGCAACGCTTACACACTAGACTTCCAGTATCCTTTCTCAGCCCTCCAGGCTTTCGCAGTTGCATTAGCGAATGTCACACAAAGGCTTAAATGAGCACTAGCCGTCTCTTACAGCAAGCGGTTACGGTCCTACGGTTTCTACAACCGTTGTGGGGCTTAGTGTGAGCACGACGCGGCTGTATTGTGGACAAAAGTATGCAATAGTATGGACTCAGTTAGTGTACCCGATATGTGTTAAATATATTCTAAACTAATATTTGATGTCTTAACTTTTGTTAGAGTTGATTTACTAAACAATATAGTTGATTATAAATGACTAAATACCAATAAATTGTACAATATTTACACAAATATCAAGATTGTGCCGCTGCTGGATGTAAATAATTATATGACACACACATTCATATACTTCTAATTTCGCTTAATCACCTAATAAATAACTTTTAAGTAGATAGTTCGTAAAAGAAGTAATGTACTCTCCAATAGACTATTAACAATTTGTGAAACTCTATTGGGACCATGAACCGACTAATACACAAGCCTGACAAGTAGTTAGATACGCGTAATGTAAAATACAAATAGCTATTTTTTCATATTAATGTAATCCATTTGTTTAGGTAACTCCGAAGAACTAGATAATAAAAAAGTACAGTGATAACGAACGTGATCAATTTTTTTTTGTAATGAAATAGAATAATTCTAAGAAAATATAATTTACTTCATTGACGGGCCACGTCCAAATAGTATAAATAAAACGTTTTTCCTTTTTATAACTAAATAAAAAAATACAACGTAATTCAGATGAGTTTCCGTGGTATCTAAATTGGTCTTATCTTATATTGGAATTGAGTTTAGAATTAAAGGGGATGAACTTAGCATTCCGCTTTTAACTTTTTATGATTGCTATTTTTCCTTATACAAAATCATTTCATTGAGGAGATTCATACGAGAAAATTCATTAACAGAACGAGTGGTAACAATTTGTGTTAAGTATTATGAAAGTTTTATAAAACTAAACAAATGGAGTAAATTGTAACGGAAACGACAATTAGGTAAAAAAAGTTGAAAATAATTTAACCTAATTATTTCTTAAATAATGTATTTCATGCTCTTGTCGAAAAGACTGTCTGTACAAAACGTAAGAGGCGTGCAAATATCATTTTTATTCAATTGAAGTATACATATAAGGATTATTGTGTGTAAAAAATGTAAATATAAATCAAAATAGTAGTGTTATGGAAGACCGCGATTTAACACAAGTATTGATATATATTTATATTAAATAAAGTCCAGTTGTACAGACAGCAACTGGGACGTAAGGTGTCTTGGATGTTTTAATATCGTTGTTTTTAAATGTGGCCTTTTCCTTGTCGTTAGGTGAGAGTATGTTACCCTATTGTGTATTCTTGTCTTAGTCATAGAGTTATTATACTAGAGTAGGGAAGCCAGCCTAAAATGAGCCATATTACAATTAAGAGAAAGCAAATAAGGGTGATCTGTCTGTCTCCCTTTTTTACCTGTAATTAGACAAAGATGAAATATAAGAGATTCATCTTCCCTCTCATTATTTATGTCACTATCACATACAGGCCTGCCTATGGCTCCCCTATTCTACTAATAACTTGATAGTCTAGTATGCACGTTCACAGATTGTTGTAATAATAATTGTATAGTTGTCGTGAATTTAAATAAATCTTATGTTTATTTTTTATTAATGTTGTTGCACCGAAGTAATTATTAAAGTTATATACACAGTGTTTATTGTTTAAATGTCTTTTAATAATATAGTTAGTTGGAGTTTAATAGATTAGGTACGATCTTATTATTACGATAACAAGTTGTACGTGAATCTAATGTTATGATTCCTTGCAGTGTTATCAAAGTAAAATATTATGTTCTTGACTGTATAGGCGTCTAATATCACTCATGTCTCATAGATTAATAGAAATCGAATGTTGTTGTCTATTTTAATAGAATAGTATTAGGATAAGAATTCTTAGAAATCAATTAATACACAATAATAGAACAATGTTTTTATTTAGTGTACCATATACTTAGTATTAAAGTAACCAAATTCAAAATCTTAATCAAGTTAGATCGTATGTAATCCTTATTTCAATGGCATCGACGATATCACGCTACGGACTTCAAAAATAAACTAGTATTTTCTTGCTCGTCCAAGGTCTCTACAACGCTCACGACTTTTGAAGGCGCTACGCTTTATTGCAATTTGCCACAAAATAACTTTTTTGAATTAAGTGACTTTATACTTATATTGCATATATATGCTTCATTTTTGATAAGATGTAATATGGTTTATATATTTTCATCATACACAAATAGTAATAATGAATGTCCAATTATAACTCTAAGTATATTAAACTATCACTAAACTAATTATTTTGGGGAATTGCAATCATGTAAAATGTAAAAATAAAAAGTGTTTAAGGTTTTGCATAATAACAGGTTTTGCATTTGGTATAAAATTAAATTGTTGAAAATGTTCACGTTATGAAAATCCAATAAAACAATTGTAATGTAGTAATGTAAAAGTAATAATAATGTAGTGGGTTATGTAAATGTATGTTTTTGGCTATAATGAGATACTCTAATATTTTTTTTTATCTTATTATATCAGTCTATTAACACCTCGTTTTTTGAAATAAGAAAATCTCTGGGGGTAGCTAGCTTAATCTGTTTATTATTAAGATATTTTTCAAGAAAAGTGAATTTATCTCTGAAGATTTGACTCGGTTGAATCCCTTTTAGCTCGTATTTTAATTTTGGTTCGCCCGTTTGACGACCTCAAAAAGAGCCTAGGAGGCAGTAAAGTAGAATACACCTCCGCAGCCCCCGCACTGCCGTAGGACACTACATATCAAGGGGCGGGACCCGGAGTGATTAAAATGAAATTTTAATTGGGAATAGAAATGGGGCCCTCGGTCTAGCTACGCCACTGATCTTAAGTCACTCGAGCGCCATAAGACCATATAGCTTGAAAGTCCCATTTTTCTCATTGACTAACTGCTGCTTTAAGAGCGTCGACGGAATTTAAAAAAAATCCTTAAAGAAACGTCGAATCGTGGCCGCCCCTTGATCGAAAAATAAAGTGTGTTAAGACGTGTGATAATATAAAAGAGAGACAACATCTGACTACATTTTTTTTTATTCTTAAGAAAAACTACATCAGATTCTTTTTGCTGACTGTACTCGGTAGGGGGCAATATTTTGAACTGTTAAAAAATTGCTTGTTCATGAACTCGCATGAAAACCTGTTAAGTAAGTTTTGTCTTTAAGTGTGAGTATAAGATAATTATAGTAAGAAGTTATTCATATTAAAGTAGATTATAATTTAGAAATATGATTTAATTCCAAGTTAAGTACTTCTATTATAAAGAACACTGTGTTAAACCCACCATACTACATTAAAGATCGATAGATGACACATATTCCAGAAATTGTCTTAAGCTCCGATGTCGGTTAGCTACGATGTTCTGCGCCGAATACCGCTGATTAATTGTAACTATCAATAAGGCACATAGGTTTTGAGGTTTGGATAACCTCTCCATGAACATATCTGCGGTTAATTAAAATAATTTATTGTTAGTGACATAATATAAAAATTATAGGTGCAAATTACCGACGTTAGAAATTGTAATTCTTTAGCTAGATCAAAACCAATAAAGAAATATTGTAAAATAACATTAAGGCTATTGATATGGTATATATGAATGGATAATGAAGCTCAAATTCTATTCACCAAAGGATAAATTTTTTATGTAGTTATCAAATACTCACTTTCAATCGTGTATTGATTAAAATAAAAGTACAATGACACATGAAAGACGCCAGGTGCTCGAGAACACGATCAGTCACAGACGTGCATAACGAACTTAAAAACTGAAAGTAGTGTAGTGCTTGATTTGATTTGATCCCACAGCTGGTAAATAAAGCTGACAATCGACGAATCTGTCTCTGTTGGAGAAGTTTTTAAAGCTATATCCACCATGCTAAGTCAATGCAGATTGGTGGTTTTTCTTCAACGAAAAGGGCATGATAAAATGAAAATATCGGTCGGACACGTCGCCCAGAAGAATCAAGTTACATGTTCTATGTATATATTTAAAACATGTTCTGTGGACGGGGCGACAAGTTCTCATAAAACATTAATGGGCACGCCTATGCAGGATTTAGGCTCACGTTCTCGAGTGACCTACGCAGTTTCCCGCATGTCGCGGCTCGCTAAAGAAGTATGACTTTAAAAACATTCACAAACATCGGTTTCAAGACTGCAGTTTATTTATATAAGCTACTTAAATATAATATGTTAGGGATATATATTTGATCTGTGTTAGTTGATGTTATGTGTTGCAAAAACTAGTGATTTGTTTTGTTTGCTCAAATGGTTGCTTTTTTACTTGGATGTTGGAGTATATGTTAAACCAAAAAGCTTTTTACTTGTTAGTTTGTAAATACTTATAGAGAAAGTGTAAATAAAACTATTCTCAGAATAAAAACAATTTGTTTTATTAGCTAGGTACAAACAATAACTCTTTGTGGTTGATCACACACACCAAAGTAACATTTTTGAATTTATACTTGAATATTCGTTATTTAAAGACTATATCTTTTTTAAATTTGGTACTTGTTAATAAAAAGAACGAAATTGGAATTAGATTTTGCCTCTAATATCTGACTAGGGACCACGATCGACAGATACGCATAGTATCGTGGTATGTCCCCGAAGTTAATGAAAACGTGAAAGCAGTAACATTTCAGCAACAAGATTATGCTGTAATCACCATCATAAAAAAATCTACCGTTTCAGAAAATATGAAATAACATAATTACTATCGTATTGTAAAAAATATTTTACGTTGTGGAAACGAAACCGGAGATAAATATAGTACCGGAAGATACAATTTAGTAAATGGCCAAAAACTTTAGTACCAATCGTTAGACAGCATTTTAAGTCTAAGCTACAATCTGCTCTCCAAAGAAAGTGTATGCCTATGCCCAGCTGTAAGATACAAGATATATCCGATCCTTTACTGTTAAATAAAAATGAGTATTAAATTTGGATGGAATCGTCGCAGGCCATAACTGTTGGCAAGCCGAAAACGGCCCGCTGACCGTAGTTTGGCCATCACCAACATATACAAACAATCTCATCTCATCATCGATCATTATACTTATAACCTGGTAATAATATCAGCTGATATTATTTGGTAATACCCACGAATTATGTCACTAAAGAAGCTTATAACTGATGGATCAGGCTATAGACAAAATACCATGAATATTCGATCCTAATCAAGCCAAAGACTACAAAATATACAATTGTAATTAGTTCTTTCATATCTTTTATTCAATCTTCGAACAAATTATGCAAATATACCTATATGATATCTACTTCCCTAATGTCGCTAAGATACTTATATCGCTTGATGGATATGTAATTATATTGCATAGTTATCACAAAATACTGTTAATAAAATTATTACAATTACCTAAAAGGGTGTGGGTAATTTATAAAATTAAACGTTACTTTTGCTGAATTCCATAGTACTAAAGTAATGATTATTACGCTATAATCTGCGATTAAGGAAAACTAAGTAATGCTGAATGAAGATACATAAATCCTTCAATTTATAGATACACTAGCTGTGCAAGCGGCTTCGCCTGCGTAAAAATCAGCGTCACAATTTTTTTATAGAATTGAAATTCTAAACATAAAAATAGTTATTGTGAGTTAACCACAGATAGAGACATGCGATCGCGGACTTTTTGTACTATTTTATAGATCTATAATTCTCTAGTACATTGCTTTAGCGTGTTTCTGCTGTTTTACGGAGCGCACGCGATTAAAGCAAGTTTTTTAACTACTGCGCGATCTCTTCAACACAATTTACATAATACCGATATTACTATAAACCTAAACCATCGGGAAGTATGGCACTATCTTTTGGTGAAAACCGTACAAAAATCCGTTCAGTAGATTTTGAGAAAAATGATTACATACAGACAGCTATTTGGGACTTTATAATAAGTATAGATTATATATGGAGGACTAGTAAACAGCGTGCACTTCAAACCATCACCACCAACATATTTTGACGTTGTCTAGTGCCGTGTGGTATCCGGCTGAGTAGAATAGACCACCTTCTTTGTTACAGAGGGGTCGTAAAATATGACTAAGGTAAGTTGAAGTCAGGCAGGCAGCCGGTCGTCAAATACGTAGCCAAATCATGAGATAACAAGTTTGGCAGACCCCACACGACTGGGATTGCGATATTGTTGAAAATATTTTTCAGATTTTTCTCAGTAAACGATGGTCCATGGGTACATCGAACGATAAGGACAGTTCATTCTAGATTTAACATTACGTAGATTTTCTTACATTTATTTACAGCATAATAAACTCAGTAAATTATGTAGGTTGTATTAAATTAGCGTTTAACTAGAAAACTTTAACGTAATTTCTTTACTATCATTTGTACAAAGATTTCTATAAATTTATAAAAAATGTTTACAAATAACATTTTCATGCAGCAATATAAATATTTGTTTTTTTTAATATGTACATTGAACTGAACTAACTGTCACATCCCTATGTGATATAAGGCAATCTGAATGAGGTTGGCGCTAATATAAGCGCAAGATCATTTGTTAATCAGTGTCGCTACTTTGCCCGGGCACGTAGTCCTCATCTTCTTCATCAGAGAGCTCCAAATCGTCCAAATCTTGGAAAAGCGATTCATCCACTTTAACTGCATCTCCTAGAAATATTATTTAATTTATTTATTTAAAGTCCGTTCACAGAAACATGATAAGCGACTTTGTCGCTCTCTTTTTCTTAGACTATTACTATTTTATTATATTAGGAGATAATGGGAATATTACATTTAAAAAACCTTTAAAAATACTGATAACTTTGTTTAAAAATTTAAAGTTGTTGGTGTTACAGTTGCGTAAATAAATAAATAAATATAAATATATGGGACACTTACATACACACGGACGTCCGTCCCTAAAGTAAGTAACTTAATACTTGTGTTATAAGTGACGGACAACTGGTAGATATACTACATATATAATTTTAAATACATACTTAAATACAAATATACACCCAGGCTTGAAGAACCAGCAAATTGTTTGGAAAGAAACGTTGGCCCTCGGCGGGAATCGAACTCATGACCCGCGGAGCTAAAGACAGGGTTACTACCCGCTGCGTCAACGGGCCAGTCAAAAGTCAAAAGCGTACAATACAAATTTGAATTTATTTATTAAATATATAAAAAAAACAAAATATTCTATAGTGAAGTAAACTTGTAAACAAGTGTTTTTGAATCGTCAAGGTTCGGAAAGCTGTTCCTACCCAGAATAGACAGCAAGAAACTCGGCGGTTGCTCTTTTCAAAGAATAATTCTTATTACTAGTTACATAAAGTTATTAATGTCTTGTACAGGGTCGAAGATTATATATCCGGGTATATCCACGCATTCCTATCGAATAAATAATCCTCAATAGTATAGTAGGCTTTCTGTATTAGCCTTTTTTTTATTAATATTTTTATACTGCTGTAATGTAAAAGTAGAAGTAGATTACAGAATTTTATTATAGAATCTTATACCCAAACCGACAAACGACTTATTTACTTTTGCAAGGCGCATAGCACGAACCGCAAGCTTATATCGGTTCCTACATTGTCATTTATATATATCGCCATCTTTTTATAATAATGTACAAAAATTAAATTGCTAAAAATATACTGTGAAGCCTATGTAAGGATAACACTTAAACTTAAACTTCTCTCACAGGGAATCACGCGAATTTGAATTGAAAATGTGTGGTATGGCTCTTTTTTGTGACCATTCACATTTTTATGACCACTCACTTATTTATACTATTATATTATTCAGTAAAAGTGTATTGAAAATAATTATGAATAATATGTATTAGAGATACCTTAAACAAACTAACACAATATTTAATTTCATTAAAGAAACTATTTTGACATATGCAGTTTTATTTACATTTCTTTATTTATAGATCATATTATTGCAATAAAATGTTTGGCATAACTGAGTCATATGATTTTGTTTGTTTACATTTAGTTAAGTACCTAAATTTATGGAGTATAGATGAATACAATAGAGAAAACCTTACCATCATCAAGAAATTTAAGATCAGACTCATTTAGTGTAGTATCTCTCAGGAATAATTCTTTGCCTGTTAATTTGTTTTTGTCTTTTCCTTCCTTTTCCCTTTTGGCTGGTATACCCATGTCAATTTCAAACTGCTTTCTCCATGCTAGGAATGATTCTACTGTAACTCTTGTACCTTCAAACCTTTTCTGTAAATATAAAAAAGACAAAATATTTATAAATGAATTGAAACATGTTGAAATCAAACTTATTATATACAAGACAGTGGTCATTTGGTGAGATTTTTATAGAAAATTATTATATTTATAAGAAACAGTTACATACTGAATCTCAAACTTTTATAGTACACAACAAACCATTTCAGCTTCCTCGTCTGCTCTCTTTTTAGCAAGAACCTCCTCCTGTCTCGCTTTCTGAATGCTGTCCCACTTTTCATTCAGCCACTCCTGTCCTGCTGATACTAGTGTAAATACCATAACCATGCCTAGATTTTCATTACCCTAAAATGTATTAAATAATTTTATTGTAATAATGGCAGATCCAGCTATATGTTGCTGTTGCTTCCTCTCTCTTTATATTTTTGCACACATTCTTTTTCATTTAGCAATAATTTTTAAAATACTAATTTAAATTATATGGGTTAAGGATGTAAACAAAATGCTGAAGGTAATAACATATATATTTAAGTTGATAACTATTTATAATGTATCTATCTAAATTGATTCCCAAATCTTAGATTGTATACCATATGTGAGCAATTTAAAATAGATAAAATGGGTATGGTATTAACCTTGAAACATTATTACACATATTTTAGAAAAATTACATCAAAAGCATAAACATTTAATCTAATAAAATAGATTCATCAGATACAGATTACAATATATTACAATAAATAAATATTCATATTTATTTGTTTCAAAGTTTTTAAAATTATTGAATACAAGTGTACCATCATAAAATGTCAAAAATACAAACAATACTTTTAAATGCTTTGAAAAAATAAATGTTCTAAGAGAAATTTAGAAAACTGGCTTTAAAACAAGCTGTTTTTCGCTTGTTCAACTTGCCTTCTGCAGAAATAACTGCTGGACTTAAAATTTTTAATAAAATTATGGACACTTTTAAATGTGATGAAGCATTCTTTATATATAAATGATGGTACATGGCCAAGGTAAGTGATCGAGTAACGTAAAATAAAAAATCTAGAAAGTGCCTGTTAAAGCCTGATTTACTGGTATAACAATTCTTTGACATTACAGTGAAGTAGTGTACAATAAATTGAAGTTAAACGATGAAATATAAATACTTGTTCCATTAAATGTTTGTAGAGCTCGTTCCTGTCTACAATCTCGTCAAAACTTTCATCAGTATTTATTTCAAGAACCGGCAATTCTTCAGGATATTTTGCTGTATACGTAAATATTAACTCACAGGCCAACCCTTCACCGTCATCGTATCCTTCAGACTTGATAGGTATACCAAATTTGTATATTGGCTCTGTCTGCAAAACTATTTAGCAATAAATAAGTAAACGAAAAAAGTTAAATTGAATACATGGCAAAAGATTGATTTACTTTGCATATCTCCATAATAAATTGATTCTAAAGCTTCTATTTCGCTTGTTTGTTCGTAATGGTAATCCATAATTTACTTTATCAGTACAATTGCTAGTAACTCTACAATGAAATACATTTAATGTTAGGAATTTATGTGAAATCAAACTCTTTTTTAGGTTATAACTTATAGGTAAGTTCACAGAGTACATGGTAAGTTAAAAGTTTACGCCACAGAATAGCTAAAACAGCTGTTCCATTTTTTTATAATATTATGCTCACAGAGTACTGCTAAAGATATTAATTATCATGGAATGCTAATTATTATTACATTTCACAGTGATCTGCCAATTAGACTTCATTTTTTTCTTTCTTTTTCTAATGGCTCATATCCGATTTTATCGTATACAGGTAGGGCCATAGACTTATTACACTATATTAGAGAGCCAACCATACCAGCAAATGTAATCCTTATATCAGTCTATGCTTATATCGAATGCATGCGTATAGGATATAAGGGTAACTTTTTTAGTTATATACTTAGTTTTATTTCATTTCGTAATTATAAGTATTTTGTACTATTTTAGGTAGTTAGTTCAAAAGTAATAATAAAATTTGCTATAATCCGGGATAAAAAAATATAGCAAAATAATTTAAAGTAACGCCTAATTCTCTAAATTATTTAAAGTAGTTCATTTGGTGCATTCTCTTCGAGGCTATTCCTAAATTCCATTACTCGTGTGTTTGTCATTTTACTTGATACTGGCATATTGATTCGTGCCTAATTTGTAGGGATAGACAGAATCACCAATCACTTAGTGATATGATTCACTCATCATATAGCATCATCTGCTATTGAATTTTAGATAACTGCAAAATTATGGATATTCCATTAAAAAGTGAAATAATATTACAAAGAAATGTTATCATTATATTATATGTATCGAGGTTATGTGGTACTTTTACGATATTCTTAGTGAATCTATTACCTAGAATTGGCAAAAATTATTGTTACACAAACAAATCTAATTCTTATATCTGATTCAATATGGTCGCTACACTATTCTAACTGAAAGTATAACCTAGAAATAAAGACCGTATTGAATATGATTTAAGAATTACGTTTGTTTGTAATAACAATAACTTTGTCCAGTGATAGCTGAATAATATAATAGCCGATAGCATTTTTTGCCGATTGCTATTTACGCTTTTAGCGATTCAGCGATTACTGGACTAAATGATTGCTTACATAAACGAATGTAGTCCTTATATCCTATACATTATATGCATACGCATATAAGGCCTACATTTGTTCGTGTACACAATAGCAATCGCAATAGCAGCAGGATCACCGTGGTCACCTTTGATCATATTATGGTGCGAATATGATTCTTAAATCGCAATCCTACTAATTTGCGCTGTACAGGCCATAAAGACAAGACCTCATCGATAAAAAAAGTGATTTATAATGTTTGATTTTATATTAATCAATTATTGTGATAAAATAATATATTAATATAAAATCGATGATTTTTTGAGATCCTGTGCCTGACAACTTGACATGCTGACAAGTGACAATTGACATTGATTATTGCAAAGCAAAAAACAAATTGATTTAATTTTTCGTTAATAAAATATTTACCAAGAATTATGATTATGTTGTAATTATATGTGGATAATTCACATATAATGGATTCCGAAGATATTGTTACACCTTCTCCGCAGGAAAATAAAGATACTATGTAAGTTGTTTTGCTTATGAATCTAACATTAAAATGTCGCTGATCATAAATAACAAATCTTATTATTAATTTACAGCCCCTCTGCAAAATGTAAAAATATTGTGGAGGACGACTACGCAGAACTTCAAGAACAAGTTATAGCAAATTTTCAAAAACCTCACTTGCCGAATGTAAACGTACCAGAAAAGATTGTTATTTGCTTGGATGTCTGTTATGATAATAAAAATTCTCTATTCAGGCTAAGTGATGGTACCACATACACAAGAATAAACATGCTGAAGAGGGTTCTAGATTTTTTTATATATTCTAAACATGCCATTAACAAGAAGACAGAATTTGCTTTGCTTGTAATAAAAGATTCAGATGCATCTCTGGTACAAAACTTTACAAATAATGTTAAAGACATTTTAAATTCTATTGATTATGTTAATAGTGAAGATAGTACTACAGAACACTTTGAATTTCATAAGATCTTTCAGATATTGAAACATGAAATTGAAATTCCTGAATATAAACAATCTGAATGTATTCTACCACCACCATATATAGTGCGGATGATAGTATTGTATGCACGTTCAAGCTGTATTCCATTAATTCCACAAGATGATACCTACTTTAATTTTCTAAGGAAACAGGCTTATTTTTATGTTGATATTCTGCTTGCCCATGAAGATGAGTGTTCTCTGTATAAGTGTGAAGAAGTTTTTGATGCCCTTCAGGATTTGGACAATGGGTATTCATATGTGTTTGAAGTATCAAAAAATGCAAGAAAAATACATGATTGTATAGCAAAGTTACTAGCTCATCCTTTGCAAAGACCTTTACAAAAAAATACAGATTATGCATTTGGTTCAAAATATTAATCACATAACTAATGTGATTGTTCTACTACTGTTATTACTAAACTTTCTTTGATTCATATGAAGTAATTTCAGTGCAATCTGAACTGATAATTAATAAATACCATATCAATTTAAAATTGTTGAAATTCAGTTGTCATCCTTAGTTTTAAAAATAAGCAGAACATTAATTCAAGTTTTTAAGCTATTGTTATAAGCAATTAATATTGGAAAGGATCATCTAAATACTACATACATTTACTGTTAATATACTTTATTTATATAGAGAGTTCTTTATTTAATTTTACCTAAGAGGAGGAGTTAACCTAGGAGTTATCAGTTCTTATATCTGATCTAAGCATATTTTAAGAATGAACACTATTATACAGATCTATTTATTGAGGTAATAATCCAACCAACAACAACAACCAACAGTGCCAACACCTACTCTACAAAACAGTATCCCTCATATCCACAGTATACATTATATTTTTATGACAGTAGTTCACAACATGATTTGATACTGTGATGATGCTTAACATATTGAATTCTGTAAAAATATCCTGTTTCCCAAAGGCAAATTACAATGCGAGTTTGTTGTGAATTTAATGATAAATGTTTTAAGGGTGTATATATATCTCAGTATAAATAATGTAAATATATTCAATAAACAAAGTCTAAACTTTAGGATATTTATATTCTACAAACTCCTAAGTGAAATGGTTTTTTACATACATTTAAAATGAAAATACCCTTAGTAGAAGTATTTTGTAACTATAATTTTCATAAATGTAACGTAATAATAATTGATTAATAAAATATGAAAGTTCTATAAGGAACAGGCATTGGCAAGCCAAATATCATGACATATACATATTGTAATCAGCACTGAATAAGCTAAATTAGGATTAGTATTGGGATCTCCCAATACTGATTAGTTGTTCTATAAATAGATACATCTGTATCCATTTATAGAACAGTTTTAGCAAGTAAATAAGAACACGATTTCACAAGCTCAAGGCAATCATTTTTATTTAAAACAAGGTAAAACTAATCAAATTAAACATTTGATTAAATAATAAAAAATAAGTGTCTTGTAAAAGATCTGAAATAATGATTTGACTAACAAAAGATGTGATTTTGATTTAGTTACATATCTATGGGTGAACATAACATTTCATCTATAGTGATCATCATCACTGATGATTATCTACATTTATTTTTTATTATCTAAATGTAAATTTGATCATGGCGTTTGTATATTTCGTATTACACAGACATTCCTATTAAGTCTAAACTTTGTCGGCTTGGTACTAAATTTACTATTTTTAATTTAATAAGTAGAATAAGTAAATATATATTTAAAAATATTTCAAGGCAGTTAAAAGTTCATACTATGAATTTACATAAAATTTTCTTCAAGGGTTTCAATCCACTAAAGTCTTAACATTCTTATCAATATTAGAAAAATTGTTAAATTTACAAACTACTTACAATGTTTTACTAACCTGGCTGACAAAATGTAGCCTTGAACGAAATGTCACCATATCAAACAAAAAAACATAACTGAAAGCTTCCATATCACTTTACTAAAATATTCTACAACTATGCAAAATTATACAAAATATAAATAGAGCTTGTTACAAGAACACTTATAAGATTTTGTATTCCTAATAATGTAATTTAGAATTCCTTTAAACAATTAGTAAAGTTGGATTTTTATATTTTATACTATACAATAGCATGACGCATCTAAGATCCTAGGTGCTTAAGTCATATGAGCCCCAAGATTTGACACTGGTTGATTTATATAAGAAATAAATAACTTTATCAGTCTCAACACTTTATAATCTATTTACAATATTGTTTATAAATTCAGCCAAAGTCAAATAACATACTGAGTAATTCTACACATAACCATAAAGGAAAAGTGAATAACGAATATTCTATCCTCTCCTCATTTGTTTTCAGCTTTATGATTGTAAACACATGGAATGATAAAAAAATTACTGTTAAAGTAAATACAAAAATTTACTGTTGTAAAAAGAAAAAATAAAGTATGTGTATCAAATGCTAAAAAAATTTAATTGGATGTACCTATTTACAAATTAATTACATTGCCTTATGGCATATTATAGGGTGTAACATATCAATGCCTGGAACCAATATTCGATTGCTTACTAAGATTGAACATCTATAAGAGCATTGTTTCAGGAAATATTATAGTAGGGCTAATCATTTTACTAAAGAATTAAAAAAAAAGGAAATAACTATTCTTGGTTTGCAGAAAAATTTATTCTTTTGTATTCCTTACTCTTTATTCCTATTAATTAAATATATTTATATATTTTTTTTTAATGCGAAGGCTTTTGTGAAACGAAAATTATTCAGGAAATATGCTGATGTAAATTTTTTAAAGGAAGACAGGATAACTTTTATTAACTGTTACTATAGAAACCATATAACAATTGTACATCTATTCATGTAGTACATATTTGATTACATTTATATGACACTAATTTTAAAATGATTGTGAGTTGTGTTCATATATGATTGATCAATTTATTAAATTTACTGGATTAAATTTTTTTGTGAAAATTTTGTTTACTGTTAATTCAAATGCATTGCTTATCCAAACTAGACGTGTTTTACGTCAAATTTTTTTATAACTATCAGGTTTTAGTAATGTTGAATTCTGAACAACCAATTTAAAACAAAAATTGAATTCTGCTTAGTGACCTCAGATGTACATGGATGTTAACAGTGATTATTAAATTTATTTTTACTTCTTTAATAATATGGTATAATATTCATTAGCAATATATCAATGGAATGTGGTTTGGATGTCTCATTCAGTCTTAAGCAAAATTTAACCAAACTTTTTTATGTAAACCATACCATACCAAACCATTTATGCATTTATTCACCTTATTGTTGTATTTTTCCTTCTCCATATTGCTGACTCTATTTCTATAAATGTAATTTTATGTTTTATTGAATCCCATACTGGCCAGATTAAAATACAGTTCCAATTATGTTTTTGGTATGTTAGTTTTTTTATATTAAATTTAATATTTTAGTATTTATATAATTATATTATATGAAAATTTTTGGATGCTGTTAAATGAAGTGAAATAAACTTATCAGTTTTTTAAATACTGATTACAAAAAAATATATATTCAGTGGTTATGAAGAACAGCACAATTACGCCAAGTCCTTTGTCATTGCAAAGTATTATCTTATTTACAATTCCATACATTAGATACATTAGAAATAACTAAATTAACTCAACTTTCACAGTTTTTATAGGTCACATCAATGTAATAATTTAAATACCATACTAAAGATATTTAGTTACAATATAGGTTGTTATTACAAATAACACAGTAACTACTTCATAAAAAGATTGTGCCCAACATTTAAGCTGAGATTATGAGTAATTTCTATGGAACTACAATATCAAAGAAATCAAATCGAGCAATAATCGACAAAAGGCAACTCCATATTAATATTTAGGTGGGGATTGACTTACACTTTGGTTTCATATTCACAATAAAGGGTATGTTGCCATTACGCTTGGTATATGTTAGCATTGCAAAGTCTGTAGTATTATCCAGGCTTTCAATTGTTTTTGTTATTTATCTCAAGTATTACATATTATTGAAAACATCTTTATCCTCATATTGATGTATAAGCTGATATCAGTATCAACACAGTATCAGAAACAGTTACAGCTATTTTGATAAATTGTTGCCAGTTTGCTCTTATTTAGAAATCAATATCTATCCATCTTCTTTGATTTTAAAATCTCTGACGATGAAATATGAGATAGAATCAAACTGAATGGCCACACTGACCATGAAATTTTCATGTATGAACTTCTAAAATCCATAATTTATTATGTTCATGGCATATCAATGAAGATCTAAAATCTGGTTAGGCCGATTTTGCTCTTCAAATAATATTGAACGCAAAATATATACTGGTATTGTATTCAACCTGTATAAAAGTTTCAGATTCTTGAATTTATCAGCCTTAGAAGATTGTATAACGCACATTCTTGGAAACACTGGATAGTTGATATCTATTATGTACTTCATTTAATATTTTTAATTAATAGCTTAAAGGCAATATACGTTATATTGCCTTGTATTCCTAAATTTATCCAGAGTGTACAGAATTTTCGATATTTTCTGAATTCATGAGTAAATTTTTTTGTTTTTTCAGTAATCATACAACATTTTTATAATCACAAAGATTCACTATAATTAACATGATCACACTTGTAATTTCATTTTATTTAACTGTTTTTGTGATGAGATTATGAACTCCGTACATATCACACTGTCCTGAGGTTTCAACTGAAAGTATGTTTAAATATGATTGCTATGTAATTTCTGTTATCTCCAGCTTCAAGTCACATTAGTCCAAATCGAAGTAGATTTTAGCGAAAGTCACTATAATTCTAAACGTAGAGCAGCATTATAATACAATATTAATATTAGTTTGCATTATACAAAGTTTAGAATTTGGGGCTAGTTGCAATTTAGTCAACGCGCGACACATCCAAAACACAATATCACTCACAACGTCCACAATCTTTAGCTTGACTTCACTACGGTGGACTATATGGGTGGGAGGCATGTATAAGAGTCGCGCAAGGGTTGCATCAAAGTACACAAGCAGCGAAGAGCGCCATGGCGCGTCAGGGTGGCGGGTTTTGATTATGTGCGTGCTGAGCGGCGCGCTCGGGCAGCGCGGGAGCGTTGTCATCAGCGCCCGACCCACCACCGCGCATGCGCATTACATATGCGTACGTGCGGTATCTTTTTATCTATAAAAAGAAAATAGAAATCGTCAAATACCGGACTTAATTTAAAGATACATTAATAACAATTGAAAAAAGAATGCTCCCAATGCCACCAAAGTTTACAGGATCTAATCATTGTCTGAATCATTTTTGAACGATTTTCACTAAAAGATTGTGCAATACTTCCGGATAGTTTAGGTAAATAGTACAAATCGGTATTATGTAAATTGTGTTAAAGAGATCGCGTAGTTGTTAAAAAACTTGCTTGCTAAGACCTTGTCGCGTGCGCTGCGTAAACCAGCAGAGATACTAGAGTATTCTAGATCTATAAAAATACTACAAAAAAAAGTCCGCGATATCATGTCTCTATCTATTATGGTAAACACACAATAAGTTGTAGTTGTAGCTTCATTAATCATATTGATTCTTGACGATTCAAAAGTGCCTGAAATGGTTTATTTGAATAAAGATTATTTTGATTTGATTTGATTTGATTTGATAAGTAATTTGATGTTTAAAATAGGAATTCTAGAAAAAAATTGTGACACGCTGATTGCAACGCGGGCGATGCCACTGGCAAGGCTAGTTTAAAATAAATATAACAATTAAAAAATTTAGGCTCAGGCGTACCTCATGTACGAGGTAGTGGTCTTTGTCGCGCGTGGCGTGCGGGTGATCGCGTGCATGCCTCAGCGCCGCCAGCTCCTCTTCCAACCGCGCTGCACGTTCTTCGTGGTCTGCTAATTGTTCGCGCTGAAGGGAAACATCAATTTATTTATTTATTTATTTATTTAGGTTCATTTACAATTATTTACACTGATACATTTACAAAGTAACTTATATAACTATAACCTTATATAACCTTAACTAAATGCAATAATTAATTAAAAATGAACACAACATGATTATTACAAAAAAGTTCAACAAAATTTATAATTAAACTACCAACAATATTGGAGGATGGAGTCGCTCGCGTCCGCAGGAACTACCTTCCAGCACCCTGCACGTGTCCTCTGGGTGGTGCTAAACGAGTTGACAACGCCGAGCTAGGGCGGCGGATATGATATCCCGAACCCTGACCTGATCAGGAGAGGCTATGGGGGCCTGGAGGAGTTAAATAACCTCCAAACAACTCAGCGCAGAAGGCAAGGGGAAACCACTGCGACTATCTCCCAAGAGAATGTCCCCGATCTATCATCATGATGTTCAGTAGTGAGCACACGACTCAAGGAGGAGGACAAACAATATATGAAAGAAAAGAAAAAAAATGATAAAAAATGTCAATGATCAATGATGATTATCTGAACGATTAGGTATTGTAAGGGGTAATTACAAGAGGTCGCTGCTATCGTGCGTATTACGAGTGCAGCCGATGAATAACGAACATAGCCGATGGCGTTGTCAAGGCAACTCCTAACAACGCATAGTAGTTGCCATCTTGTGTGATGTGACGCGTGGTTTGGGCTATTGTATTAATTGTGAATAAGGAAGTACAAGTTGAATTATAGATTGAGGATTCATTAGTACTCACCTCTGAACATTCTTTAACAGTATATAAATATATGGGACATTAACACACACGGTCGTCCGTCCCCAAAGTAAGTAACTTAATACTTGTGTTATGGGTGACGGACAACTGGTAGATATACTACATATATAAGTTTAAATACATACTTAAATACAAATACACACCCAGGCTCGAAGAACCAACAATTTGTTTATAGAAAATGTTGGCCCTCGGCGGGAATCGAACCCGCGACCCGCGGAGCTGAAGGCAGGGTCACTACCCACAACGCCAACGGGCCAGTCTAAAGTATATATAAATAGTACCATTAATACGACATTAATTTTATTACGAGAGACCACACACACTTTAATACACACCTGAACTTTAAAAAATTCAGATAATTAAATTAAATCTCGACGATCGTTTCGCCCCGAAAAATCCTCCTGATGATGCTTCGGTTTCGGGGCGAAACGATCGTCGAGATTGTGGTGGTGGGTATGTGTGCTGCTTTTGTGTGCGTTGTTGCTGGTGAATTGCGCCTTGGGGTGCATGTGGTGGCTTGTCCTGCATGTATAAGGTGCGTAGATTTTGCCTGCTTCATACACATTGGCTTTGCATGCATTCACTTAACCCGTGCGGATTATAGCAAAGTAGTTAGTTCTGTTATATTGCTTGTAATATGGAATTCCGCAAAGTAACGCCTGCTTCTATAAATCATTTAAATAAATCAAGTGTTTACATTCTTGAGTTGTATACATATAATGCAAGTTATTCAGTGGCATAGTTACCATGGACAATTTGGTGTGCGTACAGGGCAGTAGCGGTCGTTGGAACTTGCGCTGTGAGCCCACCGCACCGGCCAGCGGTGGCGCTGAGTACGCCGCACACACAAAATTGATAGTCTCTACCCACGAACACAATTCTTTCGAATCACTAGAATGAAAATGTAGTATGTTTTGATAGAATTAATATTATGTTAACGTAAGAAAGAAGATATAAAAATGCGGTCGCAATACTGAGTACAGTTCAAATTCAATTCCATCATTACTCTAGAACTTTGTGTCAACAAATTCTGTTTCGTATCCCTACCACTGTCTGACTCGAGACATATTTATTTATTTATTTATTTATTTGTTGCCTAGATTGTGTAAACATTTAGATGTTAATCATATAATAAAGTATCATCAATCTTGCTTATGCATACATGCACTTACAAATTATTATCTATTTTATAATAATTATTATTACGATTACAAAGTTGAATACTTAAGACAAATAGTTCAATTAAATGTTAAATTATTTTCAATACAATAATAATTTTAACTATCTTATTAAATAATTATTATTGCCATGATTACATAGAACTTACTTACACATCAATCTGTTTTCTTTGTTTGTCCCATAAAATGACAATTAAAGTTAAATTACTATGTAACTAGTTACCTTGAAATATTACTCTCACTTCATTGTTTTGCAATAGAAAAAATCTGTAGGTGAAAGCTAAAGGACCTTAAGTACATTTTTTGACATTTCTGTATTTGCAATGATTCTTATTCAGTACACCCCCGTATTGGTCAATGGTAAAAGACATTTAGTCCTAGAGCCACAAATTGCGTGGATGTAAAATAATAATTGACATTAAAGCCCTAACCGTGAAAAAGTAAACGCTACATAATAAAGCTCTACTAATTTATAAAATGTGACGTAAGGTCCTTTAGCTTTAACCTACAGAAATACATATAATATAATATATGCATTATTTAAAGAAATTGATACCTTGTCTGGAAGAGGTATTCTGCCTGATCAGCAGTTTGTAATCTGAAAACATGCTGTTTCTTTGTGTAATCGATCGCTTTTGTTGCCAGCGCGTGATGTATTCTGTAACAATGTACTTCGGCTGCAAAACAAACACTAAGACAAATATAATATTATACTTATTTCAGGTGAGATGTTCCTAAATTGTGGATTTTATTTTGATTTTTTAAATCAGTAAAATCATCCTATTTTACTGATTTATTTATTTATTCCATAGAAAGAATTGCATGTGTAATCAAAGTAATATGGTTTTATGTTCTAGAGTTGCAAGTAACATATAAATCCAGTTAAAGGTAGTCACAGAATGCTCAAAAGGTAATGAACATACAACTATTATAAGTAAAATTGATAAAAAATCTAAATAAAATATGAAGTCTAACAAAGTTAGGGATGATTATACTGTTCATTCTCAATGCAAATGTTTATATAATTGTTTTCTGGAAAAATCTAATTTATCACTAATATCTATTGAGGTATTCTTACTGGCAAAGTTCGATTGCCTGCACAGCCTGGGTATTGTCCTAAGTTTAATAAATGAAGACAGAGTGGTTTGTTACGTTACATGTTGAACACAGATTTTCTATAAAATATAATAATATGCTAAAATCGTAAGATAATGATATAAAGTAGTACCGTTAAGCGATATTTGCTAAGTGCATGAATATTTACTAGTTGTACCCGCGGTTTCATTTGCGTCACTTTAATTGTTCAGATAGGCTCAATTATATATTGTTTTTTTTCCTGTACCTGAAGAAAACAGGATTTTTTTAACTTATAACCCGGTATATAGGCTTGAACTGTATAATATTTAGGGGAGTAGCCGTGAGAGCATAACAGACAGACTGCGGACTTTCGTATTTATGGATTTAGTATAGGTATATAACGAATAGAAAATGATAATATAAATATACTGTAAGGGGTAATAACAAGAGATCGCTACTTCCGTGCGCATTACGAGTGCAGCTGATGGATAACGAACATAGCCGAAGATGTTCTCAGCGCAACGTTCGGACTAGTGGGTGCCATGTTTTTCAAATTCAAATTCAAAATATTCTTTATTCAAGTAAACTTGTAAACAAGTGTTTTTGAATCGTCAAATTTACTGCTGGTTCGGAAAGCTGTTCCTACCGAGAAGAACCAGCAAGAAACTCGGCGGTTGCTCTTTTTAAAATATAAATCTTAGAACTAATTACATTTATTTATTACTGTCTTGTACAGGGTAGAAGCACACCTATATCCACACATCCTTATCATCTAAGTAATCTTCAACAGTATAGTAGGCTTTCTGTATCAGCCTCTTTTTAACAGTGGTTTTAAACTGCTGTAATGGCATGGCCAAATGGATACGGATTAACAAGGAGCCATCTTGTGTGATATGACGCGTGGTTTTGTATTATTGTATTAATTGCGAATAAGGAAGTACAAGTTGAATTATTGATTGAGGATTAATTAATACTCACTTATGAACATTCTTTAACAATACATATTATAATCAGTATGAATCGTGAAAGTTAATGACATCAGCCAAAGAATAATAAATATTCCATAAACTATATCAACAAATTACCTGATGGCATTGTGCAAATTATCTGACATTTGACTGCGTCGGAAACCATGTTCATCTTTGTGCAGATATAAGACTAGATCACGTAGTGTGCAGTAGAACATCTTCCAACCGCGTCGCCCAAACGGGGCTAAAATATCAAGTATAGGGTTATTAAGAGGCGATTGCAAGTGTGTCATGGAATAGGTCTGTGTAATAAAATGAAAAATATGAACAACTAAAGTAACATAGTCGTGAAATTGACAGTGATAAAAGGAGTATCTTGGGAAGAGACTGATTGATGTTTAAGTTTTAGAATGTTTCGAGAGATCGTCCGCACAGGAATGCAGACCTATTCTACGAGTACTATACAAACCAAAAAAATAGCCGTTAGGAAGTTATTGATTCAAGCGTCATAATACTACAGGAAGTGAACATTATTTAAAGAATGCATTATGCATATTTTATCTACAAGCTGTACTGACCACTAAGTTCAAATTCAAATTCAAATTCAAAATATTCTTTATTCAAATAAACTTGTAAACAAGTGCTTTTGAATCGTCGACTCTATTGCTGGTACGGAAAGCCGTCCTACCGAGAAGAGCCAGCAAGAAACTCGGTGGAGCTCTTTTAAAAAAGAAGATTCTTAATACTAATTACATTTTGTCATAGCTATCCTGCACAAGGTCAAAGAGCAGCTATATCCACGCATTCTTATCATCAATGTAAGCCTCCACGGTATAATAGGCTTTCTGTATATGTAAGCGTATGTAAGCGTTTAAATACCCCCAATTATATATTACGAGCTTAAGCCCGCGGCTTCGCGCGCGTGGAATTTGGTCTGCCACTAAGTTTCTTGACAGATCATTTAGCTATATATATTTATTTATTTACTCATACCCAAAATTTCAGATGTCTAACTTTAAAACTGACGGATTCCATACAATCTTCGCGCGCTACGCATATTAGGCACTATCATATCGTGATAACTCTCAAACTTTTCGGCCAAATTATTTAGTGTGAAAGGCAAAGTTAGTCTACATGAAATACTGTTAGCGATACATGTATTGCTTTTGTTAAAAGTTTGATAAATATACTAAAATCTGCATTTTAAAATAGTAACTAATTGAATTAAATTAATGATTCACAATTTTGGTTATAGTGGCTTCCACTGAAAAGGTAGATATATGCTATCGCGGACTTTTATTTTGAACTATTCTAGACGAACAATTCTACGCTACATCTTGTTTATGTAAATCCAATGGTTTAGGCAGCGTACGCCAAGATAGCTCTTAAAGGCCAGATTTTTTCCCACTTTTATGACATGTATCGTTTTATAGCATAAAATGATTACAAATTGTAGCCTATATGTTTTTCCGATGTATAACCTATATAACTGTAAAGTTTCATCCAAATCCGTCCAATAGTTTTTTCGTGAAAGAATAACAAACATCCATCCATACTCACAAACTTTCGCATTTATAATATTAGTAGGAAGCAGGATAGGATAGGATGTGTGTTTTTGAAATATAAATATCTCACTTAGTGTAGTCTAAATTCATAATTACATAATTCGCTAATGGGCTACAATAGTAGGACAAGTCAAAAAATCCTTTTCTTAGTACGTTTATTGAGTTGTGCTTGTGTGTTGTTATAAAAGAATGAGGCAATTGTCACTCACTTTTTTTTCCGTTAGCGTCGAAACAGCATTTCCTCATAACATATCCTTTCTTGTATTCAACTGCTCGACTCTGGTCGGGTAGATCCAAGAAGGGGTTGTTGCCAACGGGCGCGGCGGCCCTGTTCTCCCCGCCAGCTGGAGGCGCAGCTTCCACATCCCTTTAAATAAGAATTATACGCTCTACTTCACACGTAAAATAGTTTTTAAAAATCTGAAAGGAGGATGCCAGAATTGGGCCTAACTGTAACAAAAACCCCACATACATCAAAAAATTCTTAGTTTTTTTCTGTTTAAATATCACTATAAATATTATAAACTTTCAATGGGAATATGTTAGAAAACTTATTTAATCATATTAATAATGGTGTTAAAGTAGTTAATGCCTTAAACATATCATTATATTTAAAAATACTATAAACGTATCATTGTCAACTTGTTACTTTTTTAATTGCCTAAACAGCGCTGGATTCCAACGTTTTTAGTATAAATAGACCAAATATATATATATATATATAAAGATTCCTTAATTTCGTTTTTGTAACCATAAACCATAATTTTTGTTTTTCTGACGACAAAAAAATAATTTATCAACTTTTACTTGAATGATGATAGCTTGTTGTTATATTTTTATCACAAACCCTATCGTTTTTTATTATGTTTTTAAGGTATTTACCATGTACTTGTAGTTGTCCATAACCTCAGACTATAACTCTTAATTTATAGTTCCCCCATAAAAATTAAATAAAATAATAATTGATCCTAAGATAACAAATATTTTTCTGTCTTACAACACTAAAACTAGTACTGTAACTGGGCCCAAAGATGTATGAACTTCTGGCACTCTCCTTTGAATATTTTAAGATATATTCAAATAATTTACAGAAAAAGGGTAAAGTACTGGGTTACTATGTCACAACTGGGCAAAGGCCTCCTCTCTCCCTTGGAGGCATCTGAGCTTAGACGTCACCACGCTGTTCTAATTAGATAAAATAAAGTAAGATATCGACTGTGAACTCGCAAATTGTCCTATCTTATTTTTGTCAACTTTTCAGGAAGAAGATAAACGTGATTACATTCTCTATATTTTTTATGAACAGTTTTAAATATGTTTATTTTTAAAGTCAACTGTTTATATTCTAGTATTTATATTCTAATAGATAATACGTGTTGATACGGTAAATAACGGGCAGTAGAACCCAATGCAGTTAAAAAGTAATTTGGCTTAAATTAGAGATAGGACATATTTTCCTCCGATGATTTTTTTTTTACTAAAAACGCACGAATTAGTTCGTGACTACGGTGGATGCAACTCGAAACGTCGAACCTTGAATAAGGGTAACTCGATTTTTTCAAGATGTGATCCGTTTATTTATATTAATAAAAACGCGTGATAAATCGTAAACATTAGTATGCATATATTATGTAAAAAAAGACTTTGCGATTTTGTCGTGGAGTCTATCTCATGATGATGCTTCGGTTGCGGGGCGAAACGATTGTTGAGTTTGTGATAGTGAACCTGTGTAGTGCTTGTGTATTGTGGTGGAAGTGGTGGAGGTTTGTGCATGTGTTTTTACGAATCCTGCACGTGTCGGGTATGAAAATACTGATAGTCCACTATACATTAAACACTATATATATTTTCTATTTACTGTATCGCGGATTATAGCAAAATAATTTTATTATTACTTTTGTATTATGGATCTCCGCAAAGTAACGCCTAATTCTATAAATTATTCATATATTATGTGTTTTTTCTTGTATTCGTGTTATTGAGTCTACATCGTATAACGCTTGAAATATAAATAAACAGTTCAAATAGTGCGATCTACTGTTTTTTTATTTATTAAGTTATTCATTTTATTTTATTTTATAGTCCGGTAACTATAATACTTCTTGATAAGTGTACAAAGTTTGAATTAAATCTGTTCGCTCAGAGTGAGTTTAAATTGAACTCCTAGGAATATAACAGAACTAGCTACTTTGCTATAATCCGCACGGGTTACACATGCACGCTTTACGATTTTTGTCGTGGAGCCTATCCTCCTGATGATGCTTCGGTTTCGGGGCGAAACGATCGTCGATATTGTGGTGGTGGGTGTGTGTGCTGCTTTTGTGTGCGTTGTTGCTGGTGAATTGCGCCTTGGGGTGCATGTGGTGGCTTGTCCTGCATGTATAAGGTACGTAGATTTTGCCTGCTTCATACACATTGGCTTTGCATGCATTCACTTAACCCGTGCGGATTATAGCAAAGTAGCTAGTTCTGTTATATTGCTTGTAATATGGAATTCCGCAAAGTAACGCCTGCTTCTATAAATCATTTGAACTCCTAGGACTTGGTTTACATACATATAAGACTAATATAAAGTGTGTAAAAAATTACACAAAGTTACAGTACTCAACAAATATTGTATTGTATAAAGTACTTACAATGCCCATTGCAGAGGTTGGTTTCGTATCGCATGATACAGGTGTTTGAGCGTATCTCTCGGGAAGTTCTCGCCGTCATTGAGTTCCGCCAAGTTTTCGATGAACTCCGCACAAGACATTCTTCGGAATGTACCACTACCACACCCATGTAGGTCCGTGTTCAGTAACATTATCGCGCACGTTAAAGTGTGCACCGCATCTACAAATATTTTAATTTAATTTTAATCTTTTTGGCAATCGTGAGTGATATTCATGTATATCGACTATGAACTGGCAAATTGTCCTATCTTATTTTTGTCAACTTATCAGTACGAAGAAAAAACGTGATTATTAATACATTCGCAATAATTTTAAAGAAATAAAAAAACAGTTGGCTTTAAATATGTTTATTTATTTATATATAATTTGTACTAATTTTATTTTATTAATATAATTTGTACTAATAATAACATGTATTATTTATTTATTAATATATAATACATGTTGATACGGTAAATGATGGGCAGTAGTACCCAATGCCGTTAAAAAGTGTTTTGGCTTAAAATTGAGATAGGACATATTGCCAGTCGATATGTATGTTTGACTGGCCCGTTGGCGCAGTTGGTAGTGACCCTGCCTTCAGCTCCGCGGGTCGCGGGTTCGATTCCCGCCGAGGGCTAACATTTTCTATAAAAAAAATTGTTGGTTTTTCGAGCCTGGGTGTTTATTTGTATTTAAGTATGTATTTTAAATTATATATGTAGTATATCTCCCCAGTATACTAAGATATATCTTATATTATATCTTACCAGTTGTCCGTCACCCATAACACAAGTATTAAGTTATTTACTTTGGGGTCGGACGACCGTGTGTGTAAGTGTCCAATATATTTATTTATTAATTTACAGAAACCGGCTAAACTTACGTTTTATTCTATCGGGTGAGCCCGACTAGATTCAAGCACTTTTGGAACCTTTATTCATGAGCTCTTTATAAGGTATTATCGTGGCGGGAACTGAATTTTAATCAAATTTACTAAGGTATGTGTGTGTGTGAGAAGCAGAAGTGCTTATCGGCGGGGCACGTAGTACGTAGAAGCGATGGTTTTTGGGGTCCTAATGTTTTGTTTGGTGTTGCTCTAGAAACCCGATGATGAACTCGCCCATTAACTGCTGGGCAATAATAAGGATACAGTTACATTGAATATTCCCTTATCACTTTCTAGTGAAGCTTATGCTTACCAGTAAGTTCTATGCTAGTCGGTGGAATTTTGAGTACGTTAATGCACATTTTTGCCGCTATTAGGATGGTAAAGCCGTGACGATATTTGAGGAAAATAGTCTGGGGCAGTCTATCTATCTTATATCTTTTATTCAAATTCAAAATATTCTTTATTCAAGTAAACTTGTAAACAAGTGCTTTTGAATCGTCAACTTTCCTGCTGGTTCGGAAAGCCGTCCTACCGAGAAGAGCCAGCAAGAAACTCGGTAAAAGATTTAATTTCCTGAACTAATAATAATCATATCTTTATTCACGAAAACTACATTATACACTTAAAATTTACTTATTCAACAATGGTATCGTGAAAAGGTCGCGGGACTCAGCTTCAGCTGCTTTTCAGCCCACGCCTTGTACGAATGCTGCCAACATTGTGTTTCAAAAATTAATAAGAGGGAAAAAACAAGAAAACCAAAATCTAAATATTATCTCCTGCAAAGGACAAAGCAGCGCGTACCCACTCAAATCAAATCAAATCAAAATAATCTTTATTCAAATAAACCATTTCAGGCACTTTTGAATCGTCAAGCATCAATATGATTAATGAAGCTACAACTGGTTCGGAATGTTGCTCTTACCGATAAGAACCAGCAAGAAACTCGGCGGTCAATCTTTTAAATATTTTCAATTATACATTATTAAACCACTGTCTTGTATGAAGCTGAAAGGATTTTCAAATCCAGGCTTTCTTATCATCCAAATAATCTTCAATTTTGTAATATGCTTTACGTATAAGCATATTTTTTACACCTTGAATATTAGTCACATTCATAAACTAGGAGGTTCACCAACCTTGAGAGTTGAAGGCACCGGGATTGCACTCGAGGTACCGCCGTGAGAAGTGTACAAGAACGCGCTCTCGTTCCTGGGTCTCCCCACTGAGTGCGAACCGCGCTAGAAATGTCCGCAACGCCTCGTCCAACGTCGTGCCGCTGAACTCGAAGTGCTTCACGTACTCTTCAGCCACAGCTCGAGAAAATTCGTTGCTGCAATAGTAAAAAAAATAGCAGCCCATTATGACTGACCCGTTGGCGCAGTGGGTAGTGACACTGCCTTCAGCTCCGCGGGTCGCGGGTTCGATTCCCGCCGAGGGCCCACATTTTCTATTAACAATTTGTTGTTTCTTCGAGCCTGAGTGTGTATTTGTATTTAAGTATGTATTTATGGCCGAAAAACTATTGAAAATATTAAAATAATAGCAAAAACATATTTATGCACTGAATTGTTCCGCACAAACGTGCGGGCGGATGAAACACCCTCCGAAACCTGGGCCCGCCGTTTCGGCGTCTTAACCTACCTTATGCGGCCGTCAGCTATATGCGGTCCGGCCTCATGAATCACTGCGTGTATATGTGTACGTGTGTGTGTGCGCTTGTATGTACTTGGCCGATTCCCGAACCCGTTGGCTCGCCTCTGCAGTCTTCCACGAACACGTAATGTCGTTTCTCCCGGAGTATACACTTCACTATATCGGTTAAATAACATCCGGTGTGTACACAACCTTCGTAAGGTCACACGTTATTGAATCGTCCCTATACTAAAACCATGGACGGTCGCGTCTTCTCAAACGCTTCACTGGTTAAACGCGTCACTAAATACTTATATCAGTCTCAAATGTCAATAAAATGGTGTCACTACTGAGAATAACACCCGAAACGCAAAATTACACGTGTGCGTTATAAAAGAATGCCGTATACAGGCGCACGCGGCCTGTCCTTATCGTATTCGAAACATCACTAACTGTCGGCCGCTCGCGTCGACAATCGAATGCATAAAGGTCGTAGATCCGGCCGGTCGCGTCGCGTCGCGCGCGTCATTTTATTCAAAACAGTAGTATATCTACCAGTTGTCTGTCAGCCATAACACAATTATTAATTAACTTACTTTGGGGTCGGTAAATGACCGTGTGTGTAAGTGTCCCACATATTTATTTATTTGTGTTTCTTATTAATATAAAAATATATATGGGACACTTAAAAACACAGCCGTCTGTTCCTAAAGTAATTTAATAATTGTGTTATGGGACAGATAACTCCTAAATATATACATATATAACAATTCTAAATGAATATATACAACCAGAAATCAGAACCAACAAATTGATTTTTGAAAATGTTCGCCCTAAGCGGTTATCGAACCAGCACCCCACGGAGAACAGCAGGCCAATGGGCTAGCAAAGTTCTTAGATGTTTCGAAGATATTTTAGGTGCTCATAAATAATACAAAGGCGCTTGTTCGACTCAGTTTTATTCGTCCGTTTAAGATTGGGTATGTTCGTCCTTTACAGGTCAATATGTCATTCAAATTTAAAAGAAGTTAATAGACAAAAAAATACGCTAGTTGTTGTGGCTGCGTTTACAACACTATCAGATAAGGAGACAATATGGCTCAACCAAACTTTTTTTTACTATTAAATCACCATTACTGGTAATGCCCGATTCTCTTTGAAAGCGATGAAATCGGTGAAAAAACTGGTAGAATTGTTATTTATTATTTAAAAAAAACTTCAAACAGACAGATTTTAAGTATTATCTTGATCCTAGTCAGGAAATAGGGACAAAGTTAAATTGGTTTTTACCAAATGGTAAAGTATACCATTTTACAATTAGATACTAAAAATTAAGCCTTCTGATTAGTCTGAACCATAGAACTAATTAATATTATCCATTACATTTTTGACATTTACATAACCAATTCGTATTTTAGTTATACATACTATTTCGTAATTTTATTGCCTAAGCAAAATCTCTGTTTGATCTCTTCTACTTACTTTTTACTTAAATGTCGTGACACGTCCGATTTCTTAAAGCCGTCAAGGTGATACAGACGTTTCGCGAGTCGCTCTGCTGAGGGTATGTCCACAGCCTTCGGACTGTAGTGGAATGAATGAAGAGAGTCTCCATCTGATCCTTCATCAGAACCAACATCGGAGCTGCTGCCTAATTCCTACAAATTTAATTCAAAATATAAAGTACCAACTAGTAAACTGTATACAAGAATACTGTGAAGTATAGAATTGTGTTAAAGCTGTGATAGTTCAGCGGTGAAACAGTGCGACTCTTTCAAGGGTCTCACAGGTTCAAACCCCCGGCTGGCACTATCTAGTTTCATCATCTGTTAAACTGATATTTACAATTTATAACACGCTTTCGTGTAAAGGAAAATTCGGTTGAGGAAACCTGCATATCTCTAGAGAATTTTGGGGATTTCTCTGTTTAACCTATTAATTCGCAATGGAACATCATGGTCGATATTAGCTTCACATCTTTTCTCAGAAAACAGAGAGGGGAAACTATACCCAGCAGTGAGATAATAAGAGGACATTGCTATTAGTAAATAAAATTAATACGAGTAATTTAAATATGTCAACAAATTAAAATAGTATATTAAAACTAATAAACAAAATGAGTCCATTTATATACCATAATATGCAGAATACGGGACACACCTATCTAGATGTTGATTAAATTAGTTTAAGGCGTTTAAACAAATTAATTACTTGTATGAATTTATGATCAATCAAATTTGAACTGATGAATTAGAACATTGTGACTTTGAATATTGTTGCGTATTACTGTTATAATTTTGTCAATACATGAATTTTTCAACTGTACTGTAATAAACGCAGAAATGTTTTTCCTTGTATTCCTTTATAACTGAGAGAAGAAAAGTATGTATGTTTTTATGTTATTTGTAGATATTGCTGGAGAGGGCCCCATTGAAAGGTTTAGGTGTTTTTTGTTAAAATTATTATTACTATTACCTGATAACCCTGGTTTTCAGGTGAATTGTGTCCATTTTCCTTTCCGTTTTGTGTATATGTACTATTGTTATTATTATTTACACTGTCGTTACTATTCGCGTTCTTCTCTGGTCCTTTCACTTGTATTACTATTCTATATTCTTTACTGTGGTCGCCGTTGAGTGTGACGTCACTTCCGTGCTCCGTAGAGTAAGTGGAATTGGATTTGGCCCGTTTGTGACAAGGCTCTGAGACTAGTATGGTGGAGTCAGAATCGGAGGGGTCGGAGAGCTCCATCCGAGGGCACTCCCGTCCTGTGTCGAACATATCATCTTGGTCTTGATAGTCTGGACTAGATATATTAGATACTGCTTCTGATAAGCTCATATCACCTGGAAACATTAAAACATACGAATCAATAGTTGGCAAACAATACACATGTTTGGATTAAGTGCACAGGTATATTAATTGAAAATTTTCAAACGCTGACTAAACCTATTGCCGACAGGCCCGTTGGCAGTGACCATGCCTTCAGCTTTATAAGATGCGGGTTCAATGGTTCTTCGAACCTGGGTGTATATTTATATTAAAGTATGTATTTAAAATTAAACACTGTCCATTATATTAACCATCTTTTGACAGATTGACGATTTACATATTTAGTGATGTCCTAAAGATTCTCGTATGCGATACCATTCCGATTATAGTACCTACTATCATTAATCGAATTACGTACCTAAGTAATTCGATTAATGATAACCTACGTAAACTAATAACAGATATAGAAATCAACATTTTGATTTAATATTGCCTTAGTTTTTTGAAAATAAATGTTAATCCGTGTGTATTTATTATAATCATAAAAAATATATTATACATCAACTGGCAACATCAACAGACCTTCCGCTCGGCCGCCATTTTGACGTGATCTGTCACTCTCAACGAAACGCCCGTGATAGTCACACGCATTTACGTTCGCTGAGTGTTCTCTCGCATCTGTTACACCTTGAGTTAAGTAGCTTTATTCCTCGGAAAAACTTTTGTGAAACTTATATTAATTGATCGTGAAAATGCCGAAAGGACGTGTGTTGAAAGCACAATCGAGACAGTTAGTGTTAAAAATTCCTGAGTATTTTGAGCAAGAAAATCAAAATGGCGGACCTCTTATACCTATCACGCAAGTCCGAAACCGTGTTGCAGCCGCGTTGGGGATCAGTCTATCAACTGTGACTAAAATCACTACTGATGCCTACGGCAGGAGCGGCTTGGAGCAAAACAAACCATCTACACCAAAAAGAAAGCGCCGGGCTCATAAGGTGACAGCTGTTGATGACTTTGACGCTGACGCTATTCGTCGTCATGTATATGATTACTACTTGAGAAAAGAAATTCCAACTTTGAGAAAACTTATTGTTTCTTTGAAAAGAAGTGGTCTATTTCATGGTGAAAAATCTTCTTTGGTCAAAGTTTTGAACACAATTGGCTTTTCATATAAAAAGTTAAATAAAAGAAAATTATTAATGGAACGCACAGATATAGCTATAGCACGTTGTGATTTTTTAAGAGAGGCAAAGAAAATACAAGATTGGGCAAATATTGTTTTCACGGATGAAACATGGCTCAACGCTAACCACACACTATCTCGTTTCTGGACTGATGATACTGCTGATTCCACTTCCTCAGTACCAATGGGAAAAGGTGAGCGCCTAATCATTTGCCATGCAGGTACAGCAAAAGGATTTGTACAAGACGCACTGTTGGCATTTAAATCGAAGAAATCAAATGACTACCACGAAGAGATGAATGCAAATGTGTATGAAGAGTGGTTCAAAAAAATGCTCATTTCATTGGAAGAACCATCAATAATTTTTATTGATAATGCGCCCTACCACTCCCGTCAAATTGACAAAATGCCAACACAGGCTAATAAAAAGCATGAAATAATTAATTGGCTTCGGGACAATGGAGAAAATGTGGACGACTCAATGTTAAAAGTTGAATTAATAAAAATATTAAAAACCAAAAAGAGAGCAAAACGCTATGTAATCAATGAAATGGCAGCAGAATATGGCCATACTGTTCTTCGGATTCCTCCATACCACTGCCAGTACAACGCAATAGAACTTATATGGGCACAAGTAAAAGGGCATGCTGCGAGATGCAATACAAGCCCCCCATTCACAGCGAATAAAATGTTGCAATTGCTAGAAAATGCTTGCACCCACGTAACGGCCGAGAACTGGGCAAGTGTGGTGGAAAGAACTAAAAGAGTAATATTCTCTGATTGGGAACGTGATATTGCGTTTGATAATATATTATCTACACAAGAGCTAATAATAACTGCTACTGAAGACTCCTCATCGGAGGAGTCTAGTGTTGATTATCATTCCGACGACTCGTGCTAATAAAATAAATTAAAATATCCTGATTGTTTTATTTGTATTCATGTATTAACTAAGAAGAAAGTAAAACTTTATATAATGTTATTAAATGTCTTTTAATACTCGTAACATCGATTTCTACCGATTATTTTTAATCTGTGGCATAATCGTAGTAACCATTATGTGTGACATCACTAAGTGGGCGGTACCCATCCATAAAGTACAAATATTATTTGTATGATATTTGTACGTAAGCAATACAAAACTTAATGAGCGTGAGCTGTCAAAAGACTGATAATATGATGGACGCAGTATATATATGTATATATTTACCAGTTGGCCGTCATCCAAAAAATAAGTATTAAGTTACTTACTTCAGGGATAGTGTGTGTGTATGTGTCCCATATATTTATTATATTTTTTTATTATTTAAGTTCATAAAGGTTGTCTTAATTCTGGGTTAAGAAAAACTGGCCTACCTCAATAAAATTTATGCAAATAGTTCTCAGATATGACATTTAAATAGCCAATTATTTCCGCCAGCTGATCGGAGTAGGGACGATAATTTTGACTAAAATGACTGGCTTTCATAGAGTCAATCGAATCCAGGACTTCCAGTACACAGTACACACAACTTTTTACACTAAAACATTAACGACCAAATTCGTCAAAAATAGTATAATGTAATAAATTTGGCTATAACCTGGCACGAAAGAAAAACTATGCTTGTGTGAATTATTGCTGGTGATGGCATTTAGAGACACGTGCGTCCTGCATGTGTAAGGTAAGTGCATGTTGCCTGGTTCAAATACTTAGCATTACATACATTCTCTTGACAAACAATAAAAAAATAATTCTACTATAGCTTCTGTACTATAAATCATTTTTTTATCATTTTTATATTAATGTTAATTCGTGCAATAAAGAGATTACAAACAAACAAACGAACAAACTGACCGTTAAGTGTGCGGTGATGGTGCGGCGCCAGAGCGTGCCGGTGCGGCGGCGTGGCGCGCGGCGACAGCGCCGACCACGACGCCGAGGTCGGCGACAGCGGGGACGACGAGCTGACATTAAAGCAAACCTTAAAATAACACGCCGGTAAGCCATCTATCAGACAAAAGCGGGAAGCTTTAGTAAAGGGATAGACTTAATAATAAATGAAAAGAACTTTATTCAGCACCATACATTTCTAGAAAAACAACAAAGATTATTTGTTCCGCGCAAACGTGCGGACGGATGAAACAACCTCCGGGACCTGGGCCCGTCGTCCCGGCGTTTCAACCTACCTTATGCGACCGTTAGCTGTATGTGGTCCGGCCTCATGAGTCACTGCGTGTAGATGTGTACGTGTGTGCTTGTATGCACTTGGCCGATTCCCGAAACCGTTGGCTCGCCTCTGCACTTTTCCACGGACACGTAATGTCTGTTTCTCCCTGAGTATACACTTCACTATATCGGCTGAATAACACCCGGTGTGCACACAACCTTCGTAAGGTCACACGTTATTGAGTCGTCCCTATATCGGGGAATAGTATTCAACGCGCACCAAAACCGTGGACGGTCGCGTCTTATCAAACACTTCACTGGCTAAACGCGTCATTAAATCTGAGAATAACACCCGAAACGCAAAATTACACGTGTGCGTTATAGAATGCCGTGAACAGGCGCACGCGGCTTCTTCCTGTCGTGTTTGAAAGGTTACTAGCGGTCGGCCGCTCGCGTCGGCAATCGAATGCATAAACGTCCTTGATTTCGCCGGTCACGTCTCCGGCGGGCGAGTTATTTTATTCAAAACATTATTTTAACATTTTTATACATAATATAAACGCATGTTGAGGAAAAGGTCATAGACTCAGCTAAGAAGCTGTTTTTCAAACATGCTAACAAAACGAACAAGATATTAGCAACATTTAGTAGCAATATGTTTAGTCATATATCTGACATGCAAATTTTATTATCTATTTCAATATTGCGAATTATTTTATGTCAATATGATTGAAATATGCCATAATGGTTATATTTTATTTATATTATATTATTAAATGCTCCTTTACATATGAAATTCCAGAAAATCTCGGCTAACCAGGAATGTATTTGGTTTTTAAATTGTGTCAAACGCATAAATTTTTATTGATTGCGGCAATTAATTATGTATACGAATCATCGTATCAACTTTTAGTTAATGGTGAAATATATATATTAGCTAAATATTAGTATTAGTGAAATATTATTATTAGTGAAATATTAGCTAAATTTAGTGTACAGATTGAGGAAACCTAACACATATTATGTTTTATTATTATTAGTTTTTTCTTTTGTTTATTTTCTGTATAGCTTATTATATATTGTATTGCATGTTTTTTTTTTGTTTGTTTTGATGAGTAAATGTAAATGTATATTTATGTCCCCACAAGATGAATTGGGTCACTGTAAGGTCTTGTGGGTGAAGTTTTTGATAAATAAATAAATAAATAAATAAATAATAACTTACCGCTGTGATATGCCGTCAGAGATAGAAGTGGAATTAGAGGTGGCAGCCGAGCCGTTGCACTGAGACACTGGCGCGTTGTACGTCCAAACGATCCTGGTACCATAACTATTAAATGTTAAATTAAGTGTTTTTATTAACATCGAAACTCGAGTATATTAGTAAGTTATAAGCTCAAGGTGAGGTTTTTTCGGGGTTTTTTTTCCATCATCATTCGCAACTAAAAGGGACTCATTTTTATGAAAGCTACCTATTTCTTATTATCTACAGGAGTAATAAGTTTACACATTTTTTTTTCAATTTTGTTGTTTTACAATTTTAACAGTACAATTTTACTTTATTGTCGTATATTTATTTCCAATTTTGTGGTTACAGGAAAAATTTCTTTAATTATTTCTCTTATAATTTTTACATTTACAGTTTTAATCTAATTTTACTGCGTTTAATACAGTTCAACAAATAATTTAAAGAATTAGGTGGCACTTTGCGGAGATCCTTAATACAAAAGTAAAGCAAAGATTTTGCGATTTTGTCGTGCAGTCTATCTCCTGATGATGCTTCGGTTGCGGGGCGAAACGATATTGTGGTGTGTATTGTGGTGGCGGTGGTAGAGGTTTGTGCATGTGTTTTTACGAATCTTGCATGTATCAGGTATCGAAAAAACGGATAGTCCACTATACATTTAGCATTGTATATATTTTCTATTTACTTTATAGCGGATTATGTCAAAATAATTTTATTATTACAGTTCTATAATTTTAAATTCTATTTTCATAGTTTGCCAATTTGCTTTTTTTGTGGTTCAATCTGACTGAGTCCTATAGACAAATCAAAGTGAGCGATAAATATTATGGAGCACCAAACTAAATAAATAAGGCAGGCTGGAACAATTAAGGATCAGGGATTTTGACGACATAATGAAAGTGAAAGTTTTAGTTCCATATCCACCGCATAGCGCTATAGTCGACGTTTTTAACCGCCATATTGGGGGTCATATTAGGTTGTATCGAATAAACTGGCATGATAATGGTATTTAATAAAGAGTTTGGAATTGATTGCTTCTATTTATTATTTTCATTTATTTTCCAATAATAATAAAGTCAAAAATTCTGAGGTCACGCCTATGACTTCATTAATATGCGAACAAAGTTATAAAAAACAGCAAGGTAGCTGGCACAATCAAGCGCATACATAAGAGAATAAAAGTTCATTGAATTTATATGACTAGCGATTGCTCGATGTTTATAAAGTGGCAAGCAGGCCTACCATGAACTCTTATTGCGACTCAATTGAAGACAACTAAATTGTCTTGCTTTTACATTTGATGACGTCATAAAGACGCACACTTTAAGTCGTTGCCGAATGAGTCACTTTGATTCGTTTGGAATGCGTCCTAAAACATCTGAGCAAAAGAAACAGAGTTATCTATAGTTCATATAACGTTTTCCTTTTCAAACATTACAACCTCAATGCAGTCCACACTTCATGGTACGAAAGAAAGCGGTTGAGTTTAGGTACTGACTTTGAATTGAATCGTTTTCTAAAAGTTCATGGTAGGCCTACAGATATTCATCATAATTATGATTATGTATGACATTCAGTAAGACTACAGAAAAATCTGTGTTACGCTTTCAGTTATTTCGCTAGACCAATATTTATGATATTCGGATCAATAAAGCTTAAATCCTGTATTAATTCCGGGAACAGGAAAAAACAAACAATTACGGTACTTAAAGGCTTAAGGTGGTGCGAACGAATTAGCGGGTAGAACTAATGGTTAAATATACTAGTAAAAAAAAAAGTAAAGTAACAGCCTGTTGCTATGCCCACTGCTGGGCTAAGGCCTTCTCTCTCCGTTTTTGGAGAGAAGGATTGGAGCTAAGACCTGCCACGCTGCTCTAATGCGGATTGGTAGGTTACACATATCCCTAGAATTCTCTAGAGATATGCAGGTTTCCTCACGATGTTTTCCTTCACCGAAAAGCATGTGATAAATTGCAATTATCATTTAGACACATAAGTTTTTAATAGAAAAACTCATTGGTGCCTGCCCGGGGTTTGAACCTATGTCGTCTCTAGAGAGTCGCACGGTCTCACCGTTAGGCTATCACAGTTTCAATATACTAGTATCAACAAACAAATTCCAATTCTCACCTGTCCCGCTCGTCAGATTCAGACCGAGGCGCGGGCGTGGCGGAGTCAGGACGTGCGTCTAATAACGTGTTCAGCGATGACGTCACATCCTCCTCCATGTCGACCGCCACTGCGCTCAGCGACGATTCCTTCTGGAACTTACGATAAGTTCTTTAACATTGTTCTTATTTTTCAAATTGAGTTTCGTTATTAAATCTTTGGAACTAATTTTTTTTCTTAAGGTCACTAACCCTTTTACTTACACTTAGCTTGCCTTGTAATTTTTCGGTTTATATATTTTTTAATTTGTATTGTTTGATCTCTAATTATCATATATACTTAAATTTTGCAAATGTGCAACCAACCACAGTGTATACCATGGCAGAACAGTTTTACCTCTTATCCAACTATTCTTCCGAAAACATTCAATAGTAGTGGGAAAGTTATAAATATAAAGCGAGAAGACGTAAAGAATTTTATATAAAGTAATAACATGTTCCTATCCTACTACTTGGCAAAACATCCTCTTTCCTTTTTGGACAGAAGGGCTGGAGCTCAGACCCACAACGCTGGTCTAATACAAATTGATAGGTTATACATATATATACAGAATTTTTTGGACATGTGCAAAGTTTCCTTTACCGAAAAGCGTGTGATAAATTGCAAATATCAATTAAACACATAAGTTTTAACAGAAAAACTCAGTGATGCCTGTCCAGGTTTTGAACCAATGACCCTCTCGTAATTGTCGTACGGTCTCACCGCTGGACTATCACAGCTTGCGAAGGTAGCAATCTATATTTACCTGTAAGTGGTCTTCGGACCTTGATGTTCGCACAATATGTTGTTGCGTTCTTGTTGCGGCTTCACTCGAAGCAGCATTGCCTCCCGCTGGCGACGCGGGTTGCGAGTTGAACCTAAGAAAAGTAGTGAAAAGTGTTAGACGGTTGCAAATTTCATAGCATATAACATATACGACAACTTTAAAAAATAATTAACTACCAATAATAGTATAGTAAGTAATCAAAAAAGTATCTATGGATAATACTCCATCGTTCATCTACCCTTATCCCACTCTAAGTGGGATCGGCAAAACAAGTTTTCCACTGTTAATATATAGATACCGGCTATACTCACGTCTACTTTTATCGGATTAGCTTGAACAAACCCTTCCGGGGCACTTATTCATGAGCTCTTTACACGACGTTATGGCGGCGGGAACTTCACTTTCATTTTCTCCTATCATTCTTCCCTGGCTCTACTCATTTTATAGTCATTCTTTACACAATGCAGCCATATCTTTTTCGGCCTCCCTCAAGTCACATATCCATCCACATTCATATTTATTTGACTGGACCATTGGCGCAGTGAGTAATGACACTGCCCTCAGCTCCGCGGGTCACGGGTTCGATTCCCGCCGAGGGCCCACATTTTCTATAAACAATTTGTTGGTTCTTCGAGCCTGGGTGTATATTTGTATTTAAGTATGTATTTAAAATTATATATGTAGTATATCTACCAGTCGTCCGTCACCCGTAACACAAGTATTAAGTTACTTACTTTGGGGATGGACGACCGTGTGTGTAAATGTCCCATATATTTTTATTTAACATTCGCATGGTCACATTTATTTTTCACACGGAATATATTTATTACATTATATTTGAATAATTTAGAGAAAAAGGCATTACTTTGCGATATTCCATAGTACAAAAGGATGCAAAAAAGTAAAGGGAAGCACAATTGGGTACGGATGTGCTTCCTACACTTAACAAACGCAGTTTGTAGCAATGTGATTCTATCTTTACTTTTGTACATTATATTTCATAAAGGGTACAAATTGTAAAAACAAGAGTCCTGTTACTAACACACTTCTTGACATAGGCCTCGACTTTTCGCTACTGGAGTGAAGGGTTGGAGCTAAGACCTACTACGCTGCTCCAATGCGGATTGGTAGGTTCCACATATACCCAGAATTCTCTAGAGATATGTAGGTTTCTTCACGGTGTTTTCCTTCACCGAAAAGCGTCTGACTAGTTGCCATTATCAATTAGACATAAATTTTAATAGGAAAACTCATTGGTTTCGGCCCTGGGTTTGAAATTGTGACACCCTCGAAACAATCGTATGATCTCACCGCTGGGTTATCAGAGCTTGTATTCTAAGTAATTTACCAAAAAAAAGTAAAAAAATGCATACATTTTATTGGCATGGTCCCCGACCAAACCCGTATCGGGTGATGAATTGTGCCGCTGCGATAATTCAACGCGTGCTGCCAAACGATTGTCACTCGGTGATGCAGGTGTTGAGTTATATCTAAACAGACGAAATTGTACTAACAATGTGCAAAGTGTCTGTACGACCTAATTTTTGGGTATTTCTCAACGAATCGCGCCGTTTGGACCACATCAGATGGAACTTTGCCGAAACGTCGAGAAATCTCTAAAAATAAGGAAAATATGTGTGAAAATAAAAAGTAAAGAATATATTCAGTAACTGATAAAAACATGATATGTACAAATATAAAAAGATTACAAGCAATACAATAGAACTAACTACTTTGCTATAATCCGCACGGGTTAAGTGAATGCATGCAAAGCCAATGTGTATGAAGCAGGCAAAATCTACGCACCTTATACATGCAGGACCAGTCACCACATGCACCCCAAGGCGCAATTCACCAGCAACAACGCACACAAAAGCAGACAAAACGATTTTTGTCGTGGAGCCTATCCTCCTGATGATGCTTCGGTTTCGGGGCGAAACGATCGTCGAGATTGTGGTGGTGGGTGTGTGTGCTGCTTTTGTGTGCGTTGTTGCTGGTGAATTGCGCCTTGGGGTGCATGTGGTGACTGGTCCTGCATGTATAAGGTGCGTAGATTTTGCCTGCTTCATACACATTGGCTTTGCATGCATTTACTTAACCCGTGCGGATTATAGCAAAGTAGTTAGTTCTATTGTATTGCTTGTAATATGGAATTCCGCAAAGTAACGCCTGCTTCTATAAATCATAAAAAGATTAAATAAAAAATAGTTATAACTAAAAATCCGATTACATATAAACTAATCGGATTATTAACTACTTTATAGAATTAGGCGTTACTATGCGGAGATCCATAATACAAAAGTAATAATAAGATTATTTTGCTATAATCCGCGATAAAGTAAATAGAAAATATATAATGCTAAGATACTATAATGCTGTAGAGACGAGTATCCGTTTTCATACCCGATACATGCAGGATTCGTAAAAACACATGCACAAACCTCCACCACCGCCACCACAATTAACAAACACTACACACGTTCACCATCACAAACTCAACAATCGTTTCGTCCTGCAACCGAAGCATCATCAGGAGACTAGACTCCACGACGAGTTGCAGGCGAAACGATTGTTGAGTTTGTGTATTGTGGTATAAAAACGGATAGTCCACTCTATATTTAGCATTATGTATATATTTTCTATTTACTTTATCGCGGATTATAGCAAAATATTTTTTTTTACTTTCGGATTTTTAACATTACATTAGAAACCCAAAAATGTTAACAAAAAAATCATACTTCATTTATTTACAAATGTGATTGCTGCTCCAGCACTTTTGCTATATATTATACTAGTATTAATCAACGTGTTAATATCGTACTTGTTTTTGTTGTTATATTGCTTTTGAAAAACTATACTTATTATAAAACAAAGTCCCAAAAAGCTGTCTGTCTGTTGGTTGTTGGTTTTTACCAAAAGATAGTACAATACTTCCGGATGGTTCAGGTAAATAGTACGTATCGATATTATGTAAGTTGTGTTGAAGAGATCGCACAGTTGTTAAAAAACTTGCCTTCTGGGAGCTTTAGTCGCATGCGCTGCATAAACCAGCAGAGATACGCTAGGGTAATGTACTAGAGAATTTGAGATAGATAAAAATACTATAAAAAGTCCTCTCACGGTTAAACCACAATAACTACTTTTATGTTCAAAATTTCGAAAATTCGGGAAAAGTTTCGTAAATCCGTGAATTCCACGCGGGCGAAGCCGTTGTTGACACAGATAATCATTAATAAAACATACGTTTCTCAAATGCGATAGAGCATTATTACGATTTTTTTGCTTAGTAAAGTTGTTCCGTCTTTATTATACCGACGACAACAAACACATTTCAAACGTTAATTTTTATATGTATATTTTTATATTTTTTATATTTCTATTTACCTGTGATAATGTGTGCGATGCGTGGGCGCGTGGTGATTGTGATGCGGGTGCTCGACTCTGGACAAGTTGAGCATGAGATCCCCAGTCATCATATAGGCCTCGAACTTAGGCTGCAAGACGCGCGTCCGCCTTTCTACCCTTTCTTCCGTAAGTAGTCCTTCGCAGCTTTCACCAGAATATCCACCCGATCCGTTGCTGGACGAGTTGCTTGATGAATTGCTGTTTGAATTACTTGATATTGGCGATTCAGATCTAAATAAGAGATAAATCTATGACAATTAAATCTTCATAAAATGACGTTGAAAAAAATAAATCCTAAGGTATGGAGTTACCAAGTTGTATTTCATGAATGCCATAGACTTTTATGCAACACATCTTGATGAGCAAATAAAGGTTATGTATAAGGACACTGTGTATTTACTGCAAGAGTTATGCTCGGAATATCTCTGTCACAAGCAAAGCGAATCAAGAATGAGGAGATCTTTACAAGAGTCACGAGTAGAGGACCATTATTTTTTCAAGAAGCTTATATGGTGATGGACGGGGCACATATGTAGCTGAATCATGCCGTCCCAAGGTATATTAATGATGATCTGCGTATATACGTATGCACCGTGCGCATGTACGTATTTGTGATGTGGAAGGATTAAAAAAATATATATATTCAATAGTTTCCAAAATTATTTTAACGATTGTTGACATTATGGTACCAAGTAAATGTGTTCAGTGCTTGTGTGGTGTGGTAGTTGTTGAGTTATGTAGTGCATGAATTTTGAAATTCTGCATGTATCGGTTATGAAACTGGATACACTCGACATTTAGCATTACATATATTTCCTATTTTTTTTTGTCACGGATTATAGCAAAATAATATCTGTACCAGGCGTATATAACTTAACAAGTCCAAAACGTACACTTTTCAGGTTAGTAATAAATAGCTTTAAGTTTAAGTATACGTTTTAGAGAGTTATTTAATTATTCATAAGTTTGTATGCGCGATATAAAAAACTTATAAACTTGAAATATTTACTGAAATATTCACCATATAAATAAGGAAATCCTGATGTCTAGTATGATTAAATCTATAAAAGGACGTAAAGCGACTTATCAATATATATCACGCCGGGTACGGATATTATTATTACATCTTTATTATGGATTTACGCAAAGTAACGCCTAATTTTACAAATTATATAAACTTACTATTGGTGGACTCAAAAGCCTATAATAAATCTATACTTATTATACAACAAAGCCCCAAAAGCAAACTGTCTGTATGTACGGTCTTTAGTAAAAGGTAGTGCTTCTGGAAGGTTTAGGTTAATAGTGCATAACGGTTTTATGTAAGTTGTGTTGAAGGAATTGCGTGGTTGCAAGAAAACTCGCCTGCTGGGAGCTTTAATCGCATGCGCCGCAATAACAAAAATAGATACACTAAAGTAATGTACCTACTAGAGAATTGTAGATCTACAAAAATACTACAAAAAAGTCTCCAATAGCATGTCTCTATCTCTTATGGTTAGCTCACCATAACTTATTTTATGATGTTAAAATTTTCAATTAAAAATATTACGTTATTTATGCGGGAAAAACTTTGTGACATAATGATTTCCGCGAAGCCGCAGGTACAGCTATTTTAATATAAAATTTTAATCATAGTTAATACAAATTCTGTTAATTTCATTTCATTCATTGTTAAAGTTCTTATCCTTATTTGACTAGCCCAAAGCTGTTAAACATCGTCTGGACTGTTACCAAGTGTTTTATTAAGTTTGTGTTCCAAGTGGTACACTCAACTATCTCGGTTAAAACTATTTCAGATTTAATTTATTTTTTATTTTACGACAATCGAATTGTTTAGTTTATGGAAATAAAAGAAATCTTCATTTATTCTCGTAACATGTCTGTCGTCTTTTTAGCACTATTTGTCAAGTGGCATGTACACTAATTCTACCAGACGGAGATAAATATTTAAATTAATTTTATTCCTACAACTCAATTAACATATCATTTACAAGGAACCATAAACTAAAAAGTTAATTTCATAATAGATTAGATGATAATAATTTCGTCAAAGGGTTGCGCGCTATACATCCATTAAAAATCTTGCAAACTTCAACAATTCAGCATTATGCATGCCCCTCTTCCATTTCAGAAACTCATTACTCCAACCGGGTCAACGGTTTTTATTAATCATTGTCAATTCCTTGCCTCTCAGAGATAGATGAAATTCTTTATATCTTTCTGCCACATTTGTAAGGAAAAGGCAAGTACTACGAAATAATAGTATCATTAAACGAAGTACCGATTATTACTGAAATCGGTTTGGTACTGATGTACTAAAAGTTCAAGGAAATAGGCATACTTACAGTAGCGTCACAATATATATATATAGTAATATTATTTTCGTACGAAAAAATATTTATATGTATCGAACTAAATTCGATGTGTCTCATAGATATACCAGAGGTCACAAAAAGCTTATAATCCCTGCGTCGCGTCTCAGCAGAGTTAGCAACGCATTCGTTGGTCTCGGTACTCGCTTTTACAATAAAATTCCGCAATCTGTATTAGAATTATTTACAGAAAAGTTTAAAAGAAGTGTAAAAACTATGCTTATACGTAAGGCATATTACACAACTGAAGATTATTTGAATGATAAAAAGACAAAGGTGTAATGTATCCACAAATAGTGTTTTCACTAGTACTTAGTTTTTATTAACGGTACAAAATAATAATTACATGTTCGAACGAAGCAGTGGATTGATATGATTTTAAATTTTAAGATAATTTTCATTAACTATAGTTACAATTGTTAAATTTATTAAAATAATTGATTTAAAAAAAAATCTGAAAATTGTAAATTATTTATTATTTTAGAACTTAAATTACAATTGTAAATGTATACTAACAACTAAAAAGTAAACTAAGAATTTTAATATCTACATATTTATAATATTAATAATACAATATAGTAATATTACAAGCTTTTATTGCCAAATATTCTCGTACTATTTATTGATAGTGAAGCCAATTTAAACTACAATCACATTTTATTTTGTACGTAAAATGAACGCACCGTAAAACTTTATTGCTTATAAGTTGCATATTTATAACACGTTCATGTATTAGCTATAAAACTATTAAATTTAATAGGTTTTTCGCAACTACTTTGTTTCCTTATAGCTATACACTTTGTTATTGGCACATGTTCATTTTCATTCAGGGCTTCAATATATGAGGAATTCCCTGTAATGCATAAGTAGTATTGACCTATACATATTATATATTGACCTAAAAATTAATAATTAAAGTTTCACATGCGTAATTTTGACCTCATGTGGACTTGAGTTTGTGACTCAATTACCTAGTATGAATCGCAATTGGGGTGTGGTTCTTGTCACGTCTTAGTAAACATATGTTACACAATTCTTAAAAAAAATTTAAACATTTTAAGAAAATAAAATTAATGAATATTACACCAACTGGAGAAATATTATTAATTAATAGGTTACAAATTAAAAATACTATACATATAAAATCAGTCAGCTTACTGATGAATGAATAATGAACTAAACATACATGTGTATATTTAAATCAACAGTCAATGACTGATAAATTTGACGTTATATTTTATATTAGTAATAGAATTTTTGATACGAGTTCACAAATTATGGTTGACATTTGGTAACTGTTGCTATCAATATGTATGTACCTGTATACATTGAAGAGAAAATGTATTTTCGTTATAGACTCCGAAACGGCTGGACACATTTGAATGAGATTTTTAGACTGTCTTTAGATTGACCTAGACTTTCGAGGGAAAGTCTAACCTAGACAGAGCCACAGCAAACGCAATTTGGGATCGCTAGTATAAAATAACTACATTTTAAGTAAAGCAACAGCTGGTACATAGTAATTTTTAATTCTGTTTCCGATTAGGGCGGTATTCACATTTTACTGCCCTTATCCCAGTCGTGGGGTCGGCACAACATGTTGTCACACGATTCAGCTGTATATTTTTCGACCGACCGCCAGCCTAACATTAACTTACCTTAGTCGCCTTTTACGACACCTCGGTAAGAAATGAGGGTGGCTATTCTTCTCAGCCACATTGAAATCTAAATGATCATAATTTCTTATTAAAAATTTTCATGCAATTTTTATTCTTTTATAAAATCTAACTCAAAACATCCCTAAGTACTCGTTAGGGTGAGGGTGACCGTCTGCGAAACATATGGTACCGGTGATAGCTTACCGCGCTCAGCTATCAGCTGTCAAACTTTAGGAGGGTTAGTTTACGATTACAGCCAAAATAAGGAGCGTCTAAATATACCTTTAGAAATTTCCGGGGGAAGACGTATAAAAATAAATATGAACTCCATTACCTTTAATCAAAGGTATAATGACGTTTGCATATAGCACAACAATATTAAATAAGAATTTAAATTTACTTCAACAAAAAAAACAATATTATTTTTTGCCATGCGGCTTTATACAACACTGAAAAGGTATGTAAAGATAAGATATATGAAAAATATTCGTATAAAATAAATAGGTATAATATTTATAAAATTATACCAAACTAAACGAATAACCTAAAAAATCACGTAACAAAGATCTACTCGTAGATATACCATTGGCGTAGTTTTAGTGGCGTAGCTAACGTAGGGCTAATCAGAGCAGTGCCCCTGGGCCCCCAAGCTCGGAGGGCCCTGAGTTTGGAGACTGGAGTACATTGCAATCATGAAGAATACGTAACAAATTATTTAACCCTACCCTATTTTTTGCCCCAAGGCTTTTGGTTACTTTGCTACGCCAATGCGTAGCCTAGACATGGGGAAAACAACGCAAAGTTGACTTGACTCACCTCACAACAAAGACAAGATGTCTTAGCGGAATGAATAATTTAATGGCGTTGTGTTGAGGTTATATAGAGCATAAGTTTGATCTTTTTCTAATATTTACTGAAATATCGTTTGATTTCGTCCGAAATGTTCACAGAAAATAAGGTGAGCCTATAGATTAAAATGAATACTCACTTATCGTGTTTAGTGTGTTGCGGCGCGTCAGTCCGACGCTCTGCGGCGGCTGAGAGATAACGTCTCACGTTGGCTTTGATCTGTGGGTCTAAAACGATGCCGGTCACACTAATTAAATCCTCTTAAGAGTTTTTCAAATTATTGATTTCCACTTCACCAAATTCCTAAACTCACTATAATAATATAAATTACTTACTACCAGCGGTTCAAATTAATGTCGTATAAGTGTTAAATAATAGTTTTTTTTTATCAGAAATAATCAGTTTCCTGTTGTCCAAAAATACCTCATTTCCTTTAATAATGATGACTGATGAATAACATTGGCTAAATAATAATTTGCAATAAGTGAGTAAAAATCGTTATGATTTATGCTTATTGTATATCTTAATTTAAAAAAAAACATAATTTGTACATGTGAAATGTTGAATATTCAGCAACATTGTATGAAATGATTGAAAAATCCAAATATTTAAAATTTTGAATATTTGAATTTTTGTTATTTGAATCGGGACATAATTATTTTAAATAATATTATAATGAATGGATCATGTTCTGAACCATTTTCACAGCACGGCAATCACTTTTAAAGCAAGAATGACTTATGGGACCGCATTCTTTGATACTGACTGATTATACTAATGATTATGAATAAACGCAATTTTTTTATAGTAAACGAAGCCAAAAATTTTGGGTAATTATACGTGATATTATTTATACAGAAAAAGGTGTTAGACTTATAAATAATAAGGAATAATATAAAAAGAACCTGAAAATATAAGTTAAACTTAAAATATTGCAAAGAGCATGACGGTAGCTTCACAGTCGACGTGGGAGTTTTATTATATTTTATTACTGGCCAGCGTTATTTCAGGTCAAATCCCGCGAGTCACCTATAAATTTGCTCGCCGTATCGTTACTCTTGTTCGCTGTGGCTTATTTCGCAAACTCAACCAAACCACTAGGGATATACGAATTTTATTAGCGGCAACCGCAACATGTATCAAATATCATAGTTGAACATACTCGCTAACTTATTACTAAAAACGTTTGAATTTACTAGTACAAAAAGTTAAGAAAATAATTTTGATATTGCCACAATCATTTGCTCTAAAATATCTGTAGCTATAAATATGATATGCGAACAATTAAGAATTGTAAATTTACTAATGGTAATTTGATGTATATTAAAGTTTCGGACTTTTTCTTTGTCTATATAAAACATAATTATTTTTAAAACAAGAAGTAAAAATACGTTGGAAAATAGCTACAGGCATTTCGTTACTTTAAACTCACCCTTTTTTAACCGTAGAGTGACGGGATCCGATGAAAGTCGCAAGCATTTTAAAACTGAAAAAGGGAAATAATTAAAACTGAATGAAGTCGTTGAACATTGTTAACTTTTCTATTGTTTAATAAGGTTTTCTTATTAAAGTTCACTTAATGAAGTCTAACGTAATTAAATTTTCTAATGAAATATTATTACTATATTGTGTTGCCTCAGTCCATGATAGTGAGAGGTCGAGGTTCTATTTGTCGTAAAGCTAATAAAATATATTAAAACATGATTTCAGATATATTCTCTACGGAAAGCAGGTAGAAGTGAAATAGTTTGATTATTTTAATTTTTAAATAATTCGAGATGATGGATGAAACCAAATGGATGATTTTTTTGACGTGACGAGTGGAATGAAGGTAGGTTTCAGTCGAAATAAACTCTTAATATACCTATTGGCTACTGTCCCATTAGCTTATTAAACAGTTTACGGAAAATAAGAAAGCAAATTACTTCCTCGATTTAAATTACAAATTGAAGTCAAAAAAACTATTTTTGGGATTGCAAACAGCTTTAGCTTAGAAGTTAAAAAGTAAAGTTCTGGTAGAATTCCGGAGAAGAACCACCACTACCAGAGAGATCTGTTGAATTTTAGAAATACTTCTTGAAATTTTTGCGTCGCGTTAAAATTACCTTAAATTTTTTTGTCAATATTTTCTATTTTATCTTACAAGATTTTCCAAACCAATTTCTCTGCTATTGCTACCATATTCCTTAGAAGGTTCGGCGAACGGGATTCCTTGATCTCCCTACTAGATTTATGTAAATCTAGTAGGGAGATCAAGGATGATGTAGGACTATTTCTCTCTTGAGAAATAGTCCTACATCAATTTAAGAATTAGGTCACATTATTAACCTAGAATTTTTTAGCCATTTGAGAACAATTTCATCTCATACAAATTTTACGACGTCATTGAATTACAAATATTTTCAATTTTTTTAGATGAATGCAATGCATAAAAGTGAAGATATTATGTGTATTATAATTTAACGTATGCATATTGTTGTGTCCGGTGAAATTCTTATTAAGAATGCAAAACATAAGATCGCGCAGGTGTTACTTGCTAGAGTGGGGCAGTTGCTTAAATAGCTGTTTGTATATCAAATTTCGTTCTGCTTTATTTATGATAGTTCTGTCGTCTAGATTGTTAGGTAAAGATTAAGAATAAATCTTTAGATTTGCACGATTATTGCTATCGCAATATCTTTTTGTACAGTCGATACGTTTCGCTTAAACAAAAGTATCAGTCCAGTGAGATCGTGTTATTGATTTGAGATATATATACGTACCGTGGAGTGGACTATTACTATATGTTAATTGTGTCTCCCGTTAATTTTTAAGTCCGGTGTTAAATGTCTTATAATGCTAAGTAATATCGATCGTTTTGTATAATTGGTGAGTCAGATATATTAAAGAACAATAATAATAATTCATTAAATTCTTTTGCTCGAAATACATATATCTACTCAAATAGTTTCGTCATTGAAACCCGTTTAATTCCAGTTGAGATCCCTGTTTCGTTCGGTTCAGTAAAAAATGGCATACACGTGTAATCTCAATTTTATCGAACTTCAAGCCTAACTTTGTGTAAATCAGACTTGAAGTTTAACTTTGCCCCGGTATAAAGTCTCAGGTTTCTGTTATCAACCCTTCTCGTCTTTTACTTACGTAAAGTCAGTTTACTTTAAAGTCGCAAAGCCCTTTGTTATATACGATAAATACCCAATATTTTTCTCAGCTTTTAGACCTATTATTATGATGCAAGCTCGATTTTAAAATATTGTGTAATAAACTACTCAGTTGTTAATCATGGAACGGGTTATAAATGGATCTCTCGGGTTTATCGATATCGAGATTTTGAAATTGACGTAAACAATTTCACTCGTGCGATCAAACCTCTTAGTTAAAGGAGATAAATTTTTCTTTCATATTTAATTATGAATAGGATGTTACATGATGACTTTTGGTTCATACATTATTTTTGATTGCGTTTCGGCCATGACATTACTATGTTATAATAATTATTGTAACCGAAATATCGCATTTGGACTATATTTTTCAAATCTTAATACACTCTATGATGAAAAAGTGTTTTATTTCGCTTTTTATCAATAACATTTAAAGATATCATTTACAGTGTACATTTATGTAGAATTAACTTACTTGTGGCATTATTAAAATATTAGGGTTAAATATCATGTTTTGAATACAAATTTAGAACATTGCAAAATTTTGCTTTCATTACGAAAGAATTATATAACGGTAAAAATTCAATGTCATGAGAATTTTTTGATTAATGGGATGCTCATCCAAAATAATGATCACGAGCTGTAACTAATGTTCACTTAGACATATGCAAAGAGATATATGGTATTTAATTGTATTTTTTTTTGGTAAATTATTTTTACTATCGTGAGAATAGCATAAAGAAAGTAATTAAGTAGTAGAAATAAAGTTCAGGACAGTTAGCATATCATATATGAGATATTATGTTTATGTAATGTTACATTTTACATACAATTATCGTGTTGTTGGAATTTTTATCTCTCTGTTTCCAAGCATAATTACAGACGTTATGCAAACTTTAATGAAAAGCAAAAAACGAGGCCGTTCGTATATGTATATAAACGAACTAAAAGTAACGGAATATCTATGACAGTATACTAATTATTCGATAGAGTTAAACAATTTAGCGAGATAAGCTTATGTTCTAAGAAATATGAAATTACACAAAAATAAAACAATATCATATAATAAAAGTGTAGACATTAAGTATTCCTACAAAACGGCAACACAGTGTGATGTGACGGAGTCATCGAAAATATACGAGAAAGTAATATAGATCTATAATAATATTATAAATGCGAAAGTCTGTCTATCTGTGGCTTATCCTCTGTAGACTTGACTTGTAACATTGACGGTATTTGATACTATTGAAGCTATACCGCGCTAAGTCATGGGATAAAAAATCCGCTATTCGTTCAGTAAAAACAATACATAGTAAGTACATAATTGAAGGTATTATAAAACTTAACTAAAGGAAAACGCAGTCGCGGGTACTGGTTAATAATAAAAGAGCGAAAGTGTGTTTTTGTCCTTCTTTGACATCTAAACAAAGCAAGCGATCGATGTTTTGATATGGCGATAGTTGAATGACTGTAGAGTAATATATACTACTAATTATCTCGTTACTAAAGTCTACTCAAGAGAATTTGGGGGCTAGGACACTAATATAGATACTAACTTAATTATACAAATCCCACTTTAAGTGGGCACAATATGTCTGTCTTCGTCTTTCATTCTCCTCTATCATGCGTCAACTCCGGGGCTACCCCTTTTACATGCATATCGTTCTTCATACAGTCAAAGATGGATCATCTTTTTTTCAGCCTCCCTCTAGTCATATATCCATACGCATTAATATTTAAAACTATTTTCGTCACATGATTTACATCCCTCATCATGACCATAACAAGTTAATCTTGTCTTTAATCTTTTTTTATTATGGACGCAACTTTCAGATCTTCCCTAATATACTCATTTCGTAGTCTATCAAATCTTGTCACATAACCACCTTAACATTCCCATCTCATCTGTATGTACCTTTCTGTCTTATGCTTTTCTTTTTGTAAGTTCCGAGATTTTAGAACTTATTGCTCAGTAGACGTAAGTCTTGAGTAATACTAGAGGATAAACGAAGTCAATTAGCTAGGAACAGTTATCACCGGGGTGCATGTTCGAAGATATAAGTGTCACGGGTGATAAATGGCGAATTCCTTACCTTCGCGGGTAGTGAACCGGTCCACATCAGTCCCATTAACCTTGAGCAATACGTCTCCCGCCTCAACCTGTAATTGAACGTGCGAGTTCATTTATTCATTCCAACAACAAAAATTCAAATAATTTATAGAATTACGCGTTAGTTTGCGGAGATCCATAATACAAAAGTAATAATAAAATTATTATGCTATAATCCGCGATACAGTAAATAGAAAATATATATAGAGTTAATCGCAAAGGCTTTGCGATTTTGTCGTGGAGTCTATCTCCTGATGATGCTTCGGTTGTGGGGCGAAACGATTGTTGAGTTCATGATAGTGAACGTGCTTAGGTAGTGGTTGTGTATTGTGGTGGCAGTGGTGGAAGTTTTTGCATGTGTTTTTACGAATCCTGCATAAACGGATAGTCCACTATACATTTAGTACTATATATATTTTCTATTTACTGTATCACGGATTATAGCAAAATAATTTTATTATTACTTTTGAACAAAAATTCAACTTTACATTGGACAGTTCATGATGGGTATCATACAAAACAGAAATGAATTACTTTTACAATTACAATTAAACATTAGGTACTCTAGGAGCACTTCGATACCTTTTTATAAAATATATACAGAGTTTAGTTTAATTGTAGTTTGTATCAAAAATTAAAATTTATAACAATAGAAAAAGGATTTCAATACTTAAAAGATCATATAGAGCTGTAAGCAATAAATTAAGTACTACATACAGTATTACATTGCCCCGTTGTGTATTTGTGATTTTAAACATACATTAATTATATTAATTTAATTCAGTATTCAAATATAAAGTTTGCACATCAAATCAAATTCCTGACATGCATGCCTCTTCAAAGGTAAAAACAAGATAATACTGAAAATCTTTATGTACTACAAAGCTAATGTTCATTTATTTATTTATATCTTTATTGTACATACATAATATAAGATAAGAGAAGAAAAAATAATCGGAAAATTAAAAATTAAAAATTAGCGGAACTATCCCTAAAATGGTTCTCTTCCAGTTAATCTTAGAGTGACGGAAAGAAAAGGGCAAGAAGTAAAATATGGATAATGAAAACAGAAAGCAAGAAGCAATACTATAGCTTAACAAATTAAACCAACAAGTGTTTTTGTAAATATCACTAGAATATATAGAGGTGACGTAAAAGTGCATATATATTATTATATACATATCAGTTATCCTTGACTAATGTCTTATAAACTTGAGTTAAGCGTTTCTGTTTGTTACAGATGGTGGTCGCACGTCGACAGGACTGTCCATGACTTCTGCAGTGTAACGTTCAATGCGTATCTCAGGAGAACGACTATTTACAGTTGCCGTGAAGGTAACCAAATTGTAAGTGGCAGGAAATGTGAACGCCGGAAGGGCATCACGTCGTAATGTATGTGTCCTCTTCGCAGGAATGACAATCATGTAAATGTGCAGTTAGCAAACCCGAAGGAGGTAGTAAAGAGTATTCCAATGATAAGGTCGTATTTTTATCTTACGCTATGTGTAACGCAAACTTCATTAAGACAGTCTCAATATTAATTATAGTTTAAAAAACTAACATACATACGGTATATTATGATTTTAATAGAAAGTTCAAACATTTTTCTTACTGAATCAGTAAGGTTATCCTACGAAGACCCTACAGAAGGTATTTTATATTAGTGTTTTATTTTACTTTTTAACATGTTTCAGGCTTCATAAATGGCAATGTGGCTAATGAAAGCAGATTTCTTTCGCTGTTAGACCTAATGGCCTCTACAGCGTTAATAGGCGGAACGGGCACGCTAAAAAGTATCGCAGAGGGTGCAGTTCTACTAATATCTGGAAACCTCTCCCTGAATGTACCATCTGTGAAGGCCCCGGCCTAGGGCGATGTATAGTGGACGGTCTGCCCTTTCCTGTGCGTCACCTTGACGCTTTGGCGACGTCGAAGAATAAGATACTTGCAAACATTGCAGGTTTAGCTCTATGACACGGTACACCTTGTGAAGATCGATGTGTTTGGATGGAATCTGAACTGTTCGTTTGAAAGATTTTGATCATAAAGTACGGGTTTTAATTGGTTGAAAACAAAAACAAACACGAACACATAATAATACACACAGCGTGTGCTACGAAGATGACGTCCTAAGGTCGTGACTTTTCGCCACACTCCCAACGTTTTGATGATTTATCACAGTTGTACTACCAGCCCTCGACTACGCCTCGCCGTAATTCCAGCTCTTCACTTTCCGCAATCTCGACAATGCTTCTGCATAAAAACTATCATTTAATCTATTCATAAGAACCTTTCTTAATATTTCTTTATGGATTTACTTTTTTTTTGTGAATATCTTCTGTTAGCTATTAATTTAGGCCATAAGTCATCAAATGATTTCACAAATCAATAATTTTAAACAAATTGTAGTAATTAGTTACATATGACAATTATTATAACAGGATATTATAAACGTTACGAATAATAAATTATACGCACTGAAAAGATAACAGCGACGGATCTTACAAACAATAGAGAATCTTAGCAAGTTAAACATGCGAAGGGTTTTGAAACTATACAATATCTTACTAAAGTTACGTTTTGTAATATATGAACTGTATTTAAACTTTGAAGTCTAACGGCATTACCTATTTAAGTAGGGAGTGGCACAATGGCTGTGTCGATAACATTAAATCAATTATGTGGAGATTCGGTTGTGGACTTTTAGACATTATATTTTTAATTTAAATAGTATTTCGTCCGATGGATATTCAGGCAGGGCGTGTGTGTTCCTGCATTGAATTGCCCTATATTAAAATTTGTACAAATTGCCTATTTATATGCAACATAACTACAATGAGAAAACTCAAATTTGTAAACTCAATAAAGTGTAAAATATTAAACACTGCAATTTTTCGTTTTCGGGAAAACGCAACTAGAGAATAGTATCCACCGATAATAAATCATATATTTTATAATTTCGTTATATGTTATTATTAATCCTACTCTACTTCCTCCCATTTTTTAAAGTTCATATATGAAAGTAGAGATTACTCTCGTATATTAATTATTCCCTCGTTTTTAGATCATCATAGCCTGTTCGCTTCATTTGACCTATTAATGAAAAAGATCATCTTAATTCTATACTATTCGATGAAATCTAAATTTTTGTCCTTTTAAAGTGTAAAATAACTTACTCTATGTATATCCTTGGTCTGCAGACACGTTCGATATATGTATATTTTATTTTAGCGGTCAGAACGAGTTACACGTCCAACATATTCATAGCCAACTAAGGCCATAAGAAACACGGCTTACATAGCACGTAGTACACTAAACTTTATCAATCATTCACACAACATCACAAAGGATAAACCGGCTGTTTCGCCACTTCCTCTTCATTTCAATGATTCACTGATGCACTTCACAAATGGCCTAGGACTATACAATTGGTTAAGGAATTTAAAACAATATTGCTATTTTAATATAACACCATGATCCAGCTGTTATAACGAGCGCAATATAAAAAATAACAAGATAGCTTGGTATACAATAATATAGATATTGTGAGAGCGCGGTGTTATGCGGGCGTACAGCGCGCTCGTCGCTGTCAACTGTTATCAAACGAGGGAGCGCTAATGGGCCAAGCTTAGAAGATAAATTGAATCGGTCTTCTATATAAGGGTGCAGGAAATCGGAATTACTTGGCCGCTCCACCTGGTCTCGTTAAGGGTAAACTCAAAGTAGGGAACGCTAAGTGCTTTTCTGCACTCATGGTCATGTATTTTCGAAACGTCCCTCTGATACACGCGAGGTTAATTTGGAATAATTTATAATTAACATCTATAAAGTAACCATAATTTATACACATTATAGTATAAATTATGTTGAACTATTTTTTTGTTGAATAGATTAGGAAACTACATGTTTAACGTTTATTAAAACTATATATTCTTGTACAGAGGCTATGTGATTCAAACTTCGATTCCTACTCGTTTTCATTTGAGTGATCAGATAGGTATTTTTCTATTATTACGTTATTACGACAGTAAACAGCCATACGATATTTGATTTCAATTCAAATTCACTTCTATAGTTTCTATGCCTAATTTATTTTAATTTGCTTTTGAATCAATACAATTCGGATTTCGAGGAACATGAAGTTGGTAGAAATAAGTTAATCTTTAATCGGCTGCAGAAGTTGAATGTCAAACATTGCTAACAAGTTTAGTTTGCTGAATGTATGTAGACTAGTTAGGCTGCATACATAAAAGTGATTTATAAATAAACTGCTTTTATTTTAATTATTTTCAACTCAAATTTCCATTTAAAGGCATATAAGACAGCCATACGAGACCGGATGTGAAGTATAAGGCCATCAAAGATGATCAGATAGCTTTAGATAGCTTGGAGTATAAAATGCAAGTATATTGACCAGGCAGTTCAAATTTGGAACAGTATTTTAAGTATAAGTGAATTATGTTACAGGTAGGTACCGTCATCAATCGGCGGTTCTCGCAGTTAAGTCCCTATGGACACAGATATAGCAAACTGATCAACAACTGATATTGCTTTTCTTATTCGTTTTAATTTTGTCATTTGCTTTTATTATTCATGCGTTAATATAATCAATGTCGTTAATAATAGTTATAAAGGCTATTCGAAATCAAACTGAGCCACAGAAATTTGTGGCCAGACAGCTAGTTTTATGATAAAAAAGAAATCGATATAAATTTGATTTTATTATAATCCGACTCCAAGTGGACTTAACATACAACTCTATCTCTCTCTTCGAGAATCTCATATTAGGTTTTTATGTCAGTTTAGGATAGTAAATTCAAACATCCATTCAATATTTATCATATATCTATTCATAGTTATTCATATATCTCTGAATTACGCCCTGAAAAGCGGGCTATACAAACCAGTTTCGCAAAAAAATTGAGTACATTTTAAGTATAGTACAGTGAAAATGCTTGAATTGCCCTTCGATAAAATGCAATTTCAATCTAAAAATTAACTTTATTTGGACCTATCAGCGGGAACTTGCAACCTTTACTATTCGAAATTCTGTTCGATCCCTACATAAAACTACGCCCTACGTATAGTACAAACCTACGCATCCAAGACTTAATAAACGAAGATTTCTAGCCCACATTTATCAAATTTCCTGGGCCAATAGGTACAGGTTATATTTATTTCGTGCAATTTATAACTGGCTATATTAATAACTAGTCGAAATGCCACGGATTTGCACGGGTAAGTATACTAATATTTTGCCCTGAGTGAGGCCCGTCATTGATTAATATATTATGCGCGCGTTAATTTAGACGATAACTGAAAATATATTCTTTTAAATTAGTATATAGTGTAATTGATCATAATGTTAAGGTTAATACGATATGCCTCTTAATAGGTTTCTTAATACCGCTTTGTACGCGGCCATTAAAATAAAATTAGAATAGTACAGTAACATATCTTTAAAAGACAATGTCTCCGATATTATCCATCATAGTAGTTTTCATGTCAATAGAATGGAAATATAAGTACGGTCCGAAAGGGCCCGTTGAAATGAGAAAACAGGATATAATAGGATATAATTCGCTGAATGATATATGTAGGTGAAACTTTAATATTACGATGGAATGGAATAATGATATGCAGGACATATGTAATAAAAATACAATTATTATAATCAAGTTTGAAGCAGAACTGAGATTGCAGACAATTGACGACACAATAACAAACTTTTTGTCAGAATAATACAGGTTTTAAAGAGATAGAATGTAATATTTTCGATTAACAGCCGGATGTTAAGACTTTGTTATAAACAGTCTTATCTAGTTACGCTTGTACAGTAGACGTATGATTTAAGATGTTAAGATGAAGTTATGGTAGAATTCAGAATTTCTAAATTATACCAATCTAAATCTTTGATAGAATTAGGCGTTACTTTGCAGAGATCCATAATACAAAAGTAATAATAAAATTATTTTGCTATAATCCGCGATAACGTGAACAATACACAAGCATTACACACATTGACTATCACAAACTCAACAATCCGAACCGAAGCATCATCAAGAGACGCAACGAAAAAATCACAAAGCGACGCATCACTCAACCAAGCATAGTTTATAGTATTGGTTCAACCTTCAACATTTATTTTACCTCCGAACACGTGTAACAAGCTAAACTGACTGACAAGCTAAACTAACTGAAACCATTTATCTGATCGTTAATGAGAGTGCCATTGTTACGTTAATGTTATGTTTAATGTATGAGGATGTAAACTCTACCTATCAGACTGTAAAAGTTCCCATATTGTGCACATCTCGCCAGCTGTCAATATTTTAATATTTAAACAGTAATATAATATTTATTAATGCAAGTAAATATATCTTTCGATGGACTGCAATAGCGAAATTTTGTTTCAAATCGAGTTTTTTTTATTTAATAAACCATATAAAAAGTTTCATACTGGTCCCTCATAATAGTATCAATCTTTCAAAGTATCTAGTTCCTTTATAAACTTTTCACGAATAAAAGTGCTTGTAACTTATTTGAATTACGAACATTTTAAATATGATATTATGAGTGTGCCATAGAGAAATTATTAGACTGGTCACTGTTTCTTATCAAAGTTTCCCTTTACATCGCTAGTTACTAACTAGAGTAAGACTGTAACTAAACGCTACTTTGTATAAAAAAATACTTGCTACGGATACGGTATAAGCATACCATATATGTTGAAGCCAACAGATATTTAAATTCTGTGTAATATTTGAAAAAAAATGGTTGCATATTTTCCTGACTAACTAGTTACTGTGTAATGATGAAAAAAGGGCGTTTATAATGGCGTGACTAGTTGGATTTAAGTTTTTTATTTATAGAATAAAATTATACCTCCATACTTATACCAATATTATAATAGCTATGATAGACAGTGCCCCTTGCCAAGGAGTTATGGATTCCTATCCCAGTCAGGCAAGAATAAGTTTTGTGCGAAAACTTATGTGACTTATAATATGCGAATATGCGTATATTCTGGGAATTCTTTAAAAGAATTCCCACAATCAATAAGTTCGTTTCTCACCTAAAGAGTTTTTTAATCGGTATTTCGAATCGAGAACTGGCTTACTAAGAAACTCACAGGACCCTATAGGTGGAAGTGTTCCTTGCATGACTGGCCATAGGCTATAGGTTCACAACAATAGATTGAATTACCAATAAACTTTGAACGTATATGAATCATAATAAAGTTAAACCTAGATGAGTGAAAGCACAAGAGGAATAATATGTTTTATTGTAACTTGTAAAGTTTTTAACTAGTATAAAGATATATAGTTATGGAGTTAATCAATTTTACTTATGTTGGTTAATGCAAGTGCTTCGCAATTGATCTTATTAGATACTATAGTAAGTTCTATATATAAAAAGACTATGATATAATGAAATACACACGGACATTATTACACATTATAAAGCAAAGTACCTCCAGCTGCGTCTATTTGTCTTTTAGCGATTGACCAATAGTCACAGCTAATCACGAGGAAATGTTATATTTTATAAATGTATTAATATATTGTTTTTTTTTAATATGACGATTATATTAACATTAGTGTAACATTATTTTGGCTTTAGTCTATTGAAGAAGTCTGTCTTTGTTTTGAGCAATTCACGGTTCCGCAACCAATTTGACTTTTAATGATGAACAGAGACGGAAATATATTTTTAATGTTGTAACACTACTCTATAATAATCGGACAGTCATTATAGCTTATACTTATTTAACTATGTGCTCTTAGATGAAGTTTCTGGCGATGGAGTATGTTCATGGTTTGAACATAATCATCTTTATTATATTCAATACCGTTACAAAAGTAGTGAAAATATTAGTTTGCTGTATTATGGACCTTCGCAAAGAAACGTCTAATTCTATGAATTATTCCATAGCTTTAACAACAGATTCAAATTTTTCTTGTATCGCAAATAACATTACTTAATTTTTCATCTAGATGTTTACACTTCTTCCGTTCATCAGACATTTTATACCCTTCTCCATCACTTGGTCAAGCAATAAATTTCGATTAACATTTTGTTTTACACATTGCGAATTGACTCATTGGCAGACAGTTTACGATACAGAGGTCGTTGAAACATTTCTTTAACTTACTGAGGGCCAATAAAAAAAATATTATTTTAAGTTATAGAGCGCGCATATCAAAGGAATGAGGGTTTGGGGTAGTCATGTTATAGTTCTGAAATAGATTAATCAAAACACATATATGTCACTCGTGACGTCATAGCACGTATTTGCATTATGACCTTTCAATTTAAATTTAATAGAGAGATATATGTGCTACTGGCCTCTGTCATCAGTAACATTAAAGGCCACAGTGTGAGAGGTGAATGAGCCAGTATGTTATATAGTCTCTACTAAATTTAAATGATCATCAGAAACACCGAATTCCACAATGACAAGATTATCGGCCACTAATTCAAGCGTCAAGTTACATTTTTATTACATGCTTGAATGGGTACTCCAATAAAGATAGGAGAAAACAGATGAATTATTTTTGTGATTGAACCTAGAATGAATTATATAACCTATATTGAACCTATTGTTATATATGTCAATGTAAAAGTATACTTACTTTAAATGATTTATAGAAGCAGGCGTTACTTTGCGGAATTCCATATTACAAGCAATATAACAGAACTAACTACTTTGCTATAATCCATTTGAGATTGTGGTGGTGGGTGTGTGTGTGCTGCTTTTGTGTGCGTTGTTGCTGGTGAATGCGCCTTGGAGTGCATGTGGTAGCTTGTCCTGCGTGTATAAGGTGCGTAAATTTTGCCTGCTTCATACACATTGGCTTTGCATGCATTCGCTTAACCCGTGCGGATTATAGCAAAGTAGTTAGTTCTGTTATATTGCTTGTATACTTACTTTGTTGTAAAACAAAATAGGTTGAGACTGATGTTCCGAAACGTAAAACATAGAGAAATAAAAATAATTGTTATGAATAAACGTTGCTCATACATGGTTTTTAGCGATGCCTTTAAATAAAATTCACACACTGTAAGAACAAATTAAACTTCAAGAAGTTTAAGGTCAATGCGTCCTTAGTGAGATTAGCATTATTTAGCTTTAAAAGAGAGACCTAAAAAATTATGTAATATAACTGTAATCGCAACGAAGATATTAGAAATAAAATATTCAACCACCAACCATTTTTTTTCTTCTGATTAGTTTACGACGAACGACAAAATTAATTACATTACGATTTTTCCATGAGGCCCATCCTCCTGATAATGCTTCTGTCACGGAGCAAAACGATCGAAGAGATTGTCGTAGTGACTGCGTGTAGTGTTTGTGTTGTGTTGTTAGTGGCAGTTTGTGATACGTGTGTTAAATGGTCCTGCATGTATAAGGTACGTCAACATTGCCTGCTTCCCACACTTAGCAATACATAGATTCTCTTAAACGCAGATTATAGCGAAGTAATTACCTATCATAACTTAAAACTTTATTAATAATAAATAAGCTACCTTAATCATTTCATGCTTAACATTATGATCATGTACATACATTAAAAAAAACATCTTAAGAGTTATAGAAAAAAAACTAACACGCGCGAATATAAATTCTGCGATCACTACATAATAATTATGTTTATAGTTAATAAACGAATACAACTAAATCGCCATCATAAACCGGTTTCTTTAATTCAATGGTACAGTTGGATACTGGAAACATAGTAGTAACGACGAGTGGTTACCTAGTAAAGCTACACATTGCGGCGATTGCGATCAAAGGGTTATGGTAATCCGACTAATACTTGATACAGTCGCGCATGATTGACGCCACTAATGAATTATTGGAAAATCGAAATAGTGCGTATGTTTGTCGCGCGATAAGCCGATGCGGGTGTGAAAGGAAAGGTTGCGATTTGAACATTCAAGCGCTTTCAGCAGCGATAGCTGTAGCTTCATTAATCATATTGATGCTTGACGATTCAAAAGTGCCTGAAATGGTTTATTTGAATAAAGATTATTTTGATTTGATTTGATTTGATTTGATAAAAAATTATTTAAATTTATTGTTGTACATAATATTACTATCGAACATTATTAGGAAGTAGACAAAAATTTAAACATTCTACATTTACTAATTCAAATTCAAAATATTCTTCATTCAAACAAACTTTTAAACAAGTGAATCTTTTGAATCGTCAACAAAAATGCTCGTACCGAGAAGAGCCAGCCATGGCAATATATAGCAACCGCCGAGGTTGCTCATCACAAAATATAATTCTTATAATTAGTTACATTTCGTCATTGATATCTTGCATAAGGTCGCAGAATCTTCTTCTTTTCTTGTTCAACCGATCGACGTCCACTGCTGGACATAGGTCTCCTTAAGGGATCTCCACACCACACGGTACTGTGCCGCTTGGATCGGCTCCCCGCGACCTTTTTGAGGTCGTCTGTCCACCTCGTAGGGGGTCTTCTAGGTCACAGAATAGCATCTTAAATATATGTAATCATACATATATTTAAGCAAGGAGAGTGAATAGTCCGTTCTACATTCAGTATTGCATATACATATATCTTCAACTAGGAATTAAAAAATCACAACATTACTTTTAAATTTCATATTTGAGAATTTAATTACATAGCTCTCGTTGGGAGTATTTGTAGGGCATCATACTATCAGCTAGTTAATAGACGATTTACAAACCAAATTTAAATATCGACAGTGAACCGGCAATATGTCCTATCAAATTCTCTATGTCCTATCAAATAAAATTATCTCAATTTCAAGCCCAATCACTTTAACGGCATTGGGTACTACTTCCCATCATTTACCGTATCAACATGTATTATAATCTACTAGAAAATTTGTAAATAAATAAACATATTTAAAGTCAACTGCTTTTTATTTTATAAAGATTATTGCGAATGTAATTATAACCACATTTTTCCTCCTTCCTGAAAAGTTGTCAAAAATAAGATAGAACAATTTGCCAGTTTACAGTCGATAAATGCAATGTGTACGCAAGCGCGTTTTATATAAGCGCTATCATTATAAAAATTGCGATACGAGATCTGGTGAGATCTGAAGTGCTCAAAAACTTTTTAAGAAATGAAATCAATGATTAAAAAAATAGACGAAATATCGTACAAATTATAATGCCAATAAAAAACCATAATAACCATAATAATAATACAAGTCATCGTTTATTTGAATCTCAAGTATTATACGATAATACGAAGCAGTTATTCAAATGTGATGAGAGGCAAATTGCAGTTTTTATACATTTAAAACAGACATTGCTTGTATTTTTTAAATTTTGAAAATAATGATTTACTATCTTGTACTGCCATGATAGTAAATTATTAGTATTAGATTATTTTCAAAATTTAATTTAAGTAAAAATTAAATCTCAATTGAAAAAATATACAGTTATAAGTGGAAATCATGACTTCAGTTGGTATTTATAATAATGTTTTATAACAAACATTATTACAATGTTTTTTGAATTATTAATATTTTAAAAAATAATATTTTCAATAAAAAACTTTCTTATGCCGATAGAGGGTAGTAAGAACAAAAAATCCACGCGTGAAAGTAGCGGTCTTGCTACATTGCGTGTTTTTTTATACTAACAAACCGGCTTTGCCTTTCTAACGAACTGGCATTTTGCGACAGATGTGGATGTATAGGGTGTAGTTATTTATGAGTAGAGAAAATATAGCGAAGCAATGTGTGATTTTAATTTATTAACTCTTAATTTATAACTTACTTGAAAGCGCTATAACAGTAATGATATTCATAAAATTTTAAACCAGGCCTAGTCCATACTAGTATTATAAATGCGAGAGTATGTATATTACGTTTTCACTGATAATCTGCTGGAGCCATATCGATGAAATTTGGTACGATTCAAGATCATATCCCGTGCTAAAAGGTAGGATAAAAAATTCCAGTTGTTCCTACGGGAATAGGAAAATGTACATGGATGAGGTTAATTTACCATTGAAATCGATGCGGACAAAGTCGCAAGGTACCACTAGTTCACTATAAATTGGAAATAAAATAAAGAAATGTGAAAAACGAAATTGCCAGCGCGAAATAAAGAGCCTTTTCTGGTAATTCAGACCAATATGTCGTTCTGTCAAGTGGTTTGATCCAATTTCACAAGTAGAGAGGAGATCAATCTATCGCTGACGCACCAATGCCAATAGCTTTAAATGGATACTTTGTATTAATATTTACTTCGATTTTTTAATTTCACGATATCTATACTCTACCAAATTGGATAGTGTATTTGTTATTAAGTTCTCCTTAAAATACGAAAGGAACAAGGGATGTGATTTTTGGAAAGAATTTTGTGAAGGGGTTAGTGAATGGCATAGACTACTATTTTATTTCAGTACTGAAGCGCACAAAGATGAGATTAAGGCCACAACCTGGACACCTATATGGATGTCCAACAGTCCAAGAAGTAGAATTGTTTTTTTAAATAGTTTGAAGTAATAATAGATAATATAGTGGACATTTGTCTAAGTAACATGATAAACCAAAACTATAAGGTCTTAGAAATGAATCTCGTAAAGTAACGCTGAGGTTTATGAACAAAATGAAACGAATGTTTTATAGCCCGAGAGAGTTGGAAAAGTATTTTTACTTACGTGGGTGTCTAATAACAATAGCTGTGTCTATACTGGTAATCTGCCAAATTAGTATTCAAATAATAAACAGATTCTTGTTCCTTATATTATTATAATTAATATCATAATAAGATTACAATTAAGTATTGAAAATTATATATCAGATTACGTCGAAGAACGATGTCTGCTATTTAGAGATAAATATTGTAAAATTTGTATACAATTTTTTTTATATATATATTGCGGGCAAAGGACGCATAAAAGACTAAAGTCTGTAACGTTTTCACACCCAAATCGCAAACGGACTTTAATAAATTTTTGTACTAATAGACTAGAAAATAGCATACCCAAAATATTTATTAGAATATTATACCCAAACGAAGTCATAGGTATCACCTTTAGATTTTAAACTATACACCAATTGGCAAAGTCCTAGAAATACTTTTACATCCTACTTTCTACATATTGGGTAGTTTTAACAATTTGTTTACCTCGGAAGTGCGCCTCTTTCTTTGGATATCGAAGCCTTATATACTCGTATTACAAGATGACCCGCCAACGTTGTTTTGTCATTTAAATTATTTATAGGCAATTTGTAGTATACAAAATTATAAAAATTGATCAAAAAATAAAAATGAAATTTTGGAGGTGGATTATCACTAAGGGGTAAGAAAAATAGATAGTAGCCCATTTTCAGATCTACTGAATGTGCATATAAAATTTTACAAAAATCGCTCAAACCGTTTCGTAGGAGTATAGTAACTAATATTGTGACACGATTTTATATATGTATAAGGTAACTAGCTGTGCCAATGACAGCTCCGTCCGCGTGGAATTCAGTGATTTACGAAACTTTTCCCGAATTTTTGAAATTTTGAACCTAAAAGTAGTTATTGTGAGTTAACTGTGAGAGATAGAGACATGCTATCGCGGAATTTTGTAGTATTTTTATAGATCTACAATTCTCTCCTACATTACTTTAGCGTATCTCTGCTGGTTTACGTCGACTAAAGCCCCCAGCAAGCGAGTTTTTATAACAACTGCGCGATCCTTTCGACACAATTTACTTAATACCGATATGTACTATTTACCTAAACCCTCCGGAAGTATTGCACTATCTTTTGGTGATCACCGTTCAATAGATTTTGATAAAATCGATTACATACAGAGAGACAGCTTTGTTTTATAATAAGTATAGATATCAAACCAAATGAATATAAAAATATGTTAGGCTAATGTCGAATTCATATATGCAGATAGATAAGATATAAAGTTTATTTATTTATTTTATTTATTTCTTTAGTTGAACCATATAGATTAAATCGTGGTCAAGAGTAAGTGAGAAAAGTTATCACAAAGTAATTACACAAAGCCCATTTGCAAACGAATGGCTTATGATCGTAGGTATACACGTAACAGAGATGGTACGTAATTTGAAAATGAAATGTACTGTGCTGAATGTTTTAGGACTAGACCAGTGCGTCATCCAATCATCTCAGCGACTAAGTGCTTGCATTTTGTATCGCCTTATTATTCTGAATGATGACCTCATAACTAGCAATAATTTTATTTCATGAAATTTGTATTAAACGTGTTTCTTGCCGTCTAACATGTTGGAGGATCTTTATTTAATTAGTTTTGTCATCTGGTTAACCATTTATTATTGAACTATTTATCATTAAAACTATCCATTACACACGACTTACTCTGTGTGGACTTCAGTACTGAGACCAAAAGATTCTTAAATATGTGTTAATTTAGAGTGCAAAATTTTAACCAAACGGTCGAGCCATTTCTACGAGATTTAAAAAAAATGACGAAACATACAAACTTTCACAATAATGATATTATTTAGTACGAAAATGCGCAAAACTGTTTGAACTATATTAAACTGTTTAAACTGGCCCGTTGGCACTGTGGGTAGTGACCCCTGCCTTCAGCTCCGCGGGTCGCGGGTTCGTTTCCCGCCGAGGCCCAACATTTTCTATAAACAAATTGTTGGTTCTTCGAGCCTGGGTGTGTATCTGTATTTAAGTATGTATTTAAACTTATATATGTAGTATATCTACCAGTTGTCCGTCACCCATAACACAAGTATTAAGTTACTTACTTTGGGGACGGACGACCGTGTGTGTAAATGTCCCATATATTTATTATTATTGGAACTATAACTTTTGTTATAAACTAAACTCAAATTTTAATTCAAAAAGCTGAAGAGGCTTTTTATATTCATTCCCAAAAGCTGTATTGTACTCTGTATTCCTTGATTGGAGTTACTTAAAAATTAAAATAATACTTTTCAGTGGGTACGCAGGCTCATATCCCCGACAGGCACTTGTGATTTCCATATAAATACCCGATTAATCGATATTTTCATTAATCGTACGCTATTCGGTGAAGAAAAACATGGCGAGAAAAACCTGTACATCCTTAGTGAAGTTATAGGCAATGTGTAACCTGTCAATTTACATTGGGTACGTGTAAGCTATAGTAACTGTCTGTCAGGAGTGGAAGTCTTTGTCTAGAAATTGGATGGCAACAGGGCTTTACTTTACTTTCATAAATAATGCTATCTCGTCAAACATTTTAGTTATTTCCTTCCTAAGGGGGTGAAATAAATTTAATTTAATTTTTTTATAACACCAATTCAACATATGCTTTACGTTTATCAAAATTGACCATAAACAATGTTAGGGATTAGTGTGTATAGAAATTGAGACTTCTCTTTTTTTAGACAGTAGATACTTTGATTATCGTCATTAAAACTAAATCATCTTCTATATTTATTACATTTGATAACAATTTCATATGGTCATTTTTCTTTTGTATGTAATAAATGCAAATATCGAATGATTATGTTGATTAAGCAATAGTAATTAAATAAGTGATTGGATGAGGGACTACAGTTTGGTGGTTCCCTTTTGAATAATATACTTGCTTTTGAGAATAAGTTAAACCATTGATAATTGATAGATATAAAAATCTTGGGCGAGATGAGATAAAATGTGGGTCATCGTTGCGGAGATTAAGTTACAGTTGTTATGCGTAGAAACTATCAAGCGTATCAAATATAGATTACAATAATAAGTAGACCTTGGTAACACAAAAAGAAAAAGAATAATAGTACAAAAACTGAACTTAAACAGTAAAACAAATGGAAGACGAAGGAAAAATCTCGGAACAGTACAACTTACCCATAAGTAATCCGTAGTAATAATAAAAATTCGAAAGTCTGTCTATCTGTTACGCTTTCGCCACTAATCCGTTGGATCTATATGAAATGATTTAAGATTTTACATACCAGGCTAACGTAGAAGAAAAAAATCCCGAATCCTTTTCGGGAACAACAGTGTGTAACATATTGGATTATTGAAGATACTTAAACGCTTAAGTTGGCGCGAACGATGTCGCGGATACCACAATTATGTAATAGTGGTATCCGCGGACACAAAAATTTTGGTACACTTAAGGTGTATTTATGGAATTTGCTTTGTATAGCTACTTATCTATTGTACGAAATTCATTAACGTTATGCAAATTTATTTAAAGTGTACATTATCATCACATTGGTATGTCGGCATGATAAAAAAAAATATTACTATATTTCTCTTTAATGATACAATGAATATTTGCAGACTGATTATTTTTTTACTTAACTATTTTGAACGGTTTCTTTTTGTACGTGTGTTATAATTTTCGATCTACTAAGAAATAGGAGTATTTTACCCCAGAACTTTCAGGATAGTATGTATAAATAGGAGATGTTTATACTAACAGAACACTATTAAAAAAGTAATCAACTTCATCCATAACCCAGTGAAATATATCGCAGTTATTTATGGAAAAATAAATTAGTTCTAATAAACCAATACAGTAAATTAACAGTACATACCGTTTCAGGCTAAATTGAATTCTTCTATAGAAGGAGACACGTAAAATTTTATAATATGTCACAGGGCTAGCAAACATTTGCTTTTCATCACATTCAAATAATGCTCTATTCTAAAAGTATTACAGTATGTACACACTTTATAGTGACACTGTATATAAGATTTTATAAATATGAAATGTTCTATAGGCGTTTTATGGTGGTAATATAATATAAATTAAATGAATGAGTTAAAATATTTCAAATCTACTTCCTTTTTCACTTTATTCTTCAAGTGATTTTTATCTTCAATAAGTTTCTAGCTTCCGGTTCCGGTACTCTTACTGTAAACACGTATATTAATGGCTCCGAAAACAATTTTCGATAACTGTGAAAAAAGTGTTGTGATAGATCTTTCGTAACGTGATTTGAGCACGACGAGTGTCGGGAATAAGTTTTACGAACTGAACACTGTGCACAAAATAAGTTTTGGTGACTTTATCCGCTTCGAAAATTTCGGCATTATAACCTAAAAAGTGAAATTAGTCATATTTGTCAATATACAAAAAGAGCTGTCAACATTTAAAAACTGAACTGACACATTTGACAAGTGACATCCGCTTTACCATAGTGTTTATTTTGAATAAGTTTCACAGTGCGGCCAAAACGAAAAATACAATAAAATGGAAAAAAGCATGGAAATGTTATTAGCAAAGCTAGATGAAAAATTAAAACAACAAACTATACTCATAACAACCTCCGTCACCAAAAACGTGATGGAGGCCTTAGATGCAAGAATGAAAATAATAACAGAGGAAAATAATCTCCTAAAAATCAAAGTTTCTCAACTAGAGCAAAAAATTGATAACATAGAAAAACATAATAGAAAGAAAAATTTAGTTTTCTTCGGGATTGAGGAAGTAGGGAAAACAGAAGCTGAACTAGTTGACTGCATCAAAGATGCAATATTGGAAACAGGGCTGTACTTAGACAGTCACGAAATTACAAATGCATATAGGATTGGACAGAAGACTAACCAAAATCGCCCTGTCATAGTCACCCTTACAACAATATGGAAGAAACATTTAATACTCAAAAATAAGTCCAAATTTCCATCTGGAATATATGTGAAAGAAGATTTTTCCAAAGAAGTATTGGAGAAAAGAAAACAGTTACAGCCGAAAGTCGAAGAAGAAAGGAAGAAAGGAAATATAGCATATTTGAAACAAGACAAATTAGTGGTGATAAAGCCAAAAGACAACATTCGAGAAAAAAGAAAGAGAGGGGATTCTAGTTCGCCTACTTCTTTGAACCAAAAGAAAGCCATTATTGAAACCAACAAGCCAGTGCAGTCATCATCGAAAACTTTATCAAAAGATATATTAAAACCAAACAAACTGAATTTCCTAGAAAGAGGAAGATCATTATCACTGTCAGAAACTACAAAAAACTAATAGCGGGTATTAATACCCGGAACCGAACACAAAAAATAACTTTGTTTAAACCAACATTCACAAAATACACCCCAATCCGGCCGGTCACCGTGGGGGAAGAAGACCATAACCCTCCAACTGAACCACCTCAACAGCATCCACAAATGCTCCACAAACCAATTTGTAAAAATAATGAAATTATCTATATTGCGACATACAATACTCTTACTTTGAGAACAGATGAAAATCTGGCTGAATTAATTTTAGCGCTAGGAAAAATTAATTGGTCGATATTGGGACTAAGTGAAGTTCGTCGTCTTGGTGAAAGCATAGAGGATCATAGCGACTTCATCTTTTACTTTAAAGGAGACACACCAGGACAATATGGAACAGGATTCCTAATCAAAAACGATTTACGGCCTTTTATTAATGAATTTATTGGAATCTCTGAACGCATTTCCATACTTAACTTGAAATTTCCAGCCAATAATGAAATATGGTCCATCGTACAAATCTATTCCCCAACTGAACAATCTAGCGAGACTGAAATTAGCTCTTTCTACTGCTTGCTTGGAGATGCAATAAGAAACCATACTTATAAGAAATTAATAGTAATGGGCGATTTTAATGCAAGAATTGGATGCAGAAAAGAAGGAGAAGACATGATACTGGGACCATACTACTTAGGAAAGAGAACAAGGAATGGTGAAAAGCTTATCCAATTTGCTTATGAAAACAACCTCAAAATACTTAATAGTTTATATAAAAAGCGAAAAGCAAATAGATGGACATGGATATCTCCAGATGGATGTTATAAAAATGAGATAGACTATATTCTAACTAATAAAAGCAACTATTTTCAAGACTGTACAGTACTTAATAACTTTAACTTTAATAGTAACCACAGAATGATTAGAGCTAAATTTAAACTAAAAAATTTCAAAACAAAAAGACCATTCATTTCAAGGCGAACCAATATTACAATAATAAATGATGATAAATTATCTAGAAAATTAGAAGATTTCACAAAAATAACAAAAAACTTAAACCTTCAAGAAAAATACAACAACTTTGAAAGAATCTTAACCACAACGGTAAAAAATAACTCACATGATAATGAAAAGGGGAGAACAAAATGGCTAACAGAAAAAACTAAAGAACTATTGAGACAAAGAGTTAATATCAACGACAAACAAAACGAAGGATATAAGACAAAGTATATCAAAGCTGAGCAAGGAAATCAAAGTTAACATAAGAAAAGATTGTCAAACACACAGGCTAGACATAGTAGAAAGATCTATACAAAAAACAGGTGGTGTCAAAAATGCGATAAAAACATTAAAAGAAAAAACAGAGTGGATGCCTAACATAAAAGACAGAAACTGCAAAAACAAAACAAGGCGTACAGAAATAGTGTCCGTAGCAACAGAGTTTTTCCGAGGCCTTTATGCAAAAAATAATATTAGTCAACCAACAGATCTAACAGGTGAAGATGATATACCAGATATAATGTTTTCAGAAGTGCATAACGCTATAAAGTCTCAAAAAAGAAATAAAACTCCGGGTTCCGACGGTATTAGCAATGAACTTCTAATTCAAAATATAAACCATCTTGTGCCTATTCTCACCCAAATCTTTAACGAGGTGCTGGAAAGTGAGAACATACCACAGCAATGGGCAAAATCGACTATAACACTCCTACACAAGAAAGGTGATAAAAGTAACATAAATAACTATAGGCCAATAAGCCTAATGTCAAATATCTACAAAGTTTTTGCAAAGGTAATCCTCTGTAGACTTACAAAAACGCTTGATTACAACCAGCCACTCGAGCAAGCAGGATTCAGATGTGGCTACTCCACTATAGACCACATATTTGTCGTAAAGCAGCTCTTTGAAAAATGTAAAGAGTTCAATATTATATTCTACTGCTGTTTTATCGACTACAGCAAAGCCTTTGACTCACTGGAACATGAAGAGATCTGGAAAGCGCTAAAGAACCAAGGAGTAGAGAATAAGTATATCCGAATTTTAAGGAACATCTACAAAAACAGCAAAACTAGAGTCAAACTGGATAGAGAAGGCAAGGAAATAAACATCTACAGAGGTGTACGCCAGGGGGATCCTATGTCACCCAAACTATTCACTTCTGTACTGGAAGAGGTCTTTCGTTCCTTTAACTGGGAAAATTGTGGGATACTAATTAATGGTGAAAGCTTGACGCACCTAAGATTCGCAGACGACTTGATCATTTTTTCCCAGTCTAAGGAGGAACTACAGGCAATGTTAAATGACCTGGATAGAGAAAGCCGTAAAGTAGGATTATGCATGAACCCGGAAAAGACTAAAGTCATGACAAACGGAGATAAAGAACCAATAATTGTTAACAACAACACAATTGACTATGTAAACGACTATATCTATCTAGGCCAAGTAATCTCGACGACAGAACCAGTGGAAAAAGAAATAGACAGACGCATTGGAAATGCATGGAAGCAATATTGGAGCTTAAAAGACATCATGAAAAACAGACAGATGAAGATGTCAATAAAAAGAAAACTGTTTGATACATGTATACTACCAGTGCTCACATATGGGAGCCAAACCTGGGCTACAACAAAAGCGCAAGATAAGAAACTTATAGTATGTCAAAATGCCATGGATAGAAGTATGCTAGGCAAAAAACTATTTGATAAAGTAAGAACTTCCACTATAAAAAAATATACTAAAACTAAGGATGTAATTAGAACCATCAGGAAGTTAAAATGGAAATGGGCTGGCCATACAATAAGAGGAGATGAGAGGTGGTCGAAAAAATTAATGTTCTGGTATACAAAACACCAGAAAAGAAAGAGAGGCAGACCACCCCTAAGATGGGTGGATGACATTTTGACTGTGGCAGGGCCAAAATGGACTAGGCTTGCTGCAAATAGAAGTATCTGGTCACAGTTGGAGGAGGCCTTTGTCTGTAGACAAACAGATATAATTGAATAAAAAAAAAAAAAAAAATCCTTATTTTAAATCAGTATCTAACTAATGTCTGAATAAAGGCTTAAATAATAATAATAAATAATAAGTTTCTAGCTTCAACAACTTGTACTAAAAGTTGATATTAAAAGAACATTTTTTAGTATATAATATGACATTTGTAAAACAAAACAATTTGCAAATGTTTTTTAAAAAACATAAAAAAGTGTGATACATGAGTGAGACCATTTGATATTTAGAAGAATTCATAGTATGGGCCTCATAAAAAGACCAATTATGAAAAAATAATTCGATGAATGTATGAATAAGTAAGAAACATTTACAGGTTGGATTAATTATAATGTTAAATTCTGTTTAAACTTCAAAAAAACAACTATAAATCTAACACTGCACAAAAAGGTTCAGTATTCCTGAACACTACCATGTTCATCAAGGCTTACATGTGAAAGCTAACTTGTATTAGACTTGTAATTTTGCTATCAATCATATTCAACTCCTAAATGTAAGCAATGAATTCCACTTAATATATCTCCTGCCATAATTTCTTTCCAAAACAGTATTAATAAATCTACTATACTTCTATAATATGATAAGTCTTTATTATTTATAGTTTATAACTTTAGTTAAACAAGGCAGTTTAGACATTTACAGACTAGATTTTTTATATCACTTTGGAAAAGGATAACTATTCAAGGAATTATATTAATTTCTTGAATATTATACTAAATATGCTAGATAATTGTACTAAAAGTAAACACCTATCTCACATAGAAAAGGCTTGGAGCTAAGACCTACCATGCTGCTCCAATTTGGACTGGTAGGTTAAACATATCCCCAGAATTCTCTGGAGATATGCAGGTTTCCTAAATATGTTTTCTTTCACTGAAAATTGTGTGATAAATTGCAATTATCAATAAGACACATAAGTTATAACAGAAAACTCCATAAGTGCCTACTCTTGATAATTTAAAGTCATCATCATCATCATTGTCTTACCCTTAGACCCACTTAGAGTCCCACTCTAAGTGGGGTCGGCACAATTTGTCTTTGTCTTCCATTCTCCTCTATCATTTGTTAATTCTGGTATCAATCCTAATTCTCTTGATAATTAAAGGTAAAGTAATTAAATAATATTTTTATATAATATGATATTGAAAATAATATCATAATGTTGATATTTTGCTACTGATTTTTAGTAAATTTTTTTAGAAAATATAAAGGTTTTTTACCACACGATCAAGGAAATAGTGATAAAAATGGTTACAGACTGATCACTTCAATGATTCATAAATGTGATTGCTGTCAATATTTAACATTTTTAAACTCTATTCAAATATAACATTTGAGTAATTCATTCATTGATAAAGCTATTACTCATTATTCAAAAGATATTGTCATTCAAAGTGGTATTTTATATTAGGACAAAATACAAAAGATGTTAATAAAATAGGTTTAAGTATGTTAGTTTCATTTAATGTAAGCTGTTTACTGAAGGAAATGCATTTCGAGTATTTCAGTAATCTGGCAATGTCATATGATGATTTGCCTGCAATATTTTGCACTAAGGAACTAATCTAGTAGTCAATAGTGGTAACAGAATTATCATTACTGCCCAATAATTACAATAGATTGAAGGGCTCCAATGCAGAAATGAAGATACATTCTTTGGGAAAAAACTTCATGAATGAAAATATGTTTTTATTATATTCAAATTTTAAAATTGTGTATGAATTATTTTGATGACATGTAAGAACAACACTCTCACTCCCTGACCTAAGTGATAATATAGTTGAAGACATTGAAAGTGAGGTCTGATATAATTTTAGTGGGTTGTTTGGCACTGAAGGCACAGTATGTGTAAAGGTAGAATACAGTTGATTTTATAAATAAGTTAGAAAATTAAAAATAATAACATTCCTATAACTTACAATGTATAATTGTAAAATTAAATATAAATGATGTTAGAAATAAAAAACAGGTTTGATTATGTTTAAATCTTGATTCAGATGTTGTTACACTCATTGCTATAGTATATAATAAAGTTATAAAAGGTTGAGGTAATATAATGAATAATTAACAATTAAATGACTTTAGATGGACATATGTACAAATATAAGTAAAAATAATAATTGAAATATTTCAGTTTAAATATGTTTTCCTTGTTTAACTATACTCTATATTGTCAATCTTCATCTTATTTACAAAAATAATTAATTATAAATTCAATAATAATATTCGTTTTGATAATATGTGTATAAATCATTCTTTTTTCTTATTAAACTACAAATTTTCCCAGAACTAATTTAGATACTAAATTTGTTTACACCCAATTGTTTTTTTACTAAACATAATCAAGTGACAGACAATATCGCTTATCCACAGCAACAAAAAATCAAGTCCATAACAAAACCTCTAGTAAAAAGGACCGTAAATAAATACATTTAGGAATTATTGATGCTTGTAATTTATGGGTTTATGAATAAAGTAAATTAGTTAACATACCTCACCACTGCGAGCTGCAGGAGAATTTTCTTCGATTTCGTAAATTATATGTGGCAAACCGGCTTCACCGAGCAAAGAAAATCCGAATCCTAAGTTGTCACAACGATTCAGGACCACTAGTCTTTCGTCAGCCATATTCAGTATACAGCAGCATTGGTTTATATCCTCCGAAGGATTTCACTGCTAGCACTTTTAACTTTTAATAACGAAGAAATGTAATGGTTGTTACTCAATAAAACTGATGAAAAGATTCATAATTACAACGTACAATAGCAAACGCACCCAGCAAAACGACGATAGAAACAGCGATACAGATAACAAATTATATAGAGGGAGCATTCTTAAATCTTGATGTTTTATTGAATTCAAGGTAATGCAATTCAATACTCTGTGTTTGCGAGTTTCGTGCAAACACAATTTAAATTTGTTGTCTTTCTTTAACCATACTGATCATGATTTATGACATGGAATATATAGTTCCGTTTAGTTGAATCACCGAAATTCTTGTAAATAACTTATTATGACTTATTATTATGATCATTAAAAATATTAGTATCCATTAATAATAAAATAATAATAAGAATTTCAGTGGGTAAATGTGTACGATATTACTTTAGAAGTTATTATTATCATGTTTTAATTTCATTTCTTTCAGATTGTTGCAGATGAGTCATTAATACAAAATTGAAAACTCAAAAAGTATCTACATTTACAAAAGTTTATAGTGTCGTTTATTATTGTCCCTGAGATAGTTATCAAAGTTAAAATCGTAGTCTATGATTACAATCAGCGTTGCCAACTTATTGGATTTTCCACTAAAACTTATGGTTTTAACTCCTCATTTAGTGGCGAACTATTGTATAACAACGATATTTTTCCTTTGCATTTTCAATAAGAAGCAATTTTCTCAAAAGACAACCCATTTAATTTTTTTGAAACACTGAATGACATTGACGGCGAGGAATGAGGATACTTTTATATATTATTGACCAACTATGTGAAGGAGGTTGTATTTGAAACATGTAACAATTGCTTTTAGCGGTGTAGAAAAATAGTAGTTAAAAAGTTATTTTCACGTATAAGTGTTGGCAATGCACTTAATCACATAATGACATAACGGCTCAGTTCAATAAAAGTGCAGAATAATAGCAAGTGTCAATGATCAATGGCCTTAAATTCATTTATTAAAATGTAATAAGACTTAAAAACACATTTTTTTTAAATGAAGTATTGCATTCCAAAGACGCTTAAGGCGAATCGAGGTTTGAATAATTATTAATTTTTGCGATTACTTTTTTTATACTACTACATGCCAATGCAGATCTTGAGAAACTATTTAGCATTATGAATGTCGTAAAAACCGAGCAAAGGAATAGAAATCCGTACAAAGTGTCAATACCGTCAGAACCGTATATGATTGTGCAAATAAATATGATTCATCTGAAGAAGGCGAATACTTTAGCCTTTGTCATTTAATTTATTTGGGTTTATTTATTTATTTCTTTATTGTACAAACAAAAGGCGGACTTATTCCTAAAAGGGATCTCTACCAGCCAACCCATGAGTAACAGAAAGAAAAAAAGAAAAAAAATGGGTTAATGTACTTACCAATTCTAATTTACTACCAAGTGATATGTTGATTTACTTTCTGTTAATTTTTAATAAGTAATGATAAAGGAAACTTATAATTAGTATACTTATTTTCTTTCCTAAAACAAAAATTGTTTTAGAGGAAAATTAGAGTTTTAGAGAGGTCCTGAGTGTAAACTTCTGTTTGTTAGTGATTTTCCGGTGGTTTTAAAAGTTGAATATGGTGGGAAGCTAATTTAACTGTTTGTAACACTGATTACAATAAGTATAGTAGGTAATAGATATAGTGTAGTATCTATGGGTAATAGGTCGTCATAGGCCACTTGTCTTTGGTAACTCATTGCGTTTTAAATTTTCTGTACTCCGGTTACAATTTGTTGTGTAACTTATATTAATTAATCAATAGTAAATAGTTAAGAAAAAATGTATTTTGTGTCAAATATTGTGAAAGTTACCATTCCTAATTATTTAGCTAGCTTACCAATTCCTGATTCCATTGGAGGTTGGTTTAGACTTGGATGTAAGTACTTATGTAGTTTTTAGCTTATTTTCCTAATCGGCTAACGGATTATTTTATTCTCATAGATATGAAAAATATAAATATTTTACCGTCATATCCAACTTTAAAGGTTTATATAAGAAATATACAACTCAACTGTACAAGTATGTAAAATTAAAGTTATTATGATCTCACAAACTGTTTCATTCTAAAAACTGTATCTTACTCGCTATTTATAAAAATAAAAATAAAATATGTACATTAATATCGCTGAGTATAATTATTCATTGAAGGCATTTAATTTGAATACCAATGATTGTAGTATTTTAGGAAAATCACTACAATAAGAGACCTCAAGGCCATTGACATACTTTCAACTATGGGGTTACGTTCTTAATTACAGCACTTCATTTATAAATAATTTATAGCATGCAATGTGAATGGAATATCTGTAAATGAACTGATGTAGGTTATGAGATACAGAATGAACTTGTTAATATTGCTGGTTATACAATAAGATATCAGAACTTTATTTTCAATTGACTTATGGCTCTACTATGTAAGTAGCTACAAGTCATTTATAAGTTTTATACGAAAATTGCAAATAAAGTCCTTAAATGAATGTTTTTTTAATCATTATCTTGTTTCACTTTAGAAGCATAATTTTGCGACTCTAAGAACACTGGTCACATATATTGCACAAGCACAAGGTTATACTCATTGTCTCAGCATCAAATTTTAGATTTACAAATAATAAATTTTATTTTACTGTTTTGTATGTTTACAGTCCGTGATTGGTTAGCTTTAGTCCCTCCAACTTTGGCAATTGGTGGAATATCATATTATTCTTATCAGACAATCAAGAAGGCCAATGAGGCTGGTAATGGGCAAATCAATCCTTGCATTAGAAAGGACATCAATAAGGTTGTGGACTTTATTGACATTGAGGATATAACAGAAAAAGTTTCATTGTGTAGATGCTGGAGAAGTAAAAATGTAAGTATTTTTAGTATTTTAGTAACAGTCACAATAAGGTATTATTAGTATGACTATTTATCTGAATATTAGGTATCAAAATCTTATTTTATAAAAATTTATTTTAATTGTACATTATTTAGGCATAGATTATTTCTATATTCTGAAATTTCTTACACATAATTATATGAATAATATGCCATATTTTGCATTGTTGTTTTATATTATAACTTTTAATCATAATGAATTATTAAGAACAATTATTAGATTAGACTAGTTAGAGCATTATTGACAGCAGTTAAAGAGAAATGGGGCATTCTTAAAGTACATTTGCATACATACATAAATAATACATACACTTGTACAATTAAAAATGTGAATTTATTTAAAGTTTGGTCTAAATTTATCTTTTTTTTCTCTTTTCTAATTTCTATCAGGTCTTTTCTACTTAATATGCAATATTATCTAGAAATATATTCCATATGTAGTGACACAAATTTCTTATCATTATTGCAATGTTTGGTGTGGTAAATGGTTTATTACTATTGAAGTAAGATAACAATTTAAATACCTTTTCAACATGAACCATAAACCATAAATATATAGGTATTAGAAATGAATACAGTTGATTTCAAAGTTAGCAATTGCAATGGTGAATATGTCAAACCATTAATACTATTAATACCATTTATACTATAAGATCGATCAGTGATATGTCTTGCTTTTTGAGTGATTTTTCAGTCATCTGAGTCTGCTGATGTAGTGATGTTTTATAGTTAGTTTCCTGTTTGGTAAAATTCCACCAAGCGAATGAGGTTAAATGGGTTTTTTTCTTTTACAACGCAGTTATCTTATTGGTATATTAATTAAAGCTGTAACTGTGACTTTATCGTATCAACTTAATTTCTTATGTTTTTCATATTCCCAAAGGAAGAACATGAATTTAATTATTCTATATTTATAAATTCAACAATATTGCTACAATAAATACACCATGAAATCAAAACATAATATGAGCTATATTTTAATGACTGGTGTATTCTATGATATGAACTAAATTGTATTCCCTTACTCTAAAACCAGTATCAACATGCTGAGATGGATGTTTTCAGTGATTCACATTTGTTAAACTAATGCTAAAGATAGATAGATTTTGAAGTTAAAGATAATATTACAACATAATATTTTTGTTAAATGTTAAAGGTTGCAATAATCTAATGTATGCCTTATTTTTATTTATTACTTACATTTAATATATATTTTTTAAGAAAAAAAATTGTTTATATATTTCGATAATATGTTACATCTTCATACAGTTACTGACCTTGAATCACACCCACTGTACGTTTACTAGTGATATAGTAATCCTCGCGTTAGTGTTATAAGACGTTTTCGAGTAAGTCGACTTCAGTCTCCCATATAACTCGTGTGTTCCGTTTATAACGTGGAAATTTCCCAGGTTCCACGTATTATAAAATAAAATTATTGTATAAAATTCTTTTGCTTTGATTTTGAATCGTAAGAACATTAGTTGTTATACTGAAGGTGTAGAAATATTGTTACTATTAATTTCGTTTAAAATTAAATCGTTTTCTCATGCATGTTTTAAAAAAATGTACACAATTCGTTTATAACGTGATTTTATCTTTATATGTCATTTACACTTCCTTTAACGAGCGTCATTCGAGCGCGGTATACGATAGTATTCCTATAACGCGGAACCAACTTACCGCGTTACATTAATACATGTACTAGCAAACCGGCGCGGCTTAGCAGGTGTGACATCGAAGGGCACCATGAGGGGTTGGTCGTATTAAGCGACCTGGTGTGTAAAACGCACCAAAATCTATTGTGTGCTTTAGTTTTACTGCTGCTATGAGTCCCAAGATAATCATTTGAAATCGTATAGTCGGTGGGAACATAATGTCAACCATAAAAGGTTTTGGGTATTTAAACAGATAAGGTTTAATATTGAATCTATCTTAAGAACTTTTTGATTGACACATAACATGTGACCATTTTCTAAGATAGATATAATGCAAATTACTCCTTAGACGTATAAAAGATAAATACACTGAAACATATTGTTTTGTTATATTTAAAATTGATTAGGCAGCGTTTTCTATTAAAGCTCGCAAGTGGCTTGACTTTTTATGAAATTATCAACATTTATCTTCACATTTCCTTCATTTCAACCTTAAGTAATTATACGACTAAATTTATTAAATGAACCGCTCTCTCTATTGCTGGAAACCGCATGTAAATCCGTTCAGTAGTTTGATAAAGTTTATCGCTCACAGACAAACGGACGCGGTGGCGGAGTTTGGAATGGATGAGACTGAAGTGGCTAGCTACGCTAGTATATCTGGCACTTATCTAATATATAATATGATAATGTAATGATTTAATGCAATTAATCTTTGAAAATAATTTTTTGCAGTGGCCATACTGTGATGGTGCTCATGGAGCTCATAACAAGGCGACTGGGGACAATACTGGTCCAGTAGTTGTTAGACATAAGGAGAACAAGTAAATAAAATAGCAACGGAGACAAATATGAGACAGTGGGATTTCAAATGAGATTTTCAAATACATAAAACATGTATTTACCATTATCCAGGCATAATTAATGCTAGCCTTTCAGGAATTGCCATTTCCATGAATTTAGTTGTGTTATATTTTCCAATTTTCCAAATCAATCTTCTTTTGACTTAGACAAAATAATATTTGTTTTGTTTCAGCATTATTACATAAAATTCTAAAATAAATGTAATTTTTATGTATTTGATTCATGTGAAATCCTATTTGTCTTTCAACTAAGCTTACAGAGTAAATACTAAAACAGGTGATAAATTGTGATCGAAAAGGCTAGAGGCACACTTGAGTGAGGAAGCTTGAATTTGTTACATTTTAGATAACCATATATTTTATTGATTGACGATTATAAATTTGATACATTTTATCTTAATAGTGAAATATCAAGTGTGTTTATAGTCGCTTAATGTAAAAATCATGATCAAATACCATTCTTATAAGTGTATTTATATTGTGTAGTATGTTAATGTTCATTGATAAGAGATCTATTTTGCTTTATATGGAAATTTTTCGATGCTATTTTGTAATTGGGTTTTGTTTGTTAAGGATTGTTGTTAACAGTTTATTAATAAAATTGCATTTCTGTCGCTTTTATTTCTTGTACAAAATCGCATATTCAATAAAAAAAACTGTTTTATTCTCTTAGTTTTTATTACATCACAGTCACATTTAATTCTAAGTTAAATATAAAATATGTTTACAATAGTGCCAATAATACTTCAAAAAGATGATAATGTGTGATATGGCACGGGCATACTTTGTCATGAAATAATAAGTATATTTAACTTTTTTATGCATATTTTAAATTCTTCAGCAATCTGTGGTGAAGAGACAGTCATGTTATAAACTAGAATATTATATCAAACTGCCGCCATGCGTTTGTCTGGAATATCGTATATCATGCATATAACACTACAGTGCAGCGGAACTACGATCTATTATTTTTGAACATTGATACTTGTTCATTGTTCTTGTATACCGTTCATATCGTTTTCGATACAAAATTTTGGTAGAGAAAATGTTAATTTGTATGTAAGTGATAGAGAACAGTCAAAAGAGATTTGAAAATTCAATATAGCAAACGGTAATAGAAACCGCTTTTTCTTTTGTATTCACATACTGATAATTACAAGTATGTAATCTTCTTACTATAATTCTTTATTATAATTATAAATTCTATCTATCTCGATGTAGATTTCTATAATTCAAGTGCCTCGTGACGTTAAAATTGAAAATAAAAATAAAATTCACATCAATCTACCTACATAATAAACATTATACTTTCTTTTATTCCCCTTATATGTTTAAATAATACTCAATATGCAGATTTATACATCATATATTACTTTTCAAGATAAAGTTTTTTTTTTTTATTTTAAATTCGGTTGAATTGATTAACTTCATATTTAACTACCTCATCGAAGCGACAGGTAAGGTCAGGATATAACAAAAAAGTTGTTGAGTTGGGCACAAAGATCTTATTTTGGTAATAATATTGTTATTTTTGCACTTAGACCCTTTAGACTTGATATTTACCTTTTAATTGGGAATCGTATCGATCGTCTTTTATAAGTATTCGCACAGAACTAAAATAATTTGATTGTTATAAAACTTTGTCCTGTGATACGAATCTGACATGCACCTATTAGTTCCAACATGAAACAAAACCCAGTATAGTACGCGGCAATAAATAATGCACATCGAAGCTTAGAGAGAGAAATCGTTATATTCTGCTTTATAGAGCATTGTCTCTGTCGCACAGACTGACAAACCCGTGTGAAACGTCACATACTGAGTGACAGTGACAGCGCTCTACGAAACCGAACTGGCCGGCTGTTTCGTTCTAAACATCTATGTACATTATTTAAGGCCGGGTACTATACCTGTTTATTAATTCAATTTGATAAGAACGGATTAAAATAATAGTCTGCTGTAATAATAATAATAATACGGAGAATGACAGTATTTCAAAAGTATTAAAGGAATAAATTTCTGTAGCACTTTATACACCTCTATCATTTAAGCACTTACTAATTTTATAATACGAGTTAGGGTGAGCTGTCATTCAGAGATAAGAAACCTGTTTCGACCATTGAAATAATATTACGAACCCAATTAACATATACCTTACTGGCTTCAGTCAACTAAATAGAGAACCTTTACTGTCTTATATCTTTATTATGAAGGCGGATTTATTATTTTGTCTTCATTATAACTTCATTTAATCATACCGTTTTATGTATTGTTAAAGAATAATTAAAATTTTATTTTATAAAATCAGGTTTTTAAATTCAGTAAAAAGGTGTATTTTGTTAATTCATATTTATCTTATTAAGCAGCAAATACAATAGAAGTCCAAATGGAATAATTTAAAAATATCTTTCTAACATAAACTGTACATATCGAATCCTCGCTGAATCTTTTTCTAACCAATTTTATAAGGTAAGCTTTAAGGACCAACGGATAGACTGTTGGTCACATCTATGATATCAACAAATGTCATTTTCCGTTTCCCCCCTACTAAATTAACAGAGGTATTAACAGATTTTTTTAGAGGTATATCGCCTTTTGAACAGTATGTCACCCTCTCATAAATCTCTCTCGTTTAGTAAAATACTGAAACGTTCATGTACGAATATATTTATATATGACTGTGTTCTAGTAAATAAATAAATAAGTATATTCTATTAAAATATCACTCAAACATCGCAAGATTTATGGCTGTATACAGAAACTAAATCTAATTAAAATTATAAACCAAATTCAGTCTTGAATTTTATCCCCAAAATAATTTGACTCCATTCCTGCTACATCGTAACACACTGCACGCAATGTTCTTCACAACTGCAAAAAAACAATATAGTAACATTTGATTAGATTGAATAAATGAAAAAATAATTTGAATGATTGAAAAAATACAAAGGTAAAGTAGAAGTTCGTTATTACACTAATGCTGGGTATTATGTTTGTTTTTTTAGGTTTGTCGGATCGGTAGGTGATATCTATTCCGGAAATTCTTTAGGCATTTTTTGATTTTACACACGATGTTTTTATTTACCGTGTACCTAGCGCGCATGAGAGTTGCAGACACATACCCAAAAGGTTTTTTTAGAAAACTTAAATACTTCATACTTCACCCTGGACAGACCGGTGAATTGAAATTGAAACCGATAAGGAAAAGAATGAAATATGTATCACGGTTCTGCTAACACTAAACTGTGAATATTAAAAACAATTTGCACCGGATCATTATATTTAGGTACCTATGATTATTTCATTGATGTTTAAAGTTGTCAAATGTGCAAATAAAACGATTTTTTTTATTATATTATTTATGTTAGTGATCACTCGTTATTATCACTATTTATCACACATATTCGTAAAATTTCTATTGATTAAAACAAGAGCCTAAACAACGTTGTACAGTCGCAAATAATTATATTAATAATTTGCCTCAAAATAAATTTATATCTGCGGGTTACTTCGTAAGCCGCCTACAATTGATATCGGAATACTAAAACTGTTTCATTACAACTCTTCACAATGTTTTCGTTCAATCTGAAGCATTTACTTTTTGCAACAGCAACACTCAAAAAAAGTAGTTTATGGACTTGAAATTTCGCTTATCATTGAGATACTAGTGAGAATATGTTTATCTTAAAATTATAGATATAAAAATAGCGCTACATAATATTCCATCAGTCCGTGAACATGTTCAAGGAGGTTAACGTTACCTCAATTCTAGTCTCCGCGATGACCTCTTCGTTCCGCAAGAGTTCGTGCTTAAGGCCATTTTTTTTTCTGTAAATATATCATTATGTATTCCATTAATTACATTATAAGTAAAACAAAACAGAATGAGTCAGAGAGCTACTAGTACCGGAAGTATTAGTATCGGTACTGTAATATTGTTAATGTATATTCGGTAATTCGATTAAACCTTATCAAGATTGCTTGTGTATTGTGGTGGCGGTGGTGGAGATTTGTGCATGTGTTTATAAGAATACTGCATGTATCGGGTATGAAAACGGTTTCTCCACTCTACATTTAGCATTATAAATATTTTCTGCTTACTTTATCATGGATTATAGCAAGATTACTTTTCTGTAAGCATATATTTTTTAATGCTTTCGGCAAACTATAAGACATACACTGCTGATGTTTGTTGATTTGACTGTTTCAAGTAAAATAAAATATTGTGGACATGGTAATTGAGAAAAAACTGTCGGAGATCGCTTTGCGTGTTCCATTTGTCAGATTCAAAATTTATATAAACTTTATAACCGTCTTTCAGCTTCCTGCTTTTCGATATGGTGTTAGCGTATTAGATAATAGATGTCAAGTTCAGCCTATCAAGGACAAATGTGAAATCTTAAATACTCGACTATTTGATAAAATATAGAAAGCCAACGCCGTCTTGTAAGGACGTTGAGTTCCCACTTGGCCACTCTACAATGCGTTTCCGTCTCGCTTGACCGCTTCCTACGCGGCCCGCGGGAACACGGTGTCGAGTTACTCACAATGCTTGCGGCTTCATGTTCAGAGAAGCCACTAAATAAACATTGCCCGAAGGCTCGAAGCTATAGTTAATAAAAAACCTGTAAATGTATGGACGGTTATGGGCGCCCCTGTGGCGATTTATTACGTTCCACGTCGCTCTTTATTTGTTTATGTAGGTAGGAAAAGTATGTTATGTAATGAATTATTTGGACAAAAGTTGTTTCTAAACTCATAGCACAAAAGAAAAAAAAATATGTGAAGTATAAAATTAGTCATAAATTCTAACTTAAGATGTGTATGTGATGAATATGTGTATTTGTTTTGTACAAATAAATCTTATATATCCAATGGTACAATGTATAACGAAATATTCAAGATACTAGTAGGTTCTATTTAGTAATAAAAAGCTAATTGGTCGCTTATACACACTTATATATTACACATCAGTAATCAGTAATATTTTTCGATATCAAAGTAGCCTGAAAGGTTCTTACTAATTGATGGCAAAACCCATCAAGGATAGTACCCTTTTATAGACATTACTGATATCCAAACGATGTTATACAGGAAACTTAATATGAGAACATTTGTTGAGTGATCCAATTGACACCGTTGAAAGATCGCAGCAAATTTATGTGACCACCCATTGCTCATTTATGATTCACGTTTGATTCAAACTACTCCACTAATTATAACCACAAATAGGATTTTATACTTCACTACTCATATTGATTTTTACATTTTTTATTTGTTATCAAGGTCTTTGGGTTGTTGATTCGCTATTGAAATTTCGAAGGTGCAAGGCTAGTAATTGCAAGATTATCATAATCGTACTGGAGTTTCATTATGTTTTTTATGTACCTAAAAGTCTGCGACTCTTATTTACCTCATTATACCTTAATTAACATGGCTTAATTACAATCAATATAACTATTTATCATAATTCTTATTAATATAGTTATAATGCAAATATCTAAAACGTATATTTATGAATTACCATGGTAAAGGATACGGACTAAAACAATATTCCATTATCTACCATGCAAGCTATTTTATACATTTTAATTTATAGTCTTTGTTAATGTAAATTTCGTGGATCTGCGGAATTACTTTTATTGAAGTGAAAATATTTTTTAAATTTCCTTTTTATGGCTTGGAAATTGGATGATTTCGAAAGAACATTATTGTTTTAAACTCACATATATATCCGTCTCCACACGATGAGCGCTGTATAGGCGAGCACGACGATGCTGCAAGTAACTGCGACCATAATGCCAGCAGCTGTGCCAATGGTTTCTCCTCTAGGTCCAGCATATTGCAAGGGTTCAGTATCCTTGCGTACTAGTTCCTCTGCTGTATTTATTTAAGATTGTATAAGTTTAATTTTTTTCTACGTTGTTCTTATGGTCAAAATGTTATTTAGTAAAGTGACAAATACGACTAATACTGTTCATGTTATTACTGTCCTATCTGTTCTAAGTGTGCAACCTTTACCTTGGAGGAATTCAGCTTGGGAGTCAGGAACTATAGGTAAGTCTATTCTGCGTTCTTCCGAATCTTGCGGGAATGTTGGTAAATCTATATGATCCTGACTCTCATCTTTCGAATGTAGCATGTCAAATACTTCTGATCTGAAAAAAGATATGCAAAGTAAACTTTAGATGTAAGAAATACCAGATATACCTATTAAAAATTTCTATACTTTAGGAACGTTTCATGTAAATTATGTACGAGTTGTTACAATATTGTACCAAGAGGTTTCGTTTACTACTTCTGTAGTGCAGTGTACACAACAATTTCTTTTTCATGCCTTGAGTGTAGGTGTCTAGTAAACGGTAGTCGTGTGAGCGCGTGTGTTTCAGATAAATTAAGGCATTATTTACAATGCACAGTTTAAGCGGTTAACGTCAAAGTTTTACAATTATCTATATATCTCTTATTCCAAAGTTAAAATGGCTCATAATAGCTGTAGAACGATTCCTATTGATTTAGCTAGTAGTGATAGTACGAACAAATAGCAGTACCAACTTTCTTATTTGTTCTGAATTTATTATTGGTTCTTAGAGAAACAAGAGGTTTCTTAGATATCAAGGAGATCTACTGATTCCAGTATAATTATATGTTAAAAATCGATACCGATGTACATTATCCGACTTGAAGTGGATCTTACATAACAACTCTATTTCTCTATTCTAGAATGTTATATTACTTGTTAGAGTTTTTTATGACAGTTTAGTATAGGCATTTCAAACATCACATAGTGAACTCAATATTGTTGGGTTTATGATACATATGTACATAAACACATTATGCGTCGGTATAGTACTTTGTGAATCCACATTTTTACGTTATGTTGCAAAGTTAATGCAAGTATACGACTATGCTAAATGAATTTAGTAATATGCAAAAAAAACAAAGGATTTTTAAATAAACAGCATTTATTTATTTATGGAAACTGAAACCGGCTTCTTATTTATATGGTTTTTCTCACCTGCTGACTCCGTCTTTATCATCAACCAAAAGTTTTAAAAGAGTTGCATTAGCTTCTAATATCTTATAGCGGCTGTTATCTTCTACTTCTTTGACGAGGCTAAGTGGTGTGTTGTTTATTCGTGTGTCCTGTACCAAGCTTTGACTTTGGCATGGTCCGGAACCTAAAACAGAATATTATTAATTAGTAATTACTTTACGAAGAGATAATAGTAACATTAAAGTTTTCAATGTTTCCAATGATTATTTCATAAAAATATATTCAGACAAATATTGAATCTACAAGCTAGACCTAGGCTGGTTGAGTATGGTAAATAAAATTAAATAGGCACACAACCTGGTTTTTCGCGCGCTATATTTATACAAAATAAGAACTTAGTTCTATGAGCTAATTTATTGAGTCCATTTTTATTTAAAGGTTTTTTTGAAATATTACTCTAAATAAGTACCTAATGTAAATAAGTATGTTAGATAATTATTAAAAAACACTCAATTTCTACGAAAGTATGTAGAAGCTCTTATCGCTATGACTGAGTTAATATTTATTCAAAACAGATAACCATTAAACTCAATGCAGATGACTGCGAGTACCGTGAAGAACCACTTAAGTTATCCCCGAAGTAAAATAAATGATGGATAAACCAACCGTATGTATCAATTAGCTCGGGCCCAAATGCTGTGAGTGTTTAACGGTATTACAAGTTAGTTTCAGTTAAGTGAGTCTAGATTTTAAATGACATATTTACGAAATATTTTACGATAGTTCACATATATCATTATCTTGTAAATTTATTTTTAGTAGTACAGAATTAACGGTGAACCCTAATAAACAGTCGAATCTTTCAGTGGGTCACTCAAAGATCGTATTTACAATTTTAGTGGGTGACTTAACGGTTCTCTTAAACATCAAGACAATATTAAAACCTCTTAATACGAGATAGTTATATAACCTGTTATTGCTTCTGTTGAATATATTTGTATGTTTCCTTACAATAGGAAAAAAGTGCTTCAAAATACGTAATAGTAGTTATATCTGAAATTATTATTTAAATCTTTGTGTTTTTTTTTATGTTGAAACAAGAAAATTGTCACCTCAATTAATCACAATAATGTATAAATAATTATTATCACTGTAAGTTAAGTGTATGAAAGCATATTGTTGATTCCCATTACTTTACCGAGGCTTGCTTCTTTTTCGTTTGAATGAGGAATATAAAGATTTGATGGTAAAATTTGTTGAAAAAACTGGGCTAAAAAAAACTAAAATTAATTGTTAATATTAGAAAACTCAGAGGCCAAACACTACGTTTGAAGCTAGAATTTCTGGGCCAATTATTTTCTTTAAAATAAATTTAGGCCAGTCAATTGCAACTACATTGAGATACGGTTACCTCCTAATTCGAAGTGAAAGCAGAATAGCGGTCAAATCTTTTATTTATAGCAGATGCTTAGCGATGCATTGCCCATTGTCTCGATGTATTAATGCCCGATTAGACTTAATTAATCACGCGTAAATACGGTACATATTATCCTATTTATAATTTATACTCTCCTTATCGTGTGAAATCAATATACACATTCATTCAATCACTAACGAGTCATTTGTGAAGTTAATATAAATTTATTTCATGAAACGTCAGTTTTGCTTGTAACTGCGTCCGGTGTAGTAAAAACGAACGAATTTGTAAAGTGATTTTTGGGTACAGAGAAATTTTAAAGCAAGTTCTAATCGTAATCTACTCATCCCGGTGTTGTAGTTCAATGCAAAATTGCGGGCAGAAGCTAGTGGTATACGTATATATTTTTGTAAAGAGAAAATTCTTTTTCTATTGACAAATGTCTTTCGTATTTTTAAATTGATAATTTGCTGATAAAAAGCTTTTTTACAGATTACCTATTTCTTTGGAGTCATTTATTTATTAATAGATCAGCGTACATTGCGCTATGTTGCTATTACAACATCAGGTTATGTCGCAGCTGCCGGAAGAGCTTGCAGTTTCCGTGCACAATTTGATTTTAATCAGAATAACAATAATCTGATGATGCCGTTACATTACACAGTTACGACAGAATGTTTAGGTCTAATAAATTAATTCGCAGTCTGATTTTCTTTTGTAAGATCTAAAAATAGATGTATATAATATGAATTAAAATGGTTCTCCGGGATTTTTTAGCAGGAGTAATATGAACGCTGATATTATAAATTATAGAATTAAAAGTGATGGAGCGTTTAATTTAAGTGTTTAAACACCCTCTATTATGTAAGTGGCTATTTTCTATTATGTGAAGTGATTATTCTCAATTTTCTTTTTTCTATAACGACCAGCAGCTTTATTATTTAATTTATTTAAGCAGGTGAAGCACTATGACCATCACACATCTGTTAAACATCAATTGGTAATTAGCCTTATTGATAAAAATAATATTCATGGTTGAGATTTAGATGTAATAATCAATTGTATCAGTGACTAAACAAATGAGGTTCGAAGTTTTTTATACTAATTTTTAAATTAATTATTACTTAATTTAACAGTTCGGATAGTAGGTTCAGAAATCCTGTATTAATTGACAATCGAGTCGCCAAACATATTAATTTCCATGTCTACATAGGTATATTTTAATTTTATTATATTTAATTAAAATATACCTAATATTTTAATTTTATCTACGGTTCAGAAAGTTGTACTGTTTCTCTTCTTTAAAAGTTTTTTATCTACAAATTAACTTACCCAACTATTATCATTGTGGAATTTTTCCATATGTTGTTCTTTAAGGGCACGACCATGCGTGAAGGGCATATTAGCTGAATACCACTCGTACTGGATTTTGTAAGTAAACGGACAGGTTTTATTACAGTAAATACGCTGAGACCTTCATATGTACGTTTAAAAAATCTTCCTTATAATATTGTGAATTAACAAATTGCACCTTTATCAAAAATGCCTTGATGATTTATTATTTAGACATTATTTTTAGTATCATACGAATGGCCAGCAGTTGATTAAAAAATATTACAATTATGAACGGTGAAATTGTTTGTAAAACGTGACCATAGCAAAATATAAGATATTCTGAAACGTGACTGATCTTGGGACACAAACACTCAGTTTCAGTTGATAATATTATTTTCCAGTGGCGTAGCAAGTATATTTGGGGCCCAATTGTCACCTGGTGCCCCCCTCCTTCTAAAGAGTGAATAATGTTAGATTTCAGAACGCAATGAATTTAATATATAGATTTAAATTGGTTCAATATGATAATAACTATATATAAAATAACATAAGGTTATGATAAAATTTATTTATTTATTTATTGAATAATGATATGATTGCATTATTCATCAAAAAAAAATTTATTATCAAGTTTGGTGCCCCCCTTGCCTGTGGTGCCCTGGGGCGACCGCCCCTCTCGCCGCCCCCTAGCTACGCCACTGTTATTTTCATAGCGAAAAATTAAATATTTTTATCTCATCACTCACAGCTGTAAATTATATAATATTTTATAGTATTTTTAGTACCTATTTTTATTTTTTTGTAATTAAACTACAAAAAATAGGTAGTCTATAAAAACCAGTCGCTCATCTGGAATCATGTAAGTTCATTCGTTCATTGATATGTGTTATACTGATATCGAAAGTGGAAAAGATTTCTCGTCGCGACAACTTTTTTCTATAATAAACCAGACTCAGCCAATATTTAGTGACGCAATACTTTTTGATTTTAGTGGAAGAGTTTTACATATTATATTATTAATTAGGGTCATACTTTTGCAAAAACTCAACCTTTGCACTTGTCGAGGTATAATGGTGTGGTATCCGGCATAGAATAGACCACCCTCCTTTCTTACCAAGGTGTCGTAAGAGGCGACTAAGGTATGTGCCGTGTGGTATCCGGCTGCAAAGAATAGACCACCCTCATTTCTTACCGAGGTGTCGTAAAAGGCGACTAAAGTAAGTTGACGTCAGGCAGGTGGCCGGTCATAAAATACCTAGCCAAATCATGTAACAACATGTTTCTAACAACTGTTTTCTAACATGTTGTGCCGACCCCACTTAGAGTAGGATAAGGGCAGGAGAATGATGATGTAATCAAACCCATGGTACATTCTTAAAATCTTAAGCTCAATGTAGAGCTATGGTGTTGCATCATTTAAAATCGAATTAGGCCGAATCACACTTGTTGGTAGGAGCAATTTTAAGTACTAGCAGTAAAGTTGACAATTCAAGGAAGCCTCTTTACCACTTTCAGTTGAATAAAAACTTTGGATTTAAAAATGATATCTCAAACAAGAACGTTCGACTATAACATCAAAAGTCTTGAAAGAATTACGATGTGTTTTACCAATGTAAATTGCACGTTAAGTATTGATTGTGTGTGTTTTTGAGGAAAACCCCTGATGTGCCTGTTCGAGGTCACATGCTTGAATCTGACAAATTTTAAATTTATTTCATTGCTTATAAGCAAGTTACGACCATTGTAAAGAAATATCTTCGTTTGATCTCCAGATACGTATAAAACCGAGTCCTGAAACTGTTTTAAGAAGCATGGTGTCAAGGCAGCTTTAGTTAATGTTATATGTATGAGAGCTCACGTGCAAAGGAGAAAGGTATTTCGTGTTGCAAACAATAATGACTGATTGGTCTTTTAGATTGTGAGTCAGAGAAGTGATTTTAATTTAACGATGTAAAAACTTTGAAATAGCCATACATCAGCTTTATATCAAAAACAATAAAATTTAATTAGAAATACTTTTATAAAAAGTATGAGTAGATACTTATTACGTCACATAGTATACTGAGAACAAAATTCATCGCAAATCATACTTAACATGACCTGGAGGAAGTTATTATAGCTGAATATAATTTATTTTATTCCAAAGAATGAAGGTATACTAATTTAAGATCTTTTTAATTTAAATAGTACTACAAACTAATAACAACCGCTCGGTTTTAAGGTCACAAGGAGATAAAACGAGCTTTCAGAGCTTTCATGCGGTGTTAATGTAAGTTTGCCAACAAATCAGAGTTGTTGACAACATCGAGTATTCGTGGTCACGAGTAAGCGCTCATTAAGAGCGTTTGCGCCTGACTTAAGTTGAAATGTAATATCAACATAAATACAGGCTGAGATAACTAGATCTATTAGAAAAAGTCGAATAATACGTATAAAAGCGCTATGCCGTTGATTATTCAGGTACCATTATGATGTACCAGCTTGCCCTCACTGACACCGTATAATAAAATCCTTCAAAAGGAAATCTATAATTATAAAATAAATAAATATAATTTATTAAAGATTTTTAATAAATCTAAATAAATGGTGAGGAAACATTTTGTTGTTCGTTATATAATATTTAGCTTTTTTATGAAGTTGGGACAGGAAATATTTAATGAAAATTCCAAGACACCCTGTATGGTCTTGGAACGTCTGGTCACGTTTCCAAAGCAAAGTTATACATAGCCATTGGAAAGGTCATTCTAAGGTAAATGACTAAGACAACATCTCATTCATTGACGGTTTACCTGTGTGACTCAGTTACGTTCAAATAAAAAAATATACGACCGTAAATAAAATGTTGAATCGACTTACTAGTTCCGATACACATATATTTATTACTGTTAAGATTTGTGATGGTGAATTGTCGAAAATTACTATGAATCACGCCTAAGATCTCATCTAGTTCTAAGAATATGTTATTGTGATTATAATTAAAATGCAATTAGATTGCGGTGATGACCCGCGGTGAATGATAATAATGCCTGTGTCGGAAAATTGTTTTGTAGAACGGGATGTGATGTAATTATGTGTTAACTAATGAATATTAAGAGGAAATCTGTAAGTGTTCGGAATAAATAATTTGCGGATCGTAAAATTATATACATGTATATAAATGTTTTACGTCAGATATAAATCCTAAGAGCTTCGTTGCCAATGTTAAGTAGATAGAAAAGTTGAGGATATACTCGTATATAGACTCATATATTAACAATTTTTTACTGATTATTGCGAAGTTAAAGAGCTTTGCGTGTTCTTAAATATTGCATTTTGTTTTTCTGGAGATTTAATACTAAAAGTAAAATATTTTTTGCAGAATGATAATAGTCTATCTTAAAAATTTAAAATAATTAGAGATTTTATTAATCTCTTGGGAACAACATGGGAATCAACGGTATATTTTTTTTATGTACAGATTTCTTCAATACTTAATGATCAGTAGGTGAACCAAAACCTGGTTATTACATATGGTTGTAATATATTAGCTCTCAAATAATCTAAGAGGTATTAGGTAAGATAGCTAGGAATATAGTTATTTTATTTTCGGATATTTCTTTTGATGACGGCGCTATTAAATGCTAGTTAAGAAGAAATATAAGGATAAAAAAATGAAAGTTGAAAGTGATAAAGCAAATTCAAATCTTATATAAAAATTATTATAAAAATAAATCATACTTATCAGAAACGGCGGGACCGATTTTTATGAAATTTTATATGCGTATTCAGTAGATTTGAGAATCGGCTACTTTTTATTTATCGTACTCCTAGGAAATAGGTTTTTTTTTATTAGAATCTTTACTTATTATAATGTAATTAAATCAAATCAAATCAAAATAATCACTATAAATTCCCTAGAAATAGTTTATATGGCAAAACCTCATTTGCGCGGTCAGCTAATAGACCAAATTCTAATAAATTTATAGTAAAACAAATAGTCAATGAACATAAATGGAATTTTATCTAAGTTAAAATGTAGTTGTCTATGAAGAATGCATGCATTGTTTTATGATGCTCGTAATATATAAACTTAAGGACAGTAGTCATTAAAACACCATTATAACAATGAGGTCAAAAGTTGTCAGTTTTATCTAAGTCTTACCTAACGTAGCGACGACCACCAAATACAAGAATTGGTATTGCGCCATGGAGTCACGGGGGGTCTGAGAACAATAACGTATATTAGGATTACGATAACCAACCAAGCACCAAGCCTTAACGAATTCGATTGATACGTCGATAGAGAAAAAATATTGTTACGGTGAATAAATGATATTTGTATAAATATTGCGTTGCATATTTTACTAGCGGTAGAGTCATTTTATTGTGGTGTGCTGGCAGTCTTGTTACGATTTTCCTTCGAAACAAAACTGTCATTGACAGTTTAAAAAGAAATGCTTCGCTAGCCACCAAATTTAACAGAATTATCCGTTATGTTAGTCATTGTTTATTTTATTATACACCTAGCAAACGTTTGGTAACATTATGATTTAGAGCCGATATTAAGGGTCCTGGTTTACAAAAGTAATAATAAAGTTACTCTTTGTATAATCTGCGATAAGTTATTTTTCACGGAAAATAGCAAAATATTTTTTTTATTACTTCTGTATTATGGATTATGATGGCCAAGATATATTTACAGTTATTTTTAAATTTCCGAATTAATAAATAATAAGTTTAATAATATGTATATTCAATCACTAATCTATTTAACTAAAATATAAGTTTCTTAACTATCGCTTATGAGACGTCTTGATTTCTGTTTTTTTTACATTCAATTGGCTTTAATTACGTTCTATGAAATTTTGTAAAATTGTTATTAAATTGAAATTTAAAGTGATACATGTACATATTAAATAAGAAAATAAGTGATCCGCCGTGTCCCTCTCTCAGTTCTCGATACACTTAAAACTAATGCACGGATCATCAGTTTTCTCCAATAGATAGAGTGATATATAAAGAAGGTTAAAATATATATTTTATGTAAATTGGTAAAAATATTATGATAGTCGTTGAAAATGACGAACAAAGTCAAGCCGCCTGGGAGCTTTCGTCGGATTATTACTTTTTAGATCTACAGAAAGTGTCCGTGATCATGATGTCATACATCTTACATTTAAGGATAGTTTAATTTCCTCATTCTAACCTAGAAGGAAATTATTACGTAAACACGTACAATGCGTTAACTGGAAAGCTATTTAGACGGAAAGAATATTGATCTATATCAACCTTAATCCATGCTTAATATTATAATCCGTAAACACCTTTTAGTTTTTGATTTGGAATCGGGGCCATTGTGATACCCAGCAGTGACTCATAGAAGTGGAGACCACCATTTTTTTTTAATGTTACGTGTTATTATGAACCAAAAAGCATTCTCGAAAATTAATCAATTGTAGGTCCTATACAGGGCATAATGCGTTCTGATATCAGTTCAAACCTCGAGAGAATCCGCTATTCTAATATAACTCTTTGTATCGCTAGTCTAATAGGACTCCTATAGGTCCCCTGGTCATGTATGTAATCTAGAGGTCCTAATGGAATACTACAACGTCTTTGGTACATAAATATGTATAATTATATATTTGTATTATATATGTCTTTGCAGTCTCTACTTTAGCTGATGATTTTCACAATAGATTCCGGTCAAGCAAGTGTTGCTTGAAAATAGTGAGTTGAAAGGAAATTTATGTCAGAAAACCAAGGTGTTAAAATTTATTAGTCGTAAACGAAATTATTTTACCGTTTTAAACTTTGAATTTTGAATTCTTTTGTGTGTTACCATTTTAGTAAATTAATATTGTACATGAAAATATTCAAATGCGTGAAAAAAATATTTTTTCTTTTTTCTATAACTAAATTTTCTTATTTTAAAAAGGGAGAGTTTATATGGTAATTGTTAAAATAACCAAATTGTGAATAGATGGTTTGATTAAAGCAACGAAGGGTCAAAATGTTATAAATTTAAACAAAAGAAGTTTTCTGTTTTGTTATTACCGAGGTTAACAGTCAAATTATAAATATCAGAGAATACATAAAAATATTAAACAAGTATATATTTACATATCCTCATATATATCTTTTGCAAACACGACTTGAGATTTTGATACATTAATAATTATTAAACATTTCCTTACCGATCCGGTATGGCGTACTTTTGCGATAACCTGAAACCAGTTTCTGAACAGCTTGATGTTCTAAAAATACTTGGACGCGCCGAGTTTCGATCTCCAGTGGTTCACTTTGCAACTTAACTTAATTTCCAACGCTCTATCACTAATCAGATCCTATACGATAAATCGCCCGATGCACGATACGTGCGCAAGCAGCGATGTCTTGCTGTATTCTGTGAATCTGCGTCCGTGGACCCACCGGCACAGTGCCGCTGACCTTTCCTGATTCAGGAAGTTCACAAATATTAGACATAACGTTCTCATCCATCAATAAAGATTTTACGCTTTAGAGTCGTAGACTATGCGTCTGAGTTGTGTGAGTTTTACACATAATGGAGCTGCTGAATCGTTATTTTATCATTATAAATTTAATCGTTTTAAGGTTGAGAATTACTATTATTTGCTATTTCTAAAGTATTTCAAGAAGAAAGCTTATTTTATAGTTTTCTTAACTCTATTTATCACTTATCTGGTTTTCACAACAAATAGCGTATCCAGATAACAAAGGCCCTGGAGCAAAAAATAAACTATGAATACAAAATGTGGATTACGACAAATCTGAAGTACTTCGAGTTCGAATTCGGAACAAATCTTTAAAAATTTTCAATACAAGTCAAAATATAAGTAATAAAACTACTTTATAATTAGTTTTTTCTTGTGCAAAGCAGGCCATGTCCTGGTTTTACAAGTTTAGAAATGAATAATTGGATAAGTTTAAGCCCCGGGGTACTGTAAAATATCACCGTAAAATAATTGTATGTATAGATTAACCGCACTGTTTGACCGTGTAAAACACATATCTATACGAAAATTCAACAATGTCGGTTCACCCGTTTCGGCGTCAAAATGTCTAACTAATATGTGGAATTACTTTCACGTCACAATATAATTTCAGTTTATATTCATTTAGTGTTAAATTTCATGGCTATATTGTAGTTATCCTTTCCACTTTGATAAGATATATTTCAAGGGTCAATACGAGTTAAATATTGATTATTATAGGATAGATAATAGTATCAGATAATTAAACGGCTAACCAAGTAGGCAAAGGCTCTTCTGTAAGCAACTGTTATTTTATTTTGCTTATTGCTTTTACAATGGATCCATATTCCAAAATATAGCACTCAGTGAGAGTGCTATTTTTTTAGATTTATTTCAGAAATAGAATTTCCTTAATCCATTAACCTATCTATACAACATTTTTAAATGCGTAAAAGTTTTTATTTGTTTATCGTTCTCTCACGTCCGAAAGTAACGACAGGTGCAAGTTAAGTTTAGTATGAACAGTGTTGGAGGGCTGGAAGGTGACAAAGGCTATTTTCATATCCACCGTTCGTCATCACAAATGAAAACTTATGTGAAATTTATACATTTTTAAATTCGTTTATATTTGTTTTGAGATAATACATAAGTCTTGGCTCGTGACTATTGTAACCGTAACTAATAGAATCCCTGACACACAATTCAAGTCTACCGCTACGGACATTACAACTGAGTCCTCTGGAGTCCTCATGCGTGCCTACAATATTTAGGTACTTATATATTTAGTCGAGCCTGTCAACTTTAAAAAGTTATTCATTTAATAAAATATTTATAAATGCAAAAAATTAAGCAGTTGAATAATGTATTAAATTTAGTATCGATATAGAAGTCTTTTTTAATGGAAAACTGCGATAATGCTGTGTTAATAATTATTACGCTTAAGTAAGTTATTTTTATATAAGTTAGTTTGGAAATGTAAATCACTGTTAAAAAACCTCATAAATATATTTTTTTTCAACAATTTATATTCTCAAGAATTTTTAAATATAAAGAATTATAAATGTTTATTTGGCATTTCCAAAATGAGAGTACAAAATAAGCACATTTAAGATTTGATTCAAAACTATAGGATTGAATTTTTCTATTTAAATTTAGCTACAGATTTAATAATAATCATTTATCATCATGATAACTACGTTGTAGTATTGATATGTTATAACCATAGTTATAACATATCATAGATATACTGTGGATAATACACTTTAATATAAGAACCATAGTGAAAATTAAATATCAACTCTGTCAATAATTGATAGCTGTAAACCTATATATATTCTATGTTTCACGTTAAATACTAATGTAGTATACGAAAGTAACATATATACAAAATAATACAAAAAAAATGTAAACAAAAAAAATATATGGAAAAAAAAGATTCTATAGAACTTTATTACATAAAGAAAACAAATAATTTAATACACGGTTCAATCATGAAGTTCACAATATTTCTCTAATTATTCGTTCTTCGGCCTCTCAAAATGCGTTGGTGTATATGCAAAAACTGTTCTAAAACAAGCGCTACAACAATCAAGATTAAAGCTAACGATCTTAAGAGAAAAGCTCTCCAAATAAAAGCTAAAGAAAGGGAACTTAGCGAACTGGATAAATGTTTGAAAAAAAGACTCTCGAAGTTTAATAAACTAATTGCGCACTCAACAAATGGCAATAAAGCAGCCGCAGTAAGACTTAAAGATGCTCATAAAAAGGTTCTACATATCGTGAACAGCAACCGGATGATAAACGCATGTAAAGATAATTGTAAAAGCACAGATAAATTATCACATAAGAAGAAGAGAGCCAAATCTAAAAGAAAAAAAGCTAAGAAAAAGTACGCAATAGACGATATATTGCATCATTTTTTCGATAGATTTTTCAAAATGGATAAAAGGATGAGCAAAATTGCGAAAATTAATAGAGGAGACTTTATAGCTGCCTTTAAAAACATACTACTTCAACCTTATCCGTACCCTACTATAAGAAATGAACCAAAACGGTATCCAAACTCGCAAAGAACACAATGGAATGTAGCCGCCGGAGATTGTTATCTTATGTCACTTCAAAGAACACCACAATTATGGATTTACCACCGTTGGCCTGGAATATATCCTCAGTTTCTAAGTGCAAGAGCTCAGTGGAAGAATTGTAAATTCTTAATTCTATGTTTCCTAGGATTTATCTTCTGGATACCATGTATGCTTTGTATCGAGTTATGTAAATGTTGCTTTTGTGCTTGTTGCTGCGATAACTAACTTTTGTATTATGTTTTAATACTTCAGTTAAACGTAATTTGCAATAATATTAGCATTCAAAATTTAAATTATTTATATTTATAGTGTTGATAATGAATTGTATGATTTGATGTGTTAATAACACTTTAAAATAAAGATCAATGTTATGTGTAAGATATATTTAAGAAGCGGTTTGTTGCAGGACCTTGTTACTGCTTACATTTTATCATTTTTCCTCCCTGGATTGCCTTTAAAATATACCTCGCACGCGCGAGAGGGGTATCACTTCTTTGTTCCTCGTACGTATCTAAGGTATAGATAGGTTCTATGAACGATAAAATACCGATATTCTTTTTTTTAATTTACTAAAATAAGAAGAATAATTAATTGCCTCTTAATTTTTTGAATAAGCTTATTTATGAAAATTTCACAATACTACCTATGTTCAAAACTGTTGTATCATTTTTCTACTAAAGCCTTTCGAATTATTTATTATAAGGAATTAATATGACATTATTGACATATTTATATTTTGATTGCTATTTACATATTGTATATTTTAAGATTTGTTTTATATTACGTTATAGTTAGCGATGAATAAGATTTAAAAAACAACTAAAGAATTCCCAGCAGTTTGTGTATGAAGAAATAAGTGCACTGAGTATGGATGATCATAAAGGGAATTTGCATAACCTTCGCGTATTAAATTTTTCCGCGTTAAATGAAAATAAATCATACGATTTGACGAATCTAAATTATAAAGAATGTGATGAATCTAAAACGCATAATTCATTCAATAAATATGCAAAAAGTATAAAAGCACGTAGCATATCAGACAATGTTTCAGAATCCCGGCCACCTACGAAAAATAATAAACTAGGAACTAAAGCATTCCGCCGTGTTTTTAATAAATCATCTCTGAGTGCGTAATTTTTTTAATATCTAAGACTAATGCTATAAAATGTGTTTTAAACTAATTATTTTATTTTTTTAGCTACGCCTCATCACAAAAGATCAGTAAGCTTACATGATCTTAAGCAAAATATATCTTTAAATAGTTTGGAATTTTCCAACAAAACTAGACATAGGGTTCGTTCACCTGTCTTTCAAACCTTTTCGAGACATAATCGACGGAAAAACGTTGATGTGCCAAACAAAGACAAAAATTTCCAAGTTTTATTTAAATCTAAAAGAAACTGTTCAGCACAAATGAGAAAAAGGAACATTGACAAAGAATTTCAAAGACTAGACTTTTTATACGACTCAAAATCTTCCGGCGACCTTTTTGGGTTTCAGTCAAAACATTTCTATAACCCTAAGTTTTGTTATCGACTGTTTAAACGTCATTGTAAAAGGAATATTCAGAGCTGTGAATGTAATAAAAAAAGTTCACATATACGACTTAAAAGTGAATGTGGTAAAAAATACGAAATAGAACGTATTATTCGCAATGGAGATACTTATGATCACACCATGCCGGTTCATTATAATTTAGTTAATTTTCCTTGTAGCATTCAACCCTGTGGATGTGATGGACTAACAGCCGGTAAAAAATTTGTTCGCAAAGTGGATACCACCGATCTTTGTCAATGCGTTCATGAACAAGTTTCAGTGACACCGTCATGTTTCGCAATTAACAAGAAGGGTGCAGGAGATTCTGGAATCATTTCACGTTGTGTAGTAGTACCCAACGTTGAAATACAAAATGAAAGTCATAATTGTATACAAAGAAATCATCACAAGTTTAATAGAAAACAACACAAAAGTACGAAACATAGAAAACCAAAATTTTTGTTACTTACATTCGATCTTTCAAAAAACCTAGTATCATTAGCAAAATCCACTTTAAAATATATTCTATTTGGTCTCGCCGTGATAGTGTGGTCGCCTTGTCTTATAGCTATAGGCCTTTATTGGCTCATAATCTACCCATTAAAACCACAGTATATCCTAAATGCTACCGATCTTGAAGGGAAAAATGCATATAAAAAATGTGGTTCTTGTTACATATGTAGACATGATTTCTTGCATTATATTTTTAAAGGATGTGTTCGTTTAGCAAGAAGAGTATGTTACTTATATAAAGCTTTTTTTCATTTACTAAAAAAACAAAAACAAGCGAGGTTAGTATGTTTAAAACCATGTTTATCGCGTGAGTTTTCTAAGCGTCGTCTAAGCAAGCGTCGGCAAAAAAATTACCCAAATCAGAAGAATAAATATACACTTTACTACACTCGTCATCGAGGATGGATAATTAAACCTATACCTAGATATCGAAAGAATTTTAATAAAGACTGTCAACGTGAAACCATAGAAGATGAGGAGAAAACTTCAAAAACATGTAAAGAAATACATAATAAACATTTTGAAAATGAGAAAAGAGACAAGGATAAGAGAGAGCATGACTGTAGATGTCGTAGGAATGAAATACAAAAAGACAAAAAGAACACTGAAAAGAAGGACAAAGATTGTGAGTGTCACACATACGAAACCAAACCTGACGTTAAGTTAAAACCCCCTTGGAAGCATTCCACTGCAAAATCAATTCAAAAAATAAAATTGCATCCAAAAAGTCATATCTCAAAACGAATATTGCAAAATAATTCACCGGATCAAAAAAGTGTTGAAGAAAAGTTGTCTAAGAAATTGTCTCATGAAAGAAAAGACCGCGAGTCATCTCATATCAGGAAATTATCTACTCCAAGTATTCGAGCACCAAAGCAAGAGACATTTAATAGTTCTGCAACGAAATATAATAAAAATTTATCTTTTAAATATATGGATACTTATCATCCATGTAATGCATTGTCATATCATTTCAATAAGCACGATCGTTGTTTTAATAAACTGTACTGTACAGGTCAGCATTTAGATAAAATAAGGAAAATAAATAAATCCTGCCCACATGCATACAAAAATACGATTCAAAAAATTTCGAAACGTCCGATGGTATGTATTAAAAAAAAGGTCCCTAGAAAAGTTAATTTAAAAAAATATAAAAGTATGGTTCAAAAGGTATCATGTAGACGAAGATTATGCTGTTGGTGTAAAACTTTTCAACAAAATGTTAGAAATGTAATAAATGACGTAGAAGGACGTGCTTGGAAATGGGACATTTGCGATGACATGTTTGTTTACACATTGAGAAAAAGACCCTGTTTTTGGATATATAAGTATTGTCCTTCATTTTACCCATATTTTTTGATGTTTTATAAATTTTATGAAAATGTGGTTTATGCTATGATGTTTATTGTGTCCGCTTGTATTTGGGTTCCATTGCTATGTTGGTGTTATTTTTGTTACACTCTATTCTGCAGATGTATATGTTGAATCCCCTTTGTATATGCTATTATCACAATCATCAGAAATAAATGTGTATATAATTTGTGATTGAAAAAGTTTTTTATAATAATTTATATTCGCTGAAAAGGTTATAAAAAGTATGATGATAACCTGGAGGTAGATACCTAGTTGTATCTACCTAAATTAAAATTGGTTTTCTCTGGGTAACTAGATTTTACCCTCACCTATACGATAAATATCGTACAAAGCCGTTAGGCAGTGTAACCATTAAAGCGATTTCACGGCTAAACAGCCGTTTAGCCGTGAAATCCGTGTTTGTATAAAGCCTTATACAAACACAACCTTGGGGCTTTAAATATTGGTAGAAAGGAGTAATATTTTACAAAATAATATTACGAATTTCAATCTATAAGTAAGGAAAGGCACAAAACAAAGTGATTCAAAATCAGTGCACTAATTTTAAAATACAAAATTCAGAAGCGTATAGATATCCGTCAAATACTAGAACGTTCCGCTTTATACACACAAAAAACGAACTCTTTGATACGTAAAGCCGATAGTCGTCGTAAGTGAATAAGTATTCGGACGTATTGCGTTAATTTAGTTGTAAAGCTCAATAAGCCTTTCTGTATTGTAAAATATTGCAAGCACAATTGAATAATATATTATAAAGGTTTTTCTATGTAAAAAATACAATTACATTGTAACATAAAAATCGAAGGAATTATCATGGAATTACCATCAACAATGTTGCCAAGTGCCAACTATATAAACGTTTTCATCTTCCGTTTTTGATACAATTTCCAATACGGAAACGAAATATTTTATTATTATTGTAAATAATAGTGTTCCACAATCCACATCCCCCTGGTACAAAAAAATAATGGGAGTAACGCAAAAGTGTATATTTTGGACGACTGGATTCAATAGAATTATTCCAATTATCCAGCACGAATTTCGAATATCAATATTTGAAGTTGATAAATGTAAGTTGTACTACCACTTCACCTTACAATGATGCATAATTACCAGAAGATGTGCTAGAATAGTAGAGCAAAAACTGTTGATAATCAAAAGTTAGTTAGATACACTGCGACGCATCACGCAACATAATAATAGTAGGTACTTCATTAAAAAGCCCTTTGCCAAATGTTCAGTATTCTATTTTTTATCTACGGCGCCATCTTTATTTTATTAAATATTAGTTGTCAAATAATATTGTTGTCATTGTAGTCTATGTTGTCATTTGTCAGACGTACATGTCAGAATTTGTTTCGACTCTGGTAAAGCGTTTTACATAGAAAATATTAAATTCAACTAGTGGCTATAAAACTCACGGTTGGTTTTATGCCTGAATTTATTTTAGCAACAGTGTTTGATATTAGACAATATTGTAGTAATACGGTAGTAAAATGCAGTCTAATGAAAAACGAACAAGGACGTTGGATCTTGCATCACTGGAACCGGCAGCCAGGGTAAAACAGCTGGCTAATTTTGGAGCCACTGTCGAGGTAGATCCTAATGTCCCATCTAGAAGGTATTATTTTATATTTTCATTAATTTAGAAGATGTATGGTTATTAGACCTGCACAAGTTTATTTGGTTAGGTAATTTAAGTTAGCAACAAAGCTGTTTTTAATTTCTCATCTGTTGTAAATGTTAATTCTATTAACAGGATATAAAAGAAACCTTGTAACATAATTAAAAACAGTAAGTAGCATAATTTGATTAAAAATGACTAAGAATTTATGGATCTAGCTTATGCTTTTTATCTGTTATTAAGAAAGAGTTTTTATCATAGTTGGAGTTTCCTTCACATGGCCAACACTTCAAAATACAATTATTGAAAGTGTGTGTCTTCAAATTAGATTAAAATAGCCAAATATTTTGTTCTAATTTTAAAACAACAGCGTCTTTAGATGTACAACTTAATGCAGATATGTATTCTGTTTGCAATTTATAGACAATATTCTGAACATTTATGTAATAATGTGATTGTCATTGATTGTGTGTCAAGCAAATATTACCAGTCAACAAACCCCTCTGAGATAATAATGAAACATTAATGTTAGCAATTAATTTAGTTACTTTTAATGTATGTTTGTATGTACTACTGTTTTGAATATATTACAACTTGCTGTTAATATGAAAGTCTCAAGCTTAATCTATAAGTAAATAAGTCTAAAATCTATGTTATTATTATGTCTAAAAGGACTTTTGTAAGGATGTATGAGATTATCACCATATGCAAGGCAAAAAATAACTTTTTAGTAAGTAAGGTAAAATTTTGCGTCTTTAAATGTCAGATCATTATGAAAACCCTTATATGAACACACTTCAAACACAATTAATATCATTTTCATATCCATTTCATTTTCTAAACTAAAAAATAGCGACTTCTATACCGTCATTTAAATTAAAAAAAGCATAACTGAATATGATTTGAAGATCAAAATCATTATGTCCAATTTCTATGTTATACTTAAAGATTTTACCATACACTTCCTTATTTATCAAACCTGCTATATTTGCCTTGGTAATTTCTGATTTAACTTAAAACATCAACACTTTAATGTGTTAATATATGGTAAGCCCATGATTAGGAGATAATGTCAAGTCATAAAGTAATTTTTTTTTTTCAGGTACTATCGGTCAGGCTTAGAGATGGTCAGAATGGCCAATGTTTATCTAGCAGAGGGTAGTCTAGAAAATGCATACATGTTATATTTGAAATTTATGACATTATTCTTGGAAAAGATTAGGAAACATCCAGATTATGCTACGGTTCCATCTGATGTTAAAGCTGTGAATCAATCTATGTTAAAAGAAGTTATGCCAAAGGCTGAAAAACTAAAACAGAAGCTGTTAGACCAATATGCCAAAGAACATGCACTCTATAAACAAAATGAGGTATATATTTTTTTATGAACTACATTGATAATTATTAGTTAACTTAACATTGTATATACTGTTTATTATTATTATATTGTGTGTACTCTTTGCCTTCTGTATGTTCTCAGGATAGTGAAAAGTTTGGACACGTATGAGTTTTATTTAAATACTTAGGTATAGTGCCTAGCATTAAATAATGCACATCAATGTTTACAATGAAACAGCCGGCCAGTTCGGTTTTGTAGAGAGCTGTCACTGTCACATATGGGTTCGTCAGTCTGTGCGTCTGAGATGTTGCTCTATGAAACAGAATCTAGCCGATTTCTCCCTCTAAGTCTTGATGTGCATTATTTATTGCCGGGTACTATACTTAATTGTTATTTATTACAAAACTCAAATCTTACATGAATATTGTGGTAAAATTGTTAATTGGTATAGACATAGTAAATATTTTATACTTTGTTTTATAGTATCCACCTTGTATTATACATATATGTCAACTTAATTATCAAATCAAATAAAATAAATTATTTTAATTGTATATACCAACAGCCAAAATTCATATTAAAATTATTGCCCCTTTCATACAAGCATATAGTTTAATTTTGTCTTCTATATCACAAACAACAATATCTAATCTAAGACAAGTGGTTAAAATCAAATCAAATCAAATATGCTTTATTGTATAACAAAAACAAAAATACAATATGTAAAAGTACAAGAAAAAATAATTATTGATAACCTATATAATGACAATTAGTTGCACAACATATGTTAATAATTTATTTAAAAATGGTATTTAATCCAGAAAAGTTTAAAGAGTTATCTTTTAAATTTGTTCTTACTTTTCATGTGAAATGTTAGCAAATGTTTGTAAGTAGAGTCTTAAAGTTAACAAATAAAGGAAGTCAATGTTAGTTCTGTTTTGTATATGTTTTATATAGGAAAAAAGAAGAATTGCAGCAGAGGCTAAAAGAAAGCAGGAGCAAGAAGATGCTAAACTTGCCCAACAACTTCAGGCTGATGAAAACCGACAGGATGGTCACACAACTCCTCACTTACTACATGCTGTAAGTTTCTATTTAAACTATAAACTAACAATCTTTATTACACAATAAAATAAAAAATCACATGTTAAATATGTAAAATTATAAACATACATTATGATATTCTATAAAAAAGTATCTATATAAAATTCCACAATTTATTTTAGTTTTCCCAACATCTTGCCAGTTAATGATTCGAAAGTACTTGTTTACAGGATTACTTGAAGAAACAATAATTCAATTTGAATTTTAGTTAGTAGAACTTTTGAAATATTTTTATTTTAATTTTTTTATGTTAATCGTAATACTAGTTTAAGAACATTAATAAAACTTCACACCAGTTCAAGATAGAGGAACAATGGAAATGAGATATTGTCGTAAACTTGCAGGAAGAGTGGGCTGTGTCCCCATCTGCACCACCAGTGGATGGTGTTTTATATCCCGATGACTTCGCGAGTGAGCCGCCTCGGGCCCCGTCTCATAACTACCACCCGGTGCCACCTCTCATACCACCATCAAGGCCACAGTATGTCAGCTTAAAATACATACTTAGCTAACATAATTAGAAGAGTAAACATATGATCAGATATATAAGAAATAGTCATATCATTATATACTTTATTTTTATAATTATTTAACAGAGAAAAATTAGTTCATATAGACTAAGTAAAATATGCACTAATAACTAACAAATTAAATTGTATAAAAATAATATTGTAAGTCATCTATAAATACGGAAGTTAATATCGCAAACAAGTAAATTAAAAAATTTATTTAAACACAAATTTACATGTTATCATAATCATGCTCTTGTCCTTATCCCACTCTAAGTGGGGTCGGATCAACATGTGACAAACATGTTGTCACATGATTTTGCTACGTATTTTACAACCGGCCGCCTGCCTGACGCCAACTTACCTTAGTCGTATTTTACGACCCCTCGTTAAGATAGGGGGTGGGGGTCTATCCTATTCAACCGGATACCACATGTTGGGTCAACTTACCTTAGTCTCCTTTCACGACACCTCGGTAAGAAATGAGGGTGGTCTATTCTGTTCAGCCGGACACCACACGGCATAAAAAATATACATGTTATATCTGTCTTAAATAACGCGCCAGTAATATACAAACAATGCTGACATGGAACGATCCCAAGAATACTGGCAACATTTCAGAGGTGAATCGCTATTTTCTTTGTGCGAAAAAAGAGCCAGGCCTTGTTGACTTGCAGAGACTGTTAAACGAGGTGTTAGAACGATAGAGAAATAAAAGTAATTAAATAATTTTTAATAAACTAATAAATAATTTGTCCAAGTGATCATCAAATTATCTATGTTCATATTTTTTTGAGATACGGTAATACAGGAAGCGTGGATTGAAATGACTAAAGCCAAATAAGAACAGAAGTATTATGACGTCATACTGTTTTTAAAGCTTAAACAAAATTAACATGTTTATGTAAATTTGATTCCGTAAACTTGTGCATAGAAACAGTAGATTACACATAAGTCTACGACCGTGAGACTGAATATTATTAAAGCCCGTAAATGGAAAATAAGTCGCAAACCAGTATTCAAAATACTTGATTATTATTGATAATTTTCCGTAATTTTTAGAGCAATATTATGTATGTATTCAGTTTTTGGAACCTGTCTTTCATTTGTAGGTATGTTACACATTTGTTCTATTTATTAAACCATGTTGGGATTTTTTATTTTAACATTATTATTTGATAGAGTATCACCTTACATAGTGTAGTTAAGACAAAGAGACAACTTTTCTCAGTAAATGTTATTCGTAAATGGAAAAATTCTATAGATTATTAATACATTGAACAATGAGGTAAGTATTTATCTTACCCACTTGTTTAATATATTCAGTCTAGTTTAGCAGATTTTCACATTTGTGATGAGTAAAATAACACAAATAATTCAGTTTCTGATTTTATAAAAATACTAATAAACCAGGTTTTCGCGCGATTTAGTTTTATTTTGCTATAAATACTAAACTATTTTCAAAAAATATTTTGTAAGAAATCATATTGTTGAAGATGAATGCCTAAAGTTACTAAAGTATGCAAGAAAATAAAGTAAATAATGTAGCTTTTAGATTACCCTATTGTGTGTGGTGAGTTGCTTGTACATAAAGTAGGTATAGTGAGCTATCCAGAAAGGATAGATATATGCTATCGCAGACTTTTCTGTAGACCTATAAAAGAAAAATAATACCTCCATACATTGTTTATATCGATAATTGCAATTTATCGCAGGCCTTTCGGTGAAGGAAAACATCGTGAGGAAACCAGCATATCTCTAGAGATTTCTAGATATGTGTAACCTACCAATCCGCGTAGTAGGTCTTAGGTCCAACCCTTCTCTCTAAATACGGAGAAAGGAGGCCTATGCCCAGCACTGGGATAGTAACAGGCCGTTACTTTACTATACATTGTTTAGTTATATCTCAGACGGATTGGACTGCGATTTAAATTTGAATCAATTGAATTCGAAAACTAGCCTCTATGAATTCCAATATAATACTTGTATCTGTAACTTAGAACTCCACGGCACTCCACTTCTGCCTTCAGGGGAAGTTTTAAATATGCCGCCACACGATGTTGGAATAACATTCCTTCGCCCATTCGAGATTCATGTTCCAAAATCGCATTTAAGAATAAATTAAAAACATTTATGATTAATAAACAAATTGAATGTCAAAACTTTTCGGTGGAGACATCAATTCTATAAAGCGGCATATTATTACATTCTCTTATTCATAATTATTATTATTCACGTATTATTTTATATATATTACATCTTCGTAAAGCTTTTATATCATATAAATTGTACACTATTATTTATTTAATATTTTATATAATATACACATATATATATATATATATATATATATATATATATACCGTTGCACTGATGCCATACATTGCCATTTCGGGTTACTGCTGAAAATCAGCGCCTAGGCAGGACATACGCTGAGCTGTGACCTATTCGGTATGGTGTTACAGACAGGTATGTCATTAGTTTAAGTATCTGTTTGTAACACGTTATCCGAATAAATGATTAATATTATTATTATTATCACTCATTTATTTACATACAAATTTAATTACATTTTTAAATATTTTCTAAAAAACAAAAACATTTAAAAATATAAAAAAATTGCCATCCACGGAGAGCGGAGAGAGGACCCAAGCTCCCGGTGGTTAGGGCTACAGAGTGAGGAACCTCCTCACTATGCGTGCCGTCTCAAGCAACACAGCCTTCTGTATCCTGCGCTTGATCCAGCAACTGAGCGAGAGCCTCTTGAGATGTTGGTCGAGATAAGACCACTAACCGATACAACAATCGGAACAATTATTGTTGAATCAATATCCCACATGGCGGTTTTTATTATTATTATTATTATTATTATGTATTCGTTTTTTTAGAGATTCAAGCATAAACGATTATTTGCCACCATTGCTTGGCGAGAGGCGGTTGCGGCAAGTTGTTGTACCGGCAGCGCTTCTGTCACGGTTCCTCGCTATAGCCGCTCCGAACACCGCCCGGAATATAGAGCTCTGCGGCATCCTTGCCGGAATATTGGTTTGTATAGATATAATAATTCATTCAGCACTCTAACTACGGGTCTCTTAGAGTTGTTTAGCAGACGATAATTCCATATCAAAAATGTTTTATTTCGTTAACTTGCATAGTACATTCTTATTCTTTTGAGCTTGAATTATGATGCTGGTATAAGATTCACCTCTTCCTAGGCTGAGATATTACACAAACTACTATTAATTGATACATAATTTATATTAAATAAATATACGTAATAAGTTCAAATAAAATCAGTAATAATCGGATCCGTGGAAAGATCAAAGTGAAGATCCTAAGTTCTAATTGATATAAATATTTCAAAGATCCAGTGGAACGTCTGGGGTCGTCGTAGGACGAAGGGGTCATAGGTGCTTAGTGCTAGTGCTAAGGTGATCTGGCAACGGAAACATAGTGTAGATAGACCGCCCACTAAGTGTACAGATAACCTCAAAAAAGTCGAATGAAGCCGCTGGATCCAATCGTATAGTGCTAGTGTAGTGTGGTGGTTGTTTATCGAAGAAAAGAATGTAATTAAACCGTTTTGCTATAATCCGCAATAAAGTAAATAAGAAATATATGTAATGCTCTACATTTAGTAGAGTGGACCATTGGTTCCATACCCAAAACATGCAGGATTCGTTTACGATTGCGGATTATAGTAAAATTAATATTTTAATTACTTAACTTAGCCTTCAAGCACTAAGCAAATATATTTTAACTAGTAAATCTCGCGATGTTTCCGGAGCACTTCCCATCTAAATATATCTCCTAAATGATTTATAGAAGCAGGCGTTACTTTGCGGAATTCTATATTACAAGCAATATAACAGAACTAACTACTTTGCTATAATCCGCACGGGTTAAGTGAATGCATGCAAAGCCAATGTGTATGAAGCAGGCAAAATCTACGCACCTTATACATGCAGGACAAGCCACCACATGCACCCCAAGGCGCAATTCACCAGCAACAACGCACACAAAAGCAGCACACACACCCACCACCACAATCTCGACGATCGTTTCGCCCCGAAACCGAAGCATCATCAGGAGGATAGGCTCCACGACAAAAATCGTAATGCGCCGCGCTACCCATACAAGCAGTCTTAAATAAAAACATTTGCTGGAAAGCGGTCATAAAGCGCCTAATGACCATTCATTTCATATTCTCCACACTTGTGATAAGGGATTCAATACGTTAGAGCAACTTGAGATAATAAAAAATAACAATGGTCACTTAATTAACGAGCAAGTAAATGTATCTAATTCCGTTTTGCTACATGTGTTCGGAGGGGAGGGTATTGGTGGGGGTTGAACTATTTAAGACTGCTTGTATGGGTAGCGCGGCGCAGTACGATTTTTGTCGTGGAGCCTATCCTCCTGATGATGCTTCGGTTTCGGGGCGAAACGATCGTCGAGATTGTGGTGGTGGGTGTGTGTGCTGCTTTTGTGATCGTTGTTGCTGGTGAATTGCGCCTTGGGGTGCATGTGGTGGCTTGTCCTGCATGTATAAGGTACGTGGATTTTGCCTGCTTCATACACATTGGCTTTGCATGCATTCACTTAACCCGTGCGGATTATAGCAAAGTAGTTAGTTCTGTTATATTGCTTGATATATCTCCTATTCAAATTGACTTTAATCTGGCCTACTAGGAGCGAGACCAATTGAAGATAACCCACGTAGTGGTTCCCAAGCAGACAGGGACGCCCGATTCATGCAGCACCAATAACGAGGAAGAAATCTTCCACTACCAGGATCAGCACAACCTCATCACGCTAGGGTGGATACATGTGAGATGTACATTTGTATAAATATTTTTATTATAGAACCTATTTGTCCACTTGTCATATATTTATCCTACTCATTAAAATCGGTAAATACTGTCTGTAACTCTTTTTAGACCCCTAGAGGTCTACACGGGTCTGTGTTGAAGTGTTTGTCGGTTCTGGGAATATTAGTACGTTAGAAAAGTGAAATTCTGGTCTTTGATTCTCTTTATATGAAACAAAAAATCTTCATTATCTCCCCTTATCCCACTCTAAGTGGGGTCGACACAACATGGTTGTTTCTTGCATTCTCTTATATCGTTCGTCAACTCTGGCGCTAAACCTAAAGATACATGTTCACTTCACACAATCAAATATCTGTTCACATATTCATATATTGAGAAGAAAACTATACATTATTAATTTAAATATAAAATATACCGCATATAAATATGGGAACGAAAATGTATAGTATTTTTATACTCATAAATTAAAATTTATTTTATAAGTGATTTAATTAATGAAAGAACCATGGATAAGTTTAAAACTATTAGTTAGGCTATTCGATAAAATTTTGACGTGACGTGAATTTTTTTGACACTTTTAAACAAAATTAAAGATTAAGTAAAGCCCTTGATATCCTAGCGGTGAGACCGTGCGACTCTTTCGAGGGGAACACGTGTTCATACCCGGGCAGGCACATTGTGAGTTTTTCTATTAAAATTATTATAGCAATTAATCACACGTTTTTCGGTGAAGGATAACTTCGTGAGGAAACCTGCATATTTTTAGAGAATTTTGGAGATATGTGTAACCTACCAATCCGCATTGGAGCAGCGTGGTAGGTCTTAACTCCAACCCTTCTCTCCAGAAACGGAGAGAGGAGGCCTAGTCCCAGCAGTGGGATTGTAACAGGCCGCTACTTTAAGTAAAACCCTTAAGTTGCAGACTATTAATAAGTAAATGTATTGCAGACTCACCCAACACAGACGGCATTTTTGTCGTCCGTTGACTTACACACACAATGTTCGTACCAGTTAATGATGCCTGAAGCTATCGCGATTGTGTGTGCACCCAAATATAATGAGTAAGTCGTATTTCCTACAAAGGATGATTAATATTAGTATTGTTTTTTATAATCATACAAAAAATTGAATTATAAACGATAAATGAAATTAATTAGGATACAGTTCGGCGTCCATTGTCTCCGGCAACAACAGGCAAAGGATGCCACCCAGTATACTACACCCAGGATTAGGAGTGGCAGTTCTTGGGATATGTTAGCCTGAAATTAGATTGAGTTAAAATTTCTTAGTCAACAGGTCAAGATCAAAAATACAATTAAAAAGCCCTAAACAATTCTGCCAACAAAATTATTGATATTACCATCCTATTGTTCAAACAGCAATTTTTTGCAGAAAAGATTTGGTTTGGTTGATTGGAGCTTAGACTTAACGCTCTGCTTCATCATAAAATGGCCATTATGTCAACCAGTTCTTTGGGCGTTGGCATATTTGCTCAAAATAAATTTAGCATGTATGATGAAAGGTTTATGATGTTATGTAATGCTGTAGGATAATAGGATAATTAAAAAAAATATTTACTACTACTAGATATTAGGATAAAACGAGTGTTCTTTTTATTTAACACGTCGATACAATCTCTTTAATTGTGAAAACTTTAATCAGTAGTTAGAAGCCGTTAAATTTATCTGTTTAGTGTTTTTTTATGAACAAATAGTCGATATGCTTGTCTAAACTTTACTTCATAATACAAAAGTAATAATGAAATTATTTTGCTATAATCCGCGATACAGTAAATAGAAAATATATATAGTGTTTAATGTATAGTGGACTATCCGTATTTTCATACCCGATACGTGCAGGATTCGTAAAAACACATGCACAAACCTCCACCACTTCCACGACAATACACAAGCACTACACACGTTCACTATCACAAACTCAACAATCGTTTCGCCCCGCAACCGAAGCATCATCAGGAGATAGACTCCACGACAAAATCGCAAAGCTTTGCGTTTTTACGAATCCTGCACGTATCGGGTATGAAAATACGGATAGTCCACTATACATTAAACACTATATATATTTTCTATTTACTGTATCGCGGATTATAGCAAAATAATTTCATTATTACTATTGTATTATGGATCTCCGCAAAGTAACGCCTAATTCTATAAATTATTTACTTCATAAGCTATACAGATTTGGCAAATGGTGGAAACTCGGCATTTCTGAAAGATTTAATCTAAATTTAAATTACGCGATTACACAGAATATAAGATTAAGGTATGGTTGTTCTAAAGATACACAGTTATCGATGTTTGTTTCATAGAACTGGATATTTCGCACTGACGCCTGAGTACGGTATGCAGTATATTGCTAATTGCAGACAGAGCGGATTTCATCCGCATCCCAATGACCCGCCGCTGTTTTATGTGAGTTGTTCATTTATCACTGAATAAAATCGCGTCTTTGGCAATAATCATATCATCATCCTCCTGCCCTTATCTCACTCTAAGTGGGGTCCGTACAACATGTTAAAAACATGTTGTACGGACATGATTCGGCTATGTATTTTACGACCGGCCGCCTGCCTCACATCAACTTGCCTTAGTCGCCTTTTACGACACCTCGGTAAGAAATGAGGGTGGTCTATTCTACTCAGCCGGATACACGGCGGCAATAATCATAATTAAATAAAAATATTTCAGCGACAGCTTTACCGTGGTGCTTTTAGGTACAACGGTGGTAACGCAATTGTTGAATGTATTATGATTCCCTGCCTGCATAACTATAAGTTTATTGTCTGTAACACTTCCTTTTACTCTGTGACATTAATGGATACGTGTACGCTCTAAGAAATAAAAAGTTGTAAAACAGCTAAAACAATTTATTTCTATATAATTCAAGAGGTTATGGGCCCAGAAAAGCCTAAAAGACGGCCATAAATATAGACACTGAAGAAAATATATCTCGTTGAAAATTGTACACGAACGTGGAGCTAACCTCCAAAGTGACGGACATTTTTCATGGAACATTTGTAAAGTTTTTTTCGTAGAACTCAGAACAATCCGTGAAAATGACATCTAATAATCAAATGACATTAATTGAAAAGTTAACCGGCCGTGAAAATTATGCAACTTGGAGGTTTGCAGTTCAAACATATCTGCAACATGAGGAATTGTGGGATTGCATTGAACCCGACTTTGACACAACGTTAGATACGAAACGAGATACAAAAGCAAAAACAAAAATAATTCTGTTAGTAAATCCCATTAATTATGTCCATATTCAAGAGGCTCTCACTGCAAAGGATGTATGGGAAAAGTTGTCAATGGCCTTCGATGATTCTGGGCTGACACGTCGAGTTGGTTTACTGCGTGATCTGTGTAACACCTCATTAACAGGATGTCAAAATGTAGAAGAATATGTGAGCAAAATTATGAGTACTGCTCACAAGCTCCGTAACATTGGCTTTAAAGTAGATGATGAGTGGCTAGGAACACTACTACTCTCCGGTCTACCTGAAACATATCAACCGATGATAATAGCCATTGAAAGCTCCGGAATGAAAATCACCTCAGATTCCGTAAAGTCAAAATTATTGCAAGATGTCAGAACAAATGAGTCCTCTAACTCAGCATTTGTGGCAATAAAAAAGAGACAGAATAATTACAATAAGTCAAAAGGACCCCGGTGCTTCAGCTGCAACAAGTATGGTCATAAAAGTCCGGAATGTAAAAACAAATCAAAAGAAACACAGCATAAGACAAATAATTCATCATATGCTGCCGTGTTTGTTGCATCTACAAGTCAAGATGATGCATGGTATGTAGATTCTGGTGCATCTTCTCACATGACCAGGCACAAAAGTTTGCTCAAAGATATGACAACTCCAGCTATACAAAACATAAGAGTTGCGAACAACAAAATATTATCTGTGCAATGCTCGGGACAAGTGAGCTTAAATGTTTATGATGACCAAGGTGAAGAAAAGAAGTTGTTGTTTACCAATGTTCTATGTATTCCTGAACTTGCTACAAATCTGTTATCAGTTAGCCAGATTACAAGAAATGGTGGCCAAGTAAGATTTGACAAAGCTGGTTGTGTTATTTTGAACCAAAACAGTCAAGTAGTAGCAACAGCTAGCATTATCAACAACATGTATCGATTAAATATGCCTGAAGGAGGCTATACCTGCATGTCTGATGTTGAAGATCAAGATGCTTACCTGTGGCACCAGCGAATGGGACATCTAAATTTCCACAGTCTGAGTAAAATGACAGAAAATACAGACCATGTAAATTTCTCAACAAAATTAGAAAACATGACATGTCTTACATGCAAGGAAGGTAAACAGACACGACTACCTTTCAAAAATGAAGGCTCAAGTGCCAAGAATGTACTTGATCTGGTCCACTCAGATTTATGCGGACCAATGGAAACAGAAACACTAGGAGGTGCTAAATACTTCATGACATTTATTGATGACTATTCAAAGAAGGTATATGTATATTTTCTCCGACACAAGTCTGATGCTATTGAAAAATTTAAAGAATTTAAACATGAAATTGAGAATCAGCAAGACTCTCATATAAAAGTTCTAAGAACTGACAATGGTTTGGAATATGTCAACAAGAGTTTTTCTGATTTCTTGAAAGACGCTGGTATCATCCACCAAACAACTACACCCTACACACCTGAACAGAATGGTACAGCAGAACGCATGAACAGGACTCTTGTTGAGAGAGCAAAATGTATGCTACTGAATGCTAACTTGTCAAAACGCTATTGGGCTGATGCAATACATACTGCTGCCTATATCATTAATCGTTCCCCAACAAAGTCATTGTCATTTAAAACCCCAGAAGAAATTTGGACAGGACAAAAACCAAAAATAACTCACATGCGCATATTTGGCTGTGAAGCTATGGTTCATCTGCCTAAGGAAAAACGCAAGAAGTGGGACCCCAAGGCACAGAAAATGATATTTATTGGATATTGTGATCACACAAAAGGGTACAGATTTATAATACCTGGAACACGAACAATCGTTAAAAGCAGAGACGCCACATTCCTGGAATGTAATGTGAAGAGAGATTATGTTCCTGTCGAACTTTCGCTGAATCCTGCAACAAATAATAACATTACATCAGAAGAAACAGAAGAAAGCAATACACAAGAAGATTCTACTTCACACAGTGAGTACATACCTGACACCAGTATTGAATCACCTCCATTAAGAAACGTCACAATGAGACCTAGAAACAAAAGAAAACAGGATATTAATTTAGACAGTTGCAATGAAAGTACTTACCTGTGTCATGAACAGATTCTCGCAGATGTTCCTGCAACATACAGAGAAGCTATAAATTCAATTAATAAAGAAAAATGGGAAAACTCCATACAAGAAGAACTAGATTTCCATCAGAAAAACAATACCTGGACATTGGTTGAGAAAACCCCAAATATCAAAATAATTGGATGCAAATGGGTGTTCCGAATTAAAAATGAACCAACAGGTCCTCGGTACAAATCAAGACTATGTGCCAAAGGATTTTCACAAACTGCTGGTATTGATTATCAAGAAACCTTTTCACCAACAGTTAGATATGATTCAATTAGGTTACTTTTATCCACGGCTATTCAACATAATCTCAAAATTATACAACTTGATGTTAAGACTGCCTTCTTATATGGTGAACTAGAAGAAACCATATTCATGTCTCCACCAGATGGCCTGCTATGTGAAGAAAATATGGTATGTAAATTAAACAAATCTCTATATGGATTAAAACAGGCACCACGCTGTTGGAATAGTAAATTTGACTCTGTACTTAAAAAGTTTGGCTTTGTTAACAGTAAAGCAGATACATGTGTTTATGTTGGTCAAGTCAATAGTAAGAAATGTTACTTTTGTCTGTATGTTGATGATGGATTGTTATTCTCAACAGATGAATCAGCATTAAAAGTAATAACTAAAGAGTTGAACACTATATTTGAAATTAAAGTAATGCATACTGTTAGTAACTTTGTGGGATTGCAAATAGAAATATTAAGTAACTGTATATTTATACATCAAACTCAGTATATAGAACAAATCAATACATATAATAAAATCGTTGAGATGTCAAATCTGTACATTTAATATTAAAAAAAAAAAAATAGTGTAGTCGTCTCAAAATACGCTCCTAAACATGAAACAATAGTTTTTAAAATTTTTGTCGGTTTATCTGTTTGTCTGTTTGTCGGTTTGTCTGTATGTCTGTGCGTTTGTTCCCGCTAATCTCAGAAACCGCTGATCCGATTCGGACGCGGTTTTCACTAATATAAAGTCGGAAGTCTCACTTAACATATAGGGTATGTTTTATTCCAATCGGTCAGCAAATAAAAAAGATATGTCAATTTTAAGGTGAAAGGTCGTATACTTTAATACTGGTACTTGCATTTTTAACGTTTTTCTCTGTTCCTGGAGCAATCTTTCTTACTGAATTTCATATGTTACCATGGCTAGGAGAATCACACATCTTTTTATGAAAACTAGGCTGGTCTGAAACTGATTTTTTTGAAAAATTTTACATTTTAATTCCAGTTTTTTAGGGCATTGTGCGTTTGTTTCCGCTTATATCAGAAACCGCTGATACGATTTGGACGCGGTTTTCACTAATATGTAGTAGGAAGTCTCACTTAACATACATGGTATGTTTTATTTTAATCGGTCAGCAAATAAAAAAGATATGTTAATTTTAAGCTGAAAGATCGTATACTATGATATACGCTGTGATAGCCCAGCGGTGAGACCGTGCGACTCTTTCGAGGTGTTCGCCAGTTCCCGGGTTCAAAGTGCCTAATTGATAATTAAAATTTATGTAATACGCTGCTGTCCACTAAGAGAGGTTTTACAAATTTCTTATGGTTTTGATCGAATCTTTCCAGTGCAAATTAATATCTTTGCTAAATAACAGTAATGGCATGAAGGAAATTAAATTTAAAATGGAGTAGTAGATAGTAGTAGTATTCGAGTAACGTAACAATTGTCATAGGAACTGCTATTTAACCCCCCGGATCGATTTGATTTTTGTGATGGAGATATTTGCAAGGTTGGATACCGATAGAAGCTATTGAGTATCACAGAACTACGGTCCACGCGGACGAAGTCGCGGGTAAAAGCTAGTAATAAATAAGTTTAACATGAATAATGCCAATACAAATAGTGTTCCAGTTGATCCTCACATGAAGCTGCAGAAAGGAGAAGGAAAACCTGAAATGGAAATTCCCTACAGAGAGGCTGTGGGCTCCCTCATGCACCTGGCTATTGTGAGTCGACCTGATATCATGTTTGCTGTCAGTCTGGTGAGTCGATTTCTAAACTGTTACAACCAGGAGCATTGGAATGCGGTTAAAAGGATTTTGAAATACTTAAAAGCTTCTAAAGATTATGGATTGTGCTATACAAAGACCTCACAACCACCTGAAATCACTGGTTACAGTGATGCTGACTTTGCAAATGATCTGGACACACGTAGATCAGTCACTGGTTATGCTTTCATCAAGAATGGAGCAGCTGTGACATGGTCATGTCAAAAACAGCAAACAGTGGCTCTATCAACAACAGAAGCTGAGTTCATGGCAGCATGCGCTGCCACCAAAGAGGCAATGTGGGTCAAATTATTACTAAGTGATATTGGTGAATACAAACAGGACACACTGTGTCTTCATCTAGACAATCAAAGTGCTATAAGTGTTATCAAAAATCTTAACTTTCATAAAAGATGTAAACATATTGAAATAAAATATCACTTTATTAAGGAGAAGTATCATCATAAGATAATTTCATTAAAATTTGTTAATAGTAAATACCAATATGCTGATATATTCACTAAAGCCTTAGCAAAAGATAGATTTCTGTTTATTAGATCTAAACTTGGAATGTGTCAATATGGTTCTGTACTATAAATTCTTAATTGTTATATAAGAGAGTAATTTGTTTAATGTTATAAGTTTTTTTTAAACCAGGCATGAATTCAAGGGGAGTGTTGAATGTATTATGATTCCCTGCCTGCATAACTATAAGTTTATTGTCTGTAACACTTCCTTTTACTCTGTGACATTAATGGATACGTGTACGCTCTAAGAAATAAAAAGTTGTAAAACAGCTAAAACAATTTATTTCTATATAATTCAAGAGCAATGATTTCAACCACAGTTCAGATTAAAAATTTTGTGAATTTTATATTAAGTACTGCGTATTGCGACAATGATGTATTTTGATCCGAAAATAAAATCTTGAATTGTTGCTTGTAAACTCGCTACATATAATACTTATGTTTCGTGTTTTGGTGTCGAAATTTTTTTAGAGTGCTGATATAATTCAAATTCAAAATATTCTTTATTCAAGTAAACTTGTAAACAAGTGCTTTTGAATCTTCAACATCTACTGCTGGTTCGGAAAGCTGTTCCTACTGAGAAGAGCCGGCGTGAAATTTGGCGGTAGCTCTTTTCAAAGAATAATTCTTATCACTAGTTACATATAGTTATTAATGTCTTGTACACGGTTGAAGAGTAGCTATATCCACGCATTCTTATAGTCTGAGTAATCCTCAATAGTATAGTAGGCTTTCTGTGTTAGCTTTTTTTAAATTGCATTTTTAAACTGCTATAATGGTAAAGTTAAAGAAGGTTGTGGAATTTTATTATAGAAGTGATTTGAAAGTATTCCAAAGTTATTTATAATAAACCCAACTTCATTCGCGCCAACTTGTTTGCCCTCAGTAACGCAATATATATATACAATAGATATCTTGTCCAGTCTCCGAAAGAAAAACAGTTTTTTTATCGCTTATGTTATACCCTGGTGCGTAAGTTATAATTGTGCCAAATTTCAAGAATGTTCGATTAGCCATGCACAGTTACCAGACAATTCATATGGTTTTATTTTATTCCAGACGGTTATTCACATACGAATAGACAACACGGCGCCGGTGGAAATGGTGGATCTCAGGAGATGAAATGTCACTGCCTTGTTAGTCGCTTAAGGACGCTTTCAAAGCTTTTCGTGTCAATTGCTTATTTTTGTACAAAAACACATTGTTGTAAACGGTAAATTGAAGTGTTGCCATGATTCACTCATATGTATGTTATTTGCACGGTATATGGAAAGAAGTTAATAAGAAATAGCTTTAATAGTAGATATCCTTCCCAAGAGTTGGTGAGATTCATGTGTTTCTACGGTAGATTAAAGGAAAACGATGTTGTTGGCGCATATATTTATTTCCGTATTATACAGAAGCGCCTGAATAATGCGCAGGGAATGAATGACTGTATTATCATATTAATTACACTTGAATTCTCCCTACGGTATAGTTAAGAATCACGGTTTAATTTATATATAAAATGCACCTAGAAGAAACATTGTGAGAATTATTGCAAGATGAAGAAAGAACGCTCTGTTATAAATTTTGAGCCTTAGGTATAATCTATATCTATATAGAAGACAAGACCGTTAGAAGCTTAGGTTCTTATGTAGGTTCGTCCACACTGCATAAAGGCGTCTTATAATCATAATAATAACACTAAATAAATACCTTTTATTTCATACTAACTATACAAATACAATAATAATCAATTATGAACTGAAAAGAAAAACAATTTAAATTTGAGTTAATAAATTATATTCTTTTATCTATAATGCTCTTTATTATCATATTTGTAATTGGGAGAAAATTTTCTGGGCCTACGAATGTTAAGTTCGCCCCTTTTTTCAATTCGTGATCTTTTTCATTGCCTGCAATATGGCTAATCCCCCAATATTTTGACGATTCATAGATGTGCCTGTTGTGGGTAAAACATACAGTAGAATACTGTATGTTTTTTGTTCACTAGATTATGTGTCATTAAGTTTAATATATTATCTTTTTAAAAAAAGTTAATCTTTCAATGACATTTTTCTTGCCTTCCTTTACCCGTTTGCTCACTGCTGAGCATCGTTTCCTGCCTTATTTTTTCTAAAAACAAGTTTTCGCCACTTGGTTTGGTCATCGGCTCAGTGCAATATAGGACTGATATTTGTGTCGAGGTGGTCTAGCACTTGATCCAATCCCTGGACTGGATGGACTCTGCCTTCTGGGTCTCTAACCTTCTTCTAGTTTCTCCAGTTTGGTTGCGGGCTTCCGTGCTGTGTCCAAAGTAGAATAAGATTCGCTAGAGGCAGATACTTGCTTTTGTTAGTTTTGAGTTCCATTTCCCGGTTAATACTATCCAGTCGGTGCAGTAAATGTAGCATTTCAGTCTCGTATACTTTGATGATGTATCGTCTGCGTAAGTTTGTTTCTTTTTTGACAGCTTTTAAAGGATGCAAATTAAGTCTTGGATCCAAGAATGTACATTGTGTTCAACTTCATGTTTTGGAAAATACGTGCATAGCCCTTCTTGTAACTTGTCCAAAAACTTTGCTGCGACACTTAAGTGATTGATGATTCTGTCCGTGCCTACACCATACCATAATATAACATAGTATGTATATGGAAGTATAATAGTAGACGTAGAGTATATGGGAAGTATAAGAGTAGTATAAAACTAGAAGTTAATTAATAATTTCGGATATATATCTGGATTTACGTGACTAGCTTATTTTCCATTTAGTTGTTGAAGTTTTTATGTTACTAGTTATTTTGAAGGCCATGAAACATAAATGGACGGTCCACATAGAATGCATTACTATTCTAGAGATCGCCTATTTCCGCCAGATTATTTAATTTTTATTATTTAATATATAATTATTGCGACTCGAAACTGAAGGTCTATATAGATAGACCTTCAGTTTCAAGTTATAGAATGAAACTATAAAAATACCCTCAAAATAACAGTTTTTCAAATAGTCTAGTGTGGTGAAAGGGAGATAACAAAAAGACCCGGAATGGGGTTCAAATATTATATGCTTATATAATCTGTGGACAGAGTAAGAATAATTACTTTAAACGGCACGTATTGTGAGGAAGTTTCTTACCCTGGAGCCCTAGACACCGGCAGCTTGAGATATTGCCAGCTTCCGGGTGGACGACGTTTTGTTTTTAAAGGTTTTTTTTGTAATTTAAAATATTCAAAAATTAAGAAAAATAAAGAAAATAATACATCACATTACTTATAGTTTTTGAAGAAATAACCTTGTATGTTTTCACTGTTTTATTTTAAGAGTTTTAATAAGTAAAATCCCGTATAACATAAGTATGCTTACAAATTATAATTTGTCATATTCTTTGTTATTATATTTATATAAGAATATGTTAGATTGAAATAATTGTGCAATATATCTTATAGCTGTTAATAGTCATTATCGTGTAAGCCTTGAAGACTGAAGCGAAAAAATGTTAGATATCACTGTATGTGTGCTTGTTATATAAAATGAAAGTACTGAGGTTGATCTGAATTTCGAGGGTAGAATTTAAATAAATAATACCATATCAGCAGCACTTTTATTGACAGTATAATTATTCACACGACCTTTTGTTAAAACATTCATTTTATTAAAGTGAAATTGGCATGGAATATATGAAAATTTAAGAAAAAAAACCTCTTCATGATTGGTAAGAGTAATTTAATCGATTAGAGTTTTAAAGGTTATGTATTCGAGTTCAATAAAAGATAAAGATCGACCTTATATGTGCTCAAGAGAGAAAATATGAACGTGAGAAGTGTTTCGTTTGGGTAAAAATAGTTATTGTATTTTCAGTATTATTGTGATTCTAATCAAAATAGAGTGAATGCAATTTTAGACTTACTAGAGTCTACATCGTTTTACTTAGGATATTATACAAATATATCGCTTTATTAGAAAATAAAATTTGACTTCACGTCTGTATACTTAAGTAAAACTTAGAAAATAAAATTTAACTTCACAGCTGTATACTTAAGTAAGACAAAGTAGTATTGCAATTATTTTTCTACCAATGTAATATTTAAAGGATTACCCTAAAAAATCGAATACTTCGTAAGATTGCGACGCTTTGCACAACTTATTTGTGATGTTTTGTCAACCAGTTTTCTATCTATTGAATGTGATAAGTATTGTATGTACAGAAAAGAACCATTGTTAATAAAAGACGTGTTCATTGATTTATTTTATTTATTGCATTCCGTTACTATGTGATATGTGGTTATTGGCAGTGATGCAAACGGTTTACAATTGAAGCATCAACTATACATATATTGCTTAAGACACTTGCATAATATATATTTTTTTATTATAATACTCAAACTATTGCTTACGACTTAGGTATTATTTTTTATTTCACACTATTTATTAATAATACAGACATTAAAAGCTTTCTAAATAGTTCTTATAAGAAAAAATACACCATAATTATAATTACACCTGAATAGCCATTTAATTGAAATTCTCCTAGACTTCTTGATTAGAGATGTGACATTTCTACGTTTTATTTAAGTTTAAAATACATTATGATTAATTAACCATCTAAATACAAGCTTATGTATTATTAACATAGAGTTACTATACTAAGGTAGTGGAGCCTAAGGTTAAAATGTGTTTAAAAAGGACAGCAAATGAGACTACCTATCTGTCTTTCTTTTTTATAAGTGATTAGATATAGATAAGTATGGGTTATTCCACCCTCTGTTATTACTTATTTGTATATTCCCACTCACAAGCCTGTCTATGGTTTCCCTACTCTATTTGTAGTAACTATGATTTTGAAACGAAAATGAGAACAATTCAAATTATATGCGTATATTTATTACTAATTCATAATATAGACTAGTAAACTAATATTGTTTTTCTAAAAATACAAGCAATTTACGCACTACTGTTTAATAAGGCACTCGGTGCATGTATACTATCTACATTATCAGATAATGATAAATATTTTAAATCTTATACAATAGATAGGTATAGATTACATATCACGGACTCGGTAACATATTTCTACTTGATTATTTGCAAGAACATTATACATGGCAACGATTTTGGATGGATTGATACGTATTTATCTAATACATTGCATCCGTATTCAAACCATACAAAACCGAGGCCGTAGGAATTTTTTTAAAAGATGCTTTTATCTAGTTGAATAAACAGTTAAACGTTTGCTGACTCTTAAATATTGTTAGGTTTATACGAAGGAAATATATTTCTACGAAGACTAATGAGAATAGAAGAACGATAGACGCTCTTTTAAATAATATATATAAGGGATTGCGTATTGCGCTCTAAAGTATGACATATAAAAGCTCGTTTCTCTAACGTAAATTTCTGATTTGTACGATTCTAGGTGCAGTAAGATACCCTTATATACAACGTATTTGCTCTTATATTGCTTAATTTAATCTTAGTTGCAAAAACTTTTTTCATTCACATTCACATTTTCATTAGATTACAAATTGACAAAGTTCTTCCTATTACTAAAAGGCACAATTGACCCAACCATTAATATTAAAATTGCGCTTTGGTTTTATTATATATATATCACATTGGATGTCAATTTAATATGATATAAATAATTTTATATATTTTTTAACACTTCCTACTTTGACTTCTAAGTCTTACGGATAAATTTACAAATTTTTGCAAGCACAATATTAACCTAGTTTAGTCAACTTTAATTCAGTTTAATCTAATGATGGAATGATAGCAACAATAAAACGTTGTACAAGTGTAGTTAAAGATTCCTAGATAAATCTATACCTACGGGTTAGGAAGTAATGTGTTGTATGAAAAGTATCGAGCTCAAGCAGGCATTATCTGATTCACAGCAATCCGTAGCAATATGCAGTAAAAACTAATCTATAGAAATACTATTTTTACTTTATTTTATCTGAAAACATCAATTTCTACGTTTTATAATATTTTGTTAATAATTAAGAGAAACATTCCGTTACAAGAATATGTAGGTAACATATGCTTGTAACGGAATGTTCGTAAATACCAATTAATTTATTTTCCATCTATTTATCTACACCTTACAACTTAAAGCAAATGCGGCAATTAATATAGCTGAACGACCTTTGTAAGTCAATGCGGCGTTAGGACTATTTTTTGTAGCACGTGGAGCTTCGATGTGTACTGTGTTGTTCATCATCCAGTAGTAAACATCAGCTAGACCTTGATCCTTCAATTCTGGGCCTATAGTTTTTCTGATTCGGTCGTTGTAAGCATTTAACCAATTAATCTGAAAAAACACTATGTTGTGCAACCATCATCATAATTTTTATTAATTTAAATTAACATAAGATAACATTGTAAGAATAGAGAAAATAAAATATGATCCAAAAAACATCTTTCTACTCAATGATTGTATTGAGCGTTATTCAATGTTATTTTTAGCTGGTCTGCAGTTTTCTAGTGAGTAAGAAATAGTCAATTAGTTAGCATGAGAATAATGAAGTCGTATGATTTACTGTCCTGGATTACCAAACGATTTAAAATCGGATTAAGGTACGTCAAAGAGTAATTTTTATTAAGTAAAGTAAAGTAGCCTGTTACAATCCCACTGCTGGGAATACGCCTCCCCTCTCCGTTTCTGGAGAGAAGGGTTGGAGCTAAGACCTACCACGCTGCTCCAATGCGGATTGGTAGGTTACACATATCTCCAGAATTCTCTAGAGATATGCAGGTTTCCTCACGATATTTTCCTTCACCGAAAAGCGTGTGATAAATTGCAATTATCAAGTAGACACATGAGTTTTAATAGAAAAACTCATTGGTGCCTGCTCGGGTTTTAACTCGTGTTCCCCTCGAAAGAGTCGCACGGTCTCGCCTCTGGGCGTTTGAATTTTTTTTCTACACAATCTCAAAAATAAAACATTTTTTTTCTCACCTCGTACTCGGTCAGTAAGTTTCTATCGATTAACTTGAGTTCGTATGGTATGAGCGTCGCTTCTCGAAAACCCAAATACCCGCCCGGGCGCAATACTACCTCCAGAACATTTCCTAGCTTTGCTCCGAACTTGCCCAGTTCATACCAAGCTGGCTCTGAAATATCCATATATTTAATATAAAATCTTGCTTTAAATAAAATCAGGTTATAGCAATTTATGTAAGTCATGAATTTCCTTAACTTTATTATGTAACTTTATTGTGCGACTTTCTTGTGCTAAGACATTTAGAGATAATAAACTGCTGCGAAGTATTAACATCTTGAAACCGAATGGAAAATGGAAGAGGCTTTTTAGGAGGCCAAGACCCATAAAGCGCTGTAGTGCCGTAGGAAGTAAGTATTGACTTACCGCAAGTGACAAAGTACCCTTCTCTAAATGTATGTAAATTAACATCCTGTCTGTAGTCTATAACAACTGGGTCTGAAAAAGTATAAGTTTTGTGGAGGTTATTATAAAAGGCTGAAAATATTGATAAAAAAGGATGATGCTGTACTAAGAAAGGTCACATAGGGGCACTTTCACTTGGATTTTTAATGAAATACTTGTAATGTATTTCAAGAGCGACGTATGGGCAGAGGGGGTTGCCCTTCTTTAAACGAGAAGTTGGTAGCTGTTAAACTGATCACTCGCAACAAAGTAACACTTTAAGGCTTGCAAAACAGCTATAATTTAACTTCCCCCCCCCCCACTACTCTACCACTCATATGTTCAAAACTATGATCAAAACAATAAGTTTTGAATCTTTTACCCCCGCTGCGGTAGAAATATGACTACGCCTTTAGATATGAGTATAAATTTGGACCGCTTGTTTTATCTATCACACCTTTTGTGACGCTAAGAGTTGTTGAGTTGTAGAAAGCAGTAGAGATCACCTTCTCTTCTGTTTAATGCGGCTCCCATTCCGTACCCCGTAGGCGCAGGATAGTCCTGTTTGAATGCCCATAACGGCGCTCGAGCGACAGGGTCTGTGTGTGCGGCGGGCAGCGTCGTCGGGATCTGCAGCATTGCGAGGGCAGCCATCGACCGCAGTACTGTCGTGTATGCTTTGCGTTCTTCTTTTGTCGGGACCCCGTAATGTAGAGTACGCGTTACTGCCGTTGTTCCTTCTAAAATGCATTAAGATTTTATACATTTATTTCATTCCTTGCATTCAATTATTTCAATATATAGAGTAAGAAATGGTTGTGCAGATTAGTTGGCTGAATACAAAAACAATAATTTAAAACTAATATAAGTAGTAATATATATATATATAGTTATCGAATACATATCGATATTGGATACTGTTAATTTTATATTATTAAACATCGATTGTTTCGTGTTAGTCACTGTAAACGATTTCTTACTTTTTTAAGCTTCAGAAAATATAACCATTGTCCGATTGTGCTTATCATGCGATAATGGTCCTCAGTATATCAAAAAAAAAATTCATTTTGAAGGGAATATTACTCATTATTTCCGATAATGAGTAATGAGTAATGAGTAATGAGTAACACCTCCGATAGAATGACTGTTAAAAAAATTATAATTTTTAAAAAGATTTTGATATCGTTGTGTTATCAGACTCGTATACCGTAATACTGTCCTCCAGACTGTATAATCAGCGTGGAGTTGGTGAAAATCCTTCTATTAGACACACTGGTGGCCTTATACTCTGGTTCTGCTCCGTTAGGCCCAAAGGCCACCCTCGTTTGCATCGAGAGTCCCACATAACTGGCCTGAGTTCCACGCGTCAGGTCCACCTTCGTCGCAACATTTATTTCGTTTAAGCCAGATTTGCCCTGTAATTATATACACTTAGAAAATCTAAATCACTAATAAACATTAATATAAAATGCACGCAACTACAAAGAGAAGCATTTTTTCAGCTTAGTATTGTGCACGTGCTAAATCGGATTTCTCTTACGGAAACACGCCCACATTGACACGAAATGTAAAATAGGCAACCATCTTAAGCGAATAATTATTCAGGCTTTAGATCAAAAAATCGTCTGTATTTAAGTTATTTATAAAGCCCCTAGACGTTTAAAATTAACTACTTAAAAATGCTTCACTTCATTATTTGGCAAGATTAAATCTTGCTTCCATTACACGCAACTCACCATGCTCTCTATATAACTTAGGATAGTACTCATGGCTACAGCGTCACGTAAATGCGCTTTCTGCATGCCCATTATCTCAGCTAAATTCTTCTGAGCTTTTAAATATAGTATAGGAGATGGCTGAAACAGTCTTTTAGCTTGTGGAATAGTTTGCGCAATTGCGGCTGACGCACCCTTTTGGAACGTCCCTTCCGTTGGTATGAGAATCTTTGCTTCTGAAGCTTTCCGCAGGTCTGAGTAAATGGTGGTATAGTCGTACACCCTTGAAAGGAAAAATAATGTACAAAGGAAAGGTCCAAACTTTCTTTAAAAGCCGACTTATTTTTAGTGTTGTCAAATCTTAAATTCTGTCACATTATGATATAATCATTGGTATAAATAACTAAGTTGCGATTTTTAGACATTTCTAGTTTTGTTTTTAAACTTGTGGTGTTTATTTAAATATCCTTAACTAAGGCGAATAATTAAGTTTCATTGTCTATTATGAGACTAAAGAAAAAAATGTTGAAATAAATATTAAATTTTGAGATTGGCTGACAATTCGGAATAACCTATCCTACATTAACTTTTATTTGTAATAATTTTGCAGTCATTGATTACTATTTCAAGGAATGCTGTAGACTGCAATAAGTTTAAATGAAGGTTTTTAATATTTTCAATTCCACTTACCTCGTGCAGTTGTTAGAATTAGGAAAGCAGTTGTAAGAGAACGCCGCAAGAGCTTCGCGTACTGGCATTGATAGTTTGCCGGGTGGCACATAGATGCGGACGTCCCGAATTGTGACGATAACAAATGCCTTCAAAAGCGGCGCAAAGGGAAGATCTCTTCCACGGATGTTCAAAAGCCACGCTATTTCATCTAAAGCGGTCACCACCATTGCTTCGGCGCCGCTCAAAGTAAGCTCATGACGGACAAGGCCTACTTTATCTCGCCACGTCATGCCTGTATCGAATATAAAAGTAACTGTTTAAATGGATGGGAAAATAGGTCAAGATAAAGAAAGCAACGTGTATTTCACGACATCAACATTTATGATTTTATGCGAAAAAATCAGTGCGCGCTCGTTAACTTAGGGGTATCAAAGAATATGTGAGTGTAACATCTCTTCCCCTCAATACGTAAGATTCAAAACTAAATGTTTAAAAATAATGAATTGATTCCTTTGCTTATACATACTACATCTTTTAAGACCGCCTTTGTATAGTGAACATTTTTCTATATCCAGTTATTTATATGTTTTTTGTATAAAAGTATGAAATAATTACTTCAATAAATAAATAATATATCACAGTTTAATTGTTGATATTTTATTATTATATGTATGTATATAATAATAAATGTATGTATATAACAATAAGATGCCGCTCTTAGAAACATAAAGATTATCTTTTTTATATTCTTATTTTTACGTAATGTAGTTTTTAGTAATTTGTAATATTTAGCAGTATAATGTTTTCAAAATTAAATTAAGCGCAGAAAAATCGTATCATAATTTAGTTACTAGTTTTATTTTGAAAAATAAGTAATTTACGAACCTGAATACGACGAACTGTGTAATTTAGCAACGACCCTATTGAACTCCGGTCGTCGCTTTGTGGGGTCCATTTCCTCATTCCACAGTTGGTCGAGAAGGGTGGAAACGGAGATAAGTTGCATGTTTTCTCGTTGAAGATTTGTTAATAATGTCTGCCATTCGTTAATGGAACTCAGTCGTGCATCTGCACCAATACGGGCTTTATTCGGCGAATTTTTCTGTTTAAAACAAAAAACGCTGTGTTAGGAGTGTGATAAATTGGTTTTAGTCTTTACAGTGATTATAACAGAAAAGAGATTTTTTTATTGGCAAATATCTAATCTAGAAATGCAAAAAATCAATTAATTTGTAATGGTTTTATGTTATTGTACATTATTTATTTTCCTGATTTTTTTATTTATCTTACGTACAATGATCCACTCAGCCATACTGGTCTGGCTTAGGTTGTCGGCGTCAAGCACTTGCCATGCGCACGAGAGCACGGCACGAGCACGTCGCATGTCACCCGACGGCACCCAAATCGCGGCGTCACCGTCCGCTAGCACGACAGCTGTCCCGACACCATCCCAGCCGCTAAAGTACTCTAATCTACGTTCGTCCGGTGACGGCTCTTCACTCTGAGAAAAATAAATACATTTATTAGTATCAGGACAAGGTTCTAGTCGTCAATCGCCTAAATTCGCTAGTAATTAGAGTATATTTTGATTTAAAGAAAAAATAGGAAATCGCATGGTGAAACCTGGTTTTATAGTAATATTTGTATTATTTTTCATTTTATATTTAAGCTGTAAAACTATGGAGTATCTATAACATAGTTAAATAAAGAGAGACTGAATAAAAGGCTAACTTTATTTTAGTACAAAATTGATTACCAGATGTTCATCACTGTAGAATATAATAAAGCCGTCCAAAGTATTTTTCTGTATGTAGACGACGTTTCTCATTGCGCTACGCAACCTGCCAAGAGGAGAAGTGGTGCTAGTCGCTTCAGGGCATCTCTGTGATGGTATTGTTGGTAGCTCCTGGGTATAGGCCACTGTGACAGTCGTTGGCGATGTAGGAGGCGGTATCCTGGTTGTTGTAGTCGTTGCACGGCTGCCGGAACATACTAAAATAGACGGTAAATTATAATAATACTACAGTTTTTTTACATACTTTGCAATGTCTTTAACGGCTATTGACCTAGTTCGTTATAATTAATGATAATACGTTTTGATGGCGATTACGCGTTTGTTTCGCTCTACCTTACCGTTTTTAAAGTTTTTGGCAACAAACATTTTATAGACTTTTCGAGTGCTACTCTTGTACGATGCTACGACGCATCAATATTTTTTTTAGAAAGCATGTAGGGTACATTGGATGTAAAAAAAGCTTTCGCAATTCTGATTTCAAGAATGGCAATTAGCGTTGATTGATATATATTATTACTTCGATATTATTCCTTTAGGCCAGTTCAATAAATAAGAAGCAATTTTCTCAAAAGTCAACCCTTTTCATCCCTTTCCGTTAATCTCCTTCAACAACTCAATGACATTGACGGCGACAATGTTTTTTTTTTATATTATCGACCGACTATATAAAGGAGGTTGTATTTGAAACATACTGTGTTCCTATTTTTAACTTTTAATCTGGATTAATTAGTCATTTGATGTAGATAGTTGTAGTAAGATATTAATAAAAAATGTATTTATTAATAATTAAATGTAACTATGTATATTTAAAAAAAGAAGATTTTATTTATAACAATAAGGTTTTTTTAGAAGGAAAAGGAGAGAGCGGCTAGCGACAACGTTTATGTGGGCGCGGGAACATACCAGGATTACAGTCGGGAACAAGAGGTCCTAACTAGAAAGCTCGTTGAAAGCTCACGGGTGAGACAAGGAAATTGAGTGTGCGTGCTCTCTCGTTCTGGCACCCTCCCTTTAAAAAGGTTTGTTCAACCTTGCGTCTGAATGACTTAGGGGCGTTACCATTGTAACGTTGTATGCGTAAGTGATATTTATAAAATACCTAGAGATAAGTTGAAAATACATACAAAAGTTTTGTTAATTTTACTTTAATACATATCTATAATAATTAAGGTTATGTAGTTTTAATAACAAGACTTAATAATAATAATACGTATATTACGTATGTTTTAATGAAAGCATTTTGTACTCATACACAGACACGCCCCAGCAAAGTAGAGAATGTGGGGGGGGCGTGGGAGGTTCCATAAGGGATGTCTAACCTGTTGGAATGACGTCAATAACTAGCAGGAGAATATAAATTGTAAGAAGTTTCTGCAATCTAACTTGTTGTCATAGGAGCTAGCTTTGTTCGGAAAAGAAACCTATTTGTAGCGGAGTTCGTATTAATGTTAACTTAACCGATGCAATTATAATTCCTTCATAAAAGTGCAGAAGCATATTTGCATGGTTCTATATATTTTCAAAGCAATTATATTCTACAACAGCGCTCGTCCTACATGGCCAAGGAAATCTTTGTAAGAGGTTTCAACCTTCCTAAACTAGTTCACAGTTTACACAAAGAATATTACTGAATACAAGGTTAAGTAAATAAAATTTGTGAAATTTGTATATTTAACAAGTGTTTGCTACACTTGTTAAATATACAAAGGTCTAAAGAAAACTTTAAAATAAGTAGTAATTGATAAATGCATTTTACTTCATGTATTGTTTCCTATTTCATGTCTTGTTTCTGTGTCAATAATTCATTTTGATATTCACCTTTTAATATCTTAAATCAAATAATTTATATTTCATATTGATCAAAATATAAAGACGAAGGAGACTTATGTAAAATTAATAAGAAGCAAAAGTTTTCTTTATTTGTGTTCTTTGTTAGTTAGTTCGTTCGTTATCTGATATTTGTAATCCCTTGGGATATCCGAATACTTACTCCCAAAGGGACAAAATATCCTGCAATGTACCAGGGCAGCATATCATGATAAGAGGTTGTTCGTAACGCGTCGTCCTGCGCAAGGATAGTAAGACGACGCGCTCAAGGATAACAGGCAATGACCGAGGCGGTGCATATTGTAACGGCCATTCACCGCATGCACTCACTCGCAGTGCAATTTTATCTGACAAGCTGTGTCCGATTATTATAGAAGAAATATTAACTAAAAAATATTATGAAAAAGGTTTAATTTTTGCAATAGTTGAGTTCGCCTCAAAAACTTATGTGAAATTTGCTATTCATTATGCGCTATATATACGCTAGACGAAAGCATCGTGATGATGATACTTATTTCAGACAAGGAAATTTTCCGGGAATCTCCCTAAATTTATTGGAAAATTAGAGCAGTTAGTAGTGTAAGATATTTTTCCCTCCAAAGCGGGAGGCCGCTTCGGTCGCAGCAGTGTGACACTATTGATGTAATTACTTTTATAAAAAAACATTTATGGCATATAACCTAATTACCAAAGACCACAGTGTACATACTGAAATTAATACTAATTACCAAGTCCACGGATAACTTACATTGTAGGTTTTATTACTGAATGGCAAACAAATCAAAGATATAATTTTAGGATAATTTAAGAAGGTATTTATTATTGCTTCGTGGAAAATTTTAATCCTAATTATCGTATAATCAAATAAAATCTAATAATTCAACCAAACAAGCGAATCTAATAAAACGATTATTATGACGTATTGAGAGATAACAATAAGTAAGTATAGGAACTTGAATAAGAAAGAATACGGTCTCCCTGCCACATTAGTTCATATATCGCTTCGTCCATCATATTTTATCATCGATGATTGTGCTCAATCGTAAATCTATAAAAACGGATGACATTTTTTTTCAAATTGTTGCGTAAAATGCGTGTGCGTGAAAACAATGCTTTGTTCCCTTTTAGTACTAGGAAAATATAGGGCAGTAAGAGATCGTTATACCGACATCAAAACCGTCCGTGAAGGATATTTTATTGTGTTGGGATAGTCGACCAAATACAATAGTCGACCGTAACGAATGCAGCCGTACTGTTTAAAATATCATGAATGAAAGAAGCGATCCCTTTTATGTTCGTGAAAATTTGATATCGTCAGTGTAACTATGAGGAAAGAACGATTTTTTTTAATGTACGAGTAGATCAATCGTTTTTTCTTTTTACGTTATGTTAACTTTTTTTTATCACGGATTATAGCAAAATAATTTTACTATTTCTTTTGTATCATGGATCTTAAGGTAAAGTAACGCCTAATTCTATATATTATGAAAAAATAATTTCTTTGTCGCCCATAGAAAAGAAGTTAGTTGGCAGCTCTATAGAGTAATAACTAAAAAAGAAATTGGATAAAATGAACAGCGATTGCGTCCCATGACGTCATTTTATACTAGGTTCTCAGGACTAGCCAGGAGTGATTTGAAATTCATAGATATACGGTGGGAAACTGCTGGATGTAGACTGAAATATTTTTATTTTTTATATATAATTTATAAATAAAAGCCACATTAAGAACGCCATATTAAGAACTTTAGTAAATAATGTTCCCGAAATAACATGAAATCCTTAAATTAAATTTGTTTTTGCCAAATAAGTTACCCGGTGTATAAATTTTAATTGCCAAATTTCATGAATATTGATTGTCTAGCAGATTAACAGTGAAAAAAAACAGACAGACAGATAAACTCTCGCATTCATAAATATTAGCATGGATATAGAATTATATAAAATCTAATTAAAACGCATATAAATTTGTTGTAATTTTTTGCTTTAAAATCGGGAAAAATATTTTTTTAGCTGTTCCTAAAACACGAACTACGCACGTAATTTTTTGCTGGATATTTAAAAAATGTGGATTACCTATATTTTTTATTTCTATACTTATTATAAAATAAAGTCCCAAAAAGCTGCCTGTCTGTATGTAATCGATTTTCTCAAAATCTACTGAACGGATCTTTGTACGGTTTTCACCAAAAGAGTCTTCAATACTTCCGGATGGTTTAGGTAAGTAGTACATACCGGTATTATGTAAATTGTGTTGAAGAGATCGTGTAGTTGTTAAAAAACTTGGTTGCTGGGAGCTTTAGTCGCGTGCGCTGCGTAAACTAGCAGAGATACGCTAAAGTAATGTACTAGAGAATTGTAGATATATAAAACTTCTACAAAAAAGTCAGGGATAGCATGTCTCTATCTCTTATGGTTAACTCACAATAATTAATGTTATGTTAAAAATTTGAATTCTAGAAAAAAACTGTGACACACAGGTTTCCACGTGGGCGAAGCCGCTGACACAGCTAGTTACTCTATAAAAAACAAATGCATTCAATAACTGTAATCAAAATATTATTTTATACCAGAGTGATGTCGATTTGGGAAGGTCAGCAGCCATGAATGACTCAAAAATAAAAAACGTACGTAACGTTTGTTTTAACAGAGACTTACTAGGCGCACCCAACAACGTAGAAGGTTAACGTAATCGTGTTGCGCTGTATTAGGTTTCTATTACATACGAGAAGGTGTTTGTAAATTAATCTACGATCCAAATATCTTATACAATCCTGGTATGGTCACAGAGTCATACCCACTAGTAAACTTCAAACAAAAAATCATCAACTTTTTTGTCTTTAGAGAGAAAAAATGGAATGATAGAAGAGAGCAGAAAATTGTTTTTTTATATAATGTATACTCTCTTTTAAACACGTCTCTTTTAGAAAAAAAGGAGATGATTAATTCCCTGGATAAACAATGGCCTGCACACAAGTTTAAAGAAAGGATAGATGTGATGTCATGTTATAGGCAACTAACTCCCATTACCAACCGGACTCTAGTGCGGTTAGCAGTTTTTGTACTCTAATAAATTATGTAACTATAAGTGCACTTATAGTTTGGTATTATATACATATTTTTTATTTTCTAATATATTTAAATTATTTTATAGTTATTAGTTAACAAAAGAAAGCGGCGTAACGTTTGTTACTTCCTACTCGTCTGCTAACATAGATGATACACTATAATATATTATGGTAGCATAATTAATGAAATAGTTAAATTAGCAATGACGTATTTGAGCTACAACTGAGAGAGGAATTAAACTGTTGGGATATTGAATGGTTAATGTTTTCAAAGTTATTACTAATATAGCATGACCTACCGTAATGTACACAAACGTGTCGGATAGAACGTTTGAAATAAAAATACTAGATATCTATTGGTAGAAGAGAATCAGCGAATTCTATGCTACTTAACCAAGATCTGGTTTATTTGTCCTGAGCCTCGAAGCTGTCACTGTCCTCTGTGGAGTGTGGATCACCGTCTGTGATTCCTGTTTTTCGTATTCACTCGTCAGCTCAGACGCAATATCCATGTGCGCTGCATGCGTGTTTAACTCATATTTAATTTATTTTACAGTGGTTGTTTGTAAGTTGATGGTATTTTTTTGAGTTAAAGAAAATTTATCTTACCTATATGATTAGAATAATAAAAATGTATGGGGTAAGTAAAAAGAAAGAGATTTAAATAATCAAGTACGCAATATCACTGCGGGCACGCGTGTTTTACTCTTTTTTTTTTCTTACAGTTAAGTTGAGAATATTATTTTAAGTTATAGAGAATTTATTCTTTTGTTATTTATTTCTTAGTATCAAAATTTGTAATTATATTTGCTTTTCATTTGCCGTATATGATTAGAATAATAAAACGATAATGGGAAAGTAAAAATAAAAAGAAAGAAATTTATATAATCAATTCAATAATGAAGTAAAAATGTTACCAAAGATTTATTCATTACCTATATTTATTTTTCAGAACAATAAAAGACAACTCGAGAAGAACAATCTTCTCTTGTAATTAAAAATAAGGAATGGACAGCGTGATTTCATTTTGTTGGCATGTTTTCCAACTGCCAAGCCATTCATTAAAAGAAGGGTTGAACATGTGGGCTACACGTACTAGGGTAGCATAAGCTGACCAGGGACCAATGTCACACATGTTACACTTGTAAAGATGTGTGTAATCGCTCCGCGTCATATGTAGCTGGGGTTTTGAACTAAGGTAAGGCGGTCGTGTGCTTTTAAGCTTTATCGTTGACATAAATAGTGAGATAGTGTGAAAATACGTAAAATTGTAAAAAATATGATGAAGCTTCCTATATTTTTTTGTATATTCTGCTTCTAATTAATTAATTAAGCGACATTGATCACTGATGAAAAGAATCCGCTTAGGCCGATTACTTTTGTGATGATGACGTCTTAAAATAAAGTTTTTCTATATCGGTGTGTTTTTACGTCATCAAGAGAGTACATTTTAAATGTCAATAAGCTAAAAAGATCAGGGACTTGGCTTATTTATGCGAATCCCTTGCTAAAGATGATACTGTAACAGCAATATGACAGCGCTTATTTATAAAAAAGGTTTAAATTCATTCCTAAAGTAAAATCATGGTTTTTCGCCATTTAGTATGATAATCTTCAAAAGGTTTATCAAGAGATATAACAATTATAGCAATAGGTCATACAATGAAAGTAATAAAGGGAAGAAAAGATAATTTTCATTATATTTCTTATTTTATTGTTTTTTTTATCCATAACAATCCAAACATACTATAAAAGATTACTTAAATTTATCAAATGAATTGACCATCATTTCGAAACTTAAAGAGAAGAGAAGATATAAAATATTAAACTAGATAAGACTAAGCAAGTTGAATTACAAAACTAAACCAATTAAAGCGTTTTAACTTTAGTTTTTTCGGGGAGTTTCTGCGACTTTCTCTTCGTGTTATGCAATTCATACTTTTGCACTCCCTTGGAAACTTGCAGTCACCATAACACTTGTTGAGCACGAGTATTTAGAATGTTAACTTTTTCTATAATAAAGTTCTGATTGAATTCATGTGACAAGGTGCTTAATTTTTTGTTTATACATGGGACACCTGTAAAATAAATTACTATAATAAAGGAGTGTGTAGCAACTTAAAATGCGTTAGACATATTAAATCTAAAAGTAACTAGTGGGGTCCCCGCAAGTGCTGTAAATTTTTATTGCAATTGTGTATTTTGTTTAAAAGATAATTATTGCCCGTGAAAAGTATCACGCTTGTCAATTGAACCGCAGGTTGCAGCCAAGTGAATAAGTTCATTGCGGCATTCCTCGCTGGTTCTTTATTTTCATGTATTCCTAGTATCTGAGATTCAAGTGAGGCCATCTTGTTGACTTGTTTTTTACACGACAAGTTCAAAACAAATAAATTCCTTTTTTCTTTCTTCGTTCATTTAAAATATAGTTGTTTTCTATGTATGTAGTTTGAGTAATTTTTTGTATATTTGAATATTTCATATCTTTTGCTTGTTTAATTACAAAAAGGGTCTTAGGAAACATTTGAAGGAGATTTTTAATTTTTAAAAGCCATTTTTCAGATGTTATTTAGGTTTAATAACGTAATAAGAATAGTTTCGAATCTAAAGTTGTAGGTTTAGGTGATAAGATTTTTTAATAAGCGGACCGAATAAAACATATAATCTATTGTTTTTTTGCAATTAATTATTTATATAGTATTGTTGCCGAAAATAGACAATGTTATATTTCAACAGAACTGGGCATCGTAAAGGGATTAATTAATTACATTGGCCCAGAGAACGGTAAGTTACTAAAAACTTTACAACTTTTCAACTTTCAATTGACATTCATGTTAGATGTATATTATTTAAAATATTATGTTACATCACATTGTGTTGTATTTAATATAGCTTTTACTGAAATAATTATATTTTTGAGACAAATGCATTGTATAACAATGTATAAAAATTCCATACAATTTTTGATAAGTTATTTAAAACTATGTTCCTTTTTATGATAGAATTATTTTGCTATAATTGGAATTATATGGAGTTCCGCAAAGTAGTTCTATCATAACTTTGTTCTATGGTATTCCGCAAAGTAAATCCTACTTTTATAAATTAAACTAAAATTTCTGTAAATTTCTATAAAACTTCTTAAATTCAAATTTAAATTAAATTCTAATTAAAAGAAAAATTCAATTCAATTCTAAAAATTAAAACTTGTGATTTGTGTCACAATGTGCAGTTATTTTATATTAAGCTTCCTTTGCATACAAGAAACTCCAAGATGATTTCAAAAAGCCCTTGTGTATCTCTTTCATAAATATGCTCGCCTGGTATACAAAGTCATTGGGAGTGACATGCCCATTACTTCTTGCGTGAAGAAAGCCCTTTTACGTCATTGGCACCTTTGGGAAGAGGTTCCTTTACATATTTCATTAATTACTTTATAAATGATGGTTTGCTCTTGTAATGGCATCCATCGTATGTAATTATTGTATCATAAATATTAAAATAGCAGAAACGTTACTTGGGCTGAATAAGCTCACATTGTCACGCTTTGTTGGTTGCAGAACAAGTTTTCGACAATATTAATTAAAAGGGTCCACAAGTCGATTAAATAATTCTTAGGGCCCTTTAAAATTATTTATAATAAAACACGGTTGACTAGGAACGCAAAGATTCTAAGGAGATCGAAAGGGCCGAGTAGGGTTTGTCGGATTCAAGGTTTGAGTACGCATGGGCGTGGTTTCTTCAGCCAATCGCATCGAGAGACGGGCTTACGCAAGATATTACGCATTGAAGCGTAGGCCCTTTGGCTTCGAGCGTTTATCTTCGGTCGTCAGCAGAATTAAAAAGAAACTATTTGAGTTCTCATGAATGCCGTGATTTAAATCTTTGTTTACATTAAATTAATATTATATTAAACTTTTATAATGATATAATTTGTTAATAAAATTATTATATCATTTGCTAAACAGATCATAAATAAAGTCTGTATCTGTGTCGGTCTTTAGGACTTTACGCTTTAACAAAAAGTCCGCTAAAATTTCGAAGATATTGTACAATATACCCGCTTAACATAAATCCCTTTTATTTCTTCGGTAAATGCCGAAAACCTATAAATAGTTAAGATTATTTTAACTTTTACGCTGATGATATTGAGAATAAATAAAATACTTTTTCATGCCATAAATCGTTGATTAGTTATATATTAATTAATTGAGTTATTAAAATAAAAAAAGGGTTTTCAAAGCTCTCTGGCGACAATTTAATTAATTTTAATTATTCAAAACTCAAAATTTTGATATAAAAATAAAAAATGCACCTTACTTAACTATTTTGTCCGTTCTAAATAAAACAAACAAATTAATATAGAGCAATAAAATAATTTAATTGTCATAATTAACGAAAAAAACAAATACTAAAGTAGTTAATTACGGTAAAAAATGTTAGGTACTCATAATTTCAATATCACCTATCGACTAAATTTCTTAAGTGAACAGTTTAATTTTGTTAATATTAAATAGTTAATATTGAATTCTACCAGTGTGCAGAACTGTGCTGCACTGTGAATGCACAGTGTGCGGTACAAATGTTTACTCTGGTCAACTCACTCAAGCACTCATTACCAAATTGTGCGCGAATATTCTAGAAATGTTCGCGTACACTTAAAATAGTGGACTCGCGTCGACGCGTACGCACTCGTTGTTCACGAACTTAGTTTTGGTTCCGCTACTGGAACGAAGACATTTGTTTGTGCGCGCACATTTTTAATAAGGAGTGGAGGAATAAAAAAAATATTAAGAATTATTTTATAGAAAATGTCTAAAAGTATATTGTAAATATGTATATAATTAATAAGCGAAATAATAATAATACAGATTATAAAATATTCCTAAATGAACATGTTCGCGCACATGTGTGCTTCACTGTGCGCTTTCACAAGTTACACACAACATTGCCGGTGGAGACAGAAGCTAAACGCGATATCAGCTTAGTACGTGTAGTACGACAACTTTGTACACAATCTTTGTAAACAAATGTGCTGCACACTATTTTGGTGGTGTGCAACCCTTAAATGTTATGTAGATTTTTTGAAAGGGTGAGGCATGACCAAAAAATTTGAATGACACTGCTTTAAACTGTCATTGGAGAATAAAAATTAACATGTCCTTATGACAACCAAAAAAATTTTTTTGTCTTTCGTGAGTTGCATGCATAGTTAATGTATGGAAACCGGCTAAATTCAAGCATTATATCGGTTCCCACTGCTGTAAATTCGTATAAAGAACTCATGAATAGTTTCCCGACTTTTTTCTTTACTAATTATGGAAAACTCGTGAGACGTGAGTATAGCCAGTTTCTATAAATTAAATATTCCAACTATCGAATTTTCAATATTGTTGACGCAAGCCGCTCTGGACATGAATTATATGAATAAATGCTCTAGATCCATAACACGTTCACGCCGGCGCACAGTGTCCGACGTAGAACAAGCCAGGTGGACAAAAGTCATTATCAAATTCCCGGAAATTTGTACTCTCTACCTGTAAACAACACCCCTAAACCTCTGATTTCAAGAATTGTTTACGTCTAACATTCCATACTGATAAGCCATCGTTTATCAAAGTAATGAGGTAAATGTAATTAAAGAAATAAGTCAGTTGCATTTTTGCTACACTTGCACTAGCGTCTCACGGTGGCAGTTTTGTGGAAAGTTTTTGTGGCGGATTTTACTTCTTAAGGTATGTACTATATTATCTTTTTAGTAGAATTTTTTATTGTGTTATAAACGTTTAAAAGGTAGACCATATGTGAAGACATAAAAAAAATGCCATGTTTTTTCTTGTTTTCGAACTTAGCAAGCTTGGAAAAGCTATGTATCCTCTTGTATCCACTCTGAATTTTTTATATGTTTGAGATACATGGCTATAGATGATTATGCGACATACTTTATGTAGCACACTTGAGTACATCATTTTTTTTTCTTTTTTTTGCTTTACTCTATGAGTAAAATAGAGTTTTTCGAAGTGGCTTAAGAACGAAAAAAACGAAAGAAATGACTGTCTATTTGAATCTATTTTGTCTAAGTGTGGTTTCTCTGATATCACTGAAGAAAGTAAAAGGGAAATTAAGATGAAATTAGCCAGCATTTCTTCGAAAATTGCTACCAAGTGGGTGTTTTCAGGAAAGTCAAAAGAGCGTTTCCTGAATAAGAATAAGTCGTGGCTGGAAGGCGACAAGATAGAATTCTGCTTGCAATCGACTCAACCGCAACCTTCTACTTCATGCACTGGCGTTTCTCGACCCGGAAGACCTAAAACAGTATTTGAAGATTCATCTTTTAAAACTAAGAAACGTAGAGTTGCTGATCTAGTTCAATCCGAGTGCACAGATCACAGGATGGATGATACAATCATCAAACACATTGATGTATTATTGAGGACATTGTCTTCTGGCTTCGAGATAAATCATGTTGAATTCGAAAAGCTTTGTCTCGAGACAAGAAGACTTTATCTAAGTCTCTGCTCGTGGTACTACATGCCTGCTATTGTGCATAAATTGCTTATTCACAGTACAGAGGTGATTAAGACGGCAATAGTTCCAATAGGGCAACTTTCAAAGGAAGCCCAAGAAGCGAGAAACAAAGATTGCCGGAGGTTTAGAGAGCACAATACCAGAAAGTGCTCTCGTTGTTGCCACGAATAGAGGCTTACTCAATATGTTGACTATAACGACTGATCCTCTGATCAACAGCCTCCGGGAAGTACCGAAAAAAAAGTCTAATAAATTGTGCGCGGAGGTCTTAAATATCATAGCTCCCACCATAGAGCCTCGACTCCAACTGCAACCAAGACCTTCACAAACTCAGGAAGACTATCTTCTATCGGATTCATCGGATTCTGAATCCGATGAATGTGATATCGAGAATTAATTTTAATCTAATTAGGTCTAGTGTTAGATTTAAATTTTTTTTTTATAAAATACTTTACTTTAAGGTTGTATAATTATATATAATTAGCGTTGATATTTGTAGCGACTAGGATAATTTAATACTCTTTTTTTCTGTACTATTATCGTATTTTTTTTTCCATGGAATAAAATATTTATACACAATTCCTATGCATTTTCTTTGAACAAATGATTTATAATACTGTATAAATAATTAACTTATACATATAGTTCCAAAAACGTGGGGCAGCGTGAACTTCGGTGGGTCATATATAATTATTCCGTGTGGCGGCAGAACCCACTTCCTTTACACTTTATCCAAGAAGTGTGCATTCAAAAAGAACTGTTCAGATCTACGTTAGCATTTAGCGCATTCGAAGCCTCCAACGATTGTGATGTCTTATTAAGCACGTTCGAATTCGCAACAGTGTTGCCTCGGCCCACGATGCGAAAGGAGATAAAACAGCCCCTCACGGGTAGATTTTCGCCCTGGCGTGAACGGGTTAAATATCTGCTGCTCAAGATGCCAGGATTTATGATAGGTGGCGGCTTGACTCGAGGGCGAGATTAAAAGTCACACAGTGAAAGTAAAATTCAAAGCAACCAGCACTCCATTTCGCCCTTAACCGTGAGCGCCTCGTAGGAGATAGATGGTGATGTTGGTTAAACTTAAATTCTCTTGCACCCTCGGAAATACTTTCTGTGCTGTCAAAATTAAAATGAATGGTTTTTAATATTTTGGTCATTAACTAGAAAAATTGAAAATTTTATCGTCTTGCAAAGTTCTTCATCACATCTCATGATATGAATTCAGGTAAAGCGTTGCGATGACTTTCATCCCGAGCGACAGATTATGAGCCTGGATATGCTGATTGAGAATTATTGTGTAAGAATTGGTTCCCGCCTGGTTTTGGTGATATGATGCGTCTAATATAAATGTGTAATTTAGAAAAAATAATTCTTTGTCCATAGAAGAGAACCGAGAACAAAAACGATCTTTACTAAGCAGAAGAATTATTGCTTTATTTAAATAAAACTTATAATGGCCACATAATGAGCACACAAATAATAATAAATAAATAAATACTAAATAATAATTTAAGGGACTAAAGCCGATTTTTCTGAATTGACTAAATAGGTATAACGTTATATTATACTTTCCAAAATGAACGTTAGCAAACCTAAGGTTTCTTATTCAAGCAATTTCTGAAAAGCTTTACACAGCTCCAATAACAATTATAACTTTAACAACAGAAACCTACCGAAAGAGTTAAAAAAAACCAGTAACCAAATGTGAGACCCACAGTATTTTCCTTTTTATTTCTGATTGCCTGGTCCACTTGTCGGCAGTGTTGGTGCACATCCGTCATTTAGCAAAAAAAACAAACAAACACACACAATAAATTGCTCTAACAAAATTTATAATTAATTATAAATATGTTTTGAAAGCTTAGTAGTACGCTAAATGTGAGTCAAACACCTACCTAAATAGTACGATAGGTAGATTATAAATTATGATCCCTTAATTAATAAGCTAATGAGATTTGATTAATGTGTGCTATTTTTGCACGATAGATAAAATTAATGTAAATGTTCATCCGATACTAAATTTTTATTTCTTTATTTTAACAAATAGAAGTAATTTTTATTAATGTTAGTATTTTTTTTAAATAGTTCTACCTTTATCAGTATTTAAAATAAAGTCGATTTTGCTTTGTATACGTTATATACTAAAAAAAAAATAGAATTAAACCAACGAAAACCATCGAATCCACTGCAATGCGGATTATTATCGATTCTAATACAAATTTATCAACACATAATAAACTTTTATTTTCCTCCGTTCTTATTCAGATTAAGCTTACTATATCGCCTTTATTATTTACTCAGAGAGAAGTCTATTTTATCGATAACTTTTTGTGCGGTCGGCTCGGGTCTTTGGAATTTATTGGGAACGTATCGACGATCGCCGATAATGTCGAACCGTTCGGAAAATACTAAGACTACATGAACATCGAGAAGGTTATATGAACAGAAATCAATACTTCATAATAGGAGTTCAAAGCTATAGAGCACGGTGTATTGGCTCCGAAACAGGTGAGCGGAACGAGATACTTCTACGATGGGTTTGGGGCGTTACCCAGTCTCTAAACGACATTCGCGATTGCGCAGATCGTATGTTGATGAAACCCTAAAGCGACGCTTTTTTTTTGGAAAATTTGGATTGTAATGAAATACCATAAATCACGCATATTATTTTGAAAACTATAAGAAAACATTGTTTTTCACAAAGTACAATAGATTTGTTTGGAATGTTCGCCACAAAATACGTAATGATAATAAATAAAATGGCAAGTAAAGAAAGCCTATACATAACAACATGTAAGTGTTATTAAATAGGAAAATTTAGTAACAAAAATTAAGGCGCTGAACAGAGCCAAATAGGCTGACTTTAAACACGTTTTTAACAAAAGCTATAGGGATGACGATTAAAAGAAAAATATATGTTAATATAAATCATATCTCAGAGAGAATGTAAGATTTCAAAACATGATTACGATACTTTTTTTCGATAAAAAAAATTGGTAAATAGACCTCTGATTTTTACTTTGATCGTAAATATCTCTAATATTTATCAACAAAAATTGGTAAAATTAATAAGACTAATAAATCATTATAATATAAAGAGAATGTAAGATTTAAATTTTGAATTAATTAAGATATTTCATTCAAATTAAATATTTTTTAGAAAATAGCAAAACTGAAACGAGTCATCGTCTCGCTTCTCTTTTACATCTATGAATATAGACAGTGATCGCTGAGGCGCGCTGCTATACGGACGTGTGTCGCTCGCTGCCGCCTTTTGTGACTATTCCTTGTTGATAATATGTCTTTTTTTAGGTATTTAGTTATAGTTTCAGCATACTTAGTTTTATAAGATTAATTAGACATAAGTTTTTTAAATAAATTGTACAAAAAAAGTTTGGATAAAATAGTGTACACCTACAATGGGTGTTAAAAAATTAATTTTGTCGCTACGCCGTCGCAGAAATTGTGGGCGTGGCTTATATTCCGAAATCTGAATTTGCGCCAGCTCTGTTCAGCGCCTTAATGAATTGATATCTTAAATTTACACGTTTTTAGCTGTTTTAGGGTGAACGGTTTATTAATCTTTACGTAGATGAAGTTGTAATTAAAGTAATAAAAAATTATATGTAATAAAATAATGATGTATAACATATAATTTTTACACGAGATATTAAAAGCTATTTTAAGATTAAATAGAACAAACACAATAAGTGAAAATCTCCTCGTTAGTATTAAATCTATATAAGATCTAAAAGTTCGTTCTACTTACACGTTAAAATCACAAAAGAAACACTAAAATACAAGTCACAATTCAACTTGATTGTACTTAGGGCGAAGCAGGAAGAGGTATTCAACTACAACACGTATTCCAAATTCCCAGTTCCAGTAATTACATGTCTTTCTCTGATTCCAACATGGAAATTGTTTCATACTTGTTGATTTTGAGTATATTGGTTGTGATAGAGTCCCGATAAATTTCTTTGTTTTTACAACTATTTTTCAGTAAAGTTTAGTTCAAGTATAGAAAAAGTTTTGTATTGCTTTATTCAATTCATTTGTGCTTGAAATAAATAAATATAAATAAATTAAATTTCTGATTAATTAGGAGTTATAATTACAAAATCTTTTGAGTAAATGGACCAAAAAGTTATTTTTATTAAAAATTTAATTTAAAAAAAAAGGTTTTTAGGCTGTGTCTACGTAAGAGTTGTATATATTTAGAGAGATTATTTATGTGAACTGAACTTCTGTACAGTATGCAGTTATAACATAACTAAATCTGTTACATTATAACCATATTGATGCAATAAAATTATTAATATTAATAATATCCACTAATGTATACATGTACTTGAAGAAGAGTGGTCAACAAGCAATATCATTAATAATCTATCTGTGCCAGGGTTGCTCGCGTCTGTCTGTCTGTCTGGTTGCCAAGTGGCCGGCGCGGCGGGCCAATGCACGCGGCCACGACACCAGGCGTACAGTGCAGCGAGGCGATGGCTTGCACCGTGACGATTGCATTGTATGCAACGCGGTCGTTGCACTTATACGTTTCACAGTTTTGTAATACGAAGGCAAACGTTAAGCGAGATAGTCGTGTAAAGGCGATTGCTTAAATAAAGCAATCATTTTATGTCATATTAGCATTCCACAATTTAATATATGTATATTCCCCATCATATTATACCATCAAATTGTTTTATTGTAGGGATCTGTAATGAAGTGTGAATTACAATGTGACCTTTCTTGGTGGAATTGCAGAGTAAAAGATGACCCAAAATTACCTGTGGAAGTATCATTTTCTGTAATATATTTAGCTTATATCTATAGAATGATTAATTTATAATCACCATGTTTGTAATAATCTGTTTTAGCGGATACAGGTTTCCGTTTTTGATAGCCGAATCAACCACGAAGTATTATAGAAATTTATCAAATTTGTCATAAATTATTTAACTGTGCCCTTTCAAAAATTTCGAATGACTTTCAGTAAGCTAGAGCTCTATCATATTCTTTATTACGTCATTGCTACAGAGTCCATAGCAAATAATACGCTAAAAATATTTTGATTATCAAATACAACGCAATAGACAACAATTGTGTAAATTATACATTTGTACATTATTAAAAAAAAAATGTGTTTTTTTATATATTGCAGTAATAAATAAAGTTATAGAGTTACTAAGAAAGTTTTTTACAATATAATTCAGTAAGGACAAAACATGTGTATCACACTAATATTTATTTAGATCATTTTTCATCAATAACTTCCAATGTAAGCTAATTGATAAATTATTTCTTGTACACACTACTTAACTCATACAGTACTAAGTATTCTTTGTATATAAAAATTAAATTCTACATTTTAAGAGACTTTCTTTCTTCTTCTTAGTTAAGATTAAATTCAATTTTTCCAAGTGAAGATCACCTGTACCTGTCACCTTTGCCGTAATATAAATACAGAGTAAAGCCTTTTAAGTATTTCGTTGTAAAGAAACGTTGTCTAGTATTTATTTTTGTAAAATCATGATTACTACGTCAATCAGCACTAAAGGGTGGCTCGGCTGTACGAGGGCGGTTTGGTGGCTAATAAAGACAAAAGCGGTCATTTATCACGGACGCACGCGATTTCGCACGGATGACGTGACCCTTTTCCTTTGTAATCTCTTCACTGTCCGGTTTATAGACGTATCGATTAATTCCGTTCATAGTTTTTATATTTGAAGGCTTGTCTGAATGCAGTCAGATATTTCTACTTTCTTTTACGCTTATTGCAAATGTCGAATACAAGTAACAGTCGATTTTATCCGCATTAGTTATAAATACTATGGAGTAATGGCCGCTTCGATTGTGTTTACGAGATTTATTAATAATTTCACGTTATCTACTTCCATCCATGTTCCTGATATTTGACCATGGTCTATTATTTATTCCCACTCTTATGTAATATGCAACCAGGTATAACCTAAATAACGTTTTGTGACTCCCGTAGTCCCCATAGGGTTATAAATCATCCTTGTTTGAAAGCAAGTATTAAGACAATATATATGGTAGGTTATGTATAATAAGATGACTTATGTAATATCGGAAATGTTCCAGGCGGAAACATTTTACCTGTATTTAATGCGATATCCGCACAGAACAGGAATTCTTATAATTACTTCGTCACGATCCTCGTATGTTTTTTTTTCAGTTTAACAGTTTTTCAGATAGTGGAAAAACCTTTTTTTTTCGAACTGACTGTATGCTGTTAGCCCTAATGGCTTTTACAGCGTCACCGGGCGGGACGGGCGAGCGCAATCAATCGGTGGTCAGACCTAACTGGGATGTAGGTGGAAGCAACTGAAATAAGGGGGTTCGGGTGTACCTCAGATTTCTCGAAGTAAGATTTCGAAAAGCGTTTTAAGAGGTGAGTAATGGTCCCTACCATTAGTCACCTCTTTAAACCATTAGTTCGAGATCTCTATGGAGGTCAACGTTCCGGTAGAACCACGGACAACCAGTAGCTGTCCGCATGAATCGGTTCTGTAGTCTTTGTAGCTTGAGCAATCTGACCTTTGAAACGTGCGCGAACGCAACGCTCGCAAAGGACATTATTGGTCTGGGGAAAAACTTTAGAGTTATACTATATAGAGAAGCCTGCCTAAAATTTACCGTGTTACAATAAAGAGAAAGCAAATGAGGGTGATCTATCTTTCTCTCTTTTTTATGTGTGATAGACAAAGATGAAGTCTACGAGTTTATCTTCCCTCTCATTATTTATTCTCTCACTTACAAGCCTGCGTGTGGCTCTTTATGGGTAAAACGGAATCCTGTTATTTATGGCATAGTATTACGAAGTAGATCTATCAGACTGTAACATAAATTGAGAAAGGTAGAAAGAAGTAATTCGTACTAATAAGTTTGCGTTACTTTGTGGAATTCCATTTCACATAGTATTTATAGCAAAATTATTATATCACTATGTTTTAATTAGTTATTATTAAAGAAGAAAAACGAAATTATCATTAACGAATATTTCTGTTTAGACATGAATAGGTTTTAAATTTTTCAAACGATTAAGAATTAAGAAATATTTAGTATTTTTTATTAAATCACACTAATATAATATACAATTAATACATAATATATAATTAATACACCTCTGTTTGAAATAAATGACATTAGAACATAGCAAACATAAATTTAAATGTTACGAGTAATGCGTATAAACGGGTTAGTGGGCCATGGGAGTAAACCGGGACAAAAGGGTGCGGCGAGGCCTTTATAAAGGTGAGTTCTCGCTTGCTATGTTTCCCTGGTAGATATTTATTTTTATGGGCTACGGATAATGTCAGGGGAGTGCCGGGCGGCGCCTTATGGAGCTTTCGTTATGACTTTTTTTAAGCTTAACAGCACCATCACAACCATAAAGAGTAAATATATATTCATAACTCTATATATATAATGTAAAATGGAAGACTATGACCACGACAATTCTTTAACTCGGTATAAGTTATCTTCGTATTTTTTTCAAGAGATGGACTTTGAAGATTTTTCTTATAGGGTTGTATGCATCGAAAAAAAACTGATTAAAGCAACCCTTTTTGGTTGATAGGGGTTTTTATCTCGTAGGTGTTCTTCCAATGCTGCGCTTTCCGGTGCAATATCATACTTTCGACACTTTAAGACCACAATGAAATTCGTTTCGAAAAGGACACGAGTTCACATTAGGAAATACTGAAAGCTCGCCTTTTCGTTTTTTAATGAGGCATATAGTCGGGGATCAAGTGGTATACTATTATATTGCAAATACGTTCTTCTTCTAATTCTATTTTTTTAATTGCGAATTATTCGACCAAAAAAATAAAAAGTCGTTCTTTTTTTATTCTTTTATAATAAGCACCTCATTTTAATTACCACCTAATAATATACAGATTTTTATTAAAATATTATAAAAATTATAACATAATATTTGGGCACTGTCTAACCTTTATGTTATACACTGCTCGATATGCAATACCTGTAGTAAATAATGACGCACAACATGCATTAATGTAGGAAAGCCCGAATACGGCTGTATTCTTAACGAGTCTCCTAGTTATATCTGAGATCCTGGTAAGAAGGGAATATCAGCGCCCCTTATTTCTCACGGTCGCTCCCATTGTACTCCCGGATTCCACGACTATGGCATGCATTCGTCGTCTCTTTTTGATTTCTCAGAAATACTACTCGCACTTACAGATCGTACTTACGGGTTATTTCTAACTTTTTATTTTTTAACTTCCTTTTAATTTAAGGAACAATTATTGTGCATTTTATTTTAAATAGCGTTTATCAGAGCTCAAAATGGTACAGTTCGAGACTAGTGACAGAATTTTTGTTCGCTGAGTTCTAATTATTGAAAAAATAATTACCATACTAATATTATAAATATGAAGATCTGTCCCTCTATTACGCTTTCACGGCTATTCTGGTGGTGCAATATAGATAAAATTTCGATGGAAAAAATATCGAAACTTATATAACGGTCTATAAATAGGTTAAAAAAATCCTGTTTTTCTTCAGGATCGTAAAAAATACAGTATAGTTTAAGGGTATTTTAAGATTAAAGTCAAAACATAGGCTCGGGTATCATTAGTTATACGAAATGTTTATATACATTACTACATTAAGTGTATTTATTATCTTATAAAACAATTTCTAATAAAGTCGATGTATGAAATCTTGACGCGACATATAAATTTCATTTACCGCGGCTGTATAAATAGATTTAATAAAATAATCTCTACGGTTAAATAGTTCCCAAAGGGTCACCAAAGTACCGATATACTAAATCAATTGCCTTGGGGTGCATGTGGTGACTGGTCCTGCATGTATAAGGTACGTAGATTTTGCCTGCTTCATACACATTAGCTTTGCATGCATTCACTTAACCCGTGCGGATTATAGCAAAGTAGTTAGTTCTGTTATATTGCTTGTAATATGGAATTCCGCAAGGTAACGCCTGCTTCTATAAATCATTTAAAACAATTGGTTATACATCGTTGGTGGCATTTTAGTTATTCCAGAAATAAAGTAACAACAGATAAACCATTATTAGAACTTAAACTGGTAAGCCTTTACATTTTATACTATATTCAAAAGACAATGATTTTTTTTTAAACTAAACATCTCATATCATATCTATTCTCATCCGAATATTGCGAATAATTCTCTAGAGCGATGAAAAAGGCCTTGGTCTATAATTAAAAGCAATTTCTCATAGCTATTTTTAAGTTATTTATTATTATTTTAACTATAATACGGTTATAATACTGAATGTTGTAATAAATTTCATACTAAAACTACTAAAATATTGAGTATCTTACCTTTGTACACTATTAGAGTGCTTGCGAAATATGCGAAGATCAGGAAATTCATTTTGGGAACCAATATATTTAAAAAAAAACTGAAATCACGTAGCATATATGTATACAAACTTTTACTTTAGGTGTAATTTTAATTGCGATAATAGAATATAAAGCATTTGAGATATTGTAATAATTCTGAAGCTGAAGTAATTCAGCTGTCAAAGATGCATTGAAAATGATAGTACTTTTCGAGCACAGGGCGCGTTCGTCACTTCGAAACCCGCGGCACTATTTCAGCGGTCCTGATGGTAGAACGTTTTCAGCGCAACTCAACCCCACCACCCTTTGATGGTGTTAAAATGGGGACAGGGAGCGTCCCAAACCCATAAAGAAAATTTTCTTGGTGCTAGCTGAAACAATATTTGATTTCCGGCAGTTAATTAAGGTGTTGTATCGGGTTACGTTCGTGTTATCGTATTTTGTGTGGGTTGATTCACTTTCATTCAATCCCATAACCGTTAAATCTAAAACTTTTTACGTATATTTCTCGTAGATACAACTTCTGCTGCTTTGAATATTGTGAAAAATATATACTATATTTTAATATAGAATTCCTAGTATTTCATCCATATTTAAAAAACAAATTCCCCTGAAGTTGTTGTTCGTCGTTTGTTAAGGAAATTATGCAAATTACTTGAAATATGACTTTAACTGTTAAACTTTTCTGAAAATTCAAGTTAACGGAGTTTTAATCCTGTTAAAACCCTGCCTAATTAATTTGAGACGTTACAAAACAATTTATTGTGGAGATATTTCTTTGTTAAAGGGGTACGTAAATTACGCGATGACATATCGCACGGTTGGTATTAACAGTGACCTAATACAAAAAAGTTATTTTCTAGCAAATTGCCTTCAAAGCTCGGGAGCGTTGAAGAGACCACACACTTTGAAACCCACGAAAACAAGTTTTTTTAATAGTTTGTAGCGTGTCGATGCCATCTGCATTGAAATAAGGATAACAATGTATCTAACTCAATTAAGCCTAATTTTGAATTAGGTCATTTTAATACTAAGCGTGCGATATATATCTTTTAAGGATAACTTACTATGTATACTCATTCTGACTTTAATTTTAGGTCCTCTAAAAAGAATAAAATATATAATGAAATTGTTGTTTCAGTGAGTATAACTTTTTTTTAGAACTTATTGTATGTTGTTAGCCCTAACGGCTTTTACAGCGTCATCGGGCGGGACGGGCGAGCGCAGAAGCATCGTCCAGGTTGCGAATTGCAGAGAATAGAGCACAGAAGCTCTACTAGGGTTGGGGAACGTCGTCCTAAGGGCCTCCTATGAGGCCCGACCACGGCTAAGGGCGACTCGTAGTGAAAGTATAACTTATATTATTTACTCTCGCTCTTGCCATCGTACCTAAGTTCTATGGCTGTTACTAGTCATTTTAAAAATCTTGAAATCTTCTAGCTAAAACACCCTATAAACCTAATACTATAGATGTAATAACTACGAAGAAATCTGGCGAACTTTACAGTCCTAATAAACAATGTCATAAAACCGGACGGGACTATTTGACAAACAAAGCCATCTGCCTAATTGGACGGTTTGGGATTCGGCAAAGGTTAGGGCGCGCAATCATGTCGCGACATTTACCACCCACTACCATTGGAATGGTTATTTTTGTAAGCCATATTTTTAATATTTTAATACTACAGTCAACAGTTTATTATTCGAGCTTAGACTGATTGATTGTATACCCTAATTTTACTTGCCATTTACTTTTATAGTTTAGGGACTAAAATGGTATGGGTTGACCTAAATGACAAGGCCTCCATAACCTATTTTGTCAATTTGACCTGAGTAGACCAACGTTAGTGCTGATAAAGGTTGTCATTATCTATCAGAAATATTAAAATTTATTTTTTAAAGCTAGTAATTTTACATTTATTTTTTACAAAACTTTTACAATATTTCAAATTAATGTATTATAAATATACTTTTTCACATTTATTCCACAGTTTTACACATCTTTGTTCAGTGGGATATAAATGACCAGTTTTTTCTTGTGTTATTGGTGTATGATATTAATATTTACAAGTTCAATGTTTTTGACCTTTACGATTTATTCGATAAGCTACAAAGGTCATGCAGACTGCTTGTAAACAATGTATATTGTAAATGTCACCTATTAAGGTTGTTACTTTATCCTCATTATGGTTAGTGATCTTTTTTGAATTCGGGGTACAATAACACTTACAAAACCAGATGTTTATAGATTTTGGGAATTATACGCTTACAGGATCCTTGATGCAATATTCATAAATTTGAAATGGATTACAATACTAGTTACCAATTAGTTTGTATAGTTATTTTTGTTAATCACCCCATTAAAAAGAAGTTTATTTACAAATTACTTATTAGATATAAGGATTACCCTCATACACGTTTATTTTATACTTTTTGTGCAAAAAAAAAACGTAAGAAACTGGTTAAAAGCGTGACATTGTACAAAGGTACATTGCTGTAATCTCTTACAGACCTTTTAAGGGAATTCTAGAAAAGAGTGTGAATCTGCAGATTACATTAAATAGGTAACATTATTCACGATTCGATTAAAAAAAATTAAATTACCCAACACCCACGTAATACCTTCCATTGAAGTTGTGGATAGTTACATATACCTCGGTTCCCAAATTTGTAATGACGGCAGTTGTGTTCCGGAAATCAAAAGGCGTATCGCAATGGCAAAAAGTGCAATGACTCGATTGACAAGATTGTGGAAGAATAGAGGCATTTCGCTTAAAACAAAGAGTCGTCTTGTGCGTGCCCTAGTCTTCCCAATCTTCATGTATGGAGTGGAGACGTGGACTATTAAAGCGAGAGAAAGGCAAAGAATAGATGCATTCGAAATGTGGTGCTGGAGGCGAATGATGCGGATCCCGTGGACTGCCAAGCGCACAAATGCATCTATTCTTTCACAGCTGAAAATAGCAACGCGTCTCTCCTCCATATGTTACAAACGCCTTCTCGAATACTTCGGACACATCATGCGACGTGGGGACGATACCTTGGAGAGGTTGGTTGTTACCGGCAATACCGATGGTAAAAGACCTCGAGGCCGCTCACCAACTAGGTGGTCCGACCAACTGCGCCAGTCATGCACGTCCTGCAAATTCCACGAGGTAGCAACAATGGCCACTGATAGGAGCCGGTGGAGGCAAGAAATCCATTCGAGGATACAATCAAGCCAGGACCACGACCTTCAGCAATGAAGTAACGACTGGAGAGAGAGAGATTCACGATTCCTTGTGATCCTTCACTTCCTCCATGATAAGTAAATATGATCAGCATATTATTGCATGTGTGATGTGCATGGTCAAAAGAACTTCTAAAAATGATGCGTCAGAATCATTACGTCATAACTATTAATTAAACTGAACAATCATCTATTGAAATGTATAAGTCAATATCAGTGCACTTTACCTAAATTGATGTTACTTCACACTTAGCAATGTTAAATAATGATATCTTTGTTAATTTCTAAGATCTATATTTCAGTCGTGATGCATTAATGGTTAGAGCGTTACTAATCATTTCAAGGAGGTATCACGCTTTGATGATATACATTGTTTCTCGCGTTTAAAGTTCTCAAGGAACCCTGAATAAAACAAAGAGATGTTATAAATATGTTTTATTAACTGAAATTTACATTGTTTATGACAAATTCTACAAACAATTCAATAAATTCTTCGAACACAATTGTTTTATACACAAACTATGTTTTCTAGTCATGAATATTTTGCATGATTGTTTTGAGCAATATTTATTACATACTAACGTACAAGTCAAATCAATTAATAAAAGCGCGTGATTTAATCGATGCTATATTTCTATATTAAGCTCTTTTGTCTGTGAATTTTGTTTCTATGCATTACTAGTTTTTAAATGAAATTCTTTATGTATATCTTATACATTCACAACATACAGAACTTTGAGTTATTTTAGAAGTTTTAAGAACCTTCATGATAGTAAATATTAGTGCTTTAAATTTATGCTATTCATTAATAAATTTGTAAAGTTGACGGTGGAGTGTGCAAGCGTAATTGAATTTATGCAGATTTCAGTGGCTCAGCTTCAAATAATTTCGTTGCAATCAAAGATGGGTTCGAAAATTAAAAATAATTAAAGAAACATTGATTTGAATTCTTGGAAGTTTGTCTTAAACAGTGTTTACCTGGAATGACGCATTATAAGCATAACCGTTCTCGATTTGTATACAACATTATGGCGGAAAAATATATCATTTTTGGTACGGTGAGTCGTAACCGTGGCCGAAGTTTTTCAACGAAAAAAAAACAACATGATACCTATATAATGTAATAAGAATAATCCGCATTGAGCGCATTGAAGTGGAAGGAAATAAAAATAAATGCATTCTAAACAAAATTTTTAATTTATTATTCATGTGTGTAAAACCTTAAATAAGATGGTTAAGTATTTAACAATAATACGTTAACGCGAGATTATTACATATTTAATACGTAATACATTTTTTTGTGGCCTTGGAATTATGCTTTATTTACATTTCGGCAATCAACTTAGGTATGTGAAGTTTTTATTAACAACCATCGTAAGTAAAGAAAAGGTAAGGTGAGTGAGGATTGGTTCCAAAGAGTATAAAGCGACTACTTTAGCGTATACAAATAAATATATGGGATAATAAAAAAACCGATTGTTTATCACCCATATACATATATTGTTTATAAATTTCAATACGTGTGATCCCACACATAACATGAATACATAAAAAAAGAAAACTCGAAGCTGGAGAAAATGTCAGCCCTTGGCGGGAATCGAACACGTGACTCTGCCTTCAGTGCTAGACTGAAGGCAGGGTCACTGCTACGTCTACACGCTTCCATTCATTTATAATCTCATATTATATAACTTTAATGATGATTGGAAATAATGTCAATGTTTGATGGACCTATTAAATAATAATTTGATTATTTAATTTTCATCTTTTATCTACAGAAAAAGCAGTCGTCTCTGTCATTTAATATAACTAATTATTGCAATTATAAACATTAAATGAAAAAAATCTATATGTCATTAATTCCTCCGGTATTATTAGCAAATATCAAAGATAGGCCCGATAGATAGAATTTAATTTGAAAGCGTTTAATATCTTGTATATTAATAAACTGAGTACTTATATTTAATAGGACTAAGAAAAAAATTATTGGATTAATGAATAGTTAAATATATTAAAAAAAAAGCTAATATTGATGCCGTGAATGCAAATAGAGCATAAAATAAACGAAAAACTTAAAAAAAAAAAAGAAACTTGCGTCAATATTGCAATGTTAAAAAGAACACTATACAACTAGATATAAAATAATTTCCTTATCACCGCACAATATTTTATACAACAGAAAATCAAAATGGCAGTTAATTATTAGACAAACAGTATGGAATATTTAAAAATACATCAACGAACAACCACTCACACATCAACTTCATAAAAATTAAAGACTACACACAGAATATCTAAAACTATTAATCTATGACTATTATATACATAATGTACACAAATTGAACTAATTTCATTTAATTTGAGAGAGTTGGGTTTTTTATTTAATAATTTACTACAAGTCACTGTGGAGCTGAAGATTTTCTTATTTTCAGGATAATGAATATGCTATATTAACAGGTGCAATACAAACAAAAACCTACAATTGCTACAAAATATTGTTTTTCGGGTTCATACAACACTATATTGATTGTGACATGTCATTGTTGTCATGGACAATATTACTGTAATATTTAATCGAGTTTATTCATTAATAATTATTTATTTTCAAGTATTTAATGAATGTTTATTATTGTGAAAGGAAAATATTAATATTAAAATATTATTATATTCATATTTATAACAAACAGCTGACTATTAGAAGTATCTAGAAATCCCTTTAAGTTATTATAATAAGAGTAAATTATGAATTTTGGTAATTGTGTTAAATTATTAATTACGACATATAAAATATTTAAAATCTGTTACATATGTAAGAGATGTTATTAAAATAACTTATATATAAAAATGAATGTTTATCTATATGTCCTTTATAGACTCCAAAACAGTTGGACCGATTTTAATGAAGTTTTCGGATAATTTTTAGACTGAGCCAGCGGACGTTGCTATAAAGTTTAGTGGCAATCTGAGCATTTTTTTATTAACTGTAGTACATATATTTTTGAATTGAGCCTTGAGAAGTAGGCTGGACATACTAGTTAATTAAAAAGTCGGATGTTTTATTTAAGATTCCTTTTTTTAATTACTACTATTCATTAAGTTTATATGTAATCGTAAAAATCGATAACTTTGAACAGCGCGACTTCATTATTTTTATAAAGCTAACCCATCTAGGAATCGAACTAAGAATATCTATCTTGTTTTTGATCTATAATCCGTTTTTTCTATGTAAGGTTTTACGCGTGCGCAAATCATTTAGTTATGTTAACGTTTAATTATTATTTAATTAATAATAATTATTAAAGAAAATTAAAGCAACTATTTTACTATTTGCCATTTGCGATGATAATTAAATCTGATTTGACACTAGCAGTTTACTTCATTGATAAAACTCACTTTATATTTACGGCAACGCCAAATCAGTTCATAAAACATGACGTTAAATTAAAGACACAACAAATAAATAGGCCAATTACTTATTACCTACAATTAGATTCCATAAAATGTACCCATTCCCTTGTCGTAGACAATTAGACTTAGATAAAGTGGTAGAGTTATTATACTTAAGAGTAGGAAAGCCTGAAATGTGACATAATACATTAAGAAAGAGCAAATGAGGGTGATCTATCTGTCTCTCTTTTTTATAGATGATTAGACAAAGATGAAGTTAGTATACGAGTGTCATCCTTCTCATTATTTATTATATCATTATCACTTACTGACCTCCCTATGGTTCCTCTACTCTAACTATAATAACTCTATGGATAAAGTCCCATTCCGTGTTAAAATTGACTAAATTCTATATTTCAAATACTAATTATAAATATAAAAATGCCATAATATATTTAATTGATAATTTTAGTATAATATGAGATCTAATAAATAAGATATAACACGTCCAATTAAAAATATTAATATTGTTATAACAAATTAATTACGGTAATGATTAATGCTATTATTCTATAAGATTTCAATATATTGTATAAGTAAAATGTGTATCGGTTATTTATATTTAAAGGAATTTACAAAATTTTATTTATTGTATTTCCAACAGTTTAACAGCTATTTAAAATTTGTTTCATTATTTGCGAGTATGGAATACAGTACTAATATATTGTATAAATTATTATTAATATATGTGTATATTTAATTCTTAAGCAATTAAAATGTATTATTTCTTTGAGGACTATTTACACCACCTCCAAAAAAGTGTACGAAAAATTGGGCAGTTTTAATTTTTGCGTCATTTTTATTTGAAAATTATTTTCTAATTATTTTTTTATAAATGTACTAATTGTGAACTGCGTTAATCCAAAAAATATGCATTTATTATTGCATTATATTGATTTGATTGGGTTCTATTAAATAACAAAATTAGTCCTTAAAGTAATATTACATCAATTATTATACACGAAGCATTATTAAAATGTACAGCTACATTTGGCCTACAATAACAAATGTATCTAAATTTACTATTGACTATATTTTATTATTCTTATAGAGATATGCTTTCGACTGCAAGCTCTTTTTTCTAGATTACTGAATATAATTGTATTAATTTAATAAACCTATAAAGTTAGTATTTATAGTATATGAAGGAAATTAAATTAACAAAATAAATAAATAAACAAGTAGTATAGATAAGGCTTTCTTTTTAGTCGCCGAGTACATGTTTTCAAATGACATTGCTAATAAATATTATTGAAAAATATAAAAAACCAGTACTTACAACTTATCGAGTGTAATATATTAAAATAATTATTATTTCCAGTTCATTAATGTGAAAGTTAATTTAAGTATACCTCGAAATTCGTTGTTCTGAATAACAATATTAACGTAATTGTCATAACAAAATACATTAATAGCGGACGAAATACAAAAGTTATTTTACCAGAGTATAATAACTCTCCTCTGAGAGTTATTATACTCTAAGCTTTAGAGCTTAGAATATAATAACTGCTGTGATAGCGCAGCGGTGAGACTGTTGGACTTTAGAGACGATCATGGGTTCAAACCCGGGCAGGCACCAATGAGTTTTCTAATTAAAACTTATGTGTCTAATTGATATTTGCAATTTATCACATTCTTTTCGGTGAAGGAAAATATCTTGAGTATCTTTTTCTTTTACTTTTTTAAAATACTAACTCTATGTTTTATACTAGAGTAGAAAAACATTACAATAACGAGAAATAAAGAGATAGCAAATGAGGGTGTATCTATTTGTCTCTCTTTTTCATGTGGAATTAGACAACGATGAAGTATAAGAGTTTCAACTTGCCTCGCATTATTTATTATGACACTCTCACTTAAAGGCCTGCCTATGGCTCGCCATTCTAGTATAATAGCGCAGTGAGATGAAAGGATTCGTTCAATGACACGTAATTCTGTCTGTCATATCTAACAAAATAAACAAAATAGCTAGATAAAAAAAAAACGTAAAATGAGCATCTAAAAAATTTTTTATTGAGTTTATTTAAAAAGTGAAAGCGTCGGCCCCTTACAATCCCACTGCTGGGCATAAGGCCTGTCTCCGTTTCTGGAGAAGGGTCGGAGCTAAGACCTACCACGCTGCTTCAATGCGAATTTGTAGGTTACACATATCCCCGGAGAATTCTCTCTCACTATGTTTTCCTTCACCGAAAAGCATGTGATAAATTGCAATTATCAATTAGAAACATAAGTTTTAATACAAAAAACTCATTGGTGTCTGCCAAGGGGTTTGAACCCGTGACCACCTCCAAAGAGCTTAACGGTCTTACCGCTGGGCTATCACAGCTAGAGTTTATTTATTAAATGAGAAATTAATTTTAAGTCCATTGTACAACCCTATAAGGACCCCATGTGGTTTATGACGAGATTAAGCCGCTAAGAATTAGGAAAAAAACAGAAAGTTTGTCATATCAACACTATTTAACGGATTTGAATACTAAAATGAACTGTTAGAATTTTTTTGAAGTTTTACTTAATAACTAAACTTGCACATGAAATTCAAATAAATACAGTGGAATCATGCTTTGCTTTGGCAGAGGAAGTAAGTTATATCTGAATAAACCGGTTTTATTAACAAAAGAATTAACAAGCCACATAAATATGTAACGAACTTTACAATTTATATTTTAAAATAATTTTAGAATTATTTCGTGGAACTTTATTAAGAGTTACTATTTCCAGTGTCATTTCCGTTGATTGAAAATTACAAAATCTAAATCAAGACCATTTCACTACAAACCAAATACCTATAACTCTAAATTTGGTTGTCTTCTTGAGCAACAGCGGCGGTCCTCTCAGCAGCGCGGTATAGTGGGTTTTTGTCCTTGATTGGTAAGGGATGAGCTTCAGTGTTGAACACCCACTCTTCCAACGGCAGGAGAGAATCATCAGAGAAGAGCAGGTATAAGTACTGAAAGAGATATTATTTCAGACGAAGATATAATTTCAGAATTATATTTCTAGCCATTTAGTTCTTGTGCATAAGAATATATATAATTATAAAAAGATTGGTGAAATATATAATAGACGAAATAGGAAACGACATAAGCTTGCTCTTGCTTTGCGCCTTGCAAAAGTATATAGTACATAAGTCGCTTGTGGGATTTGGGTATAAGATTCTATAATAAAATTCCGCAATCGATTTTAACTTCTCTTGTCTTGTGCATGCAGGAAACGTAAAAGGCATGCGCTATAAACCACCAGCTTCACACTACACTATTAGCACTGCACACATACACTACCACAATCTCAAAAATAGTTTCACTCCGTTACCGGCGACAGCTGCGACAGAAGCAGCGGTAAGACCGTGCGACCCTTTCTAGAGGAACACGAGTTCAAACCGGGCAGGCACCAATGAGTTTTTCTATTAAAACTCATATGACTAATTGATAAATGCAATTTATCACACGCTTTTCGGTGAAGGAAAACATCGTGAGGAAACCTGCATATTTTTAGAGAATTCTGGAGATATGTGTAACCTACCAATCCGCATTGGAGCAGCGTGGTAGGTCTTAGCTCCAACCCTTCGCTCCAGAAACGGAGAGAGGAGGCCTATTCCCAGCAGTGGGATTGTAACAGGCTACTTTTACTTTACCGGCGACAGACTCGACGACAAATTAGCAATTTTGCGATTACTTTAAACAATCTTACTTTGAGTGTCTCAGCCAGGAAGTAACTTTGCTGCACGTCGTCCCCTTGCGGCGGGGAGTGGTACACGTTCACTAGCCCCGTGTACCCGCCCTCCACTCGGCAGTTCTTCTCTAACGCCTGCGTATTAACGTAGTAAATATTAAAAAAGTAAACTATTAACTGATACTTAATGAGTGTCTTATGCCGTGTGAGAAATGAGGGTGGTCTCTTCTCCTCATCCGGATACGACAAGACGGGTCGACTTACCTTAATCGTCTTTTACGACACTTCAGTAAGAAATGAGGCTGGTCTACTCTACTCAGACACGGCGAGTCGACTTACCTTAGTGCCCTGTTACGATACCTTGTTAAGAAATGAGGGTGGTCTATTCTACTCAGCCGGATACCACACTGTAGAGCACAAATGCTTTACTAGTGTCGGGGAAAGTCAATTACGTCATTTAAGGATATAAGCATTATAACCTGGACAGCTTCCCAGCCCCAGTCACGGTACTTCTGGTCTTTAGTCAGACGCCACATGATGAAGTAACTCTCGAAGGTCTCGGGCCGCAATAGGTAGTTTTTCTCGTTGCTCTTCATACCTCGCGCCTCCGCTGCACCCGAAAATCTGTAATTAATAATAAATATATGGGACACTCACAGACACGTCCGTCCATTCCCAAAGTATGTAATTTAATACCTGTGTGTGTGGCGGACAAATGGTAAATATGCTACATATTAAATTTTAAATGCATACTTTAAATACAAATACACATCCAGACTCGAAGAACCAACCAAATTGTTTATAGAAAATATTGGCCCTCGGCGGGAATTGAACCCGCGACCCGGGGAGCTGAAGGCATGATCACTACCCACTGCGCCAACGGACCAATTATGCATACGATAATGAAAATTTTTGAATATGATAATGAATAAAATGTGAATATGAATGAATAGTTTTAAAATTACGAGATAATATTTAATAAACATAAATAAGGAAATATGACTGAACATGTTAGAGTGTTTATCTTTTAGACAGTAATAATTTTATTCAAATTACGTTTCCTTGATAATCATAATATTTATTTGCTGAAATGTGGATTTATAGTTTCTTGACGTTCAATAGTACTGCCTACATAATAGAGTGAATTAAAAAAATATTACAAGCAATATAACAGAACTAACTACTTTGCTATAATCCGCACGGGTTAAGTCCCGAAACCGCCCCGAAACCGAAGCATCATCAGGAGGATAGGCTCCACGACAAAAATCGTAATGACGATTTTTACGAAACGGGCGAAACGATCGTCGAGATTGTGGTGGTGGGTGTGTGTGCTGCTTTTGTGTTCGTTGTTGCTGGTGAATTGCGCCTTGGGGTGCATGTGGTGGCTGGTCCTGCATGTATAAGGTGCGTAGATTTTGCCTGCTTCATACACATTGGCTTTGCATGCATTCACTTAACCCGTGCGGATTATAGCAAAGTAGTTAGTTCTGTTATATTGCTTGTAATATGGAATTCCGCAAAGTAACGCCTGCTTCTAAAAATCATTTTAAAAAAAAATTATATATAATTACATAAATTAAACGGCAACAAATTTACAACGCTTACAATAACGACACCAGATTTTAGGCTTACGAGCTAATAACATTATTTACATAAACACACTTAATGACACACGTACTGTGCGATGAAGGAAAACATCTTATGAAACAAGAGTATCCCTATAGAATTCCTAGGTTATGTAACAATAGAGAGAGGTGATTAAGCTATACCCCTATACATCCTATACCCCTCTCCAAATAAATGCCTACACACAGCTGTGTTAAAAACTAATTTATTTAGCAAATCCTATTAATGTACTATTGATAGACAAAAGTAGAGTTAGGTTCCAATAAACGCCAATAAATAGCGCCAATTAGTAAACGCGCTACATTGCTACTAACACGTGTTAGTCACATTTGTAACGCACTACAGTAGCGTTGCGCTATTGCATCGCGACTGTACCGATGCGAACGTGCGGTCATTTGAGAACGTGAGTGGAGAATATCAATGCAAAAAAGACAGTGCGAAAGTGATGTTGCAATCACATGCGCAAAATAAGTCGTTCGATACTAAAACATTTATTATTGAAATTCAAAACGTTACTGATTCGTATACGATATACGTCGCTACATTATCCTTTCCGCCATCGCTGTGCACAAATCGTCGCGCAACATTTTTCACATTTATTTTTAAATCATTTTTTTAAACTATTTAATAATTATACCTATGATCAGCATAACATTTTCTTCGTTATAAAATTTATCATCGAATCTTCTTTCTCCTACCCTTATCCCACTCTAAGTGGGGTCGGTACAACATGTTTTTCTCTTCCATTCTCTTCTATCATTCGCCAACTCTGGCGCTACTCCTTTTATATGCATGTCATACTTCATACAGTCCAACCATTCTTTTTAGGCCTTCCTCTAGTCACATATCCATCCACATTCATACTAAACACTCGTTTGATCACATGATTTTCATCCCTCCTCATTACATGTCCATACCATCCCAATCTTGCACCTCAAAATTTATCATCGAATGTAACCAAATATTTTATAATATGTTAATAATGTAAGTTTCATTTATCTTTGGTGCTTGCTCTTAAAATAAGCCAATAAAAATAGTATTGTTAATCCATATAGCTGCATTGATATGTCTTAAAAAAATATTGTGTTTCTTTATGTGAATTTGATACGAGATTTTGTGGATCATATCTCATCATCATTCTCCTGCCCTTGTCCCACTCTAAGTGGGGTCGGCACAACATGTTACAAACATGTTGTCACATGATTTGGCTCCGTATTTTACGACCGGCCGCCTGCCTGACGTCAACTTACCTTAGTCGCCTTTTACGACACCTCGGTAAGAAATGACAGTGGTCTATTCTTTGCAGCCGGATACCACACGGCACATACCTTAGTCGCCTCTTACGACACCTCGGTAAGAACGGAGGGTGGTCTATTCTATTCTGCCGGATACCACACGGCGTGTGTGGAACATATTTCAATTGTGGAAAAATCAAAATGTTTTCGTAACCAATAATAATCGTCATTATTATAAAATGATTTATTGTATTCAACGGGGAATTTTATAACGAAGAAAATGATATACAAATCATACGTATATTTATTATATAGTAAATAACATAATCTTAAAACGGTTATCGCGACTGAATCGTGGTTATATAAGCGAGAGCACACTTCGGACTGTATCGATGCGGATGCGCGACAGTATAGCTACAAAAATTTGCCGTGTGCTTTAAGGGAAGTGAGATGCAGTTTGTGGTTTTAAAAGTTTATCTTCGATATTTAAGTGCTTATTAACAATTTTAAAGTTTTATTTACTAGCCAACTTTCCGCCGTGTGGTATCCGGCTGAGTAGAATAGACCACCTTAATTTCTTACCGAGGTATTGTAAAAGGCGACTAAAGTAAGTTGACCCACCGTGTGGTATCCGGCTGAGTGGAATAGATAAACCCTCTTTCTTACCGAGGGGTCGTAAAATACGACTAAAGTAAGTTGACGTCAGGCAGGCGGCCGGTCGTAAAATACGTAGCTAAATCATGTGGCAACATGTTACTAGCATGTTGTGCCGACCCCAATTAGAGTGGGATAAGGGCAGGAGGATGATTACACGAGCTAACTTTATAAATCCAAGATTCTCTCAACTATGAAGCAAATAATTTAATGTATTTAATATAAGCTAAGGTCACATATACATAAAAGTAAAGTAGCGGCCTGTTACAATCCCACTGCTGGGAAAAGGCCTTCTCTCTCCGTTTCTGGAGAGAAGGGTTGAAGCTAAGACCTATCACGCTGCTCCAATGCGGATTGGTAGGTTACACATATCAACAGAATGCTCTAGAGATATGCAGGTTTCCTCACGATGTTTTCCTTCACCGAAACGCGTGTGATAAATTGCAATGATCAATTAGACACATGATTTTTAATAGAAAAACTCATTGGTGCCTGCCCGGATTTGAAGTCGCGTTCCCCTCGAAAGAGTCGCACGGTCTCACCGCTGGGCTATCACAGCTCCACATATACATATATAAGTTTAATAATAATTGTTACATCACTATTCGATTTAATTTTATGTTTCATTCATATGTTAACAATTTTTTACGTCAAACTTTTCAAATAATAAACACAAGGTTAATGTTATAAATAGAGGTTCAAGCAAACTGTACCTAAAAGCTTCTGGACTAAGTTTGGTGTCGGAGCGGTCGTACGCTTCATGGCAGGTGTGGGTGAGCTTTTTCGCGACGTCCATATACTTATCAGCTAGCGAGTTCTGGAGTGTTGTGGACGCTAGGGCGAACATTCCACCTGGAATATATAATACATTTGTTAGAAATATAAATGTTAACTCCTTTCGGCGACGATTCTGTATACCCTCATTCCGTCCGTTTTCAATGTAACTGCCTTAAAGGCTATAAACTTAGTTTAAATAAGTAAAAGACATTAAACTTAGTATACTAGATACATAGTAATAGGCTTGCCAAACTTATGCAGTATTAAATATATTTGGTCTGGTTTGTTTGTCCAACATCTCATTACACAAAAAATAATCACATATCATACTGTTCGATATTAAATGTACATAATAATTATTATAAAAAAGTAAATATAAATATTTACAAAACAGAATTAAATTAAATGGTAAATTGGATTCTAAAGATGTGCTGAATAGCGACGTTATTGACGCTATAATGGCCTAGCGGTTGAAACAGGCAGGCATCGCTGAGTGTTTTATTAAATACTTTTATACGCAATCTTTGTCGTACTTTTATACGTAATTTATCTATTTATCATCTATAATCACGTATCTCATAAACATTTAAAGATGTAGAAGTTGTTAGCTTCATTGCCTTCGTTCTAAAGACAGATACCGTTGTTTAGTCGTAGGCTACGAACACGTTTTTATTTTAATCTTAACGGTCATTAATGCTAATAAACTAAACTGGCTTAAATAGAGTCATGCGGATCTTACCTGCGAAGCACGACAGATGGTCCATCTTTTCCTCATACACCCGTCCGTACTTGATCTCAGCGAGATACGAGAGCCCTGAAGGAGACGTGCGCAGCATCTTTTCAAGAGCCGGCTGCATGGCTTCGTCGAACATGACTCGAGCTTGCTCATCCTCCAAATTACTTACTAACCACGCTTTTAATAGATATTCGTAGAAAGAATCACCCAACGCGCCCAGTGAGGTATGCCCTGGAAGAAAAATTCATTCAAATTCAAAATCTAAACTTGTAAACAACTGAATCGTTAACTCTTCTGCTGGTTAAATAAGTACGAGTATATTAGGGAATTTAAAAAAGTTGCGCCTTTTATAGAAAAGATGAGTAACATGGTGCGGACTTCATTTTTGCTCATACTTATGAGCAGAAATGAAAATTGAGGAATTAAAATAATTTAAGGAAAAGTGTTTTAAATGTGTTTGTGGATTGATATATGACTTGAGGTACGAAGAAAATAAGATGGATGAATTTAATGATATGTATATAAAAGAAGTAGCGCCAGAGTTTACGAAAGCTAGAAGAGAATGGTAGAGAAAAACATGTTGTGCCGACCCCTTTAGTGGGAAAAGGTAGGAGAATGAATACTGATGAATGTTTAATACTGTAAGATCTTAAAATAGACAACCAATATCATCATATAATTAGTTATTTAGGTAATAATATTTCAAATAACATACTTTGCCCCCATAGTCCGGTACGTGGGTTGATGTAATTCGGATAGAGTCCGTCCGGCTTTTGTATATTGTGAAGCACATCTCGAATGCGATCCACTTTCTGTCTGTAAACTGCACAATTCATAAGATTTAAATATATAATTATGTTAGAACGGAAAACTATGATTCCATTGATAACTAAAACAAATTATTAATATTTTTTAATTATCAACTTTATTTATTTTATTCTATTACTTTATTTATAATCATTTTATTATAAAAGAGTTTAAATACAAAGATGGCTAACTTTTGCAGATAAGACAAGAATTTAATAGTCCGAAATCAAATAAAAAACCTTTATTGGACGACAATCCCTTTAAACCCTTATTCAGATGCTTTGTTGGTAATGTCCGCTAATGCGTTGTTCGCCATGGCTTGCGGAGTCGCCGGATGCAAGCTTTATTATACTAGTTTAGGAAAACCAGCCTTAAACGTGCCTTATTACAATAAAAAGATAGCAAATTAGGCTATATCTGTCTCTTTTTTTTATATGTGATTAGACAAAGATCAGTATACGAGTGCATCTTTCTTCTCATTATTTGTTGCGACACTCTCACTTAAATTAATTATTGCCTATGGCTCTAGTATAATAACTCTATGTGCAATATCACGTCCACCCTTCAAGTGTCCAATTTTCAGAGATTCATAGAATATATAGGTCTTCTGCAAGTCAGAAAAAGGAAACAAGGTGGGACTTTTCTATTAAAAATTAAAATTATATAGGAATAGTAGTTAATATTAATTATGGAAGAGGGCAGTTACAAATTCTCAACATTAGAATTATACAGTAAGTGTATATTAGTAGTGTAGTATTAATTAGTACGTGAATATTTGTAGACTCACTTTCTTTTCCCGTCACATCGCTCAAGTAGGTGAACTCCATGTGCAGTGTGCCCACTTCTGATAGTATACTGTTCGCACCTGCCCAATGATACTGACGATTTACCTGCCAAATCCAAAAATATTGAACTGATAACTTTTCAACCTCATTTGTTCTAGTACTCTATTGCATAATTGAATAATATTGTCGCTTTAGCATCAAATAACATTTGATTTAAGTATGAATTCTATAAAAAATTAGGTTGAAATATTAAACTTTTTTAGCTCTTAATACTACATCATGGCCGAATATGTAGATATCTATGAGAACTTTAATATGTCCTAAGGTACATCTACTTCGTACGTACTATAAGTAACCTGCACAAATTGAATACAAATATGCAAAAAGATTATATAAGGTAACATGAATATACGTTATTATTATGAAGTAAGAAGTCGCGTTAAAAAACAAAGAAAAACAAAAATAAACATTACAAAAAAGTTATTGACATTTTTAGATTCAAAACCTTTTAAGTTAGAGTAAATAGAACTCCTAAGTTAATTTACACGCTTCTAAGTTTATTATATTTTCAAGGACATAGTATTATTTATATTATTATTCAAGACTTATTTGTAAGTACCTAACTTTTAAAACTGGTAAGGTGAGAAAAGGAAAATTTGGTATATTGCTGTATTCCGTTTGTAGCATCAGATAGAATCCCAGACAGTTCTTCCAAAAAGAGCATTTAATTTCGTTTCAATCCCAGAGTTTTCCTCTCAAATATAATTTTGAGTACTCAAATAATACTCTATATTTTCTTGCAAAATAAGATTTCTTCAAATCGTAAACAACAGTCACTGGACTTTAGTATTATGTCCACATTTTTCAATATTTTGTTTGTTCGCCATGGGCTTCAATACTGGCACAACTCAAAAAACACGTGTTTTGGACTAAGAATAGGTGTAAATTTTATAATATATATTCTTTTCAGTAGCAATACCGGCAGAACTATATGTATAGGAGGCTAAAGCATTTTTTTATGCATTTTTCTTAGTAATGAAAACTTTCAACTCATTTATCTGAAAACATGACTTGAATTGTGCTAAGTACTATTATTGCAGTTGATGAGCGATATAGACATATTTTGAAGACAAATTATGTTATTCAAGACGTTTGCATTACAAAAATCAGCGTCTAAGTTCTAGACTAGTTTTTTCTCAGAAACGAAGTCAACACAGATATATTCACGGGCCAAAGTTAGAAATCTATATATATCTCTTTACAGCTTGACAATAGATAGTACATGAGTATGATTTATCTTAGATAAAATCACGTTAGCGTAAAATAGTTTCATGAGAATTACCCAAATCCCTCTACGAATTTTACATAGCATTGCATAATGCTAATTTTTTCCTGTAAATTGTATTTAATTTGATGAATCAAAGGGTCATCGCTAAATTGCGCTAATAACTCTGTACATTATAAAAATGTTGATAGAAGATAGATATGTAAATTACAAAAAAATATACATAACATTGATATTAAAAATCTACTAAACTATATACAAGAATCGTCGCACTAGCTTTTGGTCAAAATCCTACAAAAGCCGTTTAGTAGATTTCGAGAAAATCGATCACATATAGCTTTTGGGCTTATGCTTTTTAATACTCGTACGTGTAGATATCAATTAAAGAGCGAAGATAAGGGTTTACGTGTGTATCGTTCTTGTTTACTAATTGACTCTCTAATTGTTACAAGTCATAATAGGCCCCAGGTAATTGAAGAGATCATTACACAACGTTTAATGATCTCTTCAATTTCAACGATTCCGAGAATTCTTCAACAATTCATTGAATTTAAAGCATTTCAAATTTGCGATAATGACACTCAAGACCCTGTTAACTCGAATTTAGATTCAATTTTTTTTTGAGACAATTTTAACATGACTATAAATTTATGAGCATCTATAAAATATTTTAAATGCTCAGCGTTATCGTAGTAATATGAATACTTATAGTATTTTTTACTATTTCTTTTAAAGCAAAATTATATGAGAAAATAAACACTACATTGTTGATATTGATAAAAATTACTTTCATAATAGCTGACATAGCAACAAGCTAATTCTTTCAAGTTTTCTAATTTTTGTATTTAAACCTTTTATTTGTCTGTAATTTTGCACGAGCAAGCTGAATTATACGATAAAATTTTGGAAAAAACTATTTTTAATCATTCTCAAATACAAACGCTTCGTTAGTCATACATAAACGTTTTTATGAATAGGAATTACATAAACAGACATCCTAAAGTTTTTATATAGCATCAAAGATTACAGATGCATATTTGCATCTAAATTACCTAGATTTGCAAGCATAGATATGCAATAGGACTTCCGTTTTGAATTGCATCGTTAAGATTTCCAAGCACATTCGGCAATTCCAAGCAATTTCGGAATCATTTTAATTTTAATTACAATTTTCCACAATCACACAAAAAAATATAATGGACATCTGTTTTATTGTGTAATTGATATGTACAGTAAGTTATACCACTAAGATTATTACTAGCAACTGTTACAACCCTACAACTCTAAGTAGTATATGTTTCGATTCCACTACAGTTGAATGGCGCGTTTTCGTAATGGCTATTCTTTTTTGTAGTTACCTAAGGTGATCTTTCAATTGCATCAGGTATCGAGCTTTGTAGTAAATATTGTTTGGTAATAAATTGTTGGATTCTAGCGAGTCTCTCATTTGCTGCAAGAGCATTAGTTCTTTATCAAAATAATTTTGATATCAATATATTTCCAATCGTTTGCCCATTCGATGAATTAATTTTGTATCCAATGTTTTATCAATCCGAAAAAAGGTCTGCAGTACGGGCTAATGACTAAGTCGCAGAGCGAATGATAACGAGCTTTAGGGTTGTCAAATCAAAAAATATGCATATAAAAAATTATTCAAGTAAAATTGTAAACAAGTATTTTTGAATCGTTAACTCTACTGCTGGTTGGGAAGCTGTTCCTATCGAGCCAGCAAGCATATCGCGCCATCGGAAGAGGAAATTCCTATGTATATTACATAGGATATGCAACTTTATTCTTCGGATGGGGCGAATTATAACTGATAGTGCGTCGTCTGTAAGAAATGAAGCCAATCTGAAAGTTACACATTATAGAGTATTTTTTTTTTTTTTTTCGAATTGACTGTATGCTGTTAGCCCTAATGGCTTTTACAGCGTCACCGGGCGGGACGGGCGAGCGCAGAAGCATCGCCGAGGTTGCGAAATGCAGGGAGTAGAGCGCAGAAGCTCTACTAGCGTCGGAGAACGTCGTCCTAAGGGTGCCTCCTGTGAGGCCGGACCACGGCTTAGGGCGACATGTAGTGGAGGACTGATGGTGTGACTTAGATTAGTCATTGCGGCGTCGGAAGGGTGGCGAAAAGCCACGACCGACCGACGTCAGAAAACTGGGACCTCGTCTTCGCCGGCGAAGACGCTGTGTGTGTGTATTACGTGTATCTGTGTTGGCGATCGTTATTTGATCGTCGGGGTCATACAAGACGCTTTTTGGACGCCTATATTTTCGATGGTCGGAACTAACTGGGATGTAGGTAGAAGCAACTGAAATAAGGGGGTTCGAGTGTACTTCAGATTTCTCGAAGTAAGATTTGGAAAAACGTTTAAAGAGGTGAGTAATAATAGGGATATCGAGGTCTCTATGGAGGTCAACGTTCCGCATGAACCACGGACACCCTGTGGCTGTCCGCATAAATCGGTTCTGAAGTCTCTGGAGCCTTAGCAATCTGACCTTTGAAACGTGCGCGAACGCAACGCTCGCATAGGACATTATTGGTCTTATGCAAGTTTTGTAGAGTGTCACTTTGTTGCGGAGCGACATCTTACTTTTCTTGCATAACATCGGATAAAGTCGTCCCATGACATACGCAGCCTTATTGCAGACTATGTGTATGTGCTCGTGGAAGGTCATGGAAGGTTGAAAGGTGACACCTAGGTACTTGACTTTCTGTTGCCAGTGAATCGGTGTATTGTAAAGGGATATTTCCGTAGGTGTGTCTATGTGAGATCGAAAGCGATTACCGATAAAGTGCATGGCTGCACTTTTATCCGGGTTTATTTCGATTCTCCATTGGCGGAACCAGCGTCCGAGGCTGTCTACCGCTTTCTGGAGACGTCTAGTTATTACTTGAGGTCGGCGGGATGTGGTAAATACAGCGGTGTCATCCGCGAAAAGGGCAAGATGTGTACGCTCTTTGATAGGCGCCCGTGGAATGTCACTCGTGTAGAGCGAGTACAATAACGGTGCCAGCACAGATCCTTGAGGGACACCAGCACGAATTGTGCGGCGAGACGATAAAGTACCGTCTATGCGATAGCGAAAGGTGCGATTAGTCAGGTACTCTCGTAAGATGAGTACAAGTCTATCTGGTATATTTAGTTGGAGCAGCTTGTAAATTAAGCCTGCGTGCCAGACCTTATCGAAGGCTTTGGCGACGTCGAAGAATATGACACCTGTAAACTGCTTGGTTTGTAAACCTTGCAGAATGTGCTCCGTGAGGCGGTGCACTTGTTGAACACAGGTGTGTTTTGGACGAAATCCGAACTGTTCGTTCGGAATAAGATTTTGACTATCAACTACTGATTTTAATCGGGCGAGGATGATTCGTTCGTATATTTTCCCTAAGCTGTTTAGTAGGCTAATGGGACGATAGCTAGTCGGGACGTTTCTGGGCTTTCCCGGTTTAGGGATACCTATCACTGTAGCTTCTTTCCACTCATCAGGAAAGGAGCATCCGACAAGGAGGGCATTGAAAATCAGTACCAGTAAGTGGATGATTTGGTTAGGAAGGCACTTTAGTGCTCTGTTGGAGATGGAATCAGGTCCTGGGGCTTTTTTGGAGTGTAGGTTTTTAATAATGGTGCGGACTTCTTCTCCGGTAGTGGGAAGCAACGGCTCGCTTTCGGGAGTCGTCACAGATAGATCATCTACTACCTTTACCACCCTGGAGTGGAATTCGGTGAGTTCGGGTCTACTGGGGTTGGGGGAACATTGTTCTTCCAAGCTGTCCGCCAAGCATTCGGCCTTTTCAGCGTCGTCAAACGCAGGTGGGAGATTCGGACGAAGTAGAGGTGGGGTGGCTGCGTACCCATCCGCTTTTAGAGATTTCGCCAGGCGCCAGTAAGCCTGGTGTCCCGGCTTAATCTCCGAGAGCTTTCTATCCCAGGAAGTATTGTGAAATGAAGCTAGTTTTTGTTTCACTTCTTTCTGCAATCTATTAAGCGTATTACGATTCTCTCGAGTCGGATATCTATCGCGTGCCCTAGTAGCAGCACGTTTTTTAGTTATTAATTCTCGCAGATCATCTGGTAGTTCTCGACAACGGAAGTTGTCGGGAATTTCCCTAGAGCAATCCTTGAGAGTATTACATAAGTGGGCTGTGAGATTAGCGGTCGCTGCTTTGGCAGTTTCCACTGAATCTATACTGTCAGGAATTTGTTTGAGGTGCTCTGAATCAACAAAGTGGAGACGCTCACTAAGTTTTTTCCAATCGATTATAGTTTTACTTTGAACCGACGCGGTTAGAGGGGGTCCTAGCTGTAGTAAGACCGGGCGGTGGTCGGAATCTAGGTCGTGAACAACTTGTATGCTATGAAGCTGCAGGGTAATGTTTTTTATTAGTGCCATGTCAATTGTACTGGCAGTCTGAATGGGGTGGGTGGGGCGAGAGTACCGTGTGGGCTCATCTGGAGCTAGAATCTCAAAGTTAAGGAACGGGGAATTGTTCAATCTATGTAATAGATTGCCATTGGCATTTGGAGACGATCGGTTCCATTGACTATGTTTTGAATTGAAATCACCGCCTAGTAAGACGGCATCTCTAAGTCCTAAAAGCGTCCTAATGTCGCTCTCCAGGAGAGATTTAGATGGACTGAGGTAGATTGACGCAATTATAATCGGCTGGTGGCCGGTCATACCTAACTGACATACTGAGGCCTCGATGTTAGTAAGTCGAGGGGGATCTAGAGGGGTGCAGTGAAGAGACTTTCTGTAGTAAATTGCTGTGCCTCCAAGAGGGCTTGTAAGTCGGTCGTTTCTAATTAAGACAAAGTTAGCTATTTTAGGATCGCGATTGCAAGGCTTCAGGAATGTCTCTTGCACTAAAAGGATGTCAATCGGGTGCGCAGCCAAAAATTCGCGTACTTCGTGAATCTGTTCCCAAAGGCCGTCTGCGTTGAACAGACCTATAGAAAGTTGAGTCGGTTTGAGTCTGCCTTTTAATGTACTATCCATATTAAGCGTTAATGTTTTTTACTGCCTCAATTAGGCTAGCATGCTCCAATAGTGCGGAGAGACGGTTTTGAGGATTATTCCTCAGTTTATTAGCCAATATAGATAGCTCATTAACGTCGATAAGCGCAACAATGGAACTAATTAACTTCATATCTTCTGCGAAGTTATTGGTCGCATTGTTTGCCGACCTGGCGACCACCTGTGTGGGATTAGGTTTATTCGCCACTACCTGAGGGGGGTGGGGTGTAGCGACGGGAGTAACAACAGCTGCGGTTTGTTTGTTTTTATGCCACGGATTAGTGGCGGGCAAAGGAGCCGGTATGAACTTATCTGCAACGGGTACTTTATGACCCGCCCGTGTGTTGTTCTTTCGGGCTGCAGATTTACCTACGTGTTTCGTTTTTCGCGGGGCCTTTGGACAACCGCGATAGTTTGCGGGGTGTCCTTTGGTCCTGCAAAGAACGCAACTCGGAGGTTCCTCGGTCGGAACCGTGCGAGAACAATCGGACGTGCCATGATCTCCTAGGCATTTAACACATCGGGGGCGCGCGTGGCAATTACGGGCTGAGTGCCCATAAAGCTGGCAGCGATGGCATTGGCCGATCGCTCCACGGTGACGCGGGACTTCGATACGAAGCCCCGAAAGTCGGCATATAGATGTCACGTTGAAGACTTTTTTGCCTTCTGGTGACAAGTCTAAGACGACGAGGCAAAGCTCATAGGGAGCTTTGGTCCTTGATTGGTACATACGATGTACCTCTCTAACTGGTAGGTCTTGGGACTTAAGGTCCTCTTTGATCGACTCAGTGTCGATCTCAACAGGGAGCCCGCGGATGACGACGCGAAGTTCGCGTTCGTCTTCTAGCGCGTAAGTATGATACTGGACCTTGTCGTCTCTCAGCAGTGCTGTAAGACGGCGGTGGTCATTTGAGGTGGGTGGAGATACCCTTATGCCCACGTTTGTGGAACGTGCGCTCCCAAACGTTATGGACTGGGCATCAAGTTTAGGCAGTAGTCGCTGCCAGGCGTCTTTCTCCCTGATGTACAGAGGTGGGACTTTCTCTCGGCGTTCAGCCATCGGGGAGTCTTGTGACTCTTCGGTGACTTCGCTTTGAGAAGACTGGGGGCGGTCAATGGGCTTGGCCGCGGAGGTAACAGGTCTCTTAGGAGGGACCGTCTTGGGAGCCTTTAGCTTTCGCTTCTGGCTCTTACTAATGACGGTTTCGAAACCGTTGTCGGCGTCTAAAGTTTCGGAAGAAGATTCCGCGACCTGGGGTTGTTCGAGATCCATGTCAGTCGACACAGGACGAACAGTATTGTTGGTTGGAGGGCTATCTCTCGTGACGGGTGCCATTCGAAGGTATCCCTTCAGAACATCTCTATGGGCGGTGTGAGGTGGAGGTGTGTACCTATGGTGTGCCCCTAATGAGTCCTTGCCCCTTCGGGAGACAGAGGTGTGTACCTACTTTACAGACTAGTGTACTCACGGACCGGATCAACAGGCACTGTACACAAAAGCACTGCACCAAACTAATCGAGCGACGATGATAACACTAGCCGCGTTGCACTGCAAGCAACACGCTATGAAAAACACGACACAACAAGGGCGGCACTTTAGCGCGAAACTTTACAAAAGGATTATTTATAAAATTAAAGATCGGATCGGAAACGATCGTAACAAACAGAGCGCAACCACTGGTTGGGTGGTCAAATCGAAAATCGCTTGTCGAGACATCCGTACGCGACGGAGGTCGATAGCGAAGTGATCGATTATAGAGTACAGAAAGAATTAGAACTTAAAGTCATGATTCATTCGAAAAAAAATTATACCTTCTTTTTATAGTTTTATGGCGATACTGGCGATTTATTTTTGTCTCAAAATAAACACCGTTAAATAGCTTTGTCACACAAACATAATGAATGCGTGACAAAATCGAGCGGAGGCGTAAAAGATCCATAAAGAAGGCATGAAAATAATTTAATGGTAGTCTTTTATTATCAAATTGAATTTACTGAAGTGAATTCTTTTTTTTATTTTTTATTTTTTATTAATTAAAATCGAAAAAAGACATTTATCATAAAAAGACATCGGAATATTTCGCTTTGGTGTCGTATGTCCCATTTTGTCTTATGTAAATCCAAAAGATAACACAACTTATGTACGAAAATGTTATGATACATTTTTGTTTTGTTATCTGTTTGATACAATCTTAAAAAAGGGTAAAAAGTTATAATTATTTTTTTTCGTGGCAAAACAAGAGTGTTAGATTAGTTAATTTCTAAAATGTCAAGTACGTAAAGTTTATGACATAAACTGAATATAACACAAGATATTTTATTTAACACATTAACTTTTAAAACAAGAACAATCACTTATTTAATGTCAACTTCTTAATTCGTAAACTGAATCATATTTTTATGTACTTAAATTGAAGATAAATATCACGCAAAGAATTAGTTGAACCAATATTTAACGCAGCCAGCATTTTTGTATAATTTGATTTATATATGATTAAAATCGTGTTACAAGATAAATATAAGCTTGAAATTATACGCCCTCAAAGAACATATCATAGATTTAAAAATATACTGAATTTGAATTTGAAGTTTTAAAATAACAGTTAAAAAATTTATTACTTACATAGAAGTGTCGAATTATTTTTGGTCCATTTAAAATTTTGAACGATATTATAGACAAACTTTGAGTCGGTTTGCCATAGTACATCAAAAGGAAATAAAATTCGACATCCCTAACAAGCGGTCTTTCGGTCTCTTTGAAGTGATAACGAACTGGTTAAAGTTTGCAATGGCTGTTGGATTTCGATTCAACAGTGATTTAATTTGAAATATTTAATGTTCGGATGTGGATAAGCATTCAGGGTTTTTTTTTAAAGGAATATATCACATTAAAAATAATTTATAGAATTAGGCGCCAATTTGCGGAGATCTTTAATACAAGACTAACGTTTGAGTTGACATTATTTTTGAACACTACATTCTATTGTTTAATAATGAATTATATTATTTAATGAACGCCTTATGAATAAAATAAAAAATACAAAATATTTCATCGATTTTCACTATTTGAACGTCAATATATCGAATTAATTAACTTTTACATTAAAAAATACTATAAAATTTGAGTAAGACGAAATTATTTCAATCGAATAGAATTATTTAATAACAGAAGTGTTAATCTAATTATCTAAGCTAATATTTAGGACATTTAACGTTTATCTCTAAAAAGTCATCATTTACAATTTATGTCTAGAATGAACAAGTCCAGCGTCATCTGCAGTCTGTAATGTCGTATTTATTCCAATGGAATTTCTATATAACAGATATAACTTTTAAGCTAAGTTATATCGCAAGCTTATTATTAAAGTGACCTAATTCAATTAACGTTGTTTTTTGGCAAATTGCAAAAAACGTGGCGCCTACAAAACTCGTGAGTGACTAAAAGCTTGAAAGAGCAGAAAACACTATTTTTTTTAATTGTTCGTACCGTGACGTTATAGATGGCATTGAAATAAGGATTACAATGTATCTAACTCAAGCCTATTTTCGATTTCGGCCACATTAAATAAATAAATATATGGGAAACTTACACAAACTCGTCGTCGTCTATCCCCAAAATAAGGAACTTAATACTTGTGTTTATGGGTGACGGACAACTTATATAATTTTAAATACATACTTAAATACAAATACACACCCACGCTCGAAGAACCAACAAATTGTTTTTAGAAAATATTGCCCCTCGGCGGGAAACGAACCCGTGACTCGCGGAGCTGAAGGTAGGGTCACTACCCATTGCGCCAACGGGCCAGTCAATAATATAATACAGATAGTGATATCAGATATCAATAATATATATACTTTAATAGTAAGCGTGCGATATACTCATATGACTTTCTCAAATATCTTTAACGCGTCAAACATTCACGACCTTTGTAACTCCATGACCAACATAGATTTATTGCAGATGAGTCATTGTCCACAAAGCTTGTACGCGAAAACGTGGCGTTAGCCCATGATTGTCATTCGTGTTCGCCATCTTCAAATCGTTATGATTTACGGAAGTGTCATCAATCTTTAAAACCCAATGTGATCAAACTTAGTCCATTTTTCGCCCTATGATATCAGAGGCCTGCTATTGCTAAAGTTGCGCAGTTCCTGTTTAATTAATGGTTTTATAATATGTTTTATATGCGATGCTAAATATTTCGTTCCTAAAAACCTTGTCGAAGTCTATTCTTATAAAACTAAGAATCAATGATACAATCTGTATGTAGGGCGAAAAAAAATATTTCACAGATCCACTCGCTTTATTTCTTGATCCCAAAGTCAAGACATTTCTGTATTTAAATTAACTTTGATAAGCTCGCTTAAGATATAAGATACCATCGGTAAGGTAATAAATGGCACTTATAAAGTCTATTAGAAGAAAGTAAAGTAAGAAGTAGTATTGTATTTTATTTTATAATCATTATTAGTTTAATTTTGTTTTGTTCGCTCAGTATACAGATACACACGTTTTCTGTCTAAATAGTTGGTAGCCTCACTATGCCTGCGCGTAAGTATTATACAGTAATTAATTAACTAACCTTGTTAGATGGATTTATAAGCGCATAAGGAATGCCTGTAGGTGTGTCAAAGGCGGGCAGCAGCGCGTCCGCTACTTCGGCAGCCTTGTCCCGGAAGACCGTGTCACCTGTCAATGCGTAGCACGATAGCAAGCCTCCAACGAAGCGGATGGTTGTTTCAAATACTGACAGATCGGAGTCCTGGAAGCAGTGTTATATGATATGTAAGCAACCATACATAGTTTTCTAGTTTGGAAATGCCAGGTATACGCAGCTCTCGAAATATTAAAGTATGTATTAGATGATTTTACTTAAAAAAGATAAAATACTTTATTAACAACAAGATAAGAACTCATTGATTAATTAAAGTCACCAAGAAATATTTTAATAGTACATTTACTTAACGTCCCTGTTCAATCGAATCTGAACTGAAATGATGAACATTTTGGTTATAAATTTAGCATAGATTTCTGTTGTGAAAAGACAAGTTGGATTTTAGCATCTAGAATTTTTACGCTCTACCGCCCGTAATTGATCAATAAAAGTTGATACAAAAGAAAGTCTATTTAATAACTATATGAACTGAGGGTGATAATTTTTCTCTCGGCAAACTATTCCTCTGTAGTGTTACGTACATAATCGATATAAAAATACAATAAAAAACACTATTATATAACTGCGTTAAAAATAAAGGCCAGTTTTAACGTTAATACTCAATGCAAGGCGCCATTAATTTTCTCGTTTTTCCTGTTTCTTAAATTCTGCTATTAAAATAGATTCCTAATTGTAAAAACATGTAATTTCCTCAGTTCTGTAATTAATAGTAGTTAGAGGTGTTTTTAATTTTAAAGTTGTGATGTTTTTAGTTCAAAGTGTCCAAAAGGTAGAATATATATAGAAAATAATAATAATAATATTCATCTTGATGTAATGTTATACTCCTGACTGTAAAAGGAAATAAAAATTCAAAAATGTGTTGCTGCCATTACATAAATTTAAAATAACTTTTAAGAAGATGCTTAACAAAATAGGTTTGACTGTCTATATTATATATCTGTCGAAGATTATACAAATAATGCGTGGACTTAATTATAATAAGGCCTTGACTAGCCAGCACCGACGAAACGGAAAAGTTATATAAACCGCTGAGTTTCTTACATTAGGAGGAACCTTTCGATAGAGCCCTAGAGATTAATTTTCCGCATCAGAATTAAAGATTTTAAAGTAAAGTGTATATTTTTTATTTATGTATGTGATAAACAATATAAACCAGTTCTTTTACCATTTTTAATATCAAATTTTACAAATGGATTAGTTGAAATTTAAATTTAAAATATTCTTTATACACGTAAACTCGTAAACAAAAGTTCAAAACAATTCGTTAACTCTAGTGCTGGTTTGGAAAAATGCCTCTACCGAAAAGAGCCAACAAGAAACACGGATACAGATATAGTGCAAATTCTAACATTAAAAGTGACAACACTTGACGTTAGTGTTTAATGTAATAATGGGCTATGTTTAAATGAGTTTGTACCGTAGATGTTTCTACAGGCGATAACTTCTTTATTTTCGTCCAGTACCATACTCATAAGCACGTATTTAAATAACGTTTGTTTTCATATTAAATGTCGTCATATAGGGTGCCATACTATGTTACCTCTCTATATTTTTGTATAATTTAAAAATATTGCTAATTTATAAGTATAATAAAATATTAGATTACTAGGTAAGAGGAATCTACCCAGCAATAGAACAGTTACAAAACTCTGAAATGAAATAATTCTCGTTTTAATAAAATATCAAATTTGAATAATACGTAAACCATTCGGTGTTTGAGACATCGACCAATTATTTCATCTTTAACCTTAACCTTCAACCTTATTATCCACATAGCAATCAGGCCAATTTTTTCACTAAATAAATAAAGCATACAACGAAACAATTATAATTTTATTGCTAAAAAACGTTTGTGAACGTAATTCGTTGCTGCTCATACGAGTATGTAGAAAGCTCAAAATGGTTTGAAATGTTTCACGGTTTAATCTACCCGTCTGTTAATATTGCATTTATTAGTACGGCCCCAACACTAAATGTGGGTTAACTGTGGGTTGTATATTAAAAACACGTGAGACGTGCTCTGATTTGCTGCATATCTAATCAAGGGCGCTGAATTTGGTAGCACAAAATTTAACCATACATATGTTTAAAGACCTAGTTTTTTCTAACAATAGTTTATGCGTGACCCTAGCAAGATGATATTTGAACCATTACATACTTAGGTAGTAATGGTTCATAAATAGTTATTATGTGTTAATACCATGAAAGTTTTATGTTTAGGCACAATTTTAACGAAGAATGAGTCGTGGTTGAACTTTAACAGAAGATAAGAATCTCGAGACTTGAACCATATGTTTTATCATCATTTTTCGTCGGAGGCTGGCATATAATATCTGTGGTATAATAAATCAGTAAAGCAACAGTACGTGTTTTTATATGTTTTTTTGGTATTTCTAAAGGACAACAATATCTTATAGACAACGAAGCTACTTATATATTGAACTAAATTATACTTACGGTGCCGCTTATTATGAATATATTTATGGTATTTAAACATACATAATTTAGCTGAAATTGTAGATTACTACTAATTTATTTATATTTTATTAATAAGCTCTTTAATTAATTTTAATTAAAGAGCTTATTAATACATTATCTCAATCACCTTTGACATTGGTAACTGAAGTGTATGAAATTTAATTATTAATGCATGGAACTTTTGTTAATTACTGTACTAGAAATCTAATGCCTGGTTTTTGATCGCCGTCGACTTGCCAGCGACTTTGATTGCCATCGACTTTTAGCTTTGCGTCCCCATTAAAACGATCGTTGATTGCCTATTTGGTAGTAGATGTGTATGGATGGACCTCTACAAATTTTCGATGATGTTTTTATGTTCTGGTTTGCTTCGATATTTGTTATGCCTTTAGAAAAGCAACGTTGCTTTTAATCATCCACAATGCGGTAAATTTCTTTAAAGTTCGATAAATTCCGCTACAAACTCACTTGAATAATTACGAAAGTACGCCATTATTTTCAGAAATCGACATTAGTAGCGGCGTGCCATATTACTCGTATCTACTTCCAAACAACAGCGAATTCGCTAGCGACTTTATATGTAGAATTGCAGCGATCGGATGGCCGCAACTTTGCGATCTTAAGTCGCTGTTAATATTCACGTCCCCACGCAATTTTCCAGACATCAGCGAGTCGCCGGCGATCAAAGTTGTTGTCGCGTAGACCCTACTTAATTGGCTTATGCTTTTGTCGAATATGCGTAATGTAACCGGGTTACAAATCTGCTAAATAATTCAACTTACACAAATTTATCAAAAATAAACATCGTGGTTCCGATATCTTTAATCAACAAATCGGTGACCGCTATACTTGAGTTTCTTATTTTCAGATGTATTTTAATCAGGAGTATTAGGGTAAAGCTTCACACAAACAATTTTAAGTCGTTGCTCAGTAATGAATTGACTTAAACCTTCTGTCTAAAACTTACAGTTTAAATGATTTAAATACGATAGTATATTTAACGGGAATAGTATTATTCCATATAAATTTTTAATTGGACTCTTTAAATTAATAACCAAAACCTACTTTACGCTCAATGTGTTTATACAGGTGTGTTGTTGTGTGTAATGATTTCGTACAGGTAATTTGACTTATGACAATGTGCGTCGGAATGCGATTAAATTCAAAATTACACTACAATTTGTTTTAAATTTTATCGTTATTCAATTAATTTAATGTATTGTATTCCATTGCGTACTTTTAGATTTGTATAAAATTGTCATTACGGTCGTTGCGTGAGCACGTTTCGTACACGCAAACTTTATCAAATCCTATAATAATATAAAACAATATGTGTTTTAACTTCTAAAAATCACGGATATCCAGTAGTAGATTCAGGATTCAAACAATTTCATAATCTATACTCATAAAATAACATGCTGTTTTACTTGATGTTCCTGATAATATTGCAATCTAGCTCAAGTTGTATGCATCATCCAAAACTCATTTTCACGTACATTCTATGGGGCGCTGGTTTAATATGAGCAAAGATATAATTATCATTATACCAATATATCTTGCAGAAGATAGGCCAATAAAGTGAAACATCGAACACTGGTAGAACGAAATGCCATTAATTTAAAAAATATATTTGCATAAAATATTTTTTTAAGGTTTTACTTTTGAATTACATTAAGGTTTTATGCTGTTTAATCCGCCAGACTCTTGTTAAACCTCAACACGGAAAAAGCAGGCGCTTATTTAATTTATATTGAATACAGGCGTTTTCTCTTATTATACTATAATAGCTTTCTCTTATAATAATTTCTCACTACAGTACACTACATACTCTTAACATAATTTGGCTAGATTCAATTGAATTACGATAAGTACCATGTCTTATTACATTTACACTACATTTGTCATGGTAATATTCAACCGATTGACAGCCACAGACATAAGTTTCTTCATCGCACTCATCATTCTCCTGCCCTCATCCCACTCTAAGTGGGGTCGGCACAACATGTTACAAACATGTTGTCACATGATTTGGCTACGTATTTTACGACCGGCCGCCTGCCTGACGTCAACTTACCTTAGTCGCCTTTTACGACACCTCGGTAAGAAATGAGGGTGGTCTATTCTATGCAGCTTGATACCACACGGCGCATACCTTAGTCGCCTCTTACGACACCTCGGTAAGAACGAAGGGTGGTCTATTCTATTCTGCCAGATACCACACGGCGTAAGTTTCTTCATCGCACTATTATCTGACGAAATTCAAAATTAAATTTTATTCTCTTCCAAATATTCAATTTGTATTTACACTAGCTGTGGCAACAACGCCTTCGCCCGCATGTAATCCTGAGATTTACGAAACTTTTCCAGAATTTTCGAAATTTTGAACATAAAAGTAGTTATTGTGAGATAATCGTGACATGCTATCGCGGACTTTTTTATTGTATTTTTATAGATCTAAAATTCTCTAGTACGTTACTTTAGCGTATCTCTGCTGGTTTACGCAGCGCACGCGACTAAATCTCCCAACAAGCAAGTTTTTTAACAACTGCGCTATCTTTTCAGCACAATTTACATAATACCTGTATGTATTATTTATCTAAACCATAACGGAGTATTGCACTATCTTTTGGTGAAATTCGTACAAAAATCCGTTCAATAGATTTTTAGATTACATACAGACAGACAGCTTTTTGTGACTTTGTATTATAATAAGTATAGATTCTCATCTTTATAATGAATTCAAAGTAATTAAGTCGTATAAGTAATCCGATTTAATTAACATTAAAGGGTTTTCCTCTTAATAGAAAATACTACGTAAGAACGTTTCAAATCTCAGTAACACTAAAATGAAAGTAAATTTGCTTAATTTCTGGTACAAGTGGAAGTTCTATCTTCCTTATACATATTAATGTTGACTGAAATACCTTCAGATTAGGACTTCCTCTCTAACAATAGCCTCTACTTTCACATCATTAATCATGGCCAAATCCATTTATGTCCGTAAAATAGTCCTTATATTTATCTATAACACTATCTTGAATTTCAAATCGCCGTGTGGTATCCGGCTGAGTAGAATAGACCACCCTCATTTTTTACCGAGGTGTCTTAAAAGGCAAAGGCAAGTTGACCCATCGTGTGGTATCCGGTTGAGTAGAATAGACCACCCTCCTTACCGAAGGGTCGTTAAGTACGACTAAGGTAAGTTGACGTCAGGCACGCGGCCGGTCGTAAAGTACGTAGCCAAATTATGTGACATGTTTGTAACATGTTGTGCCAACCCCACTTAGAGTGGGATAAGGGCAGTACGATGATGATTACCTTGAATTTCAAAATTAACCGCAAAACTTACAATTTCATTAATATGGAAGTGATCAGCTATCCAGTCCCTTCCTTCCCGGAATTCGTCGATCATCCCCATGATATATAGAGTGTCCATGCCGTCAACGATGGTGGCGCCTAGGTCTCCACCACCAAAAACGCTAGTCAAGTGCGCCCGTTTTGACATTGGTTTTAACTCATTTTTGCCCCACGCGTACAGCTTATAATTATTCCACGCATGATGCATCATCTGAAACAATTTAAAAATAACCATTAAAACGACTATGTATACGAAATGACTTTAAAATTATTTTGCTATAATTTGCAAATATAACTAATATAAATGATGATAAATTTATGACATTTGATGCTGCGGTTTTAGGGGGAAATAGGCATCGACTATGTCTTACTGAATGTGTGCAGTGCTTGTATATTGTAGTGCTAATATAACATATATATTTACTAATCTTGAATGTCTAATGTGAAAGGATGAAAAAACACTACATTGAGTATTTATTTATTTATTACGAAATAGGTAGATTTTCTTTAAATACGGAGTATAAATAACAACTTTATAGATAACATTTATACATGTATAAATGTTTATATGTATAAATAACAACTAAGAATATTTTTTTACCATACTGTTTTACAGTGGAGTCCCACAAGGTAATACCTACCTCCTAATATATTCCTATCAGTTAAGTCTAATTTTCCGCAATATATGTTGAATAGCATATTTTATACAAAGGTATTCGTCAAACAGGTTTCTAAGAAGGAAAATCAATTAATTAAATATACGATAATTAAAACTACATCGGTGTATATAAGAGCTTTATTTTCGTATATTAAGGAGGTTGCATAGTTTATGCAAAAATAAAAAATATCAACAAAATACTAATGTTATGGACAGTAATAACATTGATAAATAAGTATTATCAATAGAAAATGAAAACCCGAAGACAGCGAGTATATAACTAAGCTTTTTAAAAGACCTTAAACGAAAATTGCACATTTATTTATGTCGTAAAATTCTCGATGTAGAAGTTTTTGTGGAAACTATTTCACGAGAAGGTCCACATTTTCTCAAAGGCGGGTCGGAAAAGAAGACGGTCTTTTTACAAAGCTTGCAAACTGCAAAGACGTAGCCCGAAGCGCAAGTTTTAATCTCGACAGCGTGCGCCGACCGAACACTAATGAAAGGATATCGGACTTTCGTCGGAACCATTAATTATTATTAGGTTCCGACAACTTTGCAGAGTGTCGCCAATCACTTTGAAAAACTCAAGACTTTACTAGTTAAATAGAATGAGGACAAGGGAAATGAGCATTTACGGGAACCCATTTCTGGAAATCCGAAAGCTTAACATTTATTTATTCTTCCTACTTTCTCGTTATTACACAACTCTTTTTCTAGGGACTGATTGGTTCGATCCACTATAGTTCTGTGAAATATGAGATTCAAATATTTTTATTTAACGTAGATTTTTTTCCACTCGCAAATAAATATAAAGTAATATTCTTAATCTCGAAAATCTAGTTCTTTTTTACTCGTATCTTCACTAAATATACGGAGTTGTAAAAGACATTAGCAAGCATGGCAGGAATCCGCGACTTCCTTCTTGCCAACTTAAGCGGTTAAGTACCCACAACATTGAAATATGTTATTATAATTACCGACTTCTTCGACTTTAGCGATTTTTAAGCCGATGGAAACGTTTTATTCAGTTTAATTTTTAAAGGACTATTAGAATTTTTTTTAGTAACAATAACCTAAATTTCTGGCATCCGTGTTTTAAATATCATTTTCTGTGTACAGTATCTGTGATGTTGTTTTAGAGAAGACGAGTCTTACTTTTTATATAAATAAACATCTTATTTATGTTGTTATGCGTGATAAAAGTAGATACAATTTTTTTTTTAAATATTTTAGGAGTTCTCATACTAATATTAATATTATAATTATTTCTCAATCAACCACTGAATTGATAAAATTCACTTTCTACATTTTTTAAAGGTAAAAATTGAATTTCTGTATATTGCAACCTGTTATTTTCTTCTTCATTGCTTATTTTTTGACATATTTCAGTTTACTTCATGCAAATTTATACATGTATGTACATGTATTAAGGATATCCTTTTCGGTGAGTGTTGAAGCTTGTACGTACCAGTATACATATATGAAATTGCAATAATATCAATATTATACGTGTACAAACATAAATAGATATAGACTTCTCGTTATCACTAAATATTGCTCAATCTCTATGTAGTCAAATCAAACTGTAGGTAAAATGGATTTACAGCTTCTCCCTTCTTTGGTTTGTCTCAAAACGCCAATTAATGGAATTACTGCTATTCTAGTAGCCTTAGCCATTTGTATCCGTAGACCAGCAGATTAGTCAATTATAAGATCTCCTTGCATCTATTTTGCCTTATATGTAAAGCTTCATCAGTTACACTACCATGGATAACGCTTAAATATACCAGTATATCTGATGGTAAATTGACAAATGACAGTCGTTAATGGATTTTTGCACTGGATTCTTTGAGTAAAAATTTACCAAAAATCTAGCTAGCTTTTCGTTCGTTTACATTACTCTTTTTTGTCAATCATTTATATGAAACCTGACTTGTTTATGAAGCGCATATTCGAGACAAAAGTGATTCATTCGGGGAAACAAATATGCGGATTGCTAATAAAGATAACTTTAGTTTCTCGGAGCAATCGCGTTTCCTCTTAAACTATATTATCTCGTGTAGGAAATCCAGTAATACTGAACTATAAATGAAATATATATTTTTTCTTCATGTATGGAGTATACAATCACTTTAGATACGCTATCGTATTTGATATCTGATGCTTGAGTTTCAGATATATACAACAACGTATTTAAAGGTTAGGTTAGATATTTAGTGCATTTCTAAAATTAATATTTTTGATAGTAATTGTATTTGCCTTACAAAAATTAATATTAGCATGGCTTAAAACTTCTATATATGATATGAATTCGATTTTAAAATTTGCAAACCCCTATATTACATAATTATTTTTAAATTTGCAGGTCATGTTCCTTTCACATAAATAAGTTTTACACGTACCTCAACTACTTTAAGCCGTTTCTCATCGGTTGTATTACGATCTAAGGAAATCTGCGCACTCCTCTCAGACGAAGCCCATCGAGCTGCCCGCGCTACCCTTTCCGACCTATCGCCATAATTATCCAGCTCAGACACTCGGACCAGCAACAGCGTGGTCACAACAAAAATTAAACCCGCGGTTGCGAAACGAACTAATTTACGCATTTTTATCAACACTCACGAACACTGGAGCGATAGTGCTAACTAATAACACGTTTAGCAAGCCACTAAATTGTACAATAATTAATTACTTATTACCTAATTATCTTTAGTTACAATTTCTAATTTAACTTATTGTACAATGTCATATTGTTAAGCGTTTTCTTTTGCTAATTACATAAGTAATAAAAATCACAAATATTAGCACTCTAAAAATGTACTAGCACTACGCGACTAAACTCCGGCTCGGTTCTCTCTTATCTGAATGAGGAATGGTAAGTAATGTTCGCATGTAATCGCTGACAACAATCGCTGCGAGATCTTAGCACACTGCTACAAATACGAATTTTAAAATTTCCCAACAATTTAGCCGTAATATATCTTATTTATACAAAATAGATACGCTCAGTAAGCTCACAGATAAATTATAAAAAAAATGATTATATTCTTCAATACAGAGCAAGTCGGCTGTGATAGTGTATAATAAACTTCTTTAAGGAAGAAGCACTAAATAAGTCAAGGGATTTCCCCATGTGAAACCAATTCTTATCCTAATTCCACTTTTTTGCTGCGTTGGTTTTCAAATTTCTATTCCAATATTTAAATTTTAAGCAATTTTAAATAAACAAGCACTTACATAAAGACAATGCAGAATTTAAATTGTCAAAATAATTGAAAATGCTAACATATTTACATGTGCAATATAAATATAAAATTATTTTTTCAAAACATTATAGACTTATATAACATGAGATTGTAGAGGTTCTATATAAGATGTTATAAAATATGTGTTTGTATCGTACTTTTAATTGACCGTCGTTTTGTGTTCACTTAGGTAGCTAAATAGATATATATATAGAATAGAACTTTTGCGACATGGTTGAGAACGCGTATAAAATGTAATTAATATTCATTATTCAGTATGTCGAATAAACGCCATCGAAGAGCATGTGATTATTGTTTATTATTGTTTATAAAATAGCTGAGAGCTCCGCATTGTCTTTTTGTTTCATATTTATGAATGCAAAATGGAATGCTATTCACTATTCAGGAGATATAACTACGCAGAGAAAAACGTATTAAGACAACGTAACGTTTGAGTAATAAAATAACGCCTATTGATCCAGATATCCAGGTCTTAAGTAAAACTGGCGCCCGGGTGCAGGCAGTGCTCTGGTGTCATAAATCAACTATCGCTAAAACGTTATGAAAATATTTTTTACACGTTAAATCAATCAATCAATTTCAAACAATTTTTTTTTTAATAGGTTGAATACTATAAAAATATTTAATAATATAAAAATTTAATATCTATTAAATTAAATTACAACTTTGCTGCGCCTAACCGAAGTCATCGTTCACCCGGCCACCCGACGCGTGCAATGGCACCATAGGTATAAACGGACTTGCTAACATCTTTTGTATTTTGTGTTTATATATGTAGTGTAACAACAAGGAATAATATATTTCTCCATCCATTGGATCCATTGGATGGATGGTACAACAAAGAATAATATATTTATGTAAAGATCCTTTATATACAAATAACCTCGGCTAACGATATTTTTATTCGAATTGGCCACAAAACAACAACTTAATTAGATTTTGATAAAAATAATTATTACACAAATATTCTGATAAAAGCGTATAGCTAAGCATATACCAGAGTACAAAATAATATGTTCCGATTTATCCGATAACCTTTGTCTTATTGTAACCTCTAATATTACACTTCTCGATTAATCTTTCGTCATGTGCTCTATATAAGGAAAAAAAGATTGTTAATTATGAGCGGTCATATTAAAAAAAAATATCCAAACTATTTTGTGTATCATCTGTCTGTTTAAATTAAAAAAGGCTACTAATTGCTGACTCTCCATGGTGTTTAAGCTTGATGATAAATTCAAGCGGGGATCTCAAGGTCGAGACGCTTATCTCTTATGCCTATGCGACTCACGCTGCATCTGACGTTGTCAACCGTTTACTAGTTGGAAGCCGGAACGATTAGAGTCAAAAAGTTTTGCAACATTCCTCAAATTATTATGAGTTTAATTTATTTTTAATAAACATTATATTAAAACAATAAAACCTAAAAGAATTAGTAACTTTAAACCTGATAACTCAGAATTTCCCCGTCATGATGATGAAGCTTAGGTGGAATGATAAGTTGCGTTAACCAAGCTATGATGTTTCCATTACCGTCACGTGAGAAGATTCAAGTATATATTTAATATGATTAAATGAGATTTAATAATTATATCCTAGCAAAAATATTTTTTGTAATTCTATTTTTGGTTATAAGAAATGTTTAACGATACCTAAAAACCTTCGAGGATACCGATATGTAATCCACAGTGCTCGTGGAGAAGTAATCTGGTAAGTAATTAAGCGTGAAAGGCGATGTCGTATGCGCCACCACTAGCGTAAATCTAAGGCCAAATTTATTGTTATAGCCCGACCAGCCACCCTCGAATAGTCCTACGACATTTATAAATGTCTTATTAAATAACTGTAACCTATATTACTTAAATGTTCCACATTTGAAATGATGTGTAAAGTATTTTTCTTAAGAGCAACATCATAATTTATGCAAATAAGGAAATAAGCAAATAAGGAACGCCTAGTTCGTGTCTTTACTAGACTAACTGTATCCGAAGAATAATCTTCGGATGGACCGATGTGTATTTGATATTATTCTTAATAAGGTATGAGATAAGTTATGGTTAACTCACAATAACTACTAATTAATATTTAAAATTTGAATTCTAGAAAAAAAATTGTCACCCAGATTTCGACGCGGGCGAAGCCGCTGGCACAGCTAGTATATTATATAAGTAGTGGTAGAGATAATGAATGATAAAAGAATGGAAGAGACACACAGGTTGTGCCAACCACACTTGTGGGAAAAGGGCAGGAGAGTGGTGATTAAAATTTGTCATATTAGCAAGATTTAGATGCACAGAAGACATAAAGAAGGACGGATTTGAAGATTGAAGATGATAAAAATTAACTATTGCGTAGTCATACAAATTTGGGTAATTTTTATTATTATATGTAATTTTTAAAGAAATATATGAAGCGTTTGGTTTGGCAGAAATTATCGTTATCCCTTTAGGGATGATTTATTTCCATGAATAGTGGAGACCTGAGCTTCTGGACGTTCCGACGCAATCGATCACTCGCAACAACTTGATACCTCACGCTCTGTGGATTGTGGGCGTGTTGGACAATCATTGTGTTATCGTGGCCGTAGTCGCTAGACACCAGGCGGTGACATGGGGACATGTCTGGAAAAATTTATTGCTCGTGCAGACAATACTTAAACGGAGCGTTGAATTTCTTCAAAATAAAAGTTAGAAAAGACGTTCTATTGTTATCGTATTACTCATAGAGTAGACAAAATCGGTTTATTATGAATGAAATAAATTTAATGCACAAAATTCGTTCTGTTTGGGTTAATTGTGACTTTAGCGAAAAGGTATCCTAAGTTAATTCTCCTAATAAGTTTATTTTCAAATTATATTTCTATAATGATCAAATTCAATGTAAAACAAATTATCCCGATTGAAGTAACGGTATTAAAAGGAGCATGTCACCGATTGCATTGAATTGAATTCACATTGAAACCTTCGTCGACATTTGGCATTTTTACTACAATTTTATGTTTGACTAACAACGTGCATTTTCGTTACATTATTTTTAAACTTGATGTACTGAAGTAACGAAGTACCAAAACAACTCTCAAAACACTAATACGATATCTAAATTATATTTTCTAGCGTTTTCTTTTACTCTACTACTACTATATTCTGGATGCTGTCTTCTAGATAATGTAGTAGAATTTTAATGAATAAATAATCAAGACATATCTTAAGCGATTTTAAACCCTTCAAAAATATCGATCTATAAATTTTCTACATTCAAAATATCCAATTCTGATGTGATTTTATAATAGGTAGGTAATGAAGAAGACATGTAAAATAAATTCTCACTGATTTTGTAAAGTACTGGTATACTAAAAAAAAGAGAGATTATTAATTTATAAAATTAGCCATTACATTGAGGATGTCCAAAATACAAAAGTAATGACAATATTATTTTGCTATAATCTATTACTAATTAATCTTCTAGTACTAATCGTTGATTACTTTTTAGTTTATGGACAATAAGCGCAACGATTGAAACTTCTTTGTACCTTCTTTTAAGAATTTAAGATAAGAAAAGATCGAATGATCTTTTCTTATCTTAAGAATTATTATATCTTATCTTAAGATAAGAAAAGATCGAATGATCTTTTCTTATCTTAAATTCTTTTAAATTCACCAAAAGGATCTTACATCCTTTTGGTGAATTTATTCTCAGGAGCAGACTGTGTAGATGAGAGAGCAATATGTCACTAGCAGTGTCGGAACGCAATCGATCACTGTCTGCACCGATTTGACACCTCTGGACGGCGTTTGTGGGTGTGTTGAGTAATAATTGTGCTATTTGAAACCTATGTCGATGAACAAGAAGCGTATGACAGAGGCAAGCCATTGTTGTAATTTATGGTTAGAACGGTACTCGCTCGATAACCTCAGCCATGTTAAGCTTCGTCAATATGTTACGAGATAGTTAAAATACTGTATTATTGATGGTTAGTATCTGAAAACTTGTTATAAACTATGTTGTGAGATTAGATAACTATAGCGCTATAACTGCTTTGTAGGTGCTCAACATCTGACATTATAAGTGGAAATCATACAATAACCGGCTGAAGCAATAAATTTTTACATATGTGTCTTCACATATCTCGACGGGGAAAAAGCGTTGGTTATGTTGTCTTTTTTAATTAGTAGATACACGTACTTTAGGCCATTCGAAAATTATATTTAATTTTCCTATATACATAGTGACGGGATGAAAGCCTACTATACTGATGAAGATTACTTAGATGATAAGGATGTGTGGATATAGGTGCACTTCTACCCTGTACAAGACAGTAATAAATAAATGTAAATGTATGTAGTTTTAAGATTTATATTTTAAAAAGAGCAACCGCCGAGTTTCTTTTCTTGCTGGTTCTTCTCGGTAGGAACAGCTTTCCGAACCAGCAGTAAAGTTGACGATTCAAAAGCACTTGTTTACAAGTTTACTTGAGTAAATAATATTTTGAATTTGAATTTGAATCGTCTGCTCGGTTTATCTGAGTCTAAGTAAGATAGAATAGAGAGTACATAATATAATTAGATACGCAGATTTCCTCATAATGTTTTCCTCCACGGTAAAACACATAAAGTATTATAATATAAATAAAGTTAAAATACCAAATATTTATAATAAACTGGTCGTTATGAAATTGATACTAAGTCCAGGACATCGATTGCCTAGAAGCTAATCAATAGCTGTAATTAAAAAAAATTACAAATAACCAAATGAATACCTAACAGTATTTAATGATCGCTCTGGTTAGATATTTATTTATCTTTATTGTATAAACAAAAGGCGGACTTATCCCTACAAGGGATCTCTACCAGCCAACCTATGAGTAACAGAAAGAAAATGTAAAGAAAAAAAAAATTGATGATTGAACGAAACACTATACATAGATTAAAGTTGAAAAATAAATGAATAAAATAATAGATAATAGTGATTATTTGAATTGATTAAAATGTAATTTAATATTGATAACAAGCTAAATTTAATTTAACTGACTTGAGACAAATATTTTTTAGTCTGTGACTTAAATGCTGATAGGGAAGGAGATTTGCGGATTGATACAGGTAAATCATTCCACAGCTTTACACCTTGAAAGCTAAATTATCTCGAGTAAGTCAGTGAGGAGCATTTAGGGAAGGCAAGATCTAATGTATTAAAAGATCTTAGCCGGCCACATCCAACATCCGACAAGAAGTTGAAACGTTCTTTAAGATATATTGGAATTAACCTTTAATTCCAATATATCTTAAAGATTAAAGGATTAAAGAGTACTTTATAAAGAAGTGATAGAATATGTAAATTTCTTCTGGATCATATAGGAAGCCAATTTAACTTATGACGGAACTCAGTGATGTGGTCAAACTTACGCAGTCCATAAATATATCTAATAGCTACATTCTAAAGCCGTTCGAGCTTAGCTATTATTAGATATTATAGCAATAGCTTTTCTGAAAGATCCAAAAAAACAGCATCTCCATAATCCAATATAGGTAGCAATAAAGATCTAGCAAGCATAATTTTAGTTTCAAGGGGAAGGAATTTCTGTAAGCGCTTAAGAGAGTGAAGTGATGCAAAGAATCTATGGCTCAAATTAGTGATATGAGGTGCCCAGCTAAGTGTTTCATCAAAAATAATACCTAAATTTTTTACTGAATTAGAGTAAGGTATGATGGCTCCATTAAAACAAATGTGCTGCACAACAGTATTCTTAAGTTTAGAAATGTTATAGGAACTACCTATAATAATAGCCTGAGACTTTTGTGGATTAACTAGTAAACCAAAATTTTTAGTCCAGTTATTAAGGACCTCTAGATCTCTATTAACTTTTAATATGGCTTCGTCTAAATCAGATAAAGAGGCAGCCGTATAAATTTGCAGGTCATCTGCATAAAGATGAAAGGATTATTTTAAAAGCTGAGTAACACTGTTCACAAATATAGAAAATAACAAAGGAGACAGAATTCCACCCTGTGGGACTCCAGCGTTGATATTACACAATTCTGAGCGTTGTTCATCAATAATGACTAACTGTTGACGATTTGAAAGGTAAGACGTAAACCATTCAATTGATCTGGGAGATAGGTTAAACTGTCTTAGGAGTCCAATTAAAATATCATGATCAACAGTGTTAAAAGCACTGCTAAAATCTAAGAGAACCAGTACAGTTAGTTTTTTACTATTAATATTCCAGCGGAAATCATCAGTGATTTTCACGAGTGCGGTAGTAGTGCTGTGGCCCGATCGAAATCCCGACTGAAAAGGGCTAAGAAGATTATGGCAACAAAGGTGGTTAGCAAGTCTGATATGAATAAAGCGTTCAAGCAGTTTCGAGAGAAACGGAAGTATAGAGATAGGACGAAAATCAGAGACTAGAAGGATTAGAAGTTTTAGAAAAAGGAACAACAAGTGCATTTTTCCAATCAGAGGGATAAACACCAGTTTGAAGGGACGAATTTAAAATATGAGCAATGAAAGGAGAAATAACATTGGCAATAGGGGTAATCATTTGAATTCCAATACCATCATTACCGATGGCTTTGGTTTTGATAGACTTGAGTATTTTTAACACTTCTGAGGCTGTAATTTCGGTAAATTCAAAAATTGGAATATCAGGTCGTTGGGTGCTAAGTAAACTGTCTAACGTAAGTTGTTTGACACTAGTACTCAGAACAAAAGGACTCGTAGTAAAGTGTTTATTGAGCTCATTAAGATCAATCCTTGACTGATTATGTTTGTTTTCTTTACCTATTCCAAGTGATTTCAAAAAATTCCAAATATTATCCGGAGAAGAGTCAGCAATTCTAGAGTGAACGTAGGTGCGTTTAGCAGCTCGGCACAATTTATTACATTTAGACTGTAATAATTTATAAACTTCATAGTTTTCAGACGAGGGATAGCGTCGAAATTTTAAATTAGCTTTATTCCGCTTTTCCATTAGCTGTTTAAGCTAGTTAAGTTAGCCAAGGGGCAGGATAGTGTTTAACTCGAACTGATTTTAACGGAGCATGTTTGTCATAGAGCGATAATATTATAGCATTAAATATTTGTACTTTGCTATTTACATCAGTTGCAGCAATCATAGAGTTAGATAGATATAGAGTCAGTAGATATTTATACACACTCACTTGGACAATATAATATAATAAACTATTATCGGCTAGCGTTTCCTTAATGTTCCATATCTCGTCCTTTACGATGTTGACGAGGCAAAGCGAACTAGCAATCCGTAAAATTAAATTTTTTCCAGAAAAGATAGCCGGGAGCGGACGGAGCGCGAAGAGTGACATCGATTATGGGACGAGGACCCGAGCCATCTCGTTAACTTAATTCAGTAGGGCTGCTTGTGTTGTCAATATCGCGATGTTTAAAATGTCAGAGGGGCGAAATGTCTTTTGTAGTAGCATTTATGACGCGACTTTGCACTGAAATACTTTTACTATTGTAAAGTTATTGCAAGAAGGTTGTTTTTCATTGATAAGTAAATATATTTGTGAAATCATATACAGAATATATGAAATATCAAAAATAATAATAAAATAATTTTGCTATAATTCGCGATACAGTAAATAGAAAATATATGTAGTGTTAAATGTATAGTGGACTATCCGTATTTTCATACCCGATACGTGCAGGATTCGTAAAAACACAATTAGTTCACAATAGTGAACGTGTGCAGTGCATTGTGGTGGAAGTGGTGGTGGTTTGTGCATGTGTTTTTACGAATCCTGCACGTATCGGGTATGAAAATACGGATAGTCCACTATACATTTAACACTATATATATATTTTCTATTTACTGTATCGCGGATTATAGCAAAATCATTTTATTATTACTTTTGTATTATAGATCTCCGCAAACGCCTAATTCTATAAATTATACGAAATATCAGTCTGTTTCATACATACTCGTAATATAATAACACTATGAAAGTTTTTAAGCAAAACTAGATAATAAAATAAGGCTGTCAGAATAAGCGTATGTCGTAGATAGGTCTCACATTAAGAATAATGATCATTAAATGTACCTAGTCTTATTTAATCTAACTTAACTTACTCTAATAAAATTTTTGTAAGTTATCGTGTATGTGTGTGCGTATGTTTATTTTTTTTTTGGTCGTGTATTTTTAAAAACGTTTTATAGTTAAGTATATTGATTTTATACATTATATATTACGTGTACATCTTTTTTACATGCCCTCGAACTCGATTACCATAATTATAAAAAGTCATGTATTTAAGCTCTTAAGGTTAACATTAAAGGTACTAAAACTTTGTAAATTACGACAGTAAAACATTCTGTCAAGACATTCGTTTTTATATGTATTCATTCAAAATTTCAGCTCCATTTTCTGTTTATAGGCTCTGTGATTTTCTCAGAACTTTTAGCCTAGAAGTACCTTTTTAAACTGAAATTTATGTACATAATTAGGCAGTGTGATAAGTAACAAGTTGAAAGGCATTGATTTACAAATGGAAAGAAAGTTTCCCAAAATTCATAGTAATAATTACTGACATTTTCATTCGTGACTTTTCGTGTTGGCCTAAGTCTTTATCGTGCTACATTTTACAAAAGCTGCCTAAAAAAGTTTATAAAAAGTATAGAAAATAACAAACACGCAACTATTCCCTTAAGAAAATATATTGTCGCTATAGTAAAACTACAGTGACAGATATCAAATCGTTAAGCGAACGTTTACGGTATAATCGGTAGAAGAAATATCGAGCATAGATCTACAACACTCCTGCAGTATAAGTTGGTGGTGCATATCATCCTAAGTTCTATGAATCCTATGTTAAGATCCTATTTTTTTTCCCGCATCCAATCCCGATAGCTTTTACGCACATAACAACACGCAAGCAGGCACGCATGCACGCACGTACGCATGCATCCACTCACGCAAGCGGGCACGCACACACACACACACTTTACATACGTTAGTTATCTTAAAAATGTTCATACTCGACATTCTTTCAACTTCTTCACATCATATAATTTAAATGAATGCCAAATTTTATTAAATTGGAACGAGAAACTTAATCAGTGACAGCAACGCCTGGCCGCGACTGCTAGTATAATTTGAATAGCAAACAAAATGTTTCTTAGTACATTATTTTTCGTTGCTATGTTTTCATAAGATCATCAGAGTTTAATCTGTCGGAGATATATTTCAAACGTTTTTGTAAAAAAGTTATGATAGAATTACTTTTCTATATATAATCCGCGTTCGCTTATAAACGCAACGTCAAACACGGATGATACACGCAAAATAATTCTATCGTAATTTTTGTACTATGGAATTCCGCAAAGTGAAGCCTACACCTATAAATTAAAATATGTAAACATATGTACTAGGTGTTAATGAAAAGTTTACCAACAATATTGAACCATCACATCTTATCGAATAAAGCGGAAAGTTCCCGGCACTAAGTCGCCATAAACGTGCTGGTCGGATAGCGGAACGAGTTTTTGGGTAATGAAAAATCTGCATAATGGGACATTCCCCCTCTGATTCGATTTGTTCGGAAAACGTTGTCCCCGGCTCGCTGCCTAGTCTCCTAATGGACTGCTGCTATTCACTTAAGAAAAATACACTTTTTGTTGAACCTTTTACAAAGTGTACTTGAGAGTCTTCAAAGGCAACTTCTTTGTAAGGCCTTCTTTTTAAGGGTTTTGCAAGTCGACATTAGGATCTATATGTTTGAAGATCATTACAATAATTTATGGAATTGCACGTTATTTTGCCCTCTGCAAAGTAATGCCTAATTCTATACTACAAAAGTGATGATAATATTATTTTGCTATAATCCGCGATTAGAGAGAATTTTTGTAATGCTAAAAGTTGAGTTCACCACTCGTGTTCAAACTGTATGCATGCAGGATACATAAATCGTACGCACTATAAACCAGGACCGTCGACACCGCAAACACTAGATTATACTACAAGTATTGCAAACATTCAATACTACAATCTCAGCAATCATTTTGCCTCCTAACCGAGAATAGACCCGACGATAAGTTTGCAACGCATTTTATGACGATATTTAAAATTCACTTTAAATATACATTTCACTTTTTATAGATAATACGCAAGTCACATGTACCCGACAACTCAAGCGCATGACCGATATGAAAGGTTTGCGACTTTACGAATAGGTACCAATGGGCTCCATTTAAATTCACCTCTCGGCTATCATGACTTATTGGTGGCTGTATTAAACTTAGATTTATATCGATTCATGTAGATCGCCATCGCGACAAATATGGACCCCACGTAAACGATGATATCCAATATCGGCCTACCCTTGAGCACATTCGTGTTTCATGCCTATTACATTGGGAGCGATCAAAGAACTTCGTAAGACCATCCTGCCCCAAACGAAACGTGATACAGAAAAAAATAATTGTGACGAAGATAGAAATCAATAACTGAGAGGACTACGAACAATTCTCAAGATTATCGAATAAACAGCAATATATTTGTACATTAATACGTATGATATTATAAGAGACAATTACACACACCGTCCGTCCGTCCCCAAAATAAGTAAACGTAATACTTGTGGTATGGATGGCGGACAACTGGTAAATGTATCTTATTGGTCGTACTGATGAAGGTCGTGTCTAGTATTTCGGTCTAAGATACGTTACCATCACGTTTTGCACCACATTCTATCACATTGGTCTATCTGTGGCTGTTATAATGGCAAAGAATTAAGGTAAGTGGGTAAGAGATATTATCTGGTCTGGTCTGGTCTTTAAACCGCTGCTTCAAAAATCACATATCATTTTAAATAAATACTTCAATACAGACTCGAAGGACCAACAAAATGTTGTACAGAAGAAATGCAATTATACTTTGACATTAGGGCATGGTTTACAATTTGTGCAATATATAATACCTGTTCCACCATTCTCTGTCCTTGCCCTGTTCTGAACAACATTTTGGGCGTCAGAGGGTACTCATCCCAAAAACTAATTTCAGTCACACGTTAAGTAGAATAACAATTAGATTCTGGTAAAAAACGAAATCCTAATTCATAGAACAAATTACATGCGTATCAGATGATATTTGATGCATAATCGCTTTGACATGTAGGAGTATGTACATTTTTATCTATGAACATACAAAAAATAAATAAAATAATGTTAGTAAGAACTAATACTTTTTACTGTAAAATTCTTAGAAAACATATTGGAATTATAAATAGGTTTTTCACAGTGTTTATCGCCTTATAATTAAAACTTAAACCTCCGGTTGTACAATGTATAAAGATACATGTGAGTAAACAATGGATTAAAATTGGAGAACAATACACAAAAACCACTTATTACTTGTTTAAATTTTCTCGGCGTTATCTTTGAACAATAGGTATTATAAAAACCAACTGACAAAATATAATTTCCGCGGTTCCGCTCGTGTATTATGACGCGGACAATGCAAATCCAATTTGTGTAGATTTGCCGGTCCCAGGGGCGTATTCGAATAAATATTTTGATGGAATACAAGCAACGTCGGTCATTTATCATAATCAGGTTGACGTCGCGGCTGGGCCTGCCGCACCTTATGTACAAACAATCCTAAATATTTTGACTAAAATATAATTAAAATTCTAAATCAACAGTGTAAGAGTTAAGAATATTCAAGACAAGAGGAGAGCAAAGTTCCGATCAAAGGACAGAAGTGACAGAACTGAAGGGTGATATTTGAGAATAATAAAGGAAAGATACAGTGAGATTATTTTAATACTCCCGTCGGTACAACATTTCTGCGTCACATGCCGTAGCGGGAAAAATATAGATAACGGGTAGTATAATTTATTTCTAAGATGGTCTTAAATCGTTATATACGGCGCGAGATAATTTTAACTCAATATGGACGCGTATCGTGACTCGTTTATCTTTTCATGATCTTTCCTCGTGAACTATTCCAATTGTATTATTTATTTATTTGTACTGGTAAGATATTAAATCTTTTTTCGAAATTTCATGTTTTAAAATATCGAATGTTTTAACAAATTTTTGTCTAAATTACTTTTTGTCACAACTCACATTTATATTTTGCAATAAATTTTAAATTATATTTCGCACGATCAATAATAAAATATCACTTAACTTTCTTATCTGCCTAGGTGTAAAATGTCAGACGTCCCTAAAAATTGCACTGTGTCCATTTTTGTTGCGTAAATTCACACATTCAAAACTAAAATAAAAAATATTTAACTGACATTACACATAAATACTTGAAAAATTATTTCTTAATATATTATTCATTTCATTTATTATTTTATTGTTTAGATGTAATAAGGATTAATGATTAATTTATTTAGTTTGTTTGAATGATATAATATAATTGAATTGAATGATATAATTTACGGTTAAGGAGTTTGGCCACAGACATTTCCAACTTTATCGGTACAACTAGCCATAAATTCAAGTCAGAATAATTTGAATGTCCCATTGAGATGTAGTATATTAATTAGAAAAGCTTTAAATAAGAAGTATTAGTTGACAACAGCAACAACTATGTGTTCAATAGGGCAATTTATATATCCCTTTATCGGTTCATTATACGTTTCACTCCCATAGTGGCGCTATTCAAGCTGTTTCTAATACGTGAAGCGCCTATAGAACACTCATTTGAATTTATAAACGGTTGCATTTTAGGATGTATACACAATAACCATTATTTGAAATAAAATCATTGACATTGATTGAAAATTACCAGAAAATTTTGTTTAAATTTTATTTGTGCAAAAAAAGTAAAGAAAAACGTTATTAATAAAAAAAAAGTGTACAAAGGTTAGCTTATCCCTTAGACAGAGATCTCTGCCAATTAAACTACGAAGTGAGACAATTTATAATTAATTATTGGTACACAAATATACAATTTTAATTACACGTTCTATTAAAATACTCATCAGTAAATAATTTGAAAAAAAAAACATTTTTTTTCGAAACGGGTTATAAGGAAATAGTCCTGACTGATTTGTCGCTACTGACATGCTATATAAACAAGACTCTAGTGATTGACTTATGTTGTGATATGAGTTATGACAGTGCAATGGCACGTTCGAATTGAAGTTAATACTAATTAAGTAAGTAGTAAATAATAAAGTAAATACTGAAAGTTCTTGCTTGCTAAGCCAAGGTTTTTTATGTATGTTTCATTTTATTTTTATTTAACGTTCCCATGTGCATACGTCCTAAGCGCAACCAAGCGCCCGCCTATCAGAGTTACAACAGTGCCCTCTATTTGTTAACGTAGGACGGAAGTTGGTGTAGGCGCGCATTGCAAACTACCTAGTTTCCGTAAACCCAACGGCACTCAATGAATGTATATGGGGCGCGCGAGAGTATTGGAAACGATATATCAATTGATTATCTGCAAACGCTTGTGAAACTGCTTTTATACGAAAATGCGAGCAAAACGTACTAACGTTTTATCGACTCGGCTAGGATTATTCATCATACCTTCTTTTAAACAAAAAGTACCGTTTTACCTGTCGGTTCCTTTACTAATACTATATTGAATTGAATAACATGATTTTGGTTGATGACAATTAAGAAAATGTTTATTAGTCACCCATCCAGGTAGCACCTATAATCACTGATATTCGCTGACTAAAGACCAGGTTTGGTCTCTGCTATTTACTGTAAGAATGGTATACTTTTTTGTGCATCATAATTCTAATATACTGATACGATATATTAATATGAAGCTTATTTGCACTTTAAATGCTAATATGTTAAATAAATCTATTTTAATAGTATAGGTCAATTTTTGTAAACATTTTCCTAAGTTTATTTTCCATTTAATTTCACAAAACGGTCCACGTACAGCCGTTTTCAATAACAAATGTAAATGTAACAACAAACATTTGAACTTACGAGCACATCGGAACACCTGCGCGTGTATTCAACGAACAGTATTGCAGGAATTACAATAGGGCTGGTAAAATAGCCTCAATATTTACAAATTTGCTTTTAATAACATTATCAGTTCAAGCTGTGATAGCCGAATAGTTTGATTTTGTTACTCTTTCCAAGTGTGATAGCCTCGCAGTGAGACCGTGCGACTCTCTAGAGACGACATGGGTTCAAACCCCGGGCAGCCAAAACTTATTTGTCTAATTGATAATTGCAATTTATCACACGCTTTTCGGTGAAGAAAAACATCGTGAGGAAACCTGCATATCTCTAGAGAATTCTAGGGATATGTGTAACCTACCAATCTGCATTGGAGCAGCGTGGTAGGTCTTAGCTCCAATCCTTATCTCCAAAAAACGGAGAGAGCAGACCTTAGCGCAGCAGTGGGCATAGTAACAGGCCGTTGCTACTCTTTCCAGGGATTCAAGGCTTTAAAACACAGTCACCTATAATTTAGTCTTCTTTTTCAAACGATAATCGTTCACTAATATATATCGGTCTGTCTTCAAACGATCCTTTACAAACCGTTACGGAGCCGTGGGATGCGGCAATCGCTTGAAGGGAGACTTGTCTGCGCGAACTTTTCAGTCCATCTCATTCATCTCATTGCTGATTTTATCACATAGAGTGTGCAAGCCCAGCTCACTTCATCGCAAGCTTTGCGACTCTTGAGCTATGAGGCCCACAGTATAGTTACTGTTGCCAACGAGTATTCATTTTGTAACTTATGTTCATATATATTTCCATAACGAGCTGTTAAGTAGTCGTTCCGTAAAGGTTTTATAGCACTTCCAATCGTCAGTAAAAAACTATGACAAATAAAGACTGGAGCTGAAACAAGATGGCAGTTTTAGTTTTTCTATTTCTCTTTCTATACAAATATCCAAAAAGATAAACATATATAGTATGTTTCATAAGTCTAGACTAGCCGACGCTTTTATCTCTAGTGTAAACTTTCATTCCCCGTAAAGCCGTCAGATTTAGAGCTTAAGGCTTCGAGTAAAACCTACGTCTAATGCTTATAAAAGCCTTTGCAATCAAAAATTGTGAGAATTACATTTTGTAAAAATAAAACCTATTAACTTTCAAAAGATTGTGTGTGAAATTGTAGTAAATCAATGCTGATTGTAGTATTTATCTTATACTACTAAACTATATTATATTCTTATATTAGTAGTATTGTAGATATAGAGGATGGTGTAAATATAAGTAATTGTTGCCCTTAAATGAGCGCGAATGGATTAACACTATAATGGTTTAATCAACAGGACTCTTATATTATTATTATTCACATTCTAATAATACATTACATACCATACCATAACACATTATGGTACTACAACGGCAAAATGATGAATTATAATAAAACAAATCAGCCTATCGATGCTCTTTAGTTAAATATTTTTCATAAATAAAGTTATAAAGCTAGATCCGTAACTAGTGTCGATGTGGAATTCTCTTCTAGCATCTATTTTTACGAACTACTACGATTTGCTAAATTTCTAAAAATAGAGAATAGGAATCATAGTGGCAGGCGCAGTCCACCTAAGAATGCATCATTTGCGTTGTATTAGTTGCGAAATCGAAGCGAGGTGCTAGCCTTTGTTTTTATTTTTAAAAAGATGAACCATATTCATCACCATATCCGCTTATATACTTTAAACTTAGTTCGGTTCAGATGATTGTTTATCATGTTGTTATTTGCCATTAATTAACACAATGGACAAGTGAAATACATTATAATACTATAGACCCGCATAACATCAACAATGCTGTTATCTTTTTTTTTACGGTGGCAAATTGTAGGGTATCAATATTTAAATCAGTAGGCCGGAATGTTACCATTACTAACGTTTTTTACGTTTTTACGTCCTCCGAAGTCTAATTATCAAATGTAGCTGATATACGAGTAAAGAAATAGATATATTGTTGTAAGCTCTCGTACTATAACAAAATGTTCTTGATGATAATTTGATAACATACGTGTGATGAATTGCGGATAAGTTGAGGCATATTATGAATTTATATTTATTCGCATATAGATAGACAGATAGAACATTTGTTCTTGACTAAAATAAAATAAAAATTACAATATAAACTGCTTGATACGATCAGGCAATCTTATTGCCCTTATCAGCGCTAACAACTGATCATTTCTAGGCAGCCTTTGGGTTAGGGACCTTCTCAACTCAACGATACTGAGTGATAAAATACATGAATACAAATAATAGCTATCTAATTCACCATATACCCGACCATGCGTGAATATGTTGATAAGTCGACTTACATACTCTTACATGTTTAATCATAATAGGCATTAAGGCTGCCTAATTTATATGGTGAATATTTCAGTGAAGTAGATATGTCTCAATATAAAAACTTGTGAATGTTTATATAACTAACTCTCTTAAACATATACTAAACGTAAACCTATTTATGGCTGTCCTGGAAAGTGTGTGTTTTATTTGGACTTCTTAAGTTATCACTACAGATAAATACAGAAGTTATATATTTTTTTTACTTTGCCATTTGATAATGTGGTTACAATGACAGTTACCGGAGCTCGCGCGAACCCTAACACGAAAAAGGCGGTTTACGGATTCAAACGCGCGACGTGATACGTGCTGCATCATTCTAAATTACTTTTACACAGCTGCAGCTTCTAAGATATGAAGATTTAAAATTAATTTAATAGATAGAAATTTTAACCTGTATAAACGCCCAGTGAAAGTAATATTTAAAGAATTATATAATTGAATAAAACGGTGAAACGCTTTCGTCAAGCAATCTTCAAAGCATTTTTCAGTGGTAGATAAAATATCAGTGAAATACAACTGAGATAGTGACAGACGCTGTCTGTTATTTACTGCTCACTGTTAAGCACGACAATTAGTTCAATCCTAATCCAAGTTATCTAGGTTATATCCATATTAATATTATAAATGCGAAAGTATGTCTGCCTCTTACGATTTCACGGTTAATTAGGCCAATATTAACGAAATTAAACACAATTAAAGCTATATACACCAGGGTGACATAATTCTACTGCCCTTATCCCACTCTAAGTGGGCAGGCACAACATGTTTTATGCCTGTTGTTACATGTTTTGGCTAGTTATTTTACGACCGGCAACCTTTTACGGCACCACGGTAAGAAATGAGGGATACACCAGGGTGAAATATAGGTTAAAAAAATCCGGTTTTTTTTTCGGGATAGGAAACACACAATAAATAATTGACGATACTTAAAAGCTTAAGTTAGAGAAAACGAAGTCGCAGCATTAGTTTTTATTCTGGTACATATTAGTTTATATTACATCTCTGGCAAATCCTGCAGGGATACCAAAGCAGAAATTTAAAATATATGTAAAATTGCTAAATTTGCAGGACGTTTTGCAAACTTCTGAATCCGCAACAATGACGTTTGTAGGGGACCGTGCGACCCCGAACATGAAAAAGGCGGACGGAGGTTCAAAAGGCGGGCAATGACGTGCGCAGTAATCATATTCGCTTTTGTTTTAATGCGGGCGGCCTCGTTACGACTGTAAACATTTCGTCTCGTAAATCGACATATTCAGATTAAAAACGTGACCTAGTATTAAAAACTGATTTAAATGATACAAATACCACTTTAAACGTCACATCAGGAGACAAGTTATGTTTTAAAAAAAGTTGTATTGTAATTGTAAGTTTGTATTGTAGTATACAATGAAATAAAATATTTGTAGTTTTTAATAAATAAGTAAAAGTAGCTGTGCCTGCGTGGAAATCAGTGTGTCATAAAGATTTTCCCGCGTAAATAAATAATTCTAAATCAATAATAATTCAATATACTATTAACTTAAACCTTCCACTAGAATTGCACTATCTTTAAATAAAAACTGTACAAAAACTCTCCTTGGAGAGTAAGATTGGATCTCACATCATCACACTTTTCTCATACGGATTTGCAGTTACATAAATCCATAAATTCTCTTTATATACGTTACCGTCACAATCGAAGTTCATAATATATTTAAATATCAACATAAGCAAATAAGCTACTCATAAACTCACGAAAGAGAAACGATGGTAAATGCTTTAAACTTTTGGCCATCAAAGCATAAATGATATTTCATCGTCAGGTATAATTTAGTGAGTCTATACCGAAAATAACTCAATCGATAGCAGAAAATATAATAACTATCATTCTTATCCCGCAATATTGAATAAATTTCAACAACTCTTTAGATATTCACAGAAGGCGACGAAGCAAATGTGTTCTATATATGTATTCTGATATAGTAGTATTCTTTCCGTAATATCGGGTCTGTGAAGCCTGGTTACGATGCACCGCATCTCTCAGTCGCTGGTTATTGACGAACCCCAAAGAAATACCCGTTTGTGAATACGAAATACCTAGAACTTTCTAAACGATTTTCAATTCCATTTTAAGTCGGAGAATTTCCTCGCTTGTTCGTATGTATACAAATCTTCGAGCTCAAAAGAATTCGCAACTTGCACAGTGCAGTCATGTTTGAAAGTTTATTTTTTTATTTAAACTAAAATCTATCTGATGTTAGCTCAACATAAAATACAATTTTGAATTTAAATCAATTTTTAAAGTCCATCTCACTAGAGATGATTATGATGTCATTAGTTTGCTTAACGCAAGCTGATACTTAAAATTTATTTTATAAATTAATTATTTTATGTACCAGAAGGCTTTCTTGTTCTATTTTTTGGGTCAAGATTATAAGTCACACGTATTAACGTATTAACGTTATAAGTACATAAGTTATGATGAATTCAATATCGAGGTTCCAATCTGTAAGTTTGTTTCTTATGAAATATTACATAACTGTTGTTTTTATTATTTTAAGTGATATTTCTGAGGACGTAACAATGATAAAGACGTCCAAAATTTAATAAACGTTACTTTGAATCAAATCGTGTCCGTTTGTAAAATAGATTCGAGATGATAGCTTTTAGAGTGAGCATTATTGCATTCTAAAGACAAAAGAGTGGAAATATAAAAGACTAAGGTCGATGGCTTTCAGTGGTATGAAAGGCACGTCCGTACAAAGTTGCCAAAGCAATGCGCTTTCGAGACTTGAGAGATCACATCACATGCGCTTTTTATTTAGACCCTTATTAAACTTTTGATTTATTCGGCAGAGTTCATATAAATAACTATTGCGTTGCGTTGATTCAAGTTAAGAAATTCGTAGATATTATTTTAGCATATGTATTTAATAATCGTGATATTTGCATTGTTAACTATGAGTCGACCATAATATTTTAATTTGAATAATTTGTAGAAGATGATTGCGGAGATCCTTTGCGGAGATCCAAAATACAAAATTTTTAAAGTTATTATTTTTGATTAAATTTGATTGCTCTTCAGAATAGTAGTGAGAAAAATCGAATGCTTCACTGGGCGCTATAGTACCCCCGCTATTATATCTTAACCCGATTTAAGATATATGTCAATACTTATATGTGAAGGCGCCTAAACATACTCGTGTACGTGAAAATCAATAGGCAATAATAATCAGTTTATACGATAAAAATTCTGCTCTAAAGACTAGTGTATAAATATTAGGTCCTTACATATGAAATTGGCGTTTTGTCGTACTGGCCACTTTGATCTCAAATATTACCTTTATGGTTAGGAATTCCAAATTCAAATTCATACAGCTATGTACTCATGCATTTGTGTTTCAAACCCCCTAATTCATTTGTTTTTTCTTCTTTTGTTTTTTTCTTTGTGTCACTCTGATTACAAAATGGAAAACATGAAATATCGCGTTATTTACGAGTATGAGTTCCACCGTGGCACCAGTGCTGCAGAAACGGCTCGAAGGATTAATGATGTGTATGGTGACGGTGTCGCAAAAGAAAACACAGTGCGTTTTTGGTTCCAACGTTTTCGTTCTGGAAATTTAGACCTGCAGAACAAGCCTCGTGGACGGCCGGAGACCAAAGTTGATAATGAAGAATTGAAGGCTATTGTGGAAGCGGATCCATCGCAAACCACGTCCGAGTTAGCTGCAGGCTCCGGTGTTAGTGATAAAACTATTTTAATCCACTTGAAGCAAATTGGGAAGGTGAAAAAGCTTGAAAGGTGGGTACCTCATGAATTGAGTGAAGCAAACCGACAAACGCGCGTCGACTGCTGCGCTACGTTACTCAACCGGCACAATAATGAAGGAATTTTAAATCGAATCATTACCTGTGATGAAAAGTGGATCCTCTACGATAATCGGAAGCGCTCATCGCAATGAATGAACTCTGGCGAACCAGCCAAATCCTGCCCTAAGCGAAAATTGACTAAAAAAAAGTTGCTTGTAAGTGTTTGGTGGACTAGTGTCGTTCACTACAGCTTTCTTAAATCTGGCCAGACGATTACGGCAGATATCTATTGTCAGCAACTGCAAACCATGATGGAAAAGCTAGCTGCTAAACAACCGAGGCTGGTCAATCGCTCTAGGCCACTGCTGCTTCAGGACAACGCTAGAACACACACTGCACAACAGACGGCTACCAAATCATAGGAGCTTCAATTATTCCATCTTATATCAGGAATCTTTTTCAGCAAACTGAAAATTCTAGAGGAAATAATAAAGAGATAAGATATAGAAAATGAGTAGAAAATAGTTTAATATATTAACGATGTAAACTCACCTACGACTTTCATTTTGACAATATATACTCATTAAAAAAATATTATTTTCGTATTATGGATTTACGCAAAGTAAAGCCTAATTCTATAAATTGTTTAACACACTAAACCACTCACTTTTTTTTTATTCTTTATATTTCTCATATATTTGCAATACAATAACAATGAATACGCTTTTTTGATAACAAATCTTTTTTTACGGTTGACCTTCTAAAGATATATCATAAAAATATCAGAATTAATATATATTCTTCTCACGATTTCGCGTGCGTGGAGTACTTTAGTACCGAGATAAAAAGCCTTCTTCAAGCGCTTACACTATGTGCCTAACAAAAATAACGTGACAGAAAGATAACTCTTACATTTATGTTAGTGTGGATAGATACAAATAGTTTTAACTTGGTCGTGATGTAACAGGGCCGGCTTTTTGGGCCCAATTAGCAAAGTTAGCATTTGGCACGTAGTATATTATCCAGACAGCGCCGATGAACAAGCTCTCCCAATCCGGCATTGTACTCAAATTGTAGAGCAGTGACCTCTTTACATTCAATTACTTGAGTATTGCATTTATTCTGTTTGACCATACTAATTGGTGTATTTCGGCCATGGATGGTTTTAAACTATTTATCGAAGTTTAATTTAGTCTAAATGGAAATTGTAATTACTACAGCGCGATATATGAAAATTTTATTCTATACAGTAATATAAACAACGTATATGTTTGGGAACGGAGACAGGCCCTAATGTGGGACGCAACATGCGTTGCTTCGTCCCATATCAGGGAAACGACGTCAAGACCTAGAGTTGCGGTGGAAACGGCCGAATTCGACAAGCGACGAAATTATGCATCTCACATCGAGAGTTAGGTATTTGTGCCGTTTTGTAGTTGAGATTTTAGGGCCGTAGAGTCAAAGTGTAAAAATTTTATGAACCGTTTTAATACCTTGATTAATTGCCTCTTCAGGTGACAACAGGTCTGACTCTTGTTTGGCACAAAGAATCAGCTGAGATATTCAACGCGGGAACGCTGCCAGCATTCTTGGGATAATTCCACGTGGGGATGATTTGTATAGTACTAGCGAGTAAGTGATTTAAGATAGATAGAACTAATACATTTTTGGTGTAAACAAAATTACAAGTACTTAATATAAATTATTTTGGAATTAATTCAAATTATTGTGGGTTTTTTAATATTTTTAAATTTGCAAATAAGTTAATTAACCCATTAACCAACTACACACTTTTGTAAGATGCAACAGATGATCTGCAAGCTTATACGATATATCGGTGTACTTTGTCTATTATGTACACCGCCAACTGAGCTTTCACGACACACAAGTAGACGATTTCTCAATTTTTGTTTTCTATAAATATTCAACGTCAAAGTCTAAGACCTTCCGGATTCAAGTCCTAAAGATTTGCTACACAAGCGCTGATATATTTTCAGCCCAACGTCACACGAATGATATTTCCGAGATTGCGCAGATATCTCAATCTCATAAATTGCTTTTATTCAATATCTTCCGAGTAATAACTTGTTAGTTGTGCCCCAGAGTTCGATAAACGATTATCGATGTAATAAATATCTAAGAAGTCATGTCAGAGTATAATCTATACACAGAATCGCATCTAGAGTCACGAGTACTGAGGACGGACAATAAGATTTTTCACACGACTCTTTCGCGTGCAGTCTCTGAGACCAATATAAAATGCATATTTCAACTATTCCATCTTGATAGTGAGACACAAGAGTCATAAGTTGTCTTAGTTGCTTTGACAAATCGCAAATAATGGGTTCAATCGTTTGCTTGCAAAACTGATTTATATGATACTAGGGACCTCCCTACACTCTTACGGAGAAACAGAGGTCTGTTTCTCCGTAAGAGTGATGAAATCATTGGAAAAGGGTAATAAAAAAAAACATTTTTTTACATACATGGGACAATTGCACACACGGCTGCCTGTTTCGTAAAGTCAATAACTTGATACTTGTGTTATAGGTGACAGACAACTGTCACCTTATATAAAAAATTCTCGTGTTACAATGTTAGTTATCATTTTCCTCCGCAACAGCTAAACCGATTTTAATGAAACTTATAGAATATTCCGTAGGTCTGAGAATCGATTTTTATACCGTTAAGCGATAATGGTTGTCAACTCCTAATATTTGTTTTGTCTGGTCAGCTAATATACGTATATTATTTTTCAATACATATGTATATATGGGTGTATACCCAGACTTCAAAAATCAATAAGTTGTTTATAGAAAATAGGTCCCCCGAAGGAATCGTACACGCGATCCGCCGAAACTGAAGTCAGGGTCACTGCCAACGAACCAATCTTAAAATAATCTTCAAAAAATTATACATAACTGAGGCATAACCGAGAAAAGTTACGCATTTTAAAATATTAATAATAGACTATTTAAATAGTAAAAAGCAGAAGGGGACTATTCGAATCGCAGAGCCGGGCAAAGGTCTCTTATCTAATGCGGATTGAGAGTTAACACGTATCCCAGAAGGTTTCTAGAGACATACAACCATGTTCACGGTGTTTTCCTTAAAACGCATGAAGAATTTTATAATCAATTAGACACAAGTTTCTATGGAAAACTTTAAAATACCATACCATATAACATATACCCGGGATCCATGGTAAGTTTTAAGCGCCTTCATTGTTCGTCCACTACGGCTTTATTTACGGTTTGATGACAATAGTTAATAATAATTACCACCTTAGAAAGTAGTAATTATTACGAACCGTGGCACTGATATAACCAGTTCTTTTCTTTCTTGAATTTATTTTCCTAAGCGGATAGAATGCTAGGTACAAATATTATATTTTATACGGTTGCTTTTGTAGTGTTGGAAAAAAACATAACCTTGCTAAATATATCATGAACACTACAAAATTACAGTCGTACAGTAATATTTTCTAACAATTTTATTGGTTTTATGTACCAAAAACACATTAATGAAGGGTGTTGAGTACGTTAATGGCAGGAAGGCTATTAGGTATAGAAACACGATACGGGAGGTTCTGCCAGCCGCAATCAATATCAGTCTTCCCTCTTTTATGTGTTTAAGTGTACCAAATTGCTTCAACAGCTCTGAAAGTTGACCTTTCAAAGCCGTTGAACCTTGAGACTGACCTGTCCTCTAATACACACATACACATCTATATAGATTGAATACAATTAAAGAACATTCTTGTTGTTAATACGGGAACGGGAATAAGGTTCGCAATTGATTTAGAAACACTAAATATTTTAGTTTACGTCATTGAAGTCAGCCTCGTTCTGAAAGCAGAGTCAATACGACAACGGGATGCCTTATGCTGTAGGTCAGGATACTTGCCATTATTTTTACATAGATTTTTAATGAGCTCATAGGCGTGCCATCAAAAATTGAAGCTTTGTGATTATTGGGAAACATAACCCACGTTCGCTCTTCAAAATAACCTACTTTATTTTTTTTCTCTTACTGCATTATGAATTTCTTATAGGTGACGTGTCCAAAACATTGTGTCACGTGTCATATGGTCACTATTCTTTGTATAGGTAATAGTTAATGTAGATATAGCTAAGTAAGTACATTTTCAGTCAACAAAGTCAACACACCTTGAAATTTCGATATCTCCCATTTTTTCTAAAGAGATTCGTAATCGGCATCAGATGCAGTGAAGTTGTCAACTTGTCACCACTATCCTAGACTTAAAATTGAAATGAATTGTTTGAACAGTCCACTCACACTGCTCTATACGCGGTTCGCTCTTACTCGTTAAAATTCTCAAAAGTGATGTTTTTTTCGATTTCTCTGATCGTTATTCAAACACTGAACTAATGTAATACCTGTGTCTTACGAAGTATATATAATTTATGATTTTATCTAATGTCAAACAGCAAATAGTTTTTAATTTAATCATCGATATAAAATACCTACCGACGCTGCGGACGTAGAAAGAAGAAGGAATAAGATTTCCTTAAGGCGCTGAACAGAGCCAAATAGGCTGACTTTAAACACGTTTTTAACAAAAGCTATAGGGATGACGATTAAAAGAAAAATATATGTTAATATACATCATATCTCAGAGAGAATGTAAGATTTCAAAACATGATTACGATACTTTTTTTCGATAAAAAAAATTGGTAAATGGACCTCTGATTTTTACTTTGATCGTAAATATCTCTAATATTTATCAACAAAAATTGGTAAAATTAATAAGAATAATAAATCATTATAATATAAAGAGAATGTAAGATTTAAATTTTGAATTAATTAAGATATTTCATTCAAATTAAATATTTTTTAGAAAATAGCAAAACTGAAACGAGTCATCGTCTCGCTTCTCTTTTACATCTACGAATATAGACAGTGATCGCTGAGGCGCGCTGCTATACGGACGTGTGCCGCTAGCTGCCGCCTTTTGTGACTATTCCTTGTTGATAATATGTCATTTTTTAGGTGTTTAGTTATAGTTTCAGCATACTTAGTTTTATAAGATTAATTAGACATAAGTTTTTTAAATAAATTGTACAAAAAAAGTTTGGATAAAATAGTGTACACCTACAATGGGTGTTAAAAAATTAATTTTGTCGCTACGCCGTCGCAGAAATTGTGGGCGTGGCTTATATTCCGAAATCTGAATTTGCGCCAGCTCTGTTCAGCGCCTTAATAGACTTCATGCAAAGCTAAATCTGTCTGTTATCTAAAATAAAATATAATTATGCTATGGCTAACCCGCTGAAGTAATATTGATTAAATTTGGTACTATTGAAATTTATATACCAAGACAACATGATTTTTTTATTTCAGGAACAGCAAAAACACTTATTTAATTGAAAGTATTTTAAAACTAAGATAATGAACGCAGTCGCGCGTACAGTTTTTAGTAGATATATAAAATTTCTATTGACTGTCATAACAATGGCAACATGCTATTTATTACATTCTAATAATTTGTTTTCACAATAAAAATTTTAAAATTTATTTTAATAATAAGGGCACTTTATTCATAATAACTGGAAGTACAAGAATTTTTCATCGATATTAGTGATTGTCCAGTGGTTATAAAATGACCAAATATGAAATAAATGCACTCCTTTTACCCAAAATTACTTTACAGTCATAAATATAATTCTAAAAATAATAAATTCTTAGAATAGGATGGCCGTTACCTTTAAGATAATTTCATCATTTTGCATATGTATTATATTTTCATTCGATCTTCTAATTTCAATATCAACTTTTAGCACCAGCTTGGTTTGTACATTGTCAAAAAGTGAAGCGAAGAGAAAAAACATACGCCGACTTGACCTAATTTCACTGTGACTCAAACCACATATGCTATATACACGAATAGAACGTTCAAATGAAATGTTCAAATTGTTAGTTTCAATTTCAACTAGGGCGTACTGGCATCAGCTGCAGTGACCACATCTAAATGGACGTTAACCGAGCTTCCATGCTTTTTTTATGAACTGAAGTTGTTTTACTTCACATATGTAATGTTAGCTTCATCACGTACAACACTGTTTTTATAAATGCATATTCGCCTTAAGATCTTCAACTCCAATACCTTGCACACAAAGTTCATCGGTTCTTCGAACTATCTGTCGAGTTCATCGGCACTTCAGCTTTCCCACCTCTTTATTGATACTTTAGCTATTATCTTCATCACTGGCCCGTTGGTGCAGTGGGTAGTGACCCTGCCTTCAGCTCCGCGGGTCGCGGATTGTATTCCCGCCGAGGGCCAACATTTTGTATAAACAATTTGTTGGTTCTTCGAGACTGGGTGTATATATGTATTTACGTATGTGTTTAAAATTATATATTTAATTAATACACAAGTATTAAGTTACTTACTTTGAGGATGGACCACCGTGTGTATAAGTGTCCCATATATATAAATCTTTTTAGATTTCAACAACAGACCTACGTGTATATGTAATGTATTTAAATTACTTTCGTACAACTCAAGTAAATACTTCACAATATGCTGAAAAATATGTGACTATAGTATATATTTATTTACCATCCAATTTATAATATTAATGTGGACACAACTGGCAAACCGCACATAAAGTGGCTCGAATCGCCTGTGGTACAAACAATTCATTTCAATCTCAAGTCGAGCAAGCCATTCGTTGCGTCAGTTGCAGAGACCGCAGATAACCAAATATACGTTACCCGACAACCCATATTGTTCACGCTTTCCTAGTGCTATTTTTATTTATTGTTATAGTAAACTGCTCTTCGACCTTGCGCAAGATAGTAATATAACTAGTTATATGAATTATATTTTGAAAAGGGCAATCATCGCGTTTCATGCTGGTTCTTCTCGGTAGGGGCAATTTTCCGAATCAGCACCAGAGTTGACGATACAAAAGCGCTAGTTTACAAATTTATTTGAATTAAGTTTTGTATCTAATGAACTGTTTCAATTTCGAGATTGTCTTTAGTTTTCGTCGAGAAGATACTCACATAACCAAGAGGAGTGTGGGAAGCAGGAAATTATCACTCATTTATTATTTATAATCTAATATTTATTATCACACATTCATTTATTTACAAATCAAATTTCATTTTTTAATATTCTCTAAAACAAACAGAAAAAACATTTAAACATAAAAAATTGTCATCCACGGAGAGCGGAGAATGGACCCTCCCGGTGGTTAGGACTACAGAGTGTGGAAGCTCCTCACAATGCAATTATTTATTATTATTATTAAAATAGCTTTTAAACCAAGCATTCGCATATATTACACTCAAAGATTTTTTCAAATCAGTCCAGTAGCTCCTGAGATTAGCGCATTTAAACAATCAATCAAACAAACAAACTCTTCAGCTTTATATTAGGTCCTTACATATGAAATTGGCGTTTTCTATGGGAGGAACATAAAGTCGTTTTTTTTTAAATGAAATATATTTAATTAATCAAAGTATGTACCATTGCTATGTATGCACTTTTGCCATCTCATAGGTAGTTTATTGATCCCCTTACTAAAAAAACCATTCGGGCGGGAATCAATAAAATCTTTGAAGGCGGTTTGGACTGCCCCATTGGAGATGAATTTTTTTCCTTGCAAGTAGTTATCCAAATTGCGAAAAAAATTGTAATCTGTTGGAGCAAGTTCCGGAGAGTACGGTGGATATCTAAGACATTCTAATTGAAGCTCCTCTGATTTGGTAGCCGTCTGTTGTGCAGTGTGTGGTCTAGCGTTGTCCTGAAGCAGCAGTGGCCTAAAGCGATTGACCAGCCTCGGTTGTTTAGCAGCTAAATTTTCCATCATGGTTTGCAGTTGCTGACAATAGATATCTGCCGTAATCGTCTGGCCAGATTTAAGAAAGCTGTAGTGAACGACACCGGCACTAGTCCACCAAACACTTACAGGCAACTTTTTTTTAGTCAATTTTCGCTTAGGGCAGGATTTGGCTGGTTCGCCAGGGTTCAGCCATTGCGATGAGCGCTTCCGATTATCGTAGAGGATCCACTTTTCATCACAGGTAATGATTCGATTTAAAATTCCTTCATTATTGTGCCGGTTGAGTAACGTAACGCAGCAGTCGACGCGCGTTTGTCGGTTTGCTTCACTCAATTCATGAGGTACCCATCTTTCAAGCTTTTTCACCTTCCCAATTTGCTTCAAGTGGATTAGAATAGTTTTATCACTAACACCGGAGCCTGCAGCTAACTCGGACGTGGTTTGCGATGGATCCGCTTCCACAATAGCCTTCAATTCTTCATTATCAACTTTGGTCTCCGGCCGTCCACGAGGCTCGTTCTACAGGTCGAAATTTCCAGAACGAAAACGTTGGAACCAAAAACGCACTGTGTTTTCTTTTGCGACACCGTCACCATACACATCATTAATCCTTCGAGCCGTTTCTGCAGCACTGGTGCCACGGTGGAACTCATACTCGTAAATAACGCGATATTTCATGTTTTCCATTTTGTAAACAGAGTGACACAAAGAAAAAAACAAAAGAGGAAAAAACAAATGAATTAGGGGGTTTGAAACACAAATGCATGAGTAAATAGCTGTATGAATTTGAATTTGGAATTCCTAACCATAAAGGTAATATTTGAGATCAAAGTGGCCAGTACGACAAAACGCCAATTTCATATGTAAGGACCTAATATATTAGTATAGATTATTAAGTTAAGAAGTTATAATTGGTCTCTGTGAACTGTTAAAATTATGAATATAATTTGAAACATAAATTAAGTTATCAAGTCAATTTCGCCAGCGTTTGATATATAGAAAACGAAATACCTTTTGGAATCTTCAAAGGTAGAAAAGTTTTTATTTTCGTCAGATGGTGTCCTATTTGCGGGTAGTTACACATCTATCGAAAAAAGCTATAAAGCTAAATGATTAAGTATACAGATACGATGCTTTTTTTTTCGAACTGACTGTATGCTGTTAGCCCTAACGCCTTTTACAGCGTCACCGGGCGGGGCGGGAGAGCGCAGAAGCATCGCCGAGGTTGCGAAATGCAGAGAGTAGAGCGCAGAAGCTCTAATAGCGTCGGGGAACATCGACCTAAGGGTGCCTCCTGTGAGGCCGAACCACGGCTTAGGGCGACGCGTAGTGGAGGGCTGATGTATGGCTTTGATTAGTCATTGTGACGTCAGAAGGGTGGATACGAAGCTGTGTACAAAGTGTTGAAATGGTTTAGGTCGTTGTGTCCATGAGTTAGCGTGGCATAGAATACCATGCAGTAACACATATTCATTGAATACTAACTAGGTTTTGGTATTTATCGCTTTTTAATACTAGTTCTTCGTGTGGTTAATTTTGGAACTCCGTAACTTACATTTTGTTTTTTTAATACTTGTCTGTTTATCAATTTCATATGATTTGTTTAAATAAATCAACCTCTCCGCCTTAGTAATAAAATCTGTTTTCAGCAAAGAAATACTAAAAAGAAAGCAATCAAGGAAATTAACCATCATTCTTACAAAGAGATAAAGCGAAAAACAGCGTACCCACAGAAAGGAGCCCGGACGGAGTCAAGTTGCTCGTTTTATATGCAAATTTGACACGTCCTTATGAATATGAAAATTTTCTATTAGAACGTGTCGCTGTCAGCATCCATTGATGTACTACGAAGGACGCTTTTACATAGTTTTTTCACATTTCAGCGTTTTCAGAGGTGCAAATTAAATCAACATCTGTCCTCATTTTGTAAGAGGTTAAGATGACCTAGTTGTAAATGCATATCTAAAATAAACGTTACTTAGGTCATCGTAATTTAATTAAAAAATACGATAACGTAAATAACGAGGTGAGAGTATTTACTACATGCACATACAGAAACAGACACCCGCACCCACACACTCACATACATTCGCTCACACGCTCGCTATCACGCACGCACGTACGCACGCACGCACGCACGCACGCACGCACGCACGCACGTACGCTCAGACAATGTAGTTTAAAAGCTATTTATAAAATAATTAAATATTGTTTTAGTTACTTCAAGTTACGCAATAAATTTAGTAATGTAATGTATGAGCGAGATCTTCTGACACAATTATTTTTAATGCTCATTAGAAGGTCTCAATCTGTATTGCTTGTAACGGTTTATGAAAATAAAATTCAACAGAATTGTGTTGGTACCCTTAATTAAGTCAGTGAAGATTTTGTTGTTAATTTGTATTAGAGAAAAACATCTGATGATAAATCTGAAACAAGTGATGGTTACAATGCTACTATGACTGTAACTTGAATATAAATGTTTAATTTTAACCACGAATGCCTCATGGTCAAAATTTCATTCAAATATAAGAACAATTTTGTACACAGTCGTCTTTGAAAGCAAGCAAATGAGAAAGTGATTTCTATAGGGAAATCATTATTGATATCTTTCAAAATGAAGAGAATATATAATTATATTACGCAGTAGGATTTTAAATAGCTAGTTGAAATTTTGTTATTGACCTTTAAACATACTTTAAAAACGTAACTAGAAACAGTTGTGGTTTTTATGACTTCCGTAATTGCCTTTAAAGACAAATCAATTTTAAGTTAAAATAATTAGTTCGAATACTATGTTATTACATTTGAAGCATTTAGCTATCTGAAACGCTGCATATCTATATTCTAAAATACCTGAGTAAAATTAATGCTAACTTTTGTTCTTGCACAGAACATATGTATATATATTAATAATGAATGTATATCATACGCTATGCATATATGCAGGATTATCAAATAGAACATACTACAATCATATTGTAATAGCACAGCACAAATTCATTAAGGCACACTCAACCCACGTTCTGCCTCGCAACATAAGCACCATCAAGAGATAGCCTCTATGATATCAGCGCGAAGGCAAAAAATATTCGAAAAAGAAATAGGCCATGCCGTGCAAGCCTTCGTCAATTCAACACCTAAGCGAAAATCTAGAGATTTATTGGTAGAATCTTTGCTAATAAGAACTGCTAGTATTATTATATGTATATTATTATATGCTTATAGATTATAGCGAGCGAGAGTCGGAAGTTAGGAAAACTTGTACTTTAAGTATGTCGTAAGTTATAACAGTGTTGCAAATACACCACGGTTAACTGCGTTAAAGCGTTTAGAATATGCAGGTAACTAAATTTTCTCCTTTTTAAGATAACATACTACTAGTCAAACGTGATATGAGTCCATGGAGCCGGATTAATAGAAATAATCGGAATATTTTTATGCTTAAAAATAATATGTACGGCGTTTGTAATCAGTATAGTCTTCCAAATGAAATAGTATTTTTGCGCTCTTTAATATGTATTTGTGTCAAAGGGCCTATTAATGAGGCTCTTATTAATAAGAAAGAATCTATTTTTCAATATGTTTGATTTATATCGTGTCATTTTATTACTTATGATATGTCTTTCACTATTTATACTAATTAAATGAAACTGAAAGTAAAATGAATAATTGTAATTTTTTTTGCAACCGTACTAGTGTATAACTGTAAATTGTATAATTTAGCTACTCAAATTATTTAAGCCAGATACTGATCACTCTGAGGAACATACATATTGTGAGTACTACAAAGTACGATAAAATAATTGAAAAGAAATATTAAGAGCTACAAACACACAGCCAAGGAGGCCAAAACAAGTTTTAGATAATAATGTATATAATTTGACGGAATCGACATTTAATTAAAAGTAAAAATGACCAAAACATAGACGCAAAATATCTTTTTTTCCAACGACAATGCAAAACTAGAAACTGTGTCGTCCGTGCTCGTTCATGACGTACATAATAAGTAACTCTACAACACACAAGGGAGTCTTACAAACTATACCTCACTGTGTTAGGGCCAGGAAATTTGATATATCGGAATTTTCGTCACTCTTACTTATTTTTAGTATATAACCAATTTTTATTTAATATATTTAACCCTCTTGCACTTAAAATATAAGATTTCATTGGAAAATAATTTTAAAAATCTTGATCTCTCCTTATCCAGATCGCCGAAAGTGCCATCTGTGGAGTCCAAAGTATCGTATCTGTGGTTGGATTAAACAATAAAATATTTAAAAGATTTGATCGATTGATCGATTGATTGTTATGGAGCAAAATCGTTTACAATACATCGAATCGAAAACGGCACGCGTGAGAGTATCTGACCATAAAACACTATATATATTTAGTATAAAAAACATTACATTATCGGATTCAAAAATACCTTATCAATCGAGTTGAACAAAAAATACACATTTTCAAAATTACGTTTCACAAATTAGCACAATAACATAAATACGACACAGGATGTGTGACGCTCTTTCAGTTTGATACCATACTTGATATATTGCACCGACTACACGAAAAATATATTTCAAAAATAGAAAAATTAAAATACCAACGATATGGTATTCTTATTTTCAATATAGAATTTGCCAAACGGTTGTATATATATACAACCGTTCCTCACGGAAAGTTAAGATGTTGCGAGAGAACTTATCATTTCTTTATAACTATCAAGAAATTTTTGGTCTTCGCGATCATAAACACACAAGAATCGCGCTTCTTATAACGTCATTATATTTACCGTATGTCTGATTAAACCATTATATTCACAACTACTGTAAACAGTAATTAGCGAAACAAAAGGTTTTTACGGTAAGCAATACAACAATTACACTAATACGCGTTGAAGAAAAGTAAACGAAACATGTAGAAGTTTATACAAATGCGTTAAATGAATGGTATTGTTTTCAACAAACACGCCAAATCAATATTAGTATAAAATGAGTATTTGTTCAAGTTTCAGTTTATTATTATAACAATCGTTATAACTCATTCTTTTAAAACATAATATACATACAGGGTTACTACTATTCTCGTCTTCTAATTTTATAGTAAGCAAAATAGATGGACAGAACGTCTTATAGATCACTAGTTCGATTTATAGATCACTAGTTTTTGCCCGCGGCTTCGCTCGCCAGGAATTTTGTCTGCCACAGTATCTAATTAAATTAAATTTATGATACACAATTTTGGTCATAGTGGCTTCCACATAAAAGATGGATATATGTTGAGGCGGACTTTTATTTAGAACTATTCAAAACAAACAATACTACGGTACATCATCTTTGTTTAACTCTAATGGTTTAGGCAGCGTAGGCCGAGATAGCTCTCAGAGGCCAAATTTTTTCCGACTTTATTGACATGTATCATTATATTACATTATATCATTAGAAATTGTAGCCTATATGTTATTCCGATACAAAACATATGTAACTGTAAAGTTTCATTCAAATCAGTCCAATAGTTTTTTCGTGAAAGAGTAACAAACATCCATCCATACTCACAAACTTTCGCATTTATAATATTAGTAGGATAGGATAGTAGGACAAGAATTCCTAGAATTCCTCGAAAGAAACATTTTACTTAAGAGGCATGCAGTTTTTTGGAATACTGAAAAGACTTGACTGTTCAACTTTGAAACTTAATTTCGCAGAACGTGCGTAGGGACCGTTTAATCGTAATTTTCTAACATATTTTTATAAAAAACTATTGATGTTAAGGAATCAGTTACTTATTTATTTCTTATGCAATACTTGACTACTACTACCAATCATCATCTTATTTGACACAAGTTAAGAAATCCTACTTCTGTTTTCTATCAAACATAACTTACATCATAAAAAAATGGATGTAAATTGTGCATCATTAATAAGAGCAGTTAACTCTGGCCGAATTAGTGGTCTTCAGTCAAGAAACATTGCGACTCGATAAAATGATATATAAAGATCATATCTTGTTAAATTATAGAACACAATTTTTTTAAACATTTTAAAAGTTCCTTTTTAGATTTACCTTATACAAAAGCAAACAACATCCGCAATATTAATTAACGATGCAAGTCCGAGTACTCGTAATAAGAATCCTTAAGCAACACTTATTTATAAAGACTACATTCAGCTAGAGCTTTTAAAATTTTATAAGCAAGATTAAACTAATGCATATTTATTGTCCACATATACGAGTATGTATGTATAATTATGAAAACTCAATCGCACCCAAAGTAGTTGAGAAATATAAATAAAAAATGTAAACACCTAAATATAGATGATTTTAACGTGATTTGCTATCACTATAAAATTTTTATAGTGATAGCAGATCACTATAGAATTTACTTTCTGCATACATCTACTATTAAACACTAAAAACAGGCTTGAAGAAGGCTACTGGTGTAGAATATTATAATAACTATCTAATAATTTTGAGTGTGTATTTGTACGTGACTTTTTGTATTGCACGTAAATTAAGAGGATCTTTGATAGCAAAAAATACTGGGTTTCGCAGATATCAGAGCAACGGTGCAATGCAAGCAACAATTCGTGGGGCACGCTGCCAAACCAGCTAAGGCGGAGCACTTAAGATACTTTGAGTTACATAAATGCTCCACAATATTGCAGCTGCTGAGCGCGATGCAGTTTTTTAATGAATTACGAGATTTGTTGTTGGTCTACATTCACAACATTGTATGAATTATAAATAAATATTAGCTCGCAACTGTTTTTTTTCATTTGATCTAACAAATTTTCTTGCCTTAAATGAGGCATTTTACAAAATCTCCTAATTCTAATTACTGGGTAATTTTCATATGTTGCTCTATGATCAGGTTTTACAACATTTTGATTTATTTAAGCAAGTAATTCTTTATATTCTATCTAAATATAGACTATTATGTCTATCAGTCCGTCAAGGCAACATTGAAGTATTTTCAATATCAAGCCACTAATTTTTTTGTGTTACGGACTTCCGGAATCTTTAGCGCATTAACATTAAAATAAAGATTAATTGTATTTTGTGTTTCATATCCTAAAAAGATTTAAAAAACACATGTTTTAGGAGTTTTGCGTGCTTTTCCGCAAAATGAAGTAATGTTTACATAAATATTGAATAGCATATAAACAACTCACTGACGTCAGAGAACTTAATATTTTCGTGCTCATATGTGAGATCAAAGGCACCTTGAACGAAAATTTAAAAAGCACATGAACGAACTTTAGCAATAAAATGAGGGAAGGTGGTTTCCTTGTAGACGGCTGTTGCTTTTACCAAGTTAAAGTTGTGGCATGTGGCGCCGTGTTAGGTGGAGAAATTTAATAGTGGTCAACAAACTTAGTTGACTTCGTGCGAAACGTGTAAACAAGAAAAACCTTTGTGCCTTATTATTGTTTATCTTTTTTTAAACTTGCTATATACATTTGATTTTCTTAAGATGTTCTTAAATTACAATATAGGGATTTTTATGTCTAATTGCTTCTGCGAGTTGCAATCATGAAGATAATTTATATACCTACTTGCAATTTTATATAATTGGGGGTGGCTTCAAGGTTGCAGGCGGAACATACAATACGTAATGTATGTTCCGCCACATATTATTAGACCGGCACATCTAGGTACATGTGTTTTATCTATTCTCTATATTTATCTCTCTGTGAAGAAGCGTTTCCCTAAGGTAAATATTTTATTTTTATATAACAATCCTGGTAGTACCGACTTTCTATCTGGCTCGTGAGTCTTCGTGCTTATATTACGATCCTAACCTGTGAATCAATTGAACAATCAAGTAATATGACAATGACTTTTAAATATTACAGAAGCCATTTTCAGTTATTTATGTCATCTATTTCTGAAAATTTTTTTGAATACTTTTATATTTCATGTATATTCAACAACTCGTGCCAAGTTTCAAGAAAGCCTTTGCCTTGCGATGGGCTATGCACAAACTGATCCTTTTCTTTGTTTATTAATTAGTTATCTTGCTTATAAAATATAATAGCTGTTACTATTAATTTCGGTGTAAAATAAATAATTTATCTTTGTTCAAGGTTCATTCTGGTTACAAGAAACTATTCTCTTAGAATTTTATTTATTCCTCAACCGACATAGGCGCTCAGTCGTCAAAGTAATGACAGACATTATGGCAACGCATTTACTCTAATTATCACAAATAGGGTGACTACGAAAGACAAAGCGAAAAGTTTGTAAGAACTGTAGTAAAAAAGCTTAACGAAGATGAAGAGAGATAGCCAGGGGATAAAGGTTATTTACAATTATGTTGAGATCAAGTTTTAGTAAAATAAAAGCGTTTATTGTCTACAGAGTAAACTCTATAAAAATGATAACTTTGCGTCAACTAATGGATGCTCACTGTTAGACAGGTTGCTTCAAAGGATTTCCAAGCATCATCCATCTGAATTCTAAACTTTATGAAAGTACATTATCTTATTTATATAAAATAGAAAGAAATATAAGTTTCTTTTACAAATCATATGAACTATCAGAACTGATATTCTAAATCAAACGTGTAATGTAATTTTAATAATATTTTTATTTTTTTTTGGTAAATCAAGAGAACAGTATGCTCTACCCTATTACTTTTACGGACGGTTATCTGTGTCAAACTAATATTATAAAAATCTTTACTAAGAATTGAGACTGGCTCGTGCAGCTCACTATCATGACTCTCACGTCGCAATTCGTCACTATAATAGTCCTAGTCCAAACATAAAACCTCTCTGCTGTTGTCACAGCGGAAATCGTAAATTTGTATCTAACAATTCCAACTCCCCCTTTAAATCTTTCTTATCTGTGACTCGATGCAGCATATTGGAAACCTCATGTCGAAGACCAAGAAGTTTATCAAATGATTTGAAAAATTTCTCAGAATACACGAGACCATACTACTTAAGAGGTAACATACAATTCTTCCATTGCGGAAAATATAAATCCATATACAACTGACAATATAAAACAATTGTTGTTTACGCCAAAAAATATGCACGTGTGTATGTATACCCGTGCTTGCGTTTGTGTGTATTGCATTATTTACACGTATAATCAAGAATATAAATAATATAATCAAGATGCATTTCGAATTTCCCGAAGTACTTCGGGAAGCGCTAAGCTACGCGAGATAGAAGTTCCTATGGCGGTTGATGTTACGTGTGAACCACAAACATCTCTGGATTTTTTTCAATAAATAAAATTTTACAATACACTTTACGGTAAAAGAAACATCGACGAAAACAGTATATCTCGAAAGAATTTGTCAACACCTTAAATTTAGCAACACATTGATACAAATTTCAACGTACAGGTTCTCACTATAGTAGTCTAAAATCAAACCAGAACAAAAACAGAATGTAAGTTCAATTATTTTTATCTTCGACAATATTTTTTGGTAAGTTCTCTACCTAAGATATCGAAAAGGAGGTTTACCTCCTATCGTTCCTGCAATCTATTTCACATAATGGCAGGGAACAAATTAATTCATCGCACGAGAAGCAATAGATCCGCTATCTGCGGCGACGTGTCTCAGCCTGAGGGTGTACAATATATGAACTATCGTAATGAGATCAGGTTTCTGAGAAGGTTGCGATATATCGACACTGGGGCTTTTGAATGGTGGTCGCTGACTTGCAAAACTAATGTTATCGTCATTTGAACTTTGTCTCAGTTTGAATATACTATATATTTTAGTATTGGAGATGCCCTGACTAACAGCGACTAATGCGATCTAAATGATATATGATGCGTGATAAGTAATTAGAGCCAATCTATTGATAATAGTTCAGGACACGGTGGGTTTAACGGAAATACAAATTAAAGCATCAAATCATTTGTATAAAGTAAATATTACACGCACGCAAGGCAGTGATTTAACTGCTGAAGTTAATGTTTTAATTTTCATCTTGTACAGTTACAGAAAAAGTCAATGATGAATTGTGTTTACTTTACTATAAACATTCGGGGTTCGAAGCAGCCTTTTCTATCGAAAAATGTTTTCGCAATTACTTTTTGTTTTTTTTTTTCAGGGGATCTTTGGGAATCTGTGATAAACTTATAATTAACGATCTCCTTAACCAAAAATAACTACGTCTATAGTTTTGGTGTAAATTATTTTTTTGCGATATTTATACTTAAATTTTTGGAAGAAAACATCAGTTAGTTAACTTCATTAATATAAAAGATTGAGATAAGCATGGGACTAAATTTAAATGGTACTCAATAAAGATCCAAATTTTTATGACTTAATTTTTGTTTTAATATTGCAACACAAATTCTCATTAAAGAAAAAATTAATAAGACTCTTATGGATTAAAATAAATACAAGATATGACTCCACTTATCAATTTGTCAGATCGGCTATTTTAATGCGACAAAGCGCAGCGGGTTGTCCCACACGATCAATTCTGTTCTCATATTAGCCCGTCGGTCGACTCTTAAAACTTTTTACTATCTAATCCTTATCCCCGAATCTGAGATCCTTTCTCCTTTTGTCATATTCTCGGGAGAAGTAATCATTTACGGTAGCCGCTGAGTGGATTTTTCCATCAGAAAAATGGTCTAAATAATTGTTAAAGCGCACAACTCATATTTCGAGTGCTAAAAAGTTCTCATATTTTTTTGATTTTTTATAAGACAAAGAAAAACATTTATTTTATATTTTTCGAGCTGGCCGTAAAAAGATACCGTGGGTGTATAAATTGTGGAGTCCCAAAATAATTCTATAGGAAACAATAAAGTGAGATTGCTTCTGAGACGACGGTGAGCACGTTCTGTATTACCAGGTTGCCACGTATTCTGAATCAACTTTTTGGCTATTACACGGTACGGGAGTCGCTTACCTGGAACAAGGAAAACATAAATGATTATATTTATTATAACATTCGTTTCATCTTTATATACATTGTGGCACTAGATTTGGCAACGAGGTGTTGGTTTTTTGTCCGGATTATTCTCTCGTGTGTGTGGATAAAGAAGTCTAATTCCATCAATTAAATATTTTATTAAGAGAAGTTTTAAAATATATTATAAAAGATTATTATTATTATTTATTATTATTTATAGGGCCAAACGGGTATTTACGGGTAGGTTAGGTGTATATGTTAAAATTTTGGGCGTAGTAACATGGTTTACTGATTGGACATCTCAGCGGAAAAAAATGATATGAGTCCATGCTGTGACTAATATTTATAATTTGTTTTTAATGATATATTTGAATAAAATTCATGATTTTTGTCTAATTCTTTATCGTTTCTGCTGTGTTTGTTAAAATTATTTGAATTTTAATATGCAAAGTCGTCCCTAAATATAAATAACAACAAGCAAGCCCTGACTTGGCGCAGGGAGCAGTTAGTTATACTGCCTTCAGCTCTAGAAGTCGCGGCTCCAATTTGCACTGAGTACCAATATTTTCTAAAAAATATTTTTTGCATCGTCGAGTTTGGTTGTTGTTATGTATTTAAGTACGTGTCTATTTATTTAAATTTTAATGTATGTGTATATTCATTAGTCTGATACCCACCATACAAGAATTAAATTGCTTACTTTAGGGACACTTAATTGTCCAACATATGTTTATTCATAAGATTTAGAACAAAATATTAAAACTACTACTGCTAGTATACAAGAAACAAATAAGTTTTAACCTTAATATATTTCAAATAATAAACAGAAAAAATAATGCCGTCCTGGTAAAACCTTAGAACTCCAAGACATTTAGAGACCCATAAAGACGGTGAAAAGTTACAAACTACGCCGCACAGCACCCGTTCGTGACGTGCACTATTATAACTTACTCTTCAATGTTCTTGGAGGCATTTCAATACTTTAGTGCCGTATCAACATTCAGAAATTGTTATACTTTTTAAATCCTACTGTGCTATTGTTACAAGAAATAAAAACAACCGGAATGTTTACTCGTTCCGCAAGTATTAAGAAGGAAAATAGACAATGCGTACATTACTTATACTTATATTACTGTACATTCGGCATCGGATTTAGTTTAAAACAAACATATAGTAGGATAAGTGTACAATTTTTTCGGAAAATATTGCCAATCAATTGTACAGATGTTTTAACGCACTGCAGAGTGAAGGCCCCTGTTGTTTTGGGCTGGAAAATTGCACCCAGTCGTTACTTTAACACGAATTTGCAGAATATAAATATTCTCTAAAAATATGCAGGTTTATTTAACGGTTTCATCGATTTCGATTTATTATATAAAATGTAAGTTTAATAAATAAGGCATATAGGTTGCAAAAAAATAGTCACGTACAATTCGGTGATTGGAAAGCGTACACTAATACAGTATTAATCCTCATCAACTTAAATAATCCAAGTTGGCCATATATATATGCAAGTTATGACAAAATATACTTGATATATGCAATCAACAAATAAATTTAAAGAAGCACAAAGAACATAAAGTAGAAAACCCGGGCTCTTTTAAATTTCATGAGCAAGACTAAACTATCGCTTGAGAGTGGTGTAAAGAAGTGGCGGAGATGCTGCAGTATGCATTATGCAGGTCGCTATGTCGTACTAACTCTTAGGAGTTGTTGAAAGGCGCCGAAGGACGGTTTTCAAAGATTTCTCAACAAAAAATAAGAATGAATGAGGCGAAAGTTTTATTTATCACTATGGCAGTACTTTTAAAAACTATTTATTTTTGAATAATAAAAAATTAAGGTATGTTGCCTACAAGTCATTGTTCACTGTAGGACGTCAAAAATGACGTCCTACAGTGAATTGTAGCTTAATCTTTAATTTATAATTAAAAAGTTTAAGTCACGGAAGGAAAACTTTAAAAGTAACATAAAAAAGTTTATATATTCATAGATTAGATTCATATTAACAGTATAGATTCAGTACATATCTATGACAGTAATTTAAAAAAGGACTATAATCTAGGTAACGATATGCAAACGCGTTGGTGCGCATAAATGCGCTGCGACTGTTCCTACTTCACGCTAAGCTTTTCAAGAGGCTTTATGACGTCTGAGTATGGACTTATGGCATTCAGATTTTGAATAAAAAGTTAAAAAATTGACATTCAGTGATGATCCTGTCTTTCATATGAAACACTCACGTATATTGTGAGTACAAATATAAATATATCGGCCTAATTGGATGCATTTGGGGCGGTCAGGAATTCAAAGTAGATTCCACGTGCCGATGCGATTTAGTTTTTTTATGAATTTTTTCATATTAAAACCACAAATACTATTCCTTTTTATTCGTCTTATAAATAGAGCAACTTTCTATTTAAAAGTTTATATAATTAAATACTCCGGATGCCTATTGGCATCCCATAATTGAGTAATGGTCTCGCTGCTTATAGAGAGAACGGTTAGAGCCCACAACGCTGCTTTAATTCGGTTGGTAGTTTAAAAAATTAACAGTTTATACGTATTTCAAAAATACTCTTATGTTAGGTAAGTTTCCTCATTCCTTTTCCCTTACGGAAAAGTGCTTGATAAATAATAAAAATAAATTAGGTACATTAATTTTCAATACAAAAAGTTCTAGTTGGCTGCCTGGGATTTGAACCCGTGACTCCCTGGTTTAAAAGGTGCATAAAAGTTGCGTCACACGTCGCCGCAATAATTTTTTGGTTATAATTTGCTACCAAGTCGTGGTACAGGCAATTGCGGCTAAGTCATAAGCCATTTTAATAATTTATAATATATTTTTCTAATTGCCTTAGTAATACTTTTGTAAATATATACTCGCATATATCAGAATCATCATTCTCCTGCCCTTATCCCACTTTAAGGCTTAACATGTTTTAAACATGTCGTTAGATGATTTGTCGTCAACTTACCTTAGTTTCCTTTTACAACAACTCGGTAAGAAATGAGGGTGATTATTATACTCAGTCGGATGCCACACGGCAGACTCGTATATATCAAATTATAAAAATCATAATAGTATAGTATTAACTCTAATGAACTATTGATGCTAATAAAAAAGATTTCACAGATGGTGAGCCGAGATTGAGAGTACAATGCGAGCAACAATCTGCAGGGCACGCTGCCAAACCAGTAGCCAGCGTACTTAAGATGCTCTAACTTTAATAAATTCCCCACAATACTGCAGGAACTGGCCGCAATATATATTTTTTACCTTCTTTGCTATTTTAAATTAAGAAAACAAATATCCTCAAAAACAGCAATACCGCTTTAGTTGTCAATATTTTTTTAACTGTTTTATTTAAAACATAATTCATTTTATCTATTAACCGAGTCAGCATCCAATATTTGAGAAATGCGTAAAGACCATGTCGCTTGTGAAGTAACGTCCAGTTGTATTTGAATATATATGTTTTGCGACATTAAAAAGAAATCTGAAGATTTTGTTGATTTATACAAATTTTTACTTCACATGCATTGATTAGTTTTTTTTATTATTCATTGCCACCATCTTATTTCCGAAAAGTTACACCAAACATTTAAAAAAGAAATATATAAATTAACCTATGTTATAAACGTCTAAGAAACGTTTGACTGAACTTAAGTAATGAAAAAGGAATAAAGAAGCTTCGCGATTCTCAATAAGCTTTCTTAGAGGTAAAGTTTTTCAAACTCTAGCCCGGCATATCAAGTTGGATGCTGGTTTTTATGACAAACTTATAAAAATTGGTAACTATTAAAAAATTATTTATATTCTAAAACTCCGTAAGACCATAATATTATTTAACTATATCTCGGAACACAGTTATACGGCCTAATGTAAGTAAATATTTTTTTTGTAAAAAAATAAGCGTATTGATCTCTTAAAGAAAATTGATGATAATATTTTGACATAATCTGCGATAAAAAATAACTACCTGCTTTCATACCTGATACATGCATGATTCGTAAAAACGTATGTTACTACCAACCACCACCAAAACAACATTACATAAGCACTGCACACATTCACTACCACAATTTCAATAATCATTTCGCCTCGTAACCGAAGCATCATCAGGAGATAGAATCCACGACGAAATCGCAAAGCTGATATCTAGTTCAGTGGCGAATGTTGAGTAATCCATGAGTACCAAATTGTGAGATTGCTCAAATGACTCACAATGGTTTGAGGGTTTAAACCCGGACAAGAGTTATGCTTGATTGGTATTTAAAATTCGTTATGAACTCTGTGTTCGTTATGAATTGATGAAGTGTGGCGAAACTTCAGAATATCTTGGATATGAATGCAATTGATATTGTGCAGCATACTCCGCCAAAGAGTTAGAAGGAAGTTTGCCAATAGTATAAACAGACCGCTATTATACCCACTACCATATCACTATAGCACCGCACATATTCATTTATACAACACAGTTGTCACTACCCAACCGAAAAATCATATTTATACAGGAAAAAAAAAATTAGCAACAACAATATCACATTAATTCGTTATTAACGAACTTTAAAAGCAACGCGAACTCCTATAAATAATTTAAGTCTTGTAGTTGAGTTGATGTGAATAATTTTTAAGCTACACGGAAAGGTGAGGTGAAAAGTAATTAACGAAGTTCGCTCTCGGAATGATTTCGGAAGCTGGAATAGGATTTGTTTGCCAAGAATTCAATCGTAGGAGACGACGGCACGAGCGAAGGCTGCTCTTTATTAGAAATGCCAACTTATAATTTGCTACCTTAATTGCCAGTATCGGTTTTTTTAATTCGTTCCTTTTAAGAAAATACTTTACATTATTTTACAAATTCAAAATATATAGGGAATCTGAGAAAGATTCGATCTCTTGGATGTTTTATGTATCAATGGAAAATTGACCCAATGTCTCAATAAATAAGAACAAATGCTTAATTTATGATTAAAGATAAAGAGTAGCGACCTAAAACTACGTCGCACGTCTATTGTACATCTGTACAAAAGGAACAAGACACGTTCGAAATTTAAACTGTTTTTTTTAGAAACTCTCATATCAAATCTCATTTCATAAGAAATAGACTGTACGAATAAACTTTTGATGCAAGTAATATTATTATATTTCTCTAACATGAAGTGGAAATAATAGTTGCTCTATCGGCATCCGGAAAAACAAAATTTGAAATTGCATAAACATAATTTACTTAAATGTAGATACAATGACCGAAGTATTCAGTTTGCATACACAATCAAGGACAAGATTGACAATGTGGAAAGTTTACATAAAATTCCGTTTAATATTCCATTGCTCGATAAGTTTTTACGATGACCTTATCCGGCAAGGTTCCCTGTACACACGCTAAATGAACACTAATTGAAATGTCGAGTATGCTGGACGAGACCAAAATGAGTTCTAATTTTTAAATAATTAGGTGCAGTACAAAAACGTTCAAACAATGAGAGCTGTAAAAACCGCTATGTCAACTCACGTACGCCATTTCGTTTGTTTGGGAGCACGAACAAGACCCACAGCATTTCCAACACGCAACAATACATGATTAATGCTCCACTGTAGCACAAATATGATTAATTTAGAGACGCGACAGAAACCTGCGTGGTTACACATCACAAAACCCAACGCAATCCAATTATAACGGGTATTAACAAATTCCTCATTTAAAATACAGCTTAATATGAAATACGGAAAAAATGTACAAATCCAAACACCGAATAAAGATAATCCGACAAACAAAGCACGAAACGCCACAGCAGGGGATAATGTTTAATGTAAGTCCGGGAGGGGATGTGCGACGTATTTCATTAAGAAGTTCTTATCAAGGAGTCGCTGTTCGGTCCGAGAGATGTGATTTTATCTTATCGAACAATTTATTTTCAGTAAAAACAGACATTTTTAACATTTGTCAATATATAATAAAAGACATCGTTTAATATTTATTACAGTCTACATGGTTGACAAACAGTACGTACATCTTTCCATTCCTTCTTACAAGAAAAACGCTTTTGGAACTTAATAGCGCTCATCGGTTACCAGATAAGAGACATGTACAAAAAGCTAAGTAACATTCTTTGTTCCCGTCATCCATAATCACAAGCCGGTATCCATCAACCATAAGTGTCGACAGCACTATCATATTTGAGATATTATTTTCGAATCATACTTTTATATTAGTATAAAATATCTGACCTGGAACTATCAAACTGATTATGTCAAAATGGCACAAATAAAACAAATTATATGTATATAACACAACGTACGCCATAATTTTTAATCTTTAGAAAAGCTAGTCACAGTAACAATTATTAAGTAAAATTTTCACTTTCATTTATTTCTAGATATTGTATGTTTGTGAAAACTTTTAACAAAGTAGGAGGGGTTACTGAAAAACATTCAGTTTGAAAGTTTCTATCCTTCAGAGTATAAGACCATAACCTGTCATACCTATTATCTTAAGAAAAATTGTTATATTAGTAGTACTTTCTCTAAACCTTAGGAGCACATTAAAGCAAGACAATGGGGGATATTAGACAGAGTCCTGGCGCCCTTTTAGACAGTACAATTGATTACTTATTCCCAGGATGCAGACTTTTAATTTACGAGCACGACTTAGGTCTGAGCGTACCAGCCACCATAATATCGTATACACGGTTCCACTATTTTACGCATAGGAATAGCAAGTATTTACAAAACACTTTAAAGAAATAAACCATAAATAGTGCACTATTACATCATATTTTACGTGTCCGTTAAGACACTTACAGGTGTATAACAAACCGATTGGAGGTATTTTTAGTGCTATATGTTGTAATATTGAATCATCCGTAAGTCACTTTTCGTGCACTAAAAATAGCTTTATTAGTATGCATCCATTATTGGACAGTCTTCTTCGTGTAGGTTGCAAGTTCACAGTATTCAATACGGTATTCAGTGCGGTTTGCCTTATTACTAATACTATTGACTTTTTGATGAAAGTTTAAATTATGATTATACCACATACATTAATACTTTGTTTAATTCTACTCGTGACTTCTTCCCAAATTAAAAATTAGCCTATGTCACATCCAACAACCGGCTCGAATGTGTGAGAGAGAGGGAGATAATAAACGCACTTTCTTATTTATAATATTAGTATAAAATATAGAATATACAAAACTCAATGTGCACGACACATAACTACTATATTTGTTTAAAATTATTAATATTAATTTTAATATTAATTATTAATATTGTTTTTTTGCTAATACAATGAAAAAGAAAACCGCCTCAATTAACGCTTAGTGATTGTGATATCATAATATCAAGCGATTATCTGAAGAAGAGTAAGATATATCTCCGTAATACTCAAGGCGCATTACCTCATACGCATAAGGCGTTATATAATGACATACGCGAGCATTGCTCATACTCTAGTATAGATATTACAGAACCGATTCATACAAAATGTCTTTGTCCATAATTTATATAAATCATCGCCCTTCACAGAGATGTCGACCTTTATAATAAAGCATCATCTCATCTCTTTGAGCGCTCGAAGTCTGTAGCAACCTTTATATCAGTGACTTCCACCTACAGTCTAGTTAAATCCAACCACTGAAAATATACTAAAGAGTTATTACACTAAAACAGGAGAATCATAGGAAGGCTTTTAAGTGCGAGTGTCGCAATAAATAATGAGAGGGAAAATGAAACTCGTATACTTTATATCTTATATCTTTCTCATACTTATATCCTTCTCATACTTATATCTTTATATAATCACACATAAAAAAGAGAGACAGATGATAAGCCTCATTTACTTTCTCTTTATATAATAAAGATTAAGAGAAAGAGAGAGAAGAAAAAAAAGGAAGAGAAAGGCACATTTTAGGCTGGCTCGCCTACTCTCGTATAATAACCACATGATAAAAGTAAAACTAAAAAGCGTCCTATATGAAGTCGGTGACACTTCCGACGGCGACATAAGTCAGTCATATTATTAGCCGCCCTCTGTTATATGTCGCCTTAAGTCGTAGTATGGCCTCACAGGAGGCACTCTTATGACAACTCACCCCGAAGCTATTAGCGCTTTCACGTTGTACGCGCGATGCGAAAGCTGTTAGTTATATTAATATAATAGCATATCGTGAACTCTAAAAACATTATCAATTAACGATGATATACGATATCATATACAACCTATTTAATATATTTCAGGACTAGCTGACTAAATACTTATGCTAACGGTTATTTATGTGGCTAACACCCGCTTCCCCTCTCAGACCCTTTTCGCTACATGTCACTACATAAAGAGGAGTAATCGTTTGCGGGCCGTCGCTAAGTGAATTTTTCCATTTACAAAAGGATCGTAGGAATTTAGGAACTATACCATTCGTTTTTCAGATGAGCCTAATGTATCTGGACACATGTTTAAAAATGAATCATGATAAAAATACATTACTTAGTCGTTATAAAATATATATTTCTCGTAAACATAAGAAATTTTCTATGGTAAAACCTGTTTAGCTTTGACATTATTTTAAGATTATAGATGCGGAAGTCCGTTTGTCTGTTACGCCTTCACGGGTAAACCGCTGGACCAATATTAATTTGGCACAATTAAAGCATATACACCGGGGTTATAAATAAGAAGAAAATTTACCGTTTTTATTTCGTTATACAAAAAAAAAGCACACTTGCATTATCAAGGGTAAATAGACGCTTAAGTTGGCGCGGGCGAGTCTGGGGCACCACTAGTTATTAAAAAGTGTATTGCAAACCTTAATTTAACTATTCTTAAATCAATAGAAATAATAAAAATATATTAGGAGGTTACACAAATCTCATACCTATTTTCAAGCATAAGATTTTCTTCGACATCACAATGTTTTACTTCATTGTAAAGAGCATGAGGAATATCAGTACTCGTAAGTTTCTATAGATACCCTAAAGATGCTGCTCCGGGTAGTATAAATGACACTACCCGGTAATTATGATTTAATTAGCGATTCCGTGAGCAACATTCAAGTGACTTTAAGGCTGCGGCTACACTAAGCTGCGATTTGCGACGAACGTGCAGAACAAATCCCAAATAAAACGAAAATTGCTAGTTACACCAACAGGGTAGCCACAAGGCTAGTAGACAATGTATTTGTTTTGTTCGCTCACAAATCGCAGCTCGCGTCGCTATCTCATGTAGCCGCAGCCTAAAACGAAACAATACCAGCCCTAATTAGGGATGGGTTCTTTAAGAGTCAGACGTTATGTCACGTTTTTGTCAACTTCAATGATTGGTTACCTGGAACAAGTTTATATAGTCTACTAAAACAGGCACATTGTCTATAATATACTATTAATCTTTAAGTGAAGTACACTTCGCTTTCGACCTCCGTCGCGTACGGATGTCTCGACAAGCGAATTTCGATTTGACCATCCAACCAGTGGTTGCGCTCCGTTTGTTACGATCGTTTCGATCCGATCTTTTATTTTTTAATTAATCCTTTTGTGAAGTTTCACGCTAAAAGTGCCGCCCCTGTGGCGTGTTTTTCAAAGCGTGTCGCTCGCAGTGCAGCGCGGCTAGTGTTATCATCGTCGCTCGATTAGTTTGGTGCAGTGCTTTTGTGTACAGTACCTGTTGTATCCGGTCCGTGAGTACTCTAGTCTATAAAGTAGGTACACACCTCTGTCTCCCGAAGGGGCAAGAACTCATTAGGGGCACACCATAGGTACACACCTCCCTGTCTTCGCAGGCAGGGAGGACTTACTTTCCTCTGGGTCCACCATGAACCCAACCTACGTAGGCGACCCGCAGATGGGGGGATTCCTAGAGTACCTCCAGACACGCCACCCGGCCGCCCATAGAGACGTTCTGAAGGGATACCTTCGAATGACACCTGTCATAAGAGATAGCCCTCCAGCTAACAATACTGTTCGTCCTGTGTCGACTGACATGAAGCTCGTACAACCCCAGGTCGAGGAAACTTCTTCCGAAACCTTAGACAACGACAACGGTTTCGAGACCGTCATTAGTAAGAGCCAGAAGCGAAAGCTAAAAGCTCCCAAGACAGTCCCTCCAAAGAGACCAATTACCTCCGCGACCAAGCCCGTTGACCGCCCTCAGTCTACTCAATGCTCAGTCATCGAAGAGTCGCAAGACTCCCCGATGACTGAGCGCCGAGAGAAAGTCCCACCTCTGTACATCAGGTAGAAAGACGCCTGGCAGCGACTACTGCCTAAACTTGATGCTCAGTCCATAACGTTTGGAAGCGCACGCTCCACAAACGTGGGCATAAGGGTATCGCCACCCACCTCAAATGACCATCGTCGTCTTACAGCTCTGCTGAGTGAAGACAAGGTCCAATACCACACGTAAGGGCTAGAAGACGAACGCGAACTTCGCGTCGTCATCCGCGGACTTCCTGTTGAGATCGACACTGAGTCGATCAAAGAGGACCTTAAGTCCCAAGACTTGCCAGTTAGAGAGGTACATCGTATGTACCAATCAAGGACCAAAGTTCCTTATGAACTTTGCCTCGTCGTCCTAGATTTGTCACCAGAAGGCAAAAAAGTCTTCAACGTGACATCTATATGCCGACTTTCCGGGCTTCGTATCGAAGTCCCGCGTCACCGTGGAGCGATCGGCCAATGCCATCGCTGCCAACTTCATGGACATTCAGCACGTAATTGCCACGCACGCCCCCGGTGTGTGAAATGCCTAGGGGACCATGGCACGTCGGATTGTTCTCGCACGGTTCCGACCGAGGAGCCTCCGAGTTGCGTACTTTGCAGGACGAAAGGACACCCTGCGAACTATCGCGGTTGTCCAAAAGCCCCGCGAAAGACGAAACACGTTAGCAAATCGGCGGCCTGAAAGAACAACACACGGCCGGGTCATAAAGTACCCGTGGCAGATAAGTTCATACCGGCTCCTTTGCCTGCCACTAATCCGTGGCATAAAAACAAACAACAACCCGCAGCTGTTGTTACCCCCGTCGTTCCCCACCCCCCTCAGATAGGGGCGAGAAAACCTAACACACCCACACAGGTGGTCGCCAAGTCGGCAAACAATGCAACAAATAACTTCGCAGAAGATATGAAGTTAATTAGTTCCATTGTTGCGCTTATCGACGTTAATGAGCTATCTATATTGGATAATAAACTGAGGAATAATCCTCAAAACCGTCTCTCCGCACTATTGGAGCATGCCAGCCTAATTGAGGCAGTAAAAAGCATTAACGCTTAATATGGATAGTACACTAAAAGGCAGACTCAAACCGACTCAACTTTCTATAGGTCTGTTCAACGCAGACGGCCTTTGAGAACAGATTCACGAAGTACGCGAATTTTTGGCTGCGCACCCTATCGACATCCTTTTAGTGCAAGAGACATTCCTGAAGCCTTGCAATCGCGATCCTAAAATAGCAAACTTCGTCTTAATCAGAAACGACCGACTTACAGGCCCTCTTGGAGGCACAGCAATTTACTACAGGAAGTCTCTTCACTGCACCCCTCTTGATCCCCCTCGACTTACTAACATAGAGGCTTCAGTATGTCAGCTAGGTATGACCGGCCATCAGCCGATTATATTGGCGTCAATCTATCTCAGACCATCTAAATCTCTCCTGGAGAGCGATATTAGGACGCTTTTAGAACTTGGAGATGCCGTCCTACTAGGCGGTGACTTCAATTCAAAGCATAGTCAATGGAACCGATCGTCTCCAAATGCCAATGGCAATCTATTACATAGATTAAACAATTCCCCGTTCCTTAACTTTGAGATTCTAGCTCCAGACGAGCCCACACGGTACTCTCGCCCTACCCACCACATTCAGACTGCCAGTACAATTGACATGGCACTAATAAAAAACATTACCCTGCAACTTCATAGCATACAAGTTATTCACGACCTAGATTCGGACCACCGCCCGGTCTTACTACAGCTAGGACCCCCTCTAACCGCGTCGGTTCAAAGTAAAACTATTATTGATTGGAAAAAACTTAGCGAGCGTCTCCACTTTGTTGATTCAGATCACCTCAATCAAATTCCTGACCGTATAGATTCAGTGGAAACTGCCAAAGCAGCGACCGCTTATCTCACAGCCCACTTATGTAATACTCTCAAGGACTGCTCTAGGGAAATTCCCGACAACTTCCGCTGTCGAGAACTACCAGATGATCTGCGAGAATTAATTACTAAAAAACGTGCTGCCACTAGGGCACGCGATAGATATCCGACTCGAGAGAATCGTTATACGCTTAATAGATTACAGAAAGAGGTTAAACAAAAATTAGCTTCATTTCACAATACTTCCTGGGGTAGAAAGCTCTCGGAGATTAAGCCAGGACACCAGGCTTACTGGCGCCTGGCGAAATCCCTAAAAGCTGATGGGTACGCAGCCACCCCACCACTACTTCGACCGAATCTCCCACCTGCGTTTGACGACGCTGAAAAAGCCGAATGCTTGGCGGACAGCTTGGAAGAACAATGTTCCCCCAACCCCAGTATACCTGAACTCGCCGAATTCCACTCCAAAGTGGTAAAGGTAGTAGATGATCTATCCGTGACGACTCCCGAAAGCGAGCCGTTGCTTCCCACTACCGGAGAAGAAGTCCGCACCATTATTAAAAATCTCCACTCCAAAAAAGCCCCAGGACCCGATTCCATCTCCAACAGGACACTAAAGTGCCTTCCGAACCAAATCATCCACTTACTGGTACTGATTTTCAATGCCCTCCTTGTCGGATGCTCCTTTTCTGATGCTTGGAAAGAAGCTACAGTGATAGGTATCCCTAAACCGGGGAAGCCCCCGAAACGTCCCGACTAGCTATCGTCCCATTAGTTAATTAAACAGCTTAGGAAAAATATACGAGCGAATCATCCTCGCTCGTTTAAAATCCGTAGTTCATACCCAAATTCTTATTCCGAACGAACAGTTCGGATTTCGTCCGAAACACACCTGTGTTCAACAAGTGCACCGCCTCACGGAGCACATTTTGCAAGGCTTACAATCCAAGCAGTTTACAGGTGTCATATTCTTCGATGTCGCAAAAGCCTTCGATAAGGTTTGGCACGCAGGCTTAATCTACAAGTTACTCCAATTAAATATACCAGATAGACTCGTACTTATCTTACGAGACTACCTAACTAATCGCACCTTTCGGTATCGCATAGACGGCACTCTATCGTCTCGCCGCACAATCCGTGCTGGTGTCCCTCAAGGATCTGTGCTTGCACCCTTATTGTACTCGCTCTACACGAGTGACATTCCACGGGCGCCTATTAAAGAGCGCACGCAACTTGCACTTTTCGCGGATGACACCGCTGTATTCACCACATCGCGCCGACCGCAAGTTATAACAAGACGCTTCTAGAAAGCGGTAGACAGCCTCGGACGCTGGTTCCGCAAATGGAGAATCGAAATTAACCCGGATAAAAGTGCAGCCATGCACTTTATCGGTAATCGCTTTCGATCTCACATAGACACTCCTACGGAAATTTCCCTTTACAATACACCGATTCACTGGCAACAGAAAGTCAAGTACCTAGGTGTCACCTTTCAACCTTCCATGACCTTCCACGAGCACATACACGTAGTCTGCAATAAGGCTGCGTATGTCATGGGACGACTTTATCCGATGTTATGCAAGAAAAGTAAGATGTCGCTCCGCAACAAAGTGACACTCTACAAAACTTGCATCAGACCAATAATGTCCTATGCAAGCGTTGCGTTCGCGCACGTTTCAAAGGTCAGATTGCTCAAGCTCCAAAGACTACAGAACCGATTCATGCGGACAGCCACTGGTTGTCCGTGGTTCATGCGGAACGTTGACCTCCATAGAGACCTCGAACTCCCTACCATTACTCACCTCTTTAAACGCTTGTCGAAATCTTACTTTGAGAAATCTGAGGTACACCCGAACCCTCTTATTTCAGTTGCTTCCACCTACATCCCAGTTAGGTCTGACCACCGAAAATATAGGTGTCCAAAAAGCGTCCTATATAGCGTCCTATATAAAAGCGACCCTGACGATCAAATAACGATCGCAAACACAGAAACACGTAACACAGCGTCTTCGCCGGCGAAGACGAGGTCCCAGTTTTCTGACGTCGGCCGGTCGTGGCTTCTCGCCATCCTTCCGACGTCGCAATGACTAATCAAAGTCATACCATCAGCCCTCCACTACGCGTCGCCCTAAGCCGTGGTCCAGCCTCACAGGAGGCACCCTTAGGACGACGTTCCCCGACGTTAGTAGAGCTTCTGCGCTCTACTCTCTGCATTTCGCAACCTCGACGATGCTTCTGCGCTGGCCCGTCCCGTCCGGTGACGCTGTAAAAGCCGTTAGGGCTAACAGCATACAGTCAGTTCGAAAAAAAAAAATTAAGTAAAGTAAAACTTGCACCCCCTTTTTAAACAAACTGCGCACACGGAAAAGTGTTGGATTTAGTATTATTGAAGTTCGAAATAAAATAAAGGTAAATATTTTATGTAATAAGATTAAGAATAATTTACTACATCCATTCTAACTTTAAGCTGTGATAGCCTAGCGGTGAGACCGTGCGACTCTTTCAAGGGTAACACGAGTTCAAACCCGGGCAGGCACCAATGAGTTTTTCTATTAAAACTCATGTGTCTAATTGATAATTTCAATTTATCACACGCTTTTCGGTGAAGGAAAACATCGTGAGGAAACCTGCATATCTCTAGAGTATTCTAGGGATATGTGTAACCTACCAATCCGCATTGGAGCAGCGTGGTAGGTCTTAGCTCCAATCCTTCCCTCCAAAAACGGAGAGAGGAGGCCTTAGCCCAGCAGTGGGCATAGTAACAGGCTGTTACTTTACTTTTTTTTTTATTCTAACTTTTAAAAACGGTCGCTTACAAATACGATATTTGCAAAGCTATTGAAACAGATTCAATATTTATCCTTAAAAACTTGAATATGTAAGTTACATTAAGTATTTCATACCTACAATTTTGATCCCTTACGCGATATAATTTAAATGAATATCTTAGAAGTTATTGCAAAACTTAAACTAACGCATGCCAAAAGCAGGATAACATCGAAAAAGTTAGCTACAGCAATTTTATGAATGCGGAAATGGTGTTTGTTTGTTTGCAATTATTAGATTGCATCAGTTCTTCCCATTATGATTGCGACATGATTGGATTTAAAGACTCACCTATTATAAAATCATAAAAACCTACTTTTAGTATGGTGAGAATCGAAGGTCTGGAGATTGGCATAGACTACATTTATTTTAATAAGTAGATATTAATTTCACCTGCCATTGTTTCACTCATAAAAGGCAATGTTTTCAATTTCCACAACACGATGAAAATCAGAGCAAAATGAGGATACGCGCAATTTAACGCAAACAATGCAAGCGACAAAGTCGTATCACATAAAAAGCGTTATGAAATTCTGCTCCATAACGAAACAATTAAATTCATAATAGCGCTGCGATCCGTAACGATCACTAATACCAGTGCAATACTGCAATAGGATATCATGGTAACTACACCGGCGATTAGTAATCAACGAACTAAGCTGTTTAGTAATCATAAGCATTTTAAAATAATTTATAGCAATAGGCGTTACTTTGCGGAGATCTATAATACAAAATTATAATATAAAACTGTGCTATAATCCGGGATAAAGCAAATAGAAAATATGTATATGTAATGGATCAATGTAGATTGTGCTATTTGTTATCATACCTGCAGGCCTACCATGAACTCTTGTTGACTCAATTGAACACGTAAACTAAATTGTTTTGCTTTTTCATACAATGACGTCTTAAAAACGAACACTATGCAGAATTCGTTGTAGCGAATGCAATACAAATTAATATACAAATATATAAAGAAAGGTTCAGTAGTTTTCTCATTTTAATACAACAAATACACAGAGTCACGATTGAAAAAAAACTATAAATTGGTGAATAGATCAAGGATACGGTAAGGTGAAAGTAAATATATAAATACCGAGCGAAAGTCCTCTCATGAGTAAAAAGTTAGTATTTTAGTCATTAGTAATAAGGAGAATTTACGCCCACATTTTCTTTCTAATTAAAAGACCACAATTTATATAGTTTATTTGAATTTTGCAACTAAACACGACTTTGCGATTTTGTCCTGGAGTCTATCTCCCGATGATGCTTCGGTTGCGGGGCGAAACGATTGTTGAGTTTGTGATAGTGAACGTGTATAGTTCTTGTGTATTGTGGTAGCAGTGGTGGAGGTTTGTGCATGTGTTTTTACGAATCCTGCATGCCACGGGTATGAAAAAACGGATAGTCCATACATTTAGCACTATATATATTTTCTATTTACTGTATCGTGGATTATAGCAAAATAATTTTATTATTACTTTTGTATTATATGCAAAGTAACGCCTAATTCTATAAATTATTTAAACACGACTGATACATGTAATCGTAGATTTAAGATCGTTAGCATTCACATGAAATCCATTCCACATTATACGAAAGTCAAAGCAAACACCGTCACGTATTTGACGATTCGAAAGTGCTTGTGTAGGTTATAGCTAATATTTTATAATGTAAACAAAACTGACCTATGTCAAATAATAGTGTTAGAACGAGAATTCCGCATCGTATGCTAAATATGAAATATCACGCTATCATTATAAATGAAACTTTTTCAAGCAATCAGTTCAATAGTTTAAGTGATCGAAGTTAGTAGTTTGAAATTTCTTTTGTACATAATGGCACAGGTGGCTGTGACAGTATCCTCATCGCCGTGGGTCGCGGATTCGATTTCCACCGAGAACCATTTTCTAAATGAAATTTGTTGTATTTATGTATTCAAGTATTTATTTAATATTATATATGTATATATTTACTAGTTGTCACCAATAACACAAGTATTAAGTATACTTTGGGGATGCACGACCGTGTATGCAATTGACGCATATTTATTTATTTATACATATTTCTTCCGCGATTTCGTCTGCGAGGATTTCAACACCCGCAAATTCAAAGATCACTTATTGCTCCGCTTGATCGTGAAATAAGGACAAACAAGCTCATTTTCAAATTTATAACATTATTTAAAGATAACCTTTTCGGAAGTCTTAGCAAGTTATTATATATTTACTGATTAAGTAAGAACTGTTGGAATCTCAAAACATTCAGACGTAGAAAATAAATTATTTATATATTCTGAAAGTAAAATTTAAAAATATACTAAATAATAAAAGTAAAAAAAAAGCTACGGCTTGTTATTATCCCAAGGCTGGGCATAGGTCTTCTCTTTCCGTTTTTGGAGAGAAGGATTGGAGCTGAAACCCGCCATGCACTGAGGTTTGTAGGTTACTCATATTACCAGAATTCTCCAGAGATATGTAGGTTTCCCCACGATGTTTACCTTCACCGAAAAGCATGTAATAATTCGCAGTTCGATAATTTTTAACAACAAAACTCATTGGTGCCCGGGTTTGAACCAGTGATCCTCGCGATAGAGGAGACTAATACTTAAAATATTTACGAATAACACAACCTGTTTTAAATGATTTTTAAAAGCAGGCGTTAATTTGCGAAATTTCATATTACAGGCACTATAACAGAATTGCGATTTTGTCGTGGACCCTATCCTCCTGATGATGCTTCGGTTTCGGAGCGAAACGATTGTCGAGATTGTGGTGGTGGTTGTGTGTGCTGCTTGTGTGCATTGTTGCTGGTGGGGGCGCCTTGGGGTGCGTGTGGTGAATTGCCCTGCATGTGTAAATTTTGCCTGCTTCATACACATTAGCTTTGCATGCATTCACTTAACCAGTGCGGATTAAAACAAGGTGTTATAGTGCCTACAACTTGTTTTATTATATGATAATTTTAATACTGGAAATGGAGTATCTAAGTAAACATCGCATTTAGCCATCAAGGTCGATTCAGCTTAGTACGAACATTGTATGGCATCAAAGCTATTAAGCACTAGCCATTGTGTACGTTTAGCTAAGCTTTGAACTTGATATCTTGGTAAGTGCTTCCTAAAGGTCTCGTTACCACCGATAACACCGTGCACGGGTCTCAAATGTCGTTGAAAGTTACACACTTATATCTACATGATGTAACGTACATCCTTTATCGAAGTTCAAAGTAGCCCGTAGAAGTAGATGCTCATACATAAATATTCTATACTTGATAGAATTATCTTAAGGTGTTTATATTTTTTTGTAATAAAAAAAATTGCTTTTAGAAACTTTTTATTTAAACATAGCTATAATTCATAAAAGCCTATTACTATATTAGTTTGTTAGCCTAGTCTCGGTATTCGCTTTTACAATAGAATTCCGTAATCCATACTAGACCAGTCAACAGAAAGGTTTAAATTAAGTGTACAAAATTGCAGACTATTTGGATGATAAAAATGCCTGGATTTGAAAATCCTATCAGCTTCATACAAGACTGCGGTTTAATAATGTAAAATTGAAAATGTTTAAAAGATTGACCGCCGAGTTTCTTGCTGGTTCTTCTCGGTAAGAGCAACATTCCGAACCAGTTGTAGCTTTATTAATCATATTGATTTTTGACGATCCAAAAGTACTCGAAAGAGTTTACTTGAATAAAGAATATTTTGATTTGATTAGCCGTTTTATGCCCGAATAGACTCACAATATAGAATGTAAATTTTTTTGAACATGCGAGATCGTTACGAGTATTTTCATATTAGAAGATATCAAAATAGAACAAGGTTGTAAAAGAGATTTAATAAGATTAAAAGAGATATAAGTCAAATAATCAATTTTTGTTTTATTTATGCATACTAATACTATAAATGCGCAAGTCTGTCTATATTTCACTAATGTCATTGAATCAATATTGATGAAATTGAGTACAATTGAAGTTTGTACGCCGGGTTAATATATTAAACAGTAAAATTACCATTTCGCCTACAGTAATTGGAAAACGAAACTAAAAAAACCAATTGAACTCTTTCACATATATGACCTTTAATCCTTAGCCGGTATTCTCTACAATTCATAATTACTAAGCGTCAGACTGAGCTTCTCTACAAGGTTGTTTATTAATTAGTCTGTTAGTTGAACCATTCAACTTTGGTAGATTTAATCGTAAGTTGACCTCCTCTTCGCATCTCTTAAGCCGTTTGTTATTTTTAACACTTAAATAAGAATTAGTTTAAATTACATTAGTTCAATCAATTAACTAGTATGATGAGGTGGTGGAACTTCAAATCTATATCTATACTTTTGACTGGCCCGTTGGCCTTGTGGGTAGTGATCCTGCCTTTAGCTCCGCGGGTCGCTGGTTCGATTCCCGCCGAGGGCCAACATTTTCTATAAACAAATTGTTGGTTCTTTGAGCCTGGGTGTGTATTTATTGTGGGTGATTTGTGTTTATTGTGTGTGATTTGTGTTTATTGTGGGTGATTTGTATTTAAGTATGTATTTAAACTTATATATGTAGTATATCTACCAGTTGTTCGTCACCCATAACACAAGTCTTAAGTTACTTACTTTGGGGACGGACTACCGTGTGTGTAAATGTCCCATATATATAAAAAAAAATACTTATTATTAAAAAAAGTCCCCAAAAGTTGTCTGTTTGTATGTGATCGATTTGCCCAAAATCTACTGAACGGATTTTCGTACGGTTTTTACAAAGATAGAGCAATTCTTACGGAATGTTTAGGTTAATAGTACATTACGTAAATGGCATTATGTAAATGTTGACCTTTGTACACTTGTTTTTATTAAAATTGTTTTTTTGTGGTACATAAATATATAAATAGATAATTTCAACACGGGCGAAGCCGTTGGCACAGCTTGGGTTTTGTAATTTATACAATAAGCCTTTACTTTGCAGATATTCGTAATGATAATATTATTTTGCTACAATCCGCAATAAAAATACGATTTATCGCGGATTACAATAAGATAATATAATAGTTACTTTTGTTTTAAAAAATATTGATCACATGGCACATTAAAACTGAACTATTCACATTGAACTACCTTTACCGAAATTTAAAGTCGTTATTTATATAGATATATTATTATATTTAAAATACGAAATTAATACAAGCTAATTAAATATTTATATTTCAATTATAAATAATTTATTATATAAATAATATATCATTAAACATAATTTAAATTAATAGAATGTCTACTACTATATTTATACACGAACTTGAATTACAGTTGTTTACATTTATGATACGAATATTAAAATATTGACGAAGGTGGCTAATCAAGATAGGACGGTCTCAGGCCTTATACTACGGAGGTATATAGTATCAGGTGTTTTACGAACAAACTTACATCTGTATATATAATGCGTGAGAAGGGTTAAGACAGAGAGTCAGTCAGGTGTTGGGTAAGGTAACCCACCTATATCATACACAGCTGCTTAATAGTGTTTCCTAAGTAAATATATATATTTTCAATATAATTTAGAACATCAGCATCGAAACCTAAATGTTAACCGTTGTAGAAATATATATATGTAGATGATAGTGAAATAAGGATTATTTGAATTTATTCAGTTTAATACTGAGCATGCGAAAACTTGGTGCTTTTAGAAGGACATAAAAAACCTAAAGAATTTCCGTTCTCGTTTCATAGATGAACTCTAAATACATGCAATCCACGGACGACACGCGGCAATATGATTTGGCATCCATTCAAATATTTGATGCGATTACATTTATTTTATAGTACGACTTAAGATATTGCAATATTCGGACTTTCTGCTTTTACATTAATACTATCCCACTCTCATTTTGCAAGTATATTCGAATTCCAGTCGTCTAACGACTAATTGTGTTAAACAAATGTCTTAGACGTTATCACAAGATAATCAAGTAAAATCATAGGATAAATCGTAAGTAAGTAACGTTTCTAACTAACGTTGATTAAAATGAATTCGAAAAAATATTCTATTAAATATTAGATCAAAATACATTATTCAGATATAGAAAAAGTATACTTCTTTACATTTATATGGAATCATATGATATATAATACTCAAAAATGGAATGCTTAATTCGGATCGTGCGTGTTGCATCATAATATGCTTTTTTTTAGTATACACTATAACATATGTATTCTCTACCGTGTGGTATCCGGCTGAGCAGAATACCCCATTCTCATTCCTTACCGAGGTGTCTTAAAAGACGACTAAGGTAAGTTGACGTTAAGCAAGCGGCCGAGCGTAAAATAAGTAACCAAATTATCAAACAACATGTTTAAAACTTAGAGCCACTTTGAGTGTGTGTGAGTAAAATTTGTATTCTAATTTCAAAATACAATTTGCATTTATTAGCTTCTCAAAACAATGCCACCAAATACGAATTAAGAAGCCCTATGTTATCTAATACAAAATGGCTTCGGGATTAGCAATAAGGAAGCATGTTATCGGAATAAAGATATTATGGATTTTTGAAAATATCATGTACAATACGAAAAATTTATTACTATATAATATTTCTCTTAACAGAAGAGAGAGAGTTAAGAGACATGCTTACTATATCCCTTTCAGCTTAGCTTTTTATAGCAGATAATATCATAATATACAAGTCCTAGCGAAATTGGAAAATAATGCTATGAGGCATAGCGTGAACTGAGCCGGTGATATCAACGTTGTTAGAAGACAATGCGAGATGACACAACAGCCGCGGTTCGAACATTTAAACATTAAAGGAGTTCCGGGACACGGTGCCTTTTACTAATTATGGTATGTAATAGCCAATGATAGGGTTGTCATCGCTCGGTTTTAAGGTCATAAATTAACAAAAAGTGTTGCTCGCTTATTGAAAATGTTTAAAATATGAAATAGCCTCAAGCCTCAAATACTTTTTTTATAAGAAAAAGCAGATTCATACTGAGTCGAGAATCTCTATAATTTCGTAGGCAATGAACCGCAACAGTAAACAGAATACTACGGTTATCGTCATGATTGCAAAGAAAAGCAGTTGAAAAACATTACTAAGCCAATAAATACTTCTCATATTGATACAACAGAAGTGAAATTCTGAATTCAGAAGTGTAATGTGAAATTCTGTAGAATCTTTATGAAAAAGAAAGTAACCCTCAGTTTAAATATTTAAGTATATTAAGTATTTTATAAAAATTAAGATGACTTTATCTTTAATCTAAGTCACTCGAGTTCTTAAAACTTAGATGGGAATTACATGTTTGACGGAACAGACGTTTGGTCGAGTAGACTGGCATAAATTTTACCAATCGTGCGAGATAAAGTATAGGACAACCCTGATTACGCAAGCGGCATCCTTTAATATACATGTAGCAAACATAATTGATGCTGCATTTAGGGCAGGCGGAAGGTGTAATTAAAAATATTCTGCTCTGTAGTATTACATTAAAGTCGTTTAAGCCGTCATTAGTGCCAATTCGAACTTAGTAATTACTAAATTTAAAATGCATTTTTAGGGGAAAACTTAAACTGCTTTATTGTTAATAGGTTTCCCTATTTTCTTGTTTATTCCCTATTCGGGAAAATAGATTTCCTAGGTTTCTAAAAACAGAATTCTGTAAAAGATTACTAACTAGCCCTTTGAAAGTATTACTCACTGCTTACTTAATTTATTAATTAACACTTACTTTGTGAACAATAAGGGAGTTAGTCATGAGTAATGACTTCATTTTTCATCTAAAGATGTTACTTCTCATCACAGCACGGGCTTATAAAATACGTGAAATAATAGTTCGGAACATCTCCAAAAGTTACGCGCAAACAGACCTCTATAATACTGTTAGAACGTTATTGACTTACGAACTAGCGTCACTAGTCAAATAAAATATTTGCTGGCATGTGATACGGCATCTCCAACTTAATATTGAGTGAAAGGTGTGACGCTAGTGTCGCGTTTCGAACATATATAATATAAAGAATTTTGATGTTAAGGATGGCATTATTACTTTGAGAATCAGTGCAACTTCAGCTTTTTAAAAGTTTTGTTATACAAAAGTAATAATAAAATTATTTTGCTATAATCCGCGATACAAACGTGTAATTTTATTATTACTTTTGTATTATGGATCTCCGCAAAGTAACGCCTAATTCTATAAATTATGTTGTTATAACATAAACAAAATTCATTTGTAATTAAACAAACACAAAAGGCATTCGTATATTACTTTCAAAGTATCGTAATATGTGCAAATATTATTACTCTTGGCTTTTTATATGCTAGACATTTTGATAGACATCATGTCCCGGTAAAAAAAGCGCTTTTCCTTATTGTGGGGCATCTATTCCAATTATTACTTTCCTAATCTTAGGTGGCTTATTATAGATATAATGAAAAAATATAGCTCAATTGGTACAAATAAAAAAAAATTAGAAACTTCTAGTAAGTGTCAGAAGGTCCCGCTCTTCCATATCTAAATAATAGTTATTACATAAACAATAAATGAGTTTGTATATGTTGTGTTATTATGTGTGTGTTTGCGCACGTACATCCGTTCCCAACAAGTTTTTTTAACTTGTACATGCGTACAAATTGCAATAAGACCTGTTTGCAATTATCGTTATGGGTCGTTATAATCAATAATCGTAATACTGCTAAAAATATACATATGTATATACTTAATTTAAATGTAAATATAAAAGTGACTCACACATCTAAAATAATTTCCTCGTGTTTAAAGTTTTCGAAAACTTATACGTTGTAGGCATTTCTGACGTTAAGGACAAAAGCATAATCAACGCTATTATTGTAAAATTATTCAGAAATAGACTAGTGGACGAGTTACGAATTTAAATATTTCTCACTCACTGATATATCCTTAATCTATACATAAAACATTAAATATGTATGTATATTCCTCATAGATTCCATAACGGCTGGACAGATTTTAATGAAATTCTCAGACAATCCTTAGATTGATCTAGCGGATAATCCGGATACACTGTTAACAATAGTTTTGTTTCGGGGAAAGTCGAAACCAGACTGAGCCACAGCAACGCATGATCAAACCGTTAGTAGAACATAAACTAAAAAGAGTGGCAGAGCTAGACTTGCACTGTGCTTTACTGATAATTTAGGTATGCTGTGATGTCGGTGATGGACCAGCTTAATTAACTAATGTAAATTGTACATTAAATATGATATGTAAAAATGTGTACCATAAAATATGTACTTTGAAATTCAGAATATAGTGAATAAGGTATTTCTTAATATATTAGTGTAATGTAACGAAAATGTCACATTTACCAGACTATGGACCTTTGCCACTGTTTTCTCAAATATTTACAAAAGGAATTCGCGTCGAAATAATAACGGATAGATTGGATGGAGTTTGTTTAACTCGACGAAGACAAATAGCGTGAAATACATATTTATACAACAGCGCAATTTGTATCGAGAATTCAAGTGAAATGCTTATTTAAATAAAATACGGCTATACTTATTATTTAAATAGCTACTAACTGGTTCTCGCGTTTTCCTTTACGTGGAGATCACAATTTGCATTTGTTAGAATAATAAAAAAAGTTTCAATCTTAATACACTTCCGTGTCTCTTCTGTACATAACTTTATAATAAAACATATCGTATAGTGCTATAATCGAATGTGGTCCGCTGTTTTTTCTAATGTTTTTAAATAGGCAGGATATTTTATTAAGTCCTAAGATAACTTGATTTGAATTCCGGAAGGCACTTTATATTCCTTTAAGTTTTCACTTACAAAACTTCCACTTAAATGCGAAATAAAATTAAAAGTCAATGGTTTATTCTATGATTAATGTTGTGAATTTAAAAATTCAAATTCGTTTGAGCTTCGAAGGCTGTGAGTTCAGCAAACTGACTGACGGATTAAATTAATCCCACAAGTAATAGGTGTGCCGGCGATATTTAAAACTAAACCGTATTTTTATTTACCCCGGTTTAAACTTTGGCAAACTTTAATGATCTTCGGAGCATCAAACTACTAACTGGGGGGCGTGACTAAAAGTAGTAATCGATCGAAAGGATGAATGACACCTTACAAATGTCATTTCACAATTGCTCACATCCTTCGCAGTTCATGTATAGCCAACACGCTAATGACTTATTCGATTATCATCGTAATCCAAAGCGTTTTTGCCACTCTGGCGGCATACCGTTTCAACCATTAGAGAAGGATCATGGGCGCCGGAAGCGTCGTGCACCCCCTCCTATCCGTAGATCCCAAGTAGATAGAAAAGTTACATATTTTTAGCCAACTCAATTAGCGGGAGGATTTGCAAATGCTTTTTAAATGTATGAATATTTGCATATACATATGTGTATGTAAGAATTATTGATATAGATTTTAGATTAGTTAATTTTATATGTAGCTGCACAACCCTAAACTTTGATTTTTAGCTGTATTGGAGGTTATCAAAAAATAGACATCTTGCATTTTATTGTTTATACTTAGATATGACATAACAATGAATTAGTGATAGTCTTTGATCAAGAACTTTAAGTGGTAAATGTTGTCTTGTGGTGCTTAATGATGTAGATCAACCACAATGGCTGTGAAGTAATAAAGACAGTTAAAGTGACTGCGGAATAAAATAATATAGTAATGCATTCTTTTTCAAGATGTAGTATATTTTAGTATAGATCATGACTTGTAGTATATATGATACATTTGTATATGTGGCAATTTCATTCAAGGAATAGTCATATAATTTTTAAAAGCCTTCACATCTAATTTTATACCTATGTGCCTACCTATATGCATTATTCATATAAATCAATTAAACCATTTAGCATCAGGTAAATAATACACAAAAAAAATCCTACTCGTATTATTAAATTACTAACAATAAACATTAAAATAATGCCAATGTTTGACTATCAAAAATCATATAGCATACTGTAATAAATATAATATATTAAAGATATATTGGTAAATTATTCTTCTGTGTGAATAGATCTTTGATTAATTATTTCTTAATTTTATTCCATGTTAGTCATAGTGCTCAATTTTAAATGAAATTTCTCTTTAAGTCATATTTTAAGAGTTTTTTCAAAACTACTAATAATATCCATAGTTTAGTTATTATTAAAAGCTGTAACATGAATTTTTTTAAGTATATAAAAGAATATATGTACATAATTGTCAAATACAAATGAATTCTAGTTAAAAATTGCTATAAATGGAATTAATTTTACCCAAAGTACGTAATTAAGCTAATCATAGGCAACCACCAACTCAAGTACAAGATATCCATCATAGGATAGGTTGTTTGTTCTTTTGAATGTATAACAGCTGATAAAACTTAATTAAATATAGATTTAATTTTTAATTGCCTAAATAAAAGTCTAGAAATATGATAAAGTATGACATATATGTAAGTTTAGAAACAGTATTTTTTTAACATATCACACTTATACAATATCCTTTAGCAAAGATTGTCTAGATACTTATAGGAAATCTGCATGTCAGGTATTTTAATGTAACCATATTATCAATAAGTTTAATGAGATTATAAGTAGCTTTTATAAATTTATCATAAATATTTAATTTGCTTACCTTTTTTATTGTATCCCTTTTATTTCTTACTTCAGTATCCGTACCAGGATCTAAGGCAGGTATGACATATTTCTGGACTGAACTACCTGACTTCAGGTCTGAGGGAGACGCGTTCTTGTTTACAGCATTATTACCTAACGCAGGTTCCTCAATAGCATCTACGGGAGGCTTGCTCGGCCCCCGAGATGATGAAGCTGAAGGCGCTACATTAAATTGCGGCCTTTCAAGCACTTTCATACTCATGTCCTCATCGATCTTTGCACGCAAACGGTTCCTATCCTCCACGACGTGAGGGTCATCACCCTCTTCGCCATGACGAGCAATTCCTACTACAGGGAAGTCTCCAACTTCGTTTTGAGCGAGAGGCGGTGGCATAAGCAGTTCTGGGCCAGCTTTTTGGATGCGTTTATATACATTATAAACACTATCGTTTACACTTGTGGAACTTTTGAATTCTGGTAAATAGAACAGCGCACCTAGCCATACGATTCCAAATGTCAAAAGAACAGAAATAATCAAATATTTTTCACGAAGGCGAAAAGAGCGCCTGGAAATGGACGGCACGGGTACCCCATTAACAAAACGTTGGTAACTCGGTAATATTCCCGTCATGTTTACGTAAACACGGTATATACTAATATCCTAAATAATGTCTAACGTCAAATTCCTGTAGGCGACCCGTCATTGGTGGTCGCCATTAAAGAACTGAATTGAAATGCCAAAATACAGGGTTGCTATACCATCACTTCAAATTAATCCAATATATTTGAAAATCCTAGATGAGCCTATTTTATTGTTTTGTAATTTTTTTGAATGAAAAGTTGTCGTAGTTAATGAAGTAAAGGATTTATATAAAGACGTGGGTATTAAATTTTCCGACGTTTATTTTAACTTTTTTTTATATATCAATAAAACAAATAAAAGTAATAAAAGTATATGAAAATAAAATCGTTAAACTTTATAAGGACAGTATATACTAAAATGATTTTTTAATAAAATAGGAAACCAAATGTAGAAATTAAGTTCTAAAAGTAATATTTACAAGTATTAAAACCTATTTTACCCTAAGAGTTCGCAAAAAACTTTAACCTGGCAATGCTCGTAAGTTGCCAACTTGACACGATTGACGAGTTGACGATTAAAGGTTAGGGATTGCCATAATAAGTAATACCTACCATAAAAATTATATAGCTATAAACTTTTTCGTTTTGGTAACATCTCTAATCATATATATTTCAACAAGTCGTTTAATAACCCCAGAAGAACCTAGATGGCAGTCATCACTAACAATTAATGTAATTTAATTCAGTTGTTAGTTCTTTCCCTATACTCTCAATAAACTTATCGCAGTTTGTGTTCGACTATATTAATTATTAATACTTGGTAACTTGACAAGACAAGGCAGAGAAGCAATCTATGAAAGAGACGCACAAATCCCGAATTTATTACAGCCTTCACATATGAATCTGAAATATTGTCAGTGTTCATTATTTCGAAACTTTCAATGGTTCTGAATCGCGATAACTATGGATTGTGGTACGTATTTTCATCACTCCACCATTTTTATTACTTTACCTTTTTGCAGAGATATCACATTAAACATACATAATTTTATGCCACATGATTTTAAATGATGGACAAGACTTAATACTATAAAACATGTGTGGTAAGCCTACGTAATTATGAAGAGAAATCTCACCACGCACACCTGTTTTTTTTGCCATTCTTTTCACATTAGGTACATGTGATTTGACTCGCAATTATAATATGGCAACTGTAGCATACGTATTTCGGGGAACCCCGCTTAGTACCTAGTTGTTTATTCGTTCCCGCCTCGTGGATGCGTCGTTGAATTTGAACCAGACTACGCCTCCGCGGACGAGGTGACACATGTCTCAATTGTTTTGTTTTTTCGGTTAAGTTTCGGCAAGTTTATTAAGTTATTTAGTATCACTGTTTTATTAGTTTGTAGTGTAATAGTTTTGTTCTTTAAGTCATTCATAGTATACGAAGTTCTGCCCAAACTAATTCTTTTATTTCGGGATACCGAACCCCCCGTAATTTTGTCACCTACCGTAAATTGTGAAGTCATATTACCACCCTACGTGACAGGCGCCTATCATGCTATTAGGCGTCGCAACGTGACATTGGCTCCCAACGTGACATTGGCGCTCCAACGTGTTTTGGTGCAGAACATTAGTTTTCGTATTTCTGTGTTTTTAGTGACTTTTGTGCTGAGAACATTCGATTTTTCTATTACCCAAACACAGTGAATATGCCGAGTTCAAAGAAAGCGCGCGGCCGCCGCTCGCTTGAAACCGAAGACGATAATGTAAACAATTCACAATTATTTATTGGCCAAGACCAACTACAGACTCTTCTGCAAATCTTTCAACAATCACAGGCTGATTTTTGTTCGCGGTTACTCCAAGAAGTTAGATCTTCCACGCCGTTAGAGTCAGTGACCTCTTCGCCTGTTACACAAAGTTCGCCCGCGAATTTTTCGCAGTGTACGGCGCGTTTTGGCGGAACACCCGACGAACAAGTTGAAGGTTTTATTGATGCAATTGAGGTATATAAGTCTTGTTTACATATTTCCGACGAAAATGCCGTGAAAGGCTTGTCAATGTTGCTGACGCATTCTGCGAGTGTATGGTGGCAAGGTTTGAAATCCACGACTGTTTCATGGACTGACGCCCTTACGAAGTTACGCTGTGCTTTTGGTGAACGCCGCCCTGCTTTTAGAATATACAAAGATTTGTTTTCTTTGTCGCAAGGTGATGAAAGCACCGACTTTTTTGTCGCAAAGGCTAGGTCACTCCTCGCTAAATTACCTAGAGGGGATTTATCTGAAAAAGTGGAGTTAGATATGGTATTTGGTTTGCTAGATCGGCGCATAAGAAAACGCGTAGATCGTGATAGTATCGATTCTTTTGATGCGCTTCTTAATCGCTCTCGTAGTATCGAGGAATCGTTAAAAGAGGCCGATCGTCAATCAACAAACCCTTTTAGTCGAAACAAAGCTCGTCAAAGCAAAACGACATTTGAAACCCCGTCACTTGAGCACGCCGCTACACTCGATTCGTCAAAGGAATCTAAACAAAATTTATAAATATTAACAATAATGAGAGAGATGAAAGAAATCTTAATGTTGTGCTATTGAAAAATAAACGCACCTTTTGTTCTTATTGTAAAATGTGGGGTCATTTAATAACAAACTGTAAGAAGTTAATAAATAAGAATGCCATTACGAAATCTCATTCGGAACATATTCCAAACTCGCAAATAGCGTGTTACGGTTGCGGCGCTAAGGGCGTTATTCGTAGTAACTGTTTGGAATGTAATAAGAATAAGGATGCATTTTGTGCGTTAGATCATGAGACTGGCAATTTAAGAAATTACAGCAATGTTTCACATTTTGGAAGTACATCGGATATACTCTCGACGAATGAGAGGTTAATCGCCAACACTTCATTTAAATATTTAATATTTAAATGAAGTGTTGGCGATTAACCTTTTCGGTCCGCTACCCGGAGGAGACAAGGGGGAGAAGGGGATTTTGCTAATCGAGGAATATTTTCTTCGTTTCCTCTTACCCCGTCGAATCATATTAGATAATAGAGTTAAATTTGTGGCTGCAGTTATGCTGCAGGGCATGCTTTTGTTTGAAGCCGATGAGAAACGTTTTGAAGCTAAGTCATACGATGTCGGAGATTTTGTTCTTTTAAATACTGATAATTTAAGTAATGCTGCTAAAGATTTTAACAGACAATTTATTCCTAAACCTGATGGGCCATACATGGTTGTTGAAAAATCTAATCCGACTTCTTATAAGATATCTACCATTGAAAACCCGGCTGAAGTTTTGGGAAAGTTCCATGTTCGGGAAATCACAGGTTTTAAGAATTATGGGGATGATTGCCCCAAACCTATTATTCCTAAAAAGGGTTGCGGTCGTCCTTGACAGCAGGAGATGCTAGCCCAAACACGAGGACGTGAGCATGGTCTAGAGGGGGAGGATGTAGCATACGTATTTCGGGGAACCCCGCTTAGTACCTAGTTGTTTATTCGTTCCCGCCTCGTGGATGCGTCGTTGAATTTGAACCAGACTACGCCTCCGCGGACGAGGTGACACATGTCTCAATTGTTTTGTTTTTTCGGTTAAGTTTCGGCAAGTTTATTAAGTTATTTAGTATCACTGTTTTATTAGTTTGTAGTGTAATAGTTTTGTTCTTTAAGTCATTCATAGTATACGAAGTTCTGCCCAAACTAATTCTTTTATTTCGGGATACCGAACCCCCCGTAATTTTGTCACCTACCGTAAATTGTGAAGTCATATTACCACCCTACGTGACAGGCGCCTATCATGCTATTAGGCGTCGCAACGTGACATTGGCTCCCAACGTGACACAACATTATTTATTTATCTATTGGTTGAGCTAATGCGAAAACCTGCTCTATGTATCTTCTCATTTTCTATTTCGATGACGCAGACTTCTAGCATAGAACATTTTTCTAATGAGGCTATGACAATCAGGCTTTGGAACCATAACTCATAAGTCATAACTATGGTTTGAATGTGTTGTATAACTATTTATTATATATTACTCCAATCATGTAGTATGGTAGGTTAGTTAGTTACAATGTTTTTTTTTGGTAAATACTAATAGCAATATTAGTACATCGGGATTTTACTTTTATGCATATACTTCAGTACTTCTGGGATGAATAATCTTTTGAAAATAAAACAAATGTACTTGAGGATTATTTATTTCCATTTTAAAACAGCAAAAGTGTCTAAAATGTCAAGTATAAAAGTATCTAACGTAATAAAGGATAGTTATACAGTAAGTAAAAAACTAAATTTAGTAATGAATAATTAATTTTTAAAATTTATATTCTCAAATGAGATCAGTCGCATCTTATTTTACTACTATTTATCATTAAATTTATATTAAATAACTATTCTAATAATGTTTAAAATGACTCTTACAGTTAGTTGCGCTTCAGAATTCGGTAGGTTAGTCACGCTTAAAATGCTATGAACGAGGTTTAAACCTGGACATATAATAGTCACAATCGGGGCAGTAAGTTGCCGGAGGATTAACAGTTTTCTTACGACATAAATTGCATGGGGTTTTTTGGCCAGACATCATAGAAGTCTGATTTTCGCCCGCATAATTAGTAGTCATTTGCGGTGGTATAGGAGACTCCGTTCCTCCTTTTGTCCCCGGTTCAAAGGAAACCGATTTTTTCTGCATTTGTTTCGGTGGAGGCAAATGCTGATATGGGTTAAAGCCATTTTGAGAAAACTGATAATGTTCAGAATTCGAAATATTATCTGAACTGACAGGTTGGTGGTACATATGAGGACGCTGTTGAGAATTAGCATAATGTCTGGTATCAGCTATGCGACCTTGATTGTTCGCGTTATTATCAAGATAATAATTATTTGGAATTTTCTGGTAATTATTGTTGTTGTAGCTGTCGACCGACACATCTCCATGTGGTGGTGGAACGCGTTGGTAAGGGGAATGATTGCTGTTATAAGGATTTGTACTATTCACTTGGGGATATCGACTAGAATAATCAGAGTTAGCGTAACTTGTCGGTGGGTTGTGATAGCTCTGATAAGCTGGTGAATTAGTAGGCACACTTTGGTACGATGTATTATTATTATTCTGTACATTTTGACTGAACTGACGATTAGTTGCATAATTGCTTCCAGGAGTAGGCGTAGGATGCTGAGGAGGTCTATGATAATAACCGCTGTTTTGCGTTTGATGCACTTGATGTATCTGGCTCGAAGCATGGGGGTATGAATTTGCTACAGGTCTTTGAATATTTGAAGCATGTTTTGATATATAAGGTGCATTATGTGACGTAGGTGTCAGTCTATTTGCAGGATTTTGGCTAAAATTCGGTGGGCTCGCGCTGCTTTGGTTTGCATATGCAGATGGTGGTTGATTGTAAGGTATTGGGTTACTACTACTCTGCTGGGAATTAGCTGGGAGCGCTTGATAAATCTGATTGTTTTGCAAATTGGCATTCTGATTTGCAAGTACCGGTGAGTTTGTCCCGTGTACAGAAGTGCTTTTTTGCGGGTTATATTGTTGTTGTGGCCTTGTCTGAGCAATTTGATATGTGGGGTAAGCATTTTGTACTCTGTAGTAGTCAGCATGACCGGCATCGTTAGCTGGATATGATGTTTGTGATAACGTTGATATCGTAGATCTCGATGACTGACTATCAAAAGAATCCGTTCTTTGAAGTGATGGTTTTTCTGTTTGTAGAGGAACAGTTGTAAGTTCCGGTTTATTCATAGCAGATTTTAATACCCTCTCTAAAATGGGATTTGGTATGTAGCTGTCGTCTTCTTGATCTTCCGCGGTCGCAACTAAAATAACTTGGTCACAAAAAGATACAGATTTTTTCTTAGGTTTCGTACGATCTCCATAAATTGTAACATTTACATTCTTTTGATCTTCATCATCCATTTGTTTGGGATCAATGGAAGACGAAGAAGCCCGCCTATAATACATTCGATTATTAGATTGATTAGAACAGTTTATAACGTCACGGCTACCACCGATACCTATATAGCCAACTTGAGGTCTTTCGCCTTCACCGGGTAAATTTTGTGCGTTTGGTTCAAATCTGGAAGCAATGTTTCTTACATTATTACTATTTTCAAGGTTCTGTAAACTGTTCTCATTACTATTTGACAGCTGGCACTCGAGAGAACCAGATCGTTTTAAGCGTAACGCTACTTGTTTGGCCTGTAATTCTCTAAGCCAATTATCACCTGGTGTACCAATGTTGTCTAAATGACTACCTTTTGTGATGGAATTGTCATTTCTAAGAATTTGACTGCGTTTTTCTTGTAGTTGAGCCAAAAGTGAATCTTTTTGTATTTCAACTTCATTATCATCCTGTCGGCTAAAATTATTTACGTCAAAATTGGTACTATGATGTTGTAATTTCGTAAGTTCTTCATGTAATGGCGTTAAGTCTATTGGTGGTGGGGGTGGAGGAAATTCTTCACTTGGTTGTCTTGAATGATTAACGGAATTCATTGGGCTTGGATATGGCGGTAACTCAAACATTGGTGGTGATCTCCTGATAGGCAATGCACAATCGACGACATCTACACCAATATCGAATATGTTAGTTAAATTTTGAATATTATGTTGAGATGGCAAAATATTTGGCATGTGATCTTTTTTAACCGGACTTTGTTCTTGATGGATCATTGCTTTAGTAACAACGGTGTGAAAATTTTGTGATGTATCTGGAGAATCATCAAGTTTATTATTATAATGATTCATTGAATTTTCGTCATAAGATGGAAGAAATGGCAATGATTGAGGTTCCTCACCAAACTGTTCAGAAAAGCCACCATCTTCTTCGTTATCATGAGCATAAGAATATTCGCTTTGAATCGGTGGCGGTAAGGGTTGTGGTGGTCTTGATTGTATACCGTGCTCCATTACTTCTGAATCGAACTTAGTCCCGCTAAGCTGAGAAGTCGTTCGCAGCGGTGGAGGTGGAGGCACTTTTGCTGCAGTCAACATTTTTCCAGCGCTTCCGTGAAAACTTTTTCTCATTAGCTTGCTCCTTTCCAAGTTAGGATTTGTGCCACTCGCTGTAGAATATTCTAAATGCCCTTCAGATAAGTATCCACTCAAGTTACTTTTATCTTCACTTTTTCTTCTTCCAACTTCTGCGTCATCTACAGAAGATACACGCGTTTCTTTATTTTTGACTTCACTATTAGCATCAGCTCCTTCAGTCAAATCTGGCATGGATCGATTTTTTCGTCTAATTAAACCACCCATCAGCAATTTTCTGCGAATTTTATGTTGCTTTTTGTTTGCTTTCTTATCTTCAATGGGCTCTTCTTTTTTCTCTGGAGCTACCGTTATTTCTTTACGAACACGGCTTCGATCTTCGCTCCTAGATCGTTTTTCTCTCACTTTTTCTTCTTCTCGTGATTTGTGACGCGGTGGGCGTTCTCTAGGAGGATGTTCGATATCATCTTCGATATTTTTTGTTAACTTCTTGGAAGATCCTTTCTTTTTAGGTAATGTAGCGTAGATTTCAATTGTTGTCGGAGAATTCTCAAGACCACATTTAGTGTTTCTTACAGCGGCCGACTGTGGAATTTCTGTTACCCTATTCATTCCAGCCATACGGCGTTGGAGACTACGAGCACGCATTACGCATGTATTATGCTTCATTCGAGCAAATGTCATAGTATGTGGATTGTTATAAGGTGCATCCATGGCAGCACGGGCCTTAGCCGCTGCGGCATCACAAAGGACAAGTGCAGTTTCATAGTCAGCGGCGTCCTCAGCATGACGCGATTTTTCTAACAATCTATCTGCTTCTAAACAAAGTGCTTCACAATCACCTCGAGTAGTAAGCTCCGGAATCTGAGCTAACTGTAAATTATGCCGTAAACCTTGCTGTAGAGGAAGGCTGTCAGTAGATGATAAGGAGTAAGAGTCATAACCAGCGTCGCACGAACCGCCACTAGATAATTCTCCCTTTCTAGTTGGGCTACTTGGAATGCTACCAGGACCCCTTCCACGTGAATACATATAAGGACTCTCAACTGTTGAAGAAGAAGCTGATGAGGCACTGTTTCTATCTCCACTCCAGTTTCCTGAGTCCCTGCGGGCTCTTGGCCTCTCCTGAGTATCTGAAGCGGAGCTAGTACTCAAACTTCGTGCTAACTGTGCCCGTCGAGTAGCTTGAGCGTCTAACATGTTTTCTACAGCTTTTCTACTTACATAGTCGCTATCATTATCAGGACCAGGTGTTACAGCTCTCCTAGCGTATCCTGCTATAGGCCGTTCTGGAGCGGGCGTAACCGCTCTACGTGGTTCAGGTGCAGGAAATGGCACTACATCTTTAGGAGCATGTCGTGTATCGCAAGGCGTTCCATCCACGGCAGCGTATAAAAGAAGAAGTGGTTGAAATCTGCCTCGTTTGCACTTTTCAACCACTTGTGACCACTCTGGTCCGATTTCTTTTACATCGGCATCATCAAAATATATCCAAAGCTTTAATTTACTATGAAAGAAGAAAGTTGAGTAATGTTTGCCGTAATATGTGACAAGTCCCACAAGTTGATGGGTTGCACGAGCTGCCCAGGCTCTATCAACGCACGCATGGAATGCATCTGTGGGACGCAACTCAGTACCTAGAGCTGCATAAACTGCTGCCACGTGTTCCGCCGATGGCCTGTCAGAGTCCCAAACCATTCCAATAGATACAACTTCAGGACGATTCATTAGCGTTCTACAAATTTGAATCTTTGCGCCGCATGCGTTCTGAAAAAGAAAAGAATTTTTAATAGTGTATTCTTAATAATTTGAAATTTGAAGATAATAATTAGAGTATACAAAAATCCATACTAGTATTATAAATGGCAAAGTCTATTTGTTCGTTTGTGTGTCAGTTGTCACTGGAGCAATATTGATGAAATTAGGTTTACAATTGATATTTGTATGACTTTGTCTTATCACACATGCGCAGAGAAATGCTATGGCGCATTTTAATTTAAAGATACAACACACACATCTTTAAATTTTTATTCATATGTTTTGATCTATGTAAAGGGAAAATCGGATTCAACTAAATCCAATCCTCAGATAATGAGCAAAAAAGAGAAACATCTAGGTAGCCTAATTTGTTTTTTTTTCGATAGACATATTTTAGGCTGATTACTCTAGTATGAGCGATTCGCTACTTTTAAATGAGATACAATTATACTTACAGGACAATCTCGTATATCGCCCATGCCGCCTGCTTTTTTCAACAGCTGACCAAAACTATCGCCATGTTCTCCCAGGGCTGCTTGAGCTGTTAAAGCAGTTGCGGATACGTAGTGAACCATCTGAAATTAAAAGTTATGTAATATATCAGAATAAGCACCAAAAATTAATACATATTAAGTGATGTTTATAATATCAGTACGCCCAAAAAACGGTGACTCACGATGTGAGTGACTGTAAAAATTCGATCGAGAAAAATTTGAAGATGAATTTGATGGTGTTGCCACGTTAAAGAACTGAAACAAGTATATGCTTTTCAATGGAAATTTTTGTTTGTGTCAAATTGTTGGTTTTAATGCTGGTCTCTCAACCTCGTTTTCTTCTGAAAACAATTATCATGGAAAGTACAAATTAACGAAATATCTGCTAAGAACTTTATAATTGTGAGTATCAGTACCAACCTGAGTAAATGGCAATGGTTCTGAAGTAGCTTGACAGGCACCACAGACAGATTGCTCGACGAGCATCATAGCGAACTTTCTGTGTGGCACGCAGTGTGGGGCCCTGCAGGCGTCATCATCCCGTTTTTCCCCACTGCCGGCAGCAACATGTGCATGGACTCGTAAAAGAAGATGTTCGAAGCATTCGCTTGCGTCTGCCATGCAGCCAAGTTGGAACCGAGCACCAGCGCCGCCCAAGGCTCGACGCAGACTGTCGGCTGCTGGCGCTCTCTCTGCTGACCATTGTAGTTGAGCAAACAGTTCCTGTAATGAACAAAAATGTTGATTAAGATAGTTATTATAACTCTTCTTGCATCTTTGTCTTTAGGAAGTTAAAGCGTGATTAATTCTGTATTCATGCTTTAGCTTCAAACCATCCTCACTCATAGAAGTTCTTTCTACTTTTTTTTAATGTTCTGGTTACATACAACAACTGCAAACTTAACTTTAAAATATAAGATACAACGATGGGCTGTCCCTACTATGACTTTACTGTTTTTTAATTTCGCTGAAACGCAAAATCGCTAAGTTACGACACCAGTTTTTAATAATGCTGTAACATATTAGGTAAATAAAAAGTAATAAATAAGGCATCAACACAATCAAATTATATTATACATATAGCGGACTATTATACATATACGGACATATATATATATATACGGACTTCAAACCATAAGGACGCTTATGACGGAACGTTGTTTGGACCAATAGGAAAGCCGCAGAAGAGTAAAACAAAAATCGCACTTTCTGATACGTTTTTATGATTTGAAACCCGCGATATAATCCTTCTCAGAAATACTCTATACATATTCTAGCCCGTACATGACTTAACAACGTGTAGCAAAATTCATAACAAATAACCTTCGTGAGCGTATAAATTTAAATATACTATAGTAATATATGAGTGATTCAACTAAATAAGCTGTGAGCAAAAAGGGGCATCAGATCACATGATCTATTTCCAAACGATTATCTTCACTATTTGGATAAGATAAAGTTGTGGTCGTTGTAGATCATTCTAACGGATTCAATCAAAACCAGTATATCACGAATATGATAGGTCCAAAACACGTACCACATGACCCGCCGACGCGACGTAAATGTGCGTATCTACGTCGACACGTTTTGTTTTTTAAATTTCGTTATGGTTCTGTTTTACGCCGCCTATTATGTTACAACAGTGATATCATCCACAATTTACACGTGACTTCCAAATTATCTAATTATTCCATATTATTATTATTATATTATAGATCTAAATTAAACATTATAGGTGAGGGTGGATTTGCAGATTGAAACAAAGCAAATGGTCTAGAATTGTCTGCACATAGTCGCAAGGATGAAAATAAATGAAACTTCATAAAACGCGTCTTCAAAGCGTGTACATTAAGATTAATTTACACTTATGTGCACTTTGAACTTCTAACAATTAAAATTATTTCGCCAAATATATATAAAAATATAATGTATGGAAAATAATTCAACTGTTTAAACTAGTAAAATAAACTGACGTACTTAAAGTTATAAGTAAATAAAAAAAATATATTATGTAAACTGTAGTAAATATTTATAGTACCCCTTATATCGTATCGAATTTGAAAGAGCGCAATTTAAAACTCAATAGAAAATGTCTAATGTTTCGTATTATAGTTATATTGTTATAATTAATACGTAATACAAGGTGTGAAATTATAAAAAGTTTAGTTATCCGGTACACGAACGGACGCAATGCATCGTGTCTTCCGTTCTACACGTTAATGCACGGTTCGCTTCAAACAAAGAACATACAGATACAAAAACTTGATTATAATATTTCGTATGTATAAAAGTTATCTTATAGTAAAATACTTTCTCAGTGCTGAGCTAAAGCTTTTTCACTCAGGAAATAAGGTTTAGGACCTAAAATACTGCTCCAAGGTAAATTGGAATTAACACATAATCCAGGAACTGTATCGAGTTGAGGTTTCCTGACGGTGTTATCCACCGTGCATATGATGCATGAAAAAATTATAAATTAAATCGACTTTGCAAAATACACGTCATAAATTTTTTTTATGGTAGATTAGAGAATTAATATTACAAAAGAGAAGTTTCCATAACATTTTATATTAAACGTACCATTTATAAGATCTCATTATATCCACGACCTATGTACAGTACATATATTATGTTTTCCTTTTCCAGAAAGAAAATCGGGAATTTTATTCTATGATATTTTATCGTCATAACAGACAGTCTGTTAAAAGAAATGAAAAAAACTATAGTAAGACAAAAAGGAAGAAAAAAGAAAAAGACTTTCGCGTTTATAGTTATAAACGCGAAAGTCTTTTTCTTTTTTCTTCCTTTCTCATACTAGTTATGAATATATCAAGCAAGTTCTATTTTCCATTAGTATAAAGAGCACATGAGATTGGAAAACTCGTATGAAATTATTGTATCGAACAAAACATAAGTAAAGGTGAGAACTCGGTTACTTCTGACATTGTTGCGTGTGAATAGAACTTAGGCTACCGTACCTACCTGTTTCTGATTGTTTACATAAATTTAGATGAATATTGGTTACTATATTAATAAAAGGATTATAGGTACTAATTATTAAGTATGTCTAATGCAGTGATCGACAACCTGTGTCTTGCACGCGCTCTCATTGACAATACTAGAATATGTGTTGGGATTACATCTTTTAATATAAATATTATATAAGTTTATAAATCAAAAATATATAAATATTAACAAAACTATTGTTTTTGTAATTTATTAAAATCTGAAAATTTTTGTTAATTATCACTTATGGTTCTTTAGTCTTAGAAGGTTGCCAACCCATGGTAATAATAGGACCAATGTATTTTTTAATAAATCGCACATTGCACGAGTGATGTTCGATTTTCGGTAATGTAGTATTTTTTCCCCAAATATATCGCTCATGGGTTGTATCATCATATCAATAGTAGCACAACTCAAAAATCATGTTTTGAGATGTTATGTTTGAGAGTTAGTTTCATCTAGGGGCTATACATAAAAAATGCTTTAGTTTGCTAACTAACGGCGTAATATTGAATTATGAGTTCTGCCGGTATTGCTACTCAAAAGAATGTATGAATGTATTTTAACATAACACGTGTGTTTTGAGTTGTGCCACTATTGCAGCCCACTGGCAATATTTACTTAACTTATCTTGAAACTGATGAACGACTCTCCTTGCAATTAACTGAAACTTATGCAAACAAACGCTCGTTTAAATTTTTAAATAAATACTAAATAGATTTAGCATTGTAAAGCTTCGTTACTTTAAAGGTTCTAAAAACACAAAGAAGGAACCACGCACACGTTAACATTACTCAAAATGATAGCTCTCTTTGTCATAAGTTGCTTCAGGAAACAATAGTCAATTTAAAACACAACTCTTCGCTATCGCTGGCGTCCGCGTGAATACGGCTCTTGTTTTACATTTTAAATAAATTGCCGTTGAAGACTTCGACACAATTGCCTCCTCTTAGGGGGTCAAAAACAGGCAATGCATCACAAATCTATTCTAGTTTGCTTGTAACCGTGTTTATTTCGTGTTGTAATTTGTAAGCTATTTCCTTCACAAATTTCATTTGGATAATTAAAGTATGACTAACTATTGTTGGTGAATTCCGTCACATTGAAATCCGAAAACTAAAATGCTAATGGAAAATTTTATAACTAAATAGTATGTCCCGCTTAAATCAAAGAATTTCAGTTATAAAAAAATACTCCGATCGCAACCAAACTTTACAGTAAATTTAAGATACATTCATAAAATACTTCGTACATTTATAAAATATCTACAACACGGTAATTTAAAATGCAAATTTTGTTATCCCCTTTCCAATCGCAAAGCTTCAGTTGCAATCAGTTTACCTTCATTAGAGCATTACAGTTTCTAGATCAACACCATCATGCTTTGTTCGAATACTATTTTATAACCTTTCTCTTTATCCTAGTCATATAAAATATACTGATTGTACAAACAAGCTTGGTTCATTTTACTTACTGACTCTGTTACGAAATCATAACAAGTTCTATTAAGTAAATAATTTATTGTTAACTTGATATTTAAATAAACGACGAACATAATTACAAATAGCCTCAATTCTATAGAGGTAATTAATACACAGGTTAACTTTCAATTACATAAAACATATAATGATTATTTATAAGACAAGATAATTAAATCGTTAAATATTTTATATACGTACTTGAATGTATATTTAAATAAAATTTAAATTCAGTAAGTACACTTACTCTGAAAAGCGACAAAGTGACCGGACTCAGAAGTGATTCGGGTGGATCTCGTCTTGCAGCGGAGGGCGGTCGCGATCGCGGAAGCGTATTGTGACGCACGCCGGCTAGGGAGCCTCCTATCAAATCCTTAGGAGGTAGCAACTCCCTGTCTTTCAAACCTTCGATCTTCTGCTTCTGTATCGCCGTCCCACCTTTCCCTCCATCGTTCGTCTCCTTTCGTTTATATCGAAACTTGATCATTTCACCGACTAGTCCGCATCGCTCGCACTAAACACGAACGCAATCGTCAGCCTGGCGAATTAATTGAATTCGATCCCTCATTTAGATTCAATCTCCATACAAGTCGTGATCGAAGACAATGGCCGCGTGCTAAATATACATATCTTCTATCAATCCAAGTCCGCAAACAACTTCGTATAAGGTAATAAGAAAACTACACACGTACGAGTGACTTTAACTTTTGAATATCATCCCGCTAACGTTACGTTCAAATATGTTCACAAAAGTTTTATTATTCGCACCTATATAGCCATGTGTGGTAAACGTAGTTTAGGCGGGAAGACATCGGCCCCGGTCAGGTAGCGGCAGGTGGTTGAAATGGGAACCAATTAACAACTGCCGAATTGCGTCACTGACCAAGATAGTAAAACAGACACCGATAAAATCAACGCTAATGAAGTTACTTCAACTGTGAACTTAGTTACCAACGCGCGGATGGCCCGATACGATCGTCTACGAGAAGGCTTTCAACTATACTGAGTTGACTTCAAACTGGAGGCAGCGGCGCGGGGGCGGAAAAGAAGAGCGCCTTTACCTTCCAGGTAGGCTTGTTTTTTTTGTAATCTATTGTTGATGTCCCTCACGTGGGTTTAATTCTGTCTCTTTTTAACGCTTGTAAATAAACCATGGTTCTCTGTCGCTCATAGTGGCTTTGTTTATATTAATGTGACAATAATTTAATTTCCCGATCATAGAAATTGAACAATAAGCTCAACCATTAAATTTAATATTGTATTTATTTTTCAAGAAAATATTGCATTATTGCTATAAAAAATATGGGTTTTTAAGCTATAATCAAATTATTTTTTCAATGTAAAAATTTAGATTTTTCCTAAATTACAAGCATCTTTTTAAATTTCTCATTCGAAGTGTCTGATTAAATCGAATAGTATTTATATATGCTAAGGGTAAAATAATCATGAGTAACACGTAGTTAACGCATACATCTTGTTAAGCTGTACCTCCACTCCACTTTTACGAGATTAGTTGATGACTCATATTAGAAAAACTTAAAAGGATGAATAAACAAATTGACAAATGCCCTAGCGTCATGTTCGATACGGGTCCAACGCGGTTATTGAAACTAAACTTTATAACAATATGTCATAATAAGGCATGTGAAGTAGCGATTTGTTACGTATTTATCAACCTCACTTTCTCAACGTGAGTCAGGGTTTAAGTATTTCGAAATTTAAAATACATATGTGATCAGCCTCATTGTCTTATGTTTTATTTATTATATTTTTAGGTGAGTTTTCATGGCTATTTTAATAGATATGCTGATATATAATGGTAATATTCCACTATATATCATATCGATGTATTAAAGAAGCAGTTTAGAACAGCTTCACAAAAAAATTTAAATATTGATTCTGGACATTAAATTTAAAGAGGTATCTAAACGTTTTTACACAGTTATGCGGTCTTCGCACGCGGACGCCGAACCAATAAATCTCAAAAAAGAAATCAATGCAAGAAAGAGCTTTAGCAATCCAAGGCGCATATTTGATTATACCAAAAAGTCGTTAACTATGCCAGCATGAGGTAACAAAACGGATCAGATAGTCAAAGAGAAGAACATATTGGGAGTAAATGTCAAAAGGATTGGTAACAATAAAAAAATTACAAATTTATATTTTAATTAAGCTTCTGTTACGTTCATAAGATAAGGATACCATCTCTTAAAACATCTTTGCTGCTAATAAGGAAGAATAAGAAAGAATAATCTTGAAGCTACATATGTAAATTTGAAATCGGTTAATTCGTATATCCTAACATTATGAGAACGCGTAAAAATTTGGTTAACTACTATTAATGACTAAACACCAACGTCACTAAAAATAATTGGTCTCAAAGTACGAGTATTTAATACAATACAGTACTAACTGATTATTATTGCAGATATTTATGAGTGAACATCTGCAGCGCAACGGTTTCGGAGAAATATATATAATGAATACGAAAAACAATAGAGTTACATGTTATAATCCGGAACAAACTTTAGTCTTTTGTACACTCTATATTTTTATTTCTAGGAAAGCTTTGATACAAAACGTGAGTTGAATCTCAATATACTTGTCGTTTATCTTCTATTATATTTGTTATCATTACGAAATAGGAGAGCTCATAAATCAGAATGCTTTACTAAATGTAGGTACTGGAGTAAGTATATATATATATATATATAAATATATATATATACACTTCAGAATAAATTTAGACAATCTGAGACGGCGCATTTGGCAGTGCCCTGAGCCACGGGTTCTGTTCCCGCCATTTTCTATAAACAATTTGTTGGTTCTTCGAGCGATTATACTCGTATTAGTATATAAGTATGTCTTTAACATTATATATGCATATATTTACCAATACCAATGGTCTATCACCCATAACACAAGTATTAAGTTATTTACTCTGGGGACTGACGACCGTGTAAGTGTCCCACATATTTATAAAAAAATAAATATTTATACTTACATATTTATATTTATGTACAAATTAAAAGGATATAGTAAATATTTTTCCAAAAGCTGCTTAATACATATTTACTAAAAGTATGTTAACTTCCTCTTGCATGCAGTTGTGCACCGTCCAAAGTTAAACAAAACGGAAACGATTAACTCAAGTTGAATGATTTTAAAATGAGCCTGGTTATCGTAATGGGAAATCGTTTTAAAAAAGTGATTCACTTATTTCGGCACGCATATGTATTTAAGAGCATCTCTAACCCAATATTTTGTATACTAGATTACAATTTTTTTAATTTAATGCCTATAAAATTAACGTTTCGAAATTTGAATTTACTTTGGTATAGCTATAAAACTCGTCTACTAAATCTTAGTAGAGTTTGTCTTATGGAAATATATACATACATTATATTTTTTAATCAATAATTTTCTAGCAAACGAAAAGAATTATAAATAAAAAGTTAAAATGGTATCATAATAGCGCTGTTAAATATTGGCACCATAGTTCAAACATAAAACAAAAAACTCGCGGCGATTGACCATCTATGTCGTTTGGGCTAACAACAAGATAACAAGCCTCTTACCTCAAAACAAATCTTAGAAAAATAATTTCATGTACTATCAGTGAACTCTTTTCGGTAAGTTAGATGCAGTGTTCACTAAAATCGAAAAAAAGTTTGATTTATCTCCATTTTCATGAAAATATCAGCGTGGTAATACGTACGTTGTACGTCAAAAATCACATTGAATGCTGTTTTAATTTTGTGTGGGCTAAACTTGACCGAATAAGAAGTTAAATAACATTTAAAATAGATATTTTTCCGTGTTACTACATAATATTAAATTAACGCGGCATCCATTCTCCATCTTTTGTGTCTATAATTTGGACTAATACTGACCTTTAAATGTTAATAAAAAAAGATAGTAGTTTGAGGTAGGTATACAGAAGTGCAATCGCTACCCAAGAAGTCATAGGATGCAAAATATTTCGTTTTGTTGGTTGTACCAACTGAACATATCAAGTTGGCAATTTAGAAAGTAGTTTGCATATGTTGAATAGAATAATGGTTAATACATTTGTTGTATTCATAACGAGGTAACAATTATAGGCATCACACAGTAGGTGTGAACGATATTAGAAATGATGTAAGTGCGACGATATGATTTCAATGCAGCAAACCAACCGTGGGACGTTTCTCACAGGGAGCCCGCGATCCAGTTACGGTACGTGTTCTGGGTGCCGACTGTGAGAACATTAATCAGCCAAAGAACAAACAACATCAACTCAAATTACAACGACAAAAGTAATAAAATATTACTTTGCTAAAGATGCGATAAAAAAAAAAAATTGTAATGCTAAATGTGGAGCGTGCTATCCGTTTTTATACCTGATATATCTATAACACAACAATATACTAATACAGTACACATTAAGTTACAACAATCTCAATAAAATCGCAAATAATAAATGTATTTTTTTGATATTGTTAGAAAAGTAGAAGTGGCTTTCTATTAATTCAATATTTCCAAGTACACTGACACTTCATAACACCTTGGATAAAACTTACGTTACAGCTATCATTAGATTCTAAAGGAAATGATAAAGTATAAAATGAAAGATATTTATGAAAATTTCAGAAATCCTAACGCGCTTAAATACATTAAATGCAAGTTTTTAATTTATATATCATTTTAGCTATGCTTTGTGCGACTAAAAGCTAAGTATTTCGGAAGTCCAAAAAATACAAAATTATTAATTAAAACAACTGTATTGAGTGTCATAATTTTAAGGAACAAGTTATATTTTATTTAAAAGTGTTAATTTTTTGGAATACAATTCATCTTCAACAATTTCTAAAACAATATATTAACACACGAAGCCTTTCCCAAGTCACAATTTATAGTTACAACTCTACTTAGCGAATGAGGAAAAGTTTTACATAAAGAAGGTCAGGAGGCTTTCTGTTCGAAGCACAAGTTTCGTCATCGATTCTGCGAACTCGGCGCTATTCAATAAGCGGATCTGAGTGGAATTCTAACACATATTTCTAAATACCATTGCAAAATAGGAGTTTTTTCTCAATATCCATCTTTTTGAAACAATTTAATATAAGCTTCAGATCTTTTTTAGCATTGTTTACCTTATTGTTTTATACATACATTTGTAAAACTTGTAAAGATAATTCATCTGTGGAATATAATGATTGTTCTATTACAGTAATGTGTAGAAACTTCAAAATAATATGATTGAATGCATATAGATAGATTTTAATTTCACTGAATTGTAGATTTTAAACTCAGCATCGATTCAAGTGAACCAAAGATAGATTGACAAAATGTTATAATGGAAGCGAATAATTGTGCAAACTTTTCTTAATCATCATTAAAATTAACGTATCTAAAGACCGTATCTGTTTCTAAAATACAGCAAATAGTTTTTAGTAATTGAATCTCTTGGAAAATAAAATATTTAAGTATTAAACCCGAATAAATGAACAGCTTACCATTAAATAAAATTTTAAAGTAATGATAGAGGAGACGTAAATTCTTTTAAGTTTTGGACTAAGCATCACTAAAGACTAAGTTAGAAAACATTTTTAGCTGAGAAAATGGAGTATGAGTCAATTTTATTGAAACATAAAGTAATGACTTATAGGTAATGTAATAGTATATTGTTGATTCATGATAATTCCTTGATACATAATTGACTGGCCCGTTGGCGCAGTGGGAAGTGACACTGCATTCAGCTCCGCGGGTCGCGAGTTCGATCCCCGCCGAAGGCCAAAATTTTCTATAAATAATGTGTTGGTTCTTCGAACCTGAGTGTATATTTGTATTTAAGTATGTATTTAAAATTATATATGTAGTTAAGCTACTTACTTTGGGGTCGGAAGACAGTGTGTGTAAGTGTCCCATATATTTATTTATTTTATTTACAATCAAATTACTTTTATTATAAAGTTGGCAAAGAAGCAAAATAATAGGGCAAAAATGTTAGTGAGAGGCATAATACACCATCTAAACTAAAATAATGCATTCGTTACGATTGGCTTTACGGTGAATTATATATGCGGCAATCGATTTGTTCTATACAACATCTGATTTAATCGTGGCCCGAGAAGTAACCTATTGTGTAAGTGCCAACACTATGTATATTGTATGTATATGTGCTGACAATACATTGAAATGTTGATAGTTTATAAGGAAATGATGACCAAATGTTATGATTAGCATTATACATTGAGAGTCAAATAATTTATAACAGTGGAAATAATATCTGTAAAATAAATAATGAAAATTATATAATTGATATAGTAGATATAATTAATTATTTTAGTGAATAACCATCAAAGGGATTGATCAAGTCACCTTGGAAGCTTTTATATAAAGATGGAAACTTGAAGACGAATATTTCGCTTTAGGATTATTATTATCTCAATATATGATATAAGGAAGCATGGACTTAATTCGCATACAGATATCCGTGATCAGTAGTGTTATCAGTAATCTGTCATTAAATTGCAATAATGATTTTTGAAGAGTGATGTCAAGTTTTTTGCCGGTTCGTTTTGAAGCTATATTCGGAACCGGTAGCAAAATACCTGTGTAAAAATGACAAGTCACAAGGGTTTGATAATTTAATAAAATGATTTTAAAATTGTATTGAGTTAAAAAGGAATTAGTAAATGCAAACAAAAGAGAAAAAATGTTGAAATTCATTTGCGAATTGGTTGTTTATCAAATGATATGCCCAAGTGTACACATTTACGGTGGGAGCAGGCAATGTTTTCAAATCAATCAATCAATGTAATTAGTGTCGTATTACAACAACTGTTACCAATTTCAGAGAATACAATATCGATTGTGTCGGCTATTGACAGACAAAACATAAATGACGAAACATTTCGTTGATTTTAATCGTTTTAATCAATGAAAATTTGTAATGTTATCTTTGGGCGCGCAAATTGTGAAGAGAAATCCATTACCATTAATAGGTTTAACCCGGAAGGGATAAGTAAAAAATGCAGATATTCTGGAAACTAAGTAAAGTCTATGCATATCTAAAGTGCGTATACACTAAATATATTATACTAGAACGCTACTTAAGGTAACGGTAGAGTAGTATAAAGGCGAATAAAATAAATTACTTAGAGTATGGCAGTTTAAACCTTATTTGCTAATTAAGAAAGAGTCATTTGTATACTGGGCATAACTTTCTAAGAAGAATTTATAGAAAAAACGTTAAAAATTATAAAGTCATCATCATTCTCCTGCCCTTATACCACTTTAAGTGGGGTCGGCGCAACATGTTATAAACATGTCACATGGTTTGGCTACGTATTTTACGACCGGCCGCCTGCCTGTCGTCAACTTACCTTAGTCGCCTTTTACGACACCTCGGTAAGAAATGAGAGTGGTCTATTCTATTTTGTTTTTTTGTTACAAATGGCCATAGTTTCCGACTATTAAGAAATGAGCTTTTGATGCGAGTAAATATAAGCTAAAGAAAATTGTGCGGTGATATAAGATTATATAGGTATTGGTACTGACATAGGTATTAGTTTTTCTCACAACAATTACGGTATGCGCATATTGATATTTCCTCAAGAATTCGACCCTGAACAAGCGGTATCTATGCAATAATATGTCACAGACATAATTGAATAAATTGATAGAAGCTGTATATTCGGCGTGTACGCAAGGCTAACGAGTGATCACCTCGTGAATGTTCACAAGAACTCACTTCCAATACATTACAACACTCACTTCATAACACAAATAACGATACAGACCTTTGACACTAAAACACTTACACTGACACAGATTGCAAAACTCCAACACAATCTATATGTTTACACAAAGTAACTTGGATATTTACAGTTATTATATGTATATAAAGTATTGTCAAAAGTACGCGTCTGTTCAGCGCGCTCGGATGGCAGCGTGTACGCTAGCACTCTGACAGGCTGCGTAGGCGCTCGGGTAAGAGTGAGAAAGGAGTATTAGGCTCTGGCGCCGCAAGTAAAAGGTAGTGCGTGCAAGCGGGATGCAAGAACGACCTGAGAGGGAGTCCAGTTACGTATCTCGTTTCGATATAGCGAAGATGAAGCCTTTGTGGCTAGAAGCTTTTGAATATTATGCTTTTCAATTAACATTCGTACGACAACTTATCGTTTTGTTATATGCGAAATTGATAACCTTACAGCTTTATTATATTGACGTGTTAGCATCCTGTTACAATGACATGTTTACGATTGTGATCCTTACTTACAAAAAGAACTTAAGATGGTGCCAGCATAGCATAACGTAGGTTTTTATGTAAAGCTAACAAAATAAGTGGAAATAATAACGCGTAAGTACATCTTAATATATAAAAAAACGCATGTTTTTCTGTATGTTCCGATGAAAATTTGGTGCCGATCGGAGCATTTTTTTAAAACTGTTGAGTTATGTTTCGAGGAGAATTTGAAGCCAGAAAGAGCCACAGTAACGCATTGCCTTAAAGCTAATTAATGTATAAATATAAGTTATGTAAATTGCAAGTGTTATAAAAATTATATTTTACCTATACATTAAAAAAACTATTGAACTTTATAAAGCTTCTTAGGATATAAGAACGATGACATCACTATTACTTGTAGAATGAACTGTAGGTATTTAAAAACATTAAAAGCAACGCTAAAACTTCACAACTGATTATCGTAATTATATTCATATTACGAGTATGTTATTAGATCATCGACCGAGTGAGCTTTGACTATAGAGTAAGAAAATATGGTCATACATTTTTTTGGGATAATCCAATGACATATGATTCTAATTTAAATATTTAATTAGCGAAGCTTATCATTTAAACCGCACTCATTTAAAGCGTTCAAGCTTTAAGACACAAGTATTGAATCCCTAAGTATTGAAATATACAAATATGTATGACCTTACTTTTAGGTATTTTCTAAATTATCCTTAGTGACATTAAGAAATACTTTATAATTTGCGTAAGATATCCTAAAATTGGTCTCCTAGTTTATAGTCTATGTATTACTTGTCTGTGTTTGTCTATGTTCTACCTCATCTATCTACTCGTATACTTATCATAAATTAGTCCCAAAAAGCTGTCTGTCTTTATGTAACGGATTTTCTCAAAATCTACTTAACGGATTTTTATACGGTTTTCACCAACATATAGTGCAATACTTTCAGAAGATTTAGGTAAATAGTACATATCGGTATTATATAAATTGTGTTGAAGAGATGGCGCAGTTGTTAAAAAACTTGCATGCTGAGAGCTTTAGTCGCGTGCGCTGCGAAAAAAAAGCAGAGATACGCTGAAGTAATGTAGTAGAGAATTGTAGATCTATAAAAATACTACAAAAAAGTCCGCAACAACATGTCTCTATCTCTCACGGTTAATTTACAATTATTAATTTTATATTTAAAATTCCACGCGGGCCATGCCGCAGGCACAGCTAGTTATAAATAATATTATAACGGTTCGTCGCGCCATCCGAAGAATAAAGTTGTCCCATGTATAAACATAGGAAATGTAACTTAATTCTTTGTATGGAGCGATGTGTATTTCATATTATTCCTAATAAGGTATGAGATAAATTAGGTATTCTTTTTTTTATAACACAACAATAAATTGTTGGTTATATCTTGTTTCATAGCTTAAAAATTATTTATTACACTAAATGTACTTATTTTTATATTATCTTAAATATAAATTTAAAAAAATATATCATTGCGAATTATATTTAAAAAAAAAATCCTATTGAATTCTCCAAGAGTAACGCGTACTTCATTAATAAAATGTTAATATATTATATATTATATTCCAAATCAATTATAACATTTCATATGAATGTATTAATAACGTAGCATAAGCGAAGTGTATAGTTTCATGTCAGATAATTGTTGTTTTCTTAGCAAGTTTTATACAGGTAATTGTAATTATCAAATGTTAGTATTGAAAAGTAGCCTAGGAACAGCGACCAGATCTAGCACTAGTAGACGGGTCAGTTTGCAACCGGTTTGTGCAATCCGATGTATTTCTACCAACACACGACACCCGTGTACGTAATATTGATAACGATTAAACGTAACTAAACACCATATCATTCCGGATTTGATACATTTCTTCCGCTAGAAATGTCAGATTCTGATGTGAAATCCATAAGAATCATACAATAAAATCAGGTTCCTTTCCTCTATTGGCAGAAAGTTCGGCTTATTGATTAGGCTCCTGTTTTTTATTTGAATACAACTTTATTTTTAAATTTAATTGTTTTTTTTTTCAGTGTGAAAGCAGGAGTCTAGATATTAGGAATTACATCAATGATTCTATTTTCACTCGTCAATTCACTCATGTAAAAGTGCAAAAAGAAAAATGAAAATTACTGTTCTTTTGAAAGGATTCGGAAAACATTTTTATCAAGAATTAGAGTAAATAGTAGAGGCGTTTCTTTGTTAATTCCGCGATTAGGATAATATATAATATTATAGATCATTATCTTCAAACTCGGCAGAACTGTAATCTATCTTGTTTTGTATCTCTAAATATTTGTATTTAATTATTCTAAATGATTGAAATTTTTGCTATTTGTATATTTACAAAAAAAGAAATAACGCCATTGTTCTCTTCACTTTAATCTTCTGACTCATAAAGATACGACCAACAATCCGAAAGTCGACTTTATCTGTACTCGCTCCACTTTCACGCTTCAATGGCTGATACCAATAATTTTTGGGTAACATGTCGCTTAACGTCTTTCAATATAAATGGCGCTCTTATTTAGTTTCTTACTACTATTTTAGATTCCTAAATTTATATATTGCTTACTAGTGGTACCCGCGAATTCGCTCCCGTCAAAATACTTTATATATTATAAATTTTTTTCCCGAAGGAAAAAGTAAATTGCGCACCCTATGCGTTACAGCGGTATAATATCAAATTTCGGCAATATAAGTTCAGCAAATTAACCGTGAAATCGTAAGAGACAGACAGATAAACTTTCTTATTTATAATATTAGTAAAGGTTTAAGAATGATTATATTATTAACTTCTCGGAGCAACTTCCTCGGTGTGCACTTCATTAATGAAATAAAAAGTAAAAAGTATATTATAAATTCTAAAGTTTGTGAGAATGGATGGATGTTTGTTACTCTTCCACGAAAAAGCTATTGGACGGATTTGGATGAAACTTTACAGTTATATAAGTTATATATCGGAATGACATATAGGCTATAATTTGTAATGATTTTACGTTATATGACGATAGATGTCAATAAAGTCGGAAAAAAATCTGGCCTTTGAGAGCTACGAGTATTTTGGCGTACGCTGCCTAAACCATTGGTGTTACACAAAGATTGTGTACCGTAGTTCTAAATAAATGTCCGCGGCAGCATTTATCCACCTTTCTTGTGGAAGCTAGTATGACCAAAACTGTGAATCATAAATTTAATTAAATTAGATACTATTTTACGATGCACATTTTAGTATATTTATCAAACTCTTATAAATATCAATACATTTGTAGCCATAGAGTGCTTAATATGCGCGGCACGCGAAGTTTGTATGGGCTCCGTCAGTTTTGAAGAATCTGAAATTTTGGATGTACGAGAAACTAAATAAATATGATATGTTTTAATGTGTCGAAACTTAATGTGGCAGACCAAATTCCACGTGAGCGAAGCCGCTGGTAAAAGCTGGTATAATATATTATTTACGGAAAATAATATGTTCATACAAGAACATAATATTTTCCGATAAAAGAATGTTTACAAAATTGAAGGAGATTTAATGCATCTCAAAATGATCCGGATTTATTCAGACGATGTAACTGTTAGACCATTATTTTGATTCATATCAAATATACAAGTCAATTATTCTTTAATTACACTAATAATGCTCTATTGGTAATTTTTATTTATATATGGAATAATTCTATATTAATAAGAAGCAGGCATAATATTGAAAGAGAAAAAATATTTTTATACTACTTTTTACTTATTAGTATCAAAATTGTGTTGAAATATAATTTACATTTATGGATATACTTTTAACGATCTAAGTGAATTCTATAACGCGCTCTTTTTATTTTTCCATATTTAGTTTTTAATTTCAACAACTATTTCAACGACTATACAACATACTACAAAAGACATGGCAAGCCTTTGAATTTAATGAATTGCTTAGTGAAGCTTTGTTAATGAACAATATGCTAAAGAGACGTTCAGACGAGAAAATGAATATGATAAATGATTAATCACACAAAAGCCATTTGACCATTTTGAATCAAATGGCAGCAGAATTCGAAGATTAGCTATTTAAAAAAATGCCAAGCTATGGTAGACTACTAGATTAGAAACTAAAATAATAGTTGATGGAAAATGTAGCATCGGAATATGCATATAATAATATTATAGCGGTACATAATGTTTATGATTGTATAACAATTTTTAAAAGTCGGCTATTTATAAATATAAATAAATAAATATATGGGACAGTTACACACACGATCTTCCGTCCCTAAAGTAAGTAACTTGATATCTGTGTTATGGGTGACAGAAACTGGTGAATATACTACTTATATAATTTCAAATATATACTTTAATATACCCAGAATCGAACACACACAGCATTTGGAATTGTTGGCCTTCGATAGGAATCTAACCCGAACCCGTGGAGCTGAAGGCAGGGTCACTGCTAACTGCGCCAACGGGCCAATATATTGTCATTTTATTTAAAATAATCCTATATCAATAAATATAACTTAGTGATTTGTTTTAGCACTGTTTTATATTTCTATAAAAGATCATACCAATGATATAAATTGGAAAGTTTTATGCGTTTGAATGTTTGTCAATAACCCCGATTCCCATAGATTACTTTGATAGTAGAAGATACAAAACAAATATTCTGCATATGATTATTATTGATTTATAAAAAGCATGCAAAACGATTATAATATTTCAAAGAGTAATTAAATTATATTTTTATGACGATTTTTTTAATTAAGTCGAAAAACAATATTTTCCGTAAAATTAAATTTCTTGCTATTTCATCTTTTCGATAAATTATCTTCGATAAGTTTTAATTTAAAAAAAAAATTATGCCATTTACACGAGCTTTATTTTAACGAAAATCAGTTGCGCCTTCGCACACTATAACACAATAAATAAACAATATCAAACAAATATGTTTATTAATACCAAGCGAACAGGTTGTCATCTCGCATCTAATTGTAATGTATGTCAATGTCCTACTTGTGCCTCTTTCGACCAGTTCCAAAATACCGCCCTAGTTTCATATTATTAAACCTTCGGTCTTACGAGAAATATGTGTAGAAATAGAGAGCCGTGATGGCCTAAAGAGGAAAGAGTCCTTATTGAGGCTTCGCGAGTGACGATTTTGGACAGGCATCATTGAGTTTTGAAATTCATTCTAATATTATAAATATGAAAGTCTGACCCTCTGCCAGTCTAACTGTCCGTCTATCTGTTACGATTTTACGCTTGAGGAATAAAGCTTATATTTCATGGCTAACATATATAATGAATATTCTGGTTTTCCTTCAGGAATAAAAAAGATAAACTACATTATTGAGGGTACTTTTACATTAAAATCGACTCGACGTGTGAGTACTACTAGTATATAATATTGTTAATTGATATTTACGATGAAAGAAGATATCCTGATATAATTGTTTGAAATTTTTGGGATTCGTGTACCAATCAACACTACAAGCACCATGGGTGAGTCTCGAATCGTTTTTTTCCAAGGGAAGAGGAGACCTTAGCCCAACGAAGGGAAATAGTAACAGGTCGCTACTTCAATTGTAAGTAAAAGTTAAATAACTGATAGAGTTTTGTATCAGTTCAAATAGACAAATTATATGAATTAAATACGCAGTTACTATTGAAGCATTTTCAATCGTTCAATAGTATTTTACATACGATGTATTGTTCATTCAATATCGAGTCATGCTAAAAACACGTGTACTAAATGCCATGTAATAGATGAATTACGAAATAAATGAACAGCAATTACAACAGAACACCGCGCTAAGATAATGGTTGGAAACAATTCACATTCCATACCACTTTTATGCCTGACCGATCACTAGAGGTTGAAGGCTGAAAGTCAGAATTGTTAATGTTTTGGTAAGTCAGTATTGGTAAAGTCAAACTTGGTAATGTTTCTCATGAGCCAGGCGCCAAGTGCTTGATATAAAAATGTTGTAGAATTTAAAAGCCGCTAACGCAATTAAAGTATGACTCGATATCGTAAGCAACGAATTAAAAAAAAATACGGAATTGAATTTTAATTTAATTTAATTACGGAATTAAATTAAACTTGTACACACAATTGACAAGGAGAAATATGCAACCCAATAATAATATCATTTTGTCATATAAGATATTCTAATTTAATATGCAGTTATACCTTGTATATTATAAATATAAAAGCCGCGTTTGGATTATTTACAAGTAAAGATATATTTTGATTTTAGGATTCTATTTGTTTCCTAGAATTCATGATTCATACAGATTTTTATACTTACAAGAGAACTATGAGTAATAAAAACAAACGGATCATTAAATTAAAAATAAATTGCTCACTATAAAATATACGTACCAGCATATTTCATATTCGTGTACGCAAAATCTCCGTAAACATAACCGCAGTGCCTTCGGTCGTGTGTCAAATGGCAATGACATGTGCGATTATGACTGACGTGCGCACAAAGGAATAAAGGCATGGCCACATTTTATTTTGTAATATTTGTTGAGTTATTTATAGAGAAGACAACTAATAAATTGATATATTAAATATTAAGTATCTACTAATCCTGAATATATTGCCTACTTTACTGTTACAACTTTTATGCTATTTTATGTATATGTATATACATATATTACCGCTAGAACTTTTATTAGAGAGCAGAAAGACTTAAAATGGGTTCGAAACTCGAATCTAATTAATAATAATAGACCAACATAAGATACTTGATTTTAATGTCACTTATCTTTGTCTTGGTAAAATGATAACCTTTTATTTTGAACTCAATCGGTGGATTTTAATTTACCCATATAAACTAATAAATCAAGCTAAAACTTTGTATTTTAATTTCGATTGATTCCTTTTTTAATAAAACTTCGCGCACGTTAGAAAGAAACAGAAAATAAGATAGAGATAAAATATGAAATATTGACGTATCGTATACCTAAAATAGTATACAAAATGGTCGAATTATCATTAACGATACATTCCACGTCATACTATGATATATTTTTTAAATCCTATTCATACGCATAAGTTTAATTAACGCTCGCATGTATTCTTATGTTTTAATGTGTTGGTGCAATAAAGTTTTTATCTATCTATCTAATTTTTTAACACTCTAAAGCAACTTTGTACGAAAAGCACAGATGCACTGTGCTCGTTATATTAAAATTAGAATACAGCTATATATATACGAATAAACATACGATTGAGACGTAACCACAAAATCGTTTAACTATAATTTCTGATAGTTTAATTAATTAATAATTATTAGCACCGACATGACATGTACGATCGTTAATTATAAAGATTATAAGTGGAAGCTCACTCCTTTGTATAATAATCTCATAAAACTATAAAAAATCCGCCTACTATCCACCCACACGAAGATCCGAGTAAAATGGAAGCGATTAAAATCTTATATATATTAAGTGAAAATTAATATGTAAGATAACCGATATGTTAATGTAATACGGGATATGTGCGTGTGGAGGCGAAACACATGGCGCCGGCTTGTCGGTTTTACTAGTAACTGATCAGTACTAAATAGGCAAATTAGTTAATTTACAATATATTACAATTTATTTATATTCTATGTACTGTATCGCGGATTATAGCAAAATAATTTTGCCGGCGAAGATGCTGTGTGTGTATTACGTGTTTTTGTGTTTGCGATCGTTATTTGATCGTCAGAGTCAAATAGGACGCTTTTTGGACGCCTATATTTTCGGTGGTCAGACCTAACTGGGATGTAGGTATAAGCAACTGAAATAAGGGAGTCGGGTGTACGTCAGATTTCTCGAAGTAAGATTTCAAAAAACGTTTAAAGAGGTGAGTAATGGTAGGGAGGTCGAGGTCTTTATGCAGGTTTACGTTCCGCATGAACCACGGACAACCAGTGGCTGTCCGCATGAATCGATTCTGCAGTCTTTGCAGCGCGAGCAATTTGACTTTTGAAACGTGCGCGAACGCAACGCTCGCATAGGACATTATTGGTTTTATGCAAGTTTTGTAGAGTGTCACTTTGTTGCGGAGCGACATCTTACTTTTCTTGCATAACATCAGATAAAGTCGTCCCATGACATATGCAGCCTTATTGCAAACTATGCGTACGTGCTCGTGGAAGGTCATGGAAGGGATCAGAGTTTCATTAAGGGTTATTTTCAAGTAGTAAGCTCAAAATTCATCAAACGCTTGTCCAAGATTGCTCGCAGAAACCAGCGTGCCCTTAGAAGATTTCTTAAGTGTTTGTAACATGGCAACCTGCATTGGACTCAATGTGTGCTCAATCCTGATTTGATTGCCAGGTTCATATTCGTATATGATTTGACTATATGATTTTTAAGTAACAATAACATATAGATCAGTAGATCTTAAAACATACAATTCCAATCATAACATCTTCATTTTGAAGTGTATATTCCTTAATAAAATTTACATTCTGCTATTAGATTGTATCGTTGCTACCAATTAATTTGTCGCTGATTCGGTGGGTGAAAAACCTTGTAGCTAACAATGACGTGGGACTAAAGTAGCTATTCCGACACATTTTATTTTCTTTGTTTTCACTTGTACTAAATAGTATGTTTCAAAAATATATATGTTAACGAAGAAGTTATATAATATTTGTTAAGGCGAAATCTAATAGTTAGCTAATAGTAGCTTTATGCTAGAGTTAAATTTCACGACAATACAACTAATATCTTACTCTTAAAGTTAGTAATATAACTTATATTTGATATTGTGTGTTTCGTACAAAGATATAATAAATAACAAAACGCAGAAACGCTGCCAGCATTCTAAGAATTCTTCGATGTTTACGTCATGTGTATAATAACAATTTATTAAACTTTTTAGTTTTAGTTAGATTTTCAAAACATCTTTAATATTTATATATAATATAATAAGGTAAACTAAGCAGTGGTATACAATCTCATCAATAATATTTTCTGTTCGCGTGACACCTTAGTTAATTATAAAATTATTGTTATTATATTTTATAATATCGAATCATTCTTGGCAAGTTTTAGGAAAATATATTTTGAAGTTATTTAGATTTACAAATAAATGTGATATATTTTTAAAAATAACACCAAATTATTAAAAAATTTAGTCGTAAGATTGGTTTATTATATGTCTGCGAACTATGGTCTGATATACTCGTATAAATTGCTATATAAATTGCTATATAAATATAGCATATAAATATAGCAATTTATACGATCAAAATAGAGCTAACAAAGTCCCGATCAAATTAGATAATAAGTCTATTGAAAGAACAGATAATGTTTGGTAAGATTGAATGAAAGGATACCTTGGTGCAATAGATTAAAACAGGTAGTAAGCATTTGTTTCGAACAAATTGCGCACTATTGTTCTAAAGCACAATGGACGAGGAGGATGCTTTTAATAATATAATGAGGAGGATATAATGAGGTTAATAACCGTTTTTTAAACCGTATAAAACGATTCACTTAACAGAATTAAGCAATGCTGACATTTAACACACCAAAATATTGTTCATTCCGCACAAACTATTTTCTTTTCTGTCATAACATGCTTTGTAGAAACCGTGAGGGAGATCGCAAGCATCCTTCTAAAACGGTATCTTCACTTACACAAAAGATAAAATCACATAAACTGTAACTACTTATAAAGTATAAATAATACAATTTAGTTTGTAGTGGAAACATAGGCCATTAATTATTGTTTTAAATGCCATAAGTTCTGTACAGACGCAGGAATTGAAGTAAACTATAACTATACTTAAATAGAAGGAAAACCGGTCTTGCAGCTGCGCGTGCGCATACTCCTGTAGTGGACAACCGTGTTGGCGTATCTACCATTTGTACTTCGGTCAAGGGTATTCAAAATAGTTCGTGCTCGGGAAACATCCATAATATTATTATTAATGCAATATCCATAATATTATTATTAAGTCTGTTTGTCTGTTACGATTTTACGGCCAATTCGCTGGACCTATAATAATTAAATTTGGCACAATTATAGCTTATAGACTTGAAATGAAGACTAAATAATCCCCTGTTTATTATGGGAACAGGGAAAAATGCATTCTTGAGTTTGCATTGCACTTGTATTGAATATAATTGAATTAATACTGTAGATATGCATATTTATTTTAACAAATAACAAAATTACTATGTATGTAAAAATGAATATAAAATATAATTATATTCGCGTTCTCCTTTTTTTTCGAAACGTCAAAGCTTTTACGACTTTTTACGATCAAAATATAATATTCAGTTTTCGTATTCAAATAGCACTAAATAAAAACCCTGATAAGCCTTCACATTACGATCGTATCACATAAAAACATCATGAAAGGCAACAAGGTAAATAAAGATCTAACGTGCGTGTCTGTTACGTGACCAACCAACATAAACCGCAATAAATCAATTGTGTTTCGATCATCATCCATATAATAAATTAAATTGTCTTTATTATGAATATCTTAATATCATAAAGGATGGTGTCATATTCAAAAATGATTTTTATTATGAGTATTCGTGCAAAGTACAAAATATGTAATTTTTAGAATTAGACGGAGATCCATAATACAAAAGTAATAATTATTTTGCTATAATTTTATTATTTGGTTGTGGAGGTTTGTAGTGCATGAGTTTTTAAGAACCCTCCATGTATCAGTTATGAAAACGGATAATCCACTCTACATTAAACATTATATATAGTTTCTGTTTATTTTAACGTGGATTATAGCAAAATATTTTTTATTATTATCTTTGTACAAAATAACTCATACATAGCGTTATTTGATTATTACAGAATAAAACAAAAGAACAAAAATAACTACCTAATAACCTTCATTTTGATAGACTCATACAACCATATTAGGTGTATTCTATTCTCATCAAGACTTTGTTTTATGGGTTTATGAGTATATTTATAGAGTATATTTAAGTAGTTTCATCATAAGAGAACTGTTATGTTATTACTATTATTATATATTATAACTATTACTATGAACACTTATTCAAGGCATTTATATACGAGTGTACGTGTAATAAAACACTTATAAAATAAATAACCGCATTCATCCATAAATGCATCGTGGTATTTGCATTGAAAAAGTTACATATATGTATGTACTAACTATAATGGTGAATTTTGTCATTGTCTTCTTTATTGCAATTGTCACATTGTTCTTTATTTCTAATTGAATGTTGTGGACATGTTCACAAGAATTTCAATAATCTAATTAAGCGCATAAAACATAATAATCTCTTGGGTGGAGTTGTAATTTCCAATTGAAAAAAAGATACAATTGAAAAAGAAATAAGATACAATAAAGTGGTTACTTTTAATTAAGAAAACGTTAAGAAGGATTTATAGGTTTTTAATGATCTGGAAATAAGCGAAAATAGTAATTTTCATAAATAATTCTCAAAATTCACAAAAATCTTTATTCTGAATAAAAAATTGTTCTTCTTCTTCTTCTCTGTCAACCGATGGACATTCATTGCTGGACATAGGTCTCTTCATGGGGTCTCCAAAATTGTTGGCCGGTATATATTGCCGTATATTGTCGTATAGCAAAACGTATGTAGTATATATTTTAGATAACCTTTTTTACTTAATTAATTCCCTTGACGAAATATTTTGATTAGTAGCATTTTATAGTATGGTGTAATAACACCGTGATTGGCTGGCCCAGTTTGAATGCGATTTCGAGCACGTACTGCCACGGCACACTTCTGAGAACGTGCCTAATTGTTAAATATTTCTTGCTACAGTCTAGGGTTATTTAAATAAAATATTATACAAGGAATATCGGACAGTGTTTGGTACATTTAATTTAATATTAATAAATAATTAAAATTATACTCTGGATATAATTTTTAAATGGTTAAAAAAGAAGCAACGGAACACTGATATTCTAAGGGTGTGGTCAAATGTCACATATTTTTTGGTTTTCCTGCAGCTTTAACAGATATACCTTTGGTGCTAAAAAGCTCTAAATTTTAGCAGTACATTTTAGGGCTTACCTTATTATACTTTATTCAGACGAACTTCGTTCCACGCTAACCAGTGACTACTGTCTTGTGCCAATTGTATGTGATTCCACTAAGTTAAGTTCATTAGGTTTAAAGTTAACAACTTTAATTCATTAATTACACGTAAATTAACGGAACGTTTCATGAGGTAATAATCTGTTACCTACGTTCGTTAACCAGTGAACTCGAGGCCAAAAGTTCTATGAACTCGTCTTAAGCTATAAGAACATTGGCAACTTCTATTTACAGTTTATTATATAGAGTCTGCGCTTGCATCAGTCAGCAAATCCTTTGTCACATAAATTGTCACTCTAATTAAAATCGAATAAGACTTAAAATTGTTTGACTCTATAAAAAAAGAGCCTTCTGTTGGTTCTGAATACAATAAGTGTATCTAATTTACTGAATAATGAAAGCAAAGACATAACGCAGCATCCTATCTCTTAAAGAGAATTTAATCTTTTAAATAAAAATATACTCAAAAGTTGCATATACAACAAGAATAATGAAGTCTTTGAATTAAATAGTCATTCACGCCGTCAGTGCCAAGATATAAGATATTACATAGGACAAGAAATTAAAAGAACCCTTTCATAAGAATTTAAAAATATAAATAATTCTGTCTATCATTTAGATATAAATTGTAATCCCTATAAATTATAGGGATTTAGATAGACAGAAATCCTTTATTGCACACACATTATATTACACAAAGAAAAAAACTTATCTTAAGAAACATAAGGCGTGCAAAGGCGGTCTTATTGCTAAAAGAAATCTCCACCAGACAACCTTTGGAGAAGGAAGAAATCGTAACATAAAATGAGAATTTGAACATTTACATCGAAAAAATCATATAAGTTAGGACTGCTGTGGTAGTAACGTCGAGAATTATCGAACGCGCCCAAGTTCATCCACGATAAAATCCCTAAAAACAAAGTCAGTGAAGTCAGAATTATCGTAACTACTTAAGTGAAATCAGAACTAAAAATATCAAAGTAAATACTTTCTTCAATTATTATTGTCGCATTCACAATATCAAAATTAGTCTTTCAATAATATTTTGATACAGCAGCGTGGAATGAGCGTTCAACGTTTATTTATGAAATAAAAGATGCTTTTTGACTTCTATTAGCATTTAAATGTTTATTAGAACGATGTTATATGTACCATTTTTAAATAAATACTAAAGACATATAAGAAATCCTAGCTGGAACATTCAATTATGTTTAGCAACAGACATACACACAGTAACTGAATTTTTTGTTGTTATAAATCAATCAGTCATTGTAAATGTTCATTACTTATGTCTATAATCGTTGACACTGACTTTATCTAAATGTAAATTATGATGTAGGTTAAGATAGAAACTCACTAGATCTTGCTGAGAAACGATAAGCATACTTCTTATCGTCTACCTAATACACTGCATTGTACCGGAGATAAATGACTGCGCAGAGAAGCTTGTAACTAGAAAGTGAAGCATCAAATGTACCTAAATTTCTAACATTATAACATCCATTCAACATCAGATCATATCCGGCTCGAAGGACCATAAAGACGTACGGGCTGCTGCTACCCTGTACAATCTGTGGTTGATAGATTGATAGACTTACTTGATATATCGCGACACTTAATTGATTGATTTTATTGCTTGTAATTTTATATTTATTTGATAATGATTTTAATAATGATTTGATAGGTTGAACACGAGCGGCCGCTAACGTCGTTCTAATTTCAGATTCATATGATATTAAAAATATGACGTAAATGCCGAAGTAGCAAACGTACGTGTTATCCCATACAGGATAAATTTGATTGAATTTGAGCGGTTAATCAAATATGCGTACACTCTTATCAAGATAAATCATCAAGAAAGATATTATAGTCACGGATGAATCCAAAATATTGGGCATTAAATACACAGAGCATGTATGTATAAAGTCTTAAAGACAAAGGGTCATAAACTCAAGGTAAAGCTACACGATAGAGCTGGAGCTAAAATCACAATGTCGTACACGAACCAGTTCTTACAGAGCTGGAATGTGCTGTGATATGGTGCAGAGCTATTTTAAGTTTCAAAGCCTCTCCAAGTAATGATATTAAAAAAAACTTCTTGTAGATTACAATTTATGTTTTCTCATATCTATGGCGCTCGCTGTTGGTAGGGTATAACACTGGCCATTTTCGTCATTAATAGTTTTTCTTATGTAAACTGGTGTTCTTATGGAAGGGAGTTTAATTAATTTAATTTAATAATTAAACCGATGGTTTAAACCGAATTAAACCGGTTTATATTCGAGGATATTAAGCTAAAATTTTAAAAATAAAAATGGCCATCCAAAAGTCCAAAAGATGATAAACCTTTAGATGAAAAATAGAAACTCAAAACAAGCATTATTTTTTAGTGCTACTACTATTTTTCATGTTGTGGTAGGAAAAAATTCTTCAATATTTTATTTAGAGTTATCGACGTGACGGACATACACACTGAATAAAACATGCTCTATACACCGTAAAAAAACACGGCGTCATTTTGGTTTCACGATCAAGACGTGTCGAAAGTCTGGTGCCGAGATTTGAGGTCAAATAAAACACTGAACTGTGCATTGTTCACTTAAAGGTCACGTCTGATTGGCCACTCGGGCCGATCGAGATTTAATGGACCTTTTTTAATATTCATCTAATCTAAAACTTTAGGTAAATCTTATTCGTGATATTGGGCTATTCAAATATTATAATCTTATTTCTAATATCACAAATTTATTCACATATTACTCAGTCATTCATAAGATCTTATCCTGTCAACCTGAATCCAACTATGATTTTGATTCATGAAGAGAGTAAATGTATCACTTCTCTATAGATGTTATCAAATCGATATAAAAGTATTTAGCATGCAATAATAAGGCAACGTGCTCTCGAGACACTAGATCTAAAAACTAAAAACTTACCTTCAAAGCGCAAAAAATACACGATGGACCGAGGCACGCGTGGCCTGTAAGCTCGCGGAAACTGCGCCGGAATATATCCAGATGCCAAAGCACCTGCAACAAACGCATCTATCGTTACACCTTTGTAATAAAAATTGTCTTTACTTCACCTACATTTATAAGCTTGAAGTTTTTTATTCAGGACAGATATGGCGTTAACGTTACAAGATAAATAATGATGACGATATCCGAGCTGGAAACATACTTGCTTGGAACTGCCACTTTTTTTCATTTAGCAATTTTTTTTACCACACTGTAAAAAGTTCGCTAGCAGGACTTTAAAATAGAATCAGACCTGGATAAAAATCCCCTATTAACCTATTGCAGGATTTCCTGACTTTGTTGTTGCAATTCTTATCACAGATCCTTTAGACGGATTGTTGATGTTTGTGAAACGACACTACGTGTTTAATTACGTCTCCAGTATATTTTCGACGTTATGTAAATTGCCTCCCACGGTTATAGGTTGAATAATCCTCCTCAAAGAAAGCGAATCAAAAAACTTTTTTTTTCACTGCGCATAATCTATAATTAAAGTAATTTTTATGAAAGTTGTAAAAACGAAATGAAAAATATTATCTAAAGGCTTCAAAAAAACTTATCGATGCTTTAAGGAGAATTTTTTATAACTCCATACTGATTTAAAAATGTTTTTAAGCATACCAATATATTATTTATTATACTCGAAATTTTGCAAAGTTTAAATAGGGAATTTATATGCAAATAAAAGGTTTAAAGCTAGTTTCTTTTAGTATCGAGTTTATTGCCACATTTTGTATAGTATTTAATTATATTAATCTTTATATGTGACATTATTACTTGTTACCAACTATTTAACATTAAAATTTGATACAGAAATCTTCATTTACTATACTAATGATTGCTTATTTACATTTATTACAATGAGAACAAGCAAAAGCATTATATTCTCTACCTGCACAATTTAGCAACCCCGTGCTAAAAATGTATTCAAGGAATATTGTGCTAGAGGTGTAGTTTGTTTAAGATATCGCCACAGGCTTCGTGGCACGTTTCACGTCAGGTGCATTTAACATATGACGCCGCAAAAAACTTCGTACCTACAAAAATGGATCTAAAACGGACATTGTATACATGTTTGGAACTCTTTTTTAATGAAATATTTTTTTCTTGTTTCTAATTTTGTTGTAATAGTGAAGTACCACTTACCTACAATACTTTACGTTTAGAGGTCTCTTTTTTTTTTCAGACTCAAAATTTTGAATATTATTACGGTCCTATTAGATCGTAAGTACTTTGTCAAAGTATTTTAGTTTTTAATATAACACTACGTTCTGCTTTAAAATTATTAGAGGGTTTGAATATCTTGTCTTAATATAATACTGCTTAAATTTCTAGAAGTTACAAAAGTAATAATAAAATTATTTTGCTATAATCCGCGATACAGTAAATAGAAAATATATGTAGTGTTAAATGTATAGTGGACTATCCGTATTTTCATAGATAGACTCCACTATGGAGTCCACTATGGAGTCTATCTCCAGATGATGCTTCGGTTGCGGGGCGAAACGATTGTTGAGTTTGTGATAGTGAACGTGTGTAGTTTTTGTGTATTGTGGTGGAAGTGGTGGAGGTTTGTGCATGTGTTTTTACGAATCCTGCACGTATCGGGTATGAAAATACGGATAGTCCACTATACTTTTAACACTATATATATTTTCTATTTACTGTATCGCGGATTATAGCAAAATAATTTTATTATTACTTTTGTATTATGGATCTCCGCAAAGTAACGCCTAATTCTATAAATTATTCTAGAAGTTACCTTTTGTTTAGATATTAGCATATGGTAAACTCCATATCTCTCTTCAATTCAAAATAGTTTCATTATAGAACAATTCTAAATAAATGGTAACTTAATATAAATCTAGATGTTTTGGTATTTAAATTCTGAATCTATAATGAAGCCTAGGAAACCTGTTGACTGGAAATCTAGTATGTTTTATTTTATAATAAACACCTACATATTTCCTGTTAAAAGCGCCTACACACAACGTGACAAGATATTCATATTTTACATTAATAAATTACAGTACAAACATAATTTATTTTGAATTCGAATGCTTTTTTGTTTCTGCACTTCGTGGGGATGTGGGTAGTTGGTTTTTAAGTTCAATCTTTGAATAAACCGTTTTTTTGTTAACATAAAAGCTTGCCATATACATCTAATGTATTATTACAGTTATAAAATATAACAGGACATGTAAAATTGTATGGTGGTAGGTGTAAGCGTCAATGATAACTTAATTAGTGATAAGTGATTATACTGCAGCCTTAAATGGAGACCCACTAAACTGAGAGCGATATCACAGTAACTTTATTCACAAACAGTTTTTTTTTCTTATTCTCAGACATGTGTAGGCCACACATGTTTTATTAATAATTCGATGAACATAATTACAATGACACGAGATATGAGAAAAGCTTAAAAGTGAACATCTTCCTGGATTTGCAAGTTGTCATGTTTAATTCTATGGCTTTAATAACTTATGGCTATACAAAATAATGACACAAATTATAAAAATACATTGGAAAATGTATTTTTAGCACTACTTAAGTAGTCATTTCCTCTCTAGACACTACACGCTAGACGCTAGAATTTTTTTATATAAATATGAATCTTTACCTGGGTCATCGAATGTCGATGGAAAAATTTCGCTTATTTTTTTTGTGTGCTAATAATTATTAAATAGGAGAAAGTTCTTATGAAAGAAAAAATATATAAGTAAGTATAGCGAAACATAATTTTCAATTAAAAAAAAAGAAAAAAAAGACAGAATAAGGTCTGTCGGGTCAGCTAGTTATTCTATTAAAAATACAATATTGAGTTACCAAATTTTCAAATAATTTTATCCGCGATACGAATCGCGGATCGCGGATTATAGCAAAATAATTTTATTATTACTTTTGTACCAAATCTTTAATAATTTCCAAATACGGCTAAATTTATAACCCACCTCAGCAATAACTATTTTCGAATCAGCGTGCTCTTATGCTCTATTACTACATGTTCATTGTGATATAGTGAAAATAAAGTCTGTATCACAAATGATCTAATTCAAGGTAACAATTTTACGTAAATAGATAACCTTGACCATATATATAATAACCAATATCCGATTATAGGGAACTGCACCTGCTGGCGGAGTTTTTTTGCAGTGTTTTGGCGGGCTCCAGTAGGCAGGTGTGTGGCAGGTTTGGGCAGATGCATTACGCGACGCTAGCATATCTTGCTTTTATTTGGATTCGCAGCTTCTTTTGACTACACGCTAACTTAAACGTTTAAATAATCTCAATAATGCAATATGTATTTTTTACCCTGTTCCGAAAGTAAAACGCGAATTTTTTTATCCTCGGTGTACAAGATTTAATAATGCCTAATTTCATCAATATTGGAAAAGCGGTTTTAAAGCATAACATATGCTCACATCGATTGTCCATTTTAACACTTACTACCAAATGGTCATGAACGATTGGTTTAATGTGGTCACAAAGCTGAAATGTTGCCGGCGATTAAAATTATTGTCGTGTTTACTCTACTTTACTCAACAAAATATAAACTTCCATCAGAAGAAATGCCAAACAATTTGCGACGTTGATCAGAGCTCGCTGAAGCTGCAAATCGGTGCCCTCAATAAATAAACGACCTTTACCTTTACTTTTCATTTTGCCCATTCCTCTCCACCATAACAAATCATTCATTCCATCTACAAATTTACAATATTGGCGTATGTTTTACACTGTAACATTTTATGTTTTTTTTTAAATCCACTAAGACTGTCTAATCTTTCACATTCATAATATTAGTGTGGGTGAAATAAAGAAAAGAAATTTACGCTACAATTTTACAACGTAGCGGAAGGACGACAGCTGGGCGACCGGTAGCAGTTAAAGCCTAACAAGCTGCCGGCCGCAGATGAATGCTGATTTTTGTAAGTCACGTAACGTAGTACTGTTACTAACACTGCACATTGTTATAGATAACTACGAATTATCTTTAAATGAAATATTGCAGTGAAGTTGAGCTAAGCCTGCACTACGTTTCATTATTCTCCTTTTGAATAAATACTCAAAAACACCTGGATATTTAAGTTCACAAAGGAAACAATGAGAGAACGATAAGCGAAAAAGAAACGTGTAAAATTGAGATTTTTTAACTATTATCTAGTAAATACGATAAATGAACTTTAAAAGAACACAATAGATGTTCTTTGAATCATCGAAATTTTCGGAGTAAGAACCGCATACGTTGAAAAAATAATAATTTTAAAGCAAGTTCACACCATTGCCTTCTATATTATTCTACTAGAAACATGTGCGGCTTCGCCCGAGTGAAATTCAGTGTTTAGCATTTTATAGTCGCTCGAGTCTCGGCACCCTACACCGCTTTTTATACCTATTCCCCCCTCTAAACTACAATCGACACCGGTTGTTACTACCCCCACTAAAAATTGTTGTAAAACGACCTCTTCAACTCAATTTAAATGAAACGGTTATGTGCTATCAACTTAAACCTGCCGGAGGATTGCACTACCTTTTAGTAAAAACCGGACTAAAATCCGTTCAGTAGATTTTGAGAAAATCGATTACATATAGACAGACAGCTTTGGGGACTTTATTTTATAATAAGTATAGATTGTCACGAAGATGAACAATTTTTTCTTTATATGAATTCTATAAATGGAAAAGACACGTTATTTGAGTAAGTTTTAAGTTTAGTTAAATTTCATGAAGAAGTGATTTATGGTTGGTTGAGTATGCGTTATGATGATGTAACTAAATGAAAAGGAAAACGCTTAAATTAATAACGGTTTACAAATTTACTGATAAGATTATTTTGCTTTAATACGCTAACATTCATTACATTTGTACCATGAATTCGCTGCATAGTAACCGCTTATACGATTATTTTTTATTTACAATTTTTACACCGCATCGTATAGGAAAGCCTATTTGCTAGTCGAAAAGGGTATAAGGTAAATGAGAACTAGTAATCTTGTTACAATGAAAACTACCTAAATTAAACTGAAAGACTTTACCTAGTATAAAGGAGAAACAAACTACGTAGGCTACTAAAACAAAGAATTTTGAAACTGGTACCGATTTTGGTTCAGAACTTATTACTCCACCATAGGTCGCCGAAATGTTTTGTTGCCCTATTTTGTTAGAAGCGTGACGAATAGATAAAGTTTGTTTAATGCTATTAGATGTGGAGACGAACGGTGATTTCGAAATCATTTCAACACGAAAGCTCAGTCAACATCGTCGATAAGATAAGCTTGATATTTACAAACTACATTGTGACGAAACAGTGAAATGTAGACAAAATAATATAGTGTTATAACCATAGATTAAGTCTGAAGAGCTAAGAAATAAGCTATTTTTTTTCTTTGTACTGAATTTCAACAGAAGTCACGAATGAAGCTATAGCTTTATACAATATACTGTGTGTCTATACTAATATTAAAACACGGGAAGATTTGTATGTTTGTATGTATATTTGTAATGTTTTCACGCAAAAACTACTGGACTATTAATTATTATGACTATTTAAATTATAATAAGGTGTGAAAAATTTAGTCGTAAAAATCCTTCATCGCGTGCGCTGCAGAAACTATTGATGATAGAAAAAAAAAAAGATTGATGATGAAAAACTGATATTATAGAACGTATCAATATCCAGAAAAAAGTCCGCGATACCATATATCTATTATAGTTATGCCATTATAATTACTTTTTTACATTGTAAAAGTTGATAAAAATGCCGACAATAATGAAACCTTTTTATTCATATCTCCGTATTAATCCTTATCCCATTAAATTATATTTTATTAAAAACTGTTTTAATACCTGTAAAATACTTTTAAATTTTTTTAAATCGGACATTCCAAACAAAAGATGTAACGAATTTAAAAATGACAGTCTAAAAAAAAATAATGCCATAACGAGTTCATTCTAGCGACCATTATTACAGGGCCTGCAACTGGTGAGTTAGCCCTTATTCCAAGGACACCAAGGATATACACGGATATATTATAGAATATTAAAAGAATTCAATTTCCAGTTAAAACTTCCTTTGCCTTAACCATTAATAAGTCCAGGGCCAAACTTTTAATTGACAAAAATATATCTTTAGTCCGACTTAGTAGTCTTTTCACGAGATCGATATGTACGCGAGTAAAACCGCGGGTAAAAATGGTAAAAAATAACTCATTATTTTAAAACGGTATTTTTAGATAATTTTACATCATTATATTTCTAGCCAGTTTTGAAAGATAAATTACTTTTGCACACTTCTTTGAAGTGCGTGTTAATCTTTATTTAATTCAAATTTCCAATATTTGAAAATTATATCCGACACTATATTTCTCAAAAATATTATATCTATACTTATTATAAAACAAAGTCCCAAAAAGCTGTCTGTCTGAATGTAATCGATTGCCTCAAAATCTACAGCACGGATTTTTATACGGTTTTCACCAAAAGATAGAGCAATACCTCCGGATAGTTTAGGTAAATAGTACATATCGGTATTATGTAAATTATGGTGAAGAAATCGAGCAGTTGTTAAAAACTTGCTTGCTGGGAGCATTAGCCACGTGCGCTGCGTATTTTGTAATTGTAGATCTATAAAAATACTACAAAAAAAGTCCTCGACAGCATGTCTCTAACTCTTATGGTTAACTCACAATAACTACTTTTATGTTTAATTTGAATTATAGAAAAAATTGTGACACGCAGATTTTCACGCGGGCGAAGCCGCTGGCACAGCTAGTTAATAATAATTTTAAAGTTTACGCTATTTACTTTTTGTGCATTTACTACAATTTAAGATTAAGTTTAGAATAAGTATAAATCTTCTTATCAAGACTTTTCTACTAGAACATACCAAAAGAGCAGAATTATAGAAAAATATTTTTATATAAGAAATATCGTAAAATATTTAGATTATCGGTTGTGGGGTGCATTCTCGTCACCTTTACTAAATTTATAACCAGTGCCTACTGGATATAAAATCACTTTGCAAAAATTTGTATTAAGCTTGTGTTTCGGTATATATTTATTTATATATTCGGTAACAACTAACTAGGCATATACGATACCATCAGGGTTACGAGCCTTAACGAGTTACCGGCACCGAACATAACGGGATATGAGCTACCAGTTTGTACCTGACGAGTTTTAATGTGATGACTTTTTGAGATTTTTTATTCAAAATTTAATTTTAATGATTAAAACAAAAAATATAAATATGCCTTCACTTTTAAAATATAATTTACTTTCAAATAAGAATGATAAAATAGCATATTTTATGATATCATTATAGCCACAAAATTAATTACAATTTCAAAAAATTCAACCTTATCTTTAATGAACGTAATCTTTGCAGGCCGAGCTTACCTTCTATTTGTATAATTTTTTTAGTGTTTATTGTAGAGATTATTATTGTATGAGTGAGTCTATTTGTTATTATAACAATCTGACTGAAATCCTACAAGAAATTCTGAGTTTGCTTGTACATATAATAATTGGTATTTAATTAATACTACTTTTCCTTTTTAATTGTGTTTTTTGATTTTATAGATTTATCGATATTATCAATAAGTTCAGCGCCTTAATCTTTAAATATTTTCTTCCCCTTAAGAAACGGAGAATGAAGGTCTATGATTATTATATTATAATACATATATATCTTGTATATTCTGAAAAGAGCAAACGCCTAGTTTCTCTTTGTCTCTACTTAGCAGGAGCAAGCAATAAGCTCTTGTTTGTGAACAGTACACGTGGTGTTTCAAAAGCACTTGTTCACAAGTTTTTTTTTAAATGAAGAAGATTTATAATTCGAATTTGAATTTGTAGTATCGGGATTGTCAACGTGGTGAACACTTTCTCACGTTAAGGAATAAAAAAGGAAAACTAAACCAATTAAATAAAGCCTTATTAACTAATACAATCTTTACAATTTAGATTGTTCAACAATGCGTGAAAGTATTGGGTTAGTAAAAGTTACGTAAGTCTACGTAAGTGGTAAGAAAAAGTTTTAAATTGCACGTATTAATTACGCTTAGAGCATAACAGATTTCTCTGGCATCTGATTTCGATGCAACTAGATTATAATTTCTAGGATTAGGCGTTGCTTTGCAATACTTTTGATTGCTAATAATATGTTGGTTTAATCCGCGATTAGTTTTTACCTTAATCAGTTTTAACCTCGTCCTTAACGTAATTGCAGATTGTGACAAAATTATATTATTATTAATTTCGAAACTAGATTTTACACCATTTTCGCTGTATCAATACTCTTACTCGTTATAGAAAATTTTCATAATTAAAAAAAAACTTACTATAATTAAAAAATCCAACACGTTAAATCTCTATGGGCAGATGGATTATATGCAACTGTCTCGTTCTTGTGGTGTATAGAGCAAAAATGGGTTTCATATGACTAGAGCTTTCAATCAAAAGAGGGCAAAGCAATCTTTTTTCATATACCTAAATTAATTCTCAACCTAATTGTGCTCTACATACCAAAAATTAAGTTAAATCTATCCTATGTAGTTATCATTTACTGAGACGTAGTTCGTAAATTAAATTTTGTAAGTTTCGTTTCGTTCGTAAGTTAAAATATTATATTTACTGTATGTCGCATAACAGATAATTGCAATTAATAAATATGTCGTAGTTTGTATACATTTGCAAGTAAATAGTTTACTCGCACATCTTAAACGAGCTTTTTCATTAAGTAAATAAAATTCTGCAGTAAGAAATTTAGCTTTCAAATTTCCACACGTTTTTGCTCGGAGGGAGTGCAGTGGTGCATCTAACATATAGAATTTATAATCGACTCATACTCTGACCACGATTTGACGGTTCTTAGTCAGCGTGGGAAGTGGCGATCGCACGATTCAATCAATTTATAATTTGCACTCTTTCTGGTGTGATTTAAATTTGATATCATATCTACACCGTGATATTTGTACCTTGAATTATGCTTTAAATTTCATAGATGTCGAAAAAGATTATATAATTATTCATTAATACTAATTTATTTATGGTTTCATTTTAATTCCATTTATAGAACAAAAATGATGTTATCATATATTTGCACATTTAACAACCACATGTTATTTATCCAAATCCGATACAAACTGTTTAGAGTTACGAAGTTATGGAACTTATATTACTTATTATATGAACTTTTCAATCTTATATAATTTGAAGAATGTCCGGAGCGGAAATCTCTTGAAATAACGTTATTTGACTGTACTCTTCAAATAAACATTTTTTAAATGAAAACAAAAGTAAAAGCTAATACACACGTAATAATGACGTTTTTAATTTTGACATTCGAAAGCTTGACAGAGAGCCTAAACGAACGGAAACAAATTTAAATGAAAATATAGATAGTGAACTCCCCCCACGGAAGCGACTCGCCTAAATTTACAGTTTACTAATAAGTCAAGTCCGTGCGTATCTTTTATATAGTCTATCCCACATGAGTAAATTAAATAATTGCGTTAATTAAACAGTGGTGACAAAAGCTTCTGCCGTAAACTTCGTGATGTTAAAATATTAGTACTAGAACGATACTTTTGACAAATATTTTATTAATTTATAGAATTAGGCGTAACTTTGCGGAGGTCCATAATACAGAAGTAATAAAAATATCTCAGCTATAATCCGCAATAAAAGAAATGTATGTAATATAATGTAAATATTAATAGTTATAAAAAGTGAGTAAAGTAACAGCCTGTTACTATGCCCACAGCTGGGCTAAAGCCTCCTTTCTCCGTTTTTGGAGAGAAGGATTGGAGCTAAGACCTACCACGCTGCTCCATTGCGGATTGGTAGGTTACACATATCCCTAGAATTCTCTAGAGATATGCAGGTTTCCTCACGATGTTTTCCTTCACCGAAAAGCGTGTGATAAATTGCAATTATCAATTAGACACATAAGTTTTAATAGAAAAACTCATTGGTGCCTGCCCGGGGTTTGAACCCATGTCGTCTCTAGAGAGTCGCACGGTCTCACCGCTAGGCTATCACAGCTTTAATAGTTATAGTTTGTAGTAAAATGCTAGATGTAGAGTTTACTATCCGTTCTTATACTTATTATGTGCAGAATTCGTAAAAACTCGTCATCATCCTCCTGCCCTTATCCCACTCTAAGTGGGGTGTGCACAACATGTTACAAACATGCTGTCACATGATTTGGCTACGTATTTTACGACCGGCCTTCTGCCTGACGTCAATTTACCATAGTCGTATTTTACGACCCCTCGGTAAGAAAGAGTGTGGTCTATTCTACTCAACCGGATACCACACGGTGGGTCAACTTACCTCAGTCGCCTTTTACGACACCTCGGTAAGTAATGAGGGTGGTCTATTCTACTCAGCCGGATACCACACGGCGGAATTCGTAAAAACTCGTGAACTCAATAACTCTCTACTCACTATTAATAACACAAAAATACACAAGTACTGCACACATTCACTACCACAATCTCAACAATCGCACAATACTGTATAATTTTGTTGTAGATTCTATCCCCTGACAATGCTCCAGCTACAGGGCGAAACAATTGTGGAGATTGTGGTTGTGGTTGTGAGCAGCTCTTGAGTAGTGCATGAGTTTTTACCAATTCTGCATATATCAGGTATGAGAATGGATAGCACACTCTGCATTTAGCACATATATTTTCTTTTATCGCGGATTATAGCAACATAATATTTTCATTATCTTTGAAATTGATTATTACGTTTTAATTATTCAGAACTAAATCTTGTATGAGACTGCTGCCCTGAGACCTAATTAGCACTCTATTGCAACAATAAAAACGTGATCAATTTTAATATATTAATACAAATTCCATCACTTCCCTTAAAAATATGAAAGAAAATGTTCGCAGTGCACTTTTCACTACAGTTAACATCATTATCAAGATCAAAGTAAAATCTCGCTAATTATGTGTTCAAAGCGTTGAAAGCATAATGTCAGGCGTGAATTTGTCTACTAATAGATAGCCTATTTAAGAGCTCCAGTATATAGTTAATGTATATACTTACTTATTTCGAATTCATGTAATATTTATCCAAAAGGTAAATATGGTTGTTGAAATTATGTTTTCTTTTATTACGATTTTTTAAATTAATATTGCGATATGAAAATTATGTAAACGAATATACTTTGTAAAACTTTCTCAGTTGGAATATAATATAGCAATGGATTAAACATCTTACATTCATCTGTGTATATCATAATGAAGTTTTGTACTAAGATATAGTCCGGCTCAACTGGGAGAGATAGAAGGATTTTGTTACGGAAATTCCACCCCATCCGAAGAATAAAGTTACATGTCATCATTCTTCTGCCCTTATCCCACTCTAAGCGGGGTCGGCACAACATGTTACATGTTGTCACACGATTTGGCTACGTATTTTACGACTGCCTGCCTGACGTCAACTTACCTTAGTCGCCTTTTACGACACCTCGGTAAGAAATGAGGGTGGTATATTCTATGCAGCCGGATACCACACGGCACATACCTTAGTCGCCTCTTACGACACCTCGGTAAGAAATGAGGGTGGTCTATTCAATGCCGGATACCACACGGCTTAAGAATAAAGTTGCATGTGCTATATCTTTATTCTTCGGATGAGGCGATTTCACTTTTTCTCTTAAGACTCTACATTTTATTAATTACCAGTTGTACTCGCAACTCCGTTCGCATCAACGCTAACACTAAAGTACCCTAAATTATGTTTATGTTTCTATAATCCCTGGAGTCAAAACGGTGTTTTTATGATATGTCCGGTATATGAACTAAAATGGTATTATTTTTCGTATTTACCATAAAAGCGTTACAGACAAATGACATGGTTCATAGACAAAAAGTATATGGATGTATGTAGTATGTATAATGTACTTCAAGAAAGAAAAAACAATGAACTACAATTGAAAACTTCATTTGTGTATTTCGCAGTATCATGAAGAGATCAATTTACCGCCAATTAGGTATAAAAATCGCATCGATAGACAGACTCAAATTACTTCCATGAATTAACGTGAACCAGTTCATATTATTTTGTAATAAGATCGATAATCGATTGCTTATCCGACCATTAATTCAGTCACGTAATTTACACCGTGACGGTGGTCACGGCTTGTACTCGTTTACAAGAAATCAAAACAGTAGTACAAATATGATGCACACGTTTGTTGGAACTTTTTCTCCTCTTAGACCAGCTTTTTTAGCCAGCTTTGGCACAATTACTTTTAAATTTTTAAAGAAGAAGCTGTTAGATAGTACAAAGTATTTTCTGAAGAATAGTTTTTTTCAAGAAACTAAGAGGGACTCTTTTTGTAAAACTACATAGATACGAGTAGTTTCATATCTATTAATAACAATATTGCATTTTACACTCAATCTATGTTTATAAACAGTAAAAAAAGATTTCTTGAAAACTTATTTTTATTTCGATAAAGTTAATGGTATAAAAAATGTATAATTTGCTAAGTAAAGAAAGGTTGTTCAAGACATAACAAAATATCTTTGATTCATAGCTTATTTATTATTTTTGAGCTAGATTACGATGAAATTAAGGAATTTCTATTTATAATTTATAGTTTTAGGTGTTACATTGCGAAATTCCATAGTACAAAATAATTTTGCTACAATCTGTGTGAGTGTACTTTAAGGACAAAAGAGGTCTATAGCAAAACAATTCCATCATTATTTTCGTAAATTTATATTTTATTCTTGTGTCCGTTTAAAGCCAGCTCATATTCTTACTACGTCTGAAATATACATTAATTTTTGCATGGTTTAGGCATGGGTCAGTCTTGATTCGCAATGAAAATACTCATCGGATTACGATGCTTATGGACTTTAGGCAGTTATCGTTTGTTTTCACTTTTGTAAGTAGCTCAGCCGAAATGTTGGGTGAAAGAGTAACGCGTGTTTCCAAAGGCGAGTGTCCGCATTGAGAACCGGTTGGCAGCAGGCTACATTTCTTAGAACTATCTGCCTATAGTTTTTATCAAAGAAATGAGTATACTTAATACAATGGTATCCTCTACTATCAGCCTTCCTTATCTTGGTATGATCTAAATAAATCTTTAAAGACATAAAGTTAAATAATAAATATATGTAGAAATGAATAAGGATCGCTTTCATCTTAATATCTAATATTCTAAAAAACACTATTTTCTACAAAATTTACGGTCTTATCCGAAATTTCTTGATTTAATTATAATAAAGTAAGGAAAGCTTTTAGATATTATAAAATGATGATAACAAAAGTAAATAGACCAAAATTTTTAGACATACGCCAAAAAAATTATTTTCCGTGTATATATTCCTACAATCTTAATATAAGAGTAAAATAACAGATAGGACCATTTTTCATTTACGCATCAATAGCACTCACCTTTCGAAACGAACCAGAGACCCTAAAGATCAAAAGCGGTGGCATTTTACATACAGCCAAAACTGCCCCATTATAATGGTGCATCCCTTTGGCCTTTAAAATGGGGGGACCGGCCAAGCGTGCGATGTCTACCTGCCTATACATACCTGTATACGAAATCCCGGTCCATAATTACGTATAAACAACTATAAACAAAATACTATAAGCGACTTCCGTCTCGCTTTTGCCTCAACAAAATGCCTCGCGCAATCGGTTTTCTCTTTCACACAAACTCGTTGATGTCTTTTGCTGCTCTTTTTAGGAGAACAGGACATCGGAAACCAGAACAATCATCCTATTATGGGTTAGAATTTACTGTCGTTTTTAATAGTTTTATGTGTTTCTTTCTTACAACGATAAGAACATGTGTACATACACTTTTTAGATAATGAAACAAAATTTGAATAAAAAAAATAATAACAACAAAGTAAAATTGACTTAAACATGACGAGAATGAAAAAGTTATTTTTAGGAATGGATAACTTGTTGAAATCTCCACCATCTACATATATACAAAAGGAAAATGAACCAAATTTAACGTTATTTCAATACACAATCAGGAGTGTATAGGGAAGCGGGAGAAATCAAAATTTACTAATGCTTTGTCAAATACCTTCTTTAATTATTCTACAGAATGCGTGCTATGACGCGTATTATGTCTTTCACTTTTCATGCCAAGAAATAAAGTAAACTAAATGCATATTTCCAGCTATAATGCACTTTGCTTTATATTATATATATTGAAATAGAGAATAAATTATTTGCACTCATTTAAATATATCTACATATCATTGGAAATTATTAGTAAACTAATTTTAATTACTATCGGGAAATAAAATAGGATTCCTACACTTATTTAATAGAAAAATATTTACAAACCTTTGCGCTGTGGTAAAGAGCACTGCTTCGTGTTATCTTAGCTTTCGTCATCGTGCACAGAAATCCGTTCACAAGCACAGTTCGTATCACAGCACTATAGTCATTTTGTTGATAAGTGTTTCGACGATGGGAAAACTCGAACTTCGCACGCGGGAGTTGTGTTTACAACGGGAGACAGTACGTGGGAGTGTAGTCTGTAGTTCGTAGTGAGGCGCTCAGCCGGTGGCGAACGCAGCGCCGGTACATACGGTGGCGTAGTATGTAACTAGCATGCCAGCCTGTGACGGCTACGGCGTTGAACCGCTCTACGCTTGGAGGCTTTTGGTGGCCATTTTGTTTGTGACGTAAATAGCCTGAGGGATCGCCAAATGATCACGTAAAACAAAAGTAATAATAAAATTATTTTGCTATAATCCGCGATACAGTAAATAGAAAATATATATAGTGTTTAATGTATAGTGGACTATCAGTATTTTCATACCCGATACGTGCAGGATTCGTAAAAACACATGCACAAACCTCCACCACTTCCACCACAATACACAAGCACTACACAGGTTCACTATCACAAACTCAACAATCGTTTCGCCCCGCAACCGAAGCATCATCAGGAGATAGACTCCACGACAAAATCGCAAAGATCACGTAAAACATCTTCGGCGGGACAGAATTTTGTACTCAGTATTTATTACATACAGACAATTAATAGATTTTTTAATGAGCACAAATTTCGTCTGATAAGATTTACGGTATTAATTTCTTTAACTAAGTTATTAACTTTTATAACTAGATATAAAAAGTGTAAAATTTTTTTTTAACTATAAGCCCATCTTATTAATTTGTGATTTCAGGGTCATAGTAATCGGTTATTAATGAATAATAAAACATTTTAAAACTTATAAAACAAAATTTTCTTAGAAAAAGTTTAAAAAGATTTTATTTACTGCAATAGCTCTTTTTTTTATTTAAACGTGCTGAACCATAAACCTTAAATTAAATTTCATTTCTATTTAATTTTAAACGATATAATCGATTCATCCCACAATTATGTACCGGGTTAAATATATAATTCCCTTTACGTGCCCACTTAAAAGGCTTTTTAAGCTTTGATGGCAGGTGTTCAAAGAAAAAAGCTTCTTTATACTTGTGAGGGGATCTGGCGGGATAATGCTTGATAAAAAACTTATGGATGTTTTATTTAGATGCACCTTTTCCAGCAATTTGATTAATCTTATTCAACAGTACAAGTCCAAGTATATATTTTACAAATTAAAGCGATGATGGGATCTCTATTTTTTCTATAATCACAAAGTTATATGTGTGTAATAATTTAACCTTACTCCGCCGTGTGGTATCCGGCTGAGTAGAATAGATCACCCTCATTTCTTACCGAGGTGTCGTAAAAGGTGACTAAGGTTAGTTGACGTCAGGCAGGCGGCCGGTCGTAAAATACCTAGCCAAATCATGTAACAACATGGTTAATACATGTTGTGCCGACCCCATTTAGAGTGGGATAAGGGCAGGAGAATGATGATTAATTTAACCTTACTATAAATAATATTAACTAACCTTCATGTTGAAATGTAAGTGAAGTCATCAAGTAATACCAAACTATAGACATTATGCATTCTTAAGCGAATCAGTCTATAATACAAAAAATAAGTAATTTACATTAATTAACTTGTCCACCGTATTGCTTAATACTCTTGAGTCAATTTCCAATAGTTTATTGCCTATGCATGATTAAGGCCGATGTAGTGTTTAACAACGATAATTTTTAAAACGAAATTGCAAGTTATTGTGTGTAAATCTTAATAGCTTTTAAATATTACGTGAGTCTGATATTAAATCTAACAAACTTTCGTTTAAAAATCAAAATATTCTAACTACGTATCTATACCTCACCTTATCTTACCTGGGATTGTGTAACAGGCAATTGACATGTTAAATTTACTCATATAAATTGCTTTATTATAAAAGAGATATCAAAATTTGACATAGATTTTCATTTGATAAATCAAATATCAAAATAACTATTTACAATAATTATAAAACGCAGTCAAATTTAACCTCAATGTAAACCACATTTAACAGTATCTAGATCATCTTCTAAACAAATAAAGTTCACATTTAGTACAAAATACATTTTAGAATTTTAATATACTTGTCTGTTTAAATCTTGAAAATTAGTACCTTTAAGGTAATGATAACAGAACAAAGGATTTAAATCTCCTTTATGTAAACGCACGTGCGTAATCTTATTGCCCGTCTGTCAGTGTTTGGCAGTATCAATGCTTAACAATGAGTATTTATTCATCATCATTCTCCTGTCCTTATACCACTCTAAATGAGGTCGGCACAACATGTTAAAAACATGTTGTTAAATGATTTGGCTTCGTATTTTACGACCGGCCGCCTGCCTGACGTCAACTTACCTTAATCGTATTTTACGTCCCCTCAGTAAGAAAGAGGGTGGTTTATTCTACTCAACCGGATTCTACACGGTGGGTCAACTTACCTTAGTCGCCTTTTACGACACCTCGGTAAGAAATGAGGGTGGTCTATTCTACTCAGCCGGATACCACACGGCGGAACAATGAGTATTTATTATGAAATGAAAGTACTTGAATACAGTACAGTAACGCTCTTATATTCTCCCATCTCCAGGTTATTACAGGCATTTACTAAGTAAAAAAATATTAGTCACAACAAGCTGCTCAAATACCGATCGACAATATACATATCGCATGCTTAGTAAAAAGTAGCGGCCTGTTACAATCCCACTCCTGGGAATAGGCCTCCTCTCTTCGTTTCTGGAGAGAAGGGTTGGAGCTAAGACCTAACACGTTGCTCCAATGCGGATTGGTAGGTTACACATATCTCCAGAATTCTCTAGAGATATGCAGGTTTCCTCACGATGTTTTCCTTCGCCGAAAAGCGTGTGATAAATTGCAATTATCAATTAGACAAATGAGTTTTATTAGAAAAACTCATTGGTGCCTGCCCGGTTTGAACTCGTGTTCCCCTCGAAAGAGTAGCACGGTCTCACCGCTGGGCTATCACAGCTCTATTATGCTTAGTATTAAAGTGACCTAATTCAATGTTATAATTTGGAAGATCAAGAAAACACTAGCTTTTTTTAATACGTAGCGTGGTCATAGATGGCATTGAATTAAGGATTATAATGTATCTCACTCAATTAAGCCCTATTTTTAATAATATCACTTTTAAACTGAGCGCGTGATATGCATACTTTTTCACTGATGAAAGCGCATGACAGAAAAGAAGTAAAGGTTTGCATGCTATAACTAGTTTAATAGTCATGATGAAAATAATAAATACACAACGCGACATAAAAAAAACAATTGAAATAAAATATTTAAATAATCTTCTCACAAATTCATTCGACCAAATTAATCCTAAGGGGCTCAATCTAACCTCTTATTACATGAAACACATACATTTTAAAAAGGTTGCGCATAATTTTAAAAGGCTAACTTTGTATTAACTACCATTAGGAGCAAAAAGCGTGATGCCGATTCCATGTCTGACTCAAATTTCAAATTACAATAAAGAGTATTCAAAAATATAATATTGTTTCACAAATATAAGTTGTTTATAAAGAAATAAATAAGCAAAATCAATAACAATTTCTAATGATGTCTCTAAAGTGATGCTTTTATTCACAACATGGCTTATCGTGTCTACATGAGGTCTAGTTTCGATTTCCCAATCGGCAATTGCTATTGCTATGTCGCTGTTTTCCTAGTATAGTTAGGAAAATTATATATGTAATAGTTCCTTACTAGCTTACATTTATTTGATGTATTATTATTTCAATACAATGCCGAATCAATAGCAATAAAAAAGTGTTTAACAAACATGAACACAATAAAATACTTGCGAACTTTTATTTACAGCTCTAAAAAAAGTGTATCACATCGCATATAAACAAAATATCACGAAATTAATGCATTCATTTTTTTAAAATAAAAACTATTATGTGACATTTGAATCGCAGGTTTTTTTGGTTAGCACAGCATCCACGTTGTAGGTAATGGATAAATGTCATCCTCAAGGTTTTTTAGATACTTTATAAAGCTTCCATATGTTGCAGCAGAAGCCTTTCATTCATCGGTAATCGTAAATTCCTTGCAATAAGGAATGCATAACGGCTAATTTCTGTAAATAATTAACAGCTTAAACTTCACTTACCATAATTATATAACTACTTATGTACGCCTGTATACTATTAACAATTTTTTGATACGTTTTGCAGTAGAATATAAAAAAATATCTATTTTTTCTGACTTCGACATTGATATTATTATGTATGTTCATAGTACCTACGATATGACTGATAAATTATCTAATTTTAATTCAGAAGACCTCGTTTAAACTAAGTAAAAAAACATATAGTATATTATAGAAAATTAAATTGCGGGCTGGATTATATAACCATTTTTGTTTCTTCTAGCCCAAATATCCGCCTTTTAGAGAAATCGTAATTACTTATATAATAAATCAGAATTTACCAACCAAGAGTGAATGATATCAATTGCAAATAATGTTAGAGAAACAATGGCGAACATGGTATAATTAATTTATTTAAATACTGCATGTATTTAAATATAACTAATGTAGGCATGAATTCATAGAAAATATTAACGAACTTACGAAAAGTTTTTTTAATGTCATCTTTATTGAAGCCGGTAATTATAAAGATGTTTCAGTCAGCACGTATTTAATCACGTTTCTTTTGGACTTAACGATCATTTGTTAAAAAAATAAAGTTCAAACGATTTGTAAATGAAATTCGTAATAAACGACTAAACACTTCCAGAAATATTTTTGTGAGTCAATGCACCATGTTTCATAGCTAATTTACTGTATGTTCATGTTTTACTAACTTACTATACTCATTAATATGTAAACTATACTTGCCTACATTACCATGTATATTTAAAATATTAATCTATGATATTAGTGATGATTAATAATATAATATTAATATATAGTATTAATTATTCTATCTCATCACTCATCACTCTTATAGTGTTTTTGATTAATTTCTACATTTAGAATAACATATATTTTTTATAGCAGATTATTATAAAATATTATTCTCATTACTTCTTATTCTGTAACATCTCTACTTGGAACGACCGTTTAAATTTAAAAATCGTCAACCAAAACAACAAACTGGATGGTTGCGTTCTTGTCCCACTAGTACAGCTATCTTGCTTACGCTTGTATACTTCAAAAGCTTTTACGACCCCAATGAAAAACGGACGCTCTGTAACCAAGATTGAATACAAAATAGAATTCATGATTGGACGCTGTAGTAAGTCGTAGTAAAATGAAACGAGTTTTATGCTAATAAGTGGACTAACCTCTTTCCAAAAATCGTTTACCGTTAACAAATTATCCAAATATAGTTAGAAAACTATCGTACGTATCATGTTCAGGAAGATTACTTTGAAGAAATTGTGATTTAAAATGAAATATATTTTTTAGGAAAAATCTTGATAAGTTTTGTTTTCAGAAGCTTCTTATAATATGCTTTTTTTATACACCAATATGAATATACACGCAATTCAATCTTTCCCATTCATTCATTCATTTGAATATTAAAATTAAAATTATAAAGGATTCCTTCTCGTCCTACTTTAAACATATAAATTTAAATCACAAAGCTTAAATCAAGCAATTTATTTGACAGCTCTTTAAACAATTTTTTTATATGTAACCTAGTATTTGTAATTTGAAATCCAAGAGAATAAGGGAAACTTTTAAAAAATTTTGAAGTGACAATCGAAGCCATTATTTAAACGCCTGTGAAATAAATACAGCAATAAACTCAAGACATGTTTAAAGCTACCGAGAAAGGCTAAGGCATTTCTTATAATGTCATAAGTATTATTTAATTTGTTTTTTGGGACTTTTGTCTGTTCAGACATGACAGACCCATCATACCCTAACCTACATAATACCTACCTTAAGAGATAAGCAAAAAGGGAGTCATTGATGCGCAGCATAAGGAATTGTATATATTATCTATTCTCCAAGTAATATTATTTTTTAATGTACTGCTGCTTCCATCTGTTGGCAAATAAGGTAAGGCAAGTATAGTAAGAGCAACTTAAGTTTTCGTATTCTTTATTAGGAAATAAGGCTAAATTAATACTTTACAATCGAGGGTTTTTAAATGGCGAATCTATGATTGGACAGCGGCTCAATAGGTTTCAAGATATCATTCTGCGAGGGACAATGGAATAATGAGGGGATAATGGAAAGTTAAAGAAAAAAGTGGCAATGTTATGAAAATTAAAAATTTCCACTTAAAATATTTTTCATAACGATGATTGATCTTTTAAACTGTGGTTATAATTCCATAATCCTAAATGATTATTATCATAATGGACCCGATGGCATATTGTAAGCTTAAGATCAGACAATAATCAATTCCATTTCACAATATAGTGTATTTAAGTAAACTTCTAAACTTATTTGTTTTTGAATAGTCAACTCAACTGCTGGTTTCGACAATCGTTCCAGCCAGTGGTTGCTCTTTTCGAACTATAATTTATACAACCAGTTTCAAAAGTAATCATAAAAATTAATTTGCTATAATCTCCGATACAGTAAATAAAAAAATATATATAGTGCAAAATGTATAGTAGACTATTGTTTTTTTCCTACCCGTTACATGCAGGATTCGTAAAAACACATGCATCGCATGCATTGCGATTTTGACGTGGAGTCTATCTCCTGATGATGCTTTAATTGCGGGGTGAAACAATTGTTGAGTATGTGATAGTGAACGTGTGTAGTGCTTGTGTATTGTGGTGGCAGTGGTGGAGGTTTGTGCATGTGTTTTTACGAATGCTGCATGTAACGGGTACGAAAAAACTGATAGTCCACTAGTATACATTTAGCACTATATATTTTTTCTATTTACTGTATTGCGGATTATAGAAAAATAATTTTAATTATTACTTTTGTATTATGGATCTCCGCAAAGTAACGCCTATTTCTATAAATTATATAACCAGTTACATTTAGTCATTGTTATCTTATGCAAGGTCGAATATCAGTTTAAATCCACACATTTTTATCATTTATATAATCTTCAGTAGTATTGTAGTAAGCTTTCATCTGTACGGGCTTTAAGTAGTTACATTAAAATGCTGAATTGGCACAGCTAAAATTGATTGTGGAATTTTATCATAGAATCGTATGCCAAAACTCAGAAACAAATCAGGTAATTTTATAAGGTGCAAAGTTAGAGCCGACTTTAAGACGGTTTCCCATTTATTTATGTACCAACAGTTAATACATAAAAATTAAATTGAAAAACATTGTATGCAAAGGAAAGCTTATCACTATAAGCGTAATATTTCTTCCAGCAGCCCGAAGAGCATTGGGCAAAGGTAATGATTTTTGGCATATTTAATTTGATTTTCTATTAAACATATTAGAAATTATAATATAAGTATGGATTTTTGTTTCTGTAGCGCATAAATTAACGCACATTTCAACAACACATAGACTATTTAAGGGTCATATGATTAAATTTGGGTTATATAGAAATCATGTAAATATAAATTTCATAAAGTATTTTAGATACAACATATTTCATTTACAACATATGCATCCAAATTCGATGTATTTATAACAATCGAATATTCGCTGCAGATTCGTAGTACCTACTCATGGGAATCGATTGTTGTATACGTGGTATTGTGCAATGTGTCATATCAAACCTCGAAAGTTTACTAATCTGGGAAGCGATTATATGGCGATTATACCACGAACAATAGAAGTTTGAACTGTGTGTGAAAATATATTGAAAATTTTATCGAGAAGGTGTCACGTATAGTTATGCCATAAGAGGAAGCAATAATTTGAGATCGCTTTTACATAACGCGTTAATTGACTTTTCCGGCATGATATACAAATAATAGAAAGCAAAGTGAGATTGCTTGTACAACAACATTTTTGCTTATTTGATTACTCTGAACCAAAAAAATTTTTACCAAATTTTGTAAAAATAGCAGTTAAAATGGCATAAGGATATTGTTAATATTCCACTACTGGAAAAAAACATCTTCACTCGTTTTAGAAATTTAATATGAAGTTTCAGCACACGACGCTTCCAAAATAAATTGATGGATTTTTATGTTGGATATTAAATCTCTTTTTACATGAAATTCTTCACGTTGTGTAAATTTATGGCTCACTCATATTGAACGCCAGTGTCTTCAAGGTATTCCAATACTCGAAAGATCTTGTACCTACTGCTTGAAACTAGCGGCTTCGGGTACTTTCTGACTTTTTCGAGATCGCCGTTCCAGTTAGAGAGTGACCTGTGTTAACACAGCGCTTTAATGAGTGGTCCTAAGGTAGGAACCTTAAAACCTCTGCAGATTATCTTATCTATGTAAATATTGCACACATTTATAACATTATTTGAATGAAGCACTCTGCTGTAATTTGTGCAACTCAATCCTTCTTATAAACAACAGATTCTATTTGCTATTACAACACGCCTTTCAATAATGAAGGTGTAAAAAGCATTTCTATATAAATATGAATACCTGTATTCCGTACAGCGTATACTTTCACTAGACTTTAATAGTTGTTGAAAAAAACATATTTGTTTTGATAGCGAAGATTGCAAAAATATTTGTGGCCACACGCAATCAGTTATGAAATCTTAATTACATCTGAACATTTCACGTAAATTAATGATGCATATTTAGCGATAGAATTGTAGATGCTATTTCATTCTACGTAGACGTATATATATATATCCATCAATAAAAAATGTAATACTATCCAAGTGTAAACAATCTAACCAGTTTCTCATATGACCGGTTTATATCCAGATTAATTACGTCATTACGTCCCCAGTGTGATAGCCCTAGCTCGAAAACAGGTAATTTCCCAAATAACACATAATAAACATTTAATTTGTATTCAATATATCTAATATCCACTGCCTATGAAGCGCTTGTCGCCAACTTACTATATTTTAGATCTGATTTTAATGTTGAAAATATTACATTCATTAAAATTATAAAAATTCCTCATTATTAATTTTTAATATAACTCATTTTACGTGAATTAAAATATTCTTAAACACTCTTCAGTTTATTTGGACAAAGCTCTTTTTTATTCCTGTTTTTATTCCCGTTAGAGCGCCTTTGTACATAAGAAGTATGTCAATAGGCTATTACTTTTATCTTTTACTATTTAGTTACTTTGTTTCGTATTTTTACTTTTGCACACACATTTATTATATAGGTACTCGTAAATGATACATTACGTAAGGTTTATCGACATCGAAATTTAAAGTAGCGTGTTTGGACAAACTGGATCCTATTAGAATTTTGATACACTTCTAGCTGATGGTTTAGTTCGTCAAATTCGTTCTGTTCACATAAAAATTGAGTAAGCCCCTGGGAAATATATTTAATCAACTGTTGCGGTATTATTTTATACCGTATCTCATCTTATATAATATGGTGTCTTGCTCTACGGAGCGCGACCAACTTATATTTCCCACGGGGCGCCCTCGCACCCCGCAAGGCACTGGCGATCGCCGTGAGAGACGTCCATATGACTTCCAGGTTATCAAATTATTAATGAATAGACACTTGTAACTTACGTATACATTTTCGAATATAATGCGTCCTATACATTTCTTTATATTTCATTAGTAAAATGTGACGGAGATAGAGTTTTATAATATATTTTTAAGTTTCTAGATTTACAATCGTAACTAACCACGCTATAGTACTACTAACTACGTTATAATAGAAATGATAATAAAAACGATATCTAATTTTCTATCTATTCGAACTTTTATCAGTTAACTTTTTAGGAGGTAATAAAATATTGTAGTTATTCGTGTAAATGAATCGACCCATATTTATGTATAGAGTAACATGATATCACAGTTTTATGCAAACGGATGCGTGTGTGACGTAAAAATCGTATTTTGCTTGGCGGGCCCCTGCCGCCAAAAATGACATCATTGTATGAACGTCTCGACGGACGATAAGAAAACGATTTCCTAAGCTTTTTTTGGCGTAACGCTGAACTTTTTTAATACGTTTATACATGTAAATAGCTTGCACTAATTTAAAATTATCGTATCTCCGTTATTAGTTAACGTCACTTACAAATTAAATATTAATTGACTGGCCCGCTGGCGAAGGTGGCAGTGGCCCCTTAGTTCGCCGGTTTGATTCCAGCCGAGGTCTAACATTTGCTTAAAAACCAATTTGTTCGCTCTTCGAGTCTGGGCGTATTTAAGTATTTATTTAAAATTGTATATGTATATAATTAACTGTAAAGTAGCGGCCTGTTACAATCCCACTGCTGGGAATAGGACCTCCTCTCTCCGTTTCTGGAGAGAAGGGTTGGAGCTAATACCTACCACGCTGCTCCAATGCGGATTGGTAGGTGACACATATCTCCAGAATTCTCTAGAGATATGCAGGTTTTCTCATGATGTTTCCTTCACCCAAAAGCGTGTGATAAATTGCAATTATCAATTAGACACATGAGTTTTAATAGAAAAACTCATTGGTGCCTGCCTGGTTTGAACTCGTGTTCCCCTCGAAAGAGTCGCACGGTCTCGCCGCTGGGCTATCACATCTTTATATAATTAACTGTGGTCGTTTACCCATAACACAAGTATTTAATTACCTACATTGAGGATGGACAACCGTTTATGTAATTATCCCATTTATTTATAAATATACCCAGTTTGTAAAATAGATATTCTCATCAACATATTAATGTATAAGATAATATTATGATAATAATCATCAAGACTGATTTCTCAAGTATTGTCTAAAAAAGGAAATAAAGCGCCGCTGACCATTCTTACAATTTAAATATGACACATTCCAGGGCACTCTGTAAAACTATTGCTATCTGCGTCCAATCGTTTTCTGACTTTGGCAAGTCATTGCTCACCGCAAAAAGTCGTGTCTAGCAATACTTATTATAAGGATAATATATCTTACTTGCTTATTTGTTTAAGCTCTATTGTTTCACTCTTCTCTAAATGATATAGACACAAACTATCACTTAATGTATATACAGAGCTTTTTGTATCAACTACTGTAATGCTAGCAAGCACGGAACATTTGCATAATGGGCAGTTCGAGGCGACACAATAAAATTACACAGTCCTTTCCAACCACATCCTTTACGAGTTCACTAGACAAACGTCTTTCTTCCACTTCTTGTCGTTATAAATTATTATTGACGGTTAATGGAGAATGATAAGTAATAGTCTAAAAACGGTATTACGATATTCCTTTTAATGATTTTTCACTCATATCTCGATATATGAGTGCCCTAATATACAAGTGTTTTGAGATACGAGACGCCGAGCGAGCGATATTTTGCTGAGATGAGAGCAAGATTAGAGATATAAGAAATCGTAATCTAACAGTTCCTACCATCCTCAGACTAGACCTCAGTCTGTGTGGACCCCATTCAGTTCGGTTTGCGTTTTTTGGTTTTTACAAAAAAACAATATCAAACATGAAACCTCCTTGTACAGTTTTTTTTAAAGATATGCATGTGAAAATATTTAATAATATATGGGACACTTACACACGGTTGTCCATCGAATTTCGAGTGACGAAAATTAATTCCCAATACGCAATTCCCTTTTTTTTCTAAGTTTTTATGGAATATTTATATATTTGTTAATAAAAAAATAAATGTTTCTTCTTGTAAATATTTTGTTTTTATTTAAAAACACTTAACAAAAATTACAATGTTAACAATGTTTATGTGATTCTTAACAGTGAAAATCAAAATTGAGTTCAAAAGTTTAATGTGGTTTCATGTTAAGAATTAAAGTCTGTGACAAATTGTGACAGTAAATAACGTATAATTTAAAATTTGTTTAAAGTTAAACATTCTAATATAATTGCGACAATTAGACATTATATTAATTACTATGATGATCCAACTTTTGATCACCTGTAGCAATTAGAACGTTTCCCCAAAGCGGGTTTGTCTTGCTTCGCTGACTTTCCCACACGGTTGTAGGATGGTCCGTCTTAGATTCAAAGATAAAAGTTTTGTTACACCAAAATATCATTGGAAACTTTGTTTCATTCGTTAACATAGCGAATTAGAAATCCAATCTTACATTTACATATGAAAAATACTGTCTGTTTGTCCGTATTGTTCACGACTTAACCACTGTAGCATTATTGATCAAATTCGGTACGATTGAACCATGTTCATTTGATATGAGTCAACGAACCGTTATAACGAAAAACGATATGTATTTTCATCTCGTCATCTTGAAATCGATATTATCGTTGCCGAAATACTTAAATGCTACAAATAATTTTATAAACTGTACTTTATAGGATTTTACTTTGTACCTGTTAGTACCTGTACATATGAAATTGTTGTTATTGTTATAATGTGTGTGTGAAACTCTACCATTTATTTCCCGAATTGCTACAAATATTTAGTGTGTCTAGGTAGGTCGCCTTGCACAATGCTTGCTTATAGAACCGCCCTACCTTATTGGTTAACAGGCCTTTTAAAGTGACACCAAAAAAACAAAAAATATTAAAATATCTAACTTGACTTTTAAGAAATATTATCGTATATGGAATGTAAAGGCTTTGTAAAAAGCGTATTTGGAAATCATATTGCTAACTCAGACGGTGTACAGACGGACTAAAATTGGTGAATCATCATGTCGCAAGTCGTGGGGCTACAGGTCAGACAATTTAGTATAATTTTGTGTATATTGTGAACATTATTCAAGGACAATAGAGTATTTAAATAGCTAGACTGACTTCAAGAATAATTTAACGAAGTAAACTTGGAACGTCCTCAAATTTTCTATGAAAAAGTCAACCGACAAGTATTGACAGAAAAAGTGCTTATATATTTTAAGTGGAGAATGTTTATGACACATCTGTATATGGAGAGCTATACCACTAACAGCAGTAGTACATTTATAGACAGATATTTTACTTTCTCTAGATTAAAGAGCAATATATATATAAAGACAAAACGCATAGACATCACAAAATCTGGAGTAAAACTAACTTTGCTCTTAATAATTTCGTTTTAACTCTCTTTTATATTCTATAATGTAGTATTCATTTATTCAGTATATTTATAAAACGTCATCATAATTTTCCCACAGTTATCCCATCATAAGTGGGGTTGGCACAATATGTCTTCATCTTCCATTCTTGTCTAACTTTGTTAACTCTGCTGCTTATCCTATTCTATACATATATAATCCATCCATCTTTTATTAGACCTCCCTTTAGTCACATATCCATTCATTTATATTAAAAAATTTTTGGTGAAATGATTTACATTTCTCCACAATACCATACCAGCTTTTTATCGTACTAGTCATCTTTTCTATACTGGGCACAACTTGCACAATCTTTTTAAACTTATATATTCTTAAACTGTACAGGCATGAGTACCAACCTTATTTTTAATTATATATCCGAGACTTTATAGCAGAGAGCTTTATTTAAAATTGAAATTCTTTTGTAATTTAAATTCCTCCGGCCACTGAAATTGCTAATTGATCCAACTGAGAGTAACAATTTGAGTTGAAACTTTAACGACTTTGAATGGCCAATCAAAATTTTATTACGACATTTAGTGACTAATAAAATTACATGACTTACTTAAGTGTTCTGTTTAAATAAGTAGGATCATTATAATCGTTTTATTGCAGTTTGTTAAATAACACGATTGACTTTTTTAACAAAAGTAATAATATAATTATTTTGCTATAATCCGCGATACAGTAAATAGAAAAAATATATAGTGCAAAATGTATAGTGGATTATCAGTTTTTTCCTACCCGTTACATGCAGGATTCGTAAAAGCACATGCATCGCATTGCGATTTTGTCGTGGAGTCTATCTCCTGATGATGCTTTGGGGTGAAACGATTGTTGAGTTTGTGATAGTGAACGTGTGTAGTGCTTGTGTATTGTGGTGGAAGTGTTGGAGGTTTGTGCATGTGTTTTTACGAATCCTGCACGTATCGGGTATGAAAAAACGGATAGTCAACTATACATTTAACACTATATATATTTTCTATTTACTGTATCGCGGATTATAGCAAAATAATTTTATTATTACTTTTGTATTATGGATCTCCGCAAAGTAACGCCTAATTCTATAAATTATTGGACTTTTTTAACTTTTTTTTAATTTGCTACAACCATTTAGTAATACCCGTGATTTCGTTTGCTTTAATTTAAGACTACCCTTAATTATGTACTATTTGTTTTCCTGTTGCTAAAGGAAAAATGAGAATTCTTTTTTCATATATTTTAACAACCCACTCCCTCATCATTATTAGCTCTGAGGTTAAGTTGTGACAGCGTCACAGACAATCGGGTAGACTTTCGCAAATATATTATTAGCCAGCAAGTCATTTAAGTATTTAAAACAGTAAAGATAGATAACAGTAAAAATAAGAGCAAAAATGTACAGAAATGTGACGTCACAAATTTGAACACCACTCAGCTTAAGTTGACCTCAACGCGGGTTTTCAATGGCGACCATCGTTACTTAAATCTAAATCTTAATATAAAGAGTTCGATGCTTGAAATTTTAGGCAGACTATTGTCTAGAAGCAGGAAGTAACGATCCGAGGACAAAAGAAAACTAAAGGAAGAAACAAATAATCTGCGTGTCAGATCCATAGATCGCATTGTAATTAGGGTTCAAGATTCTACCAAGCGAAGAAAACAAAAAATATTCATTGAACCATAGTGTCGTGCGCCAGTTCATTGATAGACGGGTATGTCTAATGAGTCCCTGGAGCGCGTAATAAGTTCTTAATAGGGTTCGACCCCTATAAAGTCAATGATATCAACCCTAATAAGGTATAATACAGATATATAAGGTAGAATATAGATAAAATCAAAATAAAAATATCAGTAAGTTGAAATTTGGATCTTTCGTGAAGCACTGGAAGAAATATAACAAAGAATAAATTCCTAGTAACCTCATAAACTTTGGAATAAACAATTTGAACTTTTATAACGCTTATTAATATACACAGTGACTATATAAAATGATTTATTAAATAATGTAAAACTTCAAAACCTAAAGAGTTTTGCCATATTGAACTTGGCCATAATTTTTAAAGAAATATATGGAAATTTATATTCAACAATAGAACTCCAAAGATTAAAGACAACAAAATATGACGATAATTATGAAAATGTCGGATAAAGTTAGGACGCCTGGACTTTCATCGAAAATGTTACTTAATTTTAAATGGGATATAACAAATCAGTGTACGGTAGGTTGGGCTCTCTTTTATATGTCCACAGAGAAATTCGAGGTTGCCCTATATCTAATCTTCCAAGGATGTTTACGATACGAGTACCCATTCTAATATGCAAGAAAATGGTCACGTACAATGCGATAAATGTATTGATACGGATACAGTAATTAACTTTATCAAATTATATAAAATTAAGATATACGCTTGCCATGCTCAACATTGTGATCCTTATCATATTTAAATTAATATCATAAAAGCTCAGGTCTCACTTACGATATTTTTCTATTATCCTTGTGAATCAAGGTGGAGTCCCTTGTTAATTATAACTTTTTGTCTCAAGTATAACTAAACTTAATACTGAAAACGATAGAAATCAGGCAAGTATCTAAGGTGTAAAGAAAAGTTATCTTTTGTAGCACGCAATAACATTTGACTGAAACCCTTTGTAAATATGTTATTATTATTACAGATCCATATCTTAATTCCCACGGTTTCTCGCGAGAATACAACAATACTCAATAGGTTCTACTACTTATACACAGCACATTAAATTTTCTCATAATTCATTCATAAAATAGTTAAGGAACAAATAGTTCGACCATAATTATTTACACATTAGATCAGCTTTACTCTATCTTCTTAGTATGACATTGTAGGAAGTTGAATATTATCTACAGCAAGGTTTGATAACAGATTTCCGTAGTTATAGGTGGTCCATAATTCGTTTTATTATGAGATAAACGCTTTAAAATGTAGATATGTCATTTTACTATAGTTCTAACGGCTCCCACAGTTAGTGAGTAAGTTCATGAGATATCGCTGATATCTTGGCTCTAAGTCTATTTTAACCAGTTACCACGTGTGTAGTAGCGTTTAAGTAATTTAAGATAGATATAACTTTTTTGTTATAAATAAATATACCGGATACCTACATCATTTAAAAGGCAAAGTTTTTGACAGATTTTTCAATATATTTTCTTGAATTTTTTTCGAAACTTATATATACTGCCTGCTGTTCACTATTGGCAATGATCGTTGCTCGTGTGATCGTGATTAAACGGCACGATCATCTGCAAGTATCCGTCATATCGTACGTACATGATCGTCCGTATTATTATACTACATACGATCACATTTATCACTCGGCGAAATCCGACAATTCCCGGGGTGTAGCAGATCGTGGACTGACGAATACAGCCGAGTATGCTCTCTGCACAGTCGTATTCGCCCTTGCGACTACCGATGCTTCTTAAAGCATATATATAATCTAAGCAATATGATCTATATATGTATATCGTAGTTGTTAATTATCATATGCACGCATTATGCAGGTGAATTAAAGAAGGGCGTGTCGATTCCCACGTCGTTCCTTCCGGAGGCGGCGACCCGTGACGATATCGTCTTGGTGAGTCGTAGAGGCAACCGCTTAAGGCCTCCTTATTTATTAAATATTTTTATATAAAATATTCCACCATTATATTCGAAGTTTTGAAAGTTAAGACATCGTTAAAAAAATCATACTTTTTAAAATTAAAAGCGCGTTTTATATTATCTGTACTCATATAAAAATGAAGATTGATCTTGATTAATAGAGGTCTACGGTACGGACCTGGAATTGGTACTGGGCGGCGTCGTATCACGATAGGAGAGTGGTATGGATCTTCGTCCTTAGGTGTGGAAAGCCTAAAATATCACCAGTAACGACAAATTTTACCTGGTACTCATAGTAGTATTTACCACGCTTCCTTACAGAACTAAGACCTTCATCATAAACGACGAAGATCCGGACCACAAAGGTGACTTAGAGATCTGGCGCTGATGTTGATTTTTTACTTGTATCGCCTTTATAAACAACATCAAGATATTAAAATGTATACTAAAACTCGGTCAACTACTATGTATCGGAGGATTGTTCAGTTCTTTGATTATATGAAAGTTAATAGAATAGACAACCCTGTAATCACAGGAATAAATATAGGAAAAATAACGAGGAGCCTCGTAACTCATATTACTCGTGCTTTTCACAGCGCTTAACACGATGGAAAATAAAAGAAGAAAAAACCCTAAAGAGCGCGCTAGAAATTAGGAGCCAATCGAAGAAGCCGAGTATATAAGTAATGATTAGCGCCCACAAACAATAGCCTAATAATTATAAAGAAATAATAGAAATTATAAAGGACACTATTGAAATTGGCTCATTCTAAATCTTATGCAAAACTGTTGTAATAAATATTCTTATAACTGGGAATGTAGTACGACAGTGGTGGTCCTTATTATCATTATTATTGCAAATTAGTAGTTCACTATAAGGAATAAGTTTCCAGGGTAAATCCATTATATAAATATTTATGGTTTGCAGTAAAACATCTATTTATCTGTGACGGAAATAGCAGCGTTGGACGCACGACGGAATGTCGCAGGTGCCAGGACAAAAACCTGGTCATTAATTTAAACCGCATATTTACAATGAATGCAAAAAAACAATAACGTTGAACGTTTACTGTTTTATGGATTGTACCATATCCAGAAGGTTTATAGCGAATACACTAAAATAAGTTTAGTATTGCTACATAAAATAATCCCTGTCTACGGTAGCGGTCTTATTTAATCTATAAAATTAAAAATTACTGTGGATTTTGTAAGGTTTTATGTGCGGATTCTTTGATTTATTAAATGCCGAAAAACGATTTTATTCTAATTTTATATTTATACAGTAAGTATGTATAGTAAAACTAATCAAATTAAAAATATACTTTATTCAAGTATACTTATTTTTTTTTTTTTTTCGAACTGACTGTATGCTGTTAGCTCTAATGGCTTTTACAGCGTCACCGGGCGGGACGGGCGAGCGCAGAAGCATCGCCGAAGTTGCGAAATGCAGGGAGTAGAGCGCAGAAGCTCTACTTAAGTCGAGGAACGTCGTCCTAAGGGTGCCTCCTGTGAGGCCGGACCACGGCTTAGGGCGACGCGTAGTGGAGGGATGATGGTATGACTTAGATTAGTCATTGCGGCGTCGGCAGTGTGGCGAGAAGCCACGACCGACCGACGTCAGAAAACTGGGACCTCGTCTTCGCCGGCGAAGACGCTGTGTGAGTGTATTACGTGTTTCTGTGTTGGCGATCGTTATTTGATCGTCGGGGTCATACAGGACGCTTTTTGGACGCCTGTATTTTCGATGGTCGGACCTAACTGGGATGTAGGTAGAAGCAACTGAAATCAGGGGGTTCGGGTGTACCTCAGATTTCTCGAAGTAAGATTTCGAAAAACGTTTAAAGAGGTGAGTAATGGTAGGGAGATCGAGGTCTCTATGGAGGTCAACGTTCCGCATGAACCACGGACAACCAGTGGCTGTCCGCATAAATCGGTTCTGTAGTCTTTGGAGCCTGAGCAATCTGACTTTTGAAACGTGTGCAAACGCAACGCTCGCATAGGACATTATTGGTCTTATGCAAGTTTTGTAGTGTCACTTTGTTGCGGAGCGACATCTTACTTTTCTTGCATAACATCGGAAAGTATACTTGTAAATAAATGCTTTTGCACTACTGCTGGCTCCGAAAGATGTCCCTACTGAGAAGAGCCAGCAAGAAACTCGGCGGTTGCTCTTTTCATAATATAATTCTTATAACTAGATACATTAACTTACTTAATTACACGGTCGAAGATTAGTTATATTATAGATGATAAGAAGCGTTTCTTATTATCTATGTATTCAATATCGGTAACATCTAGTCTCAATAGTAGAAATATTAATATTTACATTTATTTGTATAGAAGCTGCGTTTTAATTAAAAGATATAAAGTAATAAAAGCAAAAAGTATTTATAAAAGTATTTAACCAAATAATTGAAAAATAACGTCAACATAATAGAAAATTTCGTACCAAGCATGAAAAACATAACTTTATACTAATTAGTAATATATGGTTTAAAAAGACACTTTTACTCTTTCTTCTTACAATATTTTACTTACGTATGTATACTTGATTTGACAGACTATCATTTCAAAGTTAAAAAGGTAAACAAACTTTTTAAGTATTAAAAGTATTCACAAATATACAAATAATTTTGGGAAAATAAGTAATAAATTCCTATATTATTTGAGAAAAATTAAAAAACTTTAAGTAAAAAGGAGTTCTTTGCCTAGTAGTGAGATAGCAACTCTACTTTTTTTTACGTGCGATAAATTAGTTTTAATTTCTTCTTTCATATCCTTAAAACAACTTAGCGCACCCATAAATAGTAAAGCAATCAGAATTTATTTAACATATTATAATACACTGCTGTAGCTTGTCTATAAATAATTAATTAACAATACTTGTGTGAAAAAACCAACAATCTAAGTATTTTAAGAGTTCTTAACTATTGTCACGACTTCGAATACTATTTCAAACTCATTGTTATTTTAAATATATTATTTGTATGCAAACAGTTGCTACAGTTTCTACTATAGGCACGCAGCACTCACGATTAAGTTTATTTTAACCTCTATCAAGTATGTTATTCGAACTATACTACAATTTCACGTTTAATGCCTTTATTTTTATTCTATATCAAAGAAATTTTCAATATTAATTTGCACTGCATGTTCCAATAAAACTGCTTCAATATGATATCTCTAATACTGTTGATTTTCTTTATACAATAATAATAATAATCAATCAGTAATAATGAAAATGGTAAAAGCTGACATGCAGCAGGCCTACCATGAACTCTTATTGCGACTTAATTGAAGACGTAAACGACGATCGCGAACCGCTTTCTATTCGTACCATGAAGTGTGAATTGCATTGGGGTCTTAATGTTTGAAAAGGATAACGTTATATGAACTATAGATAACTCTGTCTCTTTTACTCACATGTTCTTAGGACGAATTCCGAACGCTCATTCGGCAATGACTTAGTGTGCGTCTTTTAGACGTCATGGTATGAAAATAGCAAAACAATTTCGTTTACGTCTTCAATTGAGTCGCAATGAGAGTTCATGATAGGCCTGCAGGTAGGCAAGAAATTAATTTCAATTTTTTGGGACGAAGCGCCATAGAACAATCATAGTGCAAGGCGGGGCAAATAGTATTAATAATAATATTTCATAATATTATGATTCATACGCTGCGTAATTAGGCTCGTTTTTATTTACAAAATTTCGATGACAAAATATCAGTTTGATGTGTGATGTTGCAAAGAATCCGTGCCACGGAGTTTAATAGCCGGCGTGTTTACTGTTACTGGACACAGGTTACGTGCTCTAAATTAGAATGGGAATTATCCCATAAAATGTAAAATTGAACAACGAAAGCTGAATTTAATTTGTACGCCATGTAAAAGCACATTACACCGACAGTTATTGTGAATTAGTTTGCAATGTGTAAATGACAGATTACAATCGTTTACATCCGTAGTATAAAACGTTTACTTTCAAATGAGTTAGCAAGCAGATACGATTGCGCGGATTACAAAATTTTATATGCACATTCAGTAGGTCTGAGAATCGGCTATTATCTAGTTTTTATACCCCTATCGCCTATGTGACAAGAGTTGTTCTTCTCTAACATTTTTTAAAACGTTTTTGGACAATATTATTATTTACACCTTCATAACTTTTGTTGGGTCAGCTAGTAAGTATCTGAAATAATTGGCGAATAAGATAAAAAAAAATAACTATCGATGGCGCCAAATGTAGACGCTGAGAGTGAACCCGAGACGCATACTTAATAGTTTGTAAAATAACGTATGTAAGCACACGTGCACCTGTTCAAAGAGTATTGTTTAGAAACTCCGAGCACGATCGCTACGGAGAAATATGTTTTAAGAGCCAAAGACACTTTCTTTCTTGCTTACTCTTCTATTTTATGAATAGGACATATTATATAAGCAGTTGAACAATTATTTGCTACGAAGTAGTGGTTTGCGTAAATTTACAAATAACCAGGTCATGTAGCCATAACAAACTTTTATAGGAACAGTAACAGTTAGGGTTACAGAGTTAGTCGAATTACATTCGATATAGTTTGCAAACTTTATTTTTAAAAGGCCACGAGCCTTGATTATTATAGGTAAAGACGTGTTGCATTAGTGATCTTCTCGAACGTTTTCTTCGATGTTGCAACATTGACGTGGTTGTTTAAATATTGAGTTGCCTTCCTTAGTAATTAGTAATAATTTCAAATAAACGTGGCCGAAAGGTGAGTATGCGTGACATTCATCAAAGTGTCACGGGTTCGACCTGGGCCTGGGAACCAGGTCTCTACAAAATCTCTGCAACACTTTTTTGCTCAATTAATTTTAGCCATTCATTATGTGCTTTATAGGGAAACAATACATCGCGAAAGAACCTGCATCTAATTATTGGGTTACGTGTAATCTGACGATGCTCATTTGAGCATCATAATAAGAATATATTTGAAGTTAGCCTTTACCGGGATCTCCACCTTTAGTGGGATTATAAGAGGTCATTACTTTATTAACTAAATATATACTATTAAAATATACACTTAACCTTTCCCTAAATGAACTGACAACATTCTAATGACAATGAAAATGTTTTTTTTATAATTCCCAAGGGATACGACTATCGGAGTACGAGTACACTACATAACAATTTTTAGCTCATTATTTTTAGTAGGTGCCTTTCAGGCGGTATGCATAATTTTATTATTGTCGTATGAATATTAGCTCCTTACATTACAAACGTAAGTTCGTAAATAATACATATATATTTCATGATGTGTACATAAGCGGAACGGTTTATTACAGATACTAAAAGATCAAAATAACTTTTGACAAGGAAAATAAATTTATAATTCATGTTAAAGATATTTAATCGATACCCCATCTTGCAATTTTTATTCGACATTAGTCTTAGCTTAGATATTTTAACCACTCTTTATTTCAAGCTAATTCGTAAGTTATTGTCTGACTTAAACAAGGAAGAGATAAGTTGCTTATAACTAAGTAAACAATGATATAAGGTAAGATAACAATGACGTATTAAGAACTCTTCTATATAGGACAAGCAGCTTGACGAGCTTAAGGAAATGAAAAGATAAGACTTATCAGGATTATTAGTACATGAGTCTGATTAAATCTTCATACTATAACTCAGGAAAGATCAATGACCGTTACGATTTGATTAAAAAGGTAGGTGATCACGAGACAATAAGGTAATTTTTAAATCTGTTCGTAAGATTGATAGGGCAATCGCGTGCTCCAATTAGTTATGTAAATTTTATGGGAACACGAGCGTTGAATGTTAAGATTAGAGTCGAAATCTGTGTACAATAGGAATATGGTTAGAAGGTAATCATATATATAAAAATGAATGAAACTGAAAGGATTTTAAAATCCAAGCATTTTTTAAAATATTTTTCAATTGTGTCTATACTTACTTAAGTATAAGCATATTTCTTACACTTAATTTAAACTTTTCTGGAGATAAGTCTAATTTGGATTGTGGAATTTTATTGTCGAAGTGAATACTGAGACTAACGAAAGAGTTCCTAATTTTGGTGAATTGCGACGCAGGAATCACAAAGTTTTTGGGACCTCTATGATATACATCGAATTTTCCGTACGAAAATAATATTACTACATATATATTGTGAAGCTACAGTAAGTAATAAACTAATAAGACTAAAGATTCCTATCGCAAAACCATTGTGAATTGGCGTATAATCAATCAATGCAGGGTACAATCTTTGCAGTGTCCACATCGTCGTAGCCCAGACGAATTCCTTTAGCAGGATCAGCGTGATTTTTTTCTTGCATTCTTCGCTCGTGCCAATAATGCACGCTTTTTCTTTGTATATTTACACACTTCAGCGTTAAATGTACTCAGCGTACAAAAACATATTCGCTTCACCCTAACACACTATATCGAACCTGGAATTTTACATCGATCATTATCACTTATTTTTCTTGATTATACAATTGGTTTAATAAAACAACTAGCTGTACCCGGACTTCGTTCGCATCAACAATCGTTAAACTACCCTCAAATATGCGCTACGTGTTTTCTTGATTCTGAATGAAAAACAGGTTTTTTCCTTCTAACGGTATTTAACCTTTAATTATATCAAATTTAAAACAAAAGTAGTATGAAGATATTATTTTGCTATAATCCACGATAAAAGAAAATATGTGTAATGACAAATGTGTAATGAGTGTACTATCCGTTTTCATACCTGACGAATGCAGAATACGTAAAACCCATGCACTACCCGACTCCAATGACACAATACACAAGCAATGCACACATTCAATACAACAATCTCAACAATCGTGTCGCCCCGCATCGTAATGGCTTATATACGTAAATTATTTTAAATTCCTTTACTATTTATGCAGCGGCTTAACCCTAAAAGTGCAACAGACAGATAGAAAAAGAGAACGACAGACTTTCGCGTTTGAAATATCAGTATGTATGATTGTTTTTTTAGTTTCAATTTTAATATGTTACCTACGCATAAAAAACTTTTATTGTACCAATGAAAACAACTATCCAAAAAAATCTTTTAAAATTACAGCCACTAGGTTTCTTCTCGTCATTTTAATTGCCTCCGGACAAAACAGCCCCCGTCCTGAGAGAGCCGTGAATGGTTTTTTGTCTTAACTCTGTTACCCATAATTACTGGTATGTAAATTGGATCGGTCAACGACGCTGCAATCTCAGTCACGCATGTACTGAATATTACCTTTCGGAACAATGTACTTATTTTTTGTACCCATAGTTTTACTTATAAGTAAAGCATATTTTTTGTACAACATTGTTTATATTACGAAGGGTGGAGGCTTGGATGGCATGTTTCTGTATTATTAAGGCAGTGTTCAAAATGTACAAATCGTAAGAGATAAGTGTTGTCTAGAACGAATAAAAAGGTTAAGGTGAAATAATATATCAAGCAAATATTGTAACTACCCGTAACAAATATTTCTATACTTAAAACATTCAAAATTTCGAAACGCCGTATTCAGGTGTGTAGTACACCACATCTAAATATAAATCTTGTTGTATCCATGACTACGATAGCGTCGACTATAGTTGTTAAAATTTCCTCTATTATACTACATGTTTTTACCTATGCCCAAACGAAAAAACGAGATTTTCTATTCTCAATCTTATCGAATTTCATCAATATTGGTCTAGCGGTTTAACTGTGAAAGCGTAAGAGGCATACAAAAAGACAGACTTTCGCATACTTATAAAATATGGATTAATAACTCTCTTAATTTTATAGTACAGTGTTGCATGTAACTAATCTTGTACTTTACTAGCAAAAAAATAAAGTAAAAAATATTTTCTCTCATATTAGAACCAGCCATTACAGGTGCATTTATTGGCTGGTTACACTGTCTAGATTTACAACGCAGTATTGAGAGTACGCTACAAGTTTACCACCACGTATGTCTCTAAGAAACAATGTCCACGTTATGTCCTTACATTTAGAGTGTTTTAATATCACCTTTTTTTACACTCATCCTCTTTGTTTCCATTGTAGTTTCAATCAATAAATGTTCATAGCTGGACACAACCTTTAATGATACCAACAATCAATCGCAACATAATTATGTTAGATAAATGCTACGTTACATTTTAACCTCCTTAAATCTTCTCAAAGATATCTTCTGCATAAGTTTAGAGGCTCTAAGTTTTTTGTACGGCGAAACTCTGAACATTTGACGCGGAGCTTTGAGATACCTAAACGCTTCCCTATCGAAGTGCAGTACTGTAAATTATAACATTACTCGGTTTTTATTCACATTGAGGTAGTGAATGTGTGCAATGCCTGTCTATTGGTGATTGGTAGTGCATGAGTTTTACGAATCCTGCATGTATCAGGTATGAGAACGGATAGTACACTCTCATATATTAGCATCACTTATGTTTTCTATAATCGCGGACTATAGCAAAATATCTTCATTACTTTTATATCATGGACCACCGCATAATAACGCCTAATTCGATAAATAACTGTTTTTGTTCGTTTAGGTGTAGATAAATAAATGTTTTCGTCTGTTTAGGTCTTATATAAAATGTCATGTTGATTGCGAAGAAGGGTCAAACATTTTTATATTCAGTGAAATAAAAATCTTGATGAGGTCAAATGTCACCACGAAACAAATCTAATACAAACAGGTTCTCATTTATTGGTTAAGTCAAGTCATCGTCCGACCCTCGACGCCACAAGCCAGTATTATCATTACAAGAATAGTTTCTAAAATGGACTCTACTTCATTGATATAAGTTTGTTAATCGCAGGAGCATAAACAATAAGATGGTCAAGAGTAAACTAACACTCACCGTTACATGAATATGTCACCAAACACATTATTTACTTTAACCCGACTCTACAGTAAGTTGAAATAACATAATGTGTTTAGTCTTTACTTAATAAAAGCACGCTGTCTAAATAATTTATAGAATTAGGCCTTACTTTGCGGAGATCCATAAGATGATCCATAGAGATGTATAAGTAATAATAAAATTATTTTGCTATAATCCGCGATAAATTCAATAAAAATTATATATAACGCTAAATGTAGTCAGGTAGAATAGTTAACTTTCCGTTTTCATACCTTATACATGCAGGTTTCCCGAAAACACAAAGCGCTACAAACCTACACCATGGCCACCGCAATACACAAGCACACACATTCACTTTCGCAAACTTAACAATGGTTTTGCCGCGCAACTGAAGCATCATCAGCAGATAGACTGCACGACAAAATAGCTTTGCGATTTTTCGAACTTATCTATAACTATATCTTACTTATCGCGAATTGTAGTAAAATAACAGATTATGACTAGCAGTTCACGCGAATTCGTTAGACTCAAGTTACTTATAAGTATATAAGCTTCCATTACACCAATTTTCATCAATATTGCTTCAGGAGATTGGCTTTGAAGGCTTAACAGACAGACATACAATAAGACAGACAAGGAGATAAATAGGCTTTCGACTTTTTTATAACACACTAGTGATACCTGCAACTTCCTTCGCGCCAACTTATACCTGCACTCAAGAACGCAATATTATTTTCCCTGGTCCCGAAGGAAAAACGGGATAAGTTTCCCCAATGTACAAGCTGTAATTGTAATAAATTTACAATACTAAATATTGATGTAGCGGATTTGCCGTAAAGATATGCCAAACAGACAGATAGACTTTTACATTTATAAGAATGGTATGGAAGTATTGATGACATATTTCTTTCTCTAAAACGAATATTTATATCGATTGTATAGACTTATACAAATCGCACTTGTAATATGCGTTTGTTGCTAATCCATCGATGTCCATCATCAATATTATAAACCCATTATTCGCAGGCTAAGTTAACACAAATGTTTACTAAGCAGCTACCTACATACGCGTAAGGACCATCAACAATTCCCAGAATTCTGTTATTATAGCGTAAATTATGCACTTCATACTTAAATTTAACGCTCTTGTTAATAAATTTTGCCATTGTCTATAATAAGACTTTTAGGTCTTTAGGTGCTCGTTTCGTTCTCTTTTGACTAAACCCTTATATATTACGCATAATTTTAATTTATTTAATTTTTTCGATCATTTTATCTACACTACTACGAGCAAAGAACTTGTAACCCGAAAGATTCCTTATCGAGACGGGGCCTTTCTGAACACCTTCAACCCACACTTTTGGTTAAAACTTCGTTCAGCCTCAGCTTCAGTAGAAGGTTCACCTTCTTGCCATATCCATCGTCTATTATCCGCTCAGAGGCAAACCATCGCTAAGCAATATTTTCTTCTTAGCGAGATTATCCTTTAGAATGATCTGTTTTTAAGAGATGAGAGAATAAAGAATAATTAACTAACCTCCGCCACAATAATTAATGAATTGATTTCAGCCAAAATATTTTAGGCGAGAAACATTATCATTATAGTTTATGGATGGAAACCGGCTATATTCACGTCTTATTTTATTGAGTTAGTTTCAAGCCCATCCGGGGCACTTAATCATGAGCTTTTTACACGGCGTTATCGCGGCGGATAACGCCGATGAAGAGCAGAAATAATCGAGCTAACCCGATAGAATAAGACGTGAGTATAGCCGGTTCCTATACTACTCACGACAGTTTAAATTTAAAAATTATCATTATACAAGAGACATAAAGTTATAATTAATAAACATGTAAAATCACCTCCGTCAATAGTGCCAAAAAGAAACATTTCTAAAATAAATCATGCTGTGACTCACCTGGACTGCACTGTTTAGAAAGCAATTATTTTGCCCAGGAGCGTTCCAAAGCCCTTTGGTGGTGTGAAAAATGCCAGAGTCCCTGGAGTTTTCTCTGGAGTGCTGAGGCCGCAGTTCATTGCCATGTAGGTAGACATCGTGCGCGGGAGTCGCCATCATGGCCGCCATTACACGTCACAAGCGCGCCGCTTTGATAAAATATGCACAACGCAGTTTGCGAAGAGACATCTTAGAATCTGAAATAATAAAACTTATTTATTCCATCATACGTAACAAAGTTTTACTGATGCGATTTAAGTTATTTAATATTCATTAGGTTATTTATTATTCATTCATTAGGAGCTGTGATAGCCCAGCGGTGTGACCGTGCGACTCTTTCGAGGGGAACACGAAACTCATGTGTCTAATTGATAATTGCAATTTATCACACGCTTTTCGGTGAAGGAAAACATCGTGAGAAAACCTGCATATCTCTAGAGAATTCTGGAGATATGTGTAACCTACCAATCCGCATTGGAGCAGCGTGGTAGGTCTTAGCTCCAACCCTTCTCTCCAGAAACGGAGAGAAGAGGCCTATACCCAGCAGTGGGATTGTAACAGGCCGCTACTACAATATTCATTAGATATTTTTTTGATCGAGTTATATACTTTATATGTAAACATTATCATTTAATTTAGTTGTACAATAGTACAAACGACTCAAAAACAATACAATATTGTTTTTTAATATGAAATATACAACTCGCACATTTTTTAAATCTCCTTTTGGGAACTTCGTTTCAATTATTGTAAATACATATACATATGTCACCTTTGCTCTCGTGAACTTTATGTAAGCTCAACTACATCAAAAATTAGATAACATTTCAATTAAATCTTTCGAACATTAATAATTAATGTGTAGAAACCGACAATACTCACGTCTTTTTTTATCGGGTAACCCCGACTAGTTTCATGAATAAGAACCCGGTATGTGCTTGAAACTAGTCGGGCTCACTCAACAAAATAAGACATGAGTGTAGCCGGTTTCTATATATTAACAATGAATACCAGTCACTGTTGTTTAAATTAACCTTTAATAATTTGAAAAAATCTGAAATATTACAGGTTAAAACTAATGTAAAAGACATTTCATCTAGTTAAGAACAATCTAAGCTTTATACGCAGCACAATTAGAATAACCTTTCACTAACTTAGTCGAAATTAAAAAAAAAGACAGTCGACCGCTTTTACTTGAACTTTCTTATATTATAGTCTGCGTTGAAATTGATATCTTTTGATTTTAATACATAGATGAATGAGATGATTCCAATTTATCACCCACAAAATAATATATCTTTCTCCTATGCAATATTATGTTTAATTCGTATCAGCCATTAATTTTTAACAAAGGAAACAACTACTTATTTATAATATTTTATTATCGCTATTAACTTTTCAGCACAAAGGCCGATTGAAAATATGCCAAGCATCACAATTAGGGTGATTAGAGAGGAATGGACACGGAAGGTAAAGATGTCTACTCATTACCTACTCACAAGTCAACGTGGTCGCTACATAATAACTACCACTGGGTTTGTCCGCATTCCAGACGTGGCTTCTGTTCAACCACTATATGTAACGTGAACTTAACGACTTTGTCACTTACATTAAGGTTCCTCACCGTTTTGAAGTATTTATCTGAAATTGGTTCCTTCAAATGGTAGTTCAATTTGCCTATAAAGTAAATAAAATAGATTTCAAATATAGTAAAAATACAGATGAAAAAATATGTATGACAATACGTGAAATAATTTCTCTTTCTTCCCTTTTACTGCTTTCACCTGAATCAAAAGTCACCACACTACTAGTAATCTTTGGAATTCTTTAACGAAGCTATCTTTACTATAAAAATCTGCTTTGCGAAAAATTAGTTTGACCAAAAAAAATCAACGACTTAAAGAGTATTTAAACATATTTATATAAAGTTTTAATAAGAAATAGAGATCGTAGTTCGATGTTTTGTAAAACATTCTTATATATAAAGAAGCATACCAACGTAATTTTGTCATCGTCTAAAGAGCTGTATGTAAATTTGTGCAATAAGTAAGTATTATTTGTTGTACTACTTTCCTATTAAACTTTTTTGCTAGGTAAAAGTCATAGGAAAACATAGAGACTTGTCTATCACCAAAAATGTATTAAAAATGATTATAGACAATCCTCTCTAAATACAAATGAGTACAAAAACGATGTTGAAATTAAAATTCTACAATTTAAATCGTGTTATTGTATGTGGATTGGTTTACAAAGTGTTTCTAAACACAAAGCAAACACATCGGTCTATTCTCGGTCAGAAGCGTACGTGGCATCTCTTCCGATCTATCGAAATCGATAATTTAACAAAAAATCGAGGTTAATTCCTCGATATCACTTGCGCAAACCATTCCGTTTCTGGTATAACTTCTATTTACAAATGCTATGGTGCGGATGCTGTTGTTTATATACATGTCGTCAATTTCTTCGTACGCAATGATATAAACAAAGTTTAAACGTTCCCATTTTCTATAAACCTATATAAATAATAGCCCCCGTATACTATCATAAATACGAAGGAGAAATTTGGTAATCGTTTGTATTTTGATCTTTAAGTTATCTTAGGGTTGGTATTTTTTTTGTTAACGACAAATGAGTGCAAACACTGTGACCTAGTCGAAGATGAATAACCCTCACGGGTTATTCATCTTCGACGAATTTCAAGAAGAATTAATTAATTATAACTAGCACTAGACTAAATTATAAAATATTATGAGTATGCCGCCATTGATTTTTATATTACGTTCGCTTGTCCTAGCGTTCTATTCGAAATGTTCAATTCGAAAAAATTTAATTCATTTAGTCCAATCAGAATTTGCTTTAAAACCACTTAATTTAACTAGAGTAGCGATGCTAATAATAATCGCTTATTTTGTTTAACTTAACTTTTTTTAATTATAATTTCAGCTAATTTTTGTTTGCATTATAATTTGCCAACACCATTAATTCTGTTTGTTAAGTATATAAATTATAACGCCTTGTGATATCCTTGTGATATTACTTGTCGTAAAAGGCGACTAAGGTACGTTGACGTCAGGCAGGCAGCCAGTCGTAAAATACGTAGCCAAATCAAGTGACAGCATGTTTGTAACATGTTGTGCTGACCCCACTTTGAGTGGAATAAGGGCAGGAGAATGATGAAGTATATAAATTTAAATCATGAATATCAAGTCTAACGGAAAGACTAAATAGAAATTTCTAATTTGGACTATTACGTTTTTACAGGTGACGATTACGAGATCGAATAACAATCGTTTTGAATATAAAAAAATCCTTTTTATTCTGAGCAAAAACTTCATTATCTTTATTGCTCAACTACTTACATTTTTAGTTATGTTTAAATCTGACAAACCGCGACTGAGTAGAGAACACTATTGAAAAGTTAATACTGCGTATATCAAGTAGAAAACGGATAGTACGCTTTACATTTTGTATAACATATGTTTCCTATTTGCTTTTTTGCGAATTATTATATAATATTTTTTATTTATATTTTTGTATTATTTTATTACTAATAAGACTAAATTTAAAAGAATTATGAGGTTTAACTATTCACGATGAATAACTTTAGCGAGTTGAACTTTTCAAATGTATTTCATTTATATAGCAGCATCATATCGACGACCCTATATATTTAAAAGATATTAAGTGTGCTCTCATATCACTTATTATATTACTATAGTTATGTGAAACGAAAGCAAGAACAATCCTAATAACCAAGAAAATGATAATTCGATAATCTTAGAACTTACAAAATGGATTGTTGCAGTCATACAAAATTATTTCTGTTGGTTTTGAATAATTTTAAATGGTCTTTGCCGTCAAGTGCCGTCATCTACAAAAAAATTATACCGCAAAAAATATTAGATAAATTCAAGAGGTTCCATATTTCTGTGGAACTTTAAAGTGTTACTCTAATAAGAAATAAAAGGACCGTCTCTCGAGTGCTCCATTAGGTATAAATAATTTTGAGCGATAACTTTAAAAGCTTTCTTGTAACGGTTCAAGTGGGAACCGAAGGAACTAAAGTTCAAGGCAATATTGTACCTGATAGTGTCGAAGTCATATAATGTTGTTGGGTTTTTCAGTTACTTTACGACATACTTAACACATAGTGCTCTATAATTTATAAATTTAAAACCGTTTTAAGGTTAAGAGCTAACATACTTCCATATCACTTACAAAGATATTAGTAATACTTTTTTGTAAACATTAGAAAACTTATAGAGTAGCTAGCAATAAGTATGACAGTCCTAAACAAAATATACTTACGTCACGTCGTATAAGTGAATATAAGAAAAATTAATAGAGGAATATGGAACGTGTCCAAATAGATTTTTTTTTAAATATAGATTTGTTTAAATTACCATACCATTTGAAGTGTACAAGTTTATTTTATCAGTGAAATTTTATATATTTTTAAACTCTAACATAGCTTATTCTTCTGCCCAAAGCCCGCTCTAAGTAGGGTCGGCATGACATGTTTTTTTTCCATACTTTTTTATATGCATGTCATATATACTTCACACCAGGCTATTCAAGGGCACAACAGGCGCCTTGGTGCAATAGTGCTCTAGCGACTCAAATCCCACATTACTTAAAGGTTTTGACGTAGTCTGTGGTTTCGTTGCGGCGCCCTCCAACGTCCCCCGGGTCCTTTGCACCCCCTACACCATGGATCAAGCGGTCCTGTATTACACAATCCAACCAACTCTTTTTTGCCTCCCTCTAGTCACATATCAATCCACATTCATATTTAACACTCGTATATTTAATGTAATGGTGTTTTAATTCTTATATGAGCTAATTTTTGTCATTTATGCCAATTTTTGTCGTGTTCCTTGTAACAATTTGCACAAATACCTAAAAAAAGATAAGGGTTAAGTAAAATTTTGCAATGCGAGCGTTATTTAGAGTCACGTAGCCAGTTTTTTACGTACGTGTCCAGACAGCTTTGTCGTGCAATGTTTAGCGAATATGTGTGTGTTTATTGTGAAACCAGAAGCAAATTCCTTCTTTCATTGACAATTTAAATGTTGTTTAACTGTTTAAAAAATAAAGAAGTCAAGATTTCCATGGGCCTTTACTGGACCTAGACAGCGGAGGCTGTGGAACATATAGGCTAAATTTTATCCTAGTTTTCCCGTGGGGTTGGGATTTACGCGGGAAAAACTTTGTGACACACTGATCCACGAAAGCGAAACCACAGGAATAGCTAGTTTAAAATAATTATAGAAAATTAATTCGAAGTTTAAATAACCGAACGTCATGTACGCTAACCGTTTGGCCAACATGTCTACGAATTGCTATTTACGAATCACAATTTCACAGTTCGTATAGTTAAGAGGTAAACTTTATCAGGGTAAAAAATCTTTTAACAAAATTTCATGCCCCGCAAATTTCATGCATACTGTTAATAGTTGAAGAGTTCCCTCGTCGGGAGCCAATCTTGGCAGCTGCATCAGGTCACGCTTATTATAAACATGCATTATCATCGGTACTGGAGCAGTATATAAAAAAAAATCTCAATCGGACACCGGGAAGTGGGTCAAATTTAACTTTCAAGATTCCACCTTCACATACATACACGGCAAGTTAAATTAAAGCTTTTAAACTAAATCACTTAGTAATTAATTTTTAGTATTAACAAATTAAAAGTAAAATTTAATTTTAGACTCTAAGTCGATCATGTTCTTGATATACATCTGAGTTATATTATCTTTTTAAAGGTATTCTCTTTTTATTCAGATTTTATACAAACTACATGCAAAACATCATCATCCTTCTGCCCTTATCCCACTCAAGTGGGGTCGGCACAACATGTTACAAATTTGTTGTCACATGATTTGGCTACATATTTTACGACCTGCCGCCTACCTGACGTCAACTTCTTTAGTCGCCTGTGGGGGGTCGTCTATTCTACTCAGCCCTATACCACACAAACCACATGCACATTTTTTCTAATATTTTATATAGATACCTATAAAAATATGCAATTCATACTTAATATTATTATAATGTACCTATAATAAACAATATAATATATTCATGCGAAAGTTTATCTGTTTTTAGTCTGTCTATCTATCGCAACAAATCCTCTGGAGCAATATTAAATTGCTCAAAGTGCAAGAAATATGGTATATAATTGCATTATTTTATATTGAGTTCCAAAACAAAATTGACGACGATTATTTCATTACAATACAAAGTTGTCAATCATGTTTTCATTGCAGTTAAACTTGCATGTAACTGCTTTAAACACTTAAGCATAACATTGCTTGGAACATATAAATACCTACTTAGAGGTAGTTGTTCAGATATACAAAAACCAAACATCGAGGATTTATTGTAACGCACGTGTGCTTAACACAAGCAAAGCTACGCACACAGAGGCGCTAAAAGCTTTAGAATACGTGACACAAAAGGAACAAAACCGGAGGCAGCGCGTGCGCCGACCCGCAAGACGGCACGAGTCAAATCAACGTACCTTAAATGTTCGATATTATTATTCCATTCTACGAGATCTTGTTTTATATATCGCTTATGTATCGTAGAAACTTATTAATACCTTTTCACGTTCCATAAATGTTACAATAATATCTACAACGTGGTAAATAGAAATGGTCCAGAATTAACAACAATCCACAAGAGTTATTATTATATAAATGGAAATCCCTTGAGACTTTGTCTAAGAAATAACAACTTTATACAAAAGTATCACGATGTAGTTTTATTATTTACTTACAAACCTAATAAATTTATAATTAATATGACTATTATACTTTGTTATTATTAAAATTATGAAAACATTTACTTGAAGGTCACTTTCAATTAGAAAAATAAAACACCAAATGACAATATTTTTATATAATACTAGATAAAACGCACCTCTAATTCTGTATGTTAAGTATATAAATTTAAACGCCGTGTGGTAACCGGCAGAATAGAATAGACCACCCTCATTTCTTACCGAGGTGTCGTAAAAAGCGACTAAGGTAAGTTGACGTCAGGCAGGCGGCCGGTCGTAAGATACTTGGTCAAATCATATGACAACATGTTTGTAACATGTTGTGCCGACCCCACTTAGAGTGGGCTAAGGGCAGGAGGATGATGAATACTAGATAAAACGCATATCGTATTTATAAATAATATGGAAGAAACTTACTACTATCATTTCGTTCCATAGATTTCTCAAATCTATATTTAATAATTTATAATGTTAATTTCACCAGATTCTTAAGACAGACTAAGAAGATTAAGACAGACATTTTAAAGACTGGTATAATTATCAGACGCGTATACGCATTTGGCATAATCACAGAGGTATTAATAGTAACTAGAGTATGGGAACCATAGGCAGGCATGTAAGTGATAGTGACATAATAAATAACGATAGGAAACATGAAATTCTAATCACATATAAAAAGAGAGACAGATAAATCACCCTCATTTGCTTTCTCTTAATTACACTTTATTGTAATATGGTACATTTTAGCCTGGCTTCCCTACTTTAGTATAATAACTCTATGAGTATAAGACCAAAATCCCGGAACTTTATATTTATTATCTATACAGAATTAAGAACTTTCTATTACTTAAACCATGATGAAGCAAGCGCGTCTGATCGAAACGGACGTAGAGTAGACTATTGTGTAGTCTAAAGGACAAATAACTTATAAGTACCTAGAATACAAATCGAACATAAAAAATGAACGTATCATCAACATAAAAACTAGATAAAGTAATTTGGTTTTAGAATACCATTGTTTTTTGGATATCCGCTTCGATCAAGAATTTAATTTGAAAGGATTTTTTGATGCCAAATCAAATTTTTTTGATACCATATTCTTACCTTTAGGAACGATTAGTGTTAACGAATAAATTAAGAAATCTATATTATATTTATTTTAGTATTAATAATTTCAGCAATTTTTTGAAACGTTCTACACTGATGTTTTAAAAGCAACTTCCTAAAATGCTGAATATTTTTTATATGTCAAAAAATAACATTAAAAAAATTTTTTTTTCAGTATATTGGTATACTAACAATTTTTTGTTGCATGTAAGGTCGTTCTGCCTGTAGATGTGTTTTTTCTTAGTACAACAAACTATATCTAACTTAAATTTTATCTTTATAATTTAACTCATATCAACAATATGTTGTCTGCCTGTGATAGTGTCTCTAGTGAGTATATTTCATCAACCAGTGTTTTGGATTACTTTAAGAATAACATACAAGTATGGATAAAGTGCCAATGGTGGTACTATTAAATCATTATCTTAAATATTAAAATGATATAATGATTCGGGAATATATTGTTACAACATGTTTCAAATACTTAGGTAAATAGTCTTTCTAATAGTTAGATCAATGTTATAAAAAAATATTGCCGCCGTCATTGTGATAAGTTGCTCAAAAAGATCAAATGAGCTAACTTTTGAGAAAACTGCTTCTTATTTATTGAATAAGTGTAAAGGAAAAAATCGTTGTAATAATATTTTATTTACTTTCCTCTAAATATTGCAGTAAATAAAGCCATTAAACTAACCGCAGTAGTTTAATGCGTGGCATCAATCAACGTCAACTTCAATGCAAAGACTGAGTTCATTGTCCAAGGCATGGCAAAATGATGGCCAAAGAATTTTTGAATAATATAGAATTCACAAAAATTTTAATACGCTTGAGTGTAATTAACAGAAAATGTATGCTATTATTGCCGCTTCAGTACTAGTGTTGTTACGTGTGTAGGGATCGTATTCAATATTTCAAATTTAGCTTAATACAATCCCAGTTGATAGCCGAAGACAGAGGAAGACTTCTCACAGTCATACCACCTGCCCCCCAGTAGTCTTCACTCTAAGCCCACGTTCGGTCATACCTTCCTTCCTTAAGCGAAGAGATTCACCGACGCTAGTAGAGTTTCTGTACTCCACTCTCAGAATTTCGCAGTCTTTACAATACATTTACACTCGTCAGTTTCACCGAGTGTTGATGTAAATGTCGCTAATTCAATTCTAAAGCGAAATTAGTTTATGTAGTCTGCAACTCAACATGCATGCACTATTAAATCTTTTTGGCCCCACTCTCTTTTTGTCAACGTTCTCAGAAACTTGTAGAGCTTCTGCACTCTACCATCCGCATTTCGCACCTTAAGTGATCGTTTTACGCTCGACCATCCGTCCCAATGACGTTGTAAGTTATTAAAGGTAACAACGCAATGATAATCTTGATGGAGTTGTTTTTTTAATAGTACAGACAGTAGTAGTTTTATGCTCATACAACAATGTAGATAAAAAAATTAAACAATAATAGTCATACGTCGCTGAACGCACAATGAACTGGAAAAAAACAGTGTGAGCCAAGAGTCTCTTTGTCCCTTGTCGTATCGCGATGAAAGCGATCACGATTGACGGCGCACGATTCGCTCTTAGCATAACAACATATAGATAGGTCCACTTATGTATTATACTGCGTACTTTTGTAATGTCTTTGTTATGCAATATCATAATGTAAAACACTTTACTAACACTAGCTAGAAATACTATTTTTATTTTATGTCAACATACTTGAATTATTAATATCTATACATATTATTAAAAAGTCCCCAAAAGCTGTCTGACTGTACGTGATCCATTTTCTCAAAATCTACAAAACGGATTTTTGTACAGTTTTTACTAAAAGATAGTGCAATTATTGAGGAAGGCTTAGATTAATTGTATATTACGGTTTAATGTAAATAGACTGAACTACATATTTGTGACACACTGATTTCCATGCAGGCGAAGCCGCAGCAACAGCTAGTACCTTATAAAAGTCCAACATACAAAGTATCGGCCTGCAACTATACTATAATAAATATTAACAATAAATAATTATACTTTTACACACGGTAGCACATCCTTAAACTAAGTAACTCAATACTTGTGTTATGGGTGATAGAAAATTAGTAAATATATAATTTTTAATATGTAAATACACCCAGGCTCGAAGTAACGAAACAAATTGTTTGTAGAAAATAGTGACCCTCGCCGGAAGTCGTACTCGCGACCTGCTGATTTGAAGACGGATCACTACCAACTGCGCCAATGAGTCAGTCAACAATTAATAAGCATAGGCTTCCTCTATTTTTGAATAAAAGGATGAGACAAAGTGGTTGGAACAAATTGGCAGCATTCTCATATCCCAGAAACTGACTAGAGATATTCAGGTTTTATAGCAATGAAAGCCTTTAACCTAAAGCACATCATGACTTGTGAACATTTAAGTACATCATTTCTATAAGTTATTAAAAAAAAACCCAAAGATGGGGATTTCAATCCGTAAACCTAGGGTCATAGTGTCTACTAATTGGGATTTGTTTAAAGTAGCACTACACAAAAACGCAATAGTTAAATATACGAAAGTCTTTATTAAAAAATATATATATTAAAAAACATAATTATTTAAAACATAAACATTTTATAGCCTCATTGGCTATATTAATATTAAAAATGTAGTTCAGTACTTATGAATTCAAGTTTTTATTACAATTCAGTTAAGCCCTGCTGTATATCTAAGTGAAGTTAAATGTAAACTATTGATATATTATTTATTAGTAACTTATATTAATAGTTTATTTCCGGCAATTAACTACATAACCAACCACAAAAGCTAAAGTGGTCTAAATATAAAACTTGTGCGGGGTTTAACTAAACGATACCGGCAATCGAATTGATTCTTCTTGATTTACGGGCAAAATATACGGAGTCTTCACCTTCCACTTGACAAGGGATACATGTCAGGTGAAAGGTAAAAATGGGGTCTTCATCGTTAATTAAGTAAATACATTGACGGTAAATTTGTACACAATTAGAAAAAATAACAATATGCATTAAATTCTTCCGATGCATCTTGCCTACTGTTAAATATCCTTCGTACACCGTGGCTAATTTTCAAAATTGGATCAAAATTGTACAAACTCGGACCATTAATGTTTTGAGGGATTTAAGAGCAGAATATTATTTTAACCCCTATCCCGTGCTGCATGACGCCTTACATAAAAAAATATAGTTCAGCTAATAAGTCAGTTATACTTATACAGAATTACTGTTTGCCAACCTCTTGATCTTGATTAAGCTCAAATGTCATCTTACGAATATTTTATTAATTTAGATATTAATATAAATTATTAATCTTCTGTATGGAACTATTTTTTTAATTAGTTGTCGAAGTGATATATAGCTCATTTTATTCTCACTGGACTGCATCATAACTAACCAACAGGTGTATTCGTAAACAAACGTGTTATCATTAAAAAATTGATATGGTAGTTTACTAGCGATATTTACATTTCGACACATAATAAAAAAAGTTTCACCTCACCTGGCTAGGGCGATGGCACGCGCCACATTCACCTGTTCTACAGTAATTTTAATAAATACAACTTATAGTACCACAGACTAAATAAAAGAGCTGCTATTAATCAGTAAAATGACAGCGAATTAACAATCCAATCAGCCATATACGTATTTGAAATGGAAATTTGGGATAGAAAGAAAGGATTTTTCGCACTGTGGATTGTGGTGGAAAAAAATCAATGTTAAAAAGATTTTATTGAGGTTCGTTAACCATGTCAGGTCTGGACTTACCCACATTAATGGTACTTAATCATATCTGATAATTCACGCATTCATGCATTCAAAGATGGACTGAAAGATGGCATTACGTCTTAGAAACAACTTTAAAATATTTTGCATTGCTCAAACAGTGAAGGCACTTAGTCGATAACTACAACGAAACAAACCATTATTTCTAGTTTAATAACCACAATTCACTAGTACCCATTCTTTTTCTAAAGATATAAATAATTTAGCGTAGAATCATTTTAGTGATTCTACGCGAAAATGCCATGGACCATTCCACGTGAGCATGATTGTGTAGTACTAGATTAAATTAAAATAGACGTAATTTGTACAAGGGAATTATTAATAAATTATGTACAACATTTTAAGATATAAGAAAACTAGGTTTTCATTTCCTCAAAGTAGACACTAGGTATCGTGAGCAGTTAGTCTCTACTGAGCCGGTCAATATCATGATCTTTGCATCCCCATAAAAAAAAACAGGTGAATAATCATCGTTCCTTACTATGTACCCATTATTAAACTTTCAAATAGGTTTGATTCATATTTTATTTGATGTAAAATTACTTAAACGATTACAATATATAAAGGTTACGAAATCTGGTATTGCTAGAATTTATTATTATCTCGTCGTATTACTGTGATTATCGTATTATTTGAAATAATTTTGTCATGTGTTGAACGACAATGAATTTCATGAAACATTTTGAAATTTAACGGTGTCAATCAAATATAAGTTTCTACACATAAGCTGAACCGACTTCTGTTCATAGAGTTGTTATACTAGAGTAGGGGAGTCACTTCTGCTAACGCACATACATGTACCAGTATTTATTTTTGTGTTTCTGCATTCTTTAAAACAAATAATCACCATAAAAACATATCGCAAAATTAAAGTCATATTAAGTAGCATATAAAAATTAAATTATTAACGGATAACAACAGTCAACGAAGCAGTAATTTAAAAATACAAATTAAAACAACTATTCAAAAATTCTTTTTTTTAATGATAAAAACATAAATGAAATGATTTCAAAATTATTAATTATCATTTATAACCACTTTACTCACCCAAATATATTCCACGAAACGGTAGTATTATTTTTCAAAAGTATGAATAATTCGCAAAAAAAGTCTGTTATGTCCATAATGTTCATCACGTCAAACTTTTCTTCACGGCTATTGTTCAAAAATATTACACATTTGACCACCACTATACGATGTTTTATTTAAAGTTTTAGAACGACTTTAATATGTTAATAAGATGATAAGAGTTATAAAATTATAAAATTAATCTTAACTCTGAATTACCACAAAGGTTAACGATTACAGAAATAAAAATTATTAACAACAAAAATTATACACTGAAGCTTTAAAAATATATATGTACACTGATTCTCATTAGAAAATGTTTTTCCCGCCTATTGCTTTTTTTGAACGCCCGCAGTATGCTTAACATTACGTACGTCTAACCACTAGCGAAGCCGGTTTAACGCTGTTGATGTTTTATTTTGAACAGCGCGCTCACTGCACCACGGCAACAGACGAGGCTTTGTATATTTGAAAACGATAAAAACCAAAAAGGTAAAACGTCCATCGACTTATCTTCCGAGAACCTCAACTATAAGCAAAGCAATATATATATTACTTATTGATTATTGATTTCCTTTATTATAGGACAAAATATTATACTACTGGATGAAAAACTACGAAATACAAAATATAGTTGAGAACATAAATTGATATCAATCAAGTTGAATAAATTTTTAATTGCAAATCGTTATCGATTTTTATCAAAATAAAAATATACATATATAAAAAGTCCAGAAAGTACAATTAGGCCACTTCTATTCGCAGATTAAAAGAAAATTATTTTAGAAATAACTTATCAAAATGAGTTTATTTAATTATAAAAATTATTTTCAGTATGAATGTATAATCAACTAGCGGTCTAGCCACGCGTTACTGTGGCTCAATCTGGTTTCTAATCCCCCTTAAAACAGAACTCAACTGAATATTTCGCATGCTTAGTATTAAAATGACCGAACTCGAAATTAGGCTTAGTTGAGATAGATACCTACATTGTAATCCTCATTTCAATGCCAATTATGATATCACTTGGTGGTTTTCTTGGACTTCCAAGTTATGGGTCACGAGTCTTATCTTGAGTCTGGTAGGCGCTACGCTACCTTTATTGAAATTTGCCACAAAACAACTTTTTTTTAAGTCAAATTGTTTAGTTTTAATACTAATCATGCATTTCGCCCAAATGATTCCTCCTAACTTCATTTTTTATTTGTAACTATTTAAAGCCCTTGACTGCAATTCACCAAAAGAATAAGACAACAAATAAGGATCTATTTTATTTACACCTATGGTTCTTTATTATGCAATCGCAAGTCTACTAAATACTAAGAAAGGATTTATAAGAAGTTCCATTAAAAAATTTAAGCCATACCAATAAAAAATTATTCGATTATAAAGGTTAAGGTGTGACTAAAGTAGTATAGCTGAGAAAATGTATACAATGTTGTCATGCCTTAAAAACACTAGTAGACACTGAGGTGCATTGCAGTTTTAACTATTCAAAATTTGGCATAATTACTTCTCAGTGCAACAAGAAGAAGAGCACACCAATATTTAATCAGTTTATATAAAAATATTACAATATGATATTCAAAGGAAACCAGAAAAATCTTTTTTTAAATTCATTTAGTTAAAATTCTGAAATAATTACACAGATGTCTAACTTTTTATTTCATTTTCTACCTTCTCTACATCTTCTAAGCAGAGATTTTCAGAAAATTCATCACTCTTTGAACTATCTTTGGTTAGTTGAGCTTTCTTTAGAAACAATTCATGCAGTGCCTTATAAAGCTTTTTGGCCTTTGTAACTCCAAATCCAGGACATTCAGCTAATTGTGATTCTGAAGCTTTTATAATATTCTCCAATGTGCAAAACTTTGTTAATAATGTCATTGCATCTGTCTTGTTTACTGGTTTTATTGATGACAGAGCATTTATTATCTGAAAACAATATTCAAAATAACACAAGAAAATAATTGTTTTTTTTTTAGGTCAGAGTATTTTTAAATGTAATTTACCTTTTGTTGTGGATCATTTTCGGTTTTTTCCATTATTCTATCAGGTGGTTTGTTTTCAAATATTTTGTAATTTTCTACAATCTTAGCAGCTTCCTCTGGATTCCATGCCAACATCAGAGTTAAATCAGTTAATAAGCATATTCTTGTAAGATTTTTTAAAACTGTATGTGGATCTTTCAGATCAACCTAAAAGTAATGAAATATTAATTAAATTCTACAGTATCTTAATAGCAAGCAATTAATTTTTAAATTATGTATTACTTAATAATACTTTCTTCTATCAAACAACTTTTTTTTAAATTGCTATGAAATAACACCTAAAACGAGAATCTAAGACTACATTAAAAATATTATTGTCTTTTTATGAGTCTATCTTAACACTTGAAGTTGAACTGTATTTAAAATTTTGAATTCTTAAAATAATTCATTTACCTGCACTAATAGTACTCGTAGCTCATACTTTTTCCCCAATTCTTTTAACCTGTTATTTATATAGTCTGGATTTAAATTATGATAACGTACTGATAAGAATAATAGACATATTGTTTTGCCAATTTCATAATCAGGAATAATATCGTCATATTCCCATGGAACACTTTTAATAAATTTCAGTAATGGATTTCCACGCTAAAACAAAATTGTTGTATTTTTGATTGTATGTTTAAAAATAAACACTGCATGATAATAGCAGCTTTATACCTGTTTCTGACTTACTAAAACACAGTGTGTTTTGGATGCACTGGGTTTTGTACCTATCAGTTTAGATGTTCCTATAATTTTTACAAAATTTATAGAGGGTAATAACCGAGAAAAATTCAAATAACAATACATTTTTAATTTCTATAGGCATCTTTAACCTGGTTGTTCAGGGTATAATTCTTCAGTTTTGAGTTTTTTTGGTGAAGTTGGCTCACATATTTCAGCTAAAAGGTCATCCAAACCGTCTTCTAATTCCATTATTTCACTTAAATTAAAATCGGAACTAAAATTGTTTCCTTGTGATGTGAATAAAAAAAAGTATTAAAGAAACAAAAACAGAAATAATATTTTGAATACACCACAGGAATACACTAACAGTTGTGACTTGTGATGTTATAATCGCTGTTTCATAATGTATACTGTAATCTTTGTCGCTGACATATCGAGATAATTACTATACGTAAAATAGAGAAAAGTAAGGTATAATGAAAAAAAATAATTATCAGACCAGATCTTAAATAAAATACCTCATCATAGACTAATAACTCATGTAAACCATAGATGTAAACCATTAGTAATTTATGATATAAGGCTCTACCTAAAACATGTTATAATCATAGACTACTAAATAAAACATATATTAGTTAGTAGTCTATGATTTTAGTTAGTAATCTATGATAATAATAGATAACTGATAGATAACGTTTTTATAATTTATTGATAAAAGCTATTTATCTATAATCAATTTTGATTTTATCAGTTTTTTTACTCATTATGCTGCTACTTTGATACTTGTTTTTTAATTTATTAATTAGTTGTGATAAAAATTTTAGACTTTGTTAGAATGAAAATATAATGGCTACTAATGCTAATAAATCGAATAGTTTATTCGATGATGATTTTTTTGAAGATTCCTCACTTTTGGCTAATTTCGAAAACTCCCCTTTTAGTGGAGCTTCTAATCGAAACCAAAACATAAGTCTTAATAATAGTGTTCTCAACATAAGGTAGTTTCATAAATTAAAATTAAGTAGTAATAAATACAAGTGAAAATTCACAGGACTGTAACCAACTCCATCGTGCGAAATAAATCTTAATCATGGGTCTAACATCACTGCCACTGATATCTTTTTGTCGGATATTCTTCAGCCAATGATATATGTGTTTTACCAGTCTGCTTATTATTGTGACATTAGCATGGAAGGATATTAGTAAAATTATAATTTATACCTTAAAATCTTGGGTACCAGTAACATACTTGGGTCACCAAACTTACCATGAAAAAATCATTTTATGCTGCTGCTTATAATTTTTATTTCTTATTGTTTGATAAGATTTGTATACATCACTAAAAATTTAATATTTTATAGTCCAAACAAGGAAAAATAAAACAGTCAAAATATATATGAGCAAGTAAACTTTCTAATCTAGTAATAGGTGTGTCATAAAAACAACATTAAAAGTAAATGGTAATATTGGAGATCTCAAATACAGAATTGAGAATTTAGACAAAACATAAACAAGTTAAGCAATAAAAGTGACATGACTAATGATATTTCATGAATTAGATTTGAAAAATTTCCTTGAATTAATAAAAAAAAATACTCTTATCCAGAGTTTGGTTACTAACAGATGTTTTCATTTTATACAGGTATCCCTAAAAATATTGACTGTATTAATATGTGACAAATTATTAGTTCTAACGAGAGTTCTACTTATTTGTTCTTTGGAACTTAGCAAATACAATATTGTTTAAAGGCTCTTATTTAAAGTTATATGTAAATTTAAGTTCAATATATCTGATGTAACAAATTGCTTGTCAACAAGTGATAACTTTTGTATTTCCTTTTACAGTGCTCTATGTTGTGATGAAGAGATCAGTGGTTATGATAAGCTAACTGGAAAAATATGGGTTTACCCTACAAACTATCCAGTAAGAGACTACCAATTCAACATAATTAAAGCTGCCATATTAAAAAATACCTTGGTAAGTACTGCTAGCGCTCCCTTATTAAGAATTCTAAATTTGAATTCAAACTTGCAATCTAGAATTGGGCAGTAGTTATAGAAAATGAGTATATTAGTTGTCTAACTACTGTAATATGTTATTATCATTATAAATTAAAATCAATTGGTTAAATTGACTAAAGTAACTACTTTAAGTAGTTGATTTTTTTGACTTCTAAAGAACATGCAATTCCCAAAAATATTTAAGGAAATTTTGCCAACAGAATAAATTAAAACACTTTATTTATTCTTATAATATTGTACATATCATATCCAAATTGACATAAAATTTAGTTAATTTATTTATTAATGTTAAAATCATACAAAACTTCAGCCCAAAATACTTAGAACCTCAAGAATAAATGTAATGGTAAAATGATGGAAACTGGATTAAATCTAATGTTTCAAATACAAATATATGTACAATAGAGTCACCTACATAACCAGTCACCTCAAGCAATATCCTCATATATCTGATACTCTTTTCTTGAATAATTAATGTATCATTAATGATAAATTTTTTATATAATTTTGTATTCTATTGATTTTTTTAGGTAAGCCTTCCAACTGGTTTGGGTAAAACGTTCATAGCAGCTGTGATAATGTATAACTTTTATCGATGGTATCCTTTGGGCAAAATTGTATTTACAGCACCAACTCGACCACTAGTGGCACAGCAGATTGAAGCTTGTTATAACATTGTTGCCCTTCCACCTGCAGACACCATTGAAATGACAGGTATACATTTTATGCTGTGGTATGACCCATTTAGATATAGATTCCCTTGTTACAAACGAATCTGTGAATGAAAATACATTTTAAAAAATTATAAAAAGCATGATGAGTATGACTAAATAGTTAGAACATGTGATGGGAAAATATACTAATAAGGAAAACATTGTAATGAAACCTGAATATCTCTGAGTATTTCTGTGATATGTGTAACCTGCTTAGTTGTATTGGGTGGGAGCAGAGTGGTGGGTTTAAGCTCCTAACATTCTCTTTAAGGTGGGATAATTGATATCTATGCAGTTCAATGAAATAATAATAGGTTGCAATATAATGTATATACAAAATAGATGGAAGGAAGATATGTTTTAAAAAAAATATACTAATGTGTTTAATTTTTACCTAAAAAATCTGGTAAAAATTTATTTAGATATAATAACTTTAAAAATATAACTAATTAATAATATATTATTTCATTATAATAAAATAAATTATATATTATTTCATTACAATAAAATAAATAATATTATAAATCTTTTCAAAACCTTTATTTATACATGTATATGTTAAAATATATCTAATGATATGATTTTAGGCCACATGCCAGTAAACACCAGAAAATCTCATTGGCAAACAAAAAGAGTATTTTTTGCTACTCCTCAGGTTATATACAATGACATTAAGTCTGGCATATGTCCAGGACAGAAAATAAGGTGTCTTGTTATAGACGAAGCACATAGAGCAAGAGGGAATTATGCATATTGTCAGATCATTTCTACCCTAAATGAACTGGGACACACAATATACAGGGTGCTTGCTTTATCTGCAACACCTGGTAGTAAAGTTGAAGATGTCATAAATGTGAGTAAAATGAAAACAGGCAAAACATGAATAACCAATCTGTAATAAAAAAAAACAACCTAATTTCGATTTGTAATTCAAAATTAAGTTGATTAAGTATGAAAAATTCATAGTTATTACACATTTCATTAACAAATTTTAAAATGAAAGAATATGGAGGTTTAAAAAGCGATATATTCTAGAATATTAAAATAAATATGAGAATTACAAACAAGTAAAATTCGAATCCAGTTTTTTGTTTTTATGTATAGTTGTTTTCATTTTTGTAAAAACTGTATTTTTTAATTTGTAGTATAATGTAGTGTGTCATGTTACCGTTGCAATGATGCGCTGGGACATGTAAAATAATAGACGACTATCGATGGCCAAGGTTCCTTTACTATTTTCTAACGCTAAACGTATTCTATTTATATAGCTACAACATGTAGTGGACATGTTGTACGTACAATTATGTATCATCATTGTAGGTAGTAAAAAGTCTACACATAGCACACTTGGAGTTGCGTACAGAGAACTGTATAGATGTTGTGTCATATAGCCATGCTAGAAAAATAAGTACTGTCGTGATTCCCCTTGGTGCAGAACTGACACAGTTGAGAAAACAATATGTAGAGGTAAGATGAGTACGTTATCAAACTGCACTATCCTTGTATACATCAAATGGAAACTAGCGTTATTGTCACTGTTATCGCCCATCACTAATTGCAGAATAGAATAGGCCACCCCCCTTTCTTACCGAGGTGTCGTAAGAGGCGACTAAGGTATGTGCCGTGTGATATCCGGCTGCATAGAATAGACAATCCTCATTTCTTACCGAGGTGTCGTAAAAGACGACTAAGGTAAGTTGACGTCAGGCAGGCGGCTGGTCGTAAAATACGTAGCCAAATCATGTGACTACGTGTTTGTAACCTGTTGTGCCGACCCCACTTAGTGTGGGATAAGGGCAGGAGAATGATGATCGCCCATCACTAACGTCAGAAATCAATAATGCTGTCTGAAATGTTTGTCTAATAGATTGCTATTGTTAAATTCTCTTCGATAATTCGAGTCCCATATCATATTGTTACGTACTAGGGTTCGTGGATTTAGATGAAAATACCTGGTGACTCGTTAAAATCACTTTATTCAAGTTTTCACTACAAACTTAGTAAAAGTAGTAAAGTAAAGTAACAGCCTGTTACTATGCCCACTGTTGAGCTTAGGCCTCCTCTCTCCTCTCACAAACTTAGTACTTACAGTCTACTATTATTGCGCTTTTATTTTCACTTCGTAATTCGCTCTTGATCGCTATTCGCAAACTGAACCTCAAGGCGCACGATATGTCTGCTTATATATCGAACGAACCGATGACGACAATGTTGTCGAAAGTTCGCGAGTCCTTGGGAACATCGTAAACAACCTGAATGTTCCAGAGAATTAGAATCCTATAGCATATACTTTATGAACTCTTTTTGCATGTTCGTAGACTGTCCCCTCCAATTTGAATTCTATGACATATGCATTACGAACTCTTTTTGTATGTTCGTATCAATATATAACGATGGCAATGTGTAGCGCCCAAATAAAACGTCGTAGAAAAGATTATTTAAGACGCTTTATTGCGTATTTGTTCAGTTTACCTTAAGAAATCAAGAGGGCAGTAATAAAATATTCATGTCATATCGTATTTGGTAGTATACATAAGTTCATAAGTAATCAGACGTAGAACTTTATTCTTTTTATGTACAAGCAATAACAAAAGTGATAATAAAATCATTTTGTTATAATCCGCGATAAAGTATATGACAAATATACATATATAATGCTAAATGCAGAGTGGACTATTAGCAAAGGTTTTGCGATTTTGTCGTGGAGTCTTTCTCCTGATGATGCTTGGGTTGCGTGGAAAAACTATTGTTGAGTTTGTGATAGTGAACGTGTGTAGTGCTTGTGTATTGTGTTGGCGGTGGTGGAGGTTTGTGTATGTGTTTTCACGAATCCTGCACGTTTTGGGTATCAAAACGGATAGTCCACTCTACATTTCGCATTATTTTCTATATACTTAAGCGCAAAATAATTTTAGTATTACTTTTGTATTATGGATTTCCGTAACACCTGATTGTATAAATTATTTACATAAACAAATATAAAAATAGCAAACAATATTTTTTTTTCATTTTGCACTATACCTACATAGATAACTAATTACGTTACATCATTTTAGATAATGGATGGATATGCCAGAAGACTAAAACAATTCAATATTCTACCGGAAAATTTAGGAAATATGTCCAAAGGTCGGATTGTTATGCTTTATAAAGAATATCAAAGTAAAGATCGCGGGGCGCGGTATGTATCTAATATATAGCTTTTTTTTGTTAAATGAAATTACAAAAAAATACACAACATCAAATCCGAAAAATGGCGAGCGACTCAATTCACCAAAACAAATAGTGTATTAAACGGCAAATTGGTATAGGTTAGTAGTTAGTCATTTCTTTTAGCGATTTAAAAGCACTATCAAATTGCCGTATAATATAGACAGTGTCTCCAAGCTGCAAGTGTGATTGTAAATTTTTTACATGTTTGCTATGAATTATTTGCGTATTATAAAGAAATACACACACATTCACATGTCGCATTTATACAATGCATAGAAAAATTTAGGCCAGTTTAGTTTGTGTCTTTGCCGTATAACATATGAACGTAGGCGCTGCTAAAATTAACGACTTGTCGTTGTAATACCACAGCCGCCACATAGGAATTTTACATACTATAAGGTGTGATAGTCTAGCAGTGGGACCGTGCAACTTTCTAGAGACGACATAGGTTCAAACCCCAGGCAGGCACCAATGAGTTTTTCTATTAAAACTCATGTGTCTAATTGATAATCGCAATTTATCACACGCGGTGAAGGAAAACATCGTGAGGGAACCTGCATATCTCTAGAGAATTCTAGTGGTATGTGTAACCTACCAATCCGCATTGGAGCGGCGTGGTAGGTCTTAGCTCCACTCCAAAAACGGAGAGAGGAGGCCTTAGCCCAGCAGTGGTCATAGTAATAGGCCGTTGCTTTACTTTACTTTACATACTGGTCCAGTCCCGATGACTAGATCTAAGAATGGGATTTACAATGCCGTATGACATTCACAGACACCCACAGCATAATTATATAATGAAAGATTTTACGTTAATAATATCTCTGTACCACGGATTGGAACTGCTGGTTAAACACGGAGCAAGGGTGTTCCTTAATTTTTTCGACGAGCACCCGGAAAAGTCTTGGATTCAGTCGGACGATAAACTGACGGCTCTTCTGGAGCGATTGCGTGATGACCTCGGAATCGATCCGCTTTCTTTGGATAGGAGTGTCTTACCTGATGGGACGATACCTGAAGTAAGACACATTAAAACTTTTTAATTCCTTATATAGAAAAAGTTAAATTTAATATTATAAATCTCTTCATAACTTCAAAAAACATTATTAAAGAATAAATACGAACCCCGCAAATTTGCGCGTCAACTTTCTTTCTTTCCGGTTTCTACATGACACCTAAACCGCAATATTTTTAATAATTTGCGTAAAAACATCCTGTATATTGAAATAACTATTCTTTAAATAATTTTTAGAATTAGGCATTACTTTGCGGAGATCCATAATACTAAAGTTATAATACAATTTTACTTTTGTAATTATGTAATGTAATTAAACTTTTAAGCTATTCTTTAGGAATTTAAAAGAGTTTACATTTCGAAATTTCCTATTTCAACGTAATAAATTCAAGACTCAGTATTCTATTACCTTTAAAACGTTTATAGATGCCAAAGGAGTTAAGTTTCGGTCATCCGAAGTTCGATAAGCTAAAGGAAATCATGTTACAACATTTCAAAAATGCGAAGGAAAAAAATCAAGATACCAGAGCTATAGGTAAGAATATGAAAAATAATAATCGATAAGACTAGAGTAATTGCAAAGTGCATCCGCAATAGGCTTGTCAGTGAGTCGTTATACATAGAGTAGAGGACCGCTTCATAGCGCAAATATTGATGATTCAAAAGCACTTACAATTTTACTAGAGTAAAGAATAATTTGATGTGGCTACTTAGCGATAAGACCCCTCATTGTACGTCTAAATCATGTAGAAAATGTTTTTTGTTCTAACTCTTATTTCTAATCTATTCTACATTTAATGTAAGGGGGCTCAAGGACGCACGAAAGTTATATAAGCGATAGATAGTTTGTAGCGATTCGTATCCATAAAATTGTATCGTGGAATTAGATCGTTTTTATAAAATATTTAGTGATAAATGGATTTATTAATAATTATTTCGTTCTTCAAATCGATTTGACATAATACAAAATGAGTATATTAAGGGACGTATGAAAGTAGCGCCCGTTTTTTAAAATATTAGAAGTGCGAGATAAAGGTGATATTCAAATTCAAATTCAAAATATTCTTTATTCAAATAAACTTGTAAACAAGTGCTTTTGAATCGTCAACTCTATTGCTGGTTCGGAAAGCCGTCCTACCGAGAAGAGCCAGCAAGAAACTCGGTGGAGCTCTTTTAAAAAAGAAGATTCTTAATACTAATTACATTTTGTCATAGCTGTCCTGCACAAGGTTAAAGAGCAGCTATATCCACGCATTCTTATCATCAATGTAAGCCTCCACGGTATAATAGGCTTTCTGTATCAGCCTCTTTTTAACAATATTTTTAAATTGCTGTAATGGCAAAGTTAAAATTGATTGTGGAATTTTGTTATAGAATCTTATACCCAAACCCACAAACGACTTACGTACTCTTACAAGGCGCAAAGCAGGAGCCGCAAGCTTATGTCGGTTCCTACTTTGTCTATTATATACATCGCCAATCTTTTTATAATTATGTATATTTTTATGCACAAAAATCAAATTGCTAAAAATATATTGTGAAGCTAACGTAAGAATACCTGTTTCCTTAAACTTCTTTCGCAGGGACTCACGCGGACTCAAATGATAAATGCCACGTATGGCTCTTTTTTGCAATACAAACATTTTCTCAATATCAGCGCATTTACCCCATAACATTATTCCATACGATATAATGCTATGGAAGTAAGCAAAATAAACTAGTTTTGCTGTTTCGACGTCTGTAAACTGTCTTATCTTTCGAATAGCATAGGCTGCTGAACTGAGTTTCCCTGCGAGAGCTGTGGACATTATATTGTGAACATTATATGGACATGTAATGAAAATGAATGTATATCACGTGACCAAAAGAGTTTTAAGTATGAATGTGGATAGATAAGTCAATAGTAGAAGGCCGAAACAAAAGATAGTTGGATTGTGTGGTGTACGATATGCATATAAAAGGAGTAGCACCAAAGTTTACGAATGATAGAGGAGAAAGCAAGATGAAGACATATGTCTTCATCTGTCATCTGTCGGTACAATATTGTACAGACCCCACTCAGCAGTTTAAGTGGGGTCGGACAAGGGCAGGAGAATTATGACTTACGCTTTCACAAGTATTTATAGTTAATTTAAAATAAAGAAATAAATGATTTTTTCTAGTGTTTTGCGAATACCGAGAAAGCGTGAATTTAGTTCATTGCTTGCTGCTCCAGTGTCGACCTCTTATAGTTCCGCAAATGTTTGTGGGGCAAGGCGCTTCTGGTAAGTATATCAAGGTATACATAGGTATATATAGGTAATGTACATAATTCGAACGATAGGTTATATTTTTTTTTAATTAGGTACTTTTAAAAAATCATTACTTTCAAACGATGCGAAAGTAATAATAAAATTGTATAATAATTTCACAATTACGCCGTGTAGTATCCGGCTGCATAGAATAGACCACCCTCCGTTCTTACCGAGGTGTCGTAAGAGGCGACTAAAGTAAGTTGACGTCAGGCAGGCGGCCGGTCGTAAAATACGTAGCCAAATCATGTGACGACATGTTTGTAACATGTTGTGCCGACCCCACTTAGAGTAGGATAAGGGCAAACTTAAATAGTTGAACTATTTAAGACTGCTTGTATGGGTAGCGCGGCGCAGTACGATTTTTGTCGTGAAGCCTATCCTCCTGATGATGCTTCGGTTTCGGGGCGAAACGATCGTCGAGATTGTGGTGGTGGGTGTGTGTGCTGCTTTTGTGTTCGTTGTTGCTGGTGAATTGCGCCTTGGGGTGCATGTGGTGGCTGGTCCTGCATGTATAAGGTGCGTAGATTTTGCCTGCTTCATACACATTGGCTTTGCATGCATTCACTTAACCCGTGCGGATTATAGCAAAGTAGTTAATTCTGTTATATTGCTTGTAATATGGAATTCCGCAAAGTAACGCCTGCTTCTATAAATCATTTAAATATGTTTATTTATTTACAAATTTTCTTGTAGATTATACATGTTGATATGATAAATGATGGGCAGTAGCACCCAATGCCGTAAAAAGTAATTTAGCTTAAAATTAGAGATAGGATATATTGCCGGTTCACAGTCGATATGATATTTATCAATGACATATTTATATACCAAATACATACATACCTATATAATTAGTCCCCTTGGACTTCAAACCTCATTTTTTTTTGGATAATGTAAATTTTAACATATTGCTAATTAAAATAATTGTCGCCAAGCATTATTTCTAGTATATTGCTTGTTTTCGTGTAGGGAAAAACGGTAAAACTGTGGTATCCCAAAAGCAGCAATTGCGGGTGATGCGCAACTTTAGATCCGGTGACTGTAACACCCTGGTCTGCACGTGCGTGGCCGAGGAAGGGTTGGACGTGGGCTCCGTAGACCTCATCCTCTGCTTCGATATATCAACCCGATCGCCTGTGAGACTGGTGCAAAGGTAACCACTAGTTGAATCGCCATAGACTCGTTATACATAGAGTAGAGGAGCCATGAGCCTGTGAGTGCCCCTTCATAGACAATTTAAAACGATTCAACAACATTTAACACAATTATAAAATATTCGTTTCAGGTACATACCACGGTAATTTGTTTTGATTCGCCGATATTTCGACCCAGTTGCATGGATCGTGGTCACGACGGTCAGACAAAATTCAAAATTTAAAAGTGACGTTGTGAGTGTAGTATGCCGAACAATCCGTGACGCACCGATAAAAAGAACGAGACGGAAGGTAGTTAGATACTGCCCCTAACATCTCAGCTTGAAGTACCGCCTACCTGCAGTTCCGTCGTGACCACGATCCATGCAACTGGGTCGAAATATCGGCGAATCAAAACAAATTACCGTGGTATGTACCCGAAACTAATAATTTATAATTATGTCTTCAAACCACGAATATTCAAGTATAAAATCATTAACATTTAACACCTTAAAACACAAGCTATCTCATATATACATATCTCTTTATTACGTAATTACAGCACAAAATAACTCAACAACTAACAAGAACCCCCAAAAGTTAGTAAAAATTTTACTGCTTGTACCAAATTCCTACGTACTTATAATATATACAGTATAATCTCACTAATCCGGCACTTCGATAGATCGACACGCCCAATAATCCGGCACCTTGGAGCCGCCAAATTCTACCACAACTGTAAGAGTTAAACCAGATGATGCATTGATTTGTTTCAATACCTGCATGACATGGGCAGAAGAAAACGGCATATATATCTGCCAAAAATACTATAATTCTTATTTTACAACTATGTAATTACATATGTATAGTACTCGACAATAAATAATGCACATCGAGAACTTAGAACGCCGGCCAATTCGGTTTCGTAGAGCGCTGTCACTTTCACACACGGGTTCGTCAGTCTGTGCGACAGAGACAATGCTCTATGAAGCAGAATCTAGCCGATTTCTCTCTCTGTGCCTCGATATGCATTATTTATTGCCGCGTACTATACATGTTAATTTAATATATTACATACAATTTATTTCCTCTATGAAATGCTTTATTTTAATAATTACCTATGATTTTTTCACTCTTTCAGTAATCCGAACATTCCAATAATCCGGTTTTTAATAGTAAAGGATTAGTGAGATTCTACTGTAATAATAATTTACTTAATTATTTAATTGCAATTATATGCAGATGTGGCCGCACTGGACGCGAGCGTGGCGGACAAGTATATATTCTGGTTACAGAAGGTCGCGAACATCAGGTATTAAATCTTTTTCACTTAGGAGAATCACTCAGTTAATATAGTAAGAAAGAAATATAAGTAAAGTAGTGAAGATAGAAAGAGAGAGTTACGTTTCCTATTATAAATGTAGAGGCAAGAGAGACTCGCCCACAAATTTTCATTCTCTCTTTCTCTCATCGCCAGCATTGAATAATATAAAAAATATATATTTTTTATATTATTCAAGAATAAAACTTGTGTTCTTTCAGACACTTATAGACTGTATGCGACAACGGGATGGGTTAAACAAAAAAATATTACAATCAAAAGAAGTAGAGAACAATTTATACAAGTTAAACCCTCGCATGATACCGCGTGATTTCGTACCGGAGTGTCAGAAAATGTATATAACCGTGCCCAAAACTGGGGATGGTCAAGGTGGGAAGGACGTCGAAAAAATTAAAAAGGTTATTAAAATATTAACGATCTTGTTGTTCACTTGTATTGTATTAATATAAACTAATGTTGTATGAATATAGCACAGGCTCCAAGACGTGCGTCTTAACAAATAACATAATATGTCACTAAACGTCCACTCTCACCAAAGGCTCTGTGTTACTGACGTGTGTGCGTTTGAGACATTGTTATGTTTGTTTTGTATATTAGTATTAGTATGAGGATATTCATGCATGTATTACATGTGTCTTGTATATAAATTTACAAAATAAGATACATACATCTCAAACCGCACACACTATAGATCTTAACCCTTTCGCTACACTACACACTACACACTGTACGCTGTGTTATAACTAGGGATGGACAGAATGACCAATCACTTAGTGATCATGATATGATTCACTTATCATATAGCATCATCTGCTATTGAATTTTGGATAATTGATATTGCTATACAAAATTATGGATATTCCATAAAAAAGTAAAATAATATTACAAAGAAATGTTATCATTATATCTTATGTATCGGGGTTATGTGGTATCGGGGTTACTCTTACGATATTCCATGTTACTGTATTACCTAAAACTTGATTTAAGATATTGAATTGAATATGATTTACTTTTGTTTGTAATAACAATAACTTTGTCCAGTGATAACTGAATAATATAATAGTCGATAGCATTTTTTGCTATTTACGCTTTATCGATTCACCGATTACTGGAATAAATGATTTCCTATACAAACAAATGTAGTCCTTATATCCTATACATTGCATACGCATATAAGGCCTACATTTGTTTGTGTATACAATAGCAATCGAAATAGCAGCACGATTAACATGGTCACCTTTGATCATATCATGGTGCGAATATGATTCTCAAATCGCACTCATACCCAAGCTTAGTTTAACCGCGTTTTATGTTTTAGGGACAAAAGGATTTAAGAAATATGTTGTTAGATCAACCATCGACAAGTAAAGCCGGCATAGCCAATAACGTTCAACGAAACGGCGAATGGCTTACAAAAGCAGAGTTTGACGTTATATATCCAAACGGCTATAGACAATGTCAATTCTTCGCGGAAACTTTGGAATACTGGTCTATGACTAAAGGTAGACAATGACCATCATTTCTGTATTGAATAAGTACAATAATATGAATAAAAGAGGTATTAATGTTTGTTGCAAGTATAGTTAAGTTGTAAATCCTAACAGTTCTGTATCTGTCTTAAATTTTGAACAATTTAATTTCTGCTCATAAAAATATTAAAAATTATAAAAAAGTTGGTAATGTATATAATAGACAAAGTAGAAACCGTCATAAACTTGCGGCTCTTGCTTTGCGCCTCTCAAAAGTACGTAAGTCGTTTGTGGGTTAGCGGTCATCTCTAGTATATCCTGCTACGGGCGATTGCCGCCCGCACCTACCTCGATCCCCATTCTCTTCCTACCTCCGCGCCATTGTACCCCGCAAGTGAGGTCTGAGTTAAACGGTTAGCCTATAAAAGTTATTTTATGAATATTTGTATTATTTAATTAATTACTGAAAGTTAACTTTTTCCAGAAACGTCAGAAACTAAGAGAAGTGAGGCACTTTTAAAGCCTTCAACTTGGTTAGATTTGCAAAGGACTTTACAGAAGACAGTTACGGTTGGACATTCAGTAGACACAAATATACTAACAGACCTTCTTCGATTCAATGTTGACCGTAGCTCCAATTTACCTCTCTCTAATCCAAGTAAGATTTGAATTATTAATATGGACATTTATACATATTCGATGATACCGCGGTGATGATGATTTGAATCAAGAGATATAAAAAAAAAATTGTGAGCATGAAATGAGTGACCATTATTTTACAAAATATTTTTTGGGGACTTTGTTATACAATTTCTTGACCAAGATCTTCATATATTTGATTAAATAATTATCTATACTTTTTATCTATCTATCTATCTATACTATTTGCTGTATAATTCAGTGAAGATGATTATATACCATATAGAGTGCAATACATCCTAACATTTGCAATTTAAATGTAAATAAACAAATAAAAATAAATTATTAACATAATAATATAGAAAAACTATTCCCATAAAATGTGCTTGTATTAGAAAAATGTTATTCTGAACTTTGAATACGAGGTTTTAAATTTAATCTTTTTTATTTGCAGTTCGCAGTAGCCAAGATATGCTTAAAAGTGGGACTATTTCGTCACCTAGTAAATCAAAACAAACTAAGAAGAAACAGAAGGTTCCGATATCTAATTCACCAAATAAAAATGGTGATATAAGAGCACTATTTAGTATAGCCAGTACTAGGTCGACCAAAATTTATACTAAGTTAATTAACGATTTGGATATTGGTGATAATATGCCTACAAGACTGATTAATCTATTAGTTGACTTATCTCTGGACAAGACTAATTTTAGAAAACAATGTTATATTTGTCAGAACATCTGCAATTGTACTATTTTCCAAAACTTTGCTAAAAAGATACCTTTCTTAGACTCACCAATAAGGAAACATGACTTGCCCGATATAAAGGTAATTGATAACTTTAATACCGACTTGTTAAAACATTGTGTTCAAATTAAGACTGATAGTAGTGTTACCCAAGATGAAGCTATTGAACTAGAATTTAACGATGAAAATATTTCTAAAAACTTTGACTTGCAATTTGACTTGGATTCTTTTGATGAAAATGATTTAGAGAAAAACGAAGAAATAATTTCTATAAATTCTGATGATAATATAAATAAATATTTTGATGTTGGTGAAGATATTTTTGCTGATAGTCCACCTTTACTAGACGAAAACAACAAAAATGTTAGTGATGTCGACAAAACCTTAGATTATTTTGGATTAGATAATATTGAAGATATGTTTGAAGACTCTAAGGAATCCGATAATAAAGAAACATCTAACACCTTTACAAATTCCACGAGGCATAACAGAGTAAATCAATCTGCCTGTGAATCCAATGAAACTTTAAACTCAGCTGTAATTGGTGAATTAAATAGTGATTCCCTTTTCAATATGTGTCCGACCAGCCCTTCCATTTTATCTGGAAGAATTAAATACAATAATACGCAATCGACGTCACCTATTCTTTGTAGCCAAAGGAAAAATAAACCTACGGAGAGCAACATAATTATAAGTCCGAAACATGCATCTACTGTCAAGAAAAAACTTAATTTGATAGTCCGAAAAGTGTCAGAAACTTTAATACCGAAAGTAGAACAAAACATCGATAAAACACATGACAGCAGTTTGTTGACAATAACACAACTTGTTAATATGATCAATAATACTGACGATAAAAATCGTATAACAAATGAAACTGAAATGAAAACTCCATCTGGTGGATTAAGTGAATCTCAAATATTAACAAAATTAGAAAGAAGTTCTTCTCCTATACTTTTAACTCAGAGAGACAGATGCAAGAGTACTAATTCTAATGATCTACAAGAACATAAAAATTCAAATTCTACTCCTAATGTTGTTATAAGTGATAGTGATAGCGACTTTGAGGACACGAAATTACATGATAATAAATTGCGAAATACAGAAAGTAATGATATGAATCGTACTCCTAGTAAAAGGAAAATAGACGAGATGGACGAAATGATAGCTTCACCATACTTTAATAAAAAACAGAAGTTAGATGATGATCGCACTAAACCATTATCTTTACAAGAAAAAGTGCTGGCTGCTTTAAAATTTGATAATAAAGAAACATTTAATAACAATACTAATGCGCATTTTGTTACGATTTCGCCGACTTTCCAATCACAAAAAGAAAACAAAGATCCCTCGTCTCCAAAAAATAGCATTAGCAATAAATTAAATAATGAACTTGCAATATTGAATGTGTTTCGACGTGACAGTAAAACCAATCAGAAAAAACCGATTATGAGCGATAATACAAATGTAAAAGATATTCACTTGTCAATGTCAAGGAGATTAAGATTTGATGATAGTGATGATGACTTTATTGACGAAAAACCTAATAAGAGATGTAATAAAAATGACAACGATGTAAAGAAAAAAAGCATCGTTAAACACGCAGTGAAAAAAGTAAATCATTTGGTGTAAAATTTGTAGTGCTGAAGTAAAAAAATATGTATAAAATAATTTTGTTAACATTTCTTAAATAATTTTCAGAAAAGAAAACCAAACGAATTTCTTGATTTAGAAGCTGAGTTATCTGACGACGGTAGCAGTGTGAGTGGCGACGAGTTATCCGATGAAAGTATTGGGAGCATTATTGACTTCATTTGCGACCAGAATATCTCACACGATGAGGAAGATATGCACGCTCTTTATTTAAGATCGGTCAAGTCAGTTAAAAAAATCCTTTATTGTTTTAGGCTTAAAGTTGGCAAAGGCAGTAGCGTATCGAGTATAACTTACGTCAGGGGCACAATACCTTTTACATTTTATTACATTCGAGCTTTATTAAAAAATGCACGCACTATGTAAACAATCATATCATTACAGGAGTCCAGTGAAAGGAAATTTTAAAATCCCTCAACTGCCTGATAGATATGATAAGACTGAGGTTCTATCACAATACGTAGAAGACGACACGTATGAGATGGTAAGGTTTTAAATAATATAACAAATTATAAAATAAATTTATAGACTTTTGTATTGAGAAAAAAAATAAACCCAGGAATTAATATCAGCAGAAGTATATCCAAATAAACATTAAAAAAATTGTTGTGTGTCTGTATGTGATCGATTTTCTCAAAATCTACTGAACGGATTTTAGTACGGTTTTTACCAAAAGGTAGTGCAATTCCTCCGAAAGGTTTAGGTCAAAAGTACATAACGGTTTTATGTAAATTGAGTTGAAGAGGTCGTTTTACAAAAAAAAAAATAGTGGGGGTAGTAACAACCCGGTGTCGATTGTAGTTTAGAGGGGGGGAATAGGTATAAAAAGCGGTGTTGGTTATCAGAAAGCCTCGAGACTCGGGCGACTATAACATGCTTAACACTGGATTTCACGCGGACGAAGCTGCACGTATTGCTAGTATAAATAAATTAATAATCAGTAAATGCCATTCAATCAAATTGAGTGTATCTTTATTGAACAGTAATTTAGTACATTACTGTTTAGTACAAAAGTTATGATAATACTCTCATTGTATTATAGAATTTCCAAAATTTGCCTAATTCTATAAAATTTTTAGGACAGCTTTTGTGTTGACTCTCACATTGGCTTAACACAAGTCAACGAAGTATCGGAATTGGAGATCGCAGAGAAGCTTTTAGAAGAAAAGAAGAAGAGTAGAAAAACTAAAATTGCAAAGGAAGCGCTAAAAGAAAATGGCGATAGTCCGATAATTAGAAGAAAAGCTAAAAATCCTAAACGGCAAATAGTGAGTGACTCCGAAGATAGCAGCTAGCTACTTTATATTGGATATGTGAAACCATAAATGGTTAATTAATAATCTGTGATATTAGAAATATCAACAGCGATCCAAGTTTAATTGGTTCGTTGGTGAAACTAATATAATATATTGAATATATTATATTAGTTTCACCAACGAACCATTTTTGACGTTGACTTTAAGTATGTTTATTTATTTACAAATTTTCTAGTAGATAAGTTAACAGTATTAAACCAATGCCGTTAAAAAGTCATCTGGCTTGAAATTGAAATAGGATATATTGCTGATTCACCTTCGATATGCTTTCTCCAAATAGATTTAAAAAATAACGATTTTCATACATGTTTTGTTGTTAAAAAAAATTTTCAAATATTATTTAGGTTTTTTATAATTTGCACTTTAAGTTAGGTACTCTATTTTCTAATCATGCTGTATAATTTCATTAAATATGCAGGAATGTAATATTGTATTTTTTACTTTCAAACTCAAGTTATATTTGACAATTTAATGTGCGTGTTGTCATGTGCTGTATGGCACAAACTAAGTGTTACATGGGACCATTTCTTGATTTTTGTAAGTGGTCATTATTATACATATACTTAGTTTGAGGAATGTAATGGATTTACGACACAGGAAAAAAAATGTATTCCTAGAGTTTATTTTTTATTTAGATACAAAAACAATACTCTGCAGCGTTATTTCTAACGGTTGCTAAGTTCATTTCGTCAAATTATCTTGAGAATGTCGAATCGGTATGTAGAATATATAGACTGTTTAAACATCCCTACATACGGTCTTCTTGTATCCGAGCTGTGTAGAGATCATGTGATGAGTGTTGCAAATGCGAGATATAAGTATAACAGTTTATAAACAATTTATTGTACTTTTATTTTTCATAGCCCAAATCCATCTTTTTCCTTGTGCACCGCCTATTCCAGATTTTTATAACTGCCGTATTAATTATTTTAAGTACGTTTTCGATGAAAATAGCTATAAGCAATATAATATAACAGAACTAACTACTTTGCTATAATCCGCACGGGCTAAGTGAATGCATGCAAAGCCAATGTGTATGAAGCAGGCAAAAAACTACGCACCTTATACATGCACCCCAAGGCGCAATTCACCAGCAACAACGCACACAAAAGCAGCACACACACCCACCACCACAATCTCGACGATCGTTTCGCCCCGAAACCGAAGCATCATCAGGGGGATAGGCTCCACGACAAAAATCGAAAATAGCTATCCCAATAACTTGGGTGATATTTTACACTTATTAATCAGCACCAATAGGGATCTTTTAAATTTTATACAAAGGCTGCTTTAAAAAAAACAAACAATGGGTACAAGGGATGAAGGCAATTAATGTAAATAAAACAAAGTCATTTGTAAAAATCTTAAATTATTTGGAACAAGGCATATTATTATTATTCAGAATTAAACATATACTATTGCTTGTATAGGCACGCTAACTTAACAATATAGACTAACAAAACCTACGCAATCTTCCGTATATACTCTTTTAATTCATTTAATTTAATTATATTTGATGAGCAGAATTCATTACCAAACAAAAATCACTTTCATATAATAAGGCCTTTTACATAAGTTTTTTAGTCGCCGTGCGTAGATGCGGTTTTTTTTCGAACTGACTATGCTTTTAGCTCTAACGGCTTTTACAGCGTCGCCGGCCGGGACGGGCGAGCGCAGAAGCATCGCCGAGGTTGCGGAATGCAGAGAGTAGATCGCAGAAGCTCTACTAGCGTCGGGGAACGTCGTCCTAAGGGTGCCTCCTGTGAGGCCGGACCACGGCTTAGAGCGACGCGTAGTGGAAGGCTGATGACTTTGATTAGTCATTGCGTCGGAAGGGTGGCGAGAAGCCACGACCGACCCACGTCAGAAAACTGGGACCTCGTCTTCGCCGGCGTAGACGCTGTGTGTGTGTATTATGTGTTTCTGTGTTTGCGATCGTTATTTGACCGTCAGGGTCATACAGGACGCTTGTTGGACGCCTATATTTTCGGTGGTCAGACCTAACTGGGATTTTATTAATACCCTTAGTATAAATAAAAAAAATGGACTCGACACGAGTTTAACCCTTTTGCTCTCGGCCATGTAAATGCAATGGCTAGATTTCGGAGCCGATTCTTCTATCTAAAACCTATTTAAGTTTCTTAAGTGAACAATTTATTATTTAGTATGAATTCGTAAAACAAGAATTTTCGAAAGATTACGGTTGGGCAAAACATAAAAAAGGTTAGGAGACACTGGTATAAACGGTATCTATAATAAGCACTTTTAAATTGCGTATATATTTTTACCCAACATTTTCTATTTAGAATTTGTTGGTTCTTCGAGTCTGGGTGTATATCTGTATTTAAGTATGTATTTAAAATTATATATGTAGAATACCAGTTGTCCGTTACCCATAACACAAGTATTAAGTTACTTACTTTGGGGACGGACGACCGTGTGTGTAAGTGTCCCATATATTTATTTATTTATTTATTTATTATTTGCTGTATTATTTAGTTTTATTTGTTTGGCTTAATATATTTTACTGCGGTCAGAGTATATTCAATCCTGCGCGAGGTTAGTTTCGTTTGAAATCTCTCAATTCAATTTCAATGCAAGTGATGTTTGTCTGAGGACTTAGTTTCCATTTCTTTGTTTTGTCTTCCTTTGTGTATGTCTTCTAACTCTGTCTGTAGTTCAGCATATCGCTTTTGTAGCTGCTTTTCACGTTCCGTTTGTCTGTTCACGTCTTCCGTTAAAGACTAAAATATATAAATTAACTTATTTGAAATCTATTACAAAAACCTAATATTAGAAATATTTTTTTATAATAAATATGCCTCGTGGTATCCTCCGACTGAGTAGAATAGACCACCCTCATTTCTTACCGAGATGTCGTAAAAGGCGACTAAGGTAAGTTGACCCACTGTGTGGTATCCAGTTGAGTAGAATAGACCACCCTCTTTCTTACAGAGGGGTCGTAAAATACGACCAAGGCAAGTTGTAAAATACGTAGCCAAATCACGTGACATGTTTGTAACATTTTGTGCCGACCCCACTTAGAGTGGGATACGGGGAGGAGGATGATGATGAAATATATTTATATTTGATATTTGTCTATAATGCTATAATTAATTTGTCTTTAAACTTTGTAATAAGGAAATTATCGGAATTTTTATGAAGTTATATGTTATATTAGTTTGAATATGATTACCGAATGAATAATTTGTATCTGTTATTATTTATACACGATTTTTAGTCGGTTCTATTCTATAGATTTGTATGTAAATTATTACTAACGTTTAGAATTTACAGATAACGAATACAATTCTCATTCTGTAGCTGGTTTTGCAGTAGGTATTTTGTATGAATTCATATATATGTGCCCTTAATTCCGACAGTGGTCTAAGTTATCCTACTAATATTATAAATGCGAAAGTTTGTTAGTATGGATGGATGTTTGTTACTCTTTCACGAAAAAACTATTGGAAGGATTTAAATGAAACTTTACAGTTATACATCCGAATAACATATAGGCTACAATTTGTAATGATTTTATGTAATGTAACGATACATGTCAATAAAGTCGGAAAAAATCTGGCCTTTGAGAGCTACCTTGGCGTAAGCTGCCTAAACCATTGGAGTTACACAAATATGATGTACCGTATTATTGTTTGTCTTTAATAGTTCTAAATAAAAGTCCGCGACAGCATATATCTATCTTTTATGTGGAAGCCACTATGACCAAAATTGTGAATCATAAATTTAATTAAATTAGTTACTGTGGCAGACCAAATTCATCGCGAGCGAAGCCGCGGGCAAAAACTAGTAATAAATAAAAAAAATGATTATATACAAAATTCTCGTGTCAGAATGTTAGTTGATGTTAATGTTAGGACACTCCTCCGAAACGGCTTTGTCGGTTTTTATGAAACTTTATCCATATTCAGTAGGTCTAAGAATCGGCTTCTATCTATTTATCATACCCCTAAGTGATAAGGGTTGTCCACCTTTAACATTTTTTTTTAATTCCTAGAAATAATTTATTTGTCAATTATTCACTAAATGGTTTCAGAGTGACATACAAAATCTGATAGTAGTAATACATAATAATAAAACAAACCTCTATCCTCCGAGGAATGGCTGCTTTCTCTTGTTCAGCCAAAAACTTGAATGTGGATAATTCTAAGTTCGCTTGCTCGATCTGATCTTGCAGTTCTTGAAACTGTTTTATTAATGATGCAGTTCTACTCTGGTAACCGCCTGAAATGGTTACGAATACGAGCATAACTTAGTTGTATATTCTAGTTGCGATGTAGGACACCAAATGCGTTGATATAACTGACTGGCCCGTTGGCGCAGTGGATACTGCCTTCAGCTCCACGGGTCGCGGGTTCGATTTCCGCCAAGAGCCAATTTGTCGTGGAGCCTATCCTCCTGATGATGCTTCGGTTTCGGGGCGAAACGATCGTCGAGATTGTGGTGGTGGGTGTGTGTGCTGCTTTTGTGTGCGTTGTTGCTGGTGAATTGCGCCTTGGGGTGCATGTGGTGGCTTGTCCTGCATGTATAAGGTGCGTAGATTTTGCCTGCTTCGTACACATTGGCTTTGCATGCATTCACTTAACCCGTGCGGATTATAGCAAAGTAGTTAGTTCTGTTATATTGCTTGTAATATGGAATTCCGCAAAGTAAACATTTGCGATTAATCGACATGATTACCTAATTACCGAAGCGATTTTGTCGTGGAGTCTATCTATCTCCTGATGATGCTTCGGTTGCGGGGTGATAGTGAACGTATGTAGTGCTTGTGTATTGTGGTGGCAGTGGTGGTGTTTTTACGAATCCTGCGTGTAACGGGTATGAAAAAACGGATAGTCCACTATACATTTAGCACTATATATATTTTCTATTTACTATATCGCGGATATGTCGGCACATGTTTTAAACATGTTGTAACATATTTTACGACCGGCCGCCTGCCTGACGTCAACTTACCTTAGTCGCCTTTTACGACACCTCGGTAATAAAAGAGGGTGGTCTATTCTACTCAGTCGGATACTACAAGGCGGTTAAATATATATTTATATTATCATCCATCCATCCATCAGCCTATCACAGTGCACTGCTGGACATAGGACTCCCCATATCTTTTATATTATATTTGTTGTTAAATGGAGTTGAAGAGGCTATATATTGGGCCAAAGAGAATACCTAATGCTGAGCTCGGATCCCGCATGAAAAAAATTATTCAAAAGGTATATTATAAAAAAGTATTTATTTATTTATTTCTTTATTGTATAAACAAAGGCGGACTTATCCCTAAAAGGGATCTCTACTAGCCAACCTATGAGTAACAGAAAGAAAATGAAAAAAAAAATGGATGATGGAAAAAAAAGGAAGGAAGAAAAAGAAAAATAACGAAATACTATACATAGATTAAAGTTGAAAAATGAATGAATAAAATAATAGGTAATAGTGATTATTTGAATAGATTAAAATGTAATTTATTATTGATAATAAGCTAAAATTAATTTAAATGACTTGAGACAAATATTTTAAAATATAATAATATAATTAATATTTTATAGTAAAACAATTTTAAACAAAAACAAAAATCTAATAGTTTTTAAATCATACTTCTACATACATAAGTTAGTATGCATTATCTGTCCCAAAATATCTAGCTAAATATAAAAATGAGTTACCAATGATGCTAACCTGTTAGTACTCTCAGTTTTTTTTCCATTTTAGAGCACTTCTTGGCTTCCTTCGCCATATGGTTCCTATTTTGTTCCAATCGTTTCTCAGCAGATTCCAGTCTGTCCTTTTTGCTTGCAAGGTTAGCGCGCGTGTATCTGTTTTGACCCGGCAGGAATAGGACCTACAAACAGTTTACAGAAATATAACACGGTACGCAAATAAAGATCACATTGTTACAATCCCACTGCTGGGGATAGGCCCGTTTCTTGGGTCTTCTTCACATGAACAGACCCAACCTGCGAAGAATGATAAGCCTTATCACCGGCCATTGTCTGCTAATAAACACCTGTTCTATTTAGGTGCGACTGACAGCCCCATTTGCAGAGGATGCATGAGGGAACCGGAAACACCATCTCACGTCATGCTATATTGCACGGAGGTGGCAAAACATCGGACGAATATCCTTGGCTCACCGAGGACATAGCAAGAAGCCTTTGGTGCTCCGTCTGGGGTCCTTGGCTTCTGGAAGGAGCTTGGCTGACTTGAGTAACCAGTCCACTTTTACCCTCACGCACAATGGTCGCCAAAATGCGACTAAGTACTGAAAACAGCCCGCCAACAAAGAAGAAGAAGAAGGCCCGTTTCTGGAGAAAAGGGTTGGAGCTAAGACCTACCACGCTGCTCCAATGCGGATTGGTAGATTACACATAACCCCAAAATTCTCAAGAGATATGCAGGTATCCTCATTATGTTTTCCTTCACCAAAAAGCATGTGATACATTGCAATTATCAATAAGACGCATAAATTTTCAACAGAAAAACTCATTGGTGCCTGCTCGGGGTTTGAACTCGTGACCCCCTCGAAAGAGTCGCACAGTTTCACCGCTGATCTATCAGAGCTTTTAGCGTACATAAAATAACGGTAATTAATGGCAACTTTGCCACAGACTACACCAGAAAAATTATTTCATAAACAATCGGGTTCTTTTTAAATTTTAGATCTGTAACCGACTTATTGATAAACACCTTAACATTTAGCCATCCAATACAAGATTAATTCAGTTACTGTATTATCAATGACAATCAAGAGATATCAAATTTGACTCTTAAAATCATCCTCGGAAGTCATTTTGAATATGGTGGTCAGTTCTGAGAAATATATTAGCCTCACTTAATCTTCTGTTCCAGCAGACTCTATGGTCACAATAGATGCGCTAAATTAGAGGTCCTCAGACTCTTTTTCTCATATAACACATAATTTAGCTGATTTCGTCAGACCCCTGCAGCTACATTTCAACCAAACTCAACAAATAATTTGCGCTTTTTTGAAATATTACTTTGATAGGTTAAATAAATTACATCATTACCCTACTAGTAAATTACAACTACGTTGATAGATTAAGTGAAGCCAACGTTTTAGTTCTTCACTATCGAAAGCAGATAAGTATTCGTGCACATTCGCATACGAAATGTGAACCCCATTTTTTTTCACACCAGCGTAGACCCTGTCGAGTTTCCCGTAAAAATCTAGGGACCCATCCGGACTACTTTGGGAATTAAGAGGACTAAATGATTCGCTCGAAACGAATGAAACGAATGAAACTCGCCAACAAACTATTATATAGTTTGGCGAAATTATTAATGTTAACACAAATGTAAACCTGAGTTAAACAATAAAATAAAAATAAAAATAAAAAAAATTAGCATTAGTATATGTAATAGGTACCGGATACTGACCTGCGCGAGACATTCCTCCCACACTTGCGTGTAGGCGTCTAGACCAAGATCCCCGTGGCCCATCCCGGCTCGAACCACCTCCATCTCCTTCTGCAGCTCTTGTTTCGCAGCATCCAACTCTTCGGCCGTGAACTGCTCATACGGATGCTGTTCGAGGTAAGCTAGATGTGATGCCTGAAGTTGTACTGCTCGTTTTTTTTCTATGCCTATACATAAATTTGTATACCAATTAATATATTAAATAAAAGTATAAATAAAATTTAATTACGCTAAATAGCATTCACATTTATACTTTTTCCATATTTATTAGTTTTGTATAATAGATAAATACATATACAACTTTAAAACTTCAGTTAGTCGTCTCTTGTATATCAACGCTAGGGGCACTCGCCGCCCGCACGTATCTTGGTCCCCGTTCTCGTTGTTCAAACTCAAACTCAAACTCAAAATATTCTTTATTCAAGTAGACTGTTTACAGTACTTTTGAATCGTCAATGTTTTCAAGAAGTTACCACTGATTCGGAAGTTTGCTCCTACCGAGAAGAACCAGCAAGAAACTCGGCGGCCATTGTTTTTTTTAAATTTATATATTTTTTTTTACAATTTGATTGATGGTTATAAATTAATCGTTGCAGCTTGGTGCGTAGCTGACTGCAGTTAAAATATGCTACTATCACTCAAATAATCTTCAATTGTTACTGTTCCTGTACGCTCTTGTAACCCGTAGGCGAGGACTCAGTTAACCGGTTTGCCTATAAGTGTTTAAAAAGAAGACTAGGTACCTGGCGGTGGGTCGTGCAACGCGTCGTAGTGCAGCATGGTCAGCATCTCGGCTTTCAGTAACTCCTCAGCTCGCTGCAGCGACGTCAACGGCCCGCTCGTGCGAACTACGCTCGCATTCACCTCGGCCGGCCGCGCCGCACCACGCTGAACCGCCGCCGAGCGTAATGCGCGAGCCGCAGCTCCTACCGAGTAGCGAAGTGAAAAAATATTACATTATTATATTAATTAGTGTCAAACGCTGGACAGCAAGCGTGACCAAATGGAAAGGTCCAAAAGGGTCTCGAGCCAGAGGACGCCCATACTCTAGATGGCTAGAAATAGTTGGCTCGAGACAGCTAAAGATAGAGACAACTGGGATTCTTTGGAGGAGGCTTTTACCCGTACGGGGTCAATTCATAGAATTAACTAAAAGACTAAATTTTTTTTTTCTCGAACTAACTGTATGCTTTTAGCCCTTATGGCTTTTACAGCGTCACCGGGCGGGACGGGCGAGCGCAGGAGCATCGCCGAGGTTGCGAAATGCAGAGAGTAGAGCGCAGAAGCTCTACTTAAGTCGGGGAACGTCGTCCTAAGGGTGCTTCCTGTGAGGCCGGACCACGGCTTAGGGCGACGCGTAGTGGAGGGTTGATGGTATGACTTAGATTAGTCATTGCGGCGTCGGAAGGGTGACGAGAAGCCACCGACCGACCGACGTCAGAAAACTGGGACCTCGTCTTCGCCGGCGAAGACGCTGTGTCTGTGTATTACGTGTGTCTGTGTTGGCGATCGTTATTTGATCGTCGGGGTCATTCAGGACGCTTTTTGGACGCCTATATTTTCGGTGGTCGGACCTAACTGGGATGTAGGTGGAAGAAACTGTAATAAGGGGGTTCGGGTGTACCTCAGATTTCTCGAAGATTTCGAAAAACGTTTAAAGAGGTGAGTAATGGTAGGGAGATCGAGGTCTCTATGGAGGTCAACGTTCCGCATGAACCACGGACAACCAGTGGCTGTACGCATAAATCGGTTCTGTAATCTTTGGAGCCTGAGCAGTCTGACCTTTGAAACGTGCGCGAACGCAACGCTCGCATAGGACATTATTGGTCTTATGCAAGTTTTGTAGAGTGTCACTTTGTTGCGGAGTGACATCTTACTTTTCTTGCATAACATCGGATAAAAAAGACTAAAATACTTTTATAATTACTACAATTTCATCTATTCAATTTTAATTATGACATTTTTAACGATTTACTTTTTAAATTTATATATATAGTTTTTTGACATTTATAATTTTTGACATATAATTTAACATATTAATATAATTTATTTTTTTATTTTAGAGAATTTTTTGCTATAATAATATTGTAATTAGTAAATGGAGTTTTTATTTTTTAATTTTGTGTTAGTAATGAATTACCTATAATTGTAAATGTATGGACTCAATGAGGCTGAATTATAATTATTATTATTATTGTATTAATTACATTTTACATATTTAAATATCCATTAACCAATCGAATTAATTAAAAAAATCGATAATTGTATCCACTCCAGATAAAGTAAGTAAGGAACACCTAAGTGTTCAAAAGCCAAAGATAACCTACAATTAAAGAAAACGACGAGTGTGTCTCAAATTCTTGGTTGTTTAATGAAATAGTTGTGTAATTATTTTTTTATTAATTTTATTTATATTTTATGAATAATTTAACTTCTTAACTTCTTCTTTCTAAAGTGCCAAATTTCATATTGATCTTATCGCGCAATTTCGGGTTATAGAGTTTTGGTTTCACCTATTGTTTTATTAATGCTTTTACTTTTTAACCCTTTATTGGATGAATTTTTGTGTTAAATTCAAAAATTGTAGAAACGAACAATTAGACTTTGTTGTTTCAGGATGACGACCCTAACAAAGTATTTAATCCTAATTCTGGTTGTGTTGGTAACATCATAGAGTTAGGTTTCTATGCAATCTCGTGAATAAAAATTATAATTGTTTTCTAAAATGTTCATAAATTGAAATATGAACTGAAAGTTGCCAAACCCCATAGAGGGTTAATAATAAATCTTTTCTATCTATAAGGAGACGGAATTCTTTGCCTTTAATAACACATTAACAGGCATTACTTGAGCTCTGTCAAGGTTTGTAATAATTTGTCACTTACGCTTTTCCTCCTGTTCCCTGAAAAGTCGAGCATCAGCATCAGCCTGATCCTCCACGAGACTGTTGGAAGACGACTCTCCGACTTCTTCATCATGTTCAGGTACCACGATTTCGTAGTCGTTACGCGGCGCCGGTAATGACTGCAAGGCGTTCCGGACGGACGCTTTCAGCTGTAATAAAGCATAGGGTTATTATGAACTTTTTATACAAAATTATGTTCTGAGAGCTTTTAGACTTAAAGTAACCTGTTACTATCCCACTTCTGGATACTTCCACTTCTGGAGACCTCCTCTCTCCTTTTTGGAGGGAAAGGTTTAAATTTAGACCTACAATACTGCTTTAATGAGTCTTGGTAGGTTAGGCAGATGCCTATAATAACCCTGGAATATGCATCTGCATATTCCAGGGAATCTCCAGCGATATGCAGATTTCCTCACTATGTTTACCTTCACTGAAAACTCTTATTATAAATTGTAATCATCAAGTCTGAATAGCAAATTTCATTGGTTTTATAGTTTGAGCCCATGGTCCCATAAAAAGAATCACATAGGTGAGACCATTTGACTATCACAGTTTCATTTACACTCAAAATAATTAAATTATTTACCTTATTACAACACAAAGTTTATGTATGCTCCACAAGAAACCACCAGATAATTAAAACTCCCAAGTAGCGAATGCTGGTATTTTGGAAAAGCTTCGGATCGGAAGAACGAGTCTTATTTCGGCTTTATTAACATTGTTGGATAGCAACGATTAATTAAAGAACATTAACGTATAAATCATATAATGCGAATTGCAAACCAAGAGCTAAGCTAGGTTAGTTTAGTTTAGCTCGCATGGCTAACACAGTTTTTCATACCTGTGTGCAGACTGCATACTAAGCTATGTGAGCTAACTGCAATATATGAAGTTAAGCTTTGCGATTTTGTCGTGGAGTCTATCTCCTGATGATGCTTCGGTTGCGGGGTGATAGTGAACGTGTGTAGTGCTTGTGTATTGTGGTGGCAGTGGTGGTGTTTTTACGAATCCTGCAACGTATCGGGTATGAAAATACGGATAATCCACTATACATTTAACACTATATATATTTTCTTTCTACTGTATCGCGGATTATAGCAAAATAATTTTATTATTACTTTTGTATTATGGATCTCCGCAAAGTAACGCCCAATTCTATAAATTATTTATACGAAGTTAATTTAGTTGTGTATGATGATGCGCAGGTATAAACTACTAAGCCCCTCCCGCTTACCCCGCACTTCCTTCGTCCGTCGAATTGAACGTCGCAACATTGACCTAGCTTCTGCTTAGTTCTTGGTTAGAGGACATATTTTTAGTTTATCTTAACTTAGTCAAGCTAAGCTGCCTTAGTTTAGCTACGGAGTAGCTCAGCTTTCGGTCTGTAACCCGCATAAGAATTTGTTACCTGTTTCTGTATCTGGTTGAACTGCTGTGGGGTATCTCCGGTGCTCATTCGGTCTTCGGGGTTAATGCTCAACTTGTCACGCAAACCTGGAGTCTGGATATTGAAAAATAGATTTATATTCGTCGAAGCTCCACAGAATGTTATAGTCATTTTATTCATTCAGCTCATTACCATCAGCGCTGTTTGAGCCGGGCCATGTCCGGGTGTTGCAAAGCTTGCCGGAGTTGATGCTTCACTGCGCGATGATCTGCTCACAAACAATTATTTCGATCAATGTTTTTTTAATAACTTGTGTATTGTTCGTAGCGTAAGCACCCAACAATACAACAAACTGTTCATATATGTACACTTGTCACGGCCGCTGTTAATTTTTGTTTTTTGTCTATAAGCTACAAACTATTTTTTTTACTAATTTAATTTACCATAGCATTAGTTAAAATAAATTATAATAGTTCATACAATTTTAACTACTTTGTAAAATAAATCATCAGTCGGTAAGTGGTAATACAGTCTAAAAACCGTTTCGACATACCATTGAACACTAAAAGTTTGGTGTATAGTGTGAACTTGCTCCATGAGATTGAAGGCGTGAATTCTTATTTTCGAATTGTCAAATTGCTTCAGGAAATTGTTATAATGTGATTTACTTTAAAGGCTTTCCAGTGATAATCTGGTTAGATTGATATACTTTTAGAGAACGGACAGGGTTCAATCCACTAAGAATTATTGTCAAAAGTGTAAAACTTGGATGGCTGCCCGCGCACTATGTAAAAGCGATAGAGAGCAACGTTATATATTAAAATATTGATGCACATATCTCAATATGTAACAAATGCAAATTATAACGAATGTTTTTAAAATTCTTTATTAGTTTTAACTTTACAAGATCGCAGAACGTCGAGAGACGAACTTTATTTGTATAAAATTTTAAATAATTATATTGAGTCCCCTTATCTTCTGAGTAATGTTTTTATAAGATGTCCTCGTTCTCAATCACAAAAGCAACTTCTGTTTTATACTCCTAAAAGAAAAACGAAATATGCAAATATAATACCTTTCTTCATCGTGCATGCAACAGTCACAATAGTGTTTTTATTGACATTGATTTGTTCAACATATCTTTAAATAAATTAAAGTGTCATTCGATGAGTTTTTTCCCTGCCAAATTGTAAGTTTTTAAATTTCATATTTCTTTTTCCTTTTTATATAATAATAAATTTAATTTAACTTGTCATCTGTATATGTTCCTTTTTTTTCTTTAAGTTTTTTGTTGTGAAGACTTTATTGGTTTATGGTTTATATTGTTCTTGTATTATATTTATGTATTATGTAACTGTGTGTCTTCCTAATAAATAAATAAATAGTCTCTTAACACACGTTACAATAAAAAGAAAAAAGATTAAGGAAACAATATTATAAGGCGAACATTTGCCAAATCAAGGTAAGAATTGCCAATTCTAGGTAATACAATCACTTGGAATATCGTAGAAATGCCACATAACCTCGATACATATGATATAATGACAATATATTTTTTTTTATGGAGTATCCATAATTTTGTATAGCAATAGCAGTTATCTAAAATAGCAGAAGATGCTATATGATGAGTGAATCATATCATGATCACCAAGTGATTGGTGATTCTGTCCATCCCTAAATACCTCGGCCGCATCGCCCCCGCCCCCGCACCTTAGGGACGCAACACTAAGGGTCCGCGTGATTATTTAATTAGCCCGCGTTACAAAATTAATTAAAATAATTTAATTTTATAAGAAAACCATTGACACAATGTGCACGCGAAACTAATTATACACTGTACAAATCATTATAAATTATGGAAACACGTGTTATACGATCGACTGCAATAGCTTAATAATATACACGTTATAAGAGTATCGTGTTATAAGTGGGGATCAAGTATTACCTGAAGGGCGTGGCAAGAACAGTGTTTGGTGTAGCGACCGCCTGAGATTGCGGCAACGCTCCGGAGAAGTCCGATTCGTGCAGTGGAGTGTTGAGACCGCCCTTTAGCGGAGTGTCCACGTGCGTCAGAGCCATGACGTTCTGAGCTTCCATCAAGATTCTGAGAGATTAATATTAATATTTAATCAATGTGTCAATATTTTGTATATATATTGTTTGTTTTGTATATATATTTGTAATATGTTGTATGTTTTTTATATCTATATTTATAACGTTAAGAATAAATACTGTTGTCACCGCTAGCGCGCCATATTACCTGCTCCACCAATATCCGTAGAACTGGAGAGGCGCCTTCCGACCGCAAAGGGTTAAAAACACACTATACAGGTTAAATATCGAAAACACTTCATTTACAATTAATATCTTCACAAAAAACACTATATTTTACATGAACATTTGTGAGTCCAAGACAGCAGTTTGTGTAATTATTATATTTTTGACATATTTTATAATATCAATTTGACATATATATATTTTACTTAATTTGACATAATTTTCTATAATTAATTTTCTCTAATAAATAATTAAATTGTAACTTTTGCATGCTATTTAGTAGAGAAACATGTTGCTCGTTTATTTATAAGCTTATTTAATACCATGTAATACCGTGTTTCATGCAAAATAAAGATTTGAAAAAAAAAAAAATAATAATAATAATAAATTCTAAAAAGACGCTTAAAAAGATTTTAAAAAAATGTTTTCAAAAAATTTATTAACAGCGACCAAAACAATAATAATTATTTTTTCTTCGATTTGAATGACCTATGACACTAACCGTTTCCATAGGTCAGATGAAGAACTGCGAAACTAAAGAAACTGGTTTATAAAGCTACGTATATATGTCAAAGAAATATCAACTTAATTTTCATATATCTAAGGTATACTATTTATTAATTATAAGTAAGTTTCTTGAAACTGTTTGTTGAAACGACTATGGAGAGTGATCGCTCTGTCTCGCTTATTATAACCGTATTTGTGGAAGGTGTGAGTGAGATAGGAAAAATTTGCTCACGCATTTATCTTTGCGTGCTTGTCTTTGGATATATGATGACGAGACGACGGTAACTAGTTTCTTAGAAACGGTTTCTCCTGTAGATAAAAAACTGTTTGTTCGTTACGCAGTAAGAAAGTTTTTTTTATAACGGTTTCGGCAAAAAACGCCCAGCAGGCCTTCCATGAACTCTTGTTGCGACTCAATTGAAGAACTACACGACAACCACGAACCGCTTTCTTTTCGTACCGTGAAGTGTGAATTGCATTGGAGTCGTAATGTTTGAAAAGGATAACGTTATATGAACTATAGATAACTCAGTTACTCACAAGTTCTTTGGATGAATTCCGAACGCTCATTCGGCAATGACTTAAAGTGTGTGTCTTTAAGACTTCGTGGTATGAAAAAGGAAAACAATTTCGTTTAAGTCTTCAATTGAGTCACAATAAGAGTTCATGGTAGGTGTTCCGCGGATCGAGCGTAACCACGCTCTGCTACCAAAATTTGTTCCGCGCAAACGTGCGGACGGATGAAACAACCTCCGGGACCTGGGCCCGTCGTCTCGGCGTCTCAACCTACCTTATGCGGCCGTCAGGTGTATGTGGTCCGGCCTCATAAGTCACTGCGTGTATATGTGTACGTGTGTGTGTGTGTGCTTGTATGCACTTGGCCGATTCCCGAAACCGTTGGCTCGCCTCAGCACTCTTCCACGGACACGTAATGTCTGTTTCTCCCTGAGTATACACTTCACTATATCGGCTAAATAACACCCGGTGTGCACACAACCTTCGTAAGGTCACACGTTATTGAATCGTCCCTATATCGGGGAATAGTAACCCAACGCGCACTAAAACCGTGGACGGTCGCGTCTTCTCAAACGCTTCACTGGTTAAACGCGTCACGAAATCTGAAAATAACACCCGAAACGCAAAATTACACACATGCGTACGAAGGAATGCCGCGTCCTAGCCGCGTACAAGCCGCGCGCGGCCTCTCACTATCGTGTCTGAAGGGTGACTGGCGGGGGGCCGCTCTGGTCGTGAACGAATGCATAAAACGGCCTAGCTTGCGTTCGTGTCGCGTCGCGCGCGTCATTCTATTCAAAACAATAGGCCTGAAACTCTAATATATAGACGTACTCCGAATTTACCTGTCTTGCTGCTCGGCCGGTGTACGCAGCGCCGTGGCGGGTGCGGGCGTCAGCGCGTAGTGCGCGAGCAACGCATCCGTGGCCGCGCCCGCTTCGCCCGCACTCTCACGTGCCGCCTCTGAAGCGCGGCCTAACTTTACAACTTGTTGGAGCTCCTAGAATATAATTTTTAAAAACCGTGAATATTTTCAAAATTTCATTCAAATTCAAAATATTTTTTATTCAAAACTTGTAAACAGGTGCTTTTGAATCGTCAAACTCTACTGCTAGTTCGGAAAGCTGTTCCTACCGAGAAGAGCCAGCAAGAAACTGCGGTTGCTCTTTTCAAAGAATAATTCTTATAATTAGATACATTTAGTCATTACTTGTACATCTTGTACACGGTCGAACGTAGCTATATCCACGCATTCTTATCGTCTAAGTAATCCTCAATAGTATAGTTGGCTTTCTGTATTAGCCTTTTTTTAAAGTATTTTTAAAATACTGTAATGGCAAAGTTAAAATCGTTTGCGGAATTTTATTATAGGATTTTATACACAAAACCACCAACGACTTATGTACTTTTGCGCAAAGCAGGAGCCGCAAGCTTATGTCGGTTTCTTATTTGTCTATTATATAAACTTATCGTTTAATAATTCTTTAAATTTTTATATACAAACATAAGATTGCTTAAAATTTACTGTGAAGCAAATGTAAGAATATCAGATTCCTTAATCTTCTCACGCTATATAGCAATATTTCTTACGCGGATAGTTATAAGAAACTTCTGAATTAAAGTCTTCATCCACGATCCCTGTACGTAACACTTACTTTACTGTACTTACCTGATCGGAAACTTGTGGTTCAGGTAGCACGAGCTTGCTGCGTTTCCTTGCCGGCTCGTCGCCTTGCAACATTGCCTGGGGTACATCGTTCTCCTTACGTTGCTTTAACTTCTGTTTGTCCTTACGACGCTCTCTCTGGAAATAAGAAATAGTATATTCATTTCAGTATGCTGGGAGATGCTGGATCTAAGCAGAATCCTTCTCTGCGGTGGAAATCTATGGAATAAACAAACGAATTGTATAATAATAAGATTTTTTTCAGAAATCAATGAATAGAAATCTTTCCCAATAAAGTTTTCCTTTAGTCAAATTGCCATCAATATTAAAAAACTCTTCCACCAAATAGGTACATTAAATAAAAACCTATGAAAGATATTTATCAAAAAAATTTGTTTATACCTCCTCCTTTTCGGAATGTAATTCCCCATCAAGATGTTGCTGACGTAGTCTTGAGAAGTCTGGAGCCATGGGGTCCACAACTTCAGTGGAAGTGTCATAAAATCCTGATGCTGGTTTCTTCTCAAATGGTATTTCTGAGTTGTAATCAACACCACGCTTCTTTTTACGCCTGAACAGAAGTAAGTATGATTTCTTGTCTAAATAATATATAATCTATCTATACTTATTATAAAATGAAGTCCTCAAAGCTGTCTGTCTGTATGTAATCGATTTTCTTAAAATATACTGAACGGATTTTAGTACGGTTTTTACTAAGAGGTAGTGCAATTCCTCCGAAAGGTTTAGGTTAATAGCACATAATCGTTTCATGTAAATTCAGTTGAAGAGGTCGTTTTATAACAATTTTTAGTGGGGGTAGTAGCAAACGATTCGATTGTAGTTTAGAGGGGGTAATAGGTATAAAAAGTGGTATAGGGTATGAGAGAGCCAATCTCATGACTCGAGTGACTATAACATGCTAAACACTGAATTTCATGCGGACGAAGCCGCACGTATTTCTAGTATAATTTCTCATATAGCAAGAAAGACTAAGATAAGTCACTGGACCTATTCTTAGATATAAGTTAATTTATAAGTTTAGGTTATCTTTAAGTTGCTTATTAGCCTTTTGGCTAGATCAATAAAGTATTTCCTTTTTGGTTGTTCTTTATAATAGGGAAAAAAAACAATATAGTCAGCAAATTAATTTGTACACTAGCATCTTACAATCCCCCAATAATTATAAAAGCTGGTTTAAGGGCTTTTCATAGTTTGGAAAAAAGGATTGAGATTTAAATACCAGTCTTCTACAATGCAGCAACTCCAAACCTGCCTTTGCCAAGAACTTGGATATTAAGAGGCCGCTAGTACAGGTTACATCACAATATTTTCTCATCAAGATCATTCATCTTAAATATCAATTAAATACATAAGATTTTTATAGAAATTAAACCTCCCTTGTATTTTAACCAGAGAGCATGTATTTGCGTTACAATACTGTTATGCTATACTCTTATCAAATCAATTAAAAATAATCTTTATCCAAATAAGCACTTTCGAGCATATTTGAATCGTCAAAGATCAATATGATCAATGATAACTGTTTCTGACTGTTTTGCTCTTACTGAGAAGAACCAGCATGAAACTTGGCATCTTTAAAACATTTTCAATTTACAAGCATGTTTTTTTACATTAATATTGTTTAGAATAAAATGTGTTCATTGTTTTATTTTATTAATATGTACAAATACAGGTGATTGCAACTAAACCTTTGTGCAAGGTAACTCGATCTAGTCGCGATGTGACCCGTATTTGTAAATATTAATAAGTACGAATCGCAAGAGTTTAAAATGTTTTATTTTACCTTATCGGTACAGAAATGCCAGCCGCACTCAGTTCTCGTCGTTTCTGCAGAGCAGCAAGACGACGCGCTTCCTCCAACTGCTTTTCCCGTGCCTTCCTTTTTGCTTTCTTGCCTTGGGTATTTGCTAAACGAGCACGAGCTTCTGAGAGCATTTCCAATTCTACAAAAAGACATTTGTGTTTGTACTCTCTTTGAAAATTTAAACAATTAATAATAATTTGAAATTATTTTTTTTGCAACAATTTAGTTTATCTAAAAAAGTTTAGATTACATATAAATCATTAACTGGAAAAATCCAAAGAACTAGTAATACAATTATTGTTTTTAAAATACGTGTAATTTATGAACTAGTGAAATAACACTGAATAAAAAAAAATAGAATAGAAGAATTTTCTATACTTTGTTTATATACATATGTAGTATATCTACCAGTTGTATGTCATCCATAACACAAGTATTAAGTTATTTACTTTGGGGATGGACAACCGTGTGTGTAAATGTCCCATAAATTTATTATTATTATTATTATTATTAGTTATCCTTTGATTTTGCAACTCTTATGATAAGGTGTTGTACCTTAAGTCACACGAAACATTAGATTTAAATCATTATGAATCATTATGAATGATATGAATGAAAATATGAATGTGACATTTTTATCATAAGATATGTGTAAATTACAATAAAGTTACTATTAATTGTAAAAAATATGCAATTTAATGGAAAAAATTATTAAAGGCAATACAGGCAAAACCAAATTAAGTAGATTACAATGTAAAGAAAAATAATGTCCATTTTCATTTAAAAAAAACCCTACCATCTTCATCCATATCTTTAGGATCAGGTCTAGCAGGCTTGGTCTCAGGATTTGGGTCAATTTCTCCAGGCTTTAGTTTACGGGGATCATCTCCCATATCCTCCCCTTCTTCTTTCTTTTGTGCTTGATCTCTATTATTAAAAATTACATCTTTTTATTAAGAGAACTGTAAAATGTTTAACACTGAATACTATTTGTAAGTTATTTCATATAAATCAGTGCAGATAAAGTGTCACGGGTTGGCTCAATTTCTCCAGGATTTAACTTATAGACATGTAATATCATGACTTGTATGTCCTATCTATTGTTACATGAATAAGACAAAATAATTTACATTTGCTCTATATGAAAAAGTAAACTTAAGCAGAAAATATTATTTATGAATTATTTCAAGTAAATTTTTTTTAATCTTTCTCGAAACATAGTACTCATGTATATCACAATCAAATTCATCTTTAGGTATACTGTATTCATCTTACAAATATAAAAATGTTGATCAATTAAAAACAAAAAGGGTAAGACTAAAACAGTAATAACAATAATAGTCAAGTAAACAACACATGTTCTATTATAAATCCAATATGTTTTTTTGTTGTATATTTAAAATGTTTTAATTGAAAATGTGTTAATACACAGATACTTTTGCAATACTGATAATATAGTTTTAATAAACATTAATATACAGCACAGCAAATACCTAGTTTGGTAAACATCTCATACAGCTTAAATATTTTAAACTTTCATGACTTCCTTGTCGGTTACAAAATATAGATATATTAACACAGTAAAGATTCTAAATTCGTATTGGTATGAAGACTTTTATTTTATATTATTAGGGATTCCAGAATATATTACTTACAGTAGGTATTCATATCGTTCTAAACACTGTGCTGCAGTGCGGCCGATTATTGGCGCGATAGTTCTCCACTGGGTCGGCATCAACTTGGCAAGGTGAAGCAATTTTTCGTCTTCCTCTCGCGACCATTCTGTCTTCTTGATGCTTGGGTCGAGCCATTCGTACCATCGCGCTTTGCATTGTTTGGCAGACTTACGATGCAGCAATGAAGCAATACGAGACCATTGATTTTTCCCATATTTCATAACCGCCGCTTTAAGAATTTCATCCTAAAATAGTGTGTTAACAGTGATCTATTAGTATATTTATGGGAGTTTAAATCTAAATGAAAATATCAACAATCTAAACAAACCTCTGTGTTGCGCCAAACGCCACCTTTTATCATTATTCGCGGCATTATGAAAGCCTTTTTATAAATAATATTCAATAAGTTCTATAACATAAAATATATAGCGATTAACCAATATTTTTTTTGAATGGTAATAATTAATTATAAAGAATCCAGGAACTTCAAATTGGATATCAGCGCAAAGCGATGCACTTTTTAGTTTTTAACAAATTCGTGACAATCACAGACTAATAGTACCAAATAGTACCTAATTCATTAAGTACACTGTAATCTTTGTACCTAATATTTTAGTTAGTATCTATGGTACCTCATGGTATCTAATATATATTTTTTAGTTTATTAATGACTTGGAAACATATCTATTAAGGCTTATCAAGCATGAATTATTATATTATCACTGACAAATACCTAGTCAGATAAAAATCCAAATAAATTGTATGATAGTCGTAGCTTTCATATCTATGATTCAGGAAAAAGGCGGGAACCATTGAATAAAAAAGGCGCGTTGTTAAATTATAATTTATATTTTATACATTTAATCACTCAAATTGTTTGTGGTTAGTGCATATTCCCAACTAAAAGCTATAAGAAAGTTGGAAAAGTATTTTGACTCTTCCCCAAAATGGGGAAGGGTGCTAAAAGGCGCAAGCCGGATTCGCCAGCGTCAGAAGCTGAGCCGCCCGATTCATCGGATTCTGAATCTTCGGAAAAACAGAACAGCAGAAGAGATGAAGCCGATAAATATAAGATATTCAAGATGCCGGGATATTCTCGAAAATATCCTGAAAATTCAAACAAAAATGAGTTCATAGTATTCCTTGCACACACTGACGATAAAATACCATTCTCTGACAAAGACAGACTAGCTCTTTCCAAAGCTTTGCGGGACCATTGTGTATCAGGTATCATGCATTTAAGGCCCATCAACCGTTTTAAAGTAGGTATAACATTCGATGTTTCAAATAATGCAAATGTATTTCTTACAAATGTAAAACTTTTAAATGAGCTTTCTTTGAAAGCTTCTATTCCAGCGGGTGACACCGAGGTGACTGGAGTACTTACTTCAGTTCCCGTAGAGCTGTCAAATAAAACCTTATTTTCGTTAATTGGTAGTAGTAGAAATGTGATTCAAGTCAGGCGTTTCATGCGCAGAGTAAGAGGTGATGGTGGCGAAATCTCTTTGCAACCAACACAAACTATAGCAGTTACTTTTGCTTCTACACAGCTCCCAGAGCATGTATATTTGGATTCATGGCGACATGAAGTAAAAGTCTATATACCACCAGTCAAACTGTTTAAAGTGTTTACGGTATGGTCATATTGCAAAATTTTGTCGCAACACTGATGTATGCTCAATCTGTACAGAAAATCACAACTTTAAAGTTTGTAATAGTGACAAAACTGTTCCAAAATGTGCTAATTGTCAAGGGAATCACATTGCCATATCATCTACATGCCCAATTAAAAAACAAAAAATCGAAGAAAACAAAATAAAGTCACGCTCTGTTAAATATTCAGATCTTTTTGACAATGCAGCTTTTCCTCATATCAATTCTAATGGTATTGAGATTCAATTAAGTAAACTATGTAAATCTGATATTTTTATGAATTTATTGGTAGAAGCTTTGACAAAAATAGTTAGTAATAAAAACAATATTCCCATAAATTCAGGATCCATCCGTGAAATCATTCAGCAAACCATAAATAAGAAACAAAGTTCTAGTAATCATTAATTTATGGATAATTTAAATATTTTTCAATGGAACGCACAGAGTATTTTAAGTAATAAGTTGAATTTAACTCATTTTTTATATGATTTCAATATACATATAGGTATCATATCAGAAACTTGGTTGAAGCCTAATATTCGTTTTAGTATTAGTGGATATCAAGTAGAACGAAATGATTGTGGAAGCAAACACAATGGTGTTGCTATTTTAATACATAATTCTATTTCTTATTATAAAGTAGACTCATATTTTGATGATTCATTGCAAAACATTTGTATTCGAATACAAGTTAACAACAAAGAAATAAGTATAGTTAGTTTATATATGCCAGCAAACTCTATTCCTGCTTTCAATAAGTTGAAATTAGATAGACTAATCAAATCTATACCTAGTCCAATGATTTTTGCTGGTGATTTTAATGCTCATCACATTTCTTGGGGCTGTGTTGACACTCAGCAACGGGGAAGAGATGTCCTGGATATAATAGATGATAATAATTTAGTGCTCCTTAATGATGGCCAACCAACTACTGTGGGCACCTTGTCTTGGCGTCCTAACGCGCTTGATTTATCACTAGCTTCCCTTTCTTTAGCGTCTTCCTGTGAATGGTATGTACATAATGACCCCCTTGGTAGTTATCATCTCCCAATAATAATTAAATATGTATTTAATAGTGCTGTATGTAATTATGAGGAAACAGCCTGTCCACATAGTAATTTACATTTACCCATCTATCCTAAATATAGACAAGTAGATTGGAAAAGATATGAAACTAATATGCAATATTTATTGTTAGATTTTAAGCAAGAGCTGTATTCACCTTTAGATGCCTATAAAATTTTTATTGATATTTTAAAGCTAGCTATAATTAGATCTATACCAAATAATTTGGTTTCAAATACTGTTAACAGTCATTCTTTTTGTGCTAAGAAAGCTAAGCATAAACCTAATCTGCCATGGTGGAATAATAAATGTACAGAGGCTGTTTCGAATTCAAAACAAGCTTATTTAACTTTTAAATACAATCCTTCAGAGGAAAATTACTTAGAGTTCAAAAGGCTTCAAGCTTTAAAGAAATATACTTTAAAAATTGAAAAGAAAAATAGTTGGCATTCTTTGTGTAGTTCCTTTGACCGCTGTACACCTTTGTCTGTCATTTGGAAATTCATACGTAAGTTTAACAAGTCATTTATCCCATTTAATGAAAAAGATGATAATTGGATTTTGGAATTTTTACAGTTATATACTCCAGATTTTGTTTGCAATAATACTGAAACAAATCATAACATGCTAAATTCAAGCAATGACTTTATTGTAAAATTATTTTCAATTCAGGAACTTAGATCCGCTATTTCATCACGGAAAGATACAGCTTTTGGACTAGATGGTATTCCCTATATTGCCTTTAAAAAAATGGATGAAAAATCATTAAATTCTTTTTTAAGTGTTTTGAATTCGCTCTGGATTAATAGTGAAATTCCTTCTTCTTGGAAAGAAGATACTCTAGTTCCAATATTGAAACCTGAAAAACCTAAGCTAGACCCTAATTCTTATAGGCCTATAGCTCTTTCATCCTGTACTGCTAAAATATTTGAACAGCTTCTGAAACAGCGTCTGGAATTCTTTATTGAACAAAACTGTTTATTGCCCTCAAATCAGTTTGGTTTTCGAAGAGGTCGGTCTTCTCGCGAAAGTATTTATCAACTACATTTAGATATACACAATTCTATAGTGAGTAAAGAGAACCTTTTATGTGTTTTCTTTGATATCTCTGGTGCTTATAACAGTGTAAATATTGATATTCTCTGTATTGAACTTTCATCAATAGGTTTTCCTGGAAAATTAATTAACTGGATTCGTGCATACATGACTGAACGAAATGTATATGTTAAGTATAATAATCATCTATATGGTCCCAGATTAGCTTCTACCGGAGTTTGCCAGGGTGGTATTTTGTCCCCTTTATTGTTTATTTTGTACATACGACAACTCAATATTATCTTAGGAACATCAGTTAAAAATTTGCAATTTGCTGATGATTTGGCTGTTTACACATCAGGAAATAACATATCCACTGTTACTAAAACGATTAATTTTGCACTGTCAAAATTGAATAAATATTTTAATTACCTTAACTTAGAAGTTAATCCTTTTAAATCAAAGGTTGTTCTGTTTGGTAAAAGATGCAGTTCTCAACCTAATGTTTACTATAATGGAACCTCTATACCAATTAGTAGAGAAGTTAAGTTTTTGGGGGTAATTTTCTCTCAAAATCTGTCTTGGAAGAGATATGTTGATATTATTACAGTTCGAGCTACTAAAGCATCTAATATTCTAAAATCCTTGACAGGTACATATTGGGGTGCTGACCCTAAGATTTTACTTATGCTGTATAAATCCCTTGTACGTAGCCATTTTGAATATGGTTCTTTTTGTTTTGCAGTGGATGAAAAAATTATTAATCAATTAGAATTAATACAAAATAAATGTATGAGAATTATAACAGGCGCATTCAAATCTACACCTGTCGGTACCATGCAGATTGAATGTAAACTCCCACCAATCTTAATTAGGATGGACTACTTAAAAGAAAAATTTATTCTCAAACTTCTTTACCTCCCCAATAATATGCTTCTTAAAAGCTTAAGCCAGACTGCTTCAAAAATGTCACAAAAGCCCTTTTTCTTATTACAAGAATTTTCTAGTGTAGTTCACTTTTTGGAAAACCTTAATATTTATCGTTCAAATGCAGTTTTGCCTTGTTATCAAGGTAGTTTTACTAGTAAATTCCCTTCTATGAATATTGTTATAGATCACACCTTATGTACTAAAGAGCATGTTTATGTTAAATTTTCACACTGGAATGATCACAAGTTTATTTATACTGATGGATCTAAGAACATAGACTCTTGTTCCTTTGCTATATTTGATTCATCTCAAAATTATGGGTTTGGATACAGACTAGAAGAACATGCAAGTATTTTTACAGCTGAAGCAGCTGCTATTCTGTTTGCTCTTAAGTACATAAAAAATTTATATCCTTTATCTAATAGATGGGTTATAGTTAGTGATAGCATGAGTGTTCTTAAAAATTTACAAAACAATAAGTTACATGCTAACACTAATTATCTTATTTATAGTATAAAGGAAATATGGATTGAGCTTGCACAGTTAGATATTCAAATTACTTTTATTTGGATACCATCTCATGTTGGAGTTGTTGGAAATGAAAAAGTAGATTATTTAGCCAAAGCAATTGTTAATTCTACAAATGTTACAACAGTTCCTGGACTTAGTGATAACAGTGTCACTTTGCCGTTTACAGATATTGTTTATAATTTAAAACAGCGTATGTGTAAAAAATGGGCTAACCATTGGTATAATTTTTCTGAAGTTTTAAATAAGGGTCGTTGGTATGCTTCTCTGAATATCAAAGTCAATAGTACTCCTTGGTTTTATAAAACTCAAAACTATTGTAATAGAAAATTTTACGTAATCATGAGTAGATTGCGTTTTGGTCATTGTCGTCTAAACTTTCATCTTCACCGCATTAAATTATCGAACTCGTCCCTTTGTGCCTATTGCGCAACTTTCGGCATTCAGCGCCTTGTGCTGATGGATGAGCTTATTCAATCTTATGGTACTAGTGACATGGTCCCGCGTCGTATAATGGATTTATTAATGAATCCATCTGTTTACCATCACCTTTATACGTTTATTTTATGCACTGTAAAAGACTTGTAAATATAGGGTATACTTTTATTATTATTATTATGATCTATGGTTGTAAAATACATCTTCAGAAACTGAAGATATTTCCGTTCAGAGCTTTGACTATTATTAACAATGACAATTTACAAGGACATAGGACATGCAAGTTAACAATAACATGATAATTTATTACGTGAATTACACTGATGAAGAATATTAAGAATAATTTGGAGACGAATACGATATGAAAGAAAGAAAAATATAAAATTACGAAAGACAAAATTATTGGATATGACTACAAAGACGTATATAAGTGAATATGATGAAGTTAACACTAGAAGAGTATACTAAAGAAGAAAAGAACTCGTTTTATTATTACGAAAGACATAATTATTGGATATGACTACAAAGATGTATATACGTGAATAAGAAGAGATTAAAATAGAAGAAGAATGTACTAGAGGTGGGCGTTGAACGGACGAACCGTTTATGAAAACTGTTTTTTATCCATCGACTACTAAACTAGTTTACGTTCCTCTGAGAAACACGTTTATGCAAGAACGACATTTGTTTCATGATTCGTCGTCCGTCAACGAGCCGACGATGAACGAAGTCGCTTTATCGGGCGCCCTCGTGCGCTTGCTGATATTGCTATCCCTTTTAATGTTTTGTTCAACAGATGATGGTTGTCAAATAAAAAAGGACATTATTGCAATCAGCATAGGAATCTGCAATTTATTAATGAGTATAAGAGTAAAAATAGACATTATTACAATAGGCATACGAACCTGTAACTTTAATGAATATTAGATGTTTTAGTTACATATCTTACATCTTATCTTATATATCACTAGCAAAGCCCCGCGGTTTCACCCGCGTCCATACAGATCTCGTGGTAGTGGAAAGTCTACGAAGTCGGACTATAGATTTATTTTGTAGATTAATTTATTATAAAAAAATGGTTATCATTAGTATTCTTGGAATAAGAGCTAACTCACCAAATGCAGGCACTGCTATAACGGTCGCTACAATAAATTAGTTATGGCGTTATTTGCTTTCGATATACATTCTTAAAATCGTAATATCTTTTGATTGGGATGGCGGATTTTAATAATTTAAATAGTATTTTACTGGTATTGAAACAGTTATTAATAAAATATCATTTAATGGGATAAGGATTAATACAGAGATATGAATAAAATGGTTTGATTATTGTCGGCACTTTTACCAACTTTTACAATGTAAAAAAGTAGTTATATTGGCATAACTATACTAGTTAGACATATGGTATTGCGGACTTTTTTATGGATATTGATACGTTCTATAATACTGTAGAACATTTTTTTGTTCTATCATCAATAGTTTCCGCAGCGCACGCGATGAAAGATGTTTACGACTAAATTTTTCCCAACTTATTACAATTTTATTAGGGATCCCTATTATTTTTGAAAATGACATATAGCCTATGTTGCTCAGTGAAGAAGCAGCTTTCCAATGGTGAAAGAATTTTTGAAATCGGTCCAGTAGTTTTTGCGTGAAAACGTAACAAACATACATACAAACATACAAACAAACAAACAAACAAACAAACCAACATACAAATCTTTCCTCTTTATAATATTATATATATAATATCATATATCTTACATAGTTACATCTTAGTTCTGATTAAATTGCAATTTGCAATACGTGTTGCAAATATGGCGATTTATCCACAACTACTAATACTTTCACCTTTCTCCGTTTTTGAATTTTTATATTGCATGTGATATATAGTTAGTTATTTTTGTGTAAAATAATAAGTCTAAATACATTACTCGTTAGTGTAAGTTATTAAGAAATAGTTGTGTACATTTATATTCTCGTGTTAAATATAAATATTTTTTCCTTAGCGTAAATTATTAAACAATAATTGTGTACATTTCTATTTTTGTGTTAAGTATAAATATTTAGTTCCTTAGTATAAATTATTAAATAATAATTGCGTACATATCTACGCACATTGTTACATTGAAAGTCAAAAAAATACTAAGTAGATCGTTAATTAGTAAACACGTTCACGACAAAATCAATGCAAACGTTCATACTTCAAAGCAGTTCGTTTAATAATAAGTTCATAAACACGTTGACGCTATCGACTACTTCAAATCCCGTTTCGTTGACGAACGAACGACATACGCGAACGCTTTTGTAAAGTAGTTTATTGTAAAGTAGTCGAAAAAAGGACTGCTTTGTCAACTAGTTTATTACGTTCGACAAACGGTCTCGTTTCGTTTACGGATATGACGTCGACGACCCACCTCTAGAATGTACTGAAGAAGAAAAAAAAAAAAAAAACCATTATTATGAACGATTGACAAGGCGGTATGGTCAACGACCTTAGCCTGCTCGTTTCAACACGGGCGAATGGAAGGAAAAAAAAAAATATCTATGATTCATATTTCATAGGGTAGAATTGACTGCAGTGTGACCATGCACTGCAGTCAATTGTTAAATCAAGTCAAAGATTACACTTTACAGTATATGTATCAAGCATAGATACGTACAGACTAGTCACACTATAAATATATTTATTTTATTTTTATTTTAACATATTATATAAATAATATGTTACATAGGGTCTCTAATGAGCTATAACAATTAATATTGTCAGAAATTATTAATTTTAGGTGCGTTAGCAACTTTTTTAGTTAGGTGCGTTAGAAATGTACCTACCTAATTGGTTGATTACATATAATAGCAATTTGCTAATTTTGAAAAATTTCAATGCTGATACTATTAATACTAGCAGTATTAATAGTATCAGCAATTAATAATAATAAATAATTAATAGTACAGAAATTTTTCAATCACACTAATAGTCACTCTAATTTTTATTATCATCGACAGAATATGTTTATGCGTGTAAAAATCTATTTATGACTAATTATTGTCATACTTTGGCATAAGAGGGAAATTATACTTTTTATTAAAATATATCTTATTTTTCTTTAGGATTGAATATTTTGCAAGTTGTAACACTACTAGAGCTGTCATATCTAAATAAACGAAGGGACCGCTTTACGCGTTTCTCGATAAGAAAGACACTCCCATTTCTTATTTAATATAATTTGAACTTGTGAATAACTTTGCTACATAAACAGACATGAGTTATGGGACCTGCAGTCAAGATATGAAACGTTGAACTCGGTTAAATTTTTTGAAGCAATAGTTGTATGATATAGTCATAGGAGGTAAATATCATAAACATCTTATTAGCTTTTGCATTCTAACTTACTGCTTGGCACATCTGGTAACTTTATACCTATTTAATATAATCGTAATAGAAATCGTTGTTACAACTTCGCTATTGATTGATTGATTATAGAGAGGAAATGGTCGATTTTGTAATGGGTTGTGGCTGTTGGTCAACAAAATTAACCAATAAAATTTACGTAGCAATAGATAATTTCCGTTAATCGTTCAGCTTAGTAACAAATGGTTTTTGCATTGTTACAGAATGTCTACTATGCCTAGATCAGTTCATATCAGTCAGCAAAAGCTGGCTGAAAAACTTATCATCCTCAACGACAGGGGTATTGGTATGTTGACTAGAATTTATAACATAAAAAAAGCGTGTGGGGATGCCAAGTCAAAACCAGCTTTTTTGTCAGACAAGACATTAGAGTCTTCTATTAAACATATTGTCAGAAGGTTCCCTAATATTGATGTAAAAGGACTACAAGCAATAACAAATATTAGAAATGAGATTATAAAATCGCTCTCATTATATTATTACACATTTGTTGATCTTTTGGATTTTAAAGATAATGTGTGTGAACTTCTTAATATAATGGACTCTTGTCAAGTCACTTTGGATTTGACTTTGAACTTTGAACTGACAAAAAATTACCTTGATTTAGTCACTACATATGTGTCATTAATGATCTTGTTATCACGAGTTGAAGATAGAAAAGCTGTGCTTGGTTTGTTCAATGCTGCTCATGAAATGGTACATAATCAAATTGATGCAAGTTTTCCTCGTTTGGGTCAGTTAATAGTGGATTATGATACTCCCTTCAAAAAGTTATCAGAAGAATTTGCCCCTCATCAAAAATTGTTATTCAGTGCTTTAAAATCATTGTGGCATGTCTATCCAGCTAGAAATCTTACAGCTGAACACTGGAGATCAGAACAAAAGTTAAGTCTTGTTAGCAACCCTGCTCTGCTCTTAAAACCGTCAGAAACAAATACAATGTCATGTGAATATCTTTCATTAGAATCACTTGAGAGATGGGTAATATTTGGGTTTGTTCTATGTCATCAAATGTTACAGCAAGATCACGCTAATAAGATGTGGGTGAGTGCATTAGAATCAGGTTGGGTAGTTGCATTATTCCGTGATGAAGTTATCTACATACACACATATATTCAGAGTTTCTTTGATGGTATTAAGGGATATGGGAAACGAATTTCTGAAGTAAAGGATTGCTATCACCATTCTGTTCAAAAAGCAGGATATAAACATAGAGAAAGAAGAAAGTTTTTGAGAACAGCTCTCAAGGAGTTGGGATTAATTTTGACGGATCAACCTGGCCTACTGGGGCCCAAAGCACTTCTAATATTTATAGGCCTCTGCTATGCAAGAGATGAAGTATTTTGGCTATTGCGTCATAATGACAACCCACCACAAAAAGTTAAAGGTAAATCCACTGAAGATTTGGTTGATCGTCAGCTGCCTGAACTTTTGTTTCACATGGAGGAGCTCAGAGCTCTGGTTAGGAAGTACAGTCAGGTTATGCAAAGATATTATGTGCAATATTTATCAGGATTTGATGCAGTAGCACTCAATCTCATGATACAGAATTTACAAGTGTGTCCTGAAGATGAGAGTGTTATACTCTCTTCTCTCTGTAATACAGCTGCTAATTTGAGTGTGAAGCAAGTTGAAAGTAATGAACTCTTTGATTTTAGAGCATTCCGTTTGGATTGGTTTAGATTACAAACATATACATCAGTCAATAAAACTCAGCTTAACTTAGTTGATCAAAGAGAATTGGCCCAGTTTATTGATAAAATGGTATTTCATACTAAAATGGTTGATAATCTTGATGAAATTATGGTTGAGACATCTGATTTGTCACTGTTTTGTTTTTATAACAAGATATTTGAGAGCCAGTTTCATATGTGCTTAGAATTTCCAGCTCAAAATCGTTATATCATTGCCTTTCCACTAATTTGCAGTCACTTCCAAAACTGTACCCATGAACTTTGCCCAGAAGAAAGACACCACATCAGGGAAAGAAGCCTTTCTGTTGTTAATATTTTCTTGGAGGAAATGGCAAAAGAAGCAAAGAATATAATCACAACTATATGTGATGAACAATGTACAATGAGTGATAAACTACTACCAAAGCATTGTGCACAGACCATTGCCCATTTGGCAAATAGAAAGAAAAAGGACAAAAACAAGAAGAATCCAATAGAAATAGTGAAACCCGGAGATGAAAGTTATAGGATAACAAGGGAAGAATTGACTACAATGGACAAACTTCATATGGCCTTAACAGAATTATGTTATGCCATAAATTATTGTTCTACTGTAAATGTTTGGGAGTACACATTTGCCCCTCGGGAATATTTGCATCAACATTTGGAAACTAGATTTTCCAAAGCATTAGTTGGGATGGTAATGTTCAATCAAGATACTAGTGAAATTGCAAAACCATCAGAGTTGTTGGTTAGTGTTAGAGCTTATATGAATGTTTTACAAACTGTAGAGAACTATGTTCACATTGACATCACACGAGTTTTTAACAATTGTCTTTTGCAACAAACTCAAAATACAGACAGTCATGGTGAAAAAACCATAGCATCATTGTATACACAATGGTATTCTGAAATCTTACTGAGAAGAGTAAGTGCGGGCAATATTTGTTTTTCAATGAATCAAAAGGCTTTTGTTAGTCTTTCAGCTGAGGGTGCTATACCTTTTAATGCAGAGGAGTATTCTGATATCAACGAACTAAGGGCGCTAGCAGAATTAATAGGGCCATATGGTATGAAATTGTTAAGTGAGACATTGATGTGGCACATTGCTAGTCAAGTTCAAGAGCTTAAGAAATTAGTAGTGCAAAACAAGGAAGTGTTACAGATGCTACGCACAAACTTTGACAAGCCTGAAATAATGCGAGAACAATTTAAAAGATTACAGCATGTTGACAATGTATTACAGAGAATGACTATTATTGGTGTTATTCTAAGTTTTCGTCAAATAGCGCAAGAGTCACTTCTCGATGTCTTGGAACGACGTATACCATTCTTAATCAGTTCCATTAAGGACTTTCAGCAACAGCTTCCTAGTGGTGATCCAACACGAGTCATATCTGAGATGTGTTCTGCAGCTGGTCTATCTTGTAAGGTAGACCCTACACTTGCTTCAACTCTACGTCAACATAAAGCTGAACTTGAGGAAGAGGAGCATCTTATTGTCTGCTTACTTATGGTGTTCGTAGCAGTTTCTCTCCCAAGACTTTCGCGTAGTGAGGGTTCATTTTACAGACCTTCTTTAGAGGGCCATGCCAATAACATACATTGTATGGCACCTGCGATCAATCATATATTCGGTGCTTTGTTCACAATTTGTGGCCAAAATGACATTGAAGACAGGATGAAAGAATTTTTAGCATTAGCTTCTTCATCCCTTTTGCGGCTTGGACAAGAGACCGAGAAGGAAGCTATCAAAAATCGTGAATCAGTATACTTACTACTCGATTTAATAGTCCAGGAGTCCCCATTCCTAACAATGGATTTGTTAGAATCATGTTTCCCTTATGTTTTAATAAGAAATGCTTATCATGAAGTATATAAGCAAGAACAAATGCTATTGCATTCTTAATTCCATTTATTTAAAAGACATTGAATAATTATAGGAATTATCTGATACTGTCTCGATGACAAATTCCATTGTATTATGTGTTAATATTAATTTTATTTAGCAAGATTGTTAGCATCAGATTAAGTTACAACTGAGAAAATAATAGTGGTCTCAGCATAAATTTTTTATAGGGCTTTAATAAGACTGGAAAAATATTCCTTTTCTTAAGTTTTTTTTTAAATGACCATTACTTTGGCTATTATACCTTTAACAATTAAGATGAAGTTAAAATTCTATGTAGTTCTTAGAACTTAGTAATTTTTATACCTGTGCTAAAATCATAGAATAGGTTATACATTTAAGTATACATAATTAAATATTAATTTTATAATATGTAAACAAAAAAGACTCTTTTCAAAACAAAGAAGAATCTTTTCGTAGTAAATTATCGATAACGAGACACAATAACAAGCTGAATCAATTCCAAAATTAATATGACAAATTTCAACGGTTAAGTAAAGTAAAACTATTTATCCGCGAGAATATAACGCAAATAATAAATGCAATTTTTTATATCGCGGTTTTTAAATTAGTTAGTATTCTCAAATAAATAGAAATTAATCACATTAAAAAAACTAGAATTTAGCCTCTTTCTATGTCAATATTTACATAACGTAGATAAAATCAATAACAGTGTGAAAATACCCAGATTACTCTTAAATTAGACTCGAATGTTACATTTGACTGTAATATTTATAATTGTATAGTTGCTGTATGTACTTGCTAACACAATGTTTATTTTGTTTCTTATTTTTGGTATAAAAGTTTTGATATAAATACTTTAACCATAAGTCTTTATGTACACGACTTGTTTTTTCGTATATCACCAACGTAAATATGTACTCGTACCCATCAATCTGCTTTAAAGTGACGTGGTGCGTCTATGCTACAGTCCTTTTCCCTAAAAACAGAGAGGATATCTTTGTCCAGAAGTGGGATTGTAGTATGCTCTGTTCACTTTGATGAGTAACTTATTTTTAATTATTTTTTAGTTTTAAATCTCTTGAACTGTAAATGTACGTGATCAATCAGATATAAAGCGTAATTTTTATGACAGTTCAATTAGCGCAATAAGCATTCAAGCATTTAAGAGCATGTAAGTTGATCCAAATCTAAAGTATCGGTAGCCCGACTGCTACTATGCTAATGCGCAATTATAGCTCTAAATCACTAAAAATTCATAGACACGCACAAACTTATAAAGCAAGGCTACTTTTGCAATGTTTATTGCCAAATTAAAAAGTCGTGTGCATAAAATAATAGGTATAGTGTGTAAGATTCATTTGTTTATAATTTCCGCGATTGCAAGAGCGCGGAATATTTTATTGAACTTTTGTTCCACCGATTTTTATGTTGTACAATATTTTATTATTTACTTTAATTTCATATGTTATTATTATCTGTATTATTTAAGTTTAAATGATTTATTTAAAATATGACTTTAAATTATCAAATAAGTTTTGTATCCTCAAAATAAATTTCACTAATCCAACGTGACGTGAAATTTTAAAATTGTTAATAGTTTATGGCCTAATAGAAACTGTAACACTTTTTAATTACAGTCAGTGCAATCAAGAGACGACGCTGTTATGATCATGAGGTATTGGTGACGCCTTTAGATGCAAGCTCTAAGTAACATATAAGTTATCTTATTACTGTATTAGAATATTTTCGGGTGATGTAAACGCAACGTGTAGAACTGTATTGAATCGATGTATTTGATACATGAGATAATAATTGAAGCGAAGAACTCAAAATTTTGAGTTAGCTCACTTTTATTCGTAATAATTTAAAACCTAAAAATATGGGACACACGCTCCATTTATTTTACCATAAATGTTTAAATGGAACGGGAGTACGAAAAATATTTGTATAAACTTTTTTAAATGAAAAAATTGAGTTACATAAGTTTACGATTAATATTATGGATACCTACACACTGCATTAGGCACTCCTAGCTGCAACGAAAGTCACATAAATCTCAATAGGCCATTAAATATTATAGAAAAACATTTTGTTTTAAGCCTATTTATCTTTTACTTTTTGTTCTTGTGGCCATAGCCAAAATTACGTAGTCCGTTAAACCAAATTTTTTTTCGTAATTTCATTAACCTAATTGTACTGATGTCGAAAGCAACATTCACAATAATGTAAATGTACCAACACATTTGTAACTTGTATATGAGAATTATATGCACTCTGAAATATCTTTTTGTTTTACTGCTTTTGCCCGTGAGTAATGAAGTATTATGACAAGTTTACGAATAGAATTTTATCTGATGATAAACATTGTATAGGATGTAAATGCAGTAAGTAATATAAGTTTACCCTTAGTAATTATTAGTAATGAAGTAAACTTGACGAAGTTTCACTCCGGAAATAGAGGAGAAATGAAATTACTTTGATAAAAATATGATTTGGTAATTTTTTTCCCTCATAGTTCCATTATTATTATCTCGTGGCGAGGATCGAAGCTGTCGACGCTAGAAATTCTATGATTAATTTGAATATTTTGACAAACAAACAACATATTTGAATATTTTGACAAAAAGACTAACTAATTTTAGTGGCTGCTTAGCATCTGTTCTAAGGAAGTTGGGTTCTCCTCTGAGAGTGGTGTATTTTCGACGCTGGCGGATTGAAGTTTGTCGTCATAAATACAGGGTTACCACATTGTACTTGTTTTTATTAGGGATTCAGTCTTAAGATGGAGTATCGAGACGTATGTTCGTGTAAATATTGATCTATGCAGCATTTTTTAGTATACACACAAACTTAATCTAATGTTAGTAATCTTAACCTAACTTAATTCTAAAAACTTATCTAGGATAGGCCCGATTTGTCAGCACGTGAATCATGTGACAATGGTTCAGGTACTGACAATCTACCAGCAAATACTTTCAGGATGCTATTATTACTGGTCCGCACTCTGCGCACCAGGGATGTGCATCTTTTACGCATAGTTGCATAGAAGCAATCTACATGCGCATCAGCGAAGATCCCCGACGCGCTACAGTATCAAGGCAGTCCTATTAGCATCCTGAATGCATTATTCTATTGAACACGCAGGGAATTGTACTGTTTTTGCGTATAATCCATCCACAGGCTGCTCGTGTAAAAAGTGGTGCAGTAAGCTCTGAATAGCGTTACTTTAACGGGCACGGAGCAACGGGCGAACCTGCGTACAATCATATTTGCCCTAACAGACACGGCCTCTCTCTCTACATCAGCATCATCTTCAGGAACCACCACAGTTTTCATAAGTGCTGCAGGTAGGTATGAGTGACCTATGCATAAGTTATAGAACATGGCTTACTTACCATGGAGTACTTCAGGCATATGAGGACCCGCATATTTAAGATGTTCAATACTAAGCCCAACATGGCCCGGAGATCTACAACGGATCATAGCATTAATAACATTATTGTCATCCTTAGCTGTAAATAGGAGTCCAATGTCCTGTCCATGCACACACTCTTTTCCGGTCTGTAATGGCCCTAAAGGTGATTTTACTGTGTAGTGGTCTTTAAACATATATCTACAATAAGACTGTGATCATTAATACCTTCGACGCTCACAGGTAGGCGAGGTCTGCTATTTAATTTATTAGTTGATTTCCAAAAATTATGACTCATTTTTTGAATGCTGTGAAGCATTGAAAAGATCTAATTGGCACATAACTAAGTCTGATATTGACTAACCGGAAGCTGTATTTTTTATGACGCAATTAATTGGCGGTTGGATACTTTCAGTATACATTTTTCTCGATAGTGAATGTCTTTGCAGGGCAAAGTAATAAAAGAAAATAAAAGGGAACATATTCATGTAAAATTTATTGTATTTTTTGTTATTTTGAAATCACATGTCGTAACATTCATGTTATTAATTAAAAATATTCACATTGTCATTTAAATATTCTATTGTAGGTAAACTAGCTTATACTTAGAAGACATAATGCCATTGATACTACTCGATGGTTATAACTAGCCATCAATTAGACGATTGGTCGAGTCACGCTACAACGGAAACATTACCCTCTCGGTTTACATACAAATGTACAATATATATATTACAAATTACAAGAACTTGTGTACTGTTGACATTCACAATAAAATGGCATTCACTATTACTTAAAAACATTGACTCTTAATATTAATGTATATAGAAATCATAAAAATACATCATGCTCTTTGGCTTGCACGACGAACGTTACATTATGAAATACATTTGAAAAAATAATAGAGATCAACGGAACTATACAACAGATTAACTTCATATTATACGCAATATTGAATGTGATATGCGAATCGTAACACCTCGGTAAATAATAACACAATCACCTAACAATAAACTACATTTGAGCCAAATAACCGCATTCCGCGCGGACTAAATAAGAAATGCAAATTTTATTACAATAACTTTGAGAAAAATTTCAGTCTAGTAACATTGATCATTTGGCAATACTGTTCAAATTTCACATTACATATCTACATAAATTAAAACGATTATAGTTAAGTTGTCATAAGGAAGACTAATCAATATAAGCATTTATTACATTTTTAAATAAATTGTAACTAACTGTAAAGCGACGAATAACGTCGGCGACAAACATTCACAATAATAAACTATGAAATTTCAAATTATATTACGTGCAAACGTCACAAAACTATTAGTCAACAATTTGAGTCCGCAGGTTCCTTAAAAATGTTCAATCACTCGTTCAAATTACATTATAAAAGACACAGGAAGTTGTAACATAACTTGGAATACAAATTGGTATAATGGCACCTCAACATTCCGCTTACGTTTTAATATTACATTAAAATAACATTATATAAAAATTACAATTACGGAGATTCGGTAAAATAACGCTGTAACCTTACATTATTCTAATATCGGTACTTTTATAGTAAGTATTTGCATGATATTTTTACATTGTAGCCTTTAGTATATAATAGTCGTCATTTATATACATAAATATACATAAATGTCCGGTTGGAGCGGTTCCCTCGAGCGTCAATGGTGGAACAACGCCCTATTCTATTAATCTCGTATAAAAATAATGGCTTAATTTATAGAACACCTTCCGGTTAGGTTGAGCTCGCGGAACATCCATTGAGCAACTTGCACTAAGGGCCTGTTTCGTATTGGACGTTTTCTACGATACACTTAACGTGTCAGGTAGAGATCTACATTATTTCTAGTGCTTTCGTTACAATTCTGCGGTTTAATTATTTTCAAGGTTGAATTAAAACAACCAGGAAATTCCTCTTTAGTTATCTTACTTTATGTTGAAGACTATGTCAATGATAAGAAAGCTTGGAACTAAGTTGCGACCAGCTATGTACTAGACGATATTATAATCTAAGTTTGTTAACAATAGTTACTACAAAACTGTAATATTTATCTTTTAAAAGAGTGACTGCCGAGTTTCTTGCTGGTTCTTCTCGGTTAGAGCACCTTTCCGAACCAGTTGTAGCTTCAATTTAATTTTAATTTGAAGATTCAAAAGTGCTTGTAATAGGCCAATTTGAATAAAGACGTATTTGAATTGAATTAGTTAAGTGACAGAAAAGGAATATATTTCGCGATTTCCGAATCTAGAAATCGTCTTGTAATCCTGACAAGCATCGCTGTGTACCATATCTGTGTATCTATAGTGAACAAGTAAGTAATCTCAGTATTAATTTCATGTCCTTTTGATATGAAACAGACCTTTAGCAACGTGAGGGGCGGGAACGAAACATCGTCTCCATTTTGCGGGTACAAATTTCTTGCAATTCAATTAAAGGACAGTAGGCTCGCATAGGAAAATGAGCTATATACATTAGGCGCTTATAAAGGTCTTTTATTTTAACATTTGAATTCGCTGACGGCGAATGTGTAAAATCCGGTACGCATTAAGGATTAAGTATCGCACAGACTGTAACGACACAAAGTAGTACTTGGCACTCCATTGTTAACTCTTAATTTTTTATCATTTCTTGTGTTATGCCGTTTAGTAAAAATCACGAAAACATAGATTATATATGCCCTCATAAGAGAATATAGAAAATAAAGAGGAAATACGTCGATTTCTCAAATAAAAAATACACACAATACTTAAGGTTCTCGCACTAAGTTTGGTCGGGGTCTTCAAACTTCTAGATACACACTTTTGACAGTAACTACACCAATTGTCTTATATAACAATGATTGTGCTGATTTAGTAGCGCAATATTTATGTAATATGGTAAGTAGGTAGTGAAACAATGGACTTCGAAACGACGAATATAAATGATGCACTTGATAATAATTCCCCATTTGTCTGTAAAACTTTCAACGGAACATTGAACAAGACTTTTACGACAAATAAGATAAAATTATAAGAGAGCAATAATTTTAAGTTGCTTTATTAGGATAGGTTGGTAAAATACAAACTAGCACTTAACAAGTCAAGTTAAAAATGCTTTTTAACGAAATTTGATGTGCCTATTTTTTTTAACCGTTGAGAGGTTCCCTCGTCTGGAGCATCATGTCATATCATGCTTATCATAAACATGCATTGTCATCGGGACTGGACCAGTATGCAAATTTCAGCTCAATCAGACACCGGGAAGTGGGTCAATTTAACTTGCAAAATTCCACCTTCACATTGCAAGTTAAAAGCTTTTTAAAAGACTAAATGTTATAAATATCGTAACATTAATGATGGTATGTATTAAAAATATATGTAAATATATTTTTTATACATACCATCCTATATACGATCATTGCAATCGAGGGAAACACTTTGCAGTATTTATCATATTACTGCTGATATGAAATTGCGTATCCTTTTCCGGGATTACTCATCCGCATTTATTGTCTAAACGACCCGATATCACTAATTAATGCAATCTTTTCTATTTTGCCCTAAAAAGCTTCATACACAGTGAAAACTGTATTTAAGCGGTTTTGTCGATTAGTTGTTACAAAGTTTGCGGAAGATAAGATAGATATAAAATATGTAAACATCTTTCGTATCTTATAGCGTCAAATTTTCAAAGGATATATATATCGAGGTTCCTCACTCATAATACGAGAAATTGTTGATTTTATGTCACATTGTCAAAAAGCAACAATCTGACTATATCAAACTCTTGTATACCTACCATTTCAGTTCTATTCTACCCGTTTTTGACTGACCCGTTAACCCCCTTCAACTCGTGGCTCGGGGGTTCGATTCCCGCCGTGATCCAATATTTTATTTTTATAGTTTGTACATGCATAGGTTCTGGGTGTATATATGTATTTTTTTTAAAAGATATATAAGTTTATATTTATCAGTTGTTTTTCACCCATTATAAAAATATTTACTACCCGGGCGGACAATCTCCTTGCAAGGCGAAATGTTACAAATTAAAAAAATATTTTTTAGTCATTTATTGAAAAGACTCTAAGGTGAGCAGTAAAGTAAGCAGGTGAGTTGTATATTTAAAAATACTTGTTTTTTCAATAAACAATATTTTTCATATGATTTAGGTTCCGATAGATTTATTTACTATTTTTAAACAAAATACACCCGACCAAGTTGTGATAGTTTCATGGTTATTATCAGGTTACTCGTTACAGTCATGGTCTACTGTGACATGTATTTAAAGTAACAAAAGTAAAGTAACAGCCTGTTACTATGCCCACTGCTGGGCTAAGGCCTCCTCTCTCCGTTTTTGGAGAGAAGGATTGGAGCTAAGACCTACCACGCTGCTCCAATGCGGGTTGGTTGCGGGTTGGGTTACACATATCCCTGGAATTCTCTAGTGATTATGCAGGTTTCCTCTCTAAGCGTGTGATAAATTGCGATTATCAATTAGACACATAAGTTTTAATAGAAAAACTCATTGGTGCCTGCCCGAGGTTTGAACCTGTGTCGTCTCTAGAGAGTCGCACGGTGTCACTGCTAGGCTATCACAGCTTTTTGTAAACATGTATTTAGCAAATAGCGTTCCTTCGAGAACAATAGGAAAAAGGCAATTGAATACCTGAAAATATTGACTGGCCCGTTGGCGCAGTTGGCAGTGACCCTGTCTTCGGCTTCGTGGGTCGCGGGTTCGATTCCCGCCGACAAACATTTTCTATTTAGGATTTGTTGGTTCTTCGAGTCTGGGTGTATATATGTATTTAAAACTATATATATAGTATATTTACCAGTTGTCCGTCACCCATAACACAAGTATTAAGTTACTTACTTTGGGGACGGACGACCGTGTGTGTAAATGTCCCATATATCAAATCAAATCAAAATATTGTTTATTCAAGTAAACTTGTAAACAAGTGCTTTTGAATCGTCAACTTTACTGCTGGTTCGGAAAGCTGTTCCTGCCGAGAAGAGCCAGCAAGAAACTCGGCGGTTGCTCTTTTTAAAATATAAATCTTAGAACTAGTTACATTTATTTATTACAGTATTGTACAGGGTAGAAGTGCACCTATATCCACACATCCTTATCATCTAAGTAATCTTCAACAGTATAGTAGGCTTTCTGTATCAGCTTCTTTTTAACAGTGTTTTTAAACTGCGTGTAATGGCATGACCACAATTACTTATATAATAAATATAATTAAATTATACTTATTATATATTTATTATTATTATTTATTGACCTTTATAAGCGCTCTTTCAAACTTCATCGATGAGGTATTTGTATCGGGCGATCGATAATCGCAAGGGTTTACGTGTCCCGCTCGTCGGGGGGCTGGTGGTGGGTGACGGCGAGCGTGTCGGGCGAGTGCAGCGTGATGGTAGTCTGCGAGGCGACAGTGACGGTGCGGTCGGCGGTCGCGGCTGCGGCTGCGGTCGCGGGCGCGCGGCACACGTAGCCCAGCAGCAGCGGCACGCCGGGCGCCAGTGCGACCAGCTCCAGCTGCCCCGCACCGCAAGGCTCGTACTGTCAGACTTTCTGTGCGGGCCGCATTTCGTACGACTGCGGATACGCGTTCGCGTACGGCTCCGAGCGCCGACCGCTCGGTCCAGCCGGTGCTGATGCTGTAAAGTTATATTCCTTAGCTATGATAGAAAGTTATCTATTGAATTTTAAAGCTATATATTAACTCCGTCGTGATATTCACAAAAGATATTATAGTATAGTGGATTACGTAAAGTATATTGTATAGCAGGGGAAGCACAACCGATAAGACGTTAGTATAGCCGCGCTCTGTACATTAAGTATAACATACATAACTTTGAATATTGAAAAAATTAATTGTAACAAATGATAGCTTTTAGAAAGAAGAATTTTCTTTTTCCTTTATATTCGGCATCGAAATATAAGCATTGTATTTAAACGGCTCGGGACAAAAGGCTTAAATACGTGTCGAGTCCACTTCGGAATTAGGTTACTACGAATTTTACAAAAAATAGAACTCGGCGTCATTTTCAAATTCAAAGTATTCTTTATTCAAGTAAACCTGTAAACAACTTCTTTTGAATCGTCAACATCTACTGCTGGTTCTGAAAGCTGTTCCTACCGAGAAGAACCGGCAGGAAACTCGACGGTTGACCATTTGTTTGATAGCGACTGTTTGTTGGACTGTGACAAGAAAATTCCTTGCATTACTGATGCAATAAACGGATGCAACACCCCCCAAAAATTAAATTGCCCTCCTGTGGTGCGTTTCCCACTTTGGGCAACACTGTCGTAACATTAGGCAAAAAGTAAGTTACTCACCAAGGTCTCTCGCCGCATACGCGAGCGGCGGTGCGTATCCCTTACGCGGACGCCGGTGTCCGGGACGGGGCGCGCGCGGTTGCGCCGCACCCGCTCGTCGACCGTCGCCCGCCGCGCCGCGCATCCGACGCAGCGTGTTCATTGGCCGACGGAGAGTCTCCGATAAACGCCTGCGGAATGGGATTCTTTTAAACAGGTGAAATTCTTTCTCTAAGGTGAAATGCTCATGTCTGAGGATCGTGGTCTGCATTAGGGTTGTTTTGAATAAAATGACTCGCCCGCCGGAGGGGCGAGCGACGCGAGCGTTTAGGCATTGGATTGCTACCAGAGCGGCTGACCGTTAGTTACATTTCAAACACGATAGGGTCAAGCCGCGTGCGCCGGAACACGGCATTCCTTTATAACGCACACGTGTAATTTTGCGTTTCGGGTGTTATTCTCAGATTTAGTGACGCGTTTAACCAGTGAAGTGTTTGATAAAACGCGACCGTCCACGGTTTTGGTGCGCGTTGGATACTATTCCCCGATATAGGGACGACTCAATAACGTGTGACCTTACGAAGGTTGTGTGCACACCGGGTGTTATTCAGCCGATATAGTGAAGTGTATACTCAGGGAGAAACAGACATTACGTGTCCGTGGAAGACTGCAGAGGCGAGTCAACGGTTTCAGGGATCGGCCAAGTGCATACAAGCACACACACACACACGTACACATATACACGCAGTGATTCATGAGGCCGGACCACATACAGCTGACGGCCGCATAAGGTAGGTTGAGACGCCGAGACGACGGGCCCAGGTCCCGGAGGTTGTTTCATCCGTCCGCACGTTTGCGCGGAACAATACTGGTATTTATGTGAAGGTGAGTGTAATAATTAAAGTGTTACCTTGCTGGCGGTCTCTTTGGATTGGATGAAGGTGTGTGAACAGCACAGCATTTAACAAAGGCGCCCATGCAGACTATGAGCGCCACCCCTCCTAGCAGCACAGCCCACCATTGTTCCGTGACCCATGCCTGCACTGTCTGCAGGGTGGCGCGGTTCAGCAGAAGATTCTTCAGCCTTACTAATGGACCTTCGGCGTCTACAGCGCGACATTTGAGGAACACGTCGCAGTAACCCTGAAAAAAAAGTTTTTTTTTAATTTATTTATTTATAACATCATAAACATACTTATATGCATTACTTATATCTAAGAATACACCAGTCTAGAAAAAAAACGTTCTTAAAGGCTAATAACATCTTATACAGAACATATAGGTTAGAAAAACAATTAATTAAAAAAAAAAATATAACAATTAGAAACCGCAATAGTATAAAGTAGGTTAGAAAATATATTACCCTACATTTACATAAAGTTTTGTCACTAATTACAAGTCACATTATTTAATTATTTATACATAATAAGTATCACAACCTGATGTTACGGAACAATACACTCATAGTTGAGTGTATTAAAAAATGAAAAATATATGAAAACAGAGTACTAGTTAGTTAAAGTAGTAAACGTAAAGTGTATGTCCATTTGACCACTGTTATATATACAATTTATTTATTCAATCCAATCCAATCTTATAAATAATTTATAGAAACATGTGTTACTTTGCAGAATTCCATATTACAAAAACAATAACTGAACCACTTTTCTATAATTCGCGCGAGGTAAGCGAATGCAAGCAAATATAGAAATAAAATACCCTCTGATTATTTAGGAGCGATACGATCGTCGAGATTTTGGTGGTGGTTGTGTGTAATGCTTGTATGGATTTTTGCTGGTGGAGGCGTCTTTGGATGCATGTGGTGACTTGTCCTACATGTGTAAGGTACGTGAATTTTGCCTGCTTCATACACAATTTATAGAATTAGGCATTACTTGAGGTGATCCATAATATAAAAGTAATAATAAAATTATTTTGGTATAGTATATGCTATAAAGATTTATCGCGGACGATAGCAAAATAATTTCATTATTCAAAAGTAATAATAAAATTATTTTGCTATAATCCGCGATACAGTAAATAGAAAATATACATAGTGTTTAATACATTAAACATAGTGGACTATCAGTATTTTCATACCCGATACGTGCAGGATTCGTAAAAACACATGCACAAACCTGTGTAGTGCTTGTGTATTGTGGTGGAGATTTGTGCATGTGTTTTTACGAATCCTGCACGTATCGGGTATGAAAATACTGATAGTCCACTATACATTAAACACTATATATATTTTCTATTAACTGTATCGGGGATTATAGCAAAATAATTTTATTATTACTTTTGTATTATGGATCTCCGCAAAGTAACGCCTAATTCTATAAATTTCATTATTACTTTTGCTTCATACACATTAGCTTTGCATGCATTCGCTTAACCCGGATTATGGCAAAGTAGTTCTGTTATAGTTTCTGCAATGTTATAAAATTACCTGGAAGTTATCACAAGGCGATCCCGGCCTCAAGCTGATCCCGCCGATCGGTAGACCCACTTGGTGCGCGAACTCCGCCGTACTCCTACAGGACTCGGGTTCGGGGCCGGTCTGGCAGGCCAGCTGGCACAACGCCCTCCGGTTGACCACCGCTGTCACCCCATCACCCATTTTGGTTGGTGACGACGACAGGAAACATTCCTTCATATTCCACGCGAGACAGATCGAGCCGCTGCATTCACCTTTTATACATAATTGTGTGCCTGAAAGTAAATACAAATTTAATGTTGCGAGTCAATAGTTTTTGTATTTTTATATATTTGACTTTCTTTAAGTAAAAGCCATTTCAGATCTCATAGCAATTATTCGATATTGTCGAAATTTCTTTTCACGTACACCCACAGAAAAGACAAAAATTACAAAGGATCCACCCTTAAGATCACTTTCCCCAACGCTAGTAAAGGTTCTACGCGCCACCACACACCCACAGAAAAGACAAAAATTACAAAGGATCCACCCTTAAGATCACTTTCCCCAACGCTAGTAAAGGTTCTACGCACCACCACACACCCACAGAAAAGACAAAAATTACAAAGGATCCACCCTTAAGATCACTTTCCCCAACGCTAGTAAAGGTTCTACGCGCCACCACACACCCACAGAAAAGACAAAAATTACAAAGGATCCACCCTTAAGATCACTTTCCCCAACGCTAGTAAAGGTTCTACGCACCACCACACACCCACAGAAAAGAAAAAAATTACAAAGGATCCACCCTTAAGATCACTTTCCCCAACGCTAGTAAAGGTTCTACGCGCCACCACACACCCACAGAAAAGACAAAAATTACAAAGGATCCACTCTTAAGATCACTTTCCCCAACGCTAGTAAAGGTTCTACGCGCCACCACACACCCACAGAAAAGACAAAAATTACAAAGGATCCACCCTTAAGATCACTTTCCCCAACGCTAGTAAAGGTTCTACGCGCCATCACACACCCACAGAAAAGACAAAAATTACAAAGGATCCACTATTAAGATCATTTTCCCCAACGCTAGTAAAGGTTCTACGCGCCACCACACACCCACAGAAAAGACAAAAATTACAAAGGATCCACCCTTAAGATCACTTTCCCCAACGCTAGTAAAGGTTCTACGCGCCACCACACACCCACAGAAAAGACAAAAATTACAAAGGATCCACTCTTAAGATCACTTTCCCCAACGCTAGTGAAGGTTCTACGCGCTGTATAAATAAATTATTAAATTACATTGGGACCAAATTATAAGTTGTTTCAGGACCTAAAAGTTAAAAAAACAACCTAAGAAATTCGTTAAGGTAGATTACAAAGCCTTTTTTAGAACCATAATTTTTCCTAATAGGAAATTCTTCAAAAAAATTTATGCGAAAAATATGCACATTATTTTCAGCAATACCAGCAGAACTAATTCAATAATTAGGCCTTTCGTTTGAACAAACTAAAGCATTTTCATGCATTTTACATAACAATGAAAACTTTAAACCCATTTTTTTGACTGGCCCGTTAGCGTAGTGGGTAGTGACCCTGCCTTCAGCTTCACGGGTCGCGGGTTTGATTCCCGCCGAGGGCCAACATTTTCTATGAACATTTTGTTAGTACTTCGAGCCTGGGTGTATTATTTATATTTAAGTATGTATTTAAAATTATATATGTAGTATATCTACCAGTTGTTCGTCACCCATAACACAAGTATTAGGTTACTTACTTTTGGGATGGACGACTGTGTGTCTAAGTGTCCCATATATTTATTATTTTTTTATTATTATTTATCTTTTGATTTTTGAATTTAAACTATCGTGAGTGGTATTCATTATTAATGTTGAGAAACCGGCTATACTCACGTCTTATTTTATCGGATGATCCCGACTAGTTTCAAGCCCATACGGGGCTCTTATTCATGAGCTCTTTACGCGGTGTTATCGCGGCGGGAAACGCCAGGCTCATCCGATAAAATAAGACGTGAGTATAGCCGGTTTCTCAACATTAATATCTATTGATTTTTTGAGTTTTGCGAATATTGCAGCCGTTGAGCGATATGTATAGGGTTTTTAAACTTAGTAACTTACCATTGTTGCACTTAGTGTGGTCGTTCATAGGCCTGGGCGCGGGACACTCTGCGGACCGGCCCGAGCAGAAGGAGGCGTGAGTGCACTCGGTCGCCTCCCTACACGTTTGATTCACTACCGCTGATACGAATTCACACGCTTGAGCATTACAGCATGGACCTTGCGACGGACTGGATTAAAAATAACAAAAATAATTATCTATACATATTTGTTTTGAATAAAATGACTCGCCCGCCGGAGACGCGACCGGCGAAATCAAGGACGTTTATGCATTCGATTGCCGACTGGAACGGCCGACCGCTAGTTACCTTTCAAACACGACAGGAAGAAGCCGCGTGTGCCTGTATACGGCATTCCTTTATAACGCACACGTGTAATTTTGCGTTTCGGGTGTTATTCTCAGATTTAGTGACGCGTTTAACCATTGAAGTGTTTGATAAGACGCGACCGTCCACGGTTTTGGTGCGCGTTGGTTACTATTCCCCTATACGATTCAATAACGTGTGACCTTACGAAGGTGAAGTGTATACTCAGGGAGAAACAGACATTACGTGTCCGTGGAAGAGTGCAGAGGCGAGTCAACGGTTTCGGGAATCGGCCAAGTACATACAAGCACACACACACACGTACACATATACACGCAGTGACTCACGAGGCCGGACCACATACAGCTAACGGCCCCATAAGGTAGGTTGAAACGCCGGGACGTCGGGCCCAGGTCCCGGAGGTTGTTTCATCCGTCCGCACGTTTGCGCGGACGGATATAAAATAAAGTACCCAAAAGTTGTCTCTCCGTATGTAATCGATTTTCTCAAAAAGTACTGAACGGATATTTGCACGGTTTTTACTAAAAGATAGTGTGATTCCCGAGGAAGGTTTAAGTGAATAGACCATTATGGTTAAATTTCCGCGGGGTCAGGATTTACGCAGGTATAACTGTGGGACACACTGTATAATACGCGGGCGAAGCCAGCGCTTTTATTATAAGTATTTATTCATCTAACTAAAATTAAGAAGATATTTCGAAGTCAAAGAATACACTGAACAACTTCGTAGTATAATTTACAGAAATAGGGGTTATTATAATGTTTTGCTATAATCCGCGATAAGGCTAATAGAAAGTATATGTAATACTAAATATGTATGGATGGCTGAGGATGTAGAGTGCACTATCGGTTTTCATATCTGATACAAGCAGGATTGTGACCTGGAGTCTTTCTCCAGATGATACTTCGGTTCAGGGGCGAAACGATTGTTGAGATTGTGGTAGTAAACGCATGCAGTGCTTGTGTACTCTGGTGGTTTTAGTGATTTATAATGCATGCGTTTTTACGAATCCTGCACGTATGGGTTATGAAAATGGAAAGTAATGGCTGAATGTAGAATACGTTTTAGAAATTCCTCCACCTTTTCGGGAAATACATTCGAAGCATACATTTTAAAATGTATATCGGTCATATTTTCTTTGTTCACAAAAGTGCGAATAAACCTTTAAATGCATCCTCTATACTGGTCCTGGTCCTCTACACTGGGAAGATCTTAGCTATAAGGATATACACATAAATTAAATATATTACAATAACAGGCGAATAGTATTAAATTTTAGTATAATATTAAATATAAATTTCTATAAATATATTGTAAAACATATTTAGATAATTATTTCATATTCGGACTTCCTTCGACAGAGATCCGGAAGAATATCTTTTACCTCCAATATTAAGCTGAGCCAGAACCTTTTCATTGGCACGACACATTCTAAATTTACTTTCTATATAATGTCTGTTGTTATAGCTCTCTGTATGTAATCTGTTTATTTTGTGTTGTGTGAATGAATAAAGCTATTATATTCCTATCTATTCTATAAATATTTTACACTATAATGAGCATAACTAATTGGCCATGTTATTGTTTCAAAATACAAACAAAAGCAGTTACCTGCATTGCGTATGACTTCTTCTTTGACAGCCCTTCGCGGAACCATTTCTTTCTGTATCGTAGTTGCTCAGTTGTCGTGGGTAACAGCAGCGATCGTTACACTCCTTTTCGTTATAGCCTAAAATATTTAAAGTGGTTGTATAAAGGAAAATTACAGCCTTTTACTATCCCTCGTTACTGGACATAGGCCTCTTCTCTCCGTTATTGAGAAAGGGAGAGAAGGATTCGAGTTAAATCACGCTGCTCCAGTGCGGATTGTTAGATTACACATTCCAAAGAATTCTCTAGAGATATGCAAGTTTCTTCACGATGTTTATGATAAATTGCAAATAACAATTAAGTTTTAATAGAAATACTGATAGGTACCTGCCTGGGATTTAAAGCTTTGAGACAAGCACACAGTCGGATATTACAAATACACATATACCAAGCGAAAATGCTAACTAGCTTAAATTTTTGTAAATGCTTTAGTTGGCTTTAGAGCATAATTAGACGGATTGTATTTTTTTAATTAATTCGTAATTAAATAAGGTTTTCATTCCGTACTAAGCGTTAATAACTTCACAAGTCCAAAATGGACACTTTTCAGGGCAGCCATAAATAGGTTTACGTTTACGCCTCGTACGGAATGAATGTCATAAAAAAGAAGTTCAATGATTTTCTCTTCGTAAGATCGTAAGATACGATCGTGATCTATTAAATATCTTAATATATTAAAAAAGTAAAGTAGCGGCCTGTTACAAACCCGCTGCTGGGAATAGGCCTCCTCTCTCCGTTTCTGGAGAGAAGGGTTGGAGCTAAGACCTACCACGCTGCTCGAATGCGGATTGGTAGGTTACACATATCAACAGAATTCTTTAGAGATATGCATGTTTCCTCATGATGTTTTCCTTCACCGAAAAGCGTGTATATATTATTTTATTATATTTATTTATATATTTTTTTAATATATTAAGATAAATTGCAATTATCAATTAGACACATGAGTTTTAATAGAAAAACTCATTGGTGCCTGCCCGGGTTTGAACTCGTGTTCCCCTCGAAAGAGTCGCACGGTCTCACCGCTGGGCTATCACAGCTCAATATTAGGTGTACAACTTTGCTTCTGCCGTTTTTCGTTAGATGGCTGCATCGTTGAGGACTGGTCCAAACACGTAGGTCAAAATAGTCATAAAGTGAGTTTGTACATTTGTGAACATATTTACATCGCGGCATCAGTGTAATTTGTTTCTATTTTGAAAAAAATTTCGATATAAAATGTCTGTTTTCGAACCAAGTTCTCGTCATATGCGGGAAGCTTTGATCTTCTGCTTTCATTTGAAAAAAAATTTCCATTCATATGAAGAAGTTGAAAAATGGATTCAATCTTGGATTGCACTGAAATACACCTCCTTCTTTCAAGATGGAATCCGAAAATTGCCTGAGAGATGGGCGAAAGTTGTAGCTAGCGATGGGCAATATTTTGAATAACGTATCTCTAAGTACTTAATAATAATAATATAAGAATACTCTTTATTGCACATCAAATACATAGGAAATACAAGAAAAAAAAAGAAATACAGAACAGGAAAACGTACAGAAGTGCAAAGGCGGTCTTATCACTAAGAGTGATCTCTTACAGACAACCTCTACAGTAAGAAATAAAGAAAAGAAAGGTTAAGAACGATGCACAAGACGGATACTACATAATATAATCAATAAACGTACTTTCTAATATTTACATTCTACGTTACATAAATAACATAAAATAAAATATTTTGATAATGCATATATATATGTATATATTTGTATATTATACATATCTCTATAGATATATATACTTAAATATTACATAAATAAATATTAACTACATACATAACATTATATATATATAGATATCATTATTAGAATCTACTTATTGAACTGTACTTGTACTTATTGAAAATTTATCTCAAAATTCCAGAAAACAAAACGGCGGGGTAGCAAAGTTGTACACCTGATATATTAATATTATCTAAAAACAAGTAAAAGAGCCTTTAGCACCCACCACAATCACACTCCTCGCCATCTTCTACGATCTTGTTCCCGCAGAAGGCACCAGCGTTCTCCTTGAGACAGTCCCGCTTGCGGCCGTCGCGTACTGCGTCCAGCACCGCGCTGATGTTGCCCACGGAACAAGTCGAGAAACGGCTGTTATTGGGACGGTCGCCCGACGTGGCCGACGCGAACATTATGTAGTTGCCCTCTTGTCCACCGGGACGACATTCCGATGGGTAATCGTGCTAAAATTAATAATTATATTAAATATATGGAACCCTTACTGTTTTGTATAAATTGACGCGCGCGAAGCGGCGCGACCGGCCGGATCAACGACCTTTGTGCATTCTATCGTTGACGCGAGCGCTGATAGTTAGTAATGTTTCGGATACTACGAAGACAGCACGCGTACGCCTGTATACGACTTTATGGTATAACGCACACGTGTAATTATGCGTTTTGGGTGCGGCTCTTAGGTTTAAAGACGCGACCGTCCGCGGTTTTAGTGCGCGTTCGTGTTACTGTTTACCGATATGGGACGATTCAATAACATGTGACCTTACGAAGGTTGTGTGCACACCGCGTGTTATTTGTGTTATTTAACCGATATAGTGAAGTGTATACTCCGGGAGAAATAGACAGTACGTGTCCGTGGAAGATTGCTGAGGCGAGCCAACGGGTTCGGGAATCGGCCAAGTCCATACAAGCGCACACACACACGTACACATATACACGCAGTTATTCATGAGGCCGGACCGCATACAGCTGACGGCCGCATAAGGTAGGTTGAGACGCCGAGACAACGGGCCCAGGTCTCGGAGGTTGTTTCATCCGCCCGCAAGTTTGTGTGGAACACTTACACACGTGGTCATCCATCTCCAAAGCTAGTATTAAAGTAGCCGAAATCAAAATAGTTATGTGGCAAAGTACAATAAAGCGTAGCGTAGCGCGTACAAAACTCGTAAGAGTTCAGAAGAACCATAAGTTGGAAGATATATTTTACATACATAAATACACCCAGTATCAAAGAACCAACAAATTGTAATAAGAAAATGTTGGCTCTCGTCGCATTCGAACCCGTTACCCACAGAGCTGAAGGCAGGGTCAACGAGCCAGTCAAAATTTGTATTTAAATACTACGAGAGTTAATTTTCAGTTTTAGCTATGTTTCTAAAGGAACATAATATAATCATAGTACAATAATATATAATCAATTTGTATAATTAAAATATTATTTTTCCATAATCCACGACACGCAAAACAATATTTTTCTTATTTTTGTATTATGGATCTCTGCAAAGTAACGCCTAATTCTATAAACTTGTAATGTGAATTATTAATTTTGTTATTATTTTGTATGAAAATGGTACGATGCCAAAATCTCGAATAAATTCAAGATTAGTCGGGCTAGATATACAAGATTTAAAAAATCGCCCAAAACAGTTCGCAGAACACGTTAAATATGGACATCTGTTAAAATCTATTGGAACCAGCATTAGATCCCATCTTTCTCATAATTGTTATCATCGTTTGGGAGTTTTAAGGTTAAGGATTATTTAAGTTGAAGAGATCTAAGTACTCAAGTATATTAATATTATCTCTTGAGCGTTCTACGGTAAAAGAGGAGACATGGTTTCTGAGAAGTATCCAAATATCGCACACTTACCGGCGAGCCAAAGTTATGTCCGATCTCGTGCGCAAGAGTTAGCTGGCTAACTTTGGGCGGCACCCGACTATTGTAGTTGACGAAGGTTATGATGCCAGTGTTCAAGGAACGCTTTGTGCTTTGGTACATCCCGCCAGTTGTCTCTGTATATGTCTTGTACTTTTCGCAGATACCACCAGAAGCCCCGCTTGCACTTGCCACCCATGCTAATCCTGGTAAAAGATTACAGACGGAATAATAAATGTTCTTTTACTAAGTCTATTCATTTGTAATATCTAACTCTATGACTGGAATTCTATAAAATATCAAGTTCTTTAAAACAAAGATTTTAAGAAGAGAATTTAAAAGAAAGAGTAGCTGATATAAGATTATCAATATTGACTTTTTACCAGAATTTTTAACTGTTATCCTTAGAAAAAAATTCTTTATTACTAATTAATAACGAAAGAAAAATACATACTGTAGTGTTCACTTTGATGTATTAATATACTAATGTTGTATGAATATAGCACAGGCTCAAACACGCACTACAAGTAACAACATGGCACTACACGTCTACTCTGACCAAAGGTTCTCGTGTACTAAACGTGTGTGCGCTTGAGACAGTGTAATGTTTCTTTGTACATTAGTGTTAGTGTGAGTTAGTGTGAGGATATTCATGTAAGTGTCTTGTATATAAATATACAAGGTAAGATACACATATGTCAACCCACACACACTTCAAATACAAACGCAATTTTTTAAATATTAGTATGAATACAACACTTGTTTTACTAAGAAACATCGTTAGAATTTATTTAAAGTTGCTGTTCAGATTCAAGGAGAGCCAAAATTTTAGTGAGAGTTACATTAGGAAAAATATAAATACATAAATATATGGGACTATAATATCGGACAATTACATTACTTAATTAATAACATTAATTACACGGCTGTCCTTCACCAAAAGTATAAACTTAATACTTGTGTTATGGGAGACAGACAACTATAAATATCAATTATTCATGTATATAGGTAAATAAATTTCTTTAAGCATGAAACTTCCACTAAAAAATAAATATAAATATAAAAGATGTTTGTGAACCCATGTTTTATTTTAATTTTCAATCTATATTTAACAATCAGTACATGTCCCTTAGTGACCGTTGAAATTTAGAACTGCCAGCCAGTGATACTATTATTTGTCTGGAGTCTTAAACAACAAATATAATTTTAACGAAATACTTAAATACATATATGCACTCTGACTTGAAGGACCAACAAAATTTTTTTTTTAGAAAATGACCCGCTGTGTTGAAGGTACCCTGCCTTCAGCTCCTCGCACTGTCACTTGCGGCAATGGGCAAGTAAATAAAAGGAAAAATGTTATATAAGCGAAACGTACCTAGGGTTCCACCGGTGAAGTCCCTGTACGTGAACACATAGGCAAGACAGAAGTCCTCGTGGTTCCCGAGCGAGTGGAGGTTCAGGAAATTGGATACATCGATGTTCTCCAAACAGAACTGGTTCGTTTCGCTCCCGAACACATGTGGAGTGCACAACGAGTAATCGTCGATCTAAAAAAAACATACTTATCAAGGAATCCATGCTCACATGTACGTGTAATTTACCGTAATTCTCAAATAACATTGTATACGTTTTATTTAAATTGTAGAAAAAACATGCAAATAAAAACATATCAGAAAATATATACAGCGCAGCGTCATCTTGAGGATCTTCTCTCGCCCAATCGGTCTTTTATCCAGATGACAGTACAAAGAGCAAAATAAAAAATAAACATGTCCCATTTTTTTAATTGGCTCCTTATTATAGTTTACATATTCAATTAAATTCATTAATATAATTTATTTAATAAATTTCAATCAATTTAATGCTTTTAACTAAATATTAACATTTCTATAGTTATTTTGGTCGCGTTTAAATGAATTGAGCCACATATCTATCCAGTTATAACAAAAAATAAGTGCAATAATAAATATTTACTTGAATTGCTATTTTAATATAAGTCTGATAGAATCGAACTCGATATCTATATTTGACATTATTGGATAGGAATTTCTGTTTGATTTAACTACTCTCTTGATAAATAAAAAAGATTATAATCAAATCAAAATAATATTTTTCAATAGCTTATACAAGAGTTCTATAGCAATATTAAGCTCAAACTAAGCTTGGGTATGATTGCGATTTGAGAATCATATTCGCACCATATGATCAAAGGTGACCACGGTGATCGTGCTGCTATTGCGATTGCTATTGTATACACAAACAAATGTAAGCCTTATATGCGTATGCAATCAATTAGTCTAGTATTTAGATCATTTAGTCTAGTATCTAGATTACTGGACAAAGTTATTGTTATTGCGAACAAACGTAATTCTTAAATCATATTCAATTCAATGTCTTAAATCAAATTCTAGGTAATACAGTCACTTGGAATATCGTAAAAGTGCTGCATAATCTCGATACGTATGATATAATGATAACATTTCTTAGTAATATTATTTTACTTTTTATGGAATATCCATAATTTTGTATAGCAATAGCAGTTATCTAAAATTCAATAGCAGATGATGCTATATGACGAGTGAATCATATCTTGATCACTAAGTGATTGGTGATTCTGTCCATCCCTAATTCAAACACTTGCGAATCGTCAAGTATTCAATATACTACAGCTTAATCTTAAGCAACAATCCGAACCGAAATATTGTTCTTACCGAAGATTTTTTAAATACTGAACTAAGCTGACACCGCAAACCTGAACGAAACCGCGACAATGAATTTTTTTATTCTCTTCTCAAAAGAATAACTGTCATATTTTCTACTTAATACCTCACCGTTAAATGGGGCTAAATATTCGTCCCAGACATACCTTTATCCTTTGAACCTCAAATTGTATGTTTCTATGCTCCTTGCGGCCGAATTTCGTGTATCTGTATATATAGTTAACGGCTGTCACGTGGTGTGATATTAGTGATAGTATTTCTTCTCGTGTTTTAGCATCGACTTCGTTTTCTTTGTTCGGGTCTCGATGCTAAAATAATGTATAAGTATATCGATATCAAGAACGTTAAATTTTATAAGGCCCTAATAAAAAGGAATCAAGGTTTAGAATCTAAATCAAAACCCAAAACACATGGCTGTTTAATTTGTATTCATTTATCGTTTTAAATTATTTTGCTATAATCCGCTATACATTATATTATTATATTATTATAGCAAATTGATATCACAGCAAAATAATTTTATTATTACTTTTGTATTATAGATCTCCGCAAAGTAACGCCTAATTCTATAAATGATTACTTAGCGAGTTGTAAAGCTGATGTGGATCTGGACAGGACCCAGGTTACGCAGAAGAATGGGCGTTCGAGTCTTAAGGTATGGCGATCTCGTACAGAAAAACGCAATGTCACTAGATTCCCTATAAGATTTGACTGGCCCGTTGGAGCAGCGAGTAGTGACCCTGCCTACAGCTCCGCGGGTCGCGGGTTCGATTCCCGCCGAGGGCCAACAATTTCTATAAACAAGTGTTGGTTCTTCGAACCTGGGTGTGTATTTGTATTTAAGTATGTATTTGAAATTATATATGTAGTATATTTACCAGTTGTCCGTCACCCATAAGTAAAATAAGTATTAAGCTACTTACTTTGGGGACGGACGACCGTATGTGCAAGTGTCCCATATATTTATACTTATTTAAATTCCCTATAAGGTGGACTGACGACCTTACAAAGGTCACGGGTAGTCGCTGGATCCAAGCCGCACAAAATATAGGTAGGTTTAGGTCAAAAGAGACTTAGTTTCAGCAGTGGACATTTATCGGTTGATGAAGAAGAAGAATCAGAAGATTTTTCTATACATCACCCTCACAGACAACCATCATATCACACCTTAGTTAGATATAAACATTAACGGTGTCAATTCACTACATTTTGAATGGCTGTGCTTATTTTTATGGCTATCGATTTATTTGCATTACTTACATCAGGAAATCCTTCCCTAATGTGCCGCCATATAAGTGGATCAGTCTGTATATAGAGTGAACACATATTTTTGGGCTTTTCTTCTGGCGCCGCTCGTCGACTACGTGAATTTTCACCTGTGTTCGCAGCGCGCGAGTATTTGTTGTAATGATGGAAGTCCCAATTCCTGATCAGAATGATAAATCTAATAAATGTACATATATAAGTTTTCAATTAAGCGTTACGTTTATATTTTTTAATTGATATGTACACCATACGCGTGCAGTGAGGAATTTTATTTAAGGAAAGCTGCATATCTGTTGCTGTTATCTGCAAATTCATATATTTCTCTCCAACGAAAAAATATGTGTTTGTTCAACACTTCAACAGTGATGAACAATAATATATTCAGGTTAATAATGTAGATAGCATTTTTTTAAAAATAATATTTGCAAAACCGTTAAATAACTTATTATTAAAATAAAATATTTACATTATATCACTAATGTCAGATAAGCACATAATCTAAATATTGCACAAATTTTTACTAGTTGATGCAATATACGAAAAGAAAATATCAGTCAGGACAGACAATCAAATCTCAGTATTAACAGTCTAACTTAAATTTAAAAAAAAATTCTTATTAAAGTAAACTTGTAAACAAGTGCTTTTGAATCGTCAACATCTACTGCTGGTTCGGAAAGCTGTTCCTACCGAGAAGAGCCAGGAAGAAATTCGGCGGTTGCTCTTTTCAAAGAATAATTCTTATTACTAGTTACATATAGTTATTAATGTCTTGTACAGGGTCGAAGAGTAGCTATATCCACGCATTCTTATTGTCTAAGTAATCCTCAATAGTATAGTAGGCTTTCTGTATTAGCCTTTTTTTAAAGTGTTTTTAAACTTTTGTAATGGTAAAGTGAAAGTAGATTGCGGAATTTTAATATAGAATCTTATACCCAAACCCACAAACGCCTTATGTACCTTTGCAAGGCGCAAAGCAGAAACCGCAAGCTTATGTCGGTTCTTACTTTGTCTATTATATATATCGCCAATCTTTTCATAATTATGTATATTCTTATGTACACAAATAAAATAACTAAAAAAAAATATTATTAAATTACTATGGTTCCCCCGCGAAGGTTCTCAGGCAGAGAAGTCACTAAAAATACACAATACACGATCGAAATATTGAGGAGCTCTAAATAATTTTGTTTTCGGGGCATAAGATTATTTGCAAAATATTTTACGTCATTAAATATCGTGTATTAGCATTAATTTAAATTGACATCAAACTTGTGGCGACAACAATGACTCATTTCCCACGTTCATTTTCCGAGTAATGTTTTGCCGCCAGTGATTTGTTCTCTATGATAGCAAAAACTATTATAGCTATGAGATAAAAATGACTGGATTCGGATTTATATTTTATCAAATATTTATAATCCCTAACAGATTGGTTGAAAGACAGATCAAGTAAAAATCTATTGCTGGAATTGGAATTTTAATATTATTAACAACAAATTACTATGAAAGTTATCTAACATTCATAAGGTGTTATTTTATGCTGTACTTTAGGTATCAGCCTTGGGTGCTTCCGTGAGCGAAGTTCATAGCAACTACTTTGGCACTTTTGGTGGATAGCAAAAATCAATTACTAAAGTAATAATAAAAAAATATTTTGCTATAATCCGCGATAAAAAATCCGCGAAAATTATCGCGGATTATAGCAATTTTTTTTTATTATTACTTTTGTATTATGGATCTCCGCAAAGAACGCCTAATTCTATAGATTATAGAAATCAAATTGTCACGGACCGATCAAAAGCGGGTCACGGTAAAATTCCACTTACGTCTTTACTATTTAGCATTTCTCCTTCCACTGTTGCATCCTAGCAAATAGAAGTTGGGGTAAAAGCGGTAGTCTATACTTTTTCGATTCCCGCCGAGAGCCAACATTTTCTATACACAATTTGTTGGTTCTTCGAGCCTGGGGGTGTATTTGTATTTAAGTATGTATTTAAAATTATGTGTATATGTAGTATATTTACCAGTTGTCCGTCACCCATAACACAAGTATTAAATTACTTACTTTGGGGATAGCCGACCGTGTGTGTAAGTGTCCCATATATTTATTTATTATTTATTTTATTTACTATTTGATCTAAAATTAATAAAGAAAAGAAATTGACGATAATCGTTCTTATACCTGGATGAGTCGTCCCGCAAACTGTTAGGGTGCTGTGAATTTGGCGCAGGCGATTGATAAGTGTGTGTGGGAGTGGCTGAGACAGGAGGTTCTTCATCCACGCCTGAATTTTGTATACGCTCCATCCATTGAACTACTTCATCTGTTATTCCACAACCGCCGACGTGACCTGAAATAAATAAATGATCTTAAAGCTATTAAAGTTTTAAGGTCCCATGTTTTTTCAACAATTTATAAAATGGAATTAACATTAGACTGTTTGTTTTAAATTATAGGTGTAATTTGAATATTTTATTTATATATATATATAAAATATGTGTTTTGAGTCGACCGTGTGATGTGGTGTTTGTGGCTGAGTAAAATAGACCACCCTCTTTCCTTACAAAGGTGTCGTAAATAGCGCCTAAGGTAAGTTCGACCCGCCGTGTGCTATCCGGCTGAGCAGAAAAGATCACGCTCATTTACTATTGAGGTGTAAAAGGCGACTAAGCTAAGTTGATAACGCCACACGGCTAGTCGTAAAATAATTAGACAAAACATGAAACAACATATTTAAACATGTTATGCAGACCCCACTTAAAATGAGATAAGGGCAGGAGAATGATAAAAATCTGATTTGTTTTGGCCAACCTTATCTGAAGGTTTAGATATCATCAGTTCGTCTAGAGTAGAAATAATATACTCGTTTGAAATATAATTAATACCAGTGTGCACAAAAAACAGATATTTTGGTCATGACCAACATCATGATGTCTTGTTATTTATGAAATAATAATATGTACCCTGTGTAGTGTGAAACTTTATTATTTCGTAGCTGCCGCGGCCGCCGTGATGGAACGCGGGTTTTGACATACCTCATACATTCAGTTTTCTAAATACATTGCCCATTTATAATGCAGTTATTGACTTTTTTAATTCAAGTAATACGCTTTGGATATAAAAGTAATGTAAAATAGCAAGTAAAAGTTGCACAAATGTTATATTTTTAAAATTAACAAATTGCTAATTCCACACGCAAGTTGTGATCAACTCATTAATTTAGTTTGTTATAGTAATATTTAAAGCTAATTTACATTATGCCGTAGCCAGGTGCGTAATGTTAACATCACAAAACACGCTTAAAGAAAAACATCTAAACCTGGTATAATTATTCTGTTGTCATGAGTTCTCCCGTCAAACCGTGTTGATTGAACGCCCTCATTTCTGGTAAATATTCCGGACACGTATCAATTAGCTTTATACTAAAGCATTTTATTGATATTTGCAATTCATCAAGCTTTTCACCATATAGGAAAAATCATCGAGAACCAACTTATGGTAACTCAAAACCTAACCTATTCGTGGGTTATGTGTAATTTGGGTATCCCCATTCGAGTAGTATAGAGGGTCAATGCTCCAGTCTTCTTTCCAAAGAGAGAGATTACCAAAAGTAATAATATAAATAATTTTGCTATAATCCGCGATACAGTAAATAGAAAATATATATAGTGTTAAAGGAGATAGACTCCACGACAAAATCACAAAGCGATTTGAAGCTTTCGCGAAGCTTTGCGATTTTGTCGTGGAGTCTATCTCCTGATGATGCTTCGGTTGCGGGGCGAAACGATTGTTGAGTTTGTGATAGTGAACGTGTGTAGTGCTTGTGTATTGTGGTGGAGGTTTGTGCATGTGTTTTTACGAATCCTGCACGTATCGGATTTGAAAATACGGCTAGTCCACTACACATTTAACACTACATATATTTTCTATTTACTGTATCGCGGATTATAGCAAAATAATTTTATTATTACTTTTGTATTATGAAGCTCTGCAAAGTAGCGCCTAATTCTATAAATTATTTAAAGAGATTACCTTTAGCCTTTGGACGGACTATATCAAAAATGTTCTATTCGATCGGAGTGCAATACATTTTTGATGACATTTATTCCCGATATCATAAATAATGCAGTAAATTTAACAGAACTAAAAGATAACCTATAAATAAAAAGTCAACCGCACAGTTTGCGGTTTTAAATTGAATCGGAAATGCAATATTCGCAAATCACGAACCGTATAATCAATACGCCCGTGTTACGCTGCTATCGATTTACTAGGTTGTAATATTTCGCATAATGCAGGGGAATTTTTTAAATAATTCATGACAAATCCAAGTTTGCGGTTCAAGTTAACAAGGCACGAGACAGGAAAAAAAACATAGCTACGCCCGCCGCGCCGCTCTCTGTCGCGATGCTATCGGCCGCAGATACGAAATGAAAAAATTATTTGAAACATTATCTTCTCTCTATCAGAAATATGATAAAGTTTAACTATAAAGTATGCTGAACAGTATTTATTATGAATGTAAAAAAAGAATAATATTAAATTGGTATCTCATATAGTGAGAAAGACTAAGATAAGTCATTGGACCTGTTCTTAGATATTAGTAATTTAAAAGTTTAGGTTAAAATTCAGTTGCTTATTATTAGCCTTATGGCTCGATTGTAAGTTCAATAAAGTACTTCCATTGTGGATGTACTCTATAATAAAAAATAATGTTATTCACGATTAGACAAAATGTATGTATAACTATTTAGTTATATATATTTATATTATCTAAGAGAATATATATTTATATATATTAAGAGAATATATGTATATATTTATTTATTATGACAAGCCAATAGCATTTTACAAAACATACTTATTAATACACTTGACTTTAAATCATGTTCTAGGTAAAACACTTTTTTAAGGCGAGTACAGCATTTTCATAAGAAGTTAGGTACAAAAATACTTAATATTAATAAAAATGAGGAAGATTATAAAAAGGAAATATTTAAAATAAAAAAAAACCACTAAAATATATGCTGTTACTAACAATCTTAAACCATATATGCATGTATATTCTATTACTGAATAAAATAAGGTCGTTGTGGTCGATGAAAGCAATATTCTATTTAGTACAACATATACGAATATTAGTATTCAAAAAAGTTTCAAGCTACATTTTAAAAAAATCTAACAATTCCACCTTCAACGTAAAATGCGCATTTTCAAAGGTAATTACCAATGAGATCATAGTTCTAATAGATGATATCACGATGATATCAATCAGGATATTAATTTCCTTATTCCTACGTTATGGCCTATACCATTTCGAGCGTCTGTTTGATATCTACCACATTTAAAAGGGTGTTCTAGATACTTATTACATCTCAAATATATCGATTTATTTATCTTCGATTTACGACCGAACCAATTGGAGATATACTAAATATAGACATTTTAATTATTGATTCTTATTTTTTATGATTTATTTCTAATTTTTTACAAAAGTAATAATAAGAGTTATCTTGCTTACATCGAGTATCGCGGATTATAGCAAAATATTTCTTATTATTACTTTTGTATTATGGATCTCCGCAATTCAATTTTTGTTATTTATTTTTAAATATTTATTCTTATTTGCCATGCTCTTAAAATTAATATATTCAAAATATTCGTAGTATTTTCATAAAAATAGGAACTTTGCCCGGAATTGAGGAAAGAAAGGTGGACTACCATTTAACAGGTGACTCGAGTGCTTGTTAACTTGTTACTAAAATTGTATTAACATTGTAATTACAATTCATTTTACACAATTTATTTTTATTTATAGCATTAAACTGGTTTAACAAAAGCAGGGTAAAATCTTGTTATAAATACACTAAATAACAAAGGAATGTCATTTATAAAAGGCGTTTATTTTAAACTCTAGTTTCCTGTCGTGATTAACGAGTAACCCAATAAAGAATACGCTGCTTCAACGCAGCCGGAAGCTTCGTAATAGAATGAACTCTGCATACATCAACGTTGTATTATTATATATAAGATTTTCTTAGACTCGGTAAAAGCTCAGGATAAAATAAAATCAAGTATGATTTTCTTTCCTAATAAATGGGCAACGAAGCTCTTAACACCATCAAAACCAATCTGCACTAATTGTTTGAAATATTACATTAACATTGCTTTTATGCTGATTATAAAAATAATTAAAAAATAAAAAGTAATAACAAATGAAACTTAATAATATCAGGTTTTTATGTTTATTAGTTATATAAAATGTGTAACCTATCCTAATTATATGAGGAAAAGTAAAGGTGATTTTTATTTTTCCTTTTATATATTCTTCCATAAATTTATGTTTATCTTCATTCAAATATTAAAAAAGATTTTACTGACTTATATGATATTAATGGAGATAATAAAACCAAAAGTATACCACCTAAATACACAAAAAATAACGCAAATTAAATAAAAAAATAAAACAACATCTATAAAAAATCTATTATCAAATTTACGCTGTTCAGATCATTTTTTGCATTTGCTTGTATTTGCATTTTCATTTCTTATAATAAAAAATTTATCTTCACTAATTCTAATTTATTTCCAACCAAACATGTCCTAAAATTAGGGATTCCTATTTTTCAGATTAAAAGTAATGGTTCTCTATGACAGCATTAGGACGATTAATTATATTAAAAGCAAGCAAAGGTTAATGTGTAAAGTGAATGAAGGATAAGGGAGGGTAGATAAATAATCTCGTATGTGGTACAGCTGTTTCGGAGTTAATGAGAGGTGGTAATAAAAAGTTACGTTGGGGAATACACGCTGGCATTTTATTTAAACCATATGAGCCTTTGTGCCTTTTAATCGTTAAATATGCGAGTGCTGTGGTGAAACTAAAATATATCATTAGTATAATAGGTTAACCATAAACAGAGTTTTAAAGATAGAGATAGTGGAGTGTGGTATCTAGCCTAGTATACGTAAATTAAAAACTTAATAGTTTATAGAATTATTCGTTACCTTGCAAAGGCCCATATTAAAGAGTAATGAAGATTTTATTTTGCTATAATCCACTATAAAAGAGACTATATATGTAATGCTAAATGTAGAGTGTACTATCGTTTCTTATACCAGATACTTATAGGATTCGTAGTAACTCATGCACTACTAACCACCAATAACACAACAACACACAAGCACTGCACACATTGTTTACCACAATTTCAAAAAGTTTACACAAACCAGTTTGTCAGATATTCGGTTACGCAAACGGTTACAAAAACCAGAACCTCAACTGATTTCAATGGATAATTTATAGAATTAGGCGTTACTTTGCGGAGATCCATAATACAAAAGTAATAATAAAATTATTTTGCTATAATCCGCGATACAGTAAATAGAAAAAATATATAGAGTTAAATGTATAGTGGACTATCCGTATTTTCATACCCGATACGTGCAGGATTCATAAAAACACATGCACAAAGCTCCACCACTTCCACCACAATACACAAGCACTACACACGTTCACTATCACAAACTCAACAATCGTTTCGCCCTGATGCTTCGGTTGCGGGGCGAAACGATTGGATAGTCCACTATACATTTAACACTATATATATTTCTATTTACTGTATCGCGAATTATAGCAAAATAATTTTATTATTACTTTTGTATTCAATGGACTTGAATTTCCTATAGGTGATACTATTATCGAGGTCTGACATTTTTACGTTAAATTGGTAAAAGAGGATGGTTGTGTAGAACTCACTAGCACGTTAACAAAACTCGTTATTAACTGTTTATCTTAGTTTGTAATGATAATACTTGCAAACAGGAGAGTCTTTACTATTTGATGCTAATGGTAAATGGTTGTGTAAAGACACAACTATTTACAAGTGTAAATTCCTTTTCATATACACAAAAATTTTACAATAAATATAATGCGGGTTAAGCCACGGTAAGCTAATATCAATACAACCCAAGTAAAGGGGGTAATCAATAGTTTTGTCCTATTGTATAAGTTTTTCGTATTAGCGCAACGCAAACAATATTTAAAGAGAGCAAACAAATAAACAAAAGCAGAACCCGAGGGCTATGGAAGACTGCAAATGAGGGAAGTTGTTAGAGTTTCAACGCCGCGCCCGTTCGCAAATATCAAACATATGCGCCACCGACTTTCGACAAAGCCGGCAAATATTTCACAGAACAGTACTGAATTACATTTTTAAACCTCACCAATACCTTCACCTCTGTTTTCATATCAGTGATACGTTGAGGCATTTAATATAGTAAAGTGAATTTGAATTTGAATTTATAAAAACCGTTTATAGTCACATCTTATTCTATCGGGTTAGCCTGACTAGTTTGGAGCCCATCCGGGACTCTTATTCATGAGATCTTTATACGGCGTTATTGTAGCAGGAACTACGTAGAAAAATACGCATGTATTGTTTTGTCGTAAAAGTAGCGGCCTGTTACAATCCCACTGCTGGGAATAGGCCTCCTCTCTCCATTTCTGGAGAGAAGGATTGGAGTTAAGACCTACCACGCTGCTCCAATGCGGATTGGTAGGTTACACATATCTCCAGAATTCTCTAGAGATATGCAGGTTTCCTCACGATGTTTCCCTTCACCGAAAAGCGTGTGATAAATTGCAATTATCAATTAGACACATGAGTTTTAATAGAAAAAGTCATTGGTTCCTGCCAATGAGTTTTTAGTGATGTTATGTCGTATTGTTCACTAATTCATATTTTCATTTCATTTTTTAAAAGATTAAGTAAATAAGAATACTTTTATTATATACATAAATAATCTACCTTAACTTCGATGTTCGTTTCAACGTACAAATAAGGGATTTATATAGTAGCAATTTTCTTATATCAAAGCAAATATAGTATAATGCTTACTACTAGCAAGGTTTCTGATAAGGTTCTTAATTATCAAAGGTCACCATATCACAGCATTATAATTTTAGTAAATACCCATGAACTTAATATTACGAATTGTTTTTATGATGTAGACCTTTTTGAAATCGTAAAATCTATGATATATTCGTCAATGTTATCTTTCATGAATCTTAAATCTTAAATTCTTCCTGTTTTCGTACTTTCACTATAATATTTGTCCCAATAACTTTTACATCAGCCCGGAAGAGTATAGGTCTTTGCAGAAGCTGTACAAGTGTCAAAACGTCGAACTAACGCTGAAAAAAAAGTGATAAGGATTTTAATTAGAGGAAAGTGTGGCCATGATCGGCTAATTCAGCAAAATGGATCCCTAATCACAGGAAATTCTTTTCGTGTACTATGTACAATACTTTACCTTTACTTTTTACAATTTGCTCACACGCATTTGTCTTGTAGTTGTACACAATGAAGTTAATATGTTGACATGTTTTTTTCTTTTATAAGCCTTATAACCGTGTCTTCTAAATGTTAGAAAAAATGTATCCTACTCTAGTATCTATAACAAGAAAAGCATGTACTGAAAAAGCAAACGCAGCTATAACTCCATTATGAATTTTAAAAAATGCCCGAGAGCACTAATGATGCCCTCACAGTCCTTAAATATGATATTTCAATGGGGGATAGCTACGTTGTGAGATCTGCCCTCGCAGCCAGTAATTTCCTGTTATGTGGCGGCCGCTTATATGAGCTTCGTTAAAATGCAGTGCACCGGATGGGAAACGCCAATGTGCACTAACACAACATGGGCTTGAAAATACTATGCCTATTCAGCTGTTTTTAATATAAATCTCTCCATATTTTGTTGTTTCAGCACCGTTCTGCGGTTTCGCAAAACGGTGCTGAAACAACAAAATACGGTTGCGAAAATGTTTATAGTATGATCACTTAAGTTATTAGAAGCTGTGATAGCCCAGAGTTGAGACCGTGCGACACTTTTGAGTGGGTCACGGGTCATCACCCTGGGCAGGCAAATGAATTTTTCTATTAAAACTTGTGTCTCATTAATAATTGCAATTTATCGCACGCTTTTTGGTGAGGAAAAACATCGTGAGGAAACACCTGCATATCTGTAGAGAATTAGATGCAAAATATCTACAGTTTTAATAATAGCTGGAAGTACTTTTAAGATATCACTAATAAAATCTCCTTTTTATATTATACATTATATAAAATTAAATTCAGTTATTCTATAATGCTGATTAAAAGTTCAAGCAAGTGTAAAATTTTATGAAATAATTTTAGATTTTAAAGACATTTTTATGAAATAAGCTCTTCTTGTTAACGTTATCTTTTCACTACGAGATTAATTTTAGAAGTTCATGTTTTATTAAAAGGAGTATACAAAAACAATGTTGTAATAGGTACATTAAGATGTAATAATTTAGATTTATATAATACCAGATGTGCTAGCGGCTTCCCCTGCGTGGAAATCAGTGTCATAATTTATAGCGTAATAGGTATATTTAATTCAAATTTAGAACATTTATTTTGAGTATTTATTGTGAGGTAACCATAAGAGCAAGACATGCTGTCGTGGACTTTTTCTGTCGTATTTTTGTAGATCTACAATTCTCTAGTACATTAATTTAGTGTGTTTATGCTGGTTTACGCGGCGCACACGACTGAAGATCCCAGCAGGCGGTTTTTTTAGAACTGCGCGACCTCTTCAGCACAATTTTCATAAAACCGTTATGTACTATTAACTTAACCCTTGCGCAAGAATCGCACCTCATTTTAGTATAAACTTTACGAAAATCATGTCAGTAGATTTTGAGAAAGTCGATCACATACAGACAGCTTTTGGGGAATTTGTTTTATAAATAATTATCGATTTATTCCCAGTCGGTAGTAGCATTCGGTATGTATCCTACAAATATGAAATGTTAAACTAACATTTTAACGACCTCATTTAACTTTCCTTTACTACAGTTGAAACTCTTATAAACGCGCAATTTTTCAAAGCCTTAACGTTGAGTTAAGGGTTGTTATCTTGAAACACATATGCAAACCATTCGCAGGATATTTGAGTTTAAAAATTGATCATATTTTACTACTTCCTTTGCGAAAAAAGTCTACACATTGTTTCGGTTTTACATTTCAATAAAAATAAATATGTGTATATACGTATACATGTATTATAAACCAAAGTCCCCCGTAGCGTCTGTCTATTTGCTATAATCTCATAAACTACTAAAGGAATTTTTATGTGGTTTTCGCTAAAAGACAGTGATTCACGAGGAAATTGCAGCTATATAATTTGTTAAAGTTATGTGTAAATTACTTGAAATATGACGATAATATTTGAAAATATCGGAATAAGATCAGCGGTAGCTTTCATCGAATACGCTGCCTAATCATTTTGAGATATGTACGAGTATAACAGAGCAATATTTGGTTAATATCGTCGAAAACAGACTGAGTTGTTGCTTAAAGGTCAACAGTGGTCGGAGATAGATATTATATGATAAACATTTTTTTAAATACATTGGTTCATAGACCTTTAAAAAATATCAATTATAAAATAGAAACACTAATAAATTAAAAATAGCAACTGAAAAAAAAACGATAAAAGGGTGATAAAACCAGTTAATTGATCTCTACTTTTTACCTTTTAACGAAAGTAGGATGTGAAATGGGTTTGTGTAAAACCTTATGATTAAATAAGTTAGATATATTGTACGGCCTATAAATCGTAGAACTACTTATATTTAATATATATTTTATATATATATAAAAAAAACTATTTCTCTGATGTATAACATAATATAATGTAAATCTCTTTTAAATGTATAGCAATACAGACTAATTAAAGCTAAACCTTAATGATAAATCTCAGTGCTAAAAATATATGGTATAAAAATACGTACATTAGCAGAGTGTATTTCGTGTAAAGAATATACCTTGCGGCTACAAAATAACGGTATTTTTACAGAGCTTTTCAAATGAAGAGCTTCAAGGATTTTACTACGGCAAAAATCGTACATAAATTTTAAAAGCATAGGTAGCTCTGGAGATTATATTGCTTTAACTTTTATATTTTCATAAATTATACTGCAAAGTTTACGGTTTTTTTTGGCAATATCTTTCTTGATTCTCGATTACATAGAAGTGGTTTATTTATATTATTTATACTTACGAGATGTATCAAGATTGGAGCCAAATATTACCAAAAGACATTTAAATAGCGCTTAGTTTAAAACTAGGCAACTAGTCTGAAATAATAATATATAAAAAATAATAAATAAATAATAAATAAATATATAAATAAATATATGGGATATTTACACACACGGTCGTCCGTCCCCAAAGTAAGTAACTTAATACTTGTGTTATGGATGACGGATATCTGGTAGATATACTACATATATAAGTTTAAATACATACTTAAATACAAATACACACCCAGGCTCGAAGAACCAACAATGTTTATAGAAAATGTTGGCCCTCGGCGGGAATCAAACCCGCGACCCGCGGAACTGAAGGCAGGGTCACTACCCACAGCGCCAACGGGCCAGTAATATTTAATGTATGATATATCCCTTCCCCGTATGTATTCTCGTATTGCCACATTTACGTTGGTTAAAAAATATCTATAATAACCTAAATGGAATTTTAGTTATACTTAAATTAACTAATGAAATTCTAACGGTACAATTTCGATTCGAGTCATATTACACAACCGTTCCGCCTATCAAAGTGCTCGAGTTGCTGTGTGTTTTAAGACAAAGTTAAGACATAAGACATATTAACTTTAGAAAAACAAGAGTTATTACATTATTTTTGTAAATAAGTTTTACCTTGAGATATATACGATATTATTTAGAAAGAAAATGAGTACTTGAACAAGTAATGATAGTATTATTTTTTTATAATGCGCATCATTACTTTTATAGTATAAAAGTGGAGTGAAATTCCGCAAAGTAACGCCTGCTACTATAAAGGAGCATCTGCTTATATACTCTTATTATAAACGAGAAATGTTAAACCATATACAGTTTACGACGTAAATTTCAGCCCTATGTTACTCATTCAATAAAGCCACTGTTCATATTCAAATAGGTCCCATAGACACAGATATAAAAGGCATCCCAACCCCAATACAAATGTCCAATAAGTCGTAATGAAAAATAATGCAGCTATACATGACCCTTTCTCGCTTAAACAGCCCAATAATAATATGTATGTACTTGTAGATGTCCCTTTTCAATTAAATTAATTTTTAGGCAAGAAATAAAGGATTTTTTATTCTATTGCTCGCACAACGGCATCTATTTCATATTTGATAATAAATACTATTGAAATAATTATTCAATGCGACTTAGTACAAGTCATAGGTATTCAAAGTTCTTATCATAGAAGCGTTCTGCTTCTACGTTACATTATAGGAAATCAAAATTATACGGCACTGACTTTATGGTTTTGATGAACACACAAGTTCTACATCAAGTAACAAGTTTTCAAGGTCTTTTAATATCGCACTACACGTGGATGGTTTTTTTCGATTAAATAATTTTTGTAGAGTGCTTTTTAACTTGGTCACGGAGATGAGATGGAAATCAGAAGGCAGCTAATATTACCGATTAGTCCATTGACTAATAGTGCAACTAAAATATCAAGGTGCAGTTTTCATTATCAAAATCAGAACTAATTTCGCCTTTGCATGGATACTATAAATAATAAAAATTATTCTAATAACTTCCTTAACACCGGTAGTACACTTCACCAAGTCCAACAGCAAAAATAAATAAAATACCAGCTTAGAATATCTTAAAACGCATAAGGAACATATTTTATAGTAGGTACCAATCAGAAAACGACGTCTGCAGAGTTGTCAAAAATACAAACCCCGACAGCTTGGAGCAACGTTGTTGACGCGAAATTACCATTTCAGCGCAGCCTACGAACCAATGAATATGTATTATGTAACACGGAATTGGGCCGGTTTGATGACAGTAACGTAAACTGAATCGAAATACATTTTAGCGTTTAAATCCGTGGAATTCAACGTTCACTGCAAGTCAATAATAATCGTTCCCTCACAAAGTTAATGTCGTGGAAAATACTATATCTGGCCAACAAAATTCTATAATATCAATAGTGTTATATACATATATCAAATTAACACAATAAATCATGGATTTTTACAAAAAAGAATTTAACGAATTTTAGTTCTACTCGAGATCATTTTAATAGATTATAATTTCTCTATAAACCATAAATTGATCAAACAGCAGAGCCGGAAGGCCAACGTATCAAATGGCGTCACAACCAATGGTTTTTTTTATAAAATGATCACTGGTGAGTGCGTAATGTATGAATAAACAAAATAATCTCGAAGCAACATTAGATAGATGATCTTGATCTCATATTATATCAATCAATACATATAATAAAATTGTGGATAAGTTAACTTTGTACATTTAAATAAAAAAATTGTGTTTCCATCTTAAGACAGTCTTCAAAGCTATTTTTTAAAATTATCTGTTTGTCTTTTCTTTTTTGTGGTTGTCAGTCATATTTACTGGAAAGTTACTATTTTGTTTCAGTTATAATATCATTAATAATAATTGTTTGATATTGGGCCAATAAATTTGTATAAATATTCTGTTCCTCTAAAAAATTGCTGATTTGGATAAATTAAAGACCTTCATAGTCTATAATCTAAATCTACATATATTTTAAACACTCTTGTTTCCAGTAATAAAGTAACGCACATGAAATCGCGGGAAGAAGCTAATTTGGAATAGAGATAGATAAATAGTAAAGTAGCGGCCTGTTACAACCCCACTGCTGGGAATAGGCCTCCTCTCTCCGTTTCTGGAGAGAAGGGTTGGAGCTAAGACCTACCACGCTGCTCCAATGCAATCCGCATTGGTTGGTTACACATATCTCCAGATTTATCTAGAGATATGCAGGTTTCCTCACGATGTTTTCCTTCACCGAAAAGCGTATGATAAATTGCAATTATCTATTAGACACATGAGTTTTTAATAGAAAAACTCATTGGTGCCTGCCCGGGTTTAAACTCATATTCCCCACGAAAGAGTCGCACTAGATAGATCAATATGCTCTCAAAAATGTTAAGATTTGAGCATGATCATTTAGTAAAATAAAAGAATCCAAAGTAATCGTGCAATATTACGATATTCCAAAAAAAACGAGTAAAGTTGTGTGTAAATGTTGGTCTGACATACAAAAGATACGGTCGGTATCCCAACACTGATTGAGGCACAACTCAACAAATTAAACGATGGCCGGTCGAATGAATTTATGACATGACTGGTGGACCAATAAAGCGTTCAAATGCTTGGTAATAAATTATAGCGAATTTTCCGATGCAAGCGGTGTGGCAATAAGATGACAGAATCAAGCAAATGAATTTAAACTTTGTTAAACGCCCTCGCTTTGCAATTTATTTGTGTCTGTGGTGAAACTTGCACTCCGTCTCTGGGTGGCATCTATGTACTGGATCTAGTTTCGAATTTCTACTGTTAATCTTGTTGAACATCGCATACGCTACCTGTTTTAATGAGGTTAATGCTGCGACTAATTTCTATGTTTGTTTCGACTTGCTTACTTTGGCAAATAGTGAGTGCACTGAAACTTTACTGTAGCTACAATTTGATGAAATGGTTCATGAATAAGAAAACCCATGTCGCTTTAACGTAGTTATAATATTGTTATTTTTTTAGCTATATCAAGATGAAAAAGTTGATGACAAATTTAATTTTTTAACATAATGTATGTAGACGTTTCTTAAAGCTTGTATAAATATTGAGGTAAAATAAGTAATTACTTCATATTTCGGTGACATATTTATGTTTTAAATTATCTTAGGAGACCTTTTAAGAGACCTTAGGAGTAGTTTCTGAAAAATTTAGCTTGATTACTTATTGGAATGAAACCCATAAAAGCAGAATCTCTACATAACAAATTCTCAAGGATTAATCTATATAGTATAGATTAATCCTAAAAAGTAGAATTTAACATTCAAAATGTTCAAAATGGGAATTCAAAGGTTTATTGAAAATGAGAAACGTATACAGACTATCAAAAAAGTAATTATGCCACGATAACCAAAGCAGATATCTGTAAACCAGAGGCTCTGAAAAATTTTCATATTTCTATGGAAGTACAAAATGGTCCGCAGAGTTTTGTGACACCAAGAACATCAGTTTGAAAATTTTTGGTAACTTACCATGTCTTCTATGTGCGTAGGGATCCACGACGTCGCCGTCGCGGTATATAACTGAATGCACGCGACTCCGCGTCCCATTCGGAGGAAAGTAGCGTCGCGCGTGCTCAACGTAGTAAGCACCATCATTCAGAACAATCTTTCCTTCAAACACACCGTCCGTCACCGAACCGAAAACTGTTGATTGTGGTTCGTCTGTTGAAAATAATAGAAACGATTGTAATTAAAAGCCAATATTTTAGCTTAGTATAGTTATATAATACATAATATGTAAAATGTAACGTTTGTCTTAATCGAAGAAACTCTGTGTTCTTTAAAAGAAGATAACAGAGACGGAGGATCCAGTGATCTCAGTGAATCCTGGGAAACTAAGCATCTCAAATTCTTATATATATATACGCGTTTATAATATAGTTTCCTTTATAGCCAAATAGATAATGAATATAAATCGCGGTATATACTCAAAATAATGTTATCATTATCTTTTGCAATAAAAATTTCTGCAAAATCTATAAATTATGAGTGTTACAAAAATAGAGCTGGAACCCATAGGATTTTGATAAGGACCATGCGTTTGGAATTTTGTGGTAAATAGTAATTATATTTAACATAAACCATAGTGAAGCATATCTCATTTTTTGATCAACTGTTAGCACAGAAGAACGGTTATTGATATTTAATGGTCGATAGGGTAACCTTAGATATATTTTTTCAGGTCTTTGAATTTCTTGGAGATGATTTCAGTCTCATCAAACATTGATGACGCCTACATTGTACTAGCTTAACTAGAATTTTGAAGTAAAGAAGTACGAGTATATGTGTTTGAGTGAAAAAATTAATATTTTGAAATATTTCATCAAACTTGGCGGCGGTCAAAAACTGGAATAAGATCAAATTATTTCACTACAGGTGAAGGTGTATCATTGATCGACATGTATAATTGAGGATTCTTCCTCCAAACACGAGTGTTCCAGCTTAGGTCATTATTACTTGGAAAAGTAAATAAATCAATAAACTATCTAATCAAGAGCAATTACGTCGTTAAATTCTAGGCAAGACGATTCATGGTAGTAGAAAATTGCTTCAAGTGATCATTGAACCAATGATCATTGATGGATGTCGTGGAGTTGTTGAACATAATTGCATCAAATTATGTTTTTAATAGTCATTTAATAATATCGTTGCTGCCGCCGAAATTATATTATTTAGTTGTTATAGTTACTCTAAAACTACAGTTAGATACAATATTAAAAGTTACATTGGTAAAACATTTCAGATTAAATTGCCACATAAGCGACAATAACTGCAATCAGTCAACCAACGTTATACCTATTATTTGCATTCCCGTTAAACAACGAATAAAAGGCGTACGGGTCAAGTGGGGTCTGGCCGTACTCTATTAAACCGCTTGTTATGGTAGCTGGACTGCTCTATTTTTAACTAAAACGGCTATTTTAAAAAGGGGAAAAAATTAAAAACATTTTACTATCCAACTACCGAGCAAAGGCCTCCTGTCTTTCTCCATTGCGGATTGGTAAACATATCTTAGAAATTCTTCAGTTTTGCAGGTTTCCTTGTCTTCGTCTTTCTTCAACGGAAATGACAAATATCAATAAGTTTTAACAGAAATACTCGTTGGTGCTTGCTTGGGGTTTCAAACCATGTCCCCCTAGAGAGAGGCACCGTTCGGCTATATCAGCTATTTTATATCAAAAGGGGAAGATTTTTCTCATATTGTAATAATATTTTGTCATAGCAAAAAAATCATAAAGTAACGTCCGTTACTATCCCATTGCTGGAGCTAAGACCTACCACGCTGCTCCAATGCGGATTGGTAGAAATAAATATAAGGTAAAAAAAACTGAAAAACACGCTTCTATTAAATTCACGTTAGAAAACTATCAAATTGGTTTTCAGATACACTAAAATATTGCTAATATTTTATAGGGTTTCATGAAAATTGAGAAGGCAGATAAAATATTATTGGTAAGTAAAATCAGAAGCAACAGATGCGTGAAGCGCTGCTATTAAATGTATTTCGTTGATGAGAAGAGTGAAATTTTTTAAATTCAAATTCAAGTCCAGATCGACCAACTAAAATTATAATATATCCTATCATGCATATACCGAAAAAGCTTGTGACACTTTGCGGAATCTTTTTCGTATACAACATATCGCACCCATAGTATTAAAGTGACATAAATCAAAAGTAAGCCTAATTTTGATTTATGACACTTTAATATTTAAACACTTTAATAACGTAAAATACGTAGCCAAATCATGTCATATGTTTCTAACATGTTGTGCCGACCCCACTTAGAATGGGATAAGGGCAGGAGAATGATGATGATTTCCATACCATTTATTACATCACGCTACGAACTATTAAAAAAAATAGTGTTTTATTGGGCTTCCAAGTGAGTCTCTTCGAAAGTCACGGGTTTGGTATGTGCCGCCTTATTGCAATTTGCCGAAAAACAACTTTTTTTATATTAAGTCATTTTCATACTAAGTGTGCGATAGTTCGAGCACCCCACGTCCTTTTTTCACAATAAAACTAATATTTTCCGTTAATTTTTTAAAAGCGCTTTTTACATCACATAAAAGTGTTTTTCTGTTTTTTTTACCTTAAATGTATTCAAATTATATTTATTCCTAAACTACATGCTAATAATTCAGCATATTAACTTATTTGTAATTACCGAATATGAGTATGAGAAGGGTTGCACTAATGATTGTAATCAAAATAGTTTGTATGGAAGTTAAACCCTTACCGATTAATAGTGAGGTATAGTTTATAGTTGTTTTAGCTTAATATGTACATGATTTGGAGGCTTGAGGCCGTTTGGCGTTATTAAGGGAAGTATAAATTATACGTTTTATATCATGAATAAGAATTCGCTAACAAAGGGTACTCAAAATTTACCCATTACTTTAATCAAGATTTGTTCACATATCTTATCTAAAAAAATAAACAGAAGATATTCTGCTGAAGCCGCCGAATATCACGTTTATAACAGTACAATATTTAATCTATACATATTAAAAGACAAAGTCCCCATAAGTTGTCTGTATGTGGTCAATTTTATCAAAATCTACTTAACGGATTTTTGTACAATTTTTACTTATAGAATTTGAAATTCTTAAGGAAGGTTTAAATTAATAGTATTATTATACACTACGGTTTTATGTAAATTATCTGTAATATACTACATATTTGTGACACACCGATATCTTCGCGGGCGAAGCCGGCGCCTACCTAGTATTTATATAAAACGTGCAAACGGTGATGGTCAAACAACTCTAAGAGTTTATGATGCTAAATAATTGTTAGAAAAGAGAAAGAAATAAATAGCACATGTACATCAACCAACCTTTGTCAAATCTTGGTCAACCTTTGAGTAACAGAAGGAAAAAGACAAGCAGTGAAATACGGTTAATATAGAACGAAAGAAAAAGAAAAATAACGAAAACCTATGTACTATATATACTATACTATGAATATTTGCAAAAATAAAGATTTTCAAAAATTATGCAATATAAGTAAATTTAACGATTTACTTTCTAAATGAATTTTTGTTAAATAAGTAGACGAATAAAGTTGCTACTAATATATAATTACAAATATTTTGTTAATATTGACTTAATCACAGACTAGAAAATATTTGTATATGCTGATAGGGAAGGAGATTTGCGGATTCATACTGGTAAATCATTCCACAGCTTAACACCTTGAACGATAAATGATCTCGAGTAATTAGATGAACATTGTGACGAAACATGAATATCAAACATCGTGATGAAACCAGTACTTGTCTCTATAGCAACAGTCAACCCGACCCGTTAGTTCGACATAATGGACAGACACAACCATATTTTCGTATTTATTACTAAGTTCAGAATAAATTAACTATTTGTATTATACGAATCATGCCTTAATTTTTATAATGAAGATAAGTTTACATTCATAACGGTTTTGAGTCCGGTTTTATCGTTCAATCAAAAGCAGGGAGCAATTACAAATTGCCTGCCTACTTTACTTATACATCTTACCGAATCAATTTCTAAACATATTATTCGTGGAATTAAATCAGGTTACAATGTCAAAGTTTTTGTAAATGTCTGTTAATAGTACGTTATCATTAATAGGCTAAATTATCAAATAATATTATTAATAAAACCAGTTTCAATCTATCATACAGTCATATTATTTTTGTTTGCGTAATTTAATTGAATATTGTAACCTTTTTTACGTTTATTTTCTGTCACCCTATCAGATAGATGGTAATTTTAAAATTTTGGGTGGTTTGATGAAAAATGTTGTAAAAATAAAAAAAAAGAAGTTGACGTGTCAAGACCGACATGCAAAAGTGAAAAACCTGTTTTCACTGCCTAAATAATATGGAGACAAAATTCATTCTGAAATTTCTTCTATATATTTCTAACTATACTGCAAAAAATAAAAATAACTACTGCTTAAGAGTACCAGAACTAAACGTTATAATATAAAACAGTATTAGAATTTTAAATGTGAATAATATAAGTGAGTGCATGGATACTTTTTCAAACATTTAGATTTTCGAGTGCTTTATATTATTAACTTGAATAGCTGGTGGTCAGTCTAATTTCGAATTCCCCTTAAGACAGAAAGAACTCAATAATAAAAAAATGCATCGATCGCCACCAAACTTTACAGGATTATCCACTGGGTTGTTCTAAAGACTGTCTGAAAATATCATTAAATCGGTCCAGCCGTTTCGGAGTCTATAAAGGACATACAGACAAACATTCATTTTTATATATTAAGATTATAAATCTATTATGGATTAAGATTTGACATCAATTCATTTCGTAAAAAATCATCAATACATAATATCCATTTTATTTTGTTAGATCTAAAAACAAAGAAACAGTCGCTGTAGGTTTTTTAGGAACAGCCTCTTCCAGATAGTATAATATTAAAAATAATTCAAGTTTGGCATTTGTGTACGTTTTCGTGTTCAAATAGTATTAGGGTTCGAATTGATTATATCTGATGGCAATGGTGACTCATATCATTTTGGGGTGCAGGTGACAGGGAGACATGACAATTTATTCATAGAGTGTATTGCGTCCGATTGCTTGCTAGGCAAATATTCCACAACCAGTACTGACTCGATGATTTGAATGAATTTCAATTTACCAAATGAAATTCAATATGTATCTGAGTTATAGACTTCGCCGATGCTTATTTGCACGTTATAATCCAATTCATTTAAAATGCATTCAAATCTCATTTGCTACCGTTTATATGTCTAGTAGTAGGGATGTGAAAAATAGACGATTTTTATATTTTTGTATTATTTTAACCGATTTTAAATAATAAATTTTCTACACGTTGTTAATCGCTTTTTGCCAAACTACACACATTTCGAATCGAATTTCTCAAACAGCGCATATGCTATTTTTTATTCGTACTCGTCCACTTGAGTAAATCTTTATTTGAATTAATTATTAAGATTAAAAAAAAGCTTGAAAAAAAAATGATTAATTGCCGCTTTAGGTGACAAGAGGACTCGCACCTTTTTCGTACAAAGAATCAGCTTAGTTATTTAACAATGTATAAACATTTCTTATTATATAAGAATTGACGACCAAAACCAGTTTTAACAAATTTAACAGTTTGTTGAGTCAGCTACTCTTGTATGTCCGCAAAGCTAAAGATTTATACATATTATTTAAATTGTAATTACTATTTTTATTAATTTATATAATATTTGTATTACACACTCCAAGTCCATAAAAACATTTGCAACAAAATACTCAATTAATAGTGTAAGTACACAAAAGTACTGAAAATATTATGTTGCTCTAATCCGCGATAACAGCAATGATACATAATGCTTAATCTAGAGTGTAATATTCGTTCTCATACCTTATACATGCAGAATTCGTAAATACTCATGCACTGCCAACCACCAATAATACAACAATACACAAGCACTGCACACATTCACTACCACAATCTCAACAATCGTTTCGCCCCGTATCTGAAATATCGTCAGGAGAAAGACTCCACAACAAAATCAGCGCTTTGAGGTACACTCTACATTTAGCATTACTTAAATATTTTCTTTTTTCGCGGACTATATCAAATTAATATTTTCAGTACTTTTGTACTATGGACGTCCGCAAAGTAACGCCTAATTGTATATATTATTTGAAAAGTTTAAGTTTGTCAAAAAAAAATTCAAATTAAAACCGGTTGGAATGAAAAAAACAGTTCTTCTCGAGCCTAAAACATACGGCCCTAAATTGTCATAGTATAAAATTTATGTGTCAAAAAAATTTAAGCTAGACTGCGACATTATGAAATTACACGAGTCAAGTAGCGTAAATATGAGAGAAATGTAATGTTTTACGCTAACCTCGAGGCTCCGAAAATGTCTTTAGGAAAAATTTAAAAGAACCGTTAGAAAAACATGCGTTCATTTTCCATAAGTCTCTCGCGTCTGCAGCTACGTAGGCGCGACTGGTAGTTTTATTTTTATCACTCTCGTAAATTTGTGAGCAGCAAAAACTGCGGTATAATTACTTTTACGGTCTTATTTTGAAAAAAAATATAAAAAATTCTTCGTAGTAACAAAGGTTCATATTCAAGCAAGGTTCATGTTATTTGCATTTTAATTTGTTTTGAGTGTAACATGTTGATAAAGATCAAGAAGTATTATATGTTTTTACATACATGTTTTTACACGATATGTTAATTTAAGTGTTTCTCATAGTTACTAGTAAATATCTGTCAATGTATATTTTACGTGATTTTAAAATTTATTAAGGTAGGTTTTAAAAGTTTAACCGAATAAAGGGTATATTCATTGATTGTAGAAATTTACCTTACAAAAGAAAACGAATTATATTTCGGATAAATAGAACGGATTTTAAATAATTTTATTTATAGTAAAGTTTTTAAGTATATGTAGTATTTTAAGCATTTTTAGTATCAATTTAATCTAAATTACAGTTGCCAGTAGCGAAATAGACTTAAACACAGTTATTAATAAAGCGATGTACAAAGCTATAGTTGTAGAATCGTAATCTTTATTGAAAGAGAAAGATTTGGCTAGGTTTATACATACATAGAAATTTATTAATATATTTAGATAGATATGTTTTAAACATACTTATATGAATATTTGAAAAACTTAACTTAAAAAAGAAGATAGTTGCTAGAGGGCTTCTTAAAAAATATTCAACTAAGGACGACCTATATACCTAGAGCGCGGTTTGCAACTCGGTGGCTAAGTGCATCGGAACAGCGGTAAGTAGGGCGACGAACTGCGATCGATGCCGCACCGCCCTCGCAACTTTATCCATTTACACTTACCAAACTTTCACAATTATCGCACAATGACTGATACGCATTGTTTATTCCTAACTAGACATAACGTAGTGGAGGACTCTTTGAAAACAACTCGAAATAAAACTCGCCGTGCCCCCTCCTGCAAAGGACTTTGTTTTGAATAAATTTCAGAAATATTTAAACGAAGAATGTCCGTTGAATTTTCGACAAAGTAATTATTTAAATAGACAAAATTCGCAACGTAGGCGAAACGTCAGAGATTCCGCCTGCCGGTATTCGGTGAATAGCCCGACATTAAAAGTCAAGTAGCTACCGAAAGGTTCCAATTAGCCGAGACTTTGACGCCATCATTGCAAAAAGAAATATGTTTCAGTACTTTCCTGGAATTATTAATGAAGAGAATGGATTCATCTTACACCAGTCATTGTACGCCACGAGGCATATCTCTCATATAAACAAACAAGTACAATAACCATATCAAATAGGACTTTCGTTTTCGACATAGATTGCGCGAACAATAGCAATCGATCTTAAGCGTTGATAATGTCATGTGTTAAGTCATATTCCACAATAGACGTAACGTAGCATATCTCGAATTTTACCCTTGTCTTAAACATTGTCCCTTATTATTATATTCACCAGTATCCGTCATTGAAATAATATTAATATCAGTCAGACTATCAACGTCAGTAACCTAATTTGTCCTCGTCTCAAACGATGGACACTCACAGATGACAAAGAAGATATCATTGTCATTATACACAAAAGGCATGTAAAATTAGAAAATTGGTAGGTAGAGTAGGATGTGCACCTTTTCTACAAAACACATTAAGAAAATCAGAACTCGCTTTAAATTATACGTCATCTTCACTGGTGCAGAAAATTAATCTAATATAGTTCATATCATCATAGTATCATAGTTACCTGATAAGATCTTTTAAGACATATGAGTTAGCATACCAACTAAGCCCAGTTTAAAGTCTCCGTGTTTTTCAAGATTCCTTCCCGGTTTCACTTTTCACTGAAGTGACACTCCAACAATAACACAGTAAATAATTTTATATAAAAATCGTACTAATAGGACAAAAGTAATAATAAAATTATTTTGCTATAATCCGCGATACAGTAAATAGAAAATATATATAGTGTTAAATGTATAGTGGACTATCCGTATTTTCATACCCGATACGTGCAGGATTCGTAAAAGCACATGCACAAACCTCCACCACTTCCACCACAATATACAAGCACTACACACGTTCACTATCGATGTTAAATGTATAGTCCACTATACATTTAACACTATATATATTTTCTATTTACTGTATCGCGGATTATAGCAAAATAATTTTATTATTACTTTTGTATTATGGATCTCCGCAAAGTAACGCCTAATTCTATAAAGTACTAATAGGAATTAAAATAAGGAATGAAACTTTTTCTATCAAATACAAAAAAAGTCAATAGAGAGACTTTTAAAAAACATAAGACAATTGCCGGAGCGTTATAGTACTTACCAACCAACTCGCCCTGGTAAATGTGTGACGTGTCAACATCATGTAGTTGACCCTGTGATCCTTCCACCTGAAACAAAGCCTAAAATTAATCAGTGCGGCATATTAGCCAATGAATTCTGATAGTCCAAGCACAAAAAAGAACCAAATCTATATCAGGCATGTTTTATAAGGTTTTTTCTCTTTGATTTTTTTGAACGTTTGATTTCAGATAACAGTGGCGATAGCAAATCGCGCACAAGGCATTTATGAGCGTCCTAAATTATTTATGTGCTGAATTGATATTCATATTTCATTTTAAGTTTTACGGTGTAGAAAAACTGCTGATAAAGAAATGTTTCATAATGCATGTACCCCCACCCTCTTTATTTACCCTTCTAACATTTAAAAACTTTATTTAAAACACTAGTTTATATAAAAGAATTTTAGTATATTTATTTAATGTGAAGCTTTTAAAAAGTTTAGCAAAATTTTCCAACAGTGAACTGAGGGGAATTATTGGTTATTCCATAACTGCAATTTAATTAAATATTACTCCCGAAGTTTATCCCGAAAATCGGATAGCTTTACAAGTTACGTGCCTACCAAAGGCCCCTATTTTTGCTATTCGAATGAAACGCTATTTTAACTACTGTTGCGCATTTTGACGGACAAACCGATATGGCTAAACGGATTTGTGTTACAAGAATAGATTCATAAATTCAAATTCAAAATATTCTTTATTCAAGTAAACTTGTAAACAAGTGCTTTTGAATCGTCCACTTTACTGCTGGTTCGGAAAGCTATTCCTACCGAGAAGAACCAGCAAGAAATTCGGAGGGTGCTCTTTTTAAAATATAAATCTTAAAACTCGTTAAATTTAGTTATTGCTGTCTTGTACAGGGTAGAAGTGCACCTTATATCCACACATTCTTATCGTCTAAGTAATCATCAATAGTATAGTAGGCTTTCTGTATCAGCCTCTTTTAAACAGTGTTTTTAAACTGCTGTAATGGCATGGCCAAAATTGATTTCGGAATTTTATTATAGAATCTTACACCCAAACCCACAAACGATTTACGTACTTTTGATAGGAGCAAAGCAGGAGTCGCAAGCTTATGTAGGTGCCTACTTTGTCTATTACATCACCTATCGTTTTATAATTCTTTATATTTATATGTACAAAATTACATTGTTTAAAATATACTGTGAAGCAAATGTAAGAACACCTATTTCCTTAAACATATTTATAGATCTATTAATTTTTATGAACACTAACAAAAATAAATTATTCAATAATACTAAGCAATTTAATTGTTGCACGTCATGTTCAGTTACACACTTTTATCAAAGTTATGTTAATAACATTGCAAGAATAATTTAAAATGAAAATTTTTTGTTCGTCCCAAATTTTGCACGATACATCTGGTAACTTTAATTTCACCAGTGCTTTAGGGCTTCACGGAGCGTGAATTTCGCATCATAAGTGGGCAATTTACGTACGCTATTGCCAGAGAATAGTTCAGTAACTGAATTTTTCAGGTAAAAAGCCATTCGAACATACAAATGTGTGTATTTCATATTTGCTTACAGAAAAATAAAATACTATAGGGAAGGGATACTTCATTATATTTTTACGTATAATTTCATTTTATGTATTTTGTTCCTTTTAAAACTGACTTTCTGTTATTTACAGAGAACCATAAGCTGTATAGGAACGGAAAAAATGATAAGGGAACAAAAATGAATGAAAAAGGAAAATTTATAATTAACTAAACTGGAATAGTATGTATGAAAGTCTATGCTAAATATTTCTAAAACCCCTTTTATCTTGCTGATAAAAAATAAATCAAGTTAAAAAAAATCAATTGGTGTCTGACAAATTTTCCATAAATTTTAATAAATCTAATTTATATTTTATACAATTTACATTCTTTCTCCCTATTCCCGAAGGAAAAATGAAAATTTTGAAGTCCGCTATAAATATTAGCTTCACTTGTACTTTCATCTATTATTTTATCCCTACTAAGTCTGTCTGTCTGTTACGTATTGAAGGCAAAGCCGCTGAACCAATATCGATAAAATTCTGCACAATTAATGCTTATACACCGGGGTAACATACAGGTTTTACAAATCCTGTTAATTTAACAGGAATAGGTTGACATTGAGAAAAGCTATCTATTATTTATTTATTTATTTATTTATGTACCAAAATTAAAATATATAAGAAAATACAGGTAAAGAAAACAAGTACAAAGGATTACTTATCTCTATAAGAGATCTCTGCCAGCGACCCTTGGTGGTTTGAAAGTAAGTGAAAACGTAGTATAGGTACATTAATAGTAAAAGATACATTATTAAAAACACTATAAAACAATTATAAATTAAATTTGGATAAACTTACTTTCTTATAATCATAAAATAGAATACATATATATAATACAAGATAATACACTAATACTAATACAAAATATAATAAACCTACATAGATATAAGTTATGACAGCGAGGAAAGGTAATGTTGCTTTAGCCTTAGTCTGAAAATGTGCAAAGAAGGAGAGTCTTTAAAGATGCTATCTGGTAAAGAGTTCCAAAGACGGGATGCTAGGACTGTAAAAGACTTAGACAAAAACATAGTTTTATAAGAAGGCACTGCCAATGATTTAACTGCCGCGCAAGAGCGTGCAGGTCTTACACGAGGGGGAGCCATGTGAAAGCGCTCACGAAGATAAAGAGGTGAAGAACTATTAAGAGTTTTAAAAAGCGTGGTGAGGATATGAATATTCCGGCGAAGGCGAATAGGGAGCCACTTTAGTTTGCATCGAAATTGAGATATATGATCAAATTTGTGAAGTCCAAATATGAAACGTAAGCACAAATTTTGAAGACGTTCGAGTTTGTTGAGTAGCTCCTCAGTTGCATCCAAGTAGCACACGTCAGCATAATTATCAACATATCAAGGTTTTTTGTTCACGATGTGAAAAAATACTCTACTTTTTATTACCTGTGGTTGTCATATTTAGTAATCTCATTTTGTGGTCGCGGACCTCTATTGCAATTTCAACAATATTTAAATTTGCTTGATACAAACGCATACTTATAAATGCGAATGTATATCTGTCTGTCTGTCTGTCTGGCGCATCATAGTTAAAGTAAATATAATTATATAAGATTAAATTTTATCCGTGACTTCATCCGCGATATTGTATTTCGATGTATATACCTTAAAGTCCTCGCTGAAGGCGGACAGGTCGCGCCGCAAGCGCAACCTAAAGTGCTTTCCATGGGCATGGAAGCTGATGTGTAAATCGGGCGGGTTAGCCGACCGGCGAGTTCGTGTGTGGTGGGCGTGGACTGCTTCTGCATCGTATTCAAGAGACTCATAATGTTCCACGTATTCGTTGAGCCTTCGGGAAGCTGCAACAAAGGAAAGGAAAGTTTAAGCACGCTATCTATGTACATTTTAGTAATATGATTTGATACGATATATAAGATAGGTAATATATAGGTATAATAGCAATTCTTAAGATTGTATATGTGGGCGCCATGGAGTGATGCCATCTAACAAAACTTATAAATATCAAATTGTAACATTTAGTTGAATACTGGCTTTATATTTATATTTTAAAACAATACATTGGATTTCCTTGGATTCTATAATTAATAATTGAACATTATTATGACGTATTTCCGTCCGCTTGTTAAGTTTTATATTGAATAAAATATTTGAATATTACGCGATAAAATTGTGTTATAAAAGAAATAGTATAATTATAATTATAAAATAATATAATATAATTTACATCTGTTAAAACTATTTATATTGAGAAAGTTGTGATTAAATCGATAAGTAGCATGAATTAGAAAAAGAACTGCAGGTTGCTAAGTAACGATTATTATTAAGAAGATTCGGACTGTAAATAAAATAAAACTAATTTATGTTTTGATTTGTGGTTTTAATTGAATGGTGTGACGAATTTATTATGAACGCCGATAAGCCGCCCAGCTACGCGTTTACCGGTAAAACAATTTGACCGGTGCTCCCATTTATTTAATACATAAGGTACTGTGACGTAATTCGAGAAATGTAACCATTTGAAGTACCTTCAATAATGAAATATACGCTCCATAAAGAATAACGAGATTTTTTTATCCTATATGTTGCTAGGTGTATAAGCTCAAATTATGCTAAATTTCATCAAAATTGCTTGAAAGCGTAACAGACAGACAGTTATCGCGTATATATTACTGGCATAGAATCTATACTATAGATACATCAAAGGACACACTAAAATAAAGTACCCAAAAAAGATATAAATATAGTATTTTGGTTTTGACGACTGATTTATCTTTCTATTTCAACGGTTGTGTAAAAATGAGAATTTGTAGTTCAACTCTTACTGATTTTGAAACGGACTCGTCTTTACGCCGATACTTGTCTTTTCTACTTATGAAGATAAACAGTACGCACACGGGTAATAATAAATAAGTAAATGGACGGTAAAAACTTTTGAAATAAAGTAGTGACATACTGTATATTCGAGTACCTATCAGGGAGAGGTTTTTTATTCGAAGTACGAAGAGATTAGAGCTTGAAATGGTCACAGTGCTTCAATATGGATTTGTAGCTTAGAAGACACATGGAGTTGATTAAGCACACAAGTTTTTATAGAAAACTGATAAGTACCAGTATGGGAATTCTTACCTGCAACCTCTTTATAAGGGTAATACTGTCTCATCATTCGCCCATCATGATTTTTTATATTTACTAAACAATAAGATTGTAACTTCGAGATCATTCTCTATACAATTTTTTTTTATTCTAATCCACATTTTACACGCTACCGGTTCAAACATCCATGAACCGCTACAATGAACAAGTATCACGAGGATATGATAAATTCAAGTTAAGGTTAACCATTTATATCTTAGTTGATAACATATTTCATACATGTTTAGATTATATAGTAATAAAAATAATTGGGGATTACGGATTACCGTTGGACCGGTCTCGGACACCTGGGGTATTAAATGATTATTTTGTGGAGATCTATCATATAAAACTAATGATAATATTTTTATTGCTATTTATTATCCTTAATTAGATTATATCAAAATGCTTATGTAAATTTTAAATTATACATTATTAACATGGTATCTCATTATTAAATTCGGACAATATACACTGCTTTGTATTAATTTCAGTGCCGATACATCGAGCTATGCTAGATACCGTGTGCCGCAGATAAATCTTGAAGAAATCTGTGTTAAGCAGTGGACGAATAATTTTTGAAAAAATAATAAGATACTGTCGATCATATCATCTTATTCGTCGACTTTATTACATCTATCTCATACCTTCATCTATTGTACAAATAGTGATTTCTGAGTGCGGGTTAGGTATCTTTCAATACAGTGTAATTAATTGCAGGTCCTTTTAAACTTTCTTAAAGAATAGGGTAGGTGTAAGAATGTTCTTTCGCCGTGAATCAGTGTTCGAAGTTACGTCCACTCGCCATTGTCCTTAAAGAGGGAGTTCTTTGAAAGTTTATAATTAATGTCGGAGAAAATTTTATCCGGCGCAAATCGAATCGTTCGCTGGTTCGTTTAATCAAATCCCGCAACTTATATAATGTTACACGTTTCTGTTTTTTTATATATACAAAGATATTCTATAGTTTATAGTTGCAAATTTAAAAATATTTTTACCTCTATTAATGCACTATGAAATTATGAAAAATAACTTCGATATATTCAAATTCTGATTATAAAATAATCATTTGAGACATCGTTGCTAAACCAACACAGTTAAGTTGACGTATGTTCTTGCAACTATTTTCTAGCACTAAGCTTAAAATGGATATTTTAGATTTTTTTTTAAAGATAAGCCATTAATTGGATAGTGAGGTTCGGTCGAGTCGAATTAAGATTTAGTGGCTCACGAATTGCTCCACTCCAATCCGATAGAACTTTTGGGCCGATTTATTATCGTGCCAAATTGTTGGAACCGGATTTTAGCGAATAAATCTTAAAATTAAAAAACGTGTAAGGTAAAACCTTTTTCAAATAATGTTTAAATTATAAAATGAATTGAGGAAGTTTTAGGTATACTAATTTATGGTCGCAAAATACTGAACTCATTTAACATGCCATTAATCAACGTACATTACCGGCATTCTACTCTCCAGCCAACTCTTCAGGTTCAACTATTTAACAAAGTAGAATAAAAAAAGACAGTTACGTATTTATAAAAAAATAGTATGGACCCACTACAAAAGTAACTGCAGTCCATTAGTTAAGCCGACGTCAATGACGGTTTTTTAAATGAGACCTACTAAAACTGAAGCAAAAACACGTACAGATGCGCATTCATATAACTTCGAAGAACAACCTAAACACTGCTCTGTGCTCATAATATTAAGCGATTTATTATCAAAAACTATAATTTTACTCTGACAAAAAAAATGGTCGCATGCATCGTCTCGCGACCAGGCGGCGGTCCACATATGCCGTGCACGTGTCAACACGTTGTTGGTAATAATTGATTATTTGAAATGTCATACACATTTAACAACGTTTAACGACAATAACTAGCTAATAATAATCTTACGCTTTACAACAGTTCTAATGCAATGGAGATTTCTTTTTATATACTTCCAACATGAACCGGTTAATATGATATTAGTAGGCTAGGGAATTTATTTTTGTCATACTTTAAACGTTCCAACCATGTAAAATACTATTAGTAGATTTAAAACAACTTAGTATTTGTAAAATATAGAAATGGCGATAGGAGTCTGTTGAGTATTAGTATAATTTAGAAACAGAGTTTCCTAAAACCTTTTGTTATATGAATTGAATTTTTAATGTCTACTATGCTACTCCAAGTAGGATTTATGGGTTGTTTAGTTTTCCTTAATCCGTAATCGTTTCCTTAAAATAATGCCTTTCAGTTTGATATTACGCTGCCACTCAATTAGAATTCATTATAACCAAAAATAAGAAACGAAATATCATACAAAGAATAGAGCTGTCAGATATTGTCTATTTTAGAATTAAAAGTTGTTGAATTTTTATGATTCTATCTTTAAACTCAACACGTGTATTTCTTTCTAATGGTAAAAAATAAATAAATACAAACTCTAAAATCATAATTATAGAGATAGTAAAGCGAAATGCACTCAGAGCACGTAACTTAAACTCGACCAGACAACTGGCCCATATATTCTTGTCAACCTTTCCGCTTACAGCTAAAGGATAGAATTGCAGTTTACACAATGACTTACGCGAGAGAAAACTGTAATAGAAAGCTCTCAGCGCGCAAAATAATGCAACTATCGCAATGTTTTATTACGTATAAAAATTATTCAAAAAGAAAAATTATTCAACATGCTACTCTACGTCTATTTAACGTCCTCTTTTACTACAAGGGCTTAGAGTGATGTTACCATTACTCACTGTTGAATAAAAGGCAAACTCTTTGTTTCTTTGTTGTGAAACACTTTAGCCCTCACGTATATATAGCAACTAGTCCGTTAACTTGTATGATGTGATTATTTCTGGTGTTTGCGTTTCAAATAAGAAACATGTATCTTTTATTTATAAAAGAAACATTATACGCTAACAGCAACTACTATTTAGAATGTATCTACAAATATAACTGTACATCTATACTAATATTATAAAGAGGAAAGATTTGTATGTTTGTATGTATGTGTCCAGGTATGTTTGTAACGTTTTCACGGAAAAACTACTGGACTGATTTCAAAAATTATTTCACCATTGGAAAGCTGCTTCCATTATTTTTTTATTCTTCTTATTTTTTTATCATATAGCCTATGTTGCTCAGTGAGGACTGAGCAACATAGGCTATATGATAAAAAAATAGGGTCCTTAATAAAATTGTAATAAGATGTGAAAAATTCAGTCGCAAGTCATATTTCATTGCGTGCGCTGCGATAACTATTGTTTTACAAAATTATAGAACATATCAATATCCACAAAAAAAGTCAGCGATACCATATGTCTAATTATTATAGTTATATCAATATAACTACTTTTTTACATTGTAAAAGTTGATAAAATTGCCGACAATAATCAAACCATTTTATTCATATCTCTGTATTAATCCTTATCCCATTAAATGATATTTTATTAAAAACTGTTCCAATACCTGTAAAGTACTTTATACATTATTTAAATCGGACATACCAATCAAAAGATGTATCGAATTTTAAAATGTCAATATTCTTTATATTGCCATATACCAAATAATGCCATAACAATTGTAGCGTATTGTATTTGTGTACCTAAGAATACCTTCCGTTAAAAATTTACTTTTCCTTAAATATTGATAAGTCCTAGGATCAAAATTGCAATTTACAAAATAATTCTATAGTCTGACTTAGTAAACTTTCCACATACACGAGATCGGTATGTACGCGGGTGAAATCGCGGGGCATTGCTAGTAGTAGCTAGTGTAATATAAAATTATAGATAAAAATCTCTCGTAGATAATTACGTAATAGTTCCATCATACAAACAACAGCAGACATTCAACATAATTATACACTAAAACGACTTACGCTGCGTCTGAAAGAACAAACTGTAACGACTTATGCAGTAGGTATATAATTAAAAAAGTTAAAGACTTATCGCTTATTATGACTGATATTAAAATTATAATATAAATAGGTGATGGTAATTTGACATTTGATGACCATATTACCACAATTTTGTTATGATTATCACTTCCTTAAGTAGATCATTGTATATACAAAAATCTTAACAGATTTTTTAAATAATTTATCATATAAATCGTTCTTCACATATGTAGTTTTGTATTTGTTTAATATTTATTTACATTAACATTCAAAATATAGAATTTGTGTGAAATACGTTATGCCTTATTTGTGAAATAGTATTTGTTGTCACTATCAATTTCATAAGTAAAAAATGGGGGTTTTAGATAATATTATCTAAAACTCATTGACTTCTCGATAGCGTATCTACTGGCTTATCTCTACTGTTAATAATACTGTAAATGTTTAAACAGCATAAAACTAACTGCTTGCTTAGTAAAATTTATCCTATAGAGAAAAGCCTTGAGAAGAGACTTGGCAGTTGTTTTTTAAAAATATTATTCTAAAAAGTAAAACTCTTGATTTTACCTAATTTTTTTGTCGTCTTTAAAAGTTCATCGATACAAATCGAGGAAAGATGAGAGTGTATAAAAAGATTTTCAGTACTTAAATGTAACTAACAGAACTAAAATTTTCAGGTTTGTTCATATATACTTTCCAGAATAAGTTTAATGCTACATAAATAGTTAGTTAGTTAACAACTTTCGACAGCAGATATTTAGCAGTCTACATCGCAGATTTATTATCAGAGTAGTGTATAAATAGATAAATTTTCTACGAGCCGTTACAACGCAAAACGTATTTAGTAACACGCAATGATATTAACGAGAGGCATCATCAATCACTGATCAGCGATAGCTGTTTTCGATTTTGTATTGTAGAGATACGAGTAGGTATAGAAATGAAACCTGAAATGAATACTTATTACACTAATATAACTATTAAGACAATATTATGGTGTTAAAATTTAGATAGGAACCTAAACAAACTACAAAAATATTTTTATTCGAATATATATTAGAAAAGATTGATATTTCTAAATTTCGAAACTTTCACATTACCATTAGTACTTATTGAATCGAATGGGATTGAAATACACGAAGTAAAGCCAAGTTATGATAAGTCATTAAGACTATTTCTTATTGTGTTTCAAAGTGCCACAAATATACATTCTGGTAAGCAGAATAGCAAATAGTTTCCTAGTCAAAATCCTGATTTATATTCACTTATTTGTTCAGTTGTTCAGAGCTTTTGCTTTGGCCGTGTCACTAGGTTAGTGGAACACAAGCTTGACGCGAATACTAAACTAACCTAGTAAAGCTCCGCGTCTCATTTAACACTTATTGTATTTGCAAGTTAAACAAGAAGACGATGTCAACCGCGAAACGTGTGAAGTTAAGCATCACAATGTGTTATTTTAGACTAATATTTGTATATAGATGTCATATACAAGTTAATAATATGTTATCGCGTGTTAAGTAATGTTGGTCAAGCCGAAACTAGTAACCACTTAAAAGGTCCTAAATACTTTTAAATATTAGTAAAGCTGATAAGGTGTTATAATATAATTTATAATTATTTCATATTTAATACCCTAGTGTTTGAATTCGCACATCATTTATATATCTCGGCAATAAACAATGCACATCGAGGCTTAGAGACAGAAAATCGGCTAGTTTCATTTCATAGAGCATTGTCCCTGTCGCACAGACTGACGAACCTGCGTGAAACGTCGCATACTAACTGAGTGACAGTGACAGCGCTCTACGAAATCGACTGGCAGGCTGTTACGTTCTAAACATCGATGTGCATTATTTAATGCCGGTTACTATACAAAGATAACAAGCCGCAGCCGTTAGACCATCGCGGTAAACGATGACATTCCAAATACGAGTATATAAACGACAGCCGATTTAGAATTAAAGGCCACGGACTCTACTCGACACCTTATATATGATGCGTAACTGAATATCGTTTGATATTGATGAAAAAACATAATCTGGTGGGATTAAAAAAGTAAATGAGATGACGGGAAAAGAATTAAAGTCTCAAGACACCCATAAGACACTGAATATTGTAGTTATGTTATTAAGTATTTATAACAAATCTTCAGTTAATACGTTGAAAATTATTCCTTCTATTTGACTTTAAACTTGATCCTATGATATAAAATTAACCATCTGCGGTCTCTGATCATACATCATTATCCTATTACGAATATGTTTGATTTAATAATTCAGGATTGAATCTTGCGTGGTTAAGAGCAAATTTGAGTCCCGTTGGTGAGGTAGAAGTGTTGAGCTTTCAAGTTCGGTTCCATTTCTCTTACGAGTGCGAAAGTGCGAAAACGATAAGTTAATGAACGAATAGATAATTATTTTACTAGATGGTATATTTAAAAATTAAAAGGGTAAAAAATAACAAGAAAAAACTTTCGAACTTAAAAGTGGTTTATATATATAACACAAAGCGCTATACCACAACTACCTAGGTCTAGGAGAAAAGTTAAAAAAAGAGAAAGTTGCGGATCTTGGCAATGAATTGGCATACATTGATATGCCAAATCATACGGATATACGAAAATTATGAGTGCTTTCATATAGATAACAAAGCGAGCTAAGATAAACTTTATGATACTGCATATCCGGGGAACTAAACAATCGGCGGATCACAATGTGACGTTCATCATGTGTATTGTGGTATTGTATTGTATGGTAAGGCGGGCGCGTGACTTTAATTTTATTATGGTTTTGTTACTGCCGTATTTTTCACAGACGGCATAGGTTCGATATACAATTGTTCTGAGGCTTAACAATATTGATATAAACTTCAAATGCAACGTAAGGGTAAAAAAATACAGCAAAGGATATTAAGAAAATATAATCAACAATAGTAACATGATTATATACAATAAATAATTAACTATTTATCGGCCCAGCTGGCGGCGTAAACAACTACTTTTTTGATGCCTCTATTGCCGAATTGAACCCGAGATTCTGGGTCTCCGCTCTACCTGGTAAAGCAATAAGTATCGGACCAACAGCAAGTTGACAATTTAAAAAAAAGCCTTATAAATATATAGTAAACTCCTAGTAAAATTATAAATATATATAAAAATGTAAATATATATGTAAAAAGTGTTTATATAAATATTCTCTTTTTCTTCTTTGACTTCACATTAGATATATTCATTTAGGCTAAAATTGTATATTTTTATCTATAGCCCTTTTTCAATTACAGATTTGATCGTACAAAATATGACATGCGTGTGTGTGTGTGTGTTCTGCTTTAAAGATAAATTGAATCTATTGTAAATTAAAAAATTAGGGGACGTCCAACTTCCTATCTAAATAGCGTTAGCAAGGCATTTTTCAAACGGAAGCAACCCGTTGACAAGGAGTGAGGAAATTGCTTCTCGAAGGGAGCTTGTTTTATTAAACGGATTTCCACCTACAAGCATAGGCTATGGCCATAATGGCTGCCTCGAACGCTTATGATATTCTTAGGGCGGGTATACACGAGCTCGAGCATTTACCCAGTGATATCTATTCACGGCCCGCTTGTGAAGTTCTGATCAAAACAGTATTGCGATTGTGGAATCAAGATCACGAGGAGAAATAAAGAATACCATCGGTAGCAGTAACTACTGCTCAGGCGGATCCATATAGGTCCCGATAAATCGAATACAAGTTTGCTTTGCAGTCGGACCTTAAAGCGTCTGGCCACTACTGCTCCTCGCTGCCCGTTTGCGATGAAAAAAAAATAATGGGTTAAAAAGTCAGAAATAAAATATTCTAAATAGATAGATCTTAGCGTCGTAATTTTATATTATATCTTTATCTAATTTTTCACGAAATACGAAAGAAACATTCATCTTAAACAATTGCTTCTTCTTAAATTTACATACTCGTAATTTGCATGTAATTGTAATCGTAATTGCTTGTAAACTTTTATTGTTACCGATTGTTTATCATTATTTCGTTTATCATTATTATCATTAACTCGTTATTCCATCAATTCCGATCCAGTTATAATATCCATATAAATAAATAAATAGAATTAACAATCAAAAACAAATAAACAAATGATTATAAAATGTAATTTGTGTCGATTTTTTTTTGTTTTGTTTTGTTTATCAGATTCGTTCTCTCTGTTGTCGACGTTATGGATGTGTAAAATTTAACATTAATACGTCACGTTAAGAAATTTTAAGCCAATTTTGTCCTATATAGTATGAATTCAGCGGCTCGCTATCTTTTTGAGGATATCAAACCAGGCAGTAATAGGTCTACTATTATATTATTACCATTATAGTATTGTTTTCTATTACGGGACACTTCAATGTTGATTAATCATAAAAAAACTGATTCAGTAACTTTATGCAAAATATGAACATAGCAACTATGTGTCTTATAGTGGTTTATGATACTGTTGCATAATAGGGTTAGGGTAAGGCGGGCACATTACCCTAACCTAAGGCTAACCTGATAGTATAAGAAGTATGTTACACAATCTATTAGTTATATTATCTGAGGTAATAGATTATATAAGACAATAAATACAAAATATAATTTATTATGATTTTTCACGTAGTGAAAAGTCTAATAGTAACACGCTATTTATAGGTTGTACATATCGAAGATTTTTTTGAGATACATAAGTTACCGTAACACGTTTTCCTTCACCATAAAGAAAATGTAGGTATCAATTACGCTCTATAAATATCACAATTGTCAAATTAAGCACCTGCTAGTTGTAATAAGAACTTTAACAGGAGTGCACCCGGATTAAGCACGCAAACTATATACGAGGATCGTAGAGATTACGGTGGTCGTTGTGTGTATTGCTTGTGTGCATTGTTGCTGGTGGAGAGGCCTTGGGTTGCATGTGGTGACTTGTCCTGCATGTGAATTTTGCCTGCTAAGTGTATGACACTTAGCATTACATACATTCGCTTATTAAACGCGGATTAGAGCAAAGTAGTTCTATTATAGTTTCTCTGATATGGAGTTCGAAAAGTAACGCCTGCTTCTATAAAACATTCGATGCTTCGTTTAAACTAATAAGCTACGCACTAAGTACGCTATCCGCTAACGTGCATTTTTCATCAAATGCAAGCGAGACGAGATTTCAGAGGAAATCGTTTAAATTTAATGGCTAGCTGCCAGAACGTTTGTTGGGAAAGATGAAATGAAAAAAATTCCAGAACTATCTAGCAGGCATCAGGCATGAGAATAAGTAAAGTACACTAGAAAGGCACTTCTAATAATAATAAATATTTAACGGCTACGAGGTACATAAAATAACTATATGCATCTATTCTTAAACAATGCCATTATCTTCTCATTTATATCTTCGCGACCTGAACGAAGTTTAAATTTATTATCATTGGAAGCTTTAAATTGGCTTAACGATTGGATTAATGAAGTTTAAAGAAGACTAACCGATTATCGGACTAACCGTTCAGAAATTTTATTCAACCCACTATAACGTTGCCAGTATATTTGCTTATTCAAACTATTTACTAAGTAACAAGTTTATGGCGGAACTGAAATTTCACTTCCTAAAATTGTTAAACCTTTATTAATAAGGCAGAACAGAATCATTTTTTGTTCAATCAACATAGTTACTTTGCGGAGTTTCAGAATACAAAAGTAATGGGAGTATTATTTTACTATAAACCGCAATAAATCCGCTAATCACATGCAATCATCTGCGTTTATCAAGGTATAATTCGATAAACAAAATAATACTCTCATTACTTTCTACCAGTGTTTATTTTAATGACCATTTGTTTTATAAGACAAAATTAGGACATCGCGAAGGATAATACTTTTTTTAATTTAAGTAATACATAACATACATAAGCAAGTAGCTGTGATAGCGCAGCGGTAAGACCGTGCGACTCTTTCGAGGGGAACACTCAATTTTATTAAAACTCATGTGTCTAATTGATAATTGCAATTTATCACACGCTTTTCGGTGAAGGAAAATATCGTGAGGAAACCTGCATATCTCTAGAGAACTCTGGAGATATGTGTAACCTACTAATCCGCATTGGAGCAGCGTGGTAGGTCTTAGCTATAACCCTTCTCTCCAGAAACGGAGAGAGGTCTATTCCCAGCAGTGGGATTGTAACAGGCTGCTACTTTACTTTTTTTTATATAAGCAAGTTATCTATGGAAATTTCTTGTCTGACCCTCAGGGGCGTACACAGATCAACACAACAAAAATAATTAAATATATTTATATTTATATAAAAAATATTTATTCCATATGTAAGTTAACGCCAACGAAATCACGAGCACTGCTTTTATGTAAAATATTAATCGTTTAAACCTCCTGAACACCACAATTTGTATATTTTAAAACACTTCTTTAAATAAATCTCCCCATAAAAAAATAGATTAACGCTAAGGCCCGGATTAATCACCTCATTTAACGTGAAAATGTTTCTCTTTTAGGTCAGAACCTTTATGTGTACACTTGTAAGTGTAACATCGTTCCGACCCAAGCTTAAAAGGGAGCCTCTTCAGAGATTACGGATTACTCAATTGTTGTTTGAGTTTTAAAACTTTCCTCGGTGCAGGAGATTAAGTTTTCTTATACTCTTCATAATATTTACATCACTTTAAAGTGCTTCCCAACGTCTTTCAAAGACAATTTAATTCCACGAAAAAGGAAAAGTAGATAAATGGGACTTAGATCCTACCATAAAATCTATCATAGCCAATTTGTGTAAGTTTTCTAAAAAAAAACAAAGCATTTTGTTTAATAAGCTTCGTATTGCTTAAATACTCGGAAAAGGCGAGGGTACTCGCTCTCAAGGGAATGCGCTCAATTACTTAGCAACCAGAACATCGTCAGATTTCTCTATCTTGCCTGTCAGAATTTTAATAAACGGGAGACATTTTCTAGATAATTTAAATAGGTACATGTACATAGTCGTAAACATATTGCACGCTTAGTATTAAACTGACCGAATTCAAAATTGGACTTAATTGATTTAGATATATTGTATTGCTTATATAAGTCAATGCCATCTATGACATCACGCTACAAACAATTAAAAAAAGCTAGATAGCATTTTCTTGCTCTTCTAAGTCTATGGATCTCTTTAAAAGTTCAGTTCTCACGAGTTTTGTACTAAAAAATCAAATATGGAATCTGCCTTAAATTCGGACCTATATTTTCACTTGTATTTATAAATATATAGAGGTACCCGGAACTTCTTTCGTCCGAGTTATGTCGTTAAATCAATGATTTTATATACTGATTTTCGGTATTCAAGAATTAAATACTAATTAATATCCTTTATATTATCCCGGTATATAAACTTCATTGCACCAAAAATATCATGAATATTTCTCAAAAGAATTAATGAAACTTTCTCTACAGTCGGAATAGTTTAAATTTTAAAGCTGAGCAAATATATTCTAATTTCGAACGTTAATTTTAGAACACCGGCTTTTCAGCTACGTATATATGTTAGACACCGTGAGTTACCTTAAGTTTCTTTTTGATATAATTGTCTTATAATTTGTAATAAATTGTAACGGGATGAAAAGGAAGAGAGCAGAAATTGTAGCATAGAGTCGTGAAGATAGCTATGGCAAGTTGTGGTAACAGGCGGAGCAGTGCGGTAAGGCGCGGAGAGGAGAGTGGTAGCGCCATTTGACGCAGTCGTGATTGGTGCGCGGAGTTAACAATTGTTAAAAAATAATAAATTGACTAACTTTTGAGAAAACCGTTTTTTATTTAATGAATAAATATAAAGGAAAAACACCGCTGTTATAAAATACTGAAAGATATAATTTTAAATGTTAATAGGCCTTTAACTTTTGCACAATACAAATATCGTTGGCACTAAAAGAAACTAAGGTCGTATAAAATCTTTGAAATACCTAAACCTAACCTCTTCGTCCTTATAATAAGGTAGATATTTTAATAAACTAAAGGGATGATATATGTAGTTCATAATGTAACCGCTTGTCTCTGTCCTAAAACTTAGCTAGTACAACCATCACTAATCCAAAGAGAATATAATGTCGTAGGAATATTTGATCCGCAGGTTACATCGTCATATATTCTTTCGTCGTAAATCGCACACTGAATTGTAAATATCAATAAAGCAACTCAGTCTCATAGGAAAAGAAAATTGCCTGGAGTTTGCGACTACGATCCTTTGGTATGGATCAGACACTAGTGTAGTAGTTATTATAAAACAAAGTCCCAAAAAGCTGTCTGTCTGTATGTAATCGATTTTCTGAAAATCTACTGAACGGATTTTTGTACAGTTTTCACTAAAAGATAGTGTAATACTTCTGGATGGTTTAGGTAAATAGTATATATCGGTATTATGTAAATTGTGTTGAAGAGATCGAGAGAGAAAAACATGCTTGCTGGGAGGTTAAGTCGCGTGCGCTGCGTAAACCAGCAGAGTTACGCTACAATAATGTACGAGAGAATTGTAGATCAATAAAAATACTACCAAAAAGTCCGGGATAGCATGCTTCTAACTCTTGCGGTTAACTCACAATAACTACTTTTATGTTCAAAATTTCAATTTGGAATTTTTTATGATAGGTAACTGATTTCGACGCGGGCGAAGCCGCTGACACAGCTAGTTATATATAAAATAAGTTTACGAGATTTGACCATTTATATTGTCGAAAGCTAAGTAGACTATTGTTACACAATCAGCACGCCGACTGGGCTAAATTGACCAACAATCGACCAATATTGTATGACTGAGGGGAAGCAACTGCTGATCAGTATTTGTACCTAACAACCTAATTGACTGTGTATGGGATGCATCTGAACTGTCAGCTGCGTTAAATGATGATGTATAAAATGTAACCTTCCTGGCCTTTTCGTTTCATTTAATTTTTGTATGATCTGTTTTTTCATTTAATTTTTGTATGACTGAAAGAACGTCTACGATTTGTGTGGATTTAAGACTGTCATACATTGCAAAAACCTTTAACTTGTTACATATTGTAAGATAAAATAAACCGGCATAATGAAATTTTTCTAATGACGGATTACAAAACCTAGCTACATAATAATTTCACTAAATTATTGTCAAATTGTATGGAACTAATTTGAAACGATTTACTATCTATTAAACTGTTACGAAGTAGCCTTCAAATCGCTATCTTCGCTCAGAACTTTGTTGCAAGTTTAGATAATAAATTTGTCAACTTAGTTACGCGAATGACGCGAAATTACGCTTATAATTGGTCACTTAATTGGCTAGCTCAAAGGCTCGCTAATTTAGAGCATACACGTGTAGTCCGCATCGCTTTCTGTTTTTTACAGAATATATTTCGGATAGTGTGCCATAGATCTATTTGATCTGTAGGCCTACCATGAACTTTTATAAAACGATTCAATTCAAAGTCAGCACCTAAACTCAACCGTTCTCTTTTCGTACCGTGAAGTGAGGGTTGCATTAGGGCCGTAATGTTTGAAAAGGATAACATTATATGAACTATAGAAAACTCTGTCTCTTTTACTCAAATGTTTTAGGACGCATTCCGAACGCTCATTCGGCAACGACTTAAAGTGTGCGTCTTTAAGACGTCATGGTATGAAAAAGCAAACAATTTAGTTTACGTCTTCAATTGAGTCGCAATAAGAGTTCATAGTAGGCCTGCTGATCCCTTCTTCACCGTTCTACAACCGGTCGATCAGACGCCGTGAAGGGCTCCACCGTTATACAATAAATGTTCCAAAAATTCGCACAAAACGGTTCGGCTCATATTTCCTTGTGCGTACGGCCAAGGCGTGGAATTCCCTTCCAGCATATATCTCCCCGGATTCCTACGATTGAGCTAAATTCAAAAAAGGGTGAATAGGCACTACATTGGTAAGCGCGGTCGATCTTAGCTGCATCTTTCGCTTCAGGCGAGATCATAGTCACTGTCTTGCCTTATCGTATTTAAAAAAAAAACTTAATTATACTATTAGAGTCTTTTCAAACCAAATATGAATTGGTGACTGAACATAGGAGTGTGATGCTAAGCATGAGTTCGCAGGTTTATGTTATAACAAAAAAAAAAAAAGATTTTTTTATGTTATAACATATCAATGCAATTCCTGAAATATGTGTAACCTGCCTATAAGCATTGGTACAGCGTGGTATATTATATGAGCTTCCTCTCTCTAAAGGAGAGAGAGAAGGGCTTTTCAAAGCAGTCCACTACTTCTTAAATTTTTATACAGTTGTAGTTAAACAAAGTTTCTTTTTGTTGATGCGGACTAGCAATACGAAATCTTTTCTATAGAAAACCCATAGAAAGTTCCTAGGGCTATAAATAGTGAGCCTTAATGTGTGTGTCTGGGGGGATGTTAGGTCCACCCGATTGGTCTGGCTGTTTACAAAAATTATTGAATTACTTTGCTGTGTATCTCAAAATCAGGACTGAGATTGTAAGTTAAGTTAAATCATTTATGAAAGCTTTAAAGCGTCTGGTATAAATTACCGCCAACGGAATGAGTCTGGCAGTATAATTTATTTTTAAATAGTATTTTATAAAACATACATAAAAATCAGTAATAGTATTTTAAGAAACGCATGTACAATTTTTACCTACCTGTAGCCCTTGGCACGTGTAAACGGGCTCTCGGCCCAAGCTAGCCGAGATAGTTAAGTATGCACACACTCATTATATATATAGTACCCGGCATTAAATAATGCACATCGATGTTTAGAACGAAACAGCCGCTAAGCTCGGTTTCGTAGAGCGCTGTCACTGTCACTTAGTATGTGACGTTTCACACGGGTTCGTCAGTTTGTGCGACAGAGACAATGCTCTATGAAGCAGAATCTAGCCGAATTCTCTCTCTAAGCCGCGATGAGCATTATTTATTAACGCGTACTATACTAACACTACCTTTACTCTATACATTTTATTTCTGAGAAAATAAGTATCGTCTGGGAGCCCTGAGATCTGGGACTATCATATCACGAACGATTATCATTAACAAATGAATATTTAATAGGTCAAACGCGTTCATTTTATTATCAATAAATAAAACAATCTAAACTGATAAAAAGACATGAAAACATATTATTGTTAGAATATAAACGTTAAATATATAAAAAGTTCACCGTCCTCCTTTCGTCATTACTTTGTTCTAAATAATATTAGAAATGCGAAATCAAATATTTGGAAGTTTATTACACAAAATTTTGTATGCAATTTGGCAACTCGTAATCTCGCTACTGAAATTTATAATTTTTTAGACAAAGTTGCGATCACAAGCTAGTTGATTTATAAGTAAAATATGAATAAGAGAAACAATAATATTCACTCGATCGTAAAAATTAAATATCGCCGTTACAGACTAGGATTTTGCCATAAAGTAGTTTTCCCGCCTTAATTCTCTACCGCAAAGACTTTAAATATTGCTTTGTTAATAAGAACTACATACAATTTAGCGCCATCAAACATGAATGTTTACTGAAAGTTTTAACTAAAACTACCTACGAACTACCAATACACCCTAATTGACAAACAGTGTACGGGGGCGTATGTCTTAACCACTGTTCCAATTAAGCCTACGCAAAACAATCCACCTAATCCTCTACGCTCTAGTACTCGGTCGGAAGTTGAGGCGAACTTAAAATGTGAGGCAACAGAGTGACGTAACAAGGCAGATACGCATCGTTTGGTCACTTAATTTTATTATTAGTGTCATATGTGATGCACAAAGGAACCATTACGTGACGGTCTATTTAATCAGATACACAGAATACAATAGGTATTAAGGTGAATTATAAGCGGAATCAATAACGGAAGTGACCTAAATAACCAACCATGGGCTGGTGAAAAAAAGGTGTGGCTATAAGGTTTGTGGGATTTTAAAAAATACATATGTATATACTGTTAATAATTGAGTTTACTAACACGGGTTTTCCTACTTTAGAAGTCTCGGATAGCTAAAGCAAAAAACTTAAAACAAAGTTTTAAATTTTAACAAAAAACCATTGAACTAAATTGGACTTCGGCAACGCGGACATAAAACATAATAGATATACTTGTTATAATATATTTTCGCAAAATCTACTGAAGGGATTTTGGTACGGTTTTCACCAAAAGATAGCCCAATAACAATAATAATAATATTTTTTTATGTTTTTAAATGTTTTTTTTTTAATATTTAAAAATGTAATTCAATTTTTATATAAATAAATGAGTGATAATAATAATACTATTTAATCTAATAGTACATATCGGTATTTTATAAAATGTTTTGAAGATCGCGCAGTTGTTAAAAAACTTGCTTGCTGGGAGCTTTATTCGCGTGCGCTGCGTAAACCAGCAGAGATACGCTAAAGTAATGTACTAGAGAATTGTAGATCTATAAAACTACAACAAAGAAGTCTAGATAGCACGTCTCTATCTCTTATGGTTAGCTCACAATAACTACCTTTATGTTTAAAATTTGAATTTTTGAAAAAATGTTTACCATGCTGATTTCCACGCGGGTGAAGCCGCTGACACAGCTAGTAATCTAATAAAAATATAAACAAATTTTTTCTTAATCATAAATGTCTATCGATGAATGATAGAATAGAACTTCTCGTAAGATAATGAGAGGTTAGATCAAGTTCCAGCCAACAACACATCACAAATAACCATAGAGTTATTACAAGAGTAGAGGAGCCTATCTGTCTTTTATGTGTGATTAAATATAAGTATGGGTTACTTATCTTCCCTCATTTATTTGTTAGACACTTGCACTTACAGGACTATCTATGGCGCTCCTACTCTATGTATTTTAAATCTTTGTAAATAACACAGCTTGCACATACTATTACATAATGTATTAAATATTGAATTAAGTTACATCCACTCTGTTATTTGACTCATAATGCTAAACAGTAACCAATTTAAACATAACAAAGTTAACGTGGGAGACTTGTAAGTGTACTCTATTATAAAGACGGTGTGGCCGACATGTCACTAATTGTCTTTGTTCGGCTGTCGGTGTTTATTAATGTGGTTTCTGCGCCGAATTACTGTACATTTTATTGACCACAGAATTACTCAAGATTTGCTTAGCTCTTAGTTTTTGTTCGTTTTTCTCCTTGCGAGTTTCACAAGAATTAGTCAGACAAAGTAATCGCGACAAAGTTGTAATAACTTTTACCAGGGGTAAAAAATAAGTTTAGCTAGTTTGTGGAACAATGAATATTATACTTCGATTAGCCTTATTTAACGTCAAGTACAGTTTAAATTATTGATACGAATATTATAAAAATAAACTGAAATGAAAAATAATATCAGTTATCTTAAATCCACAATTTATTTATAGCTCTTAGCTATTAGAATAGTAAAACGCAGTCATTGCCACGTATTAGGAATATATTAGATCAAAGAAAAAGACTTAGATGTTTAAAGAATTATTGGTGCCGAATCACTGGGGAAAGATAAAATCCGTACTTTTAGTACGATGTACATATATTAGCTGCCCCTACGCATACCAAACATGAGTCCCGATGTCGAAATTTTCCGATGTATTTCTATGTGGCCAGTAGTGTGTATTTAAATGCGAGATCCAGATACTAACGTTATTGAATGTGCACTTTTTTATCGACCTACATTATTTATACATGTCACTTGTTAAGATTTTTTGCTACTACGCCCCTGGCGGTAACAGAGTTCTGTGTAATCGACATTTCACGATTCTCGAAAGTGTACGAATTTTTGTGTTTTCTTTTTCCGTATCAGAATGTTATCGATAAATGGTTATCATTATTAAATCTGTATTTTTATATTATAGGAAAGGCTCATTTTATTTCGGCAACTATAAATCAATTTTCAGGGCAGTAACCTAGGCAGGCTAACCCTAACTACAAAGAAAGCTAGAAGAAGTTATTAACGGTATAATTAATTTGTTTGTGAAAATTTATAATCTTTATTTACTTAAGTCAATTTTTATCGTGGCAGAGTAATAAGAAGTCTTCTTCATAAATATATAGCAAAAAACAAGTTTAAAACAAAATTTATCGCGTTACTCATTCCAAAGGTTCCCCCTCTATGATTGTATACATGTTAAAAGCAGGATAGAGCTTGTGCAGTCATCTGCGACGTGTAGCGAATGGAGCTCCACTGACCCAATTATTCTTATTCACAAACTTGGCTATAGTTAGTGAAATTCTATTGAATAATTTTAAATATTTTTCTCATATACGTATTGATTACTCGCCATATACAGACACGGATCAATTGGAAATACTACGTAAACATTTATTTTATTTATTTATTTGATATTTTAAAAATACATAGGTATGTACACTTATTGTGTCCCTGGCTCCCAAGCTAGTTTAAACTGTATTTTGGGAACCAGTGCCCACCTATTCTTGTTTCAATTAACATATGACTTACTTACCTACAGGTCTAAAAAAATACAATAAAAAAGTGAATAAAAAAAAGAAGAATTTAAATTAAACTAAAAAGAACATTATTAAAGTAAGGTAAAAAAAAGCAGAAAAAAAAAGACAAACTAAAATTACAGCCGTGTATATGTGCATGTGGATGTGTGTAGTGAGAATGTATGTCTTAAAATAAACTATAAATTTAAAATAAACTTAATGTTTATTTAATTAAATTAAAATAAAGATTAAATTAAAGTATTGATAATATCTTTGTTGAACCAATACTACTTTGGAAGAGTTAACACTATCGAGTTGACCTATGTATCAACATTAGGTATTAGGGATATAATTAGTTCCCTGATCTTGAATGATCACCCTTGTGACTCCAACAGACGTCACACGGTATAAATAATAAAAAGAACACAAAGATTTGAATTCCGAACTACAGCATTCTAAGGAGATTATGTCTTAAACGTAAGCCGCAGATTGGTCACTATCTATACCAGTAATATCATATCATATCACTTCAATTCCTCTTCCCCATTACTTTTTTCACGAAACAGTCGAATTTTAAATAGGGAATCGGTCATTTAATAAGGTATTCCTGGTGGTTTTTTTTATTAACCATAGAGGAAATTAGCGCTTTGTATATAGGTACCATTACAAAAAAATTATGTCAATTGTTCACAACATATTAAAAAGTTCTAATTTTATTAATATGTCATTCCCTGCACTTAAAAACTAGTTAGAGACGATGGCGTAACTGATTCTGCACGGTATATCATACACTCAAACAAATCATTGAGGTAAAGCGGCCGATATAGAAAAGATTTTTGTTGCCCAAAAAAAAGCCATACGGGCTATCTATAATATGAAGCAACGTCAGTCCCTTCGCGAAAAGTTCAAAGAAATAGGCATACTGACTGTAGCATCACAATATTATATATATAGTAATATTCTATTTGTACGGAAAAATATAAGTACGTATAAAACAAAAATTGATGTATATCATAAACATACTAGAGGACACAAACAGCTTGTGATACCTGCGTCGCGATTCAGCAGAGTTAGCAACACATTTGTTGGTCTCGCTATTCGCTTCTATAATAAAATTCCTCAATCCATTCTAGAACAGTGTACAGAAAGATTTCAATTAAGTGTAAAAAATATGCTTATACATAAAGCATATTACAAAATTGAAGATTATTTGGATGATAAGAAAGCCTGTATTTGAAAATCCTTTCAGCTTCATACAAGACAGCGGTTTAATAATCTATAATTGAAAATATTTAAAAGATTTACCGCCGAGTTTCTTGCTGGTTCTTCTCGGTAAGAGCAACATTCCGAACCAGTTTTAGCTTCATTAATCATATTGATGCTTGACGACTCAAAAGTGCCTGAAATGGTTTATTTGAATAAAGATTATTTTGATTTTGATTTTTTGATTGCAATGTGAATATTAAACATGAAGCAAAACCTAGAAGACATCGCGAACTCAAAGACAACTTTGTGAAACTTGAACATTTGTTTAAGACCACGACGACCAGAACGAAACGACCATAATGAAACTAATTTCATTTTTATTCAATAAGGCTAACTGAAACTAACCAGCTCAAGCAGAAAAAAAAATTCTTAACAAACGCAAGATATACAGTAATCATATAAAAATTCATGGACATAAATCATTTCTAGGCCAGTGTTATGTAGATAGCTCACACAGCAGCTATAACGTATTACGTATTGGTAGAATCGCGACGATCGATAGCCTGTGATCTAGTTAGGCGGTAAACTAGGCTCAGTTATGACTATTGGATTGCATTGAATCAAGATGTCAAGAGCTATTTGCACGGCAGTCAATATATTTACAGCCACTTCATATTATATAATAGCAAGAAATAAAATAAGATTTGATAACTCAGTTGTTAAAGTGTATAACCATTACCGGGTATTCGCAGATGTACATGCCTTTAAGTGACGTGTTCACCCAGATCGAAAATCTATACACTAATATGTAATTATATAATTGTAACTGTGTTCATGTCGTTGGTGTGTCTTATATAAATAAATAAATAACTCTATGCAGCTTGCACACGATTTAAGTTTGAATGACAGAGGCCTTTGCCTAACTTTGGCGTATTAAAAGACATCTTACTTTACTCGGCCAAGCATTACTATGTTTTTGGACTTCCCCCTCCCTCTCTTATATTTGGTGTGAGTTAGTCTTTATTTAACGATATCTTCTAACATATTCATTTAAATTATACTTTGTAATGGATTGTAATGTAAAGCATGAAAAGCTTAAGTTTAACTGACACATTTAAGTCGATAACTATTAATACTGTTTCAGTCTAAATAGCTTCCATATATAACATTGTTCTTGACTATTACAGAAAGTTTGAATGGATATAGTATGTTATTCTTATGGTAATATATGGTAAAATGGTAGATATATGCTATCGTGCGTTTTTATAGTCCCCTTCTTTTAAAATATATAATAAAACATGCTCATTTATATCCCCACATGCAAAAACTGACACCCATTAACATAAGCACGTACACTAACATTGTTGGACTTATTATAGGGGTCTGCTTATTATTCTAACCCCATATTTGATACGCTACCAGTTTGCTTGGGTGCAACGGTCGTATAATTATCACAACCTATTAAGGATAAACCAATGGAATGGATATTGAATAAACGTGATGTGAGTGATAATAAACGATCCCTCTCCATTCTATAGACTTTAATATATAATTATATACATATAAATAATTACGGAAGGTCTACTAGATGTAGTCAAATAAACATAGGTCCATAAGCAGAAAGTATCCCACTCATTTGTTACTTTTCTCAATCTCATACATCAACAAAGTAACATACACTAATAAACAAGCAAACACACACACACACACACTTCACACAAAAGCGCGCGCATCCACGCATCCACACTCAACACGCGCGTGCCACACAATCATATGCATGCATTTTCTTATATACTACACACCACACATAACACAAAAATAATATAGTTAAGTTGATTGTAACGCATGCGAGGGGTGGAGACCTGGTGACCTGTAATACGGGTTTTTAACCCAACATAGGCACCAGCAATCCACAACCATCACTCTTGTGCCATTTAATTAAGTTAGTTAAGTATATTAAATGTATGGTTTGTGGTGCGAAATAAAGATTTTATTATTATTATTATCATTATTAATTAAACTAAACAACAGCATAAAACTACTTGACTAAAACAAAAGTTAATATTTTTTAAAGATACCTTTACAGAAGCTATAACAGAACTGTTTTTGGTATAATCCGCCCGGGTTATGCGAATGTATACAAAGCTAATGTATAACGTGATGCAGGCAAAATTCATGTCTAGTACGCGGCAATAAATAATGCACATCGAGAACTTAGAACGTAACAGCCGGCTAATTCGGTTTCGTAGAGCGTTGTCACTGTCACATACGGGTTCGTCAGTCTGTGTGACAGAGACAATGCTCTATGAAGCAGAAACTAACCGATTTCTCTCTCTGAGCTTCGATGTGCATTATTTATTGCCGCATACTATACATAACAAATGCAGGACAAGTCACTACATGCATCCCCCAGCAACAATGCACACAACCACCACCAAAATTTCGACGATCGTTTCGCCCCGAATCAAATCAACAAAAAAATCATCAGGAGGATAGTCTCCACGACATATTGGCTTTGCATGCATTCGCTTAACCCGCGCAGACTATAGCAAACGTAGTTATGTTATAGTTTTTATAATTTAGAATTCCGCAAAAAAAGCCTGATTCTATAAATCATTTAAAAAGAGACCTTTGTTAAGTACATTAACACGTACGATATTTAAAAGAAAATATATACCTGTACAATTTAAGAGATATACAAAATATTATTAAAAGTATAAGACTTATAAAACTTCGCTATTGAAAGATCTGAAAGTGCGCGATAGTTTACGAGCGCTTTCAATACTTAAAGTGCTTAAGTTTGTCAACAGTTCTATTGAGCCGGTAAAATGCTTATAATTTAGAAATTCCGTCGTATTTTTAAGGATTGAAACACAATTTTACCTAAGAAAAATGGTTAAAGTGTAAAGTCTTTGTTTTTTATATCAGAGAAATAGTTCTTGGGTATAATTGAAAAGTTAACAAAAGTTGTCAAATATTGAGTAATATTATAACATACTATTTAAATAAGTGTTGTATATTGTAGTAATCGTGTGCTACATACAATCTTAACACAACACAGTGCGTCTACTTTTTCAATGATCTATTTTCGAATATTACAATTATATTTAAGAATAAGACTATTTCTAATACTACAAAATTAAAAGAGTTATCAAAATTTTATATTTGTTATAATACTAAATAAATTCTTGTATTTCAATTACTAATTTACGTTACAAATGTCCAAAGCGACATTATACATTATTAATGATGATAATTATATTCAATTCATTAACAAATTAAGCATAATATTTATCATAATCCGAGAGTTATTGATAACCTACTCATGGAAGCATGAATGAAAAGGTCTAGTGAGTAAAGATATATTACTACTACGATTTATAATTATCATTAAACTGCCTATTGCAGAAAAGCACTGTTACTTACAATTTGGAAATTTCTTTCTCGATTGTTACTCGGTTAATTGCACCCACACCGGAAAAAGTCGTGTCTTAAAAACTATTATTATCGGTTTAGTCAAGGAGCGTCGCATTGACTTAGGCGTATCCCTTCGTTGTACGTTGTGGCGTATATTCAAACCTGGACAAGTCTAGAGGCAACCACCAATATTCCTCACACACGAAAGCATATTTCTTATTTGTTTAGACAAAGTCGAGTCTCTTTAAATTGTCTTGGTACGGCCGTACCAAGACAATTTAAAGAGACTCGCGCATTTATGCCGATAATGCTACAAGTTTTATAAATATCTAGCTTGCAATTATAAACCAATTAATGCAATGTAATTACTAATCACATGTATAAAACATATCAAAAATGAATATACGTCATATATAAAATTTTGAGCTAAGTTATTTATTATTCCACTTTTTATTAAACGTATGTATAATCGGTTTATTTTTGTTAAAACTGTTTAACATTTTAAAACCGGAGGAACGAATGAGGGCGTATTGTAAATAAATAAAACCTAGGGTATTTATTTTGGCAGGGCTTCACTCGTAGTCACTATTACACGGTATTGCAAAAAAATTTGAATAAAATCTCCGTGAATAAACAGAAAAAGCAAACACAAAGTGAAATTCGAATACACTTTAATATCGCAGGCTCGTAAAATCTGCCCAAAGTTGAACTCGACTACAAAATGCAATAATACGTTATTGCAATAAAAAGAGTACCTATATTAATATAAGATATGATATAATAATTTAAGATATAAAGATTAAATACGTTAGAAAAGACGTATCTATATATACGTTATATACGTTTAGAAAAGAATGCAAAATTGTAAGTAGAGAAAAGCTTTTCCAAATTATTTAGTCATCGTTAAACAATTTATAGAATTAGGCGTTACTTTGCGGAGATCCATAATAGAAAAGTCATAATAAAATTATTTTGCTATAATCCGCGATAAAGTAAATAGAAAATATATATAATGCTAAATGTATAGTGGACTATCCGTTGTTTCATACCCGATACATGCAGGATTCGTAAAAACAAATGCACAAACCTCCACCACCGCCACCACCATACACAAGCACTACACACGTTCACTATCACAAACTCAAAATAATTTTATTATTACTTTTGTACCGTTGTTAAACGTTGGGGTTACGAACTAATTCTGAAACACGAGCTTTCGTATTCCGTTCAACTTGTGATCAATTCAGGATAAAAAAAGGAGCGTTTATTACAACTATAATGAATACAATAATGTCAGGAATTCAGTGAGAAATAAGTCTCCAACAAATATACAAAAATAACAAGGATATCAATGTATAAGATGAAAGACACTAAGGCAGGGACAAAATCGAAATCTATTACCTAATGGACTTCTCTTTTGGAGATAAAATAAGGTTTGCTACTGATAAGGTTAGTATGACACATAAACTACTGTCCATAAACATGAAATAATCTTTATTGTTAAACAATTGTAAACATTTATTATTTCCTAGTATTCCAATAAAGCAATTTGCAAAATTAATTGAAGAGCCATTTTCTAATTAGTTTTTTTATTACTTGAGTTTGGAGCGATATCAAAGATTTTTACAAAATCTTATTAGATGTACAAAACGTATGTCAAAGACAGACGAATTACAACTTTGTGTATTTTTATGAGTCATATCTGCAGACAGTGTGCAGTCACGTACTACGTACGAGGATGAAGACGTCTGCTCAGTTTGGCTCGGCTAGCGGCCATTATTCAAATGCTATAACGTCTTGGCAGCGCAGTAAAGTAATTAAACCTTGGTATCTTTGAGGCGTGAGTCAATGTTATTATCATAAGGCGGTGACCGAGACGGCTGGCGTCGCATCTCCGGCCATTCAGTGTTTAATTGAAAGGAGGGACGTTCTCCAAATGTGAGTGACTAGCTGCAATGTATAAACAATATAAGTTCCTCCAAGCCCTATACGACACTACGTTGCATAGACTTTTAGTTCTACATAAAACTGGATGATAAATCTTAAGACTCGATTTATTAATGGGCCTCCAAAATTAGAGAACTAAACTAGAGTCTAAACGCTTCGAGAGTTCAACTTGAGTTTCTTTATGGACTCAATTCCTATTATGCATCGAGTCATCTTCGTGTCTAAATCTACTTAAATTGTTGGATTAACAGTTCGAAGACCTTTTGGCTGCAATAAAAATTACAATATTTATAACATAGTAAATTTAATAAGCATGTATATTCAAGTCTTAAATATGGTATAGTCGAGGTCGAACGAACAGTTCTGAATCTTTCTTCGCTTAATCGTTTCTTTTGGATCTCGAATCCTTTTAAAGGATTCGTGTCACAGTTAATTTCCCGTTAACGTTTACTACATTCCGCGCTGATTGTAGTGCAATTCGTCTTCAAAATAACCACTCTAAAATTCGGGTCTTTTGTAACACTAACGTTTTGTTTTCTGCCGAACTAAAAAGGTATTTACAAATATAAAAACAAGTGAGTAACCGTAAAATGTTCCACTTATTGAAAAAACGCTAAACTTTAAAAACCCCGTTTATTTGTAGGTGCGAATCACGCGAACCAACTGACCAAACTGTTTGTTTTTGAAATCATTATGTTTTTAAACAGGGAGGTGTATAAATCCCATTAGTTGAATGAGTTGACTAAGATTTTTAAGAAGTTTTGAATCGTTGAAATTCAAAAATTACATTGTTAAAATATTTAAAATTATTCTGTACTACGTCGGAATTTAGTTCTTCCAAAAAGAACAGAGAATCACTTGAGATTAAAATTAATAATCAAAAAATAGAAATTTAAAATATGGCGACCTGCTGAGACAAGCTCTTCGAACAAACCAAGAATCATATCGGTCGGTTCTCCTTTCTAACGTGAAAGAAGAAAAAAACAAACATACTTTTACATTCCTAGTAATAAATATATTATAGGATATGTTTTTTTATATTTAATTTCGACAATCTTGCATCTTTCGCGCATAGCTAGGAAACATGACTTTAAAACTAAATTGCCTTAAGCGTAATTAATAAATGAGCTTGACATCGACTCTAAACTCATAGCTGTTGAAGAAAACCAGCAAAAACAAAAAAGTGAACCTCTTGTAAGATATGATGGTACAAAAAATTAAAATCTAAGCGTCGGTAAGTGCGTGTCAAGAGTTGAGTCATGCTCAACGAAGCGTGGCCTTCCAAGGTTGTAACGCGATTTAACTCTTTGTCCTCGAGGTAAGCCCTACATTTAGATTTTTTACCACAAGAACAATTTTACCTCGACCTGGTCTACTCAGCTTATACAGTGCTGAGTTATTTTTAATAATTAAATGATACAGCTGTAGTTTTTTTTATTCAAGATAGAAGTACTCTTAATTGGATCCTTAAAAAACAGGATAATATGAATATTATTTGTGAAATAATTATTAATATTAATAACTTAATATGTTATTTCGCCAGATTTGTTTACAATAAGTATTGTTTATTACTTCAGTGCCTGATGGTGTTGATTGCTTATATTTTTGGACCTACGTAAGGCGACAATTAATGAGCTAGATTAAGAATTAGCATGTAAACGTGAAGCTAAGTTAAAGTACAAGTTTAAGTTAGATGAAATTGAATCAAATATATGTGTCATTTCTCCGTTAGTGACATACAACGGTAGACATTTTACAGCTTCCCAATCTGCTTCAATTTCACGTTTAACAGTATATACTTTAATTGATTATTCTGACTTCAACTTTTTATTTAAATTTTTGAAATTAATGTTCCGATCGGCGCAAGTTCCAAATTCGATTAACAAAATATCTTAGTTACTAAGCGCGATAGAGGTTTCAATTCCAGAGTTCCAATATACGAATTTCTTGGGACTACCCAATATACAAAATTGAAATGTTTCCACGTGTTCTAGGATAAAATCTAAAAGGAACGTCAATGAGTTGTAATCGTTACGTTGTAAATATGTATTTTTTAATCTTTATTTTGTACTCCTACTTTTACGTGCTAGTCGCAATCCATGGAGATTGCAGCAAGTATCAAGACTTCCAATGTTTTTGAAATACTTCGAACTGCTCATTAACGTTTCCAAAATTGAAAGTCACTTCTGAAACGATAATTATTTTTTATTGAGGCTCTCTACTTTAAATAATATAAGTATATAAATTAACAAAACAAATATATTAACATCAAATACCTAACTTTTCACATTAATATTGTATATGCAAATAACTTCTTATACAGTCTTTTCAAAACAATAGTTTTCAAAATGATTTCAACTAAATAGTGTACCTAGAAGAGTTCTTTGTACACTATATAGTGGAAGTGTTCATAATAAGTTTTATTGAAAAAGTTTTGTTCTCACTTCCGTCAATAGTAATAGTGTAGCAACTTTATCTGAGTCGTCGTTTTACCATTACGATTATAAAAAGCACCTTTACTTCTTTATGTTTCTCAAATATAAAACTATAAATTGTTCCTCATTACCGCCATATACTATATGGGGATATTCTGACTGTATAGTCAAGATTTAAACTATGGTGAAATAAATATTTCTTGTAAGCGAAAGCTAATTAACCTCACAGTTTTATTCGGATACGTTAAAACTGCGCTCGTGTTAAGTGCGGCATAACAATTCCGCCCTGCTATCGTATTCAGGGATTACCTGCATGTAGCTCAGTGGGGCGCGAGCTTCCGTAACTATAGACATTAAGGGGACTTTAGCCACTTAAGAACTATCAAAGGTGGGGGGAACAGTCGATAACGCGACCAGTTTCCGTGACAGAATTTCCAACGGCATCAACGTTGATTTCAACGACAAAAAAGTATTCAAGAGACATTCACATTTAGCTAGATATTCAAAAGACAAAAGTAATAATATTGTTTTGGTATAATCTAAGATTAGAGGAGATCTGCTAAAAGTGAAGTAGCATATTCGTGTTCATACTTTATGCATGCAGAACACTGTCATCAACAACACACTGTCAACACCATAATACCCGCGGATTGTACACATTCACTACCACAATCTAAACAATCGTTTTGCCCCTTAACCGAAGCAAGTATCATCAGGATATCAACAAAATCGAAAAATTTTGCAATTTGCAAAGATCTAACGTGCAACAAAGAAATCATTACACGTGTAATCGGAAATATTTATAAACAAAAAACCGGTATTTCACGAGTCTCTGTCAACCGGTTTCCTAATAAGACAAGTGATAAAAACACAGTATCAATTTTATCACAATATAGGAATTGATTATTTTATTAAAATTGTATGTATATTAATTTAGCTTCGCTCTGCATTTATTGTCTATCTTATAGTTGAACATAATATATTTTGTGAAGGAAATTCTTCTATAATATCTTCGTAACATTTTTGTTTTAAAATGTTAAGCCTATGAACTTTTATATCCTTTAGATATGAGATATGATGGCATACTGTAATAACGCGGAGTATAATTAAATATAATGACACAGAATCGCTTTTTTTCATATTACATATTATAACGTTATAAGCTACGTTATACCGGTACAGATTTTAATCTTTTTAATTATTTTTTGCATCTGCATTATGAAAATTTGTTTGAATAATCTGAAAAAGAGACTTCTTTATTTGAAAAACAAAACTATCGACGTTTATCCGTTTATAAGTTTAAGAAATTTAACAATGAGACTATCATCTGAATTTCGCTACTCGTAAGGGTGAACCATAACGTGGAGATAAAATAAATTCTCCTATGGCGTAAGTTTATTACGCGATGTTTATATCAATAACTACTTTACAACGTTACTGACAATATAAAATGTATTATGAGGGATAGGGGAATGGTAAGTGACCAGTTGATTAGGAATTAAAATCCCACATTAATTATCTTGTAATTTCTATTGCAACAACGCGATCATCTTATATTTTCTCTTACAACTGCTGCATACGGCCCTAACTAGATAATTATAAAGTACTGATAAAAATGGACAGTGGAGTCTTTAAGGGTTGGGAATGATTACTTCGAACCAGACAGCGCATTGGTACATGCCCCGATGCCTTTAAATAACTTTCATAAATCGACTCATAGGATTTTGCAAACAAGTCCTGACACGTCCCGTTTCAGTAGTTCTGGATATAAACGGACATTGATAACATGAGGTGATTTACCACATGAACGAACGGTTAAATGGTCATCTAAAAGTATACTTTACATAATACATTTTTTTTATTTTACATATATTAGAAAACAAAATATAATTATGCATAGTATGTTGATAACATTGAAATCGCGTGGGACCGGAAAATGTTTTATCGCAGCTTCAAAATCAAAGAAGAAACGAAAATAAATTAAATATAAGCAATTAAAATTTATACATAAAATATTATCATTTAAGTGAAACATAATGAGCGTATCTCGAAATTAGCAAAAACTAATGCATTTTAATGAAAGTATGCCATTCCCTCGGTAAGTTAAAATTTTCCTTTACATACGATTAATACAATGTTAAAACCAACTCTGAAATGTTTTTCGCGATTTGTCTGTTTTTTTATCTCAGTGGCAGGATCACTCGCTTCAAGAGCAATAGGTTCTGGGTTTGAAACCTGGTTAAGCAACTGAAATGTCTTTTCTAAAATGTTAAGTTCTTAGAAGGCTCGGTCCTACTTAGATAGCTAGATACTAGCAAATACGAATCGCAAGTGACTCAGTATTCCGTTCCACTACACGTTGCCTTAAGCCGTGGTCCGGCCTCATGAAGGTACCCTCAGGATGAAGTTCCCCAACGCTAGTGGAGCTTCTGCGCTCTACACTCGGCATATCGAAACCTTGACGATGCTTCTGCGCTTGCCCATCCTGACCGATGAAGCTGTAAAAGCGGTAAGGGCATATAATCAGTTTGAAAAATAAAATTATGATGTAAAAGTCGTTAGAATATATTGTTAACGTATCCAATTCAAGTTAATGCGTTTATATGTAAGACTAAATTTTCATTTAAGATTACATGAGAATTAGGTGAAGCATTTGTGTATGATCGTTATAAAAATAATATTACATTAAAATCTGAATATAAATGTGCCCAAGAACTAAAAGCGCTGCATCTAAGACAAATGAAAATATCCTTATAATATTTTACTATTGTTGTTGAAATGACGTGGTAAAACTGTTTTTGTCGGTTTTTACAGTTGAAAGAAATCAATAAGTAAGTTACGTGAAACTGTATGATAACGTACATATTATTTCATTGTTAAGAAAAAATCTTTTTAGTCTTATAATTCTATTCTTCTACGTTAATTTTTTTTCTAAAACCCTTCTATTGCTATATTATGGAAGAAGTATATATTTGCACAATACGTTAAGACCGTTTTTTGTCATGGCATATATCGTTATAATATAAATTCAGGATGAACACTTCTAGGTACCGCATTATAGAAAAGCTCATTAGACCCTTTGGAAATCGAGAGAATCCGAGCCACAGTAATTAGAGCCTGCGGCTATAATTTCAATAGCTGCTACCACCATTTATGAAGTAACAATAAAGGAGAAAGATTTATGTATAGTATCCATTTAGCCATTTTATATCGTATGTATGTTATCTTTAAAAGCCATTAGCATTATCTTTCCAAGGTTTTAAACATATTAGTCCTTATGTCATGCTGGTGAACTTAATAATTTACTATTTTGCAAAATAAAATATACTAAAATTTCACCAAACTATCCCTTTGTTAACCTTTGTAAACTTTTTTTTTAATAATGCTTTTCTTACGTTGTTTCCATAAACAACGTAAGAAAAGCATTATTAAAAAAAAATTAACATAATTAAATAAATTATAATAAAATTAACGATTACATTATTATATTTTCTAATTATTAATTCAATTTATACTTCGAAATAATATGTTATATAAAAGTATGTTTATGTATTTAGCTTTTGCTGCTGCACTACAATGATTTTGAGTACCTAATTTTTTTTCTAGCAATTAAGGCCAAATGTGATATCCATAATATTCTATGAACATTTTGAAAGTTTTTAAAGGAATTTTAAATTAGGAAATTTAGTGTTCTTGGTCTTCTTTGTCTGGTAGATGTGTGGTGATACGTCAAAAATTCCAGTTATTTTTGGATACAAGTCACAACGTGGAGAGAACACAGCTAAAACATCTCGTAACATTAATTAATGCTGTGTAAGAGACCACGACTAACAGAAAACATGCTCACAGCCAGATTTTAGTATAGTTCTTTGTCGCTTAAGTAGCTTAAATTTCCAATAACCATAAAGAATACTAATAAAGTTCAATGATGACGGATAAAAATCTAAGGCTGGGAAAACCATATACTTACCAGCCTGCTGGAGGATAAATAGCATGGTCTGATGATATCAAGCTTACGATGTTGACGCATTTATTCTAATTTGGAAAAATAGATAATACTGGTGACAGGTGTCACATAATTTGAATAACCATAGAGTAAGCACATATGTCGGAGCTTGCTTGTTGATAAATCAAAATAGTACTTAAATTTTTTTTGGAGCTAATGATGTGTATTATAGTGATGATTATTGTAAGCAGTCTATAGCTCACAATAATCACCAGCCCAATCGTTTAATCAAAGGTAAACGTCGAGTAATTCCGCTTAAGCAACTATAGTACAAAAGGTGATCGTGATTCCTCGATAGTTCCATCATAATATATATTTTAGCTTCCACAAATCCGACGTATTAGCAATTGCCAGTCTACAATTTAGAACAAGCAAAATCACTCTTGGACTCGATAAAGAAAGATCACATTTAGAATAAAAATTGGTTTAGTTGACACGGAAATTACGATTGGGTATAAGTATTTTTCGCAATCCAAATAAATCTTTATGAAGAATTTCATATAAGGAAAAATTATGGTCCTAAAATTTACCTAAATGAATTTCTTATGTTCTTTTTTAGTTTTAGGTCCTTAAACAACTTCTAATTTTGTTCTAATGTAATTTCATAAGCATTTATAGATAACGAACCCTGTCTGTCAAAGTATTAATAGTAATATGATGTGTGAACCAAAACCTATTTGATACAATTAAATTGCAAGTCCAAAGAGATCCAATTTACAATTGTAATGTAAACGGCCAACTCTATTATAAAAGTAAGTATATAAAATTATATTATTATTTTTCAGCAATGATTTACAGATAAGAAACAGTGACAAATGTAATCGTTTATCGTGCAAAAGACACGGTTGGCGTATAGAGCAGCGCACGGGCTGTGACGGTGACGGGTGCGTTCGTTGAACCGGCGAGGTCACGACCACCGTGACGTGTGTTGCTTGCAAACGTTTCCCGTTTACGCCAGCAGTCCTAACGCGGGTAGCAAGACATATGTCATGGAACTAGCGAGATACACTCAATATATTAACCGCACTAGACTTGTTAACCGATAGACGTCAAACTTGTGCCAAGTCCAATGTTTGTATAATCAACGCCTACAAGTTTATTAGCACAGGCTATTTCTATTTGTACAGATTGGGACTTGGAAATTTTGTTTCGTGACTCACCGATCTTCTTATATACTTTTAGTTTTCACCAATTCTGATCCAAATCTACTAAAAAAATATATATATATAAATTTTATGATATTTAGCAAAAAGCATTATTGGATGGCTGTGTTAAATGTTATTAAAGTTAGTCGGCAAGTCCAGCCCAACTCCAGAAAGGTTGCGCTATAAAATGATTTTGCTGTATTTAATTTGCCATAAAATTAATTCTGTACGACACGCCCACGCAACTAAAAGTAACCTCAAAATTAATGTTTTTTTACAACTAAAGCCAATAGACTGAGATAGGATGTAGGACAACAAATCCTGTTTTTCTTTCGAGAAACAAACAAATGTTGCATAATGAAACGTTCTTAAATGCTTTGGTTGGCGCGAAAGACGTTACGGATACCACTAGTCTCCCATATTTGTATTTCTTATATACGTACCTAAATGATAATATGTCACAGTTATGGAATTACCTCGATAGTACAATGTTATGTTTGATGGACGGAATTGTGTTTCCGGGATGTTGCTGCTTGTCAGATTTAATACGATACATAAAATTAATTTGAAAAAAGGATAATACGTTTGTTTTATTCTGTTGCAATGTTTAATATTTTCCCTATAGCCGGAGAGGTCGTGCAAAGAAGGGACACATGGGTTCTTTCTTTTAAAATGTTATTGTTAAACGAGTGTTCATATTGTGTTCAACAAAAATGGCATACAGTGCTTCTAAAAATGTATTATTAGAGGTATGATAGTAGTTTTGATAGGTCTACTGGGAAGATGCTTTTTTAAATGTGTTTTGTGCTAATGTATGTACCTGTAATAAAATAATTCACTAATAAAAGCATCTAGAACAACCTTTTTTAAAAGCAGTTCTGTTTAGTGGATTAGAGAGATCCGAAATAATGGTAGTTCCACCATTTCCATTGCGAATTAATTATAACTTGAATGACATTTATTTTAATATTAACTGACAATAGTTTATAACGATAATTTAGACAACACCTGCTTTCATATTGAATTAGTCAGCATACTTATTATGACCAGAATAGTCATTAATAATTCAATAATCTTTTAATGTAGATATTCTAGTCTTACAGGTGCGACCATTACTTAGAGGAAAATAAACAACTTAGAGGAAAATAAAGCAAATCAACAAACTTTAGACACCACATTATTTTTTCATACGTCATCAATGCCATCAGTTTTTTTTGTTAACTTGAAAATATCTTTTACTAGCTGTACTTCGTGTGGCTTCGCCCAGGTGAAATTCAGTGTATTAAATTGAAATTTTGAACCAACCAATTTAACCATAAGAGACAGAGACATGCTGTCGCGGACTTTATTATAGTATTTTTATAGGTCTACAATTCTCTAGTACAATATTTTATATCTCTGCTATGTATCTCCGTTGGTTTACGCGGCGCACGCGACTAAAGCTCTTAGCAGGCGCGTTTTTTTACAATTGCGCAACCCTTTTAACACAATTTACATACAACCGTACTATTAAACCAAAGCTTTAGGAATAATAACATTAGCTTTTAATAAAACCTTACAAGAATTCAATAGATTATGAGAAAATCGATCACATTTTTTTTTCGAACTGACTGTATGCTGTTAGCCCTAACGGCTTTTACAGCGACACCGGGCGGGGTTACACATACAGACAGAGCTTTTATGGACTTTGTTTTTTAATAAGCATAGACTAATATCTCTACACGTACTCTATTGTAAAACTGCGAATGTTAAAAAGGGTATCATTTTATTACTCTAATAATTTGATGAATTAATATTAAACGCTTTCATTAAATTTTACTATCATTTAAATTAGATATTAAGAAATTAAAAAAACAATTTGAATGTATAATTGCCACCAATATGGTATGATATAACAATTTCCACACAATAAACCATGCAACTGTTATAATATTCTTTCATTATGTAAAATATCATATTATATGAGAATTTTCTTTTGCATGAATCTTAAGCCCTTATTTTCATATCGTATATATTTTTACGAAATAAAACAATATTGATATCCTCGGAAAAACCATGATTTATGGTAGGAAAACTTTCACATTTCTTTTTATATTACGAACTATAGTTACGGTAACGACTTATTACTCCATAACAAGAACAGGAAAATACCCCTTTTCTCCATGGAGAGAAAGATCGGAGATTACATCTACCACGACCTTCTAACCTACCTACACACAAATACACCTTCAATACCGTTTGGCAGATAACTTATATCCGAGATATGCTCTAAGGATATCCAGTTTTTAAAACGATGATTTTGTGTAACGTAAAGGACATCATAAATTCCAATGATCAGAAGCACTCAAGATTTCATACAAACTCAAAGGTATTCCAGACTTTCGCGAGTCCTTGGTCATGTGTTGTAATCAATTGACCCTCTCGGTTTTATTAGCTACATATTTAAAATAGTCCCCATTCGCGTCTAGCTGTCTATATGTCTGTCCGCACTTCAGAACGGATTTTCATGTCTATATTTCATTAATACACAGAATGATTTATGAGGAAGGTATATAGTTTATGTGTATAATTTATTAAGATTTTATGTAAATTGTCTATGGCAATAATCGTCGCAAATGTTGGACGAAGACATTTCGCTATGCAACAAAAATGGGTACCGCTCGGATATAGGGCACCGTGTTTGATTCAAGGACACAGTTAACAAGATATTTTATGACAACAAATGACTGAAATATCATATCTGAATATATTTGTAATCAACGAAGTTTACATTTTATTAAGTTTTTTCCATCCCTTCAGCCGTAGTGATAACAAAAGCTACGTTCAATATCCGATTGGATCAATTTATTAAAGGATCTTTTTCAAATTACCGGGTCTCTTGTTTATCCTTTTCGTGATAGAAACTTCCGTACCGTTTTCAAGTGTTTAAGTACCCTCAATAATGTACTATATATTTTTGGCCCTGTCCCCAGAATAAAAACGGGAAGTTTTTATCCTACATTTATCGCGGTGTATAAACTTTAATTACGCCAAATTTCATCAATATTGGTTCACTGGATTTGGGGTGAAAGCGAAACAAACAGAATTTCGCATTTATGCTATGAGTTTGGATTCATCGTGCGGTTTACAGTGAATGAAAATATTTTCATGAACCCTGAATATCTGTAGAGAACTTCTAAAATGTGTGTATTTTATTTACTTTATGCTGAATCTCCTCCCAAAAACGGAAATTTTGCTTAGCTGTGGGATGGCAACAGGCCGCTATTTTATACGATTTTTTTGGGGTCGTCAGGATAGTACGATAACAGAGATCGGAATTTCGGAATTCGGATCGGAATAAACTGAGGATATGTCTATAAACTCATATATATCACAGTATTTATTAGAATGAATCAAAAATTTCAAAGTAACAGCGAACTTATTCAACAATCACAAATGACGGAGCATTTACCTTGTGAAATTAGTCACGGCCGAGTGGGCTTCCAAGAAAGATTTATTCCGTCGAGCGAGTAGACTGCAGCCATCACTTTGTGGCTGTGTGCGACATAACGACCTCTCGCTTTTACCGATACCTGCTTAATTAAACAAAGCCGACGCGTCTCTTGGTCTTCTTTTCATACGATTAATTAATGAACCTTTGTGGAAACAATGGAATCGATGTTAAAAATGGAAAGATTACGACTAGTATGTTGTGCATTAACTATGAGAAGAAGTACATTTTAACAGTTACCCGGGAAAAATAGATTCGTATACCAATTTTAAACTTGACCTCAGTGAATATTAAGAACTATACAAAAATATGTACTACAAAAAATCACAATCTACATTGCACAAAGCTCATTATCGTTTAAATTGTTTATTTAGTTCCCAGGTATCTTAAGATGCATAAAAATAATTTCGGAACCGTTAGCAAAAATTACAATTCCTTCTTGTAAAAGTATGAAATCGTTGTATGCAACACAACCAAGTACGTACATATATCTGTATTCTGTTACTATACAGGCACAATAATAAGCCCCTCGTTGATGGACGAGACACAATCCGAAGGATGCAAATAGTACCAAGTGGATATTTCCTCTTGACGGTTACCTTTTTATTATATTTATAAAACACATTACACAAAATCTACAATCCTAGCAGTGTATATAAAAACTGGATGAATTTTATATTAGATCAGTTTCAAAATTAGTTTCTTAACTGATTTTAAAGACACGAATCTAAATGTAAAAGAAAGCCTCGTCACCTAACTCAATTTTATTATCTCGTAGCTGACTTCTTACGCCACCGTGTGATATCCGGCTGAGTAGAATAGATCACCCTCATTTCTTACTGAGGTGTCGCAAAAGGCGACTAAGGTAAGTCGACCCGCCGTGTGGTACCCGGCTGAGTAGAATAGACCATCCTCATTTCTTACCGAGCTGTCGTAAAAGGCGACTAAGTTAAATTGTCGTGAAGCAGACGGCCGGTCATAAAATACATAGCCAAAGTCAGGAGGATGATAATGATGATGTAGCTGACTTCTTACAATACAAGTATATTTTTGTGTATAAAATGAAAGATATACAGAAAATGGTAATAGTAAGGTCATAAAATAAAAGTTGACCAAGCAACGTTAGGAGTTCCTACTAGTCAGTAAAAGGCGTAATTTTACGGCGCGGTAATAAATATGAGAACCAATATAAAAATCTATCATTAAGACGAATCATGTCTTTGTCTCTCGCATTTTTTTTGCATTTCGATACATTCATATAATGATTACGCAGTGTAACAAAAACAGAAAAAAAAATACAGTACAAACTACAAACGGAATTACGATAGTTAAAACTAAGAATTTTGAATAAATCTTAATCAGCTTTATATTCATAATGTTGATGTGCCTAACTGGCAATCATTTCCAAAGTGTACGTAATATATGTGTTAAGAGTTTATACTTGTATTTAATATGAATGGATACCATTTTATGTTCTCCAAGCGTGAGTTATAAACTTTAAATAAATAAATAAATAAATATATGGGACATTTACACACACGGTCGTCCGTCCCCAAAGTAAGTAACTTAATACTTGTGTTATGGGTGACGGACAACTGGTAGATATACTACATATATAAGTTTAAATACATACTTAAATACAAATACACACCCAGGCTCGAAGAACCAATAATTTGTTTATAGAAAATGTTGGCCCTCGGCGGGAATCGAACCCGAGACCCGCAGAGATGAAGGCAGGGTCACTACCCACACCGCCAACGAGCCAGTCAAAACTTTATAAAGTCCACGGACTGAATAAGCTTGGAGATCCGGCAGCGCACATCCGAGACTTTAAGGAACAGTTAGAAGTCGATAACGGGATATATGCCTCAAAATTGAAGGTTCTGTTTCATAATCCATTCCTGATAAGCCATTTTCCTTGCATGCATCCATCCATCATCCATCCATCATCCATCCATCCAGTTTTCTATTAGTTATCATCGTTTGTATTGTATATTAATATGGGAATCTAGGTGAAGTTTGTTATATTCCTGTACTATAGATTCATGTGTAAGTGGAGATTGCATTTCATCCCTATGAAGATCGCTGGATCATAGTAAAGTACCTAGTACGATACAATAAGCAAAGCATGATAAAATATAAATTTATGATTAATAAACAAATTGAATGTCAAAACTTTTCGGTGGAGACATCAATTCTATAAAGCGGCATATTATTACATTCTTTTATTCATAATTATTATTATTCACGTATTATTTTATATATATTACATCTTCGTAAAGCTTTTATATCATAAATATAAAATATAAATTGTACACTGTTATTTATTTAATATTTTATATAATATACACACTTATATATATACACTGATGCCATACATTGCCATTTCGGGTTACTGCTGAAAATCAGCGCCTAGGCAGGACATACGCTGAGCTGTGACCTATTCGGTATGGTGTTACAGACAGGTATGTCATTAGTTTAAGTATCTGTTTGTAACACCATATCCGAATAAATGATGATGATTATTATTATTATTTTATTTTATTTATTATTATTAAATATAAAAAGAATGGAAGTCGAAGGAGAATAAAATGCAATTTGCCAATCGATCTTGTTATTATTAATATTTTTACAGGTACAGGTATATTATAGGTTCGAACAGCATAACGGAGATATAGAAAAGCTGAAAAGTGAGAAAGGCTGCTTTTATCTCGATACTGAAGTCAACACAGACACGAAAAGCTTTACGGATTACGCTGTACGGATCGTAATCCGTACGAGGCGGTGTATGATTGACCAATAGTAGAATCGAATAAGATGAAAAAGGACCAATTCGCAGTATTGTTGATACGTCCCTTTTGTTTGAAACCCGCGACATGTATCTTTTGAGCGAACTTGATTAAATTAAAATTCAAATTCAAAATATTCTTTATTCAAGTAAACTTGTAAACAAGTGCTTTTGAATCGTCAACTTTACTGCTGGTTCGGAAAGCTGTTCCTACCGAGAAGAGCCAGCAAGAAACTCGGCGGTTGCTCTTTTTAAAATATAAATTTTAGAACTAGTTACATTATCTATTACTGTCTTGTACAGGGTAGAAGTGCCCCTATATCCACACATCCTTATCTTCTAAGTAATCTTCAACAGTATAGTAGGCTTTCTGTATCAGCCTCTTTTTAACAGTGTTTTTAAACTGCTGTAATGGCATGACCAAAATTGATTTCTGAATTTTATTATAGAATCTTATACCCAAACCCACAAACGATTTACGTACTTTTGCTAGGCGCAAAGCAGGAGTCGCAAGCTTATGTCGGTTCCTACTTTGTCTATTATATACATCACCTATCGTTTTATAATTCTTTATATTTTTATGTACAAAAATTACGTTATTTAAAATATACTGTGAAGCAAATGTTAGAATACCTATTTCCTTAAACTTCTCTCGCAGGAAATCACGCGGACTTAAATTGTAGATGCCACGTATGGCTCTTTTTTGTCTGATATCTGATCTGATATTGGATAGACCTGTAAAGCTTAATTCTTTGCATTGTTAGCATAACAGTACTCCAAACAATTGTTTGCAGTATATATGTATGTACTGCAAACAATTGTTTGTTGTGTATTAGTAAAGTTAGTTTTTAAGTTTTAATATTTGAAATTCTTAAAATTCAATCTTGTTTGAAGCAAATTTTCATTGACGTCCGTGATATAGATATGGAATCTCACTACACAAACACACAACACTAGAAAGGGTGTCGGAGATGATGACGACATAAAAACATTTCTAAAAATTTGCTTTAATTACAGAATTTCAGGTATTGGGGAAGCAGTTGGCTACTACAGAATGCAATCAAATGTGTACGTAACGAACAGATTTATGGTTAAGTACATATAAACGCAATAGACTCCTTTTTCGTCGATCAAATTACGCGTTTACAACTACATTATATTCCTACCACTTGATAAGTCATTAAAGGTAGTCTATCAAATCAAATCAAAATAAGCTTTATTCAAGTAAGCTTTTTACAAGCACTTTTAGATCGTCAACGATCAATTAGATTTAAGTCGTTAATTAGATTTGATTCTATCATTATAAATCTAGCAAGAATTTAAACCGAGAAATTCATATACATATTTTTTAAGCAATGGAAGAATTATCGGCTAATCTAAGTATGCAATGTAATGCTAAAATTTCTACTGCCACATGTACCATCTGATTTGTTTTAAGTCTGTCATAGCTTCTTGTACGGCATGACATGCAGAATTTGTTGATGCAGCAATTATTACTTATTATAGCCAGTAAGATGACTAAGTGTGCTCCAAACTATGAATCAGATAATCGAAACTGGTTTCGCGGCGACAATAGTACTACATTTCATCGATCATTTACAGACGTGTTGTATAGGTGAAAGTAGCACAATATGAATGATGTGTTATAAAAATAAAGTATTTGCAGAATAATATAAAAGGAATAACAAGAACATTTATTAACTTCCAAAGAGATGATTAATGTTACCAACTAATCTTGTAGTGTTTGGAGTTCTATGAAATTTTAAAAGCTTTTAGCCTCCAAGAGTCAATCACTTTAGCAATCAAACTACAATTTGATTAAGCTTAATTAGTTTGAAACAAATTATAGAACATACAAAAAGAAGAAAAAAATTATTGCATAGATAAAAAATACAAAAAAAACCAGTTCTACAACTTAAAGTTACAGAACATATTTGTATGTAGTAATAAAATGGGTGACAAATCAAATTAATTCATTTATTATTTGCTAATCCTGCATGGTTTAAGAACTGTTGAAACAATATATATATATTTGATAGTGTATTATAGCATAATTGATATCAAAAGTACTGAAAATATTTTTTGTTATAATCTGTGATAATTTAACATGGATTATAGCAAAAAAAATTATTTTCATTATTTTTTTAATTATAGACCTCCACAATGAATCAGATTCTAGACATAAGGGTTTTGTTGTATGAACACTGTCCATCAATATAATATTCATTAAGTCATACACATTAAGCCGTTCAATGCAGCTCTTAAAGATTTTACAGGGATACTCTTTGATGATCATATAACTTTAGTATTTAATACAAAATCATCACTTTTATCAGGTGTGATTGCAATCAAGACCTTATAGAATGGAATAGAATATTTTTTCAACAATAATAAAGAATATTTTCTCCAGCACTTTATAAAAACTGAATAAATATATATTTTTAGTAACAGTAAAAAGTAAAGTAACTACCTGTTACTATACCCACTGCTGAGCTAAGGCCTCCTCTCTCCGTTTTTGGAGAGAAGGATTGGAGCTAAGCTCCAATGTGGATTGGTAGGTTACACATATCCCTAGAATTCTCTAGATATATGCAGGTTTCCTCACGACGTTTTGCTTCACTGAAAAACGTGTGATAAATTGCAATTATCAATTAGAAACAACAGTATTAATAGAAAAACTTATTGGTGCCTGCCCAGGGTTTGAACCCATGATCGTCTCTAGAGAGTCGCACTGTCTCACCATTAGGCTATCATAGCTCATTTTTTTGTATATATATATATATATATATATATATATATATATATATATATATATATATATATATTTATCCTGCAAACAATTTGGCGTCTTATTAACACGTAATTGCATTTAATCTGGCGTCCCCGCACTTTTGACGTCCGAATATCGGACGCCACTTTTTTCAACGTGTGCACTAGCATCCTATAAGTTCTACTAAGCTATAGAACAAATATCGGTAGAAGCCAAAAAGTTGGCTTAGTGGTTGAAATTGTATAATTAATAATTCCGGGTGAATTCGTAGCAGAGGTGCGGCGCTGTTGTAGCGTGTATATTTACTGTCGTATACCACTGTCATGTTTTGACTAAGAAACCGCGTATGTCGCATCCGCGAATTGCGACGATGCCAGCTCGTCCGATTTGTTTTTTTCTTATTATATTAAGTAATTTTTGAATTAGAAGACGGAAATTAGATGTAAAATACAAGTTTATACTTACACTTCAGCATAAAAAATCTGAAACATGCATTTGGCAGTAGGTAGATAAAATAAATTTAAATACTTTAGTTGATGTTATTTTACTATAATTAAATATATTTTATACATCCATATTAAAAGTATAAATTCGATAGTCTGTCCGTTAGTCTGTCTGTTACAACTTCATGGCTAATGCGCTTGTCTCTAATGATAAAATAGAGGCTTATATACACTGCGAATAAAATAAAAATTTTATGCCAAACAAATGGCATAAAAACCCGTTTTTCTTACGGGAACCTGAAAAAACACATATTATATTACAAGCACTATAACAGAACTAACTACCTTGCTATAATCCGCACGGGTTAAGCGAATGCATGCAAAGCTAATGTGTATGAAGCAGGCAAAATTTACGCACCTTATACATGCAGGACAAGCCACCACACGTACCCCAAGGCGCATCCACCAGCAACAATGCACACAAGCAGCACACACAACCACCACCACAATCTCGACGATCGTTTCGCTCCGAAACCGAAGCATCATCGGGAGGATAGACTACACGACAAAAATCGTAATGCATTACGATTTTGTCGTGGAGCCTATAGCTTTGCATGCATTCGCTTAACCCGTGCGGATTATAGCAAGGTAGTTAGTTTTGTTATAGTGCTTGTAATATGGAATTCCGCAAAGTAACGCCTGCTTCTCTAAATCGTTTAACAAATTATATTATATTATATATCATCGGGGGTAAATGAACGCTTAGGTTGGCGCGAATGAAGTCGAGAGTACTACTAGAATTATCATATAGTTATCGAAATATATTGTTCATGTAACATGTCTAGCTTTATTGTTATCTCTGAATATAATTATAGTAAAATCGAAAGTATGCTGAGTCTGTCTGAACATTTATCCCTCGCCACGTCTGTGTGTATGACTTTCTGTTCGCGATCAACTCAATAAGTACTGAAGTTATCGTAAGTTCTACGACTATCACGCTCTCGAACAAGCCCGTATTGCGGAAAGGCATCGTAACATCATATAACACCCCGGATCACTCGGACGCTTGTAGATTACGAGGAGGCCATTGTTTCGCTCAAGACCTTGATTGTATTTAGGTCACTCCAGAGATACTCATTCGATTCTAGGTACGTCCAATTGTTGAAGTGTTTGTATAAAAATGCTATCCGTCCATGTCCAAGACAGAACTGAATAAATGTATTTTTTTGTTTATTTACAAGGCACTGGTTACTGGTGGCACTTATTTACAAAGGCACTTTTGTCATAGTGGTATAACTATGGTCGTGAAGTTACATAAGGCTGATGAATAAATCCTATCATGACAGCATAGTAAATATGAAAGATTCAGCCCTGCGATCACCAACCCACTATTAATATTTCAGTTTAATATTGGGCTTCTTTTTTTCAACTTTACGTGTAATATTGCTATATAAGTTTTTTTTTGTTGATATTAACCTAATAAAGTTTAGTACTGATTACAACATCACAACTACTTTATTTTATTGTACTGAGATTCTCAGGAAAAGAAAGAGATAGAAATAAATTTTAGGCAGGCAACGTCGCATTCACACACACATACTCACAGGACGCACAAATATCGGCATAGTAGATAATTGTGAGAAGTATATTCAGGAAGCTAAAAGTTCATTACTTTGAAATGGGGTTCAGATATTCTTGGGCAGGATTACAAGAAGAATATTGCGATAAATAAAATTATAAGAAAACAAAATACCTCACGAAGGTTAACATTTAAAAACTAAGCAATATATGCAAAAACATTATAAAATAAGTTAGTACAACTGGGAGACGCCATAATGATGCACAACGTGCATGACGCCAAATGGGTTACGGGATGTATATATATATATTTAATATATATTTTACAGTTATTTATAGTCAGGAAACTGTTAATTTTTTGTCATTACTAAAAAAATATATTTATTCAGCAGACTTTGAAACATAACCACACATTTGGGTTATAATATTTAAAATCCATAATTTCCAACACAGTACATATGTTGTAGAAAGTATTTAAAACAGAATATAAGTATTATATTATCTACTTGAGCTCTATTTTTATAAAAATGAACCATAAGTAGAGGGTTCATAATATTGATATAATAAATATAGACATTGTATAAAAATTTAGTTTCTATTTAAATAACAATTTATCTGGTTGCTTAAGTAGCACTATTGTGAAGATATCAGTGACATTTAAGAAACTAAGAAATTATTTCTTCAATACTTGAATTCCTTAATTCATTAAATTAATTTAATATTTTGATAATTATAAATTTAACAATAATGTGGCAAAGCAAATACACACATAGATATGATTCAATATTACTTAAAGGCATTGAGAACTTAGTGTGTGTGGTAGAAACACAACAAAAAAACCACTATTACAGAGAGTTAGGTAAGTAATAAAATTTTAAAACAAAAACTTGCTATTATTATGAGGAAACTGCAAACAATGAAGTTTTAATGTATAAGGTGTTATTAGGAAATACAATAAAAAATTCTCACACTAACATACCTTCTAATATTATAATATGTAATAAATAAGTTGGAGACACTTACCTAAATAACTAAATAAATAAGTTGTTTTTTAGTTTACATTTAACATTACTTGGAAAAGATATAAAAGAATAAATACTAGTAAATTGTCTCATACACAAAACTGTGTATTGAATGCATGTGTTAACATTAAAAAAACTGTGATTTCTCCAAATAAATCAAAAGACAAAGTTTATAAAATAAATACCTCACACTCCTCATTGTTTAACATTTTATATTAATGTATTATTTTGTGTATGCTCCAATGTGAATAATTTCCACAGCATTAACATTCTGTACTATCGTAATTTCATCTTTTAATCAAATACAACAAAGATGATAATTTTTCATTCGACAATAGATAAAACGTGAAATGTTTATTGTTATAACCAAAGTTGACGAAGTTGTTGAAGTTGATGTGACATGACCTAAATGATGATGTTTAGTGTTCTGTTTATTATTCAACGGGATAATCAACAACAAATCACTTACCACTTTCTATGTAAGGAAAGGCGAGGAGCATAAGAATTATATATCCAATTTCACTAAACATTGTCGCTTGCAAACACACACTTTAGATATCACTAAGCCATCGCACACACAGCTGATTTTCGAACCACACAAAACCTTTGTCTGTTTTCGATGGAAACGCATGCGCGTGCAAACAATATTTTTTATTTACATTACAACAATTCTTAAACTAAATATATTTAAAGCTAAACAAACACGTGAAACGCCTCGACTATTTCGGTTACTGTTGCAATCACAATATAGCTTCGGTTGTAAAAATAAATAATAACAAATTATTTTCGTTCTCCTAAACTCAATCAACTTAGCCGTAACTTTTTGATGTTTCATAAATACTACAAATCATAACAATTCCAATTTTGCATTATTGATCCATGTTTAACTAATATTCACATAATTAACACTAAACTTTATGTACAAATGATTGCAAAAGTCTGTACTTCCCGACTGCTTGACTGACATATTGGAATTTTTATCAAAGTCGCCATCAACAATAATAAAATGACAACATGTGCTGGGTTGCCACTATTCTTATCAGTAATTGTCTTGTCATTAGTGAAGTTGTACGAATGAAAAACTATGGCGGCTAATAAATCAATTACTGAGCCTTTAAAATAGTTAGTATAATTATATTTTATAATATTTAAAATTAATTTTCATAAGGTTTATGTTAATTAATTTTAAATTTGGTAAATTACTCGTTTTTCAGCAATCTTAAGGTGCTACTACACTGACACAATCATATTCATACGATATCATATACAACTAGCGGGTAATATATAAAAGTAACAGCCTGTTACTATGCCCACTGCTGGGCTAAGGCCTCCTCTCTCCGTTTTTGGAGAGAAGGATTGGAGCTAAGACCTACCACGCTGCTCCAATGCGGATTGGTAGGTTACACATATCCCTAGAATTCTCTAGAGATATGCAGGTTTCCTCACGATGTTTTCCTTCACCGAAAAGCGTGTGATAAATTGCAATTATCAATTAGACACATAAGTTTTAATAGAAAAACTCATTGGTGCCTGCCCGGGGTTTGAACCTATGTCGTCTCCAGAGAGTCGCACGGTCTCACCGCTAAGCTATCACAGCTCATTTTTTTGTATATATATATCTATATATTTAATATATATTTTACAGTTATTAATAGTCATGAAACTGTTAAGTTTTTGTCATTACTAAAAATATATATTTATTCAGCAGACTTTGAAACATAACCACACATTTGAGTTATAATATTTAAAATCCATAATTTCCAACACAGTACATATGTTGTAGAAAGTATTTAAAACTGAATATAAGTATTATATTATCTACTTGAGCTCTATTTTTATAAAAATGAACCATAAGTAGAGGGTTCATAATATATAATAAGCCTTAATTTGAATATGTACATAGCATTTCACTTGAATATGGTACTATTTGTATGTTTGTGAAATTACTTGTTGCTATTTGTTAGCTGCACAAAACAATATATATATATATATATATATATGTTAGAATCGATAAAAGTAAGATATGTTAGTGGTTTCAAATAACGAAGTTGTCAAAATGAGTCCAGTTATTAAAGTAGATTTGATATGACTATTAGGTGATCCAATGTATACATAGAATTAAATTATTCAAACTTGGGCAGTCCAGTCACAGAACAACATACTGTATTATAAATAGCGTGTTAAATATTGTTCTCGTTGTTTTACTATTTCTGCTGCTTATATCAATAGTTAAGAATTGTATTAATTGATTGATACTACTCATATCTGATTACATTCATACTTCAGAATATATGGTTCCGAAACTTAATCGCCGAACCCTCATATGCACCGAATGATCACCGAGCGATAGGGTTTCTCTTGGGTTAAAATGTCTCTACGAAATCAAATCATAAATATAGAGAGCCATAGAAGAACCAAATTAATTGACATATGCAAACGAATTGTAATGCTAGTAGTTGTGTAAGACGATCCAAAAAAATATTTCCTATGAACCTATGTTGATGATTGAGTCAGAGAATAAATAAAAATGCGCTTGGGATGCAAAAATATTTTTATTAACTATAACAATTTCTATATCAATAAGCATTATAACATATCTAACAATGAGCAGTGATCTGTTATATAAAAAGCTTAATTTAAAACACCATATATATTAGGCTCTATCTTATTATAAGTTATATTCGTTATTGTAATATTATATTTATTGGAATTATAGTTCCTTCATTTACTTTTTCGGGGGTTCATTTAAACAATATTTTTATTAAAATATAAATATTATTATTATCGTAAAAAAATACGTAGTTATAAGACTGAAATCAGTCTTCATTATTCCAGTTATCTTTTATCAACAGCATAGAGTATAATGGGTTAATTACAAGATAAAATTAATTTAACTATTTGATATTAGTATAATAAAGCTCAAGGAACTATAGACAATAAGATCTTTCAGATTGATCAAAGTAACAAAAAAAATCTTAAGTGTTATTTAGGAACTTCAAGATATAATTTATCAGGAGCAAAAACCCCTTTTTCTGTAATGATCCCTGTTATAAGGGATGCTGGTGTCACGTCGAAAGATGGATTCCAACAATTTATACCTGAAAAATAGAAGTAATTATGTTTTTAATTGAAACTAGCCTATGTATATCTTAGGTATTCGATTTGTTTTATGATGACTTCCTCGATCAATTTTAGACTTAACTCTAGATAAACTTAAACGAATATTATAGAAGTCTATAAGATTAATAGACAAATTGAATTATCTAGGTGACTAAAATCTTGGATTTGAATGCTAAGGCTACCGATTAAAGTAGCGTTCTATTGCTCATCCCTGACGATTCAAAATAAGAAATTGTAAAAAAAATATTTTTGTCTATGCTGTTAATTTTAATTTTTCTGTGTACTTTGTCTGTTGGTCTTCTAATTTTTACTGACAACACTGCAGTGTGGATTTGAAAAACAATCACACAGCGTCACTGGTTAGAACTGGCGTGAACAGAAACGTTGTCAAGGTTGCCAAATATGGAGAAGAGCGCAGAATCTGTACTACCGTCGGGAATTTCGTCTTGAGCCTGTGAGGCTCCATAGGTTCTTCAAACCATGTGCCCGCCCGCATTTTTCAACTTTTTGTAATTGGCGTACTTTTTATACATTTTTTCAAAAACGAATCAGTTTTTAAACCATAGGAACTGTAAAGCTCACAAACTATTTTCAGACTTTTTAGAGACAATAATACAGAAGTCAAAAATTAATTTATACGATCTCGAATTGTCAAATAGTGGTGCTGAATTTAACTTAATTAAATTGAATGGTAGATCCACGTACGTATTCATATTAGACTTGTGTAGTTCGCGAACGAATCAGTTCGAAAGAATCACTCCCACAGACGAACGACGGGAATCGAGTCCCATATTTCCCGCTTCATCGTTCGTTAGTTCGTGATTAATGAGTCATTGTTTGGTACAGAATCAGTAAAGGTGGCATCAACCGAACTCATGTTGTTGCGATTGTGAGCGAGAAATCGCAAGGAACTCGTATCTGCCGCTCGCTCATCGAATTTTATGCCGTGACTACTTACTGTTAGGGATGTCAAAATATAATAGATTATTTAATCAAAATAATTGTTCTTTAATAAGAAATTATTTAAACATTTAAAAAAATCGTTTTTTTTAATGGATTTTGCTAATTACGCTCATTTTATTCTTTGAATGACCCCCTTTTTCTTGTTTTTTAAGATTGGAAATGCGGTGTTGGATGAAACCAAAGTAGCCAAAAAACACATATTAATCGAATTTCGCAAACAGCGCATCTATTAATTTTTATTCGTAGTTGTCCACTTTAATTAGTCTTTACTCATTATTTCTTTACTAATTATTCTTTAAAAAAAAGCAAATTTTTAATAAGTCAGAAAAAAAGGACTATTAAATAATAAATTATTTCCTTTCGAATTAATAGATTTACAAATCGATTTATTTTGAAAGAAGAAATTCGATTATTTGTTAATCGATCTAGCTAGGTTTTATTATTAGAAAATATTTTATTATTGGCTCTGAAAAACTGCTACAATATAATAAGAAAATATAAAGGTCCTTAAATTCGTATCTTATATATTCTTCTAAAAACAATTTGGATTATTTTATTTTACGTATGATATATATATAGAATTGATATTATGTTAAATATATAAAGATAAGGTTACTTGATTATTTTCCAAATTAAATAAAAAATATTAAAGGGTCCTTTTAATCACTACCTAAAAAATATATTTTATGAAAATTCATAGCTTTATGCTATTTTTAGTGCTAAAATCTATATAATATATCTTGTTCCGTCTGTCCGTAAGGATGACGAAGTAACTGGATACTAACCAGGTGCTGCGATCCTGTGTTCGCCAATGTGGGTCATCTCTCTATCAGGTCGCTCCTCTATTTTTATCCGGTCACCGGAAGTAAGGGCCGTGTCAATCGAGGTGAGAGGGGCGGCAACGTAGAAAGGTACATTGTGATGCTTAGCCACAATCGCTATTTGATATGTACCTATTTTGTTGGCCGTATCGCCGTTGGCGGCTACCTTGATTTAAAGTATTAAATTAAAGTATATTAGTATGTCACGCACTTAGAAAAAAAAACACGATTTTATAGAGCGTATTTATCTTAGGATAGATAAGAAGAACGCTTGATAATATAAAGAAAATGTAAAACATATCTACATATAAGTAGTACATTTATCGTCATATATACATTTTACGATGAACTACATCATAAAAAAGCTGCACTTAAGATAACTAAAACATTTTACCTTCATATGTACCGCCGTGTGGTATTCGGCTAAGTAGAATAGACCACCATCATTTCTTACCGAGGTGTCGTAAAAGGCGACTAAGGTAAGTCGACCCGCCGTGTGGTATCCGGCTGAGTAGAATAGACCATCCTCATTCATTACCGAGGTTTCGTTAAAGGCGACTAAGGTAAGTTGACCCACCGTTTAGTATCCGGTAGAGTAGAATAGACCACCTTCTTTCTTACCGAGGGGTCGTCAAGTACGACTAAGGTAAGTTGACGTCAGGCAGGCGGCCGGTCGTAAAATACGTAGCCAAATCATGTGACAACATGTTAACATGTTGTGCCGACCCCACTTAGAGTGGGATAAGGGCAGGAGGATGATGATTTACCTTCATATGTAGCAAAAAAATATAACCCTAAGATTCTTCGTGCATATAAAAATAGGATGAACAACATTCGCCCCTGTGATCATTTCTGTACAAATTAATCAGACTTAATCTGTAACTTAAACTGCAGAACCTTAGTGGATCTTTGCTGTATATTCTTCTTTTCAATTCAAAATCAAAATATTATTTATTCAAGTAAACTTGTATAAAAAGTTCTTTAAACTTTTGAATAGTTTGGTGAGCTGTTACTACCGTGAAGAGCTAGCGAAAAGCTCAGAGGTTACTTCGGAATAATTCCTATAAGTTACATTTAGTCACTACAATCTTGTACAGGGTCGAACAGTAGCTACATCCACACATTCTTATCATCTATATAATTGTCAACAGTATAGTGGCATTCTGTATCAGCCTCCCTTTAACAGTTTGTTTAAACTTATTTATCGCGGATTATAGCAAAATTTTTAATATTACTTTTGTATTATGGATCCCCGCAAAGTAACGCCTTAATGTATAAATAATTTCTTTAAACTGTTGTTTACAGGGCAGCGATGGTTTGTTGAATAATATTCTCATACTATTGAAATTATATTTTACAATAGTAATAATAAAATTATTTTGCTATAATCCGCGATACAGTAAATAGAAAATATATATAGTGTTAAATGTATAGTGGACTATCCGTATTTCCATACCCGATACATGCAGGATTCGTAAAAACACATGCACAAACCTCCACCACTTCCACCACAATACACAAGCACTACACACGTTCACTATCACAAACTCAACAATCGTTTCGCCCCGTAACCGAAGCATCATCAGGAGATAGACTCCACGACAAAATCGCAAAGCAACATATATTTACAAGATTTAATTAAATGAACAGTCTTACATCATACTCTTTCCTTATTTTGCCCCGATTTGCTAAATTTTTCAGATATACTAAATTCTAATTAAAAGCCGCGATTAACTATCTGATGTTCAAAACGTTAATCAGAATGCTGAAATTCAAGTAAAGGTGAATTTAAGTAGATGGACGTAAATCCATGGAAAATTTACAATGTGCTCACCCTATCAGCACCAACTACGACTGCGGAAATATTTCGCGTGTTCATCAAAGCTGACACCATGCTATCAACTATAAGAGTGGCGGGTATTTTCTCGTGAACCAACTCGTATGCCGTGAGCCTTGCCCCTTGGTTGTAAGGCCGAGTTTCAGTACAGTATACATGCTCTGAAAATATGTAAAGCAAAATTGCGTAATAAATATTTTTTGATATGTACAATATCCCATTATTATAGATCTCATTCGTAAATAACATTTAAATAATTTTTAATTAATTAATTTTTAAATAGTTTTTACAAGTATACTTTTCCTAAATGAAGAATCTACTATTATTTTACTACTAGCTGTCCCAACAACGGCTTCGCCCGCGTGATGACGCATGATTCATTGATTTACGAAACTTTTACCGAATTTCCGAAATTTTGAACATAAAAGTAGTTATTGTGAGTAAACCGTGAAAGATAGAGATATGCTACCGCAGACGTTTTTGTTGTAGTTTTATAAATCTACAATCCTCTAGTACATTACTTTAGCGTATCTCTGCTGGTTGACGCAGCGCACACGACTAAAGCTCCCGGCAAGCAAGTTTTTTAACAACTGCGCGATCTCTTCAACACAATATACATAATACCGATATGTACTATTTATGTAAACCATCCGGAAGTATTGCATTATCTTTTGGTGAAAACCGTACAAAAAACCGTTCAGTAGATTTTGCGAAAAACGATTACATACAGACAGACAGCTTTTTGGGACTATGTTTTATAATAAGTATAGATTTCGTATATTACCGTCGTAATTTTCGTCTTTTCAGGTTATAATTCTACAAATTGGTTTCAACTAATTTTCCTCCCCATTATATTCAAGTTTGAAACTGTTTAATAGGAACAAGTCAATTTAAAAAAGCTTTTAACAAAATTTCATGTCCCTACTGTAAACCGTTAAGGAGATCCCTTGACTGGAGCTAATCCTGTAGCATGACGTCATGCTTATCATAAACATCATTGTCATCGGTCATTTTACATCGTATGTAAAATATCAGTTCAATTGGACACCGGAAAGTGGATCAAATTTAACTTGGAAGATTCCAGTCTCACATACATACACGGAATAAAAGCTTTTAAAAAATAATGCCATACTTGATTATATATTACTGAGCTTTAATATTATGTTCAATTTTTTTCACTTCAAGTTAACTTTTATAAGCTATTTATAAAAGCAGGCGTTACTTTGCGGAATTCCATATTACAGGCACTATAACAGAACTACCTTGCTATAATCCGCACGGGTTAAGTGAATGCATGCAAAGCTAATGTGTACGAAGCAGGAAAAATGGCTTTGCATGCATTCACTTAACCCGTGTGGATAATAGCAAGGTAGTTCTGCTATAGTGCCTTTTATATGTTACTTAAAGATAAAATATGAATATAAAAAGTGAATATGAACAAACCTAATCTTTTGGCGATATGTAGAGATCGTATGACTCCCAAAGCCGTACCATATCCAGCTGTCGCCAACGAACCAGTGTTGCAGTGAGTAAGCACCCGTACATGGCTATCTCCTTCCACAGTATTCAATATCGCCTCGCATCCAAACTTTCCAATAGCTTTGTTATCTTCAATGTCTTTTATTAACATGTTTTCTATACTTTTGATAAACCTACAACATTAATTGTAATTATATATATAGCAATAACTTTTAATGCTTAAATACTAGCTTGGGCGCCGGCGGCATCCGGCTGAGTAGAATATCCCAACCTCATTTCTGACCGAGGTGTCATAAAAGGCGACTAAGGTAAGTCGACACACCGTGTAATATTCGGTTAAGTAGAATAGACCACCCTCTTTCTTACCGAGGGTCGTAAAATACGACTAACGTAAGTTGACGTCAGGCATGCGGCCAGTAGTAAAATTCGTAGCCAAATCATGTGACAGCATGTTTGTAACATGTTGTGCCGACCCCACGTAGAGAGGGATAAGGGCAGGAGGATGATGATGATATACAAACACTCAAAAAGCATACCCTCCCGCTAGTTGAGTCGGGTGAATATATTATATTTCTATGTACTTCCATTAACGGACCGAAAGGTACAATTGCCCCAATCCCTTGCATCCAACTTACGGTGCCGATCAGAGAATTCTGAGCACAAATACGCAATTCTTCTTCTTTGTCAACCGATAGATGTCCAGTCTTGGACTCTGTCCCTAACTGACTGCTTTCTCTTCATGGGATCTCCAGACCACACGATCTTGTCCCGCTTGGCTTCAGCGGCTCCCCGCAAAATTTTTGAAGTCGTCAGTCCATCTCGAAGGGGCCTAGCAACACTGCGTTTTCCGAGATTAAAGATAAAGAAAGAAAAAAAAAACAAACTACACAGGTAATTTTAAATTATAACAACACATACTTGTCTTTGAAATCATTAGCTGTGATATTTTCATCGGCGCTCAAACTATTTGCCAAATTAATAAGATCATCTGCTGCTAATTTTATATTTACAGCTGTTGGCCGCGCCGACACCAGATAGTTTAATTTGCCTTCAATCTAAGATTAATGAGAAGCTATATTTTAGTACTATACACCAAACCTTGATACATGTTTTTCATGTATTAAAATCGAATTCAATGACCAAAGTTAATTTTAAAGGAAATATTATTTGTTTGGAAATCCCACATAATTTCTAATTTTTTATTATTACTAAATTTATCCAATTTACTTTAAACTATCTTAAGTAACGAGATAAAATGTAGTAAAATAATAATAACCTATGTCACTTTCTAGCTCTTCAACTATCTCCATAAATAAAATTATATCTAATAGTTGTGTGTTCACAACATAAGAATGACAAATAAACATCTCTTTTAGTATGGATATTAACCAAAATTATAATAGGAAAATATACTATATAAATACTATATACAATTGACTATGCAACACTCATTCCTTATAAAATTAAACAAGAAAAAACCCAATAACCAAGAGTTCTTTAGAGAAGTCCAAAATTTAAACTAGTCTAACACTAAAGCTGCAAAAATATATTTAGAGCTTATCTTGTCTTCAAATGAATGTCTTGTTTTCTATATACAAAGTCATTGGTAATAAGAATCATATTTGATAGAAACTGCTAAACATATTAAGAGATGTTGCTGCATGCAATCAAGTTTGGTAATAAACATAACAAATACGTAAAGACGACCTATTACACCATTGGCTAAGTCTTGATCATATGCCAAAATATATATATATATATGAAATACATTAATCAATGTTAAAACAACATTGTATGATGATATTATACAGTATATTCAAACTAAATATATAATTCTGCCTAAGACTTATGTACACTAAATACACTTGAGAAGGGTTTTATTTTGAATGCTACAAAATTTATTTTTTAACTTTTACTGTCAAGATTGACCTGAATATATTTTGATATAAATTGCATTATAAATTCACACTGTCTAGTGAAAGTGTTTTGTGTAATCTACCTTTCAAATTAAAGTACTCTATTATCTGATGAGACGTAACTATCTTACTTCTTAGTTCCTTTTTTAATTTCAATTTGCAACTATAAGACGTATATAACATAAACATATAAATATAATATATATATTTAAATTTGACCTTCACCTACCTTCTTTAACCACCTAACTGCATTTTAAATTATGAATTTATATTAATAAAGTCACCATAAACAGAGTTAACCAATATATATTTTATTCCAAACATTAAAATTAAATTACTCTGTTTTAAAACAATGAAATTTCTTTAATTATATTTTACAAATACATAGATTTCCTCATTTTCAATTAGTTATCACAATTATAAGTGTTAGTCAAACTGACCTCTTGCCTCATAATTTTTTTATCTGAGCAGTCATCTTTTAACAATTCCACAGCCAGTGATAAGCAACCAACTATTGCTATTGCAGGGGCACCTCTGACCTAAATTTTTTAAATATATTTATATAAATCAAAAAGTAACAGCCTGTTGCTATCCCACTGCTGGGCTCCTCACTCTGTTTTGGGATAGAAGAGATAAAGCTAAGAACACCACACTGCTCTAATGAGTCTTGGTAGGTTACACAAATTCCCAGAATTCTTCAGAGATATGCAGGTTTCTCTACAATGTTTTACTTTCCGAAAAGACACATATGTTACAGAAAAAGTTATTGGTTTCTGTCGGGGGTTTGAAACCATAACACTCCCCAAGAGACACATTATATCACAGATGATATTTTACAACTCGGCATTAGTATATATTCAATTGTTAATATTTTGTTTATTTACAGATTCATATAAGTATAATTTTTAGACTTTCAGTTTATTCTTCTATAAAAGTCAAAAAATAATTAATCAACGTCAAATATTAATCAAAAAATAATCAGTTAAAATATTTTAATTTGAAATAAGGTTTATTAAAATTGTAGCTTATTGTTTTACTTTTTATTCTGAAGTTTTCTATAGAAAAGGTAAAACTGGATGAAGCCTTAAAAAGTGAGCCAGTAATATCTAGTATTATTAATACTCAAATTATAAATAAAACTTCAGTATCGCTCATGATTAATTAATGACATGTATGATAATTAATTAAGTGTAAAGTTTAAGTTTCTTTCGACAAACCTGCATTTTATTAATAACTCTCCATCCATCTTCAACTCCTTGTACTTTAACATATCTAGTCTGCAAGGGTAATAATAATTGGTCCAGAATTTCCAATCTTCCTCTCTCATATCTGATTGATTCTAAGCTCATTTTCTTATAGATTAAAGAAAAGCTTATAGTCAATTCACACGTATAAATATTATTTAGTAACTAGTAGTATATTTTCCAAACCGTTCCTATTTTTGCGTATAAAAATTAGTGATAATACGTAACTACTACGTATAACCTTTCGCAAGATTTATAGTTTAAACGTAAATATTTTAAAAATATTCTGATATTTTATAAATGTTGACAGATAAACTACTATTGAAATATCGACATATTTACATGCATAAAATTATGCATATTATGCATAAAATATGCACCCTTGAGAGATAAAGGAAAGCGAAACCAATTCTGAAGTCTGAACAGATACACTGATAACAGATTTAAGAAAAATAGTTCAAAATAACCAATTTAGCTGTCAGTTGACGCAGTTGAAAAAGATTAGAATTTCTGTATTGAAAAGGAATGTCAAAATATAATCGATTTATATATTAATCGATTGTTTTACCACAAAACGATAGAATCGATTTTTACGATGATTAAAGAATCAATTTTTTACGATTATTATATGATCGATATTTTCGTTTTGAGAAAATCGATTTTTTAGGTTCGTTTATTTTGAAAATCGATTAGTCGATTTTTCCTCTTGAAGTCAGCCCTAATATCAAATACACTGCTTTTGGATTAGACTAGTTATCTGGTTATGTAAGCTGGTTTTCATGTATTGAAGTTTATAGTTTCGACTGGCCCGTTGGTGCAGTAGGTAGTGACCCCGTCTACAGTCCAGCGGGTCGCGGGTTCGATTCCCGTCGAGGACCAACATTTTCTTTAAACAATTTGTTGGTATTTACAAATATATATATATATATATAGTATATTTATCAGTTGTCCGGTCACCCATAACACAAGTATTAAGTTACCTGCTTTAGAGACGGACGACCGCGTGTGTAAGTGTCCCAATAAAAATATTTATTTATAGTTAGTATTTAGTCATTAATTAAAACCCAACATTTTTTGTTGCATATAATATGTTAATATTATTTTATTACACAAAAATGTTATTCTTTGTGAAAATATCGTAGGTATTTTAAGCAGTTGAGAATGTAAAAGTGTGCACCTTATTAGAATTTATAATTATATATCTCGAATAATAATGAACTGTTAAATAAATAAATATGAAGTAAATAAAAGTTATCATCTGATTTAATTAGTTTTTTATTGTCTCCACAGCTATTTAGAAAATATATCGCAATCAAACACAATTTTTGTTACATACTCTTTTTGTTTTTGAACGTTAAAAGGAAACCATATAATCAATTTTGTCTATGAATCGCAATTTCCGCCCGGCATTGGCGAGAGACGCATCGTCATTCTGCCGTACTTTCTTTATAGATAGGTTGGTGAATCAAAAGAAGTTACTAAAATGAGCTTGCCCCGAGTATACTTGGATGTGGCTGTCGATGGTGCACCGTTGGGAAGGATTATTGTTGAGGTAATTGTAAATTTCTTGTTTGTCCTATTTAAGGGAGTGTTCACCCCGGCCGGCGTGTTTGGCTGACCACGCTATTTTGAAAAACGAGACTAATCCAATTGTTACGCTGTTTTGGATTATGGAAGGATTTATGGAGTAATTTTGTCAATTTGGATCTTTTTATATTATTAATTAATCATCTGAACATGTATAATGTATGTGTTTTTATATTTAGCTTAAAGGTAATTACGGGCGACCGAGATTACTTTGTGAAGGTCAATTCCGTTAAGGCCATGATAAAAGTTGTTCTGTTTGCGGAAAATGCCATGATTTGTGCTTACGAATTGAACTAATACTTAAATTGTTCATGTGCGCAGGCTTTTTCTCTTTGTATCGCTAAGTTATTTTGTCGACAATGGCGGGACAGGTCCTATGAATAATAAATACAAAGTTCATTTACAGTTGCGTTTAGATCAATTTTAGTCGACCATAAACTATTTATGTTGCTATTAATTTAGTTCTAGTTGAAGAAAGAATAAACTTTCTGGTTTCAGTTACGAACTGATGTCACTCCTAAGACGTGTGAAAACTTCCGTGCTCTGTGCACAGGCGATAAGGGCTTCGGTTACCGAGGCTCTACCTTCCATCGTGTGATCCCCAACTTCATGCTGCAAGGAGGAGATTTCACCAACCATAATGGCACTGGTGGCAAATCTATCTATGGTGAGAAGTTCGCTGATGAGAACTTCATCCTTAAGCATACTGGACCTGGTGTACTCTCTATGGCGAATGCTGGCCCTAACACGAATGGCTCTCAATTCTTTATCACCACTGTGAAGACATCTTGGTTGGATGGAAGACATGTAGTTTTTGGGAATGTTGTTGAGGGCATGGATGTAGTAAAGCAAGTGGAAGCTTTGGGCTCCCAGTCTGGCAAGCCATCTAAGAAGATTGTTGTTGCAGATTGTGGTCAGCTTTCTTAAGATAATACTGTACTATTTATAAAATAATACGCGATACTTTAAGTTAAAAATAATGTCCTCCTACATAAACCTTCCCAGTCATTTAACAATATGAGTTTGAGGTCATTCCAATTATCTTATGAAAATTTCACTAAGATCTAGATTGCGACTAAAATTTGCATTTATTGCTGTGCATTGTTTATTCATAATAAATTAACTTATATAACTATGTCCATTGTTTTTATTAGATTCTGTTGTTTTTTTTATTTATTAGTCTTTTATAATTTAAATAATCATCTGCATTACCATGAATAAATCTCTATATGTATATCTACAGTGAGTTGTGAGAAAAGGACATAATTAATTATTTTAGACTTAAATTTAAAGAAAGCCTGTTGTCAATAATCTATATATTTCTGATGCCACAACATAAATAATAGTACATGTTATACTTTTTATAACAAAGTTGCATGGAGTGCTGTAAATTGATTGTCAAATTTGTTGAGTTAAACAGATGTAGAGGATATGCTTATACATTTTTTCCTTTTATATTCTACATCATGTCTGGTTTGTGTAATGTAATTTTTCTAAAAATGTTCTGTAAAAAATTATCAATAATTTGTTAATTCTCTCAATGCTCATACAATAATGAGCAGCCAATTGTCTGTTGGACCAAGTTATTATCAGTTTGATTTGAAACAACATATTCCCAATAGTTTATTTATTTATTTGTTTATGTATCATAAAAAAACTTAAGAAAAATTGATAAAAAACAGTACAAAGGTTGACTTATCCCTTTGACAGAGATCTCTACCAGCTACCCTATGAAGTGAGACAATTTATAGTTAAACAGTTATGGTACTAATATCCTAACTTAAACACTAATAAATATATATGTTTATATAAATAATATATTGTAAATATAAACCATAAATATATATATATGTTAAATAAAATAACTTAAATATACACATAGATATCAACAAATACTTATTACACAAATAGTTTTACTATAAGGAATATAAAGCCTAATATATCACATCACACTCTCACATAATTTAATTATTCATTGTTGGTTTTTGCAAACATGTATTTTCCTTTCTATACTTAGTGTGAATTTTATATATGGAATGCGATTTTGGCAAAAAGTATTGAAAATTCAAGTAAAGGAAGAAGTATATCTTTTTCCTGAAGAATAAAAGGGTAGTTTGAAATAAGACAAAAAATGACAAATTTGTTTGTTTATTATTTTGAGTTTTATATTTGCAAGATAAGTAAATTCAAACAGAAAATTGAGATTCAATATTAAAAAATGTTTACTGCTAGTATAGTTTCTATTCCAGAATGTTAAAAAAAAAATAGCCCCAATCAATAGGTTTAGGGCCAATATCCAAAAAGAACTGCAATATTACGAAGGAAAACATGTAAATTGTAATTGTAGGCATATGAATCACTGAAGGTCAGTTCAGTGTCAATTCAGTTGTAAGGCTGCATAGTTGTTATCAGTACCTACTTTATCAGATCGTAAATAAATGCGTCATTGCATCTTACCTATAAAACTTGGTTACGGAGTTACGGATATGTGTGGTACGTCATTCGCAGATTATTATATATCTATAATTAAAACAAACTCATTTGTAGTAGTTTAATGAATCTTTTTTATTTTCATGTTATAATATGAGGAACCAATTTCGTGATTTGCTAAATAAGGTGTCTTTAAATTTCTCATTTAATCTAGTTCATCTTAAACCTTTGCTAATATTATAAATGCGAAAGTCTGTCAACAGACAGTGAAAACGTTGTGTTAGAAAATTCTTTGTATTAAAAGACTCTTTAAGATATTGATTATTTAATACACAGAATAGATAACTTTAAACACTAACAATTACAATATTTATTTCTATTACGACTACTACATCAACTACGCACTTCGAACTGTCTGGACTTTTTTATTTTTTTTTCATTTGTTTTTTCTTGGCATTTTCGCAAGCAGTAATTTATATAATATCTCATTTAACGTTAATTAAATTTATATCAAGAGAGAAACCTTCATTATCTCCTTTTCTTAAATTCTTAATTCAAATTATTATTAGCAATTACAATTACATACTCTAACAGTTGTTACGTTTTCACGGTGAACAGACATTCACCGTGAAAACGTAACAACGTTTTCACGGTGAATCCGCTGTACCACCGGGGTAACATATAGGCTTTAGAAATACTGTTAATTCTACAGAAATAGGAGGATATTTAAAAAGGCCGTCTATCATCAACTTATTCAAATTTTTTAAATTCAAGATGTGTCAAAGTTGAGTCAAATCTGTAATTTAAAAAGGAGGTTATCACGTTTGACTTACGTAAAAAATTTTTTTTAAGAAAGTTTTTATATATTTTGATTTCTATTTACTGGATAAATTTAAACGAGCTATTACAATGTATAAGTAATACGGGTTATTTACTAAAATGAATAAACTGTGCTCTCGAGAAAACGATAAATCCCTCTGTATTTGCATCACTTTTGAGTTTAACGTGAACAGAGCCGCGGCGGAGAATTAAAAAAAAAATTATACTTAAACGTAAGCTTTGAATTTTTAAACAAATGACTATACATAGTCATGTTATTTATTAAAAGTGCTAATGATATATCTTTCGTAAATAACAATAATGCCATGAAAAAACCAAATTTAATTTTGACGTTTCGAGTATCTGAAGCTAAGCTGAATTGCAGTTTAACCCCCCCGGGTGATTTCTGTGATTCAGATATTTGTAGGGTTCGAGAGTGACAGAAGTTAATGTTTATTCCAGGACTACTGTCCACGCGAATGAAGTCGCTAGCTAGAAAAGCTAGTATTACTATAAAGTTTAGTCAGTGGTGAAAGTGAACTTATCATGATTCCTTATCCAATAGTATCAATTGTATGATTATATCATTTTAGGTTGAATAATGATAAAGTTCGATTAAGGAAATTCATTTCTCAGGAAAAATGTTTCATAAAAACAAAAAAATTGAAGGAAAGATATTTTTCTTGTTTTATGCTTAACAAAATTTAACGTGAATTGTGAGTAAATGAAATGTAAATTTACCATTGAAATTGAATTATAAATAGTTTCTACGATATGATATAATTAAATCTAATCACTTAAATTATACGTGCATTATTAACAATGCAATCGTTATTTCATCTCTAATACTATTTAAGGGCAGGTGCAATCAGCAATGTTTTAAATTTTGTTATCACTGCGTAATACCTTATCATACTTTGTGATTTATTATATTCCCGGATGATTTAATGAAGACAAATTGGTATAAATTTTCTACCTACAATTTTATCTACTTAAAATAAAACCATGAATATCAGATATATAACGGATAAACACATTTTTATGTAACATTTTTCGCCACCTGATCCGTAATTACAAAGGGATGACGTGCAACAGGTAGTACAAGAGTACAGTTTTGTTCTTTCGCCAATAACGATGCACCCAGGTTCACAGTGCTTTGTACAATTTCGTTCTAGAGCCCACATTGTTAGGGCCGTGGTGGAATTTTCCGTGGACGTTGTGTACGAGAATCGTTTTACCTGAAACAAATAATTACAGATCCGTTTATATTGGCATACTCGAAATATTAAAATGGAGATGAAATATTTTTTTATCCTTGACTATTTTTCTACTCTTGGTGTATATGTAAAAGAAATTCTGACTACAAAACAATTTAAAGTTTTGCATAGAGTTTTTATATTAGAGGAGTAACAGCCTAAAATGTGCCAATAAAGAAGAAGCAAATGAGACTATCTATCGGTTTCTCATTTTTATCTGTGATTAGACAAAGATAAGTATACGCGTTTCATCTCTCATTATTTATTGTGACACTTTCATTTACATTTCTGTTTGTGTGACCCCTTTCTCTAGTATAATAACTATGTGTTTTCGCCCAAATTGGGCATCAGAAAAAGAATGCGACAAAAGTAATAATAAAATTATTTTGCTATAAATGTGGATGCGCATAGCTCACTATACATTTAGCATTATATATTTTTTCTATTTACTTTATCGCGGATTATAGCAAAATAATTTTATTATTACTTTTGTATTATGGATCTCCGCAAAGTAACGCCTAATTCTATAAATTATTTAAAGAATGCGACATTTATTGGCTCTTAGGAGATTCGTAAAAGATTACTGATGTAACGTTGGGTCTTTTACGGATCTCCTAAATTCTGATTTGATCACATGATCAAGCGATACTACAAGCATAGATAGCTCCATCGCCCGCTGTGTAAGTCGGTAATTATAATAAATTATTTTAGTAAATCACAATTTTACTCAATCAATTACCATGCATATCCTGCGTTCGTTGTGACATTTATGAATGAGTATAGAGCTATTTTGCCGAAGATCTGCACACTTATCATCTGGGACCTCTGCCCTGCATTTGTAACACCATAATTCATTGTTAGGTCTTGCTGCTGCTGATGTAACATGGACACTGTCACGCAGAAGGTCAGATTCACCTGGAAATAGTAAAGATTTATAAATTACCATATAAAGCTTATGATACGGATATCACATTCTAAACATAGCTAAGGATGCTTCAAATCACACGCTTACTATCAAGGTGACCTAATTCAAAAAAGTTGTTTAATGGCAAACTTCAATAAAGAGTAGCGTTGAGCCTACAAAATTCGTGAGTGTCAAAGAGGCCAATAATAGAGCAAGAAAACACTAGTTTTTTTAAAAATATATAGTTCGTAGCGAGATGTCATAGATGGCATTGAAACAAGGATTACACTATTCAAGCCTCATTTTGAATTAGGTCACTTTAATACTAAACGTGCGAAATGTTTATGACAGCAAGTGATTATATCTATTTATCGACATACATTACATACTATTTATAACTAATAAGAGAAACCTTCCTCTTATCTGTACAATATCAACTGTTAGTACAAACGCTTTTTGGTTTCAACTGCAATTATAGCCACTTATTCGCTTGATATTTGTTTTAATCTGTTGTAATTTATTGTCTATGTTAACGAACAAAACGTTACATGAGTAATAACGTAAGGCATGTATGCATTAAATAGTACAAGTTATAATCACGTTATTAAATCTTATGATAATTAATTATGAGCACCACTAACTTATTTAGAAAATATGCACCATAGACAAAAATTTGACATTCACATCACAACCTGACCACTTGCACTTCAATCAATTATTATCAAATGTTTTTATACTATTACGTTGTATAATTCGCACTTGATAATCTTTCACACATCATTTAATCCGATAATAGAGTAATTTCCTATATTTTGACATACCTGGCGTTAAAAATGATAGCGCGACAACAATCACAAAGCGCATGTTTGCAGGTTTTAACGCGCATGTCATCTCAGTTCAGTATCGATCTCATCTCACGACCTGTTGCTGTACCCGGCTGCCTCTGCCCGCCACCCTCTTCCCTCCCACGATGCCCAGCCACTTTATTCGAGGAAAACAATCTCAACTTTACGAATTCTTTAGAAAATTAAAAGTTTTAGCCCATACGCTGCTGTATATACCGCTCTGAGTGGGCTTTATTAAATATGGGTATAAGATTTTGGGTATAAGATTCTATAATAAAATTCCGAAATCAATTTTGGTCATGCCATTACAGCAGTTTAAAAACACTGTTAAAAAGAGGCTGATACAGAAAGCCTACTATACTGTTGAAGATTACTTAGATGATAAGGATGTATGGATATAGGTGCACTTTTACCCTGTACAAGACAGTAATAAATAAATGTAACTAGTTCTAAGATTTATATTTTAAAAAGAGCAACCACCGAGTTTCTTGCTGGCTCTTCTCGGTAGGACGGCTTTCCGAACCAGCAGTAAAGTTGACGATTCAAAAGCACTTGTTTACAAGATTACTTGAATAAAGAATATTTTGATTTGATTTGATTTGATTTGATTTATGCCTAACATTAATTTTAATAAAATTTACATCTTCAAGTTTATATTAAAGATAAAAAATTTCTAAGTAGCTTCTTTTTTATAAATAAGTATATAATATAAATTTTGTAGTTAAATAAAAGAATACAATTAATTTGAAGCGGTAATTTTTTAAGTGGTTCTTATTCTTAATTTCTTTTATGTAGGCAATTTCAAAATTTAACCAATACATTTAAAAGAGCGATATTACTAGATTAAAATATTATGTAACAAAATATACATACAAAAATATATTTATAAAAATATGCTACACGCAAATAATTAATTAGACTTTGGGGAAAATATTTTGATGCTGTCATTACATTGGGCTATATAAGAAACGGCGGGGATTTAAGAATAATAAATATTAAATCTTGTGCTTAGAGAATGGCGTGGAGTTATTTGCGTAAAAGCTTCTGTATTCGTTTTTGCAGTGCATACATAGAGTAACTTTCATTTTGTTTTTTGTGAAATCGGTTCATGCATAGCTCAACCTTTAATTATTTTGAAGTATTATTAGCATTAACCTTTTAACAAGATAATATTAATAAGATTTAGGAAACTAGGAAAGTTACGAAAATAAAATTTGGTTTGTTAATTGAAATATTTTTTTGGAGATTTAAGATTTTTTTCCAAAATGAAAATTGTTGGGAAATCAGTGGAAAATTTGGTGGCAGTATATATGCCACTGAAAAAAAGTTCCTTTTAGTTCTGCATACTAAGAGGGTAATATAAATATTTTTATTTGGTGGCAGCTTTCTGCTTTTGCCTTAAAAAGCGTTAAAGTGGTCGATAATATGTTTAATTTTGAGAAATAATTAATGAGATGTGAGAAGTGGTAATGAGCGGATCATATTGATTGAAATACTGATCGATATTGGGGTTTATCAATTTTTTTTGGTATAAGTCACAGATTGGTAGTAGTTTTTTGAAGCCATTTCCATGGGCTTAAAATAAACCTATCTATTCATCATATATATTGTATACTAATCATAATCTAGCTACGGTTTGTAATTTCACGATGATCATCAGTTGACGTTCAGAAATTATTTGCGCCTTACTTTTTTAAAAAGATATACAATTTTGGTAATCATCATTTATATTAATTGCAATAAATAATTTTAGTATATTTCAAATTCAAATAGGTCTTTATTCAAATTGGCCTATTACAAGCACTTTTGAATCGTCAAATTAAAATTAAATTGAAGCTACAACTGGTTCGGAAAGGTGCTCTAACCGAGAAGAACCAGCAAGAAACTCGGCGGTCACTCTTTTAAAAAGATAAATATTACAGTTTTGTATTAACTATTGTTAACAAACTTAGATTATAATATCGTCTAGTACATAGCTGGTCGCAATTTAGTTCCAAGCTTTCTTATCATTGACATAGTCTTCAACATTATAGTAAGCTTTATTAATGAGAGTCTCTTTAATTGCTTTTTTGAACTTGTGTAAAGGCAAGTCCAAAATTGATTGAGGAATTTTATTATAAAAAAGTATACCGAAGCCCACAAACGATCTACGTACTTTCTGAAGCCTTAGCCTTGGTATTATTAATTTATTTCGGTTCCTAGTTTGCCTATTACTAATATCGCTTTTTTTATTAAAAAGATGTATATTTTGTTTCACAAACACTATATTATTATAAATGTATTGTGAAGCTACAGTAAGAATACCTATTTCTTTAAATTTATCACGAAGCGAGTCACGTGGTTTCATATTATAAATCGCACGAACAGCTCGCTTTTGTAAAACAAATATTTTTTGGATATCAGCTGCTTTACCCCATAGCAAGATACCGTATGCCATGATGCTATGAAAATAAGAAAAATAGACAAGTCTTGCTGTTTCAATATCAGCTAATTGCCTAATCTTCCTAATGGCATAAGCAGCGGAGCTAAGTTTACCACAAAGATTCGTTATATGGGGTCCCCATTGCAGCTTTACATCCAAGGTAACTCCCAGAAAGACAGCTAATTCTTCTGTTTTTACTATTTCATTATTAATTTTTACTGCATGTACTAACTTTTCAGCATTAGGCAATGCGAATTCTAAACACTTAGTCTTATTTGTATTTAATATCAAATTATTTATTGCAAACCAATGCGATACCTGTGACAAAGCCCTGTTCACATCGTCAACTTTCGTTTTTGTTTTGTCAATCTTAAATAATAATGATGTGTCATCTGCGAAAAGTACTACGTCACAAATATTGTTAACATAAAATGGCAAATCATTTATATATATTAAAAACAGGAAGGGACCGAGAATAGAGCCTTGGGGCACACCCATTTTCGTGATTGAACCGGATGACTTTACATTATTTACACATACTTTTTGAATTCTATTACTAAGATATGAGGCAATTAGGTTTAGTGCAGTACCTTTTACCCCATAATGACTTAGTTTTCGCAAGAGAGTCTCATGCTGAACACAATCAAATGCCTTTGATAGATCACAGAAAACGCGTAGGGCGTTCTGGAACTTCTCCCAAGCATTAAAAACATGTTTCATTAATCTTGCACCCGCATCTGTTGTGGATCTACCCTTTGTAAAACTATTTAATTAATATATACAGTTACTTTGATAATGAAAAAGAATATCTTTTCTATAGGCTTTTTTTTATTGTAGCATTGCGTTACGAAGTGTTCTACACTTCGTGATTCTCATAAAGGTTCATAATGAGTTTAATTTTTTCTTGCCTTAATAAGGCTCCTTATAATAATGTGGCATAATGTGGCATTCTGTATAAAGATGCTAAGACCAGATATATTAGTTTATTACTAATTGTTTCATGAGATGAAGGACATGGATGAGCTACCACAACTTCACTCTAATGACGAGAGTGGGCTAAATATCAATAAAGCTAAAGATATAAAAAAAAACTCATACTCGAAGGCCATATTTCAAAAGAATACTATCCTTCTGTATTGAAGGAAAAACTAAATCAACAAGCAACCTGCACAGAGCAGTGAATAAAGGCCTAGGGTCTTTTTATTTGCATTATTTTTGGTACTCTCAAAATAACAGCAGTTAGCGTATGATTCACAAACTTTTCACCTTTTTTAATAAATAATGTGGACCTTGGATTTCTCTCTGCTATTTTAAAATTTTGACCTTCACGGCAATTTCTTATAAATTTAGATTGGCGGAACCACAGCACTGCCCTAGTTGCCAGGATTAACTAAAGAAAGACTCAGTAATGAAGGTTAGACTTTCATTACTGAGTATTTCATAAGAACAATTAAGGCTTTGACTAGGTAGAGAAAAGGTTTATTTCAGTAAGTGCTTATAAATTTCAAAAAACAAACAGTACGTTTAAAAACGCTCATTAAGGACTATTAAACTACTTTTCGGTTTTTGTTAGTCCTTGTAAAGTTGCGTCGATAGAGGATTTCTTAAATATTTAAATAAGTTAAGAGGAATAATTTGATCATCATGTTTTTTTCTTGATAAAAATAAATATGTATGTATAATTTTTTGCTCTCGTTGTAATATCGTGGGAATACTAACCTTTAGAAGTTCTAAAGGAAAGGCTGAATCAACAAGAGCTGCTCATAGCGGAGAAACAAAGCCCCCAGGACTTTCGTATTTGCACGTTTCACTGAATACTAGCTCACATTGGTTACAATCAGTATTTATGTTGTAAAATGAGATTCGGAGAAGTTCTTTTATTATTTGGTGTTAGATTTTATTTTCATATTGACCAAATACATCTGTTTATGCTTTTGAGGACGTATTTGATAATCTCAGACGATGCCTATTTTTTGACTGGCCCGTTGACGCAGTGGCTAGTGACTCTGCCTTCAGCTCCGCGAGTCCCGCGTTCGATTCCCGCCGAGGTCCAACATTTTCTATAAACAATTTGTTGATTCTTCGAGCCTGGGTGTGTATTTGTATTTAAGTATGCATTTAAAATTATATATGTAGTATATTTACCAATTGCCCGTCACCCATAACAGAAGTTACTTTAGTTTAGGTTACTTAGTTGGGGGACAGACGAACGTGTGTAAGTGTCCCATATATTCCCGATTCAAATCCAAAATCTCCCGAAAATTGAAAAACACAATATACAACTAGGGATGTCTGTTGATATAGTCATAATTATATATAATTATTGATATTGTATTTAATAAAAATGTAACGCGTAGATATAAATGTTTGTACTGTATAAAAATAATCCTTACTTCATGCGCTTTTTAACGAGAAATCGGTCAATGCGGTTGTTTTAAGCTCTATTCCTTTTCGCGATGGATGAAAGTAGACCCTGCCTAGTCGTGGGATACTAACAGTCCACTACTTAATTTCTTTTAATGTATTTATATATCATAACTAGGTATCATTACTACGAGCGGCGAAAGAAGTTTGACCAATATTTTTCTTTCGACGGGATTTAAATATTTGCGAAATTTTTAAAACGATTTACCACTTTGTTCGCTGCTTCTTCAGACTCTGCAGTTAGTTTATATTTTGCATAATAAATGAGACGTTAAAATTTCGCCAAAGATTAGGAGTTAAAAATTAATAAGCTGAATATTTCTTTGCCTAGAGCAACATTAAAACCTTTATAATCGTACTTTTAAACGACTTCAAAAAAGAAAGAGGTTCTAAATTCACTTGTCTATATTTGTTTATGACTGATTTTTTCGTTTATCAAATTATATCTGAAGTTTGCGAAATACTTATATTCCATACAAAGACTACAGTGTACATATATTCTATACTAGTCATGGGTTTTGCCACCAAACAATACTATGCATATACCGTGATTAAAGTCTCGGCAAAAGCGGCCTCCCAGACAAAATGTTACAAATTAAATTTAAATATTTGCACAACACTAACGTAAATATTTAACCACAGTGTAGTTAATATTTTGTTAGCTATCGGATTTTTAAACCCTCAAAGCGAATACGTAGCAAGGTATGTTGGATTAAATTCCAGTATCGCTTTGATATAGAATTTTAATGTGGTTTTCTCTTTTCCTCATAATCGTCTATTCGCTTTATTTATAACTATAATAACAAATTTTATTGATTTTTTTAGATTAATTAAGATTTATTAAGATTAATTCAGCCTCTTACAATCAAGCAAAATTATTCATTTTATTAAAGCAAGGAATTCTGGTAATAAACAGCACATGATATACGATTATTTCCGATTCAGAAATATTAATTTACTAAAACTTTTGACGGTAGACCTAAATGATGGAATAATGCTATTGTTGGAGAAATTATTGTATGATTAACTCCGGATTGCAAGGGACGTAGAGCCAGCGTAAGCATAATAGGAACTATTATATGAACCTATTATCATAAAGTTAAGCATATATGCTTAAGGATAGTTATATATTTAACTTGATAAGAATGAATACTGCATCCGTCTACATAGCTTTCGTGTGGTATCCGGCTGAGTAGAATAGACCACCCTCATTTCTTATCAAGGTGTCGTAAAAGGCGACTAAGATGAGTCGACCCGCCGTGCGGTATCCGGCAGAGTAGAATAGACCACTCCCATTATTTACCGAGTTGTCGTAAAAGCCGACTAAGGTAAGCTGACCCACTGTGTGGTATCCGGTTGAGTAGAATAAGCCTCCCTCTTACCCAAGGGTCATAAAATACGACTAAGGTAAGTTGACGTCAGGCAGGCTGCCGGTCGTAAAATACGTAGCCAAATCATGTGATAGCATGTTTTAGCATGTTGTGCCGACCCCACAGGGGGGATAAGGGCAGGAGGATTTTGTTGTCTACATAGCTATCCAATTACCGCATTATTGTAAGAAGTTAATTTGCGAATAAAGATATATCGCACGCTTATTATTTAAATGATCTAATACAAAATTTGGTTTATTTTGATACACTGTAATCCTTATTTCAAAACCATCTATAACATCACGTTATAAAGTATTAAACTAAATAGTGTTTGTTAACTAGTGTTTCTTGCTCTTCCAAGTTATGGATCTCTTTAACATTCACGAGTTTTACAGGCTCTACGCTACGCTTTATTGCGATTCGCCACAAAACAATTTGCAATATGCCATTCCGTACCAATATCATTTTCGACAACACCTTTCTAATTAACTATTGTACTGTGAGTATTGGTGAAACCCAAATGAAAAATCCTATAATCTATTTTTGAGTTTGTCGTGAACAGTCTGGAGACTTGTATAATGTGTAATGATTAAGTAAATATTCACGTTCAAACGATTTACTGATTCAAGGTTTCTTGCATAGCTTCATTTTACTCGGATGCGAAGTCTGAAAATTTGTTATAACAAGATTATTGGGGGTCTCGATTCATTGTCAGCCAATTTATGTTGTTCACGGCTTCACAGACTTAGGTCGCTGAGCAAACCCGATTTAAACTTTAGTACAATGTCCATTACTTAGCTCTTTGGTTACAATTTCTTGGTCCATGGTTCCTAATTTAGTAATAATGTCTCTCGTATCATATTTTTTAAATTAATTTTTATTTTTAGTAATTGAATTTTTGTACATAAGAATATACATAATTATAAAAAGGTCGGCGATGTTTATAATAGACAAAGTAGGAACCGACATAAGCCTGCTTTGCGTCTTTCAAAAGTAAGAAAGTCGTTTGTGGGTATGAGATTCTATAATAAAATTCCGAAATCGATTTAAGCTTTGCCATTGCAGCAGTTTAAAATTTACTTTAGTAAATTACCAAAAGTAGTTTATTTTAGTAATGGTTGACACACGTGCCGCGGCGCGCTTGTTCAAAAAACAGGAGAAAACACTAACGTTGTTGTCTTCTCTCGCTCGGACCAGTATTATTTCGTTTTTGGGTCAAAAATATTATTCGTTTCGCGTGTTGTAATAGGGTACGGTTTTTGATCTGTATAAATCGTAAAGTAATAATAAATTTATTTTGCTATAATCCGCGATACAGTAAATAGAAAATATATATAGTGCTAAATGTATAGTGAACTATCCGTTTTTTAATACCCGTTACATGCAGGATTCGTAAAAACACATGCACAAACCTCCACCACTGCCACCACAATACACAAGCACTATACACGTTCACTATCACAAACTCAACAATCGTTTCGCCCCGCAACCGAAGCAACATCAGGAGATAGACTCCACGACAAAATCGCAAAGCCACCACCACAATCCAATATACATTTAGCACTATATATATTTTCTATTTACTGTATCGCGGATTATAGCAAAATATTTTTTGTTATTACTTTTGTATTATGGATCTCCGCAAAGTAACGCCTAATTCTATAAATGTATAAATCGTGTTTCTTTTAAAAATGTAAAATAATTCTTGTGGCTACTAAACTTCGCTGAATTAACAAATTTTTTTATGTAGTGTTGAGGTGAGTAATTAAATAAAATTTAAATTATTGTTGTATGATTGCAGAACTCTGTTTACTACAAAAAATCCCATTTTTAGTTGTAGAACAGGAAAATAACATAATTATTGAGGGTATTTTAATACTAGTTGGTCACATAGGAGGTCACAGATATGATTTGTTTAAAATAAGTACAAGACACCAGGAAAATTCCCATAATACCTTCCACTGCATTTACTTATTTTTTATCAGGTTATTAGATACGACCGGGGCTTCACCGAAGAACTCTGTTTGAGGGTATATAAATTTCCCCTAAACTTTAGTATAATACAAATTATCTTGCTCCTAACAACTTCACTAAGTTCACGTACATTTCACTCTATATTAGTTAAAATAATGATAAATACGAATGATGTATATTAAAAATTTTAGTTTTATACTTATAAGTATCTAAATTATAAGATTTATATTTATATTTAAGTAACTTTTATAATATATATTCGTGCATTTAATTGCTGTTACATTTAACACATTTAAGTAGCAAATAATTATTTAAAATAAATTTTAATATAGGGGTAAGGAAAACATCGTTATTAATAAGTTTTTATTATAAACTTTAATCGTATAACATTGACATCACATACAGTGGAATATTTATTTTTATTAATCCCTAACAAACGGAAACAATGTAAGTCACCTTTATGAAATAGGTTAAGGGAAGTAAACTTGAGCACGTATAACACCAATTGTAAAGAAATGTAACGAGCACTCATACTCAAATAGTAATTTACGGTAGTAGAGCATTACAGTATTTATTTATGTGAAGTTTTATACTGTTTTTGAAATCGTTACCTTCAATTGGTTGTCTAAGCATGAACTAAGTCTGTAGTCATAAATATTTAATCGCTTCTTAATTTTATTAAGTATTTCTATTGATAAAGCTGCTATTTCAAGAACTATAAAAACATATTAAACATGTTTAAATTAAGTGTTATATGCTTATAAGTAAAGTCTAGTACACACAATAGTTACACAGTAGATGATTACATTATATAATGCTTGGAAATTCTTTCTGCTTCGTGTAAGGCTGCTGCCTTTAATTATGTAAATTAAAAATGTTTAACTGGTTCTTTTTGGTAAAAGAATCATTCTAAACCAGTAGGTAGCTTCATTAACCTTAATCCTTGACGATTCAAAAGTGCTCGGAAAAGCTTATTTGTATTTGATAATTTTGATTTAATTTAAATACTAGTACATGTTTCCATACATGCAACATCGTAATAATACTGAATGGAATTGCCGAATCAAACTCAGATTCAAGCAACAGGTTGTTTCGGGAAGTTATGCAAGGTATTATGTCGATATTCGCTATGTGAGAACAAAAGTTTTACTTGTACCCTTTACTGAAACAAAGCAATAACTTGGTAGTTCTTGTTCGGAATATTGTCATACCCGAAATTAAAAACATTATCATTAATACTATAGACCTCTTATAAATAATTTTATTGATGTGAGAATTAAGTTTTATAATTGTTAAAAAAATATTGATGATTGATAATGATGATCTTAAATTTTCATGAATTGTTATGGGAACTTTCTTTAATATTAATAGCACGATTAAAAAATTATTTGTCGTTTACCGCATCCAAAACTTAGTTATTCTTTGGAAGGGATTACAGAACTTGAATGAAACTAACACCGAACTGAATTTACATAAATTTATTTATGCCGAAAATTGGCCCAAATCGGCGTTAAGAGAAATAGGGATTTTATTGTATAATATTATTATGAACGCAAGAGTTTCTAAAGTCTTTAATGATAATTTTAAAATTATATAAGTATCAGGAGCAGAGTGATGGCGTGTAAATCCTTAATTTTCACAAGAAGATATATAAAATAATCAACTCTTTCCTTAATTCATCACAACACTTCATGTAGGGTAACATTTGCCTATTTTACTGTAATGAGCTCTTAAAAAGTTCGTAGGTTTAAGCCCCTACATCTATATGTACTACTGATCATGCGCTTCACAACTTAGGAAAACTTCGTAACGAAACCTGCCTATCCCTTGAGATATCTGTAACCTCTCAATCCGCATTAAGTAAATTCGAGAGAGTAAATTTGAATGTTTAATCATTAAGGTAAAATTATTACAAATTTAAGGTTAGAATAGAATTTTTATTACGGAGAAAAAAACGGAGGAGGTAAGGCCTCTATTAGTATTCATTCTAGCCTAACTATAATAATATTGGGTTAATTCTAGTATTATATTAAAAGTCTATTCCATTAGATTTATTAAAAAAAAAGTCCAGGTGGTTTAAAAGCTTTAGTATACGATAAAATTATAGAAACTTTGATGTACCGTATATAGTTTAGCGAAGTGACGGTGTAGATAGTGTTAGGAACTTGTGAATAAATTAAATGAGTAGTGAGGATGGGACAAGTTGGGAATACCCAATCCCCTAGTCGCATCGCCGAACAAAAAATTAAAAGAAAATTCTTGGGACCATTTCACGTAGGTATTATTTGTATAGTAATAATAGCTTGCAAGTAATTTCAGTTATACTTAAATGTAAATGATAAATCGCTCTTGTCGAAAATTTTGTTGATATGTCATTGTTGTGTGTATACAATATATTTAATGAATTTTGAACGATTGGACTCTTACGTTAATAAATAAAAATTCGTATGTAAGTTGACGAATTTAGATTGAAAAGGACCTTTCTAACTATCGTATTATACGTGACAATTTTTCTGAGGTTAGAGTAGGCACAGTAAACTATCCGTAAAAGATATAAATTTGCCTTATAAAACAGAATATTCTGAACCTACATGATTACGATATATCAAAAAGAGCTTAGGCAGCTCAAGCGGATTGAGTTTTTATGTTCTTTTCTAAAATTATTTTCATACCAATATATCATATAATATTTCATATAGTCTACTGGCAATATAGTCCATTGGTCGTTTCTTTAATTTTATTGCCAATAAACGGACAGCCTTATAAGCTGTAATAGCCTAGCGGTGAGACCGTGAGATTTTTTCGAATCACGGGGTCAGTCATCGGCTAAGCACCAATGAGTTTTTCTGTTAAAAACTTGTGTCTAATTGACAATTCCAATTTATCACATGCTTTTCGGTGAAGGAAACATCGCGAGGAAACCTGCATATCTCTACAGAATTCTGGGGATATTATATCTACGAACCTAGCAATCCGCATTGGAGCAGCGTAGTGGGTCTTAGCTCTAACCTTCTTTCCAAAAACAGAGAGAGGAGGCCTATGCCCAGCAGTGGGATAGTAACAGTATGTTATTTTGCTTTTTTTAAAACGTACATCCACGCATACTGAGGGACGGACAAAGGGAGAGTCGGAAAGACAGACTGAGATACTGTGGACTTTTATGATATTTATTCAAGTTTTTAATGTCTCTTCAATGTTAAAACTTTGTCTCGAAATTCAACATCGTGAATCCATAGTAAGGACCGCAGTTCACGTGTATGTCTCGTAAGACTTTGTAAAACATGTAACAATGCTGAATTTGATTATCTCTACGATGCTTTTAGATTGCTTTGTTTTGAAATTGAATTCTATAACGTGCAGAATATTGAAGGGGGTACAACATATTGATAAAGTTTTGTAGGCATTAGGCGTTTAATATTAATAAGAAATATTTCGTTTTCATTTCACATAAACTGCCACAGGCAGTGGCGTAGCTATCGGATGACTAGAAGGGCAGTGCCACAAGACCCCAAAACTCAAGGGCCTCTCGAATTCTGACTACTGAACTTTAATTGAACTAGTTAAAATTCCTTCTACATTCGTAATATAAAAATCAACGGGTTGCACTTCGCAAGTGCGAGCAGAAGTAAAAACTTGAATATTGACGTTGCTTAGGAAATAATTTTGCACGAATAGCTTTAACTATCAGTATAAAAGTACTATCATGTATGTGGTATAATACAATACTCATTTATTGCGTTATCACACACAAATATGACATATTTGCGTGTGATATAAGTGCACAACGGCATTAAAGAATTTTACACTTCAATAATCTAGATTCGGGGAACGCGACTTTTATACAAACAAACGATTTAGTCTAGTTGGGGTCTAGGTTATTTTTATCCCCAAGACCTTTGGTTATCTAGCTACACTACTGGCAATAGGGCCTAAATATATTTTTCTTAATGACGGCATTAACCAACGTAATTTTTGTTTGTATTAAAGCTCGCTATTTACTTAACGTTAATATGTATATTTTAACATTGCAAATTAGATTAATACAATAGCTGACTATTACCATTGATACCTGAGCTGTGATATCCGAGTGGTGAGACCGTGGGACTCTTTCGTGGGGTTCAAGATTTCAAACCTCGGATAGGCATCAATGAGGTATTCTATTGAAACTTATGTGTCTAATTTATAATTGCAATTAATCACACGCTTTTCGGTAAAGGAAAACATCATCAGAAACCTGCATATCTCTAGAGAATTCTGGAAATATGTGTAACCTACCAATCGGCTTTGAAGCAGGTTAGGTTATACCTCCTACCCCTTCTCTGCAAAACTGGAGAGAGCAGACCTAAGCCCAGCAGTGGGATATTAGCAGGCCGTTATTTTACTTTTTACCGTTGATTGATGCAGTAGAGGTATGAATATGCCTGCGATCTACATCTAAATATGTACTGCAAAATAAAATGACAAGCGAATTTTAATACAGAATATTACTCAATAATATGCTTCAGCGGATCATTACACAAGAATATTTCATATGTCTATATTAAAAAAACACAAGACAATTGAAAAAAGGGTTACTTTTTCGTGTGAAAAAATCAAGGCATCCATCATTATTCCTCAATGCATGTCGTCGACAATATCGTCGTAAATGTCATGGGTAAATGAATTCAATGTTGTAGTCGCTACAAATTTCCGAAACATCATATCTGAAACATATTTATATAAATATCTAAAGGATAAAAAAACCCATTTTATAAAATTATTCGTATTCTATCACTTAAGTTGACGCGAACTATGTTGCGTGTTCTACTCGCTATTTTGTATATGAATATAATATTATATGCTAGACTTTTTGCAACTTAAGTGATAGCTTGCTTACCCTTAGAGGGTTCCCTCATCTGCAGCCAATCCTGGCGGCAGCATCAGGTCATGCTTATCATAAACATGTATTATCATCGGGATTAAACCAGTATGTAGAACTTCAGCCCAGGAAGTGGGTCAAATTTAACTTACAAGATAAAATAAATAAATATATGGGACATTTACAAACACAGTGGTCCGTCCCCAAAAGTAAGTAACTTAATGCTTGTGTTATGGGTGACGGACAACTGGTAGATATTACTACATATATAAGTTTAAATACATACTTAAATACAAATACACACCCAGGCTCGAAGAACCAACAAATTGTTTAAAGAAAATGTTGGGTCTCGGCGGGAATCGAATCCGTAATCCGCGGAGCTGAAGGCAGAGTCACTACAAAACTGGGAGATTGGTGTAACAAGTTATAATTTACTTTTACGTAAAGTGATAAAAACGTAGGTATATGAAAATAAATAACTTCCGCCGTGTGGTATCCGGCTGAGTAGAATAGACTACCCTTATTTCCTACCGAGGTGTCGTAAAAGGCGACTAAGGTAAGTTGACGTCAGGCAGGCGCCCGGTTGTAACATTCATAGCCAAATCATGTGACAACATGTTTTTAATATGTTGTGCCAACCCCACTTAGAGTGGGATAAGGGCAGGAGAGTAATAATGATGAAAATAAATAAATTATCTGAAAGTTATTCAATCTTGGTATACTTTAAGTGTATCGACATTAAGTTTTACATATGTTTTTGTAGAATGTAGATTATTCTCTGAGTTCATAATTTGATTACGTGCTTGGTCATTTGCGATGAACCAATTAGTTTGAACTAATAAGGTTGACGATGTTCCGCTAGCCTATTTAATTTCGGACTAAGAAATCAGATGCAAATTGCTAGTGCTATAATTTACATGTTATATACATATCTTGTTTATCTATTTGTTGGAGTGAGTAAAAGCGAATCCTACCCAAGTTTCTCTAAGCAAAAAAAAAACAATTTTCCAACTTACTCGTCCTTTGAAGGGCTAGAAAGTGATATTAGATACTTTTTGTTATGGCACTAAAGTCGCAAGCAAATGCTAGTAACGTCAAGTGCAAATTTGAATGTTGTGAATGGTTACTAAATAAGTAAATAATAATTAAATATATAGGCGAGCTGTGATGGCCCAGCGGTGAGAGACCGTGCGACTCTTTTGAGGTCACGAGTTCAAACCCCGGGCAGACACCAATGAGTTTTCCTATTAAAAGTTATGTGTCAAATTGATAATTGCAATTTATCACACCCTTTTCGGAAGGAAAACATCGTGAGGAAACCTGCATATCTCTAGAGAATTCTGGAGATATGTGTAACCTACCAATCCGCATTGGAGCAGTGTGGTAGGTCTTAGCTCCAACCCTTCTCTCCAGAAACGGAGAGAGGAGGCCTATGCCCAGCAGTGGGATTGTAACAGGTTGATACTTTACTTTTTTTTTAAATTAAATTTATGGGACAATTACACACAGGATTGTACGACCCCAAAGTACTGTAATGATTGTGTTATTGGTGACAGACAATTGCTAAATATATACATATATAATTTTTAAATATATACTTAAATACACAAATACACTCATACTCGAAGAACGAATAAATGATTTTTTTAGAAAATGTTGGCTGTCGTTGGGAATCGAACATACGACCTTTAGAAATAAGCGCAGGTTCATCGCCACCTGTGGCAGCGCGCTAGTCAAGCAAAATAAAACATTTGACAATAGAAAACTTGTAATATACTAAAAGTATTACAATACCTAGTATTGAGTTTCACCGAATTTATTAATAATACGTAAAATTATTTAATTATACGTAATTATTTTTCCGAATTAAGTACGTACATAACACGTAAATAGAGAACTTAATCATTTTGGGATACTGTTTATATGACAATCGAAGTATCTTACTGGATCGATTACTACTTGAATGAATCTGTTCTTTGTTAAGATACAAAAATGGTTCGATTTTACGGGTTCGAAATGTCAAGGGTACGTTTTAGTTAGCGACGACTTTAAAACGTCTACTAGGCCTAGACGATGGAGGTCGGTCTATTTTCGTAATGCCTATAAAAGCTGGGCCAATGATATAACATATAACATTTTAAACTCCCTTCATTTTATAAAGAACTTCACCTCAGGTGATATTAATAAATTGTGTATAATATACACAAATGTGCGGGGTAGCAGAAAATTAACCTATCGGTATTTATTAAGTGAAAATAGACACATTATTAACACTGAAGTTCTTGGGGTCTAGGTTTATCTCTTCATTAAGTTATTACAATATATCCACTCTCTTCTCTGAATTTGGCTAAAATTGTATGTTCGCAATCTTCCAACTTATACGCTATTAAGTTGCTTACAATTTCTATTTATACCATTATTAATAATTCATAAATAAACAAAACGTTATAAACTAGCTTATAATATTTTTTTGTAAATTACGCTTGATCTATGACTGAGCCTGAGATTGATCTAAGACAGAGCTTAGATAAAGGCCAAAATCAACATCTCGACACGTTCCCAGCGATCATGACACAAGTGTACTTATAATGTTGAAAATTATATTGCAAAATAGAAAAAACATATGGAGCTTAGAAATTTGACTTCATAAACTTAAAAATTAAATTATTCTGTTCATGTTGTAATACAAAATAAAGTTGAGTCATACCTTTCGATGGAGATCAAAAAATTGCGCTTAACGAAGCGTTAATAAACGTTTAATTAAAAACCAGTGACCCGTTTAGCATAATTTCTTATTTTGCTCGGCTTTATTTGCGTTATTTATTCACGCTTGTTGCGTATCCTGTAAGGCATTATTTTGTTGTCTTATAGTATAAGTAACGGCCTGGTACTATCCCACTGCTCGGCATAGACCTTCTCTTTCCGTTTTTGGAGAGAAGGATTGGAGCTAAGAAATACCACACTGCTGCAATGCGGATTGGTAGATTACACATATCCTCAGAATCATCAAGAGATATGCAGGTGTCCTTACGATGTTTTCCTACACCGAAGTATGTTTTATATAGTCAAATTAAAAAACGTATTTGACTTTTTTATGGGGTCTAAAAGAAATTTTTCTTTGAAAGAGCTCTGTAAATTCGACGACAATACAAAAACTTATTATCATATTAAAATACGGAATTTAACTTTTAGCGACCGCCTTTTGGTCTTTACACTCCGCTGCAAATGATAGTTAACCATATAAAAATATTAGGAGACTAAGCATGTTTTACATCTAATTTGTCGTAGTGATACCGTTGATCATCCATTACATATAACCCTATGCCCAAAGAAAGGCCTCACAAGTACCCTCAATCTTCAGTGAAGCTTGATGAAACTCGGTGAATGTATAAAAGATTAGAGAACAGCATTAATTGAACCAATAAAAACAATTTAAGGCCCATCTTTGCTTTCGGGACGCAAAAAATGTAAGCACAATAAATGTAAAGTTAATAATCATGGCTGTAATATTTATATTAACCTGCACGGTAAGACCTTTTTTAAATAAAGTCTTAACTAAACTCTTCTATTTCAAAATAATCCCCGACAGGGTCAAACTCCGACGTTCATTGGCGATAATTTTGATGACTCGTCGAGGATAGTTTATCCTAATTAGGAACTACCTATGTAAAAAAGTAAAGCAAAGTAACAGCCTGTTACTATGCCCACTGCTGGGCTAAGGCCTCCTCTCTCCGTTTTGGAGCTAAGACCTACCACGCTGCTCCAATGCGGATTGGTAGGTTACACATATCCCTAGCATACTCTAGAGATATGCAGGTTTCCTCACGATGTTTTCCTTCACCGAAAAGCGTGTGATAAATTGCAATTATTAATTAGACACATGAGTTTTAATAGAAAAACTAATTGGTGCCTGCCCGGATTTGAACTCGTGTTCCCCTTGAAAGAGTAGCACGGTCTCACCGATAGGCTATCACAGCTTATCGCTAGGCTATCACAGCTGGAACTACCTATACAGCAAACAAACTATTTATGCTCCGTTGTCATAAATAACCACTTCTATAAGCAAGATGAAGTTGCAGTGAAATACTAAATCTTCACAGTTCACGTAAAATGTTATTTTCCTGTCACCTAAGACTTCGAGTAATTGGTAAAGTTTCGTTCGTAAAAGTTTCTCAATTGGTTTTCATGTCGTTCGTGCTCGTAAAGCTTTGATCCTTTCACTTTAGGTTGCCCTTATCGTATAAAGTAGGGGTTTTAAGACTTTACATTATTGATATTAAAATGGATAGATAATCTATGATGCTATTTCATAACGATCACACGGTAAAGTATGATATAAAGTCAAAATAAAATGTATAAAATCATAGCATTTACATTTACAGTTTGATCCTTTAAATGTCATTCTATTACTGTACTGTATACAGTACAAGTTTTAATCAGTGAAATGGTTCAAATTCGTGCTGTTTTAACGTATTTCAATAACATTAATGCTCATATTGAGATGAATCTTGCCTATACATGTTTTAAATAAATGAAGGAAGGAGATGAATTAAATGCCAAAAAACATCGATAAAAAGTTTTTATTTATATATGACGACTGCAAGTCGTATTTCACTATTAAGCGTACGTTTCTCCCGACACGACGTTTCCTTTTAGATTATCTGCTATACACTGACAAAGTTAAATTGTTAAATGGTTAACATTTGATTACGAGACAAAGAATGTCTAATGAGACGGGGGAGGGATGTCGGGGGCGCGGTGGAAGGCCGGCTTTAAGGCTCAGCGCGGAAAACGCGCTCCCGCTTATTACAATTATATACTTACAATTTTCTAACTAACAATAAATCTAATAACTTCTGATTACTAATATCAAAAATTTACAATGAAAATAGAATTTATTCTATAAATAATTAACGCAGAGCCAGCGTCGGTCGCGAGTCGACCCAGGACGACCGGCGCCAGCGTCCAGCGTTACAGTCTATCACATTGAAAGATTTATAAAGTAAGGTATATCGAAAGTACACGACTAAGAAGTATCTTGTATCTCACTCATCACCCGAGTGATAAATCAGTACTTGACAACTAGGTAATATTTATAAGAATTTTAAATACTCTCTGAGTCTACACAAAAAGGTCTTTTAAAGACGAGCAGAGTGTGGCATCGCATCCTTCTCCAGATTCTTCCTCTTCGGACTTGTTTATAAACCAGCGCTCGCCTTCGTTTCGTCCCGATGCGCGACTCGTGCCGGGCTTCGGTCGAGTTTCATTTTCAATTTTAGATGTTGTTTCCTTGGGCACTGATGCTGAAGATGTAGATGGTCCGGGTGTTGCTGCACTGCCACTACGGAGGAAAACTTCTATAGCACTGCCAAGTGCGCTCGCGTCCACAACAGACCCAGATGGTTTATCCCAAACAACTGCAGCGCCATCACCTGGAGCAGGCTTCGAGTCAGGTGCAAATGTAACCTTTAGTTTTCTAGGCTCGTTTTCTTTCTTTTTAGTTGCAAGTGTTTGATGTCTTCTAGCGAACCAAGTAGTTCCTGATTCTGTAAGTTTTTCCCGAAGTGTGGATGCATCAAAGCTACTCGAGCGCATGTCGGCTAGACGCCTGTTTTTTACATCAGGCTTACCACATCGATCTATTTCTGTAGCCGAAGATGTCAAAGCGTTCAACATCAGTTTAAGATCTGTATCTGTGCATACAACACCCGCCCCACTACGTGGTGGTATAGGAGGAGGAGGAGGCATTTCTGAAGCACGACGACGAGCAGGAATCGGTGGTAATGGTGACCCTAAAAAATCGGAATGTCGACGGCCACGGTTTGTGTATCTAATTGAACCGCTCATAGGAGATCGTTCGTCTAGAGGCTGCACTTCACAAACCTTTTCATTTGATGTATTCCACAAGCGCATACGTACTTTGCGAGCTTGTACAATGTCGTCCATTATGTCAAGTTGAAGATTGTGCGTGCTTCCGAGAGTATCAGTAGCAGGTGGGCCTGTCAGAAAAATAGTTTATTAATCAAAAAATCAACTTGAATGAATAAACTTTGTTAATATAATTTACATTTTTTAGCTCCTGAGTCCCGCCGACGAGCTAGGGCGGGGAAGGCCGCGATTGATTCTCTGCGGCCTCGTCCAAATAGTGCTTGTGGTACTTTCGATATTGTTACTATGGAATGTCTGAAAAGGAATGTCCAAATATAATCCTAGTCCTACTAATCATACTAATATTATAAATTGAGTTGTGAAATTTGTGAGTATGGATAGATGTTTGTTCACGAAAAAAATAATTGGACGGATTTGGATAAACCTTTGCAGTTATATAGGTTATACATCGGAATAACATATGGACTTCAATTGGTAATGATATTATGTAATATAACTATACATGTCAATAAAGTCAGAAAAAATCTAGCCTCTGAGAGCTATATTACTACACAAAGATGATGTACCGTAGTGTTGTTTGTCTTGAATAGTTCTAAATAAAAGTTGTCGACAGCATATATCTACCTTTTATGTGGAAGCCACTATGACCAAAATTGTGAATTATAAAGTTAATTAAATTAGATACTATTTTACGATGGATATTTTAGTATATTTATCAAACTCTTATAAATATCAATACATCTGTCATTTCATGTAGATAAAATTTGTGTTTTACACTAAGTGATTTGGCCAAATAGTTTAAAAGTTATAACGATATGATTTAATTAAATGGAGCGCCATTGAGTGAAGATAGTATGGAATCCTTTTGTTTTGAAGTTAGACAAAAAATTTTAGATGTACGAGTACACAATAAATACATATTTTTTAATATAAGTAAGAAAATAAAATATTAAATATTAAATCACTGTCACGAAACTAAATGTGGCAGACCAAATTCCACGCGACCTCGTGTTTTTTAACATAAAAGAAACCTTACTAGTAATATACATTGATATATGTCAATGTCATACCTTCGTCCACCGGGTTGTGGTGAAACCTGGCTTAAAGTAGCTAGGAATGCAGCTTCACGTGCTTCACGTGCAGCGCCTTCTCCTCTTTCCGAAAGTCGGCGTACCTGATATTTTTGTAACACCCATTAGGAAATAAAATATAGAAATTAGGGACAAACAAATTTTTTTCTTAGTATTTGATTCTATATTTAAGTCTTAATAAAGCTAAGAAAGTTAATCCTAGTGTCACTCAGATATAATATCAAACCATTGACAATAGGTTTTTGCACTTTGTAATCTGTTTAAAGCAAATGGCAGAAAAAACTTTTAACCGTAAAATCTATAATATAATATTTAACTTAGATAGATTACTTTAAACAAAGGGACTATCCGAAGTAGTAAAGCAAATATTATTACTTAATGGTGATAGTAATGCTGTCGCAAATGTGGCTACATTGGAATCCATTGTTACAAAACTTTATGTAATGTATAACATCCAATAACATTCAATAAGGGAAGTTCGTTTATCACATACCTGACTAGCAGTAGGTCCGGAAGTACACGCCGGCGTTGGAAGCGAATGCTTGCGTGTTTCGCGCCATGGCGAAAGATGGTAAGGGTCGGGCGGGGATTCCTGATCCTCAGAGTAGCCACGACTTGGTGCTGGAGAACGAATCGAGCCCTCGGAGTCCTCAACCCCGCTCTCCTCCACAACGATCAAAGGCTCGCCGCCGCCGGCAATTGCCATTGAACCACGCCGCATCATAGCTATTAGAAAATACTATTATTATACCTTACAACAATATTGTTGCGTTCGCATTTTATTTTAGTTACTGGTCCTTCATAATTCTAAATACGTTCTTACTTAATAGTTCTCGATAAAGGTAGAAAAAAGAACCGTACCGTGATAGCTCGACGCTATTACTAAAAAGTACAAGTGATTGCATTCGCACTCACACTGATATTACCGATAATACACTAATTTGGTTGTTATGTTTACAAACGTATATTACATAAAGATATACAAGAGGTTACAAAAACTTTGTGATTCCTGCGTCGCTACTCAGCAGAGTTACTCTTAGATGCTTGGATTTGAAAATCCTTTTTGCTTCAAACAAGACAAGTTAAATAATGTTCATTTAAAATGTTTATAAGATTGACCGCCGAGTTTCTCGGTGGTTCTTCTCGTAAGAGCAACATTCTGCACCAGTTGTAGCTTTATTAAATCTAATTGATCCTTGATGATTCAAAAGTGCTGGTAAAAAGCTTATTTGAATAATTAATTGAATTATTTTGATTTGATTTAATTCATCGATACATAAATATTATTAAATGCAACTGTGAATAGCTTCTGTTACATATTTATCACTATCATTGTCATAATATATAGGCTGAATAGCGTTTCTTTTTCCGAGTTTAAAATAAGGTAAGGTATTGATTGATGATATGATTTTTCTTAACTATTTATTTAAAAAATAGATCAACATACCACATTGTCATAATATTTATTTACAAGATAGATTTACAAAAATATTTAAAAAATAAAATGAATTGTTAGCAGGTAAAGTTTTCAAGTGCGATCCGCGAAATCCCTCCTGGGAGCTTTCACCGAAAGCGCCGTCTTTTGAGATATGAAAATACAATGTATGATGGGTTCGTCCTCTTTTATAGGTCTACATAAAAGTCCGCAATGGCATATATCTAGCTTTTAAGGATAGCATACTACAACCATTTTATCTGGAGAAAAATGGTCATGTGCAATGCGGTATTCGGAAAAATCATTCAGACCGATAATTTATTAATTATTCATACCTATTAACATAAATACATTCATTTAAATAATTTATAGAATTAGGCGTTACTTTGCGGAGATCCATAATACAAAAGTAATAATAAAATTATTTTGCTATAATCCGCGATACGGTAAATAGAAAATATATATAGAGTTAAATGTATAGTGAACTATCCGTATTTTCATACCCCATACATGCAGGATTCGTAACAACACATGCACAAACCTCCACCACAATACACAAGCACTACACATGTTCACTATCACTATCACAAACTCAATCGTTTCGCCCCGCAACCGAAGCATCATCAGGAGATAGACTCCACGACAAAATCGCAAAGCGATTTTATAGCAAAATAATTTTATTATTACTTTTGTACATAAATTTAAGCATCTTTTGCTTAACATAATAATCCTTTGCACGAATTATTGGAATATACATTCTAGGAGTTATTCCGAAATAAAACTAATGGGTGCGAAAATTCAAGCAATCAAGAGAAATCTTTCACTAAAAGCTTTAAAATCTCATTAATCGTCCGAAGCTGTACATGTAAAGGAGTAATCTTGCAAGTTAATATTTGACCCACTTGCCGGTGTGCGATTCAGCTGAAATTTAACATACTGGTTCAGTCCCGATGACAGTGCATGTTTATGATGAGAATGGAGTGATGCTGCTAGGATTGCCTCCAGACGAGGATAATCCTCACCCGTTAAACGGTAGGGACGTGAGATTTTGTTTAAAGCATTTTTAACTTGATTTGTTTATTTATTAGCTAGTAGCTTAATATCATTTATTTTATTTAATTTAACCTACTTTAATATTTGACTGGCTCGTTGGCGCTGTGGGTAGTAACCCTGCCCTATAAACCCTATAGGGCAGGGTTACCTAACCCTATAAACAAATTGTTGTTTCTTTGAGCCTGGGCGTATATTTGTATTTAAGCATGTATTTAAACTTATATATGTAGTATATCTACCAGTTGTCCGTCATCCATAACACAAGTATTAAGTTACTTACTTTGGGGACGGACGACCGTGTGTGAATGTCCCATATATTTATTATTATTTATTAATTATTATCATTGAGTTAGGAGAAAATTAATAACATATCAGGATAGGCGCATTTATTTATTGTTCATGTTTAATGCCGTGTAAAACTATAAAGATAAAATACTTTTGCTTATTTATCTATCCCAAAAATTGTGATTATGATATACGTAAGGTACCGGAGCTCCAGCTCGAAAACTGCTTTCATTTAATTAAGAGCCACTCCGGGTGATTTTAATTAAGAATGACTTTCCGCGCGTTATTTTAGTCAGTCTTCAGCAATATCTTGCTGTAAAGTCGCTATGGTTTACGTTAATTAAAATTTGTTTAAAGCATCGCTTGTAGGTGTTGTAATTTAGGTTTTCTTTCATTTCTTTGGATTTTTAAGAATTATTTTACCGTCTTTATTTATTTATTTATTTCTTACATAACAGAAATAGGACTTAACTTACAATATGGCCATCTGTAGCAGAGTTAATTAAAACTGTATTTCGGCATACAGCGACAGAAACCGAAGACGTGATTTGATTACTATTTGTTTTAAGAAAATAAATTAAATATCATGATAAGTACAATAAAGAAAAAAATAAAAAAAACAATAATAATCTACAAGTCTGTAAAGATTAATTAATTGTTGTTTTTATTAGATTTATTAAATACTCTTCTATCTACAGAGCTTGTAGGTCTTGAGTAAATCCTCGTAAAATCATTCGCCTGCCTATCCCTCTTTAAGTGGGGTTCTCACGACATGTTTTTCGTTTCCATTCTCTGCCGTCGTTCGTCAATTCTGGCGCTACGTCTTTTAAATGCAACACTTCACACAATACATTCATCTCCTTTTAGGCCTCCCTTTCTAGTCGCCTATTCATCCAGATTCATTAGATTACACTCGTTTGATCAAATGATTGTCTTCTCTCCTCATTATACGTCCATACCATAAAATCTTCGGAAAATAATTAATAATATGTATAAATCTTCGGAATACCAATAAAAATTCAGAAATATTTTTGCGCAATCATAGCACCGATACTGTTATATTGTGTTTCGGTATCTTTATATGTTATAATATTGTAATATTTAGAATCTAAAATCTGAAATTGTGGAATTGAAATTCTGCTTAAAAGTTTGTATCACCATGACTCAGCTTTTCAGGACATGGTCACAAGTTTACAGAAGTAACTAAGACGTTAACATTAAATAAATTTCTAGGTTAAAAGTTATACTTTTAAAACTTATGTATCTCACAAATTGATTGAAGACTGGCCCGTTGGCGCAGTTGGCAGAGACCCTGTCTTCGACTCCGAGGGTCGCGGGTTCGAGTCCCGACGAGAACCAACATTTTCCATTTAGAATTTGTTGGTTCTTCGAGTCCGGGTGTATATATGTATTTAAGTATGTATTTAAAACTATATATGTATATATTAGGTCCTTACATATGAAATTGGCGTTTTGTCGTACTGGCCACTTTGATCTCAAATATTACCTTTATGGTTAGGAATTCCAAATTCAAATTCATACAGCTATTTACTCATGCATTTGTGTTTCAAACCCCCTAATTCATTTGTTTTTTCTTCTTTTGTTTTTTTCTTTGTGTCACTCTGTTTACAAAATGGAAAACAGGAAATATTGCGTTATTTATGAGTATGAGTTCCACCGTGGCACCAGTGCTGCAGAAACGGCTCGAAGGATTAATGATGTGTATGGTGACGGTGTCGCAAAAGAAAACACAGTGCGTTTTTGGTTCCAACGTTTTCGTTCTGGAAATTTCGACCTGCAGAACAAGCCTCGTGGACGGCCGGAGACCAAAGTTGATAATGAAGAATTGAAGGCTATTGTGGAAGCGGATCCATCGCAAACCACGTCCGAGTTAGCTGCAGGCTCCGGTGTTTGTGATAAAACTATTCTAATCCACTTGAAGCAAATTGGGAAGGTGAAAAAGCTTGAAAGGTTTGAAAAAGTTTGAAAGGGTACCTCATGAATTGAGTGAAGCAAACCGACAAACGCGCGTCGACTGCTGCGTTACGTTACTCAACCGGCACAATAATGAAGGAATTTTAAATCGAATCATTACCTGTGATGAAAAGTGGATCCTCTACGATAATCGGAAGCGCTGATCGCAATGGCTGAACCCTGGCGAACTAGCCAAATCCTGCCCTAAGCGAAAATTGACTAAAAAAAAGTTGCTTGTAAGTGTTTGGTGGACTAGTGCCGGTGTCGTTCACTACAGCTTTCTTAAATCTGGCCAGACGATTACGGCAGATATCTATTGTCAGCAACTGCAAACCATGATGGAAAAGCTAGCTGCTAAACAACCGAGGCTGGTCAATCGCTCTAGGCCACTGCTGCTTCAGGACAACGCTAGACCATACACTGCACAACAGACGGCTACCAAATCAGAGGAGCTTCAATTAGAATGTCTTAGACATCCACCGTACTCTCCGGACCTTGCTCCAACAGATTACCATTTTTTTCGCAATTTGGATAACTACTTGCAAGGAAAAAAATTCAACTCCGATGGGGCAGTCCAAACCGCCTTCAAAGATTTTATTGATTCCCGCCCGAATGGTTTTTTTAGTAAGGGGATCAATGAACTACCTATGAGATGGCAAAAGTGCATACATAGCAATGGTACATACTTTGATTAATTAAATATATTGCATTAAAAAAAACGACTTTATGTTCCTCCCATAGACAACGCCAATTTCATATGTAAGGACCTAATATTTACCAGTTATCCGTCACCCATAACACAAGTATTAAGTTACTTACTTTGGGGATGGACGACCGTGTGTGTAAATGTCCCATATATTTATCATTATTACTAATGATTGATGATTTAATGTACGTTGAACTGTATTTCATAAAAATGTAACCTTGTGGTATATCTATTATTATTCGGGATATATTTGTTTCGGAGAATCTGAAAAACGGTTAAATGAGCTTCTGCATACGTTGTATTCTATTTATATAAAGTGGTAGGGATTCCAGACAACGCTGTCATATTCTAACGCGAGAAAACAACGTGTCGAAATATTTGACATGAAACGAAATTTTCACGTACTGACATTAAAAATTCCAGGTTCACACATTCTCGTATTAACAAATTCAAATTCAAAATATTCTTTATTCAAGTAAACTTGTAAACAAGTGCTTTTGAATCGTCAACATCTACTGCAGAATACAACAGTAACAACAGTAACAGAATACAATATTATCATGAAATTGCACAATTAATATATTGCCAGCAATTTTAGCTTTTCCATAATAGCAGTTTAAAATAACTATTAAAAAGAAGGCTGATACAAACAGCCTACTTTACTATTGACTTATATACGATACGATTATATATTTTGAGAAATAAATGATTGGAATTCGTGAATATACTCTTCGACTTTGTACAAGACAGCAAAGAAAAAATGTAACTAGTTATACTTAAGGAAAAAATATTTTGAAAAGCGCCACCGCCGAGTTCCTTCTTTGGTAGGACCCAATTTCCGAACCAGCAGTTGAATTGGGGTTTCAAAAGCACTTGCCTACAATTTTACTTCAATAAAGAATATTTTTAATCTAATTTGAATTGATTTTTTTTTACTTTGACTCACAGGATCGACTCACGAACCTTAGGAAGGACTAGCGAGCGCCCTCTTATCTTTTACTATCACAACTTTCATAATTGTATATTTTATGTTAATCATCATCATCCTCCTTCCCTTATCCCACTCTAAGTGGGATCGGCACAATATGTAACAAACATGCTCTCACATAATTTGGCTACGTATTTTACGACCGGCTGCCTGCCTGACCTCAACTTACCTTAGTCGTATTTTACGACACCTCGATAAGAAACAGGGTGGTCTATTCTACTCAGCCGGATACCACATGTATATTTTATGTTAATAAAAATAATAATCGTAAAAAAACTAATCGTAGTCCAAATACGTAGCTAAGTGAAAAATGATTTCGTCTTGCTTTTTAGAAATCTTTCTTGCGCCGTATATGACTTTTTTTGTAAATATTAGTTTTTATTGAACGCGAATGCCATTTTAACAACTACTTCCAGTAACTAAAGTCCTGGTATCATCAAGTTTCATTAGAGCATCACCGGTAAAGTAATATTGACATTGAAAAAAAATTGTGTACAAATACCCTAATTTTCAATCATGTATTTAAATTTATGTAAATTGAAATTATCAGATTAAGTTAATTTTGTTACCCAGGGGAGGATATTGTATCTGAAATTAAACAATGCTATTTATGGAATTAATCTAGAAGCATTTCGAGCTATTTCGGGTAAATTATGCTATTATCCTCTGAATAATATGTGCATAATTTTACGTTTGTTATAGTGACTATGATAATTGTTAAAATTTGTGATTTATTATTATCGTAACGTACTTTTTTATTAAATTTATAATATACTAGTTTTTTCGGGGAATTTGTTCTGCCACTTTATCCAATTTAATTAAATTTATGATTCACAATTTTGGTCATAGTGGCTTCCACATAAGAGATATATGCTGTCGCGGACTTTTATTTAGAACTATTAAAAACAAATAATACTACGGTACATCATTTTCGTGTAACTCCAATGTTTAGGCAGCGTACGCCAAGATACCTCTCAGAGGATAGATCTTTTCCGACTTTATTGCCATGTATCGTTATATTACATAAAATCATTGCGATTTATAACCAATGTTATTCCAATGTATAACCTATATAACTGTAAAGTTTCATCCAAATCCGATCAACAGTTTTTTCGTGAAAGAGTAACAACATCCATCCATACTCACAAATTTTCGCATTTATAATATTAGTAGGATTTTTATACTACAATCTTAGTGTGGTATTTAAAAAGAACACAATATAATATTATAAAGTGGTGGAAAATAATATGATTTTAATTATAAAATTACTTGTGTTATAGACTAGAATGTTTTATCTTTCTATAATTATTATAAAACAAAATACCCAAAATCTGTCTGTCTATGTGATCGATATTCTCAAAATCTACTGATCGGATTTTTGTACGGTTTTTACTATAAGATGGAATTCTTGAGGAAGGTTACGGTTACGTAGTACATTCTCCGCAACGGCTAAACCGAAACACGAACTTAGAGGAGGCTGTGGAGCAACATATACGCTGCTTTTAATTCTAGGATTCCAACGTGATTATGGGATTTTTTTCGGAAAAAAAATTTTTGACACACTAATGAATGTTATTTTCAACATAATTATATCGAACCAAATTATCTTTCAAAGATTAATTAGAATTTAAAGGTGAGAGAAACCTTCACAATAAATGTTAGGTAGTTTTAGTGCTTTCAGAGATCTTCAAAGCGATGTTTCAGGCTATTTTTTAATGAAAAAGAGAAGGTTACGATCCCGTCTCTGTTGTATTAGCTAGGCAATTGCTGAGATATCTTTAAAGTATCAAATATTTTCCAAAAAATTCTGTACCAGTATATACAAAATTAATTTGTACCTGTTACTTCTTTTGACTCGCTTATATCATTGTCCAATAGCCAAAAAAATCTAATACTACAGTTTGGGTGCGGAAACGTACAGCTAAATAAAAGGTAAATAGCGTTACTATCGTTTTTATAATATTTGTGTATTATTAACATATAGATATAGACAATATGTAAATAAATATATGGGAAAATAAGTAAGTCAAATATATAAGTTGTTATGACTTTGTAAGAATTACAATGTAAGTAATATGATCTACCAAATGATGTAAAGATAAAGTGAATTAATAGACAAATGGTTGTACTGAGAGTTTTCAGAAGCGTAGTGTGTAACTGTGTGTAATCACGAACTCTGAATCGATATATCAACAGGTACGTCAAGGTTGAAGGAAAGGGGTGTCACGTACTGAATGCTTGTATTTTAATATGTTTATCCAGTGTCACACAACTTCTTATTGAGCCGAGTGAGAAAAATATTCCAACAGAAAGAAGGTATTTTATCAATGACGTATTGCATACAATAAGGGAGCCAGAGTTTATTCATAGTTCGTTTTAATTCCAGTCCAAATTGCGAACTTCAACTACCTTTTATTTTATTATAGTATTTTACTTTATTATATATCCATTCTAACCTGCTGAACAACATATATCATCAGTGATAAAGGTAGCGACGAGCGAGATAACGCGAGTTATAGATATATAAAGATATAGATAAGAATTGCTTTTCTGCCAAATGCAAATTTTTTTGTATGCAAAAAAAAAGATTTTCGACAAAAACTCTAAAAATAAGAATTTTGTATGGACATTTGTCATGTGACCAAATGAGTGTTAAATATAAATGTGGATGGATATGTGACTAAAGGTAAGGGAAGTCTAACAAGAGATAATTGGATTATGTGCAGAGCCAGAGTCGAACGATAGGAGGATAATGGAAGAGAATAACATGTGTCGAGCACATTTAGAGTGGAATAAAGACTAGAGAATGATGGTAGTAATAGTAATATATTACATTTTTTTCTTTTACTGAATCATTACTGTTTTTATTATTAATAATTGCGATTCTTTTGTAAAGAAATATTAACTTTCGTGAACATATGTACATTTACATGGATATTGCAATGTAGGCAGAATCTACGCTACGCTTTTTTATTTACGACCGCTAGAGCAAAACCCATGTATTTCGTTTACTATAATATATTAAGCGAAATTATGTTCATAACTCACAATTTATGACTTCATGTATTTAATATCTAAAAATACAGTCTCTTTACTATTGATTCATATATTTTATACTGTGCTATGTTGTCATATAATAATGATTTTCATAATTTGTGAAAATTACATATTATAAAACAAAGTCCTTTCCCGAGTTTGTGTGTCTGGATTTCTGTTCTCGATAAACCTATAAACCCGATTTACTATTATGGACATGGAGTTATTAACGGGAAAGGTTCGAGTATATAATTTTTTAAGGCGTTGTATAAAACAGTAGAAATGTGACAATAACTATCGAAAATTTGGGAAAAAGACGTGCCACCTGGAAGATCTCATCAAAAGCATTTCCACGTTCGTTTGTGAAATAACATAAATATTTGGTGTAGATGTTTGGTGTAGTCCACTTTTATATAGCTACAAAAAAATTCACGATTGCGTATATCTTTTTAATATAATCTACATTATTACATCCACTCTAATAAAAATAAACTATTCAATATTAATACATCAATGTAAATACGCTAGTTACTCTAAGCATTTCATGATTAATATAGTATAATGATTTTATGCCATATAATTTAGATACAGAAACTATAACCTCCTATAACTTTAACCTCCACCAGCAACAATGTACACAAGCAATACTCACAACCACCACCTCAATCTCTACGATCGTTTCGCCCCGAAACCACGAGCATATCCAGGAGGATAGGCTCCATAACAAAATCTTAATTTGCTGCAAAATTTTTTAAAAACAAAATTGCTTCTTGGGATACGTGTGGTGATTTGTCCTGCATGTGTAAAATACGTGAATATTGCTTGCTTCATACACTTAGCATTGCATGCATTCGCTGACCCACGCGGATTATAGCAAAATACGAATAGTTCTGTTATAGTTTCTGTAATATGGAATTCCGCAAAATAACGCCTTCTATAAATCATAATTTAGATATCTTACATATCAAATAGTGGCGATATCGATATTAGACTAAGCTAGAGAAATGAATTTGGTGGTATTATATAAAAGTGATTTTTTTTTACCAGTTTTCATATTTCGCAAGTTCGTTAAGGTAAATTTAACAAAATACTTGAAAGTAAGTTAGACTTGGTAGACACAAGGGCGCTCGACAACCCTAGTTATGACCTAGATTTGTCACCGAGACCGTCCTGCCGCAGCTATCTAGCCTTCAAGCGAAACGATGAGGTCTTCTCGGCTGCCTATAATATTATTAGTAACATATTAGCAACAAAATTACAAAATCTAATCACTCACATATGGCATATATATTTAGATACAGCAGAGCCGTTTACATCCACACTATTTTATTCATGCAAAATTTGTCTATTACATTTTCAGGACTAATTCTATCAATATTAATGTAATTTAATACTATTAAAGCTATAACGGGCATAACATATAAGATAAAAAAGCCGTTTATCTTTCGGAATAAAAAAACATTTTACTTAATCGATATTTTAACACTTACATTGACGTGAAAGAAGGAACGAGTGAACGCGGGTACAACTTTATTGAGAAAGCCTAGATTCAACATTATATATTAGATAACTACCATGTTTAAAAACAAAATGGTTTCCAGGCAGTGACTGGATATGTGATGAAATTCGTGATTCTATATCATTTGTTTAGTAACCTTCTTTTATTATTAAACTTTATAATAATTTTAATAAATTCACTTTTATTTTATTCCACCGATTTAGCGAGTTGGTGTTTAATCGTTTTATTTCATACACACATAAAAAGTACATAAAATATGAACATAATGAAACTTAACACGTGTAAAGCCGGTCCCATTACTAAGAGTAATCCCTTCCAGACAACTTGTGAAGAAAGAATATCGAATCGAAATGGATAGATCAATAAACTCCAACAAGTTTATTAAATATAGAATTAATTAATAATGAATTCAATTGTTTTACAGACCTCGCTTTAACACTTTAACAGCGTATATGGGTTTTCAAATGTTTTTTTCGAACTACATTTTCTCATAGAAAATAAATTACGATTGATAACGTTCTGTGTTTGATACACGTGTACAAAAAAAACTAATGTGGAGCGGCGTTAATAATAGTCCAAAAAGCTTAAAGGAATTGATTCAAGCTTCAGATTATGACAAAATTTGAAGCGTAATAACGTTGCTCCGGCCAATGTGCTACTCACCAGAAACATGCTAAATCTATGAAAAGAATGTAAGAAAATATTTCCTCAACAAAAACCAAAAATATACTATCCCTGTTATTAACGCATGGTTAAAAACAAAGGTTATCGCACAAAGGAAACCCAGCACTTTGTTCCAGTGTTTAATACGGGTAGGTAGCACATTTCTTATTATGTATTCAAACGGAAGTGAATATACAAATTATATTCATTTCCGTTATCCGTCAAGCACATCATATAAATATTGATTTAACACATGTTTTTTCAATCATGCATTTTTTAATTTAGCCCCATTAGAAGTACCATTACTTCTATATCTGTTCTGAATCGAAAGATTTCTTTATGGATAATATAAAAATTATCAAATAGTTTTGGTTACATTATCAAAAATCTTCTCGAGATACTTTCCTCATAAAAATAAACCTTATCTATAAAAGCTTTATATCATAGGTAAACAAGGTTTCAAATTAAAGATGTCTACCATGATTATACATTTTAAATTCTAAAAGAAATACACGGTTTAAGGAAATCGCCCATTTTTATCCAAGCGCTTTTATTAAAGTAATATCAACCATGACTAAGACAAATATTTCAAAGTAATAATACTGAGTTTAATGAACAAACTTTGCCTATTAGTTATACAATTTACTACAAAGTTTTACCCGTGTATTTATCCTAGCTAAAGTTCTTGGGCAGACAGTATTAAATGACTGAAGATTATTAATTAATCGTATTTGGCCGAAAGAAATGTTGAATGTCAAGGAATTGATAAACAATGTAATATAGCATCTATATATTAAACGAATTTAAAATATCGTGATTAGTATTCATAGTTTATTTATAGAAACCGGCTATACTCACTCTGTCATGTCTTATTCAATCACATTAGCCCGACTAGTTTCGAATCCATACGGGTCCCCTATTCATGAGCTCTTTATACGGCGTTATAGCGGCGGGAACTGCCTAAGATAAGCCGATAGAATAAGATGGGACTATAGCCTGTTTTAATATATAAACCTATATATTTTTGAATTTAAACTATCGTGAGTGGTATTCATTATTAATGTTGAGAGACCGGCTATACTCACGTCTTATTTTATCGGATGAGCCCGGCGGTGTTATCGCGGTGTTACCGCGATAACACCGCGTAAAGAGCTCATGAATAAGAGCCCCGTATGGGCTTGAAACTAGTCGGGCTCATCCGATAAAATAAGACGTGAGTATAGCCGGGCTCTCAAAATTAATAATAAACCTATATATTTAATGGTTTTTGGTGATATTTTTGTATTATCGTTCAATTGAACGTTTTCTTATAAAGCCCATATACAGTGACCAAGTTTCGGATCTATAAATCGTTACTTGAATTAAAGTTGCAAAGTCTAGTCATAGATACTATATAAATTATGAAATTCGCTCAAATGCGTTTTACTATACCGGCAAGGACTTCAAGTGTCACAAATATACTCTTAAGAAATCTTAATGCACGTTTTATACGGTACTGTCAGAGCACACGTCGTTTCCATTTTACGACTATACCTTAGAATATTTCTTAAGTAGATTTTTATGTATCCTCCACGTTGTTAAGCGAAATTTGTGCCATATGTGATTTCATAATTTAAATGAGCTCTATCTAATATTATTTAATAAAGCAGAAAAAATTTAATAGGCTTCCTATTTTCGCATACATAATCTTAGAATTCTGGAATTCAGACAGGGCCAACCAGGTTTAACGCTGTCACCTCATAATGTAATTAATAGCCGACTATCATCACAACCGACTATAATGGACGAGATTTGATGAATTTTGTACGAATTGGGCCGTAGAAATCTTTGTTCTTTGTCTGAAACACTGGCCATTGCGTCCTTAACAACGTTTCACTAAATACGGGCGATTAAATTCCAATATGGTCTTTTTCATTGTTGATATACATGTTCGCGATTTGATCTCTGTAATTTATTTCAGCAGATAAAAGTTATTTTACCAAAAGCTAAATTGATTTACTCTCCTACGTTGAGGCTAAAATAATTAATTTGTCCCCAACATGGTAGATAAAAAATTATTTAAAAATATCCTTCATTTTCTTTATTATTTTTCTTTGCTCGTTATTTTTTGTGAACTATCCAAATATAATAAATTACCGATAAAGCAAAGGTGTTATAGATTGATGGTATAAGTTAACGGTCCACCACAGTTCAATTAAAATCGAAGCCTGTCCGGCGCTATTCGCAACAAGTGATATTTAATGGTCCCTAAAGGACTTTGACGCCACTTCTCCTTTTATTATAAGTCTTAACTCAGCCATATCAAATTTCTGATGTTTCAAAACTTTGCTCTGTTACACTTAACTTACGTTAATTTAACTGGCTTTTAAGTACTATCGGAAGATGATGCATATATATTTGCAAGTACTGCGCGATATGTAATGATATGATGATACATTTTTTTCCATCTGGAGTCCTAGGGTTTCGTCTTTTCGCCTAAAAGGAACTACAACAACCATTGAAAATAGTGTCAAAGAAGACACCATCACATATTATTATTCTTAGACAAGATTGTTATAAGTACTTATTACATTTGATCTCCTTTCATATTTAATATCTACAAAGTACCTTAAATCTTTGAAACCTTAAAAAATGAACATCGGGAAACTTCATGCTTTCCAGGTAACAAAGGCAAGAACTTGCCCCGGAACCATATAAAAGAGCACCTTTGACACAGTTCTATCTTCAGATAAGTAATCTACTTATCATAGCCATAATGTCCAGATGATATGCGACAGGAAGCAAAGCTAAAATCGTCAAAGCGAAAATAAAACGAAATACACCAGCTCAATACTATGGTATTAAAATGCTATCAATAATTTTATATACAATGATAAATTTCCTGCCGGAGAAGTTCTGAAATTTGATTATTATGATGTATCACCGTAAAGTGAACTTTGGTCTCCAGAGGCGAAAACTTTACTTAGTAAGTATAGGCTTTTTAACTTTACGGAAACCTTTATAAATCTATATATTATGTATATGTATTGTCTATAATCACGTTATATTTTTGGTAGACTGTTCTTCTTTTACCTAATTATCGATACAGAAAGTGCGGACTGAATGCATCCTGCATTCGGTCTCTTTATGCTTGACATTTCTGGTTCACTTGTATGCTGAACCCGTATGTGACTTTTAATAAAGTTTCTGTTCTCATGTTATAATACCATGGTATAATTTAAGATTGACAATTTCTAATTTGAAAAATTTACTTTATAATTACGTGGAACGCAATAATTTTATTCTTTGATATATTTATTTCCTGCAATTTTCGGTTACATTTATTAAATCTAATAGACTGTTTCATTTCTTTACGATTTAACCTTACGGTATTACGGAGTACATCTTCTTGTAAGAGCAATAATCTATTTCCAATAGGCCTTCATGATCCATAATACTTTAGTCAGGGGATTTCGTATAACATTACATAAAGGGTAGGATTAGCAGGTAAATCATTGACTAGAGTAAAAATTACCTAAGGAGTCAAAGCATAGTTTTGACGTTCTTTGATTTCATTTCTGCAATGGAGAGCCCGGGCTTGGTGTGGTAAATTTAGTATGCATTGCCATTTAGAACTAGATTTAAAGGGCTTAAATTTTTGAAGGATATAATCTGAATTGTACCTTTACTTTCCTTTACGTTCCGATACTCTAGTATTAAGGACTCTATGTACATTGACCATAGTGTTATCGTTACAATACTTGAATGAATTTGTAATCCATACTGCATTATTTAAAAGTCTTATGTAAAATAATGTTGACCTAAAGAAATACAAAACTTAAAAAAGCGTATTATGCAGTAAGATTTCAATATCATTAACGGGCAATTTTAGGTTTCTTATGACGTTCACATTTTTCACAGGAATCGTTAACTCATCGTTGCTAATAAATCATTGATCTTTCTTCATGATAATGTATTATGTACAAAAATATCACTTACTCTTATACATTTTGTTAATAATGTAAAAGCAATGGTTAAGTGAAAGATCAAAATACAAAAAAGATTATTGATTGTAGCTATGAGCAATATATGCAAATGAAGTTATTTGTTTTTATTGGATAATAAGCGAGCGCTTGAGTGTAACTATTGGCGTTTTCCCAAAAGAAGATATTCACAGAATTATGATTAAAAAGAGATGGTATAAATTATCTGCCGCCGTGTGGTATCCGGCTAAGTAGAGTAGAGCACCCTCATTTCTTGCCGAGATGTCGTAAAAGGCGACTAAGGGAGGACCACCCGCCGTGTGGTACCCGGCTGAGTAGAATAGACCACCCTCATTTCTTACCGAGGTGTGTCATAAAATACGACTAAGGTAAGTTGACGTCAGGCAGGCGGCCAGTCGTAAATTACGTAGCCAAGCATTTGTAACATGCTATGCTTGTACCCCACTTAGAGTGGGATAAGGGCAGGAGGATGATGATGGTAAAAATTATCTGTACAAGTACGGCTTAATAATGCGAAACTTAACGGCGAACTACCGTTGTCGAATTCAAAAATATCTGATGCATATATCTAAATACTCTTGTAAAATTCGCAACAAAGATTATATTTTATTTGAAGACAATCTTACCACTAAACAGTAGTGTAGATTTCAAAGCAAAGCAACTTAGGAACAATAGAGGCATGAATCGATTTTCATTATTTACTTTATTAGATCGATCACATATTGAAATTATCATCTATAAAATAAGTATGATTCAACCTGAATATTTTCTGATCTTTTTTATATAAGGAATTATAATTTGTTTAAATCAAATAACAATTTGGCCTTGTATTTGTATGAGTCTTATAGAAATTGAACGGTATGTTCAATATTACTTATTTAAAAAGAGTCCATTGAGTTGATTCTCTTTATTAAATGATTGCTTTATATTGTTCGGCTCTTATATTAAGGTAAATTAAATATTTCAATCAATTTTGGTGTAGTATATTGCGTTATCTTGATTAGTAAACAGAGAAGTTCTATGTAATAAAGCTTCTTGTAGATAATTTACAGAATAAGGCGCTACTTTGCGGAGATCTATAAAACAAAAGTAATAATAAAAATATTTTGCTATAATACAGTATACAGACGGGATACAGTAAATAAAAAAAAACATATTGCTAAAGGTATAGTGAACTATCCGTTTTTTCATACCCGATACATGCAGGATTCGTAAAAACACGTGCCTAAACCTCCACCACCGCCAGCACACTACACAAGCACTACACACGTTCACTATCACAAACTCAACAATCGCAAAGGGCTTTGCGATTTTGTCGTCGAGTCTATCTTCTGATGATGCTTCGGTTGCGGGGCGCAACGATTGTTGAGTTCGTGACAGTGTACGTGTGTAGTGCTTGTGTATTGTGGTAAAGGTGGTGGAGGTTTGTGCATGTGTATTTACGAATCCTGCATGTATCGGGAATGAAAAAACGGATAGTGCACTATACATTTAGCACTATGTATATTTTCTATTTACTGTATCGCGGATTATAGCAAAATAACTTTATTATTAAAGCTTCTTGTGTCGAAGAAATAAGTATTATTAATGAATAGGTACTATTATTACATGTAATGAATGTAAAGGAATATTTGAGTAGTTTATTATAATTGTTACTGACTTTAAGGAGGATGTTGAGCATAATAAAGGGCTAATAAAATCTTAAGTGACATAATACAAAGCCAGATTACCTTTTACACGACAATGGGTCGTGACGTAGTATGCCAGAGAATGATTTACAATGAAAATTTATTTAGACAGTGGAAATTACAATTATATTTTACTCATGGCTTTCACGCATGTACTCATGATCTTTTATACTCTTATTTACTAATAATTAATAAGAAATAATTTTAAAGTATTATTCAGAATGCACATTTTTATTTTCGCTTACGAATAGGTTCTAATTTTGTAAAAATCTTTTGCAATCTTTATTTAACACTGATATTTCTTTGTCTTTAACAGATGTTATTTGCGCTAATTCTGTTCGTTGCCATAACTTTTGAATGTCTTTGGAATTTGAATTTTGAATGTCTTTTGAATGGAATTCTGCTTTTTCATTTCAGTACTTAGTTAAATTTTGTAAAAAGCGGCTTTGGTCTCATTGTAGAGAAAAATTCTTGTCTTACAAAAAAAATAGATTAATAATTATCCTCGGAATAAAATTTCTTAACCATTGTATAAATAATACAAGATCTTAATATATATACAACATAAATAAAACAAATGGTCCTCAGATATTATTGCTTGCAATTAAGACTATATCAATAGAAAATATACAGTCAAACTACATCAAGGTGGCTGAGAGGTGCTGAGTACAGAGACCTACGGAAGTGATATAGTTTTTCTTAACATTTTCTATACTTTTCTATTGTATAGTGTATTCTGTCTTTTTTTTCATTATATTTGTTTTTCATTGTAGTATAAATTTTTAAATTGTTATTTGTTATTAAAGGTAGTGTAGTAAAATTTGATCTTTTTTGTGTATTTTTTGGCTACCTTAATAAAGTTTAACATTTAACGAACGAATATGTTTATAATATAATATATTTTTTTAATACAGTAGCTACTGGCAGTCCTTAAATAAATAAAATAAACTAAAAATAAAACAATGAAATATAAATCTTACATTTAGCTGTATCGGATACCCTCGCGATAAATTTCACGTATATTTAAGCAAACGAGTTTTATAATTTGCTGGCTGTGCTTGCAGCTTCGCGCACGTGAAAATTAGTGTATTTAATTTATATTTTGAGCATAAATGTAGTTATTCTGATTTTATTATAAGATATAGAGACATGCTGTTGCAAACTTTGTAGTATTTTTGTAGATCTACAGTTCTCCCGTACATTACTTCTTTGGCTTAACGGGCGCATGCACTAAAGCTCTCAGTAGGTGATTTCTTTTAAATTTGCGCGACTTCTTCAACACAATTTACATAAAACCGTAACGCACTATTGACCTAAACATTCCGGAAGAATTGCACTAACTTTAGCAAAAACCGTAGAAAAACTGGTTCAGTAGATGTTGAGGAAATCGATCAAATACAGACAGATAGCTTTTGGGGACCTCGATTTATAATAATTACTAACTGTGCCAACAACGGCTTCACCCGCGTGGCATTCAGTGATTTACGAAACTTTTTCCGAATTTTCAAAATTTTGAACATAAAAGTAGTTATTGTGAGTTAACCGCGACAAATAGAGACATGCTATCGCGGACTTTTCTGTAGTATTTTAATAGATCTACAATTCTCTACTACATTACTTTAGCGTCTCTCGGCTGGTTTACGCAGCGCACGCGACTAAAGCTCCCAACAAGCAAGTTTTTTTACAACTGCGCGATCACTTAAACACAATTTACCTAATAATACCGATACGTAATATTTATGTAAACCATCTGGAAGTATTGCATTATCTTTTGGTGAAAACCGTACAACAATCCGTTCAGTAAATTTTGAGAAAATCGATTACAGATTCCAGACAGCTTTTTGGACTTTGTTTTATAATAAGTATAGATAGATAGATTAGAAGTATTAAACAGAGTTTGTGATCCTCTTATATGTAAACAATTGCGCTAAAAGAATTAGCTCTTCTTTACTATTTAAATGTTATTAAAAATGTTTACACAACCAATAATAAAAAATTGAAAACAAACAAAATGAAAACATATAGATGTCTGAAAGTTAGTGTTTTTTGTATGAGTACATGTGAGAATCTAATATTTAATTAACTAAATTATAAGAATGTAATGTGCAAAGAACGTAATTAAATAAGTCAACTATCTTAAAAGGAATTTAAAAGGGGCGTGGAGTGTCTCAGATATAAAACATGGGCAATAATAAAACGTGGCAAGTTAAAAGGCCCGTAATAAAAGAAGGAATTGCGTCGCAGGCCTTCAGGGGACCCTAAATATCACTTGGCGCGAAGTGCGTGGCTCTCGGTTTCGGGTTTAATTACGCCATTAGAAAAACCCTTGGGACTTGTTTTTCACTTATCACGTTACCGTTTAAGATGGCTATAAAAACATTTTTCTTGAATTAATATTAAATATGATTTGTATTTATCCAAGGTAAAGTCAGCTGTTGAAGTTTAGGTGTAAAACACACGAAGATTTGTTATACTTTCAGTAGGAAAGTCATAGGTAGGCCTAAGTGGCAATTACATGATAAATAATAAGAAGGAAGATGAAACTCGTATACTTCATCTTTGTCTAATCACACATAAGAAAGAGAGACAGATAGATCACTCTCGTTTGCTTTTTGTTTATTTCCCTTTATTGTTATTTTGCACATTTTAGCCCGGCATCCCTACTCTAAGAATAATAACTCTATGGACTCACATTTATATGTATAATTAAGAATATACATTTTAAATACATTATACATTGACGATAGTCGTCAATCACAACAATAATCATCCACTGTCCTAATATTTACATCACTATTCAGAGTAAATAAATTAAAAACAATCAAGTAAAACAAAATTAACGTCTTAGTTTGATAAACCCAAAAAGTAGTACATATATTAATTATTGATTCCTAATAAGAAAGAAAAGTACGTTGAAAAACAAAAGAATGTAAGTTGAAATTAAATAAAACCTTTTTGTTGGCTCACAAACACGCCAGTTAGTTGCTAAAAGTAAAAAATTATATGTTCCTTTAAAATAGGAACTAGGAACGGTTTCATGTGTTATTTATGTGTTACGGTTTCATATTGCATTAAAATAAAACCTTACAGTACAGAAATATATAATTGTACTTTAATACATTGGCAGTAATAAATTTGCTTTACCACAGTGGCAATATGCACCTGTTACCGTACAAATGTACAAAATTATTTCTTTTTAGGTATTGAACCTTTTTTTTATTGAGCCTTTTATTGATTTTTTACTTAAATTTTCTCATATTAAAGTTTTATTGCCTTTAGTATGTAAACAGGAAAATTTGAATTTGTATACGACTTCTCCTTAGCGTCGAAGACCTTCCTAGACCTTCGAAGGTTTTCGAAGACTTGTTGGTAATTAGCCACGTTCTAACCCGATATGACAGTAGTTTATGAAATGTAAATTGCATCTCATATTCGCACCCGAACCCGTGACCTCGTCTAATAAAGCGACACAGTAAATTGCGTCACGGAATAAGTAAAAAAATAAAAGTACTTTTAATGGATTCTAAACTTCTATTACATAAGTTGACTAAATCCAATTTAACGTAATTTATAGTATTAGGCGTTACTTTGCGGAGATCCATAATACAAAAGTAATAGTAAAATTATTTTGCTATAATCCGCGATACATTATCGTTATTATTATTATTATTATTGTATCGCGGATTATAGCAAAATAATTTTACTATTACTTTTGTCCAATTTAATTTGTCCGTATTGAGCAATCAAAATATTTCTGAAGATTGGATGCCATTTTTCTTGAATGGTAAGTCTTATTTGATGTTTGTTTAAACATCAAATAAGACTTGAGTTGTTTAACTCAAATAAAAAATAAAAAAAAAGCTTATAAAAAATCTCGTTTGGAGCCAATCCTGGCAGCAGCGTCATGTCATGATTATCATAAACATGTATTGTCATCGGGACTATATCAGTATGTAAAATTTCAGCTCAGGACACCTGGAAGTGGGTCAAACTTAACTTGCAAGATTCCACATATATGTACAAACATACATATAAGTAAAGTTAAATTAAAAACTTTTAAAAAATAAAAGCCAGCTCTGACATCAGTTCAGAAATCAGATTATTGAGTTGCATAAATTATTTTATATTTTCAATAGCTCTTGATTGCAAGGGTCGCGAATTTAATCGACTGAATCGATAACTGGATGTAACGATTCATATTGTTTGATCCCCTCAAACAGGTGGGTCTATAAGTTGACACGATAGTGTGACAGTGATGGGGGTAATTGGTCTAAGGTATTACGACTTTTAGACACGCGTTGAGCGATTTTAACATCAGTGGTTGCCTCTATATATGTCAATTTACCAAAAGTAATAATAAAATTATTTTGCTATAATCCGCGATACAGTAAATAGAAAATATATATAGTGTTTAATGTATAGTGGACTATCGTCACAATGTTTGCGACAAAATCGCAAAGTTACTTTGCGATTTTGTCGTGGAGTCTATCACCTGATGATGCTTCGGTTGCGGGGCGAAACGATTGTTGAGTCTGTGATAGTGAACCTGTGTAGTGCTTGTGTATTGTGGTGGAAGTGGTGGAGGTTTGTGCATGTGTTTTTACGAATCCTGCACGTATCGGGTATGAAAATACTGATAGTCCACTATACATTAAACACTATATATATTTTCTATTTACTGTATCGCGGATTATAGCAAAATAATTTTATTATTACTTTTGTATTATGGATCTCCGCAAAGTAACGCCTAATTCTATAAGTCAATTTACCATTTTAGTGAATATTGTTGCCATCATATTTATCAGAGTGTGAACATTTTACACTTTACAGTTGCTCTAATCTGCTTGTTTATATAAGTAATGAGTCGTGAAGTTTTATTAGTCGCTTAGTAGTGGATTGGTAATGAACTACTATTTTAGAAAACTTCCGCATTAAAGGTCAAATTTAAACTTAATTGGTGTTACTTAAAACTAATTTAATTTTAAAGGACTTAGGGAAATATTTACAGAAGTTTGGTATTTTTACGAATCCTGCACGTATCGGGTATGAAAATACTGATAGTCCACTATTCATTAAACACTATATATATTTTCTATTTACTGTATCGCGGATTATAGCAAAATAATTTTTTAAATGATTTATAGAAGCAGGCGTTACTTTGCGGAATTCCATATTATAAGCAATATAACAGAATTAACTACTTTGTTATAATCCGCACGGGTTAGGTGAATGCATGCAAAGCCAATGTGTATGAAGCAGGCAAAATCTACGTACCTTATACATGCAGGACATGCCACCACATGCACCCCAAGGCGCAATTCACCAGCAACAACGCACACAAAAGCAGCACACACACCCACCACCACAATCTCAACGATCGTTTCGCCCCGAAACCGAAGCATCATCAGGAGGATAGGCTCCACGACAAAAATCGTACTGCGCCGCGCTACCCATACAAGCAGTCTTAAAGATTGTGGTGGTGGGTGTGTGTGCTGCTTTTGTGTGCGTTGTTGCTGGTGAATTGCGCCTTGGGGTGCATGTGGTGGCATGTCCTGCATGTATAAGGTACGTAGATTTTGCCTGCTTCATACACATTGGCTTTGCATGCATTCACCTAACCCGTGCGGATTATAGCAAAGTAGTTAATTCTGTTATATTGCTCAAAATAATTTTATTATTACTTTTGAATTGTAAATCATTTTTTAACGGACTTGTCGATTATTTATTTGAATGACATCAGTTAATTTGAAATTGGAAACAATATTTCTGTGACTGTCATTTGTGTTATTATTATGTTTTTATTAATTATAATAGTGTTTGTCCGTGTTACGGAGCATCAATGCCACGGGGGGCTAGCAAATATTGCTAATTTTAAAATTATTTTTGTAAATAATTTTTTAAAACTTTTAATAAGTTCAAAATTGTTAAAAAAATGTTTATAGGAAGTTAAAAAAAAATTGTTATTTTGATAAGTTAAAAAATTGCTAATATTAAAAATTAATTTGATAAAAGATCATTTGCTGATAGACTGATTTCTCGACAAGCTCTGTTTAGAATTAAAGCCAAATACTCATTACTAGCAGTATACCAGCTGTTCCATATGTCAACGCTGAATTTGATTGAGAATTTATCGTCGTATACGTTGATCGAGTAATATATTAACAGCAGTCAAATAACGAATAGGTTCACATTTTCATTGAAGGTTACCCATTCGTTCAGCATTTCCCATTTAGAAAAAGCTTTCTTGACCTACTTCATAAACCCTCCGAGTAACTTACGGATAAAATCGGTAGCTTTATATATTATTCTTTATTAATTGTAATTTTCTTAGGTTATATAAGTTTATTGTAAATTATTTTAATAAATCTGAGTCACTTTATTTAATTTATTGTGACTTTTTATTATATTGTTTACGTAATTGAATTGTATTCAATATATGATATATAAATAAGTAAAATTTTTTATATACAATTTACTAAACTGACTAAACTATTTTTCCTTAAACAAGAATTTATTGAAAGTAATGAAAAATAATAATTTAGATAAGTTAATGAATGAAGGGTTGAAATTTATTTTGGGGACAGCAAGAAACACAGACAAAAGTTAAAGTAAAACCTGTGTGTATAATTTGATACACTAATTTTAGGTTCATACGGATTGACTCCGTGGATTTCCCATTAAATATAAAACGTCTGGTACCTATTAACATATACTATATTTATAATTATGTAGTTAAAAAGTTAATTTTAATTCCTCTTTTTAAAAGTTATTATAAACAAAATTGTTTTTGTTAAGTCGTAGAATAGTTTACAATTTATTTGTAGAAAACGAGGAACATAATGTCTATCAAAAGTTGTAGCTAAAAGCCCGTGCGAATGATTTGATACGCTAACTTTAGCTTCGTGCTGAATGATTCCTAGCATTACCCATTAATTCTAAATCTACCATCTATCATCATTTACTGAATCAATAATCGAAATTTTTAGTTTATTTTGATGTTATTAATAATAATAAATAATAGTAATTGGTGAAGTCAATTACAAGTAATAAATTTAGTTTATTGCTATCGCTTTTTCATTATTATTATTATTATTAATTATCGATATATATTATTATTAATTATCGATCAATATCATATAAAAACAAAAACCATCGTTGTTGTTAGGTATGTTATGTTTGTAGTTTTGCTACAAAAATAACCATATGTACTTTGAAAGAAAGAAAGAATTAGATAATTTTAATTTGACCAAAATTAAAAAAGAAATTTTAAAGAAAAAAATAAGACAAAATGATGGTGAAAAATAGGTCCGCTCTCAGCACAAAGTATGCAACAAAGCTGCAAGGCTTGTTTTCATGATAACCTGCTTTCGTTTATATAACTTTATATAACTTAAAACAATATGTGAATTAGAAGAATAAGGCCAAACGCAGGTAAGAATCGCACTTCTGATGTTAGCTACGGCCGGGATTCGACTCATAATTCTAACGTTCTCTCATAGAAAATGTTACCAAATAATACGTCACCAACAGATAACCGTACAACTATAACATATTGGACACGCTAAACTAGTATTGACAGGTTAATTTAATAATAATTTGGAATCATTAAGCCAGGTCGATTCTACCACAAGTTCGGAACGCTGTCCTCCACTGAGAAGAACTAGCAAGAAACTCAATGGTTGCTCTTATCGCGAATATTTGACGTTAGATTCTAACAACACGTAATACTCAATATCGGTAACCAAATCAACACACAACGTCACAGCACTTTAAAACGTATGGACACCTTGAGAAGTGGTATTGGACTGACTAAACTGTTGAATGTCGCTCGCGAACAAGACTCGGGTCACAATATTTTACCCTCATTCATTCGGTTTTATCCCTCTACCCACCAAATGACAGATAACATGATATTGTAGACAAAATACTTCCTCATTATTATTCTATGCATATTAATGTATTTATTTATAATATATATGACTGGCCCGTTGGCGCTGTGGGTAGTGACCCTGCCTTCAGCTCCGCGGGTCGTGGGTTCGATTCCCGCCGAGGGCCAACATTTTCTATAAACAAATTGTTGGTTCTTCGAGCCTGGGTGTGTATTTGTATTTAAGTATGTATTTAAACTTATATATGTAGTATATCTACCAGTTGTCCGTCACCCATAACACAAGTATTAAGTTACTTACTTTGGGGACTGACGACCATGTGTGTAAATGTCCCATATATTTATTATTTATTTATATAATTTATATCTGATTATTATAATTATGTCTAACAATTATACACGTTAAACCGAGTCACCATATGATATCTGACGATATATAACAACACTTTGCCAAGCAATGCTCTGCAAAGAGATACAGACAAAATAAACACGATAATAATATGTTCGCATTCGAAGTAGACGAAAATGCAATTTCTACTGATGAGGTGTGGCATTTAGATAGTGGTGCGTCTGCGCACATGACTTATCGAAAAGATTTTTCCCTGCAATTAGAACTGTTTAGCGACAGAAGGAAAAGACTAGTACAATTAAGAAATCGACAAAATTTGAAAGTCTGTGGCGTAGGGTCGGTCCTGATTAAGAAATGCATAGATGGACAGTGGGAGCAAAATATGATAACAGAAGTCCTTTATGTGCCTGAACTGCAAAGTAATTTGTTTTCGGAAGGAGCAATTATGCGCTTGGGCTATGTGATAATAAAAAGAAATATTTCAGCTTTTATTTACAATGAGAATAAGATAGTGTTAAGTGCATCACAACAGAAAAACAACTTATATGAAATGAATTTTAGGACGGTAATAAACGTAAGTTGTAATAAGGCAGAATTAAACCAAAATAGTCTTAAGGTTTGGCATGAAAGACTTGGACATCTTAATGTTAGAGAAGTAAAGAATATGATTAAAAAAGGACTGATATTATGTAAAGACATTAATGATGAAAACTTTGTGTGTGAAGAATGCTTGTACGGAAAACAAATTGGTTTTCCATTTTATACTTCATGTGGGAGCCAGCTTAATCCTGGAGATCTGGTTTATAGTGAGGTATGCTGCCCAATGAGCGTGCCCTCTATTGAAGGTATGAAGTATTTTGTTCTATTTAAAGATGCGGCTACCAGTTTTTTGCATGTGTCTTTTATGAGACACAAGGGAGACGTAGTTGAAAATTTTAAAATGTTTAACGCCTTCGTACAAAATAATTTTTATCACAATGTACGAATTTTACATACTGATAATGGCCAAGAATATGTGAACGTTGTATTCAAAGATTTCTTAAATAAATATGGGATAAAACACGAATGTACGGAACCTTAAACCTTCCAACGAAATGGGCGTGCTGAAAAAGAATCACACACTATCATGGAAAGTGCACGGGCCATGATTTACAATCGGGATCTCCCATTCAAACTATGGAAAGAAGCTATTGCGTGTGCAGTGTATATACTTAATAGAATAATCTCTAGTCAAAGTTCTGAGAAGACACCGTATGAATTGTGGTCGGGAGAGATACCAAATCTGCAACATCTTAAAATATTTGGTTCTTATGGTTATGTTCATATCCCTACTTGAAGAACAAAACTTGAGCAAAGTGACAAAATGATTTTGGTGGGATATGAAAATTAAAATTATAGAATGTTTGATTCTAAAACAAATAGAATAGAAGTAACGCGCGATGTAGTTTTTGATGAGATTATCAATACTGACGCAAAAACTACAACTGCAGTGACAATGAAAGAGACCTGTGTAGAACAGTCCATGGAAGAAACATCAACTTGTATAAAAACAGAAGAAACAGTAAGTGATGATAGTTTGAGAAGTTTTATTGACGATAGTGATATAACTAACGAGTCTTCATTAGAAATTAATGATTTAACAGATCATTTAAATATGAATTCAAAATCTAGAATTTATGCAGTAAACGATATTAACCTAACAGAGTATTATGTATCAACTACTTATGAAAAAGATATCTCAAGTTCATCTAGTAAAAGGTTAATCGCAATAGCAAAAGAATTGAATGCACACAAGAGAATATTAAAATGATCCACAAAACAGCTGCAAATGGATGTTTAGGAAAAATAAAATCAAAACACAGTGTATACAAGGATTTAAAAATAGACTTTGTCCTTTAACTTTGGATTTTTAATCAAATAAAAGAAGAGATGAAGTTATATAAGAGTAAATACCCAATAAGTGGCAATAAAGTATTTTCTTCAGAAAATTAAGTAACTTGTTAAAACTGTTTTGTGTTTTAAAGTTATAGTAAAATTAGTGGGAGTATTGGAGAATTAATTTTACCATAATAAGATATATGACCTGTTTAGTTTAAAAAAAAGTTGCTGTTTTCTAATGTCACAGAATTATTTTATATTTTAGTTTATTCGAATTACCGATTACGTTTAATAAAAAGCTTATAGAATTTCTTGCAATTTTATCTTTACATATTCATATATTTTATCAACTCTAACAGTAATTACAAACTATACAACTTTTCTAAATTAGAATAAAAATTAGTATTTATAGTTTTTTTATCCAGCATTTTTTCTATTCAATATTATAAATGAGTCAATCGTCATAAAAATGAAACGCATTTGGATGTGAACGTGAGTTTGTAAGAATACTTCTAGGTTTATGGGCCTTTGACCTACGAAGTTAATATTCTAACTTATATAGGGCGTACGAACAATTTCCACATGAAATAACTGCCATGAACGTTCGTGAGCCCTAAGAATTAAATCTTAATATGGGTCAAGACGTTAGTGATGACAATCGCGGTTGAGAGTCTTCACCCAGGTACGAGGAAAAACTAAATCATCAAATGACGATGAAATAGAATGTCTGAATAACAAACTCACGTCTAGTTATGAGCTTGATCCATTGTTCAAGATAAATCATCATCGTCGAATCGAACTCATCAGTCACCTGTTACACGATGTCCCAAATAGGCTTTATTTTTATCTAAATTTAAAAGTAGTTGCTAAGATTTGGGATACAATATGAAAAAAAAACGCAAAAAAATATTTTTCTTCTATAATGTATCATAGTATGCTATTCCACTACTAAACAAACAACATACATATCTCTCTTGGGAGAGAAAGATTTGCCCTATGATTCTTGCCTTTGTGAAGTTTCCTTTCAGAATTGTTTAGAGATATGTAGATTTCATCAATATTATCATTATTATCTAAACAAACTTACTGTTTTTATTTATTAATTAAATGTGTCGACGGTATTCGTTATACTTTTACTTTATTCGTTATATACACTTCTAATCTAATTTGCTCAGTTAATCGTTATCTATTTAAAATACATATATACATAATACATTTATAATAATAACGAGAGAAATATAAAATATAAGTAAGCTAAAAATGAAAATAAAAAATATTACAAAACAACATAGAAAATTTTTACCTAAACGTGCTTTGAATAAAACAATAAAAAATTTAATTCATGAATACCAGGAAATGAAGCCAGTATTGGGAGAATAACAGATATAACCGAGTTTTATATTAAGTTAAGGCATAATTGATATTTAAAATTATTTTAAATTAAAGGTTTAAATTATACATGTAGTTAGCCCTGGACCCACTTGGATCGTGTTAGTCGAATCTTATCTAACATTCGCAACTTTCCGTTCCATAGGATCCTCTTGCCATAAAATTTTTATTTTTTTAACCGTTTTTGTTAAGTTAATCGAAACATTAATCTGCCCAAAAGGAAAAACAGACAGAAAAGGAAATTTTATTAAACAAGTTTATTGTTCGTCGTTACTGCGTGGATTTAGGTTTATTGCCATACAATTGGGGGCATTACCTTTTTCTATATAAATAATATTAACTCTTTTAATGAGAAAACCACATATGCAAAATGAATATAATTGAATAATGGTAACCGTACCAAAGAAACATCATTACTTAATACAAAATACATAACAAAAAATACAGCAACAAAATTTTACGGGTTCTTTCAATTGAGTAAGTAATGTAGCTTAAATTTTTGCCAATAACAGGACAACTATAAACACTTTAACGAAATTAAACTTTATATAACTTGCCCTTTAACTGATAAATAAAAAAAAAATATGATTATGTATTGAAATTGCGACCACAATCACTATAACTCAGTTGTGGTGATCTCGTCCATTAATAGGACATGCTGCAACAACGGATCGAAGTGTATTGATGAATACTTGAGACTATGTGGCGTAAAAATCCTTTATAATAATCTTATGAACAAAAGTAGCCGTTCATTAGTTAAAATTTACGAAAAGCATAAACTCATTAGATTTTTTTTTCACCGTTGACCAATTACGAAATAAAAATAAAATGTATTTATTTATGGATTTTTATTTATGTACACTTAAAAACGTTAGAAAAACATTGTAAATAAAAAACAGTTACAAAGGTCAATTTATCTCTGTATGTAATTTACTTTAGTTATATAGCAGTAACAGGAAATTATTGATGTCTCATCTAGTTGCCAATATTAATGCTTAACCAAAGCGATCATTTGATTATAGTTTGTTGCAATGACGTCCAGAAGCTCATTTGGTAAAAAATTAAGCAGTTATTAACTATCTCAACTTTATGGAATTATTAATATGTGTTATACTTCGTCAGTAACCAATAAGGAAATATTTTATGCTTGTTTAGTAACAAAAACGTTTTATACAAAGACTTTGATATCTTTTTAATAGATTGTAAAAGTAGCAGCTATTTAAAATTTCAAAGGTTTTTTTTAGGACAAGATTAATTAATCAGCTTAAATAATTTCAATGATTTTGTACTAAACAAGAGAAGAATTCTGTAAATGGTTGGTTATTCGATCATTAATTCCGGAATCAAAGCTGATTGTTTGATCGAGCGGATTGAAAAAGCTCCGCGGCCGAAAGGTGCTGACGGAATTTCAAAGAGGAACTTCTAATAAATAATGCAAAAGTCATAAAGTTTCTCTTAGAACTTTTATCTTTATTGTAAGTTTGGTCAACATTATCGTTTTAAACTTTTATATTTTTTCATAAATCGAATGAAACAGGTGTTTCTTCGCCTACTTTCGGGAGTCATTTTTATGTTCAAATTGTTTAAACATTTTCTATTTTCTCCATTATTAAGTTGAAACGTAAAAATAATCGGGAAAGTAAACTTTTGGATCCGACAAATTTTTGTATAAGTTATCAATATAAAAAAAAGATTCAATAATAAACTACGACATACACTGACGTTTGAGACAATCGTAGACTGAAAAGCACATGCAAACAACGAATAGGCCGTGAATAATAATTGCGCGTGTCCATTATGAAATATTCTGAGGACTCGTGCTTCGCGCAATTAGTATCCACTGGGGTTAGGGGTTGGGGGGTAGGTGGGTGGTGGTGGGTGGGGTAGGGTTACGTGCGTATAAGCGTGGCGCGTACCGACGGGTGCGTGGTGTGAGTGCGCCGCGCGGCGTGCTCTCTAAACGGCGGTCGGCGATCCACTGCGCGGGATCGCAGCCTCAACCCGAACTGCCGCCCGCCCAGTCCCGCCCTTCATACTTTACACGACTACAGCCCTAGTACAAGGTAACCAAAGTTACATTTCCACTGGGTGCATGCTTAATAGTGTCACATTTCGAACGCGCAGTCCACGGCCGATAGACTTGTAATCATTTTAATATAATAATAATAATAATACTCTTTATTGCACATCAAATACATAGGAAATAGAAGAAAAAAAAAAAAAAGAAATACACAACAGGAAAACGTACAGAAGTGCAAAGGCGGTCTTATCACTAAGAGTGATCTCTTACAGACAACCTCTACAGTAAGAAAGGTTAAGAACGATGCACAAGACGGATACTACATAATATAATCAATAAACGTACTTTCTAATATTTACATTCTACGTTACATAATAACATGAAATAAAATATTTTGATAATGCATATATATATGTGTATATATTTGTATATTATACATATCTCTATAGATATATATACTTAAATATTACATAAATAAATATTAACTACATTCATAACATTATATATATATAGATATCATTTTACTGAACCTTTTCAATATTATATTGCTGCTAGTGAATTTTTAATTTTCCGATACTTTTTTGCATATTGAATCAGTTATACGAAGGATCATAATTTGTATGACTTTGTTATTGTTGTCAAAGGAAGAAAATCAATGAAAGTAACTTGAACTATAATAAAATAAAATATGATCGTATATATTCGTATAATCGTATTCAAAGATATAAATAAAAGTGTAAAGCTCTAATTTTAAATTTATATCTACACTTACTTTATATCATAATTGTTTTCTAAACAACTCGAAATAGAGATATATTGAGCTCACTTCGACTATGAATGGAAAGTAGTTTCTATTATAGTATAAGTATGTATAGTTTTATTAAGTTTAACTGTAATATAAGATCCACGCATTCAATAACATTGGTAAGTTACGACTTAAAAATACTATCTAATTTTTTAAGAAAAATAGTTTGTTTCCTTGTGTGACATGTTCATATTCTTTTACTTAAAATATATTTAGAAATGAATTCTATATTGAGATATAGTCCCATCCGTAGAATAAAATTACATGTTATATACTCGTACATAGGAAACTTTATTCTTCGGATGGGGCGATATAACGTATAGAATTAGGCGTTACTTTGCGGAGATCCATAATACAAAAGTAATAATAAAATTATTTTGCTATAATCCGCGATACATAGTAGTATCGCGATACTACACGCTCGCTATAATCCGCGATAGTACCGCGGATTATAGCAAAATAATTTATTATTACTTTTGCGATATAACGTATTACAAGCCCTGTTAATTCTAATTTTATTCGCGATTTATTACTATTTCTTATATAGAGCTAAAATTGTAAACTTACGAAATGTGTATTTGTCCTTAACAAAAAATAAAGACGGAAAAATCTTTGATACTAATGAACCCATAAAGACGCTCGTAGTTGAAAACATTTGTACAAGACTATTTTCCATGTATGGCCACCATAGAAAAGTTCATATAATTAAATGAAATAAAAACTTTATAGAATATAAAACGTTCCGAACTTTTTTATTATTACAATTGTAAGCTCTATTATACGCTTTATATTAGTTTCACCTGTATGTATGACGAGTATGTATGTGCGTATGTAACCGACTCCTTTGAACTCAATTTTCGTACGTATTTTTTTACGTATATCAAGAACCGGTCGCAATACATTAGTTCTTGATAAATAAATAATATCAAAAATTTAAAAGATTTTTTTAACTATTAATCTCATTAAAGACTAAAGAAATTTAATAGAGCTTAAAAAGACAAAACACACATACGAACTAAAAAGTGAAAAAATATTAGTATTGTTGTAAAAAAGGCGTGAGGTGCCAGCTTTGTCGTACAGACGAGTATATCGAGCATTCCAACCTTATTCACAAAAAAGTTAAATAATTTAATCTTTAAATAATTCATAGAATTAGGAGTTACTTTGCGGAGATCCATAAAAGTAATGATAAAATTATTTTCTCATGCGATTTTCTGATTTTGCCGCGGAGTCTATCTCCTGATGATGCTTCGGTTGCAAGGCGAAACGATTTTTGATTTTGTGATAGTGAATTTGTGAAGCGCTTTTGTATTGTGATGGCGGCGGTAAAGGTTTGGTCACATTTTTTAAAATTTAACATTATACGTATTTTCTATTTACTTGATCGCGGATATAATTTAATTATCACCGATTTTACTCTTCTCGTTACTTATTGCTCACCTTTTAGTTTGAAACTGCCTTTTTTACAGTAAGTATTGAGTTAAGTTTAAAGTGGATGCGGTCTTGAGCGCTAGATAGTACATGAATAAATTAGTTGCATCGTCGATAATAATCTTGGCGTCGCATCTGCCGCAGAGGCACTCCCGCAAAGTTGCAGACACTATTTCCGTTTGTATCTGTCTAATGGTGTTACAACGAGTGCATTATAATTATTGTTCTTTTAATAAATTATGTTTTCTGTATTTATATTAAAACTGGATCTACTTGAGCTCTGCAGATCGCACGTTCCCGCTGAAGGCCAACATATATTTATATTTAAAAATTAAATCGTAATTTAAAAATTCCCCACATCGTAGCTGTAAAACAAAAAAGTATTACAAATAGTTCATAGTTACGTAAAATCATAAAAACTAATAATATTATAAATAAGCCAATATAACACACAAAACCCCTTTGAATATATGTTTTTTTGTGTTTATGTTTTTGTGTTTTTTTGGGTGTATGTCACCCATAACACAAGTATTAATTTACTTACCTTGGGGACTTACGACCGTGTGGGTAAGTGTCCTGTATATGTATTATCCTTTTCGGAATCAATAAGTCAACTTGTAATTAGTTCCCCGTTTGTAAGCTCCAAAGCTTCTCCCCACGGCGAGGAGAGACTTAGGCGCACCGCTTTTTTAAGAGAACAATACAAGAAAAGATTCCTCTATGTCTATATATTAATTTTTTATTAAACTAAGTGTTACGTTTTTTGATTTCTATTTTTTTAATTAGTAAAATTCTATGATCATTACTTGTTTTATATTTTTAATAAATAGTTTTAAGCGTTTCGTTTTGATGTCAAATCTTAAAATTGAATTGAATGTTAAAATCATATATCATATCTAATTTTCTTAGTATGATATATTATCATACACATCATTTTTGTCTTAATGGTTCTACTGTACGTCTGTAATTATAGCATTGATTTGCTTGGCTTTGCATTGATTTAGTTTGACATGCTTCGCCGCGGTTAATTACTAAGGCAAAGCTGTATATTAAGCGGCTTAAGAGATGAACTATATAATATTTATAAGCCAATTAACGTAATGTATATATGCATCTATTCAAAGTGGAACGAAATCCTGTGTGAAATTCTATGAAACATCTTGTGATTTCACTTCTCGCCTTATAATATCTCTTATCGCCGTTTTCTGTACGCAGATGGCTTGATTGGGACATAGACCATAAAAATGAGAAGGAAAGTGAGTCATCATCATCCTCCTGCCCTTATCCCACTCTAAGCGGGATCGGCACAACATATTACAAACATGTTGTCAAATGATTTGGCTACGTATTTTACGACCGGCCGCCTGCCTGACGTCCACTTACCTTAGTCGCCTTTTACGACAACTCGGTAAGAAGGTGAGGGAGGTCTATTCTACTCATCCAGATACCACACGGCGGGAGAAGGGAAGTAAGTATCTATCTTATTTAATGAAACTTTGCCTAAAAAAGCTCCTCCCCACACAGTTCCAACGATATTACTTAGCCTTCAGTCACTAACGTTAATCTTCTGAGTTTCATTTCCGACGAATTGCGAAGCCCAGCCGACATTAGCTCTGTATAAATATTAGATACTGGAAGCGTCTCACACATGGACTAGAATAATAAACACATTATCTTATTCATCTATATGCAAGTGTCGCTTGCCTCTGAAGATATTTTCTTGAGCGAAGTTTTAATTAAAGAGGCGTTTGTTTCATTTATTCAAAAGTGTTTTAAATATATAAGTAAAAAAAATATTATTTTGCTATAATCCACTATAAAAGAATTAATAAAAGTAAAGTAAGTTTATTTACTTTACTTTTATTACTTCTTTTAATTGTAACCTGTTACAATTCCACTGCTGGGAATAGGCCTCCTCTCTCCGCTTCTGGAGAGAAGGGTTGGAGCTAAGACCTACCAAGCTGCTCCAATGCGGATTAGTAGGTTACACATATCTCCGGAATTCTCTAGAGATATGCAGGTTTCCTCACGATATTTTCCTTCACCAAAAAGCGTGTAATAAATTTCAATTATCAATTAGACACATGAGTTTTAATAGAAAAACTCATTGGTGCCTGCACGGGTTGGAACTCTTGTTCCCCTCGAAAGAGTCGTACGGTCTCACCTTGGGCTATCACAGCTCTTCATCACAAAGAAAATATATGTAATGCAAAATGTAGAATGTACTCTCTCATACTTCATACTTGCAGAATTCCTAAAAACTCATGCTCTACCCGCCACCAATAACACAACGATAAACAAGCACTGCCCATATTCATTACCACAAACTCAACAATCGCTTCGCCCGTAAATATGATTGAAATTTATAGTTATTTTCCATTAAGTGCGGTTTGATAAAATGGTATCCAATAAAAAACATTCCAAGTAGATCAATTAAAAAAAACCTATGTCTATTTATCTGTTCATCAGTTTCTAAAGTCCTTTATAACTATGAACAACTTCTTTGTTACTTGAGATAGCAAAGTTGCTTACGTCGCTTTAGTTCCACATACTATAGATTAAGTGAGATACTATCGTCAAACCGCTTTGTTGAACTTGGTATCAAACTTGGACGGTGTCATCAGAAATTGCTTTAGATGTTTTTGTAGAAGGTGATATGCCAGTATAACAGAAAAATATTCATCTTGTCCTATTTTGTAAGCCTTGTTATACTATTATTTGTTTACGGCAGACATTAAACTAAATGAGGCTCTACCTCGAACCACAAAGCCTTTGAGTATCTTGGATCAGTTCTCAGAAGTAACAGAAAGAACAAAGTCTAGATGAACTAAATGGCGTGTGTTAACAAGACTGCTATGTGGTACTAAAATTCCTATAAAAATCAAGGGCAAGGTGTCAAACACATCAGATAGATCAGCACTATTGTACGCTAGTGAAGCTTGGCAATAAAAAATACCCATGAACAGAAGCTACACACAATTAAAATGTGTATACCGAGGTGGGCAAGTGGAGTTACACTCTTTGGGTTTGGGTTGCGCCTATAACAGACAAAATATCGGAAACTATGCTCAGATGGTATGGACATGTTATGCGAGGGCCCAAAGTTTCTGTTGCTAGAAAGTGCATTTCCATAGCTAATAAAAAGAGAGGTATTGGAAGACCATATAATAGGATGGATGACGTCACTAGATGACAAATGTCCTAAAGGACATGAAGTCGCTCGGGCCCAACAAAGAGGATAGAAATGGCAAATGAAAGCTGATCAAGCGTAACGGAACAAGGCGAGGCCAAAGAAGAAGTAATACTCATCTCATGCTTTGATTGCACCATTTTCTTAATACAGGTATTTAGAGGTAACAGAATGGCAAAAAATTTACTCTCACAGCAATTTTCCCCTCTAAGCGTTATTAAAGAACAAACAACAAACACATTAAAACACGTCAAGCGCTCGTACTCGGTACTTGCAAATTGTTTTAAACGTTCTGGGTATCGTTTAAAAGTTTCTGCCACCTTTATAGGTGGAACTTTTAGGTATCATGTTTTTGTAAAATTTTCGTCAAAACTTTTCGAATATAAACTTTTCGCGACTTTCTATACGCTTGTTCAATTATTTGTGCAGTACTTTTTCCATAGAGTAAAGAAGCTAACCTAAAATGTGCCCTATTACAAAAAAAGAAAACAAATGAGATTGTATCTATCCCTCTCTCTTTTTTAGCGCGATTAGACAAAGATAAGTATACGAGTTCGCGCTTGCATCTAGCTCCTCTACTCTAATTCAATAACTCTATGACGTTTCTTGAGCCGCTATGGTCCAAAAGTGAGAACGCACCTTTAGTAAGTGTTTGTTTTGCACATACTTATAAGTAAAAAAACTTAAATATTTATTTGTTTATTCATATGGATAAATACAATTTATCATGCCCTTAACAATCAAGAAAAACATCGTAAGAAAACCTGCATAGCATGAGATATTTTCTTATTTAAAAAAAAATTACATACGGTCGTCCATCAACTAAGTAAGGAACAGAGGATATATGCACATGTATTTTTTAAATAAATACTTAAATACATATATATACCAAGATTCGAAGAATGAATTTTTTTTTAAGTTGACTCTTTCTGGGAATCAAACCCGCGACCCGCGGAGCTGAAGGTAGGGTCACCACCTGCGCCAAGAGGTCAGTTGACAGTGTGTCCCTTTCAGCCCGCATTAGAGCAGGGTAGTAAGTTTAAGCTGTAATCCTTTCTTCTAAGGAGAGCGGTGACCTTTGGTCAAAATAACTTAAGCTTAATGGGTCTCAATAAACGTGACATCCAAAATAAAATGAAGTATAAAATTATTATTTTTTAGAATTTTGATAACACCGTGAATAGAAATATAGGAAGATTTAGATAATTACTTCTTCAGTTTGTCATGTTTCTATAGCTACTTATTATAAAAGTCCCTCTCAGCTGTCTGTATTTGATCGATTTAATCAAAATCTACAGAACGGATTTTTGTGAAGTTTTTACTAAAAGATGTTGCAATTTTTTCTTGTAAAACATTCTTGTAAAAAAACTTGTAAAACATCTCGACTGCTGGTAGCTTTAGTCGTATGCGCCGCGTAAACCAGCAGAGATATACTAAAGTAATGTACTAGAGAATTGTAGATCTAGAAAAATACTACAAAAAATTGTGCAACAGCATTTCTCTATCTCTTACAGTTAACTCACAATAACTACTTTTATGTCCAAAATTGAAACTTTTCGACACACTGGTTTCCAGTAATAGATATAGTTAATATAATTACTAATTACAATACTACATCTAACTACCAAACAGAAGTTCAGATGTGTAATGTTATTTTTAAAAGATATAAGTAAACTTACACAAGGGGAAGACATTCAATTATCGAAAATATGGAAGTTCATATCGGATTTTAGGAAATTAAGTAGCAAAACCAACTCATGTGATCAAAGCGCTCCCATAAATTGATTGACCTTTTATGAAAACCTCTCAGCTGTTTCGTATTAACAAGATATGATGCTTATTTTAGACGTAAAAAATCATTAAAATATTTTAATTTTAGTAATAATAGATTCTGTTGAAAATGTGTTAATTAAAATCTTCAATCTAAACTACTAAAATAATTTTAATATTATATTAAGGATTTTAATGTAGTACGTGACTGTCAGGAAATTGGAGATCAAAACTTAGTAAATTGTCAAATTTATTTAAATGTTACAACTTGCGTAATATATTTAAGATCGCAACAAGAATGTCAGAGAATTCTACTCAATCCTTTCAGCTTCATACTATTACGGATTAATAATGCAAATACAAAATATTTAAAAGATTGACTTGATTGTTCTTCTTGGTAAGAGCAACGTTCCGAACTATTTGTAGCTTCATTAAATATAATTTATACTTGATTGATTTATAGAAGCAGGCATTACTTTGTGGAATTCTACAGAAGTTATTTTAGAATTATTTCGCTATAATCCTCGTATGTATATAAAATCTATGTAATGCTAAGTGTAGGAGGTAATAGATGCAGGACCACACAAAGCTGCCACCAAAAACATCACATAAGCACTACACACACTCACCACGACAATCTCTACGATCGTGACACACTGTAGCCGTAGCATCATCAGGAGGATAGGCTCCAAGATAAAATTTTGTCATTGAGCCTCTTAGCAAACGCGGATTATATCGAAATAATTTTATCATACCTTCTGATCTTAGATTCAAAAGAGTTTGCAAAAGCGTACTTGAATAAAGATTATTGTCATTTGATCAATACTCCATTTATAAACAAAACCAAGAGTTATACGTATAAAAAAGTTTATTTCAAAAATTTAACAATAAAAGAATTTGTAGTCTTTTTTATATTATATTGTATTTGATTGTTATATAAAATAAATACAATACGATTGACTGTATAATAGAAAGATATCGTAGGTGTCAGTGACAGATTGAAAACCCTCCATTATTTGTACAGTGAAAGCGGCCATTTGCTCACAATGGCGTTTTTTCAATATTGCTTTTTTGCAGAGAATTTTTTGTTCGATGAATATTTTAATTCGTGAGACTTTTTAAATTTAAAATAACAATTTACATGGTTATAATAAAAAAAATGTGGGACAATTACACACACAGTCGTCCGTCCCGAAAGTAAGTAACTTAATATTTAAATTATGGGTGACAAACAACAGGTGAAATATACACAAAAATACATGTATATACCCAGACTCGAAGAACCAATAGTTTTAGGTTTAGCTGAAGATGGTTTTACTACCACCTACGGAACACGGGCCAGTCTCCGTTTGTCAATTTCCGAATGCATGACATCAATGTTTAACAGAAAATTTTTGTTTTTATTATTTTTCTTACAAATTATTCTATAATACTAAGCCTTTCCTAAACTTTCTTTGGAATTCTACAAACATGCCGTGTGGTATCCGGCTGAGTAGAATAGACCACCCTCTTTCTTACCGAGGTGTCGTGAAAGGCGACTGAGGTAAGTTGATCCGCCTTTTGGTATCTGGCTGAGTAAAATCGACCACCGTCTTTCTTACCGAGGGGTCGTAAAATACGACTGAAGTAAGTTGACGTCAGGCAGGCGGCCGGTCGTAAAATAGGTAGCCAAATCATGTGACAATATGTTTGTAACTTGTTGTGCCGACCTCAGTAAAAGTGGGATAAGGGCGGGACGATGATGATGGACTTCATTTCATTTCAAATTTCAAACCCAAAATTAGCCATGGTTTAGCCGTTCTCGAGTTTTACCAAGAACGGTTAAATAACTTTGGCTAAAAAAAGTTTGTTCATTAAATATAATTAAAAATGTTTAATTATTGAATCAAATATTATCAATATATATTATGAGTTAAACCATCTTTTACAATAAAAATAATATATAGTTTTAACGGTAATCGAGTCTATTCAAATAAATAATATGATTTTCTCATCAGCAGTTCAATGAATTCATCAACTAGATGAATTTGTTTATTCCCAGGTGTGTGACATCAAATTATCGTAACTGTCAGTGACAGATTGAATAACGCCCATGATTGAATAACACATTTATTTGTACAACGAGGGCTTCCATCCGACCGCTATATATTTATTATATGTGCTTTAAAAATGTTATAAGGATGTTCTAGTGTTATGATGTATCCATTTTATAGTTTAAATCCAGGTAAGACCGTCTTACTTTATTACTTTTGTCGCAGGTTCAAACTCTGGTCAAATACCAATGAGTTTTAAAACTTATGTGCCTAAATAATTTATAGAATTAGGCGTTACTCTGCGAAGAACCATAATGCAAACTTATAAATGAAATTATATAATGTTAAATGTAGAGTGTACGTTTTCATACCTGATACATGCAGTATTCGTAAAAACACATGCACAAACCTCCACCATCGCCACCACTATACACAAGCACTACACACTATCACAAACTCAATACAACATAGACTCCACGACACACGCGACGACGCGATTTTCTCGTGGATATTTTTATTTTAAAACACGTTTTTTGGTAAAGGAAATCTTCTTAAATATACACACATTTCTATAGAGTAATTCCATGAAATGTGAAACTTACGCACCAACTTGTCTCCTCAAAGATGACAGAAGACAAAACTCTATGAATAGCTTTTGCAACTTAATAACTAAGAAATTTGTTGTCATCTAAGGTATAAAGCCATAATAACAGGTACACTTTTTATTCGCGCATAAATCTATGGTCCCAGAGAAAACAGAAATTTTTTTTTCGTCTATATACGATATAGAAGATATAGTATAAGATACCTATAGGTATCTTAGTACTATGTCTAAGTACCTATAGGTATCTTTTGCCTATCTTTCTTACTTTACACAATCTTTGCACGCTTGGTGCCATTAGTAAATAATGAAAATCCGTGTTATTGATAAAACAAATGAATCCTACGCAGATTTCATTAATTGGGCCATAACTCAATCAAACATATGGGCTTAGTCACGGTTACGCGACATCAAATTATCAGTATTGTCACTGACAAATTGAATAGCCTTCCATTATTGGTATAGCAAGGGACGCCAGCTGTCCGGCGCGGATTTGTTCGCCCTCTTTTACAGGGAATGACTCGTCGCTTAGAAGCATTTATCCAAATAAATCTTTGAGGCTCAACGTATTATTCGTAAATAGATCTGGATAATAAGGATTTTGGATATTATTGTCTTTTATGTTTGTTGTAAATAGACGTCTTGGCTTTAAACATTTTACTATCTCCTTGCTGGGTTCTTTACGCTGTCCGATGGAAGTTTAATACAACAACACAACAACCTCTTTCAAAACAAATGTATTTTAAAACTTTTACTATGGTATAAAAATATGTACATTGGTATAAAAAAAAAATACATAAATATGTGTCAATAAACGCTAAAACCATTTTTTATAAAGCATACTACTAACTGCCAGTCAAAAATCATAATCTCACGTCTTTTTCGTGTTCTTTCTAATAAGCGTAACAATTGCGTAACATCGACTATTTACTAAAACGACGCAAGCCAAACTGATAAATTTAGCAAAGTCCCTTATGATGAGACCTGACGTTTCTTTAGGACTGGTGTTTTAACGTGATGGTGTTGACAAGCGCAGAGTCAACCTACTTAAATTACAATGTTTCGTTTTTTATTTTATTTACATCGAGCTTCTTTATAAATAAAAATATCAATGTAGGATATAATAGTAGAAGGATCGTAATTTAAACCCACTACGCTGCTACAATATGGATGGTATTTTACACATAGTCCAGGAACTATCCAGAGATATGTTTTCTTCAGGATGTTGGAATGCACCTAATAAATTTAATAATAATAATAATAATAATAATAATAATAATAATAATAATAATATATTTATTTGTATTAAATATATGTCAGTACAGTTATCAAAATTTGGTACATTTTACAACATATATTCAGCCATTTCTGGCATACAAATTCAGTCTTAATAATAAATTTATTTTATTTATAAATCAATTTAAATTTAATATATGATTTCTTAATGTATTATATTAATTAAACTAATGTCACAATATTTATTATTTCGTAGATTGGGATAATGTCACAATATAGCATCAATGTACTTTATAAATATTATCTGTCAAGAAATTCTTTAACAGAATAAAATGGGTTATTTGACAACCATTGTTTTAAGTCAATTTTAAATTTTTTCGTTGCCAAATTTATGAAAGTTTTAGGAAGGGCATTGAATATTTTTACACACATGGCTCCACAGTTTTTTAGATACAAAGATGTATTTGGCTTCTTTTGGTATACAAATAATTTTTTATGACTAGCACTTCGTGAAAATTGATAATTAGCTTTTTTGAAATAAAGGGGGTTTTGCCTGACAAATGTAGCTACTTCAAAAATGTACATGTTTGGAAGTGTTAGAATTCCTAGTTTTTTAAAAAGAGGCCGACATGAGTCATAGGGAGCTTTACCGCATATTGCACGTATACATTTTTTTTGGGCAATAAAAGCTCTTTCGACCTCGACTGAATTACCCCATATTAACAATCCATAACTCAAAGAAGAATAAACAAAACCATAATATGCGGTGAGAACTGTTTTTTCTGACGCTGTCTTCCGTAATTTATTTAATAAATATGTGAATTGATTTATTCTGTTACATACTTTTTCAACCTGCCCCTTCCAGTTACAGTACTTATCTATAACTATACCTAAAAAAGTAGCTTCATTAGTTTCTTTAATTTGATGGCCTCCATAGTTCAGGTTCACTTTTGCAATATGATGATTGTTATAATTACGAAAATGTATAAAATTTGTTTTAGATAAATTAATATGTAAATTATTGTCCGATAACCATTGTATAATTAAATGTATCTTTTTATTTATTTCAATTTCTATATTAGTTTTATTTGGGTATGTCAATATTAGTGAAATGTCATCCGCGTATAAAATACATTTGTCTGAAATTATATCAGGGAGGTCATTGATATATAACAAGAATAGTAGAGGACCAAGTAAGCTACCTTGTGGTACTCCGTATCGATTTACTTGTTTTGGCGATATATACTCAGTTATTTCTGAGTATTTATTAATGTTATTTATTACTACCGCTTGAGTTCTTTCTGTTAAATAATTTTTTATCCATTCATTTGGTAGACCTCTGATGCCCAAATTTTCTAATTTACGTAAGAGTAAGTCATGCGATACAAAATCAAATGCTTTTGTCATATCAAAAAATATTACAATCGGTTGTTTTGATGAGTCCAGGTGATTTATAATTATGTTTACAAGATCAAAACAGGCATGTGTGGTCGATTTATGTTTTTGGAAACCGTATTGTTCGTTTTTTATAATGTTATGTTTTTTTATAAAGCTTACTAATCTTTGATACATTGCTTTTTCAAAAATTTTAGAAAATATCGATATCAAAGTTATTGGTCTGTAATTTTGTGTAAGAGATTTGTCACCTGTCTTATATATTGGTTTTACAACTGAAAATTTCAGAGCAGAGGGAAAAATTCCATTTTCAAAAGAACTATTTATTAAGTGTGTTAGGATAGGTGCTATTTCATTTACTACAGCTTTAATTATTTTTGTTGTTATTTTGTCGAATCCTACGGAATTTGTATTGTTTAAAGATTTGATTATAGTTATAACTTCATTAACACTATATGGTATTAAAAAGAAACTGTCATTTATGATCACATTATTGGTATTTTTTATTTGTCTTTGTTCAGTATTGGTAGTTGTAATTAGGTGATTATTGAATGCGTCTGCGATTTGTTGTGGGTCCGTTATTATTTTATCGTTAACTTTTATTTTATTTATAAAATTATTTGTTAGGTTCTCACTAGTGCGCCCTTTTATAATATTCCAACTCGTTTTACATTTATTTTTTGACTTTTTCATGACCTGATCGTTACAGTTCCTTTGTGCTATATTAAAGCAACGTCTCAAAAGTTTCGCATACCTTACATACGTAATTTTGTTGACATTTGTCTTATCTCTATAATATTTATACTGAAGTTTTCTTTTTATTTTACAACTTTTTCTTAGACCTTTAGTAATCCATTTTAATTTTGAACTTTTATTATTTATTCTAATTCTATTCATTGGGAAACATAATTTATAAAACATACAGAATAAGTCATGAAATATTTTAAACGCTGTGTTCACATTCAATTCTTTATATACTTCTTCGAATAGCAAACTTTGGAGACATTCTTGAAATTTTATAATATTTGGTAGATTGTAGTCTCTATTTTTTATATAAAGTGTATTAATCATCGGAAATTTTACCTTCAAAAGTATACGAATACCTTGCGCTGTATTGTGATCTGAAAGACCTAGGTCGTATATTTCACCAATGGCATTGTGATAACTACTTAAAATATTATCAATACATGAATTGTGCCTCGTAGGTTTCGTTATATGTATTGTTAAGTTATAATTTTTTACTGTATCGTTAAATGTTTTTGTTATATTATTAACTTTTAATAGATTTATATTAAAGTCACCTGCAATGACAATATTTTTATTACGTTTATAAGCTAATTTGTGTAGAAGCATTTCTAATTTTTGAAAAAATATTCCGATTTCTCCATTAGGTACCCTATATAAACAAATAATAATTATATTGTATTGTATTAAGTCTATCCCACAGCATTCAAAATCGCTATCAACGCAAAGATCTTTAATAAAATCGATTGTTTTATATGATATTCCCTTTTTTACAAAAATAGAAACTCCACCCCTTTTTTGTTTATTTTTTCTACAGTACATTGATGCAAGACTGTAATCATTAAGACTCGCACTTGCCACGTTGGAATTATGTAGGAAAGTTTCCGAGAGACAAATAATGTCTGGGTGTTTATCATTATCCCTTAGGTCTAATAAAGCAATTTCTAAATTATCCTTTTTCTTTAAAAAACTCGCTATGTTTTGATGAAATATATTTAAATAATTTTCATAGTTATTACGGAAAAAACTTCTTATTTACGGCTAAATCATCCACTTCACCTTTACCACGTTTGATGTAGGGGAAATAGTATGGTATTGTATTTTTATTCTGATTCTTTGCCTCTGGCTTAATGTTATGTTCCAAAATTTGGTTTTCTTTATCTGATTGGAAATAATACGGAATCGTCCCTTTTTTTACGGAGGTGCTTTTCACACATATCATTTTTTTATTAGGAATATTGTTTTCTCTATATATTTGAGCCGGTCTATGTAAATTGAATTTTAAATATTTTTCATCATAATACATTTGATCAATAATATTGTTAATTTTGTGACATATTTCAAATTGGTTAGTATTTTGAGATATATTATTATCGTATAAATAATTGATAAATTTACAATTGTTAAAATTTTTGGTCACAGTTTGCAATAAGTCATTTAGTCTATGTATATTTAAAAATGAGTTATTAAATATTTTTAACACTATAATAGGGCATATGTTACTTAGAGACTTCATAGCAGCAGAAAAATCTATTAGAAGCTTCGTTGGATTTTTGTCATGTTCTCCTACACAAAGTATTACTCGGTCGTCACTGGTAATATTAAAGAGTTTCCAGGTGTTTATTATTTCTTCACACGAGGCATATGGTTTAATAAAAGACGTTATTTCAAATGTTTCATATGGTGTATGAAGTCTCGATTTTATCAGTTTTTCAGCAATTCCAGTACATTGTAACCCGCCAAGGATAATAATTTTTTTATTTTTATATGATGACTTTTCATATGTATTCTCAGATATGTCAGTTTTTTGCTTTCTCTGTGCGGTGTTATTTTGTAATTCCGAAATTTTGATTTTTTTGGGAGCAATAGAAGTATTCAAAGTATTTTCTAAGTTTGATTTGGATTGTTCGTTGGCTTCGGTACCAATAAAACTATCATCGTTAGGTGGTATGTTCGATGACATTCTTCTATAATTTTCCGATAACTTCAGTCGACGTATTTTTCTTTTTTGAGTAGTGGTTGTCTTGACAGAAGATAATGGAGTAGAATTCAGAAGGTTTTTTAATGCCGACAATTGTTGTGTCAAATTGTGTATTTCGTTTTTAAGTTCCCTATTTTCCAGTATAACGTTTTCCAATTCATTTTGAGTACTCTCCAGTGTTAACTTCAGTTGTGATATTTCTGATTTGAGATTTGTTATTACATGTGAGCCAATGTTTGTGGATAAATCCAGGCTTTTCGATGAATATTCGGAATCGTCACTAATCGAGGGTGACAATTTATCGAGATTTAAGTTTTCATGAGATTTCGATTGAAAATGGCGTTTTCTAAAAGTTATATTTTCTTCGTTCTCCATAGTGTATCGTGCAAATTTAAATTGAATTTATATGAAAATATGCAAAATTCAATTATAGAAACAAAAAATTATTACCAAAATTAAAAATAAGAAATAAAAAATAAAAAGAGAAAAGAATATCTATACAAGTATCAAGATTCGAACAGTCACTCGTACAAATTACATATCTCCTTTTACTGTAAAGGCTATCGTAACTCTTGTTGGCGTAACAAATTTATCTAATGTATTAAAGTTTTAGAAGTTCGTTTTAATCAAGCGGGTAAGTATTTTAATTCTCTGTCTAAAATTATTATTTCACTAGACACTTAATTCATAGTACTTTTAGTTTAACACTTAGTTCATAGTTCTTCTTTTATACACTGAATAGCACAAGGAGATCGTAAATAAATATCACTAAATTAATAGATCGTTCGTTTTATTTTGAATACACCTCAGCCGCACATAATTTAACCGTCCGATTTTTAAGAGTTTTACTGAATTTTGCGTAAAGATAACATTTTCACTGTTAATTGGTAATGAGATCAACGTTTTCAAAATACAATAAGGTACATAATTTTTACAAAAAGTCATTGTTGACCCCCTGGTGATAGCTACGCAGGTTATCTGATAGGCTTGACTAAGCAGTAAAGAGCTGTAATTAATTTCTGGATCGAATTGTTAAAACCAATCAATCGGTACGCTATAATCCAGTCTGAATCTGAGAAGGATGCAAGATTACTTTACGATTGCTCATACGATTGTAGCATTGTGTCTAATCAAGATTTACATAAACGCCATCCATGGCTTCAATCACAACTTAGACAAATGAGAACTAGATTGATTTCCATACGGAACTTATTTTTCAAACAAATATTATACTCAAATATAAACCTAACGTGATGTTACAGCAAAATATTCACGATAGTCTTGACTTGCCCGGTTTCGACATACTAATTTATATAATAGTTATATTTTATATAGTGTTTGTGTGTAATGGGTTCCTATGCTTCAAAGATGAAATCTTTTGTCAACATTTACCCGCTACTCTACTGACAGCGTTTCCGCCTAGACTGAGTCTTTGTGCGGAAACGAGTTCGCCTTGCTACCTTGAGTAGCAGTTAGAATAGTATAATGTAACAAGTAGTATATATACTCGAAGGTTAATAAGCTGAATTTAGCTCGTATTCAAAACTCAAAAAAATTGTATTCAAAAGTCAATGCTTTTAATGAAATTGCTTTTCTACTGTTGCATACCTCTTATTTAATTTACAAAATAACCATAACAGATAGTGTTTTATTTTATATAGTATCCAAAATCATTGATATTTAAGTACACCCTAATCACAAGATTACGGGCCATTCTCTCTATTTGTGTTATTTACCGCAGATTTTATTTCAAGAGCTAACTAGTCCTTAGTAGCTTTTATCGGTTTGTTGAACAATTCCAGACTGGACTTTTTCCGGATTAAAGTCTTAACTTCGTCATACTCACGTGATGTTAAAAGTATTAAGGATATATCATTCATTACAATCGTTATGAGATAAAACCATCAGATATTATTAGGATTATCATATTTGAAAACTGTCTTTGATTTTTAGGTTGATGGCCTACATACTAAATTTAGATTGCGCATTATCTAATCGGATCACTAAGCAAATTAATTTTTCTATTACCCTGATTATAAACAGATAGAAATAGGGTTTAAATAAAGAAAAATAAATTTACTTACAAAAGTTCTTTGTCCAAATATAAAGGAAACAATAAAAACATACCTATATTTATTTTGAACAGAGACAGCCCTCATTCAGAATAGGGGATTTGATATCTGAGAGATGTCTGAGTGAAGGTTTTTATATTTGTAGAGAGCGAGGTTAGTTTTCATTATCGAACGCTAAAAACGTCGTCAGACTTCTCTAATAGATGCTTTGTCCTGCAAGAAAAAAATTGCTCAAACAAAAACAAATAAAATATAGACTATAGACTAGTGAAAAAATCTAAAGATGCGAAGAAGGAACAACAAAAGGAAGGAAATTATGTAGGCACGAACCTACCAAACAAACATATTATAATAATTTAACAATTAGGTGTTTCGCGGCAAACTTGAAATGCTTTATTAAATTAGGACCTATTGCTTTCTCAACGTTATATTCTTTAAGGTAGATTCTCTAGGGTTCGCCTTCTACATTACTTCATTAAAATTCTCTGAAACAGATTTTATACTTTGCTTCTCTAAATTCTAATATAGAAACTGTAACAAAGGCATTTTTTAATTAACGAGAGGAAAACGCTTTTGCAGTTTCACCGAGATTTAGTTGAAGTAGCTTACTTATTCATACCGGTTATTATGCAGTAAAACTAAGATGCATGATAATAAATCCTCAAATATACCTTAGATATACCTTCTTGCCATTAGAGAACATCGTAACAAGCCACGCCGAGCCACGGAGTTTTTTTATGGTGTCTAGTCTACGAAAGTCTTGTTGCAATAAACGTCTGAAGCTTGTCTGAACGTTGGTGGCTGGTGGTTTCTCCCTAGGGATGACAAGCAGACGTATCGAAATTATGCCCGGCCCTATGTTTCCGTCTCTCGGGGGGAAAGGGACAGACACATTGAACTGGCCGTGGCCTAGATTAGAATGGGTTACTATATAATCTACTTCTACTATAGAATCTTATATATTCAGTATTATTTTATGTAATTATAACAGGTAAATATACCCAATATTTGGTTATTATGTCTAATTGTTTTAATTTCAGTCAATTTTCGCAATAGTACATTGAGCTTACTGTAACTAAGCTTTGAAACCTTTGAATTAACTATTTCATATAACAAATCTCACGAGACCGTCTGGATTGAAAGGAACCAGTCTAAGTATTTAGCAATTAGTTTTCATTAGCGTAACAAGTTTGTATAGCGTTGGTTTATTAATAATATGTGATATGTTATTAAAAATTACTGAAACACAATAAAAAAAAATCACAAATAAATAAGAACAGGGTGAAGTAAGACTTGTTGAGGGATTAATAAAAATGCTCTTCTCTTTAATCTGCCAGGCCGTCAAATTATATCAATACTCCGTCATTACCTTTTATTATACAGAACAAAAGACCTCTATTTATAGGCCTCTTATAGCAAGTGAACCGAGACTGTGGTTTATTGGCTTATACGACTAATATAAGCCATTACTCGCTTGAATAAGCCCTCTGAATGAGCGGCGCAGAAACTAATCGATTCCTACCTGGAGATGCGTATATTGTGTGTTAAAATCTTCCTTTAGAGAAGTTCAGGGTCGGTTTTTGTTTTATAGTTCAACCATAGGTTACACATTCGGCGGTTACTAAAAGTGTTATAATATGAGACATTATATTTTTATCATCATTCTCCTTCCTTTATCCCACTCCAAGTGGGGTCTGGACAACATGCTACAAACATGTTGTCATATGATTTGGCTACGTATTTTACGACCGGCCGCCTGCCTGACGTCAACTTCCCTTAGTCGCCTTTTACGACACCTCGGTAAGAAATGAGGGTGATCTATTCTATGCAGCCGGATACCACACGGCATTTACCTTAGTCGCCTCTTACGACACCTTGGTAAGAGAGCAGGGTGGTCTATTCTATTCTGCCGGATACCACACGGCTAGAGAAATTATATTTTTATGTCATTTGTAATTATAGTATATAGTATAGGTTGTTTCTAAAAGCTTTATATTACTGATCTTGTTTGTATGTGAAGGTGGAATCTTGCAAATTAAATTGACACACTTCCGGGTGTTTTATTGAACTAAAATTTTACATATTACTCCGGCCCAATGCATGTTTATGATAAGCATGGCCTGATGCTGCTGCCAGGCAAGATTTTTTGTCGGAAAACGACAGAAATGATTTTATTTATTCTAGAAACGTGTTGTTGTAGAGGATGTAGAGAGGAATTTTTTAAAATGAAGCCTGCGTATACTTATTTTCCACGGAAAAATTGTTCCCTTGAAAGCTGATTTCCAAAATAAATAACTGAATTTTAAAAATATTTCAAATAAATCCACACTCGAGAATAACTTTAATATATTACAACTATAAATCTGCTGGAAAGCATTGAAATTTCTCATGTCTCTTTAAAATACCGCTGCATTTATAGCTTTATAAATAACAATACAGTTTGTAGAATATAAATATATCTTAACCATATTTTATATTACAATATTGTGACGATATTTAAAAAATCATAAGAGACCGTTATAACTTTTTTTCTCAAATTTTTCCTTGAAGAAAGGAAGGTTTAGGTTAGATCAGTGACCACAGCTTATATTAAACAATTCAATTCTTTATTTCGATAATAGGTTAAATTAAAATTACAACTTATAATTTTTTACCGTAATTATTTCTGCTTTTTTTTGTCAGTATATTTGGCACCGATATCTAGCAATACATTTTAATGGTCTGAGTTTTTGGATTGTCCCCCTTAACAATCAAATTGCCATCCTGTAGGGCTGGCACCATAAAGACATATTAATCGTACATAAAAACCGTAACATTAATGTATTTAATTCCAAAATAAACTGCTTGCGTCGTGACGCTCTTGAGTTTTTACGTAAAGATTAAAAAAACAAATAATAAAAGTTGGTTATTACAGCTAATAGATGTATAGATTATTATTTACATAAACTATGTTTTCTTGTTCTGTTTTTCTTTATAAAACTTTAAACTTTGAATGTTGGTTTCTTTGAGTTTGGTATTAAACCCCGCATTATTTGTAATATTTGTTTGTAAATTAATTGTACACGCTTGGTATGTTTATCCTATGTGGCTTATTTTATGTGTTTCTTCTATTTGTGTTTTTCATTTATGCATAAATATTGTAGGCTTTCTAAATAAAATAAAAATCAAGTATTGTTTTCTATACACCATGCTGTTTCTTTGATTGATAGGTTACACGTATCCCAGGAGTTATTAAGCGATATCCAAGTTTGATCACGATATTTCCATCTTAAACCGCATATTGAAATAAAAAATACCCTTAGGGCAGTGCCCGAGGCGTAAACGGACATATGCTCTGATAAAATCTTAAAAAAGACATACTCGTATCAAGATATATTTTCAGGTTAAACTCCTATTGTTCACGCTTAAGCAATCCGAACTTACAGAATAATAAGCAGACTCTATTATATTATAAAGAGCGAAATAATGAGACTACGTAAAGTATATATAACAATGAATTCTCGAACAAGTTTCTATTTTGTTAGACGGGAAAAAGTAATAATATGAATTCGTATAAACGACATTGGCCCTTTTCTGTATATACTTAAGTTCACAAATGAGATGAGTTTCTTAACCATTTTTATTTCGTTATTTGTAGTAAAATTTTCATATTCTTTTATGGTATTGGATTTTATAAATATGAATAACTTAATACCAATGGATAATGATGTGAATGCGAAAGTCTGTCCGCCTGTCGGTCTGTTACGCTTTGTCGATTAATTCTCTTAACAAATATTTATGAAATTTGGTACAACTAAAGTATGACCACTCTATTGAAACAGCAAGACTAAACCAATGCTTATCTCTTCAGACAAAGCCCTCGTATAATTATGTTAGAACTTCACGTACCCGTAAGTTCGTTTATTAAATAAATGTAAAGGAAAAGACTCGAAAAATTCTTATTTCTTCGGGAACAAATTAAAAAATATATGTAATCATTGAGGATATTTTAACACTAAAATTGAAGCGAATAAAGTCGCGGGTACTAATATTTTAATAATTGGATCAACTACTATGTTGAGCTTGATATCCTATGGACATCCGTAGTTGATGTTTGACGTTTGGACACAGTGAAAGTTTAAATACATTAATGCATTCAAGGGCTTTCCATGACACACGATTTAGTACCGCTGAAATTTTCTGTTTTTGTGTCCATTTATAGTTGGGACCCCTGAACACAATTTGCAGTTAAGGTTCCGCTACTCTGGGATACAACTCGGAAAGAAACATTCAACAACTCTTTGAATTATAAACACAAATACCTCTAACGTTAGGTGCATAGTTAATAGTGTCTTATCGACATATAAAAGAGATGAGACGATTTGTGAGGGATTCATAGTACCCATTGTTCATCGTAGCAAGAAGCAGAAATGGCTTTGAGTTTCCAAGGTGTGGGAGTGTTCCGACCCGGTGGCGGCAAACGCAACTTAGGTGCAACACGTGGACAAACGACCACGTGAAAACACAAGCTAAAAAGAGATTTTTTTCTTTGGCCTAATCGGGAATCGAACATCTTTTCGTTTGTAATTGTATAATCGCAGCATTACTACTATTGACGTGTAAATGTAATGATATTTTTTTTACGTGAAAATATGTACATTTTCTATACATAGACTACTAGCTTTTATAAAAATATACCTAAATGTGTTTAGGTATAAGTTTTTCAATCAAAAAGTTTAAAGAACTAAGGTACGGCAATTTTCATTGAATTTTAATACGGGTTTGTTGTTAAGTCGACTTATTTATCAAAAGCTGATTAAGGAAAGAGCGAACATTTTAAAATTTGATTAAAGCTTTCGTTTCTTTGAAACTTGAGTGTAATTGTTTTCGCGTGTTAGGTATAATATTTCGTAAGTCTGCTGTTAGCGGATCGCGTATCAATCAGGACTGTTATTAAGGTATTTAGTATCGTAAACTAAACATAAGACGAATGTTGGTGAGTGTGCGTATGTGTGGGAGTGTGTGTATGTATATGCGTGAGTTTGTGTGTGTCTTTATTTATTGACTGCAATTACAAATTAGCCACGTTTTATTCCGGTTCAACAGATGGTATAAGTGAAATCCCAAAACAACTCCATATTTGTTTACAACTATATAGCGACAGATAGTTTTACTTTTTTCATTGCCTTTTAACTAAATAACTTTAAACTTAAAGTAAGCTAAAACTATACTCACCTACGTTAACGAGGCTGCCATACTAGCTTCATAACAATTTCTTATAAAGATTTTTAGTTTTGAAACTATATTAAAATATAATGCTTTAATTTTGTGGTGGAAAATTTTCATTGATTTAAGTTAGATGAAGTTCATGACGCAAAATTGGTTTATTCATAAACGACTTAACGATCAAATTGGGAGAGAATCTTAAAACTGATTAAATCCCTCGTTCAGTCGAATGTAATCTCGGTTTTCTGCGAAAGGTTTTATTATTTTCCAATTCAACTCATAAGAATTATTTAGCTGGGCATCTGAGTTCTTTAAAATGGAAGAATAAAATTGCGAAAAATAAGAATGAAATAGAATTTCATTTCTTGTTAAATTTATCGAATTTAACAATCGATTGCGTTGTTGCTGACTCGTGAGAAAGGATAAATCCATCTAAATCGCAACACAATTGCCATCGTTAGTGAATAGTCACGGGATACTGAATCACAAAATTTCAATGGCGCTTGAATGACCACGTAACTTATATATCTATATCCTCATATACTTATATTTACCATATATTATTTAAGTATATGGATTTATTAAATAATGTGTGGTAATTCGTAGATAGAGCGTAGAGATCATAGGCGCTTGGGTCTTAAGGTATTAAAATGTCGACTCCGCACCGGAAAACATAGCATTCGTGTTGGACTGATGACCTTAGAAGTCACGGGAGCTGCTGCATCCAAGTGGTACAAGATAGTGTGATGTGGAGATCCCGTGTAGAGACCTATGTCCAGCGATGGTTTCCTGCGAGGACGTAATCTCGCCGCGGCGGGACAGATTCGGCAAGTCGAGTCCTTGAATCCGATCCGCCGCATGCGAGTGGGGCGCATACGACTCGCCGAAGCTCGTCATACTCGTATACCGCCCTAAGCCCTCGTACGCAACGGGCGTAAAAAATACGTCGCGTTAAAATTCCGCAATAGGCGTTATAAGAAGTTCCGTATGGTATATTCGGCTTAACGCCGTACGCCCTAAAGCCTAGAATGGAATACTGCGCGATAAAAATACGTCGCGTTTTAAATGCGCTGTCGTGTGAACATATACCTGGATACTCATTTGTGTCATTTCGACGTATTTTTAACGTGGTTGCGTTAAAAATACGTCGAAATGAAGAGAGGTCGAGAGCTTTCTCGTGCAAGGGGTACCCCTCGAGGGGTAACGGAGTCATCTGGGAGTTTATCGGACGCCTATCTAAAAAGGTCCCCGAGGCGGTCGATGCATCTGGCAGTACCTTAAGAATTAAATAATAGTAAATAAGGTTGTAATTTTTTTATTAGTTTACAAGCTGTAGTTAATAAAATGCGAATGAATTCATGTTGTTTAAATTAGTAAAGATTTGAGAAAAATCTCATTAAGATATCGTCGATGTCCGCTTCGTGAAATGGTTTTTTCGTAAGGTATACCTTTTATATACCTCAGAATAATTCTCAATAATAAAAAGTAATCCAGCTGACATCGATTGAATCGGAAATAGATTGATTAAGCTCCTTCGTAGCCGCTCTTTTCATCAGAAACTCTTAGGTTATCATACTTTACTCTGCGGCCTTCGCGCGCGTTTATTAATTTCTCTTAATTTGAAAATTAGATGTACAAAAAAGCATATATAGCAAGTTAATAACATTAAACAATTTTATATAACTAAATGTTTGAAATACAAGCTGAAAACAAGCTCTCCGAAAAGTATAAAAAGTTTATGCCAGTTGAAAAAAAATCAAATCAAAATAATCTTCATTTAAATAAGCTCTTTTAAGCGCTTTTGAATCGTTAAGGATCAATATAAGCTGGTTTGGAATGTTACTCCTACTGAAAAGAACCAGCAAAAAAACCTGGCGGTCAATCTTTTCAAAATTTTAAAATCTATTTTAAATTTTTATTTAAGCTGAATTATTTCTATTCAAGGCGACTAAGGTAAGTTGACCCACCGTGTGATATCCGATTGAGTAGAACAGACCACCCTCTTTTTTACCGAGGGATCGTAAAATATGACTAAGGTAACTTGACGTCAGGCAGGCGGCCGGTCGTAAAATACGTAGTCAAATCATGTGACATCATGTTTGTAACATGTTGTGCCGACCCCACTTAGAGTGGGATAAGGGCAGGAGGATGAAAATGATTTAGCATTACATATATTTTGTTTTATTGCATTCACTCACTCATTATTTTGTATTTTGGAAGAAAGACCTAATTCTATAAATTACTCCCGAAAGAGATCGGGATTTACTTTTTATTTCAAGGATTTTTATATCACAAAGTTTTATTTATTCTAAGTTGTTCGAACATGGCATAATGAAGCCTATTCAGATGAACAATCAGTAGAAGCCTAGCTAGTGATTTCTCGTTGTAAGTAAAAAAGACTTTAAATTTTATACATGCACGCCTTATATACGCAGGACAAGTCACCACAATCAAAAATGTATCACAAAACTCAGCCACCAACGACACCCCATACACTCAAGCACTACAAAACTCACTACTACAATCGCTACGATCGTTTCGCCCCGAAACCGAAGCATCATCAGGAGAAGTACCGCGACAAAATCGTCAATACGATTTGGGCTTTTCAAAATTGTAAAAAGTATTACTATATAGGATTGGGAAACGGTCGAAACGAACGCAAATTTGCTTATCTGTTAAACCGTAATTTAATTAATATCCCGTTTATTGACAATCAGCCGTTTTCATCCTGATTTTGAAATTATTTTTATTTAAGTATTTATTTCTTTATCGTACATACATAATTTTAGAAAAGAGAAAGAAAAAAATAGCACATGTACAAAGGCGGAATTTTCCCTAAAAGGGATCCCTTCCAGACAACCTTTCAGTGACAGAAAGAAAAGGACAAGTGAAATATGGATAATGAAAATAGAAAGGAAGAAAAAGAATAATAACCAAACATTATATATTTTATTTTTATTTATTAGGATAACTAACAGGACTTACAATATAATACTATAAAATACTCTACAATCTACTTAAGTAAATGTTGTCTTTTTATATATAATTATAGGTTACCATGGCACGTATAAGAACGAAGTATATTATAAAATATATTTATTATTGTTATATACATAGATTAATATTTGCACATTACACATAGAGGATAAAAAAATGTTAATAACCAAGACGAATGTAAAAATTAAATTAATTGTATGTATAAGTATAAGTATAAGTATAAGTATAAGTATAAGTATAAGACCTATATACAATGTCTAAGTATATACTGTTTATACTTAGGTTATCAATCATTTCGTTTTCATTCATCTTCATCATCATTTTCCTGCCCTTATCCCATTGTAAGTGAGGTCGGCACAACATGTTACAAACATGTTATCATATGATTTGGCTACATATTTCACGAGCGGCCGCCTGCCTGACGTCAACTTACCTTAGTCGCCTTTTACGACACCTTGGTAAGAAATGAGGGTGGTCTATTCTATGCAGCCGGATACCACACGGCATTTACCTTAGTCGCCTCTTACAACACCTCGGTAAGAAATGAGGGTGGTCTATTCTATTCTACTGGATACCACACGGTTGTTTTCATTGATCTTCATTAATCATAAAATAACAAAATACTTCATAGGTCGTTTAAAGCCACTAATAAAGCCCCATAATATAACTACTCATCATTCTCCTCCCTTATCCCACTCTAAGTGGGGTCGGAACAACATGTTGTCGCATGATTTGGCTACGTATTTTACGACCGGCCGCCTGCCTGACATCATCTTACTTTAATCGCCTTTTACGACACCTCAGTAAGAAATGATGGTGGTCTATTCTATGCAGCCGGATACCACACGCCCCATAATATAACTATTATTGTGATATTTTCCAACCCTGTAATTATATTACAAGCTAACAAAGGTAATAAAAGAAATATTTTAAACCGCTTTAGTGCTGGGTAGCGTAGCGGTTTTTCTTTATTGTTTTCCTTCAAAGCAATTTAATTTAAGACTCAGAGATGCTTATTTGCGATTCCAATCATTGCCTATTTAATCAATAGAGTAGAATATTACTTGCCGCTTTTAAAATACAAACTAAGAGCTCAAAGCGTTAAAAAAATATAATATATTAGCATTATATATTATATTTTTTTTAGTTGCGATGGTAAATTTTTATTTATAATTAGGCGTTACTTTGCGGAGATCCATAATACAAAAGTAATAATAAAATTGCTATAATCCGCGATAAAGTAAATAGAAAATATATTATATAATGCTGAATGTATAGTGGACTATCCTTTTTTTCATACCCGATACATGCAGGATCCTTAAAAACACACGCACAAACCTACAACACCGCCACCACAATACAGAAGCACTCCACACGTTCACTATCACAAACTCAACAATCGTTTCGACCCGCCGAAGCATCATCAGGAGATACTCGTAGCCTCCACGACAAAATCGCAAAGCATTACATTTAGCATTATATATGTTTCTATTTACTTCGCGGATATCGCGGATTATAGCAAAATAATTTTATTATTACTTTTGTATGTTAAATTTTGTTGAACAATACGAATTATACTTTTAAAAATTTTCTTATCCGTTATATACGACGATTTAGAAAACTACGTAATATTTTCCAGTAAATTTTCCTGTTATTGTGATCAGGTGTTTCAAACAAATAATTAAGTTAAAGTACCCGTCCTGATCGAGAAGTGGATGTAATATCATAAACTATTTTTGCCATTGATTTACAAAGCACAAATAAAGAGATAGAGTGACGAAAAGTTTGTGCGTTTAATGATGATGATTAGAAATTATAAAAACATCTTGAAACGAAAACCAAATTGTACAGCGTGTAAATATAAAGAGTTTAACAGTAGATATTTGGATGTTAAGAATGTAGTTAATCAAGCATTTTAAAATTAATCTCTAAAACTGTTTTTACTGTTCAGTTATCATTTCATTGCAAAGAATCAAACAGCTTATAAAATTTAAAATTTTGTAATAAGTCTTCGAAACGAAATTCAAAGGCGAACTTGTAATTGGCGTAAGTACAAACGGGTCTGAAAGCTTTGAATATTTAATATCCATCAGTATTTTTCGATATCTTTTCCTTGTTTACAAATGGATTATTATATTAAATGACGGTGATGAATGAGGTATTTCTTTTTGTTATTCTGAAACGGACTAATGTGTGTTGGGTTTTTTTTACATACTACCTGACCTGGAAACTTTTTTCTACCATATGAATGATGTCTAGGGAATTTCTAGTGTATATTATGAAATTTTTGTTCAAAAATAACAAAAATGTTAGGGGTGGCCAATCCTTATCACTTAGGGGTATGAGAATTTGATAGAAGCCGATTCTCAGACCTATTGAATATGCATATAAAATTTCATAAAAATCGGTCAAGCCGTTTCGGAGGTGTGTGGTAAGTATTGTGTCACGGGGATTTTATATGTAATATTTCTTACAGCTTATGCAACTTTCTCACAATGGTATACAGATACATATATTGCTATGATTAAAAGATCATGTTTCTCTTTCTACAACATTTTCACTTATCATCCTCCTGCCCTTATTCCACTCTAAGTAAGGCCTTCACAACACGTTACAAAAATGTTGTCACAGGATTTGGCTACGTATTTTACTACCGACCGCCTGCCTGACGTCAACTTACCTTAGTCGTATTTTACGACTCCTCAGTAAGAAAGAGGGTGGTCTATTCTACTCAACCGGATACCACACGGAATTTTATATAATATTTTCACTATTAAGTTTTAATAATTGTAAAGGTCGTTTCTCATCGGCTGTGTATTTATTTAAATGTAATATCGAATCCTGAAGAAATAAGAGTTACTTGTTGATATATTTAAACGTTTAGTACCCACTGTTCAGTGAAATCTAGTACATGCTATCAGTAAAGATTATCTCATAAAATAAAAGTCCCCTGCACTGCATTAAGTATAAAATAATACTTTAATCCTAACCTATGAATATAATGCAGCTTTCATTTTATCTCCTCTAAATTCAACTTTCATAAAATTTTATAAAGAATATTTTTGTGGTCAGATTAAAATGAGTTTTATTCGTAGTCCCTTTTTATAATATCTATCTTTGTTTAGTTTTAGCAGTTATTAAATGTCTATATCATTGTAAAAAAAATTTTGAAATAAATTTGAATGTTAAATTAATAAATCTTGGCCATGCAGACTACGCAAATATTTATTCTGAACTTGAACGAAATTTGATTTTAAGCGATCGTTCTTGTTTTTTCTGAGCAAACAGTAATAAAGTCGACTTTAGAAATATATTGGATCGTTCACAATAACTTAGAAGTCATCAGAGTCACAGAGTTTAAAAAAATATACGTAAAATTTTTAACGTAGTAAATGTCTACATTGGATGATAGAATCTTATTTTTCTAGCTGAAAATTGCTTAATATAGGATTGTTGTAATGTTTTTTCATTGAATTTTGTCATCTATATAGGATTATGGTTATAAATCAAGTTAGAATTATTTAAATAGACTGTTATAAATTATGTTTCGCGCCAAAATCTTCACTTCAACACTGTAGTAAAATAATTTATAGACAAACGTTTTTTCCTGCATGGATTTCTTGAAACAAAACGTATCCTATGTTTTAATTTAGGTTATAAATTATCTTTGTATTACCTAGTGACATTGAATTAACTTCTGCAGTTATTGTATTATTTAGTTATAAGATCTTAGTATAGATATTAATAGGATAATGATGTCAAATAAGCTTTGTCCCATTAGGGAGTTCAACCAATCAGTATACGACTATCAAGAGGTCACTATTGTTAGAGGAGCTGCGTGGTGAACATTTATGATGTTTAATTAATAGAAAATTTATGTGAATTCAAAGAGCCAGAATATTTTTACGTCAGTGATTTGATGTCAATCACAAACAATGCCCGCTTTTATCATACCAAATTAAAACCACTTTTGTCTCAAATTCTTTAACAAAAATGTTTTGCCCAAAGCTGATTGTGCGAGATATTTCTTTAGTAACAGTATTAACTTCTAGTCTTACTTATAGTTTATAGTATATAGTATACAGTCTAAGGTATGATTTTAAACATCATACACAGTGTTTTCTCCAACGAAGACGAGTTCCTAGTTTTCGTCGATCAATCCGATTTTTTCGTTGAAGGAAAACATCGTGAGGAAACCTGCATATCTCTAGAGAATTTTGGAGATATGTGTAACCTACCAATCCGCATTGGCGCAGCGTGGTAGGTCTTAGCTCCAACCCTTCTCTCCAGAAACGGAGAGAGGAGGCCTATTCCCAGCAGTGGGATTGTAACAGGCCGCTACTTTACTTTACTAATCCGATTTTATACCCGATGTTGGGTATTTCGAAATAGCACGAGTATGTTATGGTTTGTACCCACACTACTATATCACAAAAGTAACGATTGAATTACTTACTTTACTATAATTGGCGTTTTTTTAAAATCTATTATCATCGTCCTCCTGCCTTTATCCCACTCTTAGTGGGGTCGGCATGAACATGTTACAAACATGTTGTTACATGATTTGGCTACGTATTTTACGACCGGCCGCCTCCCTGACGTCAAATTACCTAACTCGTATTTTCGACCCTCGGTAAGAAAGTGGCTGGTCTTTTCTACTCAACCGGATAGCACACGGTGGGTGGACTTACCTTAGTCGCCTTTTACGACACCTCGGTAAGAAATGAGGGTGGTCTATTGTACTTATCCAGATACCACACGGCATTAAGAAAATCTATGTAACGCTTAATGTAGGAAGTATGAGCCATTCTCATACCTTGTATATGTGGGTTGAATATTGGGTATATTTTATTTATTTCTATTTATTATTTTAGGTTTATCATTTATTTATTTTATCTTATAATATCAAGTTTCACTCTAAAAGTCTGAACACAAGTAATCATTTTAAATATCTGATGAAAGCAAACTGTTCAACTCAGTCTCACGGAACCCACGACACAGGTCTCCTAGTGTGGGATCTACTGTAATTCAAAATTGGGAAAATGCTTCACAAAAAATGTAACACTTTGAAAACTGGTAAATCTGTTCAGTAAATACTTTAGTTATAAGTTCATATATATGTTAATTAATTTTATTTTGTATGCATTTTTGTGTTAAATAAAGGTTATTATTATTATAACGCATACAACACCACCACCAACACACTATACAAGTATTATACATATTTACTAAGACAATGTCAACCGAAGGTAATTAACCGCAGCATTATCAGGAGCCAGGCTCTACGACAAAATCGCAAAGCAAACTAAACAGTTATTACATATGTAGAAATTGTAAAATCACCTAAAATATTTCCACTTGTCTGCAATGTCACGCACAAGGTTGGCTTACAAAGAGAATCTTTTTTTATAGCTCCGAATAAAGCCTTGGGTTATTGAATTCCGCTCATGTCCTATTCGGGCCGGTATTAATATTCAACGCAAGACGTATTTGCTTTGTAATAAATACTCTTTGAATATTTTCTATTTATTTTCAATATCTATCAAACGCTCTTAATTATACATGAAGTAAAAAAAAATTAAATAAAGAAAATAAGCTTGTTTTCTCCTACAAACTCAAATAAAAATAAAAATTAAAAATATTCTTTATTCAAGTAAACTTGTAAACAACAGTTTTTGACTCGTTAACTCTACTGCTGGTTCAGAAAGCTTTTCTTACCAAGAAGAGCCAGCAAGAAACTCGGTGGTTGCTCTTTTCAAATATAGTTCTTATAACTAGTTACATTTGCTCATTAGTATATTGTACAGGGTAGAGGAGTAGCTATATCCACGCATTTTTATCATCTATATAATCCTCAATAGTAGTAAGCTGTTTGTATCAGCCTCCCTTTAACAGTATTTTTAAACTGCTGTAGTATACTAAGTTAAATGTATCAAGTTGGTATTATGCGCCATACAACATCTATAAGGCTTTTACATTTTTGGTGTAAATAAAAAATAAAAAATAGATTTATAAAGTATATATTACAAGCACTATAACAGAACTATAACTACCTTGCTATAATCCGCACGGGTTAAGCGAATGCATGCAAAGCTAATGTGTATGAAGCAGGCAAAATTTACGCACCTTATACATGCAGGACAAGCCACCACGCACCCCAAGGCGCCTCCACCAGCAACAATGCACACAAGCAGCACACACAACCACCAATACAATCTCGACGATAGTTTTGCTCCGAAACCGAAGCATCATCAGGAGGATAGGCTCCACGACAAAAATCATAATGATATGATATATTAGTTTTATAAGGAGCTTCAATATATTAGTAGTTATTATTTATAACTACATACTTATTAATATACGTTTCGATTAACTCGAGTACCTTTTCGCAACAATTATTAAATCCTCGGTCCCCAGATCATGCTTATACGCTGTGGGGTTGTAAAATACGCCGCTCTTAAAAATAACTAGGTCATATCGATTAGTTTCAGCTCGGGTCGCTATTATTGAGGACTGGCTACCGTCTACTTGCGTCTCATGTTCATATAATACTTAGATTGTTTCACTCTAGACTTAATATTCCATACCCAAGTTTAGTATAAAAAGTTATAAGTAAGAGCAAGCCTTTGTTATATGTATTGGTCATTTCTCTTTATCTAAAATGTATGCTTCATTCTTTAAAATTAAATATTGTCAGCATTCTATTTTAGGCCCTATAGATTCACTATGTAAATTTTCTTATCGCTTTGAAAATCTTAAGTAGAGTGCCAGAAAAGCTTTTTTTTTTGGTACAGGAAAAACCCCTTATGGGTACCACTACCCGACGGGGACGGGCGGTGGTTATGACGGACTCGCACCGACTTAAACGACCTTTCCACCACGCTACTGATGGCAGGGGCAGAGTAACTTATTTGACCCCATCCCGACCAGCAGCAACTCTGATCCCAGAGACAGCAACTCTGATCCCAGAGACAGCAACTCTGATCCCAGAGACACCTCCTCTGGGTAGGGACTCCTCAAAAGAGAAGGCTAGGCATCCGATAAACCCCGTTCGAAGCGCCCGAAAGGTCCCCTGAAAAGCTGTGTTTATACATGGCGATCTTAGCCTGTATAAATCATGTTGTATAAATCGGTGTAAAACTCATTGTTGTTTGCACATTATAAGTCACCATAGCCTAAGGAGCTATAATGCAGCTATCAGTTAGCAGAATCTTCTGTAGTAAAACAAATGTCCATAAGAAAGGTTCCAGGGAGTCGTCTGTCGAAATAGAAAATTGTTCATTAAAGTCATCTGTATAATATTTATTTTAATTTTTCAAAGAATTTATCATAAACCCGCAAAGGATTCCTCCATAAAATATGTACATGAAAGTTTATTTTATATTTATAATTCACTGTGAATTTCTCAGACGTCTTAAGCAGATCTGTTGCGTATAAATTGAATAATGTACTAGTAACAGTCTTAATTTAATTTTATAAGAAAATATTGTTTAAAGTACTGTGTGTTTGCTAAATTCTATAATATAAGTGAAATTTGATTAAATAATGGAAACAAATAAGTTCTATACATACGTAAGCGAGAATATTTTTATTGCATATCAAAAATATAATTCCTAATTTTCAGTTTGCTTATTACAGTAATAAAAATTTAACATTTATAGCATTGACTGGCCCTTTGGGTCAGTGAGTAGTGACCCTGCCTTCAGCTCCGCGGGTCGGGGGTTTTTGGTTCTTCAAGTCTGGGTTTATATTTGTATTTGAGTATGTATTTAAAACTGTATATGTAGTATATTTACCAGTTGTCCGTCACTTATAACACAAGTATTAAGTTACTTTGGAGCGGGCCAACGGGATGTGTAAGTGTCCCATATATTTATTTATTTATTTATTTATTTATTTAATTATAGCAGTACTCACCATGGGACCGACTATAGAATTGAACCATTGGCAAGAGTACATACAGGCGATGTAGCGCTGGCCGTCACCCTAACTTCTAATAAGTTTGCCCATATTGTTATCAGTTGTTAGCAGTACTCGGAAAAAACAAATTACGAGTCGCTTAAAATAGGGGGGAAAAAACCGTGGAAAGAAAATTAAACGAATATCATCGAAACATATTCATCAGATCTCATAATATATGAAATAGAAAGAAGGCTTCATGTACTCTCTTAGGCATAGAATACGGCACTAAGGCCTAATACCAACCTGTGATGAACTACCTAGTGTACACCTAATATTAATTGATTTCAACAGCTCATCATACAATTTACAGTTCGATATATTTATTCACATTACTTTTTTCTTAGTATCCTTCTATATTAAAAGTATATATTGTTACGACAAAATTATATATGTATGCAACTATCGCACTAATGTTTTTTGGAATGAATATGTCTGTTTGTGTTCGAAAGGTTAACTTATATGTTAAAACTAGGTTTTGCCCACGGCTTCACTCGCGTGGAATTTGCTCTGCCATATTAAGTCTCGTGACAATCATTTAAGATTTAATATTTTGTCTTTTACTTAATATTAAAAATATATATTTATTGAGTTATCGTAAATCCTAAATTTTTGATGTCTAACTTCAAAACAAAAGGCTGTCATACAATCTTCGCGCGCCGCGCATATTAGGCACTCGATGGCGCTCCATTTAAGTAAATCATATCGTGATAACTTTTAAACTATTTGGCCAAATTACTTAGTGTAAAAGACAAAGTTTATGTACATGAAATACTGAAAGCGACAAATGTATTGATTTTTATAAGAGTTTGATAAATATACTAAAATATGCATTGTAAAAATAGTATCTAATTTAATTAACTTTATGATTCACAATTTTGGTCATAGTGGCTTCCACATAAAAGGTAGATATATGCTTTTACGGACTTTTATTTAGAACTAGTAAAGACAAACAATACTACGATACATCATCTTTGTGTAACTTCAATGGTTTAGGCAGCGTACACCAAGAGAGCTCTCGGAGGCCAGATTTTTTCCGACTTTATTGACATGTATCGTTCTATTATATAAAATCATTACAAATTGTAGCCTATGTGATTCCGATAACCTGTATAACTGCAAAGTTTCATTCAAATCCGTCGAATAGTTTTTTCGTAAAAGAGTAACAACATCCATCCATACTCACAAACTTTAGTATTTATAATATTAGTAGGATTTGAAACCGTAAGAATAGTCCTTTTTTCTTCCTTATATATTCTAAACCGAATACTGCGCAAATTTATGAAGTATAAATGTTTGCAGTGTCTCAACTAGAACGTTCTGTTCATATGCAAAGTCTGTTTGTACATTTTGAAAGCGTCAGAACCTTAAATCTACATAAATAAATTCCTCTCTGCTGTAGGAATCATGTTGGTATTTCAAACATACGTCTAAAAAGTGTCTAGTACATAATTTAAAAATCTTTGAATACCCTATCAATAAATTCATACATATGTGTTGCGGCTTAAGAAATCGCCTTTTAAAATTTTATAGCAATGACGCGGTTGTCGTTCTTATTATCATATATTTGATTTACTAATGACAGTTTGTCATTCTAATTGTCAACGAGTTAGCTACTTCACGCTGTTCGCACGCACGTTTTTGTTAAAACTAAACTACTAAAAGTTTTTGTTATAATACACCTTTTTTGGACACAAGAGGTTGTTGTGATTTTCCTCAACTTCCATACAAGCCATCCAAAGGCCTGAACATTGGCGACCGTGACAGGACTGTTCTGTAACCTATATTCATAGAACAGTCCGAAGACAAAAGATTTCGCCACGTTTTTGAGATGATCGAAGCTACAGTCTAGTCTTGATGCAAAAGAAGACACTGCAGTTATCATCTACAAGGCGAAGCTACAAAGAACCTGCAATATTGTTGGAGAACAGCAAAGCTAAACGTGAAGAAGTCTAGAGGTTATCCAGGTGTCAAGGCCAGCGAGGCATCTAAAGCATCGCACCGCACCACCGGAATCAAGGAATAGCAGATAAGTGCCCTGTTTATTTCCTTTTCTTTTCATAGCCTAGTTCCGATTCCTAACGTTTCCTATTGTTTCAACCATCCAAACTATTTTAGATAGTCTTGCTTTTGCGTATATGTAGTAAATAGATATACTTGTAACGTAATTTCTTTTCGTAATTATACGTAAACGAATAATATACTTTTTTTCCAAAAACTAATTATAATTGAACATTTTACGATACAAAAGATATTATCAAGGTTAATAATCTTACATAGTTAAAAAATATATGAATAATTTATTGTTTTTTACAGTTATATTGATAGTTTTGTTTCAATTTGATATATTCATAATAAAGTGTACTATTCTATCATAGGATTTTCAATTCACTTTGCATTTTGTAATGACATATGTTTCATTTCGTGTTTGCCGAACATTCCAGGCGCACGGCGCATTCGAGTGCTGCTGTTGCCGGCTTCCAGCCACGTTGCTGGGCTCGCGAGTGTTATCGGTCGGCGCGAAACCGGTTTCTCACTCGACGATTGAGGGGCGTAAGATTTTATTTCATTCATTTTGCAAGGTTATAATTAAGATTTGTTGACGTTTCTTCTTACTACGTAACTAAACATTGATTGTTGTACATTTTTATGGCATATTTTTGTATAAGAGGTTTTTACTTTTACAATAATTTATTTTTACGTTATTTCATAGCAATATAAATTTATAATGGCATTGAGTAGCAGTAAATCAGAGATTAATAAATCGTTGCAAGAACTGGTTATACGACGTAGTTCTATTAAAGGCCAAATAACCAAATTTAAAAATTATTTAGATAAAGTAAGCAAGTTACCGGAGTTATCTAATTTTGAAATAGCTGAATTAACTTTAAAATGTAGTAAATTTGAAGGATTGTCAACAAAATTCAATGATCTGCAGAATCAGATCGAGGTTCTAAATTCGGAGCATTTATCCTTTGAACTTGATGAGAGAGATAACATTGAGCAGGACATAATATTATCTATCGCTTCAGCTAAGACATTATTAAATAAATTTAGCGTTCAAGAAGATGTTAGGCGCGAGTCTTTATTTCATGAAACCCAATGTAATCTTGACCATCATCAGGATTTAAATGTGAAACTTCCTCAAATTCAAATTCCAAAATTCGACGGTTCTTTTTTTCATTGGTTGGAATTTCGTGATACTTTTTTGACGTTAATTCACAATAACGACCGCATCCCGTTGATAAATAAATTCCATTATTTAATTTCATATTTAGAAGGGGAAGCCGCGCGAATCATTTCAAATCTAGAAGTGTCAACAGTAAATTATCACAATGCTTGGAGCTTACTTTGTGATCGCTATGGTAACAAAAGATTACTTATCAATCATCATTTAAATTCTTTATTCAACATTCAATCTATAACGCGGGAATCTGAAAGGGCATTAAGATACTTGGTGGATCACGTCACTAAAAATATACGAGCTTTATCTACCCTGGGGTTGCCTACAGAGCATTGGGATGTGCTCATTATATTTATGTTGTCAGCTAAATTGGACAACAGCACCCTGCTAAAATGGGAGGAGCTTCGTAATACACTTGATGACGTACCAAGTTTAGATCAGTTTTATAAGTTTTTAACAAGTCGAGCTGACGTTCTCGAATCAATAAACAGAAACAAATTATGCAATCAAAATAAAAATATAAATAGTGTAAATACATCAACTGATAATAAATTTCTAAAATCATTCAATCAAAACAAAAAAATATTTACAAATCAAAATCAAATCAAACAAAATTCGTTTTTATGTATAATTTGTAATCAAAATCATAAGATTTATGACTGTAATATGTTTAAATCAAAAAATGAAGAAGAGAAATATGCTGATGTAACAAAATATAAACTTTGTGTAAACTGTCTGCGTCAAGGTCACCCTGTTGGTGAATGTCGCATGGGTCCCTGTCGTAAATGTAAGAAGAGGCACAATACGTTACTGCATAGGTTAACCTCCTCGTCTATAACACAGGAAATAAATCAGCCAAGCTCTTCTGTAAATTTTAGTGAACAGAGTAGTAATGTTCTTTTATCGACAGCTTTAATAGAAGTTAGCAGCCCTACTAATAATAATTCCGAACGAGTAAGGGCATTATTGGATTCAGGCAGTCAATCTTCTTTTATCAGTAAAAAATTGATGAAGAGATTGAAACTTATCTCTAATCCTATGGACATGAACATCGTAGGGCTTGGCAACAACACATCTAATAATGTAACGGAAAGTTGTACTGTAACTATTAGATCAACTAATACTTCTTTTGGCGTTACCTTTTCGTGTTTAGTGCTAGATGACTTGACAGGGGACCTACCTAAAATGCCTATAGATAAAAACATTTTAAATCTGCCTAATAAATTAAATTTAGCCGATCCGTCTTTTGATTTACCTGGGCCAATTGATTTTATACTTGGTGCTGATATATTTTGGCATCTTTTGAAATGTGGTCAAAGGTTTTTGGGTCCAAATAAACCCATATTAAGAAACTCACACCTAGGTTGGTTAATAGCGGGTCCTATCAATCTAAGTTTGCCTAATCATATTTATTGCAATCACACTATTGTTTCTAAAGATAAAAATGTCCATACAAACAATTTGATTACCGGGACCGACGAAAAAAGTCGTTATATAAAAAATTATGTAACGAAATCTTCCAATTCTTTGGCTTTTAAGTTACATAAATTTAAATCTAGATATATACATTTTAATAATATTAATAGGTGAATGAGTAAATTTAGTTTTTATTAATAATAGTTTTTTTTCATCGCATTCACTCGGGCTTGGTTAGAATATCTAATTCTAACAAGCTACATTACCCATAAAATGATTAAAATTTAAAATTATTAAAATAAACTTATTTGCGCAAACTAAAATAATTACAAATTAAATTTATCCAACTATATCTAAATATTGAATCTGTAGAATTTTGAATTTTGCACTTCTAACTAAAATATTATTATATTACAAATTGTTATGTGGGCCTTTATGACACTATGAGATTTGTTGTATAGACATATTTTTTGATAGCCGTAATTGTGAAGGAACAGCTAAAGAAACTAACATGTTTTTAGTTCAAAACTATAAACCTTTATCTGATTATGCAGCTCACAAAGGCATAAAGCTCTTTTTTGTCACCACTTACGCTCCTCATTCGCGGGATTTGAGAAGCTGGCTTCAAGTCGGCTAAATACAATATTGGCAATTTTCATTTAACTTTCGGAAATTTATCAAAATTGCGCAAAATTTAAACTATACTAAACAGTCATCCACTATATCCATTGTCTTCATCCCCTCATGACTTCCTTTCACTTTCCCCAGGGCATTTACTGATCGGAAGACCGTAGAGGTGCACTAAAAGTACCCAAACCAATCATGGAGTAGATGAAGTGGATTCGAATCAAATAGAACCGATATACTCGCCTTGCAATTAATTATTCAGAAGGATTTTGGTCAACGGTGGCAAAAGGAGTGCGTGACATGTATCAAGTAAAGTAGAAGAATAATATATCAAAAATGAAGATAAATGATCTGCTGTTATAACAAGAAGACCAAACTTCACCTCTATGTTAGCGATTAGAAAGAGCCCGTTTCCTGGTCATTGATGGCGTCTCTGGTCTAGTTGCTGCCTATTTCGACTGCTATAGAGTGCGTGAGGCATTCATTAATACGTCTCCTATCTTACCTACATTTACCTACAACCGATGAACTTCAAGCTTGAAAGACTTCATCCTTCAAGGGCGGGGAAGATGTTGCGGCTTAAGAAATCGCCTTTTAAAATTTTATAGCAATGACGCGGTTGTCGTTCTTATTATCATATATTTGATTTACTAATGACAGTTTGTCATTCTAATTGTCAACGAGTTAGCTACTTCACGCTGTTCGCACGCACGTTTTTGTTAAAACTAAACTACTAAAAGTTTTTGTTATAATACACCTTTTTTGGACACAAGAGGTTGTTGTGATTTTCCTCAACTTCCATACAAGCCATCCAAAGGCCTGAACAATATGTATAAATATATATTTATAAAAACATAAAGGTGGACAGACGACCTCAAAAAGGTCGCAGGGAGCCACTGGATCCAGGCGGCGCAAGATCGTGTGGTGTGGCGATCCCATGAAGAGGCCTATGTCCAGCAGTGGACGTCCATCGGCTGACGAAGAAGAAGAAGAAAAACATAAATATAAACGGTTTGGTTACAAAGACAGGTTACGTACCAAAGGCGACTAGAAAGGTTTTAATCAACATTGTGAATCGAATTGTTTAACGAATACATGAGTGATGAAAAGATAACAAATAAAAGTTGTTTAGTGTGAAACAGAAATGTAAATAGTTTATTTTTCTATCATTGCGTATTAAACAAGTCCAACTCAAAATCTGTTTATTAACCAAACATAATTTATTTTTGTAGCATATCCCAAGTGTGCTAGATGGAATTTGAGTAACGCAGACATGATCGATATACACAAAAATTACAATTGAATAAAAATCGTCAATGATTAATGTTTTTGTTTCATCGCTGTTCAGGAATTTTGTATATACTGTATTACTACGCCACCATCGGTAGAGTACACCCTACAAACCGCGCACTGCCAGGGGACGCAGCTATGCAGCGACGCTGCGTCCCGTATCAAGGGACGCGATCCGGGGTGATGAAAAATGTTACTAAAAATAATTAATATTGTAGCAATATAACAGAACTAACTACTTTGCTATAATCCGCTAAGCGAATGCATGCAAAGCTAATGTGTATGAAGCAGGCAACCCGTGCGGATTATAGCAAAGTAGTTAGTTCTGTTATATTGCTTGTAATATGGATTTCCGCAAAGTAACGCCTGCTTCTATAAATGATTTAATATTGAAGTCCGATTTCACCAATCTTTTATACGACGAATATTATTGTTTTCATTATAATTATCTGAAAAGCTATATATAGTAAAATACGAGTAGGTCGAAAGAGATTGAGCGATACTGGAGAGGAAAAGTGCATTTCTCTATGCTGCGTTCGAATTCGACTCTAGCCCCGTCACTGGCAAACACATAAATATAAATCACTTTGATGAGAATTACTTATCATAAAGTGAAATAAGAAGCATAATATAATAATGAAACAAATGTTGAGCTAACAAGATTCTAAAGCTTATGGGATCGGATTTGTATGACTTCTACACTATTGTGTCTCGACTTGCCCGCCCTCTGGAGACAGCCACATGTACAATTCGTAATTACGAGTGTGTCTAAGAACTGTCTTGGGCGGCGACATTAATTACAGACGGACTCAAATTAAACCAGTCCAACGTTCACAAATTACTTTAAATCCATTTTATTCTTCATTAGAACTCACGACTAGAATAATTTTGGGTGAAGCGAAGACTACCTTTCCCTTTTAATGATTGTGGAAAATTATAGGTCATTTCATTTTATCGCTTGTCGAACCAACCACGTTTTACAAAAGTAATGATAAAATTCTTTTGCTATTATTAGCGATAAAGTAAATAGGAAGTATATATAATGCATGGGTATGAAACGAATAGTCCGCTCTACATTAAGCATTACATATATTTACTTTATGGCGGATTATAATAAAAAAATATTACTTTTTTAGTATGGGTCTCCGCAAAGTAACGCCTTATTAGATTAAATTAATTGGTCAAATTAAATTTTGCGTATGTATGTTTTACTGTTCCGGAAGAGAAAAGCAACAGGTTATACCTTCTCTATGTTGCCCCGTATTATGCTTCATTCATATCAAATTTAAACAATATTACTCCAGCAGGTTCGAAATTTAAATATTCTTTATTCAAATAAACTTTTGAACAAGTTATTTTCAAACGTCAACTCTACTGCTGTGTCGTCTCCTACCGAGAACAGAGAAAAAAGTCGCTTTTGCGCTTTCGAAATAAATAATTCTCGTAACTAGTAACATTTCATCACTGCTATCTTGTACAAGATCGGAGAATACTTATAATCCACGTATTTTTATAACGCATACTAACCTCAATAGTATTTGCATTTGCAAGTTTTACGCGTATATATTATAAATTTTCCCTGTTTCAATGTCTCTAGTTCAAGCTTGTTGCACGTGTTCCGAGGTAAAATAAAGGGTGGGGATGAACCAAGTGCTATATAACAATGCTTGTTTGGATAACGCTTCGCTTTGCGATTTTTCGTGGAGTCTATCTCCTGATGATGCTTCGTTTGCGGGGCGAAACGATTGTTGAGTTTGTGATAGTGAACCTGTGAAGTGCTTGTGTATTGTGGTGGAAGTGGTGGAGGTTTGTGCATGTGTTTCTACGAATCCTGCACGTATCGGGTATGAAAATACTGATAGTCCACTATACATTAAACACTATATATATTTCCTATTTACTGTATCGTGGATTATAGCAAAATAATTTTATTATTACTTTTGTATTATGGATCTCCGCAAAGTAACGCCTAATTCTATAAATAATTTGAATTTTCCCTATGCATTATGTCATTTGCGGTATAGAAAAACATCGAGATTAAACATTCATATCGCTAGAGAATGCTCGATGGGAATCTACAATGCGACATGTTTAGACTGATAGACTTGAATGTTTTGAAGCTCCAGGATGTATTTTGCAGCAATTGAATAGTCACAGGATATTACTATACTTTACTTTTACTACATAATAATTAATAGTATACGATTATATAAGTTGTATGTTCATAAGAAAGTACACAAAGTCTCTCAAATGTTCTATTCAGAGACGGTTGTGAAGTGAATAACTCTAAAAGCGACTGTTAGTTGAGCGCGGGTAAACAAAAGCGGAATGATCGAATTTTATCAAAGCGGTTAGGTGATTTTACCCTCAGAGATTCGGTTGGGCGGTCAAAGTGATTCTAGAAAAGTTTATATCATCGTATTTGCTTTTAGATTTCCAAAGCAAAAATCAATTTACTTAGTTTTTATTGAGTCTAATATTATAAATACAAAAATATATATTTGTACTTTTTACTCAATAAACGTTAATAAAGTAAAAAAAGTAAATTAAATTAGTATGAAGAAAAATATTAAAGAAAAAATCCATCGACGCGTTATAATTTATTGCTCTGTGTATCAGTTTGATATTTAAAGCTTGTTTGTATCTGACATACTTCACGCTCCGATGGAGCAAAGATCGATACGATAATTTTAGGATACCAACTGAAGTCTACACATAGGAAGGATGGAAAGCTTAGTCAAACATCCATTTTAACGCAAAAGTCTGTCATTCTGTTATGCTTTGACGAATAATCCGCTGGCGAAATATTGATGCAATTTGGTACGATTCAAGCTTATATACCAGGTATATAGCGTATAAAAATTAAAACATTTATTCACGTTTTAACTTAATCACGTTTTTTAACATTATTTATTTAATACTTACGAGTATCATGACATATTAATTTCGAATAAATGCATTGTAGATAGCAGCTGACAATATTTTCCACACGCCTCCGAATGGTTTTTTATTCGTAACTCCTAAACATTATGACACTACGTATGTTCGCTGTTTAAATAATACGGTCTTATCGATTAACACTCTGGATTGACAGGTTATGCATATCCCGGAAATTCTTTGCTATATAGCTTCTATCGCGGTTTACCTTCCCCATACACTGAATATTGAAATGAAACTTTTGTAGCCTTGTAAGTAACCTTTTTTTATTTGTTAAGCTGTTAGCCTTAATGCCGTTGCGAAATATAGAGAGTAGAGCGTGGAAATTCCACTAGCGTCAGCGAAAGTAGTTTTATGGGTGACTCCTGTTATACCGGAGCTAAGCTTAGAGTGACGTACAGTGGAGGGCTGATCGTATGACTGTGATTAATTAACCGATCACGATTATAATTTTTGGGGCGATTACGACTGGGACCTTGATTTTCGCTGGCAAAAACGTTGTGTGCGTGTGCAATCACACGTTTTTGCCTATGGGTCTATGTTTGCGATTATTTGATCGTTAGAGTCATCCAAGATGTTTTGGATGCTTATAATTTTTGTGGGATGTAGGTAGAGCCGCTGTTATAAGTGGGTTCTGGTCAACATCAACTCTCTCGAAGTCACTTTTTCTGCATGAATTGGTCCTGTAGGTTTTGGAGCATGAGTAATCTTACTTTGAAACCTGCGTGAACGCGATGGTCGCATAGAACATTAGTTAATATTTTTGTAAAAAAACTCATGGGTTTGTCTGCTTAAAGGCGGAGAGGGTATATAGCATATCTTTGGTAGTATTGTCACGAGGCTTACCGTTCGCGTTAAGTCATCACGTCTTTCTATAATATGTTTCAGTTAAATTAATAAACATTTATAGGAATAGTACATTTATTTTATAAGATGAAGTGTGTACATACATTATGGCACTTCGTTACAATTAATGTAATTTATCTTAAATCTTAACATTACTTCCATAAATACCGATAAAAGAAACTTCAACGAAACACTCGATACAAAACACTTATCTATTAAAAATCACAACAAAAAAATTCTGCTATGAAAATAAGTCATTGGTTTTTCACCGTTTGTTCATGGTTGTCTGTTAAATATAAGTTGTTCTTCAAAAAGTTTATAACTCAATAATTTAATCAGCTGGCGCTGTAATCACGTATTGACCAGTAATTAATTTAAGAACGACCTTATAATAAATTTACAGTTATATATACCCAATTTACCGAATAAAGTAGTCCGATTTAACAAAATTGATGAAATTGTTTCTAAATAAATTTGATGTACGTTTTTTTTATATATTTTTTTTATAATTACTTGCATATCGAAGAAGTGCATCTATCGATTGGTATTAAATAACAGCGACATTTTTATAAAGAACACAATTAAACTTTTCTCAATTTAATAGACAGATTAATTATTTATAGGTTCCATTTTTTTTTATCAGTAGAGACGAGTCAATTGTCGCAAGTCATACGATTATAGCAGCCACGACACCAAACTGTTCCGGAAGAACGAAGTTTATTCGTTCGCTAAAAAATTAAAAATCCCACTCGTGGGCGTAAATAACTGATCCAGAAACATTTGGACCGAACAACGCTTAGGATACTCCATCTATTCGACCGGTGGATTTACAAGCGTTACAACAATATTTTCTGAATGATGGCACTGCGCAATTCCTTTCAAGTTGTTCTTTGGTAAACAGTTCACAATACTGTGTGGCATCGGTCGATGGACACACGGGTGGTGGTTTAGATGGACAACGGCGTATTCGACAACGCCGGCGCCTTTCGCGGGGCTTCGGACCGCAGAGAGCTTCTTCGGGAGACGGGCACACTAGTGGCCGGTGTGATACTCCGCGACCACAGCTTGCTGAACACTAGTAGAAAAAATATATGTTATATTGATAAAAGATCCGCCCGATGACCCTGTTAAAACCTTTGTGGCTAAATATAGTTCATTCGAAAAAAAGGGGGACTGATGTTCTGTAATCTTTATGTAAGACTAAAGACGGACTGTGATAGTCCAGCGGTGACATCGTGCGACACTACCGACGAGACCGCAGTTCAAATTCGGGCAGGCACCAATGAGGTTTTCTATTAAAACTTATGTGTCTAATTGATTAATGTAATTTAAGACACGCTTTTCGGTAAAGTAAAACATCGTTAGGAAATCTGCATATCTCTAGAGAATTCTAAGGATATGGTGTAATCTACCAATCCGCATTGGAGCAGCGTGGTAGGGAAAGGAGGCCTATTATGCCCAGCCGTGGGATAGTAACACGCCGTTACTTCAAAGACAGACTGAGTTTGTCTATATCAACTATTCATAATTAACAATAAATAATAATGATTTATGTCACACAAAATTTAAGCGTAATTAGAATAAATTCCAAAATCACTCTCTAGCACTCTCTAGCACGCAACGAACCACCTTCAGCATACCTCGCGAAGAAATCGCAGTGTCAGCCAAGCTAGCATATTCACGTAATATAAATTGATCCTACGACCATTAATTTTCCCAGCGAACACGTATGGAATCTGAAACGTAGTTCTGCACGGATTTAAATTCTGCACACTTGCGATAAACGTGCTCGACTTTATTTTAGAAAAGAAAAACAAATGAAATAAGTTAAATACATAAAACAGCTTCTTGCTCATTCAACTGTTTTGCTCGGTGACGCTGTAACAACTAACAATATATTTTTAGTTTGAAAAAAAAATTGTAGCCACAGTCTATCGCTACAACCTCTATAGCAGCTAGAAGCTAGAAGGATGCAGCAACTTGCGAGGTAGGTTGTCAATCAAAGAGGCATAGTAAAAGTTTTATGACTCGTTTTAGTGATTCCAATAACGAATAAGGACACGTATCTCGGTTCAATAGTTGAAAGGTACCATCTATAACACCTCAAGGTGTTGGAATGGCGACCCCGCACCGGTAAACGCAGTGTTGGCAGACCGCCTACGCGATGGACGGACGACCTCAAAAAGGTCGCGGGGAGCCGCTGGATACAAGCGGCACAAGATCGTGTGTTTTGGAAAGCCCATGAAGAGACCTATGTCCAGCAGTGGACGCCTATCGGTTGAGAAAGAAGAAGAAGATCTATAAGACCTAAGACATATACCTACGGTATGGTACTTATCTTACCTGAGTCCATGGCATCTCTTGCCAATACACTGGGCAGGGAAATCGGTTACAAGGCTGTTTCTTATCTGGCTCATTGGGTGGGCAGAGGGATGGTGAAACGCTACGCCTTATAAGTTCTCTTCTCGAAGTTAAGCTGTAAGGATTTTTAATAAGTATAATATGAATTAGTTGATATAATCTTTTGACAGTTAAAGTATTTCAAATAGTATTATATTCCAAAGCAAGTGTGTAATTTTAATTTTGAACTGTTTGTTTTGCAGAAAAATATGATATGTATGGAAAGTAATAATCAATATTATTTTGCTATAATCCGCGATACAGTAAATAGAAAATATATATAGGGCTAGATGTAGATGTGAACTATTTGTTTTTTCATACCCGATACATGCAGGATTCGTAAAAAAATCACATGCACAAACCTCCACCACAATACACAAGCACTACACACGTACACTATTTACTTATAAAGTGTATTATGTTAATGTGAAAGGGAGAGGGCTGGTTCTCCTTCACACAGATTGTAAAAATCTAGGAAGGGAACCAGTTCTTTGTTTAAATCGGTTCTGATTTTATTTGTTAATATGAAGTTTAAATATTAAGCCTTATTGTAATACCATCTTTGTTTATTTGATTGAAATAAATTTGATTGAAATAAATCTAAAAAAAAATCTAAACACTATCACAGACTCAACAATCGTTTCGCTCCGCAACCGAAACATCATCAGGAGATAGACTCCATGACAAAATCTCAAAGCTTTGAAACGATTGAGTTTGTGACAGTGAACGTTTGTAGTGCTTGTGTATTGTGGTGGCAGTGGTGGAGGGTTGTGCATGTGTTTTTACGAATCCTGCATGTGTCGGGTATGAAAAAATGGATAGTCCACTATACATTTAGCACTATATATATTTTCTATTTACTGTATCGCGGATTATAGCAAAATAATTTTTATTATTACTTTTGTATTATGGATCAAGTACTCCGTAAAGTAATGCCCAATTCTATAATTTATGATATGTATGGTTCATGCATAACGAAGTCTAGACGAATATGTCAATTCTGAATAAAATCTGATAGACTAAATACTTCATTAATATTCTAGTAGACCTTGATTAAATACTGTGAGCGTGTTAAGCCGAATATGAGTAGCAAAGTAAGTTCTTTTATTTATATTTATCAAATTTTTGAAGTAGATACAGACAGACTCAGAAAGACATGAGGGATTCGTGGCGTGTTATTGGAAATCGTGTTCTGTCTATGCTTGCTCAAGTTATGTTACATTAGGTATGGAGCACACTAAAGTCCGTATAACAAATTGATTTAAAATAAAATATACTTGTTTAATTCGTCTCATACTTACATAAACACTAGAGATTAAGAGCAAGTGTTATAATTACAATTCAAGTTCATTATTATTGTTTTCGATCGTTTAAGATTATTCTAAATATTTATTATTAGAGTTTAGATTTTAAGAAGTTATGTATTCAGCTTAAGAAAGTAGATTAAAAGCAGGGTAAAGGAAACACAATCTCAATTCTGATGTATAAAACACACAGCAGGAAAATAATATACGCACCTAGCTATATTGATTCAATTAATACTAGCCGTGACGGCAGCTTTGCCCGTGTGGAAATCAATGTATTTTATTAAAATTTGTAATGAATAAGGGTGTTAAAATTTTTGGATTGAAACTTGGATATTTTAAATAATGTAGCATATTAAGCGAGGTCAACAACCTGTAGGACTGTATAATAGAACTGTCTTATAAATAATTAAACAAATTACAATTTGCAATCACTGATATAATTAACATAAATAACATTTAGAACTCAAATACCAAGAAACTTTAGTTAAAATTAGTGTTTTACTTTCGATTTTACTTTTTTAGTATCCATTAAAGTGTATTGGCTATGCTAGCGGTTTAAACCGCGTGGCTTTACACAGTGTGTCACAAAAAATTCAAATTCTGAACACAAAAGTAGTTTTTGTGAGTTAACCATAAGAGATAGAGACATACTGTCACGGATTGTTTGTAGTATTTTTGCAGATCTATAATTCTCTAGTTTACTTAAAATTACTTTGACGTATCTCGGTTGGTTTACGCGGCGCACACGACTAAGCGGCCAGCAAGCGAGTTTTTTTTTACAAATCCGCGACGTCTTTTAACACAATTTACATAAAATCATAATATACTACTAACATTAACTTTCCGGAACAATTGAACTATCTTTTAATAAAAACCGTACACAAATCCATTAAGTAGATTTTGAAAAAATCGATCAACTACAGACAGAGAGATTTAGAGACATTGTCTTATAATATGTATAGATTGCAAGTGAGTAAACCAAAGTATAAGTCAACTACGATTAATTTGGGGTAGTATTACCAAAGTGATTCTAAAACAAGCAACGTATTATCTATCGTATAATTTAAAAAGTAGGTTTTATTTTGCGGAAATCCACAGTACTAAAATGACGATAAAATAATTCTGCCATGATCCGTGTCCTGTTTACGTAATGCTAAATGAAGAAGGACAACTTGTTCTCATTTCGTAACATAGATTTTCTTCGTGCAGTAATTATTGTTATTAGCAAAATAAGTCATCGCTTATAAAAGCGATAATGTGATGCGATAACGTGAATAGATATATATAAACACCAATTACTAAGGGTATTTAAAAAAGAATCATAATAACATGTACACGTATGTTTTATCGTATCACTAACGACGCGACGAGAAAAATATATAATTGAATCTTCAGTGAAAGTGCATCGCTTTGAGAAGCTTTTGAGAGCTTTGCTGTGAATTCTTTCGTCTGTGAAAGCGTAATATGCTTCCAGTATTTCTTTTAGTAAATTTGATGTTGTATTAGTATTTGTAGTATTATTTATTGTGCACATATACTAGGTAAAATAAATTCTGACATTTTTTGCGATGTTGATGTTATATGAGGTTATTTGAACATAAAACTTGACGCATATGACGCCGATAGTACAGCTAATAATAGATATTTGTATAAAATATAAAAATTTAAACCATTATTCAGACTAATTTATAGAATTAGGCGTTACTTTGCGAAGATCCATAATACGAAAGTGATAGAAATATCATTTTGTAATAATCCGCGTTAAAAGACAATGTACGTAATGCTAAATGTACAGTGTACTTTTCGTTCTTATACCTGCTACTCAACGATAAAACGTTTATCTTACGTTGACAATGCGTTGGTTACGGGGTCAAACGATTATTCAGATTGCGGTAGTGAATATGTGCAGTGCTTATGTATTGTTTTGTTAAAGGTGGTGGGGAGTGCATGAGTTTTTACAAATTCTGCATGTATCAGGTATGAGAGCGGATAGTTTGGCATCTACATCTACATTTAGCAGTACATATATATTTTCTTTCATCGCGGATGAAAGCTATCGCTAAGGTAGGTTATAAAGCCGTGTGGTATCCGGCAGAATACAATAGACCACCCTCCTTTTTTACCGAGGTGTCGTAATCGGCGACTAAGGTAAATGCCGTGTGGTATCCGGCTGCATAGAATAGACCACCCTCATTTCTAACCAAGGTGTCGTAAAAGGCGACTAAGGTAAGTTGACGTCAGGCAGGCGGCCGGTCGTAAAATATGTAGCCAAATCAAATGACAGCGTGTTTACAACATGTTGTGCCGACCCTACTTAGAGTGGGATAAGGGCAGGAGAATGATGATAAACTAAGGTAGGTTACAATATTTTTTAATAATTTACTATAAGTTGCTTGAAACGTAGTATTAGTGGATAATAAAGCTAGCATTGATCATTCCAAGCTATATCTTTATTTTGTAATTTGCGAGTGTGTTCGCATCCTAAGAATAGCGGCTTGTTTAAATTTGCTGATGTAGTTGCAAAAGTAAGCGAATTGTGTACATTTGGTATTCGTATGTGGATGCCATCGATTCTAAAATTACAGTCTGCAATTTATATACGAATGCCTTATTTGCTACACCGTAATACGTTACTTTTAAAATCTTTATAAAATCGCAATGATATCTTTCTTCAATAATTCTTTATTGTATATAACATATGTAATTAACAAAGGAATAATAATTTTTTTATAGCGATTCCTTTAAGACACACACAACGAAGCTTTCAGGGATTGAGCGAAATATGCTTCTTAAATACAAAATATAGAATAACATAATGTACAAGATGAACATAATGTGATAAATAAATAAATATATAGGACAAGTACACACACGGTTGTCCGTCCCCAAAGTAACTTAATAATTGTGTTATGGGTGAAAAATGGTAATTATTTACATATATAATTTTAAATCCATACTTAAATAAATATATACACCCAAAATCGAAGAACCAACAAATTGGTTAAAGAAAACGTTGACCTAGGCGAGAATCGAACCCGCGACCCGCGGAACTGAACACAAGGTCACTGCTACCTGCAGCACCGGGCCAGTCAAACAAATATAGTGATATATGTTGCTTAAACGCAATAATCAAATCAAATCAAAATATTCTTTATTCAAGTAAACTTGTAAACAAGTGCTTTTGAATCGTCAACTTTACTGCTAGTTCGGAAAGCTGTTCCTGCCGAGAAGAGCCAGCAAGAAACTCGGCGTTGCTCTTTTTAAAATATAAATCTTAGAACTAGTTACATTTATTTATTACTGTCTTGTACAGGGTAGAAGTGCACCTATATCCACACATCCTTATCATCTAAGTAATCTTCAACAGTATAGTAGGCTTTCTGTATCAGCCTCTTTTTAACAGTGTTTTTAAACTGCTGTAATGGCATGACCAAAATTGATTTCGGAATTTTATTATAGAATCTTAAACCCACAAACGATTTACGTACTTTTGCTAGGCGCAAAGCAGGAGTCGCAAGCTTATGTCGGTTCCTACTTTTTCTATTATATACATCACCTATCGTTTTATAATTCTTTATATTTTTATGTACAAAAATTACGTTATTTAAAATATACTGTGAAGCAAATGTTAGAATACCTGTTTCCTTAAACTTCTCTCGCAGGGAATCACGCGGACTTAAATTGTAGATGCCACGTATGGCTCTTTTTTGTAATACGAAAATTTTTTCACTATCCGCGCATTTACCCCACAGCAATATTCCATAAGACATAATGCTATGGAAGTAAGCAAAATAAACAAGTTTCGCTGTTTCGACATCTGTAAATTGTCTTATCTTTCGAACAGCGTAGGCATATAAAATAATATACAAAATGCACATAGTACATAACATAATGAATACGACATTCATAAAAATTTGATAACCTATGCAAACTTACCACCTTCTTGTATATCGTAGATTGTATATTAATATTTACAAAGCTTTTCAACAATACCTTTTATGAAAATCATTTTTAGTACAATTTTGTGCTAACATTTATTGCAATCAATAACCGGACCCTCCAACATCTAACGAGAAAGTAATCCATAAGTACCTACTGAACTACAATCGATTCCATTATAACAAATACATTAGTGAGTCAGCATTTCTTGATTATGTCGAGGGGAAAACCTGATATATTCTTTGTCAGACATAAATAAAACTAACAACAAATATTTTTTTTACATATAAATACCAGTTTTTGCCCGTAGCTTCATGTCTAATTACGTGATTATAATGTTGATATAAAACGGTGAATGACATACAGTTTATCAAACCTGAACTTAGCGATTTGCATTGGAGTCGTGTGGTGAATCTAAGCTTTTATTTTCGCATTCACAATAGGCTTCAAACTCAATCAAAATCGGAAAAAAAAATAGTAAGTCGTTTCATTTGGCAAATAATAGAATTTATTTCTTACTAGCTGAGCCGGCGAACTTCGTACCGCCTATGAGTCAATGAATGGTGTGTTACCTTTTAGCTGAACTAATTTAGGCTTTGATGAACGTAATACAAAATAAATTTAGTAACACAAAATAAATTTCTGAACGCTCGCGTAAACGTTAATCATTTGTCATTATTTCTGTACGCACGCATAAATATTTGAGAAACTGCTGAATCTGCTTAATACACTTTTTAACCTTTTTAATTGATATAATAAAAAAATACAGGCAATAGTTTATTCACCCTTTTTAAAAAGTTAACACAAAATACATTTCTGAACGCAAGCAAGCAATGTATGTCAATCATTACTTACAGTATTCGAAAGGATGACAACAAATGTTTGACAGGTACGAAATGAATAAACATTTATTAATTTTCATAATTATATTACATCGATTTTTGATTGTTTTTATAGATGTATTCTGCTATTCGGGGCGGAAATAAATCCAACGAATCAAAAACCATGAAAATTGGTCCAGCAGATTTCGAGTTATAAGTGTTGTAACAAACCCGACTTTGTTTTATAAATAGATATTATATTTTATACTTATATACTCTTATTTTACGTGTATGTATAGTGTCAATTTCAAATACAAAAACTATTTAAAAGTTACTTAAATAAAACACATGAATTCTAAAATAAAACGCCTATAGTAATAGTAAAAGTCATGAACAAAGCAAAACGATAAAATATTGCTGCAAATACCTCATGTTATCTGGCACACAGAATAGCTGTCTCTCCTGATACCCTATCTCCCCACAGGTGGCGCTACATTCCTCCCATTCGCCCGCCGCCCATGTAAAGTCGCAACTGCAAAACAATATACATTTTAGTGCGGAAAATCCGTAATGACTTTAGAATACCAGCACGCGTTTCGCTATAAATATTAGTGCAGAACTCTAGTTTTTTTTATTTTAAAATTAAACTAGAACAAGCATGCATTGATTACCACAATGTCAACAATAGGTTTACCCCGCAACCGAAGCATCATCAGAATATGATAACGACGAAATTGTAAAGCGACGCATTATCCAAACATGTAGAGTTATACAGTTATAAGTTCATCCCCCAACATTTATTTTAAGAAGCAAACGATTGTTGAGGTTTTGGTTGTGAATATGTGCAGTTGTAGTGTATTATGGCGATGCTATTGGTTGGTATTGCGTTGTTAAGAATCCGACATGTATCAGGTATAAAAAGGCATAGTACCATATCTTTAGCATCTCATATATTTTCTTTTATCGTGAATTATTGTAAAATAATATGAGGCCGTGAGATCCACGTGGCCTAACTTCTTAAACAAAAGGTACAGTATTAAGGAAAAACAATTAGCTCTGATTTTAAATAATTGCAACTTTAGCAAATTATATATTTCATAAACATTTGCTATCTTACTCTCTTATTATATATTTTTTATTTTTAAGCGTTTTTACTAACCCTTTTACGTCTTTTATAAAATCATTAATAAAATAATACTCAGTATTTAAAAACTGCCTACACTGGCTAGCATGGCCTCATATTATTTTTAATTCACGATAAAAGAAAATATATGTGATGCTACAATATTATTAACGATATTTTTTATTATTTTTATCGTTACTTCTGTGTTATGTACCTCCATGCCTTGTGGTATCCGGATGAGTAGAATCGACCACCCTCATTTTAAGAAATGACCGAGGATTCGTACAAGGCGACTAAGGTAAGTCGACCCGCCGTGTGGCATCCGGCTGAGTAGGATAGACCACCCTCTTTCTTACCGAGGGGTCGTAAAATACGACTAAGGTAAGTTGACGTTGGGTAGGCGGCCGGTCGTAAAATACGTAGCTAAATCATGTGACAACGTATTGTGCCGACACCACTTACATTGGAATAAGGGTAGGAGGATGATGATGATGTGTTATGGATCTCCGAAAAGTAACGAGTAATTCTATAAAATATTTGATTTGGTACGTCTTTTGTGACATACCTGTGCGTGTTACACCGTTCGTATCGCGACGGACCGCAGTGCTGGTCGCGCGGGCAACGCGGTCGTATCACACGCACACCACCACCGCACGATACTGAGCAAGGTCCGCGTTCACTTAACCATCTACAACAAATATAATAAGCGACTACCCTTTGATAAAGTGCATTTATTATATTTACAAGTTATGTCTATCTTAAATTACTTAGACGCTAGTACTATGCAAATCATGCACATGTGGAATGATCACAAGAATGCTTGCCGCGTTTCCGCGTTGAATAGCCAAGTCAATTCTTTGCGCGAAAAAAGAGCCAGCCCTCTTAATAATAATTTAATTAAAATTGGAAATAAAAAAAAAAATATTATTATGAATATTCACGTCACGGCTTCAATCTTTGGCAAGCATAATTGAGTTTTTCTATCAAGACAAGTTTCAACAGAAAAACTAGAGTAAATACATAAGTATCTAAGTGATATTTGCAATTTATCACACGCTTTTCGATAAATGAAAACATCGTGAAGAAACCGTCATGTCTTTAAAGAATTCTGGGGATATGTGCAACCTTCCAATCTGCATTGGGGCAGAAACAGAAGAAAACCCAGAGGGGATGGCCTATGCCCAGCAGTGGGCTAATAAGAGTTCGTTATTTTGCTTTTTTAACGCGCTCTTAGAAACCAAAAAAAGCGGCCTGTACTATATGTGTACTATCACGTAGTTAAGCAAAAGCTCAATCCAATCCTTATTGAATATTGGAATATTATGACAGACTTTAATACATTTACGGTTTCATTCTAAAAATATCAATTGAAAAAACGTATCTGAATAGTTTAGTCATATAAAATTTAACTGAATCTGGAAGCAACATTTTTCTGTATAACATGAATTATTTAATTAAATAAACTTAACGGGATATTATGATCAGTATCTTAATAAACCTTTGATCCCACAAACATTTCGTTCTCAGCGGGTGGTCTATAAATGAAGAGGCCGTAGACAAATAAATAGCAGTAGTATTTGATATCGGTAAGCTAAGTATATCATACTTGGAAGCGATATTCCCATTAGTGACATTATTCTTAACTAGCTGGAAAACAGTGTATTAAATTGGAATTTTGAACAACTTTTAGTAGTTATTGTGAGTTAACCACAAGAGATAGAGACGTCCTCTCGGGGACGTTTTGCAATATTTTTGTAGATCTACAATTCTCTATTACATTAATGTATCTCTATTGGTTTGAGCAGTGCACGCGACTAAAGCTCGCAACGAGTGTTATTACGACCGCGCGACCTCTTTAACACAATTTACATAAAATTATGATTTACTGTTAATTTAAACCTTCCGATAGAATTGCACTAGCTTTTAGTAAAAACCGTACAAGAATCCGTTCAGCAGATTTTGAGAAAATTGTTCATATATAGACTGACATTATTTGGGGACTTTCTTTTATAATAAGTATAGATAACGCAAGTTCACATTATGAATATGCCAATTCAACTTCACGGTTTTGAGTATCAAAAATTTAAAAAGTTAAAGTAAGTTATAGCCTACCTACTTCAGAGGTAGAATAACAGTAACAGAGTCTTTTTTGCAGGTTAGGTATTTAGGATCTGTACTATTGTCGCTTATCCGTCGAACCGGATATATTATGAAAGGAAGAGGGAGAGAACTACGATGTTCCAGTTCCCGCCACGATAACGTCGTGTAAAGAGCTCATGAATATGTGCCCCGGAAGGGTTCGAAACTAGCCGGGCTAATCCGATAAAATTAGACGTGAGTATAGCCGGTATCTATATTAACTATTAACTAGATCTAAGATGACTATGAATACGATGATGGTGACTGCTAATTTTTTCTTTTAAGTAATGACTATATCCTTTAAATCAGCGATGGTTTGGTTCATATATTAGTCGTGTACAGCGCAAAGTAATTTACGCACGGTTAGCGATTGCGAAATGCCAATCACACGGGTTGTTGGCGTTACACGAAATTTAATGGGTATCGATTGGCTCGATAATTTAAGTAAGACACCAGTGTGATTAGATCTGCCTTACTGGATTTTGCTATTGATGAAATGCGTTGAACTAATAAATTTCGTATGCTTATATGTGACTTACACCCGATTATATTTTGAACTACTATGTATTTTTCAGACGAAGGGTCAACTAATCTAAACAAATTATAAAGCAAAGTCCCCAAAAGCTGTATGTGATCGATTTTCGGAAAATCTTCTTAACGGTTTTTTGAACAGTTTTTTGTAAAAGAAAATGTAATTCTTAAGGAAGGTCTAAGTCAACAGTACATTGCGGTGTAAAGTAAATTGAAATAGGAAAATCTCTGTGACACATTGATATCAATGCGGCCCAATCCACGGGCACACCTAGTAATAGATAAAACAAGGTAGAAACATATTTCGTCATTTATTTTAATCTTGTAATCATAAGCCTATAATAAAAAAATCATACAAAAGTAATAATAAAATTATTTTGCTATAATCCGCGATACAGTAAATAGAAAATATATATATAGTGTTAAATGTATAGTGGACTATCCGTTTTTTCATACCCGATACATGCAGGATTCGTAAAAACACATGCACAAACTCATCACTCATCATGCACAAAGCAGGCTTTGCGATTTTGTCGTGGAGTCTATCTCCTGATGATGCTTCGGTTGCGGGGCGAAACGATTGTTAAGTTTGTGATAGTGAACGTGTACTACACGTGTTTGTGTATTGTGGTGGCAACGGTGGAGGTTTGTGCATGTGTTTTACAATTCCTGCATATATCGAAAAAAAAATAAAAGAGCATCACTATAAATTTAACACTATATATTTTTTCTATTTACTGTAACGCGGATTATAGCAAAATAATTTTATTACTACTTCTGTATTATGGATCTCCGCAAAGTAACGCCTAATTCTATAAATTATACAAAAATCATAGTTTATGATGATCACATTTAATCAGAAGTTCAATACTGAGCAATGCGTGGATTATAAAACAACTTAAACACTGTTGCTGGCTGACCTTTGGTTACTTTCGGCCCTAAGATTGAGGCAACCCAAGAGTAACAAACAAATTGCTTAACTAGTCAATAACCGGAAATCGCTGCGAATTATTGTTACAACGTTTCTTTGCAGTCGTTTCATAAATCTTATTAAAAATATGTATGGATATTATAAATAATGTATACCATGTTATGTAAGACTTATAAAATGTATTATCCATATATTGACTCAAAAGGTTTGCACAAAGTTGTATTACTATATGAAGACATTTTCAAAACTCCGAAATGTTTATAGGAACAAGTAATTGTAAGTTTATTATTTCAATTAGTTATTCGTATTAAAAACGTTGAAGCGTTTAGTTACTATATGCTGTTTCGAAATGAAATAAGCTTCGGACAAATCCTATCTGATGTTGTTTCAAACAGTTTAGTCTGAAATTGATATCACCGTCCCAGAGAGATTGCAATGCAATTACATTTAAGTGTATCGTATTAGTTAGTCGTTGAGTGCTTCTATTCAAATTCAAACTTTATTTAGAAAAGCTCTTTGATAAAATTATCTACTAGTTTAAAAGATATAATGCCCTTAAAACTCGAGTCCTTTACAATAAAATAATAAGTAAGTACATAATAACAACATGATATGTATATTAGTTTAAGTGAAGATTGATTTTGATGTTAATTTATATGGGAATTACAAAAATCTATTTCTCATTTTTTTAATCCGAACAGAGCAACGGTTTTGTGATTTTTAGTGTCAAAGGCAGAATAGAATATTAAATATTAGACTATAAACTTTATAGAAAACAGCTTTAGATAGGTAAACTTTAACTGTAAATAACTTAGTTTATTGCGACAACTTTTTTTAAAAACAGTAAAGAAATAAGTGCTTATCTTATTTATGTAATCGATCAACCTAAGATGATTGCATCTGATTTAAACATATTATAATTTTACAAGTTAGAAAAGTAATTCTAGAATTATTTTGCTATAATCTGCGTTTGTTTTTGATTGCGTTACTATTGAATTTTGCAAAGTATCATCTACGTCTATCATTTAATTTTACCTTATCATACAATCTATTCTTATGACGTCAGAAATGTTGATGGAATGAGGTGGGAGAAGGGTGGACAAAAAGGTCATGCACAAGAAAGGCCGCCGGGCCCGAGGCTTTCAAAACCCTACACGTTAAATAAATGTTTTAATATTTAAAACAGAGGAACGAAATAAATCTTATCCACAATTATAGTAGTAAATATAATCATATTATTCGATCCAGGTTGGTACAGCCTGTGGCCATAGCTTGACTACGCTAGCGTATAAATCAGATTATTGCCTTAAGTAACGGTATTATGGAGATCGGAGACTCCACTTTATAAGCATTTCAGAAAATGTGGCTCCAGTCCTTGTTTCTATTACTAAAATCTTAAAACAAATTTTAGTGATACAATATAGGTTATATCATATTATTATAATATTTGCAATTTTCCCTTTGTCTTTTACCATTGCCTTGGTCATAAAGACCAAGGTGAAAATTTAATCCCTTAAAGTAGAAGTTAAAGAAGAAGAAAATTTTCAAATATATGCACCTAATTAAGACAGAATATTCCTAGATAATAATAGTTACTTAATAATAACAATAATCTTTAACATTACATATAAAATAGGTAGGTCTAAGGCGTCGATAAATGGTACTGAATCTTTGCTTTCTATCAGGTTTGATAAAAGTCTTATTTAGTCTAGTCTAGTTCTAAGTGTAGGTTAGTTCGAGTATTTCTAATAAAACATATGACAATATAATTTCATATTGAAAATAACCTACCGTGTAATGTACAATAGGATATTACCTAATCTAAGAAGGATGCTGTTGTAAGTGTGAGTTTATCGTGTTTTTTTATATCAATATCTTTTCCCAGTATATGGGATCGGGTTTCTTAACATTAATGCCCTAGTTTAGCAAGCAATTCATGTGTCCTGAGATTCATTTTTTACATAAAACCAAAAAATCAAAGGTAGTAAAAAAAATAGAACAAAGGACGATAAGATGATCATCTTACAAAAGTAATAATAAAAAAAATCATTTCAAGACAAACCATCTTCTTGATTTATATTTTACAGTAAACTCGAAATCAGTGACAACACGACAACAAATGATTTCTCATTACTTCTCATTCTTATAAGAATCTTAGTCGTATTTTACATACATTTCAAATATTCACATTTGAAACCGCGGCTTAAAATGTTTAAAACCGCAGAATATGCTTAGCTGAGCTGTTGGTAAATTCGTTTACTGGTTAAGCGATTGCGGTTTTCATTGTGTTACGAATTAATGTACGGTATGTTCGCGTTACGGAGGGTTAACGGCATATTTGAAATCATTGATAACGTCAAAACAAAGGGTAGGTAAGTACCAGTCACTCTCTCTGGGTAGGGAATCCACATTATCCAGCGGTAAGTCAGTACCATTCATTACTAATAATATATTTTTTAGACGGACAGCATTTAAAACTCTTAAGTTAGATCGAAATACTTATAAGAAAGATGAAATCGATCGAAGATTTAGATCGTATATAAAAACAGGTGGTGAAATCTTTCCCTACAGAATCCGAAACTCAACAGGTCCTTAAACAAAATTTATGTCGGAGATTGTTGAAATATAATTTTACTCAAAATATATATCGATGTCACTGTCTAGCAAAGTTTCAATCTTCTGTAAATAAAAAGTAATGCTCGCAGATCAAGGTTTTATACAGTTTGAATTGTGCTCCGTGTGGAATGCTTGGAGTGTGTCTTGTTCATAAAATCATAAATAAGAAAATGTGTAGAAAAATAAAAATAGAGACATAGCTCATAGTGCCGTAAAAGTAAATATTAAAGGTGAGGCATAGAGTGCTAACAATAGATGCGCGTTGAGGTGGCGAAGTAGCGGTCTCACATAACAACGCAACGTTTGACGTTTAAGAAGTGATAATAAAAATCTGTTTTAAGATCAACTTTAAATGGTATTATCACAGAGGTTATCAGTTAGTTACCTGTATTCCATGGGTCTAGTGCGTCCAGCAGGCGTTGTGTAGTTTACAGATACTTCAACTATAACTGTTTCTTCCGGTGGTACTGGCTGTTCAGGAACTGCCTATGAAATTAAAAAGGAAATAAAGTCAGTTGTACTTTACATTTAGTCCTTAAAATTATTAAAATTTCCTGTAACAACGTTTTTCCATCTAGATGCTCACGAACTCCTCTCTTTAAAGAAAAAGATGTGAAGATCAACCCGCCACTCTTTTCTCAAGCGGGTTGTCAGTTTACTCAGTAGACTGACAGTCCCTTTGGCGCAATTAGTAGTACCTCTGCCTTCAGCTCAACGGTTCGCCGATTCGATTTCCACCGAGGATCAACATTTTCTAAAAACAATTTGTTGGTATTTGAGTATTTAAAAATTTATATGTCAGTTAGCAGGTAAGGAAATATTCGGAAATATTCAATTGAAGCATCCTATTTCCAACGGTAAACGTGCATCTCAGAATAAATCAACATAAAAGAAGCATCGGCGTATTAAGTCGTTAGAGCGAATTCCTAATTAACTTCAGTTGAGCTGCAAACGTCCGTGAATAATTAACTGTCTCCGGACCCCGAGACCTTTATCATCAAATTCTACGGTTCGTTTCACATCACATAGTTAGCTTTTGTAGTCGAATCGTATTTTTGTTAGTTCTTAAGAGTTCATTTCGTTTATTTCCCTCGAGGATTAGCCCAGCATTGTTCATACTGGATCTGAATAAATTGTAATATGTACGGAGAAAGATTTATTCCTGAGCTAAAATGATATCTCACATCAAAGTTGAATATTAAAAAGATTTATTTCCGTTCTAGTCAAGTACATTTCCATGTATTTATTTATTTTTTAGATATTGAAATAATTGTAAATCTTGAAAAAGAAAGTAGAAATAAAGTATCGGCCTCGTACTATCTCACTGCCGGTCATAGGCTTTTTTTTGCTATCATCGGTCGGAGCTTAGACCCTACTTTGAGCTTAGACCTTAGACCACACTTCTCTAATGCGAATAGGAAGGTTACACAAATCCCAGAAATTTTTCAGAGATATGCAGGTTTCTCCGCGATTTTTATATTTACCGAATAGCGTGTGATAAATTGCAGATATCGATTAGGCACATAAGTATTCGCAGAAAAACTCATGGGGGCATGCCCGGGGTTTAGACCCATGACCAATGGAAAGGGGGGACACCGTTTCACCGTCCGGCCGTTCACTACTTGTCTTCGGTACAAATAAATATAGATCCAATTTTATTGATTCTCTCTTATAAAATAGAAGAACCTATTATTATTGTATACATTCCTAATATTAATAATGAATAAAATAATCAAAACAATGTTAAATCAGCAATTACTTAACGTACTCATCGCAAATCTTTTGCCGCTTGGATCTATCTACATCTGGAAATTATGGCTTTTGTGAGGTCATCTATTACATACATGGATACCTAGTTATGCTACGTCTTCTTGTACGAGATCGTCATTTAAATATCTCAGGATCCCAACTCATCGTACCTATGCGCCCCGACCAATGCCATTCCATTTTCGCGACACGGTGAGCTACATCGATTATTAATCATTCGGCCAAAATTATTGACTACATGTATATACTTCCTATGAGATGGTACGGACATGTAATGAGAAAGACAAAATGATGTGACCAAACGAGTGTTAAATATGATGTGGTTGAATTGTGTGAAGTATGACTTTAACGTAAAAGGAGTAGCGCCAGAGTTGACGAATGATAGGACAGAATGGAAGAGAAAAACATGTTATGCCGACCCTACTTAGAGTGAGATAAGGACAGGGGCATGATGACACACTTCCTAGTTACCTATTTTACGAATCGATACGAATCTATACACGAACACGTAAAGTGTACCACACGAAGGTGTAAGTATCTGGAAAACCACACGAAAGAGCAACGTTACTGGTAAGTTTATGACTCGTAAAACATACATTTACGTACATCGGGCCTGCGTTTCATATGTGCAAAGATTTGCGTAATTCTTAGCAAAGGTTTATGAACTTTACAGGCATGGCTTAGCCTATAAAAAAGTTATGTTTTAAAATACTTTAAACTCTAGATTAATTAGTTTCACAAAAATTATTAATATCCGCGAAGAGAACTGTTTTTCAAATATTTATGTACTATTTGATCGCCCAACGAGAATAGTTTTATGTCTGTCTGTTTGCAATAAACTCAAAAACTACTAAAACTGATTTTCAGGTAGTTTTCTCCAAAGATTTATAAGGTTTAAGTGAATAATTTGTAAAGATTTTGTGTAAATTGGGTTCACGTTCACGCTTATAGCCATTCTAACTTCTGAGAAAATGATCACGAACAATACGGTAATTGGAAAGCTATTATGAATGTTGTATAATCCTTAAGATAAGACTCAAATAAGGGGGAAGCCTAATTAGTGCGTTGCGCTGCGTCACGTTGTCGCTGTGTCGTTTTCTATATATTTTTACGAAATGCCTTATTAGACCGTTGCGTTACGGACAAGAGAGGGGCTCTTGTCCGTAACGCAACGGGGATGCGCTGCGTCGTCGAAGTTACGCTGCGACGACGAACAATGATCCGATGCTGGAGGAGCTGCGACCCACGGCGTGCGGACCCTCTTGCAGCGTCAACGCAACGCAGTTGTGGCATACAGTGCGTTGTTTCGTTGCGACAACGCGATGCAACGCCCTATTGGGGCCTAGACTTTAGTTACTTTAAAGGTAGGATTCCACGAAAATAGTGTGCAAACTAGCACATTTGTTTACAAAGATTGTGTACAAAGTTCTCCCACTTCACGTACTAAGCTGATATCGCTTTTAGCTTCTGTCTCCACCGGCATTGTTGTGTGTAACTTGTGTAAGCGCACAGTGAAGCACACATGTGCGCGAACGTGTTCATTTAGGAATATTTTATAATCTTTATTATTATTATTTGACTTATTAATTATATACAAATTTACAATATATTTTTAGACATTTTCTATAAAATAATTCTTAATATTTTTTTTATTCCTCCACTCCTCATTAAAGATGTGCGCGCACAAACAAATGTTTTCATTCCAGTAGCGGAACCAAAACTGAGTTCGTGAACAACGAGTGCGTACGCGTCGATGCGAGTTCACTGTTTCAAGTGTACGCGCACAAATGTGCATAGATGTGCACGAACATTTCTAGAATATTCGCGCACAATTTGTTAATGTTTGCTTGAGTGAGTCGACCAGAGTAAACATTTGTGCCGCACACTATGCATTCACAGTTCTGGACACTGGTGGAATTCCACTTTAAGGATATCATTCTTTACATTATAACACAATAGCAAGTTGCATATTATATTGGTTACCAAACTTTTCCTATATGCTCTTAATACAACAGTGTAACTCACCATAATCATTAAATCGCTATGTAGTCGAGATGTAGACGTCATAAACACGTCGGTGTCTGTTTGTTTCCAACGAAGCAGACTGCCCGCCGCTATAATCTCTCCTTCCCAGCCAAAGTGGTCACCTTCTTTTATGTCAATAACATTGCTATCAACTTCGATAATTTGAAGATTCTGCGGTACATTTGGATCGTATTTTAAATAGTTGTCCTGTTTGTTATCCAGTTCAAAGCGTTTAGAGTGCTTTATAAGCTCGAGGATTGGACGGTCTCTGCGGCGTTCTCGTATAGCGATGTTGAGTGCTATTGGAGTTGCAAAGTGGATTGATAGTTGGTTCGCTTCATGGGGTATCACAGTCAGACGTGTCCAGCCTTTAAAATAATAAATTTAACAAAAATTATGTATTTTTATTACAAAGACTTTAAAATAATAAATTGTGGGAGAATCTAAAAATTTAGTATGTAAAATAAATAAAATACTGCAAATTTTTCTAAAACCCTTTAAAGGCTTAAATATACTTTATTTATAGTAAAAAAAATTAGCATCCCTATCTAGGACTCTTGGTACGATCATGTGCTAGCCGTTAAGCCACATTGCAGCTATATATTGCACGCTTAGTATTAAAGTGACCTAATTCAAAATTAGGATTCAAAATTGTATCGCGGATTATAGCAAAATAATTTTATTTTATTCTTTTGTATTATGGATCTCCGCAAAGTAACGCCTAATTCTATAAATTATTTAAAATTAGGCTTACTTTGATTAGATACATTATCCTTATTTCAATGCCATTACGCTATAACAGCACGCAAAGAACTATTTTAAAAAACTAGTGTGCTATTTTCCTTCCAAGTTGTGCGTCTCATTATCACACACGAAATTTGTAGACGCTACACTACGCTTTGTTGAAATTTGGTACAAAACAACTTTTTTGTATTAGGTCACTTTAATACTAATCGTGCGATCAGTATAGGGCATTTTTTTTAAAATAAATAAATAAATAAATATATGGGACATTTACACACACGGTCGTCCGTCCCCAAAGTAAGTAACTTAATACTTGTGTTATGGGTGAGAGACAACTGGTAAATATATACATATATAGTTTTAAATACATACTTAAATACATATATACACCCAGACTCGAAGAACCAACAAATTCTAAATAGAAAATGTTGGTTCTCGTCGGGAATCGAACTCGCGACCCACGGAGCCGAAGGGTCACTGCCAACTGCGCCAGCGGGCCAGTCATAAGTCATAAGACATATGTGAATTTGCATCAAACACCAAATTTAATATAAATAATACAAACTATTTTACCCTTTCCAAGTTGTTTGGTGTATATATGGGTGTTGTTATTGCAGTATCCATCTGGACACCAGTTGCAGGCAGGATCAGTGCCATTACACTGACCTTGTACACATGTGCCCTGGGAATTATATAAAATACGTTAGTTATATTATTAACACTTATCAAATTAGACAAAAATATAATTGTTTTGGATTTTTATAGGTAATTTAGTAATTTTCTATTACAGATAATAACATATTTGAAACTTTACATAATATCAAATCCATTGATAATTAATTATAAGGTATTATATTGCTATAATTCGCGATTTAATGTTAAACGCGGATTAATCGAGCAGAATTGTATAATTATTACTTTTGTATTCGGGTTCTCCGCAAAGTAACGCTTAACAACTAACAATAAGATAAAAAAAATATAAACTAATATTTGTGATACATGTAAATTCATCTTGCCTTTGTGTTCCACGTAGTGGTAGTATAGCCAGCCTTGTACTTGTAAAGTAATTATAGTAACATAACTGTGAACCTTTGTTGTATGTTCATTTGAAATTATAACCGGTAGAGCCACCGTTGTATTTTAAATGAACCAACCCTATAGCCAACGATTCCCACCTAGAGATAAAATTAATAATAATCAAGATAGTCAATCATAATCTGGCCACGTCATATATCTGTGCTGTTTGCAGATGCGACCCTAGGGCCATGGAGTCAAAGTGAAAAAAAAACTTTTATCCGTGTTAACACCTCAGGGTAATTGCCTTTTCAGGTGACAAGAGGGCTGACTCCGCGTTTGCACAAAGAATCAGCTTAGCGATTCAACGCGGAAATGCTGCCAGCATTCTTGGGACCATTCCACGTGGGCATGATTTGTATAGTACTAGCGTGTAAATAATTTAGGATAGACATAACTTGTACATTTTTGGAGTAAATAAATAAATTATTAAGTAACAGTTAATCGTACTTACCTATATTGTACTAATTTTAGTTTTCTAATTATGAAATTGCTATATAACCTCAGGAGTTTTGATGCGGAATAAAAAATACCTGGTAGCAAAGATCAAAAGGCCGCTCATAACTACAGGATGTTCCATCCGGTAGGGGTCCAAAGCTCGAAGGGTCTCCGCCGGCATAGTCCACGCACCATTTCTCACAGTGTTTAGATTCTATTGATGGGAAAAGTTACAAATTTTTTAAGGCAATACTACATTGCGGCTTTTAATTTTATTTTCAAATTCAAATTCAAATTCAAAATATTCAAGTAAACTTGTAAATAAGGGCTTTTGAAATGTCAAATCTACTGCTGGTTCGGAAAGCTTTTCCTACCGAGAAGATCCAGCAAGAATCAATAATGATAATTGTAATAAAGAAGTTGTTATTAACAGTTAAAAAAATGCTTCTATAGCCACCCAACTATTCAGAAACATCCGCTTAGTCAACTTAAAAATTGTATGAAAATTACATTAAAATCGGTCCAGCTATTTCGGAGTCTATAAAGGACATACAGACACACATTCATTTTATATTACTAACTGTCCGGCCATGCGTTGCGGTGATTCAGTCTGGTTACGAATTCCCCTCGAATCAGAACTAAACAGTTACAAAATGAATCATTTGTAAGATTGTCTGAAAAAATCATTAAAATCGGTCCAGCAGTTTCGAAGTCTATAAAGGACATACAGACAAAATTTATTTTTAATTATAAGAAGATTGATATCTACGACGTTATTTTAATTAATTAGTTATTAATTATTAAAATAATTAGTTAAATAACCTAGGTCTTTGGAGAACAAATAAAATGCAATGCAATTCAACCTTAGTTATTCTAGCATTATCACTTACTTATATATACGGCGATATAGTTTAGTTTAGTATTCAACATACATAAAAGAACATTGATTATTTCAAATAAAATTCAATCACAGTTACAAAAAGCCAACGCAGGCATGATTTCCGAAAAAATACTAAAAAAACAATAGAAAGTTACGATCATAATATTACTCCTGCAAACAATCGTTTAACGTGCATCAAAATAGAATGCGAGAGAATTGTGATAACGATTTTGTAACATATGCGGGTCATGTGATACATGTAAATGACTACTTACTGATTGTGATATCAAAGGACGCCTGCTACTAGATACCGCATGCCTCCATCACATTACAAGAAAACGTAAACTAAAGTAATGAAATAATTATTTTGATATAATCCGCGTTTCTTAAGAAAATCGATGTAATCCTACGAGTAAGTGTAGAAAGCAAGGTACGTTGTTATACCTTATATAAGCAGGATAAGTTATAGCACGTCTCACAAAACAACTCCACCACAAACACACTACACAAGTTCACTACTACAATCTCAACGATCGTTTCGCCCCGGAACCGAGAAGTCAGGAAACTACATCGCAAAGCCTTATCTATCATATATCATTACATAGATTTGATTAACAAACGCGGATTATAGCAAAATTCTATCGTTACTTTTTTAATATGAAATTCCGCAAAGTAACTTCTATAAATTATTGGATTTAAGCTGTTAATGGATTGAACTATTTCTTTTTTATAATCAGTAGGTTAGACTAAATTGAAACATGGAACGAAGGCGTACAAGACCTTGAAGTATCAAAATCCCTTGAAGAGACCATAAGTTGAAAAGCGAAGAAAAATAGTAGAGTACCATATTGATTTGTGAAAGTGATAGCAATACGTCAAGTATGATAAGACAACTGTTTAAAGAATTATGACAAATAAACTTAATTCAGACGTACTACTTATAATCAACTTACAGATCATTTACTTACATCATCATTCTCCTGCTCTATAACAGTCTAAATAGGGTCGGCACAACATATATTAACCATGTTATAGGATAGCATATTATAGGATTTGGTTAGGTATTTTACGACCGGCCGCCTACCTGACGTCATAAGTTGACGTCAGGCAGGCGGCGCCTTTAACGATATCTCGATTTAAGAGTAAGAATGAGAGTAACCGATCATAACCTCATCATTAAAAAAAAATAAGTTTTGAACTTTGGATAAGAATTGGAACTGAGAATGAATCAGAGATCAGAATTAATAAATAAACAAATCAAATGGAACAACGATTAAAATAAAGCGGTGCTATGGCATCGCTTTAATTAGTAAAGATAAAAATTTGAAACTAAAAGATAATGCATTATGCAGATTATGCATTGCAGTTTATTTGCTGAATTCAACTTAAGCTGATTAATTGCAATGCATTAGCATCTGTCATCGGCCCTAAAGACAGGACGATAACGTGAATTTATGGTGAAGTCAGTATAATTAATTGCTCTTGACTCTTTTATGAAAACAAAATAATGTAAACGATCGAACTTAAACATCCTTCTAACACCTTTGTAGATAATACAAGTATAACAGAAGTGCATTAATCTATGCTTATTTAAAGAACAAAGTCCCAAAAAAGTTGTCTGTCAGTGTGTAATCGAGTTTTTCAAGTTTTACTGAACGGATTTTTGTACGGTTATCACTAAAAGATAGTGCAATACTTCGGGCTAGTTTAAGTAAATAGTACATAATTATTATATAAATAAACGGGTCACATCGCGACATGATCGAATTACCTCTATACAAGGTTCGACGTTTCGGCACAGATGCATCCACCGTGGTCACGAACTAACTGAGTTTAAAATGTACTAAATAGTACATATCGGTATTATGTCAATTGGGTCTAAGAGATCGCGCAGTTGTTAAAAAAAGAGATACGCGGAAGAAATTTATTAGGGAATTGTAGATCTATAAAAATACTACAAAAAGTCCGGTATAGCATGTCTCTATCTCTCACGGTTAACTCACAATAACTACTTTTATGTTCAGAATTTCGAAAATTCAGGAAAAGTTTCCTAAATTACTGAATTCCACGCGGGCGAAGCCGTTGTTGGCACAGCTAGTAATATATAAATTTAAAATATTACTTATACTGACTGATTCTTTAGATCCTGAACCGAATATATCCAAACTGGCTACACTCAGGTCTTATTACAACGGTTTCCATCGCGATAACACTGGATAAGACACTTCATGTATAAAAGCCCCGTATGTGCTTGAAACTAGTTGGGGATGTAATAAGACAATAATATAGCCGATCTCTTTACATTAACTCTGAATACCACTCGTGATAGTTAAAATTCAAAATTTCTGCACCTAAAATGTCTTTCTTACTAGAAAATGTCAGCACGAAGGTTATCCATATTGAAGCTAATACGTTCACTAATATATAGGTTTTCCTTCAGGAACAGAGTAAACACGGTGTATAATTTTTTTTACAGAAATTTCTCGACGAGTCGCCGGCATAAACTACGACTAGTATGGTGATAAAAAGAGCATCATGTATTTAATCCTCCTACAACTTATTACGCACATACCAACCCACCAAATATGCTGTTATTTCAGTATTATTAGATTTTATAAACGATCCATTGTTCTGTTTATTGCAAAACTAATCTAATAAATTACAAACAAACAGTCAACAGTCGCCTAAAGTTTGAGGCGTCGCATTCTATTTGTAACACTTTATAGTTTCAACATATATCAACATTAGTACTTAATATCTTTGCTTAATTACATGTTCTTACAGAGAACTCGGAAGTTTTACGGCTACTCGATGTTGTGGTCATAAACGATACAACAAAATAATATAAAAAGTTTTAAGAATTTATAAAGAGAAAGAGATTGATTAAGATGGATAATATAAAATTATTTGAAATATCGGATACGGATCAGTTAGTAAGTTCATCATATATGTAAAGTATACAAACAAAATTACTGAGGAAAACTATTTGATGCACAAATCGCATACGAAAATAATTTGTGATGGCTGAAAAGGATTTGCAAAGATAGTGATGTACCTGGCCGTGTGGTATCCGGCAGAATAGAATAGACCACCCTCTTTTCTTATCGAGATGTCGTAATCGGCGACTAAGGTAAATGCCGTGTGGTATCCGGCTGCATAGAATAGACCACCTCACCGGCAGGCGGCCGGTCGTAAAATACGTAGCCAAATCATGTGATAACATGTTTGTAACATGTTGTGCCGACCCCACTTAGAGTGGGATAAGGGCAGGAGAATGATAATGATGAGTGATGTATCTGGCTCGTTTGTAAGATTGCCGAAAATTACGATTCCAATGTTTTCGCGTAATTATTCCGAGTTGAAAACATTTCGCGGTTTATTTGTTTCCTTGATACATCGTAATGACTATTTGGATAATGTTCAAAATTTTATGTGCACTTAACGGCTATATGTTTTAAGTTTAGCGATTAAGACAGCTTTGAAAAAAAAATGTAATAAATGGCGGGCGAGATATTTATGAATTTGATGATTAATTTGCAAAACAATTCGTGTATATTCTAACACCTCGATATGTGTAAGAATAAGAATGAGAATTTCTTAATTACCGTGAGAGGCAATTAACCGTAATTGCCTCTTCAGGTGACAAGAGGGCTGGCTCCTTTTTAACACAAAGAATTAGCTTGGCGATTCAATGCGGAAATACTGCCTGCATTCTTGAAATCAATCCAAGTGGGCTTTGTTTGTATAGTACTAGCGTGTAAGTAATTTAGAATAGATATAAATTTTATGTTTTTATTGTAAATAAATATACCCGCCGTGTGGTATCGGGCTGAGTAGAATAGACCACACTCATTTTCTACCGAGGTGTCGTAAAAGGCAACTAAGGTAAGTTGACCCACCGTGTGGCATCCGCTTGAGTAGAGTAGACCACCCTTTTTCTTACCGAGGGATCGTAAAATACGACTAAGGTAAGTTGACGTCAGGCAGACGGCCGGTCTTAAAATACGTTGCAAAATCATGTTACAACATGTTTGTAACATCTTGTGCCGACCCCACTTAAAGTGGGATAATAGAGGATGATGATTGTAAATAAATATATAGTTTTAGTTTAAATCCATTTTTTATAAATAAATTCACCTTCTGGATGTAGATACGGTATTAGGTGGCTGGCGTGTCGGAAGCACACGTCCGCACGCATGTCCCTTATTGTTGCACACGCCGTCCCAGACCAGCATGTCGCTACCTGTGAACCAGCCCCTTCGCAAGCAGTTTCTGATGTCGACCTGTTAACAAAAACATAAAAGCATGCGCTTAGGAGCTAAATTTAACTTTGCATTAAAAAAATGCATTAAGTGAAACGCATTTTGCAAAAAAAATGTGAAAAAATTCATGTTCAATCATATTTTTCTCAGCCTTTCTTTTTTGAGCACTTTATTAGCGTTATTGGTTAGTTAGTGTAACGGCATTGACTAAAATAGCGATATTATCTACGTACGAGAGCCATGCTATAAAAGCTACATATTGTGAAGACAAAAGTAATAATAAAACTATTTTGCTATAATCCGCGATACATCGTGATCATGATACATGTACATGATACACGTGATACATGTATCGTGGATTATAGCAAAATAATTTTATTATTACTTTTGTATTATGGATCTCCGCAAAGTAACGCCTAATTCTATAAATTATTATCAAGGCAGTTCGAGGATATGTGCAACGCGATAACTCAAGTAAAGTTGTCACTGTGGTAGGACTAATCTCAATACAACAGCATTAGGCATAACTAAAACTTAAGGTCCCAGTTTTCTAACATCAGTTGGTCGCTTCTTGCCACCCTTCCGACATCGTAATGACCCGTCGCCCTAAGCTGATGTCCGGCCTCACAAGAGGCTTAGGACGACGTTCCCTGGAAGCTAGTAGAGCTTCTGCGCTCTACTCTCTGCATTTCGCAACCTTGACGAGCCTCTGCGCTCGCCCGTCCCACCCGGTGACGCTGTAAAAGCCGTTAGGGCTAATAGCACAGCCTGTTCAAAAAAAAAACCAAACCTGCCAAAAAAAAACTGATCTATCCATCCTTACTCTCCCCCATACGGTATAAGAGCCTGTAATTTAATTCTCTGAAGAAGGCACGTGCGGCCGTGCCCTGGACGTAAGGTCTCACACCAAATGACACAAAAATGTAGCATCTATCTTCAGATTTACGTCTCTTGGTATGATCTGCAATGGTAGCTCCCGCCATTACAGGTCCTTTGAATGTGAGATGCCACTAACGTATCTACGTATGTAGCATTCCAAAATGTATTTTACCCTTTATGTCTGCATCGTCGGATGCGTGTTCGTAGGCCGTAACCACATTCAGCGTTGCAAGTGGTCCAGGAGGCCCACTCCCCCCATTCTGGCTTACTTGGTGTTTCTTTATACACCTTACTCTTCACAGCATGCCCTGGCATCGGTTCGCAGACACGGTCAACGCACCACTGCAATAAATAATCGTAAAACTTTTTAAAATTTACGTTTAAAAAATATAGTCGATTACAATCATATTGTAAAGTTATCGGATCAATTAATTAACTTTGGGCGTTTTACAACAAGGCATGTAACCGCCCCTGATATGTTCATATAACATTAAGTGAACGTTGATTCCTCGTCTTAAATAAATATATGAGACAATTACGAATAAACACACGACTGTCCGTCCCTTAATAAAAATTTAATACTTGTTTAATGGGTGACAGACAACTGGTAAATATATACATATATAATTTGATATACATACATATATACACCCAGATTCGAAGAATCAACAAATTATTTATAGAAAATATTGGCTTTTGGCGGGAATCGAATCCACAACTCGCGAAGCGAAAGGCGGCTCACTGGCAACTGTGTCAGTCAAATTAAATGTGTTATGACGTTTAGCGAATATTAAATAAAACTAAAGATTTGACCTATCGTATTATAAATAATAAAGAAACTCTCTCAATATCTCTTCTAAGCCTTTCTGGCTTATAAAGTTTAACTCCAGAAAGCGAATAAACACAAAGTAAATGTAATCTTTGAATTTATTCTGCCAAGTTTTGACTTTAATCGCTTTAAAATGAAGCAGCTGCTAGGAATTTAAACGGAAGTAGGAGTTTTCATTTTTATTTTCTAGCACTCGAAATGGAAGGAACGCTTATTCTAGCGGAAAAATAACACAAAGCTTTTGTGTTATTTTTCCGCTAGAATAAGCGTCTCATAGACGCAAAAGATTGCAAAGTGTCTCATAGAGCAAGAAAAACTAAGATAAGTCATTGGACCTGTTCTTAGATTCAAGTTAATTTATAAGTTGAGGTTAAAATTACGTTGCTCATTAGCCTTATGGAAAGATAGTAACATCAATAAAGTACTTTATAATGGGAAAAAAACGTCGGATTTCCATTTTGGGGAAAGGGACCGGTGGTAAGACCCAACATGCTCCCCCAATGTAGATTGTTAGCAGAATTATTTATTATTGGTGTCTTCCTTCACCACACGCACATGATGAATAGTATGTATCAGTTAAGCACAGGCTAAACTATAAACTTCATATTTGTCTGCCCGAGGTTTGATCTCGCTAATCATTGGCAAGGTGTAGTTTATGTGTACAATCGGTGTAATAAGAAGACATTCTCAGAATGACAATACAACAAAAAAATCATAAACAAAATTGCAGCATTAACTCTAACGCTGTTTATATTCCGCAACCAAGTTTATGGTACACTAAACTACAGTTTAAAAGCAGTTAGAAATACCCAGATATGGAATAGCTACTCTGTTATATACTATTTATAGAAACTAAATAAGACAATTATGAAGACACTGGTCAGACCTTTGGCCTCGCGCCAAGAAAACATAAACAAAGAGAAACATAATGAAATCATTTAATTAACAGGTTATATGACGACACAAAAACCTTCAAAATTATAAGAATGGTGCCAAAAACAACACGGACCTGACCGTCGAGGCCGTTGTGTAAATCATCCTTTGTGTACAAACAACTCGGTTGGACAAATTAATTTGTACATTAAGATGTCAACTGTGTATGTATGATTCAATCCAATGTCGCATATTCTTTATTATGTCATGTTTTATATAACTCTTGAAGGAATCTGTTTCTTCTTTACTGGAAAGGATTAGTATTCAAAAATTATAAGATATACTAAAATCCAGTTTAGACTCTAAAGTCTAAGTAAAAGCCTAAGCTTTTATCGATCAATTTGCTTCAAAAAGGGCTATGACGGGCATTAATACTCACGTTTATGGTAATTTTTTGGATATCTCTATGAACCCGGTGATTCGAATTGGTTATTGCCATGTAGTCCTACTTGTATATACTGAGTTCCAATAGGAAAACCTATTTACTAATCCTATGATAAACTAATCCTGCATGAAGAATAACCCAAGTTTGACCACTTTTCAATTATATTTTAATAGAACTTACTATCATATTATTAAATACTATTTTGCTAGCATTCGTTAACTGTATATAATCTAGGTTTAGTTTATGTGAATCTGGGTTTCGTCCATTTAAAATACTGGCTTTTGTTTGGGCCAAAACATTGTCAATCAGTATCGTAGTTAGATATATGTAACGTCGTTATAATGAGCTTAAATAATGTAAACTCACGTATCGTATCGTGTAGTTAAGGCGCGTTTCTCGTACGTCTCAAGTTATAGCGCACGAGTTATAATATAAAAAAAATATATATATATATGTACATATATGTTAAAAAGCGAGGCAAATATGTAGATCGTCTATATGTCAATCGATTAATTAGGAGTGATAATTGAACAGAGCTTGATTGGTGCTATAACAATAGATGTTACCAATAATGTGAGATGTCATGGTACGCTAAGTTCTTTATTCAACAGCTAGATAATGTCAATTATCAACATTTTAGATAAATTTGCGAATGTTTCTTGTACCTTGGACGTAAATCGCATAGCCGGGTTAATTTTTTAATTTTAACTGATGAAAAATTTAAAGTACTGACATAGAATTATGCGCAGCAAATATTCATTTTGGTGGAATTAAGTAGATCTCCAAATTTACACATTATGTTTAAAAAAAGATTCAATTTGTGAGAGATACGTCTCGTTAAACTTGTTTGGATGTTAGATTTTTTCTTTTAGGTACGGCAAGCCTTTGGTATCGAGGAAAAGCCATTAAAAGTTTACGATACTACATTTCCTTTTGGTAAATATTTTTTGAAACTTCAGCTCATTGGATGTTGGGATTGGGTGCATAGATATGAGTTATCGAATTATTTAAAAAAAGTTTAATCAAGATTAAAACACTATTATTTATGTACTCTAAACTTCTAATTCTACTTAGAAACCTATTTTCTTCTACAAAATAGAACCACTGTTACTTTTTTATTTCCCCACATCGAAAGGGAATTTCAAGAATCTATTTATCCTATCTATGGGTTTTCTACTTTTATGTCCAACAGTAAAAACTGGCAATTTTTACGAGGGCCCGCTGTTGCCGTTCGGACAGAGTGTATTAAAGGATCCTTTCAATTGAATCTATGCCAAAAGTATATTGCAAAAGTCTCTCATTTTTTGTACGTTTTATTAGAGCCTTCGAGATTATTATTATGATGAGATATTTAAGTGTAATCCTACGTACATAATCCAGATTAATATTATAAATGGAAAAATATGTTTATTAGTCTATCTTTGGGAGCAACGAATTGACGCGATTTTTACTACGTGTTTTTTTTGTTTAAGTGCTAGAAATTAATTTAGCTTACTTATTATCTCGGCAATAAGTTGCGGATAGGGGCTGGTATGATATAATTATAATGTCTTTCATAAAAAAATATTAAATCTAGAGAATTATAGAATATAGAACTATTTCTCTGTTCCAATGGAAGCTTGACTAAAATCCATACTAATATTATTGACACGAAAGTCTCTCTGTTACGTTTTTAAGGCAATCCGCTGAACCAATAAAGATATCCTGGAAATTCAACAGGAATAGGATGACTTTAAAAACGCCATCTATAATCATTATATCAAGGTTTATATTCACGATGTGACAAAGTCAAGTCTGTAAATTAAAGAAATAGGACTTATAGTCTTATCAGAGCAAATGATATATATCTTTGCTAATTAGCGGTATTGCCATGAAGGAACCGAATTTAATATTCACATTTCAAGTAGCGGAATCATTGTAACACTATTTTCCTTTTAACGTCCTGAAGAGCATAACTAGTAATTTATTAGTAACTATTAACTTTGATAATGAACGTAAGGATGAGTTATATTATATGCACTGATTCTATTTTAAAGAAGTCAGACGGAAAATTGAAATTGAAGAAAAATAGAGTGCTAACGAAGATTGAGAACTAAGGACGATGATAAAACATCCAGTAGAACATTAAAATTTTACAAAAGGGAAGATTAGTGTAAGAGAGCAAGAGTGACCAAGTGTCAATATCTAGAGTAAGGAGCAGGAGGAGAGAAAAAAGTGTGGTATGTCAATGACGTAAAAATAAACGTTTCACTCGTGAAAAGTTAATAAATTTATTTTTTTTTCTTTTGACCAATGGAAATTTACTAGACGTAAGATCATGAACTCATATCAGGTGAGATGTATTCAATTGACTGAGCTTCAGATGATCTTTTATCACTTGAATCCAGGTTTGCCTTGCGGCCTTCTGTTTTCTTTATGAGGGTCTGCGCTATCCAGTACGAGGTTGCGAGGTAAGCCAATGTTTTGACATCCCAATCCCTATCAGGTCTTAAATTTTATAAATAAAACAGTAATATTTCAGATACTCACTAGATTTAATCCGCAGGGCGTGCCTTCTAAAGGTGGGGCTCGTTTTGATCGGCAGACGTGTGGCAGCGAACGGTGTGCGCACCATAGTCGGGCACAAGACGATCGCACTTTTACGGACTTGCATACTGAGAATCTGTTACAAGAAAACAATTTATTTTATGAATTCAACCTCTCGTGTGTAGTATTCATAGTTTATAATCGGCTTGTTTTATTCTATAGGGTTCGCCCGACTGGTTTACTAGTACGGAACTCAGTTCCCGTCGAGGTAGAACCGTATAAAGAGCTCATGAATAGGAGCCCAGCCTGGGCTTATAACTGTTTGGGATTTTTGGAAATTATATAGGACCATTATACAAACGTCGTCTGTCTTTAAAACAAGTATAGTACCCGGCATTATATAATGCACATTGATGTTTAAAACGAAACAGCCGGCCAGTTCGGTTTCGTAGAGCGCTCTCACTGTCACTCAGTATGTGACGTTTCACACGGGTTCGTCAGTCTGTGCGACAGAGACAATGCTCTATGAAGCAGAACGTAGCCGATTTCTCTCTCTAACCCTCGATGTGCATTATTTATTGACGCGTACTATAATTTAATACTTGTGTTATGGATGACAGAGAGCTGCTAGATACACAACACAACATTTTAAATAAATACTCCAATACCTATACATTCAGACTCGAATAATCAACTAATTATTTTTCAGAAAATGTTGGCCCTCGGCGGGAGTCGAACCCGTGATCCCCCGGAACGGAAGGCACAGGCACTGCCACATGCGCCAACGGCAGTCAAAAAGATACAGAACTAATTTTAATTGACATTTAATGATGATTAATCCCATTAGTTCATACTGCAAACCACGTTTAAGAACTGCATTCCAAAAAATACATTGTAGCAAAGCAACATCATCAAGAACTTTACTCTCGTAAAATTGGTAAGTTGTTCCTAATTGGATTACGATTGCAGATATATCACGAATCATTTATTAAAGTCGATATGAAACAGACGCGCTCGCTTACGATAACTTCGCACTCTGATAACAAGGTAGTGATTTGTGTTCGAACCATGGTGGGCATTCAATATAAATAATCTCTTATTAATATTTTTTCCTAATACTACACATCTTTTATAGAGTACTTCTATATCCATCAAGATATGTAATCTGTTTAGTAACTGTCTATATTAAAAGCCATGTCAAAAATCACTCAGAAAAATAGATTGATTCAGTATGAAATATCTGCTTTTCTCTTGTCCTTATCCCATTCAAGGTACCAACAACATACAACATGTTACATGACCACCATGGCTTACCATAGTCGCCTTTAACGACACCTCGGTAATAAATGAGGGTGGGCTATTCTACTCAGCCGGATACCACTCGGCAGGTCAACCTTGCTCGCCTTATACGACATCTCGGCAAGAAATGAGGGTGGTCTATTCTAATCAGCCGGGTACCACAGGCGCGTCAACTTTCTTTAGTCGCCTTTTACGACAATTCGGTAAGAAATGAGGGTAGTCTATTTACTCAGCCGTATACAACACGGCGGCGAGTATGCAATGTATCTATTTGAAAGTGTATATTTGTCTGACATCACGATAATATGAAAAATCGGTTAAAGTTGGTCAACAAATTTCATCCACTGCATCAACATACGCATATTAAATACAAGAAAACGCAATTTCACAACATTTATTTTCAAAATAGATATTTTACAAACATATACTGAGTTAGAGTCAACAGGAACTCTCTAATAAATATTTTGATATGTGTTGTTAAGAAAATCTCGTTTCTGGCTAAGAAATTGTTTTCATATGTACTTCTATAATTCCTTTGTTATATATACGCTTGCTTTTACGTAAAAAGTATTCTGGTAATTTCGAAATGGTCATGCTACATATTGCAGAAATTTGAATTTAAAAGCTAATTCGGATCTGAATTTAATATTTGTTTAGAAATGAGATAAAATGATTAATTAATATTTTAGGTTTGTCAAGTGGTTGGAATCGCGCTACAAAAATTTACATATAAACCCTTACACGTACTATAAATTGCAATAGTTTCGTACAAAACTTATTCATGGGCATGTCGACTCCATTTGCATATATGTTATACCACATTGAGCGTAAATTTAGTTTAACGAGACTGATTATTTCCAACGCAATAATGGATTTAACGGGACATAAACGGAAAGTTTTCAATCTCCACAAAAAAGGTATAAAAGGATAAAAAAAAGTAAAGTAACCTGCTAATTACTATCCCACCGCTGGGCATACGTCTCTCTGTTTTTGGAGAGAAGGATTCGAGCTAAGACCTACCACTTTACTCCAATGCGGATTGGTTGGTTAGACATATCCTGCATATCTCTAGAGGATTCTAGATCATCTAGAGATATGCAGGTTTCTTCACGATAGTTTTTTTCAGCGAAAAGCGTGTGATAAATTGCAAATATCAATTAGACACATAAGTTTAAACAGAAAAATAGTCCGGAATTTGAAGCCATGACCCCTCGAAAGAGTCGCACAGAATCACCGCTAGCCTATTACAGGTTTTTACAAATGGGTAAGACAGTAAGATTTAATCAAAATGTGGCAACCAATGTAATCAGATAAAGAGATCCTTTTTGTAAAATATTGTGAAATATTGCAACTCTTTGGAATACAAAAACTTGAAGGGTGAGGACGATGAGACTCTTCAGAAGACAGAAAGAAAAAGGTTTTCCTACATTATTATACAGGATCTAGCATACGATTTCAATGCGAGTAATAAGTAAGCGAGTTTTTTTTTTTAATATTTTCTCTTCCGCTCCTTGTGTCCTTACCTCCCAACATGATTAAATAGACCCAATATCTCGTCATCGCGAGCGATTGGCGAATTAGATTTCAATGTATTTGAATATTCAATCAAGATCGGGTCTTTATTTACATGAATACAAGTACGTACTGTAAATTCACATCGTATATCGTTTATAAACATACCCTTCTCCAAATTCAGTGCGGCACTGCTCATCCATAGTAAATACGTAATTAGAGAGCTCTTTTGCACCTCCGAGTTCGACACCCTCGTCGCGGCTTCTCTCATGGAGGCACCACCATTTCCTACATATTACATAAGTATGTATTATAATCTATATTGTTTTGTTAAATAAATCCTTACTCATATTATAAACGCGAAAGTCTGTCTGTCATCGATGAATTTTAGCACAATTATTCCTTATACACCGGGGTAACATATACTTAATAATTGTAAACAAAACGGGGTATTTACTAATTAACTAATAAATAAATAAACTACTAATTTTGTAAATGCAAAAGACTATCTATCTGTTACGTTTTAAGGGCTAATCTGTTGAACCAATATCGATAAAATTTTATACAAAAATGCATATACACCGGGGTAACATATAAGCTATAAAAATCCTATAAATTCAACAGGAATAGAATGACATCGAGATACCCCATCTATAGTCAAGTCAAGAGGATTACAGCATTGAAACTTGAATGGTAAGATGCCTTAAACGGTTGAAATAATTAACTAGAACTATATGTGTATGCAGGTCTCTAACCCTGTTTAATTTTTTTGTCTTTCAAATGGTAACATGTTGGAAGCATGTACAGAACAACGTTATCAGCAAATGAGTATTTCGTAATATTAGATTCTTATATTTATTTATTTTTATTATACTTCTGTGGTATATAAAAATTTAAATTTTACTATCAGCATCATATAAAGTCTACTGCAGAGGGAGCTTTATTAGCTCTAGATCGGATCAAACCTTTGCAATACTTATAAGCATCGTATTAAAAATAATTATGCAATTCGCATGCTGTTTACACATTATAAGAATAACTGAAATTTTTCTATCAAAGATAAATTAAAATGATTCTTTATTCAAATTGTCCTTTACAAACACTTTTGAATCGTCAAATTAAAATTAAAATGAAGCTGCGACTGGTTCGGAAAGGTGCTCCAACCGAGAAGAACCAGCAAGAAACTCTGCGGTCACTCTTAAAAAAAACCTCAATTAATTGTTATGATGCTCTTTTTAAATACAAAATGTTACAGATTTAGAACAAACTTTGACTTTTCATGAAACTGCTGTTTTGAGCACGACGACCAAGCATAGTTGTGTAACGTTGCTAGTACCGTAGGCGCCATTACAGATCCCCGAAGACCCTCAGCCTCGCACTGTTCTTCTCCATCGTGTGTGAGACCCAACCTAAATGTAAAAAAAAATATAATAAATTAATAGACGTTTATTCCTAGATTAATATTGAATAACAATCTGGTCTTCTAAAATAGATTCTACAATTAAATTCAAACAGGTGGATTATTTACTCATAAATTGTAAAATAATCTGTGCTAGGGAGTAACAGGCCAATTCTTAATTTATTAAGCTACAGTATTTGTGTACAATATTTACACATTTTTCTCCTTTCTTCAAAGCTGCTAAATTAAAGTTATAGAAGTTTTATTAACGTAAAAAATGTATACAATTCGAGCTAAATAAAAGAAAAATCAATAAAGAAATTGAAAATAAAATAAAACAATAATGAATGTAGTATGTAATGATGTATCTGTGTGTACCGGGATGTGTTTGTGTGTGTGTAAAAAAGTTATGTTTCTTAAGTTTATAGAGGACTAAAGTTAAATAATAATATGATCAACAAGTTATGTGTAGTATGTTTGTTTTATACCATTAATAAACTAGAGTTGCTCATTGGACTCTTAATAACATCAGAGTAAGTGACAGTACGGCATCTGCAGTGAAGGCTGCTTTTAGTTTAAAAGCAATTTGCTTAAATGACATCAAATAGCAACAAAGGCAAACTATAACAAGTTTGCACTTCACAAAGATATTAGTTTGCCAATGTCAAAGGAAACTTATTGAAATTTACTTAAGTGGTGTGTCAGCGAAAAATAAAATATTTTGATCTTCACTCAATCAATTCAGGTGCGGTTTCAAAAAAGCCTTCGATGAAGTCCCACTATTACATAAAGGTCAAAAGTACGAAACATAATAGATTAAGAAATAAAATAAGGATTCCAAGAATCACTCCAAAAAAAGAAAATCACACATCTATATGATTTCATTTAGTATATTAAATATTATTTATCACAGATGAAAATAAGTGTAAGAAACTCTTAAGTTAATGTGGTATTTAGCTAACAATAGAATCTTAACAGGATATTACTTCATAGATGGCGCTGTACTTATATAGTAAGATTAATGGTGAATTTGAATGATTCACATAATTAAGCCAAATGATTCATTGAAAACACGCACAATGCCTCGCTTTTTATTGAAGTGAGGATATGTGATGATTGAATGAACGCCTATAGGGTCACTACACTTTTGAGTACTGCAGGACAGAATGTAGAAATATAGAATCTTATTTGTATAAAATTAATTGAGATCAAACTTAACTAGTAAGTCTGATTACTACTGTCTAATTACAAAAACATACAATTTCATAAACGTCAACTTTGGAAGTCTTGTGAAGTTTCCGAAATAAAAAGTTGATTAACGGAATGCGATTACTTAGATCTTTCACTTCCTTTTTTATTTTAGTAATATAAAATTTTAATTCGTAATAAATAAACTCGTAATCCCAAATCTTTATTAAATAAATCAACGTATCATCTTGATTGGTCAATATAATAAATTAAAAGTACACATGTTTTTTTTAGTTTATTACTCTATAGTAATAAACTAAAAAAATTACTAGCAATACAACAGAACTAACTACTTTGCTATAATCCGCACGGGTTAAGTGAATGCATGCAAAGCCAATGTGTATGAAGCAGGCAAAATCTACGCACCTTATACATGCAGGACCAGTCACCACATGCACCCCAAGGCGCAATTCACCAGCAACAACGCACACAAAAGCAGCACACACACCCACCACCACAATCTCGACGATCGTTTCGCCCCGAAACCGAAGCATCATCAGGAGGATAGGCTCCACGACAGTACGATTTTTGTCGTGGAGCCTATCCTCCTGATGATGCTTCGGTTTCGGGGCGAAACGATCGTCGAGATTGTGGTGGTGGGTGTGTGTGCTGCTTTTGTGTGCGTTGTTGCTGGTGAATTGCGCCTTGGGGTGCATGTGGTGACTGGTCCTGCATGTATAAGGTGCGTAGATTTTGCCTGCTTCATACACATTGGCTTTGCATGCATTCACTTAACCCATGCGGATTATAGCAAAGTAGTTAGTTCTGTTGTATTGCTTGTAATATGGAATTCCGCAAAGTAACGCCTACTTCTATAAATCATTTAAAAAAAATACTATTAATAAACTAAAAATTTGTTATAATTAGTCCAGAATTTCACACAAATGTCTTTAGCAAAGCATAAAAATGCATTTGTTTTATATATATGATTATCCTGAAAACGCATATGACTTTATAGTTACACTATTCGATGCCAATTGCCAACTTTCAGCCTGCTACGAATTGATAAAAAACCATCATCAAAAGAACGCCGCAGTGAGCGAAACTCAGGCGTATTATAAAGGAGATAATTATTTTGTCACTGAGAGAGAGTGCAGACAACCGACAATTGTAAACAAAAAATGGACACAATTATGATCTTTGTTCGTTATATTAAGCATTTTCTTGATTCAATAAACATTATACTTAGTAATTTGTGAACTGAACTGAACTGAATAAATAACTTTGTTAATGTCACTAAATAGAATAATAGTTAAGAACAAATCAATTTCGTATATTAGACCTAGACCTCTTCAAAAAGTTATCAACCACATATACCTACCACCTTTTTAAAATCACATGTAGTTATTGTTCTACTATGATCTGTTTCCATTGTTTTGTGAATGTGGTCAGTAAACATAAATAAATATAAATCGGACTAAACAAGAATCTTATCTAAAGACTTTTAAACCCGTTATTATATTTATAGCTATCAATGTAGCTGGAATTTTTGTCCATGTAGATCATACGACTGTCTATCGTGAATCAATGAGACAAGCAAAAACAGTGACGCACGTCTACTTTGCTTTTTAATCAGCCCAATATATTTTCATGACTTTAGTGAGATTAGCACGACATTCGGGCCGGTATGTATTTTCATATACTTAATGAATGTAAGATTTCTCCCAGACTTTCATTAACCAAGTAATCCATATCTGCCAACGATTTGGACGTCTGTTTTTGATAGAACTAAATTATTTCTCTCACGTATCTCAACGTTTTACAAATTTACTACCCTAATAGTACTAGATGTTATTTCGATTTCCTAAGGTAATACAAACGTAAGTTTTCCATTGGTCTAATTTAATGATTAAACCGTAACAGACAGAAGGACAGATATGCTCATTTATAATATTAGTATGGATATAGATTGAAAGTGAAGATTGTAACATAGAATAAAATAGCTACATAAATCCTGATATAATAAAATATCGCCCTAAAACAGGGAAAAATCCCCCAAAGAGGAAACACTGGTTTTCCATTTACGAGGCAGGAGCCTATGAGATTTTCTATTAGAACAAGTGCTTATTTATGTTTCATGTCTCCTAATTTTATAAAAAACAAGAGGAGGTTGATGTGGGCACACCTGTACAACTATTGTGAATTCCTGATGTGTTTAGCCCGTCCATCCCCTAAAAAGCATAGTTGTGCATTTCAGCTCCAATTCTTTCGTTCAAAGGAGTCTTTGCTTTTGGAGAGTAGTGGGCTATTAACAGTACTTACAACTAGTAAAGTAAAGTAAAGTTACTGCCTGTTATATCCTACTGCTGGGCATAGGCCAATTTCTGGAGAAAAGAGTTGGAGCTAAGAACTAACACACTGTTTCAATGCGGATTGGTAGGTTACACAATTCTATAGAATGCTTTAGAAATATGCAGGTTTCCTCACGATGTTTTCCTTCGCCAAAATGCGTGTGATAAATTGCAATTATCATACATTCAATTTTCAATTAATTCAGTTGACGTCAGGCAGGCGGCCGGTCGTAAAATAGCTAGCCGAATCATGTGACAACATGTTCGTAATATGTTATGCCGACCCCACTTAGGTTTAGGACAGGAGGACGATAAAGATGATGATGATGGCTCTCAGGAGTGAAATTGCAAGCATCAATTAGACACAGAAAAACTCATTGGTGCCAGCCCGAGGTTTGAATTCGTCACCCCCTCGAAAGAGTCTTACCGCTGGGCTATCACAGCTATTACTAATTAATAGGTTATATGCAAAATTGTCGATAAAAATTAAAATTGATATCTTATACATATAAGCATAAGTCATCCGTCATAAAACACCGTTATCAACGCGTTACTAAAAAGTTTGTTCTATATTTAGGTTAGACCGATAAGCTTTTGCAAGAATCATAACTCACTGTCTCACTTGTAACATTATACACGTGTAACATACAACCAAATATAGTACATAGTTTCTAGGACAACCATTTTTGTATATGTCTACGATGGCCTAGGTAAGATTACCTACTAATTACGGTACAATAATTAAAACATAATGGTCGAGTGATTTGAGCATGTGATCTTATGAAGGGATCGTGCTCAAAAACTCGGACAGAATCTTATGACTTTTCTGAACTGTGATGCTCTTAAATGATAGTTTATATTTAGAAACTGCCTATACTCACGTTTTATTCTGTCGGGTTAGCTCGACTAGTTTAGAGCCCATTCGGGGCCCTTATTCATGTGCTCTTTATACGGCGTTATCGCGGCGGGAACGGATTCTTGAATGATATTAAACGTTCCGTTTACGTTTACGGAAGTCATGTCGATGACAGATGCATATAATTAAAGAATTTTTATAAGTAAGCCAAATTTGTAAAATTTAAGCCAAAAGAACAGCGAGGTGGCTGTAAGCATTTCGTTCTCCAAGAAGAGGAAGGGCCAGCATCCAGCATCGGAATACTAACAAGCCGACACTATATCTCTTTTACTATGATAAATATAAATATAAATATATGAGACAATTACACTGTCGTCCGTCTTCAAAGTAAGCAAATTAATACTTGCGTTACGGGTAAAACTGCTAAATATTCATATAATTTTAAATACATACTAGGCTAGAAGAATATGGAACAATACTATATCAATGAAACACTAAGTGCTATATATATTTTATACGTAACTGTAAATAATTAGAAAATATGGAGTACTATAAGACTTGAACTCTTTGGAAAATGTTAAAAACGAAGGAATGTAAGCGTCAATTCATTACATATAAAATGAGAAGTGGCAAAAGTCAACAAAAAACAAAAATACAAAAGGTTACACAGCCAAAGTTGAGCCTTACCATTGGTTTTATGGGAAATGTACTCTAAAACTAAAATAACAGTATAACCATTCTACTGTCGCGAAGAGATTGCTTAGGACGAATATCTGCCGAGTTATGACTACTCTCGACAACTTTAGATACAATGAAGGGTTCAAATATCCTAGGGTTGGGATGACATTTGGATGGCTTATTACAACATATTTTATTTGTTGATATATTTTATTTGATAAATAAAATAAGTGAAAATAATTTCAAAATAATGTCTTCTATTATTTACTCTATTTCTTCTATACAAGCAAGGCAAGTATTAATTATAACGATACATTTTCATTTATCTTGGAAAAGTGAATTCCTATAAGATTTTCTATTTATCATGGATTATAGTTTATTATGACGGGACTGCCTAAAAATAATTTAATATAAATTAATTACTGGTATATTGATTGAATTTAATACCTTCTGTTGGCTAGTGTAAGGTATTAACTATTAAATTAATATTGTAATTCTGACCCAAAAAAAAACAAAGAAATACAGGTATAATAGGCAGGGAAAAAATCTTAAGTACTAGGTGATTTTATAAAAAATCAATCAAAATAACTCATTAAAAAAAATCACTAAGTATCTATCACTATTATCAGAAACGTTGCAACGAGTTGCAAATATCTGCATATAAATATGCGTAATTGCATCAGGTGTAAGTAAAACTTAGTGACTTGGCAATACGCTCGTGTAATAGGATATATAAATGATCTACATAAAGGCTAATGACTCGCAACGCTTTTAATGCTGTTTTTTAAGCTGTTACTTGTTATTCCTTTACCACAAATGAAACACTGTTATAAAGAACGCAAGAAAACCGAAGCATAAACATTACATTCAGAGGGATGTTCAATTTTTGGCACCAATTACTGTTTTTAGGTTTAATCAACTTGTAAACTTATAAATAAAAGGAAAAGGGCTGTAAGGAAAAGATTATAAATCCAAATTACAATATTACAACTTATGGATAAATAAATATACTTTGTCTTCTTTACAATCTGTATACACCTCTATTGTTTCATAACTTGTAAACTTCTAAATATAAGAAAAAAGGCTGCAAGGAAAAGGTTATAATGCATAAAATAAATCCAAATTACAATATTACAAATTTATGGATAAATAAATATACCTTGTCTTATTAACAATCTGTCTGCACCTCTATTGTTTCATAACTCTCTGTCTATTGCATTTTAGTTTATACTTGTAACTCGATGAAAAACCGTCTTCGTTATTTAAAATTACGAAAATTACAGACTACTCATGGACTAGAATAGTTACACAACTTAAAAAACAAATGTTATGGACTAGGAATAGGGGTAAATGTTCAAATTCACATACTTTTCAGCAGCAACACCAGCAGAACTCATGATTCGATATAAGGCCGTTTATTTAAGCAAACTAAAGTAAACTTTTTTGCAAATTCTTTAGCGATGAAAATTTTTAACTTATTTATCTGAAAACATGATTTTTTGAGTTGTGTCATTATTGCAGCCCATGAGCCATATTCTAAGGCAAGCAGGTCGACGGGACTGGCGTTAGGTGGCGAGAGGGCTAGAGATGTTAAAGAATAAACGAATATAAAAAATAAGATTTTACCTTATTTTCATTTTTAATGAAAGTTACAAAGAAAAGCATCAATGTTTTCTTTGAAGCTTGCGAAGCACTAAATCACGAAAAACCATTCACAACTTTACGGGCACATTCAACACGCACTTTTTATTAGTAAATGCGAATTTTATGGCCAATTAAAAATTTCCTAACCACGATATTACTCGTTAAAATAACGAGGGGTCCTCACCTTATAAACGTGGTTACAACAATAACGGAAAAATACTCATGCTTCTGATATTCTAATATACTTTTAAACTATAGTATAAACCTATAGTTTATAATTTCAGAGGAAATATCCGTACAAGGTTTGAATATGTTGATAAGTCAACTTACGTTTTATTAATTGTGCATGTTTCATCATAATTAGAATTACTTAATAAGTCTTTTATATCGACCACACAAACTTATGAATACTTTAAATAACTATCTTTAACGTTAAACGTATACCTAATATAGAGAGAGTATATCAACTAAACATTTATCATCATCCTCCTGCCCTTATCCCACTCTAAGCAGGGTCGGCACAACATGTTACAAACATGTTGTCAAATGATACGTATTTTACGACACCTCGGTAAGAAATGAGGGTGGTCTATTCTACACAGCCGGATACAACACTCAGTGAACAAAAATATGAGAACTTAAAATTTTAAATGGAGCTATTTTCATTGAATATCATTTAAATTTCATTAAATTTGATTAAATAAGAATGCATAGATATTTGGGAGTATATTTATACCAGTGTCGGAAGTACATGCTAAAGCTTTATTTAACAAGCTAATCACGCGTAGATCGAATCTACATATATGTAGCTAGCTAATCACTTATTGCCGGTGTAACGTTTGGATATATTTATAACATTATGTCATTGCTCAATCAATCGGATCAAAATAGACTCGATCTGAATCAACTCTGCGAACCGGGTCGCTTCAGAAAAAACAAGAAAGTTTATATGTTTAATCAAGAAAATATATAATACTGGAGATTAAATATACAATTATAGTAGTAATATAATCAAAAATAATGATGTCACAAGAAATGAAAAACGTCTTGTGAAATACCAGCCTGATTGGGCTTTTCACCACGCTGCTCAAATGCGAATTTGAGCGTTAAACATTCTATACACTATGATTTTTTTCACAGTTAAGTAAATGATGAAATGTAATATCAATTAGCTTATTACCTACTATAAATTAATATAGAATTTATAGCAGCTTACCCCCAGCTTGCACGCCATTCAATATTATTATTGAAGGAACACATAATAAATTTTATTCGGATAAAGTTATTATATCCGATAAACTTAGGGACAGGTTTAAAATTATCTTAACGCATTTCCGTAGCAATTAGCATAGATATTATTATTATTATTTATTTCCGCCGTGTGGTATCCGCCTGAGTAGAATAACCACCACCCACCCTCATTTCTTACCGAGGCGTCGTAAAAGGCCAATAAGGTCGACTAAGTCTACCCACCGTGTGGTATCCGGTCGAGTAGAATAGACCACCCTCTTCCTTAACGAGGGGTCGTAAAATACGACTGAGGTAAGTTGACATCAGATAGGCGGTCGGTCGTAAAATACGTAGCCAAATAATGTGACTACATGTTTGTAACATGTTGTGCCGACCCCACTTATGGTGGGATAAGGGCATGATGATGATTATTATCACTAAAAAATTATTTCAGCTTCATAAAAGTCAGCGGTTTAATAATGTAGAATCAAAGATATTTAAAAGATTGACCGCCGAGTTTCTTGCTGGTTCTTCTTGGTAAGAGCAACATTCCGAACCAGTTGTAGCTTCATTAATCATGTTGTTGCTTGACGATTCAAAAGTGTCTGAAATGGTTTATTTGAATAAAGATTATTTTGATTTGATTTGATTATTTATTTATATCAAGCATCTTTGAATATGACATACGAAAGGAATGTATACGTATAAACTTTTATTTATAAGCTTTTGAGTGAATAAGGGTATACGCTTAACTTCTTAGCTACGGCTGCTAATACTACAAGCGGTATGTTGTGTACGAGTATGTAAAATAGTAACCAAAGAAAGTTGAATATTAATCATGACTTTAAAAATCTATGTCAATTAATTATTAATATCGAATTCAATATAGACTTAATCAAGACAATGACGAATGAAATCAATACTAATAAGTATCGATAACAATAACGTTAAAGTACTATCGGTTTATAAAAGCTCATTGAATGTACAATCTAGCACAAGTTTCACTCTCAGTAGGCGGGGAAGACGGCATTCATGACTCAAACAAGTATAATTAATTTAAATATAAAGGATTATGTACTACAATAAATAAACTATTAATATTATAAATGATAAAGTCTGTCTGGTACTTTTTCATGGTCAATTCGCTGAACTAATATAGATAAAATTTGGCCCAATTAATGCTTATATACCGGGGTAACATATAGGCTATAAAATCCCGTTTTTCCAACAGGAAAAGGAGGAAATTGAGAAATGCCGTTTATTATCAATATATCAAGGTTCTTTTATCCAGTATGTGCAAAAGTCAGGTCTGTAGATTATAGAAATAGGTTCTATATTACGCTGTTTGTCTTACGTTGAAAGAATTATGTAAGAAAAGGCCTACATGTTCAGAACCGATTTATGCGGATAGCCACTGGTTGTCCGTGGTTTATGCGCAACGTTGACCTCCATAGAGACCTCGACCTCCCTACTCACCTCTTTAAACGTTTTTCGAAATATTACATTGAGAAATCTGAGGTACACCCAAACCCCCTTATTTCAGTTGCTTCCACCTACATCCCAGTTAGGTCTGACCACCGAAAATATACGCGTCCAAAAAGCGTCTTGTATGATGGAACACGTAATACACACACACAGCGTCTTCGCCAGCGAAAATGAGGTCCCAGTTTTCGGACGTCGGTCGGTCGTGGCTTCTCGCCACCCTTCTGACGTCACAATGACTAATCAAACTCATTTATTTATTTTATTTATTTATTTAATAATAATTAGCACGGATAAGATCCAATTACACTAATTATATTATACTTACATTATATTATAATACAACATTACATTATATTATATTCTATAACATTACACTATATATAAAATCATATCAAATTTTGTCATACATCTGCCCTCCGCTACGCGTCGCCTCAAGCCATGCCTCACAGGAGGCACCCTTAGGACGACGTTACCCGACGTAAGTAGAGCGTCTGCGCTCTACTCTGTGCATTTCGCGACCTCGACGATGCTTCTGCGCTCGCTCGTCCCGCCCTATGACGCTATAAAAGTCGTAAGGTCTAACAGCATAGTTGGTTCGAAAAAAAAGGCCTACAGGCCTACAGGGAACGGAGTTGCGGGTAAAAGCTAGTTTATTATAAGCTGATTTATAGAATAAACAAAAGGAATTACGCTTACAATTTCTGTGATAGAATTTTTCACTACAGTACACATAATCCTAAAATCCTTCAGACGAAAATCCTTGTTTTAAATTGACAGATTAGTTGTGACTTATATAGCTAATTGCTCGTTTCAGTTTATCATTAAATGATTATATACGATAATGAATCGATTCCTCTAATTTGAATAACCGTCATTAATCGTCAGGTAAAAAAAAAGTTTTTTAAAAAACCTGTTTCTATTTCGAAATTATATTATACTATCTATTGTGTTGAATTTAATAACAAACAAACAAGTGATAAATATTCAAGTGGAAGTGGATATGTCACTAAAGAGAGGCCGAAAAGCGATGGATTGTGCGAAGTATGACATGAATACAATGCGCCAGAGTTCAGGAATAATAACAAAGAAAAACGAGAGAAGCAAAAAACATGGTGTATCACTTAGAGTAGGATGGGAGAATGATGAACATTCAGGTCGCAAGAGCAAGTTTTAATTTTACTTAATATAATCATCACGGATACCACACGGTGGGTCAACTTACCTTAGTCGCCTCTTACGACACCTCGGTAAGAAATGCGGGTGGTTTATTCTACTCAGCCGGATACCACACGGCGGGTCAACTTACCTTAGTCGCCTTTTTTTAATTCTAAAGACAGAGTCTCCCATTTAAAATTCTATCACAAAGAGATTAATATTTGGAGTATAAAAATTTCTGTTTGCAAACAATGTCTGCAGAAACAATTACAATCAAGTATCGGTATCTAATAAATTTAAGTTTCTTTTATCGCGCCTGGCTACTTTTGAATCCGAGTATTTTGAACAATATTATCCTTTATAAAATATTTTATTGAATTTTTTGTAGAGGTCGCTTCTAGTTGCATCTTCCTACTCTATATTGTTCATAGAGCTATTATACTAGAGTAGGGAAGCCAGCCTAAAATATGCCATGTTACAATAATGAGAAATAAAGAGAAAGCAAATGAGACTGAACCATTTTTTATGTGCGATTAGACAAAGATGAAATATATGAGTCTTCCCTCTCAATAATTATTATGTCACTATCACTCACACGCCTGCCTATGACTCCCTACTCTATTATTAATAATTCTCTAATAGAATTCTATTAATATTGTACGAGCAGCAGTCAACAAAAGGAATAATATTCTCAATCAAATGTCACTAAAAATTTCTGTATAGGAACATTCACATTTTTTTTATTTTAATTTATATATCGTGAGAGAAAAAAATCCCATCTTATTATACTTCAATAAAAGAAGATTCTATTTCAGCTCTCATATAGAAATACTAATTACTGTTCTACGAAACACTCGTCTAACGAAGGACTAAACTCCTAGTACTAATAGAGCTTGAAACTAATTAAAGGTTGTCAAAGGAGCCTTTGTAACTTACATTGCAGTGAAAGTACTAATTACAGTCTGGACCTTACGTATTAATCTGTCATACTGAAACTATCTTAATCTGGCCATACGTGGTATTTTAAGGTATAAATACGTCTGTGGTGTATTAGTCAACATTCACTAACTCATTAGATGTCCTTGTCGTTGTTTTGTTTTGTCTTACCATATATTATAGTGTAATAAAATAATCAAGCCTCATCTAATTCCTATTCTTAATTAGAGCAACTACTGAATTTTTTGTAAGTATATGACAGCTCTTTTATTTCTTTCCTTGATTTTAAAGCATTCACAATTTGCTCAGTTCGTATATTCCCCTTTTATTCGTCACATTAATTTATACACTGTGTAGAATAAATGTGTTCTCTAAGAAAATCTAAATATTAACTAACTAGTTAAAAATAACAGTTTTAAACATATTGAGAAGTTTGATAACTTAAATTTAAATCTAAAACTTGATATAGGTTACAATTTATTTCGGCACGGTTGATTTTATTATTTATGAATTTTTTTCTTACCTTTAAGACTTTAACAACTTCTGCTTTCGTTTTTATTATGACTCGTACCTAGGTTTTTTATTTATCATCTTATAGCATTTATGACAATTATTTGCCAGACATATCAAGGTTTCACTATGAGAGAACTGTTCATCTATGTTCTAACGTTTATGATAATGCGGTTAATTTGTAATTCTACTACGTCTGCTAACTGGCATACCAAATAGAATTCATAAACAGTAAAAATCAAACAAGAGATACATCAAAGCTGGTAGCTTCCCATTTTACGCTTACGCTTTTTGCAGTTAAATAGACAAAAAAGTTAAAAGCAATCGAGTTCTGATGAAAGGCATCTGATTTCTAAATAAGTGCCTCTCAAAACGGGATACGTTTTGTCGATCTGGTGTTAATAATGCTTGATACTAACTCTGCTATAGTGAGAGTTTCGATTGCACTTAATTTGTTACGAATAACTTTACATACGTACTATACAAATTATAGAACAAAGTCCCGAATAGCTGTTTATATCGTGTATGTGTACGATTTTCTCAACATCTGCTGAACGGATATCTGTACTGTTTTTATTATTTTTTTGAGGAAGGGTTAAGTTAACGTACTTTATTGTTTCATGTAAAAATTCTTATAAGAAACTTTGTGACACAATGACTTCGATGCAGGTGAAGCGAAGTATATTCTCCGGAACGACTGAACCTAATTTGATAGGGTGGGCCAAATTTAACTACTTTCTATTCTAGAATTCCGACGGGAATTCATACCTATAAACCGCGGAGACAGCTAGAATGAAATATTCTAGAAAGCTGAATTAACCATATTTTACGACATCTAATAAAACAGAAAAAACGTAGTAACGATTCATATTAATAAAACAAACAAACTTAGTTTTGAACTTCCAATGTATGGTCGGGCTTTTGTATGCCTGCATTAAATTGGTATAAAGATGTGACAGCGCGATAACGCAAGTCGGCATACTCGTAGATAAATAGCCGCCAGATCGCTTCAAAGTGATTGACACTTTGGTACAGCGGCTGCTAGAAATGCGTGACTCAAATATTCATGATCATACTATATACCAATAATATACTTAGCAGTATATTAAGTTTATTGATCTAATATATATCACAAAAGTAATGATATTTTGCTATAATCCGTGGTTGTTAAGAAAAAACCGCGTTCGTTTTTTTACCAAATATGTATATATTATAGCAAATCGATTGTTGCTTTTGTTCTATGGAATTACTTCTATAAATTAGATGTATATTAATCTATTGTACTAAAAAGTTTAAAATATTCATATGCATGAGAGTCAAAAATGTAAAATGACAAAAAAAAATTAATATTTTATCAAGAAATATGCAAACCTCCTTTGGACTACGAGATGAGCGATGGCTGTTTGGTTTAAGTTTAAACTCTTACGCCTCGCGCACAGGCGTAAAAAATACGTTTCGTTTAAACTCCGTATAGGCGTAATAAGAAGTTTCGTATGGTGCATTCGGCTTAACGCCCAATAAAACGCCTAACGCCTAAAATGGATCACTGCTCGATAAAAATACAACACGTTTTAAAAGCGGTGTCGTCTCAATAAATACCTGGATACCCATTTGTTTCATTTCGACGTATTTTTAACGCACGGTAAAAAAAACCTCTCGTGCGTACGAGGGGTTAATCTCGTACAAAGTCAAACGGCTGTACATGACTTAGATTTAAGTATAAAATTTTACATCACCTAAATATTAAATACTCATAATTATTTATTGTTTTCTTTTCTTTTCTGGAAGGAAAAACTCATTTTTATCATGTGTGTTGTAACCCGTAAGCTTCAATTGTACCAAATTTTATCTACATAGCCAATCTACTCTAGCCGATCATATGTCATAGTGTAACAGAGATAGACAGAAAACCAGGCTATCGCATTTATAATATGAGTATGAATATTTAAATAAAAAAATTAATATTTCCTTAATAGTTTCAAATCGAACAAAGTTGCCTGCTTTAATGAAATAAACTATTTAAATTAAGTCTACGAATTGGTTTTCCTGTAAACAAAGTTGAAACGTTTACGAAACCGGTGTTTATCCGTCGTCACTAACGCAAAGGGAATATTTATTAGTCGTCCCATGCGTGCAGCTGGGTTAAAGGGAGCAATGCTATTTATAATATACGCTTTAGGAGAGCAAATTAGAGCACAGAACATGTGACGTCTTGTTCATTCACTGCAACAAACATTTATGCACTCGCGAATTTAATTAAAATGTTCGTGTTTAACGACCTCTTTAATGAAGCAATTATTCGCTTCACATGAGAGACGTTTTCAGATCTGAGGCTTTTAGGGTATCATTGATTTGTATAAATATATTTGGACATTATTAACTAGCCCGTTGGCGCAGTTGCTTGTTCGATTCCCGCCTAGGGCCAACATTATTTATAAATTTTTTTTTTGGTTCTTCGAGCCTGGGTGTATATTTGTATTTAGGTATGTCTTAAAAAATATATGTAGTGTATTTACCATTTTGTCTGTCATCCATAACACAAGTATTAAGTTACTTAGGTTGGGGACGTACGACCGTTTGTGTAAGTACTATTGATTTATATTTATATTTTTTTTATCAATCAAAAATATATTTTTTAATTTATAACACAAGTTCAAGTTATATCTATCTTAAATTACTTACACGCTACTACTATCATACTACTACTACCAATCATGCCCACGTGGAATGGTCCCAAGAATGCTGGCAGCGTTTCCGCGTTGAATCGCTAAGCTGATTCTTTGTGCGAAAAAGGAGCCAGCCCTCTTGTCACTCGAAGAGGCGATCAATCGAGGTGTTAAAACGGATAAAAAAATTTTTGCACTTTGGCTCCATGGCCAAGGGTCTCAAATGCAAGCGGCACAAATATATAACTCTCAACGAGAGATGCATACTTCCGCCGCTTGCCGGATTCGGCCATTTCCGCCGCAGCTCCAGGTCTTTCCCTGATATGGGACGAGGCTAACGTATCGACGCATGTTGCGATCCACATTAGGGCCCGTCCCCGTTCCCAAGGAAACAGCGTCAGACCGTCTGGTCTCTTGCCATCCCGACATATCCCGGAAGGCTCGAGAGGCAGGAATGTGTATATATATATATATATATATATATATATATATATTATATTATATATGAAAACATTGCTTGGGTTTTAGTTATAATAACTTGTCTAGTAAAATTACGGTGTAGTATTATTACTTTACGGCGGGGAAATGATTTAATCTCCTTGGAGAGAAAAAGTGAGAAGTTTTAGAACTCAAGCGAATCTCAGTTCAAATCCGAACTTACAATTTTCATATTTAGAATTTTTTTAAAGATATTAGTTCTATTACGATATTTTCCTTTAATGTGTTATCGTAAATATCAATTAGGCTCATAGATATTAATAGAAAACTTATAGATACGGTCATAGTGATGGATCCGAACTCTCTGTAAGAATCACGTGCTGTATAACTTAACCAATCACAATTCTTTCTTTCTTGTTTCATTCCTGTAGCGCATAGATATAACTAAGAAGCGGCCTGCTGCTGAATATGCCTCCACTCTCCGTTTCTAGAGAGAAAGATTGGAGTTAAGACCTGCCACGCTGCTCCAATGCGGATTGGTATGTTACACATATCTCCAGAATTCTCTAGAGATATGCAGATTTCCTCACGATGTTTTCCTTCACCGAAAAACGTGGGATAAATTGCAATTATCAATTAGACACATGAGTTTTAATAGAAAAACTCATTAGCGCCTGCTTGGGTTTGAACTCGAGCTCCCCTCGAAAAAATCGCACGGTCTCACCGCTGGGCTATCACAGCTCACATATATATAATTTTTTATTATTTTAGAAAATAATACTCCAGGATATTTTTGCCAGTTCATCGCTATAGAAGAAACTTTTTGTATAATACGTTAATTTCATTATAAAGTGACACTCATTTGAAGTGTATTTGGCGGAGGTTCATATCAATCGCCGCTAAAGCGGAACGATTAAATTGGCCAGCCTACATGTACTGTTGAGTGAGTGCTGCGTTTCTATTTATAATCTTATAGTTTCTGAGCATAAAAATAGAGTTCATTCGAAACCGCTCTGACGTATAACTCATTCACTGTAATGTTTTTTGTTCATAAGTACTTATACCGACGTATACATAAAACAATTAACTCAATATTACATACAATAATACACTTTTAGATTTTATTAGAATTGTAGACAAGCGCTTCTAAAAGTATTAACATGTTAGATCAAACTCAAGTTTATCATCAAAAGAGAAATAAAGCGACAATAATATATAGAATTAAGTTTTGATTTTGGATAATATTCAAAAGTAATATAAAATAATTTGTTTTAATTTTCAATGTACCGTTAAAGAAAATCTATGTAATTTTAAAGGTTAAAAATGTTAAATGTCGAATGTGCTATGCGTTTTCGGCCTATGTGGAACATGATGATTATAGAGTAATGACATTATTACTTCTTAATCAAGAAAATTATTTAATAAAATTTTGCTGTTTTAAAAAGAGTTCATATTTATTTATATGTATATTTATACTTTTATAGCAATGAATCTCTATTGCCCTTTTTAATCGCATTACGCATAAATCGATAGAACAATTTCGCTAATGTTTTTGTTGAATTTATTATTACTAGAAAGTTCTTATAGAAGATTTTAAATATATTAGCGACACTGTAGAAAATTTACCTATCCATCTTGCTCTTAATGCTTGACTACCTTTTCGCGGCGAGTAATATCGCGGGTTGCAGCAAGATATAACTGCTACTGATATTCATTGTCGTGAATTACAAAACGTGTTTATACTATGATAAATAAGATATGAGTTCTTTCTTTGTAAGTCCTACTTACGGCAACACTGATTACGTTTAGTGCTTCAACTATTGTGTCTGTAATCTTATCTCTATTAGCATAAACTATGTTAGCATAGTTGGAATCAAAGTTCATAGTCATTTCACAGTTTATTTTGGATTTTAACAATTCAAAAGCACTTGTTTACAAGTTTAATTGAATATAGATTATTATGAATTGAATTTGAATTGAATTCGTGTGCTAAATATATAAAATTCATACGTGAATATATATAAAAAACAGTGAGATGCATAGCTTTTTAATTTTTTTTTTCTTTCTTTTAGGACATTTACACACACGGTCATCCGTCCCCAAAGTAAGTCACTTAATACTTGTGTTATGGGTGACGGACAACTGGTAGATATAATACATATATAAGTCTAAATACATACTTAAATACAAATACACACCCAGGCTCGAAGAACCAACAATTTGTTTATAGAAAATGTTGGCACTCGGCGGGAATCGAACCCGCGACCCGAGGAGCTGAAGGCAGGGTCACTACCCACAGCGCCAACGGGCCAGTCAATTTTATTTTCTGGGTACGTTATAAATAAAAACATGTAAATATTTAAGCGGTCTTAAGCATTGTTATTTAAGTGTGGGTCTAAATAGCGGGTCGGCCACCCGTTGCTGCGGCTCAACAAAACTCACATTGACAATTCAAAATATGCTCTGATCCCCACCAAACTAAAAATAGCGAAATATTCGCTAGTTCGATCTAAAATTTGTCTAAAAACTTCATTGAAATCTCGCTGTTTCGGAGTCTATAAAGGATATATAATAAAAAGTTCTCTTTTATATATAAGATATAGATTGGTATTGTTTAACTGTAGAAAAGAGGCTGATACAGAAAGCCTACTATACTGTTGAGGGTTACTTAGATGATAGGAATGCGTGGTGCTACACTTCTACCCTGTACAAGACAGTAATGCCTGAATGTAACTACATAGTAATAAGAATTATATTTTAAAAAGAGCAACCGCTGAGTTTCTTGCTGGCTCTTCTCGGTAGGAACGGTTTTATGAACCAGCAGTAGAGTTGACGATTCAAAAGCACTTAACAGTTTACTTGAATAAAGAATACTCTGAATTTGAATTTGAAATTGGAAATTCTGTTTGACCTTCTTCTATCTACCTTTATTTTACTTACAGATGCGCCAATTCGTGCGCGATGACGAAAGCGCTGGTCAATCCTTCGTCTCTATCAATTGCAGCGGACCGCATTTTGGTGCAGACGCCACCGACTGGGGCGAAACCCGAGGGCCCGCCGAGTGGTGCTCTTGTCAACCACACCGTTGCATCCCAGCCAGTACTGTCTGAACATACAAGACAGTTTTTATCATCAAACAATCTATAAAAAATTTACACCTCATAAATCTATACTTATTATAAAACAAAGTCCCAAAAAGCTTTTTGTCTGTATGTAATCGATTTTCTAAAAATCTTCTTTACGGATTTTTGGACGGTTTTCACCAAAAGATAGTGCAATACTTCCGGATGGTTTAGGTAAATAGTAAATGTCGGTATTATGTAAATTGTGTTAGAGACATCGGCCAGTTGTTAAAAAACGTTCTTACTAAGAGCTTTAGGCGGGTGCGCTGCGTAAACCAGCAATGATACGCTAAAGTAATGTACTAGAGAATTGTAGATCTATAAAAATGCTACAAAAAAATTTGGGACAGTATGTCTCTATCTCTCACGGTTAATTGAAAACAACTATTTATACATTTAAAATTCCACGCGAGCGAAGCCGCTGGCACCGCTAGAGAACTTATAAATCAAAACAGCCAACTTTATAAATTACTTACTACCTTTTCAACGCGACTTCGTTGCGTGGACGGCAGTCTTATTATTTGAGTAAACCGTAATACTTATATTTATTATGGTTGAAGCGGGTTAACTTTAAAAGCTAGACATATGCTGTCGCGGACTTTTATTTAGAACTTTGAGATTGGAACAATTTTGTATTAAATGATTTTTAAATAACTTTCACCGTTTACTTAGCGCACGCAAGGAAAGCTTTAGATTCTGCCGTTTTCGTAATATTTTTAATGGCTGCTCCTCTCCTATTCATCTTAGCGTGATGTGACATAGTCTATAGCCTTCCTCGATAAATGGACTATCTTACACTCAATATATATATATATATATATATATAATATAATAATTTTTCAAATTGGTCCAGTAGTTCCTGAGATTAGCGCGTTCAAACAAACAAACTCTTCAGCTTTATATATTAGTATAGATGAATAAGACTCACTAAAGTTTATATTTTAAAAAAACAATAACGACTGGTGATTTATTGACGATAAGTTTTTCACTGGAATACTATTTTTATAAAAGTAAATAATGACATTTAGGAAACCCATTTACATTTATGGCATTGATTTACGGCGGTTCCTTATAACTTTCAACTATTTATAAACTGCTTACGGTGATAACTATCGAGGATCGACCTCATTTAGCATAATAAAATTTTTGCCATTCTTTTTGTTAAAGCAGATATATTTAGAAATAGTTTATCTGAGAATCAGTCACCGTGCGTTGTACAGAATTAAAAAAAAATAGCAGCTGAAATCTTTGAAAACTGAGCTAAATGTCAATTGTTATATAGGCTCACAACAGGTTTTATATGAACGTAGAAGTTAATTAATGACTTAAGACAAGAACTGTCTTATTTAAGTAACATTATAATCTACGCATTTATTCATATCAATTTAGATTTTAAATATTTCTGTGTGCCAAAAACAAACAAAATAAACCAAAAATCACTCCATTGGAAGCGAAAAAAAGGGTTAAGGCCACAAACGCTGGATTTTGTTCGCGATTCGTCAATATTAGGTCATTGACCGAAACTATAAGTACAATTCTTTGTAGTCATATATATTATACTTAGATTACTGTCCGCATTATTTCATATAGCAGTTATAAGTAAGGATAATCTCGAGTAAGATCTACGGATATATGAAATTAATCTTCCATTCTTTTCAATTTTAAAAGACTTATTTTCTTAATGATAAACTTTTAGTTCGCAGTAAATTGTAGAATACGAAATACCTACATTTTAAAATACACGATGCTGCACGATTTAAGTGAACGTCTAGAGAACATGCTTATGATGATGATATGAAATGTGATCTAGAGACGTGCAAATCATATTTAGTTTCATTTCTGTTTAAATTTAACATCTCAAAAATTATTTACAGCAGGAAACGTTACATTACGGAATCCAAAGTAAAAAATAACTTCTTTAATAATTTACTATATGAAACGCTGATTATAGCAAGATAATTCTATAAAAAATCTTTGACAATCTCAGTTTCACGTTTTTCAGATTCGACAAAAAAGAACTTGAATGTAAAAAATAGAATGTATCAAACTTAAAAAGACAAAGTATAATTGAATTTAAGTAAGAAAAGTTTTAAAGGTACTCAACATGACGAAATTTTTTTATATAGAGCCTTGGCCCTAATAATGTGATATAAAATTCGTAGAGCAAGATTAGATAATGAAGTTTCTAAAGGTATGAATTTTTAAACCTGACGATTTAACGATGACAAATGATACATGTTCATTTCGGTAAGTTGTCACTGCAAAATAATTAAGGAAGCGTTACATGGTAAATCAAAATTAATGAATTCCTAGAAACTCCAGATAGATCGCAAGTTCAAATATTATATATTTCCGAAAATTAATATATAGATGCACTGTAAAACTGTTTATAACATGACTAGCTTTCAAACTCAACTTCGTTCGCGTGGACGACAGTCTCATTATTTGAGTAAACCGTAATACTTATATTAATTATGGTTAAAGTGGGTTAACCTTAAAAGCTAGACATATGCTGTCGCGGACTTTTATTAAGAACTTTTAAACAATTTTGTAATACATGATTTTTCAATAACTTTCACCGTTTACTTAGAGCACGCAAGGAAAGCTTTAAATTTTGCCGTTTTCGCAATATTTTTTATTACTGCTCCTCTCCTATTCATCTTAGCGTGAATATAGCCTATTATATAATATTATTAACAAGTTCAATTGATTGTTAAGTTTCACATCATAACACTCAAATATATAACCTGGACATACAATATTAATTAAACTACTCGGACGGATCACACTAAAAAAGAAAATTATATTAAACGAGAATTAAACGTGTTTCTTTTATTGTACAATTAGCACTACATATATTTTCTATGTGCTATAATATTGTTGATTATATCAAAATAATATTATTAATACTATAAATAAATAAATAAATATATATGGGACACTAATAAATTAAAATTGTATCGCTCTGAATCACGACTGATCATGTTAGTATAAACAATGTCAGACACACGTTTTAAAACTGTTCGGTCCTCGTAAAACTAACCGAACCATAATTAGTAAGATTTATAGCCGAGGCGGTGTTAACATGTCTGGAACTATAGAACAGCTAAATACTTGTATATTTATAAGTAGTAGGGGCTACTGAAACTTTTTTTAGTACAAAATTTTCTATATACATAGTTATTTCGAATGAACGGACCTATAGAATTATACAATTACTAGTTTTTGCCCGCGGCTTCGCTTGCGAGGAATTTGCTCTGCCACAGTATCTAATTTCATTAAAATTTATGATTCACAATTTTGGTCATAGTGGCTTTCACATAAAAGATAGATATATGCTGTCGCGGACTTTTATTTAGAACTATTAAAGACAAACAATACTACTGTACATCATCTTTGTGTAAATCTAATGATTTAGGTAGCGTACGCCGAAATAGCTCTCAAAGGCCAGATTTTTTCCGACTCTATTGACATGTGACAGAATGTTGGGCAATGAAAAAGATGGATGAAAGAAGAGTGCATGCAATGAGATGAGAATGTCAGGGTGGGTGTGTGGTGTGACAAGACTGGATAAAATACGAAATGAGTATATAATCGTCTGATAAATAGTCTGAAAGTTGAATCCATTATAGAAAAGACGAGAAGTGCAAGATTAGAATGGTATAGACATATAATATGGTGGGATGAAAATCATGGGACCAAACGCGTGTTAAATATGAATGTGTATGGATATGTGATTAGAGGGATATCGAAAAAGAGATGCTTGGATTGTGTGAAGTATGGAGTAGCGCCAGAGTTGATGAAGAATACGAAAGAATGGAAGAGAAAAACATATTGTGTCGACCCTACTTAGAATATGATAAGGGCGGAAGAATGCTGATTAATACATACGAATATTATATATGCGAATAACATTATGTATAAGCCTAGTTAAGCAAGCAAATCTTTAAAGTAACTATGTATAAGAAAGAGTTGACCTCGTAAATTTAGCGTTAGTCATCAAAATGTTCTGTTACATTTACGGTTATTGTTCTTGACACGTGTATTTTTGTTAGACGTAAGTTATAGACAAGATCATACAATAGTGAATTGGTTGGCCACTTTTCTAACTAAATTTTCGACAAGCTTTACGACTTTATCAGATTTAAGGATAGCCAGTTAAGGAGTGATTGATATATAGAGAAAAAGTATTATGACAACAACTACAACTAGTGTACAACTACTTGTGTACTGTACATTTAAAATTTTTGGATTCAGACTTGGATGTTCTTGTGAATGAAGCAAATTGGGCGAGGTCAACAACAACCAACAACATATAACATTTAGAAGTCAAATACCAAGAAACTTAAATTAAAATTAGTGCTTTTACTTTTCTAGTACCCATTATAGTGTATTGGCCACGCTGCGTGGAAATCAGTGTCACAAAAATTGAAATTTTGAGCATAAAAGTAGTTATTATGAGTTAACCATGAGAGATAGAGACATACTGTCCTAGACTTTTTTGTAGTCTTTTTGTTGATCTCCAATTCTCCTATACAATACTTTAGTGTATATCTGCTAGTTTACGCAGTGCACGCGAGTAAAGCTACCAGCAGGCGAGTTTTTTACAACCGCGCGACTTCTTCAACACAATTTACATAAAACGGTAATCTACTATAACTTTAACTATCCGGAAGAATTGCACTATCTTTTAGTTAAAACCGTACAATAATCCGTTCAGTAGATTTTAAGACTTTATTTTTGTTAGACTTTAATAATTATTAAACATCATGATTGACAACTGATATGGCAGATTTATATTTTAAGTTTTCCTGGTTTGTAACAAAACAAAGTACATTACATTCTCCTGCCCTTATCCCACTCTAAGTTGGGTCGGCGCAACATGTTACAACATGTTGTCACATGATTTGGCTCCGTATTTTTGACCAGCCACCTGCCTGACGTCAACTTACCATAGTCGCCTTTTACTACACCTCTGTAAGAAATGAGGGTGGTCTATTTTATTCTGCCGGATACCACACGGCGTTTGTAACAAAACAAACTATCAATGAATTATTATGTTTGATCTTAATATTTGGACGAAAAATGTAAACCAGCAGAAAACAAACAATGAAAGTTAGAAGAAGGTAACGCGAAACATTTATTTAAAAAAAGAGAAGGAGAAACTTCATTGTAATAAACAAGTAGGTAAGGTTTATAATCGGGGAGAGTTTGGAAATTCTCTCGTAGTTCATTTGTAATGTGTTATGAAAAAGGGATTAGTTGAATGAATTAATAAAAATACCAGATCAACGTTTAACATAACGACACTGCAAGTGGCTAGTGGGTCTCATGTTTCATGACTTCTCATATTTCATAACTGCTAATTATAATGTCATGTTAACGTTAGCTAAATTTGAATTCTACTTATAGAACAAGAGATTGCATGGGTGTTCCCGTTGGAATTTTATTATTTTTGTACTCCAAGAAATATTTAAATCTGTGTTTTGTTAACATTTGTTGTATTTAAATTCTAATTATTCTTTAATAAAGTAAACCTGTTCTATTACTTTTGAAACAAATGTTTATTAAGCTACACTACACTGATTCAGAAATGTGCTGAGAAGACATAACAAAAAACTCAGCCAATGATCTATCAATAAGTTTATATATTAAAATTATAAAAAGGTTCCGTATAATAAAGGGAACCGCTATAAATCAACCATCATCCGGGTAAACATGTGCTATGGGAGCATATCATATATATCTAATGTCTCAAGCATATGGCTTCTGTACAAAATTGTTTTATAGGCCCAAAAACACGATGAGATTCATCGTGTTTTCTAAGTTCTAAGTTAAGTTAAGTTTAGTTAATAAAAAAAGGATTTTTAATTGAATAATAAAACTTGACTGATCGGTAAGTAGTAAAACCTCTTAAAACCTTTTTTGTCTCATGTCAATGAATCACTTTAATTGAATTGTTGTCTTGTTTAATGACAAAGATATAAAATTTTAATTTATGAAAAATCTACATATACGAGATAATACTAATTAATATTACGGTTTTTACCACGAGGAAGGTTTAAGTGTATAATTCGTTAAGGTTTTGAATAAATTTATGAAATATGACGTTGCTGAAAATTTCGGAAACAGCCTGGGAGCTTTCTTTGCAAACTCTTCCTAATTTTATATATTAAATAAAATATAATTCTGTTAAAAAGCGCGATGGCATATACTTTGACTTTTAGGGTAAACTTAATCCATGTCTAGCCCATGCTAACTTTAAAAAAGTTACGTAGAATACGTTACTTGAAAAAGCTATTTCCACGAATATGATATTGATCCTTTTAAAATTAAATACGTTATCTGGCTTAACTAATTCATGTTCAACCATATAATTTAAATAAATATGTGGATCGCAAAATCAGAAATAACACGCTCACACGTTAAATATTTACAAGCTGACGGGTATTCGAAAACAGCCACAGCAACGTATGGCTGGGTCTGCAACTCTATACATATCAAAGCTGTCTGTCTGTATGTGATCGATTTTCTCAAAATCTAATGAATGGAATTTTATGCGGTTTTTACTAAAAGTAAGTGTAATTTTTGAGGACGGTTTAGGTTAATTGTACATTCTCCGAAACGGATAAACCGATTTTGACGAGACTTTCTCTGAAAGACAAAAGTGGTGGTAGGGCAAAATATATACTACTTATTATCCTTGAGTTTCAGTTGTCTGAGATTTATGCGGGAAAACTTTGTGACATACTGACTTACGGGTGTAGCCGCGGCCACAGCTAGTATAATATTAATGTTACATCTAACTAATGCTTTAATTACTGTATGTAAATAAAATATATGTTCAAAAACATCGACCACCAAATATCTAACTAATTAATAATACTTCGAGTGATTCATGATCTCATAGCAGGCAACATGAGATCACATGTCAATTGTTTAACTGCATGATAGATACCAATTTATATAATATCATATATATATATATATATATATATATATAGCAGATGTCTGTAACTTTCTCTACGCATGTCTAATATAAATGTCGCAATAAAACTCTTCCTAAGAATGTTATTATATCAAAAAAATAATTGCAATATATCGTATATTTTTATATGTATATGTATATTTTTGAATTAACATTTTTTTTATTTTTAATGCTTGTTTTATATTAAATAAGTATTATTAATTCAATTCTCAAGCGGAATAATAATTGTCTTATGTTCATGCACAGTCTTATACAAGTGGTCAACTTAATTTTAAAAACGTTTTTATTTATCTTGTCAATCTCGTCAATCAAATCAATGAAATGTTTTTGTTTGCAACAGTAATAGAGAAAGCAGGAAGTTCAGTTATAAATTTGACTATAGCAAAAATTTAACTCGTACCTGTCGGTAATTTCATTAGGTGTCGATAATTCCATTTGTTCACTGCCTCTAATGACTTCTTCACATTCCCATACTTTATAACGGGATCCTTGTCTTCATACATGAACAGTTTATTGATAACGAGCGTCATGTTCGAATCCAGAGACTGGTCGTTGAAGATGGCACTGACCTTTAAAGCATTACATAAATTGCCTGAATTACGAACGTGCAATTGTAATTAATTGCATACAAGTATCGTAGCCCGTGTACTTACGATGTTCATTATAGCTAAGATGTAATGTTTCACTCGCTCCCGACCGTGGAACTTCACCATGGTATGATCGGCAACTATAGCCAATTCGAGCCACAGTCCTTTAAGGCCTGCAACAATAAATATAAATGCCATAACGAATTCACAGTTCACATATTTTAACACTACACTAGCACACACCTGAAATCGGTCTCGTATAAGTCCGTAGCACATTCCGATGGTAATCGATATCTGAATGGTCGCCGTGCCGCGAGCGCACGTGTATCGCTGGCATCACCTCATCTTCCTCGAAATCAATGTCAAGGTCAGTGACCGTGTCACCTGTGAGGTTGTAGGCAGCCGGCCTCTCCGAAAGCAAGACATCGCGGCGTCTTAACACATGACCGCGGTCGGGTCTCGTCGGTTGCAGAACGAAGTCCTCGCCGCCGACTTGCAGTAATCCATAAAGCTGTCCTTCGCATTCCGTGACGGTCACTGTGGACTCTTCTTCGTAAAGCACACGTCCCTTGTAGAACTGACACTCGTTGTAGTACGGCGAGCGTATGGCTCGGTTTTCCTGCAGCTCCAAGTGCCATCCCAATATGTGCATGTGGCGTATTGTATTTCGCGCGTGCCGAGGATAACGAGGGCGCTCGATAGGTACTAGAAGAGGGTCCGACGGCGGTCTCCACGCGTCAACGGCAAGAGCTGCGAAGAGCGTAGTTGCCCACAGCCAGCGCGCCATCGTCCGCGCGCTGCCGCGGGCACCGCCTCTCTGCCAGCCGGCGCATGCCATGCGCTCACGCATCTACGCAAGTACATGCCGTCGCGCCGCACGGAAGGTAAACGACTCCGCACTTTATAGATTGCATTGAGCTCCGAGCGCCATGCGTCACTGGTAAACAAAGGGCGACGCTTGCCTTATTCGCGTTTTGCCCATCCGTAATGTATAACATCTAATGTCATTGTACGTAATGCCATCAAAAATCATATAAAACACGTTTTTAAGTACAAATAATAGTTCCAAGGCGTATTTTTCTCTACATTAATATTATAATAAACAAGCTCCGTCTCTTTCTATATTCAAAAATAAAGTTAAAAAATTCTATATATCTTAATTTGTTTATGTATATCTGATTCTTTGTTAATTTATATGCTTCTTTGATATTTATTTCTTCAACCACACTGTCGTTTTATGTATCATCTACTGTAGTCTTATTTATTTTTATTCCTAAACTTTTGTATTTATTATCTATATAGTACACCCACTTACTCTTTTATTTAATTTCCTATGCCCTAAGGTTGCCTGGAAGAGATCGCTGTTCAGCGATAAGGCCGCCTTTTGTACATTTTCTTCTTATGTTACGCAATGTATATCATTATTTCTGGTGTACAATAAAGAGTATAAATAAATAAATAAATAAATAATACTGACTTTTTGACTAGTAGTGACTCTGGCTTCAGATTTGAACGTCTCGGGTTCGATTCCCGCCGAGGGCCAACATTTTCTATAAATAATTTGTTGGTTCTTCGAGCCTGGATGTATATTTGTATTTAAGTACGTATTTTACGAGCTGTGATAGCCCAGCGGTGTGACCGTGCGACTCTTTCGAGGGGAACACGAGTTCAAACCCGGTCAGACACCAATAAGTTTTTCTATTAAAATATCTAATTTATAATTGCAATTTATCCCACGCTTTTCGGTGAAGGAAAACATCGCGAGGAAATCTGCATATCTCTAGAGAATTCTGGAGATATGTGTAACCTACCAATCCGCATTGGAGCTGCGTGGTAGGTCTTAGCTCCAACCCTTCTCTCCAGAAACGGAGAGAAGAGGCCTATACCCAGCAGTGGGATTGTAACAGGCCGCTACTTTACTTTACTTTACTTATGTATTTTAAATATATATGTACTATATTTACCAGTTGTCTGTCACCTAAAACACAAGTATTCAGTTACTTACTTTGTGACCACCGTGTGTCTAACTGTCTCATATACTTATTTTATTTATTTAATACATTTTATTCTTATTAAAATAATCAAAGGTTTTGTTCTAAAATATTCAATGATTAGTATATTACGTGATCGAATGGCGACGTTTCGGTTAAGAATTCCGCCGCTAAGAACAAAATGTTAAATTGCTATTTTTTGCCAAAATTAGCTCGGGGCCCCGGAATGTCAAACAATAAACCCGTGACATTGCCGACCGTGAAGTTATAAGTCATAAAAGCTTGCCGCCTCCTGCAATTTGAAAAAAGGTACCCGTAGTGACATTAAATCTGCAACCTTTAAATGCACAACAGTTATACCAATAATTTATAGAATTAGGCGTTACTTTGCGGAGATCCATAATACAAAAGTAATAATAAAATTATTTTGCTATAATCCGCGATACAGTAAATAGAAAAAATATATAGTGCTAAATGTATAGTGGACTATACGTTTTTTCATACCCGTTACATGCAGGATTCGTAAAAACATATGCACAAACCTCCACCACTTCCACCACAATACACAAGCACTACACAGGTTCACTATCACAAACTCAACAATCGTTTCGCCCCGCAACCGAAGCATCATCAGGAGATAGACTCCACGACAAAATCGCAAAGCCAGCTAACAGTTATACCAGCTAAATCTGACAACGGTTTGCTGTGGCTAACTGATATTTAATGTAACGATAAGCCGATATGTAATCCCACTAATTAGAGCTTTAAACACTGTATAAACCGAAAAATTATATATTTGTGTTAAAGAAAGTTAAGTATGAGTATGTAAAGAAGATTTTTTTTATCCTATTATATTTTTTTTATGATAAAAATAAACGATTTTGTATTATTACTTGTTGTATTTTTACCAAAAAATTGACAAACCTTATCATCAGTCACCAAAAAGACATTTTGGAATATATACTCCAGAATTGAACTTATATAGTAAGTACAGTTTTATTTATTTATTGTTTTTTTTTAATCTGTATATAAAAAATTAATAAACTTATCAGTACATGAACAAAGTAGATCGAGAAACAAAACGTAATAAAATACGGTATAAGTTTAATTCAAACTAAAAATTGGACTCATTTGTTTTATTAGCGTTCAATTACTCTACATGCGGTCATATTACGAACTAAAGGTTTCCTGTGTAGTTAGGTGACTGACCGGGATATTGTAAGTACTGGTAAGTGAAGGCAAATTGCTAATTGAAATGTAAGTCCATACTCGTGCTCTGTCAGTTAAGGGAAGTACTCATCGCTCCATGTCTTATCTTATGTTAAGCTTGAGACATACTATGAAATTTTTGATAGCGCTTATTAGAATTAGCGAAAAGAAGATAAATTTTGAAAAACATTTCAACAACTTTAAATGGAAACTGAACACTACACTATCTCCATTAAAAATCTATACTTATTATAAAACAAAGTCCCAAAAAGCTGTCTATTTATATGTAATCAATTTTCACAAAATCTACTAAACGGATTTTTGTACGGTTTTCACCAAAAGATGCAATACTTCCGGATGGTTTAAGTAAATAGTACATATCAGTATTATGTAAATTGTATTGAAGAGATCAAGCAGTTGTTAAAAAACTTGCTTTTGGAAGCTTTAGTAGCGTGCGCTGCGTAAACCAGCAGAGATACGCTAAATTAATGTACTAGAGAATTGGAGATCTATAAAAATGCTACAAAAATGTTAATCGCGACATCATGTCTCTATCTCTGGCGGTTAACTCACAATAACTACTTTTATGTTCAAAATTTCTAAAATTCGGGAGAAGATTCGTAAATTAGTGAACTCTACGCGGGCGAAGCCGTTATTGCTACAACTAGTATTATTTCTATAATTCTCTTTAGTTACTATTTTATGAGCATTCTACTATTTTGGTCAGAAGATTTTGTTCGTATAGGAGTGAAAAAACGCAATCTGTCGTCACCTAAAACGATACATTTCGTTCTTTTCTATTTTTGTTTACACTTAAAATGGCCAGTTTTAAATAGATATGTGTAGTTCATTTGGTGAAGTAGACTTCAAATTTACTTTATTGTAAAACAGAAGTCAAAAATACGTAGAATTGTTGAAATGTTAATTAATTTTAATTAAAATTAATTAAATAACTAGCACTACTAGTTATTTATTAGCTTACATAGTTTGCCGAATGGGAGTATACTGCCGACAAACTGCTTATCAGTTTGGCAGGACAAATACATAAGTAAAAAAATGTTTAAATATGAGAAAGATATATAAATAAAAATAAAAATAAAATTTGGAAAATATCAAAAATAGTATATATAGCAATTACTAATTGACATCGTTACTAAATAGACTAGCTTCTTCGATATAAGTGGCATATGCCATTACCTAATTCTTCAACTATGTTCGTACAAATCATATCAATCTGTTATTCTGTTTCGAACATGGAAAGGGACATACAAACAGACAAATATATAAATAGATTTTGCATTTATTAATTCATACACACCGAGCTTATAGGAACTAAGTTTGCATATCCATAGCAATATTAGAAATGCGAAATTCTGTCTATCTATCCGTATGTTACGCTTACAAAAATAACTCAGTGGAGAAATGGTAGTGAAATTGAGTGCTATTAAAGCTTATAGATATGTCGAGGTAACATATATATACTTATTATAAAACAAAGCTGTCTGTCTGTATGTAATCGATTTTCTCAAAATCTACTGAACAGATTTTTGTACGGTTTTCACCAAAAGATAGAGAAATACTTCCGAGTGTAGGTAAATAGTATCTACATACCGGTATTATGTAAATTGTGTTCGCGCAATTATTAAAGAAATTGCTTGTTGGGTGGGGGCTTTAGTCGCGTGCGCTGCGTAAATTAGCAAAGATACGCTAAAGTAATGTAGTAGAGAATTGTCGATCTATGAAAATACTACAAAAAGTCTGCGATAGCATGTCTCTATCTGTCACGGTTAACTCACAATAACTACTTTTATGTTCAAAATTTCGTAAATTCAGGAAAAGTTTCGTAAATCACCGCATTCCACGCGGGCGAAGCCGTTGTTGGCACAGTTAGTAAGATATAAAAATTATAATTTTTCGTCCAGAATGTATTTAAAAACATAGTACAAAATTAAGGGTACTTTCAGATTAAGTTGATGCGAACAAAGTCGCGTACCGTTACCGCGTGCGTGTCGCAGAGCATGTTAGTACGAGTATATCACAAAAGAAATCATAAATACTGCTGTTCAAGCACAACGGAATTACAACGAAAATAAAACAATACACTGGAGTCAAGTTACAGTTTGTAAATGAATAAAGCTCGTGTATATTCGATACTGCACATAGCTTTGCATTTTATAATATGAATCATGCATGCATTTGTGTTCGAGCATGTATTGCTAGTAGCGAAAGTTTACAACAGCATTTTATAACCTGCCATATAGGTCATGTTTTTTGATACTCTGTCTAACTTAGTGGCATCATGAATTACTTAAAAATAGAGCTGCTATAGCGCAGCGGTGAGACTGTGCGACTCTTTCGCGAAAAGTTCAAAGAAATAGGCATACTATAACCGCTGAGTTTCTTGCTGGTTCTTCTCGTTAAGAGTAACATTCCGAACCAGTTGTAGCTTCATTAATCATATTGATTCTTGACGATTCAAAAGTGCTCGAAAGAGTTTATTTGATTTGATTTGATTTCAAGGGCGTTACGGGTTCAAACCCCGGTCTTAATGATAATTGCAATTTATCGTACGTGTTACGGCAAATGAAAAGATCGTTAAGAAATCTGCATATGTCTAGCGTGGTAGGTCAATCCCTTTTCTACAAAAACGGATAAATAAAGCCTACGCACAACATTGGGGTTATCAGGCCGTTACTATCCCACTCATGTGCCGCTTCACTTTTTTATATCTAACTTGCACGTCTTACAAAAAGGTCTGAATACAATGTCTGATAAAAATAGAGGTCTTTTACTTTTCTTATTCTTGGAAAACCTTTCATCTTCAAGGGATGCTGACAATTACTTTGCTCTAATGTGGATTGTTAAGACGTAAATACTCTATCTCTAACATGATTGTGCCGTAAAGTGCATGATGATGATTGATAATGTTAATTTTTTGCGGTATATCTACTTTCAAAAGCTTTTACGCCGTTCCGTTCGTATTTCTTGTCTAAGCAACCATACATATCTAAAACTGTAGCATGTAACATGTAGCATTCATGTATCAGTTTACACTATTACATAACTAACCTCAGTGCCTGAGATACAAATTTAGGCACCAATACGCTGATTACATGAATTGCATATAAAGCTATCCAAATTTAATGTGACCTTAAGGGGTTAAGTTAACACATAAGTTATATATAGAAAACTTGCTCTACCCGCGAATTCGTTTGGGTCAAATTAAGTTTTAAAATTGTTGTTAACTTATTGTATTAAATGTACATGGTAAATTTTAAACTTTCGCGATTCATACTTATTATTATATAAATAAACGAATCACATCGCGGCAAAATCGTGTTACCTTTTTACAAGGTTCGACGTTTCGGCAGAATTGCATCCGCCATGGTCATGAACCTGACCTGACTTGATTATTACTCGCGTTGATAATAAACATTCATTTGAGATCTTTCGCAAACTGACTTACACCGATACGATCATACCGGCTTCGTCTTGCCACCCTTGGCAGCATAAACTTGCTGCCTTTCATAGCTACGTCCATAGGTTATTGTCGGTCCCTCTCTCAAAAAACAGCTATGAAAAGGAGTTACAAATAATTTACCAGATAGCACTTTCCAATGGTTACACTACAGACACGGTTAAAAACATAATTAAAAATAAACACAAATCTCAAGTCGCTAAACTTTTGTATGCGGTACCATCTTTTAACAAAACTAATTATAAAGCCAGTCTGACTTACTTTGGAAAATTAACAGATCGAGTGGCAAATATATTTAAATCAAAATCGGGTACTAAACTCTCTTTTAAAACTAACCAATCGCTTCGTAGTTTGTTGTGTAAAAATAAAGATACATTAGATAAGGGTAAAAAATCTGGGGTTTATAAAATAGATTGTCCTGAGTGCAACGGTACATATGTGGGTCAGACTGGCCGAAGTTTTGCGGTTCGATCCCGGGAACATATGGCTGCGTTTAGGAATAATAAACCACAAAATTCTAATTTTGCAAAACATTTGCTAGAAAGCGGTCATAAAGTGCCTAACGACCATTCATTTCATATTCTCCACACTTGTGATAAGGGACTCCGTCTCAATACGTTAGAGCAACTTGAGATAATAAAAAATAACAATGGTCACTTAATTAACGAGCAAGTAAATGTATCTAATTCCGTTTTGCTGCATGTGTTCGGAGGGGAGGGTATTGGTGGGAGTTGAACTATTTAAGACTGCTTGTATGGGTAGCGCGGCGCAGTACGATTTTTGTCGTGAAGCCTATCCTCCTGATGATGCTTCGGTTTCGGGGCGAAACGATCGTCGAAATTGTGGTGGTGGGTGTGTGTGCTGCTTTTGTGTTCGTTGTTGCTGGTGAATTGCGCCTTGGGGTGCATGTGGTGGCTGGTCCTGCATGTATAAGGTGCGTAGATTTTGCCTGCTTCATACACATTGGCTTTGCATGCGTTCGCTCAACCCGTGCGGATTATAGCAAAGTAGTTAGTTCTGTTATATTGCTTGTAATATGGAATTCCGCAAAGTAACGCCTGCTTCTATAAATCATATAAAAGTTATAGTTTTAGTTAAAGACAATAAGCTATAAACTTCACTTCGCTTCACATCACCATAAAATTTCTATCAAAAAGTAAAAAGAAATACATAATAACATAGGAATATAAGAACACCCAACGTTGTCGCAACACATTCAACTATGAATGGAATTTTGAACAAATGTCAGACATTTGTAGAGCGACATGGTTCTTGTTTCACCACATTTAATTAATGCTGATTGTACTATGCTATGGTATCAAACTGTATAAACAAGTTGCAGTCTAGTCGACAATATACCTTTTTCGCAAAGAGTCAGATTGCATAAACAATATGATTAAATATTATTTAAATCAGTAGTCTAAATCTCAATTCGCCGTGTGGTATCCGGCTGAGTAGAATAGACCACCCTCATTTCTTACCGAGGTGTCGTAAAAGGCGACTAAGGAAGTATTTTACGACCGGTCGCCTACCTGACATCAATGTGTCAGGTAGGCGACCGGTCGTAAAATACCAAGCCCAATCATTTAACAACATGTTTATGACATGTGTGCCGACCCCACTTAGTGTGGGATAAGGGCAGGAGAATGAGTAGTCTAAATCTCAATAAGCCGTGAGGGGCAAAAACATTTGAACCTGACCGAAAGTTTGCCCTTTTCAAACTCGCAAAGGCAACTTATGCCCTTAATTGATATTTAAAATTTATTGTGCTCTTTATGGTAAAGGAAAGCATCGCGACGAAATCTGCATATTCTTCATGAATTCCAAATATGAGTGTAATAAGCTCATCCGCATCGGAACAACTTTTTGTAGCTAAACTCCAACCCTTCATTTCAAGGACAGAACGAGTTTTTGTTTTTGGATTACTTTTGGATTATTAACTTTACTATATATTATTAGACAATCATGCAGCAACTGAAAAGTGAAATCAATATTGTTATATTTTACTTAAAGTGTTGTTTTTTGATTTTATGCGTATAGGCAACAACCATCTCCAAAAAATTTGGTCTTGGTGTCCTAGAGAGTGGCTATATTAATTATCACGTATAGTACGCGGCAATAAATAATGCACATCGAGGCTTAGAGGAGGAAATTCGGCTAGATTCCGCTTCATAGAGCATTATCTCTGTCGCACAGACTGACGAACCCGCGTGAAACGTCACATACTAACTGAGTGACAGTGACAGCGCTCTACTAAACCCGGCCGGCTGTTTCGTTCTAAACATCGATGTGCATTATTTAATGCCGGTACTATAGATTTGGTTACAGGCTTTGTTGCTGATCAGGATATACGCTGATGATACATTCGGTATTTGTTTAGCGTTTACGTACTTTAGAATAGATAACATTTTTCAAAAAGATTTTTCATTTAAATATTCTTGGTCATACTAACATTGTAAACATCCAGACACTTTACGACATAGCGAAATACAAGTAACAACCGCAACAAATACGTGGTGTAGCATATAAGATGGCATGCAAATTGGCCTTAGAAGCATCTGCGTACACTGAACGCTAAGCAGTGTAACAAAATTATGCATGCTAGAAGGATACTTTGGTTTAACATCAATTATAGATGTTTCCGTAAATATCCGAAATAGGTAAGAACGTATCTCATTCGAAATATATGGGACAATTGCATACGCGGTTGTCCGTACTCAAAGTAAGTAAATACAGACAACTGGTAAATATATAATGTTTAAATACATACATAAATACAAATATACACGCAGACCCGAAGTACCAACAAATTTATATTTATTTATAGAAAATGTTGACCCGCGAGACATGGAGCTAAAGACAAGGCTAACTACGCTAACGGGTCAAATTTTACCTTTAATAATTGCGAAGTTTGTTGAGAATTGAACAGCTTTTTAAATCAAAAAAATATAGAGTGCAGAAAAAGAATCTAAATTACCTAACTGTATCCTTATTATTATTAGATACAAAAATCATTCGCATTTTAGTTACTTTTAATTACATTTTACAACACATTTTGGATTTTAGCATGACATTAAAAGGAGACTTGATTTTAATGTTCTAACTGGATATTTTTTTTACTTCAATATAAGGAACAAGTTCTTGGACGTGGTTGGACTACACTATTTAAGAATAGTGCATTCGCTACTCTTTATTTAAAAAAATACATTTACGCTCCCACGGTTAGATCCTGCGTTTAATATGAAAATAGAAAACACAAAGATATCGAGGAATTTAACAAAAACACTAAGCTGTACTTATAAGGAAGCATAAAGAGGCGGTTTAAAAGTAATTAAAAGTTGTGACAACGCAGTGACGAGATGGTGCGACTCTTTCGAGGTGGGGCATGACTTCTAACTCCGGGCAGACACCGATGAAATTTTTATTGAAATTTATGTGTCTAATTGATCACATGCATAAGGAAAAAAATCGCAGGAAGTCTTCATTTCTCTTCTGGGGCTGTGAAATATACCAATCCGCATTAAAGCAGCGTGGTGGGTCTAAGCTCTAAACCTTATTAGCCAAAACGGGAGCACTATGCCCAGCTGTGGCATAACAACATGTCGTGACTTTACTTTTTTCACTTTACTAATTAAAATATGTTTACTGCAGGTATATTTATTCAAAAACATGGTACTATTGCCAAGCCACCCTCATAACAGCGAAACCTAAGTCTATCTTATTCGATATATATTACTTTTGCAGTGCTAACCTGGAAAATAATGAAATCTAAGTCTACTTTGTGATAAATAAGTAAGGTAAGTCTTTAAATTATTATATAACAACGATATTCTTTCTTTACACTTATTTAATAAATAAAAAGCAATTGCCTCGAAAGTCAACCCATTTATTTTTTTTCGACAATTTTTTACATTGACGGCGACAATGTTTTTTATATTATTGACCTAACTATTTAAAAGAGGTTGTATTTTAAATTTGAATCAATTAATAAATTGAATCAAGTCAAAGTTATAACAACCAAGTAAAAGGATTAAGGTCACTGCTACTAAATCAATTTAGGTCAGCCTTCCCTCACCTTGTTGTATTGAGTTAAGATATGCTCGGTTTATAACAAACTAATTAACAGTTCTCTATAAAGTTATGCGATTATATGAAAATTTGGGTGAACATTGCTATATAGTGCTAGTTTTTCCATAGTGCTATTATACTACAGGTCTTTAAGTGAGTGACCCAATAAATAGAGGGAAATATAAACTTGTATACATATATTTGAGTAATCATAGATAACAAAAAAAAGACTCATTTGCTTTATCTTAATTTCTCTTTTTGTAATATGGCATATTTTAGGCTGGCTTCCTTACTCTAGTATTAAACTTGGAGTAGATAAAGAAGTATATTTAAATGAAATTTTGAACATAAAAGTATTTATTGTGTTAACCATAAGAGATAGAGACATGCTGTCAAGGACTTTTTTGTAAACTTTTTGTAGATCATCAGTTCTCTAGTATATTATTTTCGTGTAATACATTTGGTTTACGCGGCGTAGGCGACTAAAGCTCCTAAGACTAACCTAACATTTCGGAAAAATTGAGCTACCTTTTAATAAAATCCGTACAAAAATCCGTTCAGTAGATTTTGAGAAAATCGATTACACACAGACAGACAGGTTTGGGGACTTTGCTTTATAATAAGTAAAGAAAGGTATCTTTACATACGTGAGATATTTCTACACGAAGCTCTTCTAAACTCCACGCAAACATATTCATAAAAATAGAGAATCGAATTTTATCTGTGTTCTTAACGAATCCTAATTCCGTTATATACTGAAATGAAATCGCCGGATATAGAATATCTCACTAATCTCTAGATAAATATAACCATTTCAAGTATTTTCATCACCTTTGATTACACAGATGTACTATATTTGTACATCGGAACCTGTCGTTAATGTTTGCCGTCTCTATTTGCTATGATTGTTTGCTCGTGCGTATCAAGATATCTAAGTGCTTATCGTCGTTCAAATATACGTTGGTTCGCACAAAGAATCCTTCCAAGATTTCTATAAATATAGATAACTCTCTTGGACGTATACTTTACACGAAGTGCGTGTATCACTTAGTATTGTGAGACATTTCATAAAAAATTAAATTAACGCTTCTATTTATGCATCGGAGCTCGCAGAGACGGCGCACCCCCACATTCATTAGCAATTGAGTTACACTGTTATTGTTTCGAGGGGCATTCAATACTTTAGATGGGATAACTCATTCAGTTGGGGCTATAATTTTAAAGTCGAAGGATCTTAGGACTATTAAAATTCCTTTCAAAGCAGAATTAATGAATGAAAAATTTCGCACAGATATTATTATGATACTCTACGCCAATGCAATTACAAGACTAACTCTGTAAATAACAACAAAATCCTACGAACTCTGTACATTACATTCGGTTCTAATTATATATCTCAACTTATATAACCATAAGTATCAGAAACCTCATAAATTATTTACCCACATAGTTTCAGTTTAGGTTTTAACGCAAAAAGATTTGATTGCAAATTGAAAATACAATGGTAATTTTTTTTATTACCATAGTTATATACCACGGCCTACTTATTATTTTTTCAAATTGCTGAAGAATGTAGTGTATTGGAAGTCATTTCAAATTCTACAGAGTGTTTTAGTAACAACAGCTGATTTAATTAGAAGAAGCTAAAAATACTGGTGACAAAATCTTTTTCTCAGGACTCTCTATGGGCTACATTAGTGCTTTGCGTTGCTTTGCTTTGTCGCAGCGTCGTTTTACATATAATTTTTATGACATGGCCTATTATACCGCTGCATCGGCGCACGCGACTTTCCAACGAATCAACTAAAGATAAGAGACGAAGCGGGACGGAGGGGTGATGCGCTGGGATTGAGATGCTGCGCTGCGACGATAGTTAGTGTTCCACCATATCCATATCCTTGGTTTTCAGAAAGATCCATTATATGAGATGAATCACACAAGCACTCCAGTGTAATATAAACAACAACAGAACAAGTTTGTATTAACTAACCATTGCAAAGGCTGAAATGAGACAGGAGATGCAATTCATACCCTCTTGCATTATGTTTTTGTAGCGTAAACGCAACGCAAGTGTGGCATGCAATTCGTTGTTCCGTTGCAACCACGCGACGCAACCGCAGGGGTCTTAGCCCTCTCTCATTTTTTTTAAATTAATTCCTTTCAAAAATTTAAGCCTTACATAGAATAGCTAAAGTGTTCGTTCATAATAAATAATATATCGCATGTTGAAACGTCCAAAAGCGTTAATAGGAAGAGTATTTCTTTATCATTATTTGATTTAATATTTTTGTTAAATCTGTATCCGATCCTTCCCTTAGCATCTTAGCTAAACATTTTTGGCGTTACCGCTCTAGTGGTACGACCAAAGCGGTCTACTATCAGATCATATTATAAATAGCAATTTAGAAAATAAACATTGCATTGTTCTGCTGGCGAAGCTATTCGGCGAAAATTCCGTAAAGGTGGTCGTCAATGTACAATAATACACCTAAAGTAACGGCCTGTTAAAATCCCACTGCTGGGCATAGGGCCTCCTCTCACCGTTTCTGAATAAAAGGGTTGGAGCTAAGACCTACCACGCTGCTCTAATGCGGATTGGTAGGTTATACATATCCCCGGAATTCTGTAGAGATATGCAGGTTTCCTCACGATGTTTTCCTTCACCAAAAAGCGTGTGATAAATTGCAATTATCGATTAGACACAATTATCATTAGTGTTAATAGAAAAACTCGGGCAGGCACCAATGCCCGGGGCTTGAACCCGTGACCACAACGAAAGATTCGCACGGTCTCACCGCTGGGCTATCACAGCTTATAATACCTACCAAATAGTAATACGTACGATATTGTAAATAAAAATGTTATTTATAGTACAAAGCAATAAAACATCCATACGGAAGCGGTATTAATATCAAAGGCGCCCTGTTTTAGTCTGCGACATAGATGCCCTGTCGTAATCATGAACCATGTGGCGTCAATTTTAGTCGTACTTACTGAAAGCTCAAATTGGCCACTCCAAGTTATTACATACTTAGGATTATATGAAGTATTCGATATTACTTTAGTTTATCTCCATATTCATAAAATGTTACTGTACTGTATGTGTTCACTTGTATTGTATTAATATAGACTTATGTTGTATGAGAATAGGCTCAATATGTCAATAAATATATTATACTATAAAAAATATGAAGATTTATCTAGATCCAGATCTGTTCGTCAATTCCTTTGCCTAAATAAAAATAAAGATTTTTATCTTCATTAGATACATACATACATTCTCCTGCCCTTATCCCACTCTAAGTGGGGTCGGCACAACATGTTACAACATGTTGTCACATGATTTGGGCACGTATTTTACGACCGGCCGCCTGCCTGACGTCAACTTACCTTAGTCGCCTTTTACGACACCTCGGTAAGAAATGATGGTGGTCTATTCTATGCAGCCGGATATCACACAGTGTAAAGACTCTATCTTCATTAAGATATTTAAATACATAATAACCTTAGTCATTATCATAAATGTTATAACTAATAAACTTTTATTTTTGTTTCATGTCAAAAACATTGATATCTTGACTCAAGTTATTACCGTTAATCAAATAAGTTATAGTATATGCTTTATTATTCCTGAAAACACTAGCTAAAATTGAAATTATTTTAAATACAAATTGCTAAAGTCAATGTTATACCATTTACTAAATATCAAAACTAAATACTAAGTACTAAAAATACCTTTAGTACATGATATTTAATTTGTGTATCAACTGTTTTAGATAATTAAATAGGTCGTTTCCGTTGTTGTAAAGGATAGAAATGTAGTTGTTTGTCAAAACAAATAACATAAACTTTTAATACATTATTGCACTACAATATATAAATACTAATCAAGTAAATATATCTTCTTAAATATATGAAGCTATGATGGTTCAGAGGAAATAAAAAAATAAGTTAACGGTGAATCTTAAATCTTATAGAAGTTATCGAAGCCGAAGCAGAACGGTTAGGGCGGTGTAAGAAGTTTTCACCATCTGTCAAAAGAAAAACGTCTTTATAACGGACATAATTAATCAAAATGATCTCCAAAATTCTGAAATTTTGAGGTCAATTTCAAATAAATCGAGCCACACAGTACATTAGGCACTAATAAAAATTGACACTATGGCGATGTTTCTGCGCCCTCTCGTTTAACGTGTTGAATTTATACTAACCACTAGGATTTTCAACTTTTGTTATTAAAAAAAAACGCACTAATGTCAAAGACGCGTGATAGATTAGTTAAATCAAAAACTGTTATAAGATTAAGCCTAAGGGATTTTTGAAATTCATAACTATCCATGGCTGAAATATGCAATTTGAATCAGGTATTATTTATTCATTTAAAGAAATATATCATGTCCTAAAGTACAGAAATTCTAGATGAATAATATCAATATATAAAGGAGGAATAATTTTAAGAAATTTCAATAAGAAATCTGTCTCTCAGCAATTTTAATACGATGAATTTTGCTAACGGCACCTTTTTACATTAAAATGAAACATTATTTATATATTTCAATGATATATCTAAAGGAAGAGCGAAAAAATATCTTACATTAGCATATGCCTCTAAAGATAAGTCATACATTCCTCCAGCAGAGAGGCCGATTGTTTTATGAGACCGCGCCAGAATAAGAAGGATGGAATTACGAACCCCAGGCACCATCATTATACCATTCTCCCATCCGGAGCAATACACAGCATCGGCTATACCCTGGCTCTGAAATGATTAAGATATTATTGAAAATAATTTCATTGGCTGTCACGCAGATTTAACGAGATAGCGATAGACAGCGATACATTCTTCTCACAAAGAGCAGACAACGTCATATTTAAAATCTTGTAAATAGCTTAGTGTCTTTCATCCCGCTAAACATTACAAAAAATTAAAAAATCAATATAAAAGAAAATAATACCTGTATTTTTATTTCTTCGCACCATCTACAGATGACGTATTGTACGAACATATTATATACCAAATAAAATAAACTCATGAGCCATTTCGTCATATTCACCCTTACAGTCTGAAATAAAATATTTTTTAACAATAATTGCACTGAATTTTCATATAGGTCTTATTTTATTCTAGCAGTTGTATCATTTTTTTAAATTACTTCCAATCGATATAACAAAATAATATTTTCCAATACAGCTCGTGCGATATTTTAACGTTCAATAAATTTCCGATACAAGAGCGGGTAATTTGCTACCGTCCTTAAGAATGGGTAGCCAATTTTCCCAAGTTGCCGGTTCATTTTTCGTGATAGGTCTTCACATAAAATATAGTTGACGTTGCAATTCAAAATATTTTCCTCAATGATAGTAGTACTCACGGTCTTTTAATGAAAACCGCCCAAAAATCTGTTTAGTGAATTTTGAGAAAATCGGTTACATACAGACAGACAGCTTTTCGGGACTTTGTTTTATAATAGATATAGATATATCTTATACACTAATAATGGCATTTCTACTAGTAATATTTGATTCTACAGAGTACTCACAGTTGCAACTTGAAAACCAATAGAGCAAATAAGCGTTGTGCTTACTGTCAGCTGAGCTAACATTGGAGCGCTCAATAAGTCACGTAAACTTAACGTATTGCTGGAAAAATAAGAGATATATCTAATTACATATATAATGTTCAAATAAAGGTTAACAATCACAGGGAGACGTTAATAATTAAAGGTCAATTTATATCAATTAAGAGACAGAAGTTTATCGCAAAATTAAAAAAGACCTTTCATAGCCCAATAATGTAATAATGCGTCATCATCGTCTCCTGCCCTTATTCCACTCTAAGTGGGGTCGGCACAACACTTTATAAACATGTTGTCACATGATTTGGCTACGTATTTTACGACCGTCCGCCTGCCTGACGTCAACAAACCTTAGTCGCCTTTTAAGACACCTCGGTAAGAAATGAGGGTGGTCTATTCTACTCAGCTAGATGCCACACGGCGGTAATGTGATAATGCGTATTAGGCTTGAATTACGGCTTTAAAATCTGAGCGTACCCTCATTTCAGATGTACATCAAACGATATACGTCGTTCTGTGGAGAATATTCTCGACATTAAATCAGAACTGTGGGGACAATATAAATGCCTGAATCACACGAATTGGAGGATATACAAGGATGAATGCTAAACTTTCAGATACAGTAGTAAAATTTAAACAGCCCAAGAAGTGGTAGTATCGAAATTTCATTAGAACATCAATAGTCAACTTTTATTAAGGGTATACCTGTATTTCTATTCCGATTCAGTTAGAAAGCCACTCAATTATCAAAACGACGATCTTAGAATTTTTTTTAATATCAAAAAATGGAGATTGAAGTGAAAAATGAAAGTAGGAAGGATTTTACAATCATGTTTACAAGCATGTAAAAAACTAATCTAAGGTGATAACTAACTAATAAGCTATAGAAACTCACTTTAAAATAAGATTATGTTGGTCTACCAAGAGTCCAAGACGTTTGATGTACTCTCGTCTGAATTCATCGCTCAAATGCATTTTTTTCGGGTCCACGTTAACTGTATAAAAGTATTAGCTCAAATAATGTCGAAATAATCAACAACGAATTAAACAATCAATTAGAATATTAATATTTACTTTATTAATCCCTACAAATGACTTTTAATGAAAGCATTCGACTTGTCGATTCAGTGGCGAAGAGAAAAGTTGATCAACAATTATCGGTTTGCGTATAATATTATATTTCCAGATTAGTCAAAAATGCATTAATATTAATATTCCTTATTATTATAAAAATCGCGTTGAAATATTTTTTAATCAAAGTTACTCGGTTGAGTTACTAAGGGAATTAAATTTTTTCGCAATTCGTCTGTTGAAGCTGAGAAAATTTATTTTGCTTTATTTTTATTAGGTATGTATAAGTACAGCAACATTGTTCGACTATAGCAACCACTCTGCAAAAAATACTTGACGAGTGACCGATTTCGGTTGGGTTAAGTTACTTTGAATTAAGTATGAAAAGTGTTTTATTCGCTTATCTATATACAAAATAGTGATAGAAACAACGATCTGTGATACAATTTGATGGTTCTATTAAGTAATTTTTATTTTTACTAACCTTTCAACTTGGCTTTGCAATCTTTCAAAATATTTTTAAAGCAGTCATTTAACACAGAAAACTGGCAGAGTAAATGCATCAAATACGTTTGCAAGGTGAGATCGTTGGTCATCACAAAATACGACGTGTAAGAGAACGCTAACAAAATTCCAATATATGTCAGTGCGTAGCTGGTCGGGGTTTGGTATTGAAAAGGTAGTTTGATATTTACCATTAAGTTGTAATATATATCATCCACAAGAGGGTAGATGTGCCTAAAACATACACTTAAAAATTTCCAAACAGAAAATAAATGGATACAAATAAATAAGAAGCACTACTCGACCCAGTCTTTTTGACATTCGCAGATAAAAAATAATGTTCGGCTGTAAAGTAAAAAGTACCGGCCTGTTACTATTCCAAAGCTGGGCATAGATCACTTCTCCATTTTTGAAAAAAGAGTTGAAGCTATGGCCCACCATGCTGCTCCAATGCGGATTGCTAGGTTACACATATTTCCAGAATTCTTTAGAGGTATGCAGGTTTCCTCACGTTCTTTTGATTCACCGAAAAGTGTGTTATAAATTGCAATTATCAATTAGACACCAGTTTTTAACAGAAAAACTCTATAGTGCCTGCTCGTGTTTGAAGTGAAGTGCGTGAGTGACCGCCGAGTTTCTTGCTGGTTCTTCTCGGTTAGAGCACCTTTCCGAACCAGTTGTAGCTTCAATTTAATTTGACGATTCAAAAGTGCTTGTAATAGGCCAATTTGAATAAAGACTGATTTGAATTTGAATTTGAATTTGAAGCTAAGACGCTGGGCTAAGCTTACGTTCGCATTTTGCTGACGACCCTATAATTCTCTGACCACCGAATTTATGAAGCGTTAAACCCATTTGTATTAGGTGTCAATCAATCTGCCAAATATAGTTATTAGCAAATATATCTATACATAATAAATGTTAGGATGAGTCATCAAAAATTGGTTGGCGATTTTTTAATATGTTACCTTGTTTTTTAATGTGTACCTTGATCAAGTATAACCGACATTGCTAGAAATCGTTCAAGGCCTAATACCACTTAAAAAATGATTTAATAAATAATAGTTAATAATACAAAATACTAAAAGAGAATAATTTCAAAAGCATTCTAATGACCTACCAGGCAATAAGAGTACATGTTCCTAGCCCTAAGAGTAGTTTTAACGATGCTTCATTCCTCTTTTGCCAAACCTCAACTAATTTTCGTCTTTGGCTCGTAGATAAATCGAAGTTTTTTGACTCCATAGATGAGGAGAGTTTTTTAAAAACATCTTTATTTGACATCTAAAATAAACGAATATTGAAGATCTATGTTATTGTATAACAGCGTAGATACAACCAGAAGTAAAGTAATTTCTAATACACAAAATCTTACGAAAGTCACAAAAGCGCAAAATCGTGCATACATCTGACAATGTAATTGGTATAAAAAAATTAATACTAACCATAATCTTGTGTTTGTAAAGTGCACCAAATTGGATAAATAAAACATTAACACTATCAATGACCACGTCAAGAGTCCAGGTTACGCTAAAAATTTGCCAGAGCTCGCCAATCACTATTAAACACAACCACGATTTAAGTGTTGCACTGTATATCAGATACCCAATGCTCCGGTCGCAAGTTGAGAGACCTTGAAAATAGCTTGCTCATAAGTTATTTAGTACTATAATACCAATTTGTTTATACTCTCAAAATTGTTGTTACACAACCTTTTCAACACAATTTACATAATATAAACCTAAACCTTGCAGAAGAATTGCACCTGAACCGTAAAAACCGTACAAATATCCGTCCAGTAGATTTGAGAAAATCGATTACGATAATCGATAATAAGTATACATTTGGCTTAAATTAATTGAATAGCGGTGAGACCGTGCGACTCTTTCAAGGGGAACACGAGTTCAAACCCGTGCAGGCACTAATGAGTTTTTCTATTAAAACTCATGTGTCTAATTGATAATTGCAATTTATCACACGCTTTTCGGTGAAGGAAAAAATCGTGAGGAAACCTGCATATCTCTAGAGAATTCTGGAGATATAGGTAACCTACCAATCCGCATTGGAGCAGCGTGGTAGGTCTTAGCTCCAACCCCTTCTCTCCAGAAACGGAGAGAGGAGGCATGCCCAGCATTAGGATTGTAACAGGCTGCTACTTAATTGAAGCGCCTTTTTCTTTGGGTGTCTCTGCGAATTACGAAGATTGGCAGGTAGCTTCGTATATATATCCCTATATGTCCAAGCTAACCCAGATCAGTTTCGCTCGCAATGCTAGATCGATGTTGCTAAGACAGGATTTCTTTTTTGACTATCTCGAATTTAAGAGATTTAATTCTGATCAGAAATTTTATGTCCCCAACCAAAGATTATGACAGTATGAAGATTTGATGTCTTTATAAATCTTGGTAAATTTCGTAAGTAAATTTACTGTTATATTGTCAAAAAATTATGGTCTGGGCTGAAACTCATCGCTGTTATTTTAATTATATTAAAATTCTCCTACCTGTCAAATATATTACTCTATACAAAGATTCGAAGAAATATAATTCAAGTTTTCCGCTAGCCAATTGCAGAGCGTTAGTGTCTGTGAGTCTACTCCATGCTGACTTTAGAGCTCTCATCTCGCTCACATAAACTGAAACATTTACCGGTGTAATCTTTTTAGCAATAGTTTGCCGAATCTATAATAGACTATAAGGATTTCGAGCTTAAATACAACGACCATACTTTGATCCATTTCCATTTCCATGGAAGTGACGTCCGGTTATTTACTATACGTATTCTATAAGTAATGTACTATATATATGGTGATGCTTCGGTTAGAGGGTAAAACAATGATTGAGATTGTGGTAGTGTATGTGTGCAGTTTTTGTGTATTGGATTGCATTGTTTTTACGAATTCGGCATGTATCAGATATGAGAACGGATAGTACACTATATTTAGCGTTACATATGTTTTCTTTTATCGCGGATTATAGCAAAATATTATTTTCATTCCTTTGGTATTATTTTGGAGGAAACCTATATAACTCTGGAGAATTCTGGGGATATGTGTGACTTACCAATCTGCATTCGAACAGCGCCGTGGGTCTAGGCTCCGACCTTTCTCTCCAAAATACATAGTAGACACTAGAGGGGTAGCTTATGCCCAGCTGTGGGAAAGTAGCAGTGCGTTTACAGTTTAGAACTTCCAACCCGATGCGTTAGTATTCCGAGGTAGTTTATATAGTTGTGTCCTAGTAAACAATCTTAGATGATAACATTTATCGGAGCGTAATGGAAACTTAACACAAATTCACGAAAGCTGTAATTAAATTTAGATTTTGATTATTCATTCAAAACGGTTAATCCATTTGCCTATCGCATGATCGTTCGAATTGTTACTAATTAAAATGAACTTACAATTAGTACGTGGGAAACTTCGCAATGCTTTTATCGTAAAATTTTGATTTAATGAGGGGTTGAATGTACTGAAACTAGTATTTTGCAGTTATTTAACCAAGGTTTTATATTATTCATATCTTATATAACTGAGATGATCAATTTAACGTGTGCTTCACACTGTGTGGCACTCACAGATAAAATGATTCTGTAGCCATATAAATTTGAATATCATTCAGTAATACTTTTATGACTTAGGAATTTAATTAGATTTAGCACTTACAAGACATAAAAAAGTAATATATTTTTAAAAACTATAACGTCTCTATTGAAATAAAGTATGATTGTTTCATATGTTACGTAGATGATAAAATAGAATTCACTATAAAAAAAGAAGTCAAAAAGTAACGGGGTGTTACTGTCCCTTTGCCGGGCATAGGCCTCTCTGCGGATTGCGGATTCTTAAATGCCACATTCCTCCAATTTCTCTAGAGATGTGGTTGATGGAGGTTTCCTCATGATGTTCGCATTAACCGAAAGTCATGTATTAAATTCTACTTATCAATGAGAGGCATAAGTTTTAAAAAAAGCACATGGGGGCCTGCTTAGGTTAGAACCAGTGATCCTCTCAAGAGAGTCCCACGGTATCACTGCGAAAAAAATAGTAATAACTATTATTAATTGTGATGTTCTAATATTCGGTAGAGTATATAAAGATTTTTTTTGAAATTCATAAAACAGTATTTTCTAGTAAAGAAAGAAATTATTTTTGTAACTGGATCAAATAAGAGAATACGTTATTAAAAAAAAAGATATATTTCATACGATCGTTAATTCAAAAGAAATGGTATTTTAACATATACTAGCTGTGCCAGCGGCTTCGCCCGGTTGGAAGTCAGCGTGTCACAATTTTTTCTAGAATTCAAATTTTAAACATAAAAGTAGTTATTGTGAGTTAACCATAAGAGATAGAGACATGTTATTGTGGATTTTTTTGTAGTAGTTTTATAGATCTACAATTCTTTAGTACATTACTTTAGCGTATCACTGCTGGTTTATGCAGCGCACGCGACTAAAGATCCCTGCAAGCAAGTTTTTTAAAAACTGCTCGATCTCTTCAACACAATTTACATAATACCGATATGTACTATTTATGTAAAACATCCGGAAATATTTCACTATCTTTTGGTGATAACCGTACAAAAATCCGTTCAGTAGATTTTGAAAAAATACAGACAGACAGCTTTTAGGGACTGTGTTTTATATTAAGTATAGATTTAAAAATGAATGTTTGTCTGTATGTCCTTTATATACACCGAAATGGCTAGACCAAATATAATTCCAGATAATCTTAAGAATGAGCCAGTGGATGATCCTGTAAAGTTTGGTGACAATTGGAACATTTTTTTTAGACCTGTTTTGAAATCAGACTGAACTGCAGCAACGTGTGTTCGGACAGCCAATTGTTACTATAAAATATATTATATTTGATTGTTATATTTTTATAACTAGGTGTAATTGATGTTTCAACACAAAAAGTCATAAGTGGTATATGGGTATGTGATGTTAAAACAGCTGCCTCAAACACATTTATTTGATCTCTCGGTTTAAGTGGGTGTATTAAGAACTCTTCAAATATTCGTATAACATATAGCTAATATTATTTGCTTGTACAGTTGTGTTCGTTGTTATTGATTATTAGTTTCTGGCAGCAGAAACCTTAAGCAAAACTGGTTTAGAGTTCAGAAACAATTAGTGGGCGACGCGATCTATAAAAACATAAGGTTTTGCAAATACAGTTTTCAAAGCTACTGGCGCAAATGGGGCTTCAAAGTAACCCTGTCCCTGCTGACAATTACGTGATCGACCACGATCAGATTATTAGTCGATGGGAGGCCGACATAACAACCATTACCATCCCCGATGGTGGCGTTGCCTAAAAGTTTTCCTGATATAAAAATAAAGAAAAGAAGGAACCCCGTAATTATTCCACTTTACTTTTGATTACTTTTGACAATGATTTTATTAAAAATTTCAACGCTATAATGTTTTATAATGTTCTAAAAATCTTTAATACTATTATAGACATGAACGACTTTTCTATAACTCGAAACTGGTTTGGACATTGCAAAGCGTTAATATCAATTTGATACAAAATGAAAAGAAATATTCTCCTATATCTTTTATTAATAAAAAATAACAAAACGATCTATTGAACTTAAAATCTATTTAAAAAGTTCTTCAATTATTTTGAAGTCTTCGTAGAACTGTAATAGCGGAGTAAGATGTTTTAATTAACTGAAACAATAAATATTTTTACATATAACTTTAATTTTTATTAGAATATATTGTATCACATAAAATACTAATTGATTTCATAGAATAGTGATTCATAGAACCTGCAACATATATTTAATTGCTTTACGATCCTGATATACCTCTGCGTAAATTTAACTTATGTTCTTAGTTAAGAGTTACCGACCATAATGCGCTTTATATATGTGAAAAGAAAACGTAATGAAACCTGCATAATCATTAAGATTTTCTGGAATTATTCAATTTTTCAAATTTAAAATATTCTTTATTCAAGTAAACTTACATTATATATCGAATCGTAAATTTTACTGCTGTTTAGGAAAGCTATCGTCCGAGAGAAGCTCGGCGGTTGCTATTTTGAAAATAATAGTTATAACTAGTTACATTTAGTCATCAACACACATCTTGTACAGGATTGAATAGTTGCTATATCCACGCATTTTTACCATCTAAGTTATTATAGAGCTGCTGTATCAACCTCGTCGTAACAGTTTTTTAAACTGCTTTAATGCTATTAATATGCATTGGAGCAGCGTCATAAGTCTAAGCTCCAATTCGTCCAAAGAAAAGAGGACAACTTTGCTCAGCTGTGGACAACTTGAATGCTTATTCAAATGTAGTCTTACTGTTGTGTATGATGCTAGTGACAAATCAAACAAGCCGCCTGCCGTAAGCATTAGTGGTTTGCGGGCGCGACTTGCAACGATAACCATGGCCGCAGCCATTCCTGGAATAACTGTCAGTCCCCGCTCCCAACCAGAACAGTACACAGATTTGCCGATATTTTCGCTCTGAAAATAGTTTGTAATACAAAGATCCCGTTTCTGCTTCATTCGCCTATACTTGTAAATCTTGACATTGAAAAAAAACAATAACATTTTTATCAGATCTTTCATTATTATAATGTCACAATAAAAAAAATCCTTTTGTACTAATGAAATAACTCTGTCATAGACGTAAAATTAAGCAATCAAAACCTCAGTACGCTAAAATATCACCTGATACTGAAGCATTTCGCGATTGTGATTGGAGTGAATGCACTACGCCTTTGTAATTGTGTCCAATAATATTTTTTTTGGCGATTATAATTTTTTTTACTTCAAAACACATGAAATTTATCAACCAGTACCGAAAGGAGAATTTTTTCCTCATACTAACTAACTAGACTAAAAGGTTTCTATTTTTATCACGTGTAAATCATGTAATTTTGCGTCTTAAATATTAAATCAAATATAAAGTGAAATATTATCCTGAGATAAGTAATGCTTAAACGGAACATTCCCAAAGTTGGAATTTAACCCTAATTGGAAGCTGAATAAAATACAATTAATTGTTTTTGATAACAAACCTGTAATTTTATTTCATCGCACCATTTGCAGAAAATAAACAATTCAAAGAGATTGTACATCAAGTACAAAAGACTCATGAAAAATTTAACTTTATTATATCCAGCTGTCTGAAATGAAAATAAATACAATTCCAAATACACAATTTTTTTTTATAATATAATAACATTAAAGTTTATTTGACATAAAGCCTAATAAAACATTACTTAACTTTTAAAAGATTTCCTTTTTTTTGGCTTGTCTTAATTTGCGCTTATAAAATTCCTATAAGTTTTAACACTTGTTGTGAGAAATGTAGGTAATAGTTAAAAAATGTTAGTCTTAAGATATTAAGAAAACTTTTAACAATTCAGGAAAGCAATCTCTGTATAACGGAAAGATAAGGAAGAGAGCGGAAGTGAAGATAGCTGTGGCGAGGTGTGGTTACGGCCGGAGAGGTGCGGTGCGGCGAGTAGAGGTGCGTACTGCGTAGAAGAGAGAAAAATTGTTTTGTATTTTTGAATAAGTGTAAAGGAAAAATATCGTTGTTATACAGGTGTATATTTGCAAATCATTTATATTAGTGAAGTAAGATGTTGAGCTTCAGCTGGAAGTCAGCGCTTAAAGTGGTATTGCGACATAAACCTTTTCAGGACTGTGCATAATCTATAATAGGTAATATACACACATACACTTAGTTAATTGTTTTTTGTCTATTTTGTATTTTACACAGTATTCGACAAAGAGTTTTTCCATATCATCTTTGGAATTATCTTACCAATCTCAATTATGTCAAAATGAATCAAAAGAATACAAATTCAGAATCAAATACGAGAAAATGCTCTTTTACATTTAAGATACATATTTTACCATAATTTTAGTTTTCGAAGTTTAACCAATTGCTGCCTAAAATTGATTTACCATATTTATGTATCTAACCAACTTAGTCAAGGCTCACTAAATTTTATAGGACTTACTGTTGTTGCTTGATAACCAACAAAACATATGAGCATAGCACTTGCAGCTAGTTGACCGAGCATTGGTGTGCTTAAAGAATATTTTAGATCCATCGTGTTACTAGAAAAAAAATCGCATTTTGACATTCTGTGCAGAAAAACGGGCTTACCTAAATAATTCGAATTGTTTGTAAAAGAGGCTAATTTTACAAGTTTTAAAACATATACATAAATATATAACTCCTTCGAGCTTAAATTCTCGTCCAATATTAATTGTAAAGGCTAGAATCTATGTGGCAAAATTATACTTATATTTCAGAACTTAACAGAATAATAAAATAAGACTATCTTGGTCCAAGTAGGGGCAAAATATCACGCTTAATATAAGGTCCAACGTTATATAAAATTAAGCGAATGAAGTATTTTTTCTTTTATTTATTATTAAAAATTCCAAAGCTTCGTACTTTAATATGAGTTGATGTTGATTTACTAAATTGCGAAGACGTTTTAAACACGTCTTATTGAACGTATCCGTGATAATTAATTTTGTTCGCTTTATATCTGAAAAATAAAATAAACTCCCTAAATAAGCTATAAACGTAATTTTTAATTAAAATAAAGAAATTCAAATTTTAAATCACTCGGTAATTATTAATTTAGTAGTTATTTGCGTCTTTTTTGCTGTGTTTATGAGTTTCTCTGTTAAAACTTATGTCTAATTGATAATTGCAATTTATCACACGCTTTTCGGTCAAGGAAAACATCGTGAGGAAACCTGCATATCTTTAGAGAATTCTGGAGATATGTGTAACCTACCAATCCGCATTGGAGCAGCGTGATAGGTCTTACCTCCAACTCTAATTCCCAAGAAAACGGTGAGAAGCCCAGCAGTGGGATCATAACAGGCTACGGTCTAGTTGCGATATATTATAATAGTCACGTGTTAATAATAATATTAATAATAATAAATATATGGGACATTTACACACACGGTCGTCCGTCCCCAAAGTAAGTAACTTAATACTTGTGTTATGGATGGCGGACAACTGGTAGATATACTACATATATAAGTTTAAATACATAATTAAATACAAATACATACCCAGGCTCGAAGAACCAACAATTTGTATATAGAAAATGTTGGCCCTCGGCGGGAATCGAAACCCGCGACTCGCAGAGCTGAAGGCAGGGTCACTACCCACTGCGCCAACGGGCCAATATTCACAAATACATACGATATATATTTTATATAATAATTATTGCTTTTGTAGCCAGTTGAGCTTCCACCAAATAAAAGCGGTACAGAAAGAACATACTTACTATTTTCTTTATCCATGCAATCATCAATAATATTCTCAAAACAATCAGAAAGTACTGTGTACTGACAAAGTAAATGCATGAGATGGGCCTGCATTATAAGATCGTTGATCATCACGAACAGGGACGCGTAGTTGAAAACAATTAGAACTATCAAGTAAAATATTGGAAAGAACGTCGGCCTCTGATACTCGAAAGGGAATCGAGCTGATACCATAAGATTGTACTCTATATCATCCACTAATGGATATATGTGCCTGCGATTTTAAAAATAATTATTTTAAATTAATTAATTAATTTAATTTAATTAATAATTGAATAATAATTAATTTCCAACAAGCTTTTGGCTGCAATTTAATGTGTGTGGAATTTGTTAATGTTATAAAAAGATAAATGACACTTTAAATTTCTTCAATTAATAGTCATAGCAAAAATTATAACAACCAGTTGCTCCTCTGACGCAAACCAAACAGATTTTCGCATTTATAATGTTACATTTATAAATGACACTAGCTTTTACCCGCGACTTCGTCCGCGTGGACCGTAGTCCGGTAATACTCAGTAACTTCTATCGCTATCCAACCCTGCAAATATCTCCATCTCAAAAATCAGATCGATCCGGGGGGGTTAAATAGCAGTTCCTATTGCATTTATTACGCTACTTTAAAGTCGATATTAAATTTTATTTCCTTCAAGACATTACAGTTATTTAACAAAGATATTAATTTGCACTCGAAAAATTCGAACAAAAAGATTTGTAAAACCTCTCTAAGTGGACAGCAGCATCATTGTTTATCTGTTAATGTGTTGTTTGTCCATTAGGCTTTCATATTAAAACAAAAACATGATTTAAAAATTTGAACGAAAATTCTAAATATTCGTTTATAACTTTATAGTATATCTTTACTTTTTAAATAAAATATTTCTCTTCAACCAACATCGATGACATTTGGCACAATTAATGCTTATGCATCAGGGTAACTTATAGGTTACGATATAGGTTCTAGAAATCCTGTTAATTTAACAGGAATAGCATGACATTAGGAAACGCCAGCTATTATCAACCTATTAAAGTTAAGTCACATCTGTAATTTGAAGAAGGTTATATATATCAAGATGTTTGACTTACATCGAGAGTTATTTAAAAAAAAAGTTTTAATATTTTATGGTTTCTTCTTCTTCTTCTTCTGGTTTATATTTACTGGATAATCTAACTGAGCTATTAAAATGTAAAATTAATGTACGTTGTACAAAAAACTAAATGCGAAAATCCGCCTGTCTGTTACGTTTTCACGCCGAATCAGCTGAACCAATATCGATGAAATTCGACACAATCAACGTTTATACATCGGGGTAACATAAAGGCGATAGAAATCCTGTGAATGAAACAGGAATACGACGACATTACCGTTACTTTAATTTCATAAAATAAATAAATATATGGGACACTTGTATTTGAAGACATACCCTTTTAGATAAAAAAATACACGTGTGCTAATTTAATGTTAGCTAAACTTTCCTTCAAAGGGCGAATGGCGAATGCGATTCGCACTTAACTGCCCCTTATTTTGCGTGAACGTTTCCGAAGCCCGCATATCGGTGTGATGATCACGGAATGCTACGACTCTTGCTTTACGCTGTTATACCGTTTTTGAAGCTTTGAACTTTGAATGACAACGGTGATATGCATTTAATTGCTCTTTATATTAAGTGAATGTCTCCGAAGTTCGCAGTTGATTGTGTTGATCACAATCTGCTGTAGTCTTCGGATGCAGGCTGAGCTGATCTTTTGGAAGATCTAGACTCTAAATAAACACAGCAATGAAACGCTATTCATATTGAGATAATATTTTCGAAGTTTGCATTTCTGTATGATACTCAAAATCGGTTGTAACATTTCGGGAAGACAGAGAGATTTATCGTTTTTTCTGAAGCATAGTTTATTTATTTGAGTTAATAGCGCGTATTACTTACATTTGTTATACATTGTAAGAGGTTAGTTAAAATTATCCTGTAAACAAAAAACAAAATTTATAAAAACTCTTCTTAAAAGAACTGTTTCGACGTAAGCAATATGATAAAGAACCTATTTTTAATTACAGATTTGACTAGTCTTTGACGCATAGATGGCGTTTTAAATTTCATACTATTCCTGTAGAATTAACAGGATTTCTATAGCCTATATGTTGTCCCGATATATAAGGAATAATTTCCCAAATTTCGATATTGGTTAAGCGGATTTCCTGCAAAAGAGTAATAAACATCCATCTATACTCATTAACATTCGTATTTATAGTATTAAGTATGATAGGAAGTAGGATGTGAGATACCATTGGGTCTCTTGAGTTAAAAAAACCTCACCATATATAAAAATTTGTTTTAAAAATCTGACACTTTCTTTTAATAACGTTTCAGTATAATCATTACTTTTTATATAAAATAATTTTCTTGAACTAATATCGGTGAAATTTGGCACAATTAATACTTACGACAGACATAGGATGACATTTAAAAACGCCATCTCTTAATAAACATTATAAGTTTTTTTACTCACAATGTGTCAAAGTTTATTAATATATTAACGGCCTGGAATCGAATCTTTTAAGGCCAAGTCAAATCTGCAATAAAAGAGGTTTCATTTCCATACCATTTTACTGAATAAATTTAACTGAGCTATAACAATGTATCAATAATGTAAGTAATACCAAAAACTAAATGTGAAAGTCTGTCTCTCTGTTACGTTTTCAAGACGAATCAGCTGGACCAATAAAGATGAAATTTAGTACAACAAATGCTTATACACCGGGTATAGCTATAGACATCATGTTAATCCAACAGGAATAGGATGTCATTAATATTACTTTACTTTCAGAAATAATACAATATGTCGTGAATCATTTTTGGAATTGCACTCCCTAAGAGAGTAAAATTAAGTTACTCGAATCTTTGTACTTTTTGTACAATCGTGAAGCTTGAATCTTGTATTTGTAGACATACCCTTTTAGATAAAAATATACACGTGTGTGCTAATTTATGTTAGCTAAAATTGCTTGCAAAAAGACGAATGACGTATGCGATTCGCACATAACTACCCCTCATTTTGCGCGTACGTTTACGAAGCCCGCATATCGGTTTGATGATCATGGATTGATATGACTCTAGCTTTGATACCGTTTTTGAAGCTTTTATCTTTGAGTGACAACGGTTATATGCAGTTAAGTGAATGTCTCCGAAGTTCGCATTTGAGTGTGTTGATCACAATTTGCTGTAATCTTCGGATGCATGGCGAGTTCAACCTTTGGAAGATCTAGACTTCAAATAGTGAAACCGAAGCAGTAAAATACTATTCATATTAAGAGAATATTTTCGAGATTTGCATTTCTGTATGATACTCACAATCGCCTGTAACATTTCGGAAAGACAGAGAAATTTATCGTGTTTTCGAAAGTATAGTTCATTTATTTTAGTAAATAGCGCGTATTATTTATATTTATTATACGTTGTAATAGCTAATAAATTTATAAACCAGTATCCTTTAAACAGAAATCAAAAAATATAAAGACTTTCGCCTCTTTTGAATTACAGAATTGACTTAAAAGGCTCGATTCCAGGCCGTTAATATATTAGTAACTATGACAAATTTTAAATAAAAATAACTTATTATGTTTATTATATATGGCGTTTTTGAACGTCATTTTATTCCTGTTGAATTAGCAGGATTTCTATAGCCTATATGTTACCCCGGTGTATAAGGAAAGGAATTGTGTCAAATTTCATGGATATTGGTTTAGCGAATAAGCCGTGAAAACGACACAGACAGACAGACAGACAGACAGACAGACTTTCGCATTTATAATATTAAGTAAGGAAGTAAGGATAGTAAGGATAGTAAGGAAGTAAGGAAGTAAGGATAGTAAGGAAGTAAGGAAGTAAGGAATTAGTAAGGATAGAATGCCGTGTGGTATCTGCCTGAATAGTATAATAGATCACCCTCTTTTTTACCGAGGTGTCGTAGTAGGCTACTAAGGTAGGTTGACGTCAGGCAGGTGACCGGTCATAAAATACGAAGCCCAATCATGTGGCAAAATTTTTACAACACGATGTGCCGACCCCACTTAGAGTGGAATAAGGGTAGGAGGATGATATAATGATAGTCTTAGGTTACTTTAAAACTTGAGTCTATCTCTCTCTTACCCAAACACCCACCCACATCCCACGTGTTTACACAGGTTTCGTTAAAATGTATATTAAACATAATTTTTATAAAGTTAACTTATAAAAGATCACGTTCTCATCTCAAATATCTCATCATCACGGCTTTCCATTACTACTATATGCTCGTTTCCTATAGAAATCTTTTGACTTTTAAATAAAAAGAAGAAGGTATTTAAATATCACTTCTTTATCCCGGATTCTAATTTATTTACAACAATGTTATAATTTCCGAAAAACGAATTCGAATTCGTATTATCGAAAAACGAATCTGAAGTACGAGAAACGTAATGAATATAAAAAATAAAAAATTCATTTTACGTAGTTACAGTAACACTTACCACGCACCTAAGGTGCAACAGCCTAAAACAAGAAGCATTTTTAAAAATCTTTCATTCCTTGAAGCCCAGAATTCAACCAACTCTTTTCTTTTGCTAGAAGAAGTATCAAAGTATGGCGACTCCATTGCAGATGCCAGTCTCTTGTAAATGGGTCTATTTTTCCGCTGCAAAATGTAGTGTAAAAAATATAGCACGGAATTTAAATAATCTTGAATTTCAAAGAGTTAATCATTTGAAAAAATTTAAGAACAACGCCTTTCTGTATTTTATACAAAAATATTAATGTTTTGCCTTCATAATAAAATACAATTATAAGAGAACTCATGATTGTTTTATGAACCGATGAAGATAAAATAATAATAATAATGAACCCTAATAGTTTATTCAATATTATCTACATCATTTTCTGTAATGATTAATAATGAGGGAAATTTTTTAAACACCACTTAGTATTATATTACTACTGTCAATCTTCTTACAAGCTATATCAAAGTCATTATTAATTCCTGACGCTTTTATAAATATGTTGACAAGTAATACTAAAATAATAATAATAAAATAAAGCGACCCTCAAATATTTTTGGAGTCTAATGAAAACCTTTTACGTCAATTAGTATAGAGGCCTACGTCATAATATATGAATAAATAAATAAATAAATAAAAAAATCAAGTTTTATTTACCGCTTAAGAAGAAGAGTACAAAAGTAATAATTACACACACACAAACAACGTGGTCAAAGGGCAGCCACCTCAGCAATCAGTTGCAGTATGTAATGTAAAATACTGCAACGCTGATTTTCAGGTGGCCCTTGGTGGTCACCACGGTCTATCCTAATACATAGTAAAGTAGCAGCCTGTTACAATCCCACTGCTGGGAGTAGGCCTCCTCTCTCCAATTTTGAAGAGAAGGGTTGGAGCTAAGACCTACCACGCTGCTCCAATGCGGATTGGTAGGTTACACATATCTCCAGAATTCTCTAAAGATATGCAGGTTTCCTCACGATGTTTTCCTTCACCGAAAAGCGTGTGATAAATTGCAATTATCAATTAGACACATGAGTTTTAATAGAAAAACTCATTGGTGCCTGCCCGGGTTCGAACTCGTGTTCTCCTCGAAAGAGTCGCACGGTCTAACCGCTGGGCTATCACAGCTCTATACATACTTATCCTAATACATACTTATATACATTTACTAATATAAAACACAACACAATAATAATAATAAAACAATATTAACATACCCTAAACTAAAATCAAAAAACTTATAGCCTATACCTATGATATTGAATATTTAATATAATAACACTTTACATATAACAAGGGGAGAGAAAAAAATAATAAATAAGTTAATAAATATCTACTACTCCGCTATTTATAACGCCATATATACTTTTAGCTGTCTTTTTAAACTTACCATATTTCTAAATCTATAAAGAGCGATGAAATGCATTAGAGTGACGTTCACGTTGTCAATAATCCCATCCAAGCTGTCGAATTCGCTGAATAATTGCCAAGTTTCGCAGAAGATCAAAAAACCGACTGCTGATTTTATGATGCCACTATAGATGCGATAGAATACGCTGTTATCGTACGACCATCCTGTTTAGAATTCGGATATATCTATTTACTTAAATATGTTAAAATATTACAAAAAATGGGTAAAATTTGATATATTATAGATTTCATTTATTACGTTACAAGCACCGAAAATATATTCAACAAAACGATTTGTTTAACTACCACGTTGGCGCATATGGCAGTCACCTTGTTTTAAGTTCAGCGGGTCGTGGGCTCGATTTCCGCTGAGGGCTAACATTTTCTATAAACAATTTGTTGGTTTTTCAAGTCTAAGTATATTTAAGAATTCAAGTATGTATTTAAAACTTATATATGTATATATTTACTAATTGTCGATCACCCATAACACAATTGCAAGTTTACTTACTTTGGGGATAGACTAATACTAATAAATCATTATCAAAGTAATTGTCCCATATTTTTTTTATTGATATATTTCACCTCCCATCATAATGGCCTAGTGGACAGAACAATACCGCGAAAATTTGTTACTGATGTACCACATCACATGTCACATTGTGGCTTAGAAGTGATTCTCTTAGTACAATCTTACATTAATGGGACTCAACTTCTGTGCTCATCCGTTACGTCCAGTTAAACTGTCAAAGCCATTAGAGCAAACAGAAAAATTTAAATGTTAACTTAAGTAATCATTCACCTAAACGTAGCCTTTATATTTCTTTTCTAAAATAACTGCAATTTTAGAAAAGAAACAGAAAAGGCTTGCTAGTACATACTCTCGAGAAAATAGTGCTAAATGTTTATTTAACATTTGTCATTTTGAGAATCTAAAGACATTGATATCGCTATTCTATTTCGCTCTTCATTTCCATGATCAGTAAAAATTCTTCCCTGTCCACTATATTCATTAATAACGTCCACCCTATTCGATTTGCCTCGATTATAAGAGCAAATAATTAATCTTAAGTAATTTTATTTTAATGGACATTTCATTATTTTCGGTAAGGCCAATTATTAGGATAGAAATTGTTCAACAAACCAATGCGGATCCTAAATAAACAAGGCTTATATCCTTTACTAAATATACATCTAATTAAAAGTGCCGTGAATAAGTTATTTATGTCAAAGATTTTGCCATTTACGCTCTACAACATACTTTTGATAAATTAAATTTAGTCAGAGATATAAAAAATGTATTGGAAATCGTATAACTATTGTTGTAAATGTGAAATCAAATCGTGATCGTAACCGTTAGTTCTTGAGACTAACGAATCGCTCATAAGCTGCAAAAGAGGCCCAACTCAAAAAATCACGTTTTGAGATAAATGGGTGTAAATTTTTTATTGCTAAGGAAAATGTATAATAAATGCTTTAGTTTAAGTTAGTTTTCTTAAACGAACTGTCTTATATTAAAGAAAAATACTCTTTATTGTACACACAAAAAAATAAAAAAATACAGATATTAACACACAAAGACAGGTACAATAAGGCGGCCTTATCGCTAACCAGCGATTTCTTCCAGGCAACCTTATTCGTTATGGAGCTGTTGATAAGAAAGCAGGTAGGATAGTGCACCTCAGAGTACATAAAGATAATTATGAAATTAAACAATATTTATTACTCTTAATATAATAAACTTACATCAAGTACACACGAATATGTAAACAAATACTTATATAATATATAAATAAATGCATATATTATATAAATATATATAAAATAAAATATAATAAATAAAAGGTACATAATAACATACAAATAAAATTTATTAACGTCGTTATCAATCATAGTTCGAGATAATGTTTTTTCAACAATCGCTTAAAAATGTTCAGCGATTTTGCCTGTCTAATGGTCGGAGGCAGTGAATTCCAAAGTTTAATGGCACTAACAGTGAACGAGTCACCATAAAAAACTGTATTATGAGAGGGAATTTTCAATTTTAAATATTCAGTAGTCCTCATAATGCGACCCTGTGAACCACGGAACTTAAATTTCTCCTTCAAGTAAGAGGGAGCTAAAGGATTAAATTTAAGGATTAAATTGTAAGTTCTACCGGTATTGCTACTAAAAATAATGTGTATTTTAACATTTACACGTATTCCTACTTCAAAAATTTATTTTTTAGTTATGCCACTATCGCAGCTCATTGAGTGATTTCTTCATTTTACCTGCAAAATATGTTACCCGATAAACAGATTCAAAAAACAAAGTTTCAAATTTGCCGCTTGACTCCTCTAAGGCTTTACACTGAGTAGCCTTTTTCCATATGCGTTGGACGAACTCCATACTATTAAGTAACGTTTGGACTTTGAAAGTGAGCTCTGTAAATAAGCCGCTTTTATTTGCACATATTTTCCATCACAAATATTGGTGTGTTTCCATTCGATCTATCTGAAACTCTGCATCTCAAGTTAGTCACGTTTTTAAATTTTAGAATTTATTTGCTGATTCTTCTTGGTAGAAGTTTTCTTCGGAACTTATGGTAGATTCATTATTTCGAAGTACGTGAATGAAGAGTATTTTAATGTTATTTATTATTTATGTGCCACGATATAAAATTAAGAAAAATAGTGTACAAAGTTTAACTATGCTTTTAGTCAGTGATCTTTTAATTTGTGATGGATGCTGTTGTGAAATAATTACGCGCATTATTAGATATCAGTGTGTCTGATTAATTTTCTTTTTTCATCATCTCTTTCATTTCATTGAATTTTTGATATTTTGTACGTTTCATGATTTCACAGGGAACTATGATTTGAATTCAGTTTGAATTACGTAAACCGTTTCGCTGTGGCCTTGTGTGGCTCCATCTTTTGAAGTTTCTTCGTCGTTGGGGGTTTAGGGGATTTGAGCAATAGATGTAATGACCATTATGGTACGCCTTATACACTAATTACGCCAACACAAAATAGCAGAACAGATAGATTTTCCTATCCGCCGTGTGGCATCCGGCTGGGTAGAATAGACCACCCTCATTTCCTACCGAGGTGTCGTAGAAGGTGACTAAGCTAAGTTGACCCGCCGTGTGGTGTCCGGTTGAGTAAAATAGACCACCCTTTTTCTTACCCAGGTGTCGTAAAATGCGACTAAGATAAGTTGACGTCAGGCAGGCGGCCGGTCGTAAAATACGTAGCCAAATCATGTGACATGTTACAAACGTTGTCCCAACCCCACTTATAGTGGGATAATTCCAGAGGATGATGATAGATTTTCCTATGCCAAAAATCATGTGAATGCAATTTTTTTCAGTCTTATATAGCCAGTCATGAATAAACAAAGAAAGTTTGAGATAAAAACGCGTTTTACTTTTATATTCATCTACATCGACTCAATGTGTCATAAATAAATCTCTATCACCAAAACCAGACTAGGTATATCTTTATTTATGAAATTTAACATTTACTACACTTGAGCGCTATTTAAAAACGTCCTGAGATATTCAGTTACATTATACGTTTTTAAACTTGAAGTTCAAGATAAAAGTCTTACGAGATTTAACTTACTCGTAAGTCAAATCGCGAGTTATAAAGGCTACAGCCGGAGGATTCAAAGAAATACTTATTTTGTATAATTATATTTAATTCAAAAGAAAAAAGGTTACAAATATACTATTACTAATTTATATCTAAACAATACGACTGCACTCTCGATGTAGGAGAGATATAAGTGTCGTTTTAAAAGACGCAGTCGCGAGTCGCTGTGTCCGATCCGCGGAATCCCACGCCGGTGGCCTGAGGTTTCGCAGAAATGGCCACCGCGCAGGTGAGAACCGGCATTGTGTAACTCCTCCACCCGTAGTGAGGCAACTATTCTAGAACTCTGTTCGGATGAGTTGCTGATAGGGCTTCCATGCCTACCCTTATTTCGCTGGGGTTGATATTTTGTGGTATTTCAACAATTTCTACATTATACTGGGATTCCTTCTTACATAATCTTCGGTACAGGAGCGCTATACCGATGACGATTGCAATTAGTAGTACAATATACAGAGGAATTGTGGTATTGTATATTGTTGAATTCTCGATTTCAGTTAATTTCATTGGTGTTTGTAAAGATACCCCTTTACTGATGGAGTGAAGGTTTTCAAGATCTACGGTATGTAGAGTGATCGTTGGATGTTCATTGCGCGTTAATTCGTCATTGTGTGGCATTTCCATGATTTTTACTACATGTCCCTTGATGCGATTATGAATATTATATATTGTAAACTCAGATGCTTGAAGTTGGCAATTTAGTGGGATTTCGACCAAAAAGCTTCCTTGAAGTGTTCTATATTGTTCATGGCCACAGATAATTTTTATCTTTGTTGGAGTAGGAAAAGTCATTGTGTAATGCTTATCATCGAGTTGTTCGAGAGCTGCTCCTGTTAGGATTATTGGTGCTATTGTACATAATTCATTGATTTCCTGCTTGGTTATAAGATGATAAACGCATTCATTTCGAATTCTATACTGGAATTTAGCTTTACATAAAAACCAATCGTTTACCTTCGGACATTCTGTCTCCATGTACATAGTGTCATTTCCAGAAATTGCTATATAAGGTAAGGTTGGTATTAGGATTTTATTATATTTATTAGGAACGATGGACAATTTATAGAGGTTATAGGTATTAGGATAGACAATCGGTATTTTAATGACTACAACTATTCTGTTATTTATATAAAAGTATCCTAACTTAATTATATCAAAATATTCTCTGTACTCTATGTCGAGTATTTCATCTCTTTTATATAAAACTCTTATTTTATCTAACATATTTTTAAGGTCTTCTAAATTAAGTATGGAATGAAGAGTGCCCGATACACGAATGAAAGCTAACATATATTCTAGTTTATATAATTCTTCTGATAAATCCTCGATGTTGTCTCCTAAAATTAACAGTTGCTGTGCCATATGGGCGTATTTAATTAGGTCTGTTTCCCTATTACTATCGCTTTTTAAAATAACATTAAGGATTTCATTTAACCTATTTTGATTTTCGACAATATCCTCTATAACTAGGGAAGTATTAGAAATCCAATTTTTATTTAAGCTTACTTGATTGTTATACTCATATTCTAACTTTTTCTCGTTATCCTGTAGGACCTTTATAGCACTATTATATTTTGCGGCGTCAGTATAGTCTAAGTTGCCGGTAATACTTTTTATTACAGAGCCAAGCCCGTCAATGAGTCCTCTTTTCTTACGATTGGGCTCAAATGATCTTAATTGATTAGAAATTCTTTCTAGCTTAGCACTGAGATGTTCCATATGAGGTTCATAAAGGGAGGAAGTTTTATTATTTAATTGAGGTTGCAGTTCAAGGAATTGGGATTTCACTGATTCAATACGAGTCTTCATATTATCGAGGTCTATATAATTGAGGTAAGAATGGTAATGGGACTCAATCTTAGTTGATCCTAATTTAAAAGGTAATAAGCCTGGTCCTTCGTCTAGGGATTCAATCGTTACATCTATTCCCTGTGTTAATCGGAGCAGAAGCGTGAGTGCCAGTGTCCTGTAACAATATAGGTTCTTTACAGGATCGCTTAAGGCGCGTTTTGGCTATAGGACCGCGTCTTTTTTTTGTGTATATGTGAATGGGGAGATCTGCTAAAACTGAGTCCTGGATATATCGAGGAGCCAGTTTTTGTCGAGCTGCTAGAGGGTTGCGTATGAATATTTGTTGGTTTGGAATATATTCCTTTTCTGTCTCCCGATTCCTATTTCTACCTTCAGTCAGATCAGTTCTATCACGCAAGGAGGTTTCGTTGATCAGATCATAAACTTTAGTCATCCGTTTCTTGTGTTCTTGTAAGTATTGTTGAAGTAGATGTTCGGATAAATTTATGTCTAAGAGATCACGTGGGTCGAAATGTCCAGTAATAAGATCTAAGGGTCTGCATTTGGTGAAGCTATGTATTGAACTATTATATGCTAACATAGCGTATGACATAAGATTTTTTACTAATTCGTTAGGATTTGCCAATTTAAGGATTCGCAAATGTTCTAGTATAGTACTGTGGAAACGCTCTATCATGCCATTTTCGTTCGGCGCATGAGCTAAAGTTTTATGATGATGGATCTTATGTAGTCGAGTAAATTCAGTGAATAGTGAGTTCGTAAATTCAGTACCTTGGTCAGTTACTACGGTCAATGGAACGCCGTGGTGGGTACAAAATTTAAGGAGAGCTTGGACAACGCTTATACCTGTGCCATCTATTAGATGATATGCTTGAGCATATTTCGAGAAGGCATCAATCAGTGTCAGGTACTTTTCATCTTGCACTGTAAACAAATCAAGATAAACAATTTCGAATGGCCTAGTAGGAGGTGGTACAACATTAAATTTTTGCCTAATAGGGTTGCGGTCGTACTTTGCTTGCCCGCAAATGTTGCATTCGTTTATGTATTTGGTTATATGTTCTTTCATATTGGGCCAATAGTACCTAGTAGATAGAGATAAAAAGCACTCGGTAATTCCTCTATGGTTGGTTTTACCTTCGTGATATCCTTTTATATATTCCTGTTGTTGTATATAATCTTTAACGTTTTTTAATTCGTTTTTAGTTAAAACAAGGTTCATGGCGGTATTTTTAAATTGCCTTTGAATTATGGGGATAATTTTACTCATTGCCAAAGGGGGGTGAATCATGATACCAGTCCTAACTTTGGGCTTAACATATGTTTTAATTGCATTTATAACGTCTTCTTCGAGATGAGACTCTGATAATTGAATAGTCGTCTTAGTATTACTCTCAAAAAGTTTTGTTACCACTGGTCGTTTCTTAATATCTCCAACTACCACAAAAACTATCTGTTGGCTAAATTTATTAAGAGGGTAATCTGAAATGGGAATTTCTAAAATAGGTTCCTCAGCACTAGTGTGAGCCGTTGCTATGCTAGAATGAGCTGTTAAAGTATTAGAATCAGCGGTCAACGTATCAGAATTAGCAGTAACTGTAATGGAACTGTCTGAAGACGGGGTACTTCCTGAACAGTTGGCAATGATGGAACTTATATCCTCATTATGAATTTCAACACGGGATAAAGCATCCGCATTAGTATTCAATTTACCCTGCTTATATATAATGGTAAAATTGTATTCACTTAACTTCAATTTCCAGCGGGTTAATTTTGAATTTGGTTCTTTAAGGTTCATAACCCATTGTAGGGGCTTATGATCGGTAAAAATTTTGAATTTTCTCCCAAATAGATATGGTCGGAAATATTTCGTTGCCCAAACTATTGCCAAAAGTTCCTTTTCTATTGTACTGTAATTAATTTCGCTGGTATTAAGCGTTCTGGATGCATAAGCGATCGGTTTGTCACTGCCTAAAGTTCCTTGTGAAAGGACAGCCCCTATGGCGACATTAGAGGCATCAGTCGTCAGAATAAAGTCTTTCTCAAAGTCAGGGTATTGTAGAATGGGGTCATTCATCAGTAGAGATTTGCACTTTTCAAAACAGTCAATATAGTTTTCGTCAGTATAGGTAATTTTTGAACCTTTCTTCAGACATTGGGTCATGGGTTTGGTAATGCGAGCGAAGTCGGGTATAAATCTTCGGTAATAACCTACCAATCCTAGGAATCGTTTTATGTCCGTAGCAGATTTAGGAAGAGGAAATTTTTGAATTGCTATTATTTTTTCTGGGTTGGGTTTGATTCCGTCTTTTGAAATAATGTGACCAAGATATGCAGTCTCTAATTTCAAAAATTCGGATTTATCCATTTGAATCTTGAAGTTTGAGTTTCTTAACCTCTGAAATACTTTCTCTAAATTCAATATATGTTCCTGTAAAGAAACGCTAAATACGATGATGTCATCGAGATACACTAAGCAGATTACATTCTGAAGATCTCTGAGGACATTATCCATCACCCGTTGAAAGGTAGATGGCGAATTTTTCAATCCCATGGGCATTCGTAGAAATTCGTAATGCCCATGTTCTACGTTAAAAGCTGTTTTGTGAATATCCTCAGGATTCATTTCAACCTGGTAGAACCCGCTAGCGAGATCTAACGTAGTAAAATAGTGGCAATTGCCCAATTTATTCAGAACGTCGGTGATGTTGGGTATTGGATATTTGTCATCTATTGTTTTATCATTTAACTTCCGGAAATCAACTACTATGCGCCACTTGGGTTTCCCTGAGGCATCAGTTTTTTTTGGAACAATCCAAATTGGGGAGCTCCAAGCTGACTGCGATGGGCGAATAATATTTTGATCTAACATTTTTGAAATCTGATCTTGAACTTCTTGCCTATGGACGAACGGGTATCTGTATGTTTTCGTATAAATAGGAAGTTCATCCGTTGTTCGAATACTATGTTTAATTTGATTGGTGAATGTTAGTGGTTCACCATCGATATAGAAGACATCAGCATATTGAGCACAGAGTGATCTTAAATTTGCCCGTTCTTCAGGATTCAAATGATCGGTCCGTAGACGGGAAAGTACTTCATTCGCGCGATCGTCTAATTGAATAGTACGCGTGCACTCATTATTAAGCAGTTCCGCACTAACAGGTTGATTCATCGAGAATATTATATCATGTCTGGTCGGATTTGTCACCTCGATTATACCGCGATTATTTTTTACAGTAGAAACACACTCTCTAATGATACAATTACAAATGGACTGTTCGGGAATGATGACGTCACTATCGTGAAAATATATCGGGGCTCGAATTAACTTAGACGTATTAGCGGGAATAATTTCTTCATACAAATTTAAATTACGAGAGTTATACATCAGTAAAGGATTAGTTGCCTGTCGAGTCAATAGGAGTTTGTTCTTTAGGTCGATACTAGATTCTAATTTTTCTAACAAGTCGTATCCGATAAGTCCGTCAAAGTAATCGTGGAATTTATAAATGAAAAGGGTGATATCTTGGGTTTCATTAAACTCCTTAAAGCAAGGTATGGTAATTGAGTAATTATTTCTAGTTGTTGCATGAATATTTGTTACCTCGAACGGTTCATAATTGCAAGGTAAGTGTGAAAAAAAATTAGTAACTGCGTTTGGGCTTATAAAGGATTGGTTGGCACCCGTATCGATTAACAATTTTAGTGGAGGATCTGCTATCTGTACATAAGGTAAGTGTCGTTGTGTCTGTAAATTAATTTCTATTTTAGTTTTTTTGACTTCGTGTCCTTCTGAAAATTTGGACCCTCAGAAGGAGCCTCATTAAGGACTTCCTCTACAGCCGGACTAAACTTCTGGTCACAACCTTCCGATCTTTGCTCGTATAAATTATATTCATAAGCATAGTCAGGGTAATTGTTATAGTCTGATGGGTAATAGTAATTGTAAAAATCATTATCATACTCATACTGCTCGTAAAAATCATTGCAGTTCAGTTCCCTAGTTTTAAAATAATTAGACGGTGGTGGATTTCCAAATTTAGTCCAGTCATGGGGTTGGCGTGATTGGAATGGTTTTTCGATATAATGACTAACACCGCTCATAGGCTTAGGGGTCGAATGATACAAGGGTTGCGTATTTTGATTTCTTTGAGGCATTCTGAAAACGTTACTTCCAGGTCTATAATTAGGAGGGGGTGCGCCAAATATTTGTTGGGTACGTGACGGTCCACGGTTGTACTCTATTTGGGGTCTGAACAACATTCTAGGTCTCGGTCCGTGTAAGTCATGTAAAGTAGGCATATTAACAGGCCGTGGGGATGGAAAGTTAAATACACGAGGGGGTGGCACAGGTGTTACTAGTGGTAATCTAGGGACATACCTGGAATCATGTAAGGACTGCAACTTCCTTTCACTCGGCAGGTGGTCATTACGTTGTTGTAAGTACAACGTATTCATCTCTTCGTGCACGAATTCTAATGCTATCTCTATCGTATCAGGTCGCATGCACCGTATGCGTGAACCTAAGGGATCACGGAGCCCACGCAAATATGCCTGAAGGGTCAGTTTTTTATACAGTGAGCGTTTTGCCTCAACGGTACTGGGAACGGTTTCATGTAAACTTATGTATGTCATCAAAATGCTAAATAAATTTTGACATTTTTCGTAGAACTCGTGAGGGGTATCGGAGCCTTGATTTAATAATGATAAATCATTAAAAAGAGAGGTCTCATCGCGGTGGTCTGCAAAATTATTTATAAGAACACTCCGTATACCGTCCCAGGTTTCCGGGATACCGTTAGAATTAATTGTACGGGCAGCAGGTCCGGTAACTTTGTTCAAAATCCCGTTTATTAATGAAAGATTACTTAGACCATAACCGGGTTCATTGCGCATATATTGTTTTACTAACTGATCGCAAAGACTAATAAATCGCGTCAGTACATTGGAATTCCCATCGAATTCCGGTACTAGTCGAAGGGCTTTATAAATCTGATCGACTAATGCGTCCGACATATCGATCTCGGAGTTTATGTCGCTGTCTCCTATACTATCTAAATTCCTATGTAAATCTAAATTTAAAAATTTATTACTTTTATCTAACCTAGGGGACCTCGATTGCCTTGAGTGGAAAATCTTGGAAAATTAAAGGAAATTAAAATATAAGAAAGCAACTCTAGATACACTAGGTACTTACATAAGCATGGTTTTTCCTTTTGTATCGATTTTCAGATACTCCTCTGGTCTGTAGCTATTGTAGGTTCTGGATCGCCGCCGGCCGTGAATTATTCACAAACTCTTTACAGCAATCCAACTCGACTGCGCCAGTTATAAAGGCTACAGCCGGAGGATTCAAAGAAATACTTATTTTGTATAATTATATTTAATTCAAAAGAAAAAAGGTTACAAATATACTATTACTAATTTATATCTAAACAATACGACTGCACTCTCGATGTAGGAGAGATATAAGTGTCGTTTTAAAAGACGCAGTCGCGAGTCGCTGTGTCCGATCCGCGGAATCCCACGCCGGTGGCCTGAGGTTTCGCAGAAATGGCCACCGCGCAGGTGAGAACCGGCATTGTGTAACTCGCGTGATAATTGAAAAATAATAATGACAGAAATCTGCTTTATTTGTTGACGATTCAAAGCACATGTTTACAAGTTTACTTAAATAAATAATATTTTGGATTTGAATTTGAGGGCTCACAGATAATACACCGTCAATGGAAACAATCCTTCAGAAATATTTATCGCTAGTATGAAGCTAGCAATAATTATAGGCGGCAAATTAAATACAAATCTATTTGATGTGTCCGCATTACGCGTTTTATCGGCGACAGGCGATCGTAAGGTAAACGGAATAACTTAAACTTTCATTGCACAAATGCAATTATCAACCACCGATCAAAGGTCGTGATTACTGATCATATCGTTTATATTAACAAAGTATATTTCTATTACTGTCGATATCAGAATTTAATAACTGTCGTTATTCGAAGAATATGGCTAAACACATACATATGAATGGAAGCTATATCAGATATCAAGCCTTAAAATTACAAATAACTATAGATAAATTTACAAGAGATGAGAGTGTCATTGCCTTTCAAGGCGTCCAGACTCAGACAGATCCGTTGAAACATTAACAAAAACAGCAAACGCATCTTAATTATTAGTTTACAAGTATTTGAAAAAAGGAATATCTAGTGCAGTTAAAAAATGAATAAACAAGTTCAGAAAACGGAATCTTATCTTCGCTAGACATGATGTTTTTGTATGTACATATGGGCGGCTAGCCTTTTGTGTGATAAAATGAACTTATAGTCAATTTTATGTTTAATTTTTTAAATATTAATGTTAAAAATTGTAACTATTATAAGATAAATATTATTATTGTAAAAAATTAATTATAATAACATAAAATGATTTTTATCTGTATGTTTAATGTAATATTAATTTAATAGTAACTAAATGTTTTTTGAACCACGCATCTCGTCTTGAGAAAACATTATGACGTAAGAGCGAAAAATGGCGGGATTGTTGGTTGCTTATTTTTTTAAGACGGCTCGCTTTAAATCGCCATCATTTTTACATTGAGTCGTTGTGTAAAGTGTTACTCTCTCCGAATAAGGTTTAAAAAGTGATGTGATATTAATAAAAGGAATCTTTATTGCTATAAGTCTCTTTCTATATCCATCTAATAAGTAAATATGAATAATAAAGACTGTGTCGATGGAACTGCGCCGACATATACGTGAAGCAGCATGCATTATGTCGGCAATTGAGAAAAAGTAAATTATAAATTTCTAGCTGACAATATAATATATTACCTTCCTCAAATACATTTTCTCGCCACGTTATATACATCAATTAAAGGAGAAGTGCAAATATGATTAATTGTTTTAGGGGGCCGCAACGTGCAACCGCTCTCAGACCAATCTGGACCAATTTATCACGTACTTTATTGAGATGTCCATTGTAACTGGGCAAGGAGATAATAATTTAAACTTTATACAGGTCAAGGAGGTAAACATGATCCGATAATTTATAAAATGAAATCTCTGCGACCTTTAAACGTCAACATTGTGATGTTTATTAACGGATGAGTAAAAAGGGCGGATATTTTTAAATGTATGCTCGTTCAAGTGATGTATTATCCTTTTAGCGAATTTATAAAAGTATTAACAATTTCTTCTTAATAGCAAATCTTCACTCATGGTTATTTACAAAACTGACATTTTAATATTTTAGACTGATTTTTTATAGTAATGATCGTAATGAGTTTGTTAAGCGAGAAGTAGTATGAAGTTGTGGTGAACCATTACACTACAAAAACCAAAGTCAAAATTTTTGAAATGAATGACAGTTAAGTTTCTTTCTTTTTCTTCCCGGAACCAGACGTAGCTTAATTGTAATTTGTCAATTTAAAATGTGCTTTTAAAAGTAAACTTGAATACAAAATAATTTGAACTAAGTCGCTTACTAGTATGTACTCTACTAATATAACCAGACGAGGAATACTTTGATAAAAAATATCTTGTATTAGTTTCATATAATATTGTTTATAACATATCTTTGCCTTAACATATCTTGTGATAAACGGCTGAGTAGAATAAACCACCCTCATTTCTTACCGAGGTGTCGTAAAAGGCTACTTAGGTAAGTTGACGTCAGGCAGGCGGCCGGTCGTAAAATACCTAGCCAAATTATGAAACAACATGTTTAAAACATGTTGTGCCAGCACCTTTTTAGAGTGGGATAAGGGCAGGAGAATGATGATTGTCTATAACATATCTATCTTTACTTAGTTTATGTTAAATAATTTCCTCTACATTTACCATTTATACGAAACACTGTAGCACAGTCATCCCATATTTCACGAAACAGCTGATGCTTTCAAAACTTGTAGAGTTCTATTCACTCTTGGGTCCATTAATTCTCCCCTTCTTACCGTCACCTGACTTGGAAAAGTTTCACCTCAGTTCCGTCATTATAAATTTACTGTCAACTTATACGTGAAAGTTTTACGTAAATTGATATTGTTAACGATTGTGGATTTTTGAACTTACGTCATTGCGTTCTTGTTCTTTATAAATCTTAAGAAATCAAAGATTAGAAATGTATGTGATGTAAAGATTTAATGTATATAACCATACTTGATTTTTGACAGGCCCGTGGAGCAGTTGGCAGTGATCATGCTTTCCGCTACGCAGGTCGAGGGTTGGATTCCCGCCGAGGGTCAACTTTTTTTATAAACAATTTGTTAGTTCTTCGAGTCTGTGTCTATTTGTACTTAATATGTATTTAAAATTATATATGTATTTATTTACCAGTTGTCTGTCACCCATAATACAAATATTAAGTTACTTACTTTTTGCACGGACAGCCGTGTGTGTAAATGTCCCATATATTTATTTACTATTATTATATTTATTATTTAGTAGCTGCACGGTGCGATTTTACCTTTCGTGGAAAAAGTTTTATTTTGCTGTCTACAACGGATTTTCAAAAGATAAGACGCGTTGTTCCTAATTATTAAATTTAGTCTTACTTTTAAAAGGACTATGAAAAACTGCTATGTCCAGTCCACTTCATAGGGCTTAATTAAAAGATATATGAATTACAGTTATAAAATGAAAGCACCGATCGCCACCAAACTACAGGAACATCCGCTAGGTTATTTTAAAGATTGTCTGAAAATTTCGTTAAATTCAGTCCAGCCGTTTCGGAATATATAAAGAACGTACAAACATTAATTTTTATATAGTAAGATGCGAAATCCCTTGTAACAACATTACTTAAATTTAGTTCTTTAACAACGGCTTTAGTTTAATGATTACAGTGCTAAATGTTTGTCTTATTCTGTACTTGTATTTTTTATTAATGTTGAGAGACCGGCTATACTCACGTCCTATTTTATCGGATGAGCCCGACTAGTTTCAAGCCCATACGGGGCTCTTATTCATGAGCTCTTTACGCGGCGTTATCGCGGGCTCATCCGATAAAATAAGACTGAGTTTAGCCGGTCTCTCAACATTAATAATGAATACCACTCACGATAGTTTAAATTCAAAAATACTTGTATTTTATTTTAATGTCTAATCCAGAGGCTAAAACCATGCCTGAAAGTGGCTGGAATAGCCTATAAATAAATGTGTTTTTCTTTACGAATCAAGCAATCCACTAGAATACTTTCACAATAAATATGTTTATTTTGTAGTTTCAAATACAATATTAGTATTATATATCACATACTTTATCGATATCAGCACGTAATTCTAAATTTTTTATTATCTTAAACTACTTAGAAGCTAATTATAAGAAACCGAAGCAATGCAATAGTCTAATTTACAAATAAATTGTAAAGTAAAAAACTTTAAACAAAATTTCATGTCTCTACTGTTAACCGTTGAGGAGTTCCCTCATCTGGATCCAATCCTCAAGTCATGCTTATCATAAACATAAATCGTCATAGGGACCAGTACGTAAAATTTCAGCTCAATCGAACACCAGAAAGTGGTTTAAATTTCACTTGCAAGATTCCATCTTCACATACAAAGAACTCAAGAAAAAAAAAGATTTTAAATAAATAAATAAAAAAGTGAGGGAACAACAGTAACAAAAAACATTATTCAAGGATAAAAAGAAACGGAGAATAAATAATCCAATGTTAATTGGATTATTTATTCTCTAGCTAAAGTCTTAAATTTACCGTAGACAATAATAATCTCTTTTGCCAGTTTTGCTTACAATTTTTATCTTTTAATCGGATTCGAGGTTTAATATTTCTTTATGACTTTTTTACGGATTTTCTTTTTAATTAATAAGTAACAGCTTTTAACCTTTTTTTGACCGTGTGATATCCGGCAGAATAGAATAGACCACCCTCCTTTCTTACCGAGGTGTCGTAACAGGTGGCTAAGGTAAATGCCGTGTGGTATCCGGCTACATAGAATAGATTATCCTCATTTCTTACCGAGGCATGGTAAAAGGCGACCACGGTAAGTTGACGTCAGGCAGGCGGTCGGTCGTAAAATACGTAGCCAAATCATATGACAACATGTTTGTAGCATGTTGTGCCGACCCCACTTAGAGTGGGATAAGAGCAGGAGAATGATGATGATGACCTTTTAACCTTTATTAATTGTATGTATTAATTCTTCAATTTTATTAATTCTATGTATTTTATAGTACAAGAAAAAAGTAATGCATTAAATGTTCTGTCATAATTATATTTAATTTATTAATATTTTTATACTAAACACACTCATGACTCAAATAAAAAAATAACCAACAAAAATCTTGTGCTTATTACATAACTGGACTTTATCGTGGTAATGTTTGAAAATTGCTTTTGATGTACGTTGTTTGATGATGAAATTTGACACTTTTATTTCTTTAAATATTTTGAATATAAATTTTCTTCAATATTGTATATTGTCTTTAAGATATTTCCGATTCATAGAAAAATATTGTTGACTAGGTAAAAGTAAGTATCTGGCCTTAATATTTAATAAGCTTAAGGACTGCTTTCCTTAATAGTGGATGGTATGTAGGTTGGTCGACGCAAATAGTCATTCGGTAGGCTTGTAATTCGTGTTCAAAAAAGGATGTGTGCTGACTGAAGCGGTCGATAGGGACCTGTAGATACGGACCAGGACGATCGTCTCTACCCCCACAAGAGATAAGCACAGGGCCTTGTTAAAAACTTAATAAGATGTTACTCTGCGGAGGTCCATAGTACAAAATAACGTATTTATTAGCTTTAAACCGCAATTATAGAAAATATAAGTAATGCTAAATGTAGAGTTTGGATGACTCTATCTCCTAATGATATTTCGGTTATGAGGCGAATAAGATTGAGTTGAGATTGTGATAGTGAATGTGTGCTATGTTATTGTAGTATGTTTGTTTATAGTGTGTATCTTTTCCGAATCATCGAATTTTAGTATCAGGTACTAAAATGGATAATGACCATTACATATACCGCCTTTAATTACGGATTATAGAAAAAATATGCATATAATAAAAGCCAATTACACACAGTTGTCCGACCTCAAATACTTGTAATATGTGACAAACAACTCGTAAATATATACATATATAATTTTTAAATGAATTCTCAAATACACAAATACACCGAAATTCGAGGAACCAACAAATTTTTTCAAATGAAAATGTTATCTCTCGGCGGGAAGTGAACCCGCGACTGCTACTGGAAGCAGGCTGCCATCTTCGCCAGTGGGCCAGTAATGTAAAATAATGTTATCACTACTTTTGTACAGACTTCATATTCAGTAGGTAGGACCTCTACAGGTCAAGATAAGTAATCTTAGTAGCGGTTAACGCAGCGGCGCCTGCCAGGGTAGCAGCGACAGCAACCACCGCAGCAGTCGAGCCAGTAATCTTGACTGCGAATCCCATTATCACAGAGATCAGGAGTTGGGCCACAAACACACAGCTGCTGACCACCGCAACGTCGGTACCGATGCCGCGCTCCTGACCACTACCACCACCGTCACTGTCCCACTGAATCATGAAACAAAATACTGTATTCTTCGTATTATACATAAATAAGTACTTTAAAAACATTTCTTTAAACTAAATTCGCTAAGCTGCGATAGCCTATCGGTGAGACCGTGCGACTCTCTAGAGACGGTCATGGGTTCCAACCCCGGGCAGGCACCAAAGAGTTTTTCTATTAAAACTTATGTGGCTAATTTACAATTGGAATTTATCACACTCTTTAACGGTAAAGGAAAACATCGTTAGGTAATCTGCATATCTTTAGAGAATTCTGGGGATCCATTCCACCTTGGAGCAGCGTGGTGGGTGTTTTTATATGGGATTAATTTGGTCACATTTGATATTAACACTACAGGTTTTTATGAACTTAATGTTTCATGTATTAATTAAAGATTAAAAATTTTTGCAAGACAACAAACTCTGGTAAATTTATAGAGTAAGTAAAAACTTTCCATGCATGTTAAAAATTTTACAATGGGACAGTCGGAAAAGTCACATTTAAGATTAATACTACAGGCTTTTATGAACTTAGTGTTTCATGTATTAATTAAAAATTAAAAGTTTTTGCAAGACAACAAACTCTGGTAAATTTATAGAGTAAGTAAATACTTTCCATGCAGGTTAAAATTTTTGTAATGGGACTGTCGGAAAAGTCTTCAAAGAGAGCATGTGTCCTCAGTAGTTACATATTAATAAGCTGTTATCTACTCTACGAATAAATAACTATTACAGAATACGATCTAATTATTTGCCGAGTTTGTTAATGCCGTAATTGTATTCCCGTTACAACATTGATTCAAGCATTACGCTGAGGATGAAACTCGAAATTTCTCGACTGCTTAGTTATATCAAAAGGATTTATCCATTCAAGGATGTATCCAAGAGTATTTTTGTGGACTCGATAATTTATAATAGCGTAAGACAGGTTTTTTTTAATGGGCTCGACTTTGTGAGACTTATTTTCGTCGTCAACTATTTTATAATTTACAATCAATTGTCATAGTAGTTCAGTGCCATTAGGATTGCATGATAACTGGCCCGTTGGCGCAGTGGGAAGTGGCCGTGCCTTCAGCTCCGTGGGTCGCAGGTTCGATTCCCGCCGAAGGCCAACATTTTTTTTAAACAATTTTTGGTTCTTCGAGCCTAGGTGTATATTTGTATTTAAGTATGTATTTCAAATTATATATGTAGTATATCTACCAGTTGTCCGTCACCCATAACCCAAGTATTAATTTACTTACATTGGGTATGTTACCGTGTGTGTAAGTGTCCCATATATTTAATTATTTATAATTGTTTGAAGCAGCTATCAAAACCTTCGTTTAATCCTTAAAACTGGCAACACCAATGGGTGTCAATTCATCCGTTCGTTTATATGATGAAAACAAATTAGCACTCACCATTCCAGTAGCATGATAATGTGCAACAAGAAGATAAGGCATTGTGAAAAGAGTAGAGTACATAATGCCCGCTGTCCAGCTGAATAGTAAAACGGCAGCACGAGCTCGGAGCAGGCACAGCATCATCATTCCACAGCTGTACGTGCAAAGACCACCAACGTATACTTTCTTGGCTCTGAAATTAAAACAGTACATTTGACATCCTCTTGTCTTGTCATTATTTATATATGCATTTTATAACGCTTTACCATGAACGAAAACATATCTCTAGAGAATTCTAAGGATATGGATGGATATGCATGTATATATATATATATATATACATGCATGTAAGACCTACCACGGTCTTAGTTACATCCTTCTTTTAAAAAAACGAAGAGAGCAGGCCTATACCCAGCGGTTAAACAAAATAAAATTTATTAAAGAAAATATTGTTACGCCAAAAATTCAAGGTTGAAGGGTATTCTGTTTTATCTGAATTACATATTCAAACAATATATTATTCTTTAAGACCAAGTTTGCTAGAACGAAACTGGGGCAGAATACCCCAAAATCACGTAACTCGCGCTTATATAATATCTGCACAAAGGACACATTATCGCCGGATATTGGCCGCGATGGGCTTTCATCGTTTATGAAAAAATGTTCTAAAATTTTAATTTCACAGTTATAGTAGCCGAGTCGAGTAGTGTTGTTGTTTTTAAGTTTTTTATGTTTTCATTTTTCTCTAGTGTTTATTATTAAGTTTATAATTGTAACTTTGTAACTAAGAATGATGTGTCACCACCACGAAAACCTAACAGAGAGGTGTTTGAGGTGGTACGGACACGTGATGTGCAGAGATGATAATCATGTTGTAAAAAGAGCACTGAGCCTATCGGAAGTCAAGAGAGGCAGAGGAATACCCAAATTAACATGGTGGACCAACGTGGCCAATACATTAAAGTTAAATAGTTTATATGACCCGACAAACTATGATAGATCATCATGGCGCAACATAATTAGGGAAGCCGACTCTACCTAAAGTGGGAACGAACAAAGGGAGAGAATAATGATGTGTTGTTCTATAATTGGTACTACATATTTAATTTAAAACTATATCGGATATATGTTGGATCGTGTATTGCTGTTGAAGATCCGAATAAATAAATCAATAAATAAATTATCCACATTTATTCGTTTTATTTTTACTATTGTTAATAGCTCATATTTTCTTAAGAAAGTTTTTTCGTTGGCATGTTTTTCCAGTTTAAAATTTACGACCGAGCCGTCTGGTAAAATAACGCTTTCATTGATGCCGGTCTCTATGGTAAGCCTTTGTTTGTGTATAATTGTATCAATTGAAACAAATTTCGTCATCATTGTAAGTAGTCCCTGGATGCCTGTACAGAAACAATAAGGCTTCGTAATCGTTCAAGTTTTCCCGGAACACAATGCTGATTATATTAAACTGCTCTAAAAGTATTATATTCTGAAAGTGTATTTAAATCTGGAAACCATTCAAGTGCCGGCTGAAAGTCAAGGGCCGTCTGATCTTGTTATAAGGAAATACAACTACAGTCAAGTTGAAGGGTAAGTAATGTGAGCACCCTTCACTTTATTTGCTTCGAGTCAACGTTTCCGGTTAAAGTAGTTTGCGTAAGTTATACAATTTACAGCACTCCGCATCATCAAATAAATTTTCATCAGATGGCGCTTATTTGAAATAACTGAATATGTTGTAAATGAAATTTGAATTTATTGAACAAAAAAATTATTTGTTTCCGGAAAAACTTGCACTATACATAATTAATGGCAATTTCAATTAAAACAATAACACATTACCGAAGATCCCACATGTATATATATATTAATATATAATTTTAAAAATACTAATAATATGGTTAAGGATTAACCAATTAACTTATTTATTTTATAAAGTTGAGCCAGATAATTCAATCTTTTGATACAAAAAGTTTGCCCGCAAATTCCCAGACGAAATAAATTGGACGTTTTAGGCTTAGAACTTGTAAATGATTTTCTCCATAGTTCATTATATTCTATTGATTTGAAATATTTGTAGTATAAGAACTTTTTGTTTTAATCACTAATTCAACAAGATTTGTTTAGATCATTTTTGACAAACCATAAGAAGTAAGTATGATTCTTCGACTAACTATTACACTTTCAAATGCAGTTGGCAATTAAGAACTCTGGGCTTTGGGGAAAACATGTGGTATAAAAAGTACTACATATCAACTAGAACACTAATATGATTTGCAAGTTTTTTTTTATAGGTGACATAAAATTAATGTTGCGTTAAATAATAAACAATTATTTTTTCTAAAACGATTATTATGAAATTTCGCCACATTTATTGTAAACAGGATTTACTATCTTTATTAAAATAGTATTTAGAGCCATGATATTTTAGCTTTAGTTCTCTAATCAATGTTACAAAAAAAAAATTACCCCAGCCGTTTGATAAGCCTCTCGATAATGGTAGAGTAGCAAGCACAAGATAACGAGTACATCGCCATCCCCCAGCATCCGAAACGGACTCCGGCTTCGTAATTTATACGACTCTCACTTCCCACCGGCGCCTGCAATAAATTTAGAGTAAATTTTCAATTTACTGTAAATGCTATTATATTATGACAGGCTTTTAACGTAATAGGAAAAAAATAATGATGTTGATATCATTTTATCATTTTGTTTCTATGATAGCTTTATTTAAAGGAAAACTGAATGCCACGTTATTGTATTCGCTGGTAAATAAAGTATATTTAAAAATCTTAAACAGCATAAAGTAATTTCATCGAGGCAATCAACTTTATACGTATAATCAGTAATATTTCGTAAAAGTGAGGTTTTTACGAACTTTTAATAATTATATATGATTATATATAATTCGATTAAATATACGATTGGATACAATTGGATCGGGCCTTTTATTTCTATTCAATTTCAATATATTTTTATACAATTATATATAATCTAAAGCTGTGATAGCCTTGCGACTCTGTCGAGGGAACACGAGTTCAAACCCGGGCGGGCACCAATGAGTTTTTATATTATAACTCATGTGTCTAATTGATAACTGCAATTAATCACACGCTTTTCAGTGAAGGAAAACATAGTGAGGAAACCTGCATATCTCTAACCCTTCTCTCCAGAAACGGAGAGAAGAGGCCTATTCCCAGCAGTGGGATTGTAACAGGCCACTACTTAACTTTTTTTTATATATAATCTTTTTTCATCGAATATTTGAAAAAATGTTTATTCGTTTTGTTTTTATATATTTACTAATATTATGGCATTTCTTCCCACAATCTTGCCATGTTTCTTAGCAGTGTTTATGATTAGAATTAAGATAATAAAAACTCAAAACAAAAGTACTGCGATAAAACTTTTATCGCGGATAATATTACTTTCATTACTTTGTATTTTGGACATCCGCGAAGTAACTCCTAATTCTATAAATCAAATAACTCCAACTAATTATTTGAATTCACAAGTTTATTTTTATTCTTTTAGTGTCACAATTGATAGAGTTTGACCGCATTAATAGTTGATATAAATATAAGTCATATAAATTTGTATAAGAACGGTTTAATAAACTGAAAAACAAACCTTGACGTTACAATATTTTAACTTGATGAGTCAGTTTTATAAAGTTAATCTTACGGCAACATACGAAGCCATTTACGGGATACTAATCCGTATTCAAGCTAATGTAATTTATCATTGTTTACAGACTGAATCATATTACTGAATGAAAATTAAATCTACTTTTGAATGAGTTCAGTTAACATTAGTAAATTTTACAACTATGTCAATTATGGACGGCGGGATTTAATCTGATGGGTTTTGATTACCAATCAGATACCATCCTTTAAGCTAAGCAGAATAGGGCCTAATAATTTAACCGCCATTGCTCATTCGTCCTCTTCGGTTGTCAACAGCGTGCACCGCGGGAAAATAAATTCAACAATTCGGGAAAAGCATGTCACATATTTTCACTAATAAATAATTTATAAACATATTAATTGTTATAAATTGAAACTGTCGTACTTTATTTTTAATTTATCCTGTAAGAATCCGTGATGATGCTGATGAAACACACAACAAGTAATATTGAACAAAGATAGAAAAATATTAAAACAAGAATATAATGCTAATGTTATTTCTTTTACAAGTTTTTTTAAGTCAATAAGGAATAATGGAATTTTATTACATTACTTTGTACAATAATCAACTTAGACTAACTTTTATCCAATTTTAAGTGATTCACGGCTATTTTTTCTGAACACTACAAACGCTAACAGTGTGGTCAAATTCAGATCAGGTATAGGGATGGCGTTTATGCTATTGAAAAAGTCCACCAACTTCAGGCGGGTTTTATACACCGATTATTAGGTTATATACACCGATGCGTTTTTTTTTTTTTTTTTCGAATTGACTGTATGCTGTTAGCCCTAATGGCTTTTACAGCGTCACCGGGCGGGACGGGCAAGCGCAGAAGCATCGTCGAGGTTGCGAAATGCAGGGAGTAGAGCGCAGAAGCTCTACTAGCGTCGGGGAACGTCGTCCTAAGACTGCCTCCTGTGAGGCCGGACCACGGCTTAGGGCGACGTGTAGTGGAGGGCTGATGTTGTGACTTAGATTAGTCATTGAGGCGTCGGAAGGGTGGCGAGAAGCCACGACCGACCGACGTCAGAAAACTGGGACCTCGTCTTCGCCGGCGAAGACGCTGTGTGTGTGTATTACGTGTATCTGTGTTGGCGATCGTTATTTGATCGTCGGGGTCATACAAGACGCTTTTTGGACGCCTATATTTTCGATGGTCGGACCTAACTGGGATGTAGGTAGAAGCAACTGAAATAAGGGGGTTCTAGTGTACCTCAGATTTCTCGAAGTAAGATTTCGAAAAACGTTTAAAGAGGTGAGTAATGGTAGGGAGATCGAGGTCTCTATGGAGGTCAACGTTCCGCATGAACCACGGACACCCAGTGGCTGTCCGCATAAATCGGTTCTGAAGTCTTTGAAGCCTGAGCAATCTGACAGCACCGATGCGGAAGAGGAATAATATTAGGACCAGAGAGGAACGCTGCGAGAGCAGGGCTGTAGCATTCGCCTATTATGATAATCAGGATATAAGAAAAAAAATTGTATAATTAGGCATCACTTTGCGGAGATCCATTATACAAAAGTAATAATAAAAAAAATTTTTTATAATCCGCGATAAAGTTAATAGGAAATATATATAATGCTAAATGTAGAGTGGACTATCGCAAGCCTTGCGACTTTGTCGTGGAGTCTATCTCCTGATGATGCTTCGGTTGCGGGGCCAAACGTTTGTTGAGTTTGTGTTAGTGAACGTGTGTAGTGCTTGTGTATTGTGGTGGCGGTGGAGGTTTGTGCATATGTTTTTAAGAATTCTGCATGTATCGGGAATGAAAAACGAATAGTCCACTCTACATTTAGCATTATATATATTTCCTATTTACTTCATCGCGGACTATAGCAAAATAATTTTATTATTACTTTTGTATTAGGATATATCATTCTCCTGCCCACTCTAAGTAGCGTCAGCACAACATGTTACAAACATGTTACATGATTTGGCTACGTATTTTACGACCGGCCGCCTGCCTGAACTTACCTTAGTCGCCTTTTACAACACCTTGGTAAGAAACAAGGGCGGTCTATTCTATGCAGCCGGATACCACACGCCACATACCTTAGTCGCCTCTTACGACACCTTGGTAAGAAAGGAGGGTGGTCTATTCTATGCCGGATACCACACGGCGTGTATTAGGATATAAGTAATTATTAAAATTAATACTTACAGCAGGATTTCCTCCGAAAACAGATTCACCGACAAAGTCAGTGAAGTACAGAGAGTAACAGACATGGGCCATCCAGCAAAACAAATTCGTGAGGCATACAACACGTAGAGATTTGGGCATCATCACTATGGACTTGAGGTAGTGCCTCAGTGATAGGGGTTCTCCACCATGGGCTTCTGGCACATTTATTGTTATTACACCACCATCCTTTACATAAAATAGTTTCGTCAATATTATATTACAATGATTACTTGAAGAACTCGCCGAATCTAAATAACATGTAGGAGTAATTGTTCGTTTACGGAAGTCTATCGTTCTATAGACTTTAATTATGTGTAAAAGGAATTTAATACTTTTGTAAACACATTTATAAACATAAAAGTAAATATAAAGTATTTGCGAAAGTAATGACATTAAATACAAAAGAGATCTTAAACCTATTTTTAGGTTAAAGCCATAAAGAATGTTAAATTGATACGTATTTATATTCCAAAAAAATGCTTGTTTTTTTCTTTTGTTGCTTATTACATTTATCTGATTTACTGGAAAGAATTGTTCAATTATAGACGTCACACACATTATAACTCAATAACAAAATAACATTGGGCATATCGCTAATTAAAAGTAAAGCATTTGTGAATACATATTCATACTCTAGAATTCATACTCTTAAGTGTTTCTCAAACTTTATTTGTGCCATGCCCTTAAAAAAATATATTGCCCCACTTTTGTAAGATATATAAGTTTTAATATTAAAAATGGAATTCTTCACTTAAAGTAAAAGTAAAGTAGCGGCCTGTTAGTACAATCCCACTGCTGGGAATAGGCCTCCTTTCTCCGTTTCTGGAGAGAAGGGTTGGAGCTAATACCTACCACGCTGCTCCAATGCGGATTGGTAGGTTACACATATCTCCAGAATTCTCTAGAGATATGCAGGTTTCCTCACGATGTTTTCTTTCACCAAAAAGCGTGTGATAAATTGCAATTGCCAATTAGACACATGAGTTTTAATAGAAAAACTCATTGGTGCCTGCCCGGGTTTGAACTCGTGTTCCCCTCGAAAGAGTCGCACGATCTCACCGCTAGGCTACCACAGCTCATTCTTCACTTAAAAAACTTAAATTGCTGTTAGGAAAAACAATTTGCTTTTTTCGTTAAATCTAGCGTTGCATTTAAATGGCACAGGATTAAGCACAAAGGATTAAACTCGTGTTGAGTTCACTTTTGACTTGCCCCCTCCCCCCGTCTACCTATTAAATTTCCCCCTTGTGGGGGTGTGGCGCCCACGTTGGGAAACACTGCTATAGAGTGCAATCATAATTCATATATATAAGTTAACAGGAGCAAAAATAAAATACAAACATATTTCTAACTAAGCTTACATTGATTTCGCTTTCAACTTCTATCTCTGGTTGATTTAACGATCCGTAAGAAGTGTTCTCCTTTTTCAAACCATTTCTTTCTATAATCTCTTCCTCTTTGAAATTAGTTTCTATTTGCTGATGTTCATTCAACTTCTTGTAATCTTCACTATCGCTAAGCTCATTCAAAGGAATCTCCTTAAAACTTGTGATTGTGGCTGATACGCACACAATGAATATTATAGTGATAAGGAAAAACACCGCTCTCACATGACCGCCAAATAATTCTCCTGTAATAAATAAATAAAAGGATAAAGTAATAAATGGATTCAAATTCAAATTTTTCGTTTTTCAAGTTGGCTTTTACAAGCAATTTTGAATAGTCAAATATTAATGAAGCTGCCCTTGGTTGGGAAAGATGCTCTTACTGATAAAAACCTGCAAGAAACCGATAAGAAAGAATGACCGCCAAAGTTACTCCTTTAAAAAATACTAGTTTTTAAATATATTATTATTAAACAAACCAAAAAAAAAGGAATGCTTCCAATCTTATCTAGTGCGTAGCTGGTTGAAACTTAAATCAGCTTGGATTTCTCATCATTTACATAGTATAACAAGGTTTTTCAATTGCTCTTTTGAACTTGTCTATGAAACAAAATTTAATGTCCCTACTGTTAACCGTTCAGGAGTTTCCTTATCTGGCAGCAGCATTAGGTAATAGTTATCATAAACATGCATTGTCAGCGGGGCTGGGAATGTTTAATTTCAGCTCAATCGGACACCGGGAAGTGAGTCAAATTTAACAATTTAAATTCCACCTTCACCGTTGAATAAATGTTGTTTCAAACAATTAAACTAAGTTAATTTAATCGAAATAACCTTTGGCATTCGTATCGTTCCCCGTATCGTATATTAAAATATCATGGATAATATTAGGCTACGGCAAATGTACGTGCAGGCAGATTGAGTACTGATATCATTATCTGGTTAATGTCATTTGTAATAACTAATATTGTAAAAATACACTTTCTCAGTTTCGTGACAAATTATTTACCTGCATATGTCAATATGTAGCTTGATGATTCATGATCACAGTTTGGTGATGATCGTGAATCATTTTTAGTCAGAAAAAAATATTCTTTTTACTTTATTATTAACATTTACTTTCATTCGGAGAAAATAAATAAAAAATAACTTTGTATTTAATTTGATTACCAATTATTTAGATGATAATGAGAAGATTTTAGATTATACCATGGGTATTCCATTTTTATATTGCGTAAGTATTTGTTATAAGTTAACACTTTATTACAAAATAAATAAATATGTGTGGGACACACACGGTCGTTCGTCCCCAAAGTAAGTAACTTAATACTTGTGTTATGGGTGACAGACAACTGGTAGATATACTACATATATAATTTTAAATACATACTTAAATACAAATATACACCCAGGTTCGAAGAACCAACAAATTGTTTAAAGAAAATGTCGGCCCTCAGCGGGAATCGAACCCGCTACCCGTGAAGATGAAGGCAGGGTCACTACCCACTGCGCCAACGGGCCAGTCATTATGTTTCGTGATATTGAAAAATTTTATATCGACTCATAACTCACTCATAAATATATAAATAAAACAATAAACGGAAAGTAATTAGCAAAATATCAAAATATTAATAAGAAAATAATGATTAAAATAGTCAAATAAAGCTTATCTGCAAACTAAGCGGAGGTTAAAAATAAGAACATAATTGCTTTTGCAATTAAAATCTCAACTTACTTACCTAAAGATGTTTCATCCCAGTTAATACCTCCAAGTGCGTAACCCATGAATCCTCCAAGACCAGCCATAACAGTAAATGTACTCAGACCTTTAGCATGGTCCTCTGTAAGGGAATTAAAAAATATTATAACATGCAAGAAATTTTAATTCTAACTCTTATTTATTTTCAGCACCAAATAAATTACTCGCTAAATATTGGCAAGAAATTTATAACTTAGTATATACATAATTCAAACTAATGCCTACTTAAATCTTCTTTAAATGATAGACCCACACAAAACCACTAAGCAGTACCAAATACTTGAGTAGGTATTATTTATATCGTTATACAGAAACAGATAAACTAGATAAAGGCTTAAATACTTTAAAGTAATAACGTAACATAAATTTTTCCAGCAACAAATATAATTGCATAACGTACTAGCTACTGTGCGTAATCTGGTTTTAATTGAAACTGTTTAGATCTAACATATGCTTCTTTCAATAAATGCCTTCCTATATCATCTTCAACTTAAAGCTTTCCAATAACATACTAATCGTATGGGTTTGAAACTAGTCAGGCTCGCCCGATAAAATATAAATATTATATTTTAGTTCGAGTTCATCATCTGCTTCTAACTGGCAAAATATCACTAAACATCGGTGATTTGTTGATGGTACAGAGCATACCAACTCAGATAGTCGAGCAAACGGAGTACAATAAACAAAGCCCATTAGGAAAGCTGTTTCCATCGCCATCTGCGATACCGGAGCTTTGTGAGAAAGTGAACGGAAATTTATCAAATATTTGGAACGAATTTATATCTGAATATGATCCAACGGAGAGTCCACACTCGATTATAGGTAGTGAGTTTAGCCGGTTTCTATACTTAAACTATGTATACCACCCACGATAGTCTAAATAAAAAAAACAATCAATAGCAAGTATACGACTAATTTTATTCAAAAAGGCTAAAGACTTCAATTTAGCACATGCTTTTTTTAATGCTATAAGATTTCATGCGCTTATCATAAGGTAAAGTGAGTAATGGCAATTGTATCACCGATAAATATAAGTTTTATTTTATCAATGACAAATGACAGATTGCCAAAAACGGGTAAAATAAGAATAATTTGCCGTGCAAAAATCATGACCTGGAAAAATTGAGAAAACTAATGCGAACGTTCAATTCAATCCCTATGTAAATGCCTTTATCTCTTAAAATATTTATATTGTAATTAAAAATTGCTACTGAATTTTTAAAAGGTGTGTAAATAGTTATCAAAATATTTGCTCTCATATCATCCGGACACTTGACTAATAATGGTATCTTAAAAGTACGATTGAGACTATCAACATTTTTGCTATCATTTAGTAAATATTAAGGAAATCTTCTGACCTCAAGAGATTTAATTCAAAACCTATCCAATGAGAAATTCTTTGAGCGAAAATGAGAAAATTTGACCTTTATAATCGGACAAAGTGGAAACAAATGAGTAGGAAAACGGACCTCGGATCAAAATCGGGACAATGCTAAGTTGAAGAAGACATCCTTCTTAATACGATATCCTTAATCTACTGGCTTTTTGCGCAATTGTAGTTGTAGTGACTCTGAATTCAGAACACAGGGTCGATTCCCGTCCACTAAAAAACTTGTTGGTTCTTTAAGTTCAGGTGTATTTCAATATTTATTTAAAATTATATAAACTGACTGATATTAGCCCTAACGGCTTTTACAGTGTCACCGCGTGGGAGGGGGGCGAACTCGGAAGCATCATCGAGGTCGCAAAATCCGGAAAGTATAGCGCTGAAACTCCACGGGCTTCGGGCCAAGAAGCCAAGATCGAGGAAAAATAGATATTTCGTTCGATAACACAAGTATTAAGCCCTTTATTTTGGGGACGACTCTGTGTGTAATTCTAATTAGTCGTTGTTATTTATTATTATTAGCATCAAATTATACTCGTATCAATCCATGAAAATCAAATTAATCAATTTTCATAATCAACGTATATTTAAATAAATAAAAAATTAACAACCGTTGCGTGACATAGCAATATGAATATAAACATTCCTAAGATAAATCAATCACAGTTACTGTTGATAAGAGAGTTTCCTTTTGGCAACGCAACAATGAACCAACGAAATAGGTAAGCGTCACATGTGCTGACGTTTCCTTACACAAATATTTAATGAAATCAAATGCTCCTATTTATCAAAGTAGGTTAAGAACGCTCCGTGACATTTGCATGTTAAAAATATTAACACAAGTACTCTATAATAAGGATCTGGTTGATATGTAAGCTATTATAGCCCAGCAATGGGACCGTGCGACTCTTTCAGGGGTTCAAATCCTGTACAAGCACATGAAATCTTCTGTCAAAACTTATAATTGCAACTTATCACGCGCTTTTCGGTGAAGAAAAATATCGTGAGGAGAAATGCATTCCTCTAGAGAATTTCGGGGATATGTGTAACCTAGCAATCCGCATTGGAGTAGCTTGGTAGGTCGCTCAAAACCTTCTCTCTAAAACAAACGGAGAAAGGAGGCCTATGCCCGGCATTAAAATAGTAACAGGCCGTAACTTTACTTCGCTGTTTGATATAAATTTAAATTAATAACAAGTAACTTGTCTCAAATTAATACATAGCATAAAACCTAAAAAATGAACATATGCAGGAAATTTTGACTTTTAAGGCATTAAATGTATGGTTCTGTATTTGTGAAATTGTAGCGTAACTTGTAGAATTTTCAATCCAAGGTACTCAAGTAGCCCACAATATCTAGATTCTTGATCCCTTCTATACCTTTAGATTATTAAACTTTATGGGATTAGATTAACAAATAAATTATGTGTAAATTTGAGCTTTTCTGTGTAACAATTAAAAGACTTATAGGCCGTTTCTTTTGTTGGAAGAAATAGTTACAAAAATTTGATCAATTTATTTTTAAATGCATGAACTAACACTGTTTTTTTACCTTATAGAATTTAATAGCGATCTCAGGTAGAAGACGAGTGAGACCTTTTAGTCTTTGTAGTTTTATTTACAGAAATGACATGACTAGGTTATCATAAGATTAGCACTTTACAGAAGCTGAATGACATAAAATATAAACGACCTAAAATGACAAAACTTAGTGAGTCCGAAATTTAGGTGATTTAAAATCGTGGAGTCGTTTAAGGACGATTATTAAAAGCCCCTGAAAAGATACCATTGTTAAGTGAACAACGATTGATGGGGTATTATATGTATTGTATCATACACTATCATAAACAATAATTTAGGAAGGATAGTGTTCATAAAGTTGTTATTGTGTATCTCCTCCTAATTAATAGATAACAATGGAATGCAATCTCTATACGACTTTGGTAAACGACGTCACAAAAAAGCCAACGATGCTTCCATTAAACATTGATTATAATCGACTGGCCCGTTGGCGCAGTGGGTAGTGACCCTGCCTTCTGCCCCGCGGGTCGCAGGTTCGATTCCCACCGAGTGCCAACATTTTCTATAAACAATTTGTGTTCTATAAACAATCTTCGTGCCTGGGTGTATATTTGTATTTAACTATGTATTTAAAATTATATAGTCACCCATAATACAAGTATTAAGTTAACTACTTTGGGGACGGACGAGGGTGTGTGTACGTGTCCTATATCTTTATTGATATTTATTTATTTATTGATAATACCTCATAAATTAAATGTCTATTGTAAGTTGGTTTTATTTTGTATAATCTAAATTTAAAAAAGTGAATATATACTTAAAAAAATATTCACCAATACTGTTCAATCATTAATATGCCATCGTGATTTTATCTTTTGTCATCAAAATTTAATTCCTATATAAAACAAAAGTAATGAAAGAATTATTTTGCTTTAATGCGCGTTTGTTAATAAAATCTAATAAATCTATCGCTAGGTGTAGGAAGCAAAACCAGTTCTCAAAACTAATAAGTGCAGTATTATTTTCCGCACGTACTACAAAACACGATCACCAACAACACACTACACAAGCACTACACATTCACTGCGACAATCTCAACGATCGTTGCGCCCCCTGATCGAAGCATCAGGAGGTAGGCTTCACAAAACTCTACGTTACAATCCCACTGCTGGGAATAGTCCTCCTTTCTCCGTTTCTGGAGAGAAGGGTTGGAGCTAATACCTACCACGCTGCTCCAATGCGGATTGGTAGGTTACACATGTCTCCAGATTTCTCTAGAAATATGCAGGTTTCTTCACGATGTTTTCCTTCACCGAAAGCGTGTGATAAATTGCGCATGAGTGCAACAAAACACATGAGTTTTAATAGAAAAACTTATTGGTGCCTGCCTGGATTTGAACTCGTGTTCCACTCGAAAGAGTCGCACGGTCTTACCGCTAGGCTATCACAGCTCAACGTACTCCTATAAAATATTCCTATATAAAACTAAAAAATCTGACCTGGAACCGTTACATCCAACAGGTAAGCTCTAGCAGGACTTTGACAAGCGTCAGCGTCGAAGTCAAGCAGAACAGTCCCGAGAACCGTGAATAGGACGCCCCAAGGGTGGTAGTTTTTATCTGTTTGTTGCACGTCAAGGGCGGAACTACGTGGACCTAAGACCGATGGGACCGCAGTTCTGTTGTACGGGCTTTGGTCACCAAAAGCATAACCCAAGTCTTCTCCGTTGGGAACCAAAATTAAACCTAAAACATAAAACTTTGAAAAATATTTATAGAAATATTAAACATTATTAAATCTATATTAACGTGTATAAAATTATTTCGCATCTTCGTTAATTTGTAGCAGTCACAACTTATCAATCAATAATAATCTCTCTGAAGAATGATATTTATTTATTTATTTATAAACTTTATTGAGCACCTACAATATATGCATATACAAATAATTGCACAAAAGGCGGGCTTAAAACATTATCTCACAAACCAACCTTTAGGAGTGAATAAAAAAAATAATCGTTTGGTTTGTATTGTTGCAACCATGTAGACCACCCTTATATGAAGAAATAAATATATTTCACATGCAATGCGACTCTTGGGTACGTCTCTGTCGACAGAAGCAAGGGATCAACCCCAGGCAATCAACGATGAGTTTTCTGTTAAAGTTTATGTGCGTAATTGATATTTACATTTTATCACGCTGTTAGGTAAAGGAAATATCGCGAGAAAACCTATATACTATATATAATCCATGGGTAACATACCGATCCGCATTGTAGCAGCGTGGTAGAGCAATCTTTCTCTTTAAAAAAAAGAAGACAGGAGACCTATATGTATATAGTTGTTGGATAGCAACATTCATTCATTACTTTGTATCTATCTATGCTTATTATAAAAAAAAGGCCCAAAATTTTCTCAACTTCTACTCAACGGATTTTTGTAAAATTATTATTAAAAGATTCTTGAGGAAGGTTTAAGTTAATATTACATTTTCGAATTTTGATGGGACTTTCACTAGAAGATAGAGTAGGTTGTGGAGAAATATATGTGCTTCTTTTTATTTTAAAAATTTCTGCAGATTCGGATTTGTGACCCACTGATTACGACGCGGGTGTAGCCGCGAGCACATCTAGTTTAATTTAAATGTCAATAATGTCATTCAAAGACACTAATCCCACTTACCCAAAAATACTCCGATTGACATCAAAACAATAAACGGGCGACGTCTCCCATACTTGGACTGGCATCTGTCGCTCAGAGAGCCCAGAAGTGGGGTCATAAAAAACCCTATAAGTGGCGACAGTGCCCACACTAAAGTCATTTGTTGGTGAGGAACTCCTATTTGTAGAAGTGTAGGTGAGACGAATGCAGTCTCTCCGGCGTACGAGAATTCTATTCCCATAACTGCAGCTGATATCCGCATAAGTTCAAGTCTGCTTTTTCTCCTGCGTAAGAATAGACACCCAAATTGATAAAAAAAATAGAGTTGAACATGGCAATTGAAATAAATTAATTTATCTAAATATATATACGAGTAAATTAACATAAAAATACAAGCAAATTAAGGTTATGGTTTTAATTAAAACGTTTTGCCTCCAACGCAATCAAATTTTTTTTGCAAATGTTGAATTGTTTTAATAAATAATTCCAAACTAAAAATGCTTCGCGAATAATGTTTGAAACGCCATGATCACTTATTCCATGAAAGTACGAAATACAAAAATAAATCAATATATCAAATAACAGATTTTGTAATTGTAAGAAGAAAAAACATTAAAATCTATACTTGACGACGCAAAAGAAAGTAAGATTATCTATGAATTTTAAAATACTGCTGTTCCTGAGTATTTATTTATTAATTTATGTACTATAAAAACATTATAAATAAAAAAAGTGAACAGCTAACCTAGTCAATGAGTGAGTCAATTCATATTAAAGCATTTTTCGTACGCAAATATCAAAAACTAAGAATTTTAATTATATTTACTAATGATATAGTAACTTATAAATAATTACAATATTATATACATATATGATATATAAAATAACATAATATATACAAGTCAGATCATTTTAATAAAATGAAGCACTCTTTGAATGCAATATCGTATATTATATCATAAGGAAGAATATCTTGAGAAAACTACAATATTTTGGGACTTCTTATGGTAACGCGATTGTAATAAGAAAACGAAGAAAAATATCTATATTTGGCCACGAAAAATAAATACTGGCGATATAATAATGAATAAAATAAATAATTTTAATATTATATCCCGACAACACAAAACAAACAACGACAAAGGTTTTTTTTCCTGAATATAAAACTTACGTAGATAATTACTTAATACTATATATTTTTATTTGATATATTTCACAGGCTACGATAATTTTTTGTTTTACGCAAAAAACCGTAATTATTCTTAAATACCCAAAAATATAGTTATGTTTATACTTACCTAAATAAGTCACTATATTCTCCCTCATGTGTCACTCTATCAGGAGGTTTTTCAGATGTAGGTATAGCAAATAAGGCTTCCCTTACGGCCTCTTTTACACCCCGGGGATTGTCTTCCTTCCATTGAGACCATCGCTCTTTGCACTTATCCCTTGTCGAATGCAGCCGACCCGTTAACCCTTGATATTCACTTAATTTATCAGCCATTTTAAAATGTTTATATTAAAACCACTATATTTTACACACTAATATTCTTAATCATTATACAATGTTTACGAAAGAACACTAAAGATCGGTAAGCATTCAATTGTATCGTTTAAAAATGTTACTATCATTTTGGTTTATAATGAGAGAAGTTGTTAGACGGTTGTCAGTGGTTGGACTGTCGCGAGTTGGAAAGCGGAAGGGACTGAGGCGTATACGCCGCCTTCTGTCACGGTCGCCCGCCCTGGGCCGCCCAACAACTATATAAAGCTATGCTAGAAATGACATGTGTAGGAATTTTTAAATTTTAGATTAATATGAACACAATCATGATTTGTGCTGTTTTTAATAAATGTGGGCTTGTATAGGGACAGCTATAATGCCATGTGGTATGCGGCAGAGTAGAATAGACCACCCTCATTTCTTACCGAGGTGTCGTAAATGGCGATTGAGGTGAGTTAACCTACCCTGTGGTATCCGGTTGAGTAGAATAGACCACCCTCTTTCTTACCAAGGGGTCGTAAAATACGACTAAGGTAAGTTGATGTCAGGCAGGCGGCCGGTCGTAAAATATATAGCCGAATCATGTGACAACATCTTTTATAACATGTTGTGCCGACCCCACTTAGAGTGGGATAAGGGCAGGAGGATGATGATCTATAAGGACAGCTATACCATCGACTTTGTTGTTTACAACTTAAGCATTAAAATTCTCTTAATTATGTATTAAGTTTTTCCTGTCACCGTGGCAAAACCGGAAATTTTTCTTTTTACCTTCTTATATATTAGCTTTGTATATAAACTTTACTTTCGCACTAATAATAATAGGTTGAAATGATGGATAATTTAACATTCTTGAATGTATATTATTTTGAATAGTATCTAGTACCTACACTATATTGTAACGTTAATAAGTATATAATATTAATAATGTGTTTATTTCGATACATTAAAATACTACGTAATAACAAACTTTAAAGATGATAGGCATATAATTTGATCATGTTACGTACGTATATACGTACTACGTACTACGTACGCACAGATAAAAAGTTGTAGTTCTTCTACAATATTATCAGGTAAAGAGTATTAGAAAGATATCTAACGTAACATATCTAAAGAGCCGCTGTACATCATAAATGGCCGTAACACTTAATCTACCACAAGTGCAGTTTTCAATCTAAATCCTTTCAGTACATAACGTGTTTATACAACTTTTTATCACGTGTATTGAATTATGTCAAGTGACGGCCATGTTGGATAAGTTTGCGATTAGTTTCCTTCCTCTCTATTAAAATGACGATATAAGCGTGTATTTGTTTTGCTTTTAGACGATAGGGTTGCATTAGGAAGGATCTAAATAGTAATACTGCATGACAAATGCTAATGTATAAATAATTTATAGAATTAGGCGTGATTAGATCATTACCTTTTTAATTTTCCTTATACAGAGTTACCTCGAGATACGAGTGTCCTGATATACGAGTCTTTGAACCGCTGAGAGGCTATTTTGCTTTGACATGCGAGCAAGATTTGAGAAACGAGCAATCGCATCTACACCGCTGCAAACAACACGACCACGACTACGACGAGGTCGCATATTATTTTCTCTTATCTGAGACTAAACTTCAGTCAATGCAGTAGTAGTAAATCATCATTCTCCTGCCCTTATCCCACTCCAAGTGGGGTCGGCACAACATGTTACAAACATGTTGTCGCATGATTTGGCTACGTATTTTACGACCGGCCGCCTGCCTGACGTCAACTTACCTTAGTCGCCTCTTACGACACCTCGGTAGTAAAGGAGGGTGGTCAATTCTTTTCTGCCGGATACCACACGGCGTACTACTACAATGCAGTAGTAGTATATATTTTATAGAAAATTGTTAGAATTTACAAAAGCTATAACAGAATTACTTTGCATGTTAATTTCTCTCCTCCACCAGCAACAATGCACACAAGAAGTACTCACAACCACCACCAAAATTTCTACGATCGTTTCGCCCCGAAACCGAAGCATCATCGTACTGCAGTATGATTTTATATTGCTTGTGTGCATTGTTGCTGGTGGTGGCATCTTGGTGGTGGCAAGTCCCCACACGTATCCCACGTGTGGGGACCACGACTTGTCCTGCATTTGTAAGGTATGTGAATTTTGGCTGCTTTATACACTTAGCATTACATACATTCGCTTAACAAACGCAAATTATAGCAAAGTAGTTCTGTTATAGATTCTGTAATATGGAATTCCGCAAAGTAACGCCTTCTATAAACCTTTTGTTTAAATTCAATCCATATTGCTAACATCCAAAATCGAGTCTTTTGCTTTTGGAACCATGAACTTTCTCGATATAGCTTTTATAGTATTTAGACCTGTCTGTTTGTTAAAGTTAAATACAAATCCCTTAAACCGTTTGAGCATTAAAGCGGTACAAACTCACAAGTAGTCATGATATCACAAAAGCTACAATTTTTTACAAGTAAGTTGTTTTATAAATACGCGGTATTCAAATGCAGATATCGTAAAGATACAATGTATTATCGTATTGTTTATCGTTATTGTAAATCGCGTGAGCCTTGTTTCAGAATGACAGATCGTATGTACCAATATATACTGGGTGATGTCGGAATTTTCAAAAAAATACTGAAATGAATTTACTAAAAAAAAAATATACTGAAATGCCGGCATAGTTACAATTAAAAGATCACTTTTACACAGTGACGGGTTCGATTAATGCATCCTTTCGTAAAGTGTTATATGTATGTGGACTAACAAAACTTATTATGCCGACAAACATCTTGGGACAACTTCTCGTATAATTACATGATATTTATCTGTATAATTACAGTATTGAATGATTTTTTATATATATAATAAAAGGCTAGCGCTTGGATAAGTTCTCGCCTGAATGAAAGCGAAGGATGTAGTCTAAGGTGGATTGCGCTTTCCACTATAGTGCCTATTCACTCTGTTTTTGAATTTTACCAGATCGTAGGAGACCAAAAAGATAGATAGATGCGGCAAGGAAATTCCACATTTTGGCTGTGCGCATGAGAAATCATGAGTCGAAGCGTTTAGTGCATATTTTGGGGATATCATCATCCTGCCATATCATGTGACAACATGTTAGAAACATGGTGTCACATGATTTGGGTATGTATTTTACAACCAGCCGCCTGCCTTATGTCAACTTACCGTAGTCGCCTTTTACGACACCTCGGTAAGAAATGAGGGTGGCCTATCCTACTCAGCCGGACACCACGCGGCGGAGTGAGTATTTAACTGATGACTGGGGATATTAGCTGCATATCGGTGGAACTCTTCGCGGCGTCTGTTCGGAGGAAAGGATTAGATCAAATAGAACGTATTGACCAGGTGAAAATAGAATAGTAACAAGCATAAAAAAGTATAAATACCTATTGTAGCCACTTCAATTTGTTCGTAAATCTATGTTCCTCGCTTCGCGGATTACACTTATTGCATCCCAGGGGGCGACAGATTGTTTCTTGAAGGCCCTAAATAAACAAACTGATTGTTTGCCCTTATTGCTTTTCTTGCTACACTGTAAAGCCGTCAAATGAAAATATACTGAAACAATTTCGTAAGGCTATACAAGGGTATCTTATTTTATATTTTAAATTGATCATTGTTGTTGGCATTTAAATTACTTACTAAGTGCCTACTCATAATAAAAAAGTAAAAGTAACGGCCTGTTACTTTTACTTTTTTATTATGAGTAGTGACCCACTGCTGGGCTAAGGCCTCCTCTCTCCGTTTTTGGAGAGAAGGATTGGAGCTACCACGCTGCTCCAATGCGGATTGGTAGGTTACACATATCCCTAGAATTCTCTAGAGATATGCAGTTTTCCACCCGATGTTTTCCTTCACCGGAAAGCGTGTGATAAATTGCAATTATCAATTAGACACATAAGTTTTAATAGAAAAACTCATTGGCGCGTGCCCGGGGTTTGAACCCATGTTGTCCCTAGAGAGTCACCGCTCGGCTATCGCAGCGAGTCTCTGTGTGATAGCCTAGCGGTAAGCCTACTCATAATATTAAACTACATATTACGACGTCTATATTTTGGGAATCTCTTCATGAACGTACCAGGAAGACAGCCGTTTGAGAAAATGGCGTCGAATTTAGAAGCGAAACATCAACTGAGAACCACGGCCGCTCTGTCAAGAGTGTAGAGACCAAGAAGGAGAAGAAGTAGTTTTTGGGATAAAGTGATAATGCGGAGGGGGAATTAATTTCTGTTACACAAGAGCAACTATATTAAGCAGTACCAACGTCTTAACGGAGGAATGTCATGGTTTTTTTATTTTTGTAAAACTAATTATGAAATATAAGCTCCGAGCTTCGTTTACTCATCCAGTTATCAATTTGCATTACAGGTTAAGGAACGCACTTATGTGGTATTTCCTGTCACTTCTGTTTTTCTACTAACCTTAGCCAACTTAAACAAAATTAGATTGCTCCTTAAATTTTATCATGTATGTGTAAGCTCCTTAATTGTATGAAACCCACAGTTTTATTGAATAGTGCACTTTGCCATTAGTTTTATGGAAGAAAGGCTTGGCCAACCTCCTTAATGGCTAAACTCTATTTGATAATGATATACATATATCATATATACCATTAGGTTTAATAAAAATAAAGAACATTTTCTTGTTGAAACTTAGTCATATTAATTCTTCCCGGTTCATATAAAATGAGTCTCTTCAAAGTAAGAGAGAATAGGCATCTTCTAGACAAGCGCACTCCATCTTAGACTGTATCAATGCTTACTATCAGGCATGATTACAGCAAAGCGCTCGACTATTATGCAATAATAATAAATAAAAAAAATTGCGATCAAAAATGAATAAACGAATTTTAGAATTATTTTCGTTTGACTTGCGACGTCAATATTGAATTCAATATGAAATCGCAAGTTTGTGTTTGTGTCCGAATCTAGAATATTTTCAACCTAAAAAACTGTTTTTTTTTTTAATATCATTAGCAGACATAGAGTTATTATACTAGGGAAGCCAGCCAAAAATGTGCCATATTACAATAAAGAAAAATAAAGATAAATAAAATGAGGATGACCTATCTTATTATGTGTGGTTAGATAAAGATGAAGTTATAAGAGAGTGTTGTGTGTTGCTAGTGATGACATACGGATCTGAAACGTGGTCGCTGATTATAGGCCCCCATAAGAAAGCTGAGTCACTCAGCGGGCGATGGAGAGGGCTATGTTCGCTGTATCTCTATGTGATCAAATCGGAGAACCAATGGGCGTTGCGGTCTTAAGGTGTTGGAATGGCGACACCGCACTGCTAAACGCAGCGTCAGTAAACCCCCTCGGTGGACTGTAGCGACCTGTTACAGCCCCACTGCGGGGAATAGGCCTCCTCTCTCCGTTTCTGGAGAGAAGGGTTGGAGCTAAGACCTACCACGCTGCTTCAATGCGGATTGGTAGGTTACACATATCTCCAAAATTCTCTAGAGATATGCAGGTTTCCTCACGATGTTTTCCTTCACCGAAAAGCGGGATAAATTGAAATTATTAATTAGACACATGAGTTTTAATAGAAAAACTCATTGGTGCCTGCCTGGGTTTAAACTCGTGCTCCCCTCCAAAGAGTCGAGACTGACGACCCCAAAAAGGTCGCGGGGAGCTGCTGAATCCAAGTGGCATAGGATCATGGCAAGAGACCTATGTTCACCAGTGGACATCTATAGGTTAAGAAGAAGAAGATACGACTTTCGTATTATTATTATTTATTATTTATCGTCACTTTCACTTACAGGCCTGTGGGCCCACACATAGAGTATAATATACTAGAGTAGACTCAAGTATAATTACTCTATGTTTGCGCAGTTACAATATATCAATATTCAAATTATTGACAGTAAATGTCGTACGCGTTACATAAAACGACTTTTAATATTTTCAATTTTATTTATTTTTTGTAAAATGAAAATTTATTTTTTCAGTTTTACAACTTTATACACTTATTTGTATTATTTCATAGCTTTCTCGTTTCAACTTATTTAAAATGTGTGCGACAAAATTCAAGTGTTACTGTTATGTTTGTTCTCAACTACATCAGCGGTTTGTTGGCTCGATTAATACGTAAGTATATTTCTATTTAAAAGCCGATATTTAATGGTTATTAAAGGACATGGCTTGATCTTTCTTCTTCAACCGATGGACACTCTCTCTAGATGGATCTCCACGCCTAAAAACCTTTCGCCGCTTGAATCCATCGCCCCTCTACCCCTTTTTGAGACATTTGAAATTCAGACATCTAAATTATAGCGACCTTGTGTCATCATCCTCGTGCCCTTATCCCACTTTAAGCGGGGTCGGCACAACATATTTCAAACATGTTGTCAAATGATTTGGCTACGTATTTTACGACCGGCCGCCTGCCTGACGTCAACTTACCTTTATCGCCTTTTACGACACCTCAGTAAGATATGTGGGTGGTTTATTCTACTCAGCCGGATACCACACGGCGGTATAGCGACCTTGTGTGTTTTGTGTATTATTCTTAAACATAATAACATAACCTTCTAATTCATAGCAGACGAACCTTATAGACTGACTCTGTGCAACTTTGCTCGATTAGATTAGGTATTTACAATACCAGTTACGTATTTGCAAATATCAGATTGTTGAGAAGACTGAAATTAATTTGGATTTTTTTATATATTTATATATATTTTATAATCTTACTTTATGAAGTAGAAGTACGCGAATAAATTTAGATTGCCTGTAGTTATTTTCAGATAATGTTAAGTAAATTTTTTAAGTAAGAACCTAGGATTTGTCCCGTATTTTATAGCATGAAATATGACATGAAATTTCAATATATTGAAAAAGGTATGTTTATTTTAACCAAATATATTTATTATACGTTAAAGAAAACTATAATTTAAAAATATATATACTAAAAAAATACTTATTTTGTACCATTTATGTCCGAAACAATTAAATATATTTTTTGTTTTAATACTCTCAATTTAATAGTTTTTTTACAAATCTTATCTCAACACTTTATGTTTTCCAGTTGTATAAATTAAGCTTAATCTATAAACTTATTTATTTATTCCATAGAACTACCAACAGGCTTACACGTGTAATTAAAGTAATATGGTTCTATGTCATAGCGTTGTTAATAACATATAAGGCCAATTAGAGTCCCAGCGTGCTTAAAAGGTAATCAAAAGCACAATAACTATTATAATTAAAAATAAAAAGGAAAGCAAAATTAAATAAGATATGAAATGTAATAAACTTAGGATGATAATCAGTCCATTCTCTTTCTATTGAGGTTTTCTTATTAACAAATTCATTCAATTGCACAGCCTAGGTATCAAAGAGTTATGTCCTAAGTTTGTTTAGTAACTTAGGTTTACATACTAATTTAATTTAATAAAAGAAAATATAGCAGTTTATCAAATAATTTAATTTATAAGGACATGATATTACATAACAATAATTACGCGGATGCATTCAAATACAATAACAAATTCACACGATACCGACGCATTTTCAATACATAGTGGTAAATAAGGCTTACAACTATTTATCAGATATAAATTACTGTCTCATATTTACATGTAGATTCGTTGTTTAAATTTGAATTGTATTAATTACAATGGTGATAGAAAACAAGGTTGTGTTTAGCACGAACGCCGCCTTGTCCCCTCGTGACATAAAATAAGAACAGCGTTCTGATTTAAATTTCTTTGTGAAGCACCGACGATAATGAAACAAAGAAGAGGAAGCGCTAGATTGAATTGAAGACATAATTTTTATTTACGCTTTATGTTCCGTGTATTTCATTTAAAATTCATTGTTTTTTGTTAAGCCTTTATTTTGACGACATCACTGTTTTTTATCCTCTACTAACTGAGCCAGCAAAATGTTTTTTTCCCATATAAATTATTTTTAGGGAATTTCTAGTGTACATTATAAATGCCGTGTGGTATCCGGCTGAGTAGAATAGACCACCCTCATTTCTTAGCGAGGTGTCGTAAGAGGCGACTAAGGTAAGTCGACCAGCCGTGTGGTATCCGGCTGAGTAGAATAGACCACTCTATTCTTACCGAGGTGTCGTAAGAGGCGACTAAAGTAAGTGGACCCGCCTTGTGGCATCCGGCTGAGTAGAATAAACCACCTTCATTTCTAACCGACGTGTCGTAAAGGCGACTGAGGTAAGTTGACCCGCCGTTTGGTATCTGGCTGCGTAAAATCGACCACCGTCTTTCTTACCGAGGGGTCGTAAAATACGACTGAAATAAGATGACGTCAGGCAGGCGGCCGGTCGTAAAATAGGTAGCCAAATAATGTGACATGTTTGTAACATGTTGTGCCGACGCCACTTAGAGTGGGATAAAGCCAGGAGGTTATTGGGGAGGCTAAAGCGTTGAAGTTGGTGGAACCGAAGACGCAAGTACGACTACTAGTACATATATGTAAAGAACTGTTTTCGCGTTAAATAGGAACTACCGTCATTTGTCAGTTTATTGAATTTTAAATTCATTGCCGGTAAAACGAATTTCACCGTCGCCATTGACCTTGCCTGTTTTTGAATGTGAACAATTCCACGTCTCCTCCGCGACGGCCTCGCGAATCAATCAAGCGCTGACAACCGACATCGTACAACACTGATAACGGGAAAAGCCTTATCGGGAGTCATGGTATCGCTTGTTTAGATTAGTCGATCTTTATTTATCTTATATTTTCGGCTATTGTAATTTAAATACTTACATTTATTTAACTTGGCAACTCTTTACGTTTGTAAGGAATAATTTGTACTAATAGAGTATAATTTGTAATTGTTGAGTATTAGCAAGTACAAACGGCAAGGAAAGATCATTGGACAATTTCAAACATATATATACATAGATTACTATTCTATTCTAGATAATTATTAAAGAAAAGTATTGACGATTTTCAAGTTATATATGTTTAAATTAATTATTTTTATAATGACATGGTAAATTTAATTCAATAATTTATAGAATTAGGCGTTGCTTTGCGGAGATTTATAATACAAAAGTAAACTCCAATCCATAGTCTATCTCCTGATGATGATTCGGGTGCGGGGCGAAACGATTGTTGAGTTTGTGATAGTGAGCGTGTGTAGTGCTTGTGTATTGTGGTGGCAGTGGTGGAGGTTTGTGCATGTGTTTTTACAAATCCTGCATGTATTGGGTATGAAAAAATGGATAGTCCACTATACATTTAGCACTATATATATTTTCTATTTACTGTATCGCGGATTATAGCAAAATAATTTTTATTATTACTTTTGTCAATAATTTATTTTAAAAAATGTTACTTTATAAATATACATGATGATTATGATTATGATTCTCAGAACTAAAAATTTAATAACGTTAAAAGCTTTTAACGTTTTTCTAAGTAATATATCTACTTTTCACTTAACAAATAATTTAGTTGCAGGATGTCTATCATTGCAGCATACCTATCAATATTGAGGAGGTTTTCCTTGAAACCTGGAAAATTTTAATTTCATGTATAACAAATATACTAAACACTACAGTTACAATTATTATTTTCGAATTTACATTTATCGATAATCGTCCTTTATCTATTTTTAATTTTAAAACATTGGTTTCATGTTTTTTTTAAATTTCGTAATCAACTACATGGCAATATTTTTATTCAAGATAGAATCAGACAACACCGGTTTTACCGATTATTTTAGATCGGAAAATTTTGCTATCTATGATAGGTTTGCACTCCTCTTATTATTGTTCCGATTTAGCGTCATAGTTTGATTAATTCACAACATACACATAAGATACATAAGATATTCATACAAAGACTTTGTTTAATATGGAACGACCGGGGACTTCAAGAAAGAAATTTGCGTGGCTGGTCTAATTGCGAAATTGAGTAATTGGATGATAGTTTAATTTACCGCACCATACTCTCCTTTTTTTCAGTACCTAATTACATCAGATGCTTGCATTAACTACGTATATTTATTAGACTAAATTGATCATTACCAATAACCTCTTAAAAGTATTCTTAAAAATCTTAATAAACTAATTTTATCCCTCTAAATATTACCCTAAATCTTTTTCATTCTGACATCCAAATTTTATGAATCACAATCAACGCAGTGCTAAATAAAAATTCGCCCGCTATTATAGCCCCTCTGCCCTAATGGAACGTCCAAGTAATTGATTTATAGAAGCAGGCGTTACTTTGGGGAATTCCATATTACAGGCACTATAACAAAACTACTTCGCTATAATCAGCACGGGTTAAGCGAATGCATGCAAAGCTAATGTGTATGAAGCAGGCAAAATCCACGAACCTTACACATGCAGGACAAGCCATACACATGCATTTCGATTTTGTCGTGGAGCCTATCCTCCTGATGATGCTTCGGTTTCGGAGCGAAACGATCGTCGAGATTGTCGTGGTGGTGGGTGTGTGTGCTGCTTGTGTGCTTTGTTGCTGGTGGAGGAGCCTTGGGGTGCGTGTGGTGGCTTATCCTGCATGTGTAAGGTTCGTGGATTTTGCCTGCTTCATACACATTAGCTTTGCATGCATTCGCTTAACCCGTGCGGATTATAGCGAAGTAGTTTTGTTATAGTGCCTGTCCAAGTAATTCTGGTTCACAAATTAAAATTCAAAATATTCTTTATTCTAGTGAACTTGTAAACAAGTGGTTTTGTATCGTCAACTCTACTGCTAGTTCGGAAATATGCTCCTTTCGAAGAACCAGCAATTTAAAATTAATTTAAAAAAAATCAAGGTTATATTTTCAATCATTTTAGATATGTATATGTATGTAATACAATAACATTATACTATTGTTATTTCTAAGGATTAAACTTGATTTGTTACTCTTACTCACATAAAACTAAATCCATGTAATGTGGTAGTGTTTACCTAATGATAAACTTCCTTCTTGTCGTGTCAATATTTGTAGACAAGTAAATGATTTATGTGAAAAACAATTTATTCATGAAATATTAGGTGCGATCGCTATCACATCTACTTAAGTGTTAAAATACCCTAAATATGCTACTTTCTCTGTTTCTAAAGGAAAAGAAAGAATTTTTGTGCCATTTGTAAATCTTCGAGTATATTTATTTATCATCCCAACAGCTTACATTCAATTTTGTCTAATAAGCGTTATGAAATAAATTTCGTATGTAAGTCCATTGCAGTCCATTCCATACACTCGTAAATCACAAATAATTTCAAAACTAACTTAACTTTAAAATTACAATTATTATACAAGCTATAACAAAATAAATCAATTTTGTTTACAAATTCCAATTTAGTAGTAACAGTAAACGATAAAACATTTATAATTATCGCTGATGAGAGTAGCGTAACACTGTTTCCTAAATAAAGGTAATTTATCAAAAAAAAATTACATCATTGTAAAATTTAGTTATATCATTGTCAAACAGCTGTGATAGCCCAGCGTTGAGGATGTGCGATTCTTTTGAGGAGTCACGAGTTCAGACCCCGGGCGACACCAATGATTTTTCTGTTAAAACTTATGTGTCTAATTGATAATTGCAATTCATCACACGCTTTTCGGTAAGGGAAACCTACATATCTCTAGATAATTTGGGTATATATGTAACCTACCAAGCCGCATTGGATTAGCGTGGTAGGTCTTAGCTCCAACCCTTCTCCAGAAACGGACAGAGGAGGCTTATGCCCAGCAGTAGGATAATAACAGGCCGTTACTTTGCTTTTTTTTACTGTCGTCAAAGCGGTATCGTCTTCTGTTTCTCCAAACGATGGACGTTTACTATTGGACTAAGCTGGACTAAGTTGGCAAGGTTTATTAAGGGATCTCGACACCACACGATTTTGTGCCACTTGAATTCATAGGCTACCCGCGACTTGAGGCCGTCAGTCCGTTTCGTAGGGAGTCTATATCTATCTTTAATAGTGCTCAATTCACACCAAATACGTCAAGAGATATGGTAACCTATGTTCGATGTTGATAAAGCGAAAGAATTAAAGGTAGTGGAAAATATATTTACGTCCGTTATTGATAGCTGCTTCAAAAGTAGCTAAGCGTGAGTTAATAGGATCGATATAGAATATAGCATTGCGGGGCTTCATCAGACGTTAACGCGACAATGTACCCATGTCACACGCTTTTCTTGTGCTTATATAACAAATGTTAGTATTTATAGTACTACTACCTTTTATCTACTCTCCTCTTATCTATTTTTAGTGTCTATAATCTTCTTCTTTAATAAATTATAGAGTTATTATGGTTAAGTAGGGGAGCCGCAGTTAGACCTTTTGGGACATATACAGAGAGGATCCCTATATAAATTTCCTAGATTGATCCTAAAAGGTAAGATGTATGTTCAAAGATCACCTGAAAGGCAATGTCTTAAAAGTTTCGATATTATAAGGGAGTGGACTGGACTTAGATACTGTGAAATAAAAAAGATGGCACTCAATCGAAAAGTTTTGTTTCTGCTGACCTCCGAACTTCATTTTTAAGATTACACTAGGTGATGAGTTAGGCCTGTAAGTGAGATTTTGGCTGTCTCCGCTACTCTATAATAACTCTATGTATCAGATAGGCTGCTGATGTTAGATAGTCTACAGTTGGATATATGTCCACGAATGTTAACTTCACATTTTACCCGCTAGGATCCAGCTGGCTTTTGTAAATGTTCATTAGTGGTCTGTCAGCGTGAGAGGTCAATCAATAACCTTATCATCTTCTGAATCATCAGGGGCAGTATCTTTAGTCCAGTATCAAACCCAGACACCAACTTGGTTGTTCAGTCTCGTTCTTCTAAGGATCTCTTGACTTTGTGTGTAGCTAAGTAGTGTTTGCGTTGTCGTCTCCACGTGACTAAGAGATATACCGAGGTCCAAATATATTAGTTATATATTTCAGCAGGCCTACCATGAACTCTTATTGCGACTCAATTGAAGACGTAGATAGACGTAGACAAGTAAATACTTAAAGTAATTAAAAGTAAGTACTTTTACCAGGTTTAACCTGAGAAGTAGTTAAAAAAAATATATATATTTGTATTAAATATATGCCAGTACAGTTATAAAAATTTGGTACATTCTACAACATTTCACCCATTTCTGGCATACAAATTTAGTCTTTACTAAAATTTAGCTAATGTAATCAGATTTTTTTTTATTTACAATACAATTTAAATTTAAATATAGACTTTATAATTTATAATATAAAACTAATGTCACAATATTTATTACTTAGTAGAATCGGAAAATTCCTAATTTTTCCTTCATAACTATCGCTCACTCAGAAATGCACAGCAAGCAGCAAGGATATGTTATAACCTGTTGATATTTCAAATTATAGCTTAACTCAACAGTCTTTGCCTATTTTATAAGTATTTATAAGTGCTTCTTCATTGATATTAAAAGTCAAGGCAATATAGGGAATATACATTAAAATATTTACTCTTTAATAGAATCCTAATAGCGGCTTCCTACATCAGGAAATAATATGAATCTGCCGGAAGTGTGAAACGGATACACGAGAATATGCCGACAGCCATATAAAAGCAACAATTTACGTTATTAAATCGATAGCTCGTATCGTTCATGTAAATGGCAAGACGAGGCGATACTGATAGGATTATGAAAATAGTCTATCAATAAGGAACACTAATACGGAACAATGTTAATCATATATAAAAAATTAAAGTAAAGAAACGCCCTGTTATCTGTGTAGGCCTTCTCTCACCGTTTTTGGACAGAAGGGTTAGGAGCTAAGACCTACCTTGCTGCTCTAATGCGGATTGGTAGGTTACACATGTTCCTAGAATTCTCTAGAGATATGCAGGTTTCCTCACGATGTATTTCTTCACCTAAAAGTGTGTGATAAATTGCAATTGGCAATTTATCACACACTTTTCTGTGAAGTGCTTGCCCGGGGTATGAACCCGTGACCCCCTTGAAAGAGTTGCAAGGAGTCATCGGTGGGCTATCACAGCTTATTCGGTCATATATAATATATACATATGTCACCCACAACAAGGAAGCATAATGCCACTTCTGATGTCGTATCTGACACAGAGGGTATGGGAGCCAGCTTAAAATGTTTCTATCGAAAAAAAAGTAAATGAGCCTATCTATTTGTCTCTCTTTTATGTGCATCATCAAGTACTACAAAGGTAGTCTTAACGAAAGAAACTAGAACAACACTCGGCAGTTGCTTCCAAAAAAGGTAATTTTTGACACATGTTTGAAACACGTGCTATGTGATAATTTTTATGATACATATAAACTTAATGGATGTATGTTCCTCAATCATTGCTCCTTGCCCAACATTGGAAACGTAAATTAATTTGCTTTATTTACTGAACAATTTTTTTTCCTCGACTGTTCGTGTTATTCAAAGCATTTGCTAATACTCGATTTTCAGTCAGGTTTCTGAACGCAGTGCTAACCCAATCACTCAAAAATTATTCAAAAGACAGAGCGGCCTTGGAATTGGATGATTTAAGAATCATCCAATTCCAAGGCCGCTCTGAGAGATAAGTCTCATGATCGATTAAGGCTCAGAGCTATAGTTTAATTCGACGGAATTTTATGTCGTAACATGCAAAGAGGTCGAGGTCCGAAATGTTTGTTTCCTTTAAGGTTTTATTATGCCACACGCGGCCGTGGCGACCCTCCGATATTACGTGGCATGTTTATCACCAATTTCTCTACACTTTACCAACGTGAAACATCTATTACGATAAACAATGCTATGTATATAATAATATAATTATTTGCCTTTTATAATCCAAACTTATATGTATATTGAATGCAAAATTCTTCTGACGACGTTTCCGATGCGTATGTACATACCTAACCTAACATATAGAAAAATGAAATATTAAAAATTATTGAGGATACTTAAATAGTTAACGAAGTCGCCAGTACCACTTGCCTATACCACGCTATATATTTTGCAGTTACAATATAATTTTACCATTTGGCTACTTAATCAAAGACCGCGTGCAACTGTCATGTATGATTTATATTTATTTCGCACTTAAGGACGAAGTACCTACGTTAAATTCACGGTGTGTCGAAACCAATACTAAAGGACGAGGTTGCAGTTGTTTTGCATACCAATATCGTTGCCGATCTAATGTTAAACGTAACTTACGACAAGGAACATCGTCTATGTGTTTCTGTACGTTTACTTTTATATGAATCTGCAATAAGATGTTTTGTTACCACGCGCCTATATGCAATAGATATTTATAAAAATAATCTATAAGAAAACTATCCTTAAATTCACCTTTACTTTATTCGACAGAGCATTTACTTCTTCTCCTTTTCTAGACGTTTGTTTTCTGCACTTGATTGCAATTCGATGGCCATTGTACGCGAAGGTAAAGGGTGTAGTACATAGTATTAGCCAAGCTCCTTGCAGCAAAGGAAAGGAAAGTATGCGAATTAAATGGCAAATGCGAAATAAGCTTCTTACGGCTCAACGCATAACCCGTCGTCAATGTCATAATGTATGATCATCGGTTGAAGGAGAAGAAGAGATTACAATTAATACGACAATTTATTATATATAATGTAATATGATAAAGATAAACAAACATTCTTAAATACTAATACTTAACATCACTATATTAAAATATAGCAATATATATCGTAAAATAAACACACCAAAATAAACATACCAAAAAAGGTCTGCACGTTATCTCAGAAATTAAGCAAAATGCATTCTGCCTAATGATTATTTGTTATCATCTCTTTAACCATTTTAAAATATCTACAACACAACACGCATAAGAATAAAAATGCTTAAGCTCTGCTATCGGAGGTTGAAATAGTAAAGGGAACATCTGACGATTTTCCTCATACGAAAGAAATGTAAATAAGTCATTTATTACAAACATTATATTGTTATTATTTCACGACGCCACAGGGTTCAAATTTGCGTCTTGTGGATTTATTTATTGACAATTATTAAACTTTATAAGGTGTTGTGTGCTGCTAATGTTTTTCCTGTAGTACCCCAACCGACTATCGATACCTAAACAAGGGAAGTGGACGCACTTGACCGACGTAAAGTCGTATGTGACCCTGGACCGTGTCGTAGATACTACGTATTTTCGATTATACAATCTTGCGACGGATTAAGTACGGTCCATACTAATGACTCTCTCCCTCATCTGTCAGTTAATGTAATGGTTCAATCGACATCGCTATTGACGAATTAGAAAATATATCGTATGTTTTGCAAAAATTAGAGCTTAGAATCTTTTACCATCGAATACGCCGACTAAAAGAGATCAGTCCTTAAACTACAACGCGTAGTGGAGGAACCTGTGCTTCCATTAAGTTTAAAAGTTTATGCCAAAATTACGCTCAACAGACTCGTCTCTTATCTATTTTAAGTGAATCTACAGACTGAGGCAACTTTCCTTATATATTTTTTGTATAAATTTTTCCACTATATTTAGTATTCTATTTGTATATTTCATTTGTAAATAATTATTGGATAAAGAAGATTACCTGATTGAGTCGGAACTGGTGTATGTGTATTAAAGTCCTAATTTTTATATTAAATGAAAATTACGAAGAATATGCACTAACCTTTATCAAAATTTTAAGCGTTTTTGTAGTATACAATAAAAAAAATGCAAAAACAGTAATAGCCCCTATAATTATAAACGATGCTCATGATGAAGAGAGGTATACTCGGTTATTAAAAAGGGCCGTGAGAAAAGGTCACGATGCTAATTAGTTTCTATGTATATGCTTTAGATAGGGGTTCAACGTTAGAAAATGTATTTTTATATTAATAAAATCGTTTAAAAATAACGGTTATGTATACAAACTTACTTCTGCAATAAATTACTAAATATTAATTAAATAAAACCTCCGCAATTGCAAATAAAATACGGTAAAAATAATAATTAAATAAATATTCACTGTTTCTACGTGATCAAATCACAAAATAGAAGAATCAAACTCAGTTGAACAATTGAACTGAATTATAATCCAGTATTTCATTTTTTTGTTTTTGATCTTCTTTGTTGTTTTTTTTTTTATTATTAAGGAGTGTACTCACTTTGAAGTACCATCAAACTATTAATAATTATAAACTTTCAACCTTAAACATTAGTTTGACGTGACATAAAGCCCCAATCACATAGATTCCCGTTAATCTCCTAATTACTCAGTCAAAGTTATTAGAATAAAAGCAAAATGTAAGTATTTTTGATGCAAGCGTCATCATCATCATCCTCCTGCCCTTATCCCACTCTAAGTGAGGTCGGCACAACATGTTACAAACATTTTGTCACATGATTTGGCTACGTATTTTACGACCGGCCGTCTGGCGATGTCAACTTACCTTAGTGGCCTTTTACCACACCTCGGTAAGAAATGAGAGTGGTCTATTCTATGTGGCCGAATACCACACGGTGGGTCAACTTACCTTAGTCGCCTTTTACGACACCTCGGTAATAAATGAGCTGGGTCTATTCTATTCGGCCGGATACCACACGGTGGGTCGACTTACCTTAGTACCTTTTACGACACCTCGGTAAGAATGAAGTGTTGTATTCTACTCAGCCGGATACCACACGGCATATTTTTTTTTATATGCAAGCATTTAAAATAATATTCTATCTTTTTAATCAAAATGTCACAGTTGCAAGGTTTTTAATTTATTATATTCTACAAAGAGAACAATTTGCTTTATCACAATTCATTAGATGTTCCTCGGCTTTTAAAGCTCGTTCCCGCGGGATAACTAAGAGCTAAAATAACTTTCTAAGATGAAAGGAAATAAGGATGTAACAGGAAAATATTTATGTTGCGCATTATTGGAAGTAAATTTTATTTTTCAAACAATTTTACTCTACCCGAGATTTAGAATTTCCATAGTATATATTATAACAGACATATTATAAGTAAAAAGTAAAGTAAGGGCTTGTTATTATCCTCCAGCTAGGCATAAACCTCCTGTCTCCGTTTTTGGGGTGAAGGGTTGGAGCTGAGTCCTACCACACGGCTCCATGCAGATTAGTAGGTTACACATATCCCCAAAAATTTTCTTAGATATTAGAATGGATATCGTAAGTTATCCTTAAAGGATCTAATGTGTCATATTGGAGTTTTTTTTAGCACTATAAAAGAAGAATATATCCCACCATACATTTCTTTTTTATATTTCGAACAGTTTTTTTAACGGTTTATATAATGTCCGCAAGTTACTTGATTTTCCTAATATTTAAAGTAATTTTCACACAACCTTAACAAATTATACTTTTAAACTTCACCGGAAATCATTCTATATATTGGTGAAAACTGCTCAAAAAAGCGTTTAGTTGTTTCTAAGGTTGTCGCGAACAAGCTGAGCAAGAGAAAAAAGCGTTTGGGGACTTTGTTTTGTATAATGGATATTTGAAAGTACAGATCGGAATATCGGAACCACTTAGTGCCCTTTTTTGTTCACAATAATGCAATATGTGTTTTTCCCTGTTTCCGAAAGAAGGAACACTCCGGTGAATAATATGTACATGTACCAAATTCCATTAATAATGTTGGGTTAGCCGTGAAAGAGTCTCATTTATAATAACGACATATTAAATTAAAAAAAAACAAACGGCAAAAGTGCAATTAGGAACAAGCTTCTTAAATTACGTAGATCTTACGTAACGTATATAGTAAAAAAATGGCCTAGAAGTCATACGTGGAGATTGATCGTGGTCACCGTCTAGATAACGTGAGATGAGCGATCGACCGACCTTATCGTTATCAGCATGGAAGGAATCTTCGGTAGGAGCCGGTAGCGAGGCGACATTCGCATAGAAGCCTCTGCGGGCAATACGCGACATCCTTGAGGCGTTGCGTTCGCGCATTTGCAGCTCAAGAGACGATGCAAAACCGGTAGGCGATATAACGTGATTGATCTCAACCGGACGTTTTATTGAATAGTGAAGTGATACTGTTTAAACATGGGTGAGTTTTTTTTTTAATTTCTCTTTTCAGTGCATATTTAGATTGTATTTAATACACAGTATATTAAAAAATCCTACAAAGTCGATCAGGAATATTTAATTACTAAAACGCTTAACAAAATTAAGTTGATATTATATCTTTTAAACATTGCCTATAATTAAATAAAATTTGAAATGTTAACGATGCAATTAATTATAATAGTAATCAAAAAATATGATATTAAAATATGTAAAACTTTAATTCCGCTTGCGATGTCATAGAATATGATTTGATGATGAACTCTTGTGATGATTCCACGTGAAATTAGATCTTTCTTTGTATTTAATTTACATGAAATAATAATCTTATGTATAAAATTCTCGTGTCACAATGTTAGTTATCATACTCCTCTGAAACGGCTTGACCAATTTATATGAAGTTTTATATGCATATTCGGAGTCTGAGAATCGGCTACTATATATCTTTCATACCCTTTAGTGATAAGGGTTGTCCACTGATAACATTTTTTTTTGTCAATTATTTTTATTTTCTTGTTATGTACATAGATAATTCCCTAGAAATAATTTATATGGCAGAACAACGTTTAGCTGGTCAGCTAGTAAATTCGAAAATTATAATATTTAAGGACTTGAAATCCAACAGTGATGTCTCATAATATAATTCGACTCTTGTGATTTCATGTGAAACGCGATACTTTTTTGAATTTAACTTATATGAAAAAATAATTACTCATATAAATTGCCAATTATGTAAATACGTGAAATATAATTAGCACTCGTAACAATCCATTTTTCATGTTTGAAGATCATTACCATTTGTATGCACTAAACTTGACTCCGGTGTAAAGTCAAGTTCAGTGAATTTACTCGTCTAAGAAAACATAATTACCGCGACAAATTAACTTGTTACCAAAATCGCTATCCACACGCTTGTCACTCAAAATACTGACAATATTCTTAATTTTTCTATAGAACCAACTTCACTCATTGTTATTACTAAATTGAGACATCCGTCCCGTCTCTGAATGTTACTGATAAGAAAAAGTGACAAGTTTCGTAGTATGTATAATGCTATTATCAATAATGGCTTATTTCTTAAAGTTTAATTACCTTAAGGCCTTTATACTAAACCTACGAAGTACTTATGAACCAATACTCAGTCACGATACTGTTTAAATATTTATTAACAAGTTCATATTCTATAATAATATAATATAACAGTACTTAATTAATATTTTTTTAACTATTATTATGTTATAAGTTAAGTGCTACACGTTTATGTATATCAAAATACATAAACATTTTTACATCACAATTGTTAGTAGAATATGAAATATAATATGATAGGATAGAATATTACAAAAATAATAATAAAATTATTTTGCTTTAATCCGCGATAAAGTAAATAGAAAATATATATAATTTAAAATGTATAATGGACTACCCGTTTTTTTCATACCCATATGTCGCCCTCAGCAAGGAAGCATAATCCCACTTCTGATGTCAAATCTGACACAGAGGGTATGTGAGCCAGCTTAAAGCCAGCTTTCCATCGAAAACAAAGCAAATGAGCTAAAACAAAAGTAATAATAAAATTATTTTGCTATAATCCGTGATACATACAGTAAATAGAAAATATATATAGTGTATAATGGACTATCCGTTTTTTCATACCCATTTCATGCAGGATTTGTAAAAACACATGCACAAACCTCCACCACCGCCACCACAATACACAAACACTACACACGTTCACTATCACAAACTCAACAATCGTTTCGCGCCGCAACCGAAGCATCATCAGGAGATAGACTGCACGACATTATATATATTTTCTATTATCGCGGATTATAGCAAAATAATTTTATTATTACTTTTGTATTATGGATCTCCGCAAAGTAACGCCTAATTCTATAAATTATGTATAGAATATTATTAATGAATGATTATATAAGATAAATGAAATTATCGCAATCGCATTAAAAAAAATTACCAATTATGCGTAATAATCGAATTTATTTTTATTTTGTAATAAAAAAGATAAGATGATGCGGAATTTTTTTTTTCGCAATGTTACATTCATTGATTTTTGATGCTGACTGTCTGTCCAAAAATTTAGCCGTGTGGTATCCGGCAGAATAGAATAGACCATCCTCCTTTCTTACCGAGGTGTCGTAAGAGGCGACTAAGGTAAATGCCGTGTGGTATCCGGCTGCATAGAATTGACCACCCTCATATCTTACCGAGGTGTCGTAAAAGGCGACTAAGGTATGTTGACGTCAGGCAGGCGGCCGGTCGTAAAATACGTAGCCAAACCATATGACAACATATTTGTAACATGTTGTGCCGACCCCACTTAGAGTGGGATAAGGGCAGGAGAATGATGATGACTGTCTGTCCAATAATTGACTAAAGGTACTAACTAGTACGTAGCTCTTTAAGCGCTTTTACAGATAAATTTTTGACGACTGACTAACTTCCTTTAACTGTTCGTGGCAGTGTATATAACTTGGAAACGTGACTACGAAAAGTTTGAATCCATTTTAGACTAGTTAAAACATTTAGCTAAAAATCATACGATAACGAATTCATAACAACACGCCGTGTGGTATCCGGCTGAGTAGAATAGACCACCCAAATTTCTTACTCAGGTGTCGTAAAAGGTGACTCAGGTAAGTTGACGCTAGGCAGGCGGCCGGTCGTAAAATACGAAGCCAAATCATTTGACAACATGTTGTAACATGTTGTGCCGACCCCACTTAGAGTGGGATAAGGGCAGGAGGATGATGAACGAATTCATAACAACGTGATTTAAACAACTAATTTAGTGTCTGCACTATTTAGTAAATCTACTTTTATATAATAATAGTCTTATTGTACTTAGCGTAATCAATTTTGTTCTACGACAAACAAAACTTTAAAAAACTGTTTAATGGCTGCTTTTTTTTTTAACTCATTTTCCCTAACATCCTTTACAGCCTTGCGTATGACTTCCCTACTCTAGTATATTAACTCTATGTATATAAACAAACATTGCTAAACAAAATATACTGCGATTCACATCGGTAACTGTCACGAAACACTAATAAATAGTATACAAAGTTTATCGTTTTATACTTTACAAGAGTTTCGTGGTATTGTGACGAAATATACAAAAATTACTGGTTGTATGTATTTGGCTCAGCAGGATGAATATATATACATATATATCACTGGAATCTCTATAGCAGACTTGTGCTCTGATAACTTACCTCACCATTTTCGACTTCAAAAATCTTGGGGCTTGCCCCATCTATTTGAATGTTTTTAATATTTTGTGGCTTATTTCAAACTAGTAGCCCCCGCGACTTTGTTTACCGCAATTTAAGCTTTTAGATACCCTCAATAATTAATTAACTGGTTTTTTCCTGTTCCTAAAAGAGATACGAGAACTTTTGTCTCTTTATGTTACACACCGGTCTTTAAGCTACACGATGATATATCATTAAGATACACTAAGCTAAGATGAAATCTGGATTTTTGTACTTTTACATTTAAAATTTTAATTCGGTCAAAATTTTGTGACCCGGTGATTTTTCGACCAATATTTTTTCCACGCGGGCGAAGTTGCCGGCACAACTAGTATAATTTGAAACGATATTTATTTTCGTACGTAATATAAAAAAAACTTTAAATACATTCATATTAACTGACCATACCTCCTTCGACGCTTTATCACAATTACACGGTTGATTTCTGTCAAAATTGAAGCGCTGACGGCTGGAGAATCAGAAATTAATTAGGTACTCCATTCATTTATTTCAAGAATATAAATTGTTGGCTATTGAAAATTACAACCATTTATATATTTCATTTTAATATTTCATTTTTTTGAAGTTTAAATGACATTATTGTATTGATTTTTCTTTCTGGGCCATCTACCAAACGCCTTATTGGCATATCTATCCAGAATGTACAATCGCCAAGATGTTATGAATTCGTCTTCAAATTACAACAGAATAGAATAGCTTTATTTTGACCCTGACGATGAAATAACGATCGCAAACACAGAAACACGTAATACACACACACAGCGTCTTCGCCGGCGAAGACGGGGGTCCCAGTTTTCTGACGTCGGTCGGTCGTGGCTTCTCGACGTCGACGACGACGCAATGACTAATCAAAGTCATACCATCAGCCCTCCACTACACGTCGCCCTAAGCCGTGGTCCGGCCTCACAGGAGGCACCCTTAGGACGACGTTCCCCGACGCTAGTAGAGCTTCTGCGCTCTACTCCCTGCATTTTGCTACCTCGACGATGCTTCTGCACTCGCTCGTCCCGCCCGGTGACGCTGTTAAAGCCGTTAGGGCTAACAGCGTACTGTCAGTTCGAAAAAAAAATCTTTATTCATTCACACAACGCAAAATAAACAGATTACATACAGAGAGCTATAACAACAGACATTATATAGAAAGTAAATTTAGAATGTGTCGTGCCAAAGAAAAGGTTCTGGCTCAGCTTAATGTTGATGGTAAAAGATATACTGCCGGATTCCAGTCGAAGGAAGTCCGAATATGAATTAATTATCTAAATATGTACCTACAATATATTTTTAGAAATCGTTATTTAATATTTATATATATATAGCTATGATCTACCCAGAGTGTGACCAGTATAGAGGATGCGTTTAAAGGTTTATTATTATTATTTTTTTAAGTTTTTACCCCATCCAATTCAACTGCTAAGCAGTTTGTCGTCAGTATACTCTCTTTCAATAAACTATGTAAACTCTAAATAAAAAAATACTGGATAAAAAACTAGCACCCCTGACACCTGCCCAGCCCTACGATATAATCTTGGGTTCGGTTTATTGCTAGAATAAACCACTGGGCAGGTACAGTGCTCGTATATTCTTCCATCATTATTCCGTTAGTGAGATTACAGATTTCAGCAATTACATTGTCGCGCACAAAGTAACGGGTACCAAAAGTATTGAAATAAATCTAATTACGAATCTGTTTCGAAAACGTGTCCTTGACGTACTTACAATGCCGTGAAATGACCGTGTCACTGTCACCACATATTTGCCGCCATTAAGCCATGTGCACACTGATAACAGGCACCGATGTTTAGACATGTCAACGAGCAATATATTTTTACGACGGTAAAACCCTTCATCTTGTTTCATAAAATTGATTATTCATAAGTTCCAGTAAATAACGCTACTAGTGTAATGAGATAAGATAACAGCGAGTACGGGTTTATTTAGCACTAGAAATGAGTATGAAGCCTCTGAAAAGTTTCTAGATTAAAATGGGGTATCACAATTTAGTGGTATATATTTTAGAGATAAAAACGTAAAGATCGGTAAAACATTTGTGAGCCCAAACTTCCTTTAGATTTTGAATACGGAAAAAAAAACATATAATATATTTAAAATTAATATAATGTATAAATAAATATAATCGTTATTGTTTGATTTCATATAGTAAAATTATTCGGACATTTAATTTATGTAAGAGAAAGACACATTTGTTTTTACATAATATGTAAATTAATTCAATGGAAAATCCATTGAATGAATTAGTGAAGTTATAATAAATAAAATAAAATATGAAGCATATTTTTTATAATATTATAATAATACAATCCATAACGCAACCACTTTTTAATATACAATAAATATTTTATTTTCCTTTGCAAAATATCTTTAAACGTATTAAAAAAATGACAAAGTTGTCTGCCCGAAATTTAAACTCGGGTCTCTTTATTAAATATTCTTGCTCTCTACGAACTAAACAATCAGGGCTCACCTGTGAATAATACAATAGTTACTAGAATACCTCATTATATTGCAAAATCTACAAAACAATACAGTTTCTATATACTTATCATCGTTCAGGACGTTTGATAAGGTGATCTTCATATTCCAAGTACATTTGATAAACTTCGATAGCTCTGTCGAAGTGGACAGGTATTAATGTCCAAAATGCTTCGTAGGTACTTATCTCTGTCAAATATTGCTTTATCTCTCTATAATATTGGAATGTGTCCTTGATACAGATGAAAAATATGCCTGGTGTTTTGCTTTCAAGATAAGATGGTAAGATATTATTTTTAAATAATATTATACATAGCCCAGCGGTAACACCGTGCGACTCTTTCGAGGCGGTCACGGGTTCAAACCCCCGGAGGGTACCTATGAGTTTTCTATTAAAACAAAAGTGTCTCATTAATAATTGCAATTTATCACAGGCTTTTCGGTGAAGGAAAACATTGTTAGATATACATGTTTATGTACATCTCCAGAGAATTCCAGGGATATGTGTAACCTACCAATCCGCATTGGTAGGTCATAGCTCCAATCCTTCTCTGCAAAAATGGAGAGAACAGGCCTATTCCCAACAGTGGGATAAGAACATGCTGATATTTTTTATACTTACAATATTTATATGCCTGGTAATATAACAGGAAACGATTATTAACATAACCTATATTGGTTGCTCAATATACCACGTAGTGATTACTCTTCAAATACATACGTCACTCTTCAGTCTTAACCACTCAAAGCTCTAAGTCGTAGTCCAGCCTTATAAGAGATACCCTCAGGACAACGTGTCACTATGCTCGTAAAAGTTCTTACCGTATTTCGCACCCTTAACGATGCTATTGCATTCACCAGTAACTATGATTTACATAAATATCATACTGACAAACCGTCTTTTGCATTTATATTGTTAGAGTGAATTAATTAATTTTCTTAAAAATTTCTTTTTTAGTTAAATAAATTATGATTATTATCATAATTATACAGTCTTGACTTCGCCATAAATTTAGTTTATGGTTCAAATTCCGTAGAAAACTATATCTATATATTCGCTACGATGATTTTTATTGCAAATTGTTCACTGTTACAATCCCTTCTATATTTACTAATCGATAACCTAATAATATGAATAGGTCCTTGCCCATTATTTAATATGACACGTATCCGTACTTGTAAAAAGACAATAGATCGTTATAGTTATATAAGAAATACATATAGACACAAAATAAATTTAAAAAGGGACATTACTACGAAATTTCTATAAATATTAGAAGCTATGATATTTTAACGTCAGGGAAATTTTAAAGAGAAAAATCTTTTGAAAAATTAACTTACGATAAACTTTTAATTTATCATATTCTAAATATACTGAAACACTTAACAGTTATTAAAAGAATAGACAGAGCTTATCATCTACTTTATACATAACAAGAAAATAATATCCTTCGACAATTTTTTTTTAAATCTTAAATCTTTTATCGAAAAAAATAACAATTAAATTGTTTTATCGCTTACCGACATAACTGTATTGATAAATTTAGTTCTTGTAATTCGTTTTTAAATGACTTGATCGTTACACAGGGCATCAATCTACAAATAGAACAACTAACTTCTAAAATTACTTACTAATTACTATTAACTTCATTAACCTCATGCACGGATGTGTTGTGATAAAAAGATAAAAGAAATTATTTCTAGTGAATAGTTTTGACAATATTTTTTTTTGTTTTCTTTTTGTGGGTATTTCAAAACCAATCAATGTATGTCACTTTTAGGTGTCACTTCCTACCCATTAACAGTTTGCGTTTTCTCGCGTCCATCATCATTACGCCAGCCAGAAAAATGAACAAATAAACCTAAAATCACTTAATTAACTGAAATGCCACAGTTTTTGCAATAGTTATTTAGTTGTAGCTAACCTAAATAATGACTGTCGAGGCACATATTACCGTTACTAGGACAATTAGGCCTGTACTATCAGTTAAGTAGTCTAATTGAGACATTGTGATAATATTTGTGAATGTATATTTATGTGCTAATTTCTTGTTATAGGTTTAGACTTCCTAGAACATGGGGCGGACTTCGAAGCCGCAATTTCGGCTACCGGTACGTCAAAAACTTTTGTTTAGATCATTTTTATATAGACTATAATTGAAATAGATATTTAAAATAGACTTTAACTTTAAAAGAAATTTGAATGCAATATTTACATTTCATGCGTTTACTTACGTGGATTATGGTAAGTCATTTTAATTTAAGATATATATAAAATTAAAATTATATCGACATAGAGCAATTATTTTTTGTTTATTTTATGAATATTAAATATAATAGAAGATTAATCACATAAATTATTTACGTATATTTAGCTGTTTAACTTAGATGAATTCCACGATTTTTTCCCTAAAAATGATCATGTTTTTTTAACTTATGAATTATGAAAAGTATTTTTTATTCAAGTAAACTTGTACACTGTAACTTATCTATTTCTTTTTTTTTATTCTTCTTTCCTAATACTCTTTTCGTCTGTGTAGGTTTCGGCCGCTTTCATTTCTGCCTCTTGGCGATCTCGGGCCTGATCTACGCCAACACAGCCATTGGCATTACCATTATATCGTTCGTGTTGCCCGCCGCGACATGTGACTTTCGCATGACATCTGCTGATAAAGGTTGGCTAACAGCTGCTCCTATGTTAGGTGAGTATCTTATAGTAAAGTACTAGCTGTGCCAGCGGCTTTCATTTAAAGCATCATACAAAAATTTCCAAGTTGAAATTTTGAACATAAAAATAGTTATTGTGAGTTAACCGTAAGAGATAGAAACATGCTATCGCGGACTTTTTTGTAGCATTTTTATAGATCTACAATTCTCTAGTACATTATTGTAGCGTAACTCTGCTGGTTTACGCAGCGCACGCGACTTAACCTCCCAGTAAGCAAGTTTTTTAACAACTACTCGATCTGTTCAACACAATTTACATAATACATATATACTATTTACTTAAACCATCCGGAAGTATTGGAAAAATCCGTTCAGTAGATTTTGAGAAAATCGATTACATACAGACAGATAGCTTTTTGGGACTTTGTTTTCTAATAAGTATAGATAGATTTGAAGGGTATTAGTACTAAAATATGACATCCTCTAATAATTAAGAATCCCAAATTACAATATTCGTTAACACTAATCTCCGCAACCGTTTAATCTACTTCATTGTAATTTTGTAAATGTAGTGTTATTTTGTTTGATCCAGTTTGGGAGAGGTTTATCTTGGACCGGCTAAGTACCCTTATTTTCTAAAAAACATTGTATTGACATTAGGAAACTTGTGAATATAAATATTAAGTTATATCGCATAGGTGGTTCTAAAAGGTCTCAGAACTCGAAATTAGTTAAAAATGTACTATAATATATCACATACATGAATACATTTTTTTAAGTGTAAATAATCCAAAAGAAGAAATATACTGTTAAGCTGACAATGAATCTATAGAAACAACATATACACATAGATTTATTATTTTTCAGTTAGCTTAGTTTTGTTACTTTATGCACTTACAACTAGATAAAGTAAAAAAAATCTGATGAACTTGATTACAGGTATCTAAAATACATGATATAGCTTACTTTTGTTTCCTTGTTATTTTCCATTCTATTTTCTGCGCCATTATCTTCCGGAAAATAGCGAGATTCCCATTATAATATAATAGTGGCGTCATTATCAAGTGGTGATATATCAAGTGCCATTTGACTCGATTTATTTATAAAATAATCGTAAATTTACCAACAATTTGATTGTGTCATAAGCAATATAAATAACTAGCAAATTATTGTTACATGCATGGTAGGATGAGTAATTAGTCAAAATCCTACGTATGCCACAATAGTATTTATATATGTACAAATTATATAAAACTCGTTACTTTATATGTCTAGAATTATTTATTATTATTTTTAATATTTCTCAAACCTCCAATAAATCTTTGTAGAAAATTTATAGATTTAATGTTTATAAATTGCAGCAGTTTGGGTAAGAAAATGAGAGACTGTTCTTTCGTTCAGTCAATATTTTGGCCATTAGATATGCTTTAAAAAATCGTGCAGCTATTAACATTGTAGTAAATATGTAAAAACAGTACCGTTAATATAAAACTATGTATGTACCTGTTTAGCTTTGAGTATTGAGCTGTTTGATAAATTTGTAAACTGTCTATTTTCATTGGGAATCTAAAATTAAGTAAGATTGGACTTACCTATCTATACGTCTTAGATTAACTAATGTTTAATTTTATACTGCCTCTTCAATTTAATATTTATTAATAATTAAAATCATGAGTATTCTTGAGACTATCTCACAGTAATGGTAGAGAGCTTCTTTAGCTAGCTCCTCAACGATGATTCCTTCCTCGCCTTTCCGAATCAAGAAAGAGCATCATTAGGTCTTAACGTCGTAAAATTATCCTTTGCGTCCAAAAACGAATTTAACTGGTTTCCAGCTAATATTAATTAATATTCGCGTTTTGTTAATACGTGATGAGTAGGAAATTTTAATATTAATCATTTTAAAACTAATATTTTGTTTATGATTTTTAGGTATGGTAATCGGTTCATACTTCTGGGGCTGTTTAGCGGATACAAAAGGGCGGAAGGTTGTGTTGGTGTCTACACTACTACTCGATGGATCCATTGGGATATTGTCTTCATTTGTACAGATATTGCCTATTTTTATGGCGTGCCGATTCATTAACGGTTTCGCGTAAGTATACTTTCTTCTTCTTTTGTAATAATAGACGTCTACCTTTGGGCAAAGTGTTTTTTGTGGGACTTTCATAATACATAATCTTAAACCGCTTTGATCCAGTCTCCTCCTGGATGATAATCGAGTGAAGATCGACCTACCGTTTATTTTGCAGTGTGAGATCGCTATACCAACATATCAGTCCCAAAGCCCATCAGTTCCATCCATACTTCTTAATAAAAATAAAATAGCTTTATTTTTGTATATATAAAGATCTTATTACAGTTATGTACTCAATTTCATCTTAAATTGCTCGTAGAAATCTTATTAGCCTAAGCCTATTTATTAAATGATCTTTGTGATATATGCGCTATAAGTAATGAATAGTTCAGTCACATAACCTCTTTTCTTTGCCCAGAATAGACACTTATTTTTAGCAAAATCTTTAGAGTTATATTTGAATTTTGAACGTCCATAAAAAATCTTTCTATCACTATTGAATATAAGTTATGCCTGAATATTAAACAAGGGATAATTTAATTACAGAGTTGCAGGCGCTATGGGAATTTGTTTCCCGTACTTGGGCGAGTTTCAGCAAACTAAGTACAGAGAGAAGATCCTCTGTTGGATGGAAATGTTTTGGACCCTGGGTGTCATCATACTACCACGTAAGTCCCACTTAGTGAATATGTTACATAAGGGAAAGGAAAGTTATTAAAATTGTATAATTTTATCTTACTATAAACTTAAATAAATAAGCTGTGAATAGCCAAGTGCTGAGACCGTGCGACTCTCTAGAGACGACATAGGTTCAAACCCGGGCAGGCACCAATGAGTTTTTCTATTAAAACTCATGTGTCGAATTGATAATTGCAATTTATCACACGCTTTTCGGTGAAGGAAAACATCGTGAGGAAACCTGCATATCTCTAGAGAATTCTAGGGATATGTGTAACCTATCAATCCGCATTGGAGCAGCGTGGTAGGTCTTAGTTCCAATCCTTCTTTCCAATAACGGAGGGAGGAGGCCTCAGCCCAGCTGTGGGCAAAGTAACAGGCTGTTACTTTAAACTTAAATACACCTAGTCGATCTATTAATGCAGCAGACAAACTTGTTGTGGATTAACTTAGAATCGTAAGTCAATTGAAAATAATTTCTAATATTAATCGAATATTTTATCTTTTCGGATATGGTTTCCTTTTTTTAATTCCGAATGTCTTTATGTTTATTGTTTTAAGCTTACTATACTTACTTAACTTTACGATATACAAAAAAATTCCCCAGGCTCAGTTTTCAAGTGTTCCAGTTTTCCAAAACAAGTATTTTGCGAGTAGTGGTTGCAATTCAAATACACAATTTCTTTCTGATTATGCATTTTCTTATGAATCTATTAACATAAAACCGTAGCGACGACGTCGCCACGATAGAAGTGGTAATTTGAAATTAATTTGTTTATTCCAGTGATTGCATGGGGCATTATACCGATCCAGGGGATCCGTATCGAAAGCGGACAATTCTCCTACGATTCCTGGAACTGGTTCGTAGCAGCCTGCGGTATTCCTTCGCTCCTCCTGGGCTTCTGGCTATTGACATTCCCTGAGAGCCCTAAATTCATGATGGAGTGTGGCGATTACGATGATGCTCTCGCCTGCCTCAAGAGTATCTACAGGCAAAATACCGGAGACGACCCTGATAATTACCCTGTAAGTTAAATTATAGGTTTAATTTCCATACTTTGATATTTAAGAATAATTTTAAAATTGCATGTTGAAGTTAGTTAACGCACTGTTCGAAGAAATGTAATATAATGAGTGTTATATTACATATAACATAGCTGTGTCGTGTCCGGCAGAATAGAATAGACCACCCTCCTTTTTACCGAGGTGTCGTACATTACCGTGTTATGTATATCAAGTTGAAGAGGTCGCGTAATTGTAAAAAAAACTCCCTGTTGACAGCTTTAGTCGCGTGCATCGCGTGAACCAACAGAGACACACTAAAGTAATGTACTAGAGTCTAGAGAATTATTTGTCTACAAAACACTACAAAAAAGTCCGCGACAGCATGTGTCTATCTATTATGGTTAATTCACAATTATGTTCAAAATTTCGATTCGGGAATAATTTTGTGACACTCAGATTTCCGCGCGACCAAAGTCGCCGGCACAGATAATTAAGGTATAAGGTTTAATTGAAAATTTAATGTGTTATATTAAATTCCTTGGGAGTTGCCGTGTGGTATCCGGCTGAGTAGAAAAGACCACCCTCATTTCTTACCGAGGTGTCGTAAAAGGCGACTAAGGAAAGTTGGCCCACTGTGTGCTATCCGGTTGAGTAGAATAGACCACCCTCTTTCTTACCGAGGGGTCGTAAAATACGACTAAGGTAAGTTGACGTCAGGCAAGCGGCCGGTCGTAAAATTTGTAGTTAAAACATGTGACATGTTTTTAACATATTGTGCCGACCCCACATAGAGTGGGATTAGGGCAGGAGGATGATGATTTACCATCGTATTCGTTCAAGAATCTTAAATTATTCATCCTTCCATACTTATGTTATGAATGCGAAAGTCTCTGTCTGTTACGCTTTGACGACTGATCCGTATAGCAATATTGATGAAATTTAGCTCAATTGAAATTTATATTCCTGGTTAACATGGATTCAAAATTACCGCTTTTCATAAAGACACAGAAAAAAAATATAATTTTAGGAATTTTTAGTTAGTAATGATGCAAACTAAGTTGCGGATATGGCTTGTAATGACAATAACTTCAAATATTTATGTTTGAATTCTTCTGTCTAGATCAAAAGCCTCAAAGAGAAAGTCCGGACTATATCGGTGGCATCACAAAACTCTCAGAAATCAGTAAGAAGCTTGAGCATGCGTAAGCCAAAGGACTTGAAGCGTCTTTTCAGCGAGATCTGGGTGCAAACAAAAGCTCTATGCAGGGCTCCCTACCTCAAATACACAATACTCACATGTCTTATCCAATTTGGCTTAACAACAAGGTACGCTATCGAAATTGTTTTTTTTTAAGAATAGTAATATTAATTTTGAATTAGAAATTGTCACCTTTACTTTCCAGGTTAATCTTCTTATATATAAAATAAATGTTTGTCTGTATGTTTCCGAAAAGGCTGCACCAATTTTAATGAAATTTTCAGACTATCTTTAGAACGACCCAGTGAATGATCCCTTAAAGTTTGATGGCGATCGGAGTTTTTTTTAACTGTTGAGTTCTGTTTGGAGGGGAAATCGAAACCAGACTGAGCAACAGCAACGCGTGACCGGATAGCTAGCTATAAATTTTAAAAACTAATTAAAATTCCATGACTCCAAAAAAATCCAAAACAAATTTCAATAATCTTAAAAAATATATATATAACTGGAGAAAATCAAAATGACATTCTTCTACCATTATCCCACTGCACATGGGGTGAGCTCACCATGTTTTAAAATGTTATTATATAATTTGGCTAGATATTTTACGACCGACCGTCAACTTACCTTAATCGCATTATCCGACACCTCGGTAAGGAATGGGGGTGGTCTATTCTACTCTGCTTTAAAACCACACGGCAGTGGTGAAAATAAAAATGGTTATCGTTTATTCCAGTTACTACACCCTCATGATCTGGTTCCCCGAATTGTTCAACCGTTACGAGGAATTCGAGCACCGTTTCCCGAACACGTCCGCGTCCGTGTGCGATGTGTCCAGTATTGTGGTGAAAGACAGTGACAGCACCGATCCCTACGACTGCGAGAAGATTATTGACCAGAGTGTGTACACTCACACGCTGATCGTCGGTCTCGCGTGTATACCAACATCGCTATGGTTGCCGCTTTGTGTGCACAAACTTGGCGCTAAATTCTTCCTAAGTAAGTTTAAATTGAATACTATCGATAATTCTAAGACATTATATTTCTTTAGACAGATACTTTTAAGGGAAGTATGGTTTAGAATAATTCTGGAATGATGAACCCGTAACGAAAAACGTCAATAGAGCCCTACGAGGTGGTCTGACGACTTTAAAACATTGCGGAAGACTGGATCCAAGTTACACAAGCTTGTGTAGTGTGGAGATCTCATAAAGAGACCTGTGCCCGGCTGTGGAAGTTTATCGGTTGAACAAGAAAAAGATGGTCTCGCTGTGAAAATCAGTTTATACAAAACTTTGACCGAAGGCGGTAATAGAATAACTTTTAATTGTTTCTCTTTCATAACGTGGACTAACTTGGATAGCACGTTAAACCGTCCGTCTGGTTATAACAATCCTACATATTATCTGGGTTTATCTGGTTATAACAATACATAGTCCGTCACGTCTTTATACTTAGCGATATGTGAGGGAAGACAGTCGCTGAGTGTAAAGGTGGCTATGAGTAACACATGCAGATATTGATTAAATACGAAATATACTACTAAGATAAATAAATATATGAATATTCTAATAATATAATGCTAAACGATCTCGAGCCGTTGGAATCAAACCAATACGACATTTAGAGGATGTTTATATTCCAGTGGCACGATCTACAGACATTATCTTGTGATATATGGAATCGCTATTTGAAACAATTATAACTTTGCCTGGTTGAGTTTCTCATTTCATCACGAAGAGGCTAAACATTGCTGTTATCATACTTGTTGTATTCATAGCACTTGTTCTTATTTAATTAGGGTTTGAGTATTGGCTCAAGAATCGTATATATATTTAAGTGTTTCAATCATAAGGGTTTTATTTCAGTTTTCTCTTTGGGATTCGCTGGCGTTGTAACTGTGGGTCTGTATTTCGTGCAAAACTCTACCCAGAACTTGGTACTGTCCTGTATATTTGAAGCTCTCACCTCACTGGCTATCAGTCTTGTGTTTTGTGTTCTCGTCGATCTGTTCCCTACGAATCTTAGGTAAGTTATTGATAATTATAGACTCTAACTCAAATCTAAAAACGATTAAAAGCATATAAAAAAACGTGATATCCAAACAGTTAAAATATAAGGTCCTCGCCAAGTGATCGAGGGTTAAAATCCAGACTCCCTAAAAGTTTTATTAAAAAACTCATTTTTGCATCATATGCTTTACGGTAAGGGAAGACATTGTAAGGAAACCCGCATTAGCCTTGAATAATCCTTAATATATGTATTAAGTCAATCCGCATTTAACAGCATTATTAGTCTACACTTCTATATTTATTTACAAAAAAAAAAGAGTATTAACTTATGCCAGTTTTCTTCATACATATAATTTATTTCATACAATATATAAGCGATTATAACGGTATATTGCGGTATTTGACCTTTAATAGGTAGTCGCGACCTAAAACTCCCCAGAAGACACCGTTGACTTCACTCTCAAAGCTTATATGCCTATTTGATTATTACGAACAGCATTTCGACATCTGCATATCTCTGGAGAATATTTGAGATCGACCGATTGGCAGACGAGCTGCGTGATAGATCTAAGCTTTAGTACTCTCTAACGAAAATGACTAAAGAGCTTTCCTAAGCTGTGACAGCCGCTGCTTCACTTCTTGTATAATTTTATTTCACAGGGTAATGGCAGCCGCACTTTCACTAACAGCCGGTCGAGGGGGAGGTCTCATAGGCAATTTGTCCTTTGGTTACCTAATAGACATCAACTGTGTTATACCAATTGTAGTCTTCTCAGCATTCCTGTTTAGTGAGTATATAATTTTGTTATTTCTGTTCAAATCATTAACGAACTCTTTTTTTATGCAAAAGTGCCATCATGCCATCGTTGCATACATGCAATTTTCTACTACTTTTTATTAGAAAATACATACCTTGTAAGTCCCTTACTTACTGTTGATTTATGATAGTAGGTTTCGTTGCTAGATAAAATCTCGTGAATAATTTACGTTGAACATTGAAACACTTTATTTTCATGTATTATTTGCAAATACTGCATATAAACTTTAAGATTCAATAACGAACTCTCAATTTCATTCTTTCTTTTCCCAATTTTCCATATTCTTTTTCCGTTTTCAACATCAGCACCATTAACATTGTCTAATTACACTGTATTTTGTTTTCATTTTATTTATGTACTCATACTCTTCTCTATTTTGCTTCCAGTTGCTGCAATACTTTGCTTCTTCTTGCCAAAGACAGGTCAAGAAGCTCTCGACTAGATCCAAAGTACTTATTAAAATTAGTGCAATTAGAACTGTCATTGTAGAAATCATGTGTCGTCACTTGAGAGAAACGGTTGGGGTATTCAATCCCCTAATAATGTTGGGCCCGAAAAAAAGTCGATTGAGAGTCAGCTGCAATGTACCGGTGAATTGAAACCAAAATTTTTATAGTTCAAATTCTGTATATCGCTTTGTGGAAAGCGGAACAAAGAATTTGAGTTCAGATGTTGCAATTTTTTATGAAACAATTCTTTGAATGAGTTCTCAGAAGTTTTCTATTTATCAAATATCTCTTGACGCTCTGTTTACAACATAAACTTAATGTTGTAAATAGATCAAGAGATTCAACGATTATCATAATCAAATAGACATATCGAAAAGTATGCCAAATAAAAGGATGGGAATAAAAGCTCAGTGGTACAGGCAGTGTGTGAATATTTTGAAAAAAATGCATAGTTAATTTGAAATGAAATAAATAGAATTCGTATAACTGACACTGAAGTATAGAAGTGGTTTATGAATTTCACTAAAATCGATGCCAAATTTGTAAACGAAAATTGCAAACGTCACTAAGAAAATTACAAGATGCTATTAAAAGTGCAAGGTAGAATTGCACTTTTAATAGGCTATCCAGGTTATGGTCAATTATTTGTAAAATTTGATATTTTTATCAGCAAAACCTAGATTGCCAAAGCCTTAACGCATTAAAATAATTGTATTTAAACGTTAATAGAAAATGATAACAATTAAATGGTCATAATATAAATGCCGACTCTAGTGGCGTCAGATTCCCAAGGGCATGTATATAAGATGTAAATATGTGGACTAAGTATTCTTATTTATTCGTCCGTCACGGCCTTCGCTGTGTTGAGCGAACTTTGCATGAAGGAAAATATTAATCGCGAGCTCGTATTTTGTGAAGGAGAAATTGCTTAAGCGAACAGTTAACTGTTTGGTTACAAGCAAAATCCGCTCAGCATAGCGTAGACACTTAGAGTATATCGAGAAGAGGCGGGAGTCATGTCCCAAACCGTTACCAATCATTGAAGCAGTATTCAATTATTGAATATGAGATTGAATAACAGTATTTTAGAGTTGACTGTGTAATATAATGTCCTTAAATTATTATTATTGTTATTAAAGGTTAATTTGCCTTCTATAAAATTAATTGTTTTATTTATTATGTTGTTAAAACTTAAGTGTAATAAATAGTTATAATAAATATATGGGTTTGCTTATATCGACCTTTACAATATTTATAAATCCTATGAATATCAGTTCCTTATCAGTCCCCTTGATGCTTCCATTTAAGTCGTAGTACTGGTTAAGGGCAGAGTTATATTGCCTCTCAATAACTACGCAGTTTATAGAATTAGGCGTTACTTTGCGGAGATCCATAATATAAAGTAATAATAAAATAATTTTATTATTACTTTATACTACGCAGTTCTTGTATAAGCTAGTGGGTATCATCACTTCGCAGAAACAAACGATATATGATAAGAAAGCTTGGATTTGAATTGCGACCAGCTACCATTAGATTATGTTGTATTTTATCGATTTGAAAAATTACAAATACAATATTGTAATATTTATTTTTGAAGAGTGACCGCTGAATTTTTGCGGGTTCTTCTCGGTTAGATCACGTTTCCGAACCAGTTGTAGCTTCATTGTAATTTAACGATTCAAAAGTGCTTGTAAAGGCCAATTTGAATAAATAATTATTTGAATTTGAATTAAACAGTCTTCGCAAGCAAAGATTAGGTCTTAGCTTTTCGACATCTAGTTAAGTAATCAAGTATTCTCGTTTTAATCTTAACTATTTAATATAGCGTCTTCACTAATATCACAACTGTATGTATGTTGCAGCAAAATGTTTCATGTTTCTGCCATAGAGTTATTATATTTAGAGTAGGGTGGCCATAGGCAGGCCTGTAAGTGATAGTGACAATAAATAATGAGAGGGAAGATGACACACGTATACTTTCATTCTTGTCTGATCATACATTAAAAAAAGAGACAGATAGATACGCGCTCATTTGCTTTTCCTTAGTTGTAATATCGGACACTTTAGGCTGGCTACCCTACTCTAAGTATAATAACTCTATAGTTTCTGGTTTCTGGCTGTTTATCTACTTCATCTTAAATCTCAATCAAGCAGACGAATCAATTTCATGTTAATTATTTGCTAAAAACTCAGATTAATTTAATCATTTGTTATATAATTTACTAACATATCAATATAACATTTTTTAATTTATTTTAAAGTTAACATACTACCAAATAAATTGTAACATTTTTATTAGCAAAAGAATGTATCACTTATTTTTTTACAAAACATAGGTACATATATTTTAAAATAAAACTAATGTCAAACGAATAATTATTATAACAAATTATATTAATATAGTCGCAAAATGTAAAGCGTAACTTAACGCGCAAAATTTTCTTTGTAAGACTACGAATTACGACTAAAAATAATTTTCATTTATTAAGTGAGAAAACCGTCTGAGACGAAACTCTTTTATCAGGTGGTTTTTTTTTTAATTTAAAATCAAAATTTTCTTTAGCGAATATAGTGTCGTTATATATCACGTTAGGTTTAACGACAGTTTAACAATGCATAGAATATCACACGTCAGAATTAGATAATTTAACATTAATTAAAAAATTATTTAATTTTAAAAGGTTGCTTTAAAAAATTCCTGCACTCATTAATACAAATAATATTGCATGCTGCATCGATAAAATTTCACTCAACAATAACTATGATACTAGTACCTTGTAATGAGTACTTGCAACCTTACTTTACTTGCCAAAAACAATATCAAATATACGGAGACATATTATAGACACATTTCTTTGACGCTTAAACTTTAAACAATTTATCTATTTGTATAAAAGAATAATCTTTAAAACATTAAATTGATTATTAAATTTAGTGCATTGTTGTATAACTTTTTTAAACACATATTAATTTCGCCTATCATCAAATTTTATTAAGACCTGTATTAATAATGTGCAAGTGAAGTTCTTATTACCATACATATTAATAATAAAATTAAGTTATAACGTATCTTATAATACAAAGTAGTTATGATAAATAAATGTGATTTCAGTGAGATAGAATGAAACTCAAACGAAATGATTATCTTAAAAGTAAACAGCATAGGCCCATAGACAAGAAATAGTCACAACTAGGGTTGCCAACTATTTTTTACAAGAAATTAAGTATATTTAAATCACAGAAGAGTATTATACACTATTTTAGAGATTTAAACATTTCTTTATATATTTTATGTTCAGAGCCTTTTGTACAACTTATTATTATAGTCTTTTTTTTAATTTCATACGCCTCATCACAATTACAAATGAAATTAAGTCTTACTATACTTTATTTGTGGTTGTGCTACACTAAGTGCCTTCTAACTAAAAAGTGCCTTCAAAATTTAACATTTAGTGTTTGTATTTTTATGCTGAAACCGGTATTTTGTATGCTTTAACCTTGAACACTTAAATGTATTATAGTTGGCAGCCCTAATCACAACCAAACACTAAATATTAACAATTATCAACGGGACGTCTGCGCGGCGTTTGGCACTTGTGGCAGTCCAAACTCATCTACTGGCACACCATCCTTATTTCTCAGACTATCTGCTCCAGGCTCTTTATCAGGTGCAGCTGGTGCCTTGACAACATCGTCAAGGTATGATGTATCATCGTCAAGGGCTATTTCATCTCCTGAAAATTTGGAGATTCAATTTGAGCATAAACATGGCATTGAAATTTAAGAGCTCTTTTGAATCATGATGATTTAAAAGTGCATATATTATAACATCTTCCATTGATCTATAATATATCTATCTAACTGAGAAGAATGACTTTAAATTTGTCAAACCGCAACAGTCCTATGATCAATTTACATTTTTAACATTAATAAAGTCTTTCACAAAATTATAAGCAGTAGCAGCACCAATAATGCCGCATAAAGACTGGCCCGTTGGCGCAGTGGGTAGTGACCATGCCTTGAGCTCCGGGGGGTCGCGGGTTCGGTTCCCGCCGAGGGCCAACATTTTCTATAAACAATTTGTTGGTTCTTTGAGCCTGGGTGTATATTTGTGTTTAAGTATGGATTTAAAAATTATATATGTAGTATATTAACCAGCTGTCACCTCTCACTCGTCACCCATAACACAAGTATTAAGTTACTTACTTTGGAGACGGACGACCGTGTGCGTAAATGTCCCATATATTAATTTATAGAATTAGGCGTTACTTTGCCGAGATCCATAATACAAAAGTAATAATAAAATTATTTTGCTATAATCCGCGATACAGTAAATAGAAAATATATCTAGTGCTAAATGTATAATGGACTATCCGTTTTTTCATACCCGTTACATGCAAGATTCGTAAAAACACATGCACAAACCTCCACCACTGCCACCACAATACACAAGCACTACACACGTTCTCTATCACAAACTCAACAGTTGTTTCGCCCTGCAACCGAAGCATCATCAGGAGATAGAGTCCACGACAAAATCGCAAAGCTTTGCTTTAATCTAGTAACAGGTATGAAAAAACAGATAGTCCACTATACATTTAGCACTAGATATATTTTCTATTTACTGTATCGCTGATTATAGCAAAATAATTTTATTATTACTTTTGTCCCATATATTAATTATTAATTATTATTATTATAGAGCTCATGAATCAGGACCCCGATTGGGCTTGAAACTAATCAGGCTCACCCAAACAAATAAATTGTGAACCAGTGAGTCGTACCCAGTTTCTATAAAACAACTAGAAATACAACTCACAATAGTCTAAATTAAAAATCAATTTAGAGATTTAGGTGCAAACACCTAATTCTCTAAATTGTTTTTTCAGAACATAAATCATCATCAGTTAAAATATATTATAATTACCTAGAGCATCAAGCTCTGCTGCCAGTTCATCATCGTCAATTTCTGGCATGCCATATTGACGTCCAAGCGCTTCTTGTACTTCATCTGCTTGTTCTAACATATCTGCTAGGTCATCATTAACATCCTGAAAGAAATTTGTATGTTTATTTTGCTTTTATATTTGTTAAGAAAAGAAATGGTTTATTGAACAAGATGAGCAGATTAGAACAGTTCACAAGTAAAATTAAGAAGGAAGATACTACTTGACATCTATACTATTAAAAATGCAAAAGTCTGTATGTTCAACTTTCACGGATAATTAGCTGAAGCACTATTGATAAAATTTCAAATAGTTATTGCTAATACACTGGACCACCATATAGATAAAGAACATTCTAATTTTTCTGTGAAGAACAATATATTAGGAGACTCTGCGACATGTTTCAGTGGTTTGGACTATTTTTGATATCATATGGTCCAAAAGATTATTATTTTGAGTATGAAATACTTAAGGTTAGTAACATATTTAAGTGGATAAGGGATAGATACTTTATCTTTCTATAAATAAAAGTTAAAATAAGTGTAGACACTTATCCCAATAGATAGTTGTCTTCTATCCCAGATTTTTTGTAGCGCTATAAAAAGTTCAATCTTACATTATTTCCATCAAACATTGCTTTTTTACATCTTTGTATTAAATTTAATGGTTAAAAAAATTCTCAAACATTTAACCTGATGTTTGATACTCTTAATAGAATATAGATACAACTTAATAGAATATAGGTACACTGAAATGTTACCTCAATTTCATCTATATTAATTTTCTTAAATTCTTTCTTCATTGAAGATACACCATCTTTCATAGCAGCAATAGTTGAATGAGTGTCTTTCAGAGTTTGTGTTGCATAATTTGCTTGTTCCATATTAAAGGATTGTGCCCGTAAATTCTCCAGTTGTTGTTCATACCTAATATTTTATTAAAACTTGTATATTAATCTTATAACTTTATATATATTAACTTAAGGATCCAGTAGTTCGGCAGAAAGCATAAATATGAACTAAAATACGATTCAGTAAACTTTGCCAAGAATGTGATAACACATGAAGTAGATCATATTGTCCATTTTATAATGACAAAACTACATAAGCTATACTTCGGCTGACTTCGAACTGACTGTTTAGAATAGCAGATTCTGATCTAGTGGACAAAAACAGGTGTTATCTTAAATGGACTATGTTTTATCAATTATCGAATACACCTATCCCCCGATTTACACGGTAGATAAGTTCCTGAGAAAAACATGTAAATCGAAAATTAAAAATTTTTCAAGTCAAAACTGTGTAAATCGAAAAGCTTGCAGAAAATGCATAATTTTGCTATTTAACAGTTGTGGTTTTTTTCAATATTTTTAGGTTTTTAGTTTTATAGTACACAGAAATAAAAATAAAATGCATTGACAAGTTAAAATATGTAATATATTACAGAAACACTGTTTTTTTATTTAATTACAATACATTAAACAGAAGAACAAAAAATAAAACCATAGGTGTTTTATTATCCTTCATCACTACCAGAAATTACTCTCATTCTTTTTTTCGGAATCGAAGGTTGGAATTCACTTTCATCACTCGAAGTTATTTGTGCCGATTCGATGTTTGAAGCAGAAATATTTACATTCTGAGAGGTGGTAATAAAATCGGTTATTAACAATTGCTTCGAATTTTTTGTAAGATCTTTGTAAACTTCTTCATATTGAGCCAAGCAGCGATTTATGTCACGTTGGAATCGTAAAGCCGTAAAAAAAAATTGTGTTCAAACACGGTAGCATATAGTAGAATGCGATAAAAACTAAAAAAAAACTAATTTGGAAAACCGTGTAAAAGCGAAAACGTGTAAAACAAGTACCGTGTAAATCGGGGGATAGGTGTATATGTCTAATAGAACTTATATTAATATAAACATATTATTATATAAACGTTTAACGTTTATTAAGTATACATACATTTTTTTCTGTTTTAAAACCCTCATTGCTTTTTGCTTGACGGAGTTTTTGGCAGGACCTTCCCGCATCTTCGATATTTGGTCTTTATATTTCCTTAATTCTGTGTCTAGTTTTTGGACTTTTTGTTCAATATTATCCGCTCGACCATCGACCTGAAATAATTTATTGCATCGTCGATGAATCATTATAAAATATACTTGAGAAGAAAATTATTAAGACTTACATTGCTTATACATTCCGTGATACTGGGTCCCGGCGTCTTTGGTTTTCCTCTGCCGAATATTCTATTCATGATTAATATTAATAATAGTTGAGATAATGAAATTAATAAATAAACTACGAAATTACAGCAAAATCCCGAAGTCGAAGTAATAACAAATTTGACGTAAGTAATAGAATGTTGCCAGCGCCCAGCAATCTTGCCGGAAATCGTTTTTTTTTTAATTCTTCCCATTCTATCTCGATTCTATTTGTATTCTAGCTCTTATCTAAACGAAAAGGCTAAGGTTAATCTATTTATACAAAATATCAATCAATTATACACTCATAGCCAATTACTCTGTCTATGGACAAAGGCTAGGTTAGGCTTCCCTTTAGCACTTATATCACTTGAATATTCTAGTGTCTGTGATTTATAACTTATAGCATAGATCAAGCAGTATATGTAATGATTAATGTAGTGTTCTATCCGTTCTCATAGGTACATGATACATGCAGAATTCGTAAAAACTCATGCATTACCCACCACCGATAACACAATAATACGAACTCACTACCCCAATCACAATAACCGTTTCGCCACGTAAATTATAACCGAAGCATCAGCAGGAGATAATCAATCCACGACAATTTGGCTTTGCAATTTTGTCTGTGTCTAGAATTTTAATCTGTGTTACGAACTATGGATACCAGGGCAGTTTTACTACGGGCGCCAATACAAGAGTTCTTGCATCCCTCTTGCACATGCACGTTTTTATGAATGAATCGTATGAAAATAGTCTCAGCTGCATCTCGCTCCACTCCGCCATACATATTAATTACGCACTCATTCTTATTTTGACAGTGTATAATATAACAAGAAAATTTATCAATGAAAGTATGGGAGCCATTTTAAATTTTTTAAACTTCCCGTTGAAAACTTTAACTACTTTAATTTTTACAAAAATTGATAATTTTATTTTAATTTAGTAAGAAATATACTTAAAACAAATATTGCTTATTACAATTTAAATGTATAAAGTCTTATTTCACTAATATCTGTTGAGATATTTCTTAAATATGTACTAATGAAATAAAATTGTGTGTTAACACGTGGAAAAACAATACGAAGAGGATTTACTTAATTTTAATGTAAGTATTGAGTTTTAATGAATTTTGTGCATTTCTATAATAGTAAGAGCATTCTTAAAATTTATATTCTCACATTCTAAATATAATAACCTAATTCCTTGCAAGCTGAAATTGTATTTCAAAACTATTACTACAGTAAAATTTTTAACAACTGATTCAATTATCGTAATATGAAATTTGCGCGGTTTATAGCAAAATAATTTTATTATTACTGTTGTACGTTACGCACATTAATTTAGATTGACGAATTACCTGTATTAAATATTAATATATTATGTCCTGCAATTTTATATTAAAGGGTCTAGTGGTCTTGTTGCTCTATAAACGATCAATAATGTAGCATTAAAGTCTTAAGTTAGTTTATTAGAAGCTGTTTTAAATGGTTTTAAGGGTGAATATTAGTTATTAATAATGTGAACAGAATTAAAATGGTTTTGAAAAATGGAGTTCGCTGTCATAGCATAAAATGTAAAAATATTTTCAGATCCGCTTGCTCATTGGAAATCATTATGTACCTCTTATACCTTAATTTTATAGATAGCTTAGAAACCAATACTTGTGAACTGTGTGAACATAAAGTTACATTCTTTACAGTATTTTTGATTGAAGTAACATGTAATATATTAACATGTAATTTAAAACTTATTGTCAGGTTTTTAAAAATGACAGATAAAAAACGAGTAAATAGTATAATAGAGAAAGTTTATTCTGTATAAAGCAATAGAGTATATTGCTTTATATAAAACTATTGTTGGTTTGTAATTAAAAAGCCAAAGCAAATTTTAAGACTGTTTAAACAGATGTACAGAAAGTCAAATCCCAGGATTCTTGAATCAATTGCATATTCTGTAATATATAAGCAACTCAAAATAAATTTATGTAATTTTTGTCTAAATTTGATTATCACATGATCTGATTTGTGGTTTAAGATATATTTACATTTACAGTGCTGATAAACAATATAGTGCTATGTGTAGTGAATGAAAGAATAATTGCAATTTAGAAAGACTGTTCAATAATACTACAAAAGAATAATTATTTTGTTTAATTAATCACTTATATATGCTACTGTTTGTACTTAACAGAATTTATTCTCAATTTTACCAAAAATATTTTCAGAAATTTAAGACTAGACTGTATGACTAAAGGCTATAAATATATACAGTTATATTTGTGAAAAAGATGACACTCAAGCTACCTACCATCTTATCTAACAATTTCTACACATACCTGCGACAACAAGATTAAATATGTAAGTCTTTTTTTTATTACTAATCATTTAAGTAATAACTTTAACCCTTTGACTGACAAGAAGCAGGAGGGTGTACTAATTTTTTACCTTAATTTTTAAATCATGTTATTACTATATGTATAATAATTATACTTATAATTGATATACCAATTTCTTTGTTATAAAATTCCCCATTGAATACAATAAATCATTTTATAATAACTTTTTTTGCTGGTAATGAAAACATTTGGATTTTTCAATCCCCCCCCCCCCATATTTGGAGGGGTTAAATATAATTTTAAGTAAATTTCTGCTCTGGCTTCTAGGGGAAATATTATTATTTCTAGTTATTTGTCGCATATCTATTTCTCTCAAGTCTTTAGCTCAGTCTGTTTTTTACTCCTAATATTGTGGCATATGTTAACACTTTACACCCATAGCACTTTTATGTACTCTTAGTTTTTAAATACTGTGTTTATGTTAAGAAAATAATGAGTACATATAAATTACAGATCAAAGAAACTGGCTTATCCCTACAACTCCTTCAAAACATTTAATGATATAGTTTATTCAGTTTCTCGACTTAAACTCAAGTTTACTTTATCCAAAGGAACTTAGAGGATTTTTAAATAGCTAATTTAAACTTTAATTTGGAAAATTTCTTCTACCAAGAAGAACAAGCATGAAACCTGGTGATTGATATCTTCATAATTTAATTCTAATACTTTATGTTTCATCATAGATATCCTGTGCAAGATGAGCTTACATTTTAGACCAAGTATGTTTATCATTTATATAGTATACTAGCCATCCTGTTTCACATTGCTGTGACTCAGTCTGGTTTCGAACTCCTCTCAAAATTAAATTCTCATTGACGGTTAATCTAACGATTATCTGAAAATATAATTAACATTGGTCCAGCCCTTTCTGATTCTATAAGGAACATACAGACAAACATTTATTTTTACATATATATAGATTACTATATATGAACTGGCCTTTTTGAGTAAAATCTTTTATAGTAAAATTAATGGTAATGTCCCTCAATTTTATTAGAAACATTTATCTAAATGTAATATCTGTTTTAATATGTTTCTATGGTGTTAGGCAGGGACCTCAAAGCTCAAAGAATCTTTTTTTTATTCGACATACTAATATTATAAAATTTAATCTTAAAATAAAATATACAAAATTGTTAAAACATTTCCTTTCATAATAATATTTATTATGTGTTCATTGAATCGAATCTTAACCAATATCAGTTATATCCTATGTTTAAAGTATTTATTTATTGATAGTTTATTATTTTTTCTGTAAGAGAAAATATATTATAGACAATCTTTAATTCTTTAATAATAATAATAAAATTGAGTTATGGCTGACGGACAACTGGTAGATATACTACATATATAATTTTAAATGCATATTTAAATACAAATATATACCCAGGCTCGAAGAACCAACAAATTGTTTATAAAAGATGTTGGGCTTCGGATGGAATCGAACCCGCGACCAGCGGAACTGAAGGCGGGGTCACTAGCCACTGCGCCAAAGGGCCAGTCAAATATAAAGTTATTTCGATACTATCGATGTTCCATGTTTATTGAAATCTTTGTGTAATATTTTTCAGACCAACCTTGTAATTGCCAAAGAGAGTACTCAGTGGGATGACGTCCTAGGCTATATATGCTGATGCTTTGTGGGATGAAGCAAAAGATTAGCCCAATTTTTATGACAAGATGAAGGCAAGTAAATATTAATTCAATGCCTGTATATCTGTCTGGCTATTTCACTTTCACTTAAAATTAGGTACATCTGAAGCTGATATATATAGTGGGCCATTCGATTTGAGATATAATAAAATACTGTATAAATCAATTATTTCTCTTTTAGAGTGATATAAGTATGTGATATAAGAACAGATGTAAAGATATGTTAGTGATAATTATTCTAACTTTTTTTTGTCATGTGACAATGATGCTGAGTTACAGTATTTGGAAAGCTTCTTATTTAAAACCTGGTTTGCTAACAGTACATAATCAAAGATATTTAAGTTACAAAGAGACACAGATATACCTACTATTTTATTAATTTTAAAATATTCTGCTGCCATTTGTAGGAAGGATCTGCCAAATACCAATTGGATGCTTTGGACTCGGTGGATCGACGTGCCAGGAACTCATAGGTGATGAGACCCTGACAAATGCCAAATTGCAGAGTCCGCAACACCGGCGCAGAGTTGCCTGTTTATCGGTTTTCTACAAGATATATTTCGGAGAGTGTGCCCAGGTACTTCATGAACTTATTTCACCTTCGCCGTTCAATCATCGCACCGCTAGGCACCAGGAGAAGATACCCTTATGTCATAGACATTCCACGAAGACGCACACAACGCTTCGCTTCGTCTTTTTTGTTGCACACAGCAAGGGAATGGAATTCTCTCCTGGCATCTATCTTTCCCAATACTTACAATATGGGTACCTTTAAGGCAAGAGTGAATAGGCATCTTCTAGGTAAGCGCACTCCATCTTAAACTGTATCATTGCTTACCATGAGGCATGATTACAGTCAAGCGCTCGCCTATTTAACAACAAAAAAATATATATATTTATAGTGTCTATATAAAACTGGCAAAGTAAGACATCTAAACATCACTTGTAGAGATTTTACCTAGATATCAGAACTCTAGACACAGTCAAGTCTGTTAGTTAAAGACCAATATAAAAATATTTTGAGGACACTATTTAAGAGCAGGAATATATTTTTAAATATAGAATCTATCTTTCTGTCTGTTATTTGTTAAAGCATCACACACAATACACAACAATTGAAGCTTATATACTAACAGATAGGGTTAAAAGAGTTCAATTTTCTTTCAGGAACAGGAAAATATTATATATATTTTTAGGAGTGTTCTAATGTACACAAGCCTATTTATTTATTTATTATTTAATTATTAAATAAATTTATTTATTTATCTCTCTATTTATTTATTAAATAAAACTCATAAAATAGACATTTATAACTCGCTGTAACATTAAGTATGCAAGCAACCCTGTTATTCTTATGAGAACAGGATAAAATACAGATCGTAATTCTAATTATTATAAAATGTCTAATTAAAGTTCTTGGTTTATTTAAATAATACTAGATTAATAATATTGGTACAGTTTATAATAACAAATTGTATATTTAAACATTTCTATTATAATACTTTATTTCCTGTAAATTTTCTAAGATTAAGAATAATTTTCATAAAAGGAAAATTCTTAATTGTTATATGTAGTATTTATTTCTACATAAAATTGCGCAAGTTTATTATTGTTTTGCATCTACCAAAATATTGTCAATTCTATATGCCAAGATTGTCTGTAAGATTGCTTTTGCAATCACTATTTTTAGTATCATAACATTATTTAAACAATACATATGGATTACAGGATCAGTAGCTGCACAATCCTACGCCGGGAAGTATCTACCAGCCACATGATGCAGATGAAGATATATGAAGAGCTTCAGTTGGATCACAATTATTTAGCACCAATATTAATAATAATTTGGCATAAAATACCTGTTCTGATTATAGTAGTGGACATCTAAAATTTCTCTTTGTCAGTAAATTCAAACCATTCTGAATTTTGAAGTTCAGCTGTAAAAGTCAGAGTCAATGCGATTCGATGCTTGAGACTCAAGAAAAAGCAAACCAATGTCTATAAAATTGTATTCATAATATTCAAATTGACAAACAATATAAAGTTTGAAGGATGTTAACTAGGAGCCCATGGATTTTTTCTCATAATCATAGATAAGGTAGCTGACACACTAGCACTGATCGTAATTTTGTTGTTTTGTTAGTTTAAAACATTATTGGTTAATAATATTAGTACCAGTAAATCTTTGTATGCTAATGTGCCGATGATAGTGATAAAATGTTAGGAATTCTCAGTGATAGGCAGAAGTTTGATAGTTACAGAACCTAATATTCCATCAGAAATATGTTCCAAATCTAATCCGTATATTTCCGGTGCGGTACATCGATATATCGCAAAAAATTATATTTTGAGACTGGTTGATTGAGATCTTTTGAAATGGGTTTATAGTTTTTGTTGCTAAGGAAAATGTATAAAAATTGTTATAGTTTGAAACGACGGCCTAATATTGAACCATGAGTTCTTCTTGTGTTGGTGCTGAATAGAATGTGTACTTTAACATTTACACATTTTATTCCTATTCCGATAGACGTGTTTTTTAATAGTGCCACTATTGCATTCCACAAGCGATATATTTCTTTGAATGAAAAATCTGAATTTTGTAAATTTTGAAATTTTTATAAGTACGCTGTTTTCTAATAAAATTGAAAGATTTGATTAAATTGCTTTAATAAAAAATAGAGAATATATTGCCAGTGACATCACATGTGTGAAATTATATTATCCATCACAGAAACTTATGTCTTTTGAACAGTATTATATATGTTTAAGAAAAGACTTATTAAGTCAACGATTTGTTTAGTCTACTTGAAAAATTATATTATTATTTTTACTAGAAGAATTTACAGATAGCTGAAAAAAGGGAATTGAAATGTAATTTTTTTATCAGAAGTAGGGTTATTTGAAATACATGAGGCAAAAGTAGCAAACTGAAATTCCTATTCTTAACATTTGTAAAGCGATATAGTTTTCTTGTTGGATAAATTTTATTATTTTTATATTCCATAAGTAGATACTTCACTTAATGTAAACAAACAAAACCATGTCATTACAATAATATAATTGACAAATGAAGAAATACAAATTGAACTGAAGTTGTCAAAATAATATCTTTAATGAATATTTATTTTATAAAATTGAATATTTGTACCTTGTATTTTATATATATTTTGCCATATTAAAGTATAGCAAAACATAGATATATACGTATGTAACATAATATCAATATTCAATGAATTAACTCTGTGATACTGTAATACTTTATTAATATACTTGAAAATGTTTAAAATACTTTATGTTTAGGTTTTTATAAGTTGATATTAAATAATACTTATTTATTTGCTTCAAAGTTTTAAAAAAATATTGATAGCAATCACGCCATAATCAAATAGTGCGAAAACTATAACTAAGTTTATATATTGTTGTTATATATTAGATATTTGTATGGTTTAATGGTAAAATAATGTGTTTTGTGCCTACTACTACAAAGTACTTTTTTACATGTTTCCATTTAGTTAAATAAGTTATGGAGCATACTTCGTTTAAGCGTGATAATTATTTCAAATAATACTATAATTTCGTGATTCCATTCTTTCTTAACTATGTATTAATCTCAGGTGTTAATTGATTTGATTGTAAATAATATAAGTAGAGATAAGACCCGTTCATTACCATAAGTGATATGCGATTGCACATACATTCTCACTCTAATATTAATTATAATTTACCAAAAGCGACATCTATCGTTTCAAATATTGATCTTGTAAATTGTTTCGAGTGAATGTATAAAATTCCTTTTTTTTTGTTAATAAGTTACAAATCCAATTTAAAGATACATGATCGCTTACGTGTCTATGTTTGAGGCCTGTGAAATCTCTGTTTGAATAACTTTTTGTCGGCTTATTCTGTTTTCTATGTACAAATTATATTTGTGTTTTTTTGTTATACTTTTAGCGTGTTTAGGAAAAAAAAATTTTTAGCACGTATGCTGAGTTAAATTTTTTGCATCTCTATGCGCTGTTTTTAAAACATTTTTTTTAAATTCAATAATAAATTTAATAAAGAAGTTACTAAAATATTTTGTTTTATTTAAATTTTAAGATTAATATTAGTATGTAGAAGAAAACCGGTAACTGAAATAATCGGTAACAGAAAAATACGAATCGATAAAACTTTGGAATCACTAGTTACGGTTTTAGCACAACAAGTACCATCACTAATTCTACTACGAATTTACGTCATTCGTTATATATATTACGCGTAGTAAATTTCCATGTGTTAGAGAGAGTCAGAGCTGAGACTATTTCCGGATTTATGAATGAAACGGGTGAGAGGCAGATACATTTCGATGAATGACTATAATTAGTACCTATAGTACGTATCCGCACCTCCCACCATCTCCCACTCTTCCTAATATTCTAACGCGCCAAAGTATGAAACATTGTCGTCTTTATTTTAGTTAGTAGTCTATGATGGATACGAATACTTTATGTCATAGACTATTAAAGTAAAATACCTTATATTTTATGTTCATAGAACAAATAAAGGCCTTAAAGGACTAGATTCCAGGCCGTTAAGTAAACTAAAAAAAAATAGAACATTTAGTATTGATTTTACCTAGCTTCTGCTAAAATTCAATAATCAATACGTAAATTGTATTCTCTCTTAAAAATTACGTGGCTATAGTCATTTAGACATACAGATATCACTGACAACGTAATTTGCAAATTATAATAATTATACAATGGCTATGAATGGTATAGTTAGTAAAGTAAGTAAAGTAAGTAAAATTATAAAATATATCTGACGAAATAGTTACATTATTATATTTTTCTATAAACTTATTTGCAGAAAATTAGGAAGGAATTAAAATTAGCATTATTTTAGGAAAATTATGTTTTCATTGTGTACATTTTTCCATAAACTGACATTTTTTTGTATGTTTAAATTAAATTGTAAGTGATATATGTCTCACAGACTACACCATTATTTTCAATGCAATATTTAGTAGATCATTAAAATATTTAATATCTTTAATGTACAATAGGGTCCTTGTGGTTACTCCTGCAATGTTATCAAATGTATGAAATGGAATATTAATGAATCTTTTGAAAGTCAGCGAAACAAATTTGCGATTGTTGTTTTAAATCGTATAATAACTCAAAACAAAGAGATCATTAAAAGATTTTGGAATAATGGTGAGTAATAAATTATAAAACTATCAAGTATTATAAAAATTTATAATATCAATATAGATATAGCTTTCAAATATACGGTAGAACATATTAAAAGTAATTTTTATGTATTTAAAATAAAATAAATTTCAAATTGAATGCTTCTAAATTAATTGAAAGCCTAAATTTCTTACATTGATTTCTTACATTTTTACAATGATTTTATAAACTTCTTTGGTTCAGTACTAAATTGAATTGCTTAAATGACAACCCTAATGTGTATTTTTAGCTTCATTAAGGATAACTGTGGATGGAGGGACAGTTCATTGGGATAATTTTGTTAATAATCTACCTGAAAATGAACAAATGATTATGAAAATGCCAGACCTTGTTACAGGAGACTTTGATTCAATTACAATCGATGTAATGGAAAAATATAAACAGATGGGTTGTAAGGTGATAGTGATTAAAGTATTTATTGATACTTAAATAGAGTAGTTTGAAGAAATTTCATTCTGAAAAATATGTAAGATAAAATTCTGTTTAGATTTGTATAGCAATATGCATGTGTGGAACGATAATAAGCTAGATAAGCTAGGATAAGCACATCTATAGGCAATTAAAGTTTGATTATAATTTAGAATATAACCCTTTGTCATTTATATAATGAAACAAGTCCATAATGCACTAATTATACATTACAGAACAGAAACTTTTCATCCATTTTTTATAGAACTGTTAAACAGAATAATGTACTTATTCTGTCTGTAATATATGATGTTAACCAATCAAATAAATAAGATAAAAAAAATTAATTAATGATTGCCTAGTTCCTGTTTTCTGAACAAAAAGAATATAGTTGAATTCTGAATCGAGTAGGTGCATTTCTATGACTATATGTTAGATATGCTAAGTTTTTAATTTTTATTTTAGATAATACACACTCCAAACCAAGATCATACAGACTTTACAAAAGCATTGATTGAGTTAAATAATTATTGTCAAGAGAATAAAACAGAGGTAGGTAAATTTTATAAATATTGAACATTAGCCTATTTATAATCTATTTATGAAATCATTGAGTAGTGCCTATTATTGACACTAACTACATATTTAAATGTTTAATTTTAATTATATAATTTAACCACCAATGTGTACCTTGCCATTGGATAAGACAGTCTAGTGTGAGACACACAGGTATACACACTGGTGTGAACATGTTAAGTAACGAAAGGTGCTGAGTAATTTTGTTAGTAGCTAGTAAGATGTTATTGACATAATGTTTATTCAAACATCACAGTTGAAAGCAATAAACATCTTATTTATCTCTTAGGGTATCTGAATCACTTATTGGATAATATTTATTACAGATTAATAATGTGATTGTATTAGCACAGAGTTCAGGTAGAATAGATCATATTCTAGGCAACATACAAACCTTACATCTCGTCAAAGAAAATTACTTGTTACATCCAAAAACAAGAGTGTACATAATGTCAGACGATAGTCTCTCATGGTTACTCGACCCGGGAGATCATATAATTGATATTCCTGAAGAAAGCAGAATACATGATAGGAGCTGGTGCTCTTTGATACCTATCGGGGGGGTGTGTGCAAATGTAACTACAGCTGGACTCAAATGGAATCTAGGTATGTTGTTTATTATTAATTGAATGTTACACAAATAATACACACACTTATATTCATAATACACATACACATCTATCTATCTAGTTACACACTACACACAAATACATGCAGAGGTGTGTACGTATAAAAGCTCATTAATGATTACATACCATTCTATTTTTAAGCCTTGTTATCATTAAATTAATTTTTATTTCGATGTTAGTGGTTAGATGCAGTTCTGTAATTCATTTTTTTCTTAAATAATATGTTAAAAAGCTTCAACTAACTGAGACAAATATATCCATATTATAAAACCAAAGCCTTCCCTTCTTATCTGTCTGTATATCTATTATATCTGTTGATCTATTTGCAATAAACTCAAAATCTAGTAAATGAGTTTTCTAAGGAGACATACTGAGCTACAGCACTGTGTCATTCTGCTAGTTTATATCTATAATTAATAGTGAATAAAATAGATTAAATAATTGTAAAATATGTCAACTTTTACCCATTTTCAGATAACCAAGAGCTAAGGTTTGGCAAATTAGTGAGTACATCAAATACCTTTGATGGTTTTGAACAGGTGAAAATTAAGTGCAGCCACAAATTATTGTGGTCTATGAAAGTCCCTAGCTTATCAAGTGAGTATAAAGAAAATTTTTAGTCAGTAAAATGTAAGGAATTTTATCGTATAAGAATGGTTTTTATCGCTAATTTAACATGTTCACAGTCCTACGACCCCATAGGAGTTGTAGGTTACCTATAACAAAATCCACAACCTATATCAGGGTTGCACCGAGTAGGGCATTACTATGGCTCATATTTTGATGAATTTATACACAGTGTAATTTATTTTACATTGAAATTATGACAGTAAAAGAAATTACCAAAAAATAAGAAACAGTGCAAAAATGCCAACATATTTTTTTTACATTTTACAATTTCATAATTTTGTATAAACATTATATATAATTAAACATTATTATTATACAAATAATTTAATATTTGTTAATGTTAATTAATTGTGTACTAGATAAATAAACAGTTTTGCTGTATTATTAAACTTAAATCTTTTTTTTTTGTTGCAGGCAATTAATAAACTTATACATAAATAATAAACTTACAATTAAATTAAAGCAACAGTACTTTAGACGATAACCATTGTTAACAGCAATTGCAACAATTGAAATTATATTACTATTATCATATTGGTATGACAAAGTTGGATAATTTGGTTGAATCAGGATCATACAAACTGTGTTAATATCTTCAGAGAAAAGGTCGACAATAATCGGGCCCGCTATACATAACATAATTAAAAAAATTAATTGAATAAATGTAATAATTAAAAATTTTAATTAATTATTAGTTTTTTCGTAAAAAATAAGATAAATAATCTTAAATAAAGAGTCAATTAATAATCAGCCCTCTCAAAATTAGGATGTGGAATTGAAGAATATTCTATCAATTTTAAATGAATTGAAAAATAAACTAAAACAAAAGAAAAGTATTTGAAAAGAGATTGATTAACAAAAAGCTTACTGATTAAAGGATGTAATATTTCTGCTTTTAAAGATTTTTTTTCTCATCATAAATAAAACACATGTTTTTTGCCTAGTTAGTAGTAATAACCGATTTATGGACTCTAATTACTAAAATCGATTTCTATTAATGAAATTCACAAAAGGTTGTCGGTATATTAACAGCCAATCGTAATTAGTTTTAAATATAAACATTTGCGTAAGTATCGTACGTCCGTGTACTATTTTATAACTACTCGTGCTATATTTAAGCAATAGGTTGGAGAAGAAAGCTAGTTTGTTGCAATGTTTTCATATATTGGTCAAACTCAAACTCAAAATATTCTTTATTAAGAAGACTGTTTTCAGTACTTTGAATCATCAAATGTTTTTCAAAAAGCTAACTGATTCAGAAGTTTGCTCCTACCCAGAAGAACCAGCAAGAAACTCTGCGGCTAATTTTTTTTTACATTTGATTGAATGGTTACAAATTAATCGTTGTAGCTTGGTGTGTTGCTGACTGCAGTTAAGATACTATCACTCAATAATCTTTAAATATAAAGTAGAAGTCTAGATAATGTTAAGTAATATTCTTATAAAAACGTGTACTGACAACTTTTGGACCTCTTTCTATAGACATATAGAGGCCATATAAAAAAATTAAAAGGTATGAAGAATGCACCAGCTGTGTAACAGCTATTTCGCTAATCTATATTATTGAAACATCTAAAATCTCTCTAATCTAAAAATCTAAAAATCTAAAGATCTAAAAATCTCAGTGACGAAGAGACCCATAGCTCTCTTCTATAAAGAAGTATAAACTCTACTCCTCCAAAACAGACACTTATAAATTGTCTAATGTCACAACTTTAATCATCTCTGGAGTGAGTGATATAGAAATGACATACATAACTAAAGTCACTACTAAAGTCTCATAGTACTGTAGGTTGTAACCTTATACTTAATATATTAATGTAACTCTAGTCTCATAATACTGTAGGTTGTAACCTTATAATTGATATATTAATGTAACTTTAGTCTCATAATACTGTAGGTTGTAACCTTATACTTAATATATTAATGTAACTAGTCTCATAATACTGTAGGTTGTAACCTTATAATTGATATATTAATGTAACTTTAGTCTCATAATACTGTAGGTTGTAACCTTATACTTAATATATTATTGTAACTTTAGTCTCATAATACTGTAGGTTGTAATCTTATACTTAATATATTACTGTAACTTTAGTCTCATAATACTGTAGGTTGTAACCTTATACTTGATATATTACTGTAACTTTAGTCTCATAATACTGAAGGTTACCTTATACTTAATATATTATTGTAACTTTAGCGATATATAATAGGCTGTGTTTCATTTACTTTGTGATAATTTTGTGTTCGTTAATAATTTCGGTTTCTTTATTATAGTTTTGTTTAGGTTATAATTTTGTTCCATTTGTAATAAATTTGATACATTAAATATTGTTTATTGTAAGCGTAGTATTTAAATATGTACTTATGTACTATAAAATTGATTCATGCAGATTTATTACGAAAATGAAATTTGAATCTCGTAAGATTAAATTTTTTTATCGTTGTTTATTCAACTTTTGCAAGTAGTGTAGTTTTATTGGTCTTAATTCCATTTGGAAACGCCATACTTTTGTTAGGTGTTTGTTCAAACGCTCAACTAAGGGGGTTGCTTTCTCTATAATTAATTCAAAATGACTGTAATTTAATATAGGTTCGTATTGAAGTTTTTGCATTGTAAAACCATAGATATAATACGTGTAAAGCTAATTCGATTTCGTCGCGATGTGACCCGTTTATTTATATAATAATTAGTATGAATCGCGAAAGTTTAAAATCTACCTAAAACCATAGAGCTATTATTAAAGTAAGTGAGCCATAGGCAGGTCTGTGAGAGTGTCACGATAAATAATGAGAGTGAAGATGGAACACTTATCTTTGTCTTATCAAACATAAAAATAAGAAACAACGATCACCCTAATTTGCCTTTATTTCTATTTATTGTAATACTAAAGAACCGCGCAACCGGCTTCGCTCGTATGTAAATCAATGTATCCCATAGTTTTACCAGCGTAAATTCTGACCCGCGGGAATTAACCAAAATGTTCTATTAACCTTAACCTTACTCAAGAATCACACTATTTTCATACAGTGCTTTATATCTCCATTTCCATTTGTATTAAAATTTAGTAAACTATGCAAATATGTATAGCGGTATATGTACTTTATAGGATCATCAACACATAAGAATATATCTAAAAATATGTATTGCTCTTGACCAGACAAGAGTAACCAGTGGTGGGTAACATGACAAATATAAAATTGCAGAGATTCTGTTTGGTTTTTGAAAAGAACAATTTTTCTAAAGCATATATCATTTTACTTTTTCTATATGTTGTTTCTCATGGTAATTCAAAGGTATATTGGTTAGTTACTTAAAATAAGTTATTATCTTATCGTTATTTTATTTTTTTACTATTGTCGTTGTTTTTTATCGGTGTAAAATATCTAAATAAATATAATAATCAAAGCTGTTATTTTCCTAATACACATATCCCAGTATAATTTGTATTCAAGATAATTAGGAATAGTAACGAACATCTTTATTATATATTTAATTTTAATAATACTTGCCGTGTGGTGGCTGTGTAGAATTATCGTAAAAAGCGACTAAGGTAAGTCAACCCGCCGTATAGTATCCGGTTGAGTAGTATTCTAGTGTGGTAAGTAAGGTAAATAGTATTCCAGGGTGGTTTATTAACCACCCTCATTTCTTAACGATGTTTCGTAAAAGGCGATTAAGGTAAGTTGACCCACCATGTGGTGTCCGGTTGAGTAGAATAGACCACCCTCTTTCTTACCGAGGGAGCGTAAAATACGCCTAAGGTAAGTTGACGTCAGACAGGTGACCTATCGTAAAAAACGTCGCCAAATTATGTGACAACATGTTTTATAACTGTTGTTCCGACCTCACTTAGAGTGAGGAAAGGTCAGGAGGATGATGATGATTAATTTAAATAATACGACTTCATCGAATTTGAAACTGGATTCGAAATAGAATATCTACTTCACCAAACCAGGAAGCGGGATATCCTTGGCAATTGGCATATACTTTATCAGTAATTGAAGTCTGAAGAAAGAATAAATGATTCCAATCTGCAAATATGAATGAATTAAAGCCGTTGCATAAGTAACTTCATAATATCAAAAGTGATGGGCGTAGCGAGGTACGGGCAACGGGAGGCAGCTGGAAACTGTCACACTGAATCTGTGACACTTTATAAAGCTTGCATAAGACCTATTATGTACCCCATCAATTCAAATTTCAAAATTTTTCAATATCAAAAATAATAAAGCTGTTTCTGGTTATTATTTTTATACCTCACTCTACTACTAATACTACTAATAAGAGATACTCATACGTTAAAAACTCCTAATTAAAACAATATAATATATAAAAACTAAAGCAATATAGTCCAAGTTATAGAATTCTGGCTACGCCCTTGATCAAAGTCACGACAAGCACGATTGGTTTAAAAAATCGGTCGAGTAAAATAGTTTTACGTGTCAAGGGTCTTCTTGTCAATATACTATAAGGACTGTAAAGAGTTTTTCTTTAAACGAAAATTATTTATGAAAAAATGCTTGCCTAATAATTTGTTACATATATATTTTTTGTTACACATTTACAATATAAACGCCAACGTAATGCATAAAACTACAAATATCAACGATTTCTTTTGATCGATTTCTAAGTCAAAGAGAATTGTTTTTTTTTGTCGCCTTAGGACAACAACTAAAAACATTAGGTATCTTGCGCAATGCAACATTAATTATTTACGATTAAAGTTTATCGCCTCGCAAATTTATGTTTCGAGGTTGAATACACATATTAATTTGCTATTTCAACTCCAAACGTCATGTACAAAACCGTAAATATCCTAATGTCTGCCTATCTTAAACAATAAATATGCCTATGATATAAATAGATAAAGTTTCCGCTTAAAAGGTTTGAAAAAAAACAACGGATTTTATTAACTTTAGTTCTTTTATACCCTTAAAAATAAAACCATTTAAAAAACAAGAGGATTTAATTAAACACCGACTTTGCAGAAGATATCAAGGACGGATTGTAGGTACTTAGTTCTTCAGTTATATTTTGAAAGAGCAATCTTAGAGTTTCTTGGAATTCCTGAGATTGTCGTATTGAACACACACACATAGCACTACACATAGCACTTGTGTAGGGTGTTTGTGATAGGTGCAGTTACTAATCCTGCGTGTATAAGGGGTATGAGAATCGATTGCGCTTCCTACACTTAGCATTGCATAGATTTTAATAAAAGATTAAAACAAAATAATTCTATCATTGCTTTGGTATCGTATTTAAGATAATAAGGATACTTCTGTACCCGTTAATTGCTTTCCAGTAACAGCATTTTACGTGCCATTTTACAAGGATATTGTGAGCTATCCTTCAAAGAAAGATATGTACCGATATAGGTATACCATCGGGAACTTTTCTGTGTACATATTAAATGAAAGAAGAATAATTAAACCGTACATTTTTTTTTGTTCAAGGAAAATTTCGAGAAAAAGCTTCCAAGTAGCTTTACTTTTCCAAAATTCTCAAAAATCATCGTTCTGTTTTAAACTATTTACACATAACCTTAACAAATTATAAACTTACCTAAAACTTCCTTCTAAAACTGTAATAGACAGCACTTAACTAAAATTGATATAGATACGTCCATAAGAAGAAGCGGCAGGAGATTATGATTTATAATTAGGATTATATAGGTGATGAGAAAGCTTGGATTAGCTACTCTTCTACCTCTACTCTACCCTGTAAAAGATAGTAATGATTAAACGTAACTAGTTATAAGAATTACATTTGAAAAGAACATCCGCCGAGTTTCTTGCTGGCACTTCTCGGTAAAAACAGCTTTCTTTTCCGAACCAGCAGTATAGTTGCGATTCAAAAGCACTTGTTTACAAGTTTACTTAAATAAATATTTCAATATATATAAATATTTTGAGGTGATAAATTTGAACGCGCAAAAGTTTTTATAGAAAACTATAGTGATCGTGGTGGGTTCCTGAATCTTAAATTGTGGTTTCTTGGTAAGATTCTCTTGACTGATTAAATATTACGATGAATAAGCATTAAAGATGTACTATAAGTTATGATTTTTTTACATTTTCAGCCTTCGCAGCTTTATTTTCTTAGCTTGCATCATCATACGTAAAAGTATTATCGATTACTTAAAGTAAAAAGTAAGGTAGCGGCATGTTACAATCCCACTGCTGGGAATCTTCTCTCCGTTTTTTGAGAGAAGGGTTGGGGCTAAGACCTACCATGCTGCTCCAATGCAGGATGGTAGGTATACACATATCCCTAGAATTCTATAGAGATATGCAGGTTTCCTCACGATGTTTTCCTTCACTGAAATGCATGTGATTTATTTCAATTATCAATTAGACACATGAGTTTTAATAGAAAAACCCATTGGTGCCTGCCGGGGTTTGAACTCGTGTTCCCCTCGAAGGAGTCGCACGGTCTCACCGAGGGCCATCACAGCTCATCGATCACAAGGTCATATTATTCGAAAAATTTAGCAACAATTTCAGATATATTTTTTTCCTTAAGTTTCTAAGGGCTGCACGGTATTGGCATAATAAATATTTTTTACCAGTTTGTATATCATATAAAAGGACTGATGCTATTATCAATCATTATTGAATTCAAGATAATTTACTATAAACGAATGCTTTTCAATATCAACCCAGCAATGTATACCATTGTTTACACAATTTGCTGTCGAGGTCACGGAGGCTGCGTCGGAGCGAGTTACAGTACTACCAACCGTGCGAGATCACGAGATACCTCTCATCTTCCTTATCATCATCAGCTGATACGAATTGTTTAACGAGCAACGCACGATTCTAGACCAAAATTCTTTAACTTTACTGGCCTCGACTGAATGTAATAATTTAAAAAGTTTTACATTATGTTTTGATATAAAATTCTATAATAAAATTCCACCAATTTTAGCTTTGCCATTACAACAGTTTAGAAACACTATAAAAAATCTATTATACTGTTGAAAATTACATGGATCATAAAAATGCGTGAATAACTCCTTGCCCTTATGCGAGATAGCAATGACAAAATGTAACTAGTTCTAAGAATCTATTTTTTGTAAGAGAGCTCCGCTGAGTTTCTTTCTGTCTCTTCTGGGTAGGACGGCTTTCCGAACCAGCAGTAGAGGTGACGATTCCAAAGAACTTGTTTATAAGTTTACTTGAATAAAGAATATTTAAAATTTGAATTCAACCGTATACCTTTACTATTTATTGGGCTTTTGGTAACAATTACTTGGGCTTTTGGTAACAATGATCTCATTTATTGCTTCGTATGCCACCGCTAGTGATGTCGTTGAGCATAATTTTTGTAATGATCGTGAACACGGTCACATGTTCGGGGGCACCAACATCATAGACCATTCAATTCATTTATTCAGTTTCTTTTTGCGCGTACGTCGCGCTCAACGTGTAGTGTGATTTAACGCTGAAAATACGAACTGGTAAGTTCTTTTTCTAATTACCAATTCCTTAAAAATTACGAAAAACTAATTAGTTTTCATTTAACGTGTGAATAAATTTATATTTTATATAGTATGAATAAACTAAGTTATGTTAGCACCTGTTTGCTATCACTTAATGCTTTCTACAAAAAAATACTTTATGCTTATTTGATTAAGTTTTATTGGTACGTATTTTAGCTCCAGTATTCGTTTTAATATATAAAGACAAGCATTTTCTGAGCATTTTTCGTATTAATGTTATAATGTCTAAATTTCTTGATAATTTATTAATAATTATCTTGTAAAATAGATTGAAATTTCCTTTCAAGAGTTAATTAATGAAAACTAAATAAGTATGTATTATCATTTTTACTATACCAACTTACCTACTTACCAAAGACGCTTAAAATTGATTTATAGAATTAAATACCTATCTAGGCATTTAAGATTAGGTTTCATTTTTTTTAATAATGTCTAAATTATGTTAGAAATTTGCCTAGATATTGTACTTCTTTATTACGTTACAAATATTTACAGGATATCTATATGGATATACAGGTTTTATCACTGTGTATTCCTTCATCAATTTAAACCATCACCAATTTTCTATCCGTTAAGGATATTAAGTATCTCAACCGGTTAAGCCTTGGTAAAAAGCACGCGCTGTTACCATTCAACGATTACAATTTACAACAATATAGTATTTACTTATCTATGGACGAGTATATTGCATATACTTTTTTTTTAAGTATTATAAATTTAATGAATTATTATAACAGTCAATAATCCATATGTTTTTAAGATTGTGTAATATGTATTTTTATATATAAAGTACTTTTAAAGTACTACCTTTATTCGCGATATTTTATTTTGAAATATCCTCTTATATCTATATCTTACAACTGACCCAGCGGATAGTTCCGGAAAGTTTTGTAGTTTTCGGAACATTTTTTTAACAGTCAATGACAGTTTTGTTTCGAAAGTAAGTCGAAACCAGACTGAGGTATAGCAATGCGTTACCGGACGGCTAGTCCTTTATTCAGATCGTGCTTTCCAATCACATATCTTAAGATAAAGATTTAAAGCTTATCAATACACTTGAAATTTTTATCTCAAAGATGGCTATACTAACGATCTCACATGAGGAAAATGCCGTGTACTGCAAACATACCGTTAACTATTTTAGGAAATGTTTAATATTCACTATTGACATGTTGCTTTGTATGTAATCTGAGCCGGGAGGTAAATCTCGAATAAATTTACTGAAACATAATAAAGCTATACTTCCATAGATAAATATGCTATACATAGAAACTCATAGAGTTATTACAGTAGAGTAGGGGAGCCATGGGCAGGCCTATAAGTTATAGTGACACAATAAATAATTAGAGGAAAAATTAAGGAGAGATGAAATGAATTCATCTTTGTCTAATCACACATTAAAAAAAGAGACAAATAGATACTTTTGCTTTAATTTCATTGTAATAAAATGGCACATTTAAGGCTAGCTTCGCTTATAATAGCTTTAAAAAGATGTTTCAATGCAATTTCTTCATTAAACGTATTCCAAATTTATATTCAAATTTATGTCAAAATTATCTTCGACCAGACTTTATGCACCTACATGACTAGACGTGATAATAACTAATTAGTTCTACATGATCTAGCGTCTGAAAATACAAAAAAAATAAGACGTATTTCAAGGCTCTTCTGATAATTATATTGTTTTTATTCAACTGTTCAGCAGATTGAGTTATTTGAAATATAATATTTAACGTGCACGTTGTCTAGGAGAATAGTATTTACTATAAGGCGATGTCAATTAGTGATGAATGCAGCGTCATCTATCAACTATCAATTTAAATATTACATCATTCGTGTCGTCTGTCTACGTATAAAATATCTACGCATAAAAAAATTACCAATATGGAGAGTCAAGAAGATTTGTATCAATTGTGTATTATAAAAATGCCGTGCATATTTAAAAGCAATTTGAGTAGCTTTCATTTAACTCTCAGGTGAAGTATGATTCTCCGACAGTATTAAAAAAAGTTAAAATTTCATTTTAACTCTTTAGCAACCGAGACTCTAGCTTATAAAACGTTGAATATACTATACTTAGTTTAAAAATGAATTTCGCAGAATTTTATCACATGTTTGGTTGTGATAACATTAAATAGTTATTAAACGATAAAAAGAGATCATTTGAATGCAAATTATTAACAGAGTAACTTCTTTAGGATGAATCGATAACAACAATTCTGCTCAAGGTGGATTCAATAATATAAGAAATATCTTAACTGAAACTTCTATCACCAAGATAACTATAGGCTTACCATCAACTTTTAGAAATTGATTCAATTGCAATGCAATTTAAAGTCGCTACCTAAACTGAATCGCTTTCTTTTCGTACTATGAAGTGTTTTAAATGATTTGCATTTGGATCGCACACCTACTATATAACTAAGTGTGAATGAAATACGTTTGCGAATCTGTTAAGAATTTAGTTGGGCAACGATTAAAACTGTGCGTCTTTAACACGTCATGGTATGAAAAAGCAAAACAATCTAATTTAGGTCTTCAATTGAGTCGCAATAAAAGCTTATGGTAAGCCTGCTGGTTATTTTTTGTCACTGCTACTACCTTAACAGGTTACTACGATTTTTTTTTGGTCAAATTGTAGCGAAAAGATAAATATCCATAGAGTTATTATACTTAAAGTAGGATAAGTAGCCACAGGCAGGCCTGTAAGTCATAATGACACAATAAATAATAAGAGAGATGACGCTCCTATACATCATCTTTGTCAAATTGAACATAAAAAAGAGAAACATAAATCACTCTCATTATTTTTCTCGTTAATTCTCGTTATTTAATATTACATTTTAGGCTGGCTTCCCTATTCTAGGTATAATAACTCTATGGAAATATCTCAGTAAGAAACAAATGCATCTTAACGTCATACCACTATCTGACATTACTACAATAAGTCTCATGGAAGACAGATAAGTTTTATCAGCAAGGGAACAACACGTTTGTCAGCAATAGTTTGTTTAAGACATTGTTATCAAAACTTGCGTAAGAGCTCTCTAGGGCTAAGACTTGGGACTTTCACAAGCATGTTGTTTCTTTACTTAAATACGAATACTAATTTTATAAAAGCTATGATAGTCTAACGGTGAGGCCGTGCGACTCTCTAGAGACGTAATGGGTTCATACCCCGGGCAAGCACCAATGAGTTTTTCTATTAAAACTTATGTGTCTAATTGATAATTGCAATTTATCACACGCTTTTCTGTGAAGGAAAACATCGTGAGAAAACCTGCATACCTCTAGAGAATTCTATGTATATGTGTAAGCTACCGATCCGCATTGGAGCAGCGTGGAGTTCTTAGCTCCAATCCTTTTCTCCGAAAACGGAGAGAGGAGGCCTTAGCCCAGCAGTAGGCATAGTAACAGGCCGTTACTTTACATACTTCACACAATCCAATCATCTCTTTTTCATCAGCCTCATTTCAGATGTATAACCTTCTAAAGGCACGGTTTAAGGCGCTGAACAGAGCTGGCGCAAATTCAGATTTCGGCATATAAGTCATGCCCACAATTTCTGCGACGGCGTAGCGACAAAATTATTTTTTTAACACCCATTGTAGGTGTACACTATTTTATCCAAACTTTTTTTGTACAATTTATTTAAAAAACTTATGTCTAATTAATCTTATAAAACTAAGTATGCTGAAACTATAACTAAACACCTAAAAAAAGACATATTATCAACAAGGAATAGTCACAAAAGGCGGCAGCTAGCGACACACGTCCGTATAGCAGCGCGCCTCAGCGGTCACTGTCTAGTGTCTAATGTCTATATTCGAAGATGTAAAAGAGAAGCGAGACGATGACTCGTTTCAGTTTTGCTATTTTCTAAAAAATATTTAATTTGAATGAAATATCTTAATAAATTCAAAACTTAAATCTTACATTCTCTTTATATTATAATGATTTATTATTCTTATTAATTTTACCAATTTTTGTTGATAAATATTAGAGATATTTACGATAAAAGTAAAAATCAGAGGTCTATTTACCAATTTTTTTTATCGAAAAAAAGTATCGTAATCATGTTTTGAAATCTTACATTCTCTCTGAGATATGATGTATATAAACATATATTTTTCTTTTAATCGTCATCCCTATAGCTTTTGTTAAAAACGTGTTTAAAGTCAGCCTATTTGGCTCTGTTCAGCGCCTTAACTCACACGCTCACTCCACGCCCGCTATTAAACAATTACACAAATTTTATAATCTTTAATAAATCGGATTATAGTCCAAATTGAGGTGGTAACAATCCTTAAAAGATTCAAAAACGTTTCCAAAATATCAAAAGAATTCTTAAAACATTTTATTACACTTAATTACTCTTATAACAATTATTAATAACGTCGCGCGAGAATGCCGCCAAAGTGAATTCGAATTCTTATTTCTAAATGTCAACTCAAGTTGAGACTATACAATATAGAGTCTAATAACAATATTTAATCTTGTTACACAATACCATAATTATTATCTTATAATACCAATGTTAAAATTACTAACACAATGTTTACGTTGAATTCATTTAACAATTGAAAATCAGATGTACTATGTGCATCATGAATACAAATAAAATGTTAATAAATTACCCGTTGAACCATGAATTAAATATTTTCTCCTGAACCGTAGAAGATGTATATACCTACTTACTTTATTATAATGCTGAAAATGAATAACATATAAAGTAGCATATTACATATTAAACGCCTATGTATATCCCACACTCATTTCCAACGATTTAATAAGTTGTTAAAAACTTGTTAGAATTACTGTAACTTTTATGTATTTTGCATTCCAAATTCTGAACAGATCTACTAGTAAGTGTTAACGTGAATTGTTTATAGGAATATCAACAATACCGTTTTTTTAGCTGGTGAGTACTTCACAAGCGAACTATACTATGGTAAATAGATTCTGATTAATTTAATTCCTTTTATTCCGCGTATTCCGTGTATTCCGTGTAAATATTATATAACTAGCTAACTTATAAAAAAGAAAGATCGAATGAATTGATGGAATAAGAGTGAAGCATTTTGAAACCTTACTTTTAAATGTAGTGTTATAATTAGGATTAATGGAAGATTTATAAATTTATGAAATACTATATGCGCCTGCTGCTTCGCTTGCGTGGAATTTTAAATATAAAAATAGTTGTTGTAAATTAACAGCGAGAGATAGAGACAAGCTGTCGCGGACTTTTGGTAGTATTGTTAGGTAGTAGTGGTCTACAATTCTCTACTACATTACTTAAGGGTATCTATGCTGGTATACGCAGCGCACGCACCTAAAGCTCACAGAAAGCAAGTCTTTTAACAAGTGCGCGATCTTTTTAACACAATTTACATAATATCGATATGTACTATTTACTGAAACCATCCGGAAGTATTGCACTATCTTTTGGTGAAAACCATATAAAAGTCCGTTGAGTAGATTTTGAAAAAATCGATTACATACAGACAGACAACTTTTTGGGACTTAGTTTTATAATAAGTATAGATGGTCAACCGATACGTTTAAATACTTATTCATTTATATTTGAGGTCAACTTAGAATTTCTATTGAAAGTGTGCGTTTTGTGTATGTATATACAGAGTATCAGTTTAGTATATTTAAAAACTAAGCCGAAAAATGCTTTATTTTTGATGCCGCGCATTTCATCGTCCTTTTCTTATATTTTAGCTACTAACTGTTCAATTATACTTTGAATATCTTAAAACGTACTTTTCCGTACCTTTTTTTTACTACCTAAAGGGGTAACATAATTACTGTTGATGGAGCACTTGTAATAATTGCCACCCTATTACTGTTTTAAGTACTTAATAATCACAGTTGAGTAGCTATGACTAATCTCGTAACTCATTACAAATATTGGGCAGAGGCGTGGAATGATAATTTTAATAGTTGACGACTGGTATACATTGTTGAGCTTCAATTGCGTAAATTAAAAAATGGTACAATTTCATTTTAAGAATTGAACTCACTTTTTTCGATTAACCCGCCGAGTGAAATGAAATGAAATTAGTATAGCAATGAAGACACAGCAAAAGTTAAAACTGCGCTGCAGATGTCAAGACCCGCCTGTTGAAAATTAACATTGTTCCAAAAAATATACAACTAAACTATATTATGTAACTATTGTAATATTTATTTCTAACCGACATATTGACTACGATAATATGATGAAATGATAATTCTCTTTTCAAAATCTCGATGGACCCTAGTAACAACCTGCAAGTAACTTTACAGTTCTTTGCAATTTTTAAGTGTTAAACTTTTTTGGAAATATATCCGAAATATTAAATATCGCTTTTACTATTTGATATATTTGCTTTACATTATTGTATAATTATCACTTTATAAAACAATTGTAATATTTAAATATCTTAGTAGAACTCTAATAGAAGTCGCGGAAACTCCTACCGTTGATTTCTTAATACCTGCGAGTACGGGCTCACCTAAAATTATAGTAATATTTCTATATATAATTAAAGGTGTAGGTACTCCTGAAGCTATTGCAGATAAGCCTACCTATTGTATTTAATACTATTAGCACAGGTGTGACTTGATTTTGGAATACAGTATATTTCTATATGTATAAGTCTGGCGCCAGTCTGTTACCGCTATTCTTTCTGTTGATTCTTAGAAACATTTTAATCAGTTCGAGAAGGTCAGCGCCGAGAACACTAAAGCTGTATTCATTTCAAATTAAAAAAATATATATTCGCTTCTTATTTAAGTGCCCTATTTACAAAAAAGTTGTTATGTGGCAAATTACATTAAAGTTTCCTACAATTGCCTACAAAATTCATGAGTGTTAAAGGAATTCCATAACTTGGAACAGCAATAAAACAATAGCTTTTTCAATAGTTCGTAGGGTAATGTCTTAGATTGCATTATAAGCAAATAAGCATCACAATGTTTGTAATTCAATTAAGCCTAATTTTGAATCAGATATGTTTAATACTAAGCGTGTGATATGAACCTCCATCGTCTGCAATACTTAAGCTTCATATTTTAACAAGTAAAACCATAAATATTTATTATACTTGAATTCAGTAAGAAATTTATTACCATCCATTGTCATTCAATATCCAGTAAACTTTTTAAATACTTATATAATTTTAAGACGGAAATTGGCCTATTTCGGTGCATTTCAATGCGCAGCCATTTTAACTATAAACAAAGCACCAGTAAACAATTGGTTAGTGTCTAAAGTACTAAATTTAGGCGAGCAAAGCATTCGCCAGGTATACGATGACGGCATATTAATGGATTTAATGTTAGTGGGGTTATTTGGATCTCGCAATTGTTTACAGCAAATTTCAAAGAGTCTAGTTATGGTTATAACATAGACCACGTATTAATTTTTTAGAAGCAAAGTGGAGTCGTAGTTTGAAGATGTTTTTAAATTTTTACTGAGGAAATAATAGGCAATAGTTCCAGAAGTAATTAAAAATCTTAAGACTGATACCGCATTACTTTCTATAGCTGTCAGAGATGGACAGGGTACATAGAATTTTAAAGGAGAATTTGGGTATAATAAAAGATTTTTTCCTTGATTTTATCAACACTAAATTCTTTTTTAATTTATTTTCCGAAGTATTCCTATGATTATCTTTATTATTTTTATTATTAGCAATTATCACACAATAATAGAAAGTTTTGTTTTTTACTGATGACACGATATGTATTACGAACTACTTACATCGATTATAAAGTTGTTTATTAACTACAATTATGGATGCCGACATAATAAGTTGTCATCAGATGTTCAGTTTAGAAAAGGGATTTATATATCTTATTATCTGAGATTGTCTAATTTTATTTTCATAGCAATTCGTAACGGTCTAATTTGAAATCAGAGCTAAAAATATTTAATCATCTTCAACTAAGATTTTTAATATATTAAAAAACCCTGTCATCAGTTTTTCTAATTTTGAAAGTAGAAAGTCGTCATTGAAATCGGTTGAATAGAAAGAAGAAATTCACATTTTTGTTTTATAAAAAGTTGCACCATGACGCTTTGAAGCATGTTTTGGGTTGGTCATTACCTACAATTCAGAGGACGTGATTGTGTAGTTTTTAGACTTGTGGATTACAACCAATCGATTGCTCCCACGACTATATTAATTTAACCTAATATTTACTAAAGTTTTTTTCTTAATTAACATCTATGTTATCTGATTAGCTGGAAGAGATTGCGATTCCGGAATTCCGCCGTCTGCACTGATTGTTGATTTTTAATATTTTTGGGTTAGTTTAAATATTTAAGGCTTTTAAATATTATGATTGCAGTGGGAAATAGTTATGAATTAGGTTAAACATTGTAGCATGGATTCAGATGCCGATTTACTTTAGGACCGTCATCGTACCTTACATGAAGTTCATTTAAACCTCTTCCTAATATTAAAAATACAATTGTTTATATGTGTGGATTACGCAAAAACCAAAAAATGGATTTAGATAAAATTTAGGCCATTGACACCTTATAATTAAAATTCAACATATAAAAATTCTTCTTTAATAAATAATGAAAGAAGTCAAAGTAGCAGACAGGAGCTAGTTTAATAAACTGACTTACAGTTTCAAGTTCGAAAGGTTACATTTTTGTGAATGCAAGAACAATAAGTATTTATGTGCTGAATGAGTAATTAGCGTTGTAGCTGATATTTTATCCCAGAGTTATATGACGAATCATTTCTACAATGTTTATATGAAGAACAATAAACTCTATTCTCTACACATTCAATACATTGTTATTCAGAACAGTAATAGCTTGTGCCCAGTTAAATCAAACAGCCAAGACTTGATATATTAGAAATTGCTTGTAAACTATAACTATTTAAAACAGGAAAAGGTTATTGGATATTCGACGAAGGCTACTTGACCAAATTATTATGCAGAATAGAAACTAAGTGCGCAAAATGAATGCTCAAACATTAATGACAAAATTCAAAATACTAAAATTGACGTCGCGTATTACGTACATGGAAAACCTAGGTAATACTGTTTCCAAGGTATTTCAAATTGTTCTGCTCGATTTATTTGTTGTTTCTTTACCTGTATATCAAAATAGTTTTCGATTTATAAATAAAAAGGCTTATTTTTATATTAACTTGAAGTTCTTTATAACATCCCAGATTGATCTATAGAATTTATTAAAACCCCTAACAGTTTGTCAAGTTACTGACTTTTTTAATATCAAAGCCTTTCTCTTTGCCTTTTAAGGGGTATAAGAATTCTTATTATTTTAAGGGGTATTAGATTTTGAACAAAATTTAATGAATCTTACTACGCAATTGTTTGGTTAATCTTTGTATTCATGACATTTGGATACCTATATAATATGTGTAAACTTAGCAAAGCGGATAAGGTTTACATTCAACATTCATCATCATTCTCCTGCCCTTATCCCACTCTCAGTGGGTTCGGCACACCATGCTACAAATATGCTGTCACATGATTTGGCTACGTATTTTACGACCGGCCACCTGCCTGACGACAACTTACCTTAGTCGCCTTTTTACGACATCTCGGTAAGAAATGAGGGTGGCTATTCTATACAGCCGGATACCACACGGCGTGGTTTACATTCAGCATTATACACACTTAATTTTTTTTTGGTGATTTATATCTATAAGTAAGCCTTGCGTTTTTACACGCGTTGCAGTTTATTAAAAAGTAAGTGACATATATGTATTTTTGTTTCCTTTGTTTGGGGCAATGGAATTTACTGGAATTAAAACTAGCTAGTTATTCCAAATTTAAATATACGAGATCAAATGGAGTTGTAGCATCACAACGGTACAAGCACACTCATATACTTTCGCCTTTATAATACGACGATATAATACACGCTGCTCTGATCCTGTGCTTTTCTCACTGTTGAATAATGAAAAATCAATACAAAATAACACATACAAATAATATTTTAAACGAAAAAATTATGACATTGTATGATGAAATTACTAATTGCTGTAACAATTGAGTAAACACAACGTAACATAATGTAACCATGTACATACAAAGTAGATTGCCACTTATAATACATTTAATTGAAATAAAACAACTTTTAAACTAATATTATTTAAATTAAGATAACACAGTTTCAAGTAAATTAAACTAAATTATACTTAAATAAATAAATTTAAAGTAAATTATACTTTCAATGATAAATTGAAATAAATGAAATTTGATCAAAATAAAATTGTGCTTCTTTATATATTTCAAATTCATTAATCAATTCAAAACATATAGGATACTTGCGTCCGAAAAACTCAAAAATCTTGAAATCTTAATTCTGAATTTTTGAACCATTGAAAATTGAAATTATAAAATACTTACATTTTAATGTAAGTGTTATTATTTATATTTTTAATCATAAGTTTAACGCGGTCGAAAATTTTCTTTTCTAACTCTAAACAAATGATGTAAAATTGAGCCGTAAGCTTTACTAGTCAGAGATTTAACTATTAATTCTATAAAAAGTATCTAATAACTCTAAATTTCTGTAAAAAAAGCAGCTCGGTCTCTATATTTCAAATTAAAACAGCAATGATCATGTTCAAGACTAAGGTCAACATATCGGAAGAGGGAAATCAAACCGGAAACGCACTTTACGGATCGCTGGCCTTTACACGAGCGTGACACCGTGGCAATTTTTATGTCACAGTACTATATTTTGTACCTATTTTATATTGAAATCTCCTCAGGCCACCTAGGTGACCTGGGCCCACAGGCCTGCGAGGACCAGCCCGGACTAGTAAGTTCGCCTCGATGCTCGTCCCCGCCACACCTCTGTGTTAGCGAGATGATCTTTCTGTTGCTGTTATATTGAAATCTCCAATGATTTTTCAAACACACCGACACAGTATTATAGCGGGATATAAAAATATTTAGAATGAAACGTCATGAAGCATTAAGCAAAGCATATTTATTTTGACGTTTACTACCTCTTTTTTTGTTTTAACATTTCCAAGGTCACTTATTACATAAATGTCAAGCTAACAAATATCCTCTAATACACGATTTTGGAATTTTAATGAGCTCCGTCTTATAAGATAAACCGATGCAGTTTTGGCACTTATTATGTAAAGAAATACCGTAACTAATAGTTGTCATGTATTTTGTAAATCAGACTGTTTATTACAGCAGTTTAAAAAAACTATTTAAAAAAGGTTAATACAGAAAGCTATATTAAATTGAGGATTACTTAGACGATAAGAATGCGTGGACATAACTGCTTTTCGATCCTGTACGAGAAAGTAATGACTAAATGTAAGTAGTAATCAGTATTATACTTAGAAAGAGCAACCGCCGAGTTTCTTGCTGGCTTTTCTCGGTTCTTTATTTGCACACTCTACCGCAAAAATTCGGATGATGCTAATTCGTCAAACTGGTCTCGTTAAACTTTATAAGAATCAACTCTCTAAGAAATTTATAGAATTAGGTGCTATTTTGCGGAAGTCCATAATACCAAAGTAATGAAAATATTATTTTGTAATAATCCGCGGTCGGGTGTATATTACAATGCTATTTATTTATTTATGTACCTTTTTTTATTAATGTATGTAACATTAATAAAAAAAGAGTTCAAAGCTCAAATATCTATAGTTAACCTATAAAGTAAAACAATCCTATTCATTTTTGCACTATCATAAACTCTTTTCGCTAACTTTAAACCCTTTTGCTTTTCTCTTCTAAAATGATTGATGAATTAAATTATTCAATAATCAGACTTTATCCTATTAAGACAAGCGAATGTAATATTATTTATTCATATAGTAAATGTAGTTGAATTAAATGTACATACGTATATTGTATTGAAAGCAGCAGCCGAAATATTATATCAGTGCGCTATATTATTTGGCAATAATAACTTCCGATTTCCTGAGTTAATCAAAATGACTTTTAATTTTTTTGTACATCGTTGAGGAAAATTAATTTAAAAAAAAATCTTAAAAATAATACTATAGGATGCCGTAAGTACTTTTTTTTTTTTTTATACAGGAAAAAGCCCCTTATGGGTACCACCGCCCGACGGGAATGGGCAGTGGTTATGTCGGACTCGCACCGACTAAAATAACCTGTATGCTCCACCACGCTGCTGGTGGCGGGTGCAGGGTGCCTTATTTGACCCCACTCCCGCCAGCAGCAACTCTAAACCCCAGAGTGCGCCACCTCTGGGTCGGGGCCTCTCTAAAAGTGGCCCCTCCCTCCGCTGGACGATGCATCGGGAGCACCAGATGCATCGACCGCCTCGGGGACCTTATAAAGAGGGCGTCCGATAAACCCCGTTCCGAACGCCCAGAAAGTCCCCGTTAGGGCGGCATGCGACGGACTTCGGCGAGTGTCCTGCGCCCCGCTCGCCTGCGGCGGATCGGATCCAAAGACTCGACTTCCCGGATCCGTCCCGCCGCCTCCTTCCGCAAGATAACATCCTCGCAGAAGGAGGCCATCGCTGCCCACGGTCCCTCCCTGTCCACCATGGCACGAACCACAGTGGGCAGGGAGAGATCGTGCCCCACCTCTGCCACGAGCTTCGCCCGCTGAACCGCCCAAGCTGGGCAGTCCGCGAGCGTGTGCAGCGCCGTATCAAACTCGGCGCCGCACTCGTGGCACACACCAGATGCTTCGCACTGGGCCACCCTCCACAGATACCTCCCGAAACAACCATGCCCGAAAAGTACCTGTGTCAGGCGGAAGGTGAGGACCCCATGCCTCCTGGCGACCCAGCCCTGGAGAATGGGCTGGATGGCCGAAATCGTCCATCCTCCTGCACTGGGCGATTCCAGCCGCCGCCTCCATTGACAGAGGAGCTCCTCCTGAGCTTTCCTCCGCCAGTCCACCTCTACCACCGCCGAGTCTCCCCCCGATGAACGGGCTTCGACTCTACGGCGGTAGACCTGAGCGAGCACCTTGGCCTCCAGGTCCCAGGGAGGAGACCCGGCCAAGGCGCAGGCCGCCTCGCCGGAGATGGTCCGGTAGCCCCGCACGAGTCTGACTGCCATGATTCTCTGCGCCCCACGCAGCAAGGGCAGGGACCTGGCAGTCAGCCGCTCCGCCCACACGGGAGCGCCGTACAGGGCCATAGAGTGGACCACTCCGGCGTAAAGGCGCCGGCAGCCTGCATTCGGCCCCCTCCAAATTCGGGAGGAGCCTGCTCAGTGCTCCAGCGGTCGCCGTTAACTTGGGGGCGAGCCGCCGGAAGTGGGCTTCGAACGTCCATCGGCTGTCGAGGAGCAATCCTAGGTACTGTAGAGTACCCGAGATTTCGATGGACGTCCCGCCCACCACCAACCGGGAGCCCACTGGGGGCGCCATCCGAGGCCTGTGGAAGCAGATGGCCTCGGATTTCTCCAAAGCTACCCCCAGTCCCAACCGGCGGATCCGCGCCACGACATGAGCGGTGGCTGCGGTTGCCAGCACACGGGCTTCCCGGTGAGTGCTCGCACGAGCAGTAACGAGGGTGTCGTCTGCGTAACAGAACAGACGCACCCCCGGAAGCATTTGCCCGCGCAGCACCCAGTCGTAGCCGATGTTCCATAAGAGGGGGCCTAGAACTGACCCCTGTGGAACACCGCACGACATCCTCCGCTCCTTCCACCCACCCCCAGCCGTCGGATACCGCACAGCGCGGTCAGCCAGATAATTACTGACAACACGCTGCAGGTACATGGGGATGCGGTGGAAACGTAGGGCCTCCTTGATCACTCCCCAGGGCAAGGTGTTGAAAGCGTTAGCGATGTCCAACGACACCGCCAACACAACCTGGCCCCGGGTTGTCGCCTCCTCCGCCAGAAGTCTTACACCCTCGATACAGTCGAGGGTGGATCTGCCCTGGCGAAATCCGCACTGGATACGACTGAGGTCGGGCCCTACCTCTTGGAGGTGGTGGACTATACGGGAAGCTATTATGCGTTCGAGTAGCTTCCCCGCCTCGTCCAGCAAAACGATGGGCCGATACGCGGAGGGTGTATCGGCCGGTCTACCCTCCTTCCTGAGCAGGACCAGTCTCCCCGTTTTCCACCTACGTGGAAAAAGGCCCTGCTCGAGGCAGGCACTGTACGTCGCCATGAGTCCAGACTCCAACGGACCCAGGGCAAGAGACCAGGCGCGCCCGGGGATACCGTCAGGGCCAGGGGCGGTGTTTTTCGCCTTCATACGACTCACCGCCCCGGCTAACTCCCACTCCGACACCGCCGGCGCACCCGACACAGTGCCGTCCTCCTCCTCGAGAGACGCCATACGAGGCGGCTCCACCTCGGCTGCTTGCGGGAACAGGGCTTCCACCACGGATTCGAGGAAATTCGGCCGAAGAGTCTCGGTGAGGGGGAGAGCGCGAGCGCGAAGTTTCTTCCGCGCCGCTTTGTAAGGCCTCCCCCACGGATCCCTACTGAGCCCCTCGGCCATCTCCTTGTGGGCCCTGTCCTTTGCCTCGGCGATGGCCGCCCGCAAAGTAGCACGGGCAGTCCTATAGGCCTCGTAACAGGATGCCGTAAGTATGAGGTTAGCATTTCTAAGCTTTTTACATCGTACTTTATGTATGTATGCAAATTCTTAGTAGTGTACCAGTACAAAGAAAATAATATTTCTTTACAGAATATATAAGAGATTAAAGATTTATAGGAATTGACGAGATTCCGATACATGCACAGTGTTTTAACACCACCCACAACTTTTGTTAGAACTATAAAATTTTGTAGCAATAAACATTTTTTTATGTAAATCGTCATATTATTAACTGTTCTGACTGATTTAAAGAAACTAGTTTTAGTTTCGACTTTAGTACTGGAAAAAAAGCGCCTATCTTAAATCTCATACTCGATTCATGCTCCATTCAGATGTGAAAGATGATGATCATTTATGATGCTACTAGTTTGGATATAGCATTATAAATAAAGAATATTTATAATGAGTGCTGTAGTGCTACTAGTTTGGATATAGCATTATAAATAAAGAATATTTATAATGAATACTGTAGTGAATGTCATATAGAAGTGCATAGTCGCTACTTCAGAACTATTAAATGCCCTTTTTTTAAATTAAACTTTACCTTCCGTGTGTCTAGACTGCAGAACTTGAAATTAGACTAAGTACAATAAGCAAAATTTTTAATACATCATTTCATAGTTATATAGAAGATTTTAATTTGAATATGGCATTGGCTAGTTTATAATTCGTCATTCTCATCATCTTCCTGCCCTTATCCCACTCTAACATCATAGTCGGTACAACATGTTACAAACATTTTGTCACATGATTTGGCTACTTTTTTTACGACCGGCCGGCTGCCTGACGTCAACGTACCGTAGTCGTATTCTACGACCCCTCGATAAGAAAGAGGGTGGTATATTCTACTCAACTGGATACCACACGGTGCTTACCTTAGTTGCCTTTTACGACACCTCGGTAAGAATTGAGAGTGGTCTATTCAACTCAGCCGGATACCACACGGCGGAGCTAGTTTTATTTAAATGAATTTAAAAAAAACACCAAGTAAGCAAATCGTCACCACTTAACTACCTATGTATAACAAAAACTTTGGCCTTGTGTTAGGTCGTGATTTATGAGCAATTCCTGCTTCAACTGCTAGCAACAAAGACGTTAAAATATAATAGTTACGTAATAACAAACAAAAATTTAAAAAAACATTCCAAGAAAACGCTTTATATGAAATTATACAATTTACTTGGGTAATCAGTGGATACATTTATCAATAGGAGGGAGTAATAATTATTAAGAACCTAAGAAATATTGCTATGACCAAGAGTCTAAGATCAAAAACATGATCAATGTCTATAAAGGGCTATACGTTAGTGCTATTTTTCTATCCCAAAGCAAATGATAGTAAATGATTCTTTTCAGTCCCTCTGGATAGAAGGATAGAAAGCTTAGACTCACTCACGTAGCTGCGCAAATGCGGATTAGTAGATTTGCAGTTACGCATATGTAGGTTTCCTTCCGATGTTTATCTTCGTCAAAAAGCGTGTTATAAATACATTGAAAATATAAATTAGGCACATAAATTTTAACCGTAAACGGTGCATTTTCAATATTTAATCGATAAATGTTATAAAATATATATTTTTTTACTAGTAGCAGTAGTATTTTTATTTTTAATATTTTCAATAGTTTATTAGATTAATATAAATTTATAAATTGAACTCTCAAAAAAACTATCTTTTATCAACTCGAATGTGTGCTGCTTAAGAATAGGTACCAAAAATTTACACTGAAGGTAACCCTGGAGCGTGTAATATCAACAAATTTTCAGTCATCTCTTAAAGGCGGGTAGCCTTTTCGTAACTAAATCGAACCCTGACATAGAACTAAAGAAAAATTTACATAAAAAGGTAAATTTAAATAATACATACAGCTTTTGTAACGAAATTTATTAAACAAAAGAGCAGCCGGTGTCTGTCTTCTACATATAAACACGTCTTACAGATTAATCTAAGACAAAACGCGATAAATCGTTTATGATAGGTGTTCAATCCCGCATGAAATGTATTACGAAAATTCTTCATAACAAATGAATTCTTTACGTAAATTATAAATAGTTACTCACCTAAAAATACACTACATAATAGTACATAATAATACTACTACATAATAGTAAATTTTTATAGGATCTTTGATAGCATAAGGTTAAGATTGACAGGATAAGGATGAGATTTTGACAAATAACATTCGTTGGCGGTGCCTAATAAGTGCCATAAGGCTTTGAGTCTTTACAGATTTGAGAATGTTGAGAGAATGGGAGATGAGCAAGCGACAATTGCATAGTAATTCGGGACGGCCGAGACCACGTCGGTAGTTGTTCCAAATATTATTTCGGAATATATTTAGAAAGATGGCGTAAAGAAGGTTCTGCGTACTTCCATGTTCATATTTTTTGGTTGGTTATATGGAAAGTACAGAAAACAGATCAAAAAGTTGAGTCTAAGTTAGATCAATCAAGATAATCAGAGGTTCCGGCTTCAGCAAACATACCTGACGCATTGTATTGTTTCGATATCGTTAAATCAAAGTCCGGTTCTCATAATTATAGCGCTCTCTGATGCTGGGTACACTTTTCATGGGCCACTTCTTTACGTAAAGAAGCTTTGACAGTATGTCCTAACCCAGAGATTTCTAGACTCTCTTCTCATAGATTACCATCAAATGGAATTGGTTCGGTAGCCCCTTGCAGATACACTTCTACTGTATTATCAAAACTCGTCAACAATGACGTTACGAATTGTGAACCTGCATTTTTGGTACATCCCCGTCGAGTCTTGGGACCACAAAATGGACCACTTTAGAAAATAAGGCTCTAAAAGGTGTCAAATGAACATCTGATGCCCTTCTTTAACATTTTATATCCTCATTATTAATTAAACAAATACTCATTTTAAAATGTGCTCTAAGTATCTAGAACGGCACACAAACAAACTCAATCTAGAAAAACTTACTTAAGTTTTTTATCTTAGTTCTTAATAGACTCGTTATCATGAGTTATTTGCAAATGAAGCAATTGCTGACCTTGCGTCGTATAAAGGTCATCCGCTAGGTACATTTCTGCTCCCATTCCGATACATCTTGTTCTAGATTTGTTTTCATCGCACTTACATTGTTGACTATATAGATCAATTGACAAGGTTACATTGTAGTGTTACCTAACATTCTCTCTGGTACAAAAGTGAGAACGCTTCGTAAACAAGTTCAGAATTCGATGCGTATACAAAACTTAATTTTATTGTTTTTAAATTGGGATATGTTACATAGCTGAAAGTTGAATCGAACTCTTTATTTCTTCGGTCACGAATTCTCACCGTTCGACCATTAAGGAATAACTTTCAGTATATTTATTATAAAATTACCCTAAATATTCTTAGCAACCAACTAAGAAAAAATGTTTTTATAGCATTTTTATTAATGTTTTTGCTAATTATTATGACATGAATAAAGATGTTTTTTTCAAAAGATAACAGATCTTTAAGCTATTTGGATAGGAATTATTAGACCGAAAAATAATATACGGTTGTCAGTAAATGTTGTCTTTATATTTAATTTTACAGTTCATGCCTCATTTATAAAAGAGAAGAATCGTGCAGCTCTTTTCACACGCTATACATACATCACAGGCCTTTGCCTCCTCTCTTTTTTTGGAGAAAAGGGTATACCTCCACCACGCTGCTCCAATGAGTATTAGTAGTTTACCCATATCCCAGGAATTAATAGAGATGCAAATCTCTTTCACGATGTTTTCCTTGACCAAAAAACCCGCTTTATTCAAAGCTTTTATTCGACTTGCCGCGTATGTACGTAAAGGTGGAAACTTGCAAGTTATATTAGACCTATTGTCTCGATGATAATGCATGTTTGTCATAAGCATGACGTGATGCTGTTGCTACGATTAGCTCCAGATGAGCGAACTTTTCAAAGTAGGGACATAAAATTTTGTTAAAAGCTTTGTTAACTTTATGTCTAAGTATATATCTTCTTAACTTGTTGTCTAAGTCTATAAATATTAGCATTATTGTTTTGTTTTAGTTCATACGGGGGCACCTTAGACCACCAACATGGGGGCGATGTTCCGGAGCGAAGAGATGGCGCTTTGCCAGCTCTTCATTCAGCCCGAGGCGGCGTACACCTCCGTCTCTGAGCTAGGTGAAGCTGGCAGCGTGCAGTTTAGAGATGTGAGTTTTAATTTTACTTAACAATAGCGATCCAACCATAAGTTGCTGTGGCTTAGCCTAGTTTCGATTCCTCTACGCAACAAAACTGTCATTGATAGTTTAAAAATAGTCTCCGATCGCCACCAAACATTACAGGATTATGCGCTAGGTCAATCTAAAGATTGTCTGAGAACTTCATCGAAATCCGTCTAACCGTTTCTGAGTCTATAAAGAACTTATAAAGAAGAACATACTTTCCCATTGTTATATTTTACATGTCCAAAAAAGAATGACCAAATTACAAGCAATATAACAGAACTAACTACTTTGCTATAATCCGCACGGGTTAAGTGAATGCATGCAAAGCCAATGTGTATGAAGCAGGCAAAATCTACGCACCTACACATGCAGGACCAACCACCACATGCACCTCAAGGCGCAATTCACCAGCAACAACGCACACAAAAGCAGCACACACACCCACCACCACAATCTCGACGATCGTTTCGCCCCGAAACCGAAGCATCATCAGGAGAATAGGCTCCACGACAAAAATCGTACTGCACGATTAATCGCAGTACGATTTTATATGTTAAAAGCCATCATTAAAACAATAAAGTCAAGGATTTGCTTCCCCCCTCTGTATAAAATCGTTGTTAAGCTGCTAACTAGTGTCGATTGTCTCAAATAACTCGCTTATCGTATAAATATGTCGAACGAGGCGTTAACTTATCTTCGTATTTTTGTAGAAAAACTCTCTGCCTATTAGTGAAAATCGCCTAAAAATCTGTTTCGTTTTGAGATTATCGCGAACAAACAGTTCTTTTTATGAATACCAGTCACGATAGTTTAGATATTAGCAATTAAATAAACCTAAAGAGTTCGAAGAATATAGGAATTTTGTAAAAAAGAAAAGTAAAAAAAACAAAAGTAAAGTAGTATCCCAAGGCCAAAAAAAAGGAGATGACTCTTTTTTTGGAGAAAAGGGCTGGCTCGCTGCTCTAATGCGGATTGGTAGATGACCTTCACAGGAAAGCGTGTGATAAATTGCAAATTAACAGAAAAATTCATTGGTATCCACCTAGGGTTTGAACTCATCACGGTCTCACCATTCGGCTATTACAGCTTGAGAATTATGAACGCTTAATCAACTGTATAGTTGTCACACAGCGCGACCCTGCGAAAAATGTTTGAAGCACTTAAGGTTAGCAAGTTTTACATTCGGGTCTTGGTGGTCTTGAGAAGGTTGTTGAATGTTTGCCTTGCAACACCTAGTGACTGACTGATAGCTTAATATGAATACTGCATGAGATATATTCCGAATTAAACAAGTGATAGCTATCTTACTGATACAAAAATTGTGATCAAATTCCTTCAGTCCAAATTGCTCCAGTATTTCGTAATTTTATAAAAATAAGTATCTCTTGCATAATAATAGCGATGTAAATTTTATACTTTAAACATTCAAAGAAATATTGCTATTCTGAGATAGAATTTATAAATAATTGAATGGCAGATTCTTAACTCTATTTCACTGTGACCTCGATGAATAAATTATAAAATTGTTAGCGATAGTGTTATGAATGAAATCGTTTTCCTCTTTGTACTTTTTAAATACCTCATCAATAATATCCATTATATACGAGATAGCAGTGTTTTAATTTTATTTACGAGTTACTGCCATATTTTGTCTTTATTGAGTTTATATACCGTAAAATTTATCCCAATCCTTGCAGTTTTTGCATGTTGTCAGAAAGATACCAGAAAATAAGAACTTTTATTCTGATCTGCGGCGCAGTTGGCAGTGACCCTGCTTTCAGTTCCGTGGATTTAATTGCCGCTGAGGAGCAACTTTTTCTATTAACAATTTGTTCGTTCTTCGAGTGTGGGTGTATACATATATGTATTTAAAATTATATATGTATATATTTATCAGTTGTACCTGTCACCCATAATACAAGTATTGAGTTACTTACTTTAGGGACGGACATCCGTGTGTGTAATTGTCCCATATATTAATATATTCTTAATTATTATACAACCCACAGCAATATACAATTACAAGTCAGTTTAAAAAATCTTTTAAAATTTTTTTTGTCCCTACTGTTAACCATTGAGGAGTTCCCTCGTCTGGTGCCAATCTTGGCAGCAGCATCTTGTCATGCTTATCATGAACATGCATTGTCATCGGGACCGGAGCAGTATGTAAAATTTCAGCTCAATCGGACAGCGGGAAGTGGGTCAAAGTTAAGTTGCAAGATTTCATCTTCACATACTTACACGTTAGGTTAAATAAAAGCTTTTTATAATACAATTATATGAGAAGTTCATATAATTTTAAATGAGGGGTTTTTGGAAATGTGATTCGTATCAAATTATGTTATCAGCATATGAGTGTTATATTGTATTTCAAACTTACGTTACAACAGCATTAAAATTATCCATTCTCAACAACCGGCATCTTGCGGTTGACCCTGGAGAAACGGGATCCACCGGAGCAAAAAACCGATTCGCATGATTAAATGAATTCCTTGGCTTAAGTGGTTTGCTTAGCTTTGAAACAAGTCAAGTTAGCGTCTTACTTAAACCATTTCTTAACTAGGATTTAAAGGAATTGTATGCTGCATTGTTTATATTTAAAAGGTCCCTTTTGTTTTTGTCATTTGATTGATGTCTTAAAAAATTTCATCAGTATCACTCTGTGGGATTAGCAGTGACAGTGTTACGTACAAACAGACAGACATTCTTATTTATAATATTATTTGAATTGAATTCACGTTATTTGAAAACAGCCGCGGTTAAATAAACAAATATAATATACCTCCATTTCAAAAAATTTCAAATTACACAATATGTGTATTATAATTATTCCTTATTTATTTTTTAAATTATTTATATAATATATACAAAATTATGTTGCCTATTGTTAAAAGATTTTAAGAAAAACACGTAAATCGGCCAAGACTTGAAATCCCAAAAATGTTGTCGCTAAAGGCGCAATCGAGGTCAACTTGGCAGGCAATATTAAATTTGTTGCACACATCTTTATCTCTGCTTACATTAAAAAGTACCATATAGGTATTTATTATCGTATAATGTTACACTTGCTGCTTACTAATGTAAACGTTTTTCTACAGTTACTCGTAAGCCTGTATAGACACAATCGTATGTATGCTACGAATGTTAATTTGATCTTTAATTACCCTTTGTTTTAGTTTATCGTAGGTACTTTCCAATGGGAGGTTTTGCCGTTTATCGACGAGCTTGGTCTATTGTTTAAATAAGCAATATACATATACAATTGCACTCCTATGTTTCATATTCGGTTTTATGATCACTAGATAATCTTGTTAAATGAGGAAATAACAAATAATATTATTGTAACCTTTGTATTATGTTACTTTCGGTTGTAGTAAATTTTTACCACCTAAGGTTCTGACCACTGTCAGCCAATTATTGGCTGACTATTTATTATAACAATGTAAACGTAAATGGTATGATCATTTTATTACCAACCCACCTATACAACGAGGTAATCATTGGCATTGACCTTCATAAATAACTAGTTCCAGATATGACTCCAGCTTTAAAATCTCTGAGCTGAAAAGACTTGTTTATACTCTTTCATTCTTTCACTTGAGAAAAGAGTACATCTCCTTTATATCCTTGATCGCCTTTTTTTCCAAATCTTAAAAAAACAATGAACGAGTCGATAATCTTGCAATAAATTACGATAGGTATTGTTTCACTTTGTCTAATTCAGTTTCAGTAACGTTATAGTCAAAGCATTAGTCATATCATTGGTAAGATCGATTAGGTAAGGCTCAAATCATCAGGAATAAGTACCTACAGTCTTAGCGACGATACATGATGTGATATTCTTCAATAGTTAGCACAATGCTAACAAAAGCTAATTGTATTTAGTACACTTAACTACAGGAAGTCATGATGGACCACTTACTGCATTAGTAACGACTGAGATGTGATTGCGACTATGAGCAATCATATTTCTATTGATTGAATTATAAACATAAGACTCGTTTGCCACACTCCACGCTCTTTGACATGGCGTAGCCTGAAATTTTCCTGTTTTATGTTTTGTTTTTTGTTGTTGAAATAAATTTCGGAAAAGTCAAGCTGCATGGGAGCTTTATCGAATACGTTGTCTTCTCCCTTTGAGATACAAAACCAGGTATAGTGGTGCATGTAACCCTAAAGAGAACGGGTACTATTCGTCTTTAATAGGTCTACAGAAAATTTCCAGATCTATCCAGATTCTATATCTATGTTTTAAAGATAATTCAATCTACCTATCTCTTTTATGCTTTACATTATGATCCCTTACAATATATAGTTTAAATTAATTTCTTGAAACATATCGAGGAATAAAATTGACATGCGCGAAATTTCATCAATGGCGGGACTCACGTGGGAACCTGAGGCGGATCGACCAGTAAATATAAAAGCAATATCGCAATCTGCTAAAATCTGCAACAAGTAGGTATACATATTAAAGGATAAACATTCTAAGAAAGAACCTATCAATTTAAGTAACAGAGTATATTATTTTACCCTTGCCGTGTGGTATGCGGCTGAGTAGAATAGACCACCCTCATTCCTTACCGAGGTGTCGTTTAAGGCGACTAAGGTAAGTTGACATCAGGCAGGCGGCTGGTCGTAAAATACTTAGCCAAATCATGTGACAACATGTTTGTAACATGTTCTACCGACCCCACTTAGAGTGGGATAAGGGCAGGAAGATGATGAGTATATTATTTTACCCACTATTATATGTTCGATTGATTTGTGTGGTGATTCGCTTTTATCTGACCCATACTTTTCTATTACAGCTAAACCCGGACGTAAACGCCTTTCAACGGAAATTCGTTAACGAAGTACGCCGCTGCGATGAGATGGAACGGAAGCTTCGGTACATCGAAGCTGAAGTGCATAAGGACAAAGTTCCTGTACCACATGTCAAGGACATGCCGCGAGCGCCTAATCCCAGAGAAATCATTGATCTTGAGGTGAGTATTACATAAATTATATCGCGTTAGATATTTATGGGTGTGTTCTTTGTCATCTTCACGAAGCTGTAAACTTAAATGTTATATACCTACGAAGATGCTTCTATAACTTCCTTTTATTTTTAGAAACAGATATGATATATTAGCATACACAGCATAGCTAACATTGAAGATATTTAAAAATTATTAGCAGGGTCAAGATATTTTAAATTAAAACTTTTTTTAAATCAAGTGCTATCTTAAAACCTTCTTCTTCTGTCCACGACGACTGTGGAGTTCACAGTGCAGAATTATAATATAGTATTCAGCGTTATAGCCTATTTTGTAGCCTCCACCTATTTCCATAATTTTGGATCATATTTCCATACCAAATATCAGAGAGATCCGTTGCTTCGTTTGGATATGAATGAAGGAAAAACAAATATATGCATTTATAATATAAGTATTCAGATGTACAAATGATAAATTTCGGTAGTTATGTTGAGTAAAGCTTAGAGTATTACACTGTTACTACGATGGAGAGGCATGGAAATAAATAATATCCGGCTATCAACGAGACTGCAACGAATGGCAATTGCAATGTAATTGTAAATATTGTTTTGTTGAGCATAACGAATTAACTTCAGAATAGAATTACATACGGCTAATCTTAGTTAAAGTAACATATTACAACTCGATATCTCTTTCTTACGAATTCTCCTTGCGTCGTTCTCCTCAGTGCTGAGGGTTGTGACCGCTTCCACAGATAGTATCTAGATAACTGATCTCCAGGTTTTGTGATCTCTTGCGATTTGTAATGCATCTTGGACTTGGATAGAAAGCAACTTGGTGGTAGATGAACTCAAGAGCTCTACAGAGACACGAATTATAAATAACACTGTACTTAATGACCACGAATATAGTGAGTATGCATTGGATGGATTGGATGCACGCAGTACTCCCACTCGGATGATATGTCTATTATCCGAGATATTGTCATATCTAATTAGACTTCTTTGACTCAATGATATTAAAGAGGTCGCTGCTTTTACATCAAAGCGGCACAATAAACTACGTCTTCGAAATCTTAAGTAGGTCTTCACCCAGCAGGTGAATGTTTTTTGGTTGAAGAAGACAGAGGGACATAGAGAACGAAAAAGTAAGCAGAAAAAGGATATGTTGTATTCAACTAAGGTCTGCTCACTAGGAGTGTTAAGTTTTATACAAAGCGATTAATGATTAGTCTTCATTTATATTACACGAATTGAATGTATAAGTCTAAATCAGTGTTAATTTTTTAATACTGCAATACTGCTTCCTTTGATAGAATTGGAAAGCACTTACTTTTAATACAGAGTATTAAAAGTAAGTGCTATAGAGTTTTCAGAGTTTTATTCAAAATGCGATAAAATAAACAGCAAATTATTTTAACATTATTACCACCTGAAGTTGAATTTTATGTCTCCATCCGTATTTTTTATATCACTTGTATGTCAATGTTACGAGGTCAAAATTGATAAGTGAACTTATACTTCTGGTATATATTTAATAGCAGTTCCATCGCTACTCTGGATGTTCAACGGTTATGTGAATCGTTATCAGTTTTTAATTAGTTAATAAAGATACCGGCTATAAAAGTAAAGTAGCGGCCTGTTAATATCCCACTGCTGGGAATAGGCCTCCTCTCTCCGTTTCTGGAGAGAAGGGTTGGAGCTAAGACCTACCACGCTGCTCCAATGCGGATTGGTAGGTTACACATATCAACAGAATTCTCTAGTGATATGCAGGTTTCCTCACGATGTTTTCCTTCACCGAAAAGCGTGTGATAAATTGCAATTATGAATTAGACACATGAGTTTTAATAGAAAAACTCATTGGTGCCTGCCCGGGTTTGAACCTATGTTCGTCTCTAGAGAGTCGCACGGTCTCACCATTGGGCTATCACAGCTTTTATCGGATTAGCTCGACTAGTTTCAAACCCGTCCGGGGCACTTATTCATGAGCTCTTTACATGACGTTATCGCGGCGGGTTTAAGTTTTAATTAGATCCCTATAGTTTACTTAGATCTCAATTTACTCGATTGCAGATTATAGAGCCAGATTCTGCCAGTAGTTTAGAATTGTTCGCTGTTATGATTCATATGAAACCAATAAAAAAAATAAAGATACCTATTTGAAATATACGCCGTGTGGTATCCGGCAGAATAGAATAGACCACCCTCTTTTCTTACCGAGGTGTCGTAAGAGGCAACTAAGGTAAATGCCGTGTGGTATACGGCTGCATATAATAGACCACCCTCCTTTCTTACCGAGGTGTCTTAAGAGGCGACTATGATAAGTTGACGTCAGGCAGGCGGCCGGTCGTAAAATACGTAGCCAAATCATGTGACAACATGTTTGTAACATGTTGTGCCGACCCCACTTAGAGTGGGACAAGGGCAGGAGAATGATGACCTATTTGAAATGTATAATTTTGTTCTAGGCGCATTTGGAAAAGACGGAAAATGAAATCCTCGAATTGTCGCATAACGCCGTTAACTTGAAACAAAACTATTTAGAGTTGACAGAGCTGAGACACGTTCTTGAAAAAACTGAAGCTTTCTTTGCTGCCCAGGAAGAGATAGGAATGGATTCACTGACGAAGTGAGTATATTGTAATATTTCCAATTTTATTTATTTGTTATATATGGCGTTACTGGGACAGACTGGACAGGTGTGCAAAATATGAAAATCGATAAAAAAATTAAATAATTTTATCAATATAGATGAATTAGTATTGTTACGTACAGGGGTTCTTGGATTTGGATGAAAATACCTGGTGACTCGTTAAAACACTCAACTTTTTACTACAAACTTAGTACTAACAGTCTCTATACAGTTCGTTGTCCAATAAGCCGAGGTCACTAATAATTCACTTTTATTTTCGCTTGTTTATTCACTATTGATCGCTATTCGCAAACTGAATGTCGAGGCGCACGATACATCTGCTTATATATCAAACGAAGCGATTTCAAGTACATTCGATAGACCTTGAAACGATCGTAAACAAGTCTTTTAAGTAACATGTTTTGATACACGTCGAATGGTGAGAATTAGCGTTCAGCGAATTTGTACTCTATGACATATAGTTTACGAACTCTTTTTGCATGTTTGTAAACTGCCCCCGTCCAATTTGAACTTTATGACGTATGCATTACGAACTCTTTTCGCATGTTCGTAAGACTGCCACCGTCCAATTCGAATTCTATGACATATGCATTACGAACTCTTTAATAATATATCTTTATATCTTATAATCTAGTTTTATATTATTAGTATTATAATTATTACACTTTTTGCTCTATATTATCAATTTTATTTTATTTTTATCTTATAATCTAGTTACATATTATTAGTGTTATAATTGTTACACTTTTTGTACAGCACTTTTTAAAATATTAATATGTTTTCTTTTGTATTTACTTTATACCCCAAACCAGCTGCACCTGAGACTTTGTCTGTGTCAGCTTGTCATTCCTAAAATTGCCTGATAAATTATGCGTTTTTTTTTATTATTTTAAATATGTTATTATGTTCCAGCTGATTCTGCCGTTATTAATTAATCTAAGTCAAGTTATCCGGAGACCACTGAAAATCAGCAGTGAAGCTTAGGCTTTCAGTCTGAGTGGCCGTCCATTTCGTCCTTTTACACAGCTGTACATGGTGTTTTTCTGTTTTGTTTTAATACTATTTTGTTTTATAGTATAAGAATACTTAACATTTTTTTTTGGTTTGTGAAAGGCGAATAAAGATCTTCTTCTTCTTCTTCTTCTTCTAATATAAAAATGTACCAGGTCGCTGATATCCGATGAGGCCGGCCAGCAAGCTGCAACACGCGGTCGTTTGGGGTTCGTGGCGGGCGTGGTGCAACGTGAACGCGTACCAGCTTTCGAGCGCATGCTGTGGCGTATTTCACGTGGAAACGTGTTCCTTCGACGTGCTGAACTTGATAAACCGCTTGAAGACCCCAACACTGTAAGACTTTTTAGGATAAACAATAAAACGTTCACGCCGGCTCGTACCACCGATGGCTCGCTCTAAACTTTCTTATCTGATGGCTCGGGTCACGCATAAAATAAATAATAAAATAATCGTTTAATCTCCTTCCTTCTTTCTCCTACCCTTATCCCACTCTAAGTGGGTTCGGTACACATGTTTTTCTCTTCCATTCTCTTCTATCATTCGTCAACTCTGGCGCTACTCCTTTTATATGCATGTCATACTTCACACAGTCCAACCATCTCTTTTTAGGCCTTCCTCTAGTCACATATCCATCCACATTCATACTAAACACTCGTTTGATCACATGATTATCATCCCTCCTCATTACATGTCCATACCATCCCAATCTTGCACCTCTCATCTTTTCTATAATTTTCATTTTCATAATAATAATTATATTTATTTACATCCTTAGTTAAATATAAATATTACTCAAGACATATCATCACCACGATTCATTTTCCAGGGTAATGAGATCTACAAAACCGTATTCGTAGCGTTCTTCCAAGGAGAACAGCTTAAGTCGCGCATCAAAAAGGTTTGCTCTGGTTTCCACGCGTCGCTGTACCCATGCCCGCCTTCCAACACTGAGCGCCAGGACATGGTTAAAGGAGTCAGGACTCGTCTAGAAGATCTTAATATGGTATGTTTTTAGAAGCCAGCTATCAAAGATACTAAGTCGTACAAAAACGCTACATTTACATATCTTGAGTTCCTCCATAGAGACCTCGATCTCCCTACCATTACTCACCTCTTTAAACGTTTTTCGAAATCTTACTTCGAGAAATCTGAGGTACACCCGAACCCCCTGATTTCAGTTGCTTCTACCTACATCCCAGTTAGGTCCGACCATCGAAAATACAGGCGTCCAAAAAGCGTCCTGTATGACCCCGACGATCAAATAACGATCGCCAACACAGAAACACGTAATACACTCACACAGCGTCTTCGCCGGCGAAGACGAGGTCCCAGTTTTCTGACGTCGGTCGGTCGTGGCTTCTCGCCACACTTCCGACGCCGCAATGACTAATCTAAGTCATACCATCATCCCTCCACTACGCGTCGCCCTAAGCCGTGGTCCGGCCTCACAGGAGGCACCCTTAGGACGACGTTCCCCGACTTAAGTAGAGCTTCTGCGCTCTACTCCCTGCATTTCGCAACTTCGGCGATGCTTCTGCGCTCGCCCGTCCCGCCCGGTGGCGCTGTAAAAGCCATTAGGGCTAACAGCATACAGTCAATTCAAAAAAAAAAATACATATCTTGATGTCCATCACCGTAACGTGTTTTTTTTTGTGTAAATCCAATCTTATCTTTTTTTTAAGACACATGAACATGAACACAGTTACAATTATATAATTACATATTTAGTGTATAAATTTTCGTTCTGGGTAGACACGTCACTTAACGGCATGTACAACAATATTTGTCATTATATATATTTAAAGCGATCGAATTTATGATTACAGTATAAATATATTTATAGTGTGGAATGTATAATATTCCTTTAAATAATCAAAATATGTAATGTAGCGGCCTGTTACAATCCCACTGCTGGGAATAGGCCTCCTCTCTCCGCTTCTGGAGAGAAGGGTTGGAGCTAAGACCTACCACGCTGCTCCAATGCGGATTGGTAGGTTACGCATATCAACAGAATTCTCTAGAGATATTCAGGTTTCCTCACGATGTTTTCCTTCACCGAAAAGCGTGTGATAAATTGCAATTATCAATTAGACACATGAGTTTTAATAGAAAAACTTATTGGTGCCTGCCCGGGTTTGAACTCGTGTTCCCCTCGAAATAGTCGCACGGTCTCACCGCTGGGCTATCACAGCTCTACCAACCAAAATATACAATTAAATAAACCTAAATTACAATTTTATATAAATTACATGACAAAGAAATAAAGATAATGTGTAATGTATAATGTCGAATAGTTATATAATTTAAAATAATTTAGATTAAATTTTAATTATGTCGTCTTTATTCATATACAAGCTCGGCTACACATTCCCCTCGAAACAAAACTTAACATTAAAAAAAAATGCTCCGATTGCCACCAAACTCTACAGGAACATCCGCTAGGTCATTCTAAAGATTGTCTGAAACTTTCAATAAGATTGGTCCAGCTTTTTCGGAGTCTATAAAGGAAATATTGACAAATATTTATTTCTATATATTACATTTTTTAATCTACGTAAATAAAAACTTGGTTTGTTTCTCGAAAGTACCAAATATTAATTAATAGGATTTAATTTTAATGGAATAACTTCTACATTTCTTATTTATTTCCAAATATTAACTTACACCATTGAATAAAAGTCTTGAATTAAATAGAAGATTTCAGTTAGCTTGCTTCTGTTTTTCTACTACGTATAAAGACTAATTAATAATAGTAAGTATAATTTTAGGGATTAGGAATTATTCACGATGAAAAGTGTTATAGCATAATAAAGGATTTTATTTTATGAAGAAAGTACAAATTGTATTTGAAAAATCCTTAGTTTTATTCGATGCCATAGCATTATTATAATTTTTTGTAATATTATGAACCTGAAACTTCATTAAAAATTTTGAAATCGTTAGGATTTTCAACTTATCAAGTTCAAGTTATCAATTATCAAGTCAAGTTATCAATTCAAGTGTAAAAAAAATGCTTATACGTAAAGCATATTACAAAATTGAAGATTATTTGGATGATAAGAAAGCCTGGATTTCAAAATCCTTTCAGCTTCATACAAGACAGCGGTTTAATAATGTAAAAGATTGACCGCCGAGTTTCTTGCTGGTTCTTCTCGGTAAGAGCAACATTCCGAACCAGTTGTAGCTTCATTAATCATATTGATGCTTGACGATTCAAAAGTGCCTGAAATGGTTTATTTGAATAAAGATTATTCTGATTTGATTTGATTTGATTTGATCCGTAAATCATAGGGAAATAATCAAACATATTTTTATTTATTTACCGATCTGATCGACTGTTCAATAAGTTTATTTATTATTTATTTATACACTTTATTGTACACCACAATGAGAAAAGAAGAAATACCAAGAATAAAACAGTTAAAAAAAAACATTAATTGTACCGTACAAAAGGCGGTCTTATCGCTTTGTAGCGATCTCTTCCAGACGACCTTAGGGTTAAGGAGAACTGTAGTGATTATGTGGGTGGCACTAATCTACACTTAAATACATACAAATAATACACACAAATACGAAAGCAAAATATTTACACGTCATAAAAATATTTTAAAAGAATATATATGAGATCTATAAACTAATAAATACATAACAGTTAACTTAAATATATAAAGTATATATATATTAATTGTTATTAGACAAATAATATTGCTTAATGGATTTTTTAAATAAGTCTAGTGATTTGGATTCTTGAATATTTAAAGGTAAAGCATTCCATAATTTTACTGCTTGTACAGCGAACGATTTACCAAAAAAAAATGTGTTATTCCTAGGCATTCTTAAGGCGCTGAACAGAGCTGGCGTAAATTCAGATTTCGGCATATAAGCCACGCCCACAATGTCTGCGACGGCGTAGCGACACACTTAATTTTTTAACACCCATTGTAGGTGTACACTATTTTATCCAAACTTTTTTTGTACAATTTATTTAAAAAACTTGTCTAATTAATCTTATAAAACTAAGTATGCTGAAACTATAATTAAACACCTAAAAAAAGACATATTATCAACAAGGAATAGTCACAAAAGGCGGCAGCTAGCGACACACGTCCGTATAGCAGCGCGCCTCAGCGATCACTGTCTATATTCGTAGATGTAAAAGAGAAGCGAGATGATGACTCGTTTCAGTTTTGCTATTTTCTAAAAAATATTTAATTTGAATAAAATATCTTAATTAATTCAAAATTAAAATCTTACATTCTCTTTATATTATAATGATTTATTATTCTTATTAATTTTATCAATTTTTGTTGATAAATATTAGAGATATTTACGATAAAAGTAAAAAGCAGAGGTCTATTTACCAATTTTTTTTATCGAAAAAAAGTATCGTAATCATGTTTTGAAATCTTACATTCTCTCTGAGATATGATGTATATTAACATATATTTTTCTTTTAATCGTCATCCCTATAGCTTTTGTTAAAAACGTGTTTAAAGTCAGCCTATTTGGCTCTGTTCAGCGCCTTAAGGTAAGTCTATTGGCAGAGCGGAGAGCTTTAGTACGCATGCCCAGAAACTCAAACTTTTCTTTTAAGTAGGTAGGAGTGTTATTGTGAAATAGTATACAGTACAGTAAGTTTGTGACTTGTATATACAAAATTTTAATGTAAAAAAACTTTATAAGTATAATTTTAAAACCTCTTTACACTTTCGATAGTTTTTTAGTCTTGTTTTACGAAATATTTATGTATTACGCGTATTAATAGGTATTGAATCAAACTCGCGACCATAGGCAACGCGTGCTCGTTAGCGTGGCCAAGGAACTGGGTAGCTGGTCCATCATGGTGCGCAAGATGAAGGCGATTTATCACACCCTTAATTTATTCAATATGGACGTCACTAAGAAGTGCTTGATCGGCGAATGCTGGGTACCGACTGCTGACCTGCCTAATGTGCAGAAGGCTTTGGCTGATGGATCTGTAAGTTTATTAATGCCTCAGTTTTATAATTATCTTCTTACAAGCAATATAACAGAACTAACTACTTTGCTATAATCCGCACGGGTTAGGTGAATGCATGCAAAGCCAATGTGTATGAAGCAGGCAAAATCTACGTACCTTATACATGCAGGACAAGCCACCACATGCACCCCAAGGCGCAATTCACCAGCAACAAGGCACACAAAAGCAGCACACACACCCACCACCACAATCTCGACCACAAAGTACGATTTTTGTCGTGGAGCCTATCCTCCTGATGATGCTTCGGTTTCGGGGCGAAACGATCGTCGAGATTGATGCGTAGATTTTGCCTGCTTCATACACATTGGCTTTGCATGCATTCACTTAACCCGTGCGGATTATAGCAAAGTAGTTAGTTCTGTTATATTGCTTGTAATATGGAATTCCGCAAAGTAACGCCTGCTTCTATAAATCAATTATCTTCTTGTTTAGAGCTATTTTATAGATGATTTCATAAAAACATATAGATATTTTTATGGTGCAATATTTAAAGAATCTCCTTAGCCATATTGTGTTGAAATTGGAGAAGATAATCGTGACAAGACCTACTTAGATTAGACCGCATGAGAAATTGGATTTCAGATATTAAAACATTATTTATTAAAAAAATGGTTTAAAAAATCGGCATGTTAAAAATGTTATTATATTTATTGGTTCAGAATGTGTTATTTAATATACATATTTACTATTTTCAGAATGCATGCGGAAGTTCTATCCCGTCTTTCTTAAACTGCATCGAAACTGACGAAGTTCCGCCCACATTTAATCGTACAAACCGCTTTACCCGTGGATTCCAAAACCTAATCGATGCTTATGGTGTTGCCTCTTACAGAGAATGTAACCCAGGTATAAAAATTATTAATAAATACACATTAATGTATTTTTAATGACCCTGAATATAGAGACATTTTATGTCCTTATATTTTTTGAACTTGAATAACTAGGGTATGTTCTACTGATTTCCCATTTAACGACGATGGTGATGACATTTTTCACACAACACGTAATAATATAACAAGAATAGGTTATGCTGATAATAAAAGTTTAAACTATTAAAGAATCAACAGTAACAAACTGCGGCATCGTTAGTTTTGATCATTAGCATTGATCATCTGACCAAATATTATATTAATCAATTTGGCCAAAAATTAACTGACAAAAACTCGTTGAATGATTTAAATAAAGCGCTTTATTAATTAGGTAATGTTTAAAAATCCCATGAAAATGTAGAAAATACAAGGCACAATTCCAAGTTTTCTCTCATAATTGTATGAAAGGAATCTTGGAATCAGAATAATGCAGGTTTTTTTATAAAGGTAAGCATTGGCTTACTTTAATAAAACCTGCATTATTGACTGGCCGTTGGCGCAGTTTCAGCTCTGCAGGCCACGGGTTCGATTCCCGCCGAGGGCAAACATCTTCCATAAATAATTTGTTGGTTTTTAGAATCTGGGTGTATCTTTGTATTTAAGTTTGTATTTAAATTGATATATGTATATATTTACCAGTTGTCTGTCACCCATAACACATGTATTAAGTTAATACTTTGGGGACGGACGACCGTGGGTGTAAGCGTGGTATTATTATTCTGATTCTGGAATTCGAGTGTAACACTGGCAGTTTTTAAATTAATAAGAAAAGGTTTCCTATCAACTCGAAATCAATACGAGTACCAACGCGATATCCAAGAACACCATTAATTAACCTTCTATATTTTCCCCATCGTTCTACTATTTTGGGCGCTAACTCACCAATCCCCAGAATAATAAAAATTTATAATAAAATTAATCCCCCGGATATATTCAATGTTTCCCTGCATCTTTTTAGAAAGCAAATCCAGCAAAATCTTAGCTAAACATAACATTTAATTGTTTGAAATAACAGTGTTACTCTAACATATTTATTAATTATTTTTGTAAATTTCATTTAAGTAGTTTTAGGTTATTTTGCATGTGGCGTTTGCCTTTAATTAGTTTTACATTTAGACTTAGTTTTGTTTTACAATAGAATATAGATTTGAATGATATAAATGTTAAAGCTGTTGGTGAACCTAATAAATTAAAAAAAAAACCAATGATTTATTCTTGGTCTACCTTGATCTCATAAGACATATATCATTTCAGCACTGTACACTACAATCACGTTCCCGTTCCTATTCGCTGTGATGTTCGGAGACTTTGGCCATGGAATGATCATGGCAATGTTTGGCGCATGGATGGTCATAAAAGAAGTGTCTCTTGCCGCCAAAAAATCTACCAACGAAATCTGGAATATTTTCTTTGGCGGACGCTACATTATTTTGCTTATGGGTTGCTTTTCGATGTACACCGGTCTGGTCTATAACGACGTTTTCTCCAAATCTATGAATATATTCGGCTCCTCATGGTTCATTCCTTATGACGATCATACCCTTGAAAAGTATGCTGCTATAACACTAAACCCCAGAGAAACATATATTAACACACCTTATTTCATCGGTATCGATCCTATTTGGCAGGTAAATATATTTTCCCCAAATAAAACTATTTTAAATTCATATTAGGTACTTAATATTATTAAGGCAAAACTCTGTATATCTGTAAATCATACGCTGGACTAAGGTAGGTAGAAATTGGCACAATTAAAACATAGGGATAACATATGTTAAATTGAGAAAATTTAGGTTTTTTTTTAAGGGAACAGGGTAAACACAATTTTTGAGGGTACTATTCTGTTGGCGCTAACGAAGTAGTAATACACAATTGCCAATATAAATGACAATAGACAATTAGTTCATACAAGAGAAGTTTAAGGAAACAGGTATTCTAACATTTGCTTCACAGTATATTTTAAATAACGTAATTTTTGTACATAAAAATATAAAGAATTATAAAACGATAGGTGATGTATATAATAGACAAAGTAGGAACCGACATAAGCTTGCGACTCCTGCTTTGCGCCTAGCAAAAGTACGTAAATCGTTTGTGGGTTTGGGTATAAGATTCTATAATAAAATTCCGAAATCAATTTTGGTCATGCCATTACAGCAGTTTAAAACACTGTTAAAAAGAGGCTGATACAGAAAGCCTACTATACTGTTGAAGATTACTTAGATGATAAGGATGTGTGGATATAGGTGCACTTCTACCCTGTACAAGATAGTAATAAATAAATGTAACTAGTTCTAAGATTTATATTTTAAAAAGAGCAACCGCCGAGTTTTTTGCTGGCTCTTCTCGGTAGGAACAGCTTTCCGAACCAGCAGTAAAGTTGACGATTCAAAAGCACTTGTTTACAAGTTTACTTGAATAAAGAATATTTTGATTTGATTTGATTTGATACAAAACGAAATACTACTTCATTAAGTAACGGCCTGTTACTATGCCTACTGCTGTACTAAGGCCTCCTCTCCGTTTTTGGAGAGAAGGATTGGAGCTAAGACCTACCACGCTGCTCCAATGCGGGTTGGTAGGTTACACATATCCCTAGAATTCTCTAGTGATTATGCAGGTTTCTCTAAGCGTGTGATAAATTGCGATTATCAATTAGACACATAAGTTTTAATAGAAAAACTCATTGGTGCCTGCCCGGGGTTTGAACCTATGTCGTCTCTAGAGAGTCGCACGGTCTTACCGCTAGGCTATCACAGCTTTTCTTTAAACATTAACTACTAAACTAATACTACAGTATTAGTATGTATACTTATCTAATGTGATATAATAAGATCGAATGAAAAAAGTGGTTAAGTTTGCAACAAAGTTATTATATTATACTCATTCTTAACACCATGTATGTAATTGCTTATAACGAGCAACGTTTAAACTTTTATACATAAGCGACTTATATATATTAAAGATTTTTTTATGATAATGTTATCGATATAAATTTAATTAATTTCAGACTGCCGATAACAAGATCATTTTCTTGAACTCGTACAAAATGAAATTATCTATTATATTCGGTGTGCTCCATATGATTTTTGGTGTCTGTATGAGTGTTGTTAACTACAAGTAAGTATCTATAAAATTAATATGTTAATTATAAAATAATATAAATATTTACTGATATAGTATATCCTTGAAATTCAAAAAAATATTTTTAATTAACAAGTAACTAGCCTTTTTTAATTACAGTTTATTTTAAAGTTAAATCACGTTAAATAAAAGGAAACGATATATTCAAATTATATAAAGGTCCTAAACAATATTTACATCTACAATATTTTTGGGGCAAATTGTACCGTGTGGTAACCGGCTGCATAGAATAGACCACCCTCATTTCTTACCGAGGTGTCGTAAAAGGCGACTAAGGTAAGTTGACGTCAGGCAGGCGGCCGGTCGTAAAATACGTAGCCAAATCATACGACAACATGTTTGTAACATGTTGTGCCGACCCCATTTAGAGTGGGATAAGGGCAGGAGGATGATGATTTTTGGGGCAAATATTCCTTTTAAAAAGTTAAGGCATCAACATTGTTTAGAATTTACACAGAAATAATAGGTTAAATCGCTTACAATTATTTGTATTTCTAGATGAATGTTAGGTCCAGTAGTAAAATCCAATAGTGGTCAAGTTCTGGACAGACTTGCTGTTTTGTGAATTTTTAACCATAATTACTGTATAATAAAATTATATAACAACTGTAAACTTTCAACAGCTTTTTCAATCGCCGCTACTCTATCTACCTGGAATTTCTTCCACAAGTTGTGTTCCTGTGCCTACTTTTCTTGTACATGGTCTTTATGATGTTTTACAAATGGATCTCGTACAGCACCTTCTATGATGGTATGTCAGAGTTTTTATCTTTCTATGTATTGATTAACTAAATTATTGTTTACTGCGTTTTTGCGAGAAACTTAGTCTGTGTCTAATTTAATTAAATTTATGATTCACAATTTTGGTCATAGTGGCTTCCATATAAAAGATAGATAAATGCCGTCGCGGAATTTTATTAAGAACTATTAAAGACAAACAATACTACGGTACATCATCTTTGTCTAACTCTAAACGGTTTAGGCAGCGTACGCCGAGATAGCTCTCAGAGGCCAAATTTTTTCCGACCTTATTGACATGTATCGTTATTTAACATAAAATCATTACAAATTGTAGCCTATATGTTATTCCGATGTATAACCTATATCCAAAGTTTTATCCAAATCCGTCTGATAGTTTTTTTGTGAAAGAGTAACAAACATCCATCCATACTCACAAACTTTCTCATTTATAATATTAGTAGGATTTGTACTTCAACGCGTTTGTTAGTGTTCAATAGAAATATGAAGCCAACAACTTCCTACCTTTCCGCTCCTACGCCTTTTTAGGGGGCCAACACCTGGGTAGTGGCTAGTATTATTCTATTTACACAATATGAAATATACTTAGGGTTCTAAGCTTTATAAGAGACCAGGAAGCGTCGTGCACACACACAGAATGTCAGAATAAAGCAACACACACTAATTGGTAATACAAAAAAATTTAACTTTGGTCAGTGGTCAAATGTTTGTGAAATTCGGCACAATTAAAGCATACATTGTCATACAGGAAAACATCCATATATCCATCCATACCAATATTAAGGAAAAAATTAAAAGAAAAACCAAAAAACTTTTTTGACAGTACTTTAACAAGTTGACGCGGGTACAACTCGTTACCAATATTTCAAGATTCACAATTGCCTGTATTAGATACTTAAAATAACTTTGACTTTCATAATATTCTTCTTATTCTTTGTCAATCTATGGATATCCACTGTTCACATAAGTCTCTTTATGGGATCTACACAACAGAAGATCTGAATCCACTTGCCGCTAATGCTGCTTGAATTCAGCGACTCCCAGCGACCTTTTTGAGTTCGTCAGTCCATTTCGTAGGGGGTCTACCAGCACTGCGTTTTCCGGTGCGGGGTCCCCATTCCAACACCTTGAGACCCCAACCCCCATCGGTTTCCGCAATATGTGCCCCGCCCATCGCTACTGCAGCGACATGTTGAACTATATCTGTGACTCTGGTTGTAGAAGAACGACTGTAGATCACCTCATTTCTCATTTGATTACGTAGAGATACTTCGAGCATAGCTCGCCCCGTCGCCCGCTGAGGGACTCAGTCATCTTATAAGGCCCATAGTCAACGACGTTTTATATCCGTTGGTCATCACTGGCAACATGTCATCACTGGCAACATGTCATCACTGTTTATTTACTTATTTATTTATTTATTTATTTATTTATTTATTGGAACCCCAACAAGAATGCACTTAGAGTAAACTTAAATATAAACAATATTGTATCCTGCTACAAGTACATCCTTACTTACAAATGTACACAACATGCATACTTATGGTGCTATACGTGCTTTACAATTTTTACAAAAAAAATTTTTTTTTTTTAATTAAATTAAATATAAAAGAAATACGAAGAACAAAGTCGGAAAGAGGCAATACTTAAGCTAAAAACATAAATCAACAATCGATTCTCGGAGTAAACATCTAAAGGTTGCCAAATTGTTCCTATAGATATCACCATTAAATTCACCAGTGGATAGTGTGTTGTGCCGCTTCATTCTATTAATAGGACCGAAAAAACCTAGTTTATTCGGCTAAATGTAGGTTTGAAGAGTTTATGCATTTCATTTCTTGGTACTCTAGAAGGGATGTTAAAATTAATATTTTCCAGAAGTTGCGGACAGTCCAACACACCATTCACCAACTTAAACAAAAATCTGTTCGAAGACTTTGTTCTATTAATATTATACTGATATCATCAACAGATTTCGCCTACAGTCAAGGCTGCGCGCCATCTGTCCTCATTCTGTTCATCAACATGATGCTGTTCTCGAGCACGGTACCCGAAAAAGGGTGCAAGGAGTTCATGTTCGAAAGTCAAGGGACAATTCAGCGCGTGTTTGTGCTTATCGCACTATGCTGCATACCAGTGATGCTGTTGGGCAAACCTTTGTATCTTCTTTTTTCTAAGAAGAAAGACGTTAAGGTAGGTATATTTGATTACAACAATATTTATGGCTACATAACGCTATCTAGTACTGGTATATACCCAAGTTTATATAAAGTATAAAAACTAGAGCAAAAAATTTAAATTCTTACCTGTTATGGTTAACAAGTATGAATTAATTATGGCCTAAGTCATTACGACTCAGCAAAGGTTCCAGTTCACAAATTCACTGTTCAATGAACTTCATAATAAAGATTTTTTATTTTTAATGAATATATAAAATAAAGGTCAATAGCAAAATCTTATCATAAATGTGTACAATAAAATGTTTCTTAATAAATCAAATTTGTCAAAAGTAGAAAAAACTTTGAGGATTAGTGAAATAAGCAAATATGTATTTCAAAATCAAAGTTTTGATTTTAAGTAATATTCCTCTAATATTCATGATCGTTGATACCTGATATAGTTATGCTATATATTTTATTATTTAAGTATCTATTTACCAGGAGTACCATACTTGGTTTTATAGTAACCATATATGGTACCCTTCCATGGTATCTTATGATATAAGTCAGGATAAATTTCTTATGATAATAGGCCAGGACAAAGGCCTCTCATCCAGTCTTAATCGCTACACAGGTTATTAAGATTCATATCTTTGGTATTTATATAATTGCCTTTACGCTTAGCAATCTTTATCTTTGCTTATTTTTACTTTATTGACATTGTGCTATGAAATAAACTGTGTAAATAAAAACAAATTTTAGCCTGAGCAATCTAACGGTAACGTGAACCAGGGCATTGAACTGCAAGAACAAACCGACATTGGCGAAGTGCAGCCGAAACCTGTCGAGAAGTCCTCCGGCGGCCACGACCACGAAGAGGAACCATTCAGCGAGATCATGATCCACCAGGCCATCCACACCATCGAATACGTGCTGAGCACCATCTCGCACACAGCTTCCTACCTCCGACTGTGGGCGTTGTCGCTTGCGCACGCAGGTATTAACAGTTTATATATTACGCCTTCAGTTAAGAAATATCATCATTATCATCACCATCATCTTCAACCATTTTGAATTCAGTCTTGTACGTAGATCTCTTCCATCTCTCTCTGTGGCAGGCGAACTTGTGACCTCAGCATCCAGACTCGACCGATGTTGTGAAGTGTAGCAATATGTTAAGTAGTATTCATTAATAGGAGCCTCTTTGATTAAACAATTTACTACATTACCATCTACCTTTTCCGCATCTGCGCATCTCTGTAATCGTTTTTCGATATCGCACTTCACGAAAGCTACGATAAATCCGAACACGCTTAAATACACTCCACGTACACTCCGGTCAAATCGATTCACCTAAAACATAAAGTTCCAAAGTTGTTCTATATGATTAAATCACAATCGCATAAACATACGTCGTAACGAGCCGGCGAAAGTAGTCCCATACTGTTCTGACGTCGTAATCGGTCGTGGCTTTTCAATAGTAACTCTACCACTAGCCAAGTCACACTCATATAACTAGCCCCTTACTAGACGTGACACTAACACTCTCGTTACGTTAAGCATTTTTAGGACGATATTTCCCGACACTAGCCACTGTCCTATTATTTTACGAACAAATCGTACATTTGTGCAACGCAAACGGCACACTCCATAAATATTGCGAGAAATATCAAAATTGCGCAAATTCGCCATGTGATGAGTTGACAGGATAGCGAGTAAGGGTTGTCGCATTACGAATATACCTTTTCAACTTAAACAAATATTGCAACTATAAAAGTGTAATTACTTAAATAGACAATGCTAAGATGCATTAATTATAAGCATGTAATGCTTATCAGAATTTACAGATTGATTTTTCGAAATGTGTTTAAGGTGAAGTAAAAAAACTTGAGGTAATCCAAATATATGAAACTCGCCAACTTGCTTAGAGACAGCGTGATTCCTCTCAGTTTATATGAGAATGTACGGTCAACACCAATCGCTTCTCTACTTTGAATGGCTGCACGTTATAAATCAATAAAAACATATCATTTCGGTACAGAATTATCAGAAGTACTATGGAACATGGTGCTAACTTTCGGTCTGAAGAGTGACAACTACGTGGGTGCCATCAAACTATACGTGGCGTTCTTTTTCTGGGCGTTCTTCACGCTCGCCATCCTTGTGATGATGGAGGGTCTGTCTGCATTCTTGCATACACTGCGTTTGCATTGGTAAGCATTATTATTCCAATTCAATTTTATATTTCAACCTAAATCTCGATCAGACAAGCATAATAACGCGCGCTCTGTATTTACATTCAAATTCAAAATATTCTTTATTCAAGTAAACTTGTAAACAAGTACTTTTGAATCGTCAACTTTACTGCTGGTTCGGAAAGCTGTTCCTACCGAGAAGAGCCAGCAAGAAACTCGGCGGTTGCTCTTTTTAATATATAAATCTTAGAACTAGTTACATTTATTTATTGCTGTCTTGAACAGAGCAGAAGCGCACCTATATCCACACATCCTTATCATCTAAGTAATCTTCAACAGTATAGTAGGTTTTCTGTATCAGCCTCTTTTTAACAGTGTTTTTATCATCATATAATCCTCAATAGTATAGTAGGCTTTTTGTATGAGCGTCCCTTTAACAGCGTTTTTAAACTGCTGCAATGGTAAATATAAAATCGATTGCGGGACTTTATTATAGAATCTTATGCCCAAACCCACAAATTACTTATTTTTTTGCAAAGCGCAAAGCAGGAACCGCAAGTTTACGTCGGTTCCTAATTTGTCTATTATATACATCGCCAATCTTTTTATCCTAGAAAGAAACGGAATGAGAGCGCTATTTTTATATTATGTAATCTAGTTCAATTTCCATTAATTCTATTAAGTAAAGATTGCGTTGAGGGAGCATATTCGGTATTGTATCGGCTGTTAAATTATTCTACTCAAGTCTAGGTCAGGAGTTAAAGAACTTCGTTCGAAAAGCTTCAAGCAACTGTAACCAATCCTATTAATCATCATTTGATGTTATTTTTCATATCTAGGTTAAAGTATGTATCAGAAATGTTATAAAAGGTATCATAATATATTTTTAAAGAAAATACATCAATGTTTTCTTTTCAGGGTGGAATTTATGAGTAAATTCTACGCAGGTCTGGGTTACATCTTCCAGCCCTTCTGCTTCAAGACGATCCTCGAGCAAGAGGACGAGGAATAAATAATTTTTAATTAAACATTTAAATAGATTGCAACAGTATCGGCATATAAATTGTATGCGAATAGGTGCAAAGGTCACATTGCATAGTTGTTAAATAAAAGTATTTATGCATTTTTTCATGTTTTAATAAGATAAGTCCAATATAATATAATTAAAACAAGAATTAAGGTATTTACAAATTTGTATCTACCAAAGAAACATAAAAGATCCGTGTATTGAAATGGAGTGGAAATTAAATAAATAGGTAGCAAAAATATTCCAAACATCAAAAGCTACGACCGAATGTAAAAAAAACAAGTTTCCAAAAGCACTCCTAAGAATCAAGCGTTTAAGCAATCCCGACAACTAAGATAATTCTATTGCTTAAGTGTTAGGTTAAGTGATAGGACTGATTTTCAAATGGCGCAAAAGACTATGTCCTCAAATTTATTTTAGCTTTGTCTAAAATTTCCTTTTTTATCTTCGGATATTCTGGATGAATCTTCAGTATATGCCTGCAAACGACGATACATTCGGGGTATTTTTTCAGTTTCAAATACACGTAGGCCAGTTTATAGCCGATTGCGAGATCATTTTTACCCGTGTGTACCCAAGCATTGTCGTAGTTATGTGCTGCATTTTTATAGTTCTGTTCCTTTTCCGATAAGAAACCTGCAATAATTATTAAGTAATACAAATAACTAAAAATCTGTATGCCTGAAAATTGAAGCTTCGGCTCAACGTGCAAATAAAAGATATCTCTAATGATACATCGAACTTTCATATGATGCTTTTTATGAATCATGCATATAACATACGAAAACAGATCGTATACTACACATTTAACATTACATATTCTATTTGCTTCATCTCAGATTATAGCAGAATAATATGATTACTGCTATAGTATTATGGATTTCCATAAAGTAACCTGATTCTGTAAATTATAGTATGAAACAGAAATTAAACGAAATATTTAGACGAACTGCAGTTACCGACATCATTTAATGGGTGATGAAACAGATTTGACAATAGACAGTATAACGAAAGTCTAAATAGATAAAGTACGTAAAAGAGCGACAATTTAATATACCGGGATCGGGTCGATAGGATTATCTCAAAACGGCTATAACAATGGATATTTTTATATGCGAATATCTCTTACGCGTACTAGTGTCTGATATACGTCTAATGTGTACCTAAACTTGAACTTACCCAAATGTTGATATGCAGCTGCACAAGAATTGTTGTGATTTAAAATTTTAGTAAGAATCTCCTTAGCTGCGTCCATTCGTCCAGAACTAATCTGATTGTCAGCAACTTCTAACCAACATCTTAAAATATCAAGGCGATAAGATAAACAAATAATCCTATTAAGAGCGCGAAACCTCAAATTTGTCAACATGCTTTAACTGTGATCATTACAGAATTGTGATAACAAACGATATAATTTTTTTACCCGAAATTTTAAAGATTCCCGATTTAAGTCAATATTCCAGTTAAGCTTATCGTTTAAATAGTAACAATCAACCCAATTAATAAAGAAAATTAATTCGTTACACTCACTTCTCCAAACCATCAGCCTTTTCAGGTGTCCAAGGAATAGATGAAATAGTTCTTTTGAGTATATTTTTAGCTCGAGTAGGCTGTTTCATAATATTGTACCTTGAATAAAAGCCCCTATTATTTATTTAATACGCTCAAAAAGGGGTTTTTTATATAATCAACTAATATTACAGTAAAAAAACATACATAACATAAGAAAATAAAGTTCTCTCAGGTATGTTCTTTGATAAACCAGGAATATACCTTACGTATATAAGAAAAATCGTTAAAATAGAAACATGTTAATTAAAAGGACTTCAGAATCCTCGAATAAATTTAAAAAATATATATATGGGTTAAAAATAAATAAATTCTCAAATAAATGTTTCTGTTTTATAAAAGATAGAAATATCTCGTAGTAACCAAATGAAAAAAAACATATCAAAATTTAGAAACTCGTTTTTTGAAGTCTTAAAGACAAAACAGAAGATAGTATTCATGATCATAGTTCTGGTTTTGTATAGAGCTCATCATCTATACCTATTATAAAACAAAGCCCACAAAAGCCTTCTGTATGTGATCGACTTTTTCAGAATTGAATAGTAAACGGAAATTTGTACGGTTTTTATTAAAACATAATTGTAACGCGTCGAAACGGATGGACGTACGGACGGGGAAGAATACGTACAAATGACACGAAAGTAATTTGTTATCACTTATACAGAGTAGACATGGGCGTTATTTCACGTCACTGTATACAATAACCGGTTAAGTGCTATGAAACGGAATAACTAGTTACGTGTGCAAAGGCGAAGTAGTTATTTTTGTAACTAGCTACTTTCGTAGCAGCTTTCATGCGACATTTACGTTACGTTGCGTTTGCGTTTCGTTGAACTACGTTACGGCATCGGCCTACTGCATTAACGACTACAAAATGTAACTTGTAACGAAGAATAACGAACATAACTAATCCCTCAACTGTCAATCGTCTCTGAAGTAACTGTAACACTTCAGTAGAATCACGTATTAAGCTTGGCTAAATTTCATTACTGTGATACAGTTTCGAATGAGTAACTAGTTACGAAAATAACTAGTTATAAAACAGGTTACATATTTGCCGTCACTAGTTACGTTACGTTACGCGAAAATCACGTAACGACCCACGTCTAACACAGAGAGTATCCTTAGATTATTAGAGGCCCTTCACAGCAAATATGGATTCCAAATATGGATGTACCGAAAAATGCACCACCAAAGGAATTGGTAGGCGATGTCGATCCCACAAACATTTTGTATACGGATTTCTTATGTAACTAAAAAAGACCAAAACATAGCGCGGTGTAAATTACCGGTGACGCCATCTGTTATTGCAGTCAGGAAAATACATGCGTTATGTCGTGTTACATAGTGCAATTATTTCGGAAGGTTTAAGTTTTTTTTTATATGGGACATTTACACACACGGTCATCCATCCCCAAAGTAAGTAACTTAATACTTGTGTTATGGGTGACGGACAACTGGTAGATATACTACTACATATATACGTTTAAATACATACTTAAATACAAATATACACCCAGGCTCGAAGAACCAACAATTTTTTACAGAAAATGTTGGCCCTCGGCGGGAATCGAACCCGCGACCCGCGAAGCTGAAGGCAGGGTCATTACCCACAGCACCAGTTGAGCCAGCCAAAAAGTTAATAGTACATTACGGTTTTTTATTATTTGTATCAGCTGCTGGGACATTTAGGCGCTTGCGTCGTGTAAACCAATAAAGATACGTAAAGATACTAAAGTAATGTACTAGAGAATTGTAGATGTATATTAATACTACGAAAAATCAGCATTAGGATGTCTCTATCTCTTACAGTTTACTCACAACTACTTTGCTACTGATAGGCCAACAGACTGTTAAAAAGAGGCTGATACAGAAAGCCTATTATACTGTTGAAGATTACTTAGATGATAAGGATGTGTGGATATAGGTGCACTTCTACCCTGTACAAGACAGTAATAAATAAATGTAACTAGTTCTAAGATTTATATTTTAAAAAGAGCAACCGCCGAGTTTCTTGCTGGCTCTTCTCGGCAGGAACAGCTTTCCGAACCAGCAGTAAAGTTGATGATTCAAAAGCACTTGTTTACAAGTTTACTTGAATAAAGAATATTTTGATTTGATTTGATTTGATTTGACTGATGATCCAGAATTAGATTGCTGTATCAGATACTTACGCATTAGCAATAGCAAGAATAAGATACGGATCGTCCTGATAGATGTCCTCTGTTGCCAATGGCAAGATGTCCTGCAAGACTTTATCTGCTTGTGATTTTTGCTTCGAAGCCAACTGGAGAAGTGCCTGCAAGGCCTTCCGATCAGTAGGTACTACCTCCGTCAGTAGTTTCTCTGCTGTTCTTAATGCTAGAAGACGCGTATCACTAAAATTGAAAAATATAAGTAATTCAAAAAGTTATGGTCAAATTTTATTTAACAAAGAATATTTAGAATATGATATTACAACATGTTTAAAATACAACCTTCTTCAAATAGGACGGGAATATAAAATAATTTGGACAGTCAATATAACAAGTTGTTAAAAAGGATTAAATTGACTGACTTTTGAGAAAATTGCTTTTATTTATTGAATAAGTATAAAGGAAAAATATCGTTGTTATAATGAGTTTAAAACCAGTTTCAGTTTAATTAAATTTTTAGAAGTTGAAAATTCCGAAACTCTTAATAGGTTTAATTAACATACACAGTACATTTACTGATTTTATATCGATTTTTTTAAATATAAATATCGCTGCTGATGATCTGATATCATAGAAAATGAATTTGCAGTGTATAATTCAATACATTTTGTATGTCACATCATGACGATTATTATGAAATTTAAAAAAAACAGTTTATGTATAGAAACCGGCTATATTCTGATCTTATTTTATCGAGCACAGCGCGACTACTTTCAAACCCATCCCATTTTATCCATTTATAGAGCCCATGAATAAGCTGTTTCTTAAATAGTATGTAAGTAACTAAACTATTTAACCGTGTGATTTTGCATCTTTGTTTTGTTTGTTCTATTTTGTTAGTTTTGTATGTTATTTTCTTTTCATCATCATTCTCCTGCCCTTATCCCACTCTAAGTGGGGTCGGCACAACATGTTACATGTTGTCACATGATTTGACTGCGTATTTTACGACCGGCCGCCTGCCTGACGTCAACTTACCATAGTCGACTTTTACGACACCTCGGTAAGAAATGAGGGCGGTCTATTCTATGCAGCCGGATACCACACGTCACATACCTTAGTCGCCTCTTACTTATGTTACTTTCTTTTGTTAAAGTAATTATTTTATGACACTTAGTTGCTTCCAAAACTTAAGATACGATCACTATTGTTTATTCTTTTAGCGTTAATGGTCAACTTAGTCTTAGACTCTGTATTTAGTTTGTAAGAATCCAAGAAAAACTGCGCTGTATATATTCATTACTTCACAGGGGGGGGGGGGGGGTTGATGTATCAAATAGCGGAAGCCGTTATTTATTATTATTTTTTTAGCCGAAATTTATTATAAGCCAAATTACAGAATAACAAATTATCCTGTTATTATATCCAATGAGAGCTGAAAGTCAAGCTTATCGCAAATCGCTGCGCGATTTTTAAAGGCCTCGAATTGCAAAATATTATAAAGTAACACTTTGCCCTTAGGAAATGACTTCATTTAAGAATTTGTATATAATAGACAAAGTAGGAACCGACATAAGCTTGAGGCTCCTGCTTTGCGCCTTGTAAGAGTACGAAGTCGTTTGTGGGTTTAGGTATAAGATTCTATAACAAAATTCCACAATCAATTTTAACTTTGCCATTACAGCAATTTAAAAATACTGTTAAAAAGAGGCTGATACAGAAAGCCTATTATACCGTGGAGGCTTACATTGATGACAAGAATGCGTGGATATAGCTGCTCTTTGACCTTGTGCAGGATAGCTATGACAAAATGTAATTAGTATTAAGAATCTTCTTTCTTAAAAGAGCTCCACCGAGTTTCTTGCTGGCTCATCTCGGTAGGACGGCTTTCCGAACCAGCAATGAAGTCGACGATTCAAAAACATTTGTTTACAAGTTTACTTGAATAAAGAATATTTTGAATTTGAATAAGAAAATTCGTTTCATAGAAGTTAACATTGTAACGTTTTTTGATATTAAGAGTTTTAAAAAAAATGTTACACTAATCAGCTTACAGAAGTGATTCCGTAGTATTCTGGGCTCGAAACTGATCGGGCTGTTTTGGTGGACTAAGACTCGAATGAGTTCCTCGCGATAGATTAAAAAAATAAATACAAACTATTCATCGCTAGCTGCCATGGTGTCATGCAAAGCATCTGGCGAGTGTTGAGTAAGACATAAAAGAACCATAAATTTGGCTGCGTCTTGTCCCCATCGGGGCGAACGTCGCGCTTGGTTAAATTGGCGCAAAGCAGCGTTCATTTTACCATCGTACATGGAGTATAGACCAGAGCAATAAGAGTAACCTGAAATACGACGGTCGGTCTTATTTTAAACATAAAAAGTAAGTAAAAGTATAAGTAACGACCTGTTATATCCCCACTGCTGGACTAAGGCCTCCTCTCTCCGTTTTTGGAGAGAAGGATTGGAGCTAAGACCTACCACGCTGCTCCAATGCGGATTGGTAGGTTACACATATCCCTAGAATTCTCTAGAAATATGCAGGTTTCCTCACGATGTTTCCCTTCACCGAAAAGCGGTTAGACAATTAGTTCATACAAAACGAAATACTACTTCATTAAGTAACGGCCTGTTACTATGCCCACTGCTGGACTAAGGCCTCCTCTCTCCGTTTTTGAAGAGGATTGGAGCTAAGACCTACCACGCTGCTCCAATGCGGATTGGTAGGTTACACATATCCCTAGAATTCTCTAGTGATTATGCAGGTTTCCTCTCTAAGCGTGTGATAAATTGCGATTATCAATTAGACACATAAGTATTAATAGAAAAACTCATTGGTGTCTGTCCGGGGTTTGAAACTATGTCGTCTCTAAAGAGTCGCAAGGCTATCACAGCTTTTAAATATTAAAAAAAAATCAATTAATTAATGACCAGTCATCATTCTCCTGTCATTATTACACTCGTAAGTGGGGTCAGCAATGTTGTCACATGGTTGGGCTAGCTAAAATTATCTATGAATAGTATTTGGCCGCCTGCCTGACATTTTACCTTAGTCGCCTTTTACGACACCTCGGTAAGAAATGAGGGTGGTCTATTCTTTTCAGCCGGATGCAACACGGCGGTTAATTAATTAAGTTCGTTTACAAAATGATCAAGATAGATCCCCAGCTATATATGGGATACTCGACTCTGACTACGTTGACGTGAGAAAAATATGGGGGTTTACAATTCGGAAGCGGGGGTTCGCGAAAATTTACGAATATATGCTGTCGAAAGAATTAAAATGTTGGGGTTACTTCACCAATTAATGTAGGAATATATTATTTTAAGATGCTCAGCGACTGTTATAGTAAAAAATTGAATATAAAACGTATCAAGATTTGATTCAACCAATCAATTCCCAATTTTCGAAAACTATTAATTCATGGTTCGAACTCGGCCGCAAAATTTCCATAGATTTTTGGGAATATGGTATGTTATGAACAGTTTACCGGGATCATCGTGGTTGTCCAAATAGGTTTTAGCTGTCTCGAGATTTTGTTCCACCTCACTTAACCTGCCACGCCTCCATTGCACCTCTATGAGCTGCGCAAGAGCTTCCCAGCTCGTTGGCTTTACGGACAAAATCTGCTCTAAATGACGTTGAGCTGTCTCTAAATCTACCTGTTTGAGATATTTAAAAAACGTTTCAGCTATTTTTTGCCTTATTGGTAGACATATAAAGTTGGCTACCCTTTTTTTTACATGAGGAAACCCGTCATGGGTGCTGCTTTCCGTGGGGGTGAAAGCAGTTATGCCGGACTCTTACCGGCTAAAACCTCAAGGTGGAACACCTTGCTGCTTGGGGACGAGGGCACAGGAATACTGAACGCAAAGTTGGCTACCCTACCATATCATAAAAACTTGTAAATGACTAAACTCATAAATACTCATAAATACTCAAAAAACTCATAAACTCAACTAAAGGTGTTGTGGTTCGTGCATCGGGCAAGGGTATTAAATATAGATTCTTGTACAAGTTGTTTATTATGAATTTTAAGGACAATATTAATACACAGTAAGATCACGGACGCTTGTTATAATGTAACGCCATCTTGACAAGTAATCTTATGGCTAGTGATGTTCAATGACATTAGTGACGTACCATAACAAAAGGAAAATAATATGCTATAACTTGTACGCCTTATCATAACTAACGGAATCAGGCATTACTTTGCGGAATTCCATAACACAAAAATATAGAAACATTTTGTTATAATTCCAAATAATTCATGTTTTGTAGACTTTCATAATTGAATAAGAAAACTAATGGTTTGCCAAAATAAAAAAAACAGCATGTGATGAATAAAAATTTGTGTAACGATATTATTTTCACAATAACTATTAGTTCTGTACAAAGAAATGATGAATTTCAGATAGATATTAATACCCAATTGTATTTAAATGAATGTTACGTTGGTGATTGATTTCCAATAATTGCAATATATTTATTTATTTATTTACTTTTACAAAATCCACAGATCTTATATTAATTTACAAAATATTACTGAGTTTTAACTTACAGCCAATTACGGGTTTTAATTTAGCTGACAATAATCTCAATATAATAAGGACGCCAGAGAAGTGTGTGTATGTGTGTGTGTAGATGTGTTGCATGTATGGAGAAGTGTGTGCGCATGGTTGAGTGCATGTTTATGCTATGCGTGGAAATGCTTCAATTTGTGTATATATTTTATTAAAGTTCTACATATTCTGAATAGTATTCAGAATTTTTTCCTAAAATTCCTTTGAATCATTAAATATATCAACGTGGGTGTAATAATATAGTAAATAAATATATACTACTAACGTCTGTATATATTTTTTTAACAAATCTAAATGTATTTGTACCTTACGAAAAGCCAAGTCTGCCATCATAACTGCCGCTAGTTCGTTATTTGGGTCTGCATTTAAGAGTACAGCACAAGTTTGTTCACACCGTTCTGGATTGTTCATCTAAAAAGAAAATAAATTTGTAAATATTTAACAATAAAACAATATTCTATAGAATTAGCCGTTACTTTGCGGGGATCCATAATACAAAAGTAATAATAAAATTATTTTGCTATAATCCGCGATACAGTAAATAGAAAATATATATAGTGCTAAATGTAGAGTAGACTATTCGTTTTTTCATACCCGTTACATGCAGGATTCGTAAAAACACATGCACAAACCTCCACCACTGCCACCACAATACACAAGCACTACACACATTCACTATCACAAACTCAACAATCTTTTCGCCCCGCAACCGAAGCATCATCGGGAGAAAGACTCCACGACAAAATCGCAAAAAACAATAGTCCATTAATTCTGTTGGTGTTAAAATTAAATATATGACCAAAACCTGGTATTCGTCTATTTTTTTTACTATACATCAAGCTTTGATAGTTTATAACACCTGAGCTAATTAAATTTATCGAAATACAAACACATCTGAATGCGAAACATTCTGTTTTATAATGTTATTTTTATTTTATTATTACATATTTTTTCAATATAAATTATAAATTTTTCAATATGAATAGTTTAACCTTTCTTCACAAGAAAGGTTAAACTATTCATCCAGGAACACAATTCCTATGTTCAGTTTTAATTTAAAAGTTTAAGTATACAGTGAAACGAACCACTTTTAAAAATATATAAAATAAAGCAACATTAAAATTAGGACAACAAATAGACATTTGTTCTAATGCAGAAGAATACTGTTAGGTAATCCTAAATGAAATAAATCAAAATTGGTTTTTTGTCACAAATAAAAATGACAAGTTAATAAACACATTTAAATTCAAAGGAAACGGTTAATTTACCTGAGCATACAATTTAGCTAATGCTAGTAAAGTTTTCGGATCTCTAGGTGAATGTATTAACGCTTCAGAGTACAAATTAGCAGCGTTTGCAGGTTCCTTAACAGACTTGACTTTAGCCAGAGAGCAGAGAATTAAGGATAGCTGTGTTCTTTCTTCCTCTAAATCACCTCGGGAATCTATTTCAACTCGTTTCAAAACAGATACTTGCAAATCTTTCGCTTCTGTCAAAATAAGATTGGTATTCCTTGCAGTAGGACTTTTTAGATCTCTCGCTTTTGCTTGTGTAAGTAAAAGACGTATGCGCCTTTTCAAAGCCGTTATATCTTTTTCTTTGTTGTGCAACTGGTTTAATTCTGATGATATAATAGAATCGACTTTTGTATATTGCTTGAGCTAAAGAAATATAAAAAAGTGTTTTGTAATGTTGTTTAAAAAAGTATAATATCGGCCTGTTACTATGCCACAGCTGGGCATAAGTATAATATAGGCCGCCTCTCTCCGTTTTAGGAGAGAAGGATTGGAGCTAAGACCTACCACGCTGCTCTAATCAAAATTATAATAATCTTTATTCATGCGTGTGATAAATTGCAATTATCAATTAGATACATCATAAGTTTTAACAGAAAAACTCATTGGTGTCTGCCCGGAGTTTGAACCCGTGACCGCCTTGAAAGAGTCGCACGATATCACCGTTGGGCTATTTAATGTTGTTTGGCATTATCTTTCTTCTTGGAATTTATATGATGATCACGATCGATTCATATGCAGACTATTTATTAGACTAGTTCTAAAATATCTGCAATTTACCGACTTTCATAGTTCACTCCTCTCAACCAAAAGTGCTATGAGAGATCACTACAGCGAACAAATTAATTATCTAAGCATGAACGTGGTCTTAAGTGTTCATGCTTAGATAATGTTTTGGTTTAGAAAGTGATCAGTCGCTGAATTCATTTCGGATACGTTTGGAAAGCTTCGCGAGATCTTTCTTCCAAAATAAATACGGATCTGAAATGTGGTTGTTGGCTATACGCCATATAAGGAAGCTGTATGTATGTATGTATGTATATAATAGACAAAGTAGGAACCGACATAAGCTTGCGGCTCCTGCTTTGCGCCTTGTAAGAGTACGTAAGTCGTTTGTGGGTTTGGGTATAAGATTCTATAACAAAATTCCACAATCAATTTTAACTTTTCCATTACAGCAATTTAAAAATACTGTTAAAAAGAGGCTGATACAGAAAGCCTATTATACCGTGGAGGCTTACATTGATGATAAGAATGCGTGGATATAGCTGCTCTTTGACCTTGTGCAGGATAGCTATGACAAAATGTAATTAGTATTAAGAATCTTCTTTTTTAAAAGAGCTCCACCGAGTTTCTTGCCGGCTCTTCTCGGTAGGACGGCTTTCCGAACCAGCAATAGACTCGACGATTCAAAAGTACTTGTTTACAAGTTTATTTGAATAAAGAATATTTTGAGTTTTGAATTTGAATTCGGAGTCACACAACGGGCTATGGAGCAAGCTATACTTGGAGTATCTCTATGTGTTCAAATCAGAAATGAGGAGATCCGTAGATGAACTAAAGTGACATAGTTCAGCGAAGCTAAAGTGGCGATGGACGGGGCACATAGCGCGGAGAACCGAAGGGCTTTAGGGTTTTAAGGTGTTAGAATGGCGACCCCACACTGGAAAACGTAGCGTCGGTCTAACGACCTCAAAATGATCGCAGGGACCCGCTGGATCCAAGCGGCAGAATCCTGTGGTGTCCGCAATCTATTAGAGATCTACAGATCTCTATAGATTAGAGAGATTATCTACAGAAAAGTTTAAATTAAGTGTACGAACTATGCTTATACGTAAGGCATATTACACAATTGAAGATTATTTGAATGGTGAAATGCTTGAATTTTAAAATCCTTTCAGCTCCAGATAAGAATGCAAATAGATAATGTTAATTTAAACGTTTAAAAGATTGACCGCCGAGTTTCTTGCTGGTTCTTCTCGGTAAGAGCAACATTCCGAAACAGTGTAGCTTATTAAATTTGATTGATCCTTGACGATTCAAAAGTGCTTGTAAAAAGCCTGCTTGAATAAAGATTATTTTAATTTGATTTGATTTGATATGTGCAGATCTCGTAAAGAGTATGTTCAGCGGAAAGAAGTCCATGGGTGTTTTCTTTTTCTTTCTTTTTATTTTCATTATCCATATTTCACTTCTTGTCCTTTTCTTTACGTCACTCAAAGGTTGACTAGATCCCTTTTAGGGATAAGTCCGCCTTTGTACATGTGCTATTTTTTATTTCTTTTCTAACACTATGTATGTACAATAAAGAAATAAATAAATAAGAAGAGAGAGAGAGAGAGAAAAATTTTTCTTGTAGCAATGTATCTTTTTTTAATGCAATAAGAACAAATAAAATAAACTTCTGAGACACGTCACTAGGACTCTTTGTTACCTTTTTTGATCTCTGAAATCCTAAATGAAACTTACCTTGGTAAGAAGTTCCAAATATTCAAATTTTAACTCATCATCATTAAAAAGTCTGATCGCATTTTCATAATGTTGCATTGCTTTATCATACTCGTGCATTTTGACTAAGGCTACACCCAGTTTTTTAACTAACTGAATATCTTTCGGATTTCCCTTTAATGCTGTTTCATATGATTCAGCAGCTTGCGTTGGTTCTGAAACGTTAATTTGTTGATAATTTTTTCTTTATTTTTTTTTTTATTAGTATTAATGTCTAATTACATTTTATAGCTTACTTTTTTATTTATATACAATTAAGAATTAGACAATGATAGTGGTAATTGTATCATTCGTACAAATGTTGTACTAACTTTTAAAGGTTTTTTACACAGGCTTCGATTATATTATATATTAATAATGTTTGAAAATTGTGTATTGTTAAATAATATTATTTGGTCTAATAAATAAATAAATAAATAAATAAATAGATATGTTCCGTACTGAAACAGTTTTTTTCGTCACTAATAAATTAGTAATTACAATTCGGAGGCTATGATAATGTACTAAATTGAACCTCCTCCTATTTCCTTCGGGAATAGGAAAAACACTATTTAATTGAGGGTAATTAAAATTAAAACTGATGCGAACGAAATCGCGAGTACAAGTTATTATAGTAATTTTTTTTAATGTAACCTTAAAAATTTTGTGTAAATAGTAAATATTTGATTTATGCGAACAGACAGATATTGCCTTCTAATATGTAGTGATTATGAAATGACACGATGAAAGCAAATCGTTCAACTCAGTCACACAGAACCCACGATAGGTCTCAGGTCAGGTCAGTGGGATCCATTGCTATAAAAATTAGGAAAGTGCTTCACAAAAAATGTAACACTACTGTAATACGTGTATGTCTGTTTAGTCTTAAATTTAGTTATAAGTTCTTTTACATTAGGTCCTTACATATGAAATTGGCGTTTTCTATGGGAGGAACATAAAGTCATTTTTTTTTAATGAAATATATTTAATTAATCAAAGTATGTACCATTGCTATGTATGCACTTTTGCCATCTCATAGGTAGGTCATTGATCCCCTTACTAAAAAAACCATTCGGGCGGGATTCAATAAAATCTTTGAAGGCGGTTTGGACTGCCCCGTCGGAGTTGAATTTTTTTCCTTGCAAGTAGTTATCCAAATTGCGAATAAAATGGTAATCTGTTGGAGCAAGGTCCGGAGAGTACGGTGGATGTCTAAGAGATTCTAATTGAAGCTCCTCTGATTTGGTAGCCGTCTGTTGTGCAGTGTGTGGTCTAGCGTTGTCATGAAGCAGCAGTGGCCTAGAGCGATTGACCAGCCTCGGTTGTTTAGCAGCTAGCTTTTCCATCATGGTTTGCAGTTGCTGACAATAGATATCTGCCGTAATCGTCTGGCCAGATTTAAGAAAGCTGTAGTGAACGACACCGGCACTAGTCCACCAAACACTTACAAGCAACTTTTTTTTAGTCAATTTTCGCTTAGGGCAGGATTTGGCTGGTTCACTAGGGTTCAGCCATTGCGATGAGCGATTCCGATTATCGTAGAGGATCCACTTTTCATCACAGGTAATGATTCGATTTAAAATTCCTTCATTATTGTGCCGGTTGAGTAACGTAACGCAACAGTCGACGCGCGTTTGTCGGTTTGCTTCACTCAATTCATGAGGTACCCACCTTTCAAGCTTTTTCACCTTCCCAATTTGCTTCAAGTGGATTAGAATAGTTTTATCACTAACACCGGAGCCTGCAGCTAACTCGGACGTGGTTTGCGATGGATCCGCTTCCACAATAGCCTTCAATTCTTCATTATCAACTTTAGTCTCCGGCCGTCCACGAGGCTTGTTCTGCAGGTCGAAATTTCCAGAACGAAAACGTTGGAACCAAAAACGCACTGTGTTTTCTTTTGCTACACCGTCACCATACACATCATTAATCCTTCGAGCCGTTTCTGCAGCACTGGTGCCACGGTGGAACTCATACTCGTAAATAACGCGATATTTCATGTTTTCCATTTTGTAAACAGAGTGACACAAAGAAAAAAACAAAAGAAGAAAAAACAAATGAATTAGGGGGTTTGAAACACAAATGCACAAATAGCTGTATGAATTTGAATTTGGAATTCCTAACCATAAAGGTAATATTTGAGATCAAAGTGGCCAGTACGACAAAACGCCAATTTCATATATAAGGACCTAATATTTTAATTTATTTTCTTCTGTATGCATATTTTGTCAACATAAAGTTTTATTGTTATTTGTTAATATTATTTTCATTTTTTAAAACTTTCTCTGGTGAAGATGAAAATATGTTAATCTAGCTGTGTATATTAGGACTTACCATGAATCGACATAAAAGCGTCTCCCATCATAGTGTGAGCATCTGCCATTGGATGATTGTTCACAATATCCTTATAGCAGGAAGTAAACATTGCTCTATCATTCTTTTCTTTCAAATAAATATGCGCCATCTTAGTATGAGCTTGAAAATAATATGATTGTCCCGGTTTGACTTCGTTGAGAATTTCAATAGCATTATCTATATCGCCTTTATTTAAAGCTAAATCTGCACGTGCTATTAGCAAGCGACTTTCTTCCGATGTATAGGAGATTTCTTGTATCGCTGTCTAAAAAATATCACAAAAATAAAATGAATCACATATTTAAATAATTTTATTTATGCTTGATAATGCTTACAATGGATAAAAAACTTACTTGCATAATCTTTCCAGCTTCACCAAAATGTCCTAATATTGTTTGAATTTCTATTATTTGTAGGAACAGGGTTGTCTTATCTATAATATTCAAATCATATCCGTTTTGCTTAATTAGAGTATTTTTATTCGTGATAATCTGTAGGCTTGTAATTAAACTTGACAACGCGTCTTGCTGTTGAATCATACTTTTCAAAATTATGCCATTCAGAAAATGATACATTGCACTGTCTCGGATTTTAAAATTATAACTTAAACACATTTCTAAACTCTGAGTTGCCTTTGTAAATGCACATTGTTGTATGTAGATTTGGGCTAAAAGAATCTGACTACCAGCATGAGTATTATCTAGATCAGATATTTGATGGGCTAACGTTTGAGCTTCTGCTGCATATCCAAACAGAAACTTTAGCTTAGCTAACTCATACAAGGCTACAATTAGTCCAGGGCAAGATTTGCACAATGTATTTAGTAGTTTAAAACAACTTGCCACTAACTTATTGTTCCCTTCTTGAGTGTATAACAGATGCCCGATAATTACAAATGGTTTCTTTGGTAAATGCTTCTTGTACTCTTTATAAACTTGTAATAAAAAATCTGGATCTAGATTGTTGATGTATGATAAGCTGAAAGGGTGTCTTGCAGCTAATGATATTTGTGTATCTATTGCGCTGTTAAGATATGTTATAGCATTTGAATTCTTATTATTTAATTGTGCTGATAGTAAATGAAGAATTGGAAGCTGCCTAGTTCCTTGCATTTCAGACAACAATTCAACCTGTTGTGCTATTTGTTCTGTTGAGCCATTTTCAAACATTTGACACAGAGTAAGTCCACACAGAGCTGTTATAGAATTACTGTCAACTTTACTAGCAGCTTTGAAGAAACTTAAAGAGTCTTTATATTTCCCTTGTAGAATGCACTGATAACCAACTTCGCTCAAATAATCAACATTATTTGGATACATTTCAGATGCATATTGGGCGAATTTAAATACTTGAGAGAGAACTGCACTTGATCTGCCACAAATTTTAGAAAATATTTGTGCTGTTATATAAAATTGGTAGCCATTATTTGTTTCCTTATTCTCTAATATGGCAAAAAAAGTATTAAGTTGGTCAACTGCTTCTATATAATCTGAATTTTTACACAGTGCTATAAATATTCTTATTTTTAACGCTTCTATATTGAAAGGATCTAAAGAAAGGACTCTTTCAAGTGTATCAAATATGGCATCCCATCTTAATGCTGCAAATTCATTTTTCAATTTCTCTATTAGTGGGACTACTTCACTGGGATAATTTACTATAAGTTTATCCAACAACAAGTTGCAAGCATTATAATCTTTAGCAAAATATCTATATTTTGCCAAACCCAATACAGCTAGAACATTTTTATCACTTTTTTGTAGAGCCAACTCTAAACAATCCAAAATAGATGTTTGGACTCCCCCAATATTTAAGTAGAGATCATTCCAGCCTTTTAAAATTATTGCATCTACGTGATTAGGATCCCGTCTTAATAACTTGTTAATATATTCAGAAGCTTTTTCATACTTCTCTGCCAGTGACAGAAATAAGGCAGCATAATAGAAAGAAGTTGTGCTTCCTTGTTTTCTTTCTTCCTTTAATTTAGACTCTAAGTTATATAATTCTTCTCTTTCATAATTGTTCACTAACTTATAGCTATATATAAGAGTCATTATGACAGCTAACTGTAAATTTTTATCCTTTTGCAATGGTGTCAATTCATATATCCCTTTTTGAACTTGACCTTCTAATATATTTGCCAAGCCATGGTAAAATAAAAATTCTGGATTTTCACCAAATTGCTTTTGAGCTTCTTGTGATATTTTCTTAGACTTACCATAGTATTTTTCCCGTAAATAATAATGTATATTACACCTATACCAATTACTATCCATAATTAACTAATCTAAATCTAATTTAATTTGAAGTTTATTATATTTATTTAAATTATTTTGATAGTATTTAGCAAGAAAGTGACATTTGCAAGTCACATCCAAGTTGTTATCCAAAGCATAGGCAAAAACATGCTGTAAGAAATTGTCATTATATGAAATTTAGTGTTATGAGGCATCAGTTAAGAATGTTTGTCCTTATTAAGAACACTGACACGGCAATTCAAGGATTGCTCTTCACAATATAGTTTGAAGAGCAATCCTAGCAGTAGCAATGTCTTGATATATTGTAATTAATATTAATTACAATTTTGTCACATTAATCCTAGATACCTTAAGATGGATAAATTGGTTTCAACTTATCTAAAACAATACTTTTATAAAAGCATATCATCTAGAGAGTATAGAAATATTTATAAAGTACTAATTGAAATCAATGTTTAATTGGTTATTCAGATTAAAAAGAATAAACTTCAAGGTTCAACATGGCAAGTTAGCATAACTTCTACATTTTCCTTTATTTACCTATTTTAATTATTTCCAAACCTGAGCAATTTAGGGCTATACTTTCAAATTTTTTATTAGAAGGATATTGAAATAAGAATATTAGTGGAATGAAAATGCTGTTATATGTTCTTAACAATTTTTGAAGAATCATTCCACCATGTAGTATCTGGCTGAACAGAATAAACCATCGTCGTACAAGGTGAATAAGGTAAGTTGACCTGTCATGTGTTATTTTGCTGAGTAGAATTGACTACTGTCATATAATGTCAACGTCAGGCAGGTGGCCAGTCATAATATAATATGCCAAATCATGTAACAACATGTTTTAAACTTGTGGAATGATGTCAGAATCACGCTTCAGGTATTCTTACCTCTGCTAATAACTTCCCAATGCCTTTTCCTTGAAACTCTTGAGGCACATTCGTGTGGATAAATGTTATTTTCTCACCCTGTTTGTCGTAATCCACTGTTGCATCCACTGGACAGGTAATCAAGTCATTAAATCTTAATAGGTATAGAACTAGTAAAGCAACCCATTACTATCATATTGCTAAATAAGGAGAGCTTTTATTGATTTTTCTTTCACTATAAGAATATGATAAATATCTTAAGTACATAAATTTTTATATAAAAACTTGTAAAACCCTGCCACAAGAGGGTAATGGTAATGACCAAGTCTATAATTTTAGGCAATTTCCCATTGATTGATTCCCATTGAGCCATGTCTCTATAATTTTAGGCAATTTAAATTTCATTATGAACTAGAGATCAGGATGATATGTTAGTTTTACCATATTACTCAAATAGAAAACAACACGGTACCTAGAACAGCTATTTTTCAGACAAATATAACTTAATAGTTCACCATAAACCTAATTAATATTTTTTAAAAAGAACATCAACCTGTTTTCGTACCATTTCGCAGAGTCACCACAAACTGTTGCCTGGCAACATTATTGAGTACGTTCAACGCCTGTGTGGCAAAGGCTCTAGCCCGTGTTATCATTCCAGACATGTAATATTATATTCAAATTCGTATAAATAACAAAATTTTCTGGAACTACGCCACAACTTTATCTCGAAAAATTAAGATTAAGATAAAAAGCACTGTCAGCTTGGCATTGACACTTTTGTCGACATTCCATTATTGATAATTGATATTGACAAAAGAAAGCTTTATTAACTCTTTATTATTATACAATAATATTATACGACTCCGACACGACAAAAATATTTGTGAGATACATCTGCTGCATATGCAATAGTTAATAGATATGTAATTTGTACATTCCATATTTGATACAAATATGAAATATAAATATATCAGTTATTATAAAAACCAAAGAAATTGTATTTGTTTATACCAAAAATATTTTGTAATTTCAAAAGAGCTTTTTACAAATTATATATTTAGTACTTACAGCATGATCTTGACTTCTACTAAAAACCAAAAGCTTTTAAAGCTTTAAAAACTTGACATTGACCATGAATTATAACATAGGCACTGTTACATCTTACGTCCTAAAGTCTTTAAAGTAAAAATTTTTGGAAGCTAATTCTCTTTATTTCTTCTACTTATATAAAAAATTGAAAATTTCAATATGTTCAATATGGCATTTTTTTTCTTTTTTATCTTTAGTGTTATCTCGAGTGCAAATATTCATCTAGGTATAGTTCCCGGTAGTAAATAATGCACATCGATGTGTAGAACGAAACAGCCAGCCAGTTCGGTTTCGTAGAGTGCTGTCTCTGTCACACACGGGTTCGTCACTCTGTACGACAGAGACAATGCTCTATGAAGCAGAATCTCGCCGATATTCTCTCTCTAAGCTTCGTTGTGCATTATTTATTGCCGGGTACTATACATAGTTTTTCGTTATTTTTTCTTTCTTTCTACATCACCCGTATTTCACTTCGTCTTTTTCCTTCTGTTACTCTAAAGCTAACTGGAATAGATCTCGTATAAGGATAAGTGCTAATTTTTCTTTATCATTATATCTTATTATCTTATATCATTAAATCATTTTAGCTGGGTTCTGTTACGTAAATAATAGAAGATGTGTACACTTCTGCCTGTACAATACCAATATCAATACACGCTAGAATTAGATTATATAACAAGTATTCATAAAAGATAGTATTACTTATTAGAATGTTCGGAATAAAACAGTTTTGAAGCCCTTAAAAACAAATGGCAACGGAAATGAAGACGTATAACATCATCAGTCATAGAACAGCTGTGCAAGGTCCAGCTGGGGGCAGTGGTGCGCGCGCGCAGTCCACACTCACAGAAACTATGTATTATAGCACGGCGCAGTCGTATATCGAGCGCAGTGCGCGCTACGCGCACGTTCACCCACCGGTAGCAGGTGTGGCGTTGACCGCGAATATTAGAGTCCATCACATGTGAACTTTATAAGGTCTCTATTGATAATTATACATTATTTATATCGGATTACGATGGAATAAATCAAGTCCAAATTGAGTATTATTACTAACTTTTGTATTATCTTAATATAAAGTTTAATCTGACTTAAACGTATTAGTCGTAGAAATTTAAGTTTTGAATTTACTAATAATAAATTTACACATTTTTCATGCAATCAATAAATGGCAATCTGATTGTATTCAGTATTTTTATTTTAATAGTCACTGTTTACAAACGTTCAATCTTGTTTTTATATGGTATTTATGTAAGAAATCGACAACAATTAAAAATGTAATCTTATAATAAATAAGACGCTTGTGCAGTGTAATGTAGTGATATAATTGTTAGTGACACATGGTGAATTGTTTATAATTAGTGTGTCGTGGGAGCGGGCCTATGGGGCAATGTGTGTCCCGGGACCATCCGGGCCCGTACGCGTTCTCACGTCATTATGACGCCGAAAGCCTTGCAAGTAGCCTCAGCGGGAGCACGCGCAAAGTAAGTTATACTTCATTGCTTAACGGATAATATAAAGGATAATTACCCCCACGGTAGTCCACCCCCAAAGTAATAAACTTTGTACAAAAGTAGTAATAAAATTATTTCATTATTACTTTTTTATTATGGATTTTCGCAAATAGCCGTGTGGTTTCCGGCAAAATAGAATAGACCACCTTCCTTTCTTACCGAGGTGTCGTAAGAGGCGACTAAGGTAAGTGCCGTGTGGTATCCGGCTGCATAGAATAGACCACCGTCATTTCTGACCGAGGTGTCGTAAAAGGCGACTAAGGTAAGTTGACGTCAGGCAGGTGGCCGGTCGTAAAATACGTATCCAAATCATGTGACAACATGTTAAAAACAAGTGCCGACCCCACTTAAAGTGAAATAAGGGCAGGAGAATGATGATATGGATTTCCGCAAAGTAAGGCCTAATTCTATAAATTACCTTAGTCGCCTTTTACGACACCTTGGTAAGAAATGAGGGTGGTCTATGCTACTCAGCCGGATACCACACGGCGGATTCAACCGGTATAATGTCTATACAAATTATAAAACAAAGTTCCCAAAAGCTCTCTGACCGTATATGATCGATTTTCTCAAAATCTACTGTAAGGATTTTTGTATAAAGAAGGTTTAGATTAATAGTAACTTACGTTAGAATTTCCGTGGGGTTGGGATTTATACGGGAGAAAATTTGTCATACACTGATTTCTACGCGGGCGAAGATGCGGCATAGCTAGTACAAATATAGTTTTAAATAAAAATATAAATACACTTAGACTCGAAGAACCAACTAATCATTATTAGAAAATATTAGTACTCGGCGGAAATCGAACCCGCGACCCTCGTAACTAAAAGCCACAGGTATATGGTAATATGTCTGTCTGTTTAGCTATCAAAACTAATCCGCTGAAATTCTATTGAAGTTTATATACCGGGTTAATATTCTAAGATTTTCCTTAAGGAACAGTCTAAAAACAAAAAGGTTTTTGAACGAATATATATTCGGCTCCATGGCGGTTCTCAAGTAATAACTTTAATTATTATAACGCATGACAAGATAACCTTTAAGTAATATAACATTTGTAAACGAATTCAGAGTATGTAATTTTAAGAAAATGTCTAAAATGTGACTATTGTTGGTTGTCCATAAATAAATAAAATAAAATAACGACATTGAAAATTTGCCATTGAAGTTACGTACGTAATGTAATTACATATATTTTTTATCATTTTAACGGTATTTATTTAAATATAGGCAGAATTATGTGACAGTATTTATCCTGAGACATTTTAGACCTATATAGACGGACATCTGAGTCTTACAAATTCTAAGGTCTTATCACGTACTGATTAGTAATCACGAAATCATATTTATATTACAATACACAACCCGTTTTAAAGTATTTGCTTCGACGAAATCATATTTTCAGTAATTTCGATGTTTTGACAGCAAGAATTTTCTTTAAAAATGTACGCTTCAGGCAACTATAAGTGAAAATAACATGATTGTCTTTCTCATTTTGGAACATTTATATTGGAATCGATCAAGAGGAAATTAAAGTATTAAAATTTAACACGATTAAAGTATTAACCTTAATAAACGGTAAATAACGTATTAACGTTAATAAAACTTATTAACGTTAATACGACTTATTTACGTTAATAAAACGTTAATAAGTCGCAAACATTAGATATTGAATGCTGAAAAATTTACTGTTCAAAAATAAATGCGTTATGTTATAGAAAAAAAAAAGTTGGAATACTTTATATTATAACCTACAACGCTATTTAGAATATATCATAGACCTTTGTGTGCCGTCAAAGACAAAATAGATATTTTTGTCTTTGACGGCACACAAAGTATATATTGTCTTTCATATCCTTGAAATAAGTATTCCGTATTTTACAATGAATTAACTAAGCCTAATTGTAACCATTAATTAATTAATACAAACTATAACTATATAACGAGGGTGGCATGGCCAAGTTGCGCCAGCATGAAAATTAAATTGTTGCGTTGGTGCACTACATAAATTTTAAGATTTTAAGGTTGTAACTAGGGTGTCCAGCATTTCAAAACTCTATCTAACAATTTTATTTAACCGACGACTGTTTACTGTCAGACAGAATACCTAGGTAAACTATGTGTCCAATATTATTTCACTTTTTTGTACATATGATAAACGTTATATCTTTTTCAATTAATTATTATAGACTAAATTATTATGAAAAGGTTAATTTTATTTTCGATTTATTTAATGCATTAAATGTTTGCTTTGGTTTAGAAATACTGTTTAACTAGCGAATCTGCACTAGTTTTGGAAGGGTAGTAGAACATGCCTGAGTGAGAACCAGCCTTTGCCACTTGTCGCTCGCTTCATTTTTAATTTTACGATTACTCTTAGGATATTCATTAAAATCAAATTAAATTCTTTAGTCAGAATAAGTGTAGTATAATCCTCATTATAAAATTAAAAAACGACGTAGCAAGTGATCATCAGTATTTATAAGATCACGGTCTCAATATTCTTAAAAAATATTAAATAATTTGAAGAATTAGCAGTTACTTTGTGAGATCCATAATACAGAAGTAATAATAAAATTATTTTGCTATAATCCACGATAAAGTAAATATATAGAGGCAGTATACGAGTATATAATGTTAAATGTAGAGTGGACTATCCGTTTTCATACCTGATACGACAAAATCGCTTCGCTATTTTGTAGTGAAGTCTATATCCTGATGATGCTTTGCTTGCGGGGCGACATGATTGTTGAGTCAACGTGACTAATGCCTGTTAGTTGTTGATTGTGGTGGCAGCGGTGGAGGTTTATGCATGTGTTTTTACGAACTCTGCATGAATCAGGTATGAAAACTGATAGTCCACTCTACATTCAGCATTATATATATTTCTATTTACTTTATCGTGGATTAAAGCAAAATAATTTTATTACTACTTTTGTCTGAAAAAGATTTTTGAAGCAGTTACCTCTTATTGATAAACTAAACGTAAGGTATGCTAAACTTAAGCTATCAACTTCAGTTATAAGAATACTGAAACTTCTGGTAATGTCCAAAACTTCCCACAGCTATATTAGATAAATATTTAGTAAAAATTAATATTATATTTGACTAATTGGAAATTGTAGATCACGACTGCGCCTTATATTACGACTGAGTGAAGAATGTTACCAAAATACAAAACTCAAAAGCTGTACAGAGATCATCAATGCTTTTAGTTCACTGTCAAATCCATGTGTAAATAAACAATACATAGATAGCATAAGTTTAAATAAATTGTAGGTGCGATGATAAACATGTTTCCATAAACGTATTTCTTCACTTTCAACAGGTAACAGTAGATTTCTCTGATTTACATATAAGCGTTTGCAATAAATTATTAAATAATCATGAAAAAAAAGTCTTTTTTAAATTTGGCATCATAGGAACCAGTTCAGAGCCTTGTCGATTAGATCATCGGAAGAATGTTCTCTTATGAGTCATGGGTCTGAGATGTTTTATCTGTAGCTGCAAATATGTTAACATCAACGATCGAAAATAATAAAAATAAATGCGTATCTTTGATAATGTTATTTAATGACCAAAGAATAAGAAATCACTTATATTCGTAACCTCATGGTATTTGCCGGGCTTATTGGTTTAGATAGTGAAAAAAGATAATTAAATCTCATCTGCAGCAGTGACATAAACCAGTTTATTTTTTACGAGGGATCTAAACAAGCGTAATTGATATTTATAAATTACTAACTGTGCCCACGGCTCCAACCGCGTGGAAATCTGCGTCACAAAGTATTTGCCGCTTAAATCTCTCTTAAAATTAAAAAAATAGCCTATATGTTGCTCCACTACCTCTTGTAATGACCCAGTGAAGGTGTCGTCAAAAGACTATTAATTTAAACATTCCTCAAGAATTGCACGGTATTTAAGTAAAAATCGTCGACAAACTTCTTTTGCAGACTTTGTGTAAGAATATGTATAGATAGATCACACGCTTTTTGATGAATGAATTTGTCGAGAGAATTCTGGAGATATGTGTAGTCTACCAATACGCAATGTTAGGTGTAAGCTCTAACACTCCTCTCCATTAATTTAGGAGAGAGGGGACCTATGCCCAAAAGTGCTATCTGTATCAAAACGTTATTTTACTTTACACGGACAATAACAATAAATAAATAATAGATTGAAAAACTGATATTAATAAGAGATAATAGAGAATTTGTCGCTATTAAAATTGAAAATTCGAACCCAAACCGCCGATACTAGGATTTATCGGCGTAAGCGTTTTACATTGAAAAAGTATTGTTACTGTAAATACATAAAAGTATAACTGAATGATCTTTAACAAATGATAACTTAGCCTTAAAAATTTATTGTTATCAAAACACATGGCTGATTCTTCCGACAACCTTGTATTTAATAAATTATCGTCCTAAATCTCCAGGGCTTTCGAAACGTGACGAGGGATGAATGGAGCTTTGTGCGGATGATTGTGAACGATACTTGTGCGCAGTTACAATTTACAATTAACCGGCTAACAACAATTGTTGCGCGATGGTCACAATGGGGGGCCAGTGACCCGATTATCCCCTTCTAACGTAGCGTAGTAAAATAAGGTTAACAGTTTAACATCATGACTCTTCACCGCTATATTATATATGATATAAAAATAATATATATCAGCTTATTTAAATAGTAGGAATAATAATGGACTATACACAAAAAAGAGGGACAATTTAATTGAACAGGGAATTCGGGGCGGGTACGGGAATGAGATTTTTTGGGAAGAGAGTTGGGTGGGTGGATAGCGCAGGAACAGCCTCTAGTAAAAGAGATTATTGAAATCAAAGAAAAATTTTAGGATCGGGTATGAATGTTTGAGTTCCTTACATATAATGCTAATATAGTGCTGTTAAAAAAAATGATAAACTTAGGATGTTTCCAGGGAATATAAAATAAATCCTTCCATCAAAGCTATGCATTAAATGTTAATGCGTTTAGTTTAACGAAGTTCAGTCGTTATAATAGTACTGCAGTGTAGTATAACTTGCCACCACTCATCTTCCCTCTCACCTATTACTTGGATGCCTTTAAGATGTGTAGAAAATTATAAATCTTATAGGCAATCGTGTTCAATTTAAGACGCTTTTATTTTTTACCTTATCTACCTATTAGCTCCTAATATTTAGTATAGTAGGGCTGAATAATTTATAGAATTAGGCGTTACTTTGCGGAGATCCATAATACAAAAGTAATAATAAAATTATTTTGCTATAATCCGCGATACATTTTTTTTATAGTAGGGGTGTATAAATATGGATAGTAATTGTTACACTGCATCTGAATTATGCCAAATTAAAAGAATAGCAAGAATGTTACGAGTTGGATTTGAATCCAATTATTAATTATAACGGGTCAATAGGTGACTGACCTACGCCCAATTTAATATAGTCAGTCTTTGTTTCGTTGCAATAAGAAATAATATGATTGTGTTGTGTAATGAGTAAACTGGCTTTAAATTCTCACGATGCTTTATAGTTTATTGCTTGAGGTGTTACATTATTCGTAAAATGCTTATGCCTTTGAAAGAAAAGACCGACTGAACTTGAGATGCTTACATATAAAATGTATAATTCTTGTAATCGGAAAGTGTTCTGTAATTTTTTTAAAGTGGCTTATATTTTTTAAGAAATAAGGGCACTTTGAACTACATTACAGTAATTCTCTAACTTGATATTAATTATTTGACATTATAAATGCTAAAATGTGTCCGTCTGTCTGTTTTTGTTTTGTTGGCTATTTTTCTTTCGGAAACATGAAAAAATCCATTGCATTATTGAGAATACTTAAACGCGAACGAAGTCTCTGTTACCAATAGTAGGTAGAATACTTGTACAAGTATCTTCCGAACGTCGTAAAACCTACTGGAAACTCCATAAATTCATTATTGATTGGCCCGTTGGCGCAATCGGAAGTCACACTGCCTTCAGCGCCACGGGTGGCGGGTTCGATTCCCGCCGAGGGCCAACATTTTCTATAAACAATTTGTTGGTTTTTCGAGCCTGAGTGTATATATGTATGTAGTATGTATTTAAAATTATATTGTAGTATATCTATCCAGTTGTCCGTCACCCATAACACAAGTATTAAGTTACTACCTTGGGGACGGACGACCGTGTGTGTAAGTGTCCCATATATTTATTTATACTTATTTATTATAATTTTTATTTAAGTCATTTTAAGGCTATCTCGTCAAAATTCAATAGAAAAATGTAAGAAGTAGATGCGATAATCTAACCATATGTAGTTGAGCTGGTTCATGAACGTTACGTATAACTCGTATATATAGTAATTAAGTTTTCACATTACGATCGTCACGGGCTGAAGATGGTTTCCAACTCGATACTCCATTTAATCATATGTCATTAATGTAATTGCTACATATATAAAGTTAACTTATTATAATTTATTATTTATTTTAACAAATTAGTGGATCTTAACTACTTATTATATTATAATATACGTAATTAAGTTTTAAAATCATCATTGTCCTGCCCTTATCGCACTTTAAGTGGGGTCGGCACAACATGTCACAAACATGTTGTCATATGATTTGGCTACGTATTTTACGACCGGCCGCCTACCTGACGTCAACTTACCTTAGTCGCCTTTTACGACACCTCGGTAAGAAAGGAGGGTGGTCTATTCTATTCTGCCGGATACCACACGGCGGTATTATTAAATACCCTTATTGAAACTGAGGGTAGACGCTAGATCCAGGCACAAGATTGTGTACTGTGGAAGTCCTTGGAAGAGACCTATGTCCAGCAGTGGACGTCTAGTGGTTAATGAGAGGGAGAGGAGAGATTGAATCAGAATAAACTTAATATCTTAATGTAATCTTTCATATTTAAAATTCGATACAGACGTATTAAAGTATCTATAAAACTTTTATCTTAATATGTGCACAAATTATAGAATCTATAACAGAACTATAGTACCCGGCATTAAATAATGCACATCGATGTTTACAACAAAACAGCCGGCCAGTTCATTTTCGTAGAGCGCTGTCACTGTCACACACGCATTCGTCAGTCTGTGCGACAGAGACGATGCTCTATGAAGCAGAATCTAGTCGATTTCTCTCTCTATGCCTCGATGTGCATTATTTATTGCCGGTAACTATACTTTGCTTTAATACGTGCGGGTTAAGCGCATGCATGCAAAGCTAATGTGTATGAAGCAGGCAAAATTCACATATGCAGGAAAAGTCACCACATGCATCCCAAGATGCCTCCACCAGCAACAATGCACACAAGCAATACACACAACCACCACCAAAATCTCGACGATCGTTTCGCCCCGAAACTGAAGCATCATCAGGAGGATAGACTCTACAACAAAATCGTAATGCGTGTGCACAAATTGTTCGTTTCGTTAATTATGATACGCATTCTGAATAATTAATTATACATAAAGTATGGCGTATATTTTTTATAGTCTATTATCTTAGCTTTATTGTAAGTTATTATGAGATTATACATAATTAAACCACATAAATGTTTATAATAGATGAATGAAGGTTCAAAGGAGAACTAGGAAGTGATGTAAGATAATCCAAAAAATTTATGCTATTCATATTACTATCAAAAAATTATATAATTTCCTTTAATTAGAAAGGCTTTACAGTGTAACTGTAAGGAGTAGCGAATTGCTGATATTTTCATAGAACAAGTAATATTTAAGTGTTATGTAAACAAACGAAATCACTTATTAAGAAATTGGCGTTTGCTCTATGAATTTCATATCAGCCTCTCAAATCTGCGGAAATTGCGATAATAATAAATAAAAAACACAAAGTAATTGATGCAATGCCGTAACTTTTGGTTTTTTAATTGGCTGAACATTTCATTGACTGAACTTTGGAGCTCTGAAAAGTTTTATAATCTGTGTCGAAGTTTGAATTGTTTGAAATCAAGGACTACAGTGTACATATTGAAATTTGAAATGTTCAATAATAGAGATATTATATTAGACTAGCGTAGCCATAGACAGGTTTGTAAGTGACCAAAGACAACAGTGTACAAATTGAAAACAATAAATAATGACAATAAATAACTTGTATCTTTCATCTTTGTCTAATCACACATAAAAACGGATAGATACTCCCTCATTTGCTTTCTTTTTATTGTCATATGGCACATTTTAGGCTGGCCTCCCAACTCTAGTATAATAACTCGATAGTAAAAATAAAAGCTCGTAAAAAGTTAGCGATCAAACACTAGTGTTACAAAAAATATTGCAGCAACAACCAAAACATAAACAGTTCTATAGAGTACTTATATGTTATGCTTTATTGAGCCTTTAATACTGATATCATTCAACTCATTTGTAAGGTACAACGTGGTACGCTTCCACATATAAAGTAAATTTAGCAATTTTTCCCGAATATAAATTTGAACATTAAAGTATTTATTGTGAGTTAATCATAGTAGGTAGGTAGGTAGGTAGGTAGAGAGAGGTACATGCAATTGCAGACTTTTTGTAGATCTACAATTGTTTAGAACATTACTTAAGGGTATCTCTGCTGATTCACGCGGTGCAAACGGCTAAAGCTCTTAGACTTATAACAACCGCGTGACCTCTTCAACACTATTCTCATAAAACGGTAATGTACTATTAACCTAAACCTTGCCAAAGAATCGCACTATCTTTTAGTAAAAACCGTACAAAAATCTGTTCGATAGATTTTGAGAAAGTCGATCATATACCGACATAAAGCTTTTGGGGACGTTGTTTTATGATAAGTAACGAAATACATAGTAAAAAAATACGTAATTTTGTTATAATTATATTAATTTTATTTCGAGTACGTTTTGCCTCATAACATCTGTTTAATAGAATTGACAATAGGCCTACGATCTGTTTTTATCCTGTTAACTTGTGATAAAATCAGCCACTCCCATATCATGTGAATCATGCGAAACTTTCCCTTTTGTAGTGGTTTAATTTACCTTTGTATATATGCGAATGCGGTTACTTGGAAAAGCGAAAAAAAATGTTTTGCTACGTGGATATTGTTACTGAGACTTTCGCGGGCGTAATCGGATACGTTTGGGAATCAGCTATTTTATAGGCGACGTGAACGCTGATTTATATTTCTCACACTTTCCAGTTTCGATTTATGTTTCTTGAAATGTAATCGATTGATTACGTATGTACATGAATAAATAATATTATCTGTTTTATCCGTTGTAGAACGAAAATAACACATAATATATGTATTTAAAACCTCAGCCATTTGAGGCATATTATATAGTCAGTCGTTGTATGAACCTCGTATTGTACAGGCTCTGTAATGTAATAAGACATTTAAAGATATATTGCTCATAGGCTGCTATAGTGGCACGACTCAAAAATCATATGAGATAAATGGGTTTATAAAAAATGCTTTAGTTTGCTTAAATCAACGGCCTAATATTATATTATGAATTCTACCGGTATTGCTGCTGAAAAGAATGTGTATTATATGACATTTACTCGTATTCCTAGTCCGAAACGAAAGTTTTTGTATCGTGCCACTATTGCAGCCGATGAGCGATATGTGAAGTCCATTTGTTTCTATTATACCAACTAACGGAACACTGGTGACCTTGACGTGATATCAACATCTAAACTTCTGATGAATGATGTTGCAGTCTTTGCCCAGCTGTGGGATAGGATCATTGTGCTACTTTTACATTAACACCTAGGCTTAGGATAAAGTTACTAATATTTAAATTTCATACGAGATCTAATTGACAGTTATGAGATAACTAAGCCCTGGCAAAGTCTCCGGAAGAAATGTATAATTCTCACGACCATTAAGTAGCCATAATTTTTGTTTGACTTTATTTATGAATGATGTTTGTTTGAATTATTAATATATTACCTTAATTTACAATGATGTTCAAAGTAGACTGACTGTACTTTTTAGTTCTATTGTGTTAACAAATATTTATAACACTATTATTGTTTTATATTTTAACAACATCCAGTATGTCTATCAAACTTTCACAAAGGGTTAAATCTGCTAAGAGTATATATAAAGAAGGCATGTTGTAGTAAATAGGTGAGAAATTTTATGCCATTTAATTATCTTGAATTCAAGATGGCCGATAATTTATTTGTCTAATCAATAGTCTAGACTATTAGGTATCGCAAAAGATATTTATTATTATGTACGTAATTTACTGTATATTCACGACGTCAGGCACGTAACAAAGTCGTGACGATATTGAAGATAATTTACCCATTCTGGATAGGTATTGTGATTACTTTATTGGTATCGATTTCTCAATTATTTAGATATGTATACAGTATAAATATAATTTGTTTTTTTATACTAAAGTAGCGGGCTGTTACATTCCCACTGCTGGGAATAGTCCTCCTCTCTCCTTTTCTGGAGAGAAGGGTTGGAGTAAGACCTACCACGCTGCTCCAATGCGGATTGGTAGGTTACACAAATCTCCAGAATTCTCTAGAAATATGCAGGTTTCCTCACGATGTTTTTCTTCACCAAAAAGCGAGTGATTAATTGCAATTATCAATTGGACACATGAGTTTTATATTCAAATTTTTTCAAATTCAAAATATTCTTTATTCAAGTAAACTTGTAAACAAGTGCTTTTGAATCGTCAACTTAACTGCTGGTTCGGAAAGCTGTTCCTACCGAGAAGAACCAGCAAGGAACTCGGCGGTTGCTCTTTTTAAAATATAAATCTTAAAACTAGTTACATTTATTTATTACTGTCTTGTACAGGGTAGAAGTGCACCTATATCCACACATCCTTATCATCTAAGTAATCTTCAACAGTAGTAGTATAGAAAACTCATTGGTGCCTGCCCAGGTTTCAACTCGTGTTCCCCTCGAAAGAGTGGCACGGTCTCACCGCTGGGCCATCACAGCTCTTTTTATACTAAATGGTAGGTATATACTAAGTACAAAAAATGATAATGAATCAGTCGATTTCTTAGGTCTTAACTTATAATTTATATCTACTTTATAACTCAATACACTTAAGATTTTCTATATCAATCACATACTGATATTTAATCTGTGCGTAAAAGTATTATATCTAGAGTATACATTCGTAGGTCTAAACACTAATTATTAAACTAACGGATAGACGTGTTATAGCGATATGAATCCTATATTAATTCTGAATAAAACTAAACGAGGCAATTGCATGGAGCCAAAGTGCTTGATAGATCATGCATAGTTTTGTTTTAAGTCAATCAATCAGTACATAATATTCGCCCTGAAGTAAGACTAATGTTTTGAACAAAACTAGCTACTTTAAAATTTAAAAAAAAAGCCTGCACAAATAGGTTTTTGCATTACCAGGCTACATGGGGTAAATGAAAATATTATCGAGGGTACTAAATGGGGAGTGCATAAACTCTACTTCTGTTGGGCTTGTCCTAAAGGTATTTTCTATTAAATCCGCCCATGGTTAAGGGCGACATGTAATAAAGAGCTGGTGAATTTCAGCAATCTGTCAGTTGTGTAGAAAACCACGTTCAACGAATAGAAGACAACTGAGACCTCGGCGAAGATGCTGTGATGGTACCAAAACTGCTCTATGTGTAATGTTTTAGTCCAGTAAACGCTACATCGTCGATATTTACAATAATTTTGCTTACAAAATATCGATAAATGCTCTATTAAAATAACAAAACATTGTTCTTTAATCCGTAAATAAAAAAGCGCTTTTCCAACGCAAACAATTTCGATTGCCAAATAACAATTGATCGATATTTACCCTCACCGCAAATGTAGTAACACCATCGTTCTCTATTTAGTAAGTAAATATAGCAAGAAAAGCATTATAAGATTGCAGTGACTGGAGTAATTTTTTATCACATCTAGGTCAAATATTAGCATTGAGTAAACGCGAATTTTAAAGGGATTTGAAGCCGCATATCTTTAATAATTGGGTACTCGAGCGTGAATACTTCACAATATATAAGTGAAATTTTGTTGCTAATATTGATATTAAAATCAAATCAATTTCAGGGTAAGCCTTGAAGGTTTTAGTTTAGAAGAATTAAGTTGTAACATTTACTTTGTGTGAAATAAAACTATGTCTAAAAATCGTAATATATGCACCAACTGATTTCAGAATATAAATTTGCTAAGAGATATTAAAATATTTATGAGTAATCTAATAAATTCATAGCTACAATTTCTGTACATTTGTGCATTATAAATGCGAAAATATGTTAGTTTAACCTTATTTCAAGGCCGAACGGAATATATGATACTCTACTATTATATCCAACTATACTTACTTATCTTTTGAAAATGCCATTGAGAAAGGCCAGACCAAAGCTTGGGGCGGCGTATATTGTACTTTATTTGTTTCCATCTGAGACCTATTAAAAAGTCGAGGAATGTATCTCGATACATATATATATCGATACATATACACCACAAGGTCCAGAAATATTCTCTGTTATACTTTTTAATTTTACACAACAAGTAATTGAAAAAAAATAGATATAATTTAAATGAAATGACGCTGTTCTATAAACTATAAAAAGAATCTACCAACAAATTCTCATCGCCACCACAAAATTATTTATTAACACTTACGTTACTCACATGTAAAATGAAACCACTTTATTGATAGCTTGTATATAAAGTGGAAATTAGCGGTTTGTACCGCGGTTTTATTCAATTCCATAATGAACTGACCTGTAACTCACCTCGGGTGTCGGGTTTCTAGACCTAGCGCTTAAGAGGCTTATGACTTAGGCATTGAAACTCAGTGGCTTTTTGTATTAGAAATTCTATAGGTGTTTTAATGGTAAGTTCTTTTATAGCTGCTTCATAAAAGCTTTTAGCTGTCCCGACAAAGGACGGTTTACTTTGCAAAAGTCACGTAGGCACTTTTATGGTATATAAACGAAGAGTAAATTAGAAAATTAAAGTCTCAGATTCAATTGAAATGTGAAGTAGTTTTTTAGTTCTAGTAAATATACGTGGAATTATTAGAGTCATATCCCGATTGCGATGATATAAATGGATAAAAACCTGTTTATTGATTCTATTCAATCCGAAGATTTGATGTAGTATTTACGTAATTTACTGCTTTGCTATAAAAAAATAAATGAATAGTAATTTATAAAATTTGATATCTTTGAAACAAATAGTATTACTCATAATATTCTTTACTATCAACATCTGAATATACAATGGTTAGCTTTATTTGAAATTCAATTGAACAGGTTTGTGTAAAAGTTATCAGGGTTCTCATATGTTTTAAAATTATTAACCGTATTCTAGATCTATACCAAGCATAGATGTTAATGAAAATATACTATTTTGTGACGATAAGACAAAAGATCTTATAACAACGATGACGATAAGATCTTATAACAAAAAAACGATATAACATGCGTTATTGATCCGTTTTCCCAGAAGTAGGCTTTATATTAGAACGATAAAGCTCCATACAGTCCTGTGATGTTAATGTTGCAATATAACGTAGCGGCCTGTTATAATTCCACTGCTGGGAATAGGTCTCCTCTCTCCGTTTCTAGAGAAGGGTTGGAGCTAAGACCTACCACGCTGCTCCAATGCGGATTGGTAGGTTACACATATTAACAGAATTCTTTAGAGTTATGCAGGTTTCTTCACGATGTTTTCCTTCAACGAAAAGCGTGCGATAAATTACAATTATCAATTAGACACATGAGTTTTATAGAAAAACTCATTTGTGCCTGCCCGGGTTTGAACTCGTGTTTCCCTCGAAAGAGTCGTACGGTCTCACCGGTGGGCTATCACAGCTATGTTACAATATAAGTGCAACATAATTACACTGCGTTAGACCAGACTAAATAATTAGCTATATGCCGGTGTTAAATGTCATAAACGGCTATGAATGGTACTTAACTGAGAATAAAAATCATGTTTACAAGGCAATAATTCAATTTAAACATGAGTACATATAAATGATGCGCTGTATCAATAATTACTTAACATATTTAAGTCTGTTTACTCTTATTAATTTTTCCAAACATTTGCTTTGCGATTTTGTCGTGGATTCTATCTCCTGATGATGCTTCGATTGCGTGTACATGCATGTGTAGTGCTTGTGTATTGTGGTGGCAGTGGTGGAGGTTTGTAAGGTGTTTTTACGAATCCTGCATGTAACGGGTATGAAAAAACTGATAGTTCACTATACATTTAGCACTATATACATTTTCTATTTATTGTATCGCGGATTATAGCAAAATAATTTTATTATTACCTTTTCAAAACATTATAGTAAGTGGTCAGTAACTTGCGTCAAAGCACTCTTGGCCTTAATACAAATTGCTATAGACTCTGTTAGCTGATACCGCTACACAATAACAATAAAATGCATCTTTTATTGTACGGTAGATAAGTAGGGAGACCAACTAATCGTATTGGTCGAGATAGTCCTTTGAGAAAAGAATGCCAAAATATTTTTTACAGAATTAGGCGTTACTTTGCGGGGATTCGAAACAAAAGTAATAATTATATTATTTTGCTATTATCCGCGATAAAGTCTTTATAAAAGCTTCATAGTGTCTTTTGAAAAGCTCTATCGCAGATAAATAAAAAAATAAATATATGAGGCGTACACACACGGTCGTCCGATCCCAAAGTAAGTAACTTAATACTTGTGTTATGGGTGACGGCAAACTGTTAGATAATTTTAAATGCATACTTAAATACAAATATACACCCAAGATCGAAGAACCAACAAATTGTTTATAGAAAATGTTGGCCGTCGGCGGGAATCGAACCCGCGACCCGTGAAGCTGAAGGCAGGGTCACTACCCACATACAATAAACAATAGTGTTTTGAATTGGGTCACTTAAATATATCATTATTACTTTTCCAAAATATTTTACCAAGGAAAAAATCTGCATTACTATTTTTCAAAATTATAATCGTATTAAAAAAAGAATTTTTCCTCATTAACAGATTCATACTTATTATTACTTATGATAGTTAACTGCTATGGCGTTTTAGTGACACTGCTGTCGTTCCATCGGATACGCCAATATATTTGACCTTTTGAAAGTTTAAGAAGTCCCGCGCCTGACATTCATATTAGTCAGATAGTACCGATTCATGGTTGTCTGATTTATAGTGATGGAGCTTTGATAGGAAGCTTTCAATTTGTGATTATTGCGGACATAACGTCTATAGATCAAAACGTTATCATGGTTCCTGTTTATATTATTTAATTTTTAACCGTTATTTCCTTCAAGCTATTACTTATTTAGTTTTCGACTTTGAGTTTGGTTTCTTTAAATAATTTATAGAATTAGGCGTTACTTTACGGATATGTATAATACATATTATTATGCTATAATTTTCGCTAAAGTAAATAGGAAATATAAAAGTAAAAAAAAGTAACAGCCTGTTACTATGCCCACTGCTGGGCTAAGGCCTCCTCTCTCCGTTTTTGGAGTGAAGGATTGGAGCTAAGACCTACCACGCTGCTCCAATGCGGATTGGTAGGTTACACATATCCCTAGATTCTCTAGAGATATGCAGGTTTCCTCACGATGTTTTCCTTCACCGAAAAGCGTGTGATAAATTGCAATTATCAATTAGACACATAAGTTTTTTAATAGAAAAACTCATTGGTGCCTGCCCGGGGTTTGAACCTATGTCGTCTCTAGAGAGTCGCACGGTCTCACCGCTAGGCTATCACAGCTTATAGGGAATATATATAATGCTAAATGTAGAGTGGACTATTCGTTTTCATACCCAACACAAACCTCCACCACCGCCACCACAATACACAAGCACTACACACGTTAAAGACACACAAATTAAAAAAAATAGAGTACAATAAGTTATTACGTTTTATTTTATTTTATTTTTTTTATTAAATTAATTTATTTTATTTTAAGTTTTATATGTCGACTCTTTATCCTCATATAAAACTTGTAAAAATTTGATTGGTATATAAAATAGGGTATATTGTTAATTGTAGGACATATTTAACTTTAAAATTAAGAATAAACAGAAATTTGTATTATTAAAACATGGCGAATGTACAAATTTTAATACTTTATTACATTTTAACTTTGGCTACAATAAAGATTTTATAATTACATACTTGATTGTTTATTTATTTTTTACTTTTGACGAAAATTCGTTTTGGATAATGGTGGCAGATCTTTATCTTACTGAAGTTACGTATAATATCTTTTGAAATAATTGAAGCTGAAACTCACTAGAATCTGAAACAGATGTCGATTTCCTATCGAGAATTCCTTTTGGTGTTTAAAAAACTCATTATATTGCTATGAAAACTAGCGGCAACTTTCGTTAATTCTTCGTTTTGATCAAAAATAGCATATTTGGCACTTATTTTTTTTTATTTACAACAAAAATGTACAACTTATGTTTATCTTAAATTATTTACACGCTAGGACTATACAAATGGTCCCAAGAATGCTGGCTTATTAAAAAATTATAGTTACATATTTGTATTCTATAGGTTTTTTACTTTGGTACAGTATATTTTTAGCAATCTAATGTTTGTGCATACGAATATACATAATTATAAAAGGATTGGCGATGTATATAATAGACAAAGTAGGAACCGACATAAGCTTGTGGTTCCTGCTTTTCGCCTTGCAAAGTAAATAAGTCATTTGTGGGTTTAGGTATAAGATTCTATAATAAAATCACGCAATCGATTTTATCTTTGCCACTGCAGCAGTTTAAAAACGCTGTTAAAGGGAGGCTGATGCAAAAAGCCTACTATAATATTGAGGATTATATAGATGATAAAAATGCGTGGATATACCTGCTCCTCTACACTGTATAAGATAGTAATGAGCAAATTTAACAAGTTATTAGAATTTTATTTGAAAAGAGCAACCACCGAGTTTCTTGCTGGCTCTTTTTTTGATAGGAATAGCTCTCCGAACCAGCGGTAAATTTGACGATTCAAAAGCACTTGTTTACAAGTGTACTTGAATTTAGAATATTTTGAATTTGAATTTCAATATATATGATTATTTCCAATACTTAAATTGAACAAAATATACATTTAAACTTTCACTGTACTCGTGCAGAATGCATTGTTCTCGATTTGAACGGAATTGTATTGTCAACGGGAGCAAAAAGGAAAATACCATTCCATCTCCAATCTTCCGCCTTCCGCGCATACTGCAATTGTTACGTACAATTTCATTCTCTACACTATTTTACTCAATTTGTTGTCAAAATGCATCATGTAAGAAAAAAAAATTACGACTAATACTAGTGGTATACACGACATCGTTTGTAGCAACTTAAGCGTCTAAGTACCCTAAATTACTCAATATGATTTTTGATTCTATTTGTAAACCCGATGAGCTTTATTTGTGCAGAATTTAAATATTGATGGTCTAGCGGATTTGTAGTGATAGCTTAACCAGATAGACAATTTTACGCACTTATAATATTAGTATGAGTGTCATTTAAAACAAGATATTTTATCTGGTAATCGTGGAAGCTAATGGGTCACCCCATTAAACCCCATTAATTAAGCTAAAATCTCTTATTATGTGGATAAGCAATTAAATGACATGAACATACTATTTAAGTATTTAATTTAGACAAAAAATGTGTATGATTAATAACTGATTTAATGTCTATGTGCTTACTACCCGACGTTGAGAGGAGTTTTTAACTCTAATCGTTTTTCTTAGGCCTTTGCTTAGTAGTACAGTCCTTTACCTATATGTTCTGCTACTCTATTTTTATTCACCGTAGTGCAAATGTGTCTGCATAGATAAATATGTGAAAAAGAATCAACAACGTCATTTCTAATCACACGTCTTAGACATTAGTACATCTATCGGTCTCAATAAAAGATTTCTGTTCTTACATTTAAATATTTTCTCCATTACTCACTATTAAAACATACCAATGCTTTTTGTACCATATTTAAAACAGGGTGATTGCCACTGATAAACAATCACAAAAAATTCTCATGATCAAGTTACATTATGCCAGCGCCGGCGACGAATACATAAACGATAGATCGATCTTACACTCGTCTTGCGTGGCTTTTACCTTATCTGTTTTAACACAGCGTATATTTAAGTTGGATTTATAAGACAGAACACTCAATGTACGGAGATGATCTTAAAGATTAAGAGAAAGCTTCGAACAGTTATGGTTCCCTGGTAATACTACAATTCTTATCTTTAACATTCTTGGTGGCGATGAGTGAAATCGACTAAGCAAATCGATTGCTATCTAAAAGAAACATCCAGTTATTTAACTATGTGCGAAATCATTAATAATCATTGAATACCGTAGCCGAAGTTATTATATTGGATGGCTAAACACTTACAGCTTTTTCGGCCCATGGATTTTATGATAAACCTTATCACTAATAGCAAGGTCAAAGCAATTTTTTCTTCCACTTTCCATTAATTTATAAATATAATATCAATTTATTTTATTTAAGAAACGAAATAAATACTACAATATGTATTCAAAGAAGGTGCCGTGTGGTATCCGGCTGCATAGAATAGACCACCCTCAGTTCTTACCGAGGTGTCGTAAAAGGCGACTAAGGTAAGTTGACGTCAAGCAGGCGGCCGGTCGTAATATACGTAGCCAAATCATGTGACGGCATGTTTGTAACATGCTGTGCCGACCCCACTTAGAGTGGGATAAATATGTATACAAAGAAATATAGAATCGTGGCATATACTTACTGAAATAATTAAAAGCTATTATTTTACTTGTCGTGTGAAGGTGGAATCTTGAAGTTTAAATTTGACCCACTTGTCGGTGTCTGATTAAACTGAAATTTTACATACTGGTCCAGACTTGATGATGCATTTTTATGACATGTCCTGGTGCTGCTGCCAGAATTGGCACCAGACGACGGAACTCCTCAACGATTAATAATAGTTTGTTAAAAGCTTATTTAAAACCTTTTTTAAATTGGCTTGTTAATATAATAATAGACTTCACATAAAACTAGAAACGGTTAACGAATGCTGATTCAAAGTAAAATTTAAATGAATTAAAAAAAATGTGCATTATTTAATGCCAGGTACTAAACGTTAGAGAGTAATCAATATGTAAGCATAACTAACTGTTGTAAATATTTGCTTTTGGTAAAATAAATTAAACCGATTGCTTTAATCAGACGATAAATATCATTAGATTAAAGTTTCTTGGTTGGCCATCATAATAACATTGGGCGCATAAAAGACATTTTTTTTATGGAAATCCTTGTATAATAATGACAATACTTATTAATAACATGTACCCAATTTATAATACGTAATATCGTCATTACAAAACGATCACTTTCTGTTAATTACATAACTCAGATGCATGTTTATCTCATAAAATCATCAAAATATACGAAAAAATATTGCCCATTCATGGAAGTGAAAAAGAAAACTTGTTCATCTTAAGTAACATATAATTCTGATACGCAGTATTATGGTAATAGCATAAGAAACAGGAATTCGTACAGTCACAATATTTGGCGCAACAGAATTGCATAACGAACTCGGTTGACTTAATACCTTTTAAAGCAGTTTTTAATTGAATGCGAATTGACCACAAGCTCACTTAAAACTGAATTAAGCTTTTTTAATTGAAGATATTTTAACATCTCAAGTTAAGTGTATACACTTTCTGGCGGGGCTGGGGTCAAATAAGGTACCCTGCATCCGCCACCAGCAGCGTGGGGAGCATACAGGTTTAGTTTTAGTCGTTTTAGTCGGTGCGAATCCGACATAACCACCGCCTGTCCCCGTCGGGCGGTGGTACCCATAAGGGTTTTTTCCTGTATAAAAAAAGCGTATACACTTGCCTCCAAGAGATATGAGGACCGTAACACCTAATGGTTTTTACACGCCATCAAATTAGAACGCATGGCCGATTTGTAAAACAGCTGGTATGGTTGTATCCTGCATGATTAAATCGTCCTTCTAGAATAAGCCTTGGATAATGTTTTAGAAATGGAATAACCCAATCGGAAAAAGAACCTGTAATTATAACCTGTGAAGGGAGAATACACCGTTAATGGTATTATATAATCTCATTTTATTATATAATCTCCGTCTAGCAGCGTTTCCGGATCGATACGACATAAGTACCTTCAAAAAAGCGTATTTTCCATCTTTTTAAAGGTCGGCAGCAGACTCGCTCTGCGGAGGTCGTGGGCGGCGGTGATAACGTGAACCGCATGCTCGTCTGACATCCTATATCATAAAACAGGTTATGGGCCCAAGATATTGATATAATTGTAAAGAGAAGTCAGTGTAACTCGCTATACCGATAAGAATAATAAAGCATTTCTTTGAGATGGATATACCTAATATAAAAATGAACATAGACTGCTTTGAAGGAAATAATTTTCAACAGTGGAAATTTCAAATTAAATGTGCTTTGAGAGCGAAAGGTATTGATATATATGTTTTAAAACCAGAGTATGATGATGCCGAATGGCTTCAAAAAGACGGCATGGCTATGTTCATTATTACATCAGCAATGGACTATAGGCAAATTGCCTTAATAGAAAACTATAATATTGCTGCGAAGATCATGGAAAAACTTGACTCGATTTATGGACAAAAATCGGAATTTACCAAGATGTTGATTCACGAACGATTTTATCAATACTAGGTTTATAATTCAATAACTCTAACTGGCGTTAAAGGTAACCTCTGGTTTAAATATAAGAACTTGAGCCATAATATGTTTTAAGGTTTTTAACAGTGTATTCTAATATAGGGATTCGTCGTCTTTGAGGTTATACATTGAAACTCGAAGTCGTTCTTAATCCAATGTTCTCCAATCCATTGTTTCTTGTACTAGTATGTGGATTAATAAAACTATAACAATTAAAGTATGCTAAGAGATGTAAATTTTAATGAGCGAATTGAAATAAGTTACTCTGAATTTAACTAAGTTACTCTAAGTTTAAGTAATTTGCATAAGTTACTCTAAATTTTCCTTAGTCGATACACTGTTGACATAGCGGTAATGGTCTTCAGTTAGATTTGGTGGCATATTTATTCTATTCTAAATATCTCATAGTATATATCTTAACAGTATCACCGTATTAAATTTTTAACATATCATACATTATTTTAATTGTTAAATATATTCCATTAAAATAACGAACCACTTAAATATTTGTTAATTAAGTTTTTATAACTTAGCTCAAGGCTAAGCACCGACATATAAATATTTCTACTTATAATATCTGTACACGTACTACAGTGGGCATATTTTTTTGATGCAATTCTTACTACAATCGCAATTACTTCAATTTACACTCGTATATTGCCTAATTTAAAGATCTAACTGAATACGTAAACTTCATTAATCTACAATAATCAATTTTAGCCTTGCCATTACAGCACTTAAAATTTTTTTTTAAAGGAGGTTGTTATAGAAAGCCTACTATTGAGGATAACATACATGATAAGAATGCGTGGATATAGCTACTTTTCGACCTTTTTTTTTGGGACACACGGTCGTCAATCCCCAAAGTAAGTTACTTAATACTTGTGTTATGGGTGACGGACAACTGGTAAATATACATTTAATTTTAAATACATACTTAAATACAAATATACACCCAGGCTCGAAGAACCAACAAATTGTTTATAGTAAATGTAGGCTCTCGGCGGGAATCGAACCCGCGGCCCGCAGAGCTGAACGCAGGGTCACTACCCACTACGGCAACTGGCCAGTCATATATGAAAGATAGCAACGACAAAGGGTGAATAAGTATTAGAATTATATTTTGGAAAAGAGTTGCAGTCGGGTTTCTTAATGGCTCTTCTCGATAGGAACATTATTTCGTATCAGCAGTAGACTTGATTCAAAAGCACTTATTTACAAGTTATATACAAAAAAATTGAAATGAATAATTATTTTCTTACTATAAAACACCTGATCTGGTAGCACCATTATAAATAAACACAGCTTCAAGAACTTTCCAGGCCCTTTCACCTTCACTGTCCCTTCATGTCGTGCTTGGTGCTATAGTCCGTTTTTATAATAGTAATTTAATAAAATAGTTGCCGTGTAAAGACGTCTATATTTTCCCGTTAAACCGCGTTATTACTAACGTTACCTCTATATTTCTGGGACGCGTTAGTGTAACTATTACTTGTAAATTAATTATATTCACTGCCGTTAGATTTAAGACAAGTATAAAATCAACGGCCTTTGATTATCCCACAGCTGGGCATAGGCCTCTTTACGCCTTCTATGGACCATAATGGCTTGGTAACGATAAAGTATACCAAATTAATAATTAAAATTTATTCTTTTCAGGCAAATTAGCCGATCAACTCTTTCTATTTAAATTTAAAATAATAATAACAATCACGCTCATATATGCAAAATTTAGTTTAAAGTTTGATTTTTGTGTTTTGATTTTTTCCATATATATTTTTCCATACAATATAACTTAAATAAATTTAAGTTACTAGTTAGGTACTGGCTTTTAAAATATAGTTTTAAACTATCTTGGAAGCCAGGACCACAATTGTAATAAATTTAACAGAACTAATTTGCTATAATCCGCTCGGGTTAAGCGAATGAATGCAATTCATGTGTATGAATGTATGAAGCAGGCAAAATTCACATACCTTACACATGCAGGACAAGGCACCACATGATCACCACCAAAATCTCGATGATTGTTTCGCCCCGAAACTGAAGCATCATCAGGAGGATAGGCTACACGACAAAATCGTAATCGTAATGTGTGGTGGAGTCGTCTTGGGATGCATGTGGTGACTTGTCCTGCATTTGTAAAGTATGTGAATTTTGCCTGCTTCATACACATTAGCTTTACATGCCTTAGCTTAAACCGCGCGGATTAAAGTAAATTTGTTTTGTTATAGTTTCTGTAATATGGAATTCCGCAAAATAACGCCTGCTTCTATAAATTATGTAATAAATATAAGTATATGAAAACATTGTAATAAATAAAATAGTCGATTTTACACAATGCCAAAGTTCTAAAGATCAATTAATCTTTTTGAAATTTTATTCTTTAATTAACGCAATAAAAAAAGTAAATATTCTTTAAAGACAATCTCTTATATAATTGAATAATACATTTACGATGGACGTTATAAATTTTAAAATAACAGTTATTATTTAATAAAATATACATTTATTGCCAGATTTTACGAGTTGAGTTTTTATTGCTATTTTTCCACAGTTAATAAATTAAGGAAGTTAAAGTAGCAGCAAAAAGGCAACACGGTAGTATTTTTTATTAATAATCCTCCTCTGAACAATTAACTCACTGCGTGATCTCCCGAGTATTTCTCGAGAACAAGTTTTCGTAGTGCAATACGTGGCTGATGTTTGGGTCCAGATGTTCAGACACCTAATCTAACCATCTCTTTGGACTACGCCCTCTAGGTCTGTAGTTCTACTTTTCCTGTTGTCACTAGTTTGTCCATGCTGTTAGCGTGCTTCTGTGCTATGTGCCCACAGTAAATTTGGATTCAGGGCAGGCAAATGGTGTCCTAAGCACTTTTTTTTAAATATTCATATTAAACATTGAGACGCTAGCTTCTATAAATTATTGAAACGTCTTTTAATAACGGTTAAACATTATTCTAAACAACGTGTTTATATGAATCAATTATGCTTCCTTAGGATATATTAATGGGCTTTCTTATTATAGGATGTTACATCATTTTAAAGTGTAAATTATTGTAAAAATTAAAAAAAAAAGGAAAAACGCATGCGTAATTCAGGTACTATCACGAGATCTAGGTCAAGTTGAGGAGAAAAAACTAGACTTGGGCTCGATTTTTGTGATGACATGAAATTTCAATATATGCCTTATACGTATAAACTGATTTTTAAACACAATTTTTTAACTATATCGCGTTGGGCTACGCCACGATGGATAACATATATTTTTTGCGAAAAAAAAAACATACCATCTGATGCGCAGTGCCCACTCAGTAATATAATTAATTAAATATATTGTGCTGGTAGGGTGTAAGGGGGAGGCTCGTCCCAGTCAGTCTTCTCAATTGTCAACCTCACCTGCACGCGGTGCACCCTGCAGATCAACCGACGAGGCTCTGGCGACCGATAAATGGCGGTATAACCATTTCATTTTGCTGACCTAAATACCAGACTGACAGTGGGCAGCAGCACTGTCGGTGCAAAATGGTCAGCACTGCGATCACCAACCCGCATGCCAAGCGTGGTGATTATCGGCAAACCCTTCATGGCATCACAAAAGAAACCACAGCCCCTAGTTCCCGGCAGCTCCGCTATTCCCAGCTCTGGCAGCGGTTTGGGTAACGGCGGGGCAGGGGGTGTCAAGAATCTCCGGAAGAGATTCCGCTGCCAACCCCGACGACTGGACCTGGCAACGTACAACGCACGCACTTTGAGGGAAGACGAAAAGATACTCGAGCTGGAAGAAACAGTAAGCAAGTTGCGGTGGGATGTGATAGGATTATCCGAAGTCCGAAGAGAGAGGGAGGATACGATGATCCTAAAATCCGGCAACTTGCTTTACTACCGGGAGGGAGAGCAACAGTCCCAGGGTGGTATCGGGTTTCTCGTCCACAAGTCCCTTGTCAACAACATTGTTCAAGTCGAGAGTGTGTCGAACAGGGTCGCGTTCCTTATACTCAGAATTACCGAACGGTATTCGCTGAAGGTCATACAGGTTTACGCACCGACATCGGCACATCCGGACGAGGAGGTAGAGGCTATGTATGAGGATTTATCTAGAGCCATGCATGCCTCGAAAACCTCCTACACTGTTGTGATGGGGGATTTCAACGCAAAGCTGGGCACGCGAAGCGGCACAGAGGTGAGAGTAGGGCAATTTGGATACGGGCAACGGAACCACAGGGGCCAGATGCTGGCCGATTTCTTGGAGAGAGAGGACCTCTACATGATGAATTCTTTCTTCAAGAAACGGCCGCATCGAAAATGGACCTGGATCAGTCCCGACGGTTCCACGAGAAACGAGATCGACTTCATCATGTCGACCAGGCGTCATATATTCAATGATGTCTCTGTGATCAACACCGTTAAGACCGGGAGTGATCACCGCATGGTTAGAGGCACATTGAATATATGCGTACAGCTGGAAAGATCCAGATTGGTGAAGTCTACGCTCCGACCAACTCGAGCTCATATCCAAAACCCCGAGAAGTTCCAACTCGAGCTAATGAACCGTTTCGATTGCCTAGCCGACTGCGCTTCTGTGGACGATGTAAACAGCAGGCTGGTGGAAACTGTCCATACGGTGGGGTCTAAATTTTATAAGACACACCGTAAAAGACCCAATAAATTCTCGACCCAGACTCTCAAGCTCATGGATGAGAGGAACGAAATGAGGCTGCAGTCTTCGGTAGATGCGACGCGCTACCGTCTGATCAATAGACAGATTTCTAAGGCGCAGAAATGCGACCTGCGACACTTCAACACCGAGTTCATTCGAGAGACTATTGAGCGTAACAGGGGCTCAAAAGTGTTCGCAAGAGATCTATCTATTGGGCAGCGGCAGCTGACGCGATTGAAAACCGATAACTGTAGTATCATTTCATCTCGTCCTGAGATTTTGAGAGAGGTTGAGAGGTTCTATGGGCAGTTATACACGTCAACACAACAGCCTGTTGTCAATTTGGCAAAAGACCCAAGAGCCAAGTTGACCCGACACTACACCGAAGATATCCCGGACGTCAGCCTATACGAGATTAGTATGGCTCTCAAACAACTTAAGAACAACAAGGCTCCAGGTGATGACGGAATCACTACCGAACTCCTGAAGGCGGGTGGTAAACCGGTACTTAAAGTCCTTCAGCGATTGTTCAATTCCGTCATTCACGAAGGCACTATGCCGGAAGCATGGTACAGGGGCGTGGTGGTTCTCTTCTTCAAGAAAGGTGATAACACCTTATTGAAGAATTATAGACCCATCACGCTGCTGAATCATGTTTATAAGCTGTTCTCGAGAGTCATAACGAATCGTCTCGCTCGTAGGTTTGACGACTTCCAGCCTCCCGAACAAGCCGGTTTCCGAAAAGGGTATAGTACCATAGACCACATATTCACGCTGCGGCAGGTTATACAGAAAACCGAGGAGTATAACCAGCCATTTTGCTTGGCGTTTGTGGACTATGAGAAGGCCTTTGATTCGGTGGAAACATGGGCTGTGTTAAGATCGCTCCAGAGATGCCGAATCGACTATCGGTACGTCCAAGTGTTGAAGTGTTTGTATGAAAACGCCACAATGTCTGTCCGTATCCAAGACAAAACTACGAGACCAATCCAAATGCGGCGAGGTGTGCGACAGGGAGATGTCATCTCCCCGAAGCTGTTTACCGCTGCATTGGAAGATGTCTTTAAGCTTTTGGATTGGAACGGATACGGCATCAACATCAACGGCGAGTACATCACTCACCTTAGATTTGCCGACGACATAGTCGTTATGGCAGGTTGTCTGGAGGACCTTAACACAATGCTCGACGACCTCAGCAGAGTGTCTCAGCAGGTGGGCCTTAAAATGAACATGAGTAAGACGAAAATCATGTCAAACTCACATGTTCCGCTCCACCCGGTCATCGTTGAGAACTCTGCACTCGAAATTGTAGACGAGTACATATACCTGGGACATACGGTCCAGCTGGGTAGGTCCAATTTCGAGAAAGAGGTTAGCCGCCGAATCCAACTCGGATGGGCAGCGTTCGGGAAGCTACGCGAGATCTTTTCGTCCGAAATACCTCAGTGTCTGAAGACCAGGGTCTTCGAACAGTGCGTGTTGCCAGTGATGACCTACGGATCCGAAACGTGGTCGCTCACTATGGGCCTTTTAAGAAAGCTCAGAGTCGCTCAGCGAGCGATGGAGCGAGCTATGCTCGGAGTGTCTCTACGAGATCAAATCAGGAATGAGGAGATCCGTAGAAGAACTAAAGTCACCGACATAGCTCAGCGTGTCGCGAAGCTGAAGTGGCGATGGGCGGGGCACATAGTGCGGAGAACCGATGGGCGCTGGGGTCTTAAGGGGCTGGAATGGCGACCCCGCACCGGAAAGCGCAGCGTCGGTAGACCCCCTACGAGGTGGACAGACGACCTCAAAAAGGTCGCAGGGAGCCACTGGATCCAGGCGGCGCAAGATCGTGTGGTGTGGCGATCCCATGAAGAGGCCTATGTCCAGCAGTGGACGTCCATCGGCTGACGAAGAAGAAGAAGATTGTGCTGGTACAACACACTTTTACAAGTGTGTTGTACCAGCATAAGAGGGTTACCAATACAATCTGATGTTAAAATATTTTCTGCTAACACACCAATATAAGTAATAATAATAAATATATGAGATTGTACTGTTCGTACTTCCACCCGACAGCGTTATATCGGCTCTCTGCTTCACACACCGCACGCGCGTCCGTCCTCACCCGTGGTCGTAGTGAAAGTGAGTAATTCTCTTCCCTCGCCCCACTACTATAACGCGCGGTGTGCAGGCATGAGACGACAGAACCTCCTTTATTATAAATCTACCTTCCATCAAAACTTCTATTCTTATTCACATACACTACATCTCTCCTTTATTTTAATTAAAATAAGTTTGTTTTCAGTAGATCAGTGGTTATCATTTAAAACATTTTATTACATCATTGATCAATCACCATAACACATCTTCGTTTCTGAAGTCTAAAAATCACTAATCCTACAACTATGTAGTTCACTCATTTTCCTAACTCCATTCTTCCTTCGCTTCTCACTAACTAAATATATTCCTTTCACTTATACTTCTTTTAGCTAAGTATTATATTTATCTGGACCTCATTTTCTAATTGCTTTTTTCACATCTATTTTAATATTAGATATCACTAAATGCCTCACTCATCTGTATTCTCCTTTTTCCCACACTACGGTTGCCTCATACATCTTCCGGCACTCCTGCATTCCATTCGTCCTTCATTCCTCCTTATTGTTCCTTGTTGTCGTTGCCTGCATCTCTTGGCCATTTACTGCCTTCCATTCTTCCTCTCCCTTTTTTCGTGTAAAATATTTCGTCTCAACTATTGTCCAGTTTCGTCACTTTCAATCTCTATGTCACCTCCCAGTCGTAGTTTAGCTGTCTATTATGTATTCAAAGATTGCACCTAGTTTATTTTCCTTATTTGTATCCCAAATAAACACTTATCTCTTGATCCTAAATTTCTATTATTCGCTTTTTTTTCCCGTTTGCGTACTGTTTCCTTTTTCTTTGAGTTCCCTGTTATCACGAATACCCATGTCATCAGTTTTATGGGTAACATCCTCGAGCCGCCAAACTTTTCATTCATGGCCACAATACCGGGATGGCCCTCATGTGCGAGAAAATCCAGCACGAAACACGGCAGTCAATCTTTTAAAGATTTAAATTTACATTAATTATTTTCAGTCTTGTTTGAAGCTGAAAAGATTTTGACATTCAAATAATCTTCAATTATGTAATATGCCTTACGTGTAAGCATATACAATTAATTTAAACTTTTCTGTAGATAAGTCTAATATAGATTGCGGAATTGTATTGTAAAATCTACTATCGCTCTACCGCTAAAAACTTTGATTTTTAAGTCCAATTTTCTATTCCAATTTTCTGACAGATCACTTCTTTTAAGGGATCTGTTTTCATGGCTAAGTCAGGAATTCATTTACCCACTTAATTTATTAATCCCAGGAAGGTTAATAAATCTGTAATGCTTATCGAGGCTTTCAGCTTTTGAATAGATATTCAGTATTCAGATATTTTCTAATGATTTTATTTTCTGTTTTGCAAGTTTGTGGTCTAGGAACCTTCAGATACATTTTCCTTTTCTCAACACAACCTTAATTACCTGTAAAACTTCAATGACCTTTTTCAGTTTAGCGTCATGTTCTTTTTGGTCTTTTCTGAACATAAGAATGTCTTCAATAAATTGATCACGTCTTCACTTTCTCAAATTCAGAGGATTCTACCAGACAACATTCGTTTTTATTGATAAAGTCCTGTGGTCGATTTAAAGGTCGTTACGGATCTCGAATTTTAACAACCTTTCTAATCTTAGTCTAATTCTTCTATCGTAGGCAGAGTGATTTTCGTTTCGAATTGTTGAATTTGCCCATCTCATATTAACACAAAATCGGATACCACAGTTCTCTTTTAAGATAGGCACTGTAAGTGAGATCCAGTCTAAAAGGCCATCTACTTTTACACTGTTATCTTTCTGAAGGACTTAATTGATTATAGCATTCATCTTTTCCTATAAGGGAATTGGAATGAGTCTTCTGTGCTTGCACCGTGTCATCTATCTTTTTCTATAGGCGATTATACTGCAGTTTAAAGTGTCTGATTTTCTTCATTTCGCATAAATTTTATCATGGTCATTTCTCATCAAATGTTAAGTTTTTTGCAAGTACCACAATTGAAATGTCTTTTTATTATTTTCTGATTTACATTTCCGGTTGTCTCTTCTTCTTCTGAGCAGAGGCTAATATCCTGGTTATTTTATCTTTAAAATCAAAGTCATTTGTTTATAACCTCCAATGAATAAGCTTCGGCTATTAATGAGGTCTTCAATCGTCGGTATTTCATTTGATTTTAATTTATTATTTTTTCTACTGTCTGAGCTACATTTTCAGCAATTTGGTCTAGAAGTTAAATATTTAACAACTTATTGTCATGACCGAACAATGAATTTCTGAAATTTCTGCTTTTCTTCCTGTTTCTCTTGTCGAAATGCGTGTCTTTCAAATATTTTACTATTTCATTCAAATATACTGGTTCATTAAGTATTCATCTTATTTCTTAGTCATCAACACATCATTCCCAATGCAAAATATGCACTCTCTTTTGAGCAGGTGTGGTGGCAGCTTCTAAGTAAATATCCCCACTCCTTTTCCATATTTAATATCGTACATGACAAATTAAAATTTCCTTCGCATCCGACTTTTTCCAGTGTAAGATTTGCCAAATTTACCAGGGACAGCAAACTATGTTATTTCAAGAAACGATCGTTATTTTTCTTGACATGCTTCCTCAATCACCATTCAACTTCCATCAAGAGACGGTCGTCATTCGTCCTTGACATGCTTCCTACATCATCAAACTTCCATCCAACTTCCCATCAAGAAACGTTCGTGAACCGTCCTTGAACAACTTCTTTACATAAATCTACCTAAATCTAAATCTACCGTCACATAAATTAACATTATTAATAATTATCCGTTTATTATCCGTTATTAAACAGCTTATTTAATCATCAAACTTCACATAAATTAAGAGCATTACGACCTTACGTCAAGTAACGGCATCATCCGTTCTTGAACAACTTCTTCAGTCATCAAACTTAATATCAAGTAACGGCATCACCCGTTCTTGACTTACTTCCTCAATCATCAAACTTTACATCAAGTAACGGCATCATCCGTTCTTGAACAACTTGTTCAATCATCAAACTTAATATCAAGTAACGGCATCACCCGTTCTTGACTTACTTCCTCAATCATCAAACTTTACATCAAGTAACGGCATCATCCGTTCTTGAATAACTTTTTCAATCATTTAACTTTACATCAAGTAACGGCATCATCCGTTCCTGACCAACTTCCCCGAATTTATCAAACTACTCAATCATCAAACTTTACATCAAGTAACGGCATCATCCGTTCCTGACCAACTTCCCCGAATTTATCAAACAATTCATCTAGAGATAAGCATCATTCATCTCACGATTTTCTATTAATCTATCATCCACTATTTCTACAATTATTTATTAATCATATATAATTATCGTATCGACACATTAATTATGTATTAATATATGTATATACGTGCATATTTATTTATACACGACTGATAAATCACTGAATATAATTAAAGTGACATTTTCGTATATATAAAAACCGATTTTCATAAAACTTAATTTGCACTCTCAGTAATCAAATCTCACTCTCAGTATATATATAATGTACACTAGAAATCTCCCAGAAACAACTCACACGGCAAAACAACGCTTGCCTAGTCAGCTAGTAATATTATAAAAAGTATATGCACTTACTTATAGTTTATGAAACTAATTTAACAATTTTATTATTTTTATGAGCATATCTTATAGAACACTCCGCACACAAACACTACAATAAAAAATATTGTCCCAGCGATTGTCGTGTTACCGCGTTCAAATAACAATAACAAAATTGACCCCTACGACATTAACATAACAAATTCAACACGTTCAACCTGCTCTGAATATATATTAAATATTTCTATATTAAAATTTTTCTACACCGTTACTTATTATTTAATTTCCAAGTATAATATTTACATTTTACTGTTACCGTCATTTTCTTTTTTTTTCGCGTTTAGCTACTACTAAACGTGACAGTTTTTCCATAGTATCACAATTGAAATAAATTTACAACAGTACTCACAGACTCGTCGCCAATGTACTGTTCGTACTTCCACCCGACAGCGTTATATCGGCTCTCTGCTTCACACACCGCACGCGCGTCCGTCCTCACCCGTGGTCGTAGTGAAAGTGAGTAATTCTCTTCCCTCGCCCCACTACTATAACGCGCGGTGTGCAGGCATGAGACGACAGAACCTCCTTTATTATAAATCTACCTTCCATCAAAACTTCTATTCTTATTCACATACACTACAGAGATAACAAGTCAAGTTAAGTTAACTGAAAACCGTTGAGGAGTTCGCTCGCCTGAAGTCAATTCTGGCAGCCGCATAAGGTTATGCTTATCATAACCATGCATTGCTATCGGGACTGGTCACCGGGAAGTCGGTCAAATTTAACTGTTGTAAAATGTTTTCGAAAATGTTGGTGCAATTTTAAGTATCACTTATATTAAAATGTATTTTATAAGTACTCTTTTTAATGGACCCGCCGTCTATTTTAAGCTATGTAGTACAATTTTATTTGTAAATTTTTTAGACAATTTAGTCTGCGCTAAATAACACTAGAAGAGAGATAAAAATCATGGTTAGCTATCTTAATTCTAACAGTTTCTTAATGGCATAATTTCATAACATCGCGGACATACATATGTTTTAGAAGACAATCTTATTACGCCCAGCTGGAAATTGATCCGAGAACGTCAAACTTTTAGGGATGGCGTCTCACTAATGCGTCATAGAAGTTTGTACCACTCTATGACTTGGCCACTGGATCCAGGCGGCGCAAGATCGTGTGGTGTGGCGATCCCATGAAGAGGCCTATGTCCAGCAGTGGACGTCCATCGGCTGACGACGACGACGACGATGACTTGGCATAAACTAATCTTAGACGAATACTGAACATTTGACAGCCCTGTGCCTACGTAACCGGTCCGAAGTATTACAAAACTGTTGTTCAGTCTTTTGTATAATTTTAATGCATTCCTTACAGACAAGATGAGCACCTACGTACACAAGTACATTCTACACATATGTTAATGCTTTTTATTACACGTTTTTTTGAGACTCCATAATGCGCTACCTACTTCCTTGTGTCTGAATAGTAAGTTTATAAATAGAACATTTTTAAATTAAATCATAAGAAGAAACTATTGTGAATTAAACTAGAGATTCAATACTACACCGAGGCTTGGGCAGATTTTTAGCTTAACGGAAACTTATGTTTAGAAAAACATCTTAAATTATTTATTTATTTATCCTTTATTGTACACCAAATTCAAAATTACAAACATATGCTTAACACTACACAACATAAGAAATTTTGTAATGCACAAAAGGCGGCCTTATCGCTTATCAGCGATTTCTTCCAGACAACCTTTGGATCAGGAAAACTGTACAGTACAGAGTAGGTAGGCGGTGTATAATAATAAACTTAAATGCTAATGAGTACAAACTAATACATAAATTATATAAATGCTCATATTATAATACATATAATAAATAGATAAACAAACAAATACAACTAGATACAACTAACAAATAGATAGATAAACAAACTAATAAATAGATAAATATACATACATACATACACATATATGTTACATATTACGTACATGAAACTTAAATGAACTATTTTATATATATATCGTCGCAGTATTAGGACAAAGAAAGATAATACTTACGTACACGGTTTTTAAAAATGTCTAGAGAACGTGAATTGCGTATGTCTAAGGGAAGTGCGTTCCACAATTTAATGGCTCCAACAGTAAATGATTGGCTGAAAAATTTGGGTCTGTGAGCAGGCATCTTAAGAACCATTTTTCTTGAGTCACGCAATTCGGTTTGCACTCCAAGGAATTCGAATTTTTCCTTTAAGTATGAAGGAGTTTTTGGATCGAACAACACACAGTACAGAAGTGAAAGTATATGCAAATTCCGGCGATAACGAATAGGAAGCCATTTGAGCTTTTGACGGAAAACTGAAACATGGTCATACTTGCGCAAGCTAAATATGAACCGAATAGCAAGATTTTGAAGTCGCTCAAGTTTATTTAATTGTTCCTCGGTCAAATCAATATAGCTTGCGTCAGCATAATCGAGAATAGAGAGTAGAAGAGAATGCGCCAACATAGTTTTGGTAGCAATTGGAAGGACTGATCGTAATCGCCGTAGCGAACTTAGTGCCACAAATGTTCTCTTGCTAACCTCTTGAATTTGAGAGGACCACGATAAAGTATTATCTAAGTATACTCCAAGATCTTTAGCACTGGAGCAATATGGGATTGCAACACCTCTATATAAAACTGAAGGAAGGTTTTGCCAATCAACTCTTGAAATCATCCAAGGGCTGCCGATAACGATGGATTGCGATTTTGCCGGATTAACACTAAGACCATAACGCTTACTCCATTCAGAAATCGCCACGAGGTCATTATTTAATTCTGCAATGGCAGTGGAAACATTTTCAAGGGGTGAGGAACGGTAAATTTGGATATCGTCTGCATACATGTGATAGAGAGAAGAAATATTAGAGGGTAAAGAATTAATAAAGATTGCAAACAATAACGGAGATAACACGCCACCTTGAGGTACCCCAGTAGAGACGTTGGACCATGATGAATATATATCGTCAACGCGTACGCGCTGTCGACGTCCACTGAGGTAACTCTGAAACCACTCAATCACTGATGGAGATATGTTAAAGGAACGTAGCATGCTCACCAAAATATCAAAATCAACCGTATTAAACGCACTGCTAAAATCCAACAGAGTCAAAATAGTGAGCTGCTTACTATCCATAGCCCTACGAATGTCGTCAGTAACTTTAACAAGTGCTGTAACCGTACTATGACCAGGACGAAAACCGGATTGTAAAGGACTAAGAAGAGAGTGCTTATTAAGGAAAAGACTTAATTGTTGACATACGAGTTTTTCGAGAATTTTAGAAAGAAATGGTAAAATCGATATAGGACGATAGTCAGAGTTATTTACGGGACAGGTTTTTTTAGGTAAAGGAATAACGTACGCACTTTTCCAAGACTCAGGAAATGTACTAGTGCAAATGGAGAAATTGAGGATATGTGTAAATACGGGAGTCACGATGTCTAGGATGGGAATAATCATATTACGGCTAATACTGTCAGCACCAACAGCATTCGATGACACGGACAGTATGTTCCTTTTAACATCACATTCAGTAAATTGATTGAAGGAAAACTGAAGAAAGTCTGGAGTTGGGGACGACGAAAGAAGATTAAGTGTCCGCTCTTTTTCAAAACTGTCGATTAAATCACACGAAGAAAAGTGATTATTAAGGATTTCAACATCAATGTTGATCGAAGATTTGTCATAAGATTTGCCAACTCCAAGAGTTTTGAGAAATTTCCAAGTTTTAGCGGATTCGCCATTTTCAAGTGACTTATGAATGTGACGTCGTTGTGCATCTCTACACGATGTATTGCAGTGATTCCGAGCCTTATGATATTTTATTCGGTTTTCTTCTGAGTTGATTTGTTTAAATTTGGACCTGGCTTTATTTTTTTTTATCTATTAATATTTTTAATTCATCAGATAACCAAGGGGCCGGCAAATGTTTAATTTTAACTGGCCGTACAGGAGCGTGAATATCATATAAGTTAGTTATTAATGCATTAAAATTCTGTACTTTAGTGTCAATTGTATTAGCGTTTGTAACGGAACTCCAATCCAAACAACGAGCATCCTCACAAAGCTTGTCCTTATCAATACTACCAAAACTACGCTGAAGAAGTATTCTCGATTTTGCCTTCGGAGGACGGACTTTATAGGATTTAATACATAAATAATTTTTTTTAATACATAATTATCATTATGTATTAAAAATTTCTTTATCGTTATGTATTAAAAATTTCTTACGTATTTTCGAATTAAATTAAATTTTTATTATCTTCCTGGTAATCTTGACAAAATTTTTGAGTTGTCTGTTATAAGGCATGCCGTAAATAGATCTAAATTCACATTGTTATTTTTATTCACAGAGTTATACTGTTAAGTACAAAAAACCAGTTGCATCAGATCATTAAACAGACACCTTTGTGAATGTAGGAAGATCTGTTTTGTATCCGCTTTAAAAACAAAACTGAGGGTTTTTACGAAGGAAAATGACAGTTGTTATTCGAGTCATATTTGTTGCTATACTAATTTCGGTACTTAACTTCTTCTGTCAATCCGTAGTTTAATCATTCAATACTATAAATCTATTTGTAAACTTTTCTCCTATGACTATGAAAGAAGTTCAAACAAATACACTTTCACGTTTATAATAAGATGATATTTTATCAATATCTATAATTTTAATTTTATTTTGCAATATTTAATTTTTATTTTTTATTTCCAAAATATTCTCGGCTTCGCGCCGCATGGATATCAGTGAATTAAAAAAAAAACTGAACATAATAACTACAATGAATAACTACATTTGTAGTAATAGTTAACCATAAGAGACAAAGACATACTGTCGTGGGACTTTTTTTGTAGTATTTTTGTATATGTACAAATCTCAAGTATATTATTATACTATCTCTGTTGGTTAACGCGGCATACGAGACTATGGGCATTTTTTTTACAACACACTTTACATAAAAGCGCAATGCAAAAAATTGCATTACCTTTTGGTGAAAACCTTGCAAGAATTGGTTAAGTAGATTTTGAGATATTGAATTAACTTCTTATAATAAGTATAAAAATAAACCTAGCTTTTTATTGAGAAAACCCCAATAATATACTCTACATTTAAATCTTAGCCGAGATTTCTATATTCTTGATGTAAATCGGTAATAAAAACAAGTTTGCCAGTTTCTTACAATTAGATAACAGTTACCTAGTACAGACAGCATTGACAATGGCCTTATTACATATTCTTTGGCCATGAACTTTATTATTTGCTTACTAATACAAACTAGGTCTGAAGCCAATTTACATTGTCAATACTAGTTGCTATATTACACAAGTAGTAAATACAAATGAGTTATAAAGGCAAAACACGATGTATAATCAACAACTATTATACTAGAATTATTATTGTAGTAGATATTAAATTTGATGGTGGGGTAGAATAGGTTTGTTTCTTACATATTTTGACTTTTAAAGGTTTCGACCTTTGCACTTTGGTGTTCTACGCGAATAAAGTTCTATAATGATATCGTTTTCAGAAAAATGACCTTTTTTCGACAAGTGGAGAAAACATATATTGCATAATTAACTTTAATGCTTAAGTTCAAATTCAAATTCAATATATTATTTATTCAAGTTTACAGTACTTTTGAATCATCACATGTTTTTAAAGAAGCTACCACTGATTCGGAAGTTTGCTCCTACTGAGCAAGCAAGTACTACCCAGCAAGAAATTCGGCGGATAATCTTGAATAACTTTACATTCCTATAAACGAAATCGTGGATCGCACTAGTACGATTATTCGTAATATTTTTCTAATGTTTTTTTATGCTTTATAAATAAAAATGAATAAATAAATTATAAAAATCTTTTAAAAACATTTGTGATTAACTGAGATTTTCTTTTACATGAATGAGCAAAAGACCTGGTAAATATTTTTTAACTCATGACTGGTGATTAACAACATCAGTCCAATCAGACGTCTCTCAATAAAGGACACATCACTGAAAGACCCGCATATGGAAATTAAAAAATACCATGACCAACTTGATATCCGAGCAAGAACTGGCTTTAACCAACTCCCGAAGGAATGTAGTCGCTAGTCTCAGAGGGAATGACCGCAAATTGCGTACAAGATTATAGTATATATATTTATATAGTAATAGTGGTCCCGTAATTTCGTATTCGTCCATTTTTACTTTAAAATACCCTCAATAATATACTAAGGTTTTTTCCTATTCCTAAAAGTCCCGTTTCCTATTTTTTTTAATCCCTATTATTAGCCCAGTATATAAGCTTCAATTGCATCCAATTTCATCAATTTTATCCAGCGGTCTAGCCTTGAAAGCGTAACAAACAGACAGATAGACAGATCGCATTTATAACATTAGTATGGATTTTACTACAATTACAAAAAGAGATTGAATTCCAGATTCCGAGATTCCAATTCCATCTACGTCTTAAATCATCATAGCCTTCATTATTTCATTTACAATTTTTTTTAATATGTAAACATATGCTCGATCTAAGTATTTTTAGTATTCAAGGTATTGGCTGTAGTAGACCTTTTCCTTTCATGATTCTTAGATGATTATTATTTCACCAATCTAATTACGTCACTTATAGCTCTGATAAGAGTGATAGAGTCGTCTCGTACGAGTAATTTGAGTATTGAGAAATAAAAAATATAGTGTGGATAAAAAGTATCAAAGTACTGTGAGATTACCTGCGGTACAATCCGTGGCACCCTGTGGAATGTGGTCACGCGGGAAGGGAATGACCGTGGACCTCAAGTCATTACGTAAACACGCACTAAATGCGTCTCTAAAGTTTATACTACAGGGTTGCCACGTGTTTCTTTTTATATTACGTTATTATCAATTCTAACCTTATGCTGTTTATCTGTTTTAACCAAAGTACAAATGCATAAGGATAATCTACTGGACATAGGTTTCAAGGGATATAGGTTCAATATGTGTCCGTATAGATACAGCATCTCTGCACGATTTTTATAAGGTCGTCAGTGCATCTACTGGAAGTTCTATGAAATTGCGTATACTAGTAAATGTTTCTATCGATATAAAAGTGGAAGCAAATGAGGCGTATCTATCTCTCTTTCTTATATGTGATTAGACAAAGATAAGTATGGATCTCTTATCTTCCTTCTCTTATTATTTGTTGGACACTTGCACTCATCGGCCTACCCGTGTTTCCCCTATTCTATGTATAATAACTATGAGTGCGAGTCGTCAATATGTTCTATAGTAACATTTATTTACATGCGTAGTATCTGTAGTATATGTGTAGTAAGTATAATAGTGACATATTAAATAGAAAAAAATCTGATTTTATTAAACTAACAACGAAAACGAAAATAAGTTTTATCAATGAACAACTAGAGATTACTTATTTTACGACATCATATTTAAATGCAGTTGGCTTCTCTGTTTAATATTAGTATAGAATATATATATAATGTCGGATATAACAAATTTATATTACTACTTATTACGTAGAAAGCCCCGTCAAGCCACAATAGAATAATTGGTTAATCGACGTTGAACCGGAAACTCCCAATCTTCATTACAAGATTCTGGGAGCCCTGCGTTACATGCTATGTTACGTTCTTATGACTTCTCGGGATAAGTCAATTCGAAAGTTATGTGACAACTCATTTAATGAGGTTTTTTGCTCTATTCTCTGAATATTGATTTCCTTTTGCAATCGTCGGGATAGAGACGAATAATTACAGCTCTTACAATCTGTAGAAATGTTTAACAATCATTAGCCGTAATTTGTATGCAACACTTAACTAGCGTTCTGAAAACATTCATTTTGTAATGACAAATAGTACGGAAATATCGCAATAACAATTTTATATACTTTTGTGCATTTTATTTTATTTTGATTTTAATATGTTGTTAATAAAGTATATTATTGAATGCTCTGTTATTGTATGTAAGGAATTATGATGAGACGGAAACGCATATTGCATATGTCCAAGGTTGTCTTTATATAGTGAAACCTTTGAAGTTTTTCTTAGAATTGCACAACTTTATGGAAGACGTATTCACGACGTTTCACCGTATTATTTTCACATTTCTCGCTTACTCGTTCTTTGATTTATTGAACTATCTTTAATATCAATACCAGAGGCTTCTCTTTTGATTATCATTTGTCATCTGAAAGTGGGTTTAAGCTATAGTTTATGTATAGAAACCAGCTATCTCTTCGTCTTATTCTATCGGGTTAGCCGGACTAATTTCGAGCCCATATGGGGCACTAATTCATGAGCTCTTTACATGATACATTGATTACATGATGAACTGTTTCCACTGTTCCGAAACTAGACGGGCTAACCCGATAGAATAAGATGTGAGAATACCCAGTTTCTACACATAAACTATGAAAACTACTCACGATATTTTAGATTTAAAAAATGGCTTGAATTATTTGTAATATGTTTAATGTCAATACCAGAGATCTTTCTCTATTGTGTGCAAAAGATATTGAAAAGTTAATATTGATTGTGGTTTAATTATAGGAAGGTAGAAAATATTTAAAGGTAATAAATACTACTTGGCCTTTTTTCAGGTGACAATTCATATGCTATTTGATATAACAATAATCATATAAAATCAAATTAATTTAAATTGTTAATTAGTTTAATTAGTAATAATCAGCAAAAATGTAACAGTTCATTTTCATTTCAATTCATAACAAAATATTGAGCAGCATTTAGGCCCTTCTAGATGGTATTCAAATTGCGATAGTTATATAAAAGTTAGCAAAAGCAAAAAGAATAAAGTAATCTAAAAAATTTACAAAAGCGTATTTATAGCCGCAGACTGAAGCATCTCGTTTTTATTTACTGATAAAATTGATACGGCGGATACTATAAACCCATTGTTGTATAGTCTTGACAAATCTCCGTGACAAATGAACCAACTTTATCGGTTGTTTAAAAGAAGCGTTTGTAGTCAAAGGAAATTTGCTTTGATTTAACTTGCAGACCTTTGTCAAGCTCTTTGAAAGACCTTGATAGATATCAAAAGCCACTATTCATCTATCTCAATATATTTGAAATGCGGAAGATATTGTTCGTAAATGAGGATATCCGGACAGAAGCCAAAACTACATTGTTACTGAAGTAGCGGCGAGCAAAGGAGAGTTAGACGGACCCTACTATGGACGTTGGGACATCAGCCTCTCCCTAGGGCAGAGCAACTACGGAGCCCTAAAAGATTCGCGGGTGCCGCGGTATTCAGGTATTTGAATTGAACATTGGTTGAAACAGATAAATTTATTGTTAGTCGATTTTATTCTAGTAGCAATACCAATGAAATTTTCACTGGTTATTCAATCAATAATTCATCCGTCGTCTGGTATCCAGCAGAATAGACCACCCTCATTTCTTACCGAGGTGTCGTAAAAGGTGACTAAGATAAGTTGACCCACCGTGTGGTATACGGTTGAGTAGAATAGACCACCCTCTTTCTAACCGAGGGATCGTAAAATACGACTAAGTTAAGTTGATGTTAGGCAGGCGGCCGGTCGTAAAATACGTAGCCAAATCATGTGACAACATGTTTGTAACATGTTGTGCCGACACCACTTGGAATGGGATAAGGGCAAGAGGATGTTATTCAATCATAATTCATGTTATTATTATAAATGACTGGCCAGGTGACGTAGTCGGTAGTGTACCATGCCTTCAGCTCCGTGGGTCGCAGATTCCCGCCGTGGGCCCTCATTTTCAATAAACAATATGTTGGTTCTTCGTGTCTGGGTGTATATTTATATTTAAGTATGTATTTAAAATTATATCTAGGATATCTACCATTTGTGCGTCACACAAGTATTGAGTTACTTACTTTGGGGTCGGACGACCGTGTGTGTAAGAGTCCCATATATTTATTATTTATATTTTAAATGCAAAAATCTGTTTCCGATCTGTCTGTCTGTATTTAAACATTTAAGATCAAACGATGAAGTCGCGGATAGAGGATACAACTAGATCTTTTATATACAGCAATTACTTATGGAGGAAATGTAATGAAGTTAAACTTTTCTCTAGTTTCCTTTACACCAATACAAAGCAAATCAGATATAGGAGGAAGAGTGCAGGTAGAATAGTGATTGTTCACAATTCCCTTGGGCCATGACATAGATCGATAACCGTATACGCCATTCATATTGAGCATCTATACTTGAAGTTTCCATTCAAAATGGAAACGGTTTATTTAACAAAAGTTATTTAAGATTATATTCAGAATATCTACATTTAAACATGACTTATTAGGTTAAATTAATAAGGTTACTAAAATAAGTAACTTTTAACAGACTTATGTTATGGCATTAATAAAAGCGCGGCATGTGAATTTTACTGGGTTCAAAATATTGACATTAACAGCTATTTACATAAAATAACCAAGTACTATTAATTGCATCGGGTAATGCTTACAATATTTTATATATAAGTTTTATATAAGTTATTGTTGTTTTCAAAATTGTAGGATCGTATTTTGATTGTAAAAATAAATATAAAAAAACCGTAAACGTATAGTTTTTCTTCCTTCAGAATCCCTTCCTTCTTTTTTACAGTTTGACAGACTATAGATAATCTTAACGCCAAAAACTATAGAATCCCACATATATATTTTGTAAATTTTAGAACAAAATCCAACTTCTCTCTTCACAGTATAAACAATACATAACACACAATAACAAAGGGAGCAAAACAATATTGTTTAAAGTTTTTCCTATATATCGATGCAATTGTTTCGAGCTTTCTCAAGATTTCTATACAACAATTCCCATAAAAACTAAGTTCCTGGAAAGATTGTGGGAACAAACGTTTAGCTTTGTTTCCTCAAATTTACTACAATAATACATAATGTTCTAAATAATGTCAAGTATGCATGGACATCTTGGCAATGTTTTACCATAGAATGACCCCACCGGCTGAGTAAATGTCAAAACAGTGAAGAATTTTTCAGGGGTGACATGCGCAGTTTAAACTCGATCAATGCACCCCGGGGATGCGCGCGCCACCCTGCCTCGCCGCGACACCATCTACGCAGTTCACCACAAAAAACACCATCCGACCGAGCTCGCTCATCGGATCGCCCTTGAACGACAAAAAACATTCGTCATTTTGCTGTTTTTACAAATCACCTATCTAAATCCAAAAGATTACTCGGTTTTAGTGGCCAAAATATTTTCAATGAGCACAGTTCACTTCGAGATCGTAAGACCTGATTTAGCTCGTTAAGGACACCTACTCACCCGTACGCAGTCTTCGCAGTTGATGTTCAGTCCGTACTCTGTCGCGTGAGTCATAGGATTATCCCACTCTGTTAGATTTGCTTTGTTAATTGAAATAATAATTGGTGCCGGTGCGTTCAGTGATTTCGAATGACGTTGGTCCGGCCGATCGGGGCCGTATTGATGCACGGGTATAGGGACCCGGCTTAGGGCGACCTGCAGAACCAGCAGAAGGGATGGATGACTGCAGCATCTTCTATGACGAGGACGGTGAAGCTCAGTGCGATATGGTGAGAATTGTAAACTATTTATATAAATAATAATAGCTAAACAAAAATAATAACAGCTATGTTATCTTATCATCACCGAAGTAATTGTCAAACAATTTGATTCTTTTGCACGTTCAAAGGTATATTTATTTTTATGTTATATAATCGAAAGGGCATTCGCGAAAATTTCACAAAATGGACGTCCCATTTCTGTATGGTGCAATACCTGTTTCGTAGCTTTTGTGATTACTTATTTCCACTTTTAGTCTTAACTCTTTTTTACGCTGATGGTAATGAAAATGTTTTAAATTTAATCGTACTTGACTATATTGACACAAATTATTTTGGAATGTTAACTTTAGGCATATGTATGTAGGCATATGTACCATGTATTGATTTTTGCTACATTATCTCAAGTAAACATAAACGTAATGCTTTTGGATTATATTTATACCAGACAAACTATTCTAAATATAAATAAATACCACTTTCCACTTTCCGTACTTATACGTATACTTCAAATAATTTTTTTCTACAGAATACTCGTAATTGAAGAAACATTGATTATTTTACAATTAACATGTTGTGCCGACCTCACTTAGAGTGGGATAAGGGCATGAAAATGATGATGATGATGAATACTTTTAGCATATTTATTTATACACAAAGTAGATGGATTATTATATAATTATGTTTTAATGCTGCTTTAATGACAACACGGAACAGAGAACTATGAAAATATACTTTATATTTGAAGGCACTGAGCTTTCTAGAAATTTTCCGTTTAATCACAATATTGACAGGTCGCCGTTGTCGCAGTCGGCGGCGACCCTGCCTTCAGCTCCGTGTCGTAGGTTCGATTTCCGCCATGGACCAACATTTTTTATGAAAAATTTGTTGGTTCTCTGAGCCTACGTGTATATTTGTATGTATTAAAAATTTAGATATGTATAAATTTACCAGTTGTACCACCCATAAGACAAGTTAGTTACTTTGGGAACGGACGACCGTATAAGTATCCCATGTACATATTTATTATAAATATTTAATTTTAAGTTACTTACTTATAGTAAAACATGTCTAATTATATACCTTGCACAATATTTTTTACGACTACAAGTGAAGTGAAAGTAGTGAAGGCATCATGTTATCAATCTGTAGTCATAAACTTACACCTACGTCTACTATTGTACTTGAATAACAATCACTATTCCTGGCAGCCTTAAGGTCATACAGCATGTGTTTTTCTCAATGTACTTGCTATAGTGAAATGAAATTTTAAGAATTTTTTTCGCCTCCATTTGACTCCTACGTCAAAGAGTGCCTATTCAGACACTGTTTTACGTCTGGGTAATCATTTTTGAATCTTATCGACCCTTGACTATAAAAGTGCTCGAAAAAGCTTTTTAGAAAAAAGAATATTTTGATCAATTTAATTAGTTTCACATAGGATCATATACATTGGTTTGCTCGTAATTATTAAATTAAAACTCTCACTTAATTTTGACTTTCGAACTAAATTAGTTCGTTGAATGATATTATTCTTGTCCATGTTTCTCCTCATTATCCATAAGATAGCAAATAGCTAATATTTAAATTTAAAATTATCATTACGTACAATACAATAAAAATAGACAAGCTATATTTACTCTAAATTCAGAAATGTTTATAAAGAAAAATGCAATTTCATAGCAGAATAAATTACCAGGACCAATTAAATATTTAATCGAATTGAATTTTATAGTATGCCTAAACTAGCAAAGGCTTTTAAAAGCACAAATCGAAGAGACAAGAAATGAGTACGTAAGCGTAAGCTTTCCAAAATGGTTTTCCAATCCTTACTATATGAACCGATAGACACTTAAGAAAAATAAAGAATTAAACCAACTCTTAATGCTTCTACAGTAGTATATTGCAGCGTGAATATTGGAAACAGGAATTTTAAAAATACAGCTTAGCTTATTTATTAAGTAGTTTAAATATTAGAAATTACACCACAGACTTAGAGAAATTAACAAAATTCTTGCAAAGGGCATATTCAAATTCAAAATATTCTTTATTCAAGTAAACTTGTAAACAAGTGCTTTTGAATCGTAAACTTTACTGCTGGTTCGGAAAGCTGTTCCTACCGAGAAGAACCAGCAAGAAACTTGCCGGGGAACCAGCAAGAAACTCGGCGGACATAGGAATTTTAGTCATGTTACTTCTAATACGAAAATATCCGAGTTACTCACAAAGTCCTAAGTATCCACAGTTTTAAGAAATTATTTTAGACATCGTTTCCCAATAATCAATATTACATAACATTTCCCAATAATCAATAATAAAATAACGTTAAATTTAGTGTGTTGGATCGTTTTTTTATTAATTTTAAATGAGTAGGGTGACATGTGTTGTTGTATGATATGTATGTAAATAACATTAAATTTATTCGATTCCATTTAAAAGTAAAATGTTACAGATAAGACTGTACGACGACCTTCAATTAATCGGGTGATAATATGGCTTCGCTATGGTCACAAAAAATAAAATGTTTGTTATTGAAAGACTATTAAATTGTGTGCCAAAATAATACTTATTATTATAATGCCGCGGATTACAGCAAAGGTATTTGACTCTTCCCTCAAATTAAAGATAACGGATCATTAATCATTATCTTAATAGTTATTAAGAGTATTATTATCAAATAGATGTTGAAAATATTAAAAAGAAGCATGGCTTTTGCGCCTTAATGTGAAATGCTTTTATTAGCTAAGCCAAATCTAGTTTATTTTGATGCATTAAGCAATGTATAGCTTTAGGTTATTTTTGGTAAGAAAAGATAGCGGTTGAGTTTAGGTACTGACTTTGAATTGAATGGTTATTAAAAGTTCATGGTAGGCCTACTGGACAGCTCAACCCTATGCTCGCGGACTATTGTGTGGCCCGCAGACGAACTTTAAATGGCCCACCTTTGAATCACAGAATATTCTCAACATGTAGGAAAAATATTAAGTCTTTTACATATCTCAGAACTATTAATTTACTGTACCAAAAGTAACGGCGTGTGAAATGTCACTGAGCATAGACCCCCCACTCTTTTTGGAGCTTAAAACTACCATGCTACTTTTTAAAATATTTTTTCAGCTACTATTCATAATATGCTATTTGAATTGCATAGCTGTATATAATACTGTAGTGGCCCGCCAAAGATTTTCTTATCGTCCGTTTGGCCCAACAGTCAAAAAAGTTGTACACGCCTGCCTTACACCAACAAATGTGAAGACCTCTTCGGCTGCGACCATTTGCTTTTCGATAATAGACTAAAATTACAACAGGTATTATTATAGTGCCAGTATTTTACGCATTCTATATTTTTCATCCATCAGTTCGGTCGTAACTATTATAGTAATAAACCTCATATAATGATATAGTTAACGTAGTGCTAGTTGCATTTTTTTTACTAGCATAATGAGGTCGACAGTTTATCCAGGACACGCGATGCGGATGGAAAAGCGCTGACCTATTATTATATTACAGGTTTACTTTAACCTAGACCGCATTCTAGTGTGTCGTGTCGACATGTTTCCTATGAAAACTGTGAAAAAAAAATTTGCTAATGCTTCATAAAAAAAGTGGATTTGAACTAAGTTGCTATTTGAGCTTCTATTTTAATGACGAGTTGGCACTTTACGTATGAAGCATATATTATTTTTAATATTATATGACCTGAAAATTGATTCGGCATAATTCGTTTAATAAATGAATGAGCTGCGTATCCTTTAACATGAATATTAAAAAAATATAATATTTTCTATTTGATATTAACTCTTTTTATTTAGGAACACTATCACATATATAAAAACATTAATAAGTCTAATTCGCTTTTATTAATTTGATTTATTTTATTTTTTGTGGTGGGTTTATGATCTCCTGAACGAAACTTTGTTAACTTTGTTTCCTATAGAATCCGAATCGGCTGGGCCGATTTAAATGAGATTTTCAGACACTCTTTACATTGATTTAGTTTATAGACTTATTACTTCGGTGGCGATCAGATCATTTTTTAAACTATCAATGGCAGTTTTGTTTACAGAAGTCCAAACTAGACAGCAACAGCAACGCGTGCTTGGACCGCTAGTCTAGAATAAAAATAATTCTATATCTTCTTATAAGAAAGCTTCGAACTTTTGCGACCAGCTATGCACTAGATGATATTGTAAACTATGTTTGTTAACAATAGTAAATACAAAATTGTAATATTTATTTTTAAAAAGTGTGACCGCCGAGTTTCTTCCTGGTTCTTCTCGGTTAGAGCACCTTTCCGAACCAGTCGTAGCTTCAATTTAATTTGACGATTTAAAAGTGCTTGTAATAGGCCAATTTGAATGAAGAATTTGAAGTTGAGGTGACAGTGCCTAATCTTAAAAACAAAACTATAACAACATGTTATTAAATATATTCATGTTAGTTTTAACATAACATAGTAACATTTATTCAGAATACAAATACCAAGAGTAGAAAGCAGATAAATAACATTGTGCTGGATCAAATTACTTGACATGGGATCTTTCTGTAAACGTGGTGTCAGGTACATGAATTACGGTCAACGGAACTTTGCCTTAGAATGCGCCTAACATAGAAACATGGAACAAATTACACCTTCTGATACTAGATATCAATATTAAAGCATAGACACATGTACAAAATTTTATTACTACTTGAGAAAGACAACATCATAGAAATAAATTGGACATACACATCTACATACATCGTGAACGTAGGTTCAGCATGGTAGTTTTTATTTCTATTGTAGAAAGAGGGCTGCTGCTGAATCCGATTGCGGCTCGTTCTCTTCAATACAATTTTTTTTTTTGTGATGGATTGAACTGATCAAAAAGTAGTGTTAATAACGATTAAATAATTAATTAAATACAACTATAATTTTTTTTTAAACTGATCGATAGACGTCCTTAAATTTCCTCTTAACTTACAATGTTGTTAATTTCATAAGAACCCTCTATGTATATCGTGTATTGTCGTGACGTCTATCCTCCTGCAGGCCTACCATGAACTCTTATTGCAACTCAATTGACGACGTAAACGACGACCGCGAACTGCTTTCATTTTGTACCATGAAGTGTGAATTGCATTGGGGTCGTAATGTTTGAAAAGGATAACGTTATATAAACTATAAATAACTCTGTCTCTTTTACTCACATGTTCTTAAGACGAATTCCGAACGCTCATTCGGCAACGACTTAAGGTGTGCGTCTTCAATTGAGTCGCAATATGAATTCATGGTGGGCTTGCTGATGATTCTTCGATTTCGGGGCGAAACCGTCGTAGAGATTTTGGTGGTGGTGGTGTGTATTGTTTCTGGTGTGTGTTGTTGTTGGTGGAGGCGTCTTGGGATGCATGTGGTGACTTGTTCTGCATGTGTTAGGTACGTGAATTTTGCCTTCTTCATTCACATTAGCATTTCATGCATTCGCTTAACCCGCGCGGATAGCAAAGTAGTTCTGTTATAGTTTCTATAATATGGAATTCCGCAAAGTAACGCCTGCTTCTAAAAATTTTAAATTCGCAAAAGTAACATTATTAATCGTGAAAAAACTCTTACCCTATCACTAGGACCAAAATATAACTACCTAGAAATTTTTATTGGAATCGGTTCTGTAATTTTAGATATTAGGGATTAGATTGGGATTTTTATGTATAAAAATAATAATAAAGTCTGTGGTGAACGATTTATACTTAAGTAATATAATTTTTATTTTCGATATAGGTCACACTTGTTCTCATAATGCGATATCGACGTTTCTAGGTAACCTATATGTAATGGCAGCCCTTCAACTGCATAGTAATTGTAAACAGCTAATGTTACCGCGCTTTTACACCTTTTAAATGCGATGTGTTTTATTTATGAATGGATACTAAACTGAAATCCTATTAGGCTGGTTAGATTTGTTGTTTTTGTTTGGGGGTATGTAGTCTCCATTCACACGGATCGTATAAAAACATAAGTCAATGGGATGAGCATCTGCAGGTCGGTTTTCTGTATAAAAGCGAAAAAAGGAATGGTAAAGGTTTTTGATTTGGCATTCATTTTTCAACGCATCATTCATATAGTTGCTGTAGAAACGTTATATAAAATACATGAATTGGTTAAAAAAAACCCCTATTATAAAGTACCTATATCCACAACAGAAGTACTCCATTGAAGTTACAACCTACAAAGCCATAAGGTTAATAAGCAACTGAACTTTAATCTAAACTTATAAATTAACTTATATCTAAGATCAGCTGGTGGACCACCTGATCTTAGATATAAGTTATCTCTGTCTTTCTTACAATTCAAATATGTGAAAAAATAAAAAATATTCTGCAACAGGTTAGAGCAACAAACAGACACGCCGAATGTTAACAGATGATATCATTACGGATTTCACACTTGTCTTCCTGAACGCCTTTAATACGAAACGCTAGTTTCTGCGTAGTTTAGGTAGCTTCAAAGGAATTCGTCACAGTTGTGATTAAATTGCTTTATCGAAGATATTAAGACCTACATATAAAGAAAATGAGCCATGATTAAAGTAAAACCACCTTTGTATATGGAATATTTGTGATTGAAATCATAGTGATATGAACACTTAAGATTTTGTTACAACGTGTTTTAAGTACCAACTCCTTGAAATAGTTAGGTGAATATTGCAGCAGTTTAAAAACACTGTTAAAAAGAAGCTGATACAGGAAGCCTACTATACTGTTGAGGATTACTTAGATGATAAGAATGTGTAGATATAGCTGCGCCTCTACCATGTACAAGACAGTAATGACTTAATGTAACTAGTTATAAGATTTATATTTTTAAAAAGAGCAACTGCCGAGTTTCTTGCTGGCTCTTCTCGGTAGAAACAGCTTTCCGAATCAACGGTAGGTTTTGACTATTCAAAAGTACTTGTTTACAAGTTTACTTGAATAAAGAATATTTTGAATTTGAATTTAAATTACCGAGGTGTCGTAAAAGGCGACTAAGGTAAGTTGATCCACCGTGTGGTGTCTGGTTGAGTAGAATAGACCACCCTCTTTCTTACCGAGGGATCATAAAATACGACTAAGGTAAGTTGACGTCAGGCAGGCGGCCGGTCGTAAAATACGTAGACAAATCATGTGACAACCTGTTAGTAACATGTTGTGCCGACCCACTTAGAGTGAGGTAAGGAGGATGATATGATATAGACTTTTAGATTATACTTTCTTATAAATATAAAATGTTTAAACAAATGCGTTGATAACTGAAACAAGACGAAAATAAGCTTTGATTACGTGAGTGCGGTCCACCGTCCATCTTAGGCCACATCAATCACTTTTCAGTCGACGCACTGGCCGACCAATTAATAAAAAAGAGGTGTCAGGAAGGTCATCGCTCTTTTGTTCTCTAACTTTTACTTTCAAACAATTAGCAATAGTTACATGGTATAACAAAAATTGTAGCGGACTAAATTATTTCGGACGAAGATATTATTTTATCGATGTGCGTTCTAGCTAGGGCAAAAACCCTTGTTTCTATATTAGGGGATTCTGATACGTTATTTTGTGAGAAAGAGGCTTAAGACTATATAATAGCTATTACAAGTGAATTAAATTAGTATTCTAATAACCTCATCTAACTGGCATCAAATGGCATTATATAGTCTAGTATTTTGCCAATTAACACAGAACGTTTAGGAAATTGCTCTTATTAATAGAAATCATACTAGTATTTGTTTTATGTTTTTTTTGTTGCTGTTAGGCCTGACAGCGTCACTGGACGGTACGGGCGACGCAGAAGCATCGTGAGATTGCGAAATGCGGAAAGTAGGGTGCAGAAGTTGTGCTAGCATCGAGGAACGTCGTCTTAAGGGTTCCTACTTAGAGGCTGGATCACGACGTGCTACTTCTATTCGCACTATTGCGCTTTAATTAATACCTATTATGAAGGTTAGATATTGTATTAAAATAATAATAACTAAAACTCCTTTACTCTCTCCTACAATTATCTGACTGAGAAATTACTTAACAGTAATAATTAAAAGCAACTTTTTACGGTTCACAAACCGGTCGTATATTTTTATCTAGCGAATGATCTCTGAGAATTCGAAAGAGACTTGCCTATTTGCGTAAAATTATGATCAATGTGAATTTTAATTGGTTTTTTAACACATAATTCGCGATGAGACAATGTCATTTTCTTTAATATAATTGTGCGTAAATTTATTTATTTACTTATAATGCAAACTTATAAAAGGATTGACGCCAGGCAGGCAGCCGGTCGTAAAATACGTAGCCATATTATGTAACAACATGCTGTGCTTAGTCCCACTTAGAGTGGGATAAGGGCAGGAGGATGATGATGACAAACTTATAACAGGAGACATATGGCATAGATGCTAGTGTAGTATACAAATTGATTACACAATGTAATTCTTTGACAAAAATTTTCAATTTTAAAGTAACAGGCTCGCTTGTTGCCCACAACGAAAGTTACTTGATAGGCAAAGGCAAAGGCCCACTCATTTTTGAGTGATTTGGTTATAGCTTAGATCCATTACGCGGCTAAGAAGTCTTTAACGCCGGTTTTCCTTCACCGCAAAATGCATGAGAAATCGTTATTATCAATTAAGCAAATAAGTTTTTCTAGAAAAGTCATCGACGTCACCATTCTACCGGATATCATCATCAAATTAATAATATGTATATTTTCTCGTTCTTCAAGAAAATACAGGTATTCGCAATTAGAGAAAGATTCTCACCGTAATTATATCCTTGTAGGAATCTCTTGAGCGACAGACACGTATGGTATTTGCTAGCGGTCTGCCTCAATTTATTACAGCTATACGGGTCCGTTAGTTAGCTTCAGCCCTTTGGCTTAAGACAATTTATAACAGTTAAGTATTCATGGACAAAAATTACCTTTCAAATTGCATTCACTTTTTCAGTTCACGGAAATTACGAGGGAAAAATCACCGAAACAAGAATTCGATAACATGCTTTTACTTACTTTAAACTGAGATCAACTGAGATCAACAAAGTAAAGTATAGAATAGCATATGTAGCATATGTAGTAAAGTATAGAATAGCATATGTAATAGCATATGTTGATCTTTTTGATCGCAATTTCATATAAAGTATAGAACATAAAAAGCGTTAAAGGTAAAAAAAAAGAAAAGTAAAAACTTTTTTTGATGAAAAAAAGTTGTACAGGTACATGACTAAACCTAGTAAACTTGTAACCCGGTGAAAACTTAAATCAGTGTTCAAGTTTTAAAGTTTTATATTTCATCTGCCGTTATAATCCGTTGTGCAGTATAATCCAGTTTAAACGCTTTAATTTCGAGTGTTGAACTAGAGTTTGATTCACACGTGTTTACTTTACTAATAAGGTGTGAAAGAAATGAGTATATCAAAATCTTATCTTACCCTTACTTACCCTCCGAAAGCAACCTAATGAACAGTTTAAATTACGACAATTACATTATAAATTGGATTAATTTCCTTACGTATATCGTAGCACATAACTTGCGATAACTAACTTACAGAACAAAAATTCGATAGTTAATTGTTTACATTTTTTATAAAAGACCGTTATTTGTCTTAAAAATTAATTCAACGAAGCTTAAATATTGAAAACGTCACGTCCTATTCAAACCAACGTGTATCCATCAATAACTAAGGATTCGTGATAAATTAAATGGACTTGCTCATTCAAAGTTCAGCCGTCATTAGTGAATCGTGATAATCGCAACGCAATCTTAATGATATGACAGTACTTTGGCTTTGTTTATTTATAATACTAATCATTATTCCTATCTACTGGAGGGGCCTATTCAAACTATCTTGAGCGTCACGTTAAACTTTGATTGGTCGTGAGGGCTTTTGTGTGTGAGCGAATACCACAACTAGAATGGCCGCTTTTACGTTGATAAAAGGTACGTCTGCATACGGAATGCACGCAGGTTTCCTGTCTGATTACGCAATGTGAATGCTTACAAAGCCTTTATTGCTTTCCCCCTACGTATTTCGAAAATTACTTGGAAAGTATGGTGCGCGTTATCTTCTTCACGTGATTTATTATTACGTTATTTAATTTTTTTCTGTAAATATAATCAACTCTATTAATGCAACTATTTATTAATTCATAATTTTCCTTTAAATTATCGATAAACGTTGTACACATAGTCCCTAACCTGTTACTTCATTGTGACCTTTTATTTTTTTTTCTTTAACGTCTGTGTTAGAATAATAAAAGTTTTATTTTGTATATTTTCACATGAGGTTTTCTTCAGTATGAGTCGTTTCCTATGGATCAGTGACCGCATAATTTTAGTGCGTACACCTCGACATCTATAGATGTTTGTTATTTATGAAAGTTAATGTAAAAATCGCCACAGCTAGAAGGATAATTCTACTTTGCTATATCGGTAGTTCATATTAATTCGGCTATTCTTCTTTTGATCTGTGATTGAGCCTCAGACACAGATTTACCTTCGTACCCAGAAGTATATTACCTTCGTACACAGAAATTTGCCACATTGTAGTAACTTACAATTTGTAGCCATTTCTAAAATAAATCTTCATATAGAAAAGCAAGAATAATATTAAAATTTTAATTGCAAAATATACATGTCAAACTGTTTCGCTTAAAACCCATACAGAATTTTGTCAAAATATATAATATGTAATTTACCATTTTTTTATGACGGCCATATTGTATTTACAGTTTATCAAATAGTACAGAATTTTGAACAACGCCGTAAATGTAAGGGATCAAATAGCAGTGAAACAGATTCAATTAAAATTCAGCCACAAGAGTGTGTGTGACAGTTTTTTTTAAAAGCTATAGTTGAGAAGGCGAAATAATAACCAGTGTACTAGCGTCAGTTGTCATTCATTCATTATTATATCCCGTAGCGGAGAAAGGCCCTGAATATATTTGTAACGGTATTTGCATACACTTCTAATTCCACGACTAACAAGTCTGTTATAAGATTTGCTGGTAATGTAGCCTTACTCTTAAATATTATAGTAATTAATTTTACAACGTTCTGATGTTATATGATGCCTCATGTTTATTTCGTTTAAAGATATGAAACGAGCCCAGAAGGTCTTGGATCGTAACATCTTCACTTTCTCATTATTAAACTTGTATTGATTCACTATCGCTATCAGATTGACTTTACTATTCGACTCAAAATACACTTTAACTAGAAATCACGTTAACGACGACAATTGACAGACTCTCGACAGTATCCCAACAGAATCCCTCTAATTACGTCAAGTTTCACTTTTTAAGGCAATCCCCACTCACATGAAAAGACCCTACCCTCGCTATCGATCACTCAAGGACCCCGCATGCGGTAGTAACAACTATGTGTAGTTGTTAATACCGGATACACACTGTCATTTGACTATTCCCTATACCAACATTTTTAGTGTCTGTTACAAATATCAAAGATCCTAATTCACTTATTTGTACCATTTTCAAAACAAAATAATCGACATATAATTCAGAATATATAGAACACACACACACACGTCACCACATATGCAACTCACAAGAACACATAGACACACATCTATGGCGTGTTTATTACAATAAGAATACTGTTAACATAATTAAAATCCGTTATTGGCTGTATGTAAAAACTTAAATGTATATTTTGTTAATTAATGGCTTGAGAGCTAGGGATCTTGTAAAAGTAAATAAATAATTGTATTAAAAACCAATTAGACATATGGAAGTTATCAAAGGATTCAATCAAACCAATCTAATAATAATCAAATTTACAAAAATATATCAAAAACCTTCTTCGTCGTATTTTGTTATTGCTAGCACCTAAATCAGTTTCGTTATCAATCCAAAGTAAACGTAAGCTGCTACACGATCAAATTCAATGTAATGTCATTGTACTCTTGTTTATTTCCTAAGAAAAGAATGGCCGAATAAACTTATAATACTACGTTGTTACTAGTTTGTTACATAAGTAACGTAATAGCATTACAACCAAGTTATACCAAAGCAAGCGTCACAGTGTGGCGATTCGAGCGCGCGATTTTTATCAAATGTTTACGAGTTTAAGCCTCAGGCAAACACCTTTTTGTCTATTGGCATTTACAATTTATCAAAAGTCGTACGCTAGAGGAGAATATTGTGAGAAAAGCTGCGCAGTAAAATATCTGGAATATATCTAACTCGACCCTTAGCCCTCTTACGCACGAGAGGTTTTTTACCGTGCGTTTAAAATACATCGAAATGAAACAAATGGGTATCCTGCTGTTCACACGACAGCGCATTTAAAACGCAATGTATTTTTATCGCGCATTGTTCCATTTTAGGCGTTAGGCGTAGGGCGTTAAGCCGAATATACCATACGAAACTTCTTATTACGCCTATTGCGGAGTTTTTACGCGACGTGTTGTTTACGCCTGTGCGTAAGAGGCGTTACTGAAACATAGCGTGACAAAGAAGTTACTTCTTATGAATATTCTACTCTGTAAAGCGTTATGAAAGGTCTCAGAACTTCTGAGTACTACTGCAGTTTTATCCATCTATAGTAAAATCATTTTTTTTTGTTGTTGTTTTGTAATGTTCGCGATATTCGCGTTTGTTAGATAATTGGATACCCATTTCTCGTAACATTAAAGCAACGCTGTGTCTAAGAGAAGGGGCTTCGAATAATTAGGTGAGCTTGAAATGGAGTGAAAATTAAGGCGATAATTAAACGTCTTCCGAAGGGAGATTGAAAAGCTGCTATCAAATTTTTAATTCAACTTAATTTTTAGACTTTATAAACTCTAGCTCTATATTATACATCCTATAATAAAGGTTTCCTGAAAGAGTTCACTACTCAGTAATAAGGTCGTTTTCATGTGTTTTTGAAATGAAGATTTTTTTTTAATTTTATCAACATAGTTCTTTTTTTTTCTTTTTGAGCCTAAGATGAACCGCGCTTGCCAAGTAGGTGCCTATTCACTCGTCTTTTGAAACTATGCAAATTGTAAGAATCCGGGTAAATAGATAGAATAGGTAAGATAGAGTAGGTAAATAGGTAATAGATAGAGTAGGTAAATAGATAGATAGAAGGGAGTTCCATACTTTTGCTGTACGCATCAGAAAAGATGACCTGAAGCGCTTTGTACGCATTTTTGGTACATTAATTGTATAGTGGTGGAGCCCCTCGCGACGTCTTGTTGTCCGGTTGTAAAACTGTAAAACGGTTGTAAAAGGGAACAGATCAAATAAAAAAATACAGGTATAAAATTATTTTTTTTAATGTTTACCGTTTACGTATTTATCAAAGCAACAAGTTACTGAAAAGAAACAAAGAAACGAGTCAAATCAACGGTCGTGTTACCATTTAAGCGGCTTACCACGAGCAGCTTTATTTTAACGTCCATTTAACCTTGGTATATTTGAGCCCATTATCATCAGTGTGCTAAGGGGGACCTGTTCGTGACCTTTGTTTAGAGCTTCTATACAAATTCACTTAGTTTTAGTTTGTTATTGTTGTACCTAACCGATTTGAAGTAAAAACACACGTGATCTTGTCAATTTATGAATTAGACACAGTTTACATAATACGTTTATCTGTGAATACAATTTAGTTTCAGTATCCGCAATAAAGTAAAAAAGTAGTAAAGTAACGGCCTGTTACTATGCCCACTGCTGGGCTAAGGCCTCCTCTCTCCGGTTTTGGAGAGAAGGATTGGAGCTGAGACCTACCACGCTGCTCCAATGCGGATTGATAGATTACACATATCCGTAGAATTCTCTAGAGATATGCAGGTTTCCTGACGATGTTTTCCTTCACCGAAAAACGTGTGATAAATTGCAAGTATCAATTAGACACATAAGTTTCAATAGAAAAACTCATTGGTGCTTGCCCGGGGTTTGAACCTATGTCGTCTCTAGAGAGTCGCACGGTCTCACCGCTAGGCTATCACAGCTTATGTATCCGCAATATAATAATAATATTTATTTTAAAAGTATTTGTAAGAAAGAAAACAGTACATTTTTTTTGCCTAACCAACATAAAGATAAGATCTTTAATATTATAACACAGATTTCACGGTTAATATCGGCCCTTATTTTATCTGTTCATTTAATCAAACAAGACAAACGAGCTAGATGTGTGAGTGTCTAATGGTGGTAATTAGTCAACGTTCGGAACATATCTTATGTAGTAAGCTACCCTGCTAATTAAAATAACTTACTTGTAATCAACTTCCGCTTAATAATGACCACTTATAAAACAACAAATGAAATTGTACTATTTACATGGGTGTTTAAAGAATTTTTGACAGCCTCTCGACTTATAAAAGAATAAGACATAAAATGCAATGTATATATATTACCAAATATCATTTATTAATTTAAAAAAATAGCTAAAAAAGCAAAAGAGCTTAAAATGAGCACAAACCTTAGAAACAAACATCGGAATTCTATGTTTAATGAATTATTCCTTAGAAACCTTAGTGAAAAGACGATTAAGATATTGTAGGTATAGTAATGAATGCTTTTATGCTACTATACTTACATATGTATTTACAAAAAAAGACCAGGTTTTAATAAAATATTTATACTGTATATAAGGAATGTGATATTTTTCATTTTTAAAAATGTGACATTTTGATATGTTGTAATAGTGTGTTGATATCTAGCTTAAGGATAATATATTGGATATTTACACGTATGTCCGTCTCCAAAGTAAGTAACTTAATACTTAATGGGTGACAGACAACAGGTAAATATAATGTTTAGGTGATAAGATATTGAAGTCTGCAGGTCATCGTAATTGTAATCTCTGTATCGGTTGACGTTCTGGCCTCGTGCCGGATCTCTTTACCCGAGCGAATCTCCGCGAATTGTATGACCTCGTTGGCACCGTTTAGGGGACTAAGCCTTGCTTTTCAACTTACAGGCCTTGGAAAGATCATCGCCTTTGAAAGGCGTTTTGGTAATCCATGAACGAAAGTACTTATATCAAATAATTCAGCGAAATGTTTGTGGCACATGATTGTTATGATATTCATTAATTCGGATTGTTGAGGTTCCATTTTCTATAAAACTTCAAGCTATAGTTGCAGTATCCGTGTAGGGTTCGTTAAGTGATAGAGATACAAAGATCTGATGAGTTCGTTGGACATAATATGCCCTTCCAACGTCATTACTCGAATAAAAGATATCATGCCGACGCGTGCACGCAATACCGCAAATTGTAGACGCGAAGTATCGGTCGCCAAAATTCTTTTGAACACTTTCTGGGCATGCAAAATGCATTTATATAGCTTTGTGCGTTAGTTTTATTAGATGTAGCATAGTTGTTTGTATAAAAAAAGACTCTGCACTTAGCAGAGTCTTTTTATAATATTAATTTGAGGATGTCTACTACATTCCCATGTTAATCAAACTAACAAAAATAACGCAAGCATTTCTTATGCATACATACATATATATTATCTTTCCTGTTGTAGTAAGCGACTTGTGATATGAGTAAAATATAATAACAATTTATAATAAAAAAAATGTGTTCGAAACTTTTTTTTTAACCTTGAAGAAATGGAGTATTTTTCAAGATATATATATATATATATAATTACCATTATACTGCCCATTGTACGTCTAAATCATGACAAAAATGTTTTAAGTTCAACATCTTATTTGTTGTATATTAGGATTTTGGTATACAATAAACTATATTTCTATTCTATTCTATTCCATACCACAAGTATATACCTTATGTTATATGAATACTAGATTTTCAGCTCAGAATCTCAGGTTGCAATTGTAAATATTATCCATCGTATCTAATGTAGCAATTTTTTGGAATCCCACAAATATTGTTTTATCATAAATAATCTCATTATAATTAGTAACGGGTTTTGTATTTAAAATTGGAGAACAATAGAGATATTTTGGAATAAGAAAAAATGTTTGCATGTAGTATAAAGTTCCCCTTGAAACGACTTTTGTAAATAGTGAAAATTAATTAATGTTATCCCACGGTGTTGATGATATATCAGAGTATGATTTCTATAACACTCTAATTTGCATCGCACCGTTCTCACGTCAATGTTGGTTAATCGGTACATTGCGTATTGGTAAGTTAAAATGTTTGTGTTTCATCATCAATCGAAAACAATAATTCCATGCCAAGTATAAAGCTTCATAGATAGTTACCGACGAAATTACATAAATACAATATGAGTATAAAACGAGGAGTCTGAAAGTTGCGTCCGTTAAAGAAAAGACGAGAAGTATTAGATGAAGATGGTATAGACATATTATGAAGAGGGGTGAAAATCATGTGACCAAGCGAGTATTAAATAATAATCTATACTTATTATAAAATAAAGTCCTCAAAGCTGTCTATCTGTATGTAATCGATTTTCTCAAAATCTACTGAACGGATTTTTCTACTGTTTTCACTAAAAGGTAATGAAATTCCTCCGCAAGGTTTAGGTTAATAGGCACATAACGATTTCATGTAAATTGAGTTGAAGAGGTCGTTTTACAAGAATTTTTAGTGGAGTTAGTAACAAACCGGTGTCGATCGTAGTGTAGAGGGGGGAATAGGTGTAAAATGTGGTGTAGGGTATCAGAGAGCCAGTCTCATGCCGAGACTCGAGCGACTATAACATGCTAACCATTGAATTTTACGCGGGCGAAGCCGCACGTATTTCTAATAAATAATAAATATATGGGACACTTACACACTTGGTCGTCCATCCCCAAGGTAAGTAACAACGGTGACGGACAACTGGATATGCTACCTATATAATTTTAAATACATACTTAAATACAAATATACACCCAGGCTTTTAGAGCCAACAATTTTTTATAGAAATGTTGCCCCTCGATGGGAATAGAACCCGCAATCTACGGAGTTGAAGGAAGGGTCACTACCTACTGCACCAACGGGCAAGTCTAAATTCGAATGCATATATTATTAAAGCGACGCCCACAAAAGATGGTTGGATTGTGTGAAGTATGACATGCATATAAAAGGAGAGCGCCAGATTTGAGCGCCAGATGATAGGAGAGAATGGAAGAGACAAACATACAACACCTCTTAGAGTGGAATAAGGGCAAGAGAATGATGATCATTTATGACTTTCCTAAGACTGAAGTAATTAAGATCATTTGTGAAAGATTCAAATTGATAGAATGATTATTTTTTGAATATTTTATATACGAGTGTGTTTGTTAACGTAAATAGGGCCGTTCACGATGATTACACGCGAGTCTTAATGAAGGACGCGGGTTGTAAACCCCGCACAGACACCTACAGCTTTTTTTTATAAAAAACCTATATGCTTTATGGTGAAAAAACCTACGTATTTCTTGACAAGGAGCATGATGGACTAAGCTGCAAAGTAGGGTTTTCATAGCAATCAAAAGCAGAAGAATTATATCGAACTTAATTCTTCTTCTATAATGATTCTGTATAACGCCGTGTGGTATCCGGCAGAATAGAATAGACCACCCTCCTTTCTTACCGAGGTGTCGTAAGAAGCGACTAAGGTAAGTTGACGTCAGGCAGGCGGCCGGTCGTAAAATACATAGCCAAATCATGTGACAACATGTTTATAACATGTTGTGCCGACCCCACTCAAAGTGGGATAAGGGCAGGACAAATGTATGTATGTATGTAATGATTCTATATAATGTTTTTTTAAACTAACATATTCAAATTCAAAATATTCTTTATTCAAGTAAACTTGTAAACAAGTGCTTTTGAATCGTCCATATCTACTGCTGGTTCGGAAAGCTGTTCCTACCGAGAAGAACCAGCAAGAAACTCGGCGGTTGCTCTTTTCCAACAATAATTCTTATCAGTAGTTACATATAGTTATAAATATCTTGTACAGGGTTGAAGAGAAGCTATATCCACGCATTCTTATCTTCCAGGTAATCCTCAATAGTGTAATAGGCTTTCTGAATTAGTTCTTTTTTTAATAGTATTTTTAAACTGCTGTAAAGGTAAAGTTAATGTAGATTGTGGAATTTTATTATAGAATCCCAAACCCACAAACGAATTACGAACTTTTGCAAGGCGCAAAGCAGGAACCGCGAGCTTATGTCGGTTCCTACTTTGTCTATTATATACGTCGCCAATCCTTTTATAATTATTTATATTCATATGTACAAAAATTAAATTACTAAAAATATACTGTGAAGCTAATGTAAGAATACCTGTATATAATAAAGTACCTATATACATACTTATATAAGCAAGATAATTCTATCATAACACTTCTTAAAATATACAAATTTTTAATTTATATTACTTGTAAATTCGTATTCCCATTCATTTATCATTCCGTCTATCAAACGTTGCTTTACTATTTTAGATTACTAGCTAACTGTAAATACTATCCAACTTATGAGTCTTCGCGGAAGCTATTTTACAAGTTATGTAACGTGCCTTCGCTAGATGTTAAAGTCAGTCCTTAGGTAAGAATAAACGTGTTCTTATCAGTACATTAATCTTGAATAGTATGTTACTTGTTTAGTCCTCAATAAGACCTAAAGCTGCTTTACATGGTTCGGTATTCCGTTCCAGTTTAGGGAATACACGAAAAAGTACTTCCGAATGCGTCAGAATGTTTTGTTTAAACGATATCGTCTTGAAATTTCCATGTTTTTTCATTACACGACATCGTATGGTGATATAGGGTCATTTAGGGTCAACGACACACACGACATCGTAACTCGTATTTTGCAACAGCCCTGAGATGTAAACTAGTCTGGATGAGGCATCATAATCCTTAATTATTTCTACACAGCCTCGTACCGCAACATTTCTTTAAAATATAAAACAATAGAAGTATCTTATAATATAATATAAGAAAACTACCACGCCTGATATCTATACTTTCAACCTTCCTACACGTCATTGACGATGTGTCATAATGGTCTAGAGCTGAGTGTAGTTGTACCTTGCTAAGACTATATAGGTTAATAAATGCAAAAGAACTCATGTTTTCTAAAAAAGAAAATGTCTGTGCTCTATGATATGTACACTGCGACGTTTTTTACACTGGAAGCAAACATCGTTATACATTAATTGCTTTTGGCGTAACATAGTATTTTCCCTTTACTTCACTCCAAGGGGCTTTCAACTTGTAAATAAAATGCTACTTTAAACATGAAAAATTCGGGCTAGTAAGCTATAAAGAGTTCATGAGTATTTTACAATCGTCCAAAATGTAAATGTCCGTGTGTAATAAACACGTAAATTCACACTCTAAAACTGAGTAATCTAGTTTTAAAATAATATGTTAATCCTTATTGTCGTAGCCACGATGTGCATTTGTGTTCTTCTCCTTGGGTTTAGCGCAGCTATGAAAACGACGGAAATTTTGATAACGTGTTTAATTTGGCGAATTACAAAGTACGAAAAAGTTATAAGAAAAGGTAATAATAAAATTATTTTGCTATAATCCGCGATACAGTATCGCGGATTATAGCAAAATAATTTGATTGTATCTGTATGATTTTTACAATAAAAACATATTTTAAAATCTACTGAAGAATCTAGTATTAATCACAGAAATTTTAAAATATTTATGTTTTGCTGACTGAGCGACGTTTCTCCACTGAAATACTATTTGCCACTACTATGTTCACACCTTATTCTACTGATAATATTACTTGATAGAGTCATAGAAAAAGGGACCAGAAAATTGCATACACTCGAAAACTTTCAAACAACTTAAAGTATATTCTAAAATGTGTTATAAAACTAGTCGTACATTGGATCTCACATCCATTTTCACGTATATATTTAAGAAACACGAGCGAAAATCGATTTGCTGCAGTTAATTTTCCTAAGGAAATTTTCCAGCAAAGTTCATACCAATAGATAATATCAATACCAATAAATAATACTAACTGATAGTTTTATTTTCCATTAGTTTAGCCCACGAATACAAACTTCTAATGGAATATGCATTAGATTTGCACAAGAGGAAACAAATAAATACCTCTCCCACTAAATTCGTTATGTATTCAAAGCATGAGCAAGATGGGAATTGTATTACTTTTTAAATATTCAGAGTTGGTACTTTGTCAGCCTTGTATTAGGCCTATGTACTTTAAAAGATGTTATGAAACATTTATTCGTGTGCTATTTACGAATGTATTTTAGTCACGCAACCATTTTTTTTTTCTAGTATATATTTTTCTATCAGTATATTTTTTTATCTTTATATTATTTAAATTGTATTAATAATTTAAATAAGAAAAATAACTTAATATTTGATCTCATGAGATTACCGCTATGTAGAATACTGGCTGAGGAATAATTGTTCTTATGAATAAACGGGGGTCTATGGGTAACATCTCAAGGCTCTCGCTTCATTGACAGATCAAGGGAAGTAGCGGCCTGTTACAATCGCACTGCTGGGAATAGCCCTCCTCTCTCCGTTTTTTTTTCGAATTGACTGTATTCTGTTAGCCCTAACGGCTTTTACAGCGTCACCGGGCGGGAAAAGATCAAGGGAAGGATACAGAAAGCTGTATTGCTTGAGACGGCACGTATTGGGAGGAGGTTAATCAGTCTGGAGCCCTAACTACCGGGGACTTGGGCGCTTTCTCCGCTGCAATGCAATTTCTTTTGTATATTTTTAAAGGTTTTTGAAAATATTTTAAATTCTATTGAAATTTGTAAATAAATAATAATTACCTTTAATACTAGTTCTCTATATATACTTTCAAACATATTCTTATAGACTATTCTGTATAGTGTAATAAAAATATCAATTATCCATTACCTAAACCATTAGCCTTGCTAAGTTGTTTTAAGTAAAACAAGATTTTGGTCTTAGACTTATTTGGTCTGCTTTATGATACCGAACTTACATAAATTATATTTAAGTCAATTGAAGGAGACTATTGCTATTGCTAGGCTACACCTGTTTACGTATTTGCTATGATTAGAAAAGGTTTTAAGTATATATAAATATATAATATTCATGCTGCTACTTAAAAAGTAAAAAAGTACAGCTTCTTATTATCTCGTAAGTAACCTACAAATCCGCAAAAATATTTCTTATTAATAATAATAAAAATAATAAAAATTCTTTATTACTGTTACAATTTTTATTATTACGGATTGGTAGGTTACACATATCCCCAGAATTTTTTTGAGATTTCCTCACGTTTACCTTCACCGAAAAGCGTGTGATAAATTGTTAATATCAATTGCAGCAAAAAAAAGGTACAAGTAAGATGAGACGGAGTACTTTTAAAGGGCGAGACGACGTTATGCTCATTACAAAATACCTTATAAGTCTAATTTATTAATCTTTAGTCTAAATAAAACCGTTTAATATGAAATTGGTTAAAGAGATGCGTAGAAATAGCTAAATTTCGAACAACAGTTGTAATATATACGATTATATGGTAAGACTATGAACTAAATTAAAAGTTTCTGATAGTCATCTACCCAAGTACGGAGGGTCCACCGACCTATTGTGATCCGGTTTTATCTATTTATAGACGAAATACTTATTATAATTCTCCATCACGTTTGTCTCAATTATTCAATTTTTTGTAGCACCTACGGGTTCTCAAGACTCCCAATGCTTATTTTTGTGAAAAGTGATGTACTCTAAAATTATCATCAAATTAATTTTTTTCGTAATCCAAAGTTTAAGTCTAATATATATCCTGTGAGCAAAGCTATGTACCGATATTTTTACAAAAACAAATATTATATTATAGTATTTATCTTTTCAACCCATGGCCTTTCATAGTTAGATATATATACTTTTTAGAGATTTCTACGCCGAGTGGTTTTGCGTCTTTTAAATTAAGCAACGCCCTGAGACCTTTTCGAGTTAGTCTGTCCACCTTGTAGGGGAATCTGTATGACTTACGGCTACTATTAAATATATCTTGTAATCAAAGTGGTTTGATATTTTTATACAATCGCTTTTCAAAATAACATAGTAGATAATCTTTATTTTTCAACAACGATTCAAAAAGTCGTTTGTCCTTCTAGTAACGTTTACTGATTGGGTGTTTATGTGGAATCGGCACTTCGATATCGAAAAGCAGGAAGATCGATCAAAAAAGAAAACTTAAATAATAATTGACGTAGATATCTCACATTTATTGAGCTTGTTACGACTATGAATGAGGCTTATGCTTGGAGAATCCTTGCAATATTCGCATTGTATAAAATGAGGAAAGATGTAGGCCTAGACTCACCAGTCCATTAATGGGACTAAATTCCAAACTTTCTGAGCTACGATATCTTTTCCCAACTGTAGGCTGTGTTTTATTTTCAAATATTCTATCAAACCTTTTTATTATTTCATATAATATAAATTATTTTGGCCAACACGTAGCACTTAAGGTTACATACTTAATAGTAAACAATTGAATTATTCTGGTTATTACCTTGAACACCTTTCAACAGCTAATAACATGTTTTAATATCGTGACAGTATAAAAATATTTATAAGTTTTTAATGTAGAAAAGTATAGCACCAATACTGTCTTATAAAGCAAATGTCAATTCAAAGTTAGCCTTATAGGCTATGTATAGGATTTTGAGCTCGCTAAAATAGAAAAGGAAGCATGAAAAGCTTTATTCTAGACATAAAATTTAAACGTGTTGCTGTGTATAAAGACATAATAAATATTATAAAAACAAATGAAAAATTTGAATATAAAACGGAACTGAAAGACCTATAATACCCAAAATGTAGGCAGGAATATACTAGTAATAAAAGTATCTCCTTTTTTATAATCTTATTGTATTTAAAATTAATAAGTATATTTTCGCTAATGATTTCCAGTTTGTATTTCATGGCAACATCACCAGTTTTTTAGTCTGTGTTGATTATTCAAGTAAAGGATATTTCAGAGCGGGGTTTGTGATATTGCATTATATCTTGTTATTGTAGAAAGTATAGCAATAACAAGTATATGATAAGTTTTTTAATGATTCTTTTCAGTAGAAGCTAATTTTCGAATCAGTGGTAACTTCAGTAAAAACATTTGACGAATCAAAAGTACTTAAAACATTCTACTTAAAAGAGAATATTTTGTTTTTGTATAAGAATTATTCTAATTCCAACTAATTTTCAGGGTCACTCTGAGTCGAAAGGGGCCAAGAAAAGGGAAAAAAGTGCCAGTGGGAACGGAAACAAACAAACTCGAGGCGTGGCGACTTCATTCGGATTCCGCCGCCGGCCCGCGAGTACATCGCGCGCTGACGACAACGCGCGTAGAAAACAAAAGCCACAGGACAAAAATGGTAATGGAGGTAACGTATCGAAATAATCTAACCGTGACATAGAAAAGTAGGCTTACCATTGACTTTTAGATTATGTCAAAAAATATTCCAAACTGTTTAAAATTGTTTTTTTTTCAAGCCAAGTCATTACATATTAAACAAAAAATAAGGAATTCTGACAATAAAATTAAAACAGCCTGGGATATTATATGTAAGGAATCGGGCAGACATAAAGTGCGACAAAACCAGATAAATCTTAAAATTAATGATTGCACTGTTAGCTCTGACATTGAAGTGGCAAATATTTTTCAAAATTTCTTTAATAACATTCCAATAGCAACTACTCAGTCGTTAAATTCATCGCCAACAGAAGCTCATAGTCTGCTAAGAGGAAGTGTGGCTAAGTGCGACGTCTCATTTAACTTTAAGCACATTACCCCATATTAAATAATTAAAACTTTTAAAACCTTAAATAATAAGATAACAGGAGATCTTTGGGGAATGTCAGTGAAATTATTAAAAAATATTATAGAAATAATTGCGCCATATCTAGCTAAAGTTTTTAATGATTCAGTAGATTCAGGTGTTTTTCCGAACTTAATGAAACACAGTAAGCTAGTAACCTCTTTATAAAGCAGGTGATAAGAGTGATCCAAATAATTATAGACCTATTTCTGTTCTACCAACGCTTAGTAAAATATTTGAAAAGATTATGCTCGACCAACTTGTATGTTACTTTCATCTTAACAACTTCTTACATTCAGAGCAATATGGTTTTACTAAGGGTGGGTCAACTACAGATGCAGGTGCAAGACTCTTAAGACACATATTTGAAGCTTGGCAGAACTCACAAAATGCTATAGGCATTTTTTGTGATTTATCTAAGGCTTTTGATTGCGTTGAACATAAGACCCTTCTTTTAAAATTAAGTTATTACGGTGTAAATGATAACTCGCTTGGTCTTATTTCCTCTTATCTTAGCGATAGATTACAAAAGGTATGCATTAATGATGTTAGGTCATCTGGATCGTTTAATGTTATGGGTGTCCCACAGGGGTCAATTCTTGATCATTTTCTGTTTTTAGTATACATAAATGATTTAGCATATTGTGTTCAAAATATTTGTGATATTGAGTTGTTTGCAGATGATACCTCTTTTATTTTTAAAGTAGATCGAGATAAAGACAATTTTGACGATGTAAACAGTGCTCTATCTCAGATATCAAATTGGTTTTCAGTAAATAATTTATAATAGTGATATATAATATAATATATAATAGTGCACAATATATAATATACAATATATATATAATATTGCACAATATATAATAGTGATAAAATTTAGCTCGTTCACGATTTCTTAATTACCAAAAAAGCGAACTGACCCTTGTTGGCAGAAGCAATTTTCCGAACCAGCAGTAATGTTAAACCGAAAATTGTCTCATAAGAAACTCAGATTCGCTCAGTGGGCGATGGGGCGCTTTATACTGTTGGTCATCTTCTTCTTCGTGGTGCAAAGCATGTCACAAAGCTAAATTGTTACTGGACGAAGACATAGTGCCCATGGGGAAACAAGGTTCTTGTACGGTGACCCCGCAACGAAAAACACAGCATTAATTAACCACCTGCGAAGTGTACTAACAACGTCATAAGTTTTCGGGTAGTCGCTGAATTTGAGAAGACAGGATTTCGTGTGATGTCGCAATCCTTTTAAAACTACCGATGTCTAGCAGTATACAGCCATCAATTGAATAAGAACACGGAAGGAAATAAACTTGACGGTTGATAGGAACATGTAAAAGTATATTGAAATAAATAGTTTGAAATGGACTTAGGTCGACTATAGGTAACGAAACACAACAGAACTGTTCAAAGATTAAAGAAAAAATGTAACCAAAGTTGTCAAAATGTCAAGCCTTTTAAAACTGAACTATGATATTAGTCTTATCGTTTGCTATACCGCGCAAGACAATATCCGCTGAATAAAAATTATTAATGGCAGATTATCATACAATAGATTATTTAATGGCCTATGATGTCAGATGAATGCTTGAATAGGTAGAAGGAAGCGGTTCCATATATCGCTACTTCTTATGGTGTTGTTACGTGTTAAATGGGCAACACCTCGCGCAATTTGTAACACTGCATGGCAATGTAAACACAACATTAAAAAAATCAAAATTCCTTTATTTCATTTCTAAATACAAGTATAAATGTTTGCAAGGACCGATGTACTAGGCTAGAGATTTACAATTCTCTAGTACATTATTGTAGCGTAACTCTGCTGTTTTACGCAGCGCATGCGACTTAACTTCTCAGCAAGCAAGTTTTTTAACAACTTCTCGATCTGTTTAACACAAATTACATATTACCGATATGTACTATTTATGTATTGCTCTATCTTTTGGTGAAAACCGTGCAAAAATCCGTTCAGTAGCTTTTGAGAAAATCGATTACATACAGACAAATAGCTTTTTGGGACTTTGTTTTATAATAAGTATAGATATTGTTAGTTAGATTTTGTTACTATATATTGACGACGAATAATAATTTACTCATGCGAAAAATTATTCTATAACCTCGTATTTTAAGGAGATATATTTGACGCCCTATCTAATTGTTTCTGCTTTTTGTACAGAGTTTAATATCATTTAACTTCGGCAAATTTTATAGAAAGTTCAAATTATTATTTTTACAAATTAGTTTACCATCATATCAATTACACAAACAATTAATGGCTCTACTAAATCGTCCGCATTGGAATTAAAAATAATTTCATGCTTTTTATAAGCAATGTTAAAATTTAAAATTCTAATTATAATCATACAATAATAATGCCAGATATCATAGCTTTGTGGATCGAAACTTTCTAGGCTCTTTATGTCTGCTGTCAAAAAACAACATACATTAGGTATGCACGTATTGACATAATATCAAAACGTAAAGTAATGTATGCATAATATTATTGTGAAATGAACAAGTTTGCGAGATACTTATGTAGCATTACACGCGTCTGTTACATAACGGACTAAAGTTTTAGTTGAGCATAAATCAATATCTTTTGGCAATCCATTGTTTGCATCGGCATCATAAACCGACTTGATTACGTTATTTGTTATTTGAATAAGCTTTTTATAAACAAAGATTATGAAATCAGTCAAATAAATTTCAGTCAATTTATAATAAATATAAGCGCGTTTCATCAAACGCGCTTATATTTATTATAAATTGTATTGTAAAAAAAAAGTAAAACAACATCTTGTTTTACTGTATGATAAAATATAATCTACCTAATTGAAGTCGCCAATTCTTCCTTGTATAGGTTCCACAGAAGATCTTCGACCAGAAGAGGTGTTGTCGGGTCGTTCGACACCTCTCGCCCGACCTCGAAAGGAAATATCGGGGCAGCCTCTTCGTACAAATAGGTAACTTTTACTATTAGTATTACAATTTATTGCGATAATCAATCGATATACAGTGTCAAAGGAATAATAACAATTAATTAAATGACCGCGTATTCTGGTTGCGTTGCTGGACCTTTTTTATCTCTCTAAGTCTAAGTAGATGTAGATTAGTATGGTATACTTCAGTATACGTCAGATGTAGAGTTCTTCTATAAAAATTTGCTACCGTTTTTTTTATTTATTTAAAAAAAATTGTACAAAAAAAATGATTTTTGCTAGATTCCGGGATTGAGTAAATAGAAAATATATGTAAAAAATATAAATTCTTTACATCTTAACGCCTAAAAAGGTATATATACCGTATACTTAATGCAAAATATAGAGTTTTCTAGTTCTCATACCCGATACATGCAGGATTCGTTAAAACACATGCACAAACCTCCACCAACGCCACCACAATACACAAGCACCACACGTAAACTATCACATATGTAGAAAAAAACTCAACAATCGTTTCACCCGCAACCGACAAAATCACACAAAATCTATAAAGTGAAATTTCTTACTGTAGAGGTTGTCTGTAAGAGATCACTCTTAGTGATAAGACCTTAGTGATAGAATAAGATGTATTTCTTTTGTCTTGTATTTCCTATGTATTTGATGTGCAATAAAGAGTATTATTATTATATTATTATTATTAAAGTGTAAAAAACTGATATGACAGAGCTAGCGGGTAATTCTTACCGTTTATTTTATAGTAAATATAAAATAAATATATTAAAACATTTAATGTGCAAATAATGTACATATGAAGTCTGAAACGTACTCGTAGTATTATTTATGGTTAGATGGACAGAGTAATGTGTTACATTGATTACGAGTAAAACAAATGATGTAGAGAGACTTAAATTACATTATATTATGTAAGAGGAAATAGAAAGTTAATCAAGAAATGAAAGAAAAAAAGGAAATCTACATCCTTTAGCGACATGCGTATGTAAATGTATTAATATCAAACTAGCTATTATAACCACATCTAAAACCGGTTTTTATTTCCGGTTTTTAAACTTTGCTTCGTAAGGCTTCCGCGAAGTTCAAGATTACGTTAACATAAATAAAATAAAATATAAAATCAACAGTACTTATGTAATACCGAAATCTTTTGCCGTTATTTTTTTAAATAAAATTTTTATAAATATCATATAAATAGTAAATAGACAGTCATCGAACTTCGAATTCACTGCGATAAGATATCATTGCAGTGAATTTGGTGGTTTAGATTTAATGTTAGTACATATACTCGTATGTATATTTTTTATTTATTTATTTTTATAATTATACATATGTTTTTTTTTTATATTGAAAACAACTACATTATTTTTCAGTAAGCAACAGGCCCTTTCCATATCTTGTATCATGATGATGATGACTACGATAATTGAGAACTGTGTAGTCTGTATCAAATAAACATTCAAACTTAATAGTTTTAATTAATAGTTTAAGGCTTAAATAAATCTTAATAGTTTATGACTAAAATAAGTCTTAATAGTTTAAGACTTAAATAAGTCTTAATAGTTTAAGACTTATTTAAAGTCTTAAACTATTAAGACTTATCTAAGATGTGAGTGTATTAGTTTATTTTAGTTAGAGAACTTATAATGATGTCCTCTTAACTTCTTCCATCGCCTAAACCACAAGCATTTTTTTGATGCACATAGGAGTGGCAAATCATTTTTGGTAGACTTAAATTGTCGTACAGTATGTAATTACGGAGGAAAAGAGATTGTGTAGCTTACCGAAATCTCATCATCATCATCATCCTGACCTTATCCCACTATAAGTGGGGTCGGCACGACATGATACAAACATGTTGTCACATGATTTGGCTATATAGCTTACCGAAATCTGCCCAACCAAATTGGAATCCTTCTAGAGGGCAGCGTTCCCCTGGGTTGATTTCTGACCATTCTCTCAAAAATTGAACTTCATAGGTCTCAGGTATTTAACAGTAGTTCCATTTTATTTTATCGCCACGTATATGTTTTGGTCTATAAAGTTAAGTTTCAAGTTTTGAACTTAGTTCAGATAGAGCAATAGTGAGTGATACGTGATTTTCATATTGCATGTTCAATTACTGATTTCATTAATTCATAATCCGACATAGAATTGAAAGTATAGTAGATTCGTAGAATTACCTGTTCTAAATACCTCACCCACGATTTAATCTGCATAAACAGTGTTCATAATCAGATTAGGTGGCAAGTTGTATTTATATGGTCGATTTATTTAAATAAAAATCTTCAGTATAAATAACTAACAACTGGACTATTCTATTATTAACAATATACTACTCCTTCAAGTATTAAATCCAGAACACAGAATATGTTTAAATACTTTATTCAACTTTAGAAACTATTGTCTAAATATATATTACACTTTATTTTGTTTACGTCTTTTCACTATTAAGGTTCGCGCCAGAATGGCCGCCCGTCGGCTTTTCAATCAGACAGTCTATACAATTTTTTTTTTGTGGTGTACACACGGACAAATATTTCGGTATTGCTAACACTATTAAGTTTTACTTATACTTTTCTTATCACACATCTTGAAATCCTTTTCTAAACTGCATTTTATAGAAATCGTTAAATTTTTTTTAATTACGTGTATAGTAGATATATGAATAGATGTGTAAAATTATTTTGCATAAACTTATATTTAACATTTTTCTATAATAATATTATAAATTAGCTGTAAAAGCTGTCCTAAAAGAAGAAATTAAAAAACATAACATTTATTGTTAGTTATCAAAACGACACTGTTTCTACAACTGTAAAAACGTTAAATTTATTTTTTTAAAGAAAAATAAAATACTTGTAGTAAACTATATAATGATAGGTATTCTTATAAGTTTTTTGCTAGCCTTTCGACATTTAGCCCCATGTTGAGAAATTACACTAAACAATAGGTAATTATAAGTATTTGTTAAATTCTATCGATAAAGCTGAAAGCATATTATGTGTCGCTGTCGTCGTCATCACAATCGGAATCCTGTGAATATTTAATCCACAGATAAAAAACTCATTAAAAAATATATCCACTACATCTATTTTTTTTAAATTAATGCTGTCTTCTGTTGGCCCCATGGCCACGTGTATCGGATCGGATAACCACCAATCTATACATTATATGCATATGTTCGGAGGGCGGTTGAACAGGTGACAAAATTTTAAAATAAATCGTTAGACGCAGCAACAAGTATTGACTTAATATTTTAATTAACATGCTATAGTTCTAATTAAAGAAAGTTATCAATAAAAAGTTCAATGCCATTAGCTTGAAAGTAGAACTGCAAGGAAATTGCCTTATTCTAAAAACCGATCAGCGAAAAAATGTTACTATATAAATCGTTTATATTACCCAGCTGGGTAGTAGCCTCATGTCCCTGGAAAATGAGGAGCAGAACCTTGAAGCTATTACTGGCATGGATGATAAATTTTACAAATCAAATATATTAAGACACGCAGGTTTCATTCACGATTTGCTTGTGAAATATGAATGTTAAATAAGCAAGTTAGAAAAGAGATCACAACATGAAGCCGCTAGATTTTGATAAAGTATCCGCAATGAGACACACAGGTCATAGCACGAAATTATTATTTCTTTTGAAAATTCGTAGGCAATATGTAAACATACGAATCACATCGCAATAAAAACAGCGTTGCCTTTATGTTAGAAACGATGTATACAGAATGCCGAATGACCCGTATGTTCATACAATATAATAAGTAAAAATCCTTAAAAATTTGAAATATACTACTAGCAATGTCTCTATAATGCATATTGCTATTAAAATATGGCGGGCGTTTATATAACTCATTATTTTTCCGTGTATTTGACAGCAACTCTTTAATTCCCTAGGTTCGGTTTCAGGCAACAGCATAACAAGACAGCCAAGGTGGCCGACGTGAGCGTGCCTGCTGAGGAGGCCTTCAGCGCACCAGTTAAGGATAAGGAGACCGCCATTAACAATAATACACTAGGTTTGTATTAACATTTGGCATCTATAAATAATATAGAAGTAACCGAGATATACTATGGTCAACCTTTGGCCCTTGGGGTCTTAAGGTACAGAACTAACATCCCCACACCTGAAACGCAGTGTTGGTAGAGGCCCTACGAGGTGGACTAAAGACCTTAAAAGAGGTTACGAGGAGACGCTGAATCCAAGCGGATCGTGTGGTGTGGAGATATCAAGAAGAGATCTATATCTAGCAGTAGACTGACTCCTATCGGTCTAGGATAAAGACGTACAAAAAATTATCTACCAATTGATACAATTTAATTGGCTACAAGTTGTTTACTTATATATTAGGAATTAAGGTCATTTATTTTTACAGAACTAGCAAATGTTTTGTGTAACTTATTCATAAAATGGGTTGCGTTCATTTTATTCTATCTAAAAAATTTCCTGCGTTATTTTAAAGGACCGGGATTTAAAAAAAAGATTTAAATTTATTTCTAAATTTCGATCTAAATCTTATCCCATTTTCTATGGCAGCAATTATCAAGTAGTATAATAAATTAAAAATATTTAACGATTACAAAATTTATACTTGACAAGATGACATAAAAAAGGTTATGACGGGATTGTCGTTTTCGCTTATATATTTATCTAAAACATTATACCTTGGCGAAAAACAATCTTTTAAAGTCCAAAACAAAACTATTGTTGTACAAATATAGTCCATATCATTAATCTGATCTTGTTTGTAGATAGTTTTATTTAGCCAGCCAGTACAATAGACAATGTTAAATTGAAATTGCAAGGGCATGTAGAAATACAAACAATAATTTTATTAACATTGGTACTTCTCCTTTGTTAGCATGCGAATTCAATTACTTAAAATACGCACATTGATTTTTAATTTGAAACTGATTTTTCTATTCAGATTTTTTTAAATAAAATGCGCTTGTATTGAAAAGTAAAGTACTAAAGGTGTATGAAAAAAGGCAAATTAATATTAGGTCCTTACATATGAAATTGGCGTTTTGTCGTACTGGCCACTTTGATCCCAAATATTACCTTTATGGTTAGGAATTCCAAATTCAAATTCATACAGCTATTTACTCATGCATTTGTGTTTCAAAATTCCTAATTCATTTGTTTTTTTCTTTGTACCACTCTGTTTAAAAAATGGAAAACATGGAATATCGCGTTATTTACGAGTATGAGTTCCACCGTGGCACCAGTGCTGCAGAAACGGCTCGAAGGATTAATGATGTGTATGGTGACGGTGTCGCAAAAGAAAACACAGTGCGTTTTTGGTTCCAACGTTTTCGTTCTGGAAATTTCGACCTGCAGAACAAGCCTCGTGGACGGCCGGAGACCAAAGTTGATAATGAAGAATTGAAGGCTATTGTGGAAGCGGATCCATCGCAAACCACGTCCGAGTTAGCTGCAGGCTCCGGTGTTAGTGATAAAACTATTCTAATCCACTTGAAGCAAATTGGGAAGGTGAAAAAGCTTGAAAGGTGGGTACCTCATGAATTGAGTGAAGCAAACCGACAAACGCGCGTCGACTGCTGCGTTACGTTACTCAACCGGCACAATAATGAAGGAATTTTAAATCGAATCATTACCTGTGATGAAAAGTGGATCCTCTACGAAAAAGGATCTCTATGGAAAAGTTAGCTGCTAAACAACCGAGGCTGGTCAATCGCTCTAGGCCACTGCTGCTTCAGGACAACGCTAGACCACACACTGCACAACAGACGGCTACCAAACCAGAGGAGATTCAATTAGAATGTCTTAGACATCCACCGTACTCTCCGGACCTTGCTCCAACAGATTACCATTTTTTTCGCAATTTGGATAACTACTTGCAAGGAAAAAAATTCAACTCCGATGGGGCAGTCCAAACCGCCTTCAAAGATTTTATTGATTCCCGCCCGAATGGTTTTTTTAGTAAGGGGATCAATGAACTACCTATGAGATGGCAAAAGTGCATACATAACAATGGGACATACTTTGATTAATTAAATATATTTCATTAAAAAAAACGACTTTATGTTCCTCCCATAGAAAACGCCAATTTCATATGTAAGGACCTAATATTAACAACAAAGATCTTTAATCTGGCATCTATAAAGATAATGACATAATAAGAAGAGACTCATATTAATGGTTGCTACCTTTTTTAAAAATACGTCACTTTTTGAAACCTAAGACTTAGGACTGAAGGGCTTGTAAATATAATCAAGATTAATAGAACGTTTTGATTCCTTTATGTACAGTTACTAAGAAAAAAAATCTTTTTATGCAGTCACTTAGATTTACGATGCTAATAGTAAATAAATAGAGTAAGGACCTGTTACTATCCCACTGCTGGGCGAAGACCGCCTCTCTCCGTTTTCTAGAGAGGGGTCGAGCTAAGACCTACCACGCTGCTCCAATGCGGATTGGTAGGTTACACATATCCCAAGAATTCTCTTAAGATATGCAGGTTTCCTCACGATGTTTTCCTTCGCCGAAAAGCGTGTGATTAATTGCAATTATCAATTAGACACATAAGTTTTAATAGAAAAACTCATTGGTGCCTGCCCGGGGTTTGAACCCATGATAGTCTGTAGAGAGTCGCACGGTCTCACCGCTGGGCCGTCACGGCTCACGATGACGATGATAATGCTGAGTAAAAAATGTTACTTGCAAAAGTAATAATAAAATTACTTTGCGATACAGTATCGCGATACAGTGTATCGCGGATTATAGCAAAATAATTTTATTATTATTTTTGTATTATGGATCTCCGCAAAGTAACGCCTAATTCTATAAATTATGTTACTTGCAGATAAGAAAAGTACAAATCAGTATAATTTGCCACTACTGGCTACACAAGTGTCATCCACGGGCGTCACCAACATCGTGGGCATCGCTGGCGTGCCCAAGCCCGTCACCAAGCAAACAGTTATATTAACTTATCAGCCGCAGCAGTATCCTCACCAGGTAATCTCCCCATCAAGTTATTCATCATACAATCTAAGGGATTTTAGATGAAAGATTTTGCATAACTTCCTGAATGCTCCTCACTCGCAACTAATCTTTATTCTTAAACTTACTAAACATGAAATATACTTGAGAATATTGTTTTTCTTCCACATATTTATTATAAGGCATTTGAATCTTGAAACTCTACTGAGGTCATCAAGAAGTATTTTAAGTCTACTAGAAAATCGTTGACAAACCTTACTATAATATATGGTTTATACGGTTACATAACAATAAAGTAAATAACTTTATAGTCTTTCATAACTAATTTATTAACCAAGCTCTTAACTTAGATCAATCTTACTACTAACAATACTGTACCTATTTGCATCGAATCAATAAAATTACAGGATATACGAAAACCACCCAGGGTCAATGAGCAGCCTAATTCCAGATCTACCTCAACTTCTCGTCAATCTATAGATCCTCAGAAGCCTCCAGGAAAATATACCTTCCAAACTAACCAGCTTCCACGACCGCAGTACCCTAGTGTTAAGAATATCGACCCAAAAACTGCTAAGCAAGTTAGTATATTTCTATTTTTATGTAGTACGCGAAAACCAGATATTCCCTTCAAAAATCCTTCCAGTCGATATAAATATTAACTTGAAAAAAGTTACTTTGTAGAGATCTATCAAGTGATTTTTATCGCGGATTATAACAAAATAATATAACAATTATTTTTATACGTAAAAATGATTTGAAGAAAATATACTACAATTATAGTTTTTAATTTTAAGAAATTTTTACGTTTAAAATCCTTTTAATGCCGTGCCATACATTAACATTATAATATAATATAGTTGCTTTGCGATTAAACACATCAAGGTATTCTAGATAAATAGCAAAACATACCTAACATACAAAAAAATCAAACTTTTGGAGGTGACCTGATAGATCGACACAAGTTGTATTTTTTTAAACATATTTTCGGATACCTACGCTATCTATATAAATGCCTAGCTTTTAAGCGCAACTTCGTTCGTGTTGACTGCACTCTTATTATTTGAGTAAACCATAACACATACTAATTACGGTTAAAGTGGATTAATCTTAAAACCTCGATATAGGCTGTCGCGGACTTTTATCAAAAACTTTTAGCGGGCAACAATTTTGTAATATATGGTTTTTTAATAACTTTTACTTAGCGCACGCAAGCAAAGCTTTAAATTCTGCCCTTTTCTCAATATTTTTATTGTTTCTCCTCTCCTATTCATCTTAGCGTGATGGTATATAGCCTATCTCGATAAATGAACTATCTTACAATCAAAGAATTTTTCAAATCGGTCAAGTAGTTTCTGAGATTAGCGCATTCAAACAATCAATCAATCAATCAATCAAACAAACAAACAAATAAACAAACGAAAAAACAAAGAAACAAACTCTTTAGCTTTATATATTAGAATAGATAAAAGTTTAATACTCAAATTTTTTTTATTCCGTCCGAGAAAGAAAAAAGTATAATTGATTTTTAGTACTTTGAAATTTAACCTTTTGTTAGTCTTTATCGATTATTTTACTGTAGACCCATAAAAACCTAAATATAAGTAAAGTTAATGTTAAATTTTAAGATACACTTCAGAACACAAGTATACGTGCAAATTAAATAAAAAAACGGGTTGCACTGGTGCCCGCAGAAGTGAAAACTTAAATATCAACGTTGTACATTTTTAATTAAATTAAATTTTGGGATGGTTAGCGAATAATTTTATATCAGTATAAAAGTACTATCATTTTTAAAACTATTGGTAAAATACAACATTTATTTAATGCGCTATCGTACACAAACCAATTCACTCCAAATTCAATCCAATTCACGCAGCTGCCCTGTGCCGCATAAACAAATCAGCAGGTGCAGGCATACATTTTCGCCGCGCGATACAATAATAGGGGAATACTTCCTCTCCTATGCCGCGCCGGCCGTCTACTCTCCCTCCGTCTTACGATTTTAATATTTTTTATCCATAACAAAAAGTCCACAACGCCGCTAAAGCAGTTTTCACTTCAGAAGTTACATATTCTAAATAAATAAATCTTTAATTGAAACTGATAAAAATTGCATTATAATGTAATATAATTCAAGAATCTGTAATTTCCAGTGGTAATAAACTCTTACCTGACAGCCAAATTAATCTACTTTCATTAACTACTACTACCTTTTAAAAACATCATGAATTCTTTTTTGCACAACACATATCTTTGATACACAAAACTAGACTCTAGAGGATAGAGAAAAGTACATTTTTTCTTTGATGTCTTAAGTAGGTCATCCTTCATCTATTTCAGGGCTGTTGGTTTTGAAACCGAGTGCTTAAAATATCACTGCAGAGTGCATACCCGTGTAACACACGAGATAATGCACCTAAGATGGTAGTTTTTAGAAATATTATTTAATATGTTATTATTTTATTAAGAACTATTCCTTTTAACGATTGATTATAAAATTAAGTAATCTATGCCAATGTGCTTGAGGAATAATAAATAATGGAATAACGATTCCAGTTCTCAACGAAAAGACAACATTGGTGAGATAAAATCGCGAAAATTTCTGCTTTGCATAAATAAGTTATTGCTATATTATACAAATACATCTAAATAAGTATAAGCAGAAATACGTATTGTGGGAAAAAGCAGTATTCATTTTAAAACACCAACAAAAATTAAATCGTCACAAAATTAAAATTACTAATATTTACAATATCAAATTTAAAATTTTAACAACCCAGTTAATGTGATCAAAATAAAACAAATTATTGTGATATTTACCCGAATTTATACAATTCATAATTATGTATAAATATTTTCAAGTATAAATTTTAATTGTTTATCGAATTACTTTTACCCAAATATATCATGAACATTATGTTATATATATTATGTTATAAACAAACTATGACTTTAAATATATATAATCATTCACGACCTTATAAATCAACTTCTTAATCAATTACTATTAATTTACTTTTTTTACTTTTTTTGCTAAGGTATAAATAATTTACATGTTGGTTTTATCTTTTCTCGGATAAAACGCCTATAATCTCATTGTGAGAAACAATTTTGAGCTTTGTCGACAAAGCTTTGTAACATATAAGTTTTAGAATGATACCAAGTTTCCTTACTATTTTCTGCGCCTAAGAAGAACTAGAGTAATCTATCTTATTTCCTTTTTGCCTTTACCTGTGTAAAAAGCCGAAATATCTAAATTCATATAAAAAATAAATACATACGAATATTTTTAAAGCACGCAATTCAATGAGCAGAAAAGAGATTGTAAGCGAATATTGCGTATATTCCCTCACGTTATTTAGTAATTTAATGACCTCTTTTACAGTAATTACTTAATTGTCCGCATTCAATGTTTCTTTAGATTATGATAGAGTCCGTTTTGGCGAACACGTGTTATAACGTTGTTAAAAGTACTGTTATACAAACTTCGGTGTTACAATATCGTAAAATTTAACAAGTGTTTATAGCACGTTGCATAAAAATTTTAAACATGAAGCCTACATTCGAAATACTGCAAAGTGAGTGGTTTGAAATATCGTAAGATTTATCTCAGGGTATTGCTATCGTGCGTCTTTCACTGAAACTATATTATGGGACATTTCGCTAACGTGTATTGCAACGTTGAGCTGTCTCTTTGTGTTTTGAGTGATGGTTTTTAAATAGTAAAAATGGTTAATATCTATAATTTTGAGAGTGAAGTGGAAGTGATGAGTGTATTGAGTATTTTTCCTAATTTTCAGGTCGTCAATAACACAAGGAAGGCCGGCGCCGACGGATGGAGAGAGGGTATGCATTTGTTTTTAAAGTTATATATATTATTTATTTATTTTTACGGCAGTTACCAGTGCCGAGCCAGCAGGCAAGTTTTAGGACGTAGACAATTTTATTATTGTGTGTGTAAAGTGCGAATCTAGAGCTATGGACCCGATTGCTTGCACATCTTTTAAGAAAATTTCGATTCGAAATAGAAATAGGATTGTCAAGTATACCGGAAATCCAAAAGTATATAGCTATGTCAGTCAACGCGTAAATATAGTTAAACAAAAAGGCAAAAAAGGTAATGCTGATAAACATTCTGATAACTTCAACTAATAAAATCAATGGGGCTCTTGTTTTAAATTAATTGTTTATTTTAATTTAATTTTTAACTCAGCATCAAAATATATTGTAACGATGATCTAACTGATGCTTAATGGCTAACCCTATTAGCTATTCGTTTTAATTTAATTTTATAAATACATAATCACATATTTATATTTTTGACTTATGATATTGTAGATTACTTATACCTACGCTCTTCATGTAATATAATACCATAAAACGTTTTTTTTTTATATAAGCGTGAAAGCGGATGTCTGATTAGTCATTTCGCAAGCGACAATCCTGTCTCACTTCAATCAACTGACTATAACTTCCGTAGCTTTGTTAGGATGTCAAAGGAAGTCTGTTTTAAAATTTGGGTAAATAATCTTTTAAAAAAAAGCTCTTTATATTGTAGTAATCATCTTTCTATAATATAATGTGGTTATAAATATGATATTTACTTTGATAATTAACGAACAAAGATTTTAAAAAGTATTTTTTTCGTGTGTAGAAAAAATACAATAATATTGATAAATAATAATAATAACCAATAATTTTATATCAAAATAATATTTTCATTACTGTTGTATAATGGACCTCTATAAAGTAACGCCTAATTCTATAAATAAGAACAAAGATTTAATATTTAAAGAATAGAAGCAACTTGTAATAATAGAGGCCCGAATAAAAACAAAATACTAATTTGAAGGTTATTTTATACAAGGTCTAATGAGAAAAAAAGAGATTTGCATTTTGTAGAATGCCATACAAAAGATTATTTATTTATTTATTTAAAGGGAAACAAACAATTATAATAAAACTTTAAATATTAAACGTATGGGGTAGACAAAAATCAGCTACGTTTCCACTGATAACAAAAAAGACTTATAACTATATCAACAAGAAAAATATAATAACGTTAAAAGAGTACTAAACAAATATTGTTTAAAAAAATGGCTAAAATATTAATTAAATATCACTTAATACCTCAAAATTAACAAATTGCAATTTTTTCTTAAAAGTATATATTTCATCGTGCATAATATCTAAATTTTTACATTTTTTATTGTACATTCTGCATGCATGATAAATAAATATATTATCAACATATTTGGATCTGCATGTTGGTACAAAAAATGTCGATTGTTTTCTAACAATGTTATGTCTGGGGCATTTTAATTTAACATATAAAATTTTATCTATAATATATCGGATGGCTATACGATTTCCCTTTGCCTTTAAAGGCAGTACAAGATAGTAGTTAGCTACTATCTTTAAATCTCATGGATCAACGAAAAACGTCTGTCATCTTTAACAATTTTCATTTAATGATACATATCCAAATGCTAAAGCAGAGTCGAACTATAAAATAAGTAATTTATAATATTGCGAATGAGTACCAAATATTCTCATTCGAAATCGCTCATCTAAGAATAAAACAAAATACATTTTAACCTTACATTATGATTTGAAATAAACAAAATTTGCAATGCAAATTTTATTACTATCGAATTGTATTTTTTCACATCATAACAAGACCAAAACTTCACACAATATTAGGGTATAATGTGTATTTAAGAACTTTATATTATAACAATTTAATACACCAAGCCCGCGACATCAGTCACGTCGAATTTGATATTTAAACACTCTTCATTATGTACATCTACGTTTTCCCGTTAATGATGGAAAAACGTTAATATTTAAATGCTACTTTAGCCCTGTATATGTAAAGTAAATGGCACCAAAACTTTATCAATATTGACACAGCCATGAGCCCTGAAAACGTAACAAACAAACAGACTTTTGCCTTTATAAAAATATATTGTAGCATAACATTTTAAACTGTGATTATTAAAGAAATAATATATAATATATGTACATATAACCTATATGACTGACCCGTTGATGCAGATGGCAATGACCCTTAAACTCGGGGAGTTGCGGTTCGATTCCGCCGATAGCCAACATTTTCTACAAATTTGTTAATTTGTAAAAACAATTTGTTAATTTTTCGATTAAAATAATTTCAGTAGTATATTTTCCAGTTGTCTGTCACCCATAATAGCATTAAGTAACTTACTTTGGTTAGCATAAATTAGAAGAATTATTAAATAATAAAAAAAATTGTCAGGAGCAGGTTCGGCTGTGTCGACCGACTCGGGGGTGTGGACAGGCGGTGAGGGTGGAGATCTGTCCCCGCGGTCACGGCGCCGTCCCCGCAACCTGGAAATGGTGATGCGAGGTGCGCACAGTTTCCACCTACGAGAACTACAAGTTGCTGACTTGGATATTATGGGTAAGTTATCATCTGCCTTAACCACCTCATTGCTAATTGTAGCCAGAACACCGTTAAAGTATAAAGTATAAAAGGAAAAATTTTATTAGCCGGTAAGAACTCACGGGATTTCTTTAGAATTATCATGTTTGGGAAGTTTAATGGAAGTTCTTGGAGAGTCCAAGAGCTTTCATTGATATCCAAGATAAATGGAAACGACACAGAAAAAAAGATATTGAGCCTTAATTCACAAACCTCCAGTGTCTCATAATGAATAATATAATAGATTCTTCAGAAATATTCGGTCATAGCATAGATTCTTCAGAAATATTCGGTAATAGCATAGATTCTTCAGAAATATTTGAGATTCGTCAAATATATCCTACTTGTTTTTGATTAAAGCTCAGAGTTGTAAGCCCGAGTATTATGCCCTAAAAGGCTTGAATGACAATGTGCGAGTTCAGGGTTACGTCATGATCTTCGTAGCCAATGAAACTTGACATAAGTTTTTTTTCAAGGAGTTTCCATGGTACACCGTTTTTCCACTGAAATCAAATGGATACTGACTTCCATTGGCTCTTGAAACTTTGATGTAGTACAAATTTCATCACCACTAAACCTTCGCAACATTAAAAACTATAAATATGAACATTTTTTTTTGTTTTGTTTCCAGATGAAGCTGTAGTAACTGGTCACGCGGTAATTCCTCTTCCAAAACTACCGAGTTCTTTTAACGATGAATCTTCACCGGAATGTGAACCAACGCCAACGTACATACCACCGTCACCCATCGTTCCTAAGCCCATGCCTACACCAGAACCCACCCAAAGACAAAACTCACCAATGTCTACCTTAGAACGCTATAGAAATAGAACTAGACCGAGTAGGATCCAAACTAGTATTGAGTACAAAGATGAAGAGAAGTTCGTATTGGATAGAGCACAACCTGAAATACTTAATAAGCAGGTATGTAGAAAAGACTAATAGTAGTACTTGTAGTGTTTTTAGAACATAATATTGGTTATGTCGACGATACCGTTCGTGACAAGAAGTTTCAAAGTGATGACTGAAAAGGGTAGAAGCTCTATTTGAATGGTAAGGATGCTTCAAGTAGGACCCGATCACGAATTAGTAGGCTGAACTAAGAAAATATTAAACCTGAGCCTCATGCACTCTGGTATATGGTAGAGACCTTTATATAATTAAATGGGCCCCAAACATTTTTTATACTCATTATCCCGTTGGGCAGAAATTTGGTCTTAAAATTGAAGATAATTACTGGATCTTAAAAAAACCTTCTAGGTGCAATTATAGTTAAATAATCATCCATCCAATATTACATTAAAAATCATCAAAATCAGTCAACCTTACAATGACTATACGAACAACAAAGCAAGAATATCTCTGTAATCTGTAATGTCTCTGTATAAAATGTCACTTGTAATTTCAGAAATCATTCATAAAATCCTCAAGTGGTGTAGCTTCCCCAGCTGCCGTTGACTCTAGTAAGGAATCTAGTCCGTCATGCAAAAGTGAGGCGAGCCACTTTGGCAACAGCGGTGCATGGCAAAGCCATGCTGCTGGTGAAGCAATGGCAACTAGGTAAGGTTTATCAATCCACATCCAAGGTTCCATGCATTATTCCCGTATCCCATAAAATAGCCACAAAATACCCACTGATAATAAAATTAATATAGCCAATAATATGTTTGTTGTGTTTATACAATGTCTATAACAGAGAGTCAATAACTTTATGCTATATTTTTTTATTGCAATGAAAGCTTCTTATAGTAAAGGCCGATTAGCACAAAAAAGGATTTCTGATAAGCTATGATAAGATATTTACCATATTAATAGAAATATATAAATATGTATTTTAAAAGCTTTTATTTAGCTGTGCATATTTGTGAAGGTGGAATCTTGCAAGTTAAATTTGACCCCGTTCCCGGTGTCCTATTGAGCTGAAGTTTTACATACTGGTCCAGTCTCGATGACAATGCATGTTTATGATAAGCATAACCTAACGCTGCTGCCAGGATTGGCTCCAGACGAAGGAACTTCTCAACGGTTAACAGTAGTGACATGAAATATTGTTAAAAGCTTTTGTAACTTGACATGTTTCCTATACATTTAATAATTTAGTTTTGTGGGATAGAGTTGTTTTGATTGTATTATATTTGTAACTAGCCTTGCCAGCGGCTTCGCCCGCGTGGAAATCAGCGTGTCACAATTTTTTTCTAGAATTCAAATTTTAAATATAAAAGTAGTTATTGTGCAGACTTTTTGTAGTATTTTTGTAGATCTTCAATTCTCTGGTACATTACTTTAGCGTATATCTGCTGGTTTACGCAGCGCACGGGACTAAAGCTCCCAGAAACCAAGTCTTTTAACAACTGTGCAATCTCTTCAACACAATTTACATAATACCAATATGTACTATTTAAATAATTTATAGAATTAGGCGTTACTTTGCGGAGATCCATAATACAAAAGTAATAATAAAATTATTTTGCGGATTATAGCTATACTTTTGTATGTACTATTTACTTAAACCATCCGGAAGTATTGCACTATATTTTGGGGGAAACCGTACAAAAATCCGTTCAGTAGATTTTGAGAAAATCTATTACATACAGACAGATAGTTTTTTGGAACTTTGTTTTATAATCTAAATTTCATTTTCAACAAAGGTCTCAAGACGACGTGTCTATAGCATTAAGCGTGTCCAGTTGCGAAGATGATAAATCCAAAATAGAAAAAGAAGCTGAACCAGAAATCCAAAGAACAGAACCAGAAGTTCCAACAAAGACTATAATTATTACTGATGAACCGACTGTACCACATCCCTTGCTAATGAAATCATTAACTTTGAGCCAACATGATTCGCTCCGAGGAACTATGATGGGTTAGTTAATTTAATAAGTGTATGGTTATTTTTAATAGATTCGATAAAATATTTGTAATATTTATTGAAAATACTAGTTTATGTGGAGTGTATTTGAACTAAATAATACCATGAATCTAATTAAATTAGAATTATAGAATTCTTAAGTATTATAACAACGATCCTTCAGACTTATTCAATAAATAAGAAGCAATTGTCTAAAAAGTCAGCTTATTTATTAATCTCTGCAACAACTCGTCGCATTGATTTCGACAATGTTTTTTTTATATTATTGACCTAACTATTTGAATTACTTTTATATTGTGTTTCAAATACAACCTGTATCTGAAACACAGTGTAATAGTATGTTACCGAGCCAAGGATTAACTCAACTGTTTTATCCAATTTATTAACAGATTATTTAACTAAAAATTATGTGACCGTTTAATCAGTCCTTGTTAAATGTTACCCGTAATATTAAAATGTGAAATCTTGGAAGCATACTCAATTTTTATCGCTTGAAGTTGACTTTTACATATTTGAGCAGCACATAAATGCTAAGTTCATCTATCTGTATATTACATGAAACATGAATACAATTTGAATAATTAAAATAGCGAAAACGTCAGAATTTTATTAGTATAAAGTATAGAGATATAAGTTTGGTGTTATTTATTTATATGAGAAATAGTTTTAATTTCTTTCTTGCGCATTTGACTATGCATTTTTTTTCAGGTTCTATGACCGGTTCAAACTACAGTACAACAAGTACATGCACAAATCAAAGTACAGATCACAACACCTTGACCCTTACACTAGAAGAATCAAAGTTTGACATATCTGCTCTGGAAACGTCTACACAGAGTCTGCTTGATGATGAAACGTCGCCTGCAGACAGTTTGATATCTTCTACAAGCACCAGTGATTCAAATAACGATTTGCATATAGAAAGGGATCCTCCTTCAATATCAAGCGCATATCAAACAGCTAACACCAAAACTAGAACTCCGGAACCAATAGCAGAGGAAGATGATAAGGTTGATGGCGAGATTTTGCTACCAATGAAGGAGCCAAGGTTAGAATTTTACCAAATTAAAATAAAATTAAGCAATTATTATTATTATTAGAAATTCATTCATCGATAGCTGTAAATGGATTGGATCATATGGTATTAAAACGCTAAATAATGTAACAGATGAATAATATACCAGTTCTGAACTTAGAAATTAAAAAATATACAACAAAGATGTATAATTTTGGTTTTTTAGTAGGATTCATCACGGTAATTCACGTTATCATAACGCTTATGATAATTCTCAATACTTATAAATTTTGTGAATATTTGAATTTGCGTATTATTATCAGTAAAAAATAAATAGTGCTAATACGAAAGGCTTTATTAAATATCCGATGTCATGCATACGCATGACATGATAAATGATGGTATATTCTCATGTAGCTCTACAATTTAATCATGCCATTTAATACTGATTACTAGATGTGATTAACAGTAATTCATCTTTGACCATAATAGATTTAAGATCATTAACCAAAAAAATATCTATGTAGCAGTGATGGTATAAGTAGTGGTGATAGCGGTGGAAGTAAGGATATTACTCCGCCTTCACCCGGAACACCCACTCATGCTTCGGGATCACTATCCCTCTCTGATGGACGAGACTTTTTCGATGATGAAATCGCTGATCAGCCAGCACTGCTCTTTAGAAGTAAGTGTCCATAACCTAAGTATAGTTCAGATTGACACCATTGTTACAAATTATTAAGGCTCTGCCAAGCCAAAACAGATAGCGCTTGTTCTAAGTAGATACAAAAGTATCTATTTATTTATTTAAAAGGTTTACTTACAACTACATACATCGAAGCCAATACAATTTCTTCTTTACTAGATTACTTTATAAATGTATTAGTTATTTAAAAATAAACACCGCATTTATCAAAAGATACTTACATATTAAAAAAGTTAAAAGCGAAAAAATTAAAAACATATAAATCAATACATAATTATACTTAAAATGATTATAATTAAGTTACTATATCCATAAATAATTCTTGTACATTGATGTGTTATTTGTTTTTTTTGTAATTTACATAAGAATTGTAGGTTGTTATTAAATCAGTTCATATAAAACTAGCTTCAATCTATGAATTAATCTGCGTTAATCCAGCACCGAAATAATAAATTTCAATAACACATTGATCAATATCGATCAACTAAGTCAGTACAAAAATCACATTGAGCAATTTTTCCGTTCAAACATGAGAGAACACGCAAAAATATTAACTTCATATAAACATATTACTGTAAGCAAAGTTTTGCAGGAAAATTTGAACTCTAATGAGATACTTGAAAGAAAGATTTTTTTTAAAGAGTAATTTGAATTTTATGTATGTACGACTACGCTTAAGACAACGGAAATTTGAGAAAACAATTTTGTTGTTATATTTAGACAACCGCCTAGCCGTGTGATATCCGGCAGAATAGAATAGACCACCCTCATTTCTTACCGAGGTGTCGTAAAAGGCAACTAAGGTAAGTTGACGTCAGGCAGGCGGCCGGTCGTAAAATACGTAGCCAAATCATATGACAACATGTTTGCAACATGTTGTGCCGTCCCCGCTTAGAGTGGGATAAGGGCGGGAGAATGATGAGAATGATGATGATCAAGACAACCGCCCTTTTTTCGCCTTCGGACTTCTGTCCTTAAACATATTAACTATTGTATAATAAACGTTTACTCAGTTAACATATATTACATTTTTTAATACAGAAAACAATCACGGCAGTCCACAAATTAAAAGGGCAGACTCAGATGCACATAAACACCTTAGAAAATCGAAAGAACACGTCATGTCCAGTCCACAAACTCAGCGAAGTCGGAAAGGTATGTAATTTTAAAATATATGGTAATATTTGATTTGATTTTTGACAAATTAAACGCCGTATTGATGAGATTGTTATATATATATAAAAATATTGTCTATCGACTGTGAACTGGCGAATTGTCCTATATTATTTTTTACAACTTTTCAGGAAGAAGAAAAAACATGATTATTAATACATTTGCAATAATTTTTATGAAATAGAGAAACAGTTGATTCTAAATTTGTTTATTTATTTACAAATTTTCTAGTAGATACGGTAAATGATGATTAAAATTAGAGACAGGACATATTGCCGGTTCACAGTCGGTATGTAAGTTAACTTTGTTGTATAATCTGATGTCTTAACTTCTTTTATGAACTTTAAATTAAATTAAATTATACCTAACTGTTTTTCTTAACTAGTATTCTTTATAATTTTGGCTTAATACATGGTATTAATTGGTAAATGTTATATACACTTGTTAAAGATATACATATCAGTATGGTTTTAAAGTATGAATGTGTATGTAGGAGTTAATGTAATTATATGTATATTGTTCGTGTCCTTATTGATATAAATAAATAAATATTATATTTCAATACATAAGAAAGAAAAATTTTAATTCAGAAATTTAAATATACGATCTGCAATATTCATAACTCAATGATCCAGTAAACCTGACGGGGTATTACGTATTAATATGTAATCAGTTAAGATTTATTACATAATATTTGAATCGTTTTGAGAACCGTGAAAATGGCTTTGTTTTTTTTTTTATCAGTATTGTATTTAATCTAATCTGGGAATTGTGAGATGCTGTGGGAAATTTAATCTTAGCAGGCTTGGCAGCTCTTTAAACATATTGTATTATTCACTTTAACTTATCAGGACTCATAATCGGTATGCGGTATATCTTTATCAGTAAAATACTTGACAGCCGAAGTCTTAACCACTTAATGCGCGGGTTTTTCTGTGAAATGAGGCAAAAACTAAATTGGAACGAGCATACAATAAATATACGCTGTATGAAATACATACGGGCGAGAAGTAAAGACTAAGATATAAATATAAACATAATATTTATAAGTGGCAAGAGGTACTTGGGATAGCGCAAATCGAAACATTTGATGTGTGAGAGGTTAAACCGTATAAATACATAACGAGCGGAACAAAAACTTATGGGAAAAATCATGTCATTTAATACAAAAGTTGTACAATAATATAAATATTGCGAAAAAATTAAAAAGTTTATTTATATATGAGTAAAAAAGCCAATACAATATGAAAACTAGCTATCTTTATGTAGCTTGTAAATAATCTTATAAGTAACGGCTTGTCAATATCCCTCTGCTAAGAATAGGCCTCCTCTCTCCGCTTTTTGGAGAGAAGGATTGGAGCTAAGACCTACCACGCTGCTCCAATGCGGATTGGTGGATTACACATACCCCTTGAATTCTCTAGGGATATGCAGGTTTCCTCACGATGTTTTCCTTCACCGAAAATCGTGTGATAAATTGCAATTATCAATTAGACACATAAGTTTTAATAGATAAACTCATTGGTGCCTGCCTGGGTTTGATCCCATGTTTATCTCTAGAGCGTCGCACGGTCTCACCATTGGGCTATCATAGCTCACTAACTTTTTTTTAAATCTTATAATTGTATATAAAAAAATAGGTGCAGGTCGTAACCCAGGCACAGAACGCACGGCCTCATTGGACACCCTCTCAAGCCTTGCTTCTGATGACCTCATGATGGACAACGATTTAGCACAATCCATTACCAGCTTGCAAAGCGTCGACGACTATATTGAAAGGTATATAATGTTAGTTTGAATATGCATTTTTATTAATCTCTAATTCTTATGATTATGTAAACGTATACGTAAGATACTGTATAATACTGCGTTTCGTATAGGATACGATACGATTATCGGATACTTACGGCATAGAAATTAGACGTAAAGATTACTAGAAGCAATTGCAAACCAATTTAAAGTTTCATTTTTTATTTTACGTTTACGAATAAAATATTTTAGCGTACAATATCCATAATCAGTAGCACCATCTAAATTTTAAATAATCATAAACGGAAACTTTAAACATAAAGTATCTTCGACTGATTGATTATTCTCTTCAGGAAGAAAAAAGCGCTTATTTTTTAGTTCTTCAAACATTTATACTTATTTATTTTTAAAGAATTTAGGCAGCCTCCTTCAGTCTTATTGTTTTATTTATTTATGTATTTATTTATTCAATGGACAACCAACAATAGTTACATTTAATTATTTACTTAAAACTACTTATTCTGAACTCATTATAAATGTTCTATTAATAAAAGGTTATCTCGTCATTCGTAAAAATAATTAAAGCTACCGTACAATAATAATGTTAATAAATAATATACAATGTCAATGTCAATGCGAAGTCATAAAATAATAATTAACATAATTTCGTCCCATTATATTATATTAGATAAGTCATTAAATAACAATAATATTATTTAATTTAAATTTAATTCCTTTATTTTTTTGTTTTTTATTTATAACTTTTTTGACATGTAAGTCATTAAATAACAATAATACTATTTAATTTAAATTTAATTCCTTTAAATTATTTTGTTTTTTATTTATAACTTTTTTTAAATACCTTTTTTATAATTTAGTAGAAACAACTTCAGTGACTTTGCGTTTAATTATTTGCTCATTATGTTAAAATAACATCATTAATGTTAGTTACCGTGGGAATTTTGAAATACATTAATGGTCAAATAAGTAACCTACGTCCAAAAATTGTGATTTATTTTCCTTTATTAACTTTAATATACCTTTATTATCTTTATTTCCCTGTAAGAACAATATCATAAAATGAATTTTAAAAAAAGATTTCGTTACCAAATATTCCAGAAAATGTTTGAAAAATGATCATCTAAGTAGTTAGTGTATGACATTAATCTTTCAAAAACATCTATAGCTTTTAAAACAAATAAGTAATGTGCTTAATTAATATTATAAAGCAAACATCGTGAAACCTACACACTATCCCTCTACAATTCTTAAATATTCTTATGAATGACTAACCCACCAATCGGCATAGGTGTAGCTTGGTGAATACAAGCTTTTCCCCCAAAAAGGAGACAGGAGGACAGGACAGATCCTCTAGCAAGATATTAACAGGGTGGTAAATTTACTTCTTTTTATATTTAAATAATAATATGATGTAATAAAATTGTTGATTCAGTGTTTCTAAGACGTGATTGCCCTTCTATTATAAAAGATGATAATTATAAAAGTTGTGTTTATTTTTGACTTCGAGTGCTTCATCCGTATCCGCCCGATGGTCTTATTATTGAAATACTAATTTTAGGTTCGGTTTCTTACTATTATAATCCATTTATTTATTAAACTTTTATGTACAGTTTAAATTATTCTTTTCGATTCCCAGGCTCGACAGCTCACTTCGTAGCGGTCTTAACTCGTTGGATGAGAGACAGCTTCGTCAAGAATTATCCAGCTCGAAAACAGCTATCCGCCAATGGAGTCAACTCTTGGAGAAGAACAACCTACTCGACAAGCAGCTGGCTGCGATAGCGCAAGGAAAGGCCGCGCCAGATTCTCTTACTGGAAGCACAACTAGTCTTAACAACATTGGGTAAGTAGTTTTTCCTTTTAAATTGCGACAATTAAACTAATTTGCATATGAATAACAAGCTGTTTTTAGCGTAAAAACACGCCTTATCAAGAAATTCAAATCCAGGAAAGAGACTTCTGAGTTTAACAATAACAATTCATCATGCGCTTTACGCAATTTGGGCCTGAATTAATGTTCAAATCTTCTCTTTAAAAATAGGGAGACGGCTTTGTCAATTACACTGAAATAGAAACTGGCCGCTTTATTTTACTATTTATCTACAATTCGAAATTAATTTTTAAAAAACTTATTTATCTGCCCAATAGTTTATATTATGTATGTGTTCTAATTCTTTTAAAACTATGAATTCTATTCTTTATCAACCTTTTTTTACGTATTAATTGCTCTCACAGAGAGTCAAGCTAGTATTATCTTAGTGATTATGTTTAAAATTAGACACCTTTTGTTAATATTTAATTCGACATATAATAACTACCTAGCGAAACATCGAATTATAACGACAACGCGAAGCAACTTGTCTTAATTTTCATAATACGATTATAAAATAAATACATAATTCTACAAACTAATGGTTATGAGAAAAATAACAATGATACGAGTAATAATTACGTACCTACCCATTGTTTGCCAAAAGTAGAATACAAACCGAAACAGGTGATATAAAAAATTACAATTACTTTCAATTTCAAAATGAATTTTGTATGTATTTGTCTTAATATTAACCTTGTCCTTGTTTTACTTTTTTTAATAACGTAAAGTATTCCACATTTTAACTAGTCTGGAGGTGTTTTGAATTGTCAACCAATACTTATTTGAAATGCCAGCATTTTTGGGACCATTCCACTTGGCCATGATTTGTATAGGACTAGCGTGTAAGTAAATTAAGAAATATAACTTGTACATTTTTGTTGTATTACCTAAGTTATAGTATTTAGCAAGTATTTAAAAATAAATTTGAACGAATAAATTCTCCTTTGCTTATAATCTCCGCAGATTCTCCTCAGTATATAATGTCAATCATTATAATACAATTTTAGTATGTGAAGTTTTGTTCGGTAATTAATACCTGAATTGAATAGAATTTCAAAGAATAGTAAGACAGAAATTTTTTAACCATCAACTGCTACTGTTACATCTTATTTTAAACTGAGATTTGGAGCTTGGTCCGGAAACGGCGTTCCTTAACAGTCTACAACATACACCGCAGACTATTTGCGTTACATAGACTTTGTCAAGTAAATTTTCCTTAATAAGTAATAGTCGACATATTTTACGATTCACCTTTTTAAATTAAATCTATGTTAGGTTTGGTAAGTGTAAAAAGCACAATCCGTTCTTATACCTCCTTTTAAACACAGAATCCTGCGTTTAAAAAAAAGCTCGCAAAGCTTTGCGATTAGTGACAACTAACTTTGCGAGCTTGCCGTACTTATATGTGATCCCAGAGAATATTTGCAGTACTTAATTATATAATATTATCTTATATTAATATTGTGTTGCTGTTAGTATTTGCTACGTAGTTACTTATTCCGTTAAATGCTATTTTAAATTACGTTCTATAAAACCGTGATGAGTGCATTGTTAGAATTTCGTCGTATTTCAGTTATCGTAAGAATTGTGTATAAATATTATTGTATCGTTGTTGACAGTTGAAACAAAAGATAGCGTCAAACAAAGGTGATTTTATGAACATCGTCAAACAATTACACAAACAAGCGCAGGCCTTTATCTCTTTCCATTTATTTACTAATAACTAGTCAAATAATATGTCAATGAAAGCATTTATCGTAGGTATCTTACCTCCCTCCATTAAAATTTAAATGTTTAAGTTCAACTACAGAGATCTTAGAGCAACCGACAAGACTTCGCATGTCTGCACAATTTATATGATACGTATGTCTGTTCTAGATATTTTATCGAACCTATTAAAACGAACCGGTCTCGCAATCCCGATTTGCGACTTCCAAATCGCTTTAATCATTACTGGAGATTGTCCTTGATCGGCTCGCGTGCTATAAAAATATAAAATTACTGGTTAAACGCTTCGCAGAACAACTCGTTCCATAGAATACTTCCTTATAACTTTTTAGACTTAAAGTAGTGAATAACTTCCCACGTATAGTTTTAACAATACCTACCATAATTATTCCTTTGTTAAATACATAATTTGGAACGTACTATAATTTATCTAATATTTTTTAGTTTTCGCACAGCAATTTTATATATTGTGAAAGTGCAACAGACAAAAAACAATACGTTTTCAGCGAAGCAGTCTAAAATGGTGTCAATCAATCTTGATCGCCCATTTCGTAATCATAAAATGACTTTTAGTTTCGATTGAATGACATAAAAGAAAGGAAAACTGAAAAAAATAAACCAGTCTGATATTTCAAAGTAAAGAATAATACATTTAAGTATTATTTGATGTCCTAACACATGTTGTGTTTCGTATTATAAGTATTCAAATAGTTTCCGTTTCATATTTGTTTATTTCGAAATTTTTCACAATGAATAAGTATAACACCCCTATTCCGTGAAGCAAACTTACTTCCTCTAAAGAAAAAGCGATAAAAATGCATCAATTATTTCTATAAATTATACCTGAAACTTTATATGGAGATGTCTCCATTGTATAAATATGTTGAATATCAATTTTTTCATAATAATAACACTATTTGTTAAAGGAATGATATACAGAAGATATCATACAAAGAAATAAAAGAGAGAGAGATGTCGGAATTTCTGTTGCACAAAAACACATAATAGCCTTTGCTTAAATACATAATTTTGAGTTAAGCAGTCTAATTCGAGGTTTGAAGTCCTATTAAAATCCATTTTGTCTGTAAGCGTATCGGCCATAAGGCTATAACGTTTATTATGTGGACCTAGAGTTAATAGTCATAGTTTATATAAGACCTTGGCACCTTATTAATTTATCAAAAATGGAGCGACCAAAACTTTTCTGCTATATAAGAAAAAAGGACATAGCGTTTCATCTTAAATGTTCACCTCAAAGAATATAAATTATACTTATATACCATATTTTTGTACTTATTTTTAAGTAGCTATATAGATTTAATCTCTAGCTTTTAACCGCATTCCAAAAATAAGAGACGCGAATTTAATAACCTTAAGTGTAACAGATATGTCCTTTTAAAACATTAATGGCACATTAGTTTAGTTTTACAACATGTATAATTTAAAAAAATCACCTATATTATGTTGTTTTTTTATTTGAACAAATGTTACTATATATTATAGGACATAATATCTGTAATACACAAAAACTTTGTAACTTCTATGGTTTGTAGGCAGCTCCGGCAATCAGTCGTAAGCTTATTTTATTCCTTTAAACACCAGCTTACTATAGGGTATCGATCCAGAACAATCATTGACTTTGTTCTATAAAGATGTTTTAAATCAAAATTTTAAATGTATGTTTATGTCTACACTAAGTATCCCACGAGAAACGTTAAAGGCAATCTTCCATTACCCTGGTCATTCAATAGACGTTCCCCCTTGTTTCTTTTATGTCCTAAGCAATTATCCATTTATAAATTATTTCTAAAATGGCTCTTTTGAAAATACAATAAAGTCTCTTTCAAAGCAACATAATATTCACATAATGCCAAGGTCTAATGCTTTTTAAGCCATATTAAATTGATACAAGAATTTAACTACATGCTTATACGTGCCTACAACGTTTTTACGTTAACGGTCATGCCTGAACCGTTGTTTCTGGAATTCTAAATAAATATTTATAAAGTTAAGAATGCGTTTATTTATTTTTTCTTTTACAAATCGGAATATCTATTATCTTCCTTTCTTGATAGAACAGAGTCGTGTGATTGTTATTCACTCTAGCATTCGAACCCAATAAGAAAATTAAGCTCACTTTTTCCTTAATTATATTGACCATAGGGCCTCATAAGAAAGCTAAGAGCCACTCCGAGCCCGATGGAGAAAGCTATGCTTGTAGTAACTCCACGCGATCAAATCAGAAATAGGAGATCTGTAGAAGAACCAAAATTACCAATATAGCTCAGCGTATCACGAATCTGAAGTGACGACGGCCGGGGTACATAGTGCGGAGAACAGATGGGCGTTGGATCCCGCACTCGAAAACACAGTGTCGGTAAATCCTCTACGAGGTGGACAGGCGACCTCAAAAATGTCGCAGGGAGCCTAACTCAGGAGAGTTTGGAGATCCCTTAAAGAAACCTATGTACAGCAGTAGACGTCCATCGGTCGAAGAAAAAAAATATGTATCTTCATTTGGTTTCAATGTTCTCTTTTACATCTCCTTATTTAGCATCTAGTTCAGACAGCCTAGACTAGAAGCTGCACCTACACTGTCCCCCAATCAAATCCTTTTTTTCCAAATCTCATTCCCTTCCTTAAAAATAAATAACAGGCACACGAATCCTTCGTCTTGTTCTATCCTAATTCTGTACATTGTGGCTATGTTACGCTTTATTATTAAAGAGTTGTCAATGACTAATCGTAGATCATTCAAAATTATGTTAGTACAAATTATACGTCAGATTGTTGCTTTGTTTATAGCTATTCGGAACACAACTCAGCCGTTGGTCATTCCTTCGAATCGCGGGTATTCGTTTGACCTCCATCGTAATCGACCGCAATAGCAATTGCACAACAATGGTAGTAGTTATTCCCTTGCATCTTTAGGACGACCGAATCTAGGACGTTAGGTGCGAAGGAGATCGGTACATTTCTTATTCTGAACGAATTTTTGGATTCTCTAAATGATAATTTGCATACATCTACATAAAATCAGGAATTGTCCTTTATAGTAATGCATATTTATACAAATGCAAAAGTCTATCTGTCTGTTTCGCTTTCAAGGGTAATCCGCTGAACCAATATTGATGAAATTCGATATAATTAAAGATCATACAACAGTGTAAAAAATAGGTTAAAAAATTCCCGTTCATCTTTTGGAAACAATCAAAAAACACATATTTGCTATTAAGAGTACGTAAACTAAGCGTTGCGAGCACGAATGATGTCGCGGGTACCACTAGCGTATAATACAAAATTAACTTTTAATTCTAAAACCAACCACCACGCTATGATGACCATAACTTAGTAGAAGTTTAGCGTTGTATCAAAAGTGATCAGAAGTGAAATTTGATGTGAATTTTAAAGGTCTATACTTGTTCTTTCTTAAAATTATTATTAATTTTTATAATTTTCCCTTATTGATCGTTAAATGAAGGCGAACTTAATAACGGACGAAAGCAAGAATAATAATATAAATTGAAACAGAGATTTAATTGCGAGACGCTGCTATGTAATATTGCGCAAGATAAATTTCACGTTTCTCACCGTGATTTTCAAGGTAAATTTTACGGTGAGCTTTAGTGTCGAAAGGTCCTTGCACCATGGTAAATGGTAATCAGATGAAGCGGGGCAGCTGGCTCTGGTCGCCTCGGTTCATCTCCGCCTGCGCCCGCGTGCCATTCGTGACGTTAGTCTCCGGTGCGTCGCGCGCGCGGACGTACGCCACGAGTTCGGATACACAAACACGTGTTTTATACGCACTTATCCCAGATACGCCGGTCATTGAACGCCGAAATACGATCGAAAAGTTATTAGTGTAAATGGATTAAGCAACTCTGTACCGCTAATAGTGTGTTCGCCGATACACACATCCATTCCCGGTGTCACTGTTACGCTAATTCGATTAGACATTTGTCTAATCAGTTCATTCATAATTAAATTAAGTTAATTGTACGGGCAAGTTTGTGATATATATTAAAAATATATTGAACTAAGTTCGTTCACATTACAGTTATAGCAATGCAATATGAAATATTATCATTTTGATAACGTATCGGTTCTGTTGAAGTTGTTATAATTTCATTATAGATAGGGTAGACATAAAATCGATAGAATATGAAACATTGATGTGATTTATGACTCCTCCTCCTGTCCTTATCCCATTCTAAGTGGGGTCGGCACGACATGTATTAAACATGTAACATGATTTGGCTAGGTGTTTTACGACCGGCCGCCTGCCTGTCGTCAACTTACCTTAGTCGCCTTTTACGACACCTCGGTAAGAAATGAGTCTATTCTACTCAGCCGGATACCACACGGCGGTATGTGATTTATGACTTTGCAATGATATTATTAAAACATGCGTTAAGTATATATAATAATTTCCTACAACTTTTCTAAATATTGCTAGAAGGGGAAAAAACTATATTAGGTTTATTTAATATGTGCTATATATTTCTTGTGCGTGTCGCATTTCAGCACAGATACTCTAGACACGAAAATAAACTTTGCTGTCCTAAATTTAAAAGATAAAAGAAGTGTTATAATAAATAATTACGCAGACATTTCAATACATGATCGTTTCCTGTAACCGTCCTGAACAGCTGCTGTTCGAACAGTGATAAGTCAGAACAGATGTTCGAAGTATATAGATTTTTTTGCGTAGGTACAGATTTAATGCGCTTCCCTTTTCATAACAAGAATTTCACAAAACAAATCTTATGTTAATATAAACCTTTAGTTAGAATATGAATATAATGGTTGTTACTGAAACAATAGATTTCACTGTTATAACTTTTCGTGTCATCCTAAAAGAATTCTTAGAATGATTTATAGAATTCTTAGAAGTCACACTTTCTGTGTTCTATTTGATGAGTTTATATTTTAATTGTTGTACAGACATCTGTCGTAATTCTCAAACGGTTTTGGTTTTATCATGTGCCATAAAAAGAGATCGCGAATTAAGACTCAATCACCTCGAAAGTATACTATAAAAATTAGATGCTAAGTTCACTCATAAGTCGTTAGAAGCTGGCATCATCTGTATTTACCTAGTTTATACTACGATTATGTGTAACCTAGCAATTTGCATGGGAGCAGCATGGCGAAAAGAAGCTCCAATCCTTTTGTCCAATGAAAGAGGCTTTGCCCAAAAGAATAACAAACCGTTACATTACAGACAGCGGTTAATTTACATATTTTATCTTAACTTATGTAAGTTTAAGTGAATATGCAAATGTGTTGATTTAACATATGATTACGATAACTGACTATTGGTAACTGTTGGTTGGTTCGTTTAAGCCGTATTGTAAAAATAAAGGTACCAGAAAATGTAAAATTTAATAAACCTTGATTTCAAGTAACTGCACAGTCTTTTAGTGTTAATGGTATATTAATTTATCCAGTGCTATCTACTGTGACACTAATCTGTTCGCTTCATATTTAAATTTACATGCATTTTTGAGAATAATATAATCACAAAATAATACAGCGATACTAAGTAATTTTCAACAAGATTAAAAACATACTGTGCGCATAAAAAACATACTAAATATGTAGTTTATATGCTGTTTCACAATTATGCAATTTGTATAAGTTTCATATTTTTCAAAAAAAAAATTATTTTTTTACGTAAAAGATATGCTTTGCATCAATTAAGAGATGAAGATAATTTTGGTGTCTATAACAAATAATGTAACTCTATATAATATAAACTGTATAGTATTATTTCTTCTGTATATTCTGTATAAGTGATACCTGTGGCAATGCAATAAGATTTTCCTTATTCCCGTATTTTACCCTTTATGTTAACCCAGTGTTAACTTTAATTGTGTCGAATTTTATAATTTTTTTAATCTATTACTCGTTTTTTCATTGTTGAACTATCCACCAATTTTTATTTATATATCGATCTTCCACAGTACATATTTCGGCGTGTCTACTACATTTTAATCTTCTTACGTGTCTATTATTAGATATCCCATTTACGACGCACTTCATTTATCATAAGCACGCGTTCCTATATTAATGAGTCTGGCTACAGTATGACCATCGTTATTCGAAAAAGTCGGGTCTCAGTCCCCATGATACATTTACCCGATACGATGCATTTACTACAGAAACCAGCTTTTCAAAAGTCAATGTGTTTACGCTCCAAAGACTGCAAAAGCGACTCATGCAGACAGCTATTGATTGCCCGTTGTTCGTGCGGAATATCGACTTCCATTAAGACCGTAAACTTCCCACAATAACTCATCTTTTTAGTGGTTTTAAGACATTCGAGAAAGCTGAAAAACACCCGAACCTATTAATTATAGTGAGAGACATTCTCTCAATTACCCGATCCACCGAAAACAAAATGTGATATTGACCTTGATCAAACAAAGATCCAAATAAAGACACATATAATACACACACCTCCTCGTGAACAAATACTTCTTCTTCTTCAATCGGTCCTTCACGAGGGTCGTGGTCACCTGAGCCCTTCTTTCGTACGACCTGCCAAGAAAATGAGGTCCCTATAGTCTGAAGCAGCTTCTCACAACACTATCGATGATTTTATGACTAATCAAAGTCGTTCTATCCGCCCTCGTCTACACTTCACCTTAAGCCGTGGGCACAGAAGGCATCCTAGGTCAACGATCCCCGAGGCTAGTAGAAATTCGACGATATTTCTGCGATTTTCTGTCACGTCGCGGCGCTTTAGAAATTAATGCTAAAAGTATATAATCAAGTGAATAACTGAAAAAGTAGATTCGAAACAATGTGTGAAGTTCATCGCTGATTCCCAATGAATGATAATGAATAATCATAAGTTGTTAAAGTTGGTTGTTGTCAAAATGCAGATAAAATGTAGATGATGATCGAACAGACATAATCCAATGTATATAAAATATATACAATATGTAGGCTAAATCACACACATTAATCAATCTGTATGCTTTGCAATGGAGAGCCAATACCTTTTATAGGTTTACAACCGCATTTACTTCCTTATAATATTATCTTTTAACCACGCATATTCATATGATTCATATTCCGGCTCTGCTCCTATGCGAATTGGCGAAATAGACATGTCCCCATTCTTTACTGACTTTCGGTTTGCTGATGATTCTAGTACTTCACCAAAAAGCGCAATTTATATAACAAATATTGCTTATATTTAAATCAAATTAAAAAAAATGTAAACTTCATCCTGTTTTATACACACTTAAAGGATCAACAAAACACGTATTTTCATTTTTATCTTAGTGTTTAGGGCTCAATTTCAAATCAAGTTATCTTTCCTCATACAGACTTTACCACCCTCTTTCACAAGGGGGTTGAAATTCCAAAGATTGCTACATAGCTGTACGTAATAAAACTGCTCTCAGATTTTAGGTTTCACCATTGGTCTAACGGTTTTTTCCGTGATTCGTACCAGCAAACAGATAGACATTCATTAAATTCCCATATATTGTAAAACAAAGCGTTCGTCCAGTCTGTTTGTTCGCGATAAACTAAGAAACTGCTGAACATATTTATACGCGATTATCTTTAAAAGACAGAGAGGTTAATAAGGAAAGTTAAAATGCATAATTTGTTCAGGTTTTGAGTAAATTGATGATTGATTGATATATGACGATAACTGTTGGGAACGCCAGAATAAGTTGAGCCGTGGGAGGTTCTCAAATCACGGATCGCGGATTGTATCGCGGATTATAGCAAAATAATTTTATTATTACTTTTGTATTATGGATCTCCGCAAAGTAACGCCTAATTCTATAAATTATTTAATCAAAATCATTTTGTTTTCACTCTATCATTTCAGTACAAAAAACTTATGTATGACATAGATTCTTCTTAATTTGTGGCACTATGCTAATATTACATTACATTTTAACAATATGGCCAAAAACAGCACAAATTCTTTATTCGCCCTATTCAAGCTCACTCCCTTTCGAGTCGAGAATTTACCGTCGGTTTCCACAGTGTAGTGTTAAACGTTACCATAGTAATATTGAATAGCTTGGATAAATATAACAACTTTAAAAAGCTTTTTAACGACGTTCTTATTCGTGTTCTGTGTTCTTGTAGATAGAAAAAAAGAATCTCTGCTTCTGTAATTATAACTATGATTACGTCATATAACGTAACATTCGGAAATCGTGAGTGTGACATTTTAATTGCGATTCGTTCAAAAATTCGTAACTGCTGGGTTCAATTTTAATATTTTATTATCTATATCTTGAGATTAACATCTAATATTAATATATTGTTATATAATTACATTTAAAGAACGCTTACTAATATTTATTATTTAACTAGCTGGCCGGCCAAGCGTTGCTGTGGCTCAGTCTGGTTTCGAATTACTCTCGAAACGATCTATACCAAACTTTTGCAGATTCATCCAATGGGTCATTATAAAGATTGTCTGAAATTTTCATTTAAATTGGTGCAGCCTTTTCGGAGTCTATAATGATCATACGAACAAAAAAATTTTTTTATATATTAAGATAATTCTACCAATTCAATGAAATAATTATTATATTTGATTTAATACTGCGCTTGCAAATTTATTATTACTGTGTATAGATTCTATTCATCTTTAGAAGTCAAATTATAAAATATGCATTTTTGTCTCTAAATTTCATCAAACATGAATATACTTTAGGGAAACACATTTACGATCTTAGTTGTTTATCAAAATAGGTTTCGCGCGATAGCTTAAGTTAACTTTAAACCCGAATATAATTACGATAATTTAAGGTATTGTCATTATTCGAATAACACTTAAAAAGTTTTTAACATAAAACTCTAAACCTTCATTTGGAAGTTTTTGAGTTAAATTAATTTATATGATAAAGCGACATGATTCAGACAATTTCCACTCTTACTGCTCGTAAATACGTCCGAATTATCAATTTGGTATTAATAATAATAATACAAATTGTGATAGTATAGGGATTTTGATTAAAAAAAATCTTTTAAACATACAAATGCGCCTGAATGTCTTAATTTCATCATCTTTTGTATTATTGCTATTAAATTCTTTGTTTTTGTTTCAAGTCAACTCTGTTATATTTGCAACATGCCAATAAAAGTTTTTTTTTTTAGTTATTTGCGTACACGAAGTGACTTCTTTTTGTATGAATATAAATTGTTATTACTGTCATTCGTTTTTACATGTTTTTTTTGTCATCCATGCAGCAAAATAACTTTTAAACCGTGTATCGCGACGTGACAATCTTGGAATTACAAAGTGTTGAGTTAGTTATTACATTTTTGGTTGCAAAACTTTTCTTTCCAAGTCGTGTAAAGTTTTTTATTTATTTTTATAATGATTTTTATAATTATACTCGTCTTTCATGCTACGTTCACTTAAAACCTTTGTTGCGTAAAAAACCGCAGACACCTAAGAACTTAGTTCTCAAATGACACTAACTTTCCCCATGGTGGTTACTGAATTTGCGGACAATATAAAATATTCATACGACATTGTGTATATTGTCCATTGTCCTTCGATGTTTTACTAAAAATATATCTTCATATTGTATTATTTTCGTATATTGTTAATATTGCTAGCAATCTATCTTCATAAGTATTAAATCTTTAATTTAGTATCACATGTGCTATTTTTATCTGTTGATATAATTAAGATAGATTGCACAAACTACACAATATGAAAGATAGTGCAGTTAATTTTTTTAATTTTCTAACCTTGAACAAAATACTAACACTATAGGGAATTCATTTAAAGACAAACATAAGCATTGTTCAAAAACCTTCAAAATGCTTACGTGCTTTAAAATGTAATTGCAAACATTTTAGTGGGAAGCATTAGAACGTTAAGGCATCTAAAGGTCAGATTCTCAAATAGAGAAATCAGCGGACAATAAGTCTCGAGGTTTCTAGTAATTCTCAATTATCATTATTAGGCAGTAATAATTTTCGTAATAATAATACAAATTTTAGGTAAAAAAACAACTGGAACTGATAGGTTATCTCGTAATGAGTTGAACCATTTCTCATATCATAGGTACTAAGTAGGGATAGCCCAGCGGTGAGACCGTGCGACTCTTACGAGGAGAACACGAGTTCAAACCCGGGCAGGCACCAATGAGTTTTTCTATTAAAACTCATGTGTTTAATTGATAATTGCAATTTATCACACGCTTTTCGGTGAAGGAAAACATCGTTAGGAAACCTGCATATCTCTTGAGAATTTTGGAGTTATGTGTAACCTACCAATCCGCAGTGGAGCAGCGTGGTAGGTCTTAGCTCCAACCCTTCTCTCCAGAAACGGAGAGAGGAGGCCTATACCCAGCAGTGGGATTGTAACAGGCTGCTACTTTACAGGTACTAAGTATTTATTTATTACATAAACAACATGTAAAGTTATTGATGAGGTTAGTTAGCAATGTCTAGGATTTAGAAGTTATACAGGAGATTTCTTCCTTAATCTCTTAAATCTCTTAGTGCTTGAAAACCATTATTTGAACAATGTTTGTGGCCTATTGACTTGACTTGTTTGCTAGCTATGGACCTTAAAGCAGGTGAGAGCTACTAAGCAGGTACGGAAAGAGCTATGCTTGTTGCAAATTTTAGGTGACTACGTGCGCAGAGATACTTATTTCGAAGAACTTATAGACGTTGGTACACAAAGGTGTTGGATAGAGTACCCCAAAACTGAAGTACGTAGCGTTTGTAAATCTCCCATTAGATGATTTTTTGCCTTACAATGATCTGCATTTGAACTACATCTCTTAGACAATACATTAAGCTTTTGTTATCAGATATGAAATAAATCCTTATAACACTAGTACATTCCCAACGGGTTAACAAAATCCCACGGTTATGATTGAGGAAAACACCCTATTGAAACATGTATTCCAAATACTGTGTAGCGAGGTTGTCTTCTAAGACCAATAACGTACTCTAATGAATGAACGACACGAACTTTTCCCAGCAACATATTAAGAACTCTCACTTAATTTTATCTTTGTCAAATTATATTATTATATCCTTATTATAATGATGCCACTTATGTGTTAATTAATATCATCGCATTGATTTTTAATGTATAATGAATAAATATTTTATGTATAGAATATTCTAAATTAAATGAAAGTCTTGATTTGATATTTGAGCTAGTCATTAAATATATACTGAAGTTAAGAATAAATAAAATCTAGGTCGCGTCAACAACAACACGAATCTAATAGTATGTAAATTTACCTTTCTAACTATCTACCTCTATAGGCTACTATTTTGGTAGACTTCTTGAATAACTTAAATGAATATTAAGAATAAAATCCATTAAAATAAAAATTATTATGTATTTCACTTGCTTATCGCATCACGCGTGAACGTTTGGATCAATTTTCAAAACCTTTTTCTGTTCTGTTAATTATTGACAGAAGAAGGTTGTTATGAAAGAAAAAAAATGTAATTTTAGCAGACCTTCAGCAAATTTAAGAAATTAGAATGTGCCTATTCTGCTCAGCCGGATACCACACGGCGAGTCAACTTAACTTAGTCGCCTTTTACGACATCTCGGTGAGAAATGAGGGTAGTCTATTCCACTCAGCCGGATACCACCTTAGTCGCCTTTTACGACACCGGTGAGAAATGAGTGTGGTCTATTCTATTCAGCCGTATACCAGACGGCGGCTATAGGGTTGGCTAGTATTACATGCATTTTCTGTTCTAGTAGTTTTAGTATAATTAGATGTTAGCGTTGTTTTCTTACTTGCACGAATGAAATTAGTTTATTCGAGATGGCATTAACTTCGGGTAGCGGTCATTTTGAAATGTATATACAGCACTATTTTTTTGCAGTTTTAAAAATATTAAACTTCTAAAATATGACATAAATATAGAAAGCGGAATGCAGTTGAAATTTTGTTCAGTGTGTTTGTGAATTGATGCAGAAATTAAGATAACTGTTTAAAATTGAGGTACTGCCAATTGTGTGTTGTGATGACTATGGAAAAGGTCAATGTTTTGTTGGAGAAGGAGGCGCCTGTCAAGGGGATAGTGGCACAGGTTGTCACCATGCTGAATGGCCAGGCACAAAGGTATGAGTTTATTCTAAATTTATTTACTACAATTTTCTCTTTGTCTAGAGGTGCCTTTACTTCGTTCGCCCCAACATAGCGTTTAAATACCTGCTTTTTTATTTCATTATTATAATAAATATATAAACCAATTAGACAATGAACGTCCATCCCATAAGTTGGCGTTGCTGGCTCGTTGGCGCAGATGCCAGTGACCTGCCTTCAGCTCCCCGTGTCGCGGGTTCAATTCCAGCCGAAGTTTAACATTTTCTAGAAACAATTAGTTCGTTCTTTGAGCCTAGGTGGGTTATATGTGGTATATATGGGTGGTATTTTAATTAAAACTGATTCTCTATTATATTGTTATAAAAAAGGAGTAAAAATTGTCAAAACTTATATGATGACAACAAATAAATAAATTAAATAAATATATAGTATGTATTTAAGTATTTATTTAAAAAAAACTATGTTTATATTTTCCAGTTGTCTTACCGATAACACAAGTATTAATTTACTTTCTTTGGGGACGGACAGCCGTGTGTGTATCATATATTTATTTATAACATATACTTTGCTAATGGTGACATTTGTATACACGGCATACAAGCATCGGTTAACGAAAGATAACGTTAATTTAATTGGCTATATTAAATTTATTACTGTAAAACTACCCGTTAATATTAAATAACTGTAACAGCATGCCACTAACGAGTTCGTTTCATACAGTTAATTCTGATTTTATAATGTAAGTTATAATTATAAATTATTTATAACTTACATTTACTTAAAAGAATCAACCGATCCCAAGAAATCTAGAGACAAGCTGCACCCGAGGCCTCCTTCCCGTCGATTTTAAATGTTAAAATACCCTCTTTGATGAACTATGTATATTTCAATTTCTCGAAAAAATTGCGGGAATTTTGCTATCTACTATCTTACCACGTTACGCCTAATCGTCCTGGATTTCATCGATATTGACTCAGTAGATTATTTGTGCAGACAGACAGACTTTCGCATATATAATATTAGTATGGATATATAAACATTTTAAAAATAAGTCTACAAGATTTACAGTTAACTATGTCTGACCTGCAAATGATCCGTACAGACAGTTACAATTTGTATAGGTGCAAGATATAAAAAACAACGCATTAATTATATAAGTACTCGTACTACTAGATCCTGCGTACGATTTCGCAGTATTTTTCATATAATAATATATATATATTGTTGGGTATTCATACAAAGTTTTTAGAAATAAAAAGTCCCCTCCTCCTCTATACTTCAACAATTATTTCTAGCCATATTATAACTTGATTATACGAAATCTCCACTTTAACATATATCTAGTTTAATTACCACTTAAATATGGTAGGGCGTATATTTATATACTGGCGATTTACTTAATACTTAATGTATTATAAACTATAATCCCGACAAAGACAACTATAAGAAAATTACATCAATAAAAAAATTAACTCGAACACCCGTTAACACAACGCAGAATTTCGCTCTGTTGCCGAAACTTTAAACGTTTGAGTCGTCCTCGAAATCAAATCTCAGGCAATAAAATGAATTGCTTTGCAATTTTGTCGTGGAGTCTATCTCCTGATGATGCTTCGGTTGCGGGGCGAAACGATTGTTGAGTTTGTGATAGTGAACCTGTGTAGTGCTTGTGTATTGTGGTGGCAGTGGTGGAGGTTTGTGCATGTGTTTTTACGAATCCTGCACGTATCGGGTATGAAAATACGGATAATCCACTATACATTTAACACTATATATATTTTCTATTTACTGTTTCGCGGATTATAACAAAATAATTTTATTATTACTTTTGCATCAATGAATAAGTAAAGTTTGTATTGGCATGATGATTTAGTATTCTTAAAGGTAATTTTTCCCGTCTTCTATCTCTAGGAACTTATCATCATCATCATCATTCTCCTGCCCTTATCCGACTCTAAGTGGGGTCCGCACAGCATGTTACAAACATGTTGTCACATAATTTGGCTGCGTATTTTACGACCGGCCGCCTGCCTGACGTCAACTTACCATAGTCGCTTTTTACGACGCCTCGGTATGAAAGGAGGGTGGTCTATTCTATGCAGCCGGATACCACACGGCATTTACCTTAGTAGCCTCTTACGACACCTCGGTAAGAAAGGAGGGTGGTCTATTCTATGCAGCCGGATACCACACAGCATTTACCTTAGTAGCCTCTTACGACACCTCGGTAAGAACGGAGGGTGGCCTATTCTTTTCTGCCGGATACCACACGGCGTCTCTAGTAACTTATCAACTCATTGAAAACGAAGAAATATAGTAGGCAAATGATTTAATGCAACATATCTTGTGTTACAAAAACTTGATGACAAACAAAGCAAACTTGTAGGTACTTGATACGTTTATGATGGGTAAGCTTATCTTCTTCATATACGAGTATTTTATCTCGAACTAGCAATGCCCCGCGGTTTCACCCGCGTCCATACCGATCTCATGATAGTGTAAAGTCTACGAAGTCGGACTATAGAGATATTTGTAGATTATCTAATTATAAAAAAATGGGTATCATTAGTATTCTTGGAAAAAGAGCTAACTCACCAAATGCAGACCCTGCTATAACGCTACAATGAATTTGTTATGGCATTGTTTTCTGTCGATTTATATTCTCAAATTCGTAATATCTTTGTATTGAGATTTCGGATTTTAATAATTTAAAAAGTATTTTACAGGTATTAAAATAGTTTTGATAAAATATTTAATGGGATAAATATCAATACAGAGATATGAATAAAATGGTTTGATTATTGTCGCCACTTTTATCAACTTTTACAATGTAAAAAAAATAGTTATATTGGTATAACTATAATAGCATATGGTATATACCATAATATAATAACATATTATGGTATATACCATATGGTATATACATTATATAATAACATATGGTATCGCGGACTTTTTTGTGGATATTGATATGTTCTATAATACTGTAAAACATTTTTTTGTTCTATCCTCAAAAGTTTCCGCAGCGCACGCGATGAAAGATGTTTACGACTCAATTTTTCACAACTTATTAAAATTTTATTAGGGATCCATATATTTTTTTTTATTTCATATAGCCTATGTTGCTCAGTGAAGATGCAGCTTCCCAGTGGTGAAAGAATTTTTGAAATCGGTCCAGTAGTTTTTGCGTGAAAACATTACAAACATAGACACATACAAACAAACATACAAATCTTTCCTCTTTATAATATATGTATAGAAGATAGTATAGACAAGTATCGTGCATTCAACAACATTCCACGTCCTCGATACATATTTAACGAATATATACATTGGAATATGCTCATAGTAATTATATAAAAAATATCAATTCAACGTGTCATGTTTCATTATTCAGACATAACATTTTACAATCTAATAGCACTAGCACACATGATAGCAATTAACGCGCGTATCTACGAATATGGCATCCTCCAAATCATAGGGCACATTTTAAAATAGATCCTTCATGGAAGTTAAGAAAAGGAACAAAATGGAATTGAAATATGTACTAGATGTGATGAATTTTTTATATTTATACGTTTATATATTTTATTGATATTTTTTTTTGTATTTGTATAAATATATTAAACTGTAATTGTAGCTACATAATCATAATGAACCTTGTGATTTCAAAAGTTCCTGAAAGATCTTAGTGGAATAAATATTGTTTTGATTTGATTTAGTTTCGTTTGAGCCTATTTAAGTGTTTAAAAAAGGGAATTTTCTTTATTTTCCTTTACGTTACCCCGGTGTTTAATATAAATTCTAATTGTGCCTAATTTCATCGAGATTGGTCCATCCGATTTGCTGTTAAAGCGTAACAGGCAAACAGACTGACCTGACTGACTGACAGAAAGACCGATAAACTTTCGCATTTATGATATTAGTATATACACTTACATTTAATTGCAAGTGTCTCGCCACCAAAGTGCGATCATTGATGCCAGTGTGATGAGGCTTTTAGTAACTGTTATATAATTCGATGAGTTATACATAATGTACTGTCCAAATTTAAAAGTGACTGGCAGATTGGCGACTTTTAATTTTACCGTTACATCGTTTGATGTTACTGTATCTGAAATATATATATAACAATGAATCATCTAATATAATGACATTATAAGTTATGCAACAACGATATTTAATAAGACAAGTATTAGATAAATTGATTCATATCTGTACTTACTTACATAAAACTGAAAGTCGTGTGGTGGTAATTTTTACTCGGATTAAATAAGATGATTAAAATGATCTATACATCCTCACATAATCCACACTACGTATTTTTTTATATAACTTATACATAACTATGCTCTCTGTTTAATCAATAGGCGTCCACGCATAGATAAAAGTTTCTTCAAGGGATTTTCACTGTACAGGTTTTGTAGTAATGTTATCGAGATATGATTTATAGTTACTTTGAAGAATTCCATAGTACAGAAGCTATAATAGAATTATTTTTCTATTATCCACGTTTTTTAAGAGAATGTTGTAATGCTAAGTGTATGAAGCAAGCAATATTCACATACCTTATAGGACAAGTCACCACACGTATCCCGAAATGCCGCCACCTGCAACAATTTACACCAGCAATACACACAATCACCACCGCAATCTCTACGATCATTTCGATTAGCATTACGATTTTGTCGTGGAGCCTATCCTTCTGATGATGCTTCGGTTTCGGGGTGAAAAGATCGTAGACTGTACTAGTGAGTGTGTGTAGTGTTGATGGTTGCGGCGTTTTTTGCATGTATAAGATACGTGAACGTTGCCTGCTTCATACACTTAGCATTACATAGATTCTTTTAATAAACGCGGATTATAGAAAATAAATCTATTATAACTTCTGTATCGAGATATTCAATAGGACCTTTTTATATCGTCGTTTTATTTAGTGGGGAGTCTGACAACACTGCATTATACAAATGCGACATTTTAAGCGTATCGATAAAGGATAGCAGCAGGATTCTGTTTCAAAAATCTATCAAAGTTAATACTGATAAGAATCTATATATGCATAATCTAATTAAAGTTATGATTTCAACACAGTGTGTTGTTTTTAATTAAATACAGGAACACAAACACGTAAGTTAATTGCCCATAAAATAAAAACTAATTGATAAAGTAAGGGAGATGACTTTTAGAATAAACATTTGGAATCAGTTTATATTTTTCCTTCAAACTTATTGTAATTTTATTTGACATCGATTTGAAAAGTAAGAGAACTGTGATTATGTAACCTACAGCTAATCATTACGTCATTAGATTTCAATGAATAATATATTTTCCGTGGCTATCGCACCAGTTTATTGTTACGCTTCAAATCTTATAACTGCTCTTGGAGTAAGTTATAAAATTGATTTTGACACTTCGTAGATTAATGTATTTAAAGATCCCCGTTTGAATCATTCCGCGGAACATTGATCTTAAGGGGTTATTTTCACGAAACTATGAACAGTTTCGTGAAGTTTCGTCAATCATCATTCCGCTCTACTTATCCCATTCTTAGTGGAGTCGGCACAATACGTTTTAAACTTCCATTCTCTTCTATTATTCGTCAACTCTCGCGCTACTCCTTTTATATGCATTTCATACTTCAGACATTCCATCCTTTTTTTTCGGCCTCTATATAAATCCGCGTTCATATTTAATACTCATTTGGTCACATTATATGATATGTATACCAGCTTAACGCACTTTTCATCTTTACTGCAATGCAAACGTTCAGACTACCCCTATTTTACTTGTTTCGTATTCTATAAAATCTTGTCACACCACACATCTACCTTAATATACTCATCTCATTTGCATGCACCTTGTACCTTTCTTTTATCCTCTTTTATTCCTTAACATTCTGATCCCAACATACATCTAATCCTATCCTAAAAAAAATAATTTTGTCGTATAGTCCTTCGTGGAGAATAATTTTAAATCATTGATGACGGCAGTGACGGACATGTTAGTCGTCGGTTAACCGTCACTTACTATTTTTACTAACTTCCGCCGTCAATTTCTCAACTGTCGTACATTCCCGATTCCGCAAAAATAACGAGGTTTATTTTTGCACATATTTTCTTTCATGTAGTTCCGATATTATGGAAATTCATTAGTCATTTCACATACAAGTATGTGACAAATGTCTTCAGTTAGGATTTTTCATTAAGTGGTATGAGATAGATACATAAAACTGGTATAACCGGAACATAAACAAGTACAATGCCGTACTTACCCGTACAAATATATATAAAATATTAATAATAAATCGTTTGCTTATAGTAATAGTGCATAATTAGAAGCATAAAAATTCGTTCTTTATGATTTTATGTGTGCAGTCCCTTTTCCGTAAGACTTAATTAATTCTATTAGCTCGAAATTTAAATCTCATTCCTAGCAGTATGTTTTTATACATTTAAAACTAACTTCACTAAAGCCGATTGTATCGCTGAATATTTTTAGAATTCCGCTTGCCAATCATTATCTAGATAACTCATGTCTTGATAAGCAACAAGATTAGAAATATATCTACTTACTTTAAATAACATTTGACCAACTTACATGTTTTATACCGTGAATCCTAGGTCTTTGATCAATTCGACACATGTTGTACCGTTAGATAACCTGCCTACGACAGTCTCGCTTCGGTGACAACATCGCTTAGTACCGTTTGTGTTGATAAGTAAAATGGGAATCTAACTATCCAAATTTTCCCCTCTGTCTTGTTATTTCGACGGACGCATAAAATATAGCATAACAATAATTTTTTTTTCTCAAAACTTCAATATATGAAACGTTGAACAGATAATATGGCAGAACTTTTATGAATATACAATTTTTAATTGATTATTATCGTTATCAAATGTATTTATTTACATACAGTAATCGTATTATTTTGCATGTTGCCTCGACTCGACTTGACTATTACTTTAATTATGAGTCAGCTCTAGCAGGGTTGGAATTATTGAACGCCTCAACGCATGCGCCATGGATAGAGCAGTCAAATACACCGGCACCGTCGACCCTGCACAAAATAAACAAACTATATCGTGACACTGACCTACGAGTATCTCGATCAGCAAGCCATATCAATGATAATTAGGGATAATACGTTTAGTGTAATCCGCGAACGTTTAAAAACTCAGAAAGCATACCAAATAGTCACTCTGGTAGCAACGATGACAGTGAACCAATGTGTTTTCCAGATTCGTGTACAAAAGAAAGTGTTTTATGTGAAGCAGCGAGCGTGACGTTGTGTGACGCCGCTAGTCAGTAGTTCTAGTTGACGTTCAGTTGCTCCGACACACCTCGCTGCGTCAGTGGTCGACGTGCCCCTATAACCAATCTAAAAGAAACATTCGGTGTCAGGTTCCTTGAGATGTTATCGCGCGTACTGATTCAATTCTTAGATGTCCAAGCATTTACGGAGCGTTATGTGGGCGCGTTAACTGCACTTCTCAATTAATGCACCAGTTGGCTTGAAACAGAGTGTAACAAAAGAAATCTGTGCTATGATTGTGATCCGTTCGGCGTGAATGGATAGGGTCGTCGCGAGATCTGATTTTTCCGGGCGGGCTGGCGGTGGCACCGGCGGCGATAGCGCGGGCGCGCGAACTTCAGTCGGCCGTGTGCGTGCGCGCCGTGAAATTCTCTCGCGATGCGTCCCGCGTCTACCATGTCCACCGCAGGCCAGACCCTGGGGGCACGTCGGCAGAAGACCGATCTTCACGTCTCGGAGCCCACGGGGAGATCCCTGAGCCCAGCTCCCAGCCTTCGCAGCCAAAGAGCCAAGCAATACAGGTGCCGTTTGAAATTAAATCGAGAGATCGCGTGTCGCTTCGAATCCGTGAAACTTAATTTTTCATTTTGATACTTCGTCATCAGTATTTACTTTAAGCTGAACTTATATCCCGCTTACACCTTTAAAAGTATGTTTGTTTAAACATTGTAATAAATAGATTTCCCAATATTTATCAGTGTAACGAGTGTCTTTATCGTTTGATATTAAGGCGTATCTCAGCTGTGGATAAGCTCATTTCTTTCACAAATGTTGATATTTGATTTATTTTAACATGCATATGTTTAAAAAAAACTAACAATCGCAAAACCTGTTGTTTCAAACGTTAAATGTGATCGGTCGACTGAAAGACAAGGTCAAATTACGTTGTTCTTGCTTTCCTAATGCAGGATTACAAAAGTTCAATTAATAATCGTTTAAATAGAATTAAACTAATATGTGGCCACTTCTAACATATGCGTTATGATATTGTGCGACGTGGTTTTCTGGTCGTGTCAGACAGTATGTTGCGTAAACAAAACAAAATGTGGAATAAATATATACAATTTACAAGCCTAGGGACCATTAAAAATTACGGAATTCTAGTTTCGTTTATTTCGTTCACGCTCTATTGCTTTATATCGTAATCGCATATTATCGTTTTTCCTTTCTTTAGTTTATGGTTTTACTTACTATAAAATTTTAATTTTTATAAAGAACACAAAACTATACAACTGACTTTAGATCTTTTCCTTTTTTTGTTAGTTCTTTATACAAATAGGAACCACAATGATATAAAGATAGTTTTACGTGAAATTTTAATTCATAATTGTTTTCTCCTTACCAATCAAAGTTTAAGTATAATCAGATTGTGACAATTTATAAATAAAATCAGACACGATAAGTTAATTAGACTGAATCGTCTTTTTAATCGATTTTTATCGAATCTAATCTGACATCAAGTTTGAAATAAAGCTATTTACGATTACTATTGAGTACGAGTATGATTTCGAGCGTGTTGTTATCAAATGGTAAACACAAACAAACACACACACACTCACAGAGAGACAGAGAGAGAGTGCGCGAGAGAGAGAGAAATTGAAATTTAAATAAAGACACATCTAAGCTTATGCAAAAGTGCGATTCTTCTGACGCAGGCATTGTCATGGTAAATAGAAGAATCTCAATACTACAGGATAGTGAGATCTTCGATTCATGCTTTAACACATTACAGACATTAATCATGAACTAAAATAAACTTTATTAGTATCAATAAAATATTATAATAATACCAATAAATAGAAACAAATCCAATATTTCATTTACGTTCTTTTAAATAAGCTCAATCTGTGGCAAATCATTATTATTAATAAATTCGGTATAAACAGGTAAATACTACTTTCCAAGATGAAAAGATTCAAACAACGTGACTAATATGGCTGCGTCAGATGTAGCTTATATTAGGTGTCTAGTGACTTTCCTTATTTTTTATGCATAATAAATGTATATGCAGTTCTTTAGGATCCGCCAATGCTATATTTGTAAAGTTGCATGTATAAACTAACTACAGAATAGCTTTTTTAGTCTTGTGGTTTCAATATGTCATGGTCAAAACAACCATTCAAGTTAAATCGATTTCCATATATATTATTGGAATAACATTTTGTTTAATTGATTTAATTATACAATCAAGTAACTCGGAGTTTTTTTTAAGATTGTCTTTCTATTTCTTCAAAATTGAATAACCGTGATAACTATAACTTTCTTTGCGTAGAATTATATTAAGATAAGCCTTTTCCTTTTTCTTTTCCAAAGTCCAATCAATCTCTATAAACAAATTACATCAACATCAATATTAGTATAGATGGGGATTATTATGATGAAGCTTGATATTAACTAGGCTTTTAATGAAACCCTGATACTTCTATATGTTCTACGTTGTGATATTGGTTTTTTATGAACAAAAATTATTTTCAATGGAAAAATTAGAGTAAAGAAAGTTACCTTTAAAGAAAATGCAGAGACGATTGGCCTCAAATTTATAATTAAAAAATAAAATGAGGTCATACCACTTCGCTAATTAGCCTTCTATTTGACACGACACGCCCAGTCACAGCGATATAATGAAGTGTAGATTACATGGCCCAAATTTGAGTCAATAAACGAAAGGCTGTTTGAACAAGTTGATATTAATTTCATTCAATACATATCATTCTATTATTTCGATTCAACACAAATTGACACATTCGCCGTAATCAATTTCACACGTGTTACTCTATCATATCCACCCCACTACTCCGGATATATCATTGCTCCGCCCAGTTATCCGATCTTCTATAGAAACGGATTTCAATTAGGTTTTTCTTAGAACAAAATCTCTACTTCTACTATATATTTTTAAGATCATAAACATGTCTAGCTTCGTCACTATTATTAAATTAATTGAGGACATCGAACTTTTACAAATTTGGAACGCTAAATACAATTAAGGCTGTAATTTTTTTAATGTAACATCATGTTCAAGCAAGCGAAGTCTTAACAGTCTCAATTGAATGATTTCCAGCCTTTCTTAGGCAGATGAGACAAACCAGCGCAAAAGCTTCGAAATTGCGAAATACGCAGAAGCTCTACTAGCGTGGGAAACTCCGTCCTAAGTAAGTCCCTGTAAGGCAGGGACACTACTGGGATGTCATAGACAATATAATTGTTTCCAGGGCCAGTCTCCCTGTGCGTACAGCTCGACTCCTCCAACGTTCGCGCACGCAGACGCCGTCCGACGCCGGCATCAGCGACGGCAGCACCTCGCCCGCCCCGGCCCCGTCCTCGCTGCTACAAGATGTCGTCGATATTAAGACTCTACTCTTACAACTCAAGCGAGTCCTACAGGAGGTCAGTTACGATGCATGTTGAAGTTTATATAGGTTCGGCTCGCTCAGGCACTCGGTTTATCAATCGGGTTGCCATGGCAACTACACCGCCGTCCGGACGTGCCGTTTTCGTTCAGGTAACACCTTCGTCCTACGAACACTCAACAATCTCAGGCAGAGGTCCACTGACTAGCGCTTTCAAAAAAATTAAGCTTGGTCCCGGGAAAGAACCGTTTTTATTTAACAGGTGTCCCAGGTTGGGCGCCAATGTCATATTACCTGAGTTTACTACTACCTGGGATTGTAATTGGAAGGGATCTTTAAACCAGGTTGTTACCTGAACGAAGGCGATGACGCACTATTAAGGCTTGTGCGGGCGACAGCTTAATAGCCATAAAAACCCGATTAATGAACCGACCGTTGGTTTTTATACATATTTATATTTTATTTTATTGACCCTGATAACATTGTCTAGATATTCCTACAGGAGGTCAGTTACGCAGCATATTAAGTTTACTGGAAATATTTCTAATCATATTTACACTTCTTTATCTCGTGTACTTAGTAAGTTTTTTCTAAGAAATTAAATATGCATGGTGTTTTAATGTATTTTTTCTTTTCAAATTACTTATGTTGTGCTTTTCAAAATAATTCGTATGCATGTTTTCTATAAACTTTAACACTATCCCTTACACGTTAAGTATTAAAAAATATATTAAATGACTTGATTATAACTTTTTTAGTGTTCATATACAATATGAACACTAAAAACTTACTTACTTACGTAACTTTTGCTTACTTAAAAAACTATTTGTTTTAATTTATCACACAAATATTGAAATCTTTTAAATTAATTTTAACACATTCTTCTCTTGCATATATAATTGATGCAATGTAACTTTACAAGAAAGGAATATGTAGGAAAATATTTAACTATAGTATTAAAGGTCTAAGTTGCTCAAATAAATTTAATTATTATAATTATTAAAATGAAACTATATATAACTAAAATGGCGTATCGTGATACCCGTGAAGTCTGACCCCGTATCTTAAATAAGACATTGACACAAATTGGATTTAGAACGAAGAAAACTTATTAGTCGTTATGCCCGTACAAGTGCAGACAGCGTTAAGTTTTGCGTATCTAGAGATTTTACCTGAGTAGAGATCCGTTATTTGCTAGACGATAAAACCTCGTTTAAACGAAATAATACTGCATATTTTTAAATTTGTAAAACAAATTATTCGGATTGTTGAGGATTCCACAAAATGTATCTCCCAAAGCTGCTTAAAAATTCGATAACTGAAACGTATCGTTTTACATAGATAAATTTCTTTTTTTGAATATTTATTGATTGAGATACATAAAATCTATATGGTCGTGGTTTAATAATAAAATAATTTTCTTTCTTTTTTTCTTTCTCCTACCCTTATCCCACTCCAAGTGGGGTCGGTACAACATGTTTTCCTCTTCCATTCTCTTCTATCATTCGTCAACTCTGGTGCTACTCCTTTTATATGCATGTCATACTTCACACAATCTAACCATCTCTTTTTAGGCCTTCCTCTAGTCACATATCCATCCACATTCATACTCAACACTCGTTTGATCACATAATTTTCATCCCTCCTCATTACATGTCCATACCATCCCAATCTTGCACCACTCATCTTTTCTATAATGGGCACAACTTTCAGACTTCCCCTTATATACTCATTTCTTATTTTATCAAGTCTTGTCACACCACACATCCACCTTAGCATCCTCATCTCATTTGCACGCACTCTTCTTTCATCCATCTTTTTCATTGCCCAACATTCTGAACCATACATTAAGACAGGTCTTATGACCGATTTATAAATTTTCCCCTTAAGTTTAGGGGGCATTCGGGGTTCACATATTGTGCCTGAGACCATTGCAGTTATATAGAAGAAAAATAACATTATTGCACAAATAAAAATACTAAGAGAAAGGAACATTAAAACATAAATAATGGTTATAGTTAAATGTGCAAAGGGCGGTCTTATCACACTGTTGTGATCTCTTCCAGACATAGTATTGATATAATTATTAAATATTTGTTTTAAAATTACAAATAACCGTTGGCACAAACGACCACCAACCATAGTATCAGGCTTCCAAAACTCAACACTCGTTAATTATTAGATTACCAATTATAATTTCAAACTGAAAGTCGTTGGTCTTTTTTATCTGTATTCTAATTAGAGAGCCGTGAACTAAAAACTTTTGAAAAAGTGTTATGCTTGAATATATCGTCGATGTTTCATTCAATCTTTTTTAGTTTAATATTTAGTATCTAACCTATTTTGGGTTTTAGTTAAATACCACACTACACGATGTATAATAATTAAGGATTTTTAAAATCATAAGTGGTTCTTTTCTTTATTCATAAATTTCATTTTTTATATTTCAAATTTCAAACTAAGGGACGTGTTAAATAATAATAATAATAATAATAATAATAATAAAATCTTTATTTCGCACCACAAACCATACATTTAATAATCTTAACTAACTTAATTTAATAGTACAAGAATGATGGTTGTGGATTGCTGGTGCCTATGGTAGGTTAAAAACCCGTATTACAGGTCACCAGGTCTCCACCCCTCGCATGCGTTACAATCAACTTAACTATATTATTTTTGCGTTATGTGTGATGCGTAGTATATAAGAAAATGCATGCATATGATTGTGTGGCACGCGCGTGTTGAGTGTGGATGCGTGTGTGCGTGCGCGCGCGCTTTTGTGTGTAGAAGTGTGTGTGTGTGTGTGTGTGTGTTTGTTTGTTTATTAGTGTATGTTACTTTGTTGATGTATGAGATTGAGAAAAGTATGAAAGGACCTAATGAGTGGGATTCTTTCTGCTTATGGACCTATGTTTATTTGACTACATCTAGTAGACCTTCCGTTATAGTATAGGATTGCTGTAGAAGCCAATTCTCCAATATTATTTTGTATTTAAATCTATTTAGGCTATGTAGTGAGAGGATTTTATGTAATTTGTTATAAAGATAGGGACCAAGGAAAATGAAAAATCGGTGACTAAACGAAGTTTTTAGATGAGTGGATAAAGCACAAAGGTGGTTACGGCGTTTACTTTCAGGACTATATTGAGTTGTGGAATGTTGTCTAAGAGCAGCCGCCAATATATATAGTTGTCTGACGGTAAGAACTTGACAGTATTCATAAAGTTGATCAGTTGGAAATAAACGAGGCTTAGAACAACACACCTTAAGTACTGCTCTTTGAGCGCGCTCAATTGCTATGAGATGGCTTTTGGCCGCACCACCCCAGGTAGATAAACAATAGCTGAGAATAGATTGGCATAAAGCAACATATACTAATTTTACAGTATCTGCATCAGCAGACTGACGTAACTGCTTAAATATATAGATCAACTTGCGGACACGACTAGATAAATGCTCAATATGATTTTTAAATGTTAAGTTGCAGTCAATTATTATGCCTAAGTAATTAATAGATGTGACGCTTTCAATATAATCAGAACTACTAGATATATTATTTCTATTTTGATTGGTCTCAGAGGATATTTGAAAGGACGACGCTAACGAAGGGTTGCGAATTGAAAAGTTAAGGACCTTAGTTTTGGACAAGTTAAGTGTTAATAAATTATACTTTAACCACTTCCTCACGGTATCAAATCCAACCTGAGCGGACTGGTAAGTCTCAGTCCAGGTTTCTGAGGCAAATACAAGCGCTGTATCATCTGCATAAGAGAAAATAGTGCCATTTCCAAGACTCAAGTTGCATAAGTCGTTTATATAAATCAGAAACAGGCTTGGGCCAAGTATGCTTCCTTGAGGAACGCCATACGCAATTTGCAGTTCAGAGCTTAGAAATTGTTCAATCCGCACCATTTGCATTCTTCCAGTAAGATAACTCTGAAACAGTGACAAGGGGATTCCTCTTATACCCAGAGACTCGAGTTTGGATATTAAGGTAGGAATAGAAACTGTGTCAAACGCCTTTGCAATATCTAGGAATATTGCAACACATTTTTGACTTTTATCCAGTTTTGAAACAATGCAATCTACCAAATTGTGAACAGCGTCTGCAGTGGACATATTTTTCCTGAAACCAAATTGTTTGACGGATAATAGATTATGTGTTTCTAAAAAACAAGTGAGTCGCGAATTAATAATTTTTTCAAGTATCTTGGATAACGCAGGAAGAATTGAGATGGGCCTATAGTTTTCAGAACAGCTTCTATCCCCAGATTTAAAAATAGGACATAGAATAGCCTTTTTAAATATGTCAGGAAAGATTCCTGTATTAATGCTCAAGTTACAAAGGTGCGTGAGTGGAGGAATGATGATGTTTTTATGCTTCTTTAAGAACTTTGAAGAAATACCATCCCAACCCGCAGCACAGTTATCCTTAAGAGAATAAATGATTGAAGAACGTTTTTATTTCATAATTAAATACTTGTTACTGTTCTTATTTACTAATTCTTTTTTGATATATGTAATATATGTAATATAGACTCGGTATATACAATTTATATGTTCCCAATTTTTTCGTATTTATACTATTAGTATGGATATACGAAAGCAGTATTATACGTATATCTGTCATTTTGTGCTTGAAAGACTACGTTCGTCGATAAGATTATCATCATCCTACTGCCCTTAACCCACTCTAAGTGGAATCGGCGCAACATGTTACAAACATGTTGTCACATGATTCGGCTACGTATTTTACGGCCGGCCGCCTGCCTGACCTGATGACCCCTCGGTAAGAAAGAGGGTGGTCTATTCTACTCAACCGGCTACCACACGGTGGGTCAGCTTACCTTAGTCACCTTTTACGACTCTTCGGTAGGAAATGAGGGTGGTCTATTCTACTCAGCCGGATACCACGGCGGGTCGACTTACCTTAGTCGCCTCAACGACACCTCGGTAAGAAATGAGGGTGGTCTATTCTACTCAGCCGGATACCACACGGCGGGTCGATAAGATTATCTAAACATCAATATGCCATCTGCCTATGTATTTGGAAGTTAAACTTCGGACTAGTAACTAAAAGTTATCTGCAAATGCTTTGTCTCCCGTAGATCTATAATTTCTTGACCAAACAATAACAGTTAATATCTCTCGTATTAACAGGTAGTCGTTTAAATTAAATTTACATATCAACTTTACGTGTTTCATCATAGTTTTCACTGTCATAATAAAAAATGTCCGATATATTAACTATCATTACACATTATTTATGTTCATGTGGCATGCATTACCTTCTAATCAAGCGGAACTGCATAATAAGTACATGTTGCGAACAGTTAATTTAACATGTTATGTTAGCTTAATTGACTTAGACAATAGCCTGAGATTTTACTGTTCCATGTATAATTATTTGGAAAAGTGAATTTGATTTCTAGAATTAATTGGTACCTACATTTTAAGCAGCAAGAGTTTATAAAATTAATTGTTTGCTTTTAATTACTCTATGCGGAAAGAGCTTTTAACAGGACTTTAAAGTTAATAAGGTTTTCGAACGCAGTTACTGTATTGTGTCATACTTATGTTAAAGTTAAAATAATAATAAAAATTCTTTTATCTATAAAATAAAGAAATTTTATACAAAATAGTTATACATTTCTGTAATGATAAATATTTGTTATATGCAGTAACATATATATATTTATTTATTTATTTTAACCTATAGTCCAATAATTTATATCTTGTATTTAAAAAAATAATAAAACGAAATGAAAAATAATAAAATTGACGAACTTTCTAAGCTTAAACATTTATATCGGCAAGCTTAGATATAAATTCAAATAAATAAATAAATTATTACTTCATTAATTTAATAATAATTAATTTAATTTAATATTTTTTATAAATATACTATGGAAAAGGTGAATTCTGTGAATGTCTTGAATGAACGTGAGCTAAACAGATGGTTTTTAATAAATGTGAGGCCCAAAATAACAACTAGGAATCGCTATCAGCTCTCTCTCTTATTTAATTTTTGAACTATACATTACATTCTTATTACAAACTATCAAAACTATTTACTGTTGTTCTATAGGAATATAAATTATTATTTGATTTTAAAAGCTTCTAATCCATGAAATGAGTTATTATCGTTTCGTTTTTGAAGTTGTAGAAGACGTTAATAAAGTTTCAAAAGAAGCAAGCGATAGACATCGCCAGTAGCACCACGTTACCACGTTTACCCTTATTAAAACATGCTCTTTAGTATTTTGTGAATCGCTCACTTGCGAGTTTATGTAGCAGACACTCAGTTATAGTGCTTCTAAAACTTAGAATATAATCCTGTTCATACTTCAATGTACATAGCAACGCATAACATCAATGCATAACATAGAGATGAAGCTTGTTAAACCTGTTTCCATATTTTTATGCGACTTACAATGCGTCAATGGATCAGAGGCTTTTAGGGGCTATCCACATATTGCGTCAAAAAAGTAGGAGTCATTCGCATGGGTAATCATTACGTTTCATATGTGTCTTAAAAAAGATTTTCTTAACGGGAAAATTGCTTAGCAACAAGACGTAGTGGTAATTTGAGTATTTTTGTATACGACTCGTCGACTCTACTCGACCCACAAGACAAGACATATTTGAATGTATGTCTTATTTATATGATTCTTGTTTTTTGCTCTTCTTATCTGGTAGTTCAATTTCATCTCCATAAAATTCCTTAAGGATACGATCTGTTACTTCTGTTATCAATCAATAATATTTCTTATATTTTATACTATTATGATCTTCTTGGAAATCAATATCAAGCAAATAGGTTGATGAATGGATCATTATAATAGTTTTTAAGATCGCTGTAACGAATAGGAAATTTCTTTTATGCAAAAACCGTCAGCCGATAATAGTAAACTGTGAGCTGCAGTATTGGGTGGGATGTACGTTGCAAAGTAAATTACGCAAAATTAGTTTGACGCAAAATATGAATAGAACCGTATTTCTACACTGCCTTGATATTATAAATTCTAATTATGAATGCTAATTTTTTTTTGCTTCTATTGCACATTTGGTTTGTTCATGTTGTAACGTTTTATGTTTTCGTTGCATTGCCTTGTTTGCCGAACGCATCGCAGCCCGGGGAGGAGCATCATTCGATGAGTGTAAGTAATCGACTAAACAGCTTGAGGAATATTTTCGTAATCGAACTGCAATATGAAAATATTGCGGCATATACTAAAGAGTATTTTAAGTCGAATCCACATCAATAAAAAAATACGTCGTAAATCCGCCACATATTACTTATTTATGACTTTTACAACCAAGTTTAAAATAAAAGCATTTAGTAAAGTTCAGAAATGTTCACAGAAATAGATGAATTCACTGTAGATGTATTTGTAATGAGTAGTTATTAAGATTTAGTGTTGCCAGGAATTATTTAATTAGCAATAATCAGAAAAAATAATGTGACATAGTAGTCATTGCGTTACTAACTAGTACGTAACACTGGCACACTCTTTGTTCCACAACATTCTTTCTGAATTAAATAGGAATGTTTTACTAGCCGTGACCCGAATTTTTCCCCAATTGAAATTTTGAACATAAAAGTAGTTATTATGAGTCAACCATAAGAAATAGACACATGCTGTCGCTGTCTTTTTTCTAGTATTTTTGAAGATATACAATTATACAAAATTTAGACAAAACCGTAATGTACTATTAACTTAAACCTTCCGGAAGATTTACACTACCTTTTTGCAAAAACTGTACTAAAATCCGTTCAGTAGATTTTGAGAAAATCGATCACATACAGACAGACATCTTTTGGGGACTTATAATAAGTGTTTTATAATAAGTATAGATTGAGATATTATATACTAATAGCGCTTGACTCACACCCGGACAGGAATGAAACACAAAAACTGCGAAAAAGGAGTGTTTATTGCGAAATATCGTTACCGAATCTAGCATTCGCTATACGACGCTATTTTTTATTGACGTGGAACCGGCCTTAAACGCCTGGATTTTGACCTTTAGTGAAGACCACCGGTTTCTGTTTTAAATTGTAACAACTTTTAATACAATAAGCTTGTACATAATAAAATATTCTTAATATAAGCAGTACGTACTTATATACAAATAAAAATGATGTAGCAGAGTTATGTGTGGAATTCTGGTATTATTTTCTAATTATTTATTATTCCAGCATGATAATATAGTCGCCATTTCAGGTAATAACTAATTTTTAAAATATAACAGACCCGTTTTCGCTCCCAACTTCAGACTTGACCACTATCTCAATTGATGGCATTACTCTCCGAAACCTAGCCTAGACAATGAAAACTTTTATTGTCAAATAACAGTCAATTATTCAGTTTCAACTTTTTACAACCACTATTAGAATAACATTAACATTTGTTGTCGTAAAATATATCTTATCTGAGAAATAAACAATTCTGCTATTGAATATTCACTTTTTAAATACACAATTTTTCTTAGAAAGAAACATTTTTTTTTTATTTTCTCTAAAAAATGTTTTTCATGGTAAAATTTATTTGTATTTAAAATTTAGTGCCAATATAATCACCACAATGGCTACAACTCAATATGAATGTGCATTTATTTTGTTTAAATAAGTAAATTAAAACCTAGAATCCGTCTTCATTACGCTATCAATATAACGCCATTTACGCGAGATTTAATCATTTATATTAAGATAGAGAAGCTAGTATTTTCAATTTAAATATTTAGTCTGTTTTTCTAAAATGGCCTAATCAGGTTTGCTTTTACGCGACCTTACATGCATCCTTAATAACAAACATATTGGGAGCGAATATTTTTATGTTGACCTCAAAGCAGTTTGAATATCAAGCATATTATATTTATGTGTAAAATAGCAGTCTTATACAGAATAAGCTTATTGTTTTATACAAAGAGTATTTTGTATCTCATAACTAGCCAATTTTTACCAGTATTAGTATACTATCTTACATTCAATATTATAACAGTATATTAAAGCAGTCAACCGATGTAAATGGTTTTGCTAAGAAATTTATTAATATTTTAACGACCTTATTCTTTAATTGCTTGGGAGACCCTCATTGAAACAACGAGCAACATACGAGCGCCAATTGCAAATTCATACACTATCATATATTTAAATAGCAACTACTAGAGGAGACTGTGCTCTATATTACTGTTTCCACAAAAATACACCACACAATAATTATAGTTATAAATATAATTCATGGTTGTAGATGAAACTCTGAGTCAATTATTTAATGCTATACTTCTGATTTCAATCCGTTTATACATTTTTTTGAAAAAGGAAAAAATGTCGCCCGACGGATGTAGGATATATCTTATAACTCACAAGCTATTAGCAATGAACACAATAAACAACTTGCATTCATTTAAGCTTTGTAGCAAGCAAGTCTTATAAAAGCTTCTCCTTTTGCAGTTCTTTATTAAATTTTCGTAATATGTATTTTTTGCTCAAATTTTTTTAATTATTTTATGTGCAGTGATCAATATAATCTTTCTGTTTTCATCATAAAAGAGTTTTTTTTTCTAAATATTAATACGTCAAATAATAACTTTGTACCCCATTTACGAAAACTATTACGCGAACAGAGGAATATGAAATTTGACATAATTATAGTTTATATAGAGAGGGAGTTCAGCATAGTAATAATTTAAAAAAAGTTAGTGTAAAGAATACATTAAATTACTAAAAAGATCACACAATCATTCATTGGACACACAGTCACACACACACACACACACACACACACGCATATACACTTTTGTTTATGGTTAGTCTGTGGTCAAATTCAGAAGAGAATTTATTTGCCCTAATATTGCTTTTCTAGTCTTACTGAATTTCATACATAAACATAATTATAATAATTAATTATTATTAATGAATTTTGGTCGCATTTCGACCACTGGGCGACCGCTAGTGTAATTAAAAAAGTTTGTCCTATATTACAGAGTGAAACTCTCGACCCGTTGCTAGCGGCGTGCGCGGAGAGCCCCGCGCGCGGCAACGGGCGCCGCCCCCCCGCCTCGCCGCTGCATCCCGATGCCTGCGCCGAAATGCGCCGACAGATAGTCTACCTTCAGGTAATCATATAGAACCTGCCCGATCAAGCTATTAGGCAAAACCGCTATATTATATAGCTGTTATGCCTAACTTACCCACACATAGTCCATACTTTGCATTAAAATTCGATTTGAACAAGAATGCATGCGATCATAATATAAGATTCCACAATCTACTTTAACTTTACCATTACAGCAGTTCAAAAATACTATTAAAAAAGGCTAATTCAGAAAGCTTCTTATACTATTGAAGATTACCTAGACGATAAGAATGCGTGGATATAGCTTCTCTTCAACCCTGTACAAGACATTAATAACTATATGTAACTAGTGATAAGAATTATTGTTTGAAAAGAGCAACCGCAGAGTTTCTTGCTGGTTCTTCTCGGTAGGAACTGCTTTCCGAACCAGCAGTAGATGTTGACGATTCAAAAGCACTTGTTTACAAGTTTATTTGAATAAAGAATATTTTGAATTTGAATTTGAATATGATAGGTTTTCCATTTATGTTGATGTTGATGGTGTTAATTCCTCCCCGTCGAAAACTGCTCTTGAGACAGAAATAACGTGTGGTGGCGATAACTCTTATATTACTCAGATCTTATTACTTTTATATCTCAGTAGAAATAAGTAGTCATTAAATCATAAATAAATATTCAGTCGTATAATAAACATAAAGTTATTATTATATAGTCAGTCTAAAATGTGATCTATTACAATAAAGAAAAAAAAATGGGGGTGCTCATCTGTCTCCTTTTTTTGTGTGATTAGACAAAGATGAAGTATAAGATTATCATCCCTCTCATTATTTATTGTGTCATTGTCACTTACATGATGGTCTGGTCTGCCTGCTAATAATATGATGTCTTGTCTCCTCTTGTCCCTTGTCTCCTCTACTCTAAGTAAAATAACAGTCAATAGAAACGCTGTTATAAATGTGAAAGGATGTAATTTCTTAAATTTCTTTTTTTTTTCTTTTTTTTTCGAACTGACTGTATGCTGTTAGCCCTAATGGCTTTTACAGCGTCACCGGGCGGGACGGGCGAGCGCAGAAGCATCGTCGAGGTTGCGAAATGCAGGGAGTAGAGCGCAGAAGCTCTACTTAAGTCGGGGAAGCTTAAATTTCAATAACATGCATTCCAACGCACAATGTCCGACTAATTTAAACTGAGCTGCGTTCATTTGATACACTAATTATACCGAGTCAATATGACATCAATCAACTGTAATTAAACGCCACGCCCTACGTCGTTTCTAAACGAAACTATTTTAGAGTTAATTGACTACCTTATTAACATAATACTTGAAAGTGTAACAGAATGAGTTTATACTTAATATCACTTAACCGGATTATTTTTCCAAGTTGAACTAGTTATATAAAAAGGCCGTTATCAACTTGTCAACAGTCAACATCTGTCGTATTCATAAAGATATACAGAGAATAATGTCTTGGATGCTTCCAAGATTTTGATTACTTATGTGGCCTTTTGGTAATTGTGTGCCCAAACAAATGCTTACTTATTCTCGTGTGATCTTCTGTGTTCGATTTGTATAAAGCTACTGTCAGAGACGTCAAAATTCGCGACATCATGACTTATATCTCCTCGACATTCTTACGATTTGGATTATATTGAAAGGTGATAGAGCGTGGAAAGCCATGGTCTCCTTCTGTGCAACCAGCATGGTCAGGAAGAACACTGCTGAGCGTAATCGCGAAAGGGTTGGCCTTTCGCAGGCAGAAAAGGAGTAGCCCTGTAGACCGCCCTAATAAGTACCTCTTGTCAGACGATGACAAGAAAAAGGGGCTTGTCACCGTCACAAGTTCCGTACTATACTCTGAAAAGCACAATTTGGAGGCACTAGAGAGGCACCGATGCAATTCGTCAGAGATACCGGGCACCAGAAAGGATATGTGTAATCCGCAATTTTACAACAATACTCGTAAAGTAGCGAGTAAAGTAACTGTGATTGGCAAACTGTGAGACATTTCTCACCTTTTTTTACTCTTTCCAGGAAGTTACAGACACTTAGACAAACTTACACAGTCTCATCCTTTGGCTATCACAGTTTAAAAAAATTATATAGATGGTTTAATTAGTAACTCAAATTCTATTATTTTCCTTGGTAGGGTCAACTAGAGGAGCGCGACCGGCTGGTGAGAGTGCTGCAACAACAGATGCTGCGTATGGCGGAGAGCCACGAGCCGCGCACCGACGAAACCTGCAACGTCGCCACGCAGACTGATAGGGTAAATGTACCAATTTATAACGCTACTCGCGAATTGAATTTATTATTTATTTTTTTTATTCAACCTCACAAAAGCTTCTTAGTTTTAATACTTATTTTCCATCATACATCACAATAATATACAGCGTATAGTTGAAATGTTGGCGCCCATACTAGAATTCCATGTGCCAAACGGAGTATAAGCTAAAGTTATATTTTATCTAGAGTTGTACAAACTTCACAAGTTTGTAAACTTGTGTTAAAAACGTATATAATGCTGCGACAGACAGACTTTAGTATTAATATTATTAGTATGGATTTCAAATTTCATACAAAATTGTTGAAGTCCATGTGGAAAGACCCACATATAGAGGAATGAACCAAAACATCGTCTTGTGCTACGGAGTCATCATTCAAACACATTGAGATACAAACGTCCGTTGCTTCCTCAACTATAATTCAAAAAGTCACCCCTTTTCAACAACTATTAATCCCTGTAATGATTACAATTATATCTGATGATGTTTTTCGAAATTACAGTTGCGGCCACCAATCGGCACCACGCTAACGAGTTCTGAAAATTCCGGATTAGTGAGGTATTTTGATTTTATATTCTAACACCACGAATATTATATATAAAATGCTTGGGATACATAACGTAAATTTACTTATACCTATCATTTATACTTGTTATCTAAAATGTTGTTACTAGATATGTTTATTTTACCTTTTTATATCATCCTTACATACATTTTACATGGGGTGAATCGAATAAAGAATGAAAGGACTAAATTTTATGGAGAAAAAAATAGTTTTATGAATACATAACTTTATTTCATTATAGTTATTATACGTTATTATACATAATATAGGACACCGTAAATCCTTAATTATCGATGTCGCTCAAAATTAAAAAGCATATATATTTTTTTAAAAAAACAACAATTAAAGTTTATTATTAAATCCCGAAACTCTAAGTTAAATAAAAAAAATATTATTATAAAGATGTATTTACAATAAAATTTTATAAAATTAGTACTTAGAATAGATGACAGTTAATATCAACCTTACTTACTCGATTTTAGTTGAATGTACCTAAAAATTATTAACTACAAGTTATATTCATCCTTATCAATAAGTAATTAATACATGGTATTAATGCATATATACGACTTATCTATTCCTTGTTTTAGGTTATACGTCGCTTCGACACACTCAATTAAGGCCTTACTTCACTCGATACATACATCGTTGATCGTTTTTTACTACAACTTACCCTCTTATTCAGTAATGCAATTTAAAAATCAATGCACTTTCACGGCTCAAAATTCGATTTCCCAAATTCAAGGCGCTGTAACTTGTATGCGAAATTCCAAATGGTTTATAGTTTTTAAAGAATACATGAGCAAGAAAATGACATATACACCGACTTCTATGTGTAATATCACTTTAACTTTAACGCCATATTTCACTGGTATTTTCATTTGACATACTGCGTATTTACATATATACAACATATCATAAATGTTTATAATATCAAATATATTAGCTAACTCTAGAAATATTCCGCTAATCAACTTTCCATTGTTCGATACGTTCTTATTCTAAATGTTATTCTAATAACTATCATAATAATAAGTAAGTATCGAAAAATGTATGTTTCGATATGTACTTGTGTCCTAAAAAAGGCAAGGGTAACTTTAAAATAAGTATGGTTTTATTGGAGATGAAAAGAAACATTTCATACCCTTTGCACTCCCATCACTTTTAACATGATGTTCCAGCAACTCCGTGGCATTTTAACTATTCGGTGTTCGCAACATTGTATTTTTTATGCAATAACTTTAGGAGCAACTAGATACAATTATACAAACTCTGGTGGTTTCAACCATGACTCTCAACTAACCGAAAGTGTTTACAATGTTGCCGCTGTATATACTGACGTGCCGTGTCGTCGCAGCGGGGACAATCGATTGCAAAGTGTTTAAATATTCGCGAACATAAGTCATGAAAACATAACTTCCTATCTTAAAATTAATTAATACTTGTTCGACTGTGACCTTCTTTTTAATCAGGGCCTTACACACAGCAATACTTACCATATTTTAAAAGTTAGAGAGAAATCGAATCATATACCAGCCAGAAATATGGAAAGTAATATAGTTCATTTATATACAATATAAATACACATTGAGGATTATTAGCACAATAAATATAAGCCGTACCCAAGGCGAAAATATTCCTTTCATAAATTGAACTTCATGCGCCTTCCCTCAGTCATGTTATAATCACGCTGTTCTAATTTCCTCACATGCTGCTTACCATTTGATTCGGATTTTGATATCGATTTTGATTGGATATTGATGGGACCAGTTTTCACTTGGGTGGTACGCGGGTTCGTCCGTCGGATCAGGTAGCGTGGATCGACTGCTTGCTCGCTCTTTGCCTTTTGTGCTCGATCAATGTATTGTGCTTGCTGCATCTATTATACAAGAACTATGGAGACGTTTCTCTGGCTGAAATGGACGTGGACGAATATTGTCTCAGCTATCTAAATTAACATAATAAAAAAGCATGATTTTATCTGTGATTTAGTGATCTAACTTACCGGCCTAGTCTTACACTTATTCTCCTATGCCTTACACTTATTCAGGTACTCGACTAAAGAATATAAATTATACTTGTTACATGCTTATTGCATATAAAATATTTCATATAAACTAATGAGCTATTTGTTATATTTATAAAAAAATCTATTTTACATAAAGGGATTCTAATACAACAATTTATATCAGTTTTATAAACTTAAAAAATATAAACAATGTTTTAATTAGATTGTTTATTACTTACATCGTTCGTAATGAGTATGTGAAATGTAGTAATAATGTATCTGTAAAACAGAAAGTAAATCTTTATTTATCGTAATATTTTTAATTGAAAATTGTTTAATGATTAAGCATTCTGATGCACAGATAAAAAAATATCGTAAAAACACACACAAACGCACACACACATATGTTTAGTGATATCTGAGACAGGGTTTTTGCACTTGATGTTATTTTACTTATTGAATGTTGTGATTTGTCCGTAGCACTGTGGTTTTCTTATAGTACTTACAACTAATCTGTAATATACCTTGATTATGAGCGTTATCCATATGTTACACGCTGCCAAACCAGAACGTAAAGGTGAGGAAAATGATACTACTGACGTGAATACATACAAGTTTAAAGTAAACTCATCTAGTAAATCAAAAATTATTTATAATTATTTAATTAACCATCTGCCTCGTAAATAATATTCTAACAAAAATATTTACTACTCAATAGTACGCATTTTAAATAGTCAGTCATCATCATCATGATTTTTGAACCATTGGATGAACATGATATTTCCTCACTAGTTTTATAAGTATCAGAGATTTAACAGGAACTAGAAATTGTAAAGGAAATACCAATTGTATACATAGTATAATTTATTATTAACTTGTTTTTTTTATGCGCAGTTGGAATGAACAAGCTAGTGGGAGGAAGCTGCCGTCATATAGTGAAGCACAAAAGACAAAGAGGCCTGTCACCAACGGGACTGTGAAATGTCAGTGCGGTGCGAGGAAAGTGAACGGACTGACGAATGACGACAACAGACTGACAGACAAACGAGCGGACTCGGTACAGCTTAAGTCAAATAGTCGAGTCGGATCTAAATACCTTCAAGCCTTAGCGACCACTACGGAGAACAGAAGATACATCAGACGCGACTCATCTGTGGGCGAGAAATCTGATAGGAAGAATCTCTACACCACGCGATCAAGATCAATAGAGAACTTTCACAACCAGCACTATCTCTCGACTGAACCTCTGCTAGCTAAGACTGCTGTTATAGAAGAGACTTCGATCAAACACCACACGTCGTATGGCGACTTATATAACGGCAGAATCAGTAGCAAGGAAAGTGTTAACGGCAATAGACACAGTCCGAGTTTAAACGGTCAATCCACGGACACCGATTACAGTTCAGACGGGGGATACAAGTCCCTTCCATCGTCCATTAACTACAATGGCTGTTCTCCTAAAAAAGTAAGCGGCATACCACGGAGATCTATCGAACAGAAATTGGTTCCCCCAAAGCAGGTTAGAGCGAGCGCCATTTAAATTCACTTTCCCTGTAAAGGCATAATCAACTCACCGACTTCACCGTGATGATAAGCGTTATAGGCTAATAAATTCTTACATAATGATGAAGTCGTTGGAATAATTGCAATATTCGATATTCACTGTGGTAATCTCGGGAATTTTATAGAATAACAGTTACAAGCAATATAACAGAACTAACTACTTTGCTATAATCCGCACGGGTTAAGTGAATGCATGCAAAGCCAATGTGTATGAAGCAGGCAAAATCTACGTACCTTATACATGCAGGACAAGCCACCACATGCACCCCAAGGCGCAATTCACCAGCAACAACGCACACAAAAGCAGCACACACACCCACCACCACAATCTCGACGATCGTTTCGCCCCGAAACCGAAGCATCATCAGGAGGATAGGCTCCACGTCAAAAATCGTACTGACTGTACTGTACTGTACTGTTTGTCGTGGAGCCTATCCTCCTGATGATGCTTCGGTTTCGGGGCGAAACGATCGTCGAGATTGTGGTGGTGGGTGTGTGTGCTGCTTTTGTGTGCGTTGTTGCTGGTGAATTGCGCCTTGGGGTGCATGTGGTGGCTTGTCCTGTATGTATAAGGTGCGTAGATTTTGCCTGCTTCATACACATTGGCTTTGCATGCATTCACTTAACCCGTGCGGATTATAGCAAAGTAGTTAGTTCTGTTTTATTGCTTGTAATATGGAATCCCGCAAAGTAACGCCTGCTTCTATAAATCATTTAGAATAACAGTTATTAATTCGATAGTGTTAAGAAGAATACATCCATGCTTGATTTTGACGTTCCCAACCAATAATTGCTTTAGGTCTTTACCTGTTATTTGTGTTTGGAGATTTCTAATAAATCTATTACTTGTATTGTAACAAAGGTTTATGACCTCAGCTGTATCTTACAATTAAGTCTTGTTCCTCGTACCGAGCGTTATAAACCAGTGATATTCGTATTATTAAACATTAGTTCGCTAGGATGAATTTCTGATAAAAAGTTTGGTCATTCCTGAAAATAGTTATACAAATACGATCTTGATATCATATGATCTTTGTTACTATTGTCAATTAGAAATCTCTTGCAAATTAACGGTTGGAAGTGTCGAACAATTTGTCATGAAAAAACTGGACTAATTTCTTATAATTTTTGAATAATCGCATCTATTCTTGTAAACACGATTATAGCTTCAACTTAATTATGAATGAGACGCTGAAGTTTGTGTTGCAACCACAACTATGATCGGCTTAAAAATTAAGTCATCATTCTCCTGCCCTTATCCCACTCTAAGTGGGCTCGGCACTACATGTTGCAAACATGGTGTCATATGATTTGGCTACGTATTTTAGGACCGGCCGCCTGCCTGACGTCAACTTACCTTTGTCGCCTCTTACGACACCTCAGTAAGAAAGGAGGTTGGTCTATTCTATGCAGCCGGATACCACACAGAATGTACCTTAGTCGCCTTTTACGACATCTCGGTAAGAAGGGAGGGTGGTCTATTCTATGCAGCCGCATACCACACAGAATGTACCTTAGTCACCTTTTACGACATCTCGGTAAGAAAGGAGGGTGGTCTATTCTATGCAGCCGGATACCTCACAGAATGTACCTTAGTCGCCTTTTACGACATCTCGGTAAGAAAGGAGGGTGGTCTACTCTATGCAGCCGGACACCACACGGCACATACCTTAGTCGCCTCTTACGACACCTCGGTAAGAAAGGAGGGTGGTCTTTTCTATTCTGCCGTATCCGGCAGAATAGAATAGACTCCACTTCGGCTTAAAAATTAAGTATGGACGTGTTTTTCAAGTTTTCAATTATGTGCGTAAAATTCCCGAGAATCAAACACCGCTGTGCCATCTCCGCTGCCACAGTTAAAGAAACGCCAGTGCAAGGCTTGTCCGCATTTACATAACTCGCGAGGCTTATATTAAGATTTTACTTTTTGGATGCCAAATTGTAATCAGTGTATATTTAAAATTTAGTATATTTATAATTGAATGTCCATTTTCGATGTTTGACGTGAAATGTTCATTGTTTCTTTGCCGATTGCTTTGAGCAATTTTTTTATATACTAAGCTACTATTTGACCCCTGCTGTACATTACAGTTAGCGGACATACTAGAACCGGGAGCTATATTTTGTAGATTTTAATTTACAAATTTGTATACAGGCTATAAAATGTTATCATAGATTTTCTATTGTAGACATACTACTAGATAATGCTGTAAGATGTGATAAGAGTGGCTGTAAGAACTTTTATTTTCGTCATCCTTACCCTTAATCAGTCAACTATTGTCAAATAATTTAGCTGAAACTATATTTATTCGTTATCCCAGTTAATGTTATTTAGACAGAAAAATAGGTATCAAATAGGTACAAACTTACACGCTTGTAAGGCATTTTTATATCCCCAATGTCATTTTGAAAGCATTTGTCTAATGGATTTTAATGTTAATATGTATTTTAGTGTTTGAATATAGTGAAATTGTAATCTTCCATGAAACTTTAACTTATAATAAATGACAGAACAGAACTCTTGTAACAAATGTGTTATTGATTTGTGTTTTCCAATTCTAATGATGTTATAATTATTTTTTATATTGAGAATGGATTAAACATGGATTTGTGAATAGACATTTTATGTATTCTTATTTAAATATTTATGGAATTAATCAAATATTACTTGAGTTTGACCTTTCAAACCTTTGAATGATCGAAAATGTCAATAAGTTCTTTATCTAATGTATTTTCTAATACAGCAATGTAATCATTAGATATATTATCAATTAGAATCGCTAATGAATAATGGCATCATAATTAATGCATTTAAACTAAAATAAACTGATGAACTAAAACGAATAAAATGTGTTTATATATACTTAAATTATATGACTTATTGAAACTTGCTTATTTAAAAAATTAAGAAAGAACCTAAAAACACACATTTATCATATCGACAAAAAATCTGTAATACTTTCATTTTGCATAAAAATAAATGGAACACATTTTTATTTTGACTTTCATATATTTTCTTAAACCTTTAGATGGCAATGTGTCCCTCATTCAAACCTCCCTCCCTCCCTCCCTCCAAAAACACACATTTCCTTAAACAGAGAGGAAATACATGTATTTTACCTATAAAAATAAAACAAAACGTAAAGAGTTGAAATGAATCGATATCTGCATTTTTCTTAATACAGTCAATACTCCTACAACGCGGTGAGTGCAATCCGCGTTGTATGGAAACCGCGCTATAAGAAACCAGGATATGCCCGGCTAATTCAAACCAGGCTAATTCGTAGCGCGTTCTATAGAAACCACTTTCTGAGAGTACCGCGTTATAGGATCGCAATTTCAGCTCCGCGTTCTATGGAAAACGTGTTCTGACAGTACCGCGTTATAGGAGGGTTGACGGTACATGACATATACATCTTTAAAAAGAACAACATTTTAAAATAAATGAAAATGTAATTTGTGGTGACTAACTAGAAGATAAGTAACGATATGTAAATATTTGTCGAAGCGGAACAAATGTTGACAATTATATAAATAACGCATTATGTGAATGAATCTATTTAAAACTTAAAATCGTTTACTTTACCGATAAATCCCTCGACTTCGACTTTCAAACCTCCACTAAATTTTAACCTAATACTTCTTACTCAAAAACAAAAAGTGAACAAGGAATAAAATATTTACCTATCAGAGGTAAAGCTATCATCAAGTTTACGCGTTCCTAATTTTGGCCTAAGTCCTTACTTACCGATCATAGACTTATTATACCAAAGTAGGGGAGCCGAACCTGTAAGAGAGTGGCAAAAAAAAACAAAAAAAAGGGAAGATGAAGCTACACTTATCTTTGTCTAATGACACATAAAAAAGAGAGATAGAGACACTCTCACTCACTTTCTCTTTATGGTAATAGGGCACATTTTAGCCTGGCATATCAACTTTAGTATAATATATCTATGGATATGGTGGCATGTAAACTGATCATAAATAAAAGTGTTAAAATAACCAGTGTTACAAGAGCTCTGGCACATCGTAACCCAGCGAAATGCGAAAGCATAACATCCTATTGATACCTAATGTTATCATGTACGTCATACATATGCATTCGATTGTGTACTTACGCTACTTATGTCGGTATATTGCGTAATATCGCTCCACTATTACTTAGTTAAATAAGACGCCCATTAGTGTTAACAATTAATATATTAATAATTTAAAAATCCATATTTGTTCCAATAAATAATTTTAATTTTGCTTCTCTCTTTTTTTATTTAAACTCCTAAAAATATCGTAGATATTAAACTTTCGCGGTTCATATTGATTATTATATAAACATACGGGTCATATCGCGATAAAAGATGCATTATTGCCGAAACGTCGAACCTTGTACAAAGGTAATTCGATTTTATCGCGATGTGACCTATATATTTATATAATAAATTTTATAATCGAAAGAAATCTATAACACCATACAAATTTAATAAAGTAAAAAAAGTAGGTATTAGTATAAGAAATATAATAATAACTAAAAAATCAATATTTATTCCAATAAATAATTTTAATTTTGCTTTTCTCTTTTTTATTTACGCCGTGTGGTATCCGGCAGAATAGAATAGACCACCCTCCCTTCTTACCGAGGTGTCGTAAAAGGCGACTAAGGTAAGTTGACGTTAGGCAGGCGGCCGGTCGTAAAATACGTAGCCAAATCATGTGACAACATGTTTGTAACACGTTGTGCCGACCCCACTTAGAGTGGGATAAGGGCAAGAGGATGATGATGCTTTTCTTTTTTTTATTTAAACGCCTATTCTTCTTCATATGAAATCAATATTTTTTACTTTACTAATATCATAGCGTATTAATAAAGTTGAAAAAGTGAAGCACTCATCAAGACTAAATTTTCCAAGAATTCCTTGAGGATGCATATCCTATAGGTTTCATCTCGTCGTTTTTTTTAACCGATACCGAACTTTAACCGAAGGCATTATTTTTCTTATATTCATATCAAGAGAATATCTATTTAATTGCAATGTAGACCCTAAACGTTTTCATACCTTATTAATACAGGATTCATTAAATGCTTCAATACAAACAAAAAACCAGTGAACTATATTCGTACTGCACATATTCACAATAATAGTTTCCCTTTAGATAAAGTATGGTTAAGAATTTGCTGCGACTTAATCGTAAAGCTCGTAAATATATGCTCGCACATTGATGCGTAGAAGTCAACGTATCTCAAATACTAAGATATAAACGAAGTGGTCAAAAAATGGGGAGAAATCAACCATTACTTGTATCGGTTGTGTTCAATTTGGTAAATATATTTTTTTTAAATGCAGACGAATAATCACCAAAGAAATTTTCTAACAGAAACTTAGAGGTACATTGATAATCCTTATAATGCGCTTTCTCTCCAATGTCAACATCACACGGCACTGAATGCCCTGAAGTTTGCCAGTGGGGCTACGACTAAAACAATTGAGGACAAAGCTCTGTGAAAGCTGCGAAGCAATTAAAATACAGGAATTACATTTTAAGTTTTTACTTTACCATTAAAAAGAATTAAAATTTTAATTATAAAAGTTAAAAGTTTCAATTTTACACGTGATTAATTTAGTAAAGTATCTAATTACTATTGATAGTTAATTTATCATTTAAGGTAGTTCATTTAAGGCCATACAATAAATTGCATATAAAAGTCATTACAAATTCAATTAATTGTGACACCGGGAACTTATAATTAACGTCTGTACTACATACTCACGCGCCATTACATTCAAATACCATGTGTGCAACACGCACTTTACTCGTACCTAACGTTTAAGTACAAATAGCACGACGTAATGTATGATGAGAAGTAAAATATAACACTGAACTCCATAGTAGGAAACTTAAACAAGTCTATCGCTGTAATACTCTACCAACTAGTTTAATAACGACGTACTCTATTTAGGACCTGCAGGCCTACCATGCACTGTTATTGCGACTCAATTGAAGACGTAAACGACGACTGCGAACCGTTTTTTTTTCGTACCATGAAGTGTGAATTGCATTGGCATCGTAATATTTGAAAAGGATAAAGTTATATGAATTATATCTAACTCTGTCTCTTTTACTCACATGTTCTTAGGACGAATTCCGAACGCTCATTCGGCAACGACTTAAAGTGTGCGTCTTTTAGACGTCATGGTATGAAAAAGCAAAACAATTTCGTTTACGTATTAAAAGCAATGAACATTCATATTAGTTGACCCAAATACTACTCGTCGACCAACAGTGCTATCAGTGCGGTTCTTATAATCAACAGGCCCACAAAGTCCCTTCTTTTGTACCTACTGTTTTAAGTTCAAAATATTTTGTATAAGCTACATTATTAATTATTAGAATATAAACCTTATTTAATTGACCACCTGCTCACGATTTCCTAAAGTTCACATATTAATTTAATTTTTATTGATAAACCTAGTGTATGATAGCAACGTTGTAAAATTTCAAATAATTTATAGAAGGCGTTATTTTACCGAATTCCATAGTATTATTTTGCTATAATCCTGCTTTAAATAAAAAATCCAACAAATTTTAAGTCAATCTGGCTGTTACGTTTTCATATCAGGACTTTAATGACAATACTAATAGTGCCTTTAATATTGATTCTTTAATTGAACAATTAACTAATGAGCTAATATATTTATCGGAAATGATATTTCGGTTACCAAAAACGGAGGACCTAAGAGCATCATAAGTCGTGTTGGGGTTCACTGGCGATCTTGAACCTTGGACAAGCTATGATAAGCCGGTCTGCATACACGAAGAGCGGCGGCCGGTCACTCTGCTATCGGCGCGCGGTCGCTTAACACGGCCATAGCAGGGCACGCCACACGTTCTAAACAGAAAATATTTGTATATACCACGTGTAGAGTGTCATAATTCAAATTTTACGTGAAAGTACGGTTAATTTTTACTAAAACGTCGGATGTTTGGCAATTTGGAGGTAGGTGTAAAGTTTTATTGCATAAAGTCAACACAATCACAAGTGATAGCATAGTGAAAGTAAAAACTGTCTAAACTATTGACATATCGCTTGTCATTTACTATGTTTTATCAGTGCAAAATATGACAATAATTTCGCTTATTTAACTAAGTAATTCGTAAAGATATGAAATAATTTTTGAATATGAAATTAACAGTTTGCTGAGTAATTAAAAGTAAAAGAGTCAATAATAATGTTGGTTTAAATAATTCTGATTTTGTCTAGATTAAATATAATATAAAAGAGATATGATAAATTTATAATATTTCTCGTTTCTTAAACAAAAACGGGAATAATTTACACCTATTTACCCCGTTGTAAATATAAGCTTAACCCATTAATTGAACAAGAAGCGCGGGGGGTTATTTGAATTTTTGGCCTTCATCATGTTATTTACTACTTATATTATAATTATACCATTTTTATATACCATTTTCTTTGTTATAAAATTTCCCATTTAATAATAAAATAAATTGTTGGCGACAAAAATATTTTGATTTTTCAAAATTTAATTTGTGCTCATGGTGCTCACTAGACGTCTGAGGAGTTTCAGTGTGGCCCGAGCTTTTAGCGTGCTAAATTTGTGTAACTAAAAGACAGACTTACAAGAAGAATGTAACCCTGTAATCCCGTGTGAGTTATGGATTACACTAATGACAACTTATTAGAGTAGGTCTCTCAAAGGGATTTCCACATGCAATCTTGTAACGCTTGGATCCAGCGGTTCTCTGTAACCATTTTGAGGTCGTCTATTCATCTAGGGCAAGGTCGGGACGTGAGTAGTATGCGTCCTTCGGGCGGGTGCAATCTACCATCTGCGTATCCCAATGCCTTTTGGTTCTTATTACTTCGAGTATACGCCCAAACCATCGCCACTCGAATTTCACATTAACGATACGGTGATGTATATTAGATTCTTCAACGGATCTGCTCATTTGGTTGGTGATTTTACATACTATATAAGTCAGTTTAGCGCTGTAGATAAACAAAAAAATCATATTTTGGATACTATGTATGAATGTTAACAAAGAAATGGCTTCATGGCAGATTCATCTCGCAGAGTCGCTTTTTTATCAAATGAAACAATATATTGGTATACAAATATATAGATAGCTTAACGTAAACATTTACGTTCAGTTACTAAGTCGGTTTTATTATACGATTGTGTTCATAAAATTGTATGCAACAGTTGGCAAATAATGTTGCACTATAAACTAGTTTGGACTTGAATAGGCAATTACGGTAATCAAAATTTATAGCGCATAAAAAATAATTTATGACATCCAATTTCACTTCGCTTTGCGATTTTTTCGTCACGTCAAACATACTAATGCCTAACGTATCTTATAAAAATTTAATAAAATAATAATGTTACTTGTATTCGTCGTTAAATGGACGACAAATTGTCATTATTAATAGATTTAATATAAATACTCTCTCTATCTCTAGACTAGGACCCGTCTTCGTCTCTACGACTCCATAGATTTCCTAAAGACGAATTGTTTTGGCGATTACATTCAGAGATTTCGATCTTCCAGCGCTTCTTATGTTAAACTCACTTTTCTAAATATACCTATTAAAAACAGCAACGCCTACAAGTTCTCAAAATGACTTTTGTCACCATTAAACTTCATCAAAATTCATTTAAGTGCATATTAAATTTCAAATAAACTTAATCAGTATACAAGAAATTATAACTAATAAAAAATTATATACAAGAAATAATCTTAATATTTTGCGAAGTTTAATTTAATATCTATTGATCTATTGGCCAAAATTTTCCATTGCGGAACACGTGTAAGAAAGGCTAAAAAAACAAACTTCGTTATTTTTAAATCTATTATTGCAATCCGGTATTTAAAACATATATTTTTAAAATCTAAATTATGTTCACAAATTCATTACTGTATCAAAATAAGTCTATGAAAGTAACCAACAGTGGCGTAGTTACTGGAGAGCTGGACGAAGCAATGCCCCATGGCCCAAAGCTCAGGAGGGTCCCTTACAAGCCCCAACAACCCCCTCCCTATGAAGTACTTGAATTCGGAACACTTAAAATAAGGTTTATAAGGTTGATGAACTCAAACGATTTTAAATTATTAAGTTGGTTAAATAGTAAAGTAGTTTATTTTTTGGACTCACGTTCTTTCTTTACCTAGCTTCGCCACTGGCTACCAATTAAAGGTTAACATAAAATGCATCGTGAATTACCGTTAAATAGAACACTAATGCAAACTGGTCATTGATTAATGACATTATGAATGAATTCAATGAAATATAACGTTCATAATGTATTGATATTATCTTTATTCAAACTCGGACAATAAAAATATAATCTAGATCGTTTTTACTTACTTACAAAAACTTGGTGACCTCGCAGCCATTGACAGTGGCAATGCATAAAAAAAATGCAGGATCAATTTTCAGCGCGTTGTTATAACGGTATATTAAATTCGCTAGTTCATTTTATTTTCTTGATAAGTCAATTTCTTGGTGCCATAACGACTAAGACTAAGACTGTAATAACTAAGACTCAACATTTATAAACATCGTCGTCGTTCTCCTGCCCTTATCCCACACTAAGTGGGGTCGGCACAACATGTTACAAACATGTCGTCACATGATTCGGCTACGTATTTTACGACCGGCCGCCTGCCTGACGTCAACTTACCTTAGTCGCCTTTTACGACACCTCGGTAAGAAATGAGGGTGGTCTATTCTATGCAGCCGGATACCACACGGCACTTACCTTAGTCGCCTCTTACGATACCTCGGTAAGAAGGGAGGGTGGTCTTTTCTATTCTGCCGGATACCACACGGTTATCAACATTTATAAATAATATCTGTTAATTACCCTTTTCTCTTAGACTTTATTAAAGAAATCTCACATAACTTAATGTACCTGTGAGAACAAAAGATAGAATCTAAATAATGCCTAAAGTTTCAAAAACTAAACAACTAACTCTGTTGTATGTATTGTTGCTTAATCACCCAGAATACCTACAACGCAGGGGAAGTCAGCTGGGAACAAGCCCTGGTTATCCAAATCTATCCAAAGCAGACTTAAGTCTTTATTAAAATATATTTAGCTTTAATTAATAACTTCCGTTAGTCAAGAGTTCACATAGATGATTTCAATAGATCCAGATTCCTTAATTCAAGGCAATGCAACTGTTTTGTGTTTGATATGTCCTGTTAATTAGAAGTCTACCCTACATCCATCGTACAAAAGTAATAATCAAAATATTATGCTATAATCCGCGATAAGTAAATACAAAATAGATATAGAATGCGAAATGTACAGTGGACTATCCGTTTTTTCATACCCGATACATGCATGAAACCGAAGCATCATCAGGATAGACTCCACGATATAATCGCAAAGCGAAAGCTTTGTTTAGCGATACGATTGTTGAGTTTGTATTAGTGAACGTGTGTAGTGCTTGTGTATTGTGGTGGCGGTGGTGGAGGTTTGTGCATGTATTTTTACGATTCCTGGATGTATCAGGTGTGAAACAACGGATAGTCGACTACATTTAACATTATATATGTCTTCTATTTACTTTATTGTGGATTATAGCAAAAAATTTGATTATTACTTTTGTATTATGGATCTCTACAAAGTATATTTCTATAAATTATCTACATCCATTGGTTGCTCCAACTGATGTCGTTAGTTATGACCTATCTACAAAGTCCGTTTTTCTGTTAGGATCTCTACAACTCTCTTCAAGCGACTCCGAGCTATCTTATAAGTTCCGTAATCAGAAAACAGGATTCGTATCTTTATGTCATCACAGGCCACACCCACTGTTCGAAGACTTTGATCTCTATCAATTACTTACAATAACTAAAAATATCAAGTTAAATATTTGTCACATGGAGTTAAAGGTTAGCGGTAGCGATTGTGGCTTATCGCGATAAATAGGTTGAATAGGCATTGATACATGCTCGGTGCAAGTTTATTCAATGCATAGTAAAACTTCTGCGATAGCGGGCGGCCGATAATATAAGTAGGTCTAATCTACAGTAGCCTTGACTTCTACCATTAGATAAACATACTTTTTAGAATGAGTAGATGTGATAGTCTAACGTTGAGAATGCTGGACTGTCGCCAAAGGTTCGAGGATTCAAATTCCAGGCAGGCCAGGCAAAACATACAAGTTGTATTTAAGATTATTATGACAAAGTTATAACTACAACTTCTATTGAGCCTATTTATTCTTTCTTTATTTCTAATATATATATATCTATATTATATATATTCTATATATATATATATATATATATATATATATATATATATCTATATATATATATATATATATATATATATAGAAGGATATCACTGACTGGCCCCTTTGGCGCAATGTGTAGTGACTCTGCCTTCAGTTCCGCGGGTTGCAGGTTCGATTCCCGCCCAGGGCCAACATTTTCTATAAACAATTAGTTGGCTCTTCGAGCCTGGGTGTGTATTTGTATTTAAGTATGTATTTAAAACTATATATACCAAATACCAGTTACTAGGTAAATTTACAACCAAATTTCGTCAAAGGTGTGGCGTATTATTCTTTATAGCGTAACAGAGACAAACTTTCGAATAGACAATTATTATCCTGCCTATAAAATAGATATTATAGACACAGCAAAATAATACTCATTTCAAAGTAAATAAACAGTTCAATATACGATTAGAATCTATAGTATTATACTCGCATATCTTATAAGTAATTAGGCTCTACCATCTATTTGTAATACAGGTATTACTAAGATATCGCAATCATTGTTTCCAAATCTTATTGACAACAAAGGTTAATAAACTTTCGAATTTATTTTCTATCACGATAAAACAATTTAATCTATACAATAGTTAGACCAAGATCCTATAACTATGACTCTCCTATTCTAATTAATATCTTTATGATATTTGCACTGGACTACGACTATGTTTTTCCTGTTATTCGACTCTACTATTGCGGAATGAAACGGATTGCAGCGTACGGTGTGCGGGCCGTAATCTGTAATACGTACATATGGTTTGAAGCCAGCGTATTATAATTATCATCTAATTGAAGTCTTGTGTTAATGTATTGATTGTTGTTGAGTTTATTCATTGTTTTCTCATTAATAAATTACAGTATATGTTTTCGAGATGAGACGAGAGAAGCTCAATCTACGGACACGGTTGCGGGAGGAACTTTATACATACTGTGCATTTTGTATAGCGGTCTCTGCACTGCCGGCGTTGGCTTTATCCTATGTTGGTATGTAATTAAGATTATAAATATTCTTATTCTATTTTACTTTTATAGACACTTTAGAATCGTCAAATCATTTTGGCGCTACCACCGCTGCCAAAAGGCGTTCTTTTCGAGAAGAACTTGCTGTTTTCAAAAACTGTAATTTAACTGTAACAAATAGTTAACAGATATTTAAATGTAACAAAACACGCTTACACATCAATCTAGTGGTTAGCAGCAGGCCTACTATGAACTCTTATTGCGACTCAATTGAAGACCTAAACTTAAACGTTTTGCTTTTTTATACCATGACGGCTTAAAGACGCACAGTTTAAGTCGTTGGCGATTTAAATCCTAAATTGAATTGCAAACGTATTTCATTCACTCTTATTTATATAGTAGGTGTGTGATCCAAGTGCAACTCAGTTAAAAACACTTAATAGTACGAAAAGAAAGCGATTCAATTAAGGTACCTACTTTGAACTGCATTGCAATTGAATTGTTTTCTAAAAGTGAATGGTAGACTGTAAAAGTAGCAGCCTGTTACAATCCCACTGCTGGGAATAGGCCTCGTCTCTCCGTTTCTGGAGAGAAGGGTTGGAGCTGAGACCTACCACTCTGCTCCAATGCGGATTGGTAGGTTCCACATATCTCCAGAATTCTCTTGAGATATGCAGGTTTCCTCATGATGTTTTCCTTGTGATAAATTGCAATTATCAATTAGACACATGAGTTTTAATAGAAAAACTCATTGGTGCCTACCCGGATTTGAACCCGTGTTCCCATCGTAAAAGTCGCACGGTCTCACCGCTGGGCTACCACAGCTTCAGCAGTAGACTGTAGGCCTACCATGAACTTTTAGATAACGATTCAATTCAAAGTCAGTACCTAAACTCAACCGCTCTCTTTTCGTACCATTGTACGAAATTGTTTTGCTTTTTCATACCATGACGTCTTAAAGACGCACACTTTAAGTCGTCGGAATTCGTCCTAAGAACATGTGAGTAAAAGAGACAGAGTTATCTATAGTTCATATAACGTTATCCTTTTCAAACATTACGACCCCAATGCAAATCACACTTCATGGTATGAAAAGAAAGCGGTTCGCGGTCGGCGTTTCCGTCTTCAATTGAGTCGCAATAAGAGTTCATGGTAGGCCTGCTGGTCTCACCTAAAATATAAGCTTTCTCATCATTTACATAATTTTCAATAATAAGCTTTGTTAATAAGTGTTTTTATGTACTTTTGAACTTGGTTAAAGGCCAACGTCCAAAATGCAAAATGGAATTTTATTACAGAAACTATAACAGAACTATTTTACTATAATCCGCGCGGATTAAGCGAATGCATGCAAAGCTAATGTGTACGAAGCAGGCAAAATTCACGTACCTTACACATGCAGGACAAGTCACCACATGCATCCCAAGATGCCTCCACCAGCAATAATGCACACAAGCAATACACACAACCCACCATCAAAATCTCGACGATCGTTTGGCCCCCAAACTGAAGCATCATCAAGAGTATAGACTCCACGACAAAATCGTAATGCATTTGGCATTCATTCGCCTTCCCCGAGCGTATTATAACAAAGTAGTTGTGTTATAGTTTCTGTAATATGGAATTCTGCAAAGTAACGCCTGCTTCTATAAAACATTTGGATTTTTTTTATTTAAACCTATTTAGTTCAGCCCTTTTGAAGTTGTAACCTTGGTATTATTAGTTTACATCGGTTCCTGATATTTTTCATACTTTCAAAGTAAATTGCTTACAATTCCGAACTCTACAAACTATTTAATAATGAGACACGATAATCGGCTTAAAATAAACTGAAATAGATTACAAAATCATAAATATCATAAAATTATTTGTTCTACAAGCTATACTACTATATTTCAGGCTTCTTTTTTAGCGCGCAACCGGTAAAAGAGAAATCAGAATTAAGATATTTTGCTATGTTCATTAAACAAAGTTTGAGCCATAAATAATATTTGTGTGCCAATTAACATATAAAATGATTACTAAATTATCTATAGTTACAAAATAGTGTCGTAATAATTCTCGATAACAGTTCAAAACGTTACATTGTGAACATGAAATATTTTGGTATATTATTTGTTAATTTGTTAAAACGATTTCTATCAAAATTAATTACACAAAACGAGTTTAGTATATTATTTAGTCAAAAATCTAATTCTAAAGTGTCTGTAAAGGCCAGTTTGAATATATTATTCTCGTTAACAGTTCAAAAGGTTACATTGTTATAACATGAAATATATTATTTTGGTATATTATTTCTTTATTTTTTAAAACGATTTCTATCAAAATTAATTACACAAAACGAGTTTAGTATTTTATTTAGTCAAAAATTTAATACAATAGTGCTTGTAAAGCCAGTTTGAATAAAGAATTATTTGAATTTGTAAAGTCATAGATATATCAAGCCAAGTTAAAAAATGCGTTTAAAAAAAGCTTTTACTAAATTTTTTAATGTTCCTACTGAGGAGGAATTGCCTCGTCTGAAGACAATCCTGGCAGCAACATGAGGTATTGTTTATCATAAACATGCATTGTCATCGGGACTCGACCAACATATAAAATTTCGATGTTTGGTTGGGTTCTAACTTGCAAGACTCCACCTTTACATATGTACATATATTGCAACATAGCTGTGATAGCCCAGCGGTGAGACCGTGCGACTCTTTCGAGAGGGAACACGAGTTCAAACACGGGCAGGCACCAATGAGATTTTCTGTTTCAATTTTTGTGTCTAATTGATAATTACAATTTATCACACGCTTTTCGGTGAAGGAAAACATCGTGAGGAAACCTGCATCTCTAGAGAATTCTGGAGGTATGTGTAACCTACCAATCCGCATTGGAGCAGCGTGGTAGGTCTTAGCTCCAACCCTTCTTTTCAGAATCGGAGAGAGGAGGCCTATTCTCAGCAGTGGGTTTGTATCAGGCCGCTACTTTTTTTTACTTTTCTACTATATGTTGTAAGTTGAATAAAAGCTCTTACAGGACTAGTGAATCATGTTTCTGAATTTATCTATGACAGTATATTGTAATACCAGCCAATACTAAAATAAAGTATACTTTTCACTGTTTCAGTGGTACGAATAAGTAAACATTTATGGTTAAAGCTCTTATCGAGTAGATACCCTAGTTTCGAGTTCATCAAAACTGACACAGTTAGATCTCTGTTGGACACACACAGAAACCAAGGCATTATTAATGTGCTTTTATGTATAAAAGGTGAGTGAGAGAAAAATTAATTAAATATTTTTTACACACTTATACTTAGATTAGTGCCGTGTGGAATCCGGCTGCGTAGAATAGACCACCCTCATTTCTTACCGCGGTGTCGTAAAAGGCGACTAAGGTAAGTTGACGTCAGGCAGGCGGCCGTTCGTAAAATACGTAGCCAAATCATGTGACAACATGTTTTTAGCATGTTGTGCCGACCCCACTTAGAGTGGGATAAGGGCAGGAGAATGAATGATGAGTTAAATACTAAGATTTCTGTCTCAGAAACAGAAGTGCTAAGACTGCATTCATACTAAGAAACTGCTACGAGTATTTGTTACCGTCATGGGTAATGGTTTTAAACAATTTGAACATTGAACTTAAATATGATTTTCAATAAAATTTAAAAACAATAAAATTGACAAACATAACATAAATAGGCTTGTTGTTTATTATATCTATACAATATACTTTATCGTCTAGCAGATATGTAGTAAGCCAATTTAAGGAAGTTCTGTTACTTAATTATCACCTTATAATTTTATTTTAGTAACAACAATCGACCTGTGTTTTCACTGTTTTCCATTGAAATTTGCAATTCAGCTATCATCAATTATTTATCCAATAAAGTCAAGTTCGTATGAAATGTTGACAATAACAATTACACAAACAGTTGCAAACATAATTAAATTTTGACTAATTATCAACATAATTAAATTTTATTATTCATAGGTACGTTAAATACCGAAGAGATAAGAAATGAACTAGTGCGACATGTGATAGATCGTCGAGACGACAAAGGGGAGTTGATGTTTCCTAGATTACGACATTTGCTGGTATCTAGTTGGGGGAATTATGCTTGGGACGCCAATATAACATTCAGACTTGAAAACCATTTCGTCATGGCCAACGGAGTTTATCGAGGTCGTCCCGTATCTGACAGTAATATACAGGTTATAAAAATAGTAATTGAAATAATCTTTCGCCTTATTAAATATAAGTGCTCACCTTCATTGCAGCTGAAATATGTTATTTTCAGGATTATGTCAGCGAAATTATATCTAAATATTTTCCAAGCGACCAACCGCCGTGGCAGTATATACTTATCCCCTGCGTCTCCATTGAACCAAAATATTACATTTTAGTTCGAGTTCATCATCTGCTTCTAACTGGCAAAAAGTCACTAAACATCGGTGATTTGTTGATGGTACAGAACATACCAACTCAGATAATTGAACAAACGGAATACAATAAACAAAGCCCATTGGGAAAGCTGTTTCCATCGCCATCTGCGATACCGGAGCTCTGGGAGAAAGTGAACGAAAATTTATCAAATATTTGGAACGAATTTATATCTGAATATGATCCAACGGAGAGCCCACACTCGATGAAAAGTCTACCTGGAGTTTTTCATGTAGCAGGCATTGTTCTGATATCCGCTGCGAACGCTTTAAGAGAAGTGACTAAGAAGAGAACAGCAGAAAGAGATCCACACACTGAAATAATGGCTAAGGCATTTTTGTCTGCCGTTCAACGGGAATGCAAAAAAAGAAATTTAACAATTCCAAAAGTGAGTCTTCTGATGTAGTGTTATCTTTTATGATACAATTTTGTTTTTAAAGTTTTTATTATTTCAGGTTATAATATCACCATTTATAACATTCGATCCTCGAAAGTGGCCAAGAAAAATCTTTGGGGCTACATACAAAACAACGCGATTGTTTCTGAAACTTCCATTAACGATTAGGGATGAAATCATAGCATTAAATGATCTCCGAACGACGGGACAAGTTAGACAAATAAATACATTGACTTGGAAGTACGGAGATATTGGACAACTTTGTGTAAAAGCAACAGCAGAGGCGTGGCGTGGTCTCGTTGAGATGTATCGAGCTCCTGCAAATTTTTGGACTGACACTATACGTGCGGATGATGGGAAACGACACATGCTGCAAACTACTTCACTATGTGGAAGAAAGGTATAATAAACTAATTACCTATATTGTTTTCAATCTCTTAGACTTCATTTTGTTATTCCTTCACTAGCCGAAAGCCTTAGAATTGAACACCAAATTATTAAAATGTATAAATCCTTGTATATCGTCGTCTTCTACAAACACAAACTTAAATACTTAAAAATTAAGTCACTGGCTATCCGAAGAAGATTATACTTGACATGAAATTTCTCTATAAAATGTTCAATGGAAAAATAGATGCTTCTGAACTGTTAAGTAGATTTAGTATTAACGTACCTCGAAAACCTCCACGCATTCCATACCCGTTCTTTAAGACCAAGTTTTCGTTAAGACCAAGAACGAAACTGGGGCAGAATACCCCAATATCACATATCTCGCGCTTATACAATATCTGCACAAAGGACACATTATCGCCAGATATTGGTTGCGATGGGCTTTCATCGTTGATGAAAAAATGTTCCAAAATTTTTATTTTCATAGTTATAATAGTTTAGCCTTAATGTTGTTGTTTTCTCCTTTTTTTCTATGTTTTCATTATTCTCTAGTGTTTATTTTTAGGTTTATAATTTGTAACTTTGTAATTTTTGACTTTGTAACTAAGAATGATGTGTTCTTCTTATAATGTTGTGGCTAGGAGCGAGTAAATCAAACCATCTCGAAAGCTTAGATGATACTGTTTTATTTCGTCTTACCAATTAGTATATATATGCTACGTGACACATTACACGGTACACCTCCCATCGAGGGAAAACAAAAAAATACAATGGTAATTTTTTTTTTTTTCAGTATTCAAATAAACAGCTAAAAGATTAAAGTATATTTATAAAATGATTACACAATTTTTTTTTCGATTACATTGATATATATTTTATTATGATAACATTACAAATAAGTAAGACCTTATATTAAACTATTAAACTAAAATAATATACGGTTTAACATTAGATACTTAATGACATCATGCAATCATAACAATGTACGAACCTTAATGCAAGTTCTCGTGTTGCTCTTAATCGTAATAAGGCTTAGTTCTATTCTTATGAATAACGTCTAATTTTCCATTAATATCTATCTCTACATTCGGTGATAAATCTCTAATGACAGTGTAAGGTCCAGAATAAAGATTTGTCAATTTATTACCAGTCTCATTTTTAATAAGGATTTTATCATTTGGTTTATAGTTAAAAGTATTGGTATAACAATCATATTTATCTTTCCGTCGAAGCTTACCCTTAATTAAATTTTCACGCGCTTCCGTCTGTGATACTTGCAATCTGTATTTAAGTTCAAGGGGATAATTATCATGATTATATAATGGTTCTATTGACTTCGTAAGATTACCTGGTAAACTACATTTTTTCCCAAAAACTAGTTCATACGGCGTAAATTGGGTAGAAGTGTGGACAGTCGTATTATATGCGAAACACCAAAATGGTAGCCAATAACTCCACGTTTCTGGTTTTTGCTCTACACTAATTCTTAAAAAGGAATTTAAATTTTTATGAGAATTTTCCAACGCGCCTATACTTTGGTGATGATATGCTGTGGAATTTAATTTAGAAATATTTAAAAGTTTACATACCTCTTTAAAAGTGTCCGCCATGAACTCCGTACCTCTGTCTGTAGCTATCTCTTTCGGGATTCCGTACTTAAGAATAAATTCTGTAACAAACGCTCTCGCTACTTCGCTCGAAGATTTTTTAATGAGAGGCACTGCGCATACATATTTTGATAGTTCGCATTGTAACGTGAGAATATAGCTATAATTATTTTCATCTCTATCAAGCGGACCTACTAAATCTAAAAACACTTTCTCTAATGCAGTATTTGCAGTAGAGGTAATTGACATAGGTTCTTTCACCGTAATAGTATATTTCTGCTTTTGACATTTATGACATTTATTCACGAAATCAGTTACATCCTTTTCAATTCCCGGCCAAAAATAGTATTTTTTAATATTGTTTACCATTCTTCTAATACCTGCGTGGCCACTTGTGGGCAATAGATGAAAATCATTTAATATAATTTTTCTATCGTCAGTACTTTCTATCCGTTCAACATCTTTTAATATACATAAACGAGGGCCCTCCCAGTTTTTATTATTTTTTATCTCACTCACTAATTTCTCTACAAACACATTATTACTTTTATTTTTCAGTAAATATATTTCTTCGATCGAAGTTTTTTTACAAAATTCACTTAACTCTCTCGCAAATTCGGCTCGCGTCATTTGTGATTGAAAAGCTAAGTTTATATATAGGTTAAAGTGAGTGCTATCATATGAAAAAATATTATTTTCGTAATTAATTCTATTCTTTCTCCGTAGTATATGCAAATTACGTTTATCTAGAAATCGTAATTCTACTGCATTCTTGGGTTTAACATGGGTATCGACTACAATTGGTTGATCAGGCCAAGTGTTGTAGTTATCATTAGTGTCAATTTGAGTTTTCATTTTCATACTATTCATATCATCCATTCTTCGTCTTTGAGCACGCGTCATCACATGTATACATTCATTCATCTCTTTCAATTCTTCCGAAGTCACAATCACACGAGATAATGCATCTGCAGCTGCATTCTCTTCTCCTTTCACATATTCAATTACATAGTCATATTCTTCAAGCACAAGTCTAAATTTAAGTAAACGACTAGACGGGTCCTTCATATTAAATAGATAAATTAACGGTTTATGATCTGTAATAATTTTAAACCTTCGGCCGTACAAGTAAGGTCTAAAATGCTTAACAGCCCAAACAACCGCTAATAACTCCTTTTCTATTGTAGGATAATTCTTTTCGGCTTTGTTAAGGGTTCTACTCGCAAAAGCGACAGGTCGACCATCTGCATTCGACAGAATAGCTCCTATTGCATAACCCGAAGCATCTGTAGTAATAATAAATTGATTTTTATCTGATAAATCAGGATATTGCAATACTAATGGTGACATTATACTTTTCTTTAAAGCTTCAAATGATTCTTGACAGTTTTTGTCCCAAATAAATTTAATATTTTTACGACATAAAGAATTTAAAGGATAAGCTATTTCTGCAAATTTAGGTATGAATTTCCTATAATAATTAGCTAATGCTACAAATCTCCTGGTATCGTCAACATTTTGGGGAACTGGATAATTGTTAATTATACTAATTTTTTCTGGATCTGGTAGAACACCTTCATCAGATACAACGTGACCCAAATAAAGTAATTGTTTTTTAAGAAAGTCGCACTTAAAAGGATTTAACTTTAAGTTTATTTTACGAAGTCTTTCGAAGACCTCTATTAGATTTTTATTGTGATCTTCTAAATTTCTCCCCATTATAATAAGATCATCAAGGTAACAAAGACATTTATCATAAGTGAGTCCAGCCATCGCCATTGTCATCATTCTAGAAAAAGAACTAGGACTAGTTTTGAGCCCCATAGGCATTCTAGTCATTTGGTATTGACCGGAAGAAAATGCCGTATATTTTCTGCTTGACTCCTCTAATTCTACATTATAAAAACCCTGATTTAAATCTAAGTGAGAAAAGTAAATGCATCCGGATAATGAATCTAATATTTCGTTAATATTTGGGAGAGGAAACTTGTCATCTACAATGCAATTATTAAGTTTTCGGTAATCTATTACTAATCGCCACTTCTTTTCACCCTCTGAACGTTTGGGTATTAAAAGGACAGGACTACTCCATTCACTATTGCATGGCTCTATAATACCTTGTTGCAGCAAGTTATCAATTTGTTTTGCAATTTCGCCTTTTTGCGAATGCGGTAGCCGGTAAGGTTTGGAGTACACCGGTACCGTATTAGGTTTTAAAGCGATAGAATGCTTATATATTTTAGTTGCCGTTAATTTGTCTCCCTGAATATAAAAAATATCGTTGTATTTTGCACAAATTGATAATATACTACATCTCTCTTCTTTACTTAGGTGATCCAATTGTAGAATAGACAATAAAGTTTTTACTCTTTCCGTTATCTGAGTTGGTTTTTCAAAAGAACAAATATCAAAATCTTTAGCTGAAAAGATAACAGCCTTAATATCACTAGGATTTAATTTTAAATCTTTTTCAGTAGTATTTAATATACGTATAGGTATATGTCCGTTTGTCGGTTTAACCAAAGTACTAGCCATAAAAACTCCGTTTTGTATTTCAGATGCGCTAACTACACATTCTTCAGTTATATCAGTGTCAATAAAATGTATAGATTCTGACCTTGCCGGTATATTTAACGTGTTATTATCCATTTTTACAGGTACATTTATTTTAATACCTTTATTCCACAAAGTTAATGAATAAGTTTCATAATTCAAAGTCGCGCAATATTTATTAAAGAAATCATGTCCTAGTATGCCACTAGCCTTACATGGCAAAGAATCAAATACGTAGAATTGATGATTAAGAATTTGATCTCCGATTAAAAGATCTAGATAAACATATCCGATAGCGGTGATCTTACCTCCAATACCGCTGACACTAAGATTCTCTTTATGGAATGGAATGTTTTGTTCCATGATATGTTTATACTTAATCGCTGAAATTGATGCACCAGTGTCAAGTAATAAGTTATAAAAATGATTATTGAATGTATTTGTAGTTATATAGGATGTATTATTAGAAGTTAGTATAACATGTTTAGGCACGAAAAAACTCATTACTACTAGAATGATTATCATTTGATTTTGTTAACATATGCAAGTTTTGCTGTTCACCCCTTTTGTCGTTCCTATTATTATAATTATTATAGAAAGACCTACCTCTGTTACCCGGCGGTCTCGAACCTCTTTGAAAATTGCCATAATTGGGTTTCCAACCTCGTCCCACGCTGCGTCCTCTACTAGGTGGACCTTGGGCCTGATACTGCGTACCGCGTCCACGCCAACTTCTATAGTGTCCTGAATTGGAATTTCTACGACCTCTGTAATTGTAATTATTATGGTAGTTTTGGTAATTATTATGACGCATTGAAAAAATATCACCAGAGTTAGACGACGAAGACTCTTCGTCCAAGGCCGCCTGTACTGCGTCGTTCAGGATCGAGTAATTTCTAGCTGTAACAATTGTTCCAAGACGACGATTTCTGAGCCCGTCGGCGAAAATTTTTATAGCTTGTTTTTCGTTCCTTGGTTTTAAAACTTTAAAATCGGATTCATTGCCGTCGGATTGAGATATTGTCAAGTCAACGAACATGTTGGTTATTTGCCTGGCGTATTCTTCAATCGACAGGTGATTTTGTTTAAAATTATTAAGCCTTGTCTGTATAGCGGGTGCAGATTTTTTCGGTAGCAAATTACACTTTATTGCCCTAATAAAACTATCAATACTGTCATAATTTGTTTCTAATTTTAGCTTCGAATTTTGTGAAAGACGATTTTTCAGTACAAAATATATTAGTTTTTTCTGGGATTCTGAGTCGAGTTCTAATTTGTAATATTCTATGCTATCAATAAGTTGTTTTATACTGACCTCATCATCAGATGCCACTGGTAATAAATTCATCGCAATCTTTAAATCAAACTTACCCATATTTACTTCTATCTTTTCTAAACTACTACTAGTACATAAATCTAAGATACATTCATACAATTCAAAAAATTTCGAACTTATATCTTTTATACATAAACTTTCAGCTATTTCAAATTTGTCAGACAATTTATTTAATTGCTCCAAAATAGAATTAAATCTAGAAACCAAATTATCAGCTTCCTTAATCTTTCTAGTTATTATTTCGCCTTTTCTTCTGCCAGAACCTATTTTAATTAGATATGTTCTAATATTTTTTAGCTCATCGTACAATTGTCTTAAATCAGATATAGTCATATTATTTTAAAACATTTTTGGTTTTCTTAAAGTAATTATAAAGTTCCTATGAATAAAATTAAGTAGAGTTAAAACTGGGATAGGTTAATAAACGCGCACAGAATCTTTTCACTTTTTTTTTCACATTTTAAACACACTTTATACCACACTGGAACGAAAGGTACTCTCAGCCTTATTTCGGAATGGATTCTTCACCATGATATCCACATTCATTTGTATCTCGTTGAACTCCGGCTGGCCGCATGTTGGTTTATGAAAATTTCATCCACTTTTATTTTTGAATTATACATTTTCCGTTAAAAAAAGAAAACTTTGTTCCGTAAAATATACACGGGTAACATTTTCCGTAAAAAAAAATTGAAAACTGTTCTGTAAAATATTTACAGGTAACACAACAAGTCCAAAGTTCATTTATGAATATCGCATCTTTAAACTGCAGCGCGAAGCAAGCCCTTTTATGGCAGGGTCGCCATATAATGTTGTGGCTAGGAGCGAGTAAATCAAACCATCTCGAAAGCTTAGATGATACTGTTTTATTTCGTCTTACCAATTAGTATATATATGCTACGTGACACATTACACGGTACATCTATAATTGGTACTACATACTTAATTTAAAGCTATATGGGATATGTGTTGGATGATTTATCGTGTAATGCTGTTGAAGATCCGAATAAATAAATAAATAAATAATAAGACGATATACGATGATACGATAAACGATTCTCGTACTCTTAAGAAATATTTTTTATGGTGATATCACCATTTAAGTCATTTTGAATTTGAATTTCAATCTATTTTGAACATCAGCTCTGTAGCTCCTGTTCTCTCAAAACTTTCAAACTGTTGCTCAAGGAGGCTGACATACTGTTACTTATAGGTAGCTTCATGGTCGCGCCCGGTGTCTCGAGAAGGAATAGAGCGTGCAGCCCGTGCGTTAGAAGTTTCCTCTACAGACGTGGCGTTATTTGCCACTACCGAGGCTTTGCGCGCCTTTTTTGAATACGCACAGAGTGAAGCACCTGACTCCATACTCATCACTGCTAGGGCTGCATCAGAAGAATTCTTATATACATTCGCAGAGGGTAACGGGAAAAATTACAAAAAGTCGCAAACAGGAGGTAAATAAATGACAACTTATGTAAGGCTATATTTTTAATAATCCATATGAGAACACAACTTAAACTTTGATAAGAGCACGTATGCAACACAAACATCCCTTATGTTTGTAAGGAAAGCACGTCCTATTTCTGGTTCATAATCAATAATATAATTTACCCGCGATGCACCCTAATGATTTATTTAGGATGTTAGGCTAGCAACGATTTGGTACGATAGACGTTAGGATTCATACATATTAAAATAGCATTCTACCGCCAGAATCAGTAAGCAAATTCACAGAGACCTGACTAAGAAGCGGTACAAGATATATGGCATAGAAATGCTTTCAAAAGATCAAATCCAGCAAAGAATGTCCATATTAAATTAGCATACCTCATTGTCCGCGTTTCGCCATTGGTTTTGTTACTTTTTTAGGAATGCTTTGTCTATCACTGCCCGTCGGTGCTACTCCACGTCGTATTGCTGCTGTGATAGAGGAAGCTTGTACCCGCCAAGGTCCATTAGCAGCGGCCTGGGCAGCACAAGCTCGTTGCGGAGCGCTCACTAGATCAGTCCCGTCGCCCCTTGCCCGACTGACTATGAACGTCTTGTCACGAAGATATGCTGTGTCGTATGCTGAAATAAACGCTCCTGTGGAGTGTAGACCGCGGACGACGCTGTGGGGCAAGACTGTAGACTACGTGGTTTATTGGAGACCACCTCAAGCTAATATTAGTGAGTTTTATTACCTTATTACCTTCATATCTAATCCATGTTCATTCATAACTGTTACGCCACGCAAGAACCTATGATAGCTAAAAGATTAGAGTATAATAGTGCAAATCGGATAAGTCGCAAATCGAACCTCATTTTTTAAATACACTTTTATTATAAATTTTAGGCATTAGGCATACATTAGCCATTTTATAAAAACACGTGACCTTAATAATTTATATTTACAATTTAAAGAAAGAAGAAAAACATTATTTCTAGGATATGTTTAACCTGCCTTTTCGTAATGCGTTTATTCCATATATTTATTAGTAACCGTTGTTATTCGGCTCTTCGTCTATAGTTTTTGCAAAAGAAACAATATCATTCCAATAATTTATAGAATTAGGCGTTACTTTGCGGAGATCCATAATACAAAAGTAATAATAAAATTATTTTGCTATAATCCGCGATACAGTAAATAGAAAATATATATAGTGTTTAATGTATAGTGGATTATCAGTATTTTCATACCCGATACGTGCAGGATTCGTAAAAGCACATGCACAAACCTCCACCACTTCCACCAAAATACACAAGCACTACACAGTTTCACTATCACAAACTCAACAATCGTTTCGCCCCGCAACCGAGGCATCATCAGGAGATAGACTCCACGACAAAATCGCAAAGCGAAGCGTTATGCAAACAAGCATTGTTATATAGTAATCGGTTCATCCCCACCTTTACCTCTGAACACGTGCAACAAGCTTGAACTTGAAACATTTATCTGCTCGTTAATGAGGGTGCCATTGTTATGCTTAATGATTTCTAATTGTTCCAAAATATTCAATTTTAAGCTTTTTTCGCAGGTGTGCAGTATTTCGAAACAATGGTCATTAGGAACTTTATGACCGCTTTCTAACAAATGTTTCGCGAAATGTGAATTTAGTGGCTTATTATTCCTGAAAGCGACCATATGTTCTTTAAAACGGGTTTCAAAATTACGACCAGTCTGACCCACATATGTATCATTGCATTCAGGACATTTTATTTTGTAAATACCACTCTTTTTCGGGCTTTCTAATTTGTCTTTATTATTGCATAATATCTTTTTTAAGCAGTTATTACTTTTAAAACCTAATTTTATATTTGACTTTGTTTTAAATATAGTTGAAATTCGTTCTGACAATGTTCCAAAATAGGTCAAACTGGCTTTGTATTTATTATCTTTGTAATGTGGCACCGCATAGAAGTGTTTTGTCAATTGCAACTTCTGTTTATTTTTTAATATATTTTGTACTAATTGCTCATCGTAGCCATTGGAATGCGCCATCTGGTTGATTATTTGCAGCTCATTGTTAAAATTCTTTTCCGAAAGAGGGACTGATAAGAGTCTGTGTATATGACTATGAAAGGCAGCAAGTTTGTGTTGCTGCTTTCTGCTGCTTCTTCCTTTCACCCCTGGCAACACAAACTTGCTGCCTTTCATAGTCATATACACAGACTCTTATCAGTCCCTCTTTCGGAAAAGAATTTTAACAATGAGCTGCAAATAATCAACCAGATGGCGCATTCCAATGGCTACGATGAGCAATTAGTACAAAATATATTAAAAAATAAACAGAAGTTGCAATTGACAAAACACTTCTATGCGGTGCCACATTACAAAGATAATAAATACAAAGCCAGTTTGACCTATTTTGGAACATTGTCAGAACGAATTTCAACTATATTTAAAACAAAGTCAAATATAAAATTAGGTTTTAAAAGTAATAACTGCTTAAAAAAGATATTATGCAATAATAAAGACAAATTAGAAAGCCCGAAAAAGAGTGGTATTTACAAAATAAAATGTCCTGAATGCAATGATACATATGTGGGTCAGACTGGTCGTAATTTTGAAACCCGTTTTAAAGAACATATGGTCGCTTTCAGGAATAATAAGCCACTAAATTCACATTTCGCGAAACATTTGTTAGAAAGCGGTCATAAAGTTCCTAATGACCATTGTTTCGAAATACTGCACACCTGCGAAAAAAGCTTAAAATTGAATATTTTGGAACAATTAGAAATCATTAAGCATAACAATGGCACCCTCATTAACGAGCAGATAAATGTTTCAAGTTCAAGCTTGTTGCACGTGTTCAGAGGTAAAGGTGGGGATGAACCGATTACTATATAACAATGCTTGTTTGCATAACGCTTCGCTTTGCGATTTTGTCGTGGAGTCTATCTCCTGATGATGCCTCGGTTGCGGGGCGAAACGATTGTTGAGTTTGTGATAGTGAAACTGTGTAGTGCTTGTGTATTTTGGTGGAAGTGGTGGAGGTTTGTGCATGTGCTTTTACGAATCCTGCACGTATCGGGTATGAAAATACTGATAATCCACTATACATTAAACACTATATATATTTTCTATTTACTGTATCGCGGATTATAGCAAAATAATTTTATTATTACTTTTGTTTTCAATATCATTCCATTCTATCAAAAACATTTGCTTTCGTGTGAGTGAACTTTATAAATTAGAATTAGAAGCATTTGAATCATCTAATATTAACCCGAAATGTTTTTTAATTTCATAACTACAACTTAGGAAAACAGTTCAATAATTTCATCATATTGCAATTCGGCTTGGATTAATTATGAACACATAAGAACTTATTAAGCTACTAAAGCAGTTATATTTTTTGAAGTAGGCAGGCAATAAATGAACATTAATTGTTAAGAATTTTTAATTGAATTATACATTTTTATTAAATAAATTAAACTATGCAATTGCATTATCTTTACTTGTAATTTCAGGTATGTCACTTACTGTGATACAATACGCGGACAGCGTTCGTTTATCCGTGATGACGGATGCACGTTTAAGCCCTAACCACACAGTACCCGCCACGCGTTGGCCAGTCGTAGTTGAAAAACTAGTAGACAAAATAGATCAGGAACTAGCACGAATAGCTGCCCAAGGCGAGTTGCCTTCTATAGGTATCCCACATATAACACAAAGAAAGTCCGGTCAAGACGTCCAAAGTAGCCAATGTGAAAAGACTGAAAAAACTATTCAAGATACTAGTCAAGCCTCTCTTCTACATGCCAGCTCAGGATAGAGTATACCTCCTGAATAAGAACGAGTTACTGAAAAATGAACATTAATTTATAATAGTTGACACTGAATAGTGTAAATTTTTCAAGCTGCAGTCGGTTTTTAAATGTTTGAATAAAACGTAAAATAAAATATGACTAATGACGATGTAACCCTGTTGTAAATCAATGATAATATTATAACAATGGTAAATATTTGTATTGTTAACTATTTTATTCTTTTTATTACAGATTGAAAGGGAGACTCATTTTATATAACTTTAGTATTATTGTTTACTTTTATGTATATGATTATATTTTAATTGACTGATCTTGAAATCTACATTTTTTAATGATGGACGATTACAAATTTCTTGATTAAACTACATCAGATATTTTATGTTAAATGTGTATTTTATATATTAGATCTTGTTATATTAAAATTAAGAGACGTTCACAAAAAATCTGTCTGATTTTATTTGTAACTACTATCTTCACATACCATATAGTATTAAGAGATGACTGATGACCTCAAAAAGGTTCTAGGATCCAGGAGGTAGTCTAGTGTGGAGATCCTTGAAGATGATTTGGTGGGGCAGACGCAGTTTATTTAATTATTATTATTTATGTACCATGAAAATGTAAGAAAATCATTATTAATAAAAAAAAAGTGTTCAAAGGTCTCTTTGACAGAGATCTGCCAGCTAACCTACGAAGTGAGTCAATTTATGAAAGTAATAATAAAATTATTTTGCTATAATCCGCGATATAGTGTTTAATGTATAGTGGACTATCAGTATTTTCATACCCGACACAAGCACTACACACGTTCACTAATACAAACTCAACAATCGTATCGCTAAACAAAGCTTTCGCTTTGCGATTTTGTTGTGGAGTCTATCTCCTGATGATGCTTCGGTTGCGGGGCGAAACGATTGTTGAGTTTGTGATAGTGAACGTGTGAAGTGCTTGTGTATTGTGGTGGAAGTGGTGGAGGTTAGTGCATGTGTTTTTACGAATCCTGCACGTATCGGGTATGAAAATACTGATAGTCCACTATACATTAAACACTATATATATTTTCTATTTACTGTATCACGGATTATAGTAAAATAATTTTATTATTACTTTTGTATTATGGATCTCCGCAAAGTAACGCCTAATTCTATAAATTATTTGAGTCAATTTATATTGATACGCAAAATGTAACAAAGAAACACCAATAGCGTATAAAACATTTATTTATGATTTATGTCCTATTAGTTAGATTTCTTTTTCTTTTTCTTAATATCTCTTTCATCATTGTTTTTCTTATTCTTTTTCACACTATCGGTGATATCTACAATTTCGACATCCATCGATTCTCGTATATCCACTGATTCTTTTTCTTCATCTTTAACGTAACTTACTCCGGGTATGAAAGGTGTAACTAGTTGGAAAACAAGCTTCCTGTGTTGTAAATTCGAACTGTCCAGAGTTAGTCTCACTGTTAATTCATCGAACGTTTTGAGCACTGTGTCACCGCATATTTGCACGTTCTCCTACAAGCACGAATTATTAAGACAAAATTATTGAAGGCTTAATATAAAAAAGACACTCATATTAATATCCCACAGCTAAGAAACTTCTTATTATTGGACTCGGAAAGAATGTCACATACATTCAGGAATCTAATGAATACAAGTAGTCGTGCCTTGAAGGAAAAAAAAAGTAAAGTAACAGCCTGTTACTATGCCCACTACTGGGCTAAGGCCTCCTCTCTGCGTTATTGGAGAGAAGGATTGGAGCTAAGACCTACCACGCTGCTCCAATGCGGATTGGTAGGTTACACATATCCCTAGAATTCTCTAGAGATATGCAGGTTTCCTCACGATGTTTTCCTTCACCGAAAAGCGTGTGATAAATTGCAATTATCAATAAGATACATAAGTTTTAATAGAAAAACTCATTGGTGCCTGCCCGGGGTTTGAACCTACGTCGTCTCTAGAGAGTCGCACGGTCTCACCGCTAGGCTATTGAAGGAAGCCTTTACGCAATAAAAAATGACATCACCCTTACCCCTAAGTTGGGTCAGTGGGTAGTGACCCTGCCTTCAACTCCGAGGGTCGCAGGTTCGATTCAGCCGAGGGCCAACATTTTCTATAAACAATTTGTTGGTCTTCGAGTCTGGGTGTGAATTTGTATTAAAGTATGTATTAAATAATATATGTAGTATATTTACCAGTTGTCCGTCACCCATAACACAAGTATTAAGTTACTTTGGGGACGGACGACCGTGTGTGTAAATATCCCATATGTTATATTTTATTTATATTTATAATATATGGGTACTCACCTCTTCGTTGTAAACAAATTTGTCTGTCGGTAAGTACAGAGGCCGTTCGAGCCCGTACTTAGGTATCAACACTTGAAGCGCGTTTCGTTTGACGGCCAAAACCACTGCGGCTTCAATATCTTCGCGATTTTTGAAAAGTATCTATAATAATTAAATATCATTTATTACAAATAAATCATCATCAATTACAAATAAATAAATAAATATATGTAATATCCCCAAAGTAAGTAACTTAATAGTGTTATGGGTGAGAGACAACTGGTAAATATATACATATAGTTTTAAATACATACTTAAATACATATATACACCCAGACTCGAAGAACAAACAAATTCTAAATAGAAAATGTTGGTTCTCGGCGGGAATCGAACCCGCGACCCACGGAGCCTAAGACAGGGTCACTGCCAACAGCGCCTACGGGCCAGTAACGGGTCACGGGTAACGGGCCATGGGCGATAGACAACTGGTAAATATATACATAATTTTAAATACATATATACACCGAGACTCGAGAGACCAATAAATTATTGTTTATAGAAAATGTTGGCCTCGGCGGGAATCGAACCTAAAGAGGCCAGTCTATTAGGTACAGCAACGTAAAGGTGGCAGTTACGTGTGTGTTGAGCGCGACGGAGGCGCGGCCCGCGTACTGCGCCTGCCGGTGGCGGTAGTTGAGGTTGTCACAGAGCGCGTCCGCGTGCTTGGTGTCGAGCAGCGCCGCGTGCGTCGCGTCCGCGCCGATACACGCCGCGAGCAGCCGGTGCACGACCACGTCCGCGTACCTGCCAACGAACAGTACCCCTACCATAAACTCTTATTGCGACTCAATTGAAGACGCAAACTAAATTGTTTTGCTTTTTCATACCATCCTTCATCCTTAATATGTTTGTTTTGTATAAATTGGCGCGCGCCCGGCCGGAGCAACGACCTTTATGCATTCTATTGCAGCAAGTCACGTCCGCTAGCTTAGTTACGTTTCGGATACTATAAAGACAAGACGCGTACGCTTGTATAGGATTTTATGGTAGAACGCACACGCGTAATTATGCGTTTTGGGTGTGGTTTATTGTTTATTGACTTTTGATATTGATATAAGTATTTAGTGGCGCGTTTTAACCAGTGAAACGTGTGACAAGACGCGACCGTCTGCGGTTTTAGTACGCGTTGGGATTACTGTTTCCCCATATAGGGACGATTCAATAACGTGTGACCTTACGAAGGTTGTGTGCACACCGGGTGTTATTTGTGTTATTTAACCGCGTTAGTGAAGTGTATACGCCGGGAGAGATAGACAGTACGTGTAGTTTGTGCGGAACAATTACACAAATAACTAACTTATATTAAACATTGTTCCGCACAAACGTGCGGGCGGATGAAACAACCTCCGAAACCTGGGCCCGCCGTCTCGGCGTCTCAACCTACCTTATGCGGCCGCCAGCTGTATGCGGTCCGGCCTATATGTGTACGTGTGTGTGTGCGCTTGTATGTACTTGGCCGATTCCCGAACCCTTTGGCTCGCCTCAGCAATCTTCCACGGACACGTACTGTCTATTTCTCCCGGAGTATTTTCATTTACACTTCACTATATCGGTTAAATAACACAAATAACACGCGATGTGCACACAACCTGCGTAAGGTCACACGGTATTGAATCGTCCCTATATCGGGGCGGACGGTCGCGTCTTCTCAAACGCTTCACTGATTAAACGCGTCACTAAATCTGAAAACCACACCCAAAACGCATAATTACACGTGTGCGTTATACAATAAAGTCGTATACAGGCGCACGCGTCCTGTCTTTATAGTATTCGAAACATTACTAACTGGCGCTCGCGTCGACAATCGGATGCACAAAGGTCGTTGATGCGGCCGGTCGCGACGCGTCGCGCGCGTCAATTTGTTCAAAACAGTATTGAAACTGCCCGAATGGGAAAAAATGTCTAATCGAACTCGATCGTTCTAACGATAACGGGTGAGCATAGAGGGGTAGGCTAATTACAGGTGATCAACTATTATTATTTTTTTTGTTATAATAAGTATTAAGTATTTATCGACATATTCTTTTTAAATCAAACCTTTCATAAGTTTCAACTCACCTTCGTATCGGTGAAGTGAAGTGTGTATAAATGGGGCATGCAAGCCCATAGTGGTAGAACTCGTCCTGAGTCCGCGTCCCGCTCGAGAAGTACACCGCCTGCTGCATACATCGCGTCGCCATTATACGCAGGAGCGTGTTAAAGTACGGCCGGCCGGGTATGACCGCCTCGTTTAGGGATTTAGAGAATGCTTTGTTGGTCGAAACGTCTAATTCGAAACCCTGAAATGATTTGAAAAAAATCTGTGATAACCAATTTCATAAGGGGCTAAACCTCATAAATATAGGATTTTTTTAATAACTTCGATAAAAATTGTAATAAAAATAAGACGCTTATAGCTACGTCATAATATCAATTCAGATATTGTTAATATAAAACTTCTTTGTGACAGATTTTGTGTGTACCCGACGTTAGTTACAACAAGGATAAATAGCAAATATCATACAAAAAAACATATATTATTATGGAATTCCACAAACTAATCCCTTATTCTGTAAATGAAATAACTTAAATACAAAAACACACCCAGGCTCGAAGAACCAACAAATTGTTTTATAGAAAATGTTGGCTCTCGGCGGGAATCGAACCCGCGGAACTGAAGAAAGGTCACTACCCACTGCGAAAACGGGTCAGTCAAATAAAGTACAATCATAAGTAAAAAAATCACAATCATAGATAATTTAAAATAAAAGCCGATTAATTTTAAAATTAAATTATTATTTTTTCAAAATAATTCCGAAATGAGTCTAGGTATCATAGTAGTTTATGATACTGTTGCATAATAAGGGTTCTTATAACACGAGTGTTATAAGACCAAGTTATCATAACAGTATCATACACTACTTTATCTACTCTCATTATAATACGTAAAACGTACGTTTCCATGCCATGAACTCGTGGTAACATTTAATATAGTTGCTCCTAGATTTCGTCGGTAACAGGTTCACGGTCATGTTTGACGCAGCTTTCAGAATATCTGGTGGTGTACAATTACCACTATCCCCGCTCTCAGACATGTTTTTACACAAAAACTTATTTTTTTACAAACAAAACTAAACTTCGTTTAAATATTGAACAGATTTTTTAAATGTCATATATTGGCGCGAAGGCAAACAAACATCTATTGCGCATGCTTGTTGCGTCGCCGCGGACGCATTCATTGAAACCTTTTTTTTTAAGGTAGAGGTCCAACCTCCTTGGTCCAGCTGGAAATTGTATAGGTGTATCGTTATGATTAAAAAGTTACATTATGATACAGGTGTCCATACAAGACCTGTATCGTAATGAAACTTTTTAATTTTTAATTTTTGTTCTGTACGTAATGTTTGTCATTAGAATTTTGTTTTCAGTTTTATAATCTTTGTATTATAGTATCAGACTAGATAAAAATATTTATGATATTAAATTAATTAGTTTATAGCTTTATACTTTTGCTTGTCAAATTTTACGACTACAAATTAATCTCAATAATATCTATTGTATCTATATTCTTATTATCTATTTTATACGAATTATATGAGGGCCGATCCCGGCGGCACTGCAATGCCGGGCCGACCCGTGACGGGAGTGGAGCGAGCCCCGAACATCCCGTCGTTTATCAAAAATCAGTTTAATATACTGGTCCCGCAATGCGGGAACTTTCAGATATTAAGCTGAAAAGAACAGATACTACACTTTGATCTTAGCCAAAAGGCCGAGAAGCGATAACTACATAATACAAAGCTACCCTAGTCATCAATCGAGAAAGAATCTTCGTAGCGCGATTCACAATTTGCAATAAAAAGTAAAACGCCATCTGTACTAAAATGCTTGTACTACGTATTCCTATTCCTAGTAACGCCATCTATACTAGGTAACTAAAACTTTTCGATTACATAAAAACATATATCAATTGAAGATAGATTGTGGATCTTCTATCTTCTATTTTTAAAAAAATAAGTCTGTATGCTTCTTATAGACTCCGAAACGGCCGGACCATTTTTAATGACACTTTCAGACAATCTTTAGATTGAGCCAGAGTATATTCCTGTAAATTTTGATGGTGATCGAAGCGTTTTTTAAATGTCAACGATAATTTTGATTTGAACGAAAGTCGAAACCAGATTGAACCACGGCAACGCGTGTACTCCATAGAAAATGCCAATCCACTATAACATAGGCATTGACCTTAATGATAAACTAAATTCGCTTACTATACATATTTCTAGCAATAGTTATATACGCATTTTAAGATTTCGTGACGTGCTTCTAAAAACGAAGCTGTGATAGCCTAGCGGTGAGACCATGCGACTCTCTAGAGACGACATAGGTTCAAACCCCGGGCAGGCACCAATGAGTTTTTCTATTAAAACTTATGTGTCTAATTGATAGTTGCAATTTATCACACGCTGTTCGGTGAAGGAAATTAGTATTAAAGTAGCCTAATACAAAAAAGTTGTTTTGTGGCAAATTGCAATAAAGCGTAGCGTACTCGTGAGTATTAAAGAGAGCCATAACTTGGAAGACCATGAAAAGACTAGTTTTTTGTAATAGTTTTTCTATTAAAGCTTATGTGTCTAATTGATAATTGCAATTTATCACACGCTTTTACGGTAAAGGAAAACAATGTAAGGAAACCTGCATATCACTAGAGAATTCTAGGGTTATGTGTAACCTACCAATCCGCATTTGAGCAGCGTGGTAGGTCTTAGCTCCAATCCTTCTCTCTAAAAACGGAGAGAGAAGGCCTTAGCCCAGCAGTGGGCATAGTAACAGGCTGTTACTTTACTTTTTTTTTTTCTACAAACAACAGAAACAAATCTAGAGCCTGCTCCCTATAAACCAGTAGTTATGTTCTCTCACCTGTTGTCTGGCTGCTTTCAGAAATGTATGGAAATTCGCGGGCGGTGGGGCAGGATGTCTTCGCAGTAACGCACACTGCGGGAACTCTGCCGCCAAATGTTCTGCGACGCTCACATTCGCTAGCAACATAAACTCTTCGACCATAGAGTTCGTGTCTACGATCTTTTTTGCTTGCACTTCTATTGGGTCATGCGTCTCGGAGTCCACCTGTATTTAAATTAAATCAAATCAAAAACCTTTTATACGTAACATCAAGAAAAGTACATATGTAAATGTGACGTTGCAAATTGGTACACCACTAGACATGGGCGAAATGTATCCCTGACAAGAAAAGAGTGATATATATCTTTTCGCTCTTGGGATATATATCACTCTTTTATATCTTTAACTCTTTTAGCTCAGTACGGCTTGAGAGTATAAAGCAACTAAGACTAAAAATATATCCGATATATCTTCGGCTCTTTAAGCCCGGACTTAGAACTCAGTAAGGCGGTATTGTACTTTTTTATTTATTATATAAATTATGCGACATATTTTCTTTATTTTTTATTTTTTTCTATTTATTATGTACACTATTATTTACACTTTTCTGATATGTACAGGTAAGGGTGACTTCTTCCCACTTAGAATGGAATGTAAATAAATTATCGTTCGCGAATTAGTGATTTTTTTTTTGGTACATTTGCATCCAATTAAGCATTTTATGTCTTTGACATAAAGCACAAAAAAGTCGAACGCCGGCGCGTGTTGTCGTTCCGAAAATCCGTAGTTTACATTTTTAATACAAATATGCAATAGAGTTATTCGTCTCTCTTTCTGACAGGTAAATTGTTATATAAGCTCATCTCTTTCACTCTAACTCTGAACGAGCCGTAACTCATCACGAAAATTGACTCTTAAGATTAAAGATATAGAGATATAATTGAAACACATGCGAGCTAGAGAGTGATTATATCTTCTGCAGAGATATATATATCTTTCTTGTCTTTAGCTCGCGAGCTACTTAACTCTATACACCACTCAGGTTAAGTTGATGTGTTTCAATGGTGAAATATAAATGTATTTCCGACACAAAAATTAAGTTTTACGTTATTTTACAGATAATCGATATCCATACTAATATTATAAATGAGATATTCGGTCTGTCTGTCTGTTACGCATTCACGACTAATCCGCAGGACGAGTATTGATGGAATTTAGTTAATATATTATAGAACAAAAATTCCAATTTTACTTTAGGGAACAGCAAAGAAACATACCAGTATTGAAGGTATTGGGTATGGGTTTTAGAATATTATTATTATGAATCTAATGTTACAAAAACCAAGTATAAAATCCCTTTATAAATTATCTGCTTGTTTTATATTGAAAGCATATTTTATAATTTAAACTCTTTTTTTTATCTTTTCAGCTCAGTTTAAAACTTACTTGAAACCTAATTTCGGGCGAGGCTAGTAGCAACGCGCCGTTGTCCAATCTCTTCTGCTTTAGTTTCTTGGCAAGAGCGTTGAGAACACGTAGCGACGCCGCTATATCATCGTTTCTAGAACTTTCATCTATTGCTATCTGCGCTTCTTCGTAAGTCATGGCAGCGCGAGACTGGAATATTTTTAATGAAAATTTTTAAGAAAACCAAGCACGCCACCAGTAATAATGAATAACATGTGCTTAGAACCCAATCAACGTGGGGTCGTCGGAACATGTTATAAACATGTTGTCACATGATTTGGCTACGTATTTTAAGACAGGTCGCCTGCCTGACGTCAACTTATAGTGCCCGGCAATAAATAATGCACATCGAGGCTTATAGAGAAAAATCGGCTAGATTCTGCTTCATAGAGCATTGTCTCTGTCACACAGACTGACGAACCCGTGTGTGACAGTGACAGGGCTCTACATAACCGAACTGGCCGGCTGTTTCGTTGTAAACATCGATGTGCATTATTAAATGCCGGGTACTATACCTTAGTTGCCTTTTACGACACCTCGGTAAGCAAGAGGGTGGTCTATTCTACTCAGCCGGATATCACACGGCGGATGTTGTGTTTAGAACTATTGTCATTCAAAATACATTACAAGCTTACTACTGTAAAATAGCGGCCTTTTACAACCCCACTGCTGGGAATAGGTCTCCTCTCTCCGTTTCTGGAGAGAAGGGTTGGAGCTAAGACCTACCACGCCGCTCCAATGCGGATTGGTAGGTAACACATATCTCCAGAATTCTCTAGAGATATGCAGGTTTCCTTACATTGTTTTCCTTTACCGTAAAAGCGTGTGATAAATTGCAATTATCAATTAGACACATAAGCTTTAATAGAAAAACTCATTGGTGCCTGCCCGGGTTTGAACTCGTCCTCCCCTCGAAAGAGTCGCACGGACTCACCGCTGGGCTATCACAGCTCAGCTAAGTACTAAAGTAACTTAATTCAAAATAAGGCTTAATTGAGCCAGATACATTGTAATTCTTATTCCAATGACATCTATGACATCACGTTGCTAACTATTACGAAAAACTAGTCTTATCACGTTCTTCCAAGCTATGGGTCTCTTTAATATTCACGAGTTTTGAAGGCTCCGCTTTACTGCAATTTGCCCTGAGTGCAACGGTATATATGTAGGTCAGACTGGCCGAAGTTTTGCGGTTCGATTACGGGAACATATGGCTGCGTTTAGGAATAATAAACCACTTAATTCTAATTTTGCAAAACATTTGCTGGAAAGCGGTCATAAAGTGCCTAATGACCATTCATTTCATATTCTCCACACTTGTGATAAGGGACTCCGACTTAATACGTTAGAGCAACTTGAGATAATAAAAAATAACAATGGTCACTTAATTAACGAGCAAGTAAATGTATCTAATTCCGTTTTGCTACATGTGTTCGGAGGGGTAGGTATTGGTGGGAGTTGAACTATTTAAGACTGCTTGTATGGGTAGCGCTGCGCATTACGATTTTTGTCGTGGAGCCTATCCTCCTGATGATGCTTTGGTTTCGGGGCGAAACGATCGTCAAGATTGTGGTGGTGGGTGTGTGTGCTGCTTTTGTGTGCGTTGTTGCTGGTGAACTGGGCCTTGGGGTGCATGTGGTGGCTTGTCCTGCATGTATAAGGTGCGTAGATTTTGCCTGCTTCATACACATTGGCTTTGCATGCATTCGCTTAACCCGTGCGGTTTATAGCAAAGTAGTTAGTTCTGTTATATTGCTTATCTGATTCAATAACACATCAAAGTCAAAAATCTTTGCGAATTTACTCTAATCGCGGATTATAGCGAAATAATTCTCCTTTTGTATTTACCACTTATTAGTTTACCTTTATAACGCTCTTGTGGAACTTGGTAGACAAGACGTTTGCATTTTCATCAATTTCCCAGACGCACGAAAACGCCAACCGCTCCTCACCGCCGCGTAGAGAGCACAGATTAGAACTTAGCAGATCTGAAACGATGTTTTGATATTTTTATTTCAAATGTAATAATGATATTATATTCATATAATAAAGGTGTTTTGAATAAATTGACTCGCCCGCCGGAGACGCGACCGGCGAAATCAAGGACGTTTATGCATTCGATTGCCGACGCGAGCGGCCGACCGGTAGTAACTTTTCAAACACGATAAGGACAGGCCGCGTGCGCCTGTACACGGCATTCCTTTATAACGCACACGTGTAATTTTGCGTTTTGGGTGTTAATCTCAGATTTAGTGACGCGTTTAACCAGTGAAGTGTTTGATAAGACGCGACCGTCCACGGTTTTGGTGCGCGTTGGATACTATTCCCCGATATAGGGACGATTTAATAACGTGTGACCTTACGAAGGTTGTGTGCACACCGGGTGTTATTTAACCGATATAGTGAAGTGTATACTCAGGGAGAAACAGACATTACGTGTCCGTGGAAGAGTGCAGAGGCGAGCCAACGGTTTCGGGAATCGGCCAAGTACATACAAGCACACACCCACACGTACACATATACACGCAGTGACTCACGAGGCCGGACCACATACAGCCAACGGCCGCATAAGGTAGGTTGAAACGAAGGTTGTTTCATCCGTCCGCACGTTTGCGCGGAACAAAAGGATTAGAGAAAATTTATGTATTGCTAAAAGTAGAGTTCATACTGTATTTATATCTTATGTATGTTTTTATTACGTCAAAATATCATTTTTGTTTTGTTTCGACGTAATGAAAGTAACAAAGCTTGTCAATTAAAACAACAATCATATTGTTATATTAATTACTTATATTATAACACGTGCAGAATTTCTCTGACGATCTTCTCAGCAAAATTCTAATTGGGGATTTTAGCAAAATAATACTATCATATTGTATTATTGACCTCCACAAAGTTCTTACTGGCCCGTTGGCGTTGTGGGTAGTGACCCTGTCTTGAGCTCCGCGGGTTGTGGGTTCGATTCCCGCCAAGAGCCAACATTTTCAATAACAATTTCTTGGTTCTTCGATTCTAGGTGTGTATTTGCATTTAAGTACGTATTTAAAATTATATATGTATATATTTACCAGTTGTCTGGTAAACCACAGTGCTCCAATGCAATGCAAGTAACACATATTCTACATAATAATTCTCTAGAGATATGCAGGTTTCCTCACGATGTTCTCTTCACCGAAAAGCGGGTAATAAATTGCAATTATGAATTAGACATAAGTTTTAACAGAAAAAGTCGTTGATGCCTACCCGGGTTTCGAACCGGTGAACCTCTCGAGAGAGTCGCACGATCTTACCGCTGGGCCATTACAGCTACTAGTGTGATAGTAACAAGCCGTTATTTAATGGTTATTTATGTACCAACAGTTAATACATAAAAATTAAATTGAATATAACTAGCTGTCCCAATAATGGTTTCGCCTGCGTGGAATTCAGTGATTTACGAAACTTTTCCCCAATTTTCGAAATTTTGAACATACCTAAAAATACTTATTGTGAGTTAACCGTGAGAGATAGAAACATGCTATCGCGGACTTTTTTGAATTATTTTATGGATCAACAATTCTCTACTACATTATTATCTCAGCTGGTTTACGCAGCGCACGCGACTAAAGCTCCCAGCCAGCTATTTAAAAACCGCGATTTCTTTAACACAATTTACATAATATGTACTATTCACCTAAACCATCCGGAAATATTAGACTATCTTTTGGTGAAAACCGTACAAAAATCCGATCAGTAGATTTTGATAAAATTGATTACATACAGACAGACAGCTTTTTGGGACTTTGTTTTATAATAAGTATATAGATGTTGTGCCGTGTGACTTACCAGGCACCATATCTATTCTTTTGTCGACCAAGTAAACAGTAGTTGATCTCGATGCAGCCTCTTTATCCAGGGCGGTATTGGGTCTCACAAAGTAAGTGACATCGGCAATATGGACCCCGACGTCATATTTCTTCAAACCCTCTTTAGTCTCCTCGGGAAGAAGTCGCGCGTGCAAAGCATCATCGATATCGGTACAGCCGGGTGGGTCGACGGAGCAAACGCACACTGAACGTAGATCGACGCGTTTCTCAATTTCCTGCAATAATATTAAAAAGGATATCCATAAATATTTAGCTTTAATTGAAGTTACCTTACAAAAACTTGTAAACAAGTGCTTTTGAAACGAAAATCTGCTCCTACCGAGAAGAGCCAGCAAGAAACTTTCAAAATATAGTACTTATAACTAGTTCTATTTGTCATTACTAAATTGTACAAGGTACAATAGTAAATTGCATCCCCCCCCCCCCACGCATCAATATTATTTTTGTGATCCTCAATAGTGTAGATTTTCTGTATCGTCCTCCTTTTAATAGTTTTTTTTTTTAAACCGTCTGTTATCACTCATTTGGAATAGCTACGGAGTAAATATAGTTCACATTATGGTTAGCCATCCACTTACTGGCCTGAATCAGTTGTCTTTAATCAAACCATCTGATTTTAGTTTCAAATCGAATTAAATGATTGAGGGAAGTTGCTTAACCATAATACATGTTGCGGGGATTCTTCCAGCTAGGTACTGACTGGAGAAAAAGAATGTTCATGAAGAAGGCAAGTGTCAAAAATTAACTGCTAATATAATAATAAAATTATTTTGCTATAATCCGCGATAAAGTAAATAGAAAATATTTATAAATCGCTTTTGTTAAATTAAATAAATAAATATATGGGACACTTACACACATGGTCGTCCGTCTCCAAAGTAAGTAACTTAATACTTTGGTTTAGGTGACGGACCACTGGTAGATATACTACATATATAATTATAAATAAATACTTAAATACAAATACACACCCAGGCTCGAAGAACCAACAAACTGTTTATATAAAATGTTGGCCCTCGGCGAGAATCGAGCCCGCGACCCGCGGAACTGAAAGCAGGTCACTACCAACTCCACCAACGGGTCAATCTATTATATAATATAATATGCCCGGATCCAGTGGTAATCTATAAGACTGGCTGGAGTCGCTTTTGTTAAATTAACCAAAATCAATTTGCTATTATACATGATTACGTCACTTTCTGAGCTGTGATAGCCCAGCGGTGAGACCGTGTCACTCTTTCTAGGGGAACACGAGTTCAAACCCGAGCAGGCACCAATGAGTTTTTCTATTAAAACTCATGTGTCTAATTGATAATTGCAATTAATCACACGCTTTTCGGTGAAGGAAAACATCGCGAGGAAACCTGCATATATCTAGAGAATTCTGGAGATATGTGTAACCTACCAATCCGCATTGGAGCAGCGTGGTAGGTCTTAGCTCCAACCCTTCTCTCCAGAAACGGAGAGAGGAGGCCAATTCCCAGCAGTGGGATTGTAACAGGTCGATACTTTTACTTTACTTTCTTACCGTTTCTGGAATAGTCCAGTCGTCTGGTGGCAGGCAGCCGAGCACCGCTTCACTGAACCGTGCGTGAGGTACATCATGCTCCAACAATATCACTTCATTCTCTGCGTCCTTGTCACCTAAAAAGAGAATCCTTTCTAACCCCCTCCATGTTAAAGTTGATTTGGGCAAGTCCTTCGCATGCCAGATTTCTACATTCCTAAAGAGAACGTCCATGCATCCGATAGAAGTATCATATAGGAACTAGGAGACCTCTCCCACAAACCTAGGTCCTCTGATTGAAACACTGCACTGTGCTAACCACTTTATTTACACACTATGTAAAAGGTATGAATATTTAAGGTTACTCGAGGTTACTCGGCGCTAGTGGCAAAAACGTTTGACTAATCGCAATCGATGTAATCGCAATCGACACTCAATAGCGCGTTACAATGTACCACTAGCGCCATCTGTCGTCGATTAGCAACATTACATAAAAATATAACATTCGTTTAAACAGAGTTTTATACAATCTACGCATATAACAGTAACATTTGACATCAAAAGTAGGACCATCACATATCTTCTACAACGTTCGTATTGTTACGAACATACGAAAACAGTTCATAATGCATATGTCATAAAGTTCAAATTGGACGGGGGCAGATTACGAACATGCTAAAAGGGTTTGAAAACTTTGTCATTCTAATTCACTAAGGTAAGTTGACGTCAGGCAGGCGTAAAATACGCATACAATGATTTGTACAATGTACAATGATTTGTTACACGTGACAACATGTTTGTAACATGTTGTGCCTACCCCCACTTAGAGTGGAATAAGGGCAGGAAAATGATGATGTCATTCTAATTCACTGTGTCACTAATTCATTGGAACATTCGGCGTGTTTACCAAAAACATGTTTACAAAACATTTGTTTACGATCTTCTCAAAGTCTCGCGAATGTTCTCGACCTTTGGTTCGTTCGATATATAAAGCAAGTTTCGTGCGCCTCGACATTCAGTTTGCGAACAGCGATCAAGAGCGAATAAACAAGCGAAAATAAAAGTGAAATAATAGTGACCTCGGCATTCTTATTGGACAACGAACTGTAAAGACTGTAAGTACTGTTTGTAGTAAAAAGTTGAATAAAGTGTTTTTAAGTAACCAGATATTGTCATCCAAATCCACGAACCCCTATGCGTAACAGTATGTTAAAAGGAGTGTCTTTGTGTGCATTTTTTTATTTTTAAAAGAAACAATGTTTAAACAAAAACATTATACTACAAAAAAAGTCGAAACTCATTTGGGTTTGTTAATTAGGAATAAGTTACGATATAAAAGTTCAATTTGTACTTTTTGTTATCCAAATACAAATAAAATAAAATAAAAAAATGAATAACGCATTCTTGACATCTTGAATCATTCTAATCGAGCAGTTTAATATAGATATACAGAACGTTTAACATCCAATTAATAAACCTAACAGAATTACTATACAGACTACTTACAAAATCTTAATAACTTTTTAGATATTCATAAAAAGAACAAATTTAATTGCAAAAATTCCGTTAAGTCCTGACTGTTGTCACTAAACTATTCTGAATGATGAAATGATTATTATCTGAGACCTTTTTCGTTCACACATACACATTGACACACACTCATTAACACACACACATACACAACTACTACATACAATGCATACAGATGTTTATATAGCATGTAAGTCTCACTTATGTTTAATTTTATAAGGAATGCCATTGTCTTATGTCCGAGCTTAACCACTGACTTTCAAAACACAGGTTTATCCTAGCTTTTAAGTCAGAGTCACTATTATTTTATAAGCGCAACTTAATACAAGCCAAAAATTAGAAATGTTTTAAAGTAGTAAAAGTAAAGTAACAGCCTCTTACTATGCCCACCGCTGGGCTAAGGCCTCCTCTCTCCGTTTTTGGAGAGAAGGATTCGAGCTAAGACCTACCACGCTGCTCCAATGCGGATTGGTAGGTAGCACATATCTCCAGAATTTTCTAGAGATATGCAGGTTTCCTCACGAATTCACTGTGTCACTAATTCACTGGAACATTCAGCGTGTTTACCAAAAAAATGTTTACAAAACATTTGTTTACAATGCCTTCACCGAAAAGCGTGTGATAAATTGCAATTATCAATTAGACACATAAGTTTTAATAGAAAAACTCATTGGTGCCTGCCCGGGGTTTGAACCTATGTCGTCTCTAGAGAGTCGCACGGTCTCACCGCTAGGCTATCACAGCTTGAGAAATGTTTTATAAGTTAGAAATGTTTTATGGTTTATGTCAAATAATTTATTATTATTATTACTTACCAATGGTTCCCAAAGATCGAACAAAGTGGCCCAATGGGTAGCGACTGTTCCTAGGCCAGGAATCTAAGGCAACTAGAATGCGTTGCGATACAAGAAGGTCGCTCTGCCGAGTCTCTATCCGGACTCTGGGTATTCGTTTTTCTGCGGGCGTAAACAAGTGACGCGTCGCTCCTGTAATTAAATAACTTATTATTAAAACGTTTATTTACTTTGTAAACCAAACAAAAATTAATATAAATTATTTCGTTTTAATATTACTATATTTAGTTGGCGCAATACGCGATGGCCAGTTTCCAAGCATGACTGGATGTTTGCCCACTGAATTTGAAATGCTTCATGTTTTGATTATTTGTTTATCATTCAATAGTGACGCCGTGTGGCATCCGGCTGAATAGAATAGACCACCCTCCTTTCTTACCGAGGTGTCGTAAGAGGTGACTAAGGTATGTGCCGTATACTATGCGGCTGCATAGAATAGACCACCCTCATTTCTTACCGAGGTGTCGTAAGAGGCGACTAAGGTATGTGCCGTATAGTATGCGGCTGCATAGAATAGACCACCCTCATTTCTTACCGAGGTGTCGTAAGAGGCGACTAAGGTGTGTGCCGTATAGTATGCGGCTGCATAGAATAGACCACCCTCATTTCTTACCAAGGTGTCGTAAGAGGCGACTAAGGTGTGTGCCGTATAGTATGCGGCTGCATAGAATAGACCACCCTCATTTCTTACCGAGGTGTCGTAAGAGGCGACTAAGGTATGTGCCGTATACTATGCGGCTGCATAGAATAGACCAGCCTCATTTCTTACCGAGGTGTCGTAAGAGGCGACTAAGGTATGTGCCGTATAGTATGCGCCTGCATAGAATAGACCACCCTCCATTCTTACCGAGGTGTCGTAAGAGGCGACTAAGGTATGTGCCGTATGGTATGCGGCTGCATAGAATAGACCAACCTCAATTCTTACCGAGGTGTCGTAAAAGGCGACTAAGGTAAGTTGACGTCAGGCAGGCGGCCGGTCGTAAAATACATAGCCAAATCATGTGACAACATGTTTGTAACATGTTGTGCCGACCCCACTTAGAGTGGGATAAGGGCAGGAGAGTATTTTTACCATTCTATAGTGGGCGTAAACAAAATGTATATTCTATTTATATTACTTAGGTTACTTTATTTCACTGGGAATAGTAAAATGAAAATATAACATGTGATTTGTTTAATTTTATATGGACGTGTATTGAAGCAGTTTTTACTTATGTTTAATTAAAGTTTGACTGGCCCGTTTGCGTAGTGGCAAGTAAGTGCCTGCCTTCAGCTCCGCAGGTCACGGGTTCGATTCCCGCCGAGGGCCAACATTTTTTATAAACAATTTGTTGTTTCTTCGACCCTGGGTGTATATATGTATTTAAGTATGTAATTAAAATTATATATATATTATATCTACCAGTTGACCGTCACCCATAACACAAGTATTAGCTTACTTACTTTGGGGATAGATGACCGTGTATTTAAGTGTCCCATATATTTATTAATAATAAAAAATAAAATAAAATAAATAATATTTTATTATGTTGGTTTATTTATAACAAAACTACTATAGTGAATAACGTTAAAAGTCACCTACCTGGAAACTTGCTTGGCAACAATATACCACAATACTGCCGCCATTTTCTCTTAATAATACCCACAACTTTCCCGGTCGGAGAGATGTCCTCCTTAGCAACATCAGCATTAGGATTGAGCAATGTAGATTCCTCTTCTAGAAAATCTCCAGGATCCTCGGCTTTATCTTCTAGAACGATATCGCTGGGCTTTCTCCACTCTTCTTTTGGCAAAATTTCTATTGCCACCACATCACCGTCAATCGCTCTGTTTATTCCTATGTGCCCTTGTAGTAAAATCTAAAAGAATACATTCAACAATAAAAGAAGATATAATAAGATAGGTAATAATAATAAAAATAAAATAGAGTAAGTAAGGTAACACATATCTCCAGAATTGCCTAGAGATATGCAGGTTTCCTCACGATGTTTTCTGTCACCGAAAAGCATATCGCCCCATCCGATAAATAAAGTTACATGTTGTAGACCACCCTCCTTTCTTACCGAGGTGTGGTAAGAGGCGACTAAGGTAAGTTGAGCCACCGTGTGGTATCCGGTTGTATTGTATTGTATTATTTTCGTATATTGTTAATATTGTTAGAATATAGCAATACGACGTGTGTTATCCGGCAGAATAGAATAGACCACCCAAGAAAGGATTCTTACCGAGCTGTCGTAAGAGGCGACTAAGATATGTGCCGTGTGGTATCCGGCTACATAGAATAGACCACCCTCATTTCTTACCGAGGTGTCGTAAAAGGCGAGTAAGATAAGTTGACGTCAGGCAGGCGGACGGTCGTAAAATACGTAGCTAAATCATGTGACGACATGTTTGTAACATGTTGTGCCGACCCCAATTAGAGTGGGTTAGGGTAGGAGAATGATGATGTTTATAAAATAAAATAGTAATAAATTGTAAGTATCAATTAGACAGATTAGTTATAATAGAAAAAGTTAGTGGTGCCTGCCTGCAGTTTGAACCCGTGAGCTTCTCGAAAGAATCGCACGGTCTCACCGCTGATCTATCACAACTATAGTAATATTTTGTGATAATCCGCGACAAAGCACAAATCACTGGTTCAAACAATGGGCAGGCACAGATGAGTTTTCCATTAAAACTAATGTGTCTAATTGATAATTAAAATTTATTACACACTGATTCGGTAAAGAAAAAAGCATATCTCTAGAAAATTCTGGGGATATGTGTAACCCACCAATTCAAATTGGAGCAATGTGGTAGGTCTTAGCTCCAATCTACCTCTCCAAGAAACATAAAGAGGAGGCCAAATACTCAGCAGCGGGATAATAACAGGCCGCTACTTTTACTTCACAAAAGCAAATATACTTAATGCTAGAGAGTGTTCTCAGTTCTCATACTGATACATGCAGGATTCATAAACTCGATGAAGAGAAAGATTTTACTTTATTATTTTATATAATTTATAGAATTAGGCGTTACTTTGCGGAGATCCATTATACAAAAGTAATAATAAAATTATTTTGCTATAATCCGCGATACAGTAAATAGAAAATATATATAGTATTTAATGTATAGTGGGCTATCAGTATTTTCATACCCGATACGTGCAGGATTCGTAAAAACACATGCACAAACCTCCACCACTTCCACCACAATACACAAGCACTACACAGGTTCACTATCACAAACTCAACAATCGTTTCGCCCTGCAACCGAAGCATCATCAGGAGATAGACTCCACGACAAAATCGCAAAGTACAAAGCAAATTTATATTATTTAAACGTTTTGTAAAATGATGAACTCATCTGTGTACCGAAGAACCTGAATTATGTCCAAAAAGCACCAATAATCTTATCAAATTAGTTTTTACCTATATATAATACTTGACGACAAAATCGCAAAGTGATGTTAAATGAAATGATGAAATGATGAATGATGAAAGTGAAAGTTTTTTATTATTTTAAGCTGTAACAGTCATACATTGATACTTTGTGCCTCTCTCCAGTGGGTCAAACCTCAGTCAGGTACCAATGAGGTTTTCTGCTAAAACTTATGTGTCTAATTGATATTTGCAAGCTCTTCATTACATGCCTTTTATTTAAGGAAAACATCGTGAGGAAATCTTTTTATCTTTGGAGAATTTTTAGGACATGTGTAGCCTATCGAGCCACATTGGAGCTGCTTGGAGTGTCTAAGCTCCAAACCATCTCTCCAAAAAGCTAGGAGTTCTATGCCTAGCAGTTTGATTATATTGCCTTATCACTAGATATCTTCTTCCTTTCTTCTTTACATACATTTAAGCCTTGATTATTAACTCTTTGTGTCATAGAATAAATAGCACACATCATTATTGACCAATCAAATTAAAATAAATCAAAAAGTTTGATAGGCTTTAAACTTACAGGCTTTTCATAACCACTAATTGTAGCTGTTCCTTCTAAGAAGTTATCTCTGGACGCATGAAATGTTCCTTGGTGTAGGACTCCATTCCTGATACCTGCATGGATCTGAGTCGGTGTCAAATGTGCTGGGTACAAAGCATCTTTAGCATAACTTTCAGGTAGCACATTTTTGGAAAGTTTGTCGGCAAGGCCCACGAAACCGTTTACATTTTCTATATAATCCTTTACTGAAAAAACAGTTCTTAAATAATTTTATCTGTGATTAACTAAATAGTCATTAAGCTCCAAATCAGAGATTATGTGAATTATAAAGCAAGTGCAAACCCTGTACAGGCATATATATAGTTTTAAACTCATATACTATCCCGTGCGGATTATAGCAAAGTAGTTAGTTCTGTTGTATTGCTTGTAATATGGAATTCCGCAAAGTAACGTCTGCTTCTATAAATCATATACTAAATTGATATTTTTAATACATTTAATGGATAATCTCATTAAGAAATCTACTTCGAAAAACTATCTTATCTTATCTTAGGTAATTTTGGGGACACCTGACGGGTGGTCAGCTCCAATACTGGACTATTCCACCCAATTCCCCTTGTTGGGACAAGGGTTTCACTGTTGTCCCAACAGTGTCACCTGCTCTAGCCTACCTGTTGTTTTTACAAACCTTATAAATTAAAAAACTATAGAAAACAACTATTTCTAAAGAGAAAAATTATTCAAAATATATTCAATCTGGAATGGTCAAATTTTGAAATTATTCCTTCATTTATATAAATAATGAAACAAATTAGTAACTTAATATTTTATAAACCAAATATTCAAATATTGTCATAATTACCAGAACAACAAATTATTCCCTCCTCTTGAGCAACTTTTCTGTTATTCTCGTCGTCAGTTAGCAAAACTATCTGCGGGAACTGGCCAGCAACATTATTAATTGAAAGGTGAGATGCATACCAAGAAGCAGCTTTACGAATAGCCCTATCATTGCGATCATTTTGCTTTTCTCCAGGTTTACGTTCCACATATGTATCTCTAAATATAAAACACATATTAAAATTGAAAATTTCAAAGGTCTCCATGAGGTATTAACATATTTTTTAAATGTTATAAAAGACTCAGAACCTAAATTAAGATCTAATTTGCTATTAAATATTAGAACCATGACATAGATATAAAATTAGAAGTAAGTAGTATAGTAGTAAATATATTATAAGTTATAGTAATAATATAAATTAATGATTACTGTAGCATGTTCAGGATCGGGGTGCACTTAAATTGAATATTTAATAGTCATTATATTATTAATTTTAAAAAAAGTTTTGTGTGGTTGTAAACCATTATTGCATAGGTGTAGGAACTAGATGGTTAAAGTTAGCATAAGTTAGTAAATTTATTTTTGCTAATATGACCTTTTATACTGTAAAACTTAATATTTGAAATAATTATATTGATGACATATACTAATTTGTACTAGTACCAAATATATGCATGGAATATTATAAAAATTATTAAAAATTCTATCATCTTAAAATTCTTTTAAACTGTTTATATGGAAACATATTAATTCAGCATAATTTTCAATGTTTTATTTACAATGAGCAACTATGACTATTTGAACCACATAAGATACTTTATACTTTGATTTAAACATGCCCTTTAGTGTTACAATATATTTTGATAGATTTACACATTGAATTTTTTTTAAAAGAGCTTTCATTATAATTAGTATAAATACAAGCTTACTTATGGTGTTCATTCACAAAGGAATAAAATTTTCTTTTCTTATTCCCAATAATCTCAAGTAATCTTTGAAAGATAGCTGTGTTCTGATGCTTTACTTCCTCAAGTACTACTTGGAGAATTATAACATTTCTCAATGCATCTTCTTCCAAGACATCTATCTGATGAAGTACCACATTGGTATCCAATAGTAAATAATGATTGTAATCAAATAAGGCACAGATAGACTCCGGATTTGGATCTAAAACTAGCTCATCGTCTTTATGTGGACACAAATTACAGGCAGCCGAACCGCAAAGGAGATCGTCACGTAAATAATGTTCTCTGACAATCTAAAATAAAAAGGGTATAGGACAATTAACTAATGAAAATCATTATATTAGAACTACATTTTAAATATTCTAGGGATTAATTTCTTAGTCATAATTTTATGATGAATAAAGCGTAGTGTGACTTAACCTCACCTTCAAAACATTGCCGCGCTTTGTTTTAGTAAGGAATGTCTTTGTCGTCCACATGATTTTATCCGAGTAAATATAATATACTACATATATATAAGTATATACAATATATATCTATATATAAATTCAAATAGATTAAAGTCTCATATATTTATATTCATTAGACTGAAATACGATGTAAACACATTTAGGCATAGACTATAGGAAATAGGAATACCATAAGCAAAAATGGCATATATTTATTACATGAAACAGATTATTTGATAACTTTTAAGAAATAAAAGTCATCAAAAGAATTTTTAATTCTAAAAATAAAATTATGAATAACAAACGAAATATATATCATGTCAAAAATAATCATTTTTATAATAATCGAATATTCTATCACATTAATCGATTATTAAAACATTATAAATCGATTTTAAATTATCGATTTTATTAATAACCCCCTTATTTATGTTTTACCCACTTTTCCTTTTCTTTTCAGATAAGATATGTGTTATTATTAGACATGGGCGAAATGTATCCCTGAGAAGAAAAGAGTGATATATATCTTTTCGCTCTTGGGATATATATCACTCTTTTATATCTTTAACTCTTTTAGCTCAGTACGGCTTGAGAGTATAAAGCAACTAAGACTAAAAATATATCCGATATATCTTCGGCTCTTTTAGCCCGGACTTAGAACTCAGTAAGGCGGTATTGTACTTTTTTATTTATTATATAAATTATGCTACATATTTTCTTTATTTTTTATTTTTTTCTATTTATTATGTACACTATTATTTACACTTTTCTGATATGTACAGGTAAGGATGACTTCTTCCCACTAAGAATGGAATATAAATAAATAATCGTTCGCGAATTAGTGATTTTTTTTTCCAATTAAGCATTTTATGTCTTTGACATAAAGCACAAAAAAGCTGAACGCCGTCGCGTGTTGTTTCCGAAAATCCGTAGTTTACATTTTTAATACAAATATGCAATAGTTATTCGTATCTCTCTTTGACATGTAAATTGCTATATAAGCTCATCTCTTTCACTCTAACTCCGAACGAGCCGTAACTCGTCACGAAAATTGACTCTTAAGATTAAAGATATAAAGATATAATTGAAACACATGCGAGCTAGAGAGTGATTATATCTTCTGGAGAGATATATATCTTTCTTGTCTTTAGCTCGCGAGCTACTCAACTCTAGTTATTATACGAAACTAACCCCTCGTTCGCACGAGATGAATTTTATCGCGCTTAAAAATTACGGCGAATTGAAACAAATGGGTATCCAGGTATCTGTTCACATGACAGCGTATTTGTATCGCGACGTATTTTTATTGTGCAGTGTTATATTTTAGTCGTTAGAGTGAGGGCGTTAAGCTGAATATACCATACGAAACTTCTTATAACGCCTATTGTGAAATTTTAACGCGACGTAATTTTTACGTCCGTGCGTACGAGGGGTAATGAAGCCAAACAATACTTTTTAATCGACTTATGCAAACAGCACATCTGTTGTTTTTAGTAGTATAGTTAGTATCCAAGGGCGTAGTCAGAATTCTATACAAGGGGGGGGGGGGGGGGTAGTTCAGAAAATTTAGAGTATATTTTTTTTAATAATGGTATTTAAGATATAAGCTCACATTAGTAATGTAGGTAAGGTACATTATAGGCCTTACAATTTTTCAAGCCTAATAAAGTGTCACTATGTTGCATGTTGTCAGTTTCCCAATGTTACCAATTTTCAGTGTATGGGGCCCCTTGCCAGTACCTCGCTACGCCCATGTGTAGTTATCCACTTCAGTTGGTCTTTATTCTAATTAATAATTAAAATAAAAACAGTATCTTTGAAATAATCGCATCGCATCGATCGCATAAAATCGGTTATTAAATAATCGATTTTTTTCCAGATACGCAATTTTTTAATAATTCGATTTATTTTGAAGGGAGAAAAATCTATTATTTATTTTTCAATTACTATTAATATTTTACTTTAAATATTTCAAACTATTTTATACCGTCCTATAAAATATATACTTAAATATTTTTAAAAGAAAATCAAAAACCTTATATAGGTACTTGTATTTGTTTCATAAAAGTTTGTAAAGATGTAAACATGTAGTAAGATTTTGCTCTATGACCTCCAGTTATATCAGATGTCAGTAAAAGATTATCATTTGAAATTTTGACAGTCTATGATTTTGACATCTATGATTTTAAAAAGGTGAATACAGAATCCATAGAAGCAGAATCGATGGTTCATGGTTATTTTAATTTTCAGTGATTAATTGAAATAACAATTCAAAACGAATAGTAACTAAGCTAACTCAAAAATAAGCTTCATAAACATCATTTATGACATAAATTTTACTTATTTGAATATATGATGAAGAATCCATTATTTTGTATATTACTTATAAATTATTTTTGATTACGTAACACAACCACCTAATGAACTAGGCAAAATAAAAAATACAATGCGTCTCATTAATTATAGTTTATGTAGGAAAAGAAAAGTTAATATAATTTGCTGTTACTACTCCTCTAAACCAACTTCTTCAGAGGTGTTGTCAGCATATTTATCACAATGTAATGAGCCTCCTTGGACTTCATATTTTGTTAAGGTAAGGCTCAGTTCAATTCAAGTAAAAACCCTTAAATCATATTATATAATTATGCTATAAAAACCTTGTTCAATGGGTTGTTCTACTTATAGTAGTACTGGCTCACCCTAATTTTTTATGTTAATAAGCATAGCAAAAAAAATGTAGGTAGAAAAAACTCAAATGTTAACAATCCACAACTTTATTTTCATTTTCACACAACTACAGACATTAAAGGAGGAAGTTAACATTTAAAGTGTTGGATTTTTTGAAATTATACTCTAGAACTATAGGATAAAACATATATTAGCAGCATTGTGGTTACCTAAGATCCAAGTATCTGTGGGATAGTGATAGACATCCATTTGCTTACTATATTTGTATTAAAGTTGAGATATTAATCTTATAAAACTTTTAACAGTAAAATATATAACAACATCACTCACTGGTTACAGACATATAATACTTCCAACTTTGTTTTAGTATAGTAGTGTTAAAGATAATCAATTTGGTATGTCTAATTTTAATTGGAGAGTTGGAAAGTCAAACTACCAGATATTAAGAACAGGGTGCTATCCATACATTAAATATCATTGTTCTAAAAAGGCAGCAGAAGACTTGAAGACATCTGATCGGTTTATGAGAGTTATAAAACTTGTCAATATAGGTAAGACAACTATTATAACTTATATTATTATCAATTAATTAATTACTTCAGTGGTCCATTTTCAGTATTTATAAGAATTATAAGCACATGTTAAATAAGTAATATCTGTGCCTCAGTATGCAGTTAAATTTGAAATATTGGAATTATTGAAGAATCCCACATACAAAACAGCTAAATGTTATATGATAAGTGTGTTTGTATTAGTGTATTTATATTTCAAAACTTTTATAACAGTTTTGGTATTATTTTTAAAGTACACACACATATGTATATAATCCTGATTGACTTTCGACCTTAATATTACTATAATGCAATGCTGCTATGGGCAAATATTTAAAAAAAATTGTTCTGCAAAAGGAAATTTAAATTTAAAACCGCGTGGTGCCTTGCGAAAGAAGCTTACAGAAATAGGTTTTTTTTAGTATCGGTACATCATACATCCAAGTATTATTTAAAAAATCTTTTTTATTTGTTATGTTCACCCCAACCGGTAAAACTGTTAAAGTCGTTAGGGTTAACGACATACAGTCAATTCGAAAAAAAAGGTTTGCATATGTTTATTTCCAGTTTTTATACTTATTATTTTTTCCGACTATATCAATGCGAAGTCAACGGGCACTGAAATTTCAACACCACCAAAGCTATACCAGTTCCCTAAGATTTCAGGTGCACTTGCAGGTGTTCCTTGCCTACTGTATGGTCTGGCAGCAACACAGTTAATAAAACATTCAGAAGTCGTCCACACATCTAAAGGAGCTGTTACTATTTATTTCTTGTTACCAGAGCATAAAGGATCATTGTATTGAAAAAAATATATTTATATATATATAACTAGTCAATTGGTTTTTCTTTCAAATAAAAAATGTAATAGCGCACCTGGGACTAGTTTATCTTTTTTACATTAATTAATCAATCACTATTATCCAAGATAGAACGTATTATCCGTATATATGTAATACGATAATATGTGGAGTAACAATATAAATACAATTTTATTTAAAATCGTTGTGAGCGCTAGACTTGGTGTTCTTATCTGATCTTATATCTGTCGTGTGAATATATAGATATAAGGTTCTGACGTTATCTACCTCTTTACCCGACTGATATCTTGCTCAACAGTTTGATAACCGGATATCCTATAGAGACCTAATGAGTCCAGTCTTTGCCCAAGTACTCGATGTCTCCGACAGGCCCGTCTTCAGCAAAAAAGGCACTCGGGTGCAAGCAGTGTTCTGCCGCCCAAATTCCCCCTGCCTCCCCCTTTTACTAAATGGCGGCGCGCGGGTACATTGCACCATGGGTCAAGACGGGCCTGGTCTTTGATACAAAATGTAACCAATTGGTAACTTACCATAGATATGATTGAATAGTAAATATTTATATACAGTGGTGTCGAGTTCCATATACATATATCTTTTTGTCTTATGTATAAAAAAGTAAAGAACCTATCAGTATATAAAGAATGCTAGAAGTACCACAATATAAATTGTACTTTTAAAATTTAAAAATTGGTCTAAAACTAAGAATCTATGATATTAAATTAAATGTTAAATTTTTACTTATCAAAGACTCTCATATTTCGAACTTACTGCTTTTAGGCCTAACGGTTTATAGTTACACCAGGCAGCATGGGTGAGTGCAGTAGCAACGTCGAGTTAAAACCTTATCTGGACAGCTGGTGCGAATAAATGAGACAGATGATGTCAATGCTACTTGGAGAGTCTTGTCTTGTCAAATCTTAGAATCTGCTTTGGCTGTACTAGGTACGAAAGACCGACATAGCGAAGACTGGTTCGATGATAATAGCGAGGATCTCAAAGTAGCATTCGACAAACACCGAAAGCTCTTGCGGAAGCATAACCGAAAAGGTGGCAGCGTCGCGGTGGTCAAAGAGAGTGACCAGGAACTGCGAAAGCTGTCTCGACATTTAAAAGACAAGTGGTGGCAGGACAAAGCTCGTCAGATGCAGCAGCTTGCTGACACTAACCAGCTTGGGGAGTTTCATTGCGAGGTACGTAAGCTGATTGGTACTTCCTACCGAGCTAAAGTACCTTTAAGGTCTTTGGACGGTATGGCTCTTCTGACCAGCAAGGAGGCCGTGTTGAAGCGTTGGGCCGAACATTTCAATACTTTGCTTAACGTAGATCGATTAGCCGATCTAAACAATATCAGCATGATGCCTCAACTTCCCTTAGTCACTGAGCTGGACAAGCCCCTGTTATATGATGAGGTTGTAACTGCCATCAGACAGCAGAAAAATAAGCGGGCGGTTGGCATTGACCTTATACCAGGTGAACTATTGAAATGCGGTGGTGAGGAGTTGCACATTTCGGTGTGGAAGCTCTTTGTTCGAATGTGGGAGGAAGAGCTGATTCCAGACGATTTTAAGTTGTCTTGCGTCAAGGCCCTCTATAAGAACAAAGGTGACCGCAATGACTGTAACTCATATCGCGGCATTTCACTACTATCAGCCTCCGGAAAGGTCTTTGCAAGAGTTCTTTTAAACCGCCTAAAAGATTTGTCAGAAAAGATTCTGCCCGAAACACAGTTTGGCTTCCGACCCAACCGGGGCACATGTGAAGCTATCTTCTCAGTGCGTCAACTGCAGGAAAAGAGTAGAGAACAAGGTCGCCAGTTGTACCTCTGCTTTGTTGACTTGGAGAAAGCATTCGATAGTGTGCCTCGTGAAGCTCTGTGGATGGTGCTCAGAAAGCTAGGATGCACGGAAAAGTTTGTGAAACTTCTGCGACTCCTACATGACGATATGCAGTGCTCCGTTTCCGTAGATGGCGAACAGTCAGAGTTTTTCCCCGTTACCTGTGGGTTGAAACAAGGGTGTGTTTTAGCGCCCACACTTTTCGCCTTATACTTTACCGTAGTGGTCAAGGAGGTCCTGCACACTATTTCCGAAGGAGTCCGCATCCGCTTCCGAACAGATGGCAGTCTTTTTAACTTGGCCAGGCTTAAGGCGCGCACTAAGGTCTCACATGCATTGATTACAGAGATTTTGTATGCTGATGATCTGTGCTTTTTGGCAGAATCCCCAGATGGCCTGCAACAGCTAATGTTCGTTTTTCACCAAGCATGCTGCAAGTTCGGCTTGAAGATCAGTGTCAAAAAGACGGAAGTGATGTCCCTAGATACATATGGTCGTGAGACACTGACCATTAAGCTCGGCGAGGACGTGCTGAAACAGGTCGATAAGTTCCGTTATCTGGGGAACATTATAACATCTAAGTGTGACCTTGATGCTGAGATCAGCAGCAGGATCAATGCTGCAGCTGCTGCATTTGGAAAACTGTATCCCAAGGTCTTCTTGTCGCATGACCTTAAGCTGGCCACCAAGATTTCGATTTACATGTCGATTGTGCTTCCAAACCTTCTTTACTCCTCCGAAACCTGGTGTGTGTATCGCTACCACATAAGCACTCTGGATCGGTTCCACTTAAAATGCCTGCGCGCCATAATGAAAATCCGATGGTCCGACCGAGTGCGCAATACCGAAGTGTTGAGGCGAGCCAATGTCAGTGGCATTGAGGCCCACTTAATGCGTAGGCAGCTTCGGTGGTGCGGTCACGTATCACGGATGGCGGAGAAGAGAATGGCCAAACGCATCTTTTATTGTGAGCTAGAGGAGGGCAAACGTAAATATGGCGGACAACTCCTCAGATACAAAGATGTCCAAAAGCGTCACATGAGAAGATGCAATATTGAGCCATCTAAATGGGAGGGTTTGGCAGCACAGCGATCTGAATGGCGTGGGTTCGTGAAGAGGCAAATCCGCAATTTCGAGCATCAGCGTATAGCTGATCTCGACGCCAAGCGCGATGAGCTAAATGCTCGCCCACCCGCTGCCTTTCACTATAATTATGTATGCGGCAAGCTCACGTGCCCACATTGTGCACGTGAGTTTGCTGCAAAGATTGGCTACGTGAGCCATGTTCGGGCGCATCAGCGCCTAACTGACTAGGAGCTAAAGTGGTCGCCATGGCCGAAATCGGTCGGAGTATTCATACAATTTAAATTCGCGCAATTCCCTGCGAGAGAAGTTCAAGGAAACAAATATTCTTACATTGGCTTCACACTATATTTTTAGTAATTTAATTTTTGTACATATGAATATAATTAATTATAAAAGGATTGGCGATGTATATAACAGACAAAGAAGGAACCGACATAAGCTTGCGGTTCCTGCTTTACGCCTTGCAAAAGTTCGTAATTCGTTTGTGCGTTTGGGTATAAAATTCTATAATAAAATTCCACAATCTACTTTAACTTTACCATTACAGCAGAATTAAAAATACTATTAAAAAAGGCTAATTCAGAAAGCCTATTATACTATTGAAGATTACTTAGACGATAAGAATGCGTGGATATAGCTTCTCTTCAACCCTGTACAAGACATTAATAACTATATGTAACTAGTGATAAGTATTATTGTTTGAAAAGAGCAACCGCCGAGTTTCTTGCTGGTTCTTCTCGGTAGGAACAGCTTTCCGAACCAGCAGTAGATGTTGACGATTCAAAAGGACTTGTTTACAAGTTTACTTGTATAAAGAATAATTTGAATTTGAAAAATATCGTAACGAAGGAGGTATAATTGATAGAGCTCTAGTATACTAACCATACACACTTATAAATATCATTCAAATAGTTGAAAGGTGTACATAGGTACACCTAGATAAAAATAACGGTCTGTTTCTGTTCTAATGCTGGACACAGGCCTCCTGTGTCCATTGTAGAGAGAAGTGTTGCAGCTGTGTAAACCAGTTTTCCTTAGTGTATTTTCCATAACCGTAAAACGTGTGATAAATCGAAAAAATATCAATTAGGCACATAAGTTCTAATTGAAAACGCATCTGTGCCCGCGCGGGATTTGAACCCAAGAGTGATATATTCTTAGGGTTCGGCTGTTACACTTCACCTATATACACACTATACACCCACATAAACATACAACAAGTCGAGTTAAAATGTAAAAAAAATAGGTTTTAACAAAACTTCACGTCTCCACTTTTGAGGAGTTCCCTCGTCTGGAGCCAATACTGCCAGCAGCATCAGGTCATGCTTATAAAAAACATGCATTGTCATCGAGACTGAACCAGTATGCAAAATTTCGGCTCAATCGAACACCGGGAAGTGATTCCAATCTAACTTGCAAAATTCCACTTTCACATGCATACACTGCGAGTTACAAAAACTTTTAAGAAAATACGCTTGTTTTATTTAAATCTTTGAAATCCTTTGAGGCTCTGAATCATCTCTATCGACTGAGTCAATTTATGCAAATAATTAGAATATTAATTAGATTAGCTGCTTTGTAAAAACAATGGATTCATAAATTAAACATCAAAGCCAGAAAGGACGTCTTAATTATGACTTCTTTATAAAATAAATCTTATCTTTGAGCAACCGGTTTTTTCTCTTAAGTTACTAAGGTAAGTGTGATAGGATGCTTTTAAATCAGGGGTCGGCAACCTTCTAAGACTAAAGAGCTGAGTGTCAATTTAAAAAATTCTAGATTTTAAAGAACTAATAATTATTTTGAATGATATATTTATGTATTTATATTATACGTATAAAGGGCAAAGTTGTTTTGCCATATAAATTATTTATATTAATTTCTAGTGTACGTTATAAAAAAAAATGTCCAAACGAAAATGTTAAGAACAACCTTAATCACTTAGGGGTATGAAAAATAGATAGTAGCCGATTCCCAAATCTACTGAATATCCATATAAAACTTAATAGAAATCGGTCAAGCCGTTTCGGAGGACTGGTTAACATCGTGACACGAGAATTTTATATATATAATTTGATTTATGATTTAGAACGAATGTACTTAGAAGTATTATTTATTCCTATGAAAAAATAAAGATCTTTTTATTGGTGTATATTTATTAATTCTTTTTATCTGATAACGGAAGTGCAGAGCTGCAGCTTTACATCGAAAGAGCCGCATATTGCCTATCCCTGCTCTGTATTAATGAGAAGAAAATTACTTTATTAGTATGTACTTCTACAACGATACGATAACGGCAGTTTGTATATAAAACTATCACAAGTACCTTTTGCATGTTAGTGCGTTTTTATCGGTGTTAACATTGTCAACATAATTATCATTATACATAATTATTAGATATCGTTAAGTTATCTTTGTTTTCCTTTTTTAATTCCACGTGACTTAAATACATATCACGTGTAAACGTTAGATGACCTTTGTGTCCACCTAATCTCACAGAAGGTTCATAACCAATCCAATAAATAAACAAGATCAGAAATACGTTCATTAGGTTGGTATGGTTGAAAATTATGTCACCGAAAGAATATTAAATATGAATATTGTGGGATAAGGGTAGCCAAATGATGAAATATATATAAAAAAATATATGGGAGAATTACACATACGTTCGTCCATCCACAAACTAAGTAACATAACACCTGTGTTATGAGTGACAACTGTTAAATACTTAATCAGTTTTACATCAATTAGTACATCTAGATTCGAACAATTTTTTATTTTGGCGAGATTCGAATCGACTAAGATCGACGAGCTAAAGGCAGGGGTGACAGGTACAACACGTCGTCTTTAGTTTTATACCTTCCTTTATGTGCTTTAGTGTTTTTTTGCTTACGAAGGAAAAATGGGAACTTTTGTGAATTCCTAACATTGTAGCATACGTATTTCGGGGAAGCCCGTTTATTTGGATTGATATTATTTTATAATATTAATTATTTGGATAATAACAACTAGGTATCTACTTGTTTATTCGTTACCGCCTCGTGGATGCGTCTTTGAATTTGAGTGAGACTACGCCTCCGCGGACGAGGTGTGACAAGTCTCAATTGTTTAACGTTTCGGTTAAGTTTCGGCAAGTTGTTTAAGTTTTGTTCTTTAAGTCATTCATAGTATACGAAGTTCTGCCCAAACTAATTCTTTTATTTCGGGATACCGAACCCCCGTAATTTTGTCACCTACCGTAAATTGTGAAATCATATTACCAGCGTGACAGGCGCCTATCATGCTATTAGGCGTGCGATAATTGCAATTTATCGCTACGTGACATTGGCTCCCAACGTGACAACATCTAATATTAAACCTAACGCCCGGTATACAAGCTTTAATTGTACCCCATTTCGTCAATATTGTTTAAGCGAATCAGCTGTGACAGTGACAGACAGTAGAATCGAAACAGTGAATGTCGCATTACCGCATTGATCACACGAGCAACGATCATAGTCGCCAGTAAATAGCTTTTTTCGAACTGACTGTATGCTGTTAGCCCTAACGGCTTTTATAGTATCACCGGGCGGGACGTGCGGTTGCAGAAACATCGTCGAGGTTACGAAATGCAGAGAGTAGAGCGCAGAAGCTCTACTAGCGTCGGGAACATCGTCCTAAGGGTGCCACCTGTGAGGCCGGACCACGGCTTAGGGCGACGCGTAGTGGAGGGCTGATGGTATGACTTTAGTTAGTTATTACGACATCGGAAGAAGCCACTACCGACCGACGTCAGAAAACTGGAACCTCGTCTTCGCCTGCAAATGTGTGTGTGTATACGTGTTTCTGTGTTTGCGATCGTTATTTGTCGTCGTTATTTATCGCCTATATTTTCGGTGGTCGGACCTAACTGGGATGTAGGTGGAAGCAACTGAAATAAGGGGATTCGGGTGTACCTCAGATTTCCCAAAGTAAGATTTCGAAAACCTTTTAAAGAGGTGAGTAATGGTAGGGAGATCGAGGTCTCTATGGAGGTCAACGTTCGGATGAACCACGAACAACCAGTGGCTGTCCGCATGAATCAGTTCTGTAGTCTTTGAAGCGTGAGCAATCGACCTTTGAAACGTGCGCGAACACAACGCTCGCATAAAGAAATTATTGGTCTTATGCAAGTTTTGTAGTGTCTCTTTGTTGCGAAGCGACATCTTACTTTTCTTTAGTAAATAACAAGCATATTATATTAGTAAGGGATTGCAGCGTGGCCTAAAATATCATAAGCCAACACACGGTTATTACAATTAAGTGGTCATAAACAGCACTCCAATGATTAAAGTTGCGTTAGCGCTAATCACATAATATTAGCACCAATAAAAACTAAAAGTCATGTCTCGTGATAACATAGTTACCTCTATAATTAATTCATATCAAATGACATGATTTCATATTATAATCTTCGTTTTGTAATTGAAACTTATTAAACATCGTTTGTGCTCGCTCAAATAGACTTACACGTAGAGATCAAAAATATTAAAAAAATGATTTTATTAAAAAATATTTTATATTCAAGACAACTTAATAAAATATGAATTTTGCTATAAGCGTGTACTGTTTTCTACATGAATAAAAGACATCATAACTATCTTATGTTTACCATAATTATCTTATTTTTTTACATAACGAAACGTTACATTAAAAAATAACCTAAATAAAAAAGACAAATATTTTGGAATAGCTAACAGTATTGTTACTGTTAGCTATTCCAATATATTTATCTATAGCTAAACTAAAAATCATAGACGAGACTATAAAATAAAGCCGATGGGCGGCGATGCTGGCGCTAGCGGTCAAAATGAATAGACGTAAAACGGAGAAATGGCAAATTGTAAAAATATAACATAGTGGATTGTTTATAAAATTGAATAAAATGGAATAGTACAAAGCTGCAGTATTTTATTATCACTACATATTATCAAAAGAGAAGGCGATCCTGTTAACAATACTACAAGTGATAAATTCAAATTCAAATTCAAAATATTCTTTATTCAAGTAAACTTGACGATTCAAAAGCACTTGGCTTTTGAATCGTCAACTTTACTGCTGGTTCGGAAAGCTGTTCCTATCGAGAAGAGCCAGCAAGAAACTCGGCGGTTGCTCTTTTTAAAATATAAATCTTAGAACTAGTTACATTTATTCATTACTGTCTTGTACAGGGTAGAGGTGCACCTATATCCACACATCCTTATCATCTAAGTAATCTTCAACAGTATAGTAGGCTTTCTGTATCAGCCTCTTTTTAACAGTGGTTTTAAACTGCTGTAATGGCATGGTCAAAATTGATTTCGGAATTTTATTATAGAATCTTATACCCATACCCACAAACGATTTACGTACTTTTGCTAGGCGCAAAGCAGGAGTCGCAAACTTATGTCGGTATCTACTCTGTCTTTTATATACATCACCTATCGTTTTATAATTCTTTATATTTTTATGTACAAAAATTACATTGTTTAAAATATATTGTGAAGCAAATGTAAGAATACCTATTTCCTTAAACTTCTCTCGCAGGGAATCACGCGGACTTAAATTGTAGATGCCACGTATGGCTCTTTTTTGTAATACGAAATTTTTTTCACTATCCGCGTATTTATCCCACAGCAATATTCCATAAGACAATGCTATGGAAGTAAGCAAAATAAACAAGATAGGAATGTGATTCTTGTCACGGGTTAAAGACCGAATTTTTTGAATAAAAAAATATTGTGACACCCATACCGAGCTCAGATTACTAAAAACTAAGATCATAAACTCTTAGTACCTTCATTATGTGTTTTTTAAATATTTATATTTATTTTATTACGTGAGACTGATTTTAAATAAGTCGACCTGTGTTCGATACTGTCAAAGATTTTATTACGGTACCAATCGAACCGAGTAATACAATGGTTCCTCAATACGTTTTAAAAAAACCTCCCTATAATATTGTTTTTCTATATATTAAATAAACATAGAATTACTATTATTGAGAGTATGTTAAAATAACTTATATTGAATACAGAACCAGAAATATTTCTTAGCCTTGAGACGCACCTATTACACCTTCCAAATTCCTTGTCTAAGGACGAAAGTAGTAAAATATTTTATTAATCCGCGAAAAAAGAAAATATATGGAATGTAAAGTGTACACTCCGTATTTATGACTAACTGTTCTTTGTTCTCGGACACACAGAGTCAGAGGTATTACATTTTTCCTTCGATTTTCTTTCAGCAAGCGAGCCTAAAATGTGCCCTATTAAAAAAAAGAGAAGGCAAATGAGACTTATTATCTATCTCTCTTTAAATATCCAAATTTGATCTTCCCTGTCTTATTATTTGTTTCGACACTAAAACTAACAGGCTTGTCTAGTCATTGCGTGGAATCAAAAATGACATGAAAAATGAAAAATGAATGAAAAATGACATGAAAACATGAAGTACACTGTCATTATACGAACAATAACTCGAACTAAATAATACTAAAACGATACTAGGTGGGATGCATCAGTGTAATGACCGTTAGATAAACTATCGAGGCCATTTCCTCGTCAACCTTTGTTATTGAATGTCGAATAGAGAGAGACACGTTTATTTTCTGCGGACTCTCGCAATTGCATGAATTAGACAACTTATATACATAAGCAAGGTTGGATAAAAGTTTGCTAGAATTAAGAATTATGATTTGAAAACAGTAACCGCCGAGTTTCTCAATGGCTCTTCTCAGTAGGAACGGCTTTCCGAGCCAGCAGTAGAGTTAACGATTCAAAAGGAATTGTTTACAAGTTTACTTGAATAAAGAATATTTACCGGGTAATTTCTTATTAGATATTTACGTGTAAATGTAGGTACATGAAATAACCATACTTTTAATTTATGAATAGAAATAGAAATTTTAAATGTAATAACAAAAAACACTAGTAACTATAGTAGGGTAAAATATATATTGTGTACGTTAAAGTAAGCTATTATGTAAAGTAGTATTTGATCTACTGTCTACGATAAGAGATAGAGAAACTTTATAATGCAAAAACACTCCTACAAAAATACTCCAATATTCATAAATAAATATAGGAATATGTATGCAATGAATTAAAAAGCGATGTTGTGAATGAACTAAGTATAGTAACATTTTGGCATTTTAGTTAACATTTTTGTTGGTAAGACATTGGGTGTATGCATCCGTATATAGGGTCAATGACCGGTATATACAGGGTCTTGGAGATCCCTTTTGGGACATTTTTTCTGCAGTTTACTGATATCGAAAATGATAAAAAATCCTCTACAATAAATTGGTATCGATATACATGTAAATCGTTATTTCGTTTAAAACACGACCCGTCGTCGTATCATGGTTCGCGTTAAACTTTAAAGAAACAAAAATTTTATTCAAAAAGATTTTGATAGCTTGTCTCTTGAAGCGTTTTTTCAATCTAATCTATGTGCTACAACCGATTATTCTAAGACTTTAATAATATCTTAAGAATTGGTATTGTAAATAAAATCATAAAGAACCGTGAAGGTATAAATATTATTTATGCTAAGATATTCATGCGCTGAGTGATCATTGTAGTAACTATTTCAACCGGTTCCATAGCTTACTTACAACTAATATATTAGAGGTTAAAATCCACAAGAAATAAATTAAATTGAAAAAAGAAAAAAAATCCATGACAAAATTATGTCGTAGAATATGAAAGTTGACATATTTATTATGGTTTTTCTATCCATTCGGCAATAATTTTTTTTTTAAATTATAATACACCACCGCTCGTTTTATTTTATTTCATATGTTGCTATTGAATAAATGAGCTAATTTATAAGTTAAGTAAGTATTGTAGTAAACATGTTATGTGCCAAATTAATGCATAAAAGTTGGTGAAAAGAATTCGCAAGTTTGTAACATATCGCCTATTTGTAGTGACGCAGTATGTTGAAATACGAGTAGGACGAGGTCATTACCTGAAAAAATAAATTTAAAACAATTACATTTAATTCATGATATAAGTAATTTATTATGCCTTGATAACGGTTATCGATTTACATAATGATTGCTGCTTCTCTGTCTACTAGCCCAATCCCTACTAAACATTTTAAAATCTTTTAATCTTACTCATTTCTTAAGTTATCGTCATCAGTGATCGTCTACGATCGCCTATGATCCTCTATATCCCGGGATTTGTCGCTTTTCGGACACGCATTAAATGGAATCGCTGAGAGAAACGTAAAATCGCATATATCGTACGCTATATGCTACGATATATCGCAGGATAATACAGACGATTGTGTGGACACTTGCACGATGTCCGTGCCAATTATAGACTTTCACATGATCAATGATTATCGCCGATAGTGAAGAGTAGGCATAACAATACTGCCGAGCGAAATTAAAATTTAATCAATGTTTCGTTAGCTATTAAACAATTAAGGATTATAATTGTATAGATAATCTACTTCTATAAATTAGATTTATGAGGTGCATAAATCTAATTTATTTCCTTCTTTACTGTATTATTGCGTTTTCTGTAAAATCGTTAACTACTTTACTTATCAATACTTGAATTCTTAACCTTTAAAAGTCAGAGATATGAAAACATACTGAATGATTTGATAAAATTTAAGTAAACATCGATAAACTAAAATAATTAAAAAAAATTGAACCAATATTTTATATACAATTAAATTTGCGAGAGCATCCTTACTAATTATCATAATTGTGAAGGTCTGTCTTTGCGTCTGTTACACTTTGCAACATGGAATTTTACCAACTCTACCACCATTAATTACCATAAAATTACATAAAAGTTCATATTCAAATTAAAATGTTTTTATTTGAAAGCAACAAAGACTCATAATGTTAGTAACAGACTTGTAGCTACTATACAGCGGACTTCCATAAAAAATTAAAGCTAGATTTAGTTCATCATAAACGGAATTAGGGTTGTTTTTTGTATTTGCATGGTATTAGTTTTTGTTGTTAAAAGTAATCCAACTATACATTGTTTTTTTTATTTCTAAAATTTTATGATATCCTCATTTTTGATAAAAGCTCTTGAAGCTTTTATCGGCTATATAAAGTTCATTATACTTACGTTTAAGACAAGCGCACCCATTTAAAAGAAATCCCAAACACTTCACACGGCTTACTCACCACGACTATTTATTTATATAAGATTGTATTAATTAAAATATTTTCACGTGCATATTTTTTTTGTAATATTGATATCATTAACTTATTGAATTCTACGAAATAACAAACCGAAGAGAAAGTTTCTAGATCCACGTTAGGTATTCCTGTGAATTTGATGATGACGGGTTTCTGTGAACGCATGATGATGAAGATGATATACGGGCGTATCATCTGTCCCAGGGGAGTATTATGCCAGCCGCAGTTCCAAACCGCATCACCCACGGCAAACGCCTGAATATATTTTTAATATAAACATAGTACCTAAATAGTGGCCTCTCACTAACTCACAATTGGGAACTAACCTACTACGCTGCACCGATGAGAATTGGCAGATTACGCATAATTCCGCCATTTTCTTGGAATACGTGAATTACAAGACGATATCTTCCATAATTAATGTATATATCGATATCTTTCTCAAAAATATCATGATGAAATCTATATACCAATCAAATACATATCAGTTTTTAACAGTTTATATTCTGTTTTAAAAGAATTCTAATAGACCTGGCTAGAAATGTTCTGATCTTTAAAAATATAATTAAAATTCACAGGAAATTTTTGAATTTAAACTATCGTGAGCGGTATTCATAATCAATGATCATAGAGACTGGCTATACTCACGTCTTATTTTATCAGATGAGCCCGTTTCTTGAGAATGTTCCTTACATATTCTATTTTAAATGATATCTCATGCCTTAAAAATCATTTGGTCAATATAAAAAGGGCCAAAAGCCTTAAACGTTCTTTTTTTATTTAATTTAGGATTTAGGGTATGCATACTATTATAGACAATGCGGAAAAGATATTGGAATAGTACAACATACTTAGTATAACATACTTACTTTGTTTTTTATTAATGTTCCTAGATAACATGGTATCCAAAGCTGAACACACGTCGCAATGCTCAACATTGCAAAGATGACATGAAATTTTCCTCGATCTAGTGACTGCAAAAAGAAAGATAATCTAAACAACGAATCATTACATAAAAATATTTATGCCCAAGTAAAACAGATGAATTGAAGTATGAGTTTTAGGAAAATATGGCTAAAATACTATATTCCTTTATTAGTAGTTTAATTATTTTAAAATTGTTGTAGATTTGATGACCAATAAATAAATCGGATCACATGTTTTTTCGGTTTGCCATCTCTGGTCGAAGATATCGGATCATCATAACATAGACATTAAGTAATGAAATCAAAAAAATCGCGCCTCAAAAGATTTTCTAAAATAAATATACAACTGCGTTACAGACAAGCCTCGAATTTTGGTAACATAGGTTTGAATAAACTAGAGTACTTACATATGCTACTTGATAGGCCGACAAACATGTAGCAAGTGATGTGAACATAACTTGATAGACGAGTAGAGGGCCGTAAACTGATGAAGCAGTCTTGATCGACCTATTAAATACATTGAAAGAAATATTTGTAAATTATTGTCTACTGTGAGCCAAAATCAAGTTTATAATTTCATACACTTATCATACATACTTAAACAAAACTTTAATGGAGCACAAATAAAATAATGTCACGTACAGGGATTCGTGGAATTTGGATAAAAAAACTTGGTGACTCGTTAAAAACACTTTATTCAACTTTTTACTACAAACTTAGTACTTACAGTCTCTATAAGGTTCGTTTTCCAATAAGAATGCCGAGGTCACTATTAATTCACTTTTATTTTCGCTTGTTTATTCGCTCTTCATCGCTATTCGCAAACTGAATCTCGAGGCGCACGATACGTCTGCTTATATATCGAACCAACCGATTTCGAGAACATTCGATAGCCTTGAAAAGATCGTAAACATGTTTACAGATAAGCATGTTTTGATACAAGTCGAATGTTCCAGAGAATTTAAACTCTATGACATATAGTTTACGAACCCTTTTTGCATGTTCGTAAACTGTCCCGATTAATTTGAACTCTATGACATATGCAATACGAAATCTTTATGCATGTTCGTAACACTGCCACCGTCCAATTCGAATTCGTTCGTAACAATAACATCCCTAATAGCAATATGCCTTTTGCGCGTACCAATATTGTAAAAAAAATGGTGTTCTATATAATAAACAAAGTAGAAACTGATATAAAAAAATCGCGGCTCCTAACTTTACGTAGATACATTACGTAACGTACGTCATCATTTTCAACCGATGGACGTCCTCTGCTAGACATAGATCTCTAAATAGGATCTCCACACCACATGATCTTTTACCGCTTGGATCCAGCGACTCCTTTCGATCTTTTTGTGGTTGTCAGTCCACATCTTATGGGGTCTTTCGACGCTTCGTTTTTTGGTGCGGGGTCGCCATTCCAATACCTTAAAACCCCAACGTCCATCGGTTCTACTTCAGCTTCGACACGCTGTCGATAACTTTTGTTCTGATCTTTACATTCCTGATTTGATCACAGAGATACTCCAAATATAGCTCGCTTCATCGCGCGCTGAGTGATTCTGAATTTTCTTATGAGTCACAAAGTCAGCTACCATGTTTCAGATCCGTAAGTCATCAATAGCAATATGCACTGTTCGAATCAGTCACTTAAATATTTTGGACGAAAAAATCTCGTGCGGCTTCCCAAAACCAATCTGAGTTGAATATGGTGACGTACGCAAGGTTACTAGGTTTTCTTGTATCAGTTATTCGTACAAAAAGGGAAACCATTGTTCAACTAACAATACCGACCACAGACCAAGTACAAAACAATCTAATAAAACCACTCACTGAAAAACCAAATTATGCCACGTTACTATTCGCTTTATCCGTTTGTTAAGTGTAAACTGGACATTAATTCTTCGAAGGTCAGTTTTAGAATATTTTCCCACATTTTCGTCGAGGCCATCAAAGAGTACTTCACAGTCAAAAATAATCATACTCATTAAGTAATAATAATGCAGTAAGATATGAAAGAGTGTGTATACATAAACTGCAAGAAAACATGTATAATATATGGTGTATGCTTGAATTTAATGTCGTGTGTCATTACTGAAGTTTGACATGTACCACACACATATCACTCAATCATACACACATAAAAAAAAAAAAAACTCACACATAAATACTTACAGGTAGATTTCACTATCATTTTCTTTTATTTAATTGTTAGTTAATGTTATTTAACCAGATAACCTAGTAAAGGTAAATTAAGCTTGTTGTTTTTTTTTAATATGGTAAAATGCAATATGCGCTCTAAATATTCACTTATAAAGTGTATTATGTTAATGTGAAAGGGAGATGGCTGGTTCTCCTTGACACAGATTGTAAAAAATCTAGGAGGGGGAATCAGTTCTTGGTTTAAAATCGGTTCTGATAATGTTTGTTAATATCAAATTTTAATATTAAGCCTTATTGTAATACCATCTTTGTTTATTTGATAGAAATAAATTTGTTTTGATTTGATTTATTAAGCTTTTAACACAATTTTATGACCTGTTGACCGTTGAGGAGCTCTCTCTTCTGGAGTCAATGCTGGAAGCAGTATCAGGTCATGCTTATCATAAACATGTCACCGGTACTGGACCAGTATGTAAAATTTCAGCTCAATTGGACACCGGGAAGTGGTACGAATTTAACTTGCAAGATTCCATCTTTATGTACATACACGGTAGTTAAATAAAAGCTTTTACAAAAGTAATAATAAAATTATCCACTTAGTCCACTATACATTTAACACTATGTATATTTTCTATTTACTGTATCGCAGATTATAGCAAAATAATTTTTATTATTACTTTTGTATTATGGATCTCCGCAAAGTAACGCCTAATTTTATAAATTATTTAAAAGCTTTTAATTGACACTAGCAAAGGGCAAGAGGGCAACACCGGACTTGACAACACCACCTGACATGACAAACCACCCGGATACGACACCATCGGAATTTGACGCAGCGGTCTGGGAATTATTATTCCCAGACCCCCCCACCGAAAACAACATCCCTCAGGTCACCTAGGTGGCCTGTGCCAACCGGCCCGAACACTGACCAGGCCCACAGGCCTGCGAGGAGCAGCCCGGGCAAAGAGGTTCGCCTCGAGGCCCGTACCCCGGCACCCTCACAGGGTACCGAGAAGACCCGGATTGAATTGACACTAGCAATGCCCCGCGGTTCCACCCACGTCCATACTGATCCCGTGGTAGTGGAAAGTTTACTAAGTCAAACTATAGATTTATTTGTAGATTATTTAATTATAAAAAATGGGGATCATTAGTATTCTTGGAATAAGAGCTAACTCACCAAATGTAGGCCTTGCTATAACGGTCGCTACAATGAATTTGTTATGGCATTATTTTCTTTCGATTTATATTCTTAAATTCGTAATACCTTTTGATTGGGATGTCGGATTTTGATAATTTAAAAAGTATTTTACAGGTATTGAAATAGTTTTTAATAAAATATCATTTAATGGGATAAGAATTAATACAGAGATATGAATAAAATGGTTTGATTATTGTCGGCAATTTTATTAACTTGTACAATGTATAAAATAGTTAGTTATATTGGTACAACTATAATAGTTAGACATATAGTATCGCGGACTTTTTTGTGGACTTTGATATGTTCTATTATACTGTAGAACATTTTTTTAGTTCTATCCTCAATAGTTCCCGCAGCGCACGCGATGATAGATGTTTACGACGACTTTTTCACAACTTAATACAATTTTATTAGGGATCCCTATTTTTTTAAAAATGACATATATGCCTATGTTGTTCAGTGAAGAAGCAGCTTTCCAATGGTAAAAGAATTTTTGAAATCGGTCCAGTACTTATTGAGTGAAAATATTACAAACATACACATATACAAACATACATGCAAATCTTTCCTCTTAATAATTTTAAGTATATATATAGATAACGCATTAAACTTACCACCGAAAGTTTGTATAATTATAAAAGAAGTAGCAATTTCACAAATCATAAACATTTCATAATTTGGCGTTCGGTAAGGATTGTCTTCCGGTAACCATAAAGGATACATAAGAGGTCTAACTGTGTTTTCAGTTAATGTTGCAAACAAGCTTTGATAAGTTAACATCGCCAACGTCGATACAAGGTACATTAATATTATCAGTGTAATGAAACTTAACCAAAATATGCACAATTTCCATATTAGCAGTTGTCCCTTAAGGAAAGTATTTCTGAAATTAGAAATCTATTATAATAATTTCCTTTATAAGTTAATCTTTTTTAGAAAAATTTAACATAAGAAGTACGAATTATGAAAGTACGCACTGAAAATTATGAAGAAGTATCCTTGAACTATTGCAGTTAAATTTAATTACAGTTAAAAAAGGAGTTAGGTGAATTCCAAACTTTAGTCGCTCATTGCTCGACCTTAGTGCCTCCCAAAACCTTATTCGTCGGGTTAACAAGCTATAAGCTTTAAGTGTACAAAATTTAATCGATATTAGTCCAAGATGAAAAGGTTTTGCTGTGAAAGCGTAATAGAAAAACAGATATACAAACTTTCGCAAAAGTTATGACACAATTATTTTGCTATAATCCGCGTTTGTTAAGAGAATTTACCGTTCACATACCTTATACCTTGTTCATGCAGTCATCACAGATATCACAAAACGCCGCGACCAAAAACACACCACGCAAGCTCAACACGCACTCATTAAAATAATCCTACGATAGTTTCGCTCCGTAAACGAAACATCGTAGGAGAATAGGTTCCACGACAAAGCCTCAACGCATTGTTTAAACTTTCGCAATTGAAGAAATTTTGTAAAATTAAAGCTTATGAACTCGGTATGAGTTTTCATGATGAGAATAAAAAATATAATACACAATTGGGTGCATTTAAACGCTTCAATCGACACATTCAAAGTTGCGGGTACAACTAGACATATATATAAAAAAATCTACAACTAGATACCTGTACTTGTCCCCTAAACTACAGATATACGTAAAATCTCTATTCATTGAATACAGAAGTTGCATAAGCTTGTTTCTATTATAAAGCACGCTGATAAAGAATATGGGGATCGTGTTTATAATTATAAAATAACAGAAACATTCTGTCGCAAACGAATAATCCTCCACAGTGATGCCATGGTAAATACACAGCACTTCCAACGATGACGCCACCAATCCTAAGACAATGTTCAGAACAGGCCAAATAAATCTGTAAATAAAGAAAGTTATCCAAATGACGAGAATAAGTCTATTGCATTTATAAAGATATTATAAAAATTATATAATTCGCAAATTCCTAATGTTTTAAGCTTTAAACAAGCATTTAAAACGCATTATAAAGATGTCTTGTGCCCTTTAAATCCAGCGGCAACCTCGCGATTTTTTTGCAGTCTCCTACTTAATTAAATAGGGGTGAACAAACACCCAACAGCTTGATAGCCCAGCGGTGAGACCTTGCGATTCTTTCATGGTGGTAACGGGTTCAAACTCCGGGCAGGCACCAATGAGTTTTTCTATTAAAACTTGTGTCTAATTCATAATTTCAATTTATCACACGCTTCTCGGTGAAGGAAAACATCGTGAGGAAACCTGTATATATCTAGAGAATTCTGTGGATATGTGTAACCTAACAATCCGTATTGGAGCAGCGTCTTGTCAGCGTAGGTCTTAGCTCTATGCCCTATACCCAGCAGTGGGATTGTAACGGGCCGTTACTTTACTTTTTACTTTACAAAAAACACTGCTTTAGAGTGGTGTGCTATGGAGTGGAGCTCACATGCGAAGTGAGATCGCCACCATCTTGAGATTCCAACGTGTATCAGTTCTTAAAACAGTAAAATGCAAACCGTTATAGTATGTCTATTACTTTATTTTTCTGAATATGTCCGTATTTCTTGTTTGAACGCGCAAACATACGAGCATAGAAAGCTATGGCCCGCGAAAAAACTGAGTTTTCTCATAAACCCCATAGTAAACGACCGAATCTGTCTTTGAATTTATCTGATCGGATTAGAAATCATCAAAGTCATCACCAGATAAATGATGTTTAAAATAAATAATATGACTAGGTAAAAAAAATAACATTAAAACCTTATGTTGGAGTCGGCGTTGTTAAAAAATATTCCATTAAACGCTAGAAAAATTCTCAACTGCGGATGATATTTAAAAAGATCCAAATTAAAATAATGATACACAAAATCACTTTTCCTCAAGAAATTCATCAAAATTTGTATCGACATTATGTGAGTAGTTTAAAATTTATACAAGAAATGATCATCGAACACTCTACAACTACAGTTTCATCATATATACAAGTAAATCAGTCCTTATTCGATCCTTACTTAATTAAGTTTAATATCTCATTTATTATTACTTATACATAGGTATATTTATTCATTTATCAGTTTGTTTATAACAATATATGAATTGAAAAATACATTTAAATTGATGGGAACCACAAACCATTTTTTGAAATCACTACATATAAAATAAAATCCCCCGCTGAGTCTTTTTGAGATTAACTCAAAAATTACGGAAACAATTTTTACGCTCTTTTCTTCAATAGACAATATGATTCGTAATGATGGTTTGGGTGTATAATTTTTTAAGAATTTGTGTAAATTGATTGAAATGTGACGATAATTATGAAAATGTTGAAAATACTCAGGCCGCGTAGAAGCTTTCATCGAAAACGTTGACTAAGTCCAATTTATCCTTGAGGAACAAGAACATAATCGAGGATTGGTTAATTAATCACTATAATAACGCGAGCGAAGTCACACCTATTTTTTTCTATTTTTAAATAAATCTTCATCCCCAGCTTACCATGCTATAAAAAATATATGAATTAATACGCATTAATGTGCATTGCACTTTTTACCCACTCTGCCACTAAAAGAGATACTAGACTAGCTATCCACTTGTGATAGAGAACCTATTAATTCATTCTCTGCGATCTTTTCTTTGTCTTGAGAAGTAAAATCCATTGTTTTTCAACAGTACCCAATTCGGGTCTTAAATCTAGTGTTGTAGTTAGTACCTTAACCAAATACCAAAAAAATCCACGTAAACTAAGAAAGCATTAGCATAGCAATAGCATTTTATTTTAAGTCAATTATATGCACGTGATTTTAAGTTTCATTTTTATGGACATTTGGTACAGTCTCATGATTAAAAATGACCGTAATTTTGCTTCCATTAGCGGGGCAGATAATGCAATCATTGAATTCAATTACGTGCATTCAAATGGTATAATCTATATTATATAATGATAATGAACTTTTTTGTGAAACTAGGTATGATCCGTAATTTTGTCTGTTCAATTCGAATTACGTATACTTTATTCAGAGGCTTGGTTTCGAAAATACTTGTACTCGACAAGCAATTGGTAAATTATAATTAACATACTACTGGTTCGGAAATGTGCTCTGTACCGAGAAGAACCGGCAAGAAACTCGGCGGTAACTCTTTTCAAAAATAATAGTCAATTTAAATGTATATTTTAGGAAATGAAATATAATCTAAAATAAAAACATTTTGTAATAGTTCGTTTGATGTTTAGCAGTGAAGCGTTACTAAATACATTTTTGAATATTTTTTTCTACAATAAAAAATACCAACCAATCTACATAAAAGGCAATGCTATCATACGATTTTATAGGATTATAGCCTTGTGGAATAAAACAAATACTATGCACATCGTCAATATGCATGGATGCAAATATCATTTTAATCTCAACTTTGTACGTAGTAGTATCATTGTTTGATTGAGTACAAACATTCATGTAATTCGGGTGGAGAAAGCTCTCCAATGCAAAGCTCTCCGTCATGCCGATTTCCGGGCTAAGACCGAAATGAAATACCTATAGGGTTTTAGAAATAACATATTTATCCCACCCATTACCGAAATAAATTTATCAGCTCATAAATTATCAACAACTCAGATCAGTTAATCGATGCAATTAATTATTAATAACCGATGCTTATCAAATATTATCTGGCATCCCAATATTTTTTGTAGATTATTGGAAATGCGTAATTTAGTTTTCGAGAAGAATTTATTTAATATATACATTAAGTTATTTATGTTATATTCTATTATTTATGTATTCTTATAGACTTATTATATAGGTACATAAGAATTGAAAAATTATACGTAAATTAAGATTTATAACAGGTAATATTTATAAAGTCAACACATTTGGTTTAACTTTTTGGGATTGTGATTTTAATCTCGTTATATCTATGAAATATTTGGCTACATAAAGAATTAAATTTGTAAAAGAAGTATGACTTATGTATTTATTTTGCCTACAAATCACGTCATGAAAAAAAAACAAAAAAAAAAGATTTATATACATTGTGTTTGTTGTTACAGGATTTTAAATTAAAATCAATTCTGGGTAATGGTGACATAAATCAACTCTTGCAAGAAAATAGTTATGCAGCCGTTTTTACTATATAACTTTACTTCGTATAATTAAAATTTTTCGACTTATGAAAATAATACAAAGAAATATAAACTATATTTCTTTGTATTGGTCTAGAAATGGTGATGTAAAATTAACAAAATAGAGACCTTCATAATATTACCTACCTGCTGCTTTGGGAAATTATAAATAATTTTAAGGTATTTTAAAAAGGAATTATTTTATAATAAACTCACGTACCCGAATTTACAAAATTTTTAATTTGATTTTCCAATGGTTAGATCAAATTATGCACAAAACACATTTTTTTTTTCTTTGAGCATGTATAAAATACAATATAGAGTTCCATCAAGTGGGTTTGTTTCTAAGTCATTTATAAAATTTAGGAAATTATTTCTGATGACAATTTGTAATTTCTTTAGTCTACTCTTATTGTTAGGTTTTTTTTTCTTTACTTATATTCTTATAATAATACATAATAAATTATTGCTAAGTACTTAACCTAATATACATAAATTAAGGTAAAAACAACATCCAATGGAACTGTTTTTGTAAACAAAATATTATATGTAATGTTTAACCGTGTGTCATAATTCGATGTTTTGATCTATCAGTAAGAGTTAAAGTTTTTGAAGTTAAAGTTAAAGTTTGATCTATCATTAAGAGTTAAATACCTATTGATATTAGTTTAAACTTTTCTGTTTAATGCATTAATTTTAGTTTCAATTAGTTATAAGCGTAATTATACTGTTTGTTTTTGAACAAAATTCCTACAATGAAAACTTAAATTTAGGATATAGGACAGTTTTTGCAGAAAAAAGAAACTGCTAATGACTCATTCTATCTCCTTTTCAGACGATTATAGATTTTTAAATTAAATATTTGTAATATTACCTAATTTGATAACTTTGTATCATCAGAGATGTTTTCTTTATATCTCTAATCGTAATGATTAATGCTCGCTAAGTATATATACCGCTTAAAAGACTACAATTATAGGTTACATTAATCAGTTGGGTGCCAGTACTTGAGCAAAATGATTGGTTTCATTATATCTATTATATTAATTGTATATTTTAGTTCGCGGTTTTACAAAAATGCTTATAAGAGGCCAATTGAAAACTTTCCGCCTGGTAAGATTATACGAAATACTTTTAGATCTAGTTAAAAGTTTCGTCTAAATACAACTAGTCTACGTCAGCCAATATTTTGTCTTTTACTTTTTTTTTTAAATCTTTAATATTTTTTTTAATTATTCATAATATTCATTTCTATTTCTTACTTGCAGATTAATTTTTTTACTTATAAAAGGTTAATATTAAGGTTATATTGTATGTATATTTTGTAATAATAGGTTAATATTGTAATATCTTCATGTACGAGAGTATAATACAGCAATAACAGTTTTCAATGGATAATTAAATTAATTAGTTGTGTTACTTTAGCAGTGTCAGCTGAATTCGAAAAGTTCAAAGATTACAGTAGTTTTAAACGTTGTTTTTCTATATAATCTCTATACTCTTTACGGGAAACTATATCCTATGCGTTAATATTATTTATCATATTACATATATCGCCCCATCTTAAGAATAAAGTGATATATTATTAATTATTTTTATTATTTAATTGCAATATGACAATTAACATTTACTCCTATATACCCCTCCCAAACGGCTTGAACGATTTATATGAATTATATTTGCATATTCACTAGATTTAAGAAACGGGTACTATCTATTTGTCATACCACCTAAGTGATAAGGAGTTATCCATCCCTAATATTTTATTTTTATTTGTAGGACAATTGTTTTTAATTTTTTTTTAATTAACACTGGAAATTCCCTAGAAATTATTTATATGGCAAAGCAAAGTTTACTCAGTTAATACAACTATAAATAGATATAGCTTAGTTTTATTATGCCGATTTTTATTTTACACGGAGTTGAATAAAACATATTTCATTTCAATGTCTAATTAGATCATAAAACACTAATTACAGTATACTTCAGTCATTTAAGTATTTTAATATTGCTATTGTATACTTACATAGAGTATATTTTACATATAAATAAATAAAAGTTATAATTGTTTTACAGGTCCACCTAGTTTGCCAGTATATGGTGCATATTGGATCATACTTGCAAAAGAAATAAATAACCTGGGAGTCTCTTTAATGAAGCTCGCTAAGCAATACAACACGAAAGTAGTTGGCTTTTATCTCGGCCCGTACCCAGCTATAGTAATCGATGACCCAAAGTTAATCAAATATGCTCTTAACCATGAGGACTTCGATGGACGTTTGGATATAATCATAGGCCGCTTGCGTTCGTATTGGAAAAGACTTGGTAAGCATGCATGTATTTAAAAAATGTTTGTTGTAAGTAAAATGATATCAAAATGTAAACATTTAAATAACATTTTACTGAAAATATTTTATACATTCTTATTTTAAAAAGTAAAGTTACCTATCTCTTAATATACCGCTGCTGGTCTGCTCTCTCCGTTTTTCTAGAGAAGGATTAGACCTAAAACCTACCATGCTGCTTCGATGCGGATTGGTAGGTTACACATATTCATAAACAATTCTCTAGAGATATGCAGGGTTCATCACGATATTTTTATTAACCGAAAAGCGAGTGGTAATTTGCACACATAAGAATTAATAGAAAAACTCATTGGTGCCTGCCCGGAGTTTGAACCCATGATCGGGAGTCACGCGGTCCCAACGTGGACTTTTTTCATTCCTATTTATTAAATTAAAATAAATGACTCCTATTCCGAGAGCAAGGTGATTGGCCTGTTACGTTTCTATAATAGTAATCGTATCTTCGGTTTTGTCCCCCGTTATCCTCCTCGGGAAAATCGATAAATTTATTCGATGTTTGAGTTATCCATCCATGTTTTTGTTGCGGGGGCTCTATTCATACTGAGTTAACTCCAAAGTCGGGATAAAAAACAACGTCTCTAACTTTGTTTGCATAACGTGATGATGATGATGATGAGATATCATCCTCCTGCCCTTATCCCACTGGAAGTGGGGTCGGCAAGACATGTTTAACATGTTGTCACATGATTTGGCTACGTATTTTACGACTGGCCGCCTGCCTGACGTCAACTTATCTTAGTCGTGTTTTACGACCCCTCGGTAAGGAAGAGGGTTGTCTATTTTACTAAACCGGTTGGATACCACACGGCGGGTCAACTTACCTTAGTTGCCTTTTACGACACCTCGGCAAGAAATGAGGGTGGTCTATTCTACTCAGCCGGATAGCACACGGCATTACTGCATAACGTATCTGTGAGATAATATATCATATATTTTGTGTTAAAATATGTAATGAGCACACTTTATCTTCGTCAAACTGACCTTTACTATTTTAAAAGAATAAAAAAAACTACGCAATACTCAACAACAGATAATGCAAGAAAAACGGTTATTGATTTGTTATATTATCTAAATTACAAATAAAGGGAACAATGTTATCGTTTCGCTATGAAATCCTTATGTTTGTTTACCGATTATAGCAATGTTATTACATATTGTTCCTTGTGTATCATGAAACAAAGCAAACTAAAACTAATAATGTAAATGTAAATTCTCGCAGCTTCTGCACATAGATTTATAGGAGCCTAAAAATGCCAAGCCATAAAAAAGGGAAACCAAAAACTCACTTCAAATTAATTAAAAATTTTAATTAAAAAAAAACAAATAATCCAGAATAATCAATATATATAAGTAGTTAAAAATAAACATATTTACACACTCTATTAAATATAGGTATAAACTTTTTTCTTTGACAGGTCTTTTCTTTACCGATGGCTACTTCTGGCACGTACAGAGAAGGTTTACCTTGAGATACATGAGAGATTATGGTTTCGGAAGGCGAGAGGAAAGCCTGGAGGCTGTAGTCGCGAGCGAGACCAAGGAAATGATTGATATGGCTATGCATGGGCCTAAACATCCAGCTGAAAAGGTATTTTTAATGTGTTTTATCCATTTAAACACATCAGTTGTACATCAATCAAGCCACACGAAATTTTAATATAATATATAATTTCCGTTTTTCGTTCGTTCGATTTCGTTCGATTCGTTTAAAAATTGATGGCAAATGAGGTGACCAAAAAACACCCCGAAATAGGGTAATAATTAGAAAAGATGGATATGAGACCTACAAACATGTCTCTCCTCCAATGCGGATTACAGGCTACACTTATTCCAAAAGTTCTCTAGATGTACATGCAGGTAGGCGAAGTAGGTGTTTTTTTACTAGAATTTACTCAATTAATGTTTTCTTCATAACGATATTCGGTTAGTGGCGAATAGGGCAAGATATTTTCAATATTATTTCAGTAGAAGTATATTACAAGTATAGTATAGTGCAAGCATATTATTATAAGTTATTTACATAACATTTCCTGTCAACTGATTTAAAAATTATCTTGATTTTGATTTCATCACTAAATAAATCGGCTTGCAAATATGAGTATACTAATCAAAATACCTACGATTAAATTTTAATGATATACGACGAAGTAATTTTTTGATTATATTTTGTTGTATATACTTCTAATCAAATGTTTTCATTAGTGATAAAGGTCTTAACATTTGCGTGGTAGCCATTCTGAATCGTACATGGACGAGTACGAAAATTGTTAATAAATATTATCGTGGTGACATAAATTTTAGTGGAAGCCATTGAACTCACAGTATCCACACTAACGTATTAATTTAAATATATGTATTTTTTAATTGTTCGTGAATGACTACTTTACTTATATACCAACTGTAATATTCTAAATATGATTCTAACTGATTACTAGTGGATTTAAATATAATTTCTCATGAGATGAGTACCTAAATATACGTATTCAATGAGGTAGCTCTTGATATATTTGAATGCTGTTTAGAATAAACTTTGAAATATAGTACCTACTAGCGTCTATGTTGCTCCACAAACTGCTCTTCCAGTAAAAGTCCCATTAAAATCCATTGAAGGGTCCAGACAATGTACAGTAGCGTCACAATATATATATAGTAATATAATTTTCGAAAAAATATTCATATGTATCAAACCAAATTCGATGTGTATCATAGATATACCAGGGGTCACAAAAAGCTTCTAACCCCTGCGTCGCGACTCAGTAGAGTTAGCAACTCATTCGTTGGTCTCGGTACACGCTTTTACAATAAAATTCCGCAATCTGTATTAGAATTAACTACAGAAAAATTTAAATTTAGTGTAAGAACTATGCTTATATGTAAGGCATATTACACAATTGAAGATTATTTGAATGATAAAAATGCTTGGATTTGAAAATCCTTTCAGCTCGAAACGAGACTGCAAATAAATAATGTAAATTTAAATGTTTAAAAGATTGACTGCCGAGTTTCTTGCTGGTTCTTCTCGGTAAGAGCAGCATTCCGAACCAGTGTAGCTTATTAAATTATTGATCCTTGACGATTTAGTAGTGCTTGTAAAAAGCCTACTAGAATAAAGATTATTTTGACTTGATTTAAATTGAATGGACTATTAACCTCAACTTTCTTCAATAATTGTATCTTTTGGTAAAATCCAAAAAAAAATTAGTACAAAATAGGTTTAGTAGATTTTGAGATGACCCAGCATATACAGGCAGTTTTTGTTAAAAACTTTTATTTAACTTGCTTTGTATGTATATGAAGGTGAAATTTTGCAAATTTTAATTTAATTCACTTCCCGGGGTCCTATTGAGCTGAAATTTTATATATTGGTCCAGTCCCAATGACAATGCATGCTTATGATAAGCATCAGTTGTTGCTGCTGCCAGAATTGGCTCCAGACCAGGGAACTCCAATACGGTTATCAGTAGAATAAAAACTTAACTTAGGAAGATATTGCAACAGGAATATAAAAATCATTAGTGATTAATGCTTTTTATAACTTCAATTCTAATAATATGAACTATTATATTTTAGACCACTTTTATTAAACTTGGTGGGTGTGTAGTTATTGGTAATTGGCTTTGTAGCTGAATTTCTAATAAGGTTCTTTTTTATTTTGGTTTTTATTTTGTCCCACTTCAATGTGTTCTCTGCTTATTTTTTTATTCAATATATCTTAATGTGAGGAATATTCATACGGTAATTTGTGAGGTAACCATTGAATATTTTAATACAACTTTTTATAATATGCCAGCTTCATTTCTTCTCAGTTACAGAAAATTTCGTGCTCTAAGGCGTCATTTAGCGTTAAAGTTTTAAGGGCACACAATTATCTGAATTTAGTGCTGTCAATTCTTCTATATGGTTTCTAGGGTATCTTAAGGTCATATTTAATATAAAAACAGGAAATAAGCATCAATAATGTGTAAAGTAGATTATTTATATTATATTAAGAAATTAGGAAATTTTGTAAATGCTTTTTTAAAAAACTTCGCATGCTTTCGCTTAATCCGCTCGCATTATAGCAAAGTAGTTCTGTTATAGTTTCTGTAATATAGAATTCCGCAAAGTAACGCCTGCTTCTATAAATCATTTAGTTGCCATACTCCTCAGAATCGGCTTGATCCATTTTTGTCTGAAAAGTGATAAGGGCTGTTCACCCTTAAAACATTTTTTATTTTTTGGACAATTTTTTTTACACAATATACAACACAATCGCATGCAGCACACGCAGTGACCACCGCAAATAAAATAGATGAATATTTTCTTCCAGGAAATAGTGAAGGGTGATCTGATATATCTGCAGCATTATTTTGATGTGCCATTTGTCAACGGCATGTTACACATATTCACCCGCACAACTTTTCCCCGACATGAATACGACGTTATATGGAATCTATCTCGAGACGTGCTAATGTTTCAAAGAGGTACTAATGATTTGGGAGGGGCTTTAACATACACCCCCTGGCTTAAAGATGTTTTACCGAATTACAGTGGATATACTAACCTTTGGAAAGGAAGTCAGGCTCTATTGAATTTTTTTAGTGTAAGTCAATAATCTATTTCACAATTAATTCAATTCCATCCCACAAAACTGCCTGACTAGCCCGTTTGCGCAGGTGGCAATGACTCAGCATTCAACTCCGCTGGTCGCGAGTTCGATTCAAAACAACACCTACGATTTTTTAGATCTTCGATTTTGGATGTATTCACACGCTTATTTATATATTTATTTATTTATCAAATATAGTGTTAAATTGAGCGAATTCAAAATTAATTAAATTTCTTGAGTTGCATGTTGCAATCCTTATTTCGATACCATCTATGACATCACGCTATTAACTATTAAAAAGCTAGTGTTTTCTCGCACTTCCAACTTATGATCTCTTAAATACTTTTTAAATTCGCATCACTACGAAGCGTGGTATATATATTTAACCATTTATTTAAAACTAGCTGTTCCAGTAGCGGCTTCGCCCGCGTGGAATTCAGTGATTTACGAAACTTTTCCTGAATTTTTGAAATTTGAGTTAATGTAAGTTAACCGTGAGAGATAGAGACATGCTATCGCGGACTTTTTTATAGTAGTTTTATAGATCTACGATTCTCTAGTACAATACTTTAGCCTATCTCTGCTGGATAACGCAGCGCACGCGACTAAGCTCCCAGCAAGCAAGTTTTTTTAACAACTGCGCGATCTCTTCGACACAATTTACATAATACCGATATGTAATATTTGCCTAAACCATCCGGAAGTATTGCACTATCTTTTGGTGTAAACCGTACAAAAATCCGTTCAGTAGATTTTGAAAGAATCAATTACATACAGACAGACAGCTTTTTGGGGCTTTGTTTTATAATAAGTATAGATTATTTTATATATGCGTGTATCGTTCCACTGTCACAGATAACACATTTCGTTTTCGATAATAGCGCCTTGTTTTTTCTTACGTTTGCAACAATTATCATCCTATATATTCAAGTAATTTACAAAAATATTTTACAAAAAACTTTATGAAAATCCGGTCAGTTCAGTTTCAGAGTGAAGCTAAATAGAACTATATAATTTGTATTGATATTTATATACAATATTAAAAATATAATTTTTAGTTTCAGTTTATTTTGATCATCTTATTCATAAGTATATAAAAATCGGTAAAATGTTATAGTTAAAGAATTGAATTTAATATTTTTTCAGAAACTAATAAAACAAGCAATGGGAACACATGATGAGAAATATGATCGGCATTTCTTGGATGTTTACCTGAGAAAATTAAAAGAAGAGCAAAGAACAACACAACGTTCAACATTCTCAGGTCAGTTGTTTTTAGGTCATAATTTAATACAATGACCGTCATAAAAGTCGAGCCCTCTAAGTTTTTTCAATAAATTCGCATAAATGTTTGTTTTTCATTAGGATTCCTAATATTTTCGAAAAAGGCCAGAAATTACAAACCTCGAACGAGTAATTCAGTCTAAAAGGGGTCATTTCTCAAAATATAATATAATCCGTTCAGACGTCTTGCCATGATTCAGTTCATATTCAATCAGAAACCTACATTTAAGTTAATTAAGTTACCATCATCACCATCCTCCTGCCCTTATCCCACTCTAAGTGGGGTCGGCACAAGATGTTACAAACATGTCTCATGATTTGGCTACGTATTTTACGACCGGCCGCCTGCCTGCCTATTGTACTCAACCGGATACCACACGGTGGGTCGACTTGGCTTAGTCGCCTTTTACGACACCTCCGTAGGAAATGAGGGTGGTCTATTCTACTCAGCCGGATACCACACGGCATCACATAACTATTAAAGGCAAACGATTTATTTCAGTGGACCAATTGACGTTAGTCTGTACCGACTACATGTTTCCTGCTGCGACCGGGGTTCAGTCAGTGCTCACATTTTTGGTCGAACGACTACTGCTCCAGCCTGAAATACAAGACAAAATCCATGAGGAAATCGATAGGGTAGTCGGTCGGGATCGTCTACCTACACTTGATGATAGAAAAGAGTATGTCATAGACTTTGTACATTTGTTAATCCTAATAAAAATGTGGCTATTACAAAAAGATTTCGATTACCTGATACAAAAAAAATAAATTAAAAATGTCTTCTTTCTAATAGAAGAAAATACGTGCAGTTAGTATTAAAATAAAAACTCCAGGTAGATGCAGGTTTCGTTTAGCTTAAAGCTTATGCTGAATTTTATCTATCAATTCCGAGAATTCAGAGATGCCTAATAGGATCTTGATCTTGATCGATCTATAGTAATCACTATTAAATACAAGTTGTCACTTTCGAGGAACATATAGACTACCAAGACAATGTTTATTCTACCCGGACGAATATTGGGTATCAAATAAATAATTGCGAAGGCCTAGAAAAAATCCTGCAGATTAAAAAAAATTACGACCGAGCGCTGTCTCACGGCCGTAGTGACGCAGACTTCTTCAAAGTCCGATTATAGATTCAGCCCTCCAATACGCTTTAAAGCGAGGTTCAGTTAGACGGTATCACTTTATTCGAAAAAAAAAAACAACATTCTCGTACTTTTGCCTAAAATAAAATACTGATACGTTTTAGCATGCCGTATGTCGAAGCATGCCTGCGTGAGATGATGAGGATTGAGCCGCTCGTTCCCCTTGGAGTACTGCATCGTGCCATGAACGACACGAAGCTAGATAAATATGTCATACCCAAGGTAACTATCTTATTTACTTAGTTTAGTAAGTCCTTATTAGAATAAAAGAAAGTTAAAAGAAGTTTACTTTATACGTCAAGATTCATCTCATCTCAAAAGCTCTTACATAAATAATAAAACTGCGTGCATATATAACTAATTACAACATTTACAATTTAATAACAGCAACCGCCGAGTTTATGTATGGCTCTTCGCGGTAGGAACACATTGCCGACCAGTAGTGGAGTTAACGATCCAAAAGCATCTGTTTACAAGTTAGATACATGAAGGTTGTATTGAATTTTAATTGGAATTTATAACATTACATTTTATTTCAGAACACGGCTATAGCTTTTAATTATTACACTCTACACCACGATAAAGAAATTTGGGGTGATCCAGAGAACTTTAGGCCGGAGCGGTTTATCGTGAATGGACAGTTACAATTGTCTAAAGATAAATCTCTTCCTTTTGGTGCTGGTGAGATCTTTTCTATTATAATATATGTACACTAAAAATTTCCTAAATATAATTTATATTGCAAAACAACGTCTTCCCGGTCAGCATGCGTTAAGTTTTAAATGAACCAAATTTCGTCACTATCACTTGCACCGTTTAAGCCGTGAAAGCGTAATAGACTGACAGTTTAGAATTCAGAATTAAATCATAATTTTATAACAAAATATATTCTCTATAACAGTGATTGCCTTAATCAGGACTCGATTATAATTAACTAGCTGTGCTTCTAATTTCGCTTGCGTGTAACTCAGTGTGTCACAAAGTTTTTGCGTAAATCCCGTCGTCACGGAAATTCTAATGTAATGTTCTACTAGCCCAAACCCTCCTTAAGAATTAGTGCAATTCTTAAAATCTTTAAGTCAAAACCCTACAAAAATCCGTTCAGTAGATTTTGAGAAAATCGGTTACATACAGACAGATTTTTTTTTAATATTATATATATAGAAGTTATCAAGTTTTATTAGCTCATAAATTATGTCTTCTTGAATGTTTTATCAGACTTAAGTTCAGTGTACTAATATTATCTCACGCTAAGCTACAAACAATTAAATATTATCAACATTTATTGTGAAGCAATCAATAAAAAGATGATTTAGATGCAGTATGTAAACTTGTTGTAACTTGTAATGTAACGTTGTTCCCTAATGTTGAAACTTAACTATAATAAAATCATATTCATACATATTTTAATTTTAACACTAATAATAATAGAGTTAATTATTACCCTCTTTGTATTCTTTTTTTACTCTCTTTTTTCTTATCTTTTAATGTGAGATACGCGTTTTTGTATGAAACCAATGTGGCCAATCACAAACCAAACACATTTTAATCGAATTTCGCAATAGCTTATCTGTTATTTTTAATTCTTAGTTCCTCATCAAATCAACTTTAAGTTGTCTTTATTTTAATTAATTAAATAATCATAACAAAGCAAATTCTTGATTAGAAAAAAAAACGATTATTAAATATTAAATTTTTCGTTTCTATTTTTCATACAGGTTTCTCAGGTTCATTGAGTTTTGTTTAGAAAAATTGTAAACTGATACATGAATGTAAGATTCGCGTGGTTCCTTACCGTGGTGACTGAGAGCAGTTATATGAACAATAAGATCGCTTAATCATCTAAATGGTTATCTTTACAATTTAAGATTGACAAAATTAGCAATAATAAGCCTGCCCAAGGTGAAAGGTGCAAAGGAAAAAGGACTTGTTTATTGTAAGATATTCGACGAACAAGGTATTGTCCTTTATTGAGAGGACCGCTGTGACCTCATTAAGAGTTGAGTCATTTTAAAACTTAAAAAAATATTCTATAAAGAGATTCCATGTTTTTAAACAACTCGTTGAGGCAAAAGTGTTGATATAAACATGATTTCTTACCTTATCTTTTCTAGATAAGTTATCGATACGATAATAGTTTTAAATATGATAATTTATAGATCTGCGAATAAATTATCTGAACATCGACATTGACATTCTTACAAAAATGAATGAATATATGTAGCAAGACATTACTGCTTCAAACAGTCCTTATTCTTCCTAATTGCCTTGAACACATTTGAGGTCTGTGTCCAATAATTTTGCAACTTCCGGTGCGGTGTCGCACATTATTGGTTCACCAGCAGTTAATTTATCTTACATTCTTATAATAGAACATAGTAAAATTATTGCTAATTACTTAACTATATTAAGGTGAACAAACCATGCTTTATCAGTTTCAACTGTATATATGTATTGTACGTCTAAATCATGTGAAAAAATTTTATGTTCAAAATATAAAATACTATTTTGTATATAAAAGTAATCAAAATATTATGCTGTACAATTAAGCATATTTCTATTCTATTCTATTCTATTCTATGTTTGGATGTATTTATGTATGTATGCTTGTTTGTATGTAACCAACTTCTTTGAACTCAATTTTCACCTACTATGTGCGGACAGATTAATTCGAACTTTGTGCGCTTATCAATACAATAAAAAAATTAATGAAAAAACTAACAATCAATAACACTCAAAAGTTTGTTCTACGCTTGATTGCGATTTCCTACAAAACAATTTTTTTGAATTCAGTCACTTTAATACTAACCGAGCGATATATTTCCAATTAAAATCAGATCACAAAACTTTTCGTTTTCGTGACGTATAAATACCAAAAAACCGTGGATAAAATTGTTTTTTTTTGTACTTGTTCTGATTCCATTTAGTTTTTTTTTCTATGAGAAGTTTTGATCAAGAAAGCAAACGTAAACAGTACAGCTCAACAAATACGAAAATGCGTTTTATCCTTTGTTATCAACTACTTATATATTAGTCATACAAAACCATGTGTTTCCGACTGATTACGTGGATCTTTGTCCATATTGTGCGTGTTATTTTATAGATGTTATCATATTGACTCATCTGATCTAGTTCAACCGTTTATTCACTCCTTTATCTTAAATGTATGTAACAGTTTAAGAATACACATTGGATTTTAATACAGAAAAATTGAGATCGTACTTTACTATACTTTAATGATAAAATAGTGATCTTTTTGCTGATCTTACCTCCTTGATATCTATATTAATATTATAAACGTGTAAATTTGTATGTCCATATTACTGTCTGTTTGTCTTGGTTTCACGTCTATTCCCCTGAAAGCATATGGATAAAATTTTATACAATTATAGCATTGCATATATGATAAAAATATCCTGGTTTTTTTTCGGAAATAGGAAAAACACAACAGTATAAAATTAAGGGTATTTTAACACTGAAGTTAACGCAAAGGAAATCGCGGTTACGACAGTTTTAAATAAAATACAAACGATTTCAATTTTAGTAAGGTAAACAGTTGTTTGAATTAAATTCCTAATTCCAATTCTAAAATTTCTAATTTTGAAAGATGAACAACGAGGCTTTTAAGAATAATGAACCACAAAAAAAATTGTATGCAAACTCAGAGCAACCGCCCTGTGTCTATTTGGTGAGCTATTTTAAACCAGCAGTAGGATTGCCGATTCAGAATTACTATGTCCGAAATTATAGCGTGCGATCAATATAAAATTTGGTTTTCTGATGAAATGAGTTCATTATAATTATTACCAAACTTATGTAGAGTTTGATTATAATTACAAATAATGAGTAAAGCAGAATATTAAATTCAAATTCAAATTCAAAATATTCTTTATAACTTGTAAACAAGTGCTTTTGAATTGTCAACTCTATTGCTGGTTCGAAATACTGTTCCTACCTAGAAGAGCCAGCAAGAAACTCGGTGGTTGCGCTCTCTCAAATATAATATAACTTAAAATTTAACATAAAATTCTATAACTAGTTAAATTTGGTCATTACTATCTTGTACAGGGTAGAGGAGTAGCCATATCCACGCATTTTATCATCTATATAATCCTCTATAGTATAGTAGGCATTCTGTATCAGCCTCCCTTTAACAGTGTTTTTAAACTGCTGTAGTGGCAAAGACAAAATCAAATGCGGAATTTTATTATAGAATTTTATACCCAAACCCACAAACGACTTATTTACTTTTGCAAGGCGCAAAGCATGAACCGCAAGCTCATGTCTATTCGTCTATTATATACTAATCTTTTTATAATTATGTATATAGAGGTTCCGTTTCCATTTATATATATGGTGTATTTTTTTTAGGCAAAAGACTCTGCGCGGGAGAAACATTCGCCCGTCAGTCAATGTTCCAAGTATTTTCTGGATTTATGCAAGCCTTTAGCGTCTCTACGGCGGACGGAAAACCACTGACTAAACCGATGAAGAGAATACAAGGAATCATCACCACGGTACCGGAATTCTGGGTCCGGGTCACACCCAGAACATAAAATACATTACAGCCCCAAATGTGACCTATTGGCATTAACAGTGCGTTGTAAATCATATATTTTTTAAATTATTTGGGTAACAATATATTCATTCGAAACATAATTAATGAATAGAATTAGGCGTTCATTTGCGGAGGTTCATACAAAAGTAAGGATTATATTATTTTGCTTTAATACACTATAAATTAAGTATGTATTAATTATAAATTATCGTTGATTATAAAATCCCATGATATCCCATGCTAGCAAGATAATGCTCTACATAATTAATTCCCGACTACAATCATATCTTAAAAGTCAAATACCTAGTGAGCAAGCAGGTTTTGTAAAAGGTCGAGGAACAAAAGAACAAATTGTCAATGTAAGACAAATGATAGAAAAAAGCAGAGAGTTTAATAAGCCTATGTTGATTTGCTTTATAGACTACTCGAAAGCATTTGATTGTATTAGATGGGAGTATCTGTGGACTGTATTACTGGAAATGGGCGTACCCCAACATCTCATATCATTAATCGCTAGTCTATACCAAGATGGTCAATCCATGGTGAGAATTAATAATATCATATCTGGGCCTTTCAAACCAAAAAAAGGAGTAAGACAGGGATGCATCTTATCACCCAGTCCTTTTAATATATATGGGGAATATATAATGAGAAAAGCCTTAGAAGAATGGGATGGTGGTATTTCTGTCGGAGGCCTAAAGATCAGCAACCTAAGATACGCTGACGATACTACACTTTTTGCATCGTCGGAAAAGGAGCTAGCTGACTTGTTTCACAGAGTCGAATATGAGAGTGGACTAATGGGTCTGAAAGTCAACAAGTCGAAAACGAAAATAATGCTCATCGACAGAGGCGGTCAACTCTCTAGGACTGGTGAACTATCTGATATAGATTTTGTCAGCGAGTTTGTCTACCTCGGATCGTTACTCACTGACCGGGGAGGAAGTGGTCGAGAAATCAAACGAAGAACTCAAATGGCCAAAGCTGCAATGAGCAAGATGACTCGTATATGGCAGAATAGGAAGGTATCTAACGTTACTAAGGTTAGATTGGTCCGGACACTGATTTTCTCGATATTTCTCTACGGGTCAGAGTCGTGGACGATTCGAGTCACAGAACGAAGACAAATAGACGCCTTTGAGATGTGGTGCTGGAGGCGTATGCTTCGAATACCATGGACGGCTAAACGTACTAACAAATCTATCTTGGAGCAACTGCGCATACGGACTTGGCTATCTACAATCTGCTACCAAAGGATCCTCGGTTACTTTGGTCAAATCGCCCGTCGGCAACCTGACAACCTTGATAAGTTGGTTGTTGTGGGCAAGGTTGAAGGAAAAAGACCTCGGGGGCGATCACCTACCCGTTGGTGTGACCAAATATCCACACTCACTGGTTTGTCAGTTACAACCGCCCTGAGGGATGCTGAATGTCGGAGTAAATGGAGAGAAATAGTTGAAAAAGCTGCAAAGGACTTTCAAGGACACGACCTTCAGGAATGAAGATAACGACCGAGAAGAAGATTATAAAATAATTATATACCTAACCTAGAAATAGCTGATGCAAGGATGCTCTTAATATCCTAAAAACATACACACCATCACCATCACCATCTTTGTATATTAATAAAAACAAAAAACAAATTTAACACTTAAAATATAACTTGATAGGTGATCGATTTGTGGAATATCGAAATTAATATTTTTCGGAGAATATGAAGTACTCTTTTTTATGTTATGTAAGAGGATAAAGTTCATTATTTTAGTACACAAACGTATAAACACGAATAAAATATGATCTCTCCAAATGCTGAAACTCATACTACCTGCATATGATATGATTTGTACTTTGGTGTAAACTAAGTATAAATTTTAAAAAATAATTGACATGTTTAGACAAATGTGGTTTTTATGGGCGGATTATTTGTTACTGAATGTAAGTTTTTAACAAATCTAAATTAATAAACCTTCAGAGATATATGTTTCAAGCGCAGATTGCAAAGAGTGCACTCGGACTAGTTATGTTTTTACATTTTTTCCGTACACATTATTTCATTACAGGTTATTTGTCTGGAACATCGTGTAAATCTTTGAATCATTTCTTTGTCTACTTGTCTGTGATATCCTGATATGTATTCTTTGCTTAAAATGGGGTTATTGCGTATATTTATACTATATTGCCTATTAAAGCCTATATGAAAACAATTTAGATAAAAAATAAATAGATTTTTTTTCTTATTTCAGAAATTTTATTTATTTAAAAATATTTTATCATAATTCATTAATTGACATAATTCAAGATAGTTAAATTTAATAGATATAAGCTTATAATTAGAAATGTTTTTACTATTTATAAGATCTTTATAATTATTACAAAGACACAGTAACCCTATTTTAACACTAATTGCCACTTATAATTTTAAAATACTCCACTTTACTGTTTAAATTATAAAGAAAATAAATGTTATTGTTATTAAAAAATTAGTTGTTTTATTTTATTGAAACTATAATTATAGTTTTATTCAACCAGAATGAATTTATAACAATGACTTTGTGATGCATTAAATTGCCGAAACAGTGGTGTAGGTATGACTCAGTGAAATGAGAATCTAGGGCCTCTATCTAATTTTTTACCATTATTTACATGTTTTTTACTCCTGTTTTTCTATTTGATATACAATGGTTTTAACTGTTTAACCTATATTTTACCTGATTCTTAGCCTACGCTTATTTTCCTAATATCCTAACCTATTAAGCTAATATTTACACATTTTCTATTGTTTATCCTTTGTAACACCCCAGAGATTAGGGACCCCAGAACACTGCCCCGTCTAGCCCTCCGCTACTGCATATAGCTACGCCACTGTACCGATATAGAACATAATGAGGATATTACAAATATTAAAATAATAGTCCTGTTCTAAAAGTTTATCATTAATAAATTTATCGTTTTATCAACTAATTTCTCATAAACAACGTGACAAAAGGCATTAAAATGTATGTAAATATGTAAATAGACATTAAATGTGTTGTATATTTACATACTAACTGACCTTTGGCACATTCCAAATCGCCTAAGCCCATTAGTAGGACGAAATTCTTTTTAATCTTATCTGACTTACTGAGTGACTTATTACTGACCTGAACCTTGTTGTTCCAAAAAGATACATGTTTAACCTAACTTAACCTAAGTTTAATACCTACCTAACCTAAGTTTATTATTACCTAAATATATGTATGTACCTAAAAATATGTAGTAATATGTACCTAAATATGTATTTTGAGTGCATCTCCTGAGTGAAGGCTTTATTTTGTACAGTACTGAGAAACACCTTCATTTAACTAGTACCGAGTACTTATCCAAATTACGTAGCCATATCATGTGACAAACTGTTTGTAATATGTTGTGCCGACACGGAGGATGATGATGGTTCACGCCAGTATAAATTAAAATTATATTTAATGCATCTGTTCATGTTCATGTTAGATTACAGAAAATCTTCTGTAATCTAACAGGATGCAACTAGACTCAAGTACGCCTTAATCTGTTACTCTTTATTGAAAGCTTTTTTTCAACTTGCAATGTATATATGTGAAGGTAGAATCTTGCGAGTTAAATTTGACCCACTCCCCGGTTTCCGATCAACCTGAAATTTTATATGTTGCCAGCCCAGATGACAATTCATGTTTAAGATAAACATGCTGTGGCCTATCTAAGGATGCTGCCACGATAAGCTCCAGGCGACAAAACTGCACAACGGTTAACAGTAGGAACATGAAATGTTATATACTGGTTCAGTCCCATTAACAGTGCATGTTTATCATAAGCATGATCTGATGTTGCTGCCAGGATTAGCTTCAGACGAGGGGACGGCTCAAAGGTTAACAGTAGAAATATGAAATTTATTAAAAGCTTTTTTATTTTTAACTCGACTTGTTTTAGTTTCACTTTGACTTACATCCAAGAATAGCAAGTTTTTAAATTTAGTGCTGTTCTTAATTCTGGATTTTTTTAGATCCATTGTCAACATGTGGGAATATTCATTGAACGATTGCACGTATTCAATATGAAAAATTCAAACATGAGTTCTTAATGTTTTTCAAATTCAAAATTAATTTAACAACCATTAAATCTTTTAAGTGGTGTCATAAAACGGACAGCCTGAATACTTGTTTTGCCCTTGGAACAATCTATGGTTCAGAAAAATCCAGTTTCAATGAATAAATTAATATTAAGGCTTTTATTTAACTTTTAATGAAATGAAAATTTATTTTAATAATCCATTTATAATAACTGGGGTATGAATACTACAACTTTAGAATTTAAGGAAATTAAGATTATTGGTTTCTTTTCAACAAATGTATTTTATTGCCGAGTATATTTTATTCAGTGACGAATTTACGTATAATATATTCATAGACATAATACTCAGAAAGAATCGCAAAACTACGCAAAGAAAAGAACTCGTTTGTTAAAGAAATATATATCTGATTTATAGAATGATTTATAGAAGCAGGCGTTACTTTGCGGAATTGATACGGAAAGTATCGCACAAAATACCCATTATTTTTATTTCTTTTCCGAAATCTACAAATCATTAGTCGCCATGGAAGTTGGAACTAAGAGGCCCTTATCAGTTCATTATATATTACTAAAATGTTACGTTTGAAGTGACTTTTAACCTGTCATGATGAACATTGACCTTATTATCAAAACGATATTTGACTCAATGTAGAAACACTGATATGTGTATTTGTTAAACTAAAATTATGATAAAGTAGGTACCTATATAGGTTGTAGTCGCAACCACATTCGCGTAAACTAAACGTCTAACTCGCGAATGAGAGATAAAATCCAGCCAGCTCTTTGATTACAATGTAGCTCTAGTTCGCATTATTACCATCGCTGATCAACAACTAGATCGTTCCTGAGACAAAAGGTTTAACGTTTTTCATGTCATACAATGTTTTGGACGCTACAAACCGATTGTTCATCTTCCAGATACGAAGTAGGTAGAGTTTAACCAACTAATAGAAAGATATCTTATCTGGCGATAAGAATTGATTAAAAGAACCTGTGTTTTTAAAGCCGCGTACAGCCATGCGTCGCGAATAGTTCGACACGCATGCCTCAATCAGGCATACGACGGTACATTTATACATGCGCTCCGAATGACTCATACTCAAGTTGAGCACACAAACAACAACACAGGGTATTCTTTGGCAACGATCGTGTGACCCGAATGCTCACTGTGAACACACGTCCGAACAGCTCGAGCGATGCGCCACGAACCATTCGCAACGCACGCCTCACGATGTCTGTACGCGCCTTAAGGAGCGAATATATTTGTCTATGAGACAATGGAATATAGCTAAATATTAGGTCCTTACATATGAAATTGGCGTTTTCTATGGGAGGAACATAAAGTCGTTTTTTTTTAATGAAATATATTTAATTAATCAAAGTATGTACTATTGCTATGTATGCACTTTTGCCATCTCATAGGTAGTTCATTGATCCCCTTACTAAAAAAACCATTCGGGCGGGAATCAATAAAATCTTTGAAGGCGGTTTGGACTGCCCCATCGGAGTTGAATTTTTTTCCATGCAAGTAGTTATCCAAATTGCGAAAAAAATGGTAATCTGTTGGAGCAAGGTCCGGAGAGTACGGTGAATGTCTAAGACATTCTAATTGAAGCTCCTCTGATTTGGTAGCCGTCTGTTATGCAGAGTGTGGTCTAGCGTTGTCCTGAAGCAGCAGTGGCCTAGAGCGATTGACCAGCCTCTGTTGTTTAGCAGCTAGCTTTTCCATCATGGTTTGCAGTTGCTGACAATAGATATCTGCCGTAATCGTCTGGCCAGATTTAAGAACGCTGTAGTGAACGACACCGGCACTAGTCCACCAAACACTTACAAGCAACTTTTTTTTAGTCAATTTTCGCTTAGGGCAGGATTTGGCTGGTTCGCCAGGGTTCAGCCATTGCGATGAGCGCTTCCGATTATCGTAGAGGATCCACTTTTCATCACAGGTAATGATTCGATTTAAAATTCCTTCATTATTGTGCCGGTTGAGTAACGTAACGCAGCAGCCGACGCGCGTTTGTCGGTTTGCTTCACTCAATTCATGAGGTACCCACCTTTCAAGCTTTTTTACCTTCCCAATTTGCTTCAAGTGGATTAGAATAGTTTTATCACTAACATCGGAGCCTGCAGCTAACTCGGACGTGGTTTTCGATGGATCCGCTTCCACAATAGCCTTCAATTCTTCATTATCAACTTTGATCTCCGGCCGTCCACGAGGCTTGTTCTGCAGGTCGAAATTTCCAGAACGAAAACGTTGGAACTAAAAACGCACTGTGTTTTCTTTTGCGACACCGTCACCATACACATCTTTAATCCTTCGAGCCGTTTCTGCAGCACTGGTGCCACGGTGGAACTCATACTCGTAAATAACGCGATATTTCATGTTTTCCATTTTGTAAACAGAGTGACACAAAGAAAAAAACAAAAGAAGAAAAAACAAATGAATTAGGGGGTTTGAAACACAAATGCATGAGTAATTAGCTGTATGAATTTGAATTTGGAATTCCTAACCATAAAGGTAATATTTGAGATCAAAGTGGCCAGCACGACAAAACGCCAATTTCATATGTAAGGACCTAATATTACCTACGTTTCTAGTCGAAACGCTACCTGTATCTCAATTTTATTAATCTATTCACGTCTAGATAACTTGTGTATGATAAAATAATTAAAACGAAACAAATTCAACGGGTTTTGCACAGTGATTTGCGCTTATTTTTCGCTGTACAGGCCATATAGACATAAGAAGAAGGTTGAATATTTAAATTTAAAAGTCTTGAATATTTTTGTGACATAAGTTTCTAACTAAAAACGATATTCAAGTTCAAATTCCATCATTATTAAATAAATAAGGCTATTTATTTTTATTTACATTAAATTTCTTAAATTATTAATATATAATAAACCAACTTCTAAACTTTATACATAGCAATTATTAAAAATAGATTTTAACCAAGATAAAAATAGCCTTATAAAAATGATAGGTACATATTTATTAGGCTATTTTTATTATTTATATATTATTTTATTATAAAACTGAATTTATTAAACTGAATGTAATGGCCGCATATTCTTCTTAAGTATTAAGGATATTTAAAAATACAATAGTATTAACACATACAACGTGATTAATTATAGAAACGGGGTCATCTGTTATAGCCACGTGAAAAAAACTTATCATGTAAATTAAGTTTAATTTTAAGAAGTTATTCCAAATAATATTAAAAAGAATACGCACCTTGTTACAGAATTAATTGTCGATTAATCAAAACAATTAATTATATTCAATTCACATCGTCAGAACTGTACTAAATCTTTATTCAACAAATGTGAAGAAAGAACAATTTAGTATCGCAAATTAATGCGTCATCATTAATTATGATTAATTATACAGATAATCTCAATTATTCTTAGCTATTAATTATTTGGTTTTTTTTTTTGGAAATTTTTATTGTATTGCACAATATATAACAAAATAAAATAAAAAATAAATATAGCTAGATCAAAATATTATAAATTACTGATTACTAATATTATTTATTTGCCATTTTGTACATATTTCAGAAATTCGGTTCTGCTCACAATGTTTACCTTGACCGAAAACCGTTTAAGAAATTGCAAATATCAATTAGGAACTAAGTTTTGTTAAACGACTCGACGGGCGGGGTTTAAACTCATGGTCCCCTGGAAAAAGAAACATGGTCTTATTTTTAGGTTATTACAATGTTTACCTTTATGATTGACCAAATATCATGACCAAATATCAATTATGATGACCAAAAAGATTGGCGATGTATATAATAGACAAAGTAGGTACCGACATAAGCTTGCGGCTCCTGCTTTGCGCCTTGTAAGAGTACGTAAGTCGTTTGTGGGTTTGGGTATAAGATTCTATAATAAAATTCCACAATCAATTTTAACTTTGCCATTACAGCAATTTAAAAATACTGTTAAAAAGAGGCTGATACAGAAAGCCTATTATACCGTGGAGGCTTACATTGATGATAAGAATGCGTGGATATAGCTGCTCTTTGACCTTGTGCAGGATAGCTATGACAAAATGTAATTAGTATTAAGAATCTTCTTTTTTAAAAGAGCTCCACCGAGTTTCTTGCTGGCTCTTCTCGGTAGGAACAGTTTTCCGAACCAGCAATAAAGTTTACGATTCAAAAGCACTTGTTTACAAGTTTACTTGAATAAAGAATATTTTGAATTTGAATTTGAATTTGAATTATGTAATTAATAAATATTACAGAGTTATCTGTTTGTTTGACACTTTTAATTTAAAAAAAATCCTTGACTTATCATAATTTCAATTATCATAGTAAAATCGTTAGTACCTAGTTTAATCTTATTAAGAAATTTTACGATTACATATGTCATATAATAGATGGAACGAAAACGATAAAATGTTTTTTAATTGATTACTAGCACAAAAACATTAGATTGCATTTTTTTTGTTATTTCAATATCATACTGAGATTTAAATAATTGATGAGAATTGACTAATTAGTTTTATAAGTATTAGTAGTAGTAACGGCCTCGAGAAACTCTAGATACGTGCCATTTTAATCTATCTTTATCTAAAGCCAATTTTAGTCTATTAGTGTTTTTAAAAATAATGTTATTATCTTAGAAAGTGAAAACCGAATCGAAAAGAATAAAATATTTAAAAAAAAGAGTCAATAACGACATAACCTTTCAGAACAAATATAGCTTTCGACTGTATATCTTAAGATGTCTCTTTGTATAGAATGCAGTGGATTATGAAGCACTTATTATTGCACTTTTATCTCTGTTTAAATTAGCGACCGATTAAAAAATTTTTTTTAGATTACAAGTAAATAATAATTTGATATCAGCATATAAATATACAATGATACCTGATACCTGAGCGCTCGGTCACATAAAATTCATGAGTTGCAATTAATATGATCTTGCACTCGAAAAAAAAGATAACAAATAGCTTCGTAGATAAAGCGCTAAATTGATGCACTGCATTGGTTTAACTTTAGAAATTTTAAGCCAAATCTCCTCTAAAGTCCTCTAGCAAAAAAGTGACCTCTGTGTTTTACTTGACGAAACTTGGTAGATTTTAACGTCAACCCTTTATTCTTTTTGTGGTTGTTTGGTGATTGGCAAGTTAGATATACCTTTCCCTTCTACATTAGGGCTATGCAAGTTTCCTTCACCACAATGAGATATTAAAGGTTTGTATGAAATCTATAGATGTATTACTTTTTTTTGTGTCAGGAAAACCGAATATATGTCGCCACCGCCCGACGGGGACGAGCGTCGGGTATGTCGGATTCTTACCGACCTAAAAACCTGACAGTGTTCAACCACGCGGGCACAGGGTACCATTCTATAGATGTCTTACCTACTTTTGGTAAAGATTACCTACTGTCACCGTTTGGGAATCACATGAATATATGCTAAGAACCGAAAGCAAGTATACTCTGAAGAATCCAAGCACTATTTCCAGACAGCGAGCTCTAAGATCTCTGCGCTCTAACGGAACAAAATAACATTATAAAAGGCTGTCATTTTTGTTTAACAGATAAATATTAGGTCCTTACATATGAAATTGGCGTTTTCTATGGGAGGAACATAAAGTCGTTTTTTTTTAATGAAATATATTTAATTAATCAAAGTATGTACCATTGCTATGTATGCACTTTTGCCATCTCATAGGTAGTTCATTGATCCCCTTACTAAAAAAACCATTCGGACGGGAATCAATAAAATCTTTGAAGGCGGTTTGGACTGCCCCATCGGAGTTGAATTTTTTTTCCTTGCAAGTAGTTATCCAAATTGCGAAAAAAATGGTAATCTGTTGGAGCAAGGTCCGGAGAGTACGGTGGATGTCTAAGACATTCTAATTGAAGCTCCTCTGATTTGGTAGCCGTCTGTTGTGCAGTGTGTGGTCTAGCGTTGTCCTGAAGCAGCAGTGGCCTAGAGCGATTGACCAGCCTCGGTTCTTTAGCAGCTAGCTTTTCCATCATGGTTTGCAGTTGCTGACAATAGATATCTGCCGTAATCGTCTGGCCAGATTTAAGAAAGCTGTAGTGAACGACACCGGCACTAGTCCACCAAACACTTACAAGCAACTTTTTTCAGTCAATTTTCGCTTAGGGCAGGATTTGGCTGGTTCGCCAGGGTCCAGCCATTGCGATGAGCGCTTCCGATTATCGTAGAGGATCCACTTTTCATCACAGGTAATGATTCGATTTAAAATTCCTTCATTATTGTGCCGGTTGAGTAACGTAACGCAGCAGTCGACGCGCGTTTGTCGGTTTGCTTCACTCAATTCATGAGGTACCCACCTTTCAAGCTTTTTCACCTTCCCAATTTGCTTCAAGTGGATTAGAATAGTTTTATCACTAACACCGGAGCCTGCAGCTAACTCGGACGTGGTTTGCGATGGATCCGCTTCCACAATAGCCTTCAATTCTTCATTATCAACTTTGGGCTCCGGCCGTCCACGAGGCTTACTCGACAATCTATTTTATAAACCCCAGATTTTTTACCCCAGAAATAGATTGTCCTGAGTGCAACGGTACATATGTAGGTCAGACTGGCCGAAGTTTTGCGGTTCGATTCCGGGAACATATGGCTGCGTTTGGGAATAATAAACCACAAAATTCTAATTTTGCAAAACATTTGCTGGAAAGCGGTCATAAAGTGCCTAATGACCATTCATTTCATATTCTCCACACTTGTGATAAGGGACTTCGACTCAATACGTTAGAGCAACTTGAGATTATAAAAAATAACAATGGTCACTTAATTAACGAGCAAGTAAATGTATCTAATTCCATTTTGCTAAATGTGTTCGGAGGGGAGAGTATTTGTGGGAGTTGAACTATTTAAGACTGCTTGTATGGGTAGCGCGGCGCAGTACGATTTTTGTCGTGGAGCCTATCCTCCTGATGATGCTTCGGTTTCGGGGCGAAACGATCGTCGAGATTGTGGTGGTGGGTGTGTGTGCTGCTTTTGTGTGCGTTGTTGCTGGTGAATCGCGCCTTGGGGTGCGTGTGGTGGCTTGTCCTGCATGTATGAGGTGCGTAGATTTTGCCTGCTTCATACACATTGGCTTTGCATGCATTCACCTAACCCGTGCGGATTATAGCAAAGTAGTTAGTTCTGTTATATTGCTTATAAATAGGTTGCACAATTTTTTTATTTTTACGTATCTACTGTACTCGTACATAGCTTTGTCTTATGCTACTCCAATTAGGTAGGCTCCACGTAGGACTAACAAAACCTAGAACGATTTTAGTTATCTTAACTTCTTAAGTAAGTAGTCGTGTCTTCTCAAAATGCTCTCGATGAGAGCTCTCGATGCTGTCTGCTGCTATATGTCTTCACGAGCCTATGTCAAGTGTAAAGCAGTGTTAGCCCTAAGGGCTTTTACAGCGTTACCGGACGGGACGGGCGAGGGCAGAAACATCGTCGAGGTTGCGAAATGCAGAGAGTAGAGCGCAGAAGCTCTACTAGCGTCGGGGAACGCCTTCCTAAGGGTGCCACCTGTGAGGCCGGACCACGGCTCAGGGCGACGCGTAGTGGGCTACTGATGGTATGACTTTGATTAGTCATTGCGGTCGGAAGGGTGGAATAATGAGTGTAGTATAGCAAATCTCTTATTAAATAACCTCGTCTCAAAAGTCCTGTGATGCTGACTGTGTAGTGGGGATGTAACTATAAATAATTACCTAGCTGTGTACATAGTGGTAAGATCAATAAGAAGTAATGGTGGCGATTGATCATTGTATTGACATAAATCTAATTATTCTTCTACGATAGCGAAGACGCTGTGTATGTACTATGTTTCTATTAGATAACTTAATTTGAGATTAGACTGGTATAGAACACTTTAATATTATGATTAGTGGATATAATGATAAATTGGAAACTCCTGTCATGGCCAAAATAAGATATCTTTTTGGCTTTCTCAAAATGTGAATTTGAGAACTTAAATGTATTTAAAAAGGATTCCTTAGTTGTATTCTCAGTGGAAGGTCGACCGTTCGCGTGAATCATGTTCTGCTTATGGCAGATCGCATGAATCAGTTTTGGTAAACTTTGGAACGTGAGCAAACTTATATAACAAAATTATTGGCTCTTTGTGGAGTGTTATATAACTCTGCTTGCATTACATTGTATAAAGATTTCTTATTACGTCTCCCAGGCGGACACAAATCTTCATAAAAGTAGTCATACAGTCGCATTAGAATTTCAATATATGCTAGATTAGCAACTATGGTTGAGACATACTTATTATGAATGATTAATTAATTATTATTAACACATTTTAAAGTTCATGTAGCGGTCGGCGATAACTTTTATTACCAGCTACTATGTATACATCGAAACGTTTTTGTTTGATAAGAAGGGAGTTTATCAAATTAATTAGGACAACTAAACAAATATCCCTTAAATCTATTATATTATTGCACGTGTACTATAAAGAATCTATTATAATAAGAAGCATAAATGAAAGTAAGTTCCTATATATAAAAATCTATATAAAAAAAAATAGTTTTCTATAATTTCGAGTTTTATAGTATATATAGTTTTATTGTTGACAACCAAATGTTTTTTTCCAAATTATAAATACCGATTTAGTTAAGAACTCTCTGTTTCTTATGGCGATAGAAGTAAACCTGTAAAACTAATCTGCCTTGACCCACAAAAATCATTGACAATATCTCTATAGTACGACTTACATTATGCTTTCTAAGTACGATCACGATATGTTTGACAAAACAAAGGCATATAGTTTTCTATACATGTAGATTTTTAGCTATTACTGTGTAATTCGCTATCAGGGCCATGATAATAAATTCAGTCAATGTCATTAAGATTAAATAAAAAACAATACATTGATAATATTTTATTATCAAATTTATGAAAAATATTACAAACGTTTATCAAATTTGAGGAAACGCGGAATGTAGTTAAGATGTCAACACAATATAGGACAAACATTAAAAGCATCCCATTCTTGCCAAAAATTTCTGCTTATTACGACCAGAATTTTGTCTTAATTTTCATAACTCATATCTTTGTTATTTAATAGTATAGTAGGCTATATAAAAATAATATAAATTCTAGGGTTATTATAATATATTCGCAAGAGACCATAATATGACGTGGCTTTAATCTCTATAATAATTTGTCATCAGCTTTCAAACTTACTGTTATAACTTAACAGATAATACATTTTACATAACACAATGTGAGTATTAAATATAACATTTTCAATAACTATATTTTTAAGGTATTGGTAGGTCTAAACATATAATAAATTTTATTTCTAAGCAAACGTTACACTTAATTTGTACGAATCATTCAGAAATGTACTTATTTACACAGTCTTATTTTGACCAATAGACTCCACGATAGGATGCCTTTATCGTGCAGCCTGCAACCCTACCTAATAACTTAAATAAACTTATATAATATTAAAGTCTTTACAAACTAACTATTCTGCCCTTAGTACGTCTTTTCCTTCTTCATTTATTAAATTTTGAAGAAATTTTAATAAATAACAATAGCATCCAACCTGTAGTTTACTTGCCTTTGCATACCTGTTTTGCTATACTAATATTAAAAATGTGAAAGTCTGTCTGTCAGTCTGTTATGCTTTCGTGGCTAATCCGCTGAAACAATATTGATGAAATTTGGCACTATTAAAGCTTGCATTGCATTATTGATGCCGCTTAAGTTGGGGCTAACGAATTTGCAAGTACCAATTCTTTACCATAATAGCACAATGATATTATTGGGACTAAATTAAATATCATCCATCAATCATTTTTTTTTCTCTATCACAAATTTTCCCATTTAATTCAACAGCTTCTGGTGAATTCTCTTTTTCAACTATTCTATATCCTGCCGGTCCAATCAAAGACAAAACTGTAGGCAAAAAGAATAAGCCGTTAAATACCCCGAAAAGTATTACGAGCAAAAATATTTTGAAAAACGATTGGAATGTGTATGCTTTTGACATACTTAGAAGTGATAAGGAAAGTAACGTTGCGCCACCCCCTAATAATACAGCTGAACCAATCGATGTAACAGTTTTAAGCGCCCTTTCGTTACGACTGCCTTGAGTTATAGTTAAAAATGTGTGGCCCACGTGGGCAGCGTAGTCTACACATAAACCTATTGCCAGTTCGAGCCCTATACAACAAACAATGTCCACAGTCATACCCCATCTCTGCATCCAACCTAAAACATTGATTATAGTTAACAAAACGCATATAAATATCCAGAGACACATTTGAAGATTGGTAATCAAGATAAATGTACAAACCATGACACAAAGCAAAGCTAGTTCTATATTCCTTTCCACTTCTTCGGCAATTATCTCATCTGTGACCCAATTCCCAAAAACTTTGGACCATACACTACGATAACCAGATCCTGTGGTTATATTTGTAGATCTTATTATATGCTTAACTTGATTCATCGCAGGAATATATTCCGTGGGCCCTTCGAATCGGATAAACCTAAACGAAAAGGTTGAGGCCAAAATATCAGAAACATTATAACGACAAGTAACCTGATCTCTAAATTTAAAATTCATTTTAAATCTTCCACCAACAGGGCTAAACAAAAATATAGACAAATACTTTTTAAACTTTGAATCTGATATAGTCGTGTTTAGTAAATCAGTACGATAATTTTGCAAGACATAACCTTGATATATCTCCACCCAAGATATGACATCGGTAACATAGGATTGATTCTTTAACACTTGTACCATTTTATATAAATTTGTAAACTCCAAATTGTAATTCATATCACCCAAAAAAACCATTGCACTGTGTCCCTCGTCAGGATAATAATATTCATGTGTATCTAAAAATTCCTTATAATACGTATCATCTGGAATAAACCATTTTGGGTCGAATCTTTGTTCTAATTTCAACATTCCTTGAATACTGACCCCAGTCATAATTAAAGTAAATAAAATAATTGTTACCTTACCCGGGATTGTTAATATAATATTTTTATAAGCATATTTTAAGGCTTTTTGAGAAATAGTTGTATCAGTTGTTAACGCGATCTCTTTTTTATGTTTGTAACAAAACAACATACCGTTTCTATTTTGCTCTATTCTTCTAAGATCTAATGTAAAAACCGCTACATAAAACGTAATTGAATAACAAAATATAAAAAATACACCTACTGCTGCATAGATACAAAATGATTTTAACGACGGTAAAATCGTGATAGCACCTATTAATAATGCTACAATATCTGTAAACGAGGTTATCACAATTGATACTCCTGCATGCTTAAGCATTAAACCAACCTTTACAGGTGTACTTTTATGTGAGTCTGAATTCAAAACGATTTTCCAACATGCATTCATTACAAACATATCATCTACGCCCAAACCCATGAAAAGAAACGGTAAAGAAGAATGGACAGGACCGAACGGTATACCGACCAAAGAACATAAACTAACTGCGGTTATATACGCCATTCCAACATTCAATAATCCGATGCTCCCTAAAATTAATCGGAGTTCTAGCCAATTAAAACGAGAAACAGCAAATACAACGTAAAAAAACATCGCTATTATGCCAATAAATAGTTTATCCATTTCTTGAAACATTGCTTCTCCACTTGTGTCAGCAAAACTTCTTCCTGCTTCATAAAACAATTGATAACCTTTCGTATTGATAGACGAAGACTGTGCATAATTTAAAAATGCTTTTTCCCAAAGAGCCAACGGAATAGACACCCAGTCTTCTGTTCCAATTAAATTACCAACTTCATTTAAATTCACTTTTGACATGTCCACATACATGTACCATGTTAATAAAAGTGATTTGGCTGCTACGATGTCATGAGTTTCATTTCTAACTATTCCACCTAATAATTTTGCATAGTCCATTGGATGACCTGTAATTGGATTTATTTTAACTGTATTGATTTTGTTAATAACATCATCACGTGTTATACGATCAATTAAAGCTGTATCGTTATTCCAAATATCTAAAACATTATCCCGCAGACAAGATAAGGGAAAATGACTTAGCAGACCACAGTAAAAATCATCATCTATCCAGAGATATGGATCAGAAAAATGTAATTCGTATCTCTCAAGTCCATATCGGGTTTTATTATTACTTTTTAATGTATGTTCAGATCTCGGTTTCCAATTAGATTCTGTAGATATTGTAACAACAGGCACTTTGAAGCATAATTCACTTACAGAGTAAGTTTTATTTTCAAAATCAATATTTAACATATTAACACGATTCGTAATCTTGCTAGCTAATTTAAGAATAGATGGATCTAAAACATTTTCAGCAGTTATTAATAACTTCTGAAATCTAAAATTAGTTCCAAACTTGTCTATATACCAATGAGTATCATAATAAAAATCTGAATCTGGCGGAACCCATAAATTCATAGGATTCTTTTCTATTGAAAACGTAAATAGTCCACAAACAGTTAATAGGACGAAAATCCATGTCGTCAGAATTGTTTTCCATGGATGTCTGGCAACTATTACTCCTAGAGAGAAGAATACTCCCTCTACGAATGTAACAAAGATTGAAGAAAAGCTTTCCCATAGTTGTTGAGGTGACTTGATTTTCTTTTTGATAGGCATGGGTACGAGTGACTATAAACACGTAACCAAAAAGTCTAGTTAATAAATTGATCTTTGTCTACATATTAAGTTACATTTACAAGCAAATTAAAAAGTAAAAAGTTATTAAAATTATTTATAAAATCACGCAGGGCAATTTAGTTTTAATTCTAATGCTAAATGCAAATACATGACCGAGATTACAACAAGTTTAAATTTACGAGCACTTTATTTAAACTGCATAAGTCAGCACTTCCGGCAAATATCTTGAGGAACAACATATTATTGTGAACACTAACAAAATTGCTTTCACGAATTTGTTTGCACTATTTTTAACTGTACACTTCGTTGCACAGGTAAGAGATAAGTATTTCCAGTATACACGAGCAAGTTACATGCTCTATTAACCAATTTTTCACTTAAACTGTAAATGTCCGTACTGGCACCATCCTTCCAACAGGATATTATGTAATTTTAATAGTTGTTCAACTTCAATCTTAATCCAATAAATCTATAATAAGTAAATAGCTGCTACGTCTAGCATACTTATACTTAGATAACAACTCCGGATTCCACGATTACTATTATTATACTACAATTTTAAAATGAGCAAAGAGCGCCAAACGCACCCACAAACACGCTATTGGGGGATCGAAGCGACTTTACAATAAGCCATACGACCGACACCGACAGTAATCGGCGGAACGAGGGCTATGAACAGTACAAATTACAATCAACAAGTTTTAGATAACAAGATAAATCGTTGTTAAGTTTATTAAAATTTTGTTGTATGAGATAACTGGTCACATAGTTTTGGTGAGAATGCTATCAAAAACTTTAATTCTTAAATTGTTTAATGGAACCAAATACAAAACAATGATAATGTTGTAATATACTATAGATAGGAGGCAGCGAACTGTAAAGAATAATCACTATTCATTATTATATATATGTATCTATGTATACATACGCTTAGGTAGGTACACATAAGCCTAAATACATTCAGACCATCTAAACCAGAGTTCCCCAAACTTTTTTTGAGTCGTAGACCCCTTGCCATGTTTTTCCGTGTTGGGTAGACCCCCTACTTACCTGATATTGATTTCCTGTAAATTTCTAATTGTAGTGAAGTTTAGTGTTAATAACTTAAAGTAAAAACACGTGTTAATTTATACATTTATTAATTGAATTTAAATTAATTAAAAATACTCAAAATACAATTTTGTATCTGTTATGTAATATATACGTAACATTAAATAAACATAACGTAAACTATAAATAAAATGTATTGCAACCACAAAGCGAATACCAACTGCAAATCTTATAAACATATTTAATATTTTTTTTACTTCATAGGTACTTTTATAAATAATGTATATGTTTTGATATTATAAGATAGTATGATATAGGTAAATAGGTACTATCAGTGTGTGTTGAGATCCACTATCGTGGATCCCCATTTTCATTTCATGGGCCCCCAAATTTTTTTTCGCTGACGTAGACCCCTTGCAGTTTGTCATAAACCCCAAGGGGTCGATATAGACCACTTTGGGAATCACTGATCTAAACGTTAGTGCACAAATGAAAGTCCATAAGATAGAGAACATTTAAGATAAGAAAAGCAAGCAACATTAGATGAATCAAGACAAATATGTTGTATACTTATATGTTTGATGTAATCAAAGCAATATATTCGCTGAAATTAAATAAATCTATACAATGATATCGTGATATAAGACAGGTCACAGTCATTGATCAACGAAAAATGTAATAAGAATTGTTAGTGAATAACTGAATGAATCAAAGTTAAACCTTATTTTCTATGCTTAACTTAAAAAATCTAGATAGTGTTACTGACTGCGCCATTTTACCCGTAATATATAATTTAAAATATAAATGAAACGAGTACGTACCATAATATCATAAGCATATACTTGCAATTACGGTGAGTAATTTATCAATACGCAGTCAATATGCATGTATCGGGTATCGTTCTAGTAATATAATAATTTTGAATTAGGCTAATATAGATTTTTTTATATTACCTAAGATAAAAAAATAGAGTTTTGCCGAGTATTTGAAGTGTTATTTTAAACACCTACTTAGTTTTCAATATAAGCGTGCGTCACAGTGTTAGCGATAGTAAACTTTATAAACTTTTATAAAAAAAGTCCAATAATACGGCCGAATTCTGCTTCCCTTATTATGACATTGATTTAGTTTTGAGTATATATGTGTGTATAATGTGTGTGTGTAAGGAAATGCAAGCAAAAGGGAAATTTGTTCCGACTGATATCACATATGCAGATTCGAATTATTTTATATCTTATTGCTTGTAAATATCGCATCTAAATTTAAATTAAAGTCAAACGTTTTTGTGATTACAGGATAATCAACAAATAATCTGATAGAAAAATTCAGCTCTAGCATGCTGGTGCATTAAAATAAGGTTTTATTATTTGAAAGGTTAAAAACACACCTAGCAACACTGCTGATTTATCTAGATTATATCGTAACCATAGACGTGTCTACGTCACATTTGTCATTGACATTAGTGAGTATTAGTAGGAATGAGAACTGGAGTGGAAAATCGATGATTATTTAATGGTTTTTCTGCCATCATAATAAAACAATGTTGCTTCTTTTAAATATTAATAATTAATTAAAATGAAGACTAATAAAAGTCAACCAGTACGAATGTAAATTTTTATTATTGTTACTAGTTTCGCGAACTTCGATGAAAATTTGTTGTTTGGCTACATTGGTGTCATCAAAAAAAAAAAAAGTAAAAAGTAGAAATGAGAATAATAAATGTAACCGATTTTTAAATAATGGATTTAACGGTTTAGAAAATCGATTGTTAAAAATCGATTATAATAATAATATAATCGGGTAATATAAAAAATTGATTATATTTTAGCATCCCTAGTATATGGGTACTATTTTTCTTTACGATAATAAACTTTTAAAAATCGTTAAGTGTTAACAGGGCTTGTTTAAAATTCAACTTTAATTGAGTAATCGCGTTGTGTAGAATACCTAAATGGTCCTATAGTGAATACGCCAAAACTATGTGATATCAATACTTAATCTATAAAAAGTAGAATCAATAGTTATTGGTTTATATTCATTTAAGTCCGGAATTTTGTGGATGTAGAAATAGAGCAAGAAAATGAAATATATTATAAAATTGTTGGATAGTATCACTCGCTGCTATGTACCAAAATTATCTAAAAACTATGAGGAGAGTCCAGTTCATTTAGAATTTGAAAGTCGTAATAAAAGCTTAGATAAAAATTTTAAGCTACTTGTACAATGTCTTGGAGATTTAACCTTGACAAATACGAAAGAGGCTTCAAAGATTATAGCATATTTGTTTATCCTGCACAAAGAGCTAAAATCGAACTTGCCTTGGAATGATAAAAAATGTAAAGAATGTGCAGTAAAACTTAACCAGTATTTCGAGGTATTGGGAGATGTACCACTTGATAATATACTACAAGTAAAGAGCAAATTTAACACACAAGACATATTTGATAAATGTTTGGATATATTGCATAGTAAATTAACCTCTGAAGATTTTAAAAAGTATCCAAGCTATATAGAGGTATACTGCAGTTTAATAGCAGATTTAAAGGTACAGTATTCTGTTTATTTAAATATTTTTTTCTCGGTATGTTGCTATTTTAGCTAGTGTCTAGAATAGTTTGTATAAAATATAATAGACTGGGTCAGCTCAGTGTCTTTTTATCATCAAATTATAAATTAGGAAATTTGTAGAACAAGTAAATATAAGTTGGCAATATCATTTGCAAAACCTATAGACATACAGGTATCAAGAAACTAATGAAAGAAAATCATTGTTAGTATACCTACCACTAGATGGATAGATATTAAAGATCACAATTACTGTGTTTTATTAAAGTGGCACAAGATAATGAAGTATAGAAAAAGATTTAGTTATGCAGAGCAAAAGGAATACATATTTTAAAAACAAATCATTGTATATGTATTTATATTTTGAACTGAAGTTCTCTGGATCTTTAGTTTATTATGGAATATATTCCAGAATATATATATTTCTATATGTTTATGTTTTTATTCTTTGTAGTATTAATTGTATAATAAAGATTAGCGATTATTGAAAAGTATGTTAAATTATTATTTTTATTTTCAGAAGTATAATGTTGTGGTAATACCACAGAAAATATTCCCAGTACCACTTCTTTTGATTGATGACTTCATGTATTCAAATAAAAAAAGGGGATTGTCTTGTTGTTTGCCAGCATTACAATGTTTGGTAAGTAAGAGATCAACATTTTCACTAAAATAATTTTATTTTACAGTATTGAATCAGTAGGTTATTTAAGACTTAAAGTAATAAATGATAAAACCAAGCAATTATGATTTAGCTTTGCTTTGCGATTTTGTCATGGATTGTATCTCCTGATACTTTAGTTACAGAGTGACACAATCTCTGAGATTGTGGTAATGAATGTATGCAGTGCTAGTGTAGTGAGTTGGTGGTAGTGGCTTGTAGTGGCTGCATTTTACTTATCCTGCATGTACAATTGTATAAAAATGGATAGTAAACTCCACATTTAGCATTATATGGATTTTCTCTAATCATATGTAAAATAATAATATTATTGTTTTTGTAAAACTTACTGTATTACTCTCTTAGTAGCAGGGTAGATGTATGATATACACTGATTGTAATAGTCTGAGTTATACAGTCACAAATGTATAAAATAATGAAGACCTTATATTATAGTATATTTTATCCACAGGAACAAAAAGACTTTGATGGTGGAAACTACTATGAAGTAGTTTATAGAAGTCTCAAAAGAACATTTTTTGAAAAAGATGTTAGAATAACAGTGTTTACACATGCAAGTCTTTTAGAATTATGTAAAATATTTCCTCCAGATGTTAAGGTAAGGAGACTTTATATTATTAAATAATTATGAATCATACAATAACATGTATAAATTAATTTAAAATAATAGTTTTTCAAGAATATGTGAGTCCTTTAAATTTTAGAATTTAAATTTTACCTGCAGATTGTGGAGTCAAACCATAGGGACCCTGGGAAACTGTAATAGACAGTCCAACTGTCAAAAGTGGCAATTAGACGTTAGCCTTCACGACAAACAGAATTAAAAGAGGCAAAGTCCAGCTTATTATGTTGTAGAATATACCAAACTACACTAGAAAGCTTTACGATAGGTCCCAGCTATCACCAAAAAAGATAGGGACTTTCTTGCTAAGTTACAAGTGAGAGAATCAATTTTAAATACTTTCTTATGACTGCATATATTTTAACAATAAATTTTATAGAAAAGTTTGAATAATATGCTACTACTAATACTACTAATACTACTAATATAATGATGCTAATACTAATGATGGCACTCGAATAATTTTTGTTATTTCGTGTTTAATGTGTTGAACTTTTCACTGAGTCTCTACACCACTATCTTGTGCAGCTTGTATTCAGCAGCTCTCTGCAACCTTTTTAGGTCTTCAGTCCATTTCGTAGGCGTTCTACCGACACTGCGTTATCCGGGTACCATTACAACCTTAAGACGCGAACGCCCATCGTTTCTCCACACTATGTGCCCCCACCCATCGCCACTGAAGCTTCGCGACAAGCTGAGCTATTTGTAACTTCGGTTCTTCTACGGATCTCCTCATCTGTGATTTTATCACGTAAAGATATTTTGAGCATAGCTCACTCCATCGCCTGCTAAGTAAATCTGAGCTTTTTTATGAGGCCCATACTCAGAGACCACGTTTCGAATCAGTATGTCATTATTGCTACTCTACTATAGGCCTTATTTTCTTTCAGAATAGCAAATTGGATGATATGTACTCTGTGATCCTGGACCAAATAATCGGAGAATCGAATATATACAGAAAAGCGGAGTGTTTAAAATTTGCAAAGCAGATTATAAAAATGCACAAAGTTAACTGTGTGAGTAAAAGCAGTTTCAAAACCGTTATTTGCGACAGTTTGGATTTGTGCACAATAGATGTTGTGGCCGACATGGTTCTAATGGAAACATTGGAGGTGAGCATATTAAAAAATATATAAACATCATACTTGAAATCAGCACTTAATCAGGTGTTCGTAAAATACGCAGCCAAATCATGTGACATGTTCATAACATGTTGTGCTGACCCCGCTTAGAGTAGGATAAGGGCAGGAGAAACAACTTGAAATCAGCACTTTGTGCCATCTTTTTCGTATATTTTTTATTCATTATTCTTAAATAAGCTGTGATAGCCTAGCGGTGAGACCGTGCGACTCTCTAAGGACGACATAGGTTCAAACCCCGGGCAGGCACCAATGAGTTTTTCTATTAAAAAACTTATGTGTCTATTTGATAATTGCAATTTATCACACGCTTTTCGGTGAAGGAAAACATCGTGAGGAAACCTGCATATCTCTAGAGAATTCTCTAGGGATGTGTGTAACCTACCAATACGCATTGGAGCAGCGTGGTAGGTCTTAGCTCCAATCCTTCTCTCCAAAAACGGAGAGAAGAGGCCTTAGCCCAGCAGTGGGCATAGTAACAGGCTGTTACTTTCCTTTCCTTTCCTTATTCTTAAATATATTAAGAATCATTTTTCACTTTTTAGTTTGATGTTCTGTAAAAGTTAGATTTTTATTTTTTTAGACTAGATTTATTGTTCCTCTGCCTCTAAATACAGATTAAATCATTGGTCCTGGTGATTATAACATCGAACAATAATCGTCAAGCTGAGGTACAATTTATTTTATTTTCATGCATCTAATTCATCTATGATGGTGGTAATTACTAAAATGAGGCGTTACATTATGGAGGTCCATAATAATAAAGTAATAAAATAATTATTTTGCTATAATCGGCGATAATTATTTTTTTGTGGATTAAAGGAAAATAACACTTTCATTACTTTTGTATGATGATTGGAGAAACTTCAGTATGTAACTTCGTGAAAACGGTTGCCCCATGTGTTACTATTATAAGCAGACCTTATTTTTTTTTTACCTTTGACTGGCCCGTTGGCGCTGTGGGTAGTGACCCTGCCTTCAGCTCCACGGGTCGCAGGTTCGATTCCCGCCGAGGGCCAACATGTTCTATAAATAAATTGTTGGTTCTTCGAGCCTGGGTGTGTATTTGTATTTAAGTATGTATTTAAATTTATATATGTAGTATATCTAACAGTTGTCCGTCACCCATAACACAAGTATTAAGTTACTTACTTTGGGGACGGATGACCGTGTGTGTAAATGTCCCATATATTTATTTATATTTAGACCTGGTTAAGTATAGGGTCACAAGCCTAAGTCATTCAGATTGAGAGACTCTTACTAGCTCTATCTAACTCTCTATATCGTTTATTTTCAGTGTCTCGAAGAATGGATGACACATTGCTGGTGTATATGGAAACTATCTACAGACCATAAGATCATTTCTATGCTGCTGAAAGTTTTGTACACGTGCAAGTCAGAAAAGCATGCTTTGTACATTCAAAAGCTGACTATAGTCCTTATTGGTTTATGTAAAGCTGATGAACAAAAGCACATTTTATCCAATTTAAATAAAGCTAATACCATTGGCAATGACGTTTTTCAGAAACGCGTGGATGAAATAAAACTGAATATTAAAAATTTTATTAATTCTAGACAATAAGTATGTATATTTTCGAAATGTATACTGTTTTGTTACATCACAGCTATTTGAATTAAGAAATGATTCAGTTCTTGATATCATTAAGTCTAAAACAAGTTATATGTTAATTAAATCACAAGTTGTTTGTTTAATTATAATAGATAAATACTGAAACTAAAATACTACAAAAGTACTACATATATCAACAATTCTATACATTCAGGGTTATCTTCGAAAACCTAGCTCGTCACCAATCTACAGGATTATCCGCTGAATTAATCTAAATATTTAATGAAGTTTTAGCAATATCGTTCCAGCCGTTTCGGAATCTATAAGGAATATACATACATACTTTCTCTTTTATATACAGTGCAACCACAACATAACAAATCGCAAGAAAAGTAAATATTCGTTGTATGAAGTAATTCATTGAGCTGAAGTTTCTTATATTAAGGTAAGATTTGATGATTTATAGAAACAGGCGTTACTTTGTGGAATTCCATATTACAAGCAATATAACAGAACTAACTACTTTGCTATAATCCGCACGGGTTAAGTGAATGCATGCAAAGTCAATGTGTATGAAGCAGGCAAAATCTACGCACCTTATACATGCAGGACAAGCCACCACATGCACCCCAAGGCGCAATTCACCATTTGCTGGAAAGCGGTCATAAAGTGCCTAATGACCATTCATTTCATATTCTCCACACTTGTGATAAGGGACTCCGACTCAATACGTTAGAGCAACTTGAGATAATAAAAAATAACAATGGTCACTTAATTAACGAGCAAGTAAATGTATCTAATTCCGTTTTGCTACATGTGTTCGGAGGGGAGGGTATTGGTGGGAGTTGAACTATTTAAGACTGCTTGTATGGGTAGCGCGGCGCAATACGATTTTTGTCGTGGAGCCTATCCTCCTGATGATGCTTCGGTTTCAGGGCGAAACGATCGTCGAGATTGTGGTGGTGGGTGTGTGTGCTGCTTTTGTGTGCGTTGTTGCTGGTGAACTGCGCCTTGGGGTGCATGTGGTGACTTGTCCTGCATGTATAAGGTGCGTAGATTTTGCCTGCTTTATACACTGGCTTTGCATGCATTCACTTAACCCGTGCGGATTATAGCAATGTAGTTAGTTCTGTTATATTGCTTGTAGTAAGATTTGATGTTATAAAGAGTAAAAATCATAGTTTTATTCACCTCAACATTTTAAAATTATACCCATTATAATTGCGGGAATCCCGAACTTGTAGGCTGTCTAATTTTTTCGTCGTAGGATTTTTGTCAACATAGTTCATGATGCCTTGCTTTGCTGCAACTGATTAGGAACACCTTTTACGTATATGAGCCATTACAACTAGACTATTTAACAATAGTGACGAGCGGCTTTGTTAACTTTACTGTCCATCAAATTACTTCTATAGTTTTACGAAAATAAAACGTGTCAAAACCTGTCGCGACGGAATCACATACTGGATCATATATTGGTGGAATTGTTATATCGCAATTTTGACTTGACAAAATTCGTTAATTATAAGGTATTTACACTTTTTTCGGTACAAAAGTGATAATAAAATTAATTTCGTATAATCCGCTATACAGTAAATAGAAAATATATATAGTGCACTATCCGTTTTTTCATACTCGATACATGTAGGATTCGTAAAAACACATGCACAAACCTCCACCACTGCCACCAAAATACACAAGTACTACACACGTTCACTATCACAAACTCAACAATCGTTTCGCTCCGCAACCGAAGCATCATCAGGAGATAGACTCCACGACAAAATCGCAAAGCTTTTTCGGTAGTTAAGAATTCGTTAGAGTTTTTCGTATAAAATAAATTGTTATGCAAAGGTAGATGGATCTTTGTTGCACACATTTACACTGTTAATGGTACGAAACGATTTACAGAAAATGTTATATCTAACAATAATGTGAAGTGTGCAAAGCGCGGCCTTATCACTGATCAGTGATTTCTTCCATACGACTCTTTTAAGCGAAGGAATCACATACATAACATAGTGTAGTGTGTTAATGTAACAAAAAAAGAAAAAAAAAAATAAATTACGCAAAAATAGAAAAGAAGTTATACAAAGAAATTTAATAAGGTATATTTTACATCAACTCTTATGGACAATTCAATGGGATTACGAAAAATTTGTTAATTCGACGAAGTCTTTATATTATATAACTAGCAAAGCCCCGCGGTTTCACCCGCGTCCATACAGATCTCGTGGTAGTGGAAAGTCTACGAAATCGGACTATAGATTTATTTTGTAGATTATTTAATTACATAAAATGGGTATCATTAGTATTCTTGGAATAAGACTTAACTCACCAAGTGCAGGCCCTGCTATAACGGTAGGTTAGGTTTGTTATGGCATTATTTGATTTCGATTTACATTCTTAAATTCGTAAAATCTTTTGATTGGGATGTCGGATTTTAATAATTTAAAAAGTATTTTACAGGTATTGAAACAGTTATTCATAAAATATCATTTGATGGGATAAGGATTAATACAGAGATATGAATAAAATGGTTTGATTATTGTCGGCACTTTTACCAACTTTTACAATGTAAAAAAGTAGTTATATTGGCATAACTATAATAGTTAGACATATGGTATCGCGGACTTTTTTGTGGATATTGATACGTTCTATAATACTGTAGAACATTTTTTTGTTCAATCATCAATAGTTTCCACAGCGCACGCGATGATAGATGTTTACGACTAAATTTTTACCAAGTTATTACAATTTTATTAGGGATCCCTATTTTTTTTGAAAATGACACATAGCCTATGTTGCTCAGTGAAAAAGCAGCTTTCCAATGGTGAAAGAATTTTTAAAATCGGTCCAGTAGTTTTTGTGTGAAAACGTAACAAACATACATACAAACAAACATACAAATCTTTCCTCTTTATAATATTAGTATAGACAACGATATATTTCCTTTACACATTATTCAATAAATAAGACGCAATTTTCTCAAAACTCAGCTCATTTTATCTTTCTCAACAACTTGTCACAATGACGGTAACAAAGTTTTTTTATATTGTGGACCTATTTGAAGGAGGTTGTGTTTGAAACACGCTGTAATAATTATGGTTGCACTGTATATATAGTTTTCTTTACACTGGTACAGTTGAGTTCTTGTTTTGTTATAGTTCGATTGATGGACGAAAAAACACATAATTTTTATAAGCACGTATAGTTCAATTTAATTTAAAAACTCAAATTTCAATACTAACAAAGGTGATGGTAAAAATGATCTCAACGTATCTATGATACGAAGTGCGTAATTGTTATGTTTCTGTGTATAACGTATAAGTATATAATAATTGTGATCTATTAAAAACTCATGTAAATTATATTTAAGAAATTAAATTTCTAGATGTGAGCTGTTTCTTTTTTATAACCCTTAATCTTGTGCATTGGTTTTTACCATAAGCTTGGCCTTGTGAGTTTTGGTTGAGAAAGTTGTGTAGTTCTCAATCTTTGAAATACTACCTCGTAGGATTGTCTTTGTCTATTGTATTTCGGTCTAGGTTTTAGTTCACTCGACATTGGTGTCGAGATTTAAGTTACGGTTCAGTTCTTATAGATGTATATGTTTAAATTTGATTTAAGTCTGTAAAAATTTGCGTTTCCATTAAATATTTTTAACGAATGAAACCGTATCAACGTTTTTTTAAACTGTGTTTCGCGGAACCCCGGGATTCCGAAGAATTCGTGTTAATTTTGAATCACTTAAAACAAAACTAATTTTTAAAACAATTTTTATTCTTGTAGCATGAATTCATTTACAGAATGTTACATTAAAAGCATACTATTAATTGATTAAAATTCAAAATATTTTTTATTCAAGTAAACTTGTTAAGTTTTTTGAATCGTCAACTCTACTGCTAATTCGAAAAGCTGTTCCTACGGAGAAGAGGCAGCAATTGCTGGCGGTCTTTCTTAAGAAAATAGGCGGTTGATCTTTCCAAATATAATTCTTATTTCTAGTTAAATCATTACTGACTGGTACAGGTGATTCATTATATATTACTAGCGGCCCGCCCCTGCTTCGCACGGGTATAAAATATTAAGTATAGGCTGTCACTCAGTGAAAAAAATGATTAAAATTGATCCAGTAGTTTTGATTTATTCATTACTGCCCGCGGCACGCACGCATTAAATTTGGAGTAAAACAATTCCCCTTTCCCTATACCATGAAGATTTCCTGCTATCTTTGGAATATCTTAATTCATATAATACATTTTACCTAGTTCCTTTTTACATTTTTCTCTATGTATTTTATTTTTACAATTAATCCAATCGCTGCTAAATTATAAGTGCTATAGGGCGAAGCGCGGCCTCCGATGCGCTATTTATAGGCACGCGCCGCATATTAAATCTGTAATATCTTCGAAAATATTCATTTAAATTACATGCTGTAAACGGCCATATTGATCTATATTAAATCAACAATGTATTTAAGGTACTTAATTGGATAAGGGTTGATGCTGTATTGCTTAAAATTGCTTCGAAAAGAGGGCGTTGTTTTTCGTAAAAAGTAAATAACAAAAAAATGCAATTGTGGGTTATCCATAAGAGATAGACATATACCCTCGCGGAGTTTTCTGTAGACCTTTTTAAGGTGTACAAATTTTTAATACATTATTTTGATAAATCTTGTAGTGTTCAGCCTGCGTTTGCAATGTAAGCGGAAAAAATGTAATTATTTACGACATCACGTTAGAAACCTCAAAAATTACAGTATTTCTCTACTCCATATTGACTGTTATTGTACATATAAACCATCCTCTTGAATCACTCTATCTATTAAAAAAAACCGCATCAAAATCTGTTGCGTAGTTTTAACGATTGAAGCATACATAGGGAAATAGGGACAAACACAGAAAGCGACTTTGTTTTATACTATTTAGTGATTTAAACAAAAAAGGGACTCCACTATAAAAGTGACTACTAAAAAGAGTTCCACTTATCAGAAAGATTAAGAAACGCTGTCACAGACCATATTCCACCTCATAGTATGGTCTAATATTAATATTAACTTAACGGAATGTATACGGTAATGGGATCATGTTTTTATCCATTAACGTATCGGACAGCATTAATTTTGTCGTGACACTGGAGTTTTTACGTAAATATTTTTAAATAAAAATATAATAATAGTTACAGCTATTAGACTTGTAGACTTATTAATATTAATATGAACAATGTTATTTTTTTCCTTTTTCTGTTTCCCTTTTTAAAACTTATTTTTTTGGTTTGTTTGTGGTTTGCGTTAAACCCCCACATTATTTGTTATTTTATATGTTATAAATGAATTGTACACGCCTGTTATGATGTTGATGCTATGTGCCTTATTTTATGTTTCTTTTATTTGTGGTTTACATTAAAACATAAATGTTGGTCTTGTCAAATAAAATAAAATAAAAAATAAAATTTATTATAATACTTAAACATGATTTCAGTGATGAGGACATGCCAGTTAGTCGTCGCTCAATTGATTATTGTCTCTCACGTAAAATAAGATAGTGCGGGTACCACAATACTCAAATAATCTTTTTTTAAAATAATATATTCATATAATATTTTTTGTTTTACGTAAAGAAACTAATAATTTTTAATTTTATCCAAAATATCACAAACTTCTGTAATGGTTGGTCGATTTTTCCTATGGTTTTCTAAACACTTTCTTGCTAAGTCAAATATGTCTTCCGCCTTTGTCCACGAATCAACTACCGTATCCAACAAAGGTGTTATTTTATTATTAACAGTATTTTCTTCTACATAATGCCTAATATTAATATTTTCTCCGTCATTGCTGAAAATAGGTTTTAGGCCAGTTAGTAATTCTAAAATTACTATGCCGAAGCTGAAAATATCAATTTTTTGGGTGATGGTGCCATGTATACCCTCTGGTGCCATATACGCAGAGGTACCCATGGGACATGACGTCATAAAGGTGTTATCGTATTGTTTCGCCAGCCCAAAGTCACATAACTGTAACAAGCACACAATTTTACAATCAATAAATAAAGTTGAAAATATAATAAAACCTAAACACACTCTCGAATAGATGCATTTATTTTTAAAAAAATAGCGTCTAAGTTGAAATCACGCGCCCCACTTTCGTATTTACCCACTCAAGCAAATTTAAAATATGTACGAAAAATTCATAAAAAATCAATCATATTGGTCTACCAGTTAGCAAGGAGAAGGTACTTGCTAAAAAACTGTTTAATTTTAATTTTCTCCGAATGCGCGAGATGGCGGATGTTTCATATAGACGTGGGCGTTATTTCACGTCACTGTATACAATAACCGATTACGTGCTATGAAACGGAATAACTAGTTACGTGTGCAAAGGCGAAGTAGTTATTTTTGTAACTAGCTACTTTCGTAGCAGCTTTCATGCGACATTTACGTTACGTTGCGTTTGCGTTTCGTTGAACTACGTTACGGCATTGGCCTACTGCATTAACGACTACAAAAGTAGTCGTTACGAAACACGAAAAACGAGTAGTTGTAACGAAGAATAACGAACATAACTAATCCCTCAACTGTCAATCGTCTCTGAAGTAACTGTAACACTTTAGTAGAATCACGTATTAACCTTGGCTAAATTTCATTACTGTGATACAGTTTCGAATGAGTAACTAGTTACGAAAATAACTAGTTATAAAACAGGTTACATATTTGCCGTCACTAGTTACGTTACGTTACGCGAAAATCACGTAACGACCCACGTCTAGTTTCATACAATAAGTCAGTGCTACTTCATATAGAGAGCGTTACCAGATTTGTCACGCGACTAGTCGACCACGACGTTCGCAAACAGATCGTAAATCGCGCAACAGTATATACAACAGTATAATAAATAGCTCTATAGAGACAAAAGCCATAATAAACATTAGCACTCACACATTTATCTATATCAACTAGTTAAGTAGTGGAGGGTACCACTTCAAGCAACCCACGCTTTCTTAAAAATAATATTAATAGTTTTTTTTTTAACTACGTTTATTTACTTTCCACTTTTTAGTGCGATTGATTGAAAAAAATGTTTTTTTTTCAAGTTATTTTATTGTATTGTCATCAATTTTTGTTATGTATACAAATTTGATTTAAATCTGTCCACTCAAAATGGTCAAAATCAAGTTCAAAGGTGTCAAGAGACATAGAAATATAGCATGTAAAAAGAGAGCCATTTTATATGACAGTATATTGAAGCTATTTTGTATATTTCCCGCTGTGTTCACGTCAATGTAAAAGCTGAATAATAATGGATTCTATTGCTATGTGTGAATGACACCTATTCGTTTGTCAATCGACGCACAGTTTTTTTTATGCTGGGGAAGACCCACAATGATCTCTTCGCTTCTATTATCCTTATTAAAAATAAATTGGGCTTTTCCACAATATTTTCATTAATATAACGGCTAGTTCATGTCTTAGTTTTACCAATAATTGGCAATGAGTATTTACTCATAGTACTAACAAATATTTACGATATAATATAATTCACTTTTTTTGGAAATATAATATATTATTTGATAGACATGGATACCTTCTAATAATACCCATCAGATTTCCTGTTAATTATAATTCACACATTGTGCAAAATAAAAGATTTTAAATTCTTAATAATTAAATCTTATTTTTCTTTGTCGAATATAATAAACCTTTTTTTATTTGTGTTTAACCGATGGACGTTCAATGTTTGACATAGGTCTCTTCATGGGATCTCTACATTAAATTAAATAAGTTGCATATTAACTATAATAAAATTTCAAATATTCATTATTTATTATATGACATCCTTACCTTGGGTACAAAATCTTTGGTTAGCAGAATATTTGCAGTTTTCACATCTCCATGAACAAAATACTTAGTGGAATTTTGTGAATCCACTTCTCCAACCAACTGGTTTATTGTACTATTTCTGTCAATTTGTAAAGATTTGTCACTTGTGTGTAAATACTTCAAGCCTTCTGCTGTTCCTATCATTATATCAAGTCTCTGGGATTTATTCAAAATTTTAGCTTCAATATTTTGTTGTAGGGAACCACCATCAATGTATTCACAGACAATACATGGTGATGGGCCATTTATTGAGAATCCAAGTATGGGAACTATATTTTTATGTCTGAACTCTGAGAGAAACTTTACTTCTGCATTGAAAATTCTTGTCGCAATATCAGGTTTACGGTGTATTGCCAAATGACTGTGGGCTTTTTTCACAGCAAGCAAACCATATTTAGTAGTAGATCCCACAAAAACATCTCCAAACCCTCCACTGCCTATTCTGCCCTTTAAGCCATTTGATCCATCATAGAGAATCTCAGAAAATCTGCCAGTAATTTCCTCCAATTCAATATAATCAAAATGAATCAAATTTGTATCTTCAAGTATAGCACTGTCTATTCCTGTAGTAGTAATAGGAATATTTGGAAAAGATTTTTGAAATGCCTCAGAATATTGCATACAAACATTATTCTGTGTACTGCCCAACTTTAAGTTTTCAAAGTCTGTTGATCTAATTGGTATAGGAGAAGCATTTTCAGAAATATCTGTACTCTTGGTGAGCATAGCACTCAAATCTGGTACATTCAGAGATACCCCAGTTGGTTGGTTGTCTGAAAATTTTATTAGATTATCGGAATGCATTTGGGCAGTTGTTCTGTTGCTTATAGATATACTCAAAGACTTTACTGGCATTTCAATACTATCTGATTTAGAGAATTCAATCATATCACTTTCTGACTTCATCTGTTTTGTGGATCTATTGCACATTGGATCTATTGATGATTTCCTGACTGTGCTTCTATTTGGTGATGTTTGTTCCAAAGTATCTTCATCTAACATTTCAGTTATATTCATAGTCACTGGTGCTGCTGGACCATAGTCTGGACGTTCAGGTAAAGATTCTAAAATAAATTGGATCAACATAATAAACTCATTACTGACCCTCATTTATTTGAAAAGATCATCATTAATTTTTCAGATTGAAGAAATTTTATTTCAATTTGTAAATTAACAAAATACTTTCAAGTTTTGCCACAAAGCAAATACCTTTAAAAATGATTAAATTAAACCATACATATATTCAAAATTACCATTTAGCATGTTTGCAATTTCATCTGCAGCCCTGAATATTTGAGCCTTAATCAAAATATCTTTTAAAATGCCAAGTGTGGGTCGTACTCTCCCAGATGTGCCCCATTCGTCGAAAAGTATTTCAGTACTTTTCAGACTACTAGATTTAGCATATTCTTCTATCATCCTTAAAGAAAATATAAAATATTTATTTATTTAGAAAAATATGTAACATCTATTTATGCTGCTAAATGGGACCCAAATGTATTACAATTATTTAAAACACAATTTTGCAACGACGAAAACTATAATATTAGAAATATCTATGAAATACTAAGCAACAAGTTAATGAATGATTATGGTCTCTAAATAAACCCAATAACTTAGATTTACTTTTCCTATCAGAATAAATTTCAATTAAACAGAAAACTCTTCTTTATATTTTTAAATAATTATATAAAAACAAATATTGATAAACAAAAGTCTTTCGCGATACGGAATAAGGAAAAACGAATATTAATTTTATTACTTACTTTACTTGTTCATTATTGTATTTAGGCTCAAAATCTTCGCTCTGTATACATCTAGGTATGATAGACATGACCTTTTTCCAATCATTGTTTATTTCCAAAACATCTATAACTCTGCAAAGAGCGTCCGCAGGAAGTTTTCTAATTTCTATATTTTTATCGTACATGATGTTTTTCCAATTAGAAGACAAATCAAACCAAAGTTAACGATGAAAGCGCAAAAGTATTTATCAATTTATCCTTAAAAATATTTTAGTTAGTAGTCTATGATTATAGAATAGACCAGTGACAATTGACAATCTATGATTGACAAAACATTTTTCTCTTTGATTGATAGTGACTTGCTATGGTGACTTATTAGTAATTAGTCTATGATCGAAATAATAAGGCAAGACATAATCACTCATAGAGTTATAATACAAGAATAAAAGTCTCTAGAAAAAATAAAGAGGAAAAATCAAATAGGACTTCTCTCTTTTTTGAGAGCTGTGATATCCCATCGGTGAGACCGTGCTACTCTTTCAACGGGAATACGAGTTCAAACCCGGACAGGCACCAATGTGTCCAATTGATAATTGCAATTTATCACACTCTTTTCGGTGAAGGAAAACATCGTAAGGAATCCTGCATATCTGTAAAGATTTCTGGAGACATGTGTAGCCTACCAATCCGCATTGGAGCAGCGTGGTAGGTCTTAGCTCCAACCCTTCTCTCCAGAAACGGAAAGAGGAGGCCTATGCCCAGCAGTGGGATTGTAAGAGGCCGCTACTTTGCTTTTTTTATTCTCTTTTTGTGTAATTAAAGAAAGATAAGTACGTAAGTTTCATCTTCCCTCTTCTTATTTGTTGCGAAACTCACAGGCCTGCCTTTTAGTTAATAATCTATGGGTTTGCCCTATGGCTCTCATACTCTTTTATCACAGGCTTTTTATTTTTTATTATATGGAATCTAGCTTTTTAAGTCCTAACAACGTTTTAACGATTACTCGTGCGCGGTAACTTGAGATCTGAATGCGGTGATATTCCAGTGGGTAAATTTTTAAAAATAATAGGTACAAAGACAAGAGTCACACGCTTGTTTTAATATAATAGCTTGCTCTAGTATAATAATTCTATTATTATACTTACCCCTCGTTCGCACGAGATGAATTTTATCGCGCGTAAAAATTACGCAGAATTGAAACAAATGGGTATCCAGGTATCTGTTGACACCACAGCGTATTTATATCGCGATTTATAGTGCACTGTTCCATTTTAGTCGTTAGGGCGAGGGCGTTAAGCTGAATATATCATACGAAACTTCTTATAACGCCTATTGTGGAATTTTAGCGCGACGTAATTTTTACGCCCGTGCGCACGAGGGGTTAGAGTAGGAAGTCAGCTTAAAATGTGCCACATTACAATAAAGATAACGCAAATGAGAGTATCTATCTTTTTTGTGTGATTAGAAAAAGATTTATTAATTATAAAGAGATTAGCACACGACTTTCATCTTATCTCTCATTATTTATTGACACTCACAGGCCTGCTTATAACGCCGTTACTCCAAGTATAAAACTATACGGCTCTTGTGTTATTGATCGAGAAAGTAATAGTAATAAGAGTAAATATGAAAAATTTGGTAGAATTTTGTTTATAAGTGGTGGCGATAGTCGAGGTAATCATATGCTAGATAGTAAATCAATAAAATAATCTATAAACTGCTTTAAGCAGATAGTAGGTACGGATTCACTTTTTACTAGACAACAAAATCATTTCAATGTTTTCACTCGAGATTATTATTAAAACTAGAATTATTATTAGTAATATTTATATCGGGTACATAATTTTACGATGTGTGATTAATTCCTTCCTCGTTTTTTCAACCAGTGTTGCCAGACATACATCTCGTCAATAGATTTCCAAGTCAGATAGGCTCACCACTTGATTTTATCGGTTTCTTACGATTTTGAGCTCGTTTATGAACTTTTATTATAACTACACATTACGGTGTGCAGTAAAGTCAATAACTAAACGTCGGTATCCGACATATTTGTCTCTCTTTTTTATGTGTGATTAGACAAAGAATAAGTATACGAGTGTCATCTTCCCTCTCATTATTTAATGTGTCATTGTAACATGCAGCCTATGACTCTCCTACTCTTAGTGTAATAACTCTGTTTGTCCCATCCAAATAAATGTTGAAAAAATTATTATTATTATGATTATTATTTAAACATTATTCTATAAACGCTAATAAAAGTCCTCTGCCAAATAGTTTGGCGGTAGGTTATAAATGGTCTCGCGTATTTGTTGTAACTTCAGTTGTGCTATGACCCGCCGCCATAAAATGGGACACTCTGTGTTCTCGCACTCCAAATACTCCGAATGGCCACAGCAATGATTACAGAGCTGGAAAAAAGAACTATCTTTAATCATTCCACAATCAATCATATCCACATACTCTTCTATTCTCACATAAATCATTTTACTATATGTAATATACATCATAACGCGTCGTATTAATAACATTGCACGTGTGAATCCTAATTCAGTTGGCCCACGTGGAGTGCAGCGGTTAGAGGTGTCCAAGAGGTGCAGAGAAAGCATAAAAATCTAAAGCACTCTAACGCTAACAATCTTCTTGAACTTCAACTTTACCAAACGTAACGCACATAACGTTACATATCGACTGTGAACTGGCAAATTGTCCTATCTTATTTTTGTCAACTTTTTACGAAGAAAAAAACGTGATTATTAATACATTCGCAATAATTTTTATGAACTAATAAAAGTTAGTTAGTTTTAAATATGTTTATTTATTTACAAATTTTCTAGTAGATAATACATGTTGATACGGTAAATGATAAGCAGTAGTACCCAATGCCGTTAAAAAGTGATTTGGCTTAAAATTAGAGATAGGACATGTTGCCGGTTCACAGTCGATATGTCATTTATTTTAATTACCTGGTAACAAAATTGCATGTTGAATCGTAATTCAGACTGGCATTATTCGGACAGCGGTAGGACGTTTCCGAGAGGTTCTAAAAAAGAACAAGAATCTATGGCAGACTAACGCAAACACTATATGCCGTGTGGTATCCGGCTGAGTAGAATAGACCACTCTCATTTCATACAGAGGTCTCGTAAAAGGCGACTCAAGTAAGTTGACCTACCGCGTGTTACCGGTTGAAATAGAATAGACCACCCTCTTTCTGGCCGAGGTGTCGTAAAAATATGACTAAGCTTAGTTGGCGTCAGGCAGGCGGCCGGTCGTAAAATACGTAGACAAAATCATGTGACAACATGTTTTATAACATATTGTGCCTGTTCCGCACAAACGTGCGGGCGGATGAAACAACCTCCGAGACCTGGGCCCGTCGTCTCGGCGTCTCAACCTACCTTATGCGGCCGTCAGCTGTATGCGGTCCGGCCTCATGAATCACTGCGTGTATATGTCTACGTGTGTGTGCGTGCTTGTATGTACTTGGCCGATTCCCGAACCCGTTGGCTCGCCTCAGCATTCTTCCACTGACACGTACTGTTTGTTTCTCCCGGAGTATACACTTCACTATATCGGTTAAATAACACAAATAACACCCGGTGTGCACACAACCTTCGTAAGGTCACACGTTGTTGAATCGTCCCTATATCGGGGAACAGTAATCCCAACGCGCACTAAAACCGCGGACGGTCGCGTGTTCTCAAACGCTTCACTGATTAAACGCGTCACTAAATCTAAGAACCACACCCAAAACGCATAATTACGCGTGTGCGTTATATAATAAAGTCGTCTACAGGCGCGCGCGCGTCCTGTCTTTATAGTATTCGGAACATTACTGACTGTCGGCGCTCGCGTCGACAATGGGATGCATAAAGGTCGTTGCTCCGGCCGGTCGCGCCGCGTCGAGCGCGTCAATTTGTACAAAACAGTGCCAACAACAATTAGAGTGAGAATAGGACAGGAGGATGATGATGATAAAGCAAACTCTATGTAGAGAACGTGACGTATGCATTTTTTTAAATTACCTGGTAACAACATTGCACGTGCGATTCGACGCGATTCAGTCTTGCTGCGATGAGCGCGGCGGTCGGACGTGTCCGTGAGCCGCACGGAGCACATACCGAGCGGGTACCGCGCGCACCGCACACTATGCAACGGCCACGCTGCATATAGCGTGCGATACCACCAGTCGCGCCAGACCTTTCGATTTGTGCTTCACGGTTCCAACCTACTTCTTGCCACCTGTTTATTTATAGGGTATCTATAGATTCCTATAGTACCCGGCAATAAATTAATGCACATCGAGGCTTAGAGAGAGAAAATCGGCTAGATTCTACTTCATAGAGCATTGTCTCTGTCGCACAGACTGACGAACCCGTGTGTGACAGCGACAGCACTCTACGAACACAGAAACCGAACTGGCCGGCTGTTTCGTTCTACACATAAAAGTAACAGCCTGTTACTAGCCCACGGCTGGGCTAAGGCCTCCTCTCTCCGTTTTTGGAGAGAAGGATTGGAGCTAAGACCTACCACGCTGCTCCAATGCGGATTAGTAGGTTACACATATTCCTAGAGAATTCTCTAGAGATATGCAGGTTTCCTCACGATGTTTTCCTTCACCGAAAAGCGTGTGATAAATTGCAATTATCGATTAGACACATAAGTTTTAATAGAAAAACTCATTGGTGCCTGCCCGGGGTTTGAACCTATGTCGTCTCTAGAGACTCGCACGGTTCACCACTAGGCTATCACAGCTTTTGTTCTACACATCAATGTACATTATTTAATGCCGGGTACTATATATATCTGTGTATGATTTAAGTAATAGCTTATCCTATACTGTTTTTTCAAATACCACATTTACTTAACTCAATTATTCTGTCATGCTGATACTTAGCTATAGTAACAACCCGTGTCTCCCGGTTGATACGCCCCTGTTTTATCTATTTTGTATATTTAATAAGCTCTCACAGAAAGAATATGTTTTACTTAGAACATTAAGAATGATAAATATTATGAAAAAATTGAAAATAATTTAAAATCGATACTCAGAGCATAGGCGTGGCTACTACCTTTTTTCGCAACTGTCAATTTCATGTTAATTCAAAAGTAATAATAAAATTATTTTGCTATAATCCGCGATACAGTAAATAGAAAATATATTTAACAATGGCACCCTCATTAACGAGCAGATAAATGTCTCTAGTTCAAGCTTGTTGCACGTGTTCCGAGGTAAATAAAGGGTGGGGATGAACCAAGTACTATTTAACAACGCTTGTTTGGATAACGCTTCACTTTGCGATTTTGTCGTGGAGTCTATCTCCTGACGATGCTTCGGTTGCGGGGCGAAACGATTGTTGAGTTTGTGATAGTGAAACTGTGTAGTGCTTGTGTATTGTGGTGGAAGTGGTGGAGGTTTGTGCATGTGCTTTTACGAATCCTGCACGTATCGGGTATGAAAATACTGATAGTCCACTATACATTAAACACTATATATATTTTCTATTTACTGTATCGCGGATTATAGCAAAATAATTTTATTATTACTTTTGTATTATGGATCTCCGCAAAGTAACGCCTAATTCTATAAATTATTCATGTTAATTCTTAGGGCACTAGACGGGTGAGTATGATGTCCAGTCTTAAATGTTAAATTCGGGATGTAAGACGTTTTTGGCTGGCTATTATTGATTCGCAAAAAAAAAACTGTTGCAACAGAACTTCAGTACTTTGTCATCCTAAACGGTAATCTTGCGTATTATAAATCCAGACTACAGTTGAAGCTACATGTAGTGGAGGTGTAAAGTTTAATTGTTTATATGGAAGAACGTCACGTGATCACGCCAACTCACCACTTGAACACGTTCACGCCAAGTAAGGAAAGACATCTATGGAGGGGGGGAAGTAGAACTCTCATAGCGTAGTAGGCAATATGTGGAGATAAAGCGGGGTCTCGGAACACTTCGCAAGGCGAATGTGCTAGTCTCACTAGAGGTGTGTTAGGTGCGCCCGCGCACACTAACCAAGACACGCGTTCACCGGTGCGCGGGATGCTGCGCCGGTCGCGTGCCAGAAGCCGTCTAACAATGTAATATTAACATAGAGAGTTATTATACTTATCAAATTCAAATTCAAAATATTCTTTATTCAAGTAAACTTGTAAACAAGTGCTTTTGAATCGTCAACTTTACTGCTGGTTCGGAAAGCTGTTCCTACCGAGAAGAGCCAGCAAGAAACTCGGCGGTTGCTCTTTTTAAAATATAAATCTCAGAACTAGTTACATTTATTTATTACTGTCTTGAACAGAGTAGAAGCGCACCTATATCCACACATCCTTATCATCTAAGTAATCTTCAACAGTATAGTAGGCTTTCTGTATCAGCCTCTTTTTAACAGTGGTTTTAAACTGCTGTAATGGCATGGCCAAAATTGATTTCGGAATTTTATTATAGAATCTTATACCCATACCCACAAACGATTTACGTACTTTTGTTAGGCGCAAAGCAGGACTCGCAAGCTTATGTCGGTTCCTACTTTGTCTATTATGTACATCACCTATCGTTTTATAATTCTTTATATTTTTATGTACAAAAATTACATTGTTTAAAATACATCCTACTAATATTATAAATGCGATGGTTTGTGAGTATCTGTACAAACCTTCGCTGTATGTTTGTTATTCTATCACGGCGAAGAACACGGTAACATATATAACAAGCACTATAACAGAACTACCTTGCTATAATCTGCACGGGTTAATCGAATGCATGCAAAGCCAATGTGTATGAAGCAGGCAAAATTTATGCCTGATGCTTCGGTTTCGGAGCGTAAATGCTGCTTGTGTGCATTGTTGCTGATGGAGAGGTGCCTTGGGGTCCGTGTGGTGGCTTGTCCTGTATATATAGGGTGCGTAAATTTTGCCTGCTTTATATGCAAGGTAGTTCTGTTATAGTGCTTGAAATATGAAATTCAGCAAAGTAACGCCTGCTTCTATAAATCATTTAAAATATATAACAGGATTTCTATAGGTAGGCTATAGAAATCCGGTTAATTCAACAGAAATAGGATTACATTGAAAAGCGTCATCTATTTAATATCAACCAATTAAAGTCATTCACGATGCGTCAAAGTCAAGTCAAATGTGAGGTAATTTATATGGCAAAACAGAAGTTATGGCGCAGTTGTGACATTTTTAAGATGAATATAAAGTGATGAAGCGCATTACTAACGTTGAAATGCACGATATATTTATTTATTTATTATTTATTTCTAGTGTATATAGTCAAACTGCGTTTTCTCTGACTCCTCGCGATGGCCTAAGCGACCATCACGCGACCAATGCAGGTGGTCGCTGTTTCCCGGAATCCAGATCAGTGTCTCCGCGATTATTGTGTAAAGACAACTCTGTATGGCGTGAGATCGGCATCCATAACATTATTAAAAAAACATTGTCCAAAAAAATAAAAGTTAGGGTTGGACAACCGTTATCACTTTGGATATGAAAATAGAAGCCGATTCAGATAGGTATATGAAAAGTGACTTATTTTTTAACATAATTCAAATAAATAAAAATAACCTTTATTTTGCAGTTACATACATATGTAAGATTCTATTATATTTAGATAAAAGTCGTTGAACTGACTCTGCCATTGGCTAATGTTTTTACTTTTTGTTATGTGAGTAATCTGGCAGTAGTATAAAAAAATAAAGAAAAAGAGAATGTTATTGGGGCAGTTGGCCACCAGCGCTCGAAACTTTTAAGTGGTATTTCATTTTACTCGGCACGTTCCCCGTCATTCCTTATACGTACATTCCTAATATATAGGTGGAATTCCACCAGCGTGCAGAACTGTGCAGCACTGTGAATGCGGCACAAATGTTTACTCTGGTCGACTCACTCAAGCTAAACAAATTCTAAACATCTATGCACATTTGTGCGCGTACACTTGAAACCGTGGACGCGCGTCGACGCGTTGTTCACGAACTCAGTTTTGCTTCCGCTACGGGAACAAAAACATTTGTTTGTACGCGCACAAAGATATAAAGATTTATTCATTCATTCATTCATTCATTCACATCTTCAATGAGGAGTGGACGAATGAAAAAAATATTAAGAACATTATAAAAAATGACTAAAAATATGATTTATAGAAGCAGGCGTTACTTTGCGGAATTCCATATTACAATCAATATAACAGAACTAACTACTTTGCTATAATCCGCACGGGTTAAGCGAATGCATGCAAAGCCAATGTGTATGAAGCAGGCAAAATCTACGCACCTTATACATGCAGGACAAGCCACCAGATGCACCCCAAGGCGCAATTCACCAGCAACAACGCACACAAAAGCAGCACACACACCCACCACCACAATCTCGACGATCGTTTCGCCCCGAAACCGAAGCATCATCAGGAGGATAGGCTCCACGACAAAAATCGTAATGCGCCGCGCTACCCATACAAGCAGTCTTAAATAGTTCAACTCCCACAATACCCTCCCCTTCGAACACATGTAGCAAAACGGAGTTAGATACATTTACTTGCTCGTTAATTAAGTGACCATTGTTATTTTTTATTATCTCAAGTTGCTCTAACGTGTTAAGTCGGAGTCCCTTATCACAAGTGTAGAGAATATGAAATGAATGGTCATTAGGCACTTTATGACCGCTTTCCAGCAAATGTTTTGCAAAATTAGAATTTTGTGGTTTATTATTCCTAAACGCAGCCATATGTTCCCGGAATCGAACCGCAAAACTTCGACCAGTCTGACCTACATATGTACCGTTGCACTCAGGAAAATCTATTCTATAAACCCCGATCTATCTATAGTGGAATCTATTTTATAAACCCCGGATTTTTTACCCTTATCTAATATATCTTTATTTTTACACAACAAATTACGAAGCGATTGGTTAGTTTTAAAAGAGAGAGAGAGAAAAGCGGTCATAAAGTGCCTAATGATCATTCATTTCATATTCTCCACACTTGTGATAAGGGACTCCGACTTAACACGTTAGAGCAACTTGAGATAATAAAAAATAACAATAGTCACTTAATTAACGAGCAAGTAAATGTATCTAACTCCGTTTTGCTACATGTGTTCGGAGGGGAGGGTATTGGTGGGAGTTGAACTATTTAAGACTGCTTGTATGGGTAGCGCGGCGCATTACGATTTTTGTCGTGGAGCCTATCCTCCTGATGATGCTTCGGTTTCGGGGCGAAACGATCGTCAAGATTGTGGTGGTGGGTGTGTTATGGGTGCTGCTTTTGTGTGCGTTGTTGCTGGTGAATTGCGCTTTGGGGTGCATGTGGTGGCTTGTCCTGCATGTATAAGGTGCGTAGATTTTGCCTGCTTCATACACATTGGCTTTGCATGCATTCGCTTAACCCGTGCGGATTATAGCAAAGTAGTTAGTTCTGTTATATTGCTTGACTAAAAATATATTGTAAATTTGTACATAATTAATAAGTGAAATAATAATACTACAGATTATAATATTCCTAAACGAACATGCTCGCGCACATGTGTGCTTCACTGTGCGCTTACACAAGTTACACACAACATTGCCGGTGGAGACAGAAGCTAAACGATAACAGCTTAGTAAAGTGTAGTGCGAGACCTTTGTACACAATCTTTGTAAACAAATGTGCTGCACACTATTTTGGTGGAATCCTACCTTAATGTATCCTTTAACATACTTTGCGATTTCGTTTGGCGGTGCAGCAGCACCAGGTCGATATCCGCTAGCGCCATGGTATTCCCTCGTGAATAGCAGCTCTTGAGGCGACAGAGTGCCATCAGTCAGCTTTGATAATGTACCGCAAACCAATTGTTTTACTTGCGACATGTCGCCCGTTTCGAACAACGCACAGAGCGAGCGTTGAAGCAACTGGGAAAAAAAATCGATGCTTAACAAACCTTCCACAGTCTCCGAGATATAAAATCTATAACACCAAAAGTAATTATAATATTATTTTGCTATATTCACGAATCGTAATAAATAAAATAAATAAATATATGGGACATTTACACACACGGTCGTCCATCCCCAAAGTAAGTAACTTAATACTTGTGCTATGGGTGAGAGACAACTGGTAAATATATACATATATAGTTTTAAATACATACTTAAATACATATATACACCCAGACTCGAAGAACCAACAGATTCTAAATAGAAAATGTTGGTTCTCGGCGGGAATCGAACCCGCGACCCACGGAGCCAAAGACAGGGTCACTGTCCACTGCGCCAACGGGCCAGCCAGTAATCTCCGCTAATCGCGAATTATATCAAAAAAAATATTTTCATTACTTTTGTATTATGGACCTCCGCAAAGTGACATCTTATTCCATATTTTATAACATATTCGTTTTGAATTGAATGAGTTTGAATTTTGAATTTGAATTCGTATACCATTATTGAGATATATCTAAAGTACCGTGTGGTATCCGACTGCATAGAATTGATCACCCTGATTTCTTACCGAGGTGTCGTAAAAGACGACTAAGGTAAGCTGTCGTCAGGCAGGCGGCCAGTCGAAAAATACGTAGACAAATCATGTGACAACATGTTTGTAACATGTTGTGCCGACCCCGCTTAGAGTGGGATAAAGGCAGGAGAATGATGATATTGAGATTTATCTAAACTTAATCATGTCAATATATCAAAAGCGGAAGCAAGTTTTATATAACATTTTATACTACGAAAAAGTACTTAGCTGCATCTGTCTGTCTGTTTGTACGATATTCAACAATAAACAAGAAAGGTTTCAAAGGTTTTTGTAAATTGGTTGAAACAAGACGATGACATATGTCAGAGAAACTCTACTTTGAGATATAACATAAAATGGAAGGTGGAATTAAAGAAGTAAGTCTGCGATGGCATACATCAATCCTTATTTGCTCTACCCGGAATATAAGTCTTTGAAATTCTTTTTTTTTTTTATATTTTGCCCTGTCCGAAGAACAAATGCTTCCTATGCTTATGAGATATGTGACTTTGGCGATTTATAAATCATTAAATACCTTAATTCCAGCCGGACAACCATCTCTGCGTACAGTTTCTATGCCTTTGGCTTCATATACTGGCTTTTGTTGGTCCGCACTCTCGTACATAAAACCCACGTATCGCTTCTTTGTTTGCAAAATACAAGGCTGGTATACCTGGTGGAAAATAATAATTAATTTTGTAAATAAGGTTTAAGAAATTTTATTCTCATAAGAATTACATTCACTTAAATGAGAACTTAAAAATGAAAACTAAAATAAGTACAATTTATCACATGTAAGAGCGCGCTAAACAAAAAACTTATAACGTAACATAAAATGTCATTAACAAACATTAGTAACAATAGTAGTATAAATATGTGGGTAAAAACTAAAAAAAATAAATAAAAAATCTTGAATATATAACAGAATTTAAACCATTTAATTAAATAAATTGCAAATATTATTATTTTAAATGGATATGACTAGATTCAGGTAATAAATAACTTAAAACATACAACAAATTAACTATACTTACTATAGGTAAGTGAGAGTGAACGATAGATTGGGACAAGGTCATAACATTACATGGGGAAGAGCCATGTAATGTTATAGAAGTATAGTACACAGCATTAAATAATGCACATCGATATTTAGAACGAAACAGCCGGCCAGATCGGTTACGTAGGGATTACGGGTTACGATTACGGGTTCGTCAGTCTGTGCGACAGAGACAATGCTCTATGAAGCAGAATCTAGCCGATATCTCTCTCTAAGCTGTTACACTGCGTTAAATTAAATTAATAATTGCGCGATTACATTGTGCAAGCGCGTGCGCTAATCGCATCTCCCGATACGGGAGATGCGATTCCTATTAAGCAAAAATACTATCGCTTGTCCCCTGAAAAGAAACAAATTATTTCTAACCAAGTAGATGAAATGCTAGCCTTAAATGTCTTGGAACCATGCGAGAGTCCTTGGTCTTCTCCTGTACTTGTAGTAGATAAGAGAGATGGTAATCCTCGTTTCTGCTTGGATAGTCGAAAGCTAAATGCGGTCACTAAAAAGGATGCCTATAATTTACCATACGTGTCGGAAATTCTTGACAACCTTAGGGACGCCAAATTCTTATCCAGCATTGACCTTTCAAAAGCATTTTGGCAAATTCCTATTTACAAACCCGATCGTGAAAAAACTGCCTTCTATGTACCAGGTAAGGGTACATTTATGTTTAAAGTTACAGCTTTTGGGTTATGTAATGCGCCTGCTACACAACAAAGATTGGTGGATGTTTTGTTTGGACCTGAATTTGAGTTAAAGGTTTTCTGTTACTTGGATGACATAGTTATTCTAAGTAGAACGTTCGAAGAACACGTAAATCTATTGCAACGTGTTCTAGAAAAACTGATAAAAGCAAATCTCACCATTAATCTTTCAAAGTGTCAGTTTTTTAGAAAGGAGCTTCGTTATTTGGGGTACGTGGTTGACGAATATGGCCTACGCACTGATCCTGCAAAGGTTGAAGCTATAATAAGCTTTCCAGTTCCTTCCAATAAGAAGGAGTTGAAAAGATTTTTAGGTACTGCGTCATGGTATAGACGATTTATACCAAATTTTAGCACTGTAGCTGGACCTCTTAATAGATTGACCTCGTGTGGAAAAAGGGCACCTCCTTTTGCATGGACTGCTGAAGCGAATAAAGCTTTTAAAGAGTTAAAATCTTACTTGGTTAAAACTCCCGTACTAGCCTGTCCCGACTTTGATCAGGCCTTTTATGTTCACACTGACGCCAGTAGTTTTGGTGTAGGCGGTATGCTCTCACAGAGAACGAATGGTGTAGAACATCCTGTTGCATATATGAGTAGATCACTTACAAGCGCTGAACGTAACTATAGTGTTACGGAAAGGGAAGCCCTCGCTGTACTTGTTGCATTGGAGCACTGGAGATGCTACTTAGAAAATGGTAAAACCTTTACAGTGTATACCGATCATGCGGCACTGAAATGGTTTTTGTCACTTACCAATCCGACTGGTCGTCTGGCACGTTGGGGAGTCCGACTTTCTTCTTTCAATTTTGAAATAAAACACCGCCATGGGAAAGATAATGTAATACCAGATGCTTTATCAAGATGTGTACCAGTAGCTACAATAAACTCACAGACTATTTCGCCTCCTGCTACCAAGGACAATTGGTACCTGGATATCTTCAATGGTTGTATTAAATCTCAAACGAACTATCCTAATTACAGAGTTGAAGGGAACGCACTTTATCGATTTATAAAAAGCAAAAATCCACTCACCTCAGAGTTCAGTTGGAAGGAAGTAGTTCCAAAAGAATTACGGGATGAAATAATGGCTAAAAATCATGCTGAAGCAACTGCCGGACATTTAGGAGTTTTTAAAACGTATAAACGACTTATTCTTACATACTATTGGCCAGGCATGTATTCTGACGTCGTGAAGTTTGTTGGCAAATGTGATATCTGCTTAGCTCATAAACATCCAGCACATACCATTTTAGGGAAAATGGGTAGACCTAAAGACTGTTCTCGACCCTTTCAAACCATATCAATAGATATTGTTGGTCCTTTACCTACTAGTAAAAAACATAATAACTATATTCTTGTTTTAAATTGCTGTTTCTCTAAATATTGTCTGATATTTCCATTGCGAAAAGCTACCGCATCAGCTATATGTAACATTTTAGAAAACAACGTGTTCCTTGTTCACGGGATTCCACAGACTATAATAATGGACAACGGAACTCAATTTGCAGGCCGTGAGATGGAAAGACTGTTAAAGCAATATAAAGTGCCTAGTGTACATTTCACCCCTAAATATTCCCCACACATTAATAATGTAGAAAGATATAATAGAACGATAGTCACAGCCGTCTCAACTTTTGTTAATGACGATCACAGGACCTGGGATTCTAATCTTACTAAAATTCAATTTGCGATCAATAATTCCGTAAACGAAGTGACAGGCTATACACCGTCCTTCTTAGTACATGGTAGAGAGTTAGTTAATTGTGGATCTCATTATATTGATAACGACGATTGTAACGAATTACTATTTCTACCTCGTGATATATATTGCGAGAACATAGGTCATCTAGCCGAAATATTTAATAAAGTACAAACTGCCTTATGGCGCAGCCACGAGAAATCCTCGCATCGTTACAATTTAAGACGTAAAGATGTAGAATTTAATGTGGGCGATTTAGTGTGGAAGCGTTGTTTCTTTCAAAGTGATAAAGGTGCTCGTTTCAGTAAAAAACTTGCACCAAAGTTTGAAAAGTGTAAGATAAAGGAAAAACGATCACCTTTGGTTTATGTTTTGGAGGATTTGTCTGGTCGTGATCTAGGAGTCTGGCATATAAAAGACCTGAAATTAACGTTATCTGCCTCGTAGCTTTCATTGAATACGTGATTTTTTTTTTCCTCTATTTTCATTTAGTTCGGATTTGTTACTAGGAAAAATCCTATTCTAAGGGGGGGGATACTGTTACACTGCGTTAAATTAAATTAATAATTGCGCGATTACATTGTGCAAGCGCGTGCGCATGAGTCAGCTGTAGATGTGACGGGTGACAGCTGAGAGAGGGCTTTGAACTCGAAAACGGTTTGATTTGACACAAGGTTGAAAAAATCAGATTTCGGATTCACTTACCACTCATTACTATTGTTTGTTTGTAGACTGCTCTAAAAGTCTGTACGTTATAAGTGAATTATAATCAACAATTAGAAACTGAAGCCTAATCTATAAATAACATCTTAGAAGCTGTAATTATTAACCCCGTAATCGGGTAAGTTGTGCATTTTTATCATTACATTTATAGTAACGACAATGTAATCATTCCACTTTCTAATTTTCCTTTGTTATTAATTTTTATACCAATTATTAGTTATTGTATGTAATATTAGACTATAAAAGTTTGTGTTATTGTGAGTCCTTCCGATAAAAGAAAACCCTGACTGCATCATCTTAGATCGCTGTTTGCTACACTCGACAAAATTCACGCTCTGTCCGTTTTCTAAAATTGTCGTCATGCTGCAGTCACGGTGCGAATATAGGCATTTACTCATTGCCCACCCTTGTGGATTCCAGGGTTTATATTTACGGCTACAATTGCTGAATTATTCTGTGAGGTTCTCCACGTCTCCATACTGGCCCGCAGTCGGTGTCCTGAGCATCCTGAGCCCACGTCCCCGCTGCACCCCGAGAAAAACAGGGCAGTGTGTTTTTTGTCTTACTTAGTGCAAATACAGGAAGTTCTCTCTATCAATTCTTTTATTTGTGTACGTATAGACGCAACAAAGCCTCGATGTGCATTATTTATTGCCGGGTACTATACATTGAGGGAAGCTAAATCTTTATGCCGTTTTAAAAGAATGCTTAAAAATTACTATCTCTCACTATCTGCTTAGGACGACTGCTCAATCCTGATGCATTTATATGTATATGTATACTTTATTTATGACTATATGTGTAAATTCATATTTTTATATATGTAGTATTTGTGTATATAATCTATTTATGTTTAAGTATGTAATATTAGTATGTGTATCTTGCACCACCTACCTTCTTTGCTTTAGTTGATAAGTTCCCTAGCCCAAAGGTTGCCTGGAAGAGATCGCTATTTAGCGATAAGGCCGCCTCACTGTATCACACAGTTTATATTGTTATTTCTGTATTTCAGTTTTATTGTAAATTCTGTGGTGTACAATAAAGAGTGTTTCTATTCTATTCTGTTTCTATTGAGTTAACGAATTGTTACAGACAAGTCAAATACCTTTTCTAACTTAAGAGCAACTGGAGAGGGATTGTCAGCGGTTACAGCATCAGCTATCTGTTGTCCTATATCAAAAGCTTCGGCACGTGTGCCACCAGGAACCATGACAAACATAGAGTCCGTATCACCATATACAACCTGTGCCATTGTAAAAAAAAATATCTCAGTAAAACGTTTGAACTCAGAACTCCAGTGTACGTTGCACATTGAAAAGATACGTAATCGATATGTAGTTTGCATATCGATATCTAGAATTGTTTTCAGATATCAATATTAACACCAAATACACACTGATGAATTAGTTATTACAATCATATAGAAATGACTTCGATGCGGAGATATTTTAATTTACATTTACATCGCCTTAAATCACTTCATCTCTTTCGTATTACTCACTTGAGATAAAGAAGGAATAAATTTTTGGCAATCGCTACTAGGTATTTTGTTTATATATAATATGATATTTTAGGTGATATAGTATTTGGATACGATATAACACTTATTTAAATATTGTTACGAACATGCGAAAAGCGTTTGTATTGCGTATGTCATAGAGTTCTAATTCGTTTGACGCTGGGTCTATGGAACGGTTGCGAAAAATTCTCGAAATCGGTTCATCCGATATATAAGCCGACGCATCGTGTGCCTCGACGTTCAGTTTGCGAATAGCGATCAAGAGCGAATAAAAAAGCGAAAATAAAAGTGAAATATAAGTGACCTCTGCTTTCTTATTGAACAACGAACTGTATATACTGTAAGTACAAAGTTTGTAGTGAAAAATTGTATAAAAGTGTTTAACGAGTCATCAGTTATTTTCAACAAAATCCACGGATTCCTGTACGTAAAAATATTAGCATTATTTTTGATTAACTGCATATAGTAAGTAATACCTGAATAGTATTTGTGAAAAAATTGTAACGCGGACTTATATATGGGAACGCATTTAGTTATGCTATTTGTCTTTAACTGATACGCCGTGTGGTATCCGGCAGAATAGAATAGACTACCCTCCTTTCTTACCGGGGAATTGTAAGAGGCGACTAAGGTAAATGCCGTGTGGTATCCGGCTGCATAGAATAGACCACCCTCATTTCTTACCGAGGTGTTGTTAAAGAGCGACTAAGGTAAGTTTACGTCAGGCAGGCGGCCGGTCGTAAAATACGTAGCCAAATCATATGACAACATGTTTGTAGCATATTGTCCCGACCCCACTTGGAGCGGGATAAGGGCAGGAGAATGATGAAGAGACTTGCTTTTTCTGTGCGTTTAAATTTGTATGTTGATTGAAGACCATAGTTTTAATATATTTTTTTTTATACGAACCTTAGCATTCCACTTGCCATTCTTCACGAGTTGGATAGCTCGTTCCAGGGTCTCTCTGCCTTTAGATACAACGCTGTCCCCCACTTCAACACACGGCATGCGACCGCTGAAGTTTGCGGCTGTGTATCCGTACGTCACATTTGCTATCAATTTAAGGCCTATATATAAATAAAAAAGATAGTAAAAGTTAAAAAGTTTATTATGGACATAAAATACATAACGATGTCGAAATGGTGCTGCCTGGTATCCTGCTGAGTAGAATAGACCACTCTCAATTTTCTATAATGAGCGCAACTTTCAAACTTCCCCTTATAATAGACAGTGAAAAAGTATAGTGAGAAAAAAATTATCTACTACATACAATCAAACTGGATTTACTGGACTAATTTAAGCGGTCCATGTATATGTAGATAAAATAGGGAATATAAGTCACGAAACATTACCTAACTTTTTATTTTTTTATTATTGTTAGTTGTCAACTTTTAAAAATATATTATATACAACAAGTTGTGATAGGGAAGAGCGAGATAACACAAGTATTGTCATACTTGTTGAAATAAATGTAGAATATATCTTTTTTAAAGGGCTTTTTATTTAACACGTTTCCAAAGTATGTTAACAGATGACAATTGACAGCTATAAAAAAAAGGAAAACGAAGTAACCACAGATTAGTCAATGACTTTTAGAATTTTTATTACAACAATACTTACAAGAAGATCGTTTCATAGTCATAAGATTTAGTGGAATTTTTTTTTTTTTTTTACCTAACTGTCGTGAATGCATGGCCTTTTTAACAGTCTCGTCAGTCTGCAGTTTTATTCCCTTCTTCACGGCTTGCCTGGCAGCCAGTATCCTTCTCAATAATGCAGGTAAGACACCTCTACGAACTGACGACTTGACGAAACCTACTCCAACAGGCGACCAATGGACGAGGCCATTTTTTATAAGAGCATCCAACTTTTTTTGGGGTATGCGTAATCGCCATGCTCCAAATTCATAAGGATTGTAACTAGAATAAAACAGTAGAGTGGAATATAGTTTCAAACGATGATTGAGGAGTTAACGAGTGATATGAAATTTACAGATTAAAAACCAAATCTCTTAGAAGCCTCTTTCAAATCAAAACATTTATTTGCCATGATCTCTGCTAATAAATAGTATAAATATGCTATTATAATGAATAAGTTCAGAACATATTAAATCAGGTTTGATGTGTAAATTTTAATATAGTAAAATCATGAATATATAATATTTAGTGTCAGAAAATTATTTAATAAAAAATTATTGCAAAAACCCTTGTATGTAATATTTAATAAAAATATTTGTCAAGCAATCATGTAAAGAGGTCCTAAATTGTCTGAGATTCAATTAGACCCGGAGGTTTATTAAATATTTTGATGCACATTGCATAACTAGTTTTATTGTCAAGTATTATAGGTAAAAACTAATTTGATAAGATTATTGGTGCTTTTTGGACATAATTCAGGTTCTTCGGTACACAGATGAGTTCATCATTTTACAAAACGTTTAAATAATATAAATTTTGCTTTGTACTTTGCGATTTTGTCGTGGAGTCTATCTCCCGATGATGCTTCGGTTGCGGGGCGAAACGATTGTTGAGTTTGTGATAGTGAACGTGTAGTGCTTGTGTATTGTGGTGAAGGTTTGTGCATGTGTTAACGAATCCTGCATGTAACGGGTATGAAAAAACAGATAGTCCACTATACATTTAGCACTATATATATTTTCTGTTGACGGTATCGCGGATTATAGCAAAATAATTTTTATTATTACATTTGTGTTATGGATCTCCGCAAAGTAACGCCAAATTCTATAAATTAACTGCTATTAATTCTATACAGTAAAAAAAAAAAGTATGGCCAACTACATTTACCGGGTAGAAATTAATTAACTTTAACAACAAAGTTTTGTTTTGTATTATGGATCTAGGCAAACTAACGCCTAATTCTATAAATTATATAAAATTAAGCTTTACAATAATCCAACAATTATTATAATATATGAATAGAGATTTCTTTGTGAGTACTTATTACTACTGTCACAGCCAACAATTATAAAATGTTTATTATTACTTTTGTATAAAATGTTTTTTGCTGCTATACAAAAAATAAGACGTGCTTATTTAATCGTTTATTTATAACGACGTACGTTACGTAAATTTTAATAGTACAATTTTGTAAATATACATACCCGTTTATGTTCTCTACTCTTCCTATACATGTAGAGAAACAATAATTATATGCGATCATCATTGACGGATAGAGACTTTGAAAATCTAACACAATAACTGGATCTGTATAGTAACGGGATTCTGTAACAAATTAAAATATAATCTCCAGCAATAGAGAAACATATATATTCTTTAAAAAAATAACCGACAAAATTTCATCTTACAGTCTCTTTGTATCTGATTTATAGAAGCAGGCGTTACTTTGCGGAATTCCATATTACAAGCAATATAACAGAACTAACTACTTTGCTATAATCCGCACGGGTTAAGTGAATGCATGCAAAGCCAATGTGTATGAAGCAGGCAAAATCTACGCACCTTATACATGCAGGACAAGCCACCACATGCACCCCAAGGCGCAATTCACCAGCAACAACGTAATGCATTACGATTTTTGTCGTGGAGCCTATCCTCCTGATGATGCTTCGGTTTCGGCGCGAAACGATCGTCGAGATTGTGGTGGTGGGTGTGTGTGCTGCTTTTGTGTGCGTTGTTGCTGGTGAATTGCGCCTTGGGGTGCATGTGGTGGCTTGTCCTGCATGTATAAGGTGCGTAGATTTTGCCTGCTTCATACACATTGGCTTTGCATGCATTCACTTAACCCGTGCGGATTATAGCAAAGTAGTTAGTTCTGTTATATTGCTCTTTGTATCTATTAGTATTTTTAGGACTATTATTTATTAAAAGAAGAAAAATAAATTTATTTTTGTAATGTTCTAATTTGACTTGATTTTCTTTAATGCTAGAGCAAATAAATACCGCCCCATCCGAAGAATAAAGTTACATGTTCTGCATAAACATATATCATGTAATTTTACATGTTATATGTTTGTAATAGGGATATTACGAAGCTCCGACTCCGATTCCGAAAGGTCGGAACCTCCGATTGAATTCACACCTCTGACTCCAACCCCGGCTCCAATAAATTTTAGTCGGAGATATAATGAAGGTGGAATTATCATGCGAATGCGGACAGAACGGGCAACACTCGTCCCTTTGTTTATTTTCAGTACCAATGATTAGACGCGCTTTAGTATTCAATTATTTAGATCGTGGTGGTCAATTTTCTGAGTACAGTTTACGGATCAATTTTTAAATTAATACTGAAGGAGGAGGAGGTTTCCACATCCGCCTCCGATTCCGACTTCGACTCCGATAATTCGAATATGAAATCTCCGGTTCCGGTAAACCCAACTCCGTAACATCACTAGTTTGTAATAATACAAGAGCGGAATAACTATGGAAGTATAGGCAAGTTGCATCAAACGTTAGTTTAATTAAGCGCTTGTCAATTAATACTTATTATAAAACAAAGTACCCAAAAGCTTTGTGTCTTCACGTGATCGATTTTCTCAAAATCGGCTTTTTGTACGGTTTTACTATAGGGTTGTGCAATTCTTTCTGGAAGATTTTGGCTATATACTAAATTACGGCTTTATGTAAATATTGTTGAAGAGGTCGTGCAGTCATAAAACAACTCGCTTTAGCTTTAATTGCCTGCGCCACGTGTATCTAACAAAGAAACACTAAAGGAATGTACTAGAGAATTGTAGATCTACAAAAATACTACAAAAAAGTCATGAACAACATGTCTCTATCTCTTATGGTTAACTCACAATAACTACTTTTTTTCAATTTGGGGATAATTTCGTGACATAGATTTCCACGCGGACGAATCGCTAGCATAGCTTATAAAAACGAATAAATGTAGTATTAAATGACTTAAATGTTTTTTGGAATTTTTTTTTCTATCTTACCTGGTTCAAATATAAGAGGCAAGCATTCGGGTGCTCGCATAGCGGCCCTTTGTTTGACAGTGGGTGACAACGCGACAAGATTCAGAGGTTTCGCTGCGCGCAGCATCAGCGATTCCACTCGAAATTGCGACCCTCTGGACAATACCTCCCACCACTGGAGACCGAATAACCTAGCTAATTCTGATGTACGATCTGAAAAATATATATATTGTTAAGAACTGAAAAGAGTTCGTAATGCATATCTCATAGAGTTCACGTTGGAAGGGGGCAGTTTACGAACATGCAAAAATAGTTCGTACATTACAAGTCATAGAGTTCAAATTCGCTTGACGCCAATTCTCTGGAACATTCACTTTGTTTACGAATCATGTTTACGCTAGAACTGGAATGTTCGCGAACTTTGTCTTCATCGGTTCGTTCGATATAAAAGCGGACGTATTGTGCGTCTCGACGTTCAGTTTGCGAATAGCGATCTAGAGCGAATAGTAGCAGCCTGTTACAATCCCACTGCTGGGAATAGGCCTCCTCTCTCCGTTTCTGGAGATAAGGGTTGGAGCTATGACCTACCACGCTACTCCAATGCGGATTAGTGGGTTACATATGTGTAATCTCCAGAGTTCTCTAGAGATATGCAGGTTTCCTCACGATGTTTCTTTCACCGAAAAGCATGTGATAAATTGCAATTATCAATTAGACACATGAGTTTTAATAGAAAAACTCATTGGTGCCTGCCCGGGTTTGAACTCGTGTTCCCCTCGAAAGAGTCGCACGGTCGCACCGCTGGGCTATCACAGCTTATAACGAAGCGAAAATAATAGTGACCTCGGCTTTCTTATTGGACAACGGACTGATAGAGACCTCTACTAGTGTACTAAGTTTGTAGTGAAAAGTTGAATGAAGTGTTTTTAAATGTCACCAGGTATTTTCATCCAAATCCACGAACTGTACGCAACAATATTATGATACATAGCCGTTTTCTCAATTGCAGGACACTTTTAGCTGTAGAATATTTCAGCGATCATAGACAATGCTCTAATAAAAGACTTTCTGAAAGGTAACTAAAGTGACGATAATAATTAATTGGACTAGGCAAAGCAACACTAATAGGCTAAAGTCAATCTTATCTGGCCAAATGGAGTAGCCAGGTAACTAAACAATATTTATCTTAAAACGATGCTGCTACATAAAGTTACTATACAATTGAAGATTATTTGAGTGATTAGTAACATATCTTAACTGCAGTCAGCTACGCACCAAGCTGCAACGATTATTTTGTAACAATCAATCAAATTAAAAAAAAAATGGCCGCCGAGTTTCTTGCTGGTTCTTCTCGGTAGGAGCAAACTTCCGAATCAGTGGTAACTTCTTGAAACATTTGACGATTCAAAAGTACTGTAAACAGTCTACTTGAATAAATAATATTTTGAGTGAGTTTGAGTATGCAAGTTACCAAGCCTCTTATAATTTACTTCATACTTATATAACCAGTTTTATTTGGTTCAAATGCCCAACTGATTGACTATGGCCATAATGTAGCACTAACTGTGTAGATTAAAACATAATTATAGCCGGTTAGAAAAAAAGGCGATTAGCATTAACTTTTAAAAATAACAAACTTTATATAATATAATTTCTATAAATATATTATAATTCAAAATATTCTTTATTCAAGTAAACTTGTAAACAAGTGCTTTTAAATCGTCAACATCTACTGCTGGTTCGGAAAGCAGTTCCTACCGAGAAGAACCAGATGTGGAAACTCGGCGGTTGCTCTTTTCAAACAATAATTCTTATCACTAGTTACATATAGTATAGTTATAAATGTCTTGTACAGGGTTGAAGAGAAGCTATATTCACGCATTCTTATCTTCTAGGTAATCTTCAATAATATAATAGGCTTTCTGAATTAGCCATTTTTTAATAGTATTTCTGAATTGAAAAAGAAGTGACAAGAAAACTTACTTATTATATCGAGCTTGTCCAACATCCTAACAGTTCCATTTAACTTGGTCAAATAATATTCTACGGGCAACCATCGCAATATTTTGGAGTGATCATTCCACCATTGTCCCAACTGAGCATAACTATAACTTGGCACTCTTTCTTTTAATATTTCGTACATGCAATTCTCAAAACTGTAGCTGGATAGAGCAAGTTCGTAACGAAATAAGCGCCAAACGTTGAAGGTGATTCTGCCGATGACTCTACCTTCGAATTCGTTTTCATCCTTTCTATAACGTTTTTGGCGGTTTTTCTCGGTGATTCTCGATATTTCTTTTATCATTTCTAAGCCTAAGACATGCGCTCTCTCCAACACATAGCCCCAAGAGTTCATTTCTATCTCATATCCACATAGAATATCAGGGTCATGTTTCTGTACAAAATCTATAATTTTGCCTAGAATTTCATTTTCATCATTAACATAATTAATATTGTAATTAAATACACATTTGTCTAAGTATTTATTGGAATCCTTTATAACATCAGAAATAAAAATTTCAGTTATGTTCTGTTGTAAATGATGATTTAACGGACAATCATTTCTTAGTGAAATAAAAACAGCTTGTATAGGATCGATAGCTGGATCAGGATTCAAATCTCCTCTAACTGAAGTGTGTACTTCTAAAACCATTAATGTAAGAAAGTCATTCTGAAAAAAAAAAGTAGCGTCAGTAACTTAAGAGTTATAATATAATATTGGGCCACTATGCCACTTTGAACAGAATACAACGTCATTATAACTATTTATCAAAAGAATTAGTTGATATTTAGCAATGCTAAATAGCAGCAGCGAGCTGTCATAACCCAGCGGTGAGACCGTGCGATTCTTTCGAGGGGAACACGACTTCAAGCCTGGGAAGGCACCGATGAGTTTTTCTATTAAAACTCATGTGTCTAATTGATAATTGCAATTTATCGCACGCTTTTCGGTGAAGGAAAACATTTTGAGGAAACCTGCATATTTCTAGAGAATTCTGGAGATATGTGTAACCTACCAATCTGCATTGGAGCAGCGTGGTAGGTCTTAGCTCCAACGCTTCTCTCCAGAAACGGAGAGAGGAGGCCTATTCCCAGTAGTGGGATTGTAACAGGCCGCTACTTTACTTTTTACTTATACATACTTTTAAACAAAATATAATTTTATTTAAAAGAAATAATTAAGTTGATAATATTGTTATAGTTGGTATATTATATATCTTTTATTTTGTTATATATTTAAATAATGTACGCGTCACCATTAATTGCCGTGGTAACTTATAATTAACACTACATTTAATTAAATAGCTTGTTATCCTAATTAATATAAAACCTTACCTCAACTGTAGGGGTATTGAGTGAATTTTCCAAATTATTCGCACTGTTGCCATAACAGAGAAATGATCCGTCGGGTTGCATTGTCACTTGCAATGTATTATTTTCATTTAATTGTGATCTTTCCTATTCCAGAAAACAAATAATAGTTTTAGTTAACTTTGAAAGTACATATTATATAATGTTTCTATATCTATACTTATTATATAAAGCCGAAGAGTTTGTTTAAACCCGCTAATATCAGGAACTACTGGACCGATTCGGAAAATTCTTTGAGTGTAAGATAGTCCATTTGTCGAGAAAGGCTATATATAATATCTAACACTATATAATATCATGCTAAGATGAATAGTAGAGAAGCAACAATAAAAAATATTTCGAAAACAGCAAGATCTAAAGTTATTCAAGAATCATGTACTACAAAATTGTTCCCCTCTAATAGTTCTAAAAAGTCCGAGACATCATATGTCTAGTCTCTAAGGTTAACCTATTTTAAACATAATTAATATAAGTATTATGATTTACTCAACGCGAACGAAGTTGCGTTTAAAAGCCAGTTAATAATACAATTTTCAAACCTTTTCTGAAGCCTCTAAGCTAAGGTTATTGTTCAATTCATTAAGACCTATAGTTTGAGAGCTTTCTAATTCGTCTGTATTTACAAGTAATTCCTCGATACGATTGTCGCCTATTTTATCTATTTTTTGTTGGTTGCTTTTAATCCATTGTACAACATCATTATGAGTTGGAGGCCGTATTAAAGGTTCTAAAATGCAGATTCTGTTACTGGCTAACAAAGATTTTAGTTTTTTAGGTTTTGAAGTTTCCTGTGATAATTCATTACTTTGTAAAAATAATAATTGCCGCCACTCTTCTATACTTGTTAAATTCGAAACTCTTTCGAAAGGTTTTTGGTCATGAGCTAGTTTACTGCGTAATCTTAATGTCATGTCGCCTATTTCGACTTTATCACCGACATCTTTGTAATTTGAGTAATATGGCTCGGGATTTCTTGTTTTTGGTATAGTATATTTATCAAGTGTTGATAAAACATATTCTTTAGTGGGTGGCCTAATTTTGGGAGTTAGTACTCTCCTATTTAAGTTCTTAGATTTATAAGAAATATCTAGATTGTGTTTCATATTTTCTATATTCTTCACGTCTTTATTCTCGAGTTTAATTTCTAATTCACTTGCATTTTCCATTTTAAGTGCTTTATTATCGTTTATGAGTTCATCGTTTAATGATAGATCGAATAATTTTGATTTATCATAAAAACTTTCAATACCTTCATCCTCTTCAATGGACTTATTATCATCACCTCTAAACGAAATATTGGAACGATTTTTAACATTATTTATATTAGATGATCCTGCCATTGGTTCAAAATTATTCTTTAAGTCATATAAAGAAGCTGCATTAATTCTTGTGTTATGTAAGTCATTTTCTTTTTTTACTACATTTGATACTGTTTCGATATTTATCAAAGTATTTGGCGAAGACTTATGTTCAGAATCTCTATTTAAGGGTATCTCAATTTTACTTTTGAGAGTTTTTTTAAGATGCAATAAAGAAATATCTTCTATCGTTTCTCTCGAGACATTAATTTCTTCTGGATCACTTTCTATTTTGTCTTGTGTTTCAGATAAAGGAATTACATCGACATTTTTTTTACCCTTAGGTCTTGATAAGCCTAATTTAAAAGATCTCATTTTTCTTTTTCTAACTTTCTTCAAATCTGGAAGCATTAACATTATAATTTCACTACCTATATCATCTAAAATAATAATTGCTAATGTTATGTAAAGTTAATGAATGAAATAAAGCAACATACGGTCGTCATCACAAGTGCCATCCAATTGCGGTATATTACTTCCATTCCAAAAGGAGTCATTCAAAAATGGTGAATTTTCGGTATTGTCCTTTTCGCTGTAATTATTTAACTGAAATATATTAAGGATATAAAAATTTATTTATATAATGTAAACGTTTATTTATACTCGTAATTATACGAGCCTTGTGACATGATGTGATACAAAATCACAATTTACCTTGTAAAAGGTTCTAGAAGAACTGTTTCCTCATTGAAGATTTGTGAATATTCTGCATTAACACACTCGACATCATCTTCCATATTTACAATAGCTGGTGTTCCCATTACACTGTCTTCTTCAATTGTTTTTTCATCCATATCTTGTAACATTTCAACCAATTCTAAATCATTGTTATCCACTAGAATGAAATCATTTTTAGAACCAACATACTAAAACTAGCAGTCTCCTATCTCACAGATTAAATATACTTACACAAAACCTGACTATACTGCAATGAAAAACTACTATTTAATGCGATTTCTTCATCAACGAAAGAGGTTTCCATGCTTTCAGAAGTTGTGTCCTCTTTGCTTCTCCTTGAACTTAAATTGATTGTACTATCCTGGATATGATTACTTATATCTGTAGCATTTAGCAACTGTGAACCATCTAAACTTTCTGCTGGGTAATGCACTAATTCAGTCAACTTTATATTACTGACACCAGCATCTACTGGTTTATCAACTAAACCTGTCAGTTTTGTAAGCATGATTTTTTCATATTTATTATGAGTTTCAGTTTCTTCAACCGCAATCCTTCCTTGTGATAATGATTTTGAAGATATGGACACATTTAGTTGTTTACGCCTTTCTAGCTCTTGATTCCAGACTTCTTCAAGCCCAGGATTTTCAATACCATCACCTTTACCTATTTTTAGGCGATTAATTATATGTGATGCAACACAGTCTGCTTCATAATAACAGATGCTTTCAGCTTTTAAGATATCAAATGACATAGGCTCATCACTGTCTTGGGATATGCCTGTTTTTCTAAATTTAAGACATTGTAAATCGATGTTGCTCATTCCAAAAAGATTGAAGTCAATAAAAAATTGCAATGTAAAATTAAGGTGAGATTCATGTGGTTGTAAAACTTGGCCCAAAATTGCCCCATTACTACATAGTTCAACAGCTTGCCGAATAAGACCAGGATTGTACAAAAAGATTTTTAAAAATAAATGCTCTTTATTGTGAAATCCATAAAAAGGTCTGAAAAAGGAATATTAAAAGATAAATAATTTACATAGCAAGAAAGAGCTTTGTAGATGCGAAATATTTGAAAAAATATTCTCATTTATTTCTTGACTTTTTACTATGAGTGATTAATGTTATTGTGTTTTAAACAAAAAAAACATTTGAATTAACTAAACAACAAGCAGCATAACAATATCATTATTAATTAAGGCCAGTATAATGGATGCACATATACCTGAAACATGTTTTACTTGCAAATATTTTTCAAAAATTTGATTATATTCGATTTTTGATATTTTTATTTTACATAACAATGGTGGTTTATTATGAAATCATTACATAGGTTAAAATATAACTATAACCAATTAATAAAATGAAATAAAAATGTTGAATAATTTTATGAAATAACTAGTATTTACACTCATTTTGAAATATGAGTTGTGTAATTCAAATAATAAATTATAACCTTCATATTTTTGATTTGGATTGATCTCATTTGAAGTTAAGAGAACATCTCTCATATCTGATTAGCAGCTGGGAACACACCTCAGTGTAATATCGAAAGTATTTTGCAGTGCAATATTAACTTAAATAATGATAGTAATACTATTATAAAAAGAGAAATTTGATAAAGTATTGAATCAAATCAAACACATTTTATGTGTAAGCAAAGTTACAGTACAGTTGTAACGAAAATAATTATTTAAAAAGTATACTTACAGTCCTTTTACTAATGTTATTTTGTATACATGTTGATTTGCTGATGTCGCTTGTTTCAAAGCTATGTTTAAAGCTTTATCTAAGCTGGTTGCTATCTAAAAAGATATAATCAATATACCGTACAGCACAAAACAGATAATGGAAAAATACTTGATGGAGATCTTTTACAGACAACCTCACTAGACTTTGACTTAGTTGAGTTTAGTTTCAAGAAAGGTTTAAATTAAGTGTAAGAAATATGCTTATAGATAATTTAATAATGTAAAATTGAAACTTTTTAAAAGATTGACTGACAATTGATTTTCAGTATCAATTGTCCTTCCTCCTCCGAATCATACTGATCCTTGACGAAAGTGTTTGAAAGAGCTTATTTGAATAAAGATTATTTCCAATTATGTACTATATCTCTTTCCTGTTCCCAAAGGAAGTGGAGTTTTTCAGCCTATATTTTAGCTGTCTAAAATCATACCAAAGTTTATAAGCCCCCCCCCATGGATTAGCAGTGAAAGCATAACAGACAGTCATACTTTCACATTTATAATATGGATTATAGAAACTCTTCCTACAACTTCTGCCTTGCTTTTGTTCATTTTAATTTATATGCAATAAATAATAAGGTTAGACTAGTATAGCTGTGATCTACTTAAGCCTGTGGACAGGTGGACCATAGCTTCACCAATCTTATCCAATGTGTAATAATTTCATAATTTCATGATTTTTTAGTTCTGTCATTCTAGATTCACACATTCAACATTTGAAACTAATTATAAAGGTAGCCACAGAAGAAAAGTCAGTAGGGTTGCTACAGTGGTTTTTTTTAATAATTTGTATGTACAAGGGCTTACTTGATACAAAAATTGCGGCACTGGATTTGGTGTTGGACATGGTATATAAAAGTATGGAAACACTCCATGTATATGTAAACATGCTTTGCGTCCTTCTGGTGTAGGTCCAAATATTCTTAAAACTGGCACCTAAATCAAAAATGTTTAACATTTTGGCTTAATTATTTTATTATATAAGACAAAGTATTGCTAATTATATTAGTTAAATGTAAACTGTAAATTAATTATATGATTGCATAATTTAAAATGAAATATTACAATTTTGTAGTTTCACTGTAACATAAAATAATAGAAAAGATGAGTACTTGTAACTAAATAGATTCAGATATAAATAGCAATGTGTATCAAAGTCTTAAAATTACATGTAATAAGCTCTGTCGACGTGCTAAACGTAAATTTGTAATCTACTATAGATACCTCCCCACCAGATAGAATGTGGAAATTTCTACGATTTCTAGGTATCGGAAAGTCTGATAGCCTTATTTCTAATAATGTCGATTTAAATATCCTTAATAAACACTTCTGTACCCCTCCTTTCTGTATTAAACCGGATATAAAAGCACAAACTTTAAATAACTTGCGGTTTAAACCCAGCCCTGATTTTCCTCTATTTGAATTAGGAAAAATTACAGCGATGGAGGTCATTAACTTAATAAAATCTATTAAGACTCGTGCGGTGGGTAACGATAACTTAGGATTAGATATGATTGTTCCGATAACATATCTCATTGCCCCGTTTATCGAACATATTCTTAATTACTCTTTATCAAACGGCGTATTTCCTTCGGCCTGGAAGTTAGCTATTGTTATACCTATTCCTAAAAATCCTAATCCAACAACTGGCTCTCATTTCAGACCAATTTCAATACTTCCTATGTTATCCAAGATCCTTGAGAAGTTCGTACATCAACGGTTCTCTTGCCATCTACGAAGATATGAGCTCTTGTGCCCCCTACAATCGGGCTTTCGATCGGGTCACAGCACAACTACTGCACTGGTTAAAGTTACAGACGATATTCGCTTAAATATTGATAAAAAGAAACTTACAGTCCTTGTCATGTTAGACTTTAGCAGTGCCTTTAATTCAGTAGATTTAGACATTCTTATTGAAATTTTGAAATCCTGCAGATTATCGCCTATAGCAATATCGTGGTTCTGTTCCTATCTTTTCAGCCGAAAGCAGTTGTTAAAACTTGGCCAAAGTCGTTCTGAGTGGTGCGAGCTGTTAGCAGGAGTACCTCAGGGTAGTATTTTATCTCCACTTCTTTTTTCAATCTTTATTAATAATCTAACACCACTGCTAACTTCTTCCTATCACCTTTATGCTGATGATATACAAATATATGCTGCAGAACACTTTGACAATCTTCCACAAGCTATTATTCAAATTAACAGAGATTTGACATCTATAGTAGAATGGTCTAAAAGCCATGGCCTTTTAGTTAATCCTGCTAAATCTCAGGCTATCATAATTGGTAGTCCTCATTTTATTGCTAAGCTCTCTTACACGGCAATACCCAGTATTAAATTTGATGATAAAATTATACCTTATTCAGTTTGTGTAAAAAACTTAGGCATTACATTAGATCAAACACTATCTTGGGCTCCACATATATCTGACGTAGGGCGAAAATTTTTTTCATCTTTACACGCCTTAAAACGATTGCAATTTTATTTACCGTGTAAAACGAAAATTTTATTAGCCAATTCCCTTTTGCTACCTATACTTGATTATGCAGATGTGGCTGTAATTGATCCCTCAAAAGTTTTACTAAATAAACTGGAGCGCCTTCAAAACGTAGCAATAAGGTACATATTTGGTCTACGGAAGTTTGACAACATTACTGAATATCGTAATAAATTAAACTGGCTGCCAATTAGACTTAAAAGGAATTGTCATATTTTGTCACTACTTTTTAATATACTCTTCAACCCTTGTGCTCCAAAATATCTACGTGAACGCTTTCAATTTTTGTCAGAAAGAAGTGGTCAGCGTCTAAGATCTACAAATAATCTCTCCCTTGCCTCCCCAGAATGTGTTTCTCAAACGTATGCCGATTCATTCACTTCACAAGCTGTTAAACTATGGAATAAACTGCCCGTTTCCTTTCGTAAATTAAAAACAATATCTTCATTTAAACAAAACATTAAAAAAAAATTCTCCGCCGATATTAATATATGATAATAAATATATTTTATTCTATTTATTATTTTATTATATTTATTATATGTACTATAATTTTATTTTATTATTTCATATTACTTTTAATTATATTTTTGTTTCTTAATTTAAGTTTTCCGTATTTTAAGTTTTATTTTAATTTTAATTTTTTATAATTAGTTTTAAATTTTTATTAGAACCTCTATCAAAATTCAAGTGGTTGGCTGGAAGAGATTCCGATTACGGAATAAGCCCGCCATTGCATTAACACATGCAATAAAGAGATTACAAACAAACAAACAAACAAACAAAGTTAAAAATGAATGATTATTTGTATCATAAATTATTAATATCTGTGTCTGTATTTATAAAATTTACTTTTACCTGTTTTATGTCGGAGCCTCTGAATTCTGAATAGATGACATCAATTCCAGGCAGTGGTTTTGTTAGGTAATGATCACAGACAACTATTCTCACTGAAAATTCTGGTTTTAGATTTGTGCTATCTGACCCTAAAATTAAAACATACTATTTTCACAACTTTTAACACCAAATTTCATTGTGTTAGTTTTTATACAAGGCATGAATATGCATGAAGTTATCTTACTTACTTACTGAATATTAAACCTTAAGACTAAAAATAATTTGAATGAAAAATTAAAGTTTGTAAGTCTTCCCGTATTCATATTGACTTTTAAAAAAGTAATAGTGATCCAAGATTTATTTGAATAGAAAAATACTTTTAAGATTTTCATAACAATATGCAATGTGTGTATAATAACCTGTATTATTTTCATTTTCTGTGTTCCTTATTTTAACTTTCTTCCGATGTCTTGTCATCTTGATGTCTTTTTCCTAAAAACTAAGAATCTATCGGCCAACATATATTGTAAAATACATAAAAAATTAAATAACTACCTACCACAAGTACAACAAAAGTTGGTGCGACAATTTGAATGAAAATTTTAAAGTAGAGGTGGGCGTTGAACGGACGAACCGTTTATGAAAAATGTTTTTTATCCATCGACTACTAAACTAGTTTACGTTCCTCTGAGAAACACGTTTATGCAAGAACGACATTTGTTTCGTATATTGTGATTCGTCGTCCGTCAACGAGCCGACGATGAACGAAGCCGCTTTATCGGGCGCCCTCGTGCGCTTGCTGATATTGCTATCCCTTTTAATGTTTTGTTCAACAGATGATGGTTGTCAAATAAAAAAGGACATTATTGCAATCAGCATAGGAATCTGCAATTTATTCATGAGTATAAGAGTAAAAATAGACATTATCACAATAGGCATACGAACCTGTAACTTTAATGAATATTAGATGTTTTAGTTACATATCTTACATCTTATATATCACTAGCAAAGCCCCGCGGTTTCACCCGCGTCCATACAGATCTCGTGGTAGTGGAAAGTCTACGAAGTCGGACTATAGATTTATTTTGTAGATTAATTTATTATAAAAAAATGGGTATCATTAGTATTCTTGGAATAAGAGCTAACTCACCGAATGCAGGCACTGCTATAACGGTCGCTACAATAAATTAGTTATGGCGTTATTTGCTTTCGATATACATTCTTAAAATCGTAATATCTTTTGATTGGGATGGCGGATTTTAATAATATAAATAGTATTTTACTGGTATTGAAACAGTTATTCATAAAATATCATTTAATGGGATAAGGATTAATACAGAGATATGAATAAAATGGTTTGATTATTGTCGGCACTTTTACCAACTTTTACAATGTAAAAAAGTAGTTATATTGGCATAACTATACTAGTTAGACATATTACGGACTTTTTTATGGATATTGATACGTTCTATAATACTGTAGAACATTTTTTTGTTCTATCATCAATAGTTTCCGCAGCGCACGCGATGAAAGATGTTTACGACTAAATTTTTCCCAACTTATTACAATTTTATTAGGGATCCCTATTATTTTAGAAAATGACCTATGTTGCTCAGTGAAGAAGCAGCTTTCCAATGGTGAAAGAATTTTTGAAATCGGTCCAGTAGTTTTTGCGTGAAAACGTAACAAACATACATACAAACATACAAACAAACATACAAACCAACATACAAATCTTTCCTCTTTATAATATTATATATATAATATCATATATCTTACATAGTTACATCTTAGTTCTGATTAAATTGCAATTTGCAATACGTGTTGCAAATATGGCGATTTATCCTCAACTACTAATACTTTCACCTTTCTCCGTTTTTGAATTTTTATATTGCATGTGATATATAGGTAGTTATTTTTGTGTAAAATAATAAGTCTAAATACATTACTCGTTAGTGTAAGTTATTAAGAAATAGTTGTGTACATTTATATTCTCGTGTTAAATATAAATATTTTTTCCTTAGCGTAAATTATTAAACAATAATTGTGTACATTTCTATTTTTGTGTTAAGTATAAATTTTTAGTTCCTTAGTATAAATTATTAAATAATAATTGCGTACATATCTACGCACATTGTTACATTGAAAGTCAAAAAAATATTAAGTAGTTCGTTAATTAGTAAACACGTTCACGACAAAATCAATGCAAACGTTCATACTTCAAAGCAGTTCGTTTAATAATAAGTTCATAAACACGTTGACGCTATCGACTACTTTAAATCCCGTTTCGTTGACGAACGAACGACATACGCGAACGCTGTAAAGTAGTCGAAAAAAGGACTGCTTTGTCAACTAGTTTATTACGTTCGACAAACGGTCTCGTTTCGTTTACGGATATGACGTCGACGACCCACCTCTATTTTAAAGCCGTATGCAAACCGTATGATTCGGTACGAAGTATACCGATTACCGAGTACCGAATCGTTACTCACGAATGCTATTCGTTACTCGTTACTCGCATGTTTCGTATCGGTACGTATTAGTAACTACATAATATGGTACCTAATCTGTGGTTTGAATGTGTTCAGTCGGTGAATTTAAATTAACCTTACGAAGAACAATGTTTGTTTTTTTATTGTTTATTAAGCCCCTGAAAATAAATGTTTTTAAATTATTTAAAATCTCCTTTAAAATATTTTTTTTATCAATTTTATGTTAAATTTCATTCTAAGCGAACAATCTCTATTTTATTCTCACAGTTCTTCTTCTTCCTTTTTAGCGTTTATCCCAGCCTTTGCCACGGTCCGCTTCTATTCTCACAGTTAAAATAATAAATCCATTTCAAAATCCAGTAGATTCCGCCTACAATTTACTTGTGCTTTTAATTATTCTACAATTCTAACTTTTTTTTATTAAATCAAGATTTTACGGCGTACGGGAATACGACTCGAGACGTTACTTTAATCTATGGTAGCAGGTATCAAAAGTAACGATTAAAGTACCGATACGATAGTAACGAGTACTACTTGTTGTAGTAACGAACACATACGGGTACGCATTTTGTCGTTACTCTTACACCTCTAAAAATTTTAAGACAAAGTAGAGGTGGGCGTTGAACGAACTAACTGTTTATGAAAACTGACAAAGTTAGATTAATTTTAAAGGGTGAAAAATCGATTATTTATTATTTATTAATCGATTTTTCTACTCCAAGTACATCCATAGGTCTATTCTATAGATTTTATACATTTATTACATACCATAGATTATACATACAATAAACTATCATCACAGACTATTAAGTACAATAACTACTATACAGACATACGATATGTTATTTTATTAATAACAAAAATGTACAAGTTATGTCTATCTTAAATTACTTACAGGCTACTACTATACAAATCATGCACACGTGAAATGGTCCCAAGAAAGGTGGTAGCGTTTCCACGTTGAATCGATAAGCTGATTTTTTGTGCAAATAAGGAGCCAGCCCTTTTGTCACCCGAAGAGGCGATCAACCGAGACATACTAGAATCTTGTAAAACTAGTGTGTGAAAGTTCTTTAAACATTTGATAGTGTTTTTTTTTTGTAACGTTATTTTATTCTGATATTATGGATTCAATTTTGTATTGTTGTATATATCTTGGGATCTGTAACATTGATTTGTGGGTCCAACACGCAGCGGCCTGGGGTCGGCGAAGGTTGGTCTCACTCTCGAGTTCTTCTTGTTGAGAAGGGATGGATGAAGCCAAATAATAAACTTTATATTTGTATAATGATAATATAACTTGTCTATCTAATGTACCCTTCACAAAACATGTACTTAACCACAGAGTTAATCTTATGCTATATCACGCGCTAACCACAGACTATAAAATCCCCACATCACCCCCCCACGGAGATAAAAAGGTAGATCAAAGGTCAAAAGGACGGGCAAAACGAACTCTTCGACCCGATCGAGTAGTGTAGTTTGTGTCGTTGGAGTCTTTTTTAGGTATAACTATAGTGGGATTGGAATGAACAGGAGGGGATTTTTGGTGCGGAATGTTAGTAGGAGAATTTGTTTCAGGGCAGGTGTTTTTATGTGTCTGTGTATTTTCGGTGTATGTGTCTAGATAAGCTGGCTTTACTCGGTCCATGCTAACCACTGTCTCTTTGTTTCCAATTATTAACGTTAAGGTTTTGTCACCTCGACGAATAACTGGATGAGGCCCTGAATATGGCGGTTCTAGAGGAGGCTTCACGTGGTCAGCCCGCAGGAAAACGTGAGAGGCTGTGGGTAAATCCTTAAAAATGAATGAGTTTTTCAATGTGTGTCGAGAAGCAGGAACCGGTCTTAAGTGTGACATTATTCCTCTCAGCCTCACGACGAAGTCAGTCGGATCGATTGCTATGTTAGGAGGTGTTGAGGGCGCGATCATGTCTCCTGGTAAGCGCAAGGGCTCTCCATACACCAGCTCTGCGGGTGAAGTGGTAATGTCTTCTTTAACTGCGGAGCGTATCCCTAAAAGAACGAGGGGCAACGCTTCGAACCATGACTCCTCATGACACATCAAGGCAGCCTTTAACTGCCTATGCAATCGCTCCACCATACCATTCGCGCAGGGATGATAGCTCGTTGTCCGGAGCTTTTTGGTTCCTAGTATTGTCATTAGCCTGCGAAATAAGTCAGATTCAAATTGTCGCCCCTGGTCCGTAGTGATAACGATGGGTACTCCAAAACGAGACACCCAGTTCTTTAGCAATGTGTCTGCGGTTTCTTCTGCCGTTATACTCCGCATGGGCCAAGCCTCTGGCCAACGGAAGAATCTATCTATTGCGGTAAGTAGGTATCGAAATCCATCAGAGACTGGCAGAGGGCCAACAATATCTACGTGAATGTGGTTGAAGCGCCCGGACGGAGTACTGAAGTTCCCTAGTGGTGTAATTGTGTGACGGGTGACTTTGTTTCGTTGACATGCCAGACAGTTGCGAGCCCAGTTGCGTGTGTCCTTTTGGATGGACGGCCATATGTATCTATCTGAAACCAAACGAGATGTGGCGCGTATGCCAGGGTGACTAAGGTTATGTAATCTATCGAAATATTTCCGTCTAAAAGGCAAAGTTAAATATGGCCGTGGTTTCCCTGTGGACGTATCACAGAGGATACTGATGTCGGAACCAGGTCCAGTTATTTTTTGTAACTTCAATGAGGTACCGTTGTTTTGAAGACCGCGAAGTTCTTCGTCGTTGTTTTGGGACTGTGCGAGTACGGCAAAATCTTCTTCTAGGGCAATTGCCTCAATTCGGGACATCGCGTCTGCCGCCATGTTGTCTTCCCCCTTTATGTACTGGATGTCGGTTGTGAATTGAGAAATAAATGATAGTTGATTGAGCTGGATTGGTGGTAATTTCTCTCTACGCTGAGTAAATGCATACAGTAGGGGTTTGTGATCGGTGAAGATGGTACAGTGCTGCCCTTCTAAAATGTGTCGAAAATGTTGCACGGCCTCGTATACGGCAAGCAGTTCCCTATAATAAGCTGGCCAAGAAGATTCTCGTGCGGGCAGCTTTTTGCTAAAAAATGCTAAAGGTTGCCAATCTTTTTGTACGCGTTGCTGTAGTATGGCTCCTATTTGGGAGCTTGACGCATCCGTGAATAAGCCCAAAGGGGCGTTTGAAAGTGGATGTGCAAGGCGAGTTGCTTGGGCGAGACTCTCCTTACAAACCACGAAAGCATGCTTCAGTTCATCAGTCCAGGGCACAGGTTTGTCGCCTTTGAGTTTTGTTTCCGTGAGTACGTTCACCAAGGGAGCCTGCATCTCAGCTGCTCGAGGGAGAAAACGGCGATAGTAATTAATCATACCTAGAAATCTACGAAGGCCTTGTACGGTGAGAGGAAGGGTGTAGTTCTGCAAAGCAGAAATACGCTCTGGTGGTGGGCTGGTTCCTTGTTTTGAAATATGATGTCCTAAGAAAGTGACCTCACTTACTCCTAGAACACATTTAATCGGATTTATGACAACTCCGTATTCGGCCAATCGCTGAAAAATAATGCGGAGATGGCGTGAATGCTCTGCGGCGTCACGTGAAAAAACGAGGATGTCATCAATGTAGGAAAAACAAAAATCTAAATCACCAATGACTTCGTCCATAAACCGTTGAAACGTTTGGCCCGCATTACGAAGCCCAAATGGCATGTATGGAAACTCAAAAAGCCCGAACGGTGTAGTAATGGCGGTTTTACAAATATCTCCCTCGTGAATAGGTATTTGTTGGTAAGCTTTTACCAGATCGAGGGTGCTGAAGATAGTGGATCCTGCGATATTGTGATTTAAGTCACCTATATGTCGGACAGGATAGCGATCCGGCACTGTGCGTGCGTTTAGGGCTCTGTAATCACCGCAGGGACGCCACGAATTATCTTTTTTTAAAGCCAAGTGCAACGGTGAAGACCAAGGACTCTTGGAAGGCCTGGCTGTTCCACATTTTATCATGTCTTCAAACTCTTTCTTAGCTGCTTTGAGTTTCTGTGGTCCAAGGCGACGGGGACGACAAGATACGGGCGGTCCGTCAGTTGTTTTAATATAATGCTTGGTATTGTGCTTTATCTCTCTATGAATACCCGGTGGCCGAGTAATGGAGGGGAATTCGGCCAGTAATCCGTTAAAGGGAGAATTAGCTTCCGTGTTAGTGGTTACACCGTCTACCAATCGTTTGTTGCGGCAATCGGGAAGTAGATGGTAATAAGCCAAGAAATCAGATCCAATGATAGGAATACTGACGTCCGCAACTACAAATTTCCACCGCATGTCACGGCGCAACCCAAAGTTGACGTTCAGGCTAAGGGTGCCATAAGTATCAATTACACTGCCATTTGCTGCGCTCAGTTGATAATCACACGGAGAAACTTTCCCGCCAAGGAACTTCCTGGGATAGCAGCAGATGTCTGACCCTGTGTCGAGTAAATAGCGGATTTTACTAATTTTGTCTGTTACAAAAAGCCGACGGCTAGATGACGGACAATCAGTAGCCGTCATTACTGACTGTCGTTCCCATTTTCCTGATTCCACGAGCAAGGGGTGGTACATCTGGTAGCCTTCTGTTGAAATTATCGATGATACCAACAAAATCCGTCATTACTAGAAGGCGAACGGGAACGTCCATTTTGTGAACTACGACTTCTGCTTCGTTTGAATTGAGATTTTCATATTTTCCTACTTCTGGTGGATGAGTTATTATGTCTTCAACTTCTGACATAATTTTCATATCTAAATTTGAGACTACATGATCATATTTCGTTTGGTCTGTTGTGATGTTAGCAACTCTAAATTGGGTTTCAATATGAGCAAACCACATGGCTGGTTTTGACAGCCAGAATGGAGGAACTTTTACCGCTACTCTGCATACACTGTCTCCTGCTGGATTAATTTTTATGGTAGGTTGTTGGTTGCGAAGTCTAGTATTTTCTTCATTGATTTGCTGTAGCTGTGTCTGTAATGCTTCGAGTTGCTGTTGTACAACCTTCAATTGGTCAGTGTCTACATGTGGTTTAGTTTCAGCCATGGTAATGTAGTGTTATTGTGTGATCAGTGTTTTAATTAAAGAAATATTCTGATTAAAACTGATTAGGTTATGTGTTAATTATATAGGATTAGTGTGCTAGGAAGAAATACCTTAATGATTAAGAAAGTACCTTTGATTACCTTGGTGCTGGTTGTATATACAAGTAAATTATTACAAATACAAGCTGGAACAACGGTTTAGTATAAACATGTGAGAAAAAGCTTAATATTAATGATATAAATGTATATATGTATATATATTTTTACATAGTAATGATTAAAAATGAGCTAATTGTTAATTAATATTATTCACAATAACAACGGATGAGTTTTATTCTTATTTATGTTATACAGGTATATATTATATAGGTTCCTATTATTGTGCAACACTACTTAACTTATATACTCACCACTATTATTAGTCTTATAATACTGTGCAATACAGATGTAACTATAAATATCAATTAGATTACTTATGTGCAGATTGATGAGTTTAGTACAGTATATTATAGTACATGTTAGATGTATTTCAGAGGAAAACAAATATTATAGTTATTTAGTTTCAAGGTATCTTGCAGTCCCTAATACAGTTACACGGTTAGAGAAGGAAACTGAGAAAACATTGATTGTATGAAATGTCATATCACTATTCACTTCACAATCACTTTTAACTAGGATGTGTTGTATTCGGAGCAAACCATTTCACCTTCATGGGATTCAAGTCCACGTTTGTAGAATGTGCTGTTTTCCGGGTTACGAATAAAGATCTCTGCAGAAGGAAGGCAAAAAATTTGTATCGATTTGCCTTTTTGTGTCCAGAGTCGGGGTCACCAGTTGTGGGTCCAACACGCAGCGGCCTGGGGTCGGCGAAGGTTGGTCTCACTCTCGAGTTCTTCTTGTTGAGAAGGGATGGATGAAGCCAAATAATAAACTTTATATTTGTATAATAATAATATAATCTTGTCTATCTAATGTACCCTTCACAAAACATGTACTTAACCACAGAGTAAATCTTATGCTATATCACGCGCTAACCACAGACTATAAAATCCCCACAGATTCATTATTTTTCCAATTTTCTTTTCTGTGTCTCTGTATACATTCTGTCATAGATTCCTTAAAAAGATTTGATTCCAAGCCGTTAAATAAATTAAAAACTTCTGTCATAGATTACTAACCAATTAAAATACACTCTGTGGTATTTCTTTTCAGCTGATCCAAAAATTAGTCGTGTTTTTACATCATTCCTAGGATCGTTCGTGTTAAAAAAAATAATTATTCTAAAATATGATAAAAAATATTTTTTAAGGTGCCATAAGGTAAACTACTGTAAACGAATATTATGTGTGGACATTTATGTATTGTGAACCTATGGAAGGTTGCAGTATTTTGTAAAAATGAAGTGCAAGTTAAATCTTAAAACAAAAAAGAAAATATCTATAAAAAGATAAAAATATACAGAAAACAATGGACGATGAAGAGGCTGACTTGCGTGAACAAATATTCCACAATAATGTTCGAGAACAGATCGTGAGTTTAATTTGAAGGGATAGTGTAATTTTTTACGCATCGCTCTGTGATATGGAATTGATATGTAAATATTTCTTTCTAGATATTCCTGCTTCTGTTTATATTATTGTACCTCTTCTCATTCATGTTAATTGAGAAGTTTCGTCGTCGAGACAGTGAAGACTACTTTACCGCGGATGAAGATGAGGTGATGGTGTACAGAATAAGCCTATGGCTATGCACGTTTGCGTTGGCCGTTTCCCTTGGCTCTGCACTGTTACTGCCCGTATCGATAGTCAGCAATGAAGTGCTTATATTGTACCCAAATAGTTACTATGTTAAATGGTTAAACAGCTCTCTGATACAAGGTATTTAATGATACATAAATTTTATTTATTCTATAATGATTCTAATGAATTGATAGATTGGCTACTAAGCGTATTACTATGAGTTATTTGTCGTAGATATATTAAAATGATTATAAGAAAGCAATTTCTTGACAAGGACACTAGTTTTTTAAATAAATAGATGGAAGAAAAATAGAATTGAATTAAAAATCTAAATTATGCTTCTGTAAAATTTATGGATGATGCTTTGGAAAAAAAACCAATTCTAACATATATAGACAACTCTTAGTAATATGCACTATTAGTAACTATTCAATGACAATGTATTAATAAGGAAAATATCATAAACTTTAGAAAATTTGCAATTACTTTTGTATCATAAACTTCTTGCAACATTATCATTCATTTCTCAATTCATCAGGTTATACGATAAAGTCTTTTAGGACTAATGACACATAGTCACTTTGAAAAATAAAAACATCAACTCTTGTACTTACCACTATGGTTTTCCCACATTAATTAAGTTTAAGTTAATTAAGGGAAAAAAATGTTAACCTAAGAAAAGCTGCTGTTATGATGCAAAAGTAATGTTAGAATAACATAGGTTGATTGGTAAAAAGAGTTAATAATACTGCTGCTACTTTTGAGAAAATGTTTTAATTACAGATAGGCTTGGTTAAAGTAAAATTTGTTTGTAGTAAATTTTCTGCTTGTTTCAGGACTATGGAATCATGTATTCTTATTCTCAAACCTCTCACTATTTGTGTTCTTGCCATTTGCATATCTATTTTCGGAATCAACTGGGTTTCCTGGCTCCAGAGGCATGAAGGGGCGTGTGTATGAGACCTTCATTGTGCTAGCTCTACTAGGAGTTGTAATGCTTGGACTTGCTTATATTATTTCTGCGTGGTTAGAAGAGGATCAATCTAGTCTTGATGCATTATTAAGTAAGTTAATATTTCATAATTTCAATACAGAGTCAAGGCTTATGAGAATTCCAACCTAATTGTCAACTACTAAGATCTGCTAGGGAAACTGATAAATGCATTTAATTAATATTATCATGTCTTTGATGTTATTTTATTTCACACTTTGAGAAATTTATTTAAAAATGAATTTATATAAAGATAGATTCTGTCATACTAGAATTTTTCATTATCTGTTTATGACATTTATTACTCTTTTTGAATTTAAACTATCGGGAGTGGTATTTATAATTAATTTATACAAACTAGCCATAGTATAGCCATACTCATGTCTTATTTTTATTGGATGAACCTGACTAGTTTAAAGCCCTTGCTGGGCTCTTATTCGTGAGCGCTTTCTGCGGCGTTATCGCGGTGGGCCTTATATTTGTATGTATGTTTGTTACTCTTGTTGGTTCACTTTGATATGCACCCCAGAAATTCTTGCATTGCGAAGACCCATAAGATATATGAAAAAAATGTACTTTTACAATAGAAATTTATATTAAGAAATTAATTTATGAAAAACATACATTTCATTATTTATATAGAAGACTTGCAAATTTATAGACAATCGATAGTAAGATTTTCTTCAAGCTATATTTTTTAAATGAAGCTCTTTCTTGTAAAAGTCCATACTATTTATTGGCGTGCTCATAATAGACTCGATTTCACTAATTTCTCGAGTGAGCAGGATGTACGAAAGGGTCAGCAGAGCAATGTCGTGTGTGTTCAAAATGAATGAATGCATAGTAAACTATTCGATTGTGATTATCTGTTGTTTGTGCTTAATCGTCTATACAGTTACGCCTCGATTGTTTCATAGTGCTTTGTTTTTATATCGGGGTGCGTCTAAGCGCACATAAAGGTTAGTATCCTCATATAAATAGCAAATAAAAAAAAGCTTTAAAAAAATAGATCACTATAATTTTATTTCTCTGTATCGTAATATTGCACATTTTAGGCTTACTGGCTTCCCTACTCTAGTATAATAACTCTATGATTATAATACATCATCCAAATTATATTCAAAGTATTTTCCTATCAAAAATTGGAACACCTTCATCAAATATTGAGCACCTATTCATTTAACCCTTTATAAGGCCAAGGAAACTAGCAAAGCTACGAAAAAAATATATAGTATGTTAGTTTAAATATTTTTTTTTTAAATTTTAAGATTTTTTCCAAAAATGAAAATCGTTGGGAAATAAGTGGAAAATTTGGTGGCAGCATATATGCCACTTCCCAAAAGAGGGTAATATAAACATTTTTCTTTGCTGGCATTTTTATATTGCCTTTACTTTAACTCTTTCGAATTTCAATAGAAAGAAAGCACCGATTTGATTGCGAAAGACGAACTTAGTGTTTTTGGTTATACGTGCTTTTTAAATACCGTTAGGATGTTGAGATACCGTTACATTGGTGGTATCAATTATTAATCAAATACATTAAAAATACACGGCATTTATTGATAGACAAATAACTCCAAAAATTTCGTATTTAGATTATTTTCTTAGAACATTTTAATATTCGCTTTTTTAAAATATACAAGTTGTTCAAATCGTCTGTTGTTGTTCTATCACTTAATTGTACACAATTTTACAAATAATTATTACTAGGAAAAAAAATTACTAGTAAAAAAAGCGCACAGTCTTTTGTACCCTTTTTCATTATGTTGTCCTAGATTTCATATCATTTCTAGTTTCCTATTAAAAAGTTATTTATATTTTACATTATTTTGATCATTTGTTTGCTTTTTGATACAATAATAGTTTTCGCGTTTACTAAATTTTTTTAACGCCTTATATCTATCAAGCGATCCATAACAAAAAATGTGTCGAGGATTTTGTCGCGATATCTTGATAAAATCCTTGAGACATATTTCGCATCGCTAGATGCAAAAAAAACTAACTTATCGAATATTTTATTGGAGTTAGGACACATCGGAAATTGATGACTTGCAGAACTTCTGTTAGTGCATCCTTCTTCTTGGATGGACGTCCACTGCTGAACATAGGCCTCTTCATGGGATCGCCACACCACACGCTCTTGCGCCGCCTGGATCCAGTGGCACCCTGCGACCTTTTTGAGGTCGTCTGTCACCTCGTAGGGGTCTACCGACGCTGCGCTTTCCGGTGCGGGGTCGCCATTCCAGCAACTTAAGACCCCAGCGCCCATCGGTTTCTCCGCACTATGTACCCCGCCCATCGCCACTTCAGCTTCGCGACACGCTAAACTATGTCGGTGACTCTAGTTCTTCTACGAACTTCTCATTCCTGATTTGATCTCGTAGAGACACTCAGAGCATAGCTCACTCCATCCCCCGCTGAGCGACTCTGAGCTTTCTTATAAGGCCCATAGTGCATCCTAGTTACCCCCAATATATAGAATTAGGCGTTACTCTGCGGAGATCCATAATTCAGTTATTAGTTAAATAATTAAATTAATTTGTTATAATCCGCGATAAAGTAAATAGAAAATATATATAATGCTAAACGTATAGTGGACTACCGTCTTTTCATACCCGAGAAAGAGAGTATAAAGTTCCTCAGAAATAAAATCAGTACACTTATCATACTTTAAAAACTTGTCACGATATTATCGAATAGTAAACAGTTAGTACAGTGGTCAGTGAAATGCTTTCAATGTCCATAGCGATGTTTATGCCAATATCGATAGTGTGAATTATTTACGGATCAGCACACAGAACGCTTATGATGAGATGTACAATAGATTGCATGCATTATTTTATTATATTATACATTCATTTATTTATTTACAAATTAATTTACATTTTTAAATATTTTCTAAAACACACAAAAAAAAAAAAAAAAAACATTTAAAAATATAAAAAAATTGCCGTCCACGGAGAGCGGAGATAGGACCCAAGCTCCCGGTGGTTAGGGCTATAGAGTGAGGAACCTCCTCACAATGCGTGCCGTCTCAAGCAACACTGCCTTTTGTATCTTGCCCTTAATCCAACAACTAAGCGAGAGCCTCTTGAGGTGTTGGTCGAGACTCTTCGCTAGTAAACCGTTGACCGATACAACAATAGGAACAATTATTGTTGAGTCAATATTCCACATTGCGGTAATCTCATGAGCTAGATCCAGGTATTTGGTTAATTTTTCTTTTTCAGCCTTTATGAGATTATCGTCATGTGGAACAGTGATATCAACAATAATTGCCCGACGCGCTGACCGATCTACCAAAACTATATCAGGTTTATTGGCGGCAATATACCTGTCAGTTATGATAGATCGGTCCCAGTAGAGCAGAGCATGATCATTTTCTAGAACCGGAGTTGGACTGTATCTGTAATAAGGCACTTCGATATTCACAAGGTTGTATTTAAGAGCAAGTTGCTGATGGATAATTCTGGCTACTTGGTTATGCCTGTGCAAATACTCACCATTAGCAAGAGAAGAACAACCGGAAACAATATGCCTAAGTGATTCCCCAGGACGGTGACACGCTCTACAAACGTCAAGCGTGCCATCCTTCATAATGTGTTTCCGGTAGTTATTCGTCTTGATAACTTCGTCATTAATTGCACAGACAAAACCTTCAGTTTCCCCAAAAAGGTCACCAAACTGTAGCCAGTAGGTCGAAGAGATGGAGTCGACATCAGGGCTTGATAAGGCCTTATAGAATCTTCCATGCAGCTCCTTACTCTTCCATACAGCTATGCGATCAAAAGTGCTTATTAGTGCAGGCCCGCGCCAATTCTTTTTGCCTAAGAAAAGCGGGGTAAGGCCCTTATCAACTGCGACAACATCCCTATGCATTTCATCGTTCATCTCGAGAAAGTATTCTCTGAGATTGTACACCTCACGATTGTGCAGGTTCTTGACATTGAGAAAGCCACGACCACCACACTTCCGTGGGATGTACAATCTCATTACAGATGAACGAGGATGATGCATACGATATATTGTCAACAACTTACGGACTTTTCTATCAAGGGTATCTAATTCAGTTTGTGTCCACCTTAAAATGCCAAAAGTGTAAATGAGTATGGGCATAACCCAACCATTAAAAGCTCGCACTTTGTTGCCACCTGACAAAAGACTATTAAAGACTTTTTTCAGCCGGCCAAAGAAACGCTCTTCTACGGATTGTTTCATTGCCTTCTCATCCACATTTAACGCTTCCGACATTCCAAGGTATTTATAAGTTTCGCCTTCACAGAGGGACCTGAGTAATAGAGTATCTGACACCATAAGGTGTTCAGAACTCACCAACCTACCTCGTTCTATATGGACAACAGCACACTTGTCGACACCGAACTCCATCCCAATGTCATTACTAAAAGTCTCAGTGACCTTTAGCAACTTCACTAGATCTGTATGTTTCGGTGCATACAACTTCAGATCATCCATGTAAAACAAGTGAGATATGGGCTCAGCTCCTCTACGAAGGCGAAAACCTAGTCCTGAATCCTTCAATAAGGAGCTGAGTGGATTCATGGCTAAGCAGAACCATAAAGGACTCAAACTATCACCTTGATAGATACCTCGCTTTATCCTTATCGGTTCGAATAAACCAAAAAAATCTATACATCCTGGCTGATGCAAGACAGTGACCCACTGCGACATACATGAACAAAGAAAAGTACATAGAGTTGTATTAATCTTATACAACTCCATGATCCTCATTAGCCATGTATGCGGCACTGAATCAAAGGCTTTTTTATAATCTATCCAGGATGCCACAAGATTTTTTCTGTTTCGCCGAGCCTGTTGGCAAATGGTCATGTCAATGAGGAGTAGTTCCTTAGCACCACGGGCACCAATCTTACATCCATTCTGAACTGGGGCCAAGATATTATTAGAGTTAATATGCTGTGTAATTTTTGAAGCTAGAATAGATGTAAGAAGCTTAAAGATAGTAGGTAAGCAAGTTATGGGGCGAAAATTTTTGGGGTCCGTAGTGCATCCGGATTTGTGTAACAGAAACGTGACACCAGTTGTTAAAAATGTCGGCAACAATCCAGTATCAAGAGCATTTTGAAATTGTATTGCTAAAATGGAATGTGAACCACGGAACCATTTTAGCCAGAAGTTATGCAATCCGTCCAGCCCAGGACATTTCCAATTAGCTGCCGAACGAATTGCAGAACTTACATCATTCTGGCTGATGGTAACTGGTTCCATTGGTTCAATGGATGCACATTCCCTCTCAACAATATTTATCCACTCGCCCTCGGTATGAACGATGGGATTTGACCAGATGCTTTGCCAAAAGCTATAGATTTCTTCAGGCTTAGCCAAATCCACATTTTTCATACATACACCAGATTGTTCCCAGTTCCTGTACACTTTCCGTTGGTCATTGTGGAATATACGATTCTGGTGATATCGATCCATACGTTGTTTGTACCGCCTAATACGTTTTGCCAGTGCATATACTTTCTGCTTTAAGAAGTCAATACGATCAGTGTAATAATAATAATCGATATTATTATTATTACATATGGTAATACGGATAGTCCACTATACATTTAACCCTATATATATTGTCTTTTTATTTTAATGACTTTCATTTCCTTTTTTTTGTGTGTGTTTAGTTTAAAATATGTATTCTTTTTGTTATGTGATGTTTAACTAATGTCAGTGGACTATGTCCGTTCTAATTAAATAGTAATAAATAAATAAATAAATAAACGCGTATACCTCGTGTTTATTATACAAGAAGTTACTTTTCTCCAATCTTACACCTTTGTTTCAAACTCAAGGTCTAAAAACTACAACATTTTTTCAAACAGCTACGTACTTTACCGTTACCGTGTTCATTTCACGAAGTATTTTTCCAATAACCATTTGAGAGACGAAATATTTGTTCATGGCAGTCGCTTCCACTATAAAAGTAGTTCATATAATAGTCACAATTAGAATATTCGACAATACACACGTCATACTACTTATAATATACACAACATCCTTGGAGGCAAAGACTAGATTCCCGTTTTCTAACACCTGTGAGTATTTAGATTCCGCCATTCGGTTTTGCATGACGATGAGCCACAATTACATTCTAGCGATTCACTACACGCGCTTAACCTCAGCGGTACTTTTGCACATTCATTCATACCTTATGCTGTGACTAAGTAAAATAAATTGGAAGTTAATTATATTGAACTATTACAGTATTCATCAAATTCATGTTGCCATTTAATGTTGTCATATCTAAATGTCTACAGTGAGAAATTAGATTTGTATAAATTTCTTATTAATTCTCCTTTTCCCTTTCCCCTTAAAGTCGCTTTCCTCTCCCTTTAAACGTCTTTCCCCTTTATACACTGTCTCACCCTTACATAGTTGTATGATAGTAGGTGTTAAAACTCAAAAATACTCAAAATATTCTTCTTTTAAGTAGACTGTTTACAGTACTTTTGAATCGTCAAATGTTTTTCAAGAAGCTACCAGTGATTCAGAAGTTTGCTATTACCGGGAAAAACTAGCTAGAAACTCGGCGGCCATTTTAAAATTAAAATTATTTTTAAATTTTTATTTAAATTTTTATTTGTTAGTATTATATATTAGTAAAGTCAACGTGCCCTTTTAATTACGCAGGTCAGTTACATCCGTATCAGGCGTTAATATGTTGATAAGTCGACTTATGTCCTTTTATATGTTTAATCATAATATACATTAGGATTGCCTAATGATATGGTGAAGATTCCAGTGAAGTCGATACATCTTTTATATCGCATATTCAAGCTTGTGAATATTTAAATATCTATTTTAAACTTATATTAAACGTAAACATATGTATCTATAGCTGCGTTTATTTAGAGTGTGCGTTTTGGACTTGTTAACTTATTCACTCCTGGTATATTCTTTGAAAGAATCTATGAATCATCTAATTTATTAATTAATTCACTTATTAAATCACAAACTTAGATGAGTACTACTTAAATATGCGATAAATGTAACATCATTATGAATTATATATTTCACTTGTCTTTGTTTACAGATTTATGGACATATCTGCCGTTCTTGTACTCTTGTGTATCATTCGTCGGTGTACTGATGCTGCTTGGTGAGTATATTAGAATAGTATCGATCTAGGAATCTTTTCGCGTATGCAAAATACACTGCCGTTCGCTACAAACACTCTGCGCGAACTACCGTTGACCCTGATAATTTGTAAAAATATTTTCAAATGACCGGTGCATAATTTGTAAAAATATATTCAGATGACCAGTGCGTGAGCTTGTTCGTATTTAAATTTACGACAATACATACCTTACTGTTAATTTTTTTTTTGTATCGACGATGGACGCAAGGTTTTCGCTCTGAAATCAAGTACAGACTAAAACGGATCACGCTCTTCTGAATATTGTCTAATGTCTATTCACTCCACATTTATAAGCACTCTATAGGTGTATCTCAAATAGGGCGGTATATTCTACACTTTTTAAAATTAAAGATCATTTTTTTAAACTAAGTAGTGGAACTGTACGATATTTTATATCGTACGTTTTTACAAACGAGTGACAGGCTAATGTGTAGACATCGGCTACACTCATACTGACGTTATCGCGGGGAAAGCGGAATATCGTGTAAAGAGCTCATGAATAAGTGCCCCGGACGGGCTCGAAACTAGTCGGGCGAACCTTATAAAACTAGACTTGAGTATAGCCGGTGTCTATACATTAACTATGAATACTACTCAAGATAGTTTAAATTTAAAAATGCTTAGAAGAGAAGCGTGTCGAATTCATTTTATCTATAGTACAAATAACTATCAGTGAAATGACGACAAATTAATATCATTCCATTTGAAATTAAAAAAAAAGCTCGATATACGGGATATATAATACAGAAATTTCACTTATAAATAAATTGTCAATAAATTTTCACCTTTATTATTGTAAACGATCGTTTAAAAGAGACACTGCAACTTAAAAAACAAGAAAAACTACTTTACAACCCGCAATAGAAATTACTGGACTATAGACACGTTGAATCGAACCTTTTATCAGAGAAATCAATTTAAAATTATCTAACTCTGTATTACTGGAACTAGAAACTTGTTTCGTTTAGTTCCGTACAAAAAAAGAAATCACGTTTGTATGCGTCTTAATAGATTATGTAACAAAAATAAATAAAAACTAAGTAATGGAAAATTTTTATTGAATCTGGATCATCTGTAAACATATATTGAGCAATTTTGACTAACAAGATTATTTTTATCAACAGTAGTTGTTAATTTTTATCAAATTAAAACGATGATATCGTGTAGGTCGTTGAATTTAAAGAGGTACAACCAAAGAGAGGTTTGGAATTTTAACTTATTACGCAGTAATACATGAGGTTTTTATCATCATTGTCCTACCCTTATCCTACTCTAAGTGGTTTTGGCACAACACGTTAAAAACTGTTGTCTCATGATTTTGCTACGTATTTAAGACCGGCCGCCTGACGTCAACTTACCTTAGTCGTATTTTACGACACCTCGGTAAGAAATGAGCGTGGTCTATTCTTTTCTGCCGGATAACTCACAGCGGGTCGACTTACCTTAGTCGCCTTTTACGACACCTCTGTAAGAAATGAGCGTGGTCTAATCTAGTCAGCCGGATACCACACGGCGAACATGAAGTTTTTTAATATCAATACATATTATTAAGTCCCCCATCATATCTGTCTGTTTGCAATAGACTCAAAACTACAGACCGGATTTTCATGAGATTTTCACATATAGATATGAGTGATTCACGATGAAAGTTTTAATGTGTAATTTCCTAACGTTTTGTGAAAATTCGCTCAAGTATGGCTATAAGGGAAATTTTGGAATAAGTTACCTCGGAGCTTTTATAGAAAAAGCTGCCTATTCCGCTTCAAGTACATATAATAAAACAATTTTTTTTAAATAGTCACAGGCGTAACGTTTTATTAAATAGTCACGTACAATGGGATATTTATTAATCCTTATCAATTTACATACATTAGCTACCTTGAGAATTTTATGCCCCACATTCTCATCCTTTATAGCATACAATTTACATGAATAAAAATAATGCAAAATTTAACTTAACGCGCGCCTTATATGAGAGGGAATGTCCAAAACAGATAGATCTACAGCAACGCTTAACCGGCTATGAAAATATCGCCTAGTGATAATCAAACTAATTTTCAGATAAGACAGGTTAAGATAATAACGTATCTTTAATTTATATTTCATTTTCACTCTTCATAAATACCTTCTTGTTTATCAAGAAAATATTTTATCAGATCTTCGTGTTGTGGAAACTTTTCATCGAGCTCTTTTCTGGATTGTTCCAGCTTCTCAAGTTCTTCTAATTCTTTATACGCCTTAGCTGCATACAGGCGTGCCTTAAAACTGTTCTCATTCAAGCGCAAAGCCCATTCGCAGTCATTGCACACCTGGAGGTAAAATAATTGTACACCCATATTACTATTATTACACGGTTTGCTGGCGCTATTGTCTTGTGAATTCGTTGTAAAAAATCCTTGATCTTTGATCTCATCCGTTTGAAAAACTCACACGTGTAAAATATTTCAATATGATGTTGGCTGGGATCGACAAAAAATAAAAGAGTCTTTCTACACATCGAAATTAACCTTTTGAAATACCTTTAATTGTGGTCGTGCTTTGTAATAATACAGATACCTTAATAATTAAAAAGAAAATACATACACATTATCACTGAGTTATTATACAAGAGTAAGGAAAAAAGTAAAATGTCCCATATATATACAAATAAGAGAAATGAGAAAACAGTCTATCTGTCTCTCTTTTGTATGTGTGATTAGACAAAGGTGAACCGAGTTTCATCTTCCCCTCTCATTATTTATTGTGACGCTCTCATCACTTACAGGCCTGCCTATGACTTCTTTACATTAGTATAACACCTCTATGGAAATAATACCCGATGTTTAATTACTGATCGTGGCAGCCGGCCATACTGTATAGAGAACGCCGGTTAAGACTAAGACAAAAACATTTTTTTTTGTTCGCTGTAATTTTTATTTATAATCTGTGGTTGTCAAATTACTTAAAACTGTTTTGTTTAAATCTGCTGGAAATAAGTCTCCTCTCTCCGCATTTAGAGAGAGAAGGGTTGGAGCTAAGATCTACTACGCTGCTCCAATGCGGTTTGGTAGGTTACTCATATACCCAGAATTCTCTTCAAATATGCAGGTTTCCTCACGCTGTTTTGCTTCACCGAAAATCGTGTGATAAAACATTGCCTGCCCGGGGTTTGAACCTATGATCGTCTCTAGACAGTCACACTGTCTCATCGTTGGAAAATCACAGTTTAAGCTTAGCTTAGCTTAACGCCGGTAAGTGAAAGACCAACCAAAATCAATATTTAATTGTTTAGTCCAGTGATCTTATTTTTTTTTACAATCTGTAAATGTCAGAATAATTAAAACAGTTTTGTTTCAATCTATTAAGTAATAAAAATATCTAATGTTCCAACCAAATATCGTCATGTTCACGTTGTCCTACTTAGTTTAAAAGATACCGGTAATTCTTATGATACTTTTGTTTGTTATCGTGTCGAACCTGTCCCCGCTAACCGCTAACTACATCAATATATATATGGTGGGTATAGCTTCTCACAAATAGCAAGACGTTGACCTCGGCTAAATTGTTGTGTCGATTGGTTATTTTCAACAACAATTACGGAGTCGCTTGTCTTGTAATTTGTACTAGTGGATCCTTTAGTATATTTGTTTTAATTTAGCTTCGTTTTAAGAAGACGTACATATTTATTATTATTATTATTATTTATTTTTAAATTCAGACAATTATGTCCATAACGTTAGTAACAAAAAAGTTATGCCTATGTTAGTAATTAAAAAAGATATTTACAAAATTTATTATGGTGGACTTCATTCCATGTCCTCCATAGAGGACTATCCCATTTACAAGCAAATGTGCTGAGGAGGGTGTTGGTGCTACTCAGAAGTCTGTGCATCAGCATCAGCAGCACGTTTGCGGATGATAGCGTAGAAATCGTCTATGCGACCATCCGCAAACATTGCTGATGCACTGCAACGGCGTGGCATACCCAGCACCGCCCTCAGCACATTGTTGTACTGAACACGCAGAGCGCTGTAAGCCCGCTGCGTATAGTCCTAGTCGAGTAGTATTTAACCAAATATCAACCTGTTTCGAAATTCTTAAAAAACAATTTTTACATTAAACACGAAAATTTTTGTTCAGCTTTATACTGCGCCTTTGAAAAATACGTCATGATGATCTCATTTATATTAACAAGATTGCGTAATTTTATAAAATATTCTAAACAGTGCCATCTCAGTGCTTTAGACTAGCTCCTCTCGTTTATGTATTTATATATTTTTTTTAATATTTATCTAAGAGGCATCAAAGGTGTAGATGTATGAGTTGTGTTTTACCGCCTATAGTTATGCAAGCTTTGGTCAATAAGAGCTTTTAAGTGTAATATTCAGGTGATTCAAAATCCATGGCAATGTGAGATTTTAGTTTCATATCTATAAATATCTATCAAGGCCTTAGTTATCGAATACTACTTACGAAATACTTCTTTCTGTGCAGACTTTTTTTTTACTCGACTTTACTCATCATCATCATCATCATCCTCCTGACCTTATCCCATTCTTAGTAAGGTCGGCACAACATGTAAAAAACATGTTTGTATGATGATTTGGCTTCGCTTTTTACGATCGGCCGCCTGCCTGACGACTCGACTCTACTATTACTATACAATCGACTTTACTATTAATATTTATTATTTCTAAGTTCCCGCCGCGATAACGCCGCATAAAGAGCTCATGAATAAGAGCCCCTTATGGCATTGAAACTGGTCGGGCTCATCCTCATAAAATAACTCTTGAGTATAGCCGGTCTCTATACACTAATTATTGTTTCTTACCTTATCATATTTTCCGAGTTTAATATTCGTTAGGGCACGATCGCAGTACAACATAGCGTTGTCTTTGACCTGTTCTATAGCACGATTGTAGCATGATAAGGCCTTTTCGTATTCACCACGGCGAAACGCTTTAATGGCTTGAGTTTTGAGAGTGTCAGCCTTCTCTTTGCGAATTTTGCGATCTAAAGCTCGACTTTCTGCGTCTTTGCTAACTTCCGCCATCCATGCATCTTTATCCATTTCTCCCTGGAATAAAGAATCATTAAATATTATTTATGATCAACCTCATACATAATTCAATATTAGTCTTTATATACAAAGTGTAATATATAGAAGTAGTCGAAAGAAGAAGAGGAATTAGTATAAAATATATGATAGAGAATCTATGAAACGCTAAGTATAGGAACCACAAACTGATCGATCAAAAACAATCGTTGAGTTTCTAGTAGTGTATGTGGATAATGCTTATGTAGTGTGTTGTTGATGGTGGTAGTGTTTTGTCAACTATTCCTTCGGATTTTGATTCCTACACTTTGCATTACATAGATTTAACAAACGCGAATTATAGCAAAACAATTCTATCATAAGTTTTATAGAATTTGTAGATAAATAATATCTTTTATTGACTGTGTACACTTAAGTTCGGAGTGAAAATTTTTTATATGTTAATCTGGGATATGACTTTTAACAAAAAAACATCCCATTCCGTTCTGCCGTTGTGTTATGTGATTGTGCAATATTGGCGGATCCAAAGATACTAATTTTAACATGTATAATATCAATAGGTTGTGTATAAAATAGTCTAAATCTGTGAAATGCGATGAATTATTTTTTTTCTTTGTTCATTTTATGCAAAACCTTCACGTTTTAAAATTGCTATGTAGTAATTTTAAAGTAGTACTAACATTCCAGAGGTATGTATGTCGAACAGAAGCCCGCGGATTGCTAGGTATGCTTGCGAGTTGCATACACGTAGGTGGGTGTCTAAAATAAATGTTTTTCTTTCCCGTTCATAAAATTTTGCCGTTGATGTTTTCGATTTATAAATAAACCTGAACTTTTCTTAACATGACTAGTTGTTTTTTATGGCCGCGGTGGGCCTTTACGCCTAGGGCTACTCCGAATTCGATAAAACAATTATTGCTATTACTAAAAAAATTACATACTATGTATATAAATTTAAATTTCCTTTGCGGTTGCTATTGTTTCAAATTTCTGTTTTAGAAATCACATCGAATTTTTGCTCGGACAGTAAAGAATGGCCGACATACAAATCCACTATCGCATTTATATACTTGCTTCTTTACTGTACATACATATTGTTAGAAAAGAAAAAGAAAAAATAGCACATATATAGAGGCGGACTTTATCTCTACAAGGGATCTCTACCAGTATTATTATTTATATTATTACTATAAATTTTGGTATATTTTTACCTTAGACTTTGCTTACAAACGCTAACATGATAATCGATAACATGGATTCGGATTGATCAGGAACTCCGTTATATATTTATTGGAAAAAAGTCCTCAAAAATCCTTTAAAAATGTGTTAATCCTAAAGTTCATTAACGTAAAATAATATTAAAATGAAAGATTCGTGTCCATTTTGTTAAATTGTTGTGCCTTATCAGCTAACACGTGCCGATTTCTATTTATGTTCGCGATATGTTTAGATTAAAAGATCAACTATAAATACGATGTTCGTGGCCAATGTTAGGGCCAAACATTAGATTTTTTCGTATATTTACACCGAAATAGTACACAAGCACTAAACACATTCACTATGATAAGCTCAAGAATCGTTTCGCCCCGTAACCGAAGCATCATCAGGAGATAGGTTCCAGGACAAAATCGTAAAGCGATTAAAACGATAATATAAATTCATTATTTATTATTTATTTATTATTATTTATTATTATTATTTATTTTGTAATTCTAACACCTTGAGACCTTTTTTTTTTTTTTTTTTTCGAACTGACTGTATGCTGTTAGCCCTAATGGCTTTTACAGCGTCACCGGGCGGGACGGGCGAGCGCAGAAGCATCGCCGAGGTTGCGAAATGCAGGGAGTAGAGCGCAGAAGCTCTACTTAAGTCGGGGAACGTCGTCCTAAGGGTGCCTCCTGTGAGGCCGGACCACGGCTTAGGGCGACGCGTAGTGGAGGGTTCATGGTATGACTTAGATTAGTCATTGCGGCGTCGGAAGGGTGGCGAGAAGCCACGACCGACCGACGTCAGAAAACTGGGACCTCGTCTTCGCCGGCGAAGACGCTGTGTGTGTGTATTACGTGTATCTGTGTTGGCGATCGTTATTTGATCGTCGGGGTCATACAAGACGCTTTTTGGACGCCTATATTTTCGATGGTCGGACCTAACTGGGATGTAGGTAGAAGCAACTGAAATAAGGGGGTTCGAGTGTACCTCAGATTTCTCGAAGTAAGATTTCGAAAAACGTTTAAAGAGGTGAGTAATGGTAGGGAGATCGAGGTCTCTATGGAGGTCAACGTTCCGCATGAACCACGGACACCCAGTGGCTGTCCGCATAAATCGGTTCTGTAGTCTTTGGAGCCTGAGCAATCTGACCTTTGAAACGTGCGCGAACGCAACGCTCGCATAGGACATTATTGGTCTTATGCAAGTTTTGTAGAGTGTCACTTTGTTGCGGAGCGACATCTTACTTTTCTTGCATAACATCGGATAAAGTCGTCCCATGACATACGCAGCCTTATTGCAGACTATGTGTATGTGCTCGTGGAAGGTCATGGAAGGTTGAAAGGTGACACCTAGGTACTTGACTTTCTGTTGCCAGTGAATCGGTGTATTGTAAAGGGATATTTCCGTAGGTGTGTCTATGTGAGATCGAAAGCGATTACCGATAAAGTGCATGGCTGCACTTTTATCCGGGTTTATTTCGATTCTCCATTGGCGGAACCAGCGTCCGAGGCTGTCTACCGCTTTCTGGAGACGTCTAGTTATTACTTGAGGTCGGCGGGATGTGGTAAATACAGCGGTGTCATCCGCGAAAAGGGCAAGATGTGTACGCTCTTTGATAGGCGCCCGTGGAATGTCACTCGTGTAGAGCGAGTACAATAAGGGTGCCAGCACAGATCCTTGAGGGACACCAGCACGAATTGTGCGGCGAGACGATAAAGTACCGTCTATGCGATAGCGAAAGGTGCGATTAGTCAGGTACTCTCGTAAGATGAGTACAAGTCTGTCTGGTATATTTAGTTGGAGTAGCTTGTAAATTAAGCCTGCGTGCCAGACCTTATCGAAGGCTTTGGCGACGTCGAAGAATATGACACCTGTAAACTGCTTGGTTTGTAAACCTTGTAGAATGTGCTCCGTGAGGCGGTGCACTTGTTGAACACAGGTGTGTTTTGGACGAAATCCGAACTGCTCGTTTGGAATAAGATTTTGGCTATCAACTACTGATTTTAATCGGGCGAGGCCTTGAGACCTCAACGTTTACCGCACTATGTGCCCCGTCATCGCCACTTCAACTTCCCGACACTGAGCTATATCGATGACTCTGGTTCTTCTACGAATCTCTTCATTTCTGATTTGCTCACGTAGAGATCCTCCGAGCATAGCTCATACCGCCCACGTAGCGACTCTAAGCCTTCTTACGAGACCCATAGTCAGCGACCACGTTTCAGGTCCGTATGTCATCACTGTCATTACGCATTGTTAGAAGATTTTGGTCATCGAGAACTGAAGTATCTTGATCGAAAAGATCTCGCGTCCCAGTATCTTCCCAAACGCTGCCCATCCGAATTAGTTCGCCAGTTCTTATTGTTGTATATATACTTCTGTACCAAGTAGCGATTGATATAACCACGCATTGATGCACGAGCCAAAACGCTTTCACTGTCGAACCATTTGTCTTCAATATTTATAATATGTGTGCCAATCGATGGATGTAAATCTTTCCCATACGTTTATCTATCTCAAAATAGAGGTCAAAGCTAATCTATATTTGGAATTGCAGGTATAGTTCATTATGTTTGGTATAAATTGGTCTTAAAAAGTGTCATCGTGTGAACTCATTTATTTATTCGTTGTAATTCATAATCGTATGGATGTTGGATAGGTTTCATGTAATATTTTGAGGTATTTTTTTCTATTCCTAAATACATACAGCATATAAAATCTATGCCAAAGTAATTACTTTCGTTTTTTTTGTAGAAGCCTTAAAATAACATTTTAGTGTGTTAGTTGAAATATTTTTTTGTAATTTGTAAGATTTTTTCGAAAAATGAAAATCGTTGGGAAATCAGTGGAAAATTTGTTGGCAGCATATATGCCACTTGCCCATAGTAAGAGGCTAATATAAACATTTTTATTTGGTGGCATCTATTATGCCTCTATCTTAAAAAAGCCTTAAGGTTAAAGGCATACAAATTCCACTAAAACTGATAAAATCGATGGATTTTCCGATACCTATGTAATGTATCTAGGTGACTATAACCATGTATTCTCAGGTAATTCGTTTGTTCGTTTGCCCGTGAAGTGGGTTACATTTGCGGGTTGCATCGGTGTTTTCTATAATTCGAAAGCACGTGATTATGCGACAAAGATGTTATGGAAGTAACCCAGGCCATGCGGAACGGATTCTGCACGGCACAAATGAGATGAATTTGTGTTTCATAGGAACTACTAGCCCGTGACTTTGTTCTCATAAATTGAAATCTCAATACCCTTAAATATTTACTGTTTTGCGAAATACGTTTTTTCTTGTTCGCTATAGAAAAACCTTAAATTTTTATGTCCTACTTGTTATCCCGGTAGGATTAACTTCAATTATATTATAGCTAATATCATCAATAATGCTCCAATGGATTAGCTTTGACAGCGTAACAGACAGACAGACTGACAGATTTTCACATTTATAATATACCAGTAGTACCTCCGATGTCGTTTGTGCCAAGTTAAGCGTTTGACCCACCGGGTGGTATCCGGTTGAGTAGAATAGATTACCCTCTTTCTTACCGAGGGGTCGTAAAATACGACTTAGGTAAGTTGACGTCAGGCAGGCGGCCGGTCGTAAATCATGTGACAACATGTTTATAACATGTTGCGCCGACCCCACTTAGAGTGGGATAAGGACAGGAAAATGATGAATGCTGATGAATATACCAGTAGTCCCTCCGACGTCGTTTGCGCACAGATAAGCGTTTAAGTACCCTCAATAAAGTAATTTTTGCTGTTCTTAAAAAGTCGGCTTTTTTATCCTAAATGTTACCCTGGTAAATAAAGCTGTAATAGTACTAAATTTTATCAATATTGATCTAGAGGATTCATCATTCAGTCGTGAAAACATTACAGACATTGATAGATATACGGACGGACCAACAGACAGACTTTCCCTCTTGATACATTATATATGAAACATTATTATTATGAGGAAAATATGCAAATTTTATACATTTATGTACATCTTCTTCATCTTCGTCAACCGATGGATATCAACTGCTCACAATCCACAATACAGGATCTTTTAGCCACTTAAATCCAGCGGCTCTATAATTAAGTATAGGTACAAAGTTTGCCAGGTCTAATATATATCCAATAGTGCTAAAATTGTAAACCACTTGTCTTGTATAGTTAGGTTATGAGAACAATGAAATCGTTTAGTCAATAAACAGAATGATTACGGCACAATTATCGGACCCTGAGCACGTACGCTAGAAGCATTGATAACCCAATTTACATGTACTTGTGATACGTATTTAAATACAGCTTAAATGTTCTTCCTATTTGCCAAATCTGAGCTAAAATTATAAAAAAATATTGTAATAATAGAAGGTTATTAGAATTTATGAGTTTTTTTAAGTAAAATGAATTTTTGTTGTAATATAAATTAATTATTCACAAATACTACTTAAAGTATTAATATTTAACAGATTTTTAAAATAAGATTAAATTTATCCTTATATACTATCTTTATACCTAAATTTATAATGCATTTTATATTGAAAAGTTCTATTGTATATTAATGACTAATTATATAAAAAAAGCCTTCAAAAAAGATTAGATTTTATTTAGAATTTATATTTATTTCATAAAAAACAGAAATAATTTAAAGAATTTTTCACGCCTAACTATAAATAGCCAACGATATGTAAGGTGGTTCCTTTTAAGGTCTAGCTAGGTTCTATAACTTCGTATAAAGAATAATTATTTTAAGTAGCCGATATCAAATTCAGATTAGTTAAATACGATTAAATCTATTATATCAAAATTCATAAAATTCGGTACAGCAGTTTAGAAGTGAAATCATAAAATGATGGATCTATCATAGTTCCATATAGCTTCCATGCAGCTATTAGTTTCGAATGAGGTGTAATCACTATATATGTATTTATTAGGTATTTTAAGTTTCAATTTGACGAATTTAATTCAAATAAATTGTATAAAGCCATCGGTTTTTATTATATATTACTTACAGTTTCGTTGTTATCGACTGTTTTAAAAGCTTTCTGATTAATCACAGTCCGATCTTCCTTAACCTTTAATTTTACGTCTTCATCCAATATAATTTTGCCGCTAAGGTACTCATCAGCTATTGCTTTAGCCGCATCAGCTTTTTTTTTGTCACCACTCGCCATGTCCTTAACCAAGCTGGATACTTCGCCTATTCTCTTCATAAAGTTACTCCATTCTTCGTTTAGTTCAATTTCCTTGCGATTCTTCAGTGCAGGATTGGATAATCTTTTGTTGACACTCATTATTCAATCCTTTATTATTGTTTAATTTACAGCAGTTGTTTATATGAACACGTAGTCAATGATGGATTGTGTTATTGACATAATTGTTTACATAGTTACCGTTGCTAGTTGCTCTTACTGACTTGCGAAGCGTTTATAAATAGAAAGTATTATTTGAAAACAGATCTCTATCTTTCGATAAATTCACGCACATATATTTTAAGCCTTGTTGATTATTTTATGTAGCTATAGATTACAGGAGGAAGCATTGTAAAAAAATTTCGTAACAGTATTTTCGACTGGCCGATTGGCGCAGATTTCAGTGACCCTGCCAGAGCTCCGATGTTCGCGGTTTCGATTCCCGCCGAGGGCCAACATTTTCTATAATTAATTTGTTGGTTCTTTAAGTCCAGATGTATTTAATTATTTATTTTAAATATTATTTGTATATATTTACTAGTTGTTTGTCACACATAATACAAGTATAAACTTACTGCTTTGGGGAACGACAACCGTGTGTATAATTGGCGCATATATTTTACTTTACTCATTGTTTTAAACGTACGATATTGATGACCAAATGATGAGAGTGCGTACGAGTATTACTTAACAAGTAATTGCGAATTTACGTTGTCCTGTATTTCCTTTATTTCACGCCATAAGGAAGGATTCGCATTCGAGGAACATGGCGAGTTTAAGTTCCATAACCGTCCAGGTAGACTCTTAACGCAGCATTTTTATATAAAGACCAATATCTTCACCACTAAACTCGATGTATGGAAGAGAGCTGACAGCGCGTAGTGACCTGCTTACATTCGACATATGTAGTTGTCTTACACGGATTCAACGTGAATAATTTTAACGTCTTGTGATTTTGTTCAGCAAAATGTTCGCTAGTTATGTTTGACTTTGTTATTCATGTCGGTAGGTTAACGTCTGTTTATAAATATGCAAAAATAGATATACAACGGACGCTGATTTTATTTTAAGATCTGGCGTTTGGTTTTTTGTATCTAAAATGTCGAACAACAATGAAGTCCACCGAATAAAATCTATTACTCCTACAATGTTTTATAACCAGTTGTTTGTAAACATTGACACATAAGACGCGCTTCTTAGCTAACTGTATGCAACTGTATATAAACATGATCTAAATAAGACATTAGGGGCATTAAGGCATTAATGTTGCTTAATTGATGATCAAATGGTGTAAATGTGATCTTCGCTAAAGATTTGCTTAATCAGATATTATTTCAGCAGAGGTATTAAGTATTATAACCAAAATATGGGCTAGGATTATAAAATTCATCATGCACTTATTGTGAAATACGCCATCGTATAACTGAAATAGACTAAGAATCGCAAAGACTTCCAAAATGCTGAAAGCAGCATGGTGAATTCGAATTTATTTACTTCTTTCCAAGGTGAAGTGGTACAATAATAGGATCAGTTGGGTGTGGGGACTGTACTAATCTGCTCCGTGGAAATTAATCATCTTAATTTCTAATTGCGTATCCCCTAGACAGCCTATAGAACAAACGTTTAAATTCTCAGTGAGTTGAAGGTGAAGCAGAGACTCTCAAGCATATGTCTCCAAAGAATACTTCAGTATTTTTGATATATAGAAGAGCACACGATAACTTCGAGAAACTCATGTTCACTGGGAAGGTAGACGGGAAGAGATCCAGGGTCGGAGCCCAAAAAGGTGGACGGATTATGTGTCTGAACATCATGACATCAGACTGAGCGTAGCCTTATATAGCGCTGCAGACCGGGAAAATTGGGAAAATTCACAGCAGAAGGGATTGGGACCATCACAATGCTCAGTAGTGAGCACACGATTCAAGGAGGGGGAATTTCCAATTAGCATCTAATTTCTACATAGCACGATCCATTATTATCCAATACAACATTAATTTACTGTTCATTGTCAATAATACTTATAAAACAGATCCTAACTTATATAGCAAGTCAAACCAGTTTCTATATACAATAACGTTAATCCTTCCGTCTTTAATATTCTGATGCATTCAGAAATTATGTATGTTGTACCAGCATATATCGTCCGAACAGTAAATTGTTTCAAGGTTATAATTTATTGAGTATTTCGTATTGTTTTAGACTATATCTTAAAGTTTGCGTCGTTAAATACTTGAAAACAAACTAAACAACCAACATTTTGATTGGCCCGTTGGCGCAGTGGGCAGTGATACTTCCTTCACTTCCGCGGGTTCGATTCCCGCCGAGGGCTACCATTTATTCTATAAAAAAAATTGTTGGTTCTTCTAGCCTGGGCGTATATTTTTATATAAGCAGTATATCTACCAGTTGTCCGTCACCCATAACACAAGTATTAGGTTACTTACTTTAGGGATGGACGAACGTGTGTGTAAGTATCCCATATTATAAGAAAGCGAATATTAAAATTTTAATGAAAGTAATCTAAATACGTAATATTTTAAATACGAAATCTTTGGAGTTGGAACCTATTTGTCTGTCAATAAATAACGCCGTGTATTTTTTAACGTATTTGATTGATAATTGATACCACCAATGTAACGGTATCTCAATATCCTAACGGTGTGCAGAGATATTTAAAAAAACACGTCCAATATATTTATATTTATTTATTTTACTACAAATAGAGAAATAAGTAAAATAAAAAGAAGATTATTTAATGGATGCCGTGTGGTATCCTGCAGAATAGAATAGACCACCCTCCTTTCTTACCGAAGTGTCGTAAGAGGCTACTTAGGTATGCGCCGTGTGCTATCCGGCTGCATAGAATAGACCACCCTTTTTTCTCACCGAGGTGTCGTAAAAGGCGACTAAGGTAAGTTGACGTCAGGCAGGCGGCCGGTCGTAAAATTCGTAGCCAAATCATGTGACAACATGTTTGTAACATGTTGTGCCGACCCCACTTAGAGTGGGATAAGGGCAGGAGAATGATGATGATTATTTAATGGTATTGTGTTGTACTTTGTCCACTATAAAGAACCTTTTTTACATTTAGTTAACAAAACAACTTATAAGTAAGAATAGGTTGACTACAACCAATGGATTATAGATTGTTTTGTTTTTGTGTGTATATTATCAAATACTAAATGATAGCTTTACGTTTAAATGGTTTATGTTTAATAACGTTATAATATGAGACTGGGTCGGTGTTTACATAGATGGTACTTGTCATTGGAAAATAACGAACAATCGAACACTTAAAATCATCTACATACACTTTTGATTGTTGTCTTAGGTGTTTAATGATTGCGTATTTGTTATGTAACTCCTAGTTCTCACCAGAGGTTTTTTACCGTGCGTTAAAAATGCGTCGAAATGAAATAAATGGATATGCAGGTATCTGTTCACATGACAGTGCTTTTAAAACGCGACGTATTTTTATCGAGCAGTGTTCCATTTTAGGCGTTAGGCGTTGGGCGTTAAGCCTAATACACCATACGAAACTTCTTATTACGCCTATGCGGAGTTTTAACGCGACTTATTTTTTACGCCCGTGCGAACGAGGCGTTAGACTCTTACGTTACTCAATGGTTGACATTTGATGGATGGATGAATTTAATAATAATTTTGCCAGACACCTGTGGTTACTAACGCTGCTATTTCAAAAAAAAATCAGCAAGTCTGCATACTTTTATCGTTTGTAATAATTCTTAACAGTACACAAGTTTATGATGGAATTATTATGTTATATTAATTTACATTTAACAAACGTGGACGTTTAAAAAAAAATATATTGCTAAGTGTAGGAAGCAAAAAACGTTCACATATCTTATAGAAGCAGCATTAGTTACCGCAACCAATAATTCTATCATAAACTTTTGTACTATAGAATTCCGCTGAGTAACGCCTACTTCTATGAATAATTTTTAATAATTTAAGTTACTGTGTTATTAAATAGCGTCTTAAATGACTGGTATAACCAAAACCGAATCGAAAGAAAGCAATAAAAATATCCATTAAGAAATATGATCCTTTTCTGTGAGAGAAATTTGTAAAACATTTTCAATCTGTATTTTAGTAAATGTAATCTTGAAAGACCAACCAAATTTAGATTCTAACTACAATCGAACTGTTATGGATTAGCACACCCGGGCCGAATCTATGGGATTAAATATATGGTATCAATATAGATTTTGCTCTTATGATATTTCTCTTCGTCATTTGCTTGGCAAGGCAATATGGCCTTGAGAATTTATAAACTTTCCCAATTTATAAATTAATATTCATATCTTTGCCTCCATAAACTTTCAAAGGAGACAATGTCAGGCTATAATTTTGCATATTTTACTCACACACACATTTGTCTTCTATTTGTCTAGTGTTCACGCCACTTGGATTCGTAAGGCTTTTTGGTGTCGTTGGAGGTGTGCTCGTCAAACCGCAGTTTTTGCGGGATCTCAACGAAGAATATTATGTTTACTCGTTTGAAGAGGAGACCATCAGGCGGCGTATCAACACTTCGCTGGCAACAGGTGAGAAAAATTGTGCTATCAATATATTTATATTTATCCGCTTTGTAGCTTTACTTCGTAGCGATATGGTACTATATCGCTCATGGTACATGGCTCATGCAACAGTGGCACAACTCAAATATCACGTGTTTTAGACTAATAACAGGTGTAAATGGTAATGTACACATTCTTCTCAGCAGAACTACCAGCAAAACTCATAATTCAATAATAGTTCGTTCATTTAAGCATTTTTCATACATTTTCTTTAAGAATTCATTTATCTCAAAACATAATTTTTTGATTTGTGCCACTATTGCAGCCCATGAGCGATATGGTAAATCTAAAATTATTATTTCCATACTAAGCTTATAAATGCGAAAGTCTGTCTGTCTTATGTTACCTACTTCTTTCAAGGCTGGACCAATATTAATGAAATTTAGCACAATTCAAACCTGGTGTATACCAGGGTAACATATAGGAAAAAAAAACATTTTTTCCTTTGAGAACACATCACAAAAAAAATATTGCCTTAATGGGGGTACTTAAACGCTTTAATTGGCGTAAACGCGACGTCGCGGTTACCACTAGAAGTGTATAATTATAAAATTGGTAACTTAGAAAGTTATTTAGAAATAAAAGTGAGGATAAAGTGAAAGTGTAAATAGCAGACGTTGACATCCTTTATACGAGTAATTAATTGGTTATTGACAGACTCTCTTAATCTCCGCCGTGTGGTAACCGGCAGAGTAGAATAGACCACCCTCATTTCTTTCTGAGGTATCGTAATAGGCGACTAAGGTCAGTTGACGTCAGGCGGGCGGCCGGTCTTAAAATATGTTGCCAAATCATGAGACAATATGTTTGTAACATGTTGGGCCGACCCCACTTAGAGTGGGATAAGGGCTGGAGGATGATGATGACAGAATCTCTTATCTCATAATTAAAAGAAAGGACAAACAAACAGACTGTCGTGTTTATAATATTACAATGGATTTTCCTACAGATGGCATGTATCTTGATTATTTCCCAGGAATGCAAGTAACCATGCCAAAACTGCATCATTCTTTAGAAGCCAATCAATTGTATCATTATATATTCATCTGTTTGTTAAATAAATTCGTGACTAGTGCATATGATAATGTTGATCGATAAACGAATGTATGAATTATAGAAGCGAGTCGTTATCTACAATTCTCAAATAACAAAACCTGTATTATAAAATGGTTCGACACGATGAATATAATATATACTATAACTCTCTCGATGCATCATTAAAATTGTTTGTATAAAATCACCTAGCACATTCGCAATATCCAGTCTATAGATGGGTTTAAATAAAGTATAAGAGATGCTTATACGTAAAGCATATTAAAAAATTGAAGATTATTTGGATGATAAATTGCCTGGATTTGAAAATCCTTTCAGCTTCATACTTCTTATTTAGACTGTTTAATTATGTAAAATTGAAAATATTTAAAAGATTGACCGCCAGTTGTAGATTCATTAATCATATTGATCCTTGATTCAAAAGTGCTCAAAAGAGCTTGCTTGAATAGAGATTATTTTGATTTGATTTGATTTAGAAAAGTCTATAGAATATGGATTTGCAAAATCAGAATTTGTTACAGAAAACACAAGCTAAACTCGAGATTGCATTGAAAGTATTATGTATATGTAAATGATTGTATGTTGCTTAAAGAGAAAAAAATGATAACGCGACGGCTGTTCACTGTTTTTATTATTCATGTGCTTAATTGATATTGCGGCCCTGTGATATCGGGCTGAGTAGAATAGACCACCCTCATTTCTAAGCGAGTTGTCGTAAAAGTTAAATAATTTATAGAATTAGGCGTCACTTTGCGGAGATCCATAATACAAAAGTAATAATAAAAATTATTTTGCTATAATCCGCGATACATTAAATAGAAAAAATATATATATATAGTGCTTAATGTATAGTGGACTATCCGTTTTTTCATACCTGATACATGCACGATTTCGTAAAAACACATGCACAAATCTCCACCCCTGCCACCACAATACACAATCACTACACACGTTCACTATCACAAACTCAACAATCGTTTCGCCCCGCAACCGAAGCATCATCAGGAGATAGACTCCACGACAAAATCGCAAAGCCTAGCTAGCTTTGCGATTTTGTCGTGCATGTGTTTTAAAGAATCCTGCATATGACGGGTATGCAAAAACGGATAGTCCACTATACAATTAGCAATATAAGTAGTGATAGAACTTCGCAAGCACTTCAAACATTCAATAAGACAATCTCAACGGTCGTTTCGCCCCATAACTGAAGTATATTCAGGATAGGCGCCATCCATATTCCATTAAATAGATTTTCTTAGTTTAGGCGGATTATAGCAAAATAATTATATCATTACTTTTGTATATATTTGTACTGTTTCTATAAATTATTAATCCATCATGTTCTTTACGGTTTTACTTAGAAAGTTTCTTGAGATAGAGGCAGTACAAAGTTTCTTACTCAAGAACTCACGGACAATATTTAGTATTGGAATATTTATTGAGCTAGCAACAGTACTTTTATCATAATGTTTAGGTGTCCAAAGTGCATATTATAAATAAACTTAATAATCGATAAGCGTACGCCGCTCAACGTGTTCTCTATCTATACTAATATTATAAAGAAGAAAGATTTGTATATTTGTTTGTATGTTATGTTTTCACGCAAAACCCCGATTTCAAATAATTATTTCCCCATTAGAAAGCTGCTTTTTCACTGAGCAACATAGGGTATATGTAATTTTGAAAAATTTTGTGAAAAATTCAGTCGTAAACATCTTTCATCGCGTGCGCTGCGGAAAGTATTGAATAAAGAAATGTTTTACAGTATTATAGAACATATCAATATCCACAAAAAAGTCCGCGATACCATATGTCTAACTATTATAGTTACACCAATATAACTACTTTTTTATATTGTAAAAGTTGATAAAATTGCCGACAATAATAAAACCATTTTATTCATATCTCTGTATTAATCCTTATCCCATTAAATGATATTTTATTAAAAAACTATTTCAATACCTGTAATATACTTTTTAAATTATTAAAATCCGACATCCCAATCAAAAGATATTACTAATTTAAGAATAGAAATCGAATGAAAATAATGCCATAATAAATTCATTGTAGCGACCGTTATAGCAGGGCTTGCATATGGTGAGTTAGCTCTTATTCCAAGAATACTAATGATACCCATTTTTTATAATTAAATAATCTACAAATAAGTCCATAGTCCGACTTCGTAGACTTTCCACTACCACGAGATCGGTATGGACGCGGGTGAAACCGCGGGGCATTGCTAATCGTATATAAAGTTATTTTAACCAATAGTAGATTTTAAACTTTCGCGATTCATACTAATTATTATATATAATTAGTATTATAAAATAATATAAATGGGTCGCATCGCGACAAACTGGTACTGACTGACTGAGTCAGTTCGTGAGCACGGTGGATGCAACTCTGCCGAAACGTCGAACCATGTATAAAGGTAATTCGATTTTGTCGCGATGTGATGTATATAATAATTATTTTAACCAGTTTTTTTTTTAATTTCATCTGCTCTTTTCTCTTTCTTCTAATAGCCCAGGGGTGAGACCGTGCGAATCTCTAGAGACGATCATGAGTTCAAACCCCGGGCAGGCACCAATGAGTTTTCCTATTAAAACTTATGTGTATAATGGATAATTGCAATTTATCACACGCTTTTCGGTGAAGGAAAACATCGTGAGGAAACTTGCATATCTCTAGAGAATTCTAGGGATATTTATAACCTACCAATCCGCACTGTAGAGGCGTGGTAGGTCTTAACGCCAACCCTTCTCTCCAAATTTGGAGAGAGGAGGCTTATGTCCAACAGAGGGATAGTGACAGGCCGTTACATTACTTTTTTTTACTTTATTTAATGAAGAGAGAGCTTCATACTGTAACTTTAATGTCATTCTGAAAGAACGGTTGCTCAGCATCAAAATTGTCATCACATTGCAAGTCTAAGATTAGTTGCGAGAAAAAATATTGTACCCCTTTACGATATGCTTATTTCTATTACTAGTTTTTTCCCGCGGCTTCGCTCGCGAGGCATTTGTTCTGCCACAGTATCTAATTTAATTAAATTTATGATTCACAATGTTGGTCATGGTGGCTTACACATAAAAGATAGATATATGCTGTCGCGGACTTTTATTTAGAACTATCAAAGACAAACAATACTACGGTACATCATCTTTGTGTAACTCTAACTGTTTAGGCAGCGTACGCCGAGATAGCTCTCAGAAGCCAGATTTTTTCCGACTCTATTGACATGTATCGTTATATTTTATAAAATCATTACAAATTGTAGTCTATATGTTATTCTGGTGTATAAACTATATAACTGTAAAGTTTCATTCAAATCCGTCCAATAGTTTTTTCGTGAAAGAGTAACAAACATCCATCCATACTCACAAACTTTCGCATTTATAATATTAGTAGGATTATAAATTGTTCTAGTAAGGATTAATCATTAACGATAATCGACCACTGGGTTAATTATTTTAAATAATATTATATTGTGTGTTACTTTGTACTAATTATTATATAAATAAACGGGTCACATCGCGACAACACCGAGTTCGGTTAAGGTTAAGACGGTAAGGTTCAACATTTCGGCAGAGTTGCATCCACTTTACTTTGTACTAATTTACATATGCAACTTCTTTTCAAATCCCATCACCTCTCCGCTTTTTAGTTTACGGGTCTAAAGCGGACACAGCTGTATAGAAAAGTTCCACAAGTCCTTTACAACTTAAACTTTGAATGATCAGTTCAGGCTTTAACCGTAGATCGTTTTCACATCAATCTCTGGTTTAAAAAAAAGTCAAACATGAGTATTCACTTTCGTTTCATTTGTATGCAAATGTATAGAAGTATGATTATTTTTCAATGAAGAGTAGAAATAACATAAACTTTCACACTGTGAGGTAATTGCACTTATTTGCATTGTTTGTTTGCAGTGGATTGAAAGTTTACAATTAAAGAGTAGTAACGCGAAGCTGTCATTGTTTCCTTGTTATTTCGACCGCGCTAAGTTAAACATTACCAAATTACATACCTATTACGTTTACGCTTGTGAGAAAGCTTTGTAGAAATTTTAAGTAGGAAGGTGTGTTTATTTAGCACTAGATGTGCCCGCGACTTAAGTTTCACGTTCAAATACCTCCAATTATGTAATGTGCTTTTTGTCAATTACCTTTCTTTCATGTTGCTAAAGGAAAAAATTTAATATTAAAATATTAATTTAATATTAATTTAAAGAAATTTAACCTTATATGTTGGCTTGGTGTTTAAGTTTAAGTTGTACCAAGTTTCGTAAATAAATAAAATGTCATAAAATATCTGTTGAGACAGTGGAGAACATGACACATCCATGTTCTCTCACTGTTCGGCCATCACGGCTTATAACATATAAATAGGCAAAATAACAACCTGCTGCTATCCCACTTCTGGGCATATGGCTCTTCTCTCGTCTTTTTTGAAGGAAGGGTTGAAGTTTGGGTTAGACCTACCATCATAATCCTTCTAGGAGCATGTCAGTTTACTCTCGATGTCTTTCTTCAACAAAAAGCGAGTGATAAGTTATAAATATCAATATATAAAAATATTAGTGGATTCCGCCACTCGATGCGCTGTAACTTAGAGCTTGAGTTCTCTCGATAAAGCTTATTCCCTGTTAACCCGAAAGAAAAACGTGAATTTTGAACCTGGTGTATTAGCGTGAATTCTAATTTCATCAATATTGCAATTTTAATTTCATAATCATAAAGCGTAAAGGAAAGACACAGTCTTTCTAGACTTTTGCCATTTTAATATTACTATGTGTATAAGAAGTAAGTTAAAATTATCTTTTATCAGGTGGTGGATACATAACGCCTGAGCCGATGTATCCAGATCGTGGTGACGTATCCGCCCCAGTTAGTCCCGACGTATCAATGTCGAAAGACAATAGAAACTCCTCAGTGGTTGAAGGGAAAAAAACGCCTCTATTGAGGTTAAGGAACGGAGCATTACAAGCCGGTCTCAAGGAAAGGCTTCGAAGAGTTGTCGCCATGAGAAAGGTCAGTTGATATTATTTCACAAATTGTTTAAATTTTTACACGTACATACATTAGCTATGATAGCCCAGCGGTGAGACTATCAACAACTCAAGATCTTCAGGATTTATAAAAATTTAGTTTATACGTTTTAAAACAATATTAAAAATCATCAATTATAAAACTTATTTGTTTTTATCTCTAGGAAGTAGAAAGCCAACGTAAGACGTCCTCCCTGCAACGAAATGTCGTGTATCCCTTGGCGATGTTGCTGCTCCTAGCTCTGACAACAATAACCGTGTTAATGGTGCTACAGAACACTCTCGAACTACTTATAGGGATCAAAGCAGTGCCGTTAAGCACACGGGTGAGTACATTTATAAAAACACGCCGCACCCGTGTCTACGTTCGCGTCAATTTAAGTTTTGAAAAAAACCTTCTGCCCAAAATACTGTTTGTATCTCTATAATATTATGTAAATCTTGATCTTTCATTTATTTTCTTTGATGATTCTCTGATCTATCTTTATAAATCTTAATGTCTTCATAATATTGAAATACGACGATCACTGGCAGAGCCAAGATATAGGATGAAGTAGTTAAAGTGATGCAATTTTATAATGGCGGGGCACATGACCCTAAAGTGTTTAGTCTTTGGAGTTCAAATAACCTAAAAATCTATAAACCATGTGGTTTATCGTGTTGATATAACAATATCGCGTCACAAAATATAGCATTGGTGCAATATTACAACAAATCAATACTTTAAGTAGACTCAATCAAGTCTCAAGGACTGAATTCCAGCAATATAGGTTAGGTTTGACCTATGTCCACAATGAAATTTTATTGTGTTATGAAAAAATAAATAAAAGATCAATCAGATTTCCGATTTATACACTTTTACTGTATCAAAAGATATACAGGAATACAGCAAAGATATAAAGCTTGCAGAGCCTCATATTGAAGATTCTCATGGCGGTAGTTGAGGGAAAATACTCGTATAGCACATTCACTTCATTTTTGGCTTTACGGAAGCATCACCGAGTGCACGGCTTTGGCTGACAGTTTTGCCTCTCAACTGTTACAGCTAGGCTATGGCTTTGGCTGGCGTGGATTAGGGCGACTTGTTTTTATAATTTAATACGAAGAAAGCGTTATAATTCAGTCATGTTTACTAATGAGCCCATTATAGAAAAGACGAGAAGTGCAAGATTAATATGGCACTGACATATAATGAGGAGGGATTAAAATCATCTCACCAAAAGAGTGCTAACTATGAATGTGGATCGATATGTAGTGGATGTATGAGGAAAGGTGGCGAAAAAGAATTGGAAGGATTTTGTAAAATATGACATCCATAGTAAAGGAATAGCGCTAGAGTTGACGCAGGATAGAAAATGGAAACGAAAATATTTAGTGCCGATTTCACTTAAAAGTGGGATAAGGTTAGGGAGGATGTTACTATTGTGCTATAAACGATTAAATGGTATTCTTTCCTTTCCAGCAATTCACATTGGGCATCGCATCCCTGTCTAAACTGGGTTGGGCCGGGGCTGCTCTAGAAGCATTCCTCATCTTGTACTTGCACGCAGCATCCCTCACGGGGCTGGCGACCCCTATGAGGGCGTTGAGAGTGCTGCCTCGCGCTAGACGTACACCTCTCGCGAGGATCATAGCGCTGTGTGCTGTGCTCCTGGCGCACTCTACCGCACAGCCATTGCTCGTTAAGATATTAGGTATATTTTATTTTTACTAACTCCCCGCGAAACAAAACTAAAAATGTTTTTAAATGATTTATAGAAGCAGGCGTTACTTTGCGGAACTCCATATTACAAGCAATATAACAGAACTAAAGACTTTGCTATAATCCGCACGGGTTAAGTGAATGCATGCAAAGCCAATGTGTATGAAGCAGGCAAAATCTAGGTACCTTATACATGCAGGACAAGCCACCACATGCACCCCAAGGCGCAATTCACCAGCAACAACGCACACAAAAGCAGCACACACACCCACCACCATAATCTGGACGATCGTTTCGCCCCGAAACCGAAGCATCATCAGGAGGATAGGCTCCACGATAAAAATCGTAATGACGATGGTACGATTTTTGTCGTGGAGCCTATGTCGTAATGACGATGGCATTACGATTTTTGTGAAATATGTATTTATATACAAACTAGCTGTGCCAACAACGGCTTCGCCCGCGTGGAATTCAGTGATTTACGAAACTATTCTCGAATTATCGAAATTTTGAACATAAAATTAGTTATTGTGAGTTAACCGTAAGAGATAGGGACATGCTATCGCGGACTTTTTTGTAGTATTATTATAGATCCACAATTGTCTACTACATTACTTTAGAGTATCGTTGCTGGTTTACGCAGCGCACACGACATCTCTTCAACACAATTTACTTAATAACGATATGTACTATTGACCTAAACCATCCGGAAGTATTGCACTATCTTTTGGTGAAAACCGTACGAAAATCCGTTCAATAGATTTTGAGAAAATCGATTACATACAGTCAGACAGATTTTTGGGACTTTGTTTTATAATAAGTATAGATATTGTCAGCTTGACTTTTTTTAATATTTTCTACAATTGAAGGGCTGAGTCTAAAAGGGAGAAAACATTGAGGAAAAGAGGGAGGGGTAATTAAATTGTCTTGTGTTTTTATTTGTTTTTCATTAACATTTAACATAGATTTTAGAAAACTGTCAAAAGAAGACGATAATAATTTAATTATTTATTTATTATTTTGATTGAAAATGTATCTTTATCGGTTCAATGCTTAAGAGTTTGTAGTTCATTACTTAAAACTGGAAATTTAAGTATGGTATATTAGTTAATTTTACGTGGCACTGGCAAAATGATTTGCGCCTAATTTGCGCTGTACAGGCCTTAAATAAAGATAATAATAAGTCTAAAACGTCTAAGTGCCAAAAAAGCAATATTATTACAACCATAGTATCTATGTGCCAAGCCCATTAATATCCTAGTGTCAGTGCGAAATTGGCACTTAGATTTTAGAAGATTTGCAACCCTCCAATTATTGAAATATTTCAACTAATTTGCTTACAACCTTAAGAAATTGTACACTTCAATCTTTTTTGTGAATCATCTATGGGTGAAAGCCGCATGAGAATCTGTTCAGTATTTTTGAGCAAACAGACAGCTGTAGCGAATATTAGAATTAAAAACGAAATAATAATATATTATTGATAACAGACTTGATTGCATGAAAGTAATTCCGGTTATCGCATATATTGCGTAATTTAATTCTATGATAAGTGTCTTGAATTTTGTGTCAAGGAAAAATAATGCTAATACTATTAAGGTTCACTCATTAGTTCACTGTCTCAAATGTTGTTTGCTCGCGATTGAAGATTACTCTGTATAATTTTACATTCGAGGATTAGGATTCAAAATTCAATCAAGAGATTTCCATGCCAGACATTTTTAGCCAATTGAGTTAAGTAGCTCCGAGGTTACACCTCGTTGTATTCCTCTGATATCTTGTACACTGAAATTTCGCTTTCTAGTGTTGTGTTGCTCTGGCACCATTTTGAATCCTAACATCAATAGGTTCATTGAATTACGTACATCGCTCATCGTAGCTTACAACTTGAGCTTTTCATAACACGGTGAATATGTCTTTGACTCTTCTGTTTCGTCTTTTTTTATTTTCCTATTCTCATTTAATCCCGTATAGAAATTCCAAGCACAGCTAGCTTCATGCCTAAAGACTCTGAGTCCGAACACATGGTTTTGTCTTTGTGCAATACTGCACAATCGAGTCGAATATTTCATTTGCTGTTTATCCCCTTTTAAATGAAGCTGGGATGTAGAAAGTAGAAATAATTTTGTATATATATTTTTTTGTATATCGACTGTGAACCGGCAATATATCCTATCTCTAATTTTAAGCTAAATTACTTTTTACGGCATTGGGTGCTACTGCCCATCATTTATCATATCAACATGTATAATCTACAAGAAAATTTGTAAATAAATAAACATATTTAAAGTCACCTGTTTTTTTATTTCATAAAAATGATTGCGATTGTATTAATAATCATGTTTTTCTTCTCACTGAAAAGTTGACAAAAATAAGATTTGCCAGTTCACAGTCGATATATAATTTTGTAATTAATACACGCTTTCGTTCCAGGTATAACAAATTTCGATTTGCTCGGCGAGTTCGGTCGTATCGAATGGCTTGGCAACTTTAAGCTGGTGTTGCTCTACAACGCGATATTCGCCGCCACGGTAACACTGTGCCTCGTCAGCAAGTTCACGGCGAGCGTGCGCCGCGAACTCTACAACAGGTTGGTGGAAAACGTGAACACACTCGCACACTGTGTGTCTTTCCTCAACAACTGACGCGTGCTATTGTCGCTCTAACACTCCTGTAGTCACTTGAGAAATACTAACACGAAATATATTTGACCCTTTATTTGGTTTCGGATCACGGTAAAAATATGGCAACCATACCCTCAAACACTCAGACAAAATTAGATTGACTTTGTCCCTAATGAATTAGGGACAAAGTCAGTCTAATTCTTACTTCAGTCACAGTTCTTACGTCAGTCTAATCCTAATAGACTGACTTTGTCCCTAATTCATTAGGGACAAAGTCAGTCTAATTCTTACTTCAGTCACAGTTCTTACGTCAGTCTAATTCTAATAGACTGACTTTGTCCCTAATTCATTAGGGACAAAGTCAGTCTAATTCGCTCATTCGATTCCTTTTTAGGGAACCCGTATAAAGGCGTAATATTAAATGATTCAATCGGGTCGTGAATAAATTTGTATTTCAAACTTCCAACATAATAAATGTAAGAAAAATATTTAAAAAAAAATAATAAAGAAAAAAATAAGAAGTCCAATCTTATTTTTTCTTATTCTCTTAGCGATTCATTGTGTGTATTTCCTTGTCAATGTTTTTATAATCTAACGGATAAGGTTCCGTCACGATATCCACAAATCGGTTATCTTTGTTGAGCTCTTGTTTTAGCCGTAACTCTAATATAACCAAGAAATAAATGAAATAATTGTTTTTATTTACAACGTTCCGTGTATGTTTCAGTCGTATACATATCTCTTGAATAATGGCTAATCTCCTTTGTACGTTATGTTTCATCAGGCAAAACGTTCGATTTCTTATTGTTTGGATTTTTGGCCTATACGTAGTCTTATAGGAAGTATTTAAGATATCTTTCGTTGTTAGCTTTTCGCCTTATAACCATAAAGAAGAGCCATAATTATAAATATCCAAAACCCTTGGATATAAATGAGCTTTTTTGTTGAAGTATGGTTAACGGTTATGGTTAATTTCCTGGTTATCACGTGTACCGAAATTGGACTTCATAAATGGATTTAATGTAGGCATAAACTAGTAGCGATATATAGAAATAAAATAAAAAAACATCCTTTTTATTTATTATATTGCACGAAGTGAGATAGTCCTTAAATTTAATAATTTGAGTTAATATTCGAAATCATTATTATACGTTAGTTAAAAATATTCCACTTTTCTAATGAATGTTTCACATTTATATAATTAAATTTTTGAAATTTTTGTGGCGACATTATTGCACCTTATATCTTTAAAACCTGCTATAATTGTTTCTCATTGACTACAGGAGTCAAATTATGAACTGGCAACAAAATTACTAATTTACGAAATGATATTACTGTTGCATCATATATTTAGTTGTAAAAATATATTTAGTATTACTCTAGTTTGCCATAATTGTTATCACAAATTTATTTTTTATTTTTTAATGGACCAAGCGGCCTTACCTTGTGTAAGATGTTAATTATTCATCAATTTATGAATTGTGTTCCCGATTATAATTGAATTTAATTAATGATAAAAAATAGTAAATTATTAATAATAGGAAATTATAAACAATCAATTTAGATGTAAAGTTGCATTTTAAAATAATATGCATTTATTTATTGATATACCACCAATAATTTGTGTACTGTGTAATGTTTAAGTGAATTTGACATTATAAATTAGAATAGATGTTCTTGAGGAAAGATGCGGAACTAAATGATTTGATTTGTTTTTAACCAATGAGACTGAATTTGTTAACTATTATTTGAAAATTTTCGGAATAATATTTATTTTATCTGTGAGTAAAATTACTAAACAATGTATAGGTATAGTTTTCGAGTATTATGAATAATATACAGAAAAGTATAATGGGGTTTCTGTTTTCTTACCCCATGAATGTATCGAATTGTGAGGCGGTGCAATCTTGTGCCAGCTTTTTTACAGACGAATACGGCGATTCCCCTTAAGTTACGGCCTACTTGATTCAGCTGTACATTCAATGATTTTTCCGCAATCGGAAATTTAAATTATGTGTCTATATTGTAATTTATACTCGAAATTTTTGTCTCTGAAAGTTTAGTTGCATTAAGCGTTTAAAATTTTAATATTGTTATAAAAAGAGTAAAAGACATGTAAGACTGTTTTATTTTAAGATACAAAAAATGTTTCGGGATCATACTTTTTGTTAATAATACACGAAACTGTTATTGACTAGAAAGTATGATCCATACTATTTTATTTTCTTGCTCAATTGTTACTGTGTCAAAAGTTTTGTAAGTTTCGGGCTGCTAGTATGCTATTTTGTAATTTCTATATACATACATAAGGATTCCGTCAGTATTTTGACCTGCAATAACGATGATAAAGTCTGTCTTAATTCTCTAGTCGTGAAAGATCTCTTTCGTTAATGCAGGTTAAGGTCTTTTGCCGCCATTACTAACGCACATATTGTAGGCCACAAAAATCACATCTTCATATTTTATCTGTTCATTGATATTTATTAACGAGAAAGCTCTTAAATATTCATAGATAATATGTAATTTATAGCAGTTAATACATAAGTATAAAATCTCTTTGATTGTGTTCTCAAGTAGATAAATATTATTTGTGGTGCTACCAACATTAAAAAACAAAAATAGGCTAGCAAGAGTAACCTTGTTGTTACTCAGCGAGTTATGTAGGATGTCGCTTGTAAGCCTTATGTGTGAATCTTCTACGATTTAGTTAATAGATATTATTGTGTACTAGTGTGTTTTATACATTTTGTATTATCTGTACCAAACGTTGAGATTGCATTTGAAAAATATATATGGAAAAATCTAAATGTGCTTTTTTATTTTCTTCCAGTTATGTGAAGGATTACGATATCATGTGATTGCTCAAGTATCTTATATATTTTTAATACAAAAAATATCCTGCCAATGATTTATGTTTTTTATGGTGCATAGCAGGATCCGCAAGCTTGTCAGTTTCGACTTTGTCTATTATATATCGCCATTCTTTTATGTTGTATAATTGTATATAAATAAAAAAGTGGCAATGTTATACATATCCCAGGAAATCGTACAGTGGAAGTTTTAAAAAAGCGACTATGAATTTACCTTATAAAAGTGAGTCAGTAAAAAACGGAAGTTATTTCTATATATTCTTTAATTGTCTCTAGAATACTCTCTACAGATACTTTCCATCGCACGCATCACACTTCAACTGCTTAATGTCATTATTGCTTTAGATTAAAAAATAATCAGTTTAAAATAAAATAAAATTTAGATTAAAAAGTTCAGTTTTTATTCAGTCTCATTTGGTACTAACTGCTCGCAGAATAACTATTGTTTCTGTTTAGATTTAAATGGGTTGCTGATGTCTTCACAATGCCAGATGACTCGCCATCATCATCAAACGTAACACTACAAGTGCCAATACAAGACCCGAGTTTTGTTGGCAACACTGAATCAGATGCAACTGATCGGGTGGATGATGAAATCGAACATAGTAAAATTGAGTGAAAAAAATATTGTTTGCATGCTCATATTTACTTGAATTTATGTCATGGAACCATTATTTCGAATTATTGTTTATGGTGTAAACCCATGTTTGTTTATGGAAGTTATGGTTAATCATTTTTTTATTACTAGACACTGAACAAGATGCAGCAATCATATGACTTGTTATTATATTGAGACCCCAATTATTTAAAAATCATTCATCATTATTATGAAATATGAAGACTTTATGTTTGTAAAGTGTACTATAAAGTGTACTATATTCACAGAGAAAAAAATTATATGAGTACAATATAACAAATTATTAAAAATATATATAAACAAATATATAAAGCTGATATCTCTAAAAGACACATTTAGGTCAATCAGAATTCGAGACAGAAACCTCTGACTTGCAAAGTGAGTAATCCAACCACTGTGCCATACAAATCAAAGAGATACATGTATGAATAGATGTAGCCTTTTATTGCAAGTCCTGAAATCTGCAGAAATTGATATCAAGCAATATTATGAAATACTATTATAAAAGATATAATTATAAATTTTAATGTTATGAAACTACGAAATCTGTGATTTTGTTTAAGTACATTAATTTATGATTTGAAATTGGTGTTTGTTACAAAAATACATTAATTTTTTTAAACTTGTTCCAATAATATAATGTGAAGTATAAGATCTGATAATACAATTTTGAATAAAAATCTTTTATATATTAAATATGTTTCATATAATTTTTACACCTTTCAAAGTTATCCTTTCATAATAATGTTATGTACACATCCTAATTAGTGATCATGCCTTGTAAAAAAAATTGTTATAAAAGATTGATTATGGGCATAATACTCAAATTCAAATAAAATTTTATAGGTGCTTTTACAATTATCAGATGTTATTAAAGAACTCATAATATTTATTAGTTGGTATTGTATAGAAAAATAGTTGTTTTAAACTGATTTAAAAAAATATATTTTATGAACAATATCTTTGAGATATTCAAAACCAATTTTGTCATTGCAAATAATAAATCCATTTTAAAAGCAAACTATTTGCCTGACTAACTGTTAGTCTGATTGAAACAAAATTATAGTACTCATGAGTTTTATTTTCATCTACAGACAAGGTCGAGATTTCCATATAATGCTTTCCACATTTTCTTCCTTGAGCTTTTAAAATAATTTTTTGTGTATTATTTCGAATTGCTTCCAAACACTGATTGCTATTAAGTCCAAGTATAAATCCAAGGTTTATAACATCATGTACACCCCTACATTGGTTAAAATTCTCAGCTCCACTTGTAACTATGATATTTTTTGATTTTCCAACTGCATGATAAGTGTGGGCAGTACTTATAATATTCTTCCTGGCTGTAGAGTCCCTAATTGCTGCTGAATACATCAGTTCAAAAAATATACCACGTTCAATAGCTTGCCTGTACAATTTCCGACTCACTTTAAAAGGAATTTTGCCATGTGGGTCAAATGTGACCATATCTATGTCAAGTGTCCCACAAGCATACTGGAATGCTTGTAACGTTTTAGGTAAAACAGCTATAATATCATATTTTTTTAGGTTTTCCGAATGATTAAGCTTTGGTGAAATACTGGAGTCTGAAAATTCTATTGTGACTCTTTGTAAAATATTAAGATTGCAATTTTTTTTTATATCTTCAGATATTTCAACGGGCGGAGGTATATAGTCCTTTTTCTCGTTTGGATCACTTTTTTTCTTTTTCTTTTTAGGCTCATCGCTTACTTCCACAACTAAAGTGTTTATAGCTACAGTGTTGAATTTCAGATTTTTAATTAGATGCAATGAGTTAATGTCGTAAGAATTTTGAATAAGAAGGTCACAAAACCCCCAGTTTTGTTTAACACTTTGCATTTTGAATATAAACAGCGCATAAAAGAGGTTATAGAGTGCAGTTACTATATAAATAGCAATGCTAACATAAAATAGTCAACATGACCAAGATAAACTTTAACTATGAATAAATGATACTTATAAATATGTGCTTATGCAAAAAAAGAGAGCAAAATAAGAATTTCAATATTAAAATAGACTATAATAAATATTCGTATTTGACTAATACTTGATAAGTTGACATTGACAAACAAATAAATTTATCTGGAAAGTTGAAACCTTATATTTGACAACAGCAGTAGAGTTCAGAAACAAAGAAAAGTGTGCATAATCGATTTTAGAAATGGTTATCGATATAGAATACATTAAATGATTACCATTATAAGCCGAGCAATGAAGTTCATAGCATAATCTTGACTGTAAATAAATGTATGAGAATGAGATGCGTAAAATTAAAACTTATTTTCCCCTTTATAGCGAAAAAAGCGAAAACTGCACACCCTATATTTTATTCTTTTGTATGCATTTTTACAATCTAATTTTTGAAACATTATGTTGCTATTCCTTTGTACGGTACAAAGGAATAATAATTTTAATTATGAAAATGTAATAAGAACTTTTCATATCCTTATTAATGAAAAGTAACATCTGAAATTTTTTTTAAACTGTAATATAACTACAAACGTCAGTAATCAAATTCGAAAAAGAATTAGTTTACACAAATTAAAAATTATTTTATTTTGTTAAAGAGAAGAATAAAAGCAGTATTGATATGGGTGTTCGTATAGTGATTGCTGGAGAGTCGCAATGTAATTTATTTGCAGAAATTTGTTTGGTTGCTGATTATTTGTCACAAAGTTTGCCAGAATTTTGTTACGAGCGTATTGAAAAGCCAGTGATGGAATGGAAGGTAGAATTTTTTAGATAGTATTTCTTAACAAATTTTTTTTAAGTTCCCTTGAATTATCATAACATAACATATTGTCAGCACCAAAAAAATACTGGCTATTGCTGAAATGTTATACACACTTTTTTAAGCAAGTAGAATAATTAATATTTCGTTGTCAATTTATTATGATGCTTGTCTTAATTATTTAAGGGGTTACATTTTTTTATGTAAACTAAACTGATTTGGTAATAATCTACAGATACTTAATATTGAAATTAGTTAATGTAAAAAACGTAAAATTTTAGCCTTGGCTATTTAAAATAAATCAAAAAAACAAATGGCATCATATTGGATCACCTATTGTTTGGAAAGAGATGCTAATGAGTGGTAGTAAGCCAACATATATCGGAGGTGCAGCTGAGTTTTTAGAATATGCACATTCTTATTATCAGTTTGATACTTTTCTTGCGCCAAAGAGATTTGAACACTTGGCAGATAATTTTAGACAATTCCTAAAGAACGTCAAGCAAGACGTTCAAGCAGAAGCCAGGTCAAATAATTTGGGATCGCTAGACACGTTAGAGAAAACTAATTTCACTATAGCCATATCCGGTGCAGGAAATCCATTAGCCATGTTTTTAATTTCTGGTTTTTTGGAGACACTTGGCGAGAAGACTATTTCTAAAATATATATATACGACGAACAATGTTCTGAGGGTTTATTAGATTTTATAGAATACGAGTGTAATTATATACCATCAGATTATTCAGGGAGAATTGTTAAACATGTTGACAAAATCGGCATCGCTCTTACTAATACTGATCTTTTAATTATATTAAATTACGTACCTTTTAGGTAAGTTGTGTAATGGAGTTATTATAGAGTTTGTTTCCATTTTATTATATCCAAATGCTTTTGATAATTGTGTTGTAACTAATCTAACATGTCTTTTAGATCAACTTACTCAATAGGAGAATGGCTTTATAAAAATAAAAAACTAATGACAAACATGGCATTAAAAATAAATGCTACAGCCTCACATAAAATGTGTATCGTTCTACCTAATTTGGGACCTGCATGCTATAATGCAACCATTCTTATGAATTTCATAACTAAAATTAACAAAAAAAATATCGTCGTTGCATCATCAGATATAGGATTAGATATACTACCAATTGTGGCTGAAATAGCCGAGGTTCCTTTAAGAAATATATTTTGTCCGCCAGTATGGGGTTTTATTGGCATAAATCACTTGGCTGATGTGCTCACTACATATCATAAGTACTATAGTTTTGACCCCAATGATAGATATGCAAAAGTTAGGAATTCAACTCTATGTATAGGAACTCTTACGCCAGAAATGCGCACTCTGGAATATCTAATGTTTTTTGATGAAACTTTGTGGAAAAAAGTTGCTGACAAAAATGTGAGTATAATTTTATTGTCAACTAAATATTTACATTGAATTTATATTAAAAAAAACAAGCTTATTCTCGCACTTTGACTCCATGAACTGCAGTTCTAAAGAAATGAATAGCGTAATATCATGTCAGTCCGTTGCTCTGTTAAAATTTTAAAGGAGGACAAACTTACACACACATACTTTCACACTTTTAATAAACTCTGAAACATTTTAAGTTTCATCTTTCTAAGTTTTGATATTATTCTTTATTAAATTAATTCATATTGAATAGCTTATAAATTATTGTTTTAGTATTATAAACAAATGGCTGAAAGAAGAATCTTTATAAACAAGGCGGTGGCTGTTTTGGACCTGGTCAAGTTATGGCTTCTAGATCCAAATCCAAATTCTATTGTAAATTTAGGCATACAGTGCGATGGTAAATATAAATATGTATTATATATTTGTTTTAGAAACATATCTAACAGAAAAATATTTTATAGGATCGTTTGGACTTAATTTTAAAGGGTGCTTTTCTCAACCCGCTCATTTGGTTAATGGAGAATGGAAGCCAGCAAGTTATTATTTATTACCTAAAGATCCACAAATTAAAATTTCATATTTAGAACAAATGGCTGAGGCTGTCATGAAATTTACAAAGAACGATTTACCACAACTTATTCCATATACTCCTTGTGTTTGTAAAAGGATTCAAATAATTAAAAAAAAAGTACGGTATGTTAAGCAGATTCTTGCAGCTCTGTCTAATTATATTTTATAGTTTATATAAGCCTTAACATCGAAATTGAAGATAAAAAACGTACATTTAAATAGTTATCATAAGTTTCTAACTTTATACTCATTTTAAAAATAGTCTTATCGATTTAAATCGAGTCGATTATTTTCCGAACGTAACATGTAAACGCTATAAACAGTCGGACGTCACTAATGTTTAGACGGCTGCGAGACGTCGTGAGGGATGTAGATAGTGAATGTATCTATTCCGAGTTTAGCGGTGAAATGTTATGACGTGCAGCGACTGCCTTTGTTTCAATAACGTTCGAATAGTTTTCAAAAGGACCTTAGTTAACATAATGTAATAGCAGCGTGATATACAATAAATAACTTATTCGAATAGATTTTTTCCAAAGTATGAATGTGCCACGAGGAATTAGCATAGTTAAGTGTTCACTTTGGTTAAGTTCTGTGAATGTTGTGTCAATAATGAGATAGTGGAGTGTTTGTGATGCGGCTGTGGGACATGTGGGGTGTGCTGTGGACTGTCGAGACCCTGGTACAGCTCGCAGGGGTAGTGTCAACGCCGTTGGAGCCCGCGCCACTGTCTTTACGAGGTGAGAAGGGACCTCTGGCCTCCTACGCGCTTTTTTGCCATTGATACTGTATGAGCTTTAATGTGCATGTTGTTTCTGTAAGTTTATAAATATATCTTTTTTATATTTAATAATAATAATAATTTATTATTAAATAAAACATATTATTAATAAATAACTAGGATGTGGTAAGTAATTTATTGCCTTTGATTTTTTAAAAGTGTATATGAGAGGCTAATTTCTTGCTTGTTTTCATTAATGTTTTCATTTATAAGATATACATTAAGATGATGATAAAAAAAAATTATTATTACCCATATATTAAATAACAAAATTATAAACATTAAATAATATTGTAAAGCATAGCTTGTCTCAAGATTTTATTTGATATAATTAACTCACAAAAACGTTAACAGAGCTATAATTTTTTTCTTAAAACCTGATAGCCTAGTTCATATCACTATATGGTTCTATAAAAATTGATCAATGTCATAATTTATAAATGTTATTTACATTTTATTTTGGTGCTGTTAGTTTTATCTTATTATACATATTATATAAATGAAACTTTGACAATGTCAATTTTACGGAAATATTTAATCTAATGTAAATAAATTTCTTTTGCATGTAATTTACTATTCTAGCGAGCCTCAAGCTAGTGTCATGAAGTGACAGGTGACCTTAAGTGACAAGATATGATTTTAGAAGTACAAATTTCTGGATGATTTTGAAAATAAACAGAAGTAAATTTGGACAATATAGAATATGAGTTACTGATACTATATTTTTTCCATAATAAAATTATTGTTTTGTTCTTGGATATACATAGTAGTTATATTAATTTTTGTTATACAAATAGTTACCTACGATTGAGGATAGGACAAATGTATTGCATTTGTTTAATGCTCTTGATTTCATTTATAAAAAATATAAAAAACAATAACAAAAAATAATTTTGTATATATTCATGATCTTTTTAAATCTATTATAATAATACTTATTATGTACAGGCTCATTCCGATATTTCATTTGAATGCTGTGATTATTAAAGTACACTACCTGTTTGCATCTTTTGTACTGGGTGGATATGAAGTTGGTAGCTTATATGACTCTCCAGCCTTTGGGCGATCTCACATAAAACAAATATCCCATCACATTTTTAAGTGATTAATACACATGATTTGTAATGAAATGGAATGAAAATAAAATGAATTGGATTATACTTTAAATTTTGATAAAACTTATAATGGTAAAGTGAAAACCATTGAATAAAGAAAAAGAAGAAAAGTATTGTATATTATATAAACAATTTTTTTACAATGTTCACATTAACCTATTTGCCAAAAATGATCAAAAGTTTCAATGCTTTCCATCAATATTCCACTGTTAATGATTCTTAATTTATAGAATTAAGCATAACCTTGAGAAAGTCATAATACAAAAGTAGTGAAAATATTATTTTCCAATGTTTCATTATAAATAAAATATATGAGAAACTTACACACATGGTCATCTGTCCCCCAAGATAAGTAACATAATATATGTGTTGAGGTTAACAGACAATTGGTAAATATACTATATATATATAATTTTAAATACATACTTAAATATAAATATACACCCAGGTTCGAAGAACCAACAAATTGTTAATAGAAAATGTTGCCCCTCAGTGGGAATTTGGCCACAGTGCCAAAGGGCTAGTCAAAATAATATTTTCATTACTTTTGTTCAATAATCCTTATCAGAGAATAGAGAAGTATAAAAACCTACATTACATTTTGGAGACTGAAGATTATTTTATATACCATTACACTCAACTACACAAATGTAGCTCCCTGGCCATACTAATATAATAATACGAAAGTTGGTCTGTCTGTGACATTTACACGACTGATTTGATTGGCCAATAGTGATGAAATTTGGCACAATTAAACTTAATGTCTGGGGTAACATCTTAGATATACAATGTGTCACAATATTGGGTACCATACTCCTGAGAAACGGATTGAAAGATTTTTATGTAATTTTATATGCATATTCTACTGAATATGTCTAAGAATCGGCTACTATCTATTTTACATACACTGTAATAGGTTAACGGGTTTTCCACCCATAATTTTCTTTTTTGGACTATTTTCTTTTTGCACTACACATTCTCTAGAAATAATTTATATGGCAAAACAACATTTCCCCGGTCAGCTAATATATGATTAAAAACCCCGCTTTTCTAATGGTTATGCTTACGCGAACAAAGTCGCGAATACCATTAGTATCGTTATAAAAGTGATATCATCATCCTCCTGCCGTTATCCCACTCTAAGTGGGGTCGGCATGACGTGTTACAAACATGTTGTTAAATGATTTGGCTACGTATTTTATAGCCGCCCGCCTGCCTGACGTCAACTTACCGTTCAATTCAATTCAATTTTCCCTTAATGGCTTTTAGGAGTGCCATTTTGGCACAGATTACTTTGCCAATGTCACGTATGATGGAGAACACACAAAGGAGATTGTACGGTGAAACAAAGAGTAAAACTAAAATTTTGAATAATTACAAATAGTGGGAACTTTATGTTTAACCCTTCACCTGAAACAAAAGGACAACACAATATGAATATATATTATATACAAATAGTTGAACTAAAAAAAAAAAAAAATTTACAATTTTATTTTATTACATTTAATATATTTACATAAATATTTACAGTAGGGACTAAATACAGACGTTAACAAACATTCAACATTTAAAGGACGAGGGATTTTGGTTGGGATAATGTCATATAAAGGGTGAAGGAGATTAGGACAATTCAAAAGGATGTGGGATACAGTGCCTTCGTCTAAACCACACTCGCAGATTGAGTGGTCCCTGATCCGGAGCTTTGCCAAGTGTACAGGTGTGCATGAGTGACCAAGACGTAAACGAGAGATAGTAGATGAGACCCATCTGTCTGCATATTTAAGGAGAAAGAACCATGGTCGTCTTGGTATGTCTGGCTGAAGGGCAGCATAGTACTTACCCTTGTTAGTTTTGGAGGTCTCGTAGAACGAATTCCAGGATTTGTCTAGGAAAGTCTTAGCTAACGAGCAAAGATCATTAGCTGTATTCTCAAAGTGCTCGAGCGTTCCATCTTGGGCTGCAACCTTAGCACATGAATCAGCAATCTCATTTCCAGGAATACCAGAATGGCTGGGGATCCAGACTAAAGAAATGGATAATGCTTTTTGATAACAGGAGAACAGAATCTCCCTAATCTTCAAAACAATAGGAAATCTTGACTTACTACGAAATGGATTTTCTTTAATAGACAATAAACAACTAAGAGAGTCTGTCAAGATAACAGTCTGTTTAATGTTATGGGAGTGTGCAAACAGGATTGCTTCTAACACAGCAATGGCCTCTCCTGTAAACACAGAAGACTCTGGAGGACATTTAAATTTCAACACAATTTTATATTTGGGGATCCAGCAGGCTGCACCAACACAACTATTCAAGGATAGCTTTGATGCATCTGTATATATCAGGAGACTATTCTGGCAATTGTGATGAATATAATTTTGAAAATTGTGATGTGTATCAGGAGAATTTTTAATAAAACCAAGATCTGTGATGATTGAAGGATTAAATGTAAGCGCTTCAAAAGGAGTACAGAAAAGAGGATTTGATAAATAGCGTAACATAGGATTAGGAAGAGAGGAATATTTTAAGAAACTGTCTAATATGTTTGATTTTGAATTTCGGGATATAGGAAAATGGGAGAGAAGAGTTAATTTTGCCCAGAGAGGATGGGAGGACAGCTGTAACGATTTACTAATATATCGGTCACATAAATATTGTCGACGGAGGTATAAAGGAGGATCAACACATTCAACCTGCAAGGCGTTTGTTGGGGAAGATTTCATTGCACCCAGAATAATTCTGAGGCATTTATACTGAATTTTATTTAATTTTTCTGATGCTACTTTATTAAAGGGTTCTAAAACAAACAGACAATAATCCATATGGCTTCGAACTAAGGCATTATACAGTAGTTTAAGACAGTAGGGGTGAGCACCCCACCATACCCCTGCTATAGCTCGAAGAACGTTAATACCTTTTTCACATTTTTTAATAATGTGATTTGTATGAGAAATTCCGTTCAGTCTGTTATCGAGATAAACGCCTAAAAATTTTACCTTCTCTACAGGGTTAATGTATTGGTTTTCATAAGAAAACTGGAAATTAGGGATAGATCTTTTTTTAGTGAACACCACTGCCTGACACTTAGGAACGGACAAGGATAAGCCATGGTCAGACAGCCACTGGCCTAGGTAGTACAAAGCAGAGTTTATTCGATAAGATATTTCATTCACACAGTTAGAACTATAATACAGTACGATATCATCAGCATACTGCAAGATGTCACAGAAACTATTTACAGACAATTCAAGATCTTGAGTATATATGCTATATAGCAGAGGGCTTAGAACAGAGCCTTGAGGGAGACCTTTCCAGACTAGTCTGGGGGGAAGAGATGTTGAATGGTGTTTCACCACTATGGATCTGCAAAACAGCAGATTACATATGAAATGCACAATCTTCGGCGGTATACTCAGCTTTTGCATTTTTTGCCTGAGCAACGGAAGAAGGACATTGTCGTATGCAGAAGTGATATCTAGGAAAACACCCACAAGGTACTCTCCTTTTGTAAAGGCTAATCGAATGTCTGTTGTAAATATGCTGAGGCTATCGGTTGTACTGAAACCCTTACGAAACCCAAACTGGGAGGAGGGAAGTGTATTTCTACTTTCTACTATCCATTCCAAGCGGTTTTTAAGCAGGTGTTCAGTAATTTTTGCCAAAGTAGACGACAATGCTATAGGTCTATAAGAGTTAGGATCTGATGGATTTTTACCAGGTTTTAGGATAGGAATGATTATTTGAGATTTCCAAGCATCAGGAACTATCCCAGTTTCAAAAAAAATATTAATCATGTTTAAGAAACAAAGTTTTGCTCTGTCTCCTAAATTAAGTACAAACGAGAATGGAACACCATCTTTTCCTGGAGTAGAATCTTTAAGTCCATTAAGAGCTACTTGCAACTCAGACAGAGAAAAGGGGGCATCCATTTCGTTTGAACTTGGGGTTGGTGCTGAATCAAGGAACATGTCCTTATAAGGAGCAAAAGGAGGAGCTAATTTATCAGCAAAAACGTTAAGCCAGTCAGAAGGGTTATTGGAACAAGGGGTAACAAGATCAAGAGATCTGCGGAATCTCTTAACTTTATTCCAAACAACTGTGGAGGGGGATCGAGGGAGTAAGGATTCACAGAACTTAGTCCAGCTTATTTTTTTCTTAACCTTTACCAGTTTTTTAACTTTCGCGTCAATTCGTTGATATTTGATAAAATTTTGTTGAGTCATACTGTTTGTGTATGTCTCTTCTGCGAAAGTTCTAAGTTTAAAAAGATCAGTGCATTCCTCGTCCCACCAAGGAGGGGAAAGCATATGATTTTTGGGAGGGTGTTTCTTAGGAATATTGAGATCGGCCGAAGATAAAAGACAGTTTAAAAAAAGATCATAATAAACCAAAATATCACCAATTGTTTCAAGACTCGGTAGAGAGCTCATCATGTCATCGACTGATTGGGAATAGCCTGACCAATTAGCTTTTTGAACTCTATATTTTAATAAGGGATCAAAATTGGGAGGGGGTGAAATTCTACAATTTAGGGAAATAATGATAGGGAAGTGGTCACTACCATATGTGGAGGGGAGAGTTTTCCAAGATAATTGGGAGGCAAGACTAGGGGAGCATAATGAGAGGTCTACAGCAGATTTAGGGTTTTGATTTGGGTAGACTCTACGTGTTGGAGAGCCATCATTGATGATGCAAAGATTCACATCATCAAAGATGTCAACCAGCAACGGAGCTAACCCGTCACTGAAGTAGCACCCCCACATAGTATGGTGAACGTTGAAATCCCCCATAACTATGATAGGAGTGGGCAAAGATGAGAGGATGGTTTGTAATTCAGGCATGATGGAGGGGGAGGGATGAGGTATGTACAGAGAAAGGAAAGAGATGTTAAGGGTACGGATAGCAACAGCATTAATCTGTTGGCTGAGGGGAGGCAGGGAGATAGAGGAATAAGGGAAGGAGTGCCGGATAAAGAGGGCACAACCTGCATGCCCATCATTCCTGTCATCCCGCAAACAGGAAAAACCTGGAAGCCGAAATCGGACCCCAGGAGTCAACCATGTTTCCGAGATAGCAACAATGGTAGGCTTATGCAGGTTTATAAGGGACAGCAATTCATGTTTTTTGGGTCTAACACTCTTACTGTTCCATTGAAGAAATGTTGTTGGGGCCGTTTTTGAGGATTTTGAACAATTGGGTAAGGTTATAGGCAACGTTGGGCGGTAAAGGGATTTCACTACATGGAGCAACAATGCTCAGCAGAAATTCAGAGAGAATATCTAAGATTTTGTTCTGAGTAGGGGGGGATTGGGTGGGGTCATTGTTCAAAGCGCAACCATTGGGAAGGGACGAAGAGCAATCACCAATGATGTCCTGGTGAGCTCTCTTATCAAAACCTTTTCCCAAAGGTGCACGAGGACGGGGACTGTGGAAAACTGTTTGCCTGTAGGATTTAGTATTAACTTGGGATCTTACAGGACTTTGAGGAGGATAAGCTGGAGGTGTAAACATCTCTTTCGCAATCTCAGCATAGGAGCGACGGACAGGAGGAAATTGAGTAGATGCTTCCATGTACGATACATTATCCTGCGACATTACCATTTTGATAGATTGTTGTCTAGAGAACTCTGGACAATCCTTGTCAGTTGCAAAATGTTTTCCAGAGCAGTATAAACATGTAGACAGCTCTTTGGGGACTTCACAGGAATCTCCTGTGTGAGGTTGAGCACACCTGTAACACCTGGGTTTCGATCTACAAGAAAGCTTAATATGGCCAAAACGACAGCAGTTTTGACATTGAATGGTGGGAAGTTTATACGACTCAACAGGTAAGGAAGTGTGGTATGAGTATACTTTAGCAGGGAGAATTTGACCTCTAAAAGTAAGAGCAACCGACTGAGTCGGTACCCAAGATGCAATGCCATCGCTAGTTGTTTTCCTATTTAATCTCCTAGCTTTCAGTACCTCTCCACAGCCAGAAGGAAGTTCCAGAGATTCAACAAATTCCTCCATTGACCAGTCAACTGGGACCCCTTTTACAAGACCCATTCTTGTAATGTTATAAGTTGGGATAATTGCCTTATATTTTGTTAAATTTAGCAAAGGATTAACAAGGAAATTATTGGCAGACTCAGCAGTTTTAAATTCGACCGTAACTTTATTTCGGCCGACGTTCTTGACGCCATCATTTATTATCGAGGTTATTTTATGTTTGTGTAAAAATTGACCAAAAGTAATAGCCCGTAAAGTAGTTCCTGAGGCTGGGTCTGGGATGTCCCGCGACACCTGAACAATGAAAGGACCTTTGTCGTCCTTCATGTAACTTAGAGGGTTTTCGGACAACGATGGATGTACAAAAGTGGTTTGGATCGATGGGTTGGCTGAAGTAGGGTCAACTATTGTTTTTTTGATGGAATTAGAATCTTCAGCATCAACTTGTCTTTTACGTGTCGTAGTCGATAATGTACCACCCTTATCGGGTGGTTCGGATGGAGGATCGATCTCCATATTGGAGACGCTTTTTTAAAGAAAAGAAACTATCTATAAGAAACAATAAAAACTTACCTATTTACAAATAATGTTAGTATACTAAATAAGGACAAAAAAATAATGTTAGTACACAAAATACCAACTATTTACACTCTTAAAAGCAACAAAATGGGCCGAAAAAACACTACAATCTCGCTAACACTTGTGAACACCAACACATACGCTAGCAAAAGTCTCAACTTACCGTTAATTTATCGTTATACAAGTGACGTTTTCAATAATTGTATGTAGTATATAAATTGGGAAGTGTTTGGCAGGCTAAAATTTATTATCAAATTACGGCAATAGAACAGTGATTGATAAATTTAGTTAGTCATTCACTGGTCCAAGGATAGGCAATCAATTATATGTTACTTACCAAAGGTCGACCGCAAATCCGGACAAATTGTTCCGAGAAACGATAATCTGGCAGCTATTCGCCAAGTCAGGGGATCGAGGAATCTATCCTTAAAGCAATGGCGTATTTCTCTTTACAACTGTACCAATTTTCTTTTAATTCAACTACATAAAATAAAATTAAATATTTATTTTCGTGGGCTATTGGTTCAAAAATATTTGTTCGCTATTAAAGTTGGCTTTTATAAACACATTCGAATTGTCAAATAATGAAGCTACTGCTGGTTCGGAAAGGTGCTCTTACAATAAAGAAGCATAAAGAAACTCGGCGTTCACTCTTTTCAAAATTAAGTATTTGAATTATATATAGGTATTCAAGAAATCAATAAAATCTTACAATCTAATTTACCGTGTAAAAAGTAACGACCTCCTTCTACTATCGCACTGCTTGGCATAGGCCTCCTCCTCTCTCAATTTTTTTTTTGTGAGAGATGTAGCTAAGACCCATCACGCTGTTTCAATGAGAATAGGTAGCTTTACACATATCTCTAGAATTCTCTAGAGATATGCAGTGCAGTGCAGCATATGTTTCCTCACAATGTTTTCCTTCACCGAAAAGTGTGTGATATATTGGAATTATCAATTAGACACATAAGTTTTTAAAAGAAAAACTCATAGGCGCCGGCCTGTGTTGAATTCGTGACTCCTCGAAAGAGTCGCACGGTCTCACTGCTGGGCTATCTCAGCTTGTATATATAATAATATATGGTGCTAAAATTGTCGTGTTCTTAAATAATAAGTAGGGAAAAATTAAGTTTAAAGACCGGCTTTATATTGCGGCGGGCATTTGCAATTCGTTTTATGAGTATCCGGTTTAACTACTTCAATTGCGTAGGTTTCGCAACTGTCTCAACTTAAATTCGTCGGACTCTAAAATAGTTTTACCGCAGGGCTCATAGTTCGACCCATTCAACTTTGACATAATTTCTTGCATCGTATGACAGTTTTTGTGATAAATATTTTAACTTTTTATTAGTTCCGAGTACTCTGAAGATAAAACTTGGTCACTTAATGTGAAAGATATTGATATTATATAATAGATTATGGAGGAAGGCATTCTACCTATCAAATTCCCAAAAAGTGATTCACACAGTGACCATGCCAGCAGTGGGATGCTAAGTAAATGAGACAATTAGACACGCGGTCGTCTGCTCCCAAAGTAACTTAATACTTATGTTGTGATAGCAAACTGGTAAATATATACATATATAATAAAAAAAATACTCTAATAATAATCGCACGCGTACTATTAAAGTGACCTAATTCAAAATGTTGTTTTGTGAAAAATAGCAATTAAGGGTAGCGTAGCCTACAAAACTGCAGAGTTTTAGAAACCAATAACTTGGAAGAGCAAAAAAACACTTTCTTATTTAATATTGCGTTATGTTATACATGGCATTGAAATAAGGATTGCAATGTACCTAACTCAACAACTAATCTAACTAAACCGCCGTGTGGTATCCGGCAGAGTAGAATAAATCATCCTTATTTCTTACCGAGGTGTCCTTAAAGGCGACTAAGGTAAGTTGACGTCAGGCAGGCGGCCGGTCGTAAAATACTTAGCCAAATCTTTTTACAACATACTTAAAACATGTTGTGCCGACCCCACTTAGACTGGGATAAGGGCAGGAGAATGATCTAACTCAATAATGCCTTATTTTGAATTCGGTCTCTAATACTAAATTTACGATATATTCCATATTCGAAGAACCAACAAATTTTTGTTACATGTTGGCCGGAATCGAATTCGCGATCCGTCGAACTAAAGGTAAGTTCTCTGCTATATGAGCCGCGATGATAGCAGTCCGTTAGTAAACCTAAAGTACTCTTGTTGTATAGTGGATTGTATGTGCGCGGAATGGCGATCAGCGCGGGTCCATCAGTTGCATAGCAAGTGCGTTCCGTCCAAGTAACGGTACTGTGCGCGCTGGGAGCCCGACAGCCTCCATCTACAGTCTATATCGGAGGTTTGCCAATACAGCTACAATGACCGGTCATTTGCATCTGCCCAATTTAGCTCTTAGTATTGCACGAACGTGTAACAAATAAATAATCAGCAACCGCGAATTTTGAGTAATGACACGTGATATTAATAATCTTGAAACTATACAGTATACGTTAGTATCTGTTGGTAAGATTGGAAATATCATAGAGTTATATTACAAGAGGACGGGCACGGAGGCAAGCCTGTAAGAGTGTCATAATAAATAATGAGAGGACAGATGAAACTCGTCCTTATATTTGTTAAATCACACACAGAAATGAAAGACATAGATAGATACATTCTCTTATTGCTTTATCTTTATATCCCTGTATAATCTTACTAATATTATAAATGCGAAAGTTTGTGAGTATAGATGGATGTTACTCTTTCACGACGAATCCGCTAAAACAATATCGACGAAATTTGGCATAATTATTCCTTATACGCCATCTATTATCAACCTATCAAAGTTTAACATGGCAAAACAACGTTTGCCGGGTCAACTAGTTCAATATAATCATAGAATCATAGAATCAATCAATAATCATAGAATTATTATCCTTAGAGACATATCACAATAATTTCTCTTTATTTAAATTAGCAAATGAGGATGATCTATCTGTCTCTTTTTTTATGTGTGATTAAACAAAGATATATTATACTGTAAAAAGATATAGTATATATAGAGTTTCATATTCTCTCAATTTATTTCTTGTGTCATTGTCACTTACAGGCCTGCCTATAGTTTTCCACTCTAAGTATAATACCTCTATGGTAAATATCGGAAATCTATAGCAAAAAAGTGATATGATAAATAATCTATACCTTTTAACGCTAATGTAACTTGTACGTACTGAAAGCCACTAAACAAATTAGTACTGGAAAGATACAGTAAGATTATCTGAACAATCGTTTCGCTCCGTAACCGAAGCTCATCAAGAGGTACTTAAGAATAAAATCCCAAAGTGAACCATCTGAGAAGCAGAACTATAAAGTAATGCGATGGTTTTAATAAAATCATTTCTCCTAAACCGGGTTGAAATGACCCAAATAGATTTAGCGAAATCAATAAAAGTGACGCGTTGCGTTAATTCGGAAACGGGCAGTATCTGATTTGTTCTATGATCGGTGATAACGAACTGTGTATTTAAATATCACGAAACTATATACACAAAATAATAGAGGCCTGCCGTGCTCTCATCACCCGAAAAACTACTGAAGAGATTTCAATGAAATTTAAGTTAGGGCTATTATCTAAAATTATTCTTTAAAGAAACTAAAAAAACAGGCTTTTATAGTACATTACAGTGTTCATTTTTTTTTCATTATCGTCTTCTTTATTTTTTTATATATAAAAATGAATCTTTGTCCTTTAAACTTATTCATTAAATAAGAAACAATTTTAGCAAAAGTCAGCTCATTTTATTCTTTTTCACCGAATCGTCACATTGACGGCGACAATGTTTTTTTTTTAATTATTCGCCTAACTATTTTAAGCAGGTGGTGTTTGAAACACCTAACACATACATATGTATGAATTATATATAGGTGCAATTTTACTTTTCGCAAAGTTGTTTAAAAAGATTTACCCCTCGTTCGCACGAGAGGATTTTTATCGTGAGTTATAATTACGTCGAAATGAAACAAATGGGTATCCAGGTATCTGTTCACACGACAGCGTATTTATATCGCGTCGTATTTTTATCGTGCAGTGTTTCTATTTTAGTCGTTAGGGCGAGGGCGTTAAGCTGAATATACCATACGAAACATCTTAGAACGCCTATTGCGGAATTTTATCGCGACGTATTTTTTTACGCTCGTCCGAACGAGACGTTAGAGTCAGTTCGGTCGTGCCTTCGTGTTCGGGACCGTTACTGATAGTCGCAATGCCCCTATCGATGCAGATACTTTTTAATTGAAGGTTATTATTGAGTGTGCGCGGCTCCTCGCGTTTCATGTAATTGAATCATAATAGTCAAGTGGGGAGTTGCGGACCGCGATTCCTGTTTACAATTCGCGCGTTCGAACTGGTTTGTAAGGGCAATGGCGGAGGTCTATAAGCTGAACAACCGGGTTTGGCCACTGACTAATTGTTGCAAGAAGCTAATTGTCAGTACAAAAGTAATGCTAATATTATTTTGCTACAATGAATCATGTTTATCGCAGTTGAATTATGTTTATTGCGGAAATCCGTAATACTAAAGTAATTAGCACTTTTTTATTATAATGGATTTCCGTAAAGTAACGCCTAATTCTATAAGTTACCTACTAATCTTTCTTGATATCTAGATCCACTAAATTCTCAAAACTTGAATAGTTTCTATGTTTGTAAAAATAACATTGACGAAATGTATAATATATATAACGACAACAATATTTTTCCATTACACTTATTCAATAAATAAGAGGCAATTATCCAAAAGTCAAATCATTTAATCTTTCCAACAACTCAACATATAATGACAGCGACAATGATTTTTTTTATTACTGACCAACTATATGAAGGAGGTTGTATTTAAAACACGTCGTATTTATAAAATACTAGCTGAGCCGACAAATGTTGTTTTTCCATTTAAATTATTTTTAAGGAATTTCTAGTGTACATTATAATAAAAATCAATTTCCAAAATTAAAAAAAATATATGTTAGAAGTGGACAACCCTTAACATTTAAAAATATTAGTTGCTAGAAAAATATTAGAATCGATTGAACAAAAACACAATATAATATTTAATTGAGAAATAAGATTTTGTTGCGTTCAGAAATTTATTTAATTAAGAAATTTATTTATTAAAAAGAAAACTGTTCTATTAAAAAAATTCAATCAAGAGTATATAATAAAACGTGCTTCACTATTACTATATAATCTTAACGCGTATGTATGCATTTAATCTTAACGCTTAGTGGGTTTAAAAGCGTCTCGGTAGGGCTTAAAAGCGATTTAAAATTCTTTTTTTTCAGGTCAACTGACTGCGGGGCCTTGTTAAGCGTATTATCCGCCACTCTGCTCTAGAACACTAGATACATTGCCCTCATCCTGTATGGTTGACTGATTACCTGCTATTTCTATGGCCTTTTAGATTTTTTTTCTGTTTTATTTAAAATTATAAAGCTAGTTGCAGCTGTGGCAGCCCAATGGTGAGACTCTCTAGACAAGAACATGGGTTCAAACCCCAACAGGCACCAATGAGTTTTTCTATTAAAACTTATGTGTCTAATTGATATTTACAATTTATCACATGCTTTTCGGTAAAGGAAAACTTCTTGAGGAAACCTGCATATCTTTAGAGAATTCTAGGGATATGTGTAACCTACCAATCCGCATTGGAGCAGCGTGGTAGGTCTTAGTTCCAAGTCCTTCTCTCCAATAAACGGAGAGAGGAGGCCTATTCCCAGCAGTGGGATATTAACAGACCGTTACTTTTATGCAACTTGCGTTTGCTTTTCCATTTCCAACCGAATATACGTCCGTATTTATTTTTAATATTATTCCAATTAAAACCAATAGAGATGTATAACTAGAGGGTGGCCGGAAAAAAGATGGATTTTGTGAAGAATAATATGCATATAAATAGAGTAGCAACAGAGTTGACGAATGATAGAGAAGAATGGATGATGAGGACATATTGTACCGAGCCCGCTCGAGTGATCAAATGGTAAGAAAATTATGATAACGATGTGAATAAAAAGAAAATAATTAAAAAACATTTTTAATCAATTTATTTTAACATTGGATTATATGAGGATTACGCTCTTCTTAAATTGACATAAATAAGGTTTGAGTAATAATACAAATAATCTTAATAACTTAAACAAAATGCAAAAATATATTCACCTTTAATTTATGTAATTTATTTTAGGATAACTGAAACTATAATTATTGCGTACATGTAAAATGTTACCTGTTCATAGTTTCTATCAGTTCCGTTGCGTAACTGATTATATTACAGACAGGAAACTTGCAAACACAATATAAATAATGTTGATGAGAAGGAAGACTACTGTATATTTAGTTTTTAAGCAGTATTTATAGGAAGTAAACTTAAATTCATTACAAATCAATGCAAGCAAGTCGATGTTATCGTTAAAATATCGTTTAATTAGTCGTTTAAGACCAAGTCGTCTCTTGCTAAATCATTATTCTATTTATATCTGGACTGACGATCTCAACAAGGTCGCGGGAATCCGTTCGAGCACGTGTGTTGTGGAGATCCCATCAAGAGTCCCTATGTCCAGCAGTGGACGTCCATCGGTTGACAAACAAGAAGGAGAAGAGTCTGTACGTATTATAAAACAGTCGCTAAAATCTGTCTGTATGTCGATTTTTGTACGGATTTATTAATAGCTAAAAGCAATTTTTGATTAAGGTTTAGGTTTATAGTACATTCTTTGCAACAGCCAAGCTGACTTTGAAGGAACTTTCACTGGAAGATAGAGAAGATTGTCAAGCAACATATAGGGTTCGGGATTTACGCGGGAAAACTATGTGACACACCATGGGCGTACCGAGGTACGGGCAAGGGGGCCAGCTGCCCACTTACACTGGAAACTGTAAACACTGAAACTGGGACACTTTATAAGGCTTGCATAAGATCTATCTATACCTTAAATTTCAAAAATTTTCAATATCACTTTTTTACCTCTCTTTAACTACTAATAAGATATACTCATACGTTAAAAACTCCTAATTAAAACAATAAAGTCTTGGATTTTCTGCCCTCCCTTGTACAGAATTCTGGCTACGGCCTTGTGACTGATTTCCACCCGCGCGAACCCGCGAGTCCAGCCAGTTAACAACAATGAAAACTGACATTGCAAATCAGAATAACATTTAACTCAGAAAAGGGTTAATGTTTTGTATAAGTGTGCACATTTTATTTTCTATCAGGATTTACTTGACTGAACATAATATATATGAATTATAAAATTAAAATGCAAGTACGTCCACTAGAAAGCCTACCGTACCAATGTAGGGCATGCATATAAATCCATCGCGGTAAACTTGCTACAGTGTTTTGTCATGAAGGTTTTTACTAAGAAACGTTGTATGATTTTTATAGCAATGATTTATGATCAAGAAATAAGGCGAATACCGCTTTAAATAACACAAAACTTTGTTAAATTATAATCATGAATGTATGTGATTCTTTAATCAATCTAATCACATTTGTTTTTAATTTGAAACTTATATTCTACACTGATAATTTAATAATATACTTTTTAAATCATTATATATTGGTATTCTCTTCAGTTACCTTTTTCTAAGTTAAGTTTGGTTTATTCTTCATTAACTTTAAAGTTGTCTGATATTAACTACTTTTTTTTAACAAGATGAAAACGTACTGCCGGACTCTTACCACAACTAAAGGTACCAAACTAAACCAAAGGTAATGCTTCACATTGCTACACCTTGCTGCTTCGTGATGAGGGCTCAGTAATACTGAACGCATCACATCTACACCCCAGGTAGCACCCTACTTCTGCTACTCCTGGTAGAGTCTGCATTAAAACCTTACACTGCAACCGACGCATTGGGAATACTCTAATACATCGGCCACCTCAAGGAAACTTTCTCCATCTAGAGCACCAAATCCCCGATATTCGACGCCTGGAGGGCCACGTCAGGGTGGCAGTCGACGGTCATGGGTACGCCGTCTTTCTGGAGCTTGCTAGTAAAAAGCAAATTATGATATAAATTATGTAATTTTTTTGCCTGAGATATTTAGTTGGTGTTACATTTCTTGCATCATCATCATTCTCTTACCCTTATCCCACTCTCAGTGGGGTTGGCTTAACATGTTACATGATGTGGCTCGATATTTTACGACCAGCCGCCTACCTTATGTCAACTTATCTTCGTTACCTTTTATGACTCCTCGGTAAGAAATAAGGGTGGTCTAATCTACTCAGCCGGATACTGTGGTATCCGGCGGACATTTGTGATAGCATCATTCAAAAATTTCGAAACCTTAGGTAAGTAAGGACTAAGGGTGTCTTGAATATACAAACGATAATATTTTGCACACGTAATTAATGTGGACCTTGATACGAATTTGATTCGAATTAGTAGTAATTGTTTTGTGATTGATACCCAACCATTGGCAATACAATTCCTCGTAGGAAACGTTTCCTTTATTGGAAAGAAATAGCGTATAAGGTTCAGAGATCTCAAATCAAATAAACGTGATCGCAGTAAAAGAAATAAGTACTCAACTTGTTTGATGTCGTTCGGCTTTGTTCCTTATAACGAGCTCCATCGCTAAAGCGACTGTTAGCGTTCGCTATAAGTTGGAGATGACTTTTCACTTCACTTAAAGGTTTTCAGGTATAGCGTCAGCACTTAAAAGCTCCAGAGAAAATTTTAAAACTTTAAGTGTTTCGTTTTGTACTGAAATAAACTTGTGCTAAGTTTAGTCAATTGAACTAACTGGTCCCGGATCTTCCGAAAGGTAGCAATAAGTTTTATACAAATTTTATGTGACAAATTGATATTTACAATTTATCATGCGCATTTTCGTAATGGCAAACATCGTGAGGAAGCCCCATATCAATGAAAATTTCTTGAGTTTATGTATCAACTACAAATTCCCTTAGATAAAATGGAATTCTTCTCTGGAAATTAATTTATCTCGAGAGACTACCCTAGCCCAGGAGTGGGACTGTAACATGCTAAAACTTAATTTTTTTTGTTTTAAGTGTTCCTCTGTCTGGTTTCTTTTGAAAACTGGCTAAGCAACATCTCAACTTGGGCCATCAAACTAAAGCCAGGTTGCGATGATGGCTTCCACCATGAGATCGCTACTTTATTTATACTTTATCTTATATAATACGAAGATCGTGATTATTATATAAGATATAATAGTTCAGTTTAACAGGCTAAAAGTGTTATGGACGGTCTAACACTGTTGTACAATGTGATTACTTTATACTCGTATAGTTGCACTTTATCAGCTTCATTATTAATGCCACCAGCTTCCTTTTTTACGTAAATAATGTGTATACACAGTTATGTCGGGATTATTCGGTAAACTGATTAAGTTCCCTTTTTGCAGACAACTGCAACTGGTCCCAACTATGTTATTAGTTTTTACGTTCTCACGTTAAATCTAATAACTTACGTCTATCTTGTTACAGAAGATAGAAATGTCTTACATACTATAAATCAAAGATTCCCGCCGCACATGCCTGTGTATTCTCGATAAATTGAAAATGTATTAAACGTTTTTATGTGATTTTTTCCAAGAGTGTGTCCAAGGGGAACTAGTTGTGATATGAATATAGTTGATTAAAATGTGACTTACATAGTTACTTACGCTTTAAAATATTTTAAGTTTGCTTCTACATAAAACGACTGTGTAATAGTACTTTCATAAGAGTCTAAATGTTTAGTTATTTATTGATATATTATTTAACTAAATTAAGCCAATAATGCCTCGGAGTTAATATAATGGGGCCAAAAACTGGCATCGTTTCGGGAAATGTCGACATATCTGGCAAGTATGAATGTCTATTACGATGGCGTATTTTCATCTAATGATACTATTCCCCTGCTGGTTACGGATTCTTATTACTGGAGAAAGTAATGTTTGGCTTTGGCCATCACGTTGTTAGGTAGTGGGTAGACTACGCTATGCCTACATAAATCACAAATTCTCTAGGGATATGGAAAAAGTTTTTTTAATTTTTTATACGCAAGGCCAGAAAGCCTTAATGGTTCTAAATTTAATCAGTATTGGTCCAGCGGATTAGCTGTGAAAGCTTAACAGATAGATCGGCAAAAATGCAGAAAGACAGACTTTTGCATTTATAATATTATATATTTATAGATTTTGAATGGCTTTCTGTCAAAATCAATTGAATTGGCAAGGAAGTTAGAAATAGTCGGGTTATCATTAATTTGGATCGAAATTTCCACAACGATTGTACCACAAAAGACATAACGTCTGGACGATGCGCAGAACTCATGAAAATTAAGGTCTCAAGAAGACCAAAAAACAACGAAGGGTCATTAGACCCTCCAATAAGTGGTGATATATCAAAAATATCGTATCATCTATCGTCACAAGATGTAGACTTAGAAATCCCTTGATATATCGCTTGAAGATAAAATAAAAAATTGTGACATTTCTTTGCAAAGTTTACTGTTGTATAAACATAGTACTTATTAAATAGTCACCGCTGTCTGTCGGGTAAAACAGTTTCATGTATGGAATTATTTGTATATAATATATAATTAAATAAGAGTTTACGCTATTGTTCGATGGATGGTGAGTAGAAGGAATAATTAAATTTAAATTGCTTTGGGGAGATTATTCTACAGGTTAATAAGGTTTTGAATATTTACGTAAATAATTTGACTTCGAACATAGTCTATCTTTGTGGCATCCACCGTGAGAAAGTTTAGGAAGTTAAAGAAAGAAATGTGGCCGTATAAGATACTATATAAAAATAAAAAGTTTAAATTATATTATTTCTGAGGTAATAGTTTTTTGCGGCCATTAGTGTACTATAATGCAACACTCATTACATTATTAGATGTATGTCAGTAATATCTGATATTTTTCAATACATTTAATATGACGGTAGCGTGAAGTAACGAACTCGTAACTACTTGTGCAAACATCAAGGTTATCATAGTGCCTCTTATAGCAAAAAGACTAATTTCATTGTTGTTGAGCTAAAAACAATATGCTGTAAGTAAATCTTGATAAGGCGTGGGTAAAGCATAATTAGATTACGACATCGGTTCAATGATGGGAATGTTGCGACAGGTTAGGCTGCGAATGTGTGTATGATTGTCGGAAATAATGCCTGATTCACACCGACTCGTTTTTCTGGGATGAATATTTTGAAAGAAGCCTTTAAATTTTTCGTTGTTTGAGATTTTTTAAGCTGCTCAAATTGTACCACAACTTTATATGTTCAATATATGTATATAAAAGAAAAAGTAAGTAAGTATATTACTTATAGACACAGGATTTAAAATGAATTGACTAAAATTTTTAGACAATCTTTAAATTAATCCAGCGGATGATAGTGTAAAGTTTGGTGGCCATCAGAAATTTTTTTTTGAACTGTCAACTGTCTCTGTTTTAATCAGTTTTGTTTCGAGAGGAGGTCGAAACTAGATCGAAACACAGCAAAGCGTGGGCGGACCGCTAGTATTCTATAAATGCTGAATTTACTCAAAGCGACGCGATGCGACTTGAGTGTCCTGTCACTAAGCTAAGATGTCAAATTCTCTTAGGCGGCAAATATCTCTGAATGTATGATTATGGACATTGAAAGTTTGTAAAATCTTATCAATTTACTAACCCTTGTAGTGCCGTGAAGTAAGCTATTATGGCGAACTGTGAAAGGGCGTAATTTTTGCGCACTATGGGTTTTATAAACATTTATGGTCTTTATTGATTTTTATAATTAAACATGCTCATTACAAGGAAAACGTGTGGAAGCTGGCGTTGCCCTTTGGTTCATTGTTTCTTATACATACAGAACATGAATCTCCTTTCTTTCCTGACAGATACGACCAACTAGAACGATAGATCGCGTGTAAAGCGTTTCGATCTATTTTTTCACACACGTAAGGTGTGGAATACACTTCCGGCAAGCATACTTTTTCTTGTGTGTAACACGGGTATTCGTAAGAGAGTAAATAGCCAAGTGCGCTCTTCATTAGATATTGTAATTGCTTTTTGACAGGCGTGATTACGAACGAGACATGATCCAAAAAACCCTAAAAGAGATGATGAAATGTACATTATAGCGGCGTGTTATAGGTATTTAAATAAATTAGACGTTCATTAAGGGTAGAAGATAAGATGAGGATCACTTAGTAGCGCAGAAGATTCGGTATTTTGTTGTTAGTCTATGACTATGGCAGATTAAAAATATTTCATAATGTTGAGATGAAGGCGCGACTGCTTAAATTACTGTTTGATTTATTGAATATGTTTATCTTTAATCTAAAAGAAACTAAGCACATGATTTCTAAGACAAAAAAATTCGCACAATGTTTTTAAAAGCGTATACAAAATTCTTAGTTTCATATTCCTAATAAGTACACTTAAGTCGTATACAATAATACTAACATCAGCAAATCACATCAATCTTATACTTTTGAGTCACCTTCAGAACTTCAAGGAAAATATACCACATAATTTGTAAATAACCTACAGCACCTACAATAGTTTAAATGATAATGATATAATCGTCTTCCATGACATCAGGTATATCAAGAAAAAAGTTGTTTTACATATTAAATCAAGCTGACCTTTATTCTTTCTCGTTTTTTTTAATTTTAGTTTCATTTTCCTCATAAAAACAGTTGTGTTATTACCTTCCTCCGTTTCAAGTTATTCATTTTAAATGTGAGTCTATAGGTGATTTGATTTGATTTACCGCATGATATATGCTTACACTGTCTCGTGTATTACTTATAATCGTGTTGCGAGCCGTATTTGTATCAGTATAGTTACGTACAGGGGTTCGTGGATTTGGATGAAAATACCTGGTGACTCGTTCAAACACTTTATTCAACTTTTTATTACAAACTTACTACTTACAGTCTCTACACAGTCCGTTGTATAAAAATGTCGAGATCACTAATAATTCGCTTTTATTTTCACTTGTTTATTCGCTGTTGATCGCTATTCACAAACTGAATGTCGAAGCGCACGATACGTCTGCTTATGTATCGAACGAACCGATTTCGAGAACATTCGATAGCCTTGAAACGATCGTAAACATGTTTACCAATAACATGTTTTGATACACGTCGAATGTTACAGAGAATTAGCGTTAAGCGAATTTGAACTCTATGACATTTAGTTTACGAACCGTTTTTGCATGTTCGTGAACTGACTCGTTCAATTTGCACTTTATGACATATGCATTACGAACTTTTTTCGCATGTTCGTAACAGTATTAACAGAGCAATCGGCGTGAGTGTTCGTTTTGTTGTCACTCTTGTACAATGTCTAGTCAGTTATGGTCTAAAGGTGACTATCCCAAACGCTATGCTGATTTTCTTTATTTATTACCTTTAGATCATTTATCATTCTTTTTGGCAACAAGTGCAATACAAATTTACAAGGTTTTTACGCAAATTAAGTAAATAATTTGAAATATATATGCATTTCACTCTCAAATGATGTTTGTTGATACTAATAATTAAGCTAATTAATTTTTATTAAGTATTACATATAAACCAGTACTATTGCAAGAATAGAGACATTTGTCAACAAGTTAATAGTTCACCGGTATTTAAATACCTTTTTTACCAGAAATTTTCATAATGTTCTTTATTCTAAATTCACTTAGTCTTATAACATAAGTGCATCAGTGCATTTATTATGAATTTTATTAAGGATACGGACCGAATTTTTCTCCTATACGCCTAAAATGTATTTCAAAGATATATTACAAATTGTCCATTTTCAACCCCGGCCATACTCAATGTTTATATGCATCCTATAGAAATACTCCATGTTTTTCTTTTTAAGTAAATAAAAAAAATTCCGCCGTGTGGTATTTGGCTGAGCAGAATAGACCATCCTCATTCATTCCTTACCGCGGTGTCGTAAAAGGTGACTAAGGTAGGTTGACGTCAGGCAGACGGACAGTCGTAAAATACGTAGCCAAATCATGTGACAACATGTTTGTAACATGCTGTGCCGACCCCACCTTATCCCACATAAGAACAGGAGGATGATGATTTACTTTTAAAAAAATATCAATAATTACTCAATTAAAAATTATTCAATATAAAAATTAATACACACTTGACCTATAAACGTCTCAAAGAATCATGAAACCTGATCCGGCCTAGACTATTAAGGATTCCTTAATGAATTCTAAGCACCGTTTTATGCATTCAAGAACCGTGGGAGAGGATGCTCGAGTATTATCTGAAGTCATGGGTTTCAATCTACCACATCTATTTACTAGGCTACAGAAATATCGTTACTAATATTATAAAGTACTAACTAATACTATGACTGGCTCATTGGCTCAGTTGACAGTGACCATGCTTTCAGCTTTGCGGATTACGGGCTCAATTCATTCTGCCTAGGTAAAAAAAATCCTTCATAATTTTGGTCTAGTCTGAAGATAGTTTTAGATAACTATAATTAAGTCTCTATTCTTTCGAGTAGTTGCCACATTATTGAATTAAGCAACGTTGTGAGAAAACTGAGAAATATGTGCTGGCGTCCTTCTAACTTGAAATCAACTTAACAACTGTTAGGCTTAGCTTACACTATTAATAGAAGTCGCGACCGGTTTTGAGGTAATGTTACTTCATTTTATGTATAATCGCGGGCAATGCTTGGAACTCGTTGCGTGTAGACTGACCTTTAGCAATTATGCACGTAGTTTAAACCGTTGCGCAGGTCGCTTGTTCGCCGTCTGCATCTTAAGGCGCTGAACAGAGCTGGCGTAAAATCAGATTTCGACATATAAGCCACGCCCACAATGTCTGCGACGGCGTAGCGACACACTTAATTTTTTAACACCCATTGTAGGTGTACACTATTTTATCCAAACTTTTTTTGTACAATTTATTTAAAAAACTTATGTCTAATTAATCTTATAAAACTAAGTATGCTGAAACTATAACTAAACACCTAAAAAAAGACATATTATCAACAAGGAATAGTCACAAAAGGCGGCAGCTAGCGGCACACGTCCGTATAGCAGCGCGCCTCAGCGGTCACTGTCTATATTCGTAGATGTAAAAGAGAAGCGAGACGATGACTCGTTTCAGTTTTGCTATTTTCAAAAAAATATTTAATTTGAATGAAATATCTTAATTAATTCAAAATTTAAATCTTACAGTCTCTTTATATTATAATGATTTATTAGTCTTATTAATTTTACCAATTTTTGTTGATAAATATTAGAGATATTTACGATCAAAGTAAAAATCAGAGGTCTATTTACCAATTTTTTTTATCGAAAAAAAGTATCGTAATCATGTTTTGAAATCTTACATTCTCTCTGAGATATGATGTATATTAACATATATTTTTCTTTTAATCGTCATCCCTATAGCTTTTGTTAAAAACGTGTTTAAAGTCAGCCTATTTGGCTCTGTTCAGCGCCTTAACTTGTACGCCTGCGGCTATTCATCGACTAAAAAGGCTCGGTACTGAATATCCAGGTAATAAAAAGATTAAATTCACCACGACATTTTCGAAAATAATATAATGAAATGCATGAAAACACTAACTTAAGGAGAAAATAGTAAGTTAAAAATTATATTAAGTCGTATTAAAATATCAACACTTTTTTAATTGTTTCCAAGCCTTAATTCGTATTATACTCATAATAAGCTTTAAAATATTATAATTAGTTCCCACGAAAATTACTGTTATAAGCTATGGTTGAAAGCTAACCGAATTTAGAAAATTCCCACTATAATAATTTATATAAGAACTATGATATTTCGAACCGTGTTTCAGCATAACGGCGAAATCGTTCTCTTATATTTATTTGGAATAATTTTCTTGGAATAAAACTAAAAAATTGAATGAAAATAATTTAATAATAAAATAATAATTTTATTTAGACTGACTAGGCTTATCATTCTCTTGCTCTTATCCCACTCGTGAGTGGGGGTCGGCACATGTTATTCTATATCATTCTGCTATATCATTTGTCAACTCTAGCGCTATTCCTTTTATATGCATGTCATACTTCACATAATCTTCACATTTCTTGCCGAGGTGTCGTAAAAGGCGACTAAGGTAAGTCGACCCACCGTGTGGTATCCGGTTGAGTAGAATAGACACCCTCTTTCTTACCGAGGGGTCATAAAATACGACTAAGGTAAGTTGACGTCAGGCAGGCGGCCGGTCGTAAAATACGTAGCCAAATCATGTGACATGTTTGTAACATTTGTGCCGACCCCACTTAGAGTGGGATAAGGGCAGGAGGATGATGACTTCACACAATCCCACCATCTAGGCCTTTAAAGCCTCTAAGTCTTTAAGGCCTTTGAGGACATATTCGTTAAGACAAACTTTGTTATTACAATAAAAAAAATTCATTTCTTGATTCATCCGATATTTTCTTTTAACTTTTATTGAAGACGATAACAAGCCATAACCTAAATATAGACATGTAATATTTGATTATTTAAATGCACAACTAATTCAATTCAATAAATTCTTCATATTGACAAGTAGAAATAGATCTATAAATAATTATTAAACTATATGTGGGCTATGATTTTGATATTTGTTTTTGATTAACAAACACATGCCAGTTAGTCTTAACGCCCGGTTAATAAAATATAGCATAAGGCTTAAAGAATCGCTTAAATGTCACATTTAATATCTAATAACACAGGAATATCTTTATCTGAAAATACTGCTAAAGAGGCAAAGGATTAAATAACTACTTAAGATTTTAATCACATAAATTAATCGGCATTTTCATTTGTCCTCCATGGACTATAGTGCAGTAAATACTAATGAACGTTCATTCTGCACAGAGTATACAGGCGAGTCCTTAGAGAATGCATTCGCATATACGGCATTCATTTCAAATTACCGCCACCTGTGCGGCAATATGTATTACTTATGAAATTAAAATACTGACCATTCTGCTAACCTAGAAATTCTAGACTATTCTACTATTCTACTAGTAAGCGATTCTATTAGAATTAATATTTTTGCATCTTCTCCTGCCCTTATCCCAATTTAAGTGGGGTCGGCACAACATGTTATAAATACATGATCTGGCTAGGTCATAGGCTATCTTTTTTACGACCGGCCGCCTGCCTGACGCCACCTTAGTCTTCTTTTACGACATCTAATAAGAAATGAGGGTGGTCTATTCTACTCAGCCGGATACCACCAGGCGGTTCAACTTACCTTAGTTGCCTTTTACGACGCCTCGGTAAGATATGAGTGTAGCCTATTTTACTCAGAATTAATATTTTTGGAGTGGTTGAGAAAAAGACTAAGGACCGTTATTAAATTCTGTATAATAACGCTACATTACCTATTGTATACAGAAAGAACTTTCTATTATGTCGCTTGATTCTACTGTTTTGGAGTTTACTCTAATTATTTACATTATTTACAATGTGAGTATTTTATTATTAATACCTGACATTTTGACACCTTTACTTTACTTTACATGATTATGTTATTATTAGTGAAGGAAAACATCGTTGGAAAACCTGCATACATTTTGAGAATTTCGGGTATAACCTACCAATCCGCATATAAGCCGCTTGGTGGGTCTGAGCTCATACTCTTCTTTTCAAAAAGGAGATAGAAAGCCTATGCCCAACGGCATAGTAACAGGTGGTTACTTTTTACTTAACATGTCATGGTATCCAAGTGAAGTTCACCAAATTAAGGCAAAACAATATCTTACTTGTACCTGAAAAACTACTATCATAGAAGATAGAGATAACAAATTTTTGGATTATTTCTCAGATATGCAGGTATCGTTGCAAATAGCACGATGAGCGTACCTTAACCCTTACAAGGATTAGCGGATTTAAACCCAGTACAGGCACCTATAATGTTTCCTAAAAAATTCTTATATCGTTAATTGTTATGTAAAATATATCACGCGTTTTACATTGCTGAAAAAAATAGTGACGATTTCTGGGATATATGTAACCCATTTCCTATAGAAGAAGCGCGATAAAAAATGGCGTACTACTTATATATTTTAATATTTTCCAAAGGTCATACTGGTGGCCTTTGCACAACACATCTAAATGGGCTGCAACTTACAGTTGTTTTTAATGGTATACTGATTTTTTTTCTATATCAAGCATGTCAAGCAGGATTTTAAATTTAAACATTAAATTCTTCAATTTAATAAAGACTCCTTGACTAGATTTTTGAAAATATCAACAATCATTGCACGAGCGTCTACAGATCTCTAATTTTTATTAATAACTCAATTGACATAATTGTGTCGATCGTGCTTATCAATAAACCGTTATTTTGCTTCGCAGTTAACTTGTCTTTTAAGTTTTTGTCCGCCATAAAGGTCTAGTAATTCAAGCGTAATTATCTATAATTCATTCGTAATTACTACAACTTATTAAATATATTGTTGTTTTTTTGGCCGGAACTTTTGTCAGACGATTTAAAGCTCAACGAAAAAAATAACTTAATTTATTTTTAAATGACTGACTTTTATATTGTTATTCAATAACTATTACAAAGTTGTATTAAATCAGTCAGACGAATTAAAATGACCAAACATCCTCTAAACATCAAAATTACTCAACCAATTTTTACCAATTACCAAGAATCCGATAGCCTAATTGTGAGCTTGACATAAACAGTCATTCAGTACATTATTTCAGTCATAGACTAGATATCTATATCTGGTCTATGACTGAAATAATGTTAATTAAATAAATAAATATATGGTACACTTACAGACGCCTCAGTCCAGTCGTTCAGTCTAAGTAATTAAATAACATAACAAGTAATAACATTAAAATACTACACTTTATTAAATTCGATATTCATTACACAGATTCAGGTAAAATTTGATAATTTATACAAACAAAACGCAAGTAGAACTAAAGCATTTAATGAATAAGCAAGTACCTTATTAAGAGTTAAATTATTCTTAGCAAACAACAGTTAATTTGCATTGCGGAGTCTATTACCTCACACTATTTATCGAGCTTGAACTAATGTCGCCGGCTGAGCTGAATCGATGAGTGTTATACAAGTTACCTCGTTATTATTTAAGTCGAGTAAGTAGTGTCAAGGTCGTTGAACAGTGAGATGTGTGATTAACATTTTAGCGGCGCAATGATTTTTATTATTTTTATGCAATATGTGTAAAGTCGCTTTAAGCCGTAGTCCGGGTTGCAGACCGAAAGCTAACCTACTATGAAGCTAAACTATACCAGTTTAGCTAGGTTAGGCAAAGATAAACTAAAAATATGGCCTATGCACATCAAGAACTAAGCAGAAGCTCAATCAGTTTTGAGAAGATCAATTCGATGGACGAAGGAAGTGCGCGGTAATCGGGAGGAGCTTAGCTTAGTTCGCATAGCTACGCATCGACACACAATTAAATAATTTAAAGAACACATTCACATTTCGCTTAATATTTGTTAGAAAGCGGTCATAAAGTTCTTAATGAACATTGTTTCGAAATCCTGCACAACTGTGAAAGCTTGCGATTAAACATTTTGAAAGAACTTGAAATCATAAAGCATAACAATGGCACCCTCATTAATAATCAGATAAATGTTTCAAGTTTAAGCTTGTTACACGTGTTCAAAGGTAAAAAAAAGGTAAAAAAAAATGGGGTTGAACTACCACTCTACCAGCTACTATATAACGATGCTTGTTTGGATAATGCTTCGCTTTGCGATTTTGTCGTTGAGTCTATCTCCTGATGAAGCTTGGGTTGCGGGGCGAAACGATTGTTGAGTTTGTGATAGTGAACGTGTGTAGTGCATTGTGGTGGTGGTGATGGAGGTTTGTGCATTTCGTTTTACGATCATGTATCAGGTATTAGAAAACGGATAGTCCACTATACATTTAGCACTATGTATATTTTCTATTTACTGTATCGCGGATTATAGCAAAATGTTTATTATTACATTTATACACAACTAACTTAGCTTCACATATTTTAGTTAGCTTAATTTGCTTCGTTTGCAGTCTGCACACAGGTATGAAAAACTGTGTTAGCTATGTGAGCTAAACTAAACTAACTTAGCTTAGCTCTTGGTCTGCAACCCGCATTAGGATAACGTTTTCCAATACTGGAAACTTCTGCTTTTCTTATATATACTTATAAAAAAGTCCCCATAAGCTCTGTCTGTATACGATCGATTTTCTCAAAATCTACAGAACTGATTTTTGTACAATTTTTATTAAAGAGAGTGCCATTCCTCCGGAAAGTTTAGGATAAAAGCACGTTACGGTTTTATGTAAATTGGGTTGTGCAATCGTGCAGTTGTCAAAAATTCGACTACTGGAAACTTTAGTCGCGTGCGCTGCGTAAACCAAAAAAGATACACTAAAGTAATGTTAGTACATTACTTTGTATTGTAGAATTGTAGAACAATAAAAGTACTACAAAAGAGTCGACAGCATGTCTCTCTCGGTTATGGTTAGCTCACAATATGTACTTTATGTTCAACATTTCAATTACATACACTTATTTCAACGCGGCGACGCCACAGGCACATCTAGTCTAGTAATAAAGCAATGATTAAATTTTGGCCATGGATTAAAGCGTTTACGGTTATGAAATGTTTAAATAAGTTCCAATTTTTTTTTCAAGTGTTTGTGCCTAGGACTAATAACGTATACATTGCGTATACGTTATTCATTAAAAAGGCAACTTTTTCATAAACTTCAAAGCCTACATTCATATGGTATTTAGTTTTTAACTACTGTGTTTTTTAGTTATATTTTTCGTCTTAGTCTTTATCTGTCGGGCTTACTTATAAATACAGAACAGTTTCACTTGACGATCCCTTAGAGTGACTTAAATTCAGCTCTGAACGTCCACAGATTGAGAAAAGACGAATAAATAACTATTACCCCCTTAATTACATTGGTTTATGGATATTGCCGGCCGTCTACGAAATTATATAGCTAATTACATTAGAATCTCATTAGAGGTAACGATGCCTCCATTTAAATTTACCGTAAACATTAATAAACGAAATGCGCCATTCATATGGTTTCGTGAGGTATAAAAACAATTGAAGGAGGAAGGTGAAACAAGGTCGGCCCCGTGCCTTTCTGCTAATTATTTACAAGTAAATTAAATGAGAAAGGACGTGAAGGTACAGTTTCAATTGGATTGTAATTAATTCTCTGTGGTTCGAATGAGACTTTATTTATGGATATGTAAAATTAAGATATTTTGTTACAAACGATCCCTGCAATAAAGAGCCTTAGCTTTTTCTGTGGATTTGTGTTTTGTTGTCTTAGTGTAATTTCAATAATCAATGTGGATTGGATCTTCAATTGTTATGTTGAATTTTCGTTCTGATAATCAAAATTAATATGATTTGTAGCCTCTAGTTGTTAAACGCTTATTATTGGTAGGCAATGTGCTAACATTGTCTACGACAAGGATTGCTATTATAACCGCTTTATCGGAATTACGAACGATATTATTATCCCAGATATCTAAACAAAATTGAAATGTATCAACAATTGACACTGCTCACGGAAATTTACAGTGTTCTCGAATTCGACGATCTCAGATGGATGTTAAGAAGAGAGATGAGTGTGTAGATGGTATTGAGAGGTCCGATAAATCTTCAATATGTTGCTCAAAATGTATTGTTACGTACAGGGGTTTGTGGATTTGGATGAAAATACCTGGTTAAAAACACTTAATTCAACTTTTTATTACAAACTTACTACTTACAGTCTCTAAACAGTCCGTTGTCCAATAAGAATGCCGAGGTCATTAATAATTCTCTTTTATTTTCACTTGTTTATTCGCTCTTGATCGCTTTTCACAAACTGAATCTCGAGGAGCATGATACGTCTGCTTATATATCGAACGCACCGATTTCGAGAACATTCGTAAGACCTTGAAAAGTCGTAAACAAGCCTTGTAAACATGTTTATTGGGTAAAGACGTCGAATGTTCCAGCGTTAAGCGAATTCTCTGGAACTGAACTCTATGACATATAGTTTACGAACCCTTTTTGCATGTTCGTAAACTGCCCCGTTCAATTTGAACTTTATGACATACGCATTACGAACTCTTTTCGCATGTTCGTAACAATATGTTTAAAAACACAATATTGCAATTTTATATAACCCATCTTAGAGCATCCCTATGTGACCTTAACTTAATATGATAAACGTAACACAGCAGATTACGGAAGGATTTAGGAAGATGGCCTTATAAAGTTTGTAAAAATTATATGTAGTTTCCAAATACGCAAACAATAATGATTATACTGCGTACTAGACCTTGTATATCTATAGCTTTGTTTAGTTTATTTAAATATGAAGACCATCAGTGGAATTCCTTGATTTAACATTCATACCAACCTCATCAATAAAGGAAGTCACGTATAATATAAAGCCAGTGAGTATTAACAGGAAATGATTTTAAATAGAAGGCAATCGTGCTCTTTGGATCATGAAACCGGCAAAAGAAACTATGACTGTCTCCGATTCCCGGAGATGTTAAGATTTAAGAGTCAAAAATATAAAATAATCATATAATAGAAATTTCAGGTCTATACACAACGCAATACAAAAAATTAATGATTGTTTGCCACAAAAGCTACATAAAAGTTGAGTCTGAACGATATTAATAAAAGCAGTAGATGATTTGGTATAATATTTCTATTCTAACTGTGCGTATCTACAATATATACGTACACTGCAAGTTAAATAAAAGCTTTTAAAAGTGCCTGAATTTGGCAACTTTTCAACCTTGCACAAGATTGCTATGGCAAAATGTAATTAATTATAAGAATTATATTTTGAAAAAAGCAACCGCAGAGTTTTCTTACTGGCTCTGTGTGGGAGAAATTATCCGAATCAGCAATATAGTTGACGATTCAAAAGCAATTGTTTACAAGTTTACTTGCATAAAAAGTTTTTTTAGTTTGAGACTTCAAAATTAGAAATAAGTTAGTGTGAAAAGAGTGATACAGGATGTTCTTATTTACGAACATGATCAACAGTGGAATAACTTGGCAATAATTTGTTAGTAAACGAAGAAAATCGTTATAAATAAGGAAGTTACGAGTATAACCTTATATGTATTTAAGTAACGCTTATAAATAACAGCACTGGGCTCCTGCGCGATCAGGTGCTCGCGGTGAGTCATCCTTGATGTCATCAACTAGCAAGTCTGACGATATATCGACATTAAAAAAAACCACCAAACGCTTTTTACATTTAAAACGGGTTTTTACATAAGTTATAAATAATTATAGTTTTATCAAATCATATTTATTTTTGTTTAAAAAAAAATTTTTAAGGAATTATATTTTCGAATACACCGCATATTATACATATTCCCTCCTCTAAACTACAATCGACACCGGTTTGCTACTACCCCCAATAAAAATTGTTTTAAAACGACCTGTTCAACTCAATTTACATAAAACCGTTATATACTCTTAACCTAAACCTTTCGGATGATTTGCACTACCTTTTTTAGACGAAATCGATCAGACAGACAGCTTTGTGGACTTTGGTTTTTAGAAGTATAGATATTGAGAGATTTTTTTTATGTCAAGCAATATAACAGAACTAACTACTTTGCTATAATCCGCACGGGTTAAGCGAATGCATGCAAAGCATTTTGCTTGTAATATGGAATTCCGCAAAGTAACGCCTGCTTCTATAAATCATTTTTTTTATGTACCTAACAATTTGCGAACGTGAAAATTTTAGGTAATATTGTAACGGGCTTTTATCTAGGTGTACATTCCTATTTATACTATTGCATTAAAAATGCGATATTGACAAAGTTTGCTTATCAATAATTTATACAATTAGGCGTTACTTTGCGGAGATCCATAATACAAAAGTAAAAATAAAATTATTTTGCTATTATCCGCGATACAGTAAATACAAAATATATATAGTGCTAAATGTATAGTGGAGTATCCGTTTTTTCATACCCGTTCAGCCAGAGCTGGAGAATAATATAGCCTACTTTTTTTTATCAAGGACCTGATAATGCATAGGTGTGTGCTTAAGCTAGCTCATAATAAATATGGATGAATGTTATTTAAAAAGCCAAATTATTACACACATCCCATGGTGCTTATGAAATTTTATTGCGTTACATTTAACCATTCCATTGCGTGTGATTAAGGGTTGCAAAACTTTTATTACAAGAAATAAAATAGGTATATTTAGAACTGAAAATAGTATTATACCTTAATTACCATTATATATATAAGTGTTTTAGAAAAGTGAACAGTATTTTATTTATGTTATGTTTGAAATTTTTATAGTTTCTCTCACAGTTTATTAATTTACAGTCTTCTTTAAGAACTTCATACGCATCATCATAATTACAACTAAAATTAAGTTATCTAAGTCTAACATTTAAGTGTTAATTAAGCATTTTGATGCTGAAGAGATTTTTTGTATTCTTTATTTTTGTTCAATATTAAAAAGTATAATGAAGTGCAAAACAGTTAAACAAATTTTAACAGAATAGTTCGCAACCCTACGTGCGATGTCGCAAGGCAGTAATTTCACATTTCAAATCTTGTTTCCCCATTGTTTATTGGATAACGCATTGTTGGGGATTCTGTGCTATTTCGGTTATGTCTGTTTGTTCAATCATATAAGGCTTTGTCATTCGTTTACCTTGACAGGAATAGATAACACATGCGTAGTTTGTATTATATAAAGGGTTATGTGAATCATTGTCTGTGGGTATAGTTGCTTTTTTTTCTTTCTTCCTAGCTAGGAAGCTATGCATCCAATATATTGGTGGGGGTCTTTGTTTATACGTCTCTTCCACTTCGCTCGATTGTGGACATTGTAGTATGTGATTTTGCGTACCACTTCTTTCTATCTTGTCTTAGGTCTTCCAACGTATAATAGTAGTAAGGGGATGTTTTAATGTGTATAAATAATTTTAATATTTAGCTTTAATCGTTCTCTTAAAAGTCCTGTACCCAGCTTTGAGTAACAGGCCAGAACCTATTCATATTATTGCTATAAAAATAGTTATGAATATTTTTAGCATTTTATATCTTGGAGCCAAAATTATATGACAGTGTATCAATTTCCTTTCCCTGGCTTTCGATACAGTTCGGGCATATTCTTGAAGATTTCTAATACCACGGACGAGGCGTCGTAACAATACGTTGTTACTTCAGAGTTTGCGTCATTAGTCGTCTTATTATTGCATAATTTTTAGAATAGCTGAACAAAAGGCTATTGCGGGTGGACTATTCAAGTAGATAACTATGACCAAAGAGAAATTTTTTTGTATTAAATTTTGTTTGGAAACATCATATATTCGTAATATTTATACTAAAAAGATGCATTCGCTTAAGACCACTCGGCAGAAGCGAAAACTTCATCAAAGCGAGTTTAATAATACAAAATTTTACGTACGACTTTACCCGAACGTGAATTATAGTAGAGACGCGCTGACTATCTCTCTCGCTCTCTCGAGCCGACTTTATCCGAACGAGCGTTACATAGTCGAGCGTGACGGCTCATTTCACTTCGTTCAGTGCTCAAAATCAACGCACCGATAGAAAATTTCATATCAAAAACTTCTTTAGAGAAGAGAGAGTTTGATCGGAGGATAGAATGGGAGCAGCATCTACTTACAGAATTTTAATAAGAATGAGATAGAAATGAGAATATTGAAATCACAACAAAATATAAACACATCATATTCTCTTGCCCTTATCCCACTCTAAGTGGGGTCGGCACAAAATGTTACGAACACATGATTTGGTTACGTATTTTAAGACCGGCCGCCTGCCTGACGTCAACTTACCTTAGTCGCCTCTTACGACACCTCGGTAAGAAATGAGGGTGCTCTATTCTATGCAGCCGGATACCACACGGCACAACAAAATACAAACAGTAAAGTAAAATATTTGTTTCATTTGCTTATCGGTTTTGATGGGTAGAGTTACCTACAAGTAGGATTAATGAGACAATCGAATACGCTTTTTATATTAAATATTATTTTCTATTTAGTTTGCGTCCGACTTAACAACTTCTCCGATATAAATAGCATGAATGTAAATTTCGTGCGTGGATGTAGGCGTAATTAATTCCTGAGCTTGACCATAATTACCCAATCAATTCACCGGAACGCCGTGTTTAGTAAGTTGTTCGGCATGTGACTAATTCCTTAAAACAAATCTACCGTTCTTGAGTTCATTACACAAAAAGTAGGACAGTTAATCTAGTCTCGCGATTAGGCAACGGCATTTTTTGCGATCTTTCCATTTTCTTTGACCTAGTACATTCTTGGTATTTAATCGGAGTCTTTTTATAATTTTTATTTCTTTGTTATACTGATAGTCAAACGTTGAGATCTTACTGGAGAGGACGGGGGTAAAAATCCCAGATCTATGATTTTTGGATAATGGATATTTATTACTTATCACGCGCTATTTGGTATAGGTAAACATCGTTAAGTAACCTGCATATGTCGGTAGAACACCTGGGATATATGGACCTAACCAATCTAGTTTGTCATTTGGGTTTTAGCGTGGTGGATTTAAGCTTTATTGTTTCTGTCCAAAAAAAGAGAAAGAGCTTTTGCGCAGCTATGGGATATGAGCTAATACTTTTTTTTTTATGGTTGACACACAATTTCTATACTTAGACAGCCATCTGACCACCTGAAGAGATTCTTATAAATCGTTCTTCTAATATATATATATATATATATATATATAGGACACTTACACACACGGTCGTCCGTCCCCAGTAAGTAACTTAATACTAGTGTTATGGGTGACGGACAACTGGTAGATATACTACATATATAATTTAAAATACATACTTAAATACAAAAATACACCCAGGCTCGAAGAACCAACAAATTGTTTATAGAAAATGTTGGTCATCGGCGGGAATGAAACCCGCGACCCGCGGAGCTGAAGGCAGGGTCACTACCCACTGCGCCAGTCGCAACCAGGCCCGTAGGCATAATGTTCTCTCCCAGGTTTGGAGGAAAGGTCAATGGTCAATGATTATGAACAACCTTAAACCATCGGTCATCACATCGTGTGTCACACATCCGGTCTCACGATGATTTGGGATTTAAAAATAAAAATTTTGGAATTAAAACTACAAATTATTATATAGCTGTATCGTGACTTTTATCGCGCCAACCTAAGGTTTTGAGTTCCTTCAATAATACAAAATGTGTTTTTCCCGGTAAAGAATTGACTAATTTCATCAATATTAATCCAGCGTCCCTTTATAATATTAGTATAGATGTTTAAATTTTCTTGCAATAAATCTACTTAAAAAAAATTCTTCTCTTTCTATTCAAGAAGTTTTTACATATTTTGTAAGCGTTATTTTGCTGCACTCTATAGTACAAAATTAATGATAGAATAATACTTATGGAATCATTGTCATCGGGAATAATGGTATAGTTATTTGATATTATTTTAAAATTTGTTTTGAGTCTTTGTTAAATTATTATACAATTTTTATAACTCACCGTTCACCCGTCATGTTCTCACTGCGTCTTCGCAAGTAGCAAACTCAAGAAACAAGTTATTTAATTGAGAGATTGCTTGAGTGAACGGAATAACATATTAATTACTTAATTATTGATAAAATGTACCATAGATTAAGCTTGCTGTCACTTAACCGGATGTCAGTCACCTTTATACATGTCTATTATAGAATTTATTTATTCAATTATATATATGTATCCGATTATGCAATCCGAACTTGTTTATAAAGTTTATATAACTAAACCTGGTCATCAATTTCGTTTGAAATTTGACTTCGCAGAATTCGGCTTATTCAAAACAAAATTTTAAAAGTAAATCTAAAAACCTAGAACTTTCAATGTACAAAAAAGCATTACATCTTTGGACTGAAAAAACAAATTGGGGATAAATATTGACGGCGTGATAGTAAGCCCCAAACATTTGAATACGAGTAGTGTATATACTATTTCAACAAAAAATCATATAACGTGAAATGTATGTTGCAAATTAAATGTAGGAAATGTTGAACAAAAGTAATTATTTGTTTCAAAATTACGAAGCGGCCGTGCCCCGAGCGTCGACCACGCCGACAATCTAATTGTTTAAGAAACAGCTTTCAATTATGCCCCCTACGTGTAGGGTCACCAGCTGTAAGAATAAACTCTATTTTACGTAGGAATTTATTCAGGAAAGACATTTGCACATAAATATGCTTGTTTGGGCTAGAAGCGATTTTATACAGTCGTTTGAAGATGCTCGTAATAATTACTAAGTATCGATGTTGCGACTTAAGAAAGCGCTTTGCTAAATAAAATGGTAATAGCAAAGCTTACGTTTCCGATTCACTTTCATATCTGTAATAACATCTTGTTTACGTATTGCGCTCTACATCAACTAATTACATCTTATTGTAAATTATTTAATTTTACTAAAAAAGTTTAAAATGCAGTTAAACTAGAAGTTGTAGGTTTATTGACTTCAACTTCCATCGAGCTGACTAAAGACACAGACTAAAAAAACGATACTGATTTATAGTTAAATTAATAAATGTATCAAATTCTAGTACTTATTAAAAAAAATTAACTTAATCGAAACCATTATGAGAAACGAAAAAGTCTAATTATTTATATTCCGGTATAATACATAGGTAAAAAAAAATAATGAATAATTGATTGACACTTTTTAAAATTAAGTAAATTTAAGATGACCCAAGCAAAGTCGTGGGTGGAACTCATTTAATTATAGACAGCAATATCTATATGAATATAATAGGTGTATGCTAAATATTATAACATAGGTATAACATATCAGTAACTGAAAAAGATCCATTCCAATTTCAATTTATGAAAAAAAGGATATCCCGAAAATTATAGGAGTCATATAACAACATTGACTTATTTTGTGAGAACATAAATAAATCTGAAAAGGGTTTTGAAATTTAGAAGACTCTGTGTAATGTCTTTTATTTATTCCTGCAGCATTAAAAGTAAAATAATATAGCGATTACAAATTCAGTTTTTTAACTTTGTTTTTAATTTAAATATACCCGATTAAAAATAACAAGACATTTCCCGGAAAAATATAATTCTTGGTGATACTCCAACAAGCCTACATTGTCGGAAAAACCTAAACATGTCTGCAAATTACAGATGCCGAGCAAGAAACGCCTACAAGGGCAGTAATGACAGCCTGCGGTTGTCTCCCCTCGTGGAAATTAGGCATTTTAATCGTTTCATTAAACTTCTATTAATTTACGTTTTTTTTTGTTACTTTCGTGACACGAAAAGGACAGTTTGATAATTTAATTTAAATATTGAGTATGTTCGGTGTAGGTGTCACCTTCGGACTGGTTTTTAGGTTTTATATAATCAGCATCTGTAGATTTTTGTTTAACGGACACGTGACCTGAAATGTCAACTGAGCTTATAGAATGTTGTCTAAAATTGTGAGCATTATAAAAACCTTTTGCCCGCGACTTCATTGTGCGGTGATTTAAGCGTTTAAGTACTCTAATTAATGCAGTGTTTCTTTTCCCTGTTCCCAAAAGAAAAATGGGAACTATTTTAGCCTTTACAGTTTGGTGTAAAAGCTTAAAATTTTATTAATATCGGTCCAGCGGATGAGCTGTGAAAAGCGTAACAGAGAGACAACTTTAGCATATATCATTTAAGTATGGATTATAATTTGTAACATGACATCGTCGCCTATAGATATTAAGATGTCATGATTAATACCATTAAAGTTTATTCAATTTTGGTGATATTCTCTAATATTCTAGAATCTAGGACGAAAGTAAAAGTTTTACATAAATTGATCATGTGGATTTTTAAAAATTGTATGCGATTTATTTCTTTACATCGTAAATGAATTTTTTATCATAATCTGGTAATAGCGCTACTTCAATCGAATCTAACATTTTGGTCATGTATCAGGTTTGTTAAGCAATACTTTCTTTCAGCTGACAACCAATAGCTTCTAAAAAATTTAAAGTTTTTATTTATTTAGTTTTAATGTCATATATGAAAGCTATCATTTTTTATTTCATTGACTGGCCCGTTGGCGCAGTAGGTAGTGAACCTGCCTTCAGCTCCTCGGGTCGCGGGTTTGATTCTCGCCGAGGGCCAACATATTCTTTAAAACAATTTTTTTCTTCTAGTCTTGGTGTATATTTGTATTTAAAATTTTATGTGTAGTATATCTACCAGTTGTCCGTCACTCATAACACAAGTATTAAGGTACTTACATTGCGGTCTGACGATTGTGTAAGTGTACCATATATTTATAGGTGTTTATATATAGATATCAGTAACTGAAAAAGATCCATTCCAATTTCAATTTATTAAAAAAAGGATATCCCGATAATTATAGGAGTCATATAACTACATCGACTTATTTCGTGAGAACATAAATAAATCTGAAAAGGGTTTTGAAATAGAAGCCGCGATATTTTAGAGAGTGAATGATACGCCCGCGGTAGGCCCTCAACAGTTGTTCAAAATCTTTGATAATATTGCCTGCTCCCAATTTAATCTCGACTATCCAATTTCCTCTCAAGCGTTGAATATTTATGAAGGTAACTTTCTTTGCTTTTGTGGCAGAATAATTGTTTACATTTTTAATGGTTTTCATTCTTGTTGACTTCAAGTTTTGTTAATCTCAATACACTTTAAAATATTATAATTCCGTTTAAATGAATCCTTTATTCGTTACCTAAACTTGATGTACCTGCTATAATTCTTGTTTTGAGATTAAGAAATTATCTATTAAATATGCAAAAATCCAAATTTAATCGTCGCTATAATAATCGATTACAAGCACCATAACAGAACTAACTACCTTGCTATACGTAATAATCGTTACGATTTTTGTCGTGGAACCTATCCTCCTGATGATGCTTCGGTTTCGGAGCGAAACGATCGTCGAGATTGTGGTGGTGGGTGTGTGTGCTGCTTTTGTGTGCGTTGTTGCTGGTGAATTGCGCCTTGGGGTGCATGTGGTGGCTTGTCCTGCATGTATAAGGTACGTAGATTTTGCCTGCTTCATACACATTGGCTTTGCATGCATTCACTTAACCCGTGCGGATTATAGCAAAGTAGTTAGTTCTGTTATATTGCTTGTAATATGGAGTTCCGCAAAGTAACGCCTGCTTCTATAAATCATTTATAACTCGATTACCTAAAGTTAAGAAAACCATTGCTAAAGTTATGAAGACAATTACAAATTTATTGCCAAATGAAATTTCGTATACTCCGATATCATACATACATAACATATTCATCTATTTTTCTTAGCGTGTGCCTTTAATTTCTTAATTATATATTAAATTTCGCTTTATGTGCGTTTTAAATTTATACAAATTTTACAATAACCTCTATGTATCAGAATATTACCGCAAGAGAAAAGAAAATAGATGAAAACAACCCAATTTTTCTAATTTTGTAAGATAATACTTTAAGTTAAGTACTGAGCTACCAAACAGTGACATTTGTTAGCCATATAGCCGTAGACTAATGAACATCTAATCCAGAGGTTCCCGGAAGTTGTTTTCTCATAAACCACTTCAAAAGTGTATCTGGTTCTGATGGATCCCAATGCAGATAAAATATATTACAAATTGTTAACCCCCATTTTTTGTCACGCCAACATAGCCCCCCCGTCGAGTCTTCCGTGGACCCTTGGGAGTCCACCTTGAACCTGCAAGCTAAGGTTTTTAATCTAATAACGATTAAGTTACTCATAATTATAAGCTGTGATAGCCCAGCGGTGAGACCGTGTGACTCTTTCGAGAGAACACGAGTTCAAACCCGGGCAGGCACCAATGAGTTTTCTATTAAAACCCATGTGTCTAATTGATAATTGCAATTTATCACACGCTTTTCGGTGAAGGAAAACATCGTGAGGAAACCTGCATATTTCTACTGAATTCTGGAGATATGTGTAACCTACCAATCCGCATTGGAGCAGCGTGGTAGGTCTTAGCTCCAACTCTGCTCTTTAGAAACGGAGAGAGGAGGCCTTTTCCCAGCAGTGGGATTGTAACAGGCCGATACTTTTACTCATAATTATGTAAATGTTACTAAAAGCTTGAATTATTATAAACTAAACACAAATGTATCTCAGTCAGTTTATATAAATAACTTATTTACATATAAAAATATTTTCTAAGGAATTTCTATTTTCAATGTTGAATTATCTATGCGACATTATCAAGCGGCTATTGTGAGTCAATATAGCCAATTTACGGAACCCGTTCTTGATTAGATAGGCGATAATTTGAAGAGTGGGACAAGGCTTAGGCGGGGCATCCGTTAATATGTTTTCAATGTCGTCGCGACGCCATATCTCACATTGCCAAATTAGCGGCCTTGACATTATAGTCTCTGTATTTCTTATTGTTGTATCCGCTAAATTGCCGATAAAATTTCGGACTGTTAATTTGTTTCTTTAGTATCATTTTTATATCTTTAGGGTTGATTGGTTTATTATCACAATTGTATTTTCATAATAGTAAGGTGAAATAACACCATATAGTGTACCTTTGAAATGAAATCATATGACTTAACGAGTGCTAAATATGAATATGAATGCAAACGGGTATATACTATAGTGAGTCTGAAAAAGAGATTGTTGGATCCTGAAGTATGAAATGCATTTAAAAGGAGAAGCGCCGGAGTTGACGAATGATAGGAGAGAATGGAAGCGAAAAACTTATTGCGCCAACTTAGTGTGGGATAAGGGCAGGGGAATTAAGATAATGTACCATTTTATAAAGCCTTTTTTCCGTAGTACGCCACGGAAAGTCGTGTTTTTGTCAGTACAGAAATCTTTAAAAATATGTAGCAGGGACAGTTATCTATATACTCTACGAAAAGGAAAAATGAGTAACTTTTATAAGATCATATATATATGATTAAAAATATTCAGTGGAACTGCGTTACCTAAGGCTCCAGCTGTGAGACCATGCGACTTTAGAGACGATCATGGGTTCAAACCCCGGGCAGGCATCAATGAGTTTTTCTATTAAAACTTATGTGTTTAATTGATAATTGCAATTCATCACACGCTATTCGCTGAAGAAAATTAAAGTGAGGAAACTTGCATATCTCTAGAGAATTCTGGGGATATATGAAACCTACCAATCCGCATTGGAGCAGCGTGGTATGTCTTAGCTCCAACCCTTCTCTCCAAATAAGAAGAGTGAAGGCCTGTTACTATCCCACTGCTGGGTATGCCCAGCAGTCGTAACAGGTTACTACTACCTAAGGCTTAGGATATGACACTATACGAAACTTATTGTAATATTCTTCTATTCTTAGAAAGTAAGTACTTTGGCGGAGAAAAAGATGAAATATAAAGATTTTCCTAATTGTGATGGTCCATTTTACTCGTAACTAGACTAATTTCCTTACTTTACATACTAGAATGGATAAATAAGAACCACAAATATATTAAAGTTAAAAAATCAATTACGACTATAACAAAACTGTACGTATATTTATTAGTACGTATATAATTCACGTATATTTTGCAACTAATGGATTGTAAGAACCAGATAATACAACGTCATTAGATTCTACAATAATATCGATGATGTCAACCAAAGACTATGTCCACCGTTACTGGTGTACGTAAAGGTGTTTCGCTTACACCCGTGAGATATGTAAATCAAGTAATCAGACATTTATTTGATCAGTTATATCGTTTGCTTCCTACCTGTCATGAATTACGGTGCCGAAACGTGGACACTAACCGTTAAGGCGGTACACAAGCTTTAAGTCGCTCAGCGTGCGATGGAAAGAGCTAAGCTTGGGGTTTCTCTGAGGGACCATATTCGTAACGAAGTAATCCGTCAGAGAACTAGGGTTACCCACATAGCTCAGCGCATAAGCATGCGGAAGTGGCAGTGGGCCAGCCTATATCTGTCGCAGAACCGATGACCGTTGGGGTAGACGTATTCTGGAGTGGAGACCGCGAATCGGAAAACGTAGTGTAGGACACCCTGAGACTCGATGGAGTGACCACTTACGTAGGACAGCGGGCAGTGGGCAGCGGGAAGGGCATCAGGTTAAGTAGCGTAGAATTGGAGAGGCCTATGTCCAGCAGTGGACTGAAGTGGGCTGATGATGATCGTTTGCCAAAATTATAAGTTGATCCTAAGATAAAGGAAAGAGGGACTTTTTTATTACCGAACAATTGAATGAAGCATTTCTAAATACTTTTAAATGTGTAACTTTTTAATCTGCGGGTGAACCATATCGCACGAGCGGTATAAACTTGTATGACAACCCAGTCGTTAACAGTTATTGCTGCGTTATTATGCTATTATTGTTAATGAATGTTGCCACGAGAGGCATGTCTCCTGTTCCGGAATTGAGTCGTTGCGTAATTCAAAAGAAGCAGTGCTACATACGGTTGCGTGATGGCAGCTTATGGATGGCTATAATTTTGTTAAATATATCATGATATAAGTTGAAAGTATAACATAGATATATATGCGCATTATAACTGTGCACATATTTCCGATACTCCTCACTATTGTGTCTGAAGGAAACATTACATTGACATCTGGTATCATTATTTTTTTTACTGCCCTTATCCCACTGTAAGTGAGGTCGACACGACATGTTACAAATATGTTGTCACATGATTTGGCTACGTTTTTTACGACCGGCCGCCTGCCTAACTAACCTTAGTCGTATTTTACGACCCCTCGGTAAGAAAGACGGTGGTCTATTCTACTGAACCGGATACCACACGGTAGGTCAACTTACCTTAGTCGCCTTTTACGACACCTCGGTAAGAAATGAGGGTGGTCTATTTTGCTCAGCCGGATACCACACGGCGGGTCCATTTAGCTTAGTCGACTTTTACGATACCTCTGTAAGAAATGTGGGTGGTCTATTCTGTTAAGTCTGATACCACACGGCGGGTTTACTTACCTTAGTCACCTTTAACGACACCTCGGTAAGAAATGAGGGTGGTCAATTCTACTCAGCCGGATACGGATTAATTTTTATAACCCCAAAAAATATATATATTTCAATTTAAATTTTTCGAATCTGCGGACCTATAAATTTAGAATATTATCTATACTTACTATAAAACAGTTTCCAAATATATTTATGTCTGTGTAACCGATTTTATTAAAATTTACTATGCACGGTTTATACGAAAAGAGATGCGATTCTTGCTTAATGATATTATACATACATATATATGATATTATATTATTAAAATTATTTTTATCAAATAAGTGTTACAGCCAATTACAGAGCTTTAAGAACTAATTAAAATTCTTTCTTATTATTTAGTATCATACTAAGCCGGATATGAAAAATGGCTACCAACAAATAATGAACTATTCAATTATAGTTGTACATCATGTAATTAATAAACAATGGATATCACTCTGATTTCATTAAACATGAATAATAAATAAATTTTAAAAATTAATCGCCAATTTACCTAGTAGTGACAGAAAAATGAAATATGACAAATTTGCTTTCATTTCTCGCTCATTATTGTCAACCAGCTAGCTATTCAATGTAATTACTACCTCACAAATATTTAATACTTCGCAGTTCAGCATTTATTTACGATATAATTGAAAAATTAATAATATATTAATTTAATGTTATTTCCGGAGTATTAATACAATGTGGTGTTTTGCGACAATTAATTTTGCTTAAAAAATGGGAATGTTAAAGTATTAGGTCCTTACATATGAAATTGGCGTTTTCTATGGGAGGAACATAAAGTCATTTTTTTTTAATGAAATATATTTAATTAACCATTAAATAACGCGATGAGCGCTTCCGATTATCGTAGAGGATCCACTTTTCATCACAGGTAATGATTCGATTTAAAATTCCTTCATTATTGTGCCGGTTGAGTAACGTAACGCAGCAGTCGACGCGCGTTTGTCGGTTTGCTTCACTCAATTCATGAGGTACCCACCTTTCAAGCTTTTTCACCTTCCCAATTTGCTTCAAGTGGATTAGAATAGTTTTATCACTAACACCGGAGCCTGCAGCTAACTCGGACGTGGTTTGCGATGGATCCGCTTCCACAATAGCCTTCAATTCTTCATTATCAACTGTGGTCTCCGGCCGTCCACGAGGCTTGTTCTGCAAGTCGAAATTTCCAGAACGAAAACGTTGGAAGCAAAAACGCACTGTGTTTTCTTTTGCGACACCGTCACCATACACATCATTAATCCTTCGAGCCGTTTCTGCAGCACTGGTGCCACGGTGGAACTCATACTCGTAAATAACGCGATATTTCATGTTTTCCATTTTGTAAACAGAGTAACACAAAGAAAAAAACAAAAGAAGAAAAAACAAATGAATTAGGGGGTTTGAAACACAAATGCATGAGTAAATAGCTGTATGAATTTGAATTTGGAATTAATTCCTAACCATAAAGGTAATATTTGAGATCAAAGTGGCCAGTACGACAAAACGCCAATTTCATATGTAAGGACCTAATATATTGGATGCGATACAATTTGGTGGCGGCAGAATTTATTTATTTTATATTTGACTAGCAATGCCCCACGGTTTCACCCGCGTCCATACCGATCTTGTGGTAGTGGAAAGTCCACGAAGTCGGACTATAGATTTATTTTATAGATTATTTCATTATAAAAATGGGTATAAGAGCTAACTCACCAAATGCAGGCCCTGCTATAACGGTCGCTACCAATGAATTTGTTATGGCATTATTTGCTTTCGATTTACATTCTTAAATTCGTAATACCTTTTGATTGGGATGTAAAAAGTATTTTATAGGTATTGAAACAGTTTTTAATAAAACATCATTTAATAGGATAAGGGATGGGATAATAATAATTTAATAATTAATACAGAGATATGAATAAAATGGTTTGATTATTGTCAGCACTTTTAGCAACTTCTACAATGTAAAAAAATAGTTATATTGGCATAACTAATAGTTAGGTATATGGTATCACGGACTTTTTTGTGGATATTGATACGTTCTATAATACTGTAGAATATTTTTTATTCTATCATCAATGGTTTCCGCAGCGCACGCGATGAAAGATTTTTACGACTTAATTTTTCTCACCTTAATACAATTTTGTTAGGGATCCCTATTTTTTTTGAAAATGTAATACAGCCTATGTTGCTCAGTGAAGAAGCAGCTTTCCAGTGGTAAATTTTTTTTTGAAATCAGTCCAGTAATTTTTGCATGAAAACTTTACAAACATACATACATACAAACAAACATACAAATCTTTCCTCTGTGTAATATTAGTATAGATATAGATAATGACATTTGTCGCATTCTAAATTGTAAGTTCCTTCGCTACTTTACGCTGTTCGCCAACACGTTGTTAATTGTGATACTAAGTACAAAAAGTCTTTTAATACCTTTTTTTTTTTGGATACGAGGTTGTTGTAATTTTCCTCAACTTCCACTCGAGCTAACTAAAGGCCTGAACACCAATTTTTCTTATATGTATTTAGGTAAATAGTATTCTGTTAGAAAAAACAGAGCTGCCATAACATATCATAATATTTTCAAGAAAGCTAATATAGACATTTTTAGGGTATTAAACTTTCAAACCAAAAAAAAATAACTGTTATTAATCAATAAATTTAGCACAGGCCTTACATATTTTGTAAAATAGACAACTTATTTTACCATCTTTCATGTTTTTCTTTTTGATAATTCCCTCACATTTTATTTGTTTAAGTAGAATAGTTTTTTAATTTTTTTTTAGCCTTATTTCTATTTTTTTAAATTATTGCTTTTTGTTTGTAGTGTAGTGAGCACAACGTTATTAAGTTAATTTTATTATACATGCTGAGTTAGTTAGCCTTTAAGTGGGTTTTGAATACTCTGTTTTAATTTTGTCTATGTAAGTTTATAGTTTGTGACTTCCCTTCTCTCCGTGCGTTCTGTCATGAAAAGTTGTACTTTTTGAGCTCTCGAAGGAAATATATAAATTACTAAAAATACCAGCGCCTTTCTATCATCTATCTCCAGTGGGTTATACAATAGAAAACTGTAATTTACATAGTTATATAAGTACTAATTAAACCAGATTCTATGTCACGTTGGCTTCCTAATAAATAAATAAAAAACAAGTATGGCATAGTTAAAAAGAGGCTGACGGATTGAAAAGTGCGGAAAATATGGAGGCTACATAAAAACGATGGTGATAACCTTAATATGTGAACGAATAAACTTTAGAGTTGGCATTTTTGTGGAGCCAATTTTGACATTTATTTAAGAATTTTAACCCAGTTGCTGTGCGAATTTATGTCGCGTGTTCGTTGCAGCTTATGAAATGAAAAGTTTTTAATCCGCCGTTTAGTTGATATTTATGCGATGCAATTATATTCTACCTTTTAATATTTTTTTATTACTCTATATCATCTTTTCGCAGACGAAGTATTCTATAGTAACAGAAAAATAGTCATATTTAGGTACTGTAAGGAAGTTAAACAGTTATTATTGCAAGGTCTAACAATAAAAAATCTCTTTTTAACGGATCTATAACAAGTTAGTTTACTCTTAGTTTAAAATAATGGCAGTTATTTAACCCCAATAGCACAATATCTGAATGGTCGATTTAATTCGCCGATGAGTCGTAGGCATTTGACAAAATAGAAAATATGATATATTTTGATATAATAGAAGACCAAAGTCTTCGAACAGTGCGTGTTGAAAGGGATGACCTACGGATCTGAGACGTGGTCGCTGACTATGGGCCTCATAAGAAGGCTCAGAGTCACTCAGCGAGCGATGGAGCGGGCTATGCTCGGAGTGTCTCTACGTGATCAAATCAGAAATGAGGAGATCCGTAGAAGAACCAGAGTCACCGATATAGCTCAGCGCGTCGCGAAGCTGAAATGGCGATGGGCGGGACACATAGTTTTTTTTTTTTTTATGAAATAGGATGGCAGACGAGCATGCAGTTCAACGTTATCACCGCCGCCCACGACCTCTCGCAGAGCGAGTGTGCTGCCGACCTTTAAAAAGGTGGAAAATACGCTTTTTGAAGGTATTTATGTCGTACCGATCCGGAAACACTGCTAGAGGGAGATAATTCCATAAAATGGTGGTGCGCGGGATAAAATTATTGGAAAACCGAACTGTAGTGGATCGCCACGCATCCAGATGGTAAGGATGATATTGTAACCTGTGACGTACAGTGCGGTTATGGAATTTGGCGGCAGGAATCAGTTCGTGTAGCTCACTGGAACACTCCCCATGAAAGATGCGGTAGAAAACGCACAGTGAAGATACGTCTCTACGCATCGCCAATACATAGTGCGGAGAACCGATGGGCGTTGGGGTCTCAAGGTGTTGGAATGGCGACCTCGCACCGGTAAACGCAGTGTTAGCAGACCCCCTACGCGACGGACGGACGACCTCCAAAAGGTCGCGGGGAGCCGCTGGATACAAACGGTACAAGATCGTGTGTTTTGGAAAGCCCATGAAGAGACTTATGTCCAGCAGTGGACGCCTATCGGTTGAAAAAGAAGATAATAGAAAATAATATAATTATTACTTCTGTATTATAGACCTCGCTAAAGAAACGCGTAAGTCTATAAATTATTTAAACTAACTTCTGAGCGACATGTCTAATCCTTAATATATCGCGCAGTTAGTATTAGAGAGACTGAATTCAAAGTTTAATTGAGTTATATACACTGTAATCCTTTTTTCAATGCCATATATGACAAAAGTCATAATAAAATTATTTTTCTATAATCCGCGATACAGTAAATAGAAAATATATATAGTGCTAAATGTATTGTGGACTATCCGTTTTCATACCCGTTACATGCAGGATTCGTAAAAACACATGCACAAACCTCCACCACTGCCACCACAATACATAAGCGCTACACACGTTCACTATCACAAACTCAACAATCGTTTCGCTCCGCAACCATCATCAGGAGATAGACTCCACAACAAAATCGCAATGTGTAGTGCTTGTGTATGTGTTTTTACGAATCCTGAATGTATCGGGTATGAAAAAACGGATAGTCCACTATACATTTAGCACTATATATATATTCTATTTCCTGTATCGCGGATTATAGCAAAATAATTTTATTATTACTTTTGTATTATGGATCTCCGCAAAGTAACGCCTAATTCTATAAATTATTTAAGCCATACATGACATCACGCTACGAATTATTTAAAAGATATGGGACTTTTTAACACTCACAAGCGCTTACAAAACCCGTGTGAGTTATGTAAGCGCTTGTTGTTGTGGTACGCTTTATTGCAATGTGGCACAAAACAAATTAAATTTGTAGAACTAGGCTTTACTTGAGGGAGATAATACAAAAGTAATAATAAAATTATTTTGTTATAATCCTCGATTACGTAAATAGAAAATATATCTAATGCTAAATGCACTACACACGTTCACTATCACAAACTCAACAATCGTTGTAGTGCTTGTGTATAGTGGTAGCGGTGGAGGTTTGTGCATGTGTCTTACGAATCCTTCATATGTGAACGTATAGTTCACTATACATTTAACATTTTATATATTTTATATTTTCTTTATCGCGGATTACAGCAAAATAATATTTATTATTATATTAAAATAAATATTATTACTTTTGTTATACAAAACAACTTTATTGAGTTCGGCCACTTTAGTTCTAAGCGTGCGATATATAAAATATCAAGTTGTTAGAAACGTTATTTAAATTATTGAACCATACATTTTTAAAATGGTTCATTAAATTTTCTGCAGATTACAGGGGAAATAAACGAATGGGGAATTGACGACCTTACCTTATTAATCCATACTGACACTATTCCAGCATCCGAGGTGTCGGCTAGAGTTTGAGGTAGAGAATTGTGTGAATTGTGTTCAGGGTAAGCCCTTTACAAGTTTAAAAGCATTTTGTAAATCTCTTACAGTTCAAACTTATTTTGATAATTCAAAACAGCAAAACAAAACACGATTAAGCTAACGGAGGTTAGTGAATACTTAAACTTAGTTATGAACATATGCGGTAACTATTCTTTTTACCTTTCTACTTTGTTTTATAGTACTGATAGGCCATCACGAAACTTGATTGTGAGGTGCCACTTTATATTATTTTGAGATTTTTGTGACGTGAAAATTTTACACTTACGCTTATTTAAGGAACTTTTTTATCTATATTTAATACACTTTATATGAGTATTCATCATCATCCTCCCCTTATCCCACTCTAAGTGGGTTCGGCACATGTTACAAACATGTTGTCACATGATTTGACTGCGTATTTTACGACCGACCGCCAGCCTGACGTCAACTTACCTTAGTCGTATAGTACGACCTCTCGGTGAGAAATGAGGGTGGTCTATTCTACTCAGCAGGATACCACACGGTGGGTCAAATTACCTTAGTCGCCTTTAACGACACCTCGGTGAGAAATCATCTCTTCTACTCAATCGGATACCACACGGCATACTTTATATTAGTATTGTATTTTTTATTTTTATTTGTCGATACTACCGGTTCACGTCGAATCCAGTCGAAAGTCCAGGGACAGTATCTACTTACCCTCCGTATCATACGTAGTAAATGTGTGTACTGCTTGTGTAGTGTGTTGTTGGGTTGTTGTTTTGTAATACGTGTGGTAACTAATCCGGCACATATAATGTATGAGAACGGTTTTGCTTCCTACATTAAATTGATGCGGATTAAAGCAAAATCATTCTATGATAAGTTTTGTACCTAATAAATCACTAGGCGTTACTTTGATTAGATGAATACTGATATGATGATATAGAAAATTATTACCTAATAAATCGTTAGGATTTATTTTATCTTTTATCAATTTCTTTTCTTACTTATTCTTAAACATTCGCATGTGAAACATCCTCAATTAATTGGAAAACACAAACAAAACAGTTGCACATTTTAGTCAATCGAAATGTGTGAGTAGATTGTTAAATTTCAACAAATTTATTTCAGGGCGTAAAAATTTGAACTTCGTTAAAACGAAAAGTGAGTATTTTAAAGCGTTTAAAATAAAATCTGAAATTCGAATAATTTTACGGTTAAAAAATAAAACATTTCCAGACAGGAGTGAGAGAAATGGACTTGGAGGCATGGAATGTAAAAAATTGCTTAAAATTTACAAAAAAGATTATTGAATCATCCATTACTATTTTGAACATGCTACCTATAATTTAAAAATCTTAAACTGATGTAACTAATTATAATAATTCATAGTCTGTGTAACTATTATGGACACGAAAAAAATATCGATACTTTGTGTTTGTGCTTTTCTATTCGATACTTGTACTTAAGAAGTACTTACAAATCGCATCCAATAAATTACCCACCTAAGTATACGTTTCGGCTCATTCTTATGATTTTTAAGCGAGTTTATAGAGGCAAGACGATATTTATGAAACAATTGTATTTTATATTATCTTATTTTATGTTCTGGTCTACTGAAGAAAGTGACGTTAATTGATGACTGACATTGACGTGCTGACGTGAGCACGAAGAAAAGTATTCGATTTATTATAAGTAAGATACTTTTTTCGCTATTCTTTTTGAGAACAGTATCGATACTTTCTATTCGATACCGTGTCCCTAGTGTAATAATCCTCTAATAATGTAACTAATTATTTATTCCCACAAAATTTTGTTCCTAAACGTTGCTTTAAGACTAGCGCTATTTTCAATATTATTGCGTTTTGTAATATACATAGTAAGAATTTGTTTGTTTGGTCACTGTCAAAATAAATTAAACGCATAATGATATCATCATAATTCCTAGTTTCTCAGTAAAAGGAATAAAATTAAAGTAATAATTAATTTTATTTAGCAATTAATTAGCAATTAATAAAATATTGTTAAATATTAACGTTTGAAATCCGTATATTTTTCTCTATTACACCATTGCCAGAGTATTTCCTTCGAGATATTCAAATAGCGCCCAAGAAATCCATTTTTGGATTACCTATCCAAATAAGTAAGTAAACTAATATTGAACCATTTTTGCAACATTTAACCGTTCAGCGGCGAAATCACTTTACAATTTCAGTCATTAAATTAAACCAGTCTTAGAATTACCATCGTTTATTTGAAGATCAATTATTTTATGCATCAAAGAAAAATGAGCTTTATTCCCGATGAATATAATCGCTTATGCGGCAAGATCTTATTAATTTCAGATTAGCGCATTCTGTATGAATACTGATTTTATAAATCAGCGTTATATGAAAAATTGTTAAGTACTAATTTGTAATCATATAAAAAACCAGAATGTTGTACTATTAAGGAAAGTCTATTGATTGAGTCTTAGGTAACGCTATTGAAATCTTAAAGCGTTTATCTCATTGAATGAAAAACAGATACATCTTACAATCAGTATTCCTCTAGCGTATAGATTCTGCCGTTAATCAGTCTTCATTGCAAGACGGTTTAATGAGATTTCTTTTTGGGATCTACTTTGAGATATCGCGCCAAGTTTTATGTTCCAATCAACTCCTTTATACAAAACGTAATTGTTTTTCTTACAAGTTTTTTTTATCAGTAATCTCATGATTTTCAACAAATATAATTTAGAGATTACATAAATACCCCTTTAAATCACACTGATGTACTGGGAATTAGTTGGACAGTCTGATGTAACTGAAACCACTGCCGCATTGTTACGATTAATAATGCAAATAAAACACACGTATATATGTCATTTCAAAATTCTATTAAATACATAATTAAAAATATTACGTCTTACTAAAACCATTCCCTAACAGAATAAACTCCCAGTTTTAGCAGTCTTAAGCTAAAACGTTTTAATGAGATTTCTTTTGGGTCACTTTTAAGATGTCTCGTCAAATTTTACGCTCCAATCAATCCCTTTATATTGGGGCTTTACTATTTTTCTTACTGGAATTTAAATTCCCATTTCTTAAAGAGCCCAAGTTTATTTTTTGGAAAAGATTTACCCTAGCATTTTCCTATTTTATTTTATTAAGTATCGTTTTGGATGAAAAATATTAGAAGTTCGTGAAAGAGAAATTCTTCAGAATCTGCTGCAAGACTGAGCCACATTTTTGGGTGAATGGTATTTTAAGAAAAGGCTGGTGTTAAGTCTGTAAATTATCATCGAGCTTAGGTGTGTGGTAGAAGACATGATCAGTAACCTTCTCATCGTCAACGAAGGGCCTTGGACCAATCTTATTAAATTTCAGTTCGGAAGAAATTCTAATCTTCGTTTGCCACTTAGAATCGATCTATGCTTTAAACATTTTTTTTACCTTTAACCATTAGGCTTACGATGTTGAAACCTAGTATCCACTGATATGGGACGTTAAATCACATTTTGATATCTCGATTTGAAACATATCTTTGCTTTAAAAGGTACTTCACCAGGATAAAAATTTACATGTTTTGAAGGTGTCTTATTCAGTCATATATTGGATTTGTTTTTTTAGCAATTAGCTCAATAAGTGTGTCGCGTGTTCTTGGGTTCAGATATTTTAGATGACAACATGTATCTAGGCTTGTTTCGATACCAGTGTTCTCTTCTCATCTCTTCTTGCAGAGCACTGCAACTCACCACACTAATTCCATACGTGTTTGATGGGTTGAATATATTATTGAATTCTCTATCTTATAGTGATTTATCTACTCTTATCTAATCTTTAGATTGACCCAACGGATAGTAATTTAGAATTAGGCGTTACTTTGCGGAGATCCATAATACAAAAGTAATAATAAAATTATTTTGCTATAATCCGCGATACAGTAAATAGAATATATATATATAAATCTATATATATATATATATATATATATATATATAGTGTTAAATGTACAGTGGACTATCCGTATTTTCATACCCGATACGTGCAGGATTCGTAAAAACACATGCACAAACCTCCACCACTTCCACCACAATACGGATTATAGCAAAATAATTTTATTATTACTTTTGCAAACGGATAGTACTGTAAAGTTTGGTAGTAATCATTTTTTTAAACTATGAATGATAGATTTGTTTCGAGGGGAACTTGAAACGACTGAACCACAGCAACGCGTGGCCGTATCGCTAGTTGATTATAAGAAATAATATTTCTCACTTGGAATGCAAGGTATCAAGAAAATAATTTAAAAATAAATGAACGGTGCCAAAAGACCTCCAATTTCGTTGAAGGGTGAAATTCTCGGGGATATTTCGAGACGGGTTATTACATGGCTCATTTCAAACTCACATTCAGATGTTGATAATTGAAATATTTTCTCGAATATTTTGAGCTCAGGTATATCACCAGTGATTTAATAATAGTAGATCGTTATTTAGAGAATATTCATTTTATACATCTATTATTTAATTTATAGCACCTTCATCTGGAAATGTTCGTTATTAGGTATTCCTTCACCGAAAAGTATGTAAAAAAAAGTAAAGTAGTAGCCTGTTACAATCCCACTGCTGGGAATAGGCCTCCTCTCTCCATTTCTGTAGAGAAGGGTTGGAGCTAAGACCTACCACGATACTCCAATGCGGATTGATAGATTTCACGTATCTCCAGAATTCTCTAGAGATATGCAGGTTTCCTCTCGATGTTTTCCTTCACCGAAAAGCGTGTGATAAATTGCAATTATCAATTAGACACATGAGTTTTAATAGAAAAACTCATTGAACTCGTATTCCCCTCGAAAGAGTCGCGTGGTCTCACCGCTGGGCTATCACAGCTCTAAAAAGTATGTGATCAATTGTAATTATCAATAACACCCATAAGTTTTAACAGAAAATATTGGTACATACCCGGGGTTTGAACCCGTAATGACCGAAAGAGTCGCATGGTCTCACCGATAGACTATCAAACTTTTCCATCCAACCATATCACATTTATTATGCCAGTCTATCCATCAAACTAGTAGTTAATAATTACTTAGGCAATTTGAACTGGTACCGTATGCTTTAAGTATAATATTTTAAAGAATTCGGTGAGTGTTGTTTATTATTCACGAGCACTAAGTCAACAGTTCGTTCTCGTCACAATACGAGCCAACTCGTTAACGACTGCTTCAAGTTGGATGCGCTCGCTCTTATTTAAACAGCTCTGGAGCTTTTGGATCGAAATTGATGTGTGAAAGCAATTCATGTTACTCTCGTATTTATGCGTATTTGAGTTATCCATTATATTTTAGAGCAATGTTAACTGTGTTTTTTACTAAAGTACGGTTTTGATGTTAATTCGAAACGATTCTATAAAAAAAATCCGGAATTACAGCAATTTTAAATAACTATCAAAAGGAGGGTGATACACAGAATCTACTAATCTATTTAGGATTATATAGACAATAAAAATGGCTAGATTTAGTAAATCTTCGACCTTTGGAAGATGGATATAATAAAATGTACCTAATTGTAAGAATTATACTTTGAAAAGTGCAGTCGCCAAGTTACTTGCTGGCTTCCGCTTACAAGTTTGCTTAAATAATATTTTAAGATTGAGTTTGTGTTTAGTATGAAATATTTAAAAAAGTATTATTTACAACATCGCTATCTATGATATTAGTTTTATTGTAAAATATAGTATTGGAAATTATAGAATTATAGTTAAGACGATAAAAATAATAGATGTTATTACGAAAATGCCGAATCGTTTAGGAAATTTAAGAAAATAATATAATCGTTTAATCGCGAGATGAGTCATTAATTACTAAATCGTTACAATAATATTCCCAAATTTGCACTTCTTAAGCACAAGGTTGTTAGTCACCTACATAACTTTTAGTTAAAATATTATGTACATCGATTTCCTGGGTTTCAAAATAGGATTCTCCTTTGCTATAGGAATTATATTACGGCGTATTGTTGGCAGGAAAATAAAGAATATGGAGGCATGTATCGAAAAACGAAGTTAATTAAAACCAAGTTCAGTGCTGAACGTGACATTATTAAAAGCTTTTATTTAACTTGCCGTGTAAGTAACGTCTTCTTGCAAGTTAAATTTGACCAACCAATTTCGTTTGAACTAAAATTTTACATACGGATCCAATCCCGATGACATGAGCATGACTTGATACCGCTGCGAGAATTGCCTACAGACGATGGAACCTCTTCAAGGTTAGCAGTAAAGTAAAAGTAAAGTAGCGGCCTGTTACAATCCCACTGTTGGTATTATTACCAACAGTGGGATTGTAACAGGCCGCTAGGCTAGGCTTATGCCTCCTCTCTCCGTTTTTGGAGAGAAGGGGGAGCTAAGACCTACCACGCTACTTCAATGCGGATTGGTAGTTTACACATATCCCTAGAATTCTCTAGAGGTATGCAGGTTTCCTCACGATGTTTTCCTTCACCGAAAAGCGTGTGATAAATTGCAATTATCAATTAGACACATGAGTTTTAATAGAAAAACTCACTGGTGCCTGCCCGGGTTTGAACCTGTGTTCCCCTCGAAAGAGTCGCACGGTCTCACCGCTGGGCTATCACAGCTTAGGTTGACGGGGTGACCGTCTCTACATAGGAGGCCGGTGCGCGGCTCAGTCGGTCTAATTCAGCCGCACTCTCAGATGACTGGAGTTGATCATATACTACAGTATTCAATGTAACGCAATCAAACTCTAGGTTAACAGTAGGCACATGAAATTTTATAAAAAGGTTTTTTAACTTGACTTCTTTTTTAACCTATTGATACACAAATCTTGCAGTTAACGTACAGTGATTATCTTAACTAAGAATAATTTCAAATCGACTTTTCAGAGGCAATTTTGAAATTTTATTTATCTTCTTACATCTTGTTATAGTGAAGTATGAGTACGAAATGTGGCCTACATTTCGTTCTCGAACAATGGTCGAGGCAGTCCCTGCGCCAACTCGTTAGTGACTGCTTCCAGCTGGACGGGCTTGCTCGTGTTTGCATAACTCGGAAGCTTTTGTATCATAATTTGAACGGCGACTTACTTTGGTTTGCATTCGTAGATTTCTAAACTAGTGCTATCAGCGAACCCGTTTCCACCAATTGAAGGTTTTGAATACCCTCAATATTGCTATCTGTTTGTTACTGTTGCCGAAGAAAATAATTTTTTTATCTTCTATAACATAGAAGATAAAAACATTATACTTATATTATATTATACTGATGTATAAAATCAAATTTTACGAATTTTAATCAATATTGACTGTCTCTTTCTATTTCGCCTGCGAGTTATTGAGAGTTACTTAAAAAAACCAGGTATGTGTCGTCACAGACTTTTTGTTGCCCTAAAAGATAAATTAATCAACCACGCCGTGTGGTTTCCGGCAGAATAGAATAGACAACCCTCCGTTCTTACCGAAGTGTCGTAAGAGACGACTGAGGTAAATGCCGTGTGGTATCCGGCTGCATAGAATAGACCGCCCTCGTTCCTTACCGAGCTGTCGTAAAAGGCGACTAAGGTAAGTTGACGTCAGGCAGACGGCCGGTCGTAAAATACGTAGCCAAATCACGTGACAACATGTTGTTACATGTTAACATGTTTTGCCGACCCCACTTAGAGTGGGATAAGGGCAGGAGAATGATGAAAAGAGAAATTAATCAACCATACGTTGTTTTCTTATTGTATGTTTTCAACGGCTTTGGCAAGCGTTTTGATGCAAGCTTCTAGGCGACTCTTTTCCGAAGTTTTAACATTTGTCTTTATATTTCATCTATTTTACACAATTACCTGATTTCGGTACAATTGTACCTTAGTCGTGAATCTCTCCTTCTACTGTTGACATCTTCATGATAATTGACTAAATTGTTTTATCGTATGTAAGGATTTTCAAAGATGTTCAGAACCGCATTGAGATGATTAAAGTCCGTAATTGCTTACAAGCGCGTTAGTTACCGTGTAATCACCTGCATTTGGCGTACGTCCTTTCCTTGAATCACCCGGTGCGTGGTCACGGCTGTTTGGGACACGTTTTCTAAAACCACAATTAGATGTTATCATGGCATTTACGGTACAAAAACATTTGGAAAAATGCTATATTGTATAATATTCAGGAAGTATCTGAGACACTTTATCACCGAAATAAGAATTGAGTCTTGCCCATCAATCAAGTAAAGCGTTTTCTAATATCTGCGTACGTCGTAGTGAGCTTTAAATATTGTTGCATAATATGCGTTCGTTCACTCATGTGGTGTATGCTTAATTTCTTTATGCGCATACAGAAAATTGGTTTAATAAAAAAGGAATATTGACTTACATAAAGTCAATCTTCCTTTTTTAGCGGAAAAAAATACGTAAAATATAAGCAAAGATGTATTACATATATAACAACTGAGAACCTCCTTGGCAGGCACTGTGGTTCATGTACCGCCATTGTTGGAGATCTTGGATATTAGCACCAGACATGTAATTTAAGGTTTGGATGATAATTATGAGTAGTCCTAGTAAAACTAAATTGTATAAGCAATAATAAAATTTAAATTGAATACTTATTCCTACAAAACTATTTATTAAATACATAATATTAAATATACTTGCCTTTTTCAGTAGGGGTACTGTTTCTAGTATTATTTCGTTATGTATTTACGTACGTTTTAAATGAGTACTCAAAAGATTTTTTTTTAATGTTATCATCTCTTATATAACATCGTATCTTACTTTAAAACACGTTTTATTATACAAAATGAAAACGATATAGTCAATTGTGAAACTGATTTAATATATACATAGTAAAAGAAAAGAGTTTTATGTTAACAATTTTATGCTATATTACATACATTCTCCTGTCCTTATTCCACTCAAAGTGGGGTCGGCACATCATGTTACAGACATGTTGTCACATGAGTTGGCTACGTATTTTACGAGGCCGCCTGCCTGACGTCAACTTACCTTAGTCGCCTTTTACGAAACCTCGGTAAGAAATGAGGGTGATCTATTATTCTATGCAGCCGGATGCCACACGGCATTTACTTGGTCGCTTCTTACGACATCTCGGTAAGAAAGGAGGGTGGTCTATTCTATTCTACTGGATACCACACGTCGGTATTTTTTTAAAATAATTTTATGATACCTATATTGTAAAATTAAAAATGGCGTTGCATTTAGGGGTGGCAAATTTTATTCGTAAATGAAATGGCACATGTATTTTCTTTCGTGCTGCAATCTTCTTGTTTTTCTTATATATAAAAATGAATCTTTATACACTTCGAAACGGATTGACGGACCCAGCGAATGGTCCTGTAAAGTTTGAAGACGACGGAGCATTTTTTTAACTGTTGAGTTCTGTTTCGAGGTGAATTCGAAACGAGACTGACAGTAATGCGTGGCCGGAGAGCTAGTAGCATATAAGAATGTTTTCTATTTCAATCCTTGTTTGGTTCATTGGTAGCAGCCCTACAAAATAGCTGAGTGCTTGTTGTGAATAATATACGCCATTATAACAAACATTTGGAACAATGTGTACGATCCTATAATACCGCTGTGGTTATATTCCTGCATACTAATTTCTCTATAAACCGTACGTTGATTATGTTTAAGTTAATTTCAGGATTTTCGATATATGAATACCTAATATATGTATTTTACACATTACTTTTTGCTGATATATCAACCAGTAATTTATTAACTCACCCAATATCATTATTACTACATTATTACTACTTTACTTGTGACTACGAGTATGTTAATAAAAGGTTTTGATTTGATTTGATTTAAAACATGTATTTGATATATTTTATATAAATACAAGTAGGATTATCATTAAGCGAAAATTAAGTCCAACAAGCGTTGATTTCAAGTTTATTTCGGTACATAAACGAGGTTAAACTTATCCTTTAATTATATAAATACCTCTGCCAGGAGAGTCCGCTCATCTCGTTTAATCTAACATTATATTGCACAGCTATGCGATGAAGTTACGAAATTTATATAGCGTATGAGGATATTTGTGTTTACTTGTATTCACCGTCAAACTTCTAGCATAACATTATATATTTTAAGCAGTGTAACATAACGTACGGTTTACGTATTTTCCTCACTGAAATAACAGATGTCGCGACTTTTACCTTGCTTCGCGCTATAGTAGTGCTTTTGTAATTACATAAGAAGTCCCCATACAAAATATTCATTGGATCGACATCGGCTACCAATTCCTTTGTCCAAAAGTGTATCCTACTGAAACACTAAGCCTAAGCGACAATGTAAACGGTGCATCTTCCGGTACATCCATTCTTGGAATGCTGTGAAGGACCCGTCCGCGATGCTCTCTGTATAAGTGAATAAACTACTATCCTGTCACTTGTACGTATTCTTTTCCCCGTTCGTACGTCCGTCCGGTTCGACGTGTTACAGCAGTTAAAATAATAAACTTTATCATTACAACTAGATAAAATGAAGATATAACTCTAACGTTATTATTTTTATTTCCTTTTGCCCTCAGCAAACTAACAATAGGTCTATAATAGCCCAGCGGTGCGCCAGTGCCACTCTCTTGAGAAGGTTGCGGCTGTTACCCCGGGTAGGCTCAAATGAGTACTTCTGTTAGAACTTATGTTTTTAATTGATAATTGCAATTTATGAACCGTTTTTCGGTAAAGGAAAAAATCGTAAAAATAACCTGCATATCTAGAGAATTCTGGAGATATATGTAACCTACCAATCCGTACCGCAACTGAACACCCTGCTGAGTTTAAGCTTCAACCTCTCTCTCTCCAAAAACGGACATAGGACTTCTGTGGGATAGTAACAAGCCGTTACTTTACCTTTTTGTTATATTCAGTACATATCTGTCTTAACTCGATACTCCATCTATCAAACTTTAAGTTAGAGTTACCCTCTTGTCATCCCAAATATCATGCTCGCTCCATAGGGTTATCATACCTAGAGTAGGGAAGGCCTGTAAATGACAATGTATGGAATCCATAGATAGGCCTGTAAATGACAATGACACAATAAATAATGAGAGGGAAGATGATACATATACTTCATCTTTGTCTTATTACAAATAAAAAAGAGAGACAAATAGATCACCCTTATTTGCTCTATATTTTTTTCCTTTAATGTAATATAGCACATTTTAGGATGGCTTTCCTACTGTAAGTATAATAACTCTATGGCTCGCACTCCTTCATTTTATTACATTCGTAAGTTTTCCAAATTCTGTGAAACTTTGACCTATTATCAAAAAAAATCAACCATAGTATTTAGCAAGCTAATAATATCTTACTTATACAAGAGATGCATTTAAATATGCAACTAGCGTATAACTAGTAAGCAAATTTGATCGCGTGCAGAAAATTAAATAATTTGACTGTTCAGATACGATCTTACTTCTTAGATTGTTACGACATGCACCTGAGAGAGCTACATTCACTGAACTTTCTTGAACAGGTTATGGTGAAGATTATTCGTCTGTAGGTGGTGCAGGAAATCTATGATTTAACCGAATCCCTGTAGGGTCTACAGCTTGTTGCTAGAAAAACTTATTGCGCTGTCAAGTGCTTCTAATATAGAAGCAAGCGCAATATGCAAAGATAAAGAATGCCTGAGATACGTCATGCTGCGCATCTTTTGTGACATCGGGCTATAATCTGGGGATGTTGCAAGAAGCTTTGAGGAAACCGTGGTAGAACTTTTACAGTTCGGTTTCGGTTTAATACCTGGCTGATGGAGTAACTACTATTTACAAAATATGAATGAATCTTATCTAATCTCAAATGAAACAACTTTATCGTTAAGTCGGTTAAATCGTAAAGTGTCGTGCTATAAAACTCTTGAGGTGCCAGTTTTACGGCCGCCCAGCGTCAGTACGTGTGAAGTATGCCGCATTTCTGTAATATTCACGAATTGTGACGGTGTCATCAAATATTCTCCGCTAAAACATACTGGAATGTCGAAAGCGCTTTTGAAATTAGGACAGTGTAATAAGATCTGTAAATGGCGGTATAACCATTCGACCGATAAATGGCGGTATAACCATTCCATTTTGCTGACCTAAATACCAGACCGACAGTGGGCAGCAGCACTGTCGGTGCAAAACGGTCAGCACTGCGATCACCAACCCGCATGCCAAGCGTGGTGATTATTGGCAATACCCTTCATGCATAAAAATAATAAGCCACAGCCCCTAGCTGCCGGGAACTAGGGGCTGTGATTGATTTCCCGGCAGCCCCGCTATTCCCAGCTCTGGCAGCGGTTCGGGTAACGGTGGGGCAGGGGGTGTTAAGAATCTCCGGAAGAGATTCCGCTGCCAACCCCGACGACTGGACCTGGCAACGTACAACGCACGCACTTTGAGGGAAGACGAAAAGATACTCGAGCTGGAAGAAACAGTAAGCAAGTTGCGGTGGGACGTGATAGGATTATCTGAAGTCCGAAGAGAGGGGGAGGATACGATGATCCTAAAATCCGGCAACTTGCTTTACTACCGGGAGGGAGAACAACAGTCCCAGGGTGGTATCGGGTTTCTCGTCCACAAGTCCCTTGTCAACAACATTGTTCAAGTCGAGAGTGTGTCGAGCAGGGTCGCGTTCCTTATACTCAGAATTACCAAACGGTATTCGCTGAAGGTCATACAGGTCTACGCACCGACATCGGCACATCCAGACGAGGAGGTAGAGGCCATGTATGAGGATTTATCTAGAGCCATGCATGCCTCCAAAACCTTCTACACTGTTGTTATGGGGGATTTCAACGCAAAACTGGGCAGGCGAAGCGGCACAGAGGTGAGAGTAGGGCAATTTGGATACGGGCAACGGAACCACAGGGGCCAGATGCTGGCCGATTTCTTGGAGAGAGAGGACCTCTACATGATGAATTCTTTCTTCAAGAAACGGCCGCATCGAAAATGGACCTGGATAAGTCCCGACGGTTCCACGAGAAACGAGATTGACTTCATCATGTCGACCAGGCGTCATATATTCAATGATGTCTCTGTGATCAATACTGTGAAAACCGGGAGCGATCACCGTCTGGTAAGAGGCACATTGAATATATGCGTACAGCTGGAAAGATCCAGACTGGCGAAGTCTACGCTCCGACCAACTCGAGCTCATATCCAAAACCCCGAGAACTTCCAACTCGAGCTGATGAATCGTTTTGACTGCCTAGCTGACTGCGCTACTGTGGACGATGTAAACAACAGGCTGGTGGAAACTGTCCATACGGTGGGGTCCAAATTTTATAAGACACACCGTAAGAGAACCAGTAAATTCTCGACCCAGACTCTCAAACTCATGGATGAGAGGAACGAAATGAGGCTACAGTCTTCTGTAGACGCGACACGCTACCGTCTGATCAATAGACAGATTTCTAAGGCGCAGAAATGCGACCTGCGACACTTCAACACCGAATACATTCGAGGTACTATTGAGCGTAACAGGGGCTCAAAAGTGTTCGCAAGAGATCTGTCTATTGGGCAGAGACAGTTAACGCGATTGAAGACCGATACTGGTAGCATCATTTCATCTCGTCCTGAGATTTTGAGAGAGGTTGAGAAGTTCTATGGGCAGTTATACACCTCAACACGACAGCCTGTTGTCAATTTGGCAAAAGACCCAAGAGCCAAGTTGACCCGACACTATACCGAAGATATCCCGGACGTCAGCCTATACGAGATTAGTATGGCTCTCAAACAACTTAAGAACAACAAGGCTCCAGGTGATGACGGAATCACTACCGAACTCCTGAAGGCGGGTGGTAAACCGATACTTAAAGTCCTTCAGCGATTGTTCAATTCCGTCATTCACGAAGGCACTATGCCGGAAGCATGGTACAGGGGCGTGGTGGTTCTCTTCTTCAAGAAAGGTGATAACACCTTATTGAAGAATTATAGACCCATCGCGCTGCTGAATCATGTTTATAAGTTGTTCTCGAGAGTCATAACGAATCGTCTCGCTCGTAGGTTTGACGACTTCCAGCCTCCCGAACAAGCCGGTTTCCGAAAAGGGTATAGTACCATAGACCACATATTCACGCTGCGGCAGGTTATACAGAAAACCGAGGAGTATAACCTGCCACTTTGCTTGGCGTTTGTGGACTATGAGAAGGCCTTTGATTCGGTGGAAACATGGGCTGTGTTAAGTTCGCTCCAGAGATGCCGAATCGACTATCGGTACGTCCAAGTGTTGAAGTGTTTGTATGAAAACGCCACAATGTCTGTCCGTATCCAAGACAAAACTACAAGACCAATCCAAATGCGGCGAGGTGTGCGACAGGGAGATGTCATCTCCCCGAAGCTGTTTACCGCTGCATTGGAAGATGTCTTTAAGCTTTTGGATTGGAACGGATACGGCATCAACATCAACGGCGAGTACATCACTCACCTTAGATTTGCCGACGACATAGTCGTTATGGCAGGTTGTCTGGAGGACCTTAACGCAATGCTCGACGACCTCAGCAGAGTATCTCAGCAGGTGGGCCTTAAAATGAACATGAGTAAGACAAAAATCATGTCAAACTCACATGTTCCGCTCCACCCGGTCATCGTTGAGAACTCTGCACTCGAAATTGTAGACGAGTACATATACCTGGGACATACAGTCCAGCTGGGTAGGTCCAATTTCGAGAAAGAGGTTAGCCGCCGAATCCAACTCGGATGGGCAGCGTTCGGGAAGCTACGCGAGATCTTTACGTCCGAAATACCTCAGTGTCTGAAGACCAGGGTCTTCGAACAGTGCGTGTTGCCAGCGATGACCTACGGATCTGAAACGTGGTCGCTCACTATGGGCCTTATAAGAAAGCTCAGAGTCGCTCAGCGGGCGATGGAGCGAGCTATGCTCGGAGTGTCTCTACGAGATCAAATCAGGAATGAGGAGATCCGTAGAAGAACTAGAGTCACCGACATAGCTCAGCGTGTCGCGAAGCTGAAGTGGCGCTGGGCAGGGCACATAGTGCGTAGAACCGATGGGCGCTGGGGTCTTAAGGTGCTGGAATGGCGACCCCGCACCGGAAAGCGCAGCGTCGGTAGACCCCCTACGAGGTGGACAGACGACCTCAAAAAGGTCGCAGGGAGCCACTGGATCCAGGCAGCGCAAGATCGTGTGGTGTGGCGATCCCATGAAGAGGCCTATGTCCAGCAGTGGACGTCCATCGGCTGAAGAAGAAGAATAAGATCTGAGGGGTGACGCTGTACATAAACTGTAATTTCGGCATTATGTATGTTATTACGAAAAATAAAGATGTGACGAGGTAGATAATTGGCAATTAGAGCAAATTTACGTGTTGTTTGGCAAGAAAAATATCTTGTGTTTCTTATTCAGACTACACCAGCCGAATAATAACAGTTTATTTCTATGGATTCGTTGATATATTTTTGTAGGCCTATTATCATACTATCCTACTGCTGGGCATAGTCCTCCTCTCTCCGTTTTGAGAAGGGTTGGAGGTAAAACCCACCACGCTGCTCTAATGCGGATTGGTAGATTACACATATCCACAGAATTCTTTTGGAAAATGCAGATTTTTTCACCGAAAAGGACATCACATATCCCCAATATCTAGAGATATGCAAGTTTACTCACGACGTTTTCCATCACCAAAAAGCGTGTGATAAATTGTAATCATCAATTAGACACATTTTAGCAGAAAAACTCATCGGTGCCTGTTAGAACTCTCAACTCTTTCGAATGGTTCCACTGGGTTATCCTTATTCTTTTTTCATTTTATAGAACTTTATGGGGTGCAGTAAGAAAGAATGTTTGTAAACATCATAGTATATAAAAATGAATGTTTGTCTGTATGTCCTTTGTAGGCTGGACCGATTTTCATAAAATTTTCAGACACCATTTAGAATGACCCAGGGCACGATTCTGTAAAGTTTGATTGCGATCGGAGCATTTTTCTTAACTGTTGTATTCTGTTTCGAGAGGAATTTGAAACCAGACTGAGCTACAGCAACGCGTGGCCGGACAGCTAGTACTTTATATATAAGCTTTGGCAAATCAAATAAAAACCGCGGGACGCAACTAGTAATATTTGATATCGGTTTGAATGATGTTCCTTGGTTCCATTAAACTCGAATAAATCACAGTTGGTTTAACACCGATCCTGGCGCGACATGAAAATATTCAGTGACTTCGAAAAGCTACAAAGGCCAGCTGGCGAGGTCGAAACAAGACGACCCAAGGGTCCTTAAAATATCTTTAAGGCACGAATATTTCGAACAACGGTTGGATACACAATTGGGTACAATATATTTATTTTTAATCACAGGTTATGAAATGTTATAGGTCGGTAATTTTGACTAGGTAAACAAATATAAGAGGACCAACAAAGTTCTAGAAAAGAGAACTTTTTTATTATATTGGAATGGAATATTAAATATAATATGAGAATGAGGTGGACATATTTTATGCATTTAAACTACGGTACTCTAGCTTATGAAGCAAAAATTACAAATCGAACGTGAAAATTGAAACTTCAATCAAAAATTCATACTAGACGAAGTGATAAAGGTGTCACTAGCTTTTGCTTAAAAACTTTCTTTTTTTATTATCAAACGTGCGTTACTTATTTCAACATAATGTACATCAAAGACTCTCCTCTGATATGTTCCGTATATAATTGTCTTTAAGGACATCCGATATAAAAATTTAATTCAAAAATAGCTATTTAATATATATATATATATATATTATATTAAGGTAAAAAAAACATAATTAAGGGAACAAAACTATTATAGTTTCTAGAAGAAACTCACTCGTTACTGGATTCAACTAAGTACGTAATGCTTTGCATTTCGGCATTAAACTAACAATGAATCTACGTGTAAGATATACAATACAGTTTTTTCTACGTTAGAAACTAAAAAAAACTCATCTGAATAAATATTTAAATTAAAGTAATGGGTTATGTTTAACAGGAACTCAGTTGTAGTGATCCATAAAATTGAGTAATTTGCCGCGCCCTCCTGGGACGACCCGGCTTAATGAGGAAATGTTGCCGATTCCGGACATAATCAGAATATAGTAGCACTAAGCGGCGTAAACATTATTCAAACACTTTAATCTGAATAATCTAAATTTATTATTGATCGCGAGCTTTGTTTCCATCGTAGCTTGCGAGGTTTTCGTATTTTGATCAATTAATAGAGATAATACACCTTAGAGAACAGTGAAATGTAGTTTTTACTCTCTCTTGCCCGAATCAGACCCTCATTTTTAATTAATAAGAAGATCCATTAGACAGGACAATTGTTTCTTTCGATCTCGGTCAATATTCGTCTTCCCCGTTTAGTGTGCTAGGGGAGGTCTCTCACTTAGCTAATTCCATTTATTGGCAATCGTTACAAGACATATCCTTTTACCTGTGTTGCAATGACGGTAAAAAGTAATAATAGAATGCTGATGACAAATTAATACAAGTTAAGCTCGAAGTATCTTTTTGTGATGAAATCAGAAATGAAGAGATATATAGAAGGACCACGGTGACGGCCATAGGTCGACGGGTCGCGAAGCTGAAGTGGCTATGGGAGGGATACATAGTGTAGTGTATGTGGGTTGACATGTGTGTATCTTATGATGTATATTTGTGTACAAGACACTTACATGAATATACTCCACCCTAACTCACACTAGTGTTAGTGTATAAAGAAACATTACACTGTCTCAAACGTTTAGAACACAAGAGCCTTTGGTGAGAGTGGACATGTTGTTACTTGTAGTGCATGTTTGAGCCTGTGCTATATTCATACAACATTAGGTCTATATTAATACATCAAAGTGAACACTACACATAGTTCTAAGAACCGATTGACGGTGGGGTCTCAAGGTGGTGGAATCGCGGAAAACGCAATATAGGTAAACCCCTCACTATTTTAACCGACCTTAAAAATGTTGCGAGCTGCTGTATTCAGGCGGCACAAGATCGCATGGTAAACCTTTAAAGAGACCTACGTCCACTAGTTTACAGGTTGAAGCGAGAGAGACTTTTGGGAAGAGAGTTTGTGGAGCTGACGACAGAGACATCTAAGGTTACACATGTTATATGCATACATATATCCTAGCAATGTCTCTAACTTATTTGATATATTTCCATCACAATGTTGATTTTCGCAATAAAGTGATGTATGGTAAAGTAATGTATAGTAATGATGAATTATCCTAAAGTACATGTTTGCATCTTAGCTTGCATGGAAATCAATGTATTTAATCAAAATTTTGAACATAAAAGAAGTTATTGTGTTTTGACTAGGTATAAGAGTTAGAGACATGCTGTCGCAATTTTTTAAATAGTTTTTTAAGAGAATTGTATTCTCTAGCACATTAATTTAGTGTATCTGTATTGGTAAGCGCGATGCACGCGTCTAAAGCTCCCAGCAGACCAGTTTTTTTTACAACTTCGCTACCTTCTAAACACAATTTAAATAAAACGTAAATGTACTATTAGCCTATAGCTTCCAGCAGAATTGCATTACCTTTCAGTAAATCGTACAAAAATCTGTTCATAGCTTTAGATCACATTATGTATCGATCACATAAAAACAGACAGCTCTTGAGAACTTCGTTTTATAATAAGTAATATATTAAATAAGTACAAATCTCCATAAAAGTCACAAATTTTTGTCACGCGTTCGAAACGTTTCTTGCTCAAGTATTTCGTTATAGTGTTTCTCCAACTCACAACTCTGGTTTTATTATATTTAGAAACCCCATTTTTTATTTGATCGTAGTCAGTTTCTATTTCTACAAACATGCATATCACTTACGATACTCTGAATAGCTGAATGGTACAATAAACGTCAATTAACAATGAACACAGTTGTTTAATGAAACGTATAAATTAGAGATAGATTCGTGACCATGCGTCCAGCACACCGTGAATAGAGAAAGTCAGAGACAAATAATATCATTATTGTATTTATTACAGTTTTCGTTTTCTTTGAATGGGACGATGACAACAGTAAAAGTGGTAAAGTTTCAGATATATTTTTTAACACCACCAATTTTAGTGTGCAAATTTTGTTAAACAGCACTATGATTATTGCGTTGTTTCATACCCAATACATGCAGGATTCGCAAAAAAACATGCACAAACCTCCACCACCGTCACCTCAATATACAAGCAAAGTAAATCGCAAAGCTTCGATTTTGTCGCGGAGTCTATCTACGAATGATGCTTCGGTTGCAGGGCGAGTTTGTGGTAGTCAACGTGTGTAGTTCTATTTATTTTATCGCGGATTATAGCAAAAAAAATTCTTATTACTTTTCTATTACGGATCTCCGCAAAGTAACGCCTAATTCTATAAACTATAAACAACGTGGATTATCACATCTATACTTATTATAAAACAAAGTCCCTAAAAGCTGTCTGTCTGTATGTAATCGATTTTCTCAAAATCTACTGAACAGATTTTTGTCCGGTTTTCACCAAAACATAGTGCAATACTTCCGGATGGTTTAGGTATGTACTACATATTTGTATTATGTAAATTGTGTTAAAGAAATCGAGCAGTTCTTAAAAAACTTACTTGCGGAGAGCTTTATTCGCGTGCGCTACGTAAACCAGCAGAGATACGCTAAAGTAATATACTAGAGAATTTTAGATCTATAAAACTACTCTAAACAAGTCTGAGATAGCATGTCTCTATCTCTTATGATTAACTTACAATAACTACTTTTATGTTTAAAAATTTGAGTTTTAGAAAAAAATTGTGGCACGTTCATATCCACGCGGGCAGCGCTGGCATAGCTAGTTACAAATAAAATAAATATATACTTTTGCAAATGTTATATAAACCAAATAATAATCAGAGGAAATCTCTATACCAAAATAGCACACATTTGCTATTTTGGTAAACGGTATTTAATATTGTCCTAGTGAATTTGTCCAATGTTGGTGTAAAAGGTTAGTGGTGGTCATGTTTTGTGATATATGGGGGTTTCTAATCTATCTTGTATAAGGTACCTATGCCAACGAATTGTGTTGCTTTTATTGAATGTAATAAAGTAATTCATTAATTTTACTTTGATCGTGGATTCTAGCAACATAATTCTTTCATTACTTTTGTACTGTAGAATTCTGTCAGACAACGCTGTCATGTAAATTACATGCATATAATATTCAAAACTCATAATAAAACCACTCGATGTCGATGTGGTCCTTTAATTATGACAATCTGCTATTTATTAAGATTCCATCACTAATAATATGATAGTTGAGTTGGTGGTTAAAAAATTTTCAAAATATTTACAACAAGTCAAAGTTAAAAAAGCTTATAAAAATGTCATGTCCCTACTCTTATCCCTTGAGGAATTCTCTCATCTGCAGCCAATCTTGGTAGGCCCATCAGCAGGCCTACCATGAACTCTTATTGCGACTCAATGAAGACGTAAACGACGACCGCGAGCCGCTTTCTTTTCGTGCCATGAAATGTGAATTGCATTGGGGTAGTAATGTTTGTAAGGGATAAAGTTATATGAACTATAGATAACTCTGTCTTTTTTACTCACATGTTCTAAGGACGAATTCCGAACGCTCATTTGGCAATCACTTAAAGTCTTTAAGACGTGATGGTATGAAAAAGCAAAACAATTTTGTTTACGTCTTGAATTGAGTCGCGATAAGACTTCATGGTAGGCCCGCAGGTCATGCTTACCATAAACATGCATTATCATCGGGACTGGACCAGTCTATAACTTACAAGATTCCACCATCTTATACATATACGACAAGTTGAACAAAAGCTTTTAAAAAATGAAGTGGTCATGTACACCAAGACAAATTTGTAAACATTTTGAAGGTTTTAAACTAATATACCAGTACTAACAGTGTATATACTGAAAATTCTCTGTATAAAGGTAGTGTTAAGTGTAATAAAATTCAATAAAATTTAAAGAATTTCCGCCCAGCCCAGCTACGTTGCAATATTATAATTTTCCCGAGGAGTCATGAAATTTTTATTACTTCGCTCAAATTCCGGTGAAGTTGAAAGTAGCGAAAACGGGGAGGAATACCGGAGTGTCGCAGACTAGTGTTATGTAGATTATAAACGCAGTGAAACGTAATTACGGCTGACGGTTTAATATTATGTACGCGTCAAGAGGTCTCGCTCGAGTTTTCGGGCTGTGTGTGTGTGTGGGGGGGCTATAAATTTTACGGTGTAATACGTTTAGGGAAAAAAATCTAAAATAGCGACAAAATCGTTTTTATTTAATCGACATAACATAAGCCGTTCTTTTTTATTTCTCTCGGTTGCATTCTTATATTGTGAGAAAATCCCCCGTAAGCCCCTGTAGGAAACTCCAACTCCGTTGCTAGTAATATATTCATATTCAGTCGCCACGTGCAATGTTCATTTCCGCACCTAAAACACCCAAGAGCCTTTATCTTACCGACCTCCCTCACAAACCGCCATCGCTTAACCACACCTTCATCGGTGTTGCCAACACAAAATATAACAAAAGTAATAATAAAATTATTTTGCTATAATCCTTTTGCTATAAAAACCAAAGGATTATAGCAAAATAATTTTATTATTACTTTTGTATTATGGATCTCCGCAAAGTAACGCCTAATTCTATAAATTACAAAATATAACAAATAATTGGTAATTATTTGTACAAAAATCGTTAAACTTATAACCCCAATAAACAACTAATGAAACGTAAACCTTGTAGCTGATCTGTGTACACCTAGAAGCGATCATAATATTGCATATAAATCGTATATCTATGAATAATATACAACAAGACATACTAAGAAAAAAAAGAAATATAATACTAGCCACGCCTCGCAATTATTCTCGCGGCGCAAAAGTTATGTCACAAGTAAAATGCTTACCTAGTTATATGATAGATAAAAATCGTATTTTGTAAGTTTTTACTTTGCCTTGTGGTTGCAAATTTTTTTTCATTAATAATTTATATTACATTAAACATTCATAATATAAGTAGGTTTCTTCAACATACCGCGACTCCTTTCAGAATGTAGGAGTTAATGTAGTAGTTTAGTTATTAAACTAACTAAACTACTTTACGAAAACAAGACTTTATAAAATTAGAACTAACTAAATAATACTGAAAATAAAAATTAAAAATTGTATATATGTACATATAAAAAACTATAAAAAACACTTATTTCAAATGTTCAAATAATACTCAGATATACTGCTTGTAAAACTTTATTGCCTCTCCATTTGAAACCAGACCAACAAAGACGCAACAAGTTATCAAGATATTATCGCTTCTTTTAATTCTTTGAGCTCCTTAGCGTGTATCCATTTGATACCCGTCGCAGAAGCCGCACTGGGCGGCCTTGTTATTATTCTAAATGTCAAATAAGATGCTGTTTAATATCTGAACGATTTCTTTGTTCATTAGATCATTTGTTAGATACCAGTATTGCACAAGAAGTAAAAAAAGATGAAAAGAATATAAAATCGGGACTTGAATGTCTATATACTTGTAGCGGTTATTGCAGATACTTAAAATATGTACTAAAACCTTTAAATACTTAAATGTTAGATAAAAATAGGAGTTGAAATGAAAATTTTAGTATTTACTAAATTTACCTATCTGTAAATGTTAGGTGACAAATTAATAAAGAATTACAAATCATTATAAACATATTATAAAGTCCCCTCTCTCTAGCTATCGTCTATCTGTCTGTTTGCGATACAACTAAAAGTTATTGAAGTATTTCATGCGAAATAGGTAGCGATTTACGCAGAAGGTTAATATAAGAATTTGCTGAGGTTTTGATTAAATTAGTCAAATAATAAGCTGTGATAGCCCAGTGGTGAGACCGTGCGACTTTCTAGAGACGAACATGGGTTCAAACCTAGGCAGGCACCAATGAGTTTTTCTATTAAAACTTATGTGTCTAATTGATAATTGCAATTTATCACAAGCTTTTCGGTGAAGGAAAACATCGTGAGGAAACCTGCATATCTCTAGAGAATTCTAGTGGTATAACCTACCAATCCGCATTGGAGCAGCGTGGTAAGTCTTAGCTCCAATCCTTCTCTCCAAAAAACGGAGAGAGGCCTATTCCCAGCAGTATAAACAGGCCGTTATTTTACTTTTTTTAGTCAAATAAGTCAATAAGTAACAATTTTGTGCTGAATCGATAGCTAAAGACAAATTCTTTATATATGGAATTAGGAAACTTCAAGACGAATCCTATATATCCTAAACAATTATTTATTGTACATAAATATAGTTAGTCATGAGAAAGAAAAAAAGTAGCAAATGTACACAGACGTACTTATTTCTTAAAGGGGTCTCTCGAGTCAGCCCTTAAGTAACAGACGGAAATACACGAGGTGAAATACAGATACACGGATACACAGATTGGCACCTAAATTTATATTTGTACTGTATATAACACAAAAGATAAAAAAATTATGCAATAGGAAATTTAACTACCTAATTTATAAATTAATTATTGATAAATAAGTAGATGAATAAAGATTTAACATTAATGAAAAACATTTCTTACTCGACTCTTTTTCCAAGAAGATTCTCTAGTCTTGGCCTAACGTAAGGCCAGGGACCTTGATTCTTATGTTCCTCTTGACAAAATGCTACTCGAGCTTTATCATAGCGGCAAAACTCTTTGAGCACGATATCATAAGGAAAAGGGTACAGTTGTTCAATTCGACACATTGCGATTTTGTCTTCCATCTTTTTCTCCTTTCGTAGCTCATCGATAGTGATAGCCACTTTTCCAGAGCAGAAAATTAGTTTTTTCACTTCCTTTGGCTTCTTGCATGCTGGGCCGCTTTCCCGTATGGCCCTTATATACAAATAACTTTTTTTTATCTAATCTTGCTATTAATGGTTACTTTTATTAAACGACGCTGTCTTAAGTCATAAAGATGAAGTACTATTATTTTGTAGAATCTGTCAATTTATTTTTTCGCAATTCATAATCTAGAAAAGTTCTAATATGAACATTAAGTAGAAAAGAAAATCATCATTCTTTCAAAGCTTACTCCTATTATTTTACTTAGATGTTAGAGTTACGTAGACATTCTTAAAATATAAACACCGTGTAAAGTCAAAAGGCTAACATTTGTAATTAAGTAATCTTTACTCAAAATAAATAGGTTTAATTAACATACATTTGCTACTTCTAATAAGCATCTTGTGATAATGTAAATCTCACCTCTGGAAACTTGTGCCAATTAGAAAGTCCTTGAAAGGGGACGTATAATAAGGATGCTTGAGTCCAACTTTCGGTGTCATTAGTATGATCGGCTTACGGAACGGCAACGCAATTTGCCGTCGCATTAAATGAAAATAGTTGGCAGGAGTTGTAACGTTGCAAACTATCCAGTTGGCGCTTCTAAGTTGTTTCACTAGTATATAATATACAATTAGTAAACGTATCTAAATGTTCGATCAAAAAATATGACGATCATCCATCAGCAGACGTATACACTGACATATTAAACATTTACAATACAAACATGAGTGATGCCTAGCATTGATGCTCGGAGTTTGTATATAAATTATTTTAATTACACCTGCCGTGAGTTAGACGACAATCTATCAATAGGTACAACGTAGACGTTGTAGGTGCCGATATTATTTTTAATACTAGTGTATTGATTTAAAATGAACACATGAATTATTAAGAGTGATAATTACGCTGGATTACTTAAATAATTTATTTATGTACGTTTTTAGCCGAGATATCGTAAAATACGACTAAGGTAAGTTGACCCACCGTGTGGTATCCGGTTGAGTAGAATAGACCACCCTCTTTCTTACCGAGGGGTCGTAAAATACGATTAAGGTAAGTTGACGTCAAGCAGGCGGCCGGTCGTTAAATACCTAGCCGAATTATGTGACAACATGTTTGTAACATGTTGTGCCGACCCCACTTAGAGCGGGATAAGGGCAGGAGAATGTGATGTACGTTTTTTATTTCTTTAATCCTTGAATGGTATTGCCTGAAGATAAGTAATAATTTAATTCAGACATATACAATTCACCGATGTTGCTTGCGTCCAACTATCTAAAGTAGAAATGTTACAGATCTTCGACTGCGATTACGGAAGGGCGGAACCTCCTATTAAATTCACAATTCCGATTCGAATTTGGCTCTGATTTACTACTGTACTTATTAAATTGCTAGTTTTAGATTCACTAATTCTAGTTTAAAGTTAAGAAGTATACAAGTAGAGGGCTAACAATTGAATACGCTATGATTTTTACCCCACATGTCTTTATCATCAAGATCCGGAATTTTGTCTTCGTCATCATCAGCTTGTTGGAGGTAACGCTCAACGCGTCCAGATGAATGTTCGGGGCCCTTAAAAATCATAACCGAAACTTGCTAATTTTTTTTAAAAAAATACAGGATGATTGATGTTATTTATATTTTATGTTGCTTTATATTTTAAATGTGTATACACAAGGACACACTCACAAGATATTGCGATCCAAGCAGCACGTTAACAATATAAATATGTGTTCTAAAGGAATTATCGTTTATTTATATATAATCTGAGATGGGTGGGTGGATAGTTATCGTATAGTTTCGCCCAAATTAGCATTACCAAATTCATGCTTATATTATGACATTTATACCTAATTCTTCAATTTATATTATGATATCCTACTAATATCCTACTAATATTATAAATGCGAAAGTTCGTGAGTATGGATGGATGTTTGTTACTCTTTCACGAGAAAACTATTGGACGGATTTGGATGAAACTTTACAGCTATATCGGTTATACATCAGAATAACATATAGGCTACAATTTGTAATGATTTTATGTAATTATAGCGATACATGTCAATAACGTCAGAAAAAATCTGGCTTCTGATAGTTATCTTGGCGTACGCTGCTTAAACTATTGGAGTTACACAAAGATGATGTAGGATAGTATTATTTGTCTTGAATAGTTCTAAATAAAAATCCGCGACAACATATATCTACCTTTTATATGGAAGCTAGCTAGTGAATGATAAATTTTAATTAAATAACATACTATTTTACAATGCATATTTTAGTATTTTTATCAAACTCTTATCAGAATCAATACATTTGTTGCTTTCAGTATTTCATTTAGTAGGAATTTTATTTCAAATGACTCTTCAAGAAACATAATGTAACAGGCCAAATTCCACGCGAGCGAAGCCGCGGGCAAAAACTAGTTTAATATAAAGTAATTCTGAAGGAAAAATAAGAATCTAACCGCTCCATCGATACCATGTGGTAGCTGTATCACGAGACCAGATTGGCAAATCCATTTACTCTCCCCGTTGACGATAAACGTGTCAAATACTGGTTGTGCTTCGTCGGCAAAGTCACCATACTGGGCCTCCCATATTGTAAGCAAATGTGGGCTTGAATACGAATAGCCTACTTCAAAGCCCAAGATACCTGAATTTAAATATCTTACGTTTATGTTCATTACACGAAAAATAATATTATCACGGGCACTTTTTTGTTATATAAACAGACAACAATGATAGAACGTGTTGTTACCTATTTTAAATTACATGTGCTATATTTTTGATATTAGTTTTGGTTCTAATAAACTGATTAGATTTGGAAAACTCAATAACATTCGTTTTATACAATATTGTATATGTGTATTTCACCCTAACGAGATTTTTTTATAGTTAAAACTGTTAAGCCATCGAGTACCTATCTCGCTGTCAATTCTCAGTATATTCGATATTTGGAACTAGTAATAATAGTAGTAATATAATATTATATTCATGACTATTTCTAAGTTTTACTCATTAAAATCATGGACTTATACAAGAACTAAACTCATTCTAGGAATGTCAAGCTAAAACTTACTGTTACTACGACCTAAAAATAAACTTTAATAAAAAATTAAATTTAATGATAGAAACAGCAGGTCCGTCTCTAATTGCTTGTAATTTTCAGTCAGTTTGACGATAATTACTCGAATAAGGTTGAAATTCGCCAGACACTATATAATGTCCGCCAAACATGTTTAGGATGTGAATTCTATCTAGATTGTCCTAAATAACTATTCATTGACACATGAAGGTGAGAAAATAAGAGTTAAGTTTCATTGCCAAATTAATCATACTTTTATAGCAAACTAGTTGACCGGGAAAACGTTGTTTTGTCATTTAAATTATTTCTAGGGATTTTCTATTGTACATTATAAAAACATTTATCATTTAGGGGGCAGATAAACATAGATAGTAAACATAGATTCTCAGACCTACTTAGAAAGAGTGTATGGTAACTGAAACTATAAAACATTAATTTTATATATAAGATTTTCCGCATAGCTTCTATGTAAATTGACTCTTTTAATATGTATTTTTTAATTAATTATTTTTAACCTATGTATTGGTATTATTAAAACAATAGAATTGTCTGTTAATCTGCATTTAACATTTATATTCCTCAATTGTGAAGAAACTATCCGTAAAGTTGCAATAATTATTTTCAGTTTTGCAGTTCAACACGTAAAATATATAATAAGAACAGGAACCTTCTTTGGCCTCTAAATTCTTATCGGGATAGTTTAATTTCGAATTGTATACATTTGTTCGATGACCGACAGAAAATAGTTAATATGGGTATCGCCACGCATGATTTGTTTTTAGTAATCATTTTACAGTTTCAAGTTTCAATTTTAAAGGTAACAACCAACGTAAACAATAACAGTGTTTGCATTTGTTACAGGTAAAATAAACACTCACCAAATTCACACAATGAACTGTTGTAGAGGCTGTATTTCGCTTGATCTGGGTATAAAGTGTCCAAAACTCGGTAAGTAGCTCCATCCACACCTTGATGGTGATAAACGTGATGTCTGCAAAAAATAAGCATCGAAAAATTGTTTGGTTGAAATATTTACAATTTTACATATAATTTCCAATTTTCCTTTAACTTTGGTGCAATTCAGAATGACCAACATCAAATCACGCTATGCTTGTACGATATGTATATTTTTCCACAGCGGACTATTATGGTTTTTCTGGTAGTAAGTAAAGATTACGATAGCATTCCTAATGTTCTTAATGTATAAAAATGAATGTTTGTATGTCCTTTATACACTCCGAAACGGCTGAACCAATTTCAATGAAATTTTTGGACAATCTTTAGAATGACCCAGCGGATGATCCTCTAAAGTTTGGTGGCGATTAGACTTTTTTTAATTTGTTGTTGAGTTCTGTTTCGAGGGGAATTTGAAACCAGCCTGAGTAATAAAAACTGATACGAGTAAAGTATGTCTTTTATTTGATATAGTTGGTTTTGTCATAGGATTTTAATCAACGCTATTAAATATTCTAACAATTTTAAAATTCATATGCTATTTTACGATATCGAGAAAAAATCTAATCAAAAAGTTTTTGTAACATTTGAAAATTCGACTATGTCAGCTTTTGTAGTGCTAAATCAAAGTTAAAGGTAAAAAGAAAACTAGAGCTATTGTCCTGGATCGGAAATTGGAGCCTTTTGAGTTAAACCTAGAACAGTTAGGCTATTGTGGTTCAAATTGTGAATCAGGGTCAGTCGTCCGATACAAGGGAAGTCGGTCCCCGGTCGATTAGTTCGAACTGCGGCGAAGTGATCAATTTATCGAGAAGAATAAAAGTGCCCCACTTTGTTGCAGACCTTTGTGCTAACAAAACGAACATCTGACTGAATGTTTTTTTGCGCTACGAAAGCTACCGGTAAAATTACTGGTCGCTAAACAGGTTGTAACCCAGATATTGATAACAAAGAGATTTCAATTAGTGAAAAAAAGTGATGATTCGTACTTTATTTGTACATATAATACACCGGCAATATCAATTCCGATACTTTTAAAATAGTTTTTCTGAGCTTTATTGGGAAATTTTTTCAATATGAATTTAGTTAAGTTGCTAGAATTTATTGTGTTGTTGTTTAAATATATCCACTATCATTTATAACAAGAAAATCGTCGCTTCCACAAAAAATATAACAAGTTGCTATTTATTAACAAACTTTTTTGCTGCAACTTTTCAGGGTATTATGTTATTTTATTTTTTATCATTTACTTATTAGATATAATATATCATAGAATATGTTGATTAAATTAATATTAAAATGCCTCTTGTATCTCATCATTCCAGGCACATGAATACGTAATGGAAAATTTTTAGAAGATTTGTAAAATCTATCACAAGTGCGTTGCAAATAGAAATTATTTGTAAATAAATTGTAAAGAAATAAAATTGAAAACCTATGTGCCATAGTTCCTCTTTCGACGTCTTCACCAGTGAGCCGAATATGTATCTTGTCTCTCAACAGCGATCCGTATGCTAACGCTTCTCCCATTGCCCAATCTGCCAAACCATCCTTTACCTAAAAAAGTAAGTAGCAGTTCCTTGCATAAAACGATTATAACTGTGTTATTAAAACATTTAACAAACGAAATAACAAAACAGAAAAACAGCAAATTTTGATATGTAAAGTTTTGTACAAGACTACACTTTTACAAAGTGTAAATTTTTTGGTTTCAGATTAAAATGATTTCTAAACATAAGTATTTATTGCTAGAGAATAAGTCTGCAATTTTCCTCGTACAATTTCTCGCATATTCTCTAAAATCTTAAGGATATAACAATTCTTAAATTTGTATTCGTATTTTGTATTTATTCTCGAAATTATCAGTCCCAGAAATGACATACCATTTTTTCCCGCTTATCTAATATTCTGTGAATGCCTTTATGAATTTCGAAAGCCCATGGCTCTGGCGGCTTACAAAAATGACGTGTTATTGTTGCAATTGTGGATTCAGAAATACCAGTTTCTTGGACCTAGAATGTCAAAATTTTAGAACAACTTCCGCACCAAATTGATAAATATCAATTACAAATATTGTAGTCGATTTGTTTGTTTTTATAACGTTTGGTGGTTTAAAGGAAAATGTAGTAAAAAGTCTGAACAACAAGACCTCTTCTTTCTAGGTTTAAATTTGCTGAAGAGCATGAAACGATAGTTAATAAAACATAATCAAGGTATGAAAGATAAAAAAAATCCAGTACACAGTAAAAGTATAAAAGCCTTTCATATTTAATGCAAATGAGAATTTTATTGAACCGATATTTAATAAGCGTCTCTAAAACTAATAAGACCTTTTTAGGATCAACAGCTTCGAAAAATCCAGTCCACGGAGTATCTACCCAATCCATTATGCTTAGTTTCGTAATTTTTTTGGCAAGCTCGAAGTGCTTGTTTAATGTATCTGTATATTCTTTTTCCCATTGCTTGGTGTCAGCATCGGTTATCACGCCTTCTGCTTTAAGTTTTTCTTCGTAAATACGATCAACTTTAAAAAATATTAAATTGGTTATTAAATTCATAGACTTTCGGGCTTTTGTCTTTTGTCAGTGATCTAAACAAGGATTGCACAGTTTACACCACGCCTAAGTTTGAAGCTCACTAAACTATTGTGGAAAATAATAGTGCTTATATTAAGAAAATTTAAACTAATTCCCATTTAATGTAAATCTCTTTTTACCCGTCTTCATGGTTTTTATCTTCTTATACATAAAAGGTTGTGTGAACATTGGCTCGTCTTCCTCACTATGCCCAAAGCGTCGGTAGCATACCAAATCTATGACGACATCCTTTTTGAACTTGCAGCGATATTCAATCGCGATTCGCGCTACGTGGGCTACTGCTTCAGCGTCATCTCCATTTACATGCAGAATTGGTGCATCGAATGCTTTAGCTACATCTGAATATAAAAAAGTAGTAAAGTAACGGACCGCTATGCCTACTGCTGGGCTAACGGCTCGTCTGTCCGTTTTAGGAGAGAACGATTGAAGCCAAGACCTACCACCACGCTGTTTCAATGCGGATTGGTAGGTTACACATATCCCTAGAATTCTCTAGAGATATGCAGGTTTCCTTACGATGTTTTCCTTCACCGAAAAGCGTGTGATAAATTGCAATTATCAATTAGACAGATAAGTTTTAATTGAAAAACTCATTGGTGCCTGCCCGGGATTTAAACCCATGATCGTCTCTAGAGAGTCGCACGGTGTTACCGCTAGGCTATCACAGCTTATATAACTGAATATAAACAAAAAATAAAGTAAAATCCAAACTCAATCTTATTTGAATTCATTAAACGAACTCATTCAATTCTCCGAATGTATTTATTAAGTTAAGCAACTCTTTGTTATTTATTAAATATACATTATTTCTATGTGTTGAGGTATCTATTTTTGGTTCATACCCAGCTTGCTTACCTTTGAAGCGTGCTTAGTTAGATTGTACAAGTAATGTAAACACAGCATAACCACACAAAGTAAGTGATGTTTGGTTTCAAATATTAGGGGTTTAATATCTGATATCTGATTATCTGTTTTGAATCTGAGTTCGACATAAAAGAACAAATTGCTTTTGCTAAAAATTTAACCGGATTAAAAGTTTTACTTTTTTGGATAAAGAAAAGGATTGTATGGTTAATATAGTAAAAGTTCTAGAATAATACATTAAAAAGTTACCAGAACAATACGGGACACTCCTGCTAAATCTAGGATCAGTGGTATACCCGATCTGGTTATTGCACACTATATGTATGGACCCGTGTGTTGTAAAGTAGGTTAGGTTGCCGAGTTGCATCGTCTCGTAAACCACACCCTGGCCGGAGAATGCAGCATCTCCGTGCATTACGATTGCCATTACCTAAGATATATTTGCAACCTGCTATTACTTAAATTAATCAAAATTAAATTAGTGTTACTACTATAAAGTAGTAGTAGTATATGCGAATGCATAAAATTTAGTTTTAGTTATTAAAATATTATAATTTAGATATAGATTTAGACATATTTGAAAGGCTTAAATTTTGAAGTAATATTATTATATTATCTTCAATATTATCACTGATTCGTAATATTAATTCTACCGATTGTAAATAAGCATTGGAAGAAAATTCTATAATTGCTCTTTTAAATAAATTTGCTGTAATCATAGCATATTTGATCTCTAGTACTCAATGGAATCCAATGCACATTTTTTAAAAATAATTATAGTTCCGTTGATTGTTGATGTATTTTTGAACAAATTTATACAATGACTAATTAAGGAAAATTTGTGATAATATTTTTTATAATTTCCAAAATCCATCAATATTACATTGGACTTTTCTAAGATATATAGCAAATTTAATTACTTCGGTTCCTTTTATATATATCCCTTTTTTATCAGATCTCATTAATCAGTAACAGAACGCGCTATTCCACTTTTACCTTTTGTACTATAACCTATACTACTGTGTATGTACTATAACAATTTTATAAGAAATTATAATATACTGTAAATATATAGCCTGCTATAATAATAAATAGATTATTACCTTGTCTCCGTTACTGTCACCTTTCCAATGTTGTTCAGCGCGGGCCTTACCAACTACTACTGGTGAAACGACCTCCAAATGTGATGGATTGCAACTCATTGAAACCTTGATATATTTGTTGGTCCTTCGAATAAACCGATGTATGAACGTGCCGAGATGATATTTTATATCACCTGAACCCTACATATAAAAATCTATTTAAGAACATTTCTATAACGTAACTTTATTAAGTGAATGTTAAATATTTACCGGTTCAATGGGTTCCATTGGTTTAAATTGAGCAAATATATCCGTCAACTGTTTACGACAGACATTTACTAACATATTCAATCGGCCTGAAAAGAAATTAATCGCTACTGTTACAAAAAATAATATTTAATTTTCATAAGCTCGTATATTCAAATTCAAACAAGTCTTTTAAGATTTGGGACTAGGATTATCTGATAAACTTTAAAGTTATGTCTGAGTTTTAAATTTTGGAAAATAGCTTTTATGAAACAAACTATGAAAATAGGCTTTAACGCATTAATGAAAGTTTAATACAAAAGCTTGCAAAAGTAATAAGGAAATTATTTTGCTATCATCCGCGATAATGCTAAGTGAAGAATGGACTATACGTTTTGACACCTGATGCATAAAGGATTCATAAAAATACATGCACAAACCTCCACCACCGCCACCTCAATACACAAGTACTACACACGTTTACTATCACAAATTCAACAATCGTTTCGCCCCACAGCCAAAGCATCATCAAGAGATAGACACCACGACAAAATCGCAAAGCGACACATCAAGCAAGCATTGTTATATACTAATTTGTTCAACCCCCATCATTTTTAATAAATTTTATCTCCGAATTCCAAAGCCTATCTAACTTAATATAGTTACAATAAAGACTTCATTTACTTTTTTTATCATTATGTCTCACCCCTATGTTGCATCGCCATAACAATAGACTCGACGCCAAGTTTCGTGCTTGTATCTACAATTTCTTCTAACATTGCAATCATACTCTCCCCACCTTCTAAACCAAATCGTTTCTCAGCAGGCCACTTGGTTGCAAAATATTTTTCTAAGCTGTAGAATTAATAATGATCAAAATACATAATAATTCAGTTGCAGGTTCATTTTTAAAGATAAGATAAAGTTGAACAAAAAAAATATTGTTGTCTGCATTAATATTATAAATGAGACGCCGTGTGGTATCCGGCAGAATAGAATAGACCACCCTCCTTTCTTACCGAGGTGTCGTAAGAGGCGACTAAGGTAGGTTGACGTCAGGCAGGCGGCCGGTCGTAAAATACGTAGCCAAATCACGTGACAACATGTTTGTAACATGTGCCGATCCCGCTTAGAGTGGGATAAGGGCAGGAGAATGATGAATGATGATGAATTCGATAAGAGTTCGATATCAAAAATTATAACCGAAATGCTTTTGTTACCAAAAACTTGTATGAGTATTCATCGCTCATCTCGGCTTCCACTTGAACAAGTTGGAAAAGCAGGTAACTTAAAGTTTCCAAAAAGTCCTTTTACAAGTTCGAGAAATGAGAAGGTGTCTGTTTGTCCTTTTTTATGACCAAGCAGAGCAATAGTTTGATTAAATTTTTGCCACATAAGCTTTATATTATTAGTCCCGGTACTAAGGTTTAGGACTGCCAAATCGCGGCCAGAAACTACCACTTACAAAAATATAGCGCTATATTTAGCAACTTCAAAACCCAAGTATCTGAAATTTTGCATAATTGTCATTGTACCTTACGATTAATATTAAATTGGTGAGCGCGTTTTATGAAACGAATTAAGCTTAGAGAACAATTTTTTCCCAGGAGGGCTTTTACTTTTCTTGAAATATTAATGGCTTACGTTATTTGAACTTTTTGATTTATTACGTTGCTCACAAATCCACTTTTACTTTGAAGATTTAGGCTCCATTTATAGTCCATAATTTTAAGTTATAATAGATATAAATCTCTCGGGTTTTATTTTATGACAATCTGCTACATTTTAAGTGATTTTTTATTAGGTACATTTTATTCAGTTGGTATTAAAAATATTATGTTTCACGATTGACTCCATTTGTTTGTAATTTAAATTGAATTTTAGAAGAGGTTTTAAACCCAAATCAAAAACTTTTTCAATTTAATTAATTATCTTTTGCTGGTAGTCGAATACCTAACGTTATGTGGTACCGCCGGAAGAAGTTTTATTTTTATAGACATGGCTCAACCATTGTTCCCATGTTGTTTGTGCGACTTGCAAATAAATAAAACAATAATGTCGAACCTTAACATCGTTGTCATTTGCAAGTTTTAGAAGTTGTTCTTTTTATATGTTAAAGTTTTTTTATATTAAAAGCAGCTGATGGTTGGAATGGTACTTATTAACACAATCCATGCCATGTGGGGCATACGACACCCGCTGCACTTTCGGTTCAGCCATTTACAATTCTCATTGAAAAAAAAAAGAATCTTTAGAATTTAATTGTAGGGTTGAATATAGACAACTTCACATGACGTATACAGCATTTACTGTAGCGGGCGGCATGTACTGTGGCGTATAGGCCCTACGGAGCGTGAGTCATTTGTTTTACTGTTTTATAGCAACTCTGCTAAGCATACGTCTTAAACGACATTTTTTTAACCTATAAAGTGTCAGCCGTATACTACGCCCCAAGCGGCAAAAACTGCCGCGGCATAGAACGTGTTAATATTTTCAAAGATTGAAATGACATATGGTAAGTTGATAAATGATTTCAAGTTTATCAATAAAAACGTTTAAATCACGGCTTGTTTAACAAAAATCCTCAAGATAATATAGACTTTCGTTTACACACTAAGAAATTATCTTAAAACCGATGCTGCTACATAAAGATTTCTATACAATTGAAGATTTGAGTGATAGTAGCATATCTTAACTGCAGTCAGCTATGCACCAAGCTGCAGCGATTAACTTGTAACCATCAATCAAATTGTTAAAAAAATAAATATTTAAAAAGATTATTCGCCGAGTTTCTTGCTGGTTCTTTGCGATAGGAGCAAACTTCAGAATCAGTGGTAGCTTCTTTAAAAACATTTGACGATTTAAAAGTACTGAAAACAGTTCACGTGAATGAATATTTTGAATTTAACTCACAAAACAGCTTTGGTGAGTCTTCGCATAATGATTCTCTTCTCTTCATGGGTTTTATCGAACGCGGTGGGCGGCTCCATGCGCTCCCTGATGAACTGGATAGCGTCCAAGTCATACAAGTGCATATATTCCACGCCTATTGAACCGCAGTAGGCTCTCTCCAAACGACCGACGATTTCCCTGCAGATAAGTCAATTCAGTCGCAAATGTTTTTATGAACATTACTGTATATAGCGGTCCTTACTTATTTCTATCTCTTTCTGTCTGCTTGAACCGATGGACGACCACTCATCATTCTCCTGCCCTTGTCCCACTCTAAGTGGGGTCAAAACAACATGTTAAAAACATGATGCCTGACGTCAACTTGCCTTAGTCGTATTTTACGACCCCTTGGCAAGAAAGAGGGCGGTCTATTCTACTAAACCGGATACCACCGGTGGGTCAACTTACCTTAGTCGCCTTTTACGACACCTCGGTAAGGAATGAGGGTGGTCTATTCTATTCAGCCGGATACCACACGGCGGGTCGACTTACCTTATTCGCCTTTTACGACCCCTCGGTAAGAAATGAGGGTGGTCTATTCTACTCAGCCGGATACCACACGGCGGAAGCGATGGACGTCTACAGTTATATATAAATATTTTGAATTTGAATATTATAAATGTGGAAGTCTGTCTGTCTATGATGCTTTCACGGCCGCTGGGCTAGTATAGATGATCTCACAATTAAAGCTTATACACCGTAGTATAGTAAAATTCCTTTTTTTCTCTTGGGAACAGGGCAAAAAACACATATTGCATTATTGGGGGTACTTAACGCTTAGGTTGGCGCGTTGCAGTTTAATATACCTACCGCAAAGATAATGCCGTTTCTTTACCACCAATGTAAGTTCTTTCGGGTAGTTCAAAAATTTTATCCATTTGTGCTTCATCTGCGAAAAATGTAAAGTAAAGTACATCAAGGTATCGGCCTGTTACTATCCCACTGCTGAGCATAGGCCTCCTCTCTCCGTTTTGGGAGAGAAGGGTTGGAGCTAAGACCTACCACGCTGCTTCAATGCGGATTGGTAGGTTACACATATCCCTAGAATTCTCTAGAGATATGCAGGTTTCCTCACGATGTTTTCCTTCACCGAAAAGCGTGTGATAATTTGCAATTAGACACATAAGTTCTAATAGAAAAACTCATTGGTGCCTGCCCGGGATTTGAACCCATGATGAAACAGAATAATGAACTACTACGTGTAGTGAATTCATAAACGGCGATATTTTGTATGAATTATAATAGGAAACATAAATAAAAAAAACACTTTTCCTCTGTTTCTGTAAAAGTTGTATTGATAAAATATATTACTTTTAAAGCGCACTGTGATCAGTTTATCATAAGAAAATATTTCAAATTATCGTGACCTTGGCATAATCTTACTTTGCGATTTGGTCGTGCACGTCGATGCTTCGGTTACGGGGCGAAACGATTGTTGAGATTATGGTAGTGAATGTGTACAGTTCTTGTGTCATCATCATCCTCCTGCCCTTATCCCACTCTAAGTGGGGTCGGCACATGTTAAAACATGTTGTTACACGATTTGGCTACGTATTTTACGATAAGCCGCCTGCCTGATGTCAACTTACATTAGTCGTATTTTACAACCCCTCGGTAAGAAAGAAGGTTGTCTATTCTACACAACCGGATACCACACGGCAGATCAACTTACCTTAGTTGCCTTTTACGACACCTCGGCAAGAAATGTGAATGGTCTATTCTACTCAGCCGGATACTACATGGCGGGTCGACTTACCTTAGTCGCCTTTTGTGACACCTCGGCAAGAAAAGAGGGTGGTCTATTCTACTCAGCTGGATACCACACGGCAGGTCAAATTACCTTAGTCGCCTTTTGTGACACCTCGGTAAGAAATGAGGGTGGTCTATTCTACTCACCTGGATACCACACGGCATAACCATTATAGTGCAGTGCTTCTGTATTGGTGTGTTATTGGTGGTGGGTAGTGCATGTTTTTACAAATTATGGATGTATCAGATATGAGAACGGATAGAACGCTCTATCTTAAGCATAACACATATTTGCTTTCATCGCGGATTACAGCAACCAATATTCTCATTACTTTTTTATGTATAAATTTACATTAAAAGTACGATTAGTCTTGCATCTAAGTTTTTCGTTACTACATACCATTCAACATTTTAATTTTTTACTTTTACACGTATGTTTTCTGTTATCTAGTTTGCTGGAAGAGCAAACTCCGATCCCAAAAAAAAACAGAAATTGTACACACATTATATTTGTATTTTTTTTATTCTGTACGATAAAAAGACAACCTAAAGAAGCCTGCTAGCAGTAGCAGGCTTCTTTAAATAAATTTCGCTTATAGTATTTCCTGGTATCTTAAAATAGTTAGATATCAGTTTATGCTATATACGATAACTAGCTTGTTGTAAATAAACATTCGATTGTACTTAGATCAAAATTATGTACATTATATTATGTATATTAAATACTCATATTAACAGACTCCCAGTTGCGGTAACTAATTTTCAATTAATCTGTCTCTATTTTATGGTAAACTAAAACCAATCACACCTAAAACCGTGCCGAGTTCCCTGGACACTATGCGGCATTCCACACCCTTCAAATCCAAAGGAGCAGTTTGATTCTTGAGAATCCACTGGGCTGCCATCGTGAGACTTAGTGGATCAGTTTTAGCCAGTAAATGGCCTCGTACCTATTCAATACATATATTAAAATTGTGAAAGTCGATTTGTTTGTTACGCTTTCACGAATAATAAGCTGGACCAATCAATTAATTAATTTATTTAATTATTATTGGATTGGATTAATTATTATTAATGGATTAATTAATGGAGCTGTGATAGCCCAGTGGTGAGACCGTGCAACTCTTTCGAGGGGAACACGGGTTTAAACCCGGGCAGGCACCAATGAGTTTTTCTATTAAAATTCATGTATTCAAATAATCTTTTCGCTAAAGGAAAACATCGTGAGGAAACCTGCATATCTCTAGAGAATTCTGTTGATATGTGTAACCTACCAATCCGCATTAGAGCAGCGTGGTAGGTCTTAGCTCCAACCCTTCTCTCCAGAAACGGAGAGAGGAGGCCTATTCCCAGCAGTTTTCTGTGCATACAATTTGAAAAATCTATACTTATTATAAAATAAAGCTGTCTGTCTGTATGTAATCGATTTTTTCAAAACTCTTCTACTGAACGAATTTTAGTACGGTTTTTACTGAAAGGTAGTTCAATTCCTCCGAAAGGTTTCGGTTATTACATAACGGTTTTATGTAAATTGAGTTGAAGAGGTCGTTTTACAAAAAAAAATTAGTGGGGTTAGTGACAAACCGGTGTCGATTGTATTTTAGAGGGGGAAATAGGTATAAAAAGCGGTGTAGGGTGTCACAAAGCGAGTCTTCTGCCGAGACTTGAGCGGCTCCAACTTACTCAACACTGAGTTTTACGCGGGCGTAGCTGCTGGTATTGCTAGTATATTATACAGATAATATAATCAACTTTACTTGATAGCTTCGTATTAAACTCATCACAGCCAGATGCATCTTGATTCGTTCTTTAGCTTCTTTATCGTCTTTCTTTTCTTTAACTGTAAGTTCAGAATTCGATAAGTTTATGGCAATGATTAGTGGGGTAAAATTATAAACTCATTTAATATATTGAAATCATTAAATGATAAGTTTGGAAAAGTTACTTTGAACTTACCAGGAGGTTTAGCCGTTTTCGGGCTAAACTCGTCCTCAAATTCTTCTATTTTAAGAGTAGGGCTGTTGACACTTTCATAAAACCCATCCCATGACTATGAACAGACAAAAGTAATTATAATATTGTTTTGCTATAATCCGCGATTGTACAAAATCTATGTGGTTATTACTACATTTTCAATACAATAATACACCTAATATTAATTTTATGACAAAAACAGCATCTATACATATTTCAAAACAAAGTCCCTAAAGGCTGTATGTCGGTATGTGATTAATTGTCGCAAAATATTTTAGGCAGATTTGTTGTATAGTTTTCGTTAAAAAAAGGCGTAATTCTTGAGAAAAATTTAGGTATATTAGTAGTTTATGATACTGTTGCATAATAAGGGTTCTTATAACACGAGTGTGGTTTAAAAAAACGAGCCGCAGGCGATTTTTTTTATAGTGTCACACGAGTGTTATAAGACCAAGTTATGTACAGTATCATACACTACTTTATCTACTCTCATACTATAATACGTAAAACGTACGTTTCCATTCCATGAACTCGTGGTAACATTTAATATAGTTGCTCCTAGATTTCGTCGGCAACAGGTTCACGGTCATGTTTGACGCAGCTTTCAGAATATCTGGTGGTGTACAATTACCACTATCCCCGCTCTCAAACATGTTTTTACACAAAAACTTATTTTTTTACAAACAAAACTAGACTTCGTTTAAATATTGAACAGATTTTTTAAATGTCATATATTGGCGCGAAGGCAAACAAACATCTATTGCGCATGCGTGTTTCGTCGCCGCGGACCCATACGTTGAAACCTTTTTTGTAAGGTAAAGGTTCAACCTCCTTGGTCCAGCTGGAAGTTGTATAGGTGTATCGTTATGATTAAAAAGTTACATTATGATACAGGTGTCCATACAAGACCTGCATCGTAATGAAAGTTTTTAATTTTTAATTTTTGTTCTGTACGTACGTGTTTGTCATAAGAATTTTGTTTTCAGTTTTATAATCTTTGTATTATAGTATCAGAGTAGATAAAGTATATTATGATTGTATTTAAATTGAAAGAAATATTACGCGCGACAGCCTTCATTTTTTTTATATAATACTAGCAGCGCCAGCGGCTTCACCCGCGTGGAAATCTGCGTGTCACAATTTTTTTCTAGAATTCAAATTTTTAACATAAAAGTAGTTATTGTGAGTTAACCATGAGAGATAGAGACATACTATCGCGGACTTTTTATAGTAGTTTTATAGATCTACAATTCTCTAGTACATTACTTTAGCGTTAGTCTGCTGGTTTACGCAGCGCACGCGACTAAAGCTCCCAGCAAGCAAATTTTTTAACAACTGGTCGATCTCTTCAACACAATTTATATAATGTTCTATTTACCTAAACCATCCGGAAGTATTGCACAATCTTTTGGTGAAAACCGTACAAAGATCCGTTCAGAAGATTTTGAGAAAATCGATTACATACAAACAGACAGCTTTTTGAGACTGTTTTATAATAAGTATAGATAAAACACTGATTTCCAAGCCGCGGGCATAGTTAGCTATAAAATTAAGATTATGATTATAAATTATGCAGTGATGTCATAACATTTTGATTTGACCTAGGTTTGTAAAGATTTAGATTGGATATTTTGAGAAATAATATTTAAAACGGTGTATACATTATAATTAACATACCGAGTCTACTGCTCCCTTTGACTTTGTCCAATCCAAGTATTGTGCTTCTAAGTAATTAGCGTTAGTCCCGCTCAAAAATGTCTCCGCTTTAGAGGATCGCAGTTTTTTCAAAAGTTGGATTGTACACTACAAATACAACAAATTTATAGAGGATAAACTTATATAAAACTTCGAGAAGAAGAAAAACTTAGAGGATGAATGGAGTGTATTTTTTATTCTTTGTTTTGTAAACAACAGTTATAGTATTTGTCAGATGAATACTGAGTGTAGTGTATGTGGGTTGACATATGTGTATCTTACATTGTATATTTATATACAAGATGCATACATAAATATCCTTGCACTATCTCACACTAACACTAATGTACAAAGAAACAACACACTGTCTCAAGCGCACACACGTTTAATACACGAGAGTCTTTTAGTGAGAGTGGACGTGTAGTGACATGTTGTTATTTGTAGTGCGTGTTTGAGCCTGTGCTTTATTCATACAACGTTAGTATATTAATAGATCAAAGTGAACACTACACTGAGCAAGGATTAACAGTATATAATATTGTGATGCCGGAATAGAGCAATCATCGAAAAGGAGACAAAATATATGTTTAAGAATTTACCCTATTCTGTGGCATTCTCATTTTAAAATTTCCTTTTCCTATTCTTCATTAAAAATGAATCAAATGCATTTTTAATGGTTTGCAAAAGTAAATGATAGCTTTGTTTTGCGCTGTTCACTAACCTACCCGATTTATATTCTACGTTTAAAAAATATTATATAAAATTACATAAAAGTGAAGTAACCTGTTACTATTCCACTACTGGGCATAGGCCTCTTCTCTCCGATTTTGAAGAGAAGGATTTGAGCTAAGACCTAACACGCTGCTCAAATGCAAATTGGTAAGTTACACATATCCCTAGAATTCTCTAGAGATATGAAGGTTTCCTCACGAAGTTTTCCTTCACCGAAATGCGTGTGATAAATTGTAATTAACAAATAGACACATGAGTTTTAAAAGAAAAACTCAATGGTGCCTGCCCGGAGTTCGAATCCATGATTATCTCTAGAGAGTCGCGCGGTCACACCACTGGGCTATCACAGCTCTATAAAAATTAAATATGTAAAACAATATCAGAATATATACCCCTTTTTAGACGTTATTAAAAGCTTACCGCAGAGTTAGTTACACGCATCGGCGACGTTCTTAGCATTTGAAACGTACGTGTGAGAGACATTTCAAAATTTAATTTCTGTAAAGAAACTCTATATTACACATATTAAACTATTAAGCAATAAATGAAATAAAAACTACGATTGTGATTGAGTCATACGTTTTTAAAATTATAAAATACGTTACACAAATTAAAAAATAAATATATTTATTAGAATAATTATAAAAATTCTAAAATCTTAGTCCCAAAATAGTCAAATGACAGATCTAGGATGTCGTTTCAAATTATTTCTCAATTTAAAAAGAGAACTTTACCGTAGACTTTAATCTATGTTATTTTTAATCTTTAATATTTCCTCTGGACAATTTACCGTCTATTATCATTCATTAAGAATTTTTAATTAAAAAGCAAACAAACAGTTTATGATTATTTTAATTAGATATGAAATTTGCTGTTATCTCAAACATGTGATTACAAATTAATTTGACGTCGGAATTTACAATTGTTGCGTTTGTATAATCCGAAGAATTAATGTCCAATTAAGTTCATTAGTAGGTTAGGAAGGACCTCATTTTTTATCTCTTAGTTTTCTAACTTGTTTATTTCTTAAAGATATTCCATTATTGTCAACGATTCAGTAGCAATGATAGTAATAATCAGTGGGGATAAAGCAGCGAAATGAATTTATATGGGGGAAGATTTAAGGCGCCAGAAGGGGAAGACGTAAGGCGCCGCTTAGAGGTCACTTTTCTGACAAGGGTGACATATGCGGCGCGTTTATTTTCCTTGTGAAAAGATAATGGAAAAGTTGGAAGTTTATATTGATATAATTAGTGAATTAAAATAGTAGGTTGAGTAAAAGATGTAACGATATTTTTCGTTTTACTCTGTCCCACTATTTGCCAATGTTAACAGATATAACAGCTACAATAGTACTGAAAATATTATTTTGCTATAATCCGGAATAAAAGAAAATATATGTTATGCTAAATTTTACATTTACTACTTACTATCTGTTCTAATACTTGCACACACAATGCAGAATTTGTAAAAACACATGCAGGATTTGTAAAAAGTCATGTACCACCCGGCACCATTAATGAATGGGGGTCGCAGGTTCAAACCCTGGGTAGAAATCATTGATATTTTTAGAAACTTACATATGAGCCTAATTGATATTTAAAATTTATCATAAGGAAATATTCTTAGGAACGCCGTATATCTCTGCAGAACTTTTGGGATGTCTGTAACCAACTAACTGGATCAGCGTGGGGGCCAACAGTCAGATAGTAAAAGGTCGCTATTTTAGTTTTTTACTTTTAAAAATTCGAAGGGACGGGAGCGTGAATGCCGTATTTTATTTTCACGCATACACACAAACAAACACAAAGGCACTAATTATTTTACATAGTACTCCATCATTAGGCAATTATTGGTTCCCCGCGATAACGCTGTGTAAAGAGCTCATGAATTAGGGCCGCTCGGGCCCCTTGCAACGGCTCTAAAGTAGTCGGGCTAACCCGATAGATAAGACGTGAGTGTAGCCAGTTTTTATACATTAACTATCAAGGCAATTAGTTGCAGAGTTCCGCACCGTAAACTTGGCAGTTCTTGTACTATAAATACAGCAATTACTTAGAGATCTGTCATTTCAATATTCTTGTTCAATTTATATGTAGTCAGAAGATGTATTTACGCTTATATTTTAGTCAAAAGACGTAAAACGACAGTGTCACAAAGGGATGGCGCGAGGCGGTGCTTTAGTAACTGCTTTGATAAAGTTCACGTCAGAATGTACTGTACACTAAGCATATTTACATTTAAATTTCTATACGGAATATGTCATACACGATATGGACACATTTAAATTTCTTTTAGATGGTTATTAGTGTTGCGTTATCGTATTACAAACTTGAGTTATATTATATTACAAATATTCAATTCAATTCAATGAACGGCAACAGCAATGCCAACCTAGCACAGATCATTTTGCCAATGTTGCGTCGGAAGAAGAAAAATTATTAAGTGCATTAACAACACTATTAAAATATAAGACAAAGTTATTTATCCCTATCGGCTTTATAAAAATTATTTATATTAAATTATAAATATATAAAAATAATTTATGTATTTACACCATAATATGTTGATAAAATAATTAATCATACATTGACAACATTGTATCACCCACCGTGTGGTATTTGGTTGAGTAGAATAGACAACTCTCTTTCTTACCGAGGTGTCGTAAAATACGACTAAGGTAACTACGTCAGGCAGGCCGCCGGTCGTAATATACGTAGCCAAATCATGTGACAACATGTTTATAACATGTTGTGCCGACCCCACTTAGTGGGATAAGGGCAAGAGGATGATGATTGACGACTTTATGTATGTTGGAAGACTTTTCTTTCTGTTGCTGGTGGTAACTATACAACGCAACGGAAAATTGATATCGTCAAAAGTTGTTCGCTACTGAGCTGCGTAGACCATAAGGGATTCTAGCCTAGTCTCGTTTTACTTTGCTGTTGTAGACTGTATTTTCATTTAACATAGAATGAGCTAACTGTTAAAGCTAAAATCTATGAAGAAAAAAAAGAAACAAAACCATATTTTTTCTTCAAAACATCTTTTCGAAAGCGCACCAAGCTACAACTGGTTCGGAATGTTGCTCTTACCGAGAAAAACGAGCAAGAAACTCGGGGGTAAATCTTTTAAATAATTTCAATTATACGTTATTAAACCGCTGTCTTGTATAAAGCTGAAAGGATTTTCAAATCCAGGCATTTTTATCAAATAATCTTCAATTTTGTATTATGGTTTACGTATAAGCATATCCCTTACACTAAGTTTAAATCTTTCTGTAGATTGGTCTAGTATGGACTAACATTGACATTATTGACATTATGGATTAACATTATTTCCATCTAAGTATACTAATATTAACGAAGTTAAGCAGTAATAACCTGTTAATAGTCAAAAACGGTTACTAATTAGGGTAAAACATTCGAAGTTACGCATTCTAGACTATTACATTATGAATCGATGGTTGTACACATTAATCACTAAATAACGCATCAATCGTGTTTAACCCCTCGTCATTGCCAAGCCTGACTGATGACCGCGACGTGTAATTAAGCAATCATCCCCCTTTGATATATAAGATATACACAATATATATACAGTGTGGCTGGTTAAACGCTTGCAATATTCAAGGATGAAATAATTAGTTCAATAGTATTAGTTCAAAGAATAATAGTTAGTTGGCCCGTTGGCGCAGTGGGTAGTGACCCTGCCTTCAGATTCCCGCCGAGGACCAACATTTTCTATAAACAATTTGTTGGTTCTTAGAGCCTGGGTGTATATTTGTATTTAAGTACGTATCTAAAATTATATATGTAGTATATTTACCAGTTGTCCGTCACTCACAGAAATATTAAGTTACTTACTTTGGGGATGAACGACTGTGTAAGTGTCCCACAAAAAAATAATTAGTAGTTTAATTTATAGAAGTCGGCGTTACTTTGCGGAAACCATAGTACAAAAGTTATGGTCGAATTAATCTGTTATAATCCACGTTTGTTAAGAAGAGCAATTTAATGCTAAGTGCAGAAAAAAAACCGTTCTCATACCTTATACATGCAGGATTAGTTACCACACGTATCACAAGTGACCACACCCAACAGCACATTACACAACTACTACACACATTCACTACGACAATCTCAACGATCGTTTCGTCCTGCAACCGAAGCATCGTCAGGAGATAGGTTCCACGACAAAATCGCAAAGCGTTACATTACCCAGGCAATTCTTAAGCAATTAAAAAAAAACAGCATTATTAAGCCTGCATATTTTTCATTTGCAAGAGTACAAGGTTGCATTTTTATTTCTTTTTCAAGGAACGAAGGTAAAACTAGTTTTACGTTATAGGTATAATTTAACAATGTAGGTCAAGAATCAACTTAAAATACGCATTAACGACATGAATTAAATCATTAAAAGTCACGTAGAATTATCGTGCTTTAGGGGTGTAAAATAAATTTGTATATATTTTATTTGATTGTCGCTTGCGTTTTACGCAGATATTTTTGGTATAATTTAGGTGTACATTCGAAAACCAAGTGATTACGTATTACAAGCTATTTCATTCTCATTGATTTATTATAGTAAAGAAGGGTAGCAAATCTAAAATGTGTCAATCGAAGAAAAAGAGAAAGCAAATGAGACCTCTCTGGCTCTTTTTTTAAAAGCTTTTGTTGCTGTGTATCTGAATCTTACAAGTTAGATTTGACCCAATTCGTAAGGTCCGATTGAGCTGAAATGGTCCAATCCCGATGACAATGCATGTTTATGATAAGCATTACCCGTTTTGAAATGTTGCCAGGATTGGCTCCAGACAAGGAAACTCCTCGACAGTAACAACAGTAGGGACATAAAATTTCGTTAAAAGCAATTCTCCAGAGATGCAGGTTACCTCACGATGTTTTCCTTCACCGAACAGCATGTGATAAAATGCAAATATCAATTAGGTACATAATCTTTTAGTAGAAAAACTCATTGATGCCTGGGATTTGAACCCATGACCCCCTCGAGAGAGGCACACGATCTCACCGTTCGGCTATCACAACCTTTTTTTTCTGAATAGCATTCATTATATTAAATATAATTTAAACACATCAAACCGTTGTTGTTCTTCTTTATAGCCGTCAAAATGTATTGAAGGCCAAAAGAATAATGAATCAAAATTCTTCCAAAATATTCATATCTACACAAATACAACTAAGAAATTTTTTGCGTACGTTTTAATTTTAGTCGTGCGAAATCCACAAGGTACATTATCTATCTTTCGTGAACGTTTTTCTGTTTACTTTAGGAAACTAGAAATTTATCGTAATCATGATGAAAGGTACAATGAAGTTGGCTTTGAAGAAAGCTTTACACGAATATTTTCTCATTGAGTTGAGCCTAATTTAGAGCAGACTTAGGGACAATCCTACCTGGGAACAGCAAAATGGGAAAATTATGCGGCTTTTCGTTCCCAAAACACTGACTCAACTTTTGCTTGTAGCGTTTAGACTTTTTATGGGAGTCGTTTTGCTTTGTATTTTTATCTCCTGATTGTAGGTGGTGAAAAGTATTTATAGGTGTTATCGATTAATGCTGGTTTGTAAAACATAAGAACGCTAAGACGTATCAGAAAACGACTTTGTCGATATCTTATTTATTATTATATATAAGATTTTATTTAATTTGACGTGTATGTATGCGAAGGTGCAAGTTAAATTTGATCCACTTCCCGGTGTTTAATTGAGCTGAAATTTTAAAAACTGGTCCATTCAATTATATTATGGGTGGCGACTGTTGGGTACACAAAACTCACTATCCAAATAAATCTATTTATTTACAAGTAATTAATTATAATGTTTCTTATACTATGTACTATGCTAAAATCTTTATTACTAACGGCGTCCGATCCCACCGCAGTTAGGTAGGGAAAGGCGAGGTGGCGCGAAGTTTCTTTCCCAGGCATGGAACACTACACCTCCGGTGTCGAGTGGAGTCTGGGAAAGCGGCAATCGCTGAGTGGACGTAACAAGTCTCTATGACAATGCATTTTTATGAAAAGCACGAGCTGATGCTGTTGCCAGGCTGACGCCAAGCGAGGGAAGTCGTGTGAACAGAAACCGGATACCCATTTGTTTCATATGGACGTATTTTTAACGCACGGTAAAAATCCTCTCGTGCCTACGCAGGGTTATTAACTTGATTTGTTTATGTACTACGAAAAATAAATAAGTCTCTGCTAGCTTATCTACGAAGTGAGACAGTTTATAGTGAAGCTGTATTTGTACGCAAATATAAAACAATATTAAATTTAATACTTACTAATAATACATAAGTGTCTACATATATATTATGGGAGTAAAAGAAATATAATATTTCTTTAATCTAAGTTTCAAAGCGCAACAGAAAAAGCGGCTATCATAGATAATGCTGTATGGTAACCAATTCCATAGACCTGCCGCAAGAACTGTAAAAGACAGCAAAGGATATTTTCAAAGAACCAACATTATAATATTCATTTTATAATTACATTTTGAAAGATGAAACTTATTATAAAAGTAGTAAAGTAGCGGCCTGTTACAATACCACTGCTGGGAATAGGATTCCTCTCTCCATTTCTGAAGAGATGGGTTGGAGTTAAGACCTACCACGCTGCTCCAATGCGGATTGGTAGGTTGCACATATCTACAGAATTCTCTAGAGATATGCAGGTTTCCTCACGATGTTTTCCTTCACCGAAAATCGTGTGATAAATTGCAATTATCAATTAGACACATAAGTTTTAATAGAAAAACTCATTGGTGCCTGCCCGGGTTTGAAGTCGTGTTCCCCTCGAAAGAGTCGCACGGTCTCGCCGCTGGGCTAGCACAGCTGAACCACTGAACTATTATACATGACTGTATAAGTTTACTTAAGCCGGAAATTTCTTATTAAATTAAACATTCAAAATTGATTTAAATTTTATATTATATTTTCCTTACACTGAACTCGTTACACTTTTTAAATACCGTAGGTATCATTTTCGTATGCTCAAAATAACCTTTTAAAACACTACATAAATACAGGAGTAACTTTTAAAGTAATTCGCAACTTTTCGAGCTATTTATCTAATAATAACTGAACAAATTAAACCAGTACGTCGGTTATATGATAAGTTATAATGTTATCACAGCAGGTCCGCGAACTGTTTACGACTAAAGTTTCCGAGGTAGAGCTTTCCACAACATATGCTCCTAAACTTAACATCGTATCCATCTTTAGTTATTTAATAAAAGTTTCCGTTAAACATCTCACCAGCCCGACGGTTGCAAGCATCAGGTACGGCACTTTTGTGTGAGAAGTGTTTTTACTGCATTTTAACTCGGCTACAAAGAACTTTGTTTAATGAAGCGAGCTGGCGGCAATTTTAATAATGAAATCATGTTTTACTCGGCACGGCTGCGAGTGAAACGTACAGGCGAACTATTACATTAGAAACATATTCTATGAAATAGAATAATTAATGCTTCTTTGATTTAATACAGTTTTTGTTTAGTACAATTGACTAATATGTGAACTTATCATTTTTTTTATTTTGCTCAATAGGCGAGCGTTACACCATACCAGATGCTAGGCGATGATAGTTGCGCTTGCCTAAAAGATGTCATTCATTCTTGCTTTCAAGATACCCATATTATATGAAAAACATATAACTCTCCTGCCCGTATCTTCGCTTTCACTATCTCCTAATAATCCGCTACTTCTGCTTTTATGGAATGAATGGAATGTCAATGAACTCGAAAACTATCCCTGAATGGTATAATAAAGATTGTGACATATGAAAAGATTGCAAACACGCGTGGCATTAGCACTAAATCCCCAATCTTTGCCCAGTTGTTGATTCGTGTTTATTTCAAAATTTAAAAATTGGTAAATAACGTAGATATTTTAAACGTTATTTTTTCTACCCAATATATTATGGTAAGCATTGTTGGTCCAAATAAGTGTGAAAAGACGTCATACGTTCCGGGTCAGTACCCATCCTAATCCTCTACCTGTTATTCGTCAAATATAGCTGCTCCTTTTCTATATACGTCATACTTCATACAAAGTAACCACTTCTTTTTATCTCTCTCTTATTACAAATCCACCGATAGTTATATATAACACTAATCTGATCGCATGATTTTGATCCCTCCTCATTACATGTCCACACAATGTTTATCTTGCACTTCACTCGTCAATCTCTAACTTGTCTTTTCTATAATAGGACAATTTTCAGACTTCCCCTTATAAACCTTAATTGACCAACATTTGTACTAAGGATAAAAATTATAAGGTTTATAAAATAAAGGCTTCAGATCTAAAATCTCTATTACATAAATTATAGTTTGATATAGAATTATGCGTTAATTTTTACAGGGTCCATACTACAAAATTGATAGTATTATTATTTTGCTATAATCTGCGATAGTGAATAACATAATCAAATATTAACAAATAGTTTGAAACTGGCAGCTTTTAAAGATAAGCAATAAAATTTGTCCGTTTTTTCTTTGACTAACATGCAACAATATATGTAAGTGCAATCGAGAGTGAATGAGGGATTGAAATTCAATTTATAGGGCAGGGCCGATCTAATCCACTCTCAAAGTATGCCCATTTCACATTCAATACAATGTATCTCCTTTGCCACTATCGCCTACCAAGGACCAATTCAAACACGCGTGATGTTGCGTCCCTTTTAAATTGTGACGCATGACAAACAAGAATGCTTTTATATTTACGAATCCCATTTGAATCACAAAATGGGCTTTTAAATACAATTTCCAGTTAGAATCACGTTCTACTGGAATATAAAAAAATATTAAAGAGAACGTTTTACTGATACACTTTTTTTATGTACGTTTGTTATTATTCAAATATTACGTAATAATAAAGATATGATCCTGGTATGGTCTATAATTATTGCGGATCCGACATAAGTCGATATCTCCGCTGTGACATTCAATTCAGAACTGTCGCAACTTTTTTCGGAATTTTACTGTGAAGTAAGCTTGATGATCGCTATTTAGGAATTATATGCGCTCGATGATATGATCAATAATGGTCACGGTGATCATACCTGCTAGTGCTACTGCTATATATTGTGTATACAAATAAATGTGGGCCTTATATTGTATGCACACATATAAGATATAAAGGCAAAATTTGATTGTACTAGCAATCATTTGCCACTAACAGCTGAATAACATAAAAGCGGGTACCGTTTTTGCTAATCCCAATTATTGTGCAAAATGATTGTTATTACAAACAAATGTAATTCTTAACGAACACAGAAGCATTTTCAGGAAATATGATCGTCTATTTATGAAGTTACGCACGAAATTTTCAGGGAAGTGGGCGGTAAATAACTTCAAGGTAGATATCAAATCAAAGTTCGCCCACTTAAAGGTCAAGGTTTCTTTTAATAGTCTTTTCCATGTATAGAAATTTACTCGTCTTTTAAAATATATTGCTCCTCATTCACAATAAACGTATTCGTTATTATATTTTTTCAGTGAACCTGCACATAGATTTGTAGTTCGGAAAGTTCGCCTACACAACTCGCCCATTCCCGGAGTATATAACGTTCAAGTTATTCTTTTGTGCTCAGTATTTGTACGGATTGTGTAAACAAACATTAACTTCCCAATGCTCCCCGCGGATGCTCTTAGGTTTCATATTTACGCAACTAAAAATATTCCTTTGGGAATGTTTATTGCTGTAGGTATGTTTAAACTGTGAACGGTACGCCTTTTAAGGCTTCCGTATTTTGTTACGTACATTATATTTTGTTCTTATATTTCCCATGTTCGTTCATGGAGTTCAGATAGGTCATGATTGCATTCGATGTTTTTATAACTTAAAAAAATTCACAGATTTATTCCAACAATGTTGTTATAATTCTGAGGCAGATACATGTCGCTTACTTAACCTTGGGTTTTAGGAAGGTTTTTACATTTTAACTATACCGACTAGATATAGTGGAAACTTTCAATCGCAGCTAATTTTAGATCAAGAATTTACAAAATATAGTTTCCAAGCCATCAAGGTTTTATGGTTTCTTTAGAAATTATATCTTCTTCAAGTCTTTAGTAACTCGTACTTTAAGCATTTCATGAATATCATTTATTGAATTTAAGTTACATAAATATCTTAGGAGTTATCGTAAAATGAAGACTAAGTTTTTAAGTCTTACAGTTTATATTTAGCTTAACCAATATTTTTGCACGTGCCAAAGTTGAATTATAATCATAGAGAAAAATAGATATCCTTTTTACTACTTAAAAAAGCTATTTATTTTACCGTAGCTCGCTGGTCACGTTAAAAACTACTAAATAAATATTATTCCATGCTTCTAAGTTTTATTCCTTATAACTAGCCATTCTAACACTAATACATAAAATATTGTAGCATTTATTGAAAAGATATCGAGTTTAAAGAAACAAAGATTACTAACCTCACACTTATTGTGTATGTGTTCACTTGAATTAATATAGGATAATGATGTATGAATATAGCACAGGCTCAAACACACACTAACTAGTAACACAATATGTTACTGCACGTCCACTCTCGCCAAGACGCTGTCGTGTTACTGACTTGGTGCATTTTGAGATAGTGTAATATTTCCTGTGTACCAGAGTATTAGTGTGGGTTAGTATGAGTATCATGTATCTGTATCATGTACACTCATCTCAAGCCGCATATACTACAACACTGTATTTATTTGCTTGCATTGGTGTGTTTTTTCACATTAATAAAATCTCTAGAGAATTGGAGCAAACGCTACACTTGCGTCTATGATTAAGTACTTCAAGTTACCATCTTATTTTTTTTATATAATCTGTCATCGCAGATGATACGGCGGCACGCAAATAGCTTACCGTATAAATTAAATAAATTATCTTTTTTTGTGCATGTATTTATGCTTATAACTTCAATATAGTTGAAGTACTTTTTGGTATATATTATCTCATGTTCATCATTCGCGTATTTATTAACGTTTTTGCACCTTGCAAGGTTAAAAGGTTTTTTTAAAGCAAAATCGTTATAAAGTTAAAATAATTGTGATTCGTCTACTCGTAAAGTTAGTCAGTAACCGCTAATTAACTTATTTGGACGATATTATAAATGGCGTTGATATCTATTGATACTCATAAATCTGGAAATAATTAACTAAAATGACACACGTTTTTTTAGTAGCTGTTAAACTCAGTCTACTGTTATTTTTATTATACTTTAGCATTGCTTTCATCTACATTTTATTCATTTGTTTATAAATGTTTATTGACTTTCAAAGCCGTTTTAATATTTCGCTAGGTAATGGTAATCGAACCAACATCTTTTTTGATGATACTGTTTAATTTTGTAACGTAGCATCAAAGCAAATCTAACCAAATAATATAAAAATTATTTAAAAAATCATAATTTACTAATGTGTATAAGTTGTTATTATTTATATATTCTGAATTTTTTATATATTTATACTTTAGCCAATTCTTATAACAAGGTAGGTCCGTAGAGTTATTATGTTTTTTTTTTCGGACACTAACGAATGCTGTTAGCCCTAATGGCTCTTACAGAGTCACCGAGAGAGTGGGCGAGCGCGGAAGCATCGCCGGGGGTGTGAACTGGGAGAGCGAGTCTCGAGCGAGGCTCGCAGCATCTGGGAGCGTCGCCTTAAGGGTGGCTCCTGTGAGGCCGGACCTCGGCTTAAAGCGACGCGCTGTGGTGGACTGTATCGGACTCACGGAAAAGTCCTAATGTCTTAACGGTCGGGGCTGAACGCCCCTACCGCTAGACTTGAGGAAACGGGGACCTCGTCTTCGCCGGCGAAGACGCTGTGTGTATGTTTGTCTAGTGTGCCATTGGCGATCGTGAAGTGATCGTCAGGATAGAAGTCGCTCCTAGGGCGTCTATAGTATTTTGTTTTGAACTTTTTGTCAAAACAGGACTTATTATGATTGATTATCCCTGATCTTATATATATAGTAAAGCCAGGCTATAATGTGCCTTATTACTATAAACATTAGATAAGACTATGAGTTATTTTTTATTCCTTCTCATTATTTGTGCGATATTTTCACTTAACTTGACTGGCCCGTTGGCGCGGTGGGTAGTGCCTTCAGCTCCGCGGCTTGCTGGTTCGATTCCCGCTGAGGACTAACATTTTCTATAAACAATTTGTCAGTGCTTCAAGTCTGGATGTATATTTGTATTTTAAATTATATATATGTAGTATACATACCAGTTGTCCGTCACCCATAACACAAGTATTAACTTACTTACTAATGGGGACGGACGAACGTGTGTGTAAGTGTTCCATATATTTATATTTATTTATTTACTTACAAACCTGTCTATGACTACTCTAGTATAATAAAGTTATGGCGAGGTTTACTATCATCTGGCGAAGCATTTAACAAGAATCGTTTAACAGAGATGTTAAAAGACCAAGACTAGATACTGATGTCTTAAACAAAACAGAATAGGCAACAGTCATAAAATATCTATTGATCTATCTCTTGCTTTATATCTCTCGCTATCGTTACGAAAGGCATAAATTCTCAGTCATTTAAAATCGTAACTATATAAGGAATATTTATGGTGCAATAATTTATCTTCCCAATTTGCAATCAAACCGAGATACTGTCAGTAATATATTATTGGGCCTTAAAATCGTTTATCAATGGTTAACGTGAGCTATTTTATTTTAAATGGTTATTATTAAGGTAAATTGAATCAATTAATTTACTTAAAAAGGTAATAATTATATTAAATTGATCATAGAGTTATTATTCTAGAGTACGCTACTCATAGGCAGGCCTTACAACCTGCCAAACTCTCACTAGTGTCACAATAAATAATGAGAGGAGATGAAACTAGTACATTTTAGGATAGCTTTCCTACTCTAATATAATAACTTTATGAAATTGAGGCAGTATATTTACTTCATTAGTCAAGCGCAAGCTAATTTGACTGGGGCATTGGCGCAGTGGGTAGTGAGCCTGCCAACAGCTCCGCGGGTCGCAGGTTCGATTCCGAAACATTTCTTATAAACAAATTGTTGCTTCATCGAGCCTGGATGTGTATTTGTATTTAAGTATGTATTTAAAATTATATATGTAGTATATCTACCAGTTGTCCGTCACCCATAACACAAGTATTAAATTACTTACTTTGGGGTCGGATGATCGTGTGTGTAAGTGTCTCATATATTTATTTAAAGTAGCAGCCTGTTACAATCTCACTGCTGGGAATAGGCCTCCTCTCTCCGTTTGTGGAGAGAAGGGTTGGAGCTAAGACCTACCACGCTGCTCCAATGCGGATTGGTAGGTAATACATACCTCCAGAATTCTCTAGAGTAATGCAGGTTTCCTCACGATGTTTTCCTTTACAGAAAAGCGTGTGGTTATTTGAAATTATCAATTATCATGTGTCTAACATGAGTTTTAATAAAAAAACTCATTGGTGCCTGCCCGGGTTTGAACTCGTGTTCCCCTCGAAAGAGTCGCACGTTCTCACCTCTAGGCTATATTTATTTATATATTATTGTGTGTATATCACCGTGTATGTATCTGAAGGTGGAACCTTGACATTTAAATGACCCACTTCCTGGTGTCCGTTTGAGCTGAAATTACATACTTGGATAAGTATGTAAAATATTAAAAATTTGTAAAATTTTAAAAGTCATAGTGTCTGGATAGCCACGATACAATGCATGTTTATGATAAGCATCCTGACGCTCCTCCCAGAATTGGCTCCAGACAAGAGAACTCCTTAACGGTTAATAGTAGAGACGTGAAATTTTGTTATCGTTATTTTGACTTGACTATTTACAGTTGTTTCCAAAATTTTATCGCGTTGTTTACTAATGACAAGAAGTTTTTTTTATTTATTAGTATGTATAAATTGTTATTTTATCTATCAGCAACTGCTTTTTTGTATAGAACATAGACAAGAGAATTCTGTTAGAGATTAATATTCAAAATAAGTGCCGCGGGCGTATGTTTCGTGTACGTTGTATGGTGATTTGTGAATCACTTCGAACAATATTTCCATGAACATTCACGTTGGTCCTGTCAAGTTTTATGGAATACTAGCTGTTCGGACACGCGTTGCTGTGGCTCAGTCTGGTTTCGAATTCCTCTCGAAACAGAACTTAATAGTTTGAAATATTGTCCGATCGTCACCAAACTTACAGGAACATCCGCTGGGTTAACCTGAAAGATATCTGAAAATTTCATCAAAATCGGTCCAGCTTTCACGGAGTCTATAAGGGACATGCAGATAAACATTGATTTTCATATATAAGATTTACAAATAAAATATGTGTTGGACAGTAATACACGAGTAATATTATATTATTGTACGTGACTACGTTTGCAAAAGCTTTAATTAATTGTGTACTATGGTTTTCTACTATTTCCAAAGGATTTTTTATCTTTTTTGTTAGGCCGTTATATATAAATAAATAAATCTTTAATTTTTATGCGATTGAAGGTTTTATATAATTTCATTAATTTTGCTTCAGCGGCTTTACCGTGAAAGCCTAACAGACAGACAGATAGAGAATTCGGCTTTTATAATATAAGTAAGGATTTTTCTATGATCATATGTATGATACATATATTATCCTCACAGTCGTATGTTGTATGGCAGTATCTTATATTATTATGCAAAATAGTAGAAAATATGTCAGTCGATAGCATAATAAAGAAGGTAGAACTATAGCAGGTTACTCGTATAAAATTTAACAGAATATGTCTCTATGAAATAAAATTACATTGAGCACCGACAAAGTCGTCTCCCCACGGCATTGTTTACAAATCAATAGCAGACCGCGACCTATCTTGCACGCTATCAATATTTACGAGTAACTAACGGTTAGTTACTAACCAATAACATATTATTCCTGTTATTTAACTTTAGTAGTTTACTATTTTACCTACCGTATTCACTTATAACGTTTTTCTGACCAACTTTTTTATCTAATTGATAATTGCAATTTATCACTTGTGAAGGAAAATATTGTGAGGAAAATCCTCCTACAGAGAATCCTAGGAATATATGTAACGATTCGAAGTGGAGCAACGTGGTAGGTCTTAGCTCCAATCCTTCTATCTAAAAACGGAGGGTGAGGCATTTACCCAGCAGTGGAAAATTAACAGGCCTTTTTTTTTCTTTTGCGGAGGTTCTTAATAGAAAAGTAATAGATATTATAAGATATTATTTTCCATTAAAAATATATGCCATGGCTAAATGTAGTTTTTTATCTTATACCTGATACACGCAGGATTCGTAAAAACTAACGCTTTGCTTTTTTGTCGTAGAGACTATCTCCAGATGCTTCGGTTACGTGGCGAAACGTTTGATGAGATTGTGGTAGTGAATATGAGCAGCGCTTGTGTATTGCATGTATAGATCGACGAATAAGTAAATCAGCATAGTAGGTACTAAAACATTTTCAGCGTAAACCATACGCGGAAATCTAAGAAGAATTAAAATAGTCTCACAAAATCCGTATTTACAATATAATTATTTTGTTTACCATAAAGTAGCTAAATGTACGGTGAATTTTAGGAAAAACACGAAAAATTAATGCAAAATTATTTCGTAGAGCTAAGGAAGTTCAAGAATGTGCTCTCAGAGAAAGCGTACGACGTGCTTGCGTTACTTGAAAAAATTGCGCTGTATTTTCTTGTATGGTTTTTTACAAGATTTCCATGTTATTAAAGTGCCGTTGTTAAATTTAGCAGATAACAATCAATGGAAATACCTTATTATAAGGTATACAATAATTTATTATTGTAATACTTTGTTGCAAAAAGTAAATAAACTAAGCTGTGATAGCTCAGCGGTGAGACCGTGCGACTCTTTCGAGGGGGTCACGAGTTCAAAGTTCGGATAGACACCAATGAGTTTCTCTATTAAAAAGTATGTGTCATATTGATATCTGCAATTTATCGCACGCTTTTCGGTTAAGGAAAACATCGTGAGGAAACCTGCCTATCTCCGGAGAATTCAGGGAATATGTGAAAACTACCAATCCGTATTGGAACAGCGTGGTAGATCTTAGCTCCAACCCTTCTCTCCAAAAACGAAGGGAGAACGCCTATGCTCAGCTGTGGGATAGTAACAGACCGTTACTTTTTAAATTTTATAGCAAATATAATAAACGTTTAATTGTATGGACGGTGTGATCGAACTGTCTACAATTATTAAGCTTTTCTAAATGCTTTCATTCAACTTAAAATAATAATAATAATAATAATAAATGTATTAATAATGAATAATAATAATGAATGTATAGTACCCGGCACTGAATAATGCACATCCAGAACTTAGAACGAAACAGCCGGCCGATTCCGTTTCGTAGAGCGCTATCACTGTCACACACGGGTTCATCAGTCTGTGCGACAGAGACAATGCTCTATGAAGCAGAATCTAGCCGATTTCTCTCTCTGAGCCTCGATGTTCATTATTTGTTGCCGCGTACTATATGTGAAGGTGGAATCTTCCAAGTTAAATTTGACTTACTTCCCGGAGTCCTATTGAGCTGAATTTTTATATATTGGTCCAGTTCCGATTACAACGCAGGTTTATGATAAGTGCAACCTGATCCTGCTGCCAGGATTGGCTCCAGACGAGGGTACTGCTCAACGGTTAACAGTAGTGACATGAAATGTTGTTTAAAGCTTTTTTAAAAGCATTTTCACCTTGACTTGTTACTATCAGTGTTACTGAAGAAGTTTATAATAATAATTTCTGATACTATTTTTATAAATGTATTTTTTTATATTATTTTTAAAACGAGATCTGAAATCGATACTTATTATAAAACAAAGTCCCAAAAAGCTGTCTGTCTGTATGTAATCAATTTTGTCAAAATCTACTGAACCGATCTTTGTACGGTTTTCACCAAAAAATAGTGCAATAGGTTTGGATGGTTGAGGTAAATAGTACATATCGGTATTATGTAAATTGTGTTGAAGAGATCGCGTGCGCAACGTAAACCAGCAGAGTTACGCTAAAGTAATGTACTAGAGAATTGTAGATCTATAAAACTACTACGAAAAAGTGATAGCATGTCTCTATCTCTTATGGTTAACTCACAATAATTACTTTTATGTTTAAAATTTGAATTCTAGAAAAAAATTGTGACACGCAGGTTTCCACGCGGGCGAAGCCGCTGGCACAGCTAATGTAATATAAGATATAACTGAGTAAAAATTTGTAAGTGTAATAAAAACAGTATACGCATCCTAAATATATTTTGTTTTGAAGCTGTAATAGCCAAGAATTTAGAAAAATAATCTTAACTTAAAGCTCGAAAGATCAGAGGTTTTCTATAAAAGTTGATGTACTAAATGTCATCGACAATATATCATTATACTACGTTGAAAGAAAGCATATTGAGAAAACCTGCATATTCTAAAAGATTTTGCGGATATGTGCTATCTACTGATTTATATTGCTGTGTAATGGCCATTATTATCATCTAATCTTCCTTTTTAAGGAGAGAGAAGACCAGTGTCTATTATCCGTGAAGTTAATGATTAGAATAATTTACAGATGTTTTGGTAAGTTGGCAAGTTGGAACCTCTCGTACAAAAAAGGCTCTGTTATATTGGTGATTGAAAGTACGGATGAACCACCATTAGTTTGTCGCCAGAACCTAATCAGTTTAGGCCATTAAGCGAACCAAAGCTGAACGAGTTAACTCTTACATAAATCTTATAAATCTTACATTGTGTTTATTTGTTTTTCTTATGAAATCACTAATGATCAGATAATGGTTAATCGTATATACACATAAGTAGGTACAATATAATTATTAAATGATCATAATTAAGGAACAATGCGTTAATAGCTGTTTAAATCATTCTTACAGCCAACCAAGGTCGTCAAATTAAGCAAAGAATACTTCCGTTTCGTAAACAATAATTATACTATATTCGTGAACAAGTACGTCTATAGGTGTTGAAATCTAGTGTTACTTATAACAATATACCGCAGCAATTTTGGGCTACTCCTTATCCTATGCAAAAAAGGCTTAAATATCTACACATACAAAAAGTTTATTGAAAATTACGAGTAATCAAAAATCTGGACGTTGAATTGCAAGCAGATAAACTTTAGGTTAATTCATATAGTTGTACAAATCCTCTAGGAAAAGTGATCCTACCTAAGCCTACAAAATGAAAGTTTGGTTGTTTTGGTATTACTCGTTTCGAAAGAATTAGTTGCGAATAAATCCGTAAAAGATGTGGCGTAAGAAATATATACATAGCTAAATGTCATATATCTGTATAACTTAGTTTTGTCAGCAACCATTGGCATTATATTTTCTATGCTAGACTTAAAATGAATTAACAATGGATACAAGTAAGTTTCCTTAAACTATAGATATATGTTATCCCGAATTTTTTTTAGATCAATATAGATGGAAGAATATTTAACCACACTTTGTCTTGTTACATCTGAAGTGGGCTAGGCAACGTTTGCGATATAAGTTTTCAGGTGGCTCTTATAGTCATATTTCATCCAATTTACATAAAACCTTAACAACTTTATTCCTAAACATGCCTCATAAACAACTCTGTCTATAGGTGCAAGCCACATGAGTGTCCGTTCAGTGATTTTTAAATTAATTGCGAAAATACAGACAAACGGGGCGGCGGGGGCTTTATTCTATAATATGTAGTGATGTCTAATGACAAATATAATCTTGGACAGCTTCTAGAATCGTCCTATAGATCAGAATTGGTTTTTTAACAAACAAATATCAGTAAATAATAAATAATAAATATAAGGGACACTTACACACACGGTCGTCCGTCCCCAAAGTAAGTAACTTAATACTTGTGTTATGGGTGACGAACAACTGGTAGATATACTACATATATAATTTTAAATACATACTTAAATACAAATACACACCCAGGCTCGAAGAACCAACAATTTTTTTATAGAAAATGTTGGAGGGCCAACATTTTCGGTCGGCGCGGAGCTGAAGACAGGGTCACTTCCCACAGAGCCAACGGGCCAGTCGTCAGTAAGTTTTAGTTTTTCCTAATTCATATGTATATTTGTTATAGTTCTATCTACTAATAAAATATCATTACTAGTTAATTTTAAGCGATTAACAATGAAAAATAGTAGTTTATATTGATCAAAAAATTAGCTAAAAGAAACTAGTAAAGTAAGTAAACTCAAAAAAGTAACCATTTGTCATCGAATTTACTGCGTAAATCGCTACCACTGTTTGCAAATACAATTTTCTCTTACGCTAAAAATCATGTTAACAGGTTCAAAATATTTTTCTTGATCCTTTCAGTGAATATAATTTATGTTTTCTTACTTTAGATGAACCTTTTATCTCAATGTGTTTTTCAACGTATTCCACCTTTTAGCGTACATTTGAGTTGACACGCTGACATGTTTTTGTAATTAGGTTATGCTCACAGTGTTGTTTGTACCTACATTTTGAATACAATGTATAAGTTATGTAACACACATAATAGTACATACACTATATGGTGTAAAAGTCCCCATTTTCAGAGCTCGCAGTTTTAGGATGCTATCATTTCGCATGTACGTGCTTATTATATTGTATTTTCTTCATAACATTTTCTAAGATTTTCTTTCTAATTTAAAGGTTGGTTATCTCTTCTATTTATTTCTTGGTTTGTTGTCGGTAAGACATCAAGAATAATTTAATGTTAGTTGTATTTAAATACACTTAAATTACCCTCATTTCAAGATTTTTTCTTTCATTATTTACGCTGTGTGAAATAAATAAATATATGATAATATTACCTACATATGTTATAAAGTCTTTTGTTATCTTATGATTTCGAGAGTACCCTCTAGAGCTTTTTTAAGGAGAACCTACCCTTTAGTGCAGTTCTACCAAAACTATTATATCTCATTCCGATTAACGATTTAGATCGACCCACTTGATGTTCTGCTAATTTTCATAGCGCTTTGTTATATTTATAGAATATTCATAGCTAGGATTACCTAACCTTAGCTAGAATCCTAGAGTTTCCAATTATTAATAATGATCCAATTGTTAAGTAGAAATGTTTAATGTCTAAAGAAATAAGAAATGTCTAGAGGAATGTCTGAAAATGAAATCTAAAATATATAAAAAAACAAGTAGCTAAAGAAACTACTCGTTAAGTAATCACTCATTTATTGCACTTATAGAAAAATATCTTTCAGATTAATATCGGAAATCTAAATTATATATAACGACATCTTTTAACAATTTATTCTCAATAGATAAGTCGCTGACGCGGCAATTTTTCAGAACAATCATTCCGCTGAAAAGGAATTCTTTTTGCTTCTAAAAACGTAATATTACTAAAAGCAACGTTCCGTTTTGCTCAAACCCTTTTTTGCGAAACTGACATTTTTCAGTGGCATGGAACGTAATTTGTGTAACTCGAGCGGATTGCCGCGGCCTCGCTTCTACAATTGCTCTAAACTCGTCCTTCCGCCCACACAAATATTTCTCCCATACTGATGTTCGTAAACAGTAGCTTTAAGTGATACTGCGGAGATACTTATCTCGGAAATAGTTTACTAGACGTAACGTTTTCAAAAATACCCTCAATTATTTATTGCTTTTTTTCCTTTCCAAGGTGGAAACTGGAATTCTTAAATCCCATATGTATAAGCTTTAATTGTACAAAATTTCATTAATGTTGTTCTCGCAGATCAGTCATGGAAGAACAGACATACTGAAAGACACAAAAACATCGACAATGACGCTCACATTTATAATATTACTAGATTTTGCCCGCGGCTTCGCTCGCATGGAATTTGGTTTGCCACAGTAACTAATTTAATTAAATTTATGATTCACAATTTTGGTCATAGTGGCTTGCACATAAAAGGTAGATCTATGCTGTCGCGGACTTTTATTTAGAACTATTCAAGACAAACAATACTACGGTACATCATTTTTGTGTTACTCCAATTTAGGGTTTAGGCAGCATACGCCGACATAGATTAGATAGATAGCATACTCAGAGGCCAGATTTTTTCCGACTTTATTGACATGTATCGTTATATTACATAAAATCATTACAAGTTATAGCCTATATGTTATTTCGATGTATAATCTGTATAACTGTAAAGTTTCATCCAAATCCGTCCAGTAGATTTTTCGTGAAAAAGTAACAAACATCCATCCATACTCACAAACTTTCGCATTTATAATATTAGTAAGATAAGATAAGATTAGTAAGAAGTAAGATAAGATTAGTAAGATTAGTAAGATTATATCTACATTTGTCGATGTGCAGACAAATTATTGCTACAGTGATTTGTTAAACCTTTAGTTAAACATCTTATCAATGTTTGTATATTTATAAATCTTGAGAGTAATGTTGTTTCTTTTATTTTTAATTAGATTCATTAATATTACTTACCAAAAACTATAAAAAATATTTTGTAATTACGAAAACTAAGCACTTACACTAGTGAAGTGTAATAAGGTAGTATCAGTATCAAGATACTTATAAATACTTTTATTGACTGGCCCGTTGGCGCAGTGGGTAGTGCTCCTGCCTTCAGCTCCGCAGGTCGCGGGTTCGATTCCCGCCGACATTTTCTATAAACAATTTGTTACTTCTTCGAGCCTGGGTGTATATCTGTATTTGAGTAGTATTTAATATAAGTAATATTTAAAATTATATATGAAGTATATCTAGCAGTCCGTCACCCATAACACAAGTATTAAGTTACTTACTTTGGGGATGGACGACCGTGTGTGTAAGTGTCCCATATATTTATTTATTTATTTAATTTAATTTTTGGAATGACACTATAAAAAAACTATTTATAAAAAAGGGAAGCTACAGATTTTATTTAAATAATAAATACTCATGTTATAGTGACGCCTATGAAGGGTCCCTGTTTCTTTATGCTAAGCTCCCGACTTAAGTAGAGTTTCTGCGCTTTACTCTCTGCATTTCGCAACCTCGGCGATGCTTCTGTGCTTGCCCGTCCCGCCCGGTGACGCTGTAAAAGCCATTAGGGCTAACAGCATACAGTCAGTTCGAAAAAAAATGTGCTAAACGACAAACCTTTTGTCTATTCGCAAGTTTCGTCTTTTTCTGATTCGGATACAATTTTAATCGCAGATCATATTACGAATTATGTGTTCGGAACTTACATTTGACAAGGGACCAAGCCGTCATTAGTACAAATAACATCCAATTACATTTATTCGCTCGTTAGTTATTGTACAAACATTTAGTATGTAGTAAACCACGGTTACTTGCACGATTCGTCCCACGTAAGACGTTGACGTAGTTTATTATATATCAAAAAATTTGTTTATGTTAATTTTTTTTAAAAGCCCCGTGTAAAATACAAATAATAAAATTTTTTATTCAAATAAGCTTTTAGAATATAATTAAGGAATAAACTTGTTCAGAATTTAGCTCTTACCCAAAAGACCAGTAAGAAACTCGGCGGTCAATCTTTTAAACATTTTCAATTTACATTATTAAACCGTAATTTTTCAAGCATTTTTTTGCATCGAAATAATCTTCAATTGTGTAATAAAATGATTAATTTATACAATTTATAATAAAAAAGTAATAATGAAATTATTTTGCTACGCAATATAATATGCGATCGCAAATGGCTATACGATTTTGTCGTCGAGCCTATCTAGTGATGATGCTTCGGTTGCGGGGCGAAACGATTGTTGAGTTTTTGATAGTGAACATGTGTAGTGCTTGTGTATTATAATAGCGGTGGTGAGGGTTTTGTCACGTGCTTTACGAATTCTGCATGTATCTGTTATGAAAGTCGATAGTCCACTCTAAATTTAGCATTATATACCTACATATATTTTCTATTTAATTATTACAAAATAACTTCATTGTTACTTTTGAACTAATTATGCTTTACGTATATGCATATTTCTTACAATTAATACTAAACCTATTTGTACAACTCTGGCTATAACATCGCAATCCAATATAAACATATTTTACTACATGTTGGTTTCTCACAGGTACAAAATCGTGATAACTGTTCACAATCATTTCACTGGCCCTCCACAGTAATTTCCAAAATCATGTCCCACTTCACAGGAGTTACGAATTTCTCACTCTGCTATGCTTTAGCAATAGCCCGTCCTGCTTAACAATGTTAAAAATAACGTGACAGCTTGGGAAGAAAAGGAAATTATTCCTTGTAAATTATTGTCTTTCCAAAATCTGATCGCACTAATTTCGCAACCGCTATTGCGGATAACAGTAAAACTTTAAAGTTTAACTGGAAAAAAGTTTACTATGTTCTGTCGTTTAAACTATAAATTCATTACTAAAGCTCGGAATTACGAACTTTTGAAACAGGTCATTCGTTTTGTAGATGCACTGTAGCTAGTAGAGCGAAGCGCACTGAAATCGTGTTCGCGGTTGTAGGTGGCTGATTGAATCTGTCGGTGCGAGAGTGGCAACAGGCGAGGCGTACCACGTGACTTAACTCACCCCGCTCCGCCTCGCCTCGCCTCACCATGTTCCAGCCCGCCTCGCCTCGCCTCACCATGTTCCAGCCCGCCTCGCCTCGCCTCACCATGTTCTAGCCCGCCTCGCCTCGCCGCAACACAGCCTCGCCTGACCTCAGTGCACTACATACTGAACCGCATTGCTTTTGTAATTTCACCTAATGGTTAATGCGTTGCAAGTGTTTCAGTTGTTTAATGGTTTTTGTTGGCTTTGTTCGCAGTTTTTTGTATTTACGACAAATTGAAATTATCGTTCCACTCTTCTTGTTTATTGCTGAAACTTTATTTAGCAATCATTGTTATTTTTGTTGAATGCAAGTAAGTGAATAACTTAATAACAAAGTTAGAGTCTCTCATTGAGTGATGTTGAGAGCTAACTTAAGTGTTTCTACATGCAATTTTTAAATTTAAACTATCGTGATTCATAGTTAATATATACAAACCGGCTAGTCGGGCTAACCCGATAAAATTAGACGTGAGTATAGCCGGTGTCTATACATTAACTACGATTCTACATAATCAAATTAGAAACTAGGAGATCCGTAGAATAATTAGATTCACATATTAATATGTGGAGAGTGCGATTAATGTGGAAAGCAAAAATATTAATGAAGTTATTTTTTTAACAACGTCATCTTTGCTAAAAATCATCGATAATCGCGTTGAAGATCTTGATAACATTCACCGATTTTGGCGGCTGTGTTTTTGTGATATCGATATTAAGTTTATTGTAATGAACTAATAAAGATTTCTTTTATCAGCTAGTGATGATATTATTGTTTTCGCTTGCGTTATTCGGTTTCCAAAATCTCGCAAAAAATATATAGCGGGCAAATGGAGTTAATAATAAGGATGATGAAATACCAAGCTTCCGTTACGTTCCGTATGATAAGGTAAGAATATGTCAGAACTTGCAAGCGTATCTCCCTGGAATATTCACCTATCTCCGTCAAAGCCATAGCTGCAGTTTATTCAATTGTATTGAGGAACGCTGATGCTGATACGAAATTGTAGAATCTCTTTATTTGGCACTATTGAGAATTGCTGTTAAAGTTCGATGGAATCTATGAAATATTTGTGAACTTAGGTGTGACACGGAGATAAAGTTGTCTGAAATTAAAATAACTTTAAAACTAATATCCTACCTGTTGAATTATTATTATACCTACTTCAATACATCATCATCATCCTCCTGCCCTTATATGCCCACTATAAATGGGATCGGTAAACATTTTGTCACATGATTTGACTACGTACCTTAGGCGTATTTTACGACCTCTGGCAAGAAAGAGGGTGGTCTATTCTACTCAGCCGGATACCACACGGTGGGTCGACTTATCTTAGTCGCCTTTTACGACACCTCGGTAAGAAATTAGGGTGGTCTATTCTACTCAGCCGGATACCACACGGCGGACCGACTTCAAAACATGTGCGAGATAAAACTTTATATATATATATATATATATATATTTATATGTCTGTGTTGATGTTTGAAAAAAGGCGTATATTTTGTCTGACAGTATTTTAGACAAATTCCACAACTAGTTTAGAATGCTATCATTGATTGAGTAGCACTGGCAAGCCTATAAGAGCAACCCAATAGTTGCTCTTATAGGCGCCAACGGGCCAGTAAAAATTTGAGTTCATGTGTTTATATAATTAATTATTTAAAAGTCAAAGCTCATAAGCCGCGGCCCTTGCCAGCAGGACTTTCCAATATTTTTCCTATTAAATATTTGCCATTATACGTCATAAAACTCGGTCTCTCAAGATTGTTGAATTCATTAAGAATTTCATCAAGGAGTCGAGACGGCGGTGACACTTCGCAGTGATTGAAGTGATCCACCGAAGTTTTTTAAATTAAATATTCAGCAATCGTCTTCAGTAAAAGTAAAAAGAGTCAAATAAATACATATTTTAATATTATAAATAGAGTTTGAAAAAATTCGTGCAATACATACGAGCAAAAATACATGTAGTTCAATTTCGCATCATAGAAAGCCTTCATTTCGTGATTGGCGAGATAAATTTATGAAAGGACTATATTGCTATAGGTCGGCATCCGACAAATAGCACCCACTTCCATTTATTACTGTGGATATGGTATTGATATATTCATTGATATATTCACCAATCGTAAATTACACCAACAAGGAACTAGTGCAAATTATAATTTCAAAGTGTATTCAACTGCAAATCTTGTTATATATAAAATAAAAGTTTGTCTGTATGTCCTTTATAGACTCCGAAACAGCTGGACAATTTCTTCAGCCTTTCTTCTTCCTGTATAGTGTAGTCGCTATCCGAGCATGTAGCTGTGATAGCCCAGCGGTGAGACCGTGCGACTCTTTTGAGGGGAACACGAGTTCAAACCCGGGCAGGCACCAATGAGTTTTTCTAATAAAACTCATGTGTTTAATTGATAATTGCAATTTATCACACGCTTTTCAGTGAAGGAAAACATCGTGAGTAAAAACCTGCATATTTCTAGCGAATTCTGGAGATATGTGTAACCTACCAATCCGCATTGGAGCAGCGTGGTAGGTATTAGCTCCAACCCTTCTCTCCAGAAACGGAGAGAGAACGCCTATTCCCAGCTGTGGGATTGTAACAGGCCGCTACTTTACTTTACTTTTAATTCGAGCATTATTTAAAACTATTTAGTTACGTACGAGGGACATTACCAGGTAGTCACAGCATTGCGTAGCCGGACAGCTAATACTCTGTTAGGTAGGCACAACATTTTTTTCTCTCCCATTCTCTCCTATCATTCGTCAACTGTGGGGCTACTCTTTTTATGTCATGTCATACTTCAACCAATCGAACCATCTCTTTTTTAGGCCTCCCATCCAGTCATATCCATCCACATTTATATTTAACACACGTTTTGTCACATGATTTTTCTTCCCGAGGTGTCGTAAAAGGCGACTAAGGTGAGTTGACTCACCGTGCGGTATCCGGTTAGGTAGAATAGACCACCTTCTTACCGAGGGGTCGTAAAATACGCCAATGGTACTTACCTTAGGCGTATTTTATGACCCCTCGTCAACTTTGACGCCATGCAGGCGGCCGGTCGTAAAATACGTAGCCTAATCATGTGACCACGTGATAATGCTATGACGTCATAGTGCTATCAAATAATAATAAACGACTATTATTATTATTATTTCATTGTATTATTACGTTATATTACATAGAGAAACCTATTAATATTTATGTGGGGAGAAGAAGTTAGAAAGGTATCCGGCTGATTAGAATAGACCACCTTTATTTCTTATCGAGGTGTCGTAAAAGACTACTAAGGTAATTTGATGTCAGACAGTCGGTCGGTTGTAAAATAACTATCCAAATCACCTAACAATATGTTTAAAACTTGTTGTGCCGACCCCATTTAGAGTGGGATAAGGGCACGAGGATGATGTCTGGTTACATGATTTTAGTCAGTTGGTGCTGACCTCAGAAATTAATTAATACTTAATGTGATGCGAACTTCCATCATAAAACTTTGTTTATGTATAAACTAGCTAAATATAACAACGGCTTGCTAAATTGGAAATTTCTCTCTCGGGATTTAATTATGAAACTGAATTCTCGCTCTCCGGTGAGCCGTTCTAGTCGTGATAGCCGAACGGTAAGATCATGTGCTTCGTAGCAGGGAGCCGCGGTATTAAACCCTGGGCAGGCACCAATCAATTTTATAAAATGTCCTATATGCTCAATTGACACTTACAATTTATCACCCGCTCTACTATGGACGATAAGCAAACAGCTGGACTCTTTGGCGATGCGTAGAGACGTATCTTCACTGTGCGTTTTCTACCGCATCTTTCACGGGGAGTGTTCCAGTGAGCTACACGACCTGATTCCTGCCGCTAAATTCCATAACTGTACGTCACATGTTAAAATATCATCCACACCACCTGGATGCGTGGCGATCCACTACAGTGCGGTTTTCAAATAATTCCTTTCCGCGCACAACCATTTTATGGAACGATCTCCCTTTGGCAGCGTTTTCAGATCGGTACGACATAAGTGTCTTCAAAAAGCGTGTATTCCACCTTTTCAAAAAACGTCAACACATTAGCTCTGCTAGAAGTCGTGGGCGGCGGTGATTCCTTGAGGTAAACCGCATTCACGTTTACCTTCTATTACATAAAAAACAGAAGGAAAACATCGTCATGAAACACTGAACTAGAAAATTTCTAAGATATACATATGTATCAATTCGCGTCAGCACAGCGTTGTGAGTCTAATGCCCGATTTCACCGACATCCCCTACAATTTAAGAGACCCCTATGTATATTTAGGGGACGTTTAGGAGACTGTTTTCGTTTCACCAACATTTAGGGGTCACTTAACCGCTTAGGGGACTCTTAAATTTGAGGAGTGGATTGTCGACCCCCCAAACCGACACACAACTATAAAAGAAACTACAAGACGAAAATGGACAGTGATTTATTTGATTTATTCGATAATTTAGAAACTATTGATACTATTTTTGACGTGAATAGAAGTCGAAGACCAAAACTTTATCGAAAGCGGCCAAATTATTTTATAAATTTTGATGAAGTAGACTTTTTTAAGAGATATAGGTTATATAAATCGACAGTGTTGTATTTACTAGAAATTATTGAGCCTTATTTGGAATACCCAGATAATAGGTGAGTAAGGACTATTAATTTTATTAGATCTTAGTTTCTTCTCATCTAACTATACTTAATAAGTTGAAAAAATGTGTGTAGTTATGTTTAGCATATTACTGGTATAATTTGCTAAACATAACTAAAATACACAGTTCCATTCGCAAGATGTACACACAACAATTGTAGGCTTTGACAGATATCAATAATTATGGCGTAGGTAACAACTTGACAGCATTACTTTTAAAATACAGAGTAAAAATCAATGTACACTACCATTATACATAAAATTTTGATCAAAAATATTTAATATTGCATAAAAGAAATAACATAGAAGATATATTGCTTTCCCTTATTTTTATTCAATAGTATAAATTAAAATTTTGCACAAAACCTTTTTATTTCTTATCAATCGTAAATACCGATAGCAAGTCACGCACTATTATGGTAAAAAAAACGTCACATAGTTAGGAGTCCCATAGTTAGGGGTAACATTCATTGGTGAAATCAAATTTAAGTAAGGGGTCTGTTTAGGAGTCCCATTTAGTTAGGTGTCCCTTAGCAAAGTGATAGTTTAGGGGTTGTTGGTGAAACCGGGCATAAGCTCCTTATCTCGCCTTCCACTAACAAGTTGCTTTGCTCGGCATTGAAATATTATTTACTTCTTATTTCTATAATTAGAATAGAAACTCCCCAAAAGTTGTCTACAACTTTTGGGGAGTTTCTATTCTAATTCAATTTTCTCAAAATCTAGTGCACGGATTTTTGTACGGTTTTTACTAAAAGATACTGCAATTCTTCTGGAAGGTTTAAGTTACAGTTTTAGGTAAATTGTATTAAGGAGGACGATCTACACAAGGACTACAAAAAAGTGTAACATAGTTTAAAGTCTCTATCTCTTATGGTTAACTAACACTAACTGCTTTTATGTTCAAAATTTCATTTCGGGAAATTTTTTTGGGACAGATTGATTTCCACTCGGGTAAAGCCGCTTGCACAGCTAGTTATGTTTATAAAATGAAAAATACAAACGATTTTAAAAACATTTGCAATACCTATTTGCGAAATGCTAACAAGAAGATAGAAATTGACTACGTAAATTTTGATATTGCGAACATTACAGAGAATTTCAGACAACATTGCTGAATAATATAAAGTTATTGATTTGAACTTTGATACTAAACAACAATAGAATTGAATATATTTCAAACGCTGTATTATGAAAGAAAAAGTTATATTATTAACCGTTATTTTTTGCTATAGAATTTACTTAACGTAGATATCAATTAGGCACTGAAGCAGTTACTAATAGTGAGGTATTCGTATTATTAAACTTCTAAGTACAGTAAAAGCTATGTACAGCAGGTAGACAAACTTAATTAATCAAGGTTCATTTTTCTAAACATAGGCGACACGCCTATTTAAAATGTTGACTTAATGATTATTTGGATAGTAATGAATAGTATTAATGAACTCAAAACTCTTTATTTAATACCAAAAGCTATTTTTGGCAATGTCTTAATAACATGAGTACTTTACTCATAATTATCGTAATCGGTGAATTTCATAATCGATTACGTGTCCGGACCTCGAACCCGCTAACCCTAGCAGGAGGAGGAAGTTCATCTGCTCTAACCTTGACCTATTATTTCTTAAAAAGCTTACGCAAATTAGGAATCCTTGCCTTTTATAAAACAAAGTCCCACAGCACACCTACATCTGTCTACTAACTAAATTAAAAAACCTACTGGATCATGTAGTATTTTTTAAAATATAATGTAATACATGAGGAAAGTTTAACTGTAGAATTTGTAAAGAAATTTTGTTAATTGATTAAAGTATGAAGATCGTTGTTGAAATTATTGGAAAAAGCCAAGAACACTGCTCCTAATCCCTTTGAGATTCTGTGAAAAAAATGTATGGTGCGATTATTCCTCTTTTATAGTAACGTATCCCCAGAAAACTCTCTATAGACATGTAGGTTTTCTCGCCATGTTTTTCTGCACCGAATAGCGTGTGATGAAATATCAATTAGACCACATAAGTTTTAACAGTAAAACTCCTGGGGTTTGAACACGTTACCCGCTTAATAGAATCGCACGATCTGCCCGCTGGGCTATAACAGCTTTTTTTATGTATATGGAAATATCTACGATGGACGAATTCTATCTCCTAAAAAAATGGTCACGTATAATAAGGTTATTGGAATTGCTGTTTCAGTACAATATATGCATCCTTATCTATTTGCATACGTTTTCACGTATGTTTACGTGAAAATAAATTCAAGGGTGGGTCCTACATCATTGCGGGAGGGGTAAGGGAACTTGTTTTTACCACCCAGATATTTTATCCGACCAGAACAGCTTTTAACCTTAATAGTGCCACTAGGCCCTCACGTTCTACTTTTGTTAAATATAAAGGTTTAATGTAACTTTAAAAATAACAAAAAATATTTCTAGCCTATGAAGCATTTGTTACGTCTACTGAGCGTTTGCCGCTTTCCCAGACTCTACTCGACACCTGAGGTGTCATGTTCCATGCCTGGCAAAGACACTTCGCGCCACCTCGCCTTTCCCTACCTAACTTCGGTGGGATCAGACGCCATTAGTATTTAAGATTTTAGCATAGTACATAGTATAAGAATAATTATAATTAACTGTAAATAAATAGATTGATTTGGATAGTGAGTTTTGTGTACCCAACAGTCGCCACCCATAATATAATTCATTGCTAACACATTGCCTATGCAGTACCGATATTCAGATGCGAAAATTTGTTGTGAGAAAATCGACGAATCTTGTTATTATTTGGCACCGTTGGAAATTCTCGGTAATGCTCGAGAAGCTGGAAATAATGTTACGATTCTTATTTCTTTTTGCTGGTAAATTGGGTGAATATTGAAAATTATTTTATGCTCTTTTGATGTAGATACACTAATAATATGGGGTTTACGTTAGTTCTATTTAATCCGCAGGTTTTTTTTAAACCACTACGGTAATCAGGTACCTATCAGGTATCAAATCGTTAAAAGATTGAAAATAAATACTATATAATACATTTGTCTTGACACAATATAGAAAGGTTTGATTTTAATGTAGTAGACATTATAGTGTAGGCTGTCCGTTCAATTTTTTTAAATTCGGGTTTTCTTACTATTCTCTCTTCAAGGCAGAGCACCTAAATGTTAAGGTATAAAATTTTATTTAAAAAAAGCTTCTTCAAGCACCGAGACCTTTAATCAGACTATAATTAAGGAATAGCTGGATATATACCGTTATCAGCGATGTGAAGAAAACTTGAAGCAAACTTAGTAAAGCTCATTTAAATTTTATTAAAAATCCACGCTTAGCAAAATGTGCCAAGGAACTTATACGAGTATAAAGACGGAAGCTCCTTACCAAGGCAATAATGGCAGTCTGGATTCTATACATACCTACTTAGTTGGAGGAAACGAAAATTTCAAGACTGAAACAGTCCGATTTTCATTTGCATATATAATATCTATGTATCGGCAAAGTTTATCTCTGGGCAACGAGCAAATATTGCCACAGGGGTTTATACGCTGCAAAGTTACTCGTATATGATACACCCTGGAATTGTTAGGATGTAAATAGCTCTTTATACTTCCTGCTGACTAAAGAATTCCAATAAGAAACAAGCTTGTTTAGTGTTTTATATATTAGTTAAAGTCATAACGCCGTGTGGTATCCGGCAGAATAGAATAGACCACCCTCCTTTCTTACCGAGGTGTCGTAAAAGGCGACTAAGGTATGTGCCGTGTGGTATACGGCTGCATAGAATACACCACCCTCATTTCTTACCGAGGTTTCGTAAAAGGCGACTAAGGTAAGTTGACGTCAGGCAGGCGGCCGGTCGTAAAATACGTAGCCAAATCATGTAACAACATGTTGTGCCGACCCCACTTAGAGTGGGATAAGGGCAGGAGAATGTAATGATATTAATTATAGTCATACTTTGTAATAGTTATGAGTTAATGCGCAGAGTTATCATACTAAAACGGGAAAGTCAGTTTATGATAAGCATGACCGGATACTGCTGCTAGGATTGGCTACACGAGGGAACTCCTTAAGGGTTAACAGTAAGGACATTAAATATTGTCAAAAGGTTTTGTTATAAGATTTTTTTTTAATTTACTTGTTTAATTAAGAACGCGCAATGAATATTTTTTAATTTCTCTGTGCATGTGTGTTTACACAAAGATAAGTATACGAATCTAATCTTTGATTTAAAAAAAAATTCGCACTGTTGAATGTTGCGATCTCAAGAATAAAAAAAGAAATCATTTGTATGAATAAACTTGTACATGGTATCAATAAACAAAACATTTTTAACTCAAATATTTCAAGACAAAATCTGTTACAGATAAAGACTGCTAATAACTTGTTAGAAGGTTAGATTTTGTTACCAACTTTCGTAATTTAAGGAAACAATGAAAAAGAATGCCGTAAAAACAGTGTTTTAAAAGTTATAATTGCTCCAGAAAAATTGATAAAAAAAAGATAAGTGTTCTCTTGCCCAGCCTTAGACAGCCGTTTGCTGTTTTATAAAATGTACAAAAACAAAGCACCCTGTAAGCCTTACCACTTAATTTAAATCACGTTTTACTCACAGAATTACAGATGGAATAAATTATTTTATATATTAATTTACTCTTATTTACTCGTATAAACGCGATATGTTTTATAACATTGTTAATGACTCTAGTCCAATAACCTTAAACACTTTTTTTTATTACTAAAAAATGATTTAGAGAAGCAGGCGTTACTTTGCAAAATCCCATAGTACAGAAACTACAATAGAATTATGTAATAAATAATTAATTAATTAATAATAAATAACTCTATTAATTTAGGAATTATATAACAAATAATTAATTATTTTATTATAACTACCTTATTTTTTCATATTGCTTCTAGTTAAATTTTTGTTTGTCATTATTGTTTATGTTCCATTTATAATTAATTCATTAATTTAACACCTTTGTAATTTGGTTATCTGGAAGTGATTCCGGAATAAGCTCGTCAATGTGTATTTTATTGTTGTTTTTTGAATCACTTTTGTATTAGTTTAATTATTTGTGTGTGCTATAAAGAGAATACAAACAATACAAACCAACTTTCATCTGAAGTTGAACTGAATCAGAATTTAGCAGTTCGTTCATTTAATATAAAAAGTACTAGTAACAAGTCAAGTTAGAAAAGCGTTAAACAATATTTCATGTCCCTACTGTTAAACATTGAGGAGTTCCCTCGTCTGAAGTCATTCCTAGCATGAGTAGTGTCAGATCATGCTTATCATAAAGTTGCATTGGCATTGGGACTGAACCAGTATGTAAATATTCATTTCAGCTGGATACGGGGAAGTGGGTCAAATTTAACTTGCATGATTCCACTTTCACATAAATCCATTAAATAAAAGCTTTTAAATTTCACAATAATTAAATAAAATATAAATATATACATATTTATATTTTATTTATACATATACATTTATACACACGGTCGTTCGAACCCAAAGTAAGTAACTTAACACTTGTGTTATGGGTGACGTACAACTGGTAGGTATACTACATACATAATTTTAAATACATACTTCAATACAAATATACACCAGGCTCGAAGAACCAATAAATTGTTTTATAGAAAATGTTGGCCCTCGACGGGAATGGAATCCGCGACCCACTGCGCCAACGGGCCAGTCTATTAATTTAAGCTTTAAATCGAGAGTAATAATAAAATTATTTTGTTATAATCCGCGATACAGTAAATAGAAAATATATATAGTGCTAAATGTATAGTGGACTATCCGTTTTTTCATACCCGATACATGCAGGATTAGTAAAAACACATGCACAAACCTCCACCACTGCCACCACAATGCACACGCACTACACACGTTACTTTAATACTTGAAATCAAGCTGAAGAATGAATAGAACGATAAAAGACAAATGTTTCGCATATCCCTAAGGGTTAGGCGTCTGTTTCAAAACCTCGAATATTAAATAAACTCGCCGAATATATTTTCAGTATCTCACATGCATAGTTTGCGAAAAATCCCTCTCAAAGTGTGAACATAAAATAGCGGATCGGTCCCGCGCGGCCCGAGGGTATTCTTAGTCTTTGTGTTGCTAAAAGTTTACTCTTTTATATGTCCTATGAAATATATTTGCTGTGAACAAATTTTCTTAAAATTATGGTTGCAAGATCTTACGTGTTCCATACTTCTGCTGAAAGTAGAAACTTTCTAAGTTTCTAAGTAAGTTTTGTAGTCTTTTTAATTAACTTTTAAATTTTAACTTTCATTCTGTTTATGAAAATTTTGATTTTGAATTTATTAAGGAATCTTAAAATGAGGGAGAAGGCCTATGCCCAGCTGTGGGATAGTAACAGGCTGTTACTTTAAGGAATCTTAATATATAAAATTAATGTTTGTCTGTCCTCTACAGACTCCGAAACGAATGGACCTGTTTTAATGAAATTTGAGAATGACTCAGCAGATGATCATATAAAGTTTGGTGTCGATCGGACCATTTTTTTAAACTGTTGTGTTCTGTTTCCAGTGAAATTGGAAACTAGACTCAGCCACAGCAACGCGTGGCATCAATATGTTTCATTTTCTTATATTGTAAGGGTCACCTATAGTTATATTTGAACGAATTGCGAAATCAATTTTTACATTTTATCTTTAATTCTAGTTTATGACAGTCGAAATTCCTGGTGGTCAAAACGGGATCACGAGAATCTTATTGTAATATTGAGTTTTCTATAAAAACACGTGCTTATTGTTATCTACAATTCCGCAAGCGAATTACTATAAAGGAAAACCTTGTGAGAAATGTACAGATCCCTTGCGAGTTTCTTGGATTATGTGATCTATGAATCCGCACTGCAACAGCGTCTAAGCTCTTAAGTTTTTTCTCCAAAGGTGAGACGAGGATTTTACCCAGCAGTGGGCAAGTATAGGCCACTACTTTGATGTTCTATTACATTCAATATCCCAGATTGCTATCGATTTCAATTACTTGTCATTTTGTAGACGAGTCCAAGCCCTAAGCAGGTTTTAACGTCAAAGCCAAATCTTTTTGCGAACATATTCTAAAGGAAGACGGGAAAAGTGACTTTAATTAAAACTTCGCCGTCTTTTTAAACATATATGTTTAATATGTACCTCTATACAAAATGATTTTGTAATCATTGTAGTTTATAAACCTACACATAAACAAGTGAATATAATCCTGATTTGCGTATAATTTTGTTAGTACTAAGAGATAAAGAACGAAATTAATAATAAAATTATTTTGCTATAATCCGCGATAAAGTGAATAGAAAATATATTCGAAAAAAACGCAATTTTTACGAATCCTGCATAATATATCGGGTATGGAAAAATGGATAGTCTACTATACATTTAGCATTATAAATCGCGGATTATAGCAAAATAATTTTATTATTACTTTTGTATTATGGATCTCCGCTGAGTAACTCCTAATTCTATAAATTAGATAAGCAACGATCAAAATTTGAATAGATGTTTTTCCGCGAAACCTTATTAACTAGGTTGTTCGTAATACCATATTGATTTATTACTAGTTACGACTTACAATATTCCGTTAATCGATGACAAAACGAGCGGTCATGCACCCCCTATGAGACATCACAGTTCAAAATATTTCTAAGGAATAACTTAAAAGGATCGTTACGGCGTGGGTCGCGAGTGAACGAACTCTGTTTATGTCCGGACACACATTGTCGTCCCACGACTTTGATATGTATAAATATTCCTGAACATGGTCCTTTATATTGAATCCCTTTCAAGTTATCTTGCGTTGCATTATATTAGGATTGAAAGATAAGACTAGTATATACGTTAAAATAAACATCGTTTTATGACCTAACCTTTCGTCTATATTGATTCGTGTTTATACGACATCCCATTGATGCAAAGCTGTGCGGTTGAGACCATGCTACTCTCTCGATCGACGAGGCGATCATGGTTTCAAACACCACATAAGTACCAATGAGTTTTTCTATTAGAACTTATGTGTCTAATTGATGATTGCAATTTATCACGCTTTTCGGTGAAGGTAAACATCGTGAGCAAACCTGTATATCCCTAGAGAAATCTAAGAATATGTGTAACCTGCCAAATCGCATTGGAGCAGCGTGGTAGGTCTTAGCTTCAACCCTTCTGTAAACAGAAACGGAGAGAGAAGGCGGAGGCTGCGTACTTTTTGCTGACGTCTCCTCTAAGTTAAACTGGAATAAACTTATACAATACATTCATACACCTGGCTTACTAATATTTTAATGATTCCGCGTTACATTAGTAAATTACTAATGTTTTCGCATAACATTAGTTAGATTTCGCAGTAGTAATATAAAAATGTCTCTCTGTCTGTCTGTTACGCTTTCAGGGCTAATTTCCCACATATAAAACATTCGTTTTCCTTCGGGAACAGGAAAACAAATAATACACCCTCAAGCTTATTTAACACTTTAAGTTAGAGTGAACGAAGTCGGGGGTACAGTTCGTAATAAAAAGTGTTATTATCAATATGTACTTTATATTTTTATGAATATGTATTCATAAAAATATAAAGTCCTTGGTGCGTTGGATCACGTAAATTTTATTTATTTTCACGTAAACGAAGAACACTACAGATAATTAAGGTTTAGTGAAATTTAAATTTTATAAAGAATTTCAAATGATCTTTTTTAAAAATTACACGAATCTAAAACTAAATATTATCAAATCAGACCTATTTACTCTCACAATACTAAAAATTGCGATTTAAGATCTACCGATTGTGCATTTCGTTATGAACATTATAAAGTTTTCTATGTCATTTAGCTTTCAAATGCGACAACAAAATTGTCTAAAACATCGTCTACCAGTTAATGGTCCGTTACTTCTGATGAACATTTACTTAGGCTACTTAATTGGTATTGCTATAGTTTATGTACTGAACTTTGACTTCCAATTACTTAGCATTACTTTACCGAGAAACAGAACAAATAAAGCAAGTCAATTTTGTTTAGACTTTGTGGTAAAAGTTTTTCGTTGAATTTATATAACGAAATAGCCTCGCCGTAACTTTATAAACGTGGACTACATAAATAACCTATGTCACTATATGATATTGACAATCTAGGCTAATATTATAAATGCGAATGTATGTCTGTGTGTTACGCTTTCACTACTAACCCGCTGAAGCAATATTGATGAAATTTCATAAAATAAAAGCTTAAATACTAGGTAAGACACGGACAGCTCATATCCTATGACCAAACTCGGATCTCGAGTTAATGAACTAGATTTAATAGAGCTTTTTTCCTTATACAAGTAAATACAGTAGAAGAAAACTTAAGAGGTCAATAAATATGAAAGTTTTTAATAAAATTATTTTGCTATAATCCGTGATAAAGTAAATAGAAAATATATATAATGCTAAACGTAGAGTTGACGGTATACGTTTTCATATCCGATACATGAAGGATTCGAAAAAATACATGCACAGACATACAGACCTCCACCACCGCCACCACAATACACAAGCACTACACACGTTCACTATCACAAACTCAACAATCGTTTCGCCCCGCAACCGAAGCACCATCAGGAGATGGACTCGACGACAAAATCGCAAAGATTTGGCAATCGCAATCACAAGTATTTGCGATTTTGTCGTGGAGTCTATTTCGTATTATTACTTTATATTATGGATCTTCGCAAAGTAACGCCTACTTCTATAAATTATGAAAGTTTTTGTTGACTTAACAATGATAAATTACTTCAGTAAATCAATTACGTAAAAATATTAGATTTTATATCCTTAGTTACTAGCTGATTTAGGTCATGCAGCAGTATAATACCACGTTCTTTTTAACATCCCAGCATTTGTAACGCATTTTTAAAATATTTCTCTCTTTGTTTTTCAGGTAATCGAATCGTTCAAATTGCATGATGGATTTCAAAATAACAAAACTTAAGTAAGTAATAAAATAAATATACGGAAGTCAGGTACACTTTACAATTTAATTATATTGGAGATCATATGAATATATTAGGAAGTACGAGTTAAAATTTTAAGAATTTTTGATAATTTGTTTTTAGAAGTAGGCGGTATGTTGTGGAATTTCATAGTACAAAAAAAATGAACGATTTATTTTGGAATTTCTGGTTTGTCGCTACAAACGCGGATTGTAGAAAAAAACAATCTTATCAATTACTTTTGTTTAAGTTTTAAAATATTGTGTGCCTCAGGGCTTATATCGAACCTCTATTTATGTATGTAGTTATGCCCTACAGTACATACATACGTACATATAGGCGAAAAATAATTACTACTAGAAAATACCTCAAAGCTAGACGACTCCCTACGGCTCCTTATGTCCGACGATCCCTGAGATCATGAAAAATCTAAAATAATGTATGTTCTTCTATGAAATCGCCGATCTAAGTATCCCTGGAGAGTCAGAAAATATATGTATAGATTTTTTTTTAAGTTTGGTGGTATAAATGTACGTAGTATTTGTTACTCCTGCATGTACTAGTGTGGAATATTAGAATTCTTAAAGCAGTTTATATTTAACACATAGATTGTATATAATAGTGAATTATGCAAAACAATGCCTGAATTTATAATATTTTATAAAAAAAAGTTGTGTATGTAATTTCCATAAAAATTGCCTAACAGAATAACTATGCAAAAATGGCACGTGACGCCATATTGCTGAGTCATCGGTATATTGCAGATAAATCTACAATGCTGATGAACTCCGCTAAAAAGCTTCCATTCAAGTTTTTATATACAACATAATTTTTTTGCCAAACAATATAAATAAGAGTCATTATTTGACGTAAAAGATATCCATTTAGGCTTTTTGCTCGAAGCATTATGGTTTTCCATTTGCAAAAAATGTAATAATAACTATGGTTAACAATGCAAACAGTTGTTTGATGGAATTTTTGGGTTAGTCAACTTTATTTTTTAGTAACCTTAAAAGACTTACAGAGAATTCGAAGATGCTAAATTATTTATAAAATTCCATCACATCAAATAAAATAATCATACATACTGAAAATATACATATATTTTCTATTTACTTTATCGCGAATTATAGTAATATTTTAATAATATTACTTTTGTGTTATAGATCTCCGCAACTTAACGCCTAATTGTATAAATTATTTAAAAATGTATAAATAAAGGGAATAAAACTTTTCTTTCCATAATAAAGCTGATATAGATAAATTAATAATGGATTTAGCCATTGAATAAATGTAATATGTTTAGGCATAAAATAAATATCCCACCCTATATAAATAAAGAGAACGAAAGCTTTTCCTTTAATAATCAATCTGATATTGATAATTTGTTTCAGTTAACTTCGTAATTTATTTTTAATTAAAGTGATTTTGATGGATCGTATTCAATTTCTTTCCAATTATACCGTGTAATGTTTGGGCACCGCAAACTGCTGGAAAAAGTTAATGTACCGTAGAAAAATTAATACACGGAGAAATACTTAAGCGTCGGTCGTCCAACGTAATTTTATGGTCATTATATTGATGGCCCTATTTATCTCAAACAGGTTTGTACAGTTTCTTGTATGGTATTTAATATTCGATGGTAAATAAAAAAATTCGTTAAGTTATTCTCACGTAGTTAAGTAATATTTAATATAGTGCCTAGATACCTTGAACACAGAAAATAATTGACTACTATTTGTCTTATCTTGATAAGGATATAGTCGAAAATCCGCAGAATGGCATGAGCTTCTCTTTCTGTCGGTATTGAAGTCCATTTAAAATAAATCTTGGGAAGAGTCCAGTTCCGTATTGAATATCCACTCTGTGAAAATCATAAAAAGTAATTATAATAAATAATGTAGTGGCTTAAAAAATATTATTTTAAATTTTCAACTATCGTGCGTATTATTTCTATCGATGGGGTCGAAATAAGTCGGACTGACCCAATAGAATTAGATGTGAGAAAAGCCGGTTACTGTACAACTTTATTAGCATTTATATTTCATCGAGTAGATCATGAGCGTTTACCTTGATTTAGACAACACTCATGATCTCCTTGAAGTTAAGGTTTCGAACACGCTTGCATATGTTTACTCGAATTTCATTTATTTATACATATTTTATACAGCGACGTAAATGATGGAAGCGTGTAATTAAGGCTCGGCCCGCGTCATCAATCAGCCGACACCTTGAACACAAATGCAGGGGAACGCTATTGTTACATATTTATTGCTTTTTTCATATATGCACTACGGCAGTGACGAGGATGGTGCAATTAATTTGTGAGAGCAAATATCTGACAATGGTATTTTACAACGGTATTATTTAGTAATTCGTTTCAAAGTGTTGGACTTAAATCAGTGTTGGTAGTTTGCTTAGCGTACAGATAACCTAAGATAGTTGTAGAGAGCAGCTGGAGTGGCATATAAGAGATTATCTTCCAAAACTTCCAAACAAATAGGCAATATCTTCCTATTTTTCAATGCATGGACATCTATTTCTGGACATAAATCTTTTGCACGCGACATGATCTAGTGTCATTTAGATTCTTTCATGTTTTTGGCCTAATTTTTTTTAGTCATTTAGGCTTTTTACGATCTATTTGAGGCTGTCCTAACACATGTGAAGGATCTACCTACAGTGCAATTTTCGGAACGGGATAGCCTGTACAAAAAATTACGAAACAACGTTGATAAAATTCTTCGTACTAGATCACCACCTATTGCTATTTCAGCTGCGCGAACTTTGAGTTCGATTTCGATCAGTAACTTTGGTTCTTTTAAGTATTTCTCCTCATTTTTATTTGATCACGCATAGACACCCTAGGCGTAATTTTTTTCGTTGGTCGCCGAGCGATGCTTTTTACGAGACCCATCGTTTCAGATCTATATTTGATCATAAGAAACTTGCCCTGTTAGACTCTGACCATCAAATGTTGGGAGATTCTTGATTTTAGTTTAATTGGATCCATTTATTAATACTTCACTACTCCAGTATATGATATAAGTGTATTATTGATATTTAAAATTTATCACATGCTTTTCGGTGAAGGAAAACATCGTGAGGAAACCTGCATATCTCTAGAGAATTCTGGGGATATGTGAAACCTGCATTGGAGCAGCGTGGTAGGTCATAGCTCCAATCCTTCTCTCCAATAAACGGAGAGAGGAGGCCTATTCCCAGCAGTGGGATATTAACAGGCCGTTACTTTACTTACTTTTACTCCAGTATAAAAGCAAAACAATAAAAATCAAATCCTATATACGAAGCCACTGTGATTGACGCAGCGCTCGCCCGCTTAATTGCGCGGCTCTATCATTAATATTGTTGTCATTTAATCTCTCCACTCTCCCTCAGCCTTGGCCACTTAAAATATCTTTACGAGTATTATAGCCATCTGATATATATTCCAGACTACCATTTGTCTTTATATTTTGTAAGTATATCGAATGTTTTCCCGAATTAGTTTCTAACTGTAGAGACTCGGTAAAAGTTACATTACGTTTTAATACGACCGTTTATTAGTCTGCGGACAGTCCATATACTGGTAAATGCACTGTAATAATGACCCGCCATATTCAAAAACTACAGTGCATTTATCATAGAATTATTAAAATAGAGTTGGAAAGCCAGCGTAAAATTTGCCTTATTACAATAAAGAGAAAGCAAATGAGGGTGTACCTATCTGTCTTTCTTTTTTATGTGTGATTAGATAAAGATAAAGTATACAAGTTTCATCTTCACTCTCATTACATTACACTATTGCACTCTAGTATAATAACTCTATGGTATATAAAGAAAACTATATCTTCTGTATTTCGGAACATTCAATAAAGATATTTTCGCCACTCCAAATTTTTTTTTAAATATATATATAGCATATAATTTTTTTTTTATTTGTTATTATTGCAATAAAAAGTTTACTGATCAAATTAAAGACTAAACAGTTTATATAAATGAAAGCTTATATCCTCAAATCATCATTTTTTGAAACTCTAATGAAATCATGAAGAAATAATAATTTGCATTGTTGGTTAAATATTAAGTATACTCCAGCATTTATTATTGTTAGGAAAAAAACTTGGTTGTTTTTCTTATATTTTTTACACATTAATAAATTAATTTCATGAGAACTGTTGTCTTGGTTACATGGTTATCAGTTTCCTTATTTTGGGTCTCATTACCTTGAAAATTTTCGCGAATAATATATGTGTTAGAATTGAAAACACAATTCAAAACAGGCTCAGCGATCAACGGCTCGATATGTTTTAATGTATCGGGAAACTAATTGACTATCATGATTATGATTGCAATATTAACACCATTCGATATTGTAATTAATAGTAGTAACCGATATCGATTCAAGACTACGTTACGAACCCCCAGATATATAGGTCGTGGTCAATTGCGTATGCTCTTGCGCTCATTTTGATACCCTATTCATTCACCTGCATTTAAGTAAATCGTTAATATTATCTGGTCCTGTTAAACGTTAATAACGTAACACAGAATTCCATGTCTATAGAGTCATATACTTTTTATCATGTAACTGAAGTATAACCAGATAGCTTTCGCCAGAAGGCCAATATTAAACATTACCGACTATATTCCTTGTTTTGCTCATCCTCAAGGTAAAGTGTAATCCTTTATTTATGTGTTATTCATCCTCCAGGTAGTATTATCCTGAGCCTATTTGCTTAGGACATTTTATTCGAGGATTAAAATGAAAGATAATTAACGAATGGAGCATTACCCTTTTTGTGAAATGGTGAAGGTCCCTGAGCAGGTTAAATTATACTACAATAAATCCTAAAGATTCTTCCCATTCTCACGAAATTTGTAATCCTAATGTTTCCGTTTTTGAGACAATGAACTATTTTTGGTGTAAAAAAATGAGTTAGCACTTTTGTCACCGCATATTTTACAACATTCAAGAATTTACATTACCTGATTTTGATTTGTACTTATAATTAGGTTTTAAAAAAGCAGAACACATCACGGTCTTATCGTGATTTATCTGACAAAAAAAAAACTAAACATTTCAACTTTCAAAATTCCATTAGAAGTGTAATTATTTTCGTTATATCCTTAGTTTTAGTTCATTTCATAATTATATGTATTTTGTAATATTTTAGGTAGTCAGCGAATTTGGTGCATTCCTATTCATTACGTAGAGTGATTTGCGCCTAATTTGCGCTGTACAGGCCATAAAGGAAGATAATAATAAAAACAATAAAGTTCCATAGATTTATTTTCTTATAGAGATAGTAACATGAAGCAGACCACAGACCTATAATGGGTATAATATATACTATACATGTAATGTAGGAATTTATTACTGATACACTGAGTCATTTCTGAAAATAACATTACCTGTGCATGAATCAAGTTACTGAAAATATTTCGAAATATTTAAACTTTATGCATACTTCAAAAGCAAGGTAATTGGGGATTCAAGTAGCTTACTGTATTCTCGTAGCAGGTGGGCTGCGGTTGCGGTTCGTAGAGATATAGTGTTACATATCCTGGCCATATCACATTGTATGTGGCCAGCAACAACGGACATTCTTTACGTATTGCAAATTTTTGTATGTATTTATTATTTATATTTATGCTTTAAATATATTTTAATAAACTAAGAGTTTTTATTGTCCACGTGCAAAGATAAACAATATTTATTAAAGGCTCTTTACCAATTTGGTATTTTTATAGTAAATAGCGATGTAGCTAGCTGGCTAGGCTAGGTAGGTGGGCTAGGTGGGTGGCTAGGTAGATACCCGGGCAGGCAAATTATTATAAGTAACTATAAATTTACTTTATAATTATGTACCTAAAGCCTATATCATCATATTGTTTTAAAGTGAAGAAAAATCATAAAAAGTTTTAATCATTTTTAATTTTAAAATTTCTCCAGTACTAACTTGTAACCTTCATGCTTCAAGCTGTGAGAAAATTTGAACTGACTCACAGACAAATTTAAGACTGTCCAATTAGGCCATTAAATCATCCTAAAGTATCGGCCTGTTACGATCCCACTGCTGGGAATAGGCCTCCTCTTTTCGTTTTTGGAGAGAAGGATTGGAGCTAAGACCTACCACGCTGCTCCAATTGGAATTAGCGGATTGGTAGGCTACACATATCTCCAGAATTCTCTAGAGATATGCAGGCTTCCTGGCGATGTTTTCCTTCACCGAAAAGCGTGTGATAAATTGCCATTATCAATTAGACACATGAGTTTTAATAGAAAAACTCATTGGTTTCTGCCCGGGCTTGAACTCGTGTCCCCTTGAAAGAGTCGCACGGTCACACCGCTGGGCTATCACAGCTCCTATATCATTATATAATTAAATTATCCTATATAATTAAATCACCCTATAACGAGATATTAGAATTAAATTTACAAGAGCTTTTTACGTTTCTAAAGCAAACCTTTTTTACGTGTGCTATCAAGGAGGATGAGATCCTTATTTGAGCCGTTGTATTTCTTTGACATCCCCCGAGTCGCCGGGACACCCGCGGGATAATGGAATATTGGGCCACAAGAAATGCGAGTGACAGATTACTAGACCGCCTCAATACTTACAAGTTTTCCGTCAATCTTAGATATTTCTTCTGTTTCAATCGATTGACGCCCATGGCTATGAATAAATCTCTTCAATTTATTTCCACCTATATACAAACTTAAACATTTGTAATATATTTGTATTGTATATTTGGATGCAGTGCCTTTCTGTGAAGCTTTTGAATCTATCCACGTCTATTGTTAGTATTACTCGAAAGTTGTTGGCGACTAAAATAAAAAATAGAGTACAGAAAAAAATATAATAGAGTATCGTTCATATGACATAGATATTGACCGGAGAAATAAGAGATTGCGTCGCAGTGGATGTAGGTAAAATTGTAGTTGTGAAACTTCCAAGATTGGACCAGTTTTAATTCCGTTGAACAATAGAACAATAGAAGCACACAAAAAGAAGAATCCACTAGAGGATTTATTTACGCTTTGCTTGTCCGGTCAGGATCATCACTCAGTTTTCATATTTTTGCCCCGCCTATTGCTACTTCAGCTTTAAGATACGGTTATCTTAGTAAATTCTAGTTCTTTAAAATATGTCCCCGTTTATTTATTTTATCTTATGGAAATACTCCAAACTGAGACTGAGTTTGGAATATCGCCCGATCAGAGCCTGAACTGTCTTATGAGTCAGTGAATAAGTATAGATATCATTATTACAATTAAATTGTTGTCAAATTAGTTGTCTTGTTTCGGATGGTTTAAAATTATTCTACACCATATTTGACGAGTTTCAGGTTTTTATTTGTAGCTATAACCATTTAGTGCGCTCAGAGCATCATCCATATTACGGACGGACCAAATTTAGTCAGCCGTGGGTGGCACATTGCCTGACTACCTCGTCTGAGTCAACCACAGTGGACAGTGGAAGGTCCTGAATGATCTCCATCGTAATTTCAAAGACATGTGCGGTAGAAAGGGAAGTTCAGGAGATCACGTATTTAAAGACGAAACTAAAAGGCCTTGTCCAAAACCCTCACTAACCTTGATGGGAAGATCCGGGCGTCGGATGGGGGATATGGCGCCCTACTACGAGTAAAATCTCTTCGAGCGTCCGATGTACGCTGTTCCTATTGTGTTGTGGAATAAATATATATTGTTCTCCAAAACCTGAACTCTCACTCAATAAAATCATAACTATTTAACTACTAATATTACAAAAGTTTAAGTTTGTATGTAGGTATGTGTCTCAAGGGATAAGTCTACCTGTATTAAATATACCATTTATGGTCCAGGATACGATCGCAGAAAAAACTAAGCTCATGGATAGGTCTAAGTCTGGATTAAATATACTATTTATATTCCAGGATACTGCATGCTCACAGAAAAAAGTAACAATCTTTACTTGTTTTATATGTTAGATTTCGAATGTACGAATAATAGTTAGTATATTGTATTGCAGTATAGTATGTCCGGATAAGTATGAGGTATCGAAACAGTGTAACAAATCCAGTTCACAATATCAATAGAAATACTATTTTCACGTACTGCTAACAATCGATAGACAGTCCCGACGACCGTAAACCAATAACGGAATTACGTAATTCATTTGAATTGTCCCGTTTAGTCGATATCTTGAGACCATATATGGACGCTCGTGCCGTTTTAGTGGCCTCGTATAAGTTTATTTAGGACTGGACGCAACCTCCGAACGTATTGGGGCGTGATTGGGCACGAGCCCTGGTTATAGAGCAAATAAATCTATAAGAGGAAGGTAAACAGTAACATAAGATGTTATATTTCTTAACAGAGTTTACTAGCCTTGAATATATTTTTTCTTTTCATTGTTGTGACGGTGAAGCTTCTTAAATTCGAATTCCTAAAACATTATCTTAAAAACATTTTACTTTTAAATAATCTTTCGAAATTTACATTTTAGCGTATTAAAGGAAATTAATCTACGTCAAAACAAAATATGGTTCTTGGAATAGTCTCTTATAAGTTTGTAAATTGTTAAGTTGTTTTTGGGTATAAACCTTAATAAGGTACGTTGTTTTTAACAATACGAAACATTTAAACCGGTATAGTTGTAAATATTAATTGTTTTTAATGAACACTGTTTGTTTTCATGCCTAGTTTAAACTACAAAACATAAGAACATCAATTTTTAACTAATAATTCCTAATAGATTTACCTTTTTTGTAATTGTCATAAAATCAGATTGACAATCCTTCTTACCATATTAAAGCAACTTGAAAGCCTTGTTATCAATTTGTTTTCATTTAATTACAAAAATACTTGTTAAAGAACGTTGCTCTTTTGTTACCTTAAAATTAAATCTCGATATTTTATTAGATCAAACACAAACTCAGAAATGGAACAATCTTTTCAAGCATCCGAATTGTAAAATGAAACATTATGTAGACTGGAATTTGTTCTCAAAGTTTCTTACGGTCGGGCGGGTTACCCCGTTATAAATTAATTAGCAATCACCTCAGCGTAGCGAACTCTGGTGATATTCAGTGAAAATAGGGTGTAATTCTGAAATCAAATTGAATTGGGACATATTTAATCACACACGGTTCCTTCAACACCTTTAGAAAAATAATTATCTAACATACTTCATGTTAGATAATTATTTTTCTTTTTAATCGTGAGAGAGATTCCAAGCAGTACGATCAAGTGCCGCATTTAGCCAGCGTCTCCCTGTAACCCTTTTTGAGGTTATCTAGATTAGAATAGAAATATTCTTTATTGCACACAAATACATGAATGAAAAAAAAATTAAGTTAATTTTTAGAACCATAGACTCTTAATATGTTGCCAGGCAATCCTTTTGAGGTCATCTAGAATAGAATAGAAATAATCTTTATTGCACACAAATACATTAAAGAAAAAAAAACAACACTAATTTTTAGCCATGTAGCCTCCTCTCTGAATTTTTTTTTTTCTCCTTAGGTCTAGTTAGGAAATTTAGTATTTACTTAACGGATACTCGCCTCATGGATCCGTAAGTTTATATGACTAATTAGTACTGACATCTGAGTCAGACCGATGAATGATGATACACATTGAATTAATTAATACAGTTACCGACGCATCTTCTGTCAACCCTAAGAACAGAAATTGTGACTAGGTTGAGAAAATGTTCCGGGATATATCCACAACTACCATAGTACAATCTTAGTGCTAGCCTCAATTCAAAGATAACGAAATGTAACCGTAACCTGCAATTGGTTACTCAGGGTTCTTTGTTAAGAAGTGGCCTGTTTCTATTAACCTGCAAAAATCCTCCTTCATAAAAAGAGAAGAAATTAAGAACCACGCTGCTCCAATGCGAATTGCAGAAATCCTGTAAACTTGCAGGTTGCGTCTTTATGAAAAAAAAAGAGAAATCGAACTTTATTTCATGTTCTTTAATTATTAAAAAGAATCCGTTACTTATATATTTAACATAAAAGTTCATATACTAAGGATAAAAGAGACTAATTTATACAAATCAGATCGGCTGGTGCCTCTAACTGGAATACATTAACTTAATGAAATTGTTGACTAAATACCTTCGCTTGAAATATTGAATACAACAATGCGGGCTTTTGTCAACAAGCTGTTTTGAAATATTCAAAATTCATCATCGACTATACATACGTAAAATCTTCGTAACTTATGGCCTGATGTATCTGAACTTTTGTATTGTTATGTGAAAATTCAGATACTTATTCCGTGAAAACTACATTCATGTATGTTTGTAATTTAATATGCCGTAATTTAAGAAATTCAAATACGGCACCATTTCTACGAAGGAACCTGGATGAAAATGCAAATGTTATTTTTACATTACACGCAAGGTTCTGTCAATGTTGCTTTGATCGGGCAACCGTGAAATTACGTATTCCATCCAGGTAAATATGTTTGCCAATTGTAACTTGACGGAATTGGATCTGCGTAAATTATTTTGATGACAAACGACATTTAAAATTCTCTTTAAGTACAAATTGTGCCGTTACAGAGATGTCGTAAAAGGTGACTAAAGTAAGTTGACCCGCCGTGTGGTATCCAGCTGAGTAGAATCGCCAGCCTCATTTCTTACTGAACCGTCGTAAAAGTCGACTAAGGTAAGTTGACTTCAGGCAAGCGGCTGAAGTCTACTTACCTTAATAACTAGCCAAAACGTGTAACAACAAGTTTAAAACATGCCGACCCCATTTTGAGTGGGATAAGGGCAGGAGAAAGATGGTTTCTTAAAGTACAAATTATTGTGATCAATGTTCTCGCATCCTTTGTTCCTTCAAAACGATACTAATACATGAACTTGTAAATTGAGGAAAAGTACATACATAAATCGAATTGTATTAACTGGCGTTCATAGATCTTCTGTTCCGTTGAGCAGTAACTTTGTCCTCATTACCACAACAAATACTGATTGATACTTCATTGTATACTTTAACACTGATCATCCATATATCCATGTAAGTATCATTTAAAATAAGTAGCTTTTTAAATACACTATTTAAAGTAGTGTTTTTGAAATGCCAAAAAGGCTTTAGCGTTAATTTGATGACAAGAAGGAAATTTATGATTTGTTGTAGTTATACTTTATGTTCGTTTCTAAGGTCTAAGAGTTACGCAGTGTGGTATCCGGCAGAATAAAATAGACCACTCTCCTTTCTTACGACATAAGAGGCGACTAAGGTATGTGCCTTGGGTATCCGGCTGCATAGAATAGACCACCCTAATTTCTTGCCGAGGTGTCGTAAAAGGCGACTAAGGTAAGTTGACGTCAGGCAGGCGGCCGGACGTAAAATACGTAGTCAAATCATGTGACAACATGTTTGTAACATGTGCTGATCCCGCTTATAGTAGGATAAGGGCAGGAGAATGATGAATTCGATAAGACTTCGATATCAAAAATTATAATCGATATGCTTTTGTTACCAAAAACTTGTATGAGTATTCATCGCTCATCTCGACTTCCACTTGAACAAGTTGGAAGAGCAGGTAACTTAAAGTTTCCAAAAAGTCCTTTTACAAGTTCCATGGAAGAAAAGAAGGAATTTGTATAACTTCAGCGGTAAAACTTCTAAAATCCTCGCAAATAAACCTTTTCCGCCCGCTTGCCATCGTTATTTAAAGAAATACTGTATTTGCTATTTGTGTAAAGAGTGCTTGAATACTTGAATGATATATTCAAAGAAGCTATTAGAATTCAATATTTATGCAGTAGAAATGTAACATTTCAAATGTAGCAATTAATATGCCGGCCTCTACAATAACATATTTATTTAATGAAATCAATATTTCACATGTATAAATTGGATTGTGTATTAATAATTAATAATAATAAATATATATGGAACGATTATTATATTGGGACAGGGTAGTCCTTACCAAAAGTTGGTAACTTAATACTTATGCTATAACTTAGATACAAATGTATACGCAGACTTAAAGAACCAACAAATTATTATAGAAAATGTTGGACCTCAGCGGGAATAGAGCCCGCGACCCGCTCCATAGACCTAACTTCCTCGACCAAACTTCCTAGACCAAGACGCTCCATAGACCAAAGTTAAGGCTCAAATCAATCAATTTAGTCTGATTTAAGAGCATTCAGAATAATTGTACAGAAGACTCAATCAATTTTTAAGAAGGACATTTGGTACAAGGTACGAAAATTTGGTCCGATTTCTCAGATATTCAAAAATCATCATCATTCTCCTGCCCATATCCCACTCTAAGTGGGGTCGGCAAAACATGTTGCGAATATGTTGTCACATGATTTGGCCGCATATTTTACGACCGGCCGCCTGCCTGACGTCAACTTACCTTAGTCGCCTCTTATGACACCTCGGTAAGAAAGGAGGGTGGCCTATTCTATGCAGCCGGATACCACGCGGCACATACCTTAGTCGCCTCTTACGACACCTCAGTAAGAAAGGAGGGTGGTCTATTCTATTCTGCCGGATACCACACGGCACTCAGATATTCAAAAATATGTCAAAAAAATCAATACGAGCTATGAAAACAAACCTCATTTCACCTAAGGCCGCAAAATATTCCGCACTAAATTCATTCGTTACGGAGATCATAAATATATGCCATAAAAATTCAAGACCGTAATAATGATAATGCTTCCACGCACAACAATGGAGTATCCAAAATTTTTAAGGGCGCATATCGTTTATGAGGGTACCTATTTATAGTGCTTAATCCCTAAGTATGGTATGTGTTTACTGCGCGGCCAGTGAAGGTTTTATAGTGCCACAAACTCTTCGCGAATGCTTTCAGAGCTTACCACTCGAGGGATCGTAAAATCCAGCACAAGTGCCTCTATACAACTAATTAATCCTTGTGGAACGGTCGGTACTTCTTTATTAAGACTTGCACTGCTATTTTACTGTTATTACTTTTATACTCTTATGTAAGTAGTATTTATAAACAATTAAAAACCACTTGGACTCTTTTGTGCTCCCGTTCATAACAGTCAAAGAACAACTAATAACCAAATAATACTAAATTTTCGTAATTTATTTTAATCCTTTTTTATTTACATTCAGTAATTTGTGTAATCTTTTTAATTACGTAGAACAAAAAATTAAAAACAATAAATGAAATAAATTAACTGATTAATTAAAAAGTTTCTTGGGACGCCGTACTTAGTTTGTTAAAGAAGTAAATAAATATATTAGACATTTACACACACGTTCGTCCGTCCTCAAAATAACTTAATACTTGTGTTATGGGTGACAGACAATTTATACATATATAATCTTAAATACATACTTAAATATAAATATAAGAGTAGTAGTAATAAGAGTCTTATAAAACAGCCATAGGGATGGGACGTGTCAAATAGTCTGAATAAATCTTTGCTCCAGGAAAAAACCTTTCTTATGTTATTTATGAGTTTAACAAATAATCGAACATAAACTCGAAAGTAATACAAATAATACACCAATATTCATTGATGGGACACTTCTACATGCGGCCCGTTGACGCAAAAGCTTTAAATATTTCGTCTAAATATTTCCGTAAAGCTCACGTAGATTGTAGGTATCAATTAAGAATTAGCAAATAATGATAAACGTAAGTTTTCATAGCAACCTATTGCTTGGTTACGTGCTTAGGGCATTCCTCGAAGTATTCACGCTCTCACCGTTAAGCCATCACGACATTACTAAGCGTTTATCTACAGCCAAATAATCAGGTTTATTTTCCCCTTTCTCCATATTAAGGCCAGACGCCTTTTCCCAAATGTAATACATAAACTTAAAAGGCTCAATATAAGCAGACAAACAACGTAAAATAAACAGCATAATACCCCAATGGTCCGTGTAAATTCTGTACTATGAAACCTTTGCTCCACTTGATTACACATTCATAAACATAAGTGAATTTCTGAAAGCTTTCAACGTTTACGTTAATATGTATACACCAGACACTAATATACATAAATAAAATATATACTCAAAGCGTTATGTGTTTACATAAGTTACCTATGCGTTTATTTTCGCACAGTATAATTGTTTTTAAGTACTTTATTATCACTTATAAAAATAAAGACTCTAAAAGTCTAAATTACAATGCTATCCAAATAAATTCCGAAAACAATACACAAAGACAAGTACAAAATCTTATGGTAAAAGTAAAAAAAAACGGCCTGTTACCATCCCACTGTTGAGCATAGGCCTCCTCTCTCCGTTTTTGGTCGGAGCTAAGACCTACCACGCTGCTCCAATGCGGATTGGTAGGTTACACATATCCCTAGAATTCTGTAGAGATATGCAAATTTCCTCACGATGTTATCCTTCACTGAAAAGCGTATGATAAATTGCAATTTGCAATTAGACACATAAGTTTTAACAGAAAAAATCGGGTCAACTTACCTAGTCGCCCGTTACGACCCCTTCGTAAGAAATGACAGCGGTCTATTCTACTCAGCCGGATACCACTATACCATGAACTAGACGTAAAATACATTTATTTCTTCTTAAATTTATGTCTTTCAAATCTTTTCATGTTCAATAGTGAAAGTATGTAATATTCCGCGTTTACATTCTATTATTTTCTCATAAAGTAGGAATATCTAAAAAATCCAATAAGGCGCGAAAAATACTCATAGGGCTGCGAAAAGAAATTGGAATGATAACGTTTGTTACATCTGCGTCTGTGATTATAAACATTCTTATCGTATACTTCAAATATAGTTAAGTGAAAAACTTATTGGCTTTTTCATTAAGCCAAACCCTTACTTTCCTTTCTTTATTAATTACTTTCTCATAAAGTAATCGTATAGTATTTTTGATTTAAGTATGTGATTATAACGGCAAAAGTTTTTCCATTTTTAAGCCCAATGTATCATGTATCACTGCAAAAACGATTTTTTTACATAAATAAAACATGGGATAATCAGACATACGGTTGTCTTTCACCAAAGTAAGGAACTTAATACTTGTGTTATGGGTGACAGACAATTGGTATATATAAAATACATACATTCTCCTGCCCTTATTTCAGTCAGGTGAGGTCGACAAAACATTTTAAACCATGTTGTCACATGATTTGGCTACGTATTTTACGACCGGCCGCCTGTCTGATGTCAACTTACCTTAGTGGCTTTTTAGGACACCTCGGTAAGAAATGAGGATGGTCTATTCTATGCAGCCTAATACCAAACGGCACATACCTTAGTCGCCTCTTACGACAACTCGGTAAGAAAGGAGGGTGGTCTATTCTATTCTGCCGGATACCACACGGCGTAATTGGTATATAAAAATATATAATTTTTAATCATATTTAAATATAAAAATACTCCCAGATATCTAGTCTGGGTCTAATCGAACCAGCGACCCCCGGAGCTGATGGCAGGCACACTGCCACCTGCGCCAACGGGCCTGTCAATTAGACTGGTAACTGTCTGTAGTTTATGGAGTACATCTACGACATACACCTATCCCCTATCATCATCCCATCAAGGGCTTCTCGAACTCCTCAAACTCGTCATGTATTCCATCGCGCTTACATTAATGTAGACGCCCCAAAAACTTACTGTAAAACTGAAAATTTAAACATTAACACAAAAAGAAAGTTACTTTCAGTAACAGTATTTGTGATACAAACTATTTTCGTATATAAACGTAATAATTAAACGTACAATATAGTTTCTTCACCGGTATTAATGCCTCCCTAGAGACACTTTAATATAACATGTCTATATTAAATAAACACTATTTATAATCTCTACCGCAATTATGTGGCATGCACTGAAACATGCCTTAGGGGTGCCCGGTATACGCTAATCTACTTCGACCCCTCTATATATATTATTTATTAAATTTATTCCACTACTCATACTAGTATACGCATATACAAATGAGTGGAAAAAAGGCGAACTAAATGCTTTATGTATCACCTTCATGTATTTGATGTTAAGAGTTTTATTATCATGACGAATGATAGGAAAGAGTGTAAGTGAAAAACATGTTGTGCTAACCCCACTTAGAATGGGATAAGGAAAGGAAAAAGAAGATCTTTTTCTCTGGGCAATCTTTTTCGTGTTGCCATTTTTTATTCATAAATATGTGGATAGCTAGCCATCATAGAAAACCGTAGACAAGATTTAACCTTTTCTTAATTACAAAAAAATGCAATCTACAAACCGCAATGGAACAGTGTATCTCTCCAGGGAAAGAGGTGGCCTTTTGCCCAGTTGTGGTACAGTCAGGCCGCTACGTTCCATACAATTAAGTCCAAATAAGCAAAACAGACTCAGTCCAGCAGTGGGATGTTAACAGACTATTAAATACACATGCGATCATTAGTAGATGTCGTTACTTGTCGATTTACCCGGGCTCCGCGTATCGCGTCGACAGCAACTTAATGTCCTCAACATTCATCGTTCAGAATGAAATATTACAGCGTTTTATTATTGTTCAAACATCGAGTACGTGAATTACAAAAATAACGTTGGATAATTTTTTATTCCATCGTATATTGAATGGGACGAAGAGAAATGCAAAATACTTTTGTTCTCTTATGTTTTGTTATTTTCACTTCTATTCATCATTCTTTCAGTTTTGCGTAATAATTACTTCGATATTCCATCGTACTGGAAGTCTAAAAATAATAAAGAACAATAATATATTCAGATTGGAACAGCATTTAATTTGGAATATTGTGTCCTTAAATAATTTTATTTAAGGACTAGAATATACACGCCCCTTCGCGTAGAGTTCGCGAAAGCAAAATGCCTATGTCACTAATCAGCCTTTCAAATATCAAAGGTACCTAATTTTTAATAGAAAACTCAACGGTTCCTGTATGGGGTTGAAATCTGTTACCTCCTGGTGAGAGCAACGTAATCTGATTCACTGTAGCTTTATCAAGCAGATAAGTGACGGTTAACATTTGAAGTATGTGAGTAAATTGTATTATAACTTGAAATATAATTTGGTTGACAGGAAAACGAGTTTCTTTCAATTATATTTCGTAATACGGGTAAGCGGTCGAGAGATATGATATTCTTTATTTACATTTGTAATGTACAACCGTAAAAGTGTCTAAAAAGCAATTTGATTTTCAAAGATACGATATTGCACGTCGGTAAAACAAGGTTTACGTGGGCTTATGGTGATGTCGTCGGTACGAATGTATGATAAAGACAAAAATGATTATTGGACATTTTAAAGGCAAAAGATTGGTGTTCACTCTTGTTTTGTTTTCTTTTAACCGGCCTACGCTGTTTATCCCAGAGCACAAAAAATCATGAAAGGAAACTGATAAACTTTCATACTATTTTGGGTTCAAGATGTAATAAGATGAAAATGGGGCTAATTAATAATTTTTTTATTTATTAACTATTATTCAAAATTTCGCTAATTTTATAATTATAAATTATTAGTTTCGGGTACATACCACGGTAATTTGTTTTTGATTCGCCGATATTTCGACCCAGTTGCATGGATCGTGGTCACGACGGAACTGCAGGTAGGCGGTACGTCAAGCTGAGTTCCTACCTGCAGTTCCGTCGTGACCACGATCCATGCAACTGGGTCGAAATATCGGCGAATCAAAAACAAATTACCGTGGTATGTACCCGAAAGTAATAATTTATAATTATGTCTTCAAACCACGAATATTCGCTAATTTTGTACTAAAAGCAGAGTTATAAAAGATTTAGTAACTGTGAGGTAACGAAATTCTTATACGATAAACAACTGATTTTTGAAGTGAACAGGAATTTTTAGTATAGATAAAGCAAAATAGATAAGTGTATATACACCAGCGATGAAACAAAAAAATAATTATTATTACTCTATTGTTTAAAATATTTAACAACTAAACATTTAAACTGTTAATAATAATCATTTTAATAATAATATCGTTAATAATATCATTTTCAATTATAATCTTTTTATTTAATTATTATTGAATTGTAGTCAACGCCATCTTGGTAATATTTTTAACAATTCATTTACTTAATCGATACCTACACTACCGACCAAGGTAGCCATCAGAGGGCTACCCCAAGACACCCCTCCCCAAGAAGTCGTCGCGGCGCTGCGCACGCACGGGTACCCGGCGGACCGAGCGCGGGCGATACCGGCGACCAGAGGGCGGCACGGCTGCACGTTCTTCGTGCAGTTAGAACACCTCTCGCACGAGGAACTCGGTCACCTGTACCGGGAGACTGAGTTGCTTTCCATGCCCGGCCTCATCATCGAGGCCTGGAAGGGAGGACGCGGGCCGGCACAGTGTCACCGTTGCCAGCAGTTCGGTCACGCGTCCGCAAACTGTCATCGGCCGCCGAAATGTGTCCGCTGCGCAGGCGGGCACATAGCCAAGGACTGCGACAGAGCCCCCGAGGAGGCCCCGAAGTGCGCCAATTGCGGTAAGGCGCACGTCGCGAGAGACCGGAAATGTCCGGTCTTCCGAAAGGAAGCGCGAAGGCGCGGCATCGATATCGCGCCGCCACGCCCGCACAAGCCAGCAAGGAGGGCTGGGGGGAGAGAGCAAGTACCCCCCCCAACCGCTGCACCCGCAGACCCGAGACCCGCCGCCGCCGCAGCAACTGCCGCCCGCGTAGCACGTCCCGCAATCGCCGAACGTGCCGCCGCCGCCCCCACCGCACCCGGTACCGCCCCTCCGACGTCCGCCGTTTACACTGCCGGGGCAAGGGAACAAACTGTTGCCGCGCGACCGGAGGGAGCGCGCCAGGCACAGATGGCACAGCTACCGACGACTCTCCAGCCGCCAGCGAACACCCCGACAGCTAGGGGCGAACCGCTGGCTGGGGAAAAGAAAAAGAAAAACAGACGCAGGCGCAGGCAACCGAGGCCCGCTAACGCCGAGCCCGCTGCCGCGTCAACACCGCATCCCCGGCCGCCAGCACTATCATCGTTGGCGCCAATACCCGCAACTGCCGAGGCGCCGAGAAGCCGCGGCCACGAAGGAGCCAGAAGTGGAGGAGCGGAGCCGCAAGCGCCGCTCTACACGACCACCAACCCGCCACAGCCAGCGCAGGACTCGGGAATTAACAACATTATCCGACTCCTAATCGAGGCGCTTATGGCGGCGCTCACGACGTACCTAGCTACGAAGGATGTCGTCGGCGCTATTACGGCGGCAATTACCCAGTTCGGACGGTCTTATCAGTGACCCTCCGAATACTCTACTGGAATCCAGGCGGCATAAGAGGTCACGTCCGTGAGCTAACACTACTCGCCCAGTCGCAGGACATCCATGTCATCCTCCTGGGCGAAACCAAACTCACGGACAGCGTCGAGCTCCGCGTGCCCAACTACTTCGTGTATCGACGCGACGAAGTCTCTCCCCGGGGCCACCCGTACAGAGGTACGGCCGCTCTGGTGCGGAGAGATATCATACACGAGGAGTTGGAGCACACTCCGTTCACCAGCACTCGCACACAGGGAGTGCGGGTCAGCGTGGGGAACGAGGAGCTCCGCGTCTATGCCGCCTATAAACCACCCGGACTGGCATTCTGCAGCACCGATGTCGGGGCCATCTTCGCTCAGCAGGGACCCGCGGTGATCGTGGGCGACCTCAACGCGAAGCATCACGCGTGGGGATCGCGAATTATCACCGCGGTCGGGAGGCACCTGCACGAAGATAGCGTGAGGAGTGGATACGGGGTTGTGGGTCCAGGAGCGCCGACCCACGTACCCGCCAACCCCCGCGCCCAACCAGACGTCATCGACATCGTGCTGCACCACGGATTAGACAACCCGTTCGATGTCGAGGTCCTCTACGACCTCGATACGCAACACCTACCGGTTCTGGTCACTCTTGTCACCCAGGGAGGCTTCTTAGTGCCCCGCCCGCCGCGGACGCTGACAAACTGGGAGCGCTACACCGCCGAGCTTGCCGGGCTTGAGCTAGCAGGCCCGATCACTACCCGCTGCTCGATGCAGCCGGTAAACGCACCTACGCCGCCAGGGATCGTGCTGTGATCCTGGCGGCGCACTTGGAGAAAACATTTACGCCCAACGCCCCCAATACTTCCAACCTCCATGTCATCCGTCATCACGCGGCGGTCCAGGACAAGCTGGAGAGGTTCCTGTCGGCCCCTACTCCGCCGCTCCAAGGAGAGGACTTCGTCTCCCTGTCAGAGCTGCGGTCGGTTGCTGCTCGCCTCGACAGGCGAAAAGCACCAGGCCCCGACGGAATCAACAACGCCGCGTTGATGTTGCTGCCCCCAACAGGCCTCGTAGCGCTCACGAGCCTGTTCAACGGAGTACTCCGCACCGGTCACTTCCCAGAGGCGTGCAAGACCGGGAAGATTATTGTTCTTCCCAAGCCGGGGAAGGACCGCCGACTGCCTGGAAGCTACCGGCCCATCACGCTACTCTCGCACATAGCCAAGCTGTTTGAGCGTCTGCTGCTGCGTCGAATCACGCCCCATCTGCCCCTGCGCGAGGAGCAGCATGGATTCCGCAGCGGCCACTCGACGACGCTCCAGCTGGCGAGGGTGATCAACCATCTGACCAGTGAGCGGAACAACGGTCGCTACACCGTCGGGGTCTTTCTCGATATCGAGAAGGCTTTCGACCGCGTGTGGCACGCCGGGCTCCTGGTCAAGATCATGGATACCACCATGCCGCCCGCTTATGTGCGAGTGCTGGCGTCATTCCTCAGCGGCCGTAGCTTTTACGTGGCAGTGGAGGGTGCGGAATCCCAGCCACGCACCATCCAAGCTGGAGTACCCCAGGGCAGCTGTATATCGCCGCGCTTATACGCGGCGTATACGGATGACATCCCCACCCTGCGCGACCATCTGCGGGAAGGGGAGGAGGACGTGCTGCTGTCGCTCTTCGCTGACGACAGCGCGTATTTCGCGTCGTCCTACCACCAGATCGTCGCCACCAACCGCATGCAGCGTCTGCTAGACTTGTTGCCGGAATGGCTGGACAAGTGGAGGATGGCCGTCAACGTCGGGAAGACGGCCGCTCTGCTCACCAGTCGCTCCGTGCCGCTACGCCAACTCACTCTGCGAGGCCAGGACGTAGAGTGGAAGACCACAGTGAGGTTCCTGGGGTGTGAACTGGACCGCAGCCTGCGCATGGTACCCATGGTCAATCGTGCTGTGGGCCAAGCTGCCGCTGCCAGGTCCCAGCTCCACGCCTTGTTCACATCCCACCTGCCCGTCAACACCAAACTGCGAGTCTACGGTGCCTACGTCCGCTCGCGCTTGACGTATGCGGCACCCGCCTGGTATGCGCTCTGTTCGGCGTACCAGAGGCGAAGGCTTCAAGTCCAGCAGAACCGTTGCCTGCGACTGATCGTAGGGGCCCCGAGGTATGTGCGGAACGACGTCGTGCACAGAGATACCAGGATGCCGACCGTGGAGGAGTTCGTTCGTCGCTTGGCGCGCACACTGTTCGCGCGAGCGGACAACAGCGCGCACGTTCACCTTCACGGCATCGCGCCACTCCACGCACGACCACCGGAGGGACGTTCCCTGCCTCGCGAGCTCCTGCGATCACCATCACCGCGGCCCGACGCGGACGACGATGGCGACGACGAGGATGACGCGACGGGCGAGAGGGCGACACCACCCGATCAAGACAACACCCACGGACAAGACACCATCGATGTAGACACCGCGGACTGGGAGCTACCACTCCCAGTCCCCCCACCGAACTAGACATCCCTCAGGTCACCTAGGTGACCTGGGCCTACAGGCCCGAACACCGTCCAGGCCACAAGCCTGCGAGGACCAGCCCGGGCAAGGAGGTGCGCCTCGAGGCCCGTACCCCGCCACCCCTAGGGGTAGCGAGATGACCCCCCTCTCTCTCTACCTGGCCCGGTGGCGCAGTGGGTAGTGATTCTGCCTTCAGCTCCGCGCGTAGCGGGTTCGATTCCCGGCGAGGACCAACATTTTCTATAAACAATTTGATGTTTCTTCGAGCCTGGGTCTATATTTGTAATTAAGTATGTATTTTAAAAATATATATCCATTATATTAACCAGTTGTCCGTCTCCCATAACACAAGTATTAAGTTACTTACTTTGGGAACGGACGACCGTAAGTGTCCGCTATGTTTATTTATATTTATTTATCATACCTTGTTTTATTTGTGCCAAACACATTTTTAAAGATTTTTCAATTTCCATATTGCAAATTGTGTAATTTTTTTTCAATATTTTGAATCAAAAATATACCTTTTTTTTAAACCATACCTAAACCTATTACAATTGTGCCTAAAAGTCCCCGTTTCCTTTATGTCGTTCTTTCATAGGCGGAGCCAAATTCAAATTTATGGATTGGATTTGACAAAGTTTCGCATCCACTTCTAGGTAAATGTTACATATAATCGAGTTTGAAACTCAAGCACCGCGCACATCACCTTAAATTTGTTTCAAAGACCCAATCTTGTGTTCGCATGTAATTTAAAGTGACAGAGATGTTCGTAGTAATGGGTAAATTAGGGAAATTGTATGTTGCATTATATATTTCAAATAAATAAGTTGAATATTTCGCTTTATTTGTAGAAGTACTGAGTATTCCCTAAAAAAATACTGCTAAACTGAATTAAAAATTTAGGAAATTACCTCACGTCTCTTTGCTTTCTAACGGTCCATTGAACATTACCGATTTACAGTATATTGTAATACTTATATTTCTTACATCATATATGTATGTATATTTCAGATTGGCACGATCTATTAAAAACATATGTTACAAAAGTATTTCGGGATGTCCGCAAGCAAAAGTATTATTTACTCTAATCAAACCCAATTCCTGCAGCGTTACTGCTAAGACTAGCACTGACAGACTAACTCCTTACATCTACCCGCTTCTTTACTTATATTGAGAATAGCCCGCCAAAACTTAGTCGTTATTACACTACTATACAACCTTATTTATTTTATGCATTATGTTATCTGTAATTTATTATAATATTAGTATTTTATCATCGGCCTATATATATTATTATTATATAACAATCATTTTATAAAGATCCATGTGCGCCACCGGAAGTAGGTAGACTATGACACATTACGCGTGTTAGTGGTATTCAACACATATTTTAAATTTATTTGCTATTAATTTTAGCGTCTTGGATTACTAAAAAAGCTATTTATTAATTTTTAATATCAGTGATTGCTGATTTTATTAATAATCTTGTTAAAAATATATTCTTAAATTACATAAAATAATCAATTAACTTTCGTTCTTAATTTGACTGGCGCTGTGGGTAGTGACCCTTCAGCTCCGTGGTTCGCGGGTTCGATTCCCCTCCGAGGGCGAACATTTTCTATAAACAAATTGTTGTTTGTGTGTGTATTTGTATTTTAGTATGTATTCAAAATTATATATCTAGTATATCTACCATTTGTCCGTCACCCAAAACACAAGTATTAAGTTACTTACTTGGACCGTGTGTGCAAATGTCCCATATATTTATTTTATTTTTAATGAAAATCAAAAAAATTGTATTATAGCTGTAAATAAAGACACAAAAATCCTAACACTAAGCCGCTGAAAAATTATTTGGCTCAGAGTTTGCCTTGAGGTATCAACTTATACTGTGACTAACATTTAATCTTTAGAAGCCTTAACGATGATCAATCAGTGCACGGAAATAAATACCGTTTACAGTTATAGTTGAGGTTCTTAGCAATAATTAGCATCATTAATGAAAAATGTACGTTCCATCTGTGTAAAGTATAATAAAAGACAAAAAAAAATACACTGAAGGATCAAAGTATTATAGATGACATCCTCTGTCACCCTCATAGCAACTTAACACATCGACAACAGTGCTAAAATTAAATTGACTGACTCGTTGGCGACTGCCCAGTGACACTACCTTTAGCTCTGGGGGTCGCGAGTTTGAGTCCCGTTGATAGCCAACATTTTCTAAAAATAATTTGATGGTTATTCGAATTTGGGTGTAATGTATTTAAGTACTTATTTAAAAATCTATTTACCAATTGTCTGTCACTCATAACGTAAGTAATAAATAATTTACTTTTATGACGATCTTGTGTGCAGGTGTTCTATATATTTATTTATTTTATATAAAATAGTACGATTATCAAAGACACTTTAAAATTCGATAACCTTACGGCTTATCATGCCGACCTGAGGCACTAGCTAAATGCTACCCTCCAAAATTCGGTCACCTATTTGTGGTGGATTAACATGCCGACTTGAATTTAATAATAATAATAATAATAACTTTATTAGGAACAATGGAACAATTTCTAAATGGCAGGTAATTATAAAAGACACCCCGCGAAAGTCCATGACTTGTGTGTACATCTTCATAAAAACACTCGCGTTCCAATATCTACGTAATGAAAACTCATTTAGGTTTATAATAGTAATACTAGTATCCGGCTGGGTAGAATAGACCACCCTCATTTCTTACCAGCATGTTGTAAGAGGCGCTTAAAGTAAATAGACCCGCCGTGTGGTATCCGGTTGAGTAGAAAAGACCACCCTCATTTATTACCGAGGTATCGTAAAAGATGTACCTTAGTCATAAGGTAAGTTGACCCGCCATGAAGTATCCGGTCGAGTAGAATAGACCACCCACATTTCTTACCGAGGTGTCATAAAATACGACTAAGGTAAGATGACGTCAGGCAGCAGGTCGTAAAATACGTAGCCAAATCATGTGACGACATAACATGTTGTGCCGGTCGGCACAACATGCTCCTGCTGCACTTATCCCACTCTAAGTGGGGTCCCACTTAGAGTGGGATAAGTGCAGCAGGATGATGATGAATGCTTACTTACTTACTGCTTTATACTGAGAAGTCTTAAGGGACCGTATGTTTGTATTATTTTATGATATATTAAATGTGTGCTTAGCTTAAGCGCCACGGGCGAGGGTGAACTGCGGGGATGTGTAAACCGCTTTCAACTCGATTGCTCCTATATATTATTTAGAGTAGGCCCGGGACAATATTACTAAATCCTTTGATACCGTGACTACGTCTCGTTTTAATTTATTATTTCTATTTTACTTATAGAGTAAACACATGTTTGATACATTAATATAGTACCCGGCATTAAATAATGCACATCGATGTTTAGAACGCAACAGCCGGCCAGTTCGGTTTTGTAGAGTGCTGTCACTGTTACTCAGGCAGTATGTGACGTTCCACACGGGTTCGTCAGTCTGTGCGACAGAGACAATGCTCTATTAAGCAGAACCTAGCCGATTTCTCTCTCAAAGCCTCGATGTGCATTATTTATTGCCACGTACTATACGTAATTGGTGATCGATTGTGGAGTTTGTTCGGGGCATTGTCTACAATGGTACCTTGTCCCCGCCATTAGCAGCGTTGTGGAGCACACAAGTCGATTTAGTTTTTTTTCCTGTCTAATAAAAGTGCTCCCCATCAGGAGTAGCTGTTCTACTCGTAGGTATTCAAATATGAGGTAATGTTAATTCCTTTATTGTTGTATTGGGTAGTAAGGTAGAGTACAAATTTTGACTTGAGTAATTACAGAAATTCTTACTTCTACCGCTCAAGTATCCGAATTTAATGAATACTTATAAAAACAACCCACGAATATAAAAATCTTTATTCACCAAGTGTTAAATAAAATATCATGTTAAACTCTAAAACTAACTGTCGTTTATAGAAATTAGCAACTCCGAGGAGACATCATTTAAATCATTATACTGATTTGTCATATTCTTATGTCATTTATTTATTCATATAAATAAATATAAACGATACATTAACGATAGCATCTCATGGTCTATCGTATAAAAAAATTTCAATACTCCTGAAATGGGGGTAGTACAATATTTATTAATCGAATCTTGATCAACTGTAACTTCACTTAGCTACTTAGACGCATAACCTATACGACTGCACGCAACTTTGTAACGGCACATCGTACATTTTGAAATTATACTCTTAAAAATTTAAATGCGTATTATTTATATCAAAAAATATACAAGTGATAAGTGATATAATGTAATTGTAATGTTATGTAAATATTAGATTATATTATTTAATAGGTTATGTTGTGGTCACTGCTTTCTGTGGTGATCTCTGAAAACCAGCATCAAAAGCTTCATTTCTGAAAACGCTGGGTAGATCATCCATTTTGGGACAACACACTATACTGTTTTTAGGTTTTATTATTATTATTATTAATTTATAGTTATAACTGTGTCTGTTTGTTTAAGTTAATAAATAAATAAATAAATAAATAAATATATGGGACACTTACACACACGATCGTCTATCCCCAAAGTAAGTAACCTAATACTTGTGTTATGGGTGACCGACAACTGGTAGATATATACATATATAATTTTAAATACATACTTAAATACAAATACACACCCAGGCTCGAAGAACCAACAAATTGTTGATAGAAAATGTTGGCCCTCAGTCAGTCAACACAGCCACAGTCAAAGTTAAGTTAATTATAATTGTCTGTGTCTGTTTATGTTACTTATAGTTTATTTTAATTTATTTGTTAGTGTAGTGTATGTGAATAAGAATAGAAGTTTTGATGGAAGGTAGATTTATAATAAAGGAGATTCTGTCGTCTCATGCCTGCACACCGCGCGTTATAGTAGTGGGGCGAGGGAAGAGAATTACTCACTTTCACTACGACCACGGGTGAGGACGGACGCGCGTGCGGTGTGTGAAGCAGAGAGCCGATATAACGCTGTTGGGTGGAAGTACGAACAGTACATTGGCGACGAGTCTGTGAGTACTGTTGTAAATTTATTTCAATTGTGATACTATGGAAAAACTGTCACGTTTAGTAGTAGCTAAACGCGAAAAAAAAAGAAGATGACGGTAACAGTAAAATGGAAATATTATACTTGGAAATTAAATAATAAGTAACTTACATAACGGTGTAGAAAAATTTGAAATATTTTATATATATTCAGAGCAGGTTTTACGTGTTGAATTTGTTATGTTAATGTCGTAGGGGTCAATTTTGTTATTGTTATTTGAACGCGGTAACGACAATCGCTGGGACATTTTTTATTGTAGTGTTTGTGTGCGGAGTGTTCTATAAGATATGCTCATAAAAATAATAAAATTGTTAAATTAGTTTCATAAACTATAAATAAGTGCATATACTTTTTATAATATTACTAGCGACTAGGCAAGCGTTGTTTTGCCGTGTGAGTTGTTTCTGGGAGATTTCTAGTGTACATTATATATATACTAAGAGTGAGATTTGATTACTGAGAGTGCAAATTAAGTTTCATGTAAATCGGTTTTTATATATACGAAAATGTCACTTTAATTATATTCAGTGATATATCAGTCGTGTATAAATAAATATGCACGTATATACATATATAAATACATAATTAATGTGTCGATACGATAATTATATATGATTAATAAATAATTGTAGAAATAGTGGATGATAGATTAATAGAAAATCTTGAGATGAATGATGCTTATCTCTAGATGAATTGTTTGATAAATTCGGGGAAGTTGGTCAGGAACGGATGATGCCGTTACTTGATGTAAAGTTAAATGATTGAAAAAATTGTTAAGAACGGATGATGCCGTTACTTGATGTAAAGTTTGATGATTGAGGAAGTAAGTCAAGAACGGTTGATGCCGTTACTTGATATTAAGTTTGATGATTGAACAAGTTGGTTAAGAACGGATGATGCCGTTACTTGATGTAAAGTTTGATGATTGAGGAAGTAAGTCAAGAACGGGTGATGCCGTTACTTGATATTAAGTTTGATGACTGAAGAAGTTGTTCAAGAACGGATAATACCGTTACTTGATGTAAAGTTTGGTGATTGAGGAAGTAAGTCAAGAACGGGTGATGCCGTTACTTGATATTAAGTTTGATGACTGAAGAAGTTGTTCAAGAACGGATGATGCCGTTACTTGACGTAAGGTCGTAATGCTCTTAATTTATGTGAAGTTTGATGATTAAATAAGCTGTTTAATAACGGATAATAAACGGATAATTATTAATAATGTTAATTTATGTGACGGTAGATTTAGATTTAGGTAGATTTATGTGAAGAAGTTGTTAAAGGACGGTTCACGAACGTTTCTTGATGGGAAAGTTGGATGGAAGTTTGATGATGTAGGAAGCATGTCAAGGACGAATGACGACCGTCTCTTGATGAAAGTTGAATGGTGATTGAGGAAGCATGTCAAGAAAAATAACGATCGTTTCTTGAAATAACATAGTTTGCTGTCCCTGGTAAATTTGGCAAATCTTACAGTGGAAAAAGTCGGATGCGAAGGAAATTTTAATTTGTTATGTATGACATTGAATATGGAAAAGGAGTGGGGATATTTACTTAGAAGCTGCCACCACACCTGCTCAAAAGAGAGTGCATATTTTGCATTGGGGTAGGTCGGAATAACAAGTATTTTACAATATTCCCGATACGCACTAAACTAACAATTCCGAAGCTGAAACTCTCATCTTCATGATTAGAATGATGTGTTGATGTCTAAGAAATAAGATGAATACTTAATGAACTTACTTACTTAATGAATATTTGAATGAAATAGTAAAATATTTGAAAGACACGCATTTCGACAAGAGAAACAGGAAGAAAAGCAGAAATTTCAGAAATTCATTGTTCGGTCATGACAATAAGTTGTTAAATATTTAACTTCTAGACCAAATTGCTGAAAATGTAGCTCAGACAGTAGAAAAAATAATAAATTGAAATCAAACGAGATACCGACGATTGAAGACCTCATTAATCGCCGAAGCTTATTCATTGGAGGTTATAAACAAATAATTTTGGTTTTAAAGATAAAATAACCAGGATATGAACCTCTGCTCAGAAGAAGAAGAGACAACCGGAAATGTAAATCAGAAAATAATAAAAAGACATTTCAATTGTGCTAATTGCAAAAAACTTAACATTTGATGAGAAATGACCATGATAAAATCTATGCGAAATGAAGAAAATCAGACACTTTAAACTGTAGTATAATCGCCTATAGAAAAAGATAGATGACACGGTGCAAGCACAGAAGACTCATTCCAATTCCCTTATAGGAAAAGATGAATACTATAATCAATTAAGTCCTTCAGAAAGATAACAGTGTAAAAGTAGATGGCCTTTTAGACTGGATCTCACTTACAGTGCCTATCTTAAAAGAGAACTGTGGTATCCGATTTTGTGTTAATATGAGATGGGCAAATTCAACAATTCGAAACGAAAATCACTCTGCCTACGATAGAAGAATTAGACTAAGATTAGAAAGGTTGCTAAAATTCGAGATTCGTAACGACCTTTAAATCCACCACAGGACTTTATCAATAAAAAACGAATGTTGTCTGGTAGAATCCTCTGAATTTGAGAAAGTGAAGACGACAATTTATTGAAGACATTCTTATGTTCAGAAAAGACCAAATAGAACATGACGCTAAACTGAAAAAGGTCATTGAAGTTTTACAGGTAATTAAGGTTGTGTTGAGAAAAGGAAAATGTATCTGAAGGTTCCTAGACCACAAACTTGCAAAACAGAAAATAAAATCATTAGAAAATATCTGAATACTGAATATCTATTCAAAAGCTGAAAGCCTCGATATGCATCACAGATTTATTAACCTTCCTGGGATTAATAAATTAAGTGGGTAAATGAATTCCTGACTTAGCCATGAAAACAGATCCCTTAAAAGAAGTGATCTGTCAGAAAATTGGAATAGAAAATTGGACTTAGAAATCAAAGTTTTTAGCGGTAGAGCGATAGTAGATTTTACAATACAATTCCGCAATCTATATTAGACTTATCTACAGAAAAGTTTAAATTAATTGTATATGTTTACACGTAAGGCATATTACACAATTGAAGATTATTTGAATGATAAAAATCCTTTCAGCTTCAAACAAGACTGAAAATAATTAAAGTAAATTTAAATGTTTAAAAGATTGACTGCCGTGTTTCGTGCTGGTTTTTCTCGGTAAGAGCAACATTTCGAACAAGTGTAGCTTAATAAATCTAATTGATCCTTGACGATTCAAAAGTGCTTGTAAAAAAGCCTACTTGAATAAAGATTATTTAGACTTAATTTTATAAATTACAAATGAACTTGCTATTATGAAGGAAACTTGTTAAGAGAGACTAAAATAGTTATATCTAAGGGATTGTGAGACAGAGAATTATTGACAGCACATGAGGGCCATCCCGGTATTGTGGCCATGAATGAAAAGTTTGGCGGCTCGAGGATGTTACCCATAAAACTGATGACATGGGTATTCGTGATAACAGGGAACTAAAAGAAAAAGGAAACAGTACGCAAACGGGAAAAAAAAGCGAATAATAGAAATTTAGGATCAAGAGATAAGTGTTTATTTGGGATACAAATAAGGAAAATAAACTAGGTGCAATCTTTGAATACATCGAATAGACAGCTAAACTACGATTGGGAGGTGACATAGAGATTGAAAGTGACGAAACTGGACAATAGTTGAGACGAAATATTTTACACGAAAAAAGGAAGAGGAAGAATGGAAGGTAATAAATGGCCAAGAGATGCAGGCAACGACAACAAGGAACAATAAGGAGGAATGAAGGACGAATGGAATGCAGGAGTGCCGGAAGAGTATGAGGCAACCGAAGTGTGGGAAAAAGGAGAATACAGATGAGTGAGGCATTTAGTGATATCTAATATTAAAATAGATGTGAAAGAAGCAATTAGAAAATGAGGTCCAGATAAATATAATACTTAGCTAAAAGAAGTATAAGTGGAAGGAATATATTTAGTTAGTGAGAAGCGAAGGAAGAATGGAGTTAGGAAAATGAGTGAACTACATAGTTATAGGATTCGTGATTTTTAGACTTCAGAAACGAAGATGTGTTATGGTGATTGATCGATGAAATAATAAAATGTTTTAAATGATAACCACTGATCTACTGAAAATAAACTTATTTTAATTAAAATAAAGGAGAGATGTAGTGTATGTGAATAAGAATAGAAGTTTTGATGGAAGGTAGATTTATAATAAAGGAGATTCTGTCGTCTCATGCCTGCACACCGCGCGTTATAGTAGTGGGGCGAGGGAAGAGAATTACTCACTTTCACTACGACCACGGGTGAGGACGGACGCGCGTGCGGTGTGTGAAGCAGAGAGCCGATATAACGCTGTTGGGTGGAAGTACGAACAGTACAGTTAGTTTAAGTTAGCATAGTATTTTGTATCAAATTAATAATTCATTCATACACATAACTAGTTGTAAATAACTGTTTTGGTTATATTAATCATAAATTATTTACGCTAGTACTATACAAATAACCCACGTGCAATGGTTGCAAGAATACTGGCGACATTTCCGTGTTTACAAGCAATAAATAATATTTGTACATTACTTCTAAATTCGAAAGGGGTTTTCAAGTAACAAACAACGAAATTCGATCATTGTGTGAAAAACGCAACCCCACATAATCCCGTAAGTGCGATGCGCCTCAATCCGATTACGTGTGAACGAAGTGACGGCCATTAAGCCCTGCCACAGTACATCTATAGCTTTAAATTGGACATTTAAGTTTTAAAACCATTGGACCATTTTCCTTTTAAATTGGTTGTACCAATTTAAGACGAAAACTATTATCTCCTTTGATATATTTATTTACAACAAAAATGTACAAGTAATGTGTTATCTTAAATTACTTACACGCTACTACTATACAAATCGTGCCCACGTGGAATGGTCCCAAGAATGCTGGCAGCGTTTCCGCGTTGAATCGCTAAGCTGATTCTTTGTGCGATAAAGGATCCAGCTCTTTTGTCATCCGAAGAGGCGATCAACCGATGTGTTAAAATGGATAAATAAAAATTGCACTTTGACTCCATGGCCCTAGGATCACAACTGGAAACGGCACAAATATATGTATAACTCTCAATGAGAGATGCATGCTTCCGTCGCTTGCCGGATTCGGCCATTTCCGTCGCAGCTGGTATGAAATGGTATAATATATTTATTCCGATCATCATTCTCCTGCCCTTATCCCACTCTAAGTGGGGCCGGCACAACATGGCACCAACATGTTGTCACATGATTTGGCTACGTATTTTACGACCCTCGGTAAGAAGGAGGCTGGTCTATTCTGCTCAACCGGATACCACACGGTGGGTCAACTTACTTTAGTCGCCTTTTACGACACCTCGCTAAGAAATGAGGGTGGTCTATTCTACATAGCCTAATACCACACGGCAGGTCGACTTACCTTAGTCGCCTTTTACGACACTTCGGTAAGAAATGAGGTTGGTTTATTTTACTCAGCCGGATACCACACGGCGGATAATATTTTAATTCCGATAAAACTGATTATTATTTTTATTAGTTAATATTAAGATAACGCCCGATAAAAGGAAATATATGTTATGCTAAATATAGAATCCGTTCTCCTACCTGATACATGTACAACCACTGCAAACATTCACACCGCAATATAAACAATGGTTTCGCCCCGTAACCGAAGCATTGTCAGGAGATAAACTCCACGGCAAAATCGCAAAGCGGCGTATCACCCAAGTAATCAGAGTTATATAGTAATAAGTTTGACCCCATCGTTTATTGGTGGTTATCTTTAAATCGTAATGAACTCTTAATATTAAACCTATGCAAAATTAAAGTTAAAAATTTACTAAAACCCCGAAGCCTTAATTAATTTAATAATAATAATAATAATTGTTTATTGCTTGAAATAAGGTACATTGGATAGAAAATGATTACAGTTTCACTTATTTCGCAAAAAAAAATTGCATGCACATTAAAATATTAAAAATAATTAAAACTAAAAAATTAAAATTCATTGTTAAAATTAATACAAATAATACAAATAAACAAATAGTCAAACAAATAGCTTTACAATGGTAAAAAGAAAGATAAAAAAAAAATAGGTAAATTAAAATGTCCGTTATACAAATATTATCATTAATTATGTGTAAATATTCCTTCATTGTCAACTAGAGATCATTAGAATTTAAGAAATCTTTGACTGCATAATAACATCGTAAATTAAGTATTTCAAATAATTTTCTTTTAAATTGTGTAATGGGTAATGTTTTAATATCACTTGGCAATTTATTAAATATTTTTATGGTCATAGAAGTACAATTCTTTAGAACTAAATTAGTTCTTGGAATGTAACCAAAGACTAATCTATTAGGATTTCTCGTGCGCCCACTGTAAATATTATGTGCCTTAGTAAAAAAACTCTCCATGTTTTTTAACAAAAACACACACCTCGAATATATACAGGCAAGGAAGGGTTAATAACTTAAGCTTCGAGAACAACGGCTTACACGTTTCATACGGTGGTACTCCACATATTGCCCGTATACATTTTTTTTGCGCAATAAAAACTCTATTTATGTTGGTACCATTGCCCCAAATTAATAGTCCATACCTCAATGCAGAACCAACATAGGCGTGATAGACCTCTATGGCAGTGCTCAAACCTACAATATTTTTAAGACGTCTTAAGACATAGCAAAACTTATTGATTTTTTCTGCCACTGCCTCGATATGTGCTTTCCATGTTAACTGATTGTCCACATTCACCCCCAAAAATTTTATGTCTTTAACTGTATCTATTTTTATATTATTGTAGTGGATGTTTAAAGGAGGAGTTATATCTTTGAATTGCATAATTTTAGTTTTAGTCAAATTTATTTTTAAATTATTAATGTCAAGCCAATTTATTAAAGAATGTAATGTACAATTAATGTCATGTTGATGTGATTTTGTATTTGCATTTGAGTTTGAGGAAATGATTATAGAAACGTCATCGGCATACATAATCGTTTTATAATCAGTGGCATCTTTAATGTCATTAATATAAATAAGGAATAGAAACGGTCCAAGAATGCTACCTTGTGGCACTCCAAAGCGGTTGCTTATATGTTCAGACTGAAAAAATTGCAGTTCATGGTTTATAATATTTTTTATTATAACAGATTGTGTACGGTCATTTAAGTATGATTTAATCCATTTAAGGACCGGTCCTCTTATGCCACATGTCTCTAATTTTTGAAACAGAATGTCATGTTGAACAAAGTCAAAGGCTTTGGATAAATCAAGGAATAGCCCAGTTGTAACTTTTTTAGAGTCAATTTGTTTAAGGACGTCCTCAATTAGTGTGAATAAGGCGAGCGATGTGGATTTATCTTTTCTAAAACCAAATTGCGCATTACATAATATTTTAAATTTATCGCAATAACTCAATAAACGCTTAAGCATGCATTTTTCGTATATTTTTGAGAAAATAGAGATAAGTGTTATAGGTCGGTAATTGTTAATATCAGCCTTATTACCCTTTTTATGGATTGGTTTGATTATCGATCGTTTTAGTATATCTGGAAAGGTTCCTGTTTCGAAAGATAGGTTAATTAAATGAGTTAATATTGGTAATATATGGCACATAGATGATTTTATTACTTTTGTACATATTTCATCAAACCCTTCCGACGCAGTGTTATTGAGAGACATGATTTCCTTTTCAACTTCAGCTTGTGACATTGGAGACAAATACATCGATTGTGATGTGAATTTATTGATACTCAGTTTAAAAGTGTCTGATTTTCCTATTTTCAAATTTGTTGATTGTATGAATTGATTATTAAATATATTAGCTATTCTTACTGGATTCTTAATAATTTCATTGTTAAATTCAATTTCGTTGATAAAATCGTAGTTTATAGTCTTGCACATTTCGTTTTTTATAATATTCCAGGACGTTTTACATTTATTCTTACTACTTTTGATTTTATTCTTATTAGTTATTCTTTGTGCATTACTAATACATTGCTTAAGGATTGTAGAATATCTTTGATACTTACATTTAGCGTCGTTATTTTTATTTTTCTTATTTTTGTAGTATAGATAGCGTAGCTTTCTTTTCGTTTTACAACTATTTTTTATTCCTCTTGTAATCCAATTTAGTTTTACTTGTGCAGTGCTTACTTTGATTCTTAATTTAGGGAAGGATAACTTATAAAATAAACAATACAGTTCATGAAATTTGTTAAATGCCATGTTCAGATTATTTTCTTCGTATACATCTCTGTAAGAGAGATTTTTGATAGAATCAATGAACCTAAAAATATTATCAATATTATAATCTCTTTTATAAATATAATAGGCTTTGTTTTTAAGAAGTTTAACATTTATCGGATAGCTAAGCATTTGTGCAGTTTCATGGTCTGATAAATTAAGGTGTAGAACTGAACTTGAGGCATTATTAATATTGCTCAAAATCTGGTCCAAACATGATGAATGTCTGGTAGGTTCCTTGATATGAATTATAAAATTATAAATTTCAATTAGATCTTTGAAGTGCTCTGTTAATTTAGTTGGTAACAAGGTGTTAATGTTAAAGTCTCCCAAGATAATAATTTTTTTATTTTTTTCATTTTTATCAATTAGGTAGTGCAGCAGATAATCGAGTTTATTCAGAAAAAGGGTGGCATCTGATTTAGGGGTACGGTAAATACAAATCACGATGAGATTAAGTTTTAAAATTTCAATACCGCAACATTCGAAGTAGTTTGGTCTTGCCATTTGCTCTAGGAAGTCCACCTTCTTAAATTCAATGTCATATTTTAACAATATGCATACCCCGCCTCTATTAGTTGTGCGACAGTAGCTTGAACCTAGACGATAATTATTAATGTTAATAAGAGTTTCATTCCCAGATTTAACAAATGTTTCAGATAAACACAAGACATCCAGCTCATTCCCTGCATTTTTTAGATCATATAAAGACATTAATAATAAATCTTTTTTAGACCGTATACTTGCTATGTTTTGGTGCATAACTCTAAATTGGGTTTGTGCTTTGTCGTTCCTCACGAAAAAATTTTTGTTTTGTAATTATAGGAAAGTAATACGGAATTGTCCCTTTATTTTGTTCATTATTTTTTAAGTTTATATTATTAGAATCAATATTGTTTTTAATTTTTTTAAAGTAGTATGGGATAGTGCCTTTATAATGTACTCGAGGTGTATATTTTTTGCCAACAGGGTTAGGCCTATTAATAAGCTTTTTTAATTCCCCATAGTTTAAGTATTTGGATTCATAATCTACTGTGTCAATTACCACGTTTATTTTGTAACAAATTGTACCAATAGACATTTTCTTTGTTATATCGCTAATGAAATGACAATTATTAATTTTACAAACCTCTTCAATTTTTTGATTTAACAACTTAACATTCAAAAACTTATTGCTATGTATACCTAGTACAATCACATTGCATTCTGGATGTTTCTTTAGTGTTGCATACAGATTTGATAATACTTCCATTGGATTTTGATCGTTTTCCCCAATGCATAAAATAATTTTGTCCGTTTTTTGAGTAGCAATTTTATTCGTTCCATGCAGAACTTCTGAGGTAGACGCGTTTGGTTTTATTACTCCACATACATTATATATTTCATATTTACTGTTCATTCTGGATTCTAGGATAGCGCTACTTAAGCCAATGCATTGTTGTGTTCCAAATATAAATATATTTCCTTTAAGAGGCTCCGTTTTATTATTTATGAGCCGCTTTGAAGCTGCACTGATCTTGGAAATTGTGTCGGTGTTTGGTGTGGTACAGTTTACTTTATTTAAGGTAACATTTTGTTCGGTATTACTAATAGGTTGTTTTTCTATATGTGTATTTGATATTTTCGATTTTTTAAGTACTTCAGTTTTGCTTTTTATCGTATTGGGTCTTTTATTAACTTTTGGGCTATTAGTTGTCGAACAGATTCGTAAAAGATGAGTTATTTTTGCTTCACTTTCCGCAAGCTTCCGTTCTAGTTGACTCTTTTCTAAGATTAAATTTTCAATTTCAAGGTGCGCACTGTCTAGTTTTTGTTTAAGGTTGATATTCACTTGGTTTAATTCATTTATTACATCGTCATTGTATCGCGTCGAAAGATCAGGTAAGCTTCTTCTTAAGTTTGAACTGATTGATAAAATTGAAGATTCGGTCGCATCAGACAAGGACTCTGCTCTTGAATGTACCTTACTCAAATGTTTTATCGGACTTTTATCTTGTAATAATTTATCTAAACTATCTTGATTTTTAAGTGGTGGTATTCGTGAAGCTGTAGGAGTACTAGTGTTACTATCACAATTTTTTTTATTTTTGCAATACGAGCATTTCCACTTTGCTTTCAACTCGTTACTCATTTGGTAATACCTTTTTACTGTAGTATTCGCACATGATAGATCATATGTTTTTTTGCAACCATTACAACATAGATTTTCATCTATCTTAACAAATTTTTTACATAAGTCACATACTATATTCTTACGCTTTTGTAGTCCAGAAATCTTATTTTCTCTATTTCCCAACATTTTCTCTTTTTGCATTAGTTATTGGTTTATATTTAAAAACACAAAAAAAAGATAAAATAAAAAATATACAAAATAAATTATAAAAGTAAAAATATTTATCAAACTCTGAAATGTTATGTCAACGCGGGATTGAACGTGCAATTAGAAGCGAAGTGTACTGTAGTAACGTACACGAATACGCTACTATCTTCTACAATAATGTTGTGAATTTATCATACGTATTCTTCTTAAGGTGATTATGTTCGTTAATTATGACTCATACTGAGTTGATTTCTGAAATAATTACACGGTTACTATAGTTGTTTGTTTGTTTTTTTGCTTTTTTGTTTAAGATTCACTGCACTGCAATATTATAAGTTCACACAAACAGTTCATATCACTTATTCCTGTATTTATTTTTATTGTTATGGTGTAAAGATACAATTCGATATTTTTGTTTATTTTTGAGTTTATATGTTTAATTTATTAATTTAAACACTTGGATAACACTATAACATAGATAGTTCACTTTTTTACATGTTTTATTTGTTGTAGAATCACTATATAACTGTATACTGAATTAAAAAGATATAATATTAACAGAGCTGTTATTACTCGTGACGCATCGAGCGCCGAGTCCAATTATCCAAATTAAAGTCAAATTAGTCCAAATAATTAATTTAGTTTTTCATCATAAGAAGACAGACGCCACGACAAAATCGCAAAGCATGTAAAGCGATTATGTCGTTTATGTCGATTGTATCGCGGATTATAGTAAAATAATTTCTATTATACTTTTGTATTACGGATCTCCGCAAAGTAACGCCTAATTCTATAAATTAGTTTTTCAGTTTAAGCGTGAACAATTCATATAATAAACATCGGCAACGCAGAGATTCACACAAGACTACCAAAACCGTGTTGCTTCATGGATTGATGTCGTCACATTACAGTCAAGATAAGCTTCGTATTCAGGCACCCAAAAAACCATCAATGTAGCAAAAACTTTAGTAATCGTTATTGCATCATATAACACCATAAAATTTGTCCATGGTATCGTTGCGGGGCAAAAGTATTTACCAGCATGAAAAGGTACCCACACTGTGCACGTAAGGAATAACATATTTTGTAAATCGAATGATAAAATTTAATAAATATTGGCTAAATAACCTTGGGTATGTGTGAAGCTGTGATAGCCCAGCGGTTAGACCGTGCGACTCTTACTAGGGGAACACGAGTTCAAACCCGGGCAGGCACCATTGAGTTTTTCTACTAAAACTCATGTGTCTCATTGATAATTGCAATTTATCACACGCTTTTCGGTGAAGGAAAACGTCGTGAGGAAACCTGCATATCTCTAGAGAATTCTGGAGATATGTGTAACCTACCAATCCGCATTGGAGCAGCGTGGTAGGTCTTAGCTCCAACCCTCTCCAGAAACGGAGAGAGGAGGCCTATTCCCAGCAGTGGGATTGTTACAGGCCGCTACTTTTATGTGAGACCCCTCTATCTGGAGGGATAATTAAAAGCAAAAACATCTGATATGTTGATCTTTATGATCAAGTATAGACAAAGTAAAGATAGTTACAAAAGCTTCACGCTTGATGGAAAATTGATAGGAATTTTAAACCAGGTGTATGAGTTTTATACGTAACAAATAACTTCGCTTTATGATCATTTGATGCTTGTTTATAAATAACTTTATAGAGTCTCTAGCGTCTTATAGCGTCTTGTCCGAGATTAAAATGTTTCAGCATCACAGGTATTTCGTTTAATTTTGAGACATGATCACTAAAAATTCAATTAGTGTTAAAAGATAAAATACTTTGCAAGATTAACAAAATACAATCTTTATGGAGATAAGAAATATTTTTCTAAAGATTTTAAATCTTAGCAGAAAAGGTATCTTTTAATTGGAAAGAACCGAGTCATCACGGATTTGTTTTTTAATCTTTTCATCTTTGTTATAAACTTAAACTTATTTCTTTTTTTACAATGATATCACAATAAGCTAAATCCGCCGTGTAGAATTCGACTGAGTAAAATAGGCCACCATCATCTCTTCTCTTGCTTTAAAAATAAATTAAACGAACGAACGAAGAATTAAGCTCTTCGTGCTCATTCGTCGATTGCGTGAAAAAAATCGATGGGGATGGGATTGCATTCGAGAAAATCCTGGTATAGGACACTCAAGTTCGGCTATCTCGGTCCCTTTGTATTCTATAATTCGCTTACAAATAAATGTTCACAAAGCTCCTATTTTCTCCAAACTTTTGTTCGTTTCAAACTCGTTCACAGCTCAATGAATCTTTAACGACTTCTGGTATCGGGATTCAATATTATAACGGGAAATTCTCAATATCATAATGGAAACTGTTGTGTTAACTATTTTCCTTTCTCAATCAGGAACAACACGGTTCAGATATTGTTTCTTTATATTATATTTTAATATTTCTTTATAGTTATTTAAATTCTTAGAAACTTCCTGTTCTTTTTCAACCTATGGTCACATCTAGACATAGGTGTCTCCAAGTGATTTTCACATGACACGATCCTGTGCGGCTTGGATAATGCGGCTGCTATGACTTTTTGACGTCGTCAGTGCATCTCGTAGGGACTCCAACGACGGTTCGTTTTCCGTTGCAGGGTCACCACTCAAGAACCTTAGGACCCTAACGCCCATCGGTTCTTCGTACTATGTTACCCTATATGTTTGGCTTAACAACATGCTTAAATATATCGATAATTGAGGTTCTGCTGCGGATCTACTCATTTATGATTAATCGCGAAAGAGTCTGAGCTTTTGAAGCAAGGGCCTTATGTCAATAATATGGATGAAGCCCTCCTCTTAGAAACAAAATATGTTAAATATAGCTGTCATTCAATATGTTATCATAGACAAGAAATTCTTAAATGTACTAGCACCAATTATAAAAGTTTAAGTAACTATATATAAAAAATCATTTAAATGCATAGACAAACAAATTAAATAGAATAGCAAGTAGTTCCGTCAATAACTATATCGGTAAATAATTTAGGTCCAGAGGAAAGGGGTCAAGGCAAACAAAGAAAGAGGCAACTTATGCATGGTGCCAAAATATCTGTGACTAAACCTTGATCCGGAAATCAAAAACACCATAACCATTGCCAAAATATCGTGCAATAAAGTATCTACTCGACACAAAAGAAAGAATTGTTCTCATTTATTCGGCTTAGGTCAAAACTGTATGCAGTTTAAACTCACAGCATGCCGAAAGCACTAACCTTGATCTCCAAACAATATACCGAATGAGGAACCGCTGCCAGAAATCTCAACTGCAGTAAAAGTATTTATTTCATATTTGGCAAGGACAAGTAAATAAAAACATATTTTTATTTTGGTTTTAAAAAATGTAGAAAACCTTGTGATACGCTGATTTCTCCGCGTTTGTGCCAAAGACTGTTTTGGTAATATTATCTTACTGCCTTTCACCATAATGGGATATTCTATGACATAATTTTATTAGAGAAGAAAGGGAAGCTTATCATTACTTTGACAGTTTGATATTTGTAAAAGACCTTTGAATGAAAAAAATCAAAAGGAGATCCGTAGATTTTGGTTAAATTTTTAAGATATGATGAAGCAACGCTCTGAAGTAAAATGGTTGTCCCTAATGATTATAAGATTATGAATTAATTTTTAAAAATACTACATAGCCATACTTTTTTAATAAAAGTCTATCCGTCTGTCTATATTTCCTTCTGTATGTTTGTCTGTGACAATTTCACGGCTACTTGTGCAATATTGATTTAATTAGGTTCAATTGTAGCTTATATACCGTCAGGCAAGCGGCCGGCCGTAAAATACGTAGCCAAATCATGTGACAACATGTTTTTAACATGTTGTGCCGACTCAACTCAGAGTAGGATAAGGTATTTATGAAAATAATTATTCAAACACTAAAGTCATGTGTACCCTACTAATTTATATGTCCTACAAAGTTTAATTTGTACCTGGTTTACTATTGTTTAAAACAAAATGTTTCGTTAAGTTATGTATAACAAAACAGTCATCTCAGATTATATGGGGATACCTAGAACCAGATCGCTCGCCTTAGTGTAATTCTCATTTCCATACTATTGGATCATATAACATGAAACATCTTGTTTCTAGCTCAAGGTCGAAACATGGGGTTCTTCCAAGTAGATCAGCAGTATATGTACTTTTATTTGGGCCTTCATGGGGAATTGAGCCAATAAAAGTCATTGGGCTTACAAGAGTTCATTTTTTTTTAGCTCAACAATACAAACGTATTTTTATGAAGCCATTGTTACAGCAGATATTATAATCTTACAGTTCTTTCTCCCGTGCATAGATATCGTAGACGACGAGAAATGATTTATAGAATTAACCGTTACTTTGCGGAAATCCATAATAGTAAAGGAAAAAAGTAAAGTAGCGGCCTGTTACAATCCCACTGCTGGGAATAGGCCTCCTCTTTCCGTTTCTGGAGAGAAGGGTTGGAGCTAAGACCTACCACCCTGCTCCAATGCGGATTGGCAGGTTACACATATCTCCAGAATTCTTTAGAGATACGCAGGTTTCCTCACGATATTTTCCTTCACCGAAAAGCGTGTAATAAATTGCAATTATCAATGAGACACATGAGTTTTAGTAGAAAAACTCAATGGTGCCTGCCCGGGTTTGAACTCGTGTTCCCCTCGGAAGAGTCGCACGGTCTCACAAAAGTAATAAAAAAATGATTTTGCTATAATCCGCTATACAGTAAATAGGAAATATCGTGCTAAATGTATACTACCGTGTGGACTATCCGTTTTTTCATACCCGTTACGTGCAGGATTCGTAAAAACACATGCACAAACCTCCACCACTGCCACCACAATACACAAGCACTATACACGTTCTCTATCACAAACTTAACAATCGTTTCGCCCCGCAACCAAAGCATCATCAGGATATAGTCGCGGAGTCGTGGTGTCGTGGAGACGAGAAATGAGTTTTCAGTAATTTTGAATCGTCAAATATTATTAAAGAGGTATAGAAACACTGCGTCAAAATAACATTAATCCATACTGTTATAAATGTGAAAGTCTGTCTGTTTGTTCACTGAAAATCTGCTATGAAATTTCTACCAATGAACATTATAAAAAACAGCCCTAAAATCTGGAAATTATTTCGTTTATGTGTAGTTTTTGTAAAAAATTTGAAACAGTAATAAAAAATTTATTTATTATTTATTATATGTCTACTAATATATGAGATAATTAAATAGCCTAATTTATAGAATTAGGCGATTTAATTAAAATAGTAATTAAATTAAAAAAGAACGGTGAAAAAGCGTTAACATTTCTATTAAGTCGGCGATTTAAACCCTGCGCAGAAATAACTGTATGAATAATGTCAAATAGGTGTAAATAATGAGTGTTATAAATCAATTCATCATGAGCTTTCTACTGAACGCAAAAAAAGAAAGAGAAAAATATCTAATAATTTATCGAATAAGGCGTCACTTTGCGGAGATCCATAAAACAAAAGTAATAATAAAATTAATTTGCGATTTTGTCGTGGAGTCTATCTCCTGATGATGCTTCGGTTGCGGGGAGAAACGATTGTTGAATTTGTGATAGTGAACGTGTGTAGTGCTTGTGTATCGTGGTGGAAGTGGTGGAGGTTTGTGCATGTGTTTTTACGAATCCTGCACGTATCGGGTATGAAAATACGGATAGTCCACTATACATTTAACACTATATATATTTTATATTTACTGTATCACGGATTATAGCAAAATAATTTTATTATTACTTTTGAATTATATAGCCGTTTTTCAATGGGAACAACAGCAAATACATCGTATTTACCTTAGAGGCATTTAACCATAGAGTAATTTTACTAGGGTTGGGAAGCCCGCCTAAAATGTGTTCTATTACAATAAAGAGAAAGCAAATGAGACTGTATCTCACTGTCTCTGTGTGATTAGATTAGATTAGATTTTACTATTATCCGCGATTGTGTAGAAACTCTACGTTATGCTAAGTGTATGAAGCATTGACATATCTTACATATGCAGGAGAAGTCACGACACGTATCCCAAAAAACCGCCACCAGCAACAATGCACGTAAGCAATCCACACAACCACTACCACAAAATCCACGATCGTTCCGCCCCGAAACCGAAGCATCATCAAGAGGATAGGCTCTACGACAAAATTGTAATTTAAGATTTATGTAACAAACGCGGATTATAGCAAAATAATTTTGGTATAGCTTCTGTACTATGGAGTTCCGCAAAGTAACGCCTACTTCGAGTATTCGAGTTTCATTTCCCTCTCATAATATTATGAAACTCTCACTTATAGGCCTGCTTATGACTCCCCTACTTTAATATAATAACTCTATGCTTTTAACGCGTAACGAATAAAATTTAACTTTCGAACTAAGTTGCAGGTATAATTAGTATGTAAAATTTAAAACACGTAAATATTGATGTTGAATTCTCTACGTATACTTAATACGACATGGTGTTATAATCTTTCAAACAAAATCTAAACAGTAATTACACTAATGGGCTCGCAATTTACAATTTCACACTTTCTACAATTATGTTTACAAATGCCTCTTATGTAACGTACCCTTATAACCTAGTAAACCACAGAACATTTGGTGCGTGAACTGTGAATGAAAAGTTTTAACGACAAATCTTTTCCTGCAGTCCCTATGATTCTTATTCCCAAACCCTAAAGGTGATAATCGTTTACTTTATAATAACTGGTAACATTGACACGCGAATTGGTCTCATTCACGTATCGGTGAGGCGGTTACGTTGCTTTTTATTTATGAACTTGCTTTGTTCAGCTCAATGGAAGGGGAAATGCTGAGTAATTAATAAAATTAGCATTAGGATAGCATTGGGATGTATTTATTACATACCGGCTTATATACATAATCCCGTATGTATGAAATTCAGTACATAGATAACTTATCACTGAGATAGGTTACATATAACGCGGTCTTTAAGCCATAAGACAAGATGTATGTATAAAATGGAAATCCCTTGAATATGCTAGGTGCATAGGGGCCAGCATCGGAGGAAAAAGAAGTGAAATAAAATTAATAATTCTTAAATAACATAGTAATATCAATACATTTTTTACAGTAATTATAATGAACTGTTCCGTATATTAGTTTTAAATCAATTTTGTCACCTTAATTTTTTTATTTATTTATTTCGATCTCCAACAGCATAACGTATTGACTAACCCATAAAATATCTTATAATTTCTTAAATTAACTATGTACTACCGATTACAAAAGATCACCTCATTCTTAGTTTCAATTACAACTGATAACAATTTTAAACGTTTATATTACTTGATTCAGTATTGTTTTTGTTTCAGGTAGTATATACGGGAGTCTGTCGTACATTTTTCTTCTATTAGGATTCGTAAGCTTTTTATCCTATAAATTAACGTAAGTGATATTCCGATACATAACAAAGTAATAAATATTACCTGTTGATCAAAACGGGCATGATTTAATCGTGTTTTGTGTTTTTTTTTTCGAACAAAATTTTAGTTCTGCTCTTGCCCGTTTTATGCTTTTGTAAAAGCTTTTAGGACAAAACGAAAAAGCTTTGCCACTCAGGAAAATATTATTTCCTTAACATAGAAACTTCAAGACTGCATACTGGCATTTACAAAGTAGGCATGTAGATAAGCAAAGCTTTGTTTAAATCGATGGCAGTGTAAGGGATGGTGTGCCTTCGCATTCGAATCTAATTTACATACATTCCAATCCGCGATATCGAGAATTCCTCAGTCTCGAATTGGAATTGGAATCACATCACTGAGATTAAACGTCTCAGTGAGGCGATTCCAATTATTTCAGATCCTACAATCAATGCACTGGAATTTTGATGCATCACCTTGAATATTTAATAGTCTTCCATTTATTTATTTATTTATATGCCAGAAATAAAAGATACAAGAAAAACAGTTAAAAACAAAAGAAGTACAGAGGATTACTTATCTCTAAGGAGATCTCTGCCAACGAGTCGTGGTGGTTGAATAATAAATGGAAACGTAGTATAGGTACATTAAATAGTTAAAAAAATAAAATATTTAAAACACTTTAAAACATAATTATAAATTAAATATGAATTAACTTACTTTCTAGTAATCATCATCATTCTCCTGCCCTTATCCCACTCTAATTGGGGTCGGCACAACATGTTAAAAACATGTTGTCACATGATTGGGCTACGTATTTTACGACCAGGTGCCTGCCTGACATCAACACTTATGCCTTAGACGCCTTTTATGATCGGTAAGAAAGGAGGGTGGTCTATTCTATTCTGCCGGATACCACACGGCTTACTTTCAAGTAATTATAAAATAAAAAAAATGTATATAATACAAGATAATACACTAATACTAATACGAAATATTATAAACTTACATATATATAAGTAATGACATCGAGGTTAGTTTTAGATATATATAGGATAGATAAGATAGTGTTGTTTTAGTCTAAGTATGAATATTTGCAAGAAAGGAGAGTTTTTAAAAATACCATCTGGTAGAGAGTTCCGAAAACGGGATGCAATGACTATAGAAGACTTAGAGAAAAACATGGTTTTATAAGAGGGCACCGCCAATGTTTTACCTGTCCCGCAAGAACGTGCAGGTCTTTCACGAGGAGGAGGCATATTCAAGTGCTCACGAAGATAAAGAGATGAAGAAGTGTTAAGAATGTTAAAAAGAGTGATGAGGATTTGAATATTCAGACTATCCGTTTCATACTTGATACGAGCAGGAGCAAAAACACTTTCACTAGAAGCTCCACCAAATCCCTCACAATATCCGAGCATTACACACATTCATTATCATTAAGCTTTGGGGGTTTTGTCGTAGAAAAAATGCCTAACTTAGGTTAGGCTAACCTTTCTTCTTACAACGTATACCTACATTTTTTAGAACAATCAATTTAAGGTATGCACCAAACTGATATTCATTGCAAGCGCCAATGTCTACGAACTAGATTCGCACTCGTGCCTAATTTGCATTCATTCCGATCTACGATATCGAGAGGTTCGCCCGAGTACTCAAATATCTATCGGTTCAATGCAAATTGCGCTCCCGATTGCTATCGTAGTTGAGAGCCTTTCAAATTTTATAGAGGCACATATTTTAATCGTAAATTGATTTTTGTAAACAGATTTTTTCGTTGAGTTTCGTCTATCGTTCGTCCATATTTCATTAGAACGTACGTAAGCTGAAAAAATGAGACGTGGTTATTTAAATATTACTAGACTTCGAACAGCCTTAATATGAGGGAGATTAAATTGAATTAAATTTTCGATTAATGGCTTAATTAATTAATTATGCCAAATTGGCGTAGATCACTGCGCCAATCTCCCATACTATAGAGAATACTTTATAGAATTAGGCGTTACTTTGCGGAGATCCATAATACAAAAGTAATAATAAAAATTACTTTCCTATAATCCGCGATACAGTAAATAGAAAATATATATAGTGTATAGTGGAGTATCCGTTTTTTCATACCCGTTACATGCAGGATTCGTAAAAACACATGCACAAACCTCCACCACTGCCACCACAATACACAAGCACTACATACGTTTACTATCACAAACTCAACAATCGTTTCGCCCCGCAACCGAAGCATCATCAGGAGTTGGACTCCACGACAAAATCACAAAACTTTACGATTGTGATGCTTTACATTTAGCACTATATATATTTTCTATTAAATGTATCGCGGATTAAAGCAAAATAATTTTTATTATTACTTTTGTACAATGGAGACATCACAAAGAATTGTTACGATATAAATATATATATGGGAAAATTACACACCGGGTCGTCCGTCTTCAAAGTAAATAACTTAATAGATACTTGTGTTATGCGTGACAGACAATTGTTAAATTATACATTAAATTTATGATTTTTAAATAAATACATAAATACACCTAGACTTTAAGAACCAACATTTTTTTTAATGTTTGCCCTCGGCGGAAATCAAACCCGCGACGGGCCAGGCCCACGATAAAATACATTTAAACAAGTCATAATCCTTTCTAACCAAAATATGAAATTTTAAATATTCCATCATTTAACTTTGTTTGCTTGTTATTTTTTACGAAACCAAATTATCAGATTTATTCAGCTACAACGGTATTAACGACGAAAACGGTCCACTGCCAATGAAATTAAATTACGCTGAAAATAAATCGTACTCGAAAAATTCACTTCACATTTTGCAATGAACTGGCGTAAAGTTTTTCTTCTTGTATTTATAAGCAATTTTATTTTACTTTATTAGTTTCCAACACCAGAGTCAAAGCGATTACGAAATTTATTAAATAATTTTATATTTAGTACGTTTTGGGTTACGTTTATTACTTTTTTTATTGTTTATTACGTTTCGAACAATTTCTATCATCCATAGCTTTACTGGCATCAGTCATGGTATCTCAAATGTCTTGCATACCGCTCTATATAGTAATCAAATCAACTTCCCGTATCTTTAAAAATTAATATCAAAAGTACGCTTTGTGATAAATTTAAAGAAATAGGTATTCTTACCGTAGCGCCACAATTCATTTATAATAATATAGTAATATTAAAAAAAAACAATATTAGTAATAGGTAAACCAGGAACCGAAATAAATAGATAATACCTATAATAAAATTCCACAATCTATATTGGACTTGCCTTGACAATTGAAAAAAGTTTTGTAATTTTGAATTTGTATATGTATATATGAATGAAATATTTATTTTTCAAAAGAGTGACTGTCGAGTTTCTTGCTGATTCATCTCGGTAAAAGCACCTTTCCGAACCAGACGCAGCTTCATTGCAATTTGACGATTCAAAGGTGCATGTAAAAGCCAGTTTAAATAAAGAATCATTTGAATTTGAATATATTAGTATGTAGTAGAAATTAAATGTACCAAATGAACTAACGTAACGGTTTTTTATATACAAGTAAACAGTGGATTGTCGCAGGTAGCTCAATGGCTCAGGCTAAATAATTTGGTACTAAACTCAAACAAAACGAAATGTTTAGAATTTGCATTACCTAATGCAGCTAAAACAGCAAATGAGCTCTTAATAGACAATGTACCACTAAAAACAGAAAATGCAACTGTATTTTTGGGAATGACGTTGGATACAAAACTCCAATGGAGCACACACATAACAGCTCTCGCAGGGAAACTCAGTTCAGCAGCCTATGCTATTCGAAAGATAAGACAGTTTACAGACGTCGAAACAGCAAAACTAGTTTATTTTGCTTACTTCCATAGCATTATGTCTTATGGAATAATGTTATGGGGTAAATGCGCTGATATTGAGAAAATTTTTGTATTGCAAAAAAGAGCCATACGTGGCATTTATAATTTGAGTCCGCGTGAGTCCCTGCGAGAGAAGTTTAAGGAAACAGGTATTCTTACGTTAGCTTCACAGTATATTTTTAGCAATTTGATTTTTGTGCATAAAAATATACATAATTATAAAAAGATTGGCGATGTATATAATAGACAAAGTAGGAACCGACATAAGCTTGCGGCTCCTGCTTTGCGCCTTGTAAGAGTACGTAAGTCGTTTGTGGGTTTGGGCATAAGATTCTATAACAAAAGTAATAATAAAATTATTTTGCTATAATCCGCGATACAGTAAATAGAAAATATATATAGTGTTTAATGTATAGTGGATTATCAGTATTTTCATACCCGATACGTGCAGGATTCGTAAAAGCACATGCACAAACCTCCACCACTTCCACCAAAATACACAAGCACTACACAGTTTCACTATCACAAACTCAACAATCGTTTCGCCCCGCAACCGAGGCATCATCAGGAGATAGACTCCACGACAAAATCGCAAAGCGAAGCGTTATGCAAACAAGCATTGTTATATAGTAATCGGTTCATCCCCACCTTTACCTCTGAACACGTGCAACAAGCTTGAACTTGAAACATTTATCTGCTCGTTAATGAGGGTGCCATTGTTATGCTTAATGATTTCTAATTGTTCCAAAATATTCAATTTTAAGCTTTTTTCGCAGGTGTGCAGTATTTCGAAACAATGGTCATTAGGAACTTTATGACCGCTTTCTAACAAATGTTTCGCGAAATGTGAATTTTGTGGCTTATTATTCCTGAAAGCGACCATATGTTCTTTAAAACGGGTTTCAAAATTACGACCAGTCTGACCCACATATGTATCATTGCATTCAGGACATTTTATTTTGTAAATACCACTCTTTTTCGGGCTTTCTAATTTGTCTTTATTATTGCATAATATCTTTTTTAAGCAGTTATTACTTTTAAAACCTAATTTTATATTTGACTTTGTTTTAAATATAGTTGAAATTCGTTCTGACAATGTTCCAAAATAGGTCAAACTGGCTTTGTATTTATTATCTTTGTAATGTGGCACCGCATAGAAGTGTTTTGTCAATTGCAACTTCTGTTTATTTTTTAATATATTTTGTACTAATTGCTCATCGTAGCCATTGGAATGCGCCATCTGGTTGATTATTTGCAGCTCATTGTTAAAATTCTTTTCCGAAAGAGGGACTGATAAGAGTCTGTGTATATGACTATGAAAGGCAGCAAGTTTGTGTTGCCAGGGGTGAAAGGAAGAAGCAGGTATGATCGTATCCGTGTAGGTTGGTTTGCGAAAGATCTCAAACGTATGTTCGTTGTTAGACCGTGTAATAGTTAGGTCAAGAACGAACATACGTTTGAGATCTTTCGCAAACCAACCTACACGGATACGATCATACCTGCTTCTTCCTTTCACCCCTGGCAACACAAACTTGCTGCCTTTCATAGTCATATACACAGACTCTTATCAGTCCCTCTTTCGGAAAAGAATTTTAACAATGAGCTGCAAATAATCAACCAGATGGCGCATTCCAATGGCTACGATGAGCAATTAGTACAAAATATATTAAAAAATAAACAGAAGTTGCAATTGACAAAACACTTCTATGCGGTGCCACATTACAAAGATAATAAATACAAAGCCAGTTTGACCTATTTTGGAACATTGTCAGAACGAATTTCAACTATATTTAAAACAAAGTCAAATATAAAATTAGGTTTTAAAAGTAATAACTGCTTAAAAAAGATATTATGCAATAATAAAGACAAATTAGAAAGCCCGAAAAAGAGTGGTATTTACAAAATAAAATGTCCTGAATGCAATGATACATATGTGGGTCAGACTGGTCGTAATTTTGAAACCCGTTTTAAAGAACATATGGTCGCTTTCAGGAATAATAAGCCACAAAATTCACATTTCGCGAAACATTTGTTAGAAAGCGGTCATAAAGTTCCTAATGACCATTGTTTCGAAATACTGCACACCTGCGAAAAAAGCTTAAAATTGAATATTTTGGAACAATTAGAAATCATTAAGCATAACAATGGCACCCTCATTAACGAGCAGATAAATGTTTCAAGTTCAAGCTTGTTGCACGTGTTCAGAGGTAAAGGTGGGGATGAACCGATTACTATATAACAATGCTTGTTTGCATAACGCTTCGCTTTGCGATTTTGTCGTGGAGTCTATCTCCTGATGATGCCTCGGTTGCGGGGCGAAACGATTGTTGAGTTTGTGATAGTGAAACTGTGTAGTGCTTGTGTATTTTGGTGGAAGTGGTGGAGGTTTGTGCATGTGCTTTTACGAATCCTGCACGTATCGGGTATGAAAATACTGATAATCCACTATACATTAAACACTATATATATTTTCTATTTACTGTATCGCGGATTATAGCAAAATAATTTTATTATTACTTTTGTATTATGGATCTCCGCAAAGTAACGCCTAATTCTATAAATTATTCTATAACAAAATTCCACAATCAATTTTAACTTTGCCATTACAGCAATTTAAAAATACTGTTAAAAAGAGGCTGATACAGAAGCCTATTATACCGTGGAGGCTTACATTGCTGATAAGAATGCGTGGATATAGCTGCTCTTTGACCTTGTGCAGGATAGCTATGACAAAATGTAATTAGTATTAAGAATCTTCTTTTTTAAAAGAGCTCCACCGAGTTTCTTGCTGGCTCTTCTCGGTAGGATGGCTTTCCGAACCAGCAATAAAGTCGACGATTCAAAAGCACTTGTTTACAAGTTTATTTGAATAAAGAATATTTTGAATTTGAATTTGAATTTGAACAGACTTGCTTAGTTTTCATCATTTAAGGTTAAGGGTAAAAAAATATAATACAGACAAGCAGTTGTTGTATATACATTTTCCGCTGTATAGGAATGCTATGCTTTTGTGTTATTTTACGTGGATACTAGGTGAAAATAATTAATACAAAGTAAGGACTAGGAACCAAGCAAATTTAAGTAAGAGATATAACATTAATAATACTATTCAATATATAAAATTCCGGTTTTTTAATACCTAACGATAGTATATCCATACTAACCGGCTGTCCGTCTATATACCTGTCTGCCTTTCTGTCCGTGTGGCTGATCCGTTGGGCCTATAATCATAAAATTTGGTACAATTGAAGCTTATATAACGGGATTTCGGGAACAGGGAAAGAAGCCCAAGTAATAAATATTTATGATTAATTAAACTGTAAACCGTCATAGCCCAGCGGCGCGAACGTATTACTCTTTTGAGAGGTTACGTTCAAATCGTTAAAATCTGTTTTAAACTTATGTGCCTAATTGAAATTGAAATTTATCACACGCATTTCGGTGAAGTAAAACTTCGTGAGGAAGCCTGCATTTCTCTAGAGAATTCTAGGGATATGTGTAACATACTAATCTGCATTGGAGCAGCGTGGTAAGTCTAAGCTCCAATCCTTCTCTACAAAAGGAGAGAGGAGGCCTATACCCAACAATAAAAGACTGTTACTTTACTTTAAACTGTAAGTTATAAAGTAAGTAAGTAAACTATAAAGTGAAATTTAATATAACGGCAAAGATAATTTTGAAAAGACGTCTCTTAGTATTTGAGCAAGTTAATGCAGTGAATTGGCTCTGTATTTATTCGGACACGACAAACCGAATCCTAGTGCCGATCCAGGCGTATACTGTACAAAGAAATGCCATTTACTTTTTCCATTTTCACTGATCTTTTAGCACTATTTTTATTTCCGCTTTTTAGCTGCGAGTTTAGTCAATATTTGCAGTTGATTTATGTATCTGAACGATATTCCAACTTGCTTAAAAATAACGCAGTTTTGGAGTATGAAATATATCGAGAGGCCAATGTAGAAAGAACGGTGATAAAGCGTTAACATTTCTATGATGTATGTATGAATAATGTCAAATAGGTGTAAATAATAAGTTATAAATCAATTCATCATGAGCTTTCTATTAAAAAAAAAGGAAAGAAAGAAAAATATCTATTAATTTATAGAATAGGGTGTCACTTTGCGGAGATCCATAAGACAAAAGTAATAATAAAATTATTTTGCTATAATCTGCGATATTTTTTTTACAAAAATATCTGTTGAGAGTTCTTGAGACATATGTGAGTTACCAATCTACATTGAATCAGTGTGGTTAGTCCAAGGGCTAACCTCTTCTCGAAAGAGATAATGCTTTTGGATTGTAGCAGATACTCTTAATAACAAGTCTACACGTAAATATCAATTCTATAATTTAGAGAAAAATGTTTTAATCTACATTACAATTTAATGTATATCTTTTTTTTCTTTATTTTAGATCAAGGGCAGAATGTTATTAAAAATAAATTTACAAGTTCAATTAATTGTTGAGCTTCACATGATAACACTCCAAAATATGATCTGAACATGCAATATTAATTAAATATTAATTAATAAATATGGGACACTTACGTGTACACACACAATCGTCCGTCCCCAAAGAAAGTAACTTAATACTTGTGTTATAAGTGACAGACAACTGGTAGATATACATATATAATTTTAAATACATAAAAACCAACAAATTGATTATAGAAAATGTGGGGCATCGGCGGGAATCAAAACTGCGACCCGCGGAGCTGAAAGCAGGTTCAAGCAAACAAGTCAGGAGAGCTAGCAAATCACACTAAAAAAAGAATATAAAAAAACTTATATTATTTTATAAGTAATATAGTAATAATAGAATATAAAACAAAATAGAAGCAAAAAAAGCTTAAAGATCAATCCATATATAGACGGGCTCTTTTTAGAGAATCGCGGAAATGGCAGATTCTTCCACAAGAAACATCAAAATTTGTATTATTAGCACAGCGTTTATTACACAGAAGTTGCATACTATTAATCAGATTAAATGTAATGAAGAGCAGGCTTCTTCTTGGAAGTAAACGTCGAGACTAGACAAGACGAAAACGTTCTGTACATTTCAAAATTATTTAAATATGTAAATGTGGCTGTGTGATAGCCAAATCGCTATCCTATCGTGGCAATAAGAATTTATTTATGGGCAATAACAGAACGTTACTACCCCTATTTGACGATATTAGTTTATTTTAGTAAACTCATGATAGCTAATCTCATTTCTCTTCTGTCACTTAAATTACTGCATTGATTTAGAAAAAACTTTCCTGTATGTCTTAGTGCCATTTATATGTTTACGACATTTAATTAAATTTGAATCAAAAAGCTTTAGCATTTTAAATGATTCTTCCATATAATGGAATATAAAACCTATACTAAAACATATGACCAAAAGTTTTAACATCTCTTACCTGGATCAATATATACAAATATCATAATATGATTTAACAACGCCTGCATATGTACATTGAATGTCTGATACATAAAAATATAGATAATAATCTCAATCTCAAAACTTGTCAAAAAAACTTGCATAAAAGAAACCGACTAATTTTGCTTACGCTCACCAATTCGGCTCCGCATAAATCCAATAAAAATTACGAAATAGCGGACATAGTTTTAAATAGTTTATTGTTGTATAAATCAAACATTTGAATTTACTTTTTTGTTATAATTTCATTACAGCATGAGGTACGGATAGTGCAATATGAAAAAAAACCTCTTCTATACTTATAACAAAGTCCCCAAAACCTGTCTCTCTGTATGTGATTGATGTTCTCAAAATCTACTGAAAGAATTTTTGTATGCGCAGTTTTAAAAAAACTTGCCTGCTGGGAGATTTGCTCGCGTACGCCGCATTAACTAACAGAGATTCACTCAAGTAATGTACTACAGAATTGTAGATCTACAAAATACTCCAAAAAACTCCGTGAAAGCATATCTCTATCTCTTAAGGTTAACTAGCACACAATAACAAGTTTTAGATTCAAAATTAGATAAATATAAATACCCTGATATCCACGCGTTCGAAGCCACAGGCCAGATTGTTGTCATAAGAGTTAAAATATTCAGTTAATTAATGTAAACTTCAGAATACTGCAACAAAAATGTTTGAATGAAATTATTGCACGTAATCAGTAGTTTGTATAGCCATTTCACTAATCCGTAACGGACCTCGTTAAGCTGACAAGACGGAATCTCTATTAAAACTTCCTTCCTGCCAGCATCGCGGTTAATAAGCGTTGAAGCGTGTTTCATAAAGCTACGGGAAAAAGAGAGTAATCGATCTTTAGCTGCTGTAACCGAAACACTGAAAATGTTTATGATTTCAAAGGACGGCTTGAGAAATATTATTCGTCTTTATAAACCTTTTTAAATAAATTTTAAACAATTTTTTTTTATATCCTTATGAACGACATACTATCACAGCTTAATCGGTGGCTGTTCGGTGAGACCACGTGACTCTTGTCAAGTGGTTACAGATTCAAGCACCTATGTCTTTAAATCCTCATATTTTTAATTGATATTCACAATTCATCTTGTACTTAACCGGGGAACATGGTGAATTAACTTGCAAATACTTCGGCAGAATTACTCCAATTGGACTTTAAATTCCAAAAAAAGAAATGGTCTTTGTCCGGCGACTAAATGGCCGCTACTTTTGGGCGGATTAAAGATGTATGAATGGATGAAAGAACTCACTTATTAAAGCGCCTAAAGCCTAATGATCTGGCCAAATATCCATAATTGTTTTTATGATTAGATAAAAGGTATTGATAGAATAAGATCTTCTGATGTCATTCATTCTGTATCTGAACCCGTTCTATAGTTGCTATAAACTATGCCGTATGTACTTTTAAAGGATGTTGACGGGCTTAGAGAAAGAAGAACCACATAGAATGAATTTATAAATAAATATCACTATAAACTAACTGGCATTTGCTTATATTTTAAATAATTAAATTAAATAAATTTATGGAGCTATTACTAGTAGGTTTATCGAGAGTTCTATGATGTGCTTATATATTTTTCTGCACAGTTTATATTATAAATTATTTTTTTTCTTATATATAAATTGTTGTCTATAAGTTCACTTGTATTGCGTGAGTTTATCACAGGTTCAAATATGCAATAATAGTATGTCACTACACGTCCACTCTTGCTTATGGCTCTGGTGTTACTGACGTGGTGCGCTTGAGACACTGTATCTTTGGTACGCTAGTATTTATATGTTTATGTATAGGTATATTAACTTATGTATTATATATGTGTTATATGTGTGTATGTTTGTGTCTTGTATATAAATATACAACGTAAGAATCATACATCTCAACCCACCCACACTACCATAGACTAAAGTATAAGTGGTTGTCAGAAAAGTAAACCATACCTACTAGTCATAACATTTTCGAGCGTTATTGCGGATACGCTTCAGTTCGATTCAATCGAAGTCCAAGTGGTGTATTTATTTTGCAATAAATAAATTGAAGCCGGTTGCTGTATATTTTATTAAGTTACTCATATCTGTTGCAGCACTTTTGGTCAGAGTTTCATTGCTCGAGTGATCTTGCGTGTTTACTCTAGCGAGTAGTGATGCAATATACAGGGGATTATTTGAATTGATTTTAACATTGTATTACTTGCAGGCTCATCACACAGAAATCGTTTAACTTTATAATATACTAGTGGTAACAACTAAAACGATTAAGTAGGTACGTTTAAAAATGCAATATACATATTTTTTGACTTGCCTTGCTTTTTGATTTTTTGGCTTAACCAGCAGTGACCCACTTAGAGTGGAATAAGATATCAATTAGTATGTGTTAGCCAATTTGAATAAAGTTAATTTGATTTTGAATTGCAAGATATTATATTCCTTTGTATTATATTTCTTACTCCTAAAGTACCGAATGGAAAATCAAATAAGATCACGGTCTAGCTGGTTGAGAGCTTTAACGGTAACCGAATTGGAAAACAGGAGGATTGCGAATTGAATAAAGACAATTCGTTTTTCTAATGCGCTTTGGACATAACAAGGAAAGTTTTGATCCTGTTCTGTTTTCTGTACTTAAATTTTTACAATTCAGAATCTATGTTTTAACAGTTGTATAATAAATGTAAATATATACGGGAAATTACGAGATTTGCGTGCTTATTCTGCTAGAACACAATCTGTAGTATTCTTTGAATAACCTAGAAAATATTATAAAATCATTTAACTTTGGTGTCGCTGGCAACATTTTACTGAGGAATTTCGGATGAAATACTGGTCACACTGAAGACGACGCCATCTTGTGTCGCGCCATTTTGGAGTCTTCATAGTGCATTGAAGATGACTGCTTTTTAAGTTTTTTAAGAAACTAAATAATAAAATAGATTAACAGCTATTTAAAAAGCATTACAAAAGTAATAAAAATATTATTTTCCTATAATACGCAATAAACTATCATTATCGCAGATTATAATTAAATATGATTATTACTTTTTTAGCTTGCATCACAAAGTAACGCCTTATTCTATAAATTACTATTGAATTTCGGGGTATTACCCGCGGCGAACATGTAATTAATAGCCATTAAGAGTAAAAAGCATTTGTACATTTTAGATGACTTTTTTTTTGTTTCGCGAAAATTTTGTTCTATTCAAACCTTCTACTGACAATAACGAACACATAAAAGAAAGACTTATCCAATTTGGTGCAATCATTTAGAAGTTATGCGCATACAAACATTTCGTTGACAAGTTAGCCAAATATTTTACCACGAAAATATACGCAAGTTCTTCTAATAAAGTAAATATTACCAGGAAAATGTATAACATGTACAGCGTACAGTGTCACTTCAACGCGAATAATTTTACGAATTGCCTCGCCAATATGTCCCTTTATAGTCGTATCTAAGGACGAATTCCTCACATTCACAAACAATAGTCAAAGGAAATGGTTCCAATATCCAGAGGACGTCGCACAATGAATAAACAACAGATGCTGCGATCACTTTCATTCAAAGGACGCTGGAACGCTTTCCTAAATATTCAGCACTCACATTTACCTTACCTTCTTTCTTCTCTTCACTTTTTATTTCACTCAACTTGAAATATTAAGGCAAACAATTTAAAGTGGCCTTCAAGACAGGCCCGTTGACGCAAGTGGCAGTAACCCTACCTTGAGTTCCGTGGGTCACTATTCCCGCCGTGGTAAAACATTTTCTAAAACCAATTTGTTACTCCTTCGAGTCTGGGTCTATTTATGTATTTAAGTATTTATATATGTATATATTTACCTATTGTATGTAATTCATAACACAAGTATTAAGTTAGTTACTTTGGGGAAATACAACCGTGTGTACCTGTACGTATCCCAAATATTTCTATTATTCTATTATTATATTTCTAATTTTTATTGATAATATATTATCATTATTAAACTTTGAGTATGGTGCCCATTTTTTACTGTTTTACAAAATCAAAACTGACTGGCCCGTTGGCGCAGTGGGTAGTGACCCTGCCTTCAGCTCCGCGGGTCGCCGAGGGACAATATTTCCTAACAACAATTTGTTGGTTCTTCAAGCCTGTGTGTTTATTTGTATACACCCAGCCTGGGTGTATTTAAGTATGTATTTAAAATTATATATGTAGTATAAATATACTACTATTACTGGTAGATACCAGTTGTCTGTCACACATAACACAAGTATTAAGTTACTTATTTTGGGGATGGATGACCGTGTGTGTAAGTGTCCCATATATTTATTTATTTATTTAACACATGTATGCAAGGTGCCATAACGGAAAGTAATCATGTCAATAAAGGTCAAATCAATGTTAGAAAAATAATTTTATTCGGCAATAGGTGTACCGACCCGCTAGATATTTCGCGTCAAAAGTAACGTTAAAATATCCTAAAATAAGTAAATAAGGAACAGTAGTAAACTGTGTCTATTGTCTACGGTAATTTTATTTAATTACTAGGTGACGTGGCTAACTTTATACCATCTTCAATGAGCATACTATTAGTCTTTTGCTATTTCACAGTCTAAGCTATCATCCTTGTTTAATACTTAATTTCCGAACGCGAACGTTTGACAGGTACGTACAGTTTTCATGGGAAAATAAATTTATTATTTCTACTATATTTGGTAACAATGTTCTCGTATTTTTATGGGTTTTTAAACCTCCTTGGATTTCCACGAATATTTCTAAACCAAAATTAGCTTAATCTGACCAGCAGTTCTCGAGTTCAACAACAAAGGTCTTTTCAATATTTATAAACTAGCTCTGGAGAAAATCGCACCAAGCTTTTCCTGTAACGTATTTGAATGAAATCAGTGTTTCCTTGCACTTCATTGCAGACGAGGGATCAGTACAATAATTGCAACGAACAAACTCGAATCCATCCCTAATTGGATTAAGTCAAACAAAAGCAGTTGGTTCGGATTGGCAATAAAAAGCATGAAAAAGGGATGTTTTCAGCATTGAACGCTAAGGGCTCTTCAGTGCAGTCAATGGTCTTACTATTGTCCGGTTAAGCTAATTCTGGTTAATTATTATCCTTACTGAGTATTTGCCGTCTGCCTCGAACAGGCCACTCTGAAGAAGAAATTTTTTAAACGTGTGTGCGCTGTTTTCGCTATTTGTTACTAGATGGCGCTGTACCAATTGACTCGCGCTACAGAACTTCTTTCACAAAACTAGAAGTCTATATAGTATAATTAATTATAAAAGCAAATTAAGAACGGATATTTGTTTTAATCTAATCTCATATCAATTTACTATAATTAATTCTTTTTTGCAGGAACGATTATTCTCGAAAGTAGCAAGTTAATAATTTTTTATCAGCCTTATTCTTATTAAATTAATGAATCTTGGTTTGTAAAATTTACGAAAATTTACAATTTTTATATTCTTTCATTTGTTCAGTTTCTATCGCAATTTTTGATATTGTAGAAATTACCTTTGGGGACACTCCGTGTCCACGCGTTTCTCTATTGAAATTTGAAAAGCTCTATCTATTTTGCCTAATATGACTATCTAGCTGGACCTCCGCTCAAGTGGACGAGTCGTAGAAAACAATACTCTTACTTAAACAAAAGCTGTTAAGTCTCCTAAGCCATCGAAGCTGAGACTGCACTACGTAATATGTGGCATCTATAAAGATATCATACCAAAAAATATTATATACATATTGTAACTACCCTTGTTAAAATTTTCTTTTATTTTTCGAACTAACTTATGCTGTTAGACCTAATGGCCTTAAAAGCGTCACCGAGAGTTAGGCGAGCGCAGAAGCATCGCCGGAAATAAAAATTATTAACAAGTACGCATGCCTTATAGATTTTAAAGTGATCACTTGATAGCGCCATATAATTGGAGCCATCTACATTAGCTAAATGTATCTACGACCAACAATATCATTATCATTGCGTTCTTAGCAGCTCTTAAAGTTCAAATTATCTTTGAGTTTTCTATTTCGTGAAATATTTAGGGTTTTAGTCATATTTTGAAAAATATTGCTAACATTAATAACGGTTATCACTAATCATTTAAGGGCGTTTTAAGTTCGCATTTATGTTGTAAAAATATTTTTATGAAAATTAAATTTCAGTTTTATGAAGCTAACTGTTGTTCAATTCATATTTCGTTCAGATTTTAAACCGAATTTCAAAAATGTAATGCATATCACGCAAACATTTCCCCATTCGTTATACCATTTTCAAGAGCTGCAGGTTTCCTCCCGCTATGCACGAATTAAATTCGCTCTGGATTTTGCTGTTGTATTTATTTTGCCACAAATAACCTTGACCATGATACTAAGGCAACAGTTATTTGAAAAGTATTCAATTTAAGAACTTTATATGAATTTAATAATCTTCATCATCATCGATTCATCTGCTTAAAACTATGAAGTATAAGTAAAAATAAAATGGTGATAGAACTGTTCCCTAATAATTATATCATTATATAAAAGAACATGTTCCACATGAACATGTTAAATAGTTAAAATATCCAAGTTTTATACATAATAATTCATGTTCATGTTATAGCAAAACATTTAAAAAGTTATAGTACGTCCATCCCGTTTCACAGGGCTTAATTCATAGATATATAAAGAAAAATATTTTCTTTGAAATTAACAGTTATTGTGATTTAGACACAATAAATAGCATTATATGTCGTTTCTGTATTGGTATAGAAACTCAGTTGTGTTTTATTTAAACATCTAAATCACATTCTAGATATATGTTATAAAATAATGCTCCAATCGCCACCAAACTTTAATAAAAAAAATGCACTTGGTACAGTCGATTCCGAGCCTATAAGGCACAGACACTTTCATTTTTATACATATACATTGTGACAACCATTTTATTATTATATTGATTTATGTCTGTATCGAAAAGCGTGTGATAAATCAATTGTAATTGATTTATCACACGCTTTTCGATGAAATCAAAACATTATCAGAAAACCATATCTCTGGAGAATTCTAGAGATATGTGTAAAACCTACGATTTCGCATTAGAGCGGCGTAGGGGGTCTAAGCTCCAACCTTTCTCTGTATGCCTAGCTGTGGGATAGTAATAGGTCATTACTTTTTATAGCTTATGGTGATTATGCCGTCATACAAGATAATTCCTTTATTCATAATTTATCATGAGTATTGTTTATTTTAAAGATAAAGCTGCCAATTGATGATGATAAAGTGGTGCCAAAGAGTTTTCTTGGCGAAACATCACGTCCTTGCGACCTGACGTTGGGCACGTTCACCGCTCGCCGACAAATGGACCGAAAAATTGTACACTTTGATTCACTACAGGACTTCTTGCAAGGAACTTTTACTTACCTTTTTTTCATTTGACTTACTTCTAACAATATATGTAAACGTAACGTACGTTTACTAAATGAACAATAAAACACAGATCTAAACGATGACAAGTTTTAGAAATATACTAAAAGAATAACTTACAATTATTGGCTATTGAGTTGATCGAAATCTCTTCCAGCCAAACATATTTGACTGGCCCGTTGGCGCAGTGGGTGGTGATCGTGCCTTCAGCACCGCGGGTCGCGGGTTCGATTCCCGCCGAGGGCCAACATTTTCTATAAACAATTCTTAAAAACAAAAATACGCATATTTGCGTTTAAGTATATATTTAAAATTATATATGTAGCTTATTTACCAGTTGTCCGTCACCCATAACACAAGTATTAAGTTACTTACTTGTAGCATGGGCCACCGTGTGTGTAAGTGTCCCATATATTTATATTTATTTATTTAAATAGCGTTCAGTAGACATTAAAGTGTTCAAATTAAAAATACGAGTATCATAAAACAAAGTTCCCAAAAGCTGGCCGTCTGTATGTATTGATATCTTTTTATCTATGTTACAAGGATTAAATGCAACAAGTGAAGTTAAAAAGCTTTTAAAAAAAAATCATATCCCTACCGTTAACCGTTGAGCAATTCCCTCGTCTGTAGCCAATCCTGGCAGCAGCATCAAGTCATGCTTATCATAAACATGCATTGTCATCGGTATTGGACCAGTATGTTAAATTTCCGCTCATTCAGACACCGGAAGTAGTTAAAATTGAGCTTGCAAGATTCCACCTTCAAATACATACACGGCAAGTCAAATTCAAGCGAACTGACTGTATGCTGTTAGCCCGGGGTTCGGGTCTACCTCAGATTTCTCGAAGTAAGATTTCGAAAAACGTTTAAAGAGGTGAGTAATGGTAGGGAGGTCGAAGTCTCTATGGATGTCTTTAATAAGAACAATCACGTATCTACGTCCATTCAAATCTCGAGTTAATTAACATTTAACATATAATTCTCATCGAATTAAAGCCCATTAGACAATAAATTAGTAAATTAGAACAACAAATTTATTTTATCTTTGAAATAATTACAGTGGTTAATTCAATTAGTGCACGTAACTGAATGCAATAACTATTACTATGCCGCCGCACATTTTTATTTTAAACTCACTCATTTACTGTATGCGTTAAATTTAATTTGGTACTTCAAACGCTTTGACCAAAACAAAGTAACGCTCATTTATATAATTGCTACGAGAGTAAGGCATTAGTATTACAAATTTATGTATGTAAGCAAGTAAAGCAAAGATGTATGGCAGAAAAGTGAGGCAAATATGTTGATGCTATCTATACTTATTATAAAACAAAGTCCCCATAAGCTGTCTGTCTGTATCTGATCGATTTTCACAATACTTCACAATACAGTCTTATACTAAAACATTATTGACATAAAGTGCAATTCTTGAGGCTGGTTTACGTTGATAGTAAATAACGTTAATAGTAAATTTTACTTAAATGCTGACAGCTAACCAAAAACATCAATGTATAAGATCAAATTGGAGTAAAAATTATATACTGTATCTACAACCTCGTAATGTAACTAAACCCATTAATATGTTATGAAACTTCAGATAGGTATACTTTGGAACTCGTTAAGTAATTTTTTTTTATTGTAGTATACTTTACTGCAAAAGAGAACATTAAGGAAATACTAAATTATACTTATAACTAAAAGATTATACAGTGAGACACCCTCCGTTATAGATATTGAATACATTTAAAGTCGGGTAGGAGATATACAAATGTCTAATTAACATACGTAAATAATTACTATATTATAATAAAAAGAAATGTTTAATATAAATAAGTATTTTATAATTTAACAAATTCTAGTCTAGTAAAAAGTCTACTTCTACATAATAGCTAATTAATATTAAAATGACATTTATCCATACGCGGCAAGACTTATCGATTTTCACCAGTTACTCAAAGGTAAATTCTCCGCGCGCCGCTCAGAATTTCAAAAGAAGCCTGAATAACGCAGTCTCTTTGTCTGAACGTCCGAATTATACAGGCCAGTATTGAGATCTCTTTGGACCTAGACTTTGTGCTGACGACTACTATTTACTATGCCTTTTAGACTAAGTTTATTTTGTATTGATAGAGTGGAACCCGAAGTGAAAACCTTCCAGTTATGTTCAATAACTTATGTATTGTACTTAATTGCTTTCTCTTTTTTCATGCAACACATAAAATAGGAAGCAATGCTGTATCGTATCCGGCTGAATAGACTAGATCACCTTCATATCTTACCGAGGTGTCGTAAAAGGTCACTGAGGTAAGTTGACCCACCGTGTGGTATCCGGTTGAGTAGAATAGACCACCCTCTTTCTTACCGAGGAGGCGTAAAATACGGCATAAAATAAAGGCGTAAGTAGACGTCAGTCAGGCGGAATAGTACGTTACTTTATTATCCCACACAGACCGTTACTTTACTTTACTAATCAAATTCCAGAATTACAAGCTCTCTTTTTAATTCTTTGATTACGTGGTTGTATAATTGATATAGGCATATTTCTAATGCAATATACAAATAATATATACAACAAATTAGTGATATATATATTTTTAATATACGCTCTTATTTATTATATGAAAATAAAATATTGGAATAAGATTAAAAGGGTTAATGGTTTATTAATTTTAATCAATGTAAAATATAAGGTATTACCAGTTTTCAAAATATACTTTTAAAATACAAATTACACCTGAATGGCTTGCATCTACAAATTATGAGAAAGTCGAATCATAACTAGAATATGTATAGAGTAAAAAAATAAAAAAAATAAAAATAATTATTAATAATAATAAAAGTATTGAAAAATAATTCTCATACACACAGAGATAATCTCTTACTCAAATTAAAATTAAAATGATTCTTTATTCAAATTGGTGTGAAGTATGACATGCATATAAAAGGAGTAGCGCCAGAGTTGACGAATGATAGAAGAGAATGGAAGAGAAAAACATGTTGTACCGACCCCACTTAGAGTGGGATAAGGGTAGGAGAAAGAAGAAGATTCTTTATTCAAATTGGCTCTTACAAGCACTTCAAATTACAATAAATCACTCGAACACACACACAAAAAAACACACACAAGTAAATGCGTGCACACACAAATACATTAATGCCCTCTACGTCAGCTGGCAGTCTCCTGGCACCAGTATTTTCATTCTTACAAAAAGACTACAACCAAAGTTTTTAACCCTCTTGATGTAATAATATAAGATTTTTATTATTATTGTAGATATCCGATGCTTATGATACTAATGAGTTCTCATTACGCTGTCAATACGAACTTCTAGTCCTATAGAAAATTTGAGTATACCTTATTCCCAATCTTCAGTATTTCCCATTTCTTTGCTCAGTGAGAACTTGAAACTTACTAGACTTTACGTTACAAGTACTTCGATCCGCCTTTGTTATCTCTACCTGCTTGGTACATTTGAGGAAAAAGTTTCAAGATCATTTTGAAAAGCGTGAAAAGATTCTCATTAAAAGATTTAATCGTGCAATATGTACTGAAATATTTTCGCTGTTTAAAACACGATGAAGTTTGTTTCGAGAATTGCGATAACAAGCGTATGTAACTCTGATTGTGTCATTAGAATCACAATGCCACAAAGGCAACGGTCTGTTACTATACCACTACTGGACATAAGGCTCTCTCTGTTTTTGGAAAGAAGGGTTGGAGCTAAGACCTACCGTCTGTTCCAATGCCGATTAATAGCTTACACATATTCCCCTTTTTTTCGATCTGACTGTATGCTGTAAGCCCTAACGGCTTTTACAGCATCACTGAGCGGGATTGGCGAGCGCAGAAACATCGTCGAGGTTACGAATTGCAGAGAGTAGAGCGCAGAAGCTCTACTAGCGCCTGGGAACGTCGTCCTAAGGGTGCCTCCTGTGAGGCCGGACCACGGCTTATGGCGAGGGCTGATGACTGTGATTACGACGTCGGAAGAGTAGCGAGAAGCCACGACCAATCGAAGTGAGAATACTGGGACCTCGTCTTCGCCGGCGAAGACGCTGTATTATGTGTTTCTGTGTTTTCAGTTGTTATTTGATCGCCAGGGGTCATATAGGACGCCTTTATTTTCAGTGGTATTCACATATCCAAAGATTTTTCTAAAGATATGCACTTGTCCTCAAGATACTTCTTTTTAACATACAAAAATTAAATTTCAAAAAATAAAAATAAAGATGTTAAGGGTGGTAAAATGGTAATGGTATGGTAATGGTAAGGTAAAATGTCAACCCTTATCACTATCTATACTTATTATAAAACAAAGTCCCAAAAAGCTGTCTGTCTGTATGTAATAGATTTTCTCAAAATCTCCTGAACGGATCTTTATACGGTTTTCACCAAAAGATTGTACAATACTTCCGGATGGTTTAGGTAAATAGTACATATCGGTATTATGTAAATTATGTTAAAGAGATTGCGCAGTTGTTAAAAAACTTGCTTGCTGGGAGCTTTAGTCGTGTGCGCTGCGTAAACCGGCAGAGATACGCTAAAGTAATGAACTAGAGAATTGTAGATCTATAAAACTACTAGAAAAAAGTCCGCCATAGCATGTCTCTATCTCTTATGGTTAACTCACAATAAGTATTTTTAATATATTTAAAATTTGTATTCTAGAAAAAATTTGTGACACGCAGATTTCCACGCCGGCGAAGCCGCTGACACAGCTAGTAAAAATATAAAAATTATATTTTTAATTAGGTGTAAAAATTAGATAGTAGCCGATTTTTAATCAAATTTTATATGCATATTTATGCATATAAAATTTGATGAAAATTTGTCTAGCCGTTACAGAGAAGTATGGTAACAACAAACATTGTGACACGAGAATTTTATATATAATATTATACCCAAAACTATGATGTAGTATTTGACAATCTAAAATATATTTATATACAAACACATGTTTCCCAAATTTTCCAATGGACCGTAGCGGAAAATTACACCCCACAAAGTTCTATCGCCCGCCGGTTAATGGCGCGAAAAATTGTATACTTTATTCAATCCTCTACGACTCCTATAAGAAACAGTTCTTTCGTTTTTAGACGTAGATACTTATGTGTCGTATTTGTTATACGATAACTTTTGTTTACGCGAAACCAATTCGACTTTAATATCGCCTACAAAATTACGCTTTTACATTAAAGTAAAAGTCGTTATCGATGCCGGTTAGAGCACGTATTTGATACACAGTGTTCGCAAGTTTGAATCCTGGGCAAATAGTACTTTGAACAAGAAATTCACCTTTAGTAATTCTGGTATATATATATCGATGACTTCAACCCTTTTGTATTTATTAACAAAATGAGACATTTGCGATTCTTCTATTGGTTATACATCATCTCATTGTAATTTAGATTACGATGTACTCTATTAACCAGATACACCCCCAATAGTTTGAGCCTCGCTACATAATCCGGATTGGAAAACTTAAAAAATAATGTCTCTTAGGCATAACTAATTTTGCATACTTGCAATGTAACAATTGCCATTTTTTGCCAAGTGATTGACGTGATTGGGCCATTAATTTTATTGCTATATTGATTGCTTGGAGTCTCTATACGACTTCAAATCAGAAAGGGGGAGATCTATAGAAAAATCAAAGTGACCGATATAAATCTCGGAGTCGCAAAGCTCGCGTGACTATCGGCACATAGTTTTAACTATAATAATATGAGTAGTATACCGCTACGTTAAATGAGACTGCAACATTGTACTTAATTAAACTTCCCCTTTACATATAATATACATATATACTTTACAAAATTTTAAAAATTTTAAGCTGTTAGAAGCCCAGCGGTGAGAACGTTTGACTCTTTTGAAGGGTTCACGGGTTCAAACCCGGGGGCGGCCACCATTCAGTTTTTCTATTAACACTTAAGTGTCTAATTGATTTTGGACATATTGTTGTATGTACGAGTATTTACATTTGCCAACTGCACTCACTTTTGCTTTGGTAAAATCTGACGAACTGACAAAATCCAAACTGCACAAAGCATAGATATAGACTTTCGTTAATGTTAATACTCTTAACCTATAACCTCCAAAAGCTTAGTTAGTGATAAAGAAAACAATCTTCCCATTTCTGCATTTACTATATAGCCATCATAGAAGAGTACTTTAGAAATAAAATAGTTCATCTTTTTATTACCTTAATTCATTACATATCGAATAAAAAGTCAATTAAAAATGTATTAATACGCAATTCATCACGTAGATTTATTTGAGAGCTATCGTTTCGAAAATTTTAATGAAAACCCACAGACAGCTGGGCTTAACGGCCATTTTATGCAAATCGCTTGCTACCTGCCGCGGCATCAATGAAGCCATAAATATACTGTTTCCTGCGAATCGCCTGAATATTATAATTTTCATTTTCATAATTGTTTCAGATAGAATCTAGATACAATAATATTATGTTATTCTTAATTTTTAATAATTATAAAAACTTAATTTATAAAAATCCACGGCACAAAATAATAATGTGATTAATTCGTTATAATTCGCGTCTGTGAATGCTATGCGCAGGAAGCGCAATCTGCTCTCTTACCTCATACATGCAGTAACCACACATACCACAAAACGCCACTACTGCACTAAACAAGAGATTCACGAATTCACTACGACAATCTCGACCATCGTTTTGCCCTAAAGCATCATCAGGAGGTAGGACGTGTAGCCACGTCCAAATCGCAAAATTGTCTGTCTTACTTATTCTTGTTTAATTGGCTACTACTGCAGGTACCCAAGTACTACTTTATGGTTGATTACTGTTTTTTTTTAATTATATTATCTTTTCTCTATGTGGTATCCGGCTGAGTAGCATAGATCACCTCATTTCTTACCGAACTGTCGTAAAAGGCAACTAAGTTAAGTTGACCCGCGGTGTGGTATCCGTCTAAGTAGAAAGACCACCCTCTTTCTTAAGGAGGGGTCGTAAAATACGACTAAGTTACTTAGCTTAGTCCTAGTCCTTAGTCTCCCTGACGTCAGGGAGACGACCGGTCGTAAAATACGTAGCCGAATCATGTAACAACATTTTTGTAACATATTGTGCCGACCCCATTTAGAATGGGATAAGGGCAGGAGGATGAAGATGATGAATAAGTAAAGTAAGGAAAAAAAATCAGGAGTGTACCGACACCTTACCTAGGTGTCGTAAAAGGCGACTAACATTGGTCGTATAATAACTAGCCAATACATGCAACAACATGTTTAAAACATGTTGTACAGGCTCCACGTAGAACAGGGATAAGGGCTGGCAAATGATGAATATTATATTGTCTTCCCACAGGGTTGTCACCATTCGTGCGGCACTGGCAGCCGGCGACCTACGAGCCGGTAGCCCGACCACGGAGACGCCGGTCCGTGTCGTTGTCACCTCCGCCCGCCACGCTTCGTCTCGCGTTCACAGCACACAACAGGTATATTTATCTTATAATTAACGTATCTAGTGAGAAAAGACTTGAGATACAAGGGCATCTATACTTATTAAAACAAAGCCCAAAAAGCTATCTGTCTGTAATTGATTTTCTCAAAATCTACTTAAGGGATTTTTGTGAGGTATTCACCTAATGATAGTGCAATACTTCCGGATGGTTTAAGTAAATAGTACATATCGGTATTATGTAAATTTTGTTGAAGAGATCGCGCAATTGTTTTAAAACTTACTTGCTGGGAGCTTTAGTTGCGTGCACTGCGTAAACCAGCAGAGATACACTAATGTATTGTAGTTGTAAGTAATTGTAGATCTATAAAAATACTATAAAAAGTCCGCGATAGCATGTGTCTATCTCTTATGCTTAAGTCACAATAACTACTTCTATGTTTAAAATTTGGATTCTAGAAAAAAAATCTGACACGCCGATTTCGACACGGGTGAAGCCGCTGGCACAGTTATTCTGTAATATTTTAAGCCGATAGTTGGTTGTCACATCGTTAGTGAAGTCTGAAAGACGAGAAGCGAAGGATTCAGATGGTAGGGACATATAATGAAGAGACATGAAAATCATGTGAGCTAACGAGTGTTAAATGCGAATATGGATAAATATTTCACCAGAGGCAGGCCTGAAAAGAGATGGCTGGATTGTGTGAAGGATATATATATAAGCATATAAAAGGATCAGCGCCGGAGTTGGCGAATGATAGGACTGCAGGCCTACCATGAACTCTTATTGCGACTCAATTGAAGACGTAAACGACGACCGCGAACCGCTTTCTTTTCGCACCATGAAGTGTGAATTGCATTGGGGTTGTAATGTTTGAAAAGGATAACGTTATATGAACTATAGATAACGCTGTCTCTTTTACTCACATGTTCTTAGGACGAATTCCGAACGTTCATTCGGCAACGACTTAAAGTGTGCGTCTTTAAGACGTCATGGTACGAAAAAGCAAAACCCTTACGTCTTCAATTGAGTCGCAATAAGAGTTCATGGTAGGTCTGCAGAAGAGAAAAGCATGTTGTGCCGAACCTACTTAGAGTGGGATAAGAACAGAAGAATGAAGGTGTTGGTTTGGCACCATCAGTACGATATCTATTACCTAAATAAAATTTAATCCAGCAACATAAATCACGATGTATGTCCAATACCAAATCTAGTCATATACTCATTCCATTTGTAGAGAGTAATAATTATTTATCGGGTAGATACCGGCGTCGCGTGACTCGTGGACATATTAAAACCTCATGGTTTTATCTGTATTAGACTGGCACTTTGATGAAAGTTCGAACAATATTAATTTATTAACTTAGCCCTGAATAGAAACTCTTTTCATAGAACCTCTACAGTGTATTCATGGCTTCAATAACAAATGTAGTTAGTTGCTTTAAGTGATTTTTTTTAATTTTTAAACGTAATTACTTCTTTACAGCAAAAATAGTACACTACATCATTATTATCGGGTGACATCTTCGAAATAAAATTTGGAGATTACCAAGAGAAACCTTTTCGTTTGTGTATCATACCATTTATTTCAAATTATCTAAGTCCAGTCAACTTCTTTATATTATAGAAACACTAGTTTTTGCCAGCGGCTTCGCTCGCCTGGAATTTGGTCTGCTACATTATGTTCAAAATTTCAGATGTCTAACTTTAAAACTTAGACGCGCGCGACGCGCGAATATTGTATGGAATCCGAGATTCCATACAATATTCGCGCGTCGCGCTTATTAGGCGTTCTATGACGCTCCATTCAAGTCAAGCATATCGTGGTCTTTGTTTGAAAGACAAAGTTTATATACATGAAATAGTGAAAGCAACAAATGTATTGATTTTGATAAAAGTTTGATAAATATACTAAAATCTGCATCGTAAAATAGTATCTTACTTAATTAAAATTTATTATTCACAATTTCCGTCATAGTGGCTCCACATAAAAGGTAGATATATGTTGTCGCGGACTTTTAATTAGAACTATTCAAGAGAAACAATATTATCCTACATCATCTTTGTGTAACTCCAATAGTTTAAGCAGCTTAAGCAAAGATATGTCTCAGAAGCCAGATTTTTTCCGACTTTATTGACATGAATCGTTATATTACATAAAATCATTACAAATCTATGTGTTATTCCGATGTATAACCTATATAACTGTAAAGTTTCATCCAAATCCGTCCAATAGTTTAATCGTGAAAGAGTAACAAACATCCATCCATACTCACAAACTTTCGCATTTATAATATTAGTAGGAGTAGGATATACCTAATAGGATTAGTAGGATAGGATAGTAGGATTAGTAGGATTTAAACATTTGGCTTCCTGGTGCTCATTTACCGTTCTAGGATCAATCTAGGAAATTGATACACGGATACTCTTTGTAGATGTCCGAAGAAGGCAAACTTTCTTTTCAAGAGATTATTCACTACTGACCGCTTGCATTTAGCTTTATATAAGACCTGAACGTTAGAGACTAAGTTTGTTCAAGGCATCAAGGCAAGGCAAGGCATAGCGTTTTGCGAAATGCCCACATCTTAAATGCAAACATAAGTGAATTAACTTGTTTTAAGCCAGATTTGATTATATGATTTTTTATTATAAGATGATTATCTGACGTTTAGCATTTGGAATTATTCAAAGTTAAGTTAGAGATTTTCATTACTACGGTTTCGCTACGGCTACTGATACAGGATAGTAACTGATATAGAAAAAAATATGGGTTCAAATATTAACAGTAGCCGTCCGAAATAACTTAGTTACATTAGTACATTTAGTAAGTAGTAAAAGCCTGTTATCATCACACTTCTGGGCATAGACCTCTTTTCTGCGTTTTTAGAGAGAAGGGTTGTAAATAATACCCACCACGCAGCTTCAATGCGGATTGGTAGGTTACACATAAAAGATTCTCTAAAGATATCCAGGTTACCTTACGATGTTTTCTTTCACCGATAAGCGTATGATACATTGCAAATTTTGCAAAAAAATTGGTGTGCTTATTTTTCCAGGGTTTGAACCGCTCGAAAGAGTTGCACGATCTCACCGCTGGGCTATCAGAGCCCAATACCGAAATACATGATATAACCGTCAAATAATAGTTATTCGATTAATTTCTAATAAACACCGTATCCGATCGGATATTAGAGGTAAAATTAATACAAGTCTCCGTGTGTTACATGGAGCATTATCATGAGTAATGAGGGATCGGGTCCAATTATATACACATTAACTAACGTTTACCTTGATCCTCTAATATGCCCATAGATATAGGTTGTATATAACAACTTCCCTATAACAATACCTTAGAAATTTGAAACATCTATATTATCTCTACCAATATTATAGAGAGGAAAGATTTGTATGTCTGTGTGTGTGTATGTTTGTAATCAGGTAGATCAGGTATATACATTTTTAATCGAAACTCTCACATTTCTGTAGTATGTATGTTCTGTGTATCTTCACAGTACTGGAAATAATAAAACACAACAATTGCACACTAATTAATGGATTGATAAACCTTACGAGTTCCATGCTGATACACGTGATCGGAGGCAAAATAAATGGTGCGGGTGAATCTTATTACTATATAACTCTGCTTGCTTGGATGATGCATCGCTTTCCGAATTTATCATTGAGTCTATCTCCTGACGATGCTTCGGTTACGGGGTTATGCGATTGTTGAGATTGTGGCAGCGAATGTGTACAGCGCTTGTGTATTGTTGTGTTATTAGTGGCGGGTAGTGCATTGCATAGTTTTCAAAAATTCTGCATATATCAGGTATGAAAACGGATAATGAAGTCTAGTTAGTAAGCAAAATAATATTTCAGTACTTTAGAACTTAACTTCTTAGCACATTATGTACAGTTTTGAATTTTTTTTCATTATAATGAGGTTCCCTTACTGAGATTTTTAAGAAATAAATTAATTTAAATTAAAGGTTCAATAATTGCTATATCAGATAACTACCATAACTACACCATATTAGTATTAAACAACACTCTATTAAATATAATAACAATAATGTTATAGAAAGTTAATAAAGTTCTAGATGTTCTCTTTAATTTACCACAGTCCGTAACTCGGGTCGGTCTAGAGCGAGTGGCTGTCCAAGAAACAAATGCTTTCAATATGTTACGCTTCTTCTAATCTTCTTAAATGTGGAGTTTCGCATTGTTATTGGGTCTTATTTTATGTAAGTATTGCCTTTGAGTATTTAGAAGGCTGATTGTTTTTCTATTTAGAATATTAATTCATCATCGTCGTCCTCCTGCCCTTATCCTACTCTAAGTAGAGTCGGCACAACAAGTTATAAATATGTTGTCATATGATTCGGCTACGTATTTTACGACCGGATATTTTAAAATTTCCTATTAATTTTGTTTTAAAGCGAAAAAAGTAATTCACGAATAATTTTAACCTGGTCAATTTTGATACAAAAGTAAATAAATAACAGAACCTGCAGGCGAGGATGTAATTTTTTCTCATTTTCGAAACATAAAAATAATGTAACATATTAAGTAATTATACTATTGTCATATTTGTTTTCAACAAAAATGTGCAATTTATGTCTATCTTAAATTACTTACACGTTAGTTCTATATAGATCATGACCACGGAATGCCGCAGAGTTTCCGCGTTGAATCGTTAAGCTGATTCAAAACTTAAATAGTAAAATTGTTAAAATAATATCATAATATAAATACATCTCTAATAATATAAATACGCGCACATGGACAGACCTACACCTAAATGTACACAATCAAACACTAATTAATCATGACAACGTCTTATTGAATAAATTATCTCCAAATTACAATGTATTATACGTCTAAATAGAGTTAAGGTACGAGACAATACATCATCTGTCTTCATTAAACAATTACTAGAATGCACCTGATAATAGAGTTATGTGATGCATAATAATGACTACATAATATATGTATTTCATAATTAGCTTCATTATAAAATACATTTCAAGAAGTTTCAGGCTCATTATGCAATTCTGATAAACGAACTTACCGAGGAGTCGTAAAATACGACTAAGGTAAGTTGATGTCAGGCAGGCGGCCGGTTGTAAAATACGTAGCCAAATCATATGACAACATGTTTGTAACAAGTTGTGCCGACCCCACTTAGGAGTAAGGGTAGAAGAATGATGATAATATACTCGTATTAGTCAAAAACGAAAGAATCTTCCTACATGCTGGTTTTAAACTCAGGCGGCTTAGGAGCGAACAGATAGGTGAAGTCTTTGTGTTGAACAATTATCATAAAAACGTATAAAGTAAAAAAACATTTGGATTTAAAGAAAACCTATTTCAATAAATACGAAAACCTTACCTTCAAATGTACGAGGAAAAGTTTCTCTAGCCGACTGCATTAAACAACGTACAAAAAAACAATCATTGATTTTTACCCCTCGGTGAGCAGACCCTCGCCATATCTGAGCAAATCGAAGATATTTCAGACTAATCCATTTGGTAGAACTTAGCTAAAGCTCAGCGCACACCTGAGTGGCTAAATCGGAACGGTTCTCTTTGAAATAAAATGGGGTTCGGCCACATTTTTTATTTAGCAAATAAACAAATATATGGGACAATTCGTTCGTTCTCAAAGTAAGTAATTTGATACTTATGCTATGGTGACAGAAAACAGGTAAATATGTACATATATAATTTGAAATAAATAAATACACTTATACTCGAACAACAAACAAATTGTTCTTAGAACTAGTTTTTATTTCTATCTGTCTTAGGTGGGATTTGATCCCCCATAGCCATCCCACCAGAAACCATCGTCACTGCCACCTGCGCTAACCTTTAATTTTGTAAATGATTATCATCAATACGTATTATAAAACGAAGTCCCGAACGAAGAATGTTCAAATGGTTTACTAGAATTTTTTTGAGAGAAGTTTTAGTTTAACAGCATTCTCGGAACAACATTCTCGGAACGACAGAAATGATTATAATGGAAATTTCATTCGAAAATAGAAGAGGTTGTGGAGCAGCATATCATCATCATCATCTTCAGCCATTTTGAGTCCAATTTTGGACGTAGATCTCTTCCATGTCCCTCCATGCTAGGTGGTTTTGTGCTCTCAGCATCCAGTCTCGACCTGCGTGTCGCCTTATGTCGTCTACCCATCTCTTGGGAGGACGGCCACGTGATCTGCTGTTATCACGTGGTCTCCATTCTAGAAGTCGTTTGGTCCAACGAGTACTATACAATCGAGCCACATGTCCTGTCCATCTCCACCTACTCTTAGCAATTTTGGAGACAACATCTTTCAGACCTGTCCTCCATCCATTAATTTTTCTTGCGGTCACGCAGAGTAATACTGAGCATCGCTCCAGAGCGATGGAGATTCATCAGCATATAGGCTACTTTTTATGCTAGAATTCCCCCAGAATCGGGATTTCTATAGACATTATAAAACAAGCGGTCGGTCTGTATGTGATCGATTTAAATATTCAAGCGTAAGCTCTATCTGGCGTGAAGCCGGGAGGGATCGGTAGTCAGTAATAAATTCCACGTCACATCACATCGGCAGCCAAGTGTGAACTAAGCCTAATGCCACAACGCCGTGGTACCCCTCCATTCCCTTAATTAAAACGTTTCGCATCCAACCAATACCGATGTTCATGCCCTTTTATACAGTACTCATTGAAAATAAATCGTTTAGAACGTACTCTTTTATCTATTTTATATGCAGTATCCCTAATATGATAAATGCATTTTTTTCTGTCTATGTTATGCTTTAACCGCTAATTCGCTAGACCAATATTGTTGAAATGTGGTACATTAAAACGTACGTAAATATAAATTGTCCTGTGCCGTTTGGTATCCGGCTGCATAGTATAGACCACCCTCATTTCTTAACGAGGTGTCGTAAAAGGCGACTAACGTAAGTTGACGTCAGCCAGGCGACCGGTGGTAAAATACGTAGCCAAATCATGTGACAACATGTTTGTAGCATGTTACATCATTCTCCTGCCTTTATCCCAGTCTAAGTGAGGACGGGCCAACATGTTCTTCGCACCCATTCTCTCTATCATTCGTCAATCCTGGCGCTACTCCTTTTATATGACATATTTCACACAATCCAACCAATTTTCGCCTTCCCTCTAGTCATACATCCATCTATATTCATATTTACACTCGTTTAGTCTCATGATTTTCATCCTCATTACATGTTGATACATTAAATTGGAGAACTTATACATATAAAAAAACCTGTTTTTCTTTCAGGAACGAGGATAAACACATAATATTATAATTAAGCTGCTAACTTAATTAATAGTGATTTAATTCATTAATATTTCTTTATTTATATAGTCTACATTAATTAGGGTACCTTATATGCTAAATTTGCAGGAAAAGTGGCGGTTACTTCTCGTTACAATATATATTTGTACGAAAAGATTTCTTATTCGCATAGTGAATATGACTGACGAAAATGTATTTTATAAGAAAAGGATGTTGCTCGCCTCATTCCATTTCGTTTTATTAAAAGCTTTTACTCGCAACTTCGTTCACGTGGACGTGGACGTTATTTGTGTAAAATGTAACACATATAAATTCACAGGTTGATCTTAAAAGCTAGACTTATGCTGTCGCTGACTTTTATTAAGAAGTTTTAGAGGGGAACAATTTTGTAATACATGATTTTTTTTATAAGTTTCACCGTTTACTTAGCGCGCGCAAGGAAAGCTTTAAATATTGCCGTTTTCGCAATATTTTTATTGCTGCTCCTCTCCTATTCATCTTAGCGTGATGGTATATACCCTATAGCCTTCCTTGATAAATGGACTGTCTTACACTCAAAGAATTTTTCAAATCGGTCTAGTAGTTCCTGAGATTAGCGCGTTCAAAGAATCAATTAAACAAACAAATAAACAAACAAACAACCAAACTCTTCAGCTTTATCTATTAAGTATACATGTATTCCCATATGAAATCTTTACGCTCTTACAAAGAGACATTGAAATGGCAATAAAATAACAATCGAGATAAGGAAGCAACCGATTGCTCTATAACACATCGGCAACCGGCTTAAATTGAATTTTATTGTCAATCTCCTACTAAATGGTTGAAATCGTCTAGCTCGAATTACAATCAATTGAAGGCATAGAGGTCCCTCAATCTGTGTATTATGGTAGCTAGTTATCAGGGCTTAAGGCAACGTGTTTTGTGTGTGTTTTGTGGGTATAGCGGCGTATATCTACAAGTAACATTTATAACATTTTGAAACACGGCAACGCTCATCGTAATATCGATTTTCTTTTGTTTCAATTAGTTTTTATTTTATGAAATTACTGTCACAAAGTTTTGTTTACAGAGTCAGAAAGTGTCATTAGTTTACATAAGAATGGGAGACAATATTTAGAGCGCAAAAGAGATGTATCAGAGCAATTGCGAAGATTAACTGGACCGAAACCTATAAATCTCACTTTAAACATCTAAAGTTACTAACCTTCCCTTCGTTGTTTATATATGAAACGTCAGTTTTCGTTCACAGCAATCTTTATTTATTCTATACATTAAATAGCAAAAGATATCCAAATAGATTGCGAGTTATCCCATCGAAAACAACAAAAATGAATAAAAGTGTATTTTGTTTATCAATTTACAATAAATTGTCCGATGAGCTTAAACACTACTAATTTTAAAAATGATCTTAAATATTTCTTAATATCCAAATGTTATTACTCGATCAATGACTTTATAAATGACTTTTATTTATTATTGTGTTATTTTATTAATATTATTATATTAGTTCTGACATCTTACTTATCATATAATTTAAATTATTGTTAATAATAATTACTACAGATTATTGTACACCATATTTAATGGTAGAATACATTTGACTATAATTCTTGCAACATCGATTTTATTTTATTTTATTTATTTATTTATGTACCGTAAAGAAAAAAAAATACGTAAGAAAAACATTATCAATAAAAAAAACAGTACTGTATTTACAATAAATATGATTTGATTTGATTTGATAAGTCTGGCTGGTCCGTTGGCGCAGTTAGTAGTGACCATGCCTTCAGCTCTGCGGGTCCTGGGTTCGATTCCCGCCAAGGGCCAACATTTTCGAAACAATTCATTTCGACTCAATTTCATATACGATTTGTTGGTTCTTCGAGTCTGGGTGTGTATGTATATTTAAGTATGTATTATAAATTATATATTTACCAAATGTGTGCTAACCACAATACATGTATTAAATTACTTTGGGGTCGTATGTGTAAATGTCCCATATATATATTTATTTATAAGTGCATTGCCGAGGGTGGAAATACGTCCTCATACTCCTGCAAGTGGGGTCGGTACAACATGTTACAAACATGTTGTCAAATGATTTGGCTACGTATTTTACGACCGGCCGCCTGCCTGACGTCAACTTACCTTAGTCGCCTTTTACGCCACCTCGGTAAGAAGTGAGGATGGTCTATTCTATGCAGCCGGATACCACACGGCGGGAGAGTGGAAATACGTATAGGGAAAATTAATTTGGACATCGGCCACTTCTAAGTGTCTCCTGTAAAACCACTCCAAGACGAAAAACCACCTAATGTCATATATTGTTTTGAATATCAAAATGCAAAACGTGAATAGAACGTGAAATTCTATTTAACGATAGTTACAGAAAGTCTGTATTAACAATAAAGCTTATATTAGCTTAATACTCGCCACCAAAATGACTAATCCATACTCACAATAATGTTGGCTTATACGTATTTGTGTGGCTTTAATATCAATTACTGCTTGATCGCTCTTTTAACAGATTTAATCAACTAAAAGAGCTTTGCCGTGTATAGGTACGGTAATGGCTTAATTAAAATATAACAACACCCTGATATTACTATTTTGCTGTGTCAGTATTTTCTGAACTACAAGTATTAACTGTTTAATGCTAAAAAATCGTTTAGACTTCTTATCTTAACTCAACTACTCCGATCATTAAAGTTCCAAATTTATCGAAAAGCAAAGCAATTGTAGAATACCATTAATCAAACAATCAAATAACCAATAAATCGAACAATATATATTCCCCAAAAATACATGCAACTGCACTTAAAAAGAACCAGTCATAAAAATAATACTTGAAGGTCGCAGGTGTTATTTCAGTGTGAACAACTTTAAGCTCGGCACCTTAAACCTTTTGAAGCGCGTCTTACTAAGACTTACATAATAGACATACAATAAATATGCAATTTGTTGCACAAATTCATTAAGTCATATCCTTCGACCTTTACCAATTCAATTAATTTATGTTCTAGTAATAATATATGAACATTCAATATCTGTCAATAGACTGAATGAACAGATAGATGTCATATGGTATTTTCGAGGTACAAATCTGTCCAAAGTAAATCGCGTTCCATTCTTAACTCGGTTTTACACCTTTCCTTATTTGAAAACTAAGCTAGAGCTGTGTTAGCCCAGCGGTGAGACCATGCGACTCTTTGGAGGGGAACACGAGTCCAAACCCGGGCAGGCACCAATGAGTTTTTCTATTAATACTTATTGTGTCTAATTGATAATTGCAATTTATCACATCGTGAGGAAACCTGCTTATCTCTAGAGAATTCTGGAGATATGTGTAATCTACCAATCCGCATTGGAGCAGCGTGGTAGGTCTTAGCTCCAACCCTTCTCCAGAAACGGAGAGAGGAGGCACTTTCCCAGCAGTGGGATTTAAACAGGCCCCTACTTTACTACTTTACTTTTTTGAAAACGGTAGGTCTTTTATTGATTTTTAGTATTACTCTTCAAAAACCTCGTAACATGTTTCATTTCTTTTATTTTGCAAATTTCGCACGTTTAGCATTAAAGTGACCGAAATAATTGACTTATACCTATGACAACGCTACTAACTATTAAAAAAACTAGTGTTTTCTTCATTCTTGCTCTTTTGTTCCAAGTTGTGGGTCTCTTTGAAGCTCACGAGTTTTGTATTCTCACTCTCTACTTTATTGCAATTTACCACGAAACAACTTTTTTGAATTAAGTCACTTTAATACCAATTTTCACCCAATCATGAATCACAATCAACCATTAATAATCCTACTGAAACTATTAATAACGTTATAATCATGCAAATTCTCTCTTTTTATTTACCCTTAATTCCTATTTAGTATCAAAGAATTTGACCTTGTCAAAACTTACTTTTTTATGTACAGGATTTAAGAAATTAAAAAAAAATCCGAAATCATTTTTGACCTTGTCATTACAGCAGTTTAGAAACACTGTTAAATAGAGGCTTAGACAGAAAACCTACCATACTGTTGAGGATTACTTAGATGATGAGGATGTGCAAGATGTGATGTACAAGACAGTAATGACTAAATGTAACTAGTTATAAGATTTATATTTTAAAAAGAGCAACCGCCTAGTTTCTTGCTGGCTCTTCTCGGTAGGAACAACTTTCCGAACCAGCAGTAAAGTTGACCATACAAAAGCACTTGTTTACAAGTTTACTTGAATAAATAATATTTTGAATTTGTAAAAAGTATGTATTATATTAAAGTATTATTATTAGGAATATATATATTATTAGGAAAATAAATGAGCAACTCTGGATTACTAACTTTATTTCTAAATTAATTTCCGCATTAATTACCTGAACATCGGACTTGCGAAAATGTCGGGAGTTATATTTATCTTTGTATAAATATTAATAAGCCGGGTTTATCTAGGAAGTTATTTGGCTGCGAAGACAAGTAACGAGATTAATAATCCGGATTTGCTTTACTTTCTCGTTAGTCTGATGATTGAGCGACTTCATACACCTAGTGTACTTAATTAAACAAGATAGTTTAATCATACAACTAATATTGCTTTAGTACTTATGGTTCTTTTATTACTTGATAGCATTATTTCGTTATATTACATACAGAAACCTATTAATATATATAGGGGAAGTTAGGAGGGTATCCGGCTGAGTAGAATAGACTACTCTAAAGTAAGTTAAAGTAAGACGTCAGGCAGGCGGCCGGTCATAAAATAACTAACGAAATCACCTAACAAAATGATTAAAACATGTTGTGCCAACCCCGGTAACAGTGGGATGAGGGCAGGAGAGTGATAAAGTAGATAGGAGGAAGTGGGGGTGAAAAGTTTTGGTGAAAACTATGAGTCTGTGTGGCTGACATCCTCGTCTGCAACATGACGTTGCTTATACTCTTATGTCTAAGATCGGACGTATATGCCGAGTTTTTCCGGACCTAACCTACCCCAAAAACCTATGAACAATACTGGAATACTTTATGCATCAGGTCTAAACCATTTTCAGCAATTGGTAGAACTGCTCCGATTGACGCCTGTAGAGACTATCAGCACAGCCAACGCATTGCCTCGGTTTCCTCAGAGGCTAAGAGCGATGAATCTCCTAATTCAATGCCTGGAAATCTCAATCTGGTTGGGTCGAGTTAAGGTCGAGACATCTTCGTTGTATTCACCTGCTATCAATTGGACTTAAAGAAGTGATGTCCCAAACCTTATCCGGTGCCATTTATTATTATTACATTATTACAATTTCTAACATTATTTTCATATGTAAATACTTAGACGTTTTTGAAAAATTTTTGAAATTTACATTAGCATCTATGAGACAATGATTAATATAGGCCCGTAAATCAAAACAAAGTGACAGTATAAATTGCCAACTTTTATTAGAAAGTCCAACACCCGCCCGTCTGTCCTTATTTGGGCTCAACACTGAAAACTCGGAAAAGAAGTTATTAGAGAACGCAATTTCCCGAAGCCATTACTCATTTAGGAAACAAGCCGGGCTTTCAGCTCGTTCTGGACTGACACAGTTTTAAAGGTCATCTCCTAAGAGCCCCCTTATATTACACGTCGTAACTTGAATTATATTTATGGGCTTTCTAGTTATAGTCTTAGTGAGTGGAATGTCGGCTGTACATTCATTTTCAAAATATTGTTATTTTTTTATTTATAAAGACTGACTTAGTTTTGTGCCGTGTGGTATCCGGCTGCATAGAATAGACCACCCTCAGTTCTTACCGAGGTATCGTAAAAGGCGACAAAGGTAAGTTGACCCACCGTGTGGTATCAGGCTATATAGAATAGACCACCCTCATTTCTTAGCGAGGTGTCGTAAAAGGCGACCAAGGTAAGTTGATCCACTGTGTGGTATCTGGTTGAGTAGAATAGACTTCTTACCGAGGGGTCGTAAAATACTACTAAGGTAAGTTGGCGTCAGGCAGGCGGCCGGTCGGAAAATACGTTGTCAAATCATGTGACACCATGTTTGTAACACGTCGTGCCGACCCCACTTAGAGTGGGATAAGGGCAGGATATGATGCATAATGAAAGACTGCCTTAGTTTTGTATATTTCGTTTAGATTAAATTACATAATAAAATCATCAAATCAATTACGATTTATGCTGTAGATGAAGTCTAAAATCTTTGCATTTTTCCACTTTATTAACGACTATGTTCTGAATTTCCCATTTATTAAAAGGTTTACGAAATTGTCGCAAAATGAAGGTAGCATTAATAAAATTTCCAACGTTATAATGCCTATTTAAATTCCGTCTTATTCAACACTTACTACTATACCTGTAGTATATTGTGGGTATTTTTATATAAATATAAAAGTAATATTAAAATAAAATAAAAGTAGGTATTTGTAAACATGTTAACAACTGTCAGTTGAGAATAAACCGTTGCTCGGACTTGGCGTATTATTTCAATACATTACAGTGGCGCAGTCGGAATCGAATTTATTAGTTGTTTAATCAAAGTTTAAAATGTCGGTCGGCCGCTTAGGTGAATTTGATCTTAGTTCGGGAACTTGGAGCACCTACATCGAAAGGATGGAACAATATTTTCTCGCGAACGACTTAAAACCTAACCTACAAGTGGCCACATTGCTCGCGTGTGTCGGTGATGCAACTTACGAATTAATGGTCGATTTATGTTCTCCGAAAAAACCGGGCGAGTGTAAATTCAGTGAACTCGTTCGTCTAATGAGGAAACACATTCAGCCTACACCATCGATGCTCGCCGAGAGATATAAGTTCAGAAAGCGAACACAAGCCATCAACGAATCGATATCTCAATTCGCTGCAGCTTTAAAACATATGGCGAGAAGTTGTGACTTCAAGGACAACCTCGAAGAGAATCTACGAGATCAGTTTATATGCGGCCTGCATAGTGAGTCTACACGTCAGAGTATGTTTTGTGAGGACAGCTTATCTTTTACGGCGGCGTATAATAAAGCGGTGTCGCTGGAGGCGGCCGCGCATAGTGCAGCAGCGGTCGAGCAACGGGGGACGGACGAGCGCGCGGTGCACGCGGTGCAGGCGCGAGCGGCGCAGGCGGCGCCCGGCCGGCGTGCGGGGCCGCGCTGGCGGAGCGAGCTCGGCGGCGGCGGGCGGAACGTGGCGGGGCTAAATAGTAGCCGCACGAACAAAATAATTTGTACCTGTTGTGGGAACAACGGTCACGGATGGAAAGAGTGCAAATTTGTAGATTATGTTTGTAGAATTTGCCTTAGAAGAGGTCATTTGAAAAGAGTGTGTCCGAACTTAAAAGGCAGCGGAGAGGGGCGAGTGCTCCGACTAGATACGGCGAGGTTAGAAAATACGTTTGACGGATGTGTTCGTAGTGACGGCGAACGAGAGAGGTCAGAAACGAACTACGATGACGAGGGAGTCGGGGGTCCCAGCGGATTGTATATGGTCGAGCTTACGGGTAGTGAGCCCGTTGTAGTTGAGGTTACAATCGCGGAAAGGCGCATCGTTATGCATGTAGATACCGGATCACCCATATCGTGCATCGGGGACAAAATGTATGCAGAAAAATTTTCTAAATATCCTGTGAAACAAAATAATTATAGATTAAAAGGTTACGATGGAAGTATTATAAAGTGTATAGGCTATATTGTAGTGCCAGTAAGTTACGATCGAATTGCGGAAAACTTGAAACTGTATATAATTTGTAACGGTGCATCCGATGAGGAGCATGAAAAAAATTTACATTTATTGTTCCAAAGACTTGCCGATCGAGGGCTTACAGTGCGCCAAGAAAAATGCTATTTTTTCGAATGCGAGGTTAGTTACTTGGGGTTCATAATTTCGGAGCGTGGAATTAGGACTGACAATAAAAAGGTCGACGCCGTTGTCAAAGCCCCGAGACCAAATAACGTATCGGAATTGAAATCATTCCTCGGTATGGTAAATTTTTATTCTAAATTTATAAAAAATGTGTCGATACTATTAGCTCCTCTTTATAGATTACTTAGGAAAGAAGTTCCTTGGGAGTGGTGCGACGAACAGAATATAGCTTTCGAAAGGATAAAAGAAGCGTTAACTAACTGTCCGGTACTAATGCACTACGATGAACGGTTGCCCCTTATCGTGACGTGCGACGCGAGCGCGCGCGGGGTGGGCGCGGTGCTGTCGCAGCGCGCGGCGGACGGCGAGCGGCCGGTCTCGTACGCGTCGCGCACGCTCAGCGCGGCCGAAACTAATTACAGCCAAGTGCAGCGTGAAGCGTTAGCGATAGTATTTGCCGTTAAGAAGTTTCATACTTACATATACGGGCGTAGATTTATATTACGAACGGATCACCAACCTTTGATTGCTATTTTTGGTTCGAAAAAAGACATCCCTCAAATGGCATCAGGGCGATTAATCCGATGGGCTATTTTGCTGTCGGGCTACCAGTACGATATAGAATTCGTACGATCTAAACTTAATAACGCAGATGCCTTGTCTAGGTTGCCACTCGAGGTGCGAGAAATAAATAGTGATGATAATACGTTTATTAAGTTTATTGAAAATAAATTCCCTATTGATTCTCATCAAATAAAAATTGCATCATCTAAGGATAAGTGTATATCTAGGGTGTTAGAATTTGTGAGGATGGGTTGGCCGACGTCAGGCGTTAAGGACTCTGACCCGGACATGACAGCATACTGGCGGCGGCGCGATGACCTTTACGTAGAGAACGGGTGTTTGTTGTGGGGTTGTCGCGTTGTAGTACCCGATGTACTGCGGCCCGCATTGTTGGCCGAGTTGCACGGTTCGCACCTAGGAATGGTTAAATGTAAAGGACTCGCGCGAAGTTTTTTTTGGTGGCCGCGTTTAGATTGTGAGATCGAGCGAATGTGTTCGATGTGCTCGGCGTGTGTAGCCGTCGCGGATTTGCCACCCAAGGCCCCACTGGCGCCGTGGTCGTGGCCGTCTAGTCCCTTTGATCGGGTTCATGTCGATTTTTTTGTGTTTAAAAACGTAACATATTTGATTTTGGTAGACGCACATTCAAAATGGCTGGAGGTTACACCTATGTCTACGACGACCGCTGCCAGTACTATTTTGAAACTAAAACAAATATTTTCTCAATTCGGTTTATGTAAAATTTTGGTAAGCGATAACGGACCGCCATTCACGAGCGAAGAATTTTTAACATTTTTGAAAAATAATGGTATTAAGCATATAACATCTGCACCTTATCACCCTTCTTCCAACGGTGAAGCTGAGAATGCAGTACGAACTGTCAAAAGCGCTCTTAAAAAAGCTGACGCTGACAGGATTAGTATTCCGAGTTTCATACATAGATTTCTTCTCGATTATAGAAACAGCGTGCACGGTACTACGGGGGAAACACCGGCTAGATTAATGTTCGGCCGTCATCTCAGATCGCGTTTAGATTTAATTAAATCGGGAATAGTAGAATCGGTGTCAGAACGACTGCAGAGGAGGGCACTTGCTAAGGGAGGTACGGTTAGAGTATGGGAAGAAGGGGAAAGAGTGTGGGCCAGGGATTTTCGTAGAAATAAAAAGTGGAGCTTAGCAATTATTTCGAGTAAAACGGGGCAAAATATGTATGAGGTGGAGACTGAGGAAGGTTTACGGTGGACTCGGCATACAGACCAGATCCGTTCAAGGGACAGTCGTGACCCGACGGCAAACAGAGTGGGTGATTCTGTCCATGCACAAGCCGCGTTAGCAGACTTTACTGTTTCTGATAAAAATAATATTATCGCATCGGATTTATGCGAGGAACATGAGCTACCTGCAGCAAATAAGCGTGAGCGTAAAAAACCACGTCGTTATGGCCTTGATGAATAGTTTTGTATTTAATATTTAAAAATAAAACTTAGTATTATATAACGTCTAAAAAATATATCTTGTCTTGTTTATCCTTAATTAAATGTGTCTTGTTAATCCTAAAATAGTAGCTATGTTTAATAAATGTTAAGTTATACGCTTAAAAAGGGGGGATAGTGTAGTATATTGTGGGTATTTTTATATAAATATAAAAGTAATATTAAAATAAAATAAAAGTAGGTATTTGTAAACATGTTAACAACTGTCAGTTGAGAATAAACCGTTGCTCGGACTTGGCGTATTATTTCAATACATTACAGATAACACGCAGCTATATTCCTTCTCATTTGCGAAATAATTAAGGTTTGAAAGCCGAGAGGTGAGACCGTGCGACTGTTTGACGGGATCACGAGTTCAAACCCTGGGCAGACACTAAAGAGTTTATCTGTTGTAACTTACGAGGAGGTATCTAATTGATATTTGCAATTTATCACATGCTTTTGTGTTAAGGAAAACAGCGTGCAGAAATCTGCATACCTTTAAAGAATTCGGGCGATATGTAAAAAAAGGAAAGTAGCCGCCTGTTACAATTCCACTGCTGGGAATAGGCCTCCTCTCTCCGTTTCTGGAGAGAAGGGTTGAAGCTAAGATCTACCACACTGCTCCAATACGGGTTGGTAGGTTACACATATCTCCGGAATTCTCTAGAGGTATGCAGGTTTCCTCACGATGTTTCCTTCACCGAAAAGCGTGTGATTAATAGCAATTATCAGTTAGGCACATGAGTTTTAATAGAAAAACTCATTGGTGCCTGCCCGAGTTTGAACTCGTGTTCCCCTCGTAATCGTCGCACAGTCACACCGCTGGGCTATCACGGGGGGGGGGGGGGGATATGTGTAACTTACCAATTCGCATTGTAGCAGCGTGGTAGATTGATGCTCTAGCCCTTTTCTCAAAAGCGGAGAGATGCGGCCTATGCCCAGCAGTGGGATAATAACCAGTTTATTGTACTAGCAAGCCAGATTGCAGTTTGTCCGTAGAATTCAAATAGAATATCATATAAAGAAAATATGAGGTGTCTTATAGAATTAGATCTCTAACGCGGAATGAAATGAAAATCTAGTATCAATTAACAAGTTCCACTTTAACGATGTTAGTTAAGTGATAACTACTGTAATACTGCTTGTAGCGTCATTTCTGATATCGGTCTTTTTCGCAACTACCTACTGTAACAGTATTGTTTTATTTTTTTCTTATTGTAAAAATTATATTCCGAGGTCTTATATTTATTTCAAACGTTTTGCTTCGTAGTTAAACTAAAATAAGTTAACTATTGATAAGTATTTGTCTTTTAGCTAGATAAGTTTTATCAAAAAACAAGCTGTGCCCGCGACTACATTCGCGTCAAGTTAAATGTCAGATTACCTTCAATGATATAAAATAATGGAAAACGGTTATTTTTTATAATATATCGCTCATGGGCCACTCATAACTGTTTTGCACTAAGATTAGGTAAATGTTAAAATACGCATTCTTTTTAACAGCATTACCGGCATAACTCATAATTCAATATAAAGCCGTTTGTTTAAGCAAACTAAAGCATTTCTGTGCATTATCTTTAGCGCTGAAAATTTTTATCCCGTTTATCGAAAAACACGTTTTATTTAATTTGTGCCACTATTGCAGCCCATGAGCGATATATCATATATACAAGTCGCTACTGTACTAAATGTCATAAAAATTCCACCAATGGATTTGCCGAGAAAGGGCAACAAACAGACACACAAAATAAGACAAACAGATAAAATGACACAAAAGTAATAATGACTTTTGTATTTATAATATTAGTATATAATGAAACCGTGAAAGGTATTGCGCTCTCACCGCTTATCTATTCCGACTAGAGACATTATAAATATGAATAAATGCAACTAATTTACTGTAATCAGCGATAAACAAAAATATAAACATAGAAGAGCTAGCGGGCGAATCAAAACTGACATTGTTCAGTTCAACAAAATGTACGATCGCTACCAAACTATACAAGATTATCCGCTAGGTCAACCTAAAGATGGTCCAAAAATTTCATTAATATCGATTCAGTCAGTTAAGACTAAATAAGAAACATATATAAATATGTATATGACTAGCCTTAAAAGTAAAGTAAATGAAAAAGGGGAAGCTATCTTATACCAGAGAATCAATAAGCCGCGCTCTAAATCTCTTGGGATAACTCTGACATTTTTATGATGCCGAATAGTATACCATAATTATATACACCCGTATTTCCCAAGTGCATCGTAATGTCGATTATAAGATATCGCATACTAGGAACGTTTAATTTAATTATTATTTATTAAACTGAATATGAGATAATTTGGAGCTTTTTCTAAATGGCAGGGTCATTTCAAAGGTCAGCACGGGTTCAGAAATCAGGGTCATATTGAGGTAACTGTGTAATTGTGTTCTTAAAAATAGCTAGAGTTTACGTCTTAAGAAGCGATTTTCATATAAGGCCCTGTCAACAGAAATTATGTGTGGTGTGAAATTATTAAAGGAGTAAACCTGAACGCGGACATCCGAATTTTTCTTTTTAAGGAAGTTTATAGGATAATAGTAAAATGTAAACTGTACATAAAAATAATTTAATATACAGGGTGTCCGGTAATGAATGGATAACCTTGTAACACCTGATAGTGGATCTATTTACGACTTGGAATCAATTTAAAAAATATAAAATTTCGAAATGGTACCGAAGTTATAAATGTTTTTTGAAAGTCGTTGATTTTTTTAACACTATTATGCGTTTCTGTTTACCGAAGCTATAAATAAGTAAAATCTGTGTGTTTTTTGGTATTATATATTCATGAACTGTACAAATAGATATGATACAAGAATAAGTTATAATTTTTTGGAAAAAACACTCCGAACTTCAATTTTAATGTAAAAATTTTAGTAAAAAAATTTTTTGTCTAAGTTTAAGCGCACGTGGTGTAAAAAAATATGTACTTAAGCATAAAGTGCAAACAATTTTAAAAATATGCGCGTTTAATACAGATTTTAAAATGGTATATAATAATCTGTATATGATAATGGTATATAATAAACTGATATCAATACAAGGGTGCTTAATGGCAAGAGTTTCATACAAAACGAATTAATATGATAATTAAACTTCATTTTTCATAATGATTCAAAGTAAATGCTCAAGCTGTCCGTCTGCAACCCGGATACATGCATGATTTATTGGAACGAAGACGAAGTACATAAGTTTTTATAGATAACTCATTGGCCTGCCTAGGGTTTGAGACACAAACCGATCGCAACCTTATGCGTGAGTAAATATTTCTTTGTCTATATAGTTATATTGAAAGAAATAAAAACAAATTAACCATCTCATGGACCACTAATATTGAGTTTCCCTCTCGTTGTAAGTCCAATAAATCAGCCCCGTCTTGTATAATGCTGATATATAGTCAGAACGTGATCACTTTAGTATAAAACTAAGTAACTTTTACACACGTTACAAAGTTTCGTGAATAATGAGTGCTGTCCGGAGACCGGCGGTAATATGGATGTAGGAGAATGTCCGTTGGAGTGCTACTCGTCGCTTCGAAACTTTCGCAGTATTGTTTTTATTGGTCTTGGCTTGTATGGAAAAATAATTATAGCAATACTTATATATATGCCTTAGTAGTGATAGAGTAAGAGCTAGTAAGAGCTCGTGACAGTTGCTAAGCCTAAGCTATGATAAAAACTTGTCTTAAATTCATACTCATTAACCCGCGACTTTACTTTCGACACAATTATGTACTGAGAATGGGGTTTCTTGCTTCCTTTATTTTAACCCTCTATATGGACAGCTAAACAGGCCGACAGACAAGGAGACAAATTCAAAATATTCTTTATTCAACTCTCGTACAAAAGTGCTTTTGAATCGTCAACATCTACTGCTGGTTCGGAAAGCTGTTCCTACCGAGAAGAGCCAGCAAGAAACTCGGCGGTTGCTCTTTTTAAAGAATAATTCTTATTACTAGTTACATATGGTTATTAATGTTTTGTACTTGTACAGGGTCGAAGAGTATCTATATCCACACATTCTTATCGTCTAAGTAATCCTCAATAGTATAGAAGGCTTTCTGTATTAGCCTTTTTTTAATAGTATTTTTAAACTGCTGTAATGGTAAAGTTAAAGTTAAACATATAAATTATTATTTATTTACTATAACACTTTTTGCAAAAATATAAATAAGTAGTTGAATGAAAATTTACACATACGAAGATACTAGATACTAAGGCAGACTTTTATGGCACAATAGTATGGATTTACAATTCATTGATTTAATGTAAAGTGCATGATGAAATATAAATTACATTAAAGGAAAACCTCTTGAGCGGGAACCGCATATGTCTAAAGAAGAAACTGGGATATATGCAACCTATCATTCATCATTCCTGTAGTTATTTAATTTAAGAAATACCTATAATGAGAAATGCGTATAAAGATGGAAATAATAAGATGAGCCGTAAAAAAGTAAAGTAGCGGCCTGTTACAATCCCACTGCTGGGAATAGGCTTCTTCTCTCCGTTTCTGGAGAGAAGGATTGGAGCTAAGACCTACCACGCTGCTCCAATGCGGATTGGTACGTTACACATATCCCTAGAATTCTCTAAAGATATGCAGGTTTCCTCACGATGTTTTCCTTCACCGAAAAGCGTGTGATAAATTGCAATTATCAATTAGACACATAAGTTTTAATAGAAAAACTCATTGGTGCCTGCCCGGGGTTTGAACCCATGTCGTCTCTAGAGAGTCGCACGGTCTCACCGCTACGCTATCACAGCTTGATATGATTCACAGATGAGCCGTAACCAACTCAAATTATTTATTTGTTGCAGAAAGTTTCATCTTGTGCTTCAACCTGACCCGACCTCCGTGTTCGCGGAGGGAGTGCAGTTCCATTCCTCAGCCGGCCCCATAGACTATAACACCAAGCTTGTTTACTCCGGGAAATTAGAAGGTATCTTTATTACATCCAACGATATTCCTAAATTTACTACAGTGCCTTAAATGTTTTGGGTTTTTTTTAACCATCTTAACTTGGATAGAAATATAAGCTCACAGGTACATTTTTCTCTTGAAAAAATATTACTACTTATGTGTTATGTTTATAATATTATCATTATTATATTATATTATTATTATAATAGTAATAACACTTGCCCATTTTGGTAAAAGTTAAGAGGAACATAATCCAATTACAAAATTTATGTGTGAAACCTACAAAGGCTTATAAATAAATCAGTAATATTTGAGCATCGTATGATGTATCTCGTAATTTGTAACGTAGATTATGAAATATAGAATAATTTATAAGGATACGTAATTGTATAGCTTCAGTGGCCATTTATTATTCACGACACATGTTATCCCACTTTACAATTTGATTTGTTTGTGTTCGCTATGTTGATAACTTGTATTAACCGAACATATCCAGTGCTCGGCTTATACCTACTGGTAGGTTCTGGGGTAATTAGGCAGGGTATCCGACAATTGAGCACCACACACTCGAATAAACGACAATTAGACAACCCTTTAATTGTATGGTTGCGGTTTATATGTAAGCAATTTGCTATAGAATAATCCTTTGTTGCTGTTTTACAATTTTGTAATATATAGTAAGAGTGATCGTAAAAACAACAACAACAACAACTTAAAAACTTTAAATGTTTCTAAACTGAATGTCACTTTTAGACAGGTCAATCATTCTGCCCTTATCCCACTCGAAGTGGGGTCGGCACAACATGTTACAAACATGTTATCACATGATTTGGCTACGTATTTTACGACCGGTCGCCTGCCTGACGTCAACTGACCTTAGTCATATTTTACAACCCCTCGGTAAGAAATGAGGGTGGTCTATTCAACTCAGATACCAAAACTAATAAAATTAACAACGAGTGATTAATTCTCTCCGATTATGAAACTGTCATATATATGTATCAATCCCATGTAGAATTTGTGAAAGCCCAGCGAGGAACTCGTGCGACTCTTTCGAGGAATCACGGGTTCAAACCTCGGGCAGGTACCAATGAGACTATAATATTGGTAAATTGGGCTTAAACTAATATAGCCTATCACTATCATACCAACCAGTAACCGACTTGGGTAACTATAAGGCAATTGTCTGGTACTCGTGCTAGTCGACACTAATTTCAATTAAGATATTGGGAATATCATAAACTGTCCCAACAAGGCTATATCATACTATAGTAACGATTATCCTTATGGCTTGTCACATCCCACCTTCCCATGTTTTCTGACGCGTCAAGATAATAAATTAAGGCCGAATAGGAACCTCTATATTCTCTAGCAAACTTAATAAAACGAAATTACGAGGTGCGACCCATCTGCTACATTCAAGACAAAGTGAAATTTGATGAAATTAGTTCACAAGTTTAATGGAGTGTGCTCCTTGAGAGTTTAACTTTCTTGTCTCCGACGTAACACACAACTCATTTAAATAATAATGTACATAAGTAATTGTGCTGCGTAAACATACGCTATACCTATTTTGTAACTAATCTTCGTGATGTAAATTTCGAGGCTGCGAAAACCATTTCGTGTTGATAACATTATTTTAATTAAAATAAGTTTTTTTTAAAATGAACACCAAAGCGAAGATCACCTTCGATGAAAAGTTGATAATTGCCCTATATTTTATTTTTTTGTCAAAGTTTAGAAGATCGAATCTGATCTACTGTCATCTATGAAAGTAAGGTACTACTTTCCATGAGGCGATTCTATTTCTATACGCCATTTGTGCCGGCGAGTCATTAAGTTTTTTATTTACATACTGTTTAATTACACTAAGTAAACTGGTTGAGTCTAAATTGTTCCATATCCGAGGGCAAGCAAAACTAGTCAGATATTTGTTAACTTAACAGTTTTACTACTTAATCAGTAAAGTTTCTATAATTCTGTGTTATTGCACCTTTATGTTAAAATAAATCCAACTCCACAAGCTTGCCAAACGCTAGGTGATAAAAAAAATTATAAACAAAATAAAATGATACATTCTACATTGAAATTCAAATTCAAAATATTCTTTATTCAAATAAACTTGTAAACAAGTGCTTTTGAATCGTCAACATCTACTGCTGGTTCGGAAAGCTGTTCCTACCGAGAATGTCCAGCAAAAAACTCGGCGGTTGCTCTTTTCAAAGAATAATTCTTATTACTAGTTACATATTGTTATTGATGTGTTGTACATGATCAAAGAGAACCTATTATATCAAAGCATTCTTATCGTCTAAGACCTAAGTAATCCTCAATAGTATAGTAGTAGGCTCTCTGTATTAGCCTTTTTTTAACAGTGTTTTTAAACTTCTTTAATGGGTTAAAGTAGATTGTGGAATTTTATGATAGAATCTAATACCCAAACCTACAGACGACTTATGTACTTTTGCAAGGTACAAAGTAGAAAAAGCAAGCTCCTTCGGTTCCTACTTTGTCTATTATATACATTGCCAATCTTTTTATAATTATGTATATTCTTATGTATAAAAATTTTATTACTAAAAATACAATATTATTTTAAAAGTAAAATCTATCCGATAGTTTGCTTATTTATATTTTTATCCAAATAAAGTGAAAAAAGGCCAATTGAATTGAACGTCACTGTTAGCTAATAAGGCATACCGGTCGTATCTATAAAATAAACGTTGGGAACGCCGAGGGGAGTTGATATTACGGTTCTTTATGAACGGTTTTATTCTCCAATGCGAGTGCAAGTTGTGATTTTAATACTTTGAAAATCTCAGCTCTTTGCATCTCGAATTGCTATGCATTAAATAGCAGCCAATTTATTTGGTGCCCCTTTTAATGTTTGCGAAATAGCGAGTTGTTCCAATTTAGTCTTATAATTGCCTTCTCGCGCCTTTGATGAAATGTTGATTAATTTAATAGTGAAATGTTTATACATATAGTCTTTACCCTTCTATGATTTTTTTGCGTTTTTATGAACCAAGAAATCGTTTTTCTTTTCAGACGATGACTCTTCCCTAGTTTATGGAGTCATCACTGCTGATGGTCTCTTTGACGGAACAATATGGACTCCTACAGAAGAATATTACATAGAGCCTCTTTCCCGGTATAACGTAGAATATCCTTCAATGCATAGTGTCATTTACAGAAGGTCAGATGTCGAGCATCCACATAATTACAGTAATATTTCCCATTGTGCTTCACACCTTCTTCATATTAAAGGCAAACTCGGTTACCAAGGAGAACTATTTAACTTTACTGACCAAATAACTGTTGAGGAAGTGCCGTTAAATAATGATACAGAAGACTTAAACAGTGAAATAAACAGACGAAAGAAGCGATGGCTTCCTGAAGACGAAATGCAAGACGATGAGCCAAAGAAAAATCCTGAACTACCGTTAGACTTAGACGTTCCATACACCAGTAATAGTGACCCGTTCGATAAGTTTAGCACAAGGAAACCAAAAACAAAAATCGACAAAAGTAACCTCATAACTAAAGTGCGACTCGATTCAGAGGAATCCAGACCGAAGCCAAAGACGCACGTTGAAGTGATAAAGACTAAAGCAGGTGTAGTAACTGTTAGTAAAGATATTGTTAAGAAAGAGCCAGTAGGATATACTGTACTCTCTGCAAATGCTAGCGATGACGGGAGGCATGTCAACAAAAGAGCTACTGTAGATCCAAGAAAAACCACTTGCTTAGTATATTTACAAGCCGATCATATGTTTTATCAGCGATATGGGTCGGAGGAAGCGTGTATAGAAGTCATGACGCGTCATATTCAAAAAGTTAATGCAATTTATAAAGTAACAGGTATAATTCTTAACCTTGTTTATTAGTGAAATTTCTTTTTTGAAACAAAAATAAAAATAATTTTCTATACAATGTGACCTCACTTGCGTAATTCAGAATTCTTTTTTGTGTTTTAGATTTCAATCAAGATGGAAAACCAGATAACATCACTTTTATGATTAAAAGAATTAAGGTCCACACGCTAGACGCACTGAAAGACCCTGCCTACAGGTTTCCTAATAATTACGGAGTAGAAAAGTATTTAGAACTATTTTCGGGTAATAATTTGCTTTATTTGGATTTTTATTACGTCTACTGCTATAGAAGTCTAAAACATTTTGTGAAAAGAAATGTATTAATTAATTAAATTTTCCATTTAATTAGTTAATTGTGTTTTATTTAGAGGAAGATTATGACGCGTTTTGTCTGGCATACATGTTCACGTACCGCGACTTTGAAATGGGTACATTGGGTCTGGCTTGGACTGGTGATCTGAAAAACGCAGGTGGAGTTTGCGAAAAAAATGGCGTAAGTATTAGTTTAATTCACAATAATTTTTTTCCTACTACAATACAGTCGGTTTATATTAAATTTTAATTTCCATTTGTAATTAAAAATGGTCAAAATTATAAAAATTTGGGAGTCTGAAAAAACACCTTAATGATTGTTGAAATACTTTTTATGATGATCATTCGACTGAAATACTAGAACATAAAACCGGGCTTGGTTATGACAGTAAAGACTTAATATTATTAAAATTGCATTTAATACGTTAAGATATCGTCTTGTAGAAACTACTATATTTATTTAAAATAAGGAAAACGAAATGTTTTATTCTCTAATCTTATTTTCCCTATTTAGCTCAACAATTAAGAAAATAGTCTAAACTAGCATTCCTTTTATTTTTCACTTATTATCTATGGTCTTCCTAAATAAGGTTTACTTTTGATACTGCTTAGGAAAAATTCTGATCTGAATCTTATTTAAATCATTAATAGCATTTTTATCAAACATTATAATATATGCCATAATCATATTTTTTACTATAACGTCGCTTTCACCGTCAGTATATCTTTTTGTTTTCTATGACTTGTATGGTAAGCTGGTCCTTAGCGGTACATATTAAGGCCAAATTTTCGAATTTCAAGAATAGAGTTACACTAGAATTATATAGCATGATGAGAATAGAGTTCTTGATCTAAAATGTTTGAATAAAAAGCTACGTCCGCGGAAATGCCATAATCATGGTTGAAAACTTAGTTAATTCTTAGCTGTGTATCATCATATGTATGTCTGTGTATCTAATAGTGAGATTAGCTTAAACAAATACTAGAGCTTTAAGGCCACAGAGTTACTATACTTAAAGTAGAGAAGGCCTAAAATGTGCCGATAAATATAAATAAAGAGAAAGCAAGTGAGACTGTATCTATTTGTGTCTCCTTTTATGTGTTACAAGCTTTTACCCGCGACTTCGTCCGCGTGGACCGTAGTCCTGGAATAAACAATAGCTTAAGTATTATACATTATAATAGTTCAGTTAAATTTATGCAGCAAACAGAAATCAAAATGTATAAAAATTTTGTTCTAAAATTATTTTTAGAAGAAATTTTCCTTCGACGTAAGCTGATCAACGTGATAAAGAACCTCCTTTTTATTACAGATTTGAGTCGTCTTTGATACATAGTGAATTAAAAACTTTGATAAGTTGATAATAGATGACGTTTTTAAATGTCCCTGTGTAAAAATCCTGTAGAATTAACAGGATTTCTATAGCTTATATGTTATTCCGGTATATAAGGAATAATTGAGCTAAATTTCATCGATATTGGTTGAAATCGCTGTGAAAGAGTAACAAACATCCATCCATACTCACAAACATTCGCATTTATAATATTAGTAAGATAAGATTAGATAATGAGATATGAAAGAAGATGATTATACGAGTCTCATCTTCCCTTTCATTAGTTATTGTGACACTCTCACTTACAGGCCTGCCTTCTCTAAGTATACGCTAGTAGCGGAGCCAACCTAGTCTAAATATAAAAACCCTTTGTTTACGAAAGCAATATTAAGTGAACTATTAGTAGCAATACATTTATACATTTCATAAAACTCGAACAAACTATTGTGACTTGTAAGGACTTTGAAGTTTTAATGACAGTGAACGTTCATTCCAATTGTATGTTTTGACAGTCCTACTTTCTGCCGTTGTTTCCGTTACTAGTTAGAGTTTAATTGTTTCGCAGCACTACCGCGGTAGTATGAAGTCGCTGAACACCGGCATTGTGACGTTGTTGAACTACGGCAAGCACGTGCCGCCCGCAGTCTCGCACGTTACGCTTGCGCACGAGATCGGCCACAACTTTGGATCGCCGGTAAATGTGTTGGATTTCTGTTACGTTTAAAGAAGAACTTTTCAAATTCCTTCACGTTCTAAATTTTATAAACAGCTTCATCTGCCTGGATTTCAGTACTAAGATTACATAACGCACACTTTAGCCCTTCAAGGACCTCCGTACCATGAATCACAAAAATCCGTTGACCTGTTCGGACATGATAGAAATTTAGAAACAATTACTGTTGAGGAATATGTTTATGATATGAAAGCTTTAATTTAAATTTAAAAATTATCAGTTTTGATAAACACAATGTTTAACAAAATAATTAATGTCTTAATTACACTTTACATGTCATCACTAGCAACCAAACTAAGCCTAGCTTGACAACCACAAATTGCGACTAGCTATGCAATAGATTATTTTGTTATTTTTGATTTGTGAACAATTACAAATACATTATTGAAATATTAATTTTTGAAAAGAATGACCGCCGAGTTTCTTGCTGGTTCTTCTCGGTACAAGCACCTTTCCGAACCAGTCGTAGTTGCATTATAATTTGACGATTCAAAAGTGCTTGTGAAAGGCAATTTGTATTTGAATACCTTTGTCTATCTCTATTAATATTATTTTCGATGGACTGAAATCCCTGACAAGTAGTTTTTACTTATTTGTAACCCAAATTATTGAGTTTTTGGAATGTCACTTTAGACATAATGATTCAACATTTTTTTTACATTAACTAGCGAACCCCAAGTTCAAACCCAAGTTGGAGTAAACTCCGAATAGGAAGGACGCACGATCTTTTATTAATTATTATGATTGGCCCGTTGGTGCAGTTGGCAGTCAGCTCAGCTGGTCGCAGGTTCGATTTCCGCCAAGAGCCAACATTGTTTTATAAAGAAATTGTTGGTTCTTCAAGTCTGGGTGTATTTATGTATATAAAATTATATATGTAGTATATCTACCAGTTGTCCGTCATTCATAACACAACTATTAAGTTACTTTTGGGACGGACGACCGTATGTGTAAATATCCCATATATTCATTAATTAAATATTTAATATGTTTCAAAGGTAAGTTGTAAGGTGCCAGACAAAATCATATTTACTCATATTTTAAACTTTTGAAATTAATAAATAAGACTGCTGTTACCTCTATCAATCTTCTGGTACAAACAAATATCTTAAATTCGATGTGTTGTATCCAAAACGAAACGATATAAAACACAAAGCCTCGAATGTTTACGTTACGAGACATGTAATAACGTATCGGGATCAATTTACATTGCAAAAGTATCTAGGAGTATATTGTACCAATCATGAAACAAAGGGTTTAGATTCATGAAATTCATAACTTCCATTGGTCCGTTGTAGCAAATAATCGCTTGAAACTAGAGTACACAAAGCTATGAAAGTTTATACACCCAAAACGTAAATAATGAAATATTTTACCGTTCTCTTCTTAATATATAAAAATATAAACATACATATATAGTTTAAAATACACTGCAACTACAGAAAATAAACTGTGTTAGCTGAATGGTGAGGCTACATGACTAAGGTGTTACGGTTTCAAACCCGGATATGCATCAATGTGTTTTTGTGCTAAAACTGATGTTCCTAATTGACATTTGCAATGTATCTCATGTTTTACGGCGAAGGAAACATCGCAAAGAAACCTTTTGTTTATCTTTGGAGAAATCCTGGGATATATGTAACCTAGAGCGAGGAGGCCTATGCCCAGCGCAGTGGGATACCGTGCCGAACAGCAGGCCTACCATGAACTCTTATTGCGACTCAATTGAAGACATAAATGTTTTGCTTTTTCATACGATGACGTCTTTAAGACGCACACTTTAAGTCGTTGCCGAATGATAATTCGGAATTCGTCCTAAGAACATGTGAATCAAAGAGACAGAGTTATCTACAGTTCATATAACGTTATCCTTTTCAAATATTACGACCCCAATGCAATTCACACTTCATGGTGCGAAAAGAAAGCGGTTCGCGGTCGTCGTTTACGTCTTCAATTGAGTCGCAATAAGAGTTCATGGTAGGGCTGCAGGCCGTTAATTCAAATGAGTCTGACAAATGATGTTATTTATTTAATCAGTTGTTATACTCTGAACATAATATCAGAGAATGAGGCTAGATCAGCGATGCGGTCCCCATTAGTCGCACGGCCCGTATTTTAATTTGTATATTATTTTACTCTATTGTTTGGTGAATAACTGTATTCATAAAACATATTTGATTTCGTGGGACTTCTTTTAAAGTTATTCTAAGGAACGCTAACTAATGCAGAAACCCAAATGAAATAAACACCATTTTGGTAAATCTTACTATTAAGTTTGCTCACATGAAATATTTAATAATCAGAAAACGCTAAATTCGCTAAATTTTGTACCATTGTTTGAATATCACTCAATGATGATCGGAAATGATGGGATTCAAAATTCATGATGAATTTAAGATCAAATTTATCTTTGATGTCAAATTAATTACATACTTTTCAAGCGACATTACTGGGTGATACTATTAAATAGTTTGTTTTTGTTTTAATTTAACACAACAAGAAATTACGAAAGAATATATTCACATTGTACTACAATATAGAAAAATATGAGCTTTAAAATAATAGTGAAAAAATTGTTCGCAACTTAATCATATAGCCTCAACCGAAGATTCGGATGGGGCTTATGTATGAAATTTCGGAGATTGTGAGGCATCATTACATTCTACAGTTTCTTTACGTTTAACGGGACTGGACCCTTAACGAAATTCGATGCAATTTGCTTCGGTTCAATTTACGGAACATATCTCAAGACAATTTTCAAAACACAAGCAAAAAAAGGTTTTAAAAAAAGAAATATTTCACCTCATGCCAATTCATTACCAAAATATTCCTGTGGGGGTCGATATATTTATGTAATTTCAGCACGATCCAGAGATGTGCACCCCTTTTGGCGAAGACGGCAACTACATAATGTTCGCGCGCGCCACCAGCGGCGACCGCAAGAATAACAACAAATTCTCGCCGTGCTCCCTTCGAGCCATCGACCCCGTCCTTAACAACAAAGCACGATCCCCTAAGGGATGTTTTACAGGTAACTTCAATAACGTTCTACGTATCACTTTGTTTCTCAATTGATCTCATAACGTAACTTTGAGCGAGTCTCGCAGTCGGCGACTTTAGCATTTATAATATTAGTATGGATATGGATAATGGATTTTTCCCTTTTTTTACTCGCTTTATATTTACTGTCACCTGTAGCATCACGATTCTCTTGCCCTTAGCCCACTTTAAGTGTGGTCGGAACAACATTTTTTCTCTTCAATACTCCTTTCATCCATCTCTTTTTAGGGCATCACATATCCATCCACATTCATATTTAACACTCGTTTTGTCTCAAATTTCATCCCTCCTCATTATATGCCCATACCATCCTAATCTTGCACTTCTTGTCTTTAATATAACTAATTTCACCTATATATATCTTTGAACTCAATTTTAACCCAATTTGAGCGGACAGATTTAATTCAAACTTTGCACTCTTATTAAAAACCGATGACAATAAAATAAAGAAATTACTTGACAATTTTTTTTAACAATCGCCCTGAAATGTGAGCAGTAATACGGTTCTATTTCATAGGATTGCTAAATATAAATCTAATTGAGAAGAAATAGATTTAGAAATAAATGGAGAGAGAGAGAGAAGAGAGAAATGAATAGAGTTTAAAAAACTAATAAAAACACCCTTTCGAACTAAAAAGTGAAAAATATTAATATTAGGTCCTTACATATGAAATTGGCGTTTTGTCGTACTGGCCACTTTGATCTCAAATATTACCTTTATGGTTAGGAATTCCAAATTCAAATTCATACAGCTTTTTACTCATGCATTTGTGTTTCAAACCCCTTAATTCATTTGTTTTTTCTTCTTTTGTTTTTTTCTTTGTGTCACTCTGTTTACAAAATGGAAAACATGAAATATCGCGTTATTTACGAGTATGAGTTCCACCGTGGCACCAGTGCTGCAGAAACGGCCCGAAGGATTAATGATGTGTATGGTGACGGTGTCGCAAAAGAAAACACAGTGCGTTTTTGGTTCCAACGTTTTCGTTCTTGAAATTTCGACCTGCAGAACAAGCCTCGTGGACGGCCGGAGACCAAAGTTGATAATGAAGAATTGAAGGCTATTGTGGAAGCGGATCCATCGCAAACCACGTCCGAGTTAGCTGCAGGCTCCGGTGTTAGTGATAAAACTATTCTAATCCACTTGAAGCAAATTGGGAAGGTGAAAAAGCTTGAAAGGTATTGAATTGAATGAATTGAGTGAAGCAAACCGACAAACGCGCGTCGACTGCTGCGTTACGATACTCAACCGGCACAATAATGAAGGAATTTTAAATCGAATCATTACCTGTGATGAAAAGTGGATCCTCTACGATAATCGGAAGCGCTCATCGCAATGGCTGAACCCTGGCGAACCAGCCAAATCCTGCCCTAAGCGAAAATTGACTAAAAAAAAGTTGCTTGTAAGTGTTTGGTGGACTAGTGCCGGTGTCGTTCACTACAGCTTTCTTAAATCTGGCCAGACGATTATGGCAGATATCTATTGTCAACAACTGCAAACCATGATGGAAAAGCTAGCTGCTAAACAACCGAGGCTGGTCAATCGCTCTAGGCCACTGCTGCTTCAGGACAACGCTAGACCACACACTGCATAACAGACGGCTACCAAATCAGAGGAGCTTCAATTAGAATGTCTTAGACATCCACCGTACTCTCTGGACCTTGCTCCAACAGATTACCATTTTTTTCGCAATTTGGATAACTACTTGCAAGGAAAAAAATTCAACTTCGATGGGGCAGTCCAAACCGCCTTCAAAGATTTTATTGATTCCCGCCCGAATGGTTTTTTTAGTAAGAAATCAATGAACTACCTATGAGATGGCAAAAGTGCATACATAGCAATGGTACATACTTTGATTAATTAAATATATTTCATTAAAAAAAACCGACTTTATGTTCCTCCCATAGAAAACGCCAATTTCATATGTAAGGACCTAATATTATTGTGTCAAAAGCGTCGGGCGCTAGATTTCTCAAAAAGATGGCTCAAAACTTTTTTTAAACTCTATTAATTCTTCAAAAATTGTCTCGTGAGATAGTGTAGGTCTGTGAATTATTATTTTGTATTATTTATCGTTTCACAGAGCCGCAGCCAGCCATTTGCGGAAACGGCGTGGTGGAGGAAGGCGAGGAATGCGATTGCGGCTGGGCCTCCGAGTGCACGGACGTCTGCTGTCGGCCGCAAGCGGTGCGCCCGCACTACAAGCCGTGCACACTCACCGAACATAGCGTGTGCAGTCCTAGTCAGGTAGTACCTACTGTGCTGCAGATAAGATTTTATTCCAAGATGTTGTTGTGGCTAGGACAGGTTTCGATTGCCCTTCAAAACAAAACTGTCAATCAACAATAATAAAATGCTTAGTCGCCACCTAACTTTAATTTTTTCAATAAACTTAAATTTAACTTTCCTAAAATTATGATATATTTTATACAAGTGGTACCCGTGACTTCGTTCACGTCGATGTTTTTTTAATTTATATTTATAAAACGTGTTCATTTTTAAATTTCTTGTCTAAATTGACAATAATTTAAGGGCGCAATTTAATTTATTGAAGGGCGCAGTGTCGCCCGCGGGCGCCGCGTTGCCGACGTCTGCCCCAGTGTAATATAGCCTTAGTTGGGTCAAATTTCATCAATTTTGCTCCAGCATAAAAGACAGACAGACTTTCGACATTTGTAATATTAGTATTGATTTGAAGGTGTCAATTACTTATAACGTGTCATTATTGTGTATGTGTGCAGGGTCCGTGCTGCACCGCATCGTGCACGCTCAAGTTCGGCGACAAGTGCCGCTCGGACAACGGGTGCCGGGACGCGGCGCACTGCGACGGCAAGCGGGCCGCGTGCCCCGCCAGCCGGCATAAGCCCAACCGCACGCGCTGCGACAAGGAGCTCGTCTGCTTCATGGGAGTAAGTGTTGACACACCGAAAATAAAGCCTTTATGTCACAGGCACTATAACAGAACCTCGCTATAATCCGCACGGGTTAAGCGAATGCATGCAAAGCTAATGTGTATGAAGCAGGCAAAATTTACGAACTTTACACATGCAGGACAAGCCACCACACGCACCCCAAGGCTCCTCCACCAGCAACAAAGCACACAAGCAGCACACGCAACCACCGCCACTACAATCTCGACGATCGTTTCGCCCCGAAACCGAAGCCTCATCAGGAGGATAGGCTCCACGACAAAATCGTAATGCTTTATATGACAAAGAGTTTTTAGACGACCCTTGTGATTAAATAACGATCGCAAACATATTATACTCGTACACAAACAGCGTATTAGCCTGCTAAGACAAGACCTCAGTTATATCGGCGGTCGACTTCTCGCCATGCTACCAACGGCGTGTTGACAAATCATAGTTATATCTTCAGCCCTCCACTACACATCGCCCTAAGCCGTGGTCCAGCCTCACAGGAAACCCTTATGATGACGTTCACTGACGCTTTACATAAAAATATTGTATATCTAAATTAATTTAGTTTTATAAACTGGTGTGTTAACTTCTTTTTATTCATATATCATCCTCCTGCGCTTATCCCACTCTGATTGGGGTCGGCAATACATGTTACAAACATGTTGTAACACAATCACCGTGTGGTATCCGATTGAGTAGTATAGACCACCCTCTTTCTTACCGAGGGGTCGTAAAATACGACTAGGGTAAGTTGACGTCAGGAAGGCGGTCGGTCGTAAAATACCAAGCCCAATCATGTGACAACATGTTATGCCGACCCCACTTAGAATAGGATGAGGGCAGGAGGCTGAAGATGATGAAAAAGTAATAGTAAGAAAAATTTTCAGGAGTGTACCGGCTCGATCTGCCTGGCGTACGGGCTGGAGTCTTGCCAGTGCGCGCCCCGCAAGGACGACCCGCGCTCGGCGTGCGAGCTGTGCTGCCGCAAGCCTGGCGGGACCTGCGTTTCCTCCTTCCACTGGAACACGGTGCCCTACGACGTGCCAGACATGTACGCGAAGCCCGGCACACCTTGCAATGATTACAACGGGTAATTACTATGCCAAGTACAGTAAATATATATATATATATATATATATATATATATATATATATATATATATATATATATATATATATATATGGGACATTTACACACACGGTCGTCCGTCCCCAAAGTAAGTAACTTAATTTTGAAATAGCCGATGGCCTAGCAAAAGCTGGCGCCAAAACTCTGCATAGGACCAGAACCTATCTGTGGAATTTCCAAAAGTCTGGCGTTGCTTACTCTGGAGACCTATTGTTATTATCACACACTTAATCTCTGGACCAACAGTCCGGGGTTAAAGCACTCGAAAGCGCTAATGAAAGCCTTTAATAAAAGTGCTACTCGAAAAATTTTAGCGCTAAGTAGAGTAACTCTAAGTAACTTAGCTAGGGTGCTTACGGGGCACTGTGGACTAAACAGACACATGTTAAACCTGAAGCTGTCAGACACTGGATTGTGCAGACTCTGCCTTGAAGCGGAGGAAACGCCATATCCTATGTGACTGTCCTGCGCTGATCAACGTTCGATGCTCTCTCCTAGGGTCACATATGTTACGCCCTATAGAAGTAAAAGCACTCGCCGCCAAGAAGATCCTTGAATTCTTGACCCCCAGTATTGTGGTAACGACGCAAGGAGATGCAGGATCTCACTATTCATTACCTCGGGTCGCATCCCTTAACATGCATCACCAAGGTTGCGAAGGTGTACTCTACCACCACCGAGTGTCACAACCAATGTGTCGTACAGGTATTGCGACGTGTTCCAACGCTGCCGCGAAGTAGACCCCTCGGGTCCACTGGCCACGCTGCGTAAGCTGCTGCTGTCCGACGAGAGCATCGCCGGCTTCAAGCGCTGGGTTTTACGCCACTGGTACGCCGTGCTGCTTATCCTGCTTGCGGTCATCGCTCTTCTGGTGAGTAACCACTGGATTAAAGGGCCTGTTCTCCCACTGCTGGACATCGGCCTCGTCTCTCCATTTTTGAAGAGTAGGGTTGAAATTAAAACTCACCACGCTGCTCCAATGCATTTACATACATCCCCAGAATTCTCTAGAGATCTCTAGGTTGCCTCACAATGTTTTCCTTCACTGGGTCTGTGATAATGCAATTATTAATGAGACACACGTTTGAACAGAAATACTCATTGCTTGCGTGAGGTTTAAACCCCTGACTCCTTTGAAGGAGTCACACGGTCGTATCGCTGGACTATCACAGATTAGTTTATAACAAACTTTATAAAGTTTTTTTATTTATTTATCTAGTAATTCTACAACATAAAATTTTTATTTAATACCATAATAACACTTAAACTTTAAACTGAGCCCATATGAGAATCATATAATTTGTATATTTTTTATTATTCAAGTATTTTTTTTACAAATATTAATGTTCTTTATTTTATATTATGGACATGAAATTTACTTTTTGTAAGAGTTTTTTTTGATGATCACGAGTAAATTATATATTAATATATTGTTTTATTTCTAGCGTTGCTGCAGCGTCCTTGATTCTGCAATAGAATTACACGATAAAATTTAGTACTTTTATTTATAGACTACGTCATTTTAGTTAATAAGGTACCGAACAGCCAATAGTCGTAGGCTATAAATTAAATAGAAGATACTTATAGTTAGCAAATACATAGTTAGCTCTAATGTGCCGAGGCCTGAAAGACTATGCAAATCATAGGAAAGTTGATTCAAAAAAGTTTAATACAAAATACATTAAATTTATTAAGCACTTTAGAGTTATTCCATGCTCGTTCGTGTGAATGTAGTGTTATAGTTAACAGTCTACCAGAAGCAAAATGCACAGATATAAATTTAATATATTTATATTGTTCAAACCCGAAAAACTTCAATAAGTGTTCCCCTATTGTTCCACTCGAAACAGAACTCAACAGTTCTGCTCCAAAGATGCTCCGATCACCAAACTTTACAAGAACATCTTGCTGGTCATTCTAAAATAGTTTAAAAATTAAATAAAATCGGTCCAGCTGTTTCGGTGTCCATAAGATACATACATTATATATTAAGAAAAAACGTTTTTGCGTTCTTTTATACATATTTCAGCTATGCATACTAATTTAATTTATAAAAAAAGGTAGAGCACGTGTTTTGAGTGAGATTTACACGCACTGGAGCTAACGTTGATTTATTCGTAGTCCTGCCATAAAAAAAGCTGCATATCGAGTGTAATGTATCTCATTGTAATGTAGTCGTATTACATCAAAGATTTACAGTATACATAATATACATAAGCAAATTCATGTTGATTATTATTATCTTTATTTATGGACAAAATAATGTTAAAGTATTAATTTTTTTAAACGGTTGGCACGTTTGACATGTATGAAAAGATTAAAAATAAATTTACGCCAAAGACTATAGCAGAGACTGCAGAGTATATATGCATAACAAAGATCATTTTTTTTAATCTTCACAATTTTTTTTATTTCTTCTTCTTCACGTGCCATCTCCTATCGGAGGTTGGCAACCATCACGGCTATTTTTATTTTACAAGCTGCTGCTCGAAATAGCGATCGGGTACTCTTGCTGTACCACTGTCTCAAATTTTTGAGCCAGGATATTCGTCTTCTTCCGGGTTTTCTTTTCCCCTGTATCTTTCCCTGGATAATAAGCTGCAAGATGCGATACTTATTATTGCGCATTATGTGGCCAAGATATTGGAGTTTACTAGTTTTTATTGTCCTTAAGACCTCTGTGCCTTTGTCTAGTCTCGACAATATAGTGATGTTACGTACTTTCTGTGTCCAAGATATTTTTAGCATTCGTCGATACACCCACATTTCAAACGCTTCAAGCTTTTTACTCATTGCTTCTGTGAGTGTCCAAGTTTCGGCTCCATATAATAACACAGAGAAAACGTAACATCGAATAATACGTATACGTAGGCTGAGACTTAGCTTCCGATCACAGACAATCTTTTGTATTTTACGGAAAGCATTGCGTGCTTGTTCTATTCTACACCTAATTTCCAGACTGTGATCACCTTTATCGTCTACCATTGCTCCCAGGTATTTATAACAGTTGACGCGTTCAAGAGTCGTACCATTGAGTTGCAGTGAGTTGTGTGGCTCAGATGTTCGGCCTATAACCATGTATTTGGTCTTTTTACAGTTTATATTAATCCCGTAATAAGCGCTGCTTGTAGACACTGCATCAATGAGTTGTTGCAATCCCGCGTGACTATCGGCAATTAAGATAGTGTCATCGGCATAACGGATATTATTTATGAGTCTGCCGTTAACCACTATACCTGCGGTTGTGTCCAGTAAAGCCTCAGAAAACACTTTTTCGGCATATATGTTAAAAAGCAATGGCGAGAGAAGACAGCCTTGCCTTACACCACGGTTTATTTCGATCGAGGACGAGAGCTGCCTATCTACTCGGATATTCGCCGTTTGTTGCCAGTATAGGTTTTTAATGATTCTGAAGTCACGATGGTCAAGTCCAATATCCTTTATAAGTTCGAAGAGCTTTGTGTGCTGAACTCTATCAAATGCCTTTTCGTAATCAACGAAGCAAACATATAACTCACGATTTACATCCCAACACCGCTGTACTAATATTTGATATCCAAACAGAGCATCACGTGTTCCTAGGCCCCAGCAGAATCCAAATTGTGTATCAGATAATACCGATTCGCATTTGGGGTATATTCGTCCATGAATGATTTTTAAAAATATTTTTAATACGTGACTCATCAAAGATATCATACGATAATCACTGCATTTCCTGGGGTTGTTAACTTTAGGGAGGGTAACGAATGTAGATTCAAGCCAATCTTTTGGTATTTCTCCGGTGACATAAATTGTATTGAAAATTCCCAGAAGATATTCTAAATTTGTCTCATCTATTTGTTTTAAAAGTTCTACCGGTATATCATCGGGTCCAATAGCTTTACGAGGTTTAGCTTTCTGAATGGCATTAATCAATTCTGCTTTGGTAATCAGAGGCCCGGAATCATTATTAGGAATTTCGATGTTATTTCTTATATCTTGGAACTGTTGTTTAATGTAATCCTCCCAAATTTTAAGTTTATGCTCCGAAGACCTAGCAAAATTTCCATCTTCATCTATTAAGGTCAAGTGAGGCCTTGTATTATGCCTTGGTCCGTTGAGTTCTTTGATCTTCTTGTGGGCATTAAAGTAATCATGTTTTCCCATAAGATTTTCAAGCTCCTCGCACTTTTCCGACATCCATTTCTCTCGTACTTCTCGAACTTTTTTATTTATTACAATTTGGAGTTCCTTATATTTTTCGGTATTTTTTCCCTTATAGTTATGTCGATCTTCTATTAATTTTAGTATATCAGATGTTATCCAGTCTTTTCTTGTGGTGAATGCAGGTGGAATAAGATGTTCATATCCTACGTTATTAAGCACGTTTTTAAATTCAGTCCAATCAAGTGATTTAAGTTGCGCAATTTCTTTGTTCATTTCAAGATGGACTTTAGCGCGAATATCTGTATTTTTTAACATATTTACATCCAATCGGGTTTTAGCAATATCTTTTTTGATCCGTTTTAATCTTGTGCATAATGATGCAACCAAAGGGTTATGATCCGAACCAATGTCAGCTCCTGGGTAGGTTTTTACTGACTTAATACTGTTACGGTGTCTATTATTGACGAGAATGTAGTCAATTTGGTTTCTAACAATATTGTCAGGTTTGTCAGCTGGTGATTTCCACGTATAGAGTCGACGAGGTGGTAGTTTAAAGAAGGTGTTGGTAACAACAAAGTCGTACTCCTGGCAGAACTGTACAAGTCTATCTCCTCTATCATTTCTGCACCCTAAACCGAAGGCTCCAACTGTCTTATCAACCTTTCCCGCACCAACCTTTGCGTTAAAATCACCCAGCACTATATTTACTTCGTGTTTTTTGGTGATTTTAAGTAGGTTTTCAATTTGTGCATAGAATGATTCTATCTCTTCTTCAGATTTATCGGCAGTAGGGGCATATACTTGAATAAGATTTATGTTGAATGGTCGGCCTTCTAGCTGCAATAGCATTACCCGATCTGATACAGGGATGAAATTTCGGATATGATGTTTTGCTTTTTTATTGATGATTATGGCTACTCCATTTCGATGATGTTGTTTATCTTTGCTACCAGAATAGTACACAACATGTTCTTGTGTATTCAGTTCTCCGGTACCAACCCATCGCAGTTCACTGATGCCAAGAATATCCAGATGTAATCGTTTCATTTCTAGCAAGGCGTTGTCTAGCTTGATGTCTTCATATAAACTACGAACATTCCATGTAGCAATCTTTATGGCTAACCCGGAGATTCTTAGCACCCTCTGACCATCTAAGGTCTGCCGGGGACTGAGGGCCGTAGTTTTGTTGTTTCTAGCCATAATGATTTTCCTGGGAAAAATATAGTGCGGTGGTTTTCCCTTGGCCTTCCGCACCAGGCATTTTTAAGGATATTTAGTCCTCAAGGCTCGCTGTAGCCTCTTCCAGCTAGTTACCTAGCTGGGTTTGCGGTTATCCCGCCGCTACGCGGTCGCCAGAGCCTCGTCCGTTATCCAGGAGGGGGTGCCACGGCAGTTTAGGTACCCAAACTACCGCCGTCTGTTATTCATCACGAACCACAAACGCGTGCAGGAGAGGTTGACAGTTGGGGCCACATTCTGATGTTATTTGTGTTCTCCCCCTTACCCCCCTTTTACTTACCTTACCCCTTACTTTTTTTATTTAAATTATATTAAATATTTTTCAATTTTGTTAAATTATTTAATTAAATGCAATAAAAGAAAATAACATTTAGAAATATATTTATGAATTGAATTTACAAATTTTCATTTTTTTAATGTGTTAACACTACACTCTTGATTTAAAAATATGTAAACACTGTGGCATTGTATTCGTATTTCTCTCCTGGATGTCGCTAAAAAACCAATCAGGACCATTAGTTTTAAGATAACATACCATGTATTATATAAAGTTTAAATCATGATACACGCCTGCACTGTCTGTTTACGTGTATCCATAGATAAGTATAGCAACGGCCAGTATGACAAGAGCAGTCAGCGCTAATGGAATTGTGTTTAGGGTTGCTAACTTCTTTAAATGAAATATTTACGCGAGAGAAATATTGTGAAATATTTTTCTTAACAGTATAGTTCGCAACCCTATTTGTATTGGCATTTGTGTACAGTGTTAAACCATTTTATAGCTAAAGCTGACAATGTCAAATGCTACTTTGAGATCATTTTTCTCTTTAATAAGTAAATTGATAGAATTCCATTTTTACTTGTATTTCAAATAAGAGTCCGCTTCCAGGTGGCTAGTACCCGATTCTTCGGTCGTCAAGCGAAAAAGATCAAATCAGTCACAATTATTCATTCATCCACCACTGAAACCGTCCGCCTGCCTGATGCAACCGACCAGGGTCTGATCGTACACACAGCTGTTAGGTAAATGATATTTATTATTTAAATTAAATTAGTTTTAAACTTAGATTAAATGTTTTAAAAATTAAATGTTTTAAAAGCATTAATGCCAATGTTTTGTCGAGTTAACCTTGAAATAATGTTTAGTGAAACCTCAAAAATAATTACTTAGTCATCATCCTCCTGCCATTCTAATGCCACTCTAAGTGGGGTCGGCACAACATGTTCAAACATGTTGTCACATGATTTGGCTACGTATTTAACGAGCGGCTGGCTGCCTGCCTGACGTCAATTTTCCTTAGTCGTATTTTACGACTCCTCGGTAAGAAAGAGGGTGGTCTATTCTACTCAACCGGATACCAAATGGCGGGTCTACTAACCTTAGTCGCTTTTTACAACACCTCGGTAAGAAATGAGGGTGGTCTATTCTACTCGACCAGATAGCACACGGCGCGTCTACTTACCTTATTCGCCTTTTACGACCCGTCGGTAAAAGAAGAGGGTGGTCAATTCTGTTGAGCCGGAAGTTTGTTAATACTATATCCATGGAGGGATGAAAATCATGTGACCAAAAGAAACACTCGTTTATGCATATAAAAGGAGTAGTGCCAGAGTTGACGAATAATAAGAGAGAGTAGAAGAGAAAAACAAGTGCCAACCCCACTTAGACTGGGATAAGGACAGGATAATAATGATTAATACTATATGTGCAGTTTTTTTCAAAAAATCGCTATTTATCCACTTAACAATCATAGAATTGGCAAATATTCTCAAAAACATTAGGATTGCCTATGCATATTTCACACTGTGAAATATTCTCAGTTCAGCTTTAGTTTAGTTAGTAAGTTATATACTATAATAAAAAATATCGAAAATTCTATGATATGAATGACGCATTAGTAAAAACATTGTCGATTAAATAATTAAAAATATAAATTTATTTCTCAGATCAAAACTTCCTCTGAAAAAGAAAGTAGCTCTAAGAACACGTGGCTACAGGAGTAAGAAGGATGCAAAAGTCGATAAAGCGTCTCCCTCGCACATTATGAAGAAGAGAGTAAGTTCTCTGAATTTCATAAAATAATATAGATATCGTTCAATATATCAATGATAACAAAATGTTTAAAGTATTTCTTATATTTTATTGTTTTATTTTTATCTAATTGACAGAAACATTTAGGTAATACGAAAAAGTCATCATAGTAAAAAATATCGATTTAAAATATATTTCTAAATTTTTGTTTTTAGAATAAGTAAAATTCGTTATTTGTGTGTAATAAAAATAACAACGAAGAACGTTGTTTACCACGTTTATTCAAATATTATAAAAAAAAATATAATACTGATTTCTACAGCATGTACTGAGATGATGTAGAATCAGATGAAAGAAAATGATGATATAATCGGAAGATGAAAGTAAAGACATTAAGTATTTATTTGCATGTTTTTAATAAAATATTATTAATTTCAGAAAGCAAGCAATTCACCAAAGATAGATGATCCGCAGAAGATGGCAAAAGAAAATACAGCGATCATCACAAATGCTGAGGGAAAATCTCCGAAGCACATTATTTTATCGAAACATAAAAACAAAGTCAAGAAGCGTAAAATAAAAGTAAAAAAAGAAACGATTGACTACAGCTCCCTGCAAAAACATTCCTCGTCCACTCCTATAAAAGATACAGAAGCACTTAGTAAAGTACAGAAATGGTTACTAAGTTCCCCTCAGCCTACAGTCATTCCTAAATCTAAGTCTATTCCTCTAGGTCTTACCGAAAGAGCTCATAGACCGGCACCTAAAGGTGTGAGAAAAACTAGGCCGTCCAAAAGCGCAACTAATCTCCTCTCGGGAGAAAAAGCTAGGTTACAAGTCGTTTTTAAGCCTCCGTTCAGATTTAGTGTCAAAATATGTAAAAGCGACAAAACGAAAGTAGTGCTCGATAAATCGTCCAAACCCGACGTAGATAGAAAACGTCACGACACTTTGCCACAACTTACTTGTCCCACAGACGCCAAACCTAGTTCTAAGACACAGAAACTGATTAGAAATGCAAGTGACAATAATAATGTACCCAAAACAGAAGACACAAACCCAGAAGGTCAAGGTCAAATCAATCATGGCTATGAAAATTTGCTGCCTAGAAGCGCCAGTGATTGTAAGCTAGGGAAGAAAATACCCGATCTGAAAATTCGGGCAGCTCATAAAAAGAGTAACTCCGTCGGCCAAAAGCGTGAAACGACTGAGAGTCGACAGAATCTTATATCCCATGAGGACTTTGACAACACTCATGTTTACGAAAACCTCCTCTTGACCCAAGATGTTTTCGTACCAAAAAGTTGCAGCATGCCAAGGCGACAGACAAGCGTTGGCATATCGCGGCAGAGCAGCTACGGTCACCTACCTCGAGCCCAAATCCGCCCACACAGACATAGTACCAACAACGTAAATAGATCGAGACACAACAGCACCAACGAATCCGAACACTTTTACAACATCATAGAAACGCTCAGGCGAGACAACACAAACGGCCACAGTAACCACACGAACACGAGCAGCTCGTCGGGTAGTAGTCGCGAAGGAATGTCTAAAAAGGGGATAACGTCTCGACAGAGCAGTCTAGTCGATAAGCGCTCCAGTGGCGAGGCGTCATCGTCCAAACTTACGCGGCAGCTAAGTGAGTTGGAAGTGGGCAAACCGCAGCAGAGCGACAGTAGTTTGAAGGGCTTCCAGTTGGTAGTGGGGAAAGATAAGCTCAAGCGGCAGCTGAGTGACAACGAGCTGAGCAGGTCGCGGCTGCAGCTGGCCATGCCGATGTCAGCAGGCGCGGAGCCCCGGCAGCCGTTCTGTTGGAACAAACGCGCGTCCCTCGACTGCGAGGCCTCACTGCCCGCGTCGCGAATAAAGCCACGCCCCAACAAAAAGAGAACCACTTACACATTCGGCGAACTCAAAAACACCGTCCCGAACTCCACCGACGGATCCGCCGTCGACGGTATTCACATCTCACCAGAGGATTTCCTCAAAATCATCGACAATTAGTGGCCATTCGTGGGATTTTTAATATTAGTCTACGAAAAAATAATTATATTAATTAATCGATGTGTATATTATTGATATATTCGCAGATGTAACTAATTCCGGCTGGTGTAAATATTGTAATGCGCTTCTATCGATCATTAGGAATAACACGCCCCACTGAAACAGGCCATTGCTCAGTTGTATGAGATAGGTATATAAATATTCTGGGTATTGGATTGTGTTTATTGCTATTGACATATTGCCTCGCGAACAAGCATTTTGATATATTCCAATGTTGTCATATTATTCATTAACATATAGCTATTTGTTTAAACTTTAAATATTTGTCTCTAGAATTAAATCAACACTCTTCAGGGCCCCCTGGGTTAAGGATAATACTCTATCGATCGATGTTATAGGTAGGTTAAGTATTAATTAATTTCTTGGCTGGCAATGGTTTCGTTTCACTGTACGATCTCTACAAATGAATCTCTATTTTTTCTACATACTATGTACCTATTGTACAAATTTACTCATACTTATGTAAAGTGTTCATATATAATTATTTTAATACAATAAAATATGTATTGATTATGCAATAATCATATTCAACCATTTGTTTATTTCTAAGCTTCTATTAAATTGCATCAAATAATTATATATGCTTAGTACAATTATTAATGTTTTACGGTCGTTGAGGTATATTTATAAAGACGCGTACAGACATCGGGAGACATGCGTCGTGTATAGTTCCTCACACATGCCTCAAGCTGAGGCATACAACGGTACATTTATACATGCGTCCCGAATGATCCATGTTCAAACTGAGCCATCCAAACATGTTCGATCGTATGACCCGAATGCTCGCTGTAAGCACAAACGACCAAATAGCTCGAGGCATGCGAGACGGCCCATTGGCAACGCACGCCTCGCGATGTCTGTACGCGTCTTAAAGAAGAAATCATGATTGGATAGCTTGATATAAATTTCATTTGACGGCGTATTAGTTAAAGAGAGTAAATTCAGCAAAAGAATCATTGTCACAATTATTTCTCAAGTACATAGTCACATACCCATAAAATTATTTTACGAGGCAGTGGAGCCGTGAGCTTGTGAGAGAGTCACAATAAATAATGAGAGGAAAGATGAAACTCGTATAAGTAAAAGAGTTTAAGTAACCCTGTCTAATCTATACTAATATTATAAAGAGGAAAGATTTGTATGTTTGTTTGTTTATATGTATGTATGTTTGTTACGTTTTCACGCAAAAAGCACTGGACCGATGTCAAAAATTCTTTCACCGTTGGTAAGCTGCTTCTTCACTGAGCAACATAGGCTATATGTTATTTTGAAAAATAATAGGGATCCCTAATAAAATTGTAATAAGTTGGAAAAATTTATTCGTAAACATCTTTCACCGCGTGCGCTGCGGAAACTATTTATGATAGAACAAAAAAATGTTTTATAGTATAATAGAACGTATCAATATCCATAAAAAAGTCCGCGATACCATATGTCTAACTATTATAGTTATGCCAATATAACTACTTTTTTACATTGTAAAAGTTGGTAAAAGTACCGACAATAAACAAACCATTTTATTCATATTTCTGTATTAAGCCTTATCCCATTAAATGATATTTTATTAATAACTGTTTCAATACCTGTAAAATACTTTTTAAATTACTAAAATCCGACATCCCAAACAAAAGATATTACGAATTTAAGAATGTATTTCTAAAGCAAATAATGCCTTCACAAATTTATTGTAGCGACCGTTATGGCAGGGCCTGCATTTGATGAGTTAGCTCTTATTCCAAGAATACTAATTATACCCATTTTTTATAATAAATTAATCTACAAAATAAATCTATAGTCCGACTTCGTAGACTTTCCACTGCCACGAGACCTGGACGCGGACGCGATGGACGCGGGTGAAACCGCGGGGCTTTGCTAGTCACACATAAAGAGAGACAGATAGGTACAGTCTCATTTGCTTTTCCCTCTATTATAATAAGGCATATTTTCGTTTCGCTTCGTTACTCTAGCATAATAACTCAATGAATATACCTCGAAAATCGTTGTAACGACTTGTCACATATTATATTTATTTTTAAATAGTCAATTATAATGTCAATCTGTTAAAAATGATAAATGTCTATAAAATAATTTGCGCTTATATTGACCATAATAAAAATACAATAACGATCCCATGATGCTTATAGGTTCTATCCGACACAGAATTCTACTAACATATTTTAAACTAGCCTTTAAATAGTCTGAGAGCAGAATTATTATACCAATATTTAATATTAATTGATTAATTGCTACCTGATCATTTGATTAATGTTCAAATATTTACTGATATCATATTAAATACTTATAAAAGTTGATTCTGATGTAATTTTAAATAAAATAATCGAAAAATTTAATCTCTTCGAAGCGGAATTTTAAAAAATTTTGTTTGTTTAAATTTTTCAAATGAGAAAGAAATATCTGTTCTATATGAAAGAAACCAATTATATATACATAGTAGAATTCTGTTTTGGTGAATCAATCAGAACTTGTCATTCAATAATATTAAGATATTAATGAACCTTTAAACTGTCTTCAAAATATCATATTTTTCTATAAATATTTCATTGAATCTCAATATACAGAGTGTTACAAACGATACGCCATTAAATGAAGTCACTCTTCACTTAAATGTATAAGATAACTGGTATAATCGAATCTTCTTAAATATAGCTTGAAAAAATATATATTTTGGAACAAAATAAATATAATTTAATTGGTAACTAGCTTTGTTTATAATGCTTCACTGACCTGGAGCAGCGCATAACAGGAGAAAATAATAAGATTCTTGTTTTGTCTCACTCGAACCTTAAAAAAAAGTAGCGGCCTGTTACAATCCCACTGCTGGGAATAGGGTTGGAGCTAAGACCTATCACGCAGCTTCAGTGCGGATTGGTAGGTTACACATATCTCCATAATTCTTTAGAGATGTGCAGGTTTCCTTACGATGTTTTTCTTCACCGAAAAGCGTGTCATTAATTGTAATTATCAATTAGACACATGAGTTTCAATAGAAAAACTCATTGGTGCCTGCCCGGCTTTGAACTCGTGTTCCCCTCAAAAGAGTCGCACGGTCTCACCTCTGGGCTATCACATTGGGCTTCGAATATCTCACTCGAACCTTACTATTTACTTTTTAGGACAAAGTTCTGTCGTATTACGTTATTTGAAATGGCGTGTTAGGGTACGGTCATTGATCCGTATAAATCGCGTTTCATTTTTTAAAACGTAAAATAATTCCTTTAGGTAAAATACTTCAACGAATTGTCGATTTTTTTTATATGTAGCGTGCTGAGATGTACCTAAAATTAAAAATGTATGGTTGGTACCACCCTGTATAAACGCATTCAACGGCTGTTTGTTAGTTTTTCTTATATTCTGCTATATCTGGGATGAAATATGATTTTATTAGTCGATGTATTAGCGAGACAATATTATGGTACATAACTCTAATTATAAGTGTAAATCGTTGTTAATGTGCTGATTAGGTACAAACAAAAGGAATATTATGTTATTTCCGCCTATTTTTGTTTATTGACCAATTATCCACATTATGTATTTTCAATTAAGTTCTTGTATAAGAAATTAATGTTCAGTGCCAATTTTTCATTTTATTTAAGAGCTATTTCGGTTTTATAATTTTTATAATTTAAAATTAGGATTTGAAATCAAGTAACCTAACTGTTTTTTTGTATGAGTATAAAGTAAAATATATTTAGAACCCAAATTTTTAATTCATCGAAAAATAGACATGAATGAATAAGTGGATATATATTTACGTCGTTTGTATGTAAGTAGAAAAATATCATAAATTTAATATAAGTAGTAATTATTATTTGCATCGATACCATAATAAAGAAAATTTAGCATGAAAGATCTAATCGCACTTTTGCGATACTTTTAGACACTACATTCTCCTGCCTTTATCCCACTCGAAGTGGGGTCGGCTCAACATGTTACAACATGTTGTCACATGATTTAGCTACGTATTTTACGGCCGGCCGCCTGCCTGACGTCAACTTACCTTAGTCGCCTCTTACGACACCTCGGTAAGAAATGAGGGTGGACTATTCTATTCTGCCAGATACCACACGGCGTTGCGATACTTTTAGACACTCTTTTTAATTAAATCGCAAACCTATTAAACAAAAGCAATATACATTTTCCCAATATTAATTTTATATTTCTTCTACAATATATGACATATAATTCTGCTTTTTTTAATTTTCTACTATATACATACAAACGATGATAATATATGTAAATATATACACTAATAAGGTAACGTCACAATTAAAAGCTGCGAAACGGAATAGATTTCAATCTCAGATATCAGAATGTGTTCCATTATTTTTGAGTGGTAAGAGAAGGTCGCGAATGCTTTGCGGCAACGCCACAGCATCTTATGAGCTTCGTTATAGGGAGGTAAGGGTAACATAAAAGCTAGATATTGTATAGAAACCAATTTCTAAGACGATACTAAAAGTATTGAAAGTGTTACAAATTTGTATTTTTAAAATTTTCATATAGACATGTATGGATAATGTGAGAATAATTGAGTAGGTTGTATCGCTATGCTATTTGCCTCGATGTAGTAGCTCCCAGTCTTATGATAGATTATATAAAAGTTTTTCGTTTTTTATTGTACTATACATTACCCATGTTAATGTGAGAGTCACGACAGGTCAGATTATTATATCCAACCAATGCCTAACCGTAAAATTTGAACTAATAGGGCTACACACATATTTAATTACGCGTAAAATAAGAGATGATCTCGCATGGGAACCATAACAATTAACTTTGACCACCTCACTACCCAATGAGAAAATTAATATGTGACCTCTCATGAAAAATTCAGTAGCCATTTATTTATTTGTTGTAGATCTGTGTATAAATTGTTTGTGATGTCGATTAAATCACGTATTTATTGTAAATTTTATAAAATAAATGTGATTAGTCTCAATGTAACTATTAAATGGTTTTGTAGATCACAAGAAAGTGAATCTATTCGGAACTAATGTTGATTATATACCTATTTATAGTGATTTTAAATGTTAGTTTTACAAACTACAATAATAGTTCTCTGTATTATATGTCTGTGGCAGATATTATATGGCCATATGATCTCAGTATTTGTTCCAAGTGCCTTATGAACAAATCTCATTCCTACGTACATAACACATTCCAAACAGAATAAATACATTCTAAGCATAATTATATAAAACATGATAAACGACGCTAGAACTCAGCAATTAATTGCAAGCAAAATTAAATGTAATTGTAATTTTAGATAATTCCTGTCCAAAAAGACATAGTAAAAACGAAAATAAAGCGGATTTTTTTTGTCTATTATAGAGTTATGGCCCGGGATAAACTCTATTTACGTTTTTTATATGCCTACACCTAAATAATCATATATGTTCAGTTAAAAAAATCTGCAGTCGTAAAAATGATCATAATTGTTCCCTCCTAACGTTCATTATGTTTAGGTATATAATAATAATATTTTATATATATAGAGCTTGTAAGTATTCCAATATATTTATGTTTCCAGTACTTAATTAGTCTGTGATAGAATAAGTTAAAATTTATTTCCATATCTGTTTCATTTTCCATTGACTATTTTCAAATTAATACAAATTTGTAATAAATTCATTTTCTAACATTTTACTATTTTTTCTGTATTTTTTAAATAAAAGAATCCAATACAGTCAATAGTTTTTGTTATTTAATGATAACCAAAAAGGTTATGTTAACCGAATTGAAATCGTTCAATATATTTTAGGGCTTTATTTTTACGTTACAATGTTTAATTTCACCCAAAAGAATAATAATTATGAATGGCCATCCCTAATAATGTAATTAGATAATATACAATATATGCTAATTGTCTTAAAGATATTTAAGCCTTAATTGAAATATTAAAACTAACATTTTTAATACCAACGTATGGTTGTCTGAATGTTTTTCTTTTACAGCTAAACAGCGGAACCAATTTGATTAATAGATGAAATTTAGCTTATATACCAGGCTAACATATCTTATACAACACGAGAACAGGGGAAATCCTTTTTACTTTACAGACGTTTAAAGAAATAAATTGATGCTAATGAAGTCGCTTCTACAACTGTTATTTTATAAACTTAAAATCAAGAGAGCATCCAAAAAGTTTTATCATAATTATTTAATACGGTAACTGGCCAATTTAACAATTAATACTTTTGAGAACGTCATTTCGAATTTACTTTTTGCTTTCTTTTGTTTTGTGCCACAGCTGTCAGTAGTATTATATTTAAAATCTGGCATTGCACTAGAATTTTATAAATTTTGATAGAATGGCTCCCGTTAGATACAGTTTGCTCTATGAGGACTATTCTGAGCATCTGATGTCAAGATTTGGGAAGCTGTTACAAATGCAATCGTTGGTTGACATGACACTTATGTGTAGCTCCCATACTTTGCGCGTCCATAAAGCAGTTCTTGCAGCGAGCAGTGTGTATTTTCAAGTAAGTTTATTAATATAGTTTGTTTCTTCATCTTACAAGATTTTTCACATTTGTTTGCATAAAGGACATCAGATTCAATCAAGAGGTAATAATTGTAGACCAACCGTTTTTTCAAGAAACATGTCGGCGCTGCTTATAGATCCCAGTAATAAATAGGCGTTGAGCAAAAGAATGTGTGATTTTTAATGGACCTATTTGAAATACAGCGCCCAAATAAATAATATACTTTAGCAATTAATAATGAGTATTTTTTTTTGTCCATTTACTTATAATCGAATTCTAGGAGGACCTGAAAAAAAACTTTTGAGTTCTCAAAATACCATAAGTGAGCATGGTTGTTCTACATAAGATAGAAAATGTTATTTTGCCATTCCGTAACATCATAACACATTCTCAGTCACTATTGTTTTTTCCATTTAGGAAGTCTTACAAAAACAGACCGGCGAGCCCCTGATTATACTGAAAATGAGGTTTAGTGTTTTAAAATGTTTAGTTGAGTTCATGTATTGTGGCAAGGCACAATGCTTGGAGGAAAACCTGGACGAATTGGTATCCGCCGCTCAGTTTTTGAAGATAAAAGGACTGTCCAAAGTTACAAAAGAGGGGTTAGGAATTATTAATCACAGTGAGTTATATAGTTTTCTTTCTTAAATTATATGTTACTCCTTAGCTTACTAATTATGTAGATGATTTCAAAATCCAGTTAAAAAATACCTATCTATTCCTACAGGCACATCAATTCATTGCTATATTCGGACTAATGTCCAAATGTGCTATATTGCTATATAACGGACTAATGTCCGTTACTTGATTTTCAAAATAAATTCGCTCTTATGTAAGAATTAATGAAATATTTCATTTTGCTTCAAAATTATTGATTTAAGCGCATAGTAATTGTCTTTTGTAACTGCTGTTCAAAAATTATTCGAATTCGAACGATACATGAAAAATATACAAAAACATAAATATGTTTAAGGTGAGGTTCCCGTCTTCACTCCGCCGGTTGTGATAAATTGTCCGCCACAATCACTTATTGATTTGCACTCTCAGGTACACTAATTAATTTTTATTATTTTAATTATCTATTTTTTATTACAAGTGATTATTTAGTATCTGTAGTTATATTATATTAGAAATTTGTATTGAATAAAAATTATAAATAACTATGCATCATTTTCGATTTCAATTGCAAGGGACTATTTATAATGGATGGTACTGATGATGAGCTTTGCATTTGTAAAACAAAAACTGCTTTGCGAGTATAAAGTTCGTTTGTTACACCTAAAAAAAACCCGGTGTAAACTTACCTATTGCAATTTAATACGCTGATTAGGTTGAGTAGTTCAATCATCAATTTTGTACGGTATGAGAAAAGGATATATTTTAATAGATTCTTGACTGACTACCTTGACTGTACTGATGTCTCGGTTATCCGGTCCCTCAAAGCCGGATCGTCTTTTGAGCCGTATATGGGTCTGCAACATAAAAGTTGCACAGAAGATACTGTTTCATTCTCACTTGCCCATATAAATGTAGAACACTTTGCATACATGATTGCCATTACATCAAGGTATTATCGCTGAGTGCATTGAGGTAATAACTCACTAGGAGGAAGTGCTCTACTTAAAAGTTAAAAGAACAATAGATATAAACTATTGCAAGGTTCATATCCCACTCTAAGTGGAATTGGCACAATATTTTTATATTTTCCTTACTCTCCGATCATTCGTCAACTATGGCGCTATTTTTTTATATATATCTCATACTTTACATAATCCATCCATATCATTTTAGAACCTCGCTCTAGTCACATATCTATCCATATTCATATTTAACACTCGTTTGGTCTCATGATTTGCATCTCCTCATTTTAAGTCTCAGTGTGTAATTCTTTTAGTTTTCTTATTGGTTAACTTAAATATCATTGGATATTCTATATTCAACCTTGTCAGAAGCTCCAAGGCTGAAGGGGGCATAATTACAGTAACGTTAGACAAAATTCATATTTTATTTTCAGCAATTTTTATGATACAAAGTTATTTGCTTAAACCTTTACTATTAAAGTAACCCTGGTTTATGTTTTATATTGAAGTCTACCTTTAACTGTTTATATATATATATATATATTATGGTGGAAATTCTCAATTTTAGGAGAGTACAGAGCCCAAAATGCCCCTGACACAGCTCCCATCGTCAACACCAGGCCAATCAGTTGACACACTCAACAGGAATAATAAGGTCAAGTTATTATATCCATAAAATTTAGTGACAATCCAAACACAAATCCCGCTATTGGTCCATTTTATTTCCCAAAAGCTTTTTGTGTTTTGCTTATGTTATAATCTATAATCTAGAAGTTAAATAATAAAACAAAGTTATAATTTACAGTTACAATTGAACTAGATTACTGCAATACCCGTACCTTCATTAAAACTTTAAATTTAATACTTTTATTTAGTAGGGGCAGATATTTAAAACGAAGATCATTTTTGTAACTGCTTAGATTTTATATTATGTACCCTACATTAAACACATGTCTTTTACAAATATTAACTACGGAAGGGCATATGTGAGTTTCCTTTTAGAGTTAACGAAACGAAACAAGAAATTGTACTGAAAATTAACACCGCTACAGTTATTAAAACAATGCAATAATTTCATATGCAAGCCGCCAGGATTGTTTTGAGAGAGTTCCATGTGTTATATTCCACATACTATTAACACGGCGTTTCGTAGAATCAATCAAGCCGTTTGGGCTTAAGCGCGTACTATTGAAATTCCCATATATACATATAAAAAAAGCTATATGGATATAATCAAATTTGCTACGTACCTTTTTTCCGGACACGGAGGCACAATTGCACCCCCTTCCACCTTTAATCCAATTTCAATTAATTACTTATTCGTTAATGTCTTACTCGTAGTATTCTATAATAATTACAATTCGAGGTAAAAATGTGTTTAAAAAGATTTTAATGACATTTTGTCTTTTACTGCTAACTGTTGAGCAGTTCCCTCGTCTGAAGCCAATCTTAGCAGCAGCATCAGGTCGTGCTTGTAATAAACATGCGTTGTCATCGGGACTGGACCAATATATAAAATTTCAGCTCAATCGAACACCGAGAAATGGATCAAATTTAACTTGCAAGATACCACCTTCACATATATTGCAAGTTGAATAAATGCTTTTAAAAACCACATTATTTGTGGCGATATCTATGAGTCTTGATTTTGGTGATCAATAGTCTAATAGAATTTTAGAGTGCTTTTACAAAGCACATTTATTATTCAAAAAGGCAAAATAATGAGATTGAATGAGACTGACTGACTTGAACAGTTTTTAATACAGGATATGGTTGTGAGGATACCGTTCGACATAGAAGGAGGATCCGCAGTAGATTATGCAGATCCCACTCGTGGGATGAGACCGAAGCGTGGTCGCCCCAGCTTCAAGGTATTCCTTTCCGAAACTCTAAATTATAATTTATCGATTCACTTAATAAAATAATATTTTGGAATAAAAAAATACTATGGTTGAATAGAAGTAGAACTTCTTACCGCATCAACCAAATGTCTAACCTAACTCTACTGAGGTTAGGGTTTAGTTGAAGTCTATACCAATATTAGCACTTGTAACTCCTAGATACTGCTGCTGCCAGTTTGATGTAGTTTAGGAATTGATAAAAGTCGTTTGTAAAAAGTCTGACAGCTTCCTCTTTACAAACCATAATTTTTAAGTTTAATAATAATATAGGACCTTATATTTATGCCACTTTATTGGTATGTGAAGTGTTTTATTTAATGGTTTATTGTTTACCTAGCGATCCTCAGGATGGGATACCAGCTCTGGACTAGGACGCGCGACAGAACGCGCTCTTTTACGTCGCGAACAGGATTCACGGAAAGCGATACACCATCTCAAACATCTTCAAACACGTCAAATGCAAGTAAGAAAGCTGCTAAGAAAGTTTTATATAACTATACAACCTGCAGTCCAATCTGCCATCATATTGCTGTAACTGTGATAGTGATTTCCGAAATATAGTAAATAAACTAGTAATTCATGCAAAAACAATTTCGAGATCAAAATTGTTGAGTACTCAATAAATACGAGTTTATTTAAAAATATATATATATATGAACGAAAGTTACTGTAACATTTCTTTAATCTCTAACTACAACTAATATATTAATATTGCCATTTTTTTAAAATTAAGAATTAATAATCTCAAAATGCGCATTCCCAAATGCTGAATAAATTCTACTAATAGAAAATTTCTTGTCTAATAAGTCTTTAGATCCCGAGTTTTTATATGCCCTTTTGTCGCAGGAATACATCGACAGAGTGACATTGTCACAAGCCGTTAACAGTATTTGCAACAGTGAAAACTCTCAAAATTATCTCAACATGGAGAATGATCTGCTGTATATGGACCAAACTATATCTTCGAACTCACTCGACCCTACAATTCCATACACAAAGGATTCACTTGTGAACGAGACGATGACATCAAATTACTCAACAGCAGCTTCTAGCATTGCTAACGACACGTCAAGTAGTGGCATTAACACTGCCATGTCTCAATATGTTAATGCTCTAAAGAATGCTGGTTTACCTACAGACTTACCCATTTTATTTGAATCCGGTGATGGATCATACATAAACGTAAATGAGCAAGTTCTATTAGACATGGTTCAGAGTAGTGAAATACAGTACGAAGTTATTGAACAACCGAATATTATAGAAAAGGTAGCAGATCCAAGTGAAATCAAAAGTATAGATGAACTATCCAAATCGATAGAGCGCGGTGAAATGCTGATGGGTGCAAAAAATTTTACATCAAGTAATGGCTTCAACAAAGATAATCATGAAAATCCTATTAATAGTTTAAATTCCATGTTGTCAGATAATTTAGAATCTTTTGGCGATCAACAAAACTACGCAGTATTGGATCAAGACAGCCACAACAATATAAGTCATGATAACCCGACTGACTTTTCAAGTATCGAAAGTGATATGCAATTTTTCACTAAATCTATGAGTGACGATGTCAAAAAGTACTATGAAGAACAGCAATTAGGTGATGCGAGATCGATGGACCAATTTTGTCCAACAAGTACTTCATTAGATGCAAGTTTTAATATGTCTCTGCTAGACACAAAAAGTTCTCATTTAGGCGATAACATTGATCAACAATATAATTCCCTAAATACAGAAGATTTAAAGCGGCATGATGATTGCTATGACTTCAGCTTACAATTACCACCATCAAATGTTTTTAAAGAGGATGCCCTGGATTGCTTAATGTCTCCAAAAGAAAATGAAACTAACGGAAATTATATTGAAGATAGCTTAGACAGTAGAGCGCAAGAACGTGATGAAATTATTAAAGATTTGATGAATATTGAGAGCAATATTTCTCTAGAATATAGCAGCACAACAAATACAATAGGTAAAGAAAACATAGAAAGTGAAAATGTTGCTTTAAATACACTACATTGTGTAGTATCGGACGACGAAAAAGAAAGTAGAACGCCTAATATCAATACTGAATTTTCATCTGCGTGTGATTTGAAGTGGGATATGACCAGTAAAGACGGCAATAATGAAAGTAACGAAAAGTCAAGTGATCACCTAAAATTGGATACATCGCAGTCTGAAATATCAGATTCAGAACCGAGCGTAACGAAGGCTATCGAACTCACAGCTGAAAAGTGGGATTCAGTTAGACACAATAACGGAATAGATAACAACGAAGTATTGGATCTGCATAAAAGTAGTAATAAAAGTACATTGGACGAAAATATTCCATTTGCGGTAGGACTTTTGCCTACAAAACAAATGCAACAATCAGAGGACGAGAGTTCATTGCTAAAAAGAAAAGGTTCATATGACATGTTAGAAAATATCGACGCTAAGTGCTTAAAACGTAAAGTTAAATATAAGAAATTGTAAATATTAGTTATTAAAATAGTGTTAGAAATATAAAAAGTAATAAAAATAATTTAATCCTATTTCCTTTTTTTGCAATGTCCAATTTACACTTGATCACAATCATTTTACTCATTTATTCCGTACGTCACGGCCACGATGAACGATTAGAAAATAAAAATTTATGGGATGGGGGTACAATACAGCAATAGGCAAACTCAGAATCCCTGCGTACTTCCCTTGCCGAATCATTGCTTTGCTTTGCATACCTAGATTGGACAATAATTCTTTTTATTTCAGTTGACCTAACCTGGAATCATAGTCAATTACTGTAAATCTCATGATAACCAAAATTTGCGAGACTAAAAATAATACAGTTGCTAAGCTTATATTTGTCAAACTTTATAGTCATTAAGGATATAAAACTTTATACTTCATTACAGTAATACAAAAAAAGAGCCATACGTGGCATCTACAATTTAAGTCCGCGTGATTCCTTGCGAGAGAAATTTAAGGAAATAGGTATTCTTACATTTGCTTCACAGTATATTTTAAACAATGTAATTTTTGTACCTAAAAATATAAATAATTATAAAACAATAGGTGATGTATATAATAGACAAAGTAGGAACCGACTTAAGCTTGCGACTCCTGCTTTGCGCCTAGCAAAAGTACGTAAATCGTTTGTGGGTTTGGGTATAAGATTCAATAATAAAATTCCGAAATCAATTTTGGTCATGCCATTACAGCAGTTTAAAAACACTGTTAAAAAGAGGCTGATACAGAAACCCTGCTATACTGTTGAAGATTACTTAGATGATAAGGATGTGTGGATATAGGTGCACTTTTACCCTGCACAAGACAGTAATAACTAAATGTAACTAGTTTTATGATTTAAATTTTAAAAGAGGAACCGCCGAGTTTCTTGCTGGTTCTTCTCGGTAGGAACAGCTTTCCAAACCAGCAGTAAAGTTGACGATTCAAAAGCACTTGTTTACAAGTTTACTTGAATAAACAATAATTTGAATTTGAATGACTATATGATGAGAGAATTTCTGAAGTTGACTTATATACTTGGCCTAATTAATATATAAATAAAACATGAAATAAAAATATGGGCGATTTTATTAACCATTTCATTATAAAAATGCTTATTCCATTATCCAACTATTATATCCAACATATTATTAAGGCAATGTTTATTAATTTTATAATATCTAATCTTCATTTATTAATTCAAAGAATTAAAATAAAAGAAAAAAATACATCAATGACCACAGTCATATCCACTATTAAAATATTTTGGTGCTTTGAAACAACTGGGGTTAATCTGTACTAGAATCATAGAGTTATTATATTAGAGTAGGGAAGTCAGTCTAAAATGTGCCATAATACAATTAAGAGAAAGTAAATAATCGTCTGTATCCCTTTTTTATGTGAGTAGACAAAGATATACAAGTTTCATCTTCCCTCTCATTATTTATAGTGACCCTCTCCCTTACAGCCTATGGCTTCCCTACTCTAAGTATAAAAACTGTATGACTAGAATATTCTTAAGTAACATATAATCTATTCCCCTACATTACGAGTAAAATACATTCGTCATACGTCATTCTTATGCATTAAACCCTATTTTAACACTACAAAAAAGTGTGCCTTAAATCACGATAAAATGTCAAAAACAATATGGAACATCTTAAAACATTTAATATACCTACTACAAAACGGAGTACGAAAGGTAAAAATATTAATATAAAACCATTATAAAGAACCTCTCTCGAAATTTAGTCCTTAATAAGTAAACAAGAAGTTTTTCTATAAATATTCAAACTTTGTTTTTTATCTAAGAGATAAGATTAAATTTTGGTTGATTTCATTTTGGTGGACATTTGGATGTGCTTATCAGTACCAGATTTTTTATTTATTTATCTATTATATTTCACAATAATTGCATTATGGATGGAGTGACAGATATCTATTGATGCTCGCACTAAGTCGCCCTGTACCGTGAGTATGAACCTTCCCAAAAATAGAACAATATGTAAAAAAAATATTAAAAAAAAAATTCATTTCAAAAATAGATTTTCACAATGATCTGATGAGTGAATCTATTAGTAACTTAGCTGATGAGTATAAAAGCTACAGTTGCACAAAAAGTTTGTTCTTAATATATCTAAAGTTTAAAAATATTACATTATTCAAGCTATCATTAATTACAGAATATCAGAGCTACCTTATTTATAAAAATGGCTCGGATTGTTGGTTCATTTCCAAATGCAATATACAAAGTTAATTTGATTTCTTACATCTACACATAATGATAGTTTACTATGATATGATTTTGTAATAATATCATAATAATTATAAATAATTTCTAAATATACACTAGAGTATATAGAGATTCATCAATAATAAACATAGTTATTTACTTATTGTCAAAGATTGGTTCAGCAAATAATATTGAATAGTTAAATCAAGATCTAAACATATAACAGAAACAAATAAAATGGCCGGATACATATCACGAAATACTCTCACTAAATAAATATAAACAAAGGAATGTGTATATAAAAATGGACAATATTCATCAAAATGAGTTTTCTAAAAACTAAATATAGTAAAATTAGTTTCCCTTATATAGTTGATAAATTAAGAAAAAATCTATTTAAGAATTAAAAAAATAAATGCACAAAGCAAAAGAGATTCTTTTAAGATGTTTGATCTGTAAGCAGAACTTCGAACATAATAGCCATACGCATCACTATGGTAGTCCCCCATTTGGAAAGTTATGGGTGGGGAGGACATTCTTCCGTCACCTCCGTTGGAATATGCCAGTACTCTCAAGTTGTAAGATTTACCTGGTGTCAAATTCGTTACATAGGCTTCAAGTTTGTGCTCAACTGGTATCAAGGTATCATTTGCAGTGCTCATATCCTGGTCAATTTCCCATACTCTGACCTGAACATACAAAATTAAATAATATAAAACTAAGTCCCAAAAAGCTGTCTGTATGTAATCGATTTTCTCAAAATCTACAAAACGGAATTTTTGTACGGTTTTCACCAAAAGATAATGAAATACTTGCGGATGGTTTAGGTAAATAATACATATCGGTATTATGTAAATGGTGTTGAAGAGATCGCGCAGTTAAAAAAACTTGCTTGCTGGGAGCTTTAGTCGCGTACGCTGCGTAAACCAGCAGAGATACGCTAAAGTAATGTACTAGAGAATTATAGATCTATAAATACTACAAAAAAGTCCGTGATAGCATGTCTCTATCTCTAATGGTTGCTCACAAAAACTACTTTTATGTTTAAAATTTGAATTCTCGAAAAAATTTGTGACACGCTCATTTCCAGGCGGGCGAAGCCGCTGGCACAGCTAGTATAAAATAAAAGAAAAAATATCTTTCACCTTTAATAATCTATGGTAGATATATAACACAAATTACTTAACACACTATTTGTGTATATGTAATTACAATTATAAGCTACCAGAAAATAGAAATAATGAAATGGCAAAATCATTAAAAATATGTTAAAAATACAATAGAATACTCCACCTTGTAACCAATAAGAGGTTCCTCTTCATCAGTTGGTTGAACATATCTCCAAACGACGCGTACAGTGCTGGGGTTTACAGCCCAGACGTTCACGGATGCTGGTGGCTTTTGCGGCGCCTTTCGGAATGTGCGTTCTAAATAATACTCGCTCTCCGGTCCTTCACCCGCCGAATTAAACGCCATAACCTGAAAAATAGATCAAATATTTTTAGAATATATGATGAAAAAACATGCAAAGTTATAAAAGCAATCCAATCAAGTGAAAGATCAAATATACTTTAGAGGACATCACTCTCTGCATCGTTTACTAACTCCAAAGGATAGAAAAAATTGTGATAGTTAATTTACCTTGACATAGTAGTACGTGTCAGGTTCTAATCCAACTATCAGAGCCCAGTTTCGTGTTGTTCTAGAAAGATAGTATATACACTCCTCCTGTTTATTGGCTTGTTTCCAATACTTCAGGCGATGGCCTATTAATTTTCCGCGCAATCTTTCGCGGGATTGATCAATAGGGTTCCATGTGACGTTTAGAGCGGTGGAGTTAAAGGATCTCGAATGCACCTGTTGAGGGGCGACCTGAGGCATATCCTCAGCGGAATATATCGTAACGATCTCGCTCTCTGGGCCAGCGCCGATGTCGTTGAAAGCCTGAACCTTTACGTTGTATTGAGTAAAAAAGTAGTCCAATGGAATGTGCACAACATGCATTCCAACATTTCCATATTCTTTGAGTAAAAGCGATTGGAATTCAACTTCAGAATTATTGCGACGCCAAAATATTTTATAGTGAATGCCTGGTCCATTTTGCAGGGACTGTGGCAGTGGATTCCATTTAATAGTAAGGTCGCCAATTTTTCCACCACCTCCGCCAACATTAAACGGAGCTTGGTAAGGTTTATCGGGTTGGGTAGAGAATTGCGGGCTGGGTGAAGATACTCTCCCTATTCCTAAACTGTTAACGGCTTGCACTCTAAACTCATACACTGACCACGGCATAAGAGTTGTAGATATCGTTGCTCGCTTTCGACCATTGTTTGGATCAATTTCTATAACATTATCAACATTATCGTTAACTACGTACCAAGTGGAATTCCATTGAGTTCGACCTGTCACAACGTATCTTGTGATTTGTCGACCATTTGGATTGCTGTCTGTCCATTCTAGTGTTACAGAAGAACGTTGAATATTTATGATTTGTAAGCCTCCAGGCGGACCAGGCGGACCTTCTATACGTAGTTGTGTACGAGTGGAAATCCGGCCTATTGAGGACTTAACGATACATTCGTATTCTCCTACATCTGACAGACTTACGTCGTATATAGTTAGTTCGCCTCCATCAATACTAATCCGTTTATCAGCATACATATCTGCATTTTCTCTCATACTCATACCATTATGATTCCAAAGATATGCAATGTCTAAAATAGAATCAATTTCAGCAATACAGTGCAAGAATATTACTGAACCAACTTGAGTCGTTATTCGTGGTGGTAGTCGTTCCACAAAGCGCGGGGCACGCAAAATTATAAGACGACCCCGACTTTCATCAGTGCCATATTGGTTTTTGGCGACACAAGTATAAACACCCTCATCATCCCTGGACAATTGTCTTATTATAAGATTACCAGTTTCAGTTATAAATCTTTTGCCACCAGCTCCAATAACTATGTTATCTTTTTTCCAGGTAAATGTTGGTTTAGGTGCTGCTTCAGGATTGCATCTAAGTGTTACATTGCCTCCTTCAGAACCATATGTTTCGGATTCTAATGGTCGCTTCTTGAATGATGGTTTTAGAGATAGCACCCGTAGTTGTGCAGTTGAATATTTAGCCTTTAATTGATTTTTCGCTTCACACTGATACATACCAGGATCTCTTGTTGGATCTAAATACTTTATGATCAACACATTATCTTGTATTACATACCTATCTCTATCTTCAGTTGCTAATGTGTCCATAGAAAGTTTCTCACTGTTTCTCCACCATGTATAATTAACATCTGGAATGCCAAATGCTTCACAATTCCAATGTAAGTCACGTTTGTTGTCCATATGTTTGTTTGTTAATGGAATGGTGAAATTTGGTTCAGCTTGCACTTTGAGGAACAAACTATTCGATATTTGTGCTCGGTCATTTCGAACATTGCATATATACTCACCTTCATCTTCCACTCCAACATTAGGTATTGTCAAAACACGGTCATAATTGCTCAGGTAAGCGTGTTTAGGGAAGCCACCGTTTTTCCTTGTCCAATTATATGATGGTACGGGATAACCAAAAGAAACACATTCAAGTCTTACCTCCTGCCCAACCACTGGTGCATCTGGAAATACTTTAGGAAATCCATTTGGAAATTTCAACTGTTGATAATCAGAATTTGGATAAACGAGTAAAGGAAAGAAAGGTCCATTACGACCAGCATCAGAAACTTTACTCATTACATTACAGCTGTAGTTACCACGATCAATGGTTTCTAAGGCTGAGAAGTATAAGCCACCATCATATGAAACGAAAACCCTCTTATCCTCCTCTACAAGATTAGGGAAATAATTGCGGGCCCATAGAAAATTTACTGAAGGGTAATAAGATGGAGGATCACAGTACATAACTTTGCCCCAGTATTGTCTACCACTTTCTACTGGCCTTTTTTGATTAAACTCTCTTATAAAACCAAACGATAACCTCACAGATTCAGATCTAACAACTCCAAATTTATTAGAAGCTGTACAGTGGTATTTAGCATTGTCTTTTTCAGCATCAGGATTGGATATCATTAGAGTGCCTCCACTTAGAATAAATCTAGATTCTGACAGAGGGTCTATTTCAGTGAACACTGGATTGTCAACTTGATAGTCTTCTCTATACCATTTGTAAGTAGGTGCAGGGTATCCACCAGCTATGCATGTCAACTGTACTGTCTTTGATGGATCATAAATAGTGTCCACCGGTTCCTTTATAAAATATGGTCCTCTTGGTAATCTTTCAGGATCAAATGTATCCAGTCCATATGTAAAAGATCTTTCTTCTTCTATCAGGTAATGTAATCTCTGAGTTTGACCTTCACATATAAAGTGGAAATACTGTGTTCCCTCTACCGGAGCTAAGCCCCAGCGGCCATCTTCTTGTGAAAATCTATAAACTAAATAATCTCGAGGCAGTAAATTGTAGCTTGTGTATGTCAATTTTCTATCATCAAAGAATGCATTTTCCAAACCTGATAATTGTGTACCATCTCCTTCATTAACCCAATATCCTGGAGTCTGTTGATGAGCACCAACATACCAGGACCCTTTTTGAGGGTCTAAGCGCATTAAGTTTGTGATAATAAATCCATGCTCTTCTGGGCTATTCAAAGATGCTAAATCTGCTTCATATGCTTGGCATATTTTTCGAGCTTCGTTACGGGGACGGTCGGGGGATTTCGTAAAGCGATAGCACGCTTCTCTAAAACGAACCCAATTGGGAGGACATTTATATCGCTCTTCATAATCTAACTCTGCATAGTAAGTAGCTGTGTTCTGTGGATCAGCACCATTCTCACCCTCGTTAAAAACTTCGTTTTGACTGTCTTGATAAAATGAACTCTGAGCTTGATTGACGTAGTCGTTACCGTTCACAGGAAAGCTGCCGTAGGGTGCCTGTAGATTTTGACGATACTGCGAACTATTTTGGTTAGTTCCGACTCCATTTGGGTCTATTTGATATGGTTTTTGGTAATTTGGATTATAAGGCTGCTCTAAACCCTGACCGTAAACACGATTGAATGTCACTAAAAATATCCATAATCCTTTCATGTTCTGTTTCCACATAATGGATAATTCTCTACTAGTGTATAATTAGCACAAAAATTTATTCAGAAATCATCTCAAATTTATTTAAAGTGTAGTTCGATAACGTTTTATTTTTGTATCTTTCTATTGACAATTTATATTTAACCTAATATTGAAAACATTGAAGCCCCGCCTCAACCATAGACTAATATTTTATATAAACACAACGGAAATGTAACGAATTATAGGAAAATGAGAGTTTACAAAATATGCCACTACATTTTCGAACAATAAAGATAAAATATTTTGATTTTTAATTCGTGAATGATAATTAATAGTACTCTAAAATCTTACAAAAAATTATTACATATATTATGAATTTATGACTTTTGTACATATTACATTGTGTATATTACTTCAAAGGCAACAAAATTTATTTAGACGGAAATATATTATTATTTTTAACATTTAATTCTCTTATCCTAATAATTTTGTAAGTTGATTTGGGATAAAAAATTTAATAAAAAGAATAAAACACCTAAATTGTTGCCAACAATAGAATGTTAATTTTCCCCAGAAGTAGGAGAAACAAATGTTTTTACTTCATACAACATTCATGGCATACAATACTATCAATTTTGTAACGTTGTAACCCGCCGTAAAAGGTTGGCCTCTAACTATATCGCACAGTAAGCGTTCCTGGCTCTCTTCAACAATTAAATTTACACTCTTAAGTTTGGCTAATTCATATACAACATTCGTGAGGTTTACTAGTGGGGAACGGTGAAGCCTCATAATACAATATATAGTGTGCCTCTCTAGAAAGGGTCACGGGTTCAAACCCCCGGAAAAAATGATTTCTCTATTTGTATGCTAAAGTAATATTTTCAATTTAGCACAGGTTTTTCGGTGAAGGAAAACTGTTGAAGAATCTCTGGAGGATTCCTGGGATATGTGTAACCTACCAATCCGCAAATGGAGCAGTGTGGTGGGTTTAAGCTCTAACCCTTCTCTCCAAATAAGGAAAGAGGAGGCCTATGCCCAGCAGAGGAATACTCAGAGAGTAACTTTACTTTTTACTTTTTTATAGTGTTAAGTGTAAAGGTTAATAATAATTAAAGCTTAATTGATCACTTTCTTTATTTTCGACTTCAACAACAAGAAATATGTGTCAATATTGATAGTAATACTTATACTGTAGATACCGCTTATAGACAGTTAATATTATACAGTTCAGTTTACAACTTTGTATACAATAATATAAAGTTGTTAATTACAATCCCTTGCGATTTCAAAATTCATACCAATTTCACGCGCAAGCTTATTCTTCTAATATTATTTCATCACAGATCAATCATGTACTTCTTAGTTTATCTCCATAAAGAAATAAGATAGGGCGGAACATGATTTAATTATGGAATACAAAATTGCTACTATTCACATGCAATTCTTCCAAAATGCTACCTATATACTACTGACTGAATAATACATAATTTGGTATTTAGTATTCAGTACTATTCAGACAATAGGTTTGAAATAAATTAAAAAATAATTTGCTTACAAATTGTCTTATAAGGTAATATTTACACAATTATAATATTTCGCGATATGCATAAAAAATATGACTTAATAATAATAAAATTTCCTAATATTTTACTGGACTCTATAAATAAAAACATAACTTTATTAAAATAAGTGAAATTACTGTACAATAAACATATTTCCGGCACACAAATATCGACAAACATAACAAATAAACAAAAAAACTTGTTAGGTAATGTACTAGAAAAAAAAGATCAAAAAAATCTAATACAGTTTAGCATTAGCATAATCTCAGGACAGCTGATAAATATTTCTAATGTATTTAAAGCCTACTTATTAGTATATTCACAATACAAATAACTAATAAACAATATAAGGAATGAATTACTACAATTTTGCACAAGCATCATTTAAAATGAATGCTTTTTTACATTTCATAAATACAGCCAAAATTTTATACGAATCGCTGAATTTAATGTTTCATGTTTGTGTGTAGCTGATATATTATATTAATTTTTAAAGGTGATAAATTCCATATAAAAGTCTAATGGCCTTGTTGTGGTAATATTTTAAACTTTTGCATAATATAAAATACACCGGCAGTATTAAAAATAGGAAAGGATATATATACCAAATGAAAAATGTTTTTTCAACTTTTTCATTGAGTACAAAACTTCCTTAAAATAAGCAAAGTAGAATCCATTCATCATAGGAAATGACCGTCCGCTATTTTAACCTCGGTCGCTACAAGTCATATATGAAAGCGCAGAACAAATCAATATGATGTGTATGTAATCTCTGTGAGATCAAATCAGGAAGATCAGTAGAAATGATTGACACAGTCAAAAGAGTTTGAAGATTAAAGATGTTTAAGCGATAGAAGTTAATTGGAAGGAGTGACAGATATAGGATATGCATCGAGAAACGCCTTGATTACCCTCCACTTTATGGACAGATGACCTCTAAAAGGTATAGGTAGATGTTTTATAAATAGACGATCCAAACTAATGCCTTGCAGAACTTGCGCCGAAAAATGAAGCACAAAACAAAGGAAGACAAAAAGAGGACGAATTTTGTTATTCTATTTTACTTGCGACATAGAACAAACAAAAATCAAAAAGATTTTTTAATGGTTACTTTAATCTGTTCTTTAACAGCACAGCTGTTATACGTTGAGTTATAAAGAAAAATATTATTATAAATGACATGATAATTATAAGTGTGTTAACAATGTATTATACTCACTGTTTTGTTTTACCCAATTTCTGAAAACAGTAAGATTTAATCATCACATTTTTGATAAGGCCTTGCTCAATTTTATATAATCCGCCGTGTGGTATCCGTCTGAGTAGAATAGACCACCCTCATTTCTAACCGAGGTGTCGTAAAAGGCGACTAAGGTAAGTTGGCGTCAGGCAGGCGGCCGGTTGTAAAATACGCAGCCAAATCATGACAACATGTTTGTAGCATGTAGTACCGACCTCCCTTTGAGTGGGATAAGGGCAGAGAGTGATGATTGCTCAATTTTATATAATGTACTTAAATTTCATCCATCATTTTTCTATAACAGTATTATATGATATATATAACACACCAATTTTATAATATGCATACTACATGTATGACAACTGGCAAGTATAAAAAATATGATTTAGAACAGGGTTTAGCAACTTTTTAATTAACGGGCCAATTTAATTTTCAAAATCATTTGGCGGGCCGCACATAAAGTAACACTTATTAATAATTTACATTACTATATTTATAATAAACATTAGCTTGAACTGCATGCTGCAACAAGTCGGCGGCAAGTGAGTACCCGTCACAAAAAAATGTTTCGCATCGATATACGTACTACCATTTTATTATAATTAATTTGATAACAATATATTGACGGGAGAAAGTCATTCATCATTCTCCTGTCCTTATCCCACTCTAAGTGGGGTCGGCACAACATGTTGTCATATGATTTGGCTGCGTATTTTACGACCGGCCGCCTGCCTGACGTCAACTTACCTTAGTCGCCTTTTACACCTCAGTAAGAAATGAGGGTGGTCAATTATATGTAGCCGGATATCACACGGCACATACCTTAGTCGCCTCTTACGGCACCTCGGTATAAAGGAGGGTGGTCTATTCTATTCTGCCGGATACCACACGGCCAATTGATGGGAGGAAGTCGATAAAATAAATTAATTTTTGGAAATAATAGGCATAAATTTTTAAGCGGCCGCGTGTTATTCATTTCTCATTTAGAATACATAGCAGCAGTGTATGATCATTAAACATAAGCTGTAACAACTAACACTTATGTCGCAAGACTGTATTTTTATATGGTGAGATTATTATAATTCTATTGCACACTCAAGATTATGCTATATCTTACATTACTATGGTAACTATATTCTATTCTAGTTCATTACGCTATCATTGCCATACATTTACCTATTCACATACTTAACTGATAACACCGTACACCAACATTAAATAGCACCCTTGGGGATATAATACAATAAAAGCAACATTTATTATTTACACATGCAATTTAGTTATATTTACAAGTTTTGTATACATTCTCAGTCGACTGAAACGTCTTACTCAGATTAAATTGATTATGTAATGGCTGCCCTAAATTAAATTAGTATCATAAAACAAATATATTACTTTGTTCCTAAATGAGATACTTTCTTTTACAATAAATCAGTCGATGTGTATTTATAAATAGCTTTCGTTTATTCTAAAGCAAGTCGACTTAATGTAGTTTAAGAATATAATATTTTCGATAAAGATCGGACGCTGTTGCTATAACTGTATTTTCGCTAATGCAAAGTATTCTTTATCTAAAATATGTATAGTTTTATCATAAACTATTCACGCTCTTTATTAGTTATTTTAAAGAACATATTCTATTGGTTCTATGCAGCAGTAATTTGATTGGAAGTGTTCACTATATATCACACTTCCCATATAACCATAGAGTTATTTTACTAGAGTAGGAACACCAGCCTTAAAAGTACCACATTACAATAAACAGAAATAAAGAGAAAGCAAACGAGGGTGTGTCTGTGTGTCTCTATGTATGTGTGTCAATGTGTCCCTCTTTTTATGTGTGATTAGACAAAGATGAAGTTCAAGTTTCATCTTCCCTCTCATTATTTATTATGACACTCTCACTTACAGGCCTGTCCTACTCTATTATAATAATTCTATAGTTATTATACTAGAGGAGGAACCAGCCTAATATGCGTCCGCCGAAGATAAAAAGAAAACCAATGAGACTTTTGAGTTTCACATTATTTGTTGCGATACTCTCCCAAGCCCGCCTATATCTACTCTAGTATAACAACTCTATGCTAACAATCCAAATAATTTATATTAAATCAAACAAAAAATTAAATTTCTATTCATAAAATTAATGTCAGCTAACCAGGACGGTCTCAATTTTGAGTAGTTGTCTTAATTTATCAGTGACCCGTATAAGGGCCACTTTGGACGCTCGCACATTGACTTTCTCTCCCGCTCCAAGTAGTTGGTGACATTGAGCTCTCTCTAAAAACTCCTGGGTCCGTATCTCTCGAAGGAGTTCTTTGGGTGATCCAGAACCGCAGTGAATTTGCTTTAGCAGATTTTCTTTTGACTTTATCTGTAAAAAGAGGTTAATTTGGAATTATATAGTGCACATTATGAGCATGACGAATTATAACTGTCTTAGTTAATAAAGATATCGGCTATACTCACGTCAGTGGTAAAAACCATTAATCTATCTTTGTATCTTTAAATGAGAATCTTATGTGTGTATATATATATATCATCTGAATTTCGGATTTCGGAAAACGGATACAACGATTTTCATGAAAATTAGTCTAAAGAGCGGTTCAGAGGTGATAAATCGATCTAGCTAGGTTTTATTTAAAAAAATGTCGTTTTGCACCTGGTTTCAGTCATTGAAAATTTGCTAAAATATAAATCAAATACAAAATACAAAGGAAGCGGGACGAAAAACTGAATTGACTAATAAAGTAAAAATATCCTAGATCGAGTCCCAGATATCACCTACCCTTCCTTTTTGTATTCTTTTTTTTATTAAACATATTATATCTTTTTTAAAAATTACCACTCAGGTACTATTATAACATTAATGATTTTAAATGATCTCAGAATTATGTTGTTGTCTTGTAGTATACAAAAAAGCTACTAATATTATTCAGTGATGTCTTTTTATATTGCTTGATAATCTACATAGTGTAAAAATCTAATGGTTAAGTATTTCATATTAGAGTATTTTTAACAAATAGAGCATAAAATAAATCTAAAATATCTAGTTGTTTTTATGAAATACGATTGGTACCCGCGAACTCGTTACCGCCAACTTAAGCGTTGATGTACCTTAAATATTGCAATATGCGTTTTTTCTGTACTCGACAGAAAGATGGGATTTTTTCATCGTTGATCTTACCTAGACTATAAGCCGTGAAAGCGTAACAAAAAATATTTTCGCATTTATAATTTAGTAAGGACTAGTAGAATACTATTTACCTGTAAAATATTCGTAAGATCCTGCAATAAAACCCATAGACCATCAGCAGGTTGGCCCGGTGCCGTTCGCAGACTGTAAAACGGCGGCAACGGCGCCTCCGTACACTGAATCTCTATGGTTGCGTCAGGCGGCGGAGGGGGCGACCCGGGGGGTGGGGACAACAACGGGTCGTATCCAATCTCCTCGCGGTCTACAAATAATGTTTACAAACATTATTAGTAAATAAAAGTAAAAAAAGTAACAGCCTGTTATTATGCCCACAGCTGGGCTAAGGCCTCCTCTCTCCGTTTTTGGAGAGAAGGATTGGAGCTAAGACCTACCACGCTGCTCCAATGCGGATTGGTAGGTTACACATATCCCTAGAGAATTCTCTAGAGATATGCAGGTTTCCTCACGATGTTTTCCTTCACGGAAAAGCGTGTGATAAATTGCAATTACCAATTAGACACATAAGTTTTAATAGAAAAACTCATTGGTGCCTGCCCGGGGTTTGAACCTATGTCGTCTCTAGAGAGTCGCACGGTCTCACCACAAGGCTATCACAGCTTATTGGTAAATACTGGAACTAATATTTTACTTAAAATGAAATGCTACGTATACGCGAAGCAAAAACTTTGTTACGTTAAAATTACGTTAATGGAGACCTGGAGGTTAATGGAGTATGAAATTTGGAACAGTTATACTTTATATAGAATGCAGAATACAAAAAAAATATATAATGCGTAGTAAATAGATGAAATCAATAAAAAAATCAATCAATATATAAATCTCTTTTTTTAATGATTGTAATTTGTGATCAAATTGATAAGAAATAAATATTATTCGTCTGTAGTCTCACTGGTATATATGGTCGAATTTTGAACATTGGAAGCCCGCTAGTTCGTAGAAAAGGTAAATTTTTATACTCTTGCCGATTTATTTGGTGACAGACAAATAAAAAAACCTGATTTGAATATTTCAAACTTAAGTCGTATTCATATTTGTCAATTTATGATTCAAGTCTCACCTAGAATGTTAGCGGGTGATGGAAATCTCCACGGTTCGATTGCACGTCCTTGTACATCAGCGATGTATAAATGGAGAAGTATAGCCGACGATCCTTCCGCTAATTCTTCAGGCGTCTGACCGGAATATGTACCCAGAAGAGGATCAGCACCATAGGCTAACAGAAGCCTTATTATTTCTACATGACAATTCTCGCACGCTTCGTGAAGTGGCCTATAAAACCATTAATTTATATAAAACTATCTATTGAATCTATAGATTGTATTCTTAAGACCTATAGGTCTTAAGAATACAATCAGGTAATAATTTATTTTACCTTATTCCTCCTTGTGCCGCGGCGGAGACGTTAGCACCGTATTGAAGAAGAAGACGCGCTATTCTAACGTGACCTTTAGCTGATGCCACGTGTAGTGGAGTGAAGCCCGCGTTATCTTTAGCTGAAGGATCTGCTTCCATTTTCTCTAAGCAATATGCAACACAATCCTAAAAAATTAACAAGAATAAACAAAAAAAAATTGTACTAAAACATAGTAGATAAATATTAATTATTAGAAATTTGTGATACTATACTTACTGTAAAACCAAGTCTAGCAGCACGATGTAGGTGTGTTTCACCTATACTTTTATTAATAAACCAGCCTTTGATTTCTTTTTGTATATCGTGGACAGATTCAGGACTAGGTTTAGGCGCTGTTCGGCGAACTTTTGGACAGTTGTCCTCTCGACGTATTATTTTCTTCTTTTTGCGTATATAATCAAACCCGGAACTAAATTTTCTTCTCCCAAAAAGACGTTTTAGCCGTCTTTTTACGTTAACTTCCGTTGTTCCGGCTAAACCACCATCTACTTTAGTGTCTACTTTGTTACCAGGCGGGTTTGTCTCCTTTTTTACTTTGTTATTAGATATTTCTTTCCTCCTTTTATGTGCGAAAGACTTTATGACACTATTTCTTTTTTTTAAGCGCATCAATCTCCCTTTAGCATCGTTTGTTTTCAATGACTTCGTGCTCCTTAATCCGTCTCTTATCGAACTAGATCTTCGTTTTAATTTGTCTTTAATAATTTTTTTGGGTTTGAATTTTGGTTTAGTTTCAATTTCTTTTTTTATCGGTACAGTTTGTGGCGGGTCGTCTTGCATTAATTGTTCCCTGCAGGATGTTGGTGGAGCTGACGCAGGCCTGTCATCACCAAACACTTCTTTAATGGTAGCTCGCTTTTTCAATACCCTGCTTTCAGTTCTAGTTCGTGATTTCAGTACAACTGGTGCAAATTCTTCGGTAGCGCCAATTAATCCGTTCGTATCTTTTATAAAAGCTGTCCTAAACATGGTAACAGTTTCTTTTCTAAAAGCGCCCAAGTAAAAAATATCTTCCATCAACTTTTCTTTTTTGGCACTGAGATTACCCTTATTTCCATTTTTAATTAAACCTAAACTTGGTGTTGGCAGAAGTTCTGTATTATTTGAATTTTTTTGGACAATTTTCGGAGACTTTTCTTCTTTTTCTTTCAATTTCTTTTTCGATTCATCTTTCTTACCGCACTTTTTAATAAGGACATCTACAATGGAATTGCTCTTTTTCTTAGACTTCGTAGCAGAAAATACAGTTGATGTAGAAGCTTCCGAATCATAATGAAGTTTATTTAAAGCAGAACAACTAGAATTAGAATCAAGATCACTATCAAGATTTAATTTATCTGGTCTTCTATAAAGATCATCTGTTGCTGCAGAAGGAGCAGATGATGATGCCGGCGAAAGAGGAACAGGATCTAAGTCCGGAAGCGATGTTGAACCACGTGAAAACTGTGTTCCACAATGTTTGCCAAAAAATCCACCCGAATGACCTCTAGGAATTGCAATGAGTCGAGTAGGCATTCTCAAAGATCTCTTATATCTGTACAACTCTTCTTCCCATCCGGGATGAAAATCTGATCCATCTCCAAATCCTGGCTTCCGTAGAGGTGTTGAACTACTGCTACTATTACCATTTTCATTTTTTTTCGAAGGAGAGGATTTAACCGGAGTTTTTTGTAAAGTCATATTTTTGACATCTTCAGTTTTCGTATTCTTACGTACTCGCAATCTTCTTGCAACACTTAACTCGTCGTCACTATCCGAGCTTGACTCATTATCCAATTTTTCTTTTTTAACTATTTCTGTCGACGAGGATTTTCCCTTCGATTTAGACACTTGACGTATAGACTTTCCTTTATTCTGTTTATCTTCTTTTGGAGCAGAATCTAGGGATTTCCGCACTCCAGTATTCATACGTTCATCACAACACTCTAACTTAACATAAGCTGATTTTTCTGACAGATCTTTTAATAATTGATATTTGATTAACTGATCGCTCTGCTTTTTATCTTTAAGTAGTTTGCTTTTTATGAGAGGTTCATCGTCATCAGTTGATTCTAACTCCTCTTTAATTATAGTTGTTAGTTGTTCTGTTGTTGCATTTGTTTCTTCAACTTCCTTTTTTATAACAGTTTTTGTCATTAAAGCTTCGTTCCTAACCGATTTATTTTTAATTTTAACATTACTTTTATTTTTATACGATTTATCATTTTCTTTATCCTTTTGCTTTTCAATGTTAGGTTTCTCTGACTTATTTTTTTTATTACTACTCTTACAAGAATCATCTTCTTTGTGTGAGGAAGACATTTCACAGTCCAATTTTATTTCTTCTTCGTCTAGAGGTTCTTTTTTAATTTCCACGATAGCTGGTAATTCTGCAATGGATTGATCAGAACCAAACTCCACTTGATCTTCTTTTTTGTCATCAGTTTTTATTTGTTGTTCTGCTAATTCATTTTCTTGGTCTAAAGTATTAATGCGTTTTTTATTTCTTTTTTTATGACATCCAGTTTTCAGTTGTTCCATAAAACTATCGCAAGCACTAGCCCAATCCATGTCTAAGTTATCCGTAGTGCTATTGTCTTCTAAATAGACAGAGTCAAGTTTTGTATCTATGTTTTCTGTTTTTATTTGTATCATTGCATCTCTTTCTATTTCATCTATATTCATAGGTTCTATTTTCACTTCTGGAATGTCAGTATTAAGAGATTTATCATTTTTTATTACTGATTCTAATCTAAGATTATCTTCCCGAATTTGATTAAAGAGATGCTGTTTTTGCGACTTTGGAAGTGGTTTAGATGTTTTATTTTCAGTGGATATAGATTCTTGTTTCTTGTCTAATTTTGTTGTACTGTCTTGTGTCGGTGGCATTACTTTAAGCTCTGCCTTAGTTCTTATCCTGGCAGCAACATCATTTTCAGGTGATGTTCTCTTCGACTCGGGACTATCAAACTTTTGATAATCTGAATCTCGAGAAATAGAATCCACAGCTTTCGGCATTTTAATATGATGTCCTAAATCAGTTGTCAAAGGATTTAAAATATTGCGTTTATTACTATTGTTTATTTGTTTTCCCTCAATGTCTTTTGTTAAGTCGTCATCAGTTATTTCTATTACAGAATCATCTACATCATCTATTACGATAAGATCAGGAACTTCATTTGTTAATTTGGCAGCTTCTAAATATCCCGTTTGTTTTGTTTCTAGGCTGTTTCTTAATATGCTTAATACTTTTTTATCTGCAGGTTGTGCAGTATTATTGGGCAATGAATGATGTGGATGTAAGTCTCTATGGCTTGGAATTTTCTGTATAATATGACGACTGCTACTGGGTGGTAACCTTTCATGATAATGTGGATGATAATCATTAACTTCTCTATTGTTTCCCTCAGAGAACGAATTAAGATATCGACGATGAGGATGATGTTCACTATAATGATTCAATGACCGCTCGGTATTAATTGAACGTTTTTGATCATGTTGACTTGCTTCAAGACGTTTGTAACTTGTATAATTAAATACTGGCTGAATCATAAGCTCACGTTGTTCCCTTGCGGATTGACTCATTTGTTCTATCCGACTGTCTGCAGTCCATGTTTCATGACGAAGAATTTTTTCAGGAATGTTGCTAACTATAGGACCTGCCGGCCTTTTCCTCTCTTCTATAATTAAATGTCGATCATCACGAATCTTACTCTCCGAGTAGCGCTCGTCGTGACTTGTTCGCGTGAGGTCTATTCTGGGAACAGGGTCAGGTCTAGTTACTGCACCGTCATATTTACTACGTGATGCGTATACTTGATGACGAGATTCAACGACATAAGAATCAGTACCAGGTCTAGAACTATAAACTCCATTATAGCGCATATTTTGATTTGAGGCATTGTATAAGTGGGCCATGTTTTTTTCTCTATATTGAGCAAAATCAGGAGAGAAATCAACTTTGTGAGATCCAATGAAGCTTGTAATGGATGTATTTCTACTACTGGAAGTTGGTCTAGATTGTATTGGAAGATTTTCAGTTTTCATTGAAGCAGAATCAATGACATCGTCTTGAGTTGTTGATGAGTCTGCTGAATTCTTCACTGTTTTTACAGATAAGTCAAGCGGCGATTCACGCTTTTGCTTAGTTTGATTCATTTGATTTACTAATGATGTAACCGATACAGTCATGCGCGCCTGCTGACTAGGATAGCCCGGCTTTACTGTTGATCGCGATGGTGAAATTTGTACATGATTTGCATAATCATAATTTGTCTTTGGAGCTACAGCAGTACGATACGACGGTCTTGATTGCAATGTTTGGGAATGCGGTTGTGAATTGTTTTGAATAGACTGAGTTGGTGTGCTGGAAGCATATCTCACGGCGGACGTTGAAGGTGTAGCATAATGGTAACTATTCCTGGAGTCTATTCTAGTTTTGACATAATCAACCCGTGAAGCTAGGCGCGCAATCTCTTGAGATTGTAAGGTCGGTTGTGTCGGTGGTAATCGTTCTGTGGGTCGTATCGCAAAGGATACATTCATAGCATCTATATTATGCTTGTATTGATGAGAATCGACTCTTTGATTTGGAATAGGTAAGGGCGCTGGAGCTGTCGGCCGATAGCCAGAATAAACTTGTTGAGGGTCATACTTTCTTTGTGGAAGAGTTGGATGTCTTTCATACTGCGACGTCGGTCGTATATGTGACGGAGATTCGCGACGTTGCGGCATCGAATGATATACTGGTGATGCACGATTGTCTATAGAACCAATTCTTTTAGTCGGTGGAACGTGTTGCGGATGATGTATAGGTGGGACACGATCATTATGCGGAGGCGGCGCTTGAGTGGGTGTCAAAGAATAACGGTGCGTGGGCGAATTAAAAGAGGATTCATTTAAGCGACTAACAGTATGCTGCGGCACCGAGCTAGAGATTCGTGCATATGTTTGTGGACGCGGTGGTATTGAAGGCTGAGGCGAGGCTATCGGAGGTCCGAGAGAATTTCTTCCGTTATCTGTAACATTAGACTCGTACTGATAGCGCGGGTACGGCTCCGGTGGACGAGATGCAGAATAATGGTCCAATGGACGGCCTGAAGTGAAATGGTCAGGTGGTCTTGCGGTCGGAGTTTGTACTCGTAAAACTGGAGCGCGATATTGGATCGACGGATCGATCTGTTCAGTTACCATAGGTAAAGGTGGTGCTTCAGAAGGTGGACGAGCAGGTGATGGACTCGGCACAGCTGGCGCTGGTGCGGGTGAAGGTAGCGTGTGGGGAGTTGGCTTGCGTATAATGTGGGAGGGTGGCGATAAAGCCCCGACAGATTCATCTTCGTCCTCTATTTCGGGTTGCTCTCGGCGTTTTTCTGCTGCCTCGCGCATGACTGTAGCTTTATGTATTATATGTGGCTCAGGTTCCAAAGGCTCGGAAGGTGGACGGGGTGGAATGGAAACAGGCGTAGACGCTGGTGTTAGCGTAGGTGCAGCAGCAACGGATGGTGGTCGTGAAGATGGCGCGGGTGCTCCAGAGAGGGCAGGAGTTCCCTCCTCCGTCGAAGTAGTTGCTGGCCACATTTGTTGGCCGGTTGTTCCTTGTGCCTGCTTTGGTACTCCCATAAAGTACTGGCGCGTCCCTTCCAGTACATTGTTGAAACTGACATCCATACTATGCACTCCCGGTCTACAACCAGCACCTGGAAGAATGAAAAATATCAAAATGAATAAAGGGTTCACCAATAAAACAACTTAATCAACTAAAATCAAAAATACGTAAAGCAGTGATAAATCACATTTGTTCAAGGATTACGGATATATATAATAGAACGTTAATTAGCTACAACACTTGTTTCACATGAATCGTGGTTCATACTTTTCTTAGAAATTTCCCGAAACTTTTCAGAATTCCGCACAGCGTCACCATGAGTATGATGTATTATTTATTTTTTTAAATTTAATTATCAATTAACCTCTAGATTTATATCATATAGATAAACATATCAAATAGTAATTGTAAACAAAACAAGGGCCCCCTACATTCAAGCTGCAACCCCAATATATGGTGACATTTCTTGCACTGATAAATATCTAAATCTATTATCTAACAATGTAATTATAAATATTGCACAAAAGTCTTAAGCTTTATCTGCGCCTTGGTTCTCGTCAACCCAAGAGTTAAAACATCCCCAAGTGTCCTATATAGTTATCCCATAGAATATCTATAAACAATGGGAAAACATATTGAATATAAAAATCCCGTTTTTTTTTTGGGAACAGGGAAAACCCACATATTGCATTATTGTCAGTACTTGAACACAAAAATAAAAATAAATCAATTTTTAAGTTGGTGCGAACGTTGTCGCGAGTACAGCATATTATTGCTATACGGCTGGGCTTAGCCTCCTCTCTCTGTTTTTTTTGGAGCGAGGAAATGGACAGACTCTCCACGCTGCTCTAAGACGGATTTACTAACCCATACATATATCCCTTGAATTCTTTAAACATATGCTATTACCCTTAGCGAAAAATGTATAATTAATTGCACAAGAAGAGGCAAGATAAATTTTAAAAGCAAATCTTATTATTGCCTGCCCGGATTTAAACTCATGACGCTCTTGATAGAGTCACACGGTCGCACCGTTCGGCTATCACAGCTTTGTAAACAATATTGTGGTGTCAATAATCCGCCGTGTGGTATCCGGCTGATTAGAATAGACCACCCCCATTTTCTTACCGACGTGTCGTAAAAGACGACTAAGGTAAGTCGACCCGCCGTGTGGTATCCGGCTGAGTAGAATACACCACCCTCTTTCTTACCGAGGAGTCGTAAAAGGCGACTAAGGTAAGTCGACCCGCCGTATGGTATCCGGCTGAGTAGAATACACCACCCTCTTTCTTACCGAGGAGTCGTAAAAGGCGACTAAGGTAAGTCGACCCGCCGTGTGGTATCCGGCTGAGTAGAATAGACCGACCTAGACCGATAAAACATTATCGAGGGGTCGTAAAATACGACTAAGGTAAGTTGACGTCAGGCAGGCGGCCGATTGTTAAATACGTAGCCAAATCATGTGACAACATATTTTTAACATGTTGTGCCGACCCCACCTAGTGTGGGATAAGGGCAGGAGGATGATGATTGTGGTGTCGATAATATACAATAGTTAATTAAGTATTAAATAGTAACTATTTGTTCAAATATTATAGTGCAATGGTTTCACTATTACGTGTTTTTATGTATACACGGAATTTAGAAAAAGGATAATGATATCCTTTTTTTAAGAATTCTTGTTAATGTTCATAGTATATACAGGAAACCGTTCAGTTATTTATTGCGAAACTTTCAATCAGCATACTTAAAGGTACGAAGAACTTAAGGTGCGTGATGGGGTCGTTACCCGTCGGTTGCCCTTGAGGGTTCCTCGCCCTCGCACACCGACGAACGCAATGTAATACGCACCAACACGCACACACGGAAAAACTTCCGCGAGACATTACTAAAAAGTTTACCGACCTTAATATGCGTGTCAATGTTTTCTTTACAATTTCTCTCAAAATATTAATGAAAATTAACCACACTGTTCAGATAAGTTATAAGTTAAACAAATTGAATGTTATAAAAATAAATATAATATAATGTTATAAAAGCGAAAGTTTGGCCGTTTATGCTTTCACTGCTAATCTACTGGACCAATATTGATGAATACAAAAATTTAGGATACAAAATCCTCGTTTATATTTCGGGAACAGGTAAAATCTCATTGCATTATTGAGGGTATTTAAACGCTTAAGTTGGTGCGAACGAACATAAAGTAATGCTATGATACTTTACTATATAACTGTATAACGTAATGTATATTGTAGTATATATACATATATGAAAGGATGTAGGTAATAACGTATTCCCGGATCAATGATCGTATCAAATTGTACCCTTGTCGATCTTCATCCTTCGATTGTAGAGCTAAGGCTACGGTTCTTATTGAAACGACGTTATATGAAATTCTATTCCAACAGGATTTATAATAAAGTTACTTAGTGAAATTTACAAATATAAAAAAATGTAATAACACAGTTTCCACTTGAGGGCTTTATCACGCTATAATTACATCAATATATTAATAAATAACGGTTAATTTAAATGGTATGTGTAAAATAACAACCTAACAAATCTAAATTTTAACAAACCTAAATTTCTTACGCTATTTCTATTGACTGGCTCGTTGGCGCTGTGGATAGGGACCCTGCCTTCAGTTACACGGGTCGCGGATTCGATTACCGCCGATGGCCAATACTTTCTATAAACATTTTGTTGGTTCTTCGAGCCTGGCTTTGTAGTTAAGTATGTATTTTAAATTATATATGTAGTATATCTACTAGTTGTCCGCCACCCATAACACAAGTATCAATTTACTTACATTGGGGACTGACGACCGTGTGTGTGTCTCATATATTTATTTATTTATGTTACGCTCTTTTCAGTAGCGGAAAGTAGTGAGGAACCCTTCATATCTCTTGAGAATTCCTAAAATATGTGTAAGTTTATGGATTTAAGCTCCAATCGTTTTCTCCAAGATAAAACAGGAGGCCTTTGCCATTGAGAATAGGCTGCTTCTTTATTGTTTTTATAATAATAATAAAATTATTTTGCTATAATTTGCGATACAAATAGCAAAATATAGCAAAATAATTTTATTATTACTTTTGTATCATGGATCTCCGCAAAGTAACGCCTAATTCTAAAAAATAAGTTGAACGTCAAAAATAACATGTAACATATTATAAAAATGTTCTACTATAAATATAAAGGTATAATATTTTGTCATCCGTGCACCCATACATCGTACGTAAACACGTAATAATACACTTTCTATGGATTCCGATACATCGCAATAAGGGTTTAATCGCACTACCATATAAATGAATGTGACAAAACTATTTACTTTGGATCTACGGTTGACGATGAATGAGATATGCTTAGTATCATATGAAAAGCGAAGAAATATTTAGAAGAAAACTTTTTAAATCGTTTCGTAAACCTGAAGTGGTTAGAGGTGGCGGTGTACAGAGAGAGGCCCTATTTAACAATCAAATGACTGTAGATTTTTACCTTTGGATCTGTCTACCCTGCTTGATGAGAGTGACAGCCCCTAGTCGGGTTCATGTCTGCTCCTCCCCAATATTCAGCTTATTCTAGAACAAAAAAATAAAGCATATTACACTTAGTTTTTTTTTACACTTTAAATCCCAGTGGTCCGTTGTATTATTTACTATTCTAAAGCATTGAAAGACTTATCTAAAAGTATCTATAATTATCTTATAAAACAAAAGATTAACAAAAATACATCAAAGAAATTATCAGTGACAAAAACCCTACATGGGAATTGTAGCCAGCTAAGCCCTAAACATAAATAAATTTGATAAGAATCTCTCGTCTTTTTTTTTGTAGAAACAACCTTGCGAATTTGTTCCGTCCACCTTTCCTAGCCAGCATTAAAGTTGTCGATTCAAAAGCACTTATATACAAGAATGCTTGGATAATTTTAATTGAATGTTATCGTTATTCTAGATTCCCATTTTAAAACCCCGGGAACCCTCGAAGTTCTTTTCCTAATTCAAAATTTCGTTTTATATGCGAAATGAAATCTAGGAATAACTGGAATTCAAAAACTGTATAAATATATTGTTACCTGCCATCTATAGTGAAACAGTGTGGTGGATCTAAGTTAAGATTCTCTCCGTATGAAAGATATAAAATGACGTTATATTTGAAAGTAACAGAACATTATTAGCAGTAGGCACTGCTGGGAATAGGCCTCCTCTCTTCATTCTAGGAGAGAAGAGTTGGAGCTTAGACCACGCTGCTCCAATGATTGGTAACTAACACACATCCCCAGAATTCTCTAGAGATATTCACGAGGTTTTCCTTCACTGAAAAGCTTGTGATAAATTGTAAATATCATTTTAACACATGAGTTTTAACAGAAACCCAATTAGTGCCTGCCCAGGGTTTCAAATCATGATACCTTCGAAATAGTCGTACGGTCTTACCGCTGGGTTATAACAACTTATAAAATGACGTCACGTTTAGGTCTCAGGAAATGATCTCGCTACTTGAGTATTACGTAACCGATGCTAATGGTCGTATGACGCGTCCATTGCCGACGAGCTGTAGGTATTTATTCAGTTTCGTTTTACAAGTCAATTCACGTGATGTGCTGAATAGTCTATCAGCGAGGATTGTATGTGGGTCAATGTCCATACGGCACTTATAGATATCCATACTATCAACTGTATCTACGTACTACGATTTGAAATTGAACTGAACTGTTAACAGATAGTAACATTAACGATAAAGGTAAGCGTAAAGAGGATTCGCAAGGAAAAGACTGATTCTACTGGATATAAGACAAAGATTTGAGCTTTGACCCACAACGTTGCTCAAACTTATATTGGCAGGTAACGCATACCCAAAAAATTGGTATTTCAACGATATGAAGGTTTCCTTACGACAAATAAATAAATACATGTATATATAGGACACTTCAAACTCAAACTCAAAATATTCTTTATTCAAGTAGACTGTTTACAGTACTTTTGAATCGTCAAATGTTTTCAAGAAGTTACCACTGATTCGGAAGTTTGCTCCTACCGAGAAGAACCAGCGAGAAACTCGGCGGACTCTCCAGCAAGAAAAAATATTGGCCTTCGGCGAGAATCGTCATCACGACCCGCAGAGCTGAAGGCAGGGTCACTGCTAACTGTGCCAACGGGCCAGTCACGATGTAGACTAATATATTATATTCTACGGGATTTAATAAAATAAATGTTAAAAACCCTCTTATATCTTCTTAATCCATTATAAAAAATGTGATAACAACCAGAAAAGACTCGTAAAGGTGTTGAAGGCTCGAAGGGGAGGTAAATGGCCCAATGATTATGCGATGCAATTTTTCAATATCAGTCATCCATTTTGTTCCAAATGAGGTACAATAACACAATAATCTTATATTCACAGTCGCATTAGTTCATTCCACCCTCTGAAATTGCCTCATGCGTTAGTAAATAATCCATAAGGCTAATGTTATACTAGAGCAGTCATACCTACATACATAGCCTGTAAGTGTCGCAAAAATAATGACAGGGCATAAAACTCATATAAAAAGAGAGACAGATAAAAGATCTCATTTAGTTTTTCTTTATTGTCGATGGAATAATCTACGTTAAACATCGATAGACTATCGATAGTATCGACAGCTATTAAGGTTCTATCGATCGTTGGTTTATTACTAATTTTCTTTTCTACAAATTCAGCATTGGTATCATCTTCTAAATTCTAATACAGTATTTATTTTCTTTGCATTTCAGCAACATCTGTTCCTTCAGAACGATTTTTTAAAACTGGTTTACAGTGAAAAACATTACGCCGAAATAAATAATAAATGTTATTGTTAACTTCAATTGATTAAAATAAATGTCAATGTAGCTTTAAATTATTTGTTTTATTAAATTCTCTCATATTTATTTATTCATGAGAAGCTATCGATAGTATCGATAGTTTTTTCGTAACAATCGGAAATCAAAACTATCGATGTTTAACGTACACTTCGATGGACAGATTTAAGGCTGGCTCTATAATACATTTAATATATAATACTCCAGTATTACAACTCTATGTAATAATCAAATACCTAACCTAAACATAAAATCAAGCTGACTTCAATAAGTCGGTACAAATTTAAGAATCTATGTACCACTTTTAGACAACGTTAATTTAATTTAGTAAAATGTTAATCATAAGTTTTAACCATAACTTATTGATTACATACATCATTGCTTATTTGAAAAATTATCAATCACTTGTTACTAAATTTGATTTACCTAAACAGTAAATTGATTTACTTAAATGTCTATAAATAACTTATAATATTTGAATATATTACGAAAAAATCTTGTAATCGAGTTATTAATTATTCGCTTTTACTTATATTAACTTACTGATGAATGAAAACGTCGTGAGGAAACCATGTTTCTAGAGAATTCCGGGGATATGTGTAACCTATCTTAGCTCCAACCCTTCTCTCCTAAAATGGATAGACGGAGCCCAGCTGCGAAATAATAACAGTTACTTACTGATAAATTATTTAAATTCAAATTGAAAATTTATTACAATTAAATGCCATTTTTCCCTTGTTTTTATATTAAATACAAGATACATAAAACTTTTTCACCTCACACTAAGTGCCTCGTTATATTTGTGTGCACTATTTACGTACAGCGCCCAGCTGTAGCGGGGTCGTTGCCCCCGCGACGAAACAAGGTGAATCGCGAACGGTTTTTTTGTCTTCGCTGAAATGCGACTCGACGGGTTCTATGTAAGTGATATGTGAGATCATTATTTGCAAACATAGCATCTGTGGGCTATTGGTATGACATACATATGATGTAATTTGATTTGACATTAAGAAAGTTGGTAAAATTTTATGCTTGCATATACGTTGGTATCTTCAGACAAACAACTGTGATACATTATAATTAATTGTGATATTTTTTAAGAATTTGCTAACAAACCTTTATTATTACAAAACGTACGTCGATTTATAAATAGCAAACTCAATTACAGTTTTATGTGTGAAGTATTGTATAGTTCAAATATTTCTTTTTATTTATATGTCTATCCATGAAACAAGATAAAACAGAACATCATTTTTACTAAATGAATTACTTAACATTGTTATTCGATTTCTTAAAAATATATGACTTTTACAGTTCAACTATATTAAATACTTCTGCTTAGTAACTCTTTTGCTTTTTTATTTTACGTACATATTTGTGTTTATTTATTTTTAGATTTATGGTTCAATCCGTAAATATAATATAGATCTTTGCAATAAATACTTTAAGGTCTTCAAATTAAGTGGCTACTTATTTGTATTCTGTGTGATCGTAATTCTGAAAAATTATACGATGACGAATTAAAAAATACAGGAGAGAAAATTTTGAGAACCATTTATATATGTAAGCTTGAAAATATATAAATGAACATTCGGATATGAAATACCCGCGCAATGCATTAGCTTCGCATGTACTGAAATAGTTGCAATTATTGTTAAATATTATACGTATTTAAACTGTGTATTCCACATAATTTACTCAATCACTCTAATCAATCAACCAGATTCATCTTCCATGTCGAAGAAATTCCAACATTCAAAAGTAATAATAAAAAAAAAATATTTTGCTATAATCCGCGATACAGTAAATAGAAACTATATATAGTGTTAAATGTGTAGTAGACTATCCGTATTTTCATACCCGATACGTGTAGGTTTCGTAAAAACACATGTAAAAACCTGTGTTTTTACGCACAAACAATGTGTTTTTACGAATCCTACACGTATCGGGTATGAAAATACGGATAGTCTACTACACATTTAACACTATATATAGTTTCTATTTACTGTATCGCGGATTATAGCAAAATATTTTTTTTTATCGTTACTTTTGTATTATGGATCTCCGCAAAGTAACGCCCAATTCTATAAATTCCAACATTCTCTCGAGGATTAATTTATGTGATGAGCGTAAACTTAAGTAACTATAGTACATACAAAACATGCTTAAGTACATACAGCTGATATATTTTTACTATTGCAATTCCAATGAAAAACGAGATCGTGATTAAAACGCAAATGTATTTCCGCGCGGAACATTTTCAACAGTTCGCCAACCCAATTTTAAAGTCCATTAATCTTGGCACCCCATGCATGTTTCGCGTAGCGTACAATAGAAATAATTTCTGAAGAAATGTTATTAATGCAACTTTATTTAGCCCACGACTGCGTGCCAGTTAATGATATTGGAAAATAAAAAAGAAATTAGTATCAAACCATAGAATTATTAATACTGGATTTAGGGAGCCATAGGTCTGCCTATGATGCCTGCCTGATGGTGAAAGTCAGACAATAAATAATTATATAGAAGATGAAACTCGTGTACTTCATCTTTGTATAATCAGACAAAAAAGAGAGTAATAAAGAGTGATTTATTGCGATGCGTTCTCTGCATTATAATATGGTACATTTTAGGCTAGCTTCCCTACTCTAAGAGTGATAAATAAATCGTATATGTATATTAAACACTATTCGTATATGTATATTAAATATGTATTTTTCTTTATTTTTCACGTTTTAGTTCAAAATTAGAGTTATTACTTTTCTTAAACTCTATTTCTTTTCTACTTCTTAATGCGATTGTTAAAAAAATTAAGATAATTTTTTTGTTTTATTTGTATTATAATAGCATTATATATTTATTGTATGGAATTGTCGACTGATAAGTACTATTAAGGGTTAAAATTAATCTGACCGTTCAAATGGAGTCACACTTGAATTCTAAGGATACGGTAACATACAAGTGAAATTAATATAAAGCGTGTAATATATCTCAACGCGGTATAAAACAAAGGGGTAATAATAATTTAAACACTATTACAGAGAAGTGTTAAATTTTGTTGCCAATGCGATGCAACGGAAAAGTGAGATCATACTTAAGATGTAAATGGGATACACGAATATATTTAAAAATACTCCGCAATGTCACTGTGAAAATTCTTTCCTTTTAGTATTCTTTATTTGGATAGGTTAGTAATAGGTTAATCTTTGTTTCGTTTTATACGAAGTCTAAATATATAAAAATGGATGTTTGTTTGTATGTCCTTTATGTCTCCAGATAGATTGACCCAGCGGATGCTCCTGTAAAGTTTGGTGGCGATCTAAGCTTTTTTTTATTATTGTAATATATAAAACTAGTTGTGGCAGCGGCTTCGCCCGCGTGGAAATCAGCGTGACACAAATTTTTCCTAAAATTCTAATTTTAAACATAAAAGTATTGTGAGTTAACCATAAGAGGTAGAGACGTGCTATCGCGGACTTTTTTGTAGTAATTTTTATAGATATACAATTCTCTAGTACATTACTTTAGCGTATCTCTGCTGGTTTACGCAGCGCACGAGACTAAAACTTTCATCAAGCAAGATTTTTAAACAACTGCGCGATCTCTTCAACACAATTTACATAACATCAATATGTAAATTACCTAAACCATCCGGAAGTATTTCACTATCTTTTAGTGAAAACCGTACAAAAATCCGTTCAGTAGATTTTGAAAATTGGATCCGAAATGGCTGAAGATGAATAAATGATGATTTAAATGATTTTGAGAAAATTGATCATATACAGACAGACACACAGTTTTAGGGAAATTATTTTATAATAAATATAGATGATATGATATGATATGTATGTATCAAAGTCATAACTTTTTAGAGAAAAGACAGGGGTGCCTATACCAAGCCGTGAAATTTAATAAATATTTTATATTTGATACGTTTTATTTTTGTCCAAACAAAGCTGTACACACCTAAGCCTCGCCGCCTACAGTACACGCACGTACCTACAGGGCAATCTAGGTATGTCAATAGAGGGCGAGGGGATAGAAAATTATGAGCTTTCCCTTGACGCAGAGGCTCGATAAATGCGAGGCAATATACGGGGTGCGTTTAATTGAATCAATACACGAACACGAGTCGCGAACTACGCACCATTAAATTATATTAAACGTTCATATCGGGTAAATCAGCTGTTTAATCCAAATATTTTCTTTGCACGTTCATGAATGAAAATGTTTTTAATACAATTTCCTGAAGTGCGATTGTATGTTTATTTATTTTGATTTATTGTGTTGAATAACTATTATATCACCTGATGATAAGTGAAGATGAAAAGCGGTAAGCCTGTTTAAAGCTGTATATAATCTAAACCAGGCTTAGCCAATATAGGGCCTACTGGGTGGCAACTTAATTTTTATTTTGTTATAATTCTATAATAGTTAGATAATAGTTTTCGCTCCTTGTCTTTTAAACGCAATTCCAGATTACTTAATCATATTTAACGAAAAAGCTAGTTGTTCTTGCTAAAGTTCTTGCTTAAGTGAACAATACATTTTTTATTATTAAAAGTTTATTATATTGCATAGGGGGGCAGGAGAATTTTAGAAAGGCTATAAGGGCATGGCACATAAAAGGTTGAGAAACACTGATCTAGCCAGAACAGTAAATTGGTTTTCGTACGCCTTTGTGGATAGCAGGGTACCTAACCAAAGACAGAGCGGACTTCCAAAAATCCAGATGCAACTAGATAATTTGAAAAATTACAACTGGATCTAATACCTGGATTCAAACCTTCAGTTCAGGACGTGTGCATCAATCAAATACCCAGCATTAACCACTAGGCTAGGGAGGTCGTTTAATGTAAATCTCTTTTTATTTAGGACACATTCAAAAACAAATGTAATTGTGTTTAGAACGAAACAAATCTCTCTTTATATTGTTAAATTTGTTGTTCATAAAGGCACACGTAGTTCATTGAACTCTATAAAACGTAAATAACAGTTATATCGGTTCAAAGTGATAAAAGATGTGATAAGATGAACACGGTAACAGCCTCTTTATGGTAATAAATTTCCATCTTAGAGTGCATAATCATTAGACGCCAGATTTTTTTCTTGCAGACTATTAAAAATTTTATCAGTTTCCTTAATTACACTATAATAATTTAATGTATAGAAACCGGCTATACACATCTTTTGTTAATTCATCGTGTGAGCTCAACTAGTTTCAAGCCCATGCGGGGCGCTTTTCATGAGCTTTTATGTCGTGTTATCGCGACGGTCTCTATACATTAAGTATGAATACCACTCACGATACTCTGAATTCAAAAATTGCTATACTGTTAATTTTGTTTTTTACAATATTTCTGGTCTTTCTTCGGTTTTTATCTGTTATAAATAGTTGAACAAAGTAGCAGATTTGCATGTACGATTCTCGGTTTCGTACTCGCTCAAGAATTATGCCCGGACAAACAGTTTCCGTCGAGCGAAGGTCGAATCGTTTTATCATAATGTATATGTTTTTAGAAACAGCAAATACAATGTTACATCATAGTACTCTCGTAATAAAGGCGTTATCAATAGAAAAATGCATATGTATGGAAATGATATCAAAATTATTGTTTTTTTTTGTTTGAGTTGTTCTATTTTTTGCTGTATCGATACTTACTTACCCACTACACATATGTAGCACGTATTTATCTAATAGGCCGGGGTCGCTCAACAATTCGATATCGATCGTCAAGCTAGTCGCTGGCGATCTCTTTGCACAAAAACAGATAAGACTACATGTTAAACCCTAATTAGGGCATTGGTAAGGGCCTTCTATTTAGGCTATACCGATAGTATGTCACTTTGGAAACTGATTTTATTCTATGGCACACTCCCCTCTTTGTCTCCGCGACACCTTTGTCAAAGACAATCTATTTTCGCTACATATATGCTATACATACATGCATATTATAAAACAAATTATCCGTGTCCGTCTGTCGTTTAGCATGAACTCAAAAACTACTAAAAGTGTTTTTCACAAGTTAAAGTACGTAACTTTAACTATATTCACGACAAAAAAGCTTATTGATAAAAATTTCGAAATAAATCATGCCACGTGATAACTGCCTTATCATTATGAGGTATAATATATATAAATATGATTTATACATAAACTTTATAATGTCTTAACGATCTGATTTATTAACCTAATTCAACTTTAATTCAGTAATTAAGATATCATGTAACCCAATTGTCTCGAATCTCTGGTACTTATAAAATACTTGCGTACGCACAAGGCGTATGTGATATGCCTTAACACCTAGTATCGCTGTCTATAGTAAAAATTCATCGTAATGAAAATTTATACGCAAAAAAATAAATATGAGTAAAATCTTAAATGAGTAAAGTCGTAGATGAGAAGAAAAACAAAAGTTTGACTGCGAAACTTAAGCTGTGATAGCCCAGCGGTGAGACCGTGCGACTCTTACGAGGGGAACACGAGTTCAATGCACCAATAAGTTTTCTATTAAAACTCATGTGTCTAATTGATAATTGCAATTTATCATACGCTTTTCGGTTAAGGAAAACATCGTGAGGAAACCTGCATATCTCTAGAGAATTTTGGAGATATGTGTAACCTATCAATCCGCATTGGAGCAGCGTGGTAGGTCTTAGCTACAACCCTTCTCTCCAGAAGCGGAGAGAGATGAGGCCTATTCCCAGCGAAAAAGTACTCGTATAATATACTATGTATAGAGTTTATACAATTATGTTTATAATAATAATAATTATATTACTTTACGGAAACGTCGAGTTACATCTTTTTGGTTGACGGTCTCAGTAACATGAATACAAGACCACTTAGTGACAAGAATAATAAAAGTCAACAACATTTACATTTACATTTATATAAAATTAGTCCACCTTTCTGAAACCCATTATAAAATGGGTGAGAGCAAAAAGTCTCAGGTCGGAGTTGCGCTTAACCTAAAAAGACGTAGAAGACATTATAAAAGGTTTCAGAATTTATGTAGATTGAATTAATATTTAAGAACATTGAGTATATTTATAACAAAACATTTTAATTGCATTTGTGAAAGATTTTCGTTTATACGAACAGACTTCTCACAGCAAAACCTAAAATATGGGCATTTATATAATAGCAATAAATATTTCAATAATCATATGGCAAACTAAAACAATTCAATTTCAAATTTTATTAAATAAATAAGAATAACAAAACGATCAACGCGTCTTTGCAAAAGAATGGCACACGATAGATCTAAAAATAAAAATCTACGTAGGTGTAAAGACAATCTATCTACGAAACGACAGCGTATATTTAAAACCGCGTACTATCGTCCTACAGCGGAATTACGTACTAATTACTTAATAAACATACCTCATGCAGAATGAAGGTTTTAATAAAAGGAAATACGTAAAATTGCGAAATATAAAACAGAACCCATAAAACTTCTGTGAGGAAATATTTCCCTAAGTAAACATAAAGTTATCCAAACTTTTATTTGCTATGGTTTAAAGTAAAAAACAAACAATTGGGTGGAATATACGAAAATGTACGGGCTATATTGCGAAATAGTAATTTTTGCTCTCAGATGGATCGACTTTTATTCATTTATTTCTTTATTGTACATACATAGGAAAAAAAGTACATGTACAAAGGAGGACTTATCTCTAAAAGGTATCTCTTGCAGTCAACATTTTGAGTAAAGAAGGAAAAGACAAGAAGTGAAATACGGGTAATATAGAAAAAAAGAAAAGTAACAAAAAACTATGTACCTAGATGAATATTTTTGCTCTCGAGATAACACAAAAGGAAAAAATAAAAAATGATGCAATATTAGATTATAGCAAATTTAACTTTATGACTGTTCTTATAGAAGACGATATGAATAACATGATATAGTCGAAAGATAGAAGGAAGATCTAGAATGACGAAAATGACTAACAAATCCTAATAAATAAATCGAAGATTTAAGTTTTTATAAACAAGTCTGTGTTGGTAGATTTCTGTTATATTTTTCGAAATTGAAGTTTCTAATTGTTTATTTATTTGGAACTAAAATATTCAAGTTACATCTATGTTATAGAATGGCAGCTGAATCTGTGAGTAAAAGAAGTCGGCTCTATTACACATCTATTTAATATTTGCAATTCAAGTTCAGCAATGAATACAATTTCCTTAAGGAAATAACTGTTACAAGGTCAACTATGTGATATTTAAAAGAAATATAATGCTGTCGAAATCAAGGAAGAAAATGATGGCGGAAGTTATATTTTGCGCCATTTACTTTGTCTTCGCAAACTTTTACATATTTTTAATTGCATTTTACCTATCGGATGCTTGTAAACAATTTTGGAAGCACTTATTTGCCTTTTTTCAACTCGGCGGGAATCGAACCCGCGACCCGCGGAGTTGAAGGCAGGGTCACTGCCCACTGCGCCAACGGGCCAGTCAAATATAATAACCCTATAAGCTTTTGTGTCTGCACAACTTTGAAGTTTGCGTATACGTTTACTTTCTCTATAGATACAGAGATCCTCCAATCGCGATAGGTATATATCAGCGGAGCGGTGCGGGCGCGCCTCTGGCCTAGATATCGCGATCTATTTTTCAACGCGCACTCTAGCGCCCTCTATAATTAGATCCGCATTGTTTATTGCTAACGACCGACTTACTAACGCTTTTCCTGTATTGGATCGGAACGTTAAAATCGTAAGGTAAATGTTCGTTACTGGTCATTTATTATTTGTTAAATTTAAGAACTAATATAAATAAGTCATTGAGAATGCGCCACACATAACGTTCTCAGGTGCCACACCATGGTACGCCACACCACAAAATTGTATAGTACCGCGGCTGGCACGATCATATAACACGCAATACTCTCATGTTGATATGTTTCATTTATCAAGGCACAATTCAAAATTAACATTAATTAAGTTAATTTAAACAGAATCGCAAACTAGAAAATAATTAATAAATTAAAAGGTATTTCCACTCAAAATTATCAAGCACTCCTTCCACACACGCTACACTCTCCCAAACATACACTCACACACAGATACACACGCACAACACTTTCTTAGATTCTTTATCAATTCTGCTAAGCAAAATTTATATTAAGTATGTAAAATTATATAATCAGCTTGGCCTTATTATTGGACTAAGTTCTTTTAAATATATATTGTATGTAGAGCTGTAGATTATATAAAATTAAATAAATAAAGAAATAAATTTATTTTACAGATATTATTATTAAATAGCTTGTATGTGAATAGTGTAAAACTCTCGCATTATAGTCCTATTTTGTATTCGTTTCACTTAATTGTTCTTAACTTTGCATAAATATGGTTGGTTATATTAAAATATAATAAAGTATAAGTAAAAAAATAAATAGTTTTCACAAAGGCACTTTAGATTCCAGTACTAGTAGAGTTTTGCGCGCTCTTAATTTTTTTTCATAGATTTGTATGTTTCTATCAGCCACAACGAAATGATAACTTCATAAAGTTAATTAGGCCACATATAAAGTCAAAACAACATTATCTTTGCCATTACTATAATAATCGATCGATCAATAGATTGTACCAATTATAAATCACGAGCTATTAATATAATTAATAGATACTAAATGTCTTTGTCGTTGAGTTGTATGCATATAATTAATATACTAACCAATTTTGTTGAGAAAACAAAATATACTGCCTAAAAGCCCTCATAGCCTAGCCATTAGAATACGTAATTATAGTACAAGATGCAAGAGTTAAAATTCTGCAACAACACCTATGAGTTTTATAAGATAACCTTCTGCTATTTAAGAAATAAAAAATCCATATTATGCTTGCCATGAAGAGGGGAAAAAAGATTGGATTGTGTGAAGTATGACTGCATATAAAAAGGAGTAGCGCCAAAATTGACTAATGATAGGAGAGAATGGAAGAAAAAAATATATCTCGACACCACTTAGAGTGGGACAAGGGTAGGGGAAAGAAGAAGCTTGCGATGAAGGGAAACATCGTAATAAAATCGTAATGTCCCTAGTGAATTATCAGGATATGTGTAACTTAGCTGACAACTTTGAAGGAGTCTGAAAGATCAAAGTTCCAATCCTTCTTTGCAAGGATTAGAGCCTTTGTAAAGTGGGATGGAGACGTTTCTTTTTGCTTTTGCTCTATTTCTATTATGATCTATGGGGAACTATAATATTATTAGAATTTATTAAACAGCTAACTTCAGTTTCTGCAACGTGTAAGATGAACTTTATAGTTTTTTTTTATCTTAGCAGCGTGGTATTGGGCAATGTCATATTATAAGTGGAAGATGATTTATTAAAACGGCTTCAGTTTAATACAATTATTTGAAGAACGCACCTACAATGAAACATTTAAATTAATGCATATATCACACGCTCTGTTTGGCTCATGAACTAGCGGACATGTGTTATTATGCCTAAAACCTTCGGTAACCTCATTACAACATATTACTAAGAAATTTTTAAAATTTAAACGCATCTACGTATGCGAAAGTTAGTATCTAAATAGTCATCTTCATAATCAGCGATTACAAATGATTATGCGCCAACACGTACGCACAGAGAGAGAGAGACATTATATGATCAAATGTACCGTATGATAATACGGACGATCGATCGCACGATGATTGTGTCGACTATAGATGATCACACGCTCATTAATCATTATCTATAGTGAAGAGCAGGCATAAAGAAATATTACGTTTCCTATACATTCCTATACACAACTTGATACTTAATTGGTAGCCATTACGTTCGCAGCATTGCATTTATAACTGTTCTCTATTGTAGGAAATAAAAACACGATAAATCCAGTTATTGTTTCCTTTAAATTACCAATCACATCGTTATATCAAAAAACGTAAAATCGACTAAACCATCTTCAGAATAGTAAAGTAACGACCTGTTATTATCCGTATGAGTATGAATCTAATTGTAATTTTCAAATTATCAAAATATAAATAAATTATACGCTTTTAGGTGAAGGAAAACATCGTGAACAAACCTGCATTTCTCTAACTATTTCTGGGGACATGTGTAACCTACCAATCCGCGTTGGAGCAGCGTGGTAGGTCTTACTCCATGCTTTATCTCGAAAAACGGAGAGAGGAGGCCTATGTCCAGCAGTGGAATAGTAATAAGCCGTTACTTTACTACTTTTACTATTCCTTTATAGTTTTTGGGCTACGAAAGTTAAACAGCAGGCGTTCTTCTCAACATTTATCAACTGTTTTAACTAAAATCATTAAGACTAGATACAAATTATGTGTGCTATATTTTATTGAAATTGCGAAGGTTAAATTCCAAGCGCTTCGCATACTAACAGCTTGTCGTATATGGATGTGATTCTACCCTAGTTTAATACAAACTAAACTTCTATTCATATAGGCTTAGAAAGACGAATCTTGGACAAATCATTTAATCTATAATGGGAACAACATTAGTTAAAATATAAACGACGCCAATCCCATCCAATGTCTTAACGTAAATAGGTCGCGATAAAATACCTGGTGCTATTTTAAGAATGAAACAACTAGCACTGTCTGTTTGGAATTTGTCCAACGTACACATTACGGATCGAGTTTGTTAATGTATGTTTGTTATCTTTATTTTATAACGTATCATGTATAGGACATAACAGTACCAATAGAAGCGGATAATGCGTCGAATCTTAGACGTCGCAGACCGATTAACGTGCACTAATAGTTATATTTCTCTTCGAAGGAAGGCCCTTTTAAAAAGATTCACAAAACACCGCATTTTTAATGTTGAATCCTCTAAATTTCCAATCGAATTTTAGTAGAAAAGCTCCTTAAGACAACCTCTATAAAAATATTGGGATTCACTACATATCTATTTGTAGAGTTCATGAAAATTATTAAAACACAATATACCCAAGAATTTCATTTATTGGCAGCTGTGGTAAACAGAAACGCAAAGTGCGAAAAAATTCGACGATTAAAAAAATTCATACCATACTATCTCGAAAAAATATATTTTTTAAATATATAATAGTTTAAACCGTGAACAGATCTTCCACCTACCTTGTTACCTATTCGTCACAGGACACCCTGTATTATTTAGCAACGTATTAACGCATTTATAACTTTATATTTCGTATCTTATCACTTGAAAACGATCTTACTTGAATACCATTAGTATCATCATAATCAAATTGTAGCAAACGCGTTGACCTAGGATATACCTGTTTCCTCTTGCTTGAAGGCACCTAGTTTATAAGTGGCAGGAAACACGTAGCCGCGTGTCCTCAATCTGCATGTTGATAAATTTTTGCACATAAACTACTTAAACCAATGAAAATAAACGTGAGGAGTACCTTGGCATTCCAAGGTTGACGTAATATATTTCGTTTCGCAGAAAATCATTAAAGCGCCGACCTTTGCAGGTTGCAAAAAAATGTATTTAAAAACATTTTATTTCCAACTTTAACCTTTCTTACCACAGTTTTTAGGTAAATCATGATTACTTGTATAATGTATTTTTTTATAAATAGGGCAGATAAAAAAAGGTGCCCATATTTCGAATGACTGATAAATAACCGAATGGCCATGCAGCGGAAAACGCAGTGTTATATTTTCCACGCTCTGGACGACCTCAAAAAGATCGTAGGGAGACCAATTGGCACAAGATCGTACAGAGTTTAAATTATTTGAAGATTTAGAAAAAAAAACGAGGTCAATTATCTTTCATCATCTGTAGTAATGATATAATTATTTTGCTATAATCCGCCATTGTTAAGACAATCTATGTAATGCTAAGTGTAGGAAGCAGGGAATGTTCACATAGCCTATACATGCTGGACCAGTCCAAACACGTATCACAAAACGCCTCCATCAACACCACACGCACACATCAAGACAATCTCTACGATCGTTTCGCCCCAAAACCGAATCACGAGGACAGACTCCACGACAAAAGCGTAATGCGAAAATTTGCGCGCGCACTGCTCTCTTTTGCCCCTACATATACGAAATAATTTTATACTTGAATATTCGTGGTTTGAAGACATAATTATAAATTATTAGTTTCGGGCACATACCACGGTAATTTGTTTTTGATTCGCCGATATTTCGACCCAGTTGCATGGATCGTGGTCACGACGGAACTGCAGGTAGGCGGTGCTTCAAGCTGAGATGTTAGGGGCAGTATCTAACTACCCTCCGTCTCGTTCTTTTTATCGGTGCGTCACGGATTGTTCGGCATTCTACACTCACAACGTCACTTTTAAATTTTGAATTTTGGCGCCGTTTCTGAGTTTTACACAATTCTACTACTGGATTCCACATGTTCGCTAATCTAAAACCGTCTTCGCGATTGAAATTTTTATATTTCTTAATTTCAATGGCTTCGCGAACTATCCTCGGTATGTAGTGGCGATCAGTGGAAAGAACTTTCGGGCTGTGAAGTTCTATCCAGTGATTTGTTCCGGCTTGTGTAACATGTTGGGCGATCGCAGATTTAAAAAAAATATCGGGTCGAAATATCGGCGAATCAAAAACAAATTACCGTGGTATGTACCCGAAACTAATAATTTATAATTATATACGAAATATATATACGTAATGTAACTCTGTTTCTATCTTCACTTAATTATATCTACATCTCAATTCCTGCTCGCCTCTCCCGATTACACCTTTCATTACGCTCTCACCATTCACCAGCCGACTAAGCAAGTCAAGCGTGCGTAAAAAAGTTTTACTTCAATAACAACATGTTATACGTGTCAATTTCAATATTTAATAACAGTATAAGCTAACAATGGTAGTAGAGAATTAACAAAACTTCCTCTTCCTTCAATATCGTCTCAAAGATCGCGCACCTCAAAGCACGCTCGTTCGCCGTGAGTCGATTGCGACACGCAAGACTTGTTTTCCTTCTACAGTTTGTGTGTCAGTGGGTCAATAGCTGGTTACTTGAGAATAATTTTGAGCAATACCAAAACCGGTTAGTGAATTACATTACCTAAGCCTAACACGAATTAAATGAAAATGCGTTGTTAGCTCGATCTTATCAAGGTTTCATTAGTCTCTTTTCACATATTATACAACCGTGAACTACAATTACTTAAAACAAAAATAATTAGACAAAAAAGGCTCGGTACGCGGCAATTATTAAAATAATAAACCGTTCTAGGACTAAATTACTTGGTTAAACAAAAAAACTAACTATATTATTGAATCAAAAGTTCTGCACTTGTATTTAAATTAACGTTGTGTAAAGTTGCTGAATGAGATGAAAAGAAAGTACCTACAGTGTAAATGGGGAAAATCCGGTGCATCATTAGGTATAACTAAAACTATTTATACCAATAATTAAAACACCTGCTACATAACAAATTTCCTAATTTAACAATATTATACTGTTAAAATTAAATCAATGTTTAAATCCGTAAAAAATAAGAGATCTGAGTAAACATTCTACTGCAATAATGATGATAAATGGTAATAAAAAGTCAAGTAAAAATGTAACAAAAAAACATGGAAGATTATTTATAAATTATATCGTCTAGCTACAAAACGACTTGGGTTTTAGAAAGATAAGAGAAAAACTAAGACAAGATGAAAAAAGTGGAGCTAAGAGATAAGAGGGGCATGCGAAACCAATTTAACAACAGAGTGAAGTGCAAGGGAAAAATTAGGAAAGCTGATCACCATAAGGGATGCATAGCTCGGAAGAGAGAGATCATCTAGTTACAAATCTCATCATTCTCTTACCATTATCCCACTCTTAAATGTCGGCGCAATTAGTCTTCACCTTCCGTTCTTCTCAATCAACTCTGGAGTTACTTCTTTCATCCATTCATCTGTTTTCGGCCTCCTTCTTGTCATATATCCGACTATATGAATTTGTGACAAAACGTCATGAAATTCATAATAGGTACTAACCATGAATTTAATGAAATAAATATGACTTATGAATCAACCCATATAATAAAATCATAGAGATATCAAATCTGTACATTTAAATTTTTTAAGAAAAAAATAAATGTTTTCGTCTTAAAACACGCTTCTAAACATCAAACAATAGTTTTTAAATTTTTTGTCTGTTTATCTGTTTGTCTACGTGTCTGTTTGGTCCCGCTAATCTCAGAAACCGCTGATCCTATTTTGACGTTGTTATTACTAATACGTAATAGAAAAGAACGCTTAACATTATAATAGGGGATTTTTTATTTCGATTATTAATATAAATATTATTAATTGAAATAAAAAATTATTTATTTATTTACTAATACATATACGATTGCAGTACGATTTTTGTCGTGGAGCCTATCCTCCTGATGATGCTTCGGTTTCGGGGCGGAGCGATCGTCGAGATTGTGGTGGTGGGTGTGTGTGCTGCTTTTGTGTGCGTTGTTGCTGGTGAATTGCGCCTTGGGGTGCATGTGGTGACTGGTCCTGCATGTATAAGGTGCGTAGATTTTGCTTGCTTCATACACATTGGCTTTGCAAGCATTCACTTAACCCGTGCGGATTATAGCAAAGTAGTTAGTTCTGTTGTATTGCTTGTAATATGGAATTCCGCAAAGTAACGCCTGCTTCTATAAATCATTTATTTACTAATACATATGTATACATTTTATAATCAAATATAGAAAAATAAATGTATTTAAATACCATGCCATAAAATCCAAAGCTACATACAATACGGTAACACATAATACATTCAAATTCCAGCGAATGCATAAAACATGACTATTGTTAGTTCCGGAGTTCAAGCTACGGAACGTAAATCGATATGAAAATCGCTCAGATGGCAGATAGTGACTCGATAGTGATCGCAGTTGTACAAAACGAGTCGCAAAACTGTAGTGGGTCACCAGGCCAATGTCGGCCCACTCCCCGACGTGAACCGCTCGCTCTAAATACGTTATTACCATTGTACGGTGTATTATTCTTTTAAATTCCATACAAATGTATGTTTTTGACATTCTGTTCGCAATTTGAATTCAGTAACAGATAAATGTTTAAATCATGCGCAGTTTTGTCATAATTTTTATATTATTCTAGAACAGGGGCGCCAACCTAAAATATGTCCATCGAAAATCAAGAGAAAGCACACAAGTCTATCTGTCTCTCTTTTTTATGTGTGATTAGACAAATATGGGTCTCTTATCTTCCCTCTCTTATTATTTGTCGTGCCCACGTACTCACGTCGTTGCCTATATCTCCCCTACTCTATATATACTATATATAGAATAAGTCTAGTATACGATACGGTTGACAAGCTGTGATAGCCTAGCGGTGAGACCGTGCGACTCTTTCGAGGGGAACACGAGTTCAAACCCGGGCAGGCACCAATGAGGTTTTCTATTAAAACTCATGTGTCTAATTGATAATTGCAATTTATCACACGCTTTTCGGTGAAGGAAAACATCGTGAGGAAACCTGCATATCTCTAGAGAATTCTGGAGATATGTGTAACCTACCAATCCGCATTGGAGCAGCGTGGTAGGTCCTAGCTCCAACCCTTCTCTCCAGAAACGGAGAGAGGAGGCCTTAGCCCAGCAGTGGGCATAGTAACAGGCTGTTACTTTACTTTACTTTTTACGATACGTAATTATGTAGTTACGTATCTTGTATACGATTGTGATATGATTTGCTATATATAATGTTCATTTTTTAATTGAGCCCATTAGGAGCGTTACTGCGGGATTTTTTAACAAAATGATTTTAATTCTGATAACTTTTCCTACTTCTACTTTCACTGTAAGAAAGTGGCAAGTCTTGTAACATTTTTATGACAATAACATAATGAAAAATGACGATACAAATTTCCTTTCTCTTAACCAAAAGATTATTTCGAACGCTTATTTGACATCGACAGATAAATTATATGATAACAAATTTTGAAATCCACTGTCTGAATAAGCGAAAGTGTGGTGAGTCAACATTCAACAGCGAGCGCAGTGTCCATTTAATCTTAACTTTCGTAATACTTAATAACTCTAATCAGCTCGTCTCATGTTATATAATCTATAATAAAATGTCTCCAAGTTATAATATGCATAATCTTCGCAAAGATGTGTATATTATCGAGAATTGTATATTATTACAACAAATTATTATAATCGATTTTCTAAACATTATAAATCGATTATTTAAAAATCAATTATATTATTTACCACATTTTTACTCTCCTTCGTTTATTTTTTAAGATATCTTATATGCTTTGTTGGCTTTAACCGAACTACACATATTGATCGAATTTTGCCAACAGCGTCTCTATTTTATTTTCTAATCGTACTAGTCGACTTTAATTAGTCTTTATTCTAATTAATTATGAATATAATAAAATGCCGTGTGGTATCTGGCTGAGTAGAATAGACCACCCTCATTTCGTCAGTCGTAAAATATGTAGGCAAATCATGTGACAACATGTTGGGCTGACCCCACCTAGAGTCGATAAGGGCAGGAAGATGATGATGATAAAAAAAAGCCAGAAAATAACTGAATAATCATAAACGATTTTTTGATTCGGGTTAATCGATATTTTACAAATAGATTTATTTTGAAGGGACAAAATCGATTATTTTTAATCGAATTTCCTACTCGAAGGCACTTTCCGCATTGCACCTCTTCTTTCTGCGCCTCTCCACACCTCGCCACAGCTATCCTCACGTCTCTATGCTACAACTTCCGCCCTCCTTCTTTTCCTTCCGTTACAATATACTGAATATTGAAATAGTTTACCAGATACGTGTCACGCATAACACAAGTTTTAAGTTACTTACTTTTGGACGAGAGTGTAATTGCCCCATATATTCATTTATAAAGATTTATATTTTCCTATTTTACCAAATATAAACATGATAAACAAATGTAACAAATAAACAATTTGTCGAAAAAAAGTACGGTTTGTTGATTCTTCGATAGGATTATTTGTTCAGAGTGCATCGCATCTCCCCTTGAAGGTTAGTTCAAATTTAGACTATTATAAAATTTTATCTTATCAATATATTATCCAAATCGTCTCGATAACCCGTAAGGTAAAAGTGATGATTTATCGTAAGGATATCGCTATTCGAACTCCTAAATAACGTTTTTAAATATATAAGTTTCGATTTATTTTAACGAACATCGACAGTTTGATATCTAAAAAATCTCTCTAAGGGCGTTCCCACATCTCTGAGGATCATGGTCAGCATCAGGGTTGTGTCAGTTGATGATATGCCTCGACCTGTTTCGACCCATTGCCTCTTTTACGATTCCTCCGATCAAAACTTCCGAAAAATAAACATAATAAATATAATGCCAACTTCTAAAATGTTAATTAAATTATTGTATTCAGCTTCTTTCGTTTAAGTTTTGTATTAAATAAATCTACAACAATAAATAAATTGTAATACCAGCAGGTCTACCATGAACTCTTATTGCGACTCAATTGAAGACGTAAACTCAATTGTTTTGCTTTTTCATACCATGACGTCTTAAAGACGCACACTGTAAGTTTTTGCCGAATGAGCGTTCGAAATGCGTCCTAAAAACATTTGAGTAAAAGAGACAGAGTTATCTATAGTTCATATAACGTTGGCCTTTTCAAACACACTTAATGGTACGAAAAGAAAGCGGTTGGGTTTAGGTACTGACTTTGAATTGAATCGTTTTCTAAAAGGCCATGGTAGGCCTACTGCTCGTCACGGTAAATATCGTCGATTGTGTGATCGTCTATAATCGGCACGATCATCGTGCAAGTGTCGACACGTATTATCTCACAAAAAAACGATCATAACTTAGTGATTTTCATTTGATGCGTGTGCGAAAAACTGTCAATTTCTGGGTTGTGGCGATAAGTTTTCCCTTTACAAGATTTTGCTCATGCTTAATCGTTTGTAATCGTCGGTTATGAAGAAGAGCTACAATTAATTCAACTTGTTTTGGCGAACAAAAATAGTCAAAATACTTGTAAAAATTCTTACTTAAAACGTTAAACTTTAATTACATAATACGTCAATAATACAGATTATTAATGTTTTCGTAATTACGCATATCTATTTGATAATAAATCTATCGGAAACAAAATATATTCTGAATATCGCTAGCGATAACATTGAGGCATTTTGTTTGGCAATCGCTATAACAGTTTATTATTAATTTTTATTATGACTGTAAAACTGAAAATTTTGCAACACGCATTGGTAAAGTTAAAACCTCTAGTGTATGTTTCATATTAAATTGACGATGAATCTACGATCGCAAACCCAAAATAAGATACATAGCAAATACAACATCATCGCCGGCGAAGACTGGTTCTATTTTTTGACGTTTATCGCTATTGTCATGGTGCCATACACTCTCAACGGGGCAGCCACATCGGAGGCATCCTTTTACGATAGTAGTGTTTCTACGATCTCCACATTTTGCAAACTCGTCGATACTTCTGTGCTCCTCTAATCCCATCTGGTGAAATTATAAAAGTCTAATTAACAAAGAGTAAGCTCTAATTATTTCAAAATAAAGTTTTAGAGGAACTTATTCAGATACTTTATAATGTTAATAGTTTATATTGTTACGGTACGTTAACAATTATTATTATCATTCAAATAGAAACCAATCAAATTATTTTATTTGATCGAAACACACGCTGTAAATACACAATTAATATAATTATATGGTCATATTGTCAAATAGTAATAGAGATTTCAGGAGTACCTATGGCTGATTCGCTATTGTTTTACTAGAACAAAAAAATTCCTTTAACGTTTGAAGAAAATCAAAGCCAACTAACAGCAACGCGGCAGTAAACACGTAATGAATTGTACGATTGAACGAGCGAGCGGAGCAAACTAAGCGGGAGAATAGGGTTGGCAGTATATTGAAAAAATATTCACTCTATTTCAACCTACACAGTTATGATAAACGAAAGATAAAAGAAAAAAAAGATTCTACTTTTCATAGTCACGTCATTACATTTTGTACGTATGTGCGATTTTTATAATGTTGGTTGCTGGTACTTTCAAGTGTATGTAATATAATATTTGTTTGTAATATAAGTTTATGTTAAAAGAGCTGTTTACTTAGTTTTAAGAGTTTAGAAGTATTTATATATTCATAGTTGAGTAACTTAATAAGTAAACATATATATGAATATTGATATTCATCAATAATGTGTAACGTCTTAGAGTTTTTTTTTTCATAATAATGGAATATAAATAATTACTAGCTTCAACCCTTTATTTTTCCTGCTTGGACTTCAGTACTGCTTTGAAATAAAGAAACCCATTCTACAGTACATCTAATATATCTTTATCAAAATTCGGACATCAAAGAATGACTAAAAATACACACACACACTGCCGCTTATCATTGTTTGTTTTATATCTATATCTTTTCTTTCTTGAATTTACCATAATATACAACTTTTCTTAAGATTAGCAAGGATAATTAAGGCTTTACTAAAAAAAATTGACTACACCTTGATTTTTTTGTGAATTGGAATTCCTAAGTAGAAGGCTACCCTAGCGGAGTTGCGACGCGGAAGTAGCGCAATTGGTGAAAGTGTGGTGAAAGCGCGCGTCGCAACATTTACCTAATCGCGGCACTCTGCACGCTTGAGGCCGCGTTACATCAGAGCACATTTGTGAAAGTCAATGTTATGTCGATGCAGGCCACGGCAGAATTGAGGCTTCACGTGTTACCAACCGAATAAAGTTGAATCCTGAAGTTATTTAGACCCTCTTCCTAAATGCAGAACTCTCATGAAGCATGAATATTTCCTCGGTCTTCCCGTGCCTTTCTTACCACACAGTCGATGAGTCGAGCTTACTGATGCATTCGAAATTTGGGACGTTGAAATGCTACGCTTAACGTTTCTGTGATTTCTCCCACCATGTTTAAAAAGACCCACGGATCCAATCATCATGGTTGAAGGTGCCAATGGCAAGTATATTGAAAACAACATCGTTCATTAATTGATGTACTTATCACTATTGATAATTAATTTTAAATGTAAATATCGAAATTAAACAATCGAAAAAGATATGAGTATTCATTAATAAGTCATTGAATTAACGAAAATTAGTCTTTCGTGTCCATACTAATAAAATAAACGCTAAAGACTGTCTGTCTGTCTTGCACTTTTAATTAGGTTTAAAATTTAGTACATTTGAGGCTTATATATCAGGCTAACACATAGGATCAAAAATTCCCGCATTTAAGTACCAAAAAAAACCACGACACGCGTGAGGGCATTTAAATAAAATGTCGCGAACAAAATCGTGGGTACAACGCGTTGTATATTTTCGGGGTTTTAGCTTAGCTAGCTTAGTGTTTCTTACAACAGTCAAATATAATATTAAAATCTATTTCTTCGTGTAAACGAATGAAACTAAAACTGAAGAAAAAAAAAATGGGACTCCATACAGTCCATAGATTTAATGGTATCTGTGTGAGATTGTTTTCATCGTTCATTGTGAGCGATGTCATATATATTCGAAAATTCGTTATAATTTGGCGCCATTTACGAAGTTCTTTATGTCAGACTACAATTTTCTTTTAACGCCAATAATAATAATCAGATTAGCTGTTAAACATTTCAAAACAAACACGATGCATATAAACAAACATGATTTACGAAATGTGTTAGAGAAAGTGGTGGGGCGTTATCTTCAAGCTTATGCGACTGAATGATAGCGGGTATCTAAGTAGGTCACGGAAGACCTACATCATACTGCAAATCAACTAGCACCCATTTGAGTTATGTGTTTACTTACTTTACTCCCATTTTAGAATTTACAACTTATTTATCGCGGGCGAGGTTCCGGTTCAGATAAATTAACAATAGTACGCATTTTCCTACCTCGAACCGTCTATCCCATTCGTGAAAATCGCTGCCTATTGCTAGTTTCAATTGGAAACAATAAAAATACTAAGAGAATAATGTTTATTTTTAAATTGTTAGCGATGCATGCATCATTTCGGACTATTAGTAGTGTTCATTAGTTGTTTGTTTAACCGGATATACCACGTATTATTATATCGGGCGAACCCGTTTGCAGCCCATCCAGGACCCTTGTTCATAAGCTCTTTCTTTTTTCCCACTGTATTAGTAATGAAATTTTTTTAGATATGAAATTGAGTGCTTAATATGTACCTTTTTGGTCCACGATTCATTATGCTGCTTAGAGCGGGATAGGGATCCCGCTCTAAGTAGGGTCGGCACAATGTGTTTTTTCTTCTATTATCTCCTATCAATCATCAACTCTGGCGCTACTCCTTTTATATACATGTCATACATACATCATTCACATAGTCCAACCATCTAGAGGGCGGCTTCTAGTCTACAAATATATTTTCAATATTTTTATCCACAATATTGTCTGTATTAAAGGTTAGATACCTGCAGGCCTACCATGAACTCTAATTGCGACTCAATTGAAGACGTAAATGACGATCGCGACCCGCTTTCTTTCGTATCATGAAGTGTGAATTGCATTGGGGTCGTAATGTTCGAAAAGGATAACGTTATATGAACTATAGATAACTCTGTCTCTTTTACTCACATGTTCTAAGGACGAACTCCGAACGCTCATTCAGCACTGAGTGTGCGTGCGTCTTTAAGACGTCATGGTATGAAAAAGCAAAACAATTTCGTTCACGTCTTCAATTGAGTTGCAATAACAGTTAATGGTAGGCCTGCAGATCATTATGAAGAGGCTCACGAGTTCCGGCTCAGGGCAGTCTCCTCTAAGTTTTCAATAACTTCATGAGCTTAGTTATTAGAAACCTGGCTATGTCTAAATAATTTCTATGATTCATACGAATACTGTAAATACTTAAGTCTCTCTGTTACACATTCACGGTTAATAAGCAAAGGACCAATATTGATAAAAAATTGCTAAAATTCCAGCTTTTATACGGGCCTAACATATAGGATAAAAAATGCCCGTACCAGACAGATAGACTTTCTTAATTATTAATATATATATACATGCCAAAAAATGTTGTCGACTAAGATATTATGTATACATATATGTATACATAATATCTTAGCTAAAGAATCAAAAATTCTTGGAGATTAGTACTATTTCTATCCTATTTTGTAATTCCTAAGACGCTGTTGTCCATTTACAGTACAATAAACATTAGAACGTGAAATCCTTGACCTAAAATCAAAACAGATTATACTTATCGCGTGACCCACTGCGTTAAGTGGTTTATTTCTAATTATTATTATATTTATATGTAATAATACATTGAGCTAAAACATTTTACACGTTATTAAAAAAATTGAAACGTACTAAGAACAAGACGTTATAATTAAAGTTCACATTACAGGCACTATAACAAAACTACTTCGCTATAATCCGCACAGGTTAAGCGAATGCCTGCAAAGCCAATGTGTATGAAGCAGGCAAAATCTACGAACCTTATACATGCAGGTAAGACCTTACTTCATAGGAGGTATACATGCAGGACAAGCCACCACACGCACCCCAAGGCTCCTCCACCAGCAACAAAGCACACAAGCAGCACACCCATCCACCACCACAACAATCTCGACGATCGTTTCGCTCCGAAACCGAAGCATCATCAGGAGGATAGGCTCCACGACAAAATCGTAATGCGCCGCGCCACCCATACAAGCAGTCTTAAATAGTTAAATAGTTTAAATAGTAAAGTTCACATATAAAAGAAGTGGAGAAAAAGAAATTTTCGTCATCAATCTCCTGTCCTTATTCCACTAAGTAACCCCACTTAAGTAACTCTAAATAACCCCCCATATTTCTCTTCCATTCTCCCCTATCATTCGTCAATTCTGGCGCTACTCCTTTTGTATGTATGTCATACTTCACACAATCTAAGCATCTCTTTTAAGGCCTCCCCCTCTAGTCACATCCACATTTATAATTAACACACGTTTGGTCACATGATTTTCATTCTGCCTCATTATATGTCCATACCATCTTCATTACACTTCTCGTCTTTTCTATAATCGTCGTTTATTTTGCTTACGTCCATAGCATTATGTCTTATGGAATATTGCTATGGGGTAAATGTGCGGTAAAATTACAAAAAAGAGTCATACATCTACAATTTAAGTCCGCGCGATTCCCTGCGAGAGAAGTTTAAAGAAATAGCTATTCTTGCACTTGCTTTACAGTATACTTTAAGCATTTAATTTTTGTACATAAAAATATAAAGAATTATAGGTGATAACGATAGGTGACATATATATAAGACAAAGTAGGGACCAACATAAGATTGCGGCTCCTGCTTTGCACTAGGCAAAAGTACGTAAATCGTTTGTGGGTTTGTATAATAAAATAACATTGTATAATAAAATTCCGCAAATAAATTCCGCAATTATATATAGCCTTGCCATTACAGCAGTTTAAAAACACTTAAGACAGTAACGACAAAATGTAACTAATTATAACAATTATATTTTTTAAAAAGCAACCACCAGTTGACAATTCAAAAGCAGTTATTTACAAGATTACTTGAATAAAGAATATTTTATAATGGGCGCAACATTCAGAACTAAATGTAAATTTTGCTCTAAACAGCTGTGAGTATTCGCAATTTGTTAAAATAACGTTATTATGCTAATTTCGTAAAACAACATGAGTCAGTCGTGGAATTACCGTAATAATAGTGAGAAATTACTGGGCGTAGGTTTTTTTGGCTATCAATAAACATCCAATGATATCAGACATTCACATTTAAATGTAATTCTGAAACCATAGAGTATTTATAGCTTTAGTGTACACTACCAATTCTAGACTCTATTGGTTGATGGTCGTAATATACAAATTTGTGTGCTGTTTTATGACGTAACGTAGGAGTAAATTTAAATAAAATCCACTCCAAGTGGGGTCGGAACATCGTTTTTCTTCCATTCTCTCCTATCATTCGTCAACTCTGGCTACTCTTTTTTTATGCATGTCTTCACACAATCCAACTATCTCTTTTAGGCCTCCCTCTAGTCACACTTTCATCGACATTAATATTCAACATGATTTTCATAAATAAAATATTAATTATTACTTAGTGAATATTTTAATAATATTATAAATACGAACGTCTGTCTATCCGTAACGTCTTCACAGGAAATCCGCTAGATCAATATTGATAAAAAATCGCACAATTAAAGCACCGTGGTACCAAATATGATTGAAAATTGCCGTTTTTTTTAAATTATTGCCACCGGTTCTTGATAAGTGTACAAAATTTGAATTAAATGTATCTGTTCAAAGTACGTCAAAATTGAATTCAAAGTTGGTTACATTCATACATCCATACAGGTTAAATTAATATACAGTGTGTAAGAATATATTTATATACGTGCATCTAGTCTTTAACATAATAATGAATCAAACTAGACTTAAAAATCAAATCATGTACTAAGATGAAAATCGGTATCTTATCGGTATCGGTATCTTTACAAGAACAACGTGATATTTGTGAAACCACAACTTTACAGGAGAGAAATTCCAATTTAAAAATATTGATAATTTTACCGTAGAAAAACAATTAAATTGTTGCGGTAATTAATACTTTCTGAAAATAAGCAAAAAAGACATAAAAAAATGAAATAATAAGAAAAAAAATCTTTTTCTATGAGATGTCACGTTATTCTTGTAAAGAGCCGATATTCATGAAATCGCCATTAACAGTTACAACCCTAACGTTACCGGACGAGTAACGTTAAAACGGAACATTTATTGTTTAAAGAATTTTATTTCAACGGCTGATTGTTAAGTAGATTTAACGAGCGGCTTCCTCGTCGGTGCCGGTGTCGTGGCGAGTAGGAAACACAGGCCGCTAACGCGCCTTGACCCACTTATAGCGTACCTTATACCTCTCTATAAAGAAATTATATAGCTCTTGCAACACCATTGAGATGGAGCCTATCTAATGCCTTTACAGGAAAGTAAGATAATGGAAACTAAGATATTGCGTTTGCGTTATTTTATTTTCAATAGAAAACGTTTATATGTATATTTTACCCTAACAAGAGCGTTCTTTGAATCCCAGATTTATTAGAGGGGAGATCATACATCAACGAAAAATATGCGAAATAAATTCAGTATATAACTATAATCGAAACATTTCGATAAGTGTTAAGCAAATAATGGACGTCTAATTTCAAATAAAAGGAAATAACCTCACATCATATTGTATATGATCTGACATGACCTCAATTCTGTGTGGTTACATAATAATAAGAAAAATACAGATAATAAACTGCTAAAACAAATTTTGCCAAAATATATGAGTAATTTTTTTTGCACTAATGTCAAGGTCAAATATACGTAAAACTAAGGTAAATAGTTTAACAAATATTCGTGTATATTATAAACCTCTATTTAAAATTAAAAACTTAAAGTTTATTTATTTCTTCAAGGTTATCATTTTTTAATAGGCGAACCCGCTATAGTTTATTAGACGTAAAAGCGTTATAGATAGACAGACTTACATATTTATAATATTCAGTGTGGACAATACGGAAATTAAAATGACTTTAGTAAAACTAGACTTAGAAGATTAAATTTAATAGGAAATGAAAATGTTTTGATGTCACAGGTTCCGAAATCAATTGTAGGAATACAATAAAATAAAATTGTAACAGGTCGTGTGGTATCCGGCAGAATAGAATAGACCACCCTCATTTCTTACCGAGGTGTCGTAAGAGGCGACTAAGGTATGTGCCGTGTGGTTTTTTTTTTCGAACTGACTGTATGCTGTTAGTTAGTTAATGGCTTTTACAGCGTCACCGGGCGGGACGGGCGAGCGCAGAAGCATCGCCGAAGTTGCGAAATGCAGGAAGTAGAGCGCAGAAGCTCTACTTAAGTCGGGGAACGTCGTCCTAAGGGTGCCTCCTGTGAGGCCGGACCACGGCTTAGGGCGACGCGTAGTGGAGGGTTCATGGTATGACTTAGATTAGTCATTGCGGCGTCGGAAGTGTGGCGAGAAGCCACGACCGACCGACGTCAGAGAACTGGGACCTCGTCTTCGCCGGCGAAGACGCTGTGTGTGTGTATTACGTGTATCTGTGTTGGCGATCGTTATTTGATCGTCGGGGTCATACAAGATGCTTTTTGGACGCCTATATTTTCGATGGTCGGACCTAACTGGGATGTAGGTAGAAGCAACTGAAATAAGGGGGTTCGAGTGTACCTCAGATTTCTCGAAGTAAGATTTCGAAAAACGTTTAAAGAGGTGAGTAATGGTAGGGAGATCGAGGTCTCTATGGAGGTCAACGTTCCGCATGAACCACGGACACCCTGTGGCTGTCCGCATAAATTGGTTCTGAAGTCTTTGGAGCCTGAGCAATCTGACCTTTGAAACGTGCGCGAACGCAACGCTCGCATAGGACATTATTGGTCTTATGCAAGTTTTGTAGAGTGTCACTTTGTTGCGAAACGACATCTTACTTTTCTTGCATAACATCGGATAAAGTCGTCCCATGACATACGCAGCCTTATTGCAGACAATGTGTATGTGCTCGTGGAAGGTCATGGAAGGTTGAAAGGTGACACCTAGGTACTTGACTTTCTGTTGCCAGTGAATCGGTGTATTTGCCGTGTGGTATCCGGCTGCATAGAATGGACCACACTCATTTCTAACCGAGGTGTCGTAAAAGGCGACTTAGGTAAGTTGACGTCAGGCACGCGGCCGGTCGTAAAATACGTAGCCAAATCGTGTGACAACATGTTTGTAACATGCTGTGCCGACCCCACTTAGAGTGGGATATGAATGGAATAAAATTGTAACAATAATCTCTGTTCAGTGTAAACAAGCAGTATTATACATACGTACATGTGTCAACGTGTTCTAAATTTAGTGAACTTGCCAACGAGGTCGTTTAGCGCGTCAGTTCCTGATTTCCTGAAGATGACACCCGTATATTTGCGGTATCATTTGCCGTTTAACCTCGCTCGAATATTCTTTGGAGCAATTAATACTCAATAGATACATAATATTAAATTGTATAGTCGGAGGTCGACTGTTCGTCAGTTATCGTGAGAATGCATGGGATGACATGTACACCTGCGCAATCGTGTCTCGATAGAATTCTAAAATTTATTACCGCCGGAGAGACAGAGGTTTTGACGACGACTACCTGGACTAAAACGAATATGGGACTCCAAAATATATACATATACTAACGCGAACTCCTGGTGTTTGTATATGTATCACCGTAAATTCCATTCGAACATTTCATCAGACAATAATCCAAAATATTTTCAATCCTCACGATACGAGAAATTTGGATTTTCGAGTAATCGTTTTTTGACCGTCTAGGGTATATGTATACTGTTTTCATGATTAGTGATACATATATTTATATTTTCGATAACACATATCTAAATAAAATATTTATATCAGATGTTAAGTACAACTTTAGTGCTACAAAGAATTATTTAAAATAAGATACACTTGTGTATATTTTAGAAGAAGCCTCGCGAAGTTGTTTCGCATATTCATCTTAACATAAAATAATTATTTAAGTTTACCATTAAAATAATACCTAGTTAGCTTATTCTTACATATTTAAAACAATGTTGTGGAAAATTCGCAAAAAAAAGTCAAACAAGTCCTTATCAAATTAAGGTTTTTTAAGGCAAGTCAACAATGTATGCTAGGGACAATCAAAAAATCCATGGAATATATGTATCTATATTTTAAAAACTTCATCACTACATCAATCACATGGCCAAGTCTGCTAAGTATTATATAGAACTATATATAGAACTATCATATAGAACTAAGCAACAGGAACCAATCACAATTTATATTATTTTGTCTTGTATTCTGCAATAAAGACTATTAGACAAATAATAATAAGATTATTAGACAAAGAACTTGTAAAAATTAAGTGTTTCAGACAACAGTAAACAGCGATAGCCTCTCATGATATCCAAGATTTTTGATAAAGAAAAGATACCACAAAATTTAGTGTCACAATAAAAACTGATAATTTAATATAGGTATTGCGATATTAAATAACCACTCAGACTTTATTGATATGAAAATAATCACATTCCAGTTTACACATCAGTTTTGAAAAACGGCCGTTCGACAAATATTTATATTAATTTATTGACATTGTTATTTAAAAAAAAATACATTTTAAGAAATTAATCATTATATATTTAGGTACTTACATTTGTCATTGAACTGTCTAGAATCCAAATTGGTACAATCCATTAACTAATGACACAAATCACTTATTTGCAGAGCACAAAATCAAATGTAATTAGCGTCGCAGACACTTCACTTATGTACAAAATTTCACTCACTTTGATTCAAAAATGCGCTGCACTAGCATAAAGTTGCTTACGATTAACACGTTTTCAATAAGAGTATAAATACGATTACATAAAACTACACACCGTATCTGGGTTCACACCCAGTTCCAAGTAGGTACCTGCAACAAGACAAAGCAGTTATAAATTTTTGCTATGTTAAAAAACAACTACAGATAATAAATACTATTTAAGTATTAAAAACAAACTTGCTGATTGTGGCTACTCACTTGGTTTGCATTAATTAAAGTGAACACAAAAAATATTAACTAGGACGTAAATAATTTAGACTTTGCACAGTTCGAGCGCGTACTGCCAACTCGCTGACCAAACGCTGACTGGCTGACGCAAAGGGGGAAACCGGTAGGAGGGGGGAACAGACGGAGGACAAATCGAGGGAGGGAGTCTGTCTGGTCGACTGGTTGGTCGACCTATTGGCACGACACACACACAAAAGCGCTGTCAGTAAAGTTTCTAGGCTGATTTGTTTCACGCCTACAAGAGCGCCTCTCGGAACAAATATAATATCTTAAAACGATAACCTCCAATTTTTTACTACTTCTTGATCCATAGTTACCTAGAAAAAATAAATAGTTGACTAATCGGTAGACAAATCCCCGGAATCGTTGCAACGTTAGCAGGCAAGTATCGGCAACCTTCGGGAGTTCTCATGGCCACGCGTTCGAGCGTAAAGGTCATCTTACTCTGTTGCTAACAAATAACAATGCTCGCGGATTGCGCTATATCTGTGTCTTCGACTAACAAACCCCAACGATTTACACTTTAAGTATAACGCTGAATACACGATTCCCGCATAGTGATAAAGTATGTTGTTGATAACGACAGTTATCCGAAAGCAAGTGAAGGAAACGCTGTTGTGAGATAACCCAAACTGATAAGCTCAGTACGTAAGCAAACAAAAGACGTTGAAGGGCGCGCAAAATTTATCACCTTCAAAAACCAACGTAATTCAACATCAAAAAAGTATCATGTACTATTAATTAATACGGCCGTATAAATTTTAGCAGCCTTGCTTCATAAATATTGCCGTACGCTAAATGCCATATCTATCTATACTCTCGTAATGTTCGTTATCAGCGGAAATTTCGTTTTAATAAAGAATAATTTTTGAGGAAAAATAAACAAATATTATAAAATCAAAATTAGTTTACATTATCAAGCTCATTTTTAAAATGCAAACTACTTTTATAAATCGAACTCAATAAAAAAAAATTAAATTAAAAATATTACAAAACATAATATATAATAGATAAATTATAAAACGAAAACGAGTATAGAAACTAAAAACTACCTTTTAAAATGAATAATAATCAATATCATGTCGATTTAAACCGCTAGACGGGATAAATAAAAATAAATGTTAAGATTATCTTCGTGGGGGTAACGCTCTTGTTTGGTTCAGTACGTCTTTCCTTCTCGCACTCGGTCGTTCGAGTTTTTTTTTGTTCGTATATCGAGTCATCGCCTTACCAGTTCTTTATTTTTATGGCAGCTACATAACTCGTGGCAAATGGCGAAACCTTTCACTGATCGACTACAGGATTTCTTCATCCTTTACTATAGTAGTTTTTATAGGACCTCTCTATTAAATAAATCATTGAGAAGTTAAATTAAAAGATCCGTAGTATAATACTAATGTTATTTAAACTTACATATTATCTGTAGTCTCCTTGATACGCCAACGGCATTGCAAAACCTTAAATCACAAGGTTGCGTGCGCATTGCCGGGAAAGATAGCGTTTGTGAGGCCAGTCACGTTTCGATGAGTGATTTTTCTATTAATTTAAAGACCGTTATATTTGTAATACCCGTCTGTAGCGTGTGAGCACCGCTGGCGGGCGTCGGTCTGAGACTGAGACCTGTTCAAGAGAAAGTGACCAAACGATTACTTTCCAGCGGCCGTCCAGTTTCAGATTGTGGTGTGCGCACACCACGCTCCGGAGCGGAAGCTACCGTTACCCTGTTTTTGCGCAACGAGGCCGAGCGTAGTTCACATCTTCGACGGTGACACTTGACTCGGTATCGTTATGTAAACGAATTTTGCGTATTCGTAATACTTATTAAAAACAAGTTAACACACAATATACGTCTCCGATAACTAAAATATATCAATAAAAACACGATATTTCTACACGTTTTATAAAAATCGCTATTATTACAGAGTCAGTTTCATCATCATCATCCTCTTGCCCTTATCTCACTCTAAGTGGTGTCGGCACAGCATGTTACAAACATGTCACATGATTTGGCTACGTATTTTACAACCGGTCGCCTGCCTGACGTCAAGTAACGTTAGTCGTATTTTACGACCCCGCGGTAAGAAAGAGGGTGGTCTATTCTACTCAACCGGATAGCACACGGAAGGTCAACTTACCTAAGTAGCCTTTTACGACACCTCGGTAAGTAATGAGGGTGGTCTATTCTACTTAGCCGGACACCACAGGGCGGGTCGATTTACCTTAGTTAACCATCTGCATCTACTTATGTATTTATCTATTTATAATATAGGAATATTACACTAATATAGAAAATTTAGATTTCTATTGAATGGGGCTTTGAAGAAAAAACATATACGTTTATCAGTATGATATAAGAGTCATTAATTGATAAAGGTAACCTTTACTTGATTACTTTAATGGTATTTGTTCCATTTTTTTTGATGGAATATTACAAGCGATAGTAATTATAGAAACAATTTTATCAAAGCGTTTTAATAAATAGAGCGACTCAGTACAAGTGTACTTAACATGTTGTGGAAATAGTAACATTACTTATAATAGAAGTCTCAGCTCCACGCTGCTCCAATGATTTCTAGGTTATTCATATCCCAGGATTTCTCAAGAGATATACACCAGCATACCTCGTTTTCTATGTCATGTCATCAAGTTAGAAGCTCATATTAAACTGTATCAATTAGTTCTTTTGTTGAATCCTCCTATGTCTGCATGGTGTCTAAATCGTGACCCCCCTGGTAAGAGTAAGATGGTGTAACATTTCGGCGAACACGGCTTATACTACGTACATACAGGCACACATGTTAAAATATTGCAACAGCAAACGTGTTGCCTTTAATAATCAAAGTAGTATTCACCATCGAACTAGTATTTTTGACAACTAATAACTTAAGTGCAATCGACCGCTCATAAGCTTGCGGTTCCTGCTTTGAGCCTTGCAAAAGTACATAAGTCGTTTGTTGGTTTGGGTATAAGATTCTATAATAAAATTGCGCAATCTGCTTTAACTTTACCATTACAGTTTAGAAACACTATTAAAAAAAGCCTAAGAAAGCCTGCTATACTATTGAGGATTACTCAATAGTATAGCAGGCTTTCTGTATTAGCCTTTTTTTAATATAATAAGAATACGTGGATATAGCTACTCTTCGACCCTGTACATTAATATCCATATATAACTAGTAATAAGAATTATTCTTTGAAAAGAGCAACCGCCGAGTATCTTGCTGGTTCTTCTCGAATAGGAATAGCTTTCCCAAACAGCAGTAGATGTTGACGATTCAAAAGCACTTGTTTACAAGTTTACTTGAATAAAGAATATTTTGAATTTAAATACTAGAGTTTGGGAGCTATAGACAGGATTGTAAATGATAGCGTCACATTAAATAATGGGGGTGAAGAATAAACTCGAATAATTCATCTTTATCTACTCACAGATAAAAAATAGAGACATTTGCCCTCATTTGCTTTGTCTGTATTGTAGTATGGCAAATTTTAGTTTTGCTTCTCTCTCTAGTATAAAAAAACTCTACGATATCAAATTGGAAAACCAGTAACGATATCGTTATTTTTGTCACCTTGAAATTGAGCAAAATGAGGGGTAAAACGAGCAATAGATCAATCTCGCAGCATTTGACCTTGCCACCGCGGATAACATATCTGGGTCAGTCGGACAACATATTCGCACCTTTGATGTTGAAATGCAATTCTGAATTTACGAAACTCGTTTACAGATTCTAAGCTAACATATACATTTCGTTAAGCCTGTTTTTATAATAGCTGTGATACAAAAAAGCTATGATAGCCCAGCGGTGAGACCGTGTGACTCTCTAGAGACGATCATGGATTTAAACCCCGGGCAGGCACCCACGAGGTTATCTATTAAAACTTATGTGTCTAATTGATAATTGAAATTTATCACACGCTTTTCGGTAAAGGAAAATATCGTGAGGAAACCTGCATATCTCTAGAGAACTCTGGTGATATGTGTGACCTACCAATCCGCATTGGAGCAGCTGTGTAGGTCTTAGCTCCAACCCTTCTCTCCAAATAAACGGGGAGAGGAGGCCTATGCCCAGCAAGCCTGTTTTTAACATAGAGTTATTTACTATCGTGAGTGGCATTCATAATTAATGTTTTGAGACCGGTTCATCGGATGAGCCCGACTAGAGCTCATGAATAAGAGCCCCCAATGGGCTTAAAACTAATCGGGCTCACCTGTCTTTAAATATTAATTATAGAGTTATTATACTAGAGTTGGGAACCCAGTTTAAAATGTGTCCATCAAAAAAATAGGTGAAGGAGATGATTATTATTTATTTATCGGTCTTTCTTTTTAACGCATTATCGCAAGATTGGATTTAGTTAGATCAAATTGGATGTTAGAAATTTCAAACTAATTCATCTTTTGCATTAAAAAAGGATATAAAATTTTGAAGTTGTGCTATAAATGTTCAAAGATAGAGTCTAAATAGATAATCTAAATAGAATAGATATGCATTTTTAAATAATTATATTTGATTGTGTGTGTACGTCGCGGTGAAGTGTTAAGGATAATGAACATAATAAATTATGAAATAAAATCGAACATTAAACCTGAATGGTCATTCACTTGATGATGGCATCGACTTAATTTTGCATGTCAATGTATGCATTTCTTTTTTTGCAAACATACTCGGGTTATTGTAGTGACAAATTAAGTAAATATTTTAAAAACTTATTTTTCTTACTTTTAGCAATCATTGACTCTAACTTCTAGACACGTTACAAAAGTTAGTTAAATGGGACAAGTAGTTCTAAATTCAAGCTGAAAGTTACGGCTTAAAGCATTAACGTATGGTTTCACATATAGCAAACTCGCACCGGACACATTTCGTTACGGCTTTGGAGTTAGTTGTTAACTGTGTTCAAACCCACTGGCGATTTTTGACCTTGTCCCTGCAGATACCATAGTTAGATAACTCAGACAACAAACCGATTTAACCCTCCAAAATATATTTAAAATATTCATCTATTATATAAATGAAATGTCTGCTGATATGTGCGCTCTACTAAATATATACTATAAGATTTAAATTAATTCATCTAGGTTTTAGCGACGGGCTCGTTGGCGCAGTTGGCAGTGACACTGTCTTCAGCTTCACGAGTCGCCGGTTCGATTCCCGCTGAGGATTAACATTTTCTAGAAACACTTAGTTCTTTTAGTGTAGGTACTTTGTATTTGTCTATTAAAGTATGTATTTAAAATTATATATGTTTATATTTACCAGTCTGTAACCCATAGCAGGAGTATTAAGTTACTTTGGATACAGACATATCGCACACTTAGTATTAAACTGACCTAATTCAAATTTATGCTTAATTGAGTTAGATACATAATAATCCTTATTTCAATACCATCTATGACGCTACGAACTAATAAAAAAGCTAGTGTTTTCTTGTTCTTATCAATTATGGATCTCATGCCGTGTGGTATCCGGCTGCATAGAATAGACCACCCTCCTTTCTTACCGAGGTGTCGTAAGAGGCGACTAAGGTAAGTTGACGTCAGGCAGGCGGCCGGTCATAAAATACGTAGCCAAATCATGTGACAACATGTTTGTAACACGTTGTGCCGACCCCACTTAGAGTGGGATAAGGGCAGGAGAATGATGATATCAATTATGGATCTCATTAACATTCACGAGTTCTCTAGGCGCTACGCTACGCTTTATTGCAATTTGCCACAAAATCACTTTTTAAATTAAGTCACTTTAATATTAAGCGTGCGATATAGATTATCATCCTAAATTTTGCACTGCGGAAGAAAATCTGGAGAGAAAATAGTATAGTATAATAATGTAACGTATAGAAATGCGATATGACAGACACGCAAGCAATAACTACTACGGTTTGTTATGCTTTGTAAATGAGTTGTCATTTGTTTGAATACTTAATAGTATCTAACCTTGACCTGTAGCGATACCAGAATTAGGTCACCCAACAACAATTTTGCATATTTGACGTGTACAATTACGTTTTAATGCGATATTTGCCACTACTATTCTACTAGCTATATTGGGTATAGAAGCAACGCTATCGTCGAAATAATTATGAACCGTAGTTCTGCGTAAACTGGCCTATGGCATAAAGAGTGAGCCAAAAGGAATAATTGCGTTTGCATCAATGGCTGCATGTATGTTTCGCAATGTACCCGCTTAACCACATTATTAAAGTGAGTTGAAAATAAATATGAGTTAGAACAATATCCAGATGGCCAGTAAACTCAAATTCAAAATATGCTTTATTCAAACTTGTAAACGATTGCTTTTGCATCGTCAACTACTGTTGGTTCAGAAAACTGTTTCTACCGAGAAGATCCCGCAAGAAACTCGGTCGTTGTTCTTATCAATTAGAAATTCATCAAATATACAATATAAAATAATTATTATAACTAGTTCTACTAATTTTTGTCATTGCTATCTTATACAATGTCGAAAAGTTGATATATCTACACATTCTTATCATTTATGTTATCCTCAATAGTATATTACACTTTCTATATTAGACGACTTTTAATAGGTTTTTTAAATGAAAAGTTGGAGGTCATACTTTTTATGACACGATTTCTTTAAAGTAAATAAAACAAATAGCGAACTGGGAATATCCGATTGTATAGCAAATATCTTCATTATTCTTTCTTAAAACAGAATTAAAGTCTAAACCAACCATGCTGCGCCATATGATTACTCATATTACTGGAGTTCTCTTGTGATATGTAGGTTTGCTCACTAGGATAATTTGAAAATGAAACGTATGATGAAGTTAAGAACATAAGTAGTATTTAATTCTACGTGTACGTGTTCTACGTGCGCAAATACATTATTCTCTTTTTTAACTCTCAAATAAAGTAATTTGATAAACATGATTTACAGACTTGGCACTGTAAGTTTCCTCCTTTTCTTGTTAAGTTTATTGAAACGCGAAGAATATTTAATGCTAATATGAGATCAAATTCGTACTGATATACGTGTAAATAAATGTATTTGCATTTGCAATTAATTTTAAAGCTGGTAGCGTACCATATGTGACTTAGAATAAAGTGAATCTGGAAACGTACGTGGTGAATGCGAGGTCGCCAGTAGCGTTTATATGTTGTGATTGCGTAATATTAAGATTATGCTTTGTACTAACTTGCGCCTGCGACCGCTTCTGTGTAGAATTTGGATATAAAAGAAGCCTATGTCATTCTCTACTATCGTAAATTGCTGGTCGCTAACTATGAGTCTCATACTTAATAAGAAAGCTCCGAGTCCTTTAGCGGAGAGAGCAATGCCTGGGCACGTAGCTATACGTGATCAAATTAGGAATTAGGAGATTTGTAAGAACTAATCGCCGTGCGGTATCCGGCTGAATAGACCACCCTCATTTCTTACCGAGGTGTCGTAAAAGGCGACTAAGGTAAGTTGACCCACCATGTGGTATCCGGTTCAGTAGAATAGACCACTCTCTTTCTTACCGAGGGGTCGTAAAATACGACTATGGGTTGTTGACGTCAGGCAAGCGGCCGGTCGTAAAATACGAACGCTATATCATGTTTGTAACATGTTGTGCCGACCCCGCTGAAGGTGGGATAAGGGCAGAAGGATGATGATGAGATTTGTAAGGAACAAAGCTACCGATGTAGCTCAGCGTGACGCGAACCTGAGATGTCAATGGGCGGGGCACGTAATACGTAGAACCGCTGTGCGTTGGGGTCTTAAGGCGCTGGAATTGCGGCCACGCGCAGAAAGACGCACAGAACTCCTATAAGGTGGACTGAAAACTCACAAAGGTCGTAAGGAGCAGCTGGATCCAGGCGGCACAAGATCACGTGGTGTGGTCCTTTAAGAGATCTTCGACATGCAGTGGACTTCCATCAATTAAAGAAGAAGAAGATGATGATCTCATTCTCTAGCCCGCAACTATCTCCGTAAAATCACATCGATCTTTTGTTCCGAACGGATGTAAAAATTAACAGACGATCGGAATTTTGAATTTATAACTATAACTTTAATCTGGCTTTTGTGATAGCCTAATGATGAAACAGTGTAACTCTATTCATAGTCTCACGAGTTCAAATCCTGAGCAGACACGTTAATTTTTCTATTAAAACTTACATGCCCAATAAATATTAAAAGTTTATCACACACTTTTCGGTGAAGAGAAATAAAAACATCTTGACGAAACCTGCATACCTCCAGACATTTCCCAAACTCCCATTTACAAACTTTCTCTTGAGAAATGGGAGAGGAGGCATATTCCCAGCCGTGGAATAGCAACAGACGGGTTACTTTTACGGTTGTTCTATCCAATATGTACTTTGTTTATGTAATCACAAATCTGGGTCGGATAAAGCTGGCGACAATGACCTGACCTTGCGTCTGACGGATACGAAATAGGTCACTGGGACGAAATATTGCTCTTTTTGCAACACGTATGTTTACTCGTACTGTTGAACATTGATGGATGATATTGTTTACAAACAAATTATTTTATATTTTTATTAATTATTTGTGTTATAAATTATTTAAAAAAAAAGATATTCAACACGTTTTCATATCTGTACCATGAACTAAATTTGTTACAGATTAAACTAATTTGTTTTTAAATGCCTGAGAGAATTTTATCGTTGTGCAAGGAGTATTCATTTGCTAAACATTTTTTCTTTGAGATTTTACAGTCTATCTCTGAAGGTGCGAAAATATTGTGTTTTTGATGGTGAATGTATGCAGTGATTTTACAAATCCTGCATTTATCAGGTATTCATACATGATGCATTTAGGATTTAATATTGAGTGTCTATTTGCTTCATCGCCGAATAGAAAAATAATATTATTATTACTTATAAACATTCGGTGCTAAACTGGAAATTATTTATATCTTATATATTTATTATATTGATTGTTGGTTGTCAAGATGTTTAAAAGATTTTAATTAACTTGCCATGGAAGTTGAGTTGGAATCTTGCAAGTTAAGACTCACTTCCCTGTGTACGTATGGGCTGAAATTTTACATACATGTCATGACCTGATGCTACTGCCATGATTGGCTCCGGCCGAGTGAACTTATCAACGGTTAACAATAGGGATATGAAATTCTGTCAAAAGCTTTATGAACTTGACTTATTTATATTCGTATATTCGAAACTTATTTATGAGCTGTTCTATTTCCTCTTTTTGTATTACGTACGATGTATTGGATTACTACTTGTAGTATATTGGACGGCTTTAACGCTCCTCTCTTTTATATACTTAATATATATATATAAATTAGCTTACTAATAAGAAGGAAAGCATATATTGACATTATAATAAAATTCATACCAACAAAAATGTAACTTAGATGTATTAGTTGCCAAAAAAATTATTCTATCAAATCATAATCAAATTACATAAAAAAAGCAAAGCGTCTTGGTGACAGATAGATTTAAATTATCTTCATATTTTTAATCTAGTTAAAGCATTAAATTTAAGGTCGTGATTTAATCTTAATAAACGATCTAAATTCTGGTTGTATCCATTTTTATTACAGAAAAAAGTTAATTCTCTTAAAACAAATTCGACAAAAAATTGTCTCCCAATTTGAAATTTTTTGTGACTCCACGTGTTCTCCAAAAACGTTCACAATCTTCTATAAATAAAGATCGACTATAGACAAGGATAAGGTACAAAAACATGTCCCTTTCTCCCTTATCCGTCAGTGCAGGTAGATTTACATTAGGGTTACCACTTTCATTTATAATATAATGTAAAATGAAATAAAATAAATAATTTATTTAAGTAATAAATAGAATAGAATAGATTTTTATAATATCTAAACTTTAACTTAAATCCCTATACCTATATTTTTTCATCTTAATTTTAGGTGGTCTTTTCCAAAGGAAAATACCACCCTCAATGTATATTACTATTTAGTTACGATGTTCTTGATTCTAAATCCGATTTCTATTAAAGTAAAATTAAGCTAATTTTTTTGAAATGGATGACCTTAGATTTCGATTTTAAGAATATAATGGAACTCTTAGCCATTAACAAAGCATTGCCACGAAGTATTCTTCTAAAATCAGGCCATGCCGAAACTAATAACTACTAATGGGTTATTTGTTTCAAGACACGTTTATAGGATATCGGAATAACTGAACGTTAAAAATACTCTTGATTCTTACCCTAATAAGACAAACTGAATCAACTGCGACTTCGTTATCGGATATTTAAATAAATATATTGGCAACCCTAAATAAATTGTTAACATAAGGGATACATTTTTTTTTGAAAACAAAATATTCGAGCCATTGTTCGCGGGAATAGTGATAACGACGTTACATAATATACTTGCTTCACAGTTCATATCGGATTCAATTTCACTTTTGAACCGGGGTTATATTGCTTTCGTAATGTTGATAACGAGTTCTATAAAACGAAGATCCACGGACGGAGTGAGCAAACTAACGTATATAAACATACATTTTAAAGTAAAACATTAATTTAAATATATTTAAGTGCGTTCATTATATAGTCGATTTTGTAATCTGACTGACCCTGGCAAGCAGACAAAAACAAGAGATTTAGAATTAATTGATGTGTAAATAATTCATAATTTCTAATAAAGGAAAAGAACAGATAAGTTAATTTTGATAAATTTTGTTTTAATAAAATTGTATCCTATTTTAGGTCACCAAATCTATTTAAACCTAATCATTCAGACTAAACAAATCAAATTGGGCGACATTTTTTTGAGGAATTTGTTTTAAGAGAATTAAGTTTTTTCTGTAATAAAAATGGATACAACCAGAATTAAGATCATTTAGTAAGAATAAATCACAACCTTAAATTTAAGACTTTAACTAGATTAAAAATATGAAGATAATTTAAATATATCTGTTACCGAGACGTTTTGCTTGTTTTGTGAAATTTGATTATGATTAGATGGTTTTTTTTTGCAAGTAATACATCTAAGTTACATTTTTGTTACTCAGTAAATCAGTCTAAAATTATTAAAAGAAAGCGGGTAAAACGGTTACACCGGAATGGGCCGATAAAAACATCTGCGTGACACCAAGTCGCTTCCGATAATGTTTATTTTCAATTAAGACATATTCGAAATATCACGTCTATTCTATACAATTTAGAGTCTAGCGTAGTCTCAATGCCTAGACAGGACTCGTATAGTGGACTAGAGGAGTTAGTATGTAGACGTCAGTTCATTGTAGGTTTCCAATGAATACCCGACCGGGTCATGAACATTTATTCATACCACCAGCCATTATCACTTCAACCCAGATTAACGTTTGGAATCGATTTTAGGACATCAATCTCCGATTCTAATAGCGCTATCGTGTAGGGATGTCAATAAATAAACGATTTTTGTATTCAATATTATATAGATTAATTTAAAATTGATCATATTAATTACACTCTTTTTTTCTCTTTTTCTTGTTTTTAAAGATATGCGTTGTTGGATGAAACCAATGTAGCCAAACAAACACATTGAAATCGTATTTCGCGAGCAGCGCATTTATTATTTTTTATTCGTAGTCGTCCACATTTATTAGTCTTTATTCTAATTTATTATTAAAATCAAAAAGCAAATTTTGAACAAAAAAATTTTTTTGGAGTTACTCGATTTTTATAAATCGATTTATTTTGAAGAGAGAAATATTGATAATAAATGAATTGATTTTTGCCACTCCAAGTCACATTCCCACTCTTGTGGTCTACGATGTACATCTCATGTAAGACATGAAATGTACATACGTACGTAATACACAATAGATGATACACTATAATATGAGATAATACACACTTCTGCACTTACTCAACTGATCACTGACGTTTTAAAAGCCGTTAGGGCTAAAAAGATTTGAATAAATAAAAATAAAAGACCGCAAGTAAAGTTTGAATGATAACATCCTAAAAAATGTTATGGCATATTGCCATAAAAAATGCCTTTTAAACTTATTGAACCAATAATTTTCTTTTAGACAGTAAGCTTATCAGAATAACCACCTAATAGAGTCAATGGCTCTCTTATAAGACTACAGATTTTCAATTAGTTCACATCAAGTTGAGATTTCCTATTTTAAACATTAAATGCAAAAACCAATACATAACAGATACAAAAGGAAACGATTAATGAATATCAGATCACATGAATAGTATATTTTCGACAAATTTGAGTATAAATTAGTTGACTCAAAAATTGAATTTAAATAGTTTAAGTTTAAATGAATCTTAAAAAAGTGGATGCATATTATTTTTAATAGTAAATAACGAATAATCATGATCGGTTTTTTAATTATTCGTAAAATAATTTAATAATTTAAACTGAAATTGTCAGTCAAATAAGAAAAAGTAAACAAAAATCTGAGCTAAGACTAAGACTGAGCTAAAACTAGAAGCTGTGATAGCCTAGCGGTGAGACCGTGCGACTCTCTAGAGACGACATAGGTTCAAACCCGGGCAGGCACCAATGGGTTTTTCTATTAAAACTTATGTGTCTAATTGATAATTGCAATTTATCACACGCTTTTCGGTGAAGGAAAACATCGTGAGGAAACCTGCATATCTCTAGAGAATTCTAGGGATATGTGTAACCTACCAATCCGCGTTGGAGCAGCGTGGTAGGTCTTAGCTCCAATCCCTCTCTCCAAAAACGGAGAGAGGAGGCCTTAGACCAGCAGTGGGCATAGTAACAGGCTGTTACTTTACATTTTTACTAAAACAAAAATCTGACATCGACTAAATAAGCATAGTTTGGCTCAATCCAAACGAATCTCTAATTCTATTCGTCGTGCGGAGTGCGCTAACAAATAATAATAACTCGCAGCGATTACAAACGAGTCATCGACCTTCGAAAAATCTGACCTGCGCCGCGCGCCGCAAGGTTGCGCGCACGACAACAACGCTACGATTAACTTTTATATTCAAATATTCATCGTTGCGTTTCCTTATTTAAGTGTTGCTAATGCTATAATTATGTTTTTGAATTAAAGTTTACATTTTATATTTATATATTCTAATGCCATATCTATCTACACTTATTATAAATAAATAAATAAATAAATAAATATATGGGACATTTACACACACGGTCGTCCATCCCCAAAGTAAGTAACTTAATACTTGTGTTATGGGTGACGGACAACTGGTAAATATACACCATATATAGTTTTAAATACATACTTAAATACATATATACACCCAGACTCGAAGAACCAACAAATCCTAAATAGAAAATGTTTGTTCTCGGCGGGAATCGAACCCGCGACCCACGGAGCCGAAGACAGGGTCACTGCCAACTGCGCCAACGGGCCAGTCAATATTATAAAACAATGTCCCAAAAAGCTCTGTCTGTATGTAATCGATTTTCTCAAAATCTACTCAACTGATTTTTGTACGGTATTCACCAAAAGATAGTGAAATACTTTCGGATGATTTAAGTAAATAGTACACATCGGTATTATGTAAATTGTGTTGAAGAGATCGAACAGTTGTTAAAAAACTTGCTTGCTGGAAGCTTTAGTTGCGTGCGCTGTGTACACCAGCAGAAATACGCTAAAGTAATGTACTAGATTGTAAATCTATAAAAAAAACTACAAAAAAGTCCGCTATAGCACGTCTCTAACTCTTATGGTTAACTCACAATAAATACTTTTATGTTTAAAATTTGAATTAGAGAAAAAAATTGTGTCACGCTGATATCCACGGGGGCGTAGCCGCTGGCACAGCTAATATAATATATATAATAGCCAATAAATTAAAAATAATTTAAAATACAGCAAACATTCACCAACTTAATGCGAATAAAATCCTCTATTTTTATATTCAACTCATTCTATTTATTCTATATAGTTATAGATTATACTATTGAGGATTACTTAGACGATAAGAATGCGTGGACTAATAAGAATTATACTTTGAAAAGAGCAACCGCCGATTTTCTTGCTGGCTCTTCTCGGTAGGAACAGCTTTCCAAACCAGCAGTTGAGGTGACGATTCAAAATCACTTATTTACAAGTTTACATGAGTATAGAATATTTTGAATTTGAATTACATACTAAAGCGAGCATATAAATTATAGTTACGCTTCAATAAATATATATTTATTTTTATTGTCGTAAAACAGGTTACTTATGCAAAGTAACTTGTGCCAAGTGGGAAATTACGAAAGTCGTGCACAAAGAGTTGGATTGATAAAAATAATAGCGTGACTTATTCTCGCAAACCGTTGGGAAAGCCTTATCGTGCATTCACCGATAATAAATTATCTGATTCGATTACAGGTCATCAATGTAAATATATACAGCAGTACACATGTTCCTTGACCTTTTCGACTTACGATCGAATTGGAGCCGTGTTTTTCGCAAAAAACTCGTCTTTCTTGAAAATGAAGGTGCTGATCGAATTGAAGGTCGAACATCTATAGAGACATTTAAGGCACCGTAGCGATCTTGCTCCGTCGTCGCTTCTAGAACGTTTTGCGTTGATTGATGTTTGTTTTAAATGGCTTTCATTGATGTTCAAATGAATTGCGATAATATTTTAGCTGGCGTATACCAAACTATACGTAAAACTTGCATATACATATACATGTGGCTTCACATGCTTCGTATATTTAATGCTGGCAATCCCTTATGGCAATTGAAAAGTATTATAAAGCATTAGGTGATTTTATAAGATTAAAGATAACGTTGCTAAATAGATTGCTGATAGTTTGATGTTCAACCTAAATGTGCAAAATTATCTTACAATATAATATAGTACTTATTTATCAAAGTTAAAGTAGAAAGTGTCGTCACAATCACTTAGTTTTAATATGATGATAGTCAAGTACTGAAATGTCCTCCAAAAACAATTTCTGCTTTTTTTAAAGGGCTCCACCAGTTTTACGTGTATGTCAATAAAAATCTCAGGAAATAAATTAATTGCACTTACATAATTAAAATAACGACCTTAAGAATTGACCTTAGGCGCAGGATTTAAAAAAAAGAAGCGGAAGCAAAGTATCCAAATCAGAAGTAAGCCGGCTTATAGGAGCTCTTTCAATTTAATTATGTTAATTTAAGAACATTTTAAAAATAGTTCCTACTAAAGAGGACAAGGAAAAATTCTTAAATTAACAATGAATAATAAATAAAATAAAGAGTAGCTAAAATCACGATAACACTAAAATAGATAACACTAATGGAAAAGACCAACAAATTTAATACAGATATTACGTAAAGTATTCAATGTATATCGATTTTCTAGCCCTTCTACCAAAAACGGAGATCAAAGTCCTATCAGTGGGAAAGTAAGAGACCGTTACTTTTTTTTTAAATCGATTCCTATCAACACATGTCCACGTGAAACGTTTCCGAATGTGAGTCATTTGCTGAGTTTCGGCGTTGAATCGCTAAATTGCTTCATTTTGCGACAAAAGAACCAAATTTCTTATGACCTGAGGAGGCTATTGACGATTGAGAAAAGTACGATACAGATATACGGACAAGACGTGCAGGACCGATGCTTATGAGAAGATAAACTATATATTATAATACTATGATGTTTTCTTTCGCCGTTAAAGAACCCCCGAACCCTTTGTAAGAATCTCTTGCTACCAAGGCTTAACTGAAGAATGAGAGAGACGAGCGGATCGGAATTGCTAGTGCTATATGCCAAAATAAGAGAGTGGTAGATGAAAAAATAAGGTTTAGCGAGTTTCAAATAAATTAGCAATATTAAGATATACGTTGATTTTCGTATGGTATCCGGCTGAGTGGAATAGACCACCCTCATTTCTTACCGAGGTGTCGTAAGAGGCGACTAAGGTAAATTCCGTGTGGTATCCGGCTGCATAGAATAGACCACCCTCATTTCTTACCGAGGTGTCATAAAAGGCGACTAAGGTAAGTTGACGCCAGGCAGGCGGCCGGTCGTAAAAAGCCGTAACCAAATCATGTGACATGTTTGTGCCGATCCCACTTACGGTGGAATAAGGGCAGAAGGAAGAAGAAAGAAGAAGATATATGTTGATTTTCTGGCTTTTTTTTCTTTTACCGGAACGCGCTCAATGATTTTTTAGATATCAATTAAGCAATATTTAAAATTCATTCAATTTAAAATAAAAGATACAACCATAGCCGGAAATTTAAGCCTTCGATCCGTTGGCAGAAAACACGCGTACTAAGTACTAGGGTTCGAGATTTAATTAATAAAAATAAAGAAAATCTGGACTATATAATAAAGACATTTGTTTGTGAGTTTCCACATTTATTTTCAGTTTTATTTAACTCGAATCGATTGTACATTCTTTCCATGAAATATGAACTCAGTTGATTCATTCTTAGACCCGAACATGACGAAAGACAATTTTTCCTGCAAATGATAACTATATGTAGTAGATATAGATTGATAATGATTAATTATATGAATAACGAAGGCATATTGGATGATAATATAATTAACAGTGAACCTACACTAGCCTGATTTTTTTGATTTGTGACAAAATCAGCTTATGCGTACAGTAAAAATTATGAGATTTTGAAAACTTACGATGTTAAATCCAATAGCATCTTAAAACTATGTCTAAAATATGCATTCATAAATGGCACTAAAATAATTTTGTTAAAATCATATCGCCTCATCCAAAGAATAAAATTACATGATCCATGTATAAACATAGACCATGTTAAATTAATAATAAAAATTATTTTGCTATAATCCGCGATACAGTAAATGAAAATGTTTCAAGTTCAAGCCCGTTGCACGTGTTAAATAAATGCTGGGATTGAACCGATTACTATTTAAAAATGCTTGTTTGGATAATGCTTCGCTTTGCGATTTTGTCGTGGGGTCTATCTCCTGAAGATGCTTCGGTTACGGGGCGAAACGATTGTTGAGTTTGTGATAGTGAACGTGTGTAGTGCTTGTGTATTGTGGTGGAAGTGGTGGAGGTTTGTTCATGTGTTTTTACAAATCCTGCATGTATCAGATAAGAAAAAACGAATAGTCCACTATACATTTAGCACTATATATTTTCTATTTACTGTATCGCGGATTATAGCAAAATAATTTTTATTATTACTTTTGTATTATGGATCTCCGCAAAGTAACGCCTAATTCTATAAATTATTTATAGACCATGTAACTTAATTCTTCGAATGGAGCGATATTACAATATTCCATCATTCGTGGCCCGGTTTATATATTCAAATTCAAATTCAAAATATTATTTATTCAAGTAAACTTGTAAACAAGTGCTTTTGAATCGTCAATATCTACTGCTGGTTCGGAAAGCAGTTCCTACCGAGGAGAACCAGTAATAAACTCAGCGGTAAATATATATGTGGAAGGTGGCGATGAGGCATATTTTAGTTATTGACAGTTAGCGATATGAGTCGCAAAATCATTTATAAGGAAAGGACTATGTTAATTTGAACAAGGTTCTTTACTTGTTATAATATTCTAAGAAAATTTATCGTATGTCCTCATTACAATTCTATATGTCGTATCGTAAAACCATTTGCAATTCTAGTAAGTGTAGAAACCAATACTTTTAGTGATAATTATATGCATATTGCTGTTATGGTGGTAGTATGCTACGCCGAGTATCCCAAAATGGATGGCTTGGATGAATATGAAAAAAAGAGTATTTTTGATTTTATCAGAATCTTGGTTATAATTATTTTCTCTCCAACTATTAGATGATCAGAGCTTTTTATTAATAAACTATATTACTCAATTACCCTTGCAACGTCATTTATTTTTGGCACAAATACTACCCAATTTAATGTACGTCAAAGAACGTAAATACACGCAAATTATATTTTATCTCGGACAAATGAATGACATTTGTAGTGACAAAATTCATTTATAAAAAGCTTATTCGAGTAGTAAGTTTAAATAATGTCATGTTTTATCGTTATGATAATGTATAAATTACCTAATTTTCATCATTAAATCAGTGGTACCTCCAATTTTCCCTTTAATGGTTAAATTACCTTAAATTGTGTTGATTTATTATAATTTGGACCTTTTCCAATATAGCCTTTTTTTTATAACATTTTGCCGAGAATGACAGTTTATTATTTTTCTTTTTACATTACATTGAAAAAGGTGCCAACAGGTGTTGTTTCGCCAATCTACTGCGATTTCCGGTAACTTCGTTCGTTTTTATAGAAGTACGGTGAAGTACACTAGAATAGATGGGCATGTGAGAAATAGAATGAAAGCAGGATGGATGAAGTAGCGACATGTCTCAAGAACAATATGCGGCCCCTGAATGGCCCTAAGCTTAAGGGGAAAATTATAAAACGGTTATTGTACCTGTCGTAATGTATGGATCAGAATGTACTTAATGTATGGTGCAGAATGGAGTATTAAAAGAAAAGGACGAAAGAAAGGTGCATGCAAATTGATGAGAATGTTAAGGTGGATATGTGGTGTGACAAAATTGATACAAAACGTGAGCATCAGAGGAATATATATATCTAATTACCAGTTGTCTTTCACATATAACACAAGTTTTAAGTTACCTTGGGGACGGACAACCGCGTGTGTGATTGTCATATATATATTTATTTATTTATGTTATAGACGTAAGTATACTTTTAGCTCTTTCGATGTTTTATATCATATGAATGTGTAAAGTTTTGTCTGTTTTGAATTTGATACTTATGATGTACTAAACTATTAAGCGATATATATATAGCGATTTAATAGGATATGTGAGGACCTTATTTAAATCGTTGAATGACTATCGGAGCAATATCCGCAGTTGTTTTATTTCTATATAGCCGTGTCGTATAAGGTCGATCGAGGTGAACACCCCATCAAGGAGAACCGTTGACCCCCGATCATATCCGTGTGTTCTTGAGGGCCTCAGTGGGTACGAAAAATTACATACACATTGTACTACGCCGGTTGTATTGTTTTTGCAATTTAAATGTCATTTACACAATCGTTCCGTTTGTTGTTTTATCGTTATGCTATCGTCAGTGATATTCGTTAAATAAACCGGTTCTGATAACATAATAAACACCAGCTTCATCAAATTATACGCATTGAAGGGAATCGGATGATACGTATGAACGTATGATAATACGGACGATCGTGTGGACATTCGTACGATGATGGTGTCGATTATAGACGATCACACAATCAACGATCATCGCCGATAGTGAAGAGCATGCTATACATATGCTGTTCCGTTCAAATGGGAAAGGACAAAATAATTTTACACTAGCTATGCCCACGAATTCACCTGAGTATTGACCTGTAATGTACTATGTAATGTAAACCTTATTCAGACATAGAGTGCCTGAGGAACCGTTTTTCATAAAAAGTAGTGACTTTTTAGGAAAAACGGTATAAAGATCCGTTCAGCACATTTTGAAAAAATCGATCACATACAGACAGACAGCTTTTGGGGACTTTGTTTTGTAATATAAATAGACTAACAACCCCCGCGGTTTTACCCGCGTCCATACCGATCTCATGGTAGTGGAAAGTCTACGAAGTCGGACTATAGATTTATTTCTAGATTAATTAATTGTAAAAAATGGGTTTCATTAGTATTCTTACAATAAGAGCTAACTCACCAAATGGCAGGTCTGCTATAACGGCCGCTACCATGTATTTGTTATGACATTATTTTCTTTCGATTTAAATTCTTAAATTCGTAATATCTTTTGATTGGGATGTCGGATTTTGATAAATTAAAAATATTTTTACAGGCATTGAAACAGTTTTTAATAAGTTATCATTTAATGAGATAAGGATTAATACAGAGATATGATTTAAATGGTTTGATTATTGTCGGCAATTTTATAAACTTTTACAATATGAAAAAGTAGTTATATTGGCGTAATTATAATAGTTCGACATATGGTATCACGGACTTTTTTGATGGATATGGATGCATTCTATAATACTGTAGAACTTTTTTTTGTTCTAACATCAATAGTTTCCGCAGCGCACGCGATGAAATAATTTTATGACCAAATTTTCACACCTTATTACCTTAATACATTTTTTTTGAAAATGTTATATAGCCTATGTTGCTCAGTGAAGAAGCAGCTTTCCAATGGTGAAAGGATTTTTTAAATCGGTCCAGTAGTTTTTGCGTGAAAACATTACAAACATACATACATACAAATCTTTCCTCTTTGTAATATTAGTATAGATATAGATTTAAATTATTAGTAAATTAAGTAGATACTAAATGTAGGCTCAATTTAAAGTCGGAAGTAATTAAAAGATAAATATGATTTAATAGGAAGATAACTGGAAAAATATACGTGAAAGTTAAAGAAAATCTTGAAAATCATGTGCAACAATAGACTGCTTTAACAGAATAGTCTATTTAACGTTAAAAACACGTTATTACAATAATGGTGTTCGCAGCATATACGTCATTAGTGCAATCCGTGACGGGAAGCACACCAGTTACCGTTGATGCCCGTTAGAGGGACTGCCTCTATAAACTAGTTATCCTTCCGGGTTCATAAATGCTGGCTTTTAACCGTGACTTGATCCATTTTTGCACGCAAACCTACCTGCCTTGAAAATAATTGTTGAGCAAGTTTTTCGTTTCCTATTCAGTGAACTCGACCACCATACATAGTTCGTTATTTTTTTTTCAATATATACTCTATCTTTTTAATCTGTATTGTATTGTAAAGACTTAGAGTTTCAGAGGTAATAAAAAATCGACGTGTGCGTCTAGGTCTTAAACTGTGTTAACATTTGCTTAAACAGTCACAAAGTTGCGCTACGAATGAGACGTGTGTTACGCTGATATTAATTTTAATGCTCACCATTCCGACGTCGCAATGAATAATCAAAGTCATACATCAGCCCTCCACTACGCGTCGCCCTAAGCCGTGGTCTGGCCTCACAGGAGGCACCCTTAGGACGACGTTCCTCGACTCCAGTATAGCTTCTGCGCAACCTCGACGATGCTTCTGCGCTCGCCCGTCCCTCCCGGTGACGCTGTAAAAGCCGTTACCCCTCGTACGAGAGGATTTTTATCGCGCGTAAAAATTACGTCAAATTAAAACAAATCCAGGTATCTGTTCACACGACAGCGTATTTAAATCGCGACGTATTTTATCGTGCAGTGTTCCATTTTAGTCGTTAGGGCGAGGGCGTTAAGCTGAATATACCATACAAAACTTCTTATAACGCCTATTGTGGAATTTTAACGCAACGTAATTTTTACGCCCGTGCGTACGAGGGGTTAGGGCTAACAGCATACAGTCAGTTCGAAAAAAAAATTGATGCAGTCAAATTATCCAGGGAAGTATGTCCTTTACTGTTTACTTTACTTTTCTTTTTTTTAACTCCATTTGTTTATTTTTCTGCAGTTGTTATAAGCAATTAGGGGTCATTAAAACGGGTTCTAAAGTCAATAACATGTGTGATATCTGAATGTTCATTGGCTTTATTATTTTCGACATTACTAAGTAGAACATTCAGTTTTGTTTATTACGTACTGTTTTTTTAATGATTATGATTTTTTTGTTGTTAGTGAAATAAATATATTTTTGTTTATTTGGCTTGTTTTTTTCATCGTCAAAGTCGGAAAAGTCAACTGAAATTTGTGGTTGCTTCAATAGAATGATATCAGTGTTACTGCGAAAGTAGGGTTAAATAATAAGTGGGAAGTTTGTGTTAGGAAGTCAGTCCTACAGATCTGCCATGAACTCTTATTGCGACTCAATTGAAGACTTAAGCGACCGCGAACCGCTTTCTTTTCGTACCGTGAAGTGTGAATTGCATTGGGGTCGTAATGTTTGAAAAGGATAACGTAATAATAACTATAGATAACTCTGTCTCTTTTACTCACATGTTCTTAGGACGAATTCCGAACGCTCATTCGGCAACGACTTAAAGTGTGCGTCTTTAAGACGTCATGGTATGAAAAAGCAAAACAATATAGTTTCCGTCTTCAATTGAGCCGCAATAAGAGTTCATGGTAGGCCTGCTGTTCTGAACGTTGACACGACACGGCTAGTAGATGTGATGTCATCTAGGATTTAAGTGACGTTTATATTAGTTATGCTTGGACAGTCCCATCGTTAGAGATTCAACGAGCTGTAATTAGCATAAGATACCTTATTAGAAAAAACAAAATTAAATATTTATTATTTACGTTATTTCTGCCAATTTAACGAATAAAGTTGTACTTTTAAGTAGTAACGATATCTAAAATTACTGCCTCTTCGTATTCTCATTATTTACCCGATATAACTTTCTCCACTTGTACCTATCGTGTATCTAGTATATACGGGAACAAGGCAATTACGTGTAACATAATATTATGGTTATGCAGTATCAATTTACATTTTCCGTTTAATTGTTTTGTAAATATCTTTCATATCTTTCATCATTATCATTATTTTCATCATTTTCATTCATTTTTTATAAAATACAGAATAGCTTAAATTGTATTGAACTGGAGGGTTAAACGGATAAAACCCTCTAGTTCAATGCAAGTTAATTGTGCTAAATTTCATCGATATTGGTTTAAGATAATTATTTTATATAAAAAGTAATGATTATACAAAAAAGTTATATATATCACGAACGTTTTGAATTTTTAAAACAAATGTTTATTTAAGGTCATGTTTTTTTTTAATCAGGGGGACATTAACAGATCGAAAGTACCGAAAGATGCTACTGCTCCCTAAGAAAGGTTATCCAATTTTTTATGGTTTTGCAAAGATGTTTTTCGAGGCAGATGATATATTTTTGCTAATTAGCTGTAATATCATGAAGAAAACCAAATTAAATATTGTTTCGAGTAGCGGAATCATTGCAAAAGGAACTGCAATTTAACCCCCTGATCGATCTGATTATTGTGATGGAGCGTTGGATTGCGACAGCAGCTACTGTTTATTACAATACACGCGAACGAAGACGCGGGTAAAAGCTAGTATGACGAACTGTGTGTAATTGCCCTTATAACTATATGTAACTAGTGATAACAATTATTGTTTGAAAAGAGCAACCGCCGAGTTTCTTGCTGGCTCTTCTCGGTAGGAACAGCAGTAGATGTTGTCAAAAGCACTTTTGAATCGTCAACAAACTTGTTTACAAGTTTACTTGAATAAAGCATATTTTGAATTTGAATTTGAATATATTTATATTTATATTTATTATTATTATCATTTATCATATACATATATGCGCTCTAATCGCTCATTTCTGTTTTGTAATGCAATCTTTATACGGAATACCCAAATTAACACAAATCGAGACATACGAATCGGAATACATATATTTTTGATTGTACGTATCTGTGCAAACGTTTTCTAAAAAAACTGTAGCACATATGTGCTATATGTGATTCACTCTATCCTAGATTTAATCTAAAGCGTCTTAACACGCGATGTTCTCGCAGTTCACAAAGAACGGTTTATTCACTGCATTAATAGGTCGCCATTGTATAATATAGGAACAAACAAACGAGAGCAGAACGAGGTCGCACCTTGAACTTTGTCAGCGATATCTCGGCATCCGCAATAATAACGATCGTCGGCTCATTGGGAATATCGGACGATACGCTTTGTTCTTCGCTAATTACATCTGCATATACGGGAATGAATTTTTATATAAGTAAAGATAAAAAATGAAGATATAGAGGTCTTGGGAAAGTTCACTTAACGAGTTTATTATTATCAAAGTTTATCTAATCTCCTTAACTAAACTATTACAAGTGTGTTTATCAACAATAACTACAATCGCATTCGAGCAGCGTAGTAGGTCTTAACTCCAATCCTTCTCTCCGAAAACGGAGAGAGGAGGCCTATGCTCAACAGTGGGAAAAAAGTAACAGGTCGTTACTTTACTTTATTAAAAATATACTCTGACAGACATGAAGAGCTTCCGGACGAATTTTTTAGCGCAAAATATTCTTGTTATTTACCATCGAATTTATCAAATATCTTTTATACAGGATTCATTCAATAAACAACTCACAGAGACAGCTTACTTGACCATGGGTACTTTACTAGGTTTAAGAGCATATATCAAACTGCAGCTCTACCAAGATGATCTTTAAAGCATTTGAAAATTAAAATTTTTAAATATACATTTTACTAAGACTAACATTTCGTTTGCCATATTAAAATAAGACTCCAGCATGCTGTAAATCAATAAGTAATGTATATTTAAAAAATGCATAATGCAATCTCTAGGATTTAGGATTATAAAATATTCAGTGCGGCTCTCACACCTGTTTAGAGCTCGCCAATGCCGGTTCAGAGATTATATTCGGTATTTCCGGTAGGTGGTCTAAGCAAAGCATTTTACATATTTTACAGGAATATAGTAAGTTGATATGACTCTTTAATTTAGTAACAGGTACTTGATCCTATTAGAGGTTCAAAAAAGGGTAGGTTCAGATGAAAATATATGTTATCAAATATGAGTCATTAATATTAATTTCATTAGTGCAGCAATGTTCAATTAAGATCATAGAGTAGGGAAGTCAGGCTTATATGTGCGATATTACAACAAAGTATAAATAAAGAGAAAGCAAATGAGGGTGTCTGTCTCTTTTTTAGACAACGATGATACGAGCTCCATCTTCCCTCTCATTTTTTCTGACACTCACTTACATACCTGCTTATGCTCTACTCTACTATAAAAACTTTGTGCTTTTCAGTGTTATGCAGATAAAATAAAAAATAAATGACTGTAGAAAACCTAGTCTTGGTATTCCAAGGTTTAGGGCTTTTCGTAAATGGAGGCACGATCTCTCTCCGTCAATTTATACGGAAAAACAGGGCCTGGGTGGCCCAGTGATCATATCTTATGGCAATGAGGAGCTCAATCTCAAACCAATATACTAACAATTATGTCTACATAAGTAAAGGTTATTGGCAGCGGTGACTTTTGAGAACATTTTCGATTTGATCGCGATCGCAGATTTCCTTGCCATAACGATAAAATGGGTTACTGGAATATTCGAAGAACTGGGATATATTCCGGATACGGATTCGGATGCGATACGATAAGCACCTCATCTTGAAGGACTGTGATCGATGTTACTAAGAAAATATAACCAATATTAAAATTAATATTATTGTATATTCAAACAGATTTTTGTTTTATTGGCAGTTTTGAGATCTGTTCATAAATTTAATCTATCCCGTGTAGTATTCGTTGCTTATCTATAGAAACCGGCTATATAAAGGTCTTTTTCAACCCGATTAGGCTGATTAGTTTTCCTGCCGTGATAATGCCGTGTAAAGAGCTCATGAATAAGTGCACCGAAACTAGTCGGGCATACCCGCTAGAAGAAAATGTGAGTAGCCGGTTTCTATACACAAACTATCTGTTTGTAATATTTCACCTTGATTTTTTTTGTTATTATGAAATGTAGTGTACTGTAATCTAGAAGTTTTTAGTATTTAAACTAAACACACCCTAAATTTAACTTTTCTTACGTACTAATAACAATACTAAAACAAACAATATTATAAACAAGACATAAATAATAGATATGTACTTTATAAATTATGTATTGAAACAAGTGTTAACAAACCAGTAAGAAAATATAGTTCGAAATCGAAAACTAAACAGTTTTACTGATCGAATTTTGTAAACGTTAACGCAATTAACTCAAAAAATTTTCGTGCAAGCCTCGCTGTGTACGAACAAAAAATACGAGAAGAAACTTTCGACTATTCTCTGCCCAGCACCATTACGAAACGGTTTGCGAAAGCGATTGTTGCACCACGAGCTAAGAGTTTTTGACAACGCCACCGCCTCCCGATATCATCATCTAAACCTGTATTTGAATGCTGATTAATGCGATATCATACGTCGTGGGAGTTCTGAGGCCACAGTGGAAGTGTGCGCGCGGCGTCTCTATGTACAATGTGAGGATTAAGTACTAATATGAAAATACTAGGTTGGATTGTTGATCAAAAAAGAAAGAGGAAACTCATGCTGGATAACGAGTGAAGTATCAAAGTAATGAAAGTATTATTTTGCTATAATCCTATATATCTCATATACACATATATAGCTCTAATACTTTCATCACTTTTGTATTACGGATCTCCGCAAAGTGACGCCTAATTCTATTAATTAGAGTGAAGTATGTTTAAATAATTATTTTAAATAGGTGCGTACGTCTTTCTGTTAAGGATAATACTGTGTCTGTGATATATTTTCGAACAATACGCCACGAATACTCAATCAAAAATGGCGTTGGCTTAGTTTTGGGTGTCAATATTTTTATGTATTTGCATATGAAAGCCCACTTAGAATTTGATTGATTTAACTGTTCAATTTTAGTACCGTGCTCTCGTTCTTCCTTCTCTTTGATCTTAGGGTTAGATTTACAAGAATGTTTAGCAGGTAAGTACGTAAAGTGGATAGAGATGGCGGTGAGCTACATGTCGGTCGGGAACTGGTTCAGGCGCGAGGGGCGGAGGCGCGGGCCCCAGACGGAGGGACGTCATTGACCTGCGCCCCCTCCCCCGCGCCGCGCCCTCCCCGCCGACACCCGCGCGGACCGTAACTTCATTGTATTGCTGCACTGCGAATCAAATTCGGTATAGCGGAGACGTTTTTGCTAACATCGTTCAAGTGAACTCGATTAAGCGGCTTTTTGACAGCGCCTAAAAGGAAACACTGTAAATGCAGACTACGAGGGCGTAACTTTATTAACAATCTTGTGCATGCCGTCGTGATACTTGGTTATATTTTAGGACATACATTCTTTGACGTAGAACGCTTCCGGAATTTAATAAAGGTCTTACGATCCTAAGTTAATATTTTTATTACTCTATTTATTCACGGAACATTTACCGCGTAATCTTCGCAACTCGTTAGCAATAAATCAGTAAGCAGTTGAAGAGGATTAATTCCAAAGGGTGTATTATTTTTTATTTTAATATTTTGTTGTCGAATTGGAATTGCGTTTTGATTGCGTTGCTTTAAAATACAGTTGTTTATTATTAACTTTCATTGTTTTATTGTAACCGATAGACGTTAAAGTGGTCTTAGATACCTTTTATTCAGTTTTACTTCAGAATATTAACAATAATACGAAGGAAGTAAGGATAATTTGCAATGAAATGGTTTTATCAGGTACTATTGTATGATGGATCTTTGCAAAGTAACTAATTCTATAAACTAAATAATAACAATAATCATCTGGATGATAGACTTCGAGTCACAATCGCAAAGCAAGGCTATCTCCTGATTATGATTCGGTTGCGGGCGTACCGACTGTTGCGTTTGTGATAGTGAACGTGTGTAGCTTGTGTATTGCGTTGGCGGTGGTGGAGGTTTGTGCATGTGTTTTTACGAATTCTGCATTGTATCAGGTATGAAAACGGATAGTCCACTCTACATTAAGCATTACTTCTTTTTACTGAATCGCAAATTATAGCAAAATAATTTCATTATTTATGAATCTCCACGAAGTAACGACTTATTCTATAAATTATTTAAAGATTCAAAAACAATGATATATGACTGTTTTGTGATTCAAGAAAACATCTTAAAGAAAACTATATATTAGAATTCGCTAGAGGGAATAGAAGAGACACTAAGATAAAATCTGATCAAAACTGTGCGTTATTGTCGGGTCGTTAGTGCCGTAGATTCAGAATAGAGCAAAATAATCCATTATTTTTGTATTACGAAATTCCGTAAAGTTTTACCCACAATACAAATAGTTACCTACAGTAATCCTTGACCGCAATTTTTTTTTCAGTGTTATATCAAAGGGCGATAATTAGCAAGGAAATAAACAAAAAGTTTCCCGAGGGTTGAGCAAACCCCACCTCACGGCTGCAGCCAGACGAGCGATCATTTAAAGTTCGCCGCTCGTCTGTCGAACTCCTTCATTGGGTCAAGTTCAAGCCCCCAATCTCATCCCAGTACACAAGAAACATTTTGCCTGTTACCCTTCGTTCGCACGAAAGGTTTTTACCGTGCTTTAAAAATACGTCGAAATGAAACCAATGGGTATCCAGCAGGCCTACCATGAACTCTTCTTGCGACTCAATTGAAGACGTAAACGACGACCGCGAACCGCTTTCTTTTCGTACCATGAAGTGTAAATTGCATTGGGGTCGAAATATTTGAAAAGGATAGCGTTATATGAACTATAGATAACTCTGTCTCTTTTACTCACATATTGTTAGGACGAATTCCGAACGCTCATTAGGCAACGACAAGTGTGCGTCTTTAAGACGTCATGGTATAAAAAGCAAAACAATTTCGTTTACGTCTTCAATTGAGTCGCAATAAGAGTTCATGGTAGATTGGCAAAAAGTAACTTGGGTCACCGTGCTAACTTGAAAAGATTACACCCTCGCTACAACTGTTTATTTCAATGTACACATATAACTCTGGGCAATCCTATAAAAATAAACTTAAGAAAGTTGAAGTATTAACTACTTTCACGGTACTGAAGTTTACGCAGATGAAGTCGCATGCAGAACCGCATAATGTAAAATTAACATCTATTTAAATTGACTCACAGGCTATTATCGGTTTTATATAAATATAATAACGTTACGTCCATGTAAAGTTGTCAAAAGATTGCGGCCGCGTTTCCGCGTTGGATCAACTCTTTATACTTTGTAGTCTCTTTTGTCTTGTATTATATGTGTCTTCGGGTTACCAAAGCTTAATTATTTATTAGCCTATCTCGGGGTTTTCTATATATTGATAACCGAACACGCGGCTTCCCCGCGTGAAAACCAGTGTCTCAGTTTTTCCCTGCGAAAATCCCTTTATTTTTTCTAAATTAAAAATATAAATTAAATCAAATTGGAATAAAAAGAAAATTACTTACCTAAGAATGCCTAGACATAAAAGATTGCATTTATTAAAATTTTCAACATATTTAATTATTGTAAGTTAACCATTAAAGATAGAGACATGCTGTCGCGGATATTATGTAGATCTACAATTCTCTAGTACATTACTTTAACGTATCTCTATTGGTATACGCTGCGCACGCGAGTTAAGCTCCCAGCGTGCGATTTTTTACAACTGCGCGACCTCTTCAACACAATTTACGTAAAACAGTAATGTACCAATAACCTAAGTAAAGTAAAAGTAAAGTAGCGGCCTCTTACAATCCCACTGCTGGGTATAGGCCTCATCTCTCCGTTTCTGGAGAGAAAGGTTGGAGCTAAGACCTACCACGCTGCTCCAATGCGGATTGGTAGGTTACACATATCTCCAATATTCTCGAGAGATATGCAGGTTTCCTCACGATGTTTTCTTGCACCGAAAAGCGTGTGATTAATTGCAATTATCAATTAGACACATGAGTTTTAATAGAAAAACTCATTGGTGCCTGCCGGGGTTTGAACTCGTATTCCCTTCGTAAGAGTCGCACGGTCGCATCGCTGGGCTATCACAGCTTCGTTTATTAACCATTAACCTAAACGTACCGGAAATATTGCGCTATCTTTTAGTATAAATCGTAAGAAATCCCTTCATTTAATTTTGAGAAATTGATTACATTAAGACAGCCTATGGTGACTTTGTTTTATAATAAGTATAACATTTGTTACTTTAAGTTTCCGATCGTGTTCATACTGTTGGAAAATTCTTTTCGTGAATTGTTACTACCTTATAGACAAAACAATTTAGTCAAACAATTAAATGTTTCAGTACGATGCCTACCCCTTCCAGGTTTTGTGCGTTTTCATCTTACACTATATATTCAGTTAATATCAGGAAAGATAAAGTCGAGCGCAAACTTGTACCCAAAAAAAATTTTGACCTCAGCTAATTCTAGTTACATCTTTCATAGTTTTATTTCTGTAGATGACGACGCGAAGTTTTTACTGTCATCGAACACCGCCCACTGTAAAGTCATTGACACCGCATTATATGATTAGAACATTTTTTTTGTAGTCCCCCCAGTATTTATATTATTTCTAATAGTATACATAATACTAGTATGTCAATTAAGCTCAATTTACTCTCGGTAGCAACGGCACACTCCGAAAGACGCACGAAAAAGAAATAGAGTTTTATGCAGGGTCCTCACGAAGCGACTTAGATCGCCGTTGACTCGCTAGTGACTTATAAGCTTTTGTACCTACATTAAAGCGATCATTCATTATCCATTTGGTAGTAGACGTAAATGGACTTCTACGAATTCTTGATTAAATTTCCTGTTCTAGTGTGCTTAGTTATTGTAATGTCATAAGAAGGCTTTAAGAAAGGCGTCTTTTAATCATCCACAATGCCAGTAATTTTCTGTAAAGTTCAATAAGTTCCACTACAAAGTCACGTAAATAATTACGCAATTTTAATTATTTTTCGGAAAGTGACATTCAGTTACTTTCCGATGCGCCGTGCCATATTTATTATGTCCATACAACAGCGACATTGCCGGCGACAAGCGACTTGCTGTAATCGTAGCGATGTTGAGTCGCTGTTAATTCGTCCACGTAATTCCACGATCGATACCAATTTTCCAGTCGCCGGAGATTCGCCGGCGATCAAAGCCGCTTTCGTGAATATCCTACTTTAAAAAACATATTTTCGAAATAATAAGTTAGCCGTGTGGTATCCGGCAGAATAGAATAGACCACCCTCCTTCCTTACCGAGGTGTCGTAAGAGGCGACTTAGGTAAGTGCCGTGTGGTATCCGGTTGCATAGAATAGACCACCCTCATTTCTTACCGAGGTGTCGTAAAAGGCGACTAAGGTAAGTTGACGTCAGGCAGGCGGCCGGTCGTAAAATACGTAGCCAAATTATGTGACAACATGTTTGTAACATGTTGTGCCGACCCCACTCAGAATGGGATAAGGGCAGGAGGATAATATTTTCGAAATAATAAGTGTAAAATAACTATATAATTTTTTAGTTTTAGTTTTTATTGCGACTGATTGTTTTTTTTTCAAGTTATCTATTTAATATCATCGTCAGGTTTTTGATAAGTGTACAAATTTTGTTTTAAATATGTCTACGCCAAGTGAGTTAATATTGAGTTCAAACAAGTCGATAATATACATCCGTACATACATATATACAATTGTATGTTTTGACTAATATAAAACCTTAAATAAAAAAACATGCCTTCAACCCATAATAAATTCCCTCATGCAAAAACACTTTCATTTTCTCAAATAGTAAAGGCATGGCTAGATATAAATTATTATGGACAAACGATGTTGAAGTTGCGTATCATTTCGTGAACATGTGCAGCGGACTTGTCAAGACCTCTTGTCTAAATGGGATACACTCCCAAACATACTTAAGTGTTGAGAGGCGTTGGACACATGGCTGCGGGGTGTACGAGTGAATCGCGGCATGATTACTTTCTCAGTAATAGTTTATAAAGTTTTTATAGCCATTGTTATAAGTGTGTCAATGAAAAACAGTCCTTAAAACTAGTGATATGAGTGGGGCTGTTGATTCAGCTAAATCGGTTAGAGAAATATCACTAACTATCGAAATCACTCGAAATCACACGAAATCACTTTAACAATAATAATTGTGATACTTCAAAAAAATTAGCGGCAAACCAGCGGTTTCTCCACGGTTCGAGGGTTATAAAAAATCCAAATTATAGTTACTTAAATTTCTAATATTAAGACTAATTTTATTTTATATATAGCAAATCAATCAATGAATGTATGCAAACTACTTAAAAACAAATAAATTTATGACAATGCTCATAGTTCCCTTACATTTATTTATCGCGGTCCAGACTCTAGATGAAAATATTTAGAGCTTACCTTTACTTCGTGTTTGCGATGTCGTGAATGTTGTTTGTATTTAAGAATAGCGAACTGTAAAGAAAACAAAACATAACATTAGAAGTAATAATACACCGTAAGAGTAGTTGTGAAATATTTCCTACTCGACACTAATACACAGATTTCCCTTAAAACTTTTATGTAACGGTTGATACGAAAACAAATATAATTATCACTTCCAAATCTCAAATTGTAAAAAAGGAAAGTAAAGTAGCGGCCTGTTACAATCCCACTGAAGGGAATAGGCCTCCTCTTTCCGTTTCTGGAGAGAAAGGTTGGAGCTAAGACCTATCACGCTGCTCCAATGCGGATTGGTAGGTTACACATATCTCCAGAAGTCTCTAGAAATATGCAGGTTTCCTCACGATGTTTTCCTTCACCGAAAAGCGTGTGATGGATTGCAATTATCAATTAGACGCATGAGTTTTAATAGAAAAACTGATTGGTGCCTGCCCGGATTTGAACTCGTGTTCCCCTCGAAAGAGTCTCACCACTGGGCTATCATAGCTCTGTTGCACGTCCTGACCACTGGGCTAACACAGCTCGTGCGTAGGTAAAATTAGAAATTCATTAAAATTGCTCCAGTAGAATCTGAGAAAGCGTAACACACCCACATAGAAAAAGAAAACACATTTCCATATCTATAATTTGACCAGACTTAACATAAACAAAGAAATATACATGTGTCACATGGATAGAGGAGTGTGATTTTTATTTATTTATTTCTTTATTGTACATACATATAGTTAGTATTGAGAAAAAAAGAAAAAGTAGCATGTACAAAGGCGGACTTATCCCTAAAAGGGATCTTTAACCATTCAATTTTTAGTGTTTATTTTATTATTTTAAGCATTCTGCACTTCTACAACAGTGCTAATTTGCATATTCCTCCGTTCGCGTAGTTATCGTAAAAAAAATTTGTAATGTATTAAACATATACAGAGTATAGATTATGGATACCATATGCTTGCAACTAGATTGCGTGGACTGTAATGAAATAAAAACGTGTACTAATAATTATTAATATTTAAAAAACGCCTTTATATTAAATAGAACACTTGCTTGATTTCGCAATTCTTATTTTAAATTAAGAGAAATCTATAAAGGAACAAATGAATATGTGTTATTGAATATGAATATGAGAAACAAAATACTGTTTTATGGGTTAAGCAAACTGTGTTACGAGTACAATACAATCACACGCTGCGCCCGCGCACCTGTTACTGATATAATTTGTTTGTTGAATGACTGATATCGTCGTGCACAAACAGCTACTATATTGGTATACAATTGGGATACGATTCTATCATAAAATTGCACAATAAATTTTAGCCATTTAAAATAACTATCAAAATTGAGGCTGATACAAAAGCCTACCATAATATTAAGGATTACAAAATGATATAAATGCGTGGATTTACTACTCTTTGACCTTGCATAAGATGGCTACGACGAAATGTAATTGATTATAAGCAATATATTATTAAAAGAACAACCGTCAAGTTTCTTTTCAGCTGGCTCTTTTCAGTAGGTGCAATTTTCATTAGAATTTCAGGTTCCGGTAGAGTTGACGATTCAAAAACACTTGTTTACAACTTGATTTAAATAAATTCCATATTACTGGTGTCTTTACGAATCATAAGAATGGCGATCATTTGGGTTTTATAATCACCCCGTATATATATATACATTTCATAGATGATTAAAACCTTTTAAATAAAGAATCCTGCCCGATAAAGCTGTCAAGGACTAATAAAACAGATAATAAAAAAGCGTATTAACTAAATTAAAAATCAACATCATCCTCCTGCCCTTATCCCACTCAAAGTGGGGTCGGCACCACATGTTACCAACATGTTGTCACATGATTTGGCTAGGTATTTTACGACCTGCCGCCTGCCCGACATCACCTTCCTTTAGTCGCCTTTTACACCTCGGTAAGAAATGAAGGTGGTCTATTCTACTCAGCCGGATATCAGAAGATCGTGTGTTTTGGATAGCCCATGAAGAGACCTATGTCCAGCAGTGGACGCCTATCGGTTGAGAAAGAAGTAGGATATCACACGGCGGTATTAACTAAATTAAAAGTATTTAATTTATAAGATACAATTATTCTAAACATTTCTTAATTCAATGCTGACAGCGATGTATAAATTGTTCGTGGTTCAAATAGCATGGCACAAAAAAAGGATCCTACTTCAATAAGTGATGCACAAAATTCGTTTAGAGAAGAGGTGTCAAATCCCGCATTTGTCGTGAAATAAACATTTCTGTAATGTGAATCAGAAATAAAACCAGGATATAATAAAATTATACTTTATTTAAAAACAATACGGATCATCTCACTTTAATACTAAGTGTGCTGCGATATGTTTATTGCAATGTCAAACAACTAGACAAAATAAAAAAAAATCGTTCCTATGAGCATTGATTTTTTTGCGACACACCTAAAGTTTTGCATTGTTTATTTGGCCTAAGTTAGTTTTTGAGTTTGACACCCCTGGTTTAGAGTAATTTTTGCAAGAAAATAATTTTATTCACAACTGTCGAGGCATTCGTGGAGTCGACCTTGACATGAATTAACCGATTCATCTTATTTCAAGCCGGTTTATATGAAAGATTTTAACCCGGTTCATACAGAGATGTTTATTTACATTAAAATGTCTAAATTATTAAATTCAACACTCGACAAAAGCTTCGACTATATTGAGAGCTTAAGGAAATACGTCTCTTGCAGTTATGCCTATACATTGCATGTTAAAAAATCACTTTATATCAACATTAAAAAACCTACTTCAACATAAAATTATACTGAAAACACTTTTACTAAAGTGAATTGATTTAATTCACAATTCACTGTTGGTATTTACCATACAAATATATGTGAATATCTTAATTTTACTATTAAATTACTGTAGAAAAATTCCCGTATAAACGAACAACAATTCGAAACACTCGGAATGTCATTCAAATATTCTAGAATTTTTATTTTAAAAACATGGTATAAATGTACTCAGTCGTATCTTGAATAACATCTTCTGAATAAACTATACTCACTTATTAGCGTTTGTAAGCGCTTGTTTTAGTTTTTAATTTTCGTATAATTCTATAAGCTTCTGTTTTTTATTTCAAGCCTTTGGACCTAAACGAGGGATAAAGAGAAAATCCTTTATTTTCTGAAGTAGCTGTTACTGCATCGCTACTGCGAAAAAAACAGTATGATTGAAGCTTAGATACACCAATCAGTTCTAACGCAGGTTACACATATTTTCAATGTTTCATTACAATATTTTCTGCACCTTAAACAGTATGCTCGAGGATTAAAGCAGCGGATTTTTGGTAAGATTTACGCATCAGTATTTATTCAATACTGGGACTTATGGAAATCATATTTCTGTGTAAGAAAGCCCTGTCGAATTATATGAACATTTAGAAATTTTCTTATAATCATTTTCCGACCATAAACATCAATACGTAAAGTACCTACAACAAAAATTGACATTTAAAGTCCATTTAACTCGGCTCGTGCTCACGTCACGTGAGGCATAAACCAACAATAATAAAGTGCCAATTCCTCAATGAGGTGCGCACGCGCACGACATGGCCGCCAACAAGATGGCGGCGGTGAAAGTGTTGTGGACTGTATCCGATCCAAGTACCGGTAATCTCGAGCATCTAAAAAATCTCAAGAACTATTGCACAACTATATTGTAAGTCACTTCCACGTAAGTTTCCACGTCGTAAGATACTCTGTGCCGTTTGTATCCAGCTTCTCTCCATGACCTTTTTGAGTGTATCTGTTCATTTCTTAAAGAGTTTACCAACGTGCTTTGCTATTCTGCAATGTGGGACTCTAACGCACACTATTTCTTCCCATTATAACTAATTTGTTAGAGGAATAAATTAATATAGCTTCTAATTCATTATTAATTAATGAAGTGATTAAAAAAACATTAAATATAGTAGTATAAGGCAAAAACATATTTAGATGGAACATATAAACATAAATATTATTGAGAACTACATTAAATAAGCAAGAAAAATTATGACAACATGAACAAAACATGACATCGGTTCTCCGTACTATGTGCTCCGCCCATTGCAACTTAAGCTTCGTGACACGCTGAGCTACGATTATATCGTTGACCCTTGTTCTTCTATCTCTTCATTTCCGATTTGATCACGTAGCATACTAGAGATCTTTCATTCTAAAAGTGCACGCCCCTCCAATGTCTTTACTCACTTATACTAGTCGAGCCTTAAGTAACCTTTAAGTGCGCGAATGAGTCGAGTCAACTTTGAAATTGCTGCGCGCACACATATACAATAGTACAGTCAATATTTTCTCTCACACATTAAAATAATGTAATTGTGTAATTGTAATGGTGGAGGGGCGTGCACTTTTAGAATGAAAGATCTCTACAAGTATACCTAGCTCCTTCGGATGAGTAACTCGGAGTCTTTTTATGAAGCCCCATAGTCAGCGACCACGTTTTTATCTGTATACTGGCAACACGCACTGTCCAAAGACTTTGGTCTTCAGGTACTGCGGGGTTTGAGGTGAGGGAATTTGGATGCAAGGATCTCACGCAACTTTGGGTTTCAATACATTTCTTTGTAATATGTTATTCGCGAAAATGTCTTTATGCAGTCAAAACATGTTTTGTTGTTTCGTCTATGTCATTTTGTAATGATTAAGATTATGACTAACGCATTCAAAGTTTATAGTATGTATTCGTAATTTAAAATGGATGAGATAAAAATAATTCGATAACAGTATCTCAGACTCTTATCTAGATAAGGCATACTCTACCACAATGTGTAAATACGTTTTCTATTTTCTGATTCGATTCAACAAAATAACTCAAATTCAAATTATCTTCAACAGATCCTTGATAGAATTGAATTTTCCTCTTGCCTTAAATATACGACGAAACTCTTTTACTGAGTTTCTTCGAGGACCTTCTTAACCTTAGGAAATAACTTCCGCTTTTAAAACTATAAATATTTTTAATTATATATATTTCTCACAGTCTTAAGGCATTTTTGAGTAACTAGTTATTCTAAAGGTCTTACTAAGATAGTAGCAGAAGGAAGAAGACCCACCATGCAGCAGCAATTCTGATTAGCAGATAATACATTACTATATATTCATATTTGAAATTTTGCAAATATATTTAATTTTTTTACGATATTGTCCTTCAAAATAAAAGCATTATGTATTTTAAATGCTAAAAATGCAAATTTTCAATAAAAATTTAACGATGATTGCCCGGGATTTGAACACGTAAACTCAAATTTAAGAGTCACTTCTCCCATAACAAATTTTCGTAGATAATCACTTCGCAGTCGCAGTCTACATTAAGTGTACGTATGTTCTGTTTTTTCAGACTTGAGAAGAGAGAGAGACTTGAGAACGATGAAAGCGACGAAAAATTGTTTATATAATTTAATTAAGCAAATTATTATACATACATGTGGTAATCGGGACTATCGGGTTGAAGCAAACACTTCTTTAAATTTAAGCTTTTATTAAATTATCTAAGCTTAATAAAAGCTAATACACGTCCTCTGTCGTTCCTTTTTCCTCTCTCTCTTCCTCCTGTCATACCTCTCGCTTACACACTTACCTGTATTCCGTTCCACTTACGTTCCTCTTACGTTCCCTTCCCACATACATGACAAAGTACATGATTTGATTTTTTATAAAGTCACAGTTTATTAGTAGACAATATATATAATTTTTTATATTTGGGTAACAAAACTGCTTTACTGTAAATTGTCTCACTCCTTAGGTTAGTATGCAGAGATCTCTTTCATAAGTTGACCGTTTTTTATTGATATAGTTTTTCTAAGGTTTTTCATGGTACATGAATAAAAATAAATAAATAAAAATAAATCAATCAGCATCTTTTGGATGGTTCACACAATTACGATCGCCGTGGGCAGACGTTTAGTTTGCGCCTCCACAACACAAATTTCTAAAAAGCTGAGCAACTAACTTATAAAACAATTTTACGAAGAATTCATATGTTATATGAATTTATGCGAAAGGTGTGACGTATGTAATAGCGTTTATTTTCTATTTACCTTCAGTCTAGCACTATTGGTTAATTCATCATGTCTGCTGAATATTTTTATTCATCATAGTCTCGGCCCGAACAACAGTTCGTCACGACTACATAAATGCCTTTCTAAATCTGTTATATCACAACTGTGGTCAATTTATTCATGTTTAAAAAATTCGTTTTAGAATTCTGCTCTTGGATAATTCAGTTTCGACAGTGATTTAATAATTTAACTTGAAATTTCGAATTTTATTGCGCATAAAAAACGGTTTCTTTACGAGCAAACGCCATGTTTTAAACTGGGTTGACCCAATATAATCCATACTAGTATTATAAATGCGAAAGTCTAGCCGTCTGTTAGTCTGTCTGTTACGCTTTGACGGTTGATTCGCTGAACCAATATTAATAAATGAACTGTTAGGTAATCTTTATAAAGGGTCAGCGGATTTTCGTTCCTGGAACCGTCCGGGTCACTTTTCAATAAGTTTATGTGCTTAGTTAATAGAAACCTGGATATATTTAGATAATTTCTAGGACATCAATGACTAGACTTAGATACGAGTTTTCCTAGTTTAGGGGTCTGGGATAGGTTACAAAAGAAATGTTTTTTTTTCCGGACACTAACTAATGCTGTTAGCCCTAATGGCTCTTACAGCGTCACCGAGAGAGTGGGCGAGCGCGGAAGCATCGCCGAAGTATAAACTGGAAGAGCGAGTCTCGAGTGAGGCTCGCAACATCCTGGGAGCGTCGCCTTAAGGGTGGCTCCTGTGAGGCCGGACCTCGGCTTAAAGCGACGCGCTGTGGTGGACTGTATCGGACTCACGGAAAAGTCCTATTGTCATAACGGTCGGGGCTGAACGCCCCTACCGCTAAACGTGAGGAAGCGGGGACTTTGTCTTCGCCGGCGAAGACGCTGTGTGTGTGAGAAAAGAAAAGTAAAATATTTTAAGTTTAATAAATCATTATTATTTAAAAAACGATTATTATATATGATAGCGTCAGTCTGTCACGCTTTCACAACTAATCCACTGGACAAATATTGATGAAATTTGACACAATTAAAGCTTATCCCGGGATAACATATGGAATAATAAAAGCCCGGGTTTTTTCGGGAACTGGGAAAAAAAAATATTACGAAGGGTACTTAAACTAGTAAGTTGGCGCGCACGAATCCGCGGATACCGCTAGTATGTATATAACATACTAGTTGTACTGAACAAGTTATGCAGGGAGGTACGGAGCTAACCAACCATAACATAAAAATATATACATACATACGTTGCTCACTCTATCACAATACATCAGTGTTTCTGAACCTTGTACTATTTTTAAATAACGTTTGGAATTTTAATTAAATTCACATTGACTCTCATACGAGACCTTTGCCCAGATACGGACAAACTTTTACATTGGAAGTTTAATATCACGCGTAAACTTATTGTATAATGATGCGATAAACCGGTCGTCATAACTTTATTGCTGTACAACGTAACACATTTCCGTGTTATTTACGTAACAAGCTAAATATAATAATAAGCGATTGTTGGTATGTGCGGCTCTATTGAATATATGATAGGCCCAATATATTATTGTTAGCAAATATAAACAAATCTGAACCAAGCTAGTTGACTGGAAATATTCGATTTTAATTGAGAAAAGATCTGTGTATAATTCAATTTGACTATTACTTTTGTATTATGGATCTCCGCAGAGTAACGCTTTAGTCCAAAAATTATCTGTGTATAACATTAAATATCTATTAGATTTATCACCAGCCAATTGTTATATATTATTTCCGGTATTAGAATAGTTAAGGCGCTGAACAGAGCCAAATAGGCTGACTTTAAACACGTTTTTAACAAAAGCTATAGGGATGACGATTAAAAGAAAAATATATGTTAATATACATCATATCTCAGAGAGAATGTAAGATTTCAAAACATGATTACGATACTTTTTTTCGATAAAAAAAATTGGTAAATAGACCTCTGATTTTTACTTTGATCGTAAATATCTCTAATATTTATCAACAAAAATTGGTAAAATTAATAAGACTAATAAATCATTATAATATAAAGAGACTGTAAGATTTAAATTTTGAATTAATTAAAATATTTCATTCAAATTAAATATTTTTTAGAAAATATTAAAACTGAAACGAGTCATCGTCTCGCTTCTCTTTTACATCTACGAATATAGACAGTGATCGCTGAGGCGCGCTGCTATACGGACGTGTGTCGCTAGCTGCCGCCTTTTGTGACTATTCCTTGTTGATAATATGTCTTTTTTAGGTGTTTAGTTATAGTTTCAGCATACTTAGTTTTATAAGATTAATTAGACATAAGTTTTTTAAATAAATTGTACAAAAAAAGTTTGGATAAAATAGTGTACACCTACAATGGGTGTTAAAAAATTAAGTGTGTCGCTACGCCGTCGCAGACATTGTGGGCGTGGCTTATATGCCGAAATCTGAATTTACGCCAGCTCTGTTCAGCGCCTTAAGGGCAAAAACTAAACTTACAAGACGCCAGAAATGCTACCTGGAATTATAACTGAGTAGTACGAGTAGTTGTAACTTCTGCGCTCTTTCTATCCGCATTCCGTAATCTCGACTATTCTCCTGTACTCGCCCGGCTACTGTCAAAGCTGTAAGGGCTAACAACTTATTGTGTATAACTTATATATGTTGTTACGTAGTCATAAATAACAAATTACTACAAAGGCAAAACAAATAAAAATTAATCATTACGTAAAATTAATTTTCTCATCAGTCCAATAACCCTGTTAACCCATGATAATGAAATAAGACGTAGTAGTTCAAAGTTAAAAGACGTGTTACCTCCTTCATTAACGCGAAGATCTCAAACGGAACGCGAATGACGGATGCAATATTAATCTCTTGCACTGCGCAGGCTACAGACAATTTTGTATTCTCGATTATAGCGAGGAATGGTTTAAGTTTATTCTACATAATCATATCTTATTAAGACTGAGGCGATCTGGAAAAAACCAAAATTACCAATATACGTAGCTCAGCATGTATCGAACCGATATACGAGAGACAGGCAACGTTAATAGAATCCCTACGAGGTGGACCACCTCAAAAAGATCGATGGGAAACGCTAGATCAAAACGGATTAAGATCGTGTGGCATGCACACCGATATCCAACATAGCAGTGGACATAGGTACTACAGGGTGGTATTAGAATAGAAACTGCATTTAAATAGGGCTACAGATGTGTGGTCATAGAGAGGAAAACAAAGAATACAACAAAACATAGGTTTGGAATTCCGGTAAAAAAAATTACATTCAAAGGACCAGAATCCAAAATTCCTCGCTTAGTTGAATAAAAGAAAACATCATTTTAGGCCGCGGTGCGCGACTATACATGCCTTGCGGATATATGATAAATTACTATATACAACAAATTAGCTGTAAATCAACGCTGCTGTTGTATACAATATCCACGCCACGTAATTAAGATCTTTACAATAGCTTGCGGTTCTAACAAGTAACCTTGAAACAAGCCGAGGTTATTTATAGAGTAATACGCAATAATCTTTTTCTTTAATGATGACAAGCTATTAAGTTACAACCTCAACTGAAGTGATATATTTTAAGATCGAAAGGCGGAATGTCTTTTGAAGTTATAGTAACAATATTAATAATCTAAATTACCCGGCAATACACGTAGTTTGTCAATGTATTTATTTGTATTTACTCCATCTTTTTATAAAAAAACAATTTATGCTTACAAATTTTGAGCCCTATTACAGTATGGGCCCTTTAACAGAATTTTATAATTTATAGAATTAGGCGTTACTTTGCGGAGATCCATAATACAAAAGTAATAATAAAATTATTTTGCTATAATCCGCGATACAGTAAATAGAAATTATATATAGTGTTACAATTTTTTCGTAAAAATACATGCATGTGTTTTTACGAATACATTTAACACTATATATATTTTCTATTGACTGTATCGCGGATTATAGAATTTTTATCTTACATGAACATGAATCGAAGCCTAAACATCTTTGGGGTTGGCAATTGTACAACTGCGCCATATAGATAGTAAAATCGTAGGTTGAAGTAAATATGTACAAATATTAAAAGCCAAGAAAATCCAAACTAGATATCAGTACGCCGCTGTCGCGGGGCTACTCGCTTACCGAGTAAAGCTAGGAATTTAATGATTGCTTTAGTAATAAAATTAAGTTATATATTTGTTAAGTTATATATTGTATTTTAATTTTCTTTTTTATCATTAGTTTCCTACTCTACAATTAATTAAATCATTGTATAAAATATTTATAGATAGCTCTTGTACAACGGATTGTGCGAGCGAGCATTCTACGTGAAACGCACAAATGCGACCCATATAACAAGTACAAAGGTATTTGCCCCAGTTGAAGCTAGAATGTATTTAATTAGTAGCACAATTCGGATTTAAAACGTCCCGAATCCAGATAACCCTTCGACCTCGTAAGTCGTACGTATTACGTACAGTGATAAAGTGCGCGGACATCGAGACAAAGTCGCGGCCATTAACCTCCGGCTATCAGCTGACGACATCGCTCGACTGCGGGGGAAATTATCTTTCGTGCAATATTTCGGTCGTTCACTACAATCGCCCTTTCTTCGCGTTGGGCATAGTTCGGTACACGAACTATTGTGATCGAAATACATTGTTGCGTTTGTTGAACTGCGATCGGAGTTCAAACTAACCTGACTTACGCTGTTCGAATAACCGTTCCGTTAAACAAACAAGTGAATGCTAGTCGCAATAATTTAGAAATAGTAACAGCCTGTTACTATGCCCACTGCTGGGCTAAGGCCTCCTCTTTCCGTTTTTGGAGAGAAGGATTGGAGCTAAGACCTACCACGCTGCTCCAATGCGGATTGGTAGGTTACACATATCCCTAGAATTCTCTAAAGATATGCAGGTTTCCTCACGATGTTTTCCTTCACCGAAAAGCGTGTGATAAATTGCAATTATCAATTAGACACATAAGTTTTAATAGAAAAACCCATTGGTGTCTGCCCGGGTTTGAACCTATGTCGTCTCTAGAGAGTCGCACGGTCTCACCGCTAGGCTATCACAGCTCTTATTTGAAACTCTTGAAGCTCTTATCTTCAATTTAGAAATAAGGCCATAACAAATAAGCGTGAAGGCCTAACTATGAGAGAACTTAACCTATACCAAGGATTCGTGGTTTCAAAGTAGGTATCCATTAGTTTCTATAAAAATACTAGTACTTCTTCGTGTTAAGAAGCGCATGAATTCATACTAATTTTTTAAGTGCGAAGGTATGTCTGTTTGTTACGTTTTTACTGCCAATTACCTGAAAAGGAGAGAATCTCACTTATTACTATTTCAATCTAGTCTAAACATAAGTCAAGTTATGAAAGTGTGTTTTCATTTTTACAGGATATTATTTTTAGGATAATACGAATTTAACCAGACTCCATACGATGAACGGGAAAAGAAAAACTCTTTAAATGTACTTGGTCAAAGGTAAATGATAAAACTTGCTTATCTTGTTACTACCGTTACAACGTTTACTAAATTACTTTATATTGTTATTACGCGGATATTAAAAGAAATAGAATTAAAAATAGGAATCTTTGTGTCATACGTTATATCTATGAATAAAGTCGTGTAGTTCTTTCCGATAAATAATTATATAAAAAGATGATGAATGTTACTTTTATTTTGTGACAACTTTTCAGGGATTTAGTTTTATATGTATATACATTTATGTAAAAAATGCAATATACTAGCGGCTTATAAAATTACCTATATCGTTTCAAAGTTTTGTTGCTATCCAAATAGAATTCCACAACCAACGGTTCAGATTTAAAAAAATATTTTTTATTTATGTAGAGTAAAGGAATACTTGTTTCTATACATGTGAGTGATAAGATAATATAGAGCACTGACGAGGCAACTTTTAAATTATAATGAATATTTATAAAAAGCAAAATTACAGCAAATCATTCATCGTAGGCACGTTTAGTTAAAGGCGACTATATAATAATATAATATATAAAAACAGTTACTAAATAATGTATAGGTAATAGGATTTGACTCTACTCTATATGAAATATTTTTCATAAAAATAACAAAAAAGTAAAATCTACTAATGTATTCATGGTTGAAAAAATTTCACTTATTCGATTTCTGTACTTCCTTAAATTAAATTTACATTTATGTTTGTTTTACAAAAATTTACAAATATATAAAGCACAGAAAGTGAAATTCAGTGTAATTTACAAACATCAAAATGCGGGGGTGAATCACACAACTTCCGGCCATTAATTTATTTTCCGTTACTGACCTGTTTTTATTTTAGGATGCTTCGAATATTATTCAGTTACCAATTAATTGCTAACTGTTTATAATGTTTTATTTTAGTAACTGCTTATAATTTAAGTAGGATAAAAGGGTAATTTTCGCGTTGGTACGAACTTATTACTTTAAATTTTTTAATGCTTTAATTTACTTTGTATATTTGTATAATTCTAGTATAGCAATAATATTTAATATAGGTTATAGAATAGTTAGTAGCACGACTTTTTTTTATTAAACTATATTTATAAATTTGTCAATGTAACCTTAAGTAAGAAGAGTAAGAATACTTATTAAGCGAGGTTATTTATAGAGTAATACGCAATAATCTTTTTCTTTAATGATGACAAGCTATTAAGTTACAACCTCAACTGAAGTGATATATTTTAAGATCGAAAGGCGGAATGTCTTTTGAAGTTATAGTAACAATATTAATAATCTAAATTTCCCGGCAATACACGTAGTTTGTCAATGTATTTATTTGTATTTACTCCATCTTTTTATAAAAAAAACAATTTATGCTTACAAATTTTGAGCCCTATTACAATATGGGCCCTTTAACAGAATTTTATAATTTATAGAATTAGGCGTTACTTTGCGGGGATCCATAATACAAAAGTAATAATAAAATTATTTTGCTATAATCCGCGATACAGTAAATAGAAATTATATATAGTGTTAAATTTTTTCGTAAAAACACATGCATGTTTATTTTTCTAAATTGCAAAAATAAGGTTTTTTTTTAATTTTTTAAAAATTTGCAAAAATTTAACACTATATATAATTTCTATTTACTGTATCGCGGATTATAGAATTTTTATCTTACATGAACATGAATCGAAGCCTAAACATCTTTGGGGTTGGCAATTGTACAACTGCGCCATATAGATAGTAAAATCGTAGGTTGAAGTTAATATGTACAAATATTAAAAGCCAAGAAAATCCAAACTAGATATAAGTACGCCGCTGTCGCGGGGCAACTCGCTTACCGAGAAAAGCTAGGAATATATATTTATAAATTTATGTATATTTATAAATTTGTCAATGTAACCTTAAGTAAGAAGAGTAAGAATACTTATTAAAGTAAGTAACAAGTAGACAAATTAACCTTCGATCAAATAAAGAACATCGTTATCGTAGGCAAAGACGATGTTAGTCGCGAGCGCAGGAGGCGTCGGCGTCGCGGGCGAGCGCGGATCGCGACCTACTTGTTTCCGAGCCCGCGTGCCTTAGCACCGCTAAAAATAGACAAAATGTTGAGAAAGTCCGTCAACGCTCGCTGTATGATCGATTGTTTTCTAATTTTTACTATCGATTGCACTTCGGCTATATGTTTTACATTTTTACTGATACTCGCTTTAGTTCCAATGTCTTAAACGCATGTCTTTATCAAACACAGGTCGGGTTATCGCCTTTTCAATTTTATAAAGTGAAAATTAAAGTGTCATTTAACCGTATTATTTTGCTTAAATAATATTTTATTGTGTATAATAATTAGTATTCTTGTAAGGTAAATGGACAATTACAACTATATTGTTTATTCAATAAAAAACCAATACAAAACTTATATGTTTATTTTCCTATGTATATGCTATGTAAGAATATACTATAACTTATTAAAACATCGGTTAAGTTATATATTATATTGGAATTTTCCTATATGTTATTTGTAAATGACATTATGGTTTTTCGGATAGTGAAATTTCGATATATTTATAAAATTCGTCCCTCTGGGCCTTGGCAACACTTGGCCACTTGCCACGCCCATCCAAACTAACTGGAAAGCAGTTTTGCACTGCCAAGTCGTCAGAGCTTGCTAATTAACTCACTGCTAAATTATTTTACATGTAAAGTATAACTTCAAATAAAATTGCTTTTAAATTACTCTGTCAAATTTTGCTATATCCAACCCGAGCTACTTTGATTATCTGCTAATAGATGGGGCAATAAAGTCTCACTTCCTCATACGTAACTCCTCAATCAAGATAAGTGCTGACATTGAAATTTGTTTCACGATTTTAAACTCGCTAATTGAAAAATAAATAATGCAAACGAAACAATGTAATTAAATTTGCTCGAGGTATAACATATATTTAAAGTTATCGTGAACTGTCGGTATACGCCGAGGCCAGATAACGGTATATAAGTAGTTTATATATATAATTTTCTGCTAAGTGAATATAAATGGCTCAGTATTTACTGAAAAACTACTTTGCTAATACAATGTTAAAAAGTACATGGGGAACGCGGGCCTATATTTTTCTTCCACGTAGGCGATCATTTTCACAAGCAGATTTTGTATTTACCCCAGAGCGTGAAGGATCCACGACGACACCTGAGTAGTTCTGTACGATGTCGCGTAAGCAGTAACTAACACTCTCACAAATTCATCACTTCACCTACTTCACGGGACAGTTTCGCAGCTGTGATAAGTGTTGCACAGTTTTTTTTAAAGAATTATGAGTTTTTGTAGACGTACGAAATAAAAGTCGGATCAACTCTATTATAGAGAATGACACGAACACTCACACGTACGGCTCGTTGAAAACTGGTATTTAGTACGACGATTTAACCCGATCACGAGCCGATTGGCCCTGGGCGCGTAGTGGGGTCTCGTTCACTCTCGCGAGGCTCACGTAATCACGTCCAAAGTAGGGGAACGAAGGAGGCCGAGTAGTACCGAAGAGCTCTCGCTGATCCCGCTATGATCGCTACGATGTCACGCACGGGTTACCGCCTGATGGGTGGCGGGAGCTTTGAGCACATTGCCTCAAAGAGTTGAATATATCAAGTGTGAGTTGAATGTTTTCTTTAATTTTAGGTATGAAAAATGAACGTGAGGTTCTGCGCAGATGACCAATAAAGAAAACGAATGACGTTTTCATTGGTACGTATACGAATTATATTGATAAAATATTTCGTAAAGGTTTTCAATAACTTGCCAAAACAATTCTTAAAACACTTTATTTCGCTTTTTAGTTTAATTACAATTATTTTACGTCGTACCAGAATGCCGCCAAAAGAATTCTCTCTATATCTTTTTAATATCCCCTCAAGTTGAGGCTAATGTCAATACTTAAACATCCAAATACATTTAACTTAATACAGTAATTAATATCAATACAATATTATTATTATAATTATTAAACAAATGTGAAAATTGCTAACAATATATATACCAATATACACATTTGCGCATTCCTTTTAAAAGTAATTGCTCTCTATTTTCTATACTAATAGACTAACGAGCCTGTTAACTGTAGAGCATTTTAATGAAAGAAATTATTAAAATTGAAAACTTGAATTAGTCTCTTAAAATCATGATAGATATAAACTAGTTTGCTTAAGCAACCATTGTGATTCCGAGCATTTTGCCCGTGTCATTGCGACTTCATAATCTCAAGCTGTTAGATTTGATGAAACCCTAAGCTATCTTTGAATTTTCTATTAAAACTTACATCATCTCTTTAATGTACTTTCTCGCAGCACGTATTTATCTCGTTGTTGAGTTTTGAATAGGCATTGACATCTGCATTTTTTTAAACTTCATCGTTTCCATCAGTATTCGATTTTCAACCTCTGGGATGAACTTAACAGTCTTGACTTTTACCGAACCAAAGGTTCATATTCCACACACGCCAAGATAAATGGTTGAAATAGGCAGGATTACTTTAGGATAATGCAAAAATGATTCAATTTATTTTTGTCAATGTTACGCTTTAGACCTTTCGGTAGAGAGGTCCAAAAGAACATCCATGGCATGCCATGGATGTTCTTTTCATATACATCATGATGTATATGACGGTACGTTGCGAATGATACATATCTTATGTTTATTTTGTATTGTTTCCAATGAAAATATCCAAGTTATATGTATCCTTATTTACTTACACGATAGAATTATACAAATAATGAAACGCGTGAAATGGTCCCATGAATGCTGGCAACGTTTCCGCGTTAAATTGGTAAGCTAATTCCTTGTCTCTCTTTTGTTACCTAAGAAGCGATTGCACTTTGACACCATGGTCTAGGGTAACAACTGCACACCAAATATGTCATTCTCAATAAGAGATGCATACTTTCGCCGCTTGCCATATTCGGTCATTTCAGTCGCAGCTCTAGGTCTTGACGCCGTTTCCTTGATATGGAACGAGGCCAATGCATGAACGCATACAACATTAGGGCCACACATTATTGCGTCCCACGTTAGGGCCAGTTTTTAATTTATTTTTTTATCTCAGTCGATTAATAAAATTGAATGAAACGATGTTCCCGCACTCGCTAGGAGTACTTATTTGCCCGACTTTTTTTGCCGTTCGCACAACTTTCCGAGGCATTGTACAGAACTCTTAAAATGTGGGAAAATATTTTTTTGCTTCTGAATGATTTTCTAAAGCAGGCATATATGTAATGAGTAGAAATTACGTTGTAGAAACAAATCATTGGGTTGATACCTACGCTACTGTGGAATGCTCTTCCGTCTGAAGTTCGAGAATCTCCTTCATTAAGCGTATTTAAGGTTGGTGTAAAGAATTTTTATTTGTCACAACAAGAATGAGTCTTACCGGTGTTGTTATCTTTCATTTATATTTCTCTTTTTAGTTTATTTTTCTCCATTTATTTGTTATGTGTATTTATTTGCTAACCCGTGGTTATTTTCAAAAGATCCTCTATTTCAAAGGGTTGTCTGGAAGAGATCACAATAATGTGATAATAGCGCCCTATGCACATTTAAATGTAACTATTGTATGTACTTTCTCTATGTATTTTTATGTGCAATAAAGTTATTCTTCTTCTTCTTCAGTGTTAAAGTAGCAATTAATACACGAAATATGGTATATCGCGGGCTTTAAAGCAAAGTGAATTAAACTAATTACGATGCACAGTTTACGGACCATAATTAGTTGCCATAAAAAGTTATATTACTATAAGTTAACTATCAGAACCTCGATATACAAGATAGAGTGAGTTTAGCTGTGACAGGCCAGTCGTAGTTTCAATGGCTGTCGGAGAAGTTTAAGAAATCAGCCAGTGACTTAAATGTATTACTCACTCACCTGCTGCTCGTCTGCAACTAAACAACAAAGCAATCACAAGTATGGTTTGAACTGTGTCATATAATCTTCTTCTTCAATCTATGGACGTCTACTGTTGAAATGAAGTCTCTTCGGGGGATCTTCACGCGACGGAATGAGGAAAAATAGGAATAGTTTTAGAACTAATTTTGAGCGTCATCACTTGAACACTCCGCACGATCTTGTACCGCTTGGATCTAGCGGCCTATGAGACCTACAGCCAACGACCACGTTTGGATCTACGTGACATCACTAGTAACTCGCATTGTACTAAGACTTCAGTCTTTAGGCACTGAGAGATTTTCAACGAAAAGATCTCGCGTAACTACTCAAATGCGTCCCATCGGAAATGGATATGGCGACTGACCTCTTTCTATATACAAAACTTGTAGTTTCAACCTAAGCATTTGAAACGAAATCTTTTTTAAACTACATAAATTACGAATTAATTGAGTAACGCGTAGGAGCAAGACAAATGGAATAGCACTATGATAAATGACGGCTGTTTTACCGCATCACGATGTCTGCCTCTGCGAAATATTTTTTTTTAATTCTATATCTTAAACAAATGTATTTTATAAGTTACACGTCACAAATAATAGTGATGACCCAATGGGACGGATATTTTTTTAAAGTATTATTTCAACAAACTGTCCCGTCCATAATCATATAGAACGCTTAATCCTCGCTAAATCTTTACTAACAACTGTGTTGGTAGCTGAAAGAGCTCCTTCAACATGACGAGTGTTGGACAATCCGCTATTACTTGCAGAATTGGGAATCAAACTAACTCTATCTTGATCTATCTAACTCTGACACTCTTTAGATAAAATTTTTGCCATAATATGTTTAGAAAAGTATACGATACTAAATTATGCATGGTGTCTGATCTTTTATCGTATAGTTTAGCCCGGTTTTTAAGCTTCACTTGTGACCAATCCTATCAACATAGTTTTAGCGGATTAGTCATGAAAGCGTAACAGACAGATTAACAGGCTTTCTTGATTAAATTAATGGATAGAACACAATATTTTTACTTTGTGTAAAATTTATGATAGTACAAAAGTTACTCTAGAATTATATTGCTATCCGTCTTTTGTTTAGAAAATCTTTATAATAGGAATAGGTAATTCTTTGTAATAGATATTTGTGTAGGAAGCAAAAACCGTACTCATACCGTTTACATGCAGGATTAGTTACCACACGTATAACAAAAAACCACCGCCAACAACACACTTCACAACACTACAGCTTTGCGATGCGTTGAGCCTATCTCCTGATGATACTTCGGGCGAAACAATCGTTGAAATTATCGTGTGTATAGAACTTCCATAAATTAATTATTATAATATTTATCCTTTGTTATTTCCCCGTGTCGTCCCTTTAATCCTAGTTCCAACCATTCATTAGTTAAAGCACGACAAAGAAGATAATTCAAAATGTTGGTCGGACGTTCGTGGTTCTATTTATAATCACACGTCCCGAAAACATATTCACATTTCGCACGTGTTGCGGTCAATGTCTGTTAATGCGGTGTGTACATAGCGAACTAAAAGATTTTACAAGCGTTTGGCAAACGCGCTCGTTTCGACTTTATAATGACGACTTATCTTGACCTAGAAAATAAGTCGCGGAAAGCAGTACGATCGATATAAGATTTGTTGAAATAATATAACAGAACTAACTACTTTGCTATAATCCGCACGGGTTAAGTGAATGCATGCAAAGCCAATGTGTATGAAGCAGGCAAAATCTACGCACCTTGCATGCATTCACTTAACCCGTGCGGATTATAGCAAAGTAGTTAGTTCTGTTATATTGCTTGTAATATGGAATTCCGCAAAGTAACGCCTGCTTCTATAAATCATTTGTTGAAATAGGTGACATAAAATGTCGTATAACTAACTATTCCTTCACCGCTTTCAATTTTTATGGATGTTTAACAAATCGTTTGCCTGCTCCTCATCATCGTTGATCGTGTGATCGTCTATAATCGGCACGATCATCATACAAGTGTCCACATGGATGATGTCCGTTTTTTCATACACTCAAACATGTCACCTAGCGATTCCCTTTGAAGCGTGTCCGACGATGGACAACTTCCTGATCGTAGGTGATCGTTGGCGATCATAGACGAAAATTGGAGAATAAAGCCGACTTTATCTTCTACACGATTGTGCTCGCACTTTATCATTTGTAATCGCCGACTGTGAAAAGGAACTAGAATAATTTTTCTCCTATCTATCTGCAATCATATTCAGAACATTGTAAGAGATCGTATGTAGCCTTGGCAGAATGTATGCAGTTTTTGCTGATAATTACTTCGAGGTCATTAGTAAGCGTTTCACAAATATACCATATGTAGATAAAAACGGCTATAAACCCGGCAATTTCCCAAATCCATTACTACGGTGTGACACATAAAAGGTCATTGTTCTTCGTCTCTTTAATTGTAAATACCGATTACACATTTCGAAGATTTTAAAGTTTTATTTTGGCTATCTTACTACTACATACGAAGTTGTAGCCTAACATATTAAATTCAAAAATTCAATTCAAATTAAAAATAGTCTTTATTCAAGTAAACTTGTTAACAAGTGCTTTTGAATTTCAAAGTCTACTGCTGCTTTGGAAAGCTGTTCCTCCCGAGAAGAGCCAACAAGAAACTCGGTGGTTGCTCTTTTCAAATAAAATTCTTATAACTTGTTACATTTGGTTATTACTATCTTGTACAGGGTATAGGAGTAGCTATATCCACGCATTTTTATCATCTATATAATCCTCAATAGTGTAATAGGTTTTTGTATCAGTCCTTTGTATAAAGGGATTTAACAGCGCTTTTAAACTGCTGTAGTGGCTAAGATAAAATCGATTGCGGGATTTTATTATAAAATCTTATACACAAACCCACAAATGACTTATCTACTTTTGCAAGGCGCAAAGCAGGAATGGCAAGCTTATGTCGGTGTACTTTGTCTTTTATATATTCTTATGCACAAACATTAGATTGCTAAAGATATTTTACATTCATTATGTACATAGAGTTATTATACTAGAGTACGGAAGCCATAGAAAGGCCTGTAAGTGCTCTGTGGCCTGTAAGCTCTAAGTTAAGAATATAAATTGTATATTATATTATTTATATAATGTAATACAAAATTTATTTATTATCATTCGGGTACATTATAATATTTGTGATTTAAGTAATTATGTATCCTCAATTATATTATGTCGCTCCTGGCTACTGCTGACAAACAGTGTTATCGTTCAATTTATACTGAACGATATGGCATCTTCTTCTTCTTCTTGTGATATTCAGCTTATTTATATGTTATTGGTACGTTATTGTTCTATTATTATTTGTTAAGGTTTAGTTTTAATTAACAACTGTGTATCACGGGAGAATAAAATAAACGTTCTTTCTTTCTAAAAAAAATAAAATAAAAGATAAAAAAATATTCATAGCGTTTTTGGGACTTATAACCTGTAATGTAGTTGTAATTACATCACATGCTCTGTTCGAAGACTTTGGTTTTCAGTTACTGAGTGTTGGACGCAAAGATCTCGCGTAACTTCCCCAACGCTGCTTAAGTAAGTTCAAATCAGCGACTGACCTTCTCATAGTCAACTTTAAAACAGTGCTACTAATATAGAAAAGGATTAATATTTATGTGAGATTTGATAAGTTGATCATTTATAATTTCCATTTTCAAAGTATTTTAAGAAATAAACAAATCTCGTCTTTGGACTATTTATTTTTCAGGAACTTGGCTCGCATCTTCCTAAAAAAGTGCTTTATAATACGCATACGTAATTTATACAGGTGGGTCATTCCAATTAGTTTTTCATTCTAATGAATAAATAATGTAAAAAAAATCTTATTGTGTACAAAAAAATAAAAATAATAATTTTGAATTAAAATCCAATTTAATCGTTATAGTATGTTGAGGTTTAAGTTTACCGTATTGCTTAGGTATTTGACAGAGTGAAAGTGGAAGTGATGTGCTACTTTGCTTTCATTTGCAGCTCTATACCGAATACTATTGAACTTTTAAATTTTTAATATAATAGATTTTAAATATTATTTGATTTATTTTACATTCACAATTAAGACTCTACTTTTATTTATTAAATCCATTAACATTAACATTAACCAATACCAACTGCCGCTTACTTTATCAGGAGATTATAATTTATAGTACCTTATTCACTTAAATATAGTTAAAGTTTAAAATCTAAAGTATTAAATAATATTTTCGTATTTATACAAGTTAAAATTTTTTTGACGTATCCAATTTCGCTAAGTAAACAAATGGAATTGAATTTATTTTTAAATAGAGAAAGCCCCAATATTGAATATACAAATCCTAATTTGACTTCAGTTAAATTCATTTATTGGGAAGAAACCTATTTTACCTATATCTGTATGTTCTAGTGCATAAAGTAATTGGTGACTTCAACTACTCAAAAGCGCATAGATAATGTAACGTAATGTGCTTAAAAGTTTTGAAGTTTCTGAGTATAGTAGTAAGTATTCTTAACCAATAAAGTCCAAAGACTACAGAACCGATTTATGCGGACAGCCACTGGTTGTCCGTGGTTCATGCGGAACGTTGACCTCCATAGAGACCTCGATCTCCCTACCATTACTCACCTCTTTAAACGTTTTTCGAAATCTTACTTCGAGAAATCTGAGGTACACCCGAACCCCCTGATTTCAGTTGCTTCTACCTACATCCCAGTTAGGTCCGACCATCGAAAATATAGGCGTCCAAAAAGCGTCCTGTATGACCCCGACGATCAAATAACGATCGCCAACACAGAAACACGTAACACACACACACAGCGTCTTCGCCGGCGAAGACGAGGTCCCAGTTTTCTGACGTCGGTCGGTCGTGGCTTCTCATCACACTTCCGACGCCGCAATGACTAATCTAAGTCATACCATGAACCCTCCACTACACGTCGCCCTAAGCCGTGGTCCGGCCTCACAGGAGGCACCCTTAGGACGACGTTCCCCGACTTAAGTAGAGCTTCTGCGCTCTACTCCCTGCATTTCGCAACCTCGGCGATGCTTCTGCCCTCGCCCGTCCCGCCCGGTGACGCTGTAAAAACCATTAAGGCTAACAGCATACAGTCAGTTCGAAAAAAAAAAACCAATAAATGTTAAGGTTATGCAAAAAAAAGTAGACAACCCTGCGCGTGACGCAAAGTTGTGAAAGCCGATAGCACAGGAATTGGGTTAGCGTGTGAGCGCGCGAAGCCAACCCGCGCGCTGTCTCCATCAGTTTATTTTCGTATGACTCGATTTTACTGTTACGCTACGGTTATCTGCTTCATTGTTTTACTTTTTTGTACATTTTGTAACTGGCGTTAATAAAGTATAAAGCTCTTCATTTCATTTATTAAAACCGTTTCACATTCAATACTAATATTTATTAACTAAATCGCTTTAAGTCATTTTTGTGTGATATATGCGCTGAACTTTTCTAGAATATTTAGAACAATATGAATAAGAAAAGAATTGTATTAAACGTTCTTTTCCAAATGTTCGATTCCTCGTTTAATGTTATACGATATTTTGCTGCCATCTATTGTTATGCTGTAACTTGCTACATACAGGTCGAACAACTTAATAGTTTGCAGTTTTGCCGTGCGATAACGAGTGGCGCTACGATATCGGACTTACGACCGCAATTACGGTAAATCAAGGTTGTTTGAGGTTTTAGCGCTTTAAATGCGTACAGCATCCCGCGCAACGAATACAATGATTACGGAATAAATACTACTTATAATTTTGACACGATCAAACCATACATAAAAGTAAAAAGTAAAGTAAAGTAACAGCCTGTTACTATGCCCACTGCTGGGCTAAGGCCTCCTCTCTCCGTTTATGGAGAGAAGGATTGGAGCTAAGACCTACCACGCTGCTCCAATGCGGATTGGTAGGTTACACATATCCCTAGAATTTTCTAGAGATATGCAGGTTTCTTCACGATGTTTTCCTTCACCGAAAAGCGTGTGATAAATTGCAATTATCAATTAGACACATGAGTGTTAATAGAAAAACTCATTGGTGCCTGCCCGGGTTTGAACTCGTGTTCCTCTCGAAAGAGTCGCACGGTCTCACCGCTGGGCTATCACAGCTATTACATAAAACCATACATAAAACATAAAACATTAACACAACAACTACATAAAACATAAAATATTAACACAACAATTACATAAAACATAACCATACATAAAACGTATATAATAGAAGATTTTATTCTACCTCGACTACTACTATGCTTTTAAATTCGTCGACGTGTAAAAATACATCGAACTCGGTTTTTAAATGTTCGAAGGTTTAATATTAAAAATATCACGATATTTTTAATAGTTTATATTTTAATTGAGGCGTCGAATCGTATAAGTTTTACCTGCGATTAGGCTCAAGTTAATTTAAATGTTAAAACGAGTATTTTTAGTTTCTTCGGGAAGAGGTAAAAACACACATGTTTGTTTTTGTCTCCTCCTGACGGAAAAACTGTTTTTCTTTGCTGATGTTTGCCCAGTATGTTAGCCTCCATTTTACCAAATTTAACCAATAATGCTCCAACCGATTAGCCGCAAACGTGTAACAGACGGTAGTATGGATCTGGCGGGTGTTTATCCCACAGCTAGTGGGAGTATTATGTACTGGCACTGTTAAAGGCGTTATCACAATGTTCTCTTCTTCACCATAAATGCTGATTTGTGCTGAAGAGGCTGAGATTGTGGCGTTCATCGTAAGAGATCCTTGGGTTTGAGATTCAGGAGGTTACAAAGAAAAAATTTTTAAATAAGCCTTTTTTACGTCTGTTTACACAAAGCGTTTTATAAAAAATATATAACGACCATTATGGCTGTTTTTATCTGTACCGTCTCAAAATTAAATATTTTTGCATATTTTTTAGGATTATTTTAAGTCATATTCATGTTATACATAATGTAGGTTAGATGGCAGTTACTCTGTATAAAAACTGAAAGATTTTCAAAGGTTACAATTACAAACTGACCCTGGTGAAATACCGATAAGAGACCAAATAGTAGTAAGAAAAAGAAACGCAAAAAGGAGCCCCAATGGTTCTCGAATATCAGTAACTGATCCATACGATTATTTTTATCATCATAAGAAACAATAAGATTGAGCCCTTTGTTTATATTCGATAATTTTGTAATTTAAGAAGTCGATATTGAACGCCATCGAATACTAAAAACAAATTACAGAAAGTAACAAATAGGTAGAAGATATTTTAAGAGCTTTAGTTGAGCATTGTTTCGCAAAACAATACGACTGCTCGAATAGTTTATTACTTAGAATAAAATATTTACAAGTTAATTGATCTTAGTTGTTTTGAAATCTCTTTAAGATTCACTAATATTCAAATATGTCTATAATGATTTGTATATGTTATATCATTCCGTTCGTCTACAAATCGTTTCATACATTTCAATGCTATCAATATCCTCTTAAAGTAATACCTAAGTAAATAGTTAATGTTATTACTTTAACTATTAATTTAATCTGCTATTACTTTTTATTTTTACATATACTTTTTACTACTTATTTTCCAACATGTATATGTGTGGTACATATAGCTATAACTATAATCCTTTGTTTTTATAACTTACCTACTAGCTGTCTGGCCACGCGTTGCTGTGGCTCAGTAGTCTGTTTACGAATTTCTTTCGCAACAGACATCAAAAGTTAAAAAAAATGGTCTGGTTGACACCAAACTTTACAGGATCACCATCACTAGATGATGCCAAAAATTTTCTGAATATTTCATTAAAATTGGTCTAGCCGTTTCGGAGTCTATAAAGGACTTACAGACAAACATTATCTTTTATATATTAGAAAAAGATAAGTGAATAACTGAACTGAGAAACTTATATACAAAATGTCATATGTCGAACAAAGCTATTATTCAAAAGTAATAATAAAATTATTTTGCTATAATCCGCGATACAGTAAATAGAAAATATATATAGTGCTAAATGTATAGTGGACGACAAAATCGCAAAGCTTTGCGATTTTGTCGTGGAGTCTATCTCCTGATGATGCCTCGGTTGCGGGGCGAAACGATTGTTGAGTTTGTGATAGTGAACTTGTGTAGTGCTTGTGTATTGTGGTGGAAGTGGTGGAGGCTTGTGCATATGTTTTTTACGAATCCTGCATGTAACGGGTATGAAAAAACGTATAGTCCACTATACATTTAGCACTATATATATTTTCTATTTACTGTATCGCGGATTATAGCAAAATAATTTTATTATTACTTTTGTATTATGGATCTCCGCAAAGTAACGCCTAATTGTATAAATTATTTAAAGCTATTATTATAGAATTTGCCAATAACAAGCGCAATTATAATTTTTTTTCGAAACATCAACACGGTTAGTTTGTATGTATACTGATATGTTTTCAGCTGAGTGTACATAAACAACACTAAAAATATTTACTGTAAGAAATTAATTCCTTTAACAACATAAGTACGTAAACCTCACCATATTTCCGTTGAAGGCTAACAGCTTATGATGGTGATTCACTTTCGATGTCGAAATAATTTTATCGCTGTAAAATAACGAGATCCTGATCTGTGGGCGGAACGAATACCATGCAATTTGAACAATTAGACAATTTAATCATTATATTAATTTAAACAAGTAGCAAGCAAAAGTAATTTAAACAAGCCCTGTACACAAGTGCACCAGAATGAGCAGGAACAGGGAGAAATGGCGAGACATCGTGAGGCGAGCAACATCTGCCACCCATAAAAATACTTAGTGTTAACCACGACCACTCTGTCAAGAGTGTTGCGACTGAGAAGAAGAATTAATTTAAATTACAATAACATAAATTTAATCAACAATTTATCATTATTTAGGTAAAGCACTGTTGGGGCGTAAAAATCATTATATCTTTAGGGCGTGAACTCCCAAAGGTCATCATCCTCCTGACCTTATCCCACTCTAAGTGGGGTCGGCACAACATGTTACAACAATGTTGTCATATGATTTGGCTACGTATTTTACGACCGGCCGCCTGCCTGACGTCAACTTACCTTAGTCGCCTTTCACGACACCTCGGTAAGAAATGAGTTAGGTCTATTCTATGCAGCCGGATACCATACGCCACTTACCTTAGTCGCCTCGTACGACACCTCGGTAAGAAAGTAGGGTGGTCTATTCTATTCTACCGGATACCACACGGCCAAAGGTGCATGACTTAAATTTTATGTGCTTATTTAATTTTGACAGTTATTTTAGTATGTATGTACATATTTTAGGGTGCAGGAAAACATTGTTATATAAGCTGTATTTTCTTTAGATAATTTCTGGAATCTCTAACCCGTTCAAATTGGAATTGGCGGGTGTAGGCTGAAGCGTACTAGTAAGTAATGGCTATACGAAGTCGATAGTTGCCCTAAATATGCAGCTCTCATTTAATATAAATTTGGCCATTCACCTCCATACCTTGGTGAGAACATATTAAGCCATTGGACCTGATTGTTATCAGTAAAATCTATAATAACCGTACAAGTTGAATTTATTCTATATCCATTAAACTGGTTTATCGTTTCTTCAAACATAAAGTAATACGAAGACCCTGGGAATCAACACAATAAGCCTGTTTAGTTAATTAAATGAGCATATGTTGATAATGATGCAATGATAGTGTGTGAATATTTGGAAGATGCTTATTTTCTCTTGTTTGGCATTGTAGTTAGCAAGCAAAACAAGCCTAGTTTTATATTTTACGAATTTCTATTAGAATGCTATCTATTGACGATAATTATGTAGTAGATGAAATATGGAAATATTACATCTACGCTATATGCTGTATTGAAGATTACTTAGATGGTAAGGATATGTGGATATAGCTGCACTTCTACCCTGTAGAAGACTACTGTCTTAATTAATTAAGTAATAACTTTGTAAATGTTACTAGTTTTTAAGATTTATATTTTAAAAAGGGCAACCGCCGAGCTTACAAGTTTACTTGAATAAAGAATATTTTGAATTTGAAATTTTATTTGGAATTGCAGATTGGCCTATATCACTGAACCTTTAAGCTCATGAAAAACAAAGACTTACTGCCTAGCTGGTACATGGTTGAGCCATCCTATTGGAGGCTATATTTACTCTACGTGCGATTTTAAGTTCGTCTGACAAAGGAACAGAAGTTACTTTAGTTTACTTTATCATGCCCAGTTTTGTTTAGTAGATGATATGATTAATTTCAATAAACATTTTCGTCATTGTTTGGTTAAATTCAAATCATTTGGATTTTCTTTTTCAGCAAAGACAACGATATGTCCATTAATAAAAGCACGCAACTTATGTTTTAGTAATATAGAAATGAAATATATATTTATCAAGTAAAATAAAAGTTAAAAAAAAGATTCTCCAAGCAGAAACAAATAATCAAAATAAAATGTGGCTGTCTAGCCTTATATAAAAGTAATCCGCTGATAAAGAAGAGACATAAAACACATACGGCCTTACAAATAAAAACACGCTTATGCGAGAGTTATTCTAGGAATAGTTATGCTTAGAATATGCTAAGTATAAGGAGACAAATATATTCCTACAAATAAACTCGGTATCGTTAATGACATCGTTAATAATAAAATAACTAAAAAATTAACTTATTGTGCTTGCTAAAAATAAACACAAGTCAATGATTTTTGAGGTTATTCCTTAGTTAAACTAGGGCAAGGGTAAGTATAACGTGGGAATAGTGCTAGTATGAAAAGATATTCCGACGTTATGCAAGGTATAACTTATTCCGAATTTATTTGTTGAAATCTTGCTTATTCTCTTTTTATTCTCAGTATAACATTTTATACTGGGTTTATTTGTAAGGCCGATATTGTCCCCGTTCCTCTCAAGTCTCAGTACACTGTACCGTGTTCAGTAGTTGCGCAACCGCAGCGAGGTCAAGTGACCTCATTCCTTACGATCCAGTGTCAGGATCACGGCCGCCAAATTTGATACTTAAACATTGTATAATTTACCCTTGACAAATACTTAACGTAATCGAAAGTGTTTGAGTTCGTTACGCGCTAATCTGGAAATAAATATGGCATACTTAAATAATATCTTAACAGGTAACCCGTAACGGAATGTTAAATCGTTGCTCTTTGGCAGCTCAAAAGCCACGATCAAGACTACTTTATTTTTGTTTTATTAATAACAAATAAATATTAAGTAACTTTGTGTTTTATTTGTGGTTGTACCGTAAGTCAGGGTAGGCCACCTTTATTCATCAACATGTAATTTTTTCTGAACAAATGTTCAATGAGATCATAGGCGTCAAATATTTTGACTTTGTAATTATTGGGACTATATATCTATACTTATTATAAAACAAAGTCCCAAAAAGCTCTCTGTCTGTATGTAATCGATTTTCTCAAAATCTACTGTACGGATTTTTGTACTGTTTTCACCAAAAGATAGTGGAATACTTTCGGATGGTTTAGGTAAGTAGTACATATCGGTATTATGTAAATTGTGCTAAAGAGATCGCGCAGTTGTTAAAAAACTTGCTTTCTGGGAGCTTTAGTCACGTGCGCTGCGTAAACCAGCAGAGATATGCCAAAGTAATGTACTAAAGAATTGTAGATCTATAAAAATACTACAAAAAAGGCGATAGCACGTCTCTATCTTTCACGGTTAACTCACAATCACTAATTTTATATCTTTTATGAATTCCACGCGGGCAAAGCCGTTGTTGGCACAGCTAGTAATAAATAGTTTCAATCAACTCAGTTTCAAAACTTATGTGTCTAATTGATAATTGCTACTTATTACACGCGTTTTGGTGAAAAAACATCTTGAGGAAACCTGCATATCTATAGAGAATTCTGGGGATATGTGTAACCTGCCTATCCGCATTGGAGCAGCCTGGTAAGTCTTAGCTCCAACTCTTCTCTCCAGAAGCGGACAGAGGAGGCTTATACCCAGTAGTGGGATTGTAACAGGTCGTTACTTTACTTAATATTAAAATTGACGCGAAATTAGTCGCGGGTACATATTTTTGATGTAAACAAATGTTTATACTCATTTGTTTTATTATTAAGTTCGGTGTAACTGACTGATCATATATATTTTCTACGGACATTATTTATTGAGGTATAAAGCAAGATACATTTTTTGTCAGTCTGTTTGGGAGATCATCGATCCGAACTAGGGTGTTGCCTAGGTAATTCCTTCCCCTACATTTAATAAAATGTCGCTTAGGAAAAGTCGTGTACATTACAAAGACTTATTATACTAGTCGAGGAGAGACAGCGTAAACTCTAGTATAATAACTCTTTGGTAAATTAAAGTTATTTGTTCGGAATTTTCTATTAAGTCCCTGTGGCGCCATCTAATTTTGGCACTTCAAAACATTATTGCGACACATAAGCCTTGAAATGGCTATTAAACATATTTACATATTGTTACTTAAGAAAGAATATGTATTTATTCATATTTACGCCCACCAGAAAGATAAAAAGGAAATTAAAGGCTACATATACTTTTTGACCTCGAATATATTATTAATTATTGATACCGATTTGTAATTATATCATTAAATCCTTCTGTTTATTTATAGGGCGACAATCAACTGTTAAGGCGCTGAACAGAGCCAAATAGGCTGACTTTAAACACGTTTGTAACAAAAGCTATAGGGATGACGATTAAAAGAAAAATATATGTTAATATACATCATATCTCAGAGAGAATGTAAGATTTCAAAACATGATTACGATACTTTTTTTCGATAAAAAAAATTGGTAAATAGACCTCTGATTTTTACTTTGATCGTAAATATCTCTAATATTTATCAACAAAAATTGATAAAATTAATAAGACTAATAAATCATTATAATATAAAGAGAATGTAAGATTTAAATTTTGAATTAATTAAGATATTTCATTCAAATTAAATATTTTTTAGAAAATAGCAAAACTGAAACGAGTCATCGTCTCGCTTCTCTTTTACATCTACGAATATAGACAGTGATCGCTGAGGCGCGCTGCTACACGGACGTGTGTCGCTAGCTGCCGCCTTTTGTGACTATTCCTTGTTGATAATATGTCTTTTTTTAGGTGTTTAGTTATAGTTTCAGCATACTTAGTTTTATAAGATTAATTAGACATAAGTTTTTTAAATAAATTGTACAAAAAAAGTTTGGATAAAATAGTGTACACCTACAATGGGTGTTAAAAATTAATTTTGTCGCTACGCCGTCGCAGAAATTGTGGGCGTGGCTTATATGCCGAAATCTGAATTTGCGCCAGCTCTGTTCAGCGCCTTAATTAATCATCATCCGCCTCCTGCCCGTATCCCACTCTAAGTGATGTGGGCACAACACGTTGTAAACGTGTTATCACATGATTTGTCTACATATTTTACGACTGGCCGCCTGCCTGACGTCAACTTACCTTAGTAGCCTTTTACGCAACCTCGGTAAGTAAGAGGTTGTTTACTCTAATCAACCGGTTTACGATACCTCAGTAAGCAATAAGGTGGTCTATTCTACTCAGCCGGATATCACACGATATTAACTGTTAACAAACATTTTTTATTAACAATTTATAATAAATTAGGAAAGAATAATTGTTAACACCTACTTAATATAATTAATATCAATACATCTAGCTCAATAGCTGTACTACTATGACTACGCAATGACTACATCCGCAGTAGGCTCAGTGTTCGTGACATCGGAGAAAAGATGCAGGAAGCCCGCCTCCGTTGGTATCGTCATGTAGCACGTAAGCCGCAAAGTTATGTCGGACAGAGGTGTCTCAGTTTAGTAGTTCCTGGATTCAGACCCCGCGGCCGTCCAAAAAAGCGTTGGCTTCAAATTGTGGATGCCGACATGAGAGCCAACAAACTACACAGGTCGGACGTTGAAGATCGGGCAAAGTGGAGGCAACGTAGTAGGAAAGCGGACCCCGGGTCTTATTCGGGATAACGCTTAGAAGAAGAAGAAGAAGTTATGATAGCCAAGTGGTGAGACCGTGCGACTCTTTCAAGGGAGTCACGGGTTCAAACCCTTGGTAGATAAGAATGAGTTTTTTTATTAAAACTTGTGTCTAATTGATAATTGCAATTCGTTCAGCGCGCCACTTCCCTACAATTTTACTCATTAATACGAGGTGAAGCAACCTGTATCTCACGTTATAATTTTTCGACTTATTATTAATTGCATCACACGCTTTTCGGTAAATGAAAACATCGTGAGAAACCTCCATATCAACTAGAAAATTCTGGTGATGTTAAACCTACCAATCGGCATAGGAGCAGCGTTGGAGTCTTAGCTCCAACCTTTCTCTCCAACAAAGGAGAGGCCAGGCTTATGCCGAAAATAGCTTCGGGCTGTTTTAAACTATTGCTAAGTAAAAGTATAGACTTTTACTTGTCGCCTCGGAAAATTATTTTCTCTCATCTTCATTGTAATCTATAAAGGGCAAAATGATAACTCATAGCAAACTCTTATTACCGGGGTTCATGACGTCGCCGCAGTGACGTCATTCTCAATGCACGACCTATTTTGTTGTTTAAAAGCACTGTTAAAAAGAGGCCGATACAGAAAGCCTACTATACTGTTGAAGATTACTTAGATAAGGATGTATGGATATAGCTGCACTTCTACCTGTACAAGACAGTAATAACTAAATGTAACTAGTTTTAAGATTTATATTTTAAAAAGAGCAACCGCCGAGCTTCTTGCTGGTTCTTCTCGGTAGGAACAGCTTTCCGAACCAGCAGTAATGTTGACGATTGAAAAACACTTGTTTACAAGTTTACTTGAATATAGAATATTTTGAATTTCAATTTTAAATTTGAATGGCGCCCGCTGCTTCGTTCGTAAACAATTTCTACCCTCTTCATTATAAACATTTTATTTTACTGTTTTTCTACCCGCAAGCACCTGTAATATTTTGTTTCATGAAGTTAACCTGCAATTCGTGATATTTCGCGACATTACGTTTATGGGAAGGTATATAAGTAAAAAGGAATGAAACAAAGTAAACCAAAAACTTTATCAATTTATTTCTGATATTTTAATACGCTATAACTGCGATCTTGAACAGCTAATAAATTCAAAACAAAAATATTGCACAAAATTTTAAAGTCCCCAATATATTATTAATTTAAAAATTTTATACGTAAGACTAGAAACGAAAGAACACATGAGGCTTTAACAATCTCTATACCCAGCAAACACACGGTTAATTATATAGTATAATTTTTATATAAACTAAAGTACTGTTGCGTAAAAAATGGGGTTTCTGTAGACAAGTTAAATTTTGTGTGTTTCGATATGAACAAAAAAGCATTGATGTCACTATTTTTAAACGATAAAAATATCTCGTTATAATTTTTAAAAAATTGTACGTTGTTACTAAACCGGTATTAGGATTTATAAGTTATACTTGTTCACTTATAATTATTCTAGATTTCTTTTTGTATCATTGAGTTTCTAAATAAGATCAGTTTCAGATAATACATACGTTCTCCGACAGACTTATATACGTTGTTATACTTACTATCATAAAATCGATTTAAATAGACCTTTATCTTCATACCAGTGTTGACTAAACCTTACCCGATTCCATCGATATACAAACAATTTCGTTCCGAAATAGATGCTACGATTTCGAGCATAATTAAATGATTTCAACTATAATTCATACTTCATACTTGCCTGGTTATTTAATCTTGGTCGGTGACTCCTCATGAAGCCAGTTAAATCGAATTTAGTATTGGTCTTAAAGTACTTATCTTAAATACTTTCATACCGAAAAAGATCTGGAGTCACTGACCATGACTTAGTACCAGAGCAACATAATTTCCAGTTGAACACGTGACTTTCTTTATATTTGAAGGCCAAATGTGGTAAATGTATTTAATATAATACATAAAGGTAATACCAACAATTCGCTTGCAATCAACCAATGCACACAGTCTTTGAAATTTTATAAAACAAAAAGTGATAATAGGATATATGACATGACATTTTTCTCGACAGCTTTTAGTAAAGTACTCGTTTCAAAAGAATAACGTAATAATTAATAATCATTCTGATGACATTGATTTTTGCAAACTTTCATCTCCACTAATGGGTAAATTGTTGATAAAATAGTAACAGGAGTGGTTAGTATCTGTTATGGAGAGACGATAATATAGTAACTAATATACAATTAGTTCTAACTACCGTTCTCTTCTTTTTAATGTAATAAGCAACGGAATGACATAAGAAGACTTAGGAACTTAAAATATAGTTCAATAACGTCAAGTTATAAATTTTGGAAATAGTTTTCTACACGAAGAAAAAGTTAAGGGCAGTAATAAATTTGAAATACTTCAATTTTGGTAATATTCAACGGTGAATTGCCATCTGTATAAAAAACTATATTAAAGTATATAAGTACGTTATATTGTTATTTAGGTACGTTAATGCGAACCAAAAAAGTTTTTTCATTAAAAAGTATCAAAGTATTATGAGGTTGGTGTGACAAACATAACCAAAAATATAGTCTAATGTATAAGGCTCAGTCTTTTAAATGATTTAAAATGTCCAGTTCAAAAAATATTACACCAGGTCAGATCATTCGTAATTCGATTGTCCATAATATTTTTAACGTAAATTTTTTAAAATTTACCATAAATATTTACTGACAAAATAGAGACTAAATGTACTTAATTATAATTAATTATTTCGCAACACATTTAACACGGCACAACTAAACATAGTCAGGCAAACTGTTCGGATCGCTATAAATTAATAAGGAATTTCGAATTGCTTTCCGCGTTCATTATAATTCATAGTTTTAAAGTAGCAAATCGTTTTCTGAGCAAATACGTAATTAATACAAATAGCACAGTACGAGGTTTTAAAACTGTATACGATAGTGATGGCCACGTTTATTGTTTTCTTTGGCCGATTCTGCGGAACGGCGTCGAGCTGCAGCGTACACTGCTAGTTTGGAGGGTGAGGGGAGGCTCGAGTCGCGCGGCCTCACCAGAGATTCTCGCGACTCCGCGGCGGGTAGGGAGGCTGAGGTTGGCACGGAAGGTAACTTCCGTTGCGTTACCGTGTCATACGGTAACGGCGAGCTGCGTGATGTTGTCGATGCAATCGATCCGGAACCGTCTGAATCCTACACGGAATATCATAAAAATGTCACGAAGTATCATCATCCTCCTGCCCTTATCCCACTCTAAGTGGAGTCGGCACAACATGTTAACATGTTGTCACACGATTTGGCTACGTATTTTACGACCGGCCGCCTGCCTGACGTCAACTTACCTTAGTCGTACTTTACGACCCCTCGGTAAGAAAGAGGGTGGTCTATTCTACTCTACCGGATACCACACGGTGGGTCAACTTACCTTAGTCGCCTTTTAGGACACCTCGGTAAGGAATGAGGATGGTCTATTCTACTCAGCCGGATACCACACGGCGGGTCGACTTACCTTAGTCGCCTTTTACGACACCTCGGTAAGAAATGAAGGTGGTCTATTCTACTTAGCCGGATACCACACGGCGGTTTAAATTATAAGGTACTGAATGATTTATTTATCCATCATTCTCCAGTACAATAAATACTTTTTAGCTGTAATAGTATCCCGACCAGACCAACCCAGCCAGGCTAAGTTCTATAAGGGTTGTGTAGGAAAGCGCTTGCAGATTTTACTATAAAGTCGTGCGTAAAGAATACATTTCTTTTCTTTAAGCAATTCGTATTTTTGCTCGCAAATATTAAAAATATTTAATATTTTTTCGTCTTTCTTTGTTTTTTTGTTAGATATGTCTTACAAGCAATATAACAGAACTAACTACTTTGCTATAATCCGCACGTAAAAAATCGTACTGCATCAGTACGATTTTTGTCGTGGAGCCTATCCTCCTGATGATGCTTCGGTTTCGGGGCGAAACGATCGTCGAGATTGTGGTGGTGGGTGTGTGTGCTGCTTTTGTGTGCGTTGTTGCTGGTGAATTGCGCCTTGGGGTGCATGTGGTGGCTGGTCCTGCATGTATAAGGTGCGTAGATTTTGCCTGCTTCATACACATTGGCTTTGCATGCATTCACTTAACCCGTGCGGATTATAGCAAAGTAGTTAGTTCTGTTATATTGCTTGTAATATGGAATTCCGCAAAGTAACGCCTGCTTCTATAAATCAGATATGTCTTATTTACACAATTTTTTCAGAATTTACGGAATTACGAGTAACTATTAGATAAGGGCTCACCTTGCGTGCGTCTCTATGCTCGAGGCGGTCGTATCTGGTGTTCCGTGCCGAAGGTTTCCTGGGTGGCCGCGGCAGCGCGGAGGGCGGCGGCGGCAGGGACGACGAGCGAGTCTGCTGAGAGGCGCGCCCCTGTCTCTCTAGCAACAGGGCTTCTTCGCCGCGTCCGTTGCCACGAGCTCCAACCGTGCCCAAGCCGGGGAAACAACATAAACCTCGCTAGAAACAATATCCTCGTAATAAGAGAACAGAAATATACTTTACTGCACATCATAATCCTAATATTCAATTACATAAATAATAAACGCCGTGTGGTATCCGGCTGAGTAGAATAGACCACCCTCTTTCTTACCGAGATGTCGTAAAAGGTAAAAGTAAGTTGCGTCAGGCGGCCATGGCCATCAAGACAACATGTTTGTAACATGTAGTGCCGACCCCACTTATAGTGGGATAAGAGCGGGATGATGATGATGATTTTAAAACTATCTAAATTATAATCGGTCAGCTAATTATTTTAAGTGAAACTAATTCCAACATTTCTTAGCTTAGATCGAAGACTTAACTAATATATTTTGTTGACGCTTACTTGGCACGAATCTACAATAATAAAATCTCAACTATTTTTTAATTCTATTTTTTTTAATTCTATTATTTATATATTCCAAAACCTATCGCGGTCGCGGCGACACATACACGTAGTGGCATCATAAATATTCGAACCTGAAAGAACCGATTTCTACAGTTTAAAGATACGAGTGTACTAAGTAATTTTAACCAAATTCACAATAGACCAAATTAAAAAAAAAATACTTTAATTACCTATAATCGAAAATTTTTAAACTCCAATAATTTTTAGTTATTAATTAATACGGAATACGATTCTTAATATTAATTGTTATATTAGTTCTTACCTCATTCACTACTTACGAACACGTTGCAATAGCTGAAACACCAACATCAAGACATGCGCACTACAAAACACATCACAATGAAATTGAGGTTGTGATTAATTAAAAGAAAAAAAAGTTATAATTTTTAAAATTATATTTAAAATTATGAAGAAAGTTTAGATTGTCCTAAAAGTGAAGTAAGAGAATGTCTATATCTTAATCCTCCAAATTTACCAAAATTTTTATAAATATACTTACATATTATGAAAGTATTTGTAAGTATTGTTTTAAATAAATAAACACACTTCTCCGATAATAAGAGGATAAGAGAAGATCTTATCCTATCGTGTAAACGTTATAAAGAACAGACTACCAAAGGTACTGAAGAACTAATTTCCATTAAACTCAAGTTAATTATTTCATTTTAAATTTTGGTTGTTACGTTTTAACTGCTAATCAGAATGAATTGATAAGATTTGTTTTAAAAGGAGTTTAAATACAGGGATAATGTGGGATAAGAAAATCCTTTCTTTTGGACAAAAATAAAAGGCAAAAGGTCCTTTTAGCACTAAATCTGACGCGAACAAAGTCCCGTATTATATATAGTATTTTAATTTATGTGCCTAGAAATTTAATTCATTTGAATATAGGTATAATGAATTTCATATCTAAAGCCCAACGGAAGTTTCAGAGTTAAAAGCATAGTTATTAAACAAGAATAGGAGTCATACGCTGGCAATAAATAACAAGTAACTCATATGCTTATCTTTGTCTAATCAGACATAAAAAGAGAGACAGATGATAAGTATCATTTGCATTCTCTTAATTTTAAAAAGGCACATTTTAGGCTGTCTTCACTACTCTAGTATCTACTCTATGACAATTACTAACTCGATTATAGGTTTCATTTAAAAAAAAATTAAATATATCGGACAAAAAGTGCGTAAACTATATTTCATAGAGGTTAAATTCGCTTGACGCTAATTCTCTGGAATATTGATGTTGTTTACGAATCATATTCGGTACCCCCGCTAGGACTCGCGAACATTCTAGAAATAGGTTCGTTCAATATATATAAGCGGACGTGTCGTGCGCCTCGACGTTTAGTTTGCGAATAGCGATCAAGAGCGAATAAAAGTGAAATAATAGTGACCTCGGCTTTCATAGTGAAAAACTGAATAAAGTGTTTTTAACGAGTCATCAGGTATTTTGGTCCAAATCCACAAATCCCTTGTACGTAACAATATGTTTCATTATTGACTAAAGACCAACGGGTCACCAAATCTTAAAGGGTTAAAAGTGTCAATCACTCCACAAGCTACTTTATTATAAGCTTTCAAAACACTCACGATCTGCATCATGCATCTGATTTCCAAAATTAAAGATAAATTTCAAAATAAAAAATAAACTTTTTTTCAACTTCTAAAAGATATATTCTTTTAATTTTGATTATATTAACCCATAAATTTCGGAAACCCTTGCATTTGTAACTGTTATTTTCACGAAACTCAAAGCTTCTAAGGTTAGGAATGGCCATTAAAACTACAAAAGAAAAACAAAACATGTTATTTATTATTCAACATGCCTCTAAAAATATATCGAGTACAAATTTGTTTACCAAAATATCCATTTTCTTAAAATTAGATCTTGCCTTAAATCTAATAAACAGGTTCCATTGATGCACGTACATAAAAAGTTTATAGTTATAATATAAATAAGGCCGTTACACACTAATTGAATTCATCATATTTTTGTCTTTCATAAAAAAGATAAAAATGATTTTCAACAACTTTTTCTAAACTATCATATAATATATAATTTGAAAGAATTATACAGAAAGCTGTAAAAATATACATAGATATAGACAGGATGCTATTTACTTTTTTTTTTAAGGTACATAATTTTATCGTTATGTCTACCAGATTAGAAAATAATCAATGATTGATTATTTTCTAAATTGACTGGAAATTTCTAGTAGCAATTCCTATTGATGACATACTTTTATTTCAAATGTTCCGGCAGAATATTCTAGATAAAGCCACAGAAAACGTGGCAGAGTAACTAGATTTACTCATTGCGTCGGTTGACTCGCCTTTTATACAAATATATGAATTTAAGATAAAGTCAACTGCAGATACATATACATAATTTTTATAAATAAAGTATACCTAAAATAAATACGAAACAACCCATTATAAAATAAAATTATATCGATATACTCTACAGTAATTGAGTACTCGAATAATCTTTATTCTAACTTTGGCGTACGTTTCCGACCAATCCTTATTACGTACAATAGCTACCGACTATATACAATATTAAAATATCATAGTTCTAGAACCAAACAAACACGTCCTAGATTTATTAAAGATGAATCACAACGACTAGTGGAGTCAAATTCCATTTTTATATTCAAGATTCATAAAATTTAAGTTTTATATAAGTTGCCATCAATGCGTTTGAATTTTTTAATATTGATTAAATTTAATTAATTTGAAATTTATTAATTTACATTTTTAATGTAAAATGTAAATTAATAAATAAGATTTTAGATAAAACATATTTTATTTAAACAATTCAAAAATTTTCGAATGATCAAATAAAGCTCAGAGAAATTTCAATCAAAGATTAGTTCCTTATTATGAATAACATAATTTAGTGATATAATATGTGTAACTATTATTACAATATATTTTCTTGTCCATATTATATAGGCCCAATTTAAGTTTAACATACTAATGTTAGAAAGCTCATTGTTAGGCAAAGTCACTTCAACACAATATAAAAACCACACAAAACACGATTGATATAATATAATACCCAAGATACACAGTCAGGCGCTCAAAAGTGTCCTCAACAAATGAGCGCAAAATGAAACAGTACGGTTTCAGCAGTGCTTACAAACACATGACAGAAATGCCGATATTTTCCTTTAATAACTTTAAAAATATGACTTTTAGAGTATGGAAAATCGACAAGATATCTGCATTTGGTATGTAAAAAGTATAAAATAAACCTCTTGTAATTTTAATATTCTTCACTTAAAGGATATTCAACTTTATCACTGATTGGTCCTTGATTTGAATAAAAATCAACTTTAACAAATAGGCTTAAGATCGATGTTTGTTTGTATAGTGGGTGAAATTTTGTATTGTTTTTCTGACAATATTAATTTAACTTTAAGGGCAGTTTTTATCGAACTGTGTATCTATTGGTTTGTATATCAATGCAAAACACAGAAAGGCTTATAGTAACAAACTTTTGTAATGTAGATTGTAGGAATGTTAATGTTACAAATAGGTACACAGCTTGTTGCGCGAAGCCATGTTAATTAGACACTGATTATTATAAATTATTCGAGCACCGACTAACGGACGATTGTCACCTGATTCGAGAGTGATTTTGCGAGCCCTTGAATTATTACAACAATATTGGAATGTAACTTAAGGAAACCTATATATTTATAATAAAAATAATTAAATGAAAGCAGCCACTGGAAAGTAAATTGTCAAATAAAAATTGTGATATGTGTATAACACAGAGTTATAGTTTGGGCTATAATAAATAACATTTATACACTATAGGATATTATAAATTATATTGCGTCCACGTTATTTTTACATGTTTCTAATATTCCTTTATTTTATTTTTTTTTTCTTTATAATAGCATTTTTTCCAGTCTTAAATAGTCCTATTCTGGCGTTAAATAAATAAACGACATATTGCCCATGAGCTGCAACGGTGACACAAATCAAAAAACACTTGTTTTGGACTATCAATAGGTAAATGTTAAAATACTTTTCAGGAGCCATAGTAGCAGAACTCATAATTCAATATTAGGCAGTTCGTTTAAGCAAACTAAACCTTAATTTTTATGCATTTTATCAATGAAAACTTTAAACCCATATATCTCAAAACAGGATTTTTTGAGTTGTGCCGATATTGCAGCCCATGAGTAAAGCAAAAATTCCTCTTTTTGAATCGCTATAATATTTTACGTTGATTTACATCATAAACAGACAGGCAATTATTTTTTATGAAACTAATCTCACCTAATTGCAGTATTGCTGTATTGTGAGTAACTTGGTTCAACAAACGAACAATAAACACGTTAATTTGTTATTTTAATTATTTTATTTTAAAAATGAAGATTTCAATTTTTTTTGGGTTTATAATGTATTTATATTGAAGAACCTTTAATTTTTTATATTAAAATATATTTTAACTAAACCTACATATGTTTGACTTTATTTCTTGATGAGACTGAAAAACTGCAGTTAATTTTTGACCAAGAATATTGTGTGAATTGTTTAGCCTAGATAACGTAGGCTGTATGACATCAAAAAAATCATATCAAAAGTGGTGAAATTCGAAAATTCTATTATTATGTATTGTATTTAAAAATGTAGGTATCTTTAACATTGTGTAAAAATCAATTTGTTGTTTTGTAATGCAGTCATTTGTTGTTTTTTTTAATTATTCTATTCATGATGTATGGGCGTAATAGGACAATACGTATTTAAGTAGTAAAATAAAATGCAATATAAACTTAGTGTAGAATAATGAGGTACTGGATATCGAGACTACAAGTGTGGGTAATTTTATATGGTTTAGACTAATTTAATTCGAGCTCGCTGTATGATATTAGACATAATGGTTTTTACGTCACAGGGCGGGACGGTCGAGTGCAAAAGCTTTTACGAGGGCGCAAAACGCAGAGAGAAGAGCACAGCTCTAATATAGGCTCACATTTTAATAGAGTCCTCGCCTACGGGGTACAAGGGCGTGGAGGACGAGAACGGAAAGGAGGCGCAAGCGGTCATATATAACACGCTTTGAGCGCTAGCCGCTTGCAGTCGAGGACTAAGTTAAACGTTTAGCCCATGTAACGTCAGGGTCGCGCAAGCGGTCATCTCTTGTATAACAAGCTTCGAGCGCTAGCCGCTTGCGATCGAGGACTAAGTTAAACGTTTAGCCCACGTTACGTCACGGTCGCGCAAGCGCTCATCTCTTGTATAACAAGCTTCGAGCGCTAGCCGCTTGCGGTCGAGGACTAAGTTAAACGTTTAGCCCACGCTACGTCACGGTCGCGCAAGCGGTCATCTCTTGCATAACAAGCTTCGAGCGCTAGCCGCTTGCGGTCGAGGACTAAGTTAAACGTTTAGCTCACGTTACGTCACGGTCGCCCAAGCGGTCATCTCTTGTATAACAAGCTTCGAGCGCTAGCCGCTTGCGGTCGAGGACTAAGTTAAACGTTTAGCCCACGTTTCGTCACGGTCGCGCAAGCGGTCATCTCTTGTATAACAAGCTTCGAGCGCTAGCCGCTTGCGATCGAGGACTAAGTTAAACGTTTAGCCCAAAGCGTCACGTTGCGTCACGGTCAATAGTAGTTTGCATGCGGCCGGGAGTGCGAGGAGTGCGACGAGTGGGAGGAATGGGACGAGTGTGAGGAGTGTGGGGAATGCGGCGAGTGTTGGGAGTGTGGGGAGTCGGGCAGGTAACTCACGGCGGGCACGGGAGGCCGCTCCAGCCGCGACTCCAGCGCCGCCAGCTGCTCCTCGAGCCGGAGCGAGGAGCTGTCGAAGCCACAACCTGGAATAATATGAGACCAAATAAATTCCAACTAACAGTGAAAAGTTCATTGACCTATTCAGGAATTGAAAACATTTTCGATAGTTTGATTTTTTTAGAGGATAATTAGAGATTATGAGATATGAGATAATTTTTATTTTTTATTTTATTTATTAAGGTTTACTTACAAATTGTTTACACTAATAATATAAATTCTTACGTGCTAAATACAAAAGTTAAGTGTAACAATTCACTTAAAAGTAAGCTCCTCTAGCATAAATTTTATTCTTATTACATATGTATATTTCTTAAATCTTAAAAGTCAAAAGCAGTGTTAAATATATTTAAACGAATGGTTTGATAAAATACCCTCTGAGTGTCAAAATGTAATTGCATTTATTGATAACTTTCCAAAATCTTGCATAAGGGGAGTTAGCTCCCAGAACTGTCTTTCTAAAAGGTGGATAGAGGGGTGCTATTGATACTCTGGGGACCTTAGATGGTACACGAAATCGAATAGATTCAAGTAAACGCAAACAATCAATTTTATTGTTAACAATTTTTTATACAATCTAATAAAAATCTACGTTTGTTTAAAGAGTCGAAGTCTCGAAAGAGTCATCTTGAAGTAATGTAACCTACTTGAATATTTTATTATATTATATTATTATATAACCTCTACTATACCCAATTTTGCTCCTTTTATCAATAAGGGAAAAAAAGCAGTATATAATCGAAAAATTATAACACTTAAGTTGACGCAAACGTAGTCGTGTGTACAGCTTGTTTTTTAATACAAAACATAGCATAAACTTTAAAAAAGTTATAAAATTTGTCACAATTAAAATAAACTATTGTCACAATTTAAATAATACATATTGACAATTTACAGCCGAATGTACTGAATATGAAAATAAGAGGTTTTTATTATTCAAATAACTTAAAATGTATGTGAGCCCTATTTAATTGCATGATTTTTTTAAATCTTTTTTTTAATTGTGTCTAGTCTAGAATTTTGTTACAGAACAGTATATCAGACAAACAAACGCAAGATAATATAAGGTTGATTAATCTGAACCATACCGCTCGCGTTGTCGTTGTGCGGCGAGTAGTTCCGCCGCGTTAAGTGTCGGTATCGGCCAGCCACGGCGCCGCTCGCGCCCACGCCCACGCCCACACCCTCAGTGCTGGAGAACGACGTGCCAGAAGACAGCCCCACTGCGAAAACGTTACGAGTAAGCAACAACAATATACGCTAGTTTCTTAACATTATGTCTTACCGAATATTGTTATGGGGTAAATGCGCGGACATTGATAAAAATTTTGTATTACAAAAAAGAGCCACATTTACAATTTAAATTCGCGCGATTCCCTGCGAGAGAAGTTCAAGGAAACAGGTATTCTTACATTGGCTTCACAGTATATTTTTAGTAATTTAATTTTTGTGCATATAAATATAAATAATTTTTTGTTTTTTTTGTTTGTGGGTTTCGGTATAAGATTCTATAATAAAATTCCACAATCTACCTTAACTTTACTATTACAGCAGTTTCAAAATACTATTAAAAAAAGGCTTTATTTAGAAAGCCTATTATACTATTGAAGATTACCTAGACGATAAGAATGCGTGGATATAGCTTCTCTTCAACCCTGTACAAGACATTAATGACTATATGTAACTAGGGATAAGAATTATTGTTTGAAAAGAGCAACCGCCGAGTTTCTTGCTGGTTCTTCTCGGTAGGAACTGCTTTCCGAACCAGCAGTAGATGTTGACGATTCAAAAGCACTTGTTTACAAGTTTACTTGAATAAAGAATATTTTGAATTTTGAATTTGAATTTAATTTAGTTCCTAAGATAGTCGTCATAGTTTTTCAAATAATCTTCATAGAATCTAAGGTAAAGGTTATAGTTTATAAGGTAATCGTTAAAGTTTCTAGGTAATCGATATAGTGTCTAAAGAATCACCATTCTCTTATCCTACTCTAAGCGGGGTCTGCACAACATGTTACAAACATGTTGTCAAATGTTGTCAATGCCTGACGTCAACTTTCCCATAGTCGCCTTTTACGACACCTCGGTAAGAAATGAGGGTGGTGTATTCTACTCAGCCGGATACCACACGGCGGTATAGTGTCTAAAGTAATCGTTATATTTTCTAACGTAATCGTTGAAGTTTCTAGGTTAATAGTTACAGTTTCTACGGTCATATAATAGTTTCGAAGGTAAATATTACAATTATTATAAATGTTTTCGACAAATCAAGTTTCTAAATCTATTTTATATTTTCTTATATATAAATATTTTATTGACTAAATATATAGAAAGTGTTATAATTCTTTTATAAATTAAATACCTTCTATAATTATGTATATTTTATTATTATAAATATTTATACTTCTTAAAATTGTTCATGAACTCATCATCCTCCTGCCCTTATCCCACTATAAGTGGGGTCGGCATAACATGTTACCAACATGTCACATGATTTGGCTACGTATTTTACGACCGGCTGCCTGCCTCACGTCAACTTACCTTAGTCGTATTTTATGACACCTCGGTAAGAAATGAGGGTGGTCTATTCTACTCGGCCGGATACCACACGGCGGGTCGACTTACCTTAGTCGCCTTCTACGAGACCTCGGTAAGAAATGAGAGTGGTCTATTCTACCCAGCCGGATACCACACGGCATAAAATTGTTCATGAACTATTCTTGCTAAAAAAAAATTCCTTTCTAAAAAATTACAATTTAATTTTGTGGCAAATCGAAGAATCTTTTCCGGTTAATTAACAAAAAAAGAACTACGCAAAACTATATTCCGTAATCAGTATTATAAAACCATAAATATTTTGTATTAACTATTATTAATAATATGCAAGTTAAAGAGAGGAAGATCGACTCAATTTATCTCCCCAGAGGCCAATTTAATCCTCCTACTTTGCGGTACGACGGAAAGGGCTCTGTGGATCGATTAACGGATGTAACCAGAAAAATAATATTAAAATAATTAATTGCTACCCTTAATTAGGAAATGATTACCGTGACTTAAGTACTGATTACCGAGTTCTTCGCGACTAGAGTTGTTCCGCAAAGAGGCAGCGCTTGTATGCTTTTGCAGGACTTTTATCATCGCATCTCGCTCCGCCACTTTTGATTCCAGCTCTTTAACTCTGCAAAGCAAACACTTATGAAAACGACTAGTTTCATAGTAAATCTTAGTATAGTACCCGGCAATAAACAATGTACATAGATGGTTAATGAGAGAAATCGGCTAGGATCTGCTTCATAGTGCACTGTCTCTGTCGCACAGACTGACGAACCCGTGTGAAATGTCACATACTGAGTGACAGTGACGGCGCTCTACAAAACCGAACTGGTCGGCTGTTTCGTTGTAAACATCGATGTGCATTATTTCATGCCGGGTACTATACCAAGTATTCTGACATTGCTTTTGATAGTAAAATCAAAATAAGTAACGGCCTCTCAATTAATGTATAGAAGCCGGCTATACGTATGTCTTAATGTATCGGATGAACTCGACTAGTTTTCAGTTTCGGTTCCAAGATTCCGCCGCGACAACGCCGCATAAAGATCTCATGAATAAGACCTCGGGTATGGACTTGAATAGTCGGGCTCATCCGATGCAATAAGACATACGTAAAGTCGGTTTCTATACGATAATTATAAGTAACACTCACGATACGAATTTAATAACAGCCTCTCATTATCACGCTCTTGGGAATACGCCTCTTCTCTCCGTTTTCGTTCTATGTATAAATATCGAACATTATTCTTATACTTTATTCTTCGGGTTATATCGCCCCATAAGTTCCGATTACACAAAATTTCATCAATATTGCTATAGCAAATTAGCCGTGAAAGCGAAACTAGACAGACAGACAGACTTTTAAATTCATATTATAAGTGTAGATGAATAAATTTATGGTTACAGAGTAAATTGTAAACGAAAGAAGAGAATTTTATTGAACAATTGAGATACTTTTTCATTCCTACATTTGAAGCTGAATGAAATAGTTGTTACAGACAGACTTTCGCTTTATAATATGAGTATGGATATTATATACAAATAAGACTACTCATGTCCCACCTGCTCTCTAAGTCAGCAACTTTTTTCTGCGCCGAATGCAGTTCGTCCATGTGCCTTATTTTCTCGCTGCGCGCCTCCGCCATCAGTCGCTCGGACTCCGCTGATGTTTTTTCTAATGCAGCTATCTTTGCATCCCTAGTTTTAAAAAATATAAACAAACAAACAATGAAATTATAATAAATTCTTTATTGTAATACCAATTAACTGCGGGAACTGGGTGTAGCAGCTCGCTGGGCGTGCCTCGTAGGGGGGCTGGGGGGGGGAGTAACGATAACATCGTGTAAAGAGCTCAAAAATAAGAGCCCCGGACGGGTTCGAAACTAGTCGGGCTAATACGATATAATTAGACGTGAGTATAGCCGGTATACACTGTGATAGCCTAGCGGAGAGACCGTGCGACTCTCTAGAGACTACATAGGTTCAAACCCCGGGCAGGCACCAATGGGTTTTTCTATTAAAACTCATGTTTCTAATTGATAATTGCAATTTATCACTCGCTTTTCGGTGAAGGAAAATATCGTGAGGAAACCTGCACATCTCTAGAGAATTTTGGAGATGTGTAACCTACCAATCCGCATTGGAGCAGCGTGGTAGGTCTTAGCTCCAACCCTCCTCTCCAGAAATGGAGAGAGGAGGCCTATTCCCAGCAGTGGGATTGTAACAGGCCGCTACATTACATTACAAGTAACAAGCAATATAACAGAACTAACTACTTTGCTATAATCCGCACGGGTTAAGTGAATGCATGCAAAGCCAATGTGTATGAAGCAGGCAAAATCTACGCACCTTATACATGCAGGACAAGCCACCACATGCACCCCAAAGCGCAATTCACCAGCAACAACGCACACAAAAGCAGCACACACACCCACCACCACAATCTCGACGATCGTTTCGCCCCGAAGCCGAAGCATCATCAGGAGGATAGGCTCCACGACAAAAATCGTAATGCATTACGATTTTTGCTTGTAATATGGAATTCCGCAAAGTAACGCCTGCTTTTATAAAACATTACAAGTAAGTTAAAAAGGGAAATTACTTGGGTATAGAGGCGGCTGAGACGGCCGCCTGTCGCAGGGCCGCCTCCTCCAGGTAGCGCTGCTCCCACTTGGCGCACTCGCCCTCCATGGCCAGCAGCCGCTCGTCGCGCTCCCGCAACGCGCGCTTCAGCTCCTCCGCGCCCGCGTCGCCGCAAGCGCCCGCGCCCACACTGCCCGCCACGCCCCCGCACGCACATTCTCGCTTCCTATGGAAACATGTAGTTAAGACCTTCAGACAAAATCTATGTTTTGAATAAAATGACGCGCGCGACGCGACCGGCGGGATCAACGACCTTTCTATGCATTCGATTGCCGACGCGAGCGGCCGACAGTTAGTGATGTTTCAGGGATAAGGACAGGCCGCGTGCGCCTGTATACGGCATCCTTTTTGTTACGCACGTGTGTAATTTTGCGTTTCGGGTGTTATTCTCAGATTTAGTGATGCGTTTGACAAGACGCGACCGTCCGCGGTTTAAGTGCGAGTTGGGTTAGTGTTCCCCGATATAGGCACGATTCAATAACGTGTGACCTTACGAAGGTTGTGTGCACACCGGGTGTTATTTAGACGATATAGTGAAGTGTATACTTAGGGAGAAATAGACATTACGTGTCCGTGGAAGAGTGCAGAGGGGAGCCAACGGTTTCGGGAATCGGCCAAGTACATACAAGCACACACACACACGTACACAAATACACGCAGTGATTCATGAGGCCGGACCACATACAGCTGACGGCCGCATAAGATAGGTTGAGACGCCGAGACGACGGGCCCAGGTCCCGGAGGTTGTTTCATCCGTCCGCACGTTTGCGCGGAACTATCTAGTATACACAATTTTTCACGAAAATATTACCAAATAACTTTAAACTTTAATGTTCTTTAAAGCCACGTAACCGTGGTCACTATTGTATCATTTGTTTCGGTTCAGAGTTTTCAGAGAATTTCAACTCTGTTACACATAGTTTACGAACTCTTTTTGCATGTTTTGTCGACTGGCCCGTTGGCGCAGTGGGTAGTGACCCTACCATCAGCTCCGCGGTTCGCGGGTTCGATTCCCGCCGAGGGCCAACATTTTCTATAAACAATTTGTAGGTTCTTCGAGCCTGGGTGTGTTTTTGTATTTAAAACTATATATGTATATATTCACCAGTTGTCCGTCACCCATAACACAAGTATTAAGTTACTTACTTTGGGGATGGATGACCGTGTGTATAAGTGTCCCATATATTTATATTTTATTTTATTTATTTTTATTTTTTTATTTTATGTTTGTAAACTGCCCCCGACAAATCAAATCAAAAATAATCTTTATTCAAATAAACCATTTAAGGCACTTTTGAATCGTCAAGCATCAATATGAATAATGAAGCTACAGCTGGTTCGGAATGTTGCTTACCGAGAAGAACCAGCAAGGAACCCGGCAGTCAATCTTTTAAATATTTTCAATTATACATTATTAAACCGCTGTCTTGAATGAAGCCAAATGGATTTTCAAATCCAGGCTTTCTTATCATCCAAATAATGTTCAATTTTGTAATATACTTTACGTATAAGCATATTTTTTACATTTAGTTGGAATCTTTGTGTTCACTGGTCTAGAATGGATTCAGGAATTTTATTATAGAAGCGAATAGCGAGACCAACAAATGATTTGCTAACTCTGCTGAGTCGCGTAAGTATCACAAGCTTTTTGTGACCTTCGTATGTCTATGATTTGAACTTTATGGCATATGCATTACGAACTCTTTTCGCATGTTCGTAACCATAGGAATTTGAACTCTTTGTCTAAGGTCATAAATCGCTAAGATTCTTTTTTTTTCGAACTGACTGTATGCTGTTAGCCCTAATGGCTTTTACAGCGTCACCGGGCGGGACGGGCGAGCGCAGAAGCATCGTCGAGGTTGCGAAATGCAGGGAGTAGAGCGCAGAAGCTCTACTTAAGTCGGGGAACGTCGTCCTAAGGGTGCCTCCTGTGAGGCCTGACCACGGCTTAGGGCGACGTGTAGTGGAGGACTGATGGTGTGACTTAGATTAGTCATTGCGGCGTCGGAAGGGTGGCGAAAAGCCACGACCGACCGACGTCAGAAAACTGGGACCTCGTCTTCGCCGGCGAAGACGCTGTGTGTGTGTATTACGTGTATTTGTGTTGGCGATCGTTATTTGATCGTCGAGGTCATACAAGACGCTTTTTGGACGCCTATATTTTCGATGGTCAGACCTAACTGGGATGTAGGTAGAAGCAACTGAAATAAGGGGGTTCAAGTGTACCTCAGATTTCTGGAAGTAAGATTTCGAAAAACGTTTAAAGAGGTGAGTAATGGTAGGGATATCGAGGTCTCTATGGAGATCAACGTTCCGCATGAACCACGGACACCTTGTGGCTGTCCGCATAAATCGGTTCTGAAGTCTTTGGGTAAAAGATTCAAACACATACCGTAACGCCTGCAACTCGGTTTCGAGCTGTGCCCGCAGCTTGCGTTCCGTGTGCTCGCGTCGGTCGGACGCCTGCTGCAACGATGCCAGCGCGCGCTGAAGGCCCAGTACGCGCTCTACGTACCCGCTCGCGTGCCGGCACTGTTCACGCAATACATTTTTTAAAATATTTTTAGTAATTTCAATTACTTTTACCTTAATAAACAAATTTTAAACATTTGCATTGCACAGTCAATATATAAATAGTGACCCGGCAATGTTCTATGCATAGACTGGTTGATCTAACTGATACAAAAAAATAAGCACTCTTGTGCTAGAGGCATGGGAAAAAACGAATTATTTTAAGTAATTTATTTTACGCATACGTCTAGAAGGTACACTAAATTCTACAGACCTGTGATAAAAAATTATATCTATCATCTTAGAACAATAATGTAAACAATAAAATCCTTTCAGCTTCTTATTTCTTCTTATTTAGGTGCGATTTCGTAAGCCAATCCGCATTGGAGCAGCGTGGTTGGTCTTAGCTCCAAACCGTCTCTCCAAAAACGGAGAGAGGAGGCTTTAGCCCAGCAGTGGGCATAGTAACAGGCTGTTACTTTACTTTACTTTTTTTACACACACACGTAATACACAGTTGCGTGTACAGTGCGTGAGCGAGTTTAGATATGTGAGTATGAACGTTGCTGGGCCACGTACGATGGTCACATACGCGTTGACGCATTATAAAACGTATCTACAAAAAGTTAAGGGATACCATATGTCTAACTATTATACTTAAAACTTTTAAAACTTTAAATAATAAAAAAACAACTGATTTATGGGGAATGTCTGTAAAGTTAATATATAATGTTATTGAAATTATTGCACCTATTATGGCCAAGATCTTTAACAAGTCTGTAGACACAGGGACATTTCCAAATTTAATGAAGTATAGTAAATTGATCCCTGTCTTCAAATCTGGTGATAAGAGCGACCCTAACAACTATAGACCCATCTCGATCTTGCCAACTCTTAGCAAGGTCTTTGAGAAAGTTATTCTAAATCAACTGCTCAAGCATTTTAATTCTAATAATTTACTTCACCCTGAGCAGTATGGGTTTACCAAGGGTCGGTCTACATCGGATGCGGGCGTAAGATTATTGAAGCATATCTTTGATGCGTGGGAGAACTCACAAAATGCCATAGGGGTATTTTGTGATTTGTCCAAGGCATTTGATTGCGTTCAACACGAAACTTTATTACTAAAGCTTGGTCATTATGGTATTAAGGATCATGCACTTCGTCTCGTTGCATCTTATCTCTATAGCCGAATTCAAAGAGTGTGCATTAATGATGTGCAGTCATCCGGATCGGCCTTAGTTATGGGTGTGCCTCAAGGATCAATCCTTGGTCCCTTTCTGTTTTTAGTATATATAAATGATCTACCATATTTCATTCATAATATTTGCGACATTGTACTGTTTGCTGATGACACATCTTTAATATTTAAAGTAAATAGGAATGACGATAATAATATTGACGAAGTAAACAGTGGATTGTCGCAGGTAGCTCAATGGTTCAGGCTAAATAATTTGGTACTAAACTCAAATAAAACGAAATGTTTAGAATTTGCATTACCTAATGCAGCTAAAACAGCAAATGAGCTCTTAATAGACAATGTACCACTAAAAACAGAAAATAAAACTGTATTTTTGGGAATGACGTTGAATACAAAACTCCAATGGAGCACACACATAACAGCTCTCGCAGGGAAACTCAGTTCAGCAGCCTATGCTATTCGAAAGATAAGACAGTTTACAGACGTCGAAACAGCAAAACTAGTTTATTTTGCTTATTTCCATAGCATTATGTCTTATGGAATAATGTTATGGGGTAAATGCGCTGATATTGAGAAAATTTTTGTATTGCAAAAAAGAGCCATACGTGGCATTTATAATTTGAATTCGCGTGAGTCCCTGCGAGAGAAGTTTAAGGAAACAGGTATTCTTACGTTAGCTTCACAGTATATTTTTAGCAATTTGATTTTTGTGCATAAAAATATACATAATTATAAAAAGATTGGCGATGTATATAATAGACAAAGTAGGAACCGACATAAGCTTGCGGCTCCTGCTTTGCGCCTTGTAAGAGTACGTAAGTCGTTTGTGGGTTTGGGTATAAGATTCTATAACAAAATTCCACAATCAATTTTAACTTTGCCATTACAGCAATTTAAAAATACTGTTAAAAAGAGGCTGATACAGAAAGCCTATTATACCGTGGAGGCTTACATTGAGGATAAGGATGTGTGGATATAGGTGCACTTCTACCCTGTACAAGACAGTAATAAATAAATGTAACTAGTTCTAAGATTTATATTTTAAAAAGAGCAACCGCCGAGTTTCTTGCTGGCTCTTCTCGGCAGGAACAGCTTTCCGAACCAGCAGTAAAGTTGACGATTCAAAAGCACTTGTTTACAAGTTTACTTGAATAAAGAATATTTGAATTTGAATTTGAATTTATAGTTATGCCAATATAACTAATTATTTACATTGTAAAAGTTGGTAAAAGTGCCGACAATAAACAAAACATTCTCTCAAAACATTCATTCATACCTCCGTCATCATCAGCCCTTATCCCACTCTAAGTGGGGTCGGCACAACACGTCACAAACATGTTGTCACATGATATGGCTACGTATTTTACGATCGGCCGCCTGCCTGACGTCAACTTACCTTAGTCGTCTTTTACGACACCTCGGTAAGAACGGAGGGTGGTCTATTCTATTCTGCCGGATACCATAATGCGCCAGAAAAAATAAATATTAATTATTATCTTATATTAATATTATTTGTTGTTAACTAGTTACCTCGTCCTCCAGTCGTACGACATTAGACTGTGCGTTGGTTAAAGCCGTATCCAGGATGTCTATGTGCGTCCGTTGCTCTTGGAGCGTTGCTCGTTGGGCTGCCATTTCAATTTCCTGTCTCTCCTTAGCGCACGCTAACTCCTTATCTGTATGAGATATTTTATGTTATGACCGTCAAATAATCTAGTTTCTTTTTAAATTACTTTTCTATTATGGATTTCTAATTACATTTGTAGTATGGATCTCCGCAAAGTAACCACTAACTCCTTATCTGTATGAAATATTTTATGTTGTGACCGTCAAAAAATCTAGTTTCTTTTTAAATTACTTTTCTATTATGGATTTCTAATTACATTTGTAGTATGGATCTCCGCAAAGTAACCACTAATCTATAAATTATGCATTATTTAGTGTTACTCACTTAATTATATTGTTATGTTAACGTCAACTTAAGTGTTTAAATACTCTATATATGATCTATGCAGTATTTGCCAGTTCCCGAAGGAAAAACCGGATTCCTTTTTTACATTTATACGTATAAGCTATAATGGTACCAAATTTTAAATATATTGCTCTATCAGATTAACTGTGAGAGTGTAACAGACATACAGACTTTCGCATCTATAATATTAGTATAGATGCCATGTATTCAAAGTCAAAATATTTTTTACTCAAGTAAACTTGTAAACTAGTGCTTTTGAATCGAGAACTCTACTGCTGATTCGTATAATTGCTCCTTCCTGCCTAGAAGAGCCTGATAAAAACTTGTTGTTTGCTCTTTTCAAAATATAATTCTTATAAACAGTTATACTACGCTTCGCCATCTTGTGGATGGTCGAAGGATAGCTAAATCCACGCATTTTTGTCATTAATATAATTCCCAATAGTATGCTTTTTAAATGAACCTCCTTTTCGTAGAAAAAAGTTTCGTAAATAGCTTTAATGGCAAGACTACAATGGTATGTATAAGTAAATATATCTTGTTGTTTACTCTGTGTAATGAGTTGCGCGATCAGCATCTCCCTATTCTGCAGCTCTTTGCGCAGCGCTTCACTGTTACCGTCGCCTTCTGCGCGGACACCTTGAGACAACAACTCCACCTGTTAGAGAAAGAACACCATATATTCTGAAAATTACTGTTGTTTTGTACAAATTGGCGCGCGCGACCGGCCGGATCAACGACCTTTATGCATCCTATTGTCGACGCGAGCGCCGATAGCTTAGTAACGTTTCGGATACTATAATGACAAGACGCGTACGCTTGTATAGGATTTTATGGTAGAACGCACACGCGTAATTATGCGTTTTGGGTGTGGTTTATGGTTTATTGACTTTTGATATTGATATAAGTATTTAGTGACGCGTTTTAACCAGTGAAACGTGTGACAAGACGCGACCGTCTGCGGTTTTAGTACGCGTTGGGATTACTGTTTCCCCATATAGGGACGATTCAATAACGTGTGACCTCACGAGGATTGTGTGCACACCGGGTGTTATTTAACAGCGTTAGTGAAGTGTATACGCCGGGAGAAATAGACAGTACGTGTCCGTGGAAGACTGCAGAGGCGAGCCAACGGGTTCGGGAATCGGCCAAGTACATAAAAACGCACACACACACACGTACACATATACACGCAGTTATTCATGAGGCCGGACCGCATACAGCCGACGGCCGCATAAGGTAGGTTGAGACGCCGAGACGGCGGGCCCAGGTCTCGGAGGTTGTTTCATCCGCCCGCACGTTTGTGCGGAACAACTGTAGTCTCTATCTCTCTCTATCTTTTATACACAAACAGTCTCTCTCTCACGCACCCTCTCTTACGCGCACTCCTTTCGGTCTAACACCCGTTCGCTAGCTCCCGTATCATTTGAATAGATTTGTTTGCAGGTGCCATTTAGATTGGGTACCATAGTTTCAAACCCCGGGTAGGCACCAATAAGTTTTTCTGTTATAACTTAATTACCTAATTGACATTTGCAATTTATCGAACGGAAACTATAACAGAACTTTGCTTTAATCCGCGCTGGTTAAGAAAATGCATGCAAAGCTAATGTGTATGAAGCAGGAAAAACTCAACTACCTTACACATGCAGGACAAGTCAACACATGCATATGAAGACGCCTCTACAATAGTAATGCATTACGATTTTGACGTAAAGCCTATCCTCCTGATGAGCTTTGCATGCATTTGCTTAATCCGCGCGGATTATAGCATAGTAGTTCTGTTAAAGTTTCTGTAATGTGGAATTCCGCAAAGTAACGCCTGCTTCTATAAATCATTTATCAAACGCTTTTCGATGAAGAAAAACATTGTGAGGTAAAATATTATTTGCACCATTTATAAGTTTTAAGATTTTTAAAATTTGTTTTTGTTTCTTTTTTCTAGTTGTGCAATAAATTATATTATTATTATTATTACTTATAAGTATAACTCTGGGGAATTTTGGAAACATTGCGTATCCTACCAATTGGCTTTGAGCAGAGTGTTGAATCTAAGCTTTAACCTTTCTCAAAGGAGAGAGAGGCTTTGGCTTAGCAATAGGATAGTAACAAGCTGCCACTTCCATTATTGTAGATGTGTGTTCGGTGGATGTCTCGGTATGTTCGGGTGATGTGTGTGTGATAAATAACCTTTTCAATAAGAGTACCTGTTGTTTGAGTGCCCTGTTGAGCTCTTGCAACCGCCGGCAGTCCGCCTGCAGGCGCACGCGAGCCGCGCGTTCCAACCTTTCTCGTCGTTCACACGAGCCAACTAGCTCTTCATGGGCAGTACGGACTTTCTCCACCTCCTCCTCCAACTGTTGAATGGCAAAGAATTCCAACGCTTAATGGCCTGAACTGCAAAAGAATTGTGATAAAACTTGCTGCTGTGCCAGCATGGTTAATTGGCGAACGGGTTTATGATACTAGGGTGCCAAAAATGTAAAAGGACTCTTTAAATAATACGAAGTTGTGGAGATTAATAGCACACAGTACAGATGAGAAAGACAATGCAAATTCCGACGAAAACGGATTGGTAACCACTTAACCACGAAATTCGGAAATTTACGTAATATGAATCTAATGCTAATATTCTGGAGTCTTAAGTTTATTTAACTGGTATCGAGTTAAATTTATATAGCTCGTGTCAGCATTATTAAGTAAAGGAAGTAGCGAAGTCTGTGCGAGCATAATTTTGGTGGGAATAGGAAGAAGATAACGTAATCGACGTAAAGAAATCAAAGCCGCGAAATACCTCCTACTCGCTTCTTTCAAGTGATGTGGCCAACTCAAAGTATTGTCCATATAAATACCTTAATTCTTAACTGCATCGCAATAGGGCATCGCGACTCCATTAAATTTAACCAACGGGAAACTAGTCCAATCGACTTTAGAAATCTAGCCACTTAGTATTTAAATGGATACAATATCCATCCCATTGATTCAACGTAAAGAGCGGCTGAAAAACAGTGCTGCATGTCACTTTAATTTTCTAACGTGACATGTTGCTTACAACACGTTGTTTTGTAGTTTGAAGAAGTGCTAAATGACTGTACAAAAGTAATAATATATTATTTATTTTGTAAAGTCATAGCAAAATAATATATAAATATATGTTATTTTGCAATAATCCGCTATACAGTAAATAGGAAATATATAGTGCTAAATGTATAGTAGACTATCCGTTTTTTCATACTCGTTACATGCAGGATTCGTAAAAACACATGCACAAACCTCTACCACAGCCACCACAATACACAAGCACTACACACGTTCACTATTACAAACTCATCGATTATAGCAAAATAATTTTATTATTACTTTTGTATTATGGATCTCCGCAAATTAACGCCTAATTCTATAAATTATCTAAATGACTGTCTTCATTCATACTTCTATACTAATTTAAATAAGAAAGTCTGTCTTTTGCGCTTTCACGCCTTATCCGCTGGACGAATATTGATGAAATTTGGTACGCTGGAAGGTTAGATACCGACCTACGTATTGGATAATTAGGGGAGCGATAGGGAGGCTTGTAAGTGAGAGTGTCACAATGAATAATCCGAGAGAAGATGAAACTCATATACTTACTTATCTTTGTCTAATCACAAAAAAAAGACACTGTTATTTTAGTCTTGTTTGCTTTCTCTTTATTGTAATAGGGCACAAATTCAAATTAGCAAAGGTCCCCCCCTTTTATATTTAGTATAATAACTCAGTTTTTTTCAAGTATGGGAAATATAATACTTAATCGAGGGTATTTATATATTCACACGTGCGAATTCGCCGATGCTACTAACGTTTATATGCTATAACGTTCAATATCATTCGAACAAATGAATCATTTCATTCTGAAAGCAATTTAGACGATACCTTCATTATTATTATTCATTCTCCTGCCCTTATCCCTCTTTAAGTAGGGTCGGCACGACATGTTATAAACACGTTGTTAAATGATTTGGCTAGGTATGGCCGGCCACCTGCCTGAAGTAACCTTTCTTAGTCGCCTTTCAGGATACCTCGGTTAGAAATGAGGGTGGTCATTTTACTCAGCCGGATACCACACGGCGGTTAGACGATACCGACATATCATTTATTCAAGTAAATAAATTAAAAATACAGGAAAGTATCATTCAATTTCAAGGGTAAGAGAATATATGAATCACGTGTGAATATACAACAGGATTCAGTGCAACGTACTTCATTCTGATTTCCATTCAAGACGTCCGAGTGACGTCACTACAGGCGCGAAAATAAACATTACTCATCATCAAAATTAGATATACGAGGAATCATACGGTCATACGAGTGATATCTTTTTGCGTAACCTATTTTTACATTCCATTTAATGGCTCGAGCAAGGTATTTGTACTTTCACTAGAAAGCTGGATTAATTCTTTTTTTTTATTCTCTTTCACAATTGGCAATACGGCCACGTGTTGATAGATGTCTGGTTTCAACATCGCCTCGAAACCAAAGTTTCATTGACAGTTCAAATAAAATATCCTAATCGACACCGAAATTTACAAGATTATCAGTTCGAAAAAGATTTATCGAAAAAATGGTTCAGCCGTTTAGGAGTGTATAAAACAATATACATCATTTCTCCATATAAATTAACATGTCTTGAACATACTAGTACTTGTAGATTCAGTAACGAGGTAAAAGTAAACTTTGTGAGAACTTTTTAACTGGCTGACTGGACCAAACTCATGAAGTTTATAATAATTAAAGCTTATACACCAGGTTAAGATATAGAAAAGATATTGTATTTCTGTTCGTCGTAATTTTTTCATCCTTTCAGCTTCAGCACATCACATAATTGGAGTCCATTTCTTGCAGAAAAATCAAAGAAATAACACTTACTTTAACACTTATAGTGTTAAATAGTTACCTTGAGTCTGGGTTCATAACCTAATGAAACACGTTGGCTGCCAGATCAAATGGAAAGATTATTTAATACTAGCTGTGCTTGCGGCTTTGCCCGCGTGGATTTAGTGTGTCACAAAGTTTTCCCGCGTTAATCCCGATCCCGTGGGAATTTAAGCGTAATGTACTACTAACCTAAACCTTGTTCAAAACTTGCACTATCTTTTAGTAAAAACCGTACATAATCTGTTGAGAAGATTTAGAGAAAATCGATCACATACAGACAGAGAGCTTTTGGCTAGTTTATTTAATTTAATTATTTATTTACGGACTCCAGCAGATGTACACAGAAAAATAAAGTAATAATAAGATTTGACACATGGGCTAAGTGTACCCCCAATTAGGAGAACATAACATGCTCCATATACAGTTACACAACATATGTTACAAATGTAATGAAAAGAATAATTGAACAACATACAAATTTAAACTTATAAGTCTAGTAAAAGAAAAATACAAAAATAAAACTAAAACTAAGATAAAACATTAAATGACACGGAGAACAATAAAAATAATAAGAATAATAAAGATACAAGAAATATTATAGATATAGTCATCATTCTTCTGCCCTTGTCCCATTCTAAGTGGGGTCGGCACAACATGTTATAAACATGTTGTCACATGATTTGGCTATGTATTTTATGACCGGCCGCCTGCCTGACGTCAACTTACCTTAGTCACCTTTTACGACACCTCGGTAAGAAATGAGGGTGGTCTATTCTATGCCGCCGCATACCACACGGCACTTACCTTAGTCGCCTCTTACGACACCTCGGTAAGAAAGGAGGGTGGTCTATTCTATTCTGCCGGATACCAAAATATTATAGATATAAAAGTCATACAGGAAGTACAAGACACGGACAAGTAAAAATATAAAATCCGCTTAAAACTTATAACGAAAACCAACTCCTAGATTCATATATAGTGATTTTTTAAATATCCAACTACCCACCTTGTTGGTCTTGGCAACTCGTTCGCAGGCATCGGCTAACTGCCTCTTGAGCTGGTGGTTCTCCGCTGCCAGAGCGTCCAGCACGGCGGTGAAGGCGTCGTCAGGCTCCTCCAGCGAGCCCTCCCCGCCGCTGCACCAGCCGCTCGACTCCGACCCACCGGGCACGGCGCGCACACCCACACTGCACCAATTACTTTTCAAAAGTAATGATTATATTTTGAATAATTTATAGAATTAAGCGCTAATTTGCTAAGATCCATAATAAAGAAATAATAATAAAATGTGTTACACGTGTTCGGAGGCATAATAAATGGTGGAGGTTGAACTAATTACTATATAACTATGCTACTTGGGGTAATGGGTCACTTTGCGATTATGTCGTGGACCCAATCTCCTGATGATACTTCGGTTATGGGACGAAATGATTGTTGTGGTAGAAGTTACAACAAAAATTTTTCGTTGAGGTGGAGATTTTTAGTGCAAGCGTTTTTACTAATCCTGCAAATATCAGGTATGAATTCTGCATTTAGCATATATAAATATTATAAAACAAAGTCCCCTTATGTTGTGAATGTTGGAAAAACGATCATATACAATGATCGTTTTTCCAAAATCTACTGAACAGATTTTTGTATGGGTTTTACTAAAAGAATTGCACATTTATTGAGATAATAACGTAATAATACCCAGAACTAACGTTAGGAATATTTAAGGAATAATTTTAAATACTAACCTCGTTAAATCGGGTTGAGATCTTGAAAGATTTAGCTTCTCCTTACTAAGCTTCGCCTTAGAACCCTTGCTCTTCCTCTCCTCGCGAGGCTTGGAAGGTGCTCGGTTGGAGTGGGGAGCCAGCGGCGAGGCGGGCGGTGTGGGCCCACGGGGCGTGGGCGACTGGGCCACTTCCTTAGCGAGGTGTTTCAATACTGACGACTGGTTTAGGAAATCATCAGGAATCTCAGTTATTTCCTAGTGGACACCAAAATTTACGAATTTAAAGCAAATACATTAAAAACTAGCTGCGCCCTGTGGTACTGGATGGTAAAAAGTATTATAAAGTAAGATATAATATAATAATCTAGTAGAATTACAGCTTTTATATAAATATATGGGACACTTACAATCAAGGTTCATCCCCAAAGTAAGTAATTTAATACTTGTGTTATGAGTGGTAGATATACTACATATATAATTTTAAATACATACTTAAATACAAATACATGTCCAGGCTCGAGGAAGTAACAAATTGTCTATAGTAAATTTTGGCCCTAGGCGGGAATCGAACCCGCGACCCACGGAACTGAAGGGTCACTACTCATTGCGCCAACGGGCTAGTCATTATATTATATTATATTTCCTTCACTCATAACATCCATTTTCTAAAAAATAAACCTTGTTCACCATTAAAATGCTTGGACTCTCTCTTTTTTCGTAGAGAAGATTTGACGAAAACCCACTAGGCTGCTTTAATGTGGATTGTTAGGTTACACAAATCCCCAGAATACTCTTGAGATATGCAGGTTTCCTTGCAAACTTTTCTTTCAATGAAAAGCTTGTGAAAAATATGTAACATGCCTGCATGTAGTTCAAATGTGTGACCTACTAAAATGCCCTTGACAGTGATACACCTGTATTGCAGTAAGATACAAAAACTAAGATATATTTTTATGAATAAAAAAACCAACCTGAACTCCATGATCCGGCGGACTAGTATAGATCCTTTGGCCGCCAATATCTATGTAATTTGCATTAGCAGTAACTGTTTGCTCCTTATGCATCTTGGGCAGTGGAATACCACTAGGCTTCTTTACACCCTCGCTCTTTTTTAACGTATGATATGGTGATGATTGTGTATTTGAATGTTTCACTTCACTATTTGTTCGTTCGTGTTCTCTATATTACAAATCATACAAAATACTTACAACATTACAATAGAACAAATTTAATATAGTTACATCATTAATAACTTCTGAGAAAATAACATAAATTCTTACAATATATATTCAAATTCAAATTCAAAATATTTTTTATTCAAGTAAACTTGTAAACAAGTGCTTTTGAATCATCAAAATCTACCGCTGGATCAGAAAGATGTTCCTACTGAGAAGAGCCAGCAAGAAACTCAGTGGTTGCGCTTTTCAAATGAAATTCCTTTAACTAGTTACATTTGGTTATTAGTATCTCAATAGTATAATAGGCTTTTTGTATCAGCCTCCCTTGAACAGCACTTGTTTAGGCTTTCTCACAAAACTATAGAGACTAATAAAAAAAAGATAGCGACGATAATGTTTGTACTTGTAATATTTCACATATTTGTACATAGAAATGATTATTTAAATCAGTTGATGGAAGGATGACCAAAAATTTACAAATTCCATTAAATTATTTTAAATATTTATATGTAATATTACAAATGTCGCAAAAAAAACTTACCGAATGGGTGTTGGTCGTGATGACCAGGAATCATCCTGATTGTGAATAATAAGAGTGTTGTAGGATGAGGAGGACACATCTAAGGAACTTCGATTGCTATTACTACCTCCCACTGAATCTTTTAGTGAGTTGCGATTGCTGCTCGACACACTGTCCTGTTAGCGTTAAGTTATATTATATTAATAATATTAATAGTTTTTATCAAGTTTACAAATTTATTAAAGTAATTATAACATTTGTTTAAAATTTCAATATATGTTATATTATAACATATATTGAAATATATATATATAATATATATGTATATGTTAATTAGGCACACACAAATCTGTAAATGGATTATGGTTTAGGACAACAGAACCTGTGTTGCCTTACCCAGAAAATACAGGTCACAGCTTAGTATATTGTAAAAAATTTCACAGAGTAGAGCTACAACATAAATAATAAAAATAAATTAGTATGAATTATTAATACATCATACCTTTAATGAATTCCTATTATTATTTAACTGACTCTGATTCTCCTGACCCTGTGGTTCTACACGAGCTGTGTGTCGGACAACATATCTCTCTTCTCTTGAGAGGTTCTCATTTGATGTTGATACATCAGTCTCACTGCCAGATAAACTTTGAGGAAATCCACTGGGCACTAGAGGAAAAACAAAACATAAGCCAGCAATTTATATATTTAGAGATTTCAGAAAGATATATATTTTTAATATATTTATTGATTTATTTGTAAAAACAAATCATCAATTATAACCATAAACTGAAAATATAAAAAATTTCAATGAAAATTACAATTTTTAATATTCTATTGTCTTTTTAAAATTTACACTATTTTTCTATACAGATTGGTTAACTGTACTGTTATACTAAATGAATTGTCAATCTATTGAGATTACACTAATATTTGTAAAAATGTATCACAATATGGCAAATTTATATTATTAACTACCTTAACCATTATTCAATTAATTATACAATTTCTGTTATAAAATAATAATATCAAAAATGAATTTTTATGAAGTGTTAAAATAATATATATTTGTAACTGCTTAAAAATACTATGACAACACAAAGAACACTCTTAATTATTACATGTTCCTTTCAGTAGTACTAAATTAGTACTACTGAAAGTAAAAAATAGAAGCATATACCTCGACTATTTTAATAATTATATAAAACAAAAAAAACACATAAGGGCATTAACTTTAAGAGATTTATGATCATGTAAAAAACATGCAAATTTGTCAGAAATCAGGTGATATCCACTGAACTTACCAGTTTGTTTCTGTGTCCTTTGAATGTTATTAGCGAACGTAAGAAACCTTCCAGTAGGTCGCATGGACCCCATATTCACAACGTGACCTTTCGTTTTAACTATAAAATTGATTCATATGATATTTTGTATATTATTTCACTGGTTATCATGCTTATGTCTCTTCCATCTGGAAGAAAATAACATTCCACTTGTACAATAACTCCATTCCACAGCATTATACATTCATAGAAATAGATTGCAATAAAAAACTAAGGATAAGAGTCGTTTTGATGTCGAGAATAATGCAGTCGTGTAATCCCACACATTGCATGAATAATAATAACATCATAAAATAACTTACAGTAGTGATATTTTCAATAAACTAAAAAAACTATAAAAACAAATCAAACTATTCAAGTAAAAAATGTATAATTGACTAATTACTTATTATTTTAATCTATGCTACAGACTAGTTATGAAATCTCTATGACCACAGATTACTTGAAGATAACAGTTACATAAAACGAGTCAAATATTTTGGTACTCTGTGGAGTTAAGCCCGCTAGTGGTAAATGGCGGTAACTTGGTAAGTGGTAGAAATGAAATATGTAAATACCTACATCTAGAACCGTTCAAAGAAATTTAGCACACTTCATACCAAAACTATGCTCTAATATATAATCATATAACAAATTTTTAGGTTCTTTTCACATTTATAATATTCTAAGGAAGATTATTAATTTGTTTCTTCTTTTTGACTTTGCGTTTCTTATTGACTTCTTGGTAGGAATAATTTTCCGAACTAGTGGTAGAGTTGACATTACAAAAGCATTTGTTTACAATACAAACACGATTATAACACATTCACTTTTCATTGATTCGCAATTTCTTATTATCATTATTAATTGAAATATTTTTTTTTCGAAATTTTTAAGAACTTCTGTGACCTAAAAATATTTTTTAAGAAATAAGTCGTTTGTCTAATTTGAGGTCTTTAACTATTACATCCTCATGTCGGGATTAGACATCTATACATATTATAAAATAAAGTCCCCATTAGGTGTCGGTCTGTGATCGATTTTCTCAATTTCTATTAATAAACTTCTTGAACTTTAAGACAAAGTGGAAAAAAAATCATTAAGCTTTTAAGTAAATTACATATACCATATTTATATTTATTACATGAAAGGCTTAGTTACGATTTTGTCTGATTGAAATCTGGTGTAGGAAAATGAAAGGCGCTTGTTAAAATAATGGCCATTCAAATGTCTGTTCACAATATATAATAAATTCATAACCATTAGGAACGATAGAAAGCTATACCCTATGTGCTTAATTTAAGTTTTCCTCTCAAACAGTTGAAAATTGAGACACATTAATTGATTTTTAAATTTAAACTATCGTGAGTAGTATTCATAGTTAATAACGATACCGGCTATACTCACGTCTAATTTTATCGGATTAGCCCGACTAGTTTCGAACCCGTCCGGGGCACTTATTCATGAGCTCTTTACACGACGTTATCGCGGCGGGAACTGCGTGCAGCAGCTCGCTGGGCGCGCCTCGTAGGTGGCTGGGGCGGGGGGGGGGGGAGACGGTTGCGGCGGTGGTCGCGCGTCTACCGACTGTTCCGTGTCGCTCTGGTCTTCTTCGTCGGATGCACCAATGAAATTTGTGCATGCGACGCTTACGGTGTCGGGTTCAAAACGGTCTTTATATGAACCGGTAGTGTCAAAAATCGGTTTCCACGCCGGAGGTAGTGTCCAACCACCATCTCTGTTAAAATTCGGGTAGCGGCTGATTTCAATGGCTTCACGTATTTTTCTAGGTACCAGAAATTTTTCCCTGGATAATACGGAAGCCTTGTCGAACCTTATATAGTGGTTGGTACCCGAATCATGGACATGCTCCGCTATGGCCGAACCATTGGTGTCCATATTCTTGACACTACGTATGTGCTCCGATATCCTCGTACAGATGTTGCGACGAGTTTCACCTATATAGTTCTTCCCACAGCCGCAAGGAATCCTATAAACACCTGGCACGCTAAATGGATCCGCATCTTTCGGTGAGCGCAGCAGGCTACGTATTTGACCAGGAGGACGGAATATCGTCTTGATATGGTACTTACGACGAAGATAGTAGCCTATTTTATCTGTCACTCCCTTAACATACGTTAAATAAGCTGGCGACCGTTCTGCTTCAACCGATCTTCGCGATTTCTTGTTTTGTGCTAAACGATAACACTGGCGCCAGTTATAACCATTGCCTTCTAGAGCCAGTCTTATTTGGTTCATTTCCTGTGCCAAATATTGTGGGTCACACAGATTTAAGGCCCTATTTATCAAGGTTCGAGGAAGAGAAGAAAGATGCGAGGGGTGATGATGCGAGCTGGCGTGTAAGTATTTATTGGTGTGAGTGGGTTTCCGATACACCGTTGTAGAAAACTTACCGCCGGGCCCTCTAATGACCATGACGTCAAGAAATGGCAGTCTTCCATCTTTTTCTTCCTCCAATGTGAACTTCACCTTGTCATATAACTGGTTTAGGCACATTAACAAGTCTAATACTTTATCTCTGTTGACTATCTATATGACTATTATAACTGGCGCCAGTGTTATCGTTTAGCACAAAACAAGAAATCGCGAAGATCGGTTGAAGCAGAACGGTCGCCAGCTTATTTAACGTATGTTAAGGGAGTGACAGATAAGATAGGCTACTATCTTCGTCGTAAGTACCATATCAAGACGATATTCCGTCCTCCTGGTCAAATACGTAGCCTGCTGCGCTCACCGAAAGATGCGGATCCATTTAGCGTGCCAGGTGTTTATAGGATTCCTTGCGGCTGTGGGAAGAACTATATAGGTGAAACTCGTCGCAACATCTGTACGAGGATATCGGAGCACATACGTAGTGTCAAGAATATGGACACCAATGGTTCGGCCATAGCGGAGCATGTCCATGATTCGGGTACCAACCACTATATAAGGTTCGACAAGGCTTCCGTATTATCCAGGGAAAAATTTCTGGTACCTAGAAAAATACGTGAAGCCATTGAAATCAGCCGCTACCCGAATTTTAACAGAGATGGTGGTTGGACACTACCTCCGGCGTGGAAACCGATTTTTGACACTACCGGTTCATATAAAGACCGTTTTGAACCCGACACCGTAAGCGTCGCATGCACAAATTTCATTGGTGCATCCGACGAAGAAGACCAGAGCGACACGGAACAGTCGGTAGACGCGCGACCACCGCCGCAACCGTCTCCCCCCCCGCCCCAGCCACCTACGAGGCGCGCCCAGCGAGCTGCTGCACGCAGTTCCCGCCGCGATAACGTCGTGTAAAGAGCTCATGAATAAGTGCCCCGGACGGGTTCGAAACTAGTCGGGCTAATCCGATAAAATTAGACGTGAGTATAGCCGGTATCGTTATTAACTACACATTAATTGAATTACATAGAGCTTGAACTGGAACTGGTCTGAATAGGTAGGAAAATTTTTTGGATAGACTTTTACTTGTAAATTCCTCAAGTGTTTACATTAGTGCCTTAATCAAAAGGAAGCTCCGACATACTCAGCATGCCATTGAGAGAACTACAACGAAAGTCACACTGTGATAAAAACATAAATTAGAAGATTCGTAGCTGAATAGAGTTACGATTTATTCTTACCATTTGTAGAGCGCAGGTGGCGACGTATGAGGGTAATAGACGGACCACTATTAAGATACAATATAGCTTTAACCCCGACTAAGATTACAAGTGACGAAACATGAAAATGATGAAAAAAATACTAAAAACATTGGGAAGATTCACCTTAATATTAATCTATATTAATATTTATAATAAAGATCTAATCAAAGTCCGCAGTGGTAATTTGAGATTAGACATAAGTATATAAACAGTAACTTGCATTTGTAACATAAACCAGATAGTGTTATTTTTCTTCAACCTAGTAGCGCTTCTTGTGTTATATAGATTATTTTTTAATAATTTACACTGGCAATGTTTTGTAAAACAATTTCAATAGTACTTTTCCTTCTGTTTGCTGCAAGCAGACAAGGTGACAGACATACATATATAATTTAAAATAAATATTTCTAATATTTAAAAAAATACTTAGTAGTTTTAATTAATTAATTTTTGCTTATAAATATACTATCTTCGCAACACATTTAATTTAATTTTATTCACTTGATATGTGGCTCCGAATTTTGAATAATAGAATGTACATGTTACCGTATAGAATAAAATTTTCAAATCAAATAAAGAGCTTTTACGACGGTATACAAAAAATGTTTATTCTATTCGTGTTAATTCTAAACCGCTGGTGCATTTTATGTGTGGAACGTGATGTCGTGGAATATTTTTTAAATTTGATACTGTATTGTTAAGTAAAATATGTGTCAATAGCAGAGCAAAAGATATTAAAGGAAGCACGCCCTTAATTCGCCTATTCGATTGCAAACTTCACCAGCTCCCAGTACGCTGCCACTAATGAGCTGTGACGATTAATGAAAAGTGATTACTAGTATCAACCCTCTTAGACCAACGTTAATGCTAGTAAATAATAGAATATACTTTTGCTAGTCAATGAACTGAGTTCCGACGAACTCGACGTTTTAGTAAAAAATAGTAGTGTTTACAATACTTGGGCAATTTATAGAATTAGGCGTTACTTTGCGGAGGTCCAAAATACAAAAGTAATAATAAAATTATTGTGCTATAATCCGCGATAAAGGAAATAGAAAATACATAAAGTGGAATATCCACCGCCATGACAATACACAAAAACTACACACGTTCGCTATCACAAACTCAACAATCGTTTCGCCCCGTAACCAAAGCATCATCAGGAGATAGACTTCACGAAAAAATCGCAAGGAGGTTTGTGCATGTGTTTTTACGAATCCTGCATGAATTGGGTATGAAAAAATGGATATTCCACTATACATTTAACACTATATATATATCCTATTTACTTTATCGCGGATTATAGTGAAATAATTTTATTATTACTTTTGTAATACTTGGGGAATAAATGCGAGAGGCGCATTATTCATATATTGGAGAAGCGACATATATTTAAGATAGTTTTAATATTATAAGAAAATTGTAAAATGCTACGTTCGTTACGAGTTGGCTTTAGAATTTTCATTATGTACACTGTAATCTTCGTCTAGAATTTTCATATGAGTCTCCAGCAAAGGTTGTTTTTCATTCGGCACTGAAACATTTTTTTTATGTAAAATTGTTTTTTACCTGTCCGAAGTCATGGGTCATTAATTAACTCTGACGTTGTTCGCTTAGCCCTCTTTAGTCAAGAGATTTCAGCTTTGAGCAATAAATATTTTTCATAATTTTTAGATGCCGTCCAACAAACCTCGCTACATCAACGACACTTTTCGAAAAAAGTTGATCTTGAGAGCTTAATAGTTGATTTTTACTATGTTAGAAATGCAATTTATAATCCTGAAATTTTAATAATGGATGTGAGAGAACCTGAAGAAATTATGGAACTCGGGAAAATTCCTAGCAGTATCAATATCCCGTGTAAGTTTGTTTTTTTTATCATCTCGTTGTTTTATCGTAATCGTAAGCTATCTGTCTGTAAATTATCGATTTTCTCAAAATTAACTGAATGTATTTTTGCACGGTTTTTACTAAAAGATACGATTCTTCCGGAAGTTTTAGGTTAATAGTAAACCACGACTTTATGTGTGTGTACTTTAAATTGTGTTGAAGTGGTCGCGCAGTTTAAAAAAAACACGATAGTTTTGAGCTTTAGTCGTGTGCGCCGCGTAAACGAACATATATACCCAAATAATACAAAAAAGTCTGTAATAGCCTCTGCTCTAACTATTATGGTTAAGTCACAATAGGTAACAAATTTTATGTTCGAAATTTCAATTTGGGAAAAATTTTGTGACACACTGATTTTCACACGGGCAACGCCGTTGGCACAGCAAGTACAGTAGTCATTCGTATTTCGAAGAAAATAGGCAAACTATAAAATTATAGCATATATGTCATACCTTTTATACAAATAGAGTACAGTTCGGACAAAAGTTGTAACATAAATTCCTCCTACCCATATTTGTTAACGCGTTATTCGAATGGATGGAACAATTTGCTAATACTTTCTTGTTGTGTTAATATCAGTCGCAGGTTCTTAATAAAAAAGATTGTATTAAGTTAAATTAGAAGATTTAAAAATAAAACTCGATTTTCGTTTAAAATCTACATATTCATTCATGCCTATTAACTACCTACTCGCCGTGGGTAGTACGTACCAAGGAACGCATCTAGTAGGAAATAAATTCCTTATATTTAATTTTAAACTATTATTTTACAGTAGACGATGTTTACAATGCATTGGGCGAGATGTCAAATGCTGAATTCCAGGAAATATACCAGAGACAGAAACCAGCAAAAGACAGTGAAATAATAATTTATTGTAAAATTGGGAGGAGATCGACCATTGCCCAGCAAACTGCCTTAGACCTAGGTTATAAAAAGTGAGTATTGATTAAATTAGTGTATATTTAAAACCACTTGATGCTGTTCCTTATCTATAAATATTATTAAACAAACCAAAAGCTGTATGTCTGTATGTGATCGATTTTCTCAAAATCAACTGAACATATTTTTGTGCGGTTTTTAAATAAAGACGCAATTCTCCTGGACAGCTAATCGGATTTTGATGGGACTTTCACTGGAAGATAAAAGAAGTGTTACACAAGTATTTCGGGATGTCCGCAAGCAAAAGTATTATTTACTCTAATCGAACCCAATTCCTGCAGCGTTACTGCTAAGACATGCACTGACAGACTAACTCCTTACATCTACCCGCTCCTTTACTTATATTGAGAATAGCCCGCCAAAACTTAGTCGTTATTACACTACTATACAACCTTATTTATTTTATGCATTATTATGTTATCTGTAATTTATTATAATATTTGTATTTTATCATCGGCCTATATATTTATTTATTATATAACAATCATTTTATAAAGATCCATGTGCGCCACCGGAAGTAGGTAGACTATGACACATAACGCGCGTTAGTGGTATTCAACAGAAGTCATGGGGCAACACATAGGTTACTTTTATCCTAGAATGGATTACTGATTTCCGCGGGAAAAACTTAGTCACAGATTTGCGTGCGGGCCAAGCTAGTATTATATTACTCTATTATTTATTTATTATTTATATTATTACAATAATTATATATTGTATAAGGTTTACAATAATATATGCTTAAAACACTTTATTACGAGTAATAACTTTTATGACAATTATTTTTCGTCACACCAGAATGTCGCCAAAATGAATTCGCCGCTATTTTTAAGTGTCCACTCAAGTTGAGGCTAATGCCAATATTTAAACTTCCTAATAAACTAAACTCAATACAATAATTATTATCTTATTATAAAAATGTTAAAATTGCTAACAATATTTTAAGCCGTTACGTATTTTTTTAAAGCTAAGTTTATTTTTTTATTATTTTTTGTTTTGTTCTTTTTTTTATTATTTTAGTTCACAAAATAATCTTTTTTTGTTTTCAGTGTCAAAAATTATATCGGAAGTTTCACAGACTGGGCAAGTAGGTTCGAATAAAGCAGTCTTTATACATTATACATAAAAATATTTATAGAATTAAGTGATGTACTCTGTAGTCTTTTTGTTTTTTACATTTGGTTTACGCCTCGATTATCCATGTGGGTCTTATGAGGAGAAATAAGTTAAATTTTTTGTGAAATTAAAGGTTTGGAAAATATGCAGCATTTGTATTTTAAATTCGTCTAATCTTACGTAAAATAAGAGATTTAATGTTTAAAATATGATTAAAAAAGGACGTGTGACTCGAATAACAAATATATATAATATGATATACTGGCCGTGATAAGGTAAGAGTACCTAAGTGTCCGCAATCAGGGCGTCGCAGGTTCAAACTTTAGGGCCCAAACCTATAATTTTAAAACCTATGATTTTACTATAAAAACTTGAGCCTAATTGATATTTACAATTTATCACGAGCTTTCCGTTCAAGAAAATACAACGGTCGATGGAGCCATTTCCTCTTCGGGAGACATGCCCAAAGAACTTCAGAATGCGACTTTGAACTAACGTAGATAGTCGCTGTTTAGTGCCGATTTCCTGGAGAATAGAGACGTTGTTGCGGAATTCGGTCCATGATACTCCCAGCATTCATTTCCAGCACCACATCTCCAGAGCATCAATTTTTTTTCTTCTCGACCTCTTGCAGTGTCGTCACTTACATAACTTTAAATATTAAATAGTACTTAAAACTTAATTGATAGGTTTTAGGGAGAAGAATTTGATTATTTCGATTATTTTGGCATTGAAATCTAGCATTTCAGTTAAATGGTCCACAACGAAAGATTTGAACTCGTGTTCAGTTCATTTTGTTCGTTAACTCCCTTAACAACCAAATTGCAACCATATGGGGCGTGGACCCCACGTTAGGAAACATTACTAGTCAAAATAAAATCTTCGAAAATTACAAGCGTTTATTTTGTTTTTCATGTTATATCAATTACTGATTATCAGATTTGCATTACATTTCAATTCACATAATAAATTGCACAATTATCGCGGAATATGCGGAATCACGATCTGATATTTATTATTGACAGAATGTTTCGCGTTAGGTAGTAACCTGTTATATCATAAAATCTCAGATAAACTAGACCTCGTTAATGGCTTAGCGGTTTTTTTTACATTTATCAGTTGTTTTTCTGTGCATCAATCGATTCTAAGGCAAACGATGTGTTTTTTTGGTATAATAGGTGAGCGGTTGACTGCAATCATTCCTGATGATAACAGCGATACAGTCAAATAACTGATCTTCATAATCGGCGATTACAAATGATTAAATGTGATCACGATCGTGAAGAGGGTATGTACTTGGCTATACAATTAATGTACCAAAAATGCGTACAAAGCGCTTCAGGTCATCTCAGTAATTCCCTTCCTCTATCTATCTTCACAGCTTGTCAAGCTATGATACCCTAGCGGTGAGACCGTGCGACTCTCTAGAGACGACATAGGTTCAAACCCCGGGCAGGCACCAATGAGTTTTTCAATTAAAACTCATGTGTCTAATTGATAATTGTAATTTATCATACGCTTTTCGGTGAAGGAAAACATTGTGAGGAAACCTGCATATCTCTAGAGAATTCTAGGGATATGTGTAACCTACCAATCCGCATTGGAGCAGCGTGGTAGGTCTTAGCTCCAATCCTTCAGTAACAAGTAATAGGCTGTTACTATCTCTCTTCCCGAATTCTTACGATTTGCATAGCTTAAAAAGGCGAGTGAATAGGCACCTACTTGGCAAGCGCGGTTCATCTTAGGCTGCATCTTTTGCTTTCCATCAGGCGAGATAGCAGCCAGGCGCTAGCCTTATCGCATAAAAAAAAACTCTTCGATCATTGTTTATGATCGCCTACAACCCGGGAATTGTCGGTTTTCAGCCAAGCATCAAAGGGAATCGTTAGGTGATACGTATGATCTTATTATAATACAGATGATAGTCGTGTGGACACTTACATAATGATCGTGCCGATTATACACAATCACAATGTCAATGATCATCGCTGATAATGAAGAGCAGGATATTTTCTTTCACTCTTGCTTTGAAAATACCCATATTATAAGCATTGGGAAAGATAGATGCTAGGAGAAAATTACATTCCCGTGCTTTGCGCAGCGCTTCGAATTTATAATTCACTAGCAATGCCCCGCGGTTTCACCCGCGTCCATACCTATCTCGTGGTAGTGGAAAGTCTAAGAAGTCGGACTATAGATTTATTTTGTAGATTATTTAATTATAGAAAATCGGTATTAGTATTCTCGGAATAAGAGCTAACTCAGCAAATTCAGGCCCTGCTATAACGGTCGTTACAATGAATTTGTAATGGTATTATTTTCTTTCGATTTATATTCTTAAATTCGTAATATCTTTTTATTGGGATGTCGGATTTTAAAAATTTTAAAAGTATTTTACAGGTATTGAAATAGTTTTTAATAAAATATAATTTAATGGGATAAGGATTAATACTGAGATATGAATAAAATGGTTTGATTATTGTCGGAAACTTTATCAACTTTTACAATGTAAAAAAGTAGTTATATTGATATAACTATAATAGTTAGACATATGATATCGTTTTATGTCGAATTATGTAAGATATTGATATGTTCTATAATACTGTAGAATTTTTTTTTCTATCCTCAATAGTTTCCGCGATGCACGCGATGAAAGAGGTTTACGACTGAATTTTTCATAACTTATTATAATTTTATAAGAGATTCCTAATTTTTTTTAAAATGACATATAGCCTATGTTGCTCAGTGAAGAGCAGCTTTCCAATGGTGAAAGAATTTTTGAAATCGGTCCAGAATTTTTTGCGTGCAAACATTACAAACATACACACATACAAACAAACATACAAATCTTTCCTCTTTATATTATATTAGTATAGATATGGGTATAATAAAATAAAGTATAGATGTTAAAATAATTTTAATATTTCCCATACTGATTGAATACAAAAAGTGTTCTTCGTTTATCAGTCTTTACTCTGGCTTTGTAAAAGTATAAAAATTGTACAAGAAAGATATTAAATTGGGATTAGTTTTTTTTTGTTATAAAAAATTCTTAATCTTAGGGTTCTACAAGTTTTTTTTTATAACTTAGTGATTAAGAAGTGTATATTTTAACTAATATATCTTGGACAAAAATACTGATAACAATTATCAAATTCATATTTATTTTTATCCACGTAATAAATTGCACACTAATCTCAAATTCAACATAACAAAATACGTATATGAATATTAACCTTGTTATTAACCTTGTAATGTCAATCAATCACGGGTAGTACCTTGTAATTAGGTAGGAACTAATAATGTCAACTAATCTCAGATAAGTAAGGTCTTCTAACGTACTATTTAGAACCTTGTATTTCAACTAATCGCAGATAAATAAAACCTTGTAGTATCAAATAATCTCAGATTAATGAGACCTTGTAGGGAGCTTAATGAGTTTGTAAAAATGAATTTACTATTCATTTTCATCAACGTTATGAATTTAAACACAAAAAAATGGAAATGTAAATGTAGATTCTATAAACGCAGGAGTCCACAATTAATTGAAAAAAAGTACGTTTAACACACTTACACTAGATGTAGTTTGAACGAAATTTGCTTAAATTATTATTTGGACAAAACTTGATTTAAAATTAATCCGATTTCCTTAGTCTTATTCTAACAAGTGTCATTTAATAGAAATTGATCTAAACTTTTTTTAAAGTTTTTTTACATTAATTTGACTGACATATTGTGATAAGACATATGTAAAAACGAACACATTTTGAAACGAATTTTAAACGTTTACTCTGTAAGTCTTGAGTTTGAGATATCCTTTTAATGCTTATTATAAATCAATATTGATATAGGGGTAGCAGTAGTTAATTTATCGAATGTTTAAATTTTAAAATCGCATAGATTTGGAAAATTCCTTTATCTTATCTTAATATCGTGTACTGAGTATAAGATACTGAGAATGAGAAATGTTAAAGCATAAAAACATTTATTTGTGAAATAAAATGATTTCTCAAAGCTTATTTTGAAAAGTTAAATATTCAAGTGATGGTATAACTAAATTAAAAAATAGATTTAATTAGATGTAACATGGAATAAAAGATCACTTAGCTACCTAAGATGAAAACCTAGCAGGCTTGTGTTATATAGCAAAATATTAGTTGTTTAAAGGATGTAGTATCTATCATACCCCTTATCTACAAATAGTCAGCGCGCGAGTTGATTGCAGGACTTGGGAACACTAATGTGAAGACAATAGACAAATTACAAATAAAACAAAAATTGATAAATTATACAAAAACGAAATAAGACCTATTATAATGATATACACAAAACCTATACATTTAAGTTGTAAATTTTTAATATATTGACAAACATACAGTTACATATCAATAAAACAAAATAATAGTTTAGTCATTTATTTATGTGTTAAATTTTGCCGTACGGATTATAGCAAGGTAGTTCTGTTATAGTGCCTATATGTGTTAAATATAAAACTAGATAAATTTAATTCAAAATCATTCTCAACAGACTAATATGACAGCCAGAATTGGCGTTAACCTTCTCATTATCACTGGTCTCAATCAGGAATCGATCTGCACATAATATCTTCGATCAATGCATCTTTATCATCATTGTGATTATGTAATCACCAAGTGATCGTCAATCTTTTATAATAATCTGACTTAGTGGCAATTATTCCAGATGTTTTTTAGATCGGAATTAAGATATCACAATAATACCGGAGTATATTGTTTATTATCGCAAGGCGGCTCAGTTGGGTTTCCATTGCAAAACGATTGTAGTCATTTCCTTAAAATTTGAAATGTTTATTTTTTCTATATTAGCGCCAACCTATAAGGCCAGTTTTTGTGTTAAATAAAATTTAACTTATTAATTTATAATATATCTTTCTATACATGACAATAATTTTAAAATAGTTTTCACTAAGTTGGTTGATTATTTTGCCTTTCTAAAACGTGAAGAACACGTTCTTCTTTTAGCAAAATCCATGCTATGTTATGCAAAATTTTCAACTGAAGACTAGAGAGCAAAATTGTTTCTTTTTATCCCAGTACTCATCCAATCACACAGATGAAATCATTTGCATCTGCAAATGCTTAGAAATGCTAGTCTACAGCTTGCCCATCGGAATGAACCCTTTAATAGCTACGCTAAAAAATTCGTTTTGCCTTTTCTCAAAACACATATCCTGTTGTTATGCATTTCCTACGCTTGGTGACGAATAAAACGCGTGTAAATACTTGAAGACTAGTAGTGGTTTAAAAATAACAATTAAAAAGACGCGCGATAACGCGTAGATGCGCTTCATAGTCGTATGATGGATCTCAAAGACTTTCACACTAAAACCGAGAAAGCAAAGTGTGGGAAACACAGATAGATGTCTCTCACGTTATACCTGAAAAGCTGGCTGCATTCAACTCACGCTTTCACATATACAAGGCATATTAAAATGTTCACTTAAAAGATATGACCTATCTACATGATGACATAATATATACTATGGAATAGTATCTTTAAAACAATCAAATGCACTTGTAATAAAAATTGAAAATAAATAAGAAATTGCATATAAAATATCAGACTAATAGTGTTGATGATAATGACTGTTATTAAAAAAAATATATATATATGTAAAACTAATTTGCCACTTTCTCGAAGTACTTCTTCTTTTCATCAGGATTTGGAATTATCTGAAAAAATTGAAAGCTGACTACAACAAATGTCTTATTTGTGACAACATCTTCATTCCTAAATTGGAATTTACCAAAAAGCTATTATAGTCTAAAAAAAATATTAATTAAAAAAGTTTTACTGCCTTATTTTTAAAAACATTCTATTATAAACGTGGTTCATAATTAAATAAGTCAAATGAGAGAATAACTTTAAAAAACCAAAGGATGGAAGCAAGAACTCTGTTTACAATTCAAGCTACTTTGCTAAAATAAAGCACAAAGCAAGATCATTTTAAATGCACAAACAAATATGAAGTTTCTGCTAGGTTCCAGCCAACAATAAAAAGAATATGTGGCATTAAAAAAAAGAAAACAATGTTTACTAATTTTAATTGTAAAAAGCAAAAAGAAGTCCTTTTTTTTTGTTCTTTACAACTTTTTACAAAAAAGCTACTTGCCTAAGTTTAATAGTTTGTAATGTAGCTTAGTACTTACAGTATCCTGGCCAGGCTTCCACCCTGCTGGGCATACCTCACCATTTTTATCAGTATACTGAAAAGCTTGAACCAGCCTCAATGTCTCATCAACTGATCTGCCCACTGGCAAGTCATTCATTGTTATTTGTCGTAGGATACCCTTATCATCAATTATAAATAAGCCTCTTAATGTATGACCTAAATCTTCTAAGTACACCCCATAATCCTTAGCAATAGAATGTGTAAGATCACTCAAAAGTGGGATATTTATCTTTCCTAGCCCACCCTCTTTTCGTGGAGTATTGATCCAAGCAAGGTGAGTAAAATGTGAGTCTACTGAACATGCTACAACCTCAGTATTAATTTTTTTGAACTCTTCAACTCTTTCAGAAAATGCCAATATCTCAGTTGGGCACACAAAGGTGCTGAAAATAATATTATCAGATACAGAATACAAAAAGAGTGTTAAGTGCTGTAAAATCAGTTTGCTGCAAATAAAAATAAAAATTGTCATATTCATCATCATCATTCTCCCCCTCCCCAACACCACTGGCTACACCTACACAACACAGACACATCATTATCCTCCTGTCCTTATCCCACTCTAAGTGAGGTCGGCACAACATGTTACAAACCTGTTGTCATATGATTTGGCTACGAATTTTACGATCGGCCACCTGCCTGACGTGAACTTACCTTATTCGCTTGTTACCACACCTCGGCAAGAAATGAGCGTAATCTATTCTATGCAGCCGGATACCACACGGCATTTACCTTAGTCGCCTCTTACGATACCTCGGTAAGAAAGGAGGGTGGTCTATTCTATTTTGCCAGATACCAACGGCTAAAAATTGACATTCTTCTTCTTCTTCTTTGTTGGCGGGCTGTTTTCCGCACTTAGTCGCATTTTGGCGACCATTGTGCGTGAGGGTGAAAGCGGACTGGTTACTCCAGCCAGCCAAGCTCCTTCCAGAAGCCAAGGACCCCAGACGGAGCACCAAAGGCTTCTTGCAATGTCCTCGGTGAGCCAAGGATATTCGCCCGATGTTTTGCCACCTCCGTGCAATATAGCATGACGTGAGATGGTGTTTCCGGTTCCCTCATGCATCCTCTGCAAATGGGGCTGTCAGTCGCACCTAAATAGAACAGGTGTTTATTTAGCAGACAATGGCCGGTGATAAGGCTTATCATTCTTCGCAGGTTGGGTCTGTTCATGCGAAGAAGACTGTTGGTCAAGCGAGGATTCAGGGACGGCATTGCGTCTCTGGATTGCCTACAGTCGGTCCGGTTTGCCCAGAGTGTATTGTGGGTTACCATGGTCATCTCTCTAAGCCATGATCTTAATAGGCTAAAGGGAAATGGGACAATAGGTTCAGGTCCTTCGACCGTGGTATTTGAGCCTATTCTGGCTAGTTCATCTGCTGCGTCATTTCCCAGTGAACCGCTGTGACCTTTGATCCATTGGAGTACCACCTGGTTTTCTACTGAGATAGTCTCCAGGATCTCGTGGCACTCTTTTATCAGTCCCGATGTGACCCTTACTTTTTTTAAGGACTGGAGTACAGCAGCACTGTCAGAGAGGATCCTGATTCGACAGTTTGTTACCCCTCTGTTTTTGACAGCTTGAGCTGCTCTGATTATACCTATACATTCTGCTTGATATACAGAATTCAAGGAACCAAGAGCAGTCGAAATTCTGATGTTAAGATCCTGGGAAAAGACACCAGCACCTGTGCCTGATCGCATCTTGGATCCATCCGTGTATATTCGTACTTCGGAAGCTCCAGAGTACTCTTTAGCATTTTCGTGAAGTTGTACTGTATAGTGCCTTAAGAATATATATTCACGAGGTATTCGATCACTCACAGCCACTACAAGGGGATGCTTGAGTATAACATCCTTTAGTACTGTTGAGTGTCTGATGGTTATATTGTCTTTCCAAAGGTGCAGAGCTTTGAGCCTCAGTGCTGCTGCCGCTGCTTCTTCTTTTATAAGAAGATGTAGAGGCGGAAGGCCTAATGCCACTTCTAGTGCCGCTGTTGGTGTTGTTTTCATGCTTCCAGTAATGGATAGACACGCCAGTCTTTGGAAGCTATTGAGGGTTGTCTGCACCGAGCTCAGTGTGGTTCTGGGCCACCATACTACCGAACCGTATGTTATTATTGGTCTTATGACCGCAGTATATAACCACCTGGTTATACTGGGTTTTAGACCCCAAGTGTTCCCAAGAAGTCGCCTGCATTGTGCCAGCGATAAGCAAGCCTTCCGGAGTTTGTCATCAATGTGTTTTTGCCAATTCAGTTTGTTGTCAAGTGTTACGCCCAGGTATTTGACACTGGTTGAAAAGGTTAGTTCTACGCCAAAGAGTTTTGGTGGTTTAGTAATGTTTATCGATCTCTTGGCTGTGAATAATACCATTTCTGTTTTGCTTGGGTTTACAGCTAAATGGTATTCAGTGCACCAGTTTTCTATGATTCTAAGGGCGTTCCGCATGATTTGACATAAGAGTTTCTCACACGTGCCATTAATAAGAATCACTATGTCGTCTGCATAGCCGGTAGTAAAGTATCTACTGTTATTTAGCCTGTAGATAAGGTCATCTACCACAAGGTTCCAAAGTAGTGGGGAAAGAACGCCCCCTTGGGGACATCCCATAGCCACCTTTGCCCTTGTTGTCTTGTTAACAGTGAACTGTACCGCTCTAAATCTAAGCATGTTATCAATCCAACCGCAGAGGGTTTCATGAATACCTTGCCTAGCCAGAGCTTGGCTTATGCTGTTGAATTTTGTTTTATCAAAGGCTCCTTCGATGTCTATGAAGACTCCTAGTGATGACTGTTTGTGTTCTAGAGCCGACTCGATCTTACCCACAACGTTGTGGAGAGCAGACTCTGTAGATTTTCCTGCACTATATGCATGTTGATTAGGGTTAAGCGGTTTCTTCATCAGCACCACGTCTCTTATATACCTATCACAGAGCCTTTCCAGGGTTTTAAGAAGAAAAGAGCTCAGACTAATAGGTCTGAATGATTTGGCTGCAGTATAATCACTTTTCCCTGGTTTTGGCAAGAAGATTACTTTTGCTTCCCTCCAATTCTTTGGTGTATACCTGTGTGCTATGCAGGCCCTAAATATATCAGTCAGCAGAGGGGTAACTTCATCTGCGCCCCACTGCAACATTGCCGGAAATATACTATCCAGGCCTGCCGCTTTGAATGGACGGAAGCAGTTTATGGCCCAATGTACCTTGTCAATATTGACAATTTGATAAGCCAGCTGCCAATCTTCTGCTGTTGGTATGTAGTGTGGCTCTTCATCCCATTCCCTCTCTGTTGTAATAGTGCAGCCAGGGAAGTGAGACTCCAGCAAAACATCACTAGTTTCTTTGTCGGACTTAGTGTAGGTATTGTCGGCCTTTTTGAGTGACCCTAGATATTGAACCTGCCCGTTTAGCAGGATCTTGTTCACCCTAGCGGCCGTGTTGTTAGACTCGATACTGCTACAAAATTTACTCCAAGCCTCGTGTTTGCGGGCTCGTATTCTCTTTTTGTAGTGACTTTGAGTTTCTTTATACGATTCCCAGTCAGTGTCTAGTCTGGTGTTTTTAGCTCGGTTGAACAGTTTTCTTAGCTTCTGTCTCAATCTTTCAAGTTCTGGACCCCACCAGAAGTTTTTTGTTTTGAAGACTTCAGCTTTTGAAAGTGGGCAAGCCTTTTCTTGGCTGGTTTTCATTATGTTGGTTACATTGACCACATTGTGATCTATGTTGTGTTTACTTGTGCTCATATCCTGCATGGAGATGTCTTTCAGCGATTCTGTGAGATATTTCTTGAACCGCGCCATGTTTGTCTTGCGGGGGTTGCGTTTAGGTGTTAACGCGTTTTCTTGAGCATCAATTTGAATTTTGTAGCAAATGCGCCTATGATCTGAACATGAAAGCTCATCCGAAACATGCCAATCTGAAACTAGATTCAAGGCATTGTTAGAAGTCAAAGTCACATCTACTATAGTCTGATATCGGGTTGATACAAAGGTAGGTTCGTTGCCCACGTTTGCGATGTCTAAATTATAGCTAAAGAGAAAAGATGTTAATTCCTCACCTCTTTTATTGTGATTGTCGCACCCCCATAGCGGATGATGCGCGTTGGTGTCTGCCGAGATTATTAGTCTGAGGTCGTTTGTGGCACAGTATTCTACGAGATCCGCAAGCTCCTTCGAGGGTATGTCCTCCTCTATAGGCATGTAGACCGATGCCAAAACTAGTGTCTCCAAGGTCCCCTCCCCTTGAGTTCGAAGCCTGACCACTGTCAGGTCTCTGGAACAGAATTCGGTTAGGAGCACTGCCTGGTAGCAGTTTGGCATATAAATACAAGTGCGTGGTTTATTAACGGAGGTTTTCAGCAGTAGCTTACCTTGTATGTTACTGAGTCCGCATATTTTGTCCCCTCTTATCCACGGCTCTTGAATGAGGGCGATGGTTTTGTTGTTTTCCTCCAGCCACCGGCGAAGTGTTGCCGTCGCGGTTTGACTGTGCTGGAGGTTGGTCTGTGTTGTGGGGAGGTTGGTACTATTCAGGAGAGCGGAGATAGGCGTCTTCTCTCTCTGAACCTTCCTCCTCTTCTGACGTGTCCATCCTGCTTCCCCTCGGCCACTCTCGATGCGCCGCAAGTGGCGGTTCGGTGACCCCTACCATCTGCATTCCAGATGTAGAGGGCACAGGTGAGGAGGTCCTCTGCGATGCCACGGTTACAGAGGATGTCTGTGGTGCAGGTCCACACACCTCCTCCCCCACAGCAGCAGAAGACGTTGCAGGAGTGTTGGTATTAGAGGGGGTCGCGGTTTCCGTACTGCTGTTTAGCCGGACATATATTGTGCCCAGCACGTACGATAGTCCACGACCGCTCGCCCTCAATTTGTCTGCGTCCGACTCTGGGATACCCAGCACCATAAAGGTGCCCTGTTTCCCGTCCGTCGTAGTAGACTCGCTGGAACTGTACAGCGACCAATCAGACACGCTGTAGTTGGTGTTCTGGCTGGCCAGTATGCGTTGTATTGTATCCACACGCTTCTGGCTGCCGGGAACAAACAGCGTAGCCTTCACCTTTTTCGGTACGTCCCTCTGAAGTTTAACCTCTAGAGATGTACCTTCCTTTGGAGACTTAATATCTCTGACTACCTCCTTCAGCCAGGCAAGGGACTGTTCATCACCGCACCACATGAACAGTGCGCCGTCGCGCAGAAACGCTTTGCCCCTGAAGGTTGGAAGGGGTACTATGAAGTCAGTGCTGCTTTCAACCGCCTGGTAGATTTTATTTTCTATAGACGTTTGAAGCTGCTCTGACTCTTCCCTGTTGAGCTCCCGTAGAGGGCGCGTGACCACGGCCACGGCAAGATGCGACTCTGTCGCCCTCGCGTAGCTGGGAGCGGCTCCATCCGGGTTTGGTCTTACCCGTTTCGACTCACCCCTAGGGGATATTGTCTCATCGAGTCGGGCCCTCTTGAAGCCCCCCTGAGGTTTCCCCCTGGGTTGTGATCTGGATGTCGGGGAGGGATGTAACTGTTTTGTCCTTTTCCCACCCCTAGCACCTCTCTTGGTTTTCCCTTGGTTCTGCTCATTTTTCCCGACACTACTTTGTGTGCCAGGACGCCTAAACATAACCGCAGGTTGGCCTTGGGTAGTTTTACCCGTACCTACCCGTGCAGCAGACGTACCTGCTTCAGTTGCTGAAGAACTGGTCGCACCTTTGCCTTCCTTCGGACGCCTCGCGCACAAGTCGCGGTTGGCACCCGTCGTCGGGTTCCGGATGCAATCAGACTCCGCCACATCCACAGTCAGTCGCGCAGCAGACAGTAGGTTGCCATCTGCAGACATGCCCACTTCAGTTGCTGAAGATCTGGCCACACCTTCCCCTTCCTTCGGACGCCGCACGTTTGTATCACGATTGGCACCCGTCGAAAGGTTCCGAGTACGGCCGGACTCCGCCACATCCGTAGTCAGTCCTGCAGCAGGCGGTGGGTTACTAACACTAACCCCCCCGGGCACATCTTGTACCGCGCCGATGTCGCGAGATATGCCCTGCTTAAGGTTTGCGTCAGACGCATTAGGTGCAGCGTGTAGTCGCGCAGCCTTTGATTTTCTCGCTTTCTTGCCAGGTCTCGCCTTTTTCTTTCGATCCCCCGCAAGAGCGATTTTGCTTACCGGTGGCCTCGGCTGTAGAGACCACAGGTTAGGTTTAGGGACGGGCGCCGATGGTATCGCCGCAACCAGGTCCCTAACGTCTATTGTGTCGGTATTGTTGGTACCCTGCTGCGTCCCGATATTCGCAGTGAGTATTTTGGTACTTGTTGCTCTGATATTACCTTCCATGTTAGAGCTTGGTATTAATTCACCTTCACGGTTTCCCACCCGCCACGGAGCCCGCACATTTGGGGATGCTCCGGCACAAACTGCACGGAGTCACCAGGATTACCGTGAAGGTATAGCAGACCAGAACGCGTTGCAAACGAGCCCGACATGGTGCGCAGTGGTCACTTGGTTGCTGAGGACAGAGCACCCCGGCTCACCATGTGTACCGCGCTCCACCGGCTGTCAGCCCCATCGCTCCATTCCACTCACCAGCGCCGAATACCGCAGAGGTGGTTAGCCTCAGGGCTACCGTTTGGCTCTGAAGTCCGGACCAAAGAGGGCGTGTTGCGTCCAGCAGGCATCTAACCCGGCCCACTGTTCGCTCAACCCCCCAGGATTCCATCCTCCTGAGGTACGGCGTTCTACTGTGCACGGCAGACACAGGTGGACGCTAAATCTGATACCACGACGCGTCCACTCGTCGTGGCACAGGACGAGCAGCTCTTAGCCACAGCTAGCAAGAAACCCGCAGACAAGCCGCCAGTAAGTTACTAACTGTGTTTCCAGGATGCACCGGAGTTAAGGGTTGCATTCAAATAGGGGTTTGACGTCCACAAGGAAGACAACCTTCGACTCGCACGTGGAGGTGGCTACAATCGCACGCAAAATTGACATTATTTTATATCATTATCACAACCACAGAATGACACATTGAGATACAGCGGGGGCGTTGTTGTTGTTATTTTATAATATGGCAGGCTGTAATTTTTAATCTGAATGATAAAATTATTTCCAATAAGGTACTTACAAATCCAAAGGATAGAAGAAAAATACTAAATATTTTCCTTTAAAACTAGATAATGAAAGCTGAGTAATCTCTCCGTTAACAATCGCTGTCGCCTCCCACTCAGGAGCCGGTTTCGAAACTGCAATAAATCAAAATTCTGAATAAATGTTCATAATTTCTATGAAATAATAATAATACTGTAATTAAACTTTAGCGGAGGACATACTTAAAGCTTTGGTAAATTGTAGTTTATGGTCAATTTTACGAGCACCGCCGGGAAATACATTGCCACTGCCGAAAGAATAACAGGAATCGCTCTCAAATAATGTAGATTGAACACAATTAAATAATAAAATAATAACTAAAATAAGCTTCGTAGCAGCCGTCACGCCTATCATTGTAATCAGGATGGAACCTAATTAAAAAACACAATTTTTCTTGAAAATATTTGAAAAATAAATAAATTTTAAACTTTCAAAAGAAACAAATGTCAAATATATTTTGATGACATGACACTCACACGTATTCAGCCATAGACAAAAACAATATACAAAAGTAAAGTAAAGTAAAGTAAAAATTCTTTGAATCATATAATGTATTCAAAATTTGTGTAGAGTTGCGTTTTTATATCTAAGACATTTAAGCGAAAACTTAACACATTATACGCTTAAACTTTATTTATTATAAATCATTCAGTCTTTTGAGAAATACTATGTGAATATCCGTTCATTCGTTTTTATGTATATCGTGAAAAAATTATAGATTGATAGCAAGATATTCTGTCGTATATACTTGGTGATAGTAGACTTCTTGCTAGTTATAAATTCTTTACACAAAAAAATCACACATCGCAAAAAATATGTAATGGCTTACTAACCATGGCCGTTCTATCCTTACTAAAATTTATCACTATAAATTGAATAACTGAAATGTTAACTTTTTATGGACATACTACTACTAACTAATAAAATTGTATATATCTAATAAATAAGAACTTTGTCACTGTTATAGTATTTTAGGCTTGTAATGTATGTTTTTTTTGTATGGAACTTCTTATTACATTTAACGTAGGGCACGTACTATAAGTTTACCACAATGTTTATTTCTATTAATGTCCAGCTTTATTTTTTTACGCTTATGTTTTTGCAAAGAATTGTAAACTTTATATATATACCAATATTATATTAATTTTAAGGATGTTGATATTACTGAGTTGTGAACTTGGAACAATTAAAAATTTGCTAGTAAGACAAAATAAAATAAAATATAAAGCCCTCTCATGACGCTTGTTTTTGTCTGTCTCATTTTTTTATCTGTAGTGCATCGTTCGCGTTCGCGTTCGCAGCGAATGTTATATTTTGTACTTTCTTAATATCGCTTTATTGTCTTTACATGAAATAAGTTAAAAATGTATTTATATTCGTATTTTAGGTCATTTTCATAAGTTTAGTATCCTTCTAGTCCATCGCTACTAGATGCGGTAAGTTTGTATATTACTTTGCAAGTATAACTTGTATTCATTATGGCGGTCTGAATTACATTAAGTTTTGTGTTTGTGGTTTAAATGTGTATAAATTGCTTCTTAAGACTGTTCGTTATATTTGGTGCGTGTGCGATTTAACAAAAAATGTTTTATAAATTGTAGATGGACGGACAAGACGAAGGGGTCTTGGATGTGGATTTATTAGCTGACGATGGATCGGATGAAGAAAGTGAGGTCCCGCAGTCTTCAGGTACGGAACACTCCTTAGTCAGATGGCAAGAGACTTTCAGTATGTTTACATATACGTCCATTTAATTCCACTGAATCCAAAATTTGGTTTTTATCTACGACCAACTAATATTCGTGTCTGTTAGCATATATATATAGTACTCGCTGCCATAATTAATAAGTTCACAGCTAGATATTTAAATGAAGCATAACTCATTAAGTAATAAGTTATGCTATGTGTAATTTTTATTTTTGCAGATTTCTATCCAGGGCCTGCGTCAACGCCGACGTCATGTGCGTCGTCACCGCGAGGCGAAGAGCCGGCTTCCCCTTTGGCTGTGGTCTCACAACCAGCATTTTTCCATCATCAAGCATACTCACGACCTTTTTTTACATCAGGCAGAAGGGGCCCTGGTAGACCACGTAAGGAAGGGGCTAAGTTGGCTAGAGAAGGAAAAATAGTTAGACGGTATGTATGCTAATTGTAAAGTTATCAAAAATAGGGATTTATCTAAATATTACTTAAGAAGAATTGTTACTAATAATGATCTACATATAATTCTAAACCTTTACTAGTATTAAATATGTATTAGTTTTGTTTGTTTCATTATGGTGCTTCAATACATTGCACAAGCAGTTTGATTTGCAGTTTTTTTTATATCAAAAATCTTTCTTATATTTTATTATAAATTATAAAACCCAATTAATATCATAATGTTTTATTTTAACATTATAAAGCATTGTTTTGTGCAGATATAGAGGTAATCCTGGATCACTTAGAGGGGCCAAAAGGCATCGTGGCAGTAGAGATGAGGCTCTTGATGAGATGATGGATGAGGATGACTTTACTATGCCAGCCCCAGAAGAGCCACCATACACTCCAGAAAAATGGTACTATGGTAGAAACAAACACAATGGTACAAACAACTTATAAGCCAATAAGATGTAACATTTATTTTTATTTTTTAGGCCTGGAAAAGTTTGTGCCTTATGTAACCTCAGTGAACGTAGTCAACTTGGACAGGGTGAAATGCGGCAGGTTGTCTGCATTGTTGATAATGAAGGTGGAGTCACACCTGTAGTCAGTAACTCTGGTGGGGCGACACCCACTAGTGCTACCACACCTGGCACTCCTACATTCCCATTGCCGCCAGGTTTGGCATCGCCACCTCCAGAATTCATAGACACTGTGCAACAACAACAGACTCTGCCCTTAAGTAGGAGGCAAAAAGCTTTTAATAAATGCAAGTAAGTACAGCAAATATTTAATATAATGCCCATTATACTAGTGAATGCTAATGAAACTAGATTTTACTAATACAATATGGTTAAGTTACTGCTATTGCATTGCCAAATGTTTTCTATTTGAAATTTTTTAAAACCCTACCTTCATGTTTGCCACCACATTGATATTGAAAACAAGAAAATGTGTCCTGGCAGTGATGTATTTGCTGTGACACCTGTATAGCAAACTCCCAGACATGCATCTATGAGTTTTTCTGTAAAAACTTATGTGCCTAATTAAAATGTTTTTAGTGAAGGAAATCATCATGAGGAAAACTGCATATCTCTGAAGAATTCCTGGTTCTACCAATCCACATTGATGCAGCATAGTGGGTCTAAACTAAAGCCTTCTCTCCAAATAAGGAGAAAAGTGGCCTATACCCAGCTGACAAATAGTAGCAGGATGTTACTTTACTTTTTTACCATATATAGAGATGTATGTTTTTATTTCAGAACACCACTATACAACATGGAACACACAGACGAACTGTCTATAATTGGATTTATTGAGTCCCTAGAGCTTCCTTCCGTTGTATTGTCTGGGATGTTGTATATTCACCGATGTTGCCTTGAGTTCAGTCCACCGTTTCAAGAGCAAGTAGTTGCTGCTTGTAATTCTGATGAGGACAAGGAGCTAATAGAGGAGGCCAGAGTTAGGGGCATTGTGACTGTCTCCCTCGGCAGAAAATGTGCCTTTTGTCAGAGGCATGGTGCAAGTATACCTTGTAAGGTTAGTTTGTTTGTTTGTTTGTTTGTTTGTTTGTTTGTTTGTTTGTAATCTCTTTATTGCATGTATTATATGTTTTAGTATTATATGTCATATTTAAATAAAGTAAGTAGTAAGCTCTTCTGTACTGAAAAAATGGTACAAATTCAATTAACTTAAAAATATATTATTCTTTATAATTCAATTTTCAATTAATGACCTTCAAGAGTTTATTATTTACACAGATTACTTTAGCAATGTCATATAAGATGGAGAACAAACAAAGGAGATTGTACAGTGAACTAAGAAATACAACTGAAATTTCGATATTTTACAAATAGTTGGAACCCCGAAACAAATAGGACTACATGAATGAATATGAATATACATGTGAATAAGCAATACAACAGAACTAACTACCTTGCTATAATCCGCACGGGTTAAGTGAATGCATGCAAAGCCAATGTGTATGAAGCAGGCAAAAATTCACGACAAAAATCGTACAGTACGATTTTTGTCGTGGAGCCTATCCTCCTGATGATGCTTCGGTTTCGGGGCGAAACGATCGTCGAGATTGTGGTGGTGGGTGTGTGTGCTGCTTTTGTGTGCGTTGTTGCTGGTGAATTGCGCCTTGGGGTGCATGTGGTGACTGGTCCTGCATGTATAAGGTGCGTAGATTTTGCCTGCTTCATACACATTGGCTTTGCATGCATTCACTTAACCCGTGCGGATTATAGCAAGGTAGTTAGTTCTGTTGTATTGCTTGTAATATGGAGTTCCGCAAAGTAACGCCTGCTTCTATAAATCATACATGTGAATGTTATATGAAAATATTTATAATTATTATGATTTTTTAATTTTTTACAATTTTATTTTTTACAATTTTATTTTATTAAATTTAATGTACATAAATATTTACAATAGAGACTAAACACAGATGTATAAATATTTATGGGACAAGAGATTGGTTGGGAGAATATAGAGGATGAAGTAGGTAAGGACAAAAAAAAATGATGTGGGATACAGTGCCTTTGTTCAAACCACACTCGCAGATTGAGTTATCCCTATTATTTTTTATAAAAACAATTGCGAAAGTATGTATCTGTCTACCTTACAGATCAATATATATGTAATTTGGTTAAGTTAAAGGTTAAAAAGAACTCCAATTTTTCTCTTATCAATATTAAAAAGAACAACACATATAGCACATAATTTTCATTTTAATTACACAAAGATATAATATCACTATATAAGACAAATTTCGTTGTTAATACGCCACTTTTTTCCAGTTTAAGTGATTCACAACATCCCAATTAAAGCAAACATGAAACTAGTGTCTTCTCAAAATAGTTTACATAAATCAGTTTTTTAATAAGTACCCATGAATTTTCTGAATACCATGTGTATAAAAATTTGTTAATATTATGAGAACAATAAAATTATAATGTAATTTTGTTATTACTTTCTTATTAATGTTCTCAGAAAAGTACTGAATTTGTTAATAAATTAATATAAATATCATAGCTGTGAATCTGTGTGAACTTACATTATAATTACTTCCAAAATTAAGAACATTTATTTCTCATTTTATCGTTAATCAATTTTGTATATATAAGGTTGTGCTATTATTTATTATTTATATATTTATAGTTATATACTTAACAACATGTTTGGGTAACATTGGTTTATACATTATATGATACAACTTGTTCCAGATGAGCTGTAGTAAATATTTCCACTTACCTTGTGTTCTCGCCTCTGGTGGGTTCATGGACTTTCAGACCAGATCATCATTTTGCAAGGACCATTTGTATCAAGTCCCAGTTGAGTGTGAGTATACCGGTGACCACCATAAAATGAACCTTACAACAAGTTGCTAGCTATCTGTTTTAAGTTTTTCTTATTGGCTAAAAACATTAAATTATGAAGCTACAGAAGTTTGATTACAATATATATTGTAAATACATCGATCTCCTAGCACACGCACACAAAGACACTCGCACATACATTGTATTTTAAAAGTTATTTGGAATATTCATTGTAATTAATAATGTATTATTATTTAGTATTAAGTAATAATTAACGATTTGTTAAGGAAGAGCGGGACATTCTAGCACAAGTATTTTTAATGCTTATTAGAAGTTCTCAGCTGTTTAGTTTTAAGCTGTATTTATGTCTTAGGGTTAGTGTCTAGATAGGAGTTCTGATTACTTGGAAATTAAAAAGGAACATATGAATTAGTGTCCATTTTAATAGGCGGTGAGATTGTTTTACCACGAGTTCAAACCCCCGGATGGGCATTGATGAGATTTTCTATTAAAACTTATATGTGACATTTCTAATTTTATCACACGCTTTTCTCTGGAGAAATCTTGCGATATGTGTAACCTATCAACGGATATTGAAGCAGATCATTAATGTGTGTAATGATTTTTTATTGATTTTATGTACTTTTCATGAACTAAAAGGAGTATTCTAAAGCTTTCTCTATAAATATAACTGACTATATATAGATAACTAGCAGTGCCAGCGAGTGAGCCCGCGTGGAGTAAAGTAAAGTAGTTATTGTGACTTACCCATAAGAGATAGAGACATGCCGTCGCGGACTTTTTCGTAGTATTTTCGATCCACCATTCTCTAGTTTAGTTTAGTGTATATCTGTTTATTTATGCGGCGCACGCCAATATTTGTTTACAACTGCGCGACATTTTTAACATAATTTACTTAAACGGTAATGTACTATTAACTTAAACCTTCCGAAAGCACTTTATTGCACTATGTTAAAGTAAAAACCGTACTAAAATCCGTTCAGTAGATTTTGAGAACAAAGATCCCATACAGACAGACAGCTTTTGGGCACTTTTTATAATAAGTATAGATGTTAAATGATTTTAGGCGTAGCGGACATTGATTGTCGGACGTGCAGGACAATTGGTGACATATCGAACCTTATGACATGTGTGACGTGTGGTGGCCACTACCACGGCACGTGCGTGGGTCTGGCCCAGCTGCCAGGTAAATAAAAAAAATCATGTTAATACATAAATAACAAGTATTATTACGGGTACTTAATATATATATTATAACTGTAATTATGAATAATTTGATTAGTACTGGGAATTTGCTCCTTTAAAAATATACCTTATAATCAAGTTACATTTAATTTCTTTTGCTTAAAACTAAAAGTTTATACTAGTACATTTTTATGAACTGAATATTGAATTTCATTAAATTCTTGTGAATATTATATTATATAAAATCATTGTAAATTGTAGCCTATATGTTATTCCGATGTAGAACCTAGTATAACTGTAAAGTTTCAAACGATTTATAGAAGCAGGCGTTACTTTTCGGAATTCTATATTATGTTATAGTGTCTGTAAAGTTTCATACAAATCCGTCCAATAGGTTTTTTTTATGAAAGAGTAACAAACATCCATCGATACTCACAAACTTTCGCAATTATAATATTAGTAGGAAGTAGGATTTAAGTATATATATATTTATGTGTGTATATATATGTTTAAAATATATTGTTTTATGTTATTTACGTAATGTAGAATGTAAATATTAGAAAGTACGTTTATCGATTATATCATGTAGTATTTGTCTTGTGCATCGTTCTCAACCTTTCTATGCTTAATTTCTTACTGTAGAGGTTGTCTGTTAGACAACGTGTGATGTCCGGCAGAATAGAATAGACCACCCTCCTTTCTTAACGAGGTGTCGTAAGAGGCGACTAAGTTATGTGCCGTGTGGTATTCAGCTGCATAGAATAGACCACCCTCATTTCTTATCGAGGTTTCGTAAAAGGCGACTAAGGCAAGTTGACGTCAGGCAGGCGGCCGGTCGTAAAATACATAGCCAAATCGTGTGACAACGTGTTTGTAACATGTTGTGCCGACCCCACTTAGAGTGTGATAAGGAGAATGATGATGAGAGGTTGTCTGACAGAAATCACTTAGTGATAAGACCGTCTTTGCACTTCTGTATGTGTTCCTGTTTTTTATTTCTTTTGTTTTGTATTTGATATGCAATAAAGAGTTATTATTATTATGATTTGTTGTATTTTAGTTATTCTCGAATGTGCGTTATTAATTAAAACTTTGTATTCTTGAATAAGTGTTTATTTTTAGATATACAATATTACTAATTATCTTAATTATTGCACGCATATAAATATAAAAGTTCACAAGATATCGAAAGGCCAAGGACAGTAAAGTATTTATCACAGACAAGTAGTCATAGATACAATATTATTATTATTATTAAAAAACCGACTGGCCCGTTGGTGGGTAGTGTACCCTGCCTTCGTCTCCGCGAGGCGCGGGTTCGATTCCCACCGAGGGCCATTATTTTCTATAAACAATTTGTTTGTATTTGTATTTATTTATGTATTGTAGTGTGATGGGACCCTTATATTTTATTATGCATTAATTACGTGTAAACTAGTAAAAGATTCAGTATTTAGCCTACTATAAGAGAGTATTAAAGAAGACTTCAAAGCATACGGTTGTTTGCTATATTGTATAAAATGATATAAGTATTATAGTATGTATTATATAGTTGTCCGTCACCCACAACACAAGTATTAAGTTACTTACTTGGGGATGGACGACCGTGTGTGTGTGTCCCATATATTTAAAAATTTATTATGAATCAATATATACGCAAGCTGTGATAGCCTAGCGGTGACACCGTGCGACTCTCTAGAGACGACATAGGTTCAAACCACGGGCAGGCACCAATGAGTTTTTGTATAAAAACTTATGTGTCTAATTGAAAATTGCAATTTATCACACGCTTTTCGGTGAAGGAAAACATCGTGAGGAAACCTGCATATCTCTAGAGTATTCTGTTGATATGTGTAACCTACCAATCCGCATTGGAGCAGCGTGGCAGGTCTTAGCTCCAATCGTTCTCTCCAATAACGGAGAGAGGAGGCCTTAGCCCAGCAGTGGGCATCTAATCTAATCTAATCTAGGGTCGGGGACGCCTGTCGGTACAGGGCGGGTGGTCAGCTCCAATTCTGGACTATTCCACCCATTTCCCCTCTCGTTGGGAAAAGGGTCTCACTGTTATCCCGACAGTGTCACCTGCTCAAACCTACCAGTTGCTCTTACAAACCTTATGATATCCCTGAAGGGGATATTTGTTAGGTCTTCTTCTTCAATTTCATCCTTACCTAGTATCTCCCATCTTACCAGCGAGTACATAGGGCACTCAGCCATAAGGTGGAGACTCGTTTCTTCTTCTCCACACTCTGGGCACGCTGCGTCTTCTTTTATTCTCATTATTGACAGGTGTCTGTTTAACAGGCAGTGCCCCGTAGTAATGCCACAATTTCCCTGCTGTGAGACATTAGCTGTTTTGTTTTCTTAATGTCGAAAGATTTGAGAAACAGCTTTGATTGTCGGAACGTTGTGTTTCTCCATCGTTTACTCGATTCTATTTCTATTGTTTTATCTATAACGCGCTTTATTATCGTGTTTCCAATTGGGAGGAAAGGTTCTGGGCCAACAAATGTTTGACTCGCTCCTTTTCTTGCCAATTCGTCGGCTTTTTCATTCCCTGCATGCCCATGGTGTCCTGGGACCCATGCAATAGTTACAGCAGTGGGCATAGTAACAGGCTGTTACTATGCCGCTTTTAATATATACGCTGTCCGTGTCGCAGGTGTGCGCGCGGGCTGGTCGTGCCGCTCGTGCCGCGTGTGCCAGGTGTGCCGCGGCGAGGCGGGCGCGGGCGCGGGCGACTCGCGCGCCGTGGCCTGCGAGCACTGCGACAAGCTGTACCACGCGGTGTGCCTGCGGCCCGTGATGGCCACCGTGCCCAAGTACGGCTGGAAGTGCAAGTGCTGCCGCGTGTGCTCGGACTGCGGCGCGCGCTCGCCCGGCGCCGGGCCCTCGTCCCGCTGGCACGCGCACTACACCGTGTGCGACTCGTGCTACCAGCAGCGGAACAAGGGCTCGTGCTGCCCGCTGTGCCGCCGGGCGTACCGCGCCGCCGCCTACCGGGACATGATCCGCTGCTCCACTTGCCGCAGGTGACGTATTATAAAAGTAAAGTAACGGCCTCTTACCCCCGTATTCATAGACAAGTAAAAGTGTTTACTTGAGTAACAATTTTTATTTCATAATGGAGAAATTGAGTTAGTTAAGAAATGTCAAATGTTAGAATTCTTTGCTTTACTATCCCACTCTTAATGTAAATAGCTAAGTGTACGGGCTAACACGTTTTTGATATCGCATGAATTTGAAATTAGTACGACGTTAGTGGCCGCGCGTGCTCAACCTATCAAATCATTATAATTAATATCAATGAAATAAATGTATCAATTAAGCGTCGCAGTTATCAATCTATCAACAAAAGATAGTATTTATTATCACTATACAGTTTTACAACAATCAAAAGGTGAGAACTAACAGCGCGTACGCGAGAAAGATAACAAGTGTGGATAGTCAAGCGACACAACGTCCGCGTCCGATAGTAGCGAGCCGACTGTATATATTACTGTATATATGAGTGTATAATTTTGATGTATTTATATACATATAGTATGTATATTGTCAAAATTAAAATCAAATGAATATATGTGTATGTGTAAATATATATGTATATGTAAATTTTAGTAGAGTGCCTACACGTTATACACTTTAATACACTTTGAATTGTGGTCGCTGACTATGGGCCTCATAAGAAAGCTCAGAGTCACACAGCGGGCGATGGGACGAGCTATGCGATGTATCTCTACGCGATCACACCAGGAATGAGGAGAGTGCTACAATGGCGACCACGCGCCGAAAAACGCGAACGTTGGTAGACCCCCAACGAGGTGGTCTGACGATCTCAAAAAGGTCTCGGGAAAGCGCGGGATCTAAGCGGCACAAGATCGCGTTGGTTGGAGATCCCTTAAAAAGACCTGTGTTCCGCAATTTAAGTCCATCGGTTGAAAAAGAAGAAGACTATCCCACTGTTGAGTATAAGGCTCCTCTCTCCGTTTTTTTGAGCTAAGAGCTACCACGCTGCTCCAATATGGATAGGTAGGTTACACATATTCCTAGAATTCTCTAGAGATATGCAGGTTTCCTCATGATGTGTTTCTTCACCGAAAAGCTTGTGATAAATTGCAATTAAAAATTAGATACATAAGTTTTAACAGAAAAGCTCATTTGTGCCTGCTGGGGTTTGAACTCGTGACCTTGAAAGCTGTGATTGACCAGTGGTAAGACCGTGCGAGGTGACTTATACCATTTGTTAAATATTTTCAAATAGGTCGTCGTTAAATAGTCCTGCGCGTAACTTAAATGTAAAATAGTCCTAATTATGTACTATATATTTTTATATTGTTTCCGAAACAGGAATTACCCTATATTTTATTACCCTGGTATACTGAGCGACATTGGTACTTGTAGAGCTAGACTAACCCTTTTATATAATGCCTAATTTCGTGTTACAATACACAAAACAAATTTTATCTCTCAATGACATATATTATTATTATTATAAACATTAAAATGTTAACCATTAATGTATTGGCGTAATGATTTAATCTTCCCATAGATACGTCCACGGTATGTGCGACCCAGAGGCGGACCCACAACAGTATCGGCAAAAGAAAGAACAAAACCCAACATATGAATACAGCTGTCCCATATGCAAAACAAACATTCAAATGGCTGGTTCCAAATCTGCTTGTAAGTTATTATTTCACTAGTGGTAATATGGTTGAACTCATCAGGAATCGATCTTCGTTTCGAAGGACAAATCTTACGTATAAAATTTTAAATGTATTTATATTTCTAACGCGTTAGTATGGTTTTAGTAACCATACTCCTCCGAAACGCATTAGCTCTTATTCCAAGGATACCAATGATATAAACAGATATATAAATTTTAAAAGAATTCAATTTCCAGTTAAAACTTCCTTTGCCTTAACCATTAATAAGTCCCAGGGCTAAATTTTTAATTTACAAATATAAATCTTTAGTCCGACTTAGTAGACTTTCCACTACCACGAAATCGGTGTGTACGCGGATGAAACCGTGGGGCATTGCTAGTTTATTTATATAGTCGTCATAATCTCATTATCAGTATATTTCCACGGTAGCATAAATATCTCTTAACAGTTCCAACTTTGCAGCATTTGAAGAAGAGAATATGGCATCGACCTCGCAGGACTCTTCGTTTGGCGATGATACACCACAGGACCAAGATCCTCTCGCTATTGAACCTAAGGTAAAACAAATCTAATAATAAATAATATAAGAGGATTATGAGATTCGTTATAATATCACTTTACATAGAGAAATGCAAAAACGTGTTTTTATTGTGACAAATGTGTTTTTACATACTAAAATAACTCTCATAAAATAAACTCATAGTTAATCTGTAGAAACCGGCTATAATCACGTTTTATTTTATTGGGTTACCCAGACTACTTTCTAGCCCTTTACACCCCGGTAATGTCGTGTAAAGAGCTTCTTAATAAGTGCCCCGGATGGGCTCGAAACTAGTCGGGCTAACCCGATAAAATAAAACGTGAGTATAGCCGGTTTCTAAAGATTAACTATGAGTACTACTTATGATATTTTAAATTTAAAATTAACTCTGTGCAGTTGAAAATTGTCTATGTCGTCATCGCAGTTCAATTAATCCTATCAGACATGGCATGAAATATAGAGACCAAAAATCTCGACCATAGCGATATGCAGTACACATGGAACAAAGAGTAAAAGTGTCACGTTCGTGCTTCGCTCTTCAAAAAATACCTATTTCACTTTTTTCTCTCAATACATTATGAATTTCATGATCAAAGACGTGCGTTCGTTCTCGTGCCATTGGTATTCCATCCCTGGTCTATGTCAACATCCAAACCTTTATTTTATATATAACTTTATTCAATTTTCTTTCAGACTGATGTAGGTCTTGGTAAAGGGAAACCATACACTGTATCATCAAAGGTGGCTAAAAAAAAGATCGGTGGTTACAAACTGAAAGGTGGATTTCCACCGGCTGGTAAGCTCGGATTTCAAAAACGGCAGAGGTCTGTTTTTGATTTGGGACGGAAGAGAGGGACCAAACCAAAGATGAGAGGCGTGTTTGGGGTCCCCGGTTTAGGCTTGCAAAGACCTCAGGCACCTGATAATAAGACCTCCGATGATGACCCAGGTAATTATTATCTTCAACCTACTGGTAGTATAATTATGAATAATAATGAAAAACGGCCAGATAGGGGCAGGTTAAGTTGTTTCCGACGGTTAAAAGTGAAATATTGGATCCTCATACTGAAACATTTATGCAATAAAATATCAAACATGATTTAGGATATTTAATACATTTGATGTGACAGGAATTGCATCGTAACAATCTTATTAACATTGACAATTAGTTGGGGCTATAATAGATCAAGTCTGGCAACTGTAGTAGTCAAACAGGTTTTTATTAATTTCTTCTATTTTATAAAGTATATACGCTTAGTATTAAAGTGACCTAATTCGAAAATTTTTGTGGCAAATTGCAAAAAGCGTAGCGCACTGCCTGCTAAATTCGTGAGTGTTGAAGAAAACCATAGCTTGGAACAACAAGAAAACAAGTATTTTTTAATAGTTCTTAGTATGGCATTGAAATAAGAATTACAATGTATCTATCGTGGGTTCGATTCCCACCGAGGGCCAACATTTTCTATCAACAATTTGTTAGTTCTTCGAGCCTGGGTGTGTCTTTGTATTTAAAATTATATATGTAGTATATCTACCAGTTGGCCGTCACCCGTAACACAAGTATTAAGTTACTTTGGGGACGGACGACCGTGTGTGTAAGTGTCCCATTTATTTATTTATTTATTTATTTATTTATCTCTAATAAACCTAATTTCGAATTAGGTCGCTTTTATACTAAGCTTGTGATATATTTATTGACTTATATGACGATTATCTATACTAATATTATAAAGAGGAAAAATTTGTATGTTTGTTTGTATGTATGTTTGTTACGTTTTCACGCAAAAACTACTGGACCGATTTCAAAAATTCTTTCACTATTGGAAAGCTGCTTTTTCACTGAGCAACATAGGCTGTATGTCATTTTCAAAAAAAATAGGGATCCCTAATAAAATTGTATTAACTTGGTATCATCTATCATCTATTGCTATCATCGCATGCGCTGCGGAAACTATTGATGATAGAACAAAAAAATTTTCTACAGTATTATAGAACGTATCAATATCCATAAAAAGTCCGCGATACCATATGTCTAACTATTATAGTTATGCCAATATAATTACTTTTTTACATTGTAAAAGTTGGTAAAAGTGCCGACAATAATCAAACCATTTATTCATATCTCTGTATTAATCCTTATCCCATTAAATGATATTTTATGAATAACTGTTTCAAGACCTGCAAAATACTTTTTAAATTATTAAAATCCGACATCCCAATCAAAAGATTTTACGAATTTAAGAATGTAAATCGAAATCAAGTAATGCCATAACAAACCTAACCTACCGTTATAGCAGGGCCTGCACTTGGTGAGTTAAGTCTTATTCCAAGAATACTAATGATACCCATTTTTTATAATTAAATAATCTACAAAATAAATCTATAGTCCGATTTCGTAGACTTTCCACTACCACGAGATCTGTATGGACGCGGGTGAAACCGCGGGGTTTTGCTAGTGATTATATATATGACCATTATGAAGAATGAAAAAACATATATAATTTTTTTTCATTAACACAAACAAAAAGCCATTATGCTTTTGTGTTTGATGTCTTTGGTTTATCTGCTCGAAAGAAACAATTTGTTTTTGTCGTTTATAATATTGTTGTTTCAGGAGTAGAAAACAAACTAGTTCTGTGTTCGAGTAAAGATAAATTCGTCCTGACTCAAGACTTATGTGTTATGTGTGGAGCAATTGGGACGGACTCAGAGGGATGCCTCATAGCATGTTCACAGTGTGGGCAAACATATCATCCTTATTGCGTTAATATAAAGGTAAGATAAATACAATGTTGTATATAACGTAACAGACAGACATACTTTCGCAATTATAATATTAGTAAGGATTTGTTATGTATTGAAAATGTTTTAAAATAAAATATAGAAACAGTCTGCTGTTATCTAAACATAAGAACAGTTCGGCCGTAACGGCTTTCAATATCTTGACGGTTACAAAAACAAAATCCTTCAAGTGATTGGACATGATTTGCGTAGTCCAATGACGACTCGTTAGATATCGACCCATCGTGATTCAAATAGGAAATGACATGATAGACAACTTAAATGTTTTAAGTTGTCTATCTTTAAAAAGCGAATGAAAGAGCATTTCTTATCCCAACTGCTGTGATGCATTGATTTTGCATTGTAGTTTTAAAATAGTAATGTACTATGTTTATCTAGTAGTAGTAGCATAAATATTATATGTGTTAAATGTATATACTAATCGTTATCCTGTAGCTAATACATTACCTACAGGATAATAAGTGTGTCCGAAACTGTGACCTTTAGTCAACCTGGTTGTGTTTAAGAGTTCGCTACGTAGCGATAATACCGCCATATTGAATAACTACCTTGATCTTGTATATAAATAAATAAATTGGTGTGAACTAAATCACGGGTACAACTAGTTAGTAATATAAACGTTAGCACAAAAGTAATCATAAAATTATTTTGCTATAATCTGTGTTGAAGTTTTATATATGTATATAATTCTAAATGTACAGAGGACTATTTGTTTGCATACCTGATACATGCAGGGTTCCCAAAAACACATGCACAAACCCCCACTACCGCTACCACAATACATAAGCACTATACATATTACATTACAAATTCAACAATCGTTTCGCCCCGCAATCCCGCTAGGAGTCTATCTAGTATCATACTTTATCGCCGATTATAGTAAGACCATTTTATTATTCTTTTTGTATTATCAATCTCAGCAAAGTAACGCCTAATTCTATAAATTATGAAAAGTAATAATAAAATTATTTTGCTATAATCCGCGATACAGTAAATAGAAAAAATATATAGTGCTGAATGTATAGTGCACTAACCGTTTTTTCATACCTGATACATGCAGGATTCGTAAAAACATATGCACAAACCTCCACCACTGCCACCACAATACACAAGCACTATACACGTTCACTATCACAAACTCAGCAATCGTTTCGCCCCGCAACCGAATCATCATCAAGAGATAGACTCCACGACAAAATCGCAAACCGAAGCATTATCCAAACAAGCATGGTTATATAGTAATCGGTTCAACCTCACCATTTATTTTACCTCTGAACACGTGCAACAAGCTTGAACTTGAAACATTTATCTAATCATTAATTATAGGGTTGTAGAAAAATAATTTTGATTATTACTTTTGTATTATTGATCATCGCAAAGTAACGCCTAATTCTATAAATCTATACTTATTATAAAACAAAGTCCCAAAAAGCTGTCTGTCTATATGTAATCGATTTTCTCAAAATCTACTGAACGGATCTTTGTACGGTTTTCACCAAAAGATTGTGCAATACTTCCGGATGGTTTAGGTAAATAGTACATATCCGTATTATGAAAATTAAAAACTTGCTTGCTGGGAGCTTTAATCGCGTCAGAGTAACGCTAAAGTAATGTACTAGAGAATTGTAGATCTATAAAACTACTACAAAAAAGTCTGAGATATCATATGCTATCTCTTATGGTTAACTCACAATAACTACTTTTGTCTTTAAAATTTGAATTCTAGAAAAAAATTGTGACACGCAGATTTCCACGCGGGGGAATACGCTGGCACAGCTAGTTATCTATAAATAATATAAACTTGATCATGTCACGATTCCCTGCCAGGTGTCCCAGGTGATCGTGGGGCTGGGCTGGCGCTGCCTGGACTGCACGGTTTGTGAGGGGTGCGGGTCACGCGGGGACGAGCCGCTGCTGGTGCTGTGCGATGACTGCGACACTGCGTGGCACACGTACTGCGCGCGGCCCACGCTGACCGAGGTGCCGCGGGGCGCGTGGCGGTGTCCACGCTGCCGCCGCTGCCTAGTCTGCGGCACGAGGGACACTGCCCTGTGGTGTGATAACTACACAGGTGGGCGCCCTACACATATAAAAAAGTAAAGTAGCGGCCTGTTACAATCCCACTGCTGGGAATAGGCCTCCTCTCTCCGTTTCTGGAGAGAAGAGTTGGAGCTAAGACCTACCACGCTGCTCCAATGCCGATTCGTAGGTTACATATATCAAAAGAATTCCCTAGAGATATGCAGCTTTCTCACGATGTTTCCTTCACCGAAAAGCGTGTGATAAGTTGCAATTATCGATTAGACACATGAGTTTCACACGACCTCAAAAAGGTCGCGGGGAGCCGCTGGATCCAAGCGGCACAAGACCGTGTGGTGTGGAGATCCCTTAAGGAGACCTATGTCTAGCAGTGGACGTCGATCGGTTGAACAAGAGGAAGAAGAAGAAGACATGTCATGATTTTTTTTTTTTTTCTAGAGGAGGGAAAATCCTTTATGGACTTCCTGCAGACCTTCCACAGGGGAGTGTCCGACTCCCACGGACTAAAACCCCCTCCTCATTTCCCTCTCCCTTCTACGGCGGAACCACCTTTCGGCATTGCTTCACCGTAGCCGGTGTCTAATACTTGTTCTTTCTGGCCCATTCTTCCGTCTCTTTCTCTCCCATTATGTCCGACACAAAATTTAGCATAAGGGTCCAGCTTTCCGTGTCGCGGAGCATAAAAGGGATGAAAGTTTCGGGTGAAAGTGTCTCCCCTGTTTTGTCTGCTAACTATATAGCTATAGTGATAACTATACAGGTGGGCTCCCTACACATATAAAAAGTAAAGTAGCGGCCTGTTACAATCCCACTGCTGGGAATGCTTAGACCTACCACGCTGCTCCAATGCGGATTGGTAGGTTACACATATCTCCAGAATTCTCTAGTGATATACAGGTTTCCTCACGATGTTTTCCTTCACCGAAAAGCGTGTGATAAATTGCAATTATCAATTAGACACATGAGTTTTAAAAACTCATTGGTCCCTGCCCGGGTTTGAACTCGTGTTCCCCTCGTAAGATTCGCACGGTCTCACAGCTGGGCCATCACAGCTACAACACATATAAATCGATTAATTAGTTTCGAATTCGACACAAAGTCTGACTGTTGTGTTAGCGTTGCTACTATAATGAATTTTGAAATTCCTATATTTTACAATGACAACACTAACTAGTTGATTTATAGAAGCAGGCGTTACTTTGCGGAATTCCATATTACAGGCACTATAACAGAACTACCTTGCTATAATCCGCACGAGTTAACGAACGCATGCACAACATCATCAGGAGGATAGGCTCCACGACAAAATCGCAATGCACGTTATCGTTGTCGTGGAGCCTATCCTCCTGATGATGCTTCGGTTTCGGAGCGAAACGATCGTCGAGATTGTGGTGGTGGTTGTGTGTGCTGCTTGTGTGCTTTGTTGCTGGTCGAGGCGCCTTGGGGTACGTAAATTTTGCCTGCTTCATACACATTAGCTTGGCATGCGTTCGCTTAACCCGTCCGGATTATAGCAATGTAGTTCTGTTATAGTGCCTGTAACACTAACTAGCGCAAATGGGAGGGAAATAAGGAGAGGATATATAAGTAAAGAGGAGCGCTGGACGGTCTCTCTCTCGGAATATCTGTGTTTTTGTGTTAAAAGAGATTATTATTAATATTTGTGAAACTAGTGGAAGAAAGGATAAGTTAACAGTCTCGGAATTTTGACAATCAGCCTTCTATGGATGACCAATTCATTCGCATTCAAAACATACACTGTCAGCACGCTGTTCCGTTTTAACCTCGAAAAGTATTAAACTTAGTTTGGTAGCGATATAATGAGTTATTTAGAACAAATGGCTATACATATTGTGTTTAGGTTTTGTCGAATTACAAACACGACTAAAATAACGGCCTGTTACTATCCCACTATCCCAAGGAGAGAGCTGCTATGCTCAGCATAGGCCTGTCTCAATACTATCAGAATCTCACAATAATACCTACATTCTTGAACTTCTATATCTTTATTAATTAATTAAAATCAAGAGTAACACTGGGACCTTTAATTGTTTTAATTACGATAATACTTGGTGAGCTAGAAATTGTCTATTATATGAATCATACTCCTGCCCTTATCCCACTCTAAGTGGGGTCGGCACAACATGTTACACACATTTTGTCACATGATTTGGCTACGTAATTTATGATCGGCCGCCTGCCTGACGTCAACTTACCTTAGTCGCCTTTTACGACACCTCGGTAAGAAATGAGGGTGGTCTATTCTACGCAGCCGGATACCACACGGCACTTACCTTAGTCGCCTCTTATGACACCTCGGTAAGAAATGAGGGTGGTCTATTCTACGCAGCTGGATACCACACGGCACTTACCTTAGTCGCCTCTTATGACACCTCGGTAAAAAGGAGGGTGGTCTATTCTATGCAGCCGGATACCACACGGCACTTACCTTAGTCGCCTCTTATGACACCTCGGTAAAAAGGAGGGTGGTCTATTCTATTCTGCCGGATACCACACGGCACTTACCTTAGTCGCCTCTTATGACACCTCGGTAAAAAGGAGGGTGGTCTATTCTATGCAGCCGGATACCACACGGCACTTACCTTAGTCGCCTCTTATGACACCTCGGTAAAAAGGAGGGTGGTCTATTCTATTCTGCCGAATACCACACTATTAACCACCACATCATTGTCGTCGCCTCTTACGACACCTCGGTAAGAAATGAGGGTGATTTATTCTATTCTGCCGGATACCACACGGCTCATTGTCTATTATATGAAATTTTACAAATATGAAATAGTAATCATTGTTTTTTCTCATAGAATGTGCGCCATGCGCGTCTCTGGTCATGTGCTGCGTTTGCTCGGAGCCGTATTCTGATGGCGAGCTCATCATTCAGTGCACTTGCTGCTCACGCTGGCTGCACGCTGCCTGCGATTCCATCCGTTCAGAAGCCGACGCCGAGACCTGCTGTAGGGCCGGGTAACTGTTATTTGCATCTTTTCTTTAAGTTTCTTCTGTTCTTCTGTTTAGAATGGCCCGTTGGCGCAGTGGGTAGTGACCCTGCCTTCAGCTCCGCGGGTCGCGGGTTCGATTCCCGCCGAGGGCCAACATTTTCTATAAACAAACTGTTGGTTCACACAGGAATTGTACACACAGAGCAAAAATTGCAGATATTAACACACAAAGACAGGTAAAGTATCAGCCTGTTACAATCCCACTGCTGGGAATAGGCCTCCTCTCTCCGTTTCTGGAGAGAAGGGTTGGTGCTGTATGTGTATTGGTAGGTTACACATATCTCCAGAATTCTCTAAAGATATGCGGGTTTCCTCACGATGTTTTCCTTCACCGAAAAGCGTGTGATAAATTGCAATTATCAATTAGACACATGAGTTTTAATAGAAAAACTCATTAGTGTCTGCCCGGGTTCGAAATCGTGTTCCCCTTGAAAGAGTCGCACGGTCTCACCGTTGGGCTATCACAGCTAAAGACAGGTACAATATAATAAATAAATAAATAAATAAATATATGGGACATTTACACACGGTCGTCCGTGCCCAAAGTAAGTAACTTAATACTTGTGTTATGGGTGACGGACAACTGGTAGATATACTACATATATAAGTTTAAATACATTCTTAAATACAAATACACACCCAGGCTCGAAGAACCAACAATTTAATAAAAATTTAAAATAGAAAATGTTGGCCCTCGGCGGTAATAGAACCCGCGACAAGCGGAGCTGAAGGCAGGGTCACTACCCACAGCGCCAACGGGCCAGTCAATAAGGCGGCCTTATCGCTAACCAGCGATTTCTTCCAGACAAGTGTATTGTCTATCTTTGTGTTAAGGTACAAATGCGTGTTGTGCCGCGGTCGCGACGTGCCGCCGGCTCACCTGGCGCGCGCCATAGAAGCGGCGTGTCCCCGCAGCCCGCCCCCCCCGCGGCCCCGCCTCACGCCGCTGGCCCTGGGCCTGGCGGGCGAGTACTACGTGGACGACGTGTGCTTGTCGCAGCGAGGAGCGCACCACATGAAACAGCTCGAAGCCGAGATGGGGATCACTCACACGAGGAGGAAACGACGCTTCAAGAACGAGAACGTCGAGAAAGACGCTGGTGAGTCTGGAGTTTTTACATGTCTCAGATAATAATATAAGATCTTCTAAAAATTTTAAACAGATTAAGTCATCCAAAGTACTGTACTGCTCGTTCGTGCGTAGTATCCTTGAGTATGCATCCCAAGTTTGGAACCCGTGCTATCATGTGTATATCAATAGATTAGAATCCATTCAAAAAAGATTTTTAATATTTTTACAATACAAATGTGGTCAACATGAATGACCCTAATTACGAAATGCGATGTAAAAGACATCATTTACTTCCTCTCGTAGTAAGACGACAGATTGCTGATGTTATTTACTTAGTGAATATTGCTCAAAGTAAAATAGACTCCCCACAGTTGTTATCTTCTATCAAACTTAACGTGCCTAAAAAACTTATTTGTCACGCTTCGCTCCACTAAGTATCGCAGAAACTCATTTTTCTGTCGTGCATCAGCAGCGTTTAACAAATTAGTAAACTGTCATGAAATAGACTTGTTCTCATCTCAACCTAATGCGATAAAAAAACATATGTCTGGAATGTGGTTTGACTCGATTCCCATACTTCGTTAAATTTACTGATCCATATTCTTTTCTGTTCTTTTTTGCTTAAGAATTGTAGCCGTAAGTGCTATTAATTAAGTAGTTTATATGTGAAAATGTATTACTAGCTTAAAAAATAAGCTGTTCATTTTCCAAATAAATAAAAATAAGAATAACTAGGGTGCATACGATGGACAAGTTCGTACCGTACGTATCGGACGCATCGCATCGAACCGATCGTAGTATCTATAAAAAAAGTAACAGCCTGTTACTATGCCCACTGCTGGGCTAAGGCCTCCTCTCTCCGTTTTTGGAGAGACGGATTGGAGCTAAGACCTACCACGCTGCTCCAATGCGGATTGGTAGGTTACACATATCCCTAGAATTCTCTAGAGATATGCAGGTTTCCTCACGATGTTTTCCTTCACCGAAAAGCGTGCGATAAATTGCAATTATCAATTAGACATATAAGTTTTAATAGAAAAACTCATTGATGCCTGCCCGAGGTTTGAACCTGTGTCGTCTCTAGAGAGTCGCACGGTGTCACCGCTAGGCTATCACAGCTTTACTAGTATCTATATATCTATACTTATTATAAAACAAAGTCCCAGAAAGCTGTCTGACTGTATGTAATCGATTTTCAAAATCTACTGAACGGATTTTTGTACGGTCTTGACCAAAAGATAGTGAAATACTTGCGGGTGGTTTAGGTAAGTAGTACATATCGGTATTATGTATTGTTGAAGTGATCGAGCAGTTGTTAAAAATCTTGCTTGCTTGGAGGTTTAGTCGCGTGCGCTGCGTAAACCAGCAGAGTTACGCTAAATTAATGTACTAGAAAATTGTAGATCTATAAAATACTAAAAAAAGTCCGCGATAGCATGTTTTTATCTCTTACGGTTAAATCGCAATTACTATTTTTATGGTCAAAATTTCTACTCGGATTTTTTTTGTGACAACTGATTTCGAGGCGGACGAAGCCGCTGGCACAGATAGTACTTATTATAAAACAAACTCCCCAAAGCATGTGATCTTTTTTTTCTTTATGAGATCGATTTTCTCAAAATCTAATAAATTTCGTGCGATTTCGGGAAGAGGTCACGCAGTTGCGACAAAACTCGCCTGCCGGGAGCTTAAATCGCGCGCGCCACGTAAACCAACAGAGATACACTAAAGTAATGTACTATAGAATTGTAGATCTACAAAAATACTACAAAAAAGTCAGCCATAGTCAGTATAGATAGTAATACAAGTGCGTCCTCTTGTCCGCATTGTACCGATCGCACGAATTCATCCGTCGGCAATGGCGACGCTATTGCTCTCAGAGGCAACTTTTGCTATGCCTACCGATGACGTCATATGGATTAACGATCAGTGGACGGACAGAGTGGTTTTCCTTCATTAACTTGCACATTCCACTGAACACTATACCATCTCTCACTATGACAATCCGGATGAAAGTGGCATCAACAATCCGATTGCTGATACTGTGGAGGTATTGGAAAAATTAATTCGTTTGATGCGATGCGTCTTATACGAACGATGCGAAATTGTAAATTTGGATCAAAGCTACACTGAATTTGACTATTGATGAAAGACATTGAGCGTTTCAAGTTTTTCTTATAAAACTTATAAAGAATTAGATGTATCCAATAATTCAATTTATGTTTTTCCCTGTTCTCGAAAGAAACACGTTAATTTTTATGCTATTTATTAATTCAGTTTTAGAGCTTTAATTATGCTTAATTTCATCAACAATGGTCAACTGGATTAGCAGTGACAGCTTAACAGACAAACTGAATTATTTACGCATTTATAATACTAGTTATACCCGCGACTTCTTTAGTATTAAAATACCCTCAATATGCGTTGTGTGTTTTTTCACTGTTCCCAAATAAAGTATAAAAATATTTTTATCCTATATGTTTATCTGGCACATAAACTTGCAAGGAATACGTAACAGACAGATAGACAACTTTCACATTCAATTCAAATCAAATCAAAATATTTTTTATTCAAATAAGCTCTTTCAAGCACTTTTGAATCGTCAAGGATCAATATGATTAACGAAGCTACAACTGGTTCGGAATGTTGCTCGTACCGAGAAGAACCAGTAAGAAACTCGGCGGTCAATCTTTTAAACATTTTCAATTTTACATTATTAAACCGCATTTATAATATTTGTATGGTTAATAGTCAAGATCAAGTATCTAACATGAATTTTTGTGTGTTGGACGCTGGCATATTGGATATAGAAATAATGGCATCTATTGAAACAGTGGTTCAGAACGCAGAAGGCGAGATGGGTGACGACGCGAAGCCCGACAGCACCGGCGAGGGCAAAGACGATCCTGGTGGGTATTTCACCATAGAGATATATATAGAAATTTTTTTAATGATATTTTTTATTATAGGAACTATACTAATGCACTTCTACAATGGCAACGAAGACACTGCAAAAGTAGAAACTGCCCTGCAGATTTTACGCCCGCCTCCTTAAAAATTAAATAACAAACAGTGTTCTAACAACCAACAATAAATAACAAATTATAACTAAACTAAATTATGTTAATGTTAAAGAATATTTTAATATTTATGAAATATTATTATTAAAGTTTATATGAACATATTTAATAACGTATTTTGCGCGCGCGTGTGTGTGTGACTATATATCGTTATGTCTGTGTTTTGAATTTAGTGATGTTTAGAAATTAGTGTGAGCTATAAGCAGCTCTGTGACTGCGAGTTACCAACATATATTAAGAGAGTAGGGAAGATAAAAGACCTATACATATATGGGACACTTAAATACACGGTTTTCCGTCCCCAAAGTAAGTTACTTAATGCTTGTTTTATGGATGACAGATAAAAAAAAGAAAGATTTGTAAAATATACATATATTTATTAAATAAATGAAATATAAGTATATTGTATATAGAAAATGCTGAAAGCAGGGTCAATGCCAACTAAGCCAACGCCAGTTAAATCTAATTTTGTCTAAACAGAAAAAAGAGAGGCATTTACTTACTCTTTTTTCGATAAGCATATTTTAGGCTGGCTTCTCTACTCTAGTGTAAAATAACTCTATGTTTCACTTACGACATTACTTACTATGAAACCTCTTATGTTTTTATATAAACAATCACAGGGTTCTTTCCATTTTTTAGTCTCATTATGATGAATAATTAATATTTTGACGAATTAGGTAATGTAAACGTGTTTCACGTCGAATCGGACGGACGAACGGACGGCGGAAAGAATACGTCCAAATGTATAGTAGCTTTGTTGTCACTTATACTGAGAGTATTACGGACGGGTCCTTCACAGCATTCCAAGTATAGAAGATACCGGAAGATGCATCGTTTACAGTTTCGCTTAGGCTTAGTGTTCCAGCAGGATGCACTTTAAACTAAAGAAATTGATAGGCGATGTCGATCAACAAACATTTTTAAGGGGACTTCTAAAGGTGGAATTCCACCAGTGTCCAGAACTGTGCAGCACTGTGAATGCACAGTGTGCGGCACAAATGCTTGCTCCGGTCGACTAACTCAAGCAATCATTAACAAATTGTGCGCGAATATTTTATAAATGTTCGCGCACATCTATGCACATTTGCGTACGTACACAGTGGACTCGCAGCGACGCGTACGCACTCGTTGTTCACGAACTCAGTTTTACTTCCGCTACTGGAACGAAAACATTTGTTTGTAGGCGCACATCTTTAATGAGGAATGGAGGAATGAAAAAACTATTAAGAAATATTTCATAGAAAATGTCTAAAAATATATTGTAAATTTGTATATAATTAATAAGTGAATTAATAATAATAACGATTATATACGATATTCGATATTCCTAAATGAACATGTTTGCGCACATGTTTGCTTCACTGTGCGCTTACAAAAGTATCACACAATATTGCCGGTGGAGACAAACTAAACGTTATATCAGCTTAGTACGTGCAGTGCGAGAACTTTGTACACAATCTTTGTAAACAAATGTGTTGCACACTATTTTGGTGGAATCCTACCTTCAATAACTACAAAAGCACAACTATACCGCGGAGTAGAATATTAGTGACGCCATTTGTTATTCAATGGGAAAAATACATGCGTAAACCGTGTTACGTTATATTACAAACGTTGTCTTTTATAAATATCATGTTTTCTCATTTATTTTACTAGGTTTAACACCAACGAGCAACCTAAAAGAAGGAATTCTCTGGAATGTAGCTAATGATGGGCCGGTGCCTGAGGGCTTCACCATTTACACCACCGACTCAGGTCTCACGGTGTTGCGGAGGAAGCGTCAGAGAAACCTCAACAAGCTCGGCATCGGTGGGTTCGTGGTGCGACAGAGACAGAACACTAAAGTACAGGCGGAAGATGAGAAAGAGGGGGACGGAACACAGGGATCTGGAGGTTAGATAAAGTTTTAAGTTGTTTATTTATTTATACTAACAACAGTGATTACAAAAATATTTTTTTAAATACATTTCCATTTAATTATAACAATTGCAAAACTAGTTATAGGTAATAATCATCATTCTCTTGCCCTTATCCCACTCTGAGTGGGTCGGCACAACAAGTTACAAACATGTTGTCACATGATTCGGCTACGTACTTTACGACCGGCTGCCTGCCTGACGTCAACTTACCTTAGTCGCCTTTTACGACACCTCGGTAAGAAATGAGGGTGGTCTATTCTACTCAACCGGACACCACACGGTGGTAGTCATAGGTAATAATTATTATATATATAATAATTTGTAAGATAATAACAGCCGCTGTAAGTTCTTATGAAAACAAAAACAAAAATATAAATATGAACTACAATTATTCCTAAATAAGTAAACCTAATCTGTGTAATAAGTTTTTGTACCAATAAATGGTATTTATTAATATTATTTATTATTCTAAATTTAATTTAATTTATTAATATATTATGCTGCAATTATTCAGGGGTTGTTATATTGCTTCCCATTCTGATTCCTGTATTTCAGGATTAAGCAATAGCCATATATTCCAAACATTTGCTCTCGATATCCATAGCGGTATAAGATTAACATGAGATTCGAACTTTTAGTCGGTAAACCCATGCATGACTATGACAATTAACTTTTTATTTTAATTTTTACGGCCTTAGCACCTTTGTATTTTTCACGGATCTTGAAAGAGATTATTATTAGATATAACATTTGGACAAATGAAAAAACAATATACAGTTTAAAAATATACACGGATAATAATCCAACATAAATATGAATTAATAATTAATTTAGTTTAATTGTTTTAAGAATCACCGAGTAACAAACGCAAGCCGCGTCGCAAACCGCGCTCCAAGTTGATGGAACAGTTTCCGTCATATATGCAAGAGGCTTTCTTCGGCAAAGAGCTTCTAGAACCATCTAGACCCACTGTCAGTTCAACTGGTAAGTTTATCTCTATATATATATATATATATATATATATATATACATCCTGCAACCTATTGTGCGCCTTACATGGGCCTTTTTGCATATAATGTGACGTCCACCTGCTTACGGCGTCCGATATACGGACGTTGAACGAGAGATTGCGAGGATCACGTACACTTTTCTATACTGAGCACAGACATGTAAAAATTAAAAAAAAAATTTGGGCGTCACTTGGGTTCCATGTTGAACGTACTGAATATTTTCGTAGTTCAGCAATTTGTCATTGCTAAAAACAGTAGCGCCACTGCTGTTTGCCGATGTTTTCATAGCATGCAGTATGTTACGTCCGCTTACTGAAGCGACGTTGCCAAATCGTGCCCTTAATTAAATACAAATGTAATCTCAAATGTTTTGATTTTTTTATTATTTTTCATTTCGCCCATCGAGTATTCTTTATACACGCGTCCGTACATTCAGTTTGTTTTTTGACGTCCAAAAAAATTAATGAAATGCCGAATAAATACAACTATAAAAACCTACGTCGTAATGAAAAATGTTGATTTCTCTAATTTAATGACGAGTTTCAATTCGTTCTTCTTACCTATCTGGATATGAAACGAGCTTTCTTTAGTTGCTTTTCTAAATCGATGTCAACTTGGGTACCTTCAAGAAATGCTTGTTGAAAAGCTAACATTTAAGTAATACTTTTTTTTTAATATAAGTGACTTATATGTTGTAATATGTTCTTACTGTAACGAGTACAAATTCATTGTAATTTAAATTTCGTACCTAAACTGATTTTACAAATAATCCATAGTTTAATTAATTCGTTTATTATAAAAATAACAAAGGAATGTCGGATAAGCATAATATATGAATGCATGATATATGAACATTTCACTTCTGTACAAATGTAGCGTAGGTAACGTTAAAATTGAGTACAAATTAATTTCAACTCGATAACCAATTTAATGCCAATAACTGTTTTTCTAATTCAAAATATTATTATTTACTAATTGAACTGCATTATACGGATGTAGAATGGTCATAAATATTTCATATTGCACAACAATCGACGTCCATATATAGGTAGTTGGTAGGCATCAATCGAGATTTTATTATATACTTGATTACATACATTAGTTATGTAATTTTATCTGGGTCTTTGGGCCCAAAACTGAAGGAAATATAATTAATTAAAAAAAATTGTATTATACAGTACAAGTATATATATCTGTGCGTTTGTGCCCGCTAATCTCAGAAACCGCTGATCCGATTTGGTCGCGGTTTTCACTAATATATAGTAAGAAATCTCACTTAACATATAGGGTATGTTTTATTTCAATCGGTCCGCAAATAAAAAAGAGATGTCAATTATAAGGTGAAAGGTTGTGTACTATGATACTGGTACTTGCATTTATAACGTTTTTCGGTGTTCATGAAGCAATCTTCCTTACTGGATTACATATGTTACCATGTCTAAGAGAAGCATACATCTTTTTATGAGAACTAGGCCGGTCTGAAACTGATTTGTTTGAAGAATTTTTGATTCCAGTTTTTTAGGGCATTTGGACGCCGTTTTCATAAACATGCAGAAAGCCTCATTTTTTAGTTCCATTGGTCAGCAAATAAAAAATATGTCAATTTTAAGTTGGAAGGTCGTTTACTATGATAACGCTATTTGCATTTGTTCCGGTTTCCGTCGTTTTTCATGAGAAAAAGGCTGGTCTGAACTACTACGCATTTAATATATTCGTATTAATATCAGTCGTAATTTTGAAACCCGGTTTAAAGAACATAAGGTCGCTTTCAGGAATAATAAGCCACAAAATTCACATTTCGCTAAACATTTGTTAGAAAGCGGTCATAAAGTTCCTAATGACCATTGGTTCGAAATACTGCATACCTGCGAAAAAAGCTTGAAATTAAATATTTTGGAACAATTAGAAATCATTAAGCATAACAATGGCACCCTCATTAACGAGCAGATAAATGTCTCTATTTCAAGCTTGTTGCACGTGTTCCGAGGTAAAATAAAGGGTGGGGATGAACCAAGTACTATTTAACAACCCTTGTTTGGATAACGCTTCGCTTCGCGATTTTGTCGTGGAGTCTATCTCCTGATGCTTCGGTTGCGGGGCGAAACGATTGTTGAGTTTGTGATAGTGAACCTGTGTAGTGCTTGTGTATTGTGGTGGAAGTGGTGGAGGCTTGTGCATGTGTCTTTACGAATCCTGCACGTATCGGATATGAAAATACTGATAGTCCACTATACATTAAACACTATATATATTTTCTATTTACTGTATCGCGGATTATAGCAAAATAATTTTATTATTACTTTTGCTTTTATGAAGTCAAAAGTGGGTTTTTACCATAGAGCATTTGGAAAATCGAAAATAAATTCATTGAACTTCGCCTAATCAAGTCTGAAACAGCTTTTTTTATATGTTAGTGTAACGATGTTCGTTACCTCATACTTACGTACACAATACACAAATTGGCAACATCGCATTTTATTGGATGCAAAATAGTCGTAGAATTGAATGTTATTTAATTAGTATACACAGGAAGCCTGACGATTAGGAGTCTAAAGGGGAGTCTTAAACAACAGCGATTTGCATGATGATATACATATATTTGTATATTAAAACAGTTAATTTTTCCATGAAAATAAGTTGCTTTCCAATATTCCTAAACGTTTATTAGCCAGTATTCGCCGAAAGCACTGGCCTAAACCTAGTACAAGTGATGGACGTTACAATAATGCAAAATGAAAGGATGCCTGATGTGAAGCGGGATGTATATATATATATATATATATATATATATATATATATATATGTATAAAACTAATAGGCGCAAATAGTTTTACGAGTAAATATGTATATAGCAGAAACTAGAGGGTAATTAGAAGCAAACATGACGGGTTAGGTTTCATTTAATGAAATTGTTCCGAATTCGAAAGTTATAAGTTAATTATTCATTTAGTTTAGAATCATTGAGAGAATACAAAAGTACTGAAAAACTACGCCTAATTCTATAAATTAATAAGACAATTCTTTCATCTTTCCGGAATATTGTCATTCAACTAAAGGAACTTATATTGACTTTTTAATGGTAATGTTTCCTAATTTACAGCTAATAAAATATAGATATTTTGTATAGTAATATGTATTTAAAAAATAACACTTTGTCACTTGGGCATCACACCACGCATGAAAGAATAGAACAATATCAGCACAAGGTTCTTATGAAAGAAAAAAAAATTGTGAGAGTATATATTTCAGCGGAACATTGTAGAAAATTTAATAAAACTTTCTTATTTAAATTGTTAAGGCTTTAACAATCTATCTGGTCAGCTTGCTAATTTAAAATAACTGAATGTGTCTGTGTTGTATAGGAACGCCTTGTGGTATCCGGTTGAATAGAATAGACCACCCTCTTTCTTACCGAGGGGTCGTAAAATACGTCAAGGTAAGTTGACGTCAGGCAGGCGGCCGGTCGTAAAATACGTAGCCAAATCATGTGACAACATGTTTGTAACATGTTGCGCCGACCCCACTTAGAGTGGAATAAGGGCAGGAGGATGATGATGTGTCTGTGTTGTGTAGGTGTAGCCAGTGGTGTTGGGGAGGGGGAGGGCAGCGGGCGCGGCGCCACCCCCGAGGGCTACCGCGAGCTGCGCGACTTCGACAACTCGGACAGCGACGGAGACGACGTACTGGCAGCGCTGACCACTTTCAACGACCACGATAACACCTTCTTCATCACGCTCAATACGGTATATTATCAATAACAATCATAACGACAATGTATCCCCCGGTGGTCATGACCAGCAGGCCTACCATGAACTCTTATTGCGACTCAATTGAAGACGTAAACGACGACCGCGAACCGCTTTCTTTTCGTACCATGGGGTGTGAATTGCAATGGGGACGTAGTGTTTGAAAAGGATAACGTTATATGAACTATAGATAACTCTGTCTCTTTTACTCACATGTTCTTAGGACGAATTCCGAACGCTCATTCGGCAACGACTTAAAGTGTGCGTCTTTAAGACGACATTGTATGAAAAAGCAATACAATTTCGTTCTTCAATTGAGTCGCAATAAGAGTTCATGGTAGGCCTGCGGGTATGCATCATAGTATAAAATCATAAACAAATAATATAAATATTAAACATAAGGGTGTGTACGTGTGTATGTGTGTAACGTTTTTTTATAGTCATACCTAGTCTATATAAATTATAACTGTGCCAAATTTTATATACTACTCTTCCAACTGTTACTATCATACTATGAAATAATACCAAATTTACGATTTATAACAATGTATCTAGATGGCGGCGGAAAAAGAGATGGTTGCATTGTGTAAAGTATGATATGCATATAGAAGTAGTAGCACCAGTGTTGATGAATGATAGGAGAGAATGGAAGAGAAAACATGTTGTGCCAACCCGACCGTGGGATAAGGGCAGGGGAATAAATGAATACGATTTATAGTAACCGCCGTGTGGTATCCTGCTGAGTAGAATAGACCACCTTCTTTCTTACCGAGGGGTCGTAAAATACGACTAAGGTAAGTTGACCCACCATGTGGTATTCGGTTGAGTAGAATAGACCACCCTATTTCTTACCGAAGGGTCGTAAAATACGACTAAGGTAAGTTGACGTCAAGCAGGCGGTCTGTCGTAAAATACGTAGCCAAATCATGTGACAACATGTTTTTAACATGTTGTGCCGACCCCACTTAGAGTGGGATAAGGGTAGGAGCATGATGATGATTTATAGCAATATCTCAATAATAATATGAATTTTGTTTAGCTTAACATAAATCTCATAATGTGAACACGATTGCGATTCCGTATTTTATCTTCTCACTTACACATGATATAAGCTGTGATAGCCCAGCGGTAAGACCGTGTGAATCTTTCGAGGGGAACACGAGTTCAAGCCCTGGCAGACCAATGAGTTTTTCTATTAAAACTCATGTATCTAATCAATAATTTAAACATCGTGAGAAAACAGAATTCTCTAGAGATATGCAGATATCTCTAGAGAATTCTTTCTGGAGATATGTGTAACCTACCAATTCGCATTGGAGCAGCGTGGTAGGTCCTAGCTCCGACCCTTCTCTCCAGAAACAGAGAGAGAGAGCCTATTCCCAGTAGTGGGTTTGTAGGCCGCTACTTTACTTTTTTTTTATACAGGAAGAGTCTGAAATACTACAGTCATTAAGACCCAAAGATGATAAAGACGATGGTAATCCCTTGGCCGACGCGACCAAAATCAGTAGCGAAACTTCAGACGAGTGTCAACTCAAACATACTGAGGACTCTACTGCGTTGAAAAACGCCATTCTCGGCCCGCCGCCGACCGACAGCGATGCGGCTCAGCCCGATGTCGCCGTACACACGCCAAAGACAGATAACATCAGTGCTGGTGAGTGAGCGAACCGTCCTAAAACACTGTGACGTTATGCTTATTTTGTGACGTCACGCTGCGTTTCGTTTTATAATAAAGATAACTTGGTGTTAAAATACTATACATAATATATCGACTGTGAACTGGCAAATTGTCCTATCTTATTTTTGTCAACTTATCAGTACGAAGAAAAAACGTGATTATTAATACATTCGCAATAATTTTAAAGAAATAAAAAAACAGTTGGCTTTAAATATGTTTATTTATTTACAAATTTTCTAGTAGATAATACATGTTGATACGGTAAATGATGGGCAGTAATACCCAATGCCGTTAAAAAGTGTTTTGGCTTATAATTGAGATAGGACATATTGCCGGTTCACAGTCGATATGTTTTTCTATTCCTGAGGAAAAAGCGGGTAGTTAATAAAATATACTATCCGTACCAGCGGCTTCGCCTACGTGAAAATCAGTGTCACAAAATTTTTCCAGAGTTGAAATTTTTAACATAAAAGTAGTTATTGTGAGTTAACCATAAGAGATAGATAAATGCTACCGTGGACTTATTGTAGTACTTTCGTAGATCTACAATTCTCTAGTACATTATTTTAGTTCTGTTGGTCTAAGTGTTGGTTTAAGTGTAGGACGCGAATAAAATTCCCGGCAAAATCGAGTTTTTTTGCAACTGCGTATCCTATGCAACAATTTACATAAAACCTTAATGTACTATTAGCTTAAAATCTTTTAGTATAAACCGTACAATAATCCGTTTGATTGAGATAATTTTGAGAAAATCCAATCACTTACAGACAGACAGCTTTTGGGAGAATTTGGTTTATAATAAGTATAGATATAGATAGATGGTAGATTAATTGTGCACAAATTCTCTCCTGCAATTTAGCAGTGAAAGCCTCCACTCCGACTCTGTTTTGTTTAAGAGCCGTAACTTGAGTGTCTTCCCTTAAAGTGAGTAGATGGATAACTATACAAAAAATGTATAAAAAAATGTTCTTTTAATTATTTCCGCAATAAGTAAATCGTCTTTTCTTGAAATAAGTGCATGATACTAAAAATCTAAATAAAAAATATTTTTCCCGCACCCAGAAACAAGTGTCGGCTCGCAATCCTCTCGAATATCACCGAAGGACGAACTGTCACTTTTGGGTGTGAATTTGGACGCAATGGTGAGAGACACCCTGCCCGATATGGATAGCAATGATGTTGATGAGATATTCAAGGGGGTCCTGACTGATGACTCGCAGGTACGTTTGTTTGTTTGTGTTTAATCTCTTTATTGCACATATTTAAATTAATGAAAAAAATAATAAGTGTGCAACGGCGAGCTTATTCCATAATCGGAATCTCTTCCGAAGTTACGATGGTATGTTGTTAAGATACGTGTATATGTTGGTACTTTTCTAACTTGACTGGCCCATTGGCGCAGTGGGTAGTGACCCGGCCTTCAGCTTCGCGGGTCGCGGGTTCGATTCTCGCTAAGGGCCAACATTATCTATAAACAATTTGTTGCTTTTTCAAGCCTGCCTACTGTACTTAAGTATTTATTTAAAATTATATACGTAGTATATCTACCAGTTGTCCGTCACACATAATACAATTATTAAGTTACTTACTTTGAGGACGGACGACCGCCTTTGTAAGTGTCCCATATATTTATATTTATATAAGTTAAGACTAAGTTTGTTTAGTTAGCAATTAATTAGTAAAATTTATCTTGCATATTTATAATATATAATTTTATTTTTACATATTACGTATAAAACGTGAATTCATATTCCAAAGCACACATACAAGAGAGTAAAAATGAAATAATATTTACAACAGTATGTTCAATTCAATGATATAATGACGTACGTAACAGCGAGTTGGTCTACGATCAAGCGAAAATTGAATTTGTAAAAAATATAACCAATTCTGATGTTATGTTGATCATCATTATTTACCAATAGTTTTTGCTTAGGAATCCCAAGAATCTTCTGTGTCGTACGTGAATTCTATGGCTGGTACGCCGTACTCACAGCAAAGACAGCAACTACAGAGTCCGATGGAGTATGCATCGCCGTATCATTCGGAGTTTGGCAGTGGGTAAGTGTATGTTCAGTACTTTAAAGTTGCATATTTTGCAGTGACCATTAAAGTCTGCCACGCAACTACAGATGTCTCTCGGTGATACCGTATTAGAAAGGTTTCGTCATAGAGTGACACTAACGCCACACTACGCGTTTACCAGTCGTCAATAAACAACTGAAGTATCCGACAGCCATAGCATTAAAAGATAATTTATATTTACACGCAAAATGAGCTGTGATAGCCCAGCGGTGAGACCGCGCGACGCTTTCGAGGGAAACACAAACCCGGGCACCAATGAGTTTTTCTATTAAAACTCATGTGTCTAATTGATAATTGTTATTTATCACACGCTTTTCGGTGAAGGAAAACATCGTGAGGAAACCTGCATATCTTTAGAGAATTCTGGAGATATGTAAACCTACCAATCCGCATTGGAGCAGTGTGGACGGTCTTAGCTACAACACTTCTCTCCAGAAACGGAGAGGGGAGGCCTATTCCCAGCAATGGGATTGTAACAGGCCGCTACTTTACTTGTTTTTACACGCAAAATATACATAAATAATTTATGAAATTTAATAAAGTGTATCAGGTATTAGAAAGTTAAATTAAAATTTTTACATAAATTCATTTGCAATTTACAATTGAAAACATCCTTGACGTGTAAAACACCACCTAGCGCCATTACAGCCAGACCTTTTATTTCTGACACACTTAAAAGCACTTTGAAATGAAATGAAATTTTTATTAAATGAACTATACAGATGCATTTATACAATGGCAATGAAGACACTGCAAAAGTAAAAACTGCGCTGCAGATGTCAACGCCCGCCTCCATAAAATAAAATAACAAAACTGTGTTCCAAACAAAATATACCTAAACTAAATTATGTTAATTAAGGAACATTTTAATGTTTAAAATGTTTGTATGACCTTATTTAAATTTCGGTGTGTTTGTGAGAGTGCGTGTATTTGTATGAATTTGCGTGTATCTGTCTGACTATCTGTATATTATGTCTTTGTTATAATCTCGCTCCTATTACAATTATTATTAGACCATATGATCATATAATCGCATGACGCATGGCATTAACACTTCTATTCACGTGCTTGAAAGGGATAGTTTACGCGCTATTTTAATGTTTAATAAAGACGGCGAATCATAAAATAATTATATTAGGTGTCGTGTAGTTTTTCAATGACTAATTAAGTCAAGTTCATCAAATTGACACGAGATAGCTTCGTAAAATATCAAGTTTGTGTAGAAAATACGATAAGAGCTTGCTACTTGTTAAAATCCCTTTAACATCCCTTTATCCAGTTTAGAAAAAATTTTTAATTCAAATGATGGTTTTGCAGTAGTGCGCTTAGCCCGCTGTACGGCGAGTGTGGAGGGGGTTCGAGCGCTGGGTCGGGCACAGGCGCGTGGGCCGAGCAACCAGCGCCGCCTCCGTCCTACAACCAACGCAGTGCAGACAAGATGCGGGCCGACGAGAGTTAGTATCGAGTTTATATATCCGCAGTAATAGATGTATCACGTAGACTAATTAACATAAACAAAATACTACTGGTATTACTTTTTACAATGGCCAGTAACTAAAAAAAGCTAGCACTAAAAAAATGCAATCGCAGTATCCTTTTGGCTGGGCAAGTTACACGCCATTTCGACACCATACCTAAGCTCAGCACACTAGATATCAAGGCATTTAATATTTAGACTGTGGCTTTTACAATCTTCATCGCTATCCATACCTATTCATTCAATATTTTGTAACATAATAGTTATACAATTAATTCTGATTAATTAAGTTACCAATATACTTAATTAAATTTACTACAGTATAGATAATGTTAATAACATTCAACCACTGTTGTGTTAAACAATTCAACAACATTTAACACCTTTATACACAAAAACTATTTATCTCATACACACATAACACTTTATCCAGTAATGACAGCACAAATAACATAAAATAACTCAACAACACTAACCCTTCCACCCAGCACCCCACAACACAAAGAGCAACACTTGACCTCCCCTCTTTATCATACCTTAGGCTAACACCATGAAAGTCATGGCGTTAATTATTTTAGTCATTTAATTAATTAATAATAATACAATAATATTTTAGGCGTAAATTAATCCCATACAAGGGGGGTGGTGATCGACGTGTCGCATAGCGGAAGCCACCACCCGTTCCTGTTATAAGTTTTCATTTTTTTCATTTTCAATGTAAATAGCAAGAAAAAAAAAACCATTGTTCTGCTGTTGTTTAAAATTGAGTGTTGAACTTTCCTTATTTATTTATTTCTTTATTGCACATACAAAATTATATAAAAAATAGCATATGTACAAAAGCGGACTTATCCCTAAAAGGGATCTTCCAGTCAACCGTCAGTAACAGAAAGAAAAGGTTAAGAAGTGAAATATTGATAATGAAAGAAGGAAAGAAAAAAATACTAAACACTATATACATAGATGAATGTTAAAAAATGATGCAATATAAATAGTAGTGATACATCAATTTATAAATTAATTTTTTGGTAAAATGAGTAGATGATGTAGATGCTTCCTTTGTCCGTAACACGTAGGCTTAGGATCTGCGGCGACCATATCAGCGGTTCTATACGCAAACACAAACCACCCTGAATGGAAGACAGAGTTCCCGAACTGGGTTGACCGTTGCAAGCAGATCCTGAAGAAGTGGCGCGCTCTGCCGTCCGAGCAGAAGGCTCCTTACCTGCAGCGCGCCCGCGACAACCGAAGCGCCATCCGCATGAAGAAGGCCCAGCAGGTATGTGATGGTTCCTCTGCGGCCCTCGTGTGTGCTAACCATTACTCACTGTGTTGTACTCACTCGTGTGCCCACCCACTCCGCGCGTCCAACTCATAGAGTTATAATACTAGAGTATGGGAGCGAGCCTGAAAAAAGAGAAAACAAATGAGTGTACTTATCTGTATCCATGTTACCATTATCTGAAGAATGGATTCGGTAGGATCAAATTGGATGTTAAAAAATTTCATACTAATTTTCTTTTTGCATAAAAATAACACATAGAATCTGTATCCATGTTACCATTATCTGAAGAATGGATTTGGTAGGATCGAATTGGATGTTAAAAAATTTCATACTAATTTTCTTTTTGCATAAAAATAACAGAATCTGTATCCATGTTACCATTATCTGAAGAATGGATTCGGTAGGATCGAATTGGATGTTAAAAAATTTCATACTAATTTTCTTTTTGCATAAAAATAACACATAGAATCTGTATCCATGTTACCATTATCTGAAGAATGGATTTGGTAGGATCGAATTGGATGTTAAAAAATTTCATACTAATTTTCTTTTTGCATAAAAAGAACACATAGAATCTGTATCCATGTTACCATTATCTGAAGAATGGATTCGGTAGGATCAAATTGGATGTTAAAAAATTTCATACTAATTTTCTTTTTGCATAAAAATAACACATATAATAAATAAATAAATAAATATATAGGACATTTACACACACGGTCATCCGTCCCCAAAGTAAGTAACTTAATACTTGTGTTGTGGGTGACGGACAACTGGTAGATATAATACATATATAAGTCTAAATACATAATTAAATACAAATACATACCCAGGCTCGAAGAACCAATAATTTGTTTATAGAAAATGTTGGCACTCGGCGGGAATCGAACCCGCGACCCGAGAAGCTGAAGGCAGGGTCACTACCCACAGCGCCAACGGGCCAGTCAACAATATACATTTGGTATTTTCAAAGTATTTAAATTCAAAACGTGCCATTAATATTTCTTTGCGCATCTATGAGTAGACTAAGTAGAAATTGGATTTTGTAAAATTTCAAAGTAATTCTCTTTATGCATAAAAAACGCATAAGCATTTGGTGTGCTAAAAATGTTCAAAGTATTTAAATTAAAAACGCGTGATGAATATTTCTCTACGCATATATGATTACACTAAGTAGGGACCTCATTTTCTTCTTCTGTTTTTTGTTGGACACTCGCTCTCACAGGTATATATATGGCTCCCCAACTATGTATAATAACTCTATGGTCTACCTTCGCTTACTCATCCGTGGTTGCCAAACTAAAGCACATAAGTCGAAGAAAAATTTTTCAAACCTTTTTTATAACATCGACAAATTTTCAAAATAAGTCAATTATATGCTCATTTATTTAGTTACACTACGACCTTTGGGTAAATAATTTAAAATCTAAAATCGATACGCTGACTGTGCTTTAATCTGCTGACACTGGATATATTCATCCAACCCGTTACTAACATGACTTTAATGATACAGTCGATATCAATTGACGTTTTAAGTGTTGGTAAGCTTGTATGAGTGATGTTTTCTCTGCTAATAAATATTATCGACAACGATACTAGATTGAGATGTATTTTAATTTAGATACAACACTATGGGATCTTATATTGTGTTTATAAAGACTGTGTATAACAGCTTAGAGATTTCGATAGCCACAGATTGGGTAGCTATGTATAGAATGTCTTAAATGTAAACGGACCAAGGTCCAACTATTTTGTGGTACAATTACTCAACTCAATTATTTCAATAAAGTATCATATATTTATCATCACAATATTTTTTATCAAAAACAATATAATACCTCGTTTATTGAATAAAATATAATTAAAATCGATAAATTATACAAATCAATTGAAGCGAAATTTTTTGTTTCATTTTTTATACAGTGATTTTGCATCATTATGGTTTCACCTCGGTCACTCATGTTTACATTTTGAGATTTTATTTGGATATAGTTTCGGGCGCTTGTGTTGAAACTTGCACAGCTGTAAATAAGCGTAGATGTGAACACTGAGGACAATAAACCCTAACAATCGATCTAGATTGTTTAGACTTGATCTATTTTCGTTGGGGTATTTTTTGTAATGTTAAATGTGGTACAAATATAAATGTAACACGTAGCTACGAATTTTTTTTTGAGAAATACACTTAAGCTTGGCGTTTATAATAATGAGATAAGAGTTTATTGTAAAATGTGAATTCTGGACTAAGAAATATCTAATTCTCAGAAAATTGTTCTGACAAAAATATGTGTATAAAACAAATACAGTACAGCACACATCAGCAAGTTCTCATTATAATCGCTAGTTTAATGTCAAGGTAGCAGTCATAAAGATGATTGGTCGTCTCGGTAGGGGTTCATGTTATGTACCCATATATTGTCCCGCCCGGTGACGCTGTAAAAGCCGTTAGGGCTAACAGCATACAGTCAGATTGAAAAAAAAAAACCCATATATTAGTCGCCAACGTCGACACTTGCGGCAAGGAAAGTACTAAGTGTGGTTGGCGCGGCAGAGCTCGAGCGGCACGGCGAACGCGGGCGCCGTCAGCGGCGCCGAGGCGGAGGGCGCGCGCTCGCCCGCGGGCCCGCCCCACACCCCTAGCCCCGCGCCCGCTCCCCCCGCCACTATTGCCACGCCCCCCGCGGGCCCGCCGCCGACCAGCGCGCCGAGCGCCGCGCCGGCCGCCAGCGTCGCGGGCACGGTTCGCGCGCCCAACGTGACGGTGACGGCGGGCGGGCTCCTGGAGGCGGACGCGCACATCCGCGTGCTGACCCCCTCCGAGATCATGCGCACGCTGCCGCGCCTCGTGCCTCCCCCCGCGCACCTCGCCCACCTCGCGCACCTCGCGCACCTCCCGCACCTCGCGCACCTCGCCCGCAACACGGTACTCGCCCTCGGCGCTCGCATATGCACGCACTACCCACCCCATGCCACATCGCACTCACACAACATGTCTGCCTCTACAGCTCTACTCTATCGTTTAACGTATATCGACTGTGAACCGGCAATACATCCTATCTCAATTTTAATCCAAATCACTTTTAACAGCACTGCGTGCTACTGCCCATCATTTACCGTATCAACATGTTACAAGCAATATAACAGAACTAACTACTTTGCTATAATCCGCATGGGTTAAGTGAATGCATGCAAAGCCAATGTGTATGAAGCAGGCAAAATCGACGCACACAAAAGCAACACACACACCCACCACCACAATCTCGACGATCGTTTCGCCCCGAAACCGAAGCATCATCAGGAGGATAGGCTCCACGACAAAAATCGTAATGCGTCATACACATTGACTTTGTATGTATTAACTTAACCCGTGCGGATTATAGCAAAGTAGTTAGTTCTGTTATATTGCTTGTAATATGGAATTCCGCAAAGTAACGCCTGCTTCTATAAATCATGTATCAACATGTTTTATCTACTAGATTTTTTTTAAATAAATAAACATATTTAAAATTACCTGTTTTTCTATTACATAAAAATGATTGCGATTGTATTAATAATCATGTATTTCTTCTCACTGAAAAGTTGACACAAATAAGATAGGACAACTTGCCAGTTCACAGTCGATATGTAACATACGTACTCATTACTGGTTCTTCACTTAAATTAACACCTTTCTTTTTCTCTTGGCATCATTTAGAAAGCTCTGTGGATAACGATACAGTGAAATTTTCTAAACTTTTGTACAGAGGCACATGTCCATTGCTACTTGAAGATATTACATTGAAATTGATTTATGACCAAACTTATGTAGATTTTATATTGATTTTTAAAATACAATAAAAATTTTCTTTGACGAAATAAGAGAGACATTATTTTGATACAAAAATTATCGAGTAAATATAACTGCTAAATAAATAAGTCGCGAATATGTTATCCTCGTACGTAGAACAGACAAATATCTTTCATCGCCTTTCAGGAATGTCATATTTATAATTAAAACACCATTACACTGTAATAGTCCGTTAACTTTCAATCGTTTCGTTCAACTTCCTGGATAACATATATTTATAGTCGACTATGGTTTTGACTTGTGGATATCTGTTGTTTGTAACTTTGATGTGAGTTTCTGACTAAAACAACAATTTGTTTAAAAATATGGCCAATTTATTAGCACAATAGGTGTTCTATTCTGGTCTATATCAAATCGATTGAAGTTTTAACTATACGGTCTTAATACATTATGCTCATACTATAATTCTATAGTATGAGCATAATTTTTTTAAATGGTATATATCTTACTGTAGTAATTCTACTACAGTAAGATATATACCATTTAAAAAAATGAATTTGCCTTTTGATTGCTGTTCTTAAAATTGTTAATAGGGTGCAATTTTGTATGATTGAATACACTCGAATGGAAGTGGATTTAATATATCGTTTATATCAGAAATAGGTTTTTCAACACGAACACAACACTCTCATTTCATCTCATCGCTACTACATGTTCATACAATATAAGTGTAATCATAATCATGCTATCGTACAGAATCAATTAAAGTGTGTATGCGAGAAGCTTCTCGAACATTGTTGGGTGATCGCGCGGTCCTTTACGCTTTCTAAATTCAACTCTAAATTTGTTGTCACCCAACAAACTTTGGCTGTTCAGTGGCGTTGTAAGCTGTGTGATTATTATTTTTTTAACTTTTCTTTTAGCTTTTTTTTTCTCGAGGACACATCTCACGAAACGCCTCCCGGACTCGCGTCCTCTGTATCCGTAACGTTGTTTATTTTAATTTTCGCTTTGTCTTGGTAGTGTTGGCTTTAACATGACTTTGGTGGCTGGTACTGGTGTGCTAACAATTCTAACTTTATTTCGTATGTAGTCGAGGATTTAGTTGCGTTATTATGCTCATAAGTTTTTATTAGTTATAAGTTTGCAGGTAACAGCGTAACATAAATTTATACGACTAATGGAGAGTTGCATTTATTAATGATATATTTTTAATGTATTACTTGCACTGTAAATAAAAAGGCCTTTTTATTTTATATGTTGTGACCGACAAATATTTGTAATCAAATAAACTTATAATATTGTTAACTTTTTTCATCTATTAACATAATGCACTTAAAGTACAATAATAATTTGAGATTTTGAAACTAATAATCATAACATGAAAAAAAAAATTGGACACAAATTCAATTAATCTACAAAAGCATGATAATAATATTGTTATATTTTTCAAATGTTAATAATTAAATATTTGCCTCTTTAATTAATTTCATTAAAAAATTTAATATAATTGGAAAATTGTTAGTTTTGTAGTATATTATACTGTACAGATTTTAAAGATAATATAATAATTGCATGTAATCTATAATATTACTTTTATATAAAGTTTGAAAAGATTTGGCACGATTGTTGACGTAGTATTGATCTTTGGCAAAATATCTTACATATCTCAACAAATCTACAAATTTAAATTTATTAGTATATTCTACAGTAAATGGATACGCTCATTGTAATTATGACTTATGCTATGACGTATTATATTTTCATACACTCGATGTTGATTCTTGATTCAGCTACGAATTTGCTTTAATGTTCATCTAGGAGCCTTTATCTTTGATTACGACGTATGTAGTATAGAAACCAATAATTATATTTAACGTGAAGCAGTGATGAAATAGTCACATGAACAAACCCTAATTGGATGAGGGTATAATTAAAAAATCCGCATGACATTAAATTTTATTTAAATATTTTCTGTTAAAATTGTTGTATTAATTCTGAATTTAATTCTGTTAACAATATGAGATTTGATGAGATCTGGGGATGCTGTGCATATTTTTATTATTTCGTTTAAAATATTATTAGTTATTGCAGTATTTAAAGTTGAAATTACAATGAAGTCATTGAAATGAAGTAGTTGAGAGTGGCACGTGCGGTGCAGAAGGTAGAAGATGACATTGATCTGAATATGATAGGAACAAGAGCGCGCGTGCAGCCAACAGAGGAGCGCGCGCGAGGCCGAGCAGGAGAGGCAGTGGAAGCAGCTGCAGCAGTTGCGGCAGCAGCAGACGCAGCAGCAGCAGCAGATCATACACGACCAAAGGATCCAAGGTATCTTTGCGTACTATTCGTAATATACTAATGCTAGATCAATGTCATGCCTCTGTTTAAAGAGATAATTTGGAGCGTTTGGTAACCTAGCAACTCCATTGTGAATCCAATGCTTTCCTTCACTATGACCCTTCTTCTTTGTTTTGTTGTTTTGTTCTGTTCTTAAATCGTTTTGCATTTAGTATAATAAAGTACACAACAAAATAAAACAATAATATAGAACTATCACTCAAGTACTTCACAATCCTACTAATATTATAAATGCGAAAGTTTGTGAGTATGGATGGATGTTTGTTACTCTTTCACGATAAAACCACTAGACGGATTTGGATAAAACTTTACAGTTATATAGGTTAGACATCAGAATAACATAAAGGCTACAATTTGTAGTGGTTCTATGTAATATAACGATACATGTCAGTACAGTCGGAAAAAATCTGGCCTCTGAGAGCTATCTCGGCGTACGCTGCTTAGAGTTACACAAAGATGATGTACCGTAGTATTGTTTGTTTTTAATAGTCCTAAAAAAAGTCCGTGACACCATATACCTCTCAAAAGAGAGGCAATTTTGTTAAAAAATGTGTAAGCCACTATGAACAAAATTGTGAATCATAAATTTAATTAAACTAGATACTGTGGCAGAATAAATTCCTCGCGAAAAATCTAGTTATATATATTTTAATTAAGATAAGAACGAGGTTAGATATAAAAATACTGAACAAGTCACTGCGTCTGTTTCCTACAGACGCAGCACGCCAAAGAGAGGAACTGACTTCAGCTGTCGCCATGTTAAGGCCATCACAGCTTGAAGATCTGGATTCCTAACTATCTATATTAATATTATAAAAAGGAAAGATTTATATGTTTGTATGTATTTGTGTATGTATGTCTGTTTGTAATGTTTTCACGCAAAAACGATACTATGTGTCTAACTATTATAGTTAGGGCAATATAACTTTTTTACATTGTAAAAGTTGATAAAAGTGCCGACAATAATCAAACTATTTTATTCATATCTCCGTATAAATCTTTATCCCATTAAATGATGAATTTTATTAAAAACTGCTTCAATACCTGTAAAATACTTTTAAAATTATTAATATCGGACATTCCAATCAAAAGATGTAACGAATTTAAAAATGACCATCTAAAGACAATAATGCTATAACAATTGTAGCGTATTGTATTCATTGTAGCGACCATTAAAACAGAGCCTGCAACTTGTGAGTTAGCTCTTATTCCAAGGATACTATTGATACATACGAATAGCTATACCTTTTTAAAGAAATCAATTTCCAGTCAAAACTTCCTTTGTCTTAACAGAGCCAAACTTTTAATTTAAAAAATCAATCTTTTGTCCGACTTAGTAGCCTATCCACGAGATCGGTATGAACGCGAGTGAAACCGCGGGGCATTGCTAGTGTACTATATAGTCTTCCTGTTCCTGAGGAATACCGGGTTTTGTTTTATTATATCCTAGCTGTGCCAGCGGCTTGGCCCGCGTGGAAATCGGTGTGTCACAAAATATTTCCCGAATTGAAATTTTGAACATAAACGTAGTTATTGTGAGTTAACCATAAAAGATAGATACTTGCTATCGCGGACTTTTTCGTAGTACTTTTGTATATCTACAATTCTCTTGTACATTCTTTTAGTGTATATCTATAGGTTTAAGTGACGCACTTTAATAAAGTTCCCAGCGAAATCGAGTTTTTTTGCAACCTCTTCAACACAATTTACATAAAACCGTAATGTACTATTAATTGAAACCTTCCAAGAGAATTTCACTATCTTTTAGTAAAAACCGTACAATAATCCATTTAGTAGATTTTGATAGTATAGATAAAGAATAATAACTTCCAATTTTATAATTCCCTTACCATCACATATAGTCATATATTATTTTATTTTTAATCCCCTTATTTATTTATCATTTGCTTAGGCGTGTCGCTACATCTTATTGACATCTATTTCCGTTAATATTTACGCCTATCATCACTTTTCTTCTTCTGTTTGTTTGTTTACTGCACTTATTTAAATTTTCCGTTTAACCCTAAGGTTGACAGAACGTTTAATTTAGTGTTATTCAATTCAATTCAAATTCAATTCAAAAAACTTTATTTGTGACCTTATACAGAAAAAAGAAAGAATAATACAAAGAAATATAACAATTAAAAAAAAAACAAGTAAAAAAATACAGGATATTAGAAGTAAGAAACAATATACTAAATACAATTAAAAAAACAATAGGTCACAAAATGGTCAACCACTCAGCTTTAAGCTAGGGCTGGGACCCTAACACTGATTTTCAGTGGCTACCATAATGCGAAAACGAAAAGAAAGTGACAACATAGAACAGAACAGAAGTAGAAAATATATATATACATTATGACTTATATAAACAGACATATAACATAAAACAATACTGGGAAAGAACATATTAATAATTAAGAAAATTCGTACTTACATATATTACATACAAACAATAGCCACAATTATTAACAACAATTTATCAGGCGCCGCATTTCAAGGCAAACTAAAAAAAGGTATCTGAAATTAGGTGCCAGAATGTGTCTTAATATTTCATGAACACTGTTAAGTCCGCCTTTTGTATTTTAATTTTAATTGTGCAATAAAATTTAAAAAAAATAATAGTGAAGAATACTGTTGGAGCATTTGTTTAAATTTTCAAGCAGCAATATAACAGAACTAACTACTTTGCTATAATCCGCACGGGTTAAGTGAATGCATGCAAAGCCAATGTGTATGAAGCAGGCAAAATCTACGTACCTTATACATGCAGGACAAGCCACCACATGCACCCCAAGGCGCAATTCACCAGCAACAACGCACACAAAAGCAGCACACACACCCACCACCACAATCTCGACGATCGTTTCGCCCCGAAACCGAAGCATCATCAGGAGGATAGGCTCCACGACAAAAATCGTAATGATTATTACGATTACGATTATTACCCATTACGATTTTTGTGCATGGGTAATAATCGTAATCGTAATAATCATTACGATTTTTGTCGTGGAGCCTATCCTCCTGATGATGCTTCGGTTTCGGGGCGAAACGATCGTCTAGATTGTGGTGGTGGGTGTGTGTGCTGCTTTTGTGTGCGTTGTTGCTGGTGAATTGCGCCTTGGGGTGCATGTGGTGGCTTGTCCTGCATGTATAAGGTGCGTAGATTTTGCCTGCTTCATACACATTGGCTTTGCATGCATTCACTTAACCCGTGCGGATTATAGCAAAGTAGTTAGTTCTGTTATATTGCTTGTAATATGGAATTCCGCAAAGTAACGCCTGCTTCTATAAATCATTTTCAAGCAGCCATGCAGCGTATTCGCGGCCCCGACGGCGGCAGCCCGCCGCCCGTGTCGCCCGCGCCGCCCGACGCGCCGCGCGCCCCCTTCCCCGCGCAGCGCTTCCCGCTGTACACCACCAACGAGGACATCAACCGGCAGCTGCGGGACCTGCTGCAGCGGCATCCGCACCCCGACAAGATGTGGCCGCCGGCCGCGCGCGATTGTGGTCAGCCTGCGATATCACCTATATATATCCTCGTCCATCATCATCCTCTTGCCCTTATCCCACTTATCAAATCAAATCAAATCAAAATATTCTTTATCCAAGTAAACTTGTAAACAAGTGCTTTTGAATCGTCAACTTTACTGCTGGTTCGGAAAGATGTTCCTGCCGAGAAGAGCCAGCTAGAAACTCGGCGGTTGCTCTTTTTAAAATATAAATCTTAGAACTAGTTACATTTATTTATTACTGTCTTGTACAGGGTAGAAGTGCACCTATATCCACACATCCTTATCATCTAAGTAATCTTCAACAGTATAGTAGGCTTTCTGCATCAGCCTCTTTTTAACAGTGTTTTTAAACTGCTGTAATGGCATGACCAAGATTGATTTCGGAATTTTATTATAGAATCTTATACCCAAACCCACAAACGATTTACGTACTTTTGCTAGGCGCAAAGCAGGAGTCGCAAGCTTATGTCGGTTCCTACTTTGTCTATTATATACATCACCTATCGTTTTATAATTCTTTAAATTTTTATATACAAAAATTACGTTATTTAAAATATACTGTAAAGACTAGACTTAGACTGGGATAAGGGCACAACATGTTACGAACATGTTGTCACATGATTTGGCTACGTATTTTACGACCGGCCGCCTGCCTCACGTCAACTTGCCTTAGTCGCCTTTTACGACACCTCGGTAAGAAATGAAGGTGGTCTATTGTATGCAGCCGGATACCACACGGCTTTTACCTTAGTCGCCTCTTACGACACCGCAACCGGATACCATACGGTGGGTCAACTTACCTTAGTTGTATTTTACGCCCCACGGTAAGAAAGAGGGTGGTCTATTCTACTCAACCGGATACCACAAGCTGGGTCAACTTACCTTAGTCACCTTTTACGACACCTCGGTAAGAAATGAGGGTGGTCTATTCTATCAGCCGGAGACCACACTATACAGATCATTATATATATCTATATACACTTCTATCTATCTATATCTATACTTATTATAAATAAGTCCTCAAAAGCTGTCTGTCTGTATGTGATCAATTTTATTTATTTATTTATTTATTTATTTATTAATAAAATCTCCCCAAAATCCTTTCCCAAAATCTACTAAACGGGTTTTTGTACGGTTTTGATTGAAAAAATAGTGTAAGGTTCTTAAGGTAGGTTTACGTTAATACTACATTACGGTTTATGTAAGTTGATGGAAACATTATTCTTGACACATTTATTTCCACGCGGGCGAAGCCGCAGACAGTTAAATATATTAATATGAAAGGCTGTCTGTCTGTCATCCGTCATCGCGTTCATGTTTCTTTGTATTCTGGCCTTATACTAATGTTATAAATGCGAAAGAATATCTGTTACGCTAGAGCCGTGTGGTATCCGGCAGAATAGAACAGACCACTCTCCTTTCTTACCGAAGTGTCGTAAGAGGCGACTAAGGTAAATGCCGTGTGGTATCCGGCTGATTAGAATATACCACCCTCGTTTCCTACCGAGGGGTCGTAAAATACGACTAAGGTAAGTTGACGTCAGGCAGGCGGCCGATCGTAAAATACGTAGCCAAATCAAGTGACAACATGTTTGTAACATATTGTGCCGTCCCCACTTAGAGTGGTATAAGGGCAGGACAATGATGATGATGATCTGTTACGCTTACGCAGATAATCCACTCGTGCAACATGTATGAAATTTAGTACAATTAAAGCTTTTCAGAACTATAGAATTAAAAGAAACGTTTTTCCGTTGACAATTAGTAAAATATAATGCATCATTGAAAGTTTTTGAACACCAAAGACGACTCGTATGAATTGTAGCGTACCACTAGTATATTTTAATGCGAACTTCTGGAACTATTCTAACTTTTATTTTGGAAACATTAAAACATCACATTAACAATTGCCTTATTGATGATACTTAAACGCTTACGGTGGTACGAACGTAATCGCTGGTACTACTAATAATATTATAAAGGTGAAAGTTTGTGAGTGGAATTGCCACAAAATATCTGGCAAGAATATAAGCGCACGCGCATGCGTTCGTGTGTGTGTGTGTGTATCACACGTTCTATCGCTTATCCTATGCACGTTAAGAAGTTATCCATGAATCAAATATCCATATGTATAAGACAAAATATGATGTATAACCATAGACATACGAGACGTCACAAAAAGCTTGTGACTCCTGTGTCGCGACTCAGCAGATTTATCAACTCATTCGTTGGTCACGGTATTCGCTTCTAAAATAAAATCCATACTAGATCAGTCTACAGAAAGGTTTAAGGTACAACATGTTACAAACATGTTGTCATATGATTTGGCTACGTATTTTACGACCGGCCGCCTGCATGACGTCAACTTGCCTTAGTCGCCTTTTACGACACCTCGGTAACAAATGAGGGTGGTCTATTCTATGCAGCCGGATCCCACACGGCATTTACCTTAGTCGCCTCTTACGACACCTCGGTAAGAAAGGAGGGTGGTCTATTCTATTCTGCCGGATACCACACGGCTAGCCTATGTATAAAATATTATTATAATTTACTATAAAATTGCCTGTTTTGAAAATGCTTTCAGTTTCATACTAGAGTGCATTTTAATCGTGTAAAATTGATTATGTTTAAAAGATTGACCGCCGCGTTTCTTGTTGGTTCTTCTTGGTAACAGCAACATTTCGAACCAGTTGGAGCTTCATTAATCATATTAATCCTTGAGAAAAAGTACTTTAAAGAGCTTATTTGAATAAAAAAATTATTTTATTCGTTCAGGAGGTTATGGGGAATCCTGCATTGATATAATACGAATACCAAACACATACAAAACATCGGAAAAATTTTATATGCAGATGCTGGTGATGAGGGTGGATCATCGAATACTAGTGCCGAGGTAGGGGGATCTTTCCGAGCGCCGCCGCCCGTCGTGCTGAGAGCCCGGGCACCGCAGCCGCATCATCTTTCCGCGCCGCACCGACCCGACCACAGTCAGTATTGGTTTTATTTATTTTAAAAGGCCATCTGTTCCGCACAAACGTGCGGGCGGATGAAACAACCTCCGAGACCTGGGCCCGTCGTCTCGGCGTCTCAACCTTCCTTATGCGGCCGTGAGCTGTATGCGGTCCGGCCTCATGAATCACTGCGTGTATATGTGTACGTGTGTGTGTGTGGGCCCTGTATGTACTTGGCCGATTCCCGAAACCGTTGGCTCGCCTCTGCAATCTTCCACTGACACGTAATGTCTGTTTCTCCCGGAGTATACACTTCACTATATCGGTTAAATAACACGAATAACACCCGGAGTGCACACAACCTTCGTAAGGTCACACGTTATTGAATCGTCCCTATATCGGGGAACAGTAACCCAAACGCGCACTAAAACCGCTTCTCAAACTCTTCACTGATTAAACGCGTCACTAAATATGAGAATCACACCCGAAACGCATAATTACACGTGTGCGTTATACAATAAAGTCTTATACAGGCGCACGCGTCCTGTCTTTATCGTATTCGAAACATTACTAACTGTCGGACGCGACCGGCGGCAATCGAATGCATAAAGGTCGTTGATCCGGCCGGTCGCGTCGCGTCGCGCGCGTCAATTTATACAAAACACCATCAGCAATAAACACCATATAGAGCTACAGAACACAATATAAAACTGTTCGATATCAAATCTACAGTTAGAGATTAACTTGCAATAGCATCCTTTCCCGCTTCCTTCCGCACGCACTTCAGTCTCAAGTCGCACGTCGTACGTTGCACGTCACACGCTGTATATGAACTGGCCCTTTGACGCAGTGGGTAGTGACTCTGTCTTCAGCTCCGCGGGTCGCGGGTTCGATTCCCGCCGAGGGGCAACATTTTCTATAAACAATTTGTTGGTTCTTCGAGCCTGGGTGTGTATTTGTATCTCTATAATATGTTCAAAATTTCGAAAATTCGGGAAATGTTTCGTAAATCATTTAATTCCACGCGGGAGAAGCCATTGTTGGCACAGCTAGTATATAATAAAGATTTATTACGTATATTTTATTAATGAATTCAAAACCATGCATTTAAATACATGCAATGACTAGGTAAGTAGTACTATACAAACGTTTTTTCCTACAGTGATCATACAGCACCGCCTCATTAGCGGTGACAATTCACAAATTCAGCAGAATATCGCCAATACGGCCGCCCAACAATTGGTGGAACAAAAACAGATTGCAAACTCACAAGGGAACGGTAAGTTTTCTTTTCTTTACTATATAATGCTAATAATAATAGAAGCTATTAAATTAGATAAGAAATAATAATTGAGAGTAACACAATAGATAGTCTTAATTCTGAAAATATTATTTGTATAGCATTTATGAAATCATATCTATTATATCATCTTAAAAAATGACAATGTACTTACAATTTATAACTTAGTTACAATTATGGCTAGGCAAGCTTTATTCAAAAACTACACGAGATCTTGAATAAAATGCTGCAATGGTGGTTTCAGAATAAATTTTTCGAATAGTAATGATGGTATAATTAGGTTTCCTTTTAACTTTATACGGAAAACTTAAGTTCCTTGATGATGAATAGATACTATTTTTACAAGGTTAACTTAGACATGAGGATTTATTATCGATACATATAGGGAGGGACAAATATAATCGAGTGACGGTTAGGTGGCGTAATAACTGATATTTGAGGCGTCGCACCATAAAACCCTTGGTTGGACAAATATTTTGTAATTATTAAAAAACCTCCGCAAACGTTCTACAAGTTGGATTAAGACATGATCAATTTGTTTTTATGTGGAGAAGAGTAAATGTTATATATAGAAATAAAATAATATTTTTATTAAATATTGTTGTTCTAAAGCAACAATGTTATACAGGATATAACCTACAAGTAATTAATGAACGAGACATATTTGTTAATATTCCATAGATAAAGACTTACTTAGACTTATTTTTAATGATAGCCGCTTCAGCTGAGAAACATGAAGGCGGCAATGATCAAGGGACCGATGAAATGGATATTGGGGATATGGACAAACTAGAGCAAGATACTGGAAATATTGGAGAGGTAACGTATTTTATGTTTACAAACTGTTTTTTTTTATTCAAAAATCATCTTTCTAAAACTTTACTTCAACTTCTAGTCAAAACCATGGCTTATTTTTGGTTGGGATTTATGTATAATTGGCCTACTTTCGACAGCTTTATCTTGTAGCTTTATCTTATAGGTTGAAAACTGTGTTAAATCATTATTGTCAAGTTGGAGTCATATTATATGTATACCGAAATGAGTGTGTTGTTTTCAGTAATTAAAAAAGGGTAATTCGAACTGTTGTTGATATTTTCAGGATATCTTAACGGGTCTAGGCGGCGAGGATGATGAAAAGTTACTCGAGTCATTAACATCAGAGATTGGAGAGCAGTTCAATATTCTGGAGTACGCGGATCCAGAACTGGCGGCCCTGGGCGACGAGCATCTGTTAGACGGACTGGAGTTGACAGACGATGTTCCCGATAGAGCCGAGCGAACTGACCACGGTCACACGAAAAGACAACCTGAGTAATTATTAGCTTAAATTAATTTTTTTATCTGTTAAAAATTGTATCTAATTAATAATTTTAAGTTATCACACACGTTTCGGTGAAGGAAACATCGTAAGGAAATTTCCATACATCTAGAGAATTTTCGGAATATGTACAACTTACCAAACCGCACTGGAGCAGCGTGGTAGGTCTTAGCTCTAATACTTCTTTCCCAAAACGGAGAGAGGAGGCCTAAGCCCAGCAGTGGGATAGTAACAGACCGCTACTTTGCTTTTCAATTCTTTATCAGCATTTTAAAAGTGGTGTTTTTTTAGTTGTTTGTAGTTTGTGTGATCGTAATAATTTGTTAGATCGTAAAAGCTATCATAACAGCAACGTATAGTTTTATAATAGCACTCAATAAATGCAAAATAGCTTTAGCCAAAAGCTAACAGCGCCTAACCTTACCAAAGGTACGCAGGTGCTCTGTTAAACCCTGAAAATATACCTATGACTTTTGTAACTTTTGATAGAATTTACCGATTTGTAAAAACAATCGACATGACACTCTTTGGATGCCACGTCTTCCTTACTGTAACAACTAAAGTTGTGGCCCCGAGATACCCAATTTATCATGCGTTTTACCTTATATATACTTTTTATTTACAAACTATTACTCTCGATCAATATGGAAATGCGTAATTTTTCGCGATACCTAATATTCTTTACAATTAAGAAAAACGCCGTGGAAAGATATAACTCAAGATTTGCTTATATATATCAGCGAAATGTTTCGCATTGTTTCTTTATAAAAAGTGAATGTGTCTAAATTTATTTATTGTTAATTGAAAAGGAACGACTTGGATCAAAAAAGGGACAACAAGATGGACAGTGAGCTCCAGAAAGCTGTAAAGACCATTGAGTATGCCAAATTGGAAGTGAAATCTGAACTCGCCGAGGTGAAAACTGAGGTTTTGGAGACGAAAGCCGAAGTTCCGGTTTCATCAAGCATGGGACAGATGTTCCAAGATAACATGCAGAGAGTTATTTCGCAGAATCATCAAATCGCTTTACGTGTATGTATATTGTATCCAAGACTATATAAGTAAATGAATAGTATAAAAGTTTTATGTCCTTTGTATATGACCGGTCCCTTTGTTCAGGTGACTCTACCTTCAACCACGTTGGTCACGGGTTTGATTCCGACGAGGGCCAACATCTACAAATAATTTATTGGTTTTTCGAGCCTAGCTGTTCATATGTATTTAAGTATATAGTTTAAATTATCTATGCATATATTGACCAGTTATGTGTCACTCATAACACAAGTATTAAGTTACTTGCTTAAGACGATCATGTGTATAATTTGTCCCTATACAATTATTTTTTTAAAGCTAATATAATACTAATAACTACCATATAATATTTTTAATATTTAAACAGTGTGAAAAAAGCATCTAAAACCATAATTCTCAGTTCTGTAAAGTATTGTCCTGTGTAGGCTTAAAAATTGTGATTTTATTAATGTCCTAAATGGTTCACAATCTCATACCGAAACTATGAACAAACTGTTTTAAATATTGTAGGCCCCAGAGATGAAGAAGGATGTAATGAACGAAAAATAAAATTATTCCCAAAAAGTTCAATATTAGCTTTGATAGCGCTGCACTATAATGAAAATACTTTTAATCTCAAATAACTGTATATATTTGTTAATAATTATAATCAGACAATGCAAGCTGTCAAGGGCGAAGTGAAGACAGAAAGTGAAGAGACCAAAGAAAGCGAATGGCCGCGTCCTGTTTTTTCCCACATGTTTGGGCTTCAGATACCAACACAGGTAATTTTTAAAATAACATGTTTCAAAATGAATGCCGTGTAGGATAGACCGCCCTCGTAAGAGGTGCTTAAGGTAAGTTGAGGTTAGGCAGGCGGCCGGTCGTAAAATACCTAGCCAAATCACGCATGAATTATCTGACTGTATGCTGTTAGCCCTAATGGCTTTTACAGCGTCACCGGGCGGGACGGGCGATTGCAGAAGCATCGTCGAGGTTACGAATTACAGAGAGTAGAGCGCAGAAGCTCTACTTAAGTCGGGGAACGTCGTCCTAAGGGTGCCTCCTGTGAGGCCACATGAATCAAACTTTCATGTAAATAAACGTTCTCTTTCAGACTAAGTAATTAGACCGAATAGTTTAAAAGTTATCACGATAAGATTGAAAAAAAAAATGGTTCATATAAGGCACTCTATGGTGCTCCAGTGACTTCAATGGAGCACCATAGAGTGCCTTATATGCGCGACGTGCGAAGATTGTTTGTAATCCGTATGTTTTGAAGTAGTCATCTGAAATTTGGGATGTTCGAGTAACCAGATAAATATATGCTTTTGAATACAATTTTAATAAAATGAATTATTAAAATTGAATACAATTTTAATAACGTCACAACATATTTGAAACATGCTTGCCGACCGCACTTAGAGTGGGATCAAGGCAGGAGAATGATGATGTTTCAAATTGAAATTCTTACCATATATGACATACGGACAATATACTGTGTGAATTATGTTTTAAAAGTTTTGTTCTCATCTGCGTCTTTGTTTTATGATACATTCATGACCGAAATTTGCTTGAGAAAATGAATTATATAGTAAAAAAATCACAATCTGTTCCTTTGATACCGAAGTTTTTTTTTAAGACATGGAATTCATAAAATCGTCATAATTTAGCCGCTCTTGAGCTATTAGTGCATTGTGAGAATGTCACCTTAACGCATGTTTTTGCAGGATAGCTATGACAAAATGTAATTAGTATTAAGAATCTTCTTTTTTAAAAGAGCTCCACCGAGTTTCTTGCTGGCTCTTCTCGGTAGGACGGCTTTCCGAACCAGCAATAGAGTCGACGATTCAAAAGCACTTGTTTACAAGTTTATTTGAATAAAGAATATTTTGATTTTGAATTTGAATTTGAATTTGTTGGAACAGCAAGCGCAGGCAGTACGCGCGGGTCCGCAGTCGGTCGCTCAGCCGGCCTCGGCGCGACCGCAAGGACAAATTCTCAATCCGCATGTACAATTCGCACAGGTATAGCATGAACTCTTTTTGGTTCATTTACCTCATATACTTCATAACCTTTTGTAGCATACAAAAATCTTCTTTCTCCTACCCTTATCCCACTCTAAGTGGGGTCGGTACAACATGTTTTTCTCTTCCATTCTCTTCTATCATTCGCCAACTCTGGCGCTACTCCTTTTATATGCATGTCTTACTTCACACAGTCCAACCATCTCTTTTTAGGCCTTCCTCTAGTCACCTATCCATCCACATTCATACTAAACACTCGTTTGATCACATGATTTTCATCCCTCCTCATTACATGTCCATACCATCCCAATCTTGCACCTCTCATCTTTTCTATAATGAGCACAACTTTTAGACTTCCCCTTATATACTCATTTCTTATTTTATCAAGTCTTGTCACACCACACATCCACCTTAACATCCTCATCTCATTTGCATGTACTCTTCTTTCATCCATCTTTTTCATTGCCCAACATTCTGATCCATACATTACGACAGGTCTTATGACCGATGTATAAATTTTTCCCTTTAGTTTAGGGGGCATTCGGGGGTCACATATTGTGCCTGAGACCTGTCGCCACTTCATCCATCCTGTATTCATTCTATTCCTATATTATTGTAGCATACAAAAATAATAAATTAAAAATGAATTATCACCACTAAAAACCGCTATCACCGATAAAAATCACCCAACCATATCCAAGATCAGGGTAGGCGAACTTTTGTGCATCAAAGTGCCATTTTTCCCTAACAAATGTTTAATGAGGTCATAGGCGTGCCATCAAAAATTTTGTTCGTATTTGTGATTATTAACAAAATAATAAAAAATATATATCAATCAGCTCAAAAGTCCTCATTTTTCATAGCAAAAGGAACATTTGCAATGTTTCTTCAATTTCGTGATCGGTGATGCGCCCAAAATATTGTTTCGTGCGATTAAATATAGGTATTTATACAGGGGCTAGTTATTTATATATTATGTTAAATATAGTTCGTCATCCCTGTCCTGGACGATTTAGTACCACCATTCATGTGCCTCTGAACAGGTGTAGCATGCTGGAACTATACTCCATAGATTTAGATACTTACCTAAATGTTAACAAACAAAACCATATGACTCAGGTGTGCTGCTTAATATTTAATTTAAATAATATAATCTACAAATAAATAAATTGGAATAAAACTGCACATATCAAAATAATTTCTTTAATGAAATATTTCTTTTATAAAATGTAATATTTTTGCATTTAATTTTATAAATTATGATTAAAACAGATTAGAACCAATTAAACCACTTTAATATGCAATTCTGCCAATAGTAATTACTAATGATTGAATTGGCATTATCAGATGTATCATGATATAAAGTCACTCACATACTGTATGCTGCGTCCATCATATTATCAGTCTTTTGACAGCTCACGCTCATTAAGTTTTGTATTGCTTACGTACAAATATCATACAAATAATATTTGTACTTTATGGATGGGTACCGCCCACTTAGTGATGTCACACATAATGGTTACTACGATTATGCCACAGATTAAAAATAATCGGTAGAAATCGATGTTACGAGTATTAAAAGACATTTAATAACATTATATAAAGTTTTACTTTCTTCTTAGTTAATACATGAATACAAATAAAACAATCAGGATATTTTAATTTATTTTATTAGCACGAGTCGTCGGAATGATAATCAACACTAGACTCCTCCTATGAGGAGTCTTCAGTAGCAGTTATTATTAGCTCTTGTGTAGATAATATATTATCAAACGCAATATCACGTTCCCAATCAGAGAATATTACTCTTTTAGTTCTTTCCACCACACTTGCCCAGTTCTCGGCCGTTACGTGGGTGCAAGCATTTTTTAACAATTGCAACATTTTATTCGCTGTGAATGGGGGGCTTGTATTGCATCTCGCAGCATGCCCTTTTACTTGTGCCCATATAAGTTCTATTGCGTTGTACTGGCAGTGGTATGGAGGAATCCGAAGAACAGTATGGCCATATTCTGCTGCCATTTCATTGATTACATAGCGTTTTGCTCTCTTTTTGGTTTTTAATATTTTTATTAATTCAACTTTTAACATTGAGTCGTCCACATTTTCTCCATTGTCCCGAAACCAATTAATTATTTCATGCTTTTTATTAGCCTGTGTTGGCATTTTGTCAATTTGACGGGAGTGGTAGGGCGCATTATCAATAAAAATTATTAATGGTTCTTCCAATGAAATGAGCATTTTTTTGAACCACTCTTCATACACATTTGCATTCATCTCTTCGTGGTAGTCATTTGATTTCTTCGATTTAAATGCCAACAGTGCGTCTTGTACAAATCCTTTTGCTGTACCTGCATGGCAAATGATTAGGCGCTCACCTTTTCCCATTGGTACTGAGGAAGTGGAATCAGCAGTATCATCAGTCCAGAAACGAGATAGTGTGTGGTTAGCGTTGAGCCATGTTTCATCCGTGAAAACAATATTTGCCCAATCTTGTATTTTCTTTGCCTCTCTTAAAAAATCACAACGTGCTATAGCTATATCTGTGCGTTCCATTAATAATTTTCTTTTATTTAACTTTTTATATGAAAAGCCAATTGTGTTCAAAACTTTGACCAAAGAAGATTTTTCACCATGAAATAGACCACTTCTTTTCAAAGAAACAATAAGTTTTTTCAAAGTTGGAATTTCTTTTCTCAAGTAGTAATCATATACATGACGACGAATAGCGTCAGCGTCAAAGTCATCAACAGCTGTCACCTTATGAGCCCGGCGCTTTCTTTTTGGTGTAGATGGTTTGTTTTGCTCCAAGCCGCTCCTGCCGTAGGCATCAGTAGTGATTTTAGTCACAGTTGATAGACTGATCCCCAACGCGGCTGCAACACGGTTTCGGACTTGCGTGATAGGTATAAGAGGTCCGCCATTTTGATTTTCTTGCTCAAAATACTCATGAAGTTTTAGCACTAACTGTCTCGATTGTGCTTTCAACACACGTCCTTTCGGCATTTTCACGATCAATTAATATAAGTTTCACAAAAGTTTTTCCGAGGAATAAAGCTACTTAACTCAAGGTGTAACAGATGCGAGAGAACACTCAGCGAACGTAAATGCGTGTGACTATCACGGGCGTTTCGTTGAGAGTGACAGATCACGTCAAAATGGCGGCCGAGCGGAAGGTCTGTTGATGTTGCCAGTTGATGTATAATATATTTTTTATGATTATAATAAATACACACGGATTAACATTTATTTTCAAAAAACTAAGGCAATATTAAATCAAAATGTTGATTTCTATATCTGTTATTAGTTTACGTAGGTTATCATTAATCGAATTACTTAGGTACGTAATTCGATTAATGATAGTAGGTACTATAATCGGAATGGTATCGCATACGAGAATCTTTAGGTCATCACTAAATATGTAAATCGTCAATCTGTCAAAAGATGGTTAATATAATGGACAGTGTATAGTGTTATAGTATATTTAATATTTTCCATATTTTTCTAGAAAAGGTTTAAAATACATGTGTATTTGTCCTGTCGCATGTCAAAAACAAGCTTCTTAAAGTATATAAATAATACATTGTATTAAATAATATATATTTACTTGTTTTAAAGTTTTTAAAATTATTGATAGCAATCATGCAATAATGAAATGGCGCAAATACAATCGATAGTTTTAAATGCTTTGAAAAAAATAAATAAGAATAACATTTAGGGTAATGTAATGTGTTTTAATCAGCCTACTAAAAGAACTTTTTTTTTGCATGTTTACCTTTAGTTAACTACCTAAAACTAAGGAGTATAGAAACATCCCTGTCCAAACATAAGTATGGGTTTTAGTTGCGTTAGAACTTTATACATTACTGCCCGCGGCCCGCACGCGTTAAATTTGGAGTAAAACAATTCCCCTTTCCCTATACCATGAAGATTTCCTGCTATCTTTGGAATATCTTAATTCATATAATACATTTTACCTAGTTCCTTTTTACATTTTTCTCTATGTATTTTATTTTTACAATTAATCCAATCGCTGCTAAATTATAAGTGCCTAAATTATAAGGACGAAGCGCGGCCTCCGATGCGCTATTGCGTGCCTATAGCACGCGCCGCATATTAAATCTGTAATATCTTCAAAAATATTCATTTAAATTACATGCTGTAAACGGCCATATTGATCTATATTAAATCAACAATGTATTTAAGGTACTTAATTGGATAAGGATTGATGCTGTATTGCTTAAAATTGCTTCGAAAAGAGGGCGTTATTTTTCGTAAAAAGTAAATGACAAAAAAATACTATTGTGGGTTATCCATAAGAGATAGACATATACCCTCGCGGAGTTTTCTGTAGACCTTTTTTTACAAATTTTTAATACATTATTTTGATAAATCTTGTAGTGTTCAGCCTGCGTTTGCAATGTAAGCGGAAAAAAATGTAATTATTTACGACATCACGTTAGAAACCTCAAAAATTACTGTATTTCTCTACTCCATATTGACTGTTATTGCACATATAAACCTTCCTCTTGAATCACTCTATCTATTAAAGAAAACCGCATCAAAATCTGTTGCGTAGTTTTAAAGATTGAAGCATACATAGGGAAATAGGGACATAGGGACAGACACAGAAAGCGACTTTGTTTTATACTATGTAGTGATTACATGAATACGGACGCGGAGCGCCTCTGCAGTTTACAATTATTTTACGAGCACCGCGAGCGTCGCGATCATCGGCATTTATGTATATTTATGATTAGTTTATATCAGCATAGCATTAAATTTTTATTTTTTTTATAATGTCTCCAAAACCTTTTATAGAATTAGATGTATAGTGGACTATCCGTTTTTTCATACCCGTTACATGCAGGATTCGTAAAAACACATGCACAAACCTCCACCACTGCCACCACAATACACAAGCACTACACACGTTCACTATCACAAACTCAACAATCGTTTCGCCCCGCAACCGAAGCATCATCAGGAGATATACTCCACGACAAAAATGCGAAGCCTTTGCAATTTGCAAATTACGAATCCTGCATGTAAAGGGTATGAAAAAACGGTTAATCCACTACACATCTACCACTATATATATTTTCTATTTACTGTATAGCGGATTATAGCAAAATAATTTTAATATTACTATTGTATTATGGATCTCCGCAAAGTAACACCTAATTCTATAAATGGTTTTGGAGACATTGTATTATGTAACAAAGCTGTACAGTATACATTTTTTAATAGTGACATTACTTACCACAGACTTTATGTCCGTGCCCTTTTTTAGTTAGTTCATTTGTATTCTTTTTTTTAATGTTATTGTACTTAAAACGAACTTACTCTAATGCATCATTAATTAATTTTTTATTTTTTATTTATTTATTTATTTTTTTTTTTTAGTACAGTATACATTACAATAAGTAAGGAATATTTCTTCTCCTTACTATGGGTGTGTTTTTGCAGGGCGGCGCCGGGTCTGTGGTGGCCAGCACGCAGAGTATTGTGAACGCTATGACGGCGCAAGTGCAGGCGGCACTGGCCGCGGGCCGCGCCATCGCGCCCGGCACGCGCCTCCTCGGGGCCGACGGCGCCGTGGGCGTCGTGCGCCAGGACCGCTCCGTGGCACTCGCCGCGCTACCGCACGCAGGTATGTACCCGACGTGCGTGCTGCAATACCGACTATAATTGATTTATTTAGCAACTGTTGAATAAAGTTTCTGTTATGAATAAATTGACGCTCGCGACGCGACGCGAACGCAAGCTAGGACTTTTTATGCATTCGTTCACTACGAGAGCGGCCCCCCGCAGTCACCCGTCAGACACGATAGAGAGGCCGCGCGCGGCTTGAACGCGGCTTGGACGCGGCATTCTTTTTCTTAAGCACGTGTGTAATTTTGCGTTTCGGGTGTTGTTCTCAGATTTAGTGACGCGTTTAATCAGTGAAGCGTTTGAGAAGACGCGACCGTCCACGGTTTTAGTGCGCGTTGGGTTACTATTCCCCGATATAGGGACGATTCAATAACGTGTGACCTGACGAAGGTTGTGTGCACACCGGGTGTTATTTAGACGATATACTGAAGTGTATACTCAGGGAGAAACAGACATTACGTGTCCGTGGAAGAGTGCTGAGGCGAGCCAACGGTTTCGGGAATCGGCCAAGTACATACAAGTACACACACACACGTACACATATACACGCAGTGATTCATGAGGCCGGACCACATACAGATGACGGCCGCATAAGGTAGGTTGAGACGCCGAGACGACGGCCCCGGTCCCGGAGGTTGTTTCATCCGTCCGCACGTTTGCGCGGAACAGTTTCTTATAAACAATTTATAGAATTAGGTGTTACTTTGCGGAGATCCATAATACAAAAGTAATAATAAAATCATTTTGCTATAATCTGCGATACAGTAAATAGAAAATATATATAGTGTTAAATGTATCCTACTACCATCCCACTATCCATATTTTGCGATACGTATTTACTGTATCGCGGATTATAGCAAAATATCCTTATTATAACGTTTCTTATATTTTACTAGAAATACGTGCGGCTTCGCCCGCGTGAAATTCAGTGCAGTAAAATTTAGCATTATAGTCGCTCGAGTCTCGGCATGTGACTGGCTCTCTGATACCCGACACCGCTTATTATACCTATTCCCCCCTCTAAGCTACAATCGACACTGGTTTGTTATTACCCCCACTAAAAATTGTTGTAAAACGACCTCTTCAACTCAATGTTCATGAAACGGTTATGTGCTATTAACCTAAACCTTTTGAAGGAATTACACTACGTTTTAGTAAAAACAGCACTTAAATCCGTTCAGTAGATTTTGAGAAAATCGATTACACACAGACACAGCTTTGGGGATTTTATTTTATAATAAGTAGATATCGTAATCTAGTTCGTAAAACGAAACTAGGTGGATGCTTTGTCATCGTTATCTGTTGTACTTATGATTACAGCCAGAGAGAAAGACCATGCTCTTTAGTCACACGTCCTTATAAAAGAATTAGACTTCCAAATTTCGGTAACAATGAGAATTGAAATTTAATAGCACGCGGTATGGTTGCGGCGACTCGGCAGCTCGTGCCGGCAGCGCTGCGACAAGACACGCCGCTCGCTATGTCATCGCTCTCTGGTACGTATTAAAGTAAAAGTAAAGTAAAGTAACGGCCTGTTACTATGCCCACTGCTGGGCTAAGGGCTAAGGGCTAAATTAAAATTGTACGGTTATTATAGATTTTAGTGATAACAATCAGGTCTAATGGCTTAATATGTTCTCACCAAGGTATGGAGGTGAATGACCAAATTGATATCAAATGAGAGCTCCATATTTAGGGCAACTATCGACTTTGTGTAGCTATTACTTACTCGTACGCTTGAGCCTAAAGTAGCGGCCTGTTAAAATCCCACTACTGGGAATAGGCCTCCTCACTCCGTTTCTGGAGAGAAGTGTTGGAGCTAAGACCTACCACGCTGCTCCAATGCGGATTGGTAGGTTATACATATCCCTAGAATTCTCTTGAGATATGCAGGTTTCCTCACGATGTTTTCCTTCAACGAAAACCGTGTGATTAATTGCAATTATCAATTAGACACATAAGTTTTAATAGAAAAACTCATTGGTGCCTGCCCGGGGTTTAAACCCATGTCGTCTCTAGAAAGTCGCACGGTCTCACCGCTAGGCTATCACAACTTGGTACGTATTAATATGAATTTAATTTTATAAAATTTCAATTCTAATTCTAAATACTCGCTGTTTCAAGTTTGCTTTAACAAGCACTTTTCGATAGACGAATTATAATGATATATCACTCATTCCGAAAAGTGATCTTAGACTGACCCGTTGGCTCAGTGTGTAGTGACCCTGCCTTCAGCTCCGTGGGTCGGGGGTTCGATTCCCGCCGAAGGCCAACATTTTCTATAAAACGATTTGTTGGTTCTTCGAGCCTGGGTGTATATTTGTATTTAAGTATGTATTTAAAATTATATATGTAGTATATCTACCAGTTGTCACCATTGGGGATGGAAGACCGTGTGTATTTCTTCCATATATTTATTTACTAGCCATTACTCTTACTGAACCAAATTCTAAGATTTGATCTTAATATGTGCAGACGTTTTACAGTTAAATGTACGTGTAATGGTGATACCGTGTGACTCTTTCGAGATGGTCACGGTTTCAAACAACGGGCAAGCACTAATAAAAAACAAGTTTTTCTGTACAATCTCTATCGATCTTCCTTTATTACTATTGACTTAAAAAATTTATAGAATTAGGCGTTACTTTGTGGAGATCCATAATACAAAAGTAATAATAAAATTATTTTGCTATAATCCGCTATAAAGTAAATAGAATAAAAAAATATATAATGCTAAAAAACGCAAAGCTATCATACATACGCTTTGCGATTTTGTCGTGGAGTCTATCTCCTGATGATGCTTCGCTTGCGGCGAAACGATTGTTGAGTTTGTGATAGTGAATGTGTGTAGTGCTTGTGTATTTTGGTGGCGGTGGTGGAGGTATGTGCAATTTGCGTTTTACGAATCCTGCATGTATCGGGTATGTAAAAACGGATAGTCCTCTATACATTTAGCATTATATATATTTTCTACACCCGGCCAGCTCGGTTTCGTAGAGCGTCACTGTCACAGACGGGTTCGCCAGTCTGTGCGACAGAAACAACGCTCTATGATGCAGAATCTAGCCGATTCCTCTCTCTGAGCCTTGATGTGCATTATTAATTCCCGGGTCCTATACCTCTATATCTATCTTTGGATTTGAAAATCCTTTCAGCTTCATATAAGACAGTGGTTTAATAATGTATAATTGAAAATATTTAAAAGATTGACCGCCGAGTTTCTTGCTGGTTCTTCTCGGTTAGAGCAACATTCCGAACCAGTTGTAGCTTCATTAATCATATTGATGCTTGCCGATTCAAAAGTGCCTGAAATGGTTTATTTGAATAAAGATTATTTTGATTGATTGATTGATTGATATATCTATTAATCCACCTCTATCTATCTATCTGTCACTTTCAGCCAACGCGGGAGTGTCAGGTGCAGTCCAGTCCAGTGTAAGGAGCGCGCCTCCGCCGCCGTACCCCGGACTGCGCGCACCTCCACCGCCGCCATACCCGCAATTACAGGTACGTAACTGAACAGTTAAATATTCTATAAACCTACAGTATAGCTATCCAATGCAAGCATCAGACGTTTTTAACTTAGATTTTACAAACCGTCACATAAATGTTTCCTATTTTTTTTGTTCTTAGCTTTCTACGACAGTTTCTTATACGCCGAGCATCTAGTTCTCTTATTGTTGTAGTTTTCAGATATTTAATGAACCAATGATAACATTATCTAAAGTGTAACTCAAATTTTGATGCTAAATCATTGAAATGTTATAATCATGACAGATAATAAAGGTAAAATAAGTAATAAATATCACAATTAAAAAGCAGGAATTCGTCCTTAATGATACTAATTCAAGTAAAACTACTATCTTAAGAATATTTATTGGTTGATCTTTTAACTTCTAGTTATTATATAATACTACTAAACGCAACAAAAAGTCTAATAGTGTCATTTAGTCAGTCATTTAAAATGTCACTACATTTTTTGATGTACTTAGAGTTTTAGAAGCAGACTAAGAGCTTCAATAAATACAAAGTTCTGACAAGATTTGAACTTTGTTTCGCTATACAAGTGTCCTATAGGTGAGGTTTGCAATATTTAAATTTAGACTATTGTCTATAAAATTATAATTCGTATATAGAAACCGGCTAATGTCTGTCTGTTTACATTTTTAAATAGGTGCGTAAATTCGAATGCTCATCTTCAGTATTGCCTCTTTCTACATTCAAAATGAAAACTGTTGCCTGCATCGATATAACTATGCGCCTTATTAAACTACCATATTTTTCTTATAGACATGTTCTGACTTCAATTTTTTTATTATATATATTGCCAAAACAATATTAACCTTTTCTATATACAAAATATATTGATATTGGAAGTAACTTAGATATTTATGGAGTCAGATACCGTCTTAGGAATTTTAGAAAAAAAATTTAAATCTGTAAACAATCTTTAATTACTAATAAACGCATTTTATATAAATTAATCTGTCTTGGAGGATTTTTTTAATATGTCGTGCATGTCGTATAATTTGATCTTTAATTGTTCATTTTAAATCTGAATTCGCTTTAATGTTTGGAATTATAAAATAAACCGAATTCGAAGCTTTAAATGTTCGCTATTAAAGCCTCGGCTTGTATTTGTGATCTTTTAATTCGAGAAGATTATCAAATACAAACCGTTGTATTATGATTTGTATAACTGCTTCAATTGTGACCGCATCGTAATTATATTGTTACTTGAATCGATGTAAACATATCCATAGCAATATTAATTCATCCATGCATTGGTGGAGGCTCAGGAATAATTGTAAATACAGATCGAATGAATGGAACAAAATAATCTCCTGTTTTATATGTAACAATTATCAGAAACTAATATTGCATGGGTATTGTAGAGAATCAGTCTCACTTTCATAAGACGTTATTAAGTATTGTTACGTACAGGGGATCATGGAAAAAAATAGCTTAAGACTCGTTAAAAAAAATTATTTAGCTTTTCATTAGACAATTAGTACTTAATCACTATATAGTCCGTTGTCCAATAGCAAAGCCGAGGTCAGATATATCACTTCTAAATTCGTTCTCGAGAATCCAGATATGTTCTTTCTGCTTTTCGATTACTCGCGAGTCGTGGCGAAGATACGGAACATGATTCGTAAACAACGCGAATGTTCCAGACAAAAGTTCGACTTTGAACTTTATGTCATTGACATTGCGAATTCTTTTCGCATGTTCGTAACAGTATTATATAAAACTCCTAGCTTTGGTATTACCATGAAAAGGGAAAAAGGCGTAGATAAAGATCCTAGACTATTTCGTTTTTAGAAATTTAATGAGCTAATTGGACAAAAATCCTTACTTTACCGCTTCGACTTTAGAAATCCGTTAGTTAGTTTTATAAACTCCAATTGTAATAAATATAATTTATATTTCCCCGGTAGATTAGTCATAGACAGACAAAAAATACTGTCAGACTTTCACATTTACTATATTAGTATGAATGAAAAGTTAAATATATTAAATCTAACTACTCAATTGAATAAATCTTAAAATAAAAGCGTAATTACGCGAATAAACGTGGTAACGTTCCATTCCACGTGTCATTGGCGACGTAATAAATGTTATGTGACACTCCCGAGCTGTGATAGCCCAGCGGTGAGACCGTGAGACTCTTACGAGGGGAACACGAGTTCAAACCCGGGCAGGCACCAATGAGTTTTTCTATTAAAACTCATGTGTCTAATTGATAATTGCAATTTATCACACGCTTTTCGGTGAAGGAAAACATCGTGAGGAAACCTGCATATCTCTAGAGAATTCTGGAGATATGTGTAACCTACCAATCCGCATTGGAGCAGCGTGGTAGGTCTTAGCTCCAACCCTTCCCTCCAGAAACGGAGAGAGGAGGCCTATTCGTAGCAGTGGGATTGTAACAGGCTGCTACTTTGACACTCCCGAAAGCCAGAAACCCAAGAATTGAATAGAACAATGAAAGAGAGACTGAGTCTGTCGCGTAGTGGTCGCGGATGTGGTAGGCGATACAGGCGTGTTTTTGCATGTGGGTGGTTGGGTGTGCAGGCGCCCTTTGACGCGGACTGGGGCGACTGGCTGCACCGCCGCCCGCTGCTGCTGCAGGTACCATCTCTACCGTCACCTCTGACCTTTGAACTCCTATATTTTCTTCACCTCCACTTTTCCTGTCACTAACTAACTATATATAAAGATATAAACTATATCTTACTAACCTTTTTATATTGCCAGTAAAAGTGTTAGACTTGCTAAAAAAGTGAAAGGTGTGGGTTTATGAATACATATCTTACAGCAAGTGAAAAGCGCTCATATAGTTAACGGATGACGAATTACTCATTTGTAATGGATTTATAGGAATATAGCAATTAGTTTTCAAAAATCACTGATACTTTAAAGACAACCTCAACTAAATTTTGCCCTTACGTTCCTTTAACTAATGTAAGTTAATATCTTTAAAATTTATAAAGCCAAGCGATTAAACTTTCCGAAAATTCACTCTGTCTAAGTCATTGCTTTGAGAATATAATATAAAAAAAATGCGTGTACTACATATGGTATATGAAAATTTTGTAAGAAGTGCGTTATTATCATGTTTGAGCAAAAATAGCTGGAGTTCACAAACTGTGCAGAGTATTGAAGAAGCATTCAATTTTGAAAGGTCGCTATTGTTTAAGTTTTTGTGATTAATAAGATGCAAAGGACCTTTTTGATATCTTCGTGAAAACTACGTAGGAACTCCTTGAATTTCACAATTAACTCTATCTCTTTTATAATCATTTCATTTATAGAGCTCTAACATTTAGCGTTTTTTGTGTTTATTATTTAATTTATTCCGTTAAAGATAAAAAATTAGCAAATAAGCATTCATAGCACACAATAGTCACTGCTCACAACCCGTTTACCGGAAAAATAAAAAATATGCAAATTAGTCACTGACTAGCTAAATTTCACAAGATGCACGACGGAAACTTTAAATTAGATTTCCTTGGAACTAGAAAAAAATTAGCAATTAACATGTAATCTAGAACGTGCTTAGTATCTAACACATTCCAAACATATTTTCCAATACTTCCGATATCCTTTAGTCCTTTAACCAAATCGCAAATCTATTTAGTCCTTGTATGGTGGCCTCGATTTGCCTTGAAGGGTGACCACGGAAGAACACATAGAGGGCCTTGTCACTACTAATCACCTTGTAGATAGAGCTTTTTTCCGCTTGCTCGTGGCACGCATGCGTAAAAACTAACCTTTATTCCTTTTCAGCATTATCCTAACATCACACTAATATAAGAACGTGTTTTACTATGACAAAACCCTAATGTTACCTGGTTTACATAAGAATAAAAAGAAAGATATTATTCGCTTGTCCATTGGAGTCCGGGTGGTGGAAGATCATGAAGTTCACGATTGGTTTCGGGTAATTTAATAGTCAATGTAAGAGTTGGTTTATACAGCCTGTAGATACGATTGTATTGACACTACAAAATGCAACGATATACAAATACACATAAATTTGATATTTTTATTTCAACATAACTGACGTCATATTAATAGTAATTTATAAAGATATTTTTATTGTAAACAACAATTACACAGCATTACGTTTTTTTATTATTATTTTGCTATAGAAATGTTGTTAAAGTAAATTTTGCACAGTATGGTATTAGATCTGTCGGCCTATGTCTTGTTAGTTGCACCGGATTATTTTTTATTGAATAAATTGTTTCGTGTACTTTTTTTTAAAGTTCAATCAATAGAGCGCATTGGTAATTAAATAGTTTTAAATTGTCCCTCAAAATTAATTCGAAGCATTGAGTGTCGTCAATCGAAGTATAAACCTATGTACACGACTAACACATCGCTCTCTCAACGAAATTTGCCTGAAATCGAACCGGATCACGAGACGCCCGAGAGATCGCGGCTGACGATCGCGAGTCGGCGGTCGGCGAGCGTCGAGGAGCGATGTGAAAACAGACATTTAACCGTCAGAACATAAACCAGGAGCAACCGTTGCTTCTGGAGGAGCTGTTGGAGCAGGAGAAGCGCGAGCAGGAGCGCGAGGGTGGCGAGTGGGGGGGCGCGGGGCCTCCCCCGGCGCCCGCGCCCGCGCCCCCGCCCGCCGTGCCGCTGTACGCGGGCGCGGCGCCCCCCGCACCCCCGCCCCCACCCGAGCGCGCCACCTGCGACGCCGACCACCACGCCCGCCACCTCTACGAACAGTGGCTCGCCTCGTACAACAGCTTCGCCGCAGACCAGTTGCGCTACTACGAACAGGAGGTGCAGAAGCTGCGCAAGATCCGCAAGGTGAGTCCGCCCACCGGCGTGCCTAGGCCGGAGGGGGCTGGCCGACCTGGACTCGTGCCTCTATTACGCCCTTTACATCACCGATTTACTTTTTAAAAGTTAAGAATGTAAATTGCTAGATATAAAACCCGTCCCCTCAAAGGTTTATGCTAGATACGCCCGTGGTGTTTCCCGTAGTGCGCTTCTGTGTTCGTGCGCTTCGTAGTCGCGTGTTTGCGTCCTCCACTTCGCGGTAAATTTCTATTCCAGGTATACGTCCGGGGAGTGGGCACCTGTGTTAACCGAATGTCGATGTGTTACTAACTGGGTGCTTGATTAAAATAATATTCCACTACTTCCTACACTGTGCACGTTCTCCTTTCAGTCGCTGAATAGTAAGCAGCGTCAATTGCGAAAATCAGGAAACGAACTTATGCCTAACGACGCCGCCGAACTTCAGCGAGTGTCAACTGAACAGCAGGCGTTACAAAAGCATTTGGAGGCAGCTAGGAAACAGGCCCGGCAGCATAGTATGCTCATGCAGGTAACAGTGCTGCAAATATTAATTTGCCGAGTTAATTTTTTTAATTAATGTGTTTTCTGAAAATTGTTCAACTCTTTCAGGAATACGAAACGAAACAGCGTCAGCAAAATCCACAACTAGCGCAACAATCTATTTTAAATCAGCAACAAATATCAAGTCAAACTGTTTTCACTCCAAATCAGAACATAAACCAAACTCAACATATGCAACAGCAGGCAACCATTAACCGACCGATGCAAATAGGCCTTCAAGGTGCGACGATTCAGCAGCAAACCTTGATAAGGACTCAACAGACGGTTCTCGGTTCAGACGGGCAGCCGTTGCCTCAGCAGAGAATAGGATTAGTAACTCCACCGCTCAATACTCAAGGAAGAATCTTGCAGGGAGCTCGGACACTAGTTATTGAGCAGACTGGATCGCCACAGCAACAATTGGTTCGACAACTGTCGGGAGTACAGGAGAGACCGCAGTCCGTGGGTGGAATTGTGCAATTCAACCAGCAACAGATGACTAACGTCAGAAACTCCTTGCCCGTGGGTAACCAAACTCCACGTGCAACAAACGCGAGGCCCGCTATGTCTCCGCTACACGTTCAATCTCCTCATTCGCAATCTCCTCTACATTCTCTAGCTCCCCAGTCTCCGTTGCATCCGATGGCGTCACCTATGCAGTCTCCGTTGCATTCTCAACAATCTCCGCTGCATCATACATCTCAATCCCCATTGCATCCTTCGACGCAATCTCCCCTTCATACCCAGCAATCGCCGATGCATTCTCAACAATCACCTATGCATGTCCAACAAACGTCAAGTTTACCTCAACAGAGTCCTATGCATCCACAGCAGAGCCCGATGCATCCGCAGCAATCACCTATACATTCGCAAAGTCCAATGCTTTCACAAAATCAAATATCTGCACAGCACTCGCCGATGCATCCGCAACAGAGTCCGATGCATCCTCAACAGAGTCCGATGCATCCACAACAGAGTCCGATGCATCCGCAACAAAGTCCGATGCACAGTCAACAAAGTCCTATGCATCCACAACAGAGTCCGATGCACCCACAACAAAGCCCGATGCATCCTCAGCAAAGTCCGATGCATTCTCAACAGTCACCGATGCATTTACAACAGTCTCCAATGCAGAGTCCGATGCCATCTTCAATGTCACCACAGCATTTTCTACAACAGCTGCAAGCCCAGAGAACCAGTCCACAATTGCCTACGCCTAGCCGTAGTCCACTGGTATATTGTAAATTTTATCTATGTGTATTATATAATTAATATATATATTAATATAGAAGATTAACTAGTATTTATATTAGTAATATAATCCATAATTACATGACAGACAATAGTTTCCAAAAATATATAAAAACCTCATTAGCATGCCTGGTAAGCTAAAATAATAATTCGAATTATGTAGTGGTCATTAGAAAACAATAATTTGTAAATAAATTTAACAATTTAAATTTAAATAATACCTTGAACGAATTAATAATGATAAGTTAATTAATATATGACGAAAATAATGTAGCACCAACACTTTAAACGTTACTGCAATTCGTAGTAAATCCTAAACTATAATTCACGACCATATTCATTTCGACACATCCTTTATTATATGCATATGTCTATATCGTTTAATGAAAAGCAGTAATGAAAATTATTGTAGAATTTAAAAAGCATTACTATTAAATTGTTCATTACAACAATATAATATTTCAAAGGCCATCCAAAAAAAAATTACTTACGGAGATAAGTTCGCAAGCTTTATGAGTGACTCTTTCGCATTCCAGATTTATCAACAATCACAAATTCAAAGTCCAGTTGCTTCTCATTCCCCACAGTTGCAAAATGTAAGTGGTTTTCATAAAATTTAATATATGTATAATATTGTTAAATCAAATGCAATTAATTCTTTTTTAGAATGACTATACAAGTGGCAGATTTCCCCGGCCAGTACCGGGCTGTTCACCGCTGCCTACCCGCTTCGCTCGACCTCCACATCATCAGCAAGGTATTTTCTTTTAATCTTCCTGTGAACAATAAACAAGGATTTGCTAATTTATGTAAATCAAATTATTTTCGTTACTGCTAAACTTGTTCAGCATATAAATTAATGACTCGAACATTTTTAGGAATGCGAGTAGGTGTGCCTTTTGGTGGGAGACAACAAACTTCGCCGCTCGGTAGCCCACAACCTTTGCCATCACCAGGAAATTCAGCTAATGAAATGACAGTACGTATTTCACTGTTAATAAACTTAACTACAGTATATAAATAAAATATAGTTGTAATGTAAATGAAATTCTTTATTAAGAAAGTCTACTAAAAACATAATAAGTGCAATATACGTTAATTGTTTCCATTTGGAAATTATTTTTTTATTATTATTACAGCGCCAACAAATACTTCAACGGCAGCAATACAGCCCTATGGGCGGGGCTCCAGCGTCACCGTCTCTCTCTCGGTCACCGCACGTACCACGTACACCAACTCCTTCTGCATCTCCCGCCGCGTCGCCAGCGCCACACCACGACCATGGTGGGGGTACTCACCATCACCATCACATGGCCCCGATACCGCCAGGGTACAGATACTTTAAACCTGGTCTCTTTGGCGGTGCTCCAGTGTGGCCAACTAAAGAAGATGTCCGACGGCGCACAACGCACATCAACAAAGTCTCTATACTTAAGCGTCGTACACCTCCACGTCCTAGATTTGCGGGAAAGACTGGCGCTCCTGGCACGGATAGTCGATCTGATGATATTGGTGAAACGAGTGACGCGAGAAAGTATGTGCTCTTCTCTTCTGATAGTGTCGAATATGGAAGTGCATCTGATGATTCTGCTCGAATGAGTTTTGCGAAAGATGATGATGATGAGGATATGCAAGATTTTGTAGACCATCTAGATGATGATGATATTGTCGTCGTGGAACCTGGCGCTATATCACCTGAAGAACGGATAGCGACAGAGGAGGATTTTGAGGAGTTAATAGACAGCGGGAAACCAGAAGATGAAGTGGAGGAAGAGATTTCGCAGGATAAACCTCCCACGCGAACAGAAACGACAACGAAAACTGTTGCCGTCATAAGTTTAGCACCAGCTAAACAGCAAACACCTAGCATGCAGCAATATAAAATTGTTAATCCTTCTCAAAGCACTTTATCCCGGTTGCCAGTTTTAAGCGCAACAGTGCTTTCTCCGCATGCTAATACAAAAATTTTAAACGAAGTATCGCAAGCTACTGTGGCATCCGTATCGATTGCTAATCAAACCATTTCAGTACCTGTATTGAAAAATCTTTCTGTACCTATAGCTAATGTAACTGGTCATGCCCCGGGTATAGCAAAACCTCAAATCAAGAAGGTACCTTTGAATATAAGTAACCCTCCACTGGCTGTAAATATGTCTTCTCAATCATTACCTAAGCCTATTAATTCTGTTATTAGTGTTATATCCTCCAATGTCGCCAAGAATGCTAGTCTGAATCCAGTCATTACTCTCGCTACCTCAAACACTATTTCAGGTGCGTCCAGGCTCCCCGTTTCAATTTTAACGCAGCCTCAAGTTAAACAAAAAATTGTTAAAACTATAGAAAAACCAATGGCGTTATCTCTAACAAACACAAAACTCTCAAGTTTATCGGTGACTCATGATGCTACTTTACCAGCTAAGATATTTCAAGACGACGCTGCATCGCCAGATAGCACAGTTATTTCTGAACATACTACTGATATACAAAACTCTTCTATCAGCCAACATATACTTTCAATTTCGTCGCAAGAAATTAAGCAAAAAGAACAATCCTCTATTTTGAAGGAATCAAACAAAGATATAGATATTGAAACTGAAATTAGTCAACAGACTGAGTTACCCCATACTCTTTGCTTATCAGATCGGACTCCGCTTTTACTTGGTAAGGCAGACATAAAAAGCCCTGATCCAATTCCTGAAAAAATACCCGACAATATTATGGAAGGTGATGATGAAGATAAACCTGAAGATGACATACAAAATCATTTGTTAATGTCATACAATAAATCATTACAAGAACAACCGATTTCAAAGGCACATTCTACAAGCAACAAATCTGAGGAAAATGTAGTCAAAACAATTAAAGCAATTGCAAATCAAACTAAGGAAATGGTCATTGATTCAAATATGCAAATTACGTCTGATATTACCCAAGATTCAGTTCAGATATCTATTCCTTCGCCTACACCTTCACAAGAAAGATATCTTAACGATATAACAATGCGAGAACATCCTGAAACCGTAGAAGGTAACCCAAAACATGTAGAGTCTTTCGAACATATGCTAAGTATTTTAGAAAATATTACTGATGATAACAAATCGTTTAGTATGAAACAGGCAGCCCTTAAAAAATCGAGCCAAACAAATCTTCAAAATCAAAATATAAATATAAATCAAACTACAAAGAAAGAAGGTAGAGAGGCTCAGGAACAACCAGCTTTTCCAACTAGAGAATCTGAAAGACTCGCTCTACAATCTGCAACAATACCTCAATTGTCACCTTTATCTCAACCAGCGGAATTAACTTCTAATATGGCAAATGTATCGCAGCAGTTACGTACAATAATGTCTTCTTTAAACACTAATGCACCTAAAGTGGAATCCCAAAATATTATGAGAAAAACTAGCGATGCTACGACCCCCACACAAGTTAACTTCGAAACTTTACTTCCCTCTTCAAAAGTTGAGATAGCCGCACCACGGCCATCCCCTATACAAAGACTAGAAAAACCTCAAACTTCTAATGCTTGTTCAGAAACAATGCCCATGAGTGCAGTTCAAATGATCGGCTCTCGAATAAATACATTGTCATCAATTGGACAAATAAGAAAATCTCCCACTGTATCACCTATTAATTCCCCTGTAAGTATACAAAATCCTTTAATGAAATCTCCAGCGCAGTCGCCTCTCATTAACTGTCAGACTTTTAATCCAGGTGAAGAATCTCACAATACAACCATATCTTCACAAATATTGCAAATGCCAGCTCTATCAAAAATACATAGTAATTCGTCAGCGCCTTCTTTGATGCACTCAAATAATATCACTACCACAAGTGTTAGTGGTTACCAAAAAACTCAATCTTTACCTACAAGTATTTTGGGTCATACTTTGCTGCAACCTACGAGGCAAATTAATACCAGTAATTTACAATTCAACCCGCAAAATATCAGTTCTAGCCAACCACCAGCACTAGTAATGACTTCAAGGGCAATTATTGGTACGAAAGAGCCGGCTCCAAATGTCACCGTTCGCACTCACAGTATAGTGAGCACTGGTATGAGTCCAATGCAACCGAAATCAACACAAGGTCCTATAAGTTTCGTAACATCTTCTAAGCTTCTACATACTCAATTAACTTCACCATTGAAACGTTCAAAATCAACTGACGAACCGAAAAGTGAAATTATAGTAGGCCACATTCAACCCACTAAAAGACATAGTGTTGAATCAGTAATAGTCAAATCAGAACCTATGGAAACTGAGGAATCGAATAATGTATCGGGTTCAGGTACTGATAATTTAGGTAAAATAAATCAACAAAATACAACAAATCAAAGAAACGATGAGTCACAAAATGTGCTACTAAAACAATTATTACAGACGACTACTACAACTTCAACTGTAGTGCCACAACGGACTGTGACTATACAAAGAAGCGCCCCTGCTTTGGGTACAATTCCTTCATTAGAGGCACAGTTGGCGAGACCACCGATACCACCACCAACTCTAGCTTTAACTCAAGAAGTAGAGATACCTAAGAATTCTCCTCGCCATATAACTACTGTGAGCTCACCTTATTCGAATCGTCCCGTTCAAACATCAGTACCCACGTCTACTATATCTCCTCTAATACATAACTCGACGCAATCTTTAATGGATGTAAGAAAACCACCAATAAAATTTTTAAATAAAGAAGAAACCACACCTGTACCTGAATGTTCGCCTACTTTCAAATCGTTACCCATGTATCCAACAACAATAGAAAATCAACAAATTCAACAAACCATAAAAAAAGAAGTAGCACCCCCACAGCAAAGTCCTATACATCGTCCGTTTACACCACTGGATGTAAAAAAGGAACTTCTTGACGAAAGCTCTCAACAATCTGCAACTTCTGGAGTTTCCACTGCCTCTGATCAAGGTAAAATGGATCAACCAATGAAGGAAGAATTTTCTGAAAATGTAAATATGGAAAGTTCATCAGATATCAATCCTTCAGAAACTCCTTCTGAGGCTAAAAGACGTAAGCGTCGCGAGTATCAGCAAAAAAAACGGAAACAAATGCAACAAAATATGAAGGCGGCTGCTGAAAATAACATGAATGCCGTTAATGCTAAAAAGCGCCCTCGTAAAGGTTCACGATATGAAGAAGATTATGATACATTTATTGACAACCTAATGGCCCAGCTGAGGTTATTACCGCCTATGCAAATACAAGAACCTGCGTTGACTACTAATTTTGCAGTGTGCCCCTTATTTGGGTCTGGTGATTTAACAAAATTGAAAAATAAAGATTATGATATTCTAAAGGGTGATTTAGTCGGAGATTTCGGCAATGCCAAAATACCTAATGTAGGTGATTATTACAATACCAAACCGTTCGGTGATGATGAACCACTGCCTGAAAAGCCTGCAACATCAACACAAAGAGGTTTTTATGACCAAGAATTTCAACCCATTGTATTTGATGAAGATCCTGAGGATAAGAAACTAGATTTTATTTGTAAAGAAAGAGACACAGATACACCTGATACTATAGTTAGTTGTTCTAGTCCCGAGGGTTATGAAATTGAGCCAGATGATAGATTCCCTTATTTGAAACCAATTGATGATGACGATGATGAAGAAGATGAGGACTCGTCGCTATCCGGTCGGGTTTCACCGGTGTTCCCTCTTGTAGCTCCTATTCCGATAAGAGTTAAGCCTTTATCATTACACCAATCAAAGGATGAAGATGAAAATCAGAAATCATTGAAAACATTGGATGCTGAAAATCCGCTTAAAACCAAAATGGATGATTCTCCTAGTAGTTCGGAAGGCAATGAAAACGTAACTGTTACTCTCACACTAACTTCTGGCGCTGCAGAAGATATTTTAGGAGTATTGAAAGAACTTGCTGGCATACTACACATACCCCCACCTACTTCTTACCAAATAATAGAACGAACAGCTACGCCCCCATCACATAAACTTGGACTTTATAGATCGAAAGGTAAAGATGGCAAAGAAGGAACACCAATCGATATACAAAGTATTTTAAATGGAGCTGCAAAATTCTGTCGTCACTGTGACGTTGTTATTTTAGATTCCGTTGTAAGAGCGAAAGCATCAGAATTTCCTCTCCTGTCCGCTAATAAGGGAAATGCTGAAGAAATACTTTGTGATAGTGATTCGGAGTTATATTTCTGCAGTGCGCAGTGTTATGAGAGATTTGCTTGGCGTCCGACGAATATTATTTTAGACGGAAAATCGAAAATCAGTACCAAAGAGGATAGCAAATCAGATGTCGAAAATAACTTATCCAAAGATAGAGATGATTTCGATACTGCATCAACTGAAAGTATGGAAACTGATGAACTAGATATGAAACCTGACATTAAAGATGAAAAAATGGATTTTTCGTTCATGGATTCCTTGGATAACGATGAATTAATGAAGGAAGTCGGTGACGACGTTAGCGCCCTTGATGAGGATCTAAAAAGTATTGAAACTGATGAGAAAAGTTATCAAAGCGTCGAGAAAGAGAAATTTAGAGGAACTCGATACAAAACCTGGTCACCGGGTTGTATCGGACCACCAATAAAGTATAAACGCCCTACTGATCGAGAGTTGACCGAACTAGTATTTAGAACAGGCGTTGCTATTATGCCCGTTACCAATGAAGACGCACGAAAGTGTGAATTGTGTGGAATTCAAGGGGATGGAGTCGCAGACGGCGTATCGAGATTATTAAACTGCGACGTCGATAGATGGGTCCACCTAAATTGTGCTCTTTGGTCGGAAGGTGTTTATGAAACTGTAAGCGGTGCTCTAATGAATGTAGACTCCGCCCTGGCGAATGGATCTAACGCAACTTGCGCAGTGTGCCGGAGGCTCGGAGCGACCGTGCGATGCTTCAAGGTGCGATGTGGAAGCGTGTACCATGTTGGATGCGCCGTAAAAGACAATTGCGTATTTTACAAGAACAAGACTGCTTTCTGCGCTTCGCACGCGCCTAAGGTAAGTTTGTTTTGATACTAGAATTAATATTATATTTATTGGATGTAAAAGTAAAAAGTAAGTAAAGTAACAGTAATCAGGAGTATTAGCAAAGGCCAATGCATTGCATGCACATGACTAGAGCATTGCTTAATATTGATTACGCAGAAAGTACAATATCAATTAATACAAAAACAAGATTCGTCGACGCATATAATATTCTTTAATTTTTAATTAACATTAACTATAATAAAATAATATCTAAATTGTTTTTTATTTAAAAAAGGTTAGCCACTATTTAAGAAAAAAGTAAAAAGTAAAGTAACGACCTGTTACTATGCCCACTTCTGGGCTAAGGCCTCCTCTCTCCGTTTTTGGAGAGAAGGATTGGAGCTAAGACCTACCACGCTGCTTCAATGCGGATTGGTAGGCTACACATATCTCCAGAATTCTCTAGAGATATGCAGGTTTCCTCACGATGTTTTCCTTCACCGAAAAGCGTGTGATAAATTGCAATTATCAATTAGACACATAAGTTTTAATAGAAAAACCCATTGGTGCCTGCCCGGGGTTTGAACCTAAGTCATCTCTAGAGAGTCGCACGGTCTCACCACTAGGCTATCACAGCTTATTGGATGTAGATAAACCAAATTAAAGTCTGACATAAATATTGATAATAATTTCATTTATATATGCAATCTATGGAAATTCTATACATATCTGTAAATGAATCTGTAAATTTATAATTTATAGAATCAGTTGTTACTTTGCAGAGATCCATAATACAAAAGTAATAAAAATATAATTACTTCTGTATATACATTTTTATGAAATATGAGTAATTATTATTGTATAGAATGAAAAAGACAACGAGCTAACGACTTTAAGCGTTGGACGGCGAGTGTTCGTATGCCGGGACGAGCAACGGCAGGTGGCTTCAGTGATGCTGCACTCGGACACCAATCATCTGATCCGCGTCGGCGGGCTCATCTTCCTAAGTCCTGGGCACCTGCTGCCGCACCAGCTCGCCGCTTTCCACACTCCCAACTACATTTACCCCATTGGATTTAAAATTGTAAGTTTGTGTATCGAATTTAAGTAAGATTCAGAAGATAATGTGTAAAAAAAAAGAAGATAATATGTATAATATAAAACAAATGATATAAGTATAATATAAAACAAAGTCCCAAAAAGCTGTCTGTCTGTATGTAATAATATGTAATCTTTGTACGGTTTTCACCAAAAAAATTTGCAATACTTTCGGATGGTTTAGGTAAATAGTACATATCGGTATTATGTAAATTATGCTGAAGAAATCGTGCAGTTGTTAAAAAGCTTGTTTGCTGGGAGCTATAGTCGCGTGCGCTGCGAAAACAAGCAGAGATACGCTAAAGTAATGTAATAGAGAATTGTAGATCTATAAAACTACTACAAAAAAGTCCGCGATAGCATGTCTCTGTCTCATATGGTTAACTCACAATAACTACTTTTATGTTTAAAATTAGAATTCTAGAAAAAAATTGTGACATGCTGATTTACACGCGGGCGCATGCGGTGGCACAGCTAGTATAAGAATTGTATAACAGCTGTACCCTATTCTATCTGTTAACCCGTTGTATAAGCTTTGATTGTATCAAATTTTATCATCTGTACGGGCTAACACGTACATTTGCACCGTCGGCATTTACGCCATATTATTAATATCACTTAATACAAATTTGAAATCAGTACGACGTTAGCGGCCACGCGTGCTCAACCTATTCATTACTATCAAATCATTATAATTTATATCAATCAAATAAATCTACCAATTAAGCGTCGCAACTATCAATTTATCAACAAAAGATAGTACAGGGTAGTAGCAGCCCGTACATCTTTTTGGTCCTTCGAGCATCTTAACCACACGTGCGGGCTGGTTAAAGTGCGGAATATCAAACACGTGGCGCACTCGAATTAACGCGTGTGTGTGGTGTAATCAGTGACTTTGGACTACACGTGTCCACAAAGCATCAGCATCAGCATTCAGCATCAGCATCAACCGGGAGCAAAAACAAGCAAAGGTAGAGAGCAAACTCTACTCCAACCGATGATTCTTGAAAGCGTATCAGACAGAGAGCCATACAAACTTTCAACTATACGATATTAGTATGGATGTTTTACTATCTGCTTTAGGTGAGGTTTTACTGGTCCATGCGGCGTGCCAACAGCCGCTGTCGCTATGTATGCTGGATCTCTGAGGAAGAAGGCCGGCCACGCTTTCACGTGCGGGCGCAAGATGAGACGCGTCAAGAGTTGAGCGCACCCACCCCGCGCGCTGCCTGGGCTGCCGTACGTACCACCCCTTCTAGACCTTCATTACGATGGCGATTAAATATTTGCGATTACGCAAAGAGGACTTTATGGTCCCAATTCGATTGCCCTAGATCAGAGGTCACAAAATAGTCATAATCATTACGAGTTTCACATTTTATAATATTAATATTTTGTAATACTTATATTTTATTATAATATGTAAGGTACCCTGTAAGCATGCTAGATTCACATCAAGAAGACATCAATTATTGTAAGCGAAAAATGTTGAATATTTGATATTTTAAATTGTATGTCAGTTTTGTGAATTAAATAAATTGAAAAATAAATAAATAAAAAAAAATTATAAAAGGGATGTACGTGATCGAAATCTTGACATGTCAACGTGGACCTCCTTCCGTGGACCACTAGAGGTTCACCTAGAGCGTTTTGGGAACTAATGAGGCTTAGACGAATAAACATCTATAAAAACAGATCGCATGAAAGTGCTCGATTTAAGCTGGACAACAGGATAGGGTGTAAAAATTCTAAAAAGTGACCTAGGAGCAGTGGTATATTGTTAAAACGAAGATACTGAAAGGAATTGCCCAGCGCTGACACCGTGCGACTCTCTAGAGACGATCATGAGTTCAAGCCCCGGGCAGACACCAATGAGATTTTCTATTAAAACCTATGTGTCTAATTGCTAATTACAATTTATCACACTCCTTACGGCGAAGGAAACAATCGTGAGGAACCTTGCATATCTCGAAATAATTCTAGGGATATGTGTAAGCTACCAATCCGCATTAGAGCAGCGTGGTAGGTCTTAGCTCCAAAGCTCTTCAAAAACGGAGAGAAGAGGCCTATGCCCAGTAGTGGGTTAGTAACAGGCCGCTACTTTATACAACGATAGTTTAAATTTAAATTAGGGAATGAAATTATAATGATTATAACTTACGATATATCATGGTCGAACTTGCTCTATTGAAGGTGTTGGATGCTGTGGCCGCCTTGAGGGAGGAAAGAGGAGAGGAAGGTGTACTAAAGCTGTGGCCTAATTATGTTACCGGTGAAGACCTTTTTGGTTTGACTGAGCCTGCTGTTGTCAGAGTTCTCGAAAGCCTACCAGGTTTGTTTTTAAAATTAATTTAAGTTATTTAATAATACTTGTACAGTGTTGAACAACTTTAGGTAAAAAGAGTTGATCGAATTCGAGGTACATATATTTATTATAATATAAATTGGGCAATATGATTCGCTTTATAACGGTACTGAAAGCTAAGTGTTTAAGTTCAGCTTAGTTGCGCAGTTCAAAAGTTTAGAGCAGCTTGGCCGTAAATACGCGTTCTACCGTTGGTGAATGTGTTGCGTTGACTCTTACGCTAGGTATCGAGACGCTAACGGACTACCGGTTCAAGTTTAGCTGTTCGGCGTTGCTAGAGAACGGCGTGGTCGTAAATACGTCGCATTTATGGCATTGCAAAATGTTTTGTGTTACACGCTAGGTATCGAGACGCTAACGGACTATCGACTTAAGTTTAGCTGTTCGGCGTTGCTAGAAAACGGCGTGGCCGTGAATACATCTCATTTGTGGCATTGCTAAATGTTTTGTGTTACACGCTAGGTATCGAGACGCTAACGGACTATCGACTCAAGTTTAGCTGTTCGGCGTTGCTAGAGAACGGCTTGGTCGTAAATACGTCGCATTTATGGCATTGCTAAATGTTTTGTGTTACACGCTAGGTATCGAGACGCTAACGGACTATCGACTCAAGTTTAGCTGTTCGGCGTTGCTAGAGAACGGCGTGGCCGTAAATACATCGCATTTGTGGCATTGCTAAATGTTTTGTGTTACACGCTAGGTATCGAGACGCTAACGGACTATCGACTCAAGTTTGGCTGTTCGGCGTTGCTAGAGAACGGCGTGGCCGTAAATACATCGCATTTGTGGCATTGCTAAATGTTTTGTGTTACACGCTAGGTATCGAGACGCTAACGGACTATCGACTCAAGTTTGGCTTTTCGGCGTTGCTAAAGAACGGCGTGGCCGTAAATACATCGCATTTGTGGCATTGCTAAATGTTTTGTGTTACACGCTAGGTATCGAGACGCTAACGGACTAACGACTCAAGTTTGGCTGTTCGGAGTTGCTGGAGAACGGCTTGGCCGTAAATACATCGCATTTATGGCATTGCAAAATGTTTTGTGTTACACGATAGGTATCGAGACGCTAACGGACTATCGACTCAAGTTTAGCTGTTCGGCGTTGCTAGAGAACGGCGTGGCCGTGAATTCATCTCATTTGTGGCATTGCTAAATGTTTTGTGTTACACGCTAGGTATCGAGACGCTAACGGACTATCGACTCAAGTTTAGCTGTTCGGCGTTGCTAGAGAACGGCGTGGCCGTAAACACATCGCATTTGTGGCATTGCTAAATGTTTTGTGTTACACGCTAGGTATCGAGACGCTAACGGACTATCGACTCAAGTTTGGCTGTTCGGCGTTGCTAGAGAACGGCGTGGCCGTAAATACATCGCATTTGTGGCATTGCTAAATGTTTTGTGTTACACGCTAGGTATCGAGACGCTAACGGACTAACGACTCAAGTTTGGCTGTTCGGAGTTGCTGGAGAACGGCTTGGCCGTAAATACATCGCATTTATGGCATTGCAAAATGTTTTGTGTTACACGATAGGTATCGAGACGCTAACGGACTATCGACTCAAGTTTAGCTGTTCGGCGTTGCTAGAGAACGGCGTGGCCGTAAATATATCGCATTTGTGGCATTGCTAAATGTTTTGTGTTACACGCTAGGTATCGAGACGCTAACGGACTACCGGTTCAAGTTCGGCCGTTCGGCGTTGCTGGAGGGCGGGCTGGCCGTGAACCCGTCGGGGTGCGCGCGCTGCGAGGCGCGGGGCGCGCGCGTGTGGCGGCGGCCGGCGCGCTCCATGCAGCCCGCGCCGCCGCCGCCGCTGGACGCCGCGCACGCCGCGCACCCCGCCTGCCCCTACTCCAAGCAGTTCGTGCACACCAAGAGCAGCCAGTACAAGAAGATGAAGCTCGAGTGGCGCAACAACGTTTACCTCGCCAGGTATGTGACGTGTCACGACGTTAACCGCCACTACTAACCTTTACAGGGGTAAAGGTTAGTAGTGCGTACGCACGAGAGGTTTTTTACCGTAAGTTAAAAATACGTTGCAATGAAACATATGGGTAGAGATCTTTCATTCTTAAAGTGCACGCCCCTCCAATGTCTTTACTCACTTATACCAGTCGAGCCATTAGTTGACCTTTAAGTACGCGAATGAGTCGAGTCTACTTTGAAATTGCTGCGCGCACACGTATACAATATACGTATACACCAATACAGTCAATATTGTCTCTCACACATTAAAATAATGTAATTGTGTAATTGTAATGGTGGAGGGGCGTGCACTTTTAGAATGAAAGATTGCTATCCAGATATCTATTCACACGACAGCGATTTTATAACGTTCCATTTTAGGCGTTAGGGCGTAGGACGTTAAGCCGAATATGCCATACGAAACTTCTCATTACGTCTATTGCGGAGTCGTAATGAGCGTCTATCCAAATTATAAAGAAGAAAAACAGTTTAAATAAAATTCCTATTTAGTTAAACCAACTACAGTAAATTTATAGCGACGATAGCAAGAGACCGAACGGTTTGACTTTAATTTCGTTGGATCAGGCGCAAACGGCTTGCGGAAACGCATGATACACACGACAAGTGCTTTTACATGTATAATTTTCTTTTGGTGAAGTCAGTTATGAAATATTTGCATTTGAGGTGCTTATCTATGGACTAATCTATGGTTTATGTGAAAAGCTGGCTTCTAGAAAACGAGTGTCTCGTTTTACCTATACCTTTAAAATAATCAATCGAATAATATACCAAATTGTATTTTACAGATCTAAAATACAAGGATTGGGACTTTACGCTGCGCGCGACTTAGAGAAGCATACGATGGTGATCGAGTATATCGGAGAAATCATACGATCCGAGCTCTCCGAGATCAGAGAAAAGAAATACGAAGCCAAGGTTAATACATTTACAACTTAGCCCATAAGTCAGAGAGAAGACTATTTCAAAGTTATTTAATTTCGATCTCTCTCGATCTGCTCTTTCAGTTTTAATTTATTCAAATAGTTCATAAATAAATAGTTCAGTTACAATAATGTTACAATTTCCGTATATTTCAGGATTTTTTAGGCCTGAGCAGGGTAATGTACATGTTTAGGTTTTTTGAAATCTATACTCTCAGATCTCTCTGTCCATTTAATGCTATCTCTCTGAAATTTGATATCTATCTGATATCTTTAATAATGCATATTTTTTTCCATTTTCCGGAAAGAAATACAGGAATTTTTTTACCGTCTTTATTAACCTGCTGTTAAGCGTGGGACCCTCCAAGATTATTTCGAGGGGGTACATTCTTTTCAGACGAGTGCATCGGCATCTATTCAATCAATCAATCAATCAATCAATCAAAATAATCTTTATTCAAATAAACCATTTCAGGCACTTTTGAATCGTCAAGCATCAATATGATTAATGAAGCTACAACTGGTTCGGAATGTTGCTCTTACCGAGAAGAACCAGCAAGAAACTCGGCGGTCAATCTTTTAAATATTTTCAATTATACATTATTAAACCGCTGTCTTGTATGAAGCTGAAAGGATTTTCAAATCCAGGCTTTCTTATCATCCAGATAATCTTCAATTTTGTAATATGCTTTACGTATAAGCATATTTTTTACACTTGATTGAAATCTTTCTGTACACTGGTCTAGGATGGATTGAGGAATTTTATTATAGAAGCGAATAGCGAGACCAACAAAAGAGTTGCTTACTCGGCTGAGTCGCGACGCAGTATTCATACTATTAACCAATATATAATATAGAATGATATCTTATCACATACATATATTCATATATGCATACGTGAATATATTCTTACATATATGCAAACATTATAAATACCCTGCCGCTAGTTCATGTGAATAAAAAATCAATAGTTTGTTTCTGAAAAGTAACCTTTTGCAATTGCACCTCCTTGCACCCTGCTGCCGTCGCCCATGTGTGCTGCTATACATAAGCTCTAAATGTGTCAATTTTTTTTTAATATTGCCCATGTTAGCCTGGGAGGTATAACAGACCTTCGCATTTATAATATAAGTATGGTAAGGGATCAAAACATCAAAATGGCAATAAAAGACAAAAATATGGAGGTGGCCGAAAAACTATTGAAAATATTAAAATAATAACAAAAACATATTTATGCATATAAAAACCCATAAAAACTAAGTATACAGATTAGTTGTAGTTGTAGTCTAAAAAAAATAAATAAATAAATTAATGATGCATTAGAGTAAGTTCGTTTTAAGTACAATAACATAAAAAAGAATACAAATGAACTAACTAAAAAAGGGCACGGACATAAGTTTGTGGTAAGTAATGTCACTATTAAAAAAAAAAAAAAAAGTATGGATGTTGGTAGAGTTTATTTGTGTCCGGTGTTTCTCTATGGAGGTGGCCGAAAAACTATTGAAAATATTAAAATAATAACAAACACATTTTTTTGCATATAAAAGCCCATAAAAACTAAGTATACAGATTAGTTGTAGTTGTAATCTAAAAAAAAAAAAAATATTAATGATGCATTAGAGTAAGTTCGTTTTAAGTACAATAACATAAAAAAGAATACAAATGAACTAACTAAAAAAGGGCACGGACATAAGTCTGTGGTAAGTAATGTCACTATTAAAAAAAAATTAAAAAAAAAAAAATATATATATATATATATATAAAATTAAATTGAAGCTACAACTGGTTCGGATAGGTGCTCTAACCGAGAAGAACCAGCAAGAAACTCGGCGGTCACTCTTTTAAAAAATAAATATTACAGTTTTGTATTGACTATTGTTAAAAAACTTAGATTATAATATCGTCTAGTACATAGCTGGTCGCAATTTAGTTCCAAGCTTTCTTAACATTGACATAGTCTTCAACATTATAGTAAGCTTTATTAATGAGAGTCTCTTTAATTGCTTTTTTGAACTTGTGTAAAGGCAAGTCCAAAATCGAATCGAGTATACCGAAGCCCACAAACGATCTACGTACTTTCTGAAGCCTTAGCCTTGGTATTATTAATTTATTTCGGTTCCTAGTTTGCCTATTACTAATATCGCTTTTTAAGATGTATATTTTGTTTCTCTGGTCAGAACCGCGGCATCTACATGTTCCGTCTGGACGAGCGGCGCGTGGTGGACGCCACGCTGTGCGGCGGGCTGGCGCGGTACATCAACCACTCGTGCCAGCCCAACTGCGTGGCCGAGACGGTCGAGGTGGACCGCCATCTGCGCATCATCATCTTCGCGAAGCGGCGGATCGCACGCGGCGAGGAGGTAGCTATAAGATCGCATGTCAACTTTATCACTGATTAAAGTTATCATAGACCTTTAGTCCTTCAAGTAGTACACGGGGACCCTACGAAGAACTTTTGTTAAATTGGCGAGACTAAAAGCCCAGTGATAGCCCAGCGGTGAGACCGTGCGACTCTTTCGAGGGGAACACGAGTTCAAACCCAGGCAGGCACCAATGAGTTTTTCTATTAAAACTCATGTGTCTAATTGATAATTGCAATTTATGACACGCTTTTCGGTGAAGGAAAACATCGCGAGGAAACCTACATATCTCTAGAGAATTCTGGAGATATGTGTAACCTACCAATCCACATTGGAGCAGCGTGGTAGGTCTTAGCTCCAATCCTTCTTTCCAAAAACGGAGAGAGGTCTTAGCCCAGCAGTGGGCATAGTAACAGGCTGTTACTTTACTCCTTATTACAGTTAGCCTATGACTACAAATTCGACATCGAGGACGACGCTCACAAAATCATGTGCATGTGCGGCGCGCCCAACTGCCGCAAGTGGATGAACTGAGGAGCCCGCCGCCCGCGTACTTGTGTGTACCAAAGTGAATTTACAACCTTAGTCGTAAGCAAATCTATAACTTTAATAATGGGTTTTACTTTTTTTTTTATTAAGCTGACGTGTGATCTTATTTATAAGTAAGACAATATAAAGAATTATACAGATACCATTCAAAAACTATGCGATTCGACTATCGGATATTATGGAGGTAGGTTTGTAAATAGTATATACAGAAATCATTGTTGTTATTGAATATTAACGTATTTTAGATGTGATGTATACGTAGTTTAATTTTATATAGTTTTAATGTATTTTATAGATATTTTTCGTCACCGCTTTTTTTAACTTTGACGTTTTTCTTAACTTTGTTATTCGGGAAATTTTTTATTTACTGTTGGTATCGATTTATGATTTATTGACTACTTTCATTATTACGTAAATTATTACTCTAATTATATTTTTATAAGTTTCCATCTACGATTGAGGGTTTTGCGTGTAAATGATTTGTTTTTGTCAATCTCAAAGTGTTAAAATATGATGCTTTAGATTAAGGTTACCAAATAGACGAGTATGCATTTAGTAAGCACGTGTTATTAGCTGTTTAAATACATAATGCCACATCGTGCCTGACCAGTTTTGTATAACTATTCACGGAGGGTGGCGCCCCTGGAAGCGTCCTAGTTTAGTAGAGCTTATTCCACGCTCGTTCAGTGCCTCGTTATACTTCGATATTTTTCATATCACGACAACTGATTAGGTGAAAAATTTTATTTATACATAATAAAATATTAAAAAGCGCAATGGCTAGAAAGAGTACGTGAATTTTTTAAAATTATTATTATATTGTTTAATCATGCGCTTAATTATGAAGAAAAACTTTCTTCGAGGGTTGTATAATACGCGGCAATAAATAATGCACATCGAGGCTCAGAGAGAAATCGGCTAGATTCTGCTTCATAGAGCGTTGTCTCTGTCCCTCAGACTGACGAAACCGTGTGTGACAGTGACAGCGCTCTACGAAACCAATTGGCCGGCTGTTTCGTTCTAAGTTCTCGATGTGCATTATTTATTGCCGGGTACTATATATCTTGGCAGTTCTAAGAAATTAATTGTCCAGGAATATATTTACTTTTCACTTGATTACTAATCTTGTGTTCTCTTACTCAAGAGCGAGTATTCAGTAAATATGAAATAAGTTAAAGGACATTTAGTTAAAACAGTGTTTTACCGGGACGATTTTTCATCTGAGCCGCTGATAAATCGGCTTTAAGTATGGCATCCTTTGCGTAAATTTTATTAAATTAATAGAAAATTAATAAAATGAGCTGAATACTGCGCCACAACCGTCGAGTTAGTGACGTACCTTTATTGTTATCTTTAACAAAGAGCGGAATTTATAGATAGAATAATTTATACAATAAACCGAACGTAGTGTTGAGATTTATGTAGTTTGTGTACATTATTTATAGGATATATTAGTGAGAAATGTTATAATTTATAATGTAATGAACCATGAATTGGAACGTTTATTAATCTAGATGGGTATTTCCGTCCGCCAAGTCTTTTCGACGCTTCTGCAAATACACGACATATTTTATAGAAACAATATACTCGAATATTTTCGATGTAAATTTTACCGATGATATTTCGTAACAGGATTAAAAGCATTTTTTATAGAAGTCTGTAACATTTTTGTTATGAATACATTCGGAAAGACTTTGCGTTCTGCGAAATGGTTGTAGTTTTAGTTTAATGTTATACTCGGTGGCCATCTGCGACGTGCGTAATTGTAAGATGAAATGTGCAATATCGAATCAGTACAGAATGTAAATAATATTCACTTTGCAGGGGGGTCTTAATGTTTTGTTATAAATCGGATAATCATGTATTAATTTATATCTAAGTGTATGGTACGCGACGGAGGTGATATCACATTGCTTTTTCCATCAATTTATTTATTAAAAGCATTCCCATTATTTCAGACTATAATAATAGAACTGACTACCGATTTACTAGACAGGTCTCTGAAGTGCTAGTGAAATTATATATATTTTAGAAATATTCTATACTTAATATTTTTATCACATTATTTTCCTTCATTAAAACATTTAAGTAAATATTGCATTTTTATTGCCATATTCCTTTAATGCGATTTAATCCCACTCTAAGTGGGTCGGCACAACATGTTACAAACGTGTTGTCATATGATTTGGCTACGTATTTTACGACCGGCCGCCTGCCTGACGTCAACTTACCTTAGTCGCCTTTTACGACACCTTGGTAAGTAATGAGGGTGGTCTATTCTATGCAGCCGGATACCACACGGCCTTTCATTTGAGATATCTAATTTAGTTTATTATTTGAAAAAGACAGTGGGGATTCCAAAATACACGTTTTTCTGAACTTAAGTTCTCTGAGAACAAGATAAGCTAACGCTGGTTACTCTCGTAGTCAGATAGTCATAATAATACCAACAGATAACATACCAAAAATACCAATTGGAATGTCTTTTTCTCTTTACAATTCTAACTAGGATATCCGTGCGAGCGATTATGAGATTGGACCTTCACAATGGAAGCGGTTTACGTATCTGGTACTCCTGAGCGACTATCTTTCAAGCCCACCCTTGACGAGTTATATTATTATGGCAGATAATTCGTTTTGCAGACGGTAATTACAGCGTTGCTGGTCAAAATATTGTTTATTCAAGTAAACTTCTAAACAAGTGCTTTTGAATCATCAACTATACTTTTGGTTCGGAAAGGTGTTCCTACCGAGAAGGGTCAGCAAGAAACTCGGCGGTCGCACTATTTAAAATATAATTCTTATAACTGGTTATATTTAACATTACTGTCTTTCGTGTACAGGGTAGAAGTGCAGCTATATAAACAAATTTTTATCATCAAGTAATCCTCAACAGTATAGTAGGCTTTCTGTATCAGCCTCTTTTTAACAGTGTTTTTATACTGCTGTAATGACAAGGCTAAAACCATTTCACCTCTACTATCAGAAGGTTGAAGAAGAAGAAGTTGAAGTTGAAGAAGAAGTTGAAGATCAAGAAGTTGCTCAGACAGATTTAATTTCTCCTTTTTGGGGTCTGTGGTACACAAATGTTACGTTATGTTGTGTAAGTCTCACAAGGGTTATTCTCGAAGATGAAACGTCTGACTCATAAGAAATATTTTATCCATATTTATTAGTAAGGGAATTAGAATTTTAGTTATGAAATAAAAAAATTAAACTTGAATATAAATTTTATTACAAACTTTTTTCGGACTTATACTGCAAATTATATACCCAAGAGCAATCAAATTTCACTGAAACGGCAGTATACTTGAACAGAATCCGGAAACGGCTTGTTATACTACATTCAAAAGAAACTATTTATTTATATTTGTATGTGATAATTAAATACTTCATTTAAATAAACTTCTAAATGCTCCCGGTCATAGTTTTAATGTTAAAAAATACGAGATTCAACGGGAGACGCGTTTTTCATTGCGAAGTTCATTGTCACGTATTATGTTATAATTAATATTATTGCAACACATCTTATAGTAATCAAGAATTTTGTACTTTAAAAATAGTATTCGTTTGATTTAGTTATTTTAACAGATTAATTACCTATAATGCTATTTGCTGTACAAACAAGCCGTTTCGAAAATTTTTTTGAGAGCATTCTATATTAACGAAACAAATAGATGAAAATTAAAGCAATCATTTACAAAAATATAATATGTCTAAGTATGTCGCGTTTACGAATATATAATACAACACAATGAGCGTTTTAAAGTCAAGATACACTAATAAAGTTGGAATGAGAAATAATATAATGAAAATAATATGAAAAATAATAATTTTAATTGTATTCTAGTGGCTTTTTAATCATATACAGAATAATGGTAAAAATTATCTACTACCATAGACACGAATATGCGAAAGTAAAGGAACAAATACTAAATCAAAACTCAAAAGAGACTTAATAGACATCGCAGAGTAACTGCCTCAATACTCTGACTATTTAGAAATCTTAAAACCCATTATCATTTGTTTTAGTTACATATCATAAAATGAATTTTAGTACCATAAAAATTCCCATGTATTTATATTTTCCACTATCTTCGTTAACGTTAACGCACTTAAAGGACTAACTTAGAAGACATGTTTCGATTCCGGTGCCAACGTGAAATTTTAACATGTTTTATTATTTATTTTTATTTGCGATGAAAGATGTAACTTTCTACAACTTTCTTAACGTAACCTCCGTGAAAATATTATTCGAAGCCTCGTACCAGAACCAAAATTGAGATGACGGGAATTCATTAAATTAAAAAACCTTATAAAATCTAATAAAGAACCAAACACTTTGAAGAAATTGACAAAGAAAAATATGATATCACGTCCTTCATGAAACTTTAGATGAAATATTCCCAAGAACCTAGGTGATGTTAAATGTAGTTTGGTACAGCGACGGTTAAAACGTTAGAAAATTAAAAAAGTGGTACTGATTTACATAACTCCGTATAATAGCCGCCATGAAGATGGAGCACAAAGTCTTTGTTAGTCTTTTCTGTTTCAATTCCATAAATAAATTAATTAAATTCCTCATTTTGAATTGGTCGAATCTGGGTCCAAAACTCCATGTGACGGTCGTCTTTCTGTTTTTAGGCTATCAAGATATATGCACCACTAATACGTTGAATGCCATAGGGATCACCGGTGACCGGCACTAAATTTTCTCTTAACGCCATGGGGGTCACTGCTGACCTGCACCAAAATTGTTCGTAGCGCCATGGTGTCACCGGTGACCGGCGAAAATTATTAGAAACATTCGAGTCATCTTTTAATGCTTTACAAATTATAAAAATCAACTGTTACTAATGTTGTTAATCATATTTTATAAGAATATGCAATACACATTGCGAAATTAATTCTGGCCCGACTAGCAAGCCATACAAAATTAGCCTGGCATTCAAAGATTTCATTTTCTGATGAAAATAGTAAATAGTATAGAATAAAATGACATAGAAAGTACATAAACATTAAAATGTCTTAAAATATATTTAAATATACAAAACCAAATATAAAAAGTTACAGCCGATTTAAATGTGTAGGGCCACGAAAAACGAGTACGGATCTCGTGAATACTATGGATCTCCGCAAAGTAACACCTAAGTTTATAAATTAGAAGTAGACTTTAATCTAAGGAACGTGAATCACCAGATTAAAGGAATAACAGGACTATAGACCACAAATTTTTGGACAACTATATTTTCGAAATTCGGCAAAAGCACCACGTGATAGATGTAGATCTGAAAATTTTTACTGACCATATAAAGCATTTAGTGGCAGCACAGAATCTACCATTTCACTTTAGTTTTATGAAACCGGATCTACCAATAAAAAAGTGCCTCACAATATTTTTTTAATTTCTTAAATTACCGAAGTTATCATTTCTAGATCACATTTTTATCTTAGAGTTATTATACTAGAGTTGGGAGCCAGCCTAAAATGTATCCATCGACAAAAAAGGGGTTACTTGTCTCTTTTCATGCGCATTATCTGAAGATTGGATTTATTTGGATCAAATTGGATCTAGGAAAATTTCAAACGAATCTTCCGTATGCGTAAAAAAAAAAAACATTTTGGTAGGTGTGATTAAAGATGTTCAAAAAGTATTTAAAACAAAAACGCGCTATGAATATTTCGCTCAATCCGATGTATAAAGTCACCATTTCCTATGTTTATATATGGAAGATATGACTTTGTTCTTCGGATACGTGCGATTTATATCCGCATGTGTGATTAGACGAAGATAAGTGAGGGTCTCTATCTTCCCTCTTTTTATTATTTGTTGGACACACGCACTCACAGTCTATGTATAATAACTCTAATCTAATTAATGCAATAATCATTAATAACGTGATAATGTAAGTGTAAGTGTTGTAACCACAATGTTATTAGTGAGCGATATTTTGGCTTACTAACGTGGAAATTATATTCAGCCGTTGTTGCCAAGTCGTTTGACAGTCAGGATTTATTTGAAACTAAAAATACTAGTGTAAAAACAGTGTAACGAACATGTTAGTTTACAGGGGCCAATGCGAAATGTACGTTCAGTAGTACTGATCATTAACTCACTTTAAAATATAGTACTACAGAAATAATAATATCGGCATACATTTGATAGAAAATTTGAAGGCAAAAACATATCACTATCGGTTGTTTTCGATAGAAAACTATCAGAAAACGCATCAGTTATTGGGGAACACCCATCATTGTTAACATAAACGTACTTGTGAAAATAATGGTAACACATTTTATTCATTATTTTTCCAGGATATTAGTTCTAAAAACATAAACAGACAATGAAAATAAGACAGACTTTCGCATTTATAATATTAATCTGTCTTATTATACACATTTTTTTCTTTTAAATTGTCCAAATACTAATAATTGTGCATAGTAACTAGTCTCTACTAGTATATCCCAAGAATTTCATAGCTTCGACTGATATATCAGTTTATATATCACACGCATAGTATTCAAGTGAACGAATTAAAAAAATCGTAGTAGCAAATTGCAATAAAGCGTAGCGTAGCGCTTATAAAACTCATGAATTTTAAAGAGACATAACTTGGAAGAGCATGAAAACATTAGCTTTTTTAAATCCATAGTGCATGTCTTAGGTGGGATTAAAATAAGGATTACAACATAGTAATTGTTAGAAACATATCTAACTAAATAAACCTGACAATACTCAGAGTGCGATATATTTCATTTCAGGTAAAGCGAACGATATCTTTAGTGCATAAAATTTTCGATACAATGTCATGTTTGAAGTCTCTTCCCGAGAAAACAACAAATAAAACCTGATGACATGTCCCCCAAGTGTAAACAAGATCATTGTTATATGTATTTTGCCTTAATTGTAAATCGTTTAGTTAATACAACCGATTTATGTCGCGTATACTAACTCAGTATTATTAAAATACTTCTTCTAACGTTAAGAGCATGTTGTATACATCTGGAGCGTTTACATCACATTTAGTAGTGTTCTGCCATTGAAAAGTCGGGGCGATTGTTCAGAAAAAATCTCTCGCTATTAAAGTGACCTAATTCAAAAAGTTGTTTTCTGGCACTTCACAATAAAGCGTATCGTAGCTTAGTAAAGAGACCCATAACTTTGAAAAGCAGGTTTTTTTTATTTTTTTGAAATAAGGATTACATCTAATTCAAAGGCTACTTTTGAATTAGGTCATTAATACTGAGTGTGCGAAATGTTCCATGACTTGACTTTTCATGTTTGAGTTGATGGCACGCCTGGTAAGGAAGAGGTCACTAATTAATTACGCATTATCCTGTCTAGCTACAGCCATTTCTTAATATCTTTTTACGCGACATAAAATAGTAACTAAGCAATAAAAGTAGTTGATATATTCATTTATTTTAAAAACAAAATGTAGTAGTTAATTCACCTATTCTGTAAATGTACAATTGATAGTGTGGGCAAAGACCGATCCCAAAGTTGGCCACAGCGCGCGAGCCCCGTGGGCCGCTCAGTCGATGTACTGCGCGAGCCAGCGGAAGCCCTCGCCGTAGCCCTGCCTCTTGAGCACCGAGCACATGAACAGCTCCAGGGGCCGGCCCGGCAGCTCCGACCGCGACACCTTGCCCTGCTCACATTCAACAAAAAATCTTTTGTAAAGGAGAGTGCCAAAATTAGGCCTAACTGCAACAGAAACCCCACACACATCAAAAAATTAAGAATTTTCTCCTCATTAAATATCACTATAAATATTATAAACTATCAACCGGAATGTGCTAGAAAAATTATTTCAAAATCATATTTATAATGGTATTATAATAGTTGAATACTTAAACGGAACGTAACGTTGTTGTCAACTGTCATATTTAGGGATGTTCCGATACCCTCATCATCGATACTTATATCAGTAGTACTCAAATTGTTATTCGATACTACTCATGAGTACACCTAAGTATCGATACTAACTCACATCGATACTTTTGGTTAGTTTTATGGTTTTACGTAACATTTTACCTTATGGTTTTTTAGTAAAAAAGAGAATTATCACATTACAATCGCTGTTAATAACATTATTCTTATGCAAAAAAAAAATAGAGCTGTGATAGCCCAGCAGTGAGACCGTGCGACTCTTTCGAGGGGAACACGAGTTCGAACCCGGGCAGGCACCAATGAGTTTTTCTATTAAAACTCATGTGTCTAATTGATAATTGCAATTTATCACACGCTTTTCGGTGAAGGAAAACATCGTGAGGAAACCTGCATATCTCTCAAGAATTCTGGAGATATGTGTAACCTACCAATCCGCATTGGAGCAGCGTGGTAGGTCTTAGCTCCAACCCTTCTCTTCAGAAATGGAGAGAGGAGGCCTATTCCCAGCAGTGGGATTGTAACAGGCTGTTACTTTACTTTTTACTTTTATGCAAAAATAAAATAATCTTTTATTTCAATACCTTATTGTTATATTTTTTCAATAATCCTAACATTTTTAATATGTTATTATGGAAGTTAGCTCCTAAAAATGTAACATAACCTCAAACCACAAATCTTTTTTTTTATAGTTCCCCCATAGCAATCGAATAAAAAAATAATTGATATTAAGTTAACAAATATATTTCTACTTAATAACATAAAAATTATCGGTGTACCGTCTTGGCCCAAAGGTGTATGGAATTCTGGCCGTCTCCTTTCAATAATTCTTAATCATCATTCTCCTACCCTTATCCCACTCTAAGTGGGGTCGGCACAATTCAAATTCAAAATATTCTTTATTCAAATAAACTTGTAAACAAGTGCTTTTGAATCGTCGACTCTATTGCTGGTTCGGAAAGCCGTACCGAGAAGAGCCAGCAAGAAACTCGGTGGAGCTCTTTTAATAAAGAAGATTCTTAATACTAATTACGTTTTGTCATAGCTATCCTGCACAAGGTCAAAGAGCAGCTATATCCACGCATTCTTATCATCAATGTAAGCCTCCACGGTATAATAGGCTTTCTGTATCAGCCTCTTTTTAACAGTATTTTTAAATTGCTGTAATGGCAAAGTTAAAATTGATTGTGGAATTTTGTTATAGAATCTTATACCCAAACCCACAAACGATTTACGTACTCTTACAAGGCGCAAAGCAGGAGCCGCAAGCTTATGTCGGTTCCTACTTTGTCTATTATATACATCGCCAATCTTTTTATAATTATGTATATTTTTATGCACAAAAATCAAATTGCTAAAAATATACTACACAATGATTTGGCTACGTATTTTACGACCGGCCGCCTGCCTGACGTCAACTTACCTTAATCGCCTTTTACGACATCTCGGTAAGAAATGAGGGTGGTATATTCTATGCAGCCGGATGCCACACGGCATTTACCTTAGTCGCCTCTTACGACACCTCGGTAAGAAATGAGGGTGGTCTGTTCTGTTGGATATCACACGGCGTTTTCAATAATTCTTAATATGTTTCAATAATATATTTTTTTCTTTACGCACACACACACACACACACACACACGCACACATACACACACGCATCACCCGCACAAACATTTATATATACATGTGTGTGTATGTGTGTGTGCATATATTTGTGTTTTTTGTATTAATGTAACTTAATTTATATATAAAAAAAGTAAAATAGCGGCCTGTTACAATCCCACCGCAGGGAATAGGCCTCCTCTCGTTTCTGGAGAGAAGGCACCAATGAGTTCTTCAATTAAAACTTTTGTGTCTAATTGATAATTGCAATTTATCACACGCTTTTCGGTGTAGGAAAACATCGTAAGAAAACCTGCATATCTCTAGAGAATTCTAGGGATGTGTGTAACCTACCAATCCGCATTGGAACAGCGTGGTAGGTCTTAGCTCCAATCCTTCTCTCTAAAAAACGGAGAGAGGAGGCCTATTCCCAGCAGTGGGATAGTAACAGGCCGTTACTTTACTACTACTTTTTACATATTAAAATCAGCGGTGATCCGATATAAAAACTAAGAACAATGTTTAGATGTTAGAATCAGTTTAGAACTACTCCTACAGTACTCACCTTGCCAGTGGTCTGCTGGTACAGATTAAAGAACTGTCTCAACTCATCCTCGCTGGCCGCGCCTGGCTTGTCTATTTTGTTGCCGAGGATAAGGACGGGACAGTTGCTGAGAGTCTCGTCCGTGAGCAACGAGTCTAGTTCGGTCTTGGACTCCGGAAGCCTTTTGCGGTCGCACGCGTCTACCAGGAAGACGATCGCGTCCACGGCGGGGAAGTAGTCGCGCCACACGCGCCGCGCCTGCTGATGACCGCCCAGGTCGAATGTGGTGAACCGCATGCTGCCTATCGACAGCTCCTCGGATGCTATCACAAACCATGAAAAATACTTTTCAAATATAATTGTACTTCGATATACGCGTTTCGAGATACGAGCCTCCGAGCGAGCGATAGTTTGCTTTGAAATAAGAGCAAGATTTGACATACGACCCCAACATGCGGGACGCGCGTTGGTATCGTATACTGCCACGTAAAAGTTCCTGCAATCTCAGACTAGAACTCAGTCTGTGTGCTTGTTCACCCGTAAGCATTTTTGACGTTGGGTTTCCGATTGCCCTTCTTGTATATTTACAGAACATTATCAAACATGAATAAACAAACCCCCTTGGAATGTTTTTTTAAACGATCTACAGTTGGAAATGAGCAAAGCGAAAAAAACATTTCACTTTTAATTTATTATGTTTTTAAAGAATATATGAATGTATTTTTTATCTACAAATGAATGTATTTTTCTTATAAAAATACATTTAACAATAACAACTAAGGTGGTGTTTCGGAACTGGAATAGATTAATACGTTTCAATTAATGTAAATGGGGAAAATTGCTTTGAGATACAAGCAAGGTTACAGAACAAATTAAACTTGTATGTCGAAGTGCCACTGTACTCTATAAAATACTACATTTGCATCACTAATTTTGTTTGATATGCATAATTGGGAGATAAAATTTGTTAAACATATATACTGCTTACTGTACTTGTAAAGTGTGTGAGCATTGTACATTAAAGAAAATGTATTTGAAATAGCCTCTACTAACTCAGTCTGCATCTTCAGTACTGAGAGAAGTAGACTGTCATTCTGGTCACAATTACTCTACATACCAGAAGTAGTGAAAAAAATGAGACACTTTCACCTTTATGGTATGGATTGTAACTCCTGTCTTATAATTGGAGATAATGTTCGTAATTCTAAATTTATATGAATAAAATGATATGCAACTAATAGTTTAACCATACTTTATATACACTTTAATTATACGTGAAGTAACAGTTAAAATATTTTAATATACTGTTGTACTGTTACATCAAATTATGTAACAAGCCAAAGCTTTATATAATTATAATTTACTTCTATGATGTGGCCTTTGTTACTGTTAAAATTTAATAGGCAATAAGTGTAGATAGTACCTTTTCTTTATAGTATATAAACACTAAATACTTACAAGAAACATTTCAGTACAAAATTTAAATTTATGTAATCAATAATTGCAAGCAAAAATTAAGTCATTGATGACAAAATACAGTCAAGGTGAACTCAAGGTAAAACCCATTACAAATATGTTTAACTCAGTGGCAATCAGATTACATTGCACTTCTTGTATATTATGTATCAAGGTTAACATATTGAGAAATTAGCATTATTTTGTAAAGATTGGAGAATATTATACTTAGGTATCAAAATGATTTGCATATAATTTTAAGTGAATCTAACTTCATTTCTTCTTATAACTACTCTGCTCTATCCATTATCCATGTATACTTAGTGAATAATACAATAGCAATTTTAATAAGGTTTCTTACTGGGATGTAAGGTTGGAACATGTTGCGCCAGTCTGTCATCCTTTAACATATGCAGGAGTGTAGTTTTGCCAGCATTATCCAGCCCCAGGAATAACAGCTTTCCAGATTTTTTATAAAGACCTACACGCACACACACACAGTAAGAACACAAATAAATGTTAAGAAAAACTTTTATATTTAGATAATTATAGTTATATTCAGGTTTATTGTATATTCTTTGCAATTTAATAGACATGTATCTTTGATTTTAATTTTCCTTATATAAACCAGAATAACTTGGTTCTTATTTTTTATTAACAATATACACTAAATAGTATATTATGATTGAAACTGAAGTTAGAACAAAAGTATTTGTCAGAATCAAACTGATATTTTCAAATCCAGATGTCCAAACATAAATTTTCAATAAAGGAGCTAATACATTGTAAAATGAAGCTCATTACAGTACTGTATTGATGATTATTTTTAAAATTTGTTGTTAATTTAAGGAGATCTGTAATCCAAAAGGAACAATATTATTTATATATAATCTGTGATTTTATTACAAAATATGTTATGAGATGACTTAATAATAGCTCACAAAAGAATATTTATTATTCATATAAGAATATGATTTTAAAGTGTTTCTGATTTATATTAAACATGATTTTATTTAAATGTGCAAGTTAGTTTAAGAGAAAGATAAATCTAACAATAATAAACTGTGTCATTGATAGTATAATCTCAATACCCTATAAAATATGAAACATTGATATGGATAAGTATTCAGGCATATTATATTAGGTGTACTTTTGACTTATGCTTATGAATAGTGTAACTCTTGTGATATCCAATTTCAGTTTATAGGACTGAATGGTAATTAAAATTTTGAAACTATAAATATACATTTAAAATTAAAATTCTTTACTTTATATTACTATATTATTTATTATAGTACTTTATAATTTAGCACAAATATGTTTATTGCATAAATTAAGTCTGCTTTGATAAATAAATAAATTATGGCTTCATTAGAGTTGTTTTTAAAGTTTTTTATTTTACCACTTCTTTAGTATTTTACGAAAATCTTACATTTTCACGATCACAATTACTTCTGACACTTACAAGTTAACAGCCTTTATTAATAATTACAAACTACAAATGAGTTTTTAAATAAAACTATATATATTCTATACAATTTAAACATCTGTTTATCACTTACCTAAGAATCCTAAGACACCAGTAAACCAATCCCAGATAAACATTTTAAATCTGAAATGTACGAATTTTGTTAAACATTTATCACAGCACAGACTTCATCACAAAGGATACTAATCTAGTCATGACTTGCACATCTCATTTATATCATCTACGACGTAACATCTGTCCATGAAATACACGTTACTTTTTGTGAATGATGTCTTCAATTTATCAAGATACATCTGCAAATCCTAATGTTGCGATAATGAATTGAGTAATGCCAATGACAGTACGTCATTTGCGTAGTTAAAATTTAAAACAAAAATTCATTAAAAAGGAAACTGGAATACTCACTTATTAAAATTGTACTAGATTATCTAAGACTAAAGAAAGTTTATCACAAGTTCTCACACTTATTTGTAATACGCTTCGTCACTAAAATCGACGATATTCTCGAGTCTTATTACGAATACGACGAAATATCAATCTGTTGGCAATGAATGACGTATACTACCACTTCCGGAAGTGTACTTGTCACATTTTCAAATATGCGATCAAGTTAACTACCTATATTCCACGTTATATTTTAAGATTGTCCATATCGGAATTAATAGGTACTTACTCTATTTTACTAATTTGAAGAGTAATTTTGTCCCTATACTCCATAGGCTTAAGTACTAGTTAACTAAATGTAAATGTAACTAAAGCAATGTACTAGGTAATTAAATGTAAACATGTTAAAAAGGTTCTTTATAGTAGGTAAATTAATAATAATACCATACTACCCATATACCCACCATTAAATACATTAAATACATTACTGACACATTAAAAAAAAGTGAAAAGTGCATTTGACCGGATCGATCAATTCGAATTTAAGGTCAGTTTGACCTATGTGAGGGTATCCTCAAAATATCGACGAAACTTTAAAAAACATACATATGTACCTACAACATATATTCTATATCATTTGTCTGTATTAGTAAATAATGGTAACACCGAATTTAGAAATCTTTGCTATACAGTACACTATTTATTTATAGTCTTTCTTGTTTTGACAGCTTTCAAAACTAAAGGTATTGAAAACTTAAGTATTTATTTATTGCAAAAGTTGGTGTAATATGTGATAATATTATTAAAATAATCCAAGGATCAAGAAGATCTGTTATTGCTTATAACTAATGTTTCAATGCAACTAAAACTGTGAACGGATTGCAACGATTTTTTAAGGTTATAAAGTGTTATTATAGTGTCATTACTTGCAGGCCTTAGCCATGGCACCAAGGAAAAACAAAGTAGCTAAAGAAGAGGTGCAGGTGACACTCGGCCCTCAACATTTGGCTGGAGAGACTGTATTCGGAGTGGCTCACATATTTGCTTCATTCAATGACACTTTTGTTCATGTTACCGACTTGTCTGGCCGAGAAACAATCGCTAGGGTGACTGGAGGCATGAAAGTTAAAGCTGATCGTGATGAAGCCTCACCATACGCCGCTATGTTAGCCGCACAGGTATAAAAAGTTCTAACCTAACCCAAGCTTAAGCCGTTTGAATTACGAAATTACACATATTTATTCTGTCCATACCTAATAAAACATGAAACTAAAAATGTAATGAAACTGTTAAAGCTTAGTAATTCTATTTAATCATAGTGCATAATATTTACTTGTAAGTTCTGTTTTTGTATAAGAATGTTTATGATGACTGCTTTAAGATTTTTGAAACAGACAAAATTTTAGATATAAATCAAATATTGTGATACATACTAGTGGAATCTATTTTTTTGACTTAAAAGTCCACTGTAATTTTAATATTTAAACTAATTATAATACAAATGGATACATAAATTCTGGTGATTTAATATATAAAGGTAAGGGAAAAGTACTCTATTCCCAGAATTATATTAATGTTTATGAAGTGAAAATAATTGTATCATGTTATTAATTAATAAATTAGAAAAGATAATTCTATTTGTAATTTTAATTTAAGGGTCGTTAGTAACAAAGTTGTTCTAATATTCAGGATGTTGCTGAAAAGTGCAAGACTTTAGGTATTACTGCTCTTCACATAAAGCTGCGTGCTACTGGTGGCAATAAAACAAAAACACCAGGACCCGGAGCACAGTCAGCTCTACGAGCCCTTGCCCGTTCTAATATGAAGATTGGTCGCATTGAGGATGTCACTCCAGTGCCATCAGACTCAACCCGCAGGAAGGGTGGTAGACGAGGACGCAGGCTGTAATTTTTTAGTATAAGCTAACTGTAAACTAAAATAAATGGTTTATGGTTCATAGTTATTTTATTACCTTTTGTGGTCTATTAAAATACCCAAAATAAGCTATCATGGTAAGTAAATATATTTCTTAACAAAGGTTAAGAAATATATTTTGTATAAACAGATTGGTACAAACAATACAACACTAAATTAATTCACTGAACACTTAAACGTATAAGATAACTTGGGCATAATTCAATATTCTTAAATCCAATTTGTAGAAAATAATAATTTAAGATTTTCTTTCTTAGTAATGGCTCACTGACCTGCAAGCCTACCATAAACTCTTATTGCGACTCAATTGAAGATGTAAACGAATTTGTTTTGCTTTTTGATACCATGACGTCTTAAAGACGCACACTTTAAGTCGTTGCCGGAATTCGTCCTAAGAACATGTGCGTAAAAGAGACAAGAGTTATCTATAGTTCATATAACGTTATCCTTTTCAAATATTACGACCCCAATGCAATTCACACTTCATGGTACGTAAAGAAAGCGGTTCGCGGTCGTCGTTTACGTCTTCAATTGAGTCGTAATTAGAGTTCATGGTAGGCTTGCTAGTGTGGTGCGCTTGTTCAATAACACGAGAAATCAATAAATAATTTCTAACTAGGGAGACAAAACTAATTATAGTTTTGTCTCCCTAGTACCTGTTGTACCGTATTTAGTTTTAAGGCCAAGATTGGATTGACGTGTACGGTCATTGATCTCCAGGAATCGTGTTTGTTCTTTTGAAAAACGTAAAATAATTCACTGAATTAATTGATTCTTTTAATTTAGAGTATGTTTTTTACATTTTTAATTTTTGCTTAAATAAATGGCAAACTCAAATTTACGCCAGCAATAGAAATTTGCTGATTTGTAACTATAAAGCTAAAAAGAACAAGGTTTAGATTAATGAAAAAATATTTATTCTGAGAACATTGTACGTTATTTATTCATATATTAATATATTTTTTTATAAATAGTTTCTATTTATTATACATATTTCACTTTCTAAGATTAATACATCTTACATGAATTTGACAAGAACAATTTCTATATAGATGTAAATTACAAAAAACGTATTACCACATATATTATTGCACTGATCAGTTATCTATAACTAAAATAAGTTATCCAACCCCAATACAAATATGTTTATTATTTTGGTAGTAAATTCAGAGTATTGAAGACAAACATTTGCTTAAAACTGATTTATTGTTTTTATTTATATGCTTATGGACATGACAACAAAATATATCTCTAACGTAATCGCTTCATATTGTTACGAACATGACAAAAAAGTTCGTAATGCATATGCTATAGAGTTCAAATTGGAAGAGGGTAGTTTACGAATATGCAAAAAAAGCTCGTGAACTACAGAGTTTGCTTGACGCTAATTCTCTAGAACATTCACGTTGTTTACGGATCGTGTTCCGTATCCCCGCTACGACTCGCAAACAGTTACGAACATTCTGGAAATCGGTTAGTTCGCTATATAAGCGGCCGTATCGCGCGGTTCCACGTTCAGTTTGGGAATAGCAATAAAGACCGAATTAAAAAGCGAAAATGAGGTGAAATAATAGTTACTTCGGCTTTGTTATCGGACAACGGACTGCATAGTACTAATTTTCTAGTGAAAAGCAGAATAAAGTCACCAGATATTTTCAACTAAATCCACGAACCACCGTACGTAACAATATACTTAAGTTTTAGTCGTTATAAAGAAATATATAAAATCTTGAATATAAAATGAGATCAGAGATGCATTCGCGATTAGCTTCTTTAGCCAGTTAACCTAGCCATATACTATATCTATACAGTTTTATCAAACGAGTGTTTTTGCTTATAGCAACATGATGTCATTTTAAGCTTTAAATTTACGAACGAAATATTATTAATGTTTCTTTTTATATAAAAAATAAATCACATGATAAAAAATTGCCCGATAAACGTGACGGAGTTTGTACAGTTATAGCTGATAAATGTAAGAAACATGATATTGAAAGTAAGTGAACGATGTCATATTAAAAAAAATACAAGCCTTAAGAGAGAATTTTCTACTTACAATCACATGTAAAATAAAAAGTAACTGCAAAAATACAGGTCGGAAAGTAGCATTCTTTTTTTGGAAATACTTTCTTTTGTAAATTTCATATGTAAACAATGTACCACGTGCAAATTATTTGCAACTTTGGCTAAATTTGAAAAATTCATAATGCTGCAGGAAATAAGTACTTACATTCCATTTTAAAGTTATATCTCCATATTCACACTTGATAATTTTGTGCAATATTACTAAACATAAATCAATGGTCTATCAAGAAATCAATTCAATAACATATACTAAACAAAACAATTTAAATGGCAAGTTTTGAAAAAAAAATCAAAGAATTGAATTAAATTAGTATGTACACTCTTAATTGTTCTGTTGTTTTTAAATAGAAAATAAAATAATAAACATTACTATTAAATGTTCAAATGTTCAATAAACAAACACACACACACTGCATCTAAAGATATTAACGGACAATTTTGGTTGCTGTATAATAAGTTACAAACGACATGAATTTCTAAATACACTTAAGAGAACCTACCACTAATCAGTTTACATTACAGTTTTTTGGTATAACCATACGACGCGGCGGCTCATACGGCTCGGGTGACTTGGATACCATGACCTCTTATTGTGACTCAATAGAAGATGTAAACGAAATTGTTTTGCTTTTTCATATACTGTCGTCTTAAAGAGGCACACTTTAAGTCGTTGCCGAATTAGCGTTCGGAATTCGTCCTAAGAACATGTGAGTAAAAGAGACAGAGTTATCTATAGTTCGTATAATGTTGTCCTTTTTAAACATTACGACCCGAATACAATTCACACTTCTTCTTCTTTCTTTCTCCTACCCTTATCCCACTCTAAGTGGGGTCGGTACAACATGTTTTCCTCTTCCATTCTCTTCTATCATTCGTCAACTCTGGCGTTACTCCTTTTATACGCATATCATACTTCACACATTCCAACCATCTCTTTTTAGGCCTCCCTCTAGTCACATATCCATCCACATTCATATTCAACACTCGCTTAGTCACATGATCTTCATCCCTCCTCATTACATGTCCATACCATCCCAATCTTGCACCTCTCATCTTTTCCATAATGGACGCAACTTTCATACTTATGCAATTCACACTTCACGATACAAAAAGAAAGCAGTTCGCGGTCGTCGTTTACGTCTTCAATTGAGTCGCAATATGAGTTCATGGTAGGCGTGCTGATTGAATCTAAAATTGAACTAATTATCATAGAAAATTCACGCGAAGTTTTTTTGACAGCGCGTTGAGAACCGCTGGTCCTTCAGCAGGACTCGGAAGCGGGCCTCGCGCGCGGTTTGCGCTACAAACCGGTTTTTAACCTTATCTTCTTGAGGTGGGAGGGCGATGGATTGGGGAACGGCCTCCTCTTGGCCGCCAGCGAGGACTCTCCGAGCACGGTGCCCCCAGAAACATCCTCCCAGGTGCTGGCGATCACGTCGTCTGAAGACGAAGACGGCATCGCACGGCACCTGTTGCTCGAGCGGGTAACGCCACGGAACGACCTCGAGAAGCTCCGTTTGCTGAGCTTCGCTGACACCATCGACGTTCGTGGGTTCTCAGAGTCATCAGCTGCCCTACGGCTCGCCTTCGCCTTCACGATACCGCTAGTTTGCGTCTTGGCTGCATTCGGCTTGCGGATCGCGAGTATGTTCCGGCGTTTGGTTGACAGAGTCTTAGGTTTGGGCTCGCTATCTGCCAGATATCTTGTGCTTTTGACCGGTTCGTTCTTTTTAACGAACTTCAGATTTACATTTAGTAGCTCGTGTCCGGATCGCTGAGCTAGGATTGGCGGGCTGCGTTTGCGCTCGGAATCCGTTTTGGCCGCTACGTAAGCGTTTTCCTTCCTCTCATCTATCACTTTGGCTTTGGATCGCGCGTAGAGCGGCATTCGTGTCGGCGATGATGTCTTAGGCCGTAGTCTCGACATCGTCAACTGAAACAATGCACTCATTAACGATATCGAGGCTAAAGCCAATGTCGATGATTAAAATTGCACGACACAAGTTTTAGTAGGTGATAAAGCGTGACGTTACAAACGCAGTCGGAACACACTAATTCCTTACCCAAATTATTAATTATTAGACTGGTGATTGATTTTTTATAGAAGTTTGGGTGTGATCTAACACTGAAAATTAAAGATGATTGTTTGTTAATGACACAGAAATAGAAACATAGTTACTGTAATTAAAAGTTAAATTTTTAAAATGCCTTTATTGTTAAAAAAAACTAGTTTAAAGACCCCGAATTACACTTATATCGTATTAATATTGTTAAGATTGTATTCAAAGTGTGTTATTATTTATAAAACTTTCCATAGTGCCCATACTAAGCATTTGTATTGTAGCATAGTAGTATTAGAATAATTTTAAAATATGCCAAATAGCATTTCAAAATATTGTTAAGTTTACATTTTTTGTATTATGAAATCGTTAAAATGTTCCAAAACAAATTGCGGACGTACCTGCGGGCGCATTGTGCGCGTATGAGCACGCAGCCACTCACGTACGGCCGGCAGATTGCGGTGCTCCGAACACGGGATACGCGAGTTTGGATGCTGTGCTGTCAAATCCAAGATGGATGCACCCAGAGACCGCCCAACCTGCATATCACACACCGAGCTTATCGACATTCATTCATATATATATACGTACATTGTATTAGCACATACTTATTACTTGTATCTACTCTTAGCTTCAATCACGAGGGAATATTTAAAGGATCCTTAATAATCGATATTGATACCAGTATCTTTGTTTCTCCAAATATATCGACATTTTGTGGTTCTACAATCAATTAAATGTTTTATACAGAGTAACACATTGTTAGTTTTGGTGTACCTTTTAATCTTGTATTGATGATAGCAATTTGAACAGTACCTTTTGGTAGTCTAGACCATCGACATATAAAAAATTCATAAATATATTTAACAAAATAACTTCTAAGTAGGTATATGATTTGAAATACTTCAACCGGATGCTAAAGAAGTTCCCAGAATGATTCAGTAAGTATGGATCACCAGAAGCATTCGATAATGAGGTTCAGTTTACTCAATATCTAATCAAATAAAGGACCAACATATGTTCAAAATTTGTTGGTAAGTGTGTATAATACAATCGCTTGCGATATATTCAGATTTAAGGTGATTAAAAAGTGGGTACACACAAACATATTTTAAATAAACATTAAAAATATTTATGTGCTGTTAAACGCAGCAGTGAGATAAAAAATTTGGAGAATTTTGAAGAGATAATGTCAAGCATAAAAAGCTCTCAATATCTACTGTGTACAATATAAAGATGGCGTCAACTGTACCTTTTAAAAATGAATTTTATATCAACTACAGTGTTACTACTTTACAAACGAACCTTTACAGGATCTATCTCTTCAAAACACTCCAGGTTCTTTGCGCGACAGTGTCTTACCTGAAACTGTGGTAGATCTTCTGAAATCTACATCACTAATAACATATTGTTACCGTTTACACAAACCATTGTGAATACAAAATATTTTAAGTAACGACTAAATATTATGGCGGTGTATCAGAGTGGAGGCTCGCGATCTTTAGGGACGTTTTCGGCAGAATTTAATGTCAGGCACTTCAATCATTTAGTAAACTATTATTATCATTAATGGGCATTGCTCTAGGAAAACATTGTAATGAAATCTATATTATTAAAGAATTGCTGGGCCTATCCACGTTGGATCGCTAAGGAAACAAAGGTCTAGCATTCCTTAGCGATCCAACGTTTCTTTAATAATATAGATTTCATTACAATGTTTCCCTTCATCGTGCAAATCTCAGTAAATAAATATATATAAAGTCAATCTATAGATTGCAATATATCAATGTGGAATATATCAAACTGATGTCAAAATAAGTAATGGACCGATCAGATGTCACATATATCAGTTTATTTTAACCCAGTTGTCAAAACATGAATAGGGAATTATCTTGCGTAGCGATAAAAGACTAAACCACGTGTTATTCGTAGAACCGTAGTAGTCAAAATTATTGAAATTAGGCATTTTTATTAAAACGTTTAATATTAAAACGATTGAATGAATGTCAATGACCACGAATACTTATCAAATACCATTTTATTTGTACTCATTGAACATAAAGTACTCTTTAATTCCAATAGAATTGCTAACCAGCTGATAAGTTTATACCTAACATTGTCGTCAAAAACAAAAAAATATTTCAAAATTCTAATTTGTTAAAACATGGAAGTTCTTTAACGTAAATGTCGAGCAATCCGTCTATTAAATTGAATAATGCTACTTAACTTTAATATCTGGAATACAGACATTGTATATCAAAATAATTCTGACTGCAATTTAACTGAATTGTGCGTACTTCAAGTTCAAGCAGGGTAATGATAATACTACTCGAAATTTTGAAAATACAAATGAATTAGGCAATAATACACACCGGTAATTTAGTCAAAGCTAACACTGTCCAACCGCGTGGATACAAATTTTCATAGCATACTTTCACTTATCATGTGGTACACAAATCTTAAATCAAATCAAATCAAAATAATCTTTATTCAAATAAATAATTTCAGGCACTTTTGAATCGTCAAGCATCAATATGATTAATGAAGCTACAACTGGTTCAGAATGTTGCTCTTACCGAGAAGAACCAGCAAGAAACTCGGCGGTCAATCACACAGAGACTTACCAATAAAATATCAGTTACAGATCGAAAACAGTTTACCGCAGTTCTAAAACATGTTCCTAAGTAGTTTTCAGTCTATTTCCCTCAAAATTATAAAGAGTATACCTTTGTAGATCACAAGGTGGGTTTTGCAGAAACTCAACGTCAGTTCTAGTTAAGGGCTCGCTAAGTCCAGTCGCTCTCGTGCCATATCTACAGCAATCTACAATTCAATAGGCAGCAGTCGTCCCACAAACCTGGAAGGGGTTTACCTCTTCGAAGATGTGGGGGGTGTATTTAGGCGGCACTGGTGGAGCGACTGGTATTGACGCCGGGCCATCGCGTGCTGTCGGCGGCAGAACGTTAACAAGTCGGCCCGTGTTGTAGTTACACTCCAAAGTGTAAGAGCGGACCAGCCCAGTGGCCTTCAGGACGGCAACGCGGCCAGAGCCTTCCCGAGACATGCCATCGCGTCTGTCCCTGATAGAATTACTTAAATTATTGTTGAGATAATAAAAAATAACAATGGTCACTTAATTAACGAGCAAGTAAGTAGTAAAAAAAAGTAAAGTAGCGGCCTGTTACAATCTCACTGCTGGGAATAGGCCTCCTCTCTCCGTTTCTGAAGAGAAGGGTTGGAGCTAAGACCTACCACGCTGCTCCAATGCGGATTGGTAGGTTACACATATCTCCAGAGTTCACTGAAGATATGCAGGTTTCCTCACGATGTTTTCCTTCACCGAAAAGCGTGTGCTAAATTCCAATTATCAATTAGACACATGAGTTTTAATAGAAAAACTCATTGGTGCCTGCCCGGGTTTGAACTAGTGTTCCCCTCGAAAGAGTCGCACGGTCTCACCGCTGGGCTATCACAGCTTAACGAGCAAGTAAATGTATCTAATTCCGTTTTACATGTGTTCGGAGGGGAGGGTATTGGTGGGAGTTGAACTAATTAAGACTGCTTGTATGGGTAGCGCGGCGCAATACGATTTTTGTCGTGGAGCCTATCCTATGATCCTGCTTCGGTTTCGGGGCGTAGCGATCGTCGAGATTGTGGTGGTGGGTGTATGTGCTGCTTTTGTGTGCGTTGTTGCTGGTGAATTGCGCCTTGGGGTGCATGTGGTGGCTTGTCCTGCATGTATAAGGTGCGTAGATTTTGCCTGCTTCATACATATTGGCTTTGCATGCATTCACTTAACCCGTGCGGATTATAGCAAAGTAGTTAGTTCTGTTATATTACTTGTAAATTATTGTCATCATCATCCTCCTGCCCTTATCCCACTCTAAGTGGGGTCGGCACTACATGTTGTCGCATGATTTGCCTACGTATTTTACGACCAGCCGCCTGCCTGACGTCAACTTATCTTTTACGACACCTCGGTAAGAAGTGAGGGTGGTCTATTCTATGCAGCCGGATGCCACACGGCACATACCTTAGTCGCCTCTTACGACACCTCGGTAAGAAGTGAGGGTGGTCTATTCTATGCAGCCGGATGCCACACGGCACATACCTTAGTCGCCTCTTACGACACCTCGGTAAGAAGTGAGGGTGGTCTATTCTATGCAGCCGGATGCCACACGGCACATACCTTAGTCGCCTCTTACGACACCTCGGTAAGAAAGGAGGGTGGTCTATTCTATTCTGCCAGATACCACACGGCGGAATTACTTAAATTATTGTATTGATAGTTAATATATAGATAGGCTACACTCATGTCTAATTTTATCGGATTAGCCCGACTAGTTTCGAACCCCGGGAACAGTTCCCGCCGCGATAACGTCGTGTAAAGAGCTCATGAATAAGTCGGTCGATGCATCTGGTGCTCCCGATGCATCGTCCAGCGGAGGGAAGGGCCACTTTTAGAGAGGCCCCGACCCAGAGGTGACGCACTCTAGGGTTCAGAGTTGCTGCTGGCGGGGGTGGGGTCAAATAAGGTACCCTGCACCCGCCACCAGCAGCGTGGGGAGCATACAGGTCGTTTTAGTCGGTGCGAGTCCGACATAACCACCGCCTGTCCCCGTCGGTCGGTGGTACCCATAAGGGGTTTTTTTCATGTATAAAAAAAATCCGATAAAATCAGACGTGAGTATAGCCGGCACCTAGAGATGCCTGGAAAGGGTTGGAGGAGGCCTTTGTCGGAAGACAACAGTTACACAAAAAATGACACATGTATATTTGACGGAAACAATAAGGAGATATTCATCCATTGAAGACATTCACTGCCGACTGGCCCGTTGGCGCAGTTGGCAGTGACCCTGTCTTCGGCTCCGTGGGTCGCAGGTTCGATTCCCGCCGAGAACAAACATTTTCTATTTAGGATTTGTTGGTTCTTCGCGTCTGGGTGTATATATGTCAAATTCAAATTCAAATAAGTCTTTATTCAAATTGGCCTATTACAAGCACTTTTGAATCGTCAAATTAAAATTGAATTGAAGCTACAACTGGTTCGGAAAGGTGCTCTAACCGAGAAGAACCAGCAAGAAACTCGGCGGTCACTCTTTTAAAAAATAAATAGTACAGTTTTGTATTGACTATTGTTAACAAACTTAGATTATAATATCGTCTAGTACATAGCTGGTCGCAATTTAGTTCCAAGCTTTCTTATCATTGACATAGTCTTCAACATTATAGTAAGCTTTATTAATGAGAGTCTCTTTAATTGCTTTTTTGAACTTGTGTAAAGGCAAGTCCAAAATTGATTGAGGAATTTTATTATAAAAAAGTATACCGAAGCCCACAAACGATCTACGTACTTTCTGAAGCCTTAGCCTTGGTATTATTAATTTATTTCGGTTCCTAGTTTGCCTATTACTAATATTGCTTTTTTTATTAAAAAGATGTATATTTTGTTTCACAAACACTATATTATTATAAATGTATTGTGAAGCTACAGTAAGAATACCTATTTCTTTAAATTTATCACGAAGCGAGTCACGTGGTTTCATATTATAAATCGCACGAACAGCTCGCTTTTGTAAAACAAATATTTTTTGGATATCAGCTGCTTTACCCCATAGCAAGATACCGTATGCCATGATGCTATGAAAATAAGAAAAATAGACAAGTCTTGCTGTTTCAATATCAGCTAATTGCCTAATCTTCCTAATGGCATAAGCAGCGGAGCTAAGTTTACCACAAAGATTCGTTATATGGGGTCCCCATTGCAGCTTTACATCCAAGGTAACTCCCAGAAAAACAGCTAATTCTTCTGTTTTTACTACTTCATTATTAATTTTTACTGTATGTACTAATTTTTCAGCATTAGGCAATGGGAATTCTAAACACTTAGTCTTATTTGTATTTAATATCAAATTATTTATTGCAAACCAATGCGATACCTGTGACAAGGCCCTGTTCACATCGTCAACTTTCGTTTTTGTTTTGTCAATCTTAAATAATAATGATGTGTCATCTGCGAAAAGTACTACGTCACAAATATTGTTAACATAAAATGGCAAATCATTTATATATATTAAAAACAGGAAGGGACCGAGAACAGAGCCTTGGGGCACACCCATTTTCGTGATTGAACCGGATGACTTTACATTATTTACACATACTTTTTGAATTTTATTACTAAGATATGAGGCAATTAGGTTTAGCCCTTTACCCCATAATGGCTTAGTTTTCGCAAGAGAGTCTCATGCTGAACACAATCAAATGCCTTTGATAGGTCACAGAAAACACCTAGGGCGTTCTGGAATGTATGTATTTAAGTATGTATTTAAAACTATATATGTAGTATATTTACCTGTTGTCCGTCACCCATAACACAAGTATTAAGTTACTTACTTTGGGGATGGACGACCGTGTGTGTAAATGTCCCATATATTTTATTTATTTATTAATCTTTTTTTAAATCACCAATTAACATTGTTAAATAATTGTAATGTAGTGATTGCAAAATAAAGGCTATTTTTATTTTTATTTATAGTCGGTATCTATATATTTTACTATGGAATACTACTCACGATAGTTTAAATTTAAAAATTATTGTATTGATGACATAATTAGATTAGATTTAGATTACATAAAACAAAGGACTTTTATCTTTCATGAAAAAATGTTCCAAGATTTTATTTTCATAGTTATAATAGTTGAGCCTTAATGTTGTTGTTTTCATTATTCTCTAGTGTTTATTTTTAGGTTTATAATTTGTGACTTTGTAACTAAGAATGATGTGTTCTTCTATAATTAGTACTAATATACTTAATTCAAAACTATATGGGATATATTTTGGATGATTTATCGTGTAATGCTGTTGAAGATCCGAATAAATAAATAAATTAAACGAACGATGAATTTGAAGCTTTCTATTCATAAAGTTATTATAGTACAGTAGTGAACAGAGAAAGCAAATGATGGCTACCTATCTGTCTCTCTTTTTTTACGCAATATCTAAAGATTTGCTTTAGTTACTTGGATCTAATTGGATGTTGGAAAATTTCAATCTATCTAATTAACATTTTAAGTGTGTGCTAAAAATGTTTATAGTATTCCAATAAAAAAAAACGCATCATTAATATTTCTCTGAGAATGTTAGACAAAGATAAATATAGATCACATTATCTCTTATTTATTTAGCCGTGTGGTATCCGGTAGAAAAGAGCACCCTCCTTTCTTACCGAGGTGTCGTAAGAGGCGACTAAGGTAAATGCCGTGTGGTATCCGGCTGCATAATATAGACCACCCTCATTTCTTACCGAGGTGTCGTAAGAGGCGACTAAGGTAAATGCCGTGTGGTATCCGGCTGCATAGAATAGAACACCCTCATTTCTTACCGAGGTGTTGTAAGAGGCGACTAAGGTAAATGCCGTGTGGTATCCGGCTGCATAATATAGGCCACCCTCATTTCTTACCGAGGTGTCGTAAGAGGCGACTAAGGTAAATGCCGTGTGGTATCCGGCTGCATAGAATAGACCACTCTCATTTCTTACCGAGGTGTTGTAAGAGGCGACTAAGGTAAATGCCGTGTGGTATCCGGCTGCATAGAATAGACCACACTCATATCTTACCGAGGTGTAAGAGGCTACTAAGGTAAGTTGACGTCAGGGAGGCAACCGATCGTAAAATACCTAGCCAAATCATATGATAACATGTATGCAACATGTGTTGCCGCCCCAATTAGAGTGGGATAAGGGCAGGAGAATGATGATATTCATAAAGTTATTACAGTCGAGTAGAGAACAGAGAAAGCAAATGATGGCTACCTATCTGTCTAAATAAATATTTATAGTATTTCAATGAAAAAACGCGTCATTAATATTTCCCTGTACGTATGGGTCTCTCATTATCTCTTATTTATTTGTTGTAGGACACTTAAACTCACAAATCTGCATATGGTTCTAGTTGCTATATTAATTCTATGTTTCTACTCCTGGACAAAAAAAAAGTCATTCATCTTAGACAAAAACTAACTTAAAGTTTGAGCAGATTGTGACATGTAAAAAGATTTGTGTTCATCTATTTTGAAAGGGATATTTGTTTAAACTGTAAAGCTCTATTTGTCTACTTAGCTATCTCTCTATATGATATCGTACGTACAAGGGATATTTGTTTAAACTGTAAAGCTCGATTTGTCTAATCTCTATATGATATTGTACGTACTTAAGGTACATGTTCCGTTCGGTGAAGTTGCAGGAGGAGAAATGGAAGTGTAGATTGTTCAGCGACATAATGCGAGGCAGCAGCATGCACTCCACGCAACTGTCCACATCCTCGAAGTGATTGCCGTACATGAATATACCTGCACAAATTTAAGAGTGTCATTAGTTAAAGTATTAAAGTGACCGAATTCAGAAAAGTTGTTTTGTGGCAAATAGCAATACAGCGTACCGTAGCACCTACAAAAATTGGTGTTAAAGAGACTCATAACTTGGAAGAGCAAGAGAGCACTAGCTTTTTTATCTTTTTTTTTATTGCATAATAGGCGAGCGCTTGACTGTAATCATGCCTGATGGTAAGCAGTGATAGTCTAAGATGGAGCGCGCTTGCCTAGAAGATGCCTATTCGCTCTTGCTTTGAAGATACCCATATTATATGACTCGGGAAAAATAGATGCCGGGAGAGAATTCCATTCCCTTGCCGTGCGCAGTAAAAAAGAAGAGGCGAAGCGCTTCGTGGGATGTCGATAACGTAAGGGTGGAACTTCTCCCGGTGCCTAGCGGTGCGTTGATAGAATGGTGGTGGAGGGACAAGGTTATGGAGTACTTCAGCACACTCTCCGAAATATATCCTGTAGAATACAGGCAACCTGTAGAAGACAGGCAACCCTGCGCCGATGTTGAAGACTTTGCAATTTGGTATCGGTCAGGGTTTTATCAGAAATGAGCCTTCTGGCACGTCGATCTACCGAGTCCAAAGCATCCAACTAGTATTTGGCAGAGCCGTCCCACAAATGGCAGCAATACACGATCGTACCTGAGTCTGGTACAATGTAAGAACATTCGTAGCGTGATGTCATACATGGTATTGAAATAAAGATTAAAATGTGTCTAACTTAATTAAGACTATTTATAAATCCGGTCAATTTAATACTAAGCATGCGATATGTATATGTAATTTTTTTTTAATATACGACGCGTATGTATTTGAATTTATCTAAATTAAGTCTGTCCAAAAACATGTTTTGGTCTAAGAATGGTCAATGTTAAAATATACATTCTTTTCAGCAGCTATACCGGCGGAACTCATAAGTCAATGTTAGCTCGTTTCGTTTAAACAAACTAAAGCATTTTTTATGAATTTTACTTAGCAATGAATACTTTAAACCCATTAATCTCAAAACGTGAATTTTTAAGCTGTGCCGCTATTGCAGCCTATGAGCTATATCTTGAAATTAATTATCCTTTAATTATGGATAAATAGATCATAATCTTTTAACTATTAAGTAGATTTTAAATTAATGTACCTCGGAAACTTCTCACATTCGAAGTCTGTTCTTTAAGACGGACTTTGCTAGAACGAAACTGGGGCGGAATATCCCAATATAATGTATCTTGCGCTTATATAATAGCTGCATAAAGGACACGTTATCACCGGATATAGGCTGAGATGCGCTTACATTGTTTATGATAAATATAATAAAATTCTTATTTCAGAATTGTAATATTTAAACTTCATATTGTTTTTTTATGTTTATAACAATTAATGTTGAGAGACCGGCTATACTCAAGTCTTATTTTATCGGATGAGCCCGACTAGTTTCAAGCCTATACGGGGCTCGCAATCGCAAAGCTTTGCGATTTTGTCGTGGAGTCTATCTCCTGATGATGCCTCGGTTGCGGGGCGAAACGATTGTTGAGTTTGTGATAGTGAAACTGTGTAGTGCTTGTGTATTTTGGTGGAAGTGGTGGAGGTTTGTGCATGTGCTTTTACGAATCCTGCACGTATCGGGTATGAAAATACTGATAATCCACTATACATTAAACACTATATATATTTTCTATTTACTGTATCGCGGATTATAGCAAAATAATTTTATTATTACTTTTGTATTATGGATCTCCGCAAAGTAACGCCTAATTCTATAAATCCCAATGTTTTTTTTTAAATGTTTTTTTTTTTTTACTTCCTATTTCCTCTGACATAATCAGAGACTTTGTTTGCTTTTTTTTTTAAAATATTATTTGTTATATTATTTTTCTGTTACTCTAATACCTATGTTATTACAATTAGTGATAGTTACTTATGTCTTATGTTTTACACTTACGCTTATTAATTACAATTCCTTATTATCTAATATTTACATAATCTGGTTAGGTTAGTTACTTATATGTTATGCTTATTAATTATGCTTATTTTACACTAACGCTTGGGTCGCACCCAGGAGCCTTGTCCTGATGAATCCCGATGTTGCTGTGGTTAGGCTAGTAAGGAACTTAAAAAATTACCTTTTTTTGATGCATGCCCGTGTAGGTCGATGTATAGATAGAGGCCGGAATCGATGTCCTTGGTGTTGACTCGAGGCAGGACCGCGGGGGTTGTGGGCGCCGGATGTTTCTTCTTTACCGTCTGCTTGTTGGGTCCTAACTTTGGTTTTTCTTCCTTCGGAGGTGGTGGTTGTTGCTGTTTTCGACAATTCAATGATTTATTTGCAATAGTGTATTTTTATTGCACGTGATTGTTGTTGAAATTTACTTTTTTTAAAATAAAAAATGGAACATTTTGGCCATGCCATTACAGCAGTTTAAAACCACTGTTAAAAAGAGGCTGATACAGAAAGCTTACTATACTGTTGAAGATTACTTAGATGACAAGGATGTGTGGATATAGATGCGCTTCTACCCTGCATAAGACAGTTACATTTATATGTAACTAGTTCTAAGATTTATATTTTAAAAAGAGCAACCGCCGAGTTTCTTGCTGGCTCTTCTCGGTAGGAACAGCTTTCCGAACCAGCAGTAAAGTTGACGATTCAAAAGCACTTGTTTACAAGTTTACTTGAATAAATAATATTTTGAATTTGAATTTGAATTTGAATTTGGAACAGGGAAGAAACACATATTGTATTACTGTGGGCACTTAAATTCCTGAATTAAATAAAGATGCGGGAATCACTTTTTATATAAGTGATACACAAATATATATACGACTCGAGGCGTTACTTTAATTCTATAATATGAGATATCATAAGTGAGATATCGAAAGAATTCATTGTTTTAGTAACGAAGATAGACGGGTACGATTTTTATAGTTAATTTTACGCCGTGTGGTATCCGGCTGCATAGATTAGACCACCCTCCGTTCTTACCGAGGTGTCGTAAGAGGCGACTAAGGTATGTGCCGTGTGGTATCCGGCTGCATAGTATAGACCACCTTCATTTCTTACCGAGGTGTCGTAAAAGGCGACTAAGGTAAGTAGCCAAATCATGTGACAACATGTTTGTAACATGTTGTGCCGACCTTACTTAGAGTGGGATAGGGGCAGGAGAATGATGATTTTTATAGTTACTTTTACACCTCTAAGGTAAAATAGTTTATAGAAGCAAGCGTTACTTTGCGGAATTCCATATTACAGGCAATATAACACAACTACCTTGCTATAATCCGCACGGGTTAAGTGAATGCATGCAAAGCTAATGTGTATGAAGCAGGAAAAATTTTCGCATCTTACACATGCAGGACAAGCCACCACATGCACCCCAAGGCGCCTCCATCAGCAACAATGCACACAAGCAGCACACACAACCACCACTACAATCTCGACGATCGTTTCGCTCCGAAATCGAAGCATCATTAGGAGGATAGGCTCCATGCATTGCGATTTTGTCGCGTGTGGTGACTTGTCCTGCATGTGTAAAGAGCGTAAATTTTGCCTGCTTCATACACATTAGCTTTGCATGCATTCGCTTAACCCGTGCGGATTATAGCAAGGTAGTTCTGTTATAATACCTCTAAGGTAGCTGTGAAGCTGTGATAGCCCAGCGATGAGACCGTGCGACTCTTTCGAGGGGAACACGAGTTCAAACCCGGGCAAGTACCAATGAGTTTTTCTATTAAAACTCATGTGTCTAATTGATAATTACAATTTATCACACGCTTTTCGGTGAAGGAAAACATCGCGAGGAAGCCTGCATATCTCTAGAGAATCTGGAGATATGTGTAACCTACCAATCCGCATTGGAGCATTGTGGTTGGTCTTAGCTCCAACCCTTCTCTCCAGAAATGGAGAGAGGAGGCCTATTCCCAGCAGTGGGCAAAGTAACAGGCCGTTACTAAGTAAATTACCGTGAGTAGCGAGTCCCCGAGGCTGGGCGCGGGGGAGCGAGGCGCGGGCGGCGCGCGCACGTTGCTGCCGTCGCCCGCGGACACGCCCGCACTCGCACGGGACGTCGCTTCCACCGCTCCGCAAAGCATCTACATATTCAAATTCAAATTCAAAATATTCTATATTCAACTAAACTTGCTAACATGTGCTTTTGAAATACCAAATCTTCTGCTGGTTTGGAAAGCTGTTCCTCCCGAGAAGAACCAGCAAGAAACTCGGAATTCTAATTTGGAATCAGATCGTGTGGAGGTCTATGAGGACTATCGGAGGGATGCTCGTAGTTAATCGTTTTCAGTAAAACGCGGTGTTAGCTTTAGTAATGCTTCTTTCGACTCCTTGTAATAAATTATATCTTTGGTGTGCTGTTTTATTTTCCCTATGATTCCCGGTAATGTGGTAAGGTTTTAAGGTAGCAGGTAATGGTAGCTGCGTCAGGCAGCTACAGATCGGATCGGAATAATTCGGAAATAATTCTTTCAACTTTATCTATTATATACATCTAGTATTGTTTTATAATTATTTACTATTAAATTGCTTAAAATATACTGTAAAGCAAATGTATCAATACTTATTTCTTTAAACTTCTCTAGCAGGGAAATCCTGAAATCCTTATTAAGTTATTATGCTAGAGTAAACCAACCAGTCTAGAATGTGTTCATCGAAAAAAAAGAAGAAGAAAATGAGGCTCAATTTACAGTAGGCCCTATTTATCACGCCGTTTTATTTTAGAATAAATTATTAAAGGCGACGAATTCTTTACTTTTTTCGTCTCAAGATAATATTTCAAAAATTTTGGCACCCCTCAAATCATAAAAAAAATAAAAGCAAATTCATATATTTAATAAATAGACGTTAGTACTTGGGATTTAAAATTAAAGAGAAAGGAAATTATATAAACTATATCTGTAAAAATAAATCTTTATAGCGCTAAATTAAGAATGCTCCACTCAGGGGATGAATTCTACGAGTATTCTCTATAATTATTATTTTCTGGGGCAAAACCTTTACTTGAAACACTGTATTGCTATTTTAATAGAAAATATACTTTTCAGAATGTAATAACAATATGTATATACTTACAATTTCTTCATTGTGCTCCGATATTATATACCTCTTAAAACAATTTGTACATAAATAAACATTTTCACCGCTGTCACTGTATTCTATGTCGCTGAGCTGAAACAATATAATTATAACAATTCTATTATCCAATAATATAATAGGATATTGATTTGAGTCCACACTCTATATTCAATTTCATAATTTTTATTAATATCCGAATATAATAACTTTGTGGTATTTCCTCTGTGTATCACTATAGCTTCAGTCAGTAGTGATTACTATTGACTGATGATATTCTAATTGTTAGGAGTATCTAATCAGGAGCATTAGCAAAGGCTAATGCTTCTGACTAGAGCATTGCTTAATATTGATTACACAGAAAGTACAATATCAACTAATATAACAACAAGATTAAGGAAACTGTAGCTTATAATTACGAATTTCGCCGAGGCATATAATATTTAATTTTTAATCTAATATAAACTGCAATAAAATAATAGCTAAATTGTTTTTTATTTAAAAAAGGTTAGCCCCTATTTTTAAAAAAGTAAAAAAGTAAAGTAACGGCCTGTTACTATGCCCACTGCTGGGCTAAGGCCTCCTCTCTCCGTTTTTGGAGATAAGGATTGGAGCTTAGACCTACCACGCTGCTCCAATGCGGATTGGTAGGTTACACATATTCCTAGAATTCTCTAGACATATTGCAGGTTTCCCGACGATGTTTTTCTTCACCGAAAAGCGTATGATAAATTTTTGATTGAAAAACACATTATTGCCTGCCCGGGGTTTGAATCCATGATTGTCTCTAGAGTCGCACGCTGTTACCGCTAGGCTATCACAGCTTAGCCCCTCAAAAAAAGCCACTATTAACTCTTTTTTTTAATAAAAAAAAATGACAAAACTAATAATCATTCGGAGATAGATGCTTTGCGGTTTTGTCGTCGAGTCTATCTCTTGATGATGCTTGGGTTGGGTGGCGAAACGATTGTTGAGTTTGTGATAGTGAACGTGTGTAGTGCTTGTGTATTGTGGTGGAAGTGGTGGAGGTATGTGCATGTGTATTAACGAATCCTGCACGTATTGGGTATGAAAATACGGATAGTCCACTATACATTTAACACTCTATATATTTTCTATTTACTGCTACGCGGATTATAGCAAAATAATTTTATTATTACTTTTGTATTAATTAATAATAAAATATTAATAATAGAGTGGATAGAGGCAATCAACTAAACAAAAAACACTGAATGTTAATTTTTAAAAGGCCGCATCTTACTTTGCTCTGCTGATCGTCAATCTTTTGTCTTTGGTGTTCCTTGTACTCTTCGATTGTGTGATGAGTGGGCGATTCCGAGCGCATCTGAGCAAAATCATTTAGTTATTATTGCAATTAAGTATTGAAGCTTTTCAATACTTAATTGCAATAAAGTTAAAATATTTAAAAAAGTAAATTTTATTCAAGATTATGAACTGAAAATGAGTATATAAGGGGAAGTCTGAAAGTTGCGCCCATTATAGAAAAGATGAGAGGTGCAAGATTGGGATGGTATGGACATGTAATGAGGAGGGATGAAGATCATGTGATCAAACGAGTGTTTAGTATGAATGTGGTTGGATATGTGACTACAGGAAGGCCTAAAAAGAGATGGTTGGACTGTGTGAAGTAATGACATGCATATAAAAGGAGTAGCGCCAGAGTTGGCGAATGATAGAAGAGAATGGAAGAGAAAAACATGTTGTACCGACCCCACTTAGAGTGGGATAAGGGTAGGAGAAAGAAGAAGATTATGAACTCCGTTTGCCTAAGGCAAGCGGGGTAAAGCCATTATCAACGACATCCTTATGCACATCACTGTCCACCTTGAGGAAATGATCTCTGAGGTTGTACATCTCACGGCTATGAAGGTTCTTGGCATTTAAAACACCACGTCCCACACACTTCCTTGGGTTGTACAGTATTAATATTAGTATCTTTTATTTTTCTAAAACCTAACTCCTTCCATTTTTAAATATATCTAATTATAAAAAAACAGAGCTGTGATAGCCGAGCGGTGAGACCGTGCGACTCTTTGGAGGGGAACACGAGTTCAAACCCTGGCAGGCACCAATGAGTTTTTCTATTAAAACTCATGTGTCTAATTGATAATTGCAATGAATCACACGCTTTTCAGTGAAGGAAAACATCGTGAGGAAACCTGCATATCTCTAGAGAATTCTGGAGATATGTGTAACCTACCAATCCGCATTGGAGCAGCGTGGTAGGTCTTAGCTCCAATTCTTCTCTCCAAAAAATGGAGAGAGGCGGCCTTAGCCCAACAGTGGGCATAGTATAAGGCCGTTACTTTTAACATTCCTCATGGCGGTTATCTCATAAGAAAGGTCTGATTTAGTATGGTAAGGTTCAATAATTTTAGTCCAATTTTTTAGGACAAACGTTTTAATTTATAATTGTATTTTTGTCAAATAAACTAAAAAGAGATCATTTGATTGATATTATAGGTTATTGACTAATATTATGGATTATAAAAGGGACGGTACTAGGTGGAGTGGGGACAGTTTTTGTAAAGTGTTACAGTGAAGACGAAAGTAAATTGTAAAGTGTTAATATTGTGAGTAATCTTTACTTATTATAAAACAAAGTCCCAAAAAGCTGTCTGTCTGTAAGTAATCGATTTTCTCAAAATCTACTGATGTACGGTTTTCACCAAAATATTGTGCAATACATCCGGATGGTTTAGGTAAATAGTACATATCGGTGTTATGTAAATTGTATTGAAGAGATCGAGCAGTTGTTAAAAAACTTGCTTGCTGGGAGCTTTAGTCGCGTGCGCTGCGTAAACCAGCAGAGATACGCTAAAGTTATGTACTAGAGAATTGTAGATCTATAAAAATACTACAAAAAAGTCCGCGATAGCCTATCGTTTCTATCTGTTATGGTTAACTCACAATAACCATTACGATTTTTGTCGTGGAGTCTATCCTCCTGATGATGCTTCGGTTTCGGGGCGAAACGATCGTCGAGATTGTGGTGGTGGGTGTGTGTGCTGCTTTTGTGTGCGTAGATTTTGCCTGCTTCATACACATTGGCTTTGCATGCATTCACTTAAGCCGTGCGGATTCTAGCAAAGTAGTTAGTTCTGTCATATTGCTTGTAATATGGAATTCCGCAAAGTAACGCCTGCTTCTATAAATCATTCTATAAATCACAATAACTACTTTTATGTTTCAAATTTGAATTCTAGAAAAAAAATGTGACACGCTGATTTCCATGCGGGCGAAGCCGCCGGTACAGCTAGTAAATATATGTATAGTTGGAATTGTAAAGAAGGTTGTATTACTTTCTGCACCATTCCGAACACTAATAATTGTACTGTAAGAACGGCCTCTTATAGTATAAAGAAGAAGAGAAGTTATTATGCCAGTTCGGTTACCAGTGCGGCGCTGTAGCCCGGCACGAGGCTGGTGATGCCGGGCATGGTGTGCTCGAGGCGCGCCACGGCCCGCCGGCACTCCCGGCACCACCCCATCTTCACCTTGCTGGAAGGGCCTCCGAAATCCGCACCCCCCGACACTATGCTCTCGCTGTATGATGGACAGAATCACCAATCATTTAGTAATCATGATATGATTCACTTCTCATATAGCATCATCTGCTATTGAATTTTAGATAACTGCTATTGCTATACAAAATTATGGATATTCCATAAAAAGTAAAATAATATTACAAAGAAATGTTATTATTATATCGTATATATCGAGGTTATGTGGCACTTATACGATATTCCAAGTGAATGTATTTCCTAAAATTACCCAAAATTATTGTTACACAAACAAATCTAATTCTTATATCTGATTCAATATTGTATTGAAATATTCAATATTGTAATGTATTGATTCAATATTGTAGCTTCATTAATCATATTGATGCTTGACGATTCAAAAGTGCCTGAAATGGTTTATTTGAATAAAGATTATTTTGATTTGATTTGATTTGAATATGGTCGATATTTTGGGATGAAGTGACACTTTTACGATATTCTAACTGAAAGTATAAACTAGAAATAAAGACCGTATTGAATATGATTTAAGAATAACGTTTGTTCACAACAATAACTTTGTCCAGTGATAACTGAATAATATTTGTTATTTACGCTTTTAGCGATTCAGCGATTACTGGACTAAATAATTGCTTATACAAACAAATGAAGTCCTTATATCCTATACATTGCATACGCATATAAGGCCTACATTTACAAAATAGCAATCGCAATAGCAGCACGATCACCGTGGACACATTTGATCATATCATGGTACGAATATGATTCTCAAATCGCAATCATACCAAAGCTTATGTTACTGATGGACGGACAAACATTTATAGGAAACTCTTTTGCATCTAGATTGTATTATAATTATATTTACGTAGAGGGGCTCGTGGATTTGGATCAAAATACCTGGTGACTCGTTAAAAACACTTTATTCAACTTTTTACTACAAACTTACTACTTAACGTCTCTATTCAGTCCGTTGTCCAATAAGAATGCCGAGGTAACTAATATTTCACTTTTATTTTTGCTTGTTTATTCGCTCTTGATAAGTTGTGATAGCCCAGCGTTTAGACTGTGCGACTCTTACGAGGGGAACACGATTTCAAACCCGAGCAGGCATTAATGAGTTTTTCTATTAAAACTCATGTGTATAATTGATAATTGCAATTAATCACACGCTTTTCGGTGAAGGAAAACATTGTGAGGAAACCTGCATATTTCTAGAGAATTCTGGAGATATGTGTAATCTACCAACCCGCGTTGGAGCAGCGTGGTAGGTCTTAGCTCCAACCCTTCTCTCCAGAAACGGATAGAGGAGGCCTATTCCCAGCAGTGGGATTGTAACAGGCCGCTACTTTACTTTTTTTTATTCGCTCTTGATCGCTATTCGCAAACTGAACGTCGAGGCGCACGATACGTCTGCTTATATATCGAACGAACCGATTTCAAGATCATTCATGAGACCTTGAAAAGCTCGTAAACATGTTTACCGATAAACAAGTTTTGATAGACGTCAAAAGTTCCAGAGAATTAGCGTTAAGCGAATTTGAACTCTATGTCAAAGTTTACGAACCCTTTTTGCATGTTCTTAACAGTGCCACCGTCCAATTCGAATTCTATGGCATACACATTACGAATTCTTTTCGCATGTTCATAATAATATTAAATACCCTCAATTTCGTACAATATTGTTTTTCTTCTGTTCCCGAAGGAAAGCGAGAATTTTTATTATTCTATATGTTAGTCAGGTATAAGGATTGTATTGTAACAAATTTCAGACACACTTTAGCATATTTTCTCATTCGATATTATAAGATATTATAAGATTTGAAAGCATGGGTTTAAGTTGAAACCGGATACGCACTAGATTAGACTGTAAGCTTTTTTAATAAGTTAAAACAATAATATATTATTTAATATTTTACTATTTTAGAAAAGAGTGACCACCGAGTTCTGGCTAGTTCTTCTTGGTAAGAGAACTTTGTTGAACCAGCGGTTGATTCATTATAATTTCATGATACGAAAGTGCTTGTGAAAAGTTAGTATGGATTCAATCCATACTAATATGTAGTACTATTTAGTATTTTAACATTTAAGTTTAAAGTTAAGAACGAAGTCGCAGTAACAACTACAAATAAATAAATTCTTCATCATCCTCCTGCCTTTATCTACTTAAGGTAAGCTAAGTGGGGTGACAACATGTTGTCACATGATTCGGCTACGTATTTTACGACCGGCCGCCTACCTGACGCCTACTTACCTTAGTCGTATTTTACGACTTCTCGATAAGAGACAGGGTGATCTATTCTACTCAGCCGGATACCACACGGCGGGTCGACTTACCTTAGTCGCCTTTTACGACACCTCGGTAAGAAAGTGGTCTATTCTACTCAGCCGGATACCACATGGCTAAAAAATAAATAAATAAATAAATAAGTAAGCAAATTAAAATTGCTGGACCACGACAAATATATTAAAAAGTAAAACTTTTGCATTCAACTTACTCAAGCGCCGAAGAACTGGACTCCATCAGTAAACTGATACTATTCTTGAGTGTTTCCCTCAAAGGTTTCAGGGGATTTGTTCCTTGAATGTTCAACTCCTCGCTGGTGCTGAGGTGAACGGTGGATCCTAAGCACGACCGGAGTACGTTGTCGTTGAGTAGTGATGACGTCTCTTCCACGTTTGGTATTGAGACGTTAGACGATAGGTCGCTGGTCTGTGATGGCATCTCTTGCAATTTCATGTCATATACCTACAGCAAGTAGCAAGACTAACGCTTACGTTTTGCTAAGATCGTTTATTTATTTATTTAAAAGGTTTACTTACAACTACAAACATTTACTTTTCTTATTTACTAGATTACTTTATAAATGTAGTAGTTATTTAAAAGTAAACACAATATTTATCATAAAGAAGCTTACCTATTAAGCGAAAAAAACAATTTAAATCATATATCTAATTATAGTAATTATATAGAAAAATACAAATTAAATATAAATATATATATATATTTATTGCTTCTATATTTTTTGTACACCATACCATACCAATAGTGCCAATGCCACATAGAAAGCCTTTTATTCAGATATATTATTATTACTCAAAATGTCTCTTAAAGCGAAAATTGATTGCGTGAAGATCATAATTTAAATAGCTAAGAAGTTACGGCAAATATAAATTTAACGCGGTCGAAAATAAATTATTTTACAAGACAACACGCGTTGCTTGATGGAACCATTCCAAACCCACAATCCTACTCTTAACCCTTGAACCTGTAGCTGGGGTAAAATCCAATCGCTGTTCTACCCACCTGTTCAGCTAAATTAGATGTGTCGCCGCTTAAAGCCTGTGAATCCCTACTAATGTCGACTGATACTTCTTTTACAGTACGGGATGATTTATTCCCTACTTTAACTTTCTCCCTCTGTTTAAGCGAATCACTTTTGTAGGACGGCGATGAGCTCATACTTTTTTTCTTCATCTCGACCAGCTGTGGAAGAAGTCAGCTTTTGTAGATATAGACGCCTTTGCACCCAGTTTCACTGTGTACTATATGCCTATGTATATATACTATATTTGACTGGCCCGTTGCCTTGCCTTCAGCTCCGCGGGTCACGGTTTCGTTTCCCGCCGAGGGCCAACATTTTCTATAAACAATGTATTGTTTCTTCGAGCCTGGGTGTACCTACATTGAGTATGTATTTAAAATTATATATGTAGTTAATTTACCAATTGTCCGTCACCAAGTATTAAGTTACTTACTTTTGGATCGGACGACCGTATGTGTAAGTGTTCAATATATTTATTTATTTTATTTATTTATATGCTACGGACCAAAGGGGTAAACAATTTCAAAGCGTACAGTTTGTCTGCTTATACCTTTAGGGAAATTTAAATATCCAACTCCATTGAATCCAGGATATGTAGAGAAAAATCGTAACGGCTCAGCTTGAGTTATTTCGTTAGTTAATAAAAAATGATTTTACGTACATACATTCATACATTCTATTTAATTAAAAAAAAATAGAACTTCAAATTTTATGTGTAGTTATTATCCATTTTTTGTAACTTTATACCGTTACCGATTGTCTAACATTACTAGAAATTTCAATAAAGGATCATTGTCAATCAGGTAGTCTCAGCGTCCAAGGAGCAATACTGTATACTTTGAGAATATTATAAATACAAAAATACTAACGGCACCCTGCGACTTTACCTGCTTTGTTAAGATTATATAAAAACTAAGATCTTTGTAATAAGGCAGTAATTATAGATAGTATGTAGTTATAGATCTAAAATGAGTTTTTTTTAACTAATTAAATTATTACTGCAAAAGTAATAATAAAATTATTACTACAAAATCGCAAAGATTTTGCGATTTTGTCGTGGAGTCTATCTCCTGATGATGTTTCGGTTGCGGGGCGAAACGATTGTTGAGTTTGTGATAGTGAGCGTGTGTAGTCTTTGTGTATTGTGGTGGCAGTGGTGGAGGTTTGTGCATGTGTTTACGAATCCTCCATATAACGGGTATGAAAAAACGGATAGTCCACTATACATTTAGCACTATATATATTTTCTATTTACTGTATCGCGGATTATAGCAAAATAATTTTATTATTACTTTTGTATTATTGATCTCCGCAAAGTAACGCCTAATTCTATAAATTATTGTGCCTGGACTTTTCCACTACTAAAAAGTATCCTTGTTTCATACTAGGTTCAAGTCTACTTGTATTAAAATAATAACCGCTGTTGGAGCGGTACAAACTTTATAATATTGTTACCATAAATACCTCGGCACTCTCGCTGATATTTTGAATACTGCGCGATGTAAAACTTCTGCTCTCTTCACATATCTCCTCCTCTTTCTCTTGACCAAAGTGGTAGTATCTGGAATCAAAGAACTTCTTCATATTTATTTATTTATTAGACCAACTAATAGTATTTTACAATACACAATTTCCAAACACATTATTCATATATTATAATCCAAGTCTGTGTAAAACACCTGTAACTGTTTAAAAGTTAGTACAACATTTGTATGAATGATACAATTACCACTACCGTTGCCTAATACCTAATTTTATGTAATGAAAAAAGTAAGCTATAAAATGTGTTTTGAATAAATTGACGCGCGCGACGCGACGCGAACGCAAGCTAGGACTTTTCATGCATTTGTTCACTACGAGAGCGACCCCCCGGCAGTCACCCGTCCGACACGATAAGGACAGGCCGCGCGCGCCTGTATACGGCCTTCTTTTATAATGCACACGTGTAATTTTGCGTTTCGGGTGTTATTCTCAGTAGTGATACGACTTTATTGACATTTGAGTCTGATATAAGTATTTAGTGACGCGTTTAACCAGTAAAGCGTTTGAGAAGACGCGACCGTCCACGATTTTAGTGCGCGTTGGGTTACTATTTCCCGATATAGGGACGATTCAATAACGTGTGACCTTACGAAGGTTGTGTGCACACCGGTTGTTGTTTAACTGATATAGTGAAGTGTATACTCCGGGAGAAACAGACATTACGTGTCCGTGGAAGAGTGCAGAGGCGAGCCATCGGTTACGGGGATCGGCCAAGTACATACAAGCACACACACACACGTACACATATACACGCAGAGACTCATGAGGCCGGACCACATACAGCTGACGGCCGCATAAGGTAGGTTGAGACACCGAGACGACGGGCCCAGGTCCCGGAGGTTGTTTCATCCGTCCGCACGTTTGCGCGGAACAAAATGTAATTAATATTAATGAAAAAAATATATATAAGTGATTTTGTAAATCACTCTATCATAAGGTAATTTAATACAACTTTATAGTCAAACTATAAATTTAAAAACAAACAATGAATTCCGAAAAATTCTTTACATTGTATAGATATTTTTGAAAAGTTAAGAGAATACAAAAGCAATTACTTTAACACAAATGTATACTGTACTGTATACACAAGTGTAATACGACAATATTTCCTTTTTTTTTAAACTCGCGTTTTTTTATTAACTTTAAAGAATTTTTCAAGATACTGAGACCAGAAATTCAAAGTAATTATCTTTTACATGAGAGAAATGAAATAACTGAAACATTTAATTGATAAACAAAATGTTTTAATAAACTACAAAATTGTCTATGGAAAATTTAAGTTCAATTAACAAAAGATAATATCATGGGACGTATATCTCTCTATACTTATTATATAATAAAGTCCCAAAAAAGCTGTAGGTCTGTATGTAATCGATTTTCTCAAAATCTACTGAACGAATTTTTGTACGGTTTTCACCAAAAGATAGTGCAATACTTCCGGATAGTTTGAGTAAATAGTAAATATCAGTATTATGTGAATTGTGCTTAAGAGATCACGCAGATGTTAAAAAACTTGTTTGTTGGGGGTTTTAGTCGCGTTCGCTGCGTAAACCAGCAGAGAATTACGCTAAAGTAATGTAGTAGAGAATTGTAGATCTATAAAAATACAAACAAAAAAGTCCGCGATAGCGTGTCTCTATCTTACACGGTAAACTCACAATAACTACTTTTATGTTCAAAGCTGTGTGTTTAAAGTGTGTTTAAAGCTGTGATAGCCTAGCGGTGAAACCGTGCGACTCTTTAGAGACGACATAGGTTCAAACCCCGGGCAGGCACCAATGAGTTTTTCTATTAAAATTTATGTGTCTAATTGATAATTGCAATTTATCACACGCTTTTCGGTGAAGGAAAACATCGTGAGAAAACCTGCATATCTCTAGAGAATTCTAGGGATATGTGTAACCTACCAATCCGCATTGGAGCAGCGTGGTAGGTCTTAGCTCCAATCCTTCTCTCCAAAAACGGAGAGAGGAGGCCTTAGCCCAGCAGTGGGCATAGTAACAGGCTGTTAATTTACTTTTACTTTTTATGTTCAAAATTTCGAAAATTCGGGTAAAGTTTCGTAAATCACTGAATTCCACGCGGCCGAAGGCGTTGTTGGCACAGCTATTAATATATAAAAACACAAATCGATTAAAACAAGCTTACCTAATGAGAGCCCTCGACGCATACACTGTCGGGTGATATGTCAGGGATGGGTTCAAATACACCCTGTTTAAATTCACGCCCCTCGTGTCGGTCCTGTAGTGACCTCTGGCAACACCGTCGGGATTCAAAAAGGGTATCATTTTAAAAACGTATAGTTTTCGCAATTGGATCGCGATAGGATCATTCCGTGTTAGTAACAGGTTTAGAAAGCCGTTGAACACGAAACTCGAGGGCGTTTCACCTGGATGTACTCGTGCTGATATGAAGATAACCTGGACAATTGAATAAAATTGTGTTCCTTATAAATGACATGGCATATAATATGATAACGGATGTCAAATTCTATACGTATTTGTGATAGCTGATATACATAAACTGTGATAGCCTAGCGGTGAGACCGTGCGACTCTTTCGAGGGGAACACGAGTTCAAACCCGGGCAGACACCAATGAGTTTTTCTATTAAAACTCATGTGTCTAATTGATAATTGCAATTAATCACACGCTTTTCGGTGAAGGAAAACATCGTGAGGAAACCTGCATATCTTTAGAGAATTCTGGAGATATGTGTAACCTACCAATCCGCATTGGAGCAGCGTGGTAGGTCTTAGCTCCTATCCTTCTCTCCAATAACGGAGAGAGGAGGCCTTAGTCCAGCAGTGGGCATAGTGACAGGCCGCTACATACGTATTTGGGGCCTTTGGCAAAACTTTCAAATAGTTTTTTGGAATGCACAAGAGCCCTATTTGTTGAACAGTGAAATAAACTCTTAATATTATAAACGATGCTATTAAATAAAGCTTACTATATAAATAAATATATGGGACACTTACACACACGGTCATCGACCCCAAAGTAAGTAACTTAATACTTGTATTATGGGTGACGGACAACTGGTAGATATACTACATATATAATTTTAAATACATACTTAAATACAAACATACACCCAGGCTCGAAGAACCAACAAATTGTTTATAGAAGATGTTGGTCATCGGGGGGAATCGAAGCCGCGACCCGCGGAGCTGAAGGCGGGGTCACGACCCACTGCGCCAATGGGCCAGTCATATAATTAAATTAACAGAGATACATCACCTAACAGAGATAATAAACCACTACTGTCCAAAGACAATTAACGTTTTTATGGTATATAAACAAAAATCAATAAATAATTTGAGTGTTAGTAACATATTTTGATCGCAGTACATACCATACAAGCTGTGATAGCCTAGCGGTGAGACCGTGTGACTCTCTAGAGCCGATCATGGGTTCAAACCCCGGGCAGGCACCAATGAGTTTTTCTATTAAAAACTTATGTGTCTAATTGATAATCGCAATTTATCACACGCTTTTCGGTGAAGGAAAACATCGTGAGGAAACCTGCATATCTCTAGAGAATTCTGGAGATATGTGTAACCTACCAATCCGCATTGGAGCAGCGTGGTAGGTCTTAGCTCCAACCCTTCTTTCCTTAAACGGAGAGAGGAGGCCTATTCCCAGCAGTGGGATTGTAACAGGTCGCTACTTTACTTTTTTTTTTTTACATACCAGGATGCAACGATCATGTAATCAATCAAATTGTATAACTTTTTTTAAAAGTATCCGCCGAGTTTCTTGCTAGTTTTTGACTGGTCTTGGTAGGAGCAAACTTCTGATCGGTAGTAGCTTCTTTAAAAATATTAGACATTTGATTCAGGCTGTTCGATTTTTGTTGATAATTGGATTTGTTACTACTACTATTAAGTGTTAGCATATGTATTAAATTAAATAATTTTTGTTTTTTTAACTAGCGCTTTTTACATTTTTGGTTTACACGATGCAAACTGGTAAATGTTATGTACACTTTAAAAGTAATAATAAAACTATTTTGCTATAATCCGCGATATATACGCATAGTTTGTATCGCGGATTATAGCAAAATAATTTTATTATTACTTTTGTATTATGGATCTCCGCAAAGTAATGCCTAATTCTATAAATTATTTATGTACACTTGTTAAAGATATGCATAAAAGTATATTTTTAAAGTATATATTTGTGTATATTATTTAATGTAATAATATGTTTAGTGTTATAGTGCACTTATGAAATAAATAAATACATATGTAACGATGTTTTGTCTCAATTCGAGAATTTAAAAATATTTATGGATAACTTTGAAAATAATTCGAGAAAAGATTATACAATTTATTACCTTTTTATTGAGAAATTTGAATGGCCTATCCTGATTTTCTGGAAAGAGATTCTTCAACCTTTCTTCTTTCTCTGTAGTAATGCCGTGATGAGACGTTATAGTTAATAAATCAACTCGCCTGCCTAAAATACACATAATCTTTGTTTGATAAAGTTTATTATAACATTACATACATACAAACATACAAATCTTTCCTCTTTATAATATTAGTATAGGTTAATGTTTTTACTTATATATTTATTACTTATATTTTATTTATAATATGGAATTGTAATCTTGATTGAAAAAGATTTATTTATTGTCTTAACTTTACTCACCTTCTAATGAATATATTAAACATTCTCTGCAGTAATAAATGTCATCTGGGGATTGTGGTGATGAAAGTGGCAGCATTTTTAAATCAATAGAGTTGAGTGCAATTTGTAGCTCAGCAAATGAAAAAGGGTATGTAAAAGCAAAGAATGTTGTGGCCTTGGGATTTTCGGCTGTTTTATATCTAAAGGTGAGTGTGAATGTGTTGTCATCAGTCTGAAATGAAGAACAAAACATAAAGGAAACATGTCTTGTTTTAGCACTAAAAATAGCATTATATCATTATTCACAGTTTTCTAGTAAATTCAATGAAATGTTGGCACTTTAAAAACTGCACATGGTGTGTATGTTTCCACTCACAATTAATCTAGGAAAAAAGACAAGAAAGAAAAGTAAAAAAAATGTTTTTATCGTTCTTGCTGTAATACCCAGAGGGGTTACAATAATAGCAGAGTTTCGTTTTTCATATTAACATTGAATCATAACTGCTCAACAGTTATTGCATTGGGGGTAAGTGAAGTTACTATCTAAGATAGCTTGCTCAGAAAAATATTGCCCCAACAATTGGATAATTATGGGCAGTTATTGTACTTGACACAAACAAGCAATTTTAAAAAAACAGATATATAAATATGTAACAAACAATAATTTATGATCCTATTATCGTTTAATAAACTTTATTTCATTAAAATACAAAAAATATTTTAATGACTTACGGAATGCACTGGACGATCTCTTATCCTCTCCCACTGTGGCTTTCCAGGTAATGTGCGTGTCACAGGTGCCATTCCTTGATTGTACATTTTGCCTTGTTTGTTTAAATTTATCAAGTTCAACCGCACCTAATTTATAATGGCTTTGTAATTCTTAGATATACAATATGTAGATGATTCAAAATAAAATAATATATTTAAAGACTGAGATGCATAATAGCTGCTTAAGTTTTATGAAAGATTGCAGATATTTTCCTCTTTTATCAATTAAAATATCCAGAGTTTTATAAAAAAAATATCTAGACAAATTGAAATCTGAGCGGTTTATTGAACACATGTTCAAAACATTGTTTTTTTTCCTGAATACCTGTACATTAGGCTCACTAGCCTGAACACCAAAATAGAACCAGGTTCTGTTTCCATTTTCAAACTCAGTGCCGGCACAATCTGGTCGTGTCCATAGATTAAATTCATAGTCTGGAGTCTCTGCTGCATTTGTTTTGGGGTTAATTGTTGGAGCTACAAATATATCAACTGTACTATTGATTGCGCTTTGATTCGAAACATAAATTGTACTATATATGACAATGTACTTGCTGATAAAAACAAAATGTCGCCTTACCAATAAACTCGGTGGGCACTCGCTCCACATGACCCAGATTTCCAGAGTCAAAATTATGTATAAAATAAAAGCCACCGCACTCTATTATGTTACTGCGTTCCATAACTAATATATTTGACTACATTCTAAGGAAGACCACAAGAAATACGCCAGTCCAGATACCATTTGTGAACACATTTACTTTTATAATTTCACTGATAAAGTATCAGATTCCATGTACATGTATAAAAATTTCAAAATGACACTCAAAAATATTAGCTTCACTGTTTTTCCAAACAAAATTATGTAATTTTGTTGACATCGATTGACGGATAACAGCTGATTTGTTTTATTGGTGATCTTTTTATATTACAAGGGTTGTTAAAACTAATTATTTTAAAGTAAACTTGGCTTTAAAAATTATCACGAAAATTTATATTTGATTAATGAAGATAATGATATGGAATGAATGCATTTAATTTTTATTTGTAATATCACTTTTTGCCATTATGAAATTTTATTCAAGATGGCTGACATGCCATTCTACACAAAGGATGTTAAAATGCGAACTGTGAAACTGCCAGTAACAAAATATTGAGGTTCAATAAATTTCAGATAGGTATAAAAAAACTTCTAAATAATAATGGATGGATATGGATTTCAAAAGTACGACAATTTCGTGTAAGTAATTTAAGATAGATATAACTTGTATATATTTGTTATAAATAAAAAAAAAAAAAAAAAAAAAAAAGTTTATTTCAATAAAATTTAATTTTATTTCAAGTAAATTATTGCATTATTGATTATTGCATAGTGTCACAAAAATTGGCTTTTTCCACAGATTATCTTATCTATATAATGTACTCTGTGATCCTATATGAGCTAAAAAAAGCTAATTATATATTTCATTTAATATTTCATATTGTGAACGATACTTTAGTCTTTGTTACGAATAGGTCTAGTATATACAGCATACTTTTTGTAAGTATAATTTTTCTGTCATAATTTAAAAGATTGAAGGTATTTAAAACGGCATAAAAATATTTTATACTACAAATATATCTATTATACATAATATGTTATCGTGGTGCTCATTGTAACGTTTGTTTTACGTATTTTGATGCGCAGTATAATTAATTTATTTATTGTTAAGTCATGTTAGGATGAATATCTTACTATAGGTAAAGTGTAGGAAAATGATGTTTTTTTTTTTCGAACTGACTGTATGCTGTTAGCCCTAATGGCTTTTACAGCGTCACCGGGGCGGGACGGGCGAGCGCAGAAGCATCGTCGAGGTTGCGAAATGCAGAGAGTAAAAGCAGAAACTCTACTTAAGTTGGGGAACGTCGTCCTAAGGGTGCCTCCTGTGAGGCCGAGAGTTTATGTTGGACCTAAATGTTATGTTCGGAGACTTCATAGACATGTAAATATACCGAAAAACATATATAATTAGGAAAGGTAGTTACTATACAAGGGATGAAGCGATTAGAACTAAACGCCTAATCTGTATAATATCTCACAAGCGATATTATTCTTATAATGATAGTTTGAAGTTTCTTATAAGTGAATAAAAAACAATAAATGGTTAACGCACATAAAACAGATTGTGGAAAAATTATTTGAAGTCTTCTTTTTTTATACCAAGCTGTTCTCAGCGGTGCTCGAACAAATTTTTAGGAATTTGGAATGGAATGACCTAGGTCTAAACATAGATGGCTCAAAATTAAATCATCTTAGATTCGCCGATGACTTGGTTATACTGGAAGAGAACCCAAAAGTACTTGAAACTATGATACAGACACTAGCAGATAGAAGCAGAGAAGCGGGCCTGGAAATTAATTTAAATAAAACAAAAATGATGACAAATTCAGTAGAAGTGGATATAACCATCAATGGGCAGAAACTCGAATATGTGCTGGAATATGTATATTTAGGACAGATTATATCACCCTCTGATCAAATGTCTAAAGAAATAAACAAAAGGATTGCTTCCGGATGGAAGCAATTTTGGGCTTTGAAAGAAATCATGAAAAGCAAAGAAATTGGATTAAAAATTAAGAAAAAAACTTTTGATCGCTGCATACTCCCCTGCATCACATATGGCTGTGAAACCTGGGCATTGAATAACCACCATAGGGAGAAACTAGCGAAGTGCCAGAGAGCCATGGAACGGAGTATGCTTGGACTAAAACTAAAAGACAAAGTCAGAAATACAGATATAAGAACAAGAACTAAACTTACAGACATCCTGAGTCGTATTGACCAATTAAAATGGAGATGGACCGGCCACATGCTTCGAAGTAGGGAGGATAAATGGAACAAAAAGGTGTCACTTTGGTACCCTAGAGATGGGTGTAGGAGCAGAGGTCGTAAAGCAAGAAGATGGGAGGATGATCTGAAAATAACTTTGGGTCCTCTTTGGCCAAGAGTGGCAAGAGACCGAAAACAATGGAAAGACCTGGAGGAGGCCTTTGCTGCAAGGCACACCGAGCAGCGTGTACTTCTTCAGCCCGTACTGCACATAGACTACTAACTAAAATAAAGACGACAATGTTTCATACTTTGGCGCGTTAGAATATTAGGAAGAGTGGGAGATGGTGGGAGGTGCGGATACGTACTATAGGTACTAATTATAGTCATTCATAGAAATGTATCTGCCTCTCACCCGTTTCATTCATAAATCCGGAAATAGTCTCAGCTCTGACTCTCTCTAACACATGGAAATTTACTACGCGTAATATATATAACGAATGACGTAAATTCGTAGTAAAATTAGTGATGTACTTGTTGTGCTAAAACCGTAACTAGTGATTCCAAAGTTTTATCGATTCGTATTTTTCTGTTACCGATTATTTCAGTTACCGGTTTTCTTCTACATACTAATATTAATCTTAAAATTTAAATAAAACAAAATATTTTAGTAACTTCTTTATTAAATTTATTATTGAATTAAAAAAATGTTTTAAAAACAGCGCATAGAGATGCAAAAAATTTAACTCAGCATACGTGCTAAAAATTTTTTTTCCTAAACACGCTAAAAGTATAACAAAAAAACACAAATATAATTTGTACATAGAAAACAGAATAAGCCGACAAAAAGTTATTCAAACAGAGATTTCACAGGCCTCAAACATAGACACGTAAGCGATCATGTATTTTTAAATTGGATTTGTAACTTATAAACAAAAAAAGAGGAATTTTATACATTCACTCGAAACAATTTACAAGATCAATATTTGAAACGATAGATGTCGCTTTTGGTAAATTATAAATATTAGAGTGAGAATGTATGTGCAATCGCATATCACTTATGGTAATGAACGGGTCTTATCTCTACTTATATTATTTACAATCAAATCAATTAACACCTGAGATTAATACATAGTTAAGAAACAATAAAATCACGAAATTATAGTATTATTTGAAATAATTATCACGCTTGAACGAAGTATGCTCCATAACTTATTTAACTAAATGGAAACATGTAAAAAAGTACTTTGTAGTAGTAGGCACAAAACACATTATTTTACCATTAAACCATACAAATATCTAATATATAACAACAATATATGAACTTAGTTATAGTTTTCGCACTATTTGATTATGGCGTGATTGCTATCAATATTTTTTTAAAACTTTGAAGCAAATAAATAAGTATTATTTAATATCAACTTATAAAAACCTAAACATAAAGTATTTTAAACATTTTCAAGTATATTAATAAAGTATTACAGTATCACAGAGTTAATTCATAGAATATTGATATTATGTTACATACATATATATTTATGTTTTGCTATACTTTAATATGGCAAAATATATATAAAATACAAGGTACAAATATTCAATTTTATAAAATAAATATTCATTAAAGATATTATTTTGACAACTTCAGTTCAATTTGTATTTCTTCATTTGTCAATTATATTATTGTAATGACATGGTTTTGTTTGTTTACATTAAGTGAAGTATCTACTTATGGAATATAAAAATAATAAAATTTATCCAACAAGAAAACTATATCGCTTTACAAATGTTAAGAATAGGAATTTCGGTTTGCTACTTTTGCCTCATGTATTTCAAATAACCCTACTTCTGATAAAACATTTACATTTCAATTCCCTTTTTTCAGCTATCTGTAAATTCTTCTAGTAAAAATAATAATATAATTTTTCAAGTAGACTAAACAAATCGTTGACTTAATAAGTCTTTTCTTAAACATATATAATACTGTTCAAAAGACAAGTTTCTGTGATGGATAATATAATTTCACACATGTGATGTCACTGGCAATATATTCTCTATTTTTTATTAAAGCAATTTAATCAAATCTTTCAATTTTATTAGAAAACAGCGTACTTATAAAAATTTCAAAATTTACAAAATTCAGATTTTTCATTCAAAGAAATATATCGCTTGTGGAATGCAATAGTGGCACTATAAAAAAACACGTCTATCGGAATAGGAATAAAATGTGTAAATGTTAAAGTACACATTCTATTCAGCACCAACACAAGAAGAACTCATGGTTCAATATTAGGCCGTCGTTTCAAACTATAACAATTTTTATACATTTTCCTTAGCAACAAAAACTATAAACCCATTTCAAAAGATCAACCAGTCTCAAAATATAATTTTTTGCGATATATCGATGTACCACACCGGAAATATACGGATTTATTTATTTATTTATTTATTTTGTAAGACCATCGACGACAAATACATCTTTACGTTGTATAAAACATACTTAGAATTAAAAGGATTACAGCTAAATGTATCGTCAATTATAGATGGTGACGACATGAGCAATACAGTTAACCAGTATAGAAGTAAAAATGGTATTAAAAGCATAGAACAAAATAAAAAGAAAAAATTATAATAATAGGAGGCTACGAAACTCCATATAAGTAAATAATATATAAATAATAGTATATATACACATACATATACACATATGCACATAATTGTTAAAAAATACGATCGACGAAGTTGTCAGAACTAATATCGGGGTGAGTAACTTTTGTAAGTATTAGAAATGGATTTTTTAAATGTGTGTAAGGGGTCTGAAAAAATGTCGGCGGGAGCATTTTTGATAGTACGGTTATATGAGCGCACCAGTCTGTTAATCGGAGAGTGCTGACCCAGATTAGTTCTGGCCCTATTTTCCAAAAAAACTTTTCTAATGACACCACGAGGAAATCGTCCAGGAACGGAAATATTTATTAGGCTAAGCAGGTAGGAACAGTCGATGGCTCCCCTCAATAGTTTAAAGAGAAAAATGCAATCAGTTACATGTCGGCGGTTCTCCAAAGTATCTACTTCAAAATATTCCAATCTTTCTCGATAGCTCTTAAATTTTTTTGCAAGGTTACAACTATAAACCAAGTGCCACAGAAATCTTTTTTGAACTGTCTCTAGGCGATTTATGTAGATGTTGTAGTGAGGGTTCCATACTACACTGCAGTATTCCAAAGATGGTCGCACTAATGCATTGTACAATACAATTTTTGTTTTTGGATTTTTAAATTCTTTGCAATTGCGCAACAAAAATCCAAGGGCTTTGAAAGCTTTGGTTACTACACGATCAATGTGAACATTGAATTTAAGATGGCTATCCAAAATTATACCGAGATCGCGGACTTGATCGACCTTAAGTAATTGCTTACCTTCAAGGAAATAAGAATTCGATATGGGATTGTGCGCTCTCGTAAATTGTATGTAATGACATTTATCAATATTTAAGAATATTCCATTCGCTGTACACCAATCGACTAAACGTTGCAGGTCAGTCTGTAATAGTTCCGCATCCCTTGAGCTATTGATACTCTTATAAATTTTAAGATCGTCGGCAAATAGGAGTCCTTTAGAGTACTGGAAGCATAGATCAACATCATTTATAAAAATGTTAAACAAAATTGGCCCCAAGTGTGACCCCTGTGGTACTCCAGATGCGCATACAAATGTGTCAGACTGGTGACCGCTAACAACCACTTTAGATGTTCTGGTACATAAGTAAGATTTGCACCACTCTAGCAATGATCCAGATATACCAATTGACTCCAGTTTAGTTAGCAACCGCCCGTGGTGCACTCTATCAAAGGCCTTTGAGAAGTCTGTGTAAATTACATCGACTATGCCGTGAGCGTCAACAATCCTAGACAAATCTTCAACAAAAGTTGCCAAGTTAGTGGCAGTGGATCTAGCTTTTATGAAGCCGTGCTGGGAGGGTGAGACAAATTTTTGAAAATGAGCTGAAAGGATTGGACATAGCAGTTTTTCAAAGACCTTAGCTAGAGTACAAAGAATAGATATAGGTCTGTAATTTTTTACAAGACTTTTATCTTCACCCTTGAACAACGGAACAATTAGAGCTTCCTTCCAAATTTGAGGAAAAATCCCGCTAGTCAGAGATTCATTAAATATTTTCGTAAGAGGTCTTGCTAAGGCTGTGGCGCATTTTTTGATAAAAATAGGCGGAATTTGATCAGAGCCGGATCCTTTATTAGGGTCCAATCCTCTTAGGGCTTTGAGTACACTCCTCTCTGTTAAGTGAATTGAACAAAGACCATCTGACGCGGTATCATTTCTTTGTGAGAGTTGGGATGACTTGTCGTTAGGAATAGGATCCCTGGCGCAGCTGGAAGAAAAATGCGAAGCAAAGAAACTGCATATGTCAGACGTTTGAGTCGATCTGATACCGTTAAAGGACATTTCTCCAGGATAAGTGCTATTTTCATTTCTTTTTTTTTTCACAAAGGACCAGAAGTACTTTGGATTAGACTTTAATGATATTTCCAATCGCTGAATGTACACTTTGTAACAAATTTGTTGAAGCTTAGAGCATCTGTTCCTCAAAAGTTCAAAGGATTGCACGTCGCGAGGATTAAAATTGTATTTGCGCATCTATTTGATTAGATTTGGATTTTTGGATTAGATTTGGAACATATTTCTGATGGAATATTAGGTTCTGTAACTATCAAACTTCTGCCTATCACTGAGAATTCCTAACATTTTATCACTATCATCGGCACATTAGCATACAAAGATTTACTGGTACTAATATTATTAACCAATAATGTTTTTAACTAACAAAACAACAAAATTACGATCAGTGCTAGTGTGTCAGCTACCTTATCTATGATTATGAGAAAAAAATCCATGGGCTCCTAGTTAACATCCTTCAAACTTTATATTGTTTGTCAATTTGAATATTATGAATACAATTTTATAGACATTGGTTTGCTTTTTCTTGAGTCTCAAGCATCGAATCGCATTGACTCTGACTTTTACAGCTGAACTTCAAAATTCAGAATGGTTTGAATTTACTGACAAAGAGAAATTTTAGATGTCCACTACTATAATCAGAACAGGTATTTTATGCCAAATTATTATTAATATTGGTGCTAAATAATTGTGATCCAACTGAAGCTCTTCATATATCCTCATCTGCATCATGTGGCTGGTAGATACTTCCCGGCGGAGGATTGTGCAGCTACTGATCCTGTAATGCATATGTATTGTTTAAATAATGTTATGATACTAAAAATAGTGATTGCAAAAGCAATCTTACAGACAATCTTGGCATATAGAATTGACAATATTTTGGTAGATGCAAAACAATAATAAACTTGTGCGATTTTATGTAGAAATAAATACTACGTATAACAATTAAGAATTTTCCTTTTATGAAAATTATTCTTAATCTTAGAAAATTTACAGGAAATAAAGTATTATAATAGAAATGTTTAAATATACAATTTGTTATTAAAACTGTACCAATATTATTAATCTAGTATTATTTAAATAAACCAAGAACTTTAATTAGACATTTTATAATAATTAGAATTACGATCTGTATTTTATCCTGTTCTCATAAGAATAACAGGGTTGCTTGCATACTTAATGTTACAGCGAGTTATAAATGTCTATTTTGTGAGTTTTATTTAATAAATAAATAGAGAGTGGCTTGTGTACATTAGAACACTCCTAAAAATATATATAATATTTTCCTGTTCCTGAAAGAAAATTGAACTCTTTAACCCTATCTGTTAGTATATAAGCTTCAATTGTTGTGTATTGTGTGTGATGCTTTAACAAATAACAGACAGAAAGATAGATTCTATATTTAAAAATATATTCCTGCTCTTAAATAGTGTCCTCAAAATATTTTTATATTGGTCTTTAACTAACAGACTTGACTGTGTCTAGAGTTCTGATATCTAGGTAAAATCTCTACAAGTGATGTCTAGATGTCTTACTTTGCCAGTTTTATATAGACACTATAAATATATATATATTTTTGTTGTTAAATAGGCGAGCGCTTGACTGTAATCATGCCTCATGGTAAGCAATGATACAGTTTAAGATGGAGCGCGCTTACCTAGAAGATGCCTATTCACTCTTGCCTTAAAGGTACCCACATTGTAAGTATTGGGAAAGATAGATGCCAGGAGAGAATTCCATTCCCTTGCTGTGTGCAACAAAAAAGACGAAGCGAAGCGTTGTGTGCGTCTTCGTGGAATGTCGATGACATAAGGGTGGAACTTCTCCTGGTGCCTAGCGGTGCGATGATTGAACGGCGAAGGTGAAATAAGTTCATGAAGTACCTGGGCACACTCTCCGAAATATATCTTGTAGAAAACCGATAAACAGGCAACTCTGCGCCGGTGTTGCGGACTCTGCAATTTGGCATTTGTCAGGGTCTCATCACCTATGAGTTCCTGGCACGTCGATCCACCGAGTCCAAAGCATCCAATTGGTATTTGGCAGATCCTTCCTACAAATGGCAGCAGTATATTTTAAAATTAATAAAATAGTAGGTATATCTGTGTCTCTTTGTAATTTAAATATCTTTGATTATGTACTGTTAGCAAACCAGGTTTTAAATAAGCTTTCCAAATACTGTAACTCAGCATCATTGTCACATGACAAAAAAAAGTTAGAATAATTATCACTAACACATCTTTACATCTGTTCTTATATCACATACTTATATCACTCTAAAAGAGAAATAATTGATTTATACAGTATTTTATAATATCTCAAATCGAATGGCCCACTATATATATCAGCTTCAGATGTACCTAATTTTAAGTGAAAGTGAAATAGCCAGACAGACATACAGGCATTGAATTAATATTTACTTGCCTTCATCTTGTCATAAAAATTGGGCTAATCTTTTGCTTCATCCCACAAAGCATCAGCATATATAGCCTAGGACGTCATCCCACAGGTTGGTCTGAAAAATATTACACAAAGATTTCAATAAACATGGAACATCGATAGTATCGAAATAACTTTATATTTGACTGGCCCTTTGGCGCAGTGGCTAGTGACCCCGCCTTCAGTTCCTCTGGTCGCGGGTTCGATTCCATCCGAAGCCCAACATCTTTTATAAACAATTTGTTGGTTCTTCGAGCCTGGGTATATATTTGTATTTAAATATGCATTTAAAATTATATATGTAGTATATCTACCAGTTGTCCGTCAGCCATAACTCAATTTATTATTATTATTAAAGAATTAAAGATTGTCTATAATATATTTTCTCTTACAGAAAAAATAATAAACTATCAATAAATAAATACTTTAAACATAGGATATAACTGATATTGGTTAAGATTTGATTCAATGAACACATAATAAATATTATTATGAAAGGAAATGTTTTAACAATTTTGTATATTTTATTTTAAGATTAAATTTTATAATATTAGTATGTCGAATAAAAAAAAGATTCAGCTTTGAGGTCCCTGCCTAACACCATAGAAACATATTAAAACAGATATTACATTTAGATAAATGTTTCTAATAAAATTGAGGGACATTACCATTAATTTTACTATAAAAGATTTTACTCAAAAAGGCCAGTTCATATATAGTAATCTATATATATGTAAAAATAAATGTTTGTCTGTATGTTCCTTATAGAATCAGAAAGGGCTGGACCAATGTTAATTATATTTTCAGATAATCGTTAGATTAACCCAGAGCATAATTCTGTAAAGTTTGGTGGCAATCAGAATCATAGTTTTTAAATGGTCAATGAGAATTTAATTTTGAGAGGAGTTCGAAACCAGACTGAGTCACAGCAATGTGAAACAGGATGGCTAGTATACTATATAAATGATAAACATACTTGGTCTAAAATGTAAGCTCATCTTGCACAGGATATCTATGATGAAACATAAAGTATTAGAAATTAATTATGAAGATATCAATCACCAGGTTTCATGCTTGTTCTTCTTGTTAGAAGCAATTTTCCAAATTAAAGTTTAAATTAGCGATTTAAAAATCCTCTAAGTTCCTTTGGATAAAGTAAACTTGAGTTTAAGTCGAGAAACTGAATAAACTATATCATTAAATGTTATGAAGGAGTTGTAGGGATAAGCCAGTTTCTTTGATCTGTAATTTATATGTACTCATTATTTTCTTAACATAAACACAGTATTTAAAAACTAAGAGTACATAAAAGTGCTATGGGTGTAAAGTGTTAACATATGCCACAATATTAGGAGTAAAAAACAGACTGAGCTAAAGACTTGAGAGAAATAGATATGCGACAAATAACTAGAAATAATAATATTTCCCCTAGAAGCCAGAGCAGAAATTTACTTAAAATTATATTTAACCCCTCCAAATATGGGGGGGGGGGGGATTGAAAAATCCAAATGTTTTCATCACCAGCAAAAAAAGTTATTATAAAATGATTTATTGTATTCAATGGGGAATTTTATAACAAAGAAATTGGTATATTAGTATAATTATTATACATATAGTAATAACATGATCTAAAAATTAAGGTAAAAAATTAGTACACCCTCCTGCTTCTTGTCAGTCAAAGGGTTAAAGTTATTACTTGAATGATTTGTAATAAAAAAAAGACTTACATACTTAATCTTGTTGTCGCAGGTATGTGTAGAAATTGTTAGATAAGATGGTAGGTAGCTTGAGTGTCATCTTTTTCACAAATATAACTGTATATATTTATAGCCTTTAGTCATACAGTCTAGTCTTAAATTTCTGAAAATATTTTTGGTAAAATTGAGAATAAATTCTGTTAAGTACAAACAGTAGCATATATAAGTGATTAATTAAACAAAATAATTATTCTTTTGTAGTATTATTGAACAGTCTTTCTAAATTGCTATTATTCTTTCATTCACTACACATAGCACTATATTGTTAATCAGCACTGTAAATTAAAATATATCTTAAACCACAAATCAGATCATGTGATAATCAAATTTAGACAAAAATTACATAAATTTATTTTGAGTTGCTTATATATTACAGAATATGCAATCGATTCAAGAATCCTGGGATTTGACTTTCTGTACATCTGTTTAAACAGTCTTAAAATTTGCTTTGGCTTTTTAATTACAAACCAACAATAGTTTTATATAAAGCAATATACTCTATTGCTTTATACAGAATAAACTTTCTCTATTATACTATTTACTAGTTTTTTATCTGAGTGTCATTTTTAAAAACCTGACAATAAGTTTTAAATTACATGTTAATATATTACATGTTACTTCAATCAAAAATACTGTAAAGAATCTAACTTTATGTTCACACAGTTCACAAGTATTGGTTTCTAAGCTATCTATAAAATTAAAGTATAAGAGGTACACAATGATTTCCAATGAGCAAGCGGATCTGAAAATATTTTTACATTTTATGCTATGACAGCGAACTCCATCTTTCAAAACCATTTTAATTCTGTTCACATTATTAATAACTAATATTCACCCTTAAAACCATTTAAAACAGCTTCTAATAAACTAACTTAAGACTTTAATGCTACATTATTGATCGTTTATAGAGCAACAAGACCACTAGACCCTTTAATATAAAATTGCAGGACATAATATATTAATATTTAATACAGGTAATTCGTCAATCTAAATTAATGTGCGTAACGTACAACAGTAATAATAAAATTATTTTGCTATAAACCGCGCAATTTTCATATTACGATAATTGAATCAGTTGTTAAAAATTTTACTGTAGTAATAGTTTTGAAATACAATTTCAGCTTGCAAGGAATTAGGTTATTATATTTAGAATGTGAGAATATAAATTTTATGAATGCTCTTACTATTATAGAAATGCACAAAATTCATTAAAACTCAATACTTACATTAAAATTAAGTAAATCCTCTTCGTATTGTTTTTCCACGTGTTAACACACAATTTTATTTCATTAGTACATATTTAAGAAATATCTCAACAGATATTAGTGAAATAAGACTTTATACATTTAAATTGTAATAAGCAATATTTGTTTTAAGTATATTTCTAACTAAATTAAAAAAAATTATCAATTTTTGTTAAAATTAAAGTAGTTAAAGTTTTCAACGGGAAGTTTAAAAAATTTAAAATGGCATCCATACTTTCATTGATAAATTTTCTTGTTATATTATACACTGTCAAAATAAGAATGAGTGCGTAATTAATATGTATGGCGGAGTGGAGCGAGATGCAGCTGAGACTATTTTCATACGATTCATTCATAAAAACGTGCATGTGCAAGAGGGATGCAAGAACTCTTGTATTGGCGCCCGTAGTAAAACTGCCCTGGTACTGCACGCGGTTGTCAACATCCTTCAACCAATCACTCGCCACAGACTCTAAATAATAAAAATAACAATCACTCGCCACAGACTCTAAATAATAAAAATAACGTGGTTTTTTTTATATATAGAAAGGGTTGTTTAAGTATTTTTTTTTTCATATACTCTATATAGATTGTGCTAATTTTATTAAATTAGCACAATCTATATAGCCACACCACCAAAACTACTGACATACATTATTATGTATGTCAGTAGTTTTGGTGGTGTGGTCATAGAGTTATTATACTTGTGTATACAGATTCTAAATAATGAAATAACACTGTGTTTTTTTTTAATATAGAAAATTTTTAGTTTTTTTTTGTTATTTACTCTATATTATAATTAGTGCTAATTTAAATAAATAATTTATACTACATAATTTATGCTGCATTTGTGAGCAATATTAATAATGCAATATTTATCCTATTTCCGATAGAAATTTTTAATCTTAGTTACCTTTGATTGCACCAAATTTTATTAATATTAATCCAGCAATCCTTCCGTTCCGTGAAACCGTATGACGGTTTTGAAATAGTCTAAAATGTTAGGCATTTTTGAGGCTTGTTAAACGCCTTAAATGATGCGAACAAAGTTGCAAGTACCACTAGTAATAAAACATAATAAAGTTATATATAAATACTATATGAACATCGGACCGTACAATAAGTATATTAAAATAGAATAAAAGTTCTGCTAAAAGAATCAAGCAGGAGAAAAGTATATATTATTTTTATCTATGCTATGGACCAAAGCTATATTATTTTGATCGGGAAGGTTTTTAATGAAACCAAAGACAATTTTATTTTTGAAATTTAATCAAATTAGAGAAATGAAATAAATACACTTCGTACCTAAACAATATACATAAATAAATAGAACATAATATCTAGTACTAAATTTAGAAAGTTGAGATACATTCTTACAACTTATTGTGCTAATGCACATTTTTACAATATAAATATTATATCACCAGCAGTAATTAGATGTCGTAAAATCTCATAATATTTGATCACTGCTATTTACTAATACTTTCTTGATATTTTTGTTCTTCTCTGCCATTGTTTTAATCAACTTGGCTGAAAAAGAAAATTTATTCAGTCAATCATTATTTTAGTTAAACTTATGAATACAAATCTGTCTGTACACCAGTTCTCTACAGAACAAATTTAGTACAGGTTAAGTAAATATCTATACTTTAACTTCACCTTGTTTAATGGCATCACCAGGTATGTAGCTCTTATATGTATAGTTAATATCTTCTGAGAGAACACAGAGCTCCTCACTTGACTTTGTCACACACATCTTAAACTCATAAAATGCTATCCCAGGTGTTCCTTCATATATATAAACTTTTGCACCCAACTTAAAAGTTCACATAATCGATATTGTTTAATATTTTCACCAGTTCCCGAGTCACAAACGTGATAATCTTTCCTATATGTCACTCTGGTATATAAGCTTCAACCGTGCCAAAATATATCTATATTGTTTCAGTGGATTAGCCGTGAAAGTGCAACAGAGAGACAGATATTTGCATTTATTATACTTACATGATGCGCATGGTGTTTGTGAATCCGGAGCCCTGCCTCCACCCTGTGACGACCACCACGCGGTCGCCGGTGTTAATGAAGCCGCGCGCGCGCCCGAACTTCAGCCCGTACTGCACGCGGTTGTCAACATCCTTCAACCAATCACTCGCCACAGACTCTAAATAATAAAAATAACAATCACTCGCCACAGACTCTAAATAATAAAAATAACGTGGTTTTTTTTATATATAGAAAGGGTTGTTTAAGTATTTTTTTTTTCATATACTCTATATAGATTGTGCTAATTTTATTAAATTAGCACAATCTATATAGCCACACCACCAAAACTACTGACATACATTATTATGTATGTCAGTAGTTTTGGTGGTGTGGTCATAGAGTTATTATACTTGTGTATACAGATTCTAAATAATGAAATAACACTGTGTTTTTTTTTAATATAGAAAATTTTTAGTTTTTTTTTGTTATTTACTCTATATTATAATTAGTGCTAATTTAAATAAATAATTTATACTACATAATTTATGCTGCATTTGTGAGCAATATTAATAATGCAATATTTATCCTATTTCCGATAGAAATTTTTAATCTTAGTTACCTTTGATTGCACCAAATTTTATTAATATTAATCCAGCAATCCTTCCGTTCCGTGAAACCGTATGACGGTTTTGAAATAGTCTAAAATGTTAGGCATTTTTGAGGCTTGTTAAACGCCTTAAATGATGCGAACAAAGTTGCAAGTACCACTAGTAATAAAACATAATAAAGTTATATATAAATACTAGCGGACTGGCAAAACGTTGTTTTGCTATATAAATAACTACAGATTTGACTTAACTTTGACACATCGTGACCAAAAAAGCTTTGATATGTTGATAATAGATGGCGCTTTCAATGTCATCCTATTATTGTAGAATTAACAGGATTTCTGTATAACGAATAATTGTGCCAAATTTCGTCGATATTGGTTCAGCGGATTCGCCGTGAAACAGTAACACACATGTATACTGATTAATTATATTGTTATTAAGTATATTGACTGGCCCGTTGGCGCTGTGGGTATTGACACTGCCTTCACCTCCGCGGGTCGTGGGTTCGATTCCCGCCGAGGGCCAACATTTTCTATAAACAAATTGTTGGTTCTTCGAGCCTGGGTGTGTATTTGTATTTAAGTATGTATTTAAACTTATATATGTAGTATATTTACCAGTTGTCCGTCACCCATAACACAAGTATTAAGTTACTTACTTTGGGGACGGACGACCGTGTGTGTAAATGTCCGATATATTTATTTATTTATTTATACTCACGAACTTACGTATTTATAATATTAAGTAGGAAATTGTCAGGGAGTGTATAGGTTTAGTGAACTAACCCTCATAAACTATAGGAAGTACTCCGCGGTACAGGTGCGCCTGTCGGGCGGTCTGCGGCTGGCGGGTGACGGCGATGATGGGGCACCGTGGGCGGTACTTGCTGAGCAGGTGCGCGGACCGCCCACTCGTGGTTATCACCACTATGGCAGATGCCATACACTTGGTAGACGCCTCCACGGACGCGATGGCGACTGAGTGGCCGGAATCAATCGGCAACTTCTCCTGTAACGTGATTATAATTTCATTATATATTCAGGAACCTGGCTTGAAGACGCAAAAACATTTGTTGTTAACTTTATTTGGTGAGAGAATCCAGGATCGATAGGCAAATTTTTCTGTAACATGGTCATGAGTATAATTTTAGTAGTCAGCAATCCGGCTCCAAGGTCCAAAAACATTTTACTTAATTTGGTAATTTATAGGAAATTTTTATTATATTACATATTTATTATATATATTTTATCATTAAACATAAGAGACAGTTGGTAATGTACCGTATAATATGTCACGTAGCATATATATACTAATTGGTAAGACGAAATAAAACAGTATCATCTAAGCTTTCGAGATGGTTTGATTTACTCGCTCCTAGCCACAACATTATATGGCGACCCTGCCATAAAAGGGCTTGCTTCGCGCTGCAGTTTAAAGATGCGATATTCATAAATGAACTTTGGACTTGTTGTGTTACCTGTAAATATTTTACAGAACAGTTTTCAATTTTTTTTACGGAAAATGTTACCCGTGTATATTTTACGGAACAAAGTTTTCTTTTTTTTTAACGGAAAATGTATAATTCAAAAATAAAAGTGGATGAAATTTTCATAAACCAACATGCGGCCAGCCGAAGTTCAACGAGATACAAATGAATGTGGATACCATGGTGAAGAATCCATTCCGAAATAAGGCTGAGAGTACCTTTCGTTCCAGTGTGGTTAATGTGTGTTTAAAATGTGAAAAAAAAAGTGAAAAGTTTCTGTGCGCGTTTATTAACTTATCCCAGTTTTAACTCTACTTAATTTTATTCATAGTAACTTTATAATTACTTTAAGAAAACCAAAAATGTTTTAAAATAATATGACTATATCTGATTTAAGACAATTGTACGATGAGCTAAAAAAAATATTAGAACATATCTAATTAAAATAGGTTCTGGCAGAAGAAAAGGCGAAATAATAACTAGAAAGATTAAGGAAGCTGATAATTTGGTTTCTAGATTTAATTCTATTTTGGAGCAATTAAATAAATTGTCTGACAAATTTGAAATAGCTGAAAGTTTATGTATTAAAGATATAAGTTCGAAATTTTTTGAATTGTATGAATGTATCTTAGATTTATGTACTAGTAGTAGTTTAGAAAAGATAGAAGTAAATATGGCTAAGTTTGATTTAAAGATTGCGATGAATTTATTACCAGTGGCATCTGATGATGAGGTCAGTATAAAACAGCTTATTGATAGCATAGAATATTATAAATTAGAACTCGACTCAGAATCCCAGAAAAAGCTAATATATTTTGTACTGAAAAATCGTCTTTCACAAAATTCGAAGCTAAAATTAGAAACAAATTATGACAGTATTTATAGTTTTATTAGGGCAATAAAGTGTAATTTGCTACCGAAAAAATCTGCATCTGCTATACAGACAAGGCTTAATAATTTTAAACAAAATCAACTGTCGATTGAAGAATACGCCAGGCAAATAACCAACATGTTCGTTGACTTGACAATATCTCAATCCGACGGCAATGAATCCGATTTTAAAGTTTTAAAACCAAGGAACGAAAAACAGGCTATAAAAATTTTCGCCGACGGGCTCAGAAATCGTCGTCTTGGAACAATTGTTACAGCTAGAAATTACTCGATCCTGAACGACGCAGTACAGGCGGCCTTGGACGAAGAGTCTTTGTCGTCTAACTCTGGTGATATTTTTTCAATGCGTCATAATAATTACCAAAACTACCATAATAATTACAATTACAGAGGTCGTAGAAATTCCAATTCAGGACACTATAGAAGTTGGCGTGGACGCGGTACGCAGTATCAGGCCCAAGGTCCACCTAGTAGAGGACGCAGCGTGGGACGAGGCTGGAGACCCAATTATGGCAATTTTCAAAGAGGTTCGAGACCGCCGGGTAACAGAGGTAGGTCTTTCTATAATAATTATAATAATAGGAACGACAAAAGGGGTGAACAGCAAAACTTGCATATGTTAACAAAATCAAATGATAATCATTCTAGTAGTAATGAGTTTTTTCGTGCCTAAACATGTTATACTAACTTCTAATAATACATCCTATATAACTACAAATACATTCAATAATCATTTTTATAACTTATTACTTGACACTGGTGCATCAATTTCAGCGATTAAGTATAAACATATCATGGAACAAAACATTCCATTCCATAAAGAGAATCTTAGTGTCAGCGGTATTGGAGGTAAGATCACCGCTATCGGATATGTTTATCTAGATCTTTTAATCGGAGATCAAATTCTTAATCATCAATTCTACGTATTTGATTCTTTGCCATGTAAGGCTAGTGGCATACTAGGACATGATTTCTTTAATAAATATTGCGCGACTTTAAATTATGAAACTTATTCATTAACTTTGTGGAATAAAGGTATTAAAATAAATGTACCTGTAAAAATGGATAATAACACGTTAAATATACCGGCAAGGTCAGAATCTATACATTTTATTGACACTGATATAACTGAAGAATGTGTAGTTAGCGCATCTGAAATACAAAACGGAGTTTTTATGGCTAGTACTTTGGTTAAACCGACAAACGGACATATACCTATACGTATCTTAAATACTACTGAAAAAGATTTAAAATTAAATCCTAGTGATATTAAGGCTGTTATCTTTTCAGCTAAAGATTTTGATATTTGTTCTTTCGAAAAACCAACTCAGATAACGGAAAGAGTAAAAACTTTATTGTCTATTCTACAATTGGATCACCTAAGTAAAGAAGAGAGATGTAGTATATTATCAATTTGTGCAAAATACAACGATATTTTTTATATTCAGGGAGACAAATTAACGGCAACTAAATTATATAAGCATTCTATCACTTTAAAACCTAATACGGTACCGGTGTACTCCAAACCTTACCGGCTACCGCATTCGCAAAAAGGCGAAATTGCAAAACAAATCGATAACTTGCTGGAACAAGGTATTATAGAGCCATGCAACAGTGAATGGAGTAGTCCTGTCCTTTTAATACCCAAACGTTCAGAGGGTGAAAAGAAGTGGCGATTAGTAATAGATTACCGAAAACTCAATAATTGCATTGTAGATGACAAGTTTCCTCTCCCAAATATTAACGAAATATTAGATTCATTATCCGGATGCATTTACTTTTCTCACTTAGATTTAAATCAGGGTTTTTATAATGTAGAATTAGAGGAGTCAAGCAGAAAATATACGGCATTTTCTTCCGGTCAATACCAAATGACTAGAATGCCTATGGGGCTCAAAACTAGTCCTAGTTCTTTTTCTAGAATGATGACCATGGCGATGGCTGGACTCACTTATGATAAATGTCTTTGCTACCTTGATGATCTTATTATAATGGGGAGAAATTTAGAAGATCACAATAAAAATCTAATAGAGGTCTTCGAAAGACTTCGTAAAATAAACTTAAAGTTAAATCCTTTTAAGTGCGACTTTCTTAAAAAACAATTACTTTATTTGGGTCACGTTGTATCTGATGAAGGTGTTCTACCAGATCCAGAAAAAATTAGTATAATTAACAATTATCCAGTTCCCCAAAATGTTGACGATACCAGGAGATTTGTAGCATTAGCTAATTATTATAGGAAATTCATACCTAAATTTGCAGAAATAGCTTATCCTTTAAATTCTTTATGTCGTAAAAATATTAAATTTATTTGGGACAAAAACTGTCAAGAATCATTTGAAGCTTTAAAGAAAAGTATAATGTCACCATTAGTATTGCAATATCCTGATTTATCAGATAAAAATCAATTTATTATTACTACAGATGCTTCGGGTTATGCAATAGGAGCTATTCTGTCGAATGCAGATGGTCGACCTGTCGCTTTTGCGAGTAGAACCCTTAACAAAGCCGAAAAGAATTATCCTACAATAGAAAAGGAGTTATTAGCGGTTGTTTGGGCTGTTAAGCATTTTAGACCTTACTTGTACGGCCGAAGGTTTAAAATTATTACAGATCATATACCGTTAATTTATCTTTTTAATATGAAGGACCCGTCTATTCGTCTACTTAAATTTAGACTTGTGCTTGAAGAATATGACTATGTAATTGAATATGTGAAAGGAGAAGAGAATGCAGCTGCAGATGCATTATCTCGTGTGATTGTGACTTCGGAAGAGTTGAAAGAGATGAATGAATGTATACATGTGATGACGCGTGCTCAAAGACGAAGAATGGATGATATGAATAGTATGAAAATGAAAACTCAAATTGACACTAATGATAACTACAACACTTGGCCTGATCAACCAATTGTAGTCGATACCCATGTTAAACCCAAGAATGCAGTAGAATTACGATTTCTAGATAAACGTAATTTGCATATACTAAGAAGAAAGAATAGAATTAATTACGAAAATAATATTTTTTCATATGATAGCACTCACTTTAACCTATATATAAACTTAGCTTTTCAATCACAAATTACGCGAGCCGAATTTGCGAGAGAGTTAAGTGAATTTTGTAGAAAAACTTCGATCGAAGAAATATATTTACTGAAAAATAAAAGTAATAATGTGTTTGTAGAGAAATTAGTGAGTGAGATAAAAAATAATAAAAACTGGGAGGGCCCTCGTTTATGTATATTAAAAGATGTTGAACGGATAGAAAATACTGACGATAGAAAAATTATATTAAATGATTTTCATCTATTGCCCACAAGTGGCCACGCAGGTATTAGAAGAATGGTAAACAATATTAAAAAATACTATTTTTGGCCGGGAATTGAAAAGGATGTAACTGATTTCGTGAATAAATGTCATAAATGTCAAAAGCAGAAATATACTATTACGGTGAAAGAACCTATGTCAATTACCTCTACTGCAAATACTGCATTAGAGAAAGTGTTTTTAGATTTAGTAGGTCCGCTTGATAGAGATGAAAATAATTATAGCTATATTCTCACGTTACAATGCGAACTATCAAAATATGTATGCGCAGTGCCTCTCATTAAAAAATCTTCGAGCGAAGTAGCGAGAGCGTTTGTTACAGAATTTATTCTTAAGTACGGAATCCCGAAAGAGATAGCTACAGACAGAGGTACGGAGTTCATGGCGGACACTTTTAAAGAGGTATGTAAACTTTTAAATATTTCTAAATTAAATTCCACAGCATATCATCACCAAAGTATAGGCGCGTTGGAAAATTCTCATAAAAATTTAAATTCCTTTTTAAGAATTAGTGTAGAGCAAAAACCAGAAACGTGGAGTTATTGGCTACCATTTTGGTGTTTCGCATATAATACGACTGTCCACACTTCTACCCAATTTACGCCGTATGAACTAGTTTTTGGGAAAAAATGTAGTTTACCAGGTAATCTTACGAAGTCAATAGAACCATTATATAATCATGATAATTATCCCCTTGAACTTAAATACAGATTGCAAGTATCACAGACGGAAGCGCGTGAAAATTTAATTAAGGGTAAGCTTCGACGGAAAGATAAATATGATTGTTATACCAATACTTTTAACTATAAACCAAATGATAAAATCCTTATTAAAAATGAGACTGGTAATAAATTGACAAATCTTTATTCTGGACCTTACACTGTCATTAGAGATTTATCACCGAATGTAGAGATAGATATTAATGGAAAATTAGACGTTATTCATAAGAATAGAACTAAGCCTTATTACGATTAAGAGAAACACGAGAACTTGCATTAAGGTTCGTACATTGTTATGATTGCATGATGTCATTAAGTATCTAATGTTAAACCGTATATTATTTTAGTTTAATAGTTTATATAAGGTCTTACTAATTTGTAATGGTATTATAATAAAATATATATCAATGTAATCGAAAAAAAAATTGTATAATCATTTTATAAATATACTTTAATCTTTTAGCTGTTTATTTGAATACTTAACAAAAAAAAAATTACCATTGTATTTTTTTTTGTTTTCCCTCGATGGGAGGTGTACCGTATAATATGTCACGTAGCATATATATACTAATTGGTAAGACGAAATAAAACAGTATCATCTAAGCTTTCGAGATGGTTTGATTTACTCGCTCCTAGCCACAACATTATAGTAACAAATATATAATGTCAACATAAGTCACAGGGATAAGTTAACATTTGTACCCTTTTTTTATTAATACTGTTTTTATGGTTCATAAATAAATAAGTGAAAAAATAAAAGGCTTTCCAGAACATCTTGCATAATCTTGATACAACTTTCCTGTTCCTGTAATATAACTTTCAAACTAAGACTTTCTTTCAAAGACAATTTGCTATTTTTTTCAAGGTACAAATGTAGAATCAAAAAAGGTACTTTCTGATACGTAAATTAAAAAGTAAAAGGATTAGAGATTACACTTAGTAGAAATTAGTGAAATTGTAAACACACCAACCTGTGAAGTGAGGTCGAAAAAGAGTTGTCTGTGCCAAATAGCTGCCTCAGCCTCCTTACAAATATTGGCCATAGTGAGGACGCACTCCAGAGGATAATCGCCCTTAGCTGTCTCTCCAGACAGCATAACACAGTCTGCTCCGTCCAAAATAGCATTGGCCACGTCCGAGGTCTCAGCACGCGTCGGGCGGGGCTTCTTCACCATGGACTCCAACATTTGTGTGGCACAAATCACGGGTTTTCCTACCTGTGAAATAAAGTTGGTGTTGGGTTCAAAATATTTGGCCACTTTAAAACGGATCAGTGCTTAGTGATTTAAAGAAGCCGGCGTTACTTTGAGGAATTCCATATTACAGAAGCTATAACAGAAACTACTTTGCTATCATCCTCTTGGGTTAAGCGAATGCAATGCTAATGTGTATGAAGCAGGCAAAATCCACATACCTTACACATGCAGGACAAGTCACCACATTCATCCCAACGTCTTGGGATGAATGTGGTGACTCCTCCACTAACAACAATGCACACATGCTACACACAACCACCACCAAAATCTCGGCGGACATTTCACCCCGAAACCGAAGCACCTTCAGGAGGATAGGCTTCACGACAATAATGCAATCGTTGCATGTGTAAGGTACGTGACTTTTGCCTGCTTCATACACATTAGCATTGCATGCATTCGCTTAACCCGCGCGGATTGTAGCAAAGTACTTCTGTTATAGTTTTTGTATGATTTTTAGGGATACAGCTTTGGCACAACTCTGTCTTTTAATTTCTCTAACTCTGTCGGTATGTCTATCTATTCACAGCCAATCAGTTAGAGAAATATTTAATAAGTTTGGTACGATTGATGTTTATGTACTAAGCTGTTTGAAAAAAATTCCCGTTTTTCCTTCGGGAATACTACCATCGACCACTAGGTACCACTAGTTTATTATAAACCTTATGATGCCTTAAATAATTTCAATATATTCCATTTAGCGGAAGTTTAACTTAGTAGCAATTAAACTCATGAATTTATTTGTCATGAAGTCTTACAGAATAAGTAAAGATTAAATACATTATAGAAAACATATTATAAAACACAACAGATTGATACCATGTGAGTATTTACCTATAAAAAATGTTGAATTGATCTAATAGGTAATCAGTTACTTAATCAGTTGATGCTTACTCTTCGGATGTGCCTGCTGATATGATAGTTACCTTGTTGCAGCGGGCAATCATGGTTTTTTGTGCCAGGAACACTTTCTCTGGTGGGATCTCAATACCCAAGTCACCACGAGCTACCATTATGCCATCAGATGCCTGCAAAAAATGATAATGAATTTCTTTAATACAATTCGATACATTCGTCATACACGCCAAAGATATATTATCTGGTTTCATATATACTTAAATTTACGTTTAAAAATTACAAAGAAAAATGGTAAATTAGTTTCGATTTGGTAGGTTACACATATCCAACCAGATTTTTTTTTAAATCACGTGACGTCAGACGGTAATGGCTACTTCTGACGGCTTGACTAATCACTCCCATGTATGGTATTCTGTTTAATCCATCTACCCCTCCTTACTAAAAGGAACAATTTATATTTCTAAAGGAAACACATCCTCTTTCTCTTCGTTCGGAACACAATTTAAAACTAAAAATTCCTTCTCACTCCACTTCCTTCTATGCAAATTCTTTCACAGTGAAGGCTATCCTTTTATGGAATTCACTTCCTGTAGATATAAGAAAATCCTCTAATCTTTCTGTGTTCAGAGAAAAAGTTAAACAATTCTATTTAAATTCTTCCTGATTGACATTCCTTCTAACTTCGTAGTATATATAACTTCTAATTTTTATCTTTTTCGTCATTTATATTATACTTTTTTATTTATTTTATTATTGTTTTATAGCATAATATTTATATATTTGGTACTTAATTATTTTGTACACCCCCACCGCTGATTTTTTAGAAAGTCCTCTACCCTAAGGTTGCCTGGAAGAGATCGCTTTTAGTGATAAGGCCGCCTATTGTACTGATACTTCTTTTAACTATTTATATGTATTATTTTGGTGTGCAATAAAGTGTTTTATCTATCTATCTATCTATCTATCTATCCCATACCTCCTGTCCTCCACTACAAGCCACCGTAAGCGGTTGCCCAATCTCACAGGAGACATCTTTCCGCGAAAGCTAGAAAAGTATCTGCCCTTTTCTCTCCACATTTCGTAACGACTGAAAGTCGAAACGATCGTTTACTTTGTCCTCCTGAATTTGATTGTATTGTGTGAAGTATTTGCAGGGCGCAAAGAATCAACTTAGCGATTCAACTTGGAAACGCTGTTAGCATTCTTGGAACCATTCCAGGTGGGCATGATTTGTATAGTACTAGCGTGTAAGTATAGTACACGGCAATAAATAATGCACATCGAGGCTTAGACAGAGGAATCGGCTAGATTCTGCTTCATAGAGCATTGTCTCTGTCGCACAGATTGACGAAACCGTGCGAAACGTCACAAACTGAGTGACAATGACAGCGTTCTACGAAACCGAACTGGCCGACTGTTTCGTTCCTTACGTCGATGTGCATTATTTATTGCCGGGTACTATAATTTGAGATAAACATAAATTGTACATTTTTGTTCAGATAAAAAAAAATCCAGATAAAAAATAAAGTGGCGTACGGTTTGACGGTTTTATGGTTTGGAGTGTAAGGGGGAGGCTCGTCCCAATCAGTCTCCTTAATTGTCAACTTCACCTGCACGTGGTGCACCCTGCAGATCTACCAACGAGGCTCTGGCGACCGACAAATGGCGGTATAACCATTCAAATAGCTGACCTAAATTTTACCAGACCGACAGTGGGCAGCAGCACTGTCGGTGCGACATGGTCAGCACTGCGATCACCAACCCGCAAGCCAAGCGTGGTGATTACTGGCAATACCCTTCATGGATACACACAATAAACCACAGACCCCAAAAAGGTCGCGGGGAGCCGCTGGATCCAAGCGGCGCAGGATCGTATGGTGTGGAGATGCCGTGAAGAGACCTATGTCCAGCAGTGGACGTCCATCGGTTGACGAAGAAGAAGAAGAAGAAGACGGTTTGACAATTTATAGGAGAGAATGGAAGAGGAAAACATATTGTGCCGGCCCCGTTCACAGTGGGATAAGGGCAGGAATGGTCATGAATACTTTAGTCTAATAAATCTCAAGTTGTATTCAGGGTTGAACAACAATATGCACATTGGACATGACCTAATTGTTTCGCAAATCGCCAACATCCTTATTTATAAGTAACGAGCCTTAATGGTCTGGTAACGTACACGAATGGAAACTAGTTGCAACTAGATTAAAATCAAGACAAGCTCATACAAATCTATATATTCCATTGATAATGAAATTTATATATTTTATAAATTTGTATATTGTTACGACGTGTTTTAAATACAACCTCCTTCATATAGTTGGCCAGTAATAAAAAAAAACATTGTCGCTGTCATTATGTGTTTTGTTGATTGGAAAAGATTAAATGAGTTGACTTTTGGAAAATTGCTCCTTATTTATTGAATAAGTTTAATGGAAAAATATTGTTGTCGTTATAATATTATTTATTTATAAATTTATTTATTTAAGATAATTTTATTTAATAGATCTGAGTATATTCAGTAGGTCTGAGAATCGGCTACCACCTATTTTTTATACTTGTAAGTAAGAATTGAGGTCTGTCCAACCCTAAATTTTTTTCGTTCTTGAGACAATTTTTTTTGGAATGTACACTAGAAATTGCCACAAAATAATTTACATGGCAAAGCAATGCCAAAACTTGCCCGATCAGCTAGTAACATATAAAACTCACCGCAATGATCTCGTCTAGGTTGACCATGCCCTGGTGATTCTCAATTTTGGAGATGATCTTGATGTTCTTGCCCTTCTCACCGAGGATGCTGCGAATCTCCGACAACGCGGCGCCGTTACGGATAAACGATGCAAAGATCATATCAACCTATAAATTATTTTTAAATTCTATTAACATTCTTTTCTATTTCTACCCTTCTTCCGTCTACTGAAAAAAAAAGTTTAATATTTATATCTTTTTCAATTTACCCCCATGTTTTTTTTCAAAATTATGATATTGTACAGAGTAAACCGTGTGGTATCCGATTTTGTAGAATAGACCATCCTCTTTCTTACCGAGGGGTCGTAAAATACGACTAAGGTAAGTTGACGTCAGGCAGGCGGCCGGTTGTAAAAGACGTAGCCAAATCATGTGACAACATGTTTGTAACATGTTGTGCCGACCCCACACCCCTCCCTCCCTAGAACCTAAAGGCCTACCCGATTAGTCGTTATAAATTTTTTTATTGATAATTTTTAATACTGTAAATTAATATCCACCCGATCTGTTATTATACACTATATGTATTCGCAACTTCGCTCTTTCATTCAATTATGTATTTTACAGTTCCCAAAGTGAAAAAATATTTTTTTGTCCTATATGTTAGTCTGATATAAAAAGCGCATTAGGCAGAGGACAGACTTCCACATTTCTAATATTAATGTGAATATCATAATATAATAAATAATTAGATACACAAAGGTTAAAAATCATTAAATGAAACGCTAAGGTTAAAATATAGTTAGGTTATAAATTTAAAAAAAACAGAGGTTATCCGTCCATCGATTTGATCCGTTTACAGCGGTATCTAGCGCTGTTACTATAGGCTAACCGTTTGACTTAGACTTCGCCGCTCACACCTACCTCAGTTCCCGTTTTAGACCTACCTCTACGCTCTTAAACCCCGCAGGCGAAGTCTGAGTTAAACGGTTAGACTATCATAGGATAAAGATAAGTTGGTGTATGTTTCGTATATAAAACTGTTTTGTGTTAAATGTAAAGGCAGACGATATGATATTTCTGCCAATTTTCTTTTCTAACATATCGTAAAATGATTGAATAGGAATGAATTCAGTTTTTGCAATATAAAGCTTTCTGTATATTTTCTTTCTATAACGTACTTATTTTCGATAATTTATGTAAAATGAAAAACTGCTTGCGATGATTATGTAGGCCATTTTATAAAGCATGATTGGAGAAACTTAGATACAAAATACCAACTAAGCATTTAATTTCTCATATAAAAAGTCGGATAGAGGAAGATAAGAATTATGTCGTTATTATACTTTGTTTAGACGCGTATGGGACATAAACAAACATTAGTAAGCGCTGATACAGTTCGCGTGTCGCCATCATGCGCTGTTATCAGTAATCAATGTTTTGCTTTAGTTTAGTACTGTAACTGAACCAATGTCAATTACTATTTATGTAATAGATATCATGCTGTAATATTTTGTTTTAAATATTCCCGCTATGTGTACACGAATGTTTGTGCCAATTGAAGTATAACGGTTGGAAGTATAACTTAGTTTCTTGCTTAACTTAGTTTCTTGCTTAACTTCTTTTGGGAATCAAAAGTCCATTCGAATTGTCAATAAAGTCTGTATAGTTTACAATCTAAAGTTATTTAAGCTGCTTGAATGGTTACATTCTTTGGTGGATACTGGTCTTAAGACACAATATTAGTTAATCAGGTAAAATTGTCATTCACCAATGTAAAACTAAGATAGGTGTAGCAACAAATAATTTTGACGTGTCAAATAAGGTTATTATAGATCTCAAGACTGAATAACAAAAATTGTATAAGTCTTTATTTACATTTTTTAATCTTAGGAGAATTAATTTACATAATTATTAGTCATCATCATAATTCTGCTGCCCTTATCCCGCTCTAAGTGGGGTCGGCACAACATGTTACAAACATGTTGTCACATGATTTGGCTACGTATTTTACGACCGGCCGCCTGCCTGACGTCAACTTACCTTAGTCGCCTTTTACGACACCTCGGTAAGAAAAGAGGGTGGTCTATTCTATGCAGCCGGATACCACACGGCTACTAATTATTAGTCATATTCGAGATAAAAGTTTATTTGTCAAGAGGGTGTTTTTTTGTTTAAAAAGTCAAATTCTTAAAATCTAAGAGCAAAATTTACTATAGATTTTATATCTCGTACAATTTACGGAGACCACATATTGATACCAGATATTTTGATCGTTTGTTTGTATATTATTATAATTTATTGCTGCTGTGTTCTAACACAAAAGTTTTATATGTTACTTTAGTTAACATTTGAAAACATTCGAAACTCTACTTACGCCTTGTTCAACACCAAAAATCAAATCCGACTTGTCCTTTTCGGATACAGCCGGGAGGTCCACTGGTAATCCTGGTAAATTCACGCCCTTTCTAGACCCTAGCATACCTATGGATGGAATAAAAATTGGGGTCAATTTTGTAGAATGAATAAGTCATTCATAACAAAAGTTCACTGATTAATAAATATTCACTGATAACGAAAATAGAAAAAAAGGGGATGGGTTCCGTGAAATTAAAAGAGCGTGTGAAAAGTTCCAGTTCGCTTAAGATGCGGAGAAATGTAGAGTACGATGATCGAGTTTCTTTCTGGTTCTACTCGGTAGGAACACCTTCCCGAACCAGCAGTAGATCTGACGATTTAAAAGCACTTGTTTAGAAGTATACTTGAATAACGAATATTTTGAATTTGATAGAAGACAACTGTGGGGTATTCGAAAATAACTTACTCGATAAGCTGGAATCGATCTATAAAAACCTCATGTATTAATTGGGGCTGACAATAAATCATCAAATATCTTTTAACTGTTAAAAATCTTACGTGGTTCTTTGTTACAATAGTATCGACGCACAGTATCTACGGGAATATCTGTATGGGTGTTTATTGGAGTGGAAAAAAATCGATTATTAAATAATAGTTTTTCTTCCTTCAAAATAAATCGATTCGCAAAAAAATCGCTTAATAATCGTTTTTTTATACATATTGAAAATGTTTATTTGTATATAATTAATTAATTAGAATAAAGACTGTTAAATTCGACTATTGCGATCAGTAAATGTTGCCGTTAAATGTAGCGCTGTTTTCAAAATTTGATAAAAATGTGTACTTTGGCTACATTGGTTTAAGCCAGCAAAGCATATTTTATCTTTGAATACAAGAAATGTTTAAAAAAACAGTAATAATAATAAAATAATCGATTCTTTTTTCACATCGATAGTATCTACCGGTGCGAGGTTCTAGGTTGTGCATCAGTAGAATTGATGGGTGAAAGATATTACCTCCATTTTCGATGGTGCAGACGAGGGTGTCGGTGGTGGCGGACTGGCAGATGACGGAGATGAGGCCGTCATCTATGAAGATGCGGTTGCCGGATTTGACAACGTTCGTGATGTTCTTGTAGTCGACGTAAACTACGCCCGCGTTCCCGCGCTCCGCGTACGCGGTGTCCGTCGTCAGTTTGATGGTTTCGCCCTTCTTAAGCTCCACTTCTGCTGACCCACCCTGATCAAAATTGAACTACCCTTACACCTAGTTCGCACGGGCGTAATACCTGGCGTTAAAATTGCGCAATAGGCGTTTGTTTTGAATAAAATGACGCGCGCGACGCGACCGGCGGGATCAACGACCCTTTTATGCATTCGATTGCCGACGCGAGCGGCCGACAGTTACTGACGTTTCAAATATGATAAGGACAGGCCGCGTGCGCCTGTATACGGCATTCTTTTATAACGCACACGTGTAATTTCGCGTTTCGGGTGTTATGCTCAGTAGTGACACGACTTTATTGACATTTGAGACTGATATAAGTATTTAGTGACGCGTTTAACCAGTGAAGCGTTTGAGAAGACGCGACCGTCCACGGTTTTAGTGCGCGTTGGGTTACTATTCCCCGATATAGGGTCGATTCAATACCGTGTGACCTGACGAAGGTTGTGTGCACACCGGGTGTTTTTTAGACGATATAGTGAAGTGTATACTCAGGGAGAGACAGACATTACGTGTCCGTGGAAGAGTGCTGAGGCGAACCAACGGTTTCGGGAATCGGCCAAGTACATACAAGCACACAACCACACGTACACATATACACGCAGTGATTCATGAGGCCGGACCACATACAGCTGACGGCCGCATAAGGTAGGTTGAGACGCCGAGACGACGGGCCCAGGTCCCGGAGGTTGTTTCATCCGTCCGCACGTTTGCACGGAACATAAGAAGTTTCGAATGGTATATTCGGCTTAACGCCCTACGCCCTAACGGCTAAAATGGAACACTGCGCGATAAAATATATGTGGCGACTTAAATGCGCTGTCGTGTGAACAGATACCTGGATACACATTTGGTTCATCTCGACGTATTTTTAACGCGCGGTAAAACACCTTTCGTGCGAACGAGGGGTTAAAGGAAACTGTGAAGCCGTTTGATGAAACTCTTTCGAGGCGTTTATAGGTTCAACTCTGGAGGGTCAATTCTTTTTTTATTAAAACCTATATGCTTGCTGTACTGTTCTTTTAATAAATATAAAATATCTTGTCCATTTTCAACTTTCAATTAAAGTAAAACATCGGCATTATTAACATCTAGTTGCAAACATTAGTAGCAACCGTCGTCATTGAAAAGAATTGTGCACTTATTAATTGATACACTTTTGAGCGTCTATCTCTGGTATCTTAATATAAATGCTGAAATTTTATTTATTTTTTGTTTTCTAATTATCTCAGTAGCTAAGGTTTAAGGTTACCTAAGGTTTAGGTAAATATTTAAGAAAGCAAATTTTATTAAGTACTAATACAACGAAACGAAAATATAATTCGTTTTTCGAAATTCTCATGATATTTTTACTACAATAAGACAGAAGCTTTTATGTTATACTTACACCTTCTAAAAGGCCAGTTCGAATCTCGGGTCCCTTAGTGTCCAATGCGATCGCCAGCGAAAAAGGTATGCCAAGTTTCTTGCTGTAGTTCTTTTCTGCGACGCGACAATTAGCAATGGTTTCCGCGTGATATTCATGGGAGCCATGAGAGAAGTTCATGCGAGCTACGTTCATGCCGGTTTCCATCATTTTCTCTAGCATTGATACATCACGGGACGCGGGTCCTGGGAATAAACTTATGAAATTACACCTTCATATAATTGCAAACAAGAGTCAAACGTAAGGAAAACCTTATTTAAGATAACTTTATAGTATACTGTGATTAACAGACAATATCATTACAACCTAAATTATAAACAAAGGACGGCCTTATCACTTATGGTGGTCTCTTTCAGGCATCCATTACACAAAGGACTTTAAAACAAAACGATACGGATGATTGCAACTAAGATTTAATTAAATATATAAACCTACATACTCATATTTAAAATAATAATAAATAAATATGAAATAGAATATTAAAATGTGGAACCTTCATCCAAACGAAGGTTCCACATTTTAAGCGAGACAGCACGATGGGACGTTTCGCATGGCGGATGAAGAATTTTCATTTGGACATGCCTTTTATAGAATAAGGCGTTACTTTGCGGACGTCCATAATGCAAAAGTAATGAAAATAATATCTTATATATAAATTCTCGTGTCACAATGTTAGTTATCATACTTTCGGAGGAGTACGAAACAATTTTTATGGAATTTTACATGCATATTCAGTAGGTTTGAGAATTTGAATCTATTTTTTATACCTCTAAGTGATAAGGGTTGTCCACCCCCTAATATTTTCTTTATTTTTTGGTTAATGTTTTTTTATTAGATAATATGGTAAAACAACGTGGCGGGCAGCTTGTTTTGTTATAATATTCCGCGTTAAATTGTGGTTTTTATCGCGAATAAATTTTTAACACTGATTATACAAATCATTATTCCATTTTGAATATGTCTATCGGGACTGGACCAGCATGTAAAATTTCATCTCAATCGGACACCGGGAAGTGAGAAAAATTTAACTTTCAAGATTCCACCTTCATATACAAACACACACAAGATAAGTTAAATAAAAGTTTAAAAAAAAGTATATAATTAGTGTTGTTTTCTTACCAATGGTACATATTATCCCGGAGAGGCGAACATAGGAAGCCTTAGATTCGATGTCGAGCGAGCATATGTGTTGCAGGTGGGAACCCGCGTCAGCGGCTGCCAACTGCATACTGGGCTTATCAGCTGACCCCATCTAAAGTTTACGTTTATTTTAAAATTTCCGATCTTAATAAAAATAGTATAAAACAACAGAATATAAACATTGCAAGTCGCAATTAATTTCGTCTGTAATAAAAAAAAAATCGCAATATATTTTTATACTGAAAACATTGTATTACAAACACTTGTCGATTAGGTACATCACAATGGATCTATTACGCAGCCGAGAAATCGATTAAATAGTACACGAGGTAACAAAATGAGTTATGTAGAACAAATGGCGGCATATGATGTTCTAGTTAAGTCGAGTTAAAAAAACTTCTAATAAATAACGAACCAATTCAATTCATTTATTAAAAATTTATTGTATAAACTACAACAAGCAACAACTATATTTTTAAGATTGATCTTATTTCCAAGACTACACTGGAGTACTATTATAAGGTTATTATAGCATTCAAAATTACATAAATGACACAAATGCATGGATTTAATAAATCCGCGACCTTGCATAAGATAGCCATGAAAAAATATAATTAGTAGTAAGAACTACATTTTGATGAAAGTAGAAGTATTGATAAAAGTAGAAGTATATTAATTAAAGAAGTATTGTTGTCTTATTTAGGTGGGAGCAATTTTCCAAAGCAGCAAACTTGGTGAACGAGTGCAGAAGTATTAAGAGGATGTGAAATACGGATTATAACACAGAAGAGTCAAATTAGGTAATATTAAATAGAGCGACGCTTATTCTGGATTTTATATTTCTGGATAATCCAAGAGCTGTTATCACTTAACCAGAGGTATTGCAAAAAAAACTTTTGTATTAATACCTCAGCAATGTTCTAATTAAGTCAGCAACTTTGCAATTAAGACTTGTAATTTGTATACTCTGCATTTCAATACAATCCAATTTGGCAGTTCAGTTCAATCCATAATAATATTAAAAATGTGAAAGATCCTTCTGTCTGTCTGCTATGCTTTATGCAGGAGCAATATCGGTGAAATTCAGTATAATTGAACTTAATATACTGGGCTGAAATTTACTATAACAAATTTTTACAAAGAAAGAGGTCTGGTACAGCTTGTCAAAAATGAATTGATAAACTTTATTTAAGGTCTCTTGACACTTTAGTGTAATAACATTACTGATTTATCTGTGAAATAAGTTATTACATTAATGTGAGATAAACAGACATGATGCTTGTACATAGTGTATTTCACCCAATGATCCCAATGTGGTTTTTGTTAGAAAGTATGCTGTGGTCTGTTAACAACAAGTTAATAAAATTAAAAAGAAAATAGTCATATTACAATATATTTCACACTATATTGTAACTGAAAATTATTTAAGGTAGTGTTCACAGAATAATCTATTAAATTAAATAACCAATAAAATTTACATAATTAGTTAATGTTGTCTTGTTGCTACATTTTCTTCAGTAAAAATACATAGATAGAAATATGACAGGCACATATTATAATTATTTAGTCTAGTAGTAGCAGCCTGTTACAATCCCACTGCTGGGAATAGGCCTCCTCTCTCCGTTTCCAGAGAGAAAGGTTGGAGCTAAGACCTACCATGCTGCTCCAATGCGGATTGGTAGGTTACACATATTCCTAGAATTCTTTAGACATATGCAGGTTTCCTCACGATGTTTTCCTTCACCGAAAAGCATGTGATAAATTGCAATTATCAATTAGTCACATGGGTTTTAATAAAAAAACTCATTGGTGCCTGCCCGGGTTTGAACTGGTGTTCCCCTCGAAAGAGTCGCACGCTCACCGCTGGGCTATCACAGCTTTACATTTATTGAGTCTAGTTAGTGTATATTTGTCTTTACAAATAGATTAGCAGGTGTGCATATTACATACTCATCTTAATTAAAAAAAAAACTCATAATGCTACTACTCCCCATTATTTACAATAATGGTATTAAAATTTTTAATTTTGTACTAAAATAACATAATAGGGATAAGTTGACCTTTGTACTGTTTTTTTTATTGACCTTTTTTATTACCTAAATAAATTTGATATTTATATTATAAATTTTTAGTCATAGTAATTATACAGTGAAATAATATCAAAAATATATAAATAAATAACTATTTTATGCACTTACTGCTAGATTATTTTATGTTATATGTCTAATTAAATAATTTAATAATTAATTACCTATATGACTGTGCAGTGATTGAGTTTGAAGTATGTATAAAGGATATGTTATAAATTATGGTTCACAGCCCTGTAGTGAAGGTCTATTGTAATATAGTTTTATAAAGTTAGTTTAATTTTATTTTTACTATTTAGTTAAAATTCTAATGGATTTACAAAATGGTAAATAGAGTAATGAAATGATCGTACCATACTAATTTGTGTACTTGAATTTTATCTTTCAGTCAGTATGAATAAATACCACAGCATATGTGTATACTTGTGAAAAGTAAAGTAAGCAGTTTTATCTGTCTTGTGTCAATGATTATACTAGCATTTTCAACCATATCACGTCTTATTAAGGTTGAAGATAAAACTGTGTTTACGGTTCTAGCTGCAAAATATAGTGCTAAATCAGTTGAATGCCAATATCATGTGCCTAGAAGTGTGACATCATAGGAAATATGGTGCATAACTATAACATAAAGAGGTAATTTTAAGTTTTGATATCAGTACATATTTGAGTTTTTAGACGGTAAAATCTTGGTTTCGCCTATTTTTCTTCGATAAATAACCGTAAGTACTTAGTAGTATTAAATATCAAATAGAATTGATTTTATCAATATTAAAATAATTTTTGCCGCAGTTAAAATGTGTATATACGCATCGGAATTTTGAATAGTATCCAGTTTATTAAAAAAGATTTAAAAATGTTAGACAAATGTTTTTCGTTTTTCAACTTTTCAATTTCCCATTAATTTATACATTTAAAAAACCGCTTACTTTTTTCTTTATGCATATTTTAATTCTGTTATATTTACAAGGCATTAAGGCCGGGCAGCGCCTACATTCATTAAAAAATAATATACATTTCAAATAGCACGTATCGGAGCGTTGTACGAAAATAGAAAATGATTACCTCGGTTTTGCCATCGTATACTGTCGACCAAACCATATTTACACAATTGGTATGAAACAAATTTTTAGAAAAACTATTACTTTGTAAAGCCCGCAATGTTAGTGATCTTGAACTGCCCTTTAACGTGGAAAACTTCTCTCGGCTGCAACGAAACGCGGACTTGCGTATTGGATACCGAATCACAAACGTCGGCGCGCGCATCGACGTCGCGCGGGGTGAGTGCAAAACCACCCAAGTAATCCTATTGTGCAGAATTTCTTTTAAATTAGTATTATCTTTTGTGTAAAAAGTCTTTTAGTTGCACCCCTTCTCAACTTTTTCGTCTACAATAAATCCAATTCAGAAAAGGTTACATGTTATTATTCACAATCACTTCTATTTTGAACAGCTGAAAGGGTGCCAACACAGCTGCCAATAGTTGAATTTTAACGTTGTTACACATTATTTTATAGATCGCTTTTATTATTTACAGGTTATATTAAGTTTTTCCGTTAAGATCATCGATATAGATTCTATAGTAATTTTGAAATATTATTATTTTGAAATTTTCATTTCCGTTTCCGTTTATACAGGAAGTAGCATATATTATCAACCCTTGGTCTAAATGTTTTTGTCTAAAACACTTAAAAAGTTTATATTTAATTAGTTAATGCTACAAAAAGATTGTTTCTTATTTTTAGTATTTACATAAGAACTACAAAAGATTTATATATTACGATTTCATTTAATGAGTATATAATCACTTGTAGTTTCTTAACACGAAAACATCTTTTGAAAGGTTAGAAATCGTTTGTGTCTTTAATAAAAGGCTGAATTAAAATTGTACTTAAATATAAAAACCAGGCTGCACACTTGTCAAAGGAAGCAGATAATGGCATTTTACGATTGCATAAAAGATTTACTTTGTTCCATTTAACCAAATATTATGGTTTTAGTAATATTTTGTTTCTGGTGATAAGATGACATCAAAGAAAAAGATACATGCAAAGAAGTGTTTTATTTTCGTACACGTAAAAAAATTCTAGAAATATTAAATAAATATATAAAATGTATGTATCACAAACGTTAAGAAGTGTTATTTATAATAAAGTAAAAAAATAACTTATCTATCATGCATCAAAAAATAGGAATGATGAAATTATAAAAGTAGGTATGTATAAGCATATAATTAATTAACTATATGTTTTAATTATTATTTCGAATTAAGATAAATAATATAACATTTCTAAGTTATGTGTCTGAAATATATTTATATATTTTATGTATTTTTGCTATTTGCTGCTAATGTTACATATTACAGACACAAATTATGACACCTCATATAGGCTAATTTAAATATTTACGTTTCACCTATACAAATACTACGACACTTTAGTTAAAAAGTTAAATTAATAACGGTAGAATATTCTAGTAGATGCATTTAGGTGCAGACGCAAAATATGTGAAATAAGACAAATTAAACATCGATCACAAAAAGGTATTGTATTAAGGAAACTAGTTTTATATATAGTTGTGTAATAACGACGAATCGGCAGATTTAATAATATAGTATAGAATTATAACCTAAGCATAATTTTGGTAATGTAAATAAGTTATGAAAACAATTTGATACCATAGAATAAGCTAATAATATATATTTCTGATTGGAGTTTATACTTACAAATGCCATGATTACTGCCGTAAAAGCTACAAGAAATAGTTCAGTTTACTTTAAAAGTTGATTCAGAAATAACAAGTATAAAAAAAGTTTGACAGCAAGTCAATATAAGTAGACAAGAAGAATTTTAGAGGTCATTGCAATGTTATAGAAATATGCAGTCATTTTTACGCTAGCCACATTAATGATTCGTTACACATAATTTTCATTTGATAATTTGTATTTTACTATGCTACCAAAGAAATTATGTTTTTGAAATTATTTGATTAGCTAGCAATAATTCAGTGTAAAATAATTTGTATATCAAAGTTATATGCAATAAACTTATGTCTATAATTTTGTTATGTATAAATTATTATGAATATCATACGTAAGTATTAATATCTGTTTTGGAAAATAACTTTAAACTTTTTAAACATTCGTCACATGCGTCAAAGTTTTAAAATGTCTATAGATATAATAAAAAAAATCTATATCAATGCTACTCACTTTTGAAATTTTATTCCTCGATTCAACGGCCTTCATATTGAACTAGTAAACGTAATGAGTGACACGTCTTATGTTAAACACAGCAAACTAGCTTTTAAATGATTTGTCTTATTCAAACGTTATTGATAATAAATTCATCGGACTCCCTTATCTCTAGCAGTTGTCAATAAAGTTTACCCTCAGCCGATCGGTTAATATAACCTACCTAGATTACTTATCTTTATTATTATTGAAGTTAGAGCATGATACTGATAGTTCCCACAAGTTAGTAACGTGAAACATATAAAATATTATATTCATTTTGACAAAAATATATTGTACCTAATTAAAAGTCGTGTTAGAAAATTAATTAATATGAATTACAAATTTTACAATAATAAATTTTGAAGCACAAGCTTTTTATTTCTATGACCAGTAAAGAATACCGTATTTATTACATCCTCGGATCAGTAATTAGGGTCTGAAAGGTTTAGAAGCCCTGCAAAACAGTTTAGATTACTAAGCTCAGTAGGTACCAAAAATTACAGTGTTCGTATACTGAAAAATACTTGGTACATACTTAATTAGGCACTTCATCCTTTTGTTTGTTCAGTTTTCACTCTAATAAATTGTAATTTACAAAAATAAATTCGGGATAATATATAACTGATATACTAAACCAATAATAATTTTCCTTGAATTTAGTCGAACAACTGCAACGGCAACAAATTATATCATTTATGTACAGCGTCACAGAATATTATACGGAATGAAAGGAAATAAATGTTTTCCGTATATTGTTTAAATTTGTTGCGTACACTATATTATTTCATTTTTGTTAATAAATCGATATTTCATAAGTATAATAATTATTTTTTTACGAAAATTGCATTACACTTGTTTTGCAAAAATTTTCTACATGAATTGAATTTTTAAAATTCGCCTTATGTTATTAAACTACCAATTTCTACAAATTAAACAAGAACTAAATTCAAACCAATACTTCATTAGATTGGATCTACAAATGTTTTAATTCATTTAAGTTCGTCATGTTTACGCCTTAATTTTTAAAAAAAGCATGGTATTGAATAAGTATTCGAACGCATTGGGTTTATTTGATCCATACTAATATTATAGGTATATGAGAAAATCTGTCTGTCTGTTACGGTTTCACGGCTCATCCACTGGACCAATATTAATGAAAATTGGCACATTTAAAAAAACCGTTTTTATTTCGGATATATTGCTTTGAGCGTACTGAAATGATTAAATTGGTGAGTAGTCGCGAGTTCCATTAGTTTATCTATAAAGAATATTCCTACACACGCACTTTTGTGTGCGGAATAGGAAAAGTAAGTATTAAAAAATTCTTCACTCGATCCTTCGGCTGGATCAAAGTTTCTTTTGTAGATGAAATTTTAATGCCAATCGAGGGAGATCAATTTAAACAATTTTTTCATAAATAAAACAAAATATAATTAAATTAATTTTATTCATTCCAATTAAATTTACAATGTATAATTGTATCTCGAGCTTTCCGTTTACTAAAGATAACTCATAAAAGTATAATTATTGACAAGAATTTTACCTTTTTCAAAGGTTTTTGGAATGGCATCCGCAATAAATGTACAGCTTAAAATTACGAAACGAATCACCCGGAAAAAGGTTTGACAGTTATGAAGAAATAATAACATTTGTACAAAAATTGTGATGAGCATAATGTTGTTATGTAATGTTAAAATTTATAATTAAATGATCAAAAATATTTTTTTTGCACAATACAATTTCCGAATAATTATATTTTATATAAAAAAAAGCTTCAACCCAACAAGTACAATATTTTATAATCTGTAATTACGTTGCTTTTTTAGATAATCTATTCAAATGTAAAAAATACAAATTAAAAACATGCATTATTTATATTTATAAGTATTTTCTCAAACTGGCTAATCAAACAATTAAACCATTTTTATAATAACGGCTAAATTATAATAATTTATAGTATCTGTTTTCTACTATAAAAGAATAAAGTATGAGTCCATAATGTAGGCAAATAGTTCTTGTCATATTAATAATATTTGCTACAGAAAAGAAAAAATGTTTCAATATAGATAATAAATAAATATACTTTTCAATTACCTACTGCTTTAACAAAAATATTATTTTATCTACATTTTTCTCTTCATCTTTTTTAAAATATTTATTTATAAAGGGGCAATTATTTGAAAAAAGATTTAAAGGTGGTGGAAATCTTAACTTTAATAATAATTGCCTTTTCTTGCAGTTATTCACAGATTGAACGCTACGTAGTGTTTATGGCTAATAATGTACGGATCGGGACAAAGTTATTTTTTTACTATTATCACAAATTATAAACACAAAAAATACCTTGATTGCGATCTATAGAATCGAAGAAATATGCACTTGTTCCTTCGGGACTTCGAGACATTAGTGCACATTAAAGAAACATGAGGATTCATCAAATCTGTATTATATTTACATACCAAGTATAAAAATAGTCTCTTGCAGGAAAGGAAAGTTCTTAAACCATAGCAAATTCTTATTTATATGGTTAAAATTGTATAAAGAAAGCATTCGTAAATAAAGCAAGCAATTATTTTATCGTTGTGGTTCTGATTATACTATAAAATATAACAAATCAATATCTTAAACGAGTGTTGAAAGATTTTGGTCGTTGAACTGACAAAATTCGCTCAATACTCACCTCCAGTATCAACGACACCATCCACGCCGAGGATAAAGCCAACTGGCGGAAAATAGTTGTAAAGTGCTCCATAAGGTCACGACCCTTAATATTGAGGGATATCTTAAACAATGTTATTTTTATTGTTTTTCAAATCGAGTACATAGCAAGAGTAGCAGAAAAGTTCGAGTAAATTTAGGGTTTCAAATAATTTATATAGTTAGGCGTTACTTTACGGAGATCCATAATACAATAGTAGTTTATGATACTGTTGCATAATAAGGGTTCTTATAACACGAGTGTGGTTTTTAAAAAAACAAGCCGCAGGCGAGTTTTTTTATAGTGTAACACGAGTGCTATAAGACCAAGTTATGTACAGTATCATACACTACTTTATCTACTCTCATACTATAAAACATAAAACGTACGTTTCCATTCCATGAACTCGTGGTAACATTTAATATAGTTGCTCCTAGATTTCGTCGGCAACAGGTTCACGGTCATGTTTGACGCAGCTTTCAGAATATCTGGTGGTGTACAATTAACACTATCCCCGATCTCAGACATGTTTATACACAAAAAATTATTTTTTTACAAACAAAACTAAACTTCGTTTAAATATTGAAAGGATTTTTTAAATGTCATATATTGGCGCCAAGGCGCAAACATCGATTGCGCATGCGTGTTGCGTCGCCGCGGACCCATTCGTTGAAACCTTTTTTTTAAGGTGTATCGTTATGATTAAAAAGTGACATTATGATACAGGTGTCCATACAAGACCTGTATCGTAATGAAACTTTTTAATTTTTTATTTTTGTTCTGTACGTAATGTTTGTCATAAGAATTTTGTTTTCAGTTTTATAATCTTTGTATTATAGTATCAGAGTAGATAAAAGTAATAATGAAATTATTTTGCTATAATGCGCGATTAAAGGTTAAATTTTTAAGGTCCACGTGCATCTTCTGTTGGAGTAACCCCTCGTACGGGCACGGGGTAAAAATTACGTCGCGTTAAAATTCCACAATAGGCGTTATAAGAAGTTTCGTATGGTATATTCAGCTTAACGCCCTCGCCCTAACGACTAAAATGGAACACTGCACGATAAAAATACGCCGCGATTTAAATACGCTGTCGTGTGAACAGATACCTGGATACCCATTTGTTTCAATTCGGCGTAATTTTTACGCGCGATAAAATTCATCCCGTGCGTACGAGGGGTAAGATTTATTCTGAGGAGCGTTAGCGTAAACCGTTTTCAACTAGACGTCGAAATATCTCATAAATCATAAATCTCATTTGAATTTAATACCAAACATAAGTTGATAGAAAAGTTGCCGATTTAAACTTTCGATATAGTATCTAGTTTTTCTTCTTAAAACATGTCGTATTAATATTAGCGAATACATTTAGATTAAAAGTTATAGTTTTTTCTAAGGACTGGGGATTGGGATTTAAGACTAGATTATTGCAATATTACTTTCTAACCGTAATAATCACTTTTTTAAATAAAAGTAAAAGCGAGACCGTACTAGCAAAATGTTTTGTAGACTTTTATAAACTTCTGCTTCACTCTTGTGTCAACTATGTACTCGATTATATAACCATAATAATAATATATAATCAAATTAATATAATTATTAAAAGGGGTTTAAGAATTTTGAACTAAATAATCAATATAACAAAATTGAACATTTTTGGTGTTCCACAAAACAGTGCTACCACGAAGACAAGTGGTATAGGAAAGTTCTATGTTACCGTTATAATAAATTTTACAACATACTCTCTCTAATTTACAACTTCTCTAATAGGGCAAAGTGCACTTTTAACATTCGTGGTAATACTGTGATTATACTATCATATATTTTCTTATAATATTTTAATACACAATATTGTTCCGTCTTTGAACTATTATTTCTGGAATTAAATGATTAAGGCCAAGTAATAATAAATTTTAAACATTGCGCGTGTTATACTGTACCAATATAAAAGACCTATTAGTTATTCAGCTATCGGATGCCCGCGATGTTGTCCAATTTTGAATTTGATAATATAAATACCGTTCAAGTTTTGTTAAGGTGTCACAATGCAATCGTCCAACCAACAAATCTAATAGGATCACAGTGTCTGTATATAATACGTGCGGTATAATTTGAGATCAATAAAATGCAGTGATCCTTATTATTTATTTACTTAGTCTCGAACTAACCACCGGAACAATCGAATAACAATAATTTGGCGCGATTCATTAATTTCGCGGAAACGTAGAAAATCATAGTCAAAAAAAATGTAACCCAGTCAAAGGATAGGTAGATCGAAAAAATCCTTAGGAAATTACTTAAACTTTGAATGGGAATGTATTAATCTAAGAGAAATTGTTTTCATTTAAATCGATAGTGAAAAAGACGTCTATGAATTTTTCAAAATATATTTTATCATAGATAGTGCCTTTTTTTGTCGGTGACCTCAAAATTTCGTGTCAGCACCGATTCTATTTTGCGGCAGATCGGAACGTTAAAATTTATTTGATGGTTGGGCGTTGCATAAACTTTTTTATAGTCTTTAATTTAGCATCAAAATATCTACATGTTAGTCAAATATGCTAAATAATAGTTTTCGGCATTACCAAATTATCTCCAAATAACTAATTAAAATGAAAAAAGGAAGGTCGTACGGCGTAATTTAAGTTATTTTTACGTTTAGAATTTTTTTTAGTTCGGTTAAAGAATTTTCATATTCATTTTATATAACGCTCTCATTTTATTTTAATGTGAAAATTTGATATTTTAATACCATCTGTATAACACTCTCTACGTTATATTATTTTTATTCCGAAACTCAACTTCCACGGCTTACTTATACCAGTTTAATTTTTTCTAATATAACGTTACTTCTACGTACAGACACAACCACTTATGTGTATATTATTTAATACGTGACAGTTATATAATTTAGGCCAATATTGTCATTTATGTACCGGTAGCGTTATGTTAATTTCATATATGACGCAGTAACAATGATTAATATACTTTTAAACAATCGATAAATTGAAGGTACAAATTTTCAAAAAATTATATTCTCTCCTATACACTTTTGTTCATATTGTCTGAGTGTTAACATGTGATAACTGTAATACTGCTATAAATAATGCTTTACAATATAATCTATTGATAGACTTTGATACAGCTACATTCATAATATCAGTTAAGGCTGACATATTGCACTGTGAGAATAGAAGTGAGCAACTAAAATAGGCTATTGTCATAAACGTATTAATTAGAGGGCATTCTGCTTAAGTTTTATATAATATATAAACTTTATAAAATACATAAACCATATGACGTAATCTTATACCTAAGCAATAGCCCACTTTTCTCATAGTGCAATATAATTGTTATATATAATTAATGTCTTTTCAAGCGCTAATATATAAAATAACGCAAAAGTTACTAATTAAACTCTCTACTTTACATATAAAAGATCGGCGCTACAGAAACATTTTTATCACTGAGTTTAGGGATGTGATACTATTGGTAGCGTAAATACCAATAAATACTATATTTTGTTTAGAGCTAATGATCACATAAAATAACTCACTGGATATAGGAACGGTTAACTTTCGGAGAATACTAATATCTGGAGGCAATATCTCAAAAATCATCTTAGACATGGCACAATATTGAAGTTATTAAATCGAAATAGTTTCAGCAGCAAGTATGACCACATTTATATTACTGCTGATCTATTGTTCTCGAGGCGCGAGCGACGGTTCGTTTGCCGCTTGAAATATCCGCCTCGAAGGACCATATGGTGATTGTTATAAGGTTGATTTTGTTACTACTTTCGCTGAGAATCTTTTAAATGAAAAATACGTCCTCACGTTAAACAGTTGTATTTGCGACGGACTATAAAGTTTACAATATGAACGAACACTGACTATATATTAGCCTTAAAGATTTTTACAGTAACACCAAGTTTTCTTCTCATGAACTGACCTAGCTTGGAACTAATATAAGTCACATCTATAGGAAATAGTTTTCTCTATATTGTGAATTATAGCCAAATATGCAGATGAAGCATCAGGGAATATCATCTCACACTATTGAACAGGGTTGGAAAACAATCAATCACAAACAATCGAACAATATCCTAGACTGACCCGTTAGCGCAGTGGGTAGTGGTGGGAAGGTAACCTTACCTTCAGCTACGCGGGTCGTGGGTTCGATTTACACCGATGCCCAACATTTTCCATCAACAATTTGTTGGTTCTTCGAGCCTGGGTGTGTATTTGTATTTAAGTATGTATTTAAAATTATATATGTAGTATATTTACCAGTTGTCCGTCACCCATAGCACAAGTAATAAGTTACTTACTTTGGGGATGGATGTCCCTGTGTGTAAGTGGATATATTTCTTCCCATATATTTATTTATTTAATATCCTTGGTCCGTTGATTATATTACTTATACCGATGCTTTAGGAACTTGGAAAGGGTTAATGAATTTATATTATACTGGTTAGACTTATGCAATAGGTTGTACGTTTTTCCTAATAAAAATAATAAATGTAGAATGGAATGGCTACAATCTGCTGGAGTATGGTACTAATGAGCCTTTTTCAAGTAAAAATTCACGAGCATTTACAGCTTATGTATCATACCTTGCCATATCTTTAAGGGTTTTCTAATGAAAATAACGGTGATCTCTCAAGGCCCGGCATGATAAATTAGGAGTTCCATGTGTGAACTGGTTAAAACAAATTAGTGTATACAAATTAGGTATCAATACTGGAGACATTTCAGTCTGAACAACCTTAAGTTGGATCCTAAAGTTGTATTTATTGACCACTTATTGTTCAACACTTTCCACCTGAAATATCTATATAGATCGCCTCTTTAGAAGAACAACGTGATATCTGTGAAACCACAACTTTACAAGAAAGAAATTTCAAACATTTAAACGTTGATAAATTTAAAAATATTCATAATTTTACTTTAGTAAAATAAATTGTTGCGGAAATTAATGTGCTTTCAGAAAATAAGCAAATATTAAAAAACCGTTTTTTATGAGATTTCACGTTATTCTTGTAAAGAGGCGATATATATAATGAATTAATCAGTCATTCAAATAATATTTAATGGTAATGTCATCTTTTTCTAATAAGCAATCATATTAATATCTTAATATTTTAGAATAAATGTGATTAATTCGCCGATATTTCGACCCAGTTGCATGGATCGTGGTCACGTGGTTCCGTCGTGACCACGATCCATGCAACTGGGTCGAAATATCGGCGAATCAAAAACAAATTACCGTGGTATGTACCCGAAAGTAATAATTTATAATTATGTCTTCAAACCACGAATATTCAAGTATAAAATCATTAAATGTGATTAAATATTATATATATCAGAATAAAAATTAATGTGTACGATCAAATAATAGATAATTTTAATTTAACTGTTTTTCGGCAGTTCATGCACAGCTGCTGAGTATGATTGGTAACTAAGAGTACATTTTCTTTAGAAGCGCCGATTAAGATATAAAAAAGGAGTATCAGAGACAGTCCCTATTAAGTAACACCCAGTCAAATGCAGGGCTATTGCATAGTATGACTCGCACCATTTACACGTGTTAAATATAAAAACACTAGCCTACTTCACTTTTGACATAGAACAAGAGATACGGCGTGGCTGCGGATCTCATCTTGGGTTCCGCGGAGAGCAGGTCTTCGAACTCCTCGTTTGATATCGGCTTGACGAGCTCGTCGTCGCAGGCGAGCCAGCAGGCTTCAGGGCGGGTTCTTGGCACACAGCACTCGTTCGCTGTGCACCCAGCAGGGGTAGGTCGGGGTCTGTTGAACAGCGTCCTCATGAAGCTGGAGCCGCTGTTGGCCGTTGGCGCGTCCCCTCCACCCTCCCGTTCGCACTTGGTGTCCGCTTGCAAGCTGTCCCGTGCGTACGCGACGTAGTGGCCACCGGTGAGCGTCTGCCCGAGGTGCATTATTACCGCCCATAAAATGTATCTGAAATCAGTTATCATCAGTGCTTTGTATAAGTTCACGGATCAACGACCTTCATGCATTCGTTCGCCGCCGGTCACGTCCGCCACTTAGTAATGTTTCGGATACTATAAAGACAGCACGCGTACGCCTGTATACGACTTTATGGTATAACGCACACGCGTAATTATGCGTTTGGGTGTGGTTTTTTAGATTTAGTGACGCGTTCAATTAGTGAAGCGTTTTGGGAAGACGCGACCGTCCGCGGTTTTAGTGCGCGTTCGGGTTACTGTTTACCGATATGGGACGATTCAATAACGTGTGACCTTACGAAGGTTGTGTGCACACCGCGTGTTATTTGTGTTATTTAACCGATATAGTGAAGTGTATACTCCGGGAAAAATAGACAGTACGTGTCCGTGGAAGACTGCTGAGGCGAGCCAACGGGTTCGGGAATCGGCCAAGTACATACAAGCGCACACACACACGTACACATATACACGCAGTGATTCATGAGGCCGGACCGCATATAGCTGACGGCCGCATAAGGTAGGTTGAGACGCCGAGACGACGGGCCCAGGTCTCGGAGGTTGTTTCATCCGCCCGCACGTTTGTGCGGAACAATCAGTCTTATATTTAACTAGCAATGCCCCGCGGTTTTACCCGCGTATACAGATCTCGTGGTAATGGAAAGTCTACTATAGATTGATTTTTGTAAATTGAAATTTTACTCGGGGACATTTATTTATTTATTTAATTTTACAAAATCCACAGCTCTTAATATATGAATTTACAAAATATTACTTAATTTTAACTTAGAGCCAATTACGGATTTTAAATTTTTTAACAATGTTCTTATAATAATAAGGACGCCTGAGAAGTTTGTGTATGTAGATGTGTTGCATGCGTGGAGAGTTTGTATAGTTGAGTGCATGTTTATAAAATGCGTGGAAATGCTTCAATTTGTGTATAATTATTAATGTAGTATATAATTTATTATTAACATATTCTGAATTGTATCCAGAATATTTTTTTAATTTTTATTAATGCTTAGGAAGTTTTAAGTGGTAACTGAATTCAAGGCATAGCTATGTGTGGGTTTCATTGGTATCCTTGGAATAAGAGCTAACACACCAGTGGTAGGCCCTGTTATAATGGTCACTACAATCAATTTGTTATGGCATTATTTTCTTTCGCTTGACATTTTTAAATTCGTTACATCTTTTGATTGGAATGTCCGGTTTTAATAATTTTAAAAGTTTTGCAATACACTTTTATCAACTTTTACGATGTAAAAAAGTAGTTATATTGGGATAATTATAATAGTTAGACATATAGTATCACGGACTTTTTTGTAGATATTGATGCGTTCTATAATACGGTAGAACATTTTTTTGTTCTACCATCAATAGTTTCCGTAACGCATGCGATTTTAGATTTATACTTTTAAGACTAAATTTTTCACACCTTACTACAATTTTATTAGGGATCCCTATTTTTTTTGGAAATATAATATAGCTTATGTTGCTCAGTGAAAAAGCAGCTTTCCAATAGTGAAAGAATTTTTGAAATCGGTCCAGTAGTTTTTGCGTGAAAACATTACAAACATACACACATCCATACAAATCGTTCCTCTTTACAATATTAGTATAGAAGTATAAATTTGCTGTGAAAGCTGTGATAGCCTAGCGGTGAGACCGTGCGACTCTCTAGAGGCGACATAGGTTCGAACCCCGGGCAGGCACCAATGAGTTTTTCTATTTAAAAAAAAAAAACTTATGTGTCTAATTGATAATTGCAATTTATCACACGCTTTTCGGTGAAGGAAAACATCGTGAGGAAACCTACATATCTCTAGAGAATTCTAGGGATATGTGTAACCTACCAATCCGCATTGGAGCAGCGTGGTAGGTCTTAGCTCCAATCCTTCTCTCCAAAAACGGAGAGAGGAGGCCTTAGCCCAGCAGTGGGCATAGTAACAGGCTGTTACTTTACTTTACTTTTTACTTTATAGATTTACAACAACGCGTAACGCCTAAGTTTAAGTCTAGTGTAATACTGAGCAAGCAACGCGTATACAGCTCTGAACAAAAAATAATCGCGAACCATGAAAATCGGCGCCGGCGTGAACCTGTTAAGGTTAGTGTAGACGACGATTTCTCCGTTTCGTATTTAATAATAAAGATTAATTAATAAGATAGGTTGTAGAATAGAGTATTTTAAAATAAACATTTATTGTAATCGTCTTTTATTCGTAAATGGTTAAGTTAGTTAATAAGACATACGTAATAGTTATAAGGCGTATACGTAAGTTGCTAGACTAAGAACCTTTGTTAATAGTTATTGTTAAATAAAGATAGTGCGAGTGCAAGCGCTACGCGTGTATAAAAGCGCCCCACCCGAGCCGTAACGGTCTAGACATGGGCGAAATGTATCCCTGACAAGAAAAGAGTAATATATATCTTTTCGCTCTTGGGATATATATCACTCTTTTATATCTTTAACTCTTTTAGCTCAGTACGGCTTGAGAGTATAAAGCAACTAAGACTAAAAATATATCCGATATATCTTCGGCTCTTTTAGCCCGGACTTGGAACTCAGTAAGGCGGTATTGTACTTTTTTATTTATTAAATAAATTATACTACATATTTTTTTTTTCTATTTATTATGTACACTATTATTTACACTTTTCTGATATGTACAGGTAAGGATGACTTCTTCCCACTAAGAATGGAATGTAAATAAATAATCGTTCGCGAATTAGTGATTTTTTTTTTGTACATTTGCACCCAATTAAGCATTTTATGTCTTTGACATAAAGCACAAAAAAGCTGAACGCCGGCGCGTGTTGTCGTTCCGAAAATCCGTAGTTTACATTTTTAATACAAATATGCAATAGAGTTATTCGTATCTCTCTTTGACATGTAAATTGCTATATAAGCTCATCTCTTTCACTCTAACTCCGAACGAGCCGTAACTCATCACGAAAATTGACTCTTAAGATTAAAGATATAGAGATATAATTGAAACACATGCGAGCTAGAGAGTGATTATATCTTCTGGAGAGATATATATCTTTCTTGTCTTTAGCTCGCGAGCTACTCAACTCTATAACGGTCAATTCGCTCGCCGGCACGATATTCGCGCACGCCGCCACACTCAAGAATCCACACGTGTTTTATTACTCGCTGTACCAATTATATCCGCTACAGTTAGCATGGTAGAAGAGAGGGAGAGTTCAATGGGTACCTGTGTGAGGGGGGGTGGTCGGGCGCCCTTCTAGCGCACGGCTCGCAGAAGCACGGCATGAGGAGCGGGGTGGGCGCGTGCCTGGTGATCTTCTCCATGCCGCCGCTGAAGCGCTTCAGCTGCAGCACCAGCAGCCGCGGCAGACGCGAATAGGCAACGCTGCGCCGCGCCTCGTTGTAGCGTAGGCAACGCTCACACCAATACTAACAAGTCAGTTATTTATTTATTTTTAAGGGAAACAAAAAAAAACAGTACGTAAAAACACCTAATAGCTAGGAAAAAAATATATCAATCACTTAACCCATAAAGTTTCCACTACTTTATACATACATATAAGAGCTGTGATAGTCCAGTGGTGAGACCGTGCGACTCTTTCGAGGGTAACACGAGTTCAAACCCGGGCAGGCACCAATGAGTTTTTCTATTAAAAACTCATGTGTCTAATTGATAATTGCAATTTATCACACGCATTTCGGTGAAGGAAAAAATTGTGAGGAAACCTGCATATCTGGAGATATGTGTAACCTACCAATCCGCATTGGAGCAGCGTGGTAAGTCTTAGCTCCAACCCTTCTCTCCAGAAACGGAGAGAGAAGGCCCATTCCCAGCAGTGGGATTGTAACAAGCCGCTACTATAAAAGCTAACAATAAATAAATAAATAATGAATACTAAATAAACAAAAAACATTACATGTGGAAAGTAAAAAAAAAATAATTGAAAACACACAAAATATATATAAAAATAAAGAAGTAACAAAAAAAACCGTAAAAACACAAAAGAAGAAAGAATTAGTTACGGTTGTCACGAATAAGGTTTTTAAAGTTAACTAAATTGACGGCAAACATATCAATATTGTTATATTGTTTATTATAGTTGTTAAAAGCTCTTGAAATAAAATTGCGGGTGTCATGTTAAAAATGTTTAAGAAAATTTCGTGTCCCTGATGTTAGCTGTTGAGGAGTTCCCTCGTCTGGAGCCAAGACTGGCAGAAACATGAAGTTAAGTAACGATATCGGGAAAATCACACAAAGGCAATGAGATTTCTGCTCGGGCTCCAAGCTCGGAGGGAACTAGGAGCTACTCCCTTATTCTATTTTTTTTCACCCCACGGTCTTTGGTTATCTAGCTACGCCACTGACTACGTTGGATTACGAACCTGTAGGCCTACCATGAACTTTTAGATAACGATTCAATTCAAATTCAGTACCTAAACCGAACCGCATTCTTCGAAAAGGATAACATTATATGAACTATAGATAACTCTGTCTCTTTTACTCACATGTTTTAGGACGAATCCCGAACGCTCATTGGACAACGACTTAAAGTGTGCATCTTTAAGACGTCATGGTATGAAAAAGCAAACTAATGAATAGAATGAACGCAGAATGGATGAAGTGGCGATAGGTCTCAGGCACAATATGTGACCCCCGAATGCCCCCTAAACTAAAGGGAAAAATTTATACATCGGTCATAAGACCTGTCGTAATGTATGGATCAGAATGTTGGGCAATGAAAAAGATGGATGAAAGAAGAGTACATGCAAATGAGATGAGGATGTTAAGGTGGATGTGTGGTGTGACAAGACTTGATACAATAAGAAATGAGTATATAAGGGGAAGTCTGAAAGTTGCGCCCATTATAGAAAAGATGAGAGGTGCAAGATTGGGATGGTATGGACATGTAATGAGGAGGGATGAAAATCATGTGATCAAACGAGTGTTTAGTATGAATGTGGATGGATATGTGACTAGAGGAAGGCCTAAAAAGAGATGGTTGGACTGTGTGAAGTATGACATGCATATAAAAGGAGTAGCGCCAGAGTTGACGAATGATAGAAGAGAATGGAAGAGAAAAACATGTTGTACCGATCCCACTTAGAGTGGGATAAGGGTAGGAGAAAGAAGAAGAAGGTATGAAAAAGCAAAACAATTTAGTTTACATCTAATGAGTCGCAATAAGAGTTCATGGTAGGCCTGCTGTTCTGTGATAGTAAGTACTGTATATTGTACTGTCTGGACAATCACTTGGTTTACGATACCTGCGTCACGACTCAGCAGAGTAAGCAACTCATTTGTTGGTCTCGCTATTCGCTTCTATAATAAAATTCCTCAATCCATTCTAGACCAGTGTACAGAAAGATTTCAATCAAGTGTAAAAAATATGCTTATACGTAAAGCATATTACAAAATTTAAGATTATTTGGATGATAAGAAAGCCTGGATTTGAAAATCCTTTCAGCTTCACACAAGACAGCGGTTTAATAATGTATAATTGAAAATATTAAAAAGATTGACCGCCGAGTTTCTTGCTGGTTCTTCTCAGTAAGAGCAACATTCGGAACCAGTTGTAGCTTCATTAATCATATTGATCCTTGACGATTCAAAAGTGCCTGAAATGGTTTATTTGAATAAAGATTATTTTGATTTGATTTGATTTGATTTGACTTGGTGTTTTCCTCCCAATCCACGAACCAACATGATTGACCCACATTTGATAATTATATTTTTTGTACCTTATTTTGGTCGCGCAGGTACTCGCTCGAAAGACAGGCAGCACGGAAAGGCTCTTCTGGCGTGTCGTCATCACCAACTGGGACACACAGCTCACACACTGCTTGAGCCTTCTCTGTCACTGCCTCACACTCTAGACACATCGTCCGCACTACCATTGTACCTAGAGCAAAATGCATTTTCAATACATCCATGCTAATATTATAAACAAGTGGTACATGCTTGAATTAAGCGTTTAAGTACCCTCTGTAATGCAATAATTTTTTTCTGCTCTCGAAAGAAAACGGGAGTTTTAATTGTGTAATTGATACAGGATTTTGACTATCTGTTACATTACAGTGCAATATATCGCCCTATCCGAAGAACAAAGTCACATCTCCCATAATATATAAGCATAAGAAATGTGATGTGTTCTTCGGATAGGGCGATATATGAAAACTCACAATTAAAGCTTTTACATCGAGATAAGATATAGGATAAATACACAGGATAAAAAATAACTAAAAAAACACCTTCTTTGAAGTGGAAAATAAGAAAAAAAGGCGTTATTTTTCAATTTTTAGTTCAAAAGTTTAGTTTTTCGGTTTTTACTTTAACGTATTTTTTAATTTGTTCAAATTCTATTATTTTCAGTTTTTAGTGCAATTGATCGTAATTTTTTTTAAAGTAATCTATTTTATACTATTGTCACCAGTTCTTGATTTATACTTATTATAAAACTAAGTCTCCAAAAGCTGTATGTGATTGATTTTCTCATAATCAACTAACCGTACATACGGTTTGTACTAAAAGATAGTGCAATTCTTCTGGAAGGTTTTAAGATAATAGTATATTACGATTTTAAGTAGATTGTGTTGAAGAGGTCGCGCGATTATTAAAAAACTCGCTTGCACGGAGCTGTAGTCGCACGCGCCGTTTATACCAGCAGAGATATACAGAGGTGACGTAGTAGAAAATAGTAGATCTAAAAATTACCACAAAAAGTCTGCGACAGCATGTCTCTATCTCTTACGGTTAATTCACAATAACTACTTTTGTGTCTTTTATGACGCTCATTTCCACGCGTGCGAAGCTGCAGACAGCTAGTAAGTGTACAAAGTGTAAATTCAATCTATTCGTTCAAATTGGATCAAAATTGAGTTTAAAAGATTCAGTTACATACATATAGTACCCGGCATTAACACCCGTATTCATAAACATTACTATGAGAATGCACAGTGCTCAGGGACGCATAGGGTCATTCAAACTAATTCATAAACATTACTTGAGTGAAATGTTCTACTATGCGTTTGTCAAAATCGACGCACAGCTAAAATAGATAAGGAGCTACTTAAGCGAACGCATAGTGTCCGCGCCGCTTTGGTTAATGACAAAATTATTTATTAGTTATCTATTTATTATTTTTTATTCTTATAATCATTTAAATTTGTCTAGTAAATAATATAAGTAAAACTATACAATAAAATTACCATACATAATAAATTAAAGAAAAATAGTTCTACCTCTTATGAGTTGCAGTGCTTGCATTTAAATCCAAAGGCGAAGTCATTATACTAAACTATATTTTATTTACACTGCACAATACACAAAATATCATAAAAAAATTATTAACACGATAAAATGCAAATTACGGGAATACCAAAGTAAGGTTATGTTTGTTTGTTATTAACAACACAACAAATTGTTAATAACATTGACATTTGTCAAAACTAGACTGAACTACGCCACATCAAATGGACCAATCAGAGCGCGCAGTTGGACGCATAGCGTTCTTTTAGTTGAGTGTGGCCTAAGTATTGTTTATGAAATGGAAGGCTTGACACGAGGAACGCACAGTGAACTAGCCTCCTTCGCATAGTAATTTGTGCTTACTTAGCTGAGTATGCTTCTTGAATACGGGTGTAAATAACGCACATCGATGTTTACAACGAAATAGCCGGCCAGTTCGGTTCGTAGAGCGCTGTCACTGTCACACACGGGTTCGTCAGACTGTGCGACAGAGACGATGCTCTATGAAGCAGAATCTAGCCGATTTCTCTCTCTAAGCCTCGATGTGCATTATTTGTTGCCGGGTACTTTACATACTGTAAAGGGTAATTACAAGAGATCGATGCTATTATCAGCCTGTTACAATCCCACTGCTGGGAATAGGCCTCCTCTCTCCGTTTCTGGAGAGAAGGATTGGAGCTAAGACCTACCACGCTGCTCAAATGCGTATTGGTAGGTTACACATATCTCCAGAATTCTCTAAAGATATGCAGGTTTCCTCACGATGTTTTCCTTCACCGAAAAGCGTGTGATAAATTGCAATTATCAATTAGACACATGAGTTTTAATAGAAAAACTCATTGGTGCCTGCCCGGGTTTGAACTCGTGTTCCCCTCGAAAGAGTCGCACGGTCCCACCGCTGGGCTATCACAGCTTAGATGCTATTATGCGTATTACGAATGTAGCCGATGAATAACGAACTCGCCGCGACGCCAGTAAGCAATTATAACTCTATAATCGCTGACACCGAGCGTCCTACGAACACAGCCGATGGCGTTTTCCGCGCAATGCTCAACAAAAAATAGTTTCCATGGTGACAGAGAAGATGTAACGAGCCATCTTGTGTGATATGACATGTGTTTTGGGATATTGTACTAATTCTTCTTTCTCCTACCCTTATACCACTCTAAGTGGGGTCCGTACAACATGTTTTCCTCTTCCATTCTCTTCTATCATTCGTCAACTCTGGCGCTACTCCTTTTATATGCATGTCATACTTCACACATTCCAAACATCTCTTTTAAGGCCTCCCTCTAGTCACATATCCATCCACATTCATACTAAACACTCGTTTGATCACATGATTTTCATCCCTCCTCATTACATGTCCATACCATCCCAATCTTGCACCTCTCATCTTTTCTACAATGGGCGCAACTTTCATACTTCCCCTTATATACTCATTTCTTATTTTATATATTGTTTATATGTTTTATATATTCTTATTTTATATTTTGTATTTGGATATTGTACTAATTGCGAACAAATAAGTAAAAGTTTGAATTTTAGATTGAGGATTCTTTTTTTAGATCATGGTAACCTGTCGATGTTGTATTTTTTAAATTTACTAAAATTCTTTCTACATGGACTGCACTAACTGGTGATAAGAATATGGTATGATTATTAATCGGGATTGAAATAGATAAACAATTTTTTTCCAAACTGACTCGCTTGTTATTGCATATGCTTATAAAGTATTTATTAAACTCTTCTGCAATTTCACAGTGTACTATATTTGAGGATTTGTTTATATTTATTTCTTTGATGTCATTATGTATATTTTTATTATTTACATTATCCCTTATTATATCCCAGGCAGCTTTACATTTATTTTTTGAATTTGATATGTGTTTTGTATTTGCAATAGACTGTGACTTTGCGATGCAAGATTCATGAATACTCACTTCTGAACCTTCTTTAACAATACATATAGACCAGGGCTTATTAAACTATGGGTCGCGACCCCATTTGGGGTCGTCAAGAAACTCGCAATCATAAATAGGGTCGTGAATGACATAAGTTTAAGAAGCCCTGATATAGACGAAACTAACATGAAGCGTGAAATTACCTTCAAAGTTATCCGCAACAAAATCCCAACCAGGTCTAGACCGCTCATCTTTCTCCAGATCGGGTGAGGGGGCTCGCTCCTCGGATGGTGAATTTCGTTTCTCGCTCGTCTTTACCTCTTTACGCTTCTTCCAAGACTTGCGTAGGTTACCGAGTGTTTTTCCACCGTCATTCTCTAAATTCGGTTGTCGACCAATTCCATTACTGTAATATAATTATTTTTTTATCTACTCTGATACTATAATACAAAGATTATAAAACTGAAAACAAAATTCTTATGACAAACATTACGTACAGAACAAAAATTAAAACGTTTCATTACGATACAGGTCATGTATGGACACCTGTATCATAATGTAACTTTTTAATCATAACGATACACCTTAAAAAAAAAGGTTTCAATGAATGGGTCCGCGGCGACGCAACACGCATGCGCAATCGATGTTTGCGCCTTGGCGCCAATATATGACATTTAAAAAATCTTTTCAATCTTTAAACGAAGTTTAGTTTTGTTTATAAAAAAATAAGTTTTTGTGTAAAAACATGTCTGAGAGCGGGGATAGTGGTAATTGTACACCACCAGATATTCTGAAAGCTGCGTCAAACATGACCGTGAACCTGTTGCCGACGAAATGTAGGAGCAACTATATTAAATGTTACCATGAGTTCATGGAATGGAAACGTACGTTTTACGTATTATAGTATGAGAGTAGATAAAGTAGTGTATGATACTGTACATAACTTGGTCTTATAACACTCGTGTGACACAATAAAAAAACTCGCCTGCGGCTCGTTTTTTTAAACCACACTCGTGTTATAAGAACCCTTATTATGCAACAGTATCATAAACTACTAATATAAAATCCATTTCTATTATTATAAGTATACAATTTTAATCTTAACCAAATCTTAACATGAGCCAATTAGGATTTCATTATTAAAACTAAACAGTAAACTATGCCAAACTCAATGTAATTAAGAAGCTACTAATATAAACTAAAATATGTAATAGAAATATGAAAACAGTAGAAAAACAATATTGAAAGTTTATAGAATTAGGTGTTACTTTGCTCCATAATACAAAAATAATAATAAAATTATTTTTTTAAGTTGTGCCTAGGCACAACTTAAAAAAAACTAACTACTAGTATTAAGCTAGCTTACTAGTAGCTTACTGTAAGAGTAATAATAAAATTATTACTACAAAATCGCAATCGCTTTAAGATTTTGTCGTGGAGTCTATCTCCTGATGATGCTTTGGTTGCGGGGTGAAAAGATTGTTGAGTTTGTGATAGTGAACGTATGTAATGCTTGTGTATTGTGGTGGAAGTGGTAGAGGTTTGTGCATGTATTTTTACGAATCCTGCACGTGTCGGGTATGAAAATACGGATAGTCCACTATACATTTAAGACTATATATATTTTCTATTTACTGTATCGCGGATTATAGCAAAATAATTTTATTATTACTTTTGTAATATTGAAAGTGATTACTGAAGTGTGGGAAGTTTCGCTTAATCAGAACAGATTCGATTTATATGTTTAATACTATTATTATAAAGAGGAAATGTTTGTATGTATGTATGTTTGAAATGTTTTCACTCAAAAACTACTGAACCAATATCAAAAATTCTTTCCCCATTGGAAAGCTGCATTTTCACTGAGCAACAAAGGCTATTATATCTTCAAAAAATAGGAATCCCTACTAAAAATTTAATAAGGTGTGAAAAAATTGGTCATAAAAATCTGCGTGCGCCGAACCTCATCTGAGCCGATCATGGAACAAAAAAATGTTTTAAAATATAGAACGTATCAATATCTACAAAAAAGTACGCGAATCCATTGTCTAACTATTATAATTTTGCCAATATAACTCCTTTTTTGCATGTGTCGACAATAATCAAACCATATTATTCACATCTCCGAATTAATCCTTATTATAATTATTAATCCTTATCCCATTAAATTATTAAAATCGGACATTCCGATCAAAAGATGTAAAGAATTTAAAAAAGACAATCTAAAGAAAATAATGTAATAACAAATTGATTGTAGTGACCATTATAACAGGGCATCCAACCGGTGAGTTAGCTCTTATTCCAACGATACCAATGATATCCAAGGATATACCATTTACCTTTTAAAAGAATTCAATTTCCAGTAAAAACATTCTTTGCCCTAACTATTAAAAAGTCCCAGGGACAAACTTTCTATCTACAAAAATAAATCTATAGTCCGACTTAGTAGACTTTCCACTACCACGAGATCGGTAAACCGCGGGGCATTGCTAGTATGTATTATATTTTGAAATACCTATATATCGACTGTGAACCGGCAATACGTCCCATCTCAATTTTAATCCAAATCACTTTTTAACGGCATTGGGTACTACTGCTTATCATTTACCGTATCAACATGTATTATCTACTAGAAAATTTGTAAATAAATAAACATATTTAAAGCTGTGATAGCCTAGCGGTGAGACCGTGCGACTCTCTAGAGACGACATAGGTTCAAACCCCGGGCAGGCACCAATGAGTTTTTCTATTAAAACTTATGTGTCTAATTGTTAATTGCAATTTATCACACGCTTTTCGGTGAAGGAAAACATCGTGAGGAAACCTGCATACCTCTAGAGAATTCTCTAGGGATATGTGTAACCTACCAATCCGCATTGGAGCAGCGTGGTAGGTCTTAGCTCCAATCCTTCTCTCCAAAAAAATGGAGCGAGGAGGCCTTAGCTCAGCAGTGGGCATAGTAACAGGCTGTTACTTTATTTAAAGCTAACTGTTTTATTAGTTCATAAAAATTATTGCGAATGTATTAATAATCACGTTTTTTTCTTCTTCCTGATAAGTTGACAAAAATAAGATAGGACAATTTGCCAGTTCACAGTCGATATGTTATGCGTGCTATGTATGCATTAGGGATGTTCCGAAGCTCCGACTCCGATTCCGAAAGGTCGGAACCTCCGATTGAATTCACACCTCCGACTCCGGCTCCGATAAATTTTATTCGGAGGTATAACAAAGGTGGAATTGTCATGCTAATGAGGACAGAACGTGCAGCTACAAGTTGTAACTTGTCGCCCGGGGGTATCTCCTTTCGCGCGCGCAACTCTCATTCCTTTGCTTATTTTCAGTACCAATCATTAGGCGCGCTTGAGTATTCAATTATTAAAATCGTGGTGATCAAATTAGACATGGGCGAAATGTATCCCTGACAAGAAAAGAGTGATATATATCTTTTCGCTCTTGGGATATATATCACTCTTTTATATCTATAACTCTTTTAGCTCAGTACGGCTTGAGAGTATAAAGCAACTAAGACTAAAAATATATCCGATATATCTTCGGCTCTTTTAGCCCGGACTTAGAACTCAGTAAGGCGGTATTGTACTTTTTTATTTATTATATAAATTATTTTCTTTATTTTTTATTTTTTTCTATTTATTATGTACACTATTATTTACACTTTTCTGATATGTACAGGTAACAGGATGACTTCTTCCCACTAAGAATGGAATGTAAATAAATAATCGTTCGCGAATTAGTGATATTTTTTTTGGTACATTTGCATCCAATTAAGCATTTTATGTCTTTGACATAAAGCACAAAAAAGCTGAACGCCGGCGCGTGTTGTCGTTCCGAAAATCCGTAGTTTACATTTTTAATACAAATATGCAATAGAGTTATTCGTATCTCTCTTTGACATGTAAATTGCTATATAAGCTCATCTCTTTCACTCTAACTCTGAACGAGCCGTAACTCATCACGAAAATTGACTCTTAAGATAAAAGATATAGAGATATAATTGAAACACATGCGAGCTAGAGAGTGATTATATCTTCTGGAGAGATATATATCTTTCTTGTCTTTAGCTCGCGAGCTACTCAACTCTAGATCAAATTTTCTGAGTACAGTTTACGGGTCAATTTTTAAATTTATAATGTAGGAGGAGGTTTCCACCTCCGCCTTCGATTCCGACTTCGGCTCCGATAATTCAAATATGAAATCTCCGTTTCCGACTCCGGTTCCGGTAAACCCACCTCCGTAACATCGATAGTATGCATATATAGTTTACCTTTCGCCATTTTCTTGTAGCTGCAATCGCGAGGCTCGCGCACTGAGCGCCCGGCACGTCTCTCGTATGCTGTCTAGAATGCACACCAGTAGTTCATGCGCGTCTTGTTGGCGATTACCTGCAAGGAATGATGATACTTTTTCTTAATACTAGTGGTACCCCAAGTATTTAAGTAAAATCAACAATCGTTTCGCTCCGCAACCGAAGCATCATCAGAAGATAGACTCCACGACAAAATCGCAAAGCAATTTGCAATTTTACAATTTGTTGTGTTTTTACGAATCTTGCATTTATCTGGTATGACGACGGATAGTAAACTCTACCTATAGCATCTATACTTATTATAAAACAAAGTCCCTAAAAAGCTGTCTGTCTGTATGTATTCGACTTTCTCAAAATCGGATCTTTGTACGGTTTTCACCAAAAGATTATACTTCCGGATAGTTTAGGTAAATAGTACATATCGGTATTATGTAAGTTGTGTTGAAGAGATCGCGCAGTTAAAAAACTTGTTTGCTGGGAGCTTTAGTCGCGTGCGCTGCGTAAACCAGCAAAGAGACGCTAGAGTAATATACTAGAAAATTGTAGATCTATAAAACTACTACAAAAAAAGTCCGGGATAGCATGTCTCTATCTCTTATGGTTAAATCACAATAACTGAAAATTAAATGAAATGAATGAATGATTTTTCATTTTCACTTCATTTCAAATCACAATAACTACAGTTATGTTTAAAATTTGAATTCTAGAAAAAAATTGTGACACGCAGATTTCTACGCGGGCGAAGCCGCTGGCTCGGCTTATATATATTTCCTATTTACTTAAAAGCGAATTATAGCAAAATATTTCATTACTACTTTAGTATCATGGATCTCCGCAAAGTAACGCATAATTCTATAAATTATACCTTCAAATGTTGAGTTGACCTCTCTCAAAGCTGCAAGGAAGGCGTCTGCTGCGTACGGCTCCGGCGAGATCTCTGGCGAACCGCTGTGAAGACACTTGCTCTCCGCAGCACGTAGACTTAAATATGTCTCGTGGAGTTTTTCCGTTGCTACCTTTTATGTATATCCATTTATGTATTAAAACAACCGCAGATACAGACTTGATACTATAAAAATACTAAACCAAAACTGATTGATTTCTTATAGTCGTATCAGGAGCACGTGTTCAGCAACAACGCGGGGCACAGGCGGTAATAATAATAAAAAGCTTTAATCATCATCCACACCATCATCCTCCTGCCCTTGTCACACTCTAAGTGGGGTCAGCACAAAATGCTAACATGTCATATGATTTGGCTACGTATTTTACGGCCGGCTTGAAGTCAACTTACCTTAGTCGTATTTTACGACATCTCGGTAAGAAAGAGGGTGGTCTATTATACTCAACCGGATACCACACTGCGGGTAAACTTACCTTCGTTGCCTTTTATGACACCTTGGTAAGAAATTAAAGTGGTCTATTCTACTCAGTCGAATACCACACGGCACAATAAAAGTTACCATATACTGCAAAACCGACAAGTAATCAATGGACTATCTCGAAATTTTTATGCGATATTAAACTAATACTTTTTCGGACTTTTTATTCTTATTTTCCCCTAAATATAATAAAATTTAAAGAGTAAAAATTTGAAGAAGCATTATGCTTCAGATACATTTTTGGGTATGATTAAGTATTGAGTACATTAAATGATAAATAGCAGAAAGCTTAGAGCATTCTGCTTGAACTCTACTGTACTTTGGAAGATGAACTTTGAATAAAAAATACAGATATATCCAGTAGTTTTATATGTAATAATATAAAAATAAAACAAAACAATTCAAAATCTCAAGTGTTTCCAATATCTATATCTATCAAGCAAAAGTCTTGATTAAGATTAATATTGATATATTATGGTAGTACAATCTGCAGATATCGTGACCTAAAGATTGATAGAAAATCATTGGATGTATTTATAAAAATAAAATAGTAGGTATCCAACATGACTTAGTCTGCATGAACATGAGTGCTGAGATAGAATGGCTCAAGCTCAAGCTCACTCAAGCTTTGCAACTAAACTATTGCTTAGGGTCTCTCTACATTGGTGATTGGTTACTGGGTAGGCCGATTAATTTAAGTTCAACAAACTATCATATAAACTTATCATATATATCATACTTATAGTAAAGTAGCGGCCTGTTACAATCCCACTGCTGGGAATAGGCCTCCGCTCTCCGTTTTTGGAGAGAAGGGTTGGAGCTAAGACCTACCACGCTGCTCCAATGCGGATTGGTAGGTTACACATATCAACAGAATTTTCTAGAGATATGCAGGTTTCCTCACGATGTTTTCCTTCACAGAAAAGCGTGTGATAAACTGCAATTACCAATTAGACACATGAGTTTTAATAGGAAAACTCATGGGCGCTTGCTTCGGATTTGAATCGTGCTCCCATCGAAAGAGTCGCACGGTCTCACCGCTAGGCTATCACAGCTTTCACGGCTATCACACTGCTACTATATATGAATATATAGTAGCATACTTATAGTACCCGGAATTAAATAATGCACATCGATGTTTACAACGAAAGAGCCGGCCAGTTCGGTTTCGTAGAGCGCTGTCACTGTCACACACGGGTTCGTCAGTCTGTGCGACAGAGACGGATGCTCTATGAAGCAGAATCTAGCCGATTTCTCTCTCTTACCCTCGATGTGCATTATTTATTGCCGGGTACTATAGAAGCAATAAATTTTTGCTAAGTTCAAACATAAAAGCAGACATATATATAGTAATGGTCTATAAATATCCCACTGCTGGGTATAGGCTTCCTCTCCGTGTTTGGATTAATCACTCTTATCCCTATGTCTAAAACCTACTGTGCTGCTCCAATGCGCAGTAGTTGGTTACACATATTCCCCAGAATTTTTTATAGGCATGCAGATTTTCTCACGAAGTTTTCCTTCACCGAAAAGCGTGATAAATTGCAATTATCAATTTAGACAGAACGTTTTAATTGAAAAAACGCCTTGGTGCCTGCCGGGTTTAAACCCATCATCGCCTATAGAGAGTCGCACAATCTCACTGCTGGGCTATCACAGCTTAAAACTATTAAATAAATAAATATATGGGACACTTACACCCACGGTTGTCTTCACCAAAGTAAGTTACTTAATAATTATGTTATGGGCGACAGACAACTGGTATATATATACATATATAATATTAAATAGATACTTAAATATACACCCACATTAGAAGAACAAACTAATTATAAATATGGACTGTTTGGTAATAAAGTAATGTAAACACACAACAATAAGGTTCCCAAAAGTCACAGAATATAAGAAATATTTATATGCATATTTCTGAATAACAGTTTGTTCATGTATTTTGCAGCTTGTGAATAAAACCATTGGTTATTAAGAATTGAAATATATGTATATGAATTTCTTGTCTAAATTGCTGTATGTAAAGTTTTAATTTACTTTTACAACAAAAAAATAATCAAGTATACCTCATATTCTAAAGCTCCTAGAGCAAACATAATATCCTACGATCTGTACTTCATACATATTAATCTGTTAACAATGAATCTATGATGCCAATAAAGCCTGCAATATTATAGATAGTAAGAATTTTTTTAATATTTACCTGTATTTTGCTCTTGGCAGCAGTATTTTCTGACTGTCCGAGGGAGAGTAGGTCTTTACTGCTCCATGACCTGGTGCCTGATGATGCAAGACCTGCCGCACTCCGACCCAGAGAAGAACTTTTTAACCTAATGCTGCCAAGTTTTTGTTCTACTCTACTGAGGTCTGACACCAAGTGATGGAGGTTATGGACGAATTGAGGAGCATATCTGCAAAAAAAAATTACTTTCACTAATAGTTTTTATGTCCAATTAGGTTTACCTTAAGCTATGATACTGTCGATTTTAAAAACTATAAAATAGATGTTTCAAATATTAAAATTATTATAATTCTTTACATGTTTGAAAGTTGAATTTGTACCACATTAAGATGATATTTCATTTGTATGGTTCAATTTTAAAATATCTTGCAGAATTATAGCTTAGTACTAGCACAGATAGTATTGAAATATATCAGAACTGGCCACTTATCATTGATGATCAGTCTATGTTCGAATTTCTTTCTTCTAGCATTTTGAGTTGCATTAGTGAGAATGGTTCTAGTAATATACTGTATAATGTGGATGTAGAGATGTATTCTAAAAAACAGATGACTTATGTATTATGGATTTTTATAGTCCTATAAAGAAAAATATCTCAACTATGTATTATTTAATCTCCAACAAATACACATATTTTACATTACATAAATGAGTCAACATATTTTGACTTATTTACACAAAATATGAAGAAATTACTGTTAAAACTTTATTGTTCAAATACACTATTTATCTATTTATGGTAACTGCATGATAATCCATTCAGTATTTTTTTTACTTTATCAAACACAGACAGACATATGTGGGGATCTTTTATTTATAATAATGCTATTGATAATTTGGGCATCTGCTAGTTAATCATCATCAGAAATCTATTTCTGTCAATTGTTGGACATAGGTCTTTCAAAAGTATGCCACTGAGCTCAGTCAGATGTCTTATAACCTGTTGTGTTTTGATACTAACCTTAAAGTATAAAGTACACTGTTTAAAAAACAAGTATTTCCAAGGTTTGAGAGTGTTGCAATGGGAGCATTCCATTGTGTGCTCCCTCCGTACTGGTTATCTGATGGGTGGTGGCCATTCAACATGGCAGAGTTACTCAGAGGCGCCTCAAGGACTGTTAGTCGAGACTCTGGTAACAACTCTGTATGGAATGAAATTAAATAACTATTAAAATTTACTGTTTAAGGAGTTATGGAAGCCATTGAATGAATTAAATATATTATCAGTTATTGCAATTTTTCAGCTATACAATTTGAATGTTTCTAGTAAAGCTAACAATCTCGATTGAAAGCACTTGGTGAGTCATCAGATGAGAAAGTAACAGAAAATTATTTATATTTTACTGACATAATTATAGCTTTTTCACTGATCTGACTAATTTTTTTGACTCAGTCATTCAACTAGGATGGGCCATAAAGGGAGATAAAATTACTGTATTATTTTTCAATATTATTAATATATTCAATATAAACAAACACTTAACACTTCATTGTGTCTTTTGAATTGAATTCTCTTCATCACAGAGTATATGCAACATGGTATATGATACTCTCAGAAGCTAATAAGTATAGATTTTTGTTATTTAGAGTTGAAATTGTTGCCCATAAGCAATTTTTAAAAATTACTATAATATAATAAGAAATTATAACTATAATATAGTAAGACGAAATTCAATGTAACTTGTTATTAGAATACAAATAGGGTTGTCAAAAGTATCTCTCAAAACTCTTAAATATTTAAAAATCATAGCAAATAACAATAACAGGACTACCCAAAAAGTAGTAGTAACCCTACCAAAAGATTTTTTGCTGTCAATTGTAAGGCATAAACGTTTTTGGTTGTCAGTGAGAAATTATGATGGGATTAAATGTATATTGAGATTAATAAAGTTACATTACAGCAGTACATGAATTATGACGGGTGTCGTTTTCGCATTACACTGAGTACAAGTGAACATATATATTATCCAACAATTCAGCTTAATTTATGCACATAGTTGCTTAAATATATTTAAAATTAATAGTTGCCTTTTTTTATTTGCTTCAGCCGACACTGTGACAATTAAATAAATAAAAATAAATCAGGTTTTTTTAGCTATACCTTGAGGCTTAGCCACGTCTGTCAGGGGTTTTAACTTTTTAGCTGCTTGCAATGTATTAAGATATGTGCCTTTATATGACCTCTTCACTGGTTTATTTTCTTTATTGTCGTTAGATTCCAAGCAAGAACTGTCTTTTAAACTTGCAGACTTATTTTCGTTACTCAGTTGAGTCGCATTATTTCTATTGAGTGACAACGAAAATTTGGATTTCGCAACACGTCTTTTCGTTTTCAAAGAATTAACTGGCATCTTCAGAATACCTGTAAAGACATCGGATAGTAAAAACACGAAAGTATAAGTTATTTGGTTCCTTAGTAGAGATCGGTCAAGGATTTCGGTGAAAATACGGGTAATAACTTGATGTACAGTATACTTACAGCAATATTTATATTACACACATTGACTTACATTATTTAAAATAAGGCAATGTATTTCCACAAACGAAAAATGCTACAATAAACAGAAATTAAGAAAATATAGCCGCGTAGAGCTCCAACCATAGTAGACAGCCATGTTGAACTCAAGCATAGAGTAGACGTAGAGTTCATAGATGATTCACTATGATAGAGATTATAGATATTGAAGATAGTAGAGTTATATAGTCTGTGATTATGTAAGAGAAGTATTTTAGTTAGTAGTCTTAAGTCTATGATATATACTCTGCTTGAGTCAAAAAGACAGATAAAAAGGAAATAAATAAGACTAACCAAAACCATAGCATTATATTTTTTGTAAACTTAACTTTTCAATCAGTTCTCTATGTTTTACGAAAAGAAAAAGACAAACACTATTATCTTACACCGCGCACAATCATTTATTTTATTTGGTAGTGTTAGCAATTTTAACATTTATATAATAATTGTAATAATAATATTGTATTGATATTAATTATTGTATTAAGTTAAGTGTATTTGGAAGTTTAAGTATTGGCATTAGCCTTAAGTTGAGGGGATATTAAAAAAGGATAGGTTAATTCATTTTGGCGGCATTCTGGTGTGACGAAAAATAATTAATATAAAAGTAATTACGCGTAATAAAGTGTTTTAAGAATGGTTTTGATATATTATTGGAAACCTTTATAAGTATTTTAATAGTAGTCATCTAACATATTTATTATTTAGCGAATATATATCAACAGAAGTATTGTACATTAAAATATCGCTCCTAAATATTAGCATGTCGCTTTCATTGTATTTAGACCACAATAAACGAAATAATGGTTTACCAAATAACAAATAACACGAATATAATGTACATAAGAATTAAAAAAAAATGCATTTAACGTATAAATTGCACTGCAAACAATAACATTCGATTAACTCATTATTTTTCTATGACTTACGAAATAAAATAACGAGAACCGTTGTATATCTAATAGTAAATTATAAAAAATTACCTTGATGTGTTATTTTTTTATTTTTTTGCACCACTTAAATATATAGATTATACGTTGGTAATATTACCTCCTTTTTAACCGTCAATAAAAGTTACCAGTATACGTATTACTAATGATATACATGATGTATATAACAGCTCATAGAAAAATAGTTAACTCGGATTCTAGAAATAAACTATATATTGTTGCCACTTGCTACTTTATTTAAGAGTAAAGCAAGAATCCTCAGCAGCATCATGCGTCTCAGCCCTACAATCTTGTCAAAATTAATATTTTTTAAAATTTCGATATTTCAGCAAATAAGCGTTTGTTTGTCACGCAATTACATTTTTTCGCATCTATAATTGATGCTCTAACCATAAAACATAAAAATTGGAAAAGTCAAATTTTCATCATTTTGGCCGAACGTCGCGACAGCCGCCGTTCTATAGTAAAGAGAGCGGGCGGAACGCGGAGCGCATAAGTGACCTATACGGACACTTATAAAGTATTGAACTAATGTTATTGTAGATGTGTACTGGGGCGATACACAATATTAGTTGAGATTTTACCTCGACTATTTCAAATATAAAAATTAATAACGAACACACATCTAAATGCCCGCTCTCGTATAATGGTTCAAGATGCAAGATCGTGCCGAACTTTGGAGAGGCTGTGATTGTGACTTGGCCAGTAGAGTGTAAGTGATTATTATATCGCTTACTCACTCACCTCGAACGATTATAGTGTCTGAATGTTACTCGGCGGAGGAAACTTTGCTGAGTAGTGATTGGCACTGTACCGAATCATGCTCTGGCGGGTACTGGTGGAAGATTTGAGATTTGAGGTTTAGGCCGGCAGTGATTTCGGTCATTGCTGTGCGCCTGGCCCAAAAGTCTACTCCAGGCTGCATCTTATTGAGGCTGGGTCTAGGCCCGTGGTTGACTCCGGTTGCTGCGGTGTGCCTTTATTCGGCTTTGATTTGACACAGCCAGAGTTACGTAGGGCGTGTGCCTTTGTGATACGGGTTGAGTTAGGCCGGTGGTGATTTCGGTCGTTGCTTGAAGTAGTGCCGGTACAATGTGGTAGCTGAAATGTTACTGTTTGATGAATGGACATCGGAAACGTTGTTCTTAGTCTCTCAGTAGTGACGGAACCACGACCGAATGTTGCTGGGCGTTGCGGAAGCTAGCCTTTACGTCTAAAATGGCGACAATGGGTAACCTAGCTAGTCAACGTATTGTGCTACGATGCTGAAGTGATACGCCGCGGCAGTGATGGATCGCTATGGACTTTGTTCATAGTAGCGCATGGAACGTGTGATGTATCCATGGCTGCACAAGAGCTGTGACACTCACATGGGAAATGTTGCTTGTTGCCAAATGACTCGTCCTTTTTGGGACGCCCCCTTAGCTTAGTTAATGATACCACGAATGACCATTATAGCATGGCCATTATTTTTAGAGCCGCTGGTCGGGTCTTTATTAACAAGGCTGCGTACCAGGTTTAGACAGTGTGGCCTGCATATCTCATACTTTTTTCAAACATTTTTTACATTACTTATTCTTGTATTGGTGGTGCGTTGAGCTTGGTGCGCATCTCGTAATCGAGTGCCTCTGTGTGTGAATCCACTATATGGTTTTGGGTATTTATAAGTTTTATGGCATTCATGTAATGCTTTACACACGACATTATTATTGAATATTATTCCGCTGCTGTGGAACACAATTACTATATTATATATCTAAATGCGGAACACACCGCTACAAGTTCCCTCGCAACATGTGCTATTTAGTTTTAAGTTGATTTCCACTATGTGGAATTTATACGTTTTATACGTATTATACCGTATGTGGTATTTACCATAGAACGCACCGTTGCAATGTGTGCTAGCGACATACGCCCTACTGTATGTGAGGATTGGTAATTTATTATCAATATTACCAGGCTTTGTGCCTTTGGCTTATGCCTTATTTTATAGCTCCGGCTATTTATTATTTGGGCTTCGGTCCTCGATTATATACCAGGCACTCGTGCCTATTATGTCAACGGTGGTTTTGTTGACACTCCGACAATAATGGGTTTAACCCATCATCTAACGCCGCAGGCGCACTATAAACAGGGACCCCACCTATGGGGGGGGGAGCTCATATGTATGGGCGGAGCTCACCGTTGGTAGCGGGTGAGGAGCTACTGACCACCTATCCCTTTTAATGTTTTTCTTAATGAAAAACTTATATATTGAGGATGGTGCCAATATTTCAAGCTATTCTTCGGAAAGGCTTAATGTATCATGGGGTTAATATTATCACAATCTTCAGTCCCTTCTGATGGCTAAACAATTCAATATTCAAATAAATATTACATAAACTGATTACTTCATACTGATGACAAACAGTCGTTTTATGCTATTACATTGATATTCGATACTTAAAGTTCTCTGACGTGCAACTTGATATAAACTAAGAATGTAGAGTCTGACGGCTTGTTATAAATTAAAGAATATGATATATTTAAATATTATTATTATTATTATAAAAGTATAATGTGATAGTAATCACATTATTTTATTTTATCTAAGGTTTTATTTGACTCCTTTAGTTGATGGACACACGGCCTCTGACGCTCTAAAAGAATTTGAGTTATTACAAAACACAACGTAGTACGGGTCCTAGCCACTTAGACGAATCACGAGCCAATATATGTTTAAGGTGCTAGCGTCTTCTGCGTTATTTTATGCATCTCGAGTGTAGAGCGCAAGCGCTCTATTAGTATTTAGAATATTTTTAAATATTTTTAAGGCGATTGAAGGGGGAGATAGTTACAGTCTTGATAAACATATCGTTTGACAAGTGCTCAGATACTACCATAAATATATCGGTGACATAGCGATTGTCAGCCACTGAGCTCATAATGCAATTACGCCCTTTAATTTTGAGCTGTGAGATAAGATATATACAAATTTAAAATACAATAATTCAAAATAAGTTAAAGACATAACCACCTTTAAAAGCATTAAAATGTTTTAGTAAATTATAGTTCAGATATGTAATAGAAACAATGGTAAAGACGTTGATAAACGAACGACCACAACCATATACGAATAAATTGCCTCTGCTTGTGCAAATTAATAATAGTTTTTCTTGCATGCATAATTGCTCTATCCATTCCAGCCATTGTGTACTCGACATATTTTTGTCTCCTTAGTTATTTTTATAAAGCTGTGCTAGATTTTCGGTTAAAACGTTGTCTTTACTAACGATTCGTCAATTCTAAACTGGGAAGACACTTGTAAGTCATTTGTTACTTCTTATGTGATAAATTGACAATTTATTATGTGATGTGACGGCTTTTGGAATGGAGTCTACGTTTGTGGGGGTTCTAAGCTAATGGGGATCTGAGAAGGATAGGTCCTTCACTACATAAGAAAGAAGAGGGATTTGCCGGGTAGTGGACTAGTAGAAGCCCGCTCCTTACTTATTTTATAAGTTTAGCTGGAGTTTAATTGGAGTTTTATTAATTTTAGTGATCGATAAGATATGAAATTGTCTATAGAGATTCATATAAAAATGCAAATTTATCGTAGACAGTCTTTTAGTGTATTCTATGGACACACTATAAAGTGCGCTCTTTTTAAGTAAAGGCGACAATATTTGTGCATGTTACGAACAAAAGCAGAAATGCAGATAGAGTGGAGGGTTACAAAACCAATTTTTATCTAGAACAATTTGCTTCTGAATTGAAACTAAGGTTGTCAGATTCAAACAAATAAAAAGCGGATTTGAATAAATTAGTCTCAAAATGTCGATTGATATTATTAATAAAAGAAAATTAATGAACGATTCACATTTATTGTTGCTTTCAAAATATCTAAGCATAGCAAAAAAATAATAATATGAAGATACGATATATAAAGGATGAATTAAGATGTGTTAATGACGAACAAAGAAGCGAAGCCCTTGACTTGCGCCTGTCGAATAAAATTTTGTAGGATAAAACCTTTTGTAGTCTTAGAAATTCATTTATTAAATGATGATACTGGCTTTGAACAGTTATCACTACCGATTGTTTCGAAAATTGAGCTTAAATATATGATCCAAAGAGTTCCCTTTTTTAACTAAGTGGTTCATCTGGTTTGCAAGGGTCTAATGCACAGTTCCCCAAACTTTTTTGTGTCGTAGACCCCTTGCCATGTTTTTCCGTTGGGTAGACCCCCTACTTACCTGATATTGATTTCCTGTAAATTTATAACTGTAGTGAAGTTTAGTGTTAAAAACTTAAAGTTAAAACGCGTGTTAATTTATACATTTATTAATTGAATTTAAATTAAAACTACTTAAAATAAAATTTTGTGCCAGGTAGCTCTGAGACTGCGACTCTCAGGTTTTTACAAGTTCAAAATGTACGGCGACCACAAAGCGACACAACCTACAACTTACACAATTTTATAAACATATATAATAAATTTTTTACTTCATAGGTACTTTTATAAATAATGTATATGTTTTGATATTATAAGATAGTATGATGTAAGTAAATAGGTACTATCAGTGTATGTGTTGAGATCCACTATCGTGGACCCCCATTTTCATTTCATGGACCCCCAATTTATTTTTCGCTGACGTAGACCCTTTGCAGGTTGTCATAGAACCCTAGGGGTCGATGTAACTTTAAATAACAGCAGCATGTCCGATACAAATGATTGCAACTTAAAATGTCTATTAAAACAAAGATTTTTTACTTTTATACTGGCATATATTGGCAACCCTAAGTGCATGAGTGTAGCAGAGTTGCAAATTGCATTCAATTTTCTTAGTAGGGAAGCGGAATATCCGGCTATACCTGTGTCAGCGGTCGTTTGCAACGGCAAGGACTACGTCGGCATAACAATGTAATTACAATAGTATATACTGAATTCTTCGCACAGAAAAGAAAATAAATATATCTACGGAGGATATTTATAATTGGTGGGCTTTGCGATTTTGTGGTGGCGGTGGTGGAGGTTTGTGTATGTGTTTTTGCGAATCCTGTATGTATCGGGTATGAAAAAACGGATAGCCATAAATAGAAAACGGATAGATAGAAAAAATATATAATGCTAAATGTATAGTACATTTAACTTTAAAAATTTTTTCTATTTGCTTTATCGCGGATTATAGCAAAGTAATTTTATTATTACTTTTGGTATACTTAAGTCTTTGAAATAAAGATTCTTTAGATCAATGCTAACGTGCATAAGAAAGTGCAAAGTAATTGATTACTTTGCACTTTCTTATCACATTACTCTCTACTAGAAATTTCCACGCTACACAGTACACAGTCTTTTTGTTACTTGTATGTAGCGGTCTGAATTAACTTTTTCGTTTTTATCTTTGAATGATAGCTCAGAAGAGCTAGAAAGCCTATTTCGTAATATTATTATAAATAAATAAAAAACAAATGTATATCATCTTTCCGGCAAGATTCACGTCATGTCAAAAATTACCGTGATATTAACTTAATAATCTGTTACGACGTATTTTAAATACAACCTCCTTCATATAGTTGGCCAGTAATAAAAAAAAAAAAATTGTCGCTGTCATTATGTGTTTGAGTTGTTGAAAAAAGATTAAATGAGTTGACTTTTGGAAAATTGCTTCTTATTTATTGAATAAGTGTAATGGAAAAATATTGTTGTCGTTATATTCAGAAGTGGGATGGAAACCTTTAACCCACAAATAAAATGTAAAAAACGTAATATTAAGAGGATGAACAAAAAACAAGTGACGGTAACGTGTAATAGTGTTGACATAAATGTAATTCCCGATTGGTTTTTAGCGTAAGAAATATAAGATGGGAAGCTTTATTTACTATACGGGGATAAATGCGATGCTCATAATATTTAATAATTGAGTTTACAGAAAGCTAATACCTTTCCTGCGCCAATTGCGGCGCAATTGTTTCAGAATGGCGGACTCTAACAGCAGGAAAAAATGGAGAGCAGAAATGTAGCATGCATGTAGCAAGCAAGCCATGGCGATGAGCGTTAGCATTAGCAAGCCTGTTTACGTATGCATCTGCTGAGTTGGTTGCCATTAATTGTGCTGTGTTATGCCATGACAGCGAGAGCTTAAGGGTTAAAAGAGCAAGTATTGAGTTTCTTGCCGATTCTTCTCAGTACAATCAGCGTTCCGAATCGGTGGTAGAATCATTCCCAGAAGTCAGCTTATTAGATTTGCGGGGTCGCAAATGTGGTCAGGATGGTCGACTGTTACGACGTATTTTAAATACAACCTCCTTCATATAGTTGGCCAGTAATAAAAAAAAAACATTGTCGCTGTCATTATGTTTTTATTCATTTATTCATTAAGTCATTATATGTGTTTAGTTGTTGAAAAAGATTAAATGAGTTGACTTTTGGAAAATTTGTTTCTTATTTATTGAATAAGTGTAATGGAAAAATATTGTTGTCGTTATAAATCATTTAAAATTTCTGTCAAATTGAAATTCGTACAAAGTTTATAACGTGCTTTTGAATACTGTAGTTTTTGTTCAGTTTAGTTGTTATTGTATCGAGTTGAATGTTGGGTTGACTCGATACGTTTACAAAGCAATCGAAAACAGTGAGGCAACAAATGAAATTAGTCGGTATGCAATTAATGTGTATTTGTGGCTTATAGCTTCTAGTTTCAGAACAAAGTTAAATTAATTTAGTTTGCTCAAATCGTGTTTGGGCAACTTCAAAATCGGATACGGTAAAATCAATAAACTGATTTTATATATAAGTGTTGCCTGATAATTCGTCGAATCTCATATATTTGATGAATAAAAAAAATGTGCATAACACCATTGCCATTCCTTTAGTCGTTCCTATTCCAGAAAAAGAAATTCTATTATTAATAGATTATCAGATTATTATGTTTTATGTATTGATTGATTGAGTGATTGTTAAATAATCAGAAGCAATAAAAATGGGTGTTAAAAATTATTAAAAACACGTTGATATTAATATGATAGTTGTAACACGTATAATTTACACATTTTTCCTCAAATTTATAAGTCACAAATAAATAAAATATTCTAATCTCCTTATCTCAAATTCATCATGGCATCGATATTATACATTTGATATTGTGAGAATTGTCGATTAATGCTATCGACAAAGAGGTCACCTTGTTAAAATTTAAAAAGATGGCGTATCACGGCTTGGATAGTAATAAAAATTATCTACTAACAATAAAAATTATCTACTGTTGAATAAACTGTACTCTGTACAAATCTTGGTGCTGCTATTTTTTTTAATGGTTTATTTTAAAGCTTTTATTTGTGTGCAAAGTATTTATTTGAAAATACAGCTAAGGTAGACATATGGTATCACATAGAAATAGTGACGGTAACGGTTTATCATGTATCGCTAAGCTGTAGTAAATTTTATCTAACTAAACATATTTCCCATATTTCAACATTACTCTGTAGTCAAATACACAGTAAACTTCAGAAAAGTAACTTGTCAATTGTAATAACTTATTTCTACTGTTTGCATTGACATCTACGGAAATGGAAAATTTGGAAAATACGATGTTCTTAGATTTCAAGTGGATCAATGAACCTTCTAGTTGGAGACTAAGTGATAGCGTGCTAGAAGTAAAAACTGATAACAAAACGGATTTCTGGCAAAAAACATGGTACGATTTCGCTTTTAATACAGGACACATTTATGGCATGCACGTCAATGAAGATTTCACTTTGGAGGTATTTTTCATTATTATTTTCAGTTAAATAGAAAAGAGTATTTAATTTCAGGCCAAGAAAAAAACATCTCGGCATGTTAGGCGTGTGTGTGTGTGTGTGTTAAGTGTGTGTACCTTCCTGCGAGGATATTCGTGAGTGTGTGTGTGTGTGTGTTAAGTGTGTGTACCTTCCTGCGAGGATATTCGTGAGTGTGTGTGTGTGTGTGTGTGTTAAGTGTGTGTACCTTCCTGCGAGGATATTCGTGAGTGTGTGTGTGTGTGTTAAGTGTGTGTACCTTCCTGCGAGGATATTCGTGAGTGTGTGTGTGTGTGTGTGTGTTAAGTGTGTGTACCTTCCTGCGAGGATATTCGTGAGTGTGTGTGTGTGTGTTAAGTGTGTGTACCTTCCTGCGAGGATATTCGTGAGTGTGTGTGTGTGTGTTAAGTGTGTGTACCTTCCTGCGAGGATATTCGTGAGTGTGTGTGTGTGTGTTAAGTGTGTGTACCTTCCTGCGAGGATATTCGTGAGTGTGTGTGTGTGTGTTAAGTGTGTGTACCTTCCTGCGAGGATATTCGTGAGTGTGTGTGTGTGTGTTAAGTGTGTGTACCTTCCTGCGAGGATATTCGTGAGTGTGTGTGTGTGTGTGTGTGTTAAGTGTGTGTACCTTCCTGCGAGGATATTCGTGAGTGTGTGTGTGTGTGTTAAGTGTGTGTACCTTCCTGCGAGGATATTCGTGAGTGTGTGTGTGTGTGTGTGTGTTAAGTGTGTGTACCTTCCTGCGAGGATATTCGTGAGTGTGTGTGTGTGTGTTAAGTGTGTGTACCTTCCTGCGAGGATATTCGTGAGTGTGTGTGTGTGTGTTAAGTGTGTGTACCTTCCTGCGAGGATATTCGTGAGTGTGTGTGTGTGTGTTAAGTGTGTGTACCTTCCTGCGAGGATATTCGTGAGTGTGTGTGTGTGTACCTTTTTGCGAGGATATTCGTGAGTGTGTGTGTGTGTGTGTACCTTCCTGCGAGGATATTCGTGAGTATGTGTGTGTGTGTGTTAAGTGTGTATACCTTCCTGCGAGGATATTCGTGAGTGTGTGTGCGCGCGCCTGCGTCTGCCTGATGCCTTCGGCTTCTGTGCGTGTGTGTTTTGTGTTTGCGTATGCACATATGTTAGCATTTAGGTACACCTGGAATAACATTTTTTCACATAGATAATTTCGATAAGTTGATCTATCAAAGAAGATTACTACAACCAATAAAGTGTTTTGATTACATATCAAGTATAATTGAGTTGTAAGATAATAAAGACAAATTGAATTCGACCGGATTAGTTAATAAGAGTTTAAATAAGAGGCTTAGTTTCGAGGCTTCGAAATAGCAATGATGTGATTTTTATTAAAATACGCAACGGCGCGATGTTCTTAATAATAATGTTACCTAATATTAGAACATTCATTAACAGTTTTAATGCTATCGATTCTGAAATTTCTAAGACCTCTGTCAAAATGATAAGTCGACTTATGTACGCTTTTTTTATTAAAAATGTTTTTATAATGTCTTTTTATGGTACGGTACGGTAATAATTGAACCAAGCCTTATGATGCAAAACTATCTTTATTTTCTTAACGTTAATCTGTAAAACAGGGACGTTCTTCTATTTAAAATATAACGCAGAATTATAAGGAAGCGCGTATATTACGAGGTGATAAAGGAAATGTTTTCGCCTTCGCAGATATGTGTAGAGGCAGAGTTCACGACGCTTTACGATCAAGCTGGCCTCATGTTATATTTGGATGAGAAGCGTTGGCTTAAAGCGGGGATCGAATATAACGACGGACAGCCAATGATCGGGAGTGTATTCACAAATCAAGTTTCAGATTGGGCAACTGGTAAAGTTGTTATTCACATATAAGACACTTAGATATAATTCATACATCCATACTAATATCATGATGATGATGATATAAGTATGGATGTACATACATGTTGTCACATAATTTGGCTACGTATTTTACGACCGGTCGCTTTAAAACAATTATTAGTGGTAACAAACCGGTGTCGATTGTAGTTTAGAGGGAGGAATAGGTTTAAAAGCGGTGTAGGGTAGGCTTGAGAGACTATTACATGCTAAACACTGATTTCCACGCGAGCGAAACCGCATGTATAGCTAGTGTAGGATAAATAAAACTCCCTTTTATAGTACATTAGTTGTTAAGTTAATATTTAATGATTTATAGAAGCAGGCGTTACTTTGCGGAATTCCATATTACAAGCAATATAACAGAACTAACTACTTTGCTATAATCCGCACGGGTTAAGTGAATGCATGCAAAGCCAAAGCCAAACGATTTTTGTCGTGTCGTGAATCGTACTGCAGTACGATTTTTGTCGTGAAGCCTATCCTCCTGATGATGCTTTGGTTTCGGGGCGAAACGATCGTCGAGATTGTGGTGGTGGGTGTGTGTGCTGCTTTTGTGTTCGTTGTTGCTGGTGAATTGCGCCTTGGGGTGCATGTGGTGGCTGGTCCTGCATGTATAAGGTGCGTAGATTTTGCCTGCTTCATACACATTGGCTTTGCATGCATTCACTTAACCCGTGCGGATTATAGCAAAGTAGTTAGTTCTGTTATATTGCTTTTAATATTTAATATTTATTAAATATTGTAGATAAATATTCTGTATTTACTGCTCAAAGTGTCTCTGCGTGATCAGTAGTTAAGAGATAGCTAAAAAAGTATGACATGGTCCAAAGACTCACGAAGTTGAATATTATTCTCTGACTAGCTCAATTTTTATAAATCCTATAGGCGTACTGATTCACTGACCTCAAAAAGTTCGTTGAAATTGAAATTTTGTAGAGAACTATGTCTGACAATGGCCTATGTCCATTGGCTGTAAAATGCGGTAAGATGTTTTTCGATTTATTGTATTATATTTTACAGGGATTTTTAGTGGTGACTCAAAGAGATTTTGGCTCCGGTTGAGTAAAGTGAACGATGTGGTCTGCGTCAAATATTCAGTTGACAGCGTCACGTGGATCTTGCTGAGATTGTGTTCCTTTCCGACAACATCAAACGATTATATCGTGGGACCAATGTGTTGTACGCCTCAAAGAGAAGGACTAGTTGTTAAATTTAGTGGTTTGGCGGTGCGCAGACCGGATAAAGATATACTACATTCGAATTAAAAACCTAATACTTTATTAGATTCATTTTTAATTTACTACATCGCATCATCAACTAGTATTGAATAGGTCGAGATGTCATTTTCTTCACTTCAACTTAAATTGATACTAAGTACAACTATTCTTATTCAATAATTATTATTATTTTATTATTCTCCAATCTGTACAGATAATGTATGTATTTACATTACATTACATACAATTTCACATTTAAAATACTTGTATACATGAATTTACATTGGACGCCATCGGCGCGATTCTATTCTACTTTGGACACAGCACGAAAGCCCATGAACAACCAGGAGAGACTAGTGATAACGGGCAAAGTAGAAGGCAAGAGAACCAGGGTGCGGAGTCCAAAGAGATGGTTGGATCAGCAGGCCTGCCATGAACTCTTATTGCGACTCAATTGAAGACGTAAACGATGCATTTATAGAAGCAGGCGTTACTTTGCGGAATTCCATATTACAAGCAATATAACAGAACTAACTACTTTGCTATAATCCGCACGGGTTAAGTGAATGCATGCAAAGCCAATGGTTATGAAGCAGGCAAAATCTATGTACCTTATACATGCAGGACAAGCCACCACATGCACCCCAAAGCGCAATTCACCAGCAACAAAGCACACAAAAGCAGCACACACACCCACCACCACAATCTCGACGATCGTTTCCCCCCGAAACCGAAGCATCATCAGGAGGATAGGCTCCACGACAAAAATCGTAATACCGCATTACGATTTTTGTCGTGGGGTGCATGTGGTGGCTTGTCCTGCATGTATAAGGTACGTAGATTTTGCCTGCTTCATACACATTGGCTTTGCATGCATTCACTTAACCCGTGCGGATTATAGCAAAGTAGTTAGTTCTGTTATATTGCTTGTAAACGATGCAGTTCACACTTCTATTACGTCTTCAATTGAGTCGCAATAAGAGTTCATGGTAGGCCTGCAGGTGGCCGACCACCTGGACACAAACATCAATCACGTATTGCACAGCAACGCTGATGGAATCAGTTGGCGAGAACTTGTTTTTAGAACAACTAAGGCGGGAAATCATGATGTTCAGCAGTGAGCGAACGTTTAAAAGAAGGAATTTTATACGGTCATTGAACAGTTTTAAAAAAAATAAAATTACTACTATTATAACAATGTTATTATGTGATGGACAGTATTTGATAGGTGGGAGGCATAATACATTTCTGATAACTGAATTGTGGAAATTTGGTGGGAACATAAATCAAGTCGACCCGAGCGAAATAGCGTTACTTGCAATTTTACTCGCAGTTGATTTTCGTTACAATACGCTTCATTACACTCACCGTGCGTGATCAATCTTTTACGTTGAATTTAGCATGCTTTCGATTATATTAATTTTGAGTGGAATGAAAGCCGTGATCTTACCAAAGTCGATTGTTTTAATTATCGTGAACTTTTTAATCTCCACGCAGTTTATTATACGTACATTATACACTTTGGACGGAGCAACGTCCAATTATTAAACGTCAAATTTGATACACTCTAATTGACAAAATATTAATTAAGTCGGCAAAAATATGTCTTTCTTTAAACAACGTGCATAAGTTTGTACCAATTCCTGCAAGCTATGTCATTGTGCCGTATTACTTTAAATTTGTGGAATGCCGCTCCACGTTAGTCTTTTGTACACGTGTATCAAAAACAGCACGTCATTAATCGTCATCTATTTTGTAAGTATGGGTAAATGTAATGCGAAGCTGAAAAACCATATGCGCCGCTCAGAGTGTGAAAAGCTATAATGCGAAATGCAACAGCGTGTCTGTTTGTAATTTGGTAAAAATTGTTCAACTTATATAACGGATGTAAGCGATGACAATAAACGTTTTTCCTACAGAAACAAATTCAAATTCAAAATATTCTTCATTCAAGTAAATTTGTAAACAAATGAATTTTTGAATCATCAACTCTAACGCTGGTTCGGAAAGCTGTTCCTACCGAGAAGAGCCAGCAATAACAAAACAGGAAAACTAATTAATTGATTAAAAAAAAACAACCAAAACAATAATTAAAAGTAGGTAAATTGACGCAAATAAAGTTCATTATAATCTTTTATTTACTGTCAAAAATTTTATTATCTAAGAAATCTAAAAATCCGTACTTACCAGCTTTAAAACCTTTAAACTCAAAATCTCTGAAAGCTTTTAAACGATCAAGGCATAGTCGTATATTTGTTAGTGAAATAAATTATAATTTCTTCATTAAAGAACCCTGTTCCGACGGCACTTAGCATCGTACCCTCATTTTCTGTATTGATTAATGAAATTTGTTATTTCGGACGTTTCTGTCGCAAATGACATCACTGTTCCGTGATTGTTTTGACAAAATATCCAAAGAAAGCTCATATATGCAACAGTAATGATGAGTAAAAATAAAATATATATTCAAATTCAGTGCCTATCATACAATAATAATAATTTATACAATAAATAAAAATCATCATAATTTGTTTATCCTTATCGCATTTTAATCGGCGTCGTCACAATATATCTTCATGTTCTATTCTTTCTATCTGTAATAGCCTATTACAGACATACTATTGCCCACTATTTTTTGTATTTCTAAAGATCTACAATTCTCCAGTACTTTACTTTAGTCTATCTCTGCTGGTTTAAGCGCGCGAGTGAATCTCCCAACAGGCGAGTTTTTATACAAAAACACGACCAATTTAAGATAATTTACATAAAACCGTAACGCACTATTAACCTAAACTTTTCGGAAAATTTGCGCTAACTTTTGGTATAAACCGTATAAAAATCCGTTCAGTAGATTTTGAGAAAATCGATCATATACAGACAGCTTTTGGGACTTTGTTTTATAATAAATATCGAAGTAGCTGGTTTTGAAAGATAAATCTAGAAAAAGTGTAGGTACGGGTCGTGGTTGTAAAAAAGAGAGTTTTGAGAAAGCGAAAAGATTTAAAGTATAATTGTTGCAATTATTTCTGACTTAAGAAAATTGATGCATTAACTCCATTTTTAATTGACATTTATCTGAACATATTCGTGAGTTTCTGTATAAAGTAACCGCAAAAGATATATGTGTATATATTTATCTACTCGTGTAGAAAATGTGAAGGAAATGAGATCGACGGCGAAAGCCGAGACGTACGTGTACTGTGCACTTTATACTGAACGCGGAAGATATTTTATAGATATTGTTTCTGAAATAGAATGGGTAAGTCGGCAACCCCCCATTTTAAACTCCATTTGACAAGTTAAGAATGAGAACGAAGAAGATGCATCTTATATATTAAAATTCTCGAGTCACAATGTTACTTATCATACTACTCTTCCGAAACGGCTTCATCGATTTTTTGAAATTTAAATGCATATTCAGTAGCTCTAACAATCGGCTACTATCTATTTATCATATCCCTAACTGATAAGGATTGTCTACTCCTAACGTTTTTTTAAATTGGACATTTTTTTTTATAATGTACACTAGAAATTTCATAGAAACAATTTATATGGCTGAAAAGAAAAAGTTTGCCAGGTCAGCTAGTGATTGTATAAGATTTTGGTATTTTGGCTTTAATCTTGGTTGGATTGGTTGGTGGTAGGATTTTAAGTCATAGATTGCTTAAAAACTGATTTATTGCCATTTCAATTTATTTTTCACTTGGTAGTTAAGTACACTCAATAATGCGATAGGTGTTTTTTGTTTTTATTTGTATATTAAAAAACAGCGATCTCGAGAAGGGTGTAGTGAATGTGTCAGCAGTAGACGTCTATATGAAGACAGTCCATTTCCAGTTTTCGAAAGAAAAATGGGACTTTTAGTTTTTTACTTTACTCCGGTCTATAACTTTAATAACTTTAAGTGTTCAAAATTCCATCATTATTGGTCCAGCAAAAAAATTGACAGATCCTTTATTTAAAGTTATATGTTTTATATCTTTTAATTTATTTTTTTCTATTTAACACTTTTACACTGTTTTGACTGTTTCTGCGTGGATTTTAATACCAACCTACTTACTTTACTCTCCAGCCTTTTAAATACTTCTATCTTATATGTAATGTTGAAATATTACTCCGTTGGGATGTGAAAATAAAAGCACCGCATTTATAATATTAGTGTGGACGAAAGTCAAGTATTCAATTTTGTCTAGTCACAAGCAAGTGAACAATTTATGTAATATATTATTCCTCTGTAGAGACCTCATCATTCTACTTTGGAAAAATACTTATTATCTTCGCAGACAGTACGGTCTCTCGAGAGTAGCAGCTTTTAAGATGAATTTTTATGTTATTATCAGGAAAGTATACGTGATTGTGAAGTATACGTGAAGTCTATGTGATTTGTTGGTCAAAAATATAGATATAATATAGAAAACTAAGGACTTCTATATTTTTATGGATTTTAGGTTTCATAGAATAGTGACTAAGTGTCTACAAATGCTGCATATGCTGCTGCTGTGAGAACGGAGAGTATAAAAGTAAAGTAAATTAGCGGCCTGTTACAATCCCACTGCTGGGAATAGGTTTCCTCTCTCCGTTTCTGGAGAGAAGGGTTGGAGCTAAGACCTACCACGCTGCTCCAATGCAACCAAACAATTGGTAGGTTACACATATCAACAGAATTCTCTAGAGATATGCAGGTTTCCTCACGATGTGTTCGTTCACCGTAAAGCGTGTGATAAATTGCAATAATCAATTAGACACATGAGTTTTAATAGAAAAACTTATTGGTACCTGCCCGGGTTTGAACTCGTGTTCCACTCGAAAGAGTCGCACGGTCTCACCGCTGGGCTATCACAGATCTAACGGAGAGTATATTTGACATTTATTATTATTATAGCGGATTATATCAAATTAATTTAACAGATACAAAGCTTTGTGATTTTGTCGTGAATCTTCTGATTACTTTTACCTTTACCTTATTACTTTTGAATTATGTTGCTTATATCTCTTTCAAAATCTCCCACTTATAGTAACAATGAAAAAACAATTAAGCTTCGGTTGCGGGGCGAAACGTTGTTGAGTTTTTGATAGTGACCGTGTGTAGTGCGTGTGTATTGTGGTGGCAGTGGTGGAGGTAATTGTGCATGTGTTTTTACGAATCCTGCATGTATCGGGTATGAAAAAATGGATAGTCCACTAAACATTAAGGACTAAATATATTTATTTATTGTATCGCGGATTATAGCAAAATAATTTTTATTATTACTTTTGTTTTATGGATCTCCGCAAAGCACCATAATTATCACCCTCGTCATACTATACTACCTACTTTAAATATGTATACTGTAGTCTTTGCTACCTATCTATCATAATTTTTTAAGACCAGAAACAATAATATTTTTTTATTGTGTCGTTATGTTATTGGAATCACCTCAGCGCCACGTAGTACTCTAGAGAGAAAGTTGAAATCGTACTGTAATTGCAGTACGCCGCTGTATATTTGCAACTGCCACGCAAGATACCGTCGATTTTAAGCCATTAAAACGACGAAGACTATGCGACATTGATCAGAATACGGTTGCGTTTGCACACGTTTCAAAAGTCAGATTGCTCAGGCTCCAAAGACTACAGAACCGATTTATGCGGACAGCCACTGGTTGTCCGTGGTTCATGCGGAACGTTGACCTCCATAGAGACCTCGATCTCCCTACCATTACTCACCTCGTTAAACGTTTTTCGAAATCTTACTTCGAGAAATCTGAGGTACACTCGAACCCCCTGATTTCAGTTGCTTCTACCTACATCCCAGTTAGGTCCGACCATCGAAAATACAGGCGTCCAAAAAGCGTCCTGTATGACCCCGACGATCAAATAACGATCGCCAACACAGAAACACGTAATACACACACACAGCGTCTTCGCCGGCGAAGACGAGTTCCCAGTTTTCTGACGTCGGTCGGTCGTGGCTTCTCGCCACACTTCCGACGCCGCAATGACTAATCGAAATTGAACTAGTCGAAATGCGAAATTCAACTAGTATAGAGTGGAGTTGCGAAGAGTGTTTATTAAATGTTACTCGTAGAACTTCCTTTATTATACCAGAAGAAGAAATAGACGAGGAATTGGATTCAGGCCGTACTGTTAATTCGACTATTGACACACGTAAGCTTGTCCAGGATATAAGTCGTGAAATCAAGAAAACTTTTCGTGAAGAGATAGGTAATCTTGAAAGTGCATTAGAGTTTTTAAATGATCAAATCTCCAACATGGAAAAATCAATTAATAATCAAGGCGATAGAATTAAAGACCTTGAACATAAAAATCAAGATTTACAAAACAGAAATAAGAATTTAGAGTTGAGAGTAACAGCTTTAGAACAAGAAACGAGGCAATTTGATCAACAAATGCTATCATCGACTATTGAAATTACTGGCTTACCGGATTTTCCCCCAACAGAACTGGACAAAGTACTCACCTCCGTAGCCTCAAAACTAGAAGTGGATAAACAAGACATTCGATCTGCACAGCGTTTACCAGGTGGTAAGGATAAGGTATGCACGTTACTGGTGGGAATGCACTCACAAATTGAAAAAAACAAATGGATCACAGCCAGTAAAGAAAAAAATATATCCGTTGGACAATTGCTGCCTAATGCTGCGAAAGAAAAGGTCGATGACCGTATATTCATAAGACAGGCTCTTACCAAGTATATGAAAACCTTACTTTATAATACAAAACAACAATTACGTGGCTCTTTTCAATTTGTATGGTTCAAAGACGGAAAGGTATGCGCAAGGAAAACAAGCAACAGTAAAATCTACTATATTCGATGTCTGCAAGATATTAATCAGCTTGTGAAACAAATCTAACTCCCCCCTATTTGTTTAAGTTTTAATTTTGTCACATAAACAATATAATGTCTCAAAGTCAAGAAATTTTTGAGTGTGCATCTATAAATGACTTTTTCCAACATATACCTACTTACAGTAATCTAAACTTTACTTGTATTCATATAAATATCCGATCAATAACAAAAAACTTTGTTACACTTTTACAAGTCATTCATAATTGTTTGTACCCACTAGATATGATTGTTGTCACTGAAGCTGGAATATCCGATAATGTGGTGAAATTGTTTGAAATACCTGGCTATAATATGTACTCACAATTGCGGACAAATAAAAAAGGCGGTGGAATAATCGTTTATACTAAAAATTATATAAAATTCACTCCATTTCAATATATGAGCTGTACATTTGAAAATTTAACAGGTACACTAAAAATTGGTCACAATAAAACCACAGTTGTGTGTGCAATCTATAGGCCGCCGTCCACCAACAAAGTAATTTTTATAAAGGAACTACGCAAGTATATTTCAAACTTCGATCAAAACGCTAACGTTCTATTAATCGGCGATATTAACATTGACCTGAAAAGCATATCCTCGTACAAAGACTCATACTTAGAAACACTAACCGAGCGCGGACTAATGTGTGGAATCACGGATTATACTAGAATCGAATTGAGAAAAAACTTAATCACTAAATCTTGTATTGACCATATTTTCGCACGATTCCCCACATTAAATCCGTACTCCGCAGCGATCGATGTCGTACTGGCGGACCATCGCGCTATTATATTTACCTGCGTGAATGATACGAGGTCCAATAATATACAGGCTGATTCTCAAACTTACATTAATTATAAATTATTAAAAGATAAATTAAATAAAATAGAATGGACGCGAACTAATAACATGAAATCGCCTAAACAAATTTATGATTTTATTTATGAATCTTATAGAAAGGCGTGTGATGAGGCAAGCGGACAATCTGTTAAACATATACCTCCAAAATTATTGAAGGTTCCATGGATCGATAACAATGTCATTAAGTTATGTAATAAACGTGATAAAATATATTCCCTATGGAAAAAAACCCCAAGCGACGCTAAATTAAGATTAGAATATAACAGAACGCGAAACAAAGCACGTTCAGTCTTAGAACAACACAGAAATTCCTATTACATTAATAGTATAACAAATAATTTTAATAACTCCAAAAAGATGTACCGATTAATAAATCAGATGCTTGGTCGAATAACACTCTCAATTGATGAATCTATATTAAAAGCTTTTAATTCACAATGCCTTTCCACAAAAACTATTGCTAATAAATTTGCACACGGATTTGAAACAGAAGTAAAAAATATTATTCCAGATTGTAATAATAAATTATTGGATGCAAATCATTACGTAAAGCCTACACAATCCAGTATTCGATACCAGAAAGCGTCATGCGACAAAATATACAACATTATTAAAAAACTTAACTCTAATAAAGCACCAGGTTTCGATAATATTAAGGTTAATCACATGAAATATATTGGTAAGAATATAGCAGCAGCAATATCTAACTTAGTAAACTGTAGTGTAAGATGTGGTCTATACCCCGATGAATTAAAAAAAGGATGTGTTAGGCCAATATATAAAAGCGGCAAACGAGATATTATTTCAAACTATCGACCGATAACATTGCTTTCGTCCATAGATAAAATAATAGAAAAATATATAAGTGAACTAATATATAACTTTTATAGGGAAAATGATGTTATTTACCATAATCAATTCGGTTTTCAAAAAGCAAAAGGAACTAATTCTCTCCTTTCTAAATTTAGTGATGAAGTGAACGGATATCTTAACGAAAGGAAACACGTACTGGCTTTATTCATTGACTTCTCTCGTGCCTTCGATACCTTAAATCACGACGAACTAAAATGTAAACTAGATGTTTGTGGTATACGCGGACCACTGCTAGATTGGTGTGGTAACTATCTCAATAATCGCAAGTTCTCAGTTAAAATTGGTAATACAAGTAGTGACGAAATTGCGGCTAGAGTAGGCACCGCCCAAGGATCTGTGCTGGGCCCATTGCACTTCATATCATATGTCAATGACATGAGCAACTGCATTAAGTATTGCACGTGTTATCAATTTGCTGACGATACATGTTTAGTAATTGGTGGCCGTGATTTAACGAATATATCTGATCTACTTCAAGCCGACTTCAATACATTGACGATGTGGTGCCATGACGCAGGTGTAGTTCTAAATGTTCTTAAAACGAAATTGCTACACATTAAGTCACCATATTTAGAAAACAAAGATATTAGACATATAATCGCTCATAACCACAACTGCTTACACGCAGTTAGTTATTCTTGTGCTTGCCCGAATATTGAACTAGTCGACAATTTTACTTACCTTGGACTTAGAATTGACTGTAAACTAAATTGGAGTAACCATGTTGAATATGTGTGCAGTAAATTAAGGACATTCCTAGCGCATATAACAATGCTAAATAGTCGTATTCCTTATAAAGTAAAGTTAATGTTATATAACGCACTTGCAGAAACTTATATTCAATATGGTCTTACGAGCTATGGTCGTACGTATGATAGTTATTTAAATAGTATTTATAAACTGCAACTAAAAATTTTGAAAAAAATTGTATCAGATACTGTCAAACTGCAATTTTATGGAAACGAATTAGGTTTATTTAAACACTGTAATATTTTACCCGTTAAAGAGAATTTTAAGCTCAAACTATTAAAAGAACAATTTTTTAATCAGACCATTAATGAAAAAATTGAACATCCTATACAAACACGAGCAATTACAAAAAATTGTTTACAAACGGTGCGAGCCAACAACTCGTACGGTGAAAGGACAACAAGATACCTTGTTCCTCGTTTAATTAATAAACTACCGCGCGATCTTGTTAACACAATAACAACTAAGAATATTACATTTAAATTAAAAGAATACTTGCTAAAAAATTTAAAATGACTAAAATTTAATCAATTGGTTATTAAAATATAACGATACGATACTTGCCTATTTCCTTTAAAGATTAAAAAGTTAATAAAAAATACATACAACTGTGTAATACTGTAGTATATACTATTATATAATATAGACGGCATTAGCACTAAGCACAAACCTCTGTGGTTTTTTATAGTGTTAAGTAACATTTGTTAATAAATTGTTAAAATTGTTAAATAAAAAAAAAAAAAAAATCTAAGTCATACCATGAACCCTCCACTACACGTCGCCCTAAGCCGTGGTCCGGCCTCACAGGAGGCACCCTTAGGACGACGTTCCCCGACTTAAGTAGAGCTTCTGCGCTCTACTCCCTGCAATTTCGCAACTTCGGCGATGCTTCTGCGCTCGCCCGTCCCGCCCGGTGACGCTGTAAAAGCCATTAGGGCTAACAGCATACAGTCAGTTCGAAAAAAAAAAAAAGAATACGGTTGGAATTGGTATCACTTAGTTTTTAGTTATTGGACTTGGTGATTATCTAAGGATCTATAAATTATCTGAAATACTTTTGAATGTACTATTTTGTTGATATGTTAGTAAAAAATTATAGATATTTATTTACACAAATTGGTATTGTTAAAAATAATAATAAATTTTTCACCATCAATACTCATCTCCCGTATGGTCTAGTGGCTAGGATACCTGGCTTTCACCCAGGAGGCTCGGGTTCGATTCCCGGTACGGGAATAGTATTTTTTGAAAATGGTTGAAATTTTTTTTCCAAACATATTTTTTGTATTTCGTATGTTTCTTTAAATTTAAATTCTTACATTTAACTTAACTTACTTCATTGCTTAAAGATATTCGAACGCGGTGCGTTTTTCAGTTGTCTGTGTAAAAATAAGATATTTTAAGTATTGAGGACGTACCATAAACACTGTTAATAAAGAAGAAATCCAAAATATATTTTGTGTTGCTCGCGTCATCGTCGACTTAAGTACCTTTAAAAATAGACCATGTCTGATGTCACTGTTCAAACATTAAACTACCGGAGGGATGTTGTTTTGGGAATATAAAAATAACATTTTACTAGTCGGAAACAACGACTTTTAATATATAACAAACAAGCTGTCCGGCCACATATTTCTGTTCTCAGTGTGGTTTCGAATTCCCGTGGCAACAGAACTACATAGTTAAAAAAATGCACCGATCGCCACCAAACCACATAATCATCAGGATTTGACCGGTCATTCTAAAGATTGTCTAAAAATTTTATTAAAATCGGTCCAGCCGTTTTGTAGACTACAAATACATATTCGAAGAAAAAAAATTAAATTAATATTCCCCGAATTTTAAACCTTCTTTGAACATTCTTAATAGCCTAATATTAATATATAGTTTATTTGCAAGCAACAAAATTGCTCACAGTAAAACTACAGGAGTATTTGACTAAAAGTTATTTGTAATAGCTTTCTCATTATACAAACTAGAAGATTAGATTAAAGAAAAACCTAGACTTGCCTTTTCACACTTTTAAAAAATGGCGCTAACTTAAGAGTATAAGTACCCTCAATAATGTAAAGTGTTTGTACCCTGTTCCTGTTAGAGTCGATAAATTATATGAATATGTAAAGATAATATTGCAAGAAATTCTATAAGCTTTTTATTAAACGCAATCGGTAATTCGAATAAAGTAAATATAAAATAATTCTATGACATTAAAAAACAGGAACTTCTTTTAAAAAAACTAAACAACTCATATATCTTATTATGGTAAAATCAATTCTCCAATAGTTCCAACGGAAGGAAAACGGGATTTTTAATATTTTATATCGCCCTGGTGCATAGGCGTAGCGAGGTACGGTATAGGTCGCAGCTGCTCCCTTCTAGACCAGTTGGTCATTCGTAAACTGATAACTCTTTTTATAAAAAACTTTTTTTTTTTACAACAAAACGACACTTCATACGGCTTACTTAAGAGCTATAATTTAACTCAACCCCACTGCTAATGTGAGATACTTATGTGTTGAAAACCATGGTTAAAGTAATATAGTCTAGAATCTTTAACCGCTCTCTGTGTAAATTACTGGCCCTTGCATCGGTGTATAAGCTTTAGGTATGCCAAATTTTGACAAATAGCTCCAGTTGGTTCGGAATGGAAGTGTAACAAAAAGATAAACAGACATTCGCATTTATAATATTACTTGGAATTCAAACGCTGTGTGGAATACGGCTGAGTAGAATAGCCACCCTCATTTCTTACCGAGGTGTCGCAAAAGGAGACTAAGGTAAGGTGAGCTCAGGCAGGCGGCCGGTCGTAAAATATAAACTAGCCAAATCATGTAACATGTTTAAAAAATATTGTGCCGATCCCAATTAGAGTGAGATAAGAGCAGAAGAATGAATTGAATGCAATAAAATGTTAAATCCATATAATTTTATATTTGATAATATGATGTACGCAAGGTTCAACAGCAATAAAAGAGAACTGAAAAGCAATTTAGTTTAAGTAAAGTAACAAACGTTCACGGCGGCCTGGATAAGTTTATTCCGCATAACAAACAATTCTAAAGGCCTTCTAACAAACGGAACAATTTTTATTTCCATATTGGCTACCACAAAGTTACTGCATCGAGTCCAAATAAAATAACCATTTCATTCAGCTTCAAAGTAAGGAATGAAAGAGAATTCATCTCAATTGCTCAATATAAGTATAACTTCTTTAGTTTACAGTTCTAACTTAATCTCTTATATATAAAATTCTCGTGTCACAATGTTAGTTATTATACTCCTCCGAAACGGATTGACCGATTTTTAAGAAATTTTATATGCATATTCAATAGGTCCGAGAATTGACTTCAATCCATTTTGCTAAGTGATAAGAGTTGTCCACTCCCAACATTTTTTAAAATTCCTTTTTATAATTTAAATATATAAATTCCCTAGAAATAATTTATAGAAGCAGGCGTTACTTTGCGGAATTCCATATTACATGCACTATAACAAAACTACTTCGCTATAATCCGCACGGGTTAAGCGAATGCATGCAAAGCTAATGTGTATGAAGCAGGCAAAATCTACGAACCTTATACATGCAGGACAAGCCACCACAAGCACCCCAAGGCTCCTCCACCAGCAACAAAGCACACAAGCAGCACACACAACCTCCACCACAACAATCTCGACGATCGTTTCGCTCCGAAACCGAAGCATCATCAGGAGGATAGGCTCCACGACAAAATCGTAAAACACACATTCGCAATACAGTACAAAATCGCATTACGCAATCCTCCAAGCAAAATAACGTTTGCCGAGTCAGCTGGTTTTATTCTAATAAATGCTGTGATAGCCTAATGACGAGACCGTCTGACTCATTCCAAGGGGTAGAAGGTTGGCACCAATGAGTTTTTCTCTATAAAGTTATGCGCCTTATTGATATTTGCAGTTCATCAAAAGCTTTTCGGTAAAGGCAAACATGTCTGTCTGTATGTCCCTTATAGACTCCGAAACGGACGGACCAATTTTGATAAAATTTTTAGATACTCTTTAGATTGACCCAACGGATGTTCCTGTAAGGTTTGGTGGCGAATGGAACATTTTAAAACTGTTGAGTTCTGTTTCGAGAGGAATTCGAAACCACTCTCAGCCACAGCAACGGGTTGCCGGACAGGTAGTATATAAAAAAATGTATTTTTTCGGTTTCTGAAGGAAAACCGGTAACTGTTTTACACTGTTTATTAGCCCAATATATAAGTTTGAATTTTACCACATTCAATCACTATTGCATGAGCGGATTATCTATGAAAGCGTAGCAGACAGATAGACTTCTGTATTTAAAATATTAGTATGGATTGTAATAGCGTAAAATAAAAAATAAGTAATAAATCTTATAATATGTTGAGATATATTAAATACACATTTCTGATATTTGACGAGGGTCTGCTTGCTCTAACCCATATTCGACACGCTAACAGTTTGTACAAATTATTACCATCTGACGCTTTTCAGATAAATAAGTAGGTAGTAAAATAGAATAATTTTACTATTACAAGAAAAAAATTACATATCTGCCGTGTGGTATCCGGTTGAGTAGAATAGAACACCCTATTTCTTACCGAGGGGTCGTAAAATACGACTAAGGTTAAGTTAAGTTACCGTCAGGCAGACGGTTGGTCGTAAAATTCGTAGCCAAATCATGTGACAACATGTTTGTAACATGTTGTGCCGACCCCACTTAGAGTGGGATAAGGGCAGGAGAATGATGATGAAGAAAACAATTACATATATAGATAACAAGATTTACCCGCAAAATCGTTCGCTTCAACTTAAAGCATTTCAAACCCCATATGTTACTTTTATATTACCATCATCCTCCTGCCCTTATTCCACTCTTAAGTAGGGTCGGCACAACATGTTACAAACATTTTGTCACATGATTCGGCTACGTATTTTACGACTGGCCGCCTGCCTGACGGTAACTTAACTTAACCTTAGTCGTATTTTACGACACCTCGGTAAGAAAGAGGGTGGTCTATTCTACTCAACCGGATACCACACGGTGGGTTAACTTACCTTAGTCGCCTTTTACGACACCTCGGTAAGAAATGAGGGTGGTCTATTCTACTCAGCCGGATACCACACGGCGGGATATTTGAATTGAATACTTAGAAGTAAATATCACCTAAGATGTTTATTATTCCGCTAGAAGTTGCATTTTATATGTTGCAATCCACGATAGAGCTAATATATTATTCCATTTTGCTATTTATACAACGGAGATTTGTAGTAAATAGCCATTTTAATGTTAAATGTTGGAGTTTCTTTACTTGGCGGTAGTATTACGAGGAGACGCTTTATAAATTGGCTCAAAGTGTTTTCTTTGGTAAGAGGCTTTGTACGTGAGTCGCCTTTCAAATCATACAGAGTTTACAAACATATATAAGGACTATGTGTCTGTAAAAATACTGTAGTCGGGGTGGATTTATTATTTATATATTCTCTTTATTGTCTTCTTCTTCTTTGTTAACCGATGGACGTCAACTGCTAGACATAAGTCTCTTCATGGGATCTCCACAACACATGATCTTATGCTGCTTGAATCTAGCGGCTCCCCGCGACCTTTTTGAGGTCGTCAGTAGGGTCTACCAAAACTGCGTTTTTCGTGTTGGGTCGCCATTCCAACACCTTGAGAAAATGTTAGAAAAGGAAAAAAAATAGCACTCGTACGAGGGCAGACTTATCCTAAAGGGATCTCTTAGTAACAGAAATAAAAAGACAAAAAGTGAAATAGATAGACATGACAATGTTTGTGATATAGAAAGAAAGAAAAAGAAACATAACGAAAAATTATGTACTTAGATAAAACTTTGGCTTGGTTATTAATTCTCTAAATCTCAGGCAATTAACATAGGTAGACTTTAATCTGTTCCTGAGTTTAAGAATACGCTGATAGAGCACATTAGTTTTACCGGAGATACCATACAGTAAAATGGAAAAATAATTAGGTACTATTAGTGATGAGATTATACTTATCATCATTCTCCTGCCCTTATCCCACTCGAAGTGGGGTCGGCACAACATGTTACAAAAATGGTGTCATATGATTTGGCTACGTATTTTACAACCGGCCGCCTGCCTGACGTCAACTTACCTTAGTCGCCTTTTACGACCCCTTGTTAAGAAATGAGGGTGGTCTAGGCTATGCAGCCGGATACCACATGGCATTTACCTTAGTCGCCTCTTACGACACCTCGGTAAGACAGGAGTCAGGAGTAAGAGAGAGTCTATTCTATACTGCCGGATACCACACAGCGTGATGAGATTATACTTATATATTCTAAAAAACACATAATACACGGTTTGAAAGCGTAAAAATAAATAGTTGACTAGTATACCCTTGTTTCCCATAAAATTATTAATAGTAGAACAGTGCAGTCGATAGTGATAGTGACACAATAAATAATGAGAGGAAAGATGAAACTCGTCTCACGAAACAAAACTCATCTTTGTCTTATTACACACAAAAAGGAGAGAAGGAGATCACCCTTATTTTCTTTTGTTTATCGTAACATCGCATATCTTAGGCTGCCTTTTGTACTCTAAGAATAAGTACATATTTGACCCGTTGGCGCTGTGGGTAGTGACCCTGCCTTCAGCTCCGTGGGTCGCGGGTTCGGTTCCCGCCGAGGGCCAACATTTTCTACAAAAAAATTGTTGGTTATTCGAACCTGGGTGTGTATTTATATTTAAGTATGTATTTAAACTTATATATGTAGTATTTACCAGTTGTCCGTCACCCATAACACAAGTATTAAGTTACTTACTTTGGGGACGGACGACTGTGTGTGTGAATGTCCCATATATTTATATATTATATATTTATATATTAACTTTATGTTATTTCCAATGTCTGTCTAGGCACTATTGCCTAGATTTCGCATTCAACGCTTTTCGTTATAAAGTCAATTATAATTATAGATTCTAACCCAAGGCTGAAATTGTCAAGGCGAATAAAGAGACCTACTATTTTAAAGTAGATGGTTACCTCGAACCAAGTTGTTACCGATTTCTGGTTATCGTAGCGAGAACTCAAATCACCTCTTGCAAGTTATGAATAAACATGCTTTCTTGACTTTTGACCTTAGTAGTTATATTTATCTACCGTATATGTCAGCTGTTAAATTAATACAATGAATAAAACAATAGTATACGGTTGTTAGTGTTTTAAATATCGTAGGGCCTCTGTTTGTCAAACGTTTTCATTTATTGACTGTACTGTACACCATATGCATATGCAAAAGAATTGCATAAATGAGAGACAATTTTTTAAGCATTTGCTCCCAAATAACATTTAGGAGTTAATGAATAATTTATGTAGGCGGGAGTAGAACGATAAGATCGATATATATTGCTGTGTAAGCAATATTAAATAATAAAGCTAAGGAAAGAAAATAAATAAAACAAAGTGAGCTGAATAAAGCAGCACTAAAAATGCCATCTATATACATAAAAAATAATGAATCACCGAAATCACCCATATCTTCCAAAGGACTGCACCAAATTATAAATGATCTTTATTGTCAGAAAAGGTTTCTATGAAAAAAAAAATATCATTTGAAAATCTTGGACTAAATACTATTGTCAGCAAAAACGATATAGCCGCACGATATCCGTCGATTCAGCTAGTAAATAATAATATGTATGTATCAAATGTATGTAGTTAACGCACAACGTCGGTGTCATATGCGGTGGTGTTTTTTTTTCGAATGTGTCTAATGCTGTTAGCCCTAATGGCTTTTACAGCGTCACCGGTGGGATGGGCGAGCGCGGAAGCTTCGCCGGGTAAAATTGATAAGAAGCGAGTGTTTTTAGGCACTCGTAACTTATTGGGAGCGTCGCCTTAAGGGTGTCTCCTGCGAGACCGAACCTCGGCTTAAAGCGGCGCGTTTTGGAGGACTGTATCTAACACATTGACTTTGAAGAAGTCTGCATTACGGTGGCCGCGGCAGAGGGCTGCGGCCGCTTGACACAAGCAAGCGGGGACCTCGTCTTCGCCGGCGAAGACGCTGTTTGTGTGTGTATTGTGTGTATATCTTGTTGGATGCTGTAATAGCATCGTCGGGGTCGTTGAGGACGCTCTTTGGGCGCCTGTGAAATTGGTTGGGGAAGTTAAACACCTTATAGTTGGACGCGGCCGCTATAAGGGGGTTTGGATGTGTGGACGCTTTCTCGAAGTAAGTCTTCGAGAATCGTTTGAAAAGATCGGCTATCGTGGGAAGGTCGAGATCTCTATGGAGATTCACGTTGCGCACGAACCACGGACAGCCAGTGGCTGTACGCATGAATCGATTTTGGAGTGTCTGCAACGGACATAGTCGTGACTTAGGAACGTGCGCGAACGCGACGCTCGCATAGGTCATTATTGGATGCGGTGGTGTGTATCTCTTAAAATGCTTTATACAAGACTGATGACTGTAACGACGCACGGCGAATCAACCGTTATTTTTCACGATAAAACGCATATGTCCTACTATTTACCCCCACTACTTTTCAGTATGCACAAAATCGTGTGGTAGTTTCTTTAAGAAATCTCATCATCATTCTCCTGCCCTTATCCCACTCTAAGTGGGGTCGGCACAACATGTTACAAACATGTTGTCACATGATTCGGCTACGTTTTTTGCCTGACGTCAACTTACCTTAGTCGTATTTTACGACCCCTCGGTAAGAAAGAGGGTGGTCTATTCTACTCAACCGGATACCACACGGTAGGTCAACTTACCTTAGTCACCTTTTACGACACCTCGGTAAAAAATTAGGGTGTTCTATTCTACTCAGCCGGATACCACACAGCGGGTCGACTTACCTTAGTCGCCTTTTACGACACCTCGGTAAGAAATTAGGGTGGTCTATTCTACTCAGCCGGATACCACACGGCGGGAGTTTCTTTAAGAAATCTATAACCATAAATGGTAGTGTATTGATTTAAGAGAGAGAGAGAGCCCCCATAGTTTATCTGACTACGGTATAACACGCGCAGGAATAATACGGGAACAACAACTCCACCACCTTTGCGTCTTGTTCTTATTTTCTTCTTGGTCCACTTTGCGTTGATCGAAGCCTTTATATTATATTTGTTAGTTCAATTTAAAAATAATTTGCAAAATCATCCATCAAGGCTAATATTTTACAGTTACCATTATGTAAATCATAGTCACAGGTATTCGTTCGTGCTTCAATATTCGTGCAAGAATTGAGTTTATAATAGTGTATAAAGTTATATAAATATAATAATAAGTGTAATATATTTCATCACAAATATACAATATATTTATAAAAGTTATAAAACTGTTGGATTTAGTATTAGTAGATATATCATCTATACAATTTATAAATATAATCAGTTGTTCACGGATATAAAACCTTGAAGCTTCCTGTTGTGAATTATAAGTAGAATTTGTATGCAAAAGTAATAATGAAATTATTTTGCTATAATCCGCGATACATTAAATAGAAAATATATATAGTGCTAAATGTATAGTGGATTATCCGTTTTTTCATACCCGTTACATGCAGGATTCGTAAAAACACATACACAAACCACCACCACTGCCACCACAATACACAAGCACTACACACGTTCACTATCACAAACTCAACAATCGTTTCGCCCCGCAACCCTTCGGTTGCTTCCATCATCAGGAGATAGACTCCACCACAAATCGCAAAATGCTTTGCGATTTTGTCGTGGAGGTTTGTGCATGTTTTTACGAATCCTGTATGTAACGGGTATGAAAAAACGGATAGTCCACTATACATTTAGCACTATATATATTTTATATTTACTGTATAGCGGATTATAGCAAAATAATTTTATTATTACTTTTGTATTATGAATCTCCGCAAAGTACCGCCTAATTCTATAAATTATAGAATTTGTATGCTTAAATATAGAAATCGAATTTTGTGAATATTAGGTGAATGAGGTAAGGATTAAAAGTTCTTTAGAGGTAGTAGAATTATTTATTGCATTTTTCCGCGAAGTAATCTACCTATGTGCCGAAAAAGCTTTAGTGACCGATTAGTGTTGGCAAAACCGGTTTTACCAGCCGATGGTAATATAACGAAGCGATAACGGATTATATATCGGTGTGTAAGGAATATGACCTGAAAATCGTCTGTCAATCATTAATTAAGTTCATGCCTGAACTTTCATGAAAATATATTTGTAGAATTCAATAGTGCAAAGCAATGTTTAGACAGTTTTGCTATAATCTATCTATCTATTGATATTAGAAATATAGTAACATGCTTTTCGATGAAGGAAACCATCTTAAGGCTAGGTGCCTTAAGATGGTTTCCTTAGAAAGCTGTATATGTCTAGAGAATACTGGGGATATATTTAACCCACCAATTCGCATTTCTAACCAGAAGAGGAAGACGAATAACGAAGAAAAGATCTTTATTCGCATTATTACAAAAATATTATGTCACGATACACATATGTTTTTAAAAAGTACAGTATCACGAACGCTTATTTGTGATACAGTTAGCATAAATTTTTTGCATGCCTCAAGGTTTGCAAGATAGAGTGTTTGGCGGAAAGCCCAGTAGCGTGGTACTAAGTTAAAAGTTATTATTTCCTTTCTTTTTTTTTCAATTTATGCACTTTGTGATATCTATTTAATATGCATTTATATAGTTAATCTATTTTTACATAATCATTTATAATTACTTCAAACGGAATAACGACGGGGTTTTTTTAAAATTTTTATATAATGCTCAGGATGTTAGTCATCTCACTGTTTTAAATAACATTAAATAAATGCAGTAGTCGTCTAGTGAGTCGTTTTATTAAAATGAATGTAGAAATTAATTTAAATAATTAGTGTAAGCAATTTGTTGGTAAACTAAAATAAATTAATAAAAAAAAACGAAAACTGCTCCATCAAATTCTTAAATTATTTATATGATAAACTTAGCAACTTCTTAATTCATTTTAAGATAAATGCTTAAAAGTTCATAGTTCATGCGGACATAACAATAGAAATGAGATACACGCTCAAAAATTTGATTTGTGACTTTAGCAAAGAACAGAATTGGCTATTAAAATTTAACATTAATACGTCAGCATAATGTATGTTTCAAATTATGCTAAAACAGTTTTACGCCTACTTTGATATATTCCGTCACCATAAATTAATAAATTTATTTACCGGATTTAAAACTCTAGTATATTTTGTAGATTGTTTTCGACGATAAAGCCTGGGCTATCACAGCTCAAAATATCACCACCTGCTTCAATTAACGCAATATTGCTTGTAACGCAATTTTGTTTACAAAATAGTTTTTATAGGTTTTTAGATGGTACAAAGGTCCGCCTGAATCCAGCGTCTTCGTGCGACCTTCTTATGAAGGTACAGCAGTACTAAAATTACGTTTTTCTTTGTTAGGAAATTTTGACAATAGCAAATTATTCGTGACACCTTACTTAAGTTATGCTTCAACTATTTCATCATTTTGCTATCCTCATCCAAATATAAGTAGGGTCGGAACAATATATTTTTATATTCCACTCTCTCCTATCATTCGTTATCTCTAGCGCTATTCCTTTTATATGCAACTAGCTGTGCCAGCGGCTTTGCCGCGTGGAAATCAGCGTGTAACATTTTTTTTGTAGAATTCAATTTTTAAATATAAAAGTAGTTATTGTGAATTAACCATAAGAGATAGAGACATGCTATCGCGGACTTTTTTGTAGTATTTATATAGATCTACAGTTCTCTACTACATAACTTAGGCGTATCTCTGCTGGTTTACGCAGCGCACGCGGCTAAAGCTCCCAGCAAGCAAGTTTTTTCACAACTGCGCGGTCTCTTCAACACAATTTACATAACACCGATATGTACTATATACGTAACCATCCGGAAGTATTGCAATATCTTTTGGTGAAAACCGTACAAAAATCCGTTCAGTAGATTTTGAGAAAATCGATTACATACAGACAGACAGCTTTTTGGGACTTTGTTTTATAATAAGTATAGATCATGCTTCATACAATCGTTTCACCTTTTTTCAATCGCCCTATAGTCATATATCGATCCACATTCATATTTAATTATTTACTCTTTTAGACACAAGATTTTCATCCCTCCTAGCTATTCTGCTTCTACTGTCTATTTTAATAAAAATCGCCATAAAATTAATTACTTTAACTTTTTTATTACGTAATTTTAGCACGCGTTATTTGATGACAACCTTATTGTTAATTTAATTCTGGGAACCATTCAGTCACTTCCGTTGTTCTACAGATTCTAAATATACTTCATGACAAAACATAAAACTTTTACTTTAAAAAATCCACGATCTTCACGGAGTCATATTGCGTGTTAGTGTTTTAAAAATACGATAGCCGTTTATATAGTGCCGTATAATCGAGCCTGGTTGACCTTTATATTATTTATGAGACTGTACAGAGTTCCTCCATTATTCATGATTTTCTTATAAAGTTCACTGGGTGGTCACTACAACGAAAAAATTTCACTGACGGAAGCAATTATTGGTCGCTAACAACGCTCTACAGCTTTACTTAGAAACTACTAAATATAAAAATAATTTTTTATTTAACCTACAAACATTTAAGCAATACATTATCTGATTTATTTTTCTTGCAAATACACTAAATGCAACAATATATGGAATTAAATAAACTATATCACCAAAACTAGTCGAGCATCGTCATCATCTTCTTATATACTATTCAAATGACACAACATTAGCAACATCAAAACAGCATTTAAAAAAGTTTCTTGCAGACGTTTCTGCGGACGAGAGAAGTTTGTGCTGCAATGTAAAAAAAAACATGATTGGGAAAAATCTGCAATACGCCTGGAAAATTTGAATTAGAATTAGAATTTGTGATAATATATGCCTTTACTTACTTACGCTACTTTTACAGTTAATCAATATCATCATTCTCCTGCCCTTATCCCACTCTAAGTGGGGTAGGCACAACATGTTACAAACATGTCGTCACATGAGTTGGCTACGTATTTTACGACCGGCCGCCTGCCTGACGTCAACTTACCTTAGTCGCCTTTCACGACACCTCGGTAAGAGATGAGGTTCGTCTATTCTATGCAGCTGGATACCACACGGCATTTACCTTAGTCGCCTTTTACGACACCTCGGTAAGAAAGGAGGGTGGTCTATTCTATTCTGCCGGATACCACACGGCTATACATTTATAGTTAACATAAAAAAAAAACAACAACAAAGAAATCTTCAAGACTCGCCAATGTATGAACAGATATACATACGTATGTCGTTCTGAAGTACAATGACGATAACGGTGGTCAAAATGTAGCTGACCCCGCCAACTCGCGGCATTTTAATATCACCTTTAAAAGTCACACGAGGCATTTTGAAACATCAAGGAGGTGTGTGAATCATTAGGATATAAAATGTCAATGAATTAGATTGAGCTGTTTTGAGTGTCATTAGAACAATAATGGCAAGAATATTAAAAATCTGGTGCAGCCAAACATTGCTTTCTTACAGTTGGGTACAGGCCTGCGCTCTCCTTATTAGATCTCCTTATAGAATAATTGGAGCTTTGATCCACCACGTTTCTCCAATGCGGATTGATATTTTATGCATAGTTTAGGAATTCTGCAGAAATATGCACGTTGCCTCATGTTTTTCTTCACCGGAAAGCGTGTGAAGAAAAGCAATTAATAATTAGACATATAAGTTTTAACAGAAAAACTCATTGGCGTGCCTGGGTTTTAATCCGAGGCCCCTCGAAAGAGTCGCACGGTCTTACTGCTAAGCTATCACAGATTCAAAAACGTATTATAAATTGTATTTGATACAAATATCAATTAACCATATAAGTTTTTAAATATAAAAACTCATTGGTGCCTCCTTGGGATTTGAACCCTCCTCGAGAGATGCCGACGGTGTTAGCTTATAATAAACAATCAGGTGTTTAGCACGAAACCGTCCAAGAACCTGATTTTTGGTCAAAATTTAATTTTAGATGAGAAATAGTGTTATTCTGGGAAAATGAGTACATCTTAGTCTCGAGTAATCCCTGTGGTATTTTAAGGAGAGCAATATTCTAGGGATTGATAAGAACCAATGGTATTTTTTGTGTACGTGTAATCGAGAAATGTTACAATTTTCTTTTGGAAATGAATAAATGTAACAAATCAATCTCGGAACCACATAATACTACATAAGTTCCCTGTTATTCAAGGTTACTTTTTAGTTCGAATTTGTATTCAAAGCACTTTGCATTTGGAGCCTAAGCTATTTGGACGAAAGCTATTAAGCCATCACAAACATGCAGTCCTCACTCCTAGATTCCTCACGTGATACGTAAGATTGACTGAAACTATTCTTGAGATTTAACTCTCCAACGAAGTGTTAAAAAAATGTAATATAAAATAGTTTTTATACCGTCAAATTTTAACGATGACAGTTGTTAAAATTATTTTTTTTTACTAATCGTATTTAAATAAATTATATTAACAATAAAAATTCGATACTTAATCATTCTCGTATGTTATCTTTAAATTGATAATGACATTTTAGGGAATAAAATACATTATGAAATCATTAAAATGTTTAAACATGATACTAATCTGATAAATTAGCTGTGTCAGTGGCTCCGCCCGCGTGGAAATCTGTATGTAACGAAATTTTTCCCGAATTTAAATTTCGAACGTTGAGAGTTAACTATAAGAGTCAGAAACACGGCATCGTGGATTTTTTTGTATTTTGTAGATCTACAATTCTCTAGTACAATACTTTAGTGTATCTCTGCTGGTTTACGCGGCGCAAGCAAGTAAAACTTACAACAGGCGAGTTTTTTTTACGGTGTCGCGACCTCTTTAACACAATTTACATAAAACGGTAGAGATTTTTCATTCTAAAAGTGCACGCCCCTCCAATGTCTTTACTCACAAACAGAAAACTTATGTACAGACGAAATACACGCAAACTTGTTATTCTAATTGGTTACTCAGTTGCCGGACAGACACGAAAGTAGGAGCACGCATCGATTATTGCCAAAAGTACAGTTATAAAAAAAAGCATGTCATAAAAAAAGAGGATAAATATTTTTTATTTTTTATTTTAAATAATAATTAGATAAATTTTTTCTTTAATAGAAAAATATGGAGAATTTTATAAAATTATGTGGTGAAAAAATACGGGCAAAACTTAACATCTATCATTAAATCATCATTAAAGCCATTGCTTTAATTAAGGAACGAATTGACATGATTGATAGAAACATGTGGGAAAATACGTGTCGAAATGTGAATGATATTGAGATAGAATATATGAAAAATTTTGAATTTATAATTAATCTTGAGTCTGAATCTGAAGATAGCGACGTGAGTGAATAGCGTTCAAATATCAAATATTTATGCGGTTTATTTTTTTTCTTTTTTTACTAACAAAATAAATGAACAGACTTCTGTACATTACGTTTTATTAATCATTCTAATAGATGCATAATGAATATATGATATGATCTTTATTAAATTACATAATGCAAGCTAGCTCTTGATTGCGAATTCACCTGATGGATGCCGATGTAGTTTAAGTTTCTTGAAAGGGTTTGGAGATTAAACGTGTAACCATTCAGGGCTTTTACACGACATCGTACCTTAATGCTAAACCGCTTGGTGGTACGTCTTTGTTAGAAGGGTACGTCGGAAGTATCTATCTAGTCAAGACCAGGGATAAATTTTAGAAATATACTAATATGTTTTTTTCTAGGATTCGAATGCGGAACTTCCCGTTTACAATCCACAGCGCTTACTATTACTCCAGGGAAACATTAAAAACTTACTTTTTATTCTAAAGAATTTTCAATATAAATTTGATTATAAATATTATATAATATTAATTTTATTTTTATGCAAACGTTACTTGTAACCTGTGTAACCGGATTGGTTGATCAGCCAGTACACAAATGATAGGAACGCGTTACAGAATAGACGTGTTGTCTCATACAAAGCGTGCATTCTCCGCCATATAAATGTTTGACTTATACCAGTCGAGCAATTAGTTGACCTTTAAGTGCGCGAATGAGTCAACTTTGAAATTGCTGCGCGCACACATATAAGATAGTACAGTCAATATTTTCTCTCACACATTAAAATAATGTAATTTGGTGGAGGGGCGTGCACTTTTAAAATGAAAGATCTCTAATGTACTATTAATTTAAAAACTTCGGCACAACTTCACCATCTTTTAGTAAAACTCATACAAAAATCGAGTCAGTAGGTTTTGAGAAAATCGATCACATACAGACAGATTTTGGGGACTTTGTTTTATAATAAGTATAGATAGATACATTCTCAAAATAACTTTCATGCTTGAATTTTTCACAGTTATTACAAGCTTTTCCAAGTTCGTAAACCAAGTTAAAATTTCGAAAAAAATTTTTTCGTCTTAAGATCTCAATACTTTAAGCTTTAAAATGTTTTTTTTTAATTCCAGTACGAACATTTTGAGGCAAATACAGCGACTTGAAAAACCTCAAAAAAATTGGAATATTTTTTCCCTTAATTTTTTCCGCCAGTGTATATGTATATGATTAAACATGGCGTGTAGTAAGATATCAAAATATAAAAAAGTCATTTTATATCACATGTCACAAATTATTGATGTGTTATAGCGTTTTTAATATGGGATGGGATGACTAGTAAATTTGATTGGGTTGACCCAAAAAGGTTCCTGATTATAAAAAGACTATAATACAGAAAAAAGGAGGGCTCTAATTGAGAGCGATGTTTACACAATTTGTCCCTTTCTTTATTCAATTTTAGGGCCTATTTGGCAATTTCCATTGTTCGTATATTGGATAATACTGACAGTTTTTTAAATTTAATGAATAAACACATGACCTCGCACAAAGTATTTCAATCTTTGCTCTACATTTTTGATTTTGCATATACGAGTATTTCAGAATTCAAAACGAATCACGAAATTAAATTCCATTCTTGCTGTAATTTTATGTCTTTCCTCTTTCTAAATCGGACTACATGTAAGGAAATTTATTATGCCCTCTTTTTAATAAAGACCGCCAATTCTGTTAGATTCTCCTAAATCCCTCTTTATTACCCCCCAAATCACTTTTGAAATTTGATGAAAATTTTCGTGAATATTTTATTTTATCATTAAGAGTATTTTAATTTATTATGCAACTTATTTTTTATAGACAAATTTACATTATATTTTTGAACATCTATACATATTATAAAACAAAGTCCTCAAAATGCTTTCTCTCTATGTGATTGATTTTCTCAAAATCTACCGAATGGATCTTGGTACGGTTTTTACTACAAGATAAGAATTATCTTGAGGACTGTTATTTATTTATTAATTTTTTACCATAACATAACGATTTCTGGTTCTGGAAAGGTCTTTGGTTTCTCATTGTTTTATTGTTATTCGTTTATACTTTTAAATAACCTTATTTATTAAAAATATTAATTACTATATATTATTATCTTGTTTGCTCTGATTCTTACACTTTACTATCTACTTAAACTACGCACTATTTCTATGTATCACGAAGTATATTTTACAGTTTAATACATATTTTAAAGTTTAATACCTATTTTGCCCATTTTACGGGTTTGGTTTTGAACTAGTTTTGTTCCTCTCTCTGTCCCGTTTTTATGTAGTCATGCAGTATTTTTATGAATATTTGACTATTGTTTTTGTCCATTAACAGGGTGGATAGATTATTTTGACCATTTTTATTTCAAGTTTGAGGACTGTTTATATTAATAGTACTTAAAGGTCTAATATAAAAATTATAATAGAAAAAAAAATTATGACTTGATTGATGATTGATTTTCACGATGGCGAAGCGGCTTTCACAGCTTGCTAGTTTTGTACAAAAAACCATACAAAAAAACATTAAAATTTATAACAAAATCTTGGACTCTCAAGTTCCCGGTCGTTCTCCAATTATTCTCCAACCTAACCTAGGTTGGAGAATAATTCACCACACGATACGTGCCGTATTTATTATTATAATTATACTTATATAGCATAGAGATTATTGTAGATTATAATAATTAATATAACGTAAAATTCAATCAGACAATAATTAATATACAGCTATATGTATATACTATAAATAACATAAGATACATGAAGCTTATATGCATTTGTATAGCTTATTAATACATTATCTATTACATATTATTTACATAATATATGTATGTTTGCATCCTTGTTTTTAAGTAATTTTCTTATGCAGATGTCAGACTAATAATAGAATTACAATCTATACTTATTATTAAACAAAGTATACCAAAAGCTGTCTGTAATGTCTGTTGACTAATTTTCTCGAAATCTACTGAATGGGTTTTTGTACGTTTTTACTAAAAGATAGTGGAAGTCTTCCAAAAGGGAAGAATCCACTATCTGGGTTAATATTCTGCTCAGCGGCTCAAAGTATTTTGATGGGACTTTCAATGGAAGATAGACGAGGTTGTAGCTACTTTTTATGCTAGAATTCCCGCATGTTACGTCTACTCAGCGTTTGCCGCTTTCCCAGACTCTACTCGACACCTGAGGTGTCATGTTCCGTGCCTGGGAAAGACAATTCGCTCAACCTCGTCTTTCCCTACCTAACTTCGGTGGGATCGGACGCCATTAGTATTTAAGATCTTAGCATAGAACATAGCATAAGAAAAATTATAATTAATTAACTGTAAATAAATAAATTTAATTGGACAAAGTGAGTTTGTGTACCCCACAGTCACCCCCTATAATATAATTCGTAGGGCCGGGAATTACGCGGTAAAATCTTTGTGATACACTGCTTTCGACGTGGGCGAATTTAAATAGATACTATTTTGTTTAGGTAATTTTTATTATTAGTAATTATTATTAGGTAATCTTAGAAGTGGCAGGAATTTCAGTTAAATATTTCAGCTTTCTCACGTAGTCAACAAATACAAACGTACAACTACAAGTATGGAACAAGTTAAGTTTAATATAATTTGGAATTATTATGGCAGGACGATTCCACTCTAGTACTCTAGTAAGAGTATACTCTTTCACTCACGAATATTCACTATTCGAGGATAGATTCTAATAACAAAGAACACTCAATGTAGGTAGGTAGACGCGGGTCTAAAAAAAGTAAAGCTGTGATAGCCCAGCGGTGAGACCGTGTGATTCTTTCGAGGGGAACACGAGTTCAAACTTGGGCAGGCACCAATAAGTTTTTCTACTAAAACTCATGTGTCTAATTGATAATTGCAATTTATCAAACGCTTTTTGGTGAAGAAAATCATCGTGAGGAAACCTGCATATTTCTAGAGAATTCTGGAGATATGTGTAACCTACCAATTCGAATTGGAGCAGCGTGGTAAGTCTTAGCTCCAAACCCTTCTCTCAAGAAACGAAGAGAGGAGGCGGGTCTATCCGAAGAATATTATAACGACAAAGTCGCACTAATTGCAAATGCTTGTTTAACCAAGACAGGTCGTATCACGATCTAAACGCGAGAGTGTTTAATATTCATACAAGTCGCGTTTACAACGAAACTCCAAGCGATGACACGATCTAGCCACGTAAGCGTCTAATAACCCTATGAGCTAAGTTTTGCAACAAGACTCCCTTTGATGTGGCGAGCTCCATCTTTTATTCACAATTTTCACCCCAAAAGTAAGTCCCTTCTCTGGTATCGGCCACGTGATTATCGTGTTGTCAATTTCCATTCCTAACAGTAAATTATCTCATTTAAAGTACTCGTTGTAAATTGTACCACCTTTTAACATTTACGTTACGAAGTTTTTTAAATCATGAAACTGATTGTGTTTATCCATAAAGGGTTATGCCGATAATCATCACGCTTGGCATGCGGGTTGGTGATCGCAGAATTGACCATGTCGCACCGACAGAGCTGCTGCCTACTGTCGGTATGGTAGTATTAGAGGCAGCTTCAGGAATTATTATACCGCCATTAATCGGTTGCCAGATGCTCGTTGATTTATTTATGCAGGGTACATCACGATCAGGTAAGGTTGGCACTTGAAGAGACTGAATGGTACGAGCCTCCCCCTTACTCCTTTATGTGCACCGGAAACTACCTAGACCTCCTACGAGATCCCTCTCGTAAGACGACCTCAAAAATGTCGCACGGAACCGCTCGATCTAAGCGACAAAAGATCGTGGATTGTGGAGATCCCTTAAAGAGATCTATATCCAGCAGTGGATCCATCCATCCATCTTTTGGATCCATCTTTTGACAAAGAAGAAGATATACAATGTAGCTTTTAATTTTTAGAAAATATCATAATATGCCTTGTATATAAGTTTGTGAATATCTGTGTATAATATTTTAATTTAAATGATATATTGCGCACGAGATATAGTCACTTTATGTCTATATAGATCGAACAGCCTTGGTTGCTAATTATTTGAATCTCTAATTGACAGGTTATTACTCTTTACGCAACCTGTTTACGAGATGTAAATTATAAAGACTCGGAAGAATTTCCATGAAGGGTTAGCCATTACCGCTGTTGTATTAATGATTATAATGTTGAAGTTACGTCATGCTACTCGAGACATAATAAAAAATTAAATAGCAATAGCTATTATCATTAATATTTAGTGATTAAACGAACTTACCTTAAGTGAAATTCTATCATAATTATATGAAGGTTTTGTACGAATATATTAGATTACATGTAGTACACACAACCGTGTCGCCATCTGCACTTTTTTGAGATTCCACGTCTCACTTTTTTTTTTGGTGCTCCCACCTCGTTTACTAACCGCGCCTTACTATCATTTAGTTTGGAACATCTATCTCACCATGTTGATATTTTTTATTTATATATATATATATATATATATATCCCCAAAGTATATATATATATATATATATATATATACTTTGGGGATTTAATTTAAAAATTCGAATTTAGCATATTCTTTTTCAAGTAGAATTTTTCAGGTAACTGAATCGTTAAATAAAGAATACATCACACTACCACTGATTCGGAAGTTAATATTATTGTTCGATCTGTCAGGGGAAAGTGTTTTATATAGATAAAAATAATGCTGCTGCTAACATGTCTTTGAAACATCGAAAAAAAAGCAAGTACTCAAAGGTTTTTCAGATCGTCATTGCTACAAGGTGCTCCGTCAAAATGAAATTTCATGACCTAATGATGTTGACGAAAAGGAAATCAGCTTAACCTCGTAGAAGTTAATCTATTTTTAATACTTCAAGAAGAAACTTTGTAGATTATATTACACGATTTGCCGGAACGGAGTATTATAATATTTAGCGTAATCATATCGAGAAGGACCGGGGAAAAAGAATATTTACGTTTGAACAACATGTCAAATTAAAAAAGCTTTTAACTAAATTTAATGTCCCTACTATTATCCTAGAGCTTTGTAAGCCCAGCGGTGAGATCGTGCGACTCTTTTGAGGCGAACACGGGTTCAAACCCGGGCAGGCACCAATGAGTTTTTCTTTTAAAACTCATGTGTCTAATTGATAATTGTAATTAATCACACGCTTTTCGGTGAAGGAACACATCGTGAGGAAACCTGCATATCTCTAGGTAATTCTGGAGATATGTGTAACCTACCAATCCGCATTGGAGAAGCGTGATAGGTCTTAGCTCCAACCCTTCTCTCCAGAAACTGAGAGAGGAGGCCTATACCCAGCAGTGGGATTGTAACAGGCCGCTACTTTACTTTTTTACTTTACTATTATCCGTTGAGCATTTCCCTCGTCTGGAGCTAATCTTGACAGTAGCATCAGGTCATACTTATAATGAACATTGTCATCGAGACTGGACTAGTATGTAAAATTTCAGCGCATTCCGACATCCGACTTGCAAGATTTCACCTTCAGAGACATACATTGCAAGTTAAATAAAAGCTTTTAATTATTTATTGTATTAAAACTTTTAAAATTAATCATGAACCTTCGTTCTGTCAATGTCAAACGAAATAGGCTACCATTTACTTAGCACCAATTCGATTATGCCTTACTATGATGATAAAATTGTCTTGAGAGATGCTTTCCATAATATTCAAACATTTTTATTTTCTGGAAGCTTTGGGAAAGGAGTTCACTTTAATTTGATTATATTTTGACATGGTCACTTACATCTACTATTCCTTAAGGATTGAGAAATAGTATACATCTGTGATCGTTACTAAATTGAATAGTATGTATATCAGAAAACTTATCACTAATCAAATCATAATCCTTATAGATTCTAAAGAAACTTGTAATATTTTTAAAATTTGTAAAGAAGGTTTTAATGTCGCTTCAGTTTCGTATTTAATTTATAATCAATTGTATTATTTTTTTTTTTATAAACAAAAAGTAGTTATTTATAAAGTTTTAGTTCATTAATACTCATTAAAAAAACTGTAGTGCGTAATGCGGTTTGTGTATCATAATATTTGTTCAGTGTTACTAAAGTTTTCGAACAGGAACAGGAAAGGGAGATGTTTCCGATTGTAACTAAAATGAAATTGGACTTTCGATGCGAAATTTTTTTCTTTGCTCTCCAATCACGTGGCCATTTGATCAAACAATGTTTCGTGCCGAAAAGTATGTCAAAGGTATTTATTCGTTTTGTTAAATCGCTCGTTCGTCTTATTTTTTTTTACAGCGATTTTTGTTATTATATAGTAAAAGTATAGTAGCTGGATACTACTCTAACACTGGGAAATGGCCTTGGAATGTAGAATAAGAGTCTAGAGCATAACATAAATATTCACATATCAAAACAAGAATTTTCTAGAAATTTCGTCAGCTTTTAATATTCTTAAATTGAGATACTATATTTCCAGGATTGATCAATTGGAATATGCTCCTTGCCCATTTGAAAAACAAATGTCCAATCCAAACTGTTATTCATTTAATTACGTCACGTTTTCCGATCAAGACTGGACAGAGACGTTACTTGGTTTTTGAAGCAATAAATTATTACCGTAGGATAGTAATAAAGGTTAAAAACTGTAGGAATCTTTAAGGATACTAACGTCCGGTAGTGGATATTTGTTAGAGAGAGATAGCAGTGTGTGATACAAGTTATGTGGAAATTCGATCTAGAATTTCGGATTTGAGAAAAATGGAATGTCGCAAAAGCATTGTAAGCGCTGAGTCTGTTATTCCCATATAAATAAGACGTTCAAAGCAACATCTTAATATCGCTCGTAACTTTTTACTAACGTTTAAGTATAAATATTATTATTAATGATATTTTATGTCGTAATATGTTTTTGATGGTGTAGTGTAATAAAAAAGTTAACAATGAATGCAACAATAATTAGAAAAATAATAGCTTAACTGTAGTTTTCGGGGGAAATTGGCTTTATTATTAAGTTAGTAGAACTTAGAAAGTTATATAAATATTGTAAAATAGTTTTTTTTATTGTTTCAGGTTCTATAATATTAATAGAATATATATAGAAAAAGTTGATGAGTATAAAATGTTTTATTATATTGTTAATATTAATAAGTTTATTTTATATCAAAAATATACAAATGAGGACCGATTCTTACACTATAATAAAGTCGTAAAATAGGAATGTTTGGAATTCTCTAACTCGTTTTTACTCCATCACAATGTTCCAGCTCTTGATGGATTTTGAAAATATGTGCGGAAATTAAAAAAAGTTTTGTTGTGACAATTTTTATTCGGCGCTCGAAAATATTACAATATGTTCGTCGTTGAATCAATTAAAGCTTTCAAAAAATTTTGGTTAAAGAATTCTTTGTGGCATTAGGTATTTGATTTTCTTAAAAGTACTCGATACGCTTTTAAAGTTTAAGAAACCCTTCAAAATGAGAAGAAAGAACCAGGCAATCTCAAATAAAGTGCAGCGAGGTAGATGGATCCGAGCAGCACAAAATCGTATGTCCTGAAAAGCTTCTGAAGAGCTTTAATTGTTTTTTTCTAGCTGACTATATAACGTACGGTATTTTACAGCGTTACCGGTTGGGGTATATATTATACCCAGACAAAATCATTTTGCCACTATGCCGCGACTTCACCTTATAAAATTTTGAATTGTAAGTAAATTTGATACTATAAAACAATAAACTTAAAATATATTTTTAATTCAATGTAATGCCAACATTAATTTATACATTAACATATTTTAACATTTCGATAACGTATTGTCCTTGCTAGAATCAAATATTGAATAATATTTTAAACATTTACATCGCTATCCGGCCGATGCACGTTAGGTGAGGTTCCTATGTTAAGATATGCTTCTCAAACTGCAAAAAATATTTAGCTAGTAAGAAGCTTTGTAAAGCTGTGATAGCCCAGCGGTGAGACCGTGCGACTCTTTCGAGGGGAACACGAGTTCAAACCCGGGCAGGCACCAATGAGTTTTTCTATTAAAACTCATGTATCTAATTGATAATTGCAATTAATTACACGCCTTTCGGTGAAGGAAAACATCGTGACCTGCATATTTCTAGAGAATTCTGGAGATATGTGTAACCTACCAATCCGCATTAGAGCAGCGTGGTAGGTCTTAGCTCCAACCCTTCTCTCCAGAATCGGAGAGAGGAGGCCTATTCCCAGCAGTGGGTTATAAACAGGCTGCTACTTTACTACTTTTACGAAGCTTTGTGAGTCTTTCCTGGAGTCCACTTCGGGATGATGCTTTGGTTACGGGGCGAAACGATTGTTGAGATTATGGTTGTGATGTTTGCAGTGCTAGCAAAGTATGGTGTTGTTGGTGGATGTGTTTTACGAATCCTGCCTGGATAAGGTAATGAAACGTAAGGTAAGGATTTAAGTAAACAGGCATATAATTTTTGAAATAGTGGAACTTTTCATTTTGGACTAAGAGCATTTTCAGTGATTTCTAAAAGTACTCAGCGACACTTGCGATTCTAACAAAGCCTGTAATAAAGACCCAACAAAAAGCAATGTAGAATCATAGTATTAAAGATCGATTACACATAACAATCAACAACCGTTAATTTAAATAAACAATGAACAGTTAATTTTTTGAGTAAAATATCCAAATCCTTCTCGACGATGATTTTGTACAACGATCCTCATATGAGTCGTAAAAAGTATATTAATTAAAGTTTGGAAACCGCTGTCTGCGGCTACATATAATTATTAACAATGAGAGCAGGAGATGATTCACATTAAAATTTAAGATGAAAAGAGTATATATAGGCGGCCATGTTGCGACTTCATCATTTAATTAGATAAGTTATAGAAAAATAGACAATGCGGGCTCTCCTTTTGGTATGTATTTGAATACATTTTATGCTTTTATAATTTAAAGATCCATTGGAATATAATTCAAGATAGATATTATATGCACCTTAAAATAATAAACTAAAGATTTAGTGATACTTAATATATATAAATATATAACTTTGGGGATATTAAATTAAAAAAAAAAAATTGAATGCAAATGGAAGCTTTTAATGTATATATTTTAATTTATAATTTAGAAAAAGGTTTAGGCTATTCAGAAAGTTACTAAGTTAATTTATTTAAAATTAAAATATGAATCGAACATTTTATTATTGCATAATGGTTTTGGTAAAGTATTAACGCAGAAATGTTAATATTAGCGATTGTTTCAGGGAGCTTATTACATATAACCAACAAGATGTACATTATTAATACTATACAATACAAACTAATTTATTTAAATTCAATTCAAATTCAAATTCAAAATATTCTTTATTCAAATAAACTTGTAAACAAGTGCTTTTGAATCGTCGACTCTATTGCTGGTTCGGAAAGCCGTCCTACCGAGAAGAGCCAGCAAGAAACTCGGTGGAGCTCTTTTAAAAAAGAAGATTCTTAATACTAATTACATTTTGTCATAGCTATCCTGCACAAGGTCAAAGAGCAGCTATATCCACGCATTCCTATCATCAATGTAAGCCTCCACGGTATAATAGGCTTTATGTATCAGCCTCTTTTTAACAGTATTTTTAAATTGCTGTAATGGCAAAGTTAAAATTGATTGTGGAATTTTGTTATAGAATCTTATACCCATATTTTCCTTTTAATACTACAAACTAATTTATTTAATTAAATGTTTTTTAAGTATAGGATAATATGACGTGGAATAAGGACACGTACATAATTTAAATATATTACAAAATAAAACAAAGGTATATAATAAATATAACAAAAAAAAAATGTTTGCAACGAAGATTATAAAATATTAAAAAAATTGTTTAGTTAATTATTTTCTTTGTGAAGAGTATTAGTATTAGTTAGATCAGTTATTATTTGATCGCATAAATGCATAGTGAATCAGAGATTTTTAACCTCGATTCACACTTAAATAGGGGTTTGTTGTTGTGTTTTGGGTAACTGATTGACGCGTTTGAGCATTATTGTGTCGGTCTGAACATCTGCGTGTTCGTCTGTATATCTATAACTCTTTTTGTGGAATTTAAATGAAAACTTATCTGGCGAGATGGTTGTTAGCTTTGTCAAGTGAAAAAGCAGTCGTCTCCAAGATATTTAGCCACAAATTTTCTAATTCGAGTAAGTTAGACGATTTCAGGATTTAGATTCATGATTTATTACACTATTTATTCAGTTCGTTGGCAGGATTAAACATGAGAAAAAGAGGTTGGCCATCTTGAAGGGATAGTATATGGAAGAATTTTCTGAATATGCGTTATATAATACCAATGAATAAAAACTGCTTATTTATTCCGATTTTTACGTATTTTTGCGATGTTATCCACGAATCTCCATTTTCCAAACTGATAATTTGTTTATTTTGGAACCCGATAGGATCAAGGGTGTTTGTTCGTTGTGATTCATGTCAAATTAGTGTATCATCTCATATGATCTTCATAGTGATAATCAAACATATCTTGACTAAGTCATGAGATGTTTTTATTTTCCTTTATTGAAATTTAAATAAGTGTTAACCGGAGATGCGAACGGGTTCTAACTGATGACGAAAGTGTAGGTTTGTTTACTACTAATGTTAACTGACATTATAAAAGCTAATTTTATGCAACAGAGCGGTGTCATGGGCAATACTGTACATTTAACCTTACAAAAGTTTCTTACGTTATTAATAAAGCTTTTGATTTAGATTCCTTAACAATAAAAATTTAATTGAATTTTACACAGGTTATTAAAAAAAAATTCGAGTTCATGTGGTTGTCATATTATTCGAACATAAACACATTTTATGTCTTTAGTAAAACATGTGAAAAGAGAATTATGTAACCCGGACATAATTTTCTTCTTCTCTAGTTTCTATTTTCACCGGCGTTTTATTAACTCCTACAGAGAGCCAAAGAGGTAGTCAATGTACTCCAGTCGATATTACTATTTATATTAAGCGATTAAACTAAAACAATGAGCATAAAAGTTAGACTGCCGTGTGGTATCCGGCAGAATAGAATAGAATCGGTGAGAATGGAGGGTTCCTTTCTTAGGTGTCGTAAGAGGCGACTAAGGTTTGCGCCGTGTGGGCTATTCTATGCAGCCGGATAGGTTGCATAGAATAGCATATAAAAAAATATAACATATAAAGAGGATAAAGAGGGATGAAAATGAAATAAATACCATGTCAACCACCCAACGAGTGTTGAATATGAATGTGGATGGATATGTAGTCACCATTTTAAAGAGGCCGAAAAGACATAATTAATGTTTAGAGACCGGCTATACTCATGTCTTATGTTATCGGATGAGCCCGACTAGTTTCAAGCCCATACGGGGCTCTTATTCATGAGCGCTTTATGCGGCGTTATTGCGGCGCGAACTGAGTTGAGTTCGCGGTGAAACTAGCCGGTCTCTAAACATTGATTGAAACACTCACGATAGTTTAAATTTGAAAAAGACATTGTGTGAATTATGGACATACATATAAAATAACAGGGTTGATAAATGATAGGAGAGAATGGAAGAAAAAAACATGTGCCGACCGTGGGGTCGGAGACTTAGACTTAGAGTTGTATAAGGGCAGGTTGATTGATTGAATTTTTAAATTATTGAAGGTATTATTTGAAATTAAATGGAATATTTTGTTACAGGTTGTAGCCGCAACGTTGGCGGTCGCACTAGCTGCGGACGATGTGTTAGTATTTCTTACTTCAATTGCTATAAGTATATTAAGAAATTCACCAACGTAGCATTACTTGGTCTCTTGATATGCTAACACGTATGTATATGAAGCACCACACCTTTAAGTATGAACTAGTGATATAAAATATTACATAATGCATACATTAATTATGCATGCTTTAAACTTTACATATTTTGTTACTGTGTTAACCTTTGAATTGGTCATTTTGACATCTAATGTAATATTGTATTTTATCACCTTAGCTAGGCATCTTAAATTGTTTCTTATTGAGATAGAAATAATGCACATGATATGAGATTTACATATAAGCTAATGTACTTGTTTCATAATACCTCAAAAATTTACCATGTGCTAAAATCATCGTTCAAAGGTCTAGGTTCCAGCACATTTCGTGTGTAATAGTTTATTCCATCCTAATATTCACAATAAATGTACTATTTTATATAACACTAGCTTATTTATATGGAATTTCTAATGTACATTATATAAAAATAAAAAAAATAACCAAAAAAAAAAGATGTTACGGTTGGTTAGGGGTTATCGCTTAGGGGTATGAAAAATAGATAGCCGAAAGAGGCTAAAGTTATGTAAGAAAAAAAAGCTTTTCCGGGGATCGGATTGCAGATTTATGTATGCGCCAGCTTATTAATTTTGTATTTTCTAATAATTCGAATATTTGTTTTAGGAAGAACCCGTTTCAGTTCCCGTTCCAGTTTGCCCGTACGACATTAAGACCCACGACCTCCAGATACGATCCGTATCGCTATTACAGTGGTAATGTCGCCCGGCCCAGCGATAGCGCGGGTCGCTACGACCCGGGCAAGTACGACCCGGGTAGATACAACCCCGGCAAATACGATCAGTCTGGACGTTACGTTCCTGACGATTCTGGTAGATACGAGTTAGTACCAAATGTTATATATAGTATGATATAAAGTACACTAACGGCTTGTTACTGTACCGCTGGGCATAGTCCTCCCCTCTGCTTGAAAAAGAAGCTTACTAAGAATTGTTATTTAACATAAAGTAAATTAAAGTAAAGGCCTGTTACTATCCCACTGCTGCTCGGCTTCCTCTCTCCTAAGCTAAGAGCTAAGACCTACCACGCTGCTCCAATGCGGATTGGTAGGTTACATATATCCCCAGAATTCTCTATAGATATGCAGGTTTCCCCACGACGTTTTCCTTTATCGGAAAGTGTGAGATAAATTGCAATTGACATAAGTTTTAATAGAAAAACTCATTGGTGCCTGCCCGGGATTTGAACCCATGGTCGTCTCTAGAGAGTCACACGGTCTCACCGCTGGGCTATCACTATATATTCTTATTTTAGATATATTCCGGGAGTTCTTAAGGTATACGCAGATTTTTCATGCCTTGTTTTCGATTAAACTGTTATAAGGTTCTTAAAAGTATTAGTTAGCCCTGTCATTAGCCAGCAATATGTTACAACAATATCAATTTTCTTGTCAATTAGCAATTAATATCCAAATTCCTAAGCGTGATTAAAGAAGGTCTCTTCCCCTGCAGAGAAAGGCTTTCAGCTTAAAACTGAGATGCTCCAATGTGGACTAGCTGATTCCGCATATCCCAGTCATTCTATAGAGATGTGGATTAATAATTATTACTTAGGCACATATATATATATATATATATATATATATATATATATATATATATATATATATATATATGACCGGATATACCCGGAATTTGAAAAATACTTATTATACGTAGTATAATAAGTATAGTTGTAGGGGAGCTGGTCTAAAATATGCCATATCATTATTTGTTATTATCTGTCTCTCTTTTTTTATGTGTGATTAGACGAAAAAGTATATAAGTTTCATCTTCTCTCTCATTATTTTTTGCGACACTTACAGGCCCGCGTATATTCGATATCTAGAATAATATGAGGAAAACTCGTTAAGTTGGTGGGACTGGTAATATTAGGTTGGTAATAACACGGAAATGTTCATAGTGGTGATCGTGGCGATCGCGGTGGCGCTGGCGGTTTTTACACGGGCTCATCAGACAAAGGAGGGCCAGGTGGTGCATACAGTGGATCTTCAGATAGAGGATTAGGCAGCGGCTACAGTGGCTCCGGAGACAAAGGAGGGCCAGGTGGCGCATACAGTGGCTCCTCAGATAAAGGACCAGGTAGCGGCTACAGTGGCTCCGGCAACAAAGGAGGATCAGGAGGTGCCTACAGTGGGTCTCCTAACAAAGGAGGCGTAAGTGGCGCTAATGTTGGTGGCAGTTCAGCCTCTGGGTTAGGGTAAGTATTAACTTAATTCAATATTTATTAAAAACCTTTATTTAACTTGCAATGTATGTGAAGGTGAAATCTTGCAAGTTAAATATAATACACTTCCCGGTGTTCGACTGAGCTGAAGTTTTACATACAGCTCCAGTCCCGATAATAATGCATGTTTATGATAAGCATGACCTGATGCTGCTGATAGGATTTACTCCAGATGAGGCAACTCCTTAACGATTAACAGTAGGGACATTAAATTTTGTTAAAAGCGTAAAAGATTTTTTTTAAATTACTAGTTTACTATAACACAAGTATTAAGTTACTTACTTTTGAGGATGGCGACCGCGTGTGTAATTGCTTCATGTATTTATTTATCATTAAGGTGATAATTTTAAAGCGGTTAATATTATTCTAACCTAAGTACAATTATTTTTTAGCTCATTGAGTGGTAATCAAGCACCAACGGCGAAGCCTGCTGCGACGATTGTGATTTCCGCTTCTCCCAACCTCGGCACCGCTTCACCGGCTTATGTTAAGCCCACTCCCACATACAACCCAGTCTCTATAGTCGTCAAAGATAACACCGGTAACTACCAATACAAGTACGGCATTATTCGTCAAGAAACTGACGTACTTCCTGATGGATACCATTACCTTTATGAGACCGAAAACACGATCCTTGCCGAGGAAGCTGGCAAAATAGAAAACATTGGTACAGAAAACGAAGGCCTCAGAGCTAGAGGCTTTTATGAGTACATCGGACCGGACGGCATCAAATACAGAGTAGATTATACCGCGGACGAACGCGGATTTTTACCTGAAGGTGCTCATATACCAAAGGGACTATTCTGAGAAAATACCTGAGTAGTAACAAGAGTCTAGAGCAGTGTAATAATCTTACGAGATATGCTTGTCTATTTTTGTAATCGAACATTGTATTGAAACAATCATGTCTGAGTGTAGAATTCAAGTTTCTAGTTTAGGAAGTTAATAGCTGTTTGGATAAACATATTGTTTTTTCAAGTCTCTAAAAAAAACAATTCTTTTGGTTTCGACCATAGCATTTATGTGAATTTTATATAAATATCGTAGTATAATATGTGATCTTAAGCGAAATCAAAATAAAAAAAGTTAAATGTAAGGTATGTAAGTTGGCATGTCGTTTATAAGTATGCAGCCAATGTTCCTCCAAGACCCTCACCGCTGTAAAAATTGTATATTCACACGCCGAATATAAGATTAAATATTAATTATAACCTTGAAATTTTATTTCAATCCTCTTACCTTATCAATGTTATGAAATAGAATAAAATAAGGATGTTCTATAAGAGATAAAATATTGCAAACAAAAGAGATAAATTAATGCAAGTGTTTCTCGCATTAATGTTTAAGTGTTTTAATACTGTCTTGCTTGTGACTTTATTATACAACACATAACATTAATGGTTATTGAGGTATTCAGTTTAGGTATGCTTTTGTCAGCTACTAGGACGGCTACAATATAAATCCTTAGCAACCTTAGTTACAATAAAAATATACTCTTTGATCTTAACACCATATAAATATCTTAGAAGTTATCGTAAAATTATTAAAAGTAAATTTAACGGCCTGTTACTATCCCACTTCTGGGTTCTTGGCTCTTATTTTTGGAAAGAAGGGCTACTTAGCTAACAAGTTGCTGCAATGCGATCCGAATTGGATTCTCCTTCACCGATAAGGGTATGATAAATTGTAACATCTTACATTAGATGAATTTTTAATCATTAGGCACGTTATATTTTTTAATAAATACAGGAAGATCCACTTACAATTTTTGCCATGTAAAAAGTTGGATTTATTAAAAAACTGGGAAATATGCGACTCTTGAAAGCACGCAAAAACCATGTATTAGCCAAATCCGGGACGGTTTTTAAAAGATAGTAGTGTATAATTTATGTCAATTGCTATAACTTAATATTACAAAGGATAATTTTAAAACGTTTGGCAGCGTATAAAAATATTCTCAATTGCAACTAACTTGTTCAAACAAGTAGTCTGAATCGAAAACTCTTCTGCTGGTTAGAAAATTCCTCCTTCCAAAAGGGTCAGCAAGAAAGTGATGCATAGCTGACCATCCGGGTGACACTGAAAAGTTCATACTTACTGCTCATGTGATTACAGACAAAAATTTAGTTAGTTATGTAGACATAAGTCGCTTTTTATAGTTTATAAGTACTAACAAACTACTAATTAAAAAATTTCACCTTCGTTAAATAGAAAACCAGACTTCAAATAAGGCTAATTAAAAAGGCTATCATTTATATGGTAACGTTTTTTTCTTGTTAAATTCTATAATGACTTTTTCTAAATGTCATTCTAGTAATAAAATTAAGTTCTTCCGCATTATTAAGATTGTAGATAGTGTGAGTGAATATAATAAAAAATTATCACTGGTTTTATTATTTTGCGAAATAGATTTGAATACATTATATTTATTTTGTTTTCAATGGATTCTTATAGTTTTATATCTCTACTTGTAGTTTACTAGCTACTGTGGTACCTAGATTGATTGACGACTTATAAGAATTATATTTTGAAATGAGCAACCGTTGAGGTTTTTGATGGCTCTGCGCGGTAGGAGCGATTTCTAAACAACATTCTAATCATTAATTCATGTTAAAAAATCCAGAGTATTTTTCAGCAAACTATCGGTAGAGTTTAAATAATAAATAAATAAATATATGGGACACGTACACACACGGTCGTCCGCCCCCAAAGTAAGTAACTTAATACTTGTGTTATGGGTGACGGACAACTGGTAGATATACTATATATATAATTTTAAATACATACTTAAATACAGATATACACCCAGGCTCGAAGAACCAACAAATTGTTTATAGAAAATGTTGGTGCTCGGCGGGAATCGAACCCGCGACCCGCGGAGCTGAAGGCAGGATCTCTACCCACTGCGCCAACGGGCCAGTCAAAGTCCAGTTTACTTGAATATAGAATATTGCGCGTTTGAGTTTTGAGTTTGATGGACTCGTTAAAAGTGATACTTTTAATTAATTAAAGCTCAACAGTTGATATTCCAGGCACTATAACAAAACTTCTTCGCTATAATCCGCACGGGCTAAGCGAATGCATGCAAAGCTAATGTGTATGAAGGAGACAAAATCTACGAACCTTATACATGCAGGACAAGCTACCACACGCACCCCAAGGCTCCTCCACCAGCAACAAAGCACACAAGCAGCACACACACCCACCACCACAACAATCTCGACGATCGTTTCGCTCCGAAACCGAAGCATCATCAGGAGGGTAGGCTCCACGACAAAATCGTAATGTTGATATTCGTTTTTTGTGATGCAAGCTGTGATGGCTAAGATGTGAGCCACCATAGAGTGTTGTTGGGGTGGTAGTATGTGAAGGTGATATTGTGGTTCGGTAATAATGTTGTAGAGCTGTTGTGTGGTAGGATAGTACATTAAAAGAACGTAAGGTTGAAAGCAAGCACAGCGTTTTAACATAAAAATCGCACAAGAACATAAAAAGCATACATTAAATATACTCGTACAGTCGAGCCAAGTATATAAATTTACTTAGTTTATTATACCTACAATTGTTTTCATGGCTGCAGCAACAGCCATTATTAACAGTTATTATTAAACCATTACAGTAGCGTACATTTAAAACTAATACTATTAATATTTCGAATATAACATAAACAATAAATTGTAAATAAAATTATAATTCAAAATTGATTTTTGCTTCCTTATTGACAATTTTATTGATCTTAAATCAGCCGATACAATAAAGTAATTGATTTATACCTATAATTGCGAATTTTAAAGGTTTCAGCCTTTGTCTAAACATAATGGTTTTAATAAGAAAATCAAATTTGAATTAATTTGAATCTATTTTAATTAATTTGATCTTGCTTATATTGATCTCTATTAATGAGCGTTGTGGTCAGCAGATGGGTTTTTAAAAATTGTATTTATAATTTTTAAAATATTGATATGTTAATTTATTAATAAAAATTATTTATATTCAAATAACTTGTATAAAATAACACATCGTCCTCGGTCACTTAATATGTGCATAATATGATACGACGCGGAAATCCTAAAATAAGAAACAACGAGAAAAATAAACGAGTTCTATTATTTCTTGTGACACAGTTTTTGGTAAGTATCAAATTCACCAAAGTTGCCCCGTTAGATATATGTAGGGTTGTCAGATATGCATATTAAAAATTTTATATGATATTTAACTTACAATAGTACTTTTAATGTTAGGTTTTATCTCTGTGTTATCATTCACATTAAGTGTATAATGAATTGAAATATAAACTAAATATATATGTTAAATATATATAACTAAATATATATTATGACAAATTGTGTTGGCAAGGTTTTAACGGCAGATATCGCGAAAGTAAACATGCGATATGCGCCTATCAAAAAATATCTTGTAGTTTTTTTGGCTCTATAACGCACATAAGTGCATCCGGCTTTTGAATTTTCGTAATTTTATGTTCTTGTGCCTTCTTTATTTAAACAGTTACTTCAAGAGTGTTAATAGAATACGTACTTTGATATAAACCTTATATATTTAAATCTATCAGTTTTAAGGCAGAATAATATTTAAGAAGAGAACAAAGCCTAGAATGAGTCGTATTCACTTTGACACGTGCATAAATTTCATGGATAGCAAGCAATTAATGTAAATCATCAATATTCTTTACAATATTTCGGTTATCGCTGTCTGATATTCTACAGATAATCTTATTTATTTATTTATCTCTTTATTGTACGTAAATAATAATATAAAAAAGAAAGAAAAAAATAGCAGCAATACAAAGGCAGACTTATCCATAAAAGGGATCTCTTCCTGTCAACCTTTGAGTAACGGAGAGAAAAGGACAAGAAGTGAAATATGGATAATGAAAAAAGAAAGGAAGAAAAAGAAAAAAAAATAATAAAGAAACACTATATACATAATCTTTTAGAAGTCACGAGGGATAAACGGTACTTCCATTAGTTGGTTAGCCTAAATATTTTTAAAAATTTAATGGATAGGATGAATAGTGGCAATCAGCATAGTGTGTTGGGTCAATTCCACACTGTTTATTTTATGTTTCAAGTACATCTCTAATACGAGTTAACTTTATTTGAAAGATTGACTGAATTTACTGATTTAACGGGAAAATTGCTTATGCGCTACTCGTTCGCTCTAATGATATCTGATGCTTCGATTTTCTATACCAAATCCCAATGGAAATACTAACGGTCTGGGTTGCAAAAGGCATACTAATTTTACCGATTCATTACACATGCTTGAAAACCCTGGCACTTGATGTTGTAGAATTTTCTCTAGCATTTGCCTATTTCCATTTTTATGATTTTCTTAATAATTTTATGAAAATAATTTTTCGTTTAATTTGTAAGACACTAAATGAGAAGAAAGACTATAACTATGATACTTTATTTATCTGTAGTTGTAATTGTTTATTGTCGAAATGTTTTACAAGGCAATTGTTGATTTCGGAAAGCTGTACTTATATAATTAGCGATTGGGTCAGATTACAGAGGGCAAGTTTAATTGGATTCCAGACTGATTCGGCAATTTGCGGCTTAGAAACATATTAACAGGGCCAATTTATATAATCCTTTATACCCTTCAGAATATTTGACTTTATTCTATTTAATATATTAATTAAAATTGTTTAGATAACTATTGCGTATTGTAAATGATTTTTTCATTGTAAGAGTACATTTTGCTAGCGAAACTTTTCAAATTTACGATAAGTTATGATTTTCGGTTGGGTAATTTTTCCTCAATTTAAACAGAAGTTATACTGGTTGTTGTTTTCTCTCAACATTGCTTAACTCAATTATTAGATCGAGGGATGCGTACAATAAGCAGTACTGCCTTGAGGTGTTATGTAAGTGAAGAGATTATTAATTTCTAAATTCTTACCACAGGAACTCCGGTCCTTTCTTATATTAGTGTTTTCTAATATAAGTTTAAATATTTTTGTTAAATTAAAATATTACGACAGTACAAGTGTTATGATATTCTGTGTGTAAATATTAACAATAATATTATAAAATAAAGTCTTCAAAAGCTATCCGTCTGTATGTGATCGATTTTCTCAAAATCTACGGAACGGATTTCTATATGGTTTTTACTAAAAGATAGTTCAATTCTTCCGAAGGGTTTAGATCAATAGTACATAACGGATTTTACAAATTGTGTCGAACAGAACGCGGGGCTATAAAAAAAACGGCTGCTGGGAGCTTAAGTCGTGTGCGCCGCGTAACCATGCGCGCGCCAGAAACCAGCAGAGAAACACTAGAGTAATTTACTAAAGAATTGTAGATCTACTAAAATACTACAAAAAAACATCCGCGACAGCATGTCGCTATCTCTTATGGTTAACTCATAATAACTACTTTTATCTTCAACATATCAACTTTTATGTTCAAAATTTTCTAACATTTGTTTCCATGGGCAAAGCCGCTGGCACAGATAGTTAACGATATGAAAAGAAATAATTTGCATATTTTAATACGATTAGATAAAAAACATCAAAACTTGTATCCCATTTTTAATGATTAATAAAATTTATAAATTCAAATCATCTATTTCGAATTGAGCATTCTCAGATTTATGTACCTGTAAACCTCGTCGTAGATTAAAATTTTGATTTCGTAGCAGGACTAGTGTTTTCGATAAAATAAATTTATACCGTGAGTAGAACTTAAAAATCTTATATATAGACTAACTTATTGTATCTAGGTTTAACAACTAGCATGATGGTCCATCATATGCCCATCATATTCATAATAGCATAATTGAACTCACATCTTGCCCTTGCAAATAAAGATTGTTAAAGTTTTGCATTACGTCGTATTCTATACAACTAATAATAATAATTACTCACGTATTAATAAGTATTTGTCCGCCGAGTAGTATCCGGCTGAGTAGAAAAGACCACCTTCAAGTTTCGTAAAAGGCGACTAAGGTAAGAAGACGTCAGGTAAGCGGCTGTAAATAACCTAGTCAAATAATGTAACAACATGTTTTTAACTGAGACTGAGAGTGGGACAAGGTTAGAAGAATGGTTTTAGGAAAACTTTTATATTTTAAACAAAGGTGGAAAGGTACGCACAGATGCTCTATCGCATATAGCGAAAGGCTTACTCTCTATATCTATATAAAATTCTCCGTCGAGAAAAATGACACTAACACTAATAAAATTTATTTTAAAATTTTAATTTTAGCTCTGCCCACTCCTTCTTCTTTTATTTATTTCGTAAAATATTATGTAAATAGCATATAGTGTACTATTGAGAGATTTCTATATCAATTCAAAGTCTTCTAATTGGGCAGAAAGTTAAGCAATATAAAGAATATGAACATCGTCATACGCAATGTGGGTAGGAATCGTTGAAAAGTGTCAGCTATATAGTGTGCTATGGTATGTTGTATGGGTATGCTATTGTTGTACTACAATTCTTTGTCCTGAGTATTTCAAACAACCGAGCTTATGTCTTTTAAATTCTTTTTCCTAACAGCCTTCGTTGCCAACATTCGTGCTATCTATACAGATCCTTAAGAACACTCATCAATATTCAATTGTGATGCTGTTACCGGGAGCTTTGTGGTATGACACCTCCGTACTAAAACAACAGATTTGACAATTTTCTTACAGGTTACAGCAAATTTAATTCGCTTGTGTCATCATTCTCCTGACCTTATCGCACTCTAAGTCGGCACAAGTTTTAAACATGTTGTTACATGTTTTGGCTAATTATTTTAAGACCAACTGCCGGCCTGATGTCAATTTACCTTAGTCGCCTGTTAGGACAGTTCGGTAAGAAATGAGGATGATCTACTCAGCCAGAGATACCACACGGCGGTTAATTGGGCTGTGTATATCGTTTTATATTTGCTGTCAACATTGTTCATATTGAAAACTACAAATTTATATTCAAGCGATATTTATTTTCAAAAAGGTACTGTAAACACTAATGAGAACCAATTATATTGAAGAACCTACAGTTCCACAGTTAAAGAGGTGCTTTAGAATTGAGCCCCTCTTTCCTCAATTAACGTGCACGATATTAATTAAAATATTGTCTATAAAAGACTAGTATTTCTGATGAAATACATCCTGGTGTCTACGAAAAACATTATAATATCCTCTATATAATTTTTGTATGATGTATGTATAAAGAAATAAAATTTATAGCACCTACTGAGAGTAGGCACGAATATACTCAGCCAACATTAAAACAGCATAGATCTGTGCAAATCGGGATGTTAGTGTAATGTTGATCCTCTAAGAAAGTAATATTACCAACAACCAGAAGGCGATATGGCACCTAGTAATCATATTGAGTGGTTTTTTAAGAACGAAGTCTCTCGATTTTCAATTTACCAAGCTCCGCTATTATTAAGAACTATCGTACTTATTCACAAACTCCACGTCCTCTATTAAAAATACTAAACAAATGTTATTTGTGATAACGACTTGTACACAAGGAATGACAGATTTTTTTTTACTACAGTCCATGGTTTATAACATATTTATTTTAAAACGCGGATTACAGGAATTATAAATATTTCTGTACTATGTCGCAATGTAAAGCCTACTTCTATAAATTATGCTTTCTATAAAGTATGCTTAAGAAAGTTAGAAATTAAGGGGGAAAAAATTGACTACAGAAGTCTAGGGTTTATTGACAAAAGACCGAATAATTGTAGCATTTTAATTATTTTATAATGAGAATGGGCCTCAATTAAATAAAATCTGATTACTTAAAATCTAACCAAGATACCTGTTCAAAACATAATTAAATCAGCTTTCTCACATCTCTAAAATAGGAATGGTCAAAATGACACTGAGTTTATAGGCCCTTCATACCCTATATAATCCAGAAAAAGAAGTATGTATGACCCCTTAAGATGGTTAAACTGCAATACTGAGACACCTATTGTCGGATCACAAACAATACAACGCGAATATAGTAAGCAGAATATCAACACTATACAAATTTAACGATAAGTACCAATCTAGCGTCAAATTTGTATAGTATACTATGGCCGACGACTGGCTATATAATCATTCAAGCTGCGTTATATATCAATGAGAAGAGAATTCCTACTTTAGTCGACACTATTTCCAAAGGACATCCATCAATCGAGTGGATGGTAATAAATTAGACCTATCCGAAATCAAGCCGTGAATATTTAACTTCCGAAACGGATATTTGAACGTTAGAGGTCACAGGTGAGACAGCAATCGGTACGTTGACAGGTTTGGTTGACATATATTTCAAGTTCATAACTATTTACATATGCGTTATGGCTATTTAAATCACTAGACAAAAGAAGAATACCAATTAAGTGGCTATTATGGATGAGGCCAGCCGAAAAATTGATTTTAGTAACATATTAGCATAAATATGTGGAAGCTTATGATCAAATTAAGTCAGATATAATATGTAAAAAAATATTTCTATTCAATTATTATTCTATTCAGGCTTCCTTTTTGGATATTTTAGTGTCTTAGAGACCTTAGGTCCTCGGGGCCCGAACGCTTATACATTCTTCAATGAACTATCTAGATGGCTCGTAATGCGTACCGGGGATCCGAAAGCTGGCAACTACCTTTGCCAATGAACAAGTTTGGCCAAACAAAAAGGGTAACGCTGCCAGTATTTTGGAAAACTCACGTCATTGTAATAGAATCAATGGTTTCGATTTAGATTTATTTTAAAACTAGCTTTTAAGCGCAATTACGTTCGCGTGGACTGCAGTCTTATTGTTTCAGTAAACCATAACACATATTAATAATGGCTAAGTGGGTTAATTTTAAAAGCTAGCTGCTAGCTATATGCTGTCGCGGAATTTAATTAAGAACTTTTAGGGGGAACAATTTTGTAATACATGATTTTTTAATAACTTTCACCGTTTACTTAGCGCACGCAAGGAAACCTTTAAATTTTTCCGTTATCACTAAATTTTTGTTGCTGCACCTCTCCTATTCATTTTAGCGTGATAGTATATAGTATAGCCTATAGCCTTCCTCGATGAATGGACTATCTTACAATTAAATAATTTTTCAAATCGGTCCAGTAGTTCCTGAGATTAGCGCGATCAAACAGTCAATCCAACAAACAAACAAACTCTTCAGCTTTTTATTTATTTATACTCTTCATTGCACACAGAAATAATAATATACATTGCGTAACATAAGAAGAATATGTACAATAGGTGGCCTTATCGCTGAACAGCGATCTCTTCCAGGCAGGCAGACCTTAGGGCATAGGAAATTATATAAAAATAGTGAGTGGGTGTACTATATAAATAATAAATACAAAAGTTTAGGTATATAAATAAATATGACTACAGTAGATGATACATAAGACGACAGTGTGGTTAAAGAAATAAATATCCAAGAAGCATATAAATTAACAAAGAATTAGATATACATATACAAATTAAGATATATAGAATTGCTTAACTTTATTTTTGAATATAGAAAGAGACGGAGCTTGTTTAACATGCAATGGCAGAGAGTTCCATAAATGTATCGCTATTCAGTATAAGAGCTTAGAATTAGTTTAGATTATATTTTATTATTATATAGTATGTTTTAATTTGTTTTAACTTTTTATTTAGGAAGTGCTAGTTTTAGTAGAATAATTTACTTTAGTTTAGTAAAAATGTTCATCATCATTATTCTCCTGCCCTTATCCCACTCTAAGTGGGGTCGGCACAACATGTTACAAACATGTTGTCACATGATTTGGCTACGTATTTTACGACCGGCCGCCTGCCTGACATCAACTTACCATAGTCGCCTTTTACGACACCTCGGTAAGAAATGAGGGTGGTCTATTCTATGCAGCCGGATACCACACGGCACATACCTTAGTCGCCTCTTACGACACCTCGGTAAGAACGGAGGGTGGTCTATTCTATTCTGCCGGATACCACACGGAGAGTTTAGTAAAATGTTATAATAAAAAAATAAGTCAATATAAAAAAAAAGCAACTGGAAATATTTCCTTATTTCCGGCTCCTTGCGTTAGCGGCAATAAAATCTATTTATACGCCATTTAAGCTGCTATTAGATTCGTTTATCAGACTGTCCACTCGACTAGGCATTGCGTATTGCGAGAAAAGTCAGGAGTCTTTAATTAAAATACGTTGAGTAATTTTAAACTGCATAGTGGGCTATTCGTTTTACTTTATATTCTTGCAAGCTGGTAAAATATTTAGAACGCTTTGTATCAAAATGATCTAATTTTGAACTACTTCTCTTACATACAATCTTTGAGATTTTTTCAGGTTGTTTGTTCTGCTTGTGTGCGTTGCTGCTGGTGGAGGCGCCTTGGGGTGCATGTGGTGACTTGTCCTTCATGTGTAAGGTGCGTAAATTTTGCCTGCTTCATACACATTGGCTTTGCATGCATTATATGCGGATTATAGCAAGGTAGTTCTGTTATAGTGCATGTAATATGGAATTCCGCAAAGTGACGCCTGCTTCTATAAATCATTTAATGGAAATAAACAATTTTTATTTATTTTATTTATTTTATCAAATTCAAAATTAGTCTTACCTAAACGAGTTAGATACATTCTTACAATAATTTCAATGCCATCTATAACATTACGCTACGAACTATTAAAAGTAGTGTATTCTTGCTCTTCCAAGTTATGGATCTCTTTACTGCAACTTTTTTAATTCGGCCACTTTAATACTATGTGTTCTCATTATTTTCTTTTGAGATATGTATGGGAAATTATAGTAAAAAATAAACTCACAGGTTTTGATGCATGTATGTTGATCGTTTTTCTCAAGCCTTATAACTTTGTAACGCATTACGGACTTACAGATATTGTCAAAATTATGTGCTTTTTAAGCGTTATTTTAAATGTACAATAGTTGAAGCTGTTAAATACTGTAATTTTATTAATTAACATTACTGTACTCATTATCACCCTCCTCCCTTATTCCATTCTAAGGGGGGTCGGCACAACATGTCACAAACATGTTCTCACATGATTTGGCGACGTATTTTACGACCGGCCGCCTGTCTGACGTCAACTTACCTTGTTGGTCGCCTTTGTCGCCTTTTACGAAACCTTTGTAAGAAAGAGATTGGTCTATTCTACTCCACCGGATACCACACGGTGGGTCAACTTACCTTAATCGTCTTTTACGACACCTCGAAAACTAAGGGTGGTCTATTCTACTCAACCAGATACCACACGGCGGAAATAACATTGACTTTACTGTACTATCCATACGAATATTACAATTTTGAAAGTCTTTCTGTCAGTCTGTTACACTTTTACGAACAAATCTTTAAGAACATTATTAATGAAAATTAGAACGATTAAAGCTTATATGCCGGGCATGTAGGATGAAAAAACCTAGATTTTCTTTTGGTAACAGGAGTACATAACCAAGATTTTTTGTGCCAGTTTAGGTGGAGCATGCTTGATTATTTAAATTGATTATTTTAATTACCTTTGTTTATTTTAAAACAAGATTTAATCTTGATTTAATGAAATAAATAATGAAACACACTTTAGCTGTGCCTATGAGAACCGTTAAACCAAAATCAACAATATATATAAAATTAAAAAATAAAACTAGTGGTACCGTACCTTGAATAATGTGTTAGTTCCCTGTTCTTGAAAGAAAATGGGATTTTTCAAATTGATATTATTTACCTACCTGTTGTATTAGTTTTAATCGTGCCAATTTTATTTCACTTGTTTACAAGTTTACCTGAATATGTGAGTTTGATATACTTTATCTTTTCTCTCGTCCAATTATTTTTTGGTTCTTAGTCAATTTTATATAGTTATTTCGGCATGAGCATTACGATGAGGCCGCAGTTTATACTTGTTTGAAACATATAAATTTCTATGTCCAACTTATTATATGATTTTCGTCGGTTTATAAGCACAGCTTGCAAATAAGTAGAGTTTGCTTAGCTACAGGTGGCAGGGAACCACTGGATCCAGGCGGCGCAAGATGATGTGGTGTGGCGATCCCATGAAGAGGCCTATGTCCAGCAGTGGACGTCCATCGGCTGACGAAGAAGAAGAAGAAGAAGCTTAGCTACAACCGTTCTAGAGCCGTAAGCGAAATTATATATTAGGTCCTTACATATGAAATTGGCGTTTTGTCGTACTGGCCACTTTGATCTAAAATATTACCTTTATGGTTAAGAATTCCAAATTCTAATTCATACAGCTATTTACTCATGCATTTGTGTTTCAAACCCCTTATTTCATTTGTTTTTTCTTCTTTTGTTTTTTTCTTTGTGTCACTCTGTTTACAAAATGGAAAACATGAAATATCGCGTTATTTACGAGTATGAGTTCCCCCGTGGCACCAGTGCTGCAGAAACGGCTCGAAGGATTAATGATGTGTATGGTGACGGTGTCGCAAAAGAAAACACAGTGCGTTTTTGATTCCAACGTTTTCGTTCTGGAAATTTCGACCTGCAGAACAAGCCTCGTGGACGGCCGAAGACCGAAGGCCGAAGTTGATAATGAAGAATTGAAGGCTATTGTGGAAGCGGATCCATCGCAAACCACGTCCGAGTTAGCTGCAGGCTCCGGTGTTAGTGATAAAACTATTCTAATCCACTTGAAGCAAATTGGGAAGATGAAAAAGCTTGAAAGGTGGGTACCTCATGAATTGAGTGAAGCAAACCGACAAACGCGCGTCGACTGCTGCGTTACGTTACTCAACCGGCACAATAATGAAGAAATTTTAAATCGAATCATTACCTGTGATAAAAGTGGATCCTCTACGATAATCGGAAGCGCTCATCGCAATGGCTGAACCCTGGCGAACCAGCCAAATCCTGCCCTAAGCGAAAATTGACTAAAAAAAAGTTGCTTGTAAGTGTTTGGTGGACTAGTGCCGGTGTCATTCACTACAGCTTTCTTAAATCTGGCCAGACGATTACGGCAGATATCTATTGTCAGCAACTGCAAATCATGATGGAAAAGCTAGCTGCTAAACAACCGATGCTGGTCAATCGCTCTAGGCCACTGCTGCTTCAGGACAACGCTAGACCACACACTGCACAACAGACGGCTACCAAATCAGAGGAGCTTCAATTAGAATGTCTTAGACATCCACCGTACTCTCCGGACCTTGCTCCAACAGATTACCATTTTTTCGCAATTTGAATAACTACTTGCAAGGAAAAAAATTCAACTCCGATGGGGCAGTCCAAACCGCCTTCAAAGATTTTATTGATTCCCGCCCGAATGGTTTTTTTTAGTAAGGGGATCAATGAACTACCTATGAGATGGCAAAAGTGCATACAAAGCAATGGTACATACTTTGATTAATTAAATATATTTCATTAAAAAAAACGAATTTATGTTCCTCCCATAGAAAACGCCTATTTCATATGTAAGGACCTAATATGATAATATCACAGGATGTCAACCTGGCGTTTACACGACTGAAAATCTAATTTTAATTTCTTTCTGACTTTGATATCTTGTATTTTATGCAGAAACGGTAGCCCTACCCCTCATGTATATGGATTACGAAGGAAACAAAATGTTAATGTCTCATAAATCATTCCCCCATAGAGTACATTAAGCAGCACGAATGCAACACTAGAAATGGAACAGAAAGTATAATGCTTGTTACAATTAGGTAGATTCTACAGTAAAAGACGGTTTTGCAACTTCGATTTTTCTCTATGGTTAGTAAACAAAGTCTTTTTAAAGAACTAGTAAAAGTTTAAATGACGCAAAGTAAAAAAACAGAAATCATAAAGAAAGTTACAAATTAATTATCGGAAAATTTTAATGAAACAATTTTTATTTTTATCAATTTATAGTTTCATCTAATAATTTCAAATAAATGGCGTGATGAAACAAATAATCTATACGTGCTGAACATTAGCGGGTAATAAAAATTGTAGATTTCTCGACTAGAAAAAATTTATGAGGTGGAAAAGCTAACTAATTGTGGTACAAGAAACTGTTACAAAGGACCGACGTGTCGTTCATCAATCTCGCCAGTCACACGCAGAAAGTGAATCTTAGACAGGAAGCTCGACGTTTTTAAGGATGATATGTGTGCTTTTTTTCATGTTCTAAATAAATGTTAAACGCCTCCTTCATTACAAATATTTTTGTATACTACTTTATAAATTTGACGAAAGGAAATTGAAAGTGTTTTTTTCATAGTTTGCCATTCGTTCTCGTCCAAACGCAGCCAAGCGACGGGTTGAAGTCATGTAGTTTTTTATTTTCGGGACTAAAGTACGCGGAGACAAAGTTGTCTACAAAAGCCAATAATACTCGTATATATAAAATTCTCATCACAATTTTAGTTACCATACTCCTCAGAAACGGCTTGGCCGATTTTTATGATATTTTATATGCATACGCAGTAGATCTGAGAATCGGCTAATATCCATTTTTCATACTCCTAAGTGATAAGAGTTGTCCACACCTAACACTTTTATTTCAGACAATTTTTTTAAATTATACACTAGAAATAATTTATATGGCAAAACAAAGTCATGTTACAACATGTAATAAACATATTGTGCCGACCCCACTTAGAGTGTGATAAAAGCAGGAGAATGTTTTGTCAATTTATTTTATACTGAGGTGGAAATTGGAAAATTTAAATTATTAATTGTATTATGTTATTAAATTGTATTAATAAATTGTGTTACGATAGTTTTATTATTGTTTAAAGAAATGCCTATTAACATTACCTAATATATAAAAGTGATTGTCTGTATGTCATTTAATAGGCTGGACCGATTCTAATGAAATTTTCATACAATCAAGTATGACCCAGCGGATAATTGTGCAAAGTTTGGTAGCATTTTTTAAACTGATGAGTTCTGTTTCAAGGGGAATTCGAAACCAGACAGCTACAGCAACGTATGGCTGGACAGCTAGTTCCAAATATATTTTAATACTGAGTGTCAAAAAAACCTTTTTATCATGATAATATTATTTCCGTTCGCAGATATTAATGTTTCCATTGAATATTTTTGAAAACATGCGGACTAGAGTATTGGTGTCAGATATATGAAAAACATCTTCAAATATTAAAAGAATCGGGACATTTATCAAGGCCTCGACACCAAATAACAAGCTGCGTCTTATCCGCTTATATCTGAGGGCGCCGGTTATAATGGTTTTGATATTGGATAAAAATACAATATCCAATATTCCCAAGGCGACAAATGGGAATTTTTGTGACTTTTTTACAACCATAGAACGTTTTCAGTTATAATTGAAACCATTTCATGCGTGTAGCATCAATAGAAATATGTAATATCTAAGTAAAGGAATTTATTCTTATTGAAATGTGTTTGGTTATTGAAGAAAATATATATATTATAAGATACGATTGAAAAATATTATAATTTATTGATAAAAAAAGAAAAAAGTACAAATACATTTGACAATTGTAACGTTTTTACCAAAGTGTATTTTGTAATATTTTCTTTACTTATTATTACTTATTATTGAATCCGTGTGGTAGACCCCCCTCATTTCTTACCGAGGTGTCGTAAAAGGCGACTGAGGTAAGTTAACCCACCGTGTGGTATCCGGTTGAGTAGAATAGACCACCCTCCTTCTTACTGAGGGGTCGTAAAATACGACTAAGATAAGTTGACGTCAAGCAGGCGGCCGGTCGTAAAATACGTAGCCAAATCATGTGACAACATGTTTTTAACATGTTGTGCCGACCCCACTTAGAATGGGATAAGGGCAGTAGGATGATGACTTATGATTGAATTAAGACACCTCTGTAATACATCAAAAATTAAAGCAACATTTCACTGTCGTACTGCTGGGAATACTTTTATAATGTAGCTTTTTTGTAAATGCTCATTGTGATTAAGCAAGGTAAGCTTTTAACTAAAATTTCATGTCTCTACTTTTAACCGTTGAGGAGTTCTCTCATCTGGAAAAACCATACATATAAGAGGTCATACATATACTAAACATGTTCATCGAGAATGTATCAGTATGTAAAATTTCAGCTCAATCGGACACCGGGAAGTTGATCAAATATAACATGCAAGATATGTGAGGGTGCACATAAATAAACGGCAAATTAAATCAGTTCCTTTAAAAAATATATAAAAATTCACATGGATTTTCGTATTTTCTGTAAATATCTAAACGTCTTGTCAGCCGTGTGGTATCCGGCAGAATAGAATAGACCACCCTCCTTTTTACCGAGGTATCGTCAGAGGCGACTAAGGTAAGTGCCATGTGGTATCCGACTGTGTATAATAGACCACCCTCATTTCTCACCGAGGTGTCGTAAAAGGCGACTAAGGTAAGTTGACGTCAGATAGGCGACCGGTCGTAAAATAAGTAGCCAAATCATGTGAATATGTTGTACCGACCCCACTTAGAGTGGGATAAGGGCAGGAGAATGATTGATCTAAACGTCTTGTCTAATTGGTGTGATTTAATGTTCTTACCGCGTCAAAACATAAACCACTTCCAGATTTATTTGTAACGAGAACGTTGACATCTAGCTGGTTAGTACCTGACTGTGTTATGTTGAAGACAGGATTCCCGCGTCAAAACTCACAAATATCCAATGCTTTGGTGCAGATATTTAAAAATATAAGTTTACTTGATCACAAGACGCTGACTGGATAATTTTTGATAATGATTTGATAACGTACGAGTGTTAAAGACACAAAAATGTTTCTGAACGAATATACTGTAATTGGCAACACTGCAATAAAGCTTCCTCCCCTCTTTTTCTACGCCACGCACCAAGCGCACGTCTTTTATTTTAAACCCGAGTATTTCTCCATTTTCAACATCTTTTTACGCTGTATTATTCAACGAGCTGTTACAACCCTATACAACATGGGCATATATTGCTGACTTATTTCCCAATTGGGGTCTATATAAAGTGTCGATCAGCAATATAGGCCTGTAAAATCAATACATTTTCGAAGTCAGTTCTTGTGATCTAGTCGTGCCGGCTGGCGTCAGCAATAGACAGCAATAGTGATCAAATACTCCGGCTAGTACAACCCGCTTCAAGGGTTTCGCGAAGTAATAGTATCCAAGTACCAGTGATTAAACTAATTAAAGTAATATTATTATAAATAAATAATAAGTTCAGTTTGTTTTTTCTTTTATAAACCAAACTTGGACGATCTAGCAGAACGAAACGAACAGTTCAATCACGCCAAAAGTCCTCAAATTAGGTTTCTACTACCAACGTATATAAAATTACGATTCCATCAAATTACCGATGTAAAAATTGGGGCGTAGGTTTATTATCTGTTTATGGTTGAGCGAAGGTGAAAAACCCTCTTTATCTTTTCTATGTAATGCTCGTGAGGTGTAAAAAACCTCATAAAGGATTAACTGGCCACTGTCAAGGTGAGTGTCCCTATTATTCAACACTTCGGGTTTTATTAAAACTGCCGAAGTACGCCGAATAGAATAAACTATCTGTTTTCTAATAAAAGCATTCATATTTTCATAAAGTTATATAGTAACTTCTGTTTATTTTCGATACAAAAAATAATTCTATTACAATATTATTCATTTGAATTAAAATTAAAAAATGGGGCATCTTCTAAATTTCATCATCTACGCCATGTTTAATGCATTGGTAAATACACAATTGTCTGTACCCTCTATTTGTTAATTAATTATTGGCGATCAGGATTATCTTTATTATGTCATTTATTTGTGAAACGTGAATAAAATCGATTTCGACTTAATGTTTCAATCGTGGTTGAATTAATAATTGAATAAAGAATACACTTTTAACTTATTACAATTTTAACTAATAGTGGTTCGTAGTGATTGCATAAATATTTTCAATTGGAAACGTACTATTACGTTCATCATTTAACAAAAAATACTCTTATTTTAACAGTTTTCAACAGTATCGCTTTATAATAATATAATATCTAAAACATATTGTGAAATTAAGGAAGACTCTTCTTTTTTATACCATTCAAAATTTTACCAAGATTTCTTACGTAGTAAGTTGAGAAAGTAGGGTAAGGGAGCAATTTAGGCCACTACGTGACGGACGATATATTTCGCTTACAGAACAAACAAATGACAACTCATGCATCTAGAGAAATATTTCCTGAGACAATGGGAACTCTTGAGAAAGGTAATTTCGTGAGGAACCACTTAATAAGATTAATGTACAACGACATTGCACCGTGTAATGTAAATATTATAAAGTTTTAGATTTCAATTTATTTAAATTTCAACGTTTCCGTAGCATTAAAGAGATTATAGGCCTGGTTGCGATTTGTTAAAACTATTTCGACATATCCTATCATTAGGTTATCGTTTTAATTAAAAAAAAGGAACGTATGTTGGTTCAAACCCCTTGCAGGTGTCGTGAGCATTCTAAAAAGCCTTATGATTAATTGAGTACCGAAATACAGAAGGAAACCTAAATAAGTGGAAAAAATTCCTGCGATTCATTTAACCTGCCAGTCCGTGTTGGAGCAGCGTGCCTTACTTTCATACTTCCATCTAATTGAGAAAGTGAAAATCTCTGCTAAACAATGTTATAGTTAATGTAACAGGCTATACTTTTTTTTTTACATACGAGCATACACTCGTATTACTGACTCACGCTATTTAGACAGGCCTATTTTAACTCACATTTATTAAATGATGGGAAAATAATCAAAAACTATAAAAGTTTTGTGTTATTGGCTTGATGAAGGACAACTTACAGCCGTTAACGATATCCACTGAAAGATGTGCGGTGTGTTATGAATGTAAATTACAATATTTTTTGGTTTAATAACGTCCTTGTCAGTATTTTCCATGTACGCCGATTGTTTACCTGTTCCCAGAGTTTATACCTTACAAGACATTAATAACATTAATATTTAACTAGTGATAAGAATTATTGTTTGAAAAGAGCAACCGCCGAGTTTCTTGCTGGTTCTTCTCGGTAGGAACAGCTTTCCGAACCAGCAGTAGATGGTGACGATTCACGAGCAATTGTTTACAAATTTACGTGAATAAAGAATATTTTGAATTTGAATTTGAATATATTGAAATAAATATAGCATAAATAAATAAAATTTAATTGTACGCAAGAATGATTTAATTAAATTGTAATAATGCTTTAATAAAATTCAAATTATTGTTGGTTTGTGTTCTGTATTTAACAAAGTAATAATAAACGTTTGTCAACTTTTCATATAAAAGTTCTACAAGTTTATATCGTGTTTTTATATTTCGATTGTATTTTAATTATAGAAATTCGCTCAGAAATAGTAAAAAACCTTGTATTATAATGTGTTGAATGAAAAGTATATTTTAAAAGATCGCATGATAGTGTAATAAAACACAATTTCTTCAGTCTCCTTATTAAGTTAATAGATGCATGTTGTTAAGCACTTCATTGCTTCTATCTGTATAGCGTAATGTAGCGAGTGATACTAAAGATGCAACTATTTGCTAATATAAAATTACAGGCGCATAAGTATTCATGTAATATTTAAACACTATTATGTGTCTGCTAGATAAAGTCTTCTTTCCCAATTGGAGATAAGAAAAGGAGCTTAGACCAGTTTGTAGTCTCAACACAGATTAGCAATTTATTCTAAGAATTCTCTAGGACTATGCAGGTTTCGTTACGAAGTTTACTTCACAATCAAGTTCATGATGAAAATTGCACATAATTATTAAGCATCTCGTTTACTAGAACATAATAGGTAATTATAAGTAATACTAGTTTTGTTATTTTAGACCTTAATACGTATAACGCACGGACCGCATCCCTCTTTGCAAATCTTTAACAAGAACAATTCCTTCGGGTTGGAAAATTAAAAAAAATCCCTTCTCTTAGTTAATCGATACATTGAGAGCACCAGATTTATTTCTATTTTTGAAATTCGACCAATGTAGTAACGGCCTGTTACTGTGCCCACTGTTGGGCTAAGGCCTCCTCTCTCCGTTTTTAGAGAGAAGGATTGGAGCTAAGACCTACCACGCTGCTCCAATGCGTAGGTTACACATATCTCTCAGAATTCTCTCGAGATATGCAGGTTCCTCACGATGTTTTACCCTTCACCAAAAAGCGTGTGATAAATTGTAATTATCAATTAGGCACATAAGTTTTAATAGAAAAACTCATTGGTGCCTGCCCGGGGTTTAAACCCATGTCGTTTCTAGAGTGTCGCACGGTCTCATCGCTAGGCTATAACAGCTTCGAACACTGAATCGGACGCTTTGAGGACCCGTGGAATCAAAAAATATATGGGGACTCTCGGTATTATAGTAAAGTCTCTAAGTGGTCTGATACTATTCGTTTTTGTTAAACTCAGTTAACTCAGTGGTCCTTTATCAGACTTCTTATAGAAAGGGTTCAAATTTAGACAAACTACGCTCTTCCAATGCAGATTATAAGATTACGCATATCCCAAAAAGTAGAGGTGTGCAAATTCTCTCATTATGTTTCCATGACAGAAAGACGCGTGATGAATTCATAGACACATTGATATATTTATATTTATATGTCTAAAGAGTTTCTTCTATCTCCTGGCATCATCGGATGCCTTCATCGGATTCTGCCCGGAGATAGAAGTGAAGAAGGTCACAGGTAAAAGTCATACACACTTCTCCCTCTTGGGATGTCACGGCTTGAAACAGGTAGATTGGATTAGTTTATAGATAGCTTCTTGCTTTAAGAAAATCTAAATTAATTAATAGACACTTTATTTTATTTTATACATACTTTATTGTACCAATACAATTTTATAGAGCTGTATTAAAACATGAACGATATTATTGTGTTTACAGCATGTGTCTATTGGTACTAAAAGCGTTATTGGATTTTTCAAGTGCTTTCATGGCCACGCCGAATAAATTGCTTTTAAAAGAAACATAACTATTTATAGTGGCTGACAGATAACGTAATTTCCTGTGCATTGATTATATTTATATGTTTTAAATACTCGATTATTGCGTAACGGTTGTGATATTTTACGCCTTCAAAACCTGGACTATTTGCCTCATTTTAGGTAATCAAATCAGAAATAAGTCACGCGGATTATTATAAGAATGATGAACGATTAATTTCTTTTGGTGGAATCAAAACGACCTCTAATTAAGAAGACAGGTAATATTAAGCGTGTAATTTTCCTGCGGGAAATGATTCTGTACCTAGGTCCCATGAAGAGATTCGCATGCTGTTCTTTGCAGCTTATTTGTTTATTTGTTTTATGTTGTGGTAGGTCTACATTAGCTTTTTTGTGATGTGAAAATACTACAAACATAATTTGCAGATAAACTTCGAACTATCTTAGGCTATACATACTTACTGATCAAGTTTTATTGGCACAACTTGGTTCAACAATTGGTTCTTAAGATTTGGTCTTAAAGCATTGAGAAACTTTTGCCAAGTTTTCCCAAAATTATGGCATGGACATTTATCATCAAGTTCTATAGTCAGGAGTGGATGTTTACGAAATAATATAATAATGCCAGCCGTTAATTAAGATCTATTCTCACTCTTATCCGACAGTGGGGTATAGAGCTCGCATTACATTGCGATGTGGTATGTTGCTCATATCCAAGAAATTCTCCCGAGATATTAAGTTTCCTCGCGATATTTTATGTAAAACCAAATAATCAATTAAAAATATGACTAGTGCAAGTAGAAACACATAAAAGTTATATTCAAACAAGTAGGAAAGCACTTTATAGAAAATATTTCATTTATTTTAGTTAGGATGATATACTTTGGAAAACGTATAGCAATAGCATACAGTAGATTCAATTCCGTTCAAGTTGCAACTTGTAATACAAATGCTTTGCATAGGTTACTTTTTCATGTTGTAAAGTAAAATATAATAGGCGTCGTAGAAAAATATCCTTAACTATATTGCAATGCCTACCACTACCACTATTTTCCTTGCGTTTAGTTACAAGGAAATATCTGTGCTAGTAAATAAATAAGTTACGTTATTTATTATTAAATAAGTATATGATTACGGCATCTAGCGTTTTTAGATTCGTTAAGCATCTTCAATAGAAATGTTAAGAGCGGATTGTAGAAGCTTTACTTGCGTAGGGGAATGTTGTCTTAAGGTTGTGTCTAGTGTTCTGTATAGCTAGACTATGGTTAGGGAGACGTGTAAATCAGGGTTGATGGGGCAGCTTCGATAAGTCATTAACAAAACTGGCTTGTGGCGAGAAGCCACAACTTTAGTATTCTTATTATTATAAAATAACTGCTATTCCTTTAAGACTAAATAGTTAACAGCCATACATTTGGATAAACCAATGACAATTAAATAGACTCAGTATGTATTGTAGAGAAGGCCGCCTTTGTTTCGTTAAACACTTGAAATAAATTAAGTAGGCCTTATATAGATACCACAGAAGAGGTAAGAATTTAGCCGAGCGAATACTTATTGCATATTGGGCTCAGTGCCAAATGATAAAATGAAACTATTCTATAATAATATAATGAGAAACTAGGTTTATTTGTATTTCTTTTACGTGCAAATGCATAGCTGATCGATTTTAATTTTTGGTTTTGCAGATTGTTATATATGAATGTTTTTAACGTAAATTAATACAAAGTGTTAAATTTGAATTTATTAATTTTAAATTAATTACAATGATTTTCATCATTAGACTAGTAAACAGTAGGTACTACTGTTTAAATTGATTATTTAAGTTGACTTATTTCGTGATTTGGATAAAATACGAAAAGGGTATATAAGGGGAAGTCCGAAAGTTGTGCCCATTATAGAAAAAAAGAGTGCGAGATTGAGTTGAAATGGACATATGTAATGAGAAGGGATGAAAATCATGTCACCAAAAGGGTGTTAAATATAAAAGAAGTGGATGGTGACTAGAGGGAGGTCTAAAAAGAAAAATGGTTGGATTGCATGAAGTATGACACCCATGTAAAAATAGTAGGGCCAGAGTTGACGTATCATTCGTCAACTCTCGCACTACTATTTTTAAATGGACAGAATGGACAGAATGGACAGAATGGAAGAGAAACACATGTTGTACTGACCCCACTTAGAGTGGGATAAGGACTGAATTTCGTCGCTATGGTGATTTGATATCACCATATAGTTATAAACGCAATATTTATAATTTATATAAAAAAAATTAAGGAACACAGAGTATTCATACCATAAATAAAATTAGGCCAACAATAAAAACTATCCCTACTAGAGACAACTCAATGATTTTCAAAATTACTGGAAGCGATTTTTGTTTTCGCTCGCATTTTCCAAACAACGATAACCTTGAAATCAGTCGCGATTACTAAAGAATCTTTTATAAGACGAAAACGAGACGGTCAGTAAGGAAAAATTGTTGAATAGCTTCTCTATATTTCAGGAAAACGTTAGAGCTTGATCGTGGTACAATAGGGCCGTAGGAAAAATGAAATTTTTCGCTTGGTCCGCCGTAATAGTCTGTTATATCTAGATAGTATATCGTTCATAGGCTGCAATAGTGGTACAACGCAAAAAATTATATTTGATATAAACGGGTTTAGATTTTTCATTGCTAAGGAAAATTCGAAAGAATGTTCTAGTTTGCTTAAACTAACGACCTAATATTAAATTATGAGTTCTCTCGGTATTACGGCTGAAAAACTGTGTATTTTGTATGTTAAAAACATTTACACCTATTCCTAGTGCAAAACACGTGTGTGTTGAGTTGAGCCACGACTAAAGCCCATGAGTGATATACTTAGTAGTTCACAGTGCGAGGGGAACTGTGCTGTTCTTTATTTAGGAATATATCATGATGTGATTGATGTAAAATCTTACTGACCTCGTGCTTAGAATGATCGTTACTATAAATAAAGGTTTGTAATTTAGTTATAATTTTTTTACACTAGCAAAAACCCATTTTAGGTCATCGCCACCCGTGGGACTCTCACTGCTTAAAAACCAGATGGTGTTTCACCACGCTAGTGATGGCGAGGACAAGGTAACGTTGTCCCTCGGCAGGAGCTCTGTAGCCCGAAGAGCGCCATCTCTGCGTCGAGGCCTATGTAAACAATAGTCCCTCCCTTCGCTCATCGATCACCTAGTCGTAACTTTAGGTTTATTTTAAAATAGGTACCCTCGACTTTGTTAAATTAGCTTAAGCGTTTAAGTACCCTCAATAATGCATAGGGTGCTTTTCCCTTTCCTGAAATAAAACGAGATTTATTTATCCTATATACTATGCTGGTTCCTAGTCGTTCCTTGGGTATGTTTACAAGATTCAAGCTTCAAGATTGTACAAAAAGTACAAATTCGAGTAAATTTATTTTACTCTCTTAAGGAGTGCAATTCCTAAAATTATTCACGACATATTGTATTTTTTCTGAATGTACAGTAATGTTAATGTCATCCTGTTCCTGTTGAATGTACAGAATTTCTGTAGCCTATGTATTACACCGGGGTATGTTTGTGCCAAATTTCATCGATATTGGTTCAGCGAATTGGCCCTGGAAATGTAACAGACAGAGAGACTTTCGCATTTATAATATTAGTAAGGATTAACCTCTATTACAGGCTTACTGTGTTTCATGCAAGATTTTGAAACGAACTGGGATATCAACCGATATAGAATATCAAAAGGTTTAAAAACTTCTAGAAATTACTTGATAAAAATTTGTTTATTTGTTTTTTTAATTTATGCATTAGATTAGCAGATTTGAGAAAATATTACAGGAAAACATTTTATTTCATTTAAATCATACCTTTTTTTCTATTAAGCGTAATTGAATAGGCGTGATCTTGGAAAATTGAATAATAAAAAATATCAGCTTGAACGAAATTAAGGAGTCAGTTTCAAAAGAAAAATATTGAGAGGAAGCCATTTATCACGAATATTAAAGCTTTAATTATATAAGGAAATTCAATATATTATTACGCCTAATTTGATGTTTTTTTTGCCGAGCGCAACCTACAAGAGCTATCCGTTTTAAAAAAGTCTAACGAAATTTGTAGCCCCTTAGTTGTTTAAAAGTGCATGTGTTAGTTTTTGGGTTGAATTTTTTTTATGGGTGGAGTAATATAAATTGTAATTAGTGCCGTGCTTTAAAACTATATTGTAGTATATCCGTATATAAAGCAGTATGTATTTAAAATTATATATATGTACTAGTTGTGCCAGCGGCTTGACCTACGTGGAAACCAGTGTATTTATTGGAATTATTTTAAGTTAAAAGTAGTTATTGTGAGTTAACCATACCATAGAGATATGTTGTCGCGGTTTATTTTGTTACATTTTTTAGATGTACAATTTTCTAGTACATTGCTTTAGCGTTGATTTACTCGGCGCACTTGACTAAAGCTCCTAGCAGGCGCGTTTTTTTTTACAACTGTGTGACCTCTTTAACACAATTTACATGAAATCACTATCAACCTAAACCTTCTGGAAGAATTGCACTATCTGTAAGTAAAAACCGTACAAAAATCCATTCTATAGATTTTGAGAAAATCGATTACATACACACAGACAGCTTTTGGGGACTTTGTTTTGCAATAAGTACATCAACCAGTTGTCTGTCTAGTGTTTTGCTCCGGATTATGTGTGCTTTATCCAGTGTTAGAAAAGGATTTTTATTCGACAGCGATTAGAGAATCAGTACAGTACTAAAATAGCAGAGGTAATGCTATTCTATTGCATGTCAGAGTGAAATAGGATTGATATATTTCAGACCACATTATCAATTTCTCGATCAGTTTATATTAGTACCTCAGTTTTAAGGGAAACATTTTGAGGTGAACGCATTTAAACAACTTTAATTACACCCACAAACATTTGTTTCGTAGTAACAACATAAATCATTTTTTACTTAGAGTTTTTTATAAAAGATCCTAAATTCTTGTCAGAAGTTAAGGGCCGGATGAAAGTTGGCCTTTACGAAATGCATTTCTATTCTTCGCACGTAGGCACTGTGATTCTTGTCCAATCAAGCGTTGTTGTGCCGGAAATACCTATTTAAAAGATTGAAGAAGTGTGCTAATATTTTCTTCATCTTCCATGGAATTTTCTATACATATTATAAAACAAGTCCCCAAGAGCTGTCTAGTTTTTACTAAAAGATAGCGCAATTCTTGAGAAATGTAGAATAGTACATTCTCCGGCGAAAGCGATTTTAATGGGAATTAACTGGAAGATAGAGGAAGTTGTTGTAATACATAAAGGCTACTTTTAATTTTAGAATACTCATTGCGTTTGGGATTTGTGCGGAAAAAAACATGCTGTTACCTATCCCACTAGTCGGCGTACGTTTCCCTCTTGAAGATAAGGATATAAATATGTTCGCAGCAGTTTGGGATTGGAGAGCCACATATATCTTAATTATTCCATAGGGATATGATTAATTATTCTTTATGAAGTTTTCCTTCACCTTAAAATGCATGAGTGAGGATGTATTTAATTTAATAACATAGAATAAAAAAATTACAGAAAATGTCGCAAGCTGTGACCTAATTAATTAGGTAATATGATCATTAGTGTTGCTAATAGACTTTGAATCTTACATAATCGTTTTGACATACGGGACGATAGATCAAAAAGTTTACCCAAAGTCAATTCCATCTGTCAGTCACACAATTCTGCAGCATAAACTTATTATACTAGAGTAGGGGAGCCGTATGTGGGACTGTAAGTGAGTGTCACAATAAATAATGAGAGAAAAGATGCAACTCATACTTATCTTTGTCTATTCAAACATAAAAAAGAGAGGCGGATAAAATCTCATTTGCTTACGCTTTATTGTACTGGGACACATTTTAGGCTGCCTTTCCTACTCCGATATAATAACTGTATGTTGTGCGGTCATTAGTAATAGAAATGGCACAATACGTCATGCGATGCCGTAGACAACAATACTCTATATACAAGTAACATTTTTTTTATGATGTAACTAGTTGTAGCCCGAGACTCTGCCCCTATGGAACTCATTGTTTTACAAAGTTTCTCCTGCGTGAATTCCGACTCAACGGTAATTTACTAGTGGTATAAGCAACTTTGTTAACTGGCGTTAACAAAGTTGCTTGTACCACTAGTAAATAATGAATTTTGTAAGATATACATGTAAATGTAAGGTATAACAAATTAAGTCAACGCCGCGTCTGTTAACTTACCAACTCCTTAACAGATCTTCTTGCCGTTATCATGAGGTGTATAATTTGTAAAGTTCTTGCGTGAATTGGTTGGAAAATGTTAGAAAAAGTCAAGCCTTCTCAGAGCTTTCATTGAAAAATCCTATTGAGATATAACGAAACAGTGTATCGTGGGATTATTGTTCTTTTCTAAATCTATAGAGAATAGCATGTAAATCTTTGTCTATCTATATTTATCTTTTTCTTTTCAACAACAGCCAATATTGCTATTGGCTGTTGTTGAAAATCTATGAGAACTATCACATCACAAATTTATTATCAATTTAAATACGATGGTTACTTTAACTTTAACATTATAAACATTAACTTAACGCCATACAATTTAAATGAATGAAGATTTACAGCGAAATGAAAACTAAAGCGCGCGAATCTTGCCAAGGGCGATTTACGTTTAAGCCGTAAAATGTTAACCAGAGGAGGACAGGTTTCTCCTATATACTATAATGTAAGCTGTATTGTCGGCTATCATAAATTATATTAGAGAATAGGTTATGAACATTTATATTTATGATTAGTAGTAGTATAGCACTTTTTCTTTGAAGAGACCCATATTATATGAACCGGGAAAAATAGATTACCTAGGCTCAGGGTTGAGATGGTTTTCAGGAATTAACTTACATTACAACTACAACAACTTTTTTAAAGAGGGTAAAAGAAGGTATTCCATTGTTACGAAGCCTGTTATTAATAAGATACTGAAATAATATCTGACGTTGACCGTCACCACACATCGTGCTTAAAGATCAGAGGCATGCCCGCGAAAAATAGCTCTATAAACAATCTGCACACCAAATCTGGATCGAAATAATTGCCATTACATATAAGTTGTATTTTTATTTTATATTCATCATTCTCCTGCCCTTATCTCATTCTAGGGGGCTCGGCACAACATATTTTAATCAAATTGTTACATACTTCGGCTAGTTGTTTAAAAGACGTCCGCCTGCCTGAGATTAACTTACCTTAGTCGCCTTGTACGACACAATGTTAAGAAATGAGGCTGTTCTATTCTACTTAGCCGGATATTTTTATTTTATATTGTTAATCTGTTGAACAATAAAGTCTATTCTATTTGTAAATTTTACCTACCTCTATTTATTTATCAAAAAACGTAAAAAAAACCATTTTAATACAGCATACATATTAAACTCTGACGTTAACCACATTTGAAGTGAAGTGACGATGTTTTTACACGCTCGAGCTATATTTAGTTCCAGTACACTCTGCTATATGTTTATGCAAAGCTATTTAACGGAAAACGGGTATTTTTACACCACTTCAAAATGCGAGAAGTTTGCGCTACAGCGCATTACATCAACAATAAATTACAATTTATGTTAGCTTCCGTTCCAGGAAAATAGGTTTTGTTATTTCTTGATTAATTCGAATATTAAGTAATATTTTATGTGGATTACATATACGAGCCATATACGAGTACTACGTCAGCCAAGTCAAACAACGACATCTAAACGCAGTAACGCTTAAACGTCAAAACCACGGAGTTACATTGTTGCGTCTGAATCGCCGAATAGGATTGCAGAAGTATATAAAATTGCTGATATAAAATTTATGCCCACGCGTGTGTGAACAGAAGAACATACACTGTATTCTAGAAGTTAGTGAGAATATATGTAACTAGATTTTACCCGCAACTTCGTTTGGGGACTGTAGTATTGGCATAAACAGTAGCTTCTGTCAATTTCCAACCCTGCAAATATCTTGCATCACAAAAATCGGATCGATCCGGGAAGACTGAAAGGGATTTGTCGTTTTCTCGAGAGCATAGTTCAATAATTTTAGTTAATTACCCGTATGACTTACATGAATTATATATTAAAATATCTCAGTAAATTTATCCAATAAACAAAATCCGAAATATATAAAACATTCATAAAATATATTTCAATGTATAGCAAACAGCGTAATATAGAACCTATTTCTTTAAATTACAGATTTAATTTGACTTTCACATATCGTGAATAAAAAATCTTTGATAGGCTGACAACAGATGGCGTTTTGTAATGTCATCCTATTCCTGTTAGATTACCAGGACTTCTATACTTTACCTTACCTTTTGTTATTAAAGAGCCGGACCTTCTGACACATGTATTTTTAATGCATACCTGAAGGTCTCGATCTGTATTTCTTGTAATGATTTTTGGAAATTAAATAAATATTTTTGTATTCTGTATGTTAAATAAATATGTGGCATATTGAAGAACTAGAGCGTGCGAAAGAAGAAGTATAAATATAACTTTATATCATAGCCAATACTCTGAACTCGCCTACAATGCAAAATAATACTAACTTAATGAAAAATATAAAGCTTTTCAAAGTGAAACACTTCCTATTGAACTTCTAACATCAAATAACAACATTCTCGTTTGCTTCATAGCTCCATCAGCTTTCTATCCGTTTATAATCAGTCCATTCATTAACATTTACGGTTTACTGGATCGTAAAATCGTAAAAAATAATGGTGAATTACATCACTATTATACAAACAAGCTGTCATCACGAGCTTTTCTCGGTAATCTTTATTTTCGGTATTAACGTAAATGATTATCATATTCAATACGTTGTTTTTGATATTGGTTATTTTACAGCGTAAGTAATAAACCAAAATGCTTTTTTTAACGAAGTAGGCGTTACTTTGTGGAATTTCATAGTATGATGATTATTTCCGTATAATCCGGGTTAGTTAAGAAAATCTATGTAATGCTAAGTGTAGGAAGCAAAACCTTTCTCATACCTTATACATACAGAATTAGTGACTGCACGTATCACAGTGCACCACCACCAACTTCAAACTGCACACCTTCACTACGACAATCTCAACGACAGATTTTTTTATCCAAAATGTAATTACCTATAGTAAAGTAACGGCCTGTTGCTATCCCACTGCTGGGCATAGGGCCTCCTCTCTCCGTTTCTTGAGAGAAGGGTCGGAGCTAAGACCCACCACGCTGCTCCAATGCGGATTGGTAGGTTACGCATATCCCTTGAATTGTCCAGAGATATGCAGGTTTCCTCACGATGTTTTCCTTCACCGAAAAGCTTGTGATAATTAGACACATAAGCTTTAATAGAAAAACTCATTGGTGGCTGCCCGGGGTTGAACCCTTGATCGCCTCTAAAGAGTCACACGGTCTCACCGTTGGTCATACCGGCTTAAAAACATTTTTCATTGTGATTGCTTAGCTCTTGCTATGTTTAGTGTGTTTCTTTGATTTGCAAATTCGCCACATTATTCAATATTGATGTCACTAAACGAATGGAATTGTATTCGAATAGCGTACGTAAATATGCTGTTCGAATACAAATACGTACGCTGTTTTATGGTTCTACGACTTAATTGTGCCGATTTCGAGTTTAATGATTTAGGGCAACCAAACACATCAATTATTCAACACATTACCAAATCAACACATAGAACTCCCTGCGCACTCATGAATTCACGGTTTTGAAGGACACATGATTTATTTTTAATTTTTAAAATTAAACTATCGTAAGTGGTATTTTTAATTAATGTATAGAAACCGGCTATAATCACGTCTTATTTTATCGGATGAGCTCGACTAGTTTCAAGCTCGTACGGGGCTTTTATTCATGAGTCTTTATGCGAAGTTTTTATTTTAAACGAGACAGTGGATGGGCAATACCTCTAGCGTGGAAACCTATTTTTGACCTATTAGAACCATACAGCGCGGCGCAAGCGTCGCATGAACAAATTTATATTGTGCATCCGATGAAGAAGACTTACGATATGAAAAGAAAGCGATTCAGTTTAGGTAACGACTTTGAATTGCATTGCAATTGAATCGTTTTCTGAAAGTTGAAGTTCCCGTCGCTATAACACCGCATAAAGAGCTCACGAATAAGAGAGGCTCTTGTATAAGCTTGAAACTAGTGGAGCTCATCCGATAAAAAAACGTGAGTATAGCCGGTTTACATACATTAATTGTTTTGAAATTGAAAAAGTTATAAACATATTTTAATTTTTCGTATTGATATAAGAGCAAAGAAACTTATTTATTCATTTATTTCTTTATCGTAAATACATATTGTTAGAAAAGAGAGAAAAAATAGCACATGTACAAAGGCGGACTTATCCCTAAAACGGATGGACCTCTTCCTTTGAGTAACATTGAAAAAAATATATAAACTATGTACCTTGATGAATATTTGCACTCGAGATAATGCAGAATATAAAGCAAATTTAACTATTAAGTTTATTAATTAATTTTTGTTCAATAAGTAGATGAATATAGATGCTACTAATATATAAATACTTGAGAAAAAATATTTTCTAGTCAGTGACTTGAACTTAGTGAAACTTAGTGAGAATATAAGATACTTACTTGTAGAACTTCGGTTTGTTTAAACAAAATCTGTACCTTAAAGATACCAATATTTTTGCAATCACTGTTGTCATAAAATGTTTATGCGAAAATGAATATAACGATATTTTTTCTCAATAATATATAGATATAATAGAGATCCATTTAAAAAACGTCTTCCGTAAAGTAGCATCCGATATAATGATTAGATTATAATTCCTTCTAATATAATCTGTTAAGACATTAGTATTAGAAAACAACCTACAATATTATCTGCTAAATTCCCTTATATATACTCCTCCTGAAAAGGTGAACTCAATTTAAAACAAAAGTAATAATAAAATTATTTTGCTATAATCCGCGATACAGTAAATAGAAAATATATATAGTGTTAAATGTATAGTAGACTATCCGTATTTTCATACCCGATACGTGCAGGATTCGTAAAAAAACACATGCACAAACCTCCTCCACTTCCACCACAATACACAAACACTACACACGTTCACTATCACAAACTCTTGTTGGTACGGATGGTCCACTATACATTTAACACAATATATATTTTCTATTTACTGTATCGCGGATTATAGCAAAATAATTTTATTATTACTTTTGTATTATGGATATCCGCAAAGTAACGCCTAATTCTAATAAATTATTCAATTTAAAACACTTCCTGAAGGAACTATCTTATTTAATAGTTGAAATACGTTTTATAATAATAAGGTAGGCTTATAATATGTAGAGATCACTATACTTTACCTTAAAGTTAATACTCTTGTAACGTATAAAAAAAAGCGCAAATGTTTTCTTTTATTGTAACTTCAGATAAGTGACTTGGGCACATTAGTCGACGTTTAATCTACTATCTTTACCCAAGAAATCGTATCTACTCACTAATAGGTGTACCCAAGTATGTGCGTCGCAGTCAATTTGGACAAGATATCTGTAGCGAATTTATTAAGATTTTAGTGACTAGTCACGTGTATCAATGTGCCACAGGTTTTTCAAAAGTAATAACTTGTTTTGATACTATCATTGACCTTAAACGACTATAGTGTACTCGGGGCAGCGAATCAAAACAATCTATTGTCTTCCAAAACCAACACATTTTATCTCTGAACAAAAACAAAAACGGCAAAAACATGATTTTAGATAACACATTAACGAGATATGATGGGCGTGACATATCTCTCGCGAAATCCTTTTAAGCTTTTTGTTTTATTTTCCAACTACAAAACAAAATGTATGAGCATTATTACCCAAATATTTACATATTATAAATTAAATTTTGCACCTCTAAAAGCGTTTTTTTGACTTCAATATCACTATCACTATCACTCAATTCAATCTCAATTCAAAGTCAATATCACTAATTTACCACCATTCTATATATTAATTTCAGCTTTTTTTAAAAGTAACGAATTAGAGTAATAGAATAATCAGATTTGCAATAATAAATTTTTCCATATATATTTTCAGCAAGTTTCTTCTTCTGGTTATAAAGCAAGAAGTTGAACTTTTGTTTGTGAAAATAGTATAAGAATAGTAACGGTAATCCAGTTCTGAACATTATAGATATACAACCGGAATGGTTAGTATTAAGTGTAGTATGATGGAGGTTTTAAAGAAATTAAGACTTTGAATTCATATCTAAAGTAGGTTTAAGTTTTAAGTATTTCAATGAACCTTTTTTTCGGCCAAACATTTTTTTAAGTAGAATTTTCTTGAAAACGTAATTTTAATAATTTGTAACAAAACTAAGAACTACCACAGACATTCATATAGATATAAAAATCCATTTATAAGCATAAAAATTATAACATTACACATTTAATCATTACATAAACATTCAATTATAACATAAACAAAAAATCAATGACAAGAACTTGAATATAGCAAATGTTATCTATGGTCATCGGTCATCTTTTGTTTAATTATTCTTTTGTAATAAATATAATCTATTAACCGAACGATAAACTTATTGCTAGTTTTCTTTATTATTATTTTTAATTATACAAAAACAGTTTATTGGAATCAACTAGCTGTTCCCGGTGCTACGCCCGCGTGGGCGTCAGTGTCACAAAGTATTGTATTCCAGCCAATTTACATAAAGTACTATTAACTTAACCATTCTCTAAAATTATACTTTCTTTTACTCAAAGCCGTACAAAGATGCGTTCAGTAGATGTGGAGAAAATCGATCATATACAGACCGACAGCTTTTAGGGACTTTGTTTATAATATGTATAGATATAGAAGTTACATTATTTAAGTTTTATTTGAGATCTTCTTCATAAAATCTTATAAGGTTGTGCTAATAAACAAAAAGTAACGGAATTTTACTGAGGTAAATTTCGATCAGCTGCAGTTACCACATCGATCAAAGTTGTTTTTCCCAAACTGCTTTGATCGGCATTTGATAAAATGCTGCTTTCGCAAGAAAGCAGTACCCACCATTAGTTTGTTTAACGAAACACGTGTATCCGGGTTTTTGCCATATTTTACTGACTTGTCTTAACCAGATTATACAAACACCACGGGCTAGCCTGTTAGACCAATAAAACACATAATTTATATCAAACGTTAAACCAAATAATTTAGCTAATTCGATCCAGTTAAGATAATAATATTGCCGATAGAATTTTGCTGTGAGAATACTGTTGACGTCAGATGTGGTTTTATAAACATTAAAAACATGAAAACATCGCAATATTCCCACAGGATTTTGAGGATTTGGGCATAGCTAGTCTGAGAGGCAGCAAATAATGCTTTGTTTTAATCTGATAGACAGTGAGAATCTTATAATGTGACTCATAATGAAACAATGTAGGTAATTTCATATTCTTTTAGATTTAGAAATTTTAACGAGGATTAACTATGACCGAATTGGTTATGTATTTTTAAATTCTTGAATACTTGAACCAATAGTTATGGCAATGGCAATAACAATAATGTTAAGGCTTCAATAGCACCAAATTACATCAATATAGTTTCAGCGGATTAGTCGTGAAAGCGTAACAGACAGATAGGCAGACAGACTTTCGCGTTTATATTTTATGTTATTTCAAAAATAAGTAGTGTACGTCATAAATAAGGTTTTCCTTCTTTTCTTCCTATGTTTATATAGCATTTTCATGGTTGGCCAATAATTGAGGTCGGGCTTTATTCCGAAAACAATTAATTTAATTTAACAAAGTTGTATAAAAGTAATGATGAGATCATTTTGCTCTAATTCGCGGTTAAAAATAAAATATTCATTAGTTTACGAAATTTTTGTCAATGTCAAACGCGATATAGTTTGTTATCTATGCATATATTATTGACGCGTCGCGACAGATCGGAAGGAATATGATGCCCGTAATTTACTAATATTGTAAGTAATATACAAATTTATGAAATTATGGTATTTGATAACTTTCTTTTCAAATATAAAGCCACTTTGGATGAAAGTCATGCATCCACTTTAAATTTTCTCATCTTATTACTACTGGGCGATTACTGGTTCTACAAATAGCACACATCTCATTAAAAAAAAAAATAGGAAGTGAATCGAACGATTTTAATTGTGAGCGTAAATCAAATTTTGTTCATGAACCATGAAAAAAACTTGTTCACTAAGTTCATATTATTTCCAGAAATAAAGAAATTCAAACTAAAAAAAAAAATTAACTGGACACATGGCTGACCATGCGTAACAAATAGTTGCCTCCATAAAAATAGAACTATTTGGTATATTTGTTCAATTTTCTCTTTGATTATATTATCCAATACAGAAATATATGATATTTTTTTTTACAAACGCAGAAAAAGAGCATCGTAAGCGGTTGAGTTTATAAGCGAAATAACGGAGCAAATAAAAAAAAAGTGAAATAGTTTTTGTTTGTATTATTTTTATTATTAGACAAGGCAAAGAACCGTAACTCATACGACCATGGATTTAATAAATTGCTATTACCTAAGTGAGGTTTTATAAAAACATGTTTTGTGTAGTGTGTTAACTTTATTTTATTTGCCTCTTTTAGTGTTTTGAAGCCGCGATGGAATAAAAGTTAAGACGTGTGAGCTGTAGAATTAGTTAACAGGTATTAAATCCACGTATGTATATGACTCTTTTTTTATTAGGACGATGCTTAGAAATATTTGTAATTAATGATGAGCTTTATTGAGAAGTAAACCATCGTGATAAAATCTTACTATCTCTAGGGATTTTTTGGAATATACTAGTTTAATATGTAACCTACTAATTGGACCAGTGTTGTAAATAGCAGAAAGGCTTTTGCCCAATGCTAGGATAGTAACAGACTATTAGTCATTCCGTGTTAAAATTCTTAAAAGTCACGGTTTTTTTAGATTCCCAAAGATAATAAAATAAATAAATATATGGAAACGTGAGTCTAAAAATTTTTGTGATTTGATATGACGATTTCGTCAATATAATTTGCTACTGTTACTAGCAAAAGGCATAAATAATTTATTAAGACATAAGACATAAGTAGATTTTACTTTTTTATTATTAAACGCAGTGTAAAACATACATTCCACCACACCGTACATTGTTAGCTAGATTATTTTGTAATCAAAGTGGTATGCAAAGAAAAAATGGTGTTACTTGACAAAATGGTGTCTGTTGACTCGCACATGTCTACCATATGACGTTATTAAGTATGTATAATTTGTAAACTCATGGTTAAATAACGATTTATTAAATGTATGCATTACAAATGTTTTGATGATAGCTTTATTGAAGTTAAGGTTTGCCAGCTATTTTTAAGGTGCAGTAAGTAGTTAGTTAATAGGTTGAAGTATTTTTGCCTATTCTAAGTGCATTAAATTTTTAATTACGCACATTGTTTGATAACATTCTAAAGTATTCGGAAATCTCTTGCTTAAAACTTCTTTGAAGGTGTTATTAAAAACATTTTTATTTTGATATTGCGGTAAGTAATTACTTATGTGAACATCGCTACAAATTTAATAGATTGTATGATAATACGAGTAAAACTAAGGTATGTATATGAGTTTAAGAGGAAATATAAATCCTTATTAAATTATTGAAACGAGGAAATTATTAATATTAATCTACACTATGTGACGTGATAAAAAAGCTTATTCCTTCAAAATGAACACAAGGCGCCACCTCAGCTAAGAATTGGAAAATTTCTGGAAATATCTTTGAATGTTTTCTTATCTATTGGTAAACGAAGATTCCTCATCATCATCCTCCTGCTCTTATCCCACTCTAAGGGGGGTCGGCACAACATGTTATAAACACGTCGTCTCATGATTCGGCTATGTATTTTACGACTGGCTGTCTACCTGACGTCAACTTACCTTAAACATATTTTACCATCTCTTGGTAAGAAAGAGGGTGGTCTATTCTACTCAACCGGATACCACACGGCAGTAAACGAAGGTACAGTCTAAGACGAAAATAAACATTCAACACATTGATCGTGACTTAAGGGCAGATGTGTATATATGCGGTATTTATTCGCAAAATAAAAAAAATTGAACGTTATTGGTGTTTACGCATAGAGTTATTACACGAGAGTAGGAAAGCCAGACTAAAATGTGCCGTATTACAATAAAGATGAAGCAAATGAGGGTGATATATCTGTACCTCTCTTTTATGTGTGATTAACAAAGTTGAAGAATAGTACCCGGCATTAAATAATGCACATCGATGTTTAGAAACAGCCGGCCAGTTCGGTTTCGTAGAGCGCTCTCACTGCCACTCAGTATATGACGTTTCACACGGGTTCGTCAGTCTGTGCGACAGAGACAACGCTCTATGAAGCAGAATCTAGCCAATTTTCTCTTTCTTTCTCTTTCTCGATGTGTATTATTTATTGCCGCGTACTATACAACAGTTTTATCTCCTCTCTCAATTTTTCCCCTTAATTCTCACTATCACTTACGGGCCTGTCTATGGCTCCCCTGGATGACACTGTACTACATTCTTATAGTGACCCCGTTTATTAAAACAACCTGGGTTACCGAGTTTTGTCCGGTTTTTTTTAGAAAATATAAAAAAAGATGAAATTTGAAAAAAAAGCAAAAAGAGTCATTTGGATTAGGTTTATGATACGATACATGGATTCGAACCCGGATATCTTTAGTTTGAGTTCGCCCGTTCAAGTTCCTTGTTTGCTTAGAGATGCGTTCGCGTTGACCTGAAAAATGCTTTATTTTTCACGCCCCTTATTGTGAATAGTACTGAAAACGATGAAATGATCTAGACGGACATATTCTTAACATATGTTATTATCAAACAATATTAATTTTTAAAATCTAAAGTCACTTAGGGTGAATGATCGCTTGTAATTATTTATTTTACTCAATTGCGTGTAGAACGCGACGTAATAATCATACCACCCAACAGAGATCTTTAAATATAAACTTTAGATACTTTGGTTTAACACTCGTACTAAAGAGTTTCGTAGCGTTCGTAGTTTATTTTTTATGGTAATAAAAATATGGATTAATAATCCATATTTTAATATCCATAAAAATTTTGCAACCTTTCATAATCTCTTACGCCTCGCCGTTGTATACTTAAAAAGATTTCCTCTCAAAAATAATTTATTGCGAAACAACGATATTACACATTATTTGTGTAAGAATAGAATTCTCCTCTTATCGAATTTTCATGCCATCATGTACGAAATATGGTTATAAAATAACAAAAATTGACTCGCCTAAATTCCAAGCACGATAATAAGTAATAAAGCTTAGGCAGTTTATTTTCACTTTCTTCAAGCGGGACTTTTTTAAAATAACAATGAGTTTATGCAGGATTGGTATGTTTAAAAAAAGCCTTATTTTCAAGATAGCAGAGCCTTTTACGTAAGTAAATTTTTAAGTAAGTGACATAAAACTTGTGTTTTGTGTGACAATGAACTGGTACATATATATTCGAACAACGAACAAATTATGTGTAGAAAATGTTGGACCTCGTTAGGAATCGAAGTCGTGACTCGCGGGACTGAAGACACTGCCACCTGCGCCGATGGGACAGTCGAGAGTAGAAATACTACTATCGTAAAAATGATAACAGCACACAAAAAACTTACGTATGATAAATTTTACTCTTATGTATTTAAGTTTGATAGTACTTAGTTATTAGTAGCTGACATCTTCATTTCTTAGCGAGATATGTTTAAGCAACGATATAATAAAAAAAATGAAAATTATTCGTTCCTATTCAAGGAGCCATTTGCAAACTTAAGTTTGCTGGATAAAATGAAAGTAATTCGTCCAATATATAGAAAAGTTATTTAATGCGAAGTGTCATTTTGAAATATCTTTAACTCAGAAAAAATCCTATTTACACTACTTCTGATCTAATAACTAAATGAACAAGTCCATTTATATAATTAACCTCTATATTGGAAAGGTTAGGCTTATAGAGGATAACAGATATGGTAAACCACAAGGATAGGATAGCATAATCAAATATTAGTGTTAATAACTTGAGCCTTAATGAACTCTTGAACCCACGGAGGTAAAAGGTTAAACTAAATACCAATTAAGTTTCGTTACCTATTCTTGAATTTTATAGAGTTGAAATTTGAAATCATATTTAAGTGTCGATTTAATAAAGCAAGTAGACGATATAGTCAGCTTCTTGGCTGAACTGTTGAGTACCGGAAAGTACGAAACGTTCATATAGGTGGACTTTCTAAACCAATCTATCGTCATGTATTTAAATCTGACTGCAGAATAAAGCCTATTTTTTATATAAAAGTTATGTATAAAGTAAGACGGCGCCTAAATGTATCTATAAACAAAAATCGTTGATTAATTTTACTTGAATATTAAGTGAGAAAGTTTAGACATTAATGAACGCATAAATTTGTAAAATAATTCATGTACAGTACACCGCTACAAACATACACACTAAAGTTATTACAAACTGTTGTACGACCTATATACATTTAGTTATTTATATGTTTTTTTGTACAAAAAGTATAAAATAAGTTATCTTTTTTGTTAAGTGAAGTTAAATTTTGTTAAGTTAAGTTAAGTTATCTTTTTTTTAATAATATTTTTTGACATTTACAATATTATAGCATATAAGCAAAAGCAGTGCTTTCGATAACGGATAAAGAAAACAAATTATCATAATTAAATTCCAAGAATTTTTACGCTTAGCTTAAGAAGTATTTGCAAATAGCGAATATTTCTGTGCTATAACATTGTTACAGTCTCTTTGTTATTAAAATAAATATCAGTAATAACATGCCAAAAATATTTCGCCAAACGAGGAGACATACTGGGAATAATTTACATTAAAACAATTATACATTAAGTATATAGTACTAGCGGTTAAGTAATTTTAAATATATAACGAAGACGTGATATACGATATAAATGAAAAATAATAAATAATAAATAATAATTTTTGTTGTAAATATATTTAAAAAAATAAATAAAAACACAATGATATACTTGAATTTGAGCTGTAAATAATTGATGTGCAATTTACGTAGAATTATATTACGTAAATCAAATCAAATCAAAATAATCTTTATTCAAATAAACCATTTCAGGCACTTTTGAATCGTCAAGCATCAATATGATTAATGAAGCTACAACTGGTTCGGAATGTTGCTCTTACCGAGAAGAACCAGCAAGAAACTCGGCGGTCAATCTTTTAAATATTTTCAATTATACATTATTAAACCGCTGTCTTGTATGAAGCTGAAAGGATTTTCAAAGTAAAAATATAAAGGGTCTAATAACAATTATACTATTGAGGATTCTGATACTATATCAGAAAGCCTATTATACTATTGAGGATTACCTGGAAGATAAGAATGCGTGGATATAGCTTCTCTTCAACCTGTACAAGACATTTATAACTATATGTAACTAGTGATAAGAATTATTGTTGGAAAAGAGCAATCGCCGAGTTTCTTGCTGGTTCTTCTCGGTAGGAACAGCTTTCCGAACCAGCAGTAGATGTTGACGATTCAAAAGCACTTGTTTACAAGTTTACTTGAATAAAGAATATTTTGAATTTGAATTAAAATAATAAAAGAACGCGCACAATACTTATAGATACGCAGAGGTTTGCGCGAATCCTTCTACCGAACTCAAATTGCGATGGGAGAGCGCCGAGTCAACAGTGTCATTTTGGCGCTACGCTCACGAACATCGCCTGAACAGGCGGGACGCGCGCTTCTAGTCGGAATTTTGAAGTAATACGCTGAAATATATTTAATCTGTAATGTGATATATTGGCGGGAAACAGTTTTATAGATAAATAATATTCTAGGCTTTACGGTGTGCCTTTTGGCTGGAAAACATTTAAAAAAAATCGTATCTATAATAATTAATTTCGAAGAAAGTTTCGAAGTGTGATAATTCATTTAATTAAATAAGTGATATAATAAAGATAATTACTACATGTAAAGTTTTAAAAAAGTTGCGAAAAACTTGACCTGTAGTACAATATGACGTGATGTGGTTGTTCTAAGCAGTTACCAACTTTAGTGCCGTAAGGTAAGTTTAGATTAAATATAAAAATTATTGCGGTGACCGAGAATAGGTAGTTTTATGGCGTTTTATGGTGTTATATTCAGTTTACTCACGCGAGCGGTTGTATACAATTGCTTTAAAATAAAATGAATAGGGAATTGTATTTGAATGAAACACATAAGTTTTTTCCATATTTTTAATGTTTCTGTGATTGTGATATGGTCTTAATTTTTTTTTAATACAAATTAAAGTAATATTTTAAAAGTTTATAAATAAATATTAAAATATTTAAAAGTCAATAAACCTATTTATAGCGCGAAGAAAAATAAAAAAGTCGTCATAAATTAAAATATATAATTTAAAGATTTTAATATGGTGAGTATGTTTTTTTTAAATTTAATATTATTATTTAGGAAATTTTATCTCAATAATTATTTACAATTCACTAAAGTATTTTAAGTAGTATTTTACAAAATCAAGATTTTATAAAAACTAACTAAATAAAAGTAAAAAAAAACAAAAATTATACATACAAATTAAATCAAGAAATTGTAAAACTATTTTTTTTGTGGTATGTTGTTTTAGTTTTTTAAAGGTAGAACCATTATTATAATGATTTAACCAAATAATTTAATAAACAACTATTCCATATTAGCACCAAAAGTTCTGTTATTTATGTGCCGTTAACTGATTTTATTCAAGAAAAAAGAAAATCCATATTAAAAAAAAAAATAATTTTTGCAGCCCTTTATTATACTATACAATTAAAAATTACGCTAATTTGATGATAAAAAAGATGTATGATAATAAAATAGAATTGAGAAATATTTTTCTTTTTCATTGCAAGAAACCACGAGTATACGCGGACATTTGGATTTTGATTTAGTCGTAGATAATCCTACTCCTACTAATATTATAAATGCGAAAGTTTGTGAGTATGGACGGATGTTTGTTACTCTTTCACAAAAAAATTATTGGACGGATTTGAATTAAACTTTACAATAATATAGATTATACATCGGAATAACATAAAGGCTACAATTTGTAATGATTTTATGTAATAAAAACGTACGCTGCACAAACCATTGGAGTTACACAAATATGATGTACCGTAGTATTGTTTGTCTTGAATAGTTGTAAATAAAAGTCCGTGACAGTATATATTTACCTTTTAAGTGGAAGCCACTATAACCAAAATTGTGACTCATAAATTTAATTAAATTAGACACTATTTTACAATGCGCATTTTAGTACAATTATCAAACTCTTATAAAAATCAATATATTTGTCGCTTTCAGTGTTTCATGTGGATAAACTTTGTGATTCACACCAAGTAATTTGGCCGAATAGTTTAAAAGTTATCACGATATGATTGACATGAATGGAGCGCCTAATATACATGGCGCGCGGAGATTGTAAGGAATCGTCAGTTCTGAAGTTAAATATATGAAATTTGATGTACAATTAACTAAACAAATATTTATTTTTTAATATTAAGTAAAAAAAATTTAATCTAAAATGATCTGTAACGAAACTTAATGTGGCAGACCAAATTTCACGCGAGCGAAGCCGCGGGCAAAAGCTTGTTTATACATAAATAGCGTTTAGTGTGTTATTGTGGAAAAAATAAGACTCCTAAAGTTAAAAATAAATACTGATATCAACCATTATACTGCAGATTGTAAAGATAAGAACAATGATACTTGAGATAATTTATAAAACGAAAAACAAATTTATCAAATAACCTACCATTGACTAATGAACTTGGAAACTTGATTTTATTTCTACATGTGAATGTGTAGGTACATGACTTTTTCAAAACCAATCGTCAATAAAACCGTGAAAAATTAATGTTTGAAACACCACTTGACACAAGTGCTTTGTTTTATTTGCATAAAAGTACTTTTATTAAATAAAAATGGACATGGGATTTCCATGATTTAAAATATTTTATATCGTTAAGTTTTAGGGAAAGTAGATAATATCACTAGCCTGTGGGCCGACTTTGTGTGCGTGGGTTTCAGTACTGCGCTTTATAATATATTTATAAGGTTTTTACTAAATATATAATACCATACAAAATACAGAATATATTCCCTGGTGCTAGTAGAAATTCAGCGTTTATTTCTACGTTTCCCGTCGATCCAGCTTTGTCGTTTCGCAACGTTGCAATACCTTTAATAATAACAATATATTATCAATAAATTCACCTCTGACAATTTTCGATTTTCAACAGTAACTTGACATGGACTACAAGAAGGCGTTTTACTAAGCCACGGAAGTTATAACTCGAAGAATTTATAGAATTAGACGTTATTTTGCGGAGATCCATACTACAAAAGTAATAATAAAATTATTTTGCTATAATGCGCGATACAGTAAAGCTGCAACCGAAGCATTATCGAGAGATAGACTCCACGTTTTGCGATTTTGTCTTGCTGATGCATTTCATTATATTATTTCTATTTCTTGAAGATGCTTCGGTTGTGGGGCGAAACGATTGTTGAGTTTGTGATAGTGAACGTGTGTAGTGCTTGTGTAGTGTGGTGGCGGTGTAGCAGGTTTGTGCATGTTCTTTTTTAAGAAGCCTGAATGTAGCTGGTTTGAAAAAAAACGGATAGTACACTATACATTAAGCATTATATATATTTTCTATTTACTTTATCGCGGATTATAGCGAAAGAATTTTATTATTACTTTTGGAAGACGAATTAAGTTACTCTGCAGTTTAAAATGATCGTTAGACAAACACTCAGTTCCACAAGTTCCGATAAGATATAAACAAATTAAATTATAATCTTATCTACCTACTCATATGAATTAGTAATTAAATTCATATTCACTTTTGTGTAGATAGAAGTAGTATAGTAGTTTTATTGATATTTATATATTCCATTGTCTATAGAAAATGTTGACATTCGGTGGGAATCGAACCCGCGACCTGCGGAGCTGAAGGCATACCCACTGCGCCAACGGGCCAGTCAAACTTATATAATTAATTCTTGTAAAAAATCTTAACGACACGAGCGCTTCAATTATACTTTCGCTTTGATATTAGCTTCATTTATATAAAAATAGAAATGAGAAACAACTTTCCTTGTTATATCGAAAAGTTTGAAGAAATACAACATATTTTGTTACGGACATGACAATCATCATTATGGAATTTGTCTTTCTCGATATTATTTATTTAATACTGTGAGAATAAACGTGCGACTGTTTTACTTGCTTAATGTTTAGTGACGTTATATATATTATAACAAAAACACTTACATCTAATATAGATAATAGCATAAATTTATTTTTCTACTAACAAACGGAAGGGTTTCCGACGTCGCAATGACTGATCAAAGTCATACAATCAAAGTCATTAGCCCTCCACTACTCGTCGGCCTAAGCCGTGGTCCGGCCTCACAGGAGGCACCCTTAAGAGGACGTTCCCCGACGCTGGTGGCTTCTGCGCTCTACTCACTGCATTTCTCAATCTCGACGATACTTCTGCGTTCGCCCGTCCCGCCCGGTGACGCTGTAAAAGCCGTTAGCATACAGTCAGTTCGAAAAAAAAACCACTGAATAGAGGCTTGTTCCTATTTCAGTGTTGAGCAATCTCCTCTCTTGTTTGGAAAGGCAGCTCAGATCTCTACCACGCTCACCAATTCGGGTTGGCATATAAAATTATTACTACTATTACTTTTATACTCTCTATATCTTTCGTAGCAATATGTCCACTATTGAACACCTACATACCTTATATAGTGTATTATCTATGTTTGGACACATGTCTATCGTAACGTAAATACCTAAGCAATTTTAATAATAAAATGATAGTCGGAATAACTTTATCAAAAAGGTCACCTTTATACCAGATAAATCTCGTTGATTTCCCGTACGTCGTTTTATGTGATTATAATTTTTTTATTATCATTATTTAAATAACAACATCCGAGATTTTTTCAGAGCGCCTAAGGTGTAATCTATTGCAAAATATCAGTTAAGCACATGTGTTTTTTTTAGAAAAAAAAACAGGTGCTCATTCATTGACAATCAGGACACACATCGCTCAATTAAAATTTTTGGCTGAATATCTATTCACTTCTACAATACGCTTTGTGCCGCGTCATGTACATGGGCTAAAAATGATGTAATTTTTAACAAACAAAAAAAAACAAAAAAATTTTTTTCACTCACAACATTAATTTTGCATGTCTTACACGGCTAAATATATTGATATAAAAATTTGTTTAACATCATCATGTACATGTATTGCAATAATTAAAACAATATTTAAATTATTCAGTACTGCAATGACTGTAAACATCTCACTCTTCAGCTTCAATATCTCTATACCAGCAATGCCATCGATTCGTTGTTGCTTTCCGGCATTAAAGAAGGACAAATATATAAACCTATTTTCGCGTTTACTAATGATAATTACTGTGATTCACTTGCCTTTGTTGAGACTTGATTTCGTCACTGTCTCCTGGGAAGGACACAAAACGTCTTACAATTTTTTATCGTAAGGGAGACGTTTATAGTCCCATTTACAATTTTTAATTAATATTCTATTTAGATTTCAATGCGAGACATTTTTGGCCAAATGTTTAAAATTACCTCATAGTCAGCGGTTATACAAAGCTTCTTGTGCTGAATATTTTGCTATGTCCCATTATATGTGACCATTGTTTTTGTCTTAATTAACTTGAACCAATTTCTATTACAGACAAAATTAATACTGCTATTAATTTTATTTATTTTATATACTCCTTTAAAGAGCTGTGATAGCCCAGCGGTGAGACCATGCGACTCTTTCGAGGAGAACACGAGTTCAAACCGGGGCAGGCACCAATGAGTTATTATATTAAAACTCATGTGTCTATATCATAATTTTGTTTTACACGCTTTTCGGTGAAGGAAAACATCGTGAGGAAACCTGCATATTTCTAGAGAATTCTGAAGATATGTGTAACCTACCAATCCGCATTGGAGCAGCGTGGTAGGTCTTAGCTCCAATCCTTCTCTCCAGAAACGGAGATAGGAGGCCTATTCCCAGCAGTGGGATTTGTAACAGGCCGCTACTTTTTTTTTACTTTACTCTTTTTAAAATATTAAGACTCTTTCTGTGTGTTCCCTATTTCTAGAAGAACGAACCCTCAGCTAGATTCCATTTTTGAGTAGATCAGTTGCTTCAACTTGCTTTAGTCAGTAGCGGTTTTCACTGAGTTGGTAAATTTGGATTTCCTGGACTCTATTTGGTCTTATCATCTAGTCGGTGAGCGGCCCCTTGTTCTTTTACCCTTATTATTTGCTGTTATAATCATTTCTGGTATCGTCCTAATGTAGCATTGAGTGACGGAAGTATGTGAGAAGTCGTTAATAGCATTTATTATGATAGGCATTTGCGATTCGAATTAATAGACGTATTTCTGCGCTTTCCATTCAATGAAATCCGCAACATTCGCCTCCAGGGAGATTATAAATTAGCTTATTCTTTGCTTTTCTCTTCGGAGTGGTTCATGTTTCCACTGCATACTTGAAGATTGTGTAGATTAAGCCCAAATACATTTTTAGTGTTTTTGAAAAAAGCTTATTCCTTTTTAATCAGAGTATATAGTCTGCTATTGTCAATGAATAGGATATGTTTAGTCATGTGTAAAAAAGCAATACATATTTATCAGTTGGAATAAGAAAAAATGGATTCAAATAGCAATGGAGATAAAAAAGGTACAGTATTGTCTGAAAATACCCTTCAAAAACCCAGTCCATACAAATACACTATGTCGTTCAAATGGAGATAATTGATTAAGCTCGTAAAAGCTTTTCATATAAAAATATTTATTTGTATTACGTACACACGCGATGTTCATCTACGGTATAAAGTGGTCTATAAAAAAGGTTAAAATTTTTGGGTACAATAATAAATAATAACGGATTCTGTAAATGGATTTTAAATCATGAGCATTAATGTAAGTCATAGTATATAAAGAAAGTAGTAAGAAAGTAGACACAGACGAATAACATTTGCTGTTTCTTTAGATGTTTAGTAGCCGAAATGGAGAAAGCAACGGAATAAGATAAACGCTATAAAATAAAAATTGTGTGTATTCTAGTAAGGCTCATTATAACGTGGACTCGATACTATTATAAAATGTCGTAGATCTGTGGAATACAAGAAAATACAGTCTCTTAGGGACCACGCCGTGTGGTATCCGGCAGAATAGAATAGACCACCCTCCTTTCTTACCGAGGCGTCGTAAGAGGCGACTAAGGTAAGTTGACGTCAGGTAGGCGGCCGGTCGTAAAATACGTAGCCAAATCATGTGACAACATGTTTGTAACATGTTGTGCCGATCCCACTTAGAGTAGGATAAGGGCAGGAGAATAAATAGTCTCTTAGGGACCATAGTTGCAAGGCGTGTTTTCAGTAATTCCTTAGACATCTGTGTTATTTTATTGTAACGTAAGTTCGTGCCTTCCCCATAAAGTGTTCCGTGTTATTTCATAACCTACATATTTCGCATATATTAATAATAGCTATAGAGTATGGCAACCGATACTAAGATGATTTGAATATAAATTACTGATCATCAACAGACAGCAATACGAGCGGGCTATAGCATTAGTACTGCCAATCTAACTGCATTAGCATTATTCCCGTCGAAAGCAAAAATATATAGAGAAACCACAACCTAACCTAACTAAGTCTTGATATTAATTATCAAACATGACCCATTTTTTTTGGAACGTCGTGTAAAACGACCTCGTAATTAATATACAAATGAATGCTCGTGAAAAGGCTTACGATTCTATAAAGGTTTGCTTTAAAGTTTTCGGGTTAACTGAGATGGGCGAATTTCAGGAAGGAAATATTTTTAAGCCCACTATCTAATAGAGTTACTATTGAATGATTACATTATTATTTTATCCTTTTTCCAAATGAAATACAATTTTTTTATACTATCTGTTATTCGATATATATACATGTAAGCGTCATTGTACATACATCTAAATTTCATCCAAATTGGTCCAGCGGTTGAGACGTGAAAGTGTAACATACAAATAGACTTTCGCATTTTATAATATTAATGTGGATATGGATTTACAATCAGATGACGCATCATACAAAAAATACTTAAAACAGAAGATATTTCTTTAATTAATTAAATATATCTATACTAATATTATAAAGAGGAAAGATTTGTATGTTTGTTTGTATGTATGTTTATAATTTTTTCACGCAAAAACTACTGAGCTGATTTCAAAAATTCTTTTACCACTGGAAAGCTGCTTCTTCATTGAGCAACATGGCTACATTACGGTTTCAAAAAAAATAGGGTTCCGTAACAAAATTGTAATAAGGTGCAAAAAATTAAGTCTTAAAATCTTTCATCGCGTGCGCTGCGGAAACTATTGATGATAGAAAAAAAAATGTTCCACAGTATTATAGACCGTATCAATTTCCACTAAAAAGTCCGCGATACCATATGTATAACTATTATAGTTATGCTAATATAACTACTTTTTTACATTGTAAAAGATGCTAAAAGTGCTGACAATAATCAAACCATTTTATTCAAATCTCTGTATTAACCCTTATCCCATTAAATAATATTTATTAAAAACTGTTTCAATACCTGTAAAATACTTTTTAAATTATTTATTTAAATGATTTATAGAAGCAGGCGTTACTTTGCGGAATTCCATATTACAAGCAATATAGCAGAACTAACTACTTTGCTATAATCCGCACGGGTTAAGCGAATGCATGCAAAGCCAATGTGTATGAAGCAGGCAAAATCTACGCACCTTATACATGCAGGACAAGCCACTACATGCACCCCAAGGCGCAATTCACCAGCAACAACGCACACAAAAGCAGTACACACACCCACCACCACAATCTCGATGATCGTTTCGCCCCGAAACCGAAGCATCATCAGGAGGATAGGCTCCACAACAAAAACCGGATAATTCCGGGAACATATGGCTGCGTTTAGGAATAATAAACCACAAAATTCTAATTTTGCAAAACATTTGCTGGAAAGCGGTCATAAAGTGCCTAATGACCATTCATTTCATATTCTCCTCACTTGTGATAAGGGACTCCGACCTAATACGTTAGAGCAACTTGAGATAATAAAAAATAACAATGGTCACTTAATTAACGAGCAAGTTAATGTATCTAATTCCGTTTTGCTACATGTGTTCGGAGGGGAGGGTATTGGTGGGAGTTGAACTATTTAAGACTGCTTGAATGGGTAGCGCGGCGCATTACGATTTTTGTCGTGGAGCCTATCCTCCTGATGATGCTTCGGTTTCGGGGCGAAACGATCGTCGAGATTGTGGTGGTGGGTGTGTGTGCTGCTTTTGTGTGCGTTGTTGCTAGTGAATTGCGCCTTGGGGTGCATGTGGTGGCTTGTCCTGCATGTATAAGGTGCGTAGATTTTGCCTGCTTCATACACATTGGCTTTGCATGTATTCGCTTAACCCGTGCGGATTATAGCAAAGTAGTTAGTTCTGTTATATTACTTTTTAAATTATAAAAACCTGACATCCCAATTAAAAGATATTACGAATTTAAGAATGTAAATGGAAAGCAAATAATGCCATAACAAATTCATTGTAGAGACCGTTATAGAAGGCCTGCATTTGGTGAGTTAGCTTTTATTCCAAGAATACTAATGATACCCATTTTTATAATGGGTATCATTAGTATATAAAATAAATCTATATTACTATTATATATTATATCTTATATCTTATTTCTATAAAATAAATCTATAGTCCGACTTAGTAGACTTGAAAGAGACAACACGCCATCGGCTAGCTATGGGAAAGTAGCATTTTGAAATTTTTATTTTTTATTACAAGCCATTGCGGTGTTATCATATTGTTAATTTTACTATACTATTTAATATTCAATTATTTGGAACATAAAATACTTCGAAATGAATATTCCATAATGATTCACTGAACAGGTAAAGAAATATGCGACCGACTTTATGAAAGCCCCTTTTTGTAGGTCTCGGCTAAACTGTAATGAGGAAAGTTTTTCAAAGCATTTTTCATCATTGCATTCCTTTGCCATATTTGCAACTGGGCCTTACAGTGTGTATATTTTTACACGTTTTATAATGAGTCGTAGAATAATTTATATTTACGGATTCATTGAATAAAAGGCTTGATGTTATATGAACTAGGAGGAACACTAATAACAGACCCATCTAACCACATTCGCCCTCTGTAATTAATCATTGTTTGTGGGTTGAAGTTATGTGCAGATGGTATGGTATAATGAGACGCTGATTTCTACCATTTTTAGTACATGATTAGTCTTATTTTATTTTAGACAGAAATATCTTACTTAGGACGAGTCCTATGTTGTCAATACTCATATTGACGTAGTCAAATATAACTATAAAATCCATTGAAACTTTTCAAATTCTAATTTATAGAATTAGGCGTTACTTTGCGGAGATCCATAATACAAAAGTAATAATAAAATTATTTTGTTATTATATCGGATTATAGCAAAATAATTTTATAATTACTTTTTTAAGTATACCGTAACTATAAATATAAAGTGTAGGTTAAGTACTAACATACTTTTAAGTTTTTTTAGTATTACGTGGTATATGTTCTAAGTTTTTGTTACTCTTGTTTAATGAATGAATAAAAAATAAATGAATAAATATGTGACTCTTACACACACGGTTGTCCATCCCCAAAGTAAGTAACTTAATACTTGTGTTATGGGTGACAGACAACTGGTAATTTTAAATACCTAAACACACCCAGACTGGAAGAACCAACAAATTGGTTGTAGAAAATGTTGGCCCTCGGCGGGAATCGAACACGTGACTCTCGGAGCTGAAGGCAGAGTCACTGCGAACTGCGCCAACGGGCGAGTCAATCGTAAGCGGCGTCCATAACGCCCCTCCATTTTTATAAATACAGCTAGAGCATTAAAAAAATCTACGAGGAAAATTGCGAGAGAAATTGTTTGTTTGCAGTTCTTATTGGCATTTTTCTTCAAAAATTGTGTTTTTGAGGACAGAAAATGATAAAGCGAATCCCGTTTAAAATGATAATTAAATTATTATTGACTGGCCCGTTGGCGCTGTGGGTAGTGACCATGTCTTCAGCTCCACGGGTTGCGGGTTCGATTCCCGCCGAGGGCCAACATTTTCTATAAACAAATTGTTGATTTTTCGAGCCTTGGTGTGTGTTTGTATTTAAGTATATATTTAAACTTATATATGTAGTATATCTACCAGTTGTCCGTCACCCATAACACGAGTATTAAGTTACTTACTTTGGGGACGGACGACCGTGTGTGTAAATGTCCCATATATTTATTTATTTATTTGCTATAATCTGGTTTAAAAAACTTTTATCATGCTAAATGTAGAGCATCCTATACACTATTAATTTATCACAAAAAGCATATTGAAGATTACTTGAAAGGCACTTTAGTGGCTTTAATGATGTTGTGCTGTGCTGGTATAGTATGATACGTAGTACGATGGGCATTTCCAGTTTAGCGCAATTATCTCCAAGGAATTTTATTTTCCATAGGATCTTGTGTCGCATAGATTTAGTTGCTTTAAGAGGTCGCCTTTCCCTCTAGCGGAGAGGGGACGCCTACGAATGAACTACTAAAGCAGTGTAATTATACTTATAATTTTGAAATCAGTGTTATAGATAAGTTAATGTCGTGTGGTATCCGGCTGAGTAGAATAGACCACCCTCATTTCTAACCGAGGTGTCGTAAAAGGCGACTAAGGTAAGTCAACCCGCCGTGTGGTATCAGGCTGAGTAGAATAGACCACCCTTATTTCTTACCGAGGCGTCGTAAAAGGGGACTTAGGTAAGTCGACCCGCCGTGTGGTATCCGGCTGAGTAGAATAGTCCACCCTCATTCTTACCGAGGGGTCATAAACACGACTAAGGTAAGATGACGTCAGGCAGGCGGCCGGTCGTAAAATACGTAGCCAAATCATATGACAACATGTTTGTAACATATTGCGCCGACCCCACTTAGAGTGGGGTAAGGGCAGGAGGATGATGAGTCTCATAGATAAGTTAAAAGGGGCAAAGTAAGATAGGCCATTGAAAAGATGACATTGCAGGATGATATGTTGGTATATATGTATTTTATGTACCATATCGTGTATATTATAAATTTATTTTGATTTATGTATTTAATACGCCAAAACGATAAAGCAAAAGTTTCACAGCCTTATTGTACCGTTTATTGTAATATTGCAATATCACGCGGGTTACTATAGATCGATACGATTAGCGTCTGTTTCAAATCTATACTTATTATAAAACAAAGTCCCAAAAAGCTGTCTGTCTGTATGTAATTGATCATCCCAAAATCTATTCAACGGATTTTTGTACGGCTCTCACCAAAAGATAGTGCAATACTTCCGGATGGTTTAGGTAAATAGCCCACATCGGTGTTATGTAAATCGTGTTGAAAACATCGCGTAGTTGTTAAAAAAGCTTGCTGGCTGAGGGCTTTAGTCGCGTGCGCTGCCTAAACCAGCAGAGATACGCTAAAGCAATGTACTAGAGAATTGGAGATCTATAAAAATACTACAAAGAAGTGCGCGATAGCATGTCTCTATCTCTACATTTAGTCAAGTTTATTCAACGTCAGCTGGTGAGATTTAGATTTAGATTGAGATTTTAAGACTGGCAACATTTTCCACCAATCGAATTTCCGAAAACAAAATGGCTCATTACCACATGGATTTCCATTTAGAGTTAAAATGGCGGAGTTATATTGTGAATATCAATTGTTGCAAATAGAGTCTAGAGTGAATACTATCTTTCGGGAGACTTTACATTCTTTCAAGTTTGAATTACAAATATTTTAAGTATAAATGAATTTTGTGTTTTAAAGTAGGTAATTACTTTGTTTGAAATTTATCCTCACAAGTGACGATAAACGATAAAAACTATAAATTTTTCGTTTATTTTTGTTGTTGTTAAATTTTACTAAGTGATAATTTCAAGTCTATTATAACACTCGTTACGCAATTTTGGATATATAAATGAAATATTTGACTAAATATTATTCAACGTTGTTAGTAAACGTGACATTAAAATTGTTTAAATTATAAGTCAAATTATATACATAACTGTTTTTACTACCAATTGAAGATATAAGAACTTTTGATTACAAAAATGAATATTTTTCTATCGCTGGTACTTACTGCTACGATAGCTCGTTTTTCGTTATAGAATTATTATACATAGAGTATATAACCATAGATAAAATATAAGAGAGGGAAGATAAGAAACCTATACTTACCTCCGTCTAATCACACATAAAAAAGAGAGATAGATAGTTTGCCCCATTTGCTTTTTTTCATAGACAGATTTTAAGTTTCTTCCTCTACTTTAGTAAAGTCTATGTTTATCATACATACAATCAGCCCTGTGATTCAACGCGGAAACAACTCCAGCATTCTTAGGACCATCCCACGTTGAACAGTACGTAAACTACACTAGTATGTAAACTATTATATTCATGGTATAACAAACATGAGCCAAATTGGTGCACACATTCTGATGGCCATATAAATTAAGGTTCGACATCTGTTTACTACACGTGTATTCATTTATAGTTTAAACGGGTAACTATTCGGATAAATCTCGCAAATTAAAATAACCTTCTTCGGATCAAGTCTGTTTATTGTTGAACCGGGATCAAAGTGTTTCGTAAAAACTACGCGGTCTTAAAACTAATTCAATTATTATATAAATTTCAACAATTTTTAATGAGGAACTCTACGTTAGTGTTATTAAAATTTATTAGGTAATATTTTACGTTACTAAATTTTTTTGATGATGTTTTCTAAACATGAAATTTCAAATGACTACAAAAAATCGCTACAAAAAAAATAATAACCATTGTAAAATTGATTTTGCTGAACTTAATCAATCATCGCATTTTTTTCCTATTTTTCCGGAATACATTGTTCATTCAAGAGAAAGTTAGTTTTGGAGTAATTTTTGTTTTTACTCAAAGCGATAAGCTGATAAATAGAGACGATGGCCGACGTTGCCACGACTAGTAAGATTTTGTTGACGTGTACTTAATTTAATAAACGTACGTGTGTACGTAATTAAATAAGCGTTTGTATAGCCTACACTTGATTATAACTATATCAAGACACATAACACAAAATCATTAGGTCATCTATTGCCTATGTTGTAAAAAAAATATCCATAATATATGATTATATATTATATTCCCGCCGCGATAACGTCGTGTAAAGAGCTCATGAATAAGTACCCCGGACGGGTTCGAAACTAGTCGGGCTAATCCGATAAAATTAGACGTGAGTATAGCCGGTATCGTTATTAACTATAAATACTACTCACGATAGTTTAAATTTAAAAATTGATTATATATTATACAAAATAATACATGAATATTAAAAAAAGGTTCAAAAGCGGTTTTAGCCCAAATTGTACAAGTAAATAAATTTTGTTCATTCGCTCGTTTTAACGGAAAGAAAAGACGTCGAGTGTACAAAGGTCACTTCAATGGATTACTACGCCACATAGTCTTGTTTCTCTTGATTCTAGATCTAGAGGCTTATAGCGACCATTACAAAATTAATTGTAATCTTTTTTAAAGGTTGTTTATGTTAGGAAAATAACAAAGCGTTTCGAGGTTGGAAGCTTTAAAATGTGATCTTCGATCAATCATGAAATTCTAACCGCATTCATGAGTTTCAGCTATGGGTTTACTAGCCCGTTGACGCTGAAGGCAGTGACTCGGCCTTCAGCTCCGCGGGTTGCGGCGGCTAACATTTTCTATAAACAATTTGTTGGTTCTACGAGCCTGGTCGTATATTTGTATTTAAGTATGTGTTTATAATTATTTACGTAGTATATTTATCAGTTGTCCGTCACCCATAACACAAGTATTTAGTTACTTACTTTGGGGATGGACGACCGTGTGTGTAAGTGTCCCATATATTTATTTATTTATTTATGGGTATTTAAGGAAAGTCTGTAAAATACTTATATTCTTAATCGAGTGAAAATTTGATATAAGCATGACAGTGAAAATAAACATGCTAATTATTAGAGAATTTCTAGGATACCTTGTACTTGCTAATCGGTAATGTAAATCTAAACTCCAATCCTTTATCCCTTAAGAAGGAGAAGGTGTTTATCCAGATAGGTATAAGCTTTTACATTTTTTACTAAATCGACAATGTTTTTTAAATTATACCGAATCTTAAAATATTTTTATTACTTGAAAGTTTTCGATTTAAGAGCGTTTTGAGAGGTTGATAAAACTTCATTAAAACCTTAATATTGCACGAGAGAACAGACTTTATTTTCAAAACGTAAATATGAATGCAAATGAGAATAAATAATAACGGAGTTCACCTGAACTGAATCAAAGGAAAGTAACATAAAATAAATAATACTTGCACAGAACACATCTTCAAGATAAATGATCTCGGAATATGTATGAAAGAATCTTAATTGCAACAACGAGAACAAAATAAATGCGACGTAAGTAACGATCTTTTTGCCGTTCTTTCTTCAAATGGACCTTTTATTCAGACTCCATTAAATGTATTTCAATTTGCATATTTTTGCGATTTCTGATGTATCTTTAATTTGTCACCCGACTTTAATTTAAATATCCTTTAAATTTCACAAGTATCTATTAGTATCTTTCTATCTTCTTAGTATCTAATCTATTTACTAATAGTATACTAATAGTAGTGATTAAAGTACTATGCAAATACTACTAGGAAACATTTACTTATATGTTGTTGTTTCCGTTTTCTGTTTCTGTTGTGTTTTCCTGTGTTCCGGGCAAAAACATGCTAGGATAAGAAGAATTCGATTCAATTGAATTCAAAATATTCTTTATTCAAGTAAACTTGAGCTATTGAATCGTCAACTCTACTGCTGGTTCGGAAAGCAATTCCTATCGAGAAGAGCAAGAAACTCGGCGATTGCTTTTTTAAAAATAAAATTCAAATTTAAACTGGTTATATTTATTCACAACTATCTTTTTATTATTGAAGCTAAGACCCATTACACTTTCCAATGTCGATTCTGGCCTACACATGTTCCAGGAATTCTCAAATAAAAATTAAGATTGTTGGCGATCAAAAATAATGAAGATATTATGTTCCTATATATAGTATACGCCATAAATTTAAATTTTATTTTTTTATATTATGGACCTGCAAAGTAACGTCTAATTCTGATATTTTAGATTGGCATAATAAAAAAGTTTCATTCGATTTTGTCGTGGAGTCTATCTCCTGATGATGTTTCGGTTGCAGGGCGCAACGATTGTTGAGTTTGTGTTAATGAACGTGTGTAGTGCTTGTGTACTGTGGCGGCGGTGGTGGAGGTTTGTGTATGTGTTTTTACGAATCCTGCATGTATCGGGTATGAAAAACGTATATTCCACTCTACATTTAGTGTTATATATATATTCACTATACCATCCGCCGTGTGGTATTCGGCTGAGAAGAATAAACTACCCTCATTTCTTACCGAGGTGTCGTAAAAGGCGACTAAGGTAAGTTGACGCCAGGCAGGCGGCCGGTCGCTAAATACGTAGCCAAATCATATGACAACATATTTGTAACATGTCGTGCCGACCCCGCTATTAGTGGTATAAGGGCAGGATGATGATGATATATTGTCTATTTACTTTATCGCAGGTTATAGCAAAATAATATCATCATTACTTTTGTTTAAATATCAACTGAGTATATAATAACAAAATAAGTTATAAGTGCATAGGAACTTTCAACCTTTATGCATAGATTGTCTGTCCACAGGTTAACCTTTTTTATCAATTTTTATTTCATAATATAACCACAAGATAAGATAGACAATATGAAATAAACCATTCTAATAGGTTCGTACGAAGATTAATTTTATTATATGCTTTTTATTTATATGCTTGCCTTAAATATTCGGAACACGACCGACAGTCGCCACTGTCACCCTATTCATCTTTCTACCACTTTAATATAAGAATTCCAGTATATTATTTATTATTTATATTTCAATAAGCATATTTCAACGCACCCCATTAATAAAGAGAGACTAATATATTTATTCACAGCACGGATTAAATAAAGGCGGGGTTTAAATGTTTCAACGATTTCCACATTAAAGCTTTTTTTCTAAGAAAAACGAGATTTTAACCGAAAAAAAGTTAACTTATATATTACTCTAAATAAGGTTCTACCTATATGTAGATATATCCCTAGATATAGATTCGTAACGTTTCATAACAATTGGTCAAACATTAAAGCAATACAAACACATAAATAGATTAAAAAAAATAAGGAACAATTTTATTATAATCAGCCGTTAATAATCGCTTATATCGGAATATGGCAAAATAATTCATAATTTTTATATTATAAAACCCAGCAAAGTTACACCTAATGTTATAAGTTAAGAAATGTATTGTAAGAATGGCCGCACAAAGTAATACAACCTACTTTACAATTCCAACTATGTATATTTATTTCTCACAATATTAACACGTTACAATTTACTTTCGCCTTCAATGTAACACTTCACAAAACCTGGCCAAGCCTGGTACCGTCCCTTTTAAAATCTATAATATTAGTCAAATGATTTCTATTTAGTTTATTTAACAAAAATACAATTATAAAAAAAACGTTTGTCCTAAAAATTGTGCTTAAATTATTGAACCTTACAGTATAAACTAAAAATATCATCATCATCCTCCTGCCCTTATCCAACTCTAAGCGGGGTCGGCACAACATGTTACAAACATGTTGTCATATGATTTGGCTACGTATTCTACGACCGGCCGCCTGCCTGAAGTCAACTTACCTTAGTCACCTTTTACGATACCTCAGTTAGAAATGAGAGTGGTTTATTCTACTCAGCCGGATACCACGCGAAAAAAAGGCAAGCTAAGTAACTAAAAATATATTAAAATTATTATTACTAAAATCAATTTTAAGATCCATGATTCATACTCCAGTATTTCTTCTTCTTCTGTGTCAACTGATAAATATCTACTGCTGGAAATAGGTCTCCTCATGGGATCTCCACACCACACGATCTTCTGCTGCTTGTATCCAGCGGCTCCTCGCGGCAATTTTGAGATCTTTAGTCTAACTCGTAGGCTATCGACATACAGACAGGTATCGACATTGAGTTTTCCGGTAGAGGTTCGCCATTGAAACACTTTGAGACGCCAACGCTCATCGGTTCTTCGCACTATCCATCCCTGCCCTTTCCTGCCCATCGCAATTTCATTTGAAAGATACCCTGAGCTATATTAGTGACTTTTGTTCTTTTGCGAATCTCCCCATTACTGAATTGTTCGCATATAGACATTCCGAGCATGGCACGCTCAATTTCCCTCTGATTGACTCACAGCTTTCTTAAGAGGCCCATAGTCAGAAACCACGTATTTAGAGGCAAATTAATAATGTTACATTGCACTTAGTTTGTCGCCAGATACCTATTGATGATAGCGCGTTATGACAAAACTATGCCTTTGAAACTGGCTGGGTTTTTTTTCCATTATACAAGAAACATAGTAAAGTAGTAAAATGTCGTTTCTTGATGTAAGTAATGCTAAGCGCAAATAACTCTATTTTTAAACTAGCTTTATTTTTTAGAAAAGCTTTACCTGAATACGTTCTTTTACATCAGTAAAAAAATAAGAAAGAAATTGTTTGAAAAATTCAAATCTTATCGTTATCTGCTAAATAGACTCAATGGAAGAAAATAATATAAATGTAAAATATATATATTTTTGTCTATTTGTCCTTTTTTGATGATTTCTGGAATGAGAATATCATAGTTGGCTAGAAAAAAAACAAAGGAAACTTGATATCATTAATAATTCTTCTGCCCTTATCCCACTTTAAGCAGGGTTGACACAACATGTGTTGAACTTGTTGTTTGATTTGGCTAGCTATTTTACGGCCGGCCGCCTGCCTGACATCAACTTACCTTAGTCGCCTTTTACGACACCTCGGTAGAAAATGAGGATGCTCCTTTCTACTCAGCCGGATACACGGCGAACGAAGGCAACTTGATGGAAACTAAGTTGAAAAAAAAAAAAAAAAAAAAAAAAAAAAAAAAAAAAAAAAAAAAAAAAAAAAAAAAAATATAATAAAAATAATTTTAAAATATAAAATAAAATATAATAAAAAAATATAATTAATTTTATTATTTGCAATACATGTATACATGCAGGTCTTTTTTAGCATAGGGGTCATCAATTCATCAGAAATCGTACACAGCAACAAATAAGAGATGTGTAGTAAAGTGGGTCAGGTATTCGGGGAGAGGTCACCTGAGTTTGTTGAGAAATAACAAAAGACTTGGGCGTTTTTTTTTATTTAATTTGAGGCGATAGAATAAATATTTGAATTTTAGTAAGTATTAAAAAATTTATTGAAGATAAAATAACAAGTTGGAGGTACGTAAAGATTATTCATTGCATTTTGTTTTTTTATTGGCTTACAAATTGCGCTTTTTCGTCCGCAATTTTCCACTATATCTACTTCGGTACTAGGCATAACAATTCTTAGAATTCCCATCTTAACATTATAAGAGAAATCTACATGTCATAGAGGACTCGCTTTGCTTAAAATGTCTTATGGCATGTTTACAAAGTGAAATATGCCTACGGTGTACACATCGCTCTTTGATCTGTAGTTTAAACCCGTACTCTAATGAATGTAACCTGGAGAGTTCCAGCCTTTCATTAAGAAATGACGGTGGTCATTTACGACATCTCAGTAAGAGAGATGTCGTAAAAGGCAACTAAGGTAAGTTGACGTTAGGCAGGCGGCCGGTTGTAATACTCCTAGCCAAATCATATCATAACATGGTTAAAACATGTGCCAATTTTGCCAGATTATTTAGATTGGGATAAGGACAGGAGAATGATGATATACTATACTGTTGAGTATTTCTTAAATGATAATATTACGTGAATATAGCTACTGTCAGACCCTATACAAAACAGAAATGACTAAATGTTAAGTAATATTTTGAAAAGAGCAACCGCCGACTGATCACGCTGAGTCTTCTCGGTAGGAAGAGCTTTCTAAACAAGCAGTAGTGTTGACGATTCAAAAGCACTTGTTAACAAGTTAATTTAAATAAAAAATATTTTTAATTCAAATAAAAAAGTCACTGCTTGTTTAAAGCAAAAATATTCCATTTTCAGTTGATGGAGAAAAATAGATATGTAAATTGGGAATACTTTTTTATCTTCAAAATTTGTAACAAAAGAAATATGCCCTCCTGTTTACGTCTGTACAGAACGTCTTAGACCTATTTACGCACCATCAAATAAAACAGAGGTCAAGCTGAAAGTGTTGCTAATAAAAAAATGGCAAAACTCCGCTTCTAACGAGGGAAAGCTCTTTTACAAATATTATCCAGCCCATTTATTATTAAGAAACATGGTAATTAACTTTTAGGTGTTGCTAGCAAAAGTTTTATCTTAAAGAACCTCATAACTTTCGAGTGTTCAGGGAGATCGTAAAATATCTTAGCTGGTAATCTTGTAGATTTTGACAGTTTTTAACACTGAAGAAAGTTTTACAAACTCACTGAAATGGTACATAATTTTGGATAATAATGGTTATTGATTAATAAAGTTTTTTCTATTGCGAAATCCTTTTTATTATTAAAAATGCGAAAGTTTGCCTGTCTGCCAGCCTACTTTCAAGGCTAATTCACTGGACCAATATTAAAGAAACTTGGCACTATATAAATTGCCCGTTTTTTCGTTCAGAAGTACGGAAAAATATGTGCGTTATTAAGGGTATTTAAATGCTTAAGTAAGCTAGTTATTTATAAAGTATTTATTTAATTTTCAAATAAACGTTTTTACAACGAATGTGTTTGCTAACATGATATAATATGATCACTTATACAACCAAAATACAAGATTAAAGTTGTAAAACTCGAAGAGTTAGAGTGTAAGTTTAAGGGTAATAAAATTCACACAACGCTGATAGACTGTCAGTCATATGTGGAGTTTTCAAGTTTCTGTTTCAAAAATAAATATAGGAAATTTTTCGTTAACCATATAATTTTAGGTAATTTGTTCTTTATTTTAATGTTAACTACCGTGAGTGTTATTTATACTTAATGCATAAAAAGAAGCCTAAGTATTAGTTGTAGTATTTCTACACGTAGTTCCCGCCACGCCTACGCCTAATGTGATATGTCCTTACAAAGAGCTCATGAATGAGGGCCCTGTAAGGCCCTAAAACCATTCGAGCTCACCCGACACACGTGAATATAGCCTTTTCTATATATTAACTATCATTTGTTCTTATTTAAATATTTATTAAACTAAATACCAAAGTTTATTTATTCGAATCTCTAACATGTGTTCAATTGTTTTATGACTCAATATTCTCGAAAGTTATTAGCCTAAGATATAACGTAGGAACATCATGATATAATTTAAACAATTTTATAAAATAAGTAATTCAAATAACATTTCTATAGTAAAAACGATCAAAATTAAGGAAATAAAGTTGTAATGTTTTTAGATTAAGTCGCTAGCGAATAATATGTATTGATCGCAAATGCGATCAAAAAGCGCAGTTAGCGCTTGGGCACTTGCTTGGCGACAAGACGAATCGATCGGTAAGCAATGTTTGAATTGCTAACCATATATTCGCGAATAAAATGACGATAGCTCACCTACAAAAGTATCAATACAAAAAGAATAAAAAATAAATATTTACGAATATTATTGTTATAAAAAACAGCCAGAAGAGCATTTACAATTTTAATTCCGGTGATTCCTTGCGAGAGAAGCTTAAGGAAATAGGTATTCTTATATTGGCTTTACAGTATATTTTTAAGTAGGAACCGACATAAGCTAGCGGTGCTTTGTGCCTTGAAAAAGTACGCAAGTCGTTTGTGGGTTTGGGTATAAAATTCTATCATATTATTCCGCAATCTAAATATACTTCAACTTTACCATTACAGCAGTTTAAAAATATTATGTTTAAAAGACTAATACAGAAAACCCTATAGCTACATAAATAAATAGCTACTCGAAGACATTAATACCTATATGTAACTAGTATGAGAATCATTCTTTGAAAAGAGCAACCGCAGAGTTTCTTGAGGGCTCTTCTCAGTAGGAACAACTTTCCAAACAGCAGTAGATATTGACGATTTAAAAGCATTTGTTTACAAGTTTACTTGAATGAAGAATATTTTGAATTGCTATATTTTGAGAATTTTATATTAAAGTATTCAATGTTTATATTTAAATCTAAATTATTTTTACCTCTTGCTACCATTATTTCACTGATCCTTTTAAATTTTGCAAGACTTTATAGCTACCAGATTAGGGTTTAGCCTCAGATCCTTTTTGGCTGTAGAAATTCAGTTAGGTACGTGATAATTCAGGGTTTATTCCTGTCAGTCGCGCCGTAACACGTATGCTTTTCGTATAAAAACGAAAATAAAAAGGTGCCTTCGCTAAATCTAAAAGATTATGACGCTGGGATATAGACACTCTTTGACCCTTGTCAAAATTTGATGGGTTGTACGTTCGGTTGGTTTATCCATAAATCATTATTCAAATATTCAGGCTGTACTGTATATTAAAAGAATATTAAAGCATGTGTACATTACTGACAATTATGTTGGAATGTATGTTTACCTTAGTCATATAAAATCAAGTCGAATCATTCTATATTCAAGTAAATTTGTGAGCAAACGCTTTTGATATGACATTCCTACTGCTGGTTCTGAAAGCTGCTCTTACCGAGAAGCGCCAGAAAGAAACTCGGCGGTTGCTCCTTTCAAAATATAATTTTCATAACTACATTCATTACAATCTCTTATAGGGTCGAAGAGTAGATTTATCCAAACATTCTTATTATTATTCCTCAATAGAACAGTAGGCTTTCTTTTAATAGCTTTCTTCAACAGTTGTAATGGCAAAGTCAAAATTGGTTGCAGAATTTTATTTTAGAATCAATCATCATCAATCTTAAATATTTTACAAAGTTAATTGGATGTTTTTGAAATAGCTTGATAAAATATAACTGTAAATATGAACCGATTGATAAACAAATTATAGTTTTTTCAACCGTAAGTATTAAAAACTTCATTAAACAAATGCAACTCTTCATGAGAACTTTGTTTTTTTTTAAATAGTGACGTATGTGCTAATTATCACTGACAGATTGAGCTGAGTTAATTGAGTAGGATGATTCAAATTTAGCCACTATTTCTTTGCAATTGACACATAATAGCCGTTACTTTGTTAGCGATGAATATTGTCTATGACTAATGATAATTGATGACGGTAGATATTTTTATATTTTTTTCATTGTACCTACATGTTTTTTTAATAATGCGGTAAATGTAAGTACATATTTATTTTAATACCTACATTATAGTTAAGTTTAATTCCTGTTTATATCTTTAAAACAATACAACATTCTGAGTAAAAAAGGAATATCAATATGATAAATCGATTTAAACTTCTGTGCAATTAAAATCGATTGTTTTTAGAATCGAGTCCGAAATGCAATCAACTCAAAAGTAAAATAAAATGTTAAATGTTAATTAAATGATCATAAGAAAACATCCCACCAAGCTCCGCTTGAAACTAACCACAAACTAACATCCCTATAAGTAATTTAAACTCTAAATGGCACGTAACTAACTCCTCGGTATACATATTGAAGTTCCTGCACTAGTCACTTAGAATGTATCTAATTTTCCATTGGAATGATTCGGCATACAACGGTAAATTTGATATTCTCTAGTCAGATAGGAAATTGTTAAACATTTGTGCAATTTTTTAATACCGGATTGAGTTCGCAATTGAGTATTCTAAAAAAGGGCCTTACAAGTGATCAGGAGAAAGTAGGGTTTTTCAGTTGACTTTAATTTATGTCTTATTAATACATTTGCAACCTCTGTGGGGTTATATCGTTAGGTAATTGTTCATGCAAAAGACTATTGTTTTTAATGAAACAAATTACAATAACAATATTTCTTTCATACGCTTGAATTGGTGTAGAAAATGAAATAAAAGTTTTTGAATAATGTATAGAATTCGGCGTTACTTTGCGTAGGTCCAAAATAATGAAAATATTATTATATTTTGCAAAAGTCCGCGATAAAAGAAAACATATTTAATGTTAAATGCTAACCACAATCGTTTTGGGATTTTGTCGTAGTCTATTGATGTATTCGTTGCGGGGCGAAACGATATTGTGGTAGTGGATGTGTGCAGTGCTTGTAAATTGTTGTGTTATTGGTGGTTGGTAGTGCATGAATTTTAACGCATTCTGCATGTATCAAGTATGAGAATGAATAATACACTCTACATTAATTTATTTTGTACATTTATTTTCTTTTATCGCGGATTATAGAAAGTAATATTTTCTTCACTTTTGTTTTAAATAAAAGTTTGTCTACCGACAATCAATAATATTTGTCACATATTAATATTTTGTCATAAAAGTATGTGTGAAGACGTAGTTGATTATTTAAGTTAATTAATTAACGTTGAATTTCGCATTTGTCGAGGCGTTGATTGATATTCTTGGAGTTTAAATTCTAATTTGTCGAACAATAGAGAGAAAATTGAGTTATTATTCAAATTTACCTGGCAGAACCATTTAGTTTGGTACGGTTTTCTAACATCCGTAATATCATGCTATATTACCGTGCATTAATTTCACTTTGTATATTATTTATGTAAATGTGTAAATTAATTTATTGACAAAGTTGGGTCAAGATCGATAAACTTACTAAGGCTGCTATATATTGTTTAGTTTCTTGATGTTCACCAGTCTCCTACCCTTATCCCACTCTAAGTGGTACAACACGTTTAAAACATGTTGTTAAATGATTTGGATAGTTATTTTACGACTGGCCGCTTGCCTAACCTCAATTTACCTTCGTCGCCTTTTACGACGACTCTGTAAGAAATGAGAATAGAGGGTCTATTCTATTCACCCTGATTCCACACGGTGATGTTAGCTTGCTTGATGTTATTGGTCAGTAAATTTATGCTAACTGGATTGATAAATTTAAATATCTATCCAAAATTAAAAACACATCATCCAAATATTTATACAAAACTAGCATGTCCAGCCTGCTTTGTTAATTCAAAGATATATAAATTACAGTAGTAAAAATATTGGCCCAATCGCCGCCAAATTAACAGGAACATCCGTTGGGTCATTATAAAGATTGTTTGAATATTTCATTAAAATCAGTCAAGCCGTTTCGGAGTCACCCGAACATTCATTTTCATATGTAAGAATACACTGTTGTACTAAATCAACTGACACTGCGGCTACGCCCGTAGCCACAACTGAAGCGACATGCCTAGTTTGACGTTGAATAAAATACACATTTAATTGATATTCATACTAACATTACAATTATGGAAGTCTGTTTGTCCATCTGTAACACTTTCACGTATAATCTACTGTAGTAAAGTCCTCACTATTGAGTAAAAGTAGCACAATTGAAGCTTATACATCGAGCTAGGATAGGGATAGGAGCAATCCCCATTTTTCCTTCGGGAACAGTAAAATAATTGAGGGTATTTCAACATAATTGAGGGTATTTCAATATTAATTTTGACGCTAATAAACTCGCAAGTACAGGTAATTGAAAAAAAATAGCAAAGTAAAAGTTAATCAGCCTTTAATTTGTATTTTTAAAACGATAGCCAAATATGTGGAAAATATCAGTTTAAAACAATTTAGAATTTGTTATCTGTGGATGGGTCTGCTTAGTTTCAAAACTCTTGTTGCTCTGTGTTCTACTGATACGGGCTAATACGAATACTAACCACAAACAGGCTCATCGTTAAATAATAATCCGATATAATCTCGGGTCTGTAGGCTTACATAATTTCTTTTCTTTTAAATTTGATTATACGAAAATTTTGCAGTCGTGTCAAAATCTGACCTTGCTGAAGGGTAGTGGTTTCAAATTTATATGAGCTTTTTATAACAACTTAATTTATGCATATACAACACCATAAAAAGTAACGGACTGTTTTTATCCCACGTTGAAGTTAGACCTAACATGCTTTGCCAATGCGGAATGGCAGGTTATAGAATCCTAAGAACTCCATAGAGATATGCAGGTTTCCTCACGACGTTTTTCATCAATAAAAAGCGTGTGATAAATTGCAATTATCAAGTAGACATAATTTAATAGAAAACTCAACCTTGTCCGCCCGGACTTGAACCCATGACTTTCTCGTAAGTGTCGCACGTTCAGACTATCGCTGCTACACACACCATACATACACTAAATTGTATACGTCAGTCAATAAAGCACAATCGTAAATCTGATATGTTCAACGTCTACAAAATCAGTGTTTGACGTAACCGATACCCCTTTGAACCTATTTTTGTATCAAAAGCCAAAACAACATTTGAAGAGGCCTGTAGTATTTTGAGGGTACTCCTTTTCTTAAGTAGAAATGCTTGATTCGGTAAATATTGCTCCTTACTACAAACGTTCTACTAGAACCGAGAACCCTTAGCTGTGTATACAGAAATCGCATTAGGCAGGAGTATCGATATATCAGTAACTTTGATCAGTCAGAGTTTATTTACCTAGTATTTTACAATGTAATATGAACAAGATTTTGATTGATATCCCATAACAAGACTTAATAATCATACCTTTATATTGTAAAATAATAATTTTCTTAAAATCTACTAAACAGATTTTATGTAGGGTTTTACTAAAGGTTTAGGACAATAGTACATTCTCCGGAATGGCTAAGCCGATTTAATGGGATTTACACTAGTAGATAGAGGACGGAGTAGAGTTTATATTCTTATTTCTGCGGGGTTGGAATTAACGCGGGAAAAAATTGGTAATTAATGTATTACAAAAATATTTCAAATTCAATTTCAAATTCAAATTTTTTTATTTGCTCAATGTGGTACAAAACGATGTTACAAAATATATATTCTAGAACGACACATTCTGCCTATTATAAGCATGCAAATAGTACATTATACAATTATTATATTATAATTTATTACACATATTTGGTTACTAATACTTATTTATAGCTATTTAATTATTATATTTTATATTCATACATACATTTTTAACATTATTTTAAGGTTTAAACGGGAAAGCCGCTGGCACAGCGAATATATTATAGAGGCGAAAGTTTCTGAATGTACGCTTGTTGTGAAATTAACCGATTGGACGTTCAAACAAGAAAAAAACGATTTTTATCTACAAATATATAGGTAATATTAACTTCTTAAATCATATATTTAGGTACTAGTATATTTAGTAATTAGAATATTTTGTTTAGATAAAGGCCAGATCTCTAATGCATAAAACAGAAGTTTTAATTAAAATTTATCAAATAAGTCTTAATGCACTCACAACTGTATGATTCTGTAATTTTATTTATAAAGATTTCTAATATAAAATACGAGTATAACCAATATCTGCAAATATTTTACTCTACATATAGTAGAAATAAAATATGTTAAAAATGTTTTCGACGCAACTCATTATATTTTTAACTTTTCATTCGAGTTGTGGATTTAGTTACGCTGCGAAAACCTTTATGAGGTTTTATAGAGCCCTCAAATTATGAACAAAGTTACAAGGGACGGCGAGTAATAATGAACTTTATGGCTTCTGACTTTCTATTTACATGTCAACTTTGCATATTGGAAGTTTTATTGAACTTTTCAGGTCAATTTGCTGAATTTCATTTCATTTATTTGAGGGGTATTTGTGTGATGTCCTTTTGTTTATCTAAATATTTTGGTTTATAGCAAAAAAATATTATTATATTATGAGAGGGATAAAACGTTAGAGAAGAAAGTTTACAGTAGTAATACTGATGGTTTCGCACTAATAATGTAGTTGCAATTTATCGTCTTTATTTGGTACGATTCAGTACACTGGTCTAGTTGAATTAACTCTTTTAAAATATTACCAAAAATTTGTTTTTGGTAAATTGTATTATTAGACGACCTGGTAAGTTCACAGAACGAATCAGTCTGTCTGTATGTTCGCGATAATGTCAAAAACTACTAAATAGGTTGCCATGGGTCTTATTATTATATTCTTAAATAGTTTAATTACTTTGAGCATTTTGCGATCCATATTATGATCCATATTATATTAAATTTTAGAAGTTTAGTATAATGAAAACTAACGCCCGCGATAATAAATATATGGGACAATTACACACACGGCTATCCGTCCACAACGTGAATAAGGTAATATTTGTGATATGGGTGACAAGTAGTCAATATATACATTTATAATTTTTAATACATATATACATCCAGACTTGAAGAACCAACAGATTGTTTATAAAGATTTTGGTCTTCGGTGGACATCGAATGCGCGACTTGCGGGGCAAGATAACTGTCAACTGCGCTAACGTGCCAGTCAAATAATCGTATATTTCATCATCTTCATATTGTTCATATATTTAATCACAATCAAAATATTGTAGTGGCTTTTGAAAGATTTGTATGTTTGTAATGTTTTCACGCAAAAACTACTGAACCGATTTTAAAAATTCTTTCACCATTAGAAAGCTGCTTCTTCACTGAGCAACATAAGCTATAATATATTACAAAAGGGATCCCTAATAAATATGTAATAATGTGTGAAAAAATTAATCATAAAAATCTTTCATCGCTGTGGAAACTATTTATTATAGGACAAAAAAATGTTCTCCGCTATTATAGAACGCATCAATATCTACAAAAAAGTCCGCGATACCATATGTCTAACTATTATATGACAATATAATAAATTTTTTACATTGTAAAAGTTGATAAAAGTACCAACGATAATAAAACCATATTATTCATATCTCCGTATTAATCCTTATCCCATTAAATGATATTTTAGTAATAACCGTTTCAATACATATAAAATACTTTAAAAATATTAAAATCGGACATTCCAGTATAAAGATGTAACAAATTTGAAAATGTCAATCTAAAGAAAATAACGCTATAACAATTCATTGTAGCGATCAATTATAATTGGCCTGCAATTGGTGAGTTAGCTCTTATTCCAAGGATACCTATGATACCCACGGATATAGCTATACCTTTGAAAAGAATTCAATTTCCAGTTATATTCCTTTGCCTTAACCAGGGCAATAAGTCCCAGGGCAAAACTTTTAATTTAGAAAAATAAATTTATAATCTAACTTTCCACTACCACGACATCGATATGTATGCGGATGAAACCGCGGGGCATTGCTAGTAATGTATAAAAATAGAATGTAATGGATTTACTTAGCCATAAAATCTCTAATGCGGTAGCGTAAAACAAAAACGAAGGGTGTGTCAGTTACGTTTGCTGACAATTTCTCACCACCCACACTACTTCGAACCTATTTTATCCAATGTTTTCGTATTTGAGCGAAATCATATTTCAACTAAATAAGTGAATACTGGGTTTTCTTAATTACTTCGTTGTTTTTCGGATTTCGTTTATTTACAGGTAAATTGTGGGTAAAACGAGTATATGATGAGAAACATAAAATTGAAATTACTATTAAATTTAGTAACAATTTACTAACATTAAATTCAGTATATATCACGTTCTCTGGAATAAATTGTAAAAAAAACCATAAAAAAATATAAAAACCTTTTTTTTACTATATTTTATTACTATATTATTTTTTTTTACTATATAAAATCTATTTCTTTAACTTGACTTTCACAAATCGTGAATAAGAAAACCTTAATATAGTGATAATAGATGGCGTTACTTAAAGATATGCTATTCCTGTTGAATTTACAGGATTTCTATAGCCAGGCATAATTGTGCCAAATTTCATCGATATTGGTATGCCTGATTCGCCGTGAAAACGTAACAGACAGACGGACTGACTTTAGCATTTATAATATTAGGATTAATAATTAAAATAAGGAAGTCATAATTTCTTTAAATGAAAGTCGAATTATGAATTATTCAGCAACAGCCTCTATCTACTGCTGGTTTGAAAAAGAGCTTCTACTGAGAAAAGCCAGTAAGAAACTCTTTTCAAAATAAATGTGACCGTTTAACTGTTTAACCCGTCAATAAATTGACTTTTTTATCATTTCTCCATAGCTGTATTGTAAAGATAAAACACAGCTATTAAATGTTCATGTTACTGTAACACTAGGTTAGTATAGAGTAGGGTAGTAATAAGAAAAACTAAAATTTTTATGAAAGCAGTTGTGTGTAGCTTTCATACACCGTTACGACCTGGTACCATATAAATTGACGCTATTTATACTTGAATAGTTCATGCCTTTTAACCTTTAGTGCTTTTAGGTGAGTTAACATGCACTAACTCTTTATGAGCAAAGTTTCTAACACGACATATAAAGGTATAAAAGAAAAAACCTTTACAATTCAGCATGTATGAATCAATTTATCGTGTTATAGTGTCCGTCGAATATAAAGGAATATAAAAATAATTACAAGATGTTCATAGATAAACATGACTGGCCCATTGGCACAGTGAGTAGTGACCCTGCCTTCAGCTCCGCGGGTCGCGGGTTCGATTCCCGCCGAGGGCCTACATTTTCTATAATCAATTTGTTGGTTCTTCGAGCCTGGGTGTATATTTGTACTTAAGTATGTATTTAAAATAACAAATGTAGTATATCTACCAATTGTCCGTCACTCATAACACAAGTATTAAATTACTTAATTTGAGGATGGACGACCGTGTGTGTAAGTGTCCTATATATTTATTATTATTATTATTATATTATTACTTAATCTCGGAAACAAAGTTTCAAAATGGCTTTTTATATAAATTTACAGGAGATAAGACTTCGTAAAGACTACCGTAAATAAATTTTACGGATTTGAAACCAAATCCGTAATTTTTTGTTTTTATGCTTCTTTTAGTAGAAATAATTTAGTTTCACATCTTTCAGGCTATCCTAAGTATTATGTGTCAAACGATTTACGTATTGTTGAATTTGGGTACAGTAGCGAATGGTGATCTTATGATGATAATACGAAAATATATTATAAGTATGCTACAATTTAAAAAAAAACCTTATCCGTCCATAACTATAATAATAATAATAAATATATGGGACATTTACACACACGGTCGTCCGTCCCCAAAGTAAGTAACTTAATACTTGTGTTATGGGTGACGGATAGCTGGTAGATATACGACGTAAATAATTATAAACACATACTTAAATACAAATATACGACCAGGCTCGAAGAACCAACAATTTGTTTATAGAAAATGTTGGCCCTCGGCGGGAATCGAACCCGCGACCCGCGGAGTTGAAGGCAGGGTCACTATCCACAGCGCCAACGGGCCAGTCAATGATGTTTATATTCCGAGATAGAAATGTTCAATCTCGATTTTAGTCAAAACAGAATCATAACTACTATGATCAAAGTGCCAGGTTTTCAATCTGTATCCGTAGTAAAAGTTTGTTTAACGCCTGTCTACTCTATAAACGATAGCGTGTAAAGAACACAAATGGCTGTCAGGTGTTATCATTAATCTATTTTAAATTTTAACAACTTTACTGAATCGTTTTACTTTTAAAGCTTTTTAAAAGGGTTATCTGGAATGAATAATAAAATTGATAAGATTGCATTTTACTAAATGTTTTCGATTTCCTGTTTATTTGTACTTCTGGTCTATACACCTCTGAGGATTTGCCCGCGAGCAATATGTTTCGAAGTTTTTCCCGCGGGAATTCTAGGATAAAACCTATTCTATCTTCCGGTGAAGGGCCCACCAAAATAGTTTGAGCCATTCAGGAAAATGAACTATTAAATTAAACCTTCCGGAAGAATTGAAATTTTGAGAAAATCGGTCACGCAAAGTCTGTCAATGAGTTTTTCGAGAATTAGTTTTATAACAAGTACAGATAGATGTGGATGTGAATAATTTAAACAGCATTAAAAGTTGTGTTTATTTTAAAATATTCAACGTAATATTTACATTTTCATTGCTATCTTAGGTTTCTTTTTTGTTTAATCTTTTGTTTGTTTGGAAACTATGAAATGTCTCAAGTGTTTCCGTACTATGAATTTAGTCTTTCTAAAATTCCTATACTGCCCCCATGTTATAGTCATATTTTTAAATATAAAAGATAATAATTATTGATATTATATAAGTATTGTTCACTAAAAAAAATGCAAGTTTTAGAAAAAGAATTTGTTTTTTTCGCATTGCTTTTAAATGGTTCTTAGCTGCAGGGTAAGCTCGTGTCAAGTCCATATTCGAATTGCCCTCTTTAACAATCAAACTGCCCTCTCGAGGGGAATGATGGCCACACGTTTGGAAACACTGATATATTCTTAAGGACTCTAACAACCATCAGGTATTTCATTTACCCATGCATTTAATATCTAACGAAAAGAGTAAGAAGTATTTTAATTAACAAGTACAAATTTAATCGTTCAAAGACTTATGTAAGCAAGCTAATATTTTAATCTCCGAGGTAATGCGTCTGGACCCTTAAATCGTAAGTCCAGTTAAAACTTTAGTGATATCCAGATAAATCCAGCCAGAAAACTTGTAGTGACATATGCTTTTCTTTAATGATTATATAATAATCAGATACTCTAAGCTATGATAGCTCAGCGGTGAAACCGTGATACTCTTTGGAGGAGGTCACGAGTTCAAACCTCGGGCAGCCACCAATGAGGTTTCTATTGAAACTTATGTTTCTAATTGATAATTGCAATTTATCATACTCTTTTTGGTGAAGGAAAACATTGTGAGGAAACCTGTATATCTCTAGACAATTCTGGAGATATGTGTGACCGACCCATCCGCATTGGAGCAGCGTGGTAGGTCTTAGCTCCAACTCTTCTCTCCAAAGACGGAGAGAGGAGGCCCAACAGTGAGAGCTATTTTAAAAACCGATAATATCTTCGTTTCTATTCGTTTCGTTTGTATTCTCGTCTGTACATCTATAACTTAGCAAGATTGCGTCGCAGACACGAGTGATTCTAACTAACCTGATGGGACCATATCTACCATGGCAATAAAAATGGCAATTTATTGGGACACCGAAACATTACATAGGAGAAAATCATATAAAATGTCTCTTCGTCTGATGCTTTGGTTACCAAAAATCGAAATGTTCTAAAATATTATCTCAGAGATAAACAGATTGAGAACTTACATCAAGAGGCCAATATATTAAATCATGATGCAGTAAGTATGAAATAATCTAAGTAATCAGAAACTTGATATGAAGTTATATTGACCTCGGCACGGTCACAACCCGCCCAAAATACAAATGAAGTCATTAGCATCATGCAATGTTAAACATACTATTATCACGCACTGGTTACTATGTTGAGATAAAAAAATAAAATAGTACTATTGTACAAATAGGTTATTCGTATTGTTTATTTTAAATAATGTAGTGGTTGGATCATGTGAGTTTTCTCATGATTGAACCATTACGTTCTTCTTCTTTCGTTCTTTCCGTGCCTTTTCCCATTATTTGGGGTCGGCCCTCCTCGTTTTCATGCGCCAGGTCCGGCGATCCTGGGTTGTCTCCTCATTCAACTGGGCTTGCTTCAAGTCTTTTAGTACCGTGGACCACCAAGTGGCAAGAGGGCGCCGATTGAACCATTACGTTATACATATTATTTTACTGAAAAAAAAACAAAGAAAAAACAATAATATAGATTATAGAAAGATAAAACCTTTATGATAAATAAGTAAATGACACAATTACACATGGTCAGTCTGCCCCAAAGTTAGTAATTTCATACTTGTGTGACAACTTGTGGTCAGACAGACAACTGGTAAATATATACTTATATAATTTTAAATACATACTTAAATATATAAATACACTCAATTCGAAGAACCAAAAAATTGTTTTTTTTTATATATTGTTGATCCTCCGCGGGAATCGATCCCGCGACCTGTGGAGCTGAAGGCATTGCCAACAGCGCGTTCAACCAGTTAGTCTTTATAAAATTATATAACAAGGTTTAAATAATAAAGTACATAAGCTTAGTCCCTATGATGGTGGTAGGCTTAATAATTCGTGCATTTTTGTAATGTATAAAGAAAACTGATTTAGTGGATCGAATAGAAACCATTCATTTATTTTAAGCTCTAATTCATCTTTGTTAATTTTAATTTGAGATGTTTTTAATATATCACCGCCATTCGATAAACATAAAAATATGACGCAGAATGGCCATCATCAGAAATAGTAGTTGTCTTGATTCTCTGTGGGCTGTTTGTGGCTGAGAAATTCAAAAGAAGAGTTGACAGCATTGATAATTATTGTCTCTAAAAGATTCACACATTAACTTGAACAGAATTAATTAAATCAGTTGCAATAACGATTATTCGTCTGGATTTCACAATTGTATGGCGATTTGTCGAAGAAGCGGTGCGCTGGCTCTTTTCATGCCGATCCCTTGTTAAAAGATGGCTGCTTTCGAGTGACCGTGACCGAGCTAGGCTTCTAGTCTTATCAGAAAAAGAATCAGGTTATTGGCTTCGCACAAAGAATCAGCTTAGGGATTGAACGCGGAAACGCTGCCAGCATTCTTGGGACCATTCCACGTGGGCATGATTTGTATAGTAGTAGCGTGTAAGTAATTTAAGATAGATATAACTTGTACATATTTGTTATAAATAAAAGAAAAAAAAACGCCGTCAAATATGTTGAATGTAATCTTTTGAGTAAGTTAATTTTAGATATAATAGAGTTGAAATATATATTTTCACCCATTAGAGCGTCTATTTAGATCTTAGTTTCAGATTTATTGCGTATGTAAAATATAGACATGATATTTTACCAAATAGCAACAAAGAGCGCTATTTTGATCGCTATTATAGGTTTTGTGAATGATATGAAACGTGTGGTGAAACACTTAGGACATATGCCATATCCCATAGACTAATGTGTTAGGAATTGATATATACAAGAACTACTTTCTGCCAGTGACATTCGCGTATTCAGTATCTAAATGTAAAGTATTTTACATTTAGGTACTATTTTTAAGTCACTGTGTACTATACAAATAAATATATTCAAACAAAACATAATTTATACCTTTATACGATATACAAAAGATGTGGATTCCAGATTTTTTTTTCGAACTTACTGTATGCTGTTAGCCCTAACGGCTTATACAGCGTTACCAGGCGGGACGGGCGAGCGCAGAAACATCCTTGAAGTTGCGAAATGCGGAGAGTAGAGCGCAGAAGTTCTACTAGCGTCGGGGAACGTAGTCCTAAGGGTGCCTCCTGTGAGGCCGCACCACGGCTTAGGGCGACGCGGAGTGCAGGGCTGATGGTATGACTTTGATTAGTCATTGTCACGTCGGAAGTGTGGCGAGAAGCCACGACTGACCGACGTCAGAAAACTGGGACCTCGTCTTCGCCGGCGAAGACGGGATTCCAGGTGCGTTGATTACGGAGCAGCTCCCAAAGCGTTTTGAAGTAAATTGCTAGAAGGCTTAACTGCATGTACGTGAGACATTGCTGCGCTATTTAATATCAAATAAAAATAGGAACATTAATTTATCGCTTTTGTTTTACATTTAAAATTACTGGTTTGAAGTTTGTAAACCGCTATGGGGTAAAATGAATGTAGTTAACTTCTTCTTTATTGGTATATTGGGCTTAGGCCTCTTTTTTCCGTTTTTGGTAGCTCCAATGGCGATTGGTAGGATACACATATTCCAAGTATACTCTAGACATATGCAGGTTTTATTGAAATGAAATAAATATTTTTGGATTTTTGTATTTTGTTGATATGCAGGTTACCTTACGACGTTCTCTCTCACCGAAAAGCGTGTGATAAATTGCAATTATGAACTAGAACCTAAATTTTTAACAAAGAAACTCTTTGCTCTGCTCATTGTTAGACCCAATTGCTGTCGGGTGAAACCAATATAAACAAGTTATACCTTATTATATTTAGGCTGATAATCCCCTAAGAGCTGATACATGGGAGAGTTGTAGGTGGCATTAGGTTATTAATATTTGAGTACGTATCAATTATCACAGGCGTTCGTGCGTTCATTCCATTAATAAGCGATGCGTCATAGGGCCGACGCTTTTGATGTGATATATCTATACTACAAATAGAAACTCAATTTTCATAAAACGATTTTCATTACGATGCAGATATTATAAATGTGTGCGTCACTCCTACTCAAGCATTAATACCGCTATGGTGATTAGACCAGTGTCTCCCAACCCTTTTTATGCCATGCTCCGTTTTAGCCTTTCTAAAACTTCTAACATGTTACATACATAACTTTAAATATTAAAATATGAATTGTTCACTTATGTGAATTATTATTAACTTATATGATGGGTTTTAGGAAATCACACCTAATATATTGAATATCATCCCTTACTGAATATCATCCCTTATATGAAAATCGATTCTTAGATTAAATTCCAGTAATAAAAAACCTCGTATCTGAATGCATTAAAACGTTAGGTTTCACTGCTGGCCGCAGTCTGGACTATAGTGGAATTCATAGAAATTACTAGAGAATCATAAAAAATACTAAAACGAGTATATCAAACTTTAAAAAAACTTTTTTTATGATACTGATTCTAGATTTCGTGTTAATGGAATGTTACTTAACGACCTATTGACTAATACCCTTAATTACTCAATGCATTTATATAATTTTTTCCCTATTGTTTTTATTGCACAATTTGATGTATCCATGACTAAATTGTAATTAAACATGACGGAAATTTTGCGTTTATGAAGCAACAATTGAATCTGGACAGGATTAAAATAAGGTTTTTTTTAAATAAAAAAAGAGGTTTTTTTAAAAAAGGGTTTTATTTATTTAATACTTTTTGTACAAAATTAAATTTTGGATAAATAGTTAAAGTAAAATTTACACTACACAGTAAGCAATCTCTTACACACAACCCTTGGTAAACGGTATCATAGCAAAAGAATGTTTTATTTTAACAGACTATAAATAGGCTTGCCCTTTTTAACCTTTGAAGTACAAAGCTCTTATGAAAGACCATCACAAAGCCGTAAACACTATTCGATACCTCCCTTTTGATTAAATATACCTATAAATTCGCCTGATAGACACATTGAAGCAATAACGTATATATAAAATTTATTACAGTCAGACATTGCTATTAGAATAAATGACAATCGATACACTTTAGCGAGCTGTAATGGTTTACTATATATAATTAATGTTTAGAGACCGGCTATACTCACGTTTATCTTATAGGATACATACGGGGCTCTTATTCGTGAGCTCTTTACGCGGTGTTATCGCGGCGGGAACTCATAGCGAGTATAGTGAGTATAGCCGCTATCTAAACATTAATCATGAATACAACTCACGATATGTTTGTGAGCTGGTACAGAGCTTTCAGAAGGTTGTTTCTACTGACAAAAATCGGCAAGTAAATTGATGGGTGCGTGTCGAATTTATAAATATTTATATGTAGATACACATTACAATACCGGCTCAGTGGTTCGCTAGATTAAAGGACTCTTCAAGTATTCGTGGTCAATTTTATCTTGTTAGTTCAGACCGTCTTGTTATTTATAGTGGTACTTTGGTCGTGTTACCAAATAATAAATAGGTCCGAATTGCTTTCAATCAACTGACGTCTCGCAAAAGGTTAATGTTAGCATTAAAGAGGCGTTCGCGGGTGTCAAAGTAACTATTTATAGCAGAGGGTAATTTTGTTTGAAACATTATTTGTTTTGTCCTTTGATTATAGAATACTAGCGTTGCCTGTGGCTAAGCCCGCGTGGAAATCAGGATGTCACAAAGTTTTTACTGCTATCCCGACCTTGCGAGATTTATATAATAAAAAGTAGCTTATAGACATAACCTACTTTGTTTTCCAATGAACTCTCCCATCAAAATCGGTTTCGAAATCCGAAAAATGTACTATAAAATTAAACCAAGATTATCAAGACTGTAATGCAATTTGCCAATTTGTAGATGTGTTCAGCGATACATTAAAAAATAAAAAAATTCTTAATCTCCATTTGTTGGAGCCGTAGTTTTAGATTAAGTAGTTCATTGTTGTCCTTATATAAAATTATGTGCATGCTGTGACACCTAAAGGCAGTGAGCCTACTTTAATATAATGTTTTAATGTAACTGTCACTGGTTGTTCCTAAATAAGTAAATAAATAAATAAATCTTTATAAAAAATGAATCCTTTAGTAACCGTAAACCGATCAGCAGATTCTAAGAAAATCGATCTCATACAGGTTTTGGGGACTTTGTTTTATAATATTACAGTTACAAAAAAATAGAATATATATACTATACAGATTTAAGGAAATCATTATGAAAAAGTTACTTTATACTCCCATTAGAGTCGAGTAAATATTATTTGTAACGTCAATATTAAGAACGTGTTTTATAGGTGCCTACTGTGAGGAAGGATACTTACTTGTATTAGACTGGCGTTGTGAATGACTATTATCACGCCGTCGTATGATCATCTTCGTCAACGAAGGCATTGTGTATGAGTACAATGTGCGTTTGTTTTTGAGATCATGCTTTGATAGTCACGGCATCGCCAATTGCATAGGCAATCATTTAAAGGAAGCTTTTTGGAGGTGCAAATATTTTCCGAGTGTATATAGAGCCATTGTTTTATGAGAGTTGGGCTATATCTTAGGTTTCTCGAAGCCAAGATAAGCTATTGTGTGGATGTTAAGTATCTATTGAGGTTGCTCTAAAATTAGTAAAAAAAGTAAAGTAAACGCCCACTGCTGGGGATAGGGCCTCCTCTTTCCGTTTCTGAAGAGAAGGGTTGGAGCTAATACCTACCACGCTGCTCCAATGCGGATTGGTAGGTTACACATATCCCCAGAATTCTCTAGAGATATGCAGGTTTTCTCACGATATTTTCCTTCACCGAAAAGCGTGTGATAAACTGCAATTATCGATTAGACACTCATTAGTGCCTGCCCGGGGTTTGAACCCGTGACCACCTCAAAAGATTCGCACGGTCTCACCGCTGGGCTATCACAGCTTCTTAAATTAGTGTCCACATTAACTTGTTACGTAGACGATAACTAAACTTATTACCGCCGTGCACTATTCGGCTGAGTGGAATAGACCAGCTTCATTTCTTGCCGAGGTGAGGTAAGAGGCAAATAAGCTAAGTTGACCCGCCGTGTGGTAACCGGCTGAGTAGAATAGAGCACCCTCATCTCTTATTAAGGTGTCGTAACAGGCGACTAAGGTACATTGACCCGCCGTGTGGTTACCGGCTGAGGTTTCATAAAAGGTGACTAAAATAACATGTTTAAAACATGTTGTACCTACCCCACTTAGAGTGGGATAAGGGCAGGAGAATGACGATGATAATTAAAATTATTCATATCATTTAGGATGGTCATTTAGGATTCTTTGTATTTTTTTCAATATGTATAATACAAAAAAATATAAAAATGAAAAGAATCCACAAAAAATATCTTCAGTTAACTGTTACGTAACGATAAATCTCTGTCAAACAAAGTACGAGAGGTGGTTTAAATCATATCCGTTTCTATTTCTGTCTTGGGTTTGCGAAATAGGATGAAGGTCTTTCCGATTGTAGCGTTGTTTTACTCCATCTGAAATTCCGCTACGTCCTTACTATTTTTTTTAATATAACGATTTCTCTGCTATGGCAACTCATTGCCAACTAATTTGCCCATTGGCGCAGGTGGTATTGACCATGTGTTCAGCTCTGCGGGTCGCGGGTTCGATTCCAGTCGAGGTCCAACATTTTTTTCATAAAATTTGTTGGTTCTTCGACAACTTGTGTTTATGTATTTAAAATTATATATATGTTTTTTACTATATATAAGTTCTCTGTCACCCATGACACAAGTATTTAGTTGCTGACTTTGATGACACATGACCTTATGACCTTATGACACATGACCTTATGTGTAATCGTCCCATATATTAATTTATTTATCTATTTCAGCTATAGAACACGAAATATAAAGATCCCTTTGACATTCACTTCCGAAAACACTATAAATTTAGTCAATATAAAAATACATATTGTATGGTTTAATATATATATAAAAATACTATTTTGGTTTAATTATACATTGGCTTTTGAAAAAAATGGAAAAATAAGGAACGATATCGGGCAAATCGTAATAATTAAAATTTGAGACAAAAAACGTAATTAGATTTTTGTGAAAAAGAGAGGGTGGGTGTATATAGTAGTAGTAGAAACTGTTTTCGAGAGATCCCAAATAAGAGAAGATGTAAAAGAGAATACTGAAATCAAAGGGAAATACATCCAAAAATGTTAATTGTGACTTGTCGACTCGTATGCTATTGTTTCTTACAATATTCAGTAATAACAAGTCAAGTTAAAATAAGCTTTTCTCAAAATTTTATGTCCCTGCTGTTAACCATTGAGAAGTTCCCTCGTCTGGAGCCAATCATGGCAGTAGCATCAAGTCATATTTATCATAAACATACATTGTCATCGGGACTAGACCCGTATGTAAAATTTCAGCTCAATCGGACACCGGGAAGTGGGTCAAATTTAACTTGCAAGATTCCACCTTCGCATACATCATCATTCTCCTGCCCTTATCCCTCTCTAAGTGGGGTCGGCTCAACATGTTGTCATATGATTTAGCTACGAATTTTACAACCGGCCGCCTGTCTGACTTCAACCCACCTTAGTAGCCTTTTACGACACCTCGGCAAGAAATGAGGGTGATTTATTCTATGCAGCCGGATACCACACGGCATTTACCTTAGTCGCTTCTTACGACGCCTCGGTTAGAACGGAGGGTGGTCTATTCTAATCTGGATGCCATACGGCTATCTACCTTCACATACAAACATACAAATAATGCAAGTAAAATAAAAGCTGTTAATAACGATTATAATTTTATTTCGGGTATATCAAAATAATTTCACGAAGTTTTGGGTTAAAACCGTCAAACTAAATTCATATTTAATTCGTTCGAACGACTTTGCGTAACATGGGTTTGAAATCTTAAACTTTCGTTACCAGCAAAATTATTAGCAACTCATATACAGATACTTCCAGATACGATTTATGCCCTTAGGCGTAAATCGTTAATGTTTAACAAGAACCCTCTGTATACTATAATATTATATACCTAATTTTTGATTGTTTACGTTATATACTTACTTGTTGATGAGGGTTTGATTATATGTAAGTCGAAAAACATATTCGTTATGGGCTGCAATAGTAGCACAACTCAAGAAACATGTGTTTTGGACTAGAAATAGGCATAAATGTTAAAATACACATTATTTTCAGCAGCATTCCTTTAAGCAAACTTTTTATGCATTTTCCTTAGCAATGAAAACTTTAAACTTATTTATCTCAATAGATGATTATTTGGGTTGTTCCACTATTGCAGATGAGCGATAATAAGCAAAACTGTTAAGCCAAGATGAAACTGCGTTACCTTTACCGTGAAGTTTGATGGTATTAAAAATTTTAGTTTTATCATCAGGTTGGATAGCAGTTACGAGCAATCTTGCATCGAAACATTATATTATCTTATAATTCTGTTCCAAAGCCAAATATTATTGGTTCATCGGTAGAGTATACAGGCAGATAAAATAATGGGTACTATGCATACAGATTAGAGCGGGCTACCCCTAACTCTTCAAATACCTTCCACTGCTATTTAACTTTCATTTTTTTAAATTATTCTTGTCTTACTTTTTTATCACTACTGTTATGTTCAATGAGAGTTATGTCCATCTCATCAGGCACTAAGAAATGTTATGATGTATAGAGATTCAGAGAAAATTAATGGAATACAATAATAACAGATTAATAACGGAACACTTTTCATATCAAAACTTGAGTCAACAATTATCAAAGGTTATAATGCTTTTAATCGGTTGCCAGCGCTCCTTGGTCGGTAGCGTACATTTGAGCAGGTTATTACAGCCAATTGTCCAGATAGACAAAATATATAACACTTGCACACGATACATTTGATGATGATGTACCAAAATGCAAGAGCGCAATTAAAAAAACAAAATATAATTCACAATTTTCACTTCAGGATCTTATGCTCTTACATAATATATCTTATAATAAAACCACTCCGTCCCAAATGCGAAAGAAGGTAATTTTCGTGGTAAATATCTCGATTAGGTGGGGTAAAATAATTTTACTTCGTCATAAAGATAGCCATTAAATAACGCCGGGTCGTAAGTTAAATTAACTTGTTGAACGTTCTTTATAATTTTGAGTTTTTATATAAAATCTTAATTAAGACATAAAGTAACAAGCATTTTAAGCAAGTGTTTGGCTAAATTCTAGGATAATGAAATTTCCACTTATATTATTAAGTGTTAGTAATTTCATTGCATAATTATAAATAATTAGCTTTGAAATAAATAATTTGATCATTGACGTAACTTAAGGTACAAAGCTATATATCTTGGTGGGGGTTAATATAGTTCATAGAAGTATGAATAAATGAACGGTCATGTATAAGAATTAGAATGTCTAGTACTTATAGGCATATCCAGTGTAGGCAAACACGTAAAATATAATTAGTAGAATAATTATTGGCCGCCTAAGGTCATTTTGGGGCCCTTGTGCGCATAAGGGCCCCGTTGAAAAGTAAAAAAATTAAAGCGACTGCACTTTATAATCGGTTATAAATCTCAGAGATTACAAAAAACTAAACATAATTTGAATAATTCATAGAATTAAGCGTTACTTTGCAGAGATCGAGCTGTGATAGCCCAGCGTGTGAGACCGTGAGACTCTTTCGAGGGTAACACGAGTTCAAACCCGGGCAGTCATCAATGAGTTTTTCCAATAAACTCATGTGTCTAATTGATAATTGCAATTATCACACGCTTGTCGGTGAAGGAAAACGTCGTGAGGAAATCTGCATATCTTTAGAGAATTCTGTTGATATGTGTAACCTACCAATCCGCATTGGAGCAGCGTGGTAGGTCTTAGCTTCAACCCATCTCTTTAGCAACGGAGAGAGGAGGCCTATTCCCAGCAGTGGGATTGTAACAGGCCGCTACTTTTGCAGAGATCCAAAAAATATGTAATAATATTTCCTATAATCTGCGATAAAGCTAATAGAAAATATATGTAATGCTTAATGTAGTGTAGTATCCGTTTTCATACCTGATACATGCATGATATATGCTCGTAAAAAATGCATGCACTACAATTCTCCACTACCTCCACAATACACATATTCAAAAATTCAAAATTCAAAATATTCTTTATTCAAGTAAACTTGTAAACAAGTGCTTTTGAATCGTCAACTTTACTGCTGGTTCGGAAAGCTGTTCCTGCCGAGAAGAGCCAGCAAGAAACTCGGCGGTTGCTCTTTTTAAAATATAAATCTTAGAACTAGTTACATTTATTTATTACTGTCTTGTACAGGGTAGAAGTGCACCTATATCCACACATCCTTATCATCAATGTAAGCCTCTACGGTATAATAGGCTTTCTGTATCAGCCTCTTTATAACAGTATTTTTAAATTGCTGTAATGGCAAAGTTAAAATTGATTGTGGAATTTTGTTATAGAATCTTATACCCAAACCCACAAACGACTTACGTACTCTTACAAGGCGCAAAGCAGGAGCCGCAAGCTTATGTCGGTTCCTACTTTGTCTATTATATACATCGCCAATCTTTTTATAATTATGTATATTTTTATGCACAAAAATCAAATTGCTAAAAATATACTGTGAAGCTAACGTAAGAATACCTGTTTCCTTAAACTTCTCTCGCAGGGACTCACGCGAATTCAAATTATAAATGCCACGTATGGCTCTTTTTTGCAATACAAAAATTTTCTCAATATCAGCGCATTTACCCCATAACATTATTCCATAAGACATAATACTATGGAAATAAGCAAAATAAACTAGTTTTGCTGTTTCGACGTCTGTAAACTGTCTTATCTTTCGAATAGCATAGGCTGCTGAACTGAGTTTCCCTGCGAGAGCTGTTATGTGTGTGCTCCATTGGAGTTTTGTATCCAACGTCATTCCCAAAAATACAGTTGTATTTTCTGTTTTTAGTGGTACATTGTCTATTAAGAGCTCATTTGCTGTTTTAGCTGCATTAGGTAATGCAAATTCCAAACATTTCGTTTTATTTGAGTTTAGTACCAAATTATTTAGCCTGAACCATTGAGCTACCTGCGACAATCCACTGTTTACTTCGTCAATATTATTATCGTCATTCCTATTTACTTTAAATATTAAAGATGTGAGTTATAGCATAGCTTTGGACGTAGAGTGCTTACCTTATCACAACATTGGAACATTTTTCGTTGCGCAATAATTTCAAAGAACAAATAACTTCATCGGAACGAATGCCAGGTGCGGTGGGAAAAGGATTGCATTATTCTGATTCTAACATCGCGTTAGTCCAGACATCTCTCTTAATTTTAATATTAATTTTATATTTTTAATTGTATTTTTAAATAAAACTTTTCTTAAGTTAATTTTGGTTTTTTTTGGGTCCTTCGGCTGTGTCTTTCATAACTGGCGCAGTCGGAGCGGATACTCAAAAAAAGTAAAATAGGGATAGATAGCTTAGATAGGGAACATTAAATTCCACGTCGCTATCTCGCGAGTATCTGAAGAACCTTGAAGACCAGCTCGGAGGAAATATCAAGACATCGATCCCGAGAGAAACCGAAATGAATTTTATGTAAGTACATAGAATATTCCTATGTCCTTATTTTTCCTATAACTTTAAGAAATTACCAAGATTTTTCATCCTAGAGAATCAAACCCAAGGGGGCCTGCATTGAGTAGGACCTCTCGTAGATTTATTTTAGATACTAATCGTAAATTGCAAGTTATTAAAGAGAATAGTATGGCGGTCCACGACCCTGACACTATTTATAAGGCTTTACGCCCGGTCCCCGAATTCGACGGGAATGCGAATGTGTTACCGCGGTTCATTACAATTTGCGATCAAATTGTAAATCATTATGTAGGGACGGAACCTGGTTCTGAATTACCAAATTTATGTTTAATAAACGGTATTTTAAATAAAATAACGGGACCGGCGGCGCGGTTTATTAATTCGAATGGGATACCTGAAAATTGGGTAGGTATTAGAACGGCATTAATTAATAATTTCTCTGACCAGAGAAATGAAACCGCCCTTTACAATGACCTTGCATTAGCTACACAGGGTAATAGCACACCGCAGGAGTATTATGAACGGTGCCAGTCATTATTTAGTACTATAATGACATATGTAATGTTACATGAATCGTTGGCAACAACAATAGACGCTAAACGCACTTTATACAAAAAATTGACGTTACAAGCCTATATTCGTGGTTTAAAAGAGCCCTTAGGTTCGCGTATACGCTGTATGCGCCCCGAGAGCATTGAAAAAGCGTTGGAATTTGTGCAGGAAGAGTTGAATGCTGCTTATATGCAAAGTAGAAATGAAGCAATTAATGATAGAAAGCCACATAACCTGGCTAAATCAAATATGACAATACCTGCAGTATTTCCATCAACACCGAAAGCATTCAACTTTCCTCCGCCAATGGCCATGCCGTCAATGCAAAAGCAAGCTCTAAATTTTCATCCACAACCGTACGGCTGGAAACCAAATTACCCAGGGAAACAACCAAATCAACACCAGTCTAATATACCTACTCGCACCCAACAAATGTTTCGCGCTTTACCCCCTAACTATAATCCCCAAAGCAATGTTTTTAGATTACCACCCCGTAACCCGATAAATAATCAGTATCCAAGACCTATGAGTGGAGTGGTTAATTACGTATCTAAGCCACTACCACCAACAAATTTTAATGCAAATAGATTTAATGCACCGCAAAATAATTTCTTCAAACCTCGTGAAATGAACCTTCATGAAATGAATTCACATGAAAATTATTACCCCGACTATCCGGATTATTACCCTTACTGTGACCCTGACCCATACTATTATTGTTCGACTGACACTGAATACTTTGATAACGATTATAACCCTGAACCCAATGAGGTACTACACTATGACGTAACACAGTTTAATTCAACCACAACTGTGGATGACTCTCCTTCGTCAATGAACGAAACTCATCAGGATTTTCAGAAAGTCCCGAAATTAAAAAAGCCAAAATAGAAGTTAACATGCAGTCACAGAGGCAGCTTCCCTACTTGCAGATTAATAATCCACCCCTTAAACTACTAATTGACACCGGGGCTAATCAGTCGTTTATTGACCCGGAAGCTGTAGCTAGACACTATTCTAATATTACACTAAATTATGACCCGTTTGAAGTTACAAATGTACATGCAACGACACGTAGTGATTACTCTATTACTATACCCTCTTTTCAAGAAATACAAGACTGTGACGATTTAAAATTTTTCGTGTACAAATTTCATGATTACTTCGACGGTTTGATTGGACTCGACTTACTTGAGCAATGGGCTGCGAAGATAGACCTAAAGGATAGATTACTGATTACTGATAAATCTACAAATCCTATTCATATGTATAACTCCCGAAACGTTAACTATTACGAGGGCATGATACCTGCAAACTCGACGAAATTAATCAAGTTACCTATTAATACTCGAGATGGTGAAGTGTTAGTCCCTGAGCAAATAATTTCAAATTGTATTATTTCCAACTGTCTAACATGTGTCAAAGATGGCAGAGGAATTTTAGAAGTTTTTAATCCATCTCAACATGACGTTATTTTTTCAATGGATAAAATCATTTGTACCGAAATATATAACATTGAAAATTTTTGTAAATCTGAATTGCCAGCCCGTGCAAAAGAAGTTTTATCGCGACTACGTACAAATCATTTAAACGCGGAAGAACGCGCTAATTTGGAGATTTTATGTGCGAAATACGCGGACGTATTTTATATTGAAGGGGAAGCGTTAACGTTCACTAATAAAATAAAACATCGTATTAGAACTACTGATGAGATCCCAGTTCATTCAAAAAATTATAGATATCCCTTTGTTCATAGAGAAGAGGTTAGAGAACAGATAAAAAAAATGTTAGACCAGGAAATAATTAGGCCTTCGGAGTCAGCATGGAGCTCACCCATTTGGGTGGTCCCTAAAAAGGCAGACGCATCGGGGAAAACTAAGTGGCGTCTTGTTGTAGACTTTAGGAAACTTAATGAAAAAACCCTAGATGATAAGTATCCTATACCAAACATTACAGATGTTCTAGACAAACTGGGCAATTGTCAATATTTTTCTACCTTAGATCTTGCTAGTGGGTTTTACCAGGTAGAAATGCATCCCGAGGATATACCCAAAACTGCGTTTAATGTCGAACACGGACATTATGAGTACTTGCGGATGCCAATGGGTTTAAAAAATTCACCGTCCACATTCCAACGCGTAATGGACAACGTACTTAAAGAGTTACAAAACACCGTTTGCCTTGTCTATTTAGACGATATAGTCGTATTCAGTACTTCCTTACAGGAACACCTAGTTAACTTAGAAAAGGTTTTTAAAAAGTTAAGGGAATCGAACTTCAAAGTCCAGATGGACAAGACCGAATTCTTGAAGTTAGAGACGGCATACTTAGGGCATATAATTTCTAAAGATGGAATAAAACCTAATCCTGAGAAAATAGCAGCAATAGAGAAGTACCCCATCCCAAAAACTAGTAAAGAAATTAAACAATTCTTAGGTCTCTTAGGTTATTATCGGAAGTTCATACCAGACTTTGCTCGTATTACTAAACCCCTTACACGATGTTTAAAAAAGGGAAGTAAAATCCAAATGAATGCGGAATACGTGAACTGTTTTAAAAAATGTCAAAGCCTTTTAACTAATGACCCTATTCTTCAGTATCCCGATTTTTCTAAAGATTTTTTGTTAACTACGGATGCTTCGAATGTAGCGATTGGTGCGATTCTTTCCCAAGGGCCTGTAGGGTCTGATAAGCCTGTATGTTATGCTTCTCGAACACTTAATGAAAGCGAACTTAATTATAGCACCATCGAGAAGGAGTTACTAGCTATCGTTTGGGCCACCAAATATTTCCGCCCATATTTATTCGGCCGGAAATTTAAAATTTTAACTGACCACAAACCTCTTCAGTGGGTCATGAGTATGAAGGAACCAAACGCTCGTTTAACGCGGTGGAAACTTAAGCTTAGCGAATATAATTTTACCGTATTGTATAAAAAAGGCAGTACTAATACCAATGCAGACGCTTTATCCCGAATAGAACTTTATAACGAGGAGGTTAGCTCGATGGTAGTGAACCCGTCGGAGGACCGTATCTCAGTAGGTTCCTCAACAGATACAGCGCATACCAATAGGGAAAACCCAATATTAGAAATACCGATTACCGACGAACCACTTAACAAGTTTCGTAGACAATTACATTTAACCGTAGTAGGTGACATCAAACGTAAGCCGAAAACTACAAAGCCATTTGATACTCATATGCGAATAGATGTTCAAGTACGCCAGCCCTACTTAGAAGAAGACGTAGTAGATACTATAAAAGAATTTGTAAATCCAAAAATTAAAACAGCCTTACTCATTGAACCGACATTATCCATGTACGATATTATTCCCATATTACAAGAAAAATTTAGAAGTTCATCTATGGATTTGGTATTAGCGAAATCGGAGTTAGAAAATGTTAGCGACTATCTCAAACAACAAGACGTAATTCAAAAATATCATGAGGGGAAAACTAATCATCGCGGAATAAATGAGTGTTACTTGTCTTTATCCAAACGGTATTATTGGCCTAAAATGAGAGATCACGTCACTAAATTCATAAATCAATGCGTAGTTTGCGGTCAGGCCAAATATGATCGTAACCCAATCAAACAACAGTTCAGGATAGTGCCACCGGCAACCAAGCCATTTGAAATAGTTCATATGGATTTATTTACAGTTGAAAATGAGAAATATTTGACCATCGTAGATGTTTTTTCAAAATATGCTCAGGCATACCATATTCAGGACGGAACTGCTTTAAGTGTGGTGCAAGCCTTGTTACAGTTTTGCACACATCACGGACTTCCCTTAACGATAGTTACGGACAACGGAACCGAATTCAATAATCAAATTTTTAAGGAATTTATGAATGTGCATAAAATAAGCCATCATAGAACGCTACCCCACTGCCCAAATGACAATGGTAACATAGAGAGACTCCATTTGACTCTACTCGAACATCTTCGTATCTTACGTCTTAAAAGTAAAAACGACCCCGTGACACTACTTATGCCTTACGCTATAATTGCCTACAACAGTTCTGTGCATAGCTTTACGAAATGCCGACCCTATGATATAATGACAGGACATTTTGACCCCCGCGATCCATTAGATATCGACCTAACAAAGCACTTAATGCAATTATATATTCAAAATCATAGAGAACAAATGCGTACTGTCTACGAGACAATTAATGAACTTACTTTGAAAAACCGTACAGCCATTATTGAAAATCGGAATAAAAACCGGGAACCAGAGGCTGAATATCTACCTAATCAACAGGTATTTATTAATAATCCCTCTGCGAGCCGACAAAAGCTGGCGGCACGCTACGTGCAAGATCAGGTTTTGGCCGACTTGCCTATACATATCTATACCTCTAAGAAAAAAGATCCAATAGCTAAGCATAGATTAAAAAGAGTCCCTAAAGATCCGACATTGTTGCAGGACTCTGCTATCAATATACAGCCTGATGATTCAGACGGCAGTAGCTCAGAACATTCAACTTGAGAGTCTTGAAGATGGACCTGGACTGCTACCGTTTAGACTGGGACCGACAAGACTTATAACACACTATCATTCGTTTCTACAATATATCCGACTTGACGATATTGAGAGTAAAATTTATTCGATACAGACACAATTACATGACTTTACTGGACTTTTAGAAAACGACACTACCTCTTTATATGAACTTCAAATTGATTATCTTAGTAATAAATTAGATAAGGTGTTGACTCAGTTGAAAACCCTAGAGCCTAATCGCGTAAAGAGGGGTCTTATAGACGGATTGGGGTCCATAATCAAAGGTATTACTGGTAATCTGGACCACGCCGACGCGATTAAGTATAATAATGCTATAGCAAATTTAGAGAGCGCTCAGAATAAAATAATTAGCGAGTACAATAGTCACATTAGTATCAGCAAAGAATTAATGGATTACCATAGTAATATCATAACGCAATTAGTCGAAAATCAACGTAAAATTAACTCGACGTTATTGATGCTATTAGATGACAAAATATATAAAGAGTCTCATTTAATTAAGTATGCAAAGTTTGCTCAGCTACTTTCTATAATAACAGAAAATATTGATGATGTATTGTAAATGTATTGGAATTGATAAGAATTGAGAATTCGTTAGCTTTCATTAGAGCCTCTAGCACCCATCACTCTATGCTAAGTATAGATGTGATTGAGGAGATGTTACAGAAATTAAAGAAAATTTATAATGAAGGCCAAATTTTTGGAATAGAACTTAGGCAGTACTATGATATAATAAAACCAGGTTATTTTTATAGTGATAGGCAAATAAATATAGTTTTTAAGGTACCTATAATCTCTTTAGAATTATTTGATCTTTATAAATTAGCTGTATTCCCGAATAGAAATAAGCAGGCCCTCTTCCCTCCTTTTCCCTACATTATTACCACCAGGAATAATTTTATGTACATGGAGGCAGAATGCCCGAAGTATAATAATCGGTATCTCTGCGAGAAAAGCAACAATCAGTTTCGCTCTTGGCCGGATTGTGTTCAGACTCTCATCCGTAACCAGACCTTGCAAGAAGCATGCAAGATGACCACCATAACTTTAACACAGGAAGCCATGGAAGAATTGGATAAGAAGCATTACATCTTATCATTTCCACGACCAACGAAAGTACACACCATATGTAGTCGGGACGATTTTATGACGTTAAACGGCAGTTATTTGGCAACCGTTCCTACAGATTGCAGTCTTCATGCAGGAGATTTTTCCATACATAATACGGAAGACATAACAATTGGGCAACCTCTAAAAATTATTAACATAGATTACCGAAATAATCCAAAGCAACCAAGTGTCGATCATATAAGCCTAAAATCCATCGATCTGAAGAATTTACAATCGATACATAGCAAAGTTATGTTGCAACCTACATTGCACATTAACAGGGAGGCATCTACGATTTATCATACCACCATCCCTTTGTACGTAATATTGAGTGCACTTGCACTTGCTATTATTGGCATATTGTATTGGCACAAGAGGGCAAGAAACATTAAAGAAAAACCTCTTCATCTCGAAAATGTAACACCGGAACCATCAGAAGATCAACACGAGAAGTTTCCAGCAACATTTTACCATTCTGTCCTAAAATAGTTGCTGAGCTGAGGATGGAGGAGTTATAGCATAGCTTTGGACGTAGAGTGCTTACCTTATCACAACATTGGAACATTTTTCGTTGCGCAATAATTTCAAAGAACAAATAACTTCATCGGAACGAATGCCAGGTGCGGTGGGAAAAGGATTGCATTATTCTGATTCTAACATCGCGTTAGTCCAGACATCTCTCTTAATTTTAATATTAATTTTATATTTTTAATTGTATTTTTAAATAAAACTTTTCTTAAGTTAATTTTGGTTTTTTTTGGGTCCTTCGGCTGTGTCTTTCATAACTTGTGTCATCAAAAAACAGTACAATGTCGCAAATATTATGAATGAAATATGGTAGATCATTTATATATACTAAAAACAGAAAGGGACCAAGGATTGATCCTTGAGGCACACCCATAACTAAGGCCGATCCGGATGACTGCACATCATTAATGCACACTCTTTGAATTCGGCTATAGAGATAAGATGCAACGAGACGAAGTGCATGATCCTTAATACCATAATGACCAAGCTTTAGTAATAAAGTTTCGTGTTGAACGCAATCAAATGCCTTGGACAAATCACAAAATACCCCTATGGCATTTTGTGAGTTCTCCCACGCATCAAAGATATGCTTCAACAATCTTACGCCTTAATCCGATGTAGACCGACCCTTGGTAAACCCATACTGCTCAGGGTGAAGTAAATTATTAGAATTAAAATGCTTGAGCAGTTGATTTAGAATAACTTTCTCAAAGACCTTGCTAAGAGTTGGCAAGATCGATAACATACACTGCACACATTGACTAATACCACCTCCACAATCCTTTCACTTAAACGAATCATCTTCAAGACATAGACCGCACGACAAAATGTAAAGCGTCACATCATCAGAGCAGAGTTGTATAATAGTTCGAGCACGGAAAGTAAAGTCTAAAAAAAATTATTGATAAAATGAATTATTATAGGTATCCACCAAAATCTCTAAGATGTAATAGTAAATGAAATCGTGATTTGTTGATAAGCTTATTACATTTGTATGGTTTTATTGAGAATAATAGGTATTAAAACCCTGTATTTTCTATTGGCTTTTGGAGTTGGGATTAATTTGTTAAGCAAAAGTTGGATTCTACATGAATTCTCAAAGCATGTTTCGTATTTACGAAATTTGGGTACATTATCGTACCGAAATATTTTGCTGGTTTACAACTGACATATCTTTACTTAAATTAAATACTGTAAGAGGCAACGAGATTTTTTATGAATATTATATAATTGAAACCTATATTTAATATAAGATAATCGTGCTGTCGGATATCTAAAATTCTTCAGGGATGAAAACCAATGTAAGAATATCTTTCTTTGATTAATTTTTCATTGCCAAAGGTCGTGTTCACTCTAGACTTGCTTAAACAGCACACTTTATAGTAGCATATGTTACTCTTCAGTACATAAATTATCTTCATACCCAAATTCTCATTCAGCTATTGCTTCGTTCGGATGTAAAGAGGAGAAAAAACAAATTGCATCTAGCTTTGACCGAAAGTAATCCCTCGTTCGCACGAGATTAATTTTATCGCGGGTAAAAATTACACCGAATTAAACAAATGGGTATCCAGGTATCTGTTCACACGACAGCGTATTTATATCGCGACGTATTTTTATTGTGCAGTGTTCCATTTTAGTCGTTAGAGCGAGGGCGTTAAGCTGAATATACCATACGAAACTTCTTATAACGCCTATTGTGAAATTTTAACGCGACGTAATTTTTACGTCCGTGCGTACGAGGGGTAAGTCGCATGAATTTCAGTTAATTTTTTAAATTCCATATCAAAAGTCACAATTTTAAAAGCATATATTGCATATATACATGATTTGTATATTTAAATTAATAGAGGAGAATAATATAATAATAGAGGAGAATAGACCACCTTCATTTCTTACCGAGGTGTCGCTAAAGGCGACTAAGGTAAGTCGACCCACCGTGTGGTATCCGGTTGAGTAGAATAGACCACCCTCTTTCTTACCGAGGTATCGTAAGAGGCGACCAAGGTAAGTCGACCCACCGTGTGGTATCCGGTTGAGTAGAATAGACCACCCTCTTTCTTACCGAGGTATCGTAAGAGGCGACCAAGGTAAGTCGACCCACCGTGTGGTATCCGGTTGAGTAGAATAGACCACCTTCTTTCTTACCGAGGGGTCGTAAAATACGTCTGAGGTCAGCTTACCTCAGGCCGCTTGCCTGACATCAGCACGTCAGGCAGGCGGCCGGTCGTAAAATACGTAGCCAAATCATGTGATAACATGTTTGTAGCATGTTGTGCCGGCCCCACTTACGAGTGGGATAAGGGTAGAAGGATGATTTTAAAATTTATTTTATAACAGCGCTATGTTTCAAATAAGCAGTCACAGATTCATATAGTACACAGGGGAGTCGAAGATAAGTTTTATATAACTCCGAAGTCTCATGTAAAACTTCAACAATTCTATGTATGAACTTCTCCTGAAATTATTCCAATTATACAACCAAATTGTATCAATAATTTTGAACATTTTCATGAGCGACGTATTCGTTTTAAGATAAGAATCTTTGGATCCAAACTTCAAAGCTCAATCATTAGAATTGTAAATCTATAATGATTGTGTTACTTAGTCTGCTAGGCAGTACGTAGCTTAAAGCTCAGTTGCAAAGTTTAATTTAAAATTAGGCGCTAATGAGTTAAGAGAGAGAAAGTTAAGGACAATTGACCCGAAAGTTCTCTCAATTGTTACTGTTACACTTTGAAGGTTGTGATATTGAAATATTATGTTTAATAGGTTATGAGATTGATTAAAAATGACCTTCAAATTTAAGTTCAAAATATTCTAGTAAACTTGTAAACAAGTGCTTTGAAATCTCACTTTATCACAAATATTATGTTTTATAAAAAGTTAATATTTGAAGTTTTTTTTTGTGTTGAAGTATATTAATAGTAATTAGTAGACATTTTAAGATTGTTTTTACCTGAAACATCTTGGCTAAAACCATGCAAATTACGGCAAGGATATACAAGATATGGGATATTTTTGTAATACATTGTCGGTGGCTGGAATTATTTCTGATATAACGAAGTGTATATACGACTGCTGAGCAAAAATAAACGATTGGAGTATGAATTTACTACGTTACTCCATTAAACTCTAAAGAAATATCCAGGTATTGTTTTATGTATTTACCAAATTAACCGTTTGATAGATTGTAAATATCAAATACATAATTTATTGTTTCTATTTCATAGATACCTTTCCGGGGTGAGAACCAGTGACTACCTTATGAGGGTCACGCACTGGAACTATTCGGTCACCATGGTATACATTTACAACAGTCAGTTGATGGTATGGTTGAAAGAAAATAAATCAACTATTTCTTGATTCCACAGAAGCAAGAAAAAGCGTCAAAAGTTACGCTTGCGTATAACCAAATAATACCATGGTGATATTAAAATTGTTATGACTGAACGTGAAGCTAAATAAAGATAGCATCCCCATGTTGAAATCGCACCATTACTAAATAATTAGGAAATGCAAACGAACCATTGACGTCAAGCGACAGGCCGTCACGTTTTGCACGATTAATTATTTCTACTTCCTGACTTCAGACATATTACTGAATTACTTTAATTGTAAGTCACATTTATATCCAATTTTCAATTGGATTTAATTTTTGCTATCCGTAAATTTTAGAGGTATCAGAGTTCTTTTCGTTTTCGACAATTTATAAAGGCGAGTCGTTAATTATAATTCAAAATCTCATCGATAGCGAGTTTTTTTAGCGTCTCTGGATGATCAATACATAAAAAGGTCTCTAAAACAATGAAAATTGCCAATACAGTTCATCATGTTGCAAAAAATAGATTTTTTTTATCAACATTCTGTGATCCCTAACGAATTTTACAGCTTAGCCGGATAGCGCAGAAGCCTTAAAGGAGTTTGGTACACTTAGTTTATAAGATTCGTGATATCCTGGGAAATTCACCTTTAACGTAAGTAACCTTTGAGTTAAGCAGAAAGTTTAAATAGAAATGCGGTTAGCAAACACACAGAAGATGAAAACTAATAATATGCATAAATATTTAAAGAAATCGAAATCAATAAAGTGTAGCGACGTGCCTAAACAACTGATAAATAAATAAATGGGTAAAAAATATATATATCTTAATACATAAGACAAAAGAAAAAAGGAAAAAACAAACAATATACAAAGAGATAAAAAAAATATAACAATACACGTAACGATTAAAAAAAAATTATTCTTTGTTACAGATTATCAATTCAATTAGAATTGTTTCTCGCTTAGTACCATTACGTCTCATAATTACCTATTAACAAAAGTGTTACTATAAAAACAAACTCTAGTTTAGGATCATTCCATTACACTAATTGTAGCTACTACGGAGTATTTTACGGTACAAGATATTTGTTTTCAATGTGGTAATGCTCGGACCCACAAGAGGAAACGTTGCAATACACATTATCCTTTCTATTACCCTGAGAATACAGCTACTAAACGTTAAATATACGATCTTTAGATAAAAGATACACGGTTAAGGTTTGATCCTTGTAATAATAATAAAAGATTTTGCTTTACTGCTCATAATATACGTCAAACATAATTAAAGCAGCGAATACACAGTCGAAATTAATTAATTGTACGAATTAGTGGAAATTATAATGATACAATAGTAAGAATAAAATTATTATTAAATATTTTATTATTAAACCGTGTGCTCTCTGGCTGAGTAGAAAAGACCGCCCTCATTTTCTTATAGAAGTATCGTAAAAGACGACTAAGATAAGTTGACCCACAGTGTAGTCTTCGACAGTAGAATTGCCCTCCATTATCTCTTACTGAAGAGTTGTAATATAAAAAATAAAATAGTAAATGCACCAGTTAATATTCAAGTATTCACTTCAGTCGGCACCTGAAATGCAACCCGTTAATTTTTTTCTATTCCCGAAGAAAAACGAGATTTTTTTATATCCTGTATCATCATCCTGTTACTCTTATTCCAATCTAAGTGGGGTCGGCACAACATGTTGTCAGGTGATTTGGCTACGTATTTTACGACCGGCCGCCTGCCTGACGTCGACTTACCTTAGTCATATTTTACGACCCCACGGTAAGAAAGAGGGTGGTCTATTTTATTCAAGCGGATACTACACGGCGGATTTTTTTTATCCTTATGTTAGTCCGGTATATATGATTCATTTATTTTAAATTCCATCAATATTGATCAAGTGAATTAGCCGTGAAAGTGTGACAGACAGGCTTTCACATTATAATGTTATTATTATATTATAGTACTGACGCACGCAAATGCGGATATATATGTAGATCAAAGTTTCCCGTTAGTAATACACCTTTGTATAGCCTATAGCTATATGCCTGTATCTAACTTTAACCTTTAAATAAACACACAAAGCCAATATTGGCGTCAATAAGCGTAATTGAAGACGTTACATCTACAGCGTAGCTATAATTGGGCTTAAATCTATAGCATACTGCATTCCATTATCACCATTTACAACGGGGTACCGTTATCGTTTTATTTAACAGTTCATAATGAGAAATTTCAAGTTCTGTTGTTTTCTTCTTCTCATTTACGTATGCAAAGCTCATAAGAAAGCTCAGGATATTCCTGGGGTTTGTGTAACCAATACTTTTAATCTGCTGTATTAACAGAATAATACATTGGTCAATGTCCGGGTTTTTAATTCGTGAACATCTCGAGGGAGTCGCACGATCTCATCGCGGGGCTATCATAACTCAGACTCATAACATTCCCTAAATCACATTTCGAATTGCATTTGAGATGTAAAAGATGAGATTGAGGTGTGTAAGAGTATAAAAATTCGATTATATTTATTCGTGTAAGGAAAATTCAATTTTATTCAGCCGTATAATCAATTAGATAGAAATCCTGCTTATGTATGCCAGTCTGAGGGTAGTGAACGCCGGTGTATTTCCAAATAAAAGCACAGGTTACTAATTACATTCAGGGTGATTTATTTTATTGTTGAACGTGTTTATAGCTTACCATTAAATGGTAAAATCATGGGTAGTATAAGCCTAATTACATTTACGGCTAAAATATTCGGAGAGAAGTAAAAACAAAAATAAATAAAACCTATGAGGGCACTTCTTATAAGGGCGTGGATTCGAATCCCACTTCTGACACCATGTAATAGTTTTTGATAAATATCAGACACGGATTGCCTTGTATTAAGTAAATTAACAAGGCAAATGAAATGTAAATTAAATTTTCTTTACTAAAATAAGTATAAGACGCCAACAGGACATAGTAAGATAATTGACAATCATATCTTACATACATTACATACATACATACGTTACATATAACAAGATACAACCATTGTCCAATAGGCAAAGTTTACAGTGGAGATAAAAAATCACATTTTTTCCGACACTAATGACTTCGTTGCTTCAACAAGGCTCTTAAACGGGCTACATCGTTCTCGGCGTTAATTACTTTGCAAACTAGCCTTTTAAAGCATGACCAACGGTCTAATTCTTCTTAATGACAAATTTAATTGTGTCTATGTAGAAATTAAAACGACGTTTGTCGTTTCTTAAGTTTGTTATTAACTTCAGAAATTCGATAAGAAATTCAAATTTTAAATATTCGGATGTGTGTGTAGAATTTAGTCTTTTTCTGAACGTTGACTCGATATGGCTCAAGTCCAATCATCTTGAGAACATATGCCACGAGAATGTCTCTGTGATACTGAACGGTAAGAGTGTGAATCTCTTCATGGGTTCAAACACTAGGTGGGCCTCGATTATTCTTTCTTATGTGCCAAATAGATATTTGTAATTTATCACATGCTTTTCGGAAAATATCTCAGGAGAATTCCTGGGACGTGTATAACTTACCAATCCGCATTCAAGCACTGTGGTCGATCTAAGCTCCCACTCTTCTCTCTAAATTAGGAGAGAGGGGACCTAGTAACAGGCTATTACTCAACTTTTACTTTACAAGAATCTGGAGTATGCAATCCATAGTCACATACACAGTCGGAGCTGCTTTGTTTGCCGTTGATGGATATATTATCCATCACCACCACTCTCACTATTATCAAAGAACATTTATTGGTTAAAGTGTAGCGAATTGGAGCCAGTAAAGTTTATGTACATAAATTAGATCCACAACCTAAGATCATAAAGCAACCTCTGTTGTGTATTATATTGTAATTTACAGTTCTAAGTACCGTCAGGCACGTATATGATGTACGGCAATATAACCGGAAATTTATTATAACACTAACTGCGCCATGATTTCCTACGGTGGGTGCCTACATATAAGTACCTAGCTACAAATGAAAATAGTTATTTTTTTTAATTTGTCCGGGACTATGAAGTTCACTGGAACAAAAAGTATTTAGCCTATATTCAATTACAGATTTAGAAAAACCTGCTCAAAACAATTTCGTAGAAATTCGTTACCTGTTCGCTCGTTCGGTTCATTCGATTCTTGTTTGCCGTTGAAGCATCATAACAGTACAAGCACACACAGATATTTTCACTTTTATAATGTTAGTAGGATTATAAATCAAGAATCAAAGTGAAGATCAGTAATGAAACCAGTTAACTTACGCAAATTGTACGAGGCTTTATCTGAAAGCATTTTTCTGGTGATTGGCATGTTATAAACCAATTGGAAATCGCTAGGTTTCATTTCTATTACTAAGAAACTACAGTTACAGTTCGTCGGAGGGTCTAGCGGCTTTGATTACTAAATGCGAAAACAGCTTGCTGAAGGAAATAGGATGCCACTGTGAGTCTAGACTATGTTTTTGAGGCAATGTGTAGGGCTGGTGATATTACTGTAAATATCCACTTCGAGAATAGAGAGAAGCTACTACCACTCGATTTTATAAAATGGTTGGATGGTTAACTTATAAAAACCGGCTATACTCACATCTATATCAGGTAAGCCCGATATACTAAGGTTGTTTCAAGCACATCTGAGGCTTGAAACTAGTCTGTCTCTCTCGGAACTCGGCCGGATCATATAAATTAACTATGAATAAATACCACTTATGATAGTTTAAATTAAAAAAAAATAGAGGTTTACTTTTAGTTAAGATAATGACGTAACGATAAAATCAGAAAAGTCAGTTATTAATATCAATATTTCGATAGATTACATACGATATACGATTCAACAAGTTCTGTTTTGTTTTCAGGTAATAACAATATTGCGTGTCATGTACGGAACGACAGGTAACGTTATTTAATTAATTAACGTTTAACAGGCATAAGCTTCGTCTGTTATTACAGAATTTGAGAGTTTATTTCGGGAACACGCTTTTGTTTTATAATCACTTTAGTGACAGGTGATCTTTATACGTAGTTAATGAGAATATGGATATACTTTTAAAATGTCAACTAGTGAACTTAAGCATACAAACTTTCATATTTAAAATTTTACACACATAATATATTAATACTCGGAAAGCGTGTACTGTCATTTGTGGTGATGAGCATTACAGTTTTGTCGGATTTAAATCGACTAAAAACTAATAATGCTCCACCACGTTACGGTTACGTTGCAACCACGGGTTACGTTGTACCATTTTCCTATACCCACTTGCAGGAATTCTGTAACTTGTACTGCACCTTCTCTATATAATAACGAAATAGATTTATAGAAGCAGGCGTTACTTTGCGGAATTCCATATTACAGAAACTATAACCGAACTACTTTGCTATAATCCGCGTGTGTTAAGCGAATGCATGCAATGCTAAGTGTATGAAGGCAAAATTCACGTACCTTACACATGCATGAGTAGTCACCTTACGTATCCCAAGATGCTTCCACCAGCAACAATGCACACAAGCAATACACACAACCACGACCAAAATCTGCACGATCGTTTCGTCCCGAAACCGAAGCATCGTCAGGAAGATAGGCTCCACAACAAAATCGTAATGCGATTACATTACAACGATCGTTGCTTGTGTACATTGCTGCTGGTGGTAGCGTCTTGGGATACGTGTGGTGACTTGTCCTGCATGTGTAAGGTACGTGAAATTTGCTTCCTTTATATGCTTAGCATTGCATGCTTGCGCTTAAAACACGCGGATTATAGCAAAGTAGTTCTGTTATAGTTTCTGTAACGAAATAGATATGGTGACGGTGGTGAAGGTGTGTAGTTTGTAGCGGTTTATGAATCCTGGATGTATCAGATATGAAAACTTAGTGTTTCAGTGATTGTATTCAAAATTAGGCTTAATTGAGTTAGATCATTGTAATCCTTATTTAAAATTGTAAAATGAATTTCTTTTACGACTTGTTTGTGCTTGTCTATTGTTGCCAACTAAAATCCTATAATCACACAATTTTCCCAGATGAAGTTGTTTAAGATAAAGTTCTTATTATACATTGTTTTTACGTATATGTGTTTTAACTCAGATCAGTTGCGGAACCCCTGTCAAATACCCCTGATCTAGAGTATACATTGTTACATTAAAAAAAATTGGAAGTGCAAAATCTATTTTAGGTAGTATTCGATCTAGGCGTTGGATCGAATTCAATACAAATAAACAAAACGCGGCTTACGTCAGTTCAAAGCAGACAAATCAAACTAACCGGAAAGCTGTAAGAAAGGCTTTGAAGTGGTTTCACTTGCCAATTGAATGTTTTGATTTCCGTCATTCCTGCTAGGAGCTATGCTTAGCGTATCTGCGTGATCAAATTAGAAACGAGGAGCTAATCATATCGTTAAGTTGAAATGACATATATAAGCGATATTGCACATATCGTTTAATAAATGAAGTAATTACATAATTATTAAATCAATATTTACAGAAAACTTTGAGAGTGCAGACTTTTGCTGCCAAACTAATAAATTGTATTCTATAGAAATAATACACCCTCTCATACATACATACCCCCTATATATACTAATACATACATACATATATTACATAAATAAATACATACTTTTCAAACTCATTAACACACAGAGAGGTACTCTTTACAGACTTGTAGTTTATTATTGTTTCCTTCTTTTTTTCTTTATTGTACTAATCATAATATTATATTTACTTTCTTTTTTTAAAACAAATAGTAATCAAATCACATATCTTCGGTGTCTGTCGCTGTATACCGAAATACAGTTTTAACTAGTTCGGCTACAGATGGCCATATTGTAAGTTAAGTCCTATTTGTGTTATATAAGAAATAAATAAATAAAAATAAAAATGTACTGGTTTGTTCTTATCCCACAGCTGGGATAAGGCCTCTATTCTCCATTTGCGAAACTTATTAGAACCTACGTCTATCCATACTATATATACTTATTATAAAACAAAGTCCCCAAAAGCTGTCCGTCTGTATGTGTTTGATTTTCTCAATATCTACTGAACATATTTTTTAAGGTTTTTTCTAAAAGGTAGTGCAATTCTTTCGCAAGGTTGAGGTTAATAGTGCATTAGGGCTTTATTATTATTCGAAGCTGTGATAGCCCAGTGGTTATACCTTACAATTCCCTAGAGACGTACATGGGTAGAGATCTTGCATTCTAAAAGTGCACGCCCCTCCAATGTCTTTACTCACACACAGAAAACTTATGTACAGACGAAATACACGCAAACTTGTTATTCTAATTGGTTACTCAGCTGCCGGACAGACACGAACGTAGGAGCACGCATCGATAATTACCAAAAGTACAGCATGTTAGCATGTCATAAAAAAGAGGATAAATAATTTTTATTGTTTATTTTAAATAATAATTAGATAAATATTTTTTCTTTAATAGAAAAATATGGAGAATTTTATAAAACTATGTGGCGAAAAAAACCGGGCAAAACTTAACATCTATTATTATTTCATCATTAAAGCCATTGCTTTAATTAAGGAACGAATTGACATGATTGATAGAAATATGTGGGAAAATACGTGTCCCAATGTGAATGATATTGAGATAGAATATATGAAAAATTTTGAATTTATAATTAATGTTGAGTCTGAATCTGAAGATAGCGACGTGAGTGAATAGCGTTAAAATAGTAAATATTTATTGCGGTTTAATGTTTTTCTTTTTTTACTAATAAAATAAATGAACAGACTTTTGTACATTACGTTTTATTTATCATTCTAATAGTTGCATAATGAATATATGATATGATCTTTATTAAATTACTTAATGCAAGCTAGCTCTTGATTGCGAATTCACCTGATGGATATCGATGTAGTTTAAGGTTCTTGAAAGGGTTTGGAGATTAAACGTGTAACCATTCAGGGTTTTTACACGACATCGTACCTGAATGCTAAACCGCTTGGTGGTACGTCTTTGTTAGAAGGGTACGTCGGAAGTATCTATCTAGTCAAGACCAGGGATAAATTTTAGAAATATACTAATATGTTTTTTCTAGGATTCGAATTCGGAACTTCCCGTTTACAATCCACAGCGCTTACTATTACTCCAGGGAAACGTTAAAAACTTACTTTTTATTCTAAAGAATTTTCAACATAAATTTGATTATAAATATTATATAAAAATTAATTTTATTTTTATGCAAACGTTACTTGTAACTCGTGTAACCGGATTGGTTGAACTTGCTGCGCGCACATATATAAAATAGTACAGTCAATATTTTCTCTCACACATTAAAATAAGGTAATTTGGTGGAGGGGCGTGCACTTTTAGAATGCAAGATCTCTACAAACCCGGGCAGGCACCAATGAGTTTTTCTATTAAAAATTTATGTATCCAATTAATTATAAATTTATCTCACGCTTTTCGATGAAGGAAAACATCGTGAGGAAACCTGCATATCTTTAGAGAATTCTAGGGATACGTGTAACCTACCAATCCGCATTGGAGCAGCGTGGTAGGTCTTAGCTCCAATCCTTCTCTCCAAAAAACGGAGACAGGAAGCCTATCCCCAGCAGTAGGATATTAACAGGCGATTACTTTACTTTACTACTTACTAAAGGCTTTATACAGATTGTATTAAAGTATATAAATAACACATTAATATATATAATATTCATGTATAAAAAAAAACAAAACGTTGAAATGAGCGTGTAATTTTGCTAAAGACCATCGCGTTATTAATGATCGATCTGTGTTAATTTGTCATTCACAACAGCAATATAAATGCACTTCACTTAAGGTCCGCACGCTATTTATTCGTTTGTCTAACATTAATGTTATAAATGGCTGTGATGATGTAAAAGCCCTTTAAATCAAACAATAAAAAAAGTGTGATGTTATTTGTTTAACAACACGTTAAAAGTGATTTCACCAGATTGAGATATATTTGTTAAATCACTATAGCTTTCTGTGAGAAAGTAATTTGATAACTAGATTTTCTAAGCGTTATCACCGCTGCTTAGACTACACGAATCTACTAATTTAAGTTTTATTTTAAATATGAATTTTTCCATATTCGTAAAAGAGACTTACTCTCTAGAGTATGTTATAGTCAGCAATAAAGTTTTAGAGCCAGAGGCCATTAAAAAAAACTATTCGAAAGTTTCTTCCGAAACTGTATTATGTATGTATTTTAAGACACATAGATATATGTCTCTATGTAAGCGGTCCTTAAGTGAAAAAATGTCATTAGAAACAAAATTACCATAAAGTGATCAAATGAGTGAATGCGCCATATGGCAAATAACTTAATAGTAATATCATATGCGAAACGGTGATCAGAATATTAACATAAACGAAATTGAGTTCATTGAAAAACAATATTTTCCAAATTGCCTCTGCCTATAGTCTCCTCTGGTGGGAATATTCAAATTTATATTCAAATTCGCAATATGCTTTATTCAGACAGAATTTACAGAGCCTCTTGTTTAGTCAACAGCCTTGTTGTGTCACAAAAAATCTGTAGTCATTGTCTTTATGATATTAATAAAGTGTGATAAATTTTGAATTGAGAGGATTGCTTATACTTGGAAGAAATAAAAACGATTATAAAAACAGTATCGAGCAGGGATCCTCTGTTAAAACGGTTTATATATATAATAAAGGCACTTTGAACACATTCTTAAACAAAATTATTTCGACGAAAGTATTTTTATTGAAATAAAGAAAGGAAAAATCATTGAGAAAGTATGATGGGGCACAACGCGTTTCCTTATTAGACGATCTTTACTAGACTGGCCGGAAAAGTAGTGAAGGAATTTCGATGAACAAAGTTTATTATATTCTTTTTCTAAACGTTTGTTTACGTTATAATCATCTCTTTATACTCCCATAACAGGCTAAAATGCATCAAGAATATTATAAGTACCGGTTGCATCTAGAAATTATACTACGATTTAACAATTTAAGTGCACTATTCTCATGAAATAAGCGGCCTATTATTATGTTACTGCTTGGCAAAGGTCTTCTGTGGAATAGCGTTATATTAAATAGAGCTTATACCTACCACGCTATTGAAATGCGAATTGATGAGTAACATATATCAGAAAATCTCCTAAGGTATGTAGGTTTCCTCTAGATGTTGTCCTTTTCTTAAAAGGGAGTAATAAAAATAAATATCTAAAATTAAATTCAAAACTATTAGGAGTTAATAGTAATTAAACTCCTCCTACTTGTAATATTTATGTTAAAATGCTGTTGTAATGCCAAAGTTAAAATTGATTGATTTCGATAAGGAATACAAGTTTAGGTTTGACCCTAAGATCCACTGTTAAGAGCCACTTTTTTCTGAAATTGGTTATTACCAAATCTTCTATAAAGTATTATAGCATAAAAAGTAAAGTAAACGCCTGTTACTATGTCCACTGTTGGGCTAAGGCCCCACCGTTTTTAGAGAGAAGGATTGGAGCTAAGACCTACGCTGCTCCAATGCGGATTGGTAGGTTACACATATCCCTAGAATTCTCTAGAGATATACAGGTTTCCTCACGATGTTTTCCTTCACCGAAAAGCGTGTGTTAAATTGCAATTATCAATTCGACAAATAAGTTTTAATTGAAAAACTCATTGGTGCCTGCCCGGGGTTTGAACCCATGATTGTCTCTAGAGAGTCGCACTGTGTTACCGCTAGGCTATCATAGGTTTATTATAGCATATGTAACGTTTAATTTGCTGTAAAGCTACATTAGATGATAAACAAGTGTCAGAGAAAATTTGTTATACTATTGAATTGCTCAGCGGATAGAGTTGTAGCAACTCAATGCATAACTTAGTTTGGCAACGGTGCCGTGGCCCAAGGATGTCAGGGAAAATGTTTGCGATAAAGTTTCATACACGTCAATTAAACTTGTACAGTTTAGACATTTGACTAGCCCAGTTCAGGGGATGGTTATAAGTTCTTCATTCATTTAGATGTGCAACTAACTATTAATCAAATCCAAATTGCTCTACGAGTAAATTAAAAATGAATAAAAGTAATAGAGAAAAGTATAATTTATTATTGGTATTGTCCTATGGGCTGCTGCTACCCTGTACAATCTTTGGTTGATAGGTTGATAGAATTAGATTGATAGATTTAATTGATAAATTGGTACTGATTGATAGTTTAATGGTAAAGATTTTTAATATTAATAACGGTAATTTTTTAATGACTTTGATAGCGTGAGCACACGCGGCCGCTTACGTCCTTCTGATTTTAAATTAATGCGATATTCAAAATATGGCTTAAGTGCCGATGATACAAATGTACTTGTTAGCCCGTATAGGTATGGTAAATTGGGCCAAAATTAATTTGCGCTTAATCACTTTTTTAAGATATATACTTGTTGGTAAATATAATATCATAATTTTATGATACACTGTTTTAAAAACTCGACAGCAAACAACTGGTAACTAGTAGTAACTTTTTTTGATTTACGGCGTGTTACTATCCTTCTGCTAGTCAAAGATCTCATCTCACCTTAAAGAGAAGTAATGTTTGCTTTATTAAATGTAAATCGGATTGCAGAGGGCACTTAAGTGACCAAAATAACGCGAACACATTCACCTATACCTAGTACTAGTAATAAATAAGTCTGTTTTATTAATAATAAGTGTTTCGTTTTCATTAAATATGCGGAAATATTTCATAACGCTCATAGTAAATTTTATACAAATATTGATATTACCTCAACATATCGCACGCTTAGTATTAAAGTGACCGAATTCAAAATTAGGCTTAGTTGAGATAGGTAAATTGTAATATTTATTTCATTGCTATCTATGACATCAAGCTCCGAACTATTAAAAAAAAGCAAATGTTTTCTAGCTCTTCCAAGTTAGTCGTTTTTAGTCACAGTTTCGTAGGCGTTATGCTACGCTGAAATGCAGTTTGCCCCAAAACAACTTTAATACTAAGCGTGCGGTATATTTATCTTTTAACAATAGCTACCTATACAAAATTTAACTTTAAACCGTCATAAAATATTCTTATATGCTTTCTTTTTAATGCTATAATTCTTTAATGCCATACACAGAAAGCTAAACTCACTTTAATATTAAGCGAGCGATATGTTGCAAGCCCATACACCCACCTTAAATCTTTTTATATCGAAATAAATCACGTTTATCGATAAATCGATTTGTAATCTCGGAATTAAACGCGAGCAGCTACGACTGTAACGAAATAATAAACTACCGTTTTGCTTACATTTTGATGTCGGAAATCCTGTATTTTTTTTTATTGTTTATAAAATATACGTATTTTTTGGTAACCAAAATTTAACACAATTTTTGTATTATTTCTCTTATTATTTTCTAGAAACTGCTGAAATTCATATTTATGTTTATAATTATTTAATTAATTCATTGTAAATATATGTTTATATTAATATATGGTGCTGTGATTATTAAGATTTCTTTAGAAACATATTTCTTTTTATAAATATTATATTAATATATACGCCGTTTATATTATATTATATGCCGTGTGGTATCCGGCGGAGTAGATAGAATTTCTTTCTTACTGTGAGGTCTTAAAATGCGACTATGGTAAGCTGAAGTCAGGCAGGCGGCCGGTCGTAAAATACGTAGCCGAATCATGTGACAACATGTTCGGAACATGTTGTGCTGACCCCATTTAGAGTGGGATAAGGGCAGGAGGATGATGATGCAATATTATATGTGTTTATATTTAAAACTTTTCAAACCAACTATGCCAGAATTTTGTTGCTTTCCTTCCACGCGCCAAAAAATGGGTACCTTCAAAGTTATTATGAACTCCTCTCTATTTTTACTGTACAAATATAAGTGCAAAATAAAAATGCCGTATGATCATTCTGACGTAATAGTAGTGTAAATGTAAGTGTATTCCATATTGTGCTGTCAGAAAGCTTTTAGCTCATAAGCAGTTTCGGCAGCTTTTCTACTGTTCAAGGACGTGGTTTATTTCCTATTTTTTTAGCTGTAAAATATGGCATGGACCTGAATATTTTTGCTTTCAAAAATAAAACAATAATTTCACGTATTTCATTGGATAATATTAATATACTAATGAAATCAACTCGGAAGTAAGTAATACTTAACTCCAAAGTTCTATTGCTGCTTTAAATTTAGAATAAAAAGAGAATAACCTATCATCTTCTCAGTCGCAACACTCTTGACAGAGTGGTCGTGGTTAACACTAAGTATTTTTATGGGTGGCAGATGTTGCTCGCCTCACGATGTCTCGCCATTTCTCCCTGTTCCTGCTCATTCTGGTGCACTTGTGTACAGGGCCGCCTACCATTGCCTTAACTTGATCGGTCCATCGCATCGGAGACCGTCCACGCGGCCTTGTACCTTCCACTCTGCCTTGGACAACAAGACGTTCCAAGGAGTCGTTGTTTCGCCTCGAGATGTGTCCAAATAGCTTTAAAATGCGAGTTTGTACTAAAGTCGATAGACGCTGCTTTATGCCGAGTTCTTGCAGTATGGAGGTATTAGTCCTGAACTCTGTCCATGACACTCGGAGCATCCTTCTCCAACACCACATCTCTAGAGCATCTATCTTCTTTTTTTCAGTATCTCGCAGCGTCCACGTTTCTGCGGCGTACAAAAATATGGGGAATATAAGCGTTCGCACTAGCCGGATCTTAGTAGCTTTTGTAATGTTGTTGTTCCTCCATATTTTCCTCATTTTATCCATTGCAGACCTTGTTATTGCCATACGTCGCTTAACTTCATCTACGCAACCTCCATTATTCGAGATTAAAGCTCCTAGGTATATGTAAGTCGATACCACTTCGCAGTTTGCAATCTGGGTTATATCCGGCAAGTTGTTGTTTGCGCGGTCTACGATCATTACTTTTGTTTTACTGCGATTTAGCTTTAATCCGAATTGAAGACTCACGCGCTCCATTTTGAGAAGTAGTTCCTCCATGAGATTAGCATTAGATGAAAATATGGTCGTGTCATCTGCATAGCGTAAGTTTGAGATCTTGTATCCACCAATAGAAGCGCCGTCTGTCCATTCCTCCAAAGTGATTCGCATAATGAGCTCCGTATATATGTTAAACAGGAGTGGTGATATGATACAACCTTGGCGTACTCCAGCACTGGGATGGAAATTCTCTGATAAGGTCTCATCTGTCCGCACCGATGCTGTGCCTTCTTCATAAAGCCTTCGTAAAAGGTGTACTAGGTGCTTAGGAGTGCCCATTTCCAAAAGGGTGTTCCATAATTTTGGCCACTTTACTGAATCGAATGCTTTAGAAAAATCAACAAAGCATATATATATGGGCTTGTTGAATTCTCGAGCTTTTTCGATTATCTGGCGTACTATGAGGATTTGTTCTTTAGTTCCCTTCCCCTTCACAAAGCCGGCTTGTTCTGGTGCAATTTCTTTTAACAGGTATGCCTTTAAGCGCTCGTTTAGAATATGTAACATAATCTTGCTTGCGTGAGATGTAAGTGCTATAAGTCGATAGTTATTACATATTCTATTAGAACCTTTCTTGTGCAATGGAGTGAAGACTGAGTGTGACCAGTCCGAAGGCCATAATCCAGTTTGCCATATTCTGTTACAGATGGTGTGAAACATTTTAATACCGTAATCTCCTAGAGCTCTTATGGTTTCGATAGGGATAGAATCTCTTCCTATTGCTTTCCCATTTTTTAGGTATTTTATGGCGGCCTCAACCTCTGACTCGAGAATAGAAGGTTCTAATTCACTTCCAGGGTCTGTGGAGGGATACTCTGTTGATTTCGAGTCTTGAAATAAAGACTGACAGTAGGTTTTCCACACTTCGGAGATTTGATTCACATCTGTCACAACCTCACCACTACTATTCTCTATGGCCCAGGTTTTAGAGGGCAGCGATTTTGTAATGTAGCGAATCTTGCGGTAGAGATCTTTAGACTCGTATTTGTTGGCGTCCTACCTATCCATCCAACCAACCTATCATACAGATACAGAATTTCCTGACTAAATACAATTTAATTTGTCTATGCTTATAGTTGCATATATTATTTTGCTATAAATCGCGATAAAATAATTTTATTTTACTTTACTTTTGTATTATGGATCTCCGCAAAGTAACGCCTAATACTATAAATTGCTAATAGTTGAATATTTCGTTAAGAATTCTTATCAGTAATTTGTTTATAAACTTGCTTTATTTTATGTTTTTTCTTTTTGTTAATTATATAATCAGTGATAATATTCAGTGATGGCATATTTAAGTAAACGATAAAAAATACAAGAAATAATTTTTTAATATGGGTTTAAGGTTTAATTTATATTTACAATGTAATCTTTATTGTAAATTAGATGCCAATAATAATACGTAACTCAATAAAATAATTTCGATAGAGCAGACTGATCAACAATAGAGAAACTTATCTCCGAGCTACCTTTCGGAGCTACCATCCATCATTTTGGGATATCCGATATACCAGTTTTACTAGTTTTACAGAGTTTCTACTAATGGTACAATAAAAATACATAACAGATATATAGCCTTAGTTAAGTGGGTGTTATCTGTCTCATAAATAAAATTTATAACTTAGATATTTTTTATTAGGACATTAGAATCAATAATCCAAAAAATACAGAAATGTTTATTTTAATTAACTACATATGTTTTTATACAAGTTCATAGGCAGGAAAATGAGCCTCTTTCATCTTTGTAAAGGAGAAAGTGGAAGGTATAGGGCTTAGGTACTTAACTTTTCCTTACACTACACACCCTTGTTAGCAAGTAAGTTTAAGTACCTTGTGTTTGTCGGGAATACGGAAATAGACTATTCACATTGTAGCATTATTTGTTCTTATAACAGAATTTCCGTAGCACATATATTAAATTACTGAGGTATTTCGGTATTTCGAGCAGTGGTTACTAGTATCTAGATAGCGATTTGGGAGTTCCGAAGGTTCGTTTAGTTTTAATTTGTCTATTGTAGAATCATGAATGAACAGTAAATGAGTATTTTAATTTATTTAATTTGTTCCATATCGTTGATTACTTTAGACTTTCACCTTTGTGTAGTTTTATTTGGCACTTGATTAGGCAGTCCTTAGCGTAGTACCGTTTGACATTAAAATAAAACGTTTTTAAATTTAACATTAACTGAAATTATTAACATAACATTTATTGAATTTTATATAAACTAATATTTTTTTTGTAACGTTAGAATCGATTTTAAATTTGTTATTTATACTTATCATTATACAATCAAATTATTAGGTTATTAGGTTCGACTAAGGATCAGTTAGTTCTTGACCTGCAATTATGACAAAGCATCAAACCAAATATAAAGATAATTCGACTATATCACAATGTAACCCGTAAGTTTATATTCATAAAGTCTTTATTTGAGTGTTAGCGCGATAATCTATACTTATTATAAAATAAAGTTCTAAAAAGCTGTCTGTCTGTATGTAATCGATTTTTTCAAAATCTACTGAACAGATTTTTGTACAGTTTTCACCAACAGATAGTGCAATATTTTTGGATAGTTAAGGTAAATAGTACATATTGGTATTATGAAAATTGTGTTCAAGAGATCGCGAAGTTGTTAAAAAACTTGCTTGCTGGGAGTTTTAGTCACGTGCGCTGCGTAAATATATGCTAAAGTAATGTACTAGGGAAGTGTAGATCTATAAAAATACTACAAAAAAATCCGCGACAGCATGTCTCTATCTCTTATGTTTAACACTCACAATAATTACTATATACTTTTATGTTTAAAATTTGAATTCTAGAAAAAAATTGTGACTAACTAATTTCCTCGCGGGCGAAGTCGCTGGCACAGCTAGTTATTAATAATCTAAACATATATCTAAACATAAGGAAGACATCCGTGAAACGTTGATACGGTTTCTAAGAAGCCATTAATTCCGACAACTTTATATCAGATCAAAGATATTTGATGTGCTTTTGCAATACATCAATGTTTCTTGCGCTTATATGTAGTATGTAGCCAGTTACGTTTTGAACTCGCATCGATAATCATAATATTTTGGCGATATTTTGCAAAAATATATCGCATGCATATATGCCGTGTGGTATCCGGCTGAGTAGAATAGACTACCCTCATTTCTTACCGAGGTGTCGTAAACGGCGACCAAGGTAAGTTGACCCATCGTGTGGTATTCTGTTGAGTAGAATAGACCACCCTCTTTCTTACCGAGGGATCGTAAAGTACGATTAAGGTAAGTTGACGTCAGGCAGGCACAACATGTTTATAACATGTTGTGCCGACCCCACTTAGAGTGGGATCAGGGCAGAAGGATAATGATATCCTCTGGTCGCTTTTTATATTACTTTGCTTTAATCCGCGATTACTTTTTAGACTCTTAATATACATTATTTTAATATTAACTTCTTTTAATCCATGATAAAAGGTGATTGATATACTTTAATGTCAAATGGGGTGTAAGGGGGTGGCTGGGGTGTAAGGGGGTGGCTCGTCCCAGTCAGTCTCCTCAATTGTCAACCTCACCTGCACGTGGTACACCCTGCATTTTAACCGACGAGGCTCTGGCGACCGATAAATGGCGGTATAACCATTTCATTTTGCTGACCTAAATACCAGACCGGCAGTGGGCAGCAGCTCTGTCGGTGCGAAACGGTCAGCACTGCGATCACCAACCCGCATGCCAAGCGTGGTGATTACCGGCAATACCCTTCATGGCTTTACAAAATCAATCACAGCCCCTAGTTCCCGGCAGCTCCGCTATTCCCAGCTCTGGCAGCGGTTTGGGTAACGGCGGGGCAGGGGGTGTCAAGAATCTCCGGAAGAGATTCCGCTGCCAACCCCGACGACTGGACCTGGCAACGTACAACGCACGCACTTTGAGGGAAGACGAAAAGATACTCGAGCTGGAAGAAACAGTAAGCAAGTTGCGGTGGGACGTGATAGGATTATCTGAAGTCCGAAGAGAGGGGGAGGATACGATGATCCTACAATCCGGCAACTTGCTTTACTACCGGGAGGGAGAACAACAGTCCCAGGGTGGTATCGGGTTTCTCGTCCACAAGTCCCTTGTCAACAACATTGTTCAAGTCGAGAGTGTGTCGAGCAGGGTCGCGTTCCTTATACTCAGAATTACCAAACGGTATTCGCTGAAGGTCATACAGGTTTACGCACCGACATCGGCACATCCAGACGAGGAGGTAGAGGCCATGTATGAGGATTTATCTAGAGCCATGCATGCCTCAAAAACCTTCTACACTGTTGTGATGGGGGATTTCAACGCAAAGCTGGGCAAGCGAAGCGGCACAGAGGTGAGAGTAGGGCAATTTGGATACGGGCAACGGAACCACAGGGGCCAGATGCTGGCCGATTTCTTGGAGAGAGAGGACCTCTACATGATGAATTCTTTCTTCAAGAAACGGCCGCATCGAAAATGGACCTGGATCAGTCCCGACGGTTCCACGAGAAACGAGATCGACTTCATCATGTCGACCAGGCGTCATATATTCAATGATGTCTCTGTGATCAACACCGTTAAGACCGGAAGTGATCACCGTATGGTTAGAGGCACATTGAATATATGCGTACAGCTGGAAAGATCCAGATTGGTGAAGTCTACGCTCCGACCAACTCGAGCCCATATTCAAAACCCCGAGAAGTTCCAACTCGAGCTGATGAACCGTTTTGATTGCCTAGCTGACTGCGCCTCTGTGGACGATGTAAACAACAGGCTGGTGGAAACTGTCCATACGGTGGGGTCCAAATTTTATAAGACACACCGTAAAAGACCCAATAAATTCTCGACCCAGACTCTCAAGCTCATGGATGAGAGGAACGAAATGAGGCTACAGTCTTCAGTAGATGCGATACGCTACCGTCTGATCAATAGACAGATTTCTAAGGCGCAGAAATGCGACCTGCGACACTTCAAAACCGAGTACATTCGAGAGACTATTGAGCGTAACAGGGGCTCAAAAGTGCTCGCAAGAGATCTATCTATTGGGCAGCGGCAGCTGACGCGATTGAAGACCGATAGCGGTAGTATCATTTCATCTCGTCCTGAGATTTTGAGAGAGGTTGAGAAGTTCTATGGACAGTTATACACCTCAACACAACAGCCTGTTGTCAGTTTGGCAAAAGACCCAAGAGCTAAGCTGACCCGACACTATACCGAAGATATCCCGGACGTCAGCCTATACGAGATTAGTATGGCTCTCAAACAACTCAAAAACAACAAGGCACCAGGTGATGACGGAATCACAACAGAACTCCTGAGGGCCGGTGGAAAACCCGTACTTAAGGTCCTTCAGCGATTGTTCAATTCCGTCATTCACGAAGGTAATACGCCGGAAGCCTGGCACAGGAGCGTGGTGGTTCTTTTCTTCAAGAAGGGTGATAACACCTTATTGAAGAATTATAGACCCATCGCGCTGCTAAGTCAGGTTTATAAGTTGTTTTCGAGAGTCGTTACGAATCGTCTAGCTCGTAGGTTTGACGACTTCCAGCCTCCCGAACAAGCCGGTTTCCGCAAAGGCTATAGTACCATGGACCACATATTCACGCTGCGGCAGGTTATACAGAAGACCGAGGAGTATAACCAGCCACTTTGCTTGGCGTTTGTGGACTATGAGAAGGCCTTTGATTCGGTGGAAACATGGGCTGTGTTAAGATCGCTCCAGCGATGCCGAATCGACTATCGGTACGTCCAAGTGTTGAAGTGTTTGTATGAAAACGCCACAATGTCTGTCCGTATCCAAGACGGAACTACGGGACCAATCCGAATGCGGCGAGGTGTGCGACAGGGAGATGTCATCTCCCCGAAGCTGTTCACCGCTGCATTGGAAGACGTCTTTAAGCTTTTGGATTGGAACGGATACGGCATCAACATTAACGGCGAGTACATCACTCACCTCAGATTTGCCGACGACATAGTCGTTATGGCAGAGTCTCTGGAGGACCTTAACACAATGCTCGATGACCTCAGCAGAGCATCTCAACAGGTGGGCCTTAAAATGAACATGAGTAAGACGAAAATCATGTCAAACTCACATGTTCCGCTCCACCCGGTCATCGTTGAGAACTCTGCACTCGAAATTGTAGACGAGTACATATACCTGGGACATACGGTCCAGCTGGGTAGGTCCAATTTCGAGAAAGAGGTTAGTCGCCGAATCCAACTCGGATGGGCAGCGTTCGGGAAGCTACGCGAGATTTTTTCGTCCAAGGTACCTCAGTGCCTGAAGACCAAAGTCTTCGAACAGTGCGTGTTGCCAGTGATGACCTACGGATCTGAGACGTGGTCGCTGACTATGGGCCTCATAAGAAGGCTCAGAGTCACTCAGCGAGCGATGGAGCGGGCTATGCTCGGAGTGTCTCTACGTGATCAAATCAGAAATGAGGAGATCCGTAGAAGAACCAGAGTCACCGATATAGCTCAGCGCGTTGCGAAGCTGAAGTGGCGATGGGCGGGGCACATAGTGCGGAGAACCGATGGGCGTTGGGGTCTCAAGGTGTTGGAATGGCGACCCCGCACCGGTAAACGCAGTGTTGGCAGACCCCCTACGCGATGGACGGACGACCTCAAAAAGGTCGCGGGGAGCCGCTGGATACAAGCGGCACAAGATCGTGTGTTTTGGAAAGCCCATGAAGAGATCTATGTCCAGCAGTGGACGCCTATCGGTTGAGAAAGAAGAAGAGAATGTCAAATGAAGAGTGCACTATACGTTTTACTATACGTCATACTTACATAAGTCAATATTGCTATAACGTTAGATTACGTAGTTTGCTTTGAACTACAGCAGTGATGTTTATTCTTTGTTTTTCACATGTACTCGTATCAATTAATTTCTTACACCTAAGTCCATAGGATTACTTTTAGTAATATGAACGTCAACAAAGTATTAGCATTATTTGTTTTTAAGGTTCAATTATCACTACGTAAACCATGTATTTTGTAAGCAACAAATTATCCTTAATTTGTGTTTACAGTGTCGTGTATTTACAAATTAGTATCCGATGTCTAGAGTTCAAGGTTTTTTTACCTATGGTTTTGGTTTATTTTTTTCTTATTGAGAGATTTCATAAGGAATCTACCTTGTACCTATTCAGTTATCTGTGTGATTATCGTTCAATGTGAATATATATTTTGCTTTTATACGTCAGCGTGCTATTTGAAACCTTATTACAGTGAGCAAAGACTACAGTGTACATACTGAAAACTAGATTTCAATTTCGATAGATTTCGCACGCTTAGTGACCGAATTTTAAATTAGGCTTAATTGAGTTCGATACATTGAATTCCTTATTTAAATGCCCTATATGACATTAAGCATGTCTATTTTAAAAAATTTAGACGCTTTATCTAGATCTAGATCTAGATCTTTGTAGACGCTGCGCTACGCTTTATTAAACATTTATTCTATTATTAAACGTTTTTTTGAATTAGGTCACTTTAATACTAAGCGTAGGGCTGCGATAGCCTAGCGGTGAGACTGTGTGACTCTCTAGAGACGATCATGGGTTCAAACCCAGGGCAGGCACTAATGACTTTTTCTATTAATACTTATGTGTCTAATTGATAATTGTAACTTATTATACACATTTCGGTAAAGGAAAACATCATGAGGAAATCTGCATATCTCTAGAGAGTTCTAGGGATATGTGTAGCCTACCAATCCGCATTGGAGCAGAGTGGTCTTAGCTCCAAACCTTCTCTCCAAAAAAATGAAGAAGGCCTTCGCCCAGCAGTGACATAATAACAGGTCGTTACTTTTACTCCTTTACTTTTAATACTCAGCGTGCGAATTAATATTTAATAAGATTAAAGAGAGGTTTTGCACAATTTCATTCCAGTATTTCCAGCCACTTTGGCGACCATATTTACGATGCTATTTTAACCTTAATCATAACTCGGTCCGCGCTAAATTGGTTTAGAAGTTAATAACAGGCTGCCATAAAATAAATCAACAACTTAAAGACGTTAGAGGTTACAATGTAATTTATGTATGACATTAATATTATAATATTTTTAATTAATCTGTATCTTAGCCAAATGGTCTTTTGACGCAGGTGGCAGTTACTCTGCATTTAGATTCGAGGGCCGCGTTTTCGATTTCCCACTGAGGGTGAACATTTGTACTACAATTTTTCCGTTCTTCGAATCTGGGTGTATTTATGTATTTATTTAAAATTATTTACTAGTTTTCTGACGCTCATAACACAAGTATTAAGTTCCTTTAAGACTTTTTGTACTTTCTGTACAGCCGAAGTTTTCGCAATAATCAGACGGACTAAAAGACATTTATATATTTTAAGTTTATAACTTAAAGTAGAGAAGCCATATGCCTTAGAAATATAAAGGTAAATAAACGCTTTATTACTTTCTATATTTCTAATTTAGCCCTTCGAGATACTTAATTGTTTTTTCAAGCTTCAAGTATCAAAATAATTTCATTAAATTCTGTTGAAATAAATTTCAAATAGAAAGCAATCTTAACTTTTGTGTAACAATATGAGCTTCGTAAATCTTAGAGTTCTTGGAAAGAATCACTCACTCACGAGTAACTTGCAATAATAATTTGCTCCGAACTTTGTGAACTTGTTACAATCGTGAAATGAGAAGTTTGTTTTAACTTAACTGTTGTAACTACTTCGTAATTACATTATATTTAACGCCGAGTTCGTTTAAAATATACTTTTAAATAATAATTTATATGAAGGCATTGCAAAAAAAAAAAATTTAATTTTTATTTACTTCTTTTTCTTCTTCTACCGATCGACGTCCACTGCTGGACATAGGTCTTCTTAAGGGATCTCCACACCTCGGTCCCGTGCCGCTTGGAACCAGCAGCTCCCGCGACCTTTTTGAGGTCGTCTGTCCACCTCGTACGGGGTCTTCCAATGCTGCGTTTACCGGTGCGGGGTTACCATTCCAGAACCTTAGGACCCCAACGGCCATCGGTTCTACGTACTATGTGCCCCGCCTATTGCCACTTCAGCTTCGCGACACGATGAGCTATGTCGGTAACTCTGGTTCGTCTACGGATCTCCTCATTCCTGATTTGATCACGTAGAGATACACCAATCATAGCTCGCTCCATAGCTCGCTGAGTGACTCTGAGCTTTCTTATGAGGCCCATTTTATTTACAGATGTTGAATATTATTTTACCTTCAAGTTAAAAGGTTAACTGAACGCTTTATCACTTTGCAATTGACTTGTCATCAAATATTGTAAGTGTTTTAGCTCATCATTTTTCTTATATTGAGCTATAATGTGACATTTATTCTCTACGTTTCTGTTCTAACACTTATGACTCGTAAGCTTTTATAAAAGGATCAAATATGGAGTATTTATAGGAGCTAAATCACAACTGAGCCCTTTTCTTTTATCACAAAAGTTTAAAACACTGAAAGGGAGGCTGATGCAGAGAGCTCATTATATTGAGGTTTATATAGACGATAAAAAAGTGTGGATATACTCCTCATGCTACTCCTCAACCCTGTACAGGATAGTAATGACTAAATGTAACTAGTTATAAGAATTACATTTAAAAAGAGCAACCGCTGAGTTTTTTTGCTGGCTCTTCTTGGTAGAAATAGCTTTCCGAACCAGCAGTAGAGTTGACTATTCAAAATCACTCGTTAAAAAGTTTACTTGGATAAAGAATATTTTGAATTAGAATTTAAATTTGAATAAAATCTAAAGACATAACAGAAGTAAAGAAACAGTTGTCCAGTTAAAACCAGGAAGAGACTCGATGTAAAGCTTCTTTATTTTTAATAGCTTATCTTTATATTATTATATTATTAATAATAATTGATAGTTCATTATTATTTTAATATTTATTTTTGTAACTTATCACACGTTTCTTTTTAAGTCCATAATTTTCATGCCCTTTTATCAACTCTAAGTGGCTAGGTTTTCAAGACCGGCCGCCTGTCTGACGTCAACTTACTTTAGTCAGTAACTTTAACGACAACTCGGTAAGAAATGAGGGTGATCTATTTTACTCAGGATACCACACAGCGGAACACACGTTTCATTTTAGGTATAAATATATTGGTCCTTACATACGAAACTGGCGTTTTGTCGTACTGGCCACTTTAATCTCAAATATTACCTTTATGGTTAGGAATTCCAAATTCTAATTCATACAGCTATTTACTCATGCATTTGTGTTTCAAACCCCCTAATTCATTTGTTTTTTCTTCTTTTGTTTTTTTCTTTGTGTCACTCTGTTTACAAAATGGAAAAACATGAAATAACGCGTTATTTACGAGTATGAGTTCCACCGTGGCACCAGTGCTGCAGAAACGGCTCGAAGGATTAATGGTGTGTATGGTGACGGTGTCGCAAAAGAAAACACAGTGCGTTTTTGGTTCCAACGTTTTCGTTCTGGAAATTTCGACCTGCAGAACAAGCCTCGTGGACGGCCGGAGACCAAAGTTGATAATGAAGAATTGAAGGCTATTGTGGAAGCGGATCCATCGCAAACCACGTCCGAGTTAGCTGCAGGCCCCGGTGTTAGTGATAAAACTATTCTAGTCCACTTGAAGCAAATTGGGAAGGTGAAAAAGCTTGAAAGGTGGGTACCTCATGAATTGAGTGAAGCAAACCGACAAACGCGCGTCGACTGCTGCGTTACGTTACTCAACCGGCACAATAATGAAGGAATTTTAAATCGAATCATTACCTGTGATGAAAAGTGGATCCTCTACGATAATCGGAAGCGCTCATCGCAATGGCTGAACCCTGGCGAACCAGCCAAATCCTGCCCTAAGCGAAAATTGATTAAAAAAAAGTTGCTTGTAAGTGTTTGGTGGACTAGTGCCGGTGTCGTTCACTACAGCTTTCTTAAATCTGGCCAGACGATTACAGCAGATATCTATTATCAGCAACTGCAAACCATGATGGAAAAACTAGGTGCTAAACAACCGAGGCTGGTCAATCGCTCTAGGCCACTGCTGCTTCAGGACAACGCTAGACCACACACTGCACAACAAACGGCTACCAAATTAGAGGAGCTTCAATTAGAATGTCTTAGACATCCACCGTACTCTCCGGACCTTGCTCCAACAGATTACCATTTTTTTCGCAATTTGGATAACTAGTTGCAAGGAAAAAAATTCAACTCCGATGGGGCAGTCCAAACCGCCTTCAAAGATTTAATTGATTCCCGCCCGAATGGTTTTTTTAGTAAGGGGATCAATGAACTACCTATGAGATGGCAAAAGTGCATACATAGCAATGGTACATACTTTGATTAATTAAATATATTTCATTAAAAAAAAACGACTTTATGTTCCTCCCATAGAAAACGCAAATTTCATATGTAAGGACCTAATAATATGGCTCGCTGTTTTCGCCATTCGTTAAAAGAACAAATTAAAGTCTCTTCAGGTGAAGGTAAAGTTTTTACGAGACCTTTCGTCGGAAAGACCTCTTATTTCTTATTACTGTAATAATGATCATTAAGTACATCGTTAAAATTATTATCGGTACCATAATTATCGCATCTTTGCTTTTCTAAATATTTGTTAGGCTCAAGTAATTCTTGACACAAAATAAAATACGTGTCAGCGAGTTATTAAGGTACCTGTTTTGATTTTCGTTACTTAAAACATAGATAAACGCAATATTTTAAAGAGCAAGTAAATGTATCCAATTTCGTTTTGCTACATGTGTTCGGAGGGGATTGTAGTGGTGAGGGTTGAACTATTTAAGACTGCTTGTATGGGTGGCGCGGCGCATTACGGTTTTTGTCGTGGAGCCTATCCTCCTGATGATGCTTCGGTTTCGGAGCGAAACGATCGTCGAGATTGTGGTGGTGGTTGTGTGTGCTGCTTGTGTGCGTTGTTGCTGGTGGAGGCGCCTTGGGTGCGTGTGGTGGCTTGTCCTGCATGTATAAGGTGCGTAAAAATTTACGCACCTTATACATTGCCTGCTTCATACACATTGGCTTTGCATGTATTCGCTCAACCCGTGCGGATTATAGCAAGGTAGTTAGTTCTGTTATAGTGCTTGCAATATTTTGTTATTACATCTATTTTAGCATTCTTCCAGAGATATCTTAATTAACTTTTGATGTGTAAATGTCCACGATGGATTTAAAATATAAAATACCTATGTTTTCATATAGAATTCAAAATATTAATCATTACTTTTGTAATATGGACCTCTGAAAAGTAACGCCTGATTCTATAAATTAGGAAAATACGTAGTTATCAGGCTGCAGTTTTTAAGCTTTACTAGATATATGAATAAAAGATTGAAGAGAATGAAGTTATATTAAAGTTATAAATATGCAAGCGTAAGTAAGCTCTATTAATAAAAAGAAACTAATATTAGGGCGCGTAATATGAACAGAAGAGAAGAATTCAAATTAAGACATATTTTTTAATTCTACTTATTTCATTTGTATCATCAAAGTGGATATAGTAGACAAACGGAGATTAACTTGAAGACTAACTTCTGAAATGCGATTCAAGCTAAAACGTTTTTGTATTAAAACCACCGGCTTTTATTGTCCGCCTTTCCCCCTTGTCCTCTTAAAATCTAAGAAGTAAAATTTCCTTCATTTTATTTACGACCTCACTTTACTCAGGGTTTAGTATAAAACTAACTAAATTTTTGACAAACTAATAAACTAGAATTGACAAGTTTTTAAGGGTAAAATTATGATATATTAGGACTAAGTCTAGTCTCATGTGATACACTGAAATTTATTAATAATATCTTCTTTTTCTCATACTACTTGATACGTACTTGTACTTGATTGATGTTTAAAAATGATGTTACAATAATATTATGGCGTATCTCATCCGTATCTATCTTAAAAGTGTGACCATCTTAGAATTTGAATATTTTAATTTACCCCATCAAGACAAATGTTTAAATTCATATAAGCACCCAGATTCAAAGAACCAACCAAAATGGTTATAGAAAATATCGGCCCTCGGCGGTTATCGAACCCGCGATCCCGGAGTTGAAAGCGTTGCCACCTGCGCCAACGGGCGACTCAGTAGAGTTCAATTTTCTCACGTAAGGTTTTTTAAATTAAGGTTTTTTAATTTTTTAATTAATATGAATATAAAGAAACATTCATTACTTAAGTCCTGAGATGACTTGAACTAAAATAAATTTTGTAATCGCAACCATGCCGCGGAAATTGCCCACGATCAATAACTCCGGATAGGTTTAAACCCATTTATTTTACAAAACTAACAGTAAAATTATTTTGCTATAATCAGGTATGAAAACGAATAGTCCACTCTACATTAGCATAGCGGATTATACCAAAATTATTTGCAGTAATACTTTCGTATTATGGATCTCCGCAAAGTAACGCCTAATTCTATAAATCATTTATTTTAATAAAAAAGGAGGCTACTGTAAATATTTTCATTAATAGATTACAGCTGCCGATAAAAAAGCCCTTGTTTATAAGTTTACTTGAAAACAAATTTAAATTAAAAAAAACTTAATTAGTAAACTCCGGTACCCGTATGCCCTTCCTAGTAACAAACAATGGCGACCGGATAATGAAGCTACCATTCATGCTAGCTGATATATGGTCGTAGCCATTCATGCAAACTGACCCAAATAGTAGTGGTATTATAGGGTCAGCTTTACCTTGGTGATTGATAGTAAACTACACGGAACTTTCTCGATGAGGCGTATGTTCTGCATTGAGCGTCTTTAAGCAGAAATATCGTACGAAACACAATTATAAGTTTTTTTCACTCGATGTTGCTTTCCTGTAGTGTCGCATCTCTAATAGGTAGGTTAAATATAAAATAAATATATGGGACATTTACACACACGGTCGTCCGTCCCCAAAGTAACTTAATACTTGTGTTATGGGTGACGGATAACTGGTAGATATACTACATAGATAATTTTAAATACATTCTTAAATACAAATACACACCCAGACTCGAAGAACCAACAATTTGTTTATAGAAAATTTTGGCTCTCGGCGGGAATCGAACCCGCGGCCCCCGATGCTGAAGGCAGGGTCACTATCAACAGCGCCAACGGACCAGTCAAGTAGATTAAGCGTGTATTTCGAAGTATCAATAAACGTAGGCGTTTCAAGATGTTGATGTGGTGAAAAACCAAAAAACGCATTGTTTGTCCAATATTTATAGACCTCTAAAGGAGCTTTGATAGCCCAGGGGTGAGACCGTGCGACTATTTCGAGGGGTCAAAGGTAAATTATAATTGCACATATGCACATTTCCTCATGATGGTGTGCCGTGACCTTTCTTACCGAGGTGTCGTAAGAGGCGACTAACGTAAATGCCGAGTGGTATCCGGCTGCATAGAATAGACCACCCTCATTTCTTGTGGCCAGAAATGAAGCTGTCCTTATGAACCGGGCAAACAGAGCCCTGCAAAGGATAAGCAAATGGATGCAAGCAAAGCAACTTGCGCTGGCTCCTGAAAAAACAGATGCCATCGTTTTTAGTGGGAGGCAAAGATAGATCCCATTAAATTTTCGGTTCAAGAGATTGCAGTGACTTCAAAAGACCAGGTCAAATATCTAGGGGTTTGGCTGGATAAGAGTTTGAATTTCAAAAAACACGTAGAAGAGGTAGCCAATAAAGCGCAAAGCCTGACTAAGGCGCTGAAAAGGCTTATGCCGACAAAAGGAGGCCCCAGAGCGAGTAGGAGAAGGGTATTGGCCTCGGTGGCACACTCAATTATCCTTTACGGAGCTCCGATATATGGGGAAGCAATGAATGTAAAACTCTATCGGAATAAACTGGAGGTAGTTCAAAGACGACTGGCGATAGGAATCTGTGGCGCATACCGGACTATATCTTCCGACGCCGTACTAGTGATAGCTGGACTAGTTCCTATCGCCAAGTTAGTCAGGGAGCGGGCCAAAATGTTCTCCAACAAAGAGCTAAAGCTAGGATACTCTTACAGAGTGGGCCAATGAATGGTCAGGGAAGGGAAAAGGAACGTGGACAAGAGAACTGATCACGGACTTGAAACATTGGCATAAAAGGAAACATGGAGAGGTAGACCGGTGGCTGACTCAAGCGTTCACTGGGCATGGGGTGTTCAACACATATCTATTTGCCATAGGAAAAGCTCCGACGGGAAATTGTTATTTCTGTGGTGAGGAAGACACCCCAAGACACGCCTTGTTTGAGTGCGCAGCATTTACAGACATAAGGAGTGCTGTGCAGGGAAAGCGGCCGGCCTTAAACGCACAAAACCTTGTACCACGTATGCTTGAAAGTGAAGAAGAGTGGTACAAGCATGAAGATGTTCTCCATAAGATTATGAAAGGACGGGAGCAGAGGGAAAAAGAAGAGCAAAGAAAAAGGGAAGGACTATAAAAAAAAACGATCAGCACGAAGTAATGCATAAGCGGTTCCGTGCTGATTGGCAGAGAATGAGAACGTTGTTTAAAAAAAAACCCTCATTTCTTACCGAGGTGTCGTAAAAGGCGACTAAGGTAAGTTGACGTCAGGCAGGCGGCCGGTTGTAAAAGTCGTAGCCAAATCATATGACAACATGTTTGTAACATGTTGTGCCTACCCCACTTAGAGTGGGATGGAGAATGATGATGGGGAAATCTGCATATCTCTATAAATTATGGGAATATGTGTAACCTAACAATGGAGCAGCGTGGTAGGTTTCTGCTCCAACCCTTCTCTCGAAAAACGTATAGAGGAAGCACAAGCTCAGCAGTAGGATAGTAACAAGCCGTTACTTTATAGCCTTATAATTTGTACGGTACTAAGTAGAGATAAGCCTCAAATAGTCATTTAGCGCAGAAATCTTGCTTGAAGTGACATGAATGTCTATTAGTTAAAGTTTGTGAATAGTGGATCGGTGGTGGCCTCATTTTAAGACAGTTTTGCATTATATATTAGATTACGCGTACTTTCCTGAATAGCGCAAAACTTGTGGACCAATTGAAAGAGAGAACGCAATTTCGTAGAACAAAAGTAATTATAAAATTCTTTATTTTTAACTTTGTGTGTTTTTATTTGTGACTAGATAAAATATATCTAATACGGATCGGTACGAAATAAGTACCTTCAAAAACCGTATTTTCCATCTTTTGGTCAGAAGCACACTTGCTCTGTGAGAGGTCGACTGCAGCGGTGATAACGTGAACCGCATGGTCGTCTGCCATTCTATTTTGATTTCGAGTAGGATGCATAATCCGTTTTCTTATTTATCTACACATTAATTAGGACAGTCTGTACAATCATTTCGCCCCATAACCAAAGCATTAACAGGAAATAGGTTCCATGACAAAACTAGAAATACATTAGGCATTATTATTACATATTTTCTGGAATCATCAGTTATAGGAATAAATTCATAGCAAACATGAATTATATATTTTTTTATGAAGATAGTGTTGTCATTTCTGTAAATTTGCTGTAATATCCGGTTGCAAAGAATATCATTTCTTACCGAGGTGTCGTAAAAGGCGACTAAGGTAAGTTGACGTCAGGCAGGCGGCCGGTCGTAAAATACGTAGCCAAATCATGTGACAACATGTTGTAACATGTTGTGCCGACCCACTTAGAGTGGGATAAGGGCAGGAGAATATATGTTGGTGTAATGTTTAGTTGGGAAATATTTCTATTTAATTTTCAAGTTCGATAATTTAATATTGGTGAAATTTATATAAACCATTAAAAACCATAGAATTAAGCCATATTTATAATACATATATTAAAGTATCCTCAATAATGCAATATGCGTTCTTTCCCATGTTCCCGAAAGAAAACGTGATTTTTGATCCTATCTGTTATCCCGGCTTCAATCATACCAAATTTCATAAATATTGGAATATTCATTTCCAATACATTTTTGGCTGTCTATTCTATCCGATGCAAGTATTATGTTTGCATTACTGTTTTACCATCACATATCTCAGCGCCGTAACGGCTTTGACCCTACCTAGTCGACTTTCCACCGCGTACAAAATAATTCAATATCCTATCTTGCTGTGAGAAGATTTAGCAATTTATTCAATAGAGTCTGTCTCTGATGGTAAATAACGACGTAGCTTGAGTTATAAGCACGCTAACCTGAAACAGTTATGGCAGTCGTCCAATCTGTTACGGTCCCTATACGACATTGTATACACTAAATTTTGGCGTTGTAAGTAAAATATGTAAGCGTAAAGACTAGACGTTAGATTTTCGTTGTAGACATAATGGCCGGAAACATTTTTTTTACAATAGGTTCCTGACTGTGGCAAATCTATCTATACTTATTGTAAAACACAGTGCCAAAGTGATGTCTGTCTGTATGATAGATTTTCTCAAAATCTACTGAACGGATTTTTGTACGGTTTTCATTACACGGTAGAGCAATGCTTCCGAAAGTTTTAAATTAATAGAACACTACCGTTTTATGTAACTGAAGAGGTCGCACCCATGTCATATTCTTATTGTCGAATTTTAATTTTAGTTCATTAAGAGTAATTTTCCCCATATCGATGTCGAAAGAGTTATATATTTCAAGACCACGTTGTCGAATTGTGTGTAACAAAATGGCGATTTTTCTTTTGTCCGACGCGACATCATAATTACAGGCGAGTAAAAATAATTCAAAAGTTTGCCAATACTTTTTCCATTCTGCAGCATTATTTCCGTTGCTAGATATATGTAATCAAGGAACATTATGAAAATTAATATTTTGTGAGCACGTGTCCGACTTGACAATCCTTTCTCTTGACATTTAGCACGTTTAATATTTTCACTTATATATGAATATTATTGTAATACGTACTTTTAGATTTTTGCGACGACTTTTGAGAGTTGAAGAGGTCGCGTAGTTGTAAATAAACTTCTCTGCTGGAAGCTTTAGTCGCGTGCGCCCCTTACACAACAGAGATACACTAAAGTAATGTACTGGAGAACTGTAGATCTACAAAAATAATACCAAAAGTTCCGTGACAGTTTGTCTCTATCTCTTATGGTGAAGTTCTTATTATTACTATGTTCAAAATTCTAATTAAATACACTGACTATACTCAAGTCTAGTTAGTGTAGTTCCCGACGCGATAACGTCGTGTAAAGAGCTCATGAATAAGTGCCCCGGATGGGCTCGAAACTAGTCGGGCTAAACCGATAAAATTAGACGTTAGTATAACCAGTGTCTACATATTAACTATGAATACTACTCACGATAGTTTAAATTTTAAAATAAATACAGTGATTTCCATGCGGGCGTAGTCGCAGCTGTGATAGCCTAGCGGTGAGACCGTGCGACTCTTTCGAGTGGAATACGAGTTCAAACCCGGGCAGACGCCAATGAGTTTTTCTATTAAAACTCATGTGTCTAACTGATAATTGCAATTTATCACACGCTTTTCGGTGAAGAAAAACATCGTGAGGAAACCTGCATATCTCTAGAGAATTCTGGAGATATGTGTAACCTACCAATTCGCATTGGAGCCCGTCGGGCGATGGTACCCATAAGGGGTTTTTTCCTGTATTTAAAAAAAAAAGCGTGGTAGGCTCTTAACCCTTCTCTCCAGAAACGGAGAGAGGAGGCCTATTCCCAGCAGTGGGATTGTAACAGGCCGCTACTTTACTTTACTTTTTGTAGTCGCAGGCACATCTATTGGTATATAAATCTAGAAAGAAGTCTGATATCACCTTATACACTTTTAAAAGATACTACTTTACTTGTTCTCTAACACTCAATCAGGGTAGTAGAAGTGTTCTTAACACAAAGTATGGCTTACGATATATTTATCTTATTTTACGCTTCCAAAAGTTGATATAGGAAATAACTCAAAAGCCTTACTTCCAATTCAAGTTAAAAGTGACATCGTAAAATACAATGCGCTCACTGACCTATATAACTAGTTAATCTATTTTATGGCACAGTTATTAACTTGTCGCCGCCGCATTAAGTGACTTTGTAAATATTGCCCATACACCGTGTACTACGGATATTGAACTTAGATGTATTGGAGTAGAATGAAGAAATACTTTGGTGTGAAAATATGTATTATTTAATGTAAATAATTTTTACTAATAACACACACAATAATGACGACAGTGTCTATACACAAATCGACTGTAAACTTTTACAGGAGGTATAGTTTTTTAAAAAGTGTTATTAAGTAAGCTTAATTATGTTAAGACACGTTTTTGAATTCATGAGGTTTGACTTTTTCTTTTTAAAGCGGCTCCTCGCTAGGTTTTTGCGGTGGTCTATCCATCTCGTGAGCGGTCTATCAATCATAGAGTAACATTTGTTGGACACTGGCATACTATTGCTTGCCTACTCTAGTATAATAACTCTCTGTTATCAACGTTGCGATTTAGTGCGGGGTCGTCTTTACAACTTCTTTATACTAATCGTACTAACACTTAAGATTCGCGACACGCCGAAGTATTTAAAGATTTTTTTTTTTATCAATTGTATTTCTACGCATCTCCTCATTTTTGACATGCCTTCTAAAAAAAATCAATGGTTGCCCTCCGGGAGTGTCGGCAGATGTGAAAACCTGCATATAAAGGTTTAACATTTTTGTTATTTTGTAATGATTAGGGAATTATCTTGTACTAATTGCTTTTATTATGAGTATAAAAGTACTTCCTTTATGTGGAAAAATACAATTACAAATTTTTACCCATCCCAACGCTTCTAAAGAAGTTTTCACTTCAAAGGGCTGTATTTAAATGTAAATCAAAATAATCTTTATTCAAGTAGGCTTTTTACAAGCACTTTTGAATCGTCAAGGATCAATAATTAGATTTAATAAGCTACACTGGTTCGGAATGTTGCTCTTACCGAGAAGAACCAGCAAGAAACTCGGCGGTCAATCTTTTAAACATTTAAATTTACATTATTTATGTGCAGTCTTGTTTGGAGCTGAAAGAAATATTATTTTTCAAGGATTTACTTTTTCGTTTTCATTCTAAAATCGCACATTGTTAGCGCCTTCTAAAAAAAGAACAGAGTCATTTAGTATATAATGTGAACTGTAATAAAAATTATATTGGAACTTATCGTTTAATAAATCGTGTCCAATTAAAAGTTCCCACGTTATTTGAGAAATTTTGTTGGATAGCCAATAAATTGATTGGTAAATCACTCCACTCTCTCGGTTACATAGAAATGAAATAAATTCACCTTAATTAATGTAGTTACGTGATAGGCTTGTGGGGTAGAACGTGGATTTATTATCATTACGGCCACTGAGGATGTTTTATGCAAAATGGGAATTAAAGACCCTCCGCTGGGGTCGCCATAGAAATTTATCGTATGTACAGAAAGATAAGCTGTGATAGTCTAGTGGTGAGATCGTGCTACTCATTCACGTTAAAATTCAATATCAATATGAGTTTTTCTATAATTTATAGAATTTTTTTTCTGTAATCCGCGATAAAGTAAATAGATAATATATATAATGCTAAATGTATAGTGGACTATCCGTTTCTTCATGCTTCGTTTTTAAACAGTCTCAGCCCTACATTTTTTAAGACGAGTGAGGCGGGAGATAGTTACAGGTTGGGGGGCGAAAGGATTGTAGAGTTTGTGATAGTGAACGTGTGTAGTGCTTGTGTATTGTGGTGGCGGTGGTGGAGGTTTGTGCATGTGTTTTTACGAATCCTGCATGTATTGGGTGTGAAAAAAAATATAGTCCACTATACATTTAACAGTTTATATATTTTCTATTTACTTTATCGCGGATTATAGCAAAATAATTTTATTATTACTTTTGTATGAGTTTTTCTGTTAAAACTTATGAGTATACTTAACAATTTCAATTTATTACTTTTCGGTGGAAAAAACATCGTAAGAATACCTTCATAACTTTAAAGCATTCCGGGGATATGTGAAATCTACCTATCCGCATTGTAGCAGCGTGGTTTGTCTTATCTCCAACCCTTCTCAACAACAATGGAGAGAGGAAGTCTATCGTATATGGCGCAGCAGTGGTATAGTAACAGCAGGCCTACCATGAACTCTTACTGCGACTCAATTGAAGACGTAAACAAAATTATTTTGCTTTTTTGTACCACTACGCAAAACGACGTACACTTTTAGTCGTTGCCGAATGAGCGTTCGGAATGCGTCCTTAAAACATGTGAGTAAAAGAGACAGAGTTATCTATAGTTCACCTAACGTTATCCTTTTCAAACATTACGACCAATGCAATCAATGCTTCATGGTACGAAAAGAAAGCGGCTCGTTTAGGTACTGACTTCGAGTTGAATCGTTATCTAAAAGTTCATGGTAGGCCTACAGGCCTCTACTTTCACAGAAATATAAATAAAGTAAGAGATATCAATGTTCAGTTTTTTCAGGTTCTACAATTTCAAAAAGGTACAAGCTCGGAATTTTATTATATAGAATGTTATACCAAAGCCCACAAAGGTGCTACTTTACGGCTTACGTACTGTAAGGCGTAAAGCAACACTATTAAATTAGTCAATTTTCTCGTCAGACTCCTAAACTTGTAAAGAATTCTATCTAGTATACTCGTAAGCTTCAACGGCTTACTAGAGAAAAATCTATCTCGCTTTATTCAGAAATTCCTCACTCGACCTAACCTCGGTATTTGCAAGGGGTCAAACAATCTATTAAATATTTGAACTTACGCCCTGCAAGATATATAGATTGTTGAGATTGCTGGGATTCGTTGAAGATTAGTGTATGGAAAGAAGATATATAGCAATAATTTTATTATTATTGACTATTTCATTTAACGTTTACTCCGATAAGTTCTATTGCGTTATTTGATATGGGTATTGGGTATCGTAGGTTTGATCGTGCGATTTTCGTGAGAGCGTCACGGGTTCAAACTGTAGCCTCGCTAACCAATGAGTTTTAAAAATCAAGTAATGAGAATATATTTTGCTACATTCTATAATAAATAAAAAACAAAAGTAATAACAAAATTATTTTGCTATAATCCGCGATACAGTAAATAGAAAATATATATAGAATTAAATGTATAGTGGACTATCCGCATTTTCATACCCGATACGAACATTTAATTGTTCCGTTTAAAAAAATAGAAGTTTTGAATTCGTTTTTTGGAAATGAAACAATGACATTAGTATGTCATCTTCACAAAAGTTCAATTTATCTCACTTTATAGCTAGCTCGCTTTAATTATATTGCGTCTAGTCTACATTGCTGCTGATTTACTAAATTACATCATTGCATAATATAATGAATGAAAATTACTTTATACCTAAATTTACATTTTTCGCCAAAGTAATATAAACTATATTAGATAATTTCTAAACAACATTATGTATGTTTAACGATTAAGTATGTACAAATTTCAACATTCTTTTTCATCCTTTGAGAATTTTTTTAAAGAATAAAAATCTGGGGATTTTTATTGCTCCTGTAACTAATTCTTGAATTTTAGTCACATTTAGTCTTAAATTAATCTAGGACAAGAATGCAAATGGATAGTTTCAAGTACAAGTTAGTTTGTGATAAGTTAGGTTTCCTTTAATAAAAATTAAAGAAATCCCTTACCAAATTCGATTTCCCAAGTTTATTTATAATATTTATTAATCTACCATAAAAAAGGTAAGAAAAACATTATCTTATCCGTTTGACAGAGAATTCTGTCAGCTAATCTAAGAAGTGTGTCAAATCATACTAAAGCAATTATGAAAATTTGTACATAAAATCAAATGTTTTTATTTATTTATTTATTAATTATTATTAGAAAAAAAATTATTATAATATCGTTCAATTTCATATATTTAAATTATAATTTGATATATGTTGTTCATTTAGCCAGCGATTCTGATGCCTAATTCCTATAACACTGCAAATAACTGTGCGAGCGCAAATACCACTGTATAAACTTTAAGGACAAGATAAGTCTTGATTAAACCAAGTATTATTGCGAGGGTTTAAAGGACTGTATATCTGTTTGCTTGATCGTAGCTTCGGTATTTCATTGCGACGACCGCCGTAAACGGACTCGCTTCTATTGGTTTCGATTTTAAAGTCCAATGGGATGGTGTATAAACTGATGCCAAACTACGACTAGGGCTATCAACTTGCTGGTTTTATATTATTTTCGTTTCTTCTTCTTCAACTGATTTATTTAATACTGGATATAGGATTTCATAAACTGTGATAGTCCAGCGGTGAGACCGTGCGACTCTTTCAAGGTGGTCACTGGTTCAAACCCCGGGCAGGCACCAATGAGTTTTTCTATTAAAACTTGTGTCTAATTGATAATTGCAGTTTATCACACGCTCTTCGGTGAAGGGAACATCTTGAGGAAACCTGCATATCTCTAGAGAATTGTAGGGATATGTGTATCCTACCAATCTACATTGGAGCAGCGTGGTAGGTCTTAGCTCCAATCCTTCTCTTCAGAAACGGAGAGAGGAGGCCCTATGCCCAGTAGTGAGATTGTAACGGGCCGATACTTTACTTTTTTTTATAGGATGTCAGTCAAGTTTATAGGAGTCTACAAGGTATTCATCAAAAGCTGCTTAGCTAATTTATATTTTCTTGCGGATCTTCGTATGCATAATTTAATAGAAAAGAAAGAAAAAGAAAGAAAACACATTTATTCATTCATGCGCTACACACGGTGCTTCAAAATAATATATAAGCTTACAAAGATAAATATGTAAAATGTTAACTATTATTAAAATATATTAGGTCCTTACATATGAAATTGGCGTTTTCTATGTGAGGAACATAAAGTCGTTTTTTTTAATGAAATATATTTAATTAATCAAAGTATGTACCATTGCTATTTTTATTGCACTTTTGCCATCTCATAGGTAGTTCATACCCCTAAAAGCAGCTGAACAATGGCGAGGAACACTTAATTTTTTACAATTACTCCGCAAGTATTTAGAACATTGTAAAATATGTGGCTATACTTCAAGCATAGTATCCTATCCAGGTTCCACAATACACTGAGAAATTCTGAGCCTCCTAGTATGGCCTTTATCAATTACTTATCAGTAAAATAAATGAATATATGGGACCAATTGTTGTGTCGGGATCATTCTGGAAACATTCAGTGTTCAAATATTTGGAAATGAATAGATCCTGCTTAACTTCTTGAATCTTCTCCTCTTCCTTGTGTCGTTACCCGAAAAATCTTTTCAAAAGATTTTTTTTATCGTTAAATTCCAAGCAATCAGAAATACAAGTAAATATACTCGAGTTTAAGGTCCAGCTAGAAATTTAAATTAAAGGAAGACTTGCGAAACATTTCATATTTCTTATAAAATACTAGCTATGCCCGAGTGGAAATCAGTGTCACAAAGTTTTTCCCGGCAAATCCGTATCCCGTGACAACTCTAGGATAAAAAGTAGCCTATACTAGTATGTTGTTCTACATCCCCTTGTATCTTCCAACGAAAGATCAAAATCAAATCAACAGTTCTAGAGAACATATTATGTAGTTAAACGTTTCTCAAAAATATTTTAGTATTAAACCATATAAAAAAATATTTTTAGTAGATTTTGAGAAAATCGATCAGACAATTTTTGGGGACTTTGTTACAAGTTATTTATGTATAGATGATACTTTTTATAACTGTATTTATATTTTTAGAACGCACTTGATCATATATTTATAACCTAAATATGTTATATTATGGAATATCTCTGTAGGTTTATATAAAAGTGAAGTTTAGTATACGTGTTGTTTTACGGAGTTCCATAATACCAAAGTATATTCAAATCCAAATTCAAAATATTCCTTATTCAAGTAAACTTGTAAAAAGTCCTTTTGAATCGTCAATTATACTGCTGGTTTGGAAAGCTGTTCTCACCGAGAAGAGTTAGCAAGAAACTCAGCGGTTGCTTTTTTCAAATATAATTCTTATAACTAGTTACATTTAATCATTACTATATAGTACAAGGTAGAGGGCTAGCTATATCCACGCATTTTTATTATCTATATAATCCTCAATAGTTATACTTAAGCAATATCAAAGTTTCTAGGATGTGTTAAAACCGAGAAATATTTGTGTCTAAAATCTACTAGCCTTAAAACTATTTTATATATAAATCCTTTGAAGAAAAATTCATATACAATATAAATTTTCGGGTAACTGAATCTTTTGTGATTTGATGGAGTGATTTTTTCGGATCATTCTGTCTGAAATAATTTAATCCGTGAGTATAACATCTATGTGAGATTTCAACCCTACAAATGTTTTATGTGGCACGTAACAAGCTCTTTGAAAGCTAAGTAAAATATTCTTAGCACATTAAAGTGGCTAATCCTGGTCCAAGTTTATTCAATACCGAAAATTGGTTACAAAATATTTTTTATTATACTTATCATAAATGAAAATCCATATTGATATTATAATTCTACGGGAAAAGTAAAAAAAACAGTATAAATGGTAAGTCACACAGGTTAGAAAATATATACATATATGTAAGAAAAATATTAAAAAATTAAATTAATATATCATTAATTAATACATATATTAATTTAGATAACAATATAAAGTTTATACGATTCCGTCACTGTGGCACAGTCTTACTAAAATTACAACATTTTATTAAAAACTTTTGTTTCAATATCAGACGGGTCTAAATTATTTCTCATGTTAGAATAAGTGAAAGTCAGAAAAAATATTAATAAAATTTTACACAAGTGAAAAATCAAGTGGCAAGTAATTTAGAAATAGAAACTTACGAGTAAAATAAGTGGTCTAAATTTTATCAGTAAATTTCAAAATATTGTAATACTAAAGGGACCTGTGACGTCGTTTGTGCCGGCTTAAGCTTTGAAGTACCCGCAACAATGTTATATTTTCCCCTGTTCCCATAGAACAACGGGATATGCCCTATATGTTATCCTAGTGTATAAGGTTCAAATTTCATAAATACTATCCATCGGAATAGCCGTAGGAGCGTAATGCACAGATATACAGACGTTCGCATTTAAAATATTACTATAGATGCATTCAAACAAAGCTGTTTTAAAACAACGGTATTTCAAATATTGGGCATTTTATCCAAATAGTTTTGCGCAAATATGTGTATATTTTGATTGAATATTGTATACATTTTGCTACCCCGTGTTGTTATGATCGTAATATTTCTTATTGAAGATAAACTAGGCTGAAATTGTCAGCAATCAAATTAAGTTTACTGGTCGTATTTACTGAGGAATTCGCTTTGTTATCGGAATTCTCCCAGCATTGAACTCGATATAGAGGGACATTTTCACATTCCTGTAATTCTATGTTAAATTTCAATAGAATATGTAACGTTTTACAATCTTTATAAAGTAAAAAGTAACGACCTTTTACTATGGCACTGGCCTAAAGGCCTCCATTTTTGGAGAGAAGGATTGGAGCTAAGACCTACCACGTGTGATAAATTGCAACTACCAATTTCAGTTTTAACAAAAAAACCTCATTGGTACCTGCCCGGGTTCGAACCCGTGACCCCTCGCAAGCATTTCTGTCTCACCACTGGACTATCACAGCTTACAACCTTTAGACAAAATGTTAAATTAAAAATATTTATGGAATATATTTCTCACTACCTATATGACGAAATGAAGCGCTTCGTGGGAGTTTGTGAGATATCGATTTTGCAGTGGTGAAATTACTCTTGGGAATTTTAGACCTTTCTTTACCACCCATCATCATCCTCCTGCCCTTATCCCACTCTAAGCGGGGTCGGCACGACATGTCAAACGATTTGGCTACGTAACTTACGACTGGCCGCCTGCCTGACGTCAACATACCTTAGTCGCCTTTTACGACACCTCAGTAGGAAATGAGGGTGGTCTATTCTACTTTCTTCTATCTTTGCATATTTCAATTCGTGCGGCTTCGCCCGCGTGAAATTCAGTGTTTAACATGTAATTGTCGCTTAAGTGTCCGCAGGAGACTGGCTCTCTGATACCCTACACCGCTTTTTATACCTATTCCCCCTCACTAAATTACAATCAACACTGGTTTGTTACTACCCCCCACTAAAAATTGTTGTAAAACGGCCTCTTCAACTCAATTTACATAAAACCCTTATGTACTATTAACCTAAACCTTTCGGAGGAATTGCACTACCTTTTAATAAAAACCGTACAAAAATTCGCTCAATAGATTTTGAGAAAATCGATTACATACAGACAGACAGCTTTGAGGACTTTATTTTATAATAAGTATAGATAGATATAGATTATTGTCCCTTTTTGGTCAAAAATATCCAATATGCCATGGTTACTAGATAGCAAATACCTATTGGAGTAAATTATGAACTTCAACGAGGTAAATTTCCTTGATGACAACATTCAATCAGGCTAATGTGTTTGCTTGCTGAATTTACAAACGTAGTACATTTCCTAGGTCATTAGCTTATATTTGATGTAAATTTAACGGTTAAGTATGAGGGAGCCAGAAAATATTCGGTGATATTCTTTGGTGGCACAGTTATCGACCGACGTTTAAATGTGTAAGGAAGGTTAAGTTGTAAGAAGATCGGATGCTTTCATAGCAAATACTTTCCGTTCTGAACGTGGACTTAACACAACTATAAGGTGCTATGCTAGAAGCATGAAGTCGTGGGTAAAAGTCAAGTAGAGTAACGGTCTGTGACTACCACATTGTTGAACATAGGCTTCTTCACTCCTTTTGAACAGAAGAGTTTGAAGCTCAGACCCACTACGCTGCTCTGATGGGTATGTGCTATGTAGGTAGGTAACACATATCCCAGAAATTCTCCAAAGATATATGGTATAAAGTACATAAGTTTTAATATAAAAAGTTATTGCTGTCCTCCTAGAGTTTGAACCTGTGACCGCCTGGTAAGAGTAAAACGGTCTCAGCTTTTTCACTTAGCTTATGGACGTCGATAATAATAATATGTCTATTAGATAAAAATAAGTATAGTTTCTTGATGGTATTTGTTACAGAACAGCTTTTATGGATTTCATTCTTATTTTTTTTTCTGCGATAATGTATAGAGTGTGTCTTATGTGATGTCTATTAGAGGTGTTAAAGTGAAAATTCTAAGTGACACCGTAGAAAGATCACGTTTGCAGGGTATTATACCTAGACTACATTTAGTTTTTTTTTAAAGAAAACACCTAGCTGTGATAACTTTTTCATTCAATGAGATGTTTTGCTAGTTCTTCTATGGTAGACGAGATTCCAAACCGGTAGTTAAATTGGTTTTTTTTTCTAAATTAATTTTATTGAGAATATAAATAAATATCACTGATACACTCAGTGGTGCGTACATAAATAATTTATACATAATCGAGTACATTGAAGTAATTAATTTTATTTGGTGGAACGAGGACAGAACAAATTGTGATCCATTGTTGACATAGTTTGCGAAAAACAAGGTCTCATTTATATTTTCAAATATCTAACGAGAACTTCTTAGCAGACAAAATAATTACTCACTTTTCGTAGTTATTACGTACAATAATAATTTGCAGAAACCTTCTAATTATTAATACTTATTAGGTGGTCTGGAAGACTTAGTTAACTTCAGTGACCTATTTGCTGAAGAAGAGCCGTCTAGACCTTAAAACATCCCTGTAGACCTTATTAGTTTGGCTGCCTTTACTAACTCTATTGAATGTCTTGTTGCTGTTGACGCTTTTTAAACAACCAAATCTACTTTTTTCTTATTTGAATACATAATAATTATGAATTGCGGCTGAATCCGTACGTGAAGACCGTGATTTTACTTCCTAACAGAACTTTAACATCTTAGGGTTGGGTTAACTTTCTATTAAGGTTTTCCTTTCTCTATTACTCTCTTTGTAATTAAAGTGTCCCATATATTAATTAAAATTTATTTTTAAGGAAATGGTATTCGCGGTACTTATGGTCAAAAGGTGTTGGGTTTGTTATATGTAATTTAACTATCATTCCTATAACGTTCACCTGAGTGAACGTTATAGGAATGATAGTTAATATGATGTTAACTTAATCTGAATTAAGTTAACATCATATTAACTATACTCTTATATCATGATTGACTCTAGCCGTTTTAGGTGGTAAGCTTCTTCTATTTTAACTAAACAAGCAATTACATACTCTTTTCGATTGCTTTGGGTTCCTCTTTTATAGATTTTTAAGTGACAGACATCAAATATTAGACCTTACATTGCAAGACTAAATAATCATAAAGTGATGAAATAAGACTCTCCTTTGAACAGTAGCTTTAAGGAGAGTTTGTGGAGTTTCATTTAAGCGAAAAGTTATATCATACTAGATAATAGCAAATAAAAAAAAGCAAATGTACAGCAGTGTAATATTCAGTTACAATATGCGATGTGTAAGAGAATATAAGTTATGTTTTGACTCTTAATTTAATGTATAATAACAGACTTTATTTATATTTTTACGGGAGGTAAATTTTTTTTCTTGACTGCATCTTCATTTACTGGGAAGTGATGACTGTCAAACACAAGCCTGGTTCCATTAAAAGTTTTGATTGAAAAACAGCAAAGAGATGAGAAATATTTCTGATATCAAAACTTGATTCATAAGTTTCTATTTCTGCAATAATTTACATTGAGTAAGCTGATTTGAAAATAGCAAATAAGATAAAAATGTCAGCGGATTTTCACCAATGCGATTTCCATTTAAGTTAAGCTGTGGAACCTGAAAGGATGAAAGTGTATTTTGTTTTATCATTTTTTTTCACAAGAGATCTCCGCGGTGCATTTGCATTTTAAAAACAAAAGTTAGTTGGATATTCAAAGTTAGTAAATTCAAAAGCATTTAAGGTTGTAAGATTTTATGCTATTGCCAATAGTTATATATTTGAAAACTCTTTTCTCACTTTGGAATTAAAGTAACATAATGTAAGTTGCAAAACTGAACTGCCAGCTATGCTATAGCTATATCTATACATCTTATAAACAAAGTCCCTAAAAGTTGTGTGATCGATTTTCTCAAAATATACTGAACTTTTGTATGGTATTTACTAAAGGATAGTGCTATTTTGAGGAAAGTTTAGGTTAATAGAACATTACAGTTTCATCTACATTGACTGGCATATAACGCTGGAGACATTTTGTGACAAATTGTGACATTATTTAAAAAAAATTATGTACTTACCTGATATTCACAATTTATCACTATATCAGTTAAGTACATACGTTTAATGAGGTAAAGGAAAAATTTGTGAGGAAACATGCACATCTCTGAGAATCCTTGGGATATGTGTAACCTTCTTAGATGATTTATAAGCATGTTAATAATAGCAACGTTGCATACTCGTATATAGCAACTAAGAGTCGCGAGTATAATAATAATAATAAATAAACATATGGGACCCTTACACACACGGTCATCCGTCCCCAAAGTAAGTAACTTAATACTTGTGTTATAGGTGACGGATAACTGTTAGATATACTACATATATAATTTTAAATATATACTTAAATAAAACTATACACCCAGGCTCGAAGAACCAACATATTGTTTGTAGAAAATGTTGACCCTCGGCGGGAATCGAACCCGCGACCAGCGGAGCTGAAGGCAGGGTTACTACCGACTGCACCAACGAGCCAGTCTTTTGAGAAAAAGGGAGAAAGAGGGCTGCTTATCTCACTGCATTTTTCGGTGCAGATTTTTCAGTATTCAATCAATTAATTTTATGTATATAAATTATAGTTAATAATGCCAGCATTATTTTGCTATTATCCGCTTTTGTTAAGAGAATCATGTATAATGCTAATTATATGAAGTAGTCAACGCTTTCATACCTTATACACGCAGGACAAATCACCATACATATCACATAACGCCGGTACCAGCAACACTCTATACAAGCACTAGACAAACTCACTACGACTATCTCTTCGATCGTTTCGTTCCGTAACCAAATTTTCATCACTTGGATAAGCTCCACAACAAATTCGTAAAAATCGCATTTCGATTTTGGCGTTTTTGAGATACGTGACTGGTCCTGCATGTATAAGGTATGTGAACGTTTCCTGCTTTATACCTTTAGCATTATATAAATTCTCGTAACAAACGCGGATACTAACAAAATAATACCTACTATGGAATTCTGCAAAATAACGCCCGCTTCTATAAATTATTTCTAAAACAGCTGGATTTGTAGAATTTTAAAAATTTACTTTCAAATAGCTGCGCCTGGCGGTTTAAAATTATATAAAAAGTGAGATAACTTATTTCGTTTTTTTCTAGGACTTAACCAGAATAATAAGCTGTGATAGCCCAGCGGTGAGACCGTGTGACTCTCTAGAGACGATCATGAGTTGAAACCTCGGGCAGGCACTAATGAGTTTTTCTATTAGAACTTATGTGTCTAATTGATAATTGCAATTTATCACATGTTTTTTGGTGAAGGAAATCATCGTGCGGAAACCTGCATATCTCTAGAGAATTCCAGGGATATGTGTAACCTACCAATTCGCATTGGAGCAGCGTGGTAGGTTTTAGCTCCAACCCTTCTCTTCAAAAAACGGAGAGAGGAAGCCTGTGCCCAGCAGTGGTATAGTAACAGACCGTTACTTTTTTGTACTTTAACCAGAAGAAAAACATTTATGTTATTCCATTTATTAACTAATCCGCGAAACTTCATACGAACTCGTTAAGCCGTTGGATCGTGGGGCCAACATAAACTTTCCCAGACACTCAGAAAGTTTTCCCTTCATATTGGTAGGATAATCTAATATGTAGTTATTGTTACGACGTGTTTTAAATACAACCTCCTTCATATAGTTGGCCAGTAATAAAAAAAAAACATTGTCGCTGTCATTATGTTTTTTAGTTGTTGAAAAAGATTAAATGAGTTGACTTTTGGAAAATTGCTTCTTATTTATTGAATAAGTCTAATGGAAAAATATTGTTGTCGTTATATTTCACAAAAGATTTCTCGTCAGGGCATATACAGAACACAAATGTTCCGTATTTTACCATACTAAAAATATTATTTCTCCTACATATACATTATTAAGGAAGTATTCAATATTTTTGCAAAATATAATGTGGCGGATAATGTTGCAGTTTTCCTCTCAATACCAGTTTTATTTTTAACATAAATTCTTTGTGGATTGCTTTATAAGTAATAAAATATCAGCACAAAACTAATTGGATTTCACATGGCACAAAAGAATTATTTTACGACTGTATTATGATTATAAAATGTACGCTAATGCGTCAATTTTAACTTGAATTGCATTTTCTTAACGAGTTTTGCTACGTTATTGTTCTCTGTAGCAGCAAACCTTTTTGATGAATAATTATAACCAACAATTGATGATTTAAAAGAACTTGTAAAAGGCGATAGATAAAGAATATATGTATGTATGCACACATTCACTACATCAATCTCAACAATCCTTTCACCTCATAACCGAAGTCTCATCAGGAGATAGACTCCAAGTAAAAAAAAGTAAAGTAAAGTAAAGACCTTTTACTATCCCAATGCTATGCTCTCGATAGAGTCGCATGGTCTCACTGCTGGGCTATCACAGCTTATTAGACTTAGACTCCAAGTAATTTTGTCGTAATTTGTGTCAAGTGCTTGTAGTGCGAACACGGGTGGTACACCCACTCTACCTTTAGCATTTATAGATTTTCTCTAAACCTGGATTATAGCAAAATGATATTATTATTTCTTTTGTATTATTCCGCAAAGTGACGCCTAATCCTATAATTAAATTATTAATAATATCGTTTTATACCACTGCAGATCCGCCGTATGGTATCTGGCTGAGTAGAATAGATCACCCTCATTTCTTACCGAGGTGTCGTAAAAGGCGACTAAGGGAATTAGACGTCGGGCAGGCGGCCGGTCGTAAAATAGGTAGCTAAATTATTTGACAACATGTTTGTAATATATTATGCCGACCCCGCTTAGAGTGCGATAAGGATAGGAGGATGATGATTACCACTGCAGATATATAGAATTCATTAAACATTCAGAGTAAAAGTAGTCTGTAAAAAAAGTCCATATATCGTCTATATAAGAATAGCGCCAGAGCTTAGGTGCAAATCCTGCGGGAATTGGAGAATAATTCTAACGTCCCCTTTGAAATTTGAGATAAATGCTTAAAATGCAAATTTCACTGTATTCAAAAACCGCTTTAAGTTAAAGATTTTAAGGAATATTCTGTAGCAAAACTAATGGTCGACATTTCAATCTAAAAGTTTGCGAAGCATATTGAATACTCGTCATATACTGAATATACGCCAAAGAAATAATGTTATACAATGTATATATGTATTCAATTAGGTTTCTCTCCATAGTTTTCTATAAATATATAAATGTTGGAACTGGAAATAGACTAGAATAAAATTATAGGTGTATTAATGTTTATTAGTGGAAGTGTAAAAACCTTAGTGGGACAATTTTTAGAATCCCCGAGTGTAGATGGCATGGGCAATCAGAAGCAAAAGTGATGCCATCATTTAGGAAAAAAAAAATTACAAAAATAACAATTAAAGAATCGAACCCAAAATAGCGAACCTCGAAAATCTAATACTAATTGTGTGGGTAAATAATGAGTACTAATTACAGCGTCGCAATTACGAAAAAAAGCTGTGATAGACTAGCGGTGAGACCGTGTGACTCTTTTGAGGTGGTCACGAGTTCAAACCACAGGCAGGCACCAATGAGTTTTCAATTAAAACTTAAGTGTCTAATTGATAATTGCAATTTATCACATGCTTTTCGGTGAAGGAAAACATCGTTAGGAACCCTGCATATCTCCAGAGAATTCCGGGGATATGTGTAACCTACCAATCCGCATAAGAACAGCGTGGTAGGTCTTAGCTCCAACCCATTTCTCCAGAAATGGAAAGAGAGGGCCTATGTCCACCGGTGGGATTGTAATGGGCCGTTACTATCTCAGATGAAGCCTGAAATTTTATAAGCTGTAAAATTTAGGTAAACATGATGTCTTTAGTTTCATCGTATTATGATAAATTGAAATATAATTACTCAACAATTAAACAAAATAAAACAATTTAAGCAACACTTTTATCCCTGCCTCGTTTCTTTGATCCAATCTTGATATTCTTTTGTTCATAAAATTGTTTGTAATATTAAAGTCTAAAATTTTAGTGAATGAATTAATTAATTCAATACTAAGCTTTACTGAAATATTTTTAAGTTTTTTATTATCTTATGAAAGTCGAATGGCGTAGTTTCCCCAAGTACGTCTTTTGTCGAGTTTGCTCAATAAAGATTATTTTGCGATTCATTACTGCTCAAAAGCCTCTTATTTTCTCTAAGCGATTTCTACCGGATATCCATTACGTCAAACATTTAGGCGATGCGACGTTACAATTTTATTTTAAACAAAATTCGAATGTGTAATTGTTAATAAATAAAATAAAATTAACTGACTCTATCATCATCATCATTCTCCTGCCCTTATCCCGCTCCAAGCGGGGTCGCCACAATATATTGCAAACATGTTGTCACATGATTTGGCAAGTATTTTACGACCGGCCGCCTGCCTGACGTCAACTTACCTTAGTCGCTTTTTACAACACCCCGGTAAGAAATGAAGGTGGTCCATTCTATGCAGCCGGATACCACACGGCACATACCTCAGTCGCCTCTTACGACACCTCGGTAAGAAAGGAGGGTGGTCTATTCTATTCTGCCGGATACCACACGGCGTTAAATTAACTACCTCTGTAATAAAATAAATAACTCTATAATAAAAATTATTATTGAGTGTGTAAAAAGTAGTGAAAAATAAAACAGACCATAAAGGTTTTATTTCCAGAGCATAAACATCGAATGATTCTCTTTAATAAAATATTAATCAGAGATGAGTAATTTCAACATGTGAGTAATTCAGACTGGTAACTTTTTTTCAGACATTGCGTTTTTGTAACTAACACTATGTTAATTAAAAAAACTTAGCCTATGTTAATACTTAAAATAAATAAATAAATAAATAAATAAATATATGGGACACTTACACACACGGCCGTCCATCCCTAAAGTAAGAAATTTAATACTTGTGTTATGGGTGACGGACAACTGGTAAATATAATACATAATATAATTTTAAATACATACTTAAATACAAATACACACCCAGGCTCGAAGAACCAACAAATTGTTTATAGAAAATGTTGGCTCTCGGCAGGAATCGAACCCGCGACCCGCGGAGCTGAAGGCAGGGTCACTACCCACTGCGCCACCAGCCAGTGAATATATTTACAGACTTACCATACTATACTTATTGTTTATATTTAGGCTGCTCCATCGCAAAATTTGACAGATTCAATCTATCGCGCAGTTTCCTGCATTCATTACCAGTGTTGATTCATTTGAAATAATTTGTTTCAACTCATATATTAACTGTTGAATAAATAAACACAAGTTCAAAGAACTTATTAATGATTCCATTCTGAAATTCTCTTGACATGTAGCGAACGTATGACGGGAATATTTATCCAGGATACACACATTTCTGAATAAAAATGTGTACTTTGAATTTGCTCGAGTTTTCCTCGTCACATTTTATACGAGGATTGACTAAAAAAATCCTATATTTTTTGTAGCAGTAAATAGTTTTTCTTCTTTTTCAACTAATGGAAATAGTCAACAAGCGATTTTCCTAACGTACGATTTTGTACCGCCAGAATTCACTGGCAAGTTGAGACCTTTTCAAAGTTGTCTTTGTATAGAGTGGAATGTTTTAGTACCTTAGGACCTCAACATTCATCGGTCCTTTGTAGTAAGAGGTTTGTCGGTTTTTAGTTTAAATACGCCATGGGCGGCTATGTTTGGTAATATCGTTTCTTTTATGGAACTCCTAATTTCGGTTTATTTACTTAGAAAAAATCCAATAGCTGCCATAGCCATAACAATTTTCTGATCCATTATTCATCTCTGGCAGCACGTATTGTTTAAAAATTGGTTGATCATCAGACATAGAGAGATTTTTAGAATTATCTACTTACTAACCAATTTACGTGTTTCTAACCATAATTTACCTCTCAAGCTCGAGAATATTTACGTTTTATTACATTGCCAAAAATGGTGTCTACATTATTGTTATATTTCTTCATTAATGTTTACTTAGGTTACATAAATTTCTACTTGAAGGGTTCTCTTTGAATTTATCAATTTATCAATTTATCAATTTATCAAAATTGGATATTATGTGACGAACCTAAATTCAAAATTGTTAAGTTTGTTTCTCATTGCTCCACAACAGCACAAGGATCGGATTAACACGTGTAAAGGATGATATTAGTTAGAAGCAGAGATATTGTTTTTGTCTTTAGGCTATTAAAAGTATCTTCGAGGCTATTTCGTAAACAATAGATTTGGATAACTTGAAGTATATAATTGACACATAAGTAATGATAAAATTATTTTGATCTAATCCACAATAAAGTAAATAAAAAAAGGAAAAAAAATGCTTTGTGATTTTTTTGTGGAATCTATCTGCTGATGGTTCTTAGGTTACGGGGCGAAACGATTGTTGAGTGTGTGATAGTGAACATGTGTAGTGCTCGTGTAAATTGGTGGCGGTGTTGGAGGTTTGCATATGGTTTTACGAATCCTGCACGTATCGGGTATGCAAATGGATAGTCCACTCTACATTTAACATTATATATGTTTTCTATTTACTTTATCGCGGATAATATAAAAAATAATTTTATTATTATTTTTCTACAACGGATCTCCGCAAAGTAACACCTTATTCTAGAAATTGTATATAATTTACACTCAACATTTTCGTACAAAAGACCAAGTCCCGAAACAACTAGCATTGTTAACGACGACAAAGTTGTAGGCATCGACGAGAAATCTATACAGTTAACTTTATTACCAAATGTCTTGTTGTCGAAGTGAGTTACTCGTAGTTTCATTGTTTAATTAAAGTTAGCTGGCAAACGTAGCTCGGGACAGGCGGGACTTGGCATAGACTGATAGAAGACTTTGACAAACATTTACCTCACACAATGGTCAAATTGCTTGGTTCTTTACGATTTGTACTTATTGACAGTATAATCAAAGGGACATTATTTGAACGTGACTTTTTAATTAAATAAATTAATATCTACTTTATTTTAACCTAATGCTAACCGCCACTTCTTTGACGCAGTTTAAGCGTTTAAGTAATCTCAATAATGAAACATTTGTTTTTCTCTGTTTTTCAAAGAATAATTTTTATCCTTTATGTAACACTGGTGCACAATATTCAAATGTGTCATATTCCTGAAAACAAATATATGCCTCTCAGAAAGAAGGATTAGAGTTTAGATCGCCTTCGAAGCTTTGAAGCGGAATGGCAGGTTTCATATAACTCAGAAACTTTTACAATATAATAGTGTTTAACTTGCTTACAATCATAAATTCTAATTCAAATTCAAAATATTCTTTATTCAAGTAAACTTGTAAACAAGTGCTTTTGAATCGTCAACTTTACTGCTGGTTCGGAAAGCCGTCCTACCGAGAAGAGCCAGCAAGAAACTCGGTGGAGCTCTTTTAAAAAAGATTCTTAATACTAATTACATTTTGTCATAGCTATCCTGCGCAAGGTCAAAGAGCATCTATATCCACGCATTATTATCATAGAGCGCGACATTAATTAATATCAATTAATAAAAATAGATGCTATTTAGGAATTTGAACATTAAAATTATGGTAAGAATAATTCTTATAACTAATTACATTTAGTCATTACTATTTTGCAAAGGTTCGAAAAGAAGCTATATCTATAAATTCTTATCATCTATATAATCCCAACAGTGTAGTGGGCTTTGTGAATCAGCCTCCTTTAAACAGTATTTTTAAACTGCTTTTATACCATAACTAAATTTCATTGCGGCGATTCAGCAGTACTTTTTTACCGCTTTAGTATATGATTTAAGGAATTTGTACGAGAAAATAAGGTACGGTCAACCTATTGCCTCTAATTAAAAATCAATGAAAGAGATCTTATTTTCCGTCCGTCCTACCGAAATGTTCTTATGAGATTAGATTCGATTCACATTTAATTTGCTCCCTTATCAGTCAGTTGTACACAATCTGCTGAGTTTACGCCTCCAAGGCGCTCTGAAAATTAGGTTGATTTTGCACCAATCATTTCCGTATTTTTTTCTATCCTTTAATATTAATGACTTCAGACCGACCATCTTTCTTTGAAAGTGTTAATGGATAAAACATATTATCTAAGAATAGTTTACGTAATGTTTTTTTAACTATATACTAAACGAAAATCTATATTTATTATATCTATATAATATTATATTATAAGACAAGGTTCCTTAAAGCTGTCTGTATGTGTGCGATTTTCTCAAATTGTTCTAAACGGATTTTTGTACGATCTTTACTAAAAGATAGTGTAATTTATGAGGAAGGTTTGAAATAATACAATAGTACATACATACGATTTATATAAGTTGACTGTAACTCATATTCGTGACATACTGATTTTCACGCGGGGGGGAAGCTGCAAGCACAGTTAGTAAAGTATAATTAGGAAAAAGATACATAACAATTAACGAGGACCTAAAACACTGAAATATGACAAATTTAATAGGAATCTCTGACACTAACATAAGCCTATAGAGTTATTATACTAGCTCAAAAGTAGAAAGAAGGCCAACTAGACTGGAACTAGGCGGGAATTGGTCGCCGCGATAACGCCATATAAAGAGCTCATGAATAAGGGCTCCCGTAGGGTACGAAACTAGTCGAGCTAACGTGATAGAATAAGACATGAGTAAAGCTGGCTTCTTTCTATACATAAATTATGAATACTTCTCACGATAGTTTAAAGTAAAAAAAAGTAATCAATGAGTTTATTTATAAAACTTATTTAAAATTTAAGACATTTATAAACACATTGTGTGTTTTAAGGTGAAGGAAAACATCGCAAAGAATCCTGCATAGAACAAAAATCTTAATGGAATTCGGGAAATGTCGAAATTACCAATCAACACTGGAGTAGCGTGGTGGGTTTAAGCCCTCTTCTAATCTACATAAACGAAAGAAGAGGCTTTGTCCAGCTTTAGGAAAATAGCAGCCCCATAAAAATGTAGTTAGCTGTCATCATTTTTGTACCAATGACAAAGGGTATAAGTCACTTTTACGAGTTTCTCATAGTAGATATTTTCTTAAGTATGGCCCGAATGCTTGCGTCAAAAAGGGTCAACGCGTTTTCTTGGCTATATTGAGTTATAAACTTTATAATAAAACTTTATTACCCTTGTTATCATCTCTAACCTATAAATTTTAAACCATATTTTGGAGCATCGGGTAACCAGGAAAACTGATATCGCCATTGTATCGTATAAAATTTAATTAGTATTTTTAACATCTATATTATTATGAAACAAAGTCTCCACAAGCTGTCTGTCTGTATGTTATCGATTTTCTCAAAATATACTGAACCGATTTTTATACGGTTTTTATTAAAAGGCAGTGTGATTCTTCCGGAAGGCTAAGAATACATTTCGGTTAAATTGTATTAAAGATTGTGCGCCGCGCATAGCAACAGAGATATACTCGTACCAAAGCAATATACTAGAGAATCGTATATCTACAGAAATACTACGAAAATGTCCGCGACAGCATCGTCTTTATCTCTTATAGTTAACTGCTTTTATGTTCAAAATTTCAATATACACTGAAATCCACGTGGCTAAAACCGCAGGCACAGCTATTATTTTTATAATTTTTGAAATAACCAATTTTTTTATCGGATAGCAATTAACATAGTATTAAAATCCTAGTGCAAAAGTCTTTCTGTTTTGAGACAGAGTATTGTATTTGAAACGATGCTCCAACATGGTAGTTTACACAAAAAAATATCCTGGTACATTACTTCTAACTATTTTATATGTTACTGTAAGCTCTCCAAGGATTTGTAAATCTTTATTGCGCATAAGTTTTCTTGAAAAACTCTGAGGAGTTTTTATAGAGCTTGAACTATTCTTTACAAGGATCAGGTGCTTTGACCGCTACTACAGCCGAGATCATCATCATTCTCCTGCCCTTATCCCACTCTAAGTGGGGTCGGCACAACATGTAACAAACATGTTGTCACATGATTTGGCTACGTATTTTACGACCGGCCGCCTGCCTGACGTCAATTTACCTTAGTCGCCTTTTACGACACCTCGGTAAGTAATGAGGGTGGTCTATTCTATGCAGCCGGTTACCACACGGCACATACCTTAGTCGCCTCTTACGACACCTCGGTAAGAACGGACAGCCTAGATAGAAAAATAAAATTGCAAACATTAGCTTCATAAACAAAGATAAAAGATAATCGATTGTTCTTAGTAATACAGTATTCAAAAAACAGAAGTTGGGTTTTTATGGGGCAAAAATAAGTGTAAGGTTTTCATGGATTATTATGTTAAATTGTTCTAACATAACTTTAATTTAACGTTTTAAACTTAATACAAAAGTAATAATAAAATTATTTTGCTATAATCCGTGACACAGTAAATAGAAAATATATATAGTGCTAATAACTAAATAATAAAGTGGACTATCCGTTTTTAACCCGTTACATGCAGAATTCGTAAAAACACATCCACAAACCTCCACTACTGATACCACAATACACCAGAACTACACACGTTCACTATCATAAACTCAATAATCGTTTCGCCCCGCAACCGAAGCATCTAATGATACTTCGGTTGCGGGAGACTCCACGACAAAATCGCAAAGCACTTTGCGATCATGGATCTCCGCAAAGTAACGCCTATTTCTATAAATTATTTTAAACTAAAGTTAAATAGAGAATTCTAGACGACCGAGCAAGTTAAATAGACATTTATAATAATAACTTCTGCTTATAATTAACTAAACAAAAAAGTAGGACTGTCTTAACAAAAGTGTCAATCAAAGCCGTAACAAAAAACGTCTTTGATGTTTGGTTGACGATTTTTTTATCCAGGAACGAGGTCCATAATCAGATCCTAGTCGAAAACTGTCGACTAGTGCCCGCAAAACGATATCCACTTTGGCAATACAGTATTTTATTCGGTTAATTAGGATTATGTTCACATTCAGCATCTAAAGATAAAGTAGTCGTTATGATAAATCAAACTAAACACAAAGAGCTTTCTTGATTACAACAGTTCTGCTTTCTAGAACAAACATAAATCAAATCAAGACAATGTCATACAAATGAGATATGTTAAATTTAAAAAAGAGCTTACCGTCAACCTCGAGAGAGAAATCAATATTTCCAATTTGGCAATTGTGGAAATCAATTCGTAGGGATCAAAAGATATAAAACAATAAAGCGAATATGTTCACTTCTCTTTGTTCTTGATTAAAGTTTGTGAAATTAAAATGCACAATGAAGCGGTTTGTACATTCAAGAGTAAAAGTATGGGCTAGCTTCTATCTAAGAGTCAATGTGGGGGCCTGCTACTGTTCAATAGTAAAAGAGGAGGCCTGATATTCAAATTCAAATTCAAAATATTCTTTATACAAGTAAACTTATTAACAAGTGCTTTTGAATCGTCAAAATCTACCGCTGGTTCGGAAAGCTGTTCCTTCCGAGAAGAACCAGCAAGAAACTCGGTGTTTGCTCTTTTCAAATAAAATTCTTATAACTAGTTACATTTGGTTATTACTATCTTGTACAGGGTAGAGGAGAAGCTATATCCACGCATTTTTATCATTTATATAATCCTCAATAGTATAGTAGGCTTTTTCTATCAGCCTTCCTTTAACAGTGCTTTTAAACTGCTGTAGTGGCAAAGATAAAATCGATTGCGGGATTTTATTATAGAATCTTATACCCAAACCCACAAATGACTTATTTAGTTTTGCGAGGCGTAAAGCAGGAACCGCAAGCTTATGTCGGTTCCTACTTTGTCTATTATATACATTGCCAATCTTTTTTATAATTATGTATATTCATAATATTTATATGATACTATCCAAGAGTAGATCTGGCGGAGACTATAATCCAACTGCAAGGCAAAGGCCTCCTTCAAAGAAAACGATTGGTATTTTGATCCACCACACCGCTTCAATGTGGATTGGCAGGTTACACATCCCGTAATACGAAATATTTTACCACGATGCTTCCAATTATCGTAACGTGGATGATGGGTGTTTCAAATAAATCAGTCACCTTTTATGGAAGACATATAAAAACGTTAACATGACGCTTTCCTGGGGTTTAAACCTGCAATACATATTTCAAAGTCGCTTATTTTCACCGTTAGACTATCATGATTTCTATATTTAATAGCTGCAGCAAGTATAAAAAAATAGCGTTATTGAAATAGTAACATATGTCCATAGGTGGATGGGTGAACTATAAAGTCTAGTAGAAAAGTCTTTTGTTCTATATACCTCCTCTACGTTATGCCATCTATCTCAGGATTTAGTTAAAATATTTATTTATAATAACAATTTCAAAGTTTATAGTATTTTGTTAATTGCAGATTGTAGAATTAAATTATAATTAGTAATTAATAAAAGTAACGCCACGTTGCGGAATTTCATATTACAGAAACTATAACAGAACTACTTTGCTATAATGTGCATACAATCGTACTGCGGTACGATTTTGTCGTGGAGCCTATCCTACTGCAGGCCTACCATGAACTCTTATTGTGACTCAATTGAAGACTAAGAATTCTGTTATAGTTTCAGTTTATAATTATTGACTAAATTAAATACACAAACGAATCTGACTGGCCCGTTGGCGCAGTGGGTAGTGACCCTGTCTTCAGCTCCGCGGGTCGCTGGTTCGATTCCCGCCGAGGGCCAATATTTTCTTTCAAAAATTTGTTGGTTCTTCGAGCCTGGGTGAATATTTGTATTTAAATATGTATTTAAAATTATATACGTAGCATATCTACCAGTTGTCCATCAACCATAGCACAAGTATTAAGTTACTTATTTTGGGACGGACGTGTGTGTAAGTTTCCCATATATTTATTTATTTTATTATTATTTATTATCTACCCATAGATCTTTGGTAGACGCGTTATAGCCTAAAATGTTATGTGACGACACAAGCTTTTTGGTCTTATTGAATGGTGAGTGTTGTTTGTCCGCAGACATTAACATGCTATGATGCTGCTCGAGTCGAGTCCAACAGCAGCTTCCAACTGGACAACGGCTTACAGCGACTACTACATCACCTTTCCAGATGATTCCGAGAACAGATATAGTAATACTACGAAGAATGGTACTGAGGTGTGTATATTGCAAATATTGGTTGTGGATAACTTCTGCCCGCACCTTCGTCTGCGAGTATTTCGACCTATTTTCTCATTAGATCATATATATAATATTACCATATATATAATATTGTGAATAACCGCCGTGTGGTATCCGGCTGAGTAGAATACACCATCCTCATTCCTTACCGAGGTGTCGTAAAAGGAGACTGAGGTAAGTTGACCCACCGTGTGGTATCCGGTAGAGTAGAATAGACCACCCTCTTTCTTACCGAGGGGTCGTAAAGTACGACTAAGGTAAGTTGACGTCAGGCAGGCGGCCGGTCGTAAAATACGTAGCTAAATCATGTGACAACATGTTAACATGTTGTGCCGACCCAACTTAGAGTAGGATAAGGGCAGGAGGATGATGATTTTTTTGTGAATAACTTCTGCCCGCACCTTCGTCTGCGAGTATTTAGACCTATTTTCTCATTAGACCATATATATAATATTACAAAGTTACGATATATAATATATTACCAAATACGATAATTTAATAAGTGTAATATAATATACTATCGCGCTATAATAATAGTTCACAATATAAAGTAATATCGCACTCTTATTTTTAAACTGACCTAATTCAAAATTAGTTTTGAATGTTTTCTTGCTTTTCTTGCTCTTCCAAGTTATGGGTGGCTTTAACACTCATGAGTTTTGTAGGCGCTACGCTAAACTTTATTGCAATTTGCGATTTGCTACGAAACAACATCTTTAAGCCACTGTAATACTAAATGTGCGATATGAATATATAATATATTGAATTTGACAATTTGACAACATTTTTCTGGCCCGTTGGCCCTGTGGGTAGTGACTCTGCTTTCAGCTCCGCGGGTCGCGTTTTCGATTCCCGCCGAGGGCCAACATTTTCTACAAACAATTTGTTGGTTCTTCGAGCCTGGGTGTGTATTTGTATTTAAGTATGTATTTAAACTTATATATGTAGTATATCTACCAGTTATCCGTCACCCATAACACAAGTATTAAGTTACTTACTTTGGGGACGGACGACCGTGTGTGTAAATGTCCCATATATATTTATTTTTATTGAAATCTTAAAAACGATCGGTAAATAAATTTGCGATTTTGAAAAACGATTATTACATTTTTACATACATATATCTATGTATTCGTTTCACGACGTATGATGACAATAAAAAAAAGGTAAGTTAGGCAAGTTTTGGTATATTTTAATAAGGCTTTTTAAAACATAATTGAAACTATGAAATTTTGGTGTGCACATAAGTTTAATTTTTCTTTGATCTACAGGTATATCCATCGTTCATCTTACCATGGTGGCGCCAGGTGTTATGGACGGTCCTTTTCGCAGGCATGGTGGTGGTGGCTACCGTGGGTAACCTCGTCGTTATATGGATAGTCCTCGCAAATAAGAGAATGAGGAGTGTAACGAATTATTTTTTGGGTAAGTTGAGATTAAATTAAGAGCACCAGATGGTAACAGGAAAGGTGGAGGAAAAGAGACACAGAGGTCGAAGTCCAAAACGATTGTTAGACCAAATATCCGAATAAGTGGACATACCTAGCATACATCTAATTACTAATCCTAACAGAAGGAAAGGCGCAGTGGACAAATTAAGAAAGATTCACGATCCTCACAAGTTAAAAAACAATTGGAAAGAGAAATTAAATTTAATCTAAACTCTTCAAAAACTTTACGATGTTTACTTAATGAATTAACGTTACAAGTTTCATCCAATTCTATGAATGAAACTGAAGAGTCGTTTTCGTTTTTATTAATACGATTATTGGAATCGATTAAAGATTAGGATTATATTGCTCTCGGTTTGCTGCTATAAAACTCGCAACTGATAGTACAGGTAAATTTTATCTTTATTTCTAATGTATATTGGAAAGTAACAATAGGCAGCGTTAGAATAAAAACTTTTGTAAAAGGACTGCTTTTTTAAATCAATAAAAAAATGTTGGTCAATGCTCTGATGTAGTGTGTGTGTCATCTTTGTTTGTCTGTGTACATTTAAGGATATTTTACAGTTAGTTATTTTGGACTATTATGTAACCTGGTTTTTGTATACCATTTTGTCGTTGCTTTCCTCGACAACGATAATCTTTTTATATGTAGGTATGAGTAGTTTTCGTCTTCATCGACTGTGCGTTCTCCATCATACATCTAAAGTCAAAACATGTCCTTTAATTCAGAGTAGAACGGAACTGGACTTAATGGACTCAGTAGAGTCTTTAGACCTATTTTAAACGCATTGCAGAAAAAGATAAAAATAAATCATTCCAGAGCAATATTCCTAAAGTATATTACGACTTTCGACGGACTAAACGTATTTATAAGTCTGTGATGGCTCTAATAGACCTATTATTTTCCTCAGAGATTTTGGGAACAGCTATCAATTAATGAAGAAAAAAACCGTGGAGAATTTTCTCTATGTAACATATTTTAAAGAGGTTATAACGAATATTCGACGAAAAGCACTACCAATGAATATAAATTAAGAACCTTGTATAAATTAATGACCAATTTTCTCCACCAACGCTAATTACTTGAAGACCGGTCTAATTTGTGAAGCAAAACCATCGATTAATAAAAACTTCTCGGGCCTGTTGGGACCGCAGACTAAATATTGGAATACTTTTAATAGTTTAAATTTATGGGTTTGGACTGATAATGGATATTTATTCTTAAAATGAGTTAGTAAATCATGTTTGTAGAAGACCCTAGGAACAGAAGGAAAATAATGAAGTCTATAACTAGTATATTTACTAGTAAATGCTCGGAACGTTGAATTCATATGACTATAAGGACTATATAAAGTTGATGGAACACCATCAACTAGGTGGTAGTTGATGTCATTGAAATGAATAGACATAAAGATATTGTCGTTAGCGTCCTGACGAGATTTAACGCTATAAGAGGCTTAGTAACCTACCCATGTTTTATATTTGATATTATTATATGTATTATAACAATGGATCTACTCGTACTTCGTAGTCCAGACAAGAGCAACCATGATTTATTGTACAGTTCTTCTCGATCCATGACAGCATTTCGAATAATCGTAGAACCGTTATGGCGATGTTACGCGAGTTATTTGTATCTACTTCCCAGTCGCTTTAACAGTTTGATTAATATTGATTGATTATAAATCTTGTTCAATCCATGTATTTAACCTGGATCTAATATCCAACTTCAGAAGTGGAATAATATGTGGCAGATTATTTAAATGTCGCCATATTTTTTAGTTATTTCTTTTTAAATTGAAGAATTATTGGCATTTTGGTGACCATGTTATAACATGAATAAATCAGTATTATACCTACCTAATATAACGTATGTATATCTCGATACATACAATTTGATAGCAAAACCAATTTTATACTTTGAAAAGTGAATGTCGGTATGGCATTTATTCTGGATGTATATTCATAATGATAATATGTTAAGTTTTTCCGAAGTAGGTAAGTCTCTTAGCACTATATATCCATAAATTCCTAGGGGACCACTGATCCTGGATCGGGATACCCTGCATTTTTATGACCTACATTTGTTTTTCAGTTAATCTATCAGTAGCCGATGCAATGGTGTCAACATTGAACGTGACCTTCAACTTCACATACATGCTGTACTCCGACTGGCCCTTTGGCCACTTCTACTGCAAGTTTTGTCAGTTTATCGCCGTGCTCAGCATCTCTGCCTCGGTGTTTACCCTCATGGCTATTAGTATAGATAGGTGAGGATTTTATTTTTTAAACACATTTATTTACTGTATCGTTACATGTAAGTGGAAGCTCGTAATTCTATAAGTAATTTTTTTTGGTAATAGGATTACCAACCGCAACTGTTCTTAATGTGTTTACGAATCTGTGATCGAGTAGTAACGCTACAATCATATCTACAATAGCGATCTTACTACAATCACTGAATTTATGATCATAAACGTTATTAGAGCGACAAATTGTATGATCAGACGCGATGCAAGTAATTTTATGAGTTTTTAAATTTAAACTATCGAGAGTAGTATTCATAGTTATTTAATAATTTTGTAAGGTTTATAAAACTAACTTGGCGAAAAGTTTTTAGTACTTAATATCGAATAGAACTTAATTTCGATTAAGCGCATGATATTTTAGATAAAAACTTATGGGTGAAAAGCGAGTTTAATCCTAACTGTATTTATTGCCTTCAAAGCTAACAATGCTCCGTAGATTCAAATGACAAAAACAGTGCAAATGCGAAAGCAAAATAAAGCTATATTGTTCCAATTTATAAACACAACAGTAAAATTAATTTTACGCAATAAATCAACTCACGATTTGAGAGACTTTTGTAGTGGGTGTAAGAAAATTAAACATTCATTACTTTGCTGTTTCAGAATGTTTATTTTTACAAGACGTGAAGTCAAAATCGTAAACTTTTTGTTTTTATAAATAATTTATAACTTCTGCAAAGATATTTCCAAAAGCTACGTGCAAAACTTTGTTTTAAAACATTCAACAATTATTTGAAAGCTTTTCGCATCAGCGCTCTGGACGTTTCACTTAACTTAATATTTGTTTGAATTATTTTATACGTGACAGTAAATAATTAATAAGTTTTAATATCATTTTTTTGTTTTACCTTAAGTAGTTTAATTTCGAACGTTCTCTATGGCTTAGACCCGAAAATAAAACTTTATTTTACTGCAACTTTATGTATCAAATATGCAGTTAATAATTTGAATTCATGTTTTGTTCTCAACGACCCTCAAAATATCAACAGTTGATCTTTTTACTACGGATAGTAACATTTCTTTGGTTAAAATTATCAGATATGTTTCTTCCTATTGTTTAATTTACTTGATTATGTACTTTTTGTAAAGTGCAGTATATAATTAAAAATAGAGTACTTAATGTATTGTCAGTATTAGTGGCAAAAAATAAACCACTGCTACATGTGATTCTTCTTATCAATAGGTAAACAGGATCACAATTTTCATTACACATAAATTTTTCCAGTGATTGTCTTATTCCATCACCATTTTAATATAAATAACAAAGTGCACAGATATATTTAAAATACTAGATTCCTATAGAACATCATTAAATTCTTTGAATTATACGACGCTAAGAGAATTCTAATGATGGAAGCTTCTGTAGTAATGCGCTTAACATCATTAATTTAGTCCAAAGAATTTTGCCGTTCACAGAATATATTATCGAACCATTTTATTTTATCTAAAGACAGCAATCGTCTCAGAATCTTATAAGTATGTAAATTTTTGTGATTTTACTCGAATTAGAAAATATTGTACCATTTGCTTTTGAGACTACAGTTTAAGAGATTATAGATTTATTTAATACTACGACTAATACTACGACGACTAATTTTACATACTTTATTTTAATTTGTATTTATATATAAATGTACATATATTATACTATTTATTAGTCTGTGTAGAATCTGTATGTATTTTAAATATTATTTGTGTAACGTGTCTGTGTATTAGTGTGTACTTAATTGTATGTATGTCTATTATAATACACCACCTACCTACATTTATCTTACAACTTTCCTAATCCGAAGGTTGTCTGGAAGAAATCGCTTAGAAGCGATAAGACCGCCTTTTGTACTCTATAATTTTTTTTTTTTTATATTTAGTTGTAATTGTATATTGAAATTTTTTTGGTGTGCAATAAAGTATATAAATAAAAAATAAATAAATAAATACTAGCAATGCCCCGCTGTTTTACCCGCGCACATACCAATCTCGTAGTAGTGGAAAGTTTACTAAGTCAGACTATAGATTTGTTTTGTAAATTGAAAGTTTGGTCATACGACTTATCAGTAATTAAGGAAAAGGAAATATTTTAACGGAATGTATTTATATGTACACAAATATAATACGCTACAATTGTTATGGCATTATTTTCTCTATATTGAAATGTTTAAATTCGTTACAACTTTTGATTGGAATATTCGATTTTAATATTACATTATAATTTTATTAGGGATCTCTATTTTTTAAAAATAATATATATAGCCTATGTTGCTCAGTGAAGAAGCAGCTTTCCAATGGTGATAGAATTTTTGAAATCGGTCCAGAAGTTTTTCCTTGAAAACTTTACAAACATACATACATACACACAAACATATTCTATCTCTTACAGATCTTCTTATATCCTCTTTATAATATTAGTATAGAAGTATAGTTGGGTATAATATTAGCTTATATACCAAGTTCCTGGTTTCGGATGGATGAAAAACTTCTCCGCGTTCCTCTGTAACGTCCCATTAAATCGGTGAAGATAGGTGCACAGGTACACAGGTACACAGGTACCACTCCGCACTGATTGGATGCGGTGAAAAATTTGGTGAAAGTTTCTTATATTTAACATGTATACTTATAAATAACATAGTATATTTAGCATGCCACATTACATCGGATCTGTAGTAAATGTAGGATTCATATCATTTACTTTTCTCCAAGAATAGGAGCCTGGTATAGGCTGGTAAGGCGTTTTTTTTTGTAATAAATACGTAGCAATAATTGTATTTTACAGTGGTTTTTTAAACGGCAATGTAGCAACAATCATATAATAAGATGGTTTTTGTAGCAATATAAATAAGGTATCCTCTACGGTGATATTTTTATAACACATACGTAGCAATAATTATACTTTACTGTGGTTTTTGTAACGGATATGTAGCAATAATAACACGACGTTTGTATAGTAATAATTATACTCTACGGTAATTATTTTGTAAGGGATATGTAGCAATAATGATATTCTACGATGTTTTTGTAGCAATAATTATTACTCTACGGTAATTTTCCTGTAACAGATACTTAGCAATAATATTATTCTACGATGTTTTTGTAGCAATAATTATTTCTCTACGGTAATTTTCCTGTAACAGATACGTAACAATAATATTGTTCTACGATGTTTTTTAACAATAATTATTTCTCTACAGTAATTTTCCTGTAACAGCTACGTAGCAATAATATTGTTCTACGATGTTTTTGTACCAATAAATATTACACTACGGTAATATTCCTGTATCAGATACGTAGCAATAATGCTATTCTATGGTGTTTTTTTAAATAGTTATGTAGTATAAAATACTCTACGGTGATTTTTTGTAACGGATATGTAGAAATAACGAGCACTCAATGGTGTTCTTTTGTGACAGGTATGTAGCAATAATGAGTCCCTTAAGACCACGGCTCGGCAAGCGAGCCACACTTGGTATCGCTGCAGCGATATGGACCGGCAGCTCGATTATTAGTAGTCCAAATATTATCTATTTCACAACGGATGTTTATTCATTGGAGGATGGAACCCGCAGGTATTAAGATTTGTTCTAAACAAGTTTTTTATTTCGACCGAATTTTAACGTGAATAAAAATTAATTACTGAGAAAAGCATCGAGTAAAATGTAACGTCGTTTTTGATCGTTTCTTTTGTGTATATATTAAAAATATAAATAATCTAGTTAGTACAATCTTAATTTAATTAATAATATTGGCTGCTTCATAAATATTAGGTTGGTAGATCGAATCTCAACTAACTCAGCGTATTTGGAGCTCTGAAACAGGAGCTCTTAAAACGGCGTGTAACTTTACTTTTTTTCAAATTTCAAATTCAAAATAATCTTTATTCAAGTAAACTTGTAAACAAGTGCTTTCGAATCATCAACTTTACTGCTGGTTCGGAAAGCTGTTCCTACCGAGAAGAACGGCGGTTGCTCTTTTTAAAATATAAATCTTAAAAATAGTTACATTTATTTATTACTGTCTTGTACAGGGTAAAAGTGCACCTATATCCACACATCCTTATCATCCAGGTAATCTTCAACAGTATAGGCTTTTTTGGTACTGGAACCTATCATATTGTTTCTATACCTTTTCGAATGCTCTAAAATAAATTAATACCGATTATCTTAATTTATAGTCCTTTATTTTAGTTGAATCTGTTCTGCAAATTTTCAAAAAAAATATATGATTAATTTACTTACATGCAATTAAGTGAAAATACGTATATCCCATAATGTGTATAATTTATTGATGATTTTATAATTACTTGATTTTAATCTTTTAAACAGACGTATATGTTATCCGAATTGGCCGGATGGAATAACGACAGAGTCGCAGTTCGAATATATGTAAGTAAAAAACGATGTACTCTATTTAAGATAAATACGCGCATAGTGTGAGGTTGTAATCAAAATCATCAAATCATGTTGCGAAGTAGTAAAGTAGCGGTTTTTTACAATCCCAGTGCTGGGAATAGGCCTTCTCTCTCTGTTTCTGGAGACAAGGGTTGGAGCTAAGACCTACCACGCTGCTCCAATGCGGATGTGTAAAGCGTAATGTGTAACCAACACATATCTCTAGAATTCTCTAGAGATATGCAGGTTTCCTCACGATGTTTTCCTTCACCAAAAAGCGTGTGATAAATTGCAATTATCAATTAGACACATGAGTTTAAATAGAAAAACTCATTTGTGCCTACTCGGGTTTGAACTCGTATTCCCCTCGAAAGAGTCGCACGGTCTCACCGCTAAGCTATCACAGCTTACATGTTGAGAAGAACTGTAGAAAAATAAATTTATAGGAAGAAAAAATATTATAAAATGTAATTGTAATCGTAATGTCAACCGCGAAATAGGCGGTCGTATTACATGTCTCAGACAAAAAAACGTTTAAGTAATGCTTTAATTTGTGAAAACTAACGCGTATTAATTTTTCGCAAAGCGCTCAATGAAAGTAATGATGCAGTTTTGATTATGTAGAAGTTTTACGGTTTAATTCTGGATTCACTTAATTTAGAGTTCTACTTTGATAAAAATTTAATTTTTAACTTTTAAAAATTATATCGTCATATCGTTATACTAGTGGTTTATGATACATTAAAAATCGTTGTTTATCTTTGTTTGGTTGAAAAATTTAAAGACAAGAATAACGATTGCTCTGCGAATGTAAAGCTTTTAGATGTATTCAAAGTATTTATTCAAGTAAACTTGTAAACGAGTGCTTTTGAATCGCCAACATCTACTGCTGGTTCGGAAAGCTGTTCCTTCCCAGAAGAACCAGCAAGAAACTCGGCGGTTGCTCTTTTCAAACAATAATTCTTATTACTAGTTACATTAATGTCTTGTACAGCACCTCGGTAATAAATGAGGGTGCTCTATTCTACTCAGCCGGATACCATAACGCATATCGCAGTGCATTGTTATAAGATTATTTTTAAGTATTTTATTTCTTTTATTTCTGCACTTTACATCATAAATAAAAAAAATATTTTATCGCGTGATCATAATCACTTTTCCCGTACAGATATAATGTAGCATTTATGGTGCTCACATACTTTCTACCGATCATTTCGATGACCTACACTTACGCTAAAGTCGGCGTGGAATTATGGGGATCACAATCCATCGGGGAATGCACGCAGCGGCAGCTAGACAACGTTAAGAGCAAACGGAGGGTAATTGGAATTTTAATTGACACTCATTTCTGTAAAAAGCTAATCGCCCAGCAAAATTGCTCGGATCTAATTGCGACGTCCTTGACGTCTCCCGAAGGATTGTTGGATTGTCTAAGTCTGTAATATTAATGCAGTAATCTTAATTGAAGGATCAGTTTCATGTAATTCAATTTGTATTTTACGCGCTACCACGATTATAAATGGTGGCTTTTGGCACTGTCATAAATGCAGGATATTTGCGGTAGCGTGTAGAACTCGTATCAAGTTATATAACAAATGTAAAGAACACTCACTGTACATCGAATAATTCATAAAATAGCAGCTTTGCACTACTAGTTCTGAACCTATTCGAATATCTGTCGTGAGCTGTTTATGTAGCTATTACTTTTTATATATTACTTATATTACTAGAAATAAATACGAAGAAAACATACACTATGTTTTCTACGTTTTATTACATCCTCTACAATTGTTGCTTACTAGTTCATTCATGTATAGTACAAAAGAAAATATTATAAATAATTTTAATTGATTTAATTTTGAACTTATTTATTTATAAATCTGTGTTGTAATGAAATCTTAACGCATGATGTATTATTTTTTAAACTTTTATGCATATATGTATGCAATAATTAAATTGTGTTATTAACAAATTAAAAAAAGAAGTTGGTTGACACCGCCATGTGGTATAAGGCTGAGTAGAATAGACCACCCTCATTTCTTACCGAGGTGTCGTAAAAGGCGACTAAGGTAAGTCGACCCGCCGTGTGGTATCCGGCTGAGTAGAATAGACCATCCTCATTCCTTACCGAGGTGTCGTAAAAGGCGACTAAGGTAAGTTGAGCCACCGTGTGGTATCCGGTAGAGTAGATGGACCACCCTCTTTCTTACCGAGGGGTCGTAAAGTACGACTAAGGTAAGTTGACGTCAGGCAGGCGGCCGGTCGTAAAATACGTAGCCAAATCATGTGACAACATGTTAACCTGTTGTGCCGACCCCACTTAGAGTGGGATAAGGACAGGAAAATGATGAAAATGATGATGTTGAACCCACAATAGATAGACAACATCAAGTTATGATTTATGGATACTTGAGATTAAAAAAGGGGGATTATTAGGCATCTTAAACGGTGATATTATATAAATAAAACAAATGTAATGTTTTAGGTTGTAAAAATGATGATGGTGGTCGTGATGATATTTGCCGTGTGCTGGCTCCCGTTTCATATCTATTTTGTGGTAACGTCGTATTACCCAGATGTAGTGACCTACCAGTATATACAAGAGATATACCTCGGTATCTACTGGCTCGCTATGAGCAATTCTATGTACAACCCAATCATCTACTGTTGGATGAATTCCAAGTAAGTTGTAAACTTTGTAAACCTTTATAAAATTTATATTTATATTTTCGTATGCCGAGGAACGGTGTGCTATTTAAAAACATTATTATTCACAAACTAATCCAAAGTAAGAATAAAAAATATCGATAACAAAGCAATAACAAAACATAAGAGAATTAAAATAAACCTTAATTTTTAGAATCAGGCATTAGACTGTGGAGGTACATAATACAAAAGTAATGAAAATATAAAGCAGTATAGCAAATAGTGGATTATAGCAAAATAATATTTCATTACCTTTATATAAATAATGACTTAACTTTTCATTAAGATTTTCAAAATCAATTTGATTATCAATATTTTTTTATTTCTTTGGTAATTTATTGTCACAGATAATTTATTCTACGTTATATATCAAACGAATTCAAAAAGAAAAGAAATAAACCAGGTCTATCTCCGTTTTTTTTTCAATTGCCGCTTTCAACTATCATTGTCGTGTTGAATAGAACTCTGGTGTTGTTCGTGAGTTTTCGTTTCAAATCACTTATTCATATCTGTGTTAACAGATTTAGGCGAGGTTTCAAGCAGTTCTTCTGGTGCTGCGGTGCGATGGATGGCAGACTAAACCGACATCGCGGATTTGGACCCGACCGCTTAGATCGGTCTATGCGATCGCTTTCTCCTAGCAGAAGGAACGGCACCAGTAAGAACTTTCTTATTTTTGAGTATAATATAATTCTATAATTACAGCTTTGTTTAGTTTTAATTACATTATAATCATATATTCATTATTTATTCTTTCTCTCTAATCACTTCTAAAGCGATTTATTTTATTTATTCCAATCATAAATACAAAATATGATTATGTATTTGTGGTAATGCTCATTTCTGAAATTTTTATTTGGATTAAATGATTTAATAAAGTCAAAAGTGATAGGTATGATGGCTACATGTGTTTCATTTTCTCATGTTTTTTAAAAAAAATATTTCACGTCATATGAGATTGTGTAAAATTTTTACTCACATCCACCTAAATATAAAATTCAACTTTATTGTGTTCATCAATTTTTTTTCATTCACTCAATCACACTATCACCACAATCTTCTTAGTCTTAATTTAAGATCCAACTTAAACGTTCCAAAAATTTGTCATCGTTTGCAAAACTTGCTTCTTTTACTTTTTTTACGGCTTGTTTAAACTTTATTTAATAAAACGTGGAAATCATAGACGAGAACAATTATTATTCGTAGGTTTATTCAAGACCACGATCAAAACTACAAAATTCATGAAAAATCCACCCGGCTCTCCTCATTTGCTACACGCAAATAAAATACACAAGTAGGAGATGCGCGCTGACCAATCCTGCCATTTGGTAAATTATATCAATAATAAGTGTTAAAAAGCAAGCCTCTCTTGCATCGTGGATTGGTATATCAAATTATAAAATGTAGTAGTTAGGCCCTTCTCACCTGCCCGCAAGTTTTGCCCAAACACTTTTGGTTTGCTTCTTAAACAATAGCTTTTCGGTTTTTTACAGCTCTTAGGTGCCTAGCTTTCCTGTATTTATATGGCTTATGATTACTGTACTTATAAGACTGATATAATTACGAGTGATATTTTAAGACCATTACTTAAAAGAATATGCACTGATATCACAGAAAATTAAAAGTATATAGTTTCCTTCAACTAGCTCGTAATTATACTTAAAGCTTATTTTCATTTTTGTTTACTAAGAACAAAAATTTTGCGTTGTTTGTTTGGACCAATGTGCAGTTCAAACTTTAGCTTATATTTTACGGATTTTCAAATATAACAATAATAACATCACGCCAATGTTGTGTAGCTTATTTATTTATTTTATTATATCAACATTTATTTTAAATTTTTGCAAAAATAGTCTAATTTTTTAATGTTTACTAGGTACGATCCGTATATCGTTGCACAGCACGTATAATAATCCACTCATGAGCAGTACCTGACGGCGGCGTGGGGCGTGCGGAGCCCACAACGACCGCGGAGCAAATGATTCAACGCACGGCGAAGAACGCACGTGGATATGACGCGAGAATACCCCGCGCCCCGCTCTTACCCCTCATGATCTATATGGTTGATCAGACCGTGAATGTAACCAATCAGAGCTTACGCTTCGATATTCGAAATTTAATTTTGAATGTTTTTTAAATAAAGAACCATTGTAGACTAACACCCGTATTCAAGAAGCATACTCAGCTAAGTAAGCACAAATTACTATGCGAAGGAGGCTAGTTCACTGTGCGTTCCTCGTGTCAAGCCTTCCATTTCATAAACAATACTTACACCCGTATTCAAGAAGCATACTCAGCTAAGTAAGCACAAATTACTATGCGAAGGAGGCTAGTTCACTGTGCGTTCCTCGTGTCAAGCCTTCCATTTCATAAACAATACTTACACCCGTATTCAAGAAGCATACTCAGCTAAGTAAGCACAAATTACTATGCGAAGGAGGCTAGTTCACTGTGCGTTCCTCGTGTCAAGCCTTCCATTTCATAAACAATACTTACACCCGTATTCAAGAAGCATACTCAGCTAAGTAAGCACAAATCACTATGCGAAGGAGGCTAGTTCACTGTGCGTTCCTCGTGTCAAGCCTTCCATTTCATAAACAATACTTACACCCGTATTCATAAACATTACTATGAGAACGCACAGTGCTCAGGGACGCATAGGGTCATTCAAACCAATTCATAGACATTACTTGAGGGAAGTGTTCTACTATGCGTTTGTCAAAATCGACGCACAGCTAAAATAGATAAGGAGCTACTTTAGCGAATGCATAGTGTTCGCGCCGCTTTGGTTAAAGGCAAAATTATTTATTAATTTTCTATTTATTATATTTTATTCTTATAATCATTTAACTTTGTCTAGTAAATAATATAAGTAAAACTATACAACAAAATGATCATACATAATAAATTAAAGAAAAATAGTTCTACCTCTTAGGAGTTGCAGTGCTTGCATTTAAATACAAAGGCGAAGTCATTATACTAAACTATATTTTATTTACACCGCACAATACACAAAATATCATAAAAAAATTATTAACACGATCAAGCAAATTACGGGAATACCAAAATAAGGTTATGTTTGTTTGTTATAACAACACAACAAATTGTTAATAACATTGACATTTGTCAAAACTAGACTGAACTACGCCACATCAAATGGACCAATCAGAGCGCGCAGTTGGACGCATAGCGTTCTTTTAGTTGAGTGTGGCCTGAGTATTGTTTATGAAATGGAAGGCTTGACACGAGGAACGCACAGTGAATTAGCCTCCTTCGCATAGTAATTTGTGCTTACTTAGCTGAGTATGCTTCTTGAATATGGGTGTAAAAGGCCACACTCAACTAAAAGAACGCTATGCGTCCAACTGCGCGCTCTGATTGGTCCATTTGATGTGGCGTAGTTCAGTCTAGTTTTTGACAAATGTCAATGTTATTAACAATTTGTTGTGTTGTTAATAACAAACAAACATAACCTTATTTTGGTATTCCCGTAATTTGCAGTTGATCGTGTTAATAATTTTTTTATGATATTTTGTGTATTGTGCGGTGTAAATAAAATATAGTTTAGTATAATAACTTCGCCTTTGTATTTAAATGCAAGCACTGCAACTCCTAAGAGGTAGAACTATTTTTCTTTAATTTATTATGTATGATAATTTTGTTGTATAGTTTTATTTATACTATTTACTAGACAAAGTTAAATGATTATAAGAATAAAATATAATAAATAGATAACTAATAAATAATTTTGCCTTTAACCAAAGCAGCGCGAACACTATGCGTTCGCTAAAGTAGCTCCTTATCTATTTTGGCTGTGCGTCGATTTTGACAAACGCACAGTAGAACACTTCCCTCAAGTAATGTCTATGAATTGGTTTGAATGACCCTATGCGTCCCTGAGCACTGTGCATTCTCATAGTAATGTTTATGAATACGGGTGTAAATACTCGTTATGTGTCCTCCTCTACTTGTAGTATGTAATTAATTGTTAAAAATACAATCTTATCTGTTGTCTTTATATCGCTGGACCAATATAGTTGAAAGTTTATTATTTCAATTGCAAAGAATTCTAAACTAAGCATTGATAAGTAATGATCTTCGTTCACATTAAAAATTTCCACAAAATGAGAAAATTCTTTCGAGATCCAAGCTAATGCAGCATTTATTGCGCCATAGTAATAAAGTTTATAGCGGTAATTTATAAAATCATAGATCAGACTAGAATATTATGCTCGGGATTAGTCTAAAATTGTTTTTTATGGACCACTCTTTAATTAAAAATGTTTTTCGTTTGTTGTCGCTGTTTCACTGAAGGGTATTTTGATGGTTGAGCCCATCAGATCGTTGGGAGCGGGTTAAGGTCGATCCTTTATCTATTGATAGGTCTACTACGGTCTTCAAAAAAATGAGTTGGCAGTTGGTTTTATGAGTTCCGTGCTAAGCAATTAGCTTTAAAAAAAGCTTACATAATCTAAAATTCTAATTGAATGAATATTAAAAGTTTGGAACAAATACCTATTACCGCTGAGTACTTTTTAATTACTGGGATAACCGTCCATTTCTTATTTTTGTTACGACCAATTAGTTTTAATTTAGCAGTGCTATCTGTTTCTTTAGTTAAATATATATTAATAAAAGAATATAGAAAATTGATGTACTTTTTAAAATATTTATTTGTTTGTTATTGTATTTAAATGAGGGACATCAAACAAACATATATTACCCGGCATTAAATAATGCACATCGTTGTTTAGAACGAAACAGCCAGCCACAGTTCGGTTTCGTAGAGCGCTGTCACTGTCACTCAGTTAGTAAGTGACATTACACACGGGTTCGTCAGTCTGTGCGACAGAGACACTGCCCTATGAAGCAGAACTTGCCGATTTTCTCTCTCTAAGCCTCGATGTGCATTATATATTGGCGAGTACTATACTTGTATCAATACACACTAACAATAGTACCGTTACGTAATAAGTATACCGAATCGACACAGTGCGCAAATTAAGGTTTAGAATCCGAAATTATATTCTAGAACTTAAAATTTTAAAAACTTTATAAAACTAAGTTTTTTAGTAGTTTCAGATACATAGGACACCACAGAGTTATGTCTTTGCTAGTTTTACGTCGACTTTTTGACATTATTATTTTGCCCTTTACAATGCAAAATTTCAATTGTGTAAAAAAGGGTTATTTTTTTGAGAAGAAAATTATTTGAATTGTTGAAAAAATACTTTACATATATATACTAACTGTTAAATTGTAAATATAGGGCCGAAAGTTAATTTAAGTTTCACGCTTAATTAATCCCCAAACGTCATAAAATGATTTTGGCGTAAAATTTTATGAGATATTATAACGGCCTTTTCTTTAACTGATATATGGCCAAAGTTGCAGAACAAAAGCTATTTGTTATATTAAGCATACTCGCATGACTTACCCCGTTCCTAAGCTCGTATGGAAGTTATTTCGTGGCTCTATTTCGTAGTACAGAGAACAACTTTATATCTTTGTAGAATGAACAAACTTTTTACTTCCTTTTATAGGCTTAAGTCTAAGAAAATATTGTATAAAATGGCATTGCTTTATCTCAAGAATGTAAATATTAAAAATGTTAGTTTATCTTATTGTAAAATGTACATAGCGAGATTTTAATATAAATACGATGTAAATATTGATTGATTGTATACGTATAATAAATACAGATATAAAATAGTGATTGTAAAAAGATTGAAAATGTTAAAAAATAATTCTTGCACCAGGACCACTCAGTTATAGAATTTACTGACGGAGAATGCTTTAAAGGGGTTACTTTTACGGAGGTCCATAATACAAAAGTAATGAGAATATAATTCGCTATAAAATGTGCGCTTAAAATAAATTTTTATTGTGGATTATAGCAAAATAATATTTTCATTACTTTTGTTTACTAAGGTAGGGAAGCCAGTCTTAAATGTGTCCATGGAAAAAAATATCTTTTTTATGTGTAATTAAACAAAGATAGGTATGTATTTTATATCTTCCCTCTTTTATTATTTGTAGGACACTCACAGGCTCACTTGGTATGGTTCCTACCCTGTGTGCAACAACCCCACAAGCATAACGATCCGCTTAGACTTTTCATGGAGGTTTTATAAGAAATCTTGCTTTTTTTTAAAGAGTTTCTTGCTGATTCTTCTGGTCCTTCTACAGTTGGTAAGAGCAATATTCCGAACCAGTTATAGCTTCATTCATCATATTGATTCTTTAAGATACAGAAGTGCTTGAACGAGCGTATTTTAAAAAAGATTATTTTGATTTGATTTGACTTGATTTGATATATACGTAAATTTTAAGGAAAAGAATGAAAAATAGTTTTGAAGGATGCAAAAGTTGCAGCACACTAAACGTGGTGAAACAATTAAATTAAATACTTGAGCATCATATTTAAGTTTCGTTAAAGTGTTAATAATTATCAATTACTTACACGTCACTTAAATAATAATTTAAGAACAGTAATACATACGTCAGGGTATTTTCGCTGTAAATATCTGAGAGGGTTTAAGAATAAAAATAAATTTTACCAATCCTAAAGCTAAGTGAAAGTTTAGTCTTGGGAATATGTATTTAAATAATATGAATTTTCTAACATCTGATTTGATAACCTAGGCTTAGGATATTATATCTGTTGGAACATAAAATGACTTCACATCAAAACTAAAACAAAATTTTCTTGCAGATTCTTTTCAGTAAACATTAAAATCAACATATGTTGGTTCAGGAGTATTTGAAATAATCAATTTTAATAAAGAAAATATTTTTTAATTAGAATTAATTAATTAGAAAAAATCATAATTTATATGTTAGCGAGAATGCATTTCAAATCTTTTTACAATACTATTGTATAAGAGCGTTTCGCTTCGTTTGTAAATATCTTTTGTAATTTGTATATTTATTGACTTAGGTATACTTGTGGATGTAAAAAAAATATGTTTAACATGAAATAAATAATGAATCACCAATTATATTTTATTGCAAAATATATACACACTGTTTCTAAGTTTTATCAAAACAATGTAAAAAGTAAGTAAAGTATCGGCCTGTTACAATCCCACTGCTGGGAATAGGCCTCCTCTCTCCGTTTCTGGAGAGAAGGGTTGGAGCTAAGACCACGCCGCTCCAATGCGGATTGGTAGATTACACATATCTCCAGAATTCTCTAGAGATATGCAGGCTTCCTCACGATGTTTTCCTTTACCGAAAAGCGTGTGATGATTTTCAATTATCAATTAGGCACAAAGTTTAAATAGAAAATCCCATTGGTGCCTGCCTGGGTTTGAACTCGTGTTCCCCTCGAAAGAGTCACACGGTCTCACCGCTGGTCTATCACTGCTCTAAAACAATGTATATTGGAATATCTCCCCTTTTAGTGGTCTACAAAAACATCGACTAAGCCATACGTATATCGTACTCGTATGTATTTTTTCATTCATTTAATAAAAACCCAATTATATCGAATAAATGTAAGTTAAAACATAAGACAATGACCATACCATACACGTACATCACAAATAGTCATTTTTCAATGCATATAACTAGGGGTTATAGCATATTAAAGTTTATACTTACAGACTTCATGTAATTAATGTATTTTGCACATAAGAATTACAATTATAACAATTATAAAAGATTGGCGATGTATATAATAGACAAAATTAGGAACCGATATAAGGTTGCGACTCCTGCATTGGTCCTTGCAAAAATACGTAAGTCGTTTGTGGGTTTGGGTAAAAGATTCTGTAATAAAATTCCGCTATTGAATTTAACTTTGTCATTACTGGCTAATACAGAAAGTCCACTTTACTATTGAGGATTACTTAGACGATAAGTGAACGGAGCGACTCTTCGAAGAATTCTACTTTAAAGAGCAATCGCCGAGTTTCTCGCTGGCTCTTCTCGGTAGGAACAGCTTTCCGAACCAGCAGTAGAGTTGACGATTTAGAAGTGCTTGTTTCTTATTGTTGAATAAAGAATGTTTTGAATTGAATTATAAATAATAAGCAAATCGCAAAAGCTAATTAAAGTTTATTGAATTCTAGTTTAACATATATTAGACAACCATTTCATTGTGACTTAGCTACCATAAACTTTGGTACCGGCATAAAAAGCAACTCCTGGGCGTTTCAATTATCTGATTCCAAAAGTACATCAATTCATTGTTCTATTTGAACGTAAAATAAAGAAAACGACCACATTTGCAATTAAGATACAAGAAATGAGCCCAATAATGTTGGTAGGGACTTATTTCCAAACGGTCCTCAGTTGGCCATAAGGCTGAGTTTCGGACAGATAATTTGAATATCATTAACAAAGTTGGTGAGTTAGATGGTAACGATAGAGGGAACCGCAATAAACTTAATTGCACTGAAGGGAAAGATCAGAGCTGGCGGAAATCTGACAACAAGTCATTAGTGAATCAAACAACGTTGGGCAATCGTGACACAATAAAAAGAGAAAAGTATGTCAAAGAGGTCATCAAACAAAGTAGGACCTTGATTTTTAGGGTCAAGCAACAATCGTATTAAGGGTTAAAAGTATAAGAGTGTGCAGAGGCGGTGATTCGGTTAGATCGTGTAGAAAAGACAGTTCTGATCGTGGACTAGATTTGATACTTATATGTTCCATTATCGAAGCCGAAGCTGGACTTTATGTTTCCGTACACATCATGTGTACACAAAATTTGGTCAGAATTTTGGATTGGAATGACTCTTGAGAGGAACTTTAGTAATCGAACCCCAAGGAAATGAAACTCATACTTCATATATACGTATGAATGTAGGTATATTTCTTACATTTCATCTTTATTTAAAATCTATCCAAACCAGATGATTCTGGTTTATAAACCCACAAAACCTTATTTCTGAAAAATCTCATTTCCTTCAACTTCCCATATTTCCAATTATTTCCTCTTTCTTGCTATATCGTTCCTGGTATTTTCTATTTATAAAAAGCCCAATACTGAACATATTTTCTTCTTTTTATATAAAATTATAGTCTGTAAACGTGTAGAATAGTATTTTCTACGATACGTAATGTATTTTAGTCTTCTAGATTTAAACAATATCTCTATGAACATGCTTCCATTCTAAGGCAATTTCGATTGAAAGCTTTTAGAAGCTATTGCGGCATACTTTATTTGCTCTTTGGCAACATCACAATGGCTGTTGTAGCCTATTTTTGTTGTCGAAGTATTTTACATATGGTTCTTTATTGCAATAGATAAAAATTTATTTTATACGCCGGAGTTTTCAAAAATAGAGTCAAGAATACAATTTCCATAGAGTTATTACACTAGGGTAGGGGAGCCAGTGTAAAATGTCTTCCATTCCATTGTCATATTCCTTCTTATTATTTGTTGCAACACCCACTTACAGGTCTGTTTGTGACAATCTCATAGTCATACTTAATACTCAAGTTTTATAGTAACTCTATGATAATTTCAAAATGCCGTGTGGTATCCGGCTGAGTAGAATAGACCAACCTCATCCCTTACAGAGGGTCGTAAAAGACGACTAAGGTAAGTTGACCCACCGTGTGGTATCCGGTTGAGTAGAATAGACCACCCTCTTTCTTACCGTGGGGTCATAAAATACGACTTAGGCAAGTTGACGTTAAGCAGGCGGCCGGTCTTAAAATACGTAGCCACATCATGCGACAACATGTTTGTAATATGTTGTGCCGACCCCACTTAGGGGATAAGGGCAGGATGATGATGATATCATAATTTCAAAACAATTCTTATTGAAACTATACATCCGCCATTACTACTGAGACCTATTAAAAAATCATTCGTTTTACTTTCAGAACGATTTAAATAAATTTGAAAAGTAATATTTTCACGTAAATTACTGTTTTTTGAACGCCGATCGGCACAAAAAAAAGCTATTTATCTCACTAAATTGACGAGACTATAGGCAAACAATTTATCATCAAACATTGCGTCCTCGACCAATATATTATCAGGATCAAATTTCGCATACAACATTGCGGATGTGAATATAAGGTGCTTTTTATTCCATAAATCATACGTTAACTCGAGGAAACCTGAATATGTCTACTGGAATAAGAGCCTCGGCAGCAGCTTAATATGATATAAATGGTGAGCTTGCTGAATTTATTCTGAATCGTATGACATTAGTACGAAATTTTCTATGAAACCAAATTCTGGTTTATAAAGGCGTTTGCAAACATCTCTTGAACGATTGCCAGCTTACACCTTGAATCTTATAAGAGAGGTCTGCCAAGAAAGATGCGCCTATTAAAGAAAACACGAGAAGTGCAAGATTCAGATGGTATGGACATATACAGGACATAGGAAATGTCAGAAATATGAATGTGGATGGATATGAGACTAAACGAAGACCTAAAAAGAGATGGTTGGATTGTGTAAAACATAGCATGCATATTCTAAAATGAGTAGCGTCATAGTTGACGAATGATAGGAAAGAATGAATAAAGTAATAATAAAATAATTTTGCTGTAAAATATATATTTATCGCGGATTATAGCAAAATAATTTTATTATTGCTTTTGTATTATGGAACTCCGCAAAGTAACGCTTAATTGTTACATGTGTAACATGTGCCGATCCCACTTACAGTGCGATGTGGGCAGAAGAATAATGATTTTTAGATTGACGTACACAAAATGTATTTTTAAAATATTCAGTCATATAAACTTATATATAATTTATAAAATTAGGCGTTACTTTGCGGAGATCCATAATATAAAAGTAATAATAAAATTATTTTGCTATAATCCGCGATACAGTAAATAGAAAATATATATAGTGCTAAATGTATAGTGGACTATACGTTTTTTCATACCCGTTCGTCGCTAAAGCTTTTGCGATTTTGTCGTGGAGTCTATCTCCTGATGATGTTTCGGTTGCGGGGCGAAACGATTGTTGAGTTTGTGATAGTGAACCTGTGTAGTGCTTGTGTATTGTGGTGGAAGTGGTGGAGGTTTGTGCATATGTTTTTAACGAATCCTGCATGTAACGGGTATGAAAAAACGTATAGTCCACTATATATTTAGCACTATATATATTTTCTATTTACTGTATCGCGGATTATAGCAAAATAATTTTATTAAACTTATATATATTTATTTATAATGTTTATAGCATTACGATAATTTTGTAATGCCACTAACATTATAAAAAAAGTTCATTAAAAGAGAAGTTAGCTTTCCATATTGATCAAGATTAATAGTTAATAGTCTGGTTAATACTCATCAAATTTTAGACCAAATATCTGTGAATTTTGAACGCAACGGATGTTATCTCTGCATATCGGTTTAGGCGGTGTGTTAAAATGTTGATTAATTTCCTAGTATATTCTGATGAGCTCGAAATCAGTTTAGTCTACTGTAATATGTGGACAAAATACATATTTATAGGGAATGCAGTTTTTATTTATGCAATGTATACATATATGATAGACATTGGAACATTGTTCGATTTGTAATTTGAGTTGTTCTAATTAACTACGTAATTAATTTGGTATCTAATAATAAATGAAATAATATCTAAAGAAAATAATTATAATTAAAATGAGATCTGGCTGTGTTAGTAATGGTTGAATGACCTGGAATGGCACGCTTGTCAAAAAAATAAGAGAAAACAATGACATTATAGTTTTGTCTACGCCATACTTATTGCACCGTATTTAGTTTTTAGGACTAGGTTGGAATAGGCGTTCATTGATCACTATAAATCTTGTTCATTTTTTTCCAAAAACGTCAAATTATTGCTGTGTCTAAAATACTGATTTTTATTTAGGGTGCTGGGTACCTAAAGAAAATGTTGGCCCACGGTGGATATCGAATACGCGAGCGATTGAGGCAGTGTGTCTGTTATTTGCGCCGACGGGCCAGTCATAAATTAATTTGCACAATAAAATAAATAAAACATCCAGACCATTTTCATAACAAATCTACAATATAGACCCGTTTCAGATCCAGGTTTTTGCGGTGGCCAGGTGTGCAGCCCAAGAATAAATAGCTTACCGTTTAAGAAGATTTACCGTAGCACAAAATATGTCACTGTAATCCTTTCTCCGTTAATACAGACAACTAAATCTTTATTAACATAAAATACCAGACGCAATCCATAAACTCAATCCCTCATTCGCAACTCTTTTATGAATAATGCTTATTATTTTAATCTGAATAGTATAAAGCCTTATCTTGCTTTCCATATGTGCTCCTCACTTACTTACTCGAGATCTTTTAGCTTTCAATGTGTTAAGCTGTGCAATGATTTACCAGTATCAATCCGCAAATCTTGCAAATCAGAACTATTGCCTATTGGCATTTAAGTCACAGACTAGAAAATATTTGTCTCAAGTTATTATATATCACTTGCATCTTTATTCATCTACTTAGTAGCGGCCTGTTACAATCCCACTGCTGGGAATAGGCCTCCTCTCTCCGTTTCTGGAGAGAGGGGTTGGAGCTAAGACCTACCATGCTGATCCAATGCGGATTGGTAGGTTACACATATCTCCAGAATTCTCTAGAGATATGCAGGTTTCCTCACGATGTTTACCTTCACCGAAAAGCGTGTGATAAATTGCTATTATCAATTAGTCATATGAGTTTTAATAGAAAAACACATTGGTGCCTGCCCGGGTTTGAACTCGTGTTTCCCTCGAAAGAGTGACATGGTCTCACCGCTGGGCTATCACAGCTCATCGACTTATTGAAAAAAAAATATTTATTAGAAGAAATAGTTAAATTTACTAAAGTCTATGTTGTATTTTTTTTATTACTTTTACTAGCTGTGCCAACAACGGCTTCGCTCGCATGAAATTCAGTGATTGACGAAACTTTTCCCGAATTTTTTAAATTTTGAACATAAAAGTAGTTATTGTGAGTTACCCGTGAGAGATGGAGAAATGCCATTGCCGACTTTTTTGTAATATTTTTATAGATTTACAATTCTCTAGTACATTACTTTAGCGTATGTTACAGGAGTAAGTCAGGATGCAGCAAGTAAAAGATATTTTCCACTGATCAACTTTATTTTCTGCAACGATACACTCAAAACACACTCACTGACTCAAAACACTTACAGCTACTCCCTCCTTTTTTATCTCAAGAACAGCCCGCCAAAACTTAGTCATTGAGAAACTATTTTATATCCTTATTTATTTTATGGATCATTATATAATGTTTATTTGATTATAATATTTGCGTATTTTATTATTAGCCTTATTTATTATTTAATTTATTATTTATTGTTATTTAATAATCGACGATAGTATTTATATTTAAAGGTGCGCCACCGGAAGTTTGTTGACTATGGCGCGTTATGCGCGTTGGCGGTATTCAACACTCGGCCATCCTGCGTAGGTCGTGTCCCACGGCGTTCCTCCCGAGCATCGACGGCAAAGTTATAACTCTGAAAATTAATAGAAAACGGCAATATCACATAAACACAGAGCCTCCTTATTGATATGTTTCGATCACATAGTCAATTTAATTTATTAATCAGTTATCCTAGTGGTATATTTAAAATCACACATACATTGGACTTGATCACACAGCCGTCCTGTTATATATATACAGCATCACATATACATTGGACTTGATCACAAAGCCGTCCTAATGATATAAGTACTGCATCACTCAGATGTTGGACTTGATCACACAGCCGTCCTGTTATATATATATAGCATCACATATACATTGGACTTGATCACAAAGCCGTCCTAATGATATAAGTACTGCATCACTCAGATGTTGGACTTGATCACACAGCCGTCCTGTTATATATATACAGCATCACATATACATTGGACTTGATCACAAAGCCGTCTTAATGATATAAGTACTGCATCACTCAGATGTTGGACTTGATCACACAGCCGTCCTGTTATATATATACAGCATCACATATACATTGGACTTGATCACAAAGCCGTCCTAATGATATAAGTACTGCATCACTCAGATGTTGGACTTGATCACACAGCCGTCCTGTTATATATATACAGCATCACATATACATTGGACTTGATCACAAAGCCGTCCTAATGATATAAGTACTGCATCACTCAGATATTGGACTTGATCACACAGCCGTCCTGTTATATATATACAGCATCACATATACATTGGACTTGATCACAAAGCCGTCCTAATGATATAAGTACTGCATCACTCAGATATTGGACTTGATCACACAGCCGTCCTGTTATATATATACAGCATCACATATACATTGGACTTGATCACAAAGCCGTCCTAATGATATAAGTACTGCATCACTCAGATATTGGACTTGATCACACAGCCGTCCATTTATATACATACAGCATAACATATACATTGGACTTGATCACACAGCCGTCCATTTCTATATATACAGCATAACATATACATTGGACTTGATCACAAAGCTGTCCTAATGATATATGTACTGGTCCAGACATCAGTAAACATCACATCTAAACTTAGGTACTTAAATTTTTGTGTAGATAATAGTTTGTACTTATAATGATTACAGTTTATTTTATATTTAATACAATATATTCAGTACCCCATCTCAAATATAATATTAATGCAATCAATGTTTTACAAAAAAAAAGTATATAAAGGTCTATTTTAGCGAACTTGCTTTTAAAATAACATGGATTAATACTAATATACATACAGAATCAATTACATAAGGACCAATTTTGTTAGCCAATTAACTTTCTAAGAGATCTATCAAGTCGTCCCTGTCTATCTCCCTATCACTACCGGAGCTATCATCATTAGACATACTCGATTTATATGGTCTTAGAGATTCCCCGCGGACTACCGCATCAAACTTTCTATACCCCTTCAAACCTTTAATGCTGCAAATCTTATAACGATCTAAGGATTGTTCTGCCTCACAAACTTTATATGGTCCAGTATATAAACCATTAAGTTTTTTAGTAACCCTGGCTGTAGTATCGCGAGTTATACCACCTTTCCAGAGTACTAATTGGCCTACACTATATTTATGACATTTTATATGTTTTTTATCGAACCTGGATTTCATACGAGTCATGTTTCTCTCTATACGCAGTTTAGCAGTTTGTCTGTTAGTTTGTAATTCTTGTTGTTGTAACTCTGAGGTTGAGGGTGCACCTGATGGGAAAGCCGGGTAACGATAGTTTTTATGGCCAAACATGAGATTAAACGGTGGAAAACCCGTGGTTGCATTTGGTGTATTATTTATTCCCCACACTATATCATCTAACTTGGTATCCCATGAGCATTCACTCTCTGACATAGTATTTAATCCGTTGAGCAAGGTTCGATTTACACGTTCGACTTGTCCATTAGAGCGTGGACTTGCAATAGCATTTAATATATGTTTAAATTGATATTCTTGGGAAAACTCCTTAAAATATCTACTCGTAAACGCTTTTCCTCTGTCAGTAATTATCCTAACTGGGTAACCAAATTGCATTATAATTTCTTTCAATAATCTTATAGTTTCAATTGAACCACAATTCTTTGCAGCTTTGGCAAATACAAATTTAGTAAAAGAATCAACGACCACAAACACATAGGTATTTCCCTTGCGTGTTTTTACAAAGGGGCCCAAGTGATCTGCGTGTAACGTATGCATGGGAATCTCTGGCTTGCTAATAGGATATAATTCTCCTTCAGATTTTCCGTAGCTACCTTTATTAAATGCACATTGTAGGCAAGAGCTAATATACTTTCGTATAAATCTGGTCATGCCTTCGAACCAAAATTGAGCTTTAATAGCCTGTTCACACTTTTCAAATCCTAGATGCCCAATTTGATCGTGAAACTTCTGTAATAAGCCATATTTAGCTAACTTAGGTATGACAAAACGTTCACCTGCTACAGTTTTCCTAAATAAAGCGCCTTCTTTAATCACAAAATCGACAGATAAATTTATTTCGGGGTTTTCGCGGAGTCTAGTAATAATGTTCTGAACTTTGTCGTCTTGCATTTGGAGGGTAAGCAAAAAGTCAGATTCTTCAATCATAAGCACCGAACTCGTGGCAGGATTCCTGCTTAACGCGTCAACATGCTTCATCCTTTCACCTGGTCGGTACTCTATTTCTAAATCGAAATCTTGGATCATGAGCCACCAACGGGCTATACGCGGTATCAAATCCTTTTTTATTAATGTTGTGCGCAGTGCAGCGCAATCTGTCACAATCTTAACTTTGATGCCCGTTAAGTAAATGCGGAACCGCTTAAGAGACTCTACAACAGCGAGAGTTTCGAGCTCGTAACTGTGGTAATGTTTTTCTTCCTCACTCGTGACTCTACTAAAATAGGCTATGGGCTTCAAACTCCCGTCCGTTTGATACTGTAACAGTATGCCGCCTAAACCTACCTTACTCGCGTCTGTATGTAGTTCGGTCTTAGAATCTTTGTTATAAATGCCCAAAACAGGCCTTTTAAGTAGAAGCTCCTTTAAATTTTGGAATGCTTCTTCCTGCTCATAACCCCACTGCCATTTAACATCCTTTTTTGTCAGTTCCGTAAGAGGTCGGGCAATCAATGCAAAACTACGTATAAACTTTCTGAAATAGGATGTTAAGCCAATAAATTGTCTAATTTCATGGACATTTTTTGGACGCTTATATGCTGCCACACATTTTACTTTTGCTTCTCCCGGTTGAATAGTTCCTGCAGATATTTCATGTCCTAAGTATGTAGCAGTGTTTTTGAGAAAAGAACACTTTTTTAAATTCAATTTTAAATTGGCTTGACTTAATAGTTTTAAAACTTTTTCTAGTAATACCAATCCTTCGTTTACCGACAATGTAGGAATCATTACATCATCTAGGTAAAGGGCTATATTTTGATCTATTTTGCCAAGGGTCATTTGAATTAAACGCGAAAATACTGCTGGCGCATTAGCCAAGCCGAACGGCATTTTCAAAAACTCGTATTGTCCTGATGGGGTGACAAATGCAGTTTTATGTACGGACTTCTCATCAATTGCAACTTGGTAATAGCCTTGCGCAAGGTCGAGGGTTGTAAAATAATATTTCCCCGATAATCTAGTTACTTGATCCTCAATATGAGGCAAGGGATAACGATCCTTTATGGTAACAGCATTTAAGGCTCTATAATCTACACAGAGCCTGTAGGTACCGTCCTTTTTCTTTACCAACACTACGGGACTGGCATAGTCTGACATACATTCCCTAATTACGCCTGCTTCTAATAAATCTTTTATCTTTTCATTAACTATCTCATTTTCTTTATGAGATAGTCTATAAGGTTTACAATAAATCGGCTGGTTATTAGAAGTGCGTATATGCATTTTAATTAAATCTGTACATCCTAAGTCACCGGTATTCTTAGCAAACGATGAAGAATATTTATTTAAAAGTTCTAATAGTTGGTCAGTTTCGTTGTCACTCAGATGGCCCTTATCTATTTCATTGACGCGTATTTCATGGGATGGGGAATAATAATGGCCTATAGTTAAAACTTTTGACTCAATTTTTTGCTCCGGCAGTACTAACAATTCTGCCCTGGCTATTAGTTTGTGTGCTGTCCACGATATATCAACATAACCTAAGTTTATAACTTTAAGGACGCAATTATCTGCATTAATAATAACAGACGGAATTATATAAGCTACACCCCCATTTTCAAAATACACTGCATGTGTTGAATATGCGTGTTGTTCAATTACTTGTATTTGGTCTATATATACCGGGATATACTGAGTACATTGTTGCGATATAACTATATCTTTTTTAAGACAAACTGAATACTTTGGATTAAAATCAAATGAAGTCAAATTTATGCTGGCTAACATATTATCGACTGCAGGTCTCGGAACAAACTTTACACCGGAAGTAGAAGTTACTAAGCTAATGTTCTCATTATTTATCATCATCTGGCCTATTATTAAATCAATTCCTATCGCTATAAAATTTGTTAATTCAAACATATCATCCAGTACCATATTGTCAACAGATAAACGTATATAGCAAGCTCCTAACGAATTTATACACGTACCACCAAAACCTTTCATCACAATGTCACTAGGCTGAATTTCAGTTTTTAAATTCTTGGCTTTCGAAAAAATCATTATGTTCAATTTGCTTCCGGTGTCAATGTATGCCATTAATTCCTGCCCATTCACTGTCACTCTTTTTTTATAAATATCTGCAAAGATGTCGTATGTAATACTTAAAACGTTACCAACCTTGTGTGAATGTTGTCGTGACGTTCCTGGTGCAAACCAGCAAGTCGCTGCCGTATGGCCGATACGTCGACAAACTTCGCAACCCTTCTGTTCCTTACAGTCTCGTGCGTCATGTCCAGCACGTCGACATGTGTAACATAACTTGGGTTGAAATTGCTGAGGCGTATTTGCCGCAGACACATTACTGCCGCCTCTTCTCCATAACGATTTTCGCACGCTATATGCAGTTTCTATTCGTCTAAAGTTTTCGAGCGATGATAAATAACCGTAGTACAGTTCTTCCGGGGTCTCACAACTGTACGCCTTTGCGTTGGCTCGTAACTCAGCCGGTAACCCACGAATGATACAGGAATTCGCTTGTTCACCGTGGATGTTACATTTTTTCAGGAGCGCTAACTTGTCATGATAGTATTTTGTCATACTCTCAGAATCCTTTTTTGTCCTTGTAAGCATTTGTTCTAATCTATCTACGAACTCTGTTGACCGCGGAAAAGCAAATTGTAGACTTCGTTTCCATTCTTTCCACGAGAGGTTATAATCGTCAAGGTTATCATACCAATCCCTCGCGGTGCCTCGTAATCTTAGCTGCATCACAAATTGCCGATCAGTATTGTTCCACCCATAAACGTCCCCAAGCTGGTCGATCTTGTGCAGCCAGCCTTTGATATTGCTGCTTGTGTCCTCAGGTCGAAATTTAGGTATAATTTCTGCGTCAATAGGAGATACGTGACGTCTTTTTGATGCCACAGATGTATGACCATCAGGGAAAAAAAAATCACCATTTTCTTCATCTTCTGAGGCCGAGGAGCACACATTCTCAGAACTTGTGAGCTGTGGGTGACTTCGCTTCCTTTTGCCTAAGCCATTCAAATATGGTCCAGACATATTCTAGCCGGATCCCACTTCGGAAATGTTACAGGAGTAAGTCAGGATGCAGCAAGTAAAAGATATTTTCCACTGATCAACTTTATTTTCTGCAACGATACACTCAAAACACACTCACTGACTCAAAACACTTACAGCTACTCCCTCCTTTTTTATCTCAAGAACAGCCCGCCAAAACTTAGTCATTGAGAAACTATTTTATATCCTTATTTATTTTATGGATCATTATATAATGTTTATTTGATTATAATATTTGCGTATTTTATTATTAGCCTTATTTATTATTTAATTTATTATTTATTGTTATTTAATAATCGACGATAGTATTTATATTTAAAGGTGCGCCACCGGAAGTTTGTTGACTATGGCGCGTTATGCGCGTTGGCGGTATTCAACACGTATCTCTGCTGGTTTACGCAGCGCACGCGGCTAAAACTCCAAGCAAGCAAGTTTTTTAACAACTGCGTCAGCTCTTCAACACAATTTACATAATACCGATATGTACTATTTACCTGAACCATCCGGAAGTATAGCACTATCTTTAAGTGAAAACCGTTAAAACAATTCTTTAAGTAGATTTTGAGAAAATCGATTACATACAGACAGACTGCTTTATGGGACTTTGTTTTATAATAACATAGATATTATCTTGAGGGCAAATATTCATCTATGTACATAGTTTTTCGTTATTTTTCTTTTTCTTTCTTTCTATATTACCCGTATTTCACTTCTTGTCTTTTTCCTTCTGTTACTCAAAGATTTACTAGAAAAGATCCCTTTAAGACCTAAATCTGCCTTTGTACATGTGCTATTTTATTCTCTTTCTCTTTTCCAATAATATGTACGATAAAGAAATAAAAAACAAATAAGTAATTATTGAAATTAGTAATTATTAAAGCTATAATAGCCCAGCGGTGAGACCGTGCGACTCTTTCGAGGGGAACACGAGTTCAAACCCTGGCAGGCACCAATGAGTTTTTCTATTAAAACTCATAAAACTCTATTAAAACTCATGTGTCTAATTGGTAATTGCAATGAATCATACGCTTTTCGGTGAAGAAATGTATCGTAAGGAAACCTGCATATTTCTAGAGAATTCTGGAGAAATGTGTAACCTACCAATCCCCATTGGAGCAGCGTGGTAGGTCTTCCTAGTAGGCCAACCCTTTTCTCCAGAAACGGAGAGTTGAGGCCTATTCTCAGCAGTGGGAATGTAACAGGCCGCTACTTTACTTTAAGTAATGATTAATCATCAAATGGTATTTGTACTAACTCTATCATAGTTTATCATCATTCTCCTGCCCTTATCCCACTCCAAGTAGGGTCGGCACAACATATTGCAAACATGTTGTCACATGATTTGGCTACGTATTTTACGACCGGGCGCCTGCCTGACGTCAACTTACCTTAGTCGCCTCTTACGACACCTCAGTAAGAAATGAGGGTGGCCTATTCTATGTAGCCGGATACCACACGGCACTTCTATCATAGTTTATATCATTCCATAAATAAAATGTAATATTTTCCGAAAAAGTGTGAATCTTTAATTCATGGCAACACCGCCCTGACTTTTGTTTTACGAATACCCACTCAAATAAAGTGCTTGTTTTTAACGCAGGCACAGACGTAAACTCGTAATAACGATTCTGTCTGACTGTCTATATTATCGTCTGTCCCTTATTTTTATTATTTTACTATCAATTAGAAAGATATATTCTTGATAGAAGTATCAACGATGCCTTAACACAAACCTAGTTTATATCAAAAGCCATAAATAAGAAGCACTTAAAGTATTGCTAAGGATGATAATCTTGAAAAAGGACCAAGTTGCCTTTGATCCTAACTAAAGCCGTTGATAGTCGCGTTATTTTATACAAATATTTATGGAAGATGAAAGAGTTTATTACTTTTTTTTAATATGTTTAAAAGCAAATTTTGTTCATAAATAAAAGGTTGAATGCAAAATTACAATATAAAATTCCATTTGAAATATCTTAAATCTGCATGAAGTTTTTCAAACGATTAATAAAATTTAAATATCATATCAATATAATTTTTTATATACTAAATTTGTGCTAAATATAATCATGCGACCAAACGAGTACTAAATATGAAAATGAATAGATAGAGGTAGGCGTAGAAAGAGATGGTGGGATTGTGTATATGAAATGCATAAATGCATGCATGCAGTTGACGAATGATAGGAGATAATGGAAGAGTAAAACATGTTATGCTGACTCCACTTAGAATGGGATAGAGACGTGAGGACGAATTATATTTTTATATATTCTCTGCTACATATAGTTTAAATTAACCTGATTGCCACATACTGAGACACTGGATACGGACGTCCATATATCTAGTGCACCGGTTAGTGTGGTAAAATATATGAAATAGGTTAAGTTTAGAGTTAAGGTTTACTAATATATTTTATAAGTATAATTGTAACTAACACCGGATAATAATAATATAAATTTATTTCAGACCGATGATCCTTATGGATTATTATTATTCTTAAATTTAAGAATGTAATATTATCTCATTAAGATATATATGAAAAGAATGTTGAAGTTAAGACCCTAAGGGCCATGGAGTCGAAGTGCGAAAAAAATCAAGTATATATAATAACACCACGGTTGTCTCTGCAGGTGACAAGAGGGCTGGCTCCCTTTACGCACAAAGAATCAGCTTAGCGATTCAACGCTGAAACGCTGCCAGCATTCTTGGCACTAGCGTAAAGCCGAGGTAGCTTAACGGTGAGACTGTGAGACCTTTTCCAGGGGGTTACGAGTTCAAACCAGGCACCAATGAGTTTTCCTATTTAAACTTATGTGTCTAATTGATAAAAGCGATTTATCACACGCTTTTAGGTGAAGGAAAACATCCTGAGGAAATCTGCACGTCTGTAGAAAATTCTGGGGATTTGTGTAACTTATCAATCCACATCGAATGCACCACATGCATTCTAAGCTCCATTTCTTTCCAAAAACGGAGAGAAAGGTTTCCCAGCTGTGAGATACTAACGGGCCGTTTACTTACTTTTTTATTTTAGCGTGTAAATAATTTGAGATAGATTTCACTAGTAAATTTTTGTTCTTCTAAATAAATGATACTGTAGATTTTTGAAAAGAATATTAATAATCCTTTTTGATGAATTTATCTATATTCCTGTCTACGAAATTGGATAAACCATTAAATCATCTTGACCTACTTTAACAATCAATTTATTGCTAGAATTTAAAATTTCTAATTTTAGAATAGATTAATTTCGTTTCGGATTTTTCAAGCTTGTTAGCTTTAAAATAATCAAAACTTTGGTAATTAAGTTTTGTCTTTTAAGCAGGCTTACGACGAAACAGGGTCAAGATAACATCGTTAACGTATTCCCTAAAGAGGTTAAAGTTAGAGCAAGATCGGACATTAATCTTCTGTAAATACAGGTTTCAGTGGTTCGTGGAAAAATTGTTGAAATTGTTTGCTTTGATATTCAAAGATAAAACTCAACTTAAACCAACATCAATAAGTATAGAAAATGAACATTAAACTCTCTGATGTAACTCTAAATGGGTTAAATAGATATATTCTTTTTTGAACACCAAAAATAATTTACTAAAATTACACAGAAGTTGGGTTAGGTTAGGTTAGTATGAATATTTGTTGTATTGTGCTATGGAGCTGTGATAGCCCAGCGGTGAGACCGTGTGACTCTTACGAGGGGAATACGAGTTCAAACCCGGGCAGGCACCAATGAGTTTTTCTATTAAAACTCATGTGTCTAATTGATAATTGCAATTTATCACACGCTTTTCGGTGAAGGAAAACATCGTGAGGAAACCTGCATATCTCTAGAGAATTCTCGAGATATGTGTAACCTACCAATCCGCATTGGAGCAGCGTGGTAGGTCTTAGCTCCAACCCTTCTCTCCAGGAACGGAGAGAGGAGGCCTATTCCCAGCAGTGGGATTGTAACAGGCTGCTACTTTAGTATGCATATTTTACAATTCTTTTCATGAAAAATTACGTTACAAACATTATATATGTGAAAGAGTATTTCTTTTTTTTTTTGCATAGAAATAGATTGTGATTTTTAGTATAGAGTTAGTTGAAAGTCCGCAGAGAGATTTTACTTTTCATCTCGGTGATGTGTATCAAATCTAAATTCAAAATATTCTTTATTCAAGTAAACTTGTATACAATTGCCTTTGAATCGTCGACTTTACTGCTGTTTCGGAAAGCTGTTCCTACCGAGAAGAGTCAACAAGAAACTCGGTGGTTGTTCTTTTCAAATATAATTCTTATAACTGGTTACATTTGGTTATTACTATCTTGTTCAGCGTATAGGAGTAGCTATATGCACGCATTTTTATCATCTATATAATCGTTAATAAAGTATGTTTTTTGTATCAGCCTCCCTTTAACTGCTGTAGTGCCAAAGTTAAAATCCACTGCGGAATTTTATTATAGAATCTAATATCACGCGCCACATAGTCGTGGGCAAAAACTATTACTAATCCAAAGTCAAATAATTATTTATTTAAATGAACTTGTTGATTATTCGATTGCTCGACTTTTTGGAACATTGAACCTACCCAGAAGAGGCAGCAGGAAACTATATTTTTTTAAACATTCTGGTCCTATTATTAATACGCAGTGAAAGCCCAGCGGTGAGATAGTGCGACTCTTTAGAGAGGTTACGGGTTCAACCCCCGGGCAGGCACCAATGAGTTTTTTGTTCAAACTTGTGTCTAATTGAAAATTGCAATTTATGAAACGCTTTTCGGTGAAGGATAACATCCTGAAAAAATCTGCATTCCTTCCCCTTAATTCTTCAGATATCTCTAGACCAATCCGCATCGGAGCAGCGTGGTAGGTCTCAGCTCAAATCGTTCTCTCTAAAAACGGAGATAGGAGGCCTATGTCCAGCAGCGGGATAGTAACAGGCCTATACTTTACTTTTATTAGTGCAAGGTCGAAGCAAATTTCTAACATTATGTGATCTTATAATAAGCCTGATATATATTTCTCCTTTAAATAGTCGATGTAAATTGCTGCAATCGCGAAACTTATTCGTTTTATTATTCATATAAATTCATAATAAATATTTTTAGAATATATCAATTTTTCGGTGTCGGTCCTAAGATCCAAGATATTATTACTTTGGCCACGAAAATTCACTCAAAGCATCCTTTTTACTCATATATTCCAATAGCTGTTAGAATCGATAGCAATATTTCAACCGACGATTTATTTACAAACCTTTCGAACCGAAATATTCGACAAGCGGATATTAATCTAGCCAGTTTTGTTGTCATTTTATTTATATTCACAAATTCAAGTCAATTTCGCTTTTTTCCAACACTCCGTATAGTATTGTTCGACAAAGGCTGTTTCATTTGTTACGCCCAACGTAAATAAATACAATTAAAAGAGATTGCCTATTTTTATGAATTGTTTTTGAAATATAGTTATGATATTAATAAAGGCATTGTTAACAGCGTTATACTAATAAAATAAATATAACGTTAATATTAAAAAAGTCCATTTATTTAATCGACTGACGCCGTAGATTTGAGGCTATCGTTTGCTAACGCACGATGCGGATGTCTTGAAAGTCCAGTTTACTTTTTGATCGTTTAAATGTATTAATCATATACTTTTTATTATTACATTTTTAGTAATAATACCGCCTTAAGATCGCCTTATGTTCCTTTAGTTATGTTCTTCCTCGATGTACTTTTCTGTTTGTGCAATAAAGAATTCCTATCAATCTTTTTTTAAATAACTTACTTTTTTAATTGATACTATTACAATGCTGAACAAATGTATTTTTTAGACAGAAGAGTAATAGCTTAGAACCACCACGCTGGTTAAGCGGAGATTTAAAGGTAACATCTCGAAAAGTTTCTTAATACGCAGTTTACCTCACGACGTTTTCCAACACGGAAAAGCGCGTGGTATACTCTAAATATCAATAAGGCTCATGTTTTAATAGAGAAACTCGAGGTCACCTGAGTGGGATTTGAACCTGTGAACACTTGGTAAGGGTCAACGTTTCGTTGTCTCCAATCATTCAGTCACGGGGCTACGGGGTGAATTTAAATTCCATACGCAGTCTAAAAACAATTAGGAAGCAACCTGTACGCCTAAGTTCTATAATAACTTCAAAACAAAAGTGTATTAAGCAACATCATCAAATATACATAAAAACAACATCAGAAATGAAATATACATAAAGTTGTTTCGACTTAATACTTGACTTTCAATGGATTTAGCATGCAAACCAGTGAAACTCTCTACACGTAAATTATCGTGCTTTTGAACTTCGGTAGCTTCGAAAACTGGTACCGGTATAAAGTGCCAATCAGTTAACAGAACTTGTGGTATGTATTCTATTCATTGTTAAGATATTCAATTAACTAGGTGCCGGAATATTAGTACTAAGGTAAACATGTATGAGTGGATTCAGTGATGTTCTTGTGCTCACTGTAATGATATCATTTTACAATAAAAGTTATTATACTAGAGAAGGACTTCTCTAAAGTCACAATAAATAATGCGAGGGGGGATTACATACATACTTATACTTATGTTTCTCTAGTACACATCATGTCCAATATAACGCTCCACAGCGCATCGTTTTAAGCCGAGGTCCGGCCTCACAGGAGGCACCCTTAATGCGGCTCTCCCAGGATGTGAGCCTTGCTCTCCATTTTTCGACATCCGAAGATGCTTCTGCGTTCGCTCGTTGTCCCAATGACGCTGTAAAAGCCTTCATATGTCAAATAAACCTACTTTGTCTTTATTGTAATGTGACACTTTTTGGTTCAAACACTAGACAAGCACTTATAAATTATTCGTAAGAAACTTATGGGGTTTCATTGATACTCAAATACCCAGCCACACTTTAACCCAAATACCCATACCCACACCCATGACCTCACCCACACCTACACCCATGACCTCACCCACACTCACACCCATGACCTCACCCACCTCCACGCCCGCACTCACAGACAGACGCACACATACGCATAACGCCCGCCGGGACACAGTTTACAATTAATGCAGCCAATATCGTTTAACTTTCATTTTTGTTTATCTACGTTTATAAAACTTGTAACGATAAATAAATAAAATAAAGTCAAAGAAAAAAATTCCTTTATTTTTTTCAAGTGGCGTAAGTAGTAGCCTACTTAGACTACTTGTAATTTCCTTAATATTATCTCATTAGCTAACAAAATAAAGGTAATTAGAAAATGTTTGATGTAATTATGTACAAAATATTGAAATAATAAGCGTGAAGAGCTGCTATTTGTGAAAGCGATATTAAACAAATCACAGATATTAAAAAAGTAATGATATTTTTTTGTAGCTTTCAATATACGTTCGGTAATATACTTTTTGTGCGACAATAGAGGTAATAGGCAATATAGTCACCGATATAAGCTTATGAGTCGCTTCAGAAAATCGTTTGCGGGCTTCTGTGCACGTTTCTATAACGAAATTCCGCAATAAATTTGACGCGTTTGTACAAGCGTAAAATAGTTTCTTACAGTATTTCTATTCATAAAACTTACTAAAGTAAAAGTAAAGTAAGTAAAGTAACAGCCTGTTACTATGCCCACTGCTGGGCTAAGGCCTCCTCTCTCCGTTTTTGGAGAGAAGGATTGGAGCTAAGACCTACCACGCTGCTCCAATGCGGATTGGTAGGTTGCACATATCCCTAGAATTCTCTAGAGATATGCAGGTTTCCTCACGATGTTTTCCTTCACCGAAAAGCGTGTGATAAATTGCAATTTTCAATTAGACACATAAGTTTTAATAGAAAAACCCATTGTTGTCTGCCCGGGTTTGAACCTATGTCGTCTCTAGAGAGTCGCACGGTCTCACTGCTAGGCTATCAAAACTTACTAATATTTACGTAATTTACGAAAGAGCTTTGAATAAAATTGCGTCTAGCATGCCATGTATGCAAGAAACAATTGCACATTGAAGAATTTATTTACTTTTTTTATCTAGGTTTCCCTATTTACAAAGAATTGTATCATTGTTCAACCATTAGCCCACTCATGATGGGATCAGCAAATTTTTAAATTTTTGACTGGCCCGTTGGTGCAGTGGGTAGTGAACCTGCCTTCAGCTTCGCGGGTTGCAGGTTCGATTGCAGCCGGTCAACATTTTCTATAAACAATTTGTTGGTTCTTCGAGCCTAGGTGTGTATGTATGTATTTAAAACCATATATGTAGTATATCTACCAGTTGTCCGTCACTCATAACACAAGTATTAAGTTACTTACTTTGGGGACGGACGACCGTGTGTGTAATAAATACATAAATATATGGGACATGTAAATGTCCCATATAAATTTTTTTCTTTTCTATTTCCCTATCATGGGGACACCTCTGGCGCCACCCCTTTTATGTCTTTCACACAATTCATTCATCTATTTTTTAACCCAATCATAAATTCATCCATTTTAAACAAAGAACAACACAACCACAAAGACCTTGTAAAATTTAATTTAGAATATCTTGAATCGTGAATATATTCACATCTTGAATTTCAATTTGAGCGGATGATGGAAATAATTAAGAGCTTCCTGTTGATGAAACTTCTTTTTCTTCATGGATACATGTTTACTATTAAACACATGTATCTTCAAGAGATATTCCATTATAAGATCTTTTACTACGTAGATTCAGAAACTGTGAACCTTTTTGAGATCGCCTGTATACGTAATGCGAAGTCCTCCAAAATAAGTACGTTTTCGTGCTCATGTCAGTCAGTATTTAGTGTTGCAAAGTCATTCTTCAGTAATATATAATTTAAAATTATTATTGTATATATGTATTACACGCAGTTCCCGCCGCGTAAAGAGCTCCGTATGGGCTTGAAACTAGTCGGACTCATCCGATAAAATAAGACGTGAGTATAGCCGGTCTCTAAACATTAATAATGAATACCACTCACGATAGTTTAAATTCAAATAATTTAAAATATTATGAAAAATCAAATAGCATATTTACGGTTGAGAATAAAATGTGAAGATTAGTTCATGCAATTCTTGTTTATTTTCTCTTCACCATTGTAATAATCACAGGGGCGTTGGAAATAAAAATCAATTTCGCAATATACTTTGCGAAATAAACCAAAGTTCATCGTAGACTTAGAGGTCTGGAACATGCGATGAAATATTGTATTTCCAGATATTAGTTTCGTACGTGATATTTTCCTTTCACCATTTACTTTCTATTGTGAAAATGCACTGAAAATGTAATAACGTTACTTCATTTTCTAATATCATCCTAAGGCCCGGTATCCACCAAAGCGGAGAGGAAAGGAGATGGGTTTTGAATACCAATTAGATATCTCTTATTTAAATATTTTTAAATATAAGGCAACCCTCAGAGGGGTGTATTGCATATATTCAAAACAATGACAATAATTACTAATTTATTTCGTGTTACAATAATAATTATGCTAATTATAATAAAGTTAAAACATAATTAAATTGAAATACTATTCATTTGCAATAAAATTAAAATAATAAAGAGTCGAATAATAAATTTTAGTCGAATAATACGTAGTGCTCCCGCATTATTCGACTAAAATTTGTATTATGTTATTGACAAATTTTTTTACTTGATTTATTCAATTCAATTCAAATTATTGTTTATTTAAGTAAACTTGTAAACAAGTGCTTTTGAATCGTCAATTCTACTGCTGGTTCAGAAAGCTGCTCTTACCGAAAAGAGCTTTAAAAAAACTCGGCGGTTGCTCATATCAAAATGATTCTTACAACTAGTTAAATTTCATCATTACTATCTTGTACAGGGTCGAATGTCTATATCCACGTATTCTTATCAATCATGTCTTGCGTAACAGAAAAGGCTTACTGTAGCAGCTCAGTTTAATAGGTTTTAAACTTCTGTAGTACTAGATTTACTTTTGAGCTACGAGCTATCTAGTTCACGCTATCGTAACTTCAAGATCTATTGAAATATGTTTTTGGCTCTCTTATATAGATCCCTGCCCCAGTAGAGTTTCTGTGTACTCCACTACGCGTCGCCCTAAGCCGTGGTCCGGCCTCACAGTAAGCACCCTTAGGACGACGTTCCCCGACGCTAGTAGAGCTTCTGCGCTCTACTCTCTGCATTTCGCAACCTCGACGATGCTTCTGCGCTCGCCCGTCCCGCCCGGTGATGCTGTAAAAGCCGTTAGGGCTAACAGCATACAGTCAGTTCGAAAAAAAAAAGTTTTCTTAAAGAAGAGTTTCTGTTTCCTTATTTTATTCTTTCCACTTCGCTTTAAAGTGGACGGCGTTCATCTGTCAGCTGTTAATGTCAATGGTGACATAATTCAAATTCAAATTCAAAATGTTAACGTTAATGTTAATGTAAGCAGAGCGTCTTCAATATTAAAATTGTAAATCGTATACGGGTTCCCACGACACAGGCTTCCGAGTGTGGGTACCCAACGGATTACTCATAATTCGTAATCCTTTTTGGATTGAATAAATATATTTTTATATTTTTATTATATAAAATATTATTTATTCAAGAAAACTTGTATACAAGTGCTTTTGAATCGTCAACATCTACTTCTGGTTCAGAAAGCTGTTCCTACCTAGAAGAACCAGCAAGAAATTCGACGGTTGCTCTTTTAAAAAAATAATTTTTATTACTAGTTACATATAGTTATTCATGTCTTGTACAGGGTCAAAGAGTAGCTATTTGTAGCTATATTTTATATTTTATTATTTTATATTATTTATTATATATTTTAGCTATTATATAGATAGCTATCCACGCATTCTTATCGTCTGAGTAATCCTCAATAGTAAAGTAGGCTTTCTGTATAAGCCTCTTTTTAACATTGTTTTTAAACTACTGTAATCATCACCATACCATCGTTATTGATTCAAAATACAACAACGTAATGTCTAAAGGATTATGTTTATTTCGTAGAATTTCTCGACCTCAGAGGAACAATAAAATTATATTGCACATATGCCGCACGTCTTCCTTTTTGAGATATAAAATTTTATTCAATACCATGCCCTATAGAAGATTATTTTCTGATTCCGACCAACCCTTTTCCTCTTGAGTTTTGAAGACTTTGCTTGGCGCCATAAAAACGATATGGTTCATGTAAATGACACAATTGTTTTGCGAGGCAGAAAGAAATTCTTGGAGTGTTTTCTACTCCATTTCACTGTTCTATGAAGTGTTGGGAGATGTAGCAAAAATATTTCTTGTTTACAAATTGTTTATGTATCGAAATGTATTGAGTCTTTAATAAGTTCATTCAATTAAAAAAAGGTACCTTTATATGATCAGTATGTAACTATCTCCTCCTTCAATCGTCTTAAAAATATATTTAGATATTTAGCCCATCGCTAGAGCGCTCTCGCTCTAGTGTCGAAATGCGTAAAACACGCCCGAAGGCGCTAGCACCTTAAACATATATTGGCACGTGATTCGTCTAAGTGGCTAGGACCCGTACTACGTTGTGTATTGTAATAACTCAAATTCTTTTAGAGCGTCAGAGGCCGAGTGTCCATCAATTTAAGGAGTCAAAATAAAACCTTAGATAAAATAAAATAATGTGATTAATATCACATTATACTTTCATAATAATAATAATAATATTTAAAGATATCATATTCTTCAATTTATAACAAACCGTCAGACTCTACATTCTTAGTTTATATCAACTTGCACGTCAGAGAACTTTTTTTGTTTTTATCCCTTTTAATGTTTTTCTTAATGAAAAACATATATAGGTGGTCAGTAGCTCCTCACCCGCTACCAACGGTGAGCTCCGCCCATACATATGAGCTCCCCCCCCATAGGTGGGGTCCCTGTTTATAGTGCGCCTGCGGCGTTAGATGATGGGTTAAACCCATTATTGTCGGAGTGTCAACAAAACCACCGTTGACATAATAGGCACGAGTGCCTGGTATATAATCGAGGACCGAAGCCCAAATAATAAATAGCCGGAGCTATAAAATAAGGCATAAGCCAAAGGCACAAAGCCTGGTAATATTGATAATAAATTACCAATTCTCATATACAGTAGGGCGTATGTCGCCAGCACACATTGCAACGGTGCGTTCCATGGTAAATACCACCACATACAGTATAATACGTATAAAACGTATAAATTCCACATAGTGGAAATCATTTTAAATAGCACATGTTCCAAGGCAACTTGTAGCGGTGCGTTCCGCATTTAGATATAATATAGTAATTGTGTTCCACCGCAGTGGAATAATATTCAATAATAATGTCGTGTGTGAAGCATTACATGAATGCTATAAAACTTATAAATACCCAAAACCATATAGTGGATTCACACATAGAGGCACTCGATTACGAGATGCGCACCAAGCTCAACGCTTACAATACAAGAACAAGCAATATAAAAAAATGTAACGTGGCAAGCCACGTAAAGTATAAGGTATGCAGGCCACACTGTCTAAAGCTAGTCCGCAGCCTTGTTAATAAAGACCCGACCAGCGGCTCTAAAAATAATGGCCATGCTATAATGGTCATTCGTGGTATCATTAACTACGCTAGGGGGCATCCCAAAAAGGACGAGTCTTTTTTTGAACAAGCAACATTTCCCATGTGAGTGTCACAGCTCTTGTGCAGCCATGGATATATCACACGTTCCATGAGCTACTATGAACAAAGTCCATAGCGATCCATCACTGCCGCGGCGTATCACTTCAGCATCGTAGCACAATACGTTGACTAGCTAGGTTACCCATTATCGCCATTTCAGACGTAAAGGCTAGCTTCCGCAACGCCCAGCAACATTCGGTCGTGGTTCCGTCACTACTGAGAGACTAAGAACAACGTTTCCGATGTCCCTTCATCAAACAGTAACATTTCAGCTACCACATTGTACCGGCACTACTTTAAGCGGCCTAAAGTCGAGAAAGGCACACGGCAACGACCGAAATCACCACCGGCCTAACTCAACCCGTATCACAAAGGCACACGCCCTACGTAACTCTGGCTGTGTCAAATCAAAGCCGAATAAAGGCACACCACAGCAACCGGAGTCAACCACGGGCCTAGATAAGATGCAGCCTGGGGTAGACTTTTGGGCCAGGCACACAGCAATGACCGAAATCACTGACGGCCTAAACCTCAAATCTTCCACCAGTACCCGCCAGAGCATGATTCGGTACAGTGCCAATCACTACTCAGCAAAGTTTCCTCCGCCGAGTAACATTCAGACACTACAATCGTTCGAGGTGAGGTAAGCGATATAATAATCTCTTACACTCTAATGGCCAAGTCACAATCACAGCCTCTCCAAAGATCGGCACGGTCTTGCATCTTGAACCATTATACGAGAGCGGGCACTTAGATGTGTATTTGTTATTAAATTTCGTATTTGAAATAGTGGAGGTAAAACCTCAACTAATATTGTGTATCGCCCCATTACACATCTACAATAACATTAGTTCAATAATTCATAAGTGTCCGTATAGGTCACTTATGCGCTCCGTGTTCCGCCCGCTCTCTTTACTATAGAACGGCGGCTGTCGCGACGTTCGGCCAAAATGATGAAAATTTGACTTTTCCAATTTTTATGTTTTATGGTTAGATTCTTCATCAATTATAGATGCGAAAAAAAGTAATTGCATGACAAACAAACGCTTATTTGCTGAAATATCGAAATTTTAAAAAATATTAATTTTGACAAGAATGTAGGGCTGAGACTGTTACAAGTTAGTTAGTTGTTAGTATGCCGTAATAAAGCACAAAGCTGGCAATGTTTTTTTTTTAATTTATATATACCACCTGGCTTTGGTCTCATTTTGGATCTATGGATAAAAAAACCATGGCACAAGACCTTTAGATTTTCGTTTTAGAAACCACTCTACAATTTATCTATGATATTTTATAATACTTTCAAATATTAAAAGGAAAGCTGCATGATATCGGGAGAATTTTGATTGTATATGTATGGAAACTCATCAACTCGCAGTGAAGCATAATTGTGATCTAGGGTGTTGTGGTTCGTGCATCAGGGAAGGGTATTATATATAGACTTCTGTACAAGGTGTTTATTATGAGTTTTATGAACGATATTAAGACACGTTTATAGATCACGGACGCTTATCATAGTGTAACGCCATTTTGACAAGTAATCTTATGACTAGTGATGTTCAATGACATTAGTGACGTACCATAACATAGGGTTAACGTAACGGGGTAGAGATCTTGCATTCTAAAAGTGCACGCCCCTCCAATGTCTTTACTCACACACAAAAAACTTATGTACAGACGAAATACACGCAAACTTGTTATTCTTACTCAGTTGCCGGACAGACACGAATTGCCAAAAGTACAGTTAGCATGTCATAAAAAAGAGGATAAATATTTTTTATTATTTATTTTAAATAATAATTAGATAAATTTTTTCTTTAATAGAAAAATATGGAGAATTTTAACAAACTATGTGGCGAAAAAAAACGGGCAAAACTTAACATCTATCATTATTTCACCATTAAAGCCATTGCTTTAATTAAGAAACGAATTGACATGATTGATAGAAATATGTGGGAAAATACGTGTCGAAATGTGAATGATATATGAAACATTTTGAATTTATAATTAATGTTGAGTCTGAATCTGAAGATAGCGACGTGAGTGAATAGCGTTAAAATAGTAAATATTTATTGCGGTTTAATTTTTTTCTTTTTTTACTAATAAAATAAATGAACAGACTTCTGTACATTACGTTTTATTAATCATTCTAATAGTTGCATAATGAATATATGATATGATCTTTATTAAATTACATAATGCAAGCTAGCTCTTGATTGCGAATTCACCTGATGGATATCGATGTAGTTTAAGTTTCTTGAAAGGGTTTGGAGATTAAACGTGTAACCATTCAGGGTTTTTACACGACATCGTACCAACGACATCGTACACGACATAATGCTAAACCGCTTGGTGGTACGTCTTTGTTAGAAGGGTACGTCGGAAGTATCTATCTAGTCAAGACCAGGGATAAATTTTAGAAATATACTAATATGTTTTTTCTAGGATTCGAATTCGGAACTTCCCGTTTACAATCCACAGCGCTTACTATTACTCCAGAGAAACGTTAAAAACTTACTTTTTATTCTAAAGAATTTTCAACATAAATTTGATTATAAATATTATATAATATTAATTTTATTTTTATGCAAACGTTACTTGTAACTCGTGTAACCGGATTGGTTGAAATTGCTGCGCGCACACATATCAAATAGTACAGTCAATATTTTCTCTCACACATTAAAATAATGTAATTTGGTGGAGGGGCGTGCACTTTTAGAATGCAAGATCTCAAACGTAGCTTTATCTTAATTTAATGAAAAAAAAAACATAAAAACTTTTTGAAAAGCTTTTAAAATTTTAAAGTCCAGTAGGGACATGACCATAGTTAACCATTGAGGAGACGTCTCGTCTTGAGCCAACCCCAGCAGCTGCATTAGTTCATGCTTATAATAAATATGCATTGTCATGGGGTCTGGACCGATATGTAAAATTTCAGCTCAATCGGACATTGGCAAATGGGTCAAATTAAAATTGCAGGATTCCAACTTTAGATACATACAAGTCAAGTTAAATAAAACTATTAAAAAGCATCCATTATATTATGTAACAAATAAAATAGTTTTATTTATTTTTCTTCAAATAAAATAACTATACAATTTATTTTTTGCATAAAACACAATGTTTAAAATTATATTTATAAGTCAACAAAATTTTACTTTGAAAACAATTTTCCTAGATTCAAATAAAGATACAAGATGTCTAAATTATGCAAACAAACGAAATCCGATTGTTAAGGCCCTGAACAGAGCCAAATAGGCTGACTTTAAACACGTTTTTAACAAAAGCTATAGGGATGACGATTAAAAGAAAAATATATGTTAATATACATCATATCTCAGAGAGAATGTAAGATTTCAAAACATGATTACGATACTTTTTTTCGATAAAAAAAATTGGTAAATAGACCTCTGATTTTTACTTTGATCGTAAATATCTCTAATATTTATCAACAAAAATTGATAAAATTAATAAGACTAATAAATCATTATAATATAAAGAGAATGTAAGATTTAAATTTTGAATTAATTAAGATATTTCATTCAAATTAAATATTTTTTAGAAAATAGCAAAACTGAAACGAGTCATCGTCTCGCTTCTCTTTTACATCTACGAATATAGACAGTGATCGCTGAGGCGCGCTGCTATACGGACGTGTGTCGCTAGCTGCCGCCTTTTGTGACTATTCCTTGTTGATAATATGTCTTTTTTAAGGTGTTTAGTTATAGTTTCAGCATACTTAGTTTTATAAGATTAATTAGACATAAGTTTTTTAAATAAATTGTACAAAAAAAGTTTGGATAAAATAGTGTACACCTACAATGGGTGTTAAAAAATTAAGTGTGCCGCTACGCCGTCGCAGACATTGTGGGCGTGGCTTATATGCCGAAATCTGAATTTACGCCAGCTCTGTTCAGCGCCTTAACGGAAAACGCTTTTCTGTCAATTGCGACAAACACTTCGATTACTGTAGCAATATTTACGTATTTCACTATTCGCAAGGTAGAAAAGAAAATGTATCGAAAGTCATAATTGTCGCTTGTTGAGAATAAATTTTATCTCTATATTTATGAAGCTGTGATAGCCCAGCGGTGAGACCGTGCGACTCTTACGAGGGGAACACGAGTTCAAACCCGGGCAGGACCAATGAGTTTTTCTATTAAAACTCATGTGTCTAATTGATAATTGCAATTAATGACACGCTTTTCGGTGAAAGAAAACATCGTGAGGAAACCTGCACATCTCTAGAGAATTCTGGAGATATGTGTAACCTACCAATCCGCATTGGAGCAGCGTGTTAGGTCTTAGCTCCAACCCTTCTCTCGACAAACGGAGAGAGGAGGCCTATTCCCAGCAGAGGGATTGTAACAGGCTGCTACTTTACTTTACTTCTTTTACTATATTTATGGTATTCGTTGTTATTTTAAATTTCTTCTTTGAACGTAAAAAAAACTAAAAGCATTAATTAAAAAAGTATAATAGTGGACAAAGTTGGACATTCCAAAGTTATTAGTATCGTCCAGATGATCGCAAAAACGAATGGAAATACACATAGGCGGAAATTATTTTGTCACAAATATTTTTTTTGCGTAAATTTCGACTCCGCGGTTGTTCTAATAGTATAAGTAGTAAGCATAAAAAGTATATAATACCTCTACGAGTTCTTCTATCTTCCACTAAAAGTCCCGTCGTCTTGGTTTAGCCGTTCCGGAGATTGTACTATTAACCTAAACTTGTATTTGTTTAAATTTAGACGACTCATTTGATCTCAATTTTGTTCGAGCAAAGACGGACAAAACAATAAAATAAATGAATAACTCAAAAAAAAAGATTTTGAATTTTATTTGCACATTCATTTCACTGAAGTGGAAGACGAATATAGTTAAAAAAAAAACAAAAAAACGCTTGTGTTCACAATAACTCTAATATATCTATTTCGTTCATAATATTTATTTAATTTAAAAAAAAGTTAATAGGATGTACGGATTGACAGAATTATATTATGTTACTGGTAGTTTGATAGCGAAGGCGTGTTATTTTTACAAATACAACTATATAAAGAGATGAGATCAGTGTTTACCAACGTGGGGCCCACGGCCCAAAGGGGGGCAATTTGAATGCCAAGGGGAAGTCAAAAATGGACTCGACACGAGTTAAAATTTTTCGCTTCAGACAATTGAAATGCATTGTAAGATATGCCAAATTAAACGAAAAGAGCAAATTGTTCTTCCTAAAACCTTTAAGGTTAACCCGGTTACCCTAACCATTAAGGTTTGCCCAGCAGTGGGATAGTAAGTGATGATAGTGGTGGTTACTTTTATGTTACATAGAAAATTTTGAAGGTGGGGGCAAGGCACAAAAAAGGTTTGAAAACAATAAGCTAGATAATATATCGTAGTTTTTCAAATCGACCCAGGAATTGTTGCATTACAACAACTTTCAAGAAATAAATAATTTATTACACCACTTATTTCTCTAGTTTTATCCCACATCCGTTAGTTTTTCCGAGGCGCGCAATACTCCTGACAATTATAAATGAAAGTACAAAGCGGTCTGATTTTCAATACGAAATCCATTTATCAAGTTTAGTTTTAACTTAAGAATGATTTATAGATAGAAGTACTTAGCGGGTTTGATGCACAAAGGATAATGACACGTGCGGTATGAAACGTAGATGGATTTGATGATTTATCTTCAGACCCGTCAAGAGGTGCTTGACAGTTCTTGTCTAATTCACATATACGAAGCTCTCAGTTGGCCTTATTTGTTTTCAGAAGGCATAAGGCTGTATAAATATGTCACAAGGTATCGTTACTTACTACCATTAAGATAAATTTTAAATATCATTTCTCATATCACGTCGATTCTACGTGGATATGAACCTGCGACTCGAGAATTACCTAATTAGAGATATTAAAGATACCCGGTATGCAAATTAATATTGCCGTGGTTTAGTATTAACAATTCTACTCAAGCCTCAAGATGCAATTACAGTATGTCTTAAGATCTCTAAGATCTTAGTAGATTAGTTAGTATTATTGGCTAATACTCTAGATAACACCTTACACATTAATTACTTAACTTGATTGTTGACTTGGGTTTGAATATGTTACTTGTATGTTACACGTCCATGGATTTGTTTGTTAATTATAAATCAATATACTTGTAGGAAATTGTAGTGAAAGGGTATTTCACTACAATTTTAGGTAATTAGACAATATTACAATTTACTTTTATTTCACTACAAATTAGGAATTATGATTAATTAGGTGTAAATTTGCACAGATGATAGGAAGGGTGCCTAATAAGAAACAATACATTTCCGTTTGTACAATACAATACAGTTCATTGCTAATATGTATCTAGCTAAAATAACGAATTAGGGGAAAAATTTGCATTTCCGTCCGACCGTCCTTGAGTCAGCGAGTCTTCATAAAAATACAAAAACATTATACTTTAATGTTATGAGAGAGACTCATTTAAAATAGCAAAAATCAATTGTATTTGGGAAACTGTTTTGAAAATGTTTTAATCTTTTTAGACAATCTTACAAATAAGTACGTCATTCAATACGACACAGTAACGAAATAGTTCACATAAATCAGTAAGCCGGTGTAACAATAACCGCTGATACAGTATTTTATAATTTTATTAAAACAATAATCACCCCTAACGATGTAGACGTCAAATATCGAATAAATATTACAATAGAGTTTATACTTAGAAATTCCACCCAAAAACCTCCACTTTGAAGAAACTAACCCAATAAATAACAAAGTTCACCTTCGGATACCACACTTTGTGCTATCTTTGAAAATTTTACTTACAAAGTTCTCTATTATGATTAATTTATATCATTTCGATTAAAAAAAATGTTTTTCACCACTTTCCTCTTAGACTGTTATTTAGTTTCAATTAATAGTTATCAATCGCCTGCCGTAATAACACCGTGTAAAGAGCTTATAAATATGTCCAGATGGGCTTGAAACTAGTCAGGCGAACTCGATAGAATATCACGTGAGTGTAGCCGATTTCTGTATATAAAATATGAATACTACGCACGATGGTTTAAATTGAAAAAACAATTATTACTTTGACTTAAACTTTAAAGTTTTAATATCTAGTTAGCATCTACAGGTTAACATATGGTGTGGAAAAATTTTATAAAAATCTGAATACAGGACCTATTTTTATTCGAGCAAGCTTAAATTAAACTGTGAAACATACTTACATTCTACATTATGATGTTGATTTGATAAATGATCGTTGACACAAATATCATTTATCATTTCTGGGAGTTTTTAAACAGCTTTGCCACACCGTCATTAAAGGTTAGGTGGCATCAAATTTGAATAACGACGTGATTTTTTAGCTCCGAAATGAAGGTCTTTTCAAAATTCACTTGCGTAAAGCCAAAATAGGAATAAAACTAAAAATAATACCTTAAAAAAGGTCTACAAATATTTTTATTAGTAGTGTTAATCCATCGATCGTTATCAATCGATGTTCATAAATTTTGATGAACAGCCTCGGTATAAATTTTTAAAATTTTAACTAACTTTCGGAAAGGACAATATGTGTTTTAAGGAAAGCGGAAATTTACACATATAGGGTTCATATATGAATAGTAATTAATTGGAATAAATTAACAGGATTAAGATATTCAACGTGATGGTTTTGGCAATCAAAATCCATTAATGTCGAGCATAGTTTATTGCGTTGTTTTAGCCGTGTGGTATCCGGCAGAATAGAATAGACCACCCTCCTTTCTTACCGAGGTGTCGTAAGAGGCGACAAAGGTAATTTCTGTGTGGTATCCGGCAGAATAGAATAGACCACCCTCCTTTCTTACCGAGGTGTCGTAAGAGGCGACTAAGGTAATTGCTGTGTGGTATCCGGCAGAATAGAATAGACCACCCTCCTTTCTTACCGAGGTGTCGTAAGAGGCGACTAAGGTAATTGCTGTGTGGTATCCGGCAGAATAGAATAGACCACCCTCCTTTCTTACCGAGGTGTCGTAAGAGGCGACTAAGGTAATTGCTGTGTGGTATCCGGCTGCATAGAATAGACAACCCTTATTTCTTACCGAGGTGTCGTAAAAGGCGACTAAGGTAAGTTGACGTCAGGCAGGCGGCCGGTCGTAAAATACGTTGCCAGATTTGTAACATTTTGTCCCGACCCCACTTAGAGTGGGATAAGGGCAGGAGAATGATAAATGATGAGCACACATTTCATCCCCTAAAATATATTTCGACCCCAAAGTAAGTAACTTAATACTTGTTTTACGGGTATTATAGTAATATATAATTTTGTTAAAGTTTATAAAGTTTTGTTTATACTTGTGGCTCTTTCTTTTTCAATATTTGTTGTCTTAAATTATGGTTTATTATGGAAGAGATCCCTTTTAGATATAAGTCTGCCTTTATACATGTACCATTTTTTTTAATATTTACACACTCGGTTATCCGACCCCAAAGTAATTTAATACTTGTGTTATGAGTGACGGACAACTGGTAGATATACTACATATACAATTTAAAAAACAATTCACAATACAAATACACACTCAGGCTCAAAGAACCAACAGATTGTTTATAAAAAATGTTGGCCCTCGGCGGGAATCGAACACGCGACCTCGAATTTTCTTATAATATTTATGTACAATAAACAAATGAATGCATTAAACATTTCATAACTGTTCTAATGGGGGAATTTAAAACGCAGTCACCTATAGAGGTAGTAAAATTAAAAAAATAGATTTTGTTCCGGTAAAAGTAAAATTATTTCTTTATACATTTCCTTCAGGCTCTAAGCCTGAGCTTTATTCAAGTAGACATTTACGTAAGCTTTTCCGTTAAAATTATAATGTACACTAGAAAAATCTGACAACGGTTGGGAAAAATCTTCTTGTCATTCATCATATTCACGAGATCTCGCTGAGAATGCCGTTTAATGTTTCTTTATAGGTGGTAGAACGAAAATTCTTTCATTATATATTATATATATATTAAATCCGAGGGTGAGGGTGGAGGCCTATATTAGTCCTCATAAAAAATAAATTCCTGTAAACTATGTGTATTGATTTGCGTGTGGAAACTTTATAATATCCTTATAGAATTTTTACCTTGGGGCGGAGTGATTGGACAATTTTTTTCTCCAATTATGAGATTGCTACTTTACCTACGAGTTTTTCTTATACGTTTTACGCCACGCAATAATATAATGAACGGATATTTTGCGACATTCACGAAGACATATTTGCTTTGTGTCAAGAAAAGATTCATCAATCATCGTGAAGATAAGCTTTTTTCTACAAAAAAAGTCTTAAGGGATAACGAGCAACAATTGTTCGCTAAAGAATAATCTACCCACGTGGTAAATATTGCGTTTAATATTGGTGAAAAGCCACTTTATGTATAGATTGAAAGATGATAGGAATCTTGAGCTTTTCAAAACAAAAGAATAAAAATTGAAAAAAAAATTAAAGAAGAAAGACTCCTGCGAAACGGTTTGACCGATTTTTATGAAATTTTATATGCATATTCAGTAGGTCTGAGAATCGGCTACTATCATACCCTCTTATAACATCATTCAAACCCCTAAAGGGTAAGGGTTATCTCTACCCCTAAAATTTTTTAAAAATTTTTGGACAATTTTTTTATTTTATTACGAGCTTTTGCCCACGGCTTCGCTCGCGTGGAATTTGGTCAGCCACCTTAAGTTTCGTGAGATATCATTTTGCTGTATATATTTATTTATTTACTCATACCTAAAATTTCAGATAACTTCAAAACTGACGGATTCCTTACAATCTTTGCGCGTCGCGCATATTAGACGCTGTCACATCGTGATTACTTTCAAACTTTTCGGCCAAATTATTTAGTGTGAAAGACAAAGTTTGTCTACATGAAATACTGTAAGCGATAAATGTATTGATTTTGTTAAGAGTTTGATAAATATATTAAAATCAGCATTTTAAAATAGTGTAATTAAACTAATGATTCACAATTTTGGTTATAGTGGCTTCCACATAAAAGGTAGATATATGCTGTCGCGGACTTTTATTTAGATCTATTCAAGACAAACAATACTACGCTACATCATCTTTGTGTAACTCCAATGTTTTAGGCAGCGCACGCCAAGATACCTCTCAGAGGCTAGATTTTTTCGACTTTATTGACATGTATCGTTATGTTACATAAAATCATTACAAACTGTAGCCTATATGTTATTCTGATGTAGAACCTATATAACTGTACAGTTTCATTCAAATCCGTCCAGTAGATTTTTCGTGAAAGAGTAACAAACATCCATCCATACTCACAAACTTTCGCATTTATAATATTAGTAGGACAATGTACTTGTACATTACATACCGGGTCATTTAGTATTAATATAATTTTATGAGTGTATATGCGTCGCAAATATAGTATATAGTAGAATACATTGGTTTTAGTTATTGTAATGAATTTATTAAATATCTAAGAAGGCAGGGTTATTCGTATATATGATATACATTTTTGAATAAAATTGCCAGAACTCTTCAACTACCGATTCGGGAATATCATTTATTGAGAAGAACTTGCATAAAACTCAATGGTTGTTGTTATTGGCAATAATTTTTCCATATAGTTTGTTTTAATAAACCCAACTGTGTGGGAATGCGTGAATCTACACAGCGAAAACATTAAAATACCAGTGAGGTCTGTAATTGGTCACTGTCAACATATAACGTCGGATTTTTATAAGACCTTCTTCTCTATCTTATCAGACTAGTGTTGTGTTAAATAGACAACCTGATAAAAATCAGGTTCAAAAATCAGGTTCAAGACACTACAGTAGTCTGAGGAATAAATATCACCATGACTTTTGACCTTTAGGTCAACAAATGCATCTAATAGTCGTATCAAATCACCGCCCTGAACGTGACTGCCTTTTATATCAGACTATCTGTTCCCGCGGCTTTGCCCGTTTAGAATCACTGTGTCACGAGTTTCAGGCAATTTACATTAACCTAAACTTTCTTAAATAATTACACAATTTTTTTGTAAAAGTCGTACAAAAATCGATCACCTGCAAACATGCTTTTGGGGGGCTTCGTTTTATAACATGTAAAGATATTCAAAGCAAACATTCAACAACTCCCCACAAATACATATCCGCTGCTAAAATAGCTAGCTGCTAACAAGTGTCATTGAACCGTTGCATAAGCTTCATTTATACTAAATTTAATAAAAGTTAACAGAAACAGAATTTCCCATATATATTACTAGCTGTGCTTGCGGCTTTTCCCACGTGGAAGTTAGTGTATTTAATTAAGATTTTGAACAAAAGTAATAATAAAATTATTTTGATACGTGCAGGAAAAAAACACATGCACAAACCTCCACCACTTCCACCACAATGCACAAGTACTACAGCTTGCGATTTTGTCGTGGAGTCTATCTCCTGATGATGCTTCGGTTGCGGGGCGAAACGATTGTTGAGTTTGTGATAGTGAACGTGTGTAGTGCTTGTGTATTGTGGTGGAAGAGACATGTTTCCGCGGACCTTTTTTTACAGTATTTTTATAGATCTATAAATCTATAGTAGTTTACTTTAGTTTATCTCTGATGTTTTACGCGGCGCACGCGACTAAAGCGCCCAGCAAGCGAGCTCTTATACTACCGTGCTACCTCTTGAACATAATTTACATAGAACCGTAATGCACTATTAATCTAGACCTTTCGGATGAATTGCAGTTACTTTTTAGTAAAAACCGTACAAAAACCAGTTCAGTAGATTTTGTGTAAACAGATCACATACGAACAGACAGATTTTGGTGAAATTGTTTTATAATAAGTATAGATTAGCATTGATGCAAAATTTTCAGTTCCACTCTTATAAATCTCTTTTGACAAATATAAATAGATTAAGTTTAAAAAAATATTAAAAGTACTTAATACGTTTTATTTGTTAGCTGTTTATTATATTATGACCATTTCAGTTCGTTACACGTAAAAGCTTTAAACAAATTTAGCTTTAATGAAAATTTGGATGGAATTATTTCACGTTTTGATAGGGCCTTGAGCATTTACTAATTATTTAAGTAATTTAAATTCGCCTAACATTCAGTATAAATTAGTTAATGAAGTAATTTGGAAGTGAACTAAGTAAAAAGATAAAATAAATATAAATAATTCTTATAACGAGTGTTTTCAAATTCTTTATTAGTCTCTTAACACACGTTACAATAAAAAGAAAAGATTAAGGAAACAATACTATATGACGAACATTCGCAATTACAAAAAGGGTTAACAAAGAAATATCTAACACGAAGTACATAAATATGCATTCGCGATTGAGTGTTAAGAGCCGACCGGGATCTACAGCACACGTATGCTCGTATATTAATTAGCCCATGTTACATTGTTATTATTTAAAATCTACAGGTGTCGTTCTAATAGATATACATCAATGTTCTTAAGGGACTTCTAAACCATCAAATCTAAAGCCAGATTCAGATAGTCTGTATTCAGCGACTCCTTGCAATTTTTTGAAGTTGTTTTTGCATCTATAATTCTGTTAGTACAGCATCTTCTTGTGCAGAGTTTTAGTTGTTGAGAGAGTATTTAAACATTTTGATACAGAAAGCCTACTACACTGTTGAGGATTACTTACGTGATAAGAATGCGTGGATATAGCTACTCTCCGACCCTGTACAAGACAGCAATGACTAAATGTATCTAGTAATAAGAATTATGTTTTGAAAAGAGCAATCGCCGAGTTTCTTGCTTCGGTAGGAACAGCTTTCCGAACCAGCAATAGATTTGACGATTCAAAAGCACTTGTTTACAAGTTTACTTGAATAAAGAATATTTAATATACAATACGAAAATCCTTACCAATATTATGAAATTATAATGAAAGTCTATCTGTCTGTTACGCTTTCTCTGCTAATCGCTAGAGCGATTTTGATGAAATTTGTTACGATTAACGTTAATATATTTCTCTACTATACTTATATACTATACTTCGCGAACAATACAAATATATATAAACTACATAACTGATGGTAATTGAATACTAAAGTTGACGTTAGTAGTAGATTTGACAAACATGTTGACGTAATTTAATCTATTATTAATCAATGCAGAGTTTCCTGCTGAAGGATTAAGATAATAACAGATATCACTCCAAAATCCTTCAACTATCTCCATCCCTAAAATCAAATCGATCCGTTGCACCGTTAGAACGTAATAATAAGATATACAAAACGTTTTCTCATTTACAAGATTAGTGTGAATGTTCTGGAAGCTTAACCTAATCTGTCGTTTACGTAATGAGGTAGGATAAAAACGCAAGCAGGTAAACTCGAAATAGTTAAACCTAATGGTACCTTTTACGTTGGAATTCTTTTCTCTCCCTATATTATAAGTAAAGGAATGGTTAAAGTACAATAATTAGCTAAAAAATAACAGAAAATAACATAAATGAAAGTTGAATGACTTTTACTCGGACTTAATTAAAAAGTATTCTGAGCACTTTTTTTTGCACAGGCTTAATAAATATTTGAACTGATGGTAAATTTTTAAATTTAAATTATCGTGAAAATATCGTCATATTCATAGTTAATATATATACCGCCTATACTCACGTCTAATTTTATCGGATTAGCCCGACTAGTTTCGAACCCGTCCGGGGCACTTATTCATGAGCTCTTTACACGACGTTATCGCGGCGGGAACTAACGTTAGACGTGAGTATAGCCGCTATCTTTATTAACTATGATTGTAAATTATTGGTAATGCAATCAAAATTGAGTTACTGATGCATTAAATGCTCTTCTTACCAATATAATTAATGTAAAAGTATGTTTGTTTACCCTTTTATGTGAACGAATGGTATTCTTGGAATTATACATGGATGACATTGCTGATAGAAGTATAAGAACAATTAATCATTGTTTTTCCGAATTCAAAACATTCGACCGAATTCAAAATAAGGCGTAATTGAGATAGATACATTGTAATACTTATTTTAATGCCATTTATGACTTCACGATAAAAACTATTAAAAAAGCTATTTTTCTTGCTCATCAAAGTTACGGATCTTTCACTCACGTACAACGAGTTTTTAAGACGCTACGCTAAGCTTTATTGAAATTTGCAAGAATACAACTTTTTTGAATTCAGTCACTTTAATTCTAAGCGTGCGATGTGTAAAATATATAGGACTGCTTCTTTCTGTTAAAGAAACAGAGAGGAAAAACACAAGATGGAGGAAAAACATAAGTAGAACGAAATGGATAAATTAAAAAAAACAGATGAATCAACTGACTGTAGCAGTGATGTATCTTCAGACGACGGATTGCGGGGCAATTTTTTAAGGTACGATTAATGAAAAAATCTACGCAACGCCTCTAATTGACGTAGACTGATCGTGAACATCTATCACGAACTTTAATAAAACGACGAAGAATAAATTGAAGATGCAACAAGCGTCTATTTGTTTACTTAACACTGGCATACACAAAGAAAGTGGAAAGTGCATTCGACTGGACCGATCTATGGGTACCTATTTCGTTCCACTGAATTCGAATTCAAGGCCAGTTTGATCTATCTTCTTCTTATTCTTTCTCAACCTATCCACTGCTGGACATAAGTCTTTAAATAATTTATAGAATAAGCGTTACTTTGCGGAGATCCATAATACAAAAGTAATAATAACAAATAGTTTGCTATAATCCGCGATACGGCAAATAGCGACTATATTTAATGCTAAATGTATAGTGGACTATCCGCTTTGCGATTTTGTCGTGGAGTCTATCTCCTGATGATGCTTCGGTTACGGGGCGAAACGATTGTTGTGTTTGTGATAGTGAACGTGCTTGTGTATAGTGGTGGCAGTGGTGGAGGTTTGTGCATGTGTTTTTACGAATCCTGCATGTATCGGGTACGAAAAAACGGATAGTCCACTATACATTTACCACTAAATATATGTTCTATTTACTGTATCGCGGATTATAGCAAAATAATTTTTATTATTACTTTTGGACATAACTCTTTTCATGGGATCTCCACAATACTCGATCGTGTGCTGCTTGAATCGATCGGCTCCCCGCGACCTTTTTGAGGTCGTCGGTCTATCACGTAGGGGGTCTACCAACACTGCGTTTTCCGGTGCGGGTTTGCCATTCTAACACCTTGAGACCCTAACGCGTATCAGTTCTCCGCACTTTGTGCCCCGCCCAGCTTTTTGATCTATACACCCTCAAAATTTTGAGAAAACTTTAGAAAAACAAATATAATGTGTATTTGGATACGAAAAATCTGCATGTAGTGATATAAGCTAAGCTAATCCCCAACCGATCTTTTCAAAAATGAAGAGAGGATGTTTATTCCCAGGAATGGGATAGTAACAGGCTGGTAATACTTTTAATGTGATGCGACATGTGACCCGATGTTCTTTAATAGCTTAACTATTTTATTTGCCAAAATTTAATCTTCTTAATCCACTTATTCTTATCTCGAAAGTTACGTTCAATTCCGCTTAAGTTTGGAAAGTTCCAAACTCATCCGATTTAGGAAGTTGAGAATCGATTTGATAGGTCTCAGCTAACTTCGAATAAAAGCGTGTCGAAATGCACCTTACGTATTTATGTTTGGCTTTTGTTTTGCATATTTTAAATACGGTTGTAAATAATTCACCGCTCGACCAAAATGATCTGTTTACCCTTTGTCAATACATACAAAATTTTAATATTTATAATGATTAAATATGTACATACATTACAATGTGGTGAGACTTTAAACAATCGATAGACAGTGTGACAACCCGCTTGCATATATAAGATTTTGATAATGAAATGAAATATAATAATGGGTAAAGGCGTCTTTCCCAACAGTGTTAAAATTTAAACGACAAAATGGCTAAGGGATGCATTAATCAATTATGGCGATTTATATCCATTTACCTTTGAATACAAATAAAGGTTTTATTTCATTCTTCTGCCTTTATCTCGCCCTACATGGGGTCGGCACCACTTGTTTTAAACATGTTGTTATATGATATGGCTAGTTATTTTACGACCGGCCGCCTACATGACGTCAACCTACATTGCGCTTTTGTCGCCTTTTACGACAACTCGGTAAGAAATGAGGGTGGTCTATTCTTCTCAGCCGGATACCACAAAGCTTACTTAAAGTTTTTATTTATTTACAAAAAAAATGTACAATTTATGTCTATCTAAATTACTTACCCGCTAGTACTATACAAATCATGCCCTAGTGGAAAGGTCCCAAGAATGCTGGCGGCGTTTCTGCGTTGAATCGCTTAACTGATTCTTTGTGCTAAAAAGCTAGCCCTCTTGTCATTTAATAGTAAGTATAGTATGTTCTAAGACAAAAAGCTGAAAGCTTGTGTTAACGATCCTTTCATTATATGAGAAGTTACTGGCGGTACTTTTGTGCAATACAATAAAAATGCGATAAAAACGCTTGGATTTTTTTCAATTCAACAGTAGGTATTGAATTATTTTTATTCTGTTCTTTGTTTTTCGAACACCGGTTAGTCATTTTATCGCGATGTCTGTTTTTTTACATTTATTATTACGATATTATGCCGTGTGGTATCCGGCAGAATAGAATAGACCACCCTCCGTTCTTACCGAGGTGTCGTAAGAGGCGACTAAGGTATGTGCCGTGTGGTATCCGGCTGCATAGAATAGACCACCCTCATTTCTTACTGAGGTGTCGTAAAAGGCGACTAAGGTAAGTTGACGTCAGGCAGGCGGCCGGTCGTAAAATACGTAGCCAAATCATGTGACAACATGTTTGTAACATGTTGTGCCGACCCCACTTAGAGTGGGATAAGGGCAGGAGAATGTTGTTGTATTACGATATTATTAGTGAACCTTAAAGACAAATAAAAATAATTGTAACTATCAATCTAATTCTATCTATCTTTGAAAGAAAGATGGCTCTGAGATTTTTAGAAAAATACTTTCTTTCATGGTCGGCCTTTTTACAACGTATGCCTATATAAGGGCTCTAAAAAAAAGTTATGAATGACAAAACGGTAAGGGAAGAGTTATAAAGGGAGTAAAAACGTCAGCCATGGATCAAACCATAACCAATAACCAACTTAACGATGGGAAGATAATGTCCATTGAGCGTCGTGAGAGAGTATAGTAAATAATTAACGGGCAAGGTACTGAATGATCTTTTTACTTTTTTTTATAAATATATGGTACACTTACACACACGGTCGCCCGTTCCCAAAATAAGTAAAATAATACTTGTGTTATGTGTGACGGAAAACTGGTAAATATACTTAATATATAATTTTAAATACATACTTAAATATGAATATACAGCCAGGCTCGAAAAACCAACAATTTTTTTATAGAAAATGTTGACCAACGGTGGGAATCGAACCCGCGACCCGGAGCTGAGGGCAGGGTCTCTGTCTACCGCGCCAACGGGCCAGTCTTTTTCTTGGTTCACTGTTCTCTTTCTCTAATCATGTTACGATACCTTAAATCTGTATTACAGTATTTTATAAATAACTGAAATTTTTCTTTTCAGTTTATATATTACGCATATGTTAAAACTTATGAAAAACATATTTACACACTCCTATAAAATAAATCTATTTTCTTCGTACACGTCATTAAGTACGTTTGTACACGAGAACTTTCTTTACAAATACTTAATACCAACGCAGTTTTTACAAATACAAGGAAAACGTTTTTAGCACACATTTAAACCATGTTTATAGACACATTCGAAGACACATTTCTATACATCTAGTTTTAAAACGTATCGTGTAATGTTGATTAAGCAGATTGCTGAAACTTGGGAACAGAAAATTGCGGTAGATATTTTTGCCGGGCTTTTGGGATTTCTAAACAATTGGTACGGAACGAAAAACCAGCGGCCGTTACAATTTACTACGTCGATAAAGTAACTAAAATTGAGAGATTTTTATGTATCGATTCCTCTAAGCTGCTTTCGTGCCCCTTCGTCAGTTAAAGGTAGTTTTTGGACAATGTTTGTTTAGAAGTAATAAATATCCAACTTTCTTTACTTCAAAAAGTCCTTTAACGTGTTTAGTGATAAGTGTGGAGTTGCGAAAATAGTCAAGTCAATAACGTGTAGTGAAAAATAATAGAACATAGTATAAGTATACAGATTACAGATATATAAAAAGATAAATTTGATTTAAAGTACAATACTCTTATTTCTTACGGAAAAAAGTATATAAATTTAGACATCATAAATCTTTCCATTGAATTACATATAAAAGAAGTTTTAAACAGATCACTATTGTTGGTATGTACTTATTTTTCCAATTAGTTTGAAGAATACTATTTAAAGAGATTCTGTCTATTTTTTGCGAAGATTTCTGAAATGATTTAATATCTTGGTAATTGCCTCGTAGACGACAGGAGGGTGGGCTCATTTTTCGCATAAAAAACCAGATTAACAATTCAATACGCAAACTTCGGACCTTTCCCTGTGTACTTGTATAGTACTAGCTTTTATCAATAAATTAGCAAATATATATTTGAGTTTCGATTATTATTATTACAAAAAAGAGCCATACGTGGCATTTATAATTTAAATTCGTGTGATTCCCTGCGAGAGAAGTTCAAGGAAACAGGTATTCTTACATTGGCTTCACGTATATTTTTATTAATTTAATTTTTGTACATATGAATATAAATAATTATAAAAGGATTGGCGATGTATATATTAGACAAAGTTGGAACCGACATAAGCTTGCGGTTCCTGCTTTGCGCCTTGCAAAAATTCGTTATTCGTCTGTGGGTTTGTGTATACGATTCTGTAATAAAATTCCACAATCTACTTTAACTTTACCATTACAGCAGTTCAAAAAATTATTAAAAAAAGGCTAATTCAGAAAGCCATTATACTATTGAAGATTACCTAGACGATAAGAATGCGTGGATATTGCTTCTCTTCAACCCTGTACAAGACATTAATAACTATATGTAACTAGTGATAAGAATTATTGTTTGAAAAGAGCAACCGCCGAGTTTCTTGCTGGTTCTTCTCGGTAGGAACTGCTTTCCGAACCAGAAGTAGATGTTGACGATTCAATAGCACTTGTTTACAAGTTTACTTGAATAAAGAATATTTTGAATTGAATTGAATATTTACAAGCAAACGATTATCTATACTGGGAATGAGTAGACCTATATTATAGTGTATCATTTATGAGTAGACCATAGTACTTGTGGTTTGGTGCAGGCAGCTTTAATAAAATAAGATTTAATTATATACCGTTTATCAGTTGTACGTTGTGGTCGAACTAATTTATGACTTTTATGCAAGATACGTTTATGAAGTACGTGCAGACAGATTGACCGCTAATTACCTAATATGTTATTACCAATATTATTAGCGTATATATATATATAATATAATCATTATTATTATATATATAATCATTTTATTTAATCAAATTTAACCAGTCCTATTGTTACTAGTTTTTGCTAATTGTATACTCCATAACATCGTAAGTCTGATAAGCGTATACTTACCCATCATTTGATTACTACGTTTGAAGTAATCAAATGATGTTTTGACTCATTGATTCATTTGATCAATGAATTACTGTTTAGTATTGTTGTGCATGTTGTTGCCATCTTTAATTAATATAGCATTTAGTCAAAACATTTTTTTGTATCGTGTATAAAACGTATTAAACGTATTAAACGTATTAAAGTGTATTAAACGTATTTAATGTATATATTGTTGATGGCCTAATAAATAAAATAAAATAAATATATAAATATAATTGGCGAAACAAGATGCAGGTAAAGTCTTTAAAAAAGAAATGAAATTCTACTAGTCTAATTCTTTTCTCTCTTTTTTTAATGTAAGTACATTAGATACATACAAGAAATATTTGATTTATAGAAGCAGGCATTACTTTACGGAATTCCTTATTAAAGAAACTATAACTTTGCTATAATCCGCGTGGGTTAAACTAATACATGCAATGCTAAGTGCTATTGTTTGAGTGCATTGTTGCTAGTGGAGGCGTCTTGGGATACTTGTCCTGTATGTGTAAGGTACGTGAATTTTGCTGGCTTCATACACTTAGTATTGCATGAATTAGTAGTCCTGCTTTAATTTTTATTGAAATATTTATTTTTATGAATGATTTGTGAACAATTACAAATATAATATTGAAATATTTATTTTTTAAAACATCGACCGCCGAGTTTCTTGATCGTTCTTCTCGGTAAGAGCACCTTTTCGAACCAGTCGCAGCTCTATTGTAATTTGACGATTCAAAAGTGCTTGTAAAGACCATTTTGAATAAAGAATTATTTGAATTCGAATTCTACACAGAAACTTTAATATAATAATCTTAAACTTATTTTTATTTTGATGATGAATACACCGACCGATTTCGGCCATGGCGACCACTTTGGCTCCTAGTCGATTAGGCGCTGATGCGCCCGGACATGGCTTACGTAGCCAACCTTTGCAGGAAACTCACGTGCACAATGTGGGCACGTGAGTTTGCAGAATACATAATTATAGTATAGTAATAGTATAGTGTAGTACGGCAGCGGGTGGGCGAGCATTTAGCTCATCGCGCTTGGCTTCGACATCAGCTATACGCTGTTTGATTGTTGAAATTGCGTATTTGCCTCTTCACGAACCCACGCTATTCAGATCGCTATGCTGCCAAACCCTTCCATTGAGATGGCTCAATACTGCATCTTCTCATGTGACGCTTCTGGACTTCTTTGTATCTGAGGAGTTGTCCGTACTTACGTTTGCCCTCCTCTAGCTCACAATTTGCACAATAACGACGTATAATTCCATTGATCGATATGATTCGAATCGGTTCGCATTGTTTAATTAAACTTATTAATAGCATTCTGAACTAAGACGGCAGTTGTATCGGCAGATCTGCCATTTGCCGTCTAAAACTTATATATTGTATAGTCTATGACCCATTTAAAACTATAGATAATAAACAGTTCTAGTAACTATAGATTGTGACTTGATCCGATTGATTTGATGATCGTTTTTTTATCTTTAAAACATTACATTTTGTGAGTGATAATGAGAGATTACACCATTCTCCTGTGCTTATCCCGCTTTAAGTGGGGTTGCCACAACATGTTTTTCTCTTCCATTCTCTCCTATCATTCGTCAATTCTGGCGCTAATACTTTTACATTAATGTCATACTTCACAAATTCCAAGGTTCTTTTTTATATCTCACTCTAGTACATATTCATCCACATTCGTATATAACACTGGGTTGGTCGCATGATTTTCATCCCTCTACATTATATGTCCATACCGTCTTAATCTTGCGCTTCTCTAGAATACAATAGGCGCATCTTTCAGATCTCGCCTTATATACTCATTTCGTAATTTAACCTATTTTGTCACATCAACTCAAATTCAAATTCTAAATATTCTTTATTCAAGTTAACTTGTAAACAAGTGCTTTTGAATCGTCAACTCTACTGCTGGTTCGGAAAGGCGTTCCTACCGAGAGGAGCCAGCGAGAAACTCGATGGTTGCTCTTTTCAAATATAATTCTTATAACTATCTTGTACAGGGTAGAGGTATTAGCTATATCCAAGCATTTATATCAACAATATTATTCCTCAATAGTATAGTAGGCTTTTGTATCAGCCTCCCTTTGACCGTGTTATCAAACTACTGTAATGGGCAAAAATAAAAATAATAAAACATTCACCTTAACATTCTCATCTCATTTACATGCACTCTTCTTCCATCTATCTTTTTCAAGCGAGTCCGAGAGCAGTTGAGTTGTTTAAATACCTCTTCTTTATCAAGATATAATATTACCTTAAATCTTCTAAATGCATAACCATGATGTAAAGCAACGGTATGTACCGAAAACTCATTATTTCAGTATCTACCCTCATTTAGTTTAGATTCTTTCAAAGATCGTTAATTGCAATTGAATGAGGCTGGAATGTACGGATTCTATATTGCTTTCTTTTGTTCTCGACGAGAAATAGATAAATTGCGGAATGTTCTTAAACATTTTTTAGCGTAAATTAAATGTGAAATGACTTGTGAAAGTATTTATTTCTTTTTTTAATCTTTCCAAAACAATAATTACAATGTTTTGAATGAAATAGACATGTCGAAAATTAAATATGCTAATTTTTAATAATAAAAATATTTAACCATAATTTAAAACTGTAACCAAAAAACATTTGGATATAAGAATTAAGGACAAGACATACTTTTGCTTTACAAGGCTACATCATTGCACATTTTTTAATCATCATCATTCTCGTGCCCTTATCCCACTCTAAGTGGAGTCGGCACAACATGTTACAAACATATTGTCATATGATTTGGCTACGTATTTTATGACCGGCCGCCTGCCTGACGTCAACTTACCTTAGTCGCCTTTTACAACACCTCGGTAAGAAATGAGGGTGGTCTATTCTATGCAGCCGGATACCACACAGCACATATCTTAGTCGCCTCTTACGACACCTCGCTAAGAAAGGAGGGTGGTCTATTCTATTCTACCGTATACCACACACAGCTAAATTTCAAATTTTTTCATATGTTCTAAGATTTGTACTAAAACAAAATCGATTTAAAAAATATCGTAATATTTATTGCCGATAAGTGGTAAAAACGGTAACCCCCTTATTAACCTACGGGCAATAGAGCAATGAAAGCCTATTGAACTTTTTTACCGAACAAGTCTTAAGGTGCATACACATTAAAAAAAACGCGCTGAGTTCTCAGTTACAACAGGACTAAAAAAACAGGAATTAAATAATTGTAAGTGGAATTTTTGAAATTGAATTAAAAAAAAATTAGATAATAATAATAAGAATTGTAAAAAAAATAGATAACTAATATCAATATTTGTCATGTTAATTTTAACTCCATTTTTCCTGGTGTTTGGCTAATTCATTATTACCCTTTAGTGATGTTTTAGCAAGCCGGGGATTTTAAGCAATGTCTTTTCTATTTTTCCTGCTTGGAAAAATAAATTGTTTGCAATAAATAGTTCAGTGAAAACCAAATTTTATAAGTGAACAACGATTACGGAAACTTGGTCTAAAATGTGAAAAAATCGTAGAATTCTTATCTTTGCCAAAAGTAAATATGTATAGTACATATCAGTTTTGTATTTATAATGGGAAGTTTTCATTGAAAAAGAACCGAATGAGTCTTGAATTAGCTCTAACTTTGTATCGTTGTTCGAATCCCTGAAAATATCTTCCTAGAAAACACAGAAAATGTTCGTAGCGTTTGGGTTTTATGTACATCTGCTAATGAATTTGCTCCATTACATTTATGCCATCGTTTTACTCGCAATCGTAAAAGTGGCTGCGGGTCTTTTGTACCATTATCGACCGTAAACAAATGCCAATATCGCTCGTAAGATTCGAGATATAAAACTCATACTTGAATGAGAAACCTTTAACGTTTCCCTTTAAAAACCATACCTTTAAATTTTAAATACGGTGTAGGCGAATAGATCGCCTATCATACAAACACAATTTTGGGAGAATCGCTGTTAGCTATTGTTATTTCATTAGACATTTGGGCCTCCTATTTAGGCCATTACGCGCTTCAACCAAAAAAAACAACAACAAAAGCATCTAATTACTAGTTGTGTCTAGACAAACATTTTAGTGTATAACATAACTAGCCCGATGGCGCAGGCAGTAGGATGAACCTGCCTTCAGCTTCGCGGATCGCGGTTTTGATTAAAAAATATTTTGTTTCTTCAAGTCTGGGTGTATTAAAGATTTAATTTCAGTATGTATATATAAACCTATATCCAACAGCGGCTGTCCATTGGCTGACAAAGAAGTAGAATTTTTAAATCGGTCATACGTCCGCACGATTTTATCATTTTATCAGCATCCTTCTAAAAGTTAAACTGTTATAACGGCAATGCTATGCAAATATGATCATTAACCCTATTAAATACCCTGTACAGTTTTTTAAGTTTTAAGTTGGCTCAATTAAATCGCTATATATTTTTATATATAATCGCTTTTGAATCGCTTTATATTAAATTTATTTGGAAAATACAAAGAAACATAGAAACATAGCTTAAAAGCGGTTATACACTTGCGTTTTCATCGCGCCGTTTTCTAGAAAATCTTATATTTAAACGACCATTTGGGAATTTATTTTATTGATTAATATTACATTAAATTATTATATACAAATATATCCGTCTATACCTATAAATAAATATATAAGGCAATTGCCTTATATATATGACGGACGACCGTCTGTGAATTACACAGACGGTCGTCCGTCCCCAAAGTAAGTAACTTAATACTTATGTTATGGGTGACGAACAACTGGTAGATATACTATATATACAATTTTAAATACGTACTTAAATACACACCCAGGCTCGAAGAACCAACAATTTTTTAATAGAAAATGTTGGCCCTCGGCGGCAATGGAACCCGCGACCCGCGGAGCTGAAGGTATGGTCACTACCCACTGCGCCAACGGGCCAGTCATAGTATTATTATTATATATATATATATATATAATAATAAGTATAGATTTTATAAGATGCATAGGAAGGAATAAGTTAAGTTAAGGACGTATATAGACTAGATAACACTGACCATATTATAACATTTAAAACACCAACCATCAGCGTTTGTACAAAGTTACAACCAACACTTCTCAGTTCGAGCAATCAAATTAAATTGATGGCACTCCTCAAATTAGCGACCACTTTTGGTCTGTAATTACTCGAGTAGCAATTTTCATCTGAAATCATTCATTAATAATGGTTTAAGAGTGCCTATAATGAAATTGCTATTAAGTAATTACGAACTAGTGAAGATTATTTTGTAGAAGTAATGAAGTCTGAATTATTTAAGAGACTATAAAGCCTAGAAAATTACCGTTTCAAAATTCCTTACGGGATTTAGGTACAGACTATGTATGTGGGATATCCCTTTTAATACATGCACTATAACAGAACTACCTTGCTATAATCCGCACGGGTTAAGCGAATGCATGCAAAGCCAATGTGCAAAGGCGCCTCCACCTTGGGGTGCATGTGTTGACTTGTCCTGCATGTGTAAGCTGCGTAAATTTTGCCTGCTTCATACACATTGGCTTTGCATGCATTCGCTTAACCCATGCGGATTGTAGCAAAGTAGTTCTGTTATAGTGCATGTACTATGGAATTCCGCAAAGTAACGCCTGCTTCTATAAATCATCCCTTTTAATATTATTAATTTGAAAGTCTGCCTGTCTGTCCGATTTTGTCTGTTGGGTCCGTTAGACACAGTGATGATATTTGGCGCAATCAGGCATCAGACATCGGAAATAAACAAGTTCCCCTTTTTCTATTCCGAACAGGAAAAACATTTAGCGTCATTGAGGATACTTAAGCGCTTATTTGTTGTGTGCGAGACGAGCTCCACTAGTTAAATGTTATGTTACAACATGTTTCAAATACAACCTCCTTCATAGTTGGTCAATAATATAAATAAAACATTGTCGCCATCAGTGTGTTGTTGAGTTATTGTAAAAAGATTAAATGGGTTGACTTTTGAGAAAATTGACCCTTTTTTATTGTATAAGTGTAAAGAAAAAATATTGTCGTTATATCATTATCCCTTATCCCGCTCTAAGTGGGGTCGGCACAACATGTTACAAACATGTTGTCACACGGTTTGGCTACGTATTTTACGACCGGACGCCTGCCTGACGTCAACTTACCTTAGTCGTATTTTACGACACCTCGGTAAGAAAGAGGGTGGTCTATTCTGCTCAACCGGATACCACACAGCGGGTCGACTTACCTTAGTCGTCTTTTAGGACACCTCGGTAAGAAATGAGGGTGGTCTATTCTACTCAGCCAAATACCACACAGCGGGTCGACTTACCTTAGTCGCCTTTTACGACACCTCGGTAAGAAATGAGGGTGGTCTATTCTACTCTGCCGGATACCACACAGCATAAAAATATTGTCGTTACAATTATAAGCTAAATATTATGTATTACAATTACATCATTAATTAAAATGAGCGCATGATGTTTTAAGAAAGTATTAATTGTGCGTGAAGCAATTTCTTGTACTATTATGAAGTGTTGCAATATTTTTTCAAAAGCGCACGTTTCTATGTATTATTTTTTTTTTTTATAAGTGTTCACTTTGATGTATTAATAAACTAATCTTGTATGAATATAGAACAGGCTTAAACACGCACTACAAGTAACAATATGTCACTACACGTTCACTCTCACCAAATGCCTCTCGTGTACTAATCGTGTGTGCGCTTGAGACAGTGTAATGTTTCTTTGTACATAAGTGTTAGTGTGAGTTAGTGTGAGGATATTCATGTATGTGTCTTGTATATAAATATACAAGGTAAGGTACACAAATGTGAACCTACATACACTACAATAAGCAAGTAAGCTCTACTATGGTCGGGCACCTCACCTAAGGGTTTCTACGGTGAAATCTGTAAACCGAAACATTGCTATTGGCATCAGATAGCTGATAATATGAATCGGTTTAACTATTACATAGACCGATAAGAATCGAGAAATCACGACCTCAGAAACTTAGGACCTCGTCTTTACCGGCAAAGACATTATGTGAATGATATTGCATTGGCCATCCTGATTGTAACATGAAAGTAAGGTTTATATGTCGCTTTTGTGCGGTCTTTGGAGAGATTACCATTGGCGAAATCACGGGTTCAAACCCAAGGTAGACAAGAGTGAATATTCCTTTTCAAAAATATAATAGTCCTAAATTATATTTATAATTTATCACGCGCTTATCAGTTAAGGAAAATATTTTTTTCCAAATCTTTTGGAAAATTTTATATCTTAAGAGAATCTTGGGATATCTGATCTGATCTGACGGGAAACCTATGAATAGGCTTTGAAGCAACATGGTGGGTCTTAACTCCAACCCTTTTCTCCAAAAAGTATAAAAGAACTGACGGTAGGCTGGTAAATACGTATCTTAAGTTGTTCGATAAAACAAGAGGCAATATATTTAGGAGGTTCATGTTATTTATCAAGTTTACTACGCTAATATATCAATACAAAGTTCTTCGCACGTGTTGATAGCGCTGTTTTAATACAGGATGTTTTGTACTATAAATCACATTACACCCTGGAGGCATCTTAATATGTCTAAGCGTGTAACACTACCCAATGTGTATAGTTTCATCCCTAACAAGCTTAGGATTATATAGAGTTAAAAGATGCTTACAACTTTAGCTGTGTAATAAGTATTGCCTTTATAGATAGATACGCAATGAAACCGAAATTATACAGTGATACGAAGTGATGGAGCTGTGATAAGCCAAGCGGTGAGACCGTGTGACTCTTTCGAGGGGGACACGAGTTCAAACCCGGGCAGCACCAATGAGTTTTTCTATTAAAAACTCATCTGTCTAATTGGTAATAGCTATTTATCACACGCTTTTTGGTGAAAGAAAATATCGTGAGGAAACCTGAATATCTCTAGAGAATTCTGGAGATATGTGTAACCTACCAATCCGCATTGGAGCAGCATGGTCAGTCTTAGCTCCAACCCTTCTCCCAAAAAATGAGAGAGGAGGCCTATGCCCAGCAGTTGGATTGTAACAGGCCGTTACAAGTAGATATGCTAATGATTAAGTGAGAGATTAATTACAAAGAAAAATACCTTAGCTTATATACTAAAGAATTCAACCGGGCGAGCGAAATACATTGTCACGTACACAATCTCCTATATACCTATTCCACATAACATTTTTATTTATCTATACTTCACTTACTAGTTATTTAAAAATACGCAATATGTGAGCTATGGTTTTGCTTGTGAATTATTTGTGGCTGAACGTCACAATGAGCTGCGTTAAACAAAGGTAGTTTGGCAGGTTATCTACAAAAATGCATGGTATCGCCAGTTTTCTATTATATTATAGAGATAATGACTGTAGTACTTGAGAAACAAAGACGCCGCGACGTACCAGTCTGTTCTTGACCACAGTGGATGCAACTCCGCCGAAACGTCGAACCTTATACGAACGTAACCCGATTTTATCGCGATGTGATCCGTGTGTTTATAGAATAGGAAATTATTATAAGCTTGAAGTAATTTCAAATTAGAAAACTATTTTAAAATCGTTGAAATTTCTCTTTACAATAATGAAACAATATCTACTTCAATATCTACCTATATATAAATATCTACTTCATCTGTCTGAGTGGATTGTTCACTTTGAAATCTTTTATCTCGAACTATCCAGACAGCAAGTTGTTTAGTTTAGCCTTCGAATGATAATCCATTTGACTTACCTCTTTAATCTAGCACTAACGTATTGCATTACCGAAATACATGTACGTTATTTCGTTTATTGTTATAAAGGTTTTGGTTTTATGATACTATTAAAAGAGACAACTTACGTTCCAAGTCCTATATCAGCTGTGAAGAAGTCATAATGAACTCTCTCCTTATAAAATAAATTATAACATAAACACTCTAATATAATTTTTATTTTGCAAAACTAATAGCAATGAGTAGTTAATAATTTGGGTATTACTTACGCAAACATTTCAGAAAGATTTATGTTTATGTGAATTATAATATCGGTTTTCTATGTATAAATACATGTAGCAAAACTCCTTTTCTTCGGGGGTTGGGGGGGAATCTTCTAAAAGATAATGGAATTGTTAGGGCTCACACGTAAGTGTTCCGGTTATGTGAGATTCGTATCCACTAAAACCCCTCTCGATAGACAGCCTCCACACTAGAAGAGTGGCCTCGGGATCTTTGATAAACTGCACTGTCCGTAAGAAGCTCCGTTTCAAGCTTCCGTTCCGTGGGGACAAAAAGTACGGCTCAGCAGTATCTCTCCTAACTATGATGGCTTTATAAAAGGAAACCACGGCTTTCCACACTCTATCACTTCTCAATATGGCAGAGACTCCTAGTGCGTATGTAGCTTAACCCCTAATTACGTAAGTTATGCGTAAAAAAAATTGGCACAGTTATAGTTTATATAGAGAAGTGCAGAGTACTAATTTCGTTTTATATAACGTATAGTAAGTAGTAAAGTAAGTAAAGGCCTGTTATTATCCCACTGCTGGGCATAGGCCTCCTCTCTCCTTTTTTTTTTGGCAGAGAAGGGTTGGAGCTAAGATTTACCACGCTGTTCCAATGCGGATTGGTAGATTACACATGTCCCTAGAATTCTCTACAGATATGCAGGTTTCCTCACGATGTTTTCCTTCACCGAAAACTATGTGATAAATTGCAGTTATCAATTAGACACATAAGTTTTTTAATAGAAAAACTCATTGGTGCCTGCCCGAGGTTTGAACCCATGATGGTCTCTAGAGTCCACTCTAGGTTTCACCATGGGGCTATCACAGCTTATATAACGCATAAAAATACATTAAATCAATATAATATCATTACACACACTACACACAAATACACTCTTTTGTTTTTAGTTCAAGTCATATTCCAATTGAAAAGAAATTTAATATCATTTAATATATGGTATTACTGAATGTCGAACATAATCATAATCATACTTTAAGATATTCCTTATTTTAGTTATTAAGATTTTATGTTGAATTTCGACAATTGATATAATATTTATAAATATCCGAGTATAAGCTTATTTTATAATCGTTTTTTAAGTGCTGACATTGCACGCTACCACGAATCAAGTCGTCATCGATTTCGCACGTAATCCGATATATCGGAGGTTGGGCTCATTTCCTAACCAATATTGACTCTGCCGCAATTAGAAGGGGGACGATTTGCATTCGATTGACAATCCCCCCCACGAGGTCACTTACGTTAAACTACTTAATGCCCCTGACTTTACAGCAATTATAATTTTTAAGACTGTCTTTAAAGGGTCAAAGTATAAATCGTTTCGTACATGTTCTTCACCTACTTTTAACGACATAAAATAGAAGTATAGAATATAGTATAGTACCCGACAACAAATAATGCACATCGAGAACTTAGAACGAAACAGCCGGCCAATTCGGTTTCGTAGAGCGCTGTCACTGTCACACACGGGTTCGTCAGTCTGTGCGACAGAGACAATGCTCTATGAAGCAGAATCTAGCCGACGTCTCTCTCTGAGCCTGGATGTGCATTATTTATTGCCGCGTACTATACATAGCTTAGAGTTATACTAGAGGAGGGAAGACATAGGCAAGTCTGTAAGTGTCACTATAAATAATGATAGGGAAGATAAAACTTATATACTCCATCTCTGTATACTCATATATGAAAAAAAGAAACAGATACACCTTCATTTGTTTTTCTTTTTTTCTCTTTATTGTAATTTACTACTCTAAGTATAATAACTCAATGGTACAATAAAGTCTTTTTTGAAAGATATCCAATCTTGTGTAGTTAAAAACAGATATTCTTAGTTATGCAATAATCATATTATAAAGAAATATAATTCTATACTTTATCCTCAGTTTGTATAATATTATTGAATTCAAAGTTTTTGAATCTTTGCAAAATTGGTAGCTCTAATATTATTGCCTGAATTATTCTACGTTTATAATTGTTCACACTTGCGCTCTTTTAACCTTGAATAATCGTTGAGATTAGATGATAAACTGGTCATTGATTTAGCTTTTTGAGCCGAATCATCATCCTCCTGCCCTTATCCCACTATAAGTAGGATCGGAACAACATGTTACAAACATGTTGTCACATGATTTGGCTACATATTTTACGACCGGCCGCCTGCCTGACATCAACTTACTTTAGTCGTATTTTACGACCCCTCAGTAAGAAAGAGGGTGGTCTATTATACTAAACCGGATACCACACGGTGGGTTAACTTACCTTAGTCGGCTTTTACGACACCTCGGTAAGTAATGAGGGTGGTATATTCTACTCAGCCGGATACCACACGGCGGGTCGACTTACCTTAGTCGCCTTTTACGACACCTCGGTAAGAAATGAAGGTGGTCTATTCTACTCAGCCGGAAACCACACGGCGGGTCGACACGAGAAATATTACCACGTTATCCCGAGTACAAATCTGGGCAAACACCGACAACTTGAAACAATCAATCCGTATTTAAGCGGTTGTCTAGGCCGCTATTTAACATTGCTTTTTTATTATTTCATTTGATTCTTGTCGGTTTTTTATGGAAGATCATGTTTGGGTAATATTTTTTTTATTTTCTATTTTTAACCGTTTGCCATCTGCATTAAGGGTCACTTAACGATCTGTACAGGTGTGTCCGATGTAAAGTAACCGCACTTAAAACCGGGAAATGAATTTCGGGTACGAGGGTATTCGATTGGTATCTATTAAGGGCGGAATTCGTAAACGTAGGGACGATATCAGTTGAATACGCAATTAAATGCTTAACGTGTTGTAAATAAATATGAAGCAAAAGCAGAAAATTACATTAATTTATTTGTATATTTTGTTACATTACTGAATCTTGTTTTGGGTACACCATTTATAATCTTTTTGACTGGCCCGTTGGCGCTGTGGGTAGTGACCCTGCCTTCAGCTCCGCGGGTCGCGGGTTCGATTCCCGCCAAGGTCCAACATTTTCTTTAAAACAAATTGTTGGTTTTTCGAGCCTGGGTGTGTATTTGTATTTAAGTATGTATTTAAATTATATATGTAGTATATCTACCAGTCGCCTGTCACCCATAACACAAGTATTAAGTGACCTACTTTGAGGACGGACGACCGTGTGTGTAAAGGTCCCATATATTTATATTTATTTATATTTATATTAATCTTATATTAGTAAAGTACTAGTCAAAGAATGGTCAAAGCCTCTTATAGAGTTTATAAATGTATATTTGGAAGAATTATATCATTTTAAACAGAATTCGTTGTTTATCCAAACATAAGAAGTTTTCCTTGCATTGTTTTTTTTACTGTAAATTTGTATGCGCTATAAATTATTGTTTGTAACTATCTAATTAAGGTCAAAATCTTCTTAAGAAAATTCATAAAAGCCACAGTGTTTCTATTGGTTGGAGATTTTTGATTGAGGTTGAAGCTTATGGATTTGAGACACTCTGCTTGAAATAAAAAGGCTTAAGTATCAGCTATATGTTATTATATATATATATGTTATTATATAGCTATACGTTACTTTGCGGAGATCCGTAATACCGTTACATGTGTTTTTACGAATCCTGCATGTAATGGGTATGAAAAAACGGATAGTCCAATATATATTTAGCACTATATATAATTTCTATTTACTGTATCACGGATTATAGCAAAATAATTTTATTATTACTTTTGAATTTTTAATGCAATTATTGTGAAATAAATAAATATATATTATTAATGTACTCTGACGACAAGCAAAAATACACGTTGCCATGTATCATGGCTATCAAATATACATCGGAATACGAATATGTAATAACCACCCTGCCATACCTACGTTTTTTATGTATGCAATTTGTTGGAGAGTAGAGAAATATGCGGTGTGAAATAATCCATCCATATTTTAAGGTATGACAGTGTATGCAATTTTCACGCTTGCAATTTGCTGCCAGAATATCCGATACATAAATGTACGCTATAAAACAATACTTCCGGAAACGTCGGTTTTTGTTTGATGCCACTAAATATTTCATGAAATGAAATTATTTAGGAATAATTTATAAACATGGTTCAGTTTAATCACCGCATTTTGTTTGGTGAATGTGGTGTTTCCGAGTTGATATGTGTATATATTACCTCGTATATTAAAGACACATACGTATTATACATATAGTACCCCGCAATAAATAATGCACATCGAAGCTTAGAGAGAGAAAATGGGCAAGATCCTGCGTCATAGAGCATTGTCTCTGTCGCACAGTCTGACGAATCTGTGTGAAACGTCACAAACTGAGTGACAGTGACAACACTCTACGAAACCGAACTGGCCGGCTGTTTCGTTCTATTCATCGATGTGCATTATTTAATACCGGGTACTATACATGAATATACTTACATTAAGTCACACTAATACTAGTGTACAAAGGAAACATTACACTGTCTCAAGCACACCACGTCATAACGCAAGAGCCTCTTAGTGAGATTGGACGTGTAGTGACATCTTGTTACTTCTGCGTTTTTGAGACTGTGCTATATTTATATAACACAAGTCTATATTAATTGAATACAAGTGAAAACACAGTACACTTCAATTTAAAAGGATACAAAATTAGTGATACTAATTTATTACTTTAATCCACGATAAGAGAAAATATAATTATGCGAGTGGATTGTGAGCAGTGCGCTATAAAAAATTACCTACCTCCAATGTTTGATAGTTAACTCATGAAATCGCGAAACTGTATAGATAACAATACATTGTTTATATATTATTTTGTTTTGCTTTTTTCATACAAAACACTTAAAAAAATTTAGTTAAGAAAGTGTTTTCAATGTTACATCATTGCCAAAATCAAATGCTTTATGCCTATCAGATTGAAGCCTAACTACCTATTATACAAACTAACAAGTGAGTAAAGTATCAAGAAAGAATTCCACTTTGTTAACAAAAAGGACCATATTCAAGTTAAATCTCAAAATGTTGCATTTGGCCCAGTTTAACTTTATTAACGTTTGAAACTCCTGTTGGGCCGTTGTGGGGTTAAAAGCTAAGGCAAGCATGACTAGGCTTTTAAGCCTTGTTTAAAGCCTCACATTAAAACGTAACGGTTTAACGGAGACCAAAATGTAGCTTTTACTGAGGAAGTATGATACGATATGGTGCGGGCAAATTTCACACGATACTACGATTCAGTTGCGAGTCAAACTGATGGGGTTCCGGTTTCAAACCCCGGACAGTTACCAATGAGTTTTTCGGTTAAAACCATGTTCTATTAATTTTTGCATTATATGACACGGTTTTCGCGGAAGGAATCCTGCATATCTTTAGAGTAGCGTGGTTGGTCTTAGCTGTAACCAATCTCTATAAAATTGAGAGAGGAGGCCTGTCCGCAGGCTCAGTCCTGTCCAGTCCCTTATCAAGTTCCAAATTCACTAATTTCAAATGATATTTCAGTAAATAGTTAACAACTATTAACAGATGTTAAGCTGTGATAGCCTAGCGGTGAGACCGTGCGACTCTCTAGAGACGACATGGGTTCAAACCCCGGGCAGACACCAATGAGTTTTTCTATTAAAACTTATGTGTCTAATTGATAATTGCAATTTATCACACGTCTTTCGATGAAGGAAAACATCGTGAGGAAACCTGCATATCTCTAGAGAATTCTAGGGATATGTGTAACCTACCAATCCGCATTGGAGCAGCGTGGTAGGTCTTAGCTCCAATCCTTCTCTAAAAACGGAGAGAGGAGGCCTTAGCCCAGCAGTGAGCATAGTAACAGGCCGTTACTTTACTATAACAGATGTGAATTGTATGTTTATTTACTTTAAAAGGATTTTCGTTTTTCTTCTTATATTTATCCTTTTCGTTTACATAAGTGTGCTTTTTACATTCATTTTAAATTCCAAATGACGACGTCTAGACGATCGTACGAACCGATATTTAACTATCTTCTATCTCCAAGTATAGAAACCAGATAGTGCTTATCAAATTATCCACAATTCTTCGACCGATTTCACAAAATGCAATCATTTAATTAACATTTAACTCTGCTTTCTATGAGACTCTATCAGTTTTATCAGGCGACTAAGGTAAGACGTGACATAAAGTCTCTAACGCGTTAAGGATTGAACAGCGGTTTTAAAAATCAAACTTAATCGGACTGTTCATAGAGTTTGAAACAGATGACATTAGTGGTAAAATAATTTTTGCTATTGATATCTAAGTTTAAAAGAGTTATATAAATGAGTTTAACCTTTCTCAGCAGAAAAATAAATATAATCAAATAAAACTAATTAAGTACTAGTGGCTACGAAAATATTTCAAGTGCTATCAATTCATGACTGCCTTTGCGATTTATCCGGTAAGTCCATCTCCTGATAATGCTTCGATTGCAGGTCAAAACGATTGTGGTATGTGGTATTGGTGGTGAATGTGTGCATCACTCGTGTACTCTTGTTATTGGTTGTTGGTAGTGAATGCGTTTTTACGAATCGTGCAATGTATGATATCGCATCGGCAGCTATATCCATACTGTAATGACATGGCTAAAATTGATTTCGGAATTTTATTATAGAATCGTATTCCCAAACCCATAAACGATTTACGTACTTTTGCAAGGCGCGAAGCAAGAGTCGCAAGGTTATGTCGGTTCCTACTTTGTCTATTATATACATCACCTATCGTTTTATAATTCTTTATATTATTATGTACAAAAATTACATTGATTAAAATACTGTGAAGCAAATGTAAGAATACCTATTTCCTTAAACTTCTCTCGCAGGGAATCACGCGGACTTAAATTGTAGATGCCACGTATGGCTCTTTTTTGTAATACAAATTTGTTTTTTTTTCAATGAATCAATCAAAAATCATCTATTGAATATTAAGTGACTACTCCCGAAAAAACGGATGTGAAGATAAAACGTCGCGCTTAAAGTACTCGTAATAATTAATAACATTAAATAGTATTTCGATCTTGTTAACAGCAAAATGCGCTTCCTATTCACGAGTCATTTATATAGTCCCTAGTGAGTGAACTTCGCTCGATGTCCTTTGCTTTTCCCTATGGTAGATATCTAATTTTAAATGTTATTATATTTCAAACTAGCTGAGTCAGCGGCTTCGCCCGCGTGGAAATCGGCGTGCCATAATTTTTTTCTAGAATTCAAATTTTAAACATAAAAGTAGTTATTGTGAGTTAACCATAAGACATAGAGACATGCTATTGCGGACTTTTTTGTAGTATTTTATAGATCTACAATTCTCTAGTACATTACTTTAGCCTATCACTGCTGGTTTACGCAGTGCACGCGAATAAAGCTTCCAGCATGCAAGTTTTTTAACAACTGCGCGATCTCTTCAACACAATTTATGTAATACCGATATGTACTATTTACTTAACCCATCCGGAAGTACTGCACTATCTTTTGGTGAAAACCGTTCGAAAATCCGTTTAGTAGATTTTGAGAAAATCGATTACATACAGACAGACAGTTTTTTGGGACTTTGTTTTATAATAAGTATAGATGATTCAGAGATTGATTGAGAGATACATTTGTATCATTTTCAAGTAATCTTACATAATTTGCCATAAACAAATCTTTCTATTCGTTTACTGGATCTACATTATGTCAATTTTGTTTTAGTTTTCAGAAACTGTCCGCGTCAGCTTATGTGTTAAAATACCCTCTATTATGCACTGTTTTTTCTATTACCGTAGGGAAAATGTAAATATTCTATCCTTTATATTAGATCAGTAAACTTTCGATTGTACCAACTTTACTCCAAAGGACTAAAAAGCGTAACAGACAGAACAGATAGTATTCCAATTGTACAGATAGACATCTTAGGCACATTTAATTGTATATATTGTGTACTAGAAAAACACTGTCTTATTCTCAAGTCGCATTTTTTTGCTATAAAATTTGTGTTAGAACACAAATTTTAGGAAGTGCACAATAGAAACAGTTTTTAACACTGTCACGATTTGGTAATTATGTTCATTAAAAAGCGAGCTTGATCATGAATATCGGAATTATTAAATACCACTAGATATCAGAATGAAAAGAATATTGAATTTTTTTTAATAAAAATGATAGATTCGTCACATCTTCATTAGTCGACAATTCAGATGAGCGGCTGAACCTTAAACTTTAAATCTATTTCATCATTCTGCCCTGATCCGACTTTAAGTGGGGTGAGAGGGATGATTTGGCTAGTTATTTTGCGACAGGCCGCCTGCCTGACGTCAACTTACCTTAGTCGCCTTTTACGACACCTCGGCAAGAAAAGAGGGTGGCCTATTCTACTTAGCCGGATACCACACGGTGTTTAATCTCTTTCAGGAACATAAATTAGCTTATAGAAGTTCAATACGCAAATGATAAAACTTTCCTCTCAACTTTTCTTTCAACGCGACAGTCATATAATTATGTATCCGACACGCAACTACGTGACGTGAGTGTTGTTAGACTCATAAATATTCTCATATTGTGAACCAAGAGAATCTGAACTTGTGAAAACGTGATTACGAAGGTAGTTCGTGCAATTCAATAAGTACAATGTTCTTATGTATGTATGTTCAGGATATATTATAAAACACAGTCTTCCAAGGGGTCTGTCTATCTGTCTGTTCGGGACAAACTAGAAAAACTATTGAACGTACTTTTATGCGGGTTTCTGGCAAAAAATCGGCGGTTGCTTTTTTCAAAATATAATTATTTTAACTAGTTCATTTAGTACTGGCTTGAACTGTGTCGAAGAGTAGCTGTATTCAACCATTCTTATCATCTATGTAATCCTCAACAAAATAGTAGGATTTCTGTATCAACTTCTTTTTAACAATGTTTTTAAACTTCTGTAATCGCAAGGCCAAAATAAAATCTAATACCCAAACCTATAAACGATTTACGTACTTTTGCAAGGCGCGAAGCAAGAGTCGCAAGCTTATGTCGGCTCCTACTTTGTCTATTATATACATCACCTATCGTTTTATAATTCTTTATATTTTTATGTACAAAAATTAAATTGCTTAAAATATATTGTGAGTACGACTACAAACAACCAATTACAAGAATACACGAGTAATGCACACAACTAGTAACTTTTAGTCAAAAATCTCGTACAGGGTCGACGAGTAACTATAACCAAGAATTATTATCATCTACGTTATCCTCAACAATATAGTAGGATTTTTGTAACATCCGCCTTATAAATTTTTCTAAAATTGCAGTAATAACAAAGCTTTATACTAACTAAAGTTTTGCTATATATTAGTCTTATTTGGTCCTTTTTTTAACTTGTCTATATGTTAGTCTAATATCAGAAATAGCATTGTACTATCCTACATAATATTATAATAACGATATTTTTCCTTTAATGCCGTGTGGTATCCGGCTGAATAGAATAGACCACCCTCATTTCTTACCGAGGTGTCGTAAGAGGCGACTAAGGAAAGCCGACCCACCGTATGGTATCCGGTTGAGAAAAATAGACCACCCACTTTCTTACCGAGGGGACGTAAAATACGATCAAGGTAAGCTGACGTCAGGCAGGCGGCCGGTCGTAAAATACGTAGCCAAATCATTTGACAACATGTTTGTAACATGTTGTACCGACCCCACTTAGAGTGGGATAAGGGCAGGAGGATGATTTTTTTTTTTTTTTACTTAAATATTACTCATTTATGTAGGTCTTCGTTATTTTAATTAAAACAACGGCAATTTTTAGCTTTAAATATATAAAATATCCCAAGATTTATCTAACCTTCTAAAGCAGCTGTAAATCTCAAAGGATTATAAGGAAGATGAATGTCCCAAGCGAAGGCGTAGTTGAATTATCCAATGACTCATTAGTACTGGCCCCAGCGTTCCTAAACATATTGTTAGCAAAGTGCAAATTATGACCGTGGCTTTAACATATGAGAGCACGAGCTATCACGAACATATATTATTTTATTTAACCTATAACAAAATAAAATCCACCCTATAATCTGTCTTTAAAATCTGTATTTACGCTAGATCAGTGTTTCCCAACCTTTTTATTGCATTGTAATGTAATGTAGCGGCCAATCCCACTGCTGGGAATAGGCCTCCTCTCTCCGTTTCTGGAGAGAAGGGTTGGAGCTAAGACCTACTACGCTGCGACAATGCGGATTGGTAGGTTACATATACCTCCAGAAATTTCTAGCGTGTGATAAATTGCTATTTTCAATTAGACACATGAATTTTAATAGAAAAACTCATTGGTTCCTGCCCGGGTTTGAACTCGTGTTCCCCTCGAAAGAGTCGCACGGTCTCACCACTGGGCTATCAAAGCTCAATTATTGCATTATTAAGGGCTTAATTTAGCCTAACATAGATGGGGGATGCCTCAAGTAGCGTTTCTAAAATTCTTATGTCCCTATGTAACATACATAACTTTTAATATTAAAAAATTGAATTGGTCACTTAAGTTGAATGATAAGTTTTAGGAAAATAATTTGCTTTTTTCGTTAAATTTGGTACGTATTATTCTAGTATTGCATATAAATGGTCTTTAGCAAAGGGGTTAAAGTCGTCTTGAGTTCATTTTTCGATTGCCCTCTTTAACAATTAAATTGCCCCACCTCTGGGGCCTCTAATCGTGGCGCCCACGATAGGGAAGTTCAGAATAGCGTGCAAAATAGTCTAAATTCAAAAAAATACGTACATGATTACGACTAAACTCTTTAAATTCAGAATTTGTGACGATTTACATATAGCATGCATATATAGGCTTTTGCTACATATGTTACGTTACATATAAAAATCAATAATTTCTTAAACAAAACTAATTTGGGAGGCAAGGATTGTAAATCCAGTTTAAACTTTGTCCCTTAATATATTCCCCGTGTCGCGAGAGATTATAAATGAGTTCAATTTATTTTCCAAAGCCCTTTGTTATGAGGCATATGATGTTTCATATTATGCGTACAAATTTAAGCCATTATTTTACACTTATCGAGCTTATGCTAAAAATACGTTACAGCGTTGTAATCTTTTTTAAACAAATATTGCGTTCAGAGGAATGAGATTTATACCATTAAAGTTCATATTGAGAAAGAGCGCAGGCCAATAAAATTTACACATAATTGTTAAAAGTATTATATCTTCCTGAAAACAAAATATTCTTATATTAGTTATCGGAAGTTCAAAACAAATGCGCGCCAATATATTTTGAGAGCAGAAAAGATATTGAGCCATAGAAACGCATAGCCGGACCGCCATTGTTTATTAATTAAAATCTTAATGCAATATATTGTGGATATAGTGTTGAAGTATTCTTATTTTTTATTTAGTATAAGTTTAGCATAAGTTGAGTATAAGTTTAATTATTTCTAGAGAATTCTGGAGATATGTGTAACCTACCAATCCGCATTGGAGCAGCGTGGTAGGTTTTAGCTCCAACCCTTCTGTTCAAAAACGGAGAGAGGAGGCCTATTCCCAGCAGTGGGATTGTAACAGGCCGCTACTTTACTTTTTACTTTTTATAAGTTTAGCGAAATATCCTTAAAAATAAGATTGAATTGCACAAATTGCATAAAAGTATTAATTGAGATGTATAATATGTGCTGGTACTTAAGATGTCTGTAGGTTTCAGTTCTATATATAAATAAATAAATAAATAATAAATATATGGGACATTTACACACACGGTCGTCCATCCCCAAAGTAACTTAATACTTGTGTTATGGGTGAGAGACAAATGGTAAATATATACATATATAGTTTTAAATACATACTTAAATACATATATACACCCAGACTCGAAGAACCAACAAATTCTAAATAGAAAATGTTGGTTCTCGGCGGGAATCGAACCCGCGACCCACGGAGCCGAAGACAGGGTCACTGCCAACTGCGCCAGCGAGCCAGTCATATATTTAAAAAGAGAATGGTCAATTCTAAAAAGAAGAAGCCTGAATGTGTTCAGGAATAAAAACGAATCATCATTATATGGGTATTATCGTATCAATATTGACTCAAAGCAGATTATTTGATTATTTCGTTGCGGAATTCTTGTACAGACAATTGTGAAGACGCAGCCTAGAGCAATACAGTACAATTGGTTCAACCGTACCTTACAAAACGTTCCGAGTGTGCTCAGCCATTGTTCAAATTATTCCTGCTTCATCATTTCACTATCAAAGGAAGTGAAGGGGCTCCTACGCTGTATAATTTGTATACCATCAAAGGGTACAAAAGCGCTTTAACTTATCATTATTCATACGTACAACTTACATTAAGAATTCTTAAAGTTTACACTATTATGTGTAGCATCTGCGAGATATATTCGATTGAATTATATGCGATGGGATTCTTTATTTTTAAGTAACTGCTTAGATTGGAATAGAAAACAGAGCCCAGATTTCTATAGATAACCTAAAGTAGATTATTCTTTTTGAATGACTTAAGTTCCAATTATTGAACCACGATTTTATCGGCCCCTTTTTTTTCTCTTTGGAATACATAAAACAGTATTGAAAGTAGTATACTGATTTACGTTGCAAGTTTTGTATAACCTTACAAGTAAAATTGTCTACTAGCAGGCTTGTACATTCATACAAAAATCATGAATAATTTTTATGACGGTGTTACTGTGTTGTGAAATTGAGGTTGTTCGATTTCTACTTATATAAAGATGACATTCAAAGTTCCAAGTTTCTAGTTTGACGAAACATCTTATATGCCGTGGAATTTTATCGCATAAAGGGAACCACGTATTTAATTTTGCATCACAATCTCAGAGTCTTTCCGCTAGGGAAATCGATTCGCCATTTTTATCGATCTCCTGGGGATGCTTCCATAAAACGTGATTTTAGAGTTCCTTAGAGAAATCGTATGGTGGTTATTTAATGTGGTGCTCTGACAATAATGATTATCATACGATAAAAGGTATAGACCCTAATAAATTTTCTACAATTAACTACGCATGTACAGTTCGTTATGAACTTGTATTAACGCACTTGTATTGTATTAACAACTCAAACGCTTTTCACACACTGCTCACATAGTAACAGATTGTCCAAGTTTCCTATTACTTATGCATGTTTTAATTCTGCAAAACTTGCACTCAATAAAACTTTATTCCAAAGAATAGTGTCGCTAACTTTTTTTCCCGCAGTTATATGCACTAATGGCCCCAGGATACATATTACTTGCGAACGCCTCTCATCTGCCGCGTTTCAGGAAGTTCACAGAAACACTTACGTATTTCCCGCTTTTTACGACAATGTTTAATGGAGGTAGAAATATAATAACGACTATTCGTTATTATATTACTGTACTGTTACTGTACTGTTACTGTACTGTTACTGTCTTGTTACTGTAACTATTTACAGTAACAAGAGCTGTGATAGCCCAGCGGTGAGACCGCGCGACTCTTTCGAGGGGAACACTCGTTCAAACCCGGGCAGGCACCAATGAGTTTTTCTATTTAAACTCTTGTGTCTAATTGATAATTGCAATTAATCACACGCTTTTCGTTGAAGGAAAACATCGTGCGGAAACCTGCATATCCCTAGAGAATTCTGGAGATATGTGTAACCTACCAATCCGCATTGGAGCAGCGTGGTAGGTCTTAGCTCCAACCCTTCTCTCCAGAAACGGAGAGAGGAGGCCTATTCCCAGCAGTGGGATTGTAACAGGCCGCTACTTTTTTACAGTAACAAGTATTAAGTTGTATATAGCAGCAAAAATATCATACAAAAATCGATTAGTCTTGGTCATATGATAGGTATATAAGTCGATCATATGATCAGTACCCGCCGCGATAACGCCGCATGATAAGCTTATGAATGCCCCGTCTGGACTTGAAAGCTAGGCTCATCCTATAAAATAAGACGGCAGATTTTCTATAAACAATTTTTTAGTTCTTCGAGCCCGAGTGTATATTTGTATTTATGTATATATAAAAGAAGTTTCACACCTACGTTACCGACATCCCATGATGACGTTCAAACGCTTCGTCTATAATGCTCCTGGCTTTTTTTTTCCCTTTTTTTACCGTACGGGTACCTTGTAAGTTAGAGTGAATAGGCATCTTCCAGATAAGCATTTCCGTCCACCTTAGACTGTATAATTACTTACCATCAGGCTTGTTAGCGCTGGTAAACATAAATCTACCTCCTCACCGAGGTTGCAGGCTCGAATCCCGCCAACATTTTTGAAAAAAAAAATATCTTGTTCTTCGAGTCTGGGTGTATTTAAATTTTTATTTAAAATTACGCATGATCGCCGTGTGGTATCCGGCTTAATAGAGTAAAACACCCTTATTTCTAACCGAGGTTAAGGAGACTAAGTTAAGTTGACGTCAAGCAGGCGGCTGGTCGTAAAATAACTAGTCAAATCATGTATGACCATGTTTAAAACATATTGTGCCGACACTAGTTAAAGTGGGATAAGGGATGATGATTTAAAATTATATATGTATAATCGAATAATAACCGGTTGTCTGTCACCCATTATTATACGAATATTAAGTTATTTACTAAGGGGACGGACGACTGCGTGTGTATAATTAATTATATAATATATAAATATAATTCTGTATATTTAGTAAACAATTTAAACGACAGGTATCACTTAATCTCAGTACCGAAGTCGTAGTTAATGGTATTCGCGGGTAGAGGCCAGCTGTTCTGCTGGAGACTTTGAAGTTAGGTCTTAGTTGCCACCACACATCAGGTATGTGTGGTGGCAACTAAGATTAAATGGACCATGAATCACTCACCGTCCACGAAGAAAATTCAATCCCGTACAAATAAAGCACGGTCATCAATTACTCTTTCCTGTAACGTGATTCTTGTTGCTCTACTGCGGTTAAATTAAAAAGAAACTAGGTGACCATGCACTTTTAAGTGAATTGAAAGCTGCACACGTGTGGAAAAATTGCCAGTTATTTTTATAGTAATGCCCTAAATATTGAGATAAATTTGCAGTTAAAAAAAACTAACCAAAGCAACAGCAATCTGCCGCTAATCATTTTTAAAATACAATTAGCTCCTTACTAGTATTTCTTAGCAGAAACAATTTTTATTTTACTTGCAGTTGAGTTTATCAACTTAACAGCGGGTTAAGAATTTGAACTTATCAAAATAGAACTGTACAAACTAGTGAAACTCAATGCGTAGAAACGTATCATCACTGTGCGTTTTACCACTACATTTTCCACGGAGAGTGTTCCGCTGAACTATATGACCTGATTCTTGCTGCCAAATTCCATAACCGCACTGTGCGTCACAGGTTGAAATATCATCCTCACTATCTGGATGCGTGGCAATTTTTATGGAACGATGTCCCTATAGCAGCGTTTCCGGATCGGTACGATATAAGTAAGACGGCAACACACTCGCTCTACGAGGTCGTGGGCGGCGGTGATTACTTCAGGTGAACCGCATGCTCGTCATCCTATTCCATAAAAGAAAACTTAATTTAAATACAGTAAATTTCGAAATTTCACAGAAACAGGTAACGAAGCCTTATGATTGATGTTATGTAAGAGTAAAGTTTAAATACCAGCTAAGAATAAATCCCGAATTCAAATTTCAAAGTAAGCACTTCCGAAATACTTGGAAAAAATTCGCAACCACGTCACGTTTAAAAAGTTAAAGTAATTTGTTCGTTTTTTCTTAACTGTTTATATTCGGGCAGTGATTTATGATGTATAAGATTTAAATGCTATCCGATTTAAGATAAATTATTAAGAAATGACATTTGGAAAAACTAAAAACTTGTAAGAGGCGAAACATTGACTATATCGGAAGTGAAAAGTTAAATGATATTTGATTTTATTCAATACTAGTTGTGCCAATAACAGCTTCGCCCGCGTGGCATTCAGTGATTTAGGAAAATTTCCAGAATTTTCAAAATTTTGAACATAAAAGTAGTTATGGTGAGTTAACCGCGAGAAATAGAGACATGCCATCGTGGACTTTTTTGTAGTATTTTTATAGATCTACAATTCATTGGTACATTACTTCAGCGAATTTCTGCAGGTTTACGCAGCGCACGCGACTAAAGCTCCCAGCAAGCAAGTTTTTTAACTACTGCGTGATCTCTTAAACATAATTTACATGATACCGATATGTACTATTTACTTAAACCATCCGGAAGTATTGCACAATCTTTTGGTGAAAACTGCACAAAAATCTATTCTACTGAATAGATTTTTGTAAATTTTTGTAGGATTTTGCGAAAATCGATTACATACAGACAGACAGCTTTTTGGGACTTTGTTTTATAATAAGAATAGATTAGTATAGATTGGAACAAACTTCATTTGAATGTATATTCTATCCTATCTTCTAGGTCGTGGTTAGTGTATAAATGAATAGTAATAAGTATACAACACTATAAATAGAAGTTTAAGGATATTGGTGTTTTTATATTTGAGCACAGTATATTTTAAGAAGGATTACATAAATATCATTATATCAACATATGGGTCACAACCCGAATAAACTCAAGTTACATTTGTATAAGATTCAACGTTTCGGCAGTGTTGCATCAACCGTGGTCACGAACTGAAATCCTAGCGATGTGACCCGTATGTTCATAAAATAATAATTATGAATCGCGATAGTTTAAAATCTTCCATTACATAAATGAAAAAAAAAGGCTTGGATTTAGCTACTCTTCATCGTTGTACTAGATAGTAATAAGAAATGGAACTATATATAAGTATAAAAATTTGAAATGAGTTTCTTGCTCACTATACGAGCAGTTTTCCGAACCAAGTTTTTTAAGTTGTTCTCGAGAGTCATAACGAATCGTCTCGCTCGTAGGTTTGACGACTTCCAGACTCCCGAACAAGCCGGTTTCCGAAAAGGGTATAGTACCATAGACCACATATTCACGCTGCGGCAGGTTATACAGAAAACCGAGGAGTATAACCTGCCACTTTGCTTGGCGTTTGTGGACTATGAGAAGGCCTTTGATTCGGTGGAAACATGGGCTGTGTTAAGTTCGCTCCAGAGATGCCGAATCGACTATCGGTACGTCCAAGTGTTGAAGTGTTTGTATGAAAACGCCACAATGTCTGTCCGTATCCAAGACAAAACTACGAGACCAATCCAAATGCGGCGAGGTGTGCGACAGGGAGATGTCATCTCCCCGAAGCTGTTTACCGCTGCATTGGCAGATGTCTTTAAGCTTTTGGATTGGAACGGATACGGCATCAACATCAACGGCGAGTACATCACTCACCTTAGATTTGCCGACGACATAGTCGTTATGGCAGGTTGTCTGGAGGACCTTAACGCAATGCTCGACGACCTCAGCAGAGTATCTCAACAGGTGGGCCTCAAAATGAACATGAGTAAGACAAAAATTATGTCAAACTCGCATGTTCCGCGCCACCCGGTCATCGTTGAGAACTCTGCACTCGAAATTGTAGACGAATATATATACCTGGGACATACGGTCCAGCTAGGTAGGTCCAATTTTGAGAAAGAGGTTAGTCGCCGAATCCAACTCGGATGGGCAGCGTTCGGGAAGCTACGCGAGATCTTTACGTCCGAAATACCTCAGTGTCTGAAGACCAGGGTCTTCGAACAGTGCGTGTTGCCAGCGATGACCTACGGATCTGAAACGTGGTCGCTCACTATGGGCCTTATAAGAAAGCTCAGAGTCGCTCAGCGGGCGATGAAGCGAGCTATGCTCGGAGTGTCTCTACGAGATCAAATCAGGAATGAGGAGATCCGTAGAAGAACTAGAGTCACCGACATAGCTCAGCGGGTCGCGAAGCTGAAGTGGCGCTGGGCGGGGCACATAGTGCGGAGAACCGATGGGCGCTGGGGTCTTAAGGTGCTGGAATGGCGACCCCGCACCGGAAAGCGCAGCGTCGGTAGACCCCCCTACGAGGTGGACAGACGACCTCAAAAAGGTCGCAGGGAGCCACTGGATCCAGGCAGCGCAAGATCGTGTGGTGTGGCGATCCCATGAAGAGGCCTATGTCCAGCAGTGGACGTCCATCGGCTGAAGAAGAAGAAGAAGAAGAAACATGATACAATCTAATGAAATCGTAATTGCCCCGAGCAGGCGTGTTCAATATTTGTTTCATAGTAATATATTGGTTGTTGCCGTGTGGTATCCGACATAGAATAGACTACCCTCCTTTCTTACCGAGGTGTCTTAAGAGGCGACTAAGGTATGTGCCGTGTGGTATCCGGCTGCATAGAATAGACCACCCTCAAATTTTACCGAGGTGTCGTAAAAGGCGACTAAGGTAAGTTAAGGTCAGGCAGGCGGCCGGTCGTAAAATACGTAGCCATATCATGTGACAACATGTTTTTAACATGTTGTGCCGACCACACATAGAGTGGGATAAGGGCAGGAGAATGATGATGAGTAATATAGCAGGTCCGTACATACTCTACCCTTTTAAGTACTCTATAATAGTAACATATTGATACAGACTTTTTTTATAATAACACTTCCTTCTATCAAATTTTGAAGAAGAAACAAGAAAAAGAATGTTAATAACTGGTCAAATGCCAAATGCCAAATTTGAAGGAAAAATTCGTTTATTTTAATATATTTCATTTAATATATTTTATTCTTAAGAACAATGTCACGTACATAACAACTTCGCGCTCAAGTTCAGCACAAATTGCAGAGTTAAACTATCATATTGTCCAGCACGTCGTATAAAAACTAGTTTTGCCAGACTTATCCAGTGATATATCTTGTAAAGTCACAAAAATATGTAGTATTGTATAAAGGGGAGAAAATTTTTGGGAGGTAGCAATTTTATAACAAATTCTTGTAATGATTTTTTTATGGATTATGTTAATGAACTTCTCATTTATTTACTTGTGCCCCCCATTGATATAAAAAGGTCTTCTCTTTAAGCGCAAAGAAAAGAGAGTTTAGATTCACTGTTCCGAAACGGAATAGAGTATTTTATCGCTATGAGTGATTTATTATAAAATAGATGGACCGGCGAACTTAACAGACAATGAATGTCGTGTTACCTATTAGCTGAACTAATTTAGACTTTGATGAACGAAATACAATGATACAAAATAAATATTAATAATAGATACATATATAAAAGTATTTTATAATGATCAATAATACAAACCGAAAGAGAATAAAAATTTGAAATAAAACAAAAATTAAGTACTTAATCACGTGTCAGAAAAAAGTGATTGAATTAAACTATGTTGCATGCATATATGTTGTCTTCATTAAAAATACTGACAATATTTTGTTCACCCTTTTTAAATAGTTCACACAAAATACATTTCCGAACATGCATAAATTCATTACTTACAGTATTTGACAGGATGGTCAACAAATGTTTGACAGGTACGAAACGAATGAACATTTAGAGAATATCTTTCATAATTATGTATTCGTCGATTTTTCATTGTTTTTAAGATGTATTCTGCTATTCGGGGCGGAGACAAATCCAACGAATCAAAACCCATGAAAATTGGTCCAGCAGATCTCAAGTTATAAGTGTTGTAACAAACCCAACTTTCTTTTATATATATAGATAACATTGAAACGACATATTTTTATATTATAAAAAAACCATTAGGTTACTTAAACGAAAACTTTTGCCAATTAAGGCATTGGGAAGATACACACCATCATTAAAACACCTAATATCTCAGCACATGACCTAGATATAAGGCATCTAATAGTCGCTCGAGTCATGGCAACAGATTGACTCTCTGACCACTTCTTTTCTTTTTTATTCCTGTTCGAGAAAATCATGTCTAAACTTCAAGTCACCAATTTTTTTAGTTTCTACCCTCATTAAAAATTATATTAAATTTATTTATCTGAAGTTTCAATCTGTTAGCCTGTAGTTACAGTCAAACGTTCTCACCTATAATGAACCAAAAGGATTTCAAAGCAATTAAGTTTGTCTCATATGCAGATATATAAAAATGAAGGTTTTCAATGATTGCAAATATGTTATACATCAAGGCTAACTTTCAGGGGTAGGTATGAAAACGAGGTTAACCTTTAATGTGATTAATCGAACTGATAAGCTATGATTAATTGGATGCTGTCACTCACGTGATTACGCGTAAAGAGCACGCTATGTTGTTTCGTATCGCAAAGACTAGGTACTACTTAAAAAATCTTTCATAGATTGAGATCGTGCTTAAAATTCAGTATTTACATTAAAAGTTCCTTGAAACTAAACCAAAATATAACTCTATTATTTTACAAACGTACATAACAAAAACATTTAATACTAATCGTGTACTACATTATGCAACTAAACAAGATAGTTGATTTGTATACGGAGGTTTGTAAATAGAACTAAATCCCGCACTGAATGTGAACTCAATACTACTATTAGGTGTTCTGTCGCCTATTTTTTTTTCTTATAACTACTTGAACCACTCGAGAGATTTATTACTAATACTAAGTGAAGTTTTGGTTAATACAAATTCGCCTGTTATATCGCGTATTGCAATTACGCGCGAGTATTAATGTTTTTGCATTAATACTGGCCACGCGCTAGAATCATAATTTGTCATCTAGTTTACGAAGTTAGGTAGGGTGTTGATATTTGTCTTGTTTAATCAAGTAGTGTCTAGTTGGTAATTATAAAATTCTAAACAGGCGTTATCGTCCTAGCCAAGTCTAGCCCGAATTCTTTTAAATTTGTATTGCAATATGTATTATTTAATATCGTCAATAATGAAATATACAAAACATTCGAGTCTCACGCAATATTTAATCTCATAGTTTATATTTATTAAGTAAGCATCAAATTGAAAGCTTTTGTTCCACAAATTAATCTCGCTGACCGGACTTGAAGGTTGTCTAGAAGAGATTGCTATTAACTGATAAGGTATCCTTACTGTTCTGTTCAGTTCTAATATACTATCTTATCTGTGTCCTGTGAATGTACTAAACAAGGTTGTTTACCATTCGGAGATACATATTCTATTCATTCTATTAGACATGCAATATTAAACAACGCGACAAGAAGTCTTTAATCATTGTAGAAAGCCTACTTACTATACTATTGAGGATTACCTAAATGATAAAAAATGCGTTCATTTAGCTATTTTTTGACTATTTTAATTTTTTTTTATTTTATTATACGACTGCAAATTTGTATTAATAAATAAAAAGTATTAAAGTATGAAAATGCTGAGAGAATTAATTTTCTTAAGACGCCAAAAAGTCAGCAAATAATCCATAGAGAAATATTTACTTTCGAAGCTATCAAATCTGTGGATCAAAAGATCTGACGTTAATATTTGATTACTAAATTGCGTCCGAATTAAGTAATCAAAAAATTGTTCAAAAGTAATAAAAAAATTATTTTGCTATAATCCACGATACAGTAAATAGAAAATATATATAGTGTTTAATGCGGAACACGCGACTAAAGCTTCAAAGCAGGCTAGTTTTGTTACAACTGCGCGACCTCTTCAACACAATTTACATAAAATCGTTATGTACTGGGAACTCAATAACCTTACTTAATAAACCGGAAAAATTGCACTACCTTTTGGTAAAAACCGTACAAAAATCTGTTGAGCAGATTTTGAGAAAATCGATCACATGCAGACAGACAGATTTTGAGGGCTTTGTTTTATAATATATAAAATCTAAATCTAATCATAATCATCATTCTCTTGCTCTTATCCCACTCTAAGCGGGGTCGGCACAACATGTTATAAACATGTTGTCACATGATTTGGCTACGTATTTTACGACCGGCCGCCTGCCTGACGTCAACTTACCTTAGTCGCCTCTTACGACACCTCGGTAAGAAAAGAGGGTGGTCTATTCTATGCAGCCGGATACCACACGGCTATCTAAATCTAAATCTAATATGTAGATCATATAATATGATTATATTTCCCTATGTGAAGTAAATTAAATAAAAATAATTAAATTAAAATTAAATTAATGTATTGTTCAATAAAATTATATGGGTTCAATCGCATTCAAATTGAGATACTTTAAAATTAGACGTAAAGTTTCGTGTTTAACTGAACAATTATAAAATAAAATGTATAAAAAGTCGTTTATAAGTTATAAATTATAATTTATTTATAAGTTAAAAGCATGGAGCTGTGATAGCCCAGCGGTGAGACCGTGCGACTCTTTCGAGGGGAACACGAGTTCAATTCCGGGCATGCATCAATGAGTTTTTCTATTAAAACTCATGTGTCTAATTGATAATTGCAATTTATCACACGCTTTTCGGTGAAGGAAAACATCGTGAGGAAACCTGCATATCTCTAGAGAATTCTGTTGATATGTGTAACCTACCAATCCGCATTCGAGCAGCGTGGTAGGTCTTAGCTCCAACCCTTCTCTCCAGAAACGGAGAGAGGAGGCCTATTCCCAGCAGTGGGATTGAAACAGACCTCTACTTTACTTTACATACTTTTAAAAGCACGAATAAAAAAAGTTTTTACAATTTGAAAATATTCGGAACATTTAAAACCACATAATTTACATATAGTATATTGAAAATATTTCAACTTCAACATAAATTAACCACTGAACTGCAATTGTATTTTGATGGAAATATTACTACTAACATATATAAATGAAGTTAGTATATAACTTCATTTATAAATGTTACAATATTGAACGTATGGACGTAGACTTCATTTGTTATCAAAAATGGAATTATATAGTCCGTAAGCCACATAATAATATCTTATATTCGAATAAAACCTTTATATAAGATCGTTAAGCACCATAAATACAAGGATAAATACCAAGCGTTGAAAGATAAAAGAAAAATTTCTGTGGATTTAGCGAAAGATTTACACTAACATCTTTCAAATAAAGAGAATGTTGTGCTCGAAAGGAAAACCGTTTTTATGCTATTTGCAAGATTTTGTTTTGATCAGTTCTCAGAATTTAGTAAGAAGCGAATAGGCTAGCGAATTACTGTATTGAAGAGTCGAAATCTTTTTATGGATTTATTGTTTAGAAAAGTCATATTTGTTACATTTTTCCTAAATAAGGATAGTCTATTCTATATAGAGGTATTCGACTGAGCTGAATAGACCACCCTCATTTCTTACCGAGGTGTCGTAAAAGGCGACTAAGGTAAGTTGACCCACCGTGTGGTATCCGATATAGTAAAATAGACCACCCTCTTCTTATCGAGAAGTCGTAAAAGGTGACTAAGGTAAATTGACGTCGGGCCGGCGGCCGGTCGTAAAATACGTAGCCAAATCATGTGACAACATGTTTGTAACATGTTGTGCCGACCCCATTTAAAGTAGGATAAGGGCAGGACGATGATGAAGGATAGACCAAGCAAAAATGATATATTATGAAAAAATGATACCATACTAAACATACCGTATCAAGTTACCTAGCTCAGTGGTAGAAGTTTGATTCTTCAACAATTAGGGTGTAAGGGAGAAGGTGTCGTAGTCCGTCTCCCAAATTGCGAACCCGATTTGCATGCTAGTCAGATATTTTACGTAATCTAATAGGACTACATTCTTATTAAAACGAATCATTTTTGTTTTAAAAATGTCGCAAATTGAAAAATGCTTCTTTTAGATATGATTTAAAATCAGTACGTCATATTTCATAATTATGTATATTCTTATATTCTTATGCACAAACCAAAATGCTAAAAATACATGCATCTTGTTTATATTTCGTAAACCGGGCTATAAGATACGGGCTTCGTACTTCGACAGCTAAACCAGTTACTGTCAAATGGGACTGAAATATAGCTTATCTAGCAACGAAAAACATAAAATAATCCAGATAAATTAAATTAAGAAGCCTTATTAGATGACTCAAAGTTTTAATCTAAAGTAATTCAATGTAAAAGTTAGTACCAAACAATAACAGCTCCGTAGTTACTTTAATCATTGACTTCATTCAGCTAATTAACCGAAAGTTTAATTCATTTAGTAATCGCCTAACTTCAATTAAACATTATTTTAATTGAAGTAGGGAATAACTTAATGGTTCAATTAGGGCTCATAATTCATACAGCGAAATAGCAGTGGCTAATCCATGTCTATTTGACAGTTAATATGTTACACTTTCGCGGTTATTCAGCTAGAGCAATTTTGAATGCCAACAAAGTCCCGGGTAAAGTTTGTTATAGCCTGCTATGTTGTATCGGGTTATGCACTTACTTGTATCAATTATTTAGATTATCTCTAATCGCCGATTATAGCAAAATTATACATATATGCTCAAATTTAACGGCAGAGAATGGAACAAAACTTAATTTCAAGCTCAAAATCAATTTATATAGCTGTATAGGCATATTATATGCATACGTATGCATATTATATGCATTATATCCAATACCTTTAAATGAGCTAATCTTCTATATATATATCATGAAATTTAGTCGATTTAATCGATGTAATCGATATCGGTTAAATCTTTTAAAAAAAAGTAATTTAATCACTGTTTTCAGGCATGGGAAAACTGCTACAATATTATTAGAAAACAAAGGTTAATAACTCTTTCATTTTGAAAAGTCATAATAGTTCAGTTCGGATCTGGCGGTCTAGAAGAGAAAATGCCCAGATCGAGACCATATATCATTAATTCTATTTTTTTTCAAGTTGCATCTTTTTTTATATCGTCTAAGAAAATACGAGCGATGCTGGGTCAATCAAATTCTAGTCAAATTTATTAACGATGTAAAAGATTTTTACCGGTACGATTTCAGGCAACTTTTGCGCAATCTTTGCCAATTGGCGTACTAAGATTTTTTTCACACATAATAAAACACTGTTCTGAATAGATAAACATATTCAGATAGCGAGAAAACGACTGCCATTTCCCTCGGATTACGTTAGAAACATTAAAGAAAAAGTAACGTTACGGCTAATTTTGTTGTAAGGCCTTTTCTCTTTTAGAAGGATTTAGAGCCAACGCGGATTAGCGAGGTAAGTCCTAGAAAGTCTCCTAAGCTAAGTTTTCTCTCTATGTTTTCTTTATTGTATGAAGAATTATAAATCTTCATTTATCTGATAAGTAACAAATCTGAATGCTAATAGAAAATTTGATCTAAACTTCTACTTTCATACATATAGGTTATTCCATTATAGATATATACATACGGATAGCTTTATATATTATAAGTTATCATTAAGTTTTGCTACACTGTTGTTACCTGAAAAGTGGTAAGGTAGAAAAAAAGAAATAAATAAAATAAACAAATATATCATATAATGTACTAGTAACACGGTTCACGCAAGTATTTTCCTCACTGAAATAACAAACGTACGGAAGGGGAAAAAATGACAGAACAGTAATTTTATTGTCACTTATACAGATAGTATCGCAGTCCTTCACAGTATTTCAAGTATGGTTGCACCAGAAGTTGCACCGTTTAAAGTTACGCTTAGGCGTAACGTTCCAGCAGGATACACTTTAGACCAAAGGAATTGGTATGCGAAGTCGATCCGCGAACATTTTGTATGGGGACTTCTTATTTTATTTTTTATTTAAAAAAAAGCACCACTATAGCGCGGAGTAAAGTACTGGTGGCGCCATCTGTTATTCCAGTCAAGAAAATACAATTGTTATGTTGTGTTACAAATACAAATAGTATGAAAAATAAATGAGATACTGATACACACGGTCGTCCGTCTCAAAAGTAAGTAACTTGAGTTATGTGTGACGGAAAACTGGTAATATTTATATAGTTTTAATATATACATGCCCAGAATCTAAGATTCAACAAATTGTATTTAGAAAATGTTGACCCTCGGTGGGAGCCTAGTGACCAATGGGCCAACCAGAATTAGTAACAGGGTACCCTAGAATTAAAAAAAACATGCTATCCCATTCTGTTCGAGAACAGGAGCGGTTATAAGACTTTAGTATACATTTAGACGAAAATTCCATTAGAACTCAAGAAGTTGTAAAGAATGAAGAGTTAATAGCATTCTATAAATATAATTCTTAATACAAGTTGCTCCTTGTTTTATTTTAAGGCTCATATCTATACACATGTCTTATTAACCTTTTTTCTAAGGGTCTTGATATTTTCCTTTAGACTCATTCAATAAATGAGAAGCATTTTTTTTCAAAAGTTAACCCATTTAATCTATTTTAACAAGTAAATGACATTGATGGCGAATTTTTGGCAATTTTTTTTTATATTTTTGACCAACTATTTAAAACATGTTGTAACACTTATTTCAACAAAAAAATCTAAGATATTGCTAAACATTCCTAGAAGCAATCATAATTCTAATTGAATAAAATAAAATCAAAGAACATAATAAAAACATGAAAATCAATTTTATATGTTTAAATTTTAAATTATCAGGTTTTATTTTATCTACGTTTAATGTAGAATAAGGTGTAAAAGTGATGGAAAAATTCATCTTTTTAAGGATGTGATTTAATGATGCGTTTTAAGAATCTAGACATCCGGATCAAATAAAAAACATTGTATCATATTTTTCTAACAGGCAATATTTGCTTCAGAATTTCTTCTTACTGTACATACTGGTATTACCCCGAAGTTCGAAATTAATTTTGTTACCACGAAAGAACTTAACAAGGTTATACGGTATTTTGGTCTATGTCATTAATGTCATCTATCAAATGTTAATTGTGAGAATAATGCCGTTGTTAAGGATAAATTATAGTGGAGCTGATGTAGCAGAATTTGTTCGGACCACGCGAATGCAATTTCCTGTAACATTCAGGTTTATGTTGGTCAATTCACCAAATATTAAGGGACACGAACGGTTCACTGTTGGGTGGCAAAAAATTACATGGATTAAAGATCAAGTATATAGTGTGAACATGTTGTTAGATAATTAGGTATTTTACCTGACGTCAACTTAACTTAATCACCTTTTACGACACCTCGATAAGAAATGAAGGTGCTCTATTCTACTCAACCGGATATCACACGGCGGTTCAATTTACCTTAGTCGCCTTTTACCATACCTCGGTAAGAAATTAAGTGGTCTATTCTACTCGGCCGGATATCACATGGCGGCAAGAAGACTACTATGAATATTGTTATACTAAATAATTTTATTATTTATATTAGCTTAACCTACGGGTTTAATAATTTATTAATTATAACATATTCATAATATTTAATCGTATCCAAAAGTTATTAGAATTATTTTTACACAAACTTTAAAAACAAAATCATAGAAAAAAATCAAAATATCCGTGAAAAGATTTTTTTTGTTTTCATAACTTAAATGAATGAGCATATATTATAAAATAAAATATAAAAAATAAATAAATAAAAATTATAAATATTTAAGGACTAAATAAAAGGCTGAAAAACCTACAGGTACGCACGTCGAGTCCAAACCGTCGTCACATTTTGCAAAAAGATATCACAGTTTCAAAGCATACTGGACTTGAAAGCTATTTAAATATGAATTTCGCTCTCCATATTTACTATATGTATCCAAAATAGCTGTATTAAATACTAACCGCCAACACGAATATGGCAGCTGCGGTTGGCTTTACGTAAGGTTCTTAAAATGATCTCGCATTTAGTTAGTTTAGTTTATACCTACAGAAACTGAAAATTATTTCATATTTTCTGAAACTGAAATTTCTGTATGGAAAATTTAAAGCTTCCCTGACCGTTATAGCAACGGGAATTTTACAAAGCTTTGAACGTAAAGAAATTTATATCATTGGATTTCTTAAACCAGAAAATTCTCTCATTTACACTTCCTGTGCTTTGGTTAACAAAGAACAATTAATTGTGGAAGAATTTTTGGCCAAAAAAATACGACTTTTATTGTCTGATATATTGGATTATTCAACTTTAACAGTAATAAAATTAACATTGTATCATCATCATCGTACTGCCCTTATCCCACTCTAAGTGGGGTCAGCACAACATGTTATAAACATGTTGTGCTGACCCGTCGCATGATTTGGCTACCTGCCTGACGTCAACTTACCTTAGTCGCCTTTTACGAGAACTCGGTAAGAAATGAGGATGGTCTATTCTATGCAGCCAGATACCATAAAATTAACATTCGATCAAGTGTGTTAAAAATATATATTTTATTATATTTTTATGGTACGACGGTATTAGCTTTTTTGTGATTTATTTTAAAGAAACTATTTAATTTACACGGCCGCGTTAAAAGTAATTGGAAAATCATTTAATAAATCTTTGAAGTTATTCGACCAGGCGAGTATCCAGTTAATCCCTTAAAAAGTTGTAAATGACGAAAATTGGGCAGAAAACATGTGATTTGTAAGTTAGCATTGTCAGTTTATGAAAAGTAAAATTGTGTTTGAGTCGTTAATTAAATGTCGATAATTTTTAACTAAGACAGATGCGTTATTTTACATTTTTACTACTACAAGACAATAATTGTTAGAAAAGCGACACTTTTGTGTATTACCATTGTCAATAAACTTATAAGCGGTTCAAACATACATAAGTTGTTTGTGGGTTTGGGTATAAGATTCTATAATTAAATTCCACAATGTACTTTACCATTAAAGTAGTTTAAAAATACTATTTAAAAAAGGCTGATACAGAAAGCCTTCTATACTATTTAGGATTACTTAGACGATAAGAATGCGTGGATATAGCTACTTTCCGACCCTGTACAAGACATCAATAACTAACTCTATGTAACTAGTAATAAGAATTATTCTTTGAAAAAACAACCGCCGAGTTTCTTGTTGGTTCTTCTCGGTAGGGACAGCTTTTCGAACCAGCAGTAGATGTTGACGATTCAAACGCAGTTGATACAAGTTTACTTGAATAAAGAATATTTTGAATTTGAATTTGAATTTATATCATTTAAAGAAATAAATAATAAATTATATAGAAACATGTATATAAAGCGATTATGTATCCTAATTTGTTTACTGTGACTGTAGCATAAGCGTGACAAAGGATTATTATGTTCGTAGCAAATGTATGTGGGTGCTGGTTTTAATGTTTAGTTCGCAATATTCGAAGCTTAGATATACTCAAATTTGGCCTCAGTCCAACATATTGTAACTTCGTACCAAAAATACTTTTTGTTATAGACGAAAAATCACACAAAATTTACTTAAAAATTGCAACGTAAAACTTCGTAACACATAAACTCGTAGTCAATGTAGGTGGCGACATAAACGATTTAAAGTTCACAGTAATCGTAGCACAAATCTTTCGTAGCTACCTACACCGTACAACTTCTTAGCACTTATTCGTATGTAAAATAGGTTTGTTGTTTCATATTAATCGTAAAATGTATTTACATCTACTTTATTTTTTAAAGATGTAATAAAAACAGGCAATTAATTTAAAAGATATAAAGTAAACGTGAATTATATTATGGGTGGCGACTGTTTGTTACACAAAACTCACTATCCAAATAAATGTCTTTATTATAGTTAAAGACTTCACACAATTATATTTAAAAGTTCTCTTATACTATGTTTTATACTAATATATGTTTAATAACTAGTGACGTCTGTTCCCACCGATGTTAGGTGGGACAAAGGCGTAGTGGCTTGAAGTGTCTTTCCCAGGCGTGGAACACTACACCTCAGGTGTCGTATGGAACCTGACAAAGTGGCAAACGCTGAGTGGACGTAACACGTGTACTATTATGTGGAACTGAGAAATGCTTTTGCTGGCGAAGACGAGTTCATGGTTTACATACTCCCATACCATACTCCCGACCCCATGATGACTAATGAATTATACTATTACCCCTCGTTCGTACGAGAGGTTTTTTTACCGTGCGCTAAAAATACGTCGAAATGAAACAAATGCGTATCCAGGTATATGTTCACACGACAGCGCATTTAAAACGCAACGTATTATTATCGCGCAGTGTTCCATTTTAGGCGTTAGGCGTTGGGCGTTAAGCCAAATATATGTTACACCAGTAATCCGCGATATCGCAAGTAAAAGTTAGTTTTCACCGATTAACTTTATTTCCTGCAGCGTTACAGCTAACACAAGCACTGACAGACTAACTCCTTACATCTACCCGCTCCTTTACTTATACCGAAAATAACCCGCCACAACATAGTCGTTATAATACTATACTATACATACTTATTTATTTTATGCATTATTATCTAAACTATAATTTATTATATTAGTTGTATTTTATCATCGGCCTATTTATTTAAACATTATCAATCATATCTATTTAAATATTAACAATCACATTTATTTAGACATTAACAATCATATTTATAAAAATCAATATACGCCACCGGAAGTAGGAAACCTATGGCGCATTAGGGGCGTTGGTGGTATTTAACATATACCATACGAAACTTCTTATGAAACCTATTGCGGAATTTTAATGCGACGTATTTTTTACACCCGTGCAAACGAGGCGTTAGCCTTCCGCTACACGTCGCCCCAAGCCACGGTCTGGCCTCACAGGAGGCACGCTTACGACGACGTTCCCCTAAATTAGTAGAGCTTCTACGCTGTAGTCTCCGCATTTTGCAACCTTGACGATGCTTCTGTGCCCACCCGTCTAGCCTGATGACGTTTTAAAAGCTGTTAGGGCTAACAGCATGAAGCCAGTTAAAAAAAAGAAAGCTGTCAGCGCGTCTTTTGTAATTTAACTAGAACAATTAAAAGCAAAAGATCTCTCTCATGATTTATGTAATACATCAAATATTCTACAGTCGCATACATACTCTTTCGAGCTCGCTGAACAATTCAGTGTTAGCTTACAAGACTGATTAAGAGTACAAGTAAGATTTATGTATGCCTTTACTCGTGCCTCTACTAAGTTCGAACTTGAACTGCCTTTGTTAATGTCATGAATAATGTTGAACGTTCCGAACATTCAGTACTCGCATACTTAATTTATAGAATTAGGCGTTACTTTGCGGAGATCCATAATACAAAAGTTATAATAAAATTATTTGCAATTTTGTCGTTCAGTCTATCTTCCTGATGATGCTTCGGTTGCGGGGCGAAACGATGGTTGAGTTTGTGATAGTTACATTTAGCACTATATATATCTTCTATTTACTGTATAGCGGATTATAACAAAATAATTTTATAATTACTTTTTTTATTATTACTTTTGTACTTGTATACTTCTTTTGTTCATACTTAGAAGCGGTCAGGGTGAGAAATTTGTGAAGCAATGTACCCTTTTTAACTTATTATCTATTTATAAGTGCATACTCACTTCACTCATTACTATTTTCCACAGTGTTATTAATTTCTGTTAATTTAAAAGTTAATATAAATTTAACACTTGTTTTATCGTGTATGATTGTACAAGGCTTTATTTATTATTATTGTTGTTTTTTTATCAAATCATATATTTTTGAGACAGTATCGATACGATGTTATAAATAAATACATTTACATTTATACTCTGTAGGTTTTACAGTCTTTGTTATATTAAAAACTGTGTCTTCACGTGTTCACACCTGATACACATTACTATTTTAACATGCTTGAACAAGTTAAAATATTCAGTTACTTACTCTGGGGACAAATAACCGCGTGTGCTATTTTCACATATATTTATTATTACTAAATACTATAACAAAAAAAATTATTGGCTCTTTAAAATCTAGATTTTTTTTACCGTCACTTATGGCTCTTTAGTCTTAAAATGTCTAGAACAGAGGTCGACAGCTCTGTCCTACACATTAACTTCAATTCATTAAATAGCTTCAATTGTGCCAAATTTCATCAATATTGTTTCAGGGAATTAGTCGTGAAAGTGCAAAAGACAGACATTCTGTCATTTAGACATTCTATATTATTAGTATAGATCTATAATTGCAAGTCTGTTTTGTATTCACGTTATTCCTTCTATCTTTTATCACACTTTAACCTACCGATATTTGAATAATTTATAGAATTAGGTGTTACTTTGCGGAGATCCATAATACAAAAGTAATAAAAAAAATATTTTGCTATAATCCGCGATACAGTAAATAAAAAATATATATAGTGCTAAATGTATAGTGGACTATCCGTTTATTCATACCCGTTACATCCAGGATTCGTAAAAACACATGCACAAACCTCCACCTTCGACAATCAGATAAATGTTTCAAGTTCAAAGTGTTTCTTGTTGCACGTGTTCAGAGGTAAAATAAATGGTGGGGTTGAACCGACTACTATATAACAATGCTTGTTCGGATAATGCTTCGCTTTGTGATTTTGTCGTGGAGTCTATCTCCTGATGATGCTTCGGTTGTGGGGCGAAACGATTGTTGAGTTTGTGTATTGTGGTGGCAGTGCTGGAGGTTTGTGCATGTGTTTTTACGAATCCTGCATGTATCGGGCATGAAAAAACGGATAGTCCATTATAGATTTAGCACTATATATATTTTCTATTGACTGTATCGCGTATTATAGCAAAATAATTTTATTATCACTTTTGTATCGATATTTGAATTGCAAAATACTTAGAAGTAAATATGAATGCATCTGAGATGTGTATTATTTAGAAGTTGCAATTTATGTGTTGCAGGTCACGAATTCAATTCAGATAGGCGGAAAACAAGACAGATTATCGCATTTATAATTTTTATCTCATCTCAAAAATGTCGGTAATAATTTTACGCTTTATTACAATTTGCAATTTTCTCTATAAACAAATGCTAACATGCTTATATTAATGTCAACGTTTCCGACCGACCCTCTAACAATACTTTCTACAGAAGATAACATACACGAAAATTACGCTGTCGTATCACTCTGAAACACGAAAGGTTAACTAATTTCGAGCTAAAATATTTACTTTGTACCTAACATTCTCGCTTTATTGAGTCAAAGGTGTGTTTTACGCAAAGTGTTTTTATAGCGACAAGCTAGTGAAAGGTAATGTATAGAATAGGTGTTTACTTTTTTATAAATTTAGTCAATCGCGAGTTACGAAATTGTAGATGAATATACATACCTCGGACATACGGTCTAATTAGGTAGATACATTTTCGAGAAAGAGGTCAATCGCCGAATCCAACTCGGATAGGCAGCATTTGGGAAGTTGCGCGAGATATTTTCGTCCATTGTTGCCTGAAGACTAAAGTCTTTGAACAGTGCGTCTTCCATTAACATATGGCTCTGAAACTTGGTCGCTAACTATGGACGTCATAACAAAGCTTAGGGTCACTTAGCTATGCTTGAAGTAGAGAGCGCTATAGAAGTGAAGTAGAGAGCTATGCTTGAAGTATCTCTACGTGATTAAATCAGAAATGAGGCGATCTGTAGAAGGACCGAAGTGACGGACAAAGCTCAATGGGTCGCGAAACTGAGGTGGCAATAGGCGGGGCACATAGTCCGTAGAACCGACGGACGTTGGGGTCTCAAGCTGCTAGAGTGGCGACTTCGCACCGAGAAACGTAATGTAGGCAGACCCACTAGATGGACAGTCGACCTCAAAAAGGTCGCGGGGAGCTGCTGGATGCAAGCAACAAGATCATGTAGTGTGGAAATCCTCGGAAGAGACCTATTTCCAACAGTGGACGTCTATAGGTTGATCAGAGAGGGAGAGACAGAAAGACAGAGAGAGATCTGAGCTGTATTCTAACTAATAATTCCCCATAAACAGCTCATGAATAAGGGCCCCGCATGGGCTTGAATCTATTCGGGCCCGTACGATAGAATAAGACATGACTATAGCCAGTATCTTTGCATTAACTAAGCCTTTACTCTCAGAGACTCCATAGAGTACAAAAAACGTTATGGCACCTTACTATCGTATTGGTGATAATAAAGAAACCGCTTTTCTTTTGAGAACACGGAAAAGACCATATTACATTATTAAGGTTATTTATACGCTTTGGTTGGCGCGAACGATATCGCGAATACCTATAGATAACTTATAAATAAAAAACTGCTAAAATACTATTATGAAAAATGTATTTGTTACTTTGTCTTTCTTTTACATAATTATAGGTTTATGTGATTTTTGGTATGGAGCTACTGGAACAGTCTCATGGGCTGTTTTTTATGTCGCTACTGAATTCTACGTAGTTATATTCATGGGAAGGAGGTAATAGTGAAATAATTTAGAGGCAACTATTGCTTGGACTATGCCATTGCCAAATCAATGATGCCAATTACGTTAAGGGCAATATCAATTGGTTAAGAAATTAGCCCCGTTCCAGGGTGAACGAATTAATATAGAGAATGATATAGAACACATAAATATATTTAGGGAGGATGATAAAAAAGTCCTACTATATTATTGAGGATATTGGGAATAAAATGCATGGATAAAAGCTTAAATTTTAATTTAAGTTAAGCACGTGACCGAAAAGATTCTAAATAGTATAACTAGATATAACTTTTAATATTATTAGTTAAATTTTTTTTTTTAAAGATTATCCGCATCTGTTTATTTCTTATAATGGTATTTGTTTATTTACACAAAAATATTTTGAATTTGAATTTCAAATTTAAGAACATAGAGTAAAAAAAAAAACTAGGCTACGCTCTCGGAATAAAAAGTAGTTGTATAAAATTTACACATTCACAAATTTCGCCTTTATTATATTAGTGGCTTTTACGATTAATAATTCGTTCTACTTTCCTTGAAACTATCATTTATACCTTCGTCTTAGCGTCTTAACTGTAATCTTATCTAAGACCGGATAAGTCTAAGAAGACATATTTTATATTACGGGGCGGTTATTTCAGGTCTTCTTAGACTAACAGTGTTCATAGCGCTCTACTGAATAATCGATTAATTAGATTAGTAAAACTATCATGATTTAATATACTATATTATATTATATCCTCGCATTGGCAAAGCCCAATAAATTGTTACTCACAATTCACTTCTTATTGAAGACAGATATGGTAATGGCTTGTGGTCACTTGCAGGGCTTAAAGTAAAAAACAATTTGGACCAAAGATACTTTTGAGGTATATGGAAATACTAATCTGGATTTGAGTAGTGTGATAGGTTTTAACACCCTATATCACTCACAAGAAGAAACGAAGTTTTCGCCCTACAGTAAGGATATCAGCAGGCTGTCTGTTACATTCATAATGTTTGAAATATCTAGATTCGTACGAAAGGGATTGAAATAAACAAACACACAATTTATGAGGATCAAATTTACTTTTTATTAAATTGATTTCAATTATTACATTTAATATTAAAACACGTCAATTATTAGTCATGTTTTAGTACATGTTGCCATAGACTAATGACTAAAATAAAGGTGAACAAATGAACGATCAACCTTTACTTCAATCATGATAGCTTATTGTTATATTTTAACACAAATCCTATCGTTTTTACTATGTACTTATGGTATTTAGGATGTACTTGTAGTTGTCCATAACCTCAGACTATTATAACTCTTATTTTATAGTTCTCCCATAGAAATTAAATAAAATAATAATTGATCCTAAGATAACAAATATTTTTCTATCTTACAACACAAAAATTAATACTGTAACGTCTGGACCCAAAAATAAATGAAATTCTGGCACTCTCCTTTGAGAAAAGCGATCAAATACAGACATATCTTTTGGTGACTTTTGTTTTATATTAAGTATATAAATTACTACAAATTTACAGCATTATATTGTAACAATATCCAAAATAACATTAATGAAATAGTTCAATAAAACTTCTGTAAAGAACGATTCATTTCACAGCCACAGATTGATGTAACCGACATTACCGTAATGAACTTTAAGTATTTCAAGTGCTGAAATCATCAAAGTTTCCAATCGAGCTCTAAATTTATAAGAGATTAGGGTGCCGTTATAACAGTAATTGGTTAATTAGAAAATCGATTTCCTTAAACGTTTAGGAAAACGTTCCTATAAATTTAATAGCTGTTTACTTTCAGAACTTAATTATTGAAACCAGCAAATAGTATTTTAAATTTCAGTACCGATAGTCTTAGCAACATCAACAATAAACTTAAGTTTCCCTTTTGTCGCTCCTATTGCTATAGCCAGTCATTCACGGTACGGCCTGTATTATTATGGCATTTTTAAACATCGTCTCAAGACTCATTATTTATCTTTGTAAATTAATATATAAATAAATACTGTGTATAAATTTGAGTACTGTATATATGTATGTCCATCCATTATCATGTATAAATATTTAATTATGTATTATTGTATAATTATTATAATATGTATTAGTGTGTAATTATTCTTATGCATTGACGTTTATTAATACTTTGTGCACCGTCCTATATACTCCTAGTTTTAATTTCTCTTAAGACAGGTTGCCTCTTATAAAGTTATCTCTTACAACTTTTAGTGATAAGGCCGCCTTTGCACTCTATATCTTTGCAATCTATAATTTTTAAGATTTTTGTAAATTTGTTTTTGTTTCTTTTTTTCGAATTGGCAATAAAGTATTTTATTATCAACACCGGTGCCACTCAACGTTCTAGCCTACTCATCAATTCATTGATAAAGTTCACAAGTGATATAACTCACATTGAAGTCACAGTAAACTTGAAAAAATTAGTTATTTGAAAATTTTGGTTGGTCTTCAGAGAACAGAAGTAGTGTGGTCCCTGGTCCTATTTTAAACCTTCAGGCCTACCGTGAACTCTTATTGCGATTCAACTGAAGACGTAAACGAAATTGTTTGCTTTTTCATACCATGACGTCTTAAAGGCGCACACATTGAGTCGTTGCCGAATGAGCGTTCGGAATACGTCCTAAGAACATGCCTGTAAAAGAGAAAGAGTTATCTATAGTTCATAAAACGTTATCCTTTTCAAACATTACGACCCCAATGCAATTCACACTTCATGGTACGAAAAGAACGGTCGTCGTTTACGTCTTCAATTGAGTCGCAATAAGAGTTCATGGTAGGCCTGCTGTTGCCGCTACTACCGCTTATAAATATGTATGCTATTAAAATTAGAGTTAAAAAAAGGGAGAAAAATATTCGATCTAAAAGTTTTTTTAGGATATGAAAAGGTTTGTACGCACTGCGACAGCAGCTGTTCCCTGATAATTGTTTTATCGTGTAGACAAAGTAGCTATACACATAAGCCTCTATTGTATATATTTTTTTCGAACCGACTTTATGCTTTACAGCGTCACCGCGCGGGACGGGCGAGCACCGAAGCATCGCCGAGGATGCGAAATGCAGAGAGTGGAGCGCAGAACCTCTACTAAAGTCGGGAAACGTCGTCCTAAGGGTGCCTCTTGTGAGGCCGAAATACGACTTAGAGCGACGCGTAGAGGATGGCTGATGGTATGACTTTGATTAGTCATTGTGACGTCGGAAGGGTGGCTCTATTATATAGTGACCGCTGAGCTTTCCTTCATCTCTTCTTCTTCACTCGGTGATTACACCATTTTAACTCATAGAGCATATGTATATATTGAGCCGATGCTAAATGATATTTGAAGGTACTTTGATATTTCATAAAGTTATTGCAATTATAAATAAAGACCATTTGAGTAAATAGACACATGTCGTGTGGTATCCGACTGAGTAGAATAGACCACCCTCATTTCTTACCGAGGTGTCGTATAAGGCGACTAAAGAAAGTCGACCCACTGTGTGGTATCTTGTTGAGCAGAATAGCAGAACCCTTTTTCTTACCGAGGGATCGTAAAATACGACTAAGGTAAGTTGATGTCAGGCAGGCGGCTGGTCGTAAAATACGTAGCCAAATCATGTAACAACATGTTGTGCCGACTCCACTTAGATTTGGGTAAGGGCAGGAGGTTGATGTTTAAGTAAATATACACCAACAGAAGACTCTTCGTAACAGAAATACCTGAATGCAGACTGTTGCAACTATCAGATTTCTGTCGCCTACATCGTAAAGTTACTAGTTAATAGTTTAATGGAATCGTTCTGGCATTTCATTTCAAAATTAATTTAAAACCAACCACTCGGTTTCTTGGCAATTCAATTTAAAATTAACTGAAACTTTTCTCTTTTGAATTTCCCTGACGTTGAAATTATATGAAAATCTATTCCTCGAAAAGTAATTGTGATTTTATGGCGTTTTAAACAATGCAAAAATAATTGCAAACTTATATCGTTTTCAATTTGCAAGTAGCAGCGGGAGGGCGGCGTGGTTCATCTAGCTTAATTAACGCTCTTTACTAGGAATATATTTTCAGAATTATAGTTTTAAAGCAAAATAAAATCTACAAACCGGGCTTAAAAGGCTATCTATTAAATACATACTCTGTCATATACTATTAAACTAGCCTAAACCGGCATTTAGATCTAAACATCTCAGTCCAGATTTACGAAAATACTCTAATTTAAATCATTAGATTAACTCACCTACACATAACAATTTGTATTATTTACAGTAATTTAATATTACAATGACAGACAGACAGACATATTATATAGGTGTATTAGTATAAAACAGTATCATACAGAAGGGTAGGTTAAAAAATGATTAGGTTAAATTCACTCAGTCCAAAAAATTTAAACTGATCAACGAAAAAATGACGAATAATGATTAAAAGAGTATAAATTTTTTTTTATAGATATTACTATCAATTCGTTTTTTCACACATTTCTTCTGAATTTAGGGCATTATTCAAGACACTTGTCTTGAATAATGCCCTAACTTCAATGCAATAGGAATATTTTGATAAAATACTACCCAATGAGACTAAGTTTCCTTGTTTCCGGTTGCCGCAAACATCGCAGACATTAATTTATATTTTCAAAATAATGTGCTGGCTGTAAATAAAAAGAGTTCCACTCTTTTACGGAAAGCAGCCGAAATAATGCTGAATTATTGTTATTACGTAAGGAGCAATATTTTACTTCTAAACAATGGAGAGTGATATCGTAGACGGTAACCCTAACAGTAGATATTTCTACTCGACTACTTATAATAGTCGGGGAGACCGATATATTTACCTTTATTTATCGATTATAGACCTGGATTTTCTCGCATGAACGGGATCTAAAAATTATTGGAATCCATAGTTTAGATTAAAAGTGGATAGCGTTTTTTGCTAATCACGGTTACTGGGCAAAAAATATTGTAATTACAACCAAATGTAATTCTTAAAAAGTAGATAATACAGTTGACATTTCTACGTCATATTTTTTTATATATAGAGGTATTAGGTGTCAAATGGGAACCTTCCAATGATACGATTACATTTGAATTTAATTTAGATGAAGTTTCCTGCACTGAACGTAATATGCTATCAGTTATTGCTCGACTCTTTGACGTTCTGGGTATTGTGGGACTAGTTATAGTTTACGCAAAATTGGTAATTAAGCAGGTATGGACACTTCAAATGGATTGGAACAAAGAACCGCCATTGAATATTATTAATTTATGGACAAATTTTCAATCGGAGTTACATCTTTTATTATCTTTTTATATTTATTACATTTTATTTCTAAAATAGCTAGTTTGAACTATTTAAGACTGCTTGCATTAGGTTTTGTCGTGGAGCCTATCTTCCTTCGTGTTTCGTGTTCCAGGCGAAACGATCGTAGAGATTGTGGTGGTGGTTGTGTGTATTGCTTGTGTGCATTGTTGCTGGTGGAGGCATCTTTGGATATTTGTGGTGATTTGTCCTGCATGTGTAAGGTATGTGAATTTTGCCCGCTTCATATAAATATAATTACATGCATTCTCTTAACAGCTTCTATAAATGCTCAAATAAATTTTAAATCGATTATAAGTACAATGTCGTTATTCAAAGTGAGTGAAGCACTTTGACAATCCATCCGTTAAAAGGAATTACAGTTTTGTCAATATCAATTAAAAAGCGACAGAAAATCAATTCGCTAACGTCGACAATAACGATTTTATCAACCGTTTCAGTGTTCGATGAATTTAAATAAGAAAAGACATAAATTACTCTATAATTATAGAATCCTACATGTTGCTCATTACTTATTAATTTATAAAGATAGTTATATAGATAACGAATGTATCCCCTGGACAGCCTTCAGAACAAACGTCTCCATTCTCAGTGAGCTCAAGGTGAAACAGAGACTCTCACATATGCCTCCAGAGAATTCTCCAATACTTTGGACATATTGCTAGAAAACCCAGCAATAACCTTGAGAAACTCATGGTCACTGGGAAAGTATACGGCAAGAGATCTAGGGGCGGAGCTCGAAAAGATTGACGGATCAGGTGTCTGAACATCTGGACATCGAAATAGCCATGGCTGTACACAATGCTGCTGGCCGGGAAAAGTGGCACCAGCTTATTCATAATAGATCTGGTCTATCACGATGCTCAGCAGTGAGCAAACGACTGTAGGAGGAGGATAGATAACGGAACTTTTAACATGATATAAATAGCGTTATTTTTTTCTTACATATCTTGTTTTGAGTTAAGTAATGTAATACAATATTGCTAAATTTGTAAACAATCTAAACCGTATATCCCTTAATAAATTTTTATGGTAAATGCTAAAATTAAAGAAGCTTTCATTAGCGTACTTTTTGGTTCTTAATATAAAATTTTATATAGGTCATTTAATTCTACCACAAGTAATGTTGACCGTTTTCGTCTACCAACGTACTAGTATTTTTAACCGACGGATGCGTTAATAATTTAAAAGTTAAATTAGGACAAAAAAGTATTTTCCACCAATTTAAAGTAACTAAATGTTCAAAATATTTAATACTACATTATGTAAGTCAAATTTTCAATACTTTTATCTATGAAATGGATGAACTTAGTATGTCAACATAGTATGTATGACATAATCTAAATTTAGGATAGTGCGATGAAATAAAATTAATAGATTTCTTTCTTTATTCTTTGAGGCACCTGTACTGTATGTGGGTTGTCATGTGTGCATCTTACCTTGTATATTTATATACAATACACATATATGAATATCCTCACACTAACACTTATGAACCAAGAAACATTACACTGTCTCAAGCGCACTCACGTTTTAGTACACGAGAGCCCTTTGGTGAGAGTGGACGTGTATTGACATGTTGTTACTTGTAGTGCGTGTTTAAGCCTGTGTTATATTCATACAATATTAGTATTAATACATCAAAGTAAACAGTACAACACCCACGATGCAGCACGATGTAGGTTAAAAAGCTTGAGTGGGATCAAGTCCACATTCATAGGAAACGTACATGAAATAATTATCCCATTCAGAGATAACCCTTAAAAAAAACACAAAATATCGCAATTAATTTTTCCCGATTTCGACAAGAACGGAATAAGGAATCTGTTTTTGTCATTTTACTACTGAACTTTCATTATACAAATTTCATGGAAAAGTTATTTGCCTTTATTAATCATTCTGTTTTTCAAATAAAAATATATTGTATTATTAAAATAAAACGGCGTTTATAATTAAACATTTTATTGCGAACTCAAGTTTTGCACTAAGCGATATTCTCTTTCATCGTTTTTTATTTTTATACTTTAATAAGAATTCAAAGTTAAAGGCCTTTTATTACGTAATTTAAGGACTGGCGTCTATATTTAATAAGTTATATCCCGTGTGATATTCAAATTCAAATTCAAAATATTTCAAGTAAATTTGTAAACAATAGCTTTTGAATCGTCAACTCTACTGGTGGTTCGGAAAGCTGTAACTAACAAGAAGAACCAGCAAGAAACTCGGCGGTTGCTCTTTTCAAAATATAATTCTTATTTCTAGTTACAATTAGTCATACTTGTGCAGTCTTGTCTTGTACAGGGTTGAAGAGTAGCTATATCCACCCATATTCTTATAGTCTGACTAATCCTCAATAGTATAGTAGACTTTCTGTATTAGCCTCTTTATATTAATAAATTAATGCATGTGGATAGATATGTGACTAGAGTTAGGCATAAAGAGAGAAATAGGATTGCATGCAAATGAGCTGACAATGTTAAGGTGGATGTGAGGTATGACAAGACTGGATAAAATACGAAATAAATATTTAAAGGGAAGTCTGAAAGTTGAGCCCATTATAGATAAGTCAGGAAGTGCAAGATTTTTAAATTTAAACTATCGTGAGTAGTATTCATAGTTAATATATAGATACCGGCTATACTCACGTCTAATTTTATCGGATTATCCCGACTAGTTTCGAACCCGTCCGGGGCACTTATTCATGAACTCTTTACACGACGTTATCGCGGCACGAGATGCGTGCAGCAACTAGTCGGGCTTATCCGATAAAATTAGACGTGAGTATAGCCGGTATCTATATTTTAATTTATTTTATTTTTATTTTTTTATTAGACCAACTAATAGCATTCTACAATACACAATTTCCAAACACATTATTAATATATAAAATAATCTAAGAGAATGGAAGCCAAAAACATGTAATGACGACCTCACTTACACTAGGGTAAGGGCAGGAGAATAATTTAAAATATATTTGTGATATGCTGTTAAAAGCATATTGATTATGAAAAAAACAGGATAATTTTGTGATTTAAAATATAATATAGTAAAATATATTATAGTATCAAACAATTGCAAATATTTTTACGAGTAAAATTATATCACAATTGATCAGAACAATGTATACTTATAAATTTCCATAAACATATTTTCCCTTCGCGCACATTGCCTTTATTTACTGATGTCTAAATGTAAATCTTTTGTCTGATTTACAGAAAAAATGATTGCGTATTTCAGAGAACATATTTCTTAAATATGTATTTTTTTTCTGTTTCCCGCCCATTGCAGTATATAGAAATTGTTATACTGTATTGTTAAATTGTATATAGTAGTAGTTTATATATAAATACTAGCTTTAACTGCAGCTTCCCGCACGTAATATTTTATTGAAATTTTGAACTTAAAAGTAGTGATAGTGAGTTAACTATAAGAGATAGAGACATGCTGTGGCGGACTTTTGTGTAGTATTTTTATAGATCTACTAGCTGTGCTAGCGGCTGTTAGCTTGTTAGCTTGTCTATGGTCTAGCGTGTCAGCGTGATTATGGTTATTGTGAGTTGATCATAAGAGATAGAGACATGCTATTACGGACTTTTTTGTAGTATTTTTATAGATCTACAATTCTCTAGTACATTACTTTAGCATATCTCTGCTGGTTTCCGCAACGCACACGACAAGCAAGTTTTTTTACAACTGCGCGAGCTCTCGAACACAATTTACATAATACCGATATGTACTATTTAGCTTAACCATCCGGAAGTATTGCGTTATCCTTTGATGAAAACCGTGCAAAAATCCGTTCAGTAGATTTTTGAGAAAATCGATTACATACAGACACATCTTTTTGAGACTTCGTTTAAATAATAATTGTAGATATGTCTCTAGTACATTGCTTTACAGTATCTCTGTTGGTTAACGCGTCGCACGCGGCTAACGCAGGCGAATCTTCTTGCAATTGCTCGACTTCTTTAAAAAAATGTACGTAAAACCGTACCGTTTTATTAATCTAAATCTCCCGAAAAAAAAATAGTAAAAAGCCGTACAAAATTCTGTTTATTAGATTTTGATAAAATCGATTACATACAGACAGACAGATTTTAGGGACTTTGTTTTATAATGAGTATAGATTAGGAGTATTCAGTTCTTTTAAGCAAAAGTGCATTATTAGTGCATATTATTTAATTTCGACCCGTAACTTTAAGTAAGTGCCACAATATAGCTTTGAACAGATGATTCATTAAGCGTAGTATATCATCACTTTGTTGATGCGTAGTTAACAATGTGGTTAGAATACGAAATCAGAATTCTGAGCGAGAATCAATCGAAGCATGTCTCAGTAGAACATATTGCACGCTTAGTATTGAGCAGACATAATTGTAAATAAGGCTTAATTGAGATACATTGTATCCTTATTGATCACACTACGAACTTTAAAAAACTAGTGTATTCTTGCTCTTTCAAGTTATGGGGCTCTTTAACACTCACGAGCTTTGTAGGAGCTACGCTTTATTGCAATTTACCGCTGAATAGTAGTAAAGTAAAGTAAAGTAGCGGTCTGTTACAGTCCCAATAGTGGCAATAGGCCTCCTCTCTCCATTTCTAGAGAGAAGGGTTGGAACTAAGAACTTCCACGCTGCTCCAATGCGGATTGGTAGGTTACACATATCTCCAGAATTCTCTAGAGATATGCGGGTTTCCTCGCGATATTTTCCTTCACCGAAAAGCGTGTGATTAATTGCAATTACCAATTCCTGAGTTTCATACACATGAGTTTTAATAGAGAAACTCATTGGTGCCTGCCCGGGTTTGAACTCGTGTTCCCCTCGTAAGTGTCGAACGGTCTCACTGCTGGGCTATCACAAATAAATAGCTAAATAACCTTTGAATTATGTCACTTTAATATCGCAATAAGAGTTCATGGTAGGCCTGCAGGCCTGCCTATAGCTCATCTGCTCTACTTATAACTTTACGATGTGATGTGTGAGTAAATATGCGTTACATACACCACAATAAGCAAAGTTAAATCTTATCATGTTAATGTAAACAAGGGGTATGTTACAGAAAGTGCTAAAACAATCACCCTCTTTATAGGTCCTATTCAATCACCCTGATCAATAAGGTAGTTCTTACCTCAATCAATCTTACTTAAGGACTACTGAAAACAATTAAGTATAGTAAAGTTGCCCGTATAACGTGGTTGGCGTATTAAAACTTATTCGTCTATACTTGAATAATAGACAACCCTTTGTCATAAGATGAACATGCTGTATCCACGGTTACGATTGCGTTATTTTAATAATTTTTTAAATTACGATGCATTACGATTTTTGTCGCAAAGCCTTCCCTCCTGATGATGCTTCGGTTACGGTCGACGACCGTAGAGATTGTCTTAGTGAATGTGTGTAGTGCCTGTGTGGTGTTGTGATGATACGTGTGGAGTATTATAAAAAAAAACCCCACTGCAATATAGCAATTTTATTATTCACCGAATCCATGAAAAATGTGATCTAACATCCTAGATTCCCTTTTATTATGCCTTGTATATTATATGACCTTTATTTTTCTCAAAACGAACTTTTTACATTTTTAAATAATTCTAATTATAAAAAAAACAGATAATTAAAAAAAATCGTCGTCTACCGGAAGCGGGGCAACATTCCAAGCTACCGGTAGGTCTCCAGAGTGAGGAACTTCCGCACAATACGTGCCGTTTCAAGTCATACTGCCCTCTGCGGCCGACTCTTGATCCAACTATAATAATAAACTGACGCTTTTATGAATAACAAAACTACAAACTATTACATTCACGATCTCACTGACACTAGCAGTATCAACGAAATTCGTAAAGAATATTTCTTTCTTATTTGTAGTAAATAAATAAAGGAAGTAACTGATTTCAAGATTGATCAGATCATTATTTGAATGTATTTAGAAGTAATAAATATCAATAGCTTACATCCTAAAGTGTTGGTTTGTTTTATTATTTTTTTTTAATTTATTTTATTTAAAAACAAATTGCATCTAACATATTACAGTTTACTTTCTTCATCCTTAAGCCTTGCCGACTTGTATGGATATTGCACATTCCTCTAAAGTATTATTTAACTTAATACACATAAATTATTACCTTATTTATACATAAAACAAACTAAATAAAAACAAAGTATTCTTATATCTAATAATATAGTATCTAATAATAAGTTTGTGCGGGTTGCAAGTGGGTTGAATAGACAAACTAAACAAAGTAATATATTTAGAGTAACTAAACTCTATTGTAAATTATGCTTATAGAATAAACATATAGACCTTAAAGAATTTGAATTATTAACATGTTTTCGTAGCTATAAATGAATTCTTGTCTATAGTAATCACTCGCCGTACTCTGTACTTAATCAGTATACAGAAGGTACCAATACAACATTTTACAAGCTGCAAGTTTTTATCACTATACTAGTTGTGTTCACCCGATGGAAATGAGTGTGTCAAAAAGATTTTCCTATTTCAATTTATAATTAAATAAATTTAGTCGCCTATAGTAAGAACGCCGTGTGGTATCCGGCAGAATAGACTAGACCACCCTCCTTTCTTACCGAGGTGTCGTAAGAGGCGACTAAGGTATGTGCCGTGTGGTATCCGACTGCATAGAATAGACCACCCTCATTTCTTACCGAGGTGTCGTAAAAGGCGACTAAAGTAAGTTGACGTCAGGCAGGCGGCTAGTCTTAAAATACGTAGCCAAATCATGTGACGACATGTTTGTAACATGTTGTGCCGACCCCACTTTGAGTGGGATAAGGGCAGGAGGATGTTGAGTCGCCTATAGTAAGAAAGACTTAGATAAGTCAATCTACCGGTTCTTAGATAAAAGTTAATTTATAAGTTTATAATGATATTAAGTTATGATTAATATAAGCAATTAATATACTTTGCGGAATTCCATATTACATAAACTATAACAAAATTACTTTGCTATAATCCGCATCTGTTAAGAATATGTATGTAATGCCAAGTGTATGAAGCCGGCAAAATTCACCTTACACATGCAGGACGAGTCACCACACGTATCCCAAGATGCCTCCATCAAGATGCTTCGGTTTCGGGGCGAAACCATCTGAAAGAGAGAAAGAGATTTTGGTGGTGTTTGTGTGTATTGCTTGTGTGCACTGCTGCTGTATCAACATGTTCATAACATATTGTGCCGACCTCACTAAGAGGGGGATAAGGGCAGGAGAATGATGATTTTTTAGACAAAGTTTTCTTTATGTTTAAAAAATCACCATTCTGGGTCCATCATCATCACCCTTCATGGGTCCGCGGCGACAAAGCGGTTATGACAGTCTCTTACCATGAAGAACCCCATGGGGTTTCCGTTATTACTTAATGACAAGGGCACAAGAAAACTGAACGCATCACGTAATATGTTTAGAGAGAGTTCTACAATAAACAATTTCTTGGTTCTCCGAGTCAAGGTGTGTATTTGTATTTAAGTATGTATTTCTATAAACTCTTACACGTAATTTTTTTATAGTTGAACATCGATCGTTTATATCTTGTGAATAAATTTGAGAAATATTAATTAAATATTAGTGCCATTATTTCATGAAAAAGTACTAAAAAAATAGAATTTTCAAAGCACACTAAAATTTTCCCTCCCTTTACTCTGATATTCGCCAGCGCAAATCGTTAACATGCAAAAATGTCCTTTGAACTCACAGTTTGAAAGCTTTTGAAAGTATTACAGCATCTCATTTGAACTTTGAATACATTTTAATAGTGCATTTTTGCATCGATCACCTTTTTTAGGTATTATACATTCTTAGCTCATATTACTTTACGGGTCTTTATTCCATTTTCACCGTAGACAAATTCATTAACGAGAGAGGATTTTTTGGTATATAATTTGTAAAGATTTTATGTACAATCGTTTCAATATTATGACGATATTTGTTAGAAATTTTAGTATTTCATGCTTAATATTACGATTCTGTAAGCCATATTATTCAAATGAATATTTTATAAGTTTTTAAATGATTTATAGAAGCAGGCGTTACTTTGCGGAATTCCATATTACAAGCAATACAACAGAACTAACTACTTTGCTATAATCCGCACGGGTTAAGTGAATGCATGCAAAGCCAATGTGTATGAAGCAGGCAAAATCTACGCACCTTATACATGCAGGACCAGTCACCACATGCACCCCAAGGCGCAATTCACCAGCAACAACGCACACAAAAGCAGCACAAACACCCACCACCACAATCTCGACGATCGTTTCGCCCCGAAACCGAAGCATCATCAGGAGGATAGGCTCCACGACAAAAATCGTAATGCGTCATTATCGTTGAGATTGTGGTGATGGGTGTGTGTGCTGCTTTTGTGTGCGTTGTTGCTGGTGAATTGCGCCTTGGGGTGCATGTGGTGGCTGGTCCTGCATGTATAAGGTGCGTAGATTTTGCCTGCTTCATACACATTGGCTTTGCATGCATTCACTTAACCCGTGCGGATTATAGCAAAGTAGTTAGTTCTGTTGTATTGCTTGTTTATAAGTTTTCTCAAAATTAAAATTCCCGCGCGTATATTAGGCGAGATAGAGGATTGATATTCGAAACTTGTTTGATTTGTTTGATGTTGAGAAAGTTACTTTAAATTTTTCAATATGTCTTGAGTGAATTATGTCAGTCTTGAGGGCTTAAAGAAAACTTGTTTAGTATGAAAAATAAATTTTCTTTGACATTAAATGAAACAGATGTGACAGAGATATTACGAATATACTCAGACTTCGCTAAGTTTTTTTATATATAAAAATTATATTAGAGAAATTCAAAGACAATACAACTTGTTTACAATCCTTCGTCTATCTTGATGTAGTAATAAAAAAAGGATTAACATGAGTGGGCATGGTATAGTTTATATTAGTAGTAGTAAAATAACTAAACCCATTAACATTTCAAGCTGATAGAGACTAATATAAACAGACTGACCTATAACAACGTCTTCTATTACTAAAAAAAAGTTTCATGTATTTAGTACCACCATCTATAAAAGAATTGAACACCATTACATACCATACAGTTATTACATTAGAGAAGGTGAGTATAAGCTGTGATAGCTCAGCGGTGAGAACTGTGACTCTTTTGAATGAGACTCGGGTTCAATCTTTGGGCAGACACATATTTTATTTATAAAAACTATTTGTGTCTTATTATTAATTCCAATTTATAACAGGCTTTTCAGTGAAGGAAACTTGCATATCTCTAAAGAATTTTTGGTGTAACCTAAAAATTCGCATTGGAGCAGCGTGATGAGTATTAGCTCCAATCCTTCTCTCCAGAAACGTAGAGAGGAGACCTATGCCCAACAGTGGGATAGTAACAGGCCGTTACTTTACTTTACTTTTAGGTGAGTCATAGGCAGGCTTGTAAGTCAGAGTATCACAATAAGTAATAAGAGTTAGTGTGACCATCAGTTACTTACCCGCAACTTTATTTTATTTTTATTTTTATTTATTAGGATAACCAACTAGACTTACATTTTTAATATTACAAAATACTCTACAAGCTACTTAATTAAATGTAGTCTTTATTATAGGTTACCACAGCATATAAATGGGACGCGTACATTTTGAGTGTATTATTAAAAGATATATATTATACTAATTATAAAAATATTATCTACTTAATGCATTCTTTTAAATTTAATTATGTTATGCTTAAAAGTATGTATGCTATCGCTTAAAATGTCTACATCTAATTCTTTTGGTAAGTAGTTATAGCGACGTTGTATTCTGTTCAAGGTGGCGTGGTGGCCCAAGTTACTTTTTGCCGAGCTATACGGCAATTTTTCAGATACGGCAAGCCTTACCTTACCTGCATTAAAAGAAAAAGGAGCCCGAACAATTTCTATACATAAGCACATAGCATTATAATACTTTTAGTGAACTAAAGTGAGTACTAAATATGAAATCTTTTGTAAAATAATAAATACTGTGCTATAAATATCGTCAATTGTAACAGTGCTAATAGTAAAAAAATCTTTACATTCTTTATGTTTTAGCTAAGGAATTTCAAACGATTTATGTGGGTAGATAAAGATGTTTTCAGACAACAATAAATAACGTAATCGCTGCGGTTTAACATAGTTTACGTTACTACCGCGAGGAACATAAATAGCTTTTAGTCACGAATAAAACACTTTCTAGGAACGTTACCAAGTAAATTCTGTTACATGTTTTAAATGTGCTTGGTTGAGAAATAATTTGAGATTGACAATCGCAGTTGTTGTCGTTATTAAAATAAATAGTTAATAATTATCTCTACTAATTTTTATCTGGATATTTGTCAAAATATTCTTCTAATATACATCTCATCATAATCCTCCTGCCCTTATCCCACTCTAAGTGAGGTCGGCACAACATGTTCAAACATGTGTCACATGATTTGGCTACGTATTTTACGAACGGCCGCCTGCCTGACGTCAACTTACATTAGTCCTAATTTACGACTCCTTGGTAAGAAGAATGTGGTCTATTCTACTCAACCGGATACCACACGGCGAGTCAACCTAACTCAGTCGCCTTTTACGACACTCTAATATAAATGTCATGTCGATATTAAAGATTTTTAATGTTGTTTTTGTATAAGGATTATTGAAGTCCACGCTTGTCATAAACAGATGCAAGTATATATTGATATATGAATGGTTAACGTACTAACAATATCACTGTGCGGCAATTTTAATTAACTTTATAATAAAGTTAGACATAGTATGTAACAAATTAATATTTGTTACGTACGTAATAGTTGTTGTATGATTTATAGAAGCAGACGTTACTTTGCGGAATTCCATATTACAAGCAATATAACAGAACTAACTACTTTGCTATAATCCGCACGGGTTAAGTGAATGCATGCAAAGCCAATGTGTATGAAGCAGGCAAAATCTACGCACCTTATACATGCAGGACCAGCCACCACATGCACCCCAAGGCGCAACTCACCAGCAACAACGAACACAAAAGCAGCACACACACCCACCACCACAATCTCGACGATCGTTTCGCCCCGAAATCGAAGCATCATCAGGAGGATAGGCTTCACGACAAAAATCGTACTGCTGTATAGCGCCATCTACCGTGGCGTAGATTAACATAATTGAATTCATGTTGAAAGTCGCTTCATATTCGATCAACCCACGAGACACTTCCCCTCAGGCTCAAGCCTTTAGGCCTAGACCAACAGGCCTAAATAAACATCCAGGCGAAGGGCCTACGAGGAATGTCCCGGCTAGGGAGGCCTCGAATCTCTATTATTACAATATATTTAACGTTTTATATAACATCACTAGCTGTGCCGACGGCTTCGCCCGCGTAGAAATCAGCGTGTCATTATTTTTTTCTTGAATTCAAATTTTAAACATAAAAGTAGTTATTGTGAGTTAACCGTGAGAGACCGAGATACGTTATCGCGGATTTTTTTGTGGTATATTTATATATCTACAATTCTCTACTACATTACTTTAGCGTATCTCTGCTGGTTTACGCAGCGCTGCGACTAAAGCTCCCAGCAAGCAAGTTTTTTAACAGCAACGCGAACTCTTCAACACAATATACATAATATCGGTATGTACTATCGGTATGTATTTACCTAAACCATTTGGAAGTATTGCACTATTTATTGTTGAAAAACGTACAAATCTGTTCTGTAGATTTTGAGCAAATCGATTACATACAGACAGACAGCTTTTTGGGACTTTGTTTTATAATAAGTATATATTACGAATAGAAAATGTTGAATTTTGAGATGTTTCTAATTCAGGCACGTGTTCAGAGGTAAAATAAATGGTGGGGTTGAACCGATTACTATATAACCATGCTTGTTTGGATAATGCTTGGCTTTGCGATTTTTTCGTGGAGTCTCTCTCCTTATGATGCTTCAGTTGCAGGGCGTAACGATTGTTGAGTATGTGATAGTGAACGTGTGTAGTGCTTGTGTATTATGGTGGCAGTGGTGGAGGTTTGTGCATATGTTTTTACGAATCCGGCATGTATCGGGTATATAAAAACGGGTAGTCCACTATACATTTAGCACTATATATATTTTCTATTTACTGTATCGCGGATTATAGCCAAATAATTTTTATTATTACTTTTGTATTATGGATCTCCGCAAAGTAACGCCTAATTCTATAAATTATTTAATTCAGTTATTTACTCTAGTAAGGAAAAGTTGAGGGTAAGAGAACTCGTGGGCGCTTTCCAACTAGGTAGACTGCACCTCATCAAATCTCTGTCAATGTCGGATTTAAATCTTTGTTCTCACTATAACCTAATTAGCATGGCGGAGCATTTCTAAAACGGTGATGGTGTCAGACTCGACCAAGACACGACCACAACCACTTTGTCAAGACTGTATGATGAAGAAGTTACCAAAAAAGTTAACAATATTTCATTTCTATCAGAAAACTCTAAAAATGTACACATGTGGTACTTTTTCCATCACTGCGAGGCTCCCAAACTTGGACGTTGTATAAAAGATTAGCAAGTTACAGCTGGTATCGTTACAATTTTAATACCTCGTCAGTGCGGAAGTTTCGAGGCTTTTTCCGAAATTTCCATCGACACTAAATAAAAGAGTAAGTATTATATGTACCTCTTTCATGAGAATGAATATGGATTATTGTTCATTCTTATGAAAGGATTAGATATGTAACTTTCATTTGAAGCTATAGTGCTTGTAATTATATTAATGTAAGATGTGTAAAATTAATAAGTATCCTCGATTGCTATACTCGCCTGTCCAGTTAAGCCCGTTGACCCTGGTGACAGTGACCCTGCCTTTATATCTGTGGGTCACAGCTTATAATCCCGCCGAAAGCTAACAATTACGAAAAAAAATTCTTGGTTCTTCGAGTCGGGGTGTATTAATGTTAAAATTATATGTACAAAGTATATTTACCAGTAGTCTATCATCCATAACAAGACGTATTAAGTTACTTTTAAATGTCCCATATATTTAGATATTTGTTCATTTACTACCGTGGACTGATGATGTTTCCATTCTAAAATTTTAAGTGCGGAAGCCTGTCGGTCTCTCTTTATGTGTCACGGCTAATCCGTTGGTAATATTGATAAATTTAGCACAATTAAGTTTATATACCAGAAGAAGTTAGCCGTAAAGACTACAAAAACTTCTCAGCATTTCACATATTTGTATCTAGATGACACCGGCTTACATAATACACTAGATATAGGTGTCCTAAAGAACGCTTGAAGAAAAACAAGAGATCTGTTCGAGCAATTCAAACAGACAGACAAAAACACTTTCATATTCATTATACGTATACGGAGTTTTATTTTCTTAGTGTAATCATCATCACCCTCCCCCTGTCTTTATCCCACTCTAAGAAGGGACGGCACAACATGTTATAAACATGTTGTCACATGATTTGACTACGTATTTTACGACCCCTCGGTATTCTAATCAGCCGGATACCATACGGCGGGTCGACTTACCTTAGTCGCCTTTTACGACACCTCGGTAAGAAATAAGGGTGGTCTATTCTACTCAGCCGGATACCACACAGCGGGTCGACTTACCTTAGTCGCTTTTGACGACACCTCGGTAAGATATGAGGGTGGTCTATTCTACTCAGCTGGACACGACAATTTCTTAATGTAATATTAACTCAAATAATAACAAAGAATTAAGGTAGCCCAGTAAAGAGAAAGATCCCGACAGGTGAAAAGAAAGACCCGACGGGTGTCTACCGATAAAATAATAATGGCATCAAGCTCTAAGCCTTCGAAAATGGCGGATTGACGTAAATCTTGAGTAGAGCCGTTAATTTTATTAAACTGTTATGAAGAATTACAAAAAAGAAATCTTTATATAAAAACACCGTGATATGATGTTCGTTTGGCTTAATCTCGGAAACTTAACCTTCAACTGATTTCACACTAATTTAACTACTAAGGCCAGTTTGAACCTTACATAGTAACTGTCAGAATTTTGAATATAATAGAAATCACTGTTCTCAAAATGTAATAATGTAAATGCAAAATATAAATAACCGCAAGATGCCGTATTTTCGACCGAAAAAAATTTATATTCTAAGCAACATACGCTGTCTCTTCAATTACATCGATTAAGATTAAGTCTTCTTCAATATCCACGTAAGCATTTTACCAGGTGGTCATTGGCCACGAAATGACCTCAGAAATCTACTTGTATATTAAAGAATACCGCATGAATATGTCTTCAGTAGTTTTTTAAATTTATCGCCAACAGACAGACTGAGAGACAAACGCGGCAGCGGACTTTATTTTTTGATATAAATAACTATACTATACGTTTTTATATTGTTGATAAATTCAATTCAATTATTTGGTTATTTCCGAAAAATAAAATATATGATAAAACACTGCTCCATATTATGTCAATGATTTATAACGCTGAAGTTCTGTATAACTGAATTAGGTGATAAAATTTATTGCTAATGTATAACACGAACAAGCCTAGAATGCCCAGCATCGTTAAAGTAATTAAATAGAGTATACTTAATGTTATTTATTCAAGCACTTCTCTAAGATTTGTGTCTATTTACACTTGTTAATACGCTTATGTTATTCAGACATAAAATATTAATTTTAGCAAATAATATAATAGTTTGAAATGTATTAACACCTTTCATTACCCTTAGAAGATTTTTTTGCCGGTGTTAATAGTTAAAAATGAGTACACGGGACTTTAAATGAAGCATTTTCAGCTTATTTTTTTAAATTTTAAACTTACTTACAAGCAATATAACAGAACTAACTACTTTGCTATAATCCGCACGGGTTAAGCGAATGCATGCAAAGCCAATGTGTATGAAGCAGGCAAAATCTACGCACCTTATACATGCAGGACAAGCCACCACATGCACCCCAAGGCGCAATTCACCAGCAACAACGCACACAAAAGCAGCACACACACCCACCACCACCATACCGACAAAAATCGCATTTACGATTTTTGTCGTGGAGCCTATCCTCCTGATGATGCTACGGTTTCGGGGCGAAACGATCGTCGGGATTGTGGTTGTGGGTGTGTGTGCTGCTTTTGTGTGCGTTGTTGCTGGTGAATTGCGCCTTGGGGTGCATGTGGTGGCTTGTCCTGCATGTATAAGGTGCGTAGATTTTGCCTGCTTCATACACATTGGCTTTGCATGCATTCGCTTAACCCGTGCGGATTATAGCAAAGTAGTTAGTTCTGTTATATTGCTTGTAATATGGAATTCCGCAAAGTAACGCCTGCTTCTATAAATCATTTAAACATACTTCTCTAATTGAATATATAAAAATCATTTATCGACACACCACACTGTGCTTATTGTTATCATAAGGAAATAAAAATACATTTGTGTTGATCAATCCTGTTTTAAGATCTATAAATTATCCTCAAAACTACGATTGCGTCGTAACTTCACACTTAAAAATATATATTTGAAAGATTGTTTCTTCTTTTTCTCTTCTTTTTCAACCGATGGACGTCCACTGCTGGACATAGCTATCATTAAAGGATCTCCACACCCCACCCCACGGAACTAAGGTTTAGGTGAATGAATAATAATCACTAAAATCCAAATAAAATTGGAAATAAATGAAATGTATAACACTGGCATTGCTGCATCGTACACATATCACAAAAGGAAAATCAATTTTTTAAGCCGTAATTCTGAAAATTAAACAAATGATTTGATGCCATTCTTATACTTTGAAAAAAATTTAGGAAAAGTACATATTTATGTTTAACAAAATAAGTTCCATTAGTAGTATCAAAAGTTCCATTTTACTAGGCATTTTATTAATTATAATTTTAGCCCAATTATTTTTAAATTTTTATTATTATTATAATTTAGGCCTATTTTATAATATATACAGCTACAATCATCATAAATCGTCACTAGGAGATATTTTAAGCACCAAATTGATTCCTTATGGAAAGCCCGATTTGCTTTTTTTGCTTTAGTAAATACATTTTTTTATTTTTCTTCTCCTATAATTTCTATGGTTTTTTTTATAAATATTGTCTGTGGTTCAAAGTGTCAAGTGTCAAGTACTTGAATATTCACAAATTATTGAATAAACAGTCGTAATTTTTAAGATTACTGCCTTAATTATCTTTTTATTTAAAATAAATTATTGTGAAAATGACGACTGAGAACTCGCCGATAAAATCTTCAAGATCCCTTATAAAAATAGAGACTGTGGAGGACTTTGAAAACCAAGTACCTAATTGTTGTTTTTCAACCGCCTACTTTGCCTTAACATTATCAAAACATGAATGTTTTATTTTAGGATACGCTATTAAAACATGTCGATATCTCAATTGTGGAGTCTGAGAAGCGAGCTAACGGCACGTTGCATGTTCGAGACCATTTTACTGTTTACTTGATTGATCTAAAGTAAGAGACATTTACTTGTTACTATCGATAACCAAAGAATAATTTTAGTTTTAACAAATTCAATATTCATTCAGACTTAAGTGTCCATTGTTCTGCCTAAAACCGTTATTTATGTCTGATCTTCAACATGGCATGGCATTATAGAATAAAAACCTAATATTTTACAACATTTTTGTATTCAATTACGTAGATAACTATTAATTTGTGAATGTTGACATGCTATATCATGTAGAATTGCTTTGCCTTTACACATTGCAATTGTCAATGTGTAAGCTGTTTTAATGGTATAAAGAAACCCATTTTGGTCTTAAAGTATGCCAATTACATAAAATAATCAATTTTTAAATAAATAATTTGTAAATACTGTGCACTAAACTGTGGGGTGTGACTACTGAAAATCACTTTTAACTAGTTAATATATCACTATTAACTAATATAAAATAAAATACTATTTACATAGAAGAAGAAAGCTCACAGTTTAGATCATTTGGGTTACCACACTTTATTAATCGGATTGGATGGTCAATTGTTTCGAATGTACTCGTGTCTTGTAAGTAAAATCTGTTTATTTCATGTGTCCAATTATTATATATCTCTATAAAATCCTATAATGTAAATGGCAGGCCCATTAACAGGTGCAGACTTAATAATTACTGAAACATCCTATACATTTGATTTCTGCAGTGATGACCTTTCTGCACAGCAAATGAATAAATTTTGCCTAAAGTTTTATCTGTTGTAAATACTGATTACTATCAATGGCTTATGCATTCGCTATCCTTATGTATTATACTAGCTTTTGATTTTGTCTATGTGGATTGTAGTTTTGAAATAAAAAGTAGCCTAATGTACTCTCCAGACCTGCAACTATCTCCATAACAAAAAGAGTACATTGATCTGTTGCTCAATGTAAATGGAAAAATACATACAATAAATACAAATCAATAAACACATATTTAAGTTTTCATTGTCTACTACAAACCGTGTGATATGTTATTTCCCTGGTATCTACAATTATCTCTGATAACTTTCCTTAATCTAAAGGTTGACCGATAAGTCAAATATTGTTGAACATATACCAACCTATACAATACAATATATTAAATATTGTTGTATTTGAATATATTGTATATAATTCAATATATTCAAATGTTGGTAATAACTACAAAACCATAATTAAATATTATGGAAAGCATAACATGCAGAAAGAAATATTTTACAAAAATAATAATCAAAACTTTTATGACTAGCAATGTTTTATTCAAAGAGATTATAACTGATTTTACACATCATCATCATTATCATTACATATAAAAGTGTCCCATATATCTATCATTTATCTATCACACATTTTTTAACCTCATGAGTTTATAGATTGAAGTTATTCTGAGATATGAATGTGAAATCCTAAATATAATTCCAAATATTGTTCTTATATTTACGAATTATCATTTCATATTAATGACTCATGTCAGTGCCAGACAAGTAGTTAGATCATGATTTTAACTATTTCACTCTTCTCCATGTTGCAACATGAGTTTCACTGTTATTCACCTGCTTAAACAAATGATATATTATCTCTGAAAGGTTGTTTATTAGTTAGAATGTCCCATCTTAATGGTGAGTAAATTGGTCATTAGATGAAGAATTTTATCATTTGTTTTTATGAGTAATTCATTCTATCCAAAGAATATATGAGTATCATACATGGAACATGTAACTTTATTTTTCGGATAGGGTGATATATTCAAATTCAAATTCACAATATTCTTTATTCAAGTAAACTTGTAAACAAGTGCTTTTGAATCGTCAATATCTACTACTGGTTCGGAAAGCTGTTACTACCAAGAAGAACCAGCAAGAAATTCGGCGGTTGCTCTTTTTCAAACAATAATTCTTATCACTAGTTACATATAGTTATTAATGTCTTGTACAAGGTTGAAGAGAAGCTATATCCACACATTCTTATTGTCTAGGTAATCTTCAATAGTATAATAAATAGGCTTTCCGAATTAGCCTTTTTTTAATAGTATTTTTAAACTTGTGTAATGGTAAAGTTAAAGTAGATTGTGGAATTTTATTATAGAATCTTATACCCAAACCCACAAACGAATTACGAACTTATGCAAGGCGCAAAGCAGGAACCGCAAGCTTATGTCGGTTCCTACTTTGTTGTATAAGCATAGGAAATGTGACTTTGTTCTTCAGATAGGGCAAATTTTACGGTTTTCATTTTGTTTCAGAGTGACTGATCCAGATTATAAAATTGTGCACTCAAAAATAAGCACTATATGGAGAAGGTACACAGAGTTTGAACAAATACATGACTACTTGCAGGTTACATACCCGCATGTTGTTATTCCACCGCTGCCTGAGAAAAGAGTGAGTTTATTAACTCTTTTATATAGTTAGCATTTCATAGATAGGTTTTTATTGTAAAAGTATATTTTTAGTAACAAATTATCCATACTAATATTATAAACAAGTGGCGACAGTTTCTTCCTACCCTCACTAAAAATTATTGTAGCACAAACTCTTCATAACAATTTACGTAAAATAGTAATGTACTATTAATCTATACCTTCCGAAAGAATTGCTCTACCTTTTAGTAAAAACAATTTAATTAATTAAAAATCTATTACTAATGTTTTATATCACTTATTGAATCCATTAATATTTGGCCACCAAGACTTTTTGAATAGAACGTTTATACATATTAAATGTAAATTTTGTATGATTTATAGAAAAAGGCGTTACTTTGCGGAATTCCATATTACACAAACTATAACAGACCTACTTTGCTATAATCCGCGCGAGTTAAGCGAATGCATGCAAAGCTAATGTGTATGAAGCAGGCAAAATTCACGTACGTTACACATGCAGGACAAGCATTAAGATTTTGTCGTAAAGTCTTTCCTCCTGATGATGCTTCGGTTTCGGGGCGAAACGATCATCGAGATTTTGGTGGTTGTGTATATTGCTTGTGTGCATTGTTATAGTTTCTGTAAACTTTAACATAAATTCAAGGTACTGTACGCGTGGCGCAAATCGGATACCACGGATCCAGAATTTGTAGAACGCCGACGTGCTGGCCTTGAGAATTTCCTCCTTCGGGTCGCATCGCATCCACGACTTTGTTTTGATGATCAGTTCATCAATTTCCTTCAACAAGAGCACGGCTGGAGGGAAACTATAACTGACAGTGGTGAGTATGGTTTGATTCAGTCAAGTGTTTTGCTGTACCTATTAAAAGGAGGCCTATACAGAAAGTTTGACTCAATCAAGCGTTTCGCTGTACCTATTAAAAGGAGGCCTATACAGAAAGTTTGATTCAATCAAGCGTTTCGCTGTACCTATTAAAAGGAGGCCTATACAGAAAGTTTGATTCAGTCAAGCGTTTCGCTGTACCTATTAAAAGGAGGCCTATACAGAAAGTTTGATTCAATCAAGCGTTTCGCTGTACCTATTAAAAGGAGGCCTATACAGAAAGTTTGATTCAATCAAGCGTTTCGCTGTACCTATTAAAAGGAGGCCTATACAGAAAGTTTGATTCAGTCAAGCGTTTCGCTGTACCTATTAAAAGCAGCCTATACAGGAAGCCTTTTATACGCTTGAGGATTATTTGATTAATAAATATCCGTGGACTTATTAATTGACTATATGCTGTTAGCCCTGACGCTTTTACAGCGGCACCGGGCGAGAAGGGCGAGCGAAGAAGCATCGTCGTGGTTGTTAAATGCGGAGAGTAGAGTGTAGAAGTTCTACTAACTTCGGGAAATCGTCGGGTTCCTCCTGTAAGGAGTCCGGTTACCACGGCTTAGGGCGACGTGTAGTGGAGGGCTAATAGTATGACTGATTAGATAACTTGAAAAGTCTAAACTGGTAAAAGTTTACAATAAGAACATATTTTCTATATCTTACAGGATATTTACTTCAAGCAGAGAATAAACTAAAGTCGCTGTCTGTATCGATCAGGCTGAAAAAGCCTGATCCGGAAATTGAAGGCGTTAAAAACTATGGCAAACAGCTTGAAACAAACTTAGGAAACTTTCTATATACTAGGTACTATCATAATTCTTTATATACAACTACTGGTTCTAACTTAAACGTTTAGGTATGAATTTAATTAATAATGCAAGGTTTTTTTTCTTTGTTACTGAAAAAAATTGTTTTTCATGCTTCATTTTTTCTGGTGTATTTATAATAATGGTGCTAAATTTTATCAATATTGGTTCAGCGCAATATTGAAAGCATTACACCTTAAAGTGCATTCAATAATGCAACATGTTTTTTCCTACATGCTACCTATGTTACCCCGAAATCCAGCTTATACAAGCTTGGTTTGTGCTGGATTTCATCAATATTGGTCCAGCAAAAATCATAATAGCCAGACAGACAGAATGTTTTATCGATAGTATAGGTACTAAAGGAAAGATAGGTATATATTTTTCTAGGTTCCAAAATGTAATTTCTATATTTTCTGAATTTTTTCAGATCAAAAATAATAGAGAAGAACTATGCGTTGTGTAAATTGCACGCTAATTATGGGAAATTATTTAGCGAATGGAGCGTCATTGAAAAGGAAATGGGCGACGGTTTGCAAAAAGCAGGACATTATTTTGGTAAGAAATATTCAAAATTTAAATTATATAAATATAATTATATGGGACACTTACACATACTGTCGTCTGTCCCCAAAGTAAGTAACTAAATACTTGTGTTATGGGTGACGGACAACTGGTAAATAAACTACGTATATAATTTTAAATACATACTAAAATACAAATATACACCGAGGCTAAAAGAACCAACAAATTGTTTATAGAAAATGTTGGCTCTCGGTGGGATCGAACCCGTGACCCGCGGGGCTTAAAGCAGGATCACTGCCCACTGCGTCAACGGGCCAACCAGAAACAGGCGTTACTTTGTGGAATTCCAGAAGTTATAATAGAATGATTTGCTATAATCTCCTTTTGTTAAGAGAGTCTACGTAATGTCTACGAAGCAGGCAACGTTCACATACCTTATACATGCAGGACAAATCACCACACGTATCACAAAACGCCGCCACCAGCAACACTCCACACAAGATGAAGTTATGTAGAGTTGTCGGTTACGGGCCGAAACGATTGTTGAGATTGTTGTAGTGAATGTGTGTAGTGAGGTGCTGGCGGTGTTTTACGAATCCTGTTTGCCTGTTCGTTGTAACTTATTCTTACTGTACCGCATAGTCAGCGCAACTCAAATATCAGTAATAGATACAACTTAAGTTAGTCGCTAATTAATACGCAAAGTTGTATGACGTATCCGAATAAATTCATCTTCGCCTGCCTTCTTTAATTTCGCTCCACGATAAAGAAGTAACAATCAAAATCAACAACCAAACTAACAACGCCACACTGGTGACCCCACTGAACAAAGAACAAGGATAGAAAATGACTTCTTCAGCGACACAAATCAACGCGCTGACTACGTGGATCATTACTTAACTGTTATTACATTTTTTTAAATATATCCATTTTCATATGATTTAGAAGCAGGCGTTACTTTGCGGAATTCCATATTACATGCACTATAACAGAACTACCTTGCTACAATCCACACGGGTTAAGCGAATGCATGCAAAGCTAATGTGTACGAAGCAGACAAAGTTTACGCACTTATACATGCAGGACAAGCCACCACACGCACCCCAAGGCGCCTCCACTAGCAACAATGCACACAAGCAGCACACACAACCACCACCACAATCTCGACGATCGTTTCGCTCCGAAACCGAAGCATCGTCAGGAGGATAGGCTCCACGACAAAATCGCAATACGCCGCGCCACCTATACAAGCATTCTTAAATAGTTCAACCCCCACCACTATCTTCCCCTCCGAACACATGTAGCAAAACGGAATTGGATACATTTACTAGCTCGTTAATCGGCGCATTGCGATTTTTGTCGTGGAGCCTATCCTCCTGATGATACTTCGGTTTCGGAGCGAAACGATCGTCGAGATTGTGGTGGTGGTTGTGTGTGCTGCGTGTGTGCATTGTCGCTGGTGGAGGCGCCTTGGGGTGCGTGTGGTAAGCCACCATGTATAGGTGCGTCAATTTTGCCTGCTTCATACATTAGCTTTGCATGCATTCGCTTAACCCGTGTGGATTATAGCAAGGTAGTTCTGTTATAGTGCTTGTAATATCCATTTTCCTTTTATGTATAGATTCAATAGCGGATTCTATAGAATCCGTTGCTGAAGACGAGGAACAATTAGCGGACCAACTGAAGGAATATTTTTTCTACGCCGCTGCTTTACAGCAGCTGTGTGCCAACCACGAAGCGCTGCAGCGAGCTTTAGAAAACGCACACGATGCCTTGAACAATAGGTAAGCTGATATTTGCCGATTTAGATACGACCTACTTCCTCCTATTAACTTCTAAGCCTGCGTATCTCTAAAAGTCTTGGGATTTGTGCAACTATCACTAACTTACATTAGCTTCACAGTATATTTTAAACAATGTAATTTTTGTACATAAAAATATAAATAATTATAAAACTAAAAAAAATTACAAGCAATATAACAGAACTTACTACTTTGCTATAATCCGCACGGGTTAAGTGAATGCATGCAAAGCCAATGTGTATGAAGCAGGCAAAATCTACGCACCTTATACATGCAGAACAAGCCACCACATGCACCCCAAGGCGCAATTCACTAGCAACAACGCACACAAAAGCAGCACACACACCCACCACCACAATCTCGACTATCGGTTCGCCCCGAAACCGAAGCATCATCAGGAGGATAGGCTCCACGACAAAAATCGTAATGCGTCATTATCGTCGAGATGGTGGTGGTGGGTGTGTGTGCTGCTTTTGTGTGCGTTGTTGCTGGTGAATTGCGCCTTGGGGTGCATGTGGTGGCTTGTCCTGCATGTATAAGGTGCGTAGATTTTGCCTGCTTCATACACATTGGCTTTGCATGCATTCGCTTAACCCGTGCGGATTATAGCAAAGTAGTTAGTTCTGTTATATTGCATGTAATATGGAATTCCGCAAAGTAACGCCTGCTTCTATAAATCATTTAAAAAAAAATTAATCGTTTGTAGGTTTGGGTATACGATTCTATAATAAAATTCCGAAATCAATTTTGGCCAATTTTTACGTCCTCAATTGTTTCGCAATAAGAGTTCATGGTAGGCCTGCTATACAAATAAGAATGTTTATAATAGGCACTTTAATTTCACCCTTCTTTACCACTTCCTTCCATTTCTACATTATGTGTAGCAGTAATTTATATGATTTATAAATTAGGGATTAAATTTTTTTAATTAATTTTTTATTATGTATATGGAATTTTATTCCACAAATATAAAAAAATAGAACTATTATTATAAAAATACTGGATTTTTTTTTAAAGCTGTGATAGCCTTGTGGTGAGACCGTGCGACTCTCTAGAGACGACATAGGTTCAAACCCCGGGCAGGCACCAATGAGTTTTTCTATTAAAACTTATGTGTCTAATTGGTAATTGCAATTTATCACACGCTTTTAGGTGAAGGAAAACATCGTGAGGAAACCTGCATATCTCTAGAGAATTCTCTAGGGATATGTGTAACCTACCAATCCGCATTGGAGCAGCGTGGTAGGTCTTAGCTCCAATCCTTCTCTCCAAAAACGGAGAGAGGAGGCCTTAGCCCAGCAGTGGGCAAAAGAACAGGCTGTTACTTTACTTTTTTTATTACTGGAATTTTTGACACTCAAGCCTAGGGCGGCCATATTGTTATCAGCTATCTCTTACAGGCAACCTTTATGTATAAATCATTTAAGGATTATAAACAATATTAGCATACCGAAACAATTTTAACTAGATCTTTTTTCTAAGTGAAATTGGAATTCAATTACGTCGTCGTCCTCCTGCCCTTATTCCACTCAAGTGAGGTCGGCACAACATGTTATAAACATGTTTTCATATGATTCGGCTACGTATATAACGACCGGCCGTCTGCCTGTCAACTTACCTTAGTCGCCTTTTACGAAACCTTGATAAGAAATGAGGGTGATCTATTCTACTCAGCCGGATACCACACGACGGAATTCAATTTCAATTAGTTTTACAAGCACTATAACAGAACTAACTACTTTGCTATAATCCGCACGGATTAAGTGAATGCATGCAAAGCCAATGTGTATGAAGCAGGCAAAATCTACGCACCTTATACATGCAAAACAAGCCACCACATGCACCCCAAGGCGCAATTCACCAGCAACAACGCACACAAAAGCAGCACACACACCCACCACCACAATCTCGACGATCGTTTCGCCCCGAAACCGAAGCATCATCAGGAGGATAGGCTCCACGACAAAAATCGTAATACGATTTTTGTAGATTTACGTGATTTTGCCTGCTTCATGGAATTCCGCAAAGTAACGCCTGCTTCTATAAATCATTCAATTAGTTAAAAAAAAAAAATTTTTTTTAAATAGAATAGCTGAGAGAAACCGTGCAGCAGCCGGCAAGTCCGGGATAATGTCCCGATTGTTCGGGACCACGGATCCTGACATAGTCCGCGATCAAAGTACGCGCGCACTCGACGCCAAGATACTTGCTGATAAAGAGGCTATAGAGAAGGCTAAACGGGATCTAGAGTGAGTAGCACTGTATTCTTACTGTACATTTTCCATTTAAATTTCAATTTTTTTTTATTAAATATAGCCTGATATTATGATAATTGATTAGTTGCGAAAAAGGTCGTTCATAAAAAGCAATAATAATATTATTTTGCTACACTATACATTTATTATTACACATGTTTTCCGTTTTTATACCACGGCACGGTATAGTTTATACTAGTAGTAGTAAGTTAACTAAACCCATTAACTGATAGAGACTAATATGAACAGACTGACCTATAACAACGTCTTCTATTACTAAAAAAAAGTTTCATGTATTTAGTACTACCATCTATAAAAGAATTGAACACCGTTACATAACCATATAGTTATTATATTAGAGAAAGTGAGTCAGAAGCTGTGATAGCTCAGCGGTGAAACCTGTGACTCTTTTGAAAGAGACACGGGTTCAATCCTTGGGCAAACACCAATGATTATTTTATTTTAAAAAATACTTGAGCAGCGTGGTGAGTATTAGCTCCAACCCTTCTCTTCAGAAACGGAGAGAAGAGGTCTAAGCCCAACTTTGGGATGGTACCAAGCCGCTACTTTTAGGGAAGTCAAAGGCAGATCAGCAGGCCTACCATGAACTCTTATTGCCACTCAATTGAAGACGTAAACGAATTGTTTTACTTTTTCATACGATGACGTCTTAAAGACACTTAAAGTCGTTGCCGAATGAGCGTTCGGAATTCGTCCTAAGAACATGTGAGTAAAAGAGACAGAGTTATCTACAGTTCGTATAACGTTGTCCTTTTCAAACATTACGACCTCAATGCAATTCACACTTCATGGTACGAAATGAAAGCGGTTCGCGGTCATTTACGTCTTCAATTGAGTCGTAATAAGAGTTCATGGTAGGCCTGCAGATCTCGTAACATGACGTGTTAAAGACGCACAGTTTAAGTCGTTGCCAGATTTAATCTCAAACTGAATCGCAAACGTATTTCATTCACTCTTATTTATATAGTAGGTTCGCGATCCAAATGCAATTCAGTTAAAACACTTCATAGTACGAAAGGAAAGCGATTGAGTTTGAATTGCATTGCAATTGAATCGTTTTCTAAAAGTTTATAGTAGGCCTACTGATTCGTAAAATCAAATGCACAAATCTCCACCACAGTCGCCACAATACACAAACACTACACAGTTTCACTATCACAAACTCAACAATCGTTGACAATAAGCAAGTGATTTATACTATAGTGATACTGAAGTCAATTGTTTTATATCACCCGCGTACTCACTGAAATCTTTTTTATTTCTTTTTCAGAGATTTCACCAAAAAGACATCAGTCGAAATTGAATATTTCCAAAAACAAAAAGACAAGGACTTACACGAGTCGCTAGTCGGTTTTATTACATTACAAGTGAAAGCCGCCAAAAAGGTATGTGAAATTTAATTCGATAATATATTCGACATCCGCGGCCCAGTTAGTTTCGCTCCATATAATGATAATATCCTATTGTCCACTGACGTCATTTGCATACATTATTATATATAGAAGTGTGTGTGTGCGAGTGCCCAACAAATTTTGTTACGTTCAGGGGTTCGTCGATTTGGATGAAAATACCTGGTGACTCGTAAAAAACGCTTTATTAAACTTTTCGCTACAAACTTACAAGTACTTACAGTCTCTGTTTTGAACAAATTGACGCGCTCGACGCGGCGCGACCGGCCGGAGCAACGACCTTTATGCATCCCATTGTCGACGCGAGCGCCGACAGTCAGTAATGTTTCGCATACGATAAAGACAGGACGCGCGTGCGACTGTAGATGACTTTTTTGTATAACGCACACGCGTAATTATGCGTTTTGGGTGTGGTTTTCAGATTTAGTGACGCGTTTAATCAGTGAAGCGTTTGAGAACACGCGACCGTCCGCGGTTTTAGTGCGCGTTGGGGTTACTGTTCCCCGATATAGGGACGATTCAATAACGTGTGACCTTACGAAGGTTGTGTGCACACCGCGTGTTATTTAACCGATATAGTGAAGTGTATACTCCGGGAGAAATAGACAGTACGTGTCAGTGGAAGACTGTTGAGGCGAACCAACGGGTTCGGGAATCGGCCAAGTACATACAAGCACACACACACACGTACACATATACACGCAGTGATTCATGAGGCCGGACCGCATACAGCTGACGGCCGCATAAGGTAGGTTGAGACGCCGAGACGACGGGCCCAGGTCTCGGAGGTTGTTTCATCCGCCCGCACGTTTGTGCGGAACAGTCTCTATGCAGTTCGTTGTCCAATAAGAAAGCCGAGGTATTATTTCACTTTTATTTTCACTTCGTAATTCGCTCTTGATCGCTATTCGCAAACTGTACATCGATGCGCACGATACGTCCGCTTAAATATCGAACGAACCGATGACGACAATGTTCGTGACCGTTCGCGAGTTCTTGGGGAGATCGTAATCAACCTGAATGTTCCAGAGAATTAGTGGCAAGCGAATTCGAACCCTATGACTAATAACGAATGAACTGTTACAGCCCTATTCAACATGGGCATATATTGCTGACTTATTGTTTCCCAATTGGGGTCAATATAAAGTGTTGATCAGCAATATAGGCCTTTTTTTCATGAAGGAACCCTTCATGGGTTCTGCAATCCGCAGGGGGGGAGGTATTACAGTTATGCCGGACTCTTACCGGCTAAAACCTCATGGTGTTCCACCTTACTGCCTGTAGAAGGCACAGGAATACTGGACGCAAGCAATACAGGCCTATAAAACTCATACATTTTTTCAAATTCGGTCAGTTCTTGTGATCTAGTCGACTTGTTGCCCAGCTACGGACCCGGTTCCTTCTTGCCGGCTGGCTTCAGCAATAGACTAGTGATCAAATACTCCAGCTCCAACCCGCTACAAAGGTTTCGCGAAGTAGTAGTATCCAAATACCAGTAGTGATTAGATTAACTACGAAATTAAACGTTAATAAGTTCAGTTTGTGTTTTTATTATATATAAACCAAACTGGACGGTCTAACAGAATGTTACAAACGTTTACGAACTCTTTTTGCATTTTCGTAAACTGCCCAGTCCAATTTCAATTCTATTACATATGCATTACAAACTCTTTTTGTATGTTCATATCAATATTAGGAGAGGGAAGATAAAAGTATCTAAGTATCTCCTGTATAATATAATAACTAATAACGGCTCAAAAGTAATGTCATAATATGAAAGCTATTATTAGTGCTTTATGATAAAAAATAGTCGTATGGATTTATAACGACACTCAAAGGCGACGTTGCCGCAACGTGGACTCAGTTTCGTCCACTTGCGTGCAAGACGCAAACAAGCACGCACGCACGTACGCACGAATGTAAAAGTGCGTAAATTGTGGGTTTACTAGTGCTTTATGATAAAAAATAGGCGTATGGATTTATAACGACACTCAAAGGCGACGTTGCCGCAACCTGGACTCAGTTTCGTCCACTTGCGTGCAAGACGCAAACAAGCACGCACGCACGTACGCACGAATGTAAAAGTGCGTAAATTGTGGGTGTACTAGTGCTTTATGATAAAAAATAGTCGTATGGATTTATAACGACACTCAAAGGCGACGTTGCCGCAACCTGGACTCAGTTTCGTCCACTTGCGTGCGAGACGCAACAGACGAGTTTTCTGTTGGCTCTGCTCAGTTGGAAACTCTTGAATTATATAGAAATAAAGTGTTTTAGCTGTTTTATAACTTTTTATTTCTTAGAGCGTACACGTATCAATTAATGTCACAGAGTAAAAAGGAAAGTGTTACAGACAATAAACTTATAGTTATGCAGGTAGGGAATTCATAATACATTCAACAGAAACATTTTTCACCGATTGTTTACAAGTTGACTTGAATTAATAATAATATAATAAATATATGGGACACTTACACACAAGGTCGTCCGTCCCCAAAGTAAGTAACTAAATACTTGTGTTATGGGTGACGGACAACTGGTAGATATATACTACGTATATAATTTTAAATACATACTTAAATACAAATACATACCCGGGCTCGAAGAACCAACAAATTGTTTATAGTCACTACCCACTATGCCAACGGGCCAGTCTTTTAGGATTTTTTTGTGTTTGAATGAATGTACGCACACACGCATATACACACTCTCCCACAAGTATTCAGTCACTATCTCACACGCTCACACGCAAACTTGTGATGTTAGTAAGATCATTTTTTTATATTATTTATGCCCACAATATGTCTATCCTACATGGATGTGAGATATCGACTGTGAACCGGCAATACGTCCTATCTCAATTTTAAGCAAAATCACTTTCTAAGGGCATCGGGTACTACTGCCCATCATTTACCGTATCAACATGTATTATCTACTAGAAAACTTGCAAATAAACATATTTAAAGTCATCTGTTTTTTATTTCATAAAAATTATTGCGAATGTATTAATAATCACGTTTTTTATTCTTCCTGAACAGTTGTCAAGAATAAGATAGGACAATTTGCCAGTTCACAGTCGATATACGTATTGAAATGATGTTATATAATTTGAATCACTTCCAGAACTTGCAGGCGTGGACACAAATCAAAGAGTGCCTCCAGAACATGCCTTGAACGTCGCCTAAGCGTCCAAACTCCGGACACCAAATTACCTGCATATTTATACTATTATTTAAGGCCATTAACAATTTTATATATCACATTTTTATATAAATAACTTGGATTATTTAAACTGTTTCCTTTGGCTATATTATAGAATCATGAATAAAGGAGGGCGACTATTGACACTATCGCAAGTGCTTAGGGCTATCAGGAAAGCGATAGTAATTTATTCGTGGTTGTGTTCAATTTCAGTTTTAATTATAGCCATTAATAATTCAGTTAATTATAATAACCAATACTTTTATATGATAAGTAATCTTTCATTGTATTTAATATTTATATATATTTTTTCATATAACAGGCGAAAGCGTTTGAGTAAAAATTTCCCATTTATTTTTCCGAATTGTCTGGTATATTATCAAATGTAAAGTAAATTTTAAAATATATGTAATTTATTACGTAAATTAAGAACAATGTATTGCAGCATAAACTTATCTTCAAAATTACTTAAGATTTATATATTTTAGATACATATTTTTTGAACTAAAATATAAAAAATTATTTCAAAAAATTCATCATATAGCATGCACTTACGTTTCTGTACGCAGTTATTGTCGATATTTGCAGTATATATACATTTTATCAGGGCTTTTTTAGAATCTATCATAGATTTGGATTAAAGCTCCTATATAGAACCTTATAGCAACTCAGCCTGAAACTTTATTTCCTATTTCCCTATATATTATCAATTGTAAATATAAGTCTATGTATAAAAGTTTGAAGTGATTTCTATTTTAGGTATTTTATTTCTAGGTCTTCTTATTTTATTCAGAAACTACTTTGGCCATAAAAGAGCACCAGTAGTTCAAACTCGTATAAGATATCGGTACAAAAAACGTGCATTAGACTTAAGAGCCGAGTCGTAACTGGCAGCTGTGATTTAGCGGTATTTTGATAAGGCCTTTGAATTCTACTCATACTCATGATATATTTCAAGCTGCCACAATAAAATGAACAAGTTAGGAATAAACTTAATGGTTCTCGCAGCCATATCTTGGTTTTATTAAATCTAATACGAGAAAAACCGGAAAGGAAGTGATCCAAGCTGCCTTGTTTGCCTCGAATACTTTGTAAATATATAAGACGATCTAACATTTACTGGGGATGTAGCTTGTATTGATGATAACCGTTGACTAACTCGGTGATTCTTGATCTTTACTCTCGTTTTAACCAAATCAGTTTGAGGCTTTACATATTTGGCAATATACCCCTGCTTTATAATACAGTATCCACCCAGGAAACCCTTTGAAAAACTAGGCTTGCTTTCGATCAATTATTAATTCTTTACGAGAATAAATATGTGAAATACTTCATTGTTGTACACGCTTTCTGGATTTTGCCTTACATGAGTATAGAAAATGTAAGCCGCTTTGGATGCTATAAGAAACTTTCTCTTGTATACATAGAATTTTACAATTCGTCATTAAAATCAACTCATATAATCAAAGCTAACAAAATGGAAAAAACTATGGGACCGTAGTATGTGTTATTTTATTAGATTGTACAAATGCGCAATGTACTGTGATGATTTGGACTGAACTTTGTCACAAATTAATAATCATTGGTCCAAATATCAGCCAATTGATTATATATCATTTAATATCAGCAAATCAGAGGCAATAGTTGTCACGACAATCACCATGTCCCTTTTTTATTAGTACCAGCCCTTAGTTTACATTGTACAGTTTAAATGTGTAAATTTTTTTATATTATAAAAACTATTTAAATATTTTAATTTTGTTTTATTTTCAAAAGCTTTTATTCAACGTGCCATGTGTCGGCGCCGTTTTTGCTATTCTTTTGTAGAAGTGTAAGTAGCCGGTGCATATTTTCACATGGGTCGAATGGGTCGGGGTTCAGTGATCGATAAGGTAGAATTCCACCAAAATAGTGTGCAGCAAATTTGTTTATAAAGATTGCGTACAAAGTTCCCGCACTGCACGTACTAAGCTGATATCGTTTAGCTTCTGTCTCCACCGGCAATGTTGTGTGTAACTTGTGTTAGCGCACAGTGAAGCACACATGTGCGCGAACATGTTCATTTAGGAATATTTTATAAACTTTATTATTATTATTTCACTTATTAATTATATACAAATTTACAATATATTTTTAGACAGTTTCTATAAAATTATTAATAATTTTTTCATTCGTCCACTCCTCATTAAAGATGTGCGCGTACATTGTATGTTTTCGCTCCAGTAGCGGAAGCAAAACTGAGTTCGTAAACAACGAGTGCGTACGCGTCGACGCGAGTCCATTGTTTCTAGTGTGTAATGTGCATAGATGTGCGCGAACATTTCTAGAATATTCGCGTACAATTTGTTAATGTTTGCTTGAGTGTATCGACCAGAGTAAACATTTGTGCCGCACACTGTGCATTCACAGTGTTGCACAGTTCTGCACACTGGTGGAATACCACCTTAACATTCACTGGAAACTGGAATCTTGCAAGTTCAATTTGACCCATTTCCCGGGGTCCGATTGAGTGAAATTTTATATTTTGATCTAGTCTCAATGACAATAGAATATTATTTTTTAATGTTTATAATAAGCATGACCTGATTCTGCTGCCAGGATTGACTCCAGACGAGGGAGCTCCTTCATGGTAAGAGTATGAGTAGTAATGAAATATTTGCTGAAATCTTTTGTTAAAGACTTTTTTAATAGACGTGGAGTCTATCTCCTGATGATGCTTCGGTTGCGGGGCGAAACGATTGTTAAGTTTGTGAAGTAAACGTGTGTAGTGCTTGTGTATTATGGTGGAAGTGGTGGAGGTTTGTGCATGTGTTTTTACGAATCCTGCACGTATCGGGTATGAAAATACGGATAGTCCACTATACATTTAACACTTTATATATTTTCTATTTACTGTATCGCGGATTATAGCAAAATAATTTTATTATTACTTTTTTATTATGTATCTCCGCAAAGTAACGCCTAATTCTATTAATTATTTGTTATATCGTATCTTTTTCTCATCTGTGGATGTAGTGGATTTGATAAAAGTAAGAGTAAACTAATAACTAAATACAATATAAAGATGGAAGAAATAGCATATTGTATATTATACATATCATATATTGTAGTAGGTCATCTTTCTACCTGGAAGGTTTTTTCGAAGTATGACTTGGACATAGCTCATCAATCATAACTCTAACATAATTGGATTAAGGGTTTGTAGTGGGCATTTTCTCAATTTTGAATGCTATTCATCATACTCCTGCCCTTATCCCACTCGTAAGTGGTGGGGACCACATGTTACAAACATGTTGTCATATGATTTGGCTACGTATTTTACGACCGGCCGCCTGCCTGACGTCAATTTGCCTTGGTCGCCTTTTACGACACCTCGGTAAGAAATGATGGTGGTCTATTCTATGTAGCCGGATACCACACGGTATTTACCTTAGTCGTCTCTTACGGCACCTCGGTAAGAAAGGAGGGTGGTCTATTCTATTCTGCCACACGGCTATCAATTTGGAATGCTATTATGCATTACAATGTTATTATATTCGTTATAATATTAAACCATTTCAATTCTGGTTTCTAAAATGTCAAGAATATAAATATTAAATAGTTATAAATAGAATATTTTAATTTTTATTTTAACATATAAAACATAATATAAATAAACCATTAAAAAATGCGTTGATCTCCTAGCTACATATTATTATATCGCCACTGAAAATGCAGGTAAGTTTTAACCAATATACCCGCTTTCGTCCTAATTAATTAAAGATTATTTAGGCAGAGATTAATTAAATACTGGTAAAAATTCAATTTAGATTTTTAAAGAATGGAATATCTCCACTGTACACAGTCGTAAAATTTCTAACATTTGCAGTGTTCACACGATATTATATTAATCGTTCATCACTTGCCGCTCCGTTATTGATCTCAGATATCACAAACACGACGTTGATAATTTATATCTAGTCCCTTTTATATCAAGTCCCCAAAGCTGTCTAACTGTATGTAATCGATTTTCCCAAAATCTACTGAACGGATTTTAGTACGGTTTTTACTAAAAGGTAGTGCAATCCTCCGAAAGGTTTAGGTTAATAGCACATAACCGTTTCATGTAAATTGAGTGGAAGAGGTAGTTTTACAACTATTTTTAGTGGGGGTAGTAACAAACCGGTGTCGATTGTAGTTTAGAGGGGGGAATAGGTATAAAAAGCGGTGTCGGGTATCAGATAGCCAGTCTCATGCTGAGACTTGAGCGATTATAACATGCTAAACCCTGAATTTCACGCGGGCGAAGCCGCCAACTTTTTTTCGTCGCGGTAATATTTTCATTCAAATGAATATTGTTTAATAGGTTGTAATAAAACTAAGTAACCTACCTTTGCTGTACTTACTGTATGAATGATGTATATATCTCCATGGGCGTAGACGGGCAAGGGGGGCAGCTGCCCGCCCTTACACTGAAAACTGTAAACTGGGACACTGACAACTCGCAACACATTGACCCTATTAAAGGCTTTCATAAGACCTATAATGTACCTTCATTACAAATGTGAGCTCCTCATATTTAAAATACCATGATTAGGAAAAAAATAGTCTAGATTTTTTGAGACAATTACAGCCCTCCCCCTGTATAGAATTCTGGCTTGTATAGAATTCCGCCCTTGCATATTTCCAATTTTTCTCCTCTTCGAACAGACTATCGGCTTATTTTTAAATCAAGGATATAATTAGGATTTCGAGTACACTGAACTAAGCTGAAATATAATTTTTACATTTAACAAAACTTAGAATAATCCAAGAATTAAGTTGACTAGCACGATTTTATCCAAACAATATATCTATTCAACGAATAACGGCACCAAATGTTTTCTTTTCAAGTACGACTAACACGCTTATTAAAAAATTAACAAGTCAAAGCGTTAAACATGTAAATAACATTAATTAATATGAACAGCGTAAATAAAAACGATTGGTTACTTCTGTTGCCTGAATAATTCGTGTAACGTGTCCACCGTGAATCGATACTGAATGGGTCACTTCTATTATCATCCACAATAACGAAACACGGCACGAAAGTCCGAAATCGTTTACAATATTGTTAAAATTTTCTTTCAATACAAAAACATTTCACGAAGAAATATATTTCAAAATATTTTAAGTAAGGGTATCTATTAGATATTATTTAAAATGAAGCATCAAGAAGTATCTGTGGACTACTGGACCATGGTAAAGACAATGTTTACGTACGGAGCATTGACGGCGCTGTGTTGGATAATGCTTCGTTTATTTTACACAGTGTTTACACTGCCAAGGCGGCTTCGGTCGCAGCAGGAAAACATTCAGAGCACACTGAAAGATCTTCAGGTAAACACATTTGATTACAATATACTTGGATATATAGACTAAGCTATAACCTACGTTTGTTAAGAAAATCTATGTATGTAAGTGTAGGAAACAGAAACCGTTCTCGTACCTCATACGGGAGTACTGCACGTATCACAAAACACAGCTACCAACAACACACCACACAGTCACTACGACATTCTATGATAGTTTCGCCTTGTAAACGAAGAATCATCAGGAAGTAGGCTCCACGACAAAATTACAAGCCTACATTACCAGTATTATCTACAAATAGTTCAACCCCCACCATAAAATTGATTGCCACATATCATCGTACGCCTTTAAAGTCTGGGTAGCACTTAACTACAAGCTGAATATAAACAATAATCCTTGGTAAAGGTATCACACAAGGAACGCCGTCCCTTATTATGATTCTGCTAAAATTACTAGTTTTAGAAAGTATTTTCGAATAGGTTTCTCTTTTTATCAGCTGATTTCGATTCGACAAAGAATTCCCCACGATAACTTAACTTTCAGAGAGGCAATAATAAAAGTACGGCCATTAAAATTAACTTCAAGTATTTTAGTAGATTGGTCTCTCGTATAATATTGGCTTAATGATTGGGAAATACGTTTATAAAAGATATCAAGTTACAAGATACAAGATCGCAATCAAACGCAACACCTTTTTATCTCAGTCGAGGAAAATTAGTCGCTATCATTGTAAAATGTATTTACAGACTTTTGTAAACATCCATTCTATTAGTAACGAACACTGATAATATTTTTGAATTTATTTATCTACGCAAGTTCTTTAGGTATCTTGTATACTACGACGACCCTAGGGCCATGGAGCCAAAGTGCAAAAAAATTTTTATCCGTTTTAACACCTCGGTTGATCGCCTCTTCGGGTGACAAGAGGGCTGGCTCCCTTTTCGCACAAAGAATCAGCTTAGCGATTCAACGCGGAAACGCTGCCAGCATTCTTGGGACCATTCCACGTGGGCATGATTTGTATAGTAGTAGCGTGTAAGTAATTTAAGATAGATATAACTTGTACATATTTGTTATAAATAAAAATAACTATGACGATATATTAAGATTTCCAAAACACATATATTCGAAACAAGGTCCTTATATAATTTTAGAATTAGGCGTTACTTTGCAGAGATCAATAATACAAAAGTAATAATAAAATTATTTTGCTATAATCCGCTATACAGTAAATAGAAAATATATATGTTGCTAAATATGCTAAACTAAAAAGTGGACTACCGTTTTTCATACCCGTTACATGCAGGATTCGTAAAAACACATGCAAAAATCTCCACCACTGCCTAACCAAAATACACAAGCACTACACACGTTCACTATCACAAACTCAACAATCGTTTCGCCCCGCAACCGAAGCATCATTAGGAGATAGACTCCACGACAAAATGGCAAAGATGGAAGCAAGGCTTTATATAATTTTATTATTACTTTTGTAAGGTCCTTATACTTCGATGTTGGTCTAATCTGGCTTTTAAACGGTGAACTGATATACCTTGTTGTGATATATCACATAGATACATTGCTCTAAAAGTGGCTTGAAGCATCAGCTATTGTTTCCGATACTAGTAAAGTTTTTGCGCTGTACCCTAGGCATTCTTATTCATCTGTGACGCTATTGCGTTTTTCTTTTCTATCATACTAATCCTCCTGCCCTTATTCCGCTCTAAGTGAGATCGGCACAACATCTTAACATGTTGTCACATGATTCGGTTATTTACGAGTATTTTACGACCGGCCGCTTGCCTGACGTCAGCTTACCTTAGTTGTATTTTACGACCCTTCGGTAAGAAAGAGAGTGGTCTATTCTAAATACTGAAACTAATACCACATGGTGGGTCAACTTACTTTAGTCGCTTTTTACGACACCTCGGAAAGAAATGAGGGTGGTGTATTCTACTCAGCCGGATACTACACGTCGGGTCGACTTACCTTAGTCGCCTTTTACGACACCTCGGTAAAAGATAAAGGTGGTCTATTCTACTCACTTCTATACATTCAAACATAAAAGAAATAGTAATCTAAAGCGTTTATTTTATTTTTCATTGAAAAAAAATCTACAAATCCACTTACAGCATCACAAGAGTTTTTATCACTATGGATGTTTAATGTCACATCTCTCTCATAAAGTCTTATTAGCCATGACGGTTAATCCAATAAACCTCATGTATTAACGGTTCAATAATCGCAATCTGAAGCTATTTTCCCGACAGCACTGTTACTAATTCAGTGCGGTGTCAGCTGCTGGTAACTCTAAAAAATCTTTTTTGACCTGTATTTTTAATGTTTCCTTGTCTTATGTTTCTTCTTTTTCAAACAAGAAGCGTCCACTGGGTCAATATAGGTTTGGGATAGGATAGGGATTTTTAAGTGACACGAAATTGTCACTTTGGTGTTCGCCGCCTCCCTTTTGAGGTCATCCTTCATCATGAAGTTGAGTTAGGTGCATGCTTAGTAGCTCAAAATCTTAAACCTAACGTTCTCATGTTCTTCGTACTGTGTTCCCCTGTGGCTTTGCAGCAAGCGGCATATCGGTAATTTTCTTTCTTCTACACCTTGAATCTAATTTAATAACTAAGCGATGTTCCAAGATAGCTCGCTCAATAGCCCACTAACCGCATCTAAGATTATTCCCTATAAGGCCCATCAACTAACAAGCTTCGACTCCACAAATCATCACTGTTAACACGCGCTGTTCAATAACTTAGATCTTCAGATTACTGAAGTATTTTGGACACATTTTCCGGCCAGAACATGATGATATCAATTAAGCATTTAAATTTTCATAGAAAACCGAAAACAACTCGAGGCGAGAAACATAGCATGTTCCTTTAGAATAAAATATTTTTATTATTAAATTTATCTAAATATAGGAACAATAAATAGGTAAATGTACTATGTTATATCTTATCGCAGGTTTTATTTGCGCGTTCAATTGTTTCTTCACATGTCTACTGCGAGTAAGTGTTTGAAAATGATAAGAGAGATTTCTTTATTAAATATTAATAGCTGCAGTTACTATACAAATATGAGAAAACTGTATATAATTTAAACGTTGTTATTTCAAATAATTTATAAAATAAGGCGTTACTTTGCGGAGATCCATAATACAAAAGCAAAAATGATTTTATCGCGGATTATAGCAGAATAATTTTATTATTACTTTTGTTGTTATTTCAATAACAAAGAGCTCAATCAATCCAACCGTGCGATTTATTTTAAATTTTTGATGTATATTTCCAATTACAAGAGACGATCTATATTTTTTTTTGTCAGAGGATACAATAGTATTATTAACAATTGTTTATTACTTCGGAAATTTGAACAAAAGCTTTATGTGATGTCGAATTATATGCAATGGTAGCATATTAGAGCTCTACCTTTACAGAAATAAATAAAACTTGTTAGTTATATAAATTAAAGCTTTTATTATTTCAATTAGTAAAAGACTCCTTTGTTCTTCGCAAAGTAAGATTGGAGCATAGACCACGACGATTTTCCAATTCTGATTGGCAAATAACATATATTGCAGTAATGCTTTGGAGATATACAAGTTTTTCTTGATTTTGTTGGTAACCTTAAAGCGTAGAAATTGTTAGTGTTAAAGAATTAATTATTCACGTACATATTTGTAGGACATTAAAAGATAACTGTCAGGTTGTGAATTCGCCAATCTTTAGTAAACGTCACTTTAACCTCACAGCTATCACGGCTTTTCATTGCACCTTTATTCGATTTTTACAGCAACGGTTTCCGGATCTTAATATAACTGAAGAAGATCTGCTTAATGCAGAAAAAGAATTGGAAGAATTTACAAAAGAGAATGATGTGGACACCGAAAATGTAGCTGAAAAAGTACCAGAAATTATAGAACCCCTGTCAGAAGAGAAAAAGAAAGATATTTAGTTTATAACAATTATAACACACGCTGTTATTGTATCAAAAAGTTTATTTATTTGTGTACGCTAGTATAATTAGTAAATACATCAGTATTTTTTCCACAATTACCTAATAAAGGCTTTTAAATTTTAGCATTATCCATGCCATCTTATAAAGAAATAATATTATGTAACCTCAGATTTGAACATAAAAAGATTGCAAGGAACAAAATCATTTTTTAGCTTCTTGTTTGGCAAATTTCAGGCCTACTCTCTGATGAGGGATACATAGAAAGCAGACATGACAACCGCTATCATAAGTAAAGGAACATTTGCGCATAATGTCCCACTTATCTTATGAATTATTGACAACACTTTTCAAAAGAAGTACGAAAAAATGCTTCACTCCATCGTTCAGAAAAACTTTATCCGTCTAATCTTTTTCTTTGATAAATCAAAAATTTATTTTTCATGTCTCTTCACTACTGAAAGTTGGATATACTATATAATACTGTAGGCCGTTCAGTCCTTTGCAAGACATTCAACTACATGTGTCACACATCTGAGACTTGGGCGTCAACTATGGGCCAAAAAAAAGTGAGATCTGTCCAGTGGGCAATATAAAATACTGTAGGATTAATAGTTAAGAAAGTCGGATTTCAGGTAGGTCGCTTAATTCAGAAAATATACAGGAAAGATGAATTGCGAGATGGTTTTTAAAGTAACCTTAATATTGCGAACCCATCTAGGTAGGTCACGGTTAGCGCAATGGAATTAATTATTTGTTATTCACAAGTATACCCAGGTGAGTATTTACTAGAATTTGTGGACAACCTATATTTAAATGTATATTTTTTTATTATAACGTCTACTACATATCCTCTCACGCAGGCGTGCAAATGTACAATGAAATTGTATAGAATTAAATATCAGAATAAAAATGTGTATAATACCTTTATATTAATTTATAGAATTGTTGAGTTTGTGATAGCGAACGTGTTCTTCTGTATTGTGGTGGAAGTGGTAGAGGTTTGTGCATGTGTTTTACGAATCCTGCACGTATCGGGTATGAAAATACGGATAATCTATTATACATTTAACACTATATATATTTTCTATTTACTGTATCGCGGATTATAGCAAAATTATTTTTTTTTATTACTTTTGTACGTTTACATTAATTTATAATAATATATTTGTGTATATTTGTTCTTCTTTGACGTCCAGCCTGACCACTAGATCGATTAGTTTTTTTTATAACGGTTGAGTGTCAATGGCTAATCTAGATTTTGAAAAATAGTAGATTAATTTTTAAGCTTCAATGTTTAACTATCAGTACAGTTTGAACTGTATTATATCAATAATATGTGAAATGATTGAGGCTCTATAGCGCTAGATTTAAATTGAGTTATACTTAAGAAAATAATTCATTCTATTCTTATAACTAGCTAATATAACTTGCTGTGCAAACAACGGCTTCGCCCGCGTGGATTTCAGTGATTTACAAAACTTTTCCCCAATTTTCGAAATTTTGAACATAAAAGTACAATTCTCTACTACATTACTTGAGCGTATCCCAGCTGGTATACGAAGCACACGTGACTAAAGCTCCCAGCAAGTTTTTCAACAACTGCGCGATTTCTTCAACACAATTTACACAATACCGATATTTACTATATACCTAAACCATCCGGAAGTATTGCACTATCTTTTGGTGAAAATCGTTCATAAATCCATTTAGTAGATTTTGAGAAAACCGATTACATACAGACAGACAGCTTTTTGGGACTTTGTTTTATAATAAGTATAGATAAAGTAAACCGCTACGAGATGGCGCTCAGTCAAGAGAACGGGAGCCAGTCCGACCGGCCGCCGAAGGCGTGGTCATAGAGCTTTCACCCCGACTTTAATTTTATTGATCGCCCCATTCAGAAAGCGTAAACACTTTCCGAAGCCGATTTCGGCGTTTTTTATCTATAACATAAACAGATATGCCGCCCGTCCTTGATTAAATAGATACTAGATATCAGCCTCGAATAAATAATGCCAGTTGCGAGTACGTTTTGTCACATAACAGACGTGCGAGTACATTAGAACTGTGACTTGTGAATGAACTGTGTGAAGGTGTAAAGCAAGATGACCAGGTCGAGCTATAGGCCGCTGGTTCCTCGTTCATCAAATAATTCTCTGGATGTCCGGGAAATTGGGTAAGTCTTCAAAGATCAAAATTGTAATATGTGTCAGCTGGTTTCTGTTATTACTACATATACATATCGAAAACTGATTATTAAAGAGTCGGTAATTAAAATGACATTCGCGATTGACACCTGCTGTAAGTGTCAAAACTATATGTATTATTTTCTGTAGATTTGTTTTTGATGTTTCGTTATTATTTACACGATGCAAAAATATGAATAATGAAAAATGAATATGAATAATGAAAAAAGCAAATAAAAACTAGGGGTCTGAAAGAGGGATATTAAATAAACCAACTAGCAATCTTTATAATTTTAAAAATGCTTTCACCTTTGTTATATATATAGCTTGAGATTTAATAAAATTATCATTATCTGTACATTATATATTCATTTAAATTTTTACGAAAACAACACAAAACAACAGGTTCTCTGAGAGGTCAGAATAAATGTATAACATAAATAATTTAGCAAATCAATATAGAATTTTACAATATTTCATTTTATTTGATTAAGACTATTTATTAAAGAAGGAATAAATTTAATGAAATATTATATTATTAATTAATAATATATCTAATGGGTTTGTATTATGAGAATGATTTTTTAAATATCGGGTAATTCCTACTTAGAGGAATCGTTTATAGGCAATAAATACGTCTATAGATCATTTTTGTCCCATCAAATCTTGCGGTAATCTACAGTTGTCAAAGTGTTGTTTTTAACTACTTTAGGCAAAGGGAACAATTATTTCATCATCATCAGTCATTGATTGAGTTTTTTTTTTAAATTTTGTTACTTATCGTCACTGTACACATTTTATCCGGTCCAAAGTTCAATTATTACTAATTTACATACGAGACAACGATACAAATAAATTAGAGTTTAATTTATTATCTTATAAATTAAATTACAAGCCGTTCATGAAAATTTTAAAATATATTGCTTTGTTTTATTTTAGAAAGCTTAAAGAATCAATAAGTGAAGTTGCTTGCAAAGTTCATTACACCGGCCACTGCATTTCTTGTTTTGACGCAAACTTGCTCTGATACCGGTGTTGGTACTTAAGTTTAGACAAAGTTGTAGACCGCAAATATACGAATGCTTAAAGAACGAAAACAAATTAATATTTGCTATCTTAGTGACTTTGCGTACACGAAGTTTGTATATACCATTTAACTAATACAAAGCCATCATAGCCAGTCGGTGAGATTCCATGGAACCTATTAGTTCTCTATAAAAATTGACTATGCGGTATTTTCGGTTCAGGAAATCTTGATGAACCCTAAAGAATTCTTAGGTTTTTTTAGCCCGCCAATCCGCTTTGAAGCAGCATGTTGGATTTTAGTTTAGATTTTGTCCAGCCATGAGATTTGTCCAAGAAATTTTTCTCTATTCACAAACATATCTAATGTTTGGTATTTAACCGTACAACTGAAAAAAAGGCAATACGAAATAAGAGAATGCTGCTTTAGCTCACCGTAACCCATATTGCGTGTTGGCTGTACATATCTCGGTAATCAAAACTGACAAGCATGAAATTTTGTTAGTTTGCAAAGATAATGAAGGCAGTTTCAATGTGGATGAAATCGAGATTAAAAGTTGCTTTCTATAAAAGAAAAGCAATGGTCTGTTACTATCCCACTTTAGGTTAGAGACCTTCTTTGTCTGTTGGATAGAAAGGTTGAAGCTAAGACCTACCACGCTGCTCCAATGGATTGGTAGGTTAAACATATACCCAGAATCCTCTAGAGATATACGGGTTTAACGATGTTTTTCTTCACCGAAAACCATGTGATAAATTGCAGATATTAGTATTTACATTTTTAAAGTATAGTTATAATGATTTGATTTGTTTTTTTTTGTTGAAAACCGAGCAACAAAGCGATGTGATTTTTATAACGGAGATAACTGAAGGACCGGAATCCGCGGCATAGATAACTTTTTTCGTAAGTTTAAGCGTACGAAGTCGTGGGCAGAAGTTAGTCAAATCATAATTCTCACAATCTGTATTGACTGATTATGCCTTGGCGTATTATCAGAGTGCGATTCTTATGTAGGTACAGAAAGTTATCAACACGTGAATGTTATCACAACGAAAAAAGGACCACGAATACACGTGATACTTTTCTGCGTTGTAGTACATACGGTATAACAATAAACTGATTGCGAAATGCAATATATTGCAATGTTATCAGTGTATTATATACGTCTTAGTGATAAATTATTCATTTATATAATTAATCGAATAGTTACTTTACGGAGATCAATAATTCAAACAATAATAATATTATTTTGCTATATTCCGCAATAGCTGTGAAAGCCCAGCGGTGAGATCGTGTGACTTTCTAGAAACGTTCATGGGTTCAAATCCCGGGTTTAAAACTTAAAACTTATGTGTCTAATTGATAATTGCAAGTTATGACACAAACATCCAAACCCACTAAATTTCACGTTTATAATATTACTAAGGTCTGCCAATTCTTTTTGCCAATTTTTATTTGCGAACAGTTTTTTGACTTGGGGTTCTAATCACAATGATAGTAAAAACTACATTTATAGAGACAAAAGCTCCCAAAATTGCAGAAAGCAGCTTCATTTCAGTCTCCACTCCGTCAAACTCCATGTAAATACTGGAACATCGCGGATTATAGCAAAATAATTTTATTATTACTTTTGTACTGGAACATCATTGACAAAGGAATTGAATTCTTGAAAAGCATATAAATATTGAATATAATGCAGCAAAACAAAAGACGATTCTCGACCAGGACAATAGTCGGTGACGCAAATCATAGGTTATAATAGTTAAAAGAATTTTCATTATATAATCATTTTATACAAGAATGCTTAGTTGTATTTGAAGCCAACCATGATATGGTTTATAGAAGGCGTTACTTTGTGGAACTCTATAGTAATAAAACTTTAATAGAATGAAAGAAGGGAAAAAAAGACAGGCTGAGTAAATAAATTTATTGAAAACTTTCTTTAAACTTGGCACAGAGCCAAAGAATAGCGAAAATACAATCCGATAGCGCAGGTCAAGGCAAGGCTAGGCCTGATTACCACTTGACCTTTTGAAATATTTCTGCTTAAGTAGATAAGAACTCTTGAATTAATCGGCGTGATGAAGTAAGGTGATGACGTTCATTTGCGTATTTCTAACACTGAATGTGTTCACTATCATAAAGGTACCATTTGTAACTCGTATAGTATCGATGAGGCAGGTAGTCTTTTATGAATGCCCAATGGGGAGTGCGAAACGTCAAATGGTAGTAGATAGAACAGAGGCGAAATTTTCACCCGAAACTTTCATACCTTTTATGGTCCGCGACAGGGATAGCTGGACTTTTATGCTAAAGTTTGTGTCAGACTTAATGGGAGAGAAAAAAACGGAGGAACGGGCAAAAAAGGCCAAATAATAGACAGCGGCTACGGTGAAGCAATGCCGAAAGGTGGTCCCGCCGTAGAAGGGAGAAGAAATATGGAGAGGTTTTAGTCCGTGGAAGTCGGACTATCCTCAGTGGAAAAGTCGGCAGGAAGTCCATAAAGGATTTCCCCTCATCTGGAAATAAAAAATTGTCTTTTAATGAAGCAGGATTACGGCTTAAGGACTTGTAGTGGAGTTATTATAACTTACTAGTCATCATACCGACGACAGAAAAACTTCAGAAAACTAGGTAAATATATTTTTTTAATTTTTATCTATTATGGTTCACCGCTGATTGCTACATATATTTTATAATAAGATGCAAGATTAATAGTACAATTATGTACAATCTTATTAAGGCAAACACGATTTAAACCTTACGTTATAACTAAATACAGACACAAAATATTGATTTTCTAAAACCATTTTCAAAATCTTTCCAAAAAAACATACAACAACTTAAAATTAATATTACAAAATAAATTATTAAATTAAAAATAAATTAATTAATTAAATTGTGAAATTAAATCTTGTCATGTTGCAGTTTTGATTGTTTGGCAACTAAATAAAGTTTCACTAATCGACGGAACGTGTTACGTGAATTGAAATTTATGTTATAAATATTAGTCTAAAACAGAGTACTAATCCTACTCCTGGCCATTGGCCTGCTCTCTCTGCTTTTGGACAGAAGGTTAATCGCTAAGTACCACCACGCTGTATATTGGTACCTGCCCGGGATGCAAATCCGTGACTACTCGAAAGGTTTGGTCTCACCATTGCATTTGTCTATAAAGGTAAACATATGCCTAGCCTGTGCAAATTATTCACCTTTTTTCTTTATACCTTACAGATTGATCAAAAATTTTAAATTACTAACCAATTTATTATTAGAAAAGCTGTGATAGCCCAGCGGTGAGGCCGCGCGACTCTTTCTAGGAGAACATGATGTCAAACCCGGGCAGGCACCAATGAGTTTTTCTATTAAAACTCATGTGTCTAATTGATAATTACAATTTATCACACGCTTTACGGTGAAGGAAAGCATTGTGAGGAAACCTGCGTATCTCTAGAGAATTCTGGAGATATGTCTAACCTACCAATCCGCATTGGAGCAGCGTGGCAGGTCTTAGCTCCAATCCTTCTCTCCAGAAACGGAGAGAGGAGGCGTATTCCCAGCACAGGGATTGTAACAGGCCGCTACTTTACTTTTTACTTTTATTATTAGAATAATTTTACCTATTTCATCACCAGAACACGTTCTTTACCAGTTTATAATAATTTCATTACATTGATAAGTGCAGCGTGTATACGTGTCAAAGGTGAATCACAAATGTAGCGCTAAAAAGAATTAAATATATTTCTGTACTAATTTTGAAATATAGAAGCTAATATGATGAATTACTCATTTGTGATAACTCAATAAAGTTCTCCTTTTTGTAATTTTGGAAAATCGGTCACTCGTAAACACAATGTGAAAAGTACTATAAAACCAATAGAAGTAGAGTTGTTTAGTTGTCTTTGGCAGCAGTATTTTAAATAAGCATGTTATTTTTACATTTATGGTTCATGGGAAGCCATATAATGAGGGAAAATGATACTCGTTTACCTGATTTTTGTCCAGTTACAAATGAACATGAGAGAGCCAGATAGATCACACTCATCTGCTTACTCTTTATATATATTACGCAAAAACTACTGGACCGATTTCAGAAATTCTTTCACCATTAGAAAGCTGCTTCTTCAGTGAGCAACATAAGCTATATGACATTTTCAAAAAAAATAGGAATCCTAATAAAATTGTAATAAGTTGTGAAAAGTTTAGTCGTAAACAGCTTTCATCGCGTGCGCTGCGGTAACTATTGAGGATAGAACAAAAAAATGTTCTACGGAATAGAACATATTAATATCCACAAAAAAGTCTAACTATTATAGTTAAACCAATATAACTACTTTTTTACATTGTAAAAGTTGATAAAATTGCCGACAATATTCAAACCATCATTTTATTAATATCTCTGTTTAATCCTTATCCCATTAAATTTTATTTTATTAAAAACTATTTCAATACCTGTAAAATTCTTTTTAAATTATTAAAATCTTACATCCCAATCAAAAGATATTTCGAATTTAAGAATGTAAGACGAAAGAAAATAATGCCATAACAAATTCATTGTAGCGACCGTTATGGCAGGCCCTGCATTTGGTGAGTTAGCTCTTATTCCAAGATATTAATGATACCCATTTTTTATAATTAAATAATCTACAAATAAATCTATAGTCCGACTTCGTTCACTTTCCACTACCACGAGATCGTTATGGACGCGGGTGAAACCGCGGGACATTGCTAGTATATAACGTCACTACTCTAAGTTACCAAGTCTATGTATTTTTAGCTTTTTAGTTGACGAACAGATTCATTGTGCGTTCACTGTGGCAAAGAAATAAATTATGATAGAGATGCTCATCCGAAATTTATTTTGTATGCAAACATGGAAAATGTATATAAAATTCAGCATAACTCATATTTTGTTCAACACTTAATCGATTTTCATCAGAAAACGCGTTTTATATGAAAGGAATTAGTTGCAAAACACGAAGATGAATGGTATTATGTTTCATATTCCATTATACCTATTGTCTCCTTTCATGTCCACACCAAATAATAGATTACTTTGGGAACACTCTCTTATAGCTTTTCATTATAAATTTAATCCTACCAAAGGATCCTTTTATGCTTCGAACTCATATCGTCACCGACTAGTTATTTCTTTTCGCACAACGACCCGAGTACGACCCACGCTTATCAGGAGGTACTTTGATCCAAACATCTATCAATATTAAACCTCAACTAAGCCTTAAACCGAAACTTGTAAGCGAAGATGTAAGCCTTCAGTTTTGCTAGTCATTGTAGGTTTATGACCTTTCGTAGAGAATAAATAATTTTCTTCTTACTGCATATGATAAATTATATTATTCTTAGATAGTTATGTACAACAACGGCCTATTAATGTCCTGTTGCTGGTTAAATACCGCCGTCGGTGCTGTTTTGCTATGCCGCACTAGATAGCGCTGTATCCAGTTGTGCCGCGTTAAAGAATTTCTTTTGCAGAAGTATAAGTAGCCGGTACATACTTATGCATAGGTCGAAATTCGAATTTAATTGCCCGGCGAAGCTTCTGCGCTCGCCCATCCCACCGGTGACGATGTAAAAGCCATTAGGGCTAACAGCATTAGATACATTCGAAAAAAAAATCGAATTTAATTGTCAGATATCGTCAATTGCACGGTCTCAAAATTCAAAATATACTTTATTCAAAATTCAAGTAAACTTGTAAACAAGTGCTCTTGAATCGTCAACTGCTGGTTCGGAAAGCTGAACCAGCAAGAAGCTCGGCGGTTGCTCTTTTTAAAATAGAAATCTTAAAACTAGTTACATTTATTTATTACTGTCTTGTACAGGATAGAAGACAGTTATATATATAGATAGATAGATAGATAGTTAATATACAGTAAATTTTGTCTAAACTCGAATACTTGCTTAACGTTTAATTATTAATACTAATTTCTTTCACATCCATCACATTTTTACTCTTAGCCCAACTTAAATGCAAATAAACTAGAAACATGATCTAAAATTCGTGTATATAGGTTTTTTTTTTACTTTTCTAGAGATCGTTAAAATCTGTTTTAGTTTCTTAATGCAAATTGCTAAGGCTCGAGTCGTCCTCGAAACTCATCCATGACACAACAAATTAATGTCAACAGAAAGCTACAGTTCACTAAAGCGCTCATTTCAATAATTGCGCACGATGGTTGCCGAATTTTGCTGTAGCTCTGCGTGCTGAAATTATTCGATGGTAAAGATTGGACAGGGTAAAACGATAAGGCTACTTCAAAATTTATAGACCTAGGCATTACTTTATGGAGGTCATTAATTTAAAAATAGTGAAAATATTATTTTGCTATAATGCGCGATAAAAGAAAATATATGCAATGCTAAATGTAGAGTGTATTATGCGTATTTTACCTCTCATACCATCTCATGCAATACCATTCACCAATAACACAACATTACACAAGCACTGCACACGTTCACTGCCACAATTACAACAATCATTTCGTCCGGAATCGATGCATTGTCAGGAGATAGACACATGCAAATATAATTACGCAATTTCGCTGGTGTAACGTACTAGTAACCTAACTAACCTAACCTAAACTAGTAAGTGGTTTACGTAATTTCATAACAGATGGCGCTCCTAGTTATTTGCTCCACACTATCGAAGTGCTCGTAATTATATAAGACGTCCCCATACCAAATGATAGTGGGATATGCGTCGCCTACCAATTCCTAAGGATATACAGTGCATCTTACTGGAACACTAAGCCTAAGCGACATTGTAAACGGTGCTGCTTCCGGTACATCCATATTTGGAATGCTGTGAAGGACACGTCCACGGTACTAACTTTATACGACTATAAGTGCATAAAGTACTTTCCTGTTACTTTTACGTATTCTTTCCCCGCCTGTACGTCCGTCCGGTTCGACGTGTTACACTGGAATTTATATTTGCTATCAATAAGCGCCATTTTATTCGAGATAAACTATTCGTGGCAGTTAAAACTTAGTGGTCTTTAACAATATCAAATAAAGCACTATTAAAAACAGATGACAAAACTGTATGTAGATTGTTCATGAACAAAATGAAATAACGGTACAATTCCACGTGACTGAACGCGACATTATTGCATAGAATGTTTCAGTATTCAAAATGGATACTGATTTAATGGTGCTCTGCTCAACGAGCTTTCCATTCCCATGTCTGAGTACTACGATACTCGGTAGACTGGAAACGCGAGATAGGTGAAGTATTAATGCAAAACAAATTCATATTTGCAGTTATTAGAATTTTCAGATAATATAGTGCAGCTAGCTACCTATATTACGTTGTATACAAATGTATATGTAGGAATGCAATATTGGGTATTAAAATTTTATAGAATTAGGCGTTACTTTACGGAGATCCATAATACAAAAGTAATAATAAAATTATTTGGCTATAATTTGTCCACTATACATTTAAGACTATATTTTTTTTCTATTTACTGTATCGCGAATTATAGCAAAATAATTTTATTATTACTTTTGTATTAAAATTTTCACTGAACAATTTTCAATGTTTGAAAAACTTAAGCTTAACTCAACATGAATAATCAGATTTCATTAGGATGTACCAAACTATGCTTTGATTTACGATATGGCAACCCAATTGACAGTCTCATTTTAATATTACAAGTATATCCATTCTCCTGCTCTTATCCTACTCTAAGTGGGGTCGGCACGATCAGTAGGGTTGACGATTCAAAATTCGAGTGATTCATGTTTACAAATTTATTTGAAATAATAGTTTGAATTTGAACTAATTATTACCCGATTTGCGGTCTCTAGACAAATTTATTGCAATATTTACTGAAATCTGGCCAGCATTGCGCAGTCCGCGAGTTTTTCTTTGTCTTTAGAGTTATATCCGACGTCAGAAGTGGGATTTTCTTACTTGGTGATAATCCGATATAGTAATGACTTTAATCATTAATCTTTCCGCGAAAATTAACGAGTTTCATACGAAATAATGATTATTGCCGTATATAGTGTAGTAAATCTTTAGTTATTGGCAATATAGTTTCGCAAAGCTATAATCGTTATCAAAAAATCCAAGCTGATAAGTAACATTATCTTATCATATCGCTAGTCAATCGAATATTGTTTAATCACCCGTCCTCGGAAAAACCGTGTTTTCATTTTCTACAAAATATATAAATATTATATACAGAAATTAATGTAAAAAGTCATCATCCTCCTGCCCTTATCCCACTCTAAGTGGGATCGGCATATGTTATAAAACAAATTGTCATGTGATTCGGCTACGTATTTTACGACCGGCCGCCTGCCTGACGTCAACTTACCTCAGTCATATTTTAAGACACCTCGGTAATAAAGAGGGTAGTCTATTCTAGTCAACTCGATACCACACGACGGGTCGACATACCTTAGTCGACTTTTACGAGTAAGAAAGACGGTGGTATATTTTATTCACCCGCATACCACATGGCAACGGCTAAAATTAAAGAAAAAACAAATAGTAACGACCTCTTATCACTCCACTGCTCGGCATAGGCCTCCTTTCACCGTTTTCGGAGAGAAAGGTTTGAGCTAAGGCCCATCACGTTGCTCCAATATGGATTGGTAGGTTACACATATCTGTAGAATTATTTACAGATATGCAGGTTGTTGTTCCGTTGTTCCGCACGATGTTTTCCTTCACCAAAAACGCATAATAAATTGTAAATATCAATTAGGCAAATAAGTTATAATATATTCTCGTAACTCATTGGTGCCCAGGATTTAAACCCCTCATCCCCTGGCAAGGGCAAGTTTGCACCAATTGGATTCGATATCGCGGTAAATATACCACATTTTACACAATTCAATGTTAGTACATGGGTGAAAGAACCTTGCTCGGATTTTTAAAAGATATAAAAAAAAAAGAAAGGGCAGGTGATACTAGGATTCGATCTGAGATATTTTCACTTTAGTCCGCTCGTTCCTCACTGAGCTATTACAATTTTACAAATGAGAGCAAAATTAACTTTTGTATTCAATGCATTAGTAGTTTTTCAATGTCTAGGGATAAAACGACATTTTTTTTTAATAAACCTAGCTAAATCTAATTAATAAGTAAATTCTAAATTGTAAATAAGTAAATTGATGAGAGTCGTTTCGGCAATAGTATCCGCAAGTACCCGCAAGAGTATTCCTGTATAATGCTGTTGAAAACTCCTGAATTATTTGATTCAATAACATCAATACTTATCACATTTAACCCGACCCAATGATTTTACTAATTATGATAACACGGAGCCAATTATTTGTTAAACATTTATCGAACACAGGCGTAAATATTAAATAGGTTATCTTAATTATTGCAAATAATTGCTACAACAATGGATTGTAGTAAACAGTTATATTAAATAGTATACCCCAAAGTTCATCTTCCATTCTCTTATATCAATGTTCAACTTATATCACTCATACGGTTGAATTGTACGATATCAAAAAGATTATATTTTTTTTATTCCCTGCACAAGATTTATAAATGTAAGTGTGAAGATGAAAACATAGCAGTAAAAAAATATTCCACTCTTTAACAAAAAATTGCTAAAATCTCTTATTTAGCAAAGTTTCTGTAAGTGTCAGGAAGAACTAATGTTCTTCCTGACCATATACACCAGAAATTCCTTTGACATTTTACGATAATTCGTAAAATGTCAAAGGAATTTCTGGTGTATATGATATGAGTTGATTTGTCCGTCGTGTGGTATCCGGTTGAGTAGAACAGATCACCCTCATTTCTTACCGAGGTGTCGTAAAAGGCGACTAAGGTAAGTTGACCCGCCGTGTGGTATCCGGTTGAGTAGGAAAAGAGGTTTCTCGTTTCTCGTTGGTTCTTCTCGCTAGGAACAGCTTTTCGACCCAACAGTAGATGTTGACGATTCGAAAGCACTTCTTTAAGAGTTTACTTTAATAAAGAATATTTTGAGTTTGAATTTGAATTTGAATAAAAATAAGTAAAATAAAATTTATTGAGTAACAATTTTACATCTTACATGATATATTGTAGAGAACTTCTTTTAAGCTTAATAAAGCCTGTGTCAGAAGACCTCACTATACATAAAATAACCGTAGTTCTAAATTCGTAATATTATTTCAGTTTCTAACTGCTAATAACTATATTAAACACAAAGACCACTTTACAATATCATTTCTGAGTATATAATTATCTATTCAGAGTGATAAATACAAACAACATTCCGCTTAATGAGATGACGTCTGAGTGATAATAAAGTAGTATGGCCGACTGATAACTGATTATTCAGGATGCACACATTTACAATACCACAATTATCTACAAGGGTTCGCGGAGTCAAACTCGGGACATGCACCTATGACTTTTCGATAAACTTATACGTACGTAGTTGGTGTTGCGTTTAGTGTGGTACGCAATGGAACCGAGGTTATTTTGGGAGATTTGATGCGTGAAGTATACCGAGGAATCTATAAAATTTTTGAATCATCCGAAAATCCGCATATGAAAATTTTTTCGAATACATTTTTCCAGAAATACAAAAAGCGTCATCGGAAAACATATCGACCGATTCACCCGAATAAAGTTTCAATTTTTGCGGAAGTCACATATAATTGTGACTGTCGTTCCACATTGGCGAGCGATTACAGAACGCTGATGTTGGAATGGTAATCTGAGTCACAATGGCTCTCAGGAGATGAGGTTTTGGCCGAGAGCCAAATTGTTAAAGGCGGCACTGAATAACCGATTTTCAACGTAAACACCTTTTTTTATTCATTCATTGGAACGGAAATTTAAATATACTCACTTCTATCAAGCAACTATTCATTTACTTTTTATTCGTTCTGACAATATACCGTTAGCCTAAACCACTTTTACGGCGTCGTTGCCGTAGGAAGGCTTCCTGTGAGGCTTTTAGAATAAAGGAATGGGTTACTTGTAGTAAGGGGTTAGTACAAATATATCTTGACGTGATAAAGTCAGGAATGAGGAGATTTGTAGAAGAACCAAAGTGACATAACATGTAGCGAAGTCTATACATAATTCCAGACAAAGAAAAATTTTTATGCCTGCACTTTGCTATCGGCGACGATCGTTGATCGTGTGATCGTCTATAATCAACATGATCAGCGTATTAGTGTCTACGCGATCGTTCGTATTATCATAAGATACATAAAATCATACGTATTGCCCAGCGATTCACTTTGATGCGTATCAGAAAAATCATCATTTTCCGAATTATAGGCGATCCTAGGCGATCATAGACGATGATTGGCGAATACAGCTGAGTATGCGATTGTGCTCCCGCTTAATCATTTATATTCGCCGATATGAAGTATCATTATGTTTAGGCAATATTACTGGCCCGTTGGCGCAGTAGGTATTGACTCTGACTTCAGCTTCACGGGTCGCTAGTTCGATTCCTGCCGAGGGCTAACATTTTCTACAAACAATTCGTTGGTTCTTCGAGCCTCGGTGTATATTTAGATAATTAAAAAATATATATATATGGGACACTTACACACAAGGTCGTCCGTCCCCAAAGTAAGTAACTCAATGCTTGTGTTATGGGTGACGGACAACTGATGAATATACTACATATATAATTTTAAATACATACTTAAATACAAATATACATCCAGGCTCGAAGAACCAACAAATTGTTTATTGAAAATGTTGGCACTCTGCGGCGACCCGCGGAGCTGAGGGTAGGATCACTTTTCACTGCGCCGACGGGCTAGTCGGGCCAGGATATTTGTATTTAGGTATGTTTTTAAAATTACATAACACCAGTATTAAGCTACTTTGGGGACGGACGACCGTGTGTGTAAGTATCCCATATATTAATATTTATTTGTCTAATGTATTTATTACCTACCTGTAACAGCAAAAAAAACACTTAAAACAATAGTGAGGTTATACTCGTCATTCTGTTCATACGTTAGTGGGTGGGTTAGAGATGTCTTTGCAATGAGCATAGAAGCGCTTCAATTGAGTCTCTTTTTATTCCAGTTAAACTTTGTTACATTAAGTTTCCATGTCGTAAACTTTCTTTATAACCCACCACTTAAATGTGCTACCAAATCTTTCACAACTATAAAAACATGATAGACAAACAGATACATAAAAATTGTTATTTTATCTCCTTACTAATGTTCCAGATAGAGTCTATTTATATTTAGTTCGGGGAGGGAAGTGCGCGTTGAAAAGATCCGGGTCACGTCAGTGTACTGGGTATAGGAAGATTCAACGTTTTCTCAGATTCAAAAGCTCTTTCTAGCTTTGAAGTCACTGCGGTTTTTTTTTTCTGGGCTGGAAATAAAACCTCACTTTTTTTTTCAAATTAAACAATATCTTCACAAAACAATAGTTTCTTTTTAATACGAAGGCTTCCTAGCTAATAAAAATATTGAATTTATCTTAGATCTGTTTCATTATTTAGCTTTAACTAAACCACGGTGTTAATGTTATTAATTTATTTTCTAATTTAACGTCTCAATGGCGTTTTAACGCTGTTTCAAATTACAGTGGACCAAGACTAGGCTTTGTCTATGCCTTTAGTTACGAAGTTTTATGTGATCGAAATAATGACAGTAGTGCAAATTTTGTATTGTTATCGATCGCCATCACTTCATATCCATTATTTGCATTTGCCGAATTCCTTCAAGAATTCAATTTTTTTGTGGTTTTGCTTTTAGCTCTGATCGGCTGACTTGAGAAAACTTTATAGAATATTTTGATCATATACATATACTAAAAGCAATATCAAAGTCCAAAATTTATTTTTAATTTACACTTGCGGCTAAAATATACGTATTACGTAATTGAGGGTGTTTTTACATTTAAGTTGACGCAAACGAAGTTGCTAGTATAACTTGGGGTTAGATTTCCCTCGTCATATTAAATGAACTTAGTACATAAATAAACACTGCGGTGTCCGCGCGGCAATAATATACGGGTCGTTGACCTCTACAGCAGGAGATATCCGACATGAAAATAATTATATTGGAAATATTTTACGATCTTGGGTGGCATAAAAGTCGTTCAGATATATTATTAGGAAAGTTCTCCCAAATTGTTCTTTTTGCTCTTGAATAAGTAATAAAGAATATAGTGTATGACATTTAGGAAGGAAGCTAATATATTTGTCTAGAGTTTAAATGAAAAATACGCAAACAAAGGTGTTTAAAGGTTATTACAATACATTTAATATAGGCACTAATAAAATTTTAAAACAAATTTAAACTAAATCATCATTCTCCTGTCCTTATCTCACTCTAAGTGGGGTTGGCACTCTATGTTACAAACATGTTGTCACATGATTTGGCTAGGTATTTTACGACCGGCCGCCTGCCTGACGTCAATTTACCTTAGTCGCCTTTTACGACACCTCGGTAAGAAATGAGGGTGGTCTATTATACGCAGCCGGATACCACACGGCACTTACCTTAGTCGCCACTTACGAAACCTCGGTAAAAAGGAGGTTGGTCTATTCGATTCTACCGGATACCACACATAAATAATAACAAAAAAAATAAGAAATAAAAAATATAAACATATCTTTGTAGAAAGGTATATTCTATTAAAAGCTTCTATTTAACTTGCCGTGTATGTGAAGGTGAATCTTACAAATAAAATTTGACCCACTTCTCGGTGTCCGATTGAGCTGAAATTTTACATACTCATTCAGTGTATATGACAATGCATGTTTATGATATGCATCACCTGATGCTGCTGCCAAGATTGGCTCCAAACTAGGTATTTCTTTAACGATTAACAGGAGGGACATTTTGATAAAAGCTTTTACAACTCGACTTGTTTATAGTTAATAAAGATACCGCCTATACTCACGTCTAATTTTATCGGATTAGCCCGACTAGTTTCGAACCCATCCGGGGCACTTATTCATGAGCTCTTTACACGACGTTATCGCGGCGAGAGCTGCGTGCAGCAGCTCGCTGGGGGAAGACGGGGTTCAACCCGACTTTTATAGGTGATTCGATGCACCCATAGAGAGTTTACCGATCCTTATCAGGATCAGAAAATTATATCCCAATACCTGTATTGGGATATAATTTTCTGATGTTGATTGACAATACTTCAGCGCTCAAATAATTCATATAACTTACTGATAGAAGTTCCAGTATTGGTTCAACCGGTTTTGGATTTTAATCTAACGGTAATGAAAAATCGTGACAAAATCTAAACTTCCCTTGAAGACTTCTGGAATATGGTAGACTTTCACCGTGATCATGACTAGGGTAGTTGCAATGCTGCCTAAACGTTGAACATCATATAAAGGTAACTCGATTTTATCGAGATGTTACCTGTTTGTTTTATATATTAATAATATTTTGGAAGATGTTTATCTTACAAATTAGCATTGAAAAAGCTTAGCCCCAGTACTTTTCTCCAATAAATAAAGGACTCCATTGCCTAGCAGTGGTTTAGAATGTGCCTTAAATTAGCTAACCCGTTATGCGTACTACACACCTAGCGACTTCCCTGGAAGGTATTTATACCAACTCGCATCGGAAAGAACCTGACCTTGCTACACCTTGCTGCTGGCCTTAGTGACCTGGCAATGCTGTAAATATATTCAGTAGCAGCTTTATAGTCAAGAGCAGGTTCTTCGTTTAGGTCGAAGCCTCTAAACAGAAGTTTCTCTCTATGCTAATCGACGCATCGAGGACCAAATCTATCAAATGTGGGTGACAGTTTTATAGAAGCGTATAAGGTCGTCTTGTTCAGATAGTTTTATTTCTGCAACAAAAATACTATTGATTCGCTGTGCGCAGGTTTTGTCGTTAGTGATGTATGGATGATGTGTTAACATACTTCCATAGTGCCCGGCGAAAAAAACGTTTGAGAATAATGGTCTAATGGAAACACGTCCATGTTACGTAACACGGCGTACTGGTAGATTGTAAACAACTGTGTTTTATCATCGCTTGTTTGGACTTGAATTGAAAGCTGCCTTCGTTGCGCAAAATGGATTACATCTTAAAATGTATATTTATCTATGTCAAATGTCGATCTGGGTGCGACAAGGCGAAATCATTTCCATGTAAAATATTTCTGGATTGGATCTCTGGCCTCCTCTCTATCTTTATTAGAAAACGGTTGGAGTTTGCAACTCGAACTGATGCGGATTGGTAGGTTTAATTTCTCGAAACCTACGAGTATATATGCAGGTTTCTTCAAGATTTAGAAAAGTCGTTGGTCCCTACCCGGCTCCCTAGAGATAAGAATAGGGATTGCACCCACCACGATGTCCTGTTTCGGATTGCCAGGTTGCATATGCCGCAGGAATTCACCAGAGATATGGAGATTTCCTCACCACCATAAGAAAACTCAGAATCTTTAGCAGGCGTGAAGTTATGCTTGGTTATATTAACGTGAACGTAACGTATATGAACGTAAGTGTGGAGTGGAATTCTTATGAAGATTCCATTTGTTAAAAAAAGGAGATACAACTTTCGTCGAGATATCTGAAAGTGCATTTTAAACCATAATCTGATTTGGTGTGATATAGTATTTATTTATTAATAATAGGTTACATCGATTAGGATGTAGACCCACTTAAAGGTAACCACACCTTGCGCTTTGGTTGGGTCTATAACCTTCACATAGCGTATATAAATTAAGTTAAATTAATACAAAACAAACACACACACACATATATATATGTATCTAAATGTGTGCGTGTGTGTGGAAACAATATATATAATTATATAGTAAATAGTAATTAGGTATAAGACCCCGCGGCCGTCCAAAAAGCGTAGGCTTGAATGTCGATGTGCCGACATGAGAGTCAACCATTTACAAAATGCCGGTACAACGCTAAGATGAAAAAAAGAAGAATGTAGAAATTAGGTATTAACTTAGCGTCAACAATAATTAAATGGTGCACTAAATTAGTCCTGACTTAATTAATACAGTATTTTAATGTACTAAGAAACAGTTATATAACGGAGTATATAGAATACATTAAATCTTAAGACTAGTTTTTCGCTAAACTTACCGCGAAGCTGAGATAAATCGTTAGACGTGATAACCGGTACATTACGATTGGCGACGCTCGTTTAACAACTTTCCTTTTTGCTTTGAACGATTGATTTATTGAAGCTCATAATACTGATCGTTTGCTTCCGCTTTGTCATCATTCTCCTGCTCTTATCCCACTCTAAGTGGGGTCGGCACTTCATGTTTTAAGCACGGTGTAAAATAATTTGACTTGGTATTTTACGATCAGCCGCCTGCCTGACGTCAACTCCTTCAACGTCAACGTCTTTTACGACACCTCGGGAAGAAATGAGGATGGTCTTTTCTACTCTGCCGGATACCACAGGACGGCGTTTGCTTCCGCTTTGTACGACTAGAATTTCGATTTTAGTCGATTTTAAATGAGATTTTTAAATGACATATTCCAAAATTAGTGGTAAATATTTTATTCGACTTTTTAAAAGTGCTTAGCCCATTTGAATAATCCTGGCTGATGATAATGGATAATTTGACTACCTTTTTATTTTCGAGGGGAGGAAAAATCCCTAACCAACGCTTACGAGCCGGTGCTGGCAAGGAGTGTCTTATTTAAACTTATATAAACGACCTCCTTCTGGTGGCCTATGCCGACATGGAACCTCTTCAGCATGCAGGCCCATTTCTTTTCCTAGTTCTTCCCTGTTTTCTTTTTGATATTCCATATTTCCATACTTTTTCCACTGCAATAATTTCTGGTTTGAAACAATATATAGCGATTTAATCATTGATTTTGTACTCTGAAACGAATGAATGAATCCTCTGAATTTTGAGGAAGTTTTGTCAAAATTTAATTTTCTTTATACTCGTGCAAACCCGGGGTCAACTGCTAACACACAATTAATATGAAAATGGTGAGGGCTATTTACGTTGCGGGTTTTAAGACTTTCATGTCATTTGGATGTGCTGAATACATAATAATGGTTTGTAATGGGCTATAAAAAACAAGTCTCGTAATTTGTTTAATATATGGATGATAGTAACTTGTCGGAAAGGCAAAGCTTCAGGTCACATAATACAGAAATAAACATTGTGAGAATCTATTTCTCGTTAAATTTGTTATATATTATGCTATGCAAATTAATTAGACTTTATGGTCTCCTGATTTGAAAAATATATGCATGTATGCAATGGAGTCAAAGCATAAAAAAAATTTAACGCCTCGGTAAATTGCCTCTTCAGGTGACAAGAATAGAATGGCAATAATATGAATTATGTTTTTAATAGGAGCAACCGCCAAGTTTCTGGCTAGCTCTTCTCGGTAGGAACAGCTTTCCGAACCATGACTAGAGTTGACGATTCAAAAGCAAGTTTACTTGACTAAAAAATATTTTGAATTTGAAGAGACTCATGCCTAACATTTATTGGTTGACGAGAGAGAGAGAGAGAAAGAGAGAGAGAGACGGTGCTAAATTTGTTTTATACTCAACAGCCTTCAGGTGGTTACTCAAATAAAATAGAGTCAATAAATTGGCTAGGAATATTGAAAATCCAGCTCACACTTGACATTTAACTGCAACTCTAATAACCGCAGCACAGCAGCCTCCAAATAATAATAAAAGAAAACGTTTTAAATTTAAAAAGTACAAAGGGCATTTAAAAATAGCTCTCGACTTCAATAGTGCCTCATAAATTGGTTTAATCTCATTGCCGATAAAACAAAAATAAGAATTCACCTCAGTGAAACCTTGTGAATGTTTTATTTGTGTTAGAGGCTTCCAGACAAGGGCCTCACTAATTAGATGAGTCGAGAAATAGAATGTCAATGGAATGACAGACAACGTGACTCGACAACGGTATTATTTTCGCAAACCTAATTAAAACAACTGACACACATCTGTAAGCTAAACATAGTAAAAACGGTAACGCTTCAAATAGCTACAATTTTTAAAGCAATCAATTCAAAATAATCTTTATTCAAGTAATCCCTTTCCAGCACTTTTGAATTGTCAAGGCTCAATATGATTAATGAAGCGACAACTGGTTCGGAATGTTGCTCTTACCGAGAAGAACCAGCAAGAAACTCGGCGGTCAATCTTTTAAACATTTTCAGTTTTACATTATTAAACCGCAGTCTTGTATGAAGCTGAAAGGATTTTCAAATCCAGGCATTTTTATCATCGAAATAGTCTCTAATTTTGAAATATACTTTCCGTATAAGCATATTACAAAATAGTAATAACTTTCATTCAAATAGATCAATGAGGTCTTCGATGACATTTCGCAAACTCAATTAACAAATACAAGTCCATTAGAATTTTATAGACCCTTTTAAATTGGTAACAAAAGACAACAACACTGACGCTTTTAAAATCAAATTTCGTTAATTACAATTCAAATAGACAATAAGGTCTTTAAAATGGCAATAACGTAAATTATCAGTGATAGAGTTTTTCGATTATTATTTAGAATAATTAAGCTATGTCATTGTGCCGTAATATTTAAAAAAAATTTACCTATAGCACCGCTCCACGTTAGTTTTTTTTACACATTTTTTATACAATTTATTTTGTACTAGTTGAGCAAGCGGCTTCGCCCGCGTGGAAATCAGCGTGTCACAATTTTTTCCTAGAATTAAAATTTTAAACAAAGCTTGTTATTGTGAGTTAACCATAAGAGATAGAGACATGTTATCGCGGACTTTTTTGTAGTAGTTTTATAGATCTATAATTCTCTTGTACATCACTTTAGCGTATCTCTGCTGGTTTACGCAACGCACGCGACGAAAGCTCCCAGCAAGCAAGTTTTTTAACAACTGCGCGATCTCTTCAACACAATTTACATAATACCGATATGTAAACCATCCGGAAGTATGGTACTATCTTTTGGTGAAAACTGTACAAAAATCCGTTTAGTAGATTTTGTGAAAATCCATTACATACAGACAGGCAGCTTTTTGGGACTTTGTTTTATAATAAGTATAGGTGATATAATGTAGACGTACAACAAAAATTTATAAATCTGACCTATAGCTTTGAGCGGAGTGTATACTCCGCTCAAAGTGTTAATCAATTCCCTGTATATTCGAAGCGGAACTATAAAAAAACTTCCTACGCCGATAAAGACTTCATAATATATCTCAAACCGGTAACATATATTTACACGAAGGTAAGTTACAACGAAAAGCCCATTCATTACTGTACACTAAACAAAGAATAACGATAAACATACGCACACCGTTGCTCTAACGCAATCGGTATACTGAGAAATCTCGAATGTTATTTTAATATCAAAAACAAAGTACGATAAATTTGCGGAAAAACAAGAAAGCGCTGAATTTACAAAGAGAAAAAACCGTTAATTTTCAAATATTTTGTCATCGTACATGTCTAAGCTACATGCTGTGTCTGCCTATAAATGGCATTAGGTGTAAATTTATAAACTAAGCTTTTTCTTCTTTATATTTAAATTGCACATATCTCTGTTGGCGGCCCTAATTAAATAAATTAAAAAAAAATTAGACATTACTTTGCTGAATTCCACAGTACAAATATTAGAATAGAATTATTTACACAAAGACTAAAAAGATTTGCAATTCTGTCGTGGAGCCTATAGCCTGGTGATCCTTCGGTTCCACCGTTGAGATTGTTGTAGGGAATGCGTATATTGTTTTTTTTTTAGTGTTTTGTTGGTTGTATTGGTTAGCATTACATAGATTTTCTTAACAAATGCGGATTGTAGGAAAATAATTGCGTTATAAATAAAAAGTTTTTTAGTTAAAATCGCTTGTTTTAGGCTTAGAATCGTGTTTTGAGAAAAAAAGCACTTATTAAAAAGTAATATGTAATAAAAGTGTTGATTGCGTCTACGATTTTGTTATGTGAATTGTTTCCGTTCTCATTATTAAAAATTTACTAGGTATATTTATAGAAAAGAATACTTATAGAAAAATTACGTAAAACATCTCGCTAAAAATAACTGTTGAAATCAGTGAAAAGTATTATCGATTTGACGAGCTCCCGTAAATGGAATCCCTCGCCGGTTCGGAAATATATTGGATTCGAAATGCAATTTGGATATCTGTCTAAAATAACTCACAGCATTGCAGAGGTGACATTTAAATTCTGCGAAAAGCCTGCAGCGCTATTGAATTATATTTAAATCAGTTACAATTTGGAAAACTACAAATTAAATACAAAAAGGCGATTGCAAATTAATAAAATGTATTACATGCTTAAAATCTGATTAATATATCCTTACATATGAAATTGGCGTTTTCTATGGGAGGAACATGAAGTCGTTTTTTTTTTTTAATGAAATATATTTAATTAATCAAAGTATGTACCATTGCTATGTATGCACTTTTGCCATCTCATAGGTAGTTCATTGATCCCCTTACTAAAAAAACCATTCGGGCGGGAATCAATAAAATCTTTGAAGGCGGTTTGGACTGCCCCATTGGAGTTGAATTTTTTTCCTTGCAAGTAGTTATCCAAATTGCGAAAAAAATGGTAATCTGTTGGAGCAAGGTCCGGAGAGTACGGTGGATGTCTAAGACATTCTAATTGAAGCTCCTCTGATTTGGTAGCCGTCTGTTGTGCAGTGTGTGGTCTAGCGTTGTCCTGAAGCAGCAGTGGCCTAGAGCGATTGACCAGCCTCGGTTGTTTAGCAGCTAGCTTTTCCATCATGGTTTGCAGTTGCTGACAATAGATATCTGCCGTAATCGTCTGGCCAGATTTAAGCTGTAGTGAACGACACCGGCACTAGTCCACCAAACACTTACAAGCAACTTTTTTTTAGTCAATTTTCGCTTAGGGCAGGATTTGGCTGGTTCGCCAGCGTCCAGCCATTGCGATGAGCGCTTCCGATTATCGAGCCTGCAGCGAACTCGGACGTGGTTTGCGATGGATCCGCTTCCACAATAGCCTTCAATTCTTCATTATGAACTTTGGTCTCCGGCCGTCCACGAGGTTTGTTCTGCAGGTCGAAATTTCCAGAACGAAAACGTTGGAACCAAAAACGCACTGTGTTTTCTTTTGCGACACCGTCACCATACACATCATTAATCCTTCGAGCCGTTTCTGCAGCACTGGTGCCACGGTGGAACTCATACTCGTAAATAACGCGATATTTCATGTTTTCCATTTTGTACATTTTAACAGAGTGACACAAAGAAAAAAACAAAAGAAGAAAAAACAAATGAATTAGGGGGTTTGAAACACAAATGCATGAGTAAATAGCTGTATGAATTTCAATTTGGAATTCCTAACCATAAAGGTAATATTTGAGATCAAAGTGGCCAGTACGACAAAACGCCAATTTCATATGTAAAGACCTAATATAAATGATAAAATTATTGAATAGCATCTTGAATGAATAGAAGATAATCGACATTTACAGAAAAAAAAATTTTTTTCTCTGTTCTTGGAGACAAAGGTTGGAGCTGTTGTGTGTTCGCTGTTCCAATGCGGATCGAGAGGTTATACATATCCCCAGAATTCTCTGGAGATATGCAGGTTTCCGCTTGATATTTGCCTTCAGCGAAAAGCGTCTGATAAATTGACTGGGTTTGAACCCAGTGACCTAGATAAAATATAGTCAGAAACTTTTACCTTAGCATACTTTGAACTTAAAACATAAAAATGTAAAAAATTACTTCAGATCATAATCTGATATACATAATATGATGTCATATACATAATATTTCATTGATACATTGTCATGTTTAAAATATTATTAACATTTACGACTACCTATGCTGTAAATTCAAAAGTCTTTCTGTCTATATGTGTTATGTGAATTAAATGAAACAATACCTAATTGTGATTATATTAATAAAAGTGTTTATAAATTTTCCATTATAATTGAGTCCTTCTGGAAAGCATGAAAACACTTGCGTCCGAAGATCATCCTCCACCATAGCATATTTTGTTGACTTAAAATTTATCTAATAATATCAACTACTTAATTATTACTTTAACAGAATATAAGTTTGTTGTTACGTGTTTATAACGATCTTACACGTTCCAACGAAAAGAAGAGCGAAAAAACTAACCAGGAAGAATCAGATGGCATAGAATGCATACTTTAATACAGCGTTTCTCAATCTGTGTTCAACGGATAGCCGGGGTTCCGTGGACATGATTCAGAGGTTCCTGAAAGTTACGTGCTTTTCTAATTTAAGGAAGTAAAATAAAAAAATACTAACACAATAGAAGTAAAGTTAAAGTAAAAAATTAACGGCAAAAGTAAATCCACTAGCGAATTCTAGATAGTTGGTGCTAATGCGGAAACGTAAGCAAGTAACGTAATCAACGTAAGTATTTAACTTTATTCGGTCTTTTAGGGGAGTTCTTATTTTTGAACAAAAGTACGATGATTTTTAGAGTCGAGACGATTCAAGAGTACTGTTTCTTTATATGTATATATAAAATTTACTATATAGTATTTTAATAAAAAATGATGAAAACACTGATTAGAAAAAGTGTTTTTTTTTAATTCAAGTAGACTGTTTTTCATACTATTGAGTCATCAAAAGTTATTAAAGAAGCTACCATTGATTCGGAAGTCTACTCCTACCCAGAAGAACTGGCAAGAAAATCGGCGTATAATCTTTTAAAAAATTATACAATTAGATTCGCACCTGAGTTGCAGTCAAAAATTGCCTCTATCACTTAAATAATCTTAATAATAATAATAATCTAAACTGAATAATACAATTTTAATCAAAACTCAACTCAACCAGAATCCAGCACCGATTACGAGAATCAATTACCATTTTTCCCAAATAATTGAAATGATTGTCATTTTTGTTGCATATAATCTATTTACAGAATAATTTATAGAATTAGGCGTTACTTTGCGGAGATCCATAATACAAAAGTAATAATAAAATTATTTTGCTATAATCCGCGATACAGTAAATAGGAAATATATATAGTGTTTAATGTATAGTGGACTATCAGTATTTTCATACCCGATACGTGCAGGATTCGTAAAAACACATGCACAAACCTCCACCACTTCCACCACAATACACAAGCACTACACAGGTTCACTATCACAAACTCAACAATCGTTTCGCCCCGCAACCGAAGCATCATCAGGAGATAGACTCCACGACAAAATCGCAAAGTGAAGCGTTATCCAAGCCTATCCTAGCGTTGTTAAATAGTACTTGGTTCATCCCCACCCTTTATTTACCTCGGAACACGTGCAACAAGCTTGAACTATTTACAGAATGTTATATTAAAAGCATACTTCTGAAATAAACTAGGGGTCCACTACAACTGGTTACTACAGTAACTTCTAAAAAGAGTTCCACTTATCAAAAAGTTTAAGAAATGCTGCTTTAACAAAATTAAATCGCCAGATGCGACACTGACCGCACTGTGGCCGTAAATACTAACCTGCAGCATCCATGGAAATGCGCCTACTTACTTTTCTCCGCATCTAGTTTTACATACAATCGATCCGAACCGATGTAAACACCCGTATAAAATAAATGAAAAGCAACTTTATTTTTATCCAGTAGAGTATATTTTCTTTAAATTAGTTTGGAAATCGGGCACTCTCACACCGTAGTACGGTATGGTATGTAGCTTGACTCGACGCCAGTCGTACGTTGGATGTCTGGTTATAACGACGTTGTAGGACGATTTAGGTGGTGTTGTGTTTTATTTGTATATTAATCGTGTTTTGTGACAAAGATGACCGGTGCCGGTGAATATTTGAGTGCCTAAGGGTGATGCACTTGTGAGTGGAAGCACACCATGAAAGGACAACCGGTCTGGTAAGTCGGCGTTAGAAAGCTCGGTGAAGTTTTATACGTGTTAGACTTGTGTTTGGCCATGCGGGAGAAAAGAAATTTTTGTGGTCTCAAATAATTCTGTATATAATTTCTTTGTTGTGACGTTTATTTATAGAAAAGTTCGTTGATAACTTTATTTATAAACTTCACTTATTAAATAACATAACGCATCGATCTTTTAAATGTAACTTTGACTTAACAACCTTTATTTGACAGCCTTAAAATTTATATTTGCTTGTGTAGTACTCGTACCGTGTATAATAGAATAACTTATAGAATTTTAATAATTTAAATCTAAGGCTACAAAAGAAAAAAAAAGTTTAAGCGTCTTTTATATTTCCTGTATTCTAAAATGGATGATATTGCTTTGAGTAATTTCGATTTCAAAGATTTGTTATATTGTTTATAGAAAAATAATTTTGTTGGTACTTTAGTGATATTATACAACTATATAACATAATCTACTGTTTATTTGACGTAATATTGACCTTCATATCTCTCTTCATATCTCCACCAGTTCCAAAGAAAAGCTTTCTTAGAAATTTTCCAAGTAGCTTATTTTGGTAGCTGTTTATTTAAAATCTAATACAAAGTTTATGTCACGAAATTCTTTTTTGCGCACTTTGAAAATGATATTTCTATAGACGTAGAATTAGAAATAGCTTTAAGTTTTTCTAAAAGTATCACTTCACTTAGTGACTGGCTTTTATTTTCAATATATTATTATTTAAAAATTCTCCGGTACGATAACTTAGTAGGTACGGATTATAATAACATTCACAAGACTTTTCTTATGTATTTATTTCAATTATTTACCACAATACAAACGCACTGCACATACCCACTATCACAGAGTCAAAAACCGTTGCGCTTCGCAACCGAAGCATCATCGAGAGATACTCCGTGAAAAAATGTTATATTTTATGTTTTCCTCCATATTGGAACAGTAAAAAATGTACTTATACCAAGTTGATGCTATTGCATGTGCACTTAATTCTATAAATAAGTAAGAATTAACTAAGTTATACTTTCTTATCTGCACTATATTATAAGGAACAATAGACGGATAAGCCGAGCCACTTATGGTAACTGCGATATAAACACTACCGGGTGTAAAGATAAAAGGGAAATAATGTTTTATATAATAGTTTATCTGCGTGCGCCGTTATTGTGTATGTTTATAGCTGAGGTTATCTGTGTAATAGGTTTCGGAGTTTTGATATCCCACTTCTGTGCGAAAGCCTTGAAGAATATTGTAAGGGAAAGAATAGAAGTGAGTGGTATACCACAAAATCACTATTATTAATTTTTTTCAGTTTTGTCTTCTTCGAAAACTTTAAGCGTATAAATTCTCTTTTGAAAGCTGTTAATCGATATTAAACAGCAAGCATGTTTTTTTTCAATAAAATTTAGCTCTAGTTCAATATCCCCATAAAAAAGATGGTATGGTATGGTTTTGATATGGCGTCAGTTTCAGAGCTGAAAGGTGATAGACTACTTATCTCAGAATACAAGTCAATTCTAACGATGTCTTATGAAATAAATGGTATAAAATAAATTATTGAATGATTTATAGAAGCAGGAGTTATTTTGCGGAATTCCATATTACAGAAACTATAACAGAACTACTTTGTTATAGTCCGCGTGCGTTAAGCGAATGCATGCAATGCTAAGTGTATGAAGCAGGCAAAATTCACGTACCTTATACATGCAGGACAAGTCACCACACGTATCCCAAAAACGCCTCCACAAGCAATATCGTATTACATATATTTAAGGTATTCTTACATTGGCTTCACAGTATATTTTTAGTAATTTGATTTTTGTACATATGAATACAAATAATTATAAAAGGTTTGGCGATATATATAATAGACAAAGTTGGAACCGACATAAGCTTGCGATTCCTGCTTTGCGCCTAGCAAAAGCAAAAGTCGTAATTCGTTTGTGGGTTTGGGTATAAAATTCTATAATAAAATTCCACAATCTACTTTAAATTTACCGTTACAGCAGTTTAAAAATACTATTAAAAAAGGCTTATTCAGAAATCCTATTATACTATTGAAGATTACCTAGACGATAAGAATGCGTGGATATAGCTTCTCTTCAACACTGTACAAGACATTAATAAAGATATGTAACTAGTGATAAGAATTATTGTTTGAAAAGAGCAACCGCCGAGTTTCTTGCTGCTTCTTCTCGGTAGGAACAGCTTTCCGAACCAGCAGTAGATGTTGACGATTCAAAAGATTTACTTTTTTTTAAAATAAAGAATATTTTGAATTTGAATTTGAATTTTGAATTTAAGAAAATTGTAGATAACGAACTCCACCAGTATACGGCTGAGTAGAATAGACCACCCTCATTTCTTACGAGTTGTCGTAAAAGGCGACTAAGATAAGTTGACGTCAGGCAGGCGGCCGGTCGTCAAATACATAGCCAAATAACATGACAACATGTTCATAACATTCTGTGCGGACCCGTGCCTCCTTATATTGGAATAAGGGCAGGAGAATGATGTAAATAAAGAAGTCGCAGACTTACAGGTTATCTCCGTAAGATTTTAAAATAACGTAGCCTATCCTCATATAATAAAAATTTTGTTGACTAGTGTAATTGGAGTTTATAACACGGTTTTCGCTTTTTGGAAAAAATCGCGAAGTAAGCTTCATATCTCTACAGAATTCTGGGGATATGTGTAACCTGCCGATTTGGAGCAGCGTGGTAGGTCTTAGCTCCAATCCTTCTCTCCAAAAACAGTGAGAGGAAACAGGCCGATACTTTACTTTACTTTTTTACCATAAACAGCTATTTCACTAAGTAAAGTCACGGCTTATTACGATCCCACAGTTGGACATAAGCCTCTCCTTTTTTTGAGTGCAGGGTTAAATAAAGGCTGAATAATGAAAATAAACGTATACAATGAACTTATTTCAATTCTATTCAAAGAAGGAAGATAATTTAATTCTACTATGGAGATTCGTAAATATAAAGCTTTCTTAAAATTCAAAGTACGTTTATTATAGCGTATGGACAGACGCAAAAGACTCTAATGTCGTATTAAATATACTTTTTAAGAAGTTTTGCGTTTTTCTGTTTGTACATATTTTTCTTCATGGCGCTTTAATGAAACCACTTCTATACATGATATAAAAATAAAATCCCCAAAGGCTGTCTGTCTGTATCTGATCGATTATTTCAAAATATGCTGAACGGATTTTTATTCGGTTTTTACTAGAAGATAGTGTTATTTTTGAGGACGGTTTCGGTTAACAGTGTACTAAGACTTTATGTTACTGGCCCGTTGGCACTGTGGGTAGTGACCCTGCCATCAGCTCCGCGGGTCGCGGGTTTGATTCCCGCCGAGGGCCAACATTTTCTATAAACGAATTGTTGGTTCTTCGAGCCTGGGTGTGTATTTGTATTTAAGTATGTATTTAAACTTATATATCTAGTATATCTACGAGTTGTCCGTCACCCATAACACAAGTATTACGTTACTTACTTTGGGAACTGACGACCGTGTGTGTAAATGTCCCATATATTTATTTATTTAATTATGTGAATAGAAATAGGAACAACTTTGTGACATATTGCACGCGGGTGACGTCGCTAGATCAGCTAGGTATTTACACACGTAACAATTTATACCATACAGTTAAAATAGATAGAGATGTTATTTTGGGGAATATCAACGGATTATTATATTTGACATTTTCACGTGGTTCTCTACAACGTGATCTTACCGCGAAACTATCCCTCATTCATCGTCTGCCAAAGCCTTTGAAGTCCAGGAGAAGACATTTGAGCGTTATGGAGTCCAGACTCCATAACGCTCAAAAATTAACTCCATAACGCTAAAAAATTATAAGCTGCTCATACCAGTATGAGCAGCTTATAATTTTTTCTAGTCTCCATGGTTCAATTACATGGTGCAGTTACTATTATAAATATAAGGGACAATTACACACTCGGTCGTCAATATCTAAAGTAAGTAACTTAATACTTGTATTATAGGTGCCAGGCAACTGGTAATAAACAACATTTATAGTTATATATAGTTAACTAAATACACAAATATACCCAGACTCGAACCAACAAATTGGTTTTAGAAAATTTCGACCCTTATGAAATATGAATTTTTTCTTAAATTGATTATTATTTTTCGAAATCTCGATATGACAGTACTGAGCGCAGTATTGAAATTGCGGTTATTAGAATATGGAAGCTTTTAAATGTCTGGGAATCTTGTACTAAAAGCGTCATAAAGATGCAATGTCATAAAGACTGTGACTAGTTAACAGCATGTAAAATGACGATCAAAGAAATAAATAAGAATTTATTTTTTTCACGTAAAAGTATCTCATTTGTCAATAGATTATTCTAGCGTCGAAAAATCGAGGTTAACGGGTGTAATTTGCTTGGATCACAATGGTATTAGATGAGCTACATTTTTTCATCATTAATCAACCCAAAGCTTTTGCTTTCTTATCTGGATGTTAATTTTCTTTGTAGGATTTTACGTCACGGAGCCACGGTGTGGTTACAAATTTCATTAATTAAAAAGCAAAAAAGTTTACCTTTTTTTTTCGAATTAACTGACTTAACTGTTAGGCCACGTCTACAGATGGCAGCAATTTGCAATACATTTGGGAGAGCGAAATTAAACAAAAAGAAAATTCTCTTCTTTTTGCTTAAAGTCTATACTTTAAGCGAAAAGTAGTAATGATGTTGCTACATTTTAAATATGTTTCATAAGAACTTAAATAACCTAATAGCATCACAAATAAATCAAAGATAATGATGATCACAGATAATATTAGTGCCTAATTTAGCATCAAAGATATCTAGTGACTACTAACATATCTAATAATCTAGTGTTAAAAAGAATGTTCTAATAAATTCGCTTCAAGGTCCCTGATAAATTGATGTAGCCGATATCATTACATTAATCTTCATTAATATCATTATTAATCGATAGTTAACAGTTGAATATTTATTTTCATCACTTAGATATCTCGGGCTGCGTCGCTGATTAATATGCCCTTAAAAGCTTTTCTAGGACCAGACTTCGCTGACGTTGAGAATAATGAAAAAATGTATAGAAGATTGAATGACGGCGGACATATCGTCCTAAGAGCGCCGCTAATGAGCCTAGGTATGATAAAAAAGGCTAGTGATAACGACGAGAGATTTGTGCTCCAGTCGCCTAACAAAAATAAATGACATTACCACATCATATCACAAGACACTAGAACATATTATATCGGTATTGAACCGTTCAAAATATAAAGACTTTCATACGACAACCACATATATATCACCGACAATCTCATATACAGGACCATAAATGGTTCATTCAACTTTTTCCAATTCCGACATATTTATTATTTATGATTAATATCCAATTTTATTGTCATTCAAGTAAATGATAAAAAAATGACGAATGTCACTTAATTGTCATTTTAATTAAATTGTGACGAGCCCTAATAATAATTGAAAAATATCATTACGGATTCCTGTGGGCTTTCGATATGACTACCGAAGCCATTATTACTGATCGCAGGGGAGAGGTCTTCATTAGTTAATTAATAGTAATAAAAATGAGGGTAAAAATTCATCAATGCTGATAGATATGTTGAAAATAAAGAATGAATTTTTACTACTAGTAGCTGCGATCTGTTTGTAATTCCTACTTATACGTAAGACCATAGAGTTATTAATACTACAATAGGGAGCTATAGGAAGGCATGGAAGCGACAATGGCACAATAAATAATGATAGGGAAGAAACTCCTATAATTCATCTTGGTCTAATCAGATATAAAAAAGAGAGACTCATTTGTTTTCTCTTGATTGTAATAGGGCACATTTGAGACTGCCTTCCCTACTTTAAGTTCAGTAACTCAATGCGTAAGTAGTAGTGGGAAAGCCAACCTGAGATGTTCCCTATTACAATAAGAGGGCAGCAAATGAGACTATACGAGTATATCTTTCTTTTTAAGTAAGAGACCTGCCTATGACAATATTACCTCTAAAGATGCATTAAAAGTGAATTATACTAAGAACATACAGATTAAAAATGTATTTTCGTATTGTTCGAAACATCTAGAAGTTTCTCAAACGACCGTGATGATGATATATGAATACATATACGAGAATATGTTAAAGATGACATGTGTGACAATGTGTCCACGACAATTGGCAATAGCTACTTTTGTTTTAGAGACACAATAACATATAGTTGATTCAGCTGTTAATAATTTACTACTACAGAATTGCATTAAGCAAACGCTTCAACGTTAGACGTCCGCTTATTTATTTATTTATTTATTTATTTCTTTCTTTATTATATAAACAAAAGGCGAACTTATCCCTAAAAGGGATCTCTACCAGCCAACCTATGAGTAACAGAAAGAAAATGAAAAGAAAAAAAAGGAAGGAAGAAAAAGAAAAGTAACGAAACACTATACATAGATTAAAGTTGAAAAATGAATGAATAAAATAATAGATAATAGTGATTATTTGAATTGATTAAAATGTAATTTAACATTGATAATAAGCTACTAAATTTAATTTAAATGACTTGAGACAAATATTTTTTAGTCTGTGACTTAAATGCTGATAGGAAAGGAGATTTGCGGATTGATACAGGTAAATCATTCCACAGCTTTACACCTTGAAAGCTAAATGATCCCGAGTAAGTCAGTGAGGAGCATTTAGGGAAGGCAAGATCTAATGTATTTAAAGATCTTAGCCGGCCACATCCAACATCCGACAAAAAGTTGAAACGCTGTTTAAGATATATTAGAATTAAAGGATTAAAGAGTACTTTATAAAGAAGTGATAGAATATCTAAATTTTTTTTGGATCGTATAGGAAGCCAATTTAACTTATGACGGAACTCAGTGATGTGGTCAAACTTACGCAGTCCATAAATATATCTAATAGCTACATTTTGAAGCCGTTCGAGCTTTTGGACATATGTTATTCGAGACCTGTTATAAAACGTCTTCTCATACAAATTTATCATTTTTTCTGTTTCCGTTAATTTCTTAGTTCATGAGAGTGGGGTTTGCTTGATTTCTATTTTTATCGTATCTTTAGAAGATAATTATAGAGCAGCGGACTATGTAGTATTTAGATTATATTTTTCGACTATTGTTAACTGTAACTTTGCATTTCAGTTTAGCCTTAGTTTTATTTTACTTGTCATATGTTTAGCAGTACGTTATTTACCATATAGGATTTCTATTAAATTTAAAGTATTACTTATGTATCGAGAAAGTTTACTAACGACCACGTCTTTTAGTGCGTTGTCGCTATTTAAAAAACAAAAGCTTCTAACTTTTGAATTTGCCAATCCTAACTTGGCTGCAACACTGAAAAATCTGCGTGAGGGCATTTTGTACTCTTTTGATACCCATAATTAGATTGAATTTTGCAAAACATAAATGTACTTAGCAGTTGATGCTCGGAATATCTAGAATTATAAATAAATAAAACCATAGAGCTATCATGGAGAGATAGAGTTACCGAAAACAATATTTTTTTAAGTATACTTTAAACAAATACACTTCTTTGCTATGATTGATAAAGTACGTAGAGTACAAGCTGTACTCGCGACTACGTTCGCGTCAAAATAGATGTACTTTTTAAAATAACCCTTGATTATGTACTGCTCGATTATGTAACGCGTCGAACCAGACGGACGGGGTAAGAATAGGAACACAGGCAAAGCGACAGGAAAGCAATATATTGTCACTTATACAGAGAGTATCGCTGACGGGCCTTTCACAGCATTCCAAGAATTATTGTACCGAAGATGCACCGTTTACAATTTTGCTTAGGCTTAGTGTTCCAGCAGGATGCACCTTGAATCAAAGGAATTGTAAGCGCGAAGCAAAGTACTAGTGGCGCCATCTGTTATTCCAGTGAGGAAAATACGTAAACTTCGTTACTAGTTCGTTATATTACATAGCGTGTTTTTTCCCGTATTCCCGAAAGAATAACGGGAAATCTTTTATCCTGTATGTTAGCCCGGCCAATAGCTTTAATAAAAACAAATTTCATCACCATTAGTCGAACGGCTTAACTATGAAAACGTAAAAGTTAGATAGACAAGAAAACATACAAACAGACCCTCACACTTATAATATTAGTACCGCAAAGCTCGCACTGTAATTACTTTGTCGAGGATTTTATTTGTCTCTAGCCTCCATTGAATGTTAATATTGATTTATTAAGACCTAATCAGGCATGTTTATGTTAAAGTTATTGAACTCTGATAGATCGGTATAAATCAAATTTATTTTGTAAATATAAACTTTTGAGAATTTTTATATAAAAAGGAATTACAAGACGCTATTCTTCGGTTCAACGTTCCGTTGAAACATTCTTAAGATATTCTATTACGCAAAGTGAAGGAACTATAAACAAACTCATTTACAGACCGACGCTTCCCTAAGAAACTGACATGTTTAGACAAACTTTCCTGGGAGGTATGATGTTGACGCTTGAGTCACGTAGATAAAATAATCTCTAATCTGCAGATAGAACATTCTAATGTCATTCCTATCATACATTCTGGAGTTATGGTATCATGCTTTCTTTTTTTGCTTCTTACTGCGCAGCATAGATCTCTTCAAGGGATTTCATACGCCATACGATATAGTGCCGGTTTGATCCTACAACTGTGCACGTTTTTTTTTAAGATCCGGCTCCAATCGAGTATCATACATCTTGGTACACATACCCATCGGTATAAAATATTGCCGATTCAACTTCACCACACCATGAGCTATATCGGTCGCTTTAGTTCTTCTCATATCCATATCGTTCATTCTCTGTACTTTGAGACAACCCTTTTTATAAATGGTTATGAATCCAAAGGTTTAATTAATGTTTTCCATTTTAAGTCAAGTTTTCATAGTGTTGCTATTTGCAACTAAACCCGATAAGGCGAAGCGAAATTTATTTATGGTTGTTAAAATTTTATAACAATGCATTTCATGATTGTTAAACTATAATACAAGAATATGATAGCAGCACCTCTTCTTATAGCTGAGCTAGATGCTAGTCTGCAATATTTTAACTAATTAAGGTTAATAAAATATAATATCGTCGTAATAATAACAATCAACACAAATATATGTTAAAAATTTTAAAATTACCTTTCGTGAAACATATCGTACTGTTAAATCTGCTAATCTTATATCGTGGCCTGTTATTACAAAAGCAACAAAGTATGTACTAATATTGTTTTTAATGTACTTATGGATATCATTGTTTTATGATTCTGTTGCTAGGGTACAGGGTAGATTGAGTTGAATACTTTTATTGCAACTTTTTATTTTCTAGAGTGGTTATGTTGGTTGAGTAACGTAAATTTCTTATGGAGGAAAAATGATGTTTTTGAAGAGAGTAGATAATTTTTCTACCTGTTGATGTCAGTAACTTTGACTAAATTTGATATTTAATTTCAATATCATATTATAACAAAAGTATATTATGCCGTGTGGTATCCGTTTGAGTTGAATAGACCAACCTCATTTCTTACTGAGGGAAGTTAAGTTGACTTCAGGCAGGCGGCCTGTCGTAACATGTGACAACATGTTTGTAACATGTTGTGCCACTTAGAGTGGGATCAGGGTATGAAGATGATGATTATAACAAAGGTATATTAATTAAGGTCTATATTTAGATGGGTACTTTCACATAGTTTGGTTGAGAATTTTAATAAAATGAATTTAAACACGACCATAATTTTTCTGTATAAAAAATCATTGCAAATTACACAACAACAAATATTATACTTCCGTTGATTCTTCAGACGGAGGATTTGCAGGCAATTTCTATGCTAGTAAAGGCGGACCCAAAGCACTAAAGTGCATAATCAAATAGCAGTGATATAGTTGATGATTGCGTACTCAGTTCGTATGGAACAATCAGTCTGTACGATTCATTGTTCAGCATCACAATGCCTTGGGTAAAAGCTGGGTTAAAATATGTAAAAGTTAAAGCGCGATACGTACAGAAGCGTCATAGTATCACAGCTGTTAACATAGATAAAATAGTAATATATTAAATGGCCGGGGCGCATCACCATGCGAGTTATGTGTTTATATTTTACGAGTATTTGAGACTTTAACTTTAAGTAACGTTGACTACTAGTAAATTTTAAACTTTAACAATTCAAAATTATGACCGGGCAAACTTTGTTTTGCGATATAAATTATTTTTAGGGAATTTCTAGTGTACATTATATAAAAATTCAAAAAATGGACAAAAATTGTGTTATGAATAAATATAAATAAATATATGGGACACTTACACACACGGTAGTTCGACCCTAAAGTAAGTAACTCAATACTTGTGTTATGGGTGAACGGACAACTGGTAAATATACTACATATATGATTTTAAATATATACTTAAATACAAATATACACCCAGGCTCGAAGAACCAACAAATGGTTTATAGAAAATGTTGGCCATCGGCGGGAATCGAACCCGAAACCCGTGGGGCTGATGGCAGGGTGACCACCCACTGTACCAACGGGCCAATCAATGTTAGCGGTGGACGACGCTTATCACTTAGGGGTATGAAAAATAGATAGCGATTGGAAAAACTTGCTTTAAATAAAAATCTAATACACAATATTCTCAAAGTTGATTTTTATCTATGTTGTACTTTTTTGTACGTTATCTCGGTTTCCCTATAAAGGCAAGTTCAATGTAACTGTGGAATTTTAATATAGTTGTAAAAATGGGAATGCGAGTTCATTTTACTTACTGGGCCCGGTATAGACTAGCATTAAGAACGTACATTTTTATAGATTTTTGTATAGAAATGGCGCGTCTCTGCCGGTCTCCGTCTGCACCCTATTAAAGTGCAGACGCTTCTGTGTACAGTGTACTTTTTGTATAATGGAACAAACAAAGGACAACCGTTGCAGTCTAGTCTTTATCCGTTAATCACGTTCTGTCGAGACCTCTTTATTTTTCATTTCGTTGCATGTGCTTTTTCTTTTAGAAATAAATCTTAAATAATTTTCAGTGTATGCCCCCCACGAAGGAAGATAACTCCTATTTAAGCAAAATTCAAGCTTTAGTAGCATTAAAAATACTTTTTTCCTACGACGAAGAAAAGATATATGAATGTATATTTTTGCTACTATTGAGAAATCTCGAATTCTAAAAACAGCTAATTTACCTTATTGTTTTATACTCTACCACCTTCTATATACCTACCTTCTTAGTGAAAAATGAGATTTAAGAAGATTTAGATATAAGAGCTGTTAGATTTAAGAATAAGGCAAGAAATACCTTGATTATATCTGCGTCCAACCAAAGACGCCAATTGGTGAGAGTGAGTTTTTTAGTGCTTCCACATATTTTTTTTCAGTTGAATGCCCAAACTATATAATCAACGCCAAAATATATCGTCACATCACATAAAATTGTATAAGATTAGTATTTTTATGCTTTTTTACCTTTACCTCCATGCTACAACGAATTTTAGGAATATTTAATTTTTGTCTGAACATTTTCAGTATTCTAATAGTATGCGTGTTACTTGAACCCCACTTTTGGCAGCTGACCAATATAATGTGTTTATCTACAGATGATTAAGTGCACACATATTTATTTTAATAATGTAAATACTGTTTTCTGTATATTAAGTAAAAAAAAAATTGAACTCACTTCTAAAAATTCGTTAAAACAGTTGCTTTTTTCAGTGCATGTATGTGAACCTGTTCATCCCTACAAAAGTAATAATAAAAATTATTTTGCTATAATCCGCGATACAGTAAATAGAAAATATAAATAGTGCTAAATGTATAGTGGACTATCCGTTTTTTCATACCCGATACATGCAGGATTCGTAAAAACACATGCACAAACCTCCACCACTGCCACCACAATACATAAACACTACACACGATCATTATCACAAACTCAGCAGTCGTTTCGCCCCGCAACCGAAGCATCACCAAGAGATAAACTCTACTACAAAATCGCAAAACTTTGCGATTATTACTTTTTTTTACTTTATTATGGATCTCCGAAAAAAGCTTTGCGACTTTCATCCCTTTAATCAGTCTGCTTATCACTGTATATTGATTCCGTTTCTTAGCTAACTACCGGCAATTATTGTAAAGTTTTTGAGATGTATATGTTTATCTAAATGTACTTGATAGATTTCAAAACTTACTTAATATAATACTAAACCATATTCTATAATTAAAACGATTATTTCCGGCAATTAATAAGAGCAGACTACGTAAAAGAATATTCCTGTATCAAAAAGATAAATATGATATAATAAGACTACATCTTTTCTACCGGCAATATTACATTGGTACATTACTTGATAAACTTTAGCTAACTATCATTTATCACAGAGTTTATATCTATATCTCAGAGGTAGTTGAGAAAGAAAGACAGATGAGCAAAGTTTTAAGTACCACGAGTTTGTGACATTTGTAAAAAAGTAGAAGATTATTACTTTTGAAATATGTTAGTTCTGTCAAAACTAGGCCGTGCATTTAATGTAACTTGTTATAAGAATAACATTTTGAAAAGAGCAAACGTTCCCGTTAGAAGCATTTTTCTGAACCAACAGTAGATTTCACGATTAAAAACATTTGTTTACAAATTACATTTGTTTATTTAATAAAGAATATTTTAATTAAACCCCCCATTACTCTTCATTTCATTATATATTCATTAATTAGACATAACTATCATCACTGGAATATAAGTGAGGGTATTATGAAACATTTTACAACTTGTTTTCTTGAAATATTTAAAAAATTGATTCGTGGAAAAACTAAATAGGAATATCTCAAGTAATACATTGTGTAATATTTTTTTATTGTCATTCTTCTTGAAATTTTGCAATATGCTTGTAAATCTAACTAGTCTTTTTTATTTAAATTGTTTGTGGAAACTTTTCTGGTTTTTGTATTACTTGTGAAAAAAAAATGTTTACATTTCTTATACTTTTTGTTTCCCGTAAATAAATAAAAAAAACATGAACTGAGGTGAACGAAGTGCGACTTCGGCACAGCTTTTTGCAAAATACCCGTGCCCGCGACTTTTTCCGCGTGGAAATGAAAATTACACATAGTTTTTTCCTCGTTAATGCCCATTTCCGTGGGAATACATGGACAAAAATTAGCAAAATATAGTTGCTCCATAACCTCCTCTATCTTCCGGTCATCGTTCTCCTGCCCTTATCCAACTCTAAGTGGGGTCGGCACAACATGTTACAAACATGTTGTCACAAGATTTGGCTACGAATTTTCGACCGGCCGCCTGTCTGACGTCAACTTACCTTAGTCGCCTTTTACGACACCCCGGTAAGAAATGAGGGTGATTGGTTTATTCTATTCTGCCGGATACCACACGGCGTCTCCTCTATCGACCGGTGTTCCTTTAGAATCAGTATAGCCATTCTAGAGAACGTACTATTTACCTAAAATTTCTACGATTCTTCCTGAAACATAATGTTATTTTTCAAGTGTAAAACCGTTCAGTACATTTTGTGAATCTCGATCACATACAGATAGTTTTATGGAGACTTATAATATGTATAGATATGTGATTATACGCCCATGTATTATATACCAATTCGTTAGTGTATATCACGGTTAAAAATTAACCGGAGCTGTTTATATAACCCAAAGTATCGGAACTATGCAAATTCAGCCTTAATATTCTTTAATTAGCTGGTGTCCGTATAACGGTGAATACGTGAAAACAGACGTGAATCACTATACGCGATGTAAACAAAGTTTGACCGAGTTAAAGCGTTAAAAAGTTCTCAAACCTTTAATTATCTATACACAGAGCCGGTATACCGTTACGTCAACGTCGAGCCAAACCATCTCTTGATGTAACGACTTTAGTTAGAATACTGAATCTAACAAAACGTTGAATTTGTGTAATAGAGTAATAAAATTCTCACATTAAATCAAAATAACGCTATATGTTTAAATATTTTATAGAATTAGGCGTTACTTTGCGGAGATCCATAATACAAAAGTAATAATAAAATTATTTTGCTATAATCCGCGATACATTGTATTCGCTATAGCGAATTTTTTTTTAAACATATATGTTTAGTTCAAATTTTGAACATTGAAGTAATAGATTTGGTAACCATTGGAGATATAAATATATATTCATATATCTCTATCATAATATAATGATAACATACCTCTATTTACTCTCTGAAATGCTACGTCAGCATTCGTTTACTGAAAAAAAAAATTTATGCCTGTCTGTTAATCCTAACAAGCACGTATAGTACGCAGCAATAAATAATGCACATCGAGGCTCAGAGAGAGAAATCGGCTAGATTCTGCTTCATAGAGCATTGTCTCGTTCGCACAGACTGCGCTCTACGAAACCGAATTGGCCGGCTGTTTCATTATAAGTTCTCGATGTGTATTATTTATTGCCGGGTACTATATTTACTCTTAAATCTATCTACTGTTTGTTTGGTCATAGTATGTGGGTTTAAAACACTACAGTGTCGGAAGCTCTGATATAGAAAATAACGAGCCAACGAAATGCTTCTTTCTAGGTCACGCCATAGATCAATCGCGTTGAGAGCTACATTGTATTTGCGGTTACTTTCTATTTTTGTAGTGGCTTTAATGGCAGTGAAGCAATATTCACATTCAACTGGCATCTAAGAACCTATAAAAAGTAAACGGCTTAATATCCTTTTATAGGAACAATCTTTCCTCAAAAAAGACGATTTGAGCTTAGACCTCTCCTTATTCTATTTCATTTTAGTAGATTACAGTTAATGTAAAACGCTGCCTTTTTGCAATGTGGTATATAAAAGCTTAATAAACAAAATAGCGTAATTTAAGAAAAAATTACATAATTCCATTTTCGGATAAATAGAAGAGGAATATTCGAATAAATAAAAAAATAGAGAAAGCTTTTCATTTTCTTATAACTTTTTGTTTTTTAAATTAAAACAATTCCAAAAATGTATGAAGGGACTATATGCAAATAGTTCACAAATACACCTGCCACTGTCGTTTTTGTATTATAAATGTCGCCGATGGAATTCATCGACATTTAAAAGCACCTGTCATAAACAAACACTTAATTTTTTTATATCTTAAATGTTTCGTGGTACAAAGGAATTGAACCGACATTTTCTAGTGTATTCAGGCCTTGAATTGAGCCTTCGGGCTCTCTTTTCTACTTAAGATGTAACAAAAACTTATCTGTTAATCAGAAATATAACCATTGTCTGTATTAATTCGAATTGAGATGAGAACATTACGGATATCTCAGAGGTTGTTGAACTAACTTTTTTCTGTGATGCCAAAAAATCTTGTTAGTTTTTTAACTCATTCTAATGTAATGGTACTTTAAATAGAATTTAGCCTTCAGGTACTGATAGCCAAATAAATGGCAGGTTGTCATTGGCAACACTTATTATTCGAAATACATGGTGAATGTTGCCAGTAATGTAGAAATATTCGGATTTTTCGCGATGTATTCAGAAGAAGCTACTCAAATGGCGAAAAAAAGAGTTTTAAGAGTTAGACATAGTGCTTGTACAACCAATTAGCCTTTATATATATTAGGGCTAAATAAACATGCCTGTTCGTAGGAAATATTGTCATCTTGAAATGGTATTATAAATAAATGTAATGTAATAGAAAATTTTAATAATAATATAATAAATCCTACTAGTCCTACTAATATTATAAATGCGAAAGTTTGTGAGTATGTATGGATGTTTGTTACTCTTTCACGAAAAAACTACTGGACAGATTTGGATGAAACTTCACAGTTATATAGGTTATACATCGGAATAACATATAGGCTACAATTTGTAATGATTATATGTATTATAACGATACATGTAGATAATGTCCGAAAAAATCTGACCTCTGATAGCTATCTTGGCGTACGCTGCCTAAACCATTGGAGTTACACAAAGATGATGTACCGTAGTATTATCTGTCTTTAATAGTTCTAAATAAAAGTCCGCGACAGCATATATCTACCTTTTATGTGAAAGCCACTATGACCAAAATTGTGAATCATGAATTTAATTAAATTAGATACTATTTTTCAAAGCACATTTTAGTATATTTTTCAAACTTTTATAAAAATCAATACATTTTTCGCCTTCGATATTTCATGAAGATGAACTTTGTCTTTCACACTAAGTAATTTGGCCGAATAGTTTAAAAGTTATCACGATATGATTGAGTTCCTAATATGCGCGGTGCGCGAAGATTGTATGGAATCCGTCGGTTTTGAAGTTAGACACCTGAAATTTTGGATGTAAATCTAAATAAATATATATTTCTTAATATTAAGTTAAAAAATCAATCCAAAATGATCTGTCACGAAACTAAATGTGGCTGGAAAAATTCCACGCGAGCGAAGCCGCGAGCAAAAGCTCGTAAATAAATATATGATTACTTACAAACACGGTCGTCAGCCCCCAAAGTAAGTAATTTAATACTTGTGTTATGGGTGGCGGACAACTGGTAGATATACTACATATATAATTTTAAATACATGCTTAAATACAAATATACACCCAGGCTCGAAGAACCAACAAATTGTTTATAGAAAATGTTGACCCTCGGCGGGACTCGAACCCGCGACCCGCGGAGCTTAAAGCGGAATCACTACCCACTGCGTCAACGGGCCAGTCAAATTATAGTAATTGTAATATTTAGTATAGAAAATTAATAGTATATTTTTTAAATAGAAGTTGTAACCTTTTTTTCTTTGCAGGTAAGTCATTCAATCATCTAATAGAATCTTTTACTGAGAAGAAATAGGTACGTATGGTAAAATATTATCATAGTAGTAGTAGTAGTAGTATAGCGAGTAGTATCGTATTATTACATTAATAGTTATTTCTGTCTTCTCATTTTACTTTTGTGTTATTATATTTAATAATTATGTTAAGAATCAATTAAGTGCAGCTTTAAGCATTTAATTGTTGTAATATCCTAGAATCAAGTCTAATAAGAATACTATTAAAATGCGTATATGACTGGGTTTGATAAGAAAACCTTTTTGTATCACAGTCCCTTCTTTTCGGGACTCAATATTAAATTTATTTAGTTATGTAGGCCTACTTTTGTCACATATTGTATTTTATATCACGTCGAAGATTGAAAGGGCATTTATTTTATACGATATGCAGAAAATAGAGTTATAAAAAATGTTTCTACTGTCGTTGATCTGAAACATAGACTTAATATTTACGCGATTGGTATTAAAGTGGCTCAATATAAGAGTGGACTTTAGTTATCATTATAGTGTCTCTGGGAGCTGTGATAGCCTAGCGGTGAGACCGTGCGACTCTTTCGAGGGGAACACGAGTTCAAACCCGGGCAGGCACCAATGAGTTTTTCTATTAAAACTCATGCGTCTAATGGGTAATTGCAATTTATCACACGCTTTTCGGTGAAGGAAAACATCGTGAGGAAAGCTGCATATCTCTAGAGAATTCTGAAGATATGTGTAACCTACCAATCCGCATTGGAGCAGCGTGGTAGGTCTTAGCTCCAATCCTTCTCTCCAGAAACGGAGAGAGGAGGCCTATTCCCAGCAGTGGGATTGTAACATGCTCGTAGCATTGTTGCGCGCACGCCTCAAAGGAGCCACTGAAAATCAGGTTAGGGGGCAACCTCCCCCTCCAAATAATCTGAGTGGTGATCCTTTTTGCGTCACACTCATATTTTAATGTTGTTAGAATCCATTTATGTCACTTTCTTTTCTTGTGTTTTTTTTTACTGTTTTCATTTCTTCACTATATACTATGTGACTTAATAAATTTATTCTTATTCTTATTCTCTTATTCTTTATCGTGCAGCTACTGAGACGCCACTTACTCGAATATATTTTTCAACTAAATATTACTTTCGATATTACCCGTACTAGTAACGCAATGTCTTGTGTAAAAGATTTTGAAAACAATTTCTTCTTTCATTTCAATTAATCCGTTACATGATGTTTTATGATGACAAACAAATCAATTATGTAACATTACACTGCAACGTTTATACTCTAAGAGAGCGTTTTCATGTATCTAGCTAACTGCTCATCAAAATGTTATACAATTCCTAAAGCATGACGTATGATTTAAGAATAACTTACATAGGTGTATGAATACCTAAGTTACCCTACAAAAGGTTTAAATTAAGCGTATGAGATATGCTTATCCGTAAAGCATATTACACAATTGGAGATTATTTGTATGATAAAAATGCCTGGATTTGAAAATCCTTTCAGCTTCATACAAGATTCTCTCAATGGAGAGATGAGGTCTGTCAAGAAGCTGTAAGGTAGAAAGCTCTTTTTGACAGTATATTTTTAACGATCAAATTATTTTATCCTTTACTAGCTGTGCTCGTGGCTTCGCTTGTATGTAAAATAAGCGTGTGACAAAGTTTTCCCGCGTTAATCCCAATCTCGCTGCAATTTTAATGTAATGCACTATATAATTAAATCTTCTTCAACAATTTTTTTTTTAGTAAAAACCGTACATAAACTCGTTCAGTAGATTTTGAAAAAATGTATAACATACATACAGATAGGTTTTGGAAACGTTCTGCAATGTAATGTAAAAACCTCTTAAGTTTATATGTGAAATTGTCTAGAACGGTAAATACACGCAACTCTTGTCGCATTTCAAATTAAATCATATTTGAAAGTTTGTTTGTCAATGGTGATGAACGTATGAACGATTTTAACACGAATTGTGGCCAATGAGAAGGTAATTGCTTTCTAATTGAATAATAACCAATTTTACAAAACATATGCGGCTTTTTTACGCAAACAACGTAACCGTTTAAGGAAAACATGGCGGACGTGAAAAATAAATTATTTTGGACAGAAAATATGCATAAATAGATATTTTCTTGTAGAATATTTCACACATTCATTTAAATTTTTCACTTCGATTTGTTATAACATTTATAAAATTTCAATATGGAATGAAAGATTTAATTAAACAAATTTCTACCTTTTTGCATCATTACATTATAGTATTTTAATGACTTCAAGTATATAAAATTCGATTTTCAAGTGATGTATATATATATATATTTTTTTTTACACACACGGCTCTCCGTCCCCAACCTAGATAATTTAATACTTCTGCTATGTGTAACAGGCAACTAGTAAATATATAAATATATATCTTTAAATACATGATAATTCTTAAATACATATTCGTATACAAACCCAGACTTGAAGAAAATTGATTTTTTACAAAATGTTCATCCACGGCGGGAATCAAACCCGAACACACGGAGCTGAAGGTAGAGTCGACTGCGCCAACGGGCTAATCAAAATGCGTTATGCATTTCGATTTTACACCTAGACTATAATTTAGGTCACATTATGAAATTTCTCTCTGGCTCATATCCAAATCAAGATTACTAATAATTTATTTTAATCCATATAGATGATACAATTATATTAAAATTTTATTTGGTTTTATTTTATATGTGGCAGTTCATGAATAAAACTATTTTTTATCCAAGTGCAAGGAAACAATAAAATGTTAAAAAAAAGTAAAGTAGTGGCCTGTTACAATCCCACTGCTGGGAATAGGCCTCCTTTCTCCGTTTCTAGAGAGAAGGGTTGGAGCTAAGACCTACCACGCTGCTCCAATGCGGATTGATAGGTTACACATATCTCCAGATTCTCTAGAGATATGCAGGTTTCCTCACGATGTTTTCCTTCACCGAAAAGCGTGTGATAAATTGCAATTATCAATTAGACACATGAATTTTAATAGAAAAACTCATTGGTGCCTGCCCGGGTTTGAACTCGTGTTCCCCCCGAAAGAGACGCACGGTCTCACCGCTGGGCTATCACAGCAAATAATGTTAAGTATGGGATTAATTTACTTATCATAGTCGAATGATAAAATTATTTAACAATCGGTGCGACGCAAAAAAAACTACTACTGTACTGTCATCACTCCACAGTCTTTATCCCACTCTAAATAGGGTCGGCAGAGCAATTTTTTCTTTTCCGTTCTCTCCTATCAACTTCAAATTCATATTCAAAATATGCGTTATTCAAGTATACTTGTAAACAAGTGCTTTTAAATCGTTAACTCTACTGCTGTTTCGGAAAGCTGTTCCTACCGAGAAAAGCCAGCAAGAAACTCGGCGGTTGCTCTTTTCAAATATAATTCTTATAACTAGTTTAGGTGGCGGTATTTTGGGATATGTGTGGTGACTTGTCCTGCATGTGTAAGGTATGTGAACGTTGCCTGCTTTATACACTTGGCATTACATAGATTCTTTTAACGGATGCGGTTTATTGTAAATAATTCTATTGTAACTTTTGCACTACAAACTGATAACGTAATTCGAAACTTGATTAAGGTCGAAGCAGATTACCATCAATCCTAATTTGCGCAGTTCAATCCGATTCTAATTTGTCCCTTTACTATTCTGTAATCTCGAGTTAATAACTTAGCTAATTAAAGTCTAGCGAGATTGTTTTGTTTTTATATTTCGTCTTTAAATTAATTTATCAACTGAATTGTATCCCTTATTAAGTGCCTACTTCTCAAGTATATGACAACGAAATAATTTTTATTATCCAATGTTTTGTTTCGGTCACTGTGGAATAAAAATTCTATCCTATATATCCGCTATATTCCATATATTATAAATAAATTAAATGTCGACGTTATTGCTCCCGCAAATTAACCAACGAAGGTTTACAGACAGACGGACTTGTACATATATAATAGTACTAATTTTATCCTCAACTCCATTTGCGTCAAATATAGTGTAAAAATACCCTCAAATGTACGCTATGTTTATGTTCCTGACTATAAAAACAGGACTATGTTCTATGACTTTAAAAACGGGAAAGTTATTGTATATTTTATTCTATACTAGCTGAGTTTGCGGCTTCGCCCGCATGGAAATCGGTGTGTAAAAAAGACACAAAAGTAGTTATTGTGAGTTAACCATAAAAGTTAAACATAAAACATGTTGTCGCGGACTTTTTTGTAATATTTTGTAACATGATCCGGCTCGAAGGACCAAAATGTAAGGAGAAGAATTGTTTTCGACTCCAAACTTGTTATAAAACTAATGGTAAACTAATCCTATGCTGCTATAAACTAATGCTGCTAAAACTAATGCTACTAAAACTAATGCCGAGGCGAGCGCGTTGTTCGCGTTGCTCGTAGACTGAGTGCGGCGGCGCCACGTGTCCGTATTTAAGCTAATAATGTGTAAGGTGCTAATGCAACTAATATATAGATACACAATTTTCTAGTTAGTTCTAGTTCTAGTTCTCTAAACTATATTTAAAAAAAAGAATAGCCGCCGAGTTTCTTCAGTGGTAACTTCTTGAAAACATTTGACGATTCAAAAGTACTGTAAACAGTCTACTTGAATAAAGAATATTTTGAGTTTGAGTTTGAGTATTTAAGACCCTAATGTATTGTTTACCTTCGAGAAGAATTGTATTACCTTTTAGCAAAAACTGTACAAAATCCGTTCAGTAGATTTTGAGAAAAACAACACGTACAGCCAGACGGACAACTTTTGGAGAGTTTGTTTAAACAACATATAAAATAAATATAAATGTTAGCCGAAATTTAAGCTTTAGGAGTGCCAAATTTGATCAATACTAGTCCAGCGGATCAGCCATAAAAACGTAACAGACATTCACATTTGCATTATTTTTGTAGGTTTCGTTTTTTTTAATGTTTTCAATAATTTCGTTATGTATAATTTGTTTTCTCTTGATGTTATAAAATCTCGTTACGTAATGTAATCTTTTAAAACGAGAAGCACTTTGGTGGATAGTTTACATTGTTATCGCAGAGATAACGACATATTTACATTGGTTTATCTTTTCTCTTAACAATGTTGTTTTTAAAGCAACTATCACATGTTTACCCCTAAAGGTAAACGTTGTTGTTTGTCCAGTTTGAAATATTAGAATACATTTTATTTGTTTTGTTTGGATTTGTAAAGATCGTTTGCTCATTGAATCCACTAAATAATTATCCCTTTCATCATTTATATCATTATTTTAATGAAATCCAATTATTGATGTTACATATAATATTATTATAGAATTAATAAATTTGACGTCGTTTTGTTAATTTTATTTACAGTCTGAAATTTAGTCCTTTCAGGATTGAAGTTCAAATTTCAATTTATTTGACCAAAAATTATGATTTATGATCACAATGTTTCTTCTACATTTGTCGGCACCGTTTTTGCTATGCTACACTAGATGGCTGTATCGTGTTGTTGCGCGCTAAAGAAGTTGTTTTGTAGAATTATAAGTAGCCGGTACAAATTATCACATGCGTCGAAATTAGTGATCGAATTTCGACAATTGCTCGTTTTGTAATGATTACCGTTGTGTTGTATTGGTACGTTGGCATAAGGTCTTAATATACATTAATTACATTAAGGCGCTGAACAGAGCTGACGTAAATTCAGATTTCGGCATATAAGCCACGCCCACAATTTCTGCGACGGCGTAGCGACAAACTTAATTTTTTAACACCCATTGTAGGTGTACACTATTTTATCCAAACTTTTTTTGTACAATTTATTTAAAAAACTTATGTCTAATTAATCTTATAAAACTAAGTGTGCTAAAACTATAACTAAACACCTAAAAAAAGACATATTATCAACAAGGAATAGTCACAAAAGGCGGCAGCTAGCGACACACGTCCGTATAGCAGCGCGCCTCAGCGGTCACTGTCTATATTCGTAGATGTAAAAGAGAAGCGAGACGATGACTCGTTTCAGTTTTGCTATTTTCTAAAAAATATTTAATTTGAATGAAATATCTTAATTAATTCAAAATTTAAATCTTACATTCTCTTTATATTATAATGATTTATTAGTCTTATTAATTTTACCAATTTTTGTTGATAAATATTAGAGATATTTACGATCAAAGTAGAAATCAGAGGTCTATTTACCAATTTTTTTTATCGAAAAAAAGTATCGTAATCATGTTTTGAAATCTTACATTCTCTCTGAGATATAATAATAATAATAATAAAAATACTTTATTGCACAAAAGACGAAAAAGAATGTAACACAATGATACAGAAAAAAGACAGAGTAAAGATAACAATACAGAAAATCTTAATAATAATTTTAAGTAGTGCAAAGGCGGCCTTATTACTAATAGTAATCTCTTACAGGCAACCTTACTTAAGAGATAAACTGAGACAAGGAGTATAAAGGACGGTGCACAAAGTATTTATGAATAAACATACATGCATTCTAATAATTACACACTAATACATATTTGAATAATTATACACTAATACATACATCAATATTTATACATACATAGATACATATATATAGTCTTTAAATATATACAATAGTTAATAGTTAATATTTAATATAGTAATTTATAAGGATAAATAATGACTCTTTAGACGATCTTTAAAAATGCCAACGGATTGTGCGTGTCTAATATTCCAAGGAAGCATATTCCACAGATTTACTGCCCTTACAGTGAATGATTTACTGTAGCAATAAGAGCGACAAAAGGGAAATTGAAGCTTATTATCACTCAGTGAGCGGAGATTATGGGAAATAAAGGAATTGGTCCTAAGAAAAGTAAAACGGTCTTTAAGGTAAGAAGGATTCTGAGGATGGAAAAGAAGAGTATAGAGAAGACTAAGGATATGAAAATCACGACGCTGCCGTATTGTGAGCCACTGAAGTCGTACACGATACTGGGTGATATGGTCGTATTTTTTTAATCCGAAAATAAATCGTATTATGAGATTCAGTAGACGCTCAAGCTTATTAAGCAATTGCTGTGACAAATCTGGGTAGCATGAGTCAGCATAGTCAAGAAGGGGAAGTAGTAGAGAATGTGCTAGTGATACTTTAGTCTTTATGGGTAGGAGATTCTTCCATCTTCTCAATCTGCCTACAACTCCAAAAATCTTGCGACTTAAGTCAGAGACTTGAGGAGCCCAGGAAAGAGTGCTATCAATGATGATACCCAGATTTTTCACAGTGCCGCTAACTCCCAATACAGTGCCATTGAAAACTATAGGAGAAAGTTGACTGAGATTTAATTTAGAAATTTGTTTTGAGCTGCTTATGATAGTGACCTGTGACTTGCCAGGATTTACACCACCAATCACCACATACAGGCACCAATCGCATGAAGATTGGAATTTATAAGGTCGATACCCTCACCAATTTTGTCGACGGTTGTTGTCGTGTAAATCTGCAAGTCATCAGCATATAAATGATGGGACAAGGAAAGAAGTTCGGTAACAGTGTTGATATATATAGAAAAGAGAAGAGGGGAGAGAACGCCACCTTGAGGGACACCAGCACTAAGACGGCAAGGCGATGAGCATTTATCATTAGTACGTATGCACTGTTCACGACAAGAGACATAGGATTTGAACCATTTAATAGCGTTGGATGATATATTTATTGATCTCAGAATAGCAGACAGAATATCAAAATCAACCGTATTGAAAGCGTTAGAAAAGTCTAATAAGGCAAGAATAGTAACCTGTTGATTATCGCATCCGTATCTTATGTCATCGCATACCTTTATAAGAGCCGTAGTAGTGCTGTGTCCCGGGCGGAAACCGGACTGATATGGGCTCAGAATCTTATTTTTAGAAATATGGGAAAAAAGTTGGTTATGGACTATACGCTCAAGAACTTTGGATAGAAAAGGAAGGATAGAGATTGGTCGGTACTGCGAAAAATTTGTGGGATTAGTAGTTTTAGGAATGGGAATTATATGTGCAAGGCGCCAAAGATCGGGAAAGGTGACAGAGCAAAGTGAATAATTAAACATATGAGTAAGAATGGGAAGTAAGCTATCGAGTACCAACAGAATCATCTTACGACTGATTCCATCACTACCAGTTGCGTCAGACTTAATGGCTAAAACATGTTTTTTAACTTCCGCGTCAGTAATGGGGTTAAAAATGAACATATCGAAATTGGGTAAGATACGTGCTGACAAGGCGCTCAAAGTACTGGCTTTAGTTATGTGATCGAGTAGCTTTACATTAGTAAAATGAGCATTGAGTGCGTCGAGATCAATATGGGTGTTCAATGATGTTAATTTTCGCTGTCGTCCGATACCCATAGTATCAAGAAATTTCCATACTTTAGCGGAATCATTACAATTAATAGACGCGTGTATGTAATTCCGTTGAGCATCTCTACACGTTTTGCTGCAATGATTTCGCAGTTTTTTATAAATGTCAAGATTTCTATCCGTAGGGTCCATCTTATATTTAGACTTGGCATTATTGCGTTTCACCATAGATGCTTTAATAGAATCCGTGAGCCAAGGAGCAGGGAGATGCTTAAGTTTGATAGGACGGAGCGGAGCATGAGTATCATATAGTTGTATGAGTAATGAATTAAAAATTGTAAGCTTATCATTGATCGTCGAGGCACTCAATACAGCATTCCAGTCAATGTTATTCAAATCAGCCATAAAATTTTCCTTGTCGAAACTACTAAAGCTTCTTCGCATCACTATTGTTGGTTTTATTTTAGGAGGCCTAATTTTATACGATATATAGATGAGATCGTGATACGAAAAAGCTTCAGCAGAAAGTTGTCCATACGTATTAATACTATCAAGCGAAGAAACTATCATTAAATCCAATAAAGATGGTGAACAGTTAGGAGAAAAGTGTGTAGCATTTGACGAAAGAAGGTTGAGATTAGTACCTTCTATAATAGATTTTAGTCTTCTGGCCCGTGCGTCATCTTTAATTAGACAGGTGTTGAAATCACCCATTATAATTGTATGATTAACCATTGGCACATATTGTTCTAAAAGACTTTCAAATTTATCAAAATAATTTATGTGTAAGGATGGACTATAAAATACCCCCATAAGAACTTTTATTGTTCCGAAGAGAACTTCTATAAATATGTGTTCAGATGATCCAACGTGTTGAGAGGGTGATTTGTCTAATATCGAGAAAGGAATGTGGCTTCGAATATATATGGCAACTCCACCACCACCCTTCCCAGTACGATCATTTCTTATTAAATGGAAACCTGGTAACGCGTATGAGGTGGAGGGTAAACTTGGCTTCAGAAATGTTTCGGAAACAAGGATGGCATGTATGTGTTTAACGTCGAAGGAAGTCAGAAAATCGGCGTAGTGCGCAGGTATACTTTGAGCGTTGATATGTACAACGTTAAAGTATTTACAGGAGTAGGAAAATGTAGTATCTAGTAATGTGTTGAGTGGAACAGATGTACTGTGTAATGTATCTTCGGCAGTTGTGGCGAAAGATTGATTGTAACGCAGATCCGTGCTAGCACTGCTTAAATCGTCGGAAAGATTCATTTTTGATATAAATACTATAAACTTATAAAATATAAATATATTATAACTAATACTAAATATTAAATTAAAACTATTTTTATACTATTGTCTTATTTACATAAATACCAGCAAAAAGAAAGAAAAATTAAACAATTTAGTATTACTAATTATTCATTTTAAGATTATTAATTATAAGAAAAAAAAAAAAAAAAAACTTTATGAGTATATTTAAATTATATAAAACTATAGGCTAGTCATATATTGGCAGAAAAATAATGTAATGCAAAAACTGGGATAAGCTTTACAGAATATCTGTAAAACATAGAAATAACGTTATCATGTAACATGCATTAAAGAACGTTAATGTTCACTATTATTAGAATTAAATAAACTCTTTACCTTTTATTTGTTTATGATCACTATCTTAATATTATGTTAAGTGGGTTATGACATAAAAGCCTTGATTCCAGGCCGTTAATTAAATTAATAATATGTCTAGTTGAAGGTTGGAACTGACAACTGACAGATTTATGTTTACAAATATTTGGTATTAGGTAGGTAAACATTAATACACATTCCACCACCGCAAAAAACAAAAATATACGGTATAGAATATATATAAGTACATATAGCACGGCGTATAAACAGTGAACATTTCACGAACTTGGGAAAGAAAAGTCATTTCCTAATCTTACTAACGTTCCTCTTCGCACGGGAGAAGTGGCTACCATTCTTGCGTCTGGTGTCCCTGATGGCTCCAGAGGGACCAGCGATAGATGCAGCAGTAACGGCGTCAGATGGTTTCTGTGTTTCCGCGTTACCAGCGATATTATTAATTTGAGCCACTGTAGTGATATTATGGCGTTTACCATCTGGCCCAATCACAATTATATTGCCATCCTTTGTCCAACACTTAGTAACGCCAAAGCACTGCCTCGCAGCCATGAAAACATGTCGCCTATGGGGTGTCAGGAATTCAGATAAAGTGACTCCTGTATCTTTTAACTTGGTCTTGGAGAACCACACTTGATTTTTCATGGAGATATCTTTGAATTTGAGAAGTATGGCTCTTGGTTTCTCTGAGGCCATTGTACCTAACCGATGGCAACGGCTGACATCATCGGAGGAAATATTTGACATTTGAAGATGTTCAGTCAAAACCTTAATTACCTTCAGAGACATATTTTCATTTTTCTCCTCTGGGACACCATGAATAAGCAACATTTTCCTTCTGCTTCTGGTTTCAATATGATCAAGCTGACTGGTCAATAATTCCACTTGTCTTTGAAGACCTTCAAGTGCAGCCAACACAAATGTACGAAATGCACCGAATTGTGCAGTAATATTCGACATTGGACTTGTAGCTGGAATGGAGGAGCTCAAGTTTTGTTGGAACTCAGCCATTTTAGTGTTAAAATGTGAGTTGAGTTCCTGGATTGATTGCTTAATAGCCTCCATATTATATATCTAAACTTCAATAAAGGTGCAATACTCACAGTTAGGTTAGTTTCACAATGTGAAAGCAATTTGTAATATACTATGAAAATTTATATAGGAATAACTGCTGGCAGGTATGTATATGTTTACAACATTAAAATTTTGTAAAAACAATCACTGTTACCAAATTAAATATAATTAGTAAGAAGGGAACAATAAAACATGTGTTAACTCTTGTGCACCTACCCACCCAAAAAAAGAGATATGATGTATATTAACATATATTTTTCTTTTAATCGTCATCCCTATAGCTTTTGTTAAAAACGTGTTTAAAGTCAGCCTATTTGGCTCTGTTCAGCGCCTTAAAATAAAAGTTTCGAGTCCCTTTTCTTCAAATGAATTTTATGGATTTTACATCTTAGTTTTTTAAATTTTTTCAACACAACGGGATGTGACAAAAAGTATTATGTAGTTTGTTAGTTAATGTAATAATCAACAAAATTTATATACCATCTTATTGGATTTCTAAGTACACTTCACCTAGATTCATTATCGAACGTTTCAAGCTGTACTGAAGCGGTACTTGCGCTTCGGAGAGCCTCTTGAATTTTCTTAATCTTAATAATTTTACCCGGTTTTCTATTTATGACTCTTAATAATATGGATGCTGTATTTTGAGTATACTTCATTCCGAATTTTTGTCACATATATTGAACTAGCTTTTACCCGCGACCTCGTACACGCCAACCGTTTTGAGTCTCGGAATAAACAGTAGCTTCATCATAAAAATCAGATCGATCCAGGGGGTTAAATGGCAATTACTATAAATTTTTTTAACAATTTTCTGTCATTAAATTCGATATACATCATTTGCTTTGGATTTTTTTTCATTCATAAAAAAATTGTAAAATATTTCCTATACTATCTTTTAATGTTAATGAGGGGTTATCAGGTCTCCTATATAAAACCTATTTCTTTAACTTACAAACTTGACTTTGAAACATCCTGAATAAATAAAACTTTCATAGGTTGATAATAAAAGGCGTTTTTAACGTCGTCTTACTCCTGTTGAATTTACGGGATTTTATAGCCTATGTTTACCTCGGTATATAAGGAATAATGGTACCAAATTTCATCGATATTTGTTCAGCGGATTCGCAGTAAAAACGTAACAGATAGACAGAGTTTCATCATTCTCCTGCCCTTATCCCACTCTAAGTGGGATCGGCACAACATGTTACAAACATGTTGTCACATGATTAGACTACGTATTTTACGAACGGCCGCCGGCCTGACATCAACTTACCTTGGTCGCCTTTTACGACACCTCAGTAAGAAAGGAGGGTGGTCTATTCTATTCTGCCGGATACCACATGGCGTATAGACAGAGTTTCGCATTTATAATATAATATTAGTAAGGATAGGATCATAGGATCTTATTTTCATTTGCTAGAATTCAATCTTACACACAACATTGACTGTCTGACAAATTAACAGATATTTAAACGTGAGGCATTAAGCCCAACGTGTTTACGCTCCAGTGACTGCACTCAAACTTACCTTGATTATTTGTAGGACTTCTCAAACCGTAGTAATGCAGGGTCTACTGCCTAAAGCGCCCTTGAATGTGTTACTAAGAGGTATTTAAGCTGTTTAAATTCGACAAAACACCTTGAATAGAAACTATATACGTAGATGTAAATCAGCTTTGCAATCTACAATTTTAAAATCGTTTACGATAGAAAGAACCTTGAGGAATACAGAAAGATTCCTATTAAGTGTAAAAAATATGCTTATACATAAAGCATATTACAGAATTGAAGATTATTTCGATGATAAGAAAGCCTCTTTTTTTCAAACTGACTGTATGCTGTTAGCCCTAATGGCATTTACAGCGTCACCGGGCGGGACGGGCGAGCGCAGAAGCATCGTCGAAGTTGCGAAATGCAGGGAGTAGAGCGCAGAAGCTCTACTTAAGTCGGGGAACGTCGTCCTAAGGGTGCCTCCTGTGAGGCCGGACCACGGCTTAGGGCGACGCGTAGTGGAGGGTTCATGGTATGACTTAGATTAGTCATTGCGGCGTCGGAAGTGTGGCGAGAAGCCACGACCGACCGACGTCAGAAAACTGGGACCTCGTCTTCGCCGGCGAAGAGGCTGTGTGTGTGTATTACGTGTTTCTGTGTTGGCGATCGTTATTTGATCGTCGGGGTCATACAGGACGCTTTTTGGACGCCTATATGTTCGATGGTCGGACCTAACTGGGATGTAGGTAGAAGCATCTGAAATCAAGGGGGTTCGGGTGTACCTCAGATTTCTCGAAGTAAGATTTCGAAAAACGTTTAACGAGGTGAGTAATGGTAGGGAGATCGAGGTCTCTATGGAGGTCAACGTTCCGCATGAACCACGGACAACCAGTGGCTGTCCGCATAAATCGGTTCTGTAGTCTTTGGAGCCTGAGCAATCTGACTTTTGAAACGTGCGCAAACGCAACGCTTGCACAGGACATTATTGGTCTTATGCAAGTTTTGTAGAGTGTCACTTTGTTGCGGAGCGACATCTTACTTTTCTTGCATAACATCGGATAAAGTCGTCCCATGACATACGCAGCCTTATTGCAGACTATGTGTATGTGCTCGTGGAAGGTCATGGAAGGTTGAAAGGTGACACCTAGGTACTTGACTTTCTGTTGCCAGTGAATCGGTGTATTGTAAAGGGAAATTTCCGTAGGTGTGTCTATGTGAGATCGAAAGCGATTACCGTATAAGAAAGCCTGGATTTGGAAATCCTTTCAGCTTCATACAAGACAGCGGTTTAATAATGTATAATTGAAAATATTTAAAAGATTGACCGCCGAGTTTCTTGCTGGTTCTTCTCGGTAAGAGCAACATTCCGAACCAGTTGTAGCTTCATTAATCATATTGATGCTTGACGATTCAAAAGTGCCTGAAATGGTTTATTTGAATAAAGATTATTTTTATTTTGATTTTGATTTTGAGGTTCTTTACTCTTATCCGTACTAAAGACTGCTAGTCTGTTGACGCAGTTAGCAGTGACCCTGCTTTCATCTTCTCGGGTTGCGGGTTAATGTACAACAACAATATAGTTGTATTTTAGTATATATTTATAATTATATATGTATACATTTACCAATTCTCTGTCACTCATAGCACAAGTATAAGGTTGCTTTGTAATTGTCCTAGTTGTCACAAAAAAAAATCCAAATAGAAATTTTGAACATAAAAGTAGTTATTGTGAGGTAACCGTAAGAGATGGAAACATGCTATTGCGCACTTTTTTGTAGCATTTTTATATATCTATAATTCTCTAGTTCATTACTTTAGCGTAACTCTGTTGGTTTAAGCAGCGCACGCGACTAAACCTCGCAGCAAGCAAGTTTTTTAACAACTGCTCGATCTCTACAAAACAATTCACATAATACCGATATGTACTATTTACCTAAATCATTCGGAAATATTGCACTAGTAGTACAAGTGCAATACTTTTGGTGAAAACCGTACAAAAATCCGTTCAGTAGATTTTGAGAAAATCGATTACATACAGAATGACAGCGTTTTGGGACTTTGTTTTATAATAAGTATACATTATATAGATATTAAAAAAATTAGAAATACTAGAATGCCAAAGTGTTTATGTTTCTTGTCTTTGGATATCGAAGCATTTATAGAGCTTTTAAGTAACATATTGTACTTTTATCAGGATACTGTAATCAAGAATTCGCTAAAAGAATCTATTAGTAATAGTGAAAAAAATATATATTTATAATTTTTTCCCAAACGCAAAGTTTGTTCAAAGCTTAAGCTTTAGCTAAAGCTTCTTAAGCGTTTAAGCTTCTGAAAGTTCTCAAGAAAAACAAATATTTTTATTGAGTATTGAAGTGTCCTGATAATTTTTGTAAATATTAATATTAAATATTTAATTGACAATAAGAAAGCGTAAGATGGATATGTAGATGGAAATTAAACTGTTTTATTTTTTAATGTTTTTATATAAATTTCAATTTTACAAGAAGGTTTCTCCTTACTAATTTACACAAATAAAATAAGCTAAATTGTTCCAACCGTTGACGCGTGATGCGAGTACAAATGGAAAAAGAGATTTATATTTATATATGTAGTAGTAAAGACCCGCCGTGTAGTATCCGGCTGAGTAGAATAGACCACCCACATTTCTTACCGAGGTGTCGTAAAGGCGACTAAAGTAAGTTGACGTCAGGCAGGCGGCCGGTCGTAAAATGCGTAGCCAAACTATGTGACAACATGTAGTACCGACCTCACTTAGAGTGGGATAAGGGCAGGAGGATAATATGTAGTAGTAAAATCAGTCCAGTCGTTTCCAGATCTGTAAAGGACATATAGACAAAGATTTATTTCTATATATAAGATATTGATATAATTGAGACATTATAAAAACATGCTAGTGCAAGAGGCTGATACAGAAAGAATACTATACTGTTGAAGATTACTTGGATGATAAGGATGTGTGGATATAGGTGCACTTCTACCCTGTACAAGGCAGTAATAACTAAATGTAACTAGTTTTAAGATTTATATTTTAAAAAGAGCAAGCCGATTTTCTTGCCGGTTCTTCTCGATAGGAACAGGTTTCCGAACCAGCAGTAAAGTTGACGATTCAAAAGCACTTGTTTACAAGTTTACTTGAATAAAGAATATTTTGAATTTGAATTTGAACATGCTAGAATTGATCTCCACCAGAATATTTTTTGGATGAATTTAATATACATATAAATATAGTATATAGTATACATAATATAGTACGTATAATAGTCTTATAGTTACGAATCGGTCAGAGATATTGATTATTCGCAAAGAGCAAATTCTTACGAGTCACAAACACGAATGGGCGTAGCGCCGATAAGGATTTCCTATTTTCCGGTGACCGGCGAGCGATCGCTCACGCTCCGTTTGGTATTTTGTAGTCCATAAAAATGTAATAGCTTTTTGAGTCAGTACGTTTATAACAAATTTAGGACTTTTGCGTTGTATCTTTTATATCCCAGAAATGGTATAAATCTTGGTTAAATTTTTTTTATCTGGTTTATACGTTCGAATTGAATAGTATACATGCAGTGTGGTATCCGGCTATGTAGAATAGACCACCCTCATTTCTCACCGAGGTGTCGTCAAAGGCGACCAAGGTAAGTTGAACAGCAGTGTGGTATCCGGCTGAGTACAATAAACCACCCTTATTTCTTACCGAGGCGTTGTAAAATTCGACTAAGGGAAGTTGACCCATCGTATGGTATCCAGTTGAGTAGAATAGACCGACCTCTTTCTTACCGATGAGTTTTAAAATACAATACAGGCTGCCGGTCGTAACATACGTAGCCAAATCATAAGACAACATGTTTGTAACATGTGGTGCCGACCCCACTTAAAGCGGAATAAGGACAGGAGCACGATGATGATGAATAGGATAAATAGCAAATTTAGTATTAGAGTTACCTTATTCAAAATTAGACTTAATTAAGTTAGATACATTGTGATTCTTAATTCAATACCATGACACCACGTTATGAACTGTTAAAAAAACTAGTGCCTTCTCGCTCTTCCAAGTTATGAGTCTCTTTAACACACACGTTTTCTAGGCGCTGGGCTATTCTTTATAGCAATTTGCTACAAACCAACTTTTTTTAAATTAGGCCACTTTAATACTAAGTGAGAGCTGTGATAACCCAGCGGTGAGACCGTGCGACTCTTTCGAGGGGAACACGAGTTCAAACCCGGGCAGGCACCAATGAGTTTTTCTATTAAAACTCATGTGTCTAATTGATAATTGCAATTTATCACACGCTTTTCGGTGAAGGAAAACATCGTGAGGAAACCTGCATATCTCTAGAGAATTCTATTGATATGTGTAACCTACCAATCCGCGTTGGAGCAGCGTGGTAGGTCATAGCTCCAACCCTTCTCTCCAGAAACGGAGAGAGGAGGCCTATTCCCAGCAGTGGGATTGCAACAGGCTGCTACTTTCCCTTTTTTTAATACTAAGTGTGCTAAATGGACTCTGACGCACTACTCTATCTGTGGAAATCCATATATTTGTAGATTTCCTGGCGAAGTTTCCCATCGCTATAAACTGCAACATGTAAATAGAAAATATTGATTTAATTTTAATTAAAAAAATGTTCTCTAACCGGGAATCGAACCCGCGTCCCGCTTGATAGGAGTCAAACTGAATCATCGATCTGCAACCACTGCTCGTGAGTTTGGAACAAATTAAATTAATAACACTACAAATATGGTATAAATTCAAAATTTTAATTTTCAAGACTTTCAAAGGAGCTAATTTTATTTCTTTTCCGAATATAACAAAACTATAGTTTTATGCTATGCGGTTATTTGAAACCTTTAGCCTTTAAACCTTGAACAGGCTAACTACAATTGTCAAGGTAAAGCGAATAAGTTAGTAGCATTATAAAGCATTTAAGTTTAAGGTTAATTTATGTTACAACACAGACATAGAAAGAAATATTGTAAGAAAACCAAAGACGAGCTTAATGAAGAAAGGCGTAAATGTGTGAGCGTATAATGAACAAGTCAAGTTAAAAAAGATTTTATCAAAATTTCATGAACCTGTTGTTAACTAATGAGAGCTTCCCTTGTTTGAAGACAAGCCTGACAAGCAGCATCAGTTCATCATCCTCCTGCCCTTATCCCACTCTTAGTGGGGTCACATCTTGTTGTCACATGATTCGTTTACGTATTTTACGACCGGCCTGACGTCAGCTTACCTTTGTCGTATTTTACGATCCATTGATAAGAAAGGCGGTCTATTCTACTTAACCAGATACCACACGGTGGGTCAACTTACCTTAGTCGCCTTATATGACACCTCGGTGAGAAATGAGGATGGTCTATTCTACTCCGCCGGATACCACACGGCAGGTCAACTTACCTCAGTCGCCTTTTACATCAAGGTAAGAAATGAGGGTCGTTTACTCTACTCAACCAGATCTCTCTTCTACTCAGCCGGATAACACACGGCAGGCAGGCCAACTGCACCACTTAAAATTTCAGCTCAATCGGACCCCCGGAAGTGGTTCAAATTTAACTTATATGATTCCGTATTCACATACATACCCGGCAAGTTAAATAAATGCTTTAAAAAAAGAAATCAGTAGGATTTTTCTACGTTGGTAGTAAAAATGAGTGCAAATAAATTTACACTTTATTTTACATATATGTTAACCTTGTAAATTAAATTTTATTAAAATAATTAAATATATAAATCAAGTCTTAGATTTCCTGTGAACTTTTAACGACTTTGATTATAATGAAAGTAGCTTCCCTCGTTTAAAATTTAAGTATTTCATGTTAGGTAGTAATAACCGATTTGTGAAGCGTAGCGTGATCAAAGAGCAGTTAAGCGCTGTGCGACTCCTGAAATTAACAATTTGGCTTAAATATAATTCGAAGGTCGCACCCCGTGGAAGTCAGCGATGCGAAGTCGTCGGTATAGATTCAAAAAGAGCGTTGCATGATTAATAAATTGCCTTGAAGTGTCAGTTTGGATAAATGGAGCAAATATAACATTAAATGGCCCGTTGGTACAGTGGTGGTCACCCTGCCTTCAGCTCCGCGGGTCAGGGCCTCAATTGCCGCCGAGGGCCAACATTTTTTATAAATAATTTGTTGGTTCTTCGAGCCTGGGTGTATATATATTTGTGTTTAAGTATGTATTTAAACTGATATATCTATGTATTTCCCAGTTGTCCGTCACCCATAACACAAGTATTAAGTTACTTACTTTGGCGACAGACGACCGTGTGTGTAAGTGTCCCATATATTTATTAAAATATTTATTATTATTAAATTTCTCCTTACAATGATATTATTCTTATTTTCTTTCGTTAACAATATCGTCGATTATATCGTCGAGTCGAATGTGAATGAATATGTGAGTGAGGTCTAAAAAGAGATGGTGGGATTGTGATCATGAGATAGTTGAGTATGAAAGTAAAAAACATGCTGTTGCGTCTCCATTGAGAGTGGAATATGGGCAGGAGAATGATATGTTATCGAGTTGAGTATACAATCGAATATTTAGGAACGTAGATTCCGTGAGAAATTTATATTTGCAACTCAAAGCAATTCAAGTAGGGGAATCAACTGTATATTAATACATAACAGCAAAAACTTTGTACCCTTTATACGGAACAGTATTAAATTTAGCACATTCTTTTCAATTTTTTGGAACATCGTCAGTTTATATAGAGAAGGAGTGCAGAATGTTTGTACGAGTATGTATTTGTCCATTACTTGTGCATAAAAATTACTTTAAAATATTAAAAAATTATTACGATCATTGTTATGCATTACACACACACACACACACATATATATATACTTTTTGTTTGAGGTTAAATGGTGTGATTAAAATTGAACATTTTTTTTTATTTATTTATTTATATACTTTATTGCACACCAAAATATTAAAGTATACACTATACAATTACAACTAAAAATAAAAAAATATAGAGTGAAAAAGGCGGTCTTATCGCTTCTAAGCGATTTCTTCCAGACAACCTTTGGATTAGGAAAGTTGTAACATAAATGTAGGTAGGTGGTGTTATAATAGACATACATACAATTAAGTACACACTAATACACAGACACGTTACACAAATAATATTATTTAAAATAAATACAGATTATACACAGAATATAATAAATATTACAATATATGTATATATACAAATACAAATTAAAATAGAGTATTTAAAATTAGTCGTCAATTATTATGAGTTAGCGAGATAATAAGCTTTAACACGGTTTTTTGCATTCCATAATTTAACAGCACCAACTTCAAAAGACTGGCCGAAAAATTTAGTTTTATGGGTAGGCATCGTAAGCAACAGTTTTCTGGTGATACGCAACTCAGTCTGCACTCCCTGAAACTTGAATTTCCCCTTCAGATACGAAGGAGTTTTTGAATCAAATAACACACAGTACAGAAGTGAAAGTATATGCAAATTCCGGCGACAAAGAATAGGGTGTCATTTGAGCTTTTGACGGATTATGGTTGGTGGAGTAAGTTTAAAAATCTTAAATTAACTTATAATCTACGTAGCGTTAATATTTATAGTTCCTAGAAACACCTGGAAAAAATCTTCAAAAGTTTGTTGTTATTCAAATAATCTCAATTTGCTAAGCGGGTAACAGGCTTGCTTGCTATATTACATTATCTTACCTTACAATATATAATTCCATTCTTAAACAGTTCGTGGATTTCATTCACTATCTTTTCAATCTTTGACTATGCAGACAATTATTTGAGATCGTTACAAAACAAAATTGGTTCCGAAAACGCTTAATCCAAACCATTAAGTTAATGGACTCTTTGGCCGAGAGAAATTAGGGATTACAGAGTAGAAATGTCTCGATATACCCGTCGTTTTTCTCTGAAAAAGTCACTTTCGGTTTGGCAAGAATTTTCCAGTAACTTCTGTTCCAACTCATAAGATTGAGCTGGTAATTCTTTTATAATGAAGTAAATGTATCGTCAAAATAAACTGCAAACTATAAAGTTAAAAATACATATATTCATTTACTTACACTGACAAATTAATGTCGACATATTTATTGATATATAGTTTAAGTAATAGCAAAGTTGCACCTTACTAATTAACCTTAATTAACCTTAATATAACCTTGCTAATTTATTAATTTGCACCTTATAGTTAATATTATGTTTTGAAGAAATTGGATTTTTTTACTTGAAAAATAAACATATTTGGAGACAAAAGCTTACGTAGCTATTTTACGCATTGTACGTAAAGTAGCAGCCTATGATTTTACCACTGCTAGAATAAGACCTCCTCTTCCTTTTTTGAGGGAGGGATTTGTGCTTAGATCTAAAACGCTGTTCCAATATAAAGAACATTAGATTGCAGATTTTCTAACAATGTAAAATAAAGGTTTCGCTGAAAAGATTGTAGTTCTGTGACTTTACTGCGTATGCCCTCGTAGCACAATGTTATTTATTTTTTTGTAAAGAAAAAATAAATAACATTGTGTTTATAAACAAGAGTTTCATTCTCCTCTTTTTCTCACAACATGTTTCAAACATTCTGTCTCATGATTCGGCTAGTTATTTTATGACTGCCCGCCTGCCTGATGTCAACTTACCTTAGTCGCGTTTTACGACCCCTCGGCAAGAATAAGGGTGGTCTATTCTACTCAACCGGATACCACATGATGGTTCAACTTACCTTAATCGCCTTTTACGACATCTCGGTAAGAAATGAGGGTGGTCTATTCTACTCAGCCGAATACCACACGGCGGGTCGACTTACCTTAGTCGCCTTTACGACAGCTCAGTAAGAAATGATGGTGGTCTATTCTACTCAGCCGGATACTATACAGCAGTGGTAAATGTTAGAGTTGTTGTAACTAAAATAAAATGATGATACATCAATCGAGGACCACAAGTACGGACAATTTTAGCTCCACTAATGACATTGCTTCCCGCCCCTCAAATTCCACTGAAACTGCCTCGGGAAATTTCGTCCCCAATTCTTGAAGGCTATTTACGAATAATGTTCGGTATAGATATCGGAATTTCTCTCGAAATCAAGCAACTAGAAAGTCGAACAGAATAATTTATTGCGATATAGAATTAATGTTAAAATCTTTCTTCTAAAATAAATTACTTACGATGTTGAGAACAAGCAGTAAATGTATTTTATTGTTCAATTTGTTATTCTTTTCCTTAGATTTAGATCTTAGATCTATTTAGATTTATGTTATACTTTTTTGGATGAAGTAATTTATAGATAAATTGTACGGATAGAACAAATATTCAAAATTGTTCTCTGTTCTAAATAAAAGTCATAATGCTATCCCATATGATTGGAGTCTTTCGATATAATAATAGGAAATATCATCTATACAATAGTATAGATGATATTTCCTAAAGATTCCACACCTCAATGTGATTCTGAAAAGCTCTAAAATACTCATCAACATACAAATACCATACAAGTATTATAATTCCTTACCTTGGGGACGAACAACTGCGTGTATAATTTCCCGCTATATATATTATTATTTAGATTATATTAAAAGGAAGTACGTTTTTTTAAAAAAAAAGTTTACCAAGTTGTTTAATTCATACTCTAAATCTTCCTTTTATTTCTGCAACAAATGAATTTAGTTTCTTTCAAATAATTAATATATTCCACCAGTGTCAAGTACCTAGCGAGGCAGGTAAATGACGGTAATTGGTAATGATTATCCTCAATATACAGCGCAAATGCTCTCATCACTGTTGTATCGCGTTCATTTTAATGATCCGGAAATGTCCATTAAGCGAGATGAGCCGACGTTACGCGTAGATTCGCCGTTTTTATTAATTCAGAAATTTCATCCTGCATTAAATATAAATTTTCACAGAGATTATGGGATGGTGTATAAATGGGTGAAGTTTAACGGGGATATGGAGAATAGCAGGTATTTATCACTACAGGTTATTTATTACCTACACCGCCTCAGTTATTTCGGCAATAGCATTTACCGCAATGATGCCTTGTAAAAAAACTACACTACATTAGGATTTAACGCCAGTGAATGAGAACAGCAATGTATGGACTATTGGAAGAACTTGGAGGAAACCTTTACCCTAAGAGGGATTCTCACGAACTAGCAAAGTCAAATTCGACTAATTTATTAATATTAACATTTGTCTTTTTATTACTTTAAACTTTATTTTATTTTTAATTTATATTCGACATGTTTTGGACACTCGACAATAATTCTTTTGAATAAAGCTTTCGGTGAGAAATAAAAAACAGAAACTATAACAGAACTACTTTGGTGTAATTCGCGCGGGTTAAGCAAATGCATGCATTCCTAATGTGTATGAAGCAGGCAATAATCACGTACATTATACATGCAGGACAAGTCACCACATGCATCGCAAGAGGCCTCTACCAACAACAATGTACACAAGCAATACACACAACCACCACCAAAATCTCTACTATCGTTTTGCCCCGGATAGGATAGGCAAAATCGTAATGCGATTTTGTCGTGGAGCGTATCATCCTGATGATACTTCGGTTTCGGGGTATGCTGACATTTAAAAAGATAATAAAAGAGATACTCTTTTATTATAGAAAGCATTGTTTAAATCATTTGAGCGTATAACTTTCATCAAATTTGAACTGTCCCCGATTTGAATTGTCGACACCCTTGACAAAGACGGTATGTAAAAATATGATAAATTAAAATACAAATGTACTTTCTAAAAGAGAAATTGTCGTCTATACGTTAGCATATGATCTTTTAGTTAAGTCTAATATTTTTAGATGGACATTTTGTAATTATGTGGATAAATGTACGAACTGTGTTATAATAACTAAATAAGTGTTAAGTATATGTAAATTTATTGCAATATTAATTCTAATATTTTTTTACTACTTCTTATATGAATATATTATGATAATACCAAAATATATATCACATTAAATCAAAAAAATCTTTATTGAAATCAGCTTTTTCAAGCACTTTTGAATCATAAACGTTCAATATGATTAAAGAAGCTATCACTGGTTCGGAATGTTTTTCTTACCGAGAAGAACTAGCAAGGAACTCGAGGTTTCATCTATAAAATATTTTCAATTTACATTATTAAACTTACAGTCTTTTATGGATATTTTTTGGATAAAGGATTTTCAAATCCAAGCATGTTTATCATTCTAAATGATTTATAGAAGCAGGCGTTACTTTGCGGAATTCCATATTACAGGCACTATAACAAAACTACCCCTCTATAATCCGCACAGGTTAAGCGAATGCATGCAAAGCTAATGTGTATGAAGCAGGCAAAATCTACGAACCTTATAGATACACCACACGTACCCCAAGGCTCCTCCACCAGCAACAAAGCACGCAAGCAGCACACACACCCACCACCACAACAATCTCGACGATCGTTTCGCTCCGAAACCGAAGCATCATCAGGAGGCTCCACGGCAAAATCGTAATGCATTACATTACGATTGATATTTTTAGGATATAAAGTGCATTTATCATTCTAATTATCTTCAACTGTATAGTATGCTTTACGTATAAGTATATTACTTACTCTTAATTTAAACTTTTCTGTAGACAAGTTTAATATGGATTATAATGGTTATATTATACATATGAGAATGCTGAGGATCGTTCTTCGGGCTTTGGATCGAGTTATGCTTGGAGTCAATTGTGATGGGAAAAGTACCAAAATTAAAGTAATTATATGATTATCGAAGTAGAAAATGGCCTTCGTCAATAAGTTAACAGACTGCGTTACTTGACTACACGTTACGTTAAAGGTCGAAATCCATTTAATGTAATGTGCTTAGAGCGAAACACATGTTTAACCACGTTTGGATTCCATTTACTTTCTTAACTACTGAAACAAATACATTACGCAGTATCTTAACGTAATCTAGTTATAAACATGTGTTCACGTGTATTGTGATACATTATTCCTTTCCAGCGTGAGTTGAAAGATTTATTATAGCGCCACGTTGTCTTTATGATGAGGACATGATTCTCCACTCTAAGTGGGGTCGGCATAACATATTAAAAACATGTTATACACGATTTGGCTAGGTATTTTGCGACCGACCGTCTGCCGTCAATTTACCTTTTACGACAACTCGGTAAGAAATGCGGGTGGTATATTCTACGTACTGTTATGATACTGTTTAACATATTCCCAATTAACCAAAAATTACGTTGCGAATTATAAACCCCCATTTTTTTATAACACCAAAGTAGAACACCGTCGAGTCCTGTGGATATATGTGGGGTCCACCTGAACTACTTTGGGAATAAGATGATAAGTGCTTTGACATGTTATGATGTTATCATCATCATTCTCCTGCCCTTATCCCACTCTAAGTGGGGTCCAAATCATGTGACAACATGTTACAAACATGTTGTCACATGATTTGGCTACGTATTTTAAGACCGGCCGTCTGCCTAACGTCAACTTACTTAGTCGCCTTTTACGACACCTCGGTAAGAAATGAGGGTGGTCTATTCTACGCAGCCGGATACCACACGGCACATACCTTAGTCGCCTCTTACGACACCTCGGTAAGAAATGAGGGTGTCTATTCTACTCAGCCGGATACCACACGGCGTGAAAAGAATATTTTGAATTGAATTGAATTGAAATATTGTGATGTTATGAAGCTTAAAATTTTTTCAAGCTTAATCGCTATTTATAGACTGACCTCGACCTCCCTAAAAAAGCCGTCTCTTTATGCGCTTCTTAGACATACTTAAAATCTAAAAACTCTGCCCATAACATTAACTTTCTTACTTTTCTTTTGTCAAACATATTTTTGCCCGAATTACTTTATTTGTTTTCCTTTGAATTAATTATGTATTTTTTATTTTAAATTGAATTTTTTATAATTCAAATCGCCCCATCCCAGGAATAAAGTTAAATGGTGTATGCTTATTAAATGGAATTTGTGTCTTTATTCTGAAAAATTCTGGAAAAATCTGTTAAATGATGTATGCTTATTAAATGGACTATGTATCTTTATTCTGGAAGTCAGTACAGCTCAGAGGGGAACGAGCGCATTGTAGTTACAGAATTTCTGAATCGATCCCATCTTACTCACCTCTTTAAACGTTTTTCGAAATCTTACGTCGAGAAATCTGAGGTACACCCGAACCTCCTTATTTCAGTTGCTTCCACCTACATCCCAGTTAGGTCTGACCACCGAAAATATAGGCGTCCAAAAAGCGTCCTGTATGACTCTGACTATCAAATAACGATCGCAATCGCAGAAACACGTAGTACACACACAGCCTCTTCGCCGGCGAAGACTTGGTCCCAGTTTTCTGACGTCGGTCGGTCGTGACTTCTTCAAAGATCTTCATCAATCAAAGTCATCAGCCCTCCACTTTGCGTCACCTTAAGCCGTGGTCCGGCCTCAAAGGAGGCACCCTTAGGACGACGTTCCCCAACGCTAGTAGAGCTTCTGCGCTCTACTCTCTGCATCTCGCAACCTAGAAGATGCTTCTGCGCTCGCCCGTCCCGCCCAGTGACGCTGTAAAAGCCGTTAGGGCTAACAGCATACAGTCAGTTAAAAAAATCTTTATTCTTCGGATGAAGTGATTAATGATAAATGAATAAGACCAAAGTATGATCACTCAAGTATGAATCACAATTCGATATTGTATCATAGTATCTAGGATAACATTACTATCTAACTTAGACGTTACGATCCCAGACCTTCTGGGCTCGTTTCAGCTCTGCAGTAATCCCACTTCTGAGCTGAAACGAGCCCAAAGGTCTTGGATAGTAACATCTTTTCTCACTATTAAACTTGTATTGATTCACTATTCGATTTCAACTTGACTTCACTAAACGACTCAAGCCCTTCGCTACTGGAACCTGTTTTCAAAATAAAATAATAATTTAACGTAAAAAAACTTAAAATATCGCAAGCATTCATTAATTAATTCTAACAAACTTTCTCAGACCCAAGCTTTAATATATGATTTCAATGCACTGAGTAGTTCCGAATTCAATATTAAATATTTCACTGCTTTAAAGTTCACCTTCACATCCATAATTACAGTTCTTGTGAAACTTTTCGATATTGGCTTTGTGTTTGCAGCAGCGAACTTCCTCTGAACTTTGGTAATGAATAATCAGGGCAATAAATGTGACATTTCTGAACTTCATTTAGGACTTCCAGCAGGCCTACCATAAACTCTTATTGCGATTCAATTGAAGACGTAAACGACGAACGCGAACCATTTCTTTCGTACCATGAAGTGTGAATTGCATTGGGGTCGTAATGTTTAAAAAGGATAACGTTATATGAACTATAGATAACTCTGTCTCTTTTACTCACATGTTCTTAGGACGAATCCCGAACGCTCATTTGGCAACGACTTAAAGTGTGCGTCTTTAAGACGTCATGGTGTGAAAAAGCAAATCAATTTCTTTTACGTCTTCACTTGAGTCGCAATAAGAGTTCATGGTAGGCCTGCAGGACCATTTTTCTATAAGGCACTGGGTTTCGCACTGAGATTACATATTTGCTTTCTTTAACAATTACATTTCGATACTGAAACTGAAGTTTCTTTGGAAATTTTAAACAAGGTCAATTCAGACAAGTTTTAACAAATAACTTTTTATACGGGCCACTTACACACATGGTCGTCCATCCCCAAAGTAAGTAACTTTGTGGATTTGGGTATAAGATTCTATAATAAAATTCCGAAATCAATTTTGGCCATGCCATTACAGCAGTTTAAAAACACGGTTAAAAAGAGGCTATACAGAAAGCCTACTATACTGTTGAAGATTACTTAGATGATAAAGATGTGTGGATATAGGCGCACTTCTACCCTGTACAAGACAGTAATAAATAAATGTTACTAGTTTTAAGATTTATATTTTAAAAAGAGCAACCGCCGAGTTTCTTGCTGGTTCTTCTCGGTAGGAACAGCTTTCCGAACCAGCAGTAAAGTTGACGATTCAAAAGCACTTGTTTACAAGTTTACTTGAATAAAGAATATTTTAAATTTTGAATTTGAATTTGAATACTGGTAAATATATACATACCTATATAATTCTAAATACATACTTAAATACAAATACACATTCAGGCTCGCAGAACCAACAAATTGTTTATAGAAAATGTTGGCCCTCGGCGGGAATTTAACCCACGACCCGCGGAGCTGAAAGCAGGGACACTCCCTACTGCGCAAAAGGGGCAGGCATTAAATGGCTGTAATGAAAAGTATATCAAAACAGACGTGCTTATGGCTTCGCCCACGTGAAAATCATTGTATTTCAAGAAATTAATATACATCTATATATCTATCAACTTAAATCTTCCTCAAGAATTACACTTAACGGAGTGTCGTAAAAGGCAACTAAGGTAGAGATCTTTCATCCTAAAAGTCCACGCCCCTCCACCATTACAATTACACAATTATATTATTTTAATGTGTGAGAGAAAATATTGACTGTACTATTGTGTATGCGCGCAGCAATTTCAAAGTTGACTCGACTCATTCGCGCACTTAAAGGTCAACTAATGGCTCGACTGGTATAAGTGAGTAAAGACATTGGAGGGGCGTGCACTTTTAGAATGAAAGATCTCTAAATTGCTGTCAAGCAGGCGACCGGTCCTAAAATCAATAGCCAAATCACGTAACAACTTTAAAACAAGTTGTGCTGACCCCATTTAGAGTGGGATAAGGCAGGAGAATGATGATGAATAATACAATATAAAGGTTCTTTTTTAGATTAACTTTTTTACAACTACCGTCGCAATTTCCCCGCATTGTTAGATCTTAAGGTCTTTATTCTTTTCATGGCACCGGAATGCTAATATGAGAGTGATATACGACCTAGCTTTTGTTCTATGTGCTCATATTTTACGTTTTGCGATTTTTATAATAGACGACAACGATACGACACGTACGATACGCTGCCTTTGTATATACTTTTGCCGTGACGTATGTATGAGCAGTCTTTTCTTTCTAATTCAAATTTAAAATATTCTTTATTCAAATAAACTTGTAAACAAGTGCTTTTGAATCGTCAAAATCTACTGCTGGTTTGGAAAGCTGTTGCTACCGACAAGAGCCAGCAAGAAACTCGGTGGTTGCTCTTATTGCCATAAAGTTCTTATAGCTAATTACATTTGGTTATTACTATCTTGTACAGGGTAAAGGAGTAGCTATATTCACGCATTTTTATCATCTATATAATCCTCAATAGTATAGTAGGCTTTTGGTATCAGCCCCCTTTAACAGTGTTTGTAAACTGCTGTAGTGGCAAAGATAAAATCGGTTGCGAGATTCTATTATAGAATCTTATACCCAAACTCACAAATGACTTAACTTACTTATCGCATTTTCTAAAAATTTCATTTATCCGAATTTTTGTTCGTACGTGAACAATGAAGCAAGTAGCACACAAATGCAGACTCCATAATTATAGGTGATTTTTTAAATTTAAACTATTGTGAGTAGTATCCATAGTTAATATATAGATACCGGCTCTACTCAGGTCTAATTTTATCGGATTAACCCGACTAGTTTAACTTATTCTTGAGCTTTTTACACGTCGTGAGTATAGTCGGTTTCTATATATTAACTATAGGGTGATTGTCTGGAAACATGACAAGTTAATAAATCTTTTAACCAAATTTCATCTTAGGGTCATGAAATTTTAACTGTTAACCGTTGTGGACTTCCCACGTTTAAAGCCTTTCCTGGCAGCAGCATCAAGTCATGCTTCACAAACATGCATTGTCCTCGGAACTGGATCAGTATGTAAAATTTCAGCTCAATCGGACACCGGGAAGTGGGTCAAATTTAACTTGCAAGATTTCACCTTCACATACAAAATACATAAAAAGCAAGCAAAATAAAAGCTTTTAAAAAGTCACATTTATTTAAATATAATTTTATATAAAGCTGTGATAGCCTAGCGGTGAGACCGTGCGACTCTCTAGAGACGACATAGGTTCAAACCCCGGGCAGGCACCAATGAGTTTTTCTATTAAAACTTATGTGTCTAATTGATAATTGCAATTTATCACACGCTTTTCGTTGAAGGAAAACATCGTGAGGAAACCTGCATATCTCTAGAGAATTCTAAAATTCTATATATGTAACCTACCAATCCGCATTGGAGCAGCGTGATAGGTCTTAGCTCCAATCCTTCTCTCCAAAAACGGAGAGAGGAGGCCTTAGCCTAGCAGTGGGCATAATAACAGGCTGTTACTTTACTTTTTTGATATATATTAGTAGTATTGAAATATAAAAACATATGATATTATATTATGTTTGTATTCTTATATTGTTGCATTTAAGATATAACGGCATACTTGAATAACATTCGGACATCAAATTTTAATACGAATCGTGAAATAGTTCTGTGTTATAGGATTATATTGATGTAGATTTATTAAACGACCAATATCTTCATGTTTCGTATAAATATTCAGGCTACGCATAAACAATAATATGTTATATAACATAGTATACGCAATAAAGTAGTTTGAAGGAATCCCTCAGGAAAAACGAAGTCAAAGTTTCATTACGTCACCAAAACAAGGGTCGCTTATACAACGTTCGATTGCGTAACGCCCTTCAGTTTTACAGATTTTCTCAAGATGGCGGATGGCGGTTTTATATGAAGACAAGGTAGTTTCTGTGTTGAATAGGTTAAGATAATAAAAAACTCTATTCTCAATATAAGGAACGCTTATGTTTATTAGTTAAAATAATACTAAAATAAGTAACGCTAAGTATTAGCGGTTAGTGTAATCTCTCTTTCTTTTGGTATATGTGTGACAGAGATGAAAAACGGATTTTTTAATTTGCAAACGTGCAAAGGGCGATCTTATAACACAGTAGTTATATCTTCCAGAGAGTTCTTTGAAAGAGGGAATCTTTAAGATTATATGAGTATTAGGTCCTTACATATGAAATTGGCGTTTTCTACGGGAGGAACATAAAGTCGTTTTTTTTTAAATGAAATATATTTAATTAATCAAAGTATGTATCATTGCTATGTATGCACTTTTGCCATCTCATAGGTAGTTCATTGATCCCCTTACTAAAAAAACCATTCGGGCGGGAATCAATAAAATCTTTGAAGGCGGTTTGGACTGCCCCATCGCAATTGAATTTTTTTCCTTGCAAGTAGTTATCCAAATTGCGAAAAAAGTGGTAATCTGTTGGAGCAAGCTCCGGAGAGTACGGTGGATGTCTAAGACATTCTAATTGAAGCTCCACTGATTTGGTAGCCGTCTGTTGTGCAGTGTGTGGTCTAGCGTTGTCCTGAAGCAGCAGTGGCCTAGAGCGATTGACCAGCCTCGGTTGTTTAGCAGCTAGCTTTTCCATCATGGTTTGCAGTTGCTGACAATAGATATCTGACGTAATCGTCTGGCCACATTTAGGAAAGCTGTAGTGAACGACACCGGCACTAGTCCACCAAACACTTACAAGCAACCTTTTTTTAGTCAATTTTCGCTTAGGGCAGGATTTGGCTGGTTCGCCAGGGTTCAGCCATTGCGATGAGCGCTTCCGATTATCGTAGAGGATCCACTTTTCATCACAGGTAATGATTCGATTTAAAATTCCTTCATTATTGTGCCGGTTGAGTAACGTAACGCAGCAGTCGACGCACGTTCGTCGGTTTGCTTCACTCAATTCATGAGGTACCCACCTTTCAAGCTTTTTCACCTTCCCAATTTCCTTCAAGTGGATTAGAATAGTTTTATCACTAACACCGGAGCCTGCAGCTAACTCGGACGTGGTTTGCGATGGATCCGCTTCCACAATAGCCTTCAATTCTTCATTATCAACTTTGGTCTCCGGCCGTCCACGAGGCTCGTTCTGCAGGTCGAAATTTCCAGAACGAAAACGTTGGAACCAAAAACGCACTGTGTTTTCTTTTGCGACACCGTCACCATACACATCAATAATCCTTCGAGCCGTTTCTGCAGCACTGGTGCCACGGTGGAACTCATACTCCTAAATAACGCGATATTTCATGTTTTCCATTTTGTAAACAGAGTGACACAAAGAAAAAAACAAAAGAAGAAAAACAAATGAATTAGGGGGTTTGAAGCACAAATGCATGAGTAAATAGCTGTATGAATTTGAATTTGGGATTCCTAACCATAAAGGTAATATTTGAGATCAAAGTGGCCAGTACGACAAAACGCCAATTTCATATGTAAGGACCTAATATATCAATCTCAGAGCGGTCACTAACAATAATTAGACAAAAAATATACACGTTCAAAGTCTTTGAATAGTTATCATATTTCGATATTAGAATATTTTCGGAATTCTTATCGGAATATCAAAAGTATAATGCTCGACGCTTTCGATTATTATGCAACAGATGAGATAGTCTCTGAAATTGGGACGCACGTTCGTCTTAGAGAGCCTTTGTTTGACATTGTTTGCTCTGGTATAAGTCAATAATTCTTACACAGAAATGCCCAAGATCGAGAAAATAGACACAAGAAATCCGAAAAGAGAATTTCGATAATTCAGAATAAGCAAAAACTAGTCGCTTACGAATTTCCTAAGTCGTATTTGGTATGTGACTAAGTAGTAAGAAAAGTTTAAATTATAAGCATATTACAAATAATAATAAAAAATTAAGATTATTTGAATGATAAAAATGCTTTATTTTTATTTGAGTTTCTTGCTGGTTCTTTTTGTTTAGTATTAGAACAAGTCAAGTTCAAAACGCTTTTAAAAAGCTTTTACCAAATTCAAATTCAAATTCAAATAAGTCTTTATTCAAATTGGCCTATTACAAGCACTTTTGAATAGTCAAATTAAAATTAAATTGAAGCTACAACTGGTTCGGAAAGGTGCTCTAACCGAGAAGAATCAGCAAGAAACTCGGCGGTCACTCTTTTTAAAAATAAATTTTACAATTTTGTATTTACTATTGGTAACAAACATAGATTACAATATCATCTAGTGCATAGCTGGTCGCAATTTAGTTCCAAGCTTTCTTATCATTGACATAGTCTTCAACATTATAGTAAGCTTTATTAATGAGAGTCTCTTTAATTGCTTTTTTGAACTTGTGTAAAGGCAAGTCCAAAATAGATTGAGGAATTTTATAATAAAAAAGTATACCGAAGCACACAAACGATCTACGTACTTTCTAAAGCCTTAGCCTTAATCAACTATTAACAGTTGAGGAGTTTACTCCTCTGGAGACAATCCGGGCAGTAGCATCAAGTCATGATTATCATAAACATTATCATCAGGACTGCAGTATGTAAAATTTAGCTCATTCGGACACCGAAAATCACGAGTCAAGACACGGGTCAAATTTAGCTTAAAAGATGCCACCTTCAGATACATACACGGTAAGTTAAATTAAAAAAAATAGAGCTGTGATAGCCCAACGGTGAGACCGTGCGACTCTTTCGAGGGGAACACGAGTTCAAACCCGGGTAGGCACCAATGAGTTTTTCTATTAAAACTCATTTGTCTAATTGATAATTGCAACTAATCACACGCTTTTCGGTGAAGGAAAACATCGTGAGAAAACCTGCATATTTCTAGAGAATCCTTGAGATATGTGTAACCTACCAAGGAGCAGCGTGGTAGGTCTTAGCTCCAACCCTTCTCTCCAGAAACGGAGAGAGGCCTATTCCCAGAAGTGGGATTGTAACAGGCCGCTACTTTAAGTTAAATAAAAACTTTTAATATATACAACATTCAGCTTTTCATAAGGGGCGATAAAAAACCTCGTGAAATTAATTAAGTTGAAGTCTTTGAATAATTCATTAGAGCGGAATTGGTTTTATCGAAGCAATAAATAAAATATTGGATGTCGCTGACAGGATGCTCGCTTTATTACGTGATATCCACTAAGGTTATTGAACTCCTATTTCAACTTAAAGTAAAAAAAACTAAGGTACCGGCCTCTTATTATCCCTTTGCTGGGTTAATAGGAGCCTTTGCTGCCTCTTCTCTTCATTTTTTGAAGAGAAGGGTTGGAATTAAGAACTACCACGCTGCTCCAATAAGTAGGCCAAACATATCCACAGATTTTTTAAGAAATGCAGTGTGGTATCCGGCTGAGTAAAGTAGATTGTTACCGAGGTGACGTAAAAGGTGATAAAGATAAGTTGACGTCTGGTCGTAACCAACAGCCGGTCGTAAACCTAGCCAAATTATCTAATAACATGCTTAAAACAATATGAAAATATTACATACTCCTTAAATTACTACTTTTCAAACTTAGAGTACCCGAAGAAAAATAAAACGATTCATCTACAACGATAATACGATACTTAGTCGATACCGATAAAAACTAAAGTTCGTAAACCCCGACATGTAATGCCTCAAGAAATGCCTCGCAACGCAGATAACTATCTGAAATTCTGACCATGACGTAATTTATTGAATGCCTACTTATCTCAAACCCCTTATGTTATAAATGAGAAAACGGTTTTTGTTTCCTTTTATTCCACGTCCGACATATGTCATGTCGGAACGATTTAATCTGAAGTAGTTATTAGTCCCGATACTATTAGAATTTAACTGCTGTACTAAGATCAACAAACTTTGGTAGCCCAGTGGTGAGACCGTGCATATGTCCCTTGAGTCACCAATAACTTTTCTATTAAAAAACTGGTGTCTAATTGTAAATTGCAATTTATAACACGCTATTTGATGAAGGAAAACATCGTGAATGAACCAGCATATTTCTAGATAGTTCTGTGGATATGTGTAACCTACACATTGGAGCAACGTGGTAGGTCACTCCAACCCTTTTCTCTAAAAACGAAGTGAGAAGGCCTATGCCCAGCTCTGGGATTATAACAGATTACAACTTAACGTAACTTGACAACTTTTACTAAAGTAAGCAGACGATGTCGCGGGCGTAGGCATAACAGTGTTCTTCCATTATAGTACACTAGCTGTGCTAACAACGGCTTCGCCCGCGTGGAATTTAGTAATTTAACAAGCATTTTCCAAATTTTCGAAATTTTGAACATAGATACATGCTGTCGCCGACTTTTTTGTTGTATTTTTATAGATCTACAATGTTCTAGTAGATTGCTTTAGCGTATCTCTGCTGGTTTACGCAGCGCACGACTAAAGCGCCCAGCAAGCGCCTCTTCAACACAATTTACATACCGATGTGTTCTATATACCTAAACAATCCGGAAGTATTGCACTATCTTTTGGTGAAAACCATATAAAGATCCGTACAGTAGATTTGAGAAAATCGATTACATACAGACAGACAGCTTTTTGGACTTTGTTTTATAATAAGTAAAGATAACTATTAATATGATACAGAATTAAAGTTTTATATGTATAGTGGGTAGAATGTGGGCTACCTCAATTACACCAATACCCTGTTTACGCGATGCATCTGTCTGGCTTAGTTTACTTCATAAATTCTGAGTTAATTGAGGTCACTCGTGTAAGATTATCGTTTATAATGAAGAAATTGAGATATGATGATCATTCAAACCCTGGCCCGGTATATATTAGTTTTATAATGTATAAAAAAAATTGTCCTCGTTTGATATATTATATAATTTATCACAGAAAAAAATCGTATAATAACTTGCATATCTCTGGTAATGCGGATTGGACTACCGCGGATGGCCAAAATTTTCTATAAACAATATGTTGGTTCTTTGACTCTGGGTGTATACATGTATTTAAGTATTTAATTACCAATTGTCTTAATACAAGTATTAAGTGACTTACTTTGAGGATCGACGGCCGTCCTATATTTTTATATACTTCAAATATATATCTTGTATATATCTTTATTGTACACAATTTTACAAATAGTTATTACACAGTAGAAAATTAAAAGAAAAAATATTACAAGTATATAAAAAAGCGTACGAAGGCGGAATTATCCCACAAAGGGATCTCTTCCAGCCAACCTTTGAGAAACTGAAAGAAGAGTAAAATCATTATCCTCCTACCCTTATCCCACTCTGAGTTGGGTCGGTAGGTACAACATGTTACAAACGTGTCACATGATTTGGCTTCGTATTTTACGACCGGGCGCCTGCCTGACGTCAACTTACCTAGTCGTATTTTACGTCTCCTCGGTAAGAAAGAGGATGGTCTATTCTACTCAAGCAGATACCACACGGTGGGTCGACTTACCTTAGTCGCCTTTTACGACACCTCGGTAAAAAATGAGTATTATTTATTAACTCCTGGGAACGGCCAATCCGCATTGAATCAGCGTGGTCTAAGAACCAATCTTTTTGCCCCGAAAGACAGACGAAAGAAAGACAGGACGCCTTTGGCCGGAAAATGATCAGTAGCAAACCGCTTCTTGTTTTGTATTTTATCCAGCGCGACTGGAGAAAATACGAATTCAAAATTACGCTTAATTGAGTTAGACACATTGTAATCCCTATTTCAATGCCATCTATGTCATCACGCTGCGAACTAGTGTTTTCTTGCTCTCCCAAGTTATAGGTCTCGTTTTGTAGGCACTACGGTACGCTCTATTACAATTAGCCACATAACAAGTTTTTTGAATTCGGTCACTTGAATATTAACCGTGAGATATGTATCAATAAACAGAAGACTCATAAAGCCAGTAGTGTCATCGAACTAATTCAATTGCGTCATATTACATAGATTAAAACGAGCCACATAAAAAGAATGCATTTCACGTCTACGCAGTCGAACGGGACCGTACAATGAACCTAGTTCCCTTTCCGCTCCAGCGCAGCCATTTGTTCCGCTCGCTGTTGTCTGCCATGAACCGCTCATTAGTCTGTGAACAGTGGTAAAGAAAAGTTATCTGTGTTAAACTAACCTACATCCCATATATTTATTATTATTTATTATGTTGTCATATGATTTGGCTGCGTATTTTACGACCGGCCGCCTGCCTGACGTCAAATTACCTTAGTCGCCGTTTACGACACCTCGGTAGAAAATGAGGGTGGTCTATTCTATGCAGCCGGATACCACACGGCACATACCTTAGTCGCCTCTTACGACACCTCGGTAAAAAATGAGGGTGTCTATTCTATGCAGCTGGATACCACACGGCATATACCTTAGTCGCCTCTTACGACACCTCAGTAAGAAAGGAGGGTGGTCTATTCTATTCTACCGGATACCACACGGCGTTTTAAATAACATCGTACATTCGTTTATATTTCAGACGTATTTGGGTAAAATATTACATATTTTCCATACTGGCCCGTTGGCGCAGTGGGTAGTGACCCTGCCTTCAGCTCCGCGAGTCGCGGGTTCGATTCCCGCCGAGTACCAGCATTTTTTATAAACAATTTTTTGGTTCTTCGAGTCTGGGTGTATATTTCTATTTAAATATGCAAAATTATATATGTAGTATATTTACCATCTGTCTGTCACCCATAATACAAGTATTAGGTTACTTACTTTAGGGATGGACGACCGTGTGTGTAAGTGTCCCACATATTTATTTACTTTATTATTTATACTGGAATCAGCTTATGATTATGTAAATAAATTTATTTACCCATAACATTTCATTTTAAATACTTTACTACACTTGAAAGAAACATTCAGATAGAATAAATAATTTATTTCTGCTTTCAAACAGTCACTTCACTTATTATTCTCCGGTTTACGGTTATATCGTCAAAGAGTTATTATACTAGAGTAGGAAAGTCAGCCGATAATATGCTCTGTTACAATAAAGAGAAAGCAAATGGGGCTGTATCTATTTTTCTTTCTTTTTTATACGTGATTAGACAAAGATACGAGAAAGTATACGAGTTTCGTCATCCCTCTCATTGTTTATTGTGACTCTCTTATGGGCTGCCTATGGGTTCTCTACTCTAGTATAATAATTAAATCTCATCGTGACATCATTGTTATTACTTACCCGTGATACCAAAATTAGCTTACCACTTTATCATTCCCAAACCCTTCAAGCATCTTCTTATGAAAAATAAACAAAATATAAAGAATAAACTCATCTGTTGAGCTTAAAGCTCAAAACAATATTATTCCAAGTTTTGTGATATTTGTAAGAAACAAATAAAATAAAAATAAATATCACATTTAATTTTTACACTAAAATACGTTTTCGTGATGCCCTAGAGGAATAATGACCATGAACGTGCCCTATCTTGTATCTCTTCTAGTTTGCCCCATTCAAATATTCATAGCTTCAGACGAGAATATCGTGGTGCAAACACAGTAAATTATTCAGCCATCTTCAAAGGTGAAAGCGACGTAAGCAAGCTGTTGTTGTCAAACGATCTTTGTTGCGACTTCTGTTTTTATTTATAGTTCCGTCGTGATATAAATCTCAAAGCTGAAGCTACATAAAAAAGAATAAATAACTTTTTATCTTTTGAAAGCTTTCATTTAACTTGAAATATAGGTATGTATATGAAGGTATCTTGCAACTTAAATTTGACCCACTTCCTGGAGTTCGATTGAGCTGAAATTTTATATACTGGTTCAGTCTCGATGAAAATGCATGTTTATGATATGCTGCTGCTAGGATTTGCTCCAGATGAGGGAACTCTTCAACGTTTAACAAAAGGGACGATAATTTTTTTAAAAGCTTTCTTAAAAGCATTTTTAACTTGACTTGTTATATATTATGTTTTTTTTTTATATAGAATCAACTTATTTATATTAATAACCATCAAATAGTAGACCACCTATTTCAATATTTTCAGCTCTCCTTAAACGTAAAGTAAGGTGGTGTGAAAATAGCTATTATAATCGATAAGACCGCCTTTTTCACCCCATAGTAACGGCTTGTTACAATACCACTCCTGGGCATAAGACTTCTCCCTCCGTTATATGAGAGAAGTGTTGGAGCTAAGACCTACCACCATTCTCCATTACACATATCCCCTGAATTCTCTTGACTCTAAAATGAAATAAGATTTTTTTTCCGTGCAGATGATATAGGTATTTTTGCTTATTAGCATAATGTCATTACGTTTATGCCATTATGTTTCGAGTAGTGGAATCATTGCAATTTAACCGCCAGATCGATTTGATTTTTGTGATGGATATATATATGCAAGGTTGGAGAGGGACAGACGCTACTGTTTATTCTAATACTACAGTCCACACGGACCGAGTTGCGGAAAAGAGCGTAGGTATTAACTATGTGTAATCTACACAGAGTAGTTGCAAGCGTTATTGTCGTTGATAATTTAATGAGCGGATTATGGTTCTGTTCAATTAACAAAGTGACAATGTCCGCAACCAGGACACCACGTGAGAACGTCAAGTAGTATTAGGATTTGAGCACACTAAGTTCTTGAGTTCCATAATAGAAGCCTATTATAATTTATTCTTGATACTTTAAAATGTTCAAAAAAGTAACAGCTTATTGATACTTCTTCTATTGTTGCGGATCAGTGATTTAAGGTTGATTTGCACAATTCTAGTAGAATATAGCATGATTTAACAGCAAAAAAGAAGCGGCGTATAAATGATCGTCTTTTAATGTGTCAAAAATCCAGAAATATCAGCATACACATTTTACTATTTAAAACTGCTGAAATAAATACGCAGTGAAAAGCTTTATACGTCTGAAGTTTGCAAAGCCTTTTTGTTGTCTGCCTTATAATCATTTCTTTGTTCGTGAGTCTGTCCGTCTATTCCGCTTTTACGACTAATAACCTAAACCTATATTAATGAAATTTTATACGATTCAAGCTTATAAATATAAAAAAATATCGTTTTCCCTTCGAGTATAGGAAGGAGCATATAGGACATAATTGAGGGTATTTTAAAACTAAGTTTAAAATAAAAGTTCAGGCGACCTAAGTTAAGGGTAGAACTATTTCTACGTAGATTTTGATTTTTATATTCTATCATAACCAGATGAAATTCGGAAAAAAGTAGAACAAAACAGTGATCAAGTTAAATATCTTTGTTAATCTCGAAATAGTGCTGCGAATGTAATATTTTAATATTTCCTTATCACGTGACAGCCCTTAATAGGTATAATGGTACAGGATACCGTCGTTCAGCGTCCTCTGTTACTCAATTTGTGGGGGACGACGCTATTTCTGGACCGTCTGCCACCGCGCTAATGACAGCAAATTGCCCCCAGCGAGACGGGAATAACTAATGTTATCAGCTGTGGACGTTCGTTGGAGTGTTTCAATGATGACTTCGCTGTGTGATATCGTTAAAATAAGAAGCATCAAAAAACATAGAATTATTATACTAGAGTAAAGGAACCCGCATTAAATATTAGTTGTTAAAATAGCTTACTCGCCTTTTGCGACACCTCGGTGAGAAATGGGGGTGTTCTATTCTACTTAGCCGGATACCACACGGCACTTACCTAAGCGCTTGTTACGACATCTCGGTAAGAAATAAGGGTGGCCTATTCTACTCAGCCGGATAACGCACGGCACTTACCTAAGCGCCTTTTACGACATCTCGGTAAGAAATAAGGGTGTTCTATTCTACATAGCCGGATAGCACACGGCGTCTTAATTTACCTTAGTCGCCTTTTACGGTACCTCAGTAAGAAACGAAGACGGTCTATTCTGCTCAGCCGGATAGCACATGGTGGCTCAACTTACCTTAGTCAAATGACACCTCGGTAAGAAATATTCTACTCTCAAATGGCTCCAAGGAAAAAAAGAAAAGCAAATGAGGCTATCTATCTCTTTTTGGCGCGTGCAGAGGTAATAATTATAAACAAATAGTATTAAACAAGATAAATCATGAGGTAACTATGTACTATATTAAAGTATTAGTATAACTGTTAATTTCTAGAACATTTAGATGTCCAAGAATATCGTATAATGACGATCTTTCAAAATCTGGGTTTTGGTAACCGTTTCCAAGAACAGGATGTTTTCATTAGCGAAGTACTGTACAAAAGGAATTTTATATCCATTTATAAAAGGAAGTAAAAGTAAATCTAAATCTTCACCCCCAGTTTCTTATCTACTTGGACAGTTTCTAATATCAAAAAAACTATATATCCACTTATAATAAATTCATCAAGTCAAGTGGTGTTATAATTATTTCTAAATCGATGTTATAGCGATAACGTGTCCTTACTTTGAATATGACAACAACCGAATGACAAATTGGTACAAAAACCATTAAAATAATAACAAAGTGTCAACCATTTTCATATGTCAGATAACGGTATAAGAAAATAGCCTGTCAAAAATGGTCAACCTATCCAAGTTAAGTCACATCTGTAATTTAAAGAAGGTTATATATATACTATATCACGTTGTTTGGCTTTCATCGAAGGAGTTATTTTAAAAAAGTTTATATATATTTTTATTTATAGCTACTGGATAAATTGAACTGAGCTATAACAATGTATAATTAATGTAAGTAATACGAAAAAGTAAAAGTTTGTTACGTTTTCAGAGCGAATCAGCTGAATCAATATCGATAAAATTTGACAAAATCAATGCTTATACACCGGGGTAATATAAAGGCTATAGGAATCCTGTTAATCCAACAGGAATAGGATGACATTACGCGAATCATTTTTGGAATTGCACTCCCTGAGAGAGTACAATACAGTACAATGAAGTAGCTCGAATCTTTGTACTTTTTATACATATATAATCTTGAAGCTTGAATCTTTTTTGTAGACATACACTTTAGATAAAAATATACACATGTATTAATTTAACGTAAGCTAAAATTGCTCGCAAAAGGCGAATGGCGAATGCGATTTGCACCTATCTACCCCTCCTTTTGCGTTTCTTAAGCCCGCATTTCGGTGTGATGATCACGGACTGATACCAGTCTTGCTTTTCGCTGTGATACCGTTTTTGAAGCTTTAATCTTTGAATGACAACAGTGATATATCATATCATATGATCATCAGAGCATATCACTGTTGTCATATCACGCAGTGTTATATTGAGTGAATATCTCCGAAGTTGACATTTGAATGTGTTGATCACAATTTGCTGTAATCTTCGGATGCATACTGAGTTGAACTTTCGGAAGGTCTAGGCTCCGAATAATGACAGCGAGAAGTGAAACATTATTTAAAATTGAGAGAATATTTTCGAGGTTTGCATTTCTGTATGATACTCATAATTGGCTATAACATTTCGGGAAGACAAAAAGATACATCGTGTATTCGAAATTATAATTTATTTATTTTAGTAAACAGCGCGTATTACTTACATTTATTATACATTGTAATAGCTAAGTTAAATTTAATCAGTAAATAGAAACTAAGATACAAAAAACTTTTCTGAAATAACTCTTTCGACATAAGCCAAATAACATGAACTCTGAAATGCAACCTCTTTCAAATTACAGACTTGACAGAAAGACAGACAGACTTTCGCATTTATAACATTAGTAAGGATTGTCACATAGAAACGTATCCATCTACAAAATTCATATGACCATTAACAAATTAATACAGTAACACTTGAGTAAATAGCGTACGAAGTAAATGAATCGTTTATATAACGATATGACGGATTAAGAAATAATTGTTCATTGATAATTAGGAATACACATTATTTTATACCATATATCCATAGCCCATAAAACAAAAACTTAATTTTCTTCCTATACCTAAGAATCTACAGGTACCACGTGAACCGCGAGTAGTAACATAGCAATTATTGTTAGCTTTGCAATATAGATTCGTTTTTTATATGTTGGACAATTACACTCACTTTTTTCTGTCTGCAATGTAAATATCTATACTTGTGTTATGGGCGACTTGTAAATATTTACTAATCATCATTAACCTATCCTTGTCTTACTCTAAGTAGGATCGGCACAACATGTTGTTTCATGATTTAGCTAGTGATTTTACGACCGGCCGCCTGCCTGACGTCAAACTTAACTTAGTAGCCTTTAACACCTCGGTAAGAAATGAAAGTGATCTATTCTTATCAGCCGGATACCACACGGCGTTTGTAATTAATATATACAAATATAATTTTTAATAAATACTTAAATATATCAATACTCAGACTCAAAGAACCAATTGTTTTTAAGAAAACGTTGGTCCTCGGCGGGAATCGAACACGTGACCCGCGGAGCTAAAGGCAGGGTCACTACCACTAACGCCAATGCGTATTAAAATGCTTCCATCTATAAAAATATTGTGACTATTAACAAATTAATACGTTTATAACACTTGAGTAAATTGGGTGCGAAGTAAATGTATTGAACCGTTTATATAACCGTGATAAATAATTCATAAGTCTGGCATCATCATACATCATTATTGACGACATTCAAATGGTCAATACTTTTTAATATTCCAACACCGTATTAAGTTTATGCCTACATAATGAGGTATATTTTTTTGTATGCAGTTTTCCATAAGAAGATGAACAAAAATGTTGAAATAATATAATATACAAATATTTTATGAGAAATATTTGGAGCTCTGATAGCCCAGCGGTGAGGCCGTGCGACTCTTTCAAGCGGGTAAGGAGTTCAAACCCGGGCAGGCACCAATGAGTTTTTCTATTAAAACTAATGTGTGTGCAATTTATCACACTCTTTTCGGTGAAGGAAAACTTCGTGAAGAAACCTGCATATCTCTAGAGATTCCTGGAGATATGTGTAACCTACCAATCCGCATTGGAGCAGCGTGGTAGGTCTTAGCTCCAAGCCTTCTCTCCAGAAACGGAGAGAGGAGGCCTATTCCCAGCGGTGGGATTGTAATAGGCCGCTACTTTTACAAATATTTTAATTGTGACAGTCTTTGTCTGTATATCTGGTACGGAGTTTGCTGGACGAATACTGATGATATATGGCACAATTAAAGCTTATACACCGGGGTGAAATATAGGATAAAAAATCGTTTTTCTTTCGAGAACAGGGAACACATTGTGATGAGATATCATCATCATTATCTTGCTCTTATACCACTCTAAGTGGATGATATATTGCACAGTTAAAGCTAATACACCGGGATAAAATAGAGGATAAGAACACCTTTTTGAACAGTGAACACAAGTTGAGATATCAGCATCATTCCCACTTTAAATAGCGTCGGCACAACGTATTGTAAACACGTTGACGTCAACTTAGTGGGTAGTGAACGTGTGTAGTGCTTGTGTATTCTGGTGGCAGTGGTGAAGGTTTGTGCATGTGTTTTTACTAATCCTGCATGTATCGGGTATGAAAAAACGGATAGTCCATCATACATTTAAGACTATATATATTTTCTATTTACTGTATCGCGGATTAAAGCAAAATAATTTTATTATTACTTTTGTATTATGGATATCCGCAAAGTAACGCCTAATTCTATAAATTATTGTTATCCGTCCACTTAATAAGGATTATTCAAGATTGCGTCTCACGATACAGGATCGCGATTGAAACACTTTGAAAGTCCAGCATATTCCTTAACGTTGTTCGAGTTATATTTCCTGCTATTTTAGCTTTGCTTCTCTTACGTCTGTAACTCACGGTTGTCTATGGTAAAGTCGGCCACCCTTTCTCTGAGAGACTATGTATAGCATATCACGCTATTGTAAAAAACGGATAGATTTAACGGTTTCTACTGGCGTCTATTCACCGTAGTTCCGTTCCAGTGACCGTCCACAAATACCGTCGCGGATTCTATTCCTGTCCGATCTATTGTCAGTATGTTATTCAGTTCCTCGAATCTTTGGTCAACCATTCATACTTTATTCTAATATTATTTTTATTTCAAATTGTCATCTTTATTAAAATATGAGTGTATTAAAGAGATTAATGTTGCACTAAGCATGCATGGGAAGGTCCTGGTTTACACATGCCATTGGGCGACTGTATTGTTATTAAAGCCTAGCTACTTGCTTCACCGCCCGATTCTGCAGTTCTATGCAGAGTGCAGACTCTATTTGCGGAACTTCCTCAAATAGAGTTTCGTAAGATTTCTAAGCTCTTTCTCCGTATTTTGTATCCTCAGCCAGTAACGCTTCTGAGCTCTCCTCCTTCTTATTGCCCCTCGGCGTTACTATTGTTTAGGGATGTTTTACTCATCATCTATAATGATTTAAAATACTTAACTAATTAAAAAATAATTTCTTGAAAAAAAAGACGTTGAAAGCGTATCACGATAAAGTCATCATCATCCCCCTGCCCTTATCTCACTCTAAGTGTGGTCGGCACAACATGTTAAAACATGTTGTCACATGATTTGGCTACATATTTTACGACCGGCCGCCTGCCTGACATCAACTCACCTTAATCGCCTTTTACGACACCTCGGTAAGTAATGAACGTGGTCTATTCTACTCAGCCAGATACCACACGGTACGCGATAAAGTCATATATTAGAGATATCAATAATTTTGTTTTTAACATTACAAGCGGACAGTATTGAAAATTAAAACAAAATTCTTCATAGAATTAGGCGTTACTTTGCAGAGATCCATAATACAAAAGTAATAATAAATTTATTTTGCTATAATCCGTGATAAAATTTTTTATCGCAAATAATAGCATAATAATCTTATTATTACTTTTGAACAAAATTCTTGCCAATCATTCTAGCTGTAAAATACTATACAAGATACAATATTAATATGGCGTTAAGTATGTCCGAATTTCACGTAGGCAAATTCAGCCTACGCGTTTTATGTATCACCACAAGAATTTAGCTCACAGATTCATTAATTTGTAAGCGGCGGGCAAACTCACCAAACGCAAAAGGGATAAAATTATAATACAATGGCCGGTATATATATTATTAGACGTATTCGCCCCGTATATAGCACCGAGCGGCGAACGTAATATTTCTTTATTGGGATGGTATGATATAGTTACTAAGGTATTTATAATTGGGGATCGAAGGGAAAGCTCGTCCCAGTCTGTGCATAGACAATTGTCTAACTTATAATTTCATGATATAATTATGTAGTACTAATGTATCGGCCTTGAGTATAACCGAGATATTTTCGGATTCTTAATTCTCTTACTGATAATATCCTCATAAAAAAGACAATGTTGCCCATCGGGTGACACAGAGAGGCTTGAAGTGATTCTGTGTGATCAAATGCGAAAGTTTATATTTTATATTTATATATGTCCTCAGTTTATATTTATAAACTGAGGACATTTAAACCAACGGCCATTTTTTACATGGCCATTAATAATTAGAACAATCTACCATCTCATATTAAAATATTGCCTTTTCAAATGTTTAGAAAGAGTTTAAATGATTTGCTGCAAGACCACGTTATTTAAGAATATATTAATAAGTAAGATTAATTTACATATATGTGTGTTATTATATACTTTATTATTACTAGACATTTAAAATTGATACAGAACAATCAATTTCTGAAGTGTTTATTAGTATTGTTATTTTTATCGTTTTAATATAAATTAAGTTATCATCAGTTTTCGACAAGTTTTAAATTTAAGTGTGGTTATTAAAAACTATGTATATAAATGTAACAATGTTTTTGTAAAAAAAAATTGCATACTATTTAGTTAGTTTAATGTCAGGAAACTAATAATTTTCTCACCATCTTATTGTATCCACAACATTACAGCAAATAAAAATTAAATTTAAAAAAAACGCGACCAACTGATACGATATCATTATGATCACGAGAAATACGAGTTCCGTTAGGTTTTTGGGTCATAACTTTAGACAATTCCGGAGATGTATGTAGGCAGCCAATTTATAATGGTGGCATGGTGGATCTCAGCTTCAATCTATCTCTCTAAAAAAAAACTCCTGGTACTAGTGTCATAGTAACCAACGCTTACTTATTTTAAGTACACAATCGTGTAATAAATATTCTGGCATTTAATTTACGTACTGTAATTACATAAAACTTAACGCAATACAGATCGGCCCAACTGTTATGTAAATATCAGAGACAATGACCACGTGGGAAGTGTGTAACTTCCGTTGAACCTCTGAAGTTGCTTCACACTTTACACATAATATGGGAACACTTCCTGCATTATAAAAAATGTATTTCATAGAAAGGCACAGGTCGCCAACTGTATTTGTGTAAAATGAAACGGCAATATTTTTTTGTGTTTTTCTATTAATTTGGGTTTAACTCAGACTACAACTGTTTTAGATTTAAATAAACAAGTTTTAAAAAATATTTTGAAATGTAATCTCTGACATAAAAAGTTGAATAAATCTGACTCAGGATAGTAGATTGAAAGTGGGCAGTGACCCTGCGTTCAAGTGTATTTATTTACGAGAAGCTATAATAGAATTATTTTGCTGCAATCCGCGTTTGTTAAATGAATGTATGTAATGCTAAGTGTATGGAGAAGGCAAAATTCACATACCTTACACATGCAGGACAAGTCACCGCTACCAGCAACAATGCACACAAGCAATACACACAACCACGGCCACAATCTCCACGATCGTTTCGTCCCGAAACGAAAGCATCATGAGGATAGGCTCCAGGGCAAAATCGTAATGCGCCGCACCGATAAAACTATATTGACTAATTGTATGTCACCCCATAACACAAGTGTAAAGTTACTTTCTTTTTAGACGGACTATCGTGTCTATATTTAGAAAAAAGCCTGCACTCCGTCGCTCTTCGAACGAGGTTGTTCGATACCTCAATATCTGTGTATCGTTAGTGATTTTACTTATAGATTCAGATTTTCTTTAGCTTTATATATAAACATTATAATAGGTTTAGAAAACTTTTTGGCTTAGTTATTGGTTTTTGAGACAATATTAGATATTCTCGCATTGCTCTTAAAATAACTATATGTAATTGCTAATCTTAAAGTGGAACTGTTGCCAGGTCCACGAGAACAAATATCCAAGTCACGTCTTTCGCCATCCGCACATGTTTGTTTATAATAACCACTTCGATGTCGTCTCTGAAAATACCTATTATTTTTTGTTATAATGATTTGCGTATCAATAAGATTTTGCCTCGGTAAATGTTATTGACAAAGTTTTTAAAATTTTATATTATTAGAGTTGCGTTAAAACAAATTAATTTTACACTTTCTTTTAACATATACTCAGGATGTTAAAAATTATCATCATTATCATTCGCCTACCCTTTTCTGGTTATAACATGTCGGCACAATATATTTTAAAAGCTTTTATTTAAATAATTTATAGAATTAGGCGTTACTTTGCGGAGATCCATAATACAAAAGTAATAATAAAATTATTTTGCTATAATCCGCGATACATTAAATAGAAAAAATTTATAGAGCTAAATGTATAGTGGACTATCCGTTTTTACATACCCGTTACATGTAGGATTCGTAAAAACACATGCACAAACCTCCACCACTATACATTTATTTCTATTTACTGTATCGCGGATTATAGCAAAATAATTTTATTATTACTTTTGCTTTTATTTAACTTGCCGTGTATGTGTGTGGAGGTGGAATCTTGCAAGTTAAATTTGACCCACTTTTCAGTGTCCGATTGAGGTGAAATTTTACATACTGGTCCAGTCACGATGACAATACATGTTTATGATAAGCATGACCTGATGCTGTTGCCAGGATTGGCTCCAGATGAGCGAACTCCTCAACGGTGAACAGTAGGGACATGACGCTTTATTAACTTGACTTGTCTTCCATTCTCTCCTACCAATCGTCAACTAAGGCGCTACTACTTTTGTATGGATCTCACACAATCTATCCGTCTTTATTTAGCGTTCCTCTAGTCATTTATTCATCCACATGCAACTTACCCTAGAATATGCTAATACATAAAGTTACACAATCAACAATCGTGTAACTGGATGGATGGTGATGGATGTATCTCCACCCTTATAAGACTCGAATGGTATGAAATGAAATGAAAATAATGAAAACATAAAAATATTATTACATGTTTCTTTTAAATAGTAATTAACTTAGTTTTTTGCTGATTCTTATCATAAAAGTTACTTTGTGGACCTGTGGTCCATTTTTTTGTTGACATTGTGGCGAAGTTTCATTTCCATTTTACATTTATTTAGCGGTTCAAACATGAATTTATTTTGAAGATCTACTACTAAGGAATATTTTATTTTTGTACTTTTTTGGTACAACATATAATAATGAAAGAAATATATGTCTTCTTAACTAAAGACTAAAGATTATGTTTAGACTATTGTGAGTAGTATCATAGTAAAGGTATAGAAACCGGCTATACTCTCATCTTATTCTATCGGGTTAGCCCGGCTAGTTTTGAGCCCAACCGGGGCTAACCCGATAGAATAAGACAAGTTTCTATACAATAACTACCAAAAATTATTTCAAAAGTATAAGACAAGAGGTAAATCATCCAAAATTATACATAAATAAAGTATTGCTGAAACCGTATCGATCTCGAAAAGAAATTCCCGTATTATTATAGATCGTTCTTGCCTATTCGAAGTTTTTAATCGCCGCCAATTATATATTAAAATGACTATTGTATAGCAAATCACCATAAATATAAGAACTATCGTCTAAAAAAGTAAAAAAAAGGTCTACGGTCCCAAGAAGTTGGAATACATTATCATACATACACCAGCCTCAAAAATGCAGACCGAAATCTCAAAAAAGTTCCGTATTACACAATATACCAAGAATTCTCGAACTATTCTCGTTTTATTATCTTCGATTTTATTGACTGTTGATTTAAATTATCTAGTTTTTCACGTCCTCATCTTATCTGCCGCGAAACGAGCGAATAACTCGTTAAACTGATCCACAAAATTCGAATTCAGTATTTACTAAGGTCCATATCCATACTATATTTTTAAAAGATATTATTACTTAATAATAAAATAAAAATATATATAATAAATAAGTATATAATATTTATTACTAAATAGTATTATTATTGTGGCCTCACAGAGAAAAAAAAGTTTGTCGGCATAATGGAATTCAGCTTAGCTATCAATATGTGAGTAAAATAAAAATACTATAAAATTGTTTATGGGTTGGTTTGTGCATCTTTTTTTTTAGGACGTATCAGTCTTTTTAACAGGTTTGTTATTATTCGAATATTAAATTGCAAAATTGATCATTGTATTATATTTAGTCACAGATATTTAATTACGTATAAATTATTTAAATTCATGCAGCGTTTCAGATAAATATTGTAACAAATTACGTTATTTGAAAAATGTTTTTAATCGAATCAAACTTTCTTAGTTTTTCTTTAATTTACATAAACCTTTTTATTACAGATCTATAATTACAATTAAGTAAACTTGAAACGACAAGAAAGGACTCTGTTAAAATTATCACAGAAAGGTCACTTACTTCAAAAATTCTTTTTTTTCTAATTCAATATCACAATATATAAATATTATAAAGTTTCAATGGGAATGTGCCAGAAAACTTATTTAATAATAATATTTATAATGGTATAAAAATAGTTAATTCCTTGAACGGAACGTATTGTAATGGTCAACTTGTTACATTTTTGATAATACGAATGTTTTTAGTCTAAATGAAAAAAATACTAATGCCAAATACTACATTTAGCATACTTGTACTTTATACCGCCGAATAATTAATACACAACAATTTATATAAATTAAATCATTAATATTAGAACGACGTGAGCAAAGCAGTTACGTTTATATTTTAAGTAGAGCGTGTGTGCTATTATTATCTCGCCATTAGCGTTGCATCGCACTGTCCCTTAGTATGTGTCCAACTTTATATATAATATATATGTATGTCGCTACGCCTGTTACCGTACATCAAAAGCCAGATTATTAATAGACATACTATTACAAGTGTTTCATATTGTATTAACATCATAGATCGTCATATCTCTTACATAAATCATGAATGTATTTTTGGTGTATCAGAAACTTTAAGATTTATATAAATTTCAAATTCAAAATATTCTTTATTCAATGATTTATAGAAGCAGACGTTACTTTGCGGAATTCCATATTACAAGCAATATAACAGAACTAACTACTTTGCTATAATCCGCACGGGTTAAGTGAATGCATGCAAAGTCAATGTGTATGAAGCAGGCAAAATCTACGCACCTTATACATGCAGGACCAGCCACCACATGCACCCCAAGGCGCAATTCACCAGCAACAACGCACACAAAAGCAGCACACACACCCACCACCACAATCTCGACGATCGTTTCGCCCCGAAACCGAAGCATCATCAGGAGGATAGGCTCCACGACAAAAATCGTACTGCGCCGCGCTACCCATACAAGCAATCTTAAATAGTTCAACTCCCACCAATACCCTCCCCTCCAAACACATGTAGCAAAACGGAATTAGATACATTTACTTGCTCGTTAATTAAGTGACCATTGTTATTTTTTATTATCTCAAGCTGCTCTAACGTATTGAGTCGGAGTTCCTTATCACAAGTGTGGAGAATATTAAATGAATGGTCATTAGGCACTTTATGACCGCTTTCTAGCAAATGTTTTGCAAAATTAGAATTTTGTGGTTTATTATTCCTAAACGCAGCCATATGTTCCCGGAATCAAGTAAACTTGTAAAAAATGCTTTTAAATATTCAACTCTACTGCTGGTTCGGAAAGCTGTTCCTACCGAGGAGAGCCTGCATAAAACTCGGCAGTTTCTCTTTTTAAAGTATAAATTCTTATCACTAGTTACTTTTCGTCATTACTGCTTTGTACAGGGTCAAAGAGTAGCTATGTCCACGCATTCTTATCGTCAAAGTAACTCTCAACTGTATAGTAGGCTTTCTGTATTAGCCTTGTTTTGATAGTGTTTTAAACTGCTGCAATGTCAAAGCTAAATTCGTTTGCGGAATTTTATTGTAGAAAATAGCGGTCTCTATTTATATCGCACAGCTGGATAAAAGCCTCTCTCTTTTGGCAAGAAATGCCACCACGTTGCTCCAATGCGGAGTGGCAGGTTACACACATCTCAGATATTCTCTACAGATATGCAGATTCCATTAACATGCTTCCCTTCAACGCGTTAACCATATCACAAATTGTAAAACAAAAGTAATAAAAAAAATTATTTTGCTCTAATCCGCGATACAGTAAATAGAAAATATATATAGTGCTAAATGTATAGTGAACTATCCGTTTTTCATACCCGATACATGCAAGATTCGTAAAAACACGTGCACAAACCTCCACCATAGTCACCACAATATACAAGCACTACACACGTTCAATATCACAAACTCAACAATCGTTTCGCCCCGCAACCGAAGAATCATTAGGAGATAGACTCCACGACAAAATCGCAAAGGTTTGCGATTCTCTCTCTAGTCTATCTCTAACACGATTCTTGAGTTTGTGATAGTGAACGTGTGTAGTGCTTGTGTATTGAGGTGGCAGTGGTGGAGTTTTGTGCATGTGTCTTAATTTCATAAGTTCTAATCAAAGTCATACCATCAGCCCTCCACTACGCGTCGCTCTAAGCCGTGGTCCGGCCTCACAGGAGGCACCCTTAGGACGACGTTCCCCGACGCTAGTAGAGCTTCTGCGCTCTACTCTCTGCATTTTGCAACCTCGACGATGCTTCTGCGGTCGCCCTACGATTACGCTGTAAAAGCCGTTAGGGCTAACAGCATACAGGCTGTTCGGAAAAAAAGAAGATCCCTTAAAGTGAGTCCCTATGTCCATCAGTGGACGTCCATCAGTTAAAAAGAAGATATTTCATCATAGGTTCAAACAGAAAACATTATAATAGTTTAAATGATTCAAATATATGATTTATATAAATGGTTTCAGAGCGAAACGATCGTCGAGATTGTGGTAGTGGTTGTGGGTGTTGCTTGTGTGCGTTGTTGCTGGTGGAGGCGCCTTGGAGTGCGTGTGGTGCATGTCCTGCATGTATAAGGCGCGTAGATTTTGCCTGCTTCATACACATTAGCTTTGCATGCATTCGCTTAACCCGTGTGGGTTATAGCAAGGTAGTTAGTTCTGTTATAGTGATTATAATAGTTTGTAATAACACTTTTTCGATAAATAATGACCGGCCCAATAACTCTAATTCATTATATAATATGGTAAACGAGCCAGAATGTGTTTGTTAAGTGTTGCGTCACGTAAATCACGATATAGTTCATGCTGGTGTATTGGAAAATAAAATTAGCGTTTCCTATATTCAATCAAGAGAAACGCCTTTTCACTTGTTTGCGTAAACGTTTTTGTTTGTATAAATTTTATCACCGTGTGACGATAAGCGTGTCGCATGACGTTATTGGAAAGAGGCAAGTGGTTACGTCTTTAGCTTGATAAAAATATAAAAGCAAAAGTATGTATGTATACATTTGTGTTTTGATACCGCCTACTACAGCTCCGCAATGGTTAAACTGAATTCGTACAAAATTCTACTTTATTTTAATTGTAAACTTATATAACACATAAAAAAAGTAAAGTAACTGCCTGTTACTATCCCATTGCTGGGCATAGGCCTCCTCTCTCCATATTTGGAGAGAAGGGTTGAAGCTAAGACCTACCACGCTGCTCCAATGCAGATTGGTAGGTTACACATATCCCCAGAATTCTCTAGAGGTTTTCCTTCACCGAAAAGCATGTGATAAATTGCAATTATCAATTACACATAAATTTTTAATCGAAAAACTCTTTGGTGCCTGCCCGGGGTTTGAACCCATGATCGTCACTAGAGAGTCACACGGTCTCACCGCTGGGCTATCACAGCTTATATATATAACACATAGTCCATTATATTCTATAAAAAATTTTTTTTTTCAGAGATAACATAAATGATTTTCTGTCTATAGTACCGATGTGAAAGTACCGTCCTGTTATTATTAACGGCGCAAGCGAGCATAAGCCTTTTTTTTAAAAAGGGTTGAATATTACACCTGTCACACTGCTCCAATTCGGATTGGTTAATTACATATATTTTGTTAATCTCCAGAGATATAAAATACTATCTATACTTAGTTACTTAGTGAAAGTTAGCTAAAGTATGCCCAATTGATCTGCGGTACTTTCGCGTATTTTTAAATAACAATAATCTTTCAATTAGGCTGTTTCAATCATTTTTGTATAGTCAAGATTCAACGAGATTAAAGGAGGTACCATTACCATGTTGGTCTTACCAAAAAAAACCAGCAAGGAACTCGGTGGTAAATCTTTTAAACATTTTAATTTTGACTATACAATTTCCTAACCCTATTATACTCGTATAACATTAACTGGAAATTCTAATGGAGGAATTACTGTAACCCCATTCTTTCGTTATGACCAGCAGGCTTACCATGAACTTTTATTACTCAATTGAAAACCTAAACTGAATTGTTTTGCTTTTTCATACCATGACGTGCTAAAGACGCACAGTTTAAGTCGTTGCCCAATTAAATTCTATACTAAATCGCAAACGTATTTGATTCACTCTTATTTATATAGTAGATGTTCGAAACAAATGCAACTCAGTTAAAAACACTTCATAGTACGAAAAGAGAGCGATTCAGTTTGACTTTGAGTTGCATTGCAATGGTTTTATAAAGTTGATGGTAGGCCTACAGATCTTGAAAACAATGTCCAAAACCTTACAAGAACAGTATTGTCGTTCGAATATAGCCGTTTGTTTGTTGGGACCTTAGGAAAAATTGTGGCTAGCAGTAAATAACATATCGCCTTCCTTTTTTCAATTGTTTTCAATATAGCAATAAGCAAATCAACAAGCCACTACCAAGATAATAAAATTTACATGATAATTACATATTGTCAAGAAACAAGAACAAATTGCTAAATATATACCTACATCTTGGACATGCCTCCTCGTTCTCATGCAATCGTGAGGAAATTGCTTTCTCAATATGCTATTCTTTGTTTACTCATATTCATTTCACAAAGCCTATTAATGCCACCCACGTTTTAAGCGTACAGAATAAACATTCTACGTTGAAACGCGTCTAAATAGCTTAGTGTGACTAATCTGAAGAAGCACTATGAGACAGACTGTAAGATCTATAACAATGTTGATTTTTACTAAATATTGTCTTATTTATACTGTTTATAATATAATCTGATACATATTAAAGGACACATACCATTATTATAAATACGAGTATGTAGGTTTGTTTTCGCACAAGGACTAAACCATGAGTTTGATGGATAAATGGCCTTTGACTAGGGCTTTGATGAGAGCTAGGTAAAAACCTGGAGCCTAAAGAGCCTAGAGAGCCTAGAGAGCAAAATATAGAGTGTTAATCCACCATGTTCCTCCAGTGTCAAACGGCAGATTTAAGTCATATACTGCATGATTCTTTGGAAACGCGTGAAGTTCTTAATATCGCTTATCAGTTAGACCAATTAAAATTACTACACATTGTTCTCCCTATTACAAAGTATCAGAGATAGTTGACGGTAAAGGCTGCATAAGAGTATATAATACAGACCAGGACGAGTTTTCTGTTCAAACCCATGGTTTTTGCTTTATATATCATAATTTCAATATTCAAAGTTTTTTTATAATTAAGTTTTCCGTGATCAATTTTTATGGTTACCAGGATTTTTCAATACTCTGTTGTGGCTTACGCGAACAGCGGTGATTACATACCAATAAATCAGTCGCCGGTACAAATAAACTAGGCAGTCGTAAAAGCGTTAATGCCAATTACGAAGAAACAAAAATACCTTGATTAGCCTTCAAGGCTGAGGCGAATCGACGATAATGAGGATTTCAGTGTGTGAAGTCCCAAAGAACCGGATCCCATCGTAACAACAAACATAAAAAGTCTTGTACACAACGCAATAGAGAACAAAGTTAAAATAACACACAGATGTTTTATAGTTGCCTTATGGTTTTGAACAAGCCACAATAGACGTTTAGTTTACTTTTATTCATTTACTGCAAAAATTTACAAGTTACGCCCATGTGTAATGATCCTAATTCATGTTGAATCCCCAAGTTTATTCTTTGTACAAAAAAGGAGTCAGCCTACTTTCCACGTGAAGAGACATTGAAACGAGGCGTTAGAAGGGTTAATATTTTTTTGTTTTTGACTCCATGGTCAAAGAATCTCAACAAATCAATACTCTCGAGGAGAAATGCACACTTTCGCCGCTTGCTAGAATACATAACATCTACAGCTGGTTCGAAAAGGTATTCCTACCGAGACGAGCCAGCAAGAAACTCGGCGGTTGCTCTTTTTCTAGAATAATTCTTATTACTAGTTACATATACTTATTACTGTCTTGTACAGGGCCGAAGAGTAGCTATATCCACCCAGTCTTATCGTCTAAGTAATCCTCAATAGTATAGTAGGCTTGTTGTATTAGCCATTTTTAAATAGAGTTTTTAATCTGCTGTAACGGTAAAGTTAAAGTAGATAGCGGAATTTTATTATAGAATCTTACATCCAAACCCACAATCAGTCAATCAAGGCGCAAAGCAGGGACCGCAAGCTTATGTCGATTCCTACTTTATCTATTTTATACATCGGCTTTTTATAATTATGTATATTCTTATGTACAAAAAATAATTTTTCAATAATTAATTTCAACTATCGTGAGTGGTATTCATAATTAATCTTGAGAGACCGGCTATACTCACGTCTTATTTTATCGGATGAGCCTGACTAGTTTCCGATAAAATAAGACGTGAGTATAGCCGGTCTCTCAACATAAATTAAAAATATAATTTGCTAAAAATAATAAATATTCTTCAAGTTCAGAACTCATTATTATTAGTTTGCGTTTTGAATGAACTGTCTGATGTAATAATTAAAACTTCCGTTTACAGGACAACATCACCGCCTGGGGAGCCCTTAGTTCGTGCTCCAGTGGGAAAGCCAAGATGTCCGCCGGCCATATCACGGTTGAGGGTGGAGAAAGTGGAAGGTGGTCTGGCAGTAGCTGGAGTAGTTGTTGCAGCGAACTGCCAGATCGTGCTACCGATATTTGGATTCCTCTTTATGCTTGTTGGATGCGTTCTCACCGGTAAGTAGTATTGAAATGTAGTTTCTTATTTAACTCGTGGAGTTTGGAATATAAATTAATTTGTAATCATCATTCTCCTGCCCTTATCCTACTTTAGTGGGGTCGGTATTCTTTCAATTTTAGCAAAATACTATAATTCTTAATGCAATTTTGAAACTCATTGAGTAAACCTTTTTCGATTTGTACCTATTTCCATTTTGTCCTTACCTATCATAATATTATTGTCACGGAATACAAAGATCACATAAACATATCATAATACAAAAGAAACTGGTAACCTAACAGGTTAGCCCAGCGGTAACACCGTTCGACTCTTTCGAAGCGACTGCTATGTACTAGACGATATTATAATCTAAGTTTGTTAACAATAGTTAAAACAAAATTGTAATATTTATTTTTTAAAAGAGTGACCGCCGAGTTTTTTCCTGGTTCTTCTCGGTTAGAGCACCTTTCCGAACCTTTGTAGCTTCAATTTAATTATAATTTGACGATTCAAAAGTGCTTGTAATAGGCCAATTTGAATAAAGACTTATTTAAATTTGAATTTGAATTTGAAGGAGTCACGAGTTCGAACCCTGGGCAGACACCAATGAATTGTTATATTAAAACTTATGTGTCGAATTGATAATTGCAATTTATCACACGCTTCTCGGTATATGCTAGAGATATGCAGGAAAACCTACATATCTCTAGATATGCACATCTCTATCTGGGAATATGTGTAACCTACCAATCCGCATTGGAGCAGCGTGTTAGGTCTTAGCTCCTTCCCTTCTCTGCAGCAACGGAGGGTGAAGGCCTACGCCCACAAGTGGAATAGAAACAGGCCGTTATTTTTTACGAACATAACATTTTTAAAAAAATTTCAAGATTAAAATATCATTGAAAAAAATTACCTAAACCATTTACACGGCATACGTAATTCATCGAGACATATATAGATGTCCCACTGGCGACAAAAAATGTCTAAGGATATGTAAAATATATCTAAGGATGATCGTTACAAAAATTATTACAGTACATCTTTAGTTTTTTTTAAATTCTTCATGAATTAAATGGATATTACATTCTTGCTTTATTGTATATATATATTCACAATTTAAAATTTATATCGTACACGAAGAATTGTCAGACAGACTGGTGTATGGACTGGTGGTACTTTATAAATAGATGAGCAATCGATATCTCTAGAAAGAGAAGAGGTCAACCGATTAAGATTAGTGATGTGAACACTGAAAAGCTTTCCACAGTCGGAAATCGTTCACTAAAAATACTACTGAAATCATTTCGCATGAATTTTTAAATTAACAGATCATCATTCTCGAAATTTAGAATCTAGGTTACCATTAATTTGAACGAACTGAGATTAAATGCTGAAATATTTTTAATGTGAGTGTTTTATTTAAGACTGATTTACGACAAATAAATCAATTTGCGGTCGTCATTAACTATATTAATATTATAAATACGAAGCTCGTATATATTTAGAAATAGGAACACTTACGTCTTCATGTCTGTTATTTTTTTACCGTTTTTCTCATAGTAATATTAACGTATTTTACTAGAGTACGGAATCCGCCTAAAATGCGCCATATACAATAGAATACAAGAGAAATAAAGAGAAATTAAATGAGGTTGTATCTATCTGTCTCTCTTTTTTATGTGGGATTAGACAGAAATAAAATATACGTATTTCATCTTACCGCTCATCAATTTATTGTGACACTCTAGTATAATAACTATAGAATAGGGGAGCGAAAGTTTGTTGTTTAATGTTCCCTGTTCTATTTTGGCTCTTTTTATAATTTCCATACATCGTCATCATCATCATTCTCCTGCCCTTATCCCACTCTAAGTGGGGTCGGCACAACGTGTTAAAAACATGTTGTCACATGATTTGGATACGTATTTTACGTTATACGTATTATACGTATTTTAGTCGTTACGTAGTCGACCTTAGTCGTTAGTAGTTACGACCCCTCGGTAAGAAAGAGGGTGGTCTATTCTACTCAAACGGATACCACACGGTGGGTCAATAAGTTCCATATACATCTTTACATAATTAAAACAAAATTCCTAAAAGCTATCTGTCTGTTTGTGATCGATTTTCTCAAAATCTACTGAACAAACTTTGTACGTCTTTTACAGAAAGATTGATAGTACATTCTCCGGAACGGCTAAACTGATTTTGATGGGACTGTCACTGAAATATAGAGGCGGTTGTGGAGCAATATATAGGCTGCTTTTGTACTAGAATTCCTGTGGGGCCCGTATTTAGTCGGGAAAACTTAAAACTTACTGATAAACTGGTTATAACGCGGGCAAAGCCAGTATTATTGATTCTAATATGTGTGTAAAATGTGGATTTCGGTATGTTATTATTATCATTACTTTTTTATTTTCATTGTATTTACCACATTTGACATTTCGTTCCCAGCGGCGTCGTACCGGGGCTGCGGTGAGAACGAAGAGCCTGACCACTACGCGGCGAGGATTGCCTTCACCGGAAACTCCCGCGTGCTCGGCCCCGTTTGCATCGTCGCCGGTGCTCTTATGACGTTAGCTGGTAAGACGAATTTCACTTGGCAACTATTTTAAAATTAGAATACAATTTTTGTTCCTTTTGTTTCTTTTTTTTTCTTGATAGAGCTATACCTGCAAAGGTCACAGGCGATTAATGTCGTATTCAATATGGGTCCTACAAAGTATACTATCTTAATAGCCTATACTCGACGGTTTCTAGGAACAGTATTTAATGAAGGATAAAAGATTTTTATAAGCTCTTTTATAAAAGATTCGTATGTACCCGCGAATTGTCAAACATGAATTATGTCTGTTTCCTGTTCTAAATGGAAAAACGAACTTTTTTTATTTGCGCCAACTTTCATCAATATCAGTGCAGTATCTACTGCACTAATACTGCTAATCTTAGCAATAAAAGCATAAAAAAATAGACATTCGGACTTTCGCATTCATGATCTTTAGCCTTTGTTTTACTGTTTTTTTTTATTGACAGCGCGATACCTGCAAAGGTTGGAGGCAATTAATATTGAATTATATGCTGATCCTACAACGTATATTATTCTAATAGCCTTCTAAATTCTTCAGTTTCTAGGAACGATTACTAATAACAGATAAGCGATCCTTTAAAGCAACATATTATACGTTCTTTTATAAAAGACTAGCAATGCCCCGAGGTTTCACCCGCGTCCATCTTGCGGCAGTGGAAAGTCTATGAAGTCGGATTTTAGATTTATTTTATAGATTATTTAATTATAAAAAAAATGGGTATCATTAGTAATTCTTGGAATAAGAGCTAACTCACAAAATGCAAGCCCTGCTATAACGGTCGCTACAATGAATTTGTTATGGCATTAGCTGCTTTCGATATTCGTAATATCTTTTGATTGGGATGTCGGATTTTAATAATTCAAAAAAAGTATTTTACAGGTATTGAAACAGTTATAAGGATTAATACAGAGATATGAATAAAATGATTTGATTATTGCTGGCATTTTTACCAACTTTTATAATGTAAAAAAGTAGTTATATTGGCATAACTATAATAGTTAGACATATGGTATCGCTAACTTTTTTGTGGATATTAATATGTTCTATAATACTGTAGAACATTTTTTTATTCTATCATTAATAGTTTCTGCAGCGCACGCGATGAAATATTAACATATGTAGGTAGTTAGCTGTCCACTTAAACTTGGGACACATTAAAACAAAACCAATGTTATGTGGGAGCCGCTGGATCCAAGCAGCATAAGATCGTGACGTGTGTAGATACCTTAAAGAAGAATTAAGAAAGAAGAATGTTTTCTCGAATATAACTCATTTCAATATATTTGATCTCGTTGCCAAAATAAGAGCCATATAATTCTAAATGAAATCTCTTCCGAAGTTGGTGATCATTTATTTTATTACCAAAGTTGTTGAGCTTGGAAATTAGGCGACATAATCGGAATATTTCCCTTATCACTCTATATAAAATCAGGAACTCAGTAATGATATTGTGTTAATTCTCGGGATACATGGTGTATATATGTATCAGTTGAATAAGAAAAGCTAAAATCAAACGTGTAATGTTTCAGGTATAGTCTTATGTATGTTGATGCGCGCTGCACAGAGGCGGCAACGCAGGCTCGCTTTCCACTGCCCTATACACGGTGACTTCTACCCTCTCAGCCCGCAGAACACTAGGAAATATTCACGTGAGTATTGTGCTTACAAATGATTTATAGAAGCTGGCGTCACTTTGCGGAATTCCATATTACAGAAACTATAACAGAACTACTTTGCTATAATCCGCGCGGGTTAAGCGAATACATGCAATGCTAATGTGTACGAAGCCGGTAAAATTCACATACCTTGGACATGCAGGACAAGTCACCACATGCATCCCAAGACGCCTCAGCCAAAATTCGGGGGGAAACGATCGTAGAGATCATCAGGAGGATAAGTTCCACGACAAAATCGTAATGGGATTACCCATCCCATTATGAAACGATCGTAGAGATTTTGGTGATGGTTGTGTGCATTGTTGCTGGTGGAAGCGTCTTGGGATGCATGTGGTGGCTTGTCCTGCATATGTGAGGTACGTGAATTTTTCCTGCTTCATACACACTCACTTAACCCGCGCGGATTATAGCAAAGTAGTTATATTATAGTTTCAGCTTACAACAAGCCTAACAGTATTTCGTATATTATATCTTTAAAACTAATGAAGTCAAGTTTTAAAATGCTTTTAAAAAAACTTTCAACTACATTTCATGTACCTAATGTTAATCGTTGAGCAGTTACCTCGTCTGGAGCCACTCCTGGCAGCAGCATCAGGTCGTGCTTATCATAAACATACATTGTCACTGGAATTGGACAAATGTATAAAATTTCAACTCAATCTATCACCGGGAAGTGGGTCAAATTTCAAAATAATCTTGTGGTTGGCATTTCCATTATCTGCTAGGTTTTCTTATCTTTTAGTTTTTTTTAATCAATCTTTTTAATAGTGTAGATTTTCACTCTCGTTTGCTTTTGTCAGCCTATCGTAATATTATAACGTATTCTATATTACATTCCGACAGCCAAAGAAAGACGTGGCCGAGTTAGCTAGTAGAATAATATAAACAAAACGCTTTTAACATCCGCGTTCACCTGTCAACATGAAACAGACATCTGTTTACAAAAAACACCCAATTTGAATCGTTTAGAAATTGTGAATGAATTAGAACGTGCACCAAATCAGATTCCAATAGTTCAATGCCTCTCACATTTATAAAACTGTAAATTAGGATAATGAATATAAAAAAACTTAGAGACTAGTATGATGTTGATTGAAACATTTCTTTCTTATTCTCATGAAATTAGGTTTATGTGGCTCGTAGCAGCCAACAGCTTACGAATAAGTATTATATATTTAAGAATAATAATTCTGATAAGTCATTCTAAACATTAAACTTCCATATGTTACAATTACACACACGATTGTCTACAAAGTTAGTAACTTAATACTTGTGTTTTGGATAACAGACAATTGGTAAATATATACATATATAGTTTTAATTAAAACTTAAATCCTTATATACACCCAGTCTCAAGAACCGATTATACACCCAGTCTCAAGAACCGATTATATACCCAGTCTCAAGAACCGATTTTATGTTGGCTCTCGGCGAAAATCGACCCCGCGAAACCTAGAGCGGAAGGCAAGATTATTGCCAAGTGCGAAAGCGGGCCAGTCGAATCTTTGTATCGAATTCTTTAATTACAAAAATAATTATATTGTTATGGCATTGATGGCAATATCTCACGACTTTCTTCTTGAGTTCTTTTGAGTTCATCAATGACTTTTTTTAGTTAATCGGCATCAGCTCCGTACTAACTGACCTAAGGATCTTCTCCAAGTCAAGAAGGTACTTCTCAGTACAGCCAATAAATACGCGAATTATTTTTTTTCAGGAAGCCCAGGGGGCTTGTGGCGTTGGTTACGCGGCTGGCTGGGCATGGTGGAAGAAGGCGAAACTCCTCGTTGCCCACGTTCCACAGAACCAGCGTCCCCAGCGCGTGCTGACGCACCTTGCCCGCCGCCTTTACCCTTCTTAGTCCCCAGCGATTCTGTCGTGTGAGTAATTATATATCTCTTCATTCGACCTAACTTATATCTGCAATAATGCTTGTTCAAAACCAGAAGACATTAAAAAAATAAGCATTGTTGGCAATACAGAAGATAGGCCTAGAGGCCTGGAGTTCAGCCAGGTGAAAAGATATTTAGGAACTCAATTATTATCAACATAGAAGGCCAGAAACTTCAAGGCACAACCAATACGACTGACTAATTAAGATAGATTCCTTGTCTTGTATCAAATTCTACCAAACACTAAGTATAAACTGGAAATAAAGGAGACAGTTTGTGCTGTGATTATCAATAACGAGGAACCATAATGGAAAGCCATGACATACTGATTTTTACACATATAAGCGTCCAATCTTTACACGGAGCTCCAACATCTAATCTGAACCGCGAAACAACGGAACTATAAAATATGTATATCTATCTCTAGCCGATACCAATTATTCGGAAACATATAAAACTCTAGCCTGACACGGTTGTAATTAGTTCAGAAATAATTCAACGATTACCTATATTCTGTTCACAGAGGAATGGCGTCAGTATTAGGCGCGCCTTTAAGCCCGGAACAGACGTTCGGATCAATTAAATCATTGGCTATCTCTCGAGAGGTTGCCAGTTTTCCCTTATCGCGGTCTCCCACTCCGCCGCCAATGAGGTAAGAAATAAATTAACATCTTTTCAATGCCTACACCTAGATCTACATGTGTTTAAAAGAAATAACTTCTTAATGATTCGACTTTAGGCTGTTCAACGGAAAATAAGACTTAAGAGTCAATATTAATAAACATTTATATTCACCTTATTTTCGTATGAATAGATTTGATATAATCCTTACAGCCCAATTGATTTTAGATTTGTATACAATCTCTCTCTTTGCCTGGCCTTATCCCATTTTTAGTTGGGGTCGGCCCTCCTCGTCATTTTTCGCCAGACACGTCGGTTCTGGGTCGCCAAAAGGTTTATATGGGCTTTCTTCAGGTCGTTGTTGACTACAGATATCCAAGTTTGAAGGGGTCTACCTCGACTTTTCGGACCGGTATCTATCTTCAAGATTTTTCGAGTCATGTCTTGGTCAGGTCTTCTCATGACATGGCCATACCACCTAAGTCGCGATTCGGCGAGTTTTTCTTCGATTGGGCGGATCTTAAAGCTTCCCCGTATGTGCTCATTTCGCACTCTGTGATTTGTATACAATATGTTACATAAATTCATGACTTGCAGTTTAATGTAGGTTATGAAGATAATGAGATACAAATTCGTGAAAATGCATCCAATGAAATATTCAAGTGTATTTAATAATTTCAGAAAAATCTTTCCCCCACCTACCAATTTGAAAATTGTATAAAAATTGCTATAGAGATCACTTATCATAATTTGATTGCCATAACGGCTAAAGAAGTTCAATCAATAAAGTTTAATAAAACAATAACTGTATTTCAGCTACCCACCATACAAGGACGAATCGAAAATCGAAATCATTCCGAACTCGGTGCCACCACATTCGGATTTTGAATGCGGGTCAACGACCTTCAACTACCGCGTTGTCGAATGCAAGCTTACTACAACGGACGAAATATCCAGAAGCGCACCGCCCTCACAGGACAGCAGTGTGTACACAGACCATAAACAAAGACCTGCCACAGTGTGTATTACAATACCAAACGAAGGCAAAGGCTAAACAAATTAATTTTACGTAGATAAAAAAATAGTGTTCAAATTTGTAATGGCTGTCCGTATATGGGAACCGATCGTTCACGTTGTGGTACTTTTTATGTTAAAGAGTGTATTTTTAAGTGTAGACGACTTTTATAAACTCGTATTATAAAGACCATTCCATGGATGTGAAATTGCATGGATGGCTAATATATTTTTTTCAGTTATTTTCTGTAATGGGCTAAATCGAATCTGCTCAATCGCGTTGGTCTTCCGCAATCGCTTGTAAAGTTCGAAATTCAAAATTTTGCTGGTATTTTATCTAACACGGATTAATATTTAATGCACCACTTAACATAGACAAGAAAAAATAAAATTCACTAGACGACTATTTGTTGATGTACTATTATTATTTATTATTGCCATGATTTTAGTTTTGACCAAATTTTGTCACGAGCAATAAGAAGTGGCAACACTTAGTTTTTTTTATAGCACGGAGCTGATTCGAGCAAAATATTAATGTGAACATATTTTCACTTTTATCACTAAGCGATACATTACGCTCGGTGTTCAATAAAAGACAAATATTGTCGCAGCATCGCAAATTCAGAATTGCTGAAGGAGAGTACATTTGAAATTATAAAATTATTTTAATACATTTAATGCTTTATAATTGTTAAATTTAAAAAAGAACATTTAACTTTAAAATTAACTTTTAATACACATTTGGTACATAGAAGTCATTTATTAGAGGCGTTTTCGAAATTTTAATTAGCAATATATACTAAGTTAGCAATAATGCGGACGCTATTATATACTGCGTCAATTTTAATATGAATATCAGTTTATAAACCGGTTATACTGACGTCTTAAATGTCAAGTGCAATCGCCAGTCTCGCTTTTATCCAAGGGTTTTGTCCTGAACTTTTCGAAAACTTTTTTTATTACTTTTTAAATTTAAGAAATATTAATCGTATCGTATCAAATTTTACAGTGTTGTCGGTTAGGATAGACGCAGAAAAATCATCAATCATCATCAACAAGGATAGTGTATAGATTCTCTACTAGTGTCACAGAACTTGGTCCTAACAGTCTTTCCTATTAGAGCATATTACGATTGGTTTGGTAGAAAGCTTGTGGTATAACTGAGTCTGTGTGTGTTTCATATGCGTGCGTGCGATCGTGATTTATTAGTGATAAATAGAAAACCTTTTTAGTGGTTTTTTCCCCTATTTTAATTGTTTTCAATGTATGTTTCAAACATTGCCGAGAAGCATCTCCCATTGGGGTCAAACTCGGCTAGGTTGGGTGATGGATGAATGGTATCCGTCTACCACCACTGTACTAAAATCTATTTCATAAAGAAACTTGTTTGGTTAAGGGGCTGGGATAGGAAATGAGCCTTGCATCTTTGACGGCAGTATAACTGATGCAGAAATATGAATATCACTTACGATAAATCTAAGTTAAAAATATATTAATGCCCACGATAACTAAGCCCAAAAGTCCTTAACTAAAATTTTATTTTGTGACGCCATAAACGCCTAACAAGTGTAAATGTTTCATTACTCTTAAGTTTATTATGCACAGAAGCATGCATCGAAAATATATCACACTTACAATTGTTTAGTAACATTATAAATTTCGTTAAACATTTTTTGGTCTAGTCTATAGCATCTAATTTCATCGTGAAATCGTATTTTGAATGTCCCTGTAGGTATGTCTAACGATTTTTGGCTCAGTAGAATAATATTGTTCCTAATTTAATAATAAATTTTAGTAATTACGTTCGTTTATTCAGTTGTTTTATAGACTGGTAATAACATACAGTTGGCATATATATCTTTTTACCAAATTTGTGACACTAAATTTATACCTAAAAAAATTAAAATTTAAGCCACAGAATATATATTCAAGTGTGGTAATTGGATTATTGTGGCAACACTATGTTGTATGAAACATAGATAATATAGTACATTATTGTCATAAGTATTGTTACATATAATCCGATATCCTAGTTTTATACCCGATTGTGATATTTTCGTTTAATTTAGAATTGTTATCGACTTTCAAATCTATAACTGTCACGTTCGTTGTTAATCATGTTTATTTGTGATGAACTACTTGTCTCATTTTATTTGTGGAAGGAGCCAAAAATGTTGCCAAAATGCACGATTAATCGCGTCCATGGGTACTTTTTGTATCCTTTTTATCATTAAAAATTGTGCTCACAAAAGACAATCGACTAGGAATGTGTGTAGTTAGATTTAGTAGGTCGTTTGTGTATATACAGAGTTGTAACGAATTCGCACTGGAGATTATCATTAAAAGCATCATTAAAAAGGTCACATATAACCAGTGTTAAGTATATAAAATTATATGCCCTATTGATTACATATAACCAATATAAAGTATATAAAAATATATACCTTAAGGTGTTATTTTAGGACAGCCTAAAATACAGCCTGAGTGTTTTTATAAAACAACGAATATTTCTAAATAACGTATTTTTTCTCTAGCAACACACTATTAAAATCATAACTATGAAAGTAATTAACATATTTTTACCTGTAACAACACACAATTTCATACTACATATATTTATATATTTTAGTATTTTTCAATTTTTTTTACTATTGTTTTTCAATAAAAATTAACATTGCTATTATTTATTAGTAAACGTTAAACTGCTTTCCTAGTTTTTTATGTTTTATTATGTGTGAGAATAGAAAAATTCTTAATAATAAAACATCCTATTTGGATCGCCATTCCACTAATGTAGAACATTAACAATGTCACCAAAATACATTTTTAACTTATAACCATTTTTACTGCAATTACAATAAAAAAATACTCAGGACTTTAATGGAAAATGTAGCTTTCAATTTTCCGTCGAAAACTAGAAATATTTTTTTTCACTCACTAAACACAAACACGCACACACAAATTGTAGTACCCGGCATTAAATAATGCACATCGATGTTTAGAACGAAACAACCGGACAGAACGTTTTCGTAGAACGCTGTCACTGTCCTCAGTATGACGTTTCACTAGGGCTCGTCAGTCTGTGTGACAGAGACAATGCTCTATGAAGCAGAATCTAGCCGATTTCTCTCTCTAAACCTCGATGTGCATTATTTATTGCCCCGTACTATAACTTTATATACACATGGATTGGCATTCAACGCGTCTTATGTATCTTTTCCTTTTGTAACATAAATTATATACGAATGGAATTGATTAATATCACAAATTCGATAGCCGGCGTGTATTCGTTACAACCTGTATATATGTTTAGTTATAGATATTTTGTAGGCTAGATATATAAACAATTTTGTTTAGTGATGAAGGCATTTACTGGCCGAGTTATTGGAAATATTTAATGTACGTAATTTTTATAATAAATAGTTAAGTGCCACGCCTAAGTAATCTATTATATTGTATACATTAAGCTTATTTAATATTGTTATAGTGTTAAGGACGAAATTAAAATACAAATTTGGTTTAAATATGCTTTTGTATGCCTCCTTTATACCCTGCGTTTGAATAGTTACTGTAAATCGCAGTTACAGGAATGCTTACGTACGAGGAGTTAAAAAAAATAGGCAGAGTTTATTATTGAATCCAAAAAATAATAATTTAAATAAAAACTTCTTCACAAGTCTTTTACATCGGTGTAAACCCTCATTAATTCGGTTTAAAACAGTTTTGTCGACCGCACTTACAGTGGGATGCGAGGAGAATAATGAATGATGAAATTATTATAAAAAATTACATATTCTAATGCCTAACACTTTCTCATAAAACTCATCTGGTAGAACGCGGCTGCGCATAGATGCGACTGTTCACTTTGAAAGAACCTCTATATAACCTTCGCCGTATTGAATTCAGGCCATTGATTGTGGGGTTCTTATCACCCGCTGCTATAACAGGTGAGGCTACGAGCCTCGAGGGTGATCTCTTTACCCGGGCAAGTCCTCTCAGGCGAATTGATTCGCCCGGGTATCTATTTCGAGCTGTGGTCAGGTGTCAGGCCGGTCAAGGCGGACGGACGCCTTATGGAAATCAAGTCAAATTGTTTTAAAATATGATTCAGAAATGAACCAACAGATGGCGCAGAATGAGTCATAAAACACGACCGTCGTAAAAACAGCGACATGTATCGTGACTCATTGTGAACTCGTTGACAAACTCGTGTGGGTAGAAAGAAACATCAGGAACGGAACGTTATCTTCCTACGAACGCAGACTAGACATGTAGCAGTGTTTCAGTTCTCATTTTTCCGTACTAGATCAAATAAGGACGGTTTGATTATTCGTAAAACTTGTTTCCATAGTACTGATGGATTGCTTAGGTTTAGGTACAATGAGTACGTAAAAACAATTGTTGTTTGGACCTCGACGATTTTGACAGATTCCGCGTATAAATATCAAAAAACCTTACTACGTATTCGATTTGTTATAGATGTCTTGAGTCAAAACTGAAATAAAATAGATAATGGTTAATTTTTTTATAGCGGTGAGACCTTGCGCCTCTTTCGAGAGGTTACGAGTTCAAACCCAGGGCATACACCGATGAGTTTTTCTGTTAGAACTTCTGTGTCTAATTGATAAATGCTATATATCACACGCTTTTCAGTGAAGGAAAACATCGTGAGTAAAGCTGCATATCTCTAGAGAATTCTAGAGATATGTGTAACCTACCAATCCGCATTGGATAGCGTTGTCGATCTTAGCTCAATTCCTTTCGTTCAAAAAAAGGAGCGAAGGCCTATGCTCAGCAGAGGGTTACTATACAAATTTTTTAACGCACTTATGAAGGGCGTCGAATAAGCTATCGAATTGTGAAAATGCAGAAATTAGTGAGTGTCTTATTAGTAAGAGCAAACGAGTATACAGCATAAATATCCTAGAAATAACATCGATGAGAGATGGGATATACAATAATCAACTAAACTTTATTAGCCACTAAACTTAGCAGATTATTAGCCCTCGGGTTGGTAGATCACAATGTAAGCTTCAATTCAAATTCAAAATGAAATATATAATTATTCTTTATTCAACTAAACTTGTAAACAAGTGCTTTTGAATCGTCAACTTTACTGCCGGAGGCGGTCGATGCATTTGGTGCTCCCGATGCGTTTATTAGCGGAAAGTAGAGACTTCTGTTTAAAGAGGCCCCATACTAGCGGAGTTGTTCTCCGGGTTATGCTTCTGTTAGATGGATGGAATAGTCCAGAATAGGAGCTGATCACCCGTCCTGTACCGACGGGCGTTCTTGAAACTAGATAGATAAATGCTTCTTTTAAAAGGGCTACGAATTCAACGCTCAGCGACGATGTTACCCTACCAGACGCAGGGGGATAAATGACATTCAAGTTTTAACTGATTAAGTTGACTTAATCAGTTAAAATTTGAAACTTGTCATTGTCATTGTCACATTTCGAGATATTTCCCAGGAACTCAACAGAGATATACAAAAAATAAGAGTCAAAGCTCGGAGTCGCTCAGCGGGCGATCGAGCGAGCTATGCTCGGAATGTTTCTACGTGATCAAATCAGAAATGAGGAGATCCATAGAAGAACTAGAGTCAACGACATAGCTCAGGGTGTCGCGAAGCTGAAGTGGCGATGGGCGGGGCATATAGTGCTGAGAACCAATGGGTGCTGGGGTCTTAAGGTGCTGGAATAGCGACCCCGCACCGGAAAGCGCAGCCTCGGTAGACCCGCTACGAGGTGGACAGACGACATCAAAAAGGTCGCAGGGAGCCACTGGATCCAGGCGGTGCAAGATCGTGTGGTGTGGCGATCCCATGAAGAGACCTATGTCCAGCAGTGGACGTCCATCGGTTGACGAAGAAGAAGAAGTGTTTTATTTCATCTCAAAATCCCGTGAAAAAAAATTTATAAATATGTATAACGCTTTCTGGCCTGCCAGAGGTTTAAACCCGTCACCCTTGGATAAGTATCACGCGATGTCGCCATTCGGCTATCACGGCGAAAGAGAGCTATGGCAATAATGACATGAAATAGTCGTCGTAAATTACAAGTAACTATCTATTCAGCGATAAATATGTCACAGATACAGCATCAAATATACTGAGGTCATCCGATTATTTTAGTACAAATTTATTATATCGCCACTGAGCTCACCTTGATACCTGTAAAGAATAGTGAATTTTAAAAACTTTAACAAGTCGTGTTTCTTAGAAATATTGTCTATTTTTCGAAAACCATCAAAATGTAAAAAGTAAAAGTTTTCATGGAAAACTCGCACATTACTTTTGTTACCTATTTGTCAATATTGGTGTTTAATGCGCAATTTCATTATTATTATTTTTATTATTTCTATCAAGCTGTGATAGCCCAGGGGTGAAACCGTGTGACTCTTTCGAGGGTGTCACGAATTCTACAGGGCAGGCACCAATGAGTTTTTCTATTAATACTTATGTGACTAAATAATTAAAATTAATTACTTATGTGAATAAACAATATGAATTAGGCGTAAAGGCATACTTTGCGGAGATCCATAATACAAAGTAATAGTAACATTATTTTGCTATAATCGGCGATAACGTAAATAGAAATATTCATAATGCTAAATGTAGAGTGGACTATTCGTTTTCATACCTGAAACCTGCAGCATTCGTTAAAACACATGCACAAACCTCCACCACCGTCACCACAATACACAAGCAGTACATACGTTCACTATCACAAACTCGACACATGTTTCGCCCCGTAACCGAAGTATCATCAGGAGATAGAATCGCAAGCTTTCGTGATTCGCAATTTTGTCGTGAATTATAAATATTTCCTATTTACTGTATAGCGGATTATAGCAAAATAATTTTATCATTACTTTTGTCTTATGTGTCTAAATTGATAATTTCACTTTATGACACCCTTTTCGGTGAAGAAAAATATCGTAAGGAAATCTGCATACCTCTAGAGTATTCTGGGGATATCTAAAACCTACCAATCCACACTGAAGCAGCGTGGTAGGTCTTAGCTCTTCTCTCCGGCAACGAATAGAAGAGGTCTATGCCCAGCAATGGGATTAGAACAGGTCGTTACCTCACTTCACTGCACTATTTTCACAAACCAATTATCGTCCTCGTCATCTGCTTCGCGAGTCGCGCATTCGGTCCTCCCAACATTTTGTAAAAATAATTTGTTGGTTTCTTAAAGCCTGTGTTATATTCTTATTCGAAATTATGTATGTACATATTTACCAGTTTTCTGTCACCCGTAACACAAGTTTTAAGCTACTTGCTCTGGGGACGGACAGCCGTGTGTGTCCCATATATTATTTTTTTATTTATTTAAGTGTAAAACTACCCTTAATTTCGTGTTTTCCTGTTATTTTATCTATTTTTGTCACACCACACATCCACCTTAACATTAAAATCTCAGTTGCATGCACTCTTTATTCATCTGTCTTTTTCATTGCCCAACATTCTGATCCAAAAAAAACGAAAGGTCGAATGACCGTTTTATAAAATTAAGACGAAAAACTTATTAAAAAATAGACCAATAAAATATACTGTTTCAATGTTTACAAACATACTATAAATACAAAAAGATATACAAAAAGTTTGTCTTTATCCCCCAATAGTTATGGACGGATGCATCTCGTGAGTGCATTGCGCCGACTCATGCCTGTCTGCGTTTGAATTTAAAATAACACCGGCATAACATCAGTTCTACTCGTATAAATATTTTGCTACATTTAAAAAGTAGACAAGACAGAATCGGTTGAAGGAAAGTTGAATGAACGTTATGAACCAAAGTCGAATTCATGAATGAAAATAAAATTCAGAAATCAGAAATTTTAAAAGCTTTACCCGCGACTTAAGACTTTAGACCTAAGTGAGAATCGTTTTTTTTACTTTTTATAGTAGCCTGGTTTTTTCTTGTTCGTTATCTTCATTGCTGAAAGTAGGGTCCCTGAAAGCCATTTGCAACTTTTTCAGTTATTTTTTTCATTTATTCCGGAATTAATCGTCGCTCAGGGTAGTTGCAATAGACAATCCAGTAAGGGTGGATAAACCATAAACCAAGTGAATACAGGCAGGTGATCGCCAGTACCGAAATGAAAATTATATATTTCTTCCAAATATCTCCATATAAAATAAAACATCGATCGTTCCTCCGTTCTGACGTAAAAAAAAGGTAGCAAAACAAATATAGACGAAATGTCATATTTATTATATAGGTAGAATGCCTATCCCAAATTTTTTTGCATGTCCGGCATAAATTCATACCGAGCCTCTGAAAAAAATATGCCTTCGCTAGTCCCAGTCAAATCATAAGGTTTGTCGAAATAAAAATCGGCCACAAACAGTATCTTGCTTGCAATTTTTTTGCGTTATATGCCTTATTAAAATTGATATAATTTATAAAATTATATTAGATCAGTCACAAAAGTTATCATAATATTATTTTGCTATAGAAAAATTATATTCATAATATAATCCACGATAGATGCAATATTTGTAATACTAAATGTTCCCCTGTTTTCATACTTGATACGCGCAGTATTCGTAAAGAGGCATGTATAACAATGCATAATTATATATGATAGTAATTACCAATCCGCAGCGTGGTAGGTCTTAGCTCCAATCCTTCTCCCCAAAAACGGAGATAGGGGGCCTATGCCCAGCAGTGGCATATTAACAGGCCGTTACTTTACCTTTTTTTGCAGAAGTAAAGTCTTGTGGGTAACTTCGTAAAGGTTACAGGAGGAGCTTACTTGAATAAAGATTATTTTAATTTGATTTGATTTGATTTGGTTTGTAAAGTACGAACTGATTTGTAAAGTACGAACCTTAAGGCTAACCTTACCTTTTACCTTAACATTATATATATTAGAGATGATAAAAAATTGAATTTTATGTTTAAAAATCGAACCAGCCTCAATAGAGACGGAACATTTTTCGAAAACATTTTTAAATATAACTACGACATTGTGTATAAAACATCATTCCAAATAATAAATAACTTAAAATTAATTAAATAAGCATGTAAAAATATCTTCGAATAAAGCTTAAAAAGCTTCACAATTATAATTCTGCTGTGTTCAAGATGTTATAATAAAAGAACTGGCTTGACGTATAACATGAAAGCTTTCATATTGTTACTAATTATAACGAGCACAAAGAGTTCGCTTGATTTATAACCGATTTAATTTACGATGACTGTTTTAATAAATTCTCCATGTCTTCCCTTAACTTTACAGGTCTTACAAATAGATATTGTGTGCAAAAGAAATCGAATAGCAAGAATAATTGTGGCTATTTCTTTGGAAACGGCGCCTGATCTATAGAGCCAGCAATTTCAGCGTCCCGAGTTCCCTCAACCCTAAATCTCGAGAACAGTATGTTCGGACGAGTCAACCTCTTCATACCGACCGGCTACTGAAAACTAAAAATAACCGCACACTCGCAGTACCGCCGTATCATTCGCGCGCGACGCCCGCGCCCCACGCGTATTGCAACCATGGCGGAGACAATCGAAGAAACTTACGAGACCGCGGTCACCCGCAAGGTGGTCCGCAAGAGCCTCAAGATAGAGGAGGTGAGGGCATCACTGTTTTATATAACCGACAACACAAATAGAACCGCGCACCTGCTCACATAACAGATAACACAATTGACAGTGAACACGAACGTAAACACCAGCGTTATCCTGATCTCGTACACGGCAACCGTGAAAACAATCTCTCTACATTCAAATATCAGAGCTGCACATCCGCTCTGTGACAAGCCGGCTTTCCGGCGTACCTATTCCGGGAATGCGGTTTAAGCTCGTAAACTTCGATAACGAACCCGCGAAGGTTCGCAGCTTACGTCAGTGGAGGAAGTGCGCCCAATGCGCCACTTATAATCTATGGTGATGTAAATAGAACTGGCGGTTGAATGAAAATTTCCGTGACCATCTTGACGCGTGTGCATCGACCTGTCTCGTGATATGGACAGTAACCACGTGCGACCTTGCAAGACACAAACAACACACTTATCGGAAACACAGCACTAGGCACACAACACCAAACCAAACAGGGATGATAATACATTTTTACAAAGACAACAGAGCGATTCTGTTCTCAGTTATGCAATAGTCGTTTCTTTTAAACGAGCAGCCGCCTTATTCATAGAAAACAGCAGATATTTCTGGTAGATGATATTAGATTAAGATAGTGTTGCGTAAACAAATATAAGGGTTTTGTAACGTACATTTTTGCTTGCGCTATCGCATACCATCAGCGATTAACAATGGGTGCCAGTGGGGACTACTGCCCGTTTCCAAAGCGCAAAATCCAATGGAAAAACGCGCCGTGGCATATTTTCGTCTTGGCTCCCATCCTAGTTTATCTGCTACATTACGATGTTTATTCACAATACGAATGTGAGCATTAATGTGTGCGTCCGAGGCGTTTGTGTTAGGGCTCTGGGAATCAAAGCAACCAAGTGAATATATTGATAGTAGTCGAACAGTCTTTAAGACAAACATCCGATTAGTTCGAGAATCGTGTATTGCATTATATTCCAGTGATTCGTACTAAAGTGCTAGCCGTTTCTATACAGAAGTAATTTATGAAGACGAACACGCGAATAATGATATGCATATTATCTTGAAACAGATAAAGCTTACGTTGCCAAATCATTAGTTTGTTTACTTGGCAGTCACGATACTTGCGCAGTGTGCGTTACGCAGCATTACTGTAAAAAAAGAAATAATTATTCCAATTAGCATTTATTCAAATCAATTAAAAACAATAATGCAATTTATTTATTTATTCTCTTATTGTACAAAAAAAAAACATTTAAAAGACTGGAAAAAAAGCATTTTACACGTGTATAAAGGCGGATTTATTCCTAAAAGGGATTTCTTCTAAGTCAACCTTCGAGCGATTTTTGCGTATCTGAAATTAAAAAAAACACAGAGAAGAAATCTTGTTAACGCATGCACTTAAAACTTTAGCAAATATACTTAAATAAAATAAAAGAAAGCAAGCCTTTACAAACAAAACATCGAACTCAATTCTTTAATAACGTTTTATATTTTTGGTATTTATATAGTATTAAAGCACATTAAATCAGGTTTTTCTTTATTCAAAAACAAATCAACGTATTCTTATTGTTATTTTATTTAAAAAGAAACAAATAAATATAAAAACAGTATTTAACGCAACAGGAAATAAAGACATGCAACAGACAGCTGTAACGTTAGTTTGCAGTCCGTATGTTATTTGAATGTAATAAAACGAATACAGATGTGTCTAATAAAATTATTATTGGATAAAAAGTTTATAATAACTGTATACTATCAAAAATAGTTGCATAATAAAAATATGTTTGACGTCAGCTTTAACTTTTAATTTTCCTTACAAAGCATTAAGTAACTGGTTAACTCTTGCGAATGAAGGGCCGGGAAGACAAAAACTTACGTTTGCCTTTTAAAAAATCTTAATACCTAAAAATTTCAGATTCAAAGTATTCTTCAATCAAGTAAACTTGTAAACAAGTACTTTTAATCAACTCTACTGCTGGTTAAAGCTGTTCCTACCGAGAAGAGCAACAAACTCGGCGGTTGCTATTTTCAAATATAAAATTTAATTACTAGTTACATTACAAACTAAATCCTCACATTTGTATCATCTGTATAATCCATAAATAGCAATTTGTATCAGCCTCCCTTTAACAGTGTTTTAAACTGTTAAATTTTCCATCCATTCGTCCGGAATTTAAATTTTATTTTTAATTTTTAGAAGCAGGCGTTACTTTGCGGAATTCCATATTAGTTATAATATTTTATATATAAATATATTATTAATTTTATTTTATTTTATTATGTACATCAAATATTTGAGGATTTAAGAGGACACTTAAATATTTTAGTGATCATTAGGGTATATAGAATATTTCAGGCATCAAATTTAAATCATTAAGAAGATTATTTTTAAGCTTTAGACAAGTAGTTAATAGTATAAATTCAAAAGTATATCTATCTATATGTAATATTGACGAGTTGTTTCACAATGGCAATCTGAAAACTGCACTATATATGAACCGGGTTAATCATATACGATAAAAGAATCCATTTTTTGTTCCCCACTATTCGAAATCTAAAAGTAAAAATTCGGTAAAGTTTGTGTTTTATATGCAGTTTAACGATGTTAGATAATTAAGAACACATAAGACGTTTTCATATGTATTAATAACTTTCAATTTTACCCCAATATGTTTTGAACATAGATAAACAACCAATTCGACATAAATAATACTCGATAAGCATTAAACAATTAAATATCAAACATTTTTGCGTCTTACGCTAAAAGCATACAAGAAAAGCTCTGAAATTTGTCACACATGTCATCTTAATCATAAGATGAAATCAGTTTCTCGTTCATTGTTCGACAAAATCTATGACTCATGTCTTGCCACGGTCGCACGTGCTACGGGTCGCGGTCTACATAACTCATTTGAGACGTCACTAATTTTTTTTTAATTCTCTATCAGGCACAAGATGCAGATTTTATTCCACATATTTAACGTTACTATATTTATTGTAACGTTAAATTGTTATTTACTTACTGTTATTTAGTTTATATATATAAACTTTTTTGATTAATGTAAGTATGCTGACGTAATAGGTTTGTTTATCAATTAGGTAGCAACTAAAAATCAGCGGTCAGGCAACGCCTAAAACCATTCTTAATAAAAGGAATGGAAGGAAACTGTTCTTATAGGGTCACATTTTAAGCACAATATATATTGTTCTATTATTATAATATTTAGTTATAAAAATATAATAGAAAAATATTTAGGTAATTTTTTTTGAAATTATTATAATGATTTCTTTTTCTGGGTTTGTTTATGAGTGAGTGTGATCTAACTGTATTGTGTACTATGTCTACTGTAAATATCGTGTGCTTGAGACATTAATTCTACGATTACTGCATGACTGTATTGCTTCATGAAAATAGATGAATAATGTAATTTTCGCGACTTAACTAAAGGACTCTACTTAACTAAAGGGTCATTGACTCTTCTACGATATTTGAAGAGAAGGATTAGAGCGTAAATCGTATACAGCTCTAATACAGATTGACAGTTTAGGTTCTTAAAGAAACATTAATTACTTAGTAACAATTAAATTATTTTGCTATAATCCACGATTGAGTAAACAGAAAATGAATACAATATAAATTTTTATATACGTAATTGTTATATATGATAAATAAAAATAGAACATAAATTGTTAATTAACTACGTATATAATAAACCAAATAATGTTATGCTATTATGAAAAACTCATTGATGCATGGTGTTTGAACTGCGGAATAACGTAACGTAACGTAGCGGCCTGTTATAACCCCACTGCTGGGAATAGGCCTCCTCTCTCCGTTTCTGGAGAGAAGGGTTGGAGCTAAGACCTACCACGCTGCTCCAATGCGGATTGGTTGTTTACACATATCTCCAGAATTCTCTAGAGATATGCAGGTTTCCTCACGATGTTTTTCTTCACCGAAAAGCGTGTGATAAATTGCAACTACCAATTAGACACATAAGTTTTAACAGAAAAACTCATTGGTGCCTGCCCGGGTTTGAACTCGTGTTCCCCTCGAAAGAATCGCACGGTCTCACCGCTGGGCTGAGTCCTTGCTCAACTGCGGAGTCCTTGGTAAGAATCGCCAGGTCTGAATAGACTCCCGGTCCATCACGACTTCATACATTAGTAAGTATTAGTCTTATTGTCAAAATATCATGTTGAAATCGCAATGTAGTGTTTAGCGGCCATAGCAATACATGTATCAACAAGTCCGTAAATAAAATTAGATATGTGTGCCCTTGATTTGATCCATTTGTTTTGATGTGAGCGGAAGTGATTTGATCAGAGAAAATAGTTCGCTTTAAAAGTGTTAAATTGATTTTCCATTAAAAATGCTTTTATTATATTTATCACTAGCTGTGCTTACGGCTCCGCCCGCGTAGATATCAGTGACACAAAAGTAGTTATTGTGATTTAACCATAAGAGATAGAGACAGGCCGTCGCTGACTTTTTGTGGTATTTTTGTAGATCTACAATTCTCTAGTACATTACTTTAGCGTATCTCTGCTTGTTTACGCAGCGCACGCGACTAAAGCTCCCAGCAAGCAAGTTTTTTAACAACTGCGCGATCTCTTCAACTCAATTTACATAATACCGACATGTACTATTTACGCAAACTATCCGAAAGTATTGCACTCTTTTAATAAAAACCGTACAAAAATCCGTTCAGTAGATTTTGAGAAAATCGATTACATACAGACAGACCGCTTTTTGGGACATTGTTTTATATTATAAATAGTATAGATACGCTATTGCTTTGTTTTTCTTCAATCAGTATTCTGTATATAATATGTATTTTGTCTATATTCTTCTTAAATACGTCGCACGCTTAGTATTAAAGTGACCGAATTCAAAATTAGACTTAATTGAGTTGGATACATCGTTATCCTTATTTCAATGCCATCTATGACAATACGCTATAAACTATTAGAAAAAATAGTTTGTTCTTGCTATTCCAAGTTACGGATCTCACGAGTTTTTTTGGCGCTACGCTTTTTTTTTTAATACTAAGCGTGTGATATAATCTTATATACAAGAATGAATCTTTGTGTGTATGTCCTTTATAGACTTCAAAACGGCTGGATCGTTTTAAATGAAATTTTCAGACAATCATTAGAATTACTTACCGGATGATTCTGTAAAGTTTGGACGCGATCGGCGAATTTCTTTTAAATGATTTTAGTCAAAAATAGACAGAGAAACAGCAACGCATTGCGAACAGTTATCATCATCCTCCTGCCCTTATCCCACTCGAAGTGGGGTCGGCACAATATGTTAAAAACATGTTGTCACATGATTTGGCTACGTATTTTACGACCGGCCGCCTGCCTGACGTCAACTTACCTTAGTCGTATTTTACGACCCCTCGGTAAGAAAGAGGGTGGTCTATTCTACTCAACAGGATACCACACGGTGGGTCAACTTACCTTAGTCGCCTTTTACGACAACTCGGTAAGAAATGAGAGTAGGCTATTCTACGCAGCCGGACACCACACGGCGGTCATGGCGAACAGTTAGTATTTTTAAATTATTTGAAATCTCCTTTAAAATATTTTTTTATCATATTTTAAGTTCAATTTCATTCTAAGCGAAACAATATCTATTTTATTCTCACAGTTAAAATAATAAATCCATTTCAAAATCCAGTAGATCCCTACCTACAATTTACTTGTGCTTTTAACTATTCTACAATTGTACCTTTTTTTTATGAAATCAAGATTTTGTGAAAAAACAATTAAAAAGTTCGCCTCACGCAGTTAGGTATGCAAGTAAGTAATATGTCGCGCCGATATCATACCGTACGGGAATACGACTCGAGACGTTACTTTAATGCTATGGTAGCAGGTATCAAAAGTAACGAATAAAGTACCGATACGATAGTAACGAGTACTACTTGTTGTAGTAACGAACACATACGGGTACGCTTTTTGTCGTTACCCTTACACCTCTAGTAATGATCACTATGATCTTATCAGTTTCAATAAAGATTGATTTTCATCCGACGTTCTTCATTCCTTAGAACGAATGGAGCAGAAAGGACATTACTAGAAGAGTGAAGGGTTCGAACCCCAAGTTCACGAGTTTTCTGTAAAAACTGTCATGCTTAATTGATATATATAGTTCAATCATTATCAAGATAGTTACAAAACTCTGCATCTGTGGAAAACTCCAAGGATAAATTAGATAAAAGTCTGGGTGTATACCTATCAAATTAAATCAAAAGAATCTTTATTCAAGTAAGTTTTTGCGAGCAAAGACAATTGGATTGAATGAAGCTACAACTGTTATATGATATATGTATTTAAGTAGGTATTTAAAGTTATATATAACTTACTAGTAAGTTACTTACTTTGGGGATGGACAGCCGTGTGTGTAATTGTTCAATATATTTATTTATACAATTTGAAAGATCCGCATTGAGGTTCCGAGGGGGATTGAGGGTCCCTCTCTAAGAAGGTGTGTACGATGCCCAGCTGTGGGATAGGACTATTATGCTTCTTTATATTATTTTTACATGTGAATTATTGCAAATTAAATCAACCTTCCACAAATTATGAACCTTCGTTGCATTAAAGGTCGTACAAAAACAAGGTCTCAGTTCTTCGGGCCTCTGGCGATCATCGAATGTAATGTAAGAACGGTGCAAATGTTTTCGTAAATAGTTTAATGGTTTGTGACCCACAATACTAACGAGACGCAAGGCCGCAACATCCCGGCCGTCTACTCTGTAACTGCAATTAAAATAACCTTATGTAATTTATACATTACGATTTCAATTTTATTTTATACTAGCTAATCGGGCAATAGTTTTTTTTGCCTTATAGATTGTGTGTAGGACATATCTAGTGTACATTAAAAAATTATGACAATTTTTTTTATATGTTAGGGGTGAACAACCCCACTTTGGGGTATAAAAATAGATATTAGCCCATTCTCAGACTGAATATGCATATAAAATTTAATAAAAATCGATGAAGTTATTTCCGAGGAGTAGTACGTACTTTACGTACTGTATCTTTCACTCATATTTCAACTTGGTTTATTATTCACAACGAAACAATACAAATTACATCAATATTCAATTATAGTCACCGGCAATAAATAATGCACATCGAGAGCACAGCATTTTCTTTGTCGCACAGACTGACGAACCCGTGTGTGTAACGTCACATAGTAACTGAGTGACAGTGACAGCGCTCTACGAAACCGAACTGGCCGGCTGTTTCGATCTAAACATCGATGTGCTTTATTTATTGCCGGGTACTATACTTCTTACTACCTCCCTCTCTCTTTATTTTTGGGTCGTTACTGACTCGAAGACCTATATTTTAGAGGTCTGTGTTTATCCACATTAAGTGGCTACTGGGTAGTATCTTTCCATATGCATACTTATTAGTTGTGTTATTCATGTCTAATATTTATTAATAATTACTATTAATAAAACACATTCTAAAGCAGTTTACGTTTCCGTGACATAAATTTTACTTGAAACTACTATTCAATTAGTCATATTGGCTATGTTCCCATGCTGTCACAGGTTAGAAACATATATACTTTTCTGTACACTCTGAAAGGATAAAGCAAGAACGGCAACTAGGCCCTAATTGGTAATCCAAATTTATACGAAAAAATAACTCTCAAATAATAATAACACTCAAATAGGAAATGATTAGATCTGTAGAGGTATTATAATTACTGTAGTAAATTGTCGTTACGTTCTCTTCTTATTATTGTATGCTTACATTCAACACTCGCCATCTTGTTTTAACTCTTCCTAACTCCTGTCAAATCTTCTGTCTCTCTCAGACACACACATTTTTTATGACATGCTAACTGTACTTTTGGCAATAATCGATGCGTGCTCCTACTTTCGTGTCTGTCCGGCAACTGAGTAACCAATTAGAATAACAAGTTTGCGTGTATTTCGTCTGTACATAAGTTTTTTGTGTGTGAGTAAAGACATTGGAGGGGCGTGCACTTTTAGAATGAAAGATCTCTACTTTTATTTATCACTCGTTATTTTATTTAGTAATTTCTGTTATGATTTGATTTATCTACAAATATAGACTAATTTTGTAGTCTTTTAATAATAAACGAATATCAACAGTATAGGCTTAAAATAGATCAATATTTTACATACCATATTATCATACTCGATGTTTTTGTCAACTCCCTTTGGTGACGCCGACGAAAGCTATTAGGGCCACTAAAACTACGTGTCCCGAAAACAAACGAGAATGTTCTAATTTCCTAAAGTACAAACACTTACTCCAGTAAAAAAGAAACGTAAAAATCTCTAAAAATATATTTCAAATAATCGTATTATAAATTAGGTTGAATGATAGAGATCCCTTTTAGGTATAAGCCAGCCTTTGTACACGTACTATATTATATGTTTTTTTCTAACAATATGTATCATGTATGTGTATGTAAATATTAGCTTATGAATCAAATTAATCATTTTTGAGCTAACTAATGAATTTTTATGTGTAATATTAAGAATAGCATAAAAATAGATATTCATTAATTATTAAATATTATTAATATATCAATAACGTTTAGTACCACGCGATTGAAGAACTAAAATATTTTGCTATTTCATACCATGAATGCATAGTTTTACTCGTTGTCGTCGTATTTTCGTTTATTTTTATTTCATACCATGAAATAATCATAGTAATACATATTCATAACAATAGGACACTTTTTAACTTCACGATATATACACGTATATTGCTTTAATATCTTTAAAAAGTTTTAACTAACGTAGCTGTTTTAGGGACGATCAAAATATTCAGTGTAAAAGCTCCTAAAATACAAACGAAAGTATTTACTACTCAAAAGTATTTGCGTTGTAACGTATTTTAAAAAGGTCTGCCAAATACCTGATTTCTTATTGCGTTCTTATTTGCTTGCGACCCACTTTTATAATTGGAAAAACATAGGGCACCTTCATTTATATTATTTGTACCGTAATTATCTTCGATTATTATTTTTTTCGAACTCACTGTATGCTGTTAGCCTAACGGCTTTTACAACGTCACCAGAAAGGACGTGCGAGCGCAGAAGAATCGTAAAGGTTGCTAAATTCCACATTTCGGCGTTTTAAGGGTGCCTCCTGTGAGACCATTTTAGAATAAACAATTGTGTTCACATATTTAGTTTGTCTAAACTAGTGGTTACCCGCGACTTCGTTTGTGCCGACTTAAATCTTTAAGTATACTCATTAATATGATAATGTTCTTTACCTGTTGCCGAAAATTGAGTTTGAATTTTTTAATATATATGGTACGCCGGTTTAATTCTGCTTAATTTCATCAACATTGAATCAGCGTATTAGTCGTGAAAGCGTCACAGACAGACTTTCATGTTTATAATATCAGTGTATATTCAACTAGCAGACCCGGCTACGCGTTGCTGTCTGTTTTCCCTTTGCTATTATTTAGTCACGTATTAGTTTTAATTTGGCGATAACTTCTAAGATATTCAGCTTAATTACATACTGTAAAGGACGATATTGTAGAACATTAAACGCTTAACGGAACTAAAATGTTTAAGTTGATAAGAATTAATAATGTTTCTATCTAAATAGCTTCTAATAAGTGTAGTAAGTTATCCCTAACAGCAGGCCTACCATGAACTCTCATTGCGACTCAATTATAAGACGTAAACGAAATTGTTTTGCTTTTTTATACCGTGACGTCTTAAAGACGCACACTAAGTCGTTGCCGAATGAACGTTCGGAATTCGTCATAAGAACATGTGAGTAAACGAGATAGAGTTATCTATAGTTCATATAACGTTATCCTTTTCAAAAATTACCACCCCAATGCAATACACACTTCATGGTACGAAAAGAAAGCAGTTCGCGGTCGTCGTTTACGTCTTCAATTGAGTCGCAATAAGAGTTCATGTTAGGCCTGCAGATATAAACAATAGCGGAATTTTCTGTAGTAGGTAAGTGTACCCAACATACATTTTGATTTATTAGAAATGGATTATGCAACATTTTCCCTTTTTTCTCTTCATCAACGAACGTTCATTACTCGAATTTTTTTAAGCGACTTACCTTTTCTTGTTTTGAGGGTCTGACCACCTAATAGAAGCGCTAAGCTACCTGTGTACATGTCTACCTACACTGCCTGATTCTATTATACTATATGAATAAGGAAAAAAATATTACAAAAGATTAATTGACAACGTTTTTATATTGTTACAATTTGATACTTTTTAAGTAAACAGAAATTCACATCAACTAACTTGTTCTTTAATATTATGTAATCTATATATACATTTTTTTAAATTATATTACTAAAACAAGCAATATAACAGAATTAACTACTTTGCTATAATCCGCACGGGTTAGGTGAATGCATGCAAAGCCAATGTGTATGAAGCAGGCAAAATCTACGTACCTTATACATGCAGGACCAGCCACCACATGCACCCCAAGGCGCAATTCACCAGCAACAACGTACACAAAAGCAGCACACACACCCACCACCACAATCTCGACGATCGTTTCGCCCCGAAACCGAAGCATCATCAGGAGGATAGGCTCCACGACAAAAATCGTACTGCAAACGATTTTTGTCCTAACCCGTGCGGATTATAGCAAAGTAGTTAATTCTGTTATATTGCTTGTAATATGGAATTCCGCAAAGTAACGCCTGCTTCTATAAATCATATATTAGTAAAAATAATAATGAAATTTGGTTGGTGGTTAATTGAAGCTTATATAGCGGCTCAACATGTGAAGAAAAAACAAAGGTTTTTTCGATAGAAAATTCGGGTAAAATTAATACTTAATTTGGCACTGGTACAACTTATAAAAACTTCGTGTGGTTTAAAAGGCTACTTAAAGATTTAATTTAAAAAAAAAAAAAAAAACGTTGTTTCTGTTTTTTCAACATTTCGTTGACAAAGAAAATATTGTGTATTTTCATTCCTTCGTTTCAAAACATCATAAAAATACCAACAATTAAAAGATAAAAAGTAACCTTCAACATAAAATCTGTTTTATTACTCGCATGAAAAATAACGGGTTGTTCCAAAATGTCCCTAAACTTCGCCTCGACTACTTTGTACAGGTTACACTTTGTACAAGAGATAATTATTTTGAAGTATTCATCTTTAAATTTTAATCTCTTTTATGGATCTTCTGAATCATTAAATTTTATCGTCATAAAGTTTATTCTTAGCAATTTTAACAGTAGCATCATCCTCTTAGCAGTAGCATCATCCTCCTGCCCATGTCTCACTCTAAGTGGGGTCGGCGCAACATGTTACAAGCATGTTGTCACATAATTTGGCTACGTATTTTACGACCGGCCGCCTGCCTGCCGTCAACTTACCTTAGTCGCCTTTTACGACACCTCGGTAAGAAATGAGGGTGATCTATTCTACTCAGCCGGATACCAATGATTTGTATCCGGCTGAGTACCAGAAACCGTTGTTAACAAATAATTTTAGCTGTTCGTTATTTTTGCTATAGTAGATATAGGCATATTAAAAATATTTTACGTGGATTATTTTTAATAATTAATGAATCGATGGTATAGACATTAATGAGGGATGAATATCGTGTGATCAAACGATTGTTAAATGTGACTGTAAATTCATATGTGACTAGAGGTAAGCCAAAAAAGAGATAGATGGACTGTATGACGTATGGCATGCATAGAAAAGGGGAAACGGCAAAGTTGACAAATGACAGGAAAAGAACAAAAGGTGAAAACATGTTGTGCCGACCCCATTTTGAGTGGGGTAAGGTCATAATATCTGTTGGAAAGGCAATTGAAATGATAAAACATATATAGGTTAAGCTGACTGTTCTGTTTATTGTCTATGTATGAAAAAGAAAAGCCAGCCAATTGGGATTTTTCGTTTAAGATTGTTTCTTGCGTATCGTGATTGGTAGATTTCATTCACCACTAGACCATTTCGAATTTTCTGGAACCCTTCGTATCAGACTTCTCTGAAGAATTAATTATGAATAAGAATTAATGTTAAAGTTTAATAACATGATATAATATAATAGACAAAGGAGGAACCGACATAAGCTTGTGGTTCCTGCTATGCGCCTTGCAAAAGTTCATAAGTAGTTTGTGGGTTTGGGTATAAGATTCTATAATAAGATTCCGAAATCTACTTTAACTTTATCATTACAGCAGTTTAAAAATACTATCTAAAAAAAGGTGGTTACAGAAAGTACTACTGAGGATACTAGTAATAGTACTATTGAGGATTACTTAGACGATAAGAATGCGTGGATATAGCTACTCTTCGACCCTGTACAAGATATCAATAACTAAAAGTAACTAGTAATAAGAATTATTCTTTGAAAAGAGCAACCGCCGAGTTTCTTGCTGGTTCTTATCGGTAGGAACAGCTTTCCGAACCAGCAGTAGATGTTTGACGATTCATAAGCACCTGTTTACAAGTTTAATTGAATAAAGAATATTTTGAATTTGAAATATTTTTAATTTGATATCGGACAGCTACCATTACGCGACTAAATGTAACTTGACTTGTCAGAATCACAGATTTAACGGCGTTAGATCTCTCTTATATAGCAGACCAACTATTAATTTAAGGTCAATGAACATCATGAGCTCTATAACATCAATTTCTTGTACGGTAGCTGACCGAATTCGCGCGTTATTTCTCGCCAACGATTTGTCCGACCACATTTAATTATATCCGCTGCGTTCCATTTTCGCGTTGGGGCGAAACGTTTCGCTTCCGCGATCTGACGCGGACCGATCGCCGTCTAGGCTTGACATGATCGACAATTTCGAACGCACGCTAATTTACTTTTAGAAATTGCATCGAGTTCGAAGATCTGCATCGAGATCAAGGACTATAGACATCACCGTGTCAACTACTGATGGACAAGCTAGAAAAGTGTTTTCTATATATCTTAGTTAACCATAAAGGCTAATTTTTATATAAGCATACGGGTTAAATCGCGATCAAATCGAGTAACGCTTATCTAAGGTTCGACGTTTCAGTAGAGTTGTATCCACTGTGGTCATGAAAGGACTGCTGGATGCAACTCTACCACAACGTTTATATAACAATAAGTATGAATCGCGAAAGCTTAAAGTCTAATGGCTATAAAGGCTAATGTCAAAAAGCTCCTCAACTCGCCTGGTGCAATGTAAGCAACCGTCTAATCACGTAAAATTATCATATTGGATACAATATTAAATCGGATATATAAGTAAAGTAGAAGAGCAACGGCCTGTCACTATCCCACCGCTGGGCATAAGCCTCCCCTCTCCGTTTTAGGAAAAAAGGATCGGAGCAAAAACCTACCACGGTGCTCTAATGGGGTAGGTTACTCTAATAGGATATGCAGGTTTCCTAACGATGTTTTCTTTCACCGAAAAGTGAGTGGTAAATTGCAATTATCAATTAGACACACAAGTTTTAATAGAATACTCATTGGTGCATGCCCGGGGTTTGAACACGTAAACACCTTGAAAGAGTTGCACGGTTTCACCACCTTTAAAATCAAAGATTTTGGAAGATGCCAGATTTGGAACATAGCTTGGGTTGCTTTATGTCAAATACAAATTTAGCCGTCTAGACTGACAAAATCGATCGTCCAAATTGATAAATGCGTGCTAATTTGCGTTCAATAATAGTTGCATTGCGTCCAGAAATGTAAATTTAGCTCAAGGACTTCAAGATGAAGTTTTGTTTGTAATATCTTGTAAAGCATCGTATATATTTGTCACAAAAGCATGTTATGAAAATAACAATGGTATCAGAATAAGGAGGGTGAATGGAGAGTGAAGTTAAAACCCCAAAGTGTACATGAATGTAAGCATAATTGTGTGGTTCACATAAAAATTTCTTAGAAAGATCTACGTCCAGAAGGAAATTTGACGATGAGGAAAAAATCAAGTCATGACCGCCTTTGACAGTCTTAGACGATCTTAAGCTAACATACCAGTACCAACTTAATAATAATGTTATCAAATTTTAGCCCGTAGATATCAGTAATTTTCTAGGAATATTATTTTTTTTTCAATTTAGAATTGTAATTTTGAATGAAAATATACCGTGAACCCTTTGTTAAGTAATCTAATGAAAATACGCCAAGAAACCATTTCAATTTCATTATACATAAGTAACGTAACCTCCGTGTGGTATCCGGCTGAGTAGAATAGACCACCCTCTTTCTTACCGAGGGGTCTTAAAATACGACTAAGGTAAGTTGATGTCAGGCAGGCGGCCGGTCGTTAAATACTTACCCAAATCATGTGACAACATTTAACGTTTTGTGCCGACCCTAATTGGAGTGGGATAAGGGCAGGAGGATGATATACATAAGTAACGTAAATTATACTGATATGTTAATGAATTCAAAAAATAAACCTATAATAAAACAGTTTAATATTAAGAATGATAGTTATAGTTAATATATATAGATATAGTTATAGACAAATAGATATAGTTTAATATTAAGAATGCTAATGAGTACTGTGTATTTGACTGTTTTTGACTGACTGTGTTTGTGTATCGGACTTGGATTGTATGTTTGTATGTGGAATCTTGAAAGTTAAATTTAAACCACTTCCCGGTGTCCGATTGTGCTGAAATTTTACATTCTAGTCCAGATCCGATGATAATGCGTGTTTATGATAATCATGACCTGATCCGACAGCCAGGATTGGCTTTAGATGAGGAAACTCCTCAACTGTTAACAGTAGGGACTTGAAATTCTGTTAATAGCTTTTTTAACTTTAAAGTTTATTTCCGGAAATTCGACGTGATAATATAATGTCAGCACCTTATTTTTTTAAATTATCACATTATTAATATAATGTCAGCACCTTTAATTGCAAGAGCTGTGATAGCCCAGCGGTGAGACAGTGCGACTCTTTCGAGGGGAACACGAGTTCAAACCCGGGCAGGCACCAATGAGATTTTCTTTTAAAACTCATGTGTCTAATTGATAATGGCAATTTATCACACGCTTTTCGGTGAAGGAAAACATCATGAGGAAGCCTACATATCGCTAGACAATTCTGGATATATGGGTAACCTACCAATTGCGCATTGGATCAGCGTAGTGGGTCTTAGCTCCAACCCTTCTCCCCAGAAAAGGAGGGAGGAGGCCTATTCCCAGCAGTGGGATTGTAACAGGCCGCAACTTTACTTTACTTTTTACCTTTAATTGCAAACGACACATTGCATTTTGCAATAACAATAAATTTTAAAGAACACTATAACGTGTCGCGACAAAACATTGTCTTGTTTCCGCGCAAATAACAATATACAGTGAATAAGATAAATCCGGCGAGTGTTTTATTCGAGTTAATAGCCGGCTGGAGTGCGATCAGACGGGATGTAACCGCTCGTCAATTAGGCGAAATTGTACATTTGGCATCAGTCCCAAACAGTTGTTCTGCAGTGCTATATGTTGATTCGCGGAACGGGCGGCGACTTGCCATGTCCATATATGTCCGTATTAGCTGTATCCTGGAACTTTAATGTACAACTTTAATCTTTGTTGCGGCTCGTTTTGGTGGGCAAAGGCCTCTTCTCTACTTTTAGAAGCGAAATGTTAAAACTACCCACTACGTTGCTTCAGTGCTAATCGGTAGGTTAATTATATATACAATTCTCTAGATCAAAGCTTAGATTTCCTCACGACGTTTGCCTTCATTGAAAATCATGTAATAAATTGTAAATAGGAATTAGGAACAAAGGGAGTCACATGGTCTTAATTATCGCCCATCACAGGATCTCAAAACAATACACACTTTTAAAAAAATACGCCATAGAAATAAAAACACAAAAAGTATTCTTTTAAGAAAGAGGGATTGAAAATGTCAATCATATAATTAATATTGCAAAATTGTGAGTTTTAAAAATAATTTTTATTTTCGATGACGGATAAAAAATCTTTTAATCCGTCGAAATCTATTAAATTAAAATAAAAGTATTCTTTATTCAAGTTGGGTTTTACGAGAACTTCCGAATCTTAAAATTTCGAAAAGGTGCTCATACCGAGAAAAGAAGAAACTCGAAGATTACTCTATTCAAAAATAATAATCTAACTGTATATAAATATATAACCGCTCAAACAACTTGTCAGCTTAATTTAGTTTGTACGAGGTTGCAACTGCAATCCAGGCTTACTTAAGCTTTGTTGATGTGTTTTAACAGCTTTTTATGTAAGGCCAAAAGTAAAATTGCGGAATTGTGTTCGAAGAACGTATACCAAAGCCAATATTTTTAATATATTTTTAGTATATTTTTAGTAATTTAATTTTTGTACAATGAATATAAATAATTGTAAAAGGATTGGCGATGTATATAAAAGACAAAGTAGGAACCGACGTCAACTTGCGGTTCCTGCTTTGCGCCTTGCAAAAGTTCATAATTCGTTTGTGGGTTTGGGTATAAGATTCTATAATAAAATTCCACAATCTACTTTAACTCTACCATTACAGAAGTTTAAAAATAATTTTTAAAAAAGGCTAATTCAGAAAGGCTATTATACTATTGAAGATTACCTTGACGATAAGAATGCGTGGATATAGCTTCTCTTCAACCCTGTCAACAAGACATTAATAACTAAATGTAACTAGTGATAAGATTTATATTTTAAAAAGAGCAACCGCCGAGGAACAGCTTTCCGAACCAGCAGTAGATGTTGACGATTCAAAAGCACTTGTTTACAAGTTTACTTGAATAAATAATATTTTGAATTTGAATTTGAATAAACGATCTTTGAACTTTCTGAAGCCGGAGCTTTAATATCAGCTTATTTTGGTTATTTTGTTTGGTTAGGTTCTTTCGTTGCTTAGCTTATTCCTGGTTTGCTACGCTTTAACTCTATATTACCTAATAGTAAGTAATAACGCAGCCTTATCTCCACAATTTCTGAAGACTGTTAAGACACTAGAATTGCTTTGCTCAATATCCAAGCATGAGGCCACTGGAGTTGTATCATACATATAAAATTAATGTGTGTATGTACATGAGAGTCGTAATGTGAACAATTACTGAATGATTTACGTAAACATCGCAAAATTCTCTAACATTTTAATAGGTTCTTTGACTCAATAAGCTTTTTTTCAATGTCGCGCAATGTCGACGGTCACCCAGTTAGATTTGCGCGAAAAAACAATAACATAAAATACGATAATGTTTTTTTATATGCTTAATTTCTTATTTGACCAGCGGTCAAAGGAATTATATGATCTCCCAATTACACATTTGCCTGCCCTTAGTTTTGAAATTACTCATTGACTTAAAGTATGTTTCAGACTTACTCAAATCGCCGTTGCAAACAAGAAATGCATTAGTCGATTGAAGCTTCAGACAGTAATTTAAAAGTTGTCCATAAATAATTACGTACATATTATAAAACAAACTCCCGTAATGTTGTTTGTCTGTAATTGATTTTCTCAAAATCTACTCAACGAATTTTTGTGTAATTTTGATTAAAAGATAGTTTAATTCTTGAGGAGGGTTTAGCTTAATAAAACATTGCGGTTTTATGTCAATTAACCGGATAGAACACAGTTAGTATTTAATATAAAAATCTTGCTTTAAAATACATAGTATATCAGAGCATATTGTAATAATATATTTAAGTTGGTATGACCGACGTCTATTTATTCGCCTATAGACGACGTTTATAAAAGATCATTTTATAACTATCAAAGTTGAGGACATTTTGACATCCACTTAAATTTCAGTTAAAAAGCAAGACTTTTATTTTTCCGAATATGGTACAATGCTTTGGCTGATATAATCCGTCTTAAGAGGGTTAGTATGTCACAATAAGAAATGATGCAACATACAACAATTGTTTGTGACGCCATTGTCTCATACAAAAATGAAAAACGATCGCGCGCTCAGAAATAGCACGTCGCGCTCCGCACTACGCCAATGTCGAGGTGATCGGCCAATACTGCCAGACCTGCGGTTAAATCTGTGTCTTAGAAATATTGAGTACCGTTTGTGAATCAACTGATATATTTCAATATTTACCCATATATTTTGTTCCTCTTTTATGCCTGATATTGGGACATAAGTCAAAGGATCTCTTCGGCACAAAATCTTGTGCCGCCGACACATATGCCGCGACCTAAAGAATTGTTTAAATTAAGGGAAGGAATACGCTTATACGTTAAGTATATAAAACAATTAAAGATTATTCAATTCTGCGAAACACAAATATGGCATGCAGGCGGGGCGGCGGTGGACGTATCCAATCGCGGAAGCCGTCTCCCCTGACCTGTAGCGAGTTTGGCCACAGTGTTCGGCGTTTCTCGCTAGTGGAGCCAACAAAAACCAAACAGAGACCCACTAAAAACAGGGAAAAAAAAAATTAAAAAAATTAAAGATTATGTAAATGATATACATTCTTGGACTTGAAAACCCTTTTTGCTTCCTAAAAGTTTCATCAGTCTCCTGCCCTTATTCCACTCTAAGTGTGCTCCGCACAACATATTTTTCTCTCCCTTTCTCTCCTATCATTTGTCAACTCTAGCGCTACTCTTGTATTCACAAAATCCATCATCTCTTTTTCGGCCTCCCTCTAGTCAAATATCAATTATCACATTCATACTTAACATTTTTGCGTTTAATTATGTAAATTAAAAAATATTTAAATGATTAGTTTTTTGTTGGCTCTTTTTGGCAAGAGCAACATTCCGAATCAGTGGTAGCTTCGTTTATAATATTGATTCTTGACGATCAAAATTGCTTGTAGAAGGTTATTTGAAAGATTAATTTAATTTTTTTTAATTTAATTTTTTTAAAGATTAATTTATTTTTATTTGATTCGAGGGAAATAAAACAATATAAAATAACAATAAACAACATAAATATTCGAAAAAAATTCAAACGTTAAGTTAGACTTCAGATACCCTAAAATAAGTATTTTTTTTCTCAGTTATGTATTTTCTTCCTGTTTCCTAAAGAAAAGTGTGATGTTAGCTACAATTGTACCAAATTTTATTAGTATTACTCTAACACTAAACAGAAAGCGTAATAGACAAACAGACTGATAGACGGACTTTCCCATTTTATAATATTAGTACGTAACATTCGTTACATTTGGATTCATATAGTTAGCAATTTTAACATTCAATGATTATTTTAATGAGTTTAGTGTATTAGTAATGTAGGAAGTCTAAATATTGGCATTAGCCTCAACTTGAATGGACATTAAAAAAAATAGCAAGGAATTTGTTTTGGCGGTATTCTGGTGTAACGTAAAATAATTGTTACAAAAGTAATTACACGTTATTAAGTGTTTTAAGCATTGTTTTGATATATTATTGGAAATCTTTCTAAGTATTTTAATAATATTTTATCGCCATGGTAGCGTGTCGTTGAAATAAGTCCAAGAAGAACCCGTGCGTAACCAGGGCAGAAGGTTAGTAAAACATAAATAGAAACCAAACAAGCAGGGCTCAAGAAACCACTTAACGTCCCGTCATATACTAATTAAGGTAATTAGCTAATCTGATCAAAGTGGATTTAATCTACAGTTAATCCGCTTGGCACATAATGTACTTCATTCATAGTAAAGTGAAATTTAACTAGTTGAAGTTTAATTCATGTGTAAACGGAGTTTTATAAGTAACTCAGCTATTGAAATTCGAGTTTTCATGTACAAAAAATGGAAGGAAATATGAAGGAAAAACGAAAAGGAAAAATGTAAGGAAAAGGCTCTGGTGTGATAGGTCGAGGTATGGTTTGAAAAAAGCGGTATACTTTTGTGTTTCAAAATATTAAAAAATTAGCAATCAGGAAATTGAATAATCTTTAAAAGTGCGTTTGGCAAAAATAAAATAAATTATCGACTACAATCATCGATTAAAGTAAAGGAATGGTTAAATATACAACATTGTTCAGAAATCAATTAATTTTTGTACAATACTATTGTGTTAACGCTTATCTATGATGCTTTGTCTATGCTAAAAATATGTCATTCAAAAATTAGCTATAAAAAGTTCACAATTATTCAAAAATTAGCTATAAACCTTTCTTTTAATAAACCCTTCATAAGTCTGCTATTAGATTGACAAAATCAGTTAAATTTTGAATAATAGCTAACTAATAGAAAACTATTAATTGGCCTCATTTTCATCTTTGTACATTTTGGGCCCAAAAATGTGTGAAAGGTTATCAGTTTCCTTTATCGACTAATTTCAATGAGATTTCTCAAAGTTTTTTAAAAAAGCACTATATCTATGATAATTCTTATACTTAACACAAAACGGTTTACTGTCATATTTTTTACATTGCGACGACTTGATGACTATATACTGTAGTAATCTATTTTGAAAGTCAAATAACGTAATTTATGTTTTATAAAATGTTTCTATTGTTACATGTCTATTATTAAATCAATAAAATTGAGATTTCATTCTTTAATATTTAACGTGCCCTTAATTCCTCAACATTCCTAACACATCACCCTAAATCCAGAATCAAAAACATTAGTAGGATTTCAAAATAACACTAATTTGACAGTCAACTGGCTCGGAGGTCAATGACACGTGTGACGAAACTCGCTCTTCCTTTAACGCGATCAAAATATAACGACATACCTCTTACTAATTTAGAACAAGAATAAGCTTTATTATGTTAAAATTAAGAGCATTCTTATGTTTTTTTAATCGTTGGAAGTAGCTCGCTTGGAAGCTATACTCTAATAGAAATCTACTCTTGATGGGAACTGCGGTTAACTATTACACCATACAATTCATATTAGAGCTGTTGGAACCGAAATCTTATAATCCTAACTCATACCAAATATTGGGCCAAAAATCTTATCAAAAATTAAAGATAGTTAAAGATAAAATAACACATGTATATTTAATGCTTAAACATGCTAAAAAAATGTGCCTTGTGATTGCGCTTACCAATACGTAGGCAATTCAAACTAATGTTGAAATGCTATCAATACTAATGAGTTAGTATTAGTCCCATATTTTTTTATTCCATATGGTTAATATTAATTGACAAGAAAATCATGTACTAAAATAGAAATAATCTCCAATTTCCCTAAATTCATTCACGTTACTTCCACAATAAAATTTATCTGATATGTATCGGAAATCTTTCATAGTTAAATATAACACATTACAAAAGTTATTTTGCTATAATCCGCTATACAGTAAATAGAAAATATATATAGTGCTAAATTGCGGTTGCGGGGCGAAACGATTGTTGAGTTTGTGATAGTGAACATGTGTAGTGCTTGTGTATTGTGGTGGCAGTGGTGAAGGTTTATGCATGTGTTTTTACGAATCCTGCATGTAACGGGTATGAAAAAACGGATAGTCCACTTTACATTTAGTTACACTATATATATTTTCTATTTACTATAGAGCGGATTATAGCAAAATAATTTTATTATTACTTTTGTATTATGGATCTCCGCAAAGTAACGCCTTATTCTAGGGATTATATTAAATTAACCTTCTGTAAATACGACAGACATATCATACTCTCAAAAAGCACTTTATAACCCATTAATTTCTGCATACAGAAGTTTCTTTCGCTTTGGAAATAAATAAGTATATGGGACATTTACACACATGTCTGTCCGTTCCCAAAGTAAATCACTTAATACTTTTATTATGGGTGACAGGTACATATATAATTTAAAATAAATACTTAAATACAAATGCACCCAGACTCTAAGTATCAACAAATTGTTAATATAAAATGTTGGTCATCGGCGTAATCGAACTATTAAACTGCCAACTACGCCAACGGGCCAGTCAAAAATAAGGTTTTGCGAGCTGAGAATATATTCCTACATATAAATTTACTTTACTACTTACTTACTTACTTACTTTATTAGATACCACTAAATTAACAAATTTGGAATTTCAAACGCCGGAAGTCCAAGTCACTCGAATCGAAGAACAGGGTTCTAGATTTCTCAATTAATGTCGAAAGATTTTTACGATTTGGCAATAAAACTGGACCAACGTCCTAGGATTACTGGAACATGTTTACGCTATTAAAATAGTTGATTGCGTTTTTGGAATAATAATCTCCTACGGGAACGGTCGAATTATCTAAAAATATAAGCGGAAATTTTTATATCAATAAAATGTCGATATACATATAACTTTCTGTGATTTCAATACACTGTCGGCTTCCACGCAACCTATGAATTTCACAATAATTACATTATAAATCGAGTGAACTGCAGGCAATAAAGCAGGTCGCAATAAGAGTTCATGGTAATGAACTCTTATTATTATTAATTATTATTTCCTTTAGCTGTCAAAACAACATCAAACTAAATTTGCACAGATTTATTCGCACTCGACTCCTAATGACTTTATTTATGGTGAGACGTAGGTAGGATGTATGCATGATGTATGTTATATGACTGAAGTTCATGCTTCTGGTTTACGTCAATATCTCGAACATTATTAAATGTCGTGATATTTTTTTTATTATTGATTTTAGATCTAATAAACTTAAAATTAAAACATATAGTGAGTATGATTTAGGTAAGTGCACAATTCGTTTATAAGCGACTTCCAAATGCATTTTTTTATTTGATAATATCTGTCCACGTAAAAAAGAAGTACAAAGAATGCATGAAAAATGGAAAATACACATGCGAGTAGGAAGTAGCCCATGTCAATCTGCAGCTCTTAAATGTAGATCATACCAAAAATCATACATACGCCGTGTGGTATCCGGCAGAATAGAATAGACCATCCTCATTTCTTACCGAGGTATCGTAAGAGGCGACTAAGGTATGTGCCGTGTGGTATCCGGCTGCATAGAATAGACCACCCTCATTTCTTACCGAGGTGTCGTAAGAGGCGACTATGGTATGTGCCGTGTGGTATCCGGCTGCATAGAATAAACCACCCTCATTTCTTACCGAGGTGTCGTAAAAGGTGACTAAGGTATATGCTGTGTGGTATCCGGCTGCATAGAATAGACCACCTTCATTTCTTACCGAGGTACCGTAAGAGGCGACTAAGGTAAGTTGACGTCAGGCAGGCGGTCGGTCGTAAAATACGTAGCCAAATCATGTGACAAGATGTTTGTAACATGTTGTGCCGACCCCACTTAGAGTGGGATAAGGGCAGGAGAATGATGATGACCAAAAATCATACATCTTAGAAATTGTCCGAAGAAATGCAATTTCCCTCACTGAAAAGCACATTTATTAATCCTTAATTAGACATAGGTTATATAGGTTTGTATAACTTTGGCATTTACAATTTAAGTTCGCGTGATTTCCTGCGAGAGAAGTTTAAGGAAGTAGGTATTCTTACATTGGTTTCACAGTAAATATTTAGCAATCTATTTTTTGTTATTCATAAAAATATACATATTTATAAAACGATTGGCGATGTGTATAATAGACAAAGTAGGAACCGACAAAAGCTTCCGGTTTTTACAAAAGTACGTAGGTCGTTTGTGGGTTTGGGTATAAGATTCTATATTAAAATTCCGCAAACGATTTTAGCTATGCCATTGCAGCAAAACTATGATAGCCTAGCGGTGAGACCGTGCGACTCTCTAGAGATGACATAGGTTCAATCCCGAGCAGGCACCAATGAGTTTTTCTATTAAAACTTATGTGTCTAATTGATAATTGCAATTTATCACACGCTTTTCGGTGAAGGAAAACATCGTGAGGAAACCTGCATATCTCTAGAGAACTCTAGGGGTATGTGTAACCTACCAATCCGCAGTGGAGCAGCGTGGTAGGTCTTAGCTCCAATCCTTCTCTTCAAAAACGGAGAGAGGAGACCTTAGGCCAGCTGTGGGCATAGTAACAGGCCGTTACTTTATTGCAGCAGTTTAATAACAGAAAGCCTACTATAATGTTGAGGATTACTTAGACGATAAAAATTTAACATAGCTCTATACTCTTCGACCCTGTACAAGACAGAATGACTAAATGTAGTTATAGGTAATGAGTTTCTTGCTCTTCTCGGTAGGAACAGCTTTCCGAATGACGATTCAATAGAAGTCCTTTACAAGTTTACTTGAATGGAGAATACTTTGAAAAGAGCAACCGCCGAGTTTTCGCTGGCTCTTCTCGTTAGGAACAGCTTTCCGAAACAGCAGTAGAGTTGATGATTCAAAAGTACTTGTTCACAGGTTTACTTAACTAAAGAATATTTTGAATTTGAATTTTAATTACAGAAAAAAAACAAATATCCGTGGTTTAGATCCGCGATGCAATGTTCGTCTCTAACCACTTAATTATATTATACTTACTTTCTTATTCCACCTTTAACGATTGATTATTCTTCATTTCTAAATTTATCAATATTAATATAACTGTGACTTTTTCTGTCTGTCACACTTTATCAAGTAATTCGTAGGCGCTATAATATAGAATTAAATAAATAAAGTAAAAACCTCTCAAAAGAAAACAACATATAGTTCATAATTAGGGTTATTTTAACGCTTAAATTAATGCGAACAAATCCGCAGGTACATAAAGTAACTAGTAGATTATAAATCAACAAATTTCTTTGTTTTTAATCCCGCCGCCGGTCTTGGGTATTGGTCATTCCCAGAAGCACGCATGACGTCGCGTCACAGGCATCGTTATAGCGATTTTACACCCGACCTACATGCAAACCCGGGGGAAATGACTCACTCCGGTCACTGTACTTTTACTGAAATTAATACAAATGGGGTATTACTACCGAAAATATTTTCCAAATACAAGATATAATTACTTTGAAATGTTTTTGGAAATTGATCGTTTAAGTGATGTATGATGTTTCATGTCCAAAGCGAAATATATTGGTTTCTGTCGAGCGATGTAAGATGAATAAATTCTATTAAGACTTAGTATTTTAAAGTCTAGTCTAAACTTAGACCAATATCGCGTTTAGAAAAATATTGGCTTGGTTTCTCTTTTGTTTTTGACCTTAGCTATGTAGGTGTAATTTTTAGGATTAACAGAAAAAAAATATCAAAATCTGTCGGTTATGGTCCATCTTAGAATTTACGAAAATCGAATTGGGGAAAACAGGGGCAATTGACAATTATGTTGGGGAGAGGTCCTTAGAGAGTCTTATTGCTTGAGTTATGTAGTGTACAAAAGCCTCCTATTTTTTTTCATACGGTTGTACTGGGTTATATGTTGATATTTAGTTTTTACCTTCACCACTACAGAGAGCCTGATAACAATAAACAAGTTAAAAGATATTAAGTGCATAGTACTTCGCTCCTTACGAAGTTATCTTTCTGAAATCGCTACTGCTAAGGGTTTTTCGTTTTGAAAATTACTTTTGCCCTTCATTAGAGAACGTAGAATATAGCAGTACAGTTGCAAGCTTACAAGGGCTACCTACGACTCTGTTCGTGTCAACTTCAATGCTAAAATACCCTTAATTATGTGTTATGATTTTATTCTATTTTCGAAGTAATTTCGGAGATCAGAATCCCTATCATAGTAGTATTTATGTAAGCTTTGATTATGCCAAACTTTATCATATGAATATATTCGTTGATTTCTTGTAATTAATTACTATTGTTAATTAAAACACGTTCATACAAGCTTTAATATATAGCATTAGGTGACGCAACCGACGCAGCTGATCGCGTCCCAAATAAAAATTGTATTTTCTTTATTTATCTAACCTCTATTCGTAGTAAATATTGAATTTCAGCTAAATTTTTTTAGAATTGACGGAAAATTTTAATGTAGCAATATAGATTACTAGAATACAGATAGAGACTATCTTTTCCAATAAGCTTCATTAAATCTAATTGATCATTGACGATTGAAACTTTGTTCGCAAAAACTTACTTGAATAAAGATTATTTTTAATTTGTTTTGTGGAGGTACAAAAATTTACTCCGAAAAAAAAAGTCTTACAATGTTATTAAAAATTATCCGGAACAATAAAAATTCAATAAGTTTTTTTTATTTTCATTTAACATTTTAAATTTTATTTACATACAATATTGTATTATTTTTATCACAGTGTTTAAAGATTATTTGAATAATAAAAATAAGCATTATTCTATACTAACATTGAACTAGAAAGCAATGACGAAATGTAAGCAGTTAAAAATATATTTTATAAAGACCAAGCACTGAGTTCAAATCAATTCAAAATAATCTTTATTTAAATAAACCATTTCAGGCACTTTTGAATCGGCAAGCATCAATATGATTAGTGAAGCTACAACTCGTTCGGAACGTTGCTCTTAACGAGAAGAACCAGCAAGAAACTCGGCGGTCAATCTTTTAAAAGTTTCAATTATACATTATTAAACCACTGTCTTGTATGAAGCAGAAAGGATTTTCAAATCCAGGCTTTCTTATCATCCAAATAATCTTCAATTTTGTAATATGCTTTACGTATAAGCATATTTTTGACACTTGGTTGGAATCTTTCTGTTCTTCTGTTGCTATATGGCACTTCTCAGGCGCTAAGATACATACAAAACAACTTTTTCTAATTAGGCCACTTTAATACTTAGTGTGCGAAGTGATTTTATACCTCGTCAAAGTTAACGCTTCAAGATCAAAATTTAAATTATTCGAAGCAAAAATTGAAAATCTTTCTTATGTCGTAGGGCTGTACGCAAGTGGCCCATAAATCGCGCGCGAAGAAATATCTGAATGATGAAACGAACTATCAAGACCTATTTATAAAATTGGTCCGTCTATTTGTGACGGCATTGCATAATGCGACAGGGCATACTAATTATATTATTTACGACTGCTTAACCGTAACTACATTCGGTTTTCAGGATTTATTATATATCTTAGACTGTACAATGTTTCGACCTAAATACAAAACGATATCAGTATTTAAGCTCTTACAACCCCGCGGTGAGAACGTGCAACTCTTTCCAGTGGATCGCGAGTTCAAACCCGGGCAAGCACCAATGACTTTTCCTATAAAAACATATAACAAACTTAGTATGAAAGTGACCTAACTAAAAATAAAGCTTAATTGAGCGATATATTGTAATTCTTATTTCAACGCCATCTATGACGTAGCAGTAGTTGTTACTACTGCTACAATGCTTGCTTGAAATAAGAATTATAAAAAAACTAGTTTTTTTTTCTTCCAAATTATTGGTATCTTTAAACAACTTTTTTTAATTAGGTCATTCTAATACTAAGCGTCCCTTATTGATAATTGCAATGTATCACACGTTTATCGGTGAAAACATCGTCAGGAATCTAGCATATGTCTAAAGAACTCTGGGGATATATGTAATCTAACAATCTGCATTGGAGCAACGTGATGGTTCTTAGCTCCAACCTTTCTCTCTAAAAACCGAGAGAGAAGGCGTACGCCAATCCATGGAATAGGAAAAAGGCCGTTAGTTACTTATTACAAGTTTTTATGTGTAAACAATCCAAAATTATGTTACAATTATAAGAAGTCTTGTTATTTTGAACCATTTTCAAATATTACTGAGTACATATTTAGGCAAATCCATAAATATTTGTGAGGTCGTTAGTTACGCGAGGATGTCTACGCAAAAGCTTATGCAATGTTATATATACTTGTAATTATTATAAATCTTTTTCCCATTATATTTCCATGTAAACCAAGCAAAAATCCAAACTAATTTAAGAATGGAAAGATTGGTCTGTTACGATTTTGAGAATAATTAAAGCAGATGGTATAGGTGAACTGACCTTATCGATAGTGTCATATTTGTAAAAGATTTCCATTTTGGGAATAAAAACATCTGAACATTACACTCTATTAAGCTCCCATATCTGGAAATTAAGCTGTGATAGCCCAATGGTGAGACCGTGCGACTCTCTAGAGACGAACATAGGTTCAAACCCGGGCAGGCACCAATGAGTTTTTCTATTAAAACTCATGTGTCTAATTCATAATTGCAATTTATCACACGCTTTTCGGTGAAGGAAAACATCGTGAGGAAACCTGCATATCTAGAGAATTCTGTTGATATGTGTAACCTACCAATCCGCATTGGAGCAGCGTGGTAGGTCTTAGCTCCAACCCTTCTCTCCAGAAACGGAGAGAGGAGGCCTATTCCCAGCAGTGGGATATTAACAGGCCGCTACTTTACTTTTTTTATCTGGAAATTAAAAAATCGTCCCGCAGTTAAATATATTATAATGTAATTTCATAAAACAGATACGGCATACACAATAAGCTTTAAAGATCCCTTAGCAATAATACTTTGAATATACGCACTCAAATAAATATAGAAAACGGTAATTTATTCATAGGATGATAGAATTTTTAGAAATTATTTTATACATTAAAACTTGTCTTATATTCGTGTAATGTCAAAATATCAAAGTAAATCGAAAATATTTATTTAAGCAAGCTTCTTCACATACATTTTAATTTCAAGGATCAATATGATTAATGAAGCTACCAATAAATAATTATTATTAACTAGAGATCAACTATCGCATACTTTTAATAACAATATATAGTTTTTTTATATAAGCGGTAAAGGAGATTACTTCAATATTTAAAGTTTATAAAGGCTAATACAGTCATGTTCTAATCTACTACATCTAAACTTTATTTCATATTTACCGATGCTGAAAGTATGTAAGTGATATATTTAAAAAAATCAGGTATATATTGAATATCACAACTGTACCAATTCGTTGCTTCCTTGAAAAATACATGAAGCGTTAGGACAGTACTACACTATAATATTTAATTCGTAAAATACATTGGTATATTCATAAGAAGTATTGATTTCCTACAATTGACTATGTGCAATACAAATTTATTAAATACAATAAATATACATAATCAAAACAAAATCTTAATATAAAAGGTTAATCTAATAATAAATAATGAAATCGAAAAAATATAACAGAATTGTTTAAAACGAAAATAATACTAAAACGCATTATTATTCGTTTGAAAACTAAAATATAACGAGTGCTATACCTACTTTAAGTACTTTTGTTTAACATGGCATCTCTTCTAAATGTCGTTTAATTTGGAATCGTTAAAGTTTAAAACCGGACGAGAATGTAGGAAATTCCCATTTTTGATTGAGTAAATGAGTACAAAGTAATTAATAGTACCTACGTAATTCAAGGGAATTTAAACGTAGCTAACTATTTTGGCAATTTTTTACGAAAGTAAGCGCCTTCGACCTCACTGGTAAGGCTAGTTAATAAATTCATATAGTGGGCGCTCTTGTTTTTTCAAATTCAAATTCAAAATATTATTTAAGTAAACATGTAAACGAGTGCTTTTGAATCGTCAACTTTACTGCTGGTTCTAAAAGCTGTTCCTACCGACAAGAACCAGCAAGAAACTCGGCGGTTGCTCCTTTTAAAATATAAATCTTAGAACTAGTAACATTTATTTATTACTGCCTTGTACAGGGTAGAAGTGCACCTATATCCACACATCCTTATCATCTAAGTAATATTCAACAGTATAGTAAGTAGGATTTCTGTATCAGCCTCTTTTTAACAGTGGCTTTAAAGTGCTGTAATGGCATGGCCAAGATTGATTTCGGAATTTTATTATAGAATCTTATACCCAAACCCACAAACGATTTACGTACTTTTGCTAGGCGCAAAGTGTTGTTATTGTTTCTATGTAAAAATAGTTAGAAGATGCAGTATCATACTAACACAAATAACAGAAACTGTACCGAGAGAAAGTGACTTAGATGAGCAACAAGAATATCGAATAAGAACCGTTTTTCTCTCAAATCGAAACCAGACTATGGTGGCATCGGCAGTTCCACGTAAATTCTTATTTACCGGTAGTTAAAGATACGATAAATCTGTATAAAGAGACTGCGATTAAGATGCGGCTCGTAAAAATCGCGAATTTGTTACCGGCTGAATTTGGCCGATGGATAACGGTCGTTAATTAAAGGATTGTCCCCGATTTGCGCTTAATGTGCCTTATAATTTTCTTTAATACATTGAAATACTTTTAAAGTAATCACTTATGTTGCAGACGCGTTATAAACAAGGGAATTATAGTTTTCATGTATTGCAACGTCTTATACCAAAGGCTTATGTCTAAAGAACCATAAGTTACAATGAACTAAGTTTTCCAGGTTTTAAATTCATACAGATGCACACACACTTCTCCACACGAAAAACAGCGAAACGATTGTTGAGTTTGTGATAGTGAACGTGTGTAGTGCTTATGTATTGTGGTGGAAGTGGTGGAGGTTTGTGCATGTGTTTTTACGAATCCTGCACGTATCGGGTATGAAAATACGGATAGTCCACTATACATTTAACACTAAATATATTTTCTATTTACTGTATCGCGGATTATAGCAAAATAATTTTATTATTACTTTTATATTATGGATCTCCGCAAATGTAACGCCTAATTCTATATATTATTTAAATTCATTTGTTTACATAGCCGGCCTAAGTCTGTCGAGCCCTTTCTAACAGTCTAAGAATTATGTTTCTATCTATGTAGATTATTTATATAAATCAGATTTGCATAAGGTATATAGCGAATTATATCATTTTCATCTAAGAATAAGTTTGCATGAAAAAAACAATATTTATGCAATTAATTTGAAAAAAAAAAACTTTATATTTGGTCATCCTATGACCACTGAACGACTAATGGTATAATGCAATCGGTTATTGTGCAAGATTACATAGGCATGCGCGTCGTTATGCGTATTACGACATTATACTAAATACGACTTTGGGCGTGTCAATGCACTGATTGATGGGACGGGAAAGGTTATTGGCACTTGACACACGTGCTTTGATTGATAGACAGCAACGGTTAATTAATAAAGAGTTTTGTTAGTCTACTGTTACTAAAATTTTTCTGTGTACGTACAAGTTTCTTTATTAAATTTTTATATTTATTATTACGTACTAGCTTTGCCCGTGGCTCCATCCGCGTCGCAATGTTTATTTTCCATAAATCCTAAACCCGCAGGAATACAATGCTATGTACCATTAACCTAAACAAACTAACTAACTAACCTAAACTTCCTCCAGAAATGCACTATTTTTAAGTAAAAATCGTACAAAAATCCGTTCAGTAGATTTTGAAAAATTGAGCACACACAGACAATATCTTTGGAATAATATTGGAATATGCATAGATACGCCTTACGAACACTACAAAAAAAGACGAAAATAAACAAAACAAAATACAAAGTACAAAATGCGCTAAATCGTTATCGCTTAAGTATTTTGTATAGAGACTAAAGGAAAATTAAAATGATACAGGGTCCGTATTGTATTATGAAATATAACAACGTGGACTTCGAGCCAAAGAGACATAAAGCGTTTTTGTTTTATCCAAAGTTATCAAAATTCTTTATAAAATACGTTTGGCAACCCTAACTATGAATATAAACACCAATAAAGTAATCTAAATCCTTTACGCAGAATTTATTAGCAGAAGTTTAATGGTGTAAGTTAAAAGTACATAAGTGTAATAATGTAACTAAGAATGATATTTCCTATAATTAGTACAATATTATTAATTTAAAAATATATAGGATATTTGTTGGACTATTTAATATTGCTGTTGGATATCCGAATAAAAAAATGATTTAAATCTTAAACATATATTTTATGTATTAAACTAAATTTTGCCCATTACGAGCTCAGTACCGAGATAATAAATAACCATGTCTGATCTTCCACTATTCAGACAACAAAAATAAAACGCACACACATTTAGATTTATAATATTAGGATACAAAAATCCAACTGGAATAATTAGCAACGCTAATAAATCAAAATCAGTGAAATGAGAACATAACATATTCACAGCGAACGTACTGCAGTTCGTAATCCTTACGATAGATGGCACGACTAACCTACATACGAGGTGCTTGGACGTCACTGCGCAGCTGTCGCAATTTACCGCCATTCGACATCATGACGATCTTTGCACACATAATTTAACTGGAAATAAGCTTTTCTTTTCATGTAAAACTCTGGCGCTTCTCCTTTTATATGCATGTCATACTTCACACATTCCAGCCATCTCTTTTTAGGCCTCCCTCTAGTCACATATCCATCCACATTCATATCCAACACTCGTTTAGTCACATGATTTTCATCCCTCCTCATTACATGTCCATACCATCCCAATCTTGCACCTCTCATCTTTTCTGCAATGGGCGCAACTTTCATACTTCCCCTTATATACTCATTTCTTATTTTATCCAATCTTGTCACACCACACATCCATCTTAACATTCTCATCTCATTTGCATGCACTCTTCTTTCATCCATCTTTTTCATTGCCCAACATTCTGATCCATACATTACGACAGGTCTTATGACCGATTTATAAATTTTCCTTTAAAGTTTATATATATATTAAATATATACATTATGAGAGTAAAGAAATATAATGTTTCTTTAATCTGACTTTAAAAGCGCTGAGGGAACGGATAAGGCTATCATAGATAATGCTGTATGGCAACGAGTTCCATAGACGTGCAGCAAGAACTGTAAAAGATTTAGCAAAAAAATACGGTATTGTAAGGAGAAATGATAAATGTTTTTTAGGCACACAAAACCGCATATATTGCTGTAGTAGATAAATTTATTTCTATCTTTATGTTGTAACTGAGGATCTAAAAGATGTTGAACGATAGGAGGCACGTGCAAGGCATAGGCTCCTAGGTTTGCTCGCAGCACTACAGAAGTTTAACTCAATCTTTAGAGCTTACCACTAATCTTCAATAAGTCAGTTTTAATAAGTTCAGTATACGCAATCAGAAAAGTAATAATAAAATTATTTTGCTATAATCCGCGATACAGTAAATAGAAAGTATATATAGTGTTAAATGTATAATGGACTATCCGTATTTTCATACCCGATACGTGCGCAAAGCCTTTGCGATTTTGTCGTGGAGTCTATCTCCTGAAGATGCTTCGGTTCATTGAGACCGTGGTCTCAAAATAAATAGATTAATTCAAATACAAAACAAATGTTCAAGAAACTTTATTAGACAACGCACAAACAATAACTGTCCTACATCATAGATAACAACGCAATGATAGCATCAGTTTATTACTCCCAAATGTCAATTAATCTCTGTAATCGTAAACACTTTGCCAAGAACAGATTAGCCAACTCATATCACTCACAACAAAACATATGATGCCAATGTAAAATATTGCAATTGCAATCTAGTTGCAATAAAAATTCGTTACTCTCGGTATACGTTCTCTGTCTACTATACTATACTAGTAATATACTAATTGTGCGGAAAAATATTTACTTCATCGTTCTCAATATGTTTTTGTCTTCCATTCTCCTATTATTGGCGCCAGAGTTGTCTGGCGCTACTCTTTTTACAGCCCAGCGGGGACACCGTGCGACTCCTTCCAGGGGAATACGAGATCAAACCTGGGCAGGCACCAATGAGTTTTTCTAGAAAACTCATGTGTCTAATTGATAATTGCAATTTATCACACGCTTTTCGGTAAAGAAAAATATCGTGACGAAACCTGCATATCTCTAGAGAGTTCTGGAGATATGTGTAACCTACCAATCCGCATTGGAGCTACGTGGTAGGTCTTAGCTCCAACCCTTCTCGCCAGAAACGGAGAGAGGAGGCCTATTCCCAGTAGTGGGATTGCAACAGGCCGCTACTTTACTCTTTTTTTATACATATCATACTTCACAATCCAACCATTTCTTTTTCGCCCCCTCTAGTCACACACACTTACATATTTAACGCTCGTCTTTTTCATTACCAGATGGACCTTTTTATAAAAAATAGTGACTTATATATCAAGTAAATTAAAAAAAACCTTTTAAAAAACTTACAACTAAATTGAATGTCCGACAGTTAACATTTGAGTAGTTTTCTCGTTTGGAGCCAATCCTGATAACAGCATCTAGTCATACTTAGCATAACCATGCATTGTCATCGGAACTGGACCAGTGTGTAAAATTTCAGCTCAATCAGACACCGGGAAGTAGGTGAAATTTAACTTGCAAGATTCCACCATCACATAAATACATTGTATGTAGAATAAAAGCTTTTAAAATAGTAATAAATTTGCCAGGTAGACTAGAAACCGACATATTAAAACTTGTATTGCTTCTCTAGGAAGTCCGAATACAATATTTAGTCCGTATGCATTTTTATAATGAAATTCCTCAACATTATCTAGGCTCGCCTTTATAAAAGTTTAGAAAATTATTTTAAAACTATGGCACTGCCTAAGCCTAATATACAATTGAAGATTTTTAGAATAAGAATTATATATTTGAACTACTAGCTTCGCAGCAGACTTCAATGATCAATATGTGACCATGTTAAATTGTATTATTTAAAAAGTGTATCCAACGACTTTCTTGCTGGTTCTTTTCGATAGCAAAAACCTTCCGAAATGTTAGCTTCTAAAATATTACACGATATTACATATCAATGTATAAAACACTCAATATTCACAATGTCCTACTAATGTTATAAATGCGGAACTTTGTGAGTATGTATGGATGTTTGTTACTCTTTAACGGAAAAACTAGTAAACGGATTAGGATGAAACTTTACAGTTATATAAATCAGTCATCAGAATAAAATATAGGCTATAATCTGTAATGATTCTATGTAATATAACGATCTCAATAAAGTCGGAAAAAATCTGGCCTAAGAGAGCTACCTTGTAATTAATAATACTAAAATATATACATATATTTTAATTTACCGCGGATTATAGCAATATTTTTATTTCTTTTGTATCAACCTAGCCAATACTAAAGTAGACGATAATAACTTTGATAATATTTAGAATAGCAGATGTTTATAAAGCGTATTTTTGGATGTACAATAACGAAAACAACTAGGAAATTTTCAATGAGTCACAATCTCACAACCGCCAAACGTTTTCCGTGAGAGCGTTACGTACTACAGTGTTATATTATTTGATTTACTTCCTATTTCTCGTAAATAGTAGGGGCGTTACAAAGTTTGATTTATGGTAATGCGACACAACAAGATTAGTTTTAAACTCGTAGTAAGTAAAATAAGTCGTAGTTTCTGAATTTCATATGTAAAAGATAATTTGGACGTTTCAAATTTTCGTTATTTATCACTAGCCCTTTGCTTTCATCGGCGCTGCAATGCTTGTATAAGAAAGTAAGATGGTCATCAATAACTTAGAAAATCTGAATAAAAACTAGTCTCATCATCATCCTCCCGCCCTTATCCCACTCTAAGTGGGGTCGGCACAACATGTTATAAAACATCGTCGTCGTCGTCGTCGTCAGCCGATGGACGTCCACTGCTGGACATAGGCCTCTTCATGGGATCGCCACACCACACGATCTTGCGCCGCCTGGATCCAGTGGCTCCCTGCGACCTTTTTGAGGTCGTCTGTCCACCTCGTTGGGGGTCTACCGACGCTGCGCTTTCCGGTGCGGGGTCGCCATTCTAGCACCTTAAGACCCCAGCGCCCATCGGTTCTCCGCACTATGTGCCCCGCCCATCGCCACTTCAGCTTCGCGACACGCTGAGCTATGTCGGTGACTTTAGTTCTTCTACGGATCTCCTCATTTCTGATTTGATCTCGTAGAGACACTCCGAGCATAGCTCGCTCCATCGCCCGCTGAGCGACTCTGAGCTTTCTTATAAGGCCCATAGTGAGCGACCACGTTTCGGATCCGTAGGTTATCACTGGCAACACGCACTGTTCGAAGACCCTGGTCTTCAGACACTGAGGTATTTCGGACAATGAATTATAAAACATGTTGTCACATAATTCGGCTACGTATTATACGTCCGGCCGCCTGCCTGACGTCAAGTTAACTTAGTCGTATCTTACGATCCCTCGGTAAGAAATAGCGTGGTCTATTCTACTCAACCGGATACCACACGGTGGGTCAACTTACCTTAGTCGCCTTTTACGACACCTCGTTAAGAAGTGAGGGTAGTCTATTCTACTCAGCCGGATAACACACAGCGGGTCTACTTACCTTAGTCGCCTCTTACGACACCTGGGTAAGAAATGAGGGTGGTCTATTCTACTCAGCCGAATACCACACGGCTATCGGAATAAAAACTAATCTATTTTAGGTTAATACTAACGTGCGCACATCCTTCAAGTTGTGGAGCGTTTATAACACAAGTAGGATTAATTAAAATCACAAGTATTTATCAACAATTTATCCGGCTAAATAGAATAGACCAACTTCATTTTAAGAAATGAAGGTGGTCTATTCTCCGCTGTGTCGTAAAAGACGATTAAGGTAAGTTTACCCACCGTGTAGGATCCGGTTCAGGAGAATAGACCACCCTCTTTCTTACCGAGGGGTCGTAAAGTACGTAGCCAAACCATGTGACATGTTTGTAACATGTTATGCCGACTCCACTTAGAGTGAGATAAGGGCAGGAGGATGATGATGATGACAAGTACGAAGATGATGATGAGACTATAAAAAGTTGGTATAAAGTTATGACCTTGTCTAGCAGGCATCTCTTATAAGCCTCCCCTTTTTGGATAGAATTATTTAAAATCAAAATAATAATATAAAATCTTTATTCAAATCAGTGTTTTAAGCACTTTTGAATTGTCTAGAATTAATTAGATTATTGAAGCTACCGCTGGTTTGCAATGTTGCTCTTACCGAGAAGAACAATAAAAAACTTGGTCAATCTTTTAACCATTTACTAGTTGTCCCTAGAGTCACCCGCTTACAAAACAGTTTCACAAATACATTTGTCACTTAATTTACATAAACTGTAATGTAATATTAACCTTACTCGAGAATTGCACTATCATTTAGTAAAATCCGTACAAAAATCCGTTCAGTAGATTTTAATAAAATCGATCACATCCACACCGACAGTTTTGGGGACTTTGTTTTATAATATTGTTTATAATTGTCGTTTTATAAGACAATGAAAGGAATTTTATTTTAAGCGGCAAATAAAAATTGTGTTGCTCTGTTAACCAAAGAAACGACAATTAAGTTTATATTTTACTTCGCTTTTTATATTCACTTCTATATTCATTTTGTTATTCCGTTGCTAAGTCCTTTTCTCTCTAATTTCAATATTCCTTTTGACAGAGTCAAACCAAGATTCAAATTTCAAATATTAAAAAAGAATTTATATTCTTTACATATATATAATCACGCAGTAATGTATAAAGCTGGATTTTTAATTCCAAGCATTGTTATCATTTAATAATCTTCAATAATAGTGTAATATGCTTTACACATTTATTCCTATGACTCGCCCGTCGGCGCAGTGGGTAGTGACCCTGCCTTTAGCTCCACAGGTCGCGGGTTCGATTCCCGCCAAGGGCCAACATTTTCTATAAACACATAGTTGGTTCTTCGAGTCCGGGTGTGTATTTGTATTTCAGTATGTATGGATTCTAAACTCCAATGGAGCACACACATAACAACTCTCGCTGGGAAACTCAGTTCAGCGGCTTACGCTGTCCGAAAGATAAGGCGGCTTACAAACGTTGAAACAGCAAAACTTGTTTATTTTGCTTACTTCCATAACATTATGTCTTACGGAAAATTGTTATGGGGTAAATGCGCGGACATTGAAAAAATTTTTGTGTTACAAAAAAGAGCCATACGTGGCATTTACAATTTAAATTCGCGCGATTCCCTGCGAGAGAAGTTCAAGGAAAGAGGTATTCTTACATTGGCTTCACAGTATATTTTTAGTAATTTAATTTTTGTACATATGAATATAAATAATTAAAAAAAGATTGGCGATGTATATAAAATAGACAAAGTAGGAATCGACATAAGCTTGCGGTTCCTGCTTTGCGTCTTGCAAAAGTTCGTAATTCGTTTGTGGGTTTGGGTATAAGATTCTATAATAAAATTCCACAATCTACATTAACTTTACCTTTACATCAGTTTAAAAATACTATGAAAAAAGGTTAATTCAGAAAGCCTATTATGCTATTGAAGATTACTTAGCGTGCGTGGATATAGCTCCTCTTCAACCCTGTACAAGACATTTATAACTATATGTAACTAGTTATCAGAATTATATTTTAAAAAGAGCAACCGCCGAGTTTCTTGCTGGCTCTACTCGGTAGGAACAGCTTTCCGAACCAGCAGTAAGTAGATTTTGACGATTCAAAAGCACTTGTTTACAAGTTTACTTGAATAAAGAATATTTTGAATTTGAATATTTAAAATGATATATGTAGTATATCTACCAGTTTTTCGTCACCCATAACACAAGCAATAATAACATATTTTGATAAACGAGAAGTCATCTCATTGCTATCTAAATGAGAATGAGTCTATTCAAATCAATTGTCTAGATAGAAATCATGTAAGAATTGGACAGAGTTCAAATTGTTTTAATTAAAAATTATTTTAGTGTTTGTTTTCAAACTTCTCTAGTAATTAGGACCTCGAAAGAATCTAAAGGAAATGACGGTGGCCATTTATTTTTTCCTATTTATTTACAGAATAGAACGGCTAATTGTACACATGCCAGATAACTATAATATTATACGGAATGTTTTATTTTAAGAAACCAATGTCATTTCAGAGTTTACGAGCGCCGCCCTAACAGTATAACAGTTTCCTGAATACGATTTAAATTAATTGTGATACACTTGTAAATATTGTTAGTTATTAAAAACGTTGTATGATAACACTAACTAGTAATAAATGTCCATTTTAACTATCTTCTAAATAGAAAAAAAGTACAAAAGTAATAATAAAATTATTTTGCTATAATCCGCGATACACGGATATAATTTTATTATTACTTTTGTATTATGGATCTCCGCAAAGTAACGCCTTAACGCCTAATTCTATAAATTAGAAAAAAAGTAACTGAAAAAGGTTCCTCATTCTAAATATCCATACTTATAGCAAAAGTAGTGATAGAATTATCTTGCTATAATCCGCGTTTTTATGAAAATCTATGTAATGCGAAGTGTAGGGAAAAAACCGTTCTCATACCTTACATACAGGATTAATTACAGCACGTACCACAAGACATCACCATCAACAACACAGTACACAAAAAATATAAAGCAATGCTTTGCGATTTAGCTGTGGAGTCTATCTCCTAATAATACCTCATTTACGGGGCGAAACGATTGTTGTTATTGTCGTAATGAATGTGTGTAGTGCTTGTATAGTGTTGTTGGTGGTGGTACTTTGTGATACGTACTTAGTTCATTACATAGATTTTCTGAACAAGCGAATTATAGGAAAATAATTATATCCTTACTCTTGTCATACGGAATTTTGCAAAGTAACACCTACTTCTATAAATAAACCATACTTATATGTATTACAAATAAACTGTTTTTGTGGCATCTTGAAAATGTTTTGGTATTCTACACAGCGTCTTCAATTCTCTATGGGTTAATTATTAGTTTAATTATGTATGAAGTGAAAAAAGATTTCTTCGTGGTCTATCGGAAATGTGGTCAATCGTTCTCAATGCAGATATGATTGGGAAATCGATGGAAACTTTCCATGGACGAGAATATCTCGTTAATATTGATGTAACCTAGTATAACGTGTGGATGATTTTCTTGTAATAAGTTTAGCGTTTCATTCAATGAGCCCAACGGTGGAGTGGTGCAATAAAACACTATCAAAAAAGGCTAATACAGAAAGCGTACTATACTATTGAGGGTTATTTAGACGATATGAATGCGTAGACAGAGCTACTCTTCGACCCTGTACAAGACAGCAATGACTAAATATGAATAGTAATAAGAATTTATACTTTGAAAAGAGCAACCACCGAGTTTCTTGCTGGCTCTACTTGTCGCAACAGCTTTCCTAACCAGCAGTAGAGTTGACGATTCAAATGCACTTGTTTACAAGTTTACTTAAATAAAGAATAATTTATAGAATTAGGCGTTACTTTGCGGAGATCCATAATACAAAAGTAATAATAAAATTATTTTGCTATAATCCGCGATACAGTAAATAGAAAATATATATAGTGCTAAATGTATAGTGGACTATACGTTTTTTCATACCCGTTACATGCAGGATTCGTAAAAAACATATGCACAAGCCTCCACCACTTCCACCACAATACACAAGTACTACACAAGTTCACTATCACAAACTCAACAATCGTTTCGCCCCGCAACCGAGGCATCATCAGGAGATAGACTCCACGACAAAATCGCAAAGCTTTGCGATTTTGTCGTGTCTATTTACTGTATCGCGGATTATAGCAAAATAATTTTATTATTACTTTTGTTAAATAAAGAATATTCTGAGGACATATAATGGCAATAATTATGCAATCCGAGTTTCTAAAGGAAACAGGGACTTTATGGACTGGTTGTAGTAATAGGTTGATGTATGGTGTGAAAAAGGCAGTATATTTTTGTGTTCGAAAACATGGAAAAATTAAGCTACTTTTTCTAGAATCTGAAAATTGATAAATCTTTAAAAATGTGTTTAGCTCGTACGAAATTAGTTATCGATTACAATAATCTATTAAATTAAAGGAAAAGTAAAAATTATAGCAAAGATGGCGTTGATTACATGACTATTTCAATAAAAATAATAAATAAATAATCATGTAATATCTCTAATACTTAAAATGGTTTAATGTTAAATATTTTAAATTTTTGGAGAGAAGCGTTGGAGGTAAGACCTATCACGCTGAAGATTATAAATACCCCCAGAATTTTCTAGAGATATACAGGTTTCTTATAAAGTTTCCTTAGCCGAAAAGCAATAAATTGAAAATAGCAATCAGACACATAAGTGTTAACAGAAAAACTCATTGGTGCCCGCCTGAGGTTTGAACGTGACCCTTTTGAAAGAATCATACGTTCCTCACCGCTGGGCTATCACAGTAGTAAGCTGCACATTAAATGTTAGGCGTTTTAAATTGAAGACAATGTCAATTTTAAATAACACACATTTAAATAAATGACATTGGACGGGTCAATGTCAGCAGATGTTAAAACATCGTCAGCTTTAGTTATTTCTGCTGCCTACAATCCTTCATCTACTACATCCGCTCTAATCTTGATTATCATTACAGGTAAGTCGCCTTGGATGATATCACGCTACAGCGTGTCTGTAATGGACCTTCTGTAAGTATGCATGAAATCTAAGAAAAGATTTTGATAAACATATATATGGAAATATTTAATTGCTATTATATTCTTACTAGCTGTGCCAACAACGGCTTTGCCCGCGTGGAATTCAGTAATTTACGAAACTTTTCCCGAACTTTCGAATTTTGGAACATAAAAGTAGTTATTGTGAGTTTACCGTAAGTTAACACGCTATCGCTGACTTTTTGTAGTATTTTTATGGATCTACAATTCTCTGCTACATTACTTTAGCGTATCTCTGTTGGTTAACGCAGTGCACGCGACTTAAGCTTCCAGAAAGCAAGTTTTTTAACAACTGCGCGATCTCTTCAACACAATTTACATAATACCGATATGTACTATTTACCTAAACCATCCTGAAGTAATGCACTATCTATTGGTGAAAACCTTACAAAATTCTGTTCAGTAGATCTTGAGCAAAAGCGACTACATACAGACAGACAGCTTTTTGGAACTGTATTTTAATAATAAGTATAGATAATCTATATTTATATTTCTATAATCGCAGATTACCATACGCAGTACCAAGACATTTAATAAAATTATCGAACTTATCTTATCCTACTAAATGTAGTAATTAATAAATAAATTAATACAAATTGATAACTTGTTTTTTGGTACTATTTAAAAAGTCTAGTTGCGAATTCCCTTCAATACAAAACGCATTGATAGTTAACGCTCCGATAGCCGTCAAACTTTATAGGATTATACAAGGGATTAATCATTATATCTGAAAATATCATTAAAATCAGATCAATCAGGCGTTTCGGAGTCTATAAGCAATATACACACATACTCTTTTAAAAATAAAAACAATATTTAAACTATATAAAGGTAAATTAAACAAATATATTACATTTAATGCTCATTGTACACTTAATAGTTAAATACTACGCATACAAGGTTTATAATAAACTTTGTAATAAGAAAATAATTTTAAACTGTTAACTAAATCTGTCATCAATGGAGCGAATCGATTTGCGTGCTCATTTTCTTACATCCCCCATATGTTACTCAGTACACTTCCGTAACCTAAGATTTTAACGAATTACTGTTTAATCTTTTATAAAATTCGAAAATATGGCAAATATGACCCATATACGAGCGTCCCAAAAAATTTTCCGCTCTACCACAGAGTTAACAAGATGCAATCTTGTGTTACACTCAACCGTTACTAGGAAATATTGTAATTTAAATACAAGTATGCATACGATAAAGGACTTTATTGATAGGCATCTAAAATTGCGAATTGCACGAAAACCGTGTAAAATGTGGTACAGATTTATCGCGGAGTATTAGGAGAGCCGCGTATTTATATTAAGTGGGGAAGCTGTCGGCTGCTACGCCGACGCTACTTTTGGACGGCAACATACAATATGTGACCCAACATTTTTAATCAATGTTAATAATTAAACAAATCTATATAAAAATGTACAATTTATCACCATCCCACTTATCCCTTATCCCACTCTAGGTGGGGTCGGCACAACGTGTTTTAAACATGTTATGATAAGATTTGACTGCGTATATTACGACCGGCCGCCTGCCTCACGTCAACTTACCTTAGTCGCCTTTTGCGACACCTTGGTAAGAAGTGAGGGTGGTCTATTCTACTCAGTCGGATACCACATGGCGGTACACACATACACACACACACTCACACAAAAATATATATTTTTTGACTATTTAATTAATCGTATGTATATAATTACAAAAAAAAGTCGATGTGTGTAATAGACAAAGTAGGAACCGACATAAGCTTGCGGCTCCTGCTTTGCGCCTTACAAAAGTACGTAAGTCGTTTGTAGGTATAAGATTCTATAATGAAATTCCGCAATCAATATCAAATTAAAAATTACATCAATTTAAAAACTCTTTTAATAAGAGGCTAATACAGAAAGTTGATTACTTAGATGATAAGAATCCGTGGACATAGGTATTATTAGACCCTGTACAAGACAGTAATGACTGAATGTAACTAATAATAAGAATCATATCTTGAAAGAGGCAACCGCCAAGTTTCTCGCTTGCTCTTCTCGGTAGGAACATCTTCCCGAACCAGCAGTAGAGTTGACGATTAAATAACATTTACAAGTTTACTTGAACAAAGAATATTTTGAATATGAATTTGAAATTAATAAAAACCCTAATGTATAGAACCCTACTATACTCACGTCTTATTATAGCATTTCCGACCATATTAACACCGTATTAAGAGATCAGAATTAAGGGCCTGGATGGACTTGGAACGGGCTCACTTGATATATTAACATATGTGTAATGTATAGCTCAGTCTTACTACACACAATGAAAAGCCAGTCACGATAGATGTAATAAAATAAAAAAACCAGAAACATGATAAAACGAGTTGAAATTCTTGAAAAAGCCTTCTTAGGATCTAAACAAGACTTCTGAAACGGCCTAATAAATTTACTTTTTCTTATAACCATATAATCTTAAAATTTGAATATGATAAGTGATGATTGATGGTTTGACTTCAATAAACTGTAATTTTATGAAAAACAAAATCATATTGATGGAGAGACCTTTGTCAGACAGGTACAGGTTGAGATGAGGAAAACATATTTAAAAGTTTATTTATGTGAATTTGTGTATAAATTATAAGTCTCGGTCATTCAGTAATATGTGCTCTCACGTAGTACAGGGGCTCTTGCAAATCTTATGCACTTGCACTTAGAAAAGTAATAAATGACTTTTTAGGGTAGAAACAGTGTCAGCAAAAAACGATTTCTGCCCCAGTCAATTATTGCATAGACGCAAAACTGAAAATAAAATGACCAAGGTCCTTTACCGGTGATCAAAAAAGTTATAATCTGATTATATTATAGCCGCTACAGCGACACTTCACTCATTCGGCTAGATCGTCCAACTAATAATAATCGCGCATGTGAAATGTTTTGGCTGGTGCTTTTTGTTCGCCGCGGTTATTTCAGTTTTCCAGTAGGTTTCTGAACAAGATCCACTGAGGCCGTCTCCGCAGTGCTGCGATATAGACGTCTAAATCTAGTCGACCTTCCGCGAAAATCTCAGACATGGATTTAAGGCTGAACGACCTAAAAGGACATAACGAATACGCGATTTAAATGATATACTAATGTTAGAAGTGTTGTTTTAGTGTAGAGTGAATGTGTGATTCCTGGTGTGGTTCAATTTAGTGTTCATAGTGAATAAAATCTTGTTAACAATATGACGGAACTTTTCGAAGGCTGGCTTGGCGGCAATGATGACGATTTGGTCGAGGAGACAATTGAAACTATCGAAACGGTCACAACAACAACGAGAACTAAAAAGAAAAAGACCGTTGCACCAGATGTAAGTCCGAAATCCTTAGCTTTGCATTTGCGCAATCCAGTGTGCCCTTGATCGTGACTGGCGCAGGTGTATTTTTGCCGCAAACGTTTATTTAGCACTGCGTTCTGGATTCCGGCGATAATTTTCAGTCTACCTGACTTTGATCTTTGCGAATCCTGTATCGCTTCCAAATGTTTAACATCGAACATTCTAATTTAGGTGTGGAATTCATTGTTAAGGTGTTTATTTTGGACAAGCCGGACGGGCGGGTGTCACGGGCGCCGTCTATGCAAGCCGTGACACTAACCAGTGTCCTATCAAGGTGAAGGCATTACGTGTATGTCAACGGCAACTCTTTTATAAATCAACTGACGCACCGATTCTGGACTCTAAAAATACCATATTTCTAATTTCATATAGTGAATCTGCTAGTATACAATATCTCTTATTCTTGAGAGCAATCCGAGCTGTTTAAACGTCGTTTGCTGTTCTTATAATATCAGCACTTTACGATTAATTGTTTCTCTCGGACAGACTAAATAACGTTCTTTAACTGACAGTGACAAGTGAAAGACTGAATTAACTATTAAATTGTGCTAAATCTGCCTTTGAAAGTTAGTAATGCTGACTTGTTAGCAGTCAACATAAATATAGTCTTATGTCTTTTGTTTGTTGTAACTTATTTCTGTTAGCAATGGATATATATCATTTTGATTGCCTTGAATTTTGGAACAGATGAAAGTTGACGTCAAACGACCTTTTCTTTGAATGAGCAATGTTATTCCAATCTTTTTTTCATATGTTTATGAAACAGACGTTACATAAACAAATTGTATAACACAAAAAAAACAATTTATTTTGCATAATCCCCTTTCCTAATAAAAGCGAAAGATCAGTGGAGCAATAATGATGAGATTTGTCTCAATTAATACTCATATACCGGGTTAACATAAAGGGTAAAAATCATAATAGGGAAAAACAGAACATAAGCGAAGATATTTAAAACCATAGAATAACGCATTAATTATTTTATACCGTAACTTCGTTGCTGGTACTGCTTGTTTGCGAACTTAGTGGTATTGGAAATAACAGTAATAAATCATGTGACCAAACGATTGTTGAATATAAATGTGGATGGATATGTGATTAGAGGGAGGTCTCAAAAGAGGTGGTTGGATTTTAAATTTTGAAGTAGCGCCATAGTTAACGAATGTATGCGCCATAATGTAGGGCAATAAAAAAGACGAATGACAGAAGAGTGCATGCAATGATGAAAATTTTAAGGTCTGAAGTATGACAAATCTGGATAAAATACGAAACGAGTATATAAGGGAAAGTCTGAAAGTTGAGCCCATGATAGGATAGACGAGCAGTGTAAGATTAAGATGGTATGGACATGTAATGAGGAAGGATCTAAATCATATGACAAAACAGTTATTAAATCTGGATGCGGATGGATATATGGCTAGAGGAAGGCCTCAAAAGAGTTGGTTGGATTTGTGAATGGAAGAGAAAAACATGTTACGCTAACTCCGCTTAGAGTGGCATAAGGGCATGAGAATGATGATTTAAATAAAAGAAAAACAAGAAATAATGTTCCTAACAAGAACAACAACAAACGAATGTTTCCGTGTCTATGACTCCTACGAATACGAAATCACAAATGGACAAACCAAATATACGTTGGAAGTTTTTTATATAGTACACTGGCTATGTTGTAGATTATCTAATTAGTAAAAAAACTACAAACTACTCATAAAATCATCAATGTTGCATAAATATACTAAATTTCGGCTCATTAAAATCAAGTGCATGGATAATGTATTTTAACTTTTAAGCCGGAAGGACATAAAACGAAGCAAGATAGTAAAAAGTAATTAATATTTAGTCAATTATATGCCATCTTGTACTACGATCCCGCTGCTGGAAATACTTGTACTTGTGGCTTGTACGAATAGTAGAAAATTGTGAAGCATAGAAAACGAAATTATCAGGTTGATTAAGCAAAATATTTATCTTGGCAACAAAATCAAGAATTTAATTTATGTAATATCGCAATTAATATGTCCAATTGATTAGTTGTGACTGTAATTTTACAATTTCTAAATACTTTGTTTTGTAAATTATTGTTTTATTTTTATAGTATTTTTATTTACAGTGCGTCTATAGACAATAACTGTCGGCTACTAAAATAACTACATACTTAGTTAAACTCAACTTTATTTCATTTACTTATTATTTATCCATTTTTTATAAGCTCTGATAGCCCAGCGATGAGACCGTGCAACTCTATAGACGATCATGGGTTCAAACGCCAGTCAGGCACGAATGAGTTTTTCTATTAAAACTTATGTATCTAATTGATACTTGCCTAGCAGTAATCCATTTTTATATGTACTACCATAAATCGATGAATCTGTTACTAAATAGAAAGAGTGTCTTTAACTCTACAAGTGATAATGGCAAACATTACACTAAGAAGTTTGTAAAGCGAAATAAGAAAAATAGCAATAAACATACTGTGTATTATTACCTACTATATATATATTACCTACATAATATACATATTTACACGAATAAGAAACACGTGTATGAATTCATAAATACGAACACATATAAATTTTGTAGGTGACTTGTATTATCTCATTGACATAAATCCCTTACTTAATTGTATTTATAATTTTTCAATACTGCCCAAGAAAAAAACCGAACCATACTTAACCATAATGAAGAAAGTGCAGAATTCCATAGTAAAAAAGTAATAATAAAATTATTTTGCTATTATTCGCGTTTGTTAAAAAAACCTAGGTAATGCTAAGTGTAGGAACAACAAAACTATTATGACATTTTACACGCAGGATTAGTTGCCGCATATATCACAAAACACTACACACGCTACACAAGCACTACACACATTCACTACGATAATCTCTACGATCGTTTCGCCCCGTAACCAAAGCATCATCAGGAGATAGGCTCCTATCGCCTATTGACCTCCGTAAAGTAACGCCTAATTCAATAAATCAAGCTACTTAAGCTTTGGCAAGTAAGAATCGTCTAGGATTAATTCGATTTAAAAAGTTTATTATTAGTAGTAATATTTTAAAAAGTCGAACAGGAACAAGCTTTATCCATAAATATAAAAATACAGTTATTTCAACATAGCAATGTTTAGTGTTTATGTAAAATTAAATGGGTGGAAATAGGTAAACGGTACTTTGTATGGCAAACCTTGAGCTTGAAAGGAATTGCCTGAAGGCAAACTTGCAACACTGGTTTTATTGTGCATTCAATCTTTGTTTTCGACATCTTTTATGTTCACAGTAAGCAATGGGCCTTGACGTTTCTTAAGAAAGTGTTTTAAGATATTTTACAGACTTAAAATTATAGTAAAGAGAACATTGTACGCAATCTATTGAACTAGATCGAAAGAAACTTGCATTATCTAGGCATAAAGAGTTACATGGTCGTCTTGATTTACTCGATTCAGAAGCCAAATTGTAGTATCATTTTCGATTGCTTTAAATTATCCAAAAACTTGAATTTGAATTAATAAAGCATGTTATTTTATATTGAGTATATATAAATAAATAATATACATAAATAATTTGCAAAGTGACATCAATGAAGATAATAATTGTATATATAAATAAATATATTGGAATACTTCATTATTGAATCAAACAACTTCTCTCCTTCTATGAAAACAAACCAAAAGAACAATTTTTTTGGTCGCAAAGTTAATCCAGCCCTCAGCGGATTGCAGTACCCATGAATCGTTTCCTCATGTTTAAAAAAAATGGTCGCAAAGTTCCAAAAAATGTAAAAGTTCATTGATAATATTGAAAAATTGTGATTTTTCGATGTAACCTTTCGCAGTCGAATAACCGCATTGCCAGTATCTGTCAAAAAAAGTTACTCACTACTTAACTACTTAAAAAAAAACTCTACATTATGAGCTGTGACAGCCCAGCGATTAGACCGTACGACTCTCTAGAAACGATCATAATACCTATCAATTCGCATTGGAGCAGCGTGGTAGGTCTTAGTTCCAACCCTTCTCTCACACTAGCGTGTCTCCACGAACGGAGAAAGAAGGCATATACCCAGCAGTGGGATAGAAACAGGCCGCTTCCTCATCTATACATTCAGCAGTAGAATTTCTCTAATCGCGAACTATAAAAATGATATTATTTAATTAATTATAAAGTAACGCCGAATTCTCTAAATGATTGAAAACGAATCTTTTGATTATGAAAACGTGTCGACCTCTCAATTGGGGCCATGATTCATTGATTGTTGTTGTGAAACTGCTATTCGTGGACGGTTCACCAGTATTATAGCTATTCAATACTTCCTTTGTGTGTTGATCCCTTAAAACAATCATTTACCAAGTATAAGTATAGAACCCGGCAATAAATAATGCACATCGAGGCTTAGAGAGAGAAATCGGCTAGATTCTGCTTCATAGAGCATCGTCTCTGTCGCACAGACTGACGAACCCGTGTGTGACAGTGACAGCGCTCTACGAAACCGAACTGGTCGGCTGTTTCGCTGTAAACATCGATGTGCATTATTTAATGCCGAGTACTATACATTAAACTAAAGCTAAATCCACACTGATATAAATTCGAAAGTCTGTCCGTCTGTTACGTTTTGAGAACAAATTAGCTGTAGCAATATACACCAAAAATATCTTATACAAAAACCGATACATACCGGGTTGACTAAAAATTAAAAAAAAAGTTTTGTTTATGCTACGAGAAAGGAAATATATATATTTCCTTTGTCGTACTTATACATATTGTACATATAGGCACATAGTATAGGTTGTTAAATTGAGAGGGACATGAGACAGAGTTATCAATGATTTAGGAGTGCCTAACAGCACCTTTATTTTTTAAGTTTCTATTCTGTGAAATTTTAGTTATGCATTTTTAAATAGCAAGAACAAATAAATAGCGAGAACAGAAGTATCGTCGGTGCATTGAGGTTGCTTCTTGTGAGAAACACTGTTTACCTATTTTCCTCACTGGAATAACAGATGGCGCTACTTACACTTTGCCTCGCGCTATAAAATGCTTTCGTAATTACATAAGAAGTCTTCATACAAAATGTTTGTTGGTTCAAGTCCGATACAGTCCACCACAGCGCGTCGCTTTAATCCGAGGTCCGGCCTCACAGGAGGCACCCTTAAGGCGGCGACGCTTTCAGGATGTTGCGAGCCTCGCTCGAGACTCGCTCTCCCGGCTCACACCCCCCGACGATGCTACCGCCCTGGCCCACTCTCTCGGTGACGCTGTAAAAGCCATTAGGGCTAACAGCATTAGTTAGTGTTCGAAAAAAAAAATATTCGTAGGATCGACATCGCTTAATAATTCTATAGGCTCAAAGTGCATCCTGCTGGAACATTAACACCCGTATTCATAAACATTACTATGAGAACGCACAGTGCTCAGGGACGCATAGGGTCATTCAAACCAATTCATAGACATTACTTGAGTGAAATGTTCTACTATGCGTTTGTCAAAATCGACGCACAGCTAAAATAGATAAGGAGCTACTTTAGCGAACGCATAGTGTTCGTGCCGCTTTGGTTAAAGGTAAAATTATTTATAAGTTATCTATTTATTATATTTTATTCTTATAATCATTTAACTTTGTCTAGTAAATAATATAAGTAAAACTATACAACAAAATTATCATACATAATATATTAAAGAAAAATAGTTCTACCTCTTATGAGTTGCAGTGCTTGCATTTAAATCCAAAGCCGAAGTCATTGTAATAAACTATATTTTATTTACACTGCACAATACACAAAATGTCATAAAAAAATTATTAACACGATAAACTGCAAATTACGGGAATACCAAAGTAAGGTTATGTTTGTTTGTTATTAACAACACAACAAATTGTTAATAACATTGACATTTGTCAAAACTAGACTGAACTACGCCACATCAAATGGACCAATCAGAGCGCGCAGTTGGACGCATAGCGTTCTTTTAGTGAAGTTTTGCCAAAGTATTGTTTGTGAAATGGAAGGCTTGACACGAGGAACGCACAGTGAACTAGCCTCCTTCGCATAGTAATTTGTGCTTACTTAGCTGAGTATGCTTCTTGAATACGGGTGCAAGTCCAAGCGATATTGTAAACAATGCACCTTCCGGTACATCCACGCTTGTAATGCTGTGAAGGACCCGTCCGGAATGCTCTCCGTACAAGTGGAAGTAAATACACTATCGTGTCACTTGTATGTATGTTCTTTCCCCCGTCCCGTCGGGCATCGGAGTCCATCGCGTTACATATACACTCCTATTGATAAATAAGGGACAGTTTGAAATTAAGCCGAAATTTAGTCACAAATCCATTAATACATTTTTCCTACCCTTACCTCCATCTTAATGTGGTAGGTACAATGTGTTTTCATCTTCCATTCTCTTTCATAATTAGTCATCTGTGTGTATCATATGTGTCTCAAAGCTATGATGGTCCATGGCCGCATGGACGGTGAGACCATGCAACTCTTTCGAGGGGTCACGAGTTCCAACTCCGGGCAGTCAACAATGAGGTCTCATTTAAAATGTATGTGTCTAATTGATAATTACAATTTACCACCCGGCTATCGGTGAAGGAAAACATCGTGGGGATTCCTGCATATCTCTTATGAGTGTAACCTACTAATTCGCATTAGAGCAGCGTTGTAGGTAGGTCCAACCTTTTTCTCCAAAAACGTACACGCGGGATAGTTACTTGACAGGCCGTTACTTTACTTTACTTTTTTTATTCGTCAACTCGGGTGTTTTCAGCCTCTTTTCAGCCTCCCTCTAGTCTTATATCCGTAACGTGTTCACAAATATAAATTTACGTTTAATCGCAAAGTTCTAAAACAGAGTTAGTGGAAAACCAATATAAACACGGCGCTATGATTTACTGATTTCTCTTGCTCCACTTTACATTACATAGTTATATTTCCTACAATATACAAAGTAGTATTTTGCTTAACCACATTGGAATTCGACAGTTTTATCGTACCAAGGAATCTCTGTATTTTAAGAAGATGTATAAATCGATTGCAATTATATAAATCGGAAATAGTTAAACGACAATTATTGTTACATAATTAAATATATTTATTGTATATTCTATGTATCTGTTTATATATTTATGCATATGTATTCATATATATATGTTAGTTAATATTATTTGCTATATATACACAACACACTATATATCTGTAACTCTGTCCTTTCATCAAAGTGGTTGCTTGAAGAGATCGCTATTTAGCGATAAGTTCGCCATTTTGTATCACTACGTTTACCATATTTATTATTATTTTTAGTTTTATTGTTATTATTGTAGTTTTTAATAAAAGTGTTCATTCATTCATAAGTTGTACAGGCACCAATGAGTTTCTCTATTTAAACTTATGTGTCTAATTGATAATAGCAATTTATCTCACGCTTTTCAGTGAAGGAAAACCTCGTGAGGAAACCTGCATATGACTAGAGCATATAATCCGCATTAGAGCAGCGTGGTAAGTGTTAGCTCATACCTTCTACATAACCATAAGAAGGAATCCTATGCCCAGCTGTGGGATAGTAAACGTGCCGTTACTTTAAGTTGTTCAAGAACGACAAGTATAAATACGATAAAAACTATTAATAGGCCAACCGCGATTATTGAAGTCAGTCTCTTTTCGAACGTATACTTGTTATAAATAATTTATGTTTGTCTAGAATGTTGTGGGTCATCATCATCATTCTCCTGCCTTTATCCCACTCTAAGTGGGGTCGGCACAACACGCTAAAAACATGTTGTCACATGATTTGGCTACGTATTTTACGACCGGCCGCCTGCCTGACTTCAACTTACCTTAGTCGCCTTTTACGACACCTCAGTAAGAAATGAGGGTGGCCTATTCTATGTAGCCGGATACCACACGGCACATACCTTAGTCGCCTCTTACGACACCTCGGTAAGAAAGGAGGGTGGTCTATTCTATGCCGGATACCACACGGCGTCTCTAGAATGTTGAGGGTGACGACATAAATCATATTTCGATAAATGAATATGCATGATAATATGCTATTCTCAGGTTCACGGGAAACTTAACTGTAGGATAAAAAGCTCGAGGAAATATCGATACGAATATAAAATGTAACGTAAAAATAATGATTAAATTTTAACAACTGGCAGATCTTTGAGTCAGGGATGTTAACCTTTTTAAACTTTTTTATAAATGATTTATTATTAAATTTATATCGTGGTACATAAATAGTAATAAATAAATAATGCAATGGTGGGGTTCACAATATGGTAACGACCCAAGACTTGGCGTGACGTCATAAAATCGCGATTCTGTTCCCCCTCTTTCAATTACGAGTATTTATTATAAAGCTTCAGTGCATTTTCGTCAAGATCAAAATACGTCTTTAAAAACGTTACCAAAATGAGAAAATACTAACAGTACCTACAAGTCAGTGCCATTTGAAACGTATATTAAAAGGAAAAATCATTTTCCCTGAATTTTAATAATGTATTAGTTAACCAGTAGACAAAACAAACTTTGATTACTGAGACTTATTATATTTGGCATAAAATTTCGCTCGTAAATACCTACTCTATTTTGAATATAACGAAATCAAAACTTAATGACAAACAAAGTCGTTGAACATAATTTTTTAGAATAAAAATCTCTGAAAGCTAGCTCTCATCAACTCCAGCATCCAGCGGGGTCGACGCACCGGTGCCCTCAAACGCTGATGTTTATATTTTTGGAGGAACGCTAGAAATATCCGAGACATTCCATCATTAGTACTCGCTAGCCCACTTAAGCGATTGTCTGACACAGGTCTGATTTCCGCAAGTTCAAAGGTGCCTGCTATCCTTTGTTTCTTTATTGATTCTTGCAAAACCCTCTATCGCTTTAAATTGCCCCGATACTTCTACGAGGACCGAGGACATCTACTTTACGAAGTTATTATACTAGAGTAGGGGAGCCAGCCTAAAATAAATCCATCGAATATAAAGAGAAAGTAAACGAGACTTATTACCTGTCTCTTGTGTGTGTGTGATTAGACAAAGATAAGAATATAATTTTCATCTACCCTCTCTTATTATTTGTAGCGATACTCTCGCTTACAGGCCTACCTATGACTCCTAATCTATTATTTTTAACTCGATGGAGACAATACAAACGGATTTTTAAACACTATAACGGATAGTTAATCGGACAATGTTGAAATTGTTGTGTATGTTGCCGTTATGAATTTAATCCATTTACAAAAGTATTTTTTTTTAGGTTCACCAACAGCTTTAACATTCACATGTTTCAAATACGTATTCTATTGTAATATAAAATTTAATCTGTAAATGTAAAACTAATTAATGGCAAACACCACATGCAAAAGTAACCTAAAACTACTTAAATGTAGTTAATGAAAATATTTTTTTACTATAATCCACGAATTGAAAAAATATATGTGACAGATATGTTAATGTATTATCCGTTTAACTTGCACTTGCACTTTCCAGTGAAAGAAACGATCGGCATGCAGAATCGACAACAGCGGGTATTTTATTTTGAATGGACTGTGTGCTGTTGGCCCTAACGGCTTTTACAGCGTCACCGGGCGGGACGGGCGAGCGCAGAAGCATCGTCGAGGTTGCGAAATGCAGAGAGTAGAGCGCAGAAGCTCTACTAGCGTCCGGGAACGTCGTCCTAAGGGTGCCTCCTGTGAGGCTGGACCACGGCTTAGGGCGACGTGTAGTGAGGTATTCTTTTACCTTACACACTCATATTATCATCAACCGCCAAATTGAACTAGTCTAATTAAATGCAACACTGATATTTCAAAAATCTGTAGGGCAAACCGCAAAAATTTCCAAATTACATAATCAATCCTCCATTTCTAATCCAAATGGATAATTCTCCATTAAAATCCACCATGGTGCTCTATCTATGCGGAACGGCCTTAACATACCTTCTTTAACTCTAACATGAACAACAAATAATATAACGAGTATAATTCAAAATAAAGATGGCTCAATATCGTTAAGACTCTACCTGAATCTAGCTCGTTTGACGAACGATGACCACCTAACTCTTTACGTCAAATATTTCTCACTAACTCTACACTTTAAACTGTAACTGTCCACACGATATGAACGCTTTCGTATTTCCTTCTTTACGATTATTAAAATTGCACTTCAAAACTGTTATTGCTCACGCAATTCTGACGTCTTTGTCTGCTTGTTACGGTCTATTTTCGTATGAATGAAATAGTATATTTGGTCGCAGATCAACCAGTTTCGACAGACTTCGATGACAGGCGATGAATGTGCTAATTGCTTGCGACAACCAAACTAAATTCAATGTGCGAGGCAAATTTATTTAACTCTATGATTTATTTGAGCTTTTGCATTTCTAGGCATTTCGTATTTCCCTGTATATGCTTCTTTTGGGAGTAGTGGCTATATCGATACCCACTATCAGTTAGACCATTGCTGGTCTATTGCGATCACCACTGCTTAGAGTTTCCAATGCGGGTATCCTCTAATTCCAGCATCCTCTTGGCAGCGAGATTTTTCACCTCTTCTTTGAACTATCGACTATAGACCAACGCGATTGTGATAACGGTTTAGTATATGTCAAATAATCAGCCAACAAATGCTTCATTTTTAGTTTCCAGCGCTCTTTTATTTGTTCTTTACGTATTACTAGCACTGCGTTAAGGCGTTGCTGTAGCTCAATTTAGTTCCGATTTCCGCTCGAAACAAAACTGTCGTTGACAATTCAAAAAATATTCCGATCTAAACTTTACAAAATGATTCGCTGCGTCAATGTAGATTTTTTTTTTTTTTCATAATTATCTGTCCAACTGTATTAGACTCCGGTCTAACGAACGTAAATACTTCATCTTACACATAGATTGGTCGAGGTTGAAGTGTTTTTATTTGATTTGAATAGTTTTATAATATCGTTTATATCATATAGTTATTTACATAGTACGGATAACAAAAGAAATTTAAATAAAGCAAAGCTTTCTAACCACGCTCATCGAGATTACATGAAAAAAACCTGACTGGCAAACAAACAGGAATGTGGACATTGGCCAAAAATATAGGATTAGTATTACTGGGATCAAGTAATAGATAAAATGCATGCAGCGTAACAACTGTATTAACTGGTGCTTCCAGAAAAACAATCACTATATCATTAAAAGCGAGAACGACATGACAAGCCCTTGATTATACGCTCATAAAGTCCAAAATCGCTTGGCAAAATAAAATTCAGTTTCGACATTGTTAAATCACGCGCATTCGTGTCTAAAATAGATCGCCCCGCTCCGCCCCGCGAGATAGGTACATTTTTGGAAATCAAATAAAAGCTTCGCTATAAATAAACTGGAATAAAACAAGGTTAAAGTGAAAATAGATAAGGCGTAGATTATAACGATTCATTTTCTTAAAGGTCATCTTTACGTTCGTTTATCATAGCAATAAAAGTGTTATAGTAAGAATCGAAGTAATGAGCGTAAATGTAAATTGAACTATAATTCTTTATTTATTTGTTTATACAATACAATACACCTTGGTATAATATTTCGGATTTTGAATAATAAAGTCGATATTAAAAGCTTTTAAGCGTCGCTAGAAATGATGAGCTAGCTCAAAAGGTACATCAATAATGTGATTAGCGAAGATAACGCAACGGTTATAGCCTAGCGGTGACACCATACGTCTCTTTCGAGGAGTGTCACGCGTTCGACCCCGGGCAGATACCTCATAATTTATCAGTTCTAATTTATATTTGCAATTTAACTTTTTTTATTTAGCAACACACAACGATGCGACAACATTGTAATAAAAATACTTAATACTTGATAATTATACTTTATTTATTGTCTATACAACAGCGCACAAGACAGCATGCTTTAATATTATTTTGTATCCGCATCTTAACTATATATTAATAATTTATCGCGATATTTGCGATTAAGGAAACATAATGATGAAACCTACATATCGCTACAGAATTCTGGAGATATGAGTGTCGCACCAAAAGTGGTGGGTCTTAGTTCCAATTTTTCCTTTAAAAAAAACGGAGAGAGGAGGTCTATGTCCAGCAGTGGGACAATAACAGGCCGTTACTATTATGACACAAAAGCGTAGCTTTTCGAAATGTCCGTAATATGCCTGAGCTGAATTACGAATTAGGGCCGGGATCGGCAACCTAAGGCTCAACGAAGTAACAAACAGAATCTTTGACAAAATACGCAGAGTCGCTGATTTAATTGTTTAAGCATATAGCACGTTTTTGGCGTTCCTACATATTCGAGAGCTGTGATAGCCTAGCGGTGAGACCGTGCGACTCTTTCGAGGGGAACACGAGTTCAAACCCGGGCAGGCACCAATGAGTTTTTCTATTAAAACTCATGTGTCTAATTAATAGTTGCAATTTATCACACGCTTTTCCGTGAAGGAAAACATCGTGACGAAACCTGTATATCTCTAGAGAATTCTGCAGATATGTGTAACCTAACAATCCGCATTACCCGCATTATCCTAAAAACCCTTCTCTCCAGAAACAGAGAGAGGAGCCCTATGCCCAGCAGTGGGATAGTAACAGGCTGCTACTACATATTCGACGGTTCGATCCCCGATCGAGAGATAGTCGAGATTACCCGACTATGTAACAGCTGTTACGGCACCCTCGCTTATGCGAAGATAAATACAGGGCCAACATTTTCTATAAACTATTTGTTGGTTCTTCGAGCATGGGTGTTCATTTGTATTTAAGTATGTAAAATTATATATATAGTATATTTACCAGTTGTCTGCTACCCATAACACAAGTATTAAGACGTCACTTTGGGGCCAGACAATCGTGTGCATTAGCTTTTACGGTAGCAAATAACACTGCATACGATTGCAGCTGCAGGATTTCAAAGTATTGTAAATTCATCTTAGGTCAGACAAACATTTTTTTTTCAATTGAATGCGTCAAAGATTGAGTCAGTGCGGTCAATGGCCATTAATCACAAAACAAAACCAGTTGTTTACTTACCCAACATACATTAGTTACAAACGAAAATAGATACAAATTCGACTAATAAATAAATTTCTGGATACAAACGGATTAAAATTAATTATTTATTTTATGAAATTTATGTGAAAAACGTTTATTAAATTTACAATAACGAACAACTTTCTGAAAATAAACATAAGAAAATAACAACTTACCGGGAATGAACATATTATGTATGTTTACACTAAGAAAAATTCAGAGGTTCGGCCATCAGAACAAAATAATATATATTCAGCGTAGGAGTTCTTATACTAGAGTAGTATTTATATTACTATATAAATGAGAGTGTCACAATAAATAATCAGAGATGAGACTCGTATGCTTAGTAATGATAATGATTCACCACCTTTTAAGCAAAATATTAGGCGACGAGTCGATTAGGCGACTAAACTATTCCATGTTCCGTTCTCTAAATTAAATATGCTTGAAATATTGTTAAACATCGTTTTGTAAGATGTAATTAAAAAAAAAACGCCGTGTGGTATCCGGCAGAATACAATAGACCACCCTCCTTTCTTACCGAGGTGTCGTTAGAGGCGACTAAGGTATGTGCCGTGTGGTATCCGGCTGCATAGAACACACCGCCCTCATTTCTTACCGAGGTGTCGTAAAAGGCGACTAAGGTAAGTTGACGTCAGGCAGGCGGCCGGTTGTAAAATACGTAGCCAAATCATGTGACAACATGTTTGTAACATGTTGTGCCGACCCCACCTAGAGTGGGGTAAGGGCAGGAGAATAATGACAATATTTAAAAAAAAAGAAAGATACTGTGTTGATACTCAATAGTTAAAGTCTTCACGTACTATTATTTGTGTAACATTTTTAATGGAAACGTTACGGATGTAATCTTTAGGTATTTGTGTATAAATATAATAAAAATTTATATTTTTATTGTTTGTTTCCCAAATCAACGTATGGTATCCGGCTAAGAAGAATAGACCACCCTCATTTCTTACTGAGGTGTCGTAAAAGGCGACTAAGGTAAGTTGAAGTCAGGCAGGCGGCCGGTCGTAAAATACGTAGCCAAATCATGTAACAACATGTTTTTAGCGTGTTGTGCCGACCCCACTTAGAGTGGGATAAGGGCAGGAAGATAATGATGTATGTTTCCCAAATAAAGATAAAATAAAATAAATACTTCATCTTTGTCTAATCACACATATAAAAGACACGTAGATACAGTCTTATTTTATTTCTCTTAATTTCTCTATATTGAATAGTGCAAACTTTAAGCAGGCTTCCTTACTCTAGTACAAATACCCTGTGATATACAGACGTATTATATTATACCTTCTTATCTACAGACTAAATAATAAAATTTGATTATTATTTCAATGATAGTGCCAACTTAATTCTCATTAGAACGCTTGCCAAATAATATTAATTAATTTTGAATTTTATGAACATAATAAACAAATTAATTTCCGGAACACTAAAAGCGAACGTGGACTATGGAAATATAACTTGCATGATAATAAATTATATGCATACAAATAATGAAATAATATTACTTTTGAAATTATCTTAGTACGAAGAATCAAGGGATAATATATATTTTACATAAGAAAATAGTGCCTTTATATATAATTTCTTATTTTTTTAATTAATTAAATTTTTATGTAAATTATTAATTTGTGTTTTGCAGAGATTTTTAGCGGACAATTATATTATAGTAGAATTTTCATTAAGAGTTCGCTTAATGAAAAAAAAATAGCCTTTATTTTGCAGTCATTTTTATTTTATTTTTTATATAATTATTTTTCATATTAACATCCATTACATTGGTCGTCATATTAATTATTTAACAATGTCCCTTTCGAGGCATCTCTATTTTTCGCTATTCTTCTCCATAGAGGTCCCGCTGTCGATCTTAAATAAGTCGAACTCTTACTAATACTCAAACGGAATAATAGGCATAATGTTATTATGCTAAAGTAGGGAAGACAGTTTAAAATGTGCCCTAATACAATAAATACAAATAAAAGAATGAGAATCTACGTTACCAAAGACAATTTTAAAAATTCCCATTTGTCCTATTGTTAGGAATGAAAGTTGGCAACCCTATAATCACGTGACCGATAGCAAGGAAGGAAACGAAAATTGGAGCGAAAATTAGATATAAAAGATGGAGTCCGCCATATCGAAGGCACTCTAAAAAACACTCGTTTACTTATCAATTTTACCCGGCGAAGCTTCTGCGCTCGCCCACCCCACCGGTGACGCTGTAAAAGCCATTAGGGCTAACAGCACAAGACAAATTCGAAAAAAAATATATCGAAGGCAGTCTTGTAGTAATACTCGACTCTTACGGTTATTAGCTTACGCTTACGCGGCTCGACCGTTCTCTTGGAGTTTCGTTGTAAACGAGACTTGTACGATTATTAAACGCTCCCGCGTTAGATCGTGTTACAGCCTGTCTTGGTTAAACAAGCAGGTGTAATTATTACTGTGTCGTTTTAATGTTGGTTAGATAGATCCGCGAGAACCTAAATTGTTATTTGTTATTAGAATCTACCCTCATATTCGTGTGATTACTATAGTGGCGTTTAATGATGTTCGGGCAGATCCGCAACTACCCACATTACGTTCCGTGTTTTTAGAATCTAGCCTCGAATAGTTAATATCCGTGATAAGAGTAATCACCGAGTTTCTTGCCAGTTCTTCTCAGTGGATAGTAGCGTTCCGAACTGGTGGTAGAATCGTCCTGGCATAATTATTCCAAATTATATGAAACTTAACCTGTTAATACATGTTTGGCTTGTTCCATATGTTGTAGCTGTACGTTAGTCTTTGTTGACTATGTAAGAAAGCTGAAATATTTAAGTGAAACTCCTGCGATTTCTAATTTTATGTATATCACATAACATCTTTGACTTTATCGTCCTTTGTTCTAATGATAAATATTTTCCATTTAGTTTGTGGTATATATAAAAAAGGGTTACGAGATTTCCCAACTGTGCGAGTATAAATTGAAATTCTATAAATTCTGTAAATCGAAATGTTTATTGCAGTTTAAAGAAGTTATTTTTACTTTTGTTTACAAATTAACACAACTAAAAATATTTAAATCTTTTTGTAGTTTTGATAAGGGTTAATCTTTTGACAACTATACGCTATTCTTGCAAAGACCGTCGATATAAGACATTTGAATCGGTGAAATAACGACTGAAAATTGTGCAATACACACGATATTCAATAGATATTCATATATAAAGTTTTTGGCACTATACAAGAAACATTCAACAGATTTAAAATTTTATATCGTACATGAAAATCGTGAGAGTTATAATCGGAAGGTTTATTGCAAGTAATCATCACCACTTTATCATATCGGACGGCGCCGAATATTCCGCCAAAATGGATCCACTTTTGCTTTGATGTCGCAATATCGTACATGAATTATCTTCTAGTAATACCTAGACCTACATTCAGCTAGGAAATGAGTCAAAATATTTATTATTGTTAGCGGTGGGTGGACGTGACCTTGGGAGCGACCGAGGCGAGCCAGGAATGTCCACTTTATTAGTTTATTCTGTATCCATTATGTATTGTGATTGATTTATTTGAAACTTTCGTAGCGAAATCAAACAACTTCAACGATGAAAGATTTTTTGTTTACCAATTTATTACGTTAACAAGTGAGCCGTGGCGAAAAACACGACAAGGTTCCTACAGAACTTCTCGAAGCTTTTGTCAGTCTGACATCATCACTGATTTGTTTATCTATGACTTTTCACTCAGTTCTAACAGTTTGTGTGTATTGACTATTGTCCATAACATAATATGTTGCGTTCTGTTATGAGGATTTTGGAAACAACCCTTTTTAAAAGATTTTATTCGATGTTAAAATTAAAAGATAATTAGACACAAAATTAAAATACAATAAAATTTCGGAAATTTCAATTAGTTACTTTGCCCTTTAATAATTTTTGTGTACGATATACACGTTTGATTTATATCCCCAGTCATTTAGGGGAAATGCAATATATATAGCGTCTGTCATCGAAAGGGGAACCTTGATGTGTAAGCAATAAGGCTTACAGTGGAAGGGGATAACAGTTCGTTTAATTTTGCCCGTTTAAAAGCTAAGATAACCGATAGATAAAACGCAACGGTCTGCTGCAGAAGTTCGCGTTTGAAATGCTTTTGAATTTTCTATAAAAAGTCGTAGAATGATTTATAGTGAAAAAAGGCACTATCCGTAAAGTTAACTGTGGATATGTTTAATGTGACAAGTCTGCCTTGTTGGAACAGTGTGTTGGGCTTAAGATAAATCTCTCCAAAGATTTAGGATGCATTGAGCATTGGATCTATTGAGCAGTGATGATTATAACATGTCATATTAACAAAGGAGATGATTGGTTATTTAATGATCAGTTTGTATTGAATAGGTGTTATAAAGTCTGTATTGTTTTGAATTCCAAGATAAAATCTTACGTTACGTCACTGTGTACCAAAATGTGCGAATGACAATGGCTTCCGTTCGCATTGTCAAGGAGATTTCCACAAGACATCTTAAAAATAAATTCTCTTTGTCTACATAACAACACTAGACGTATGTGTTTTTATAATGTGCAGTCTTTTGTTTTAAACTCGTCGTCTGCGACTTTATTTCATCTCTCGTATTCATTACGCTGATACCATGATCTTATTAGGTTAATTAAAGTTTAAATACACCGAAAAACAGGACTTTTAGTACCCTTTATATTAGTCTAGTGTAGAAGCTTGAATTTAGCTTAAATTTGTCGTTATTCTTCCTGCGTTTTAGCCGTGAAAGTGTAATAGAAAGACACACAATCACATTTACATATAATATGGATGATCGCGTCTTTATTTAGTCTCTGTAAGGCGTCTTCTTCACTATCGGCGATGATCGTTAATCTTGTGATCGTCTAGATTCGGTGCAATCATCGTGCAAGTGTACGGACACTTGCACGATGATCGCATCGTGCAAGTGTCTATCTAATTATGATACGATAGATACGCTAATACGTATCACCCACACTAATACGTTCCCTTTGATTCATGTCGGAAAAACCGACAATGCTCGGATTGTAGGCAATCGTAAGCGATCACAGAAGATGATTAGCGAGTACTGCTGAATACTCACTCTACGCTATCATGCTCGCGCTGAATAGGTTCAAATTCAAAACATTATTTATTCAATTAAACTTGTAAACAAGTGTTTTTGAACATCAACTTTACTGCTGGTTCGGAAATCTGTTCCTACTTAAAAGAGCCAGCAAGAAACTCAGCGGTTGCTCTTTTCAAAATATAATTCTTATAACTAGTTATAGTTACTCATTACTATCTAGTAAAGGGTTGAAGAATAGCTATAACCACGCATTCTTATCGTCTATGATAACCTAAGTGTTTATTCGAAATTTTAAAATTCTGCTCTAGATAATCCTTTAAGGATACTCTAAGGATCTCTAAGCGATAGTTGATACACTCTCGTATCTAGGCCAAATGCTACTAATATGAAAGTCAGTATCCCCGTCTTGTCGGGCATGTTTCAAACAATGGTCTATTATACGCTTTATTGTTAGTGGAAGGGGAAACTGTGCTAAAATTAACCCACGGCAATGTTCCTGAACGTACGTGGTGCGTACTCGGGAACTAGCGTTTACAAAGTTGTACGGGAAATATTGAGAACTAGTACCTGCGACTTCAAATAATTTATAGAATTAGGCGTTACTTTGCGGAGATCCATAATACAAAAGAAATAATAGAAATTATTTTGCTATAATCCGCGATACAGTAAATAGAAAATATATATAGTGCTAAATGTATAGTGGACTATCCGTTTTTTCATACCTGATACATGCAGGATTCGTAAAAACACATGCACAAACCTCCACTACTGCCACCACAATACACAAGCACTACACACGTTCACTATCACAAACTCAACAATCGTTTCACCCCGCAACAGAAGCATTATCAGGAGATAGACTCCACAACAAAGACCAAAGACCTGCGACTTCGTTTGCACTAACTTAAACGTTTGAGTACTCTCAATAATGCAATGCCTTTCCTTTCCAGTACACAAAAGGAAAACGGGCATTTTTTAATGTATGGGTATATAACAAGTGTAAAGCTTAAAAATAATATGTTTATATAGTAAAGTAAAAGTAAAGTAGCGGCCTGTTACAATCCCACAGCTGGGAATAGGCCTTCTCTCTCCGTTTCTGGAGAGAAGGGTTGGAGCTGAGACCTACCACGCTGCTCCAATGCGGATTGGTAGGTTACATATATCTCCATAATTCTCTAGAGATATGCAGGTTTCCCCACGATGTTTTCCTTCACCGAAAAGCGTGTGATAAATTACAATTATAAATTAGACACATGAGTTTTAATAGAAAAACTCAGTTCACGAGTTCAAACCCGGTGCCTGCCCGGGTTTGAACTCGTGTTCCCCTAGAAAGAGTCGCACGGTCTCGCCGCTGGGCTATCACAGCTAATATTAATTAAAATTTACATTACTATTACACATTTGTTTCCATGGGTACACATGTTATTCGTGAAAGTACTTAAATTTACCTTTCAATTTAGAGAGCGGTCAAGTTTGGAATACAAAAAAGGTTCACTTTCATTTGACGACAACACTAATTGAAATTAACATAACACTGTAAAAGGTTATTTATTCCAGAAAAATAATGACTTATTTGCTGTAATCCGCGATCTATGTAAAGTTCAAAGTAGAATGTAGCTTTTATTTATTTAATTTTTTTATCAAACTTCACGAACACTTACGGATAAATAAAACGCATAATATAAAGATAATTAAAATACAAAATAACACCTATTGAATAATTTATTTCTTATATTCATTAGTATAGATGAATGTACACATAATACGCTTGATTTGATTGGATTTGATATTTATCGTGATTATCGAAATGACAAATAACGTTTATTTTTAGTTTGACTAACCTTTTGTTAATCATAAAAATACTCCATTATTTGTATAGCACTGTCAAGATTAGTGAATTCATTATTTTTTGTGCTATATGCGAGTATTAATAGCAATAATTTACGCACAAAAAGGAAACATATTGTGCTAAATGTGAAGCGTATTGTTCATACTCTCTTACGGGTCAACCACACACACACATTTTTCAATTAAGTATCTCCATGAGATGACCTCTAATGCCTCTCATAATACATGCAGGCTTTATTATTAGGTACCTATATTTTAATTACGAACGATACCGAAAAATGCTTCGTTCCTTTTATAAAAAAAATCTACAAAGTAACTCCTAAAGCTATATTAATTCATTTACGTAAATTATATGAATATGCAGTAACATATAAAATGAATTTAAGTTACATAATTAAGTATGATGTAATTAATCGAATCGATCGAATAAAAGTATTACGAGTCGATCCACTTGCATATTTTGTGTGTAAAATTATAATTAAATGAATGAAACTAGCGTGTACCATATAAGTGATGTGACGAATCCATTATCGATGCCGATGTTTCTATTGGGTACCGCTATTGTTATCGATGTTGCTGCGTAAAGTGGTATAATTGATTAACGGACTCTTTCCGGTCAACATATTCACGCTACACGTAATATAAGACTAGAATAAAAGAAAATTTTGGTATGACATAAAAAACTGTAACTTGATTTCAGTCACATTAAAAGATTTTTATATCATTCATTGTCCTACCCTTATCCCACTCTAAGTGGAGTCGGCACAACATGTTACAAATATGTTGTCACATGATTTGGCTACGATTTTACGTATTTTACGACCGGCCGCCTGCCTGACGTCAACTTACTTAAGTCGACTTTTACGACACGTCGGTAAGAAGTGAGGGTGGTCTATTCTATGCAGCCGGATACCACACGGCTAACACACAAGCAAAATATTGCATTACTAAACTAATCAACATACTAAGTAGGTCAGATTGTTTTGTGATCATATTTTACTAAGATAACTGTTGGTAGTTAAAATTAAATATCGCTAAGTTGCTTAGCAAAATATATTATTGCTATAATATAATATTCATCGATTTCAACATAAAAGCGGCCTCATTTCCTATTCGCGTTTTTATTTATTATAATTTCTTGACCTACTTGACCGCAAGGATCGAGTATCATTAAGTAATTATTAGTAAAAAACACAATTCCTAACGACTTTTTCAATCTTTTTACATAATATTTATTACGTAAAGTTAACAAAAAGAGGTTGATTATTTGAATTTTAAATTGCAATCTTATTTGAAATCTTATTGGCTGTGGCCGAGGCTTCTCCCGCATGAAAATAAATGTCACAAAGTTTTTCCGCGTAAAGCCAACCCAGCGGCAATTCTAGGATAAAAAATAGCCTATATGGTACTTCACAATCTTCTCTCTTCTAGTGAATAGACCTTTTAAAATCGGCTTAGCCGTTCCGGAGAACTAACTACTGTGAAGGCCAAACTAAAATTAATTGTGAAATTCTGTTATAGAATCTTTTACCAATTCCCACAAACGACTTACGTACTTTTGTGAGGCTCAAAGCAGGAGCTGCAGGCTTATGTTGGTTACTACTTTGCATATACATTGCCAATTTATATATTATGTATAATCTTACGCTCAAAAAATAAAATTACTAAATATATACTTTGAATCCAAAGTATCATTACCTATTTCCTTAAACGTCTCTCGCAGGGAATCACGCGGATTTAATTTTCAACCAATTTTCGCCAATATTTTTATAGCTCTGTATATTTTTATGCACAAAACGTATATTTTGCACAGAATTAAAATTTTCATCGCGAATTATAGCAAAGCAATCTTATCATTATTTTTGATCAATCTTATGTGCTGCCGATGCGAAACCGCTGCCAAAGGGAGATTGTTCCATAAAATGGCTGTGCGCGGGATAAAATTATTTGAGAACCGCACTGTAGTGGCTGCCAAGCCTCAATTCACAAGCACTACACACGTTCACTATCACAAACTCAATAATCGTTTCACCCCGCAACCGGTGCATAATCAGGAGATAGACTCCACGACAAAGTCGTAAGCGATGGTGGAAGTTTGTGCATGTGTTTTTACGAATCCTGCATGTATCGGGTATGAAAAACGGATAGTCCACGATACATTTAGCACTATATACATTTTCTATTTGCTTTATCGCAGATTGTAGCAAAATAATTTTTATTATTACTTTTTTACTCATTTTTTTCTTTACACATCTACTACGATGTACTTTATGATTGTTGGTCACAATTCCTCAAAAGTTTCCTACTTTCCTTGGTCGTCCAATATAACGAACGTTACACGTTATTGTACAAAGACACCGAATTTCGCATTTTTGTCGCGATGGCTTTCTGATCTGCCCGTCAGATAAGCAACCGGTTCTTTGGAACGGGACACGTGCAATCGAGAATCTTTTTAAATCTCACGACGTTGGTTGGCAACTGTTGAGTGAAATGTACTTATAAGATATACGTTTATATGTGCAGCTGAATTGGCAGTTTCCATACTCAGTAATTTCACCAATAATATAAAGGCGACAGTTTGTGTTTGTAGGACTTAGGCGCTTAAATAGCCAACGGATTTGTAAGAAATTGTAACATGTAACGAATTGTTAGCATGTAATCGGAGGTCTCCCAGGGATTCTCCTAAGATTATAAGAATAGGCCTTTTTCATTTTTGTTTACATCCTAATTTTTGATACTGGAAGTAACAGTTATATCCGCCGTGTGGTACCCGGCTGAGTAGAACAGACCACCCTCATTCCTTACCGAGGTGTTGCGTCATAAAATATGCAGCAAGATCATGTGACAAAATATTTCTAACATGTTGGGCCGAGACCACTTAGAATGAGATAAGGGCAGGAGGATGATGATGATTATAAGAATAGGCCCCCTCTCCCCTTATTAGGAGAGAAAGTTTGGAGCTTAGACCCAAAACGCTGCTCCAATGCGGATTGGTAGGTTACACATATTCTAGGAAGTCTCCAAAGATATGCAAGCCTAGCTATGATGAACGAGCGGCGTGATTGTGTCCCTCTGTCGAGGGTGTCATGGATTCGAACCCCAGGCTATATTCAATGAGTTTTTCTATTTAAACTTATGTATCTAATTGATAATATATATGTATTGATAAGCTGTGATAGCCTAGCGGTGACACCGTGCGACTCTCTAGAGACGATCATTGGTTCAAACCCCGGGCAGGCACCAATGAGTTTTTCAATTGAAACTTCCGCATCGGAGCAGCGTGGTAGGTCTTAGCTCCAATCTTTCTCTCCAAAAAAAACGGAGAGAGGAGGCCTTAGTGGACATAGTAACAGGCCGTTTTACTTTACTTTACTTTGACATAGTAACAGGCCGTTTTACTTTACTTTACTTTTACCTAATTGATATTCAAAATTTGTTACACGTTTTTTGGTGAAGGAATATACCAATCCGCATTGAAGCAGCGTGGTAGGTAAGCTCCAACCCTTCTCTCCTGGTAAGGAGAGAGGAGGCCTACTTCCTATATTATATATAATAGTAACAGACCGCTACTTTACCTACACATTTTCACTGAGACAAAACGGGACAAATGGAATGAAATTAGAATTTAGTTATATATATTTTATTGTATACACTCATATAATCGTATAAGAATGTATTATTCATTATTAATAATTGCAAAAATATACTCAATAATAATCGACATAATTATTTTTGATCAAATTATTTTTTTTTGTTTTATAAAAACTACGATTATCGTTCTTTTGTTTATTTTCTTACATTAAAAATAGGAAATGCATTTATAAATTAAAAAGCAGAACATGTTTCAAAAACACCGGATTGCGGGACATTTCAAATAATAGCGGGAGTGTCCCTCTAAAATCGGGAAATGTGGTTACTTTATTTACGTATATGTTTTTCTTCACTTCGCTGATTCTACGATAAACGCGGATGCGATTTAAGCAATCCGTCATCATACGATTCCATTATCATAATATCACTTATGTAAAAAAACAATACATAATATAAGGAATTTCATGTCATGAAATATTCATTGTTAAGTTACATTTTAAGCATATTAGGAATTAACTTTTATAAGCGTATATTTTTTTAATTAATGAAAGCAACATTTTCTACACATACCACTTTCTATGAATTAAACACCAAATAAATTACACTTACTCCAATTTGATTTAAATGAAAAGAACATTATTTCCTAATGAAATCAAATTTTATTTTGATTAATTAAGTGTTAACTAAGATGCAGAAATATATCAACTTCATGATGCTCAGAATTGCAGGCGTTATTTACACTTAATTTTGTATCTAATAGCTCTTCCTCATCATAATCGGCTATTATAAGCCATTAAGCAAGACCACGATCCTGCAGGCCTACTATGAACTCTTATTGCGACTCAATTGAAGAGGTAAACTAAATGGTTTTGCTTTTTCATTCCATGACGTCTTAAAGACGCACACTTTAAGTCGTTGCCGAATGAGCGTTCGAAATGCGTCCTAAAACATTTGAGTAAAAGAGACAGAGTTATCTATTTTTCATATAACGTTTTCCTTTTCAAATATTACGACCCCAATGCAATTTACACTTCATGGTACGAAAAGAGTGCGGTTGAGTTTGGGTACTGACCTTGAATTGAATTGAAAAAATTTTCTAATAGTTCATTGTAGGTCTGCTGTAGAGGGTACAGTGGGCTGTCCTCGACAATCATCGCCTATGATTATTGCCATTAATTGCCGTATTTGCCATCAATTAAACTCATGCAAAAGCGACGCAGATGTTTTCTGTGTCAAATAATAATTGCATGTTGTGTTCATTTCTAGTAGGTTATAATCTTGTGTATTTCTTGATATTGTATCATTTGTATGTTGTTGCTGATTATAGCCAGTTTAATAAACCAAAAAAAAAGTCACGCAATCAAGGGATTCGCTGGGTGATACGTAAGATTTTATGTTGTATCATATTATAACACGGACTGTCGTGTCGACACTTGTATAATGATCGTTCCGATTAAGGCGCTGAACAGAGCTGGCGCAAATTCAGATTTCGGCATATAAGCCTCGCCCACAATGTCTGCGACGGCGTAGCGACACACTTAATTTTTTAACACCCATTGTAGGTGTACACTATTTTATCCAAACTTTTTTTGTACAATTTATTTAAAAAACTTATGTCTAATTAATCTTATAAAACTAAGTATGCTGAAACTATAACTAAACACCTAAAAAAAGACATATTATCAACAAGGAATAGTCACAAAAGGCGGCAGCTAGCGACACACGTCCGTATAGCAGCGCGCCTCAGCGATCACTGTCTATATTCGTAGATGTAAAAGAGAAGCGAGACGATGACTCGTTTCAGTTTTGCTATTTTCTAAAAAATATTTAATTTGAATGAAATATCTTAATTAATTCAAAATTTAAATCTTACATTCTCTTTATATTATAATGATTTATTAGTCTTATTAATTTTACCAATTTTTGTTGATAAATATTAGAGATATTTACGATCAAAGTAAAAATCAGAGGTCTATTTACCAATTTTTTTTATCGAAAAAAAGTATCGTAATCGTGTTTTGAAATCTTACATTCTCTCTGAGATATGATGTATATTAACATATATTTTTCTTGTAATCGTCATCCCTATAGCTTTTGTTAAAAACGTGTTTAAAGTCAGCCTATTTGGCTCTGTTCAGCGCCTTAAAGACAATCACACGATCAACGATCGCCGATATTGTAGAGCACGCATAATGGTGTTTCCATATTTTTCTATACAAGGTCCAGCCCGAAATCAATTTTTTTAAATCTTTATTTAATATTAGAAATATTGATATCAAAATTTAATTAGTAATATATCTCAACGATTTAAGTTATTTCATTATTAGTTTTAACCTAGCTTATTAGCAAATTTTTCACTATTATTGTAACCCAATGATTCGCGTTTTAATTTCTATACGAGAGAAAGAATTTTTATAAGTGTCATCTAACACCATGAACCGATAACATAGAGATGAATAATTTCAAACTTTAAATCATCATCCTCCTGCCCTTATCCCACTCTAAGTGGGATCGGCACAACATGTTATAAAATATGTTGTCACATGATTCGACTACGTATTTTACGACTGATCTGCCTGATGTCAACTTAGTCGACCCCTCGGTAAAAAAGAGGGTAGTCTAGTCTACTCGGTCTACTCGGCGGTCAAATTCAAATTCAAATTCAAATAAGTCTTTATTCAAATTGGCCTATTACAAGCACTTTTGAATCGTCAAATTAAAATTAAATTGTAGCTACTACTGGTTGGGAAAGGTGCTCTAAACGACAAGAACCAGCAAGCACTCTATTTAAAAATAAATATTACTATTTTGTATTTACTATTGTTAACAAACTTAGCTTACAATATAATCTAGTGCATAGCTGGTCGCAATTTAGTACCAAGCTTTCTTATCATTGACATAGTCTTCAACATTATAGTAAGCTTTATTAATGACAGTCTCTTTAATTGCTTTTTTGAACTTGTGTACTTGTCAACTTACCTTAGTCGTCTCAATTTGAAACTTAAACTAACTTCTTTTAATATCATCAGTCTCATCATCATTCTCCTGCCCTTATCCCACTCTAAATGGGGTCGGCACAACATGGTGCAAACATATTGTCACATGATTTGGCTAGATATTTTACGACCGGCCGCCTGCCTGATGTCAACTTACCTTAGTCGCCTCTTACGACACCTCGGTAAGAAATGAGGGTGGTCTATTCTATGCAGCCGGATACCACATGGCACATACCTTAGTCGCCTCTTACGACACCTCGGTAAGAAAGGAGGGTGGTCTATTATATTCTGCCGGATACCACACGGCGTAACTTCTTTTAATATCTATCTAGAAAACAATTCGTACGAATTATTTGAAATACGTACGGATCATGATAACCTGGTTGCCATGAACGGTCGGAACTCGTAGAATAACTTCATAGAAAAGGCTGTACGTATCTTATGAAATAAAAAATAAAAACTATTTTTCTAGTAATTTATACAAAGTAACAGGCCTTTTCCGCTTATTAATCATATACAGCAAGTGCATCACAATAAAATACAGTTAATTAGGCCGCTTATACATACCAGACATTCTAATTCTTTTTATATAGAAACTACGTACTAGACCCTAATTTAATTTATTATACCTTAAATTAGGTTTCTCAGGAGAAAAAGAGCAGCTCTACCATCAACATTGTAGAATCTAAAATGAGAATAGCTGTAGAAGAAATCATATTCGAATAACGATCATGAATCAGAAAATACAGTATTTCTACTTATAATAGACTAAAGCAGGGTCGCGGGTTCGATTCCGGCCGAGGGCCAACATTTTCTGTAAACAAATTGTTTGTTCTTCGAGCCTGGGTGTATTTCTGTATTTAAGTATGTATTTAAACTTATATATGTAGTATATCTACCAATTGTCCGTCACCCATAACACAAGTATTAAGTTACTTACTTTGGGGATGGACGACCGTGTGTGTAAATGTCCCATATATTTATTTATATTTATAATAGGATTGCAAGGATAACCAGTATTTTCCACCACTAAATATATATAAAAATTTATATACATTTTATTGTAGTGAAAAATATTGTAATAACTAATCTATTTTACTAAATCACCCTTGTAATACTGGACAATAAAGGGCAGCATTTAGAGCTGCCATAGGCCCGGATATATCGGGATTGTTTAGCTTCTTTGTAACGTACGTCCTAACGAAATGATAAAATTTAACGATTTAATATAACGATTGTAAATCACAATAGTTATGGCGCGACTAACGCCTTAGATAAAGCAATTCAAATCTTTCACAATATTTTCACAAGTACAAGATATAATTATATTTTATTTTACATATAAAAAAAGGACGTTTTATATACCAAACCCTAGAGCGAGGAAACCTTAGCATATTTGGACCTATCCAGGCAGTAAAATATCATAATTTATAGAATTAGACGTTACTTTGCCGAGATTCATAATACATTATTATTACTTTTGAAAAATATCATAATATAAGGCGAGTAATAGCATTATCGGTTTGCAGAGTAGTTGGGCCTTTAACGTAATTTTTGTCTTGTGTAATAAATGTCAAAAAATAAAAAAATATTTTTTAAGAAAATCGTTTCTTATTATTGAATAATATAAATGAATAATATCGTTGTAATATTTTATTAAAAATAACATATATTAGTTATCTACGAGGTACAAGTGTTTTTTTTAATTAACCACCTATTTAGTTTTGGGATGTGTGCTCCGCCTTAAATATCTTTACGTTACCTTTAATTACATGAATTAATCATTACATCGTCTTATGTAAATGCTGTGTTCGTTACTAATCGTAGATTTCCTACTCTTGCTTGAACAATTGGCACGGAGTTAATACAGTATACAAGTACATTTAGAAAATTTCTGAGATTTACAAAAGCTTTTTCTACTTGAAGCTCACGAATTTAACCGTACAGACATCTACTAATATTCAGTCAATTCAAATATTACAATACGCTCAATACTGTACTATGCATTTTTTCCTGTTTCCGAAGCAAAAAAAGGTATAACAGGTAAGGTTGCCTGCCATATACTCGTAAGCTTGCAGTTTTACCATTATTCATCAATGCTGGTCCAGTGGCTTAGCCATAGCAGACAGACAGGCTTTCGCATTTATAATATTAGTATTGTATAAGTAGGTAAGCATAAGCGTTTAGGTAACCATCTAACTTCTTAAAAACCTTTGCAGTACAGATAACACATTATTTAAAATATGTGCTAAATGAAAGTCATCAACAACAAAATCCACCCAAAAAAAAAACAATAAAAATAAATTATCGGACACTCTCTTTTTAACTTAGAATACGCTATACAATTAAAATTTACTTTTACTTTACGCGGAATAATGTATAATATAATCATTTTATTATAATTTTAGTATAAATGGGCCGTAACAAAATTTAAAAGCGAACCTGCGTCTAAGGTGTCATATCTTAAAATAGTTCCGGAATGTTTGCTTAGCCAAAAATTCAGATTAGTCAATAATGAGTCTATTTTTTTTTAATATTGTTAATATTTATCTATAACTGGCCCGTTGGAGCAGTGGGTAGTCACCCTGTTTTCAGCTCCGCGGGTCGCGGGTTCGATTCCCGCCGAGGGCCAACATTTTTTTATAAACAATTAGCTGTGCCAAAAACGGCTTCGCCCGCGTGGAATTCACTGATTTACGAAACATTTCCCGAATTCTTAAAGTTTGAGCATAAAAGTAGTTATTTAGAAATAGAGACATGCTATCGCGGACTTTTTTTTAGATTTTTATAGATCCACAACTCTCTACTACATTACGTTAGCGTATATCTGCTGGTTTACGCAGCGCACGCGACTAAAGCTCCCAGCAAGCAAGTTTTTAACAACTGCGCGAACTTTCAACACCATTTACATAATACCGATATGTACTATTATATTTACCTAAAACATCCGGAAGTATTGCACTATCTTTTGGCGAAAACCGTACAAAAATTCGTTCAGTAGATTTCGAGCAAATCGATTACATACAGACAGACAGCTTTTTGGGACATTGTTTTATAATAAGTATAGATTAGTTGGTTCTTCGAGCCTGAGTGTATTTGTATTTAAGTATGTATTTAAAACTATATATGTAGTATATTTAACAGTTGTCCGTCCCCATAACACATTCATTAGGTTATGTATTAGGTTACTTACTTTGGGGATGGATGACCGTGTGTGTTATCCCCATTGGAGCAGCGTGGTAGGTCTTTGAGAGAAGTGTCAAGCTGTGGGATAGTAACTGGCCGTATATGCTTTTTCTTTTAAAATTTATCTTATCATAGTGTACACAACATTCAAGATAAGTCTATACTCCCTGCTAGGCAACCTCCTCACCCTTTAAAAAGAAAATTCGGAGCTGCTCCACCATGCTGCTCCAACGTGGATTGGCAGGTTACGTATACCAGGAACTCTCTTGGACATCTAAGGCAAATTATTAGTTAGAGTTCGGTTAAAACACGATGTTTTCCTTTACCGGGAAATTGCATAATGAATTTAAAAAAACTTAACGTATTATCTTTTACAGATAAGTTATAGGTGCCTGAGTTGCCAGCCCTCGCTCTTGTCATTAATGTGTTATATAGAATATTCATCAAATCAAATATTTTAATACATTAATAAAACAGTCCGAAAGCTATAAACATAATATAACGTTACCTTTTATATAATATAAATTTCATTTGAATCATGTCGGTTACATAAATAATGTATTCGACTTTAAAGAATTCTAATTTATTCGACAGTTTTTTTGCAGTACATAAATATGTTAATTAAAAACGAGTTTTGAAATGGCTGCCATTAATCGCAGTATTACTACAGGGCTACCATTTTTAGTAAACTAGTCTAATTATAAGCGGAATGTTGTTATAGTTACTGCGAGTGCTTAATTAAGAACATGCTGTGCTATATTTTAGACTAACAAACGTAGTACCAATACCAAAGATCTTTTGAAAAAAAATTGTTTCTCGGCCCAAGACCAAAACAACCGAACCAACAGATTTAATTTTGCCACTTAATTTTTTAATTTTAAACCTAATTTTCAGAATACGACGTAATTTTTAATTAGATTATAATTATGATTCCATAAGTACATTTTTTCCACTGATTCTGGTATTTTCGAAATCCTCTACACAAATATTTATGTAATTTTATACAAATTCATTGGTGGCTGTTCGGGGTTTAAATCTGAGAGAATATAAGAGTCAAGAAACAGTTTGGCTGGCATTTTGATATGATACTACTTCACTATATTTATCATCATGATAAACAGAAGTTACTAACTACCAACTATATTGTTATCAATCAAAAAAAGTTTCTTTACAAATTTATTAGTCCTATATACTGGCGAAATTTTATAAATACTCCTCTGGTAGAAAGTTCACATGTGAATGCGTAAACAGTTGAAACACTGTGTACATGACAATGGCTTTAATTGTATGGGCGATATAGTGCTATGGTGTAGAGAAAACTTACGTTTTTGTGGCTTTCGCGAGTTAACGCGAAAGTGAGCGTGTTCTAAACCTCACGATAATTGTGACGTCGTTTGAATTTCTAGAAAATTGTTTGTAACAAATAGGTACAGTAACATAACAGGTTGTATATGTTACACATTTAAACGCGAAAATGTGTCATATGTAAATGAATTTCTAAATGTCCCCAAATAGCTAAAAATTTCCTTTTTTTTATTAAAATAATAAAAGTAATAATAAAATTAATTTCCTATAAATAAATAATAAATTGCAAATAAAAAATAAAAATAAATATACGACACGACAAAATCAGAAAGCCTTTTGATTGTTGCCAATTTTGTCGTGGAGTCTAATCTCCTGATTAGATGATTAGCGATGATTTATGTCAATGACCTTAATGTCAACAACTCAATCCAATTTACAATATGCTACTTTTATTAAAAACATCTTTGTATTACTATTAAAAATTTATTCAGTTGATAATAATCTAACACAATGTCATTACTTCTACGCAAAATTACATTTTATAATGTTCTGTTTTTAAAATATTACAATTATTATTATCAAAGATTAGGATGTAACAAAGAGATAATGTTCCGTGACACAAATGTGTTGCGAAAAAAGTTTCGGCAAGTTTCTATTGTATCATAGGAAGATTAAGAACATTTTTTTTGTATAGCGTAGCTTTACAAAAATTCATTGTGTTCAAAAATGTATGTAGAAAATACGTTGGTATATTTCTTCTTCAACCGATAGACTTCCGCTTCTAGACAGCTCTTATTCTACGTCGGCATACACACTAGTTATCAAGTACCGATATTCGAAATCACCTACGAATTTGAATTCATATCCAAAACGCAGTACATAGTTATTTCGTTACAATTCTTTAGATTTTCTTGCTAGCAAACTTAATACTTAGCACAGTTAAAATAGTTTTATTCAATATTACGTTTACGATATGCAGAAAAGTTAATGAAAAATTATTGTAAAGGACAGCAGCAGGTATTTTATTAAAAAAAAGTCTTCCTGGGTACGTTGATAACTAATAATTATGGAATTTTTGACATGATGTTTTTTTTAATCACTCTTTTCCACTGTTTTCATCATTCTCAAGGAGGATCGAGCTTTCCTAGTTATAAAATCCTAAAAATACGTATATCGTTTAATCAAATAGATCACCGGCTTCAAGACGCCGAACAGCTTCACGTTCTTCTTTAGCAATCCTAGCTTTTAATTTTGTTACTTCTCTGTCCCTTATAATTTTCCTCTCGGCCTCTTCTTCCCTCCATTCTTCTTCCCTCGCTGAATAAATCTTTTGCTTTTTACGTCCATATAATATGCCTGCAAATAAAAATGCATATCTAAGACCACGAATCAAAGGAGATACAAGAACTGGCGGTCCGTACGGCAGCATTATTATTCATTAGGTTAAGCAACGCAGCCATAAAAATAATACTATTTCAAATAGACTGCAGCAATGAGCAATGACAGTCGTTAGATTATTTAAAAATCGAACATCGAACAAAGAGGTTGACGAACTTTGTTGACGGGAATCGTTAAATTGCACACCGGTACATCCCTTATTGTTAGATACTAGGTCAAGTGCAACTTGCGACAATAAATATTTTTTGTTCCGGATTCACATTTATATCATTCGGAAGGCCAGTGGCCGAGAGTGCAGCTAATAATACCGTTTGTCTCTGGTGTGGCGACCACCAATTATAGCAGGCTGGCGTTTCGCCAGCGATAAGACTTAGACTAGTGTGTTCATATCGTTAATCGAATCAATCACTCATTACCACCATCCTTATCCGATGTTCTTAATCATTGCACAGATCACTTTAGTGAGAACTTCATCATTTAGTTTAAATTCCATATTGTACGATACGATTGTTATACTTACTATAGGTGTAATTGAGATATGTTAATTCATCTGATTGTATTAGATGATTTATAGAAGCAGGCGTTACTTTGCGGAATTCCATATTACAAGCAATACAACAGAACTAACTACTTTGCTATAATCCGCACGGGTTAAGTGAATGCATGCAAAGCCAATGTGTATGAAGCAGGCAAAATCTACGCACCTTATACATGCAGGACCAGTCACCACATGCACCCCAAGGCGCAAAACGATTGCAGTACGATTTTTGTCGTGGAGCCTATCCTCCTGATGATGCTTCGGTTTCGGGGCGAAACGATCGTCGAGATTGTGGTGGTGGGTGTGTGTGCTGCTTTTGTGTGCGTTGTTGCTGGTGAATTGCGCCTTGGGATGCATGTGGTGACTGGTCCTGCATGTATAAGGTGCGTAGATTTTGCCTGCTTCATACACATTGGCTTTGCATGCATTCACTTAACCCGTGCGGATTATAGCAAAGTAGTTAGTTCTGTTGTATTGCTTGATTGTATTAGCTATTACATCTGAATACTACTTACTTTACTATGGTATTAGTATGGTACGAGAAATATGGTTTTTTGCAATGTATAAACTTCACAACAGTAATATCAATTCGCTTACGATTTAACGCAACATAACATTAATTAATTGAATTTACTTCTATGTATATTTTTTAAATCTGATATTTTAATGATCAAACACAATTAGACATTTTTACTTATAACGCTTTAGCTTAAATATTTAATCGAAGGATTATTGAAGAATGTTGAAATATTTTTTTGTCCTAGTCTCAACCTCCTCTAAAATTGGTATCATATGAAGGTCAATTCCAATTCCCTATAACTATTTTATCATTTAGTTTTATTTCTACAATCTTAACATTTCTTTCGAAAACCTTATGGTGAAATACAGGCACCGTACTTTTTTTTATATAAATATATGGGATACTTATATTTAAACACACAGACTCAGTACTTATTTTAAAAGGTGTCTAGAATATCTGTGTAATATCGATAGGTTTACCGATATTCTTGTAGACTAATTTAATATCTTTTTAGAATTTATTGCCTTGAATGTTATTTGTTAAAATTTTAATAGTAAGATATAGTAAACTTAATTTTACTAAGTGAAAGTGTTTACTAATATTATTATATGACTAATATTTATGCTAAGCCATTAGAAAGCGTGACTTTGACGAGATATTCTAACCCGTTTGTATTAATTATTCAATAAAGTAAATTTGTTAAGCTGTAAGGTACTTTATGCTTATTAATTACAATTTATATAATCAATAAATCGCAAGAGTATAAATTATTTACTTGAAAATGACCTATGACATATTTATACGAGTATGCAGTCAACTATGAACATTTTGGCATTTATTTGCATATAAATGTATTATTATTAGTTTAATTTTAATTACAGTTACATCGGCGGGAAATTACTATGTAATAAAGACTTCTGTTTATTACATACTCAATGCATAGTATATAATATTATTAGGTAGCTAGGTCAATGTAATGAAATAACCTAAAATTTAAAAATACGGAAATTGAATTTTGTCAATGGTAATAGATCGTGACTCGTTAAGTTCAATAACATACGCTATTAAGAAGGCGTAGCATGAAATAGGTTATTACGTAATGTTTTCATTGTGAGGACTGAGCATTGTGACATAAAATGTCACGACCTCGTACAATAATAAAGATTTACTGGAATAATCCTTCCGATATATACTATACCTTTTTTAGTACCTTTTGTAGTATAATGTAGTTTATAACTTTCACACAAAGTAAACTAGCCTGCCTGAAAAATAAGTCATATTTGTACATAGCCAAAAATCAATATCTATACATATTATAAAAAAAGTTCGCATAAGCTGTTTTCAAAATCTACTGAACGGATTTGTTTACGGTTTTTATAAAACGATATTGTAATTGTCGGGAAAGATTTAGGTTAATAGCGAATTCTTCGTACCAGTTTAACCGATTTTGATAGGACTTATACTGGAAGATAGAGGCGGTTATAGGGCAACATAAAGGCTTTTTCCTATTCTAGAATTCCCGCGGGCTCGGGAATTACGCGCGCAAAATTTTGTATCACTAATTTCCATGTGGGCAAAGCCGCGGGCAGCCAGTTTGAAATAAAACTAATTACAGTTTAAAATGTATTAACCAATACCATGTAAATGGTACTATGGCACTTTATCTGAAAAACTACAATTTTTATTCTTTGTAAAATAGAAATTGTAGAAATTAGGTTTATCTTAAATTAACTTAAATTCTTTATTCATAATTATGTAATTACTTATTTCTATTAATGTATATCTTTTTACATATAAAATAACAGTAAATATTAAAATGTATTTACCGATACCATGTAAATGGTACTATGGCACTTTATCTGAAAAACTACAATTTTTATTCTTTGTAAAATAGAAATTGTAGAAATTAGGTTTATCTTAAATTAACTTAAATTATTTATTCATAACTATGTAATTACTTATTTCTATGAGTGTATATCTTTATACATATAAAATAACAGTAAATATTCCACTTATTAAAATAGGATCACTCAATATATTAAAGGTCAAACCTTTAGATTCAAGGGGTACATTTTTAGTAGTAAAGTGTTAATTCGGATTTCAAAATACTGTCTGCTTATATTTAGTTTAGTATAATTTTTTAACGATGGCCCAATAATTTGTCACAGCCTTTATAAGACTTTCTTGAATGATTTCATATTTTTTATTTATTTGGAAACTTGATAAGAAACCGGTACTGACTCAATGATTCTTCTTTCCAATGTTTAAATGCAGCGCGTACCCTTCCCTAGCAATATTTTATCTTTGTCGCACACCTTATCTAACTGGTATACAGTTCTCTTTCTTCCAACTTCGTTTTCCGCTTCCAGTCCGTATTTATCATTCGGTTCAGAAGCTTGTTTGTGTTCAATTCTCAATTGTTATAACCATTTTAGTATAATTTAATATCTCAATAAAATGTATGAAAGTAATTTATTTTATTTATTTGCTAATGTATAAAAGAGTTTTTACTGAAGTAATATAAGTCAGTTTTCTGGTTAAAAATGTCTGTTTTATCGATCAATTAGCTTTCATGGGTGTGGTGTGCAAACATGTCATGTTTTTATCTAAATATCCATATGAAACTTACATAACAGAATAAAGTGACCAAGAGTGTTAAGTGTTGTGCTTTGTGTGTTGCAGAAGTCGTCATCAACGAAGACGACCACAATGACGACACCGGCAAAGTTGTATGGACGCGAGCTGTCTGCTTATGACGAAGTTGATGTCGACGAATTGCTCGCCAAGTTGTCACAAGAAGAGCTCACAATGCTCGCGAAGGAGGTAGATCCGGATGTAAGTATTGTTTATTACTTTGAACTGTGATTAGATTTATTTATCTGAGAAAAAAATTCAAAAAAGTAAATAAGAAGTCATTTTTTCATTATGCTATTGGTAAACAAAACAAGGTACATTGGTAATAATTTTTCTTACCTTTTTGAAATGTTTATACAAATCTTATTATTTAAAATAGTATTATTTATAATAACTTCTTTGTCGACCATTATTTAATCAAATTATTTTAAAAGCTTAGGAGACTATATTTGACATCACAATATGATAGTATAATATGTATAATTGTTATTATTTAGGAATTCATATCAGGTTATACCTGATATATTACATTTTATTTGTAATACACAATATATGCACGGATAAAAATTCATGTCAAGCCTCATAAATCATGTAAAATACTAAGAAAAAAGGTTTTTTGGGTGAAGTTTCAAATCTGCATATGAGTGAAGTGATGAGTTTAGTTCTTTGAGGTGAAGGCCTTTAACTAATGGAATATTCACAGACTGCTTCTTTGCAGTAACTTAACATATAAATTTAATATAGACACACATTAAATTCGTTTGAAGGGCATCTTCATTATAACAGGTATCCTAATTGTTTATACCTATCATTGTTGTGACTTAAGGCTGAATATAGTTAACCTTGAGAGTTAAAATCATTATTATGATCATTCATACTTCCATATTACTCATAATTTTATTTATGTGAATGTATGTTTTTCCTTGTTTACTTATTGTGATGTATTTTCTTATGTATGGAAGACTAGATTTTTATCGTCAGACATTTGAAGCATTCTATTAAACTAACATTGGTAGTATAATCATTACTCTTATCTGTACATATACATATTTAAATATGAATGTTTGTCCTTATGTCTCTTAGACTATGAAAAAACTGGACCAATTTAATAAAACTTTCAGATAATCTTTAGATTAACCCAGTCAATAATCCTGTAAAGTTTGGTGGTGATCGGAGCACTTTTTTTATAACTATAAATCATAGATATTCAAATTAAGCCTTGTGAAGCAGGCTGGACATACTAGTCTTATATAGATACTTCTTGCACTTTACCTGTCTTGGATATTTATTTTTTAAAGCGTATACTTTACAATCTTGTTACCTTCTCTAAATCTTTCTAGTATTTCTTTCAATGCATCTTTTAAGTGTGGCAAATGCTAGTTTTAAGGTAATTTAAGTGAATCAGGAACCATTCTGTCATGTTAGTAACTCTTCATATTTTAAAAAAATTGTGTCACGATTGACAGCATCACCTATCAGTAATGGTGATTGTTCATAACTTTCAAAGATATCTTAATATCTATTGGAGTTAACGATATAGTGTATAGGAGTATGTAGTATACAGAAGGATGAAGAAGTTGGCATATGCAGGTTTCGGGCAATAATTATTCTTCACCATAAAGTGTGCGAAGAGTAGAAAAGATTGTGTCTATAAGTAGAAGTAGAATCTTCAAGGTGCATCTAGTACTCATGTGTTATATAATATTCACAACAAATATCGAATGCCAGTTACATCAGCGCAGTAATAGGATAAAACAATTTAACACATCATTATTTCATACTTGTGTTACCTATAAGATTATTTATATGTACATATGTATTTAAGTATGTATTTAAAACTATATATGTATATATTTACCAGTTCTCTCTCACCCAAAACACAAGTATTAAATTACTTTTGGGCTATGTGTATCTGAATAATTACATAAAATTAACTATTAAGTAACTGGAATAAATATGAAATAATAAAGAAAGAAGTCTGAAGTTGTACCCATTATATGAGATATTAAACGAGTAGTAGTGCAAGATTAAGATTTTAAAAAATATAATGAGCAGGGATGAAAATTATGTTATCAAAAAAGTGTTAAATATGAATTAGGATGGATAGGTTACTGCAGGTGGGCCAAAAAGAGGTGGAAAGATTGAGAAAAGTGTGACATGCATGAGTGCTAGAGATGATGAATGATAGGAGACAACTGAAGGGCTAAAAAAATTGTGCCGATCTCACTAAATGGGATAAGTGCAAGAGAATAGTAAAGTAAAGTAGCGACCTCTTACAATCCCACTGTTGGGAATAGGTTCTCCTCTCTCTGTTTCTGGAGAGAAGGGTTGGAGCTAAGACCTACCACACTGCTCCAATGCGTATTGGTAGGTTATCTCAAGAATTCTCTAGAGAAATGCAGGTTTCTTCACAATGTTTTCCTTCACAGAAAAGCGTGTGATAAATTGCAATTATCAATTAGACACATGACTTTTAATAGAAAAACTCTTGGTGCCTGCCTGGGTTTGAACTCGTGTTCGCCTCGAAAGAGTCGCACGGTCTCACCGCTGGGCTATCACAGCTCTGTGCAAGAGAATGACATTTAGAATATATTAATAAAATATTATAATTTGTAAAAGAAAATATAATCTCATATTTCAAGATACTGTTTATATATATATTACTGCATTTTTGTTATTGCAATTTTTTCACAATTGACTAAAAATTGAACACTCTAGAAACTTTCATAACGGCCAATCAACATAACTATATTATTGCATTATCGGCGCTTTATTTGAAACAGTTCCGACATATTTCTGATTTTCCTGGTCAATAAAGGCCAATTCGAGAGCTGATTGGGACATCTTTTATGCCAAGACCAAGAACAAATGTATTTATTTTAATTCCCAACAATTTTTTTCAACTTGACTTTTACTTAGCTGAAAAAAATCTAGTTGTAAACTTAATAATGATCCTATAAATATGAATGTGATATTTGATCTTAAGATATTCTCTTTTTTTAATCTACAAATGTTAAGGTGTGTGTTATAAGTATTTGTCATTTCAGGATTTAAGTATTATTTGAAATCCAGTTTATTCAAATGTTTTTCATCCCTAAATATAGAGGGATATTCTTTATATCTTAGTCGTTCTTCGATATCAGTGTTTGAACACCATCAAGATTATATAAACCAATGCGGATTATAACAAAATAATTCTACTGTAACTTCTGTATTCCTATTAATTCCTTTTAAATACCAATTGAAATTAGTCTTGTGTCGCATGATCTGTGTACTTTACTGTGTTTTTTAATTCAACATATTAATGTTCTTTGTTGAATTGATAACTTATCATTACAGAATTTATGACTGCTTAATAATTATCAATTGTATGTATTTAAGCCAGAAGTTGGTTTTATCAATTGGAAGTTAAAATTGTCCATTCGAATGTTTATATTATCTGTAATATTAAGAGTATTTGTTGAAGGGGTTTTTTTTTAAGTATAATATATATAATTATTTATGTGACAAAAGTAATCATACTTAAATTCAAAACCTTGCTCTGTTCAATAACTCTTGAATAAAAATCTATAATCTTCTATCTTCTATATACATAAAAGAGAAAGTATGTATGTATGTTCCTGTATGAGGAACATACATACATACATACTTTCTCTTTTACGACTCTGACTCTCTGACTCTGGAACGGCTGGACCGATTTTAATGAAGTTTTGAGAAAAATACATTAGATTGACCTACCGCAAAATTCTATTTGGTGCCGATTGGAGCATCTTTTTTGATCTGTCAATGACAGTTTGTTTGAGGGTCCTTCGAAACCGGACTGAGTTACAGCAACGCGTTACCGTCTGCTAGTAGAGTAAAAAAAATATGATTGTTGAAAATACCGAAAAAATCAAGCCTAGCTTATAGAAAGCGAAAAAAAGGTTATTTTTTCAACGCAGCGGTTCAGTGTCTTCTTTTAAGAAACTCTACCAAACATTTATGGAACTTAAGTTGGTTGCTCGTTCATAAATGTAACCTTTGTCATGTAACATTTCGTAATGGTTTATAAAAAATGTTGCTTCATACTGCAATTTACTATTAGAATACAATAAGTTTTTATCTTGATAAAGTAGGTCAATGAAATGTGAACAGACGTGGTTTTGAATGTATAGCCGTAGTTATCTTTTCTATTTTTAAGTCTATATTTTTTAAATAAATATAGTCTCTCTTTAATCAATAAACGTCAATTGTTAGACATAAGCAAAGATTACAGTGTACATTATGAAATACATAAGGTTAGTCAGTCTGTATTTCAGAAATTTCCAAGCCACGTGATATTGTGACCCTTTTTTCAACGGCAAATGCAGCTTTTTAGGGTATATTTTACATATATATAAACAATTATAAATAAATATAAATTATGGGACACTTACCCACACGGTCGTCCATCCCGAAAGTAAGTAACTTAATACTTGTGTTATGGGTGACAGACAACTGGTAATTATATAGATATATATTTTTAAATACATACTCAAATCAAATCAAATCAAAATAATCTTATAATAAACCATTTCAGGCACTTTTGAATCGTCAAGTATCAATATGATTAATGAAGCTACAACTGGTTCGGAATGTTGCTCTTACCGAGAAGAATAAGCAAGTAACTCGGCGGTCAATCTTTTAAAAGTTTCAATTATACCTTATTAAACCGCTGTCTTGTATGAAGCTGAAAGGATTTTCTAATCCAGGCTTTCTTATCATCCAAATAATCTTCAATTTTGTAATATGCTTTACGTATAAGCAAATTTTTTACACTTAGTTGGAATCTTTCTGTACACTGGTCTAGAATGGATTGAGGAATTTTATTATAGAAGCGAATAGCGATGGTAGCGTCACTACCCACTGCGCCAACGGTCTAGTCAATATTGATATAGACAGAGACCTTATCACAGAAACTATAACAGAACTACTTTGCTATAATCGTGCGTGTGTTAAGCAATTGTATGTAATGCTAATTGTATAAAGCAGGTAAAATTCTCTTACCTAACACATGCAGAACAAGTTACACGTATCCCAAGACGCCTCCACTAGCCACAATGCGATGCATGACGATTTTGTCGTGAAGCCTATCCTCCTGAAGATGCTTCGGTTTCGAAGCGAAACGATCGTAGAGATTTTGGTTATGGTTGTGCATATTGTTTGTGTGCATTGTGGCTGGTGGAGACTTCTTGGGAAACGTGTGGTGATTTGTCATTCATGTGTAAGGTACGTGAATTTTGCTTGCTTCATAGACAACATTACATACATTCGCTTAACACGCGGATTATAGCAAAGTTATAGTTTCTGTAATATAGAGTTCTGCAAAGTAACGCCTGCTTCTATAAATCATTTTAGATACGTTATCATTGCTTCACCATTAAAGATATAGTTGTTTTTTTATTCCAACTAGTGGACGTCAACTTCCGCAGGCCTACCATGAACTCTTATTGCGACTCAATTCAAAAACGACGACCGCGAACCGCTTTCTTTTCGTACCATGAAGTGTGAATTGCATTAGGGTCGTAATGTTTGAAAAGGATAACGTTATACGAACTATAGATAACTCTGTCTCTTTTACTCACATGTTTTTAGGACGCATTCAGAACGCTCATTCGGCAACAACTTAAAATGTGCGACTTTAAGACGACATGCTATGAAAAAACAAAACAATTTCGTTTACATCTTCAATTGAGTCGCAATAAGAGTTCATTGTAGGCCTGTTGGTCGTAGATCTCTTTAAAATGTATATATTTTTAAACTTTTAAAATCGTGCGGGACCATCAGAACTTGATGAAGAAATGCCAACGATTATACCAGTAATGTATGTTACTGCCTTAACTAAAATGTTTTCAACTTCTATCTAGTCTAAATGTAATGTTGCTACAACTTGTAATTGCTATTGTTCATACAGAAACAAAGAGAACCTGGGAAATGTTAAATACAATATTACTTAATTTTATCTGTTTATCGCAAAACGCAATGTAATTTTTGTTAAATTATGAAATACTAAGTAATATATTATTAACATTAAGACGTATTGTTTAATATTTTTCTATGTATTAAAGTAGCGGCCTGTTACAATCCCACTGCTGGGAATAGGCCTCCTCTCTCCGTTTCTGGAGAGAAGGGTTGGAGCTAAGACCTACCACGCTGCTCCAATGCGGATTGGTAGGTTGCACACACCTCCAGAATTCTCTAGAGATATGCAGGTTTCTTCACGATGTTTTCCTTCACCGAAAAGTGTGTGATAAATTGCAATTATCGATTAGACACATGAGTTTTAATAGAAAAACTCATTGGTGCCTGCCCGGGTTTGAACTCGTGTTCCCCTCGAATGAGTCGCACGGTCTCACCGCTGGGCTATCACAGCGCATCTGCTCAGCTATCTATATATTAGCAAATCATTAATATGTAAACATTTTAGTGTTAAAAAAATTGTCATGTGAATGAGCCATTTTCGTGTAAAATTGACACAGGCATTTTTGGGAAAACTAGCACTTACAAGTTTTAAATTTAAAATATTATTTATGCAAGTAAACTTCAGAGAGCTGTGATAGTCCAGCGGTGAGACCGTGCGACTCTTTCATCCGTTTTTTCATACCCGTTTACATGCAGGATTCGTAAAAAAACATGCACAAACCTCCACCATTGCCACCACAACACACAAGCACTACACACGTTCACGATCACAAACTCAACAATCGTTCATCAATCGAAGCATCATCAGGAGATACACTGGACGACAAAATTTTTGCTTTACGAATCCTGCAAGTTAACGGGCATGAAAAAACGGATAGTCCACTATACATTAAGCACTATATATATTTTCTATTTAAAGTATCGCGGATTATAGCAAAATATTTTTATTATTACTTTACTTTAATACTTAAAAAACTGAGTTTAATATCTATAAAACTGAATTTCTAAAAAAGAAGACTTGGACAACCTTTTACAAAAATCTTACTGTTTTGTTTTTGGTTATAGGACAACTTTCTCCCTCCCTCACAAAGGAATAACTACGCGTGCGAAAAGGACCCAACGGGCCCCCTTAATCGCAAGAAACTCATTGAACACATAAACAAACAGGCATTGGAAACACCGGATCGGCCAGAGGTTAAGCCCTACGTAGCGGGTGTCATACGAGGTAAAAAGGTACGTGAATTAAGAAACAATCGATATTAATCATCATTCTCATCGTTCTCCTGCCCTTATCCCACTCTAAGTGGGGTCGCCACAACATGTTACAGGTAAGAAAGGAGGGTGGACTTTTCTATGCAGCCGGATACCACACGGCATTTACCTTAGTCGCCTTTTACGACACCTCGGTCAGAAATGAGGGTGGTCTATTCTATGCAGCCGGATACCACACAGCATTTACCTTAGTCGCCTTTCACGACACCTCGGTAAGAAAGGAGGGTGGACTATTCTATGCAGCCGGATACCACACGGCATTTACCTTAGACGCCTTTTACGACACCTCGGTCAGAAATGAGGGTGGTCTATTCTATGCAGCCGGATACCACACGGCATTTACCTTAGTCGCTTCTTACGACACCTCAGTAAGAAAAGAGGGTGGTCTATTCTATTCTGCCGGATACCACACGGCTAAAACAATCAATCTTAAATTAGTTAATTTTTGAATTGCAACTCTTTAAAGCTACCATCAGTCTGCGAAAGTTCGGGAAAAGTGTAAAAAAGTAAGCAAATTGAGAATCAATCGATCTCTAAGTTACCATTTTTCGTAACACTAGAAACTCTTCAAAACTACCATAGCCATACCATAGAGAATCAATAGATTGATAGCACTTTTTAGCGCTGCCATCTCATGGTACAATGATAATCATCATCATTCTCCCACCTTTATTCCACTTTAAATGGGGTCGACACAATATGTCTTCATCTTCCAGTTTCCTCTATTATTAATATTTCCTCTATACTCTGGTGCTACTCCTTTTATATGCATATCATTCTTCCCTTTTTCTGTGCCTCTTTCTGGTTTTGATGGACTTATTTTTTGCCATCTTCGATATACCACGATGGTAAATAATAAGTGATTTTAAAATCGATCAATTACTTAATAAGTATTTTTTTTAACTCATGAAACTTATCAAAGTCAAGGGTAAAAGGGTACAAAACGACGTTAATTGATAATTCTAGGTTAGTTTTTTAATCCGGAAACTTTTTATAGGTAATATACTCTGCAGAAATATGGGATAAAATTAAAAACTTTTTTAAAATTAGAATCAATCGATCTTATCTTATAATTATCTAAGATATCACGTGTTTAGGCTATACATAGTTGTATCAAAATACTTAGCAAACTGAAATAAAGTAAAACGAAACTAATATAAAATGTATACATTAAAAGCAGTCCAAAAATAACACTTGATATATTCAAAATTATTTTAATCTAGTTAATTTTGAACTATTGTTACAAATTAACGCCTACTGTAAATTAAAAGTAGTTTTTTTGAAATAATGATAACAATGAAGTCGTTGCAGTAATTACGTCATTCTTCAATTAGTCATGCCTGAACCATTACTGCAGTTTACAATTCCTCTCAATAAAGCAAATGGATTTAAGTAATATGTCAGGAAACAAGTATGTACGTATTCTGGTATAAGTAAGAAGGTCATTACGTGCTTCATGAAAATTAGCATAATTTGTTATTATACGTGTTCTGTTACAATTTGCTTTTTTTATGTACACAAATGTTTATATCGTCGCAATCGTTGATTTTTCGACGCCAATTTATACACAATATTTTTCGTACATCAATATAAGTTTCTATATACGTTTTATAACTTTGTATTTATTAAAGGCGATTATAACAGTGGCTTTTACGAATACTTTTATAAGATAGATCTGCCAGAAATGTAGGTGCCCCTAAATCGCCTTATATGACCTTGAAAATAATATAAAACACACAACCATACACAACACACTTGTCCACACATGCAAAATACCTACATACACACATTTCTTAAGAACTGTGAATTTTGTAAAAATAAATAAATAAATAAAAAAGTGACCAGCAGGCCTACCAGGAACTCTTATTGCGACTCAATTGAAGACGTAAACGAAATTGTTTTGCTTTTTCATACCATGACGTCTTAAAGACGCTCACTTTAAATCGTTGCGCAATGAGCGTTCAGAATTCGACCTAAGAACGTGTGAGTAAAAAAGACAGAGTTATCTATAGTTCATATAACGTTATCCTTTTTACAAACATTACGACCCCAATGCAATTCACACTTCATGGTACGAAAAGAAAGCAGTTCGCGTTCGTCATTTACGTCTTCAATTGAGTCGCAATAAGAGTTCATGGTAGGCCTGCTGATACCGAATACAGAATCAGATACAGAGTATCTTTTCACGTGAAGAGAAGATCGTCCAACTTCCAAGAATATTAGTCACATTCATATCAGCAGCCTTCCAATAGACATCGCCCTAACCCCCCTTCGGTTAGGTTAGGTCAGCAACCTTTTGAGTTGGAACAACTAGTTTGGAGTTGGAGTCAAAAATGTCAAATTAAACAGTTTTAAAGTTTTGAAAGAGCCACAAAAATGTTACGAAAGCAATTTAAACCTACAAAGAAACATCAGCCAACGGCATTATTCGATAGCTCCCATTGAAGGGATGACACTGCGGACGATGTCATAGGGAAGAGGTGCGGTGAATAGCAAGCACAAGTTGTTGACAGATAAAATTTTGCTTATTCATTAATCGATTTTTATCGCGTTAATCGATTCGAACGATTTTTTATTTATTTATTTATTTATTTATTACATTTGTTTTGAGCATGGTTATAAGGTCATAATAAAAAATAATTCTAAAACTCCGCCAATATATCGGCATGCAAAGTTTGTCTTAAATTATACGAATATTAATTTAAAAAGTACTATAATTTTTCATATGTAAAAAAATAGTTATTCTTTTAATAAATATAATATTTGCTTATGATAAGCCCCGGCTGTCAACCTAGGAGTCGCATGTGGCTTGCGAGCCGTAGATTGCCGACTCCTGCCCTCACCCCTTATCAAGTTTCACAGAAGGAACCTAAGGACGATTTTTCTCGAAACAGCTTCTAGACAGTTGTTGTTGTTGTTGTATATCTTTATTGTTCACAATTTTACAAACAATTATTACAGAAAAGAAAAAAACACTAACAGCACTGAATCTATTTTGAACGCTTAGCAAATTTTTAATGTCGCTTACCCCGCCCTATGAAGTCATTACCACTTAATTTTTTTAGTATACTCTATGCTGCAGTTCGTTTAATGTGCGCCAAACATTACAAAGTGCCCTTGTGCAACGAACTTATCTGTTTCTAAAGGTCACCTATATTAACGCGTGAAACAGTGTCAGATGCCAAGGTTATTTGTGTTTTTCCTTTCTAAATAATTTTAGTATAACTCTTATCCTCCTGCCGTTATCCCACTCTAAGTGGGTCGGCACAACATGTTACAAACATGTTGTCACATAATTTGGCTACGTATATTACGTCCGGCCGCCTGCCTGACGTCGACTTATCTTTATTCTAGTCGTCTTTTACGACACCTCGGTAAGAAAGGAGGTCTATTCTATTCTGCTGGATACCATACGGCGTATGTCTAGAAATTTCATTGACCAATCCAATTGACCTGGCTATTTTGGAGTCTATAATTAACATACTTATATGTTGTTCTATAGATTTAAATGGTGTATTTTTTGTAATGCACAGTGGATCCCACCGCCGCCGCCAGAGAAAGTTCGGGACGCCGAAGAACAGATAACCATTGACCTTGGCGACGAATATGAACAGGCCCTCACAACTGCAACTCAGGAGGAAATCATCGATCTAGCTGGTAAGCGAAATTATAGAAAACTTAATTCGATCAAAAATTCATCATGATATAACCATCATCATAATCTCAATCATCAATATAATCATCATGATATATATTATATACCGTACAACGAAATGATATCACCTGCGTTAAAAATAGTCCTAAAATTGTGATCCGTACAATGAGATATAAACTAATATATAACGAATAACGAAATCTTAATCTATACTTATTATAAAACAATCGATTTCGATATCGATTTTCAAAATATACTGAACGGATTTTTATACGGTTTTCACCAAAAGCTAATGCAATACTTCCGGATGGTTTATATTTAAATATATAGAGATATTTTCAGGGTGACTGTCCTTTCAGTACTGTTTATTCAAAGACTTAACGGTCTACGTGAACGAAGTCGCGGGTAAAAGCTTATATATTTCGAATAAGTGGGGGAATACAGCGGCTGATATTCACAGGGTCTTCGTTTTACAAAAAAGAGCCATTCGTGGTATTTATAATATGAAACCTCGTGATTCTTTAAGGGAGAAATTCAAAGAAATAGGCGTCATGACTGTAGCTTCTCAATATATCTATAGTAATATATTATTTGTAAGAAAAAATATTCACCTTTATAGTAAGAATAGTGATAGATACGACAGACACACTAGAAACCGAAATAAACTAATGACGCCAAGGTTGCGCCTCCAAAAGGTGCGAAAATCATTTGTCGGTCTCGGTACACGTATTATAATAAAATTCCTCAACATTATCTAGACTTGCCTTTACACAAGTTTATAAATTATCTTAAAACGATGCTGCTACATAAAGCTTACTATACAATTGAAGATTATTTGAGTGATAGTAGCATATCTTAACTGCAGTCAGCTACGCACCAAGCTGCAACGATTAATTTGTAACCATCAATCAAATTGTAAAAAAATATATATTTAAAAAAAAGAATGGCCGCCGAGTTTCTTGCTGGTTCTTCTCGGTAGGAGCAAACTTCCGAATCAGTGGTAACTTCTTGTAAACATTTGACGATTCAAAAGTACTGTAAACAGTCTACTTGAATAAAGAATATTTTGAGTTTGAGTTTGAATACATTTTTTATCAAACCGATTGAAAAATCTGGCCTATAACTTTTGCACGCTACTGTGCATATTTTCGCTTTTATAATATCAGTAGACTTACACGAATTTCGGAAAATAGCCTGTCTCACTAAGAAACACTAAACGAAGCGCGTCGAAAAACAAGAAAGTGGGACAGAAATATTTCAAGCGTTTTTATTATGTTGAAACGTTATAAAAGTCGATCCTTTGTTATAACATTTCTTGGGAATTTGCGACAATTTGGCGACAATCCAGTCTGTCTAATTGATGATCTTTGTCTTGACAATCTTTTAATATATCATCTATCTTTAAGAGTTACATGCTTGCTTATTATGTTTAAGATTATTAATGTCGAGAGACCGGCTATACTCACGTCTTATTTTATCGGATGAGCCCGACTAGTTTCAAACCCATACGGGGCTCTTATCAGCTCTTTGGTCCCGCGTCTTCTGTAACGTAAGAGCCCCGTATGGGCTTGAAACTAGACGAGCTCATCCGATAAAATAAGACGTGAGTATAGCCGGTCTCTAAACATTAATTATGAATACCACTCACGATAGTTTAAATTCAAAAATGTTTATGATTTTTTAGTTTTTTCTTTATCATTTGTACAAAAGAAATTTTTTATTTATTATGTATAAGCAATACGTTAGGTTAAACAAATAGAAACAGTGACTTTCGTTTAAAGATTTACCTAAGTTCTTTGGCCTAGATACCTAACATAAAATAAATTAAAATTCGATTTTAATAACTTCTATTTCTAACGATACATACGGAGAATATTTTGTATTTTGCAAGTTTGCGTTAGTGTTAAATGATGTAAAAGTAGTGTTTATTTTTTTTAAACTCGATAAAATTACCACTAATGAAGATATCACAATATTTTTTAGATATGAGCCATGCTAGACCCTTGGATACTTATATTATAAATAGGTCTAAAACATTAAAAAGAATAAATTGAGTTTTTATTTGCCATGTGCTCCCAATGGCAGACTTCTTGAATTTTATTTGAATATATGAGTATCATCTATCATGCATATAAATTCAAAATATGACAGTTATTATTTTATGTTAAGAATGTACAAATGCTTGCCAAACGCGTATTATCTTGGACAGTCTTAGAAGGTATTCGGAAACGGACGATAAGTTGTCACTTTACGCTGGAGCTAGATTGAAATAAATTATAAAAACTATATAGGACAATTACACACACGGCTGTCCGTCTCCACAGCCTCTTAATACTTCTGTAATAGGTAACAGAGTATAGAGATTTAATAGCCCCGCGGTAAGATCGCGCGACTTTTTCGAGGGGAACACGAGTTCAAACCCAGGATGGCACCAATGAGTTTTTCTATTAAAACTCATCAGTCTAATTGATTATTGCAATTTATCACACGCTTTTCCGTAAAGGAAAACATCGTGAGATTACCTACATAGCACATATCATTGAAATCGGTTCAGTAGTTCTGAAGATTAGCGTAAACGCACATCGTGACACAGGTTTTTTATATATAACTTGTTGACCGGGCAGTATAAATTATTTCTAAAGAATTTTGTGTGTACAAAAAATAAAAATTGTGTATACAAAAAAATTAAAAATAAATGTAAGGAGTTTTTCATTCCCCTTAGTACTAAGTAAGTATACTAAGGGGAATGAAAAATAGTTAGGAACTGATTCACAGAACTACTGAATATGCATATAAAATTTCATCAAAAATCGTTCAAGCCGTTTGAAAGGAGTTTGATGACATTGTGATACGGGAATTTTATACACAAGATAAAGAAAAATACGTATTTACACCCACAACTCGAAGAACGAACAAATTGTTTATTGAAAATGTTTTCTATAAAAACAATTTATTGGTCTGGGTGTATTTACGTATTTAATTATTTTATTTATAATGAATACATACGTATTTAGTATGTATTCTCAGCTTTGATAGGCCAGCGGTGACACCGTGCGGCTCTTTCGAGGCGTCACCTATGAGTTTTTCTGTTAAAACTTGCGTGTAGACACGATTGATAATTGCAATTTATCACGCTTTTCGGTGAAGGAAAACATCGTGAGGAAACCTGCATATCTCTAGAGAATTCTGGGGGATATGTGTAACCTACCAATCCGCATTGGAGCGGCGTGGTGGGTCTTAGCTCAGCCCAGCAGTGAGCTAGTAAAAGGCCGTTACTTTACTTATGTATGTATTTGTTTTATACCAGTTACCTGTCACCCATAACACAGGTATTTAGATTTCGGGCATCCAAAGCAAACTCCGTAGCTTTTATAAACTTTTTTTTTTCTCCACTCAACACTTTCCTATCGGACCTTCGTCACACGTCCTTCCTTCTTGCTCCCTCGATCCTGTCATACCGTCTCGCTCACTCACGTGCATTCCGTTCCATGCATTAACCTAACGTTCCATTCCGACAAGTATTTAGGAACTTACTTTGTTCAGTTAGTAATTCTTTTGCCCAGAATCAATATTCCATACAGTCCTGTTATCTATATAATAAGATACATAGGAAACTTAATTTATTTCCTTTTAATACTCATACCTGCAAAGCAAAACTAAAACAATATTTAATGTCAATTACTCATAATGATGTTGAAAATTTGTTGAAACGTGTTATATAATTAAAAATACTGGTATATAAAACACACACAATACTAGCGAACACATCTACACACACACACTCAATCTTCTAAGTTTTATTTCATTCTTTTGTAAATTTTTATTACTTAATTTTTAGTATGCATATTGTTATGAAGAGCAGCGCTTTCTGACACAGGTGTTGCACTTAAAGGAAGGTCCCAACCTTGATTATTGTAATCCTTATGTAAAGTCAGTAGTAAGTAGCGGACTGTTACAATCCCACTGCTGGGAATAGGCCTCCTCTCTCCGTTTCTGGAGAGAAGGATTGGAGTTAAGAACTACTACGCTGCTCCAATGCGGATTGATAGGGTACACATATCTCTAGAATTCTCTAGAGATATGCAGGTTTCCTCACGATGTTTTCCTTCACCGAAAAGCGTGTGATATATTGCAATTATCAATTAGACACATGAGTTTTAATAGAAAAACTCATAGGTGTCTGTCCGGGGTTTGAACCCATGTCGTCTCTACAGAGTCGCACGGTCTCACCGCTAGCCTATCACAGTTTACCCAATAATACTTGTATATAAAAACACACACAATACTAATACACATTCACATCTATACATCTTTTGTTAATTTTATGACTTAATTTTTAGTATGCATATTGTTATAAAGAGCGGGGCCTTCTGACACAGGTGTTGTTTCACTTAAAAGAAGGTCCCATCCTTGATGATTGTAATCCTTATGTATTTACAAGCAATATAACAGAACTAACTACTTTGCTATAATCCGCACGGGTTAAGTGAATGCATGCAAAGCCAATGTATATACACATTACATACACATTGGCTTTGCATGCATTCACTTAACCCGTGCGGATTATAGCAAAGTAGTTAGTTCTGTTATATTGCTTGTAATATGGAATTCCGCAAGTAACGCCTGCTTCTATAAATCTTATGTATTTAATGCAAAATAAATAAAATTATTAAAATTATTATTATTACTTTGGCGACTTTGATGTTTATTGATTGACTGATGAATGATGTTTTGTATTCCAGCAATCCTCGGTTTCCACTCAATGATGAATCAGGACCAGTACCACGCGTCGTTGCTTAACAAAGGACAGCCAGTGGGATTGGGTTGGGATGGTATCACAAAAGCTACCAAGCCTAAGGTGTGTAAATAATTTATCACAATCGCTCAATAATTTGCCGGATTCCATAATACGAGAGCAATTATTTGAAGGAATTAATTAATACTAAAAAAAACTAGGTTTTTCTAAGATAAATAAATCATTATAATCTTTCCAATAATTAATTTAACTTTTGACAGCTCAAGTTGTGATTTTCAAATAGCATGTTTGACTCGATTTATGAAAAAAAAAACTACTTAGTTACGTTAAGATTTAATCGATTTCATCATCATTTTCCTGCCCTTATCCCATTTCAAGTGGGCTCGGCACAACATAAACATGTTGTCAGATGATTCGGCTACGTATTTTAGAACCGGCCGCCTGCCTGTAGTCAACTTACCTTAGTCGTATTCTACGACACCTCGGTAAGAAATGAGGGTAGTCTATTCTACTCAGCCGGATACCACACGGCGGGTCGACTTACCTTAATCGTCTTTTACGACACCTCGGTAATAAATGAGGGTGGTCTATTCTACTCAGCCGGATACCACACGGCGGGTCGACTTACCTTAATCGTCTTTTACGACACCTCGGTAATAAATGAGGGTGGTCTATTCTACGCAGCAAGATTCCACACGGCAGGTCAACTTAACTTAGTCGCTTTTTACGACACCTCAGTAAGAAATGAGGGTAGTCTATTCTACGCAGCAGGATACCACACAGCGGGTCGACTTACCTTAGTCGCCTTTTACGACACCTCGGTAATAAATGAGGGTGGTCTATTCTACTCAGCCGGATACCACACGGCGGGTCGACTTACCTTAATCGTCTTTTACGACACCTCGGTAATAAATGAGGGTGGTCTATTCTACTCAGCCGGATACCACACGGCGGGTCGACTTACCTTAATCGTCTTTTACGACACCTCGGTAATAAATGAGGGTGGTCTATTCTACGCAGCAAGATTCCACACGGCAGGTCAACTTACCTTAGTCGCCTTTTACGACACCTCGGTAAGAAATGAGGTCGGTCTATTCTACTCAGCCGGATACCACACGGAATAAGATTTAATCGATTTATTGTATTAATTGATTTGATAAAAGTTGCTAGAAGTTTTATAACGTAGTAACTTTTAGCAACAAGTAACTTTTTGGCACAAGACACCAGTTTTAGAGTGTTTGTTGTTGTTTGGAGAATTTTTATCACAATTACAAAATGTACTGTAATGTATGTAAATGTAAATGTATGTAATAAATGTATGTATAATATTTATAATTGTAAATATCTGTGTAATATTAGTATTTAATTGTATGTATAGTACCTGGCATTAAATAATGCACATCGATGTTTACAACGAAACAGCCGGCCAGTTCGGTTTCGTAGAGCGCTGTCTCTGTCACACACGGGTTCGTCAGTCTGTGCGACAGAGACGATGCTCTATGAATCAGAATCTAGCCGAATTCTCTCTCTAAGCCTCGTGCATTATTTATTTCCGGGTACTATATATAGTTTACTATACACTATATCCGCTCTCATAGTATTCTCCTCTCACCAAAGGCTGTCTGTGAGAGATCGCTTTAGCAATAAGGTCGCCTTTGCACGTTTGTCATAATTTATTCTCTAACGAACAATGTACCATTGTATACTGCAAAAAGAGTTTAAAAATACCTTCTTCTGTACATGTTTTTTTTTCTTAATTACTCCAGATCTACCCCATGGACCCTCCCAACGACACAGACCCTGAGAAGACGATCAGCAGGGTGAAAGAAAACGACCAGACCTTTCTTGATCTCAATTGGAATAACATTAAGGTAAATTAACAGACACTGTATAATGGTATTCACCTGCAAGTTATTAAGAGCTAAAAATTACACGGAGGCACCTTTGAATCGTGATAGCCTAGCGGTGAGACCGTGCGACTCTCTAGAGTCGACATAGGTTCAAACCCCTGCTGCTGCTCCAATGCGGATTGGTAGGTTATATTATATACACATACCCCTAGAATTCTCTAGAGATATGCAGGTTTCCTCACGATGTTTTCCTTCTCCGAAAAGCGTGTGATAAATTGCAATTATCAATTAGACACATAAGTTTTAATAGAAAAACTCATTGGTGCCTGCCCGGGGTTTGAACCTATGTCGTCTCTAAAGAGTCGCACGGTCTTACCGCTAGGCTATCACAGCTTATAAACGCTTGTGTTTCGATATTGCTACCAAGAAGGAGGGTTACAAATAAATCGTTTAAATCTTTATATTCCGAAAAAATTGGAAGTTCAAAGTAACGGCCTGCAACCCTACCATGAAATCCTATTGCGACTCAATTGAAGACGTAAACGAAATTGTTTTATTTTTTCATACCATGACGTCTTAAAGACGCACACTTTAAGTCGTTGCCGAATGAGCGTTCGGAATTCGTTCTAAGAACACGTGAGTAAAAGAGACAGAGTTATCTATAGTTCATATAACGTTATCCTTTTCAAACATTACGACCCCCATGCAATTTACAGTTTATGGTACTAAAAGAAAGCGGTTCGCGGTCGTCTTTTACGTCTTCAAATGAGTCGCAATAAGAGTTCATGGTAGACCTGCTGGTGTCCCATAATACAAAGGTAGACCTGTTTGGGACTGATCTAGATTTACTTAATTTTTTAACTACCAAGAGCACAATTCTTGAAATATGTCTGACTTGCTTTTATATCGGCAACCTAAGTAGTACTGCTATCCATCAAAATTAATGAAAATTCCAAAATGTTGAGTTTTTGCGCAAAAGTTAATTGAGTTAATTGAAAAGTTAATTGAAAGAGTCGCAATAAGAGTTCATGGTAGGCCTGCTGTTACTGTCCCACTGCTGGGAATAACCTCTCTCCGTTTCTGGAGAGAAGGGTTGGAGCTAAGACCTACCACGTTGCACCAATGTGTCTTGGTAGGTTATAGATACGCAGGTATCACGATGTTTTTCTCTACCAAAAAGCGTGTGATAAATTACAATTGTCAATTATTTGTAGTTTATTTTTTGTCAATTTGGCATTGCATAGATTTTAATAACAAACGCGGATTACACCAAAATATTACCATATAACAGCAATTTATAATATTAGGCGTTACTTGGCGGAGGTATATAATACAAAATCACAAAACTATGCGGTTTGCTCGTGGAGTCTATCTCCTGACGATGTTTCGATTTCGGTTACGGGACGAAAAAAGTTGTTGAGATTGTCTTAGTGTGTGTGTGAATTGCTGTATTGTGTTGCCGGTGGTGGGTAGTTCATGGTTTTTACGAATTATACATATACGCATATATCAGGTATGAGATCGGATAATAATAATAATAATAATAATAATAAATAATTTATTTGCCAAATTGTGGGTACATAACATGGTATTACTTATCTCTAATTGCCCTACACAATTGACCGTCATTAAACGGCGTGCAAATATTTAAAATTTAATTATATTTATATTACATTCAGTTCATTAATAATTACATTTATTAATATTCAGTCAACATAACAATTACATATGTCTAATCTAATCTAATCTAATCTAAGGTAGGGGACGCCTGTCGGTACAGGGCGGGTGGTCAGCTCCAATTCTGGACTATTCCACCCATTTCCCCTCATGTTGGGACAAGGGTCTCACTGTTGTCCCGACAGTGTCACCTGCTCAAACCTACCAGTTGCTCTTACAAACCTTATGATATCCCTGAAGGGGATATTTGTTAGGTCTTCTTCTTCAATTTCATCCTTACCTAGTATCTCCCATCTTACCAGCGAGTACATAGGGCACTCAGCCATAAGGTGGAGACTCGTTTCTTCTTCTCCACACTCTGGGCACGCTGCATCTTCTTTTATTCTCATTATTGACAGGTGTCTGTTTAACAGGCAGTGCCCCGTAGTAATGCCTGTTATGATTGCCACATTTTCCCTGTTGTGAGACATTAGCTGTTTTGTTTTCTTAATGTCGAAAGATTTGAGAAACAGCTTTGATTGTCGGAACGTTGTGTTTCTCCATCTTTTACTCGATTCTATTTCTATTCTTTTATCTATAACGCGCTTTATTATCGTGTTTCCAATTGGGAGGAAAGGTTCTGGGCCAACAAATGTTTGACTCGCTCCTTTTCTTGCCAATTCGTCGGCTTTTTCATTCCCTGCATGCCCATGGTGTCCTGGGACCCATGCAATCGTTACTTCTCCAATTTCAGCTAGTCCGTTTAGTTCTTGTTTGCATTCCTTTACGATAGCTGAAGTTGTTTCTATACGGTCAAGTGCTTTTAATGCGGCTTGACTGTCGCTATAGATGACTATATTGTGTACTGGTGCCGTTAGTGTTTCTTTCAATTTCCTGGCGCACTCCATGATAGCCATCATTTCGGCCTGGAAAACGCTTGTATATTTACCCAGATTTATAACCTGGTGTAAATTTGGCAAGGTGCTGTAAACAATGCCAGCTCCTGCCAGCTTCGTGGATTCACGTCTAGATCCGTCCGTATAGCAGATGGTTTGACGGTTGTTACTATCATTTACTTCCCAGTCTTCCTTGACTCCTATGTGTATTCTATATTTCTTATCGAAGATTTTCTGTTTCTTGATCAGGTCACTTCTCTTGACGACCATCGACAGATTATCTCCGTAGATCTTCTCTATTTCAGTATGACCTTTATCCATAAAGTTTCCCTTCCACTGATGGAATACTTTCATCTTATACCATTGTTCTATTGCTTTCCTTTTGGCTGCTAGATCCAGAGGATATAATCCTAACAAAACCTCTAGGGCAGCGGAAGGGGTAGTTCGCACTGCACCTGTGATCATTAGTGTTGCTATCCTCTGTACCTTTGTTAAGTCTTTACTATTGACTCCGATCTTGGCTCTATGCCACCAAATCGAAGCGCCATAGAGTATTCTGGGTAATATAATAGCCGTATAAATCCATTTAATTATTTTAGGCTTCATACCCCAGGTCCTTCCTACTGCTCTTCTACATTGCATAAGCGCTATTTTTGCTTTATTGCATTGTTCTTTAATGTGAGTTCTAAACCTAAGGGTTTTATCCAGTGTGATCCCTAGGTACTTTATTTCTTTCAACAACTGAATCTCGACTCCGTTTATATTGAGTGGATTGAAGTTCGCTATTTTCTTTTTGTTAGTAAAGAGAACTAGTTTGGTTCTCATAGGATTTAGGTTTAGTCCCCTTTCCTGACACCATCTTAATGTTATTTTAATGCTATTACTCATAATGTTCCTTATAGTGCTCAGGTCTCTCCCGGTTACTAAGAGGATACCGTCATCTGAGTATGCTTGCATGTAAGTCTTCATTTCATTAATTTCCCTAACTAATGAATCTAGAAGGAGACACCATAAAAGAGGTGAAAGACATCCTCCTTGGGGAAAGCCTCTGGTTGATTTTATTATGTGTGTTACTCCGCTTAACTCCACCGAGATAGAACGATGCTCTAGCATGTTCATTATCCAGCGGCCTACTTCATCAGATATACCTTCTCTACAAATAGAGTTTCTAATAGCATTACGGTTTGCTTTGTCAAAAGCACCTTCTATGTCAAAGAAGCAACCCAATGCAAGCTCTTTATTGCTTAAAGTTCTTTCTATTCTTACCACTAGATTATGGAGAGCTGTCTCTGTTGACTTGCCCCCCATATATGCATGTTGATTTTCATGTAGTGGTAGATTACTTAGTTCTATATTAGTTCTTATATGGGTGTCCATCACTTTTTCCATTGTTTTTAAAATGAAGGAGGACAAGCTAATACACCGAAATGACTTCGGTTCTTGGTAGGTTTTCTTCCCTGGTTTTGGAATAAACACTGCTTTTACTTTCCTCCAGCTCGTTGGTACATAACCCCATGCCAAGCTAGCCTTGAAGAGTGCTATCATATTTCCTTTAATGTATTTATATGCTACCTGTAGCATTTTTGGGAGTATTTCGTCAGGTCCCGCCGCTTTATATGGTGCAAAGGACATAATACTCCACTTGATCTGTTCTTCTAATATGATATTTCCCGGATCCGACCAATAGTAATTGGTGTTTGGTAATATCTCTTCTTCCTTGATTTCTTTACATTCTGGAAAATGTGCTTCTGTCATCTTAGTTAGTATAATTTTGGGATCTGATATTATCGAATCCTTGTCTTTAATACTACCTAGTCTACAAGATTTGTCTTTTGCCAATATACGCATAAGGCGGGCTGCTTCGGGGTATTCTTTAATCCCGTTGCAGTACGCTTGCCAGCCATTTCTGGATTCTTTCCTACACTTCTTTCGGAATTCCGACCTGTTCTTTCTATATTCCGCCCAGCTCAATTCATCGCCTCTTTTAAGGGCAATTCTTTGGGATTTGCGTACTTTCTTCCTAAGTCTTTTCAGTTCATTGTTCCACCACGGTTGACCCTTGCCTGGTGCTAACTCTCTTAGTGGACAAGTGCTCATAAAGGCAGCTTTAAGTGCTGTGCTTAGTTCCATTGCGCCTTCCTCTAACTCCTCTATAGAGTTATAGGAAGTGTGTTTGGGTCTCCATTCACTCATTAAGGACTCGAAGTTGTCCCAATTGGTCTTTTTTGCATTTCTTATGCGAAATTTATCAATTTTGCTGTCTATGTGGAAGGTGATTCTACGATGATCGGAAAACGGGTCTTTTCGATCCACCTTCCAATCTTTAATGTACTTGACGATATCTTCTGATGCTAGAGTAATGTCTAACACTTCTTTCCTTGTACTTGTAACGAATGTTGGTTCATTACCAATGTTCATTATCTCGAGATTATTACTTAAAATAAATTCTAACAAAATTTCCCCTTTCCTATTTGTGTTTGTACTACCCCACACCTCGTTGTGTGAGTTAGCATCACAACCTATCATAAAGGAAATTCTCTTACCTCTGTATTTGTTGACAGTCTCTTCCAGCTCTCTAGTTGGTGGTGTGAAGTCGGTCTCGCTAGGAATGTAGGCCGACATAAACGCCATTCTAACTTTTTTGTCCTCATCTAGTGGAATTACAGCTTCCACCGTTACTAAGTCTCTGTAACAGTCTATTTCAATTAGTCCTAAGTTTCTGATCCTGCTACTGGTATAGATACATGTTCTGGGGTCAGACTCACCATTGCTACAATAGGTCAGGTCTCCCCCTAAACAACCCATACTGACCACACGTTTGTTCACGACGTACGGTTCTTGTAGCAGGGCCACGTCTATTTGCTTGCTAATCACATAGTCGCAGAGTTCGCTTGTGGCTTCCCTGCAGTGATGCAAGTTTAACTGAAGGATCTTTAGTGTCTGTGTTGAGTGTTTTTGTGTGTGTTTTTGTTTATGTTTATTGGGTGTGAATGTGAATGTGGGTGTTGTGTCGTGTGTGTACTCTGTTGCTTGCCAATACATAATGATGCTTCGCATAGCTTCGAGCACCCGCTGTGAGGCAGGGCGCTCAAGAAGCCAACAAGGCATCAGTTATGTATCGGTCTCTATAACAGTTAGCGTGCTGTGGTGGTACCAGCGGCTTCGACTATTCCATACATGGATGTCGTGGCGGGGGGGGTACTAGGGGCCCCGCCAGACGCTCCGATGAGTGGATTCATCGTGCCAGCCGGTTCCAACACACGAGCATCGCTACTGGTTCTGTTATGTACAGAGTTTGGGTCGGTGTCAACTTGGCTCTGTGCTTCATGGTCTTGTTTTGGTCTTTGTTTTGGGTTTAAATACCTAACTTGTACTTGTGTAGCTTGATAAAAGAGCCACACCAGTCCTTCACGAAAATGGATGTTCGTCTCCCGAGGAACCCCCACAATCAGACGCTCCCCTAGAGGTAGCGGCTCTCTGACTATGAGGTTCCACTCAGGTAACCTTAACTCTGTCCTATTGCGATTTTGACCCCTGAGCAGTAGAAGAGGATCAGTTGCTCTTCTGCTGCCCGGGATCCAAATCGCGACCCTTCCACGGTCCCTTCTCGTTGCCCTTATCGAGACGCCGTTGTAAAGTCCGAAGTCGCACTCCAGCAGCCAATCCCTCGATAGCTCGGTGGCTGGTGTCACAAGAAAGAATCCTTCTGCCACCAGCCCCGAGGTTGCGAAGTTTAGCTTGGCGCTATCGACTTCCTCCACAACAGCCGCCTCGATAAGATCAGCTAATCTGTCCCTAATATAAGTTGCTAGGCTTTCATCGACCGGCATTCCGTCTGCACGATGGATGGCAACAGCGAGATCACTTTGCTCTTTTGCAGTGCAACGTGGTCCCGCCACAGCCCCCCGATTGCGACGCTTTGCCGGTCGCTGATCACTCGGTCCTTCCTCAGGGTCTGTCCCCTGCCTTTTCGTTTTCAGCGGTCTGGAGGTCCTTAACTCTCCAACCCCCGATGAGGTTTCCCCCATCGCAGATCGGGAAGTCGAAGGCTCTTCCGACACGGCCGATTGTCTACTAAGTTTCTTTGATCTTTTCCTACGTCTTTTAGATGTGACCAACTTGAACTCGCCCTCGCCCACACTAGGGAGCATAGGCGTCGGCGACTTCAAGAGTTCTTCTTCTTCCCTCAGATGGAGGGTTCTAGATAATTGGTCGTGAAGGCTCACTGCAGAGCCCCCAGGACGCACTAGTGAAGGCGAAAAATTGCTCCCCCCAGAATACGAGGAGCAGCCTGAGACTGGTGCTCGGACCGTAATCCGAGCAGCAGTCTCAGGGAGGGATTCTCCAGCTGAGCTGGTACCCTCCTGGGGTAGGTTGTTCTTTTTTTCCGCGTTCATTATTTTTCGCAGGTGAGGAGGGATAATTTGTGGGGGGAAGGATTGGATTAAGAAGGATTCTGGTGTAAAGGAAGGGGATAGCGGACGTGCGTGGTTACGTGGGAAACCGTAGCCCCGCACCGCCAGACCATACTTGCTATTGCAGCCTGAGGTTTGTAATGGGTGTGTGATCTCATTGACTGCAACATTGCCCGGGAAGTGCGGCGGGGACGCGTATGGTTCGACTTATGGCAGTGCTCTGTAGCTCAGTTCACACCCCTGAGCGTAGCGACTGCCATCAACCCCCCATTACATATGTCACATTGAGATTAAATTGATATTATAATTATGTCCGTATAAGATTAGATTAACATTGAAAATTAATTAAAATTTAAAATAAAATTATTGCATTTATTGCAACAAATTACAATTATAATATTAAATTCTTATCATATAATTAAAAATTAAGTTGGTATATTGTTATCATCGAGGTATTCGTTAACCGTGTAATAATTTTTTTTGATATTACACTCTACATCTAGCTTTACTTTATATGTATTTTGAATATTAATTCCGACGATCTATAAATAATTTATGATCCATTTATCTATCTTCAGAATATTAGCGACGAAAAGTTTGAGAAGCTGTTTGAGTCGTTAAAGACCAACACCCACCTGGAGGTGCTGTCTCTTGTCAACGTTGGTCTGAACGACCGCACCGCACAGCTCCTCGCGGATGCCCTGGAGGCGAACAGCTCCCTTCGCGTGGTCAACGTGGAGACCAACTTCATCAGCCCCACAGGCGTGGTGCAGCTGGTGAAGGCCCTGCTCACCACCAACTGTGTCGAGGAGTTCCGGGCCTCGAACCAGGTAATCGTCTACTAAATTTGTCCTAATTTATAGAATAATATACCATACCCGACGACACGACAAAATCGCAAAGGGATTTGCGATATTGTCGTGGAGTCTATCTCCTGATGATGCGTCGGTTGCGGGGCAAAACGATTGTTGAGTTTGTGATAGTGAACGTGTGTAGTGCTTGTATATATAGGAACTAACTAAAAAAGGGACATGAAAAACATGGACATAAAGTCTATGGTAAGTAATGTCACTATTTAAAAAAAAAAAAATTGCTTGTGTATAGTGGTGCAAGTGGTGGAGATTTGTGCATGTGTCTATACGAATCCTGCATGTATCAGGTATGAAAAAACGGATAGTCCACTATACATTGAGCACTATATATATTTTCTATTTACTGTATAGCGGATTATAGCAAAATAATTTAATTATTACTTTTGTCCTAATTTATCTCGGAAAGGAGAAACAAACTTTATGACGAAGACTATCACTTCAATACATAACCCGTCTTCTCTAATCATGCCAATAACTTAGCGAAATGTCCCAGGATACAAAAAGTCTATTCGCGATCTAGGCAAAGAAGTCTACGCGGAAACGGATAGTAAAAAAAAAAGTAAAGCAGTGGCCTGTTACAATCCCACTGCTGGGAATAGGCCTCTCTCCGTTTCTGGAGAGAAGCGTTGGAGCTAAGACCTACCACGCTGCTCCAATGCGTATTGGATAATTTACATTTTATTTACATATATCTCCAGAATTCTCTAGAGATATGCAGGTTTCCTCACTATATTTTCCTTCACTGAAAAGCGTGTGATAAATAGCAATTATCAATTAGACACATGAGTTTTAATATAAAAACTCATTGGTGTCCGGGTTTGAACTCGTGTTCCCCTCGAAAGAGTCGCACGGTCTTACCGCTGGGCTATCACAGCTTCAACGGATAGTGTCGAGTCCTAATAAGGATCGACCGATATAAAACGAAATATATAAAATATGTCCTATAACTGATCGCAGATGAATCTTATAAAAGAAAAATTTACAACTTAAACACATTGATATATAATACCCAAGACATATACAGTCAAAATTCTGATAGCCCAGTGGTGAAACCGTGCAACTCTTTCGAGGGGGTCACAAGTTCAAACCGAGCAGGCACCACTGAGTTTTTCTATTAAAACTTATGCGTCTTAATTGATCATTGCAATTTATCAGGCCTTTCGGTGGAGGAAAACATCGCCAGGAAACCTTCATATCTCTAGAATAATTCTGGGGATATGTGTAACCTACCAAACCGCATTGGAGCAGCGTGGTAGGTCTTAGCTCCAGAAAACGGAAAGCCTATGCCCAGCCGTGGGATTATAACAGGCCGTTACTTTACTTTTCTTTATACACAGTCAAGCGCTAAAAAGTGTCCTTAACAATGTGCTCTTGTCGATCAGTACGATTTCGGTCGTAAGCACGACCGAAATAACACATGTTAGGAATGCCGGTAAAAAAGTTTTTAATAGCAAACCTCTTGGTGCCCGCCCAGAGTTTGAACTCGTGACCTCCTCGAATAATACAAAACGGGTAACCAATCGGGTTTAACGTAGTAACTGGTATGGAGATTGAAGAAACCCATGTTCCGCGCAAACGTGCGGACGGATGAAACAACCTCCGAGACCTGGGCCCGTCGTCTCGGCGTCTCAACCTACCTTATGCGGCTGTCAGCTGTATGAGGTCCGGCCTCATGAATCACTGCGTGTATATGTGTACGTGTGTGTGTGTGCTTGTATGTACTTGGCCGATTCCCGAAACCGTTGGCTCGCCTCTGCAATCTTCCACGGACACGTAATGTCTGTTTCTCCCGGAGTATACACTTCACTATATCGGTTAAATAACACAAATAACGCCCGGTGTGCACACAACCTTCGTAAGGTCACACGTTATTGAATCGTCCCTATATCGGGGAATAGTGACCCAACGCGAACAAAAACCGCGGACGGTCGCGTCTTGTCAAACGCTTCACTGATTAAACGCGTCACTAAATCTCAGAACCACACCCGAAACGCAAAATTACATACGTGCGTAAGAAAAAGAATGCCGCGTCCAAGCCGCGTCGCGTCGCGCGCTTCATTTTATTCAAAACACCCATGTTCAACATTGGATTTTTTAACCTTTTTCGCGTCAGCGGTCGCAAGTGTTGGGCAACAAGACGGAGATGGAGATCACGCGGCTCGTGGAGCAGAATCCAACGCTTCTGCGACTCGGCCTGCACCTGGAATACAGCGATGCACGTCACCGAGTCGCCTCGCACCTGCAGCGCAACATCGACAGAAGTAAGTATCACTAACTGATTCCAGGGTCCACAGCTGGAGACCTTGTGGAAAAAGAGGAAGAATGTCACAGTTTAAATTAACTAATATAATATGATATAAGAATGATATAAGAATAAGAAATATGTTTATACGTAAAGCATATTACAGAAGATTATTTATAAAAATGCCTGGATTATTTTTTTTTCGTATTAGGCGCTTGATTGTAATGCATACATGCCTGATGGTAAGTCTCAGTGATACAGTCTAAGATGGAGCGCGCTTGCTCTGAAGATACCCACGTAAGGGAAAATTCCTTTCCAGCTTCATACAAGACAGCGCTCTAATAATGTTTCATTGCAAAATGTTTAAAAGGTCGACCGCCGAGATTCTTTCTCTTCTAGGTTGCAGCTTCCAGTTGTAGCTTCATTAATCATATTGATCCCTGATATTAATCTATTGATTAGGATTCAAAAGTCCTCGAAAGAGCTTATTTGAATAAAGATTATCTTGATTGGATTGATTTAAATACTTTGTCAACTTTATCAACCTTTACATTATTAATTCCGATCTCTAATTTCAAGTTCAAGACCTGAAGGCGAAATAATTTGTATGGAATGTTATTTTCCTGCTACCATAGCCGTTATGGTTAGAGACATAGTCTTCCAACATAACTTTGATATTAATGGGTAATTCTTACTAAATCAAGGGTTCATAAAAACCTAGAACTTGAGATCTGCACAATCCTGAAGGACCGACCCACAGCTACGTTTTGTGTTATTGGGATATTATCATTTGGAGACTTCTATTCGCTGTTACATGAACAGTTACGTTAATTCTGTTCAAATCACGCTGTTATGCGAGTTAACTCTTATTTCTTTATAACGGCGAAGTTTTATTCCATGGGTATTTAGCAAATCTCGAACTTGATGTAGTGAAACCGCACCAATCTTGATTGTTCTGCAACATTGATAGAAATTTTTAAAAGAGCCTAATCATATTCGATATCTAGAGATGGTGAAGGCATGTTTGAGCTCTGACGCAGCCTGGAATGTATTAATTAGAGGTGATTATTAATCTTTGAATCCCAGGTTCAAAAGTAAAGATCTCATTGATAAATGGGGCCATAAGTTAAGATGCCCCATTCAACCAAACACTGGATGTAATTGGTGTGAAGGTTATAATTATATTTACGTCTATTGTCTTTTATAACGACCTTATAAGAATTTCTAATTATATGCATTATAATATCCTAAATCAGTTAAATGTAAAAAAAAATCTATAGTATCATTTAAAAAATTTGAATGGATTAATAAATTTTTTGGTATCCGGCTGCATGGAATGGACCACCCTCATTTCTTACCGAGGTCTCGTAAAAGGTGACTAAGGTAGGTTGACATTAGGCAGGTCGTAAAATACGTAGCCAAATCATGTGACAACATGCTTATGGGATAAGGGCAGGATAATGATGAATTAATAAATTTGAACAAAAATTTCGACGATATCAATTTAAGTATATGTAAGACATTCATCATTATATGTTGAACATTTTCCATGATTCACACTTCGCCTTGCATCATAACATTAAAGAAACATTTAAATCAATACCTCATCTACAGTTACATTACGAATACATTGCGGACGAGGAGACAGGGGTTCCAGAAGACGTCTCACCACACAGTAAACGTACATTTAATACGTTGAAATCCCATAGCGAAACCCATAATAGTAGGGAACAAGTAGATAATCCATAGCAATATCATGTCCCATGCTCACTAACACTAATAATTCAAAAATCGATTGAAATCGATAATCACTATCGAGAGAATAATCGGGAATCAATCCTCTAAAGTAATCCAATACAAAAATTTGATAATGAGTATTTTTCTGGAATACTTTCCAAGTATTTCTAATTTGCGCCTTCATTATACAAAATTATTTGTTAATTTTGTACAATGAATTGATTGAAATCGAAAATCACTATCGAGAGACAATAATCGGGAATCAATCCTCGAAAGTAATCCAATACAAAAATTTGATAATCACCTTTTGAACTATGGAGGATTTTTCTGGATATGAAGTATTTCTAATTTGCGAATTTACGAATTGACTCAAAAAGTTTGTATTTCGGTAGAAATCATGCAATTTTAGAGAGAGTTTATTAGATTGTCCAAATGTTAACAAGTTCCGTGTGCACAAGGGTGTTACAAGAGTTTGTAGCGCGGCCAGAATCGATAAATAAAATCGATATTGTCAGATTGCCGTATGCAAAAGCGGGCTACCACATCCCTAAGTTTGCGGTTGCCACGGCGCGGTCGACCGCCCGCTGTCGGCATCGACAGTAGCTTCTTTAACCTCACACCGCCAAGCGCCGAAACCTCAACGCCCACTAGTGACAGAAGAATAATCGGTGAACCGATAATTGAACCGAATGAATCGGTAACGGATATCAGGAATGGAGCGGACAGGTTCGTGTTGGCGCAGCCGCCAGATACACATCCCGAACCCCACTCGTGAGTACACACGACTCACACGTACATAACACGCGTGGTGCCCCACCCATCCCACTTCTTATGTGTTTATCGTTTATAGAATGCGTGACATCGAACAATATAGGTTAACTTAATGTGTTCAGCTCGTCGAAATCGAAGTACAATATTAAAAATTTCCAATAGCGAAAAGTCACTCGAGATTATTTCATTTATTTGTAGAAATTTTATTCGGACCCGCTGTATAGGGCATCGAAACTGTGACGGTTACTTTGGTTATTTTTTATAAACTTGTAGAGATCTTTCATTCTAAAAGTGCACGCCCCTCCACCATTACAATTACATAATTACATTATTTTAATGTGTGAGAGAAAATTAAAAATTTCCTATTGCGAAAAGTCACTCAAGATTATTTCATTTATTTGTAGAAATTTTATTCGGACTCGCTGTATAGGGCATCGAAACTGTGACGGTTACTTCGGTTATTTTTTATAAACTTGTAGAGATCTTTCATTATAAAAGTGCACGCTCCTCCATTACAATTACACAATTACATTATTTTAATGTGTGAGAGAATATATTGACTGTACTATTGTATACGTGTGCGCAGCAATTTCAAAGTTGACTCGACTCATTCGCACTTAAAGGTCAACTAATGGCTCGACTGGTATAAGTGAGTAAAGACATTGGAGAGGCGTGCACTTTTAGAATGAAAGATCTCTACACATACTCGTTGATACATAAAATCTATCCCCAAACATATAAGAACAGAAAAAATAAATCGATGCCTCGAAACCAAAGTTTATGAGATCTCTTGTTACCAGCCTGTTATTGAAGAGGCATCGGAAAAAGAGGTAAATCAATAGTCAATCACATAGCTCAAGAAAGAGTTATGTATGTGAATTAAGGTACTCAAAAATGTACTACATTGTGAAGTTGAGATAAGTCTCCAAAAATCAACGTAGACGTTCAGTCAGCCAGATCAATCGAGACAGCCGATAACACCTAAAATAACTGTAAACTATCCTCAATTCGTCGATAGATATACAAATCAAGTGGAACTATTATTGTTCGATTTCGCGCTATACTGGTTTGCCAATTACAGATTGTCATGGGACAAAAGTTGCCGGTGACCATAGTCAAAACTATTTTGTTAATTACAGTACGGAAAGACCTAACGCTGCGACTTCAGTTCAGATTCTTTAACAACCTGCAAAAAGGGGCGCGTAGGCAATAGTTACTATAAAGGTCAGGCCCTAAAAAGGTTAATGCAGTTAGCACGACAGCGTATAACAAAACTTCGCTTCGATTAAAGCTTATTTGATATTTGACTTTCATCACTTACAATATATCAGTGCAGTTTTATTTGAATGAAATATTTCCTTTTTTTCACTCAATTTCTACTTTGGAAGAACTTTTAAAACTGCACTCGTTATAAATATTTCTAAAATATTTCACTTTTTTTAAACTAAATAATACTTCTTTAACATAATTCTTTTTTTTTTAATCTCTGTATCTTAAATTTTCAATACATTTCAAACACATGAAACGATCATACCGATTTTATCGCATTTTAACAGATAACAATTTGATTTTTAGACGAACGGGGAGCGTAGAACCAAATAATATGTAGAATCGTCGCCAAAAAACCGGTAAAAATTCCAGTTTCGTTTGGCGCGAATGTTGAGCCCAGGTGTTACCGAAAAATAACGGTTTTTCTCTTATGACTCTAAAGCTTTTGCTAATCAATAGTTACGCTTTGTAGGCCTTCGATAAGCTGAAGGGGACTCAGACGTACTATCTGATTGTTGTTTAATACATTTATTTGAAATATCATACAAATCGTGTACGACTCTTGACTAACGTCACGCATGAAGAGTGTGAACTAACAGAATGCAAAATAATGTTAGGAATTATAATTCAATGGCGTGAGCATGTGAATCCTACTTTCAAACATAGTTTCATTGATATGAATTTAAATATAACTATTTTTGTGTGTTTTGAACAACTTCCTTTTTGTACCTTTATGATACTGACTGAAATGATATTGACTTCATAAATGACTAGTCTATGACGATATATATGGAAATTATTAGAGCATCTTATTTTTAAATATTATTTATATAAATATATATGGATCTTTCAAAATTTGGGTATGATATTAGTTCCCAAAGACAAATTTTCTTTAAAAATATTTGAAAATAAAAATTGATTATTTCCATCACAATTTGTTTTTTAGGTTTTGATACAGGTGATCAAGATCTTCTGGTAAGTATATAAATACTTGTGTTAGAGGATCTCGCTCTTCTATAGCATATAAGTATTGGTATTTACATTTACAGAATTTACGTAAACAATTATAGGAAAAGAAGCAAAATAAAGACAAATAAAAGAAAAATAGAAAATGTGTAAGGTTATGTTTGTTATATGAGTAGTTGTGAGATTACGCGTGTGTGTGTGTGTATGTTTGTGTACAATATATTGTATAAGTGTAATAATACTACTAAAAAATAACATGCAATAGAGCTTCTACTTCCTCATAAGTTAAGTTTTTTCTTTGGGAACTAATATCATTTGGAGGAAATTATTTTTACTATTCTTTTGGTTTCGAAATTGTGCTGAAACGATTTGACTCGAATCTATGTCTCTATATAGCCTATATCGAAGTTAACCGACATATTTAGAGATTTGCCTGTCAGTTAATATGCAGATATTTTATGATGATATAAATTGACTAATTTAATACTATAATAAGATGTCATTTGAAGTGAATATCGGTATCATACCTGATTTGTGTGTATTTAAAACCATTGACACGGCGTCCGTGTGTGTATTGCAGTACGCCAGCAACGCCGGAGCCAGAGCGGCGCTTAGAGTACTAAACGACCACACTCGGTGAGTATATTGTGTCTTCGAGATTTGGATTCTTAGACCGCTTTACACCACGATTTGTAAAAGGATTGAGATTTCTTAAAATTCTTAGGTTTAATTAACTTTTGCGCAAAAACTCAACATTTTGGAATTTTCATTAATTTTGATGGATAGCAGATCAGGAAAAGCAATTCAGACATATTTCAAGAATTGTGCTCTTGGTAGTTAAAAAAAAAATTAAGTAAATCTAGATCAGTCGCAAACAGGTCTACCTTTGCATTTTGGGACACCAGCAGGCCTACCATGAAATCTAATTGCGACTCATTTGAAGACGTAAACGACGACCGCGAACCGCTTTCTTTTTGTACCATGAAGTGTGAATTGCATGGGGGTCGTAATGTTTGAAAAGGATAACGTTATATGAACTATAGATAACTCTGTCTCTTTTACTCACATGTTCTTAGGACGAATTCCAAACGCTCATTCGGCAACGACCCAAAGTGTGCGTCTTTAAGACGTCATGGTATGAAAAAGCACAACAATTTCGTTTACGTCTTCAATTGAGTCGCAATAAGAGTTCATAGTAGGTCTGCTGTATATGTTTACTTACAATTGAATCATAAACATAACTTATGGCAGTATTCATAAAATATTACTTGCTTGACAATACGATTGTGATAAACCTTTAAAAAGTTGTATTTAATTACTGTATAAGAAAGTAATTGACAAGATTTTTAAGTATAGTAAGAAGAATTTTAAAATATTGCAATATTTTACATAGAATATAGACGAAATTTGGAATAACGCATCCATGGATAACCATAAATGAACCACTTCGCCACGGGTAAAACCGTGGGCACAGAGTAATGCAAAAATTAATTGTGGCGACTGATTTTTTACCTCCAATTTCCTTTTTTAAACCATTAGAAGCTGTAGTTGTTAATTAATTTTTTGTTTTACCCCATTTCAATAACTACCGTATAACATGAAAACCAACAAAAACAAAACTATATTAGGAAAATATTAAATTTATTTACACATTTACATGAAATTTTACATACACAACATCGAAACTATACTACACAAATAATAAAAAATTAGCCAATGATCTACAACATTTCCTTTTCGTTAGAAATAATTTAGACTTGCAGCCATTTTAGATCTTATGTATTACATATTTTTATAAGTAAATTCTATTGTATTCTTGTTTTACTTAATTTTCATTGTTTTCTATTGTCGTTCTATTTTACACTATTCTGCATTTCTTGCTAAAATGCACAATTAGTTGCAATTCCATAATTATTATTTACATTACTTGCTCAAAAATACAGATATACCTACGTTAAATACGCACAGTCAAGCACACAAAACTAACTCGGCCATAGAAACATATTTCCCATGATGAGTTAAATGTTATGTAATGTCTAGTATTAGTACCAATACTAGGTACTAGGATGGTCCCAAATATTGATAATACTTTATTTAAATTTTCATTGTGATTGGAGTGAATCGCTTTATCGCGTGAAATTCAGTGATTTACGAAAATTGACCCGAATTTTTAAAATTTTCAACATAAAACTAGTTATTGTGAGTTAACCGTGAGACATAGAGACACGCTATCGCGGACTTTTTCGTAGTATTTTTATCGATCTACAATAACGTTAGCGTATCTCTGCTGGTTTACGCAGCGCACGCGACTAAAGCTAGACTAAAGCAAGTTTTTTAACAACTGCGCGATCTCTTCAACGCAATTAACATAATACTGATATGTATTATTTACATAAACCAACCGGAAGTATTGCACTATCGGATAGAGAAAACCGTACATAAATTCGTTCAGTAGATTTTGAGAAAATCGATTACATACAGACGGACTCCTTTTTGGGGCTTTTTTTATAATACTCTATTATTTTGAAAAGTTCGATGGAAAATTCCGTTTTTTTTTAAATAGTTGATTTCGTCCAATTAGGTGGGCGAATCCGGCGCTTGAGCCTGTTCACGCGCAGTCCCAGCTACGTAGCGGGTTGGATACCCTGAACGCCCACAACCGTCACGCTCTTTGTTTATGTGTAGACTGTACCTTGACCGTTTAGTCTGATTCAGACCATTTTCTTCAGCTTCTCATTTATAGAAATCACATTTTTCCGCTCATATGGAACAATCGTAGATTTTTACTATTTACTATTATGATTGCGTTCTGAAAAAAATGACTGAATCTTGACATCTTTTGATACTCGTATAATCTACGCTACAACAAATTTGACTCATAGAAATTATTCACTTGTTCGTTTTAGTCACACAATATCGTAATTTGCTACTATCACTTATAATAATCCATAATTTTTGTATTTACCTTTAAGGATTAAGTGATTGTAATATATGTATAAGCAACAAAAAAAGCTTGAAAAATTTTCGTCTAAAAACTTTAATAGTTTTTGCTTGCCATATAGCTTTTTATAAATTTTTATATTGGTATTTAAATGGTTTTTGTAATTGTAAGTAAGTTTAATCAATTTTATCAAGATATTTAGCTTTCAACGTAATGTTATTCATAAATATTAGAATACATACTTTTTTGACTTGAAATGAATTTTAAATTAATATTTTACCTTCATGACTAAAACTTTTAATACTTCTTGCTTATAGCCATTGATAAATTTTATATTTATATTAAATGGTTTTATAATTGTTGATATAAAACAAGCTTATTCTGATGTAGTGATTATTTTATTAATTAGTATAATCGATTCTACATCAACAACAACAATATCGATAATCGATCGATAATACATATACGTTTTTAACTTAAAATGAAATTTAAATCGATGTCTCGTTTGAATTTTGTTTTAACTTTAATTTATTGACTACACATTATCAAAGACACGTAATGACGGATAATTTTGTATGCTTGTCGAAAGATTTTGTGAGCAATCAAGAGTTATGATTTTATTTCGAAAACGATATCATGAAAATCGATAACGACTTGCGACTAGATGGCAGGTCCATCACTACGCATAAATGAGACAGATAATATTATTGATATTATGGAATAAAAGCATAAATCTTGTCTATGTTTGGACGTTTATAATTAATTCTAATTCTAGTGTGCTAATTAAATCGTATTAATTTTTATCATTAAATAAATTGTAATATATGTTTAGACTGCACATTCCATTAATGCATAACATGTTTCTCTGCTAAATAAATCTTTATAACTGCTTTTAATTTTAAAAGATTATACATCGATGTGCTATAAAAGAAGTTGGAACGGATATTTTCTTATAGAGTTATTTATAGTAGGGGAGCCATAGGCAGGAAGTGAAAGCGACACAACAATTAAAGATAGAGAAGATGACACAAGTAGATCTTTGTATAATCACATAAAAGAGAGACGGATAGATCAACCTCATTCGCTTTCTCTTTATTGTGATATGGAACATTTCAGACTGCCCTACTCTAGTATAACAAACTCTATGTATTTTCTTCAATTATTTTTTTGTTTTTGGGTAACACTAAAAATAATTCACCTCACTCATTCAGACGTCAGCGAAGTGAATTGTCTTTAGTATAAAGAATAAATACTTGTCCCATATTTTTATCTATTATAGCTGAAAGGCAAACGCCAATAATTAAAATTCCGTTAATTTAATCAAGAGAAGACATGTTCTGTGTCAATGGACTTTAGTTTAACACTTTTCAACAAAGCACTAGGTTTTTTAAACTAAGTTTTCTCAAACTAAGCTGAACGCTTTTGGCGCGCTGCGTTTGAGTAAAGGTTGGATTATTAAAATTTTAATTTTAACTCGCCATTTACTAGTAGCTAAGAACTTGTTCAGGGAACTTCGTGCATTCGTAATGAGAACTTAGGCTATTACAGTATTCATTCGGCCATTAAATTTTCTTTGTATTATGGAGATTTTTGGAATCGGTTCTCAGTGATATCTATTAAGACTCGAGAACTGCCATTTGCCCCTTAGGAGATCTGAGAAGAGAAATGCCTTAATTACTCAGTCAAGTAGATAAGTTATAGGATAGGATTTCTTAAAATAATAGAAATTATGGAAAACTACTCAAGAAATACTCTTTATTTTTTAGGTTCCCAAACAGCCTAGCATTCGGTAGATTTTGTGGCCTATATTATCGGTTTAAAAAAGTGTTTATCTATCTATCTGTAGTGTAGTATCAGTAGTGGACAAGTGTCCACTACTGATACTACACTACAGATAGATCTCATCTAGGTCTACGCTACCACGATATTGTACCTTTATAGATACAATGGGTCGGACATTGTATGATCTTTTATCTATCCAGTGAGAGGTAAATCAATTCTTTGTCGATTGTGCCATCGTCATTAAGACCACAAATTTAAACATTTAGCACAAACACATTTAATGGTCTCTAATTCAGTAATTGAAATCTCGAAGAATGAAGTCATAAATATAAAGAAGTTGAAGTTTTAATGATATAATGGCCTAAGTTTTCGAGCTTGAAACCTCGAACACTACCTTTTGCTTTCTTGAAACGTTATTTGCTTACCTTTTAAAATGTAACTTTATGTATATTTGATAGTGAATCTACTGGGAGATACTAGCGTCTATAACATTGTGATAAACATCATGTTTTTCCATAAAAAAAAATTAAATATTGCTTCGTTTTTTCTTCATTATTTCAATTTAAGAGAGATTATTTGTAAATGAATATAGATTATTTTAATTTTAATTTCTTATATTTGTTGTATCGAGCTATGAAATTTGAAATTAATATAAAAATCATATTTTAATTGTAATAATAGATTTTATTTATGTGGGTATAAAATGATGTACGGAACGTTTTGGTCCAACGACAACCTTGACTAGTAGTCGCAGTTATGTAGTTTGTGACAAAAAATAAATAAAGCACTTAAATTTTCAATTTGTTTTATTTTCTCTATTACAGTCTAATGAAAACAAACTTACCCTCATTATATTTGCTCCCTGCATGAAAATATTGCATAATAAAATATTCCGTCTTAAATATTTATTTATCTAAAATATTTCTCTACATGTTGATAAACGCAATCAAAATGAAACTCATCGAATATCTATTGACCACTTATTTCTGATTGCTATAAATCCTACGGCGTTTTCGAAATTACGCGTTTTCAAATGCAAAACCAAGTCAGGTTAAAAGTCTTAAAAGCAGCTTTAAATTTCATTTCACTGCTGTAAACCATTTAGAAGTACCCTCGTCTGGAGCCAATCTTGGCAGCAGCATCAGGTCATAATTATCATAAACATGCCTTATGTTCGTGACTGGACCAGTTTGTAAAAGCTCAAATCTCTCACCGGGTAATGGTCCGAATTAAACTTGCAAGATTCCACCTTCACATATATACACGGCAAGTTAAATAAAAGATTTTAATAACTATATAGATAGTGCTTTAACTGTTTTATTGCCAATAACCTTCATGGGCTTTGTGTAGGAAAACATGTACTTTCTGACTTTTTCCTTTTCCTTTAAATAATAATTCAATTTTTTAAGCGTTTTTTTTCACACTAAACCAACTAAACGAAAATTGTGAAATAATTTTGAAAATCGAAAGATTTTTAAAAAGAAACACATATTTTTCCTAACTCCAAAATTCTATTACATCATCCTCCTGCCCTTATCTCTAAGTGGGGTCGGCACAACATGTTACAAGCATGTCGCATGATTTGGCTACGTCAACTAAGACCGGCTGCCTGCCTGACGTCAACTTACCTTAGTCGTATTTTACGACCCCTCGGTAAGAAAGAGAGTGGTCTATTCTACTCAACCGGATACCACACGGCGGGTCGACTTACTTTAGTCACATTTTATGACGCCCCGGTAAGAAATGAGGGTTGCCTATTCTATACAGCCGGATACCACACGGCATTCCAAAATTCCAATACAAAAGGTAATTCGCGGCATTTGTCGCATATGTTTAAAAAATATCTGTCACTAAATCGGTTAGACAAAATATAATAATTTTAGTGACTGTGTTTTTGATGATTTAAGACACATCTTTGAAATAAACACCCATATAATAAAGTCGCAATTTCAGTATTTTTTTTATATAGATAATGCAAATTGAAGCTTCAAACGGAACATCAATCAAATATATTTTTTGCAATCATTTTGAAAATGAAAAAACCCTATTTAAAATTATTTTATAAATGTATTTTACAAAAATGTACACTTTATTATTGGAATCCGATACAGTTTCATTATTAGCGCTCCGGATTACCTCATCTGATAGGATCATTTCTCACGACGCATACGTTTCGTGGGTTAGCAACATTAGTAATCTCTATGAAGTATTTGTTTGTTTCTTATTTTGCCAAATTAGTAGCTCGTCGAGTACCGCTTCCATTTCCGGGTTTCCTCCAAGGCGAGATAGCTAACGACGGCAACAAAGTATTACGTATAATACTATAAATAATATAAAGTTATTGGACACACACATATAGAGTACAAGAAAATACAAGGACCGCTCTAGAACGCTTTGGTTATTAGTTAATATTGTCAGTTACCGATTGTTGAATTTGTGATAGTCAAAGTGCTTGTGTATTGTGGTGGCAGTGGTGGAGGTTTGTGCATGTGTTTTTACGAATCCTGCATGTAACGGGTATGAAACAACGGATAGTCCACTATACATTTAGCACTGGATATATTTTCTATGTACTGTATCGCGGATTATAGGAAAATATTTTATTATTTTTATCAAAATTTATCCTTAATATAGTATAAATAAATATCCGTATATAAACTTACCTCCTCTCTTATTTCCTGGTCGAGGGCCAGCAGAGTGTCACGGGTATATTGCAAGCTTCCAGCTTTCTCCAACAAAGACATACAATATTTTTTCAGTTCGACGTCACGAGTTCGCTGACGGAGAATTCCTTTATTTTAATTAAGGAATATTGTGTAAGCGAATTTGTATTATTTGTACTTAAGCAAAAGTTATGTTAGAATCATTTAGTTGTAATCCCCGTTTGTTAAGAAAATATATGAAATCGGACAGTACACCCTATATTTAGCATTACACATATTTTATTTTATCGCGGATTATAGCATAATAATATCATTACTTTTATATTATAGCTCTCCGCAAAATTACGTCTAATTCTATACATTTTTAACTTAAGCACAGTGATCCACGTGATCATCATCTGGGATTCAGTTATGAAAAGGATACTTTTTATCTCTTCACTTTCTGGAGTTCTGAGAGCGTGAATGATTGGTAAAGTGAATTTTCCCTCCGTAATATCTTCGCAAAAAGACAACACCTGCCCCTAAAAGACAAAGAACACAGCTCAGAATATAAGCTCCAGTTTTATCAAATTCTATCAATATTGTATAAAACGGAAGGCAGACAAATTTCACTTCTAATATTAGTGCGTATTATATTCTCAACGTACTTGTCTATCTCCATCGGTAGGCCATTCTTCTAATGCCTGAAACAGATAAAATATTTAGTATCATTTCTATAAAGTCAACAATTAAAAATTACAAGTAATCCAACACATCATTAAACTGATCTGAGAAATACATGGATAAAAATTAGAAATGCCTTATCTTCAAATATCAACCTCCCATGGCTTGAAGCCATAAGGACGTATCAAAATATTCAATTTTTGTTATTTACTGTTATTCGATTCTACTATTGGTCATACACCGTCTTGTTTATGAATTACGCTACGGACTATAAATTTTGCATTTTTAGTTTCAGTAACGAACGAGTAAGACTCTCTCTTTGACGACAACTTTATTACTGCAGTGTTCTTGGACAAAAAGTCCTGTGTTATAGATGGGGTTGTTTCATTTGACTAATATTAGATCGCGGAGCTCTTGATACATGGGATCGTTTAAGTTTTCTAACGATTGAGAATCGTCCGTACGGTACCCGGGCAGTGGAATGTCATGAAGAATATAACTTAATTAAACTAGATGATTGATGAGTAACAGAAATAAAAAAGGTCCATTCCAGACTCGCGTATTGGTTTGAAATGAGTGGAAGATCACGGAGTATCGAAACGTCACACTTTTGTGTCTCGTGTTTGATTCCAAGTCTCGTCGGTTTTTTTTTTAACTCATATATCTATTAGTAAAAACAAATTAACCCGATAAAATGTATGGTTCAGGAACCACGTAGTATTTGGCGAAACTAGCTATTTAAGAAACAGCTTTTAAAACGTTTGACGATAATGAAATTGAAATTAAACTGAATAAGATTAAAATATAGAAATACCTCTGGATCGCTGAGATTGCAATAGTCGTCCTTAATTTGAAAGTACAATCCGAAAAGCAAAACTAAATCGGTGTAATCCCTCTTGTCTTTGCTGAACAGTTGAATTATAAGAACAGTTAGTTTAAGCATTGAGCCATAATCTGAAACAAATTCAGAAATTTATTTACAAAACTTGCAAGATTCCTGTATATTTCGCAGTTGCAAACATTTTTATCTAACTTTCTGATACTCAATACTTTCTAATAACTTTTAAGTTCACTCAGTATTATACAAAGTATATACCTCATATTTTTGACTTTCGGCACACTCAATATTACCTATACAATGTATATACTCATACTTTTGTGACTTTGATATCAATGCAATAACATAGAGCTGATCTGATCGTGTATCAGCGTCTTGGTATCAGCAATTCCCTAATCATCACCCTACAACTTTTTGGATTTCGAAAATACTAAATTTGAAAGAAACTTTCAGAATGTCACACGGGTCTTAAAGCACTTAAAAAAGTATTAAAAAGAGGCCGATAAAGAAAAGAAAAGAGAAAGCCAGATAAAGAAAGAAAAGAATGAGATATAAATGATGAGAATGCGTCTATATAGGTACAATTCGACCTTATGCTCCTAGTCATAGGAAATTTATTTTGGAAAGAGCAAACACCGAGCCTCATAAGCTTCTCAGTAGGATCATTCTTCTAGACTAGCAGTAGAGTTAACGATTCAAAAGGTTTAGTTTAAAAGTTTACTTGAATATATTAAATTTCAAATTTGACTGATAGCTAGAACTACACCACAATTACAAAATGATTTACCCGCTGCTGTTGTCTCTACTTTGCATTTTTATTCGTTTAACCTTAAATTTATTATAATTTTATTAATACTTCATCATCCTCCTGCCCTTATCCCACTCTAACCGATGTCGGCACCACATATTACAAACATGTTGTCAAATGGCCGCCGGCCTGACGTCAACTTACCTTAGTCACCTTTTACGACACCTCGGTAAGAAATGAGGGTGGTCTATTTATTCTACTCAGCCGGATACCGCACGGCGGTATAATTTTACTAATACTTGTATAACATAATCTAAAAATGACTTTTTGAAATGATTTTTCTTATTTTTTAAATTAATTATTCAAAGACTAAATAATGCTAACACTTATGTGTATCAGAGAAATTCTTCTATTGGTTTGTCTACCCATAAATTCAGTTACACGCGTAAACTCTGCTGTCGAAGCGACCATTATTTGAACATCGAAGAATGATCATAAAGTAACGTCCCAACTGACTTAAATATGGTAGAAATAGGATCATTAAGTAGATCAGTAAAGGGAACAGCATTCTTGGTGTGTCAAAGTATCCACATTCAAAAATTTAAAGGCTGATGAAAATGTTAAAAAGTGAGATATGAGCAGGCAAATGAGTAATTTATGATTTGCATACAGTTTTAAATCGGCAGATATGCAAATATGCTGCGGGTAATTCCATTATCCTTGTGCTACTTACTATGTTTGATCATATCTTTATATTCCTCTTCAGTCGGACATATGAAATTTTCTCGCCAATATACATCTTGGCCTTGTCCTCGAGCAGTATTTAACATTTCCTCTGTATACATTTTAGCAGCCTAAAAACATATAGGTACTACGTGAGCTAATACTAATGAAAAAGAATTTTTATATGGAAACCTTAACTTAAACCTTTAAAATAAGGCAGGAACTTCATTAATATTTGACAATGCGGTAGTAAAGCTTGAATGCCGTGTGGTATCCGGCTGAGTAGAATATACCATCCTCATTTCTTACCGAGGTGTCGTAAAAGGCGACTAAGGTAAGTTGACCCACCGCGTGGTATCCGGTTGAGTGGAATAGACCACCCTCTTTCTTACCGAGGGGTCGTAAAATACGGGTAAGTTGACGTCAGACAGGCGGCCGGTCGTAAAATACGTAGCCAAATCATTTGACAACATGTTTGTAACATGTTGTGCCGACCCCACTTAGAGTGGGATAAGGGCAGGAGGATGATGACACGGCAGTAAAGCTTGTAAAAGCCAACTTGAATTAATTAAATAATAAATTCGTCGTGGAGATGTATTGTCGTCGTAGTGGCCTGGAGTCGGGTTCTTCATAAAGAGCGACTGTATGATACAAAATAATAAACTTTATATTAGTATAATAATAATATAAATCTCAGCATTAAACCCCCCCCCCACACGGAGATTTAAGGATAGATCAAAGGTCAAAAGAATGAGCAAAACCGATTGAGTAGTGTAGTTAGTATCATTTTGTTTAAGATTTTACGTACGCAGTATTAGTAGGGACATTTGGTTCAGGGCAGGTGTTTTTATGCATCTTTGTATTTTAAGTGTTTTTTAAGTAAGCCTGGTTTTACTGGGTCCATGTCCCCTGTTTCGTTGTTTCCAATAATTAACGTTAAAGTTTTGGCACTCCAGTGAATAACTGGGTGTGGCCCTAAATATGGCCGTTCTAATGGAGGTTTCACGTGGTCAACCCAGGAAAACGTGAGAGGCTGAATAAAATTAGGTAACATAACAAAATAAAAGATTACCTCCATATTAAAGTCCATCAACTTTTTCAACGTTAAAAAATGTAGATGAACACAAGTAGTCAATGTCAATGGTACTCCATAAACGCAATGTGCAGATGGCAGTCCACGACGAATAATAGAACTATCTTGTATATCATCATATCTGCGAGATAAAACAAAGAGATTAGTACTCCCTTTAGGACTGTATTTAATGCTACAGCGATCATGAAAAAATATTTACTTCGTCAATCATATCTCAAGTTTTAGTGCAAAGCAAACAGGTATCATGAATTGACTTTGAAATATCATTATGAGAAGGCAAAGACCTTATAATTATAGGTCATGCCATGGTCAGTGAGCTTCGTTTTGAGGTAAAGTCTTTAGTACGTAAATTGAAGTTAAACATTAGGTAACATATATAGTTAGTAGTACATCTGTAATCTTAGCTATAGTAGTGGTATTATGCATGTATGTATACATAATGTATCATAAGAGTGTTAAATCAACCTCATACAGCTGGTAGGGGTGGAGATTCTAGTGGTGGACATATCCAATCACAGACGGCATCACCCCTGACCTGTATTGAGTTTGGCTATTGTGTTGGCCTTTCTCAGAAGTTCTAGAAAAGCATGAAATACGAGACACTAAAAGGAGGAAAAAATAGCCTCAGGAAAAATATTATATCCCTTGTCAGGCGCAATACTTGCCAATGTCTACTCTGGTAGTTTTATCTTGTCTCGGAATTATGGCTTTTGTAAAATATTATTTCAAATTCAAATTCTAAATATTATTTATTCAAGAAGACTTGTGAACAAGTGCTTTTGAATCTTCAACTCTACTGCTGGTACGGAAAGCTGTTCCTACCAAGAAGGGGCAGCAAGAAATTCGGCAGAACTCTTGCTTTTTTCCAAAATAATTCCTATACCATTACTATCATGTACAGGGTCGAACAGTAGCTATATCCACCCATTCTTATTATTTATGTAATCCTCGACAGTATAGTAGGCTTTGTATTATGGCAGCCTCTTTTTAATATTGTTTTAAAACTGCTGTTATGGCAAAGCTAAAATTGATTACGGAATTTTATGATAGAATCCTATACCCAAATCCACAAACGACTTACGTACTTTTGGCTCAAAGTAAGAGTCATAAGCTTATGTCGGTGCTTATACATCACCTATTGTTTTATAATTCATTATATATTTATGTCCAAGATTAATTTCAATTAAATTGCTTTAAATATACTGTGAGGCAAATATAAGAATACCTATTTTTTTAAACTTCTCTCGCAGGAAATCACGCGGTTAAATAGTAAATGTGACATAGGAAAGCTCGGATTAAAGTTGCGACTAGCTGTATACCAGATTAGGTTTATTGTAAACAATGTTATATGACTGAAATATTTATTTTCGAAAACTGACCGTCGAGTTTCTTGCTGGCTCTTCTCGGTAAGAGTACTTTTCCGAACTAGTCTTAGCTTGATTGTAATTTTACGACTCGAAAGTGCTTGTCATCATCATTCTCTTACCCTTATCCCACTTTAAGTGGGGTCGGCACAACATGTAATAAACATGTTGTTAAATGATTTGGCTAGGTATTTTACGACCGGCCGCCTACCTGACGACAACTTCCTTAGTCGTCTTTTACGACATCTCTGTAAGAAATGAGGGTGGTCTATTCTACTCAGCCGGATAACTCACGGCGTATTCGAAAGTGCTTGTAAAGTAAACAATTATTTGAATTTGAATTGAAATTAAATACCATATATGGCTCTTTTCTGTAATATAAAAAATATGCTGATAATTTACTTACAGCATGCTCGCAGTGTAACTTATATTTAATATATCAAGAATTTGTTTGACTGTGTGGTTGGGTACTTGTAACCAATAGTTAAAAGCATGGAATACTTTTGCTCGTAACCCCTTTCCCTGTACTTGTAAAATGTAATAGTAGGGAGACAGGAGATCCTGAAAATATGTTTCGTCCTTTCACATAAGCAGGTAAAAATAAAGAAGAAGAAGAAGAATACCCTTTATTGTACACACAGAACAAAAATTACAGGAATTTAATTTTATTTTAATTGAATTAAGGCGGCTTCCAGGCAACCTTAAACGTTAGAGAGCTGTTGATAAAATAGCTGGTAGGATAGTGCACCTTATAAAGATAAACATAAAATTAAACAATATATATTACTTGACTGGCCCGTTGGCGCAGTGGGTAGTGACTCTGCCTTCAGCTCCGCGGGTCGCGGGTTCCATTGCCGCCGAGGGCCAACATTTTCTATTAAAAAATTGTTGGTTCTTCGAGCCTGGGTGTGTATTTAAGTACGTATTTAAAATTAACATAACACAAGTATTAAGTTACTTACTTTGGGGACGGACGACCGTGTGTGTAAGTGTCCCATATATTTATTTATTTATTTACTCTATATATAATAAACTTGAAATACACACGAATATGTAAACAAATACTTATTATTATATAAATAAATGCATATATTACATAATATTATATATAAAACACAATATAATAAATAAAAGGTATATAATAAACATACAAATAAAGTTAATTAATGCCGTTATCAAATTAGACAGATAGTGCGAGATAATGTTTTTTCAACAATCGTTTAAACATGTTTAACGATTTTGCCTGTCTTATAGTCGGAAGCAGTGTATTCCAGAGTTTAATGGCACTAACAGTCAACGAGTTACCATAAAAAACTGTAATATGAGAAGGAATTTTCAATTTTAAATATTCAGTATTCCTCATAATGCGACCCTGTGAACCACGGAAATTAAATTTTTCCTTCAAGTAAAAGTATTATATAGAAGAGTCAAAGGATTAAATAACACGCAGTACAGAAGACAAAGTATATGCATATTCCGGCGCAAAACGTATAGGTTGCTTGAGCTTTACACGAAATTCAGAAACGTGGTCATATTTGCATAACTCAAATATGAACCGAATACTGAAAGTAAAAAACTGTATATGTATACAGCAGAACCGTGAGTGTCACAAATAATAAGAACGAACATAAAATTAATATTAAGTACATGAATTTTTATATATTTGTCTAATCAGATTATTATAATTACTATGAAAAAAAATCCAATAAAAACATAATATACTTTTTACTAAGTTTGATAATACATTCATATAAAAAAAGTAAAGTATCGGCATGTTGCTATACCACTGCTGGGCACAGGCCTCCTCTGGATTGGAGCTAAGACCTACCACGCATGCTCCAAGGTTTGGTAGGTTACATATATCCCCAGAATTCTCTAGAGATATGCAGGTTTCCTCACGATGTTTTCCTTCACCGAAAAGCGTGTGATAAATTGCAATTAGAAATTGCACACATGAGTTTAATGGAAAAATTCATTGTTCCGTGCGGGGTTTGAACCCATGATCATTTCCAGAGAGTCACATGGTCTAACCGCTGGGCTTAACATATTTACGAAAATATAGTAACACATAAATTTTATTTTACACAAAAATATTAATGAAGTAACTTACTTTCTCGAAGTCATTGCACTTTTCTTCTGTCATTACTGAGTACATAAAAGAAATATCAGTTTTGGAAAAAATGTTTTTAGTAGATTTTTTTTTAATTTAAACTTCGCGAAGTTCAACAGCGTAATGGACGTTATCACGTTGAAAGAACTTGTATACTAAATAAATGAGTGGGTAATGTGGTATTATAAACTTGCTATTGTTTGACCGAACCGGCAATGAACGAGTAATACATACATCATATAATTGATATAGACTGACCCGTTGGCACAGATGGCAGTGCCCTGCCTTCAGCTCTTAGGGTCGTGGGTTTGATTTTCGCCGAGGGCTGACACTTTCTAAAAAAAAATCAACGGATTGCACTCCGGGAGTGCCGGTAGAAAAGTGAAAACTTGAATATTTTGTGCATTTTGATATTTTGGAATAGTTAGAGAATAACTTTGCACGAATTGCTTTATTTATCAGTACAAAAATACTATTTATGTGTTGAAAAACAATATTCATTTGTTGCGCTATCGTACACAAACAACAATTTATTTCACAAAAGCGCCTTGCGGATAAACGAAACAGCAGGCGTAGGCATACATTTGAACCATAGAAAGAGAGGGAGATACTTCCTCTCCTACGTTGCGCCAGCGATCTACTCTCCCTCTATCTTAATTTTCGGTCAGGACACGTGTACAAAAGTACACAGCCGCTGAAGAATTTTCGGTTGAACAATTTATTGGTTCTTCCAATCAGGTTGTTTACGTGTATTTAAGTATAATTTATATATATCAAATTTTACTAGTTCTCTGTCACCCTAGAGCTTACTTTGGGTACAGATGATCATGTGTGTACTTATCTCATATTTATTTTTAATTTCGTTACTGGATGGATCTGCAGCAGGCTTGATTTGGTATAAACTCCCGTTTCAAAACACGTTTATCTAACGAAGATTTTTGTGTTTAAACTATTCTTAGTGTTATTTTCACGTACTATTGGTATTCACGTCTGATATTATCGGTCGAGGCCGACTAGTTCCAAGCCCATACGGGGCCCTTTAGTCATGAGCTCTTTACGTTATCGCGAGTTCACGAAGATAATAAAAATATATACTATCAATTTTTTGCACGTACCTTTTAAACTCGTTAATGACTAGTCAAGGACGTTCGATGTTCAAGATATTATTATATTCGGTGTATTGCAAATACACTGGACTTACGGAGCAGAAACGTGGTCGCTCACTATGGGCCTCATAAGAAAGCTCAGGCTAAGCAAGCAGCTAATTACGTATGAGTTTTTTTGCAAGGTAACGACAAAATGAGGGATTGCCCACATTAATTGGAAATTAAGAAATATAAAAGTATGATGTGGAAAAGAAAACACACACACACACATAACACATGCATTACAACATGGTTCAATTATTAAAAATTAAGCAAGATTCCGTGAACCTTCAACATAATATCAAGATGTAGGATTAGCCAACGATAACATATCGTGAAATAATGTTAACGAAATCGCAAGTCATGTTGTTAACGGTAACTTGTAAAGAGCCTTGATTAATATTGAAGTTTCTAAACCATTCAGTTTTTAGCCAATTAAATATATTTGCCAAATCTGTTGATTTTTATTTTGTAATGACTTTGATAAAAATAATATTCTAGAGTTGGCGCAGTGGGTAGGGACCCTGCCTTCAACTCGGCGGTTCGCGGTTTCCGCCGAGAGCCAACATTTTCTATAAAAATATTGTTGGTTCTTCGAGCCTGGGTGTGTATTTGTATTTAAAACTATATATGTAGTATATTTACCAGTTGTCCGTCACCCATAACACAAGTATTAAGTTACTTATAGCCTCATCTATCTATACCATTCTAGGCAAAAGCCTCTCTTCTTCAAGAGAGAGACTAGAGGCCGTATCGACCGCGCTGCTCCAATGTAGGTAGAGTCGAGATTCAAAAAATTGAAGAGATTACTTTAAGTCTGAAAGTTGCGCCCATTATAGAAAAGATAAGAAGCGCAAGATTAAGATGGTATGGACGTTAAATGAGGAGGGATGAAATCATGCCATCAAACGAGTGTTGTATATGAACGTGGATGGATATATGACTGGATAGAGACTGAAAAAAAGATGATAGTGTTATGTGAAGTACGAAATGCATATAAAAGGAGTAGCGCCAGAATTGGCGAATGATAGCCCAGCGGTGAGACCGTGCGACTCTTTCGAGGAGAACACGAGTTCCAACCCGGGCAGGAACCAATGAGTTTTTCTATTAAAACTCATGTGTCTAATTGATAATTGCAATTTATCACAGGCTTTTCGGTGAAGGAAAAACATCGTGAGGAAACCTGCATAACTCTAGAGAATTCTGGAGATATGTGTAACCTACCAATTCGCATTGGAGCAGCGTGGTAAGTCTTAGCTCCAACCCTTCTCTGCAGAAATGGAGAGAGGAGGCTTATTCCCAGCAGTGGGATTGTAAAAGGCCGCTACTTCAGGACAGAGTGGAATAAAAAAACATGTTGTGCTTATGCCACTCGGAGTGGGATAAGCACGTCTTATTAATATAATCATCATCCTCCTGCCCTTATCCCACTCCAAGTAGGGTCAGCATATCATGTTACAAACATGTTGTCACATGATTTGGCTACGTATTGTACGACCCGCCGCCTGCCTGACGTCGACTTACTTTAGTCGTATTTACGACCCCTCGGTAAGAAAGAGGATGGTCATTCTACTCAACCGGATATCACATGGTGGGTCAACTAACTTTAGTCGCCTTTTACGACACGTCGGTGAGAAATGAGGGTGGTCTATTCTATTACCGGATACTTCACGGCGTATAATATCATAACATAATATAGATCAGGAGAATGATATAAAAATAATATAAAAGTATCGGCTTCCTATTATACCATTGGTGGGCATACGCATCCTCTCTCCGTTTTTAGAAAGAAGAATTGAAGCTATGAACCACCACTCTGCTCAAATGCGGATTTGTAGGTTAAACATATGTCCAGAATTCTCTATGTAAGCCATGGAGTCTATCTCCTGACGATGCTTCGGTTTCGGTGCAAAACCATTGTTGAGTTTGTGATAGTGAACGTTTGTAGTGCTTGTGTATTGTGGTTGCGGTGGTGGAATGAAAACGGATTCTACATTTAGCACTATACATATATGCTGTTGCTATATTAATGCTATATGGTATATAGCATATAACTCGGATTATATCAAAATAATTTTAATTGAGAGTGCGTGTAGATTTATATTATGGCATGGTCAATTAAATTATTTTATCTTGTTTATATGCTAATGTGACTGGTTTTTGATAGCTGTTGGTAATAATCAACAGTTATTACTAAATTACTGTTCATTGTTTTATTCTCTTCAATTCTAGTAAAGGATTATAAACGCAATAATCAATAGTGATTTATTGAGGATTTTGCAAATAATTATTACGCTTGTCACGCGACAATTTATTACTTCTTGTCGTATGACAATGTTTTTTATACTTCTACAGTAATTAAGTCAAAGGCTATTTATTTTATACCGCCTTAATCATCTGCCAGTCTGATCGCTTCAAATCTAAGATTGATATGGGTAAATCTCTTTATTTAATCCGGCTCGAAAATATGAGGAGAAGAAGTGGTTCAACTACAAACTTATAGTGATAATGATAAATGATTGTTAGTACTATGTTGATATAAACTACAGTAATGCTTCTATAAATGACGGGGCGCGCATAGTTCTCGATGCTTGTAGACAGATGCAAACTGAGCCCAGCAGCACCGCGCGTCCCTATTTATGTCGTTATGTGTAATGTGCTAATGCACTAAACAAAAATATTAAACATAAACCAAAATGAAATAAAAGAAAGAAAAATACCTACCTTAGAATACCTAGACAAACCATAATGTATACAACGTTCAGCGCCAAGCAACTTGATGTGCGTACTCGCTACTAAAGTCGGATCCCGGCGGCATGTCATGGAAAGAGCGCTGGCCGAAGTAATATGTTTTGGCTGCGTTTAATTTAAAAGTATTAAACATCCAAAGATTGAAACAGAACAAAAAAAATAACTAATAAGACTTAAAAAAAATAAATGACATTTTGAACATAAAAGTAAGTAGTTAACCATAAGAGAAAGAGACATGCTATCGCGGACTTGTTTGTAGTATTTTTGTAGCATTCTCTAGTAAATTACTTTAGTGTATCTCTGCTGTTACACGGCTCATGCGATAAAAAGTAAAGCAACAATTAAAAAAACAAAAAAAAGTTCCCAACACAGTAACACAGTTAACATAAAACCCTAATAGACTGTTAACCTAGTTTTTCATAAGAATTGCCCTATTTTTTAGTAAAAACGTATAAAACTCTTTTTATGAAGATTTTGACAAAATTGATCACATACTGACAGATAGCTTTAGGGAATTGGTTTTATAATATCTATAGATGACTTCACACATCAATACTATGGCTTTCCCTGCTTATCACCAAAGATAATATCTTAAAAAAAATTGAAAATAATATGAATAAATGATCTTAGAATAAATAATACGTATTTGGTCTATAAAAAACAATCGTTACTTTAATTAATAAACGTGAACGAAAATATGTTAAATTCTAACAAGCATTAACTTTATTCTTCTTTTGCCAGACAAGAAGCTCGTCGAGGCAAGCTTCCATATCCGGGTTCCCACCAAGATGAGACAACTGCGAACAGAAATAATCTATATTTATAGAGAAACGCAAAACATTTGATTTCGCTGACGATAAAATAAAATAAAGACGATATAATATTTTTTAAATTTAATCTATCGTGAGTAGTATTCATATTTAATGTGTAAACACCGGCTATACTCACGTCTAATTTTATCGGGCTAGCCCGACTAGTTTTGGGTCCATCCGCGGCACATATTCATGAGTTCAAGACGTTGTCGCGGCGGGAATGAGTCGGACCAACCCGATAAAATTAGACGTGAGTATAGCCGGAGTCTACACATTAACTATGATATAATAAATTCGAATGTAACACAAGAAAAATTTTGTGGCTATCATACATTAGCCTAGCATAGGAAAAGTTAGCTCAGCTCACGACCTAGATATCAGTCAGTATCATATAGTCGCGTGAGTAAGAAGGCTCTGTTGGAACCTACTGAAAACCGTAAAGGTACTAGTGAACTGTAAATAGCATTACTTAGATTTTCTTCTTCTTTTTCGACAACCGATAGACGTCCACTGCTGGACAAAGGTTTCTTCACGGGATTTTCAGACCACACGATCCTGTGTGTACTTATCTCATATATTTATTTATAATTTCGATACTGGATGGATCTGCAGCTGACTTGAGTTGGTATAAACTCCCGTACCGAAGCACGTTTATTTAACGAATTAACGAAGATTTTTGATTTTAAACTATACTCAGTGGTATTTTCAAGCGGCTCCCCGCGAACTTTTTCAGGTCGTCATTCCATCTTGTATGGGGTCTACCGGCGCTGCGTTTTCCTGTGCGGGGTCGCCATTTCAACACTTTAAGTTCCCAACGCCCATTGGTTCCCCGCACTGTGCCCTGCCCATCACTTCCACTTCAGCTTCGCGAAACGTTGAGCTATATCGGAGACTCTGTTTCTTCTATGGATCTAGTCATTTCTGATTAGATAACATAGAAATACCCCCCCTTCTTAGAAATGGCCCGCTGAAGTGACTCTGAGTTTATGAACCCCATAGTCATCGAGCACGAAGCGAATCCGTATATCATCACTGGCAACACGAACTGTTCGAAGACTTTGATGTTCTGGTCTTCAAATCTTCTTAACAAATGCGAATTTTAGCAAAATGATAAAATTATCATAACTTTTGCATTGCAATTTTGGTCTGTGCTGCATGCGTTTTACGAATATTGCATTCATAAGGTATAAACACGAATAGTACACTAATTTTAGCATTAACATAGATTATATCTGATTGTATTTAATTGCTAAATTGGATTGAAGCAAATTATTTCATTATTTCATTATACTTTATATTAGCTGACCTGGCGGACGCTGTGTTGACATATAAATTATTTATAAGGTATTTCTAGTATACATTATATGAAAAAAATTGTCCAAAATATTTAAAAAATGTTAGGGGTGGACATTACCCTTATCACTTAGGGGTATGAAAAATAGATAGTAGCCTATTCTGAAACCTGCTGAATATGCACATTAAATTTCATTAAGATCGGTCAAGCCGTTTCGAAGGAGTATGGTATCTAACATGGCATGACGTGACACGAGAATTTTATATATAAGATTAACGCCTCGTTCTGACGGGCGTAAAAAATACGTCGCGTTAATTTCCGTAATAGGCGTTATAAGAAGTTTCGTATGGTATATTCAGCTTAACGCCCTCGTCCTAACGACTAAAATGGAACACTGAACGATAAAAATACGTCGCGATATAAATACGCTGTCGTGTGAACAGATACCTGGATACCCATTTGTTTCATTTCGACGTAATTTTAACGCACGATAAAAATCCTCTCGTGCGTACGAGGGGTGAGCCATTCGCCTCGAAGCGAGAAAAACATGAGGTGTAAAAATTGCTTAATCACAATTTTTTGCACAAAACACGCAGCGTGCCGGCGCGGGTTATGTACCGGCCTCAAATGTCTATAAATAAACTTACCTCTTCTCTGATTTCATTGTTGAGAGCTAACAGCGTGTCCCTGGTGTATTGCAAACTGCCAACCTTCTCCAGCAGAGATATACAGTATTTTTTCAAGGCAACGTCACGAGTTCTTTGTCGAAGAATATCTTCATTTCAATTTTAATAAGGATTATTTATTAAGGTCATTTATATTCGATATATAGTTGATTGGAGCTGCGATAGCCTAGAGGTGACACCGTACGACTCTTTTGAGAGACTCATGGATTTAGTCTGACATCAAATGAAATTCGGTCTTGCCATTACAGCAATTCAAAAACACTGTTAAAGGAGGGCTGATACAGAAAGCCTACTATACTGTTAAGGATTACTTGATGATAGGAATGTGTGGAGATAGCTGCACTTGTACAAGACAGTAATAACTAAATGTAACTAGTTATAAGATTTATATTTTAAAAAGAGCAACTGCCGAGTTTCTGCTGCTGGCTCTTCTTGGTAGAAACAGCTTTTCGAACCAGCAGTAGAGTTGACGATTCGAAAGCACTTGTTTAAAAGTTTACTTGAATAAAAAATATGTTGAATTTGCATTTTGAATGACTTGTATGCCTCGTTGGCGCAGTTGGCCTCAGCTCCGTGGGTCGCAGGTTCGATTCCCACCGAGGGCCAAGATCTTCTATAAACAATTTAATGAGTGTTCGAGCCTGGATCTATATTTAAGTAGGTATGTATATAAAATTATATATGTATATATTTACCAGTTGTCTGTCACCCATTTTTTATTTTTTTTATTTTATTTTTTTTTTTTCATGTCAGGAAAACCCGTTATGGGTCATCACCGCCAGACGGGGACGAGCGGTAGGTATGTCGGACTCTCACCGATTAAAAACCTGACAGTGCTCCTCCACGCTGCTGGTGGCGGGGACAGGGTACCGTTGTGCACATTGCCCCCCACCCCCGCCAGCAGCAGCTCTGTACCCCGGAGAGCGCCACCTCCGGGTCGGGGCCTCTCTAAGCAGTGGCCCCTCCCTCCGCTAATCGATGCATCGGGAGCACCAGATGCATCGACCGCCTCGGGGACCTAACTCCAGCGAACGTTCGATAAACCCCGTTCGGAACGCTCGGAGGTTCCCGTTAGGGCGGCATGCGACGGACTTCGGCGAGTCGCCTGCGCCCCGCTCGCCTGCGGCGGATCGGATCCAAGGACTCGACTTCCCGAATCCGCCCCGCCGCCTCCTTCCGCGAGATAACGTCCTCGCAGAAGGAGGCCATCGCTGCCCACGATCCCTCCCTGTCCACCATGGCACGAGCCACGGTGAGCAGGGAGAGATCGTGCCCCACCTCTGCCACGAGCTTCGCTCGCTGATCCGCCCAAGCTGGGCAGTCTGCGAGCGTGTGCAGCGCCGTATCGAACTCGGCGCCGCACTCGTGACACATCAGACGCTTCGCGCTGGGCCACCTTCCACAGATACTTCCCGAAACAACCATGTTCGGAAAGTACCTGTGTCAGGCGAAAGGTGAGGACCCCATGCCTCCTGGCGACCCAGCCCTGGAGAATGGGCTGGATGGCTGAAATTGTCCAGAATCCTGCGCTGGGCGATTCCACCCGCCGCCTCCATTGACGGAGGAGCTTCATCTGAGCTGCTCTCCGCCAATCTACATCTACCGCCGCAGAGTTGCCCCCCGATGAACGGGCTTCAACTCTGCGGCGGTAGGCCTGAGCAAGCACCTTGGCCTCTAGATCCCATGGAGGGGATCCGGCCAAGGCGCAGGCCGCCTCGCCAGAGATAGTCCGGTAGCCCCGCACTTGCCTGATCGCCACAATCCTTTGCGCCCCATGCAGTAAGGTCAGGGACTTGGCGGTCAGCCGCTCCGCCCAAACGGGAGCGCCGTACAGGGCCATTGACCGGACCACTCCGGCGTAAAGGCGCCGGCAGCCTGCATTTGGCCCTCCCACATTCGGGAGGAGCCTGCTCAGAGCTCCGGCGGTCGCCTTCAATCTCGGGGCGAGCCGCCTGTCTGTCACCCATAACACAAGTATTAAGCTATTTACTTTGGGGACAGACGAATGTCTATTTAAGTGTCACATATATTTATTTATTAAATGAGTTTTCTATTAAAACTTATGTGTCTTATTGATAATTGCAATTTAACACTCTTTCGGTGCAGAAAAATATTGTGAGCAAATTCTCTAGAGAATTATTTGGATATGTGATACTAAACCGCATCCTAGCAGCGTGATGGGCTGAAGCCCAATCCTTCTCTCCAAACAAATAAGAGAGTCGTAGGAGAAAACAAAAGGAGTAAGAGACTGTACTCAGCAGTGGGATAATACCAGGCCGTTACTAAATCAAAACAAAATCATCATCCATAAGGATGATCGAATAGTTTCGACATACAAATTACATTAAGATATATGTAAAAATTTATTATAGCATAAACAGCGTGCATAAGAATTCTTCTTTTAATATATAATACTATACATGATTAAAAAGGATACTCATAATTTTTGCACTTTCTGTTGTTTTGAATGCGTGAATAATTGGCAAAGTGAATTTTCCTTCCGTCAGATCCTCACAAAATGAGACTTGATGCGGCTACAAAAGAAAGAACTAAACTTTAAGATCTGAAACTGTATACTTATCTTTTTCTAATGACACATAAGAAAGGGAGAGAGACACACTTTTATTTTCATTCTCTTTATTTTAAGAGGGCACATCTTAGACTGGCTTCCTAATTCTACGTTTATGACTCCATGAAATTACTGCCATTACCATTTGATATTATGCGTTCACCCTTTTGCAATGATCATCACACATTATCATCAAATCATCGTTGTATATTTGCGCACCGCAAAAACATAAGCGAAGTAAAATATTGCCTATTGGAAAGCATCCAATGATTAAACTTTTTCCGTGCGGAAAGTTTCGAGGATTATTTTTTGTTATTAAAATTTTACACATATGAGAGATTGTGGAAGAGGAAGGTTAGCTTCGCTGGTCCTGTTACCACGCCGTCCCGTCTGCAGGCTGGCTCCACAACCAATGGCGGTTCACCAACGTTAGAAGTTCGTCGGGTCAGCTAGTCTATGATATTTTTGCAGCGAATCTCCTGTATTTTATCAGAGGTTTAGGTTTTTTTTTTTCAATATCGGTATTCACTATCGAGTGTAATCGCTACTGACAAGTCAGAAGGATAATCGGACTGCGACAGTGATGACTGCGCTGGACACGAGTGCTGGGACTTGGTAATGGGACTCTTGCGAGTCTCTGATTGGTGCCAAATTAGACCAGCTTGGCACAACTGGCTTCTTTTATTTAATAAAAAAATTATATTATTGACGTACTTGTTTATCTTTCATAGAAGGCCATTCTTCTAATGCCTGAAATAGACAAACAGAACACTCATAATAATGTAACTCAGGTCATAGTTAGATCAAATCGAAACATTACTGGTTTTTAACACTTTGAGCGGTGCATATGGGTTTTCAAATGTTTGTTGTACAAAAAATCATTTCTTTATACAAAATAAATTACGATTACTGACAAAACAACTAACGTGAAGCGGCGCTATCAGTCCAAAAAGCTTGTATTAATTAGTATAAACTACAGCTCTACAACGGATACTGTCGCCTATACACTGTTGGAATTAGCCAATGATCATTTATGATGGATTATTGATTTGATTTAGTAGCGTAGTATAGTCTCCTCCTCCTTTTTTTGGGGGAAGTCTTGGAGCTTAAGCCAATCACGCGGCTCCAATGGATTGTAAAATTACACATTTTTCAGAAATTGTGTAGATTTATGCAGGTTTCCGAACGATGTTTTCTTTCACCATTAAAGTGCATTGGAGAAACGTGGGAGGATTCAACTGCAAACTTCGGAATTCTCGGAGCTCCAGTAACGGAGAGAGGAGGCATAGGCCTCCTCTCTCCAGGCATAGGCCCGACAGTGGTAGTAACAGGCCATTACTTTCCTTTTTATTGCTATCAAAATATTGGTATGACTTATTGAAATTAAATTAAATAAGTACCACAAAAACTAATACTTTCATACCTCTGGATTGATGAGATTGCAATAGTCGTCCTTAATTTGAAAGTACAGTCCCAACAGCAGAGTTAACTTAGTATAATCCGTGTTGTCTTCGCTGAACAATTGGATTATGCGAACAAACAGTTTAAGAACCGAGCCTAAGTCTGAGAAAATTAAGAAATTGTATATAGGTATTGATTCCAAGACTTTGGAATTCGGTGGTATTTTATTTAATTTAGATTTTTTAATTCTTCTTATGTATAAGAAAGGAAAGTATTTTGGTGAGTAGTAAAAATTTGTGTACGATAATCTAACTTCAATCAAGTTATTGCTCAACCTTGTCTGAATTGTTTGAGTTAATTATAAAAATTCGATGTTAAAGTTATATTATTATTCTATTCACTAATTTATCTATACGGTTGCTGGCTTTATAATATGTTGACCACGTATTTTAATTTCTGAAAATTTCAACACACCCTCTGATTCTATTATGCCTTAGGCTCCCGGCATTCCATAATAGCAAATTTATATTGTATCTTCTAAGCGTTAATCATTGCCTATTGCATCATAGATTCAAGATGATGTCCACTGTGGATGAACACATTTTGGTCCCTAAATTATGCTAAAGTACAAATTCATCAGCTGATCAAATATAATCAAATCTATATAAATAATCAAAATTATAATTAAATCGTTATACCTTTAAAAGATAGCAGTTCAAAGACAGAAGTGATAGTAGTCAAGATTTCTCATAAAACGGAGCCGATAATTTCTAATAAACTATAATTACTTTCAATTACCTTATAGGTGGATATTGGATTTCCATAAATGAGACCTACGTAAGGAGCTCTAAGTCCATCAACTATTGTGTGTGAGTGATAAGTATTTTTACTTCTATATATTACATTACCTTATTTGCCAGTGACAATGCCGTATTTCTTGTAATACTTACTACGTTTAATCATTTCTTTATATTCAGTTTCCGTTGGACATACAAGATTTTCTCGCCAATCTCGATTTTCTTGACCTTGTCCTATAGAAGTTATCAACATATCCTCTGTATATATTTTAGCAGCCTGAAAACCCATTACTGATTTACTTACTTTTGTATTTTTGTACTTTATAAATGTGATTCTTTCATTCTACGTGACACTGGCGAAGTAAATAGTGTCACAAGACACTCCTGGAAGCCATAAATTGAAGAATTGAATTGAACTACTTTTGTATTGCGCGAAAAGAAGCCGCAAGGTCATGTCGATTTCTACTTTGTACGATAAATATGTACCTATAAACTTATTCTGAAGTTAATGTAAGGATATCTATTTCCTTAAACTTATTCTAAAAGAATCAATGTAAAGACCACTGAGCTGAGTTTCCCTGCTATTGATGATACGAGTATGTCTGTAAAAATTACCACTTAAGTACCACTTAAAATTTGAAAATGAATTGAATTTTAAATTTAATTTTAAATTGTGTACAACTAAAAGAAGAAAAGATAATTTAACACTTTACACTCGTTGCTACTGTTTTTTGTGGTTTGTTATAAAAAACTCATTTGTTCTTTTCCAGCGTTAGACAATACGATTCTACACATTGCGTTTTATTTGAGTTCATCATTGGACTATTCAGTCTGGACCAATTACAGATGTATCAGAAAACAACAAAATACCGCAAATATTATCAATAAGATATGGTTAATCGTTTATGTATACTAAAAACAGAATGGGACCTAAGATTGATCCTTGAGGCACACTCATAACTATGACGGATACGGTTCTTATTTTATTTTGCGAAATTAGACAATATAGACTTAAGTCTTGTTTAAATTCAATTCTAAATTATTTAAACTGAATCAGATACACAGAGAGATATTTTTTAATAAATAGGGAAAGCATACCATTAAGCGACGAAAAAAAAACATTACCTCTAAATTAAAGTCCATTAATTTTTTGTATACCAAAAAATGTAGATGAATGCAAGTACTCATAGTCAATGGTACTCCATAAACACAATGTGCGGCTGGCAATCCACGACGGACGATCGAATTATCCTGTATATCATCATATCTGTGAGATAATACAAAACATTAGTTAGTAATCTCAGATTTTATGTGTCAATAAAGGGCTCCCAATATTAACACCGGCCCTCAAAAAATGGGGAAAGTGTAGTAGTTCGGACCTACGGTTACGTACTTTGACATGTGTTTTAAAAGTTTTCTCTAAATTTTGAGGATATATACTGATATGGTAGCGGTGATAGCCCAGCGGTGAGACCGTGTGATTCTCTAAAGACTATCATGGGTTCAAACCCGGGCAGGCACCAATGAGTTTTTCTATTAAAAACTTATGTGTCTAGTTAATAGTTAATAAAGATACCGGCTATACTCACGTCTTATTTTATCGGATTAGCCCGACTAGTTTCGAACCCGTCCGGGGCACTTATTCATGAGCTCTTTACACGATTTTATTGCGGCGGGAACTGCGTGCAGCAGCTCGCTGGGCGCGCCTCGTAGGTGGCTGGGGCGGGGGGGGTGGGTAGACGGTTGCGGCGGTGGTCGCGCGTCTTCCGACTGTTCCGTGTCGCTCTGGTCTTCTTCGTCGGATGCACCAATGAAATTTGTGCATGCGACGCTTACGGTATCGGGTTCAAAACGGTCTTCATATGAACCGGTAGTGTCAAAAATCGGTTTCCACGCCGGAGGTAGTGTCCAACCACCATCCCTGTTAAAATTCGGATAGCGGCTGATTTCAATGGCTTCACGTATTTTTCTAGGTATCAGAAATTTTTCCCTGGATAATACGGAAGCCTTGTCGAACCTTATATAGTGGTTGGTACCCGAATCCTGGACATGCTCCGCTATGGCCGAACCATTGGTGTCCATATTCTTGACACTACGTATGTGCTCCGATATCCTCGTACAGATGTTGCGACGAGTTTCACCTATGTAGTTCTTCCCACAGCCGCAATGAATCCTATAAACACCTGGCACGCTAAATGGATCCGCATCTTTCGGTGAGCGCAGCAGGCTACGTATTTGACCAGGAGGACGGAATATCGTCTTGATATGGTACTTACGACGAAGATAGTAGCCTATCTTATCCGTCACTCCCTTAACATACGTTAAATAAGCCGGCGACCGTTCTGCTTCAACCGATCTTCGCGATTTCTTGTTTTGTGCTAAACGATAACACTGGCGCCAGTTATAACCATTGCCTTCTAGGGCCAGTTTTATTTGGTTAATTTCCTGTGCCAAATATTGTGGGTCACACAGATTTAAGGCCCTATTTATCAAGGTTCGAGGAAGAGAAGAAAGATGCGAGGGGTGATGATGCGAGCTGGCGTGTAAGTATTTATTGGTGTGAGTGGGTTTCCGATACACCGTTGTAGACAACTTACCGCCGGGCCCTCTAATGACCATGACGTCAAGAAATGGCAATCTTCCATCCTTTTCTTCCTCCAATGTGAACTTCACCTTGTCATATAACTGGTTTAGGCACATTAACAAGTCAAATACTTTATCTCTGTTGACTATCGCGAAAACATCATCCACATATCGTAGCCAGCATCGCGGTTTCAGAGGGATCTTTTCCAAAAATTCACTCTCAAACCACTCCATAAAGATGTTTGCTGCTACTGGAGCAATTGGAGAACCCATAGCCACGCCATTTACCTGCAGGTAATAATCACCACGCCAAACAAAATAGCCGCTCTTCAGACAAAATTCACTCAGATTTAAATATCCTTGGTGTAAGTCCAATTGTGTCAAAAAGTTGGTAATTTGTTGGCTAACCACATTCACAGGAACATTGGTAAACAATGGGTGACAGGTACAACTGATAAATATATACATATATAATTTTAAAAATAAATTTAAATTTTTAAAAATAAATTTTAAAAATAAAAATAGCTGTGATAGCCCAGCGGTGAGACCGTGCGACTCTTTCGAGGGGAACACGAGTTCAAACCCGGGCAGGCACCAATGAGTTTTTCTATTAAAACTCATGTGTCTAATTGATAATAGCAATTTATCACACGCTTTTCGGTGAAGGAAAACATCGTGAGGAAACCTGCATATCTCTAGAGAATTCTGGAGATGTGTGTAACCTACCAATCCGCATTGGAGCAGCATAATAGGTTTTAGCTCCAATCCTCTCCAAAAAACGGACCAAAGAGCGGAGGCCTATGCCCAGCAGTGGGATATTAACAGGTCGTTACATTACGATACTATACCGATATAACTCTGCGTGTTGCGAAGCTGAAGTGGCCATAGGCGAGGCACATAGTGCGGATAACCAATGGGCGTTGGGGTCTTAAGGTGTTAGAATGGCGACCCCGCACCGTAAGCGCAGTAGTAGTAAACGCCCTACGAGGTGGACTGACGACCTCAAAAAGGTCGCGGGTAGGGCTGGATCCAGGAGGCACGAGATCGTGTGGCGTGGAAGTCCCGTAAACAGATCTATGACTAGATTTGGACGTCCATCGATTGATGCTGAAGAAGAAGGTACGTTCAAACTGATCAAAATACGTACCCATAGGTCGGTCCAGTCAAACGCACTTTCCGATTTTTTGTGTGCCGGTTTAATTTTGGTCACAACAAGGGGAACTTGAGAAAAAAAAGGGAAAAATATCGGTTCTGGGACATCTGGACTCGAATCGGAGTGTTCTATTAAAACAATTGAAATTCTATTGGAGTTGAAAGTATCGGTGTATTATATTCGGGTTGAAAGTGAAAAGAAATTTAAATTTAAGATTGTCTTAACTTCAATTTTGTAAATGATTCAGAAAAGACCTTTCTAATACTGATATTTTACTTACAGGAGCATTGCATTATAACCCATATTCAATATATCAAGAATATGTTTCACTGTATGGTTGGGCACTTTAAGCCAATAATTGAAGGCCTGAATAATTTTAACTCGTAATCCTTTCCCCTGTTCTTGTAAAATGTGCTTGTAGGGAGCCAAGAGATCCTGAAAAAATGTTTTTAATAAAGCATTTAAAATAAAGTTTCTGTTGCTGGACGAAAACGTACTCAGTACCTTGAAGAGAAGAACTCTAGCCTACACCCACCGTGCTCTCCAAAACAAATTAGACATATTCCAAGAATTCTTTCTTCTTCTTCGTCAACCGATAGCTGTCCCCTGCTGGATATAGGTCTCTTCACAGGATCTCCATACTACACGATCTTGTGCCGTTTGTATCCAGCGACGCCCCGCGACCTTATTGAGGTCCTCAGTCCACCTCGTAGGGGGTCTACGGACGCTGCGCTTTCCGGTGTGGGGTCGCCATTCCAACACCTTGAGACTCCAACGCCCATCAGTTCTTCGCACTATGTGCCCCACTCATTGCCACTTTAGCTTTGCAACACGCTGAGCTATATCGGTGATTCTCGTTCCTCTACGGATCTCCTCATTTCTGATTTGATCACGTAGAGATACTCCGAGCATAGCTCGCACCATCGCCCGCTGAGTGATTCTGAGCTTTCTTATGAGGCCCATAGTCAGCGACCACGTTTCGGATCCGTAGGTCAGCACTGGCAACACGCACTATTCGAAGACCTTGGCTTCAGGCACTGAGCTATCTTGGACGAAAAGATCTCGCGTAACTTTCGGACGCTGCCGATGCAAATTAAATCGAAAGAATTCTTTAAAAATATGCAATTTTACAATATCTCCTTTAAGGAAAGAAGGATCACTGAAAAAAAATAATAACATCAACTAAGCTCTTATAAATAACGGCTAAGTTGAAATTAACGCCCTAATTATTAATAAAAAAAGTAATAATAATATTATAAGAAAACAAATTATGAAAACAATACAAAAATACAGAAACAAAATACAAAAAAAAAAATTACCATCATCAAAAAAACATCATTGATACAAAATCTTTCGAGTGACCGTGACCGAGTTTGGCTTCTAGCCTTATCAGAAAAAGAATCAGGTTATTCATAGAGGCTTCATGCTCTCCCTTCTAAAAATCTCGGCACACTGTTAGATAACGATAAAGATAGGTCTCAGATTGAGAACCACATTGTGCCTTAAGCACAGATGTCTATTTGGAAAAGAGGTAGACAGTTTGTGCATACACAGGCTTTCATGCCATAGGAGCTCTAGTAGGCTTTTCTGCCATGGTTCTCTTAACGACGCCATCAAAAGAGCTCTTGCTACCATCGACATTCCTGCTCTTCTTGAACCTTCCGGGATATGACGGCAAGAGACCAGATGGTTTGACGCTGATTCCTTGGGAGCGGGGACGGGCCCTAACGTGGGACGCAAATTGCGTTGATACGTTAGCCTCGTCCCATATGAGGGAAACGGCATCAAGACCTGGAGCTACGGCGAAAATGGCCGATAAAAAACTCGTGTGACACTATAAAAAAACTCGCCTGCGGCTCGTTTTTTTAAACCACACTCGTGTTATAAGAACCCTTATTATGCAACAGTATCATAAACTACTATTACAAGAAGAATGATATTTTTAAACCAACATAACTTACTTTCTCGTAGTCAAAATTACCGCAAATCATTTCTTTCGCCATGTTAACTTTATTTAATTGGTTATGTTCCTTGATCAAGTGTTATAAATATTCGTCATCAAATAACTAGTCTTTACAAACTTCGTTTTTGTAATGGACGCAGTACCTACCTTTAGGAGTCTTATATATTGTCTTAAACCTGTATGCTTCGTGATTGCTGAGATAAGCATATTAAGTAGTTTAATCTTCATTTTAATTTCTTAATTGATAAGTGGAAAAAAAATGTTATAATAACATTAGTTTTGTAACTAGATACCGACACTGTGGCAAAAAATAAACTGGGGCTTCAATTAACTATTTAAAATCATTTAATCCTTATTCATTTTGTTCAAACCTCGACTTACTCCAGCTTTAAACGTAAAGCGGTCCAGGAAGCGGTGTTATTGATTTAACAATTTTTACTAAATTAGGAAAAATATTAGGTCACCGTTCCAAAATTTTAACATGTTTTACTTATTCAATGTATAATTTGTAGCCCCGAGGCCCGAAGCCCGTCTAGCCTTTATTTTTTATTTTGTCAAGGTGTACAAAATATATTTAATTATTTAATTTTTTTTTATGTCAATAACTTAATTTCAGAAACTCAAAGTATTTTGGTATCGTGATAAAAAGTGCGCGCATTAAAAGTCAATAATTGTGATAAAAGTGTAGTACCGATTTGTGCTTATAGTTTCAAAATCAAATCAAAATAATCTTTATTCTTGAAATATGAATCTTGTACACAGGTTTCTTTTAGAGCAGCTATAAAAAGAAGACATTCAATTCATTGGGTTTTATTCATTTATTTATTTATTTATTATACATACATAGAGTTAGTAATGACAACAAAAAAAGTAGCACGAGTACAAAGGCAGAACTCCTCAAAGTTCCCTCGTCTGGAGTCAATCCTCGCAACACCATCAAGTCATGCTTATGATAAGGATGACTTGATGCTGATACATGCGTTGTCATCGGGACTCGACTAGTATGTAAAATTTCAGCTCCATTCGTCTCAGGGAAATGGGTCAAATTGAATTTGCAAGATTCCACCTTCACATACATGTACGACAAGTTAAAGCTTTTAATAAAATTAAATTACCAGTGCCTCCAGACGTAAAATATAATAAATTTGGAATTTAACTGCCCGCACCATTTTCCCATAAGTTCAGAATATCGTCATTCCCTGAGAATAACTGTCAGGAAACTGAATTATTGCCGTTTCCGAGAATGTTTATTAATAGTGCAGGCCAATTGTTTGAACACAAACTACAAGTTATAACTATACATGGATTTTCCCAACAAATATTAAAACGGAAAAAAATAATGGCTATCAAAACAAGGCTGAGATCCCACGCAAGGACACAAAAAATACTAAACATCAAAAATACAAACTGATGATTTTTTTCGGCCGATATTCGCGATTATTTACTTTATGGTGAGAAACAATGATAGAGTCGAATTATTATTAATTTAAAAATTGACCCGTAAACTGTACTCAGATAATATGACCACCAGGATTTAGATAATTGAATACTCAAGCGCGTTAACCATTGATACTGAAAATAAACAAATGAACAGGAGTTACGCGCGCGAGGGGAAATAACCTCGGGTGAATTGTTATAACTTGTAATTGCGCGTTTTGTCCGCATTCGCATGACAATTTCACCTTCGTTATACCTCCGACTAAAATTTATCGGAGCCGAAGTCGGAGCCGGAGGTGTGAATTCAATCACAGGTTCCGACTTTTCGAAACCGGAGTTGGAGCTCCGTAACATCCAAAGTCCTTAACGACCCGATGCTATAACATAGTCCAACAAAATATGCACACAATATTCGCCGGCGAAGACAAGGTCCCCACTTACTGTTGTCAACCGGCCGTAGCCCTCTGCCGCAGCTGCCCTGATGCAGCTTTCTGTAAAGTTAATAGTCAGATACATTCTTTCAAAACGCGCCTTTTTAAGCCAAAGATCGGTGTCGTAGGAGACACCCTTAAGGCGACGGTCCCAGAGAATTGTGAGTACGTTAATGCACTCGCTTTTACCAATTTTTTCCCGATGAATCATCCGAGCTAGCCCGTTCTTCCGGTGACGCTGTCAAAGCCATTAGGCGCTAACAGCATTAGTGAATTCGAAAAAGAACAAACATAGCTAATCCCCTCTTACTCACAACGGTGTATGGCGTCTAAATGAAGAAACTGACCGCCGAATAAGAAAGAAGAATGTAATAGACAGACGCATTAATTTTATTAGTAACATACAGAAGTGTGAATAAAACTTAATATGCAGATCAAATTAATTTAAAATTAACTAATAACTTATTTCTATGATACTTTGTAGATTCAATTGTCTCGTCTATCTATAGGTACATATAATAAAATCGTTGAGATGTCAAATCTCTGTGCGTTTGTTCCCGCTAATCTCAGAATCTGCTGATCCGATTTGGACACGATTTTCACTAATATGTAGTAGAAAGCCTGACTTTACATATAAGCAATTTTTTATTTCAATCGGTTAACAAATAAAACTTTTTTTTTTTAACAAATAAAAAGGATATGTCAATTTTAAGTTGAAAGGTCGTATACTATGTATTATACTACCAGTATTTGCATTTTTCCGATTTTCGCCGTTCCTGAAGCGAGAATTAGGCCGGTCTGAAGCCGTTTCTAATAATTTTAACGATTTTAATAATTCTACGTTTTCCAGTTTTTGAGACATTGTGCGTTTGTTCCCGCTAATCTCAGAAACCGGTAATTCGATTTGGACGCTGTTTTAACAAATAGGCACTAGAAAACCACATTTATAATTTCCATGGGTCAGCAAATCAAAAAATATGTCAGTTTTAAGTTAAAAGATCGTATACTATGATATTATTATAAGTATAGATGTAATATATATTATTATTATCTACTCTGATACTATAATACAAAGATTATAAAACTGAAAACAAAATTCTTATGACAAACATTACGTACAGAACAAAAATAAAAAATTAAAATAGTAGTTTATGATACTGTTGCATTATAAGGGTTCTTATAACACGAGTGTGGTTAAAAAAAACGAGCCGCAGGCGAGTTTTTTTATAGTGTCACAGGTCTTGTATGGACACCTATATCATAATGTAACTTTTTAATCATAACGATACACCTATACAACTTCCAGCTGGACCAAGGAGGTTGAACCTCTACCTTAAAAAAAAAAGGTTTCAATGAATGGGTCCGCGGCGACGCAACACGCATGTGCAATCGATGTTTACGCCTTGGCGCCAATATATGACATTTAAAAAATGTTTTCAATATTTAAACGAAGTTTAGTTTTGTTTGTAAAAAAATAAGTTTTTGTGTAAAAACATGTCTGAGAGCGGGGATGGTGGCGATTGTACGCCACCAGATATTCTGAAAGCTGCGTCAAACATGACCGTGAACCTGTTGCCGACGAAATCTAGGAGCAACTATATTAAATGTTACCACGAGTTCATGGAATGGAAACGTACGTTTTACGTATTATAGTATGAGAGTAGATAAAGTAGTGTATGATACTGTATATAACTTGGTCTTATAACACTCGTGTGATACTATAAAAAAACGACTGCGGCTCGTTTTTTTAAACCACACTCGTGTTATAAGAACCCTTATTATGCAACAGTATCATAAACTACTATTACGATACAGATCTTGTATGGACACCTGTATCATAATATAACTTTTTAATCATCACGATACAACCTCCAGCTGGCGGTTGAACCGCTACCTTAAAAAAGAGGTTTTAAACGAGTCCGCGGCGATGCAACACGCATGCGCAATCGATGTTTGCCCCTTGGCGCCAACATGTGACATTTAAAAATCTTTTCAATATTTAAACCAAGTCAGGTTTTGTTTGTAAAAAAAAAGTTTTTGTGTAAAAACACGTCTGAGAGCGGGGATAGCGGTGATTGTACACCACCAGATATTCTGAAAGCTGCGTCAAACATGACCATGAACCTGTTGCCGGCGAAATCTAGGAGCAACTATAATAAATGTTACCACGAGTTCATGGAATGGAAAATGAATAAAAATGCTACATCTTTTTCTGAAAATGTGTTGTTAGCGTACTTTCAAGAGTTATCTGAAAAATATAAAGTGTCAAGTATGTGGGTTAAATGATTAAAAGTACACTCAATATTTATAACGGTGTTGACATAACTAAATATAGCAAGCTGATTGCATTTTTGAAACAAAACTCACAAGGATATAAATAAAATATCCAAGACTTTTACAGCAGATCAGATAAATAAGTTCTTAAATGAAGCCCCAGACACATTATATCTCTTCACAAAGGTATTTTTAGTTATTTATCAGTTAACCATGTACATTTTTTTTGTTAATATTGAGTTAATTTTACCGTCATATATATAAGATATAATATATGAATGGTTACAGATTGCACTAATTTTTGGTATAATGGGTGCTTGCCGACGACAAGAGTTATACAACATACAATTCAAAGATGTTGAAGTTTCGAAACTACACTATTGATCAAAATAAGTACCAAGATAGACCGCTCTTTTACCAATACTGGGAAATATTATGAACAATGCAAAAAATACATACGCTACGGATCCCAATTGTTTTCTAAAGCATATTGCCGGAAAATACACGACGCAGAGAGTTGGCATCAACAAATTTGGAGCTTTAGGCAAAGTCTTTATTGCCAGCTATCTTCAACTTACCGACACTGAATTGTATACAGGACAATGCTTTTGCCGAACATCTGCGACCTTGCTAGTTGACGCTGGTGGAGATATAACGGCACTTAAGCGACACGGTGGTTGGAAGTCAACGACAGTTGCAGGAGGCTATCTAGGTGATTCAATGACTAACAAGATCGCTGTATCCAATTCAATACTTAACAGTATTGAAAATAATAGAAATGAGGTCAAAACTAACATACCCTCGAGTACCTCCAATAACGCTTCCTTTCCGGTTCAAATTCAGTTTCATAATTGTAATATTCAGAACATCAATAATTATTACAAGTAAAAATAAATTTGTTGTTATATTTAGCGTTTTATTTTCAATATTGTTTTACGTATTATAGTATGAGAGTAGATACAGTAGTGTATGACACTGTACATAACTTGGTCTTATAACACTCGTGTGATACTATAAAAAAAATTCGCCTGCGGCTAGTTTTTTTAAAACACACTAGCGTAATATGCATACCCTTATTATGCAACAGTATCGTAATCTTCTAATATATATATATGAATTACCTTAATTAAACTTAATTGTTACATGATTACGATGTCGATACTATTGTGCATTGACAACCGCTGTTATTATCATTTTGTTTTATTTATTAAACATAATTGCTGTTTTGTTATTTTGAACTAAAGTAAATGGATATAAAGGTTAGCTTTTCGCGAATCTTGAAGCTACAATTGGCAGTTAGATTTAATTTTGTGTCGGTTCGTTTCTAGGATAAATATAATGCAATTGACGCACTACAAATATTACCAGTTTTCTAACTAGTGGCAACAACTTATTCAAATTTACACTTTCCGTTAACTATTACCAAATACGGTTGATTTATTAATAAAATGCTTACGTATGATCGGTGCTTTGCCTTATTATTTGGATTTTCTACAGGAACGTTTTTAGGTTTAAGGGAAATATTTCGCTTTGTTAGAACGAGCTTATTATAACTTAAATTTGCTTAATCTATTATTCATAATTCGATGTTCTATAGATATTAGTTATATGTACATTTCAAAGCTTAATTTTAACTAGCTTAGCTTTGATCAACCTGTAATAGTTTGGAAAAATAAGAATTTGGCCGATAAAAGTGTTGAAAGTGGAATAAAAGTATTTACTGTGCTGTGAAATGGAGTTTTTCTGATAAACCGAGATATCCTATATTAGTACTAAGGGGAGGCTGATACAGAAAGTCTACTATATTGTTAAGCATTACATAGATAATAAGAATGCGTGGGTGTAGCTGATCCTCGACCCTGTACAAGATATTAATGACTAAATATAACTAGTTATAAGAGTTATATCTTAAATTGAGCACCTGTCGAGTTTCTTGTCGGCTCGTTTTGGTAGGAACAGTTTTCTGAACCAGCAATAGAGTTGACGAGTCAAAAGCACTTGTTTACAAGTTTACTTGAATAAAGAATATTTTGAATTTTGAATTTTATGAAAATAAAACTAGAACTGAGTATAGTTTTGATTTGTCGCAAAAATTTTACATTCTGCATGCAACGGTTGTACCTTAAAAAAATTACGGAAAATACAGCTTTAGGGAGATTTTTCTTTTCCTTGATCTTGCCAGGTCAGAAGTTCGCCAAGCACAGCTTCCATATCTGGATTTCCACCAAGACGAGACAACTGTTGAAAAAAGTGTTTAAAGAATATAATTAAACTGTTTTCTTTAAATAGAAATGAGCCTAGAATTGGACGACTCTAAGTGATAAGAGATAAAAACGATTGCTACATATGGCAGATGGTACCTAATAAATGTAATACAAAAATGCATTCCTAACATTTCAGAGTCAAAAGTTTTATTAAGATATTTCACCAATAGTGTCTTATCCAATATAAATATTCATGTGTCAGTTCATTAATAATTTGAAATTTAAGGAATACACTTAGCATGCAAAATAAAAATATTAAAAAAATCAAGCGAACTAAAAAAAATTACGGTACCTTACCTTATATTTACATATTTTTGTATTTTCTACTTTTGTATGAATCTTTGTATAAATAGATACAAATTAATCATGTACTTGGTTTGTAATGAGTTTTATCCAAGCAGGTTTCGTTTCCAAATTTCAAAATTTTTTACTGTGTGTTACCGCTATATTCCTTTTTTATTTGCTATAGGCTTACAATGCAATAATATATTGTATGAACTCGCCTCCTGTCTGATTTCCTTGTCAAGGGCCCAGAGAGTGTCCCGTGTGTATTGCAAACTGCCAGCCTTCTCAAGCAGAGATATGCAGTGGTTCTTCAATGCCACATCACGAGTTTTTTGACGCAGAATATCTTTATTTTAATTCTAAATAGGAATTTTTAAAGCATATTAATAATAAAGACACCACCACCAATTACAATTACAATAAAAATTCATTTTTTTTTCTCGTTACAAGCAGTTCTTCAGTTCAAGTTAGAAGTTCTTGGTGTTTATATATTTTTAGATATAAGCACTAGTTGGTAGGAGCATACAAATCGGTCTGAATCTTTTGATTTTGACATTCATATTAAATGTGCCTAAACCACTACTGGTTTTCACATTGTCGATTACAGAGACATTATTACACGTACGGTCTACTAGACATGATAAAGCGAAGCTATAACCATCAGCGGGACTCTTCCAAGTCCAAATAGAAGAATTTTCTTTTCAATATATCTGAGATGATTCCGTTACCAATAGCCAAATGCATGCACTTTCATCTACGTATCGACAAGCCGCACCAAAGTTTAATATTACTTCCTTTTCTTTGTGATTTACATAAAATTTTAAAAAGGATACTTTTTATTTCCTCGCCCTGCGAAGTTTTGAGTGCGTGTATAATTGGTAAAGTAAATTTACCCTCCGTCAGATCTTCACAAAAAGCAAACTCGTGTGCCTAAAAATCATTCAGATCTATTTGAGCGCCATCAATGTTTTATTATATTACTATAATCAAAAGAACTCCATTAGCTATAGATATAGCGATATCAAATTTATTTTTCGGATACCTAGGCAAAATTAGGCTGGTTTAAGAGGAATCTATAGTATATTATTTTCTTAAATGTTAATACAGTATCAACTTACTTCTTTATCTTCAGCTGACGGCCATTCTTCCAACGCCTGAAATAGAAAAAAATCCTTCATTCATAAAAAATAGATAACACTAACACTAAGTTTAAAAATTGTTAGGAAGTCCTTCTTCTTCAACCGATGGACATCTACTGCTGGTTATAGGTCCCTTCACGTAATCTCCACACCTTTCAGCCGCGGGATCTGCGAACTTTTTGAGGCCATCAGTCTAACTCTTAGGGGCTCCACCGACGCTGCGTTCTCCGGTGATTCCTTGTGACTAAAAATTTCTTCCATAAAAATTTACAAATCAGGAAGATAGGTGTGTAGAAGAACTAATAAATTTTGATGAATGTTAAAGAAGAAAGCTAGTAATAATATTAGCAAATATTCTCAGAAACTATACCAGAACTACCTTGCTATAATCCTCGTGTACATTACGTTATCAAATAAATAAATAAAGATAAAATAAATTTATTATTATTTATTAAAATGTTTCGGAGCGAAACGATCGTAGAGATTTTGGTGGTGGTTGTGTGTATTGCTCGTGTGCGTTGTTGCTGGTGGTGGCGTCTTGGCATACGTGTGGTGATATGTCCCGCATGTTTTAAGGTACGTGAATTTTGCCTGCTTCATACTTAGCATTACATATATTCGCTTAACAAACGCAATTTATAGCAAAGTAGTTCTGTTATAGTTTAGTATATTGTAATATGGAATTCCGCAGCGTAACGCCTGCTTCTATATATCAGCAAATCTTCTATTGAAGTTCATATATACTTAATTCATCACAAATAATAAATTTCTGGGGTCGTCGCACATTTTATTATAATATTATTTCTAAGTTTTATATTCTCATCAATACAAATAATTTCCTTAAATTACCAATAATAATGTTTTCTACTGTTTAACGAGCGATATTGTAGTGATAGTAAGAGGTAAGGCCAATGTTGTTTCGTCAATACCTGTTTAAGTAACGGCGTGTTAATATCCCACTGCTGGGAATAGGCCTCCTCTCTCCGTTTTTAGGAGAGAAGGATTGGAGCTACGACCTACCACGCTGCTCCAATGTGGATTGGTAGGTTACACATATCCCTAGACTCTAGGGATATGCAGGTTTCCTCATGATCATTTCCTTCACCGAAAAGCATGTGATAAATTGCAATTATCAATTAAACATATAAGTTTTAATAGAAAAACTCATTGGTACATGTTCGTGTCTAGAGAGTCGCACGGTCTCACCATTGGGCTATCACAGCTATCACAGTGTTTATAGGAGTATAATCTGAATAATTTCTTTATAATAATTTAATTATGCCCATTATTAAATTAGCTTATTCTCTCATAATATAGATTATTGTTATTGTCATATAAGAATTGAATTATTAGCTGTATTTTTAGAATATTACAGAATATAAAGTCATTGATAAAAGAAGGATTCAGATTAAATAAAAGGTATGTAAATAAATACCTCTTGATGAATGAGATTGCAATAATCGTCTCTGATTTGAAAATATAGACCCAAAAGCACAATGAAATTTGAGTAATCTCTTTTGTCTTCGCTGAATAATTGAATTATACGAACAGATAGTTTATACCAAGCCCCAGTTTCTGAAAATAAAAATGGAGGAAAATATTTACAATAAAATTATTAGATTCGAAGAAATGATTCAAAAATTTAATTGTGTTGAACCAGTTTTTACTTGGTACAGTAAAAGATGGGATTATTTTCGGAATGTAATACGGGCTTTGGGTAGCTAAAGTATTTTCGTTGACAAGAAATAATGTTGTATACACCTTAATGTAGTAAACATTTTGGAATCGCAAGTATAGTTATAAGTACATGTAGTTTTTTTTATACAGGAAAAAACCCTTATAGGTACCGCCACCCGACGGGGACAGGCGACGGTTATGTCGGACGCGAACCGACTAAAACGACCTGAGTGCTCCACCACGCTGCTGATGGTAAGGACAGGGTATCGTTGTGCACATTGCCCTCATCCCAGGCAGGGACCCCTCGAAAGAGAAGCCCCTTCCGCTAACCGGTGCATCGGGAGCACCAGATGCACCGACCGCCTCGGGGACCTGTAAGCCAGGCATCCGATATACCCCGTTCGGAACGCCCGAAGGTCCCCTATCAAGGTGGCAGACGATGGGCTTGGGCAAGTTGCTACCACCTGGACTCGCCAGCGGCAGATTGGATCCAGAACAAAACTTCCCGGAATCTCTCCGCCGCCTCCCTCCGCAGAACAGAAGGAGGCCATCGCTGCCCGCGATCGCTCCCTACCCACCGATAAAGTATAGATAGTTGCTTCGGCTAATTCTATCGCTTAGGACGCATTGAAAAAAAATCCATTCGATGTGACGCGTCCGATTCTTATGATGCAAAAATGTAAACGCCTACCTTAATTAGCTTTACAAATAACGCATTGAAAGTATACAATAAGAAAAATAATCAAGGAGTTGCATTCCGGGGGTGAAAACTTGAATATTGACGTTGTGAGTTTTGATATTTTGGAATGGAGCTAATAATTAATAATTATTGTACTTCTAGAGTTTATTGCGATAAGACTGACGCGGCGAGATACATTTTTATAATATTTAATCATATGTGTTCATGGATGAAACCTATATCTACACGGGGACCTTGTTAAGATGGGTGAGAAACGTGCTGACTTATGACGCTATGCGACAACACAATATCTATAGTACTTACTACGTTTAGCCATTTCTTTGTATTCTTTTTCAGTTGGACATACGAAATTGTCTCGCCAATATATCTCTTTACCTTGTCCTTGAACAAGATTCAAAATTTCATCTAAGTACATTTTATATGCCTGAAATTGTAACATTATTTTAATTAGTTAGACGTATTTGCATGAAATTTAACAGATAGCAGAGACGCGAGTATAATCATGTTTGATCGTAAATTAGCAACGTATCATTCTCCTGGCCTTCCCCTTCTCTAAGTGGGGTCGGCACAACTTAGTTTTTCCCTTCAATTCTCTCTTATTATTGGTCAACTCTGGCGCTACTCCTTTTATGTATAGATACTTCACACAATCCAATCATCTCCTTTTAGGCCTCTATCTAGTCACATAATCATCCTCCTGCCCTTATACCGTTCTAAGTGGTGTCATCGCAACATGTTATCACATGATTTGGCTACATGTTTTTAATATTTATTTATTTTATCATACATAAACCGATGTTTTTAGGTCGAAGAAAGACGTTTGATGTCTAAATCATCATCCAACTCCGGCCCTTGTCCTAATCCAAGTGGAGTCGGCAAACCATGTTATTCTTGTTATTATAGGATAGGATTTTACAACCGGCCGCCTGCCTGACGATTTGACGTTAAATACGACTAAGGTAAGTTGTTACCTTAGTCGTATTTAACGACCCCTCGGCAAGGAAGAGAGTGGGTCTATTCTACTCAGCCGGATACCACGCGGCGGATCTACACATCCATCTATATTCGTACTTAATATTAGTTTGGTCATATGATTTTCATCCCTTCTCATTTTATGTCCATACCATCATTATCCTGCACTTCTCGTCTTCTGCAATGAGCAAATTTTCAGACTTCCCCTTATACATTCATCTCTTGTTTTGGCCGTTTGCATGTGCTCTTCTTTCACCCGTTAACGTGGCTCAAAAAATAATGTAATAATGTAGGATGTAAAAATATATCACCTCCGTATTCAAGTCCATTAATTTCCTTATCATATAAATGAATAAATAGAGACAAGTACTCATAGTCAATGGTACTCCGTAAACACAGTGTGCAGCTGGCAATCCACGACGGACGATCGAGTTATCTTGAATATCATCATAACTGCGAGATAATACAAAAATATTAGTATACACAGAATTTTATTTCTTCTTCCAGCATTCTTTTCAATTATTCATTTATTGACATCTATAAATATTTTCTAAATAAAAATGAAAACATTAGGGATCCATATTCCCGATAGTTCGGCCACCAGAGCAATGAACTCATAGAGTTATTTTACATAGAGTATTTTATTTTATTTTTATTCATTAAAAATAAACCACAAGACCTTAATTATTAATAATATAAAATACTTTACAAACTCTTTAATTAAATTTAGTCTTAATTATAGGTTGTAAGGGCATGCGATCATCATCATTATCCTTCTGCCCTTATCCCACTCTAAGTGGGGTCGGCACAACATGTTATATAACATGTTGTCACATGATTCGTACTTTACGACCTCTCGGTAAGAAAGAGGGTGGTCTCTTCTACTCAACCGGATACCACACAATGGGTCCACTTACCCTAGTCGCCTTTTAGACACCTCAGTAAGAAATGAGGGTGGTCTATTCTACTCAGCTGGATACCACACGGCGGGTCGACTTACCTTAGTTGCCTTTTACGACACCTCAGTAAGAAATGAGGATGGTCTATTCAGCTGTATACCACACGGCACTGTTCCGGAAAACATACCTTAACCCTAAATTTTCCTCAAGAATTGCATCTTTTAGTAAAGACCGTACAATCCGTTCAGTAGATTTTGAAAAATTATATCACATACAGCTTTTGGAGACTTCGTTTTATAATATATATAGATTTTACTTACAGGAGGCCGGCGTTATGGCCTATACTCAATACATCTAGGATATGTCTGACCTTCTCCATCGGTACTTTCAACCAATAATTAAAGGCAAGGATAATTTTCACTCGCAACTGCTTTCCCTGTACTCGTATTATATGCTGATAAGGGGATAGGAGTTCCTGAAAAATATCGTTCTTATAAAGGGTACAATAAAAATACATATTCGACAAATACCAACACTAGGAGCTTATATAAAAAACTATATGACTGTCACCTGCCCTGGTGCTTTTTGGACACAACACCTTTCCGGACCAGCTCTAGTTTCATGACAATTTGGCAACTCGAAAGAACTTGATAAAATCAATTTGAATGAAGAATATTTTAAATTAGAATTATGGTTCAATATTATGATTACGCAGTAAATATTTAATTAAGGGCAAAGTATTCTCAGTAGCTTTAATTTCATTGACATAGTTGCAGTAAGCTGTGATAACTCAGCGGTGAGTCCGCGTGATTTTCTCGAGATTCGTGGTTTCAAACTCCGGGCAGGCACTTATGAGTTGTTTTGTTAAAACGTATGTGTCAAATCAATAATTGCAATCACACGATTTTCGGTAAAAAGAAACACCGTGAGGAAAACTGCATATCTGTAGTGAATTCTCGGGATATGTCCACGCTACTAATCTGCATTGGGGCAGCTTGGTCGGTCTTAGCTCCGGACTCTTCTGTCCAAAAATTGTGGGATAGCAACAGGTCGTTACTTTACATTACTATTGAAATCACAGTATAGACAACTTACTTTCTCGTCGCCGTTGCAAGTGATTGTAAATGCCGTCATGTTTCTCTTATTTCAATTCTTTAATTTCCTGACAATTCAAAACTGGATTTAAATTAAATGGTTGTTTTAAATGACTTTTAGTTGATTCAGACTTCGCAAACTTCGTCAATGTAATGGATACATTTACCTCTTAAACTAGACTTATATAACGTGGATTAATGTCTACTAAGAGGCTGTAGTTAGAGTTGACAGTATTTACAATATTTTTTGATTTATACGTTTGTGTACAATCAGATGAAAAGATTTATTATGTGTAATTTTTTATTACCGATTATAAAAAGAAAAAAATATCATGATTATTTTATTACCTCGTCATAACTTTGATCCTACACAGGGTTATCGAGAACCTCCTATTGTAGATTTGTATTTATTTATTTCTTTATTGCACATACAGAATTATATAAGAAAAAAGAAAAATAATGAAACACTATTTACATAGATTAATGTTGAAAAATTATGCAATATAAATAATAGTGAATGTTTGAATTTATTAAAATTTTACTATTTAATTTGTAAATTAATATTGGTAAAATGAGGAGATGCTACTAAATTTAAAGTAAAAAAAATTACCCCCCCATGAAACAAAACTGAGACCGATAATGAAAATTTTATATTCATAATGATCTGGCTAAGTAGAATAGACCACCCTCATCTCTTACCGAGGTGTCGTAAAAAGCGACTAAGGTAAGTTAACTCGCCGTGTGGTATCCAGCTGAGTAGAATACACCACCCTTATTTCTTACCCCGGTGTTAGGTAAAAGGTGACTATGGTATGTTGACGTCAGGTGGGTGGCCGGCCATGTTTATAACATGTTATGCCGACCCCACTTAGAGTGGGATAAGGGCAGGTGATGATACTTCGGTCTAGTTCGGCATTGTTTTTAGTTGATTTTTAGTTGATTACGCTGGACTCGACACGCAGTTCCCGCCGCGATAACGCCGCGTTAAGAGCTCATGAATAAGAGACCTCGTATGGGTTTGAAACTAGTCGGGCTCGTCCGATAAAATAAGACGTGAGTATAGCCGGTCTCTCAACATTAATTATGAATACCACTCACGATAGTATAATTAATGTCTTGTACAGAGTTGAAGAGAAGCTATATCGACGCATTCTTATCGTCCAGGTAATCCTCGATAGTATAATAGGCTTTCTGAATTAGCCTTTTTTTAATAGTATTTTTAAACTGCTGTAATGGTAAAGTTAAAGTTATCTTTACTAATGCCGTGGCTAGTAACGCTGTCCTCTGATGTTCGCCGAAGTCTCGCGAATCTATTCTCGTGTGGACTTGCACTTCTTCTACATTGCTTTGATTGGATACCATCGGTTGCATAGGTTTGTGTTAACCCGAAGTGCTTGTCGTGCTTGACTGATAAAGTAGAGATTGGTGTCGCTTACGGGATATACGGCAAGTATGTGGAGCTCCACATTTTTTCGCTGCATGTCCCGGTATAAGGCAGTTAAAGCATGAATTCTTGTCGGTGACCAATAAACTCCTCTCATTACCTACCAATCCGCATTGGAGCAGCGTGGTAGGTCTTAGCTCCAACCCTTCTCTTCAGAAACGGAGAGAAGAGGCCTATTCCCAGCAGTGGGATTGTAACAGGCCGCTACTTTACTTACTTTTATTACGTAAAAGTTTTACAAAGTTTTTGTGGCTTAACGTATGGTTACCATCACATTTCAAGTATCGTTTAGTAGTGGTGGTGATATGAAAAACTTTGTCCTTTGTTCTTTCTCTTGTTCTAACCGACGTACTAGTTAATTCTAAAGTACAAAATGTTGTTTCGAGAAATTTGCGTAAGTCTTCCCTGGTAAACAGTTGTTCCGGTTTCTCTTTATAGTAAAACTTTTCCCATCGTTGTTGGGTTTCCTAAACCAATTTTTGAACTACAAGGAAAATCATGATCGGATCCCAATAGGGGGTTGTGATTTCCATATCTTGTAAACTGTTTAAAATTTCAGTACTTGCTTTCGTTCTAAAAGCATTTTTCAAATTTTAAGCGGACTGTATATTTTCCGTTGATGCCTTGCCGGTGATACTAGTCTTTAAATAATGTAATTTCTGAACTGAACTGAACGACTAATCTTTGTGCACCAATGATATAAAAACGTCTCGATATGTTAATAAACTCTTAATAAACGCTGGGAAAGGAAGCTGTATCCGCGGTAGCTTAGCTATTAAATTCACACTTTGTTTTTAAAGTCAACATATCTTTAATGTAGCTAGTAGATTTAAATAAATATCTTCCTGAGTAAAGAATTCTTCATTTACAAAGTACGGTAAAACACCGCGTTGTTCCCTCGCCGTGCACTTGATTGATGCGCTTGCTTGAATGTTGTCCAATATTCTTAGATATTTTTTATTCTAGCCTCAATATAGCATTTAGTTAGTCTCTCTTTCAGACATTTCTTTAAATTACTGTTAGCCTATTAAAAAAAACTTCGCAGTTTCTTCAAAAACACTTCAATAACTTCTTTTTGTGTATTCGCCATGTTTCAAAAAATCATTCAAACATTACTTCGTAATAAGTAAAACTCCAGTTACACGTTAACTACTTCTTATCAGCAGGCCTACCATGAACTCTTATTGCGACTCAATTGAAGACGTAAAATAAATTGTTTTGCCTTTTCATACAATGACGTCTTAACGCGCACACTTTAAAGTCGTTGCCGAATGACCGTTCGAAATGCATCCTAAAATCATCTGAGTAAAAGAGACAGAGTTATCTATAGTTCATATAACGTTTTCCTTTTCAAACATTACGACCCCAATGCAATCCACACTTCATGATACGAAAAGAAAGCAGTTGTGTTTAGGTATTGACTTTGAATTGAAGCGTTTTCTAGAAGTTCATGGTACGCCTACTGATCGGAAGCGACGATCCTTTTGTTCTCGCGGCGACCACTCTTTTGTTTATTTAATCGCAGGTAAAAAATATCGTCCGGCTCGATTATCGACCATATGTTATTATTAATAAGGTTCTCTGAGCTTCTGCGAATTTTAATATAATGAAACGAGGTGTCACTTGTTTAAGAGTTTAATAGCGACTGGTTTAAGTAAACAAGAACATTACTTTACGTACTATTCTAATACGAATGCAACAATCCTAGTTGTTGTCTTTAAAAAAAATCTTTTTCCTCCAAAAATAAGGAAAAATGTGTGTGAATAATAAACCTAAACCATACGTGAGTTTCTCTTACACTCCAGTTATTGTTGACAGAATTCACAACTGGTTAATGTTAAGATGAAATGGTTCAGATTTTAATACAATTTTCACTAAAAGTTACAGTAATTCTTGAGGAAGGTTTAGGTACATTGCGATTTTATAAAAATTGACAGGAATATAACACAGGAATATAAAACTGTTTTGTTTACGCGCGAAGCCATGGTCACAGCTAGTACTATAAGGTAAAGATTTGTTAAATAATCATAAGCTTCGTCGAACTGCCTTCTCGGGATATGCTCAAGGCGATAGTTCAGTTTCAAAGGTCAGATTGCGCAACTTTCAAAAATCACAAAACCGATGCACATTAAAGCCCCCAGCTATAAAACTTGACATGAACAACATAAATGTGTAGCATTTCTTAATTTTATAAAGCAGTTTACAAAAACTTACCATGACGGTGTTTTTTGTCGGAGATACAAAGTGCTGTTTATATAACACGGTACCTGAAATATTTTAAAAATCTTAGGCAACGTGCGTCATAGAATAAGACGCACATATTACACATTTTTTTATTGCAATAAAAAATTATTTAGCATTTAAGAACGCTTAATTCCATGCAAGTCAGTTTTAAGGCAAGGGTATATAAAACTAGACATGCCGTGTGATATCCGGCTCAGAGTAGACCACAATAGTGTTAAAGGCGACTAAGGTAAGTCGACGTAAGGCAGGCGGCCTGTCGTAAAATACGTAGCCAAATCATGTAACATGTTGTGCCGACCCCACTTAGAGTGGGATAAAGACAGGAAGAAGATGGTGTGTAAAACTAGACCTCTAAAACCTGCTTTGCACCTTACAAAAATACTAAGATAATTAATTATCAAATCCTAAGATTTGATAATTCATTTTATAAAAAAAAACTGGTTATTAAAATAAATAAAATTTAATGATTATAATTTAATATACGATTAATATTAATGACAAATTACTCCCATATTTTAAATACATAAATATAATAAATATATGCGACAATTACAGACAACAGGTAAATAAATATAAATATTTTTTTCAATACATACTGAAATACATAAATACAATGAAGAATTAAAACCAAAGTGTTTTTGTTTTCATATTGACCATCGGCCGAAAATGAACCGATTCCCCTGGAGCTGAAGGCGGTCACTGTCACTTACTCCACTTACTTCCTTTATGTACTAACGACCCGGAATCAAGTCCTTTAAGGACAACTAAAATCTGTAATTAAAAAGAGTTCGTTGTTTGGCTAACGTAGAAAAATTTCTTTTAGAAAAGTTTTCATATTTTGATTTCTGTTTACTGGATAAATCTAAGTTAGCTATTACAACAAAAGTAAGTAAAACTTTCACCTATTTTAAATAACAGATTTGACTTAAAGGGCTCGATTCCAGGCCGTTAATATACATATTAGTAACTATGACAAATTGTAAATAAAAATAACTTATTATGTTTATTATAGATGGCGTCTTTGAACGTCATCCTATTCGTGTTGAATTAACAGGATTTATATATAGCCTATATTAACATATAGGCTATATATTGACTGGCTCGTTGGCGCTGTGGGTAGTGACCCTGCCTTCAGCTCCGCGGGTCGTGGGTTCGATTCCCGCCGAGGGCCAACATTTTCTATAAACAAATTGTCGGTTCTTCGAGCCTGGGTGTGTATTTGTATTTAAGTATGTATTTAAACTTATATATGTAGTATATCTACCAGTTGTCCGTCACCCATAACACAAGTATTAAGTTACTTACTTTGGGGACGGACGACCGTGTGTGTAAATGTCCCATATATTTATTATTATTATTTATATATAAATCCTTTATACATATAGGCTATATATAAATCCTTTGGCACAATTATTACACCAGGGGTTACCCTGGTGTAATAATTGTGCCAAATTTCATCGATATTGGTTCAGCGGATTGGCCGTCAAAACGACACAGACAGACAGACTTTCATAATATTAGTAAGGGTATCGCCTCTTTACAAGAACAACGTGACATCTCATGTGAAATCGCAACGTGACATCTTTGGAACCGACATAAGCTTGCGGCTCCTGCTTTGCGCCTAGCAAAAGTACGTAAATCGTTTGTGGGTTTGGATATAAAATTCCGCAATCAATTTTAGCCTTGCCATTACAGCAGTTTAAAAACACTATTAAAAACAGGCTGATACCGAAAGCCTACTATACTGACTTACTTAGATAATAAGAATGTGCGGATATAGCTACTCTACTCTGTACAAGACAGTAATGACTACATGTAACTCGTTATAAGAATTATATTTTAAAAAGAGCAACCGCCGAGTTTCTTGCTGGTTCTCCTCGGTAGGAACTGCCTTCCGAACCAGCTGTAGATGTTGACGATTCAAAAGCACTTGTTTACAAGCTTGCTTCAATAAAGAATATTTTGAATTAGAATTTGAATTCTCATAAAAAATGTTTCTTTTTATTATTTCTTTTTTTATATCTTGCTTGCTCATATCTGCTTATATCCGGTTTGACAGATATCACGTTGGTTTTGTACAGAGGCGATATGTTTACATAGTAACAAGTTTTTCCCACTTGAATTCCTCTATTTTATTATGATAAACGCTCAGCCATTTTATGTGCCTACAGCCTGATACAAAGACTGCCCTGTACATACTAAAACATCCACTCGTAACTAAAGCTGAATTACGTCTTAACGTCAGACGTACCGCCATACTTATTGCTTTTATCAATTTAATTTTTGTAAATAAGTATATATAAATAATCATAAAACGATCGGCGATGTATATAATAGACAACCGATGTATATAGTAGGAACCGACATAAGCTGGCGGTTTCGGCTTTGCGCCTTGCAAAAGCTCCTATGTCGTTTGTGGGTTTGGGTATAACATTCTATAATAAAATTCTATAGTAAAATACTGTAACTTTACCATAACAGCAGTTTAAAAACATTGTTAAAAAAGGCTAATGCAGAAAGCCTTCTATTGAGGATTACTTAGACGATAACTATATGTAACTAGTAATAAGAATTATCCTTTGAAAAGAGCAACCGCCGAGTTCCTTGCTGGTTCTTCTCGGTAGGAATAGCTTTCCGAACCAGCAGTAGATGTTGACGATTCAAAACCACTTGTTTACAAGTTTATTTGAATAAAGAATATTTTGAATTTGCATTATTACTGCCAAGAGCGTAAAAGCTTCAATATATTATACCGAAGCCAGCCATTTCTGTGCCTTTTGTTGCAGTCAATATATGTAAGTAACTCTGATAATTTTTTTACATAATCGTTACACTTTGATATTGTATGTATATGTGGGCGCCGTCAAATAGCCATCTAGCAACGCTTATAAATATCAAATTGTAATATTTGGTGACTTTATGTTTTAAAACTATACTTTGCATTTCCTTGGATTATATAATAAATAACTGAACGTTATTATGACGCATTTCCGTCCGCTTGTTAAGTTTTACATTTAATCAAATATTTAAATATTATGAGATAAATTGTGTAATAAAATAAATAGTGTTAAATTGAAAAAGTGTCTGTATTAATAATTTACATCTGTTAATACTATTTTTATTACGAAAGTGGTAATTAAATCGATTGTAAATAGCATGAATTAGAAAAGGAACCGCTGGTTTTTTTTTTATTCTTACTCCTCCAACTTGATCGGAGCCTATGTTTACTTAGATTTCTCTTACATTCCAGTTCTCGCATTTATTCATCCATTCATAAAACATAAAAAACATACTAATTCTTTCTAACTTTCATCTCTTTCAAACTTGCAGGTGGGACTCCCGCCTATAGCTAAACTATCTATTTCTTAATCTACCAGGAACATAACTGTTAAGGAACCGCTGGTTGCTTAGTAACGATTAATATTAAGCAAATTAGGACTGTTAATTAGCCGGAGCCGAAGTCGGAATCGCAGGCGGAGTCGGATGCGGAGGTTTCCACCTCTGTCTCCTTCATTATTAATATAAAAATTGACCCGTAAACTGTACTTAGACAATATGACCACCACGATTTAAATATTTGAATACTTAAGTGCGTCAAAAACGCGTGCGAGGGGAGATACCCCCGGGCGACGAGTTACAACTTGCTTTCTGTCCGAATTCGCATGACAATTTCACCTTCGTTATACCTCCGACTAAAACTTATCCGAGCCAGAGTTGGAGTCGGAGGTATGAATTCAATCGGAGGTTCCGACCTTTCGGAACCGAAGTTGGAGCTCCGTAAAATCCCTAGTTTTGATTGAATTGTGTAAAGAAGTTATGGACGCCGATAGGTCGTTCAGCTACGCGCCAGGTATATATATATATATCATTATATATATATAATGATATTTAGAAATATGGGCATTTGTGCTAATGCAATGAATGCATCGTAAGGAAACCTACATCTCTCAGAGAATTCCTGAGATCATACCACCTAAAAATGCATTGCAGCAGTATGTTGGGTCTAAGCTTCAACCCTCTCTGGTGAAAGAGAGAGATTTACATAAAAAAGAATGAGATAAAAAAGTACAGGTTGATACAACACTAATAAAAAACTCCTTAAAATGCTCTGGTTTTTATTATAATGCATTATATCTATGAAATTGTATAATTGTTTCAAGAACATTTATCTCTCTTTAACTCTAATAACGGATAGATGTGATTATAGATCCATGAATTTTGAATATTTATTTATTTCATTCCTTCCACGAAAGTAGTTCATCGAGTACAGCCTCCATATCTGGGTTACCTCCAAGTCGTGCCACCTGCAATATCAACAAATTATGGTTTAAAGCAAGGTAATCCAAACTAATATTACAGATGCTCGTATCCCGCTTCAGAATCCATGCAAGCATATTTTTGGCCCACTCCCTTAAACTCTTGTCTACTGGGTCGTGTGGGAATCAGGAGTTAGCTCTTGAGCTACCGACGACGTTCCCAGGCATCCCGCTTCCCTATCCGACCGACCGACTTTTCCCCATTTTTCGGAGCTTTCCCGTCCGATTGTCTGTCACGCATTCACCGCTAATTTGCAAGGCAATACAGATGAAATTTGGCACAATTTAAGCTAGTGGGCCAACTTATATGGTAGGTTAAAAATACCGTTTTTCATTCGGAAATAGGGCAAAATAATATCTATCTATACTTATTATAAAACAAAGTCCCAAAAATTTTTCCAAAAATTTTTCATAAATGATTTTCTCAAAATGTACTGTACGGATTTTCATACGGTTTTCACCAAAAGATAGTGCAATACTTCCGGACGGTTTAGGTAAAAAGTACATATCGATAAATTGTATTTAAGAGATCGCGCAGTTGTTAAAAACTTGCTTGCTGTGCGCTGCATAAACCAGCAGAGACACGTTAAAGTTATGTAGTAGAGAATTGTAGATCTATAAAATACTACAAAAAAATCTCCGATAGCATGTCTTTATCTTTCACGATTAACTTACAATAATTACTTTTATGTTTAAAATTTCGAAAATTCTGGAAAAGTTTCGTTAATCACTGAATTCCACGCGGGCGAAGCCGTTATTAGCACAGCTAGTATTATATAATTGAGAGTATTATAGTACTAAAATGGACGCGAACAAAGTCGCGGATAACACTAGTTATATAATACGTGATAATGTTAAAACTAAACTGTATTTTTTTAGGAAATTGAAAGAAAACAAGATTTTACATACCTCCGCTCTAGCATATGTGTCGAGGTCCCGCAGTACATCGCGGGTATATTGCAAACTGCCGGCTTTTTCCAGCAGTGATATACAATATTTCTTCAGTTTAACGTCACGAGTTCTTTGGCGTAGAATACCTTTGTGCTGTTAAGGATTTTTAAGCAACAATTTCTTCATATAAGTAAATACTCTAATCGATCGCTTAAGATCGAGATCTTATGTGATATAAGTCTTATAAACTGCTTATATTATAAATACAAAATAATGTCAATCTGTCTGTCTGTTTCGCTTTCATTTCAAATTTAATAATAATAATCATTAATTAAGATATGGCGTTACCAACAGATAATGAAGCTAATATGACATACCTGTCTGTAACACCTGTGTGTACAACTCGGCGTTTGTCCAGGCTTATACAGAAAGCCTAATATTGAGGATTATTTAGACGATAACAATGCGTGGATATAGCTACTCTTCAACCCTGAACAAGACATTAATAACTATATTTAACTAGTAATAAGAATTATTCTTTGAAAAGAGCAACCACCGAGTTTCTTGCTGGCTCTTCTCGATAGGAACAGCTTTCCGAACCAGGAGTAGATGTTGACGATTCAAAAGCACTTTTTTACAATTTTACTTGAATAAAGAATATTTTGAATTTAGATTTGAGACCAGTATAATCAATCCTGGTCTCAAGTACTGGTAATAAAAATAAAAAATCTTTTTGCTTTGTTATTAGCGATAGAAATAATTTATCACTTTCATTGTCTTCTCGGTAATTTTAGAAGATAATTATGGTCTGTTAAAAATTAATGATCACTAAAAACGTTAATTTGGCCTTTGTTAATTTACGAGTTGTCTATCACCTATAACACAAGTATTAGCTTACTTATTCTGAGGACGGACAGCTCTATATCTAAAGGGCACATATATTTATTATTATTAATTATATTTTGGTAATTAAAGTTTTACTATTAATTGTTGTTACTTCACCATTTTTATGTTACCACTTTTATTTTTGTATCGTTTAAGATACTATAGAAAGAAATAAACTTCAGTATGTACGTTGTTATAATGACTTATGTCGTTCTTAAAAGGATACTTAGTATCTGCGGCCCTTCCGGAGTGTTCGCCGCATGTATGATCGGCAAACTGAATTTGCCCTCCGTCAAATCTTCGCAAAAACTGTCTTGACAAGCCTTAAAACAACAAATTGTGTATATATAGCTAAAAATTCATGCTTACTACTTATTATTATACATTTATCATATATTTTATTCTCACATTTCGACACCTTAATGTTGCGATAACATATTTTACAAACTATCTTACTTCACTTCATAAAAATTGTAAATCAATGAGATTGCTGTAATGGTAATATCAAAACTCAAGCACTTACATTACCTAATTGCAACTTTGCAACATTACCTGCTTATCATCAATTTCTGGCCATTCTTCTAACGCCTGAAATAAAATATTAGTTTTAGAAACATTACATCCTTTCTGTACGGGCTAGCACGTACATTAGCAACATCGGCATTTACGCCATATTTTTAAGATCGCGTGAATTTGAAATTATTACGACGTTAGTGGCCGCGCGTGCCCAATGTATCAAAATCATAATCAAATTACAATCAAATAAATGTCAAATTGAAAGCTGTGATAGCCATAAAAAAATTGAAAGCTGTGATAGCCCAGCGGTAAGACCGTGCGACTCTTTCGAGGGGAACACGAGTTCAAACCCGGGCAGGCACCAATGAGTTTTTCTATTAAAACTCATGTGTCTAATTGATAATTGCAATTTATCACACGCTTTTCGGTGAAGGTAAACATCGTGAGGAAACCTGTATATCTCTAGAGAACTATGGAGATATGTGTAACCTACCAATCCGCATCGCAGCAGCGTGGTAGGTCTTAGCTCCAACCCTTCTCTACAGAAACGGAGATAGAAGGCCTATTCCCAGCAGTGGGATTGTAACAGGCTGCTACTAAATATCTACTGAACGGATTTTTGTACAGTTTTTTAAAGGTTAAGATTAATTCTACATAACTGTTTTTCAACGGTCAAATAGATCGCGCTGTTGTATATAAACTAGCCTGTTAGGAGCTTACGTCCAATGCGCCGCATAAGCCAACAGAGATATACTAAAGTAATGTAGCAGAGAATTGTAAATATATAAAATTCTACAAAAAAGTCCGCGACAGCATGTCTATATCCGCTATCTATGGTTAAATCACAATAACGATTTTTATGTTCAAAATTTCAATATAAACCGATTTCCACTCAGGCAGAGTCGCAGGCATATATGTAATATATAAATGTATACAAAAGTATGTCTGTGCGCCACGCTTTCACGGCTAATCTCCTGGACCAATATTCCTGAAGTAAAAGGAAAATTTAATAACCTTTAATTTGGACAGAATATCTTTCGATACATCGGTTTGTTTCACATGTATAATTCGATTGCGAATAAACTCTACGAAAGACATCCCATATATTTATTTCCCTTCCGTTTTAAATGTTCTTTATTTCAATAAAATAGGTTGAAAGCTAAACGCTTGTTAAACGCTTAATTGTTTATCGTACCTCTTGTTGCACCAGATTACAGTAGTCATCTCTAATTTGGAAGTAAAGTCCGAGTTCCAAAGCGAAATAACTCAAATCAGTTTTGTATTCGCTGAAATGCTGGAACAAATGTACAGCCAGCGCAAACATACCGCCAGTTTCTGTAAATAGCACAAAATATATAAAAAATATTGTAAATTGTATAATTGTGATTATTTACAATTTTTTATCCAAACAAAAGAATTTATAAGGCCTCTTATTCACGTACAATTTTCACCGTGAAATACCGAATCATCATCGGGAGACAGAGTCCACGAAAAAATCGCAAAGCTTTTGTATATGTTTTTTTACGAATTTTGCATGTATCTGGTATGAAAAAACGGATAGTCAACTACACATTCAAGCATTATAAATATTTTCTATTTACTTCATTGCCGATTATAGCAAAATAATGTTATTATTATTTTTGTATTATGGATCTCCGCAAAATAACGCCTAATTCTATAAACTACAATATTTAATTGATTATTATTATGCTCACTTTGTTTGACCATCCGTCTGTATTCTTCTTCAGTGGGGCAAATATAATTATCACGCCAATATATGTCTGAGCCTTGTCCACGTAACACGTATAGAAAGTCTTCGCAGACTGTTTGTGTACTCTAAAAGTTTTTTTAAAGAAAATACATTCGTACATTTATTCAAGCTGTGATAGCCTAACGACATAGGTTCAAACCACGGGCAGGCACCAATGAGTTTTTCTATTAACACTTATGTGTCTAATCGATAATTGCAATTTAACACACGCTTTTCGGTGAAGGAAAACATCGTGAGGAAACCTGCATATCTCTAGAGAATTCTAGGGATATATTTAACCTACCAATGCGCATTGGAGCTGCGTGGTAGGTCTTAGTTCCAATCCTTCTTTCCAAAAACGGAGAGAGGAGGTCTTAGCCCAACTTTGGGCATAGTAACAGGCTGTTACTTTACTTTTACTTTTTGTTTATTCAAAAATCAGATTAGAATTTTTAGTTAACTAGCAGTCTGTTAATCTACTCTTTCAAATACATAAAAAAATAGATAATAGATCCATCAAGCTGCTCAAGTATGATTTGAGAAGTAAAACAATTCACTAGGGATACGCAGGTTTTCCATACTAATTTCCTTTGCCGTCGAAAGTGCAACATTTCGAATCAGTTGTAGCTTCATTAAAAACAATTAATCCTTGATGCTTCAAAGGTAAAAATAACTTACTGAATAAAAGATTATTATGATTTGATCAAATTTCCGCCGTGTGGTATCCGGCTGAGTAAAATAGACCATCCTCTTTCGTACCGAGGTGTCCAAAAATGCGACTAAGGCAAGTTGACGTCAGACAGGCGGCCGGTCGTAAAATACGTAACCGAATCATGTGACCACATGTTTATAACATGTTTTACCGACCCCACCTAGAGTGGGATAAGGGCAGGAGCATGATGATGATTTGATCAAATTTAGTAAATAAAAAATTAATAAATAACTTATAACAAAAAATGATGATGTATATTGCAAGGCTAATTTATAACTTAAAAGAATTGCGGTTGTATTGCAAGACCTCAAAAGCTGTCTGTCTTTGATCGATTTTCTCGAAATATACTGAACGGATGTTTGTACGGTTTATACCAAAAGGTATTGCAATTTTTCCGGAAGGCTTAAGTTAGTATATAACTGATTTATGTGTTGAAGATGTCGCGATAGCAAATATACATGAAAGTCAAATACTAAAGAATTTTAGAGCTAACAAAAATCTACAAATAAGTAAGCGATGCCATATTTCTGTTATGGTTAATTAACGATAACTACTTTCATATTCAAAATTTCAATTAAACATAGTACCCGGTAATAAATAAACAATGCACATCGAGGCTTAGAGAGAGAAAATCGGCTAGTTCTGCTTCATAGAGCCATTTTCTCTGTCGCACAGACTGACGAACACACGCGCGCGAAGTTGCATAGCTAGTATAAATACACTATAAACCAGGCAGGACTTTCTGCTTTGGGTCGTTATGAACTCAAATAGTAATATCCAATGTAGATGTATCTCGACTTAATTAATACCTTACCTTTATACCCAATCGTAATGTCCGTACCATTACTAAAAAGATCACATGTAATGAAGTATTAAACGTCAAGGGAACTCCATATATACAGTGGGCCGCCGGTATTCCCCGTCGCACTTCTGAGTTGTCTTGTATATCGTCGAATCTGAAATGTATTATCAATTTTGTTCTGATTACGAACGAATAATTTATAGAATTAGGCGTTATTATATAGATCTCCACCTATAATACAAAAGTAATAATAAAATTATTTTGCTATAATCCGCGATAAAGTAAATAGATATTATATATAGTACTAATTGATAGTGGACTATCCGTTTTTTCATACCCGATACATGCAGGTTTCGTAAAAACACATGCACAAACCTCCAACCCCGCTACCACAATACACAAGCACTACACACGTTCACTATCTCAAACTCAACAATCGTATCGCCCCTCAACCGAAGCATCATCAGGAGATAGACTCCACGACATAATTGCTAAGCAAAGCGTTAATCAAACAAACTTAGTTATATAGTAATCGGTTCAAACAATTGTTGAGTTGGTGTTAGTGAACGTGTGTAGTGGTAGTATTGTGGTGCATATGGACGATTGGGCATGTGTTTTTAAGAATCCTGCTTGTATCGGGCATGAAAAAACGCATAGTCCACTATACATATAGCACTGTATGTATTTTCTAATTACTTTATCGCGGATTATAGCAAAATAATTTTATCATTACTTTTGTACAACCGAATAATTTAAGGTTGCTTTAAGTTTATGTAAAAAGGATGGGCATAACCCGGGGTAACACGACGTTTGGGTTCTTGCAATATTCGACTAATTAGAAAGTTATATGCGAGATTAGTATGTTCTTATTGTATGATACGATTCCTGCGTTGAGGGCTAGTACGTAGAGGACTGTAGCTTTAACGACGTTGGTTTTTTTAATTGTTTTTAAATCAATCTTGTTTTTCCTTTACAAATTGGTAAGACGTAACAATGACCCAGATTGTAAAATATTTATGTCATCGCTTCAAGTTTACACGTGATCGTCACAAAAGGTCGTCATACTCGAATAACTGGTATATAATAAGGCTTCTATTTATTGACATTAATTTTTGGTATAACCATTTATCAAATACAAAAAGTTCGAGAAGCATACATCAATATTTAAGTATTAATTTTTTAAAGTAAATATCAATTTACTTTATTGAAGCAATATAACAGAACTAACTACTTTGCTATAATCCGCACGGGTTAAGCGAATGCATGCAAAGCTAATGTGTATGAAGCAGGCAAAATCTACGCACCTTATACATGCAGGACATGATATATATATATGATATATATACGTGATATATATATATATCAATTTACATATATTGGACACTCACACACACGGTCGTCCGACCCAAAAGTATGTAACTAAATACTTGTGTTATGGGTGACGGACAACTGGTAGATATACTACATTTAATTTTAAATACATACTTAACTACAAATATACACCCAGGCTCAAAGAACCAACATATTGTTTATAGAAAATGTCCCTCAGCGGGAATCGAACACGCGACCCGCGGAGCTGAAGGCAGGGTCACTACCCACTGCGCCAACAGGCCAGTCGACCATAGAAGTTACCTAAATCTTGTTTTAAAATATTGACGCGTAACATTCATTTTTACTTACAACAGAGTGCCATTGTGAAGCATTTTCACTGTTTCTACGATATAAGTCAACTTGTCTTCAGGCACTTGAAGCCAATGGTTGAAAGCCAGCGCGATCTTTGAGCGGAGCTGTTTCCCCTTTATTTGTGTCAGATGGGTGTACGGGGCAAGAAGCTCCTGGATGAAAGAAATTAGTATATTTATTTCATAAAATATACCAATATACTGTTACGCTGTTGTATGTTCTGATGGATATAAATTATCTGACGATTCAGAAAATTTTGTAAAGAAATCTATTTGTATTAAGTAAAAGTAAAGTAACGACCTGTTACTATCCCACTTCTGGGCAAAGTGCTCCTCTCTGTCTTTGAAGAGAAGAGTTGGGGCTAAGACTATGCTACTCCAACGCGGATTGGTAGGTTACACATATCCCCAGAATTCTCTAGAGATATGCAGGTTTCCTCACGATGTTTTCCTTCACCGAAGATCTTGTGATATATTGCAATTATCAATTAGATACACAAGTTTTGATAGAAAAATTCATTGGTGCCTGCCCGGCGTTGGAACTCGTGACCCTCTCAAAACGGTCTTACCGCTGGGCTGTAAGACCAGATGTCTTACAGCTGAATAAAGTAAATTTGGGTTAAAGTAAAGGTTCCAGTTTAGGGTTTATATTAAATTTGCACTGGAACGGTTCTACCACTAGTTAGAACACTGGTATCTGTTCTCAAGAAACTTAGAATTTGTTTAACAACAATCGACAGAGTGAATCACAAAAAGGGAATTAGTGTATAATTGGTTCAAGTTCTGTTTAAATTAATTGAAATATGACGATAAATTTAGAAATTCGAAATGCCTTGGAGCATTGCTTGGTCGTGTCTGCTAGAAGTAATAAATCATTACCACCATTATCTATACTTTTATATTTATACTATTAATAAATATGTATAAAGCTGAGGAGTTTGTTTGATTGATTGTTTAAAGGCGCTTATCTCAGGAACTAATGAACCGATTTAAAAAAATATTTGACTGTAAGATAGCCCATCTATCGAGAAAGGCTATATATAGACTATATAAAATCACACTTAAATGAATAGGAGAGGAGCAGCAATAAAAAATATTGCATACATGGCAAAATTGTGTGCGCTAAGTAAACGGTAAAAGTTATTCAAAATTTAAAAATTAATAAATATTTAAAAATTATTCAAATTACAAAATAGTTCCCCTCTAAAAGTTCTAAATAAAAGTCCGCGACAGCATACTATGTCTAGCTTTTAAGGTTAACCCACTTTAACCTTAATTAATATAGGTATTACGGTTAGCTCAAATAATAAGACTGCAGTCTGTTCATAAACTGTTTCCATCAGCATTTCTTATCTAAGATGCAACATCAGTTTTGAAGTTAGCCTCTCTGAAGTCAGAGTTATTCTTAATAGTCAGAGACAGGGGTAACTGCAATTATTTCAATATTTATACATATTATAAAACAAAGTACCCAAAATATGTCTGTTTACATTTGATAGATTAACTTGAAATCTACTGAACGAAATTTGTTACGGTTGTTACCTAAAGATAGTGCAATTCTTAAGGTTTATAAATCTCCAAACGAACTTTATCTATTTCGATGGAATTTGCAATGAAATAAGAGCTTGTAGAACAACATAAAAGATACTTTTTATCCTAGAATTACTGCAGGGTCGAGATTTACGCCGGATAAATTCTTGGCACACTGATTTCCAAGAGGGTGAAGCCGCGGGCAAAGCTTGTTTAGGTCAAACTGAGAAATTCTATCAGCGCCTACTATTTTGGAATATTAACTATTTAACTAGACATATTGTAATAGCAAAACGGACTTACTTTTTCTAAATATAATTTTTCAACTGCGTGCTCTGATTCGCCTGCCATATTATATCTCTGGTGATGGACGCTAATTTTTTTAGGATTGTCACCATCGACGAGGTTAACGTGTAATGATTACAACGTCTGCACACGATTGGTTTTATACGCACATCTTTCTTTGATGATAAACGTTAAGCAATATTTAAAAAACCAGTACTGTACAGGTTCTTGTAAATGAAAATAAATTGAGAATTTTTATTCCATACTGTCACGTTACGCAAAGAAAGTGTCATTGTAGCTGGAGATAACATTTTTGTAAACTTAGTTTGTTTATATATTTCAACCGAATAAGACTGTATTTAACTTATAAATGAAGCTTAACAACCCTCGGTCACAATCAAAGATCAAATACCTAGTCCTGCAGATATCTCATAAAACTGAACGCATCGTAACCTGACACCGTTTTCTCAATGATGTACACTTTTTTCTCGCTTTTATTTCGGCAATTTATTTCTTAAGTGCAAATAATTGTAGTATTCAGATAAAAATTTATTTATGCCGCATTAATTAAGCATCCCAGCCAGTTCTTCACTAGTTTAACGTTACCCACAACGAAGTAGGACATATATGAAATTTCATATCTTAATACTTGTGTTATTTCAGCCAACTGGTAAATATATACATACTTATATAATTTTCGGAGCGGCCTGTTACAGTCTCAATGCTGGGTATTAGCATACTTTCTCCGTATTTTGGAAAGAAGGATTCGAGCTAAGACCTACCACACCGCTTCAATACGGCTGGTAGGTTACATATCTCAAGAATTCTCTATAGACACGCAGGTTTCCTCACTATGGAGGAGGATGGAGGTTTCCTTCACCAAAAAGCGTGTGATAAATTGCAATTACCAATTAGACACATAAGTTTTTAATAGAAAAACTCATTTGTGAAGTAAATACAGAAGCGCGAACGGTGTCACCGCTGGGCTATCACAGCTTAATATATATATAATTTTATTACACTATATTAATATATAAATACATACTTAAATACACACATACTCTGTTCTTACAATAAAATTGTATAATCATTAATTAAAGACCATATGTATGAAATTTTAATTCCTCATAGTAGTTTAATCCATTAATTTTAAATCTTCAATTATTTTTCTTCCTTCCATGAAAGTAGCTCATCGAGTACAGCCTCCATATCTGGGTTACCGCCAAGTCGTGCCACCTGCCATATCAACAAATTATAGTTTAAAGCAAGGTAATATTACAGAAGCGTAAATCCATCTGTCTTATAGCTAATTTACGGCTATTCGCTGGGCAATACAGATAAAATTTGGCACAATTTAAGCTTATATATCGCGCTTCTATATAGGATAAATACCATTTTACATTCGGATATAGAAAAAAACAATCGTCATGCCTTTATTCCACTTTAAGTGAGTTCGGCACATGTTACACACATGTTGTCACATGATTTACGTAGTTTACGACCGTAGTGTACGGCTACGTAGTTTACAACCGGCCGCCTGCCTGAGGTCAACTTACGTTAGTCGCTTTTTACTACACCTCGGTAAGAAATGACGGTGATCTATTCTACTCAGCCGGATACCACAAGGCGGAATAGAAAAAAAAACAATAAGGAACAATAATTCCATCGCGAGCAAAATCACGGATAACACTAGTTGTATATTACATGATAATGTTAAAAATTAATCTCTAAATTTAATGAAGAAACCGATAGATTTTACACACCTCCTCTCTAGCATATCTGTCGAGGTCCCGCAGTACATCGCGGGTGTATTGCAAACTGCCGGCTTTGTCCAAGAGTGATACACAATATTTCTTCAGTTTAACGTCACGAGTTCTTTGGCGTAGAATACCTTTGTGCTGTTCAGGATTTTTCAACAAATCATATAAACAATTACTCTAATCGATCGATCACTAAATCTTATGTGATACGTGTCTTATAAATTTACGATAAAAATGCTATAAAGTTTCTTGTAAATATCCATACGTTCATGCTTATATTATAAATGTGAGTGTCTATTTATTTGTCCTCCTTCTTTATTTGTCTGTTTTACTTTGGCTTATCCATAGGCTACTTGAAAGTTTAATTTCTATTAATTACCAGCTTAAAGGTACAATCTCTATCTTATGCTTGATGGCCTATAATATTATTTGGTGCAGTGGTTATTTATTTTATGAGGCTTTTTTTATGCAATAGGATAGCAAACGAGCATGTGGTTCACGTAATCACCGCCGCACACGACCTCTCACAGAGCGAGGGTGTTGCTGACCTTTAAGGTGGAAAATATGCTTTTTGTACCGATCCATAAACGCTACCAAAGGGAGATTGTTCCACAAAATGGTGGTGCACGGGATAAAATTATTTGAGAACTACACTTAAGAACTGCATCAGTAGTGGATCACCAGTGGTAAGAAACAGACTCCATTATGTACGTTGTTATAGTGACTTATGTCGTAGTTAAAAGGATACTTAATATCTGCTGTCCTTCAGAAGTGTTCATCGCATGTATGATCGGCAAACTGAATTTGCCCTCCGTCAAATCTTCGCAAAAACTGTCTTTACGTGCCTTAAAAAACAAATTTTGTATATACCTATAACTAATATTTTGTATCATATTTTTTATTTTTACATTTCGACACCTAATCGCAATAAAATATTTTACGAACTATCCTACTTCACATTATCAAAATTGTAATCTCATTTCTGTAAAAGTAACATCAAAACTCAAGCACTTACATTACCTAACTGCAATATTGCAACATTACCTGCTTATCCTCTATTCCTGGCCATTCTTCTAACGCCTGAAAACAAAGATTACGTTTAGAATTGTCACATCTCTACTAGCTAACTCTTGTCAAGATACTCATACAAATTTTATAAATAAAAAACTCTATCTATCTCGCTTTCACTTCGAATCAGCTGGAATATTATTTGAGGTTAATGCAAATTTAATAACCTTTCATTTCGGCAACGTATCTTTGGATACATGGATTTGTTTATGTGGTATCCGGCTGAGTAGAATAGACCTCCCTCACTCCTTTCCAAGTTGTCGAAAAGGCGACTAAGGGAAGTTGACTTTAGGCAGGCGGCCGGTCGTAAAATACCTGTTTAAAGCATGTTGTGCCAACCCCACATGGAGCGGGGTAGGGACAGGTGAATGATGATGATTTCCAATGCGAATAAACTCTACGAAAGACATCCCATATCTATCTCGATCCTATTATAAATGATTTTTATTTTAATTAAATACGGTTTTAAGTTTACACTTAATTGTTTAGCGTACCTCTTGTTGCGCCAGATTACAGTAGTCATCTCTAATTTGGAAGTAAAGTCCGAGTTCCAACGCGAAATAACTCAAATCAGTTTTGTATTCGCTGAAATGCTGGAACAAATGTACAGCCAGCAAAAACATACCGCCAGTTTCTGTAAATAGCACAAAATATATAAGAGTTATTTTAAATTTTATAATTGTGATCATTTACAATGTTTACCCAAAAAAAATAATTTAAAAGGTATCTTATACACGTACAATTTTCGTCGTGCTTAGGGACAGTCTTCAGTGTTTTAATGATCACTATGGAAGTATCTAAACATACATCCGACATGTTAAAGATCTCAACTAGAACGAAAATAAGCCCTTAGCCCAAGCCGTAAAACTAGTTCTTTTTAGGCTACGCCTTATTAAAATCCAAGCACGAAGCCTGCGAGGTCAAGCTCTGGTGAAGAGGTACGCATCCGAGGCCCGCTTACCGATTGCAATGATACTACGTCCTCGATTCCCAGTGACCAAGGGAACTATTCCATTGATTTATGACACATGTAAAAAGACCTGATATTGAGGATCAGTTCATAAAAAAAGGAAGAGATGATAATATTTAATTGATACTCACTTTGTTTGGCCATTTGTCTATGTTGCTCTTCGGTGGGACAAATGAAATTTTCGCGCCAATATATGTCAGCGCCTTGTCCGCGTAACGCGTATAGAAAATCTTCGCAGATTGTTTGTACACTCTAAAAGTTTAAAATTGTATTTAAAAAAAATGAACATATTATCTTCTTCTTTGTCAACCGATGGACGTCCTCTGCTAGACATAAGACTCTTTATGGGATCTCCACAACTCACGATCTTGTGCTGCCTGGATCCAGCAGCTACCGGCGATCTTTTGTGACGTCGTCAGTCTATCGCGTATGGGGTCTACCAACACTGCGTTTTGCAGGGGTGCGGGATCGCCATTCCAACACCTTGAGACCCCAATTCCCATCGCAAACGATTAAGACGAACGGTTAAGTAGCAACTGATTACATCTGTGTGTGTTTACAACTATTTATTACACTTGTGGGCATAGTTCGGTTCTTCTCTCTTCTAGAAAAAAAAATTGGAGCCTAGATCGCTCAAGCTGCTCGACTATGATTTGGCAGATTAAAAGACTTTCTCTAGGGTCATGATTTCGTCACAATACCATTTCATCAATTTTAAATATATATATTTATATACTGCAGAAGTGTTGTAAACTAATTAGATATATATTAGGTATATCAATATCGAATTTAGAGATATCTTGAATTAAATTTCTTACCTCTGGACCCAATCGTAACAATCGTGCCAACACTAAAAAGATGACATGTACTGAAGAATTAATCGTAAAAGGAACTCCATAAACACGGTGTGCCGCAGGTATACCTCGACGCAGATCAGAGCTGTCTTGGATATCGTCAAATCTGGAATATATTAACAATTTTGCTATTTTATTACTACAGCATTATTTAAGAGTCACTTTTATTTGTCTATATAATAAATGTAATCAAGATTAGTAATGACCAATTGTTACAAGAAACTAGGTATAAGAACTATATTTTTTTTAAAGCAAACACCGAGTTTCTTGCTGGCTGTTCTCGGTAGGAACAGCTTTCCGAACCAGCAGTAGAGTTGACGATTCAAAAGCACTTGTTTACAAGTTTACTTGAATAAAGAAAATTTTGAATTTGAATGGAGTTAAAAGAACAAAAAAAAACACTTTCGAAGAAAAATTACCCAAAAATATGGATATATATTTGTGAAAAAAACTTGGGTTTTATTTATATTATGAATGAATCTGAATCTTTTGGTACAATTGCGCTACCTATTAATAAAAACCATACAAAAACACGTTGTGTAGATTTTGTTGAAATCCATTACATACAGATAGACTTTGGTGACTCTGTTTTGCAATAAGTATAGATATCCGATATATAAACGAAAAACTGTGCTATGCAGCATCCAAAATTATATGAGTTTCTTGCTAAAAGTTATTAATTACAAATGTAGTTTATTTAGCAATTGTCGGTCACCCATAAAACCAGTATTAAATTTCTTACTTCGAGGACCGACGACCATGTGTGTGTTTATGTCCCATATATTTATATTTATATTTGCTAGGATTCAAGACGATCATTTGAAGATCATCGACACATATATTTATGATGAGGTGCTAAGAGCTTACACGAGACAGGTACTTTTATTCATTTTTTTAATTTAAACTTGTTTTTCCTTTACATATTGGTAAGACGTAACAATGACCCAGAAAGCAATATATGTCATCGTTTCAAGTTTGCATGTGACCGTCGTAAAATGCAGTCATACTCGTATTACTGGTAAAAAAGGCTCTTCTTTATAGCAATCGATCAAATTTTTTTACGCTTTATTGAATCGTGAATGTGAATAATATAAAATATAAAAGAAACGCTTAATTTTTTTTCAAATTTGGAAATGTAACAATTATCATTTTTTACGGTATTAAAATACCGAAGTGCATGTATTTTTCACGAATTCTGTTAAAAAAAAATTACATACATTTTTTGAGTTGGCAATCTCCAAAATTGTGTGGCAAAATGTGTTGGCAAAAATAATTAAATTTAAATTATTTTCTCAGTCAGCAGTGCCGATCCGATTAGGGCCTTCTCTAAGTTAGTTATATATTATATTCAGCTGTCTTTTTATCTCATTAATTCAGCAACGGTTGAAATGTGACCGAAATTGTATTTGTTCTTAAAGATGGATGGATCCAAAGATATCGATCAACAAATTATTTACAGTGAAAGAAATAAAAATGTAATATAAAATTCCACACATTGTCCTGCCCTTATCCCACTCTAAGTGGGGTCGGCACATGTTACAAACATGTGGTCACATGATTTGGCTACGCATTTTACGATTTTACGCCTGTCTGACGTCAACTTTCCTTAGTCGCCTTTTACGACACCTCAGTAAGAAATGAGGGTGGTCTATTCTATGCAGCCGGATACCAAACGGCACGTACCTTAGTCGCCTCTTACGACACCTCGGTAAGAAGGGAGGGTGGTCTATTCTATTCTGCCGGATACCACACGGCGTATAATATAAAATTCCACATCTGGTTAAAATTGGAGAGTTAATTGTACAATTTGTACTTTAGTATTTGTACTTGAGATATGTACAATTAATATTCACGTTTCTTAGACGCCACGCTTATAATGCACACGACTTAACTTGTCCGACAACTTATATCAGCAGTTTATTTGTTGCCTGTTTTAATAAAGTCGTTCTTACTTTTTTTTTAAGACGTTAAGGAAAATTCTGATAAATTAAACTTTTTTGACACAATAAAGAACTATCAATGTTAGCAAATCTCGTTTTAAAAAATTGATACATTTCATCAATATTACTTACAACAGAGTTCCAATGTGAAGCATTTTCACTGTTTCTACGATATAAGTCAACTTGTCTTCAGGCACTTCAAGCCAGTTGTTGAAAGCTAGCGCGATCTTTGTACGGAGATCTTTTCCTTTGATTTGTGTCAAATGGGTGTACGGGGCAAGGAGCTCCTAGATGAAAGAGTAAACATAATAAGCAAATATATTTTATAGAATTAGGCTTTACTTTGCGGAGATCCATAATACAAAAGTAACAATAAAAAATATTTTGCTATAATCCGCGATACAGTAAATAGAAAATATACGGCTATCCACGGGTTTGCGATTTTGTCGTGGAGTCTATCTGCTGATGATGTTTCGGTTGCGGGGCGAAACGATTGTTGAGTTTGTGATAGTGAACGTGTGAGGAACACGAGTTCAAACCCGGGCAGGCATCATTGAGTTTTTCTATTAAAACTCATGTGTCTAATTGATAGTTGCACGCTTCTCGGTGAAGAAAAACACCATGAGGAAACCTGCGTATCTCTATAGAATTCTGTTGATATGTGTAACCTACCAATCCGCATTGGAGCAGCGTGGTAGGTCTTAGCTCGAACCCTTCTCTCTAGAAACGGAAAGTGGAGGTCTATTCCCAGCAGTGGGATTGTAACAGGACGCTACTTTACTTTTTTTTTAATGCCATTTTCGTTACTAGCATTTGAATGAGTCCTACGTAAATGCCATTCTCGTTACTAGCATTTGGATAAGTGTAATTTAAAATGCAAAATTTCGATTACAGGATTGGCTTGTCGTAAGCAACCAACAATGTTAATGCTGCAATGTTCTATTAGAATTCAAATTTTAAACATAAAAGTAGTTATTGTGAGTATAGATATAGACTCATAAGAGATAGAGAGATGCTATCGCGAACTTTTTTGTAGTATTTTTATAGATCTACAATTCTCTACTACATTATTTTAGCGTATCTCTGCTGGTTTACGCAGCGCACGTGACTAAAACTCCTAGCAAGCAAGTTTTTTAACAACTGCGCGATCGATTCGACACAATTCAAATAATACCGATATGAACTATTTGCCTAAACCATCCGGAAGTATTGTACTATCTTTTGGTGAAACTGTACAAAAATTCGTTTAGTAGATTTTGAGAAAATCGATTACATACTGACAGACAGCTTTTTGGGACTTTGTTTTATAATAAGTATAGATTAGCTGTGCTAATGTAATAATAATCAGTGTCACAGTTTTTCTCGCGTAAATCTCAACTTCGCATGAATTTTAGTATAAAAAGTAGCCGATGTTGCTAGGTAGCTCCATACCTCCTCTATATTCTAATGAAAGTCCCATCAAAATCGATTAACCCCTGGAAAATCTACTATTAACCTTAATGTTCCTCAAGAAAGTTTTATTAAAAACTTGTTATTATGTTTTAGTAACGGTACACAAATCCACTCAGTAGATTTGTAGAAAATCAATCATATACAGATAGACATATTTTGGTGACTTTATTTTATAATACTTATGAATAATTTTACCAATAATCTTATTTGTTAAAATTTCCTAGCGGCGTCGTCCGCGTAGAAATTAGTGTCTGCAAAATTTTTCACGATTTAAAATTTTGAACATAAAAGTAGTTATTGTGAGTTAACCATAAGAGATGAAGACATGCTCTTGCGGCCTTTTTGTAGTAATTTTATAGATCTACAATTCACCAGTACTTTAGCGTATCTCTGCTGGTTTAAGCAGCGCACGCGACTAAAGCTACCAGCAACCAAGTTTTTCGGCAAACAACGACGCGATCTCTTCAACATAGTTTACATAACACCGATATGTACTATTTACCTAAACCATCCGAAAGTATTGCATTATCTTTTTGTGAAAACCACAGATTTTGTTTTATAATAAGTATAGATAAATAGATATGGACTATTTCTATTATGGGCTGCTATAAATATTATTACCTCATATAAACTGACGAATTCTATAAACGCTTACGAGTTGCGAATTTTAATTATTTAAACATATTATAGAAGCGAAACGTACTTACTTTTTCTAAAGGTAATTTTTCATTTGCATAATCCAGTTCGCGGGCCATTTTTTAAATTTTGGAAATACGCGCTTATCGCTTATTTACGATCCTTCTACCTCGACGAGTGTAACGTGTAATGCATGCAGCACCTGGACATGATCTATTTTATAGGCAACTTTTTTGATATTCTACGTTAAGTATTATAAAAAAAACCAGTAGTGCACAAGTATATGAACCATATACGAATTTGTATTTGATAATTTCGTTCCGGTTGCATAATTATTCACTTTACATGAATATATTACTACTTACAATGCCCCGCGGTTTCACCCGCGTTCATACCGTTCTCGTGGGAGTGGAAAGTCAATGAAGTCAGACTATAGACTTATTTGTAGATTATTTAACTATAAAAAATAGCTATCATTAGTGTTCTTGGAATAAGACCTAACTCACCAAATGCAGACCCTGCTATAACGATCGCTACAATGAATTTGTTATGGCATTATTTTCTTTTGATTTATATTTTTGAATTCGTAATATCTTTTGATTGAGATGTCGGGTTTTAATAATTTAAAAAGTATTTTACAGGTATTTAAATAGTTTTAAATAAAATGTTATGCATTTTAATGGGATAAGGATTAATACAGAGATATTAATAAAATGGTTTGATTATTGTCGGCAATTTTATCAACTTTTACAATGTAAAAAAGTAGTTATATTGGTATAACTATAATAGTTAGACATATGGTATAGCGAACTTTTTTGGGGATATTGATATGTTCTATAATACTGTACAACATTTTTTTGTTCTATCCTCAATAGTTTCCGCAGCGCACGCGATGAAAGATGGTTATAACAGAATTTTTCATAACTTATAACAATTTTATTAGGGATCCCTATTTTAAAAAAATGACATATTGCTTATGTTGCTCAGTGAAAAAGCAGCTTTCCAATCGTGAAAGAATTTTTGAAATCGGTCCAGTAGTTTTGCGTGAAAACGTAACAAACATACATACATACATACAAATCTTTCCTCTTTATAATATTAGTATAGATATATATTTTACATAGTGCTAGACTAATATTTTCACATGATATCCTTGTAGCTATCAATATCGATAATGTAAAATAGTATGCCATCTTGTTTTTCCCTGCTTTCGCACGTGGAAAATGGCTGAATCGCTATAGTTGGCAGCGATCCTGTCTTCAGCTCCAGGGGTCGCGAGTTCGATTCCCGCCGTCAGCTATTTTATATTTATTGGTTCTTCGAGTCTTGTTTTATATCTACTAAAGTATTTATATAAAATTATATATGTGTATATCTATCAGTTGTCTGTCACCCATAACAGATGTATTACATTACTTATTTTGATGATGGACGACCGTGACGCCGCCCGGTGACGTTGTGAAAGAAGTTAGGGCTAACAGCATACAGTCAGTGTGGTGTGTAAGAGACCTTACGTGGATTGTGCGGTTCAAGTGAGGGTAGATGAACAAAATAATGACTGTAGTACTCGGGAACGAAGACGCCGCGGCGCTCCAGTCAGTTCGTGACTATGGCGGATGCAACTCTGCCGAAACGTCGAACCTTGTAAAAAGGTAACTAGATTTTGCCGCGATGTGACCTGTTTATTTATATAATAATAAGCATACAGTCAGACCGAAAAAAAGTGTCCCATATATTTATTTCTTTACTATTATAATTCCGACTTGGAACAAAAACGAACCGATTTTTTAAAATGAAATTGCAATCTAATGATCTACATAAGTCAATCTGATATATAATATCTTATCTATATATAATAATGTATAATTGAAAATATTTTTATTTTTTTATTTATTTATTTATTGAACAACAAACCATTACCTTAACAGCTAGCCAATGCGATAATGGAGTACCATAACTTATTTTATCTTAAAATCTATAACCAATTGATCTAATTTAGCTATATTTGAAAGCCCGCCTAGTTTCGAGCCAATCCAAGGCTCTCATTTATGAGTTCTCCCTTCTTTATAAGACACTTAATAGATATAACACTTTCTCCCCTTAGTTTTTTACATTAATACGAAAATACAAAAAAAACTGTTTATAATTTACTTTAGGTAAGGGCCGCAGCACTTTCCAATGCGCGCGAAACCTCAACTAAGCCGGGTTTCTTGCTACTCCCGTGTCTGCTGATTCGTCCACCCAATTATCAGTGCCTATGTCTATAGGAATTACTCCCTCCCCCCTCGTGCCTCATCGGTGTCGGTTGAGTATTCAAACGGATACAACAATGCCGAAAGAGATGCTAAGATTGTATGAAATATGACATGCATATAAAATGTATAGCGCCAGAGTTGACTAATGATGGCGAGGTTGAAAGCCAAAAACGTGTTGTGTCGACCCCAGAGTTGATAAAGGGCAAAAGAATAATAAAGAAAGAAATGAAAGCAGGTTTAAGCCTTTCAACTTAATGTCATTGAAAATCTACCATAATAAAATAATATTGAAGATTTAATAATTACTTTGTATTATAAAGAGGAAAGATTTGTATGCTTGTGTGTATGTATGTATGTTTGTAACGTTATCACGCAAAAACTACTTGACCGATTTTAAAAATTATTTCATCATTGGAAACCTGCTTCTTCAGTCAGCAACACAAACTATATTACATTTTGAACAAATATAGGGATCCCTTACAAAATTGTAATAAGATGCGAAAAATATAATCGTAAAAATCTTTCATCGCGTGCGCTGCGGAAGCTATTTATGATAGAACAAAAAATGTACTACAGTATTATAGAACGTTCTTATACAATTAATTGTATAACACCATTATTTAGGTCGTTGCATTCTTAGAAAACGTCGATTTACATAGAGCGGTAGTTTAATTTAAAAAATTGCTTAATTATTTGTTCACTACTCATTAAAATTTTAAATTGTGAAGCTTTATTTTTAAAATACAAAAATATAGATTCAATGCCTTACCCTTCCAAGAGCACTGGCGGCGAATAGATGATACATTGTTTGTAATTGTTGAATAGATGATACATTATATCGCGTATTATAGCAAAATAATTTTATTATTACTTTTGTATGATACATTGTGATAGTGGGCTCAAATCCCGCAGGTACTTACAAGTATTCTATAAATATAATATAATAATAGACAAAGTAGGAACCGACATAAGCTTGCGGCTCCTGATTTGCGATTTGCAAAAAAAGTACGTAAGTAGTTTGTGGATTTCGATATAAGATTCTGTAATAAAATTCCGCACTTAATTTTATCTTTGCCATTACAGCAGTTTAAAAGAGGCTGATACAGAAAGCCTACTTTACTGTTGAGGATTATATAGATGATGAGAATGCGTGGATATAGCTAGACATTCTTACCTTTACAAGATATTAATGACTAAATGTAACTAGTTATAAGAATTATGTTTTGAAAAGAGCAACCGCCAAGTTTCTTGTTGGCTCTTCTCGATAGAAACAGCTTTTTGAACCAGCAGTAGAGTTGACAATTCAGAACTACTTGTTTACAAGTTTACTTGAATAAAAAATATTTTGAATTTGAATAAAAACTTATGTGCTATTGAATATTAGAATTCACTACGCGGTTCTCTCATATGTATTAAATATTAAGTTGCTTACTTTGGGGACGGACGACCGTTTTTGTAAGTGTCCCATATATTTATTTATTTATATAAAAGAGGGAAAAATGTGTGTGATATGTGCAAATCTCATTGGTGCCTCTTCGGGGTTGAAGCCGTGACCCCCTTTGAAAGAGTCGCGCGTTCCCACCGCTGGGCTATCATCGTGGCAAGTGTACAAGAAGTTAAATAAGAGTAATTATAAACATGGTAATAAAATGAAATTAAATAAAATAGGTAGTAAGATAGGAAAATACAAGTTTTTTCATGTACATGTTTGATTGATAATTTACATAAAGTTTACATAATCGCTTAAAGAGAAATATTTAATGTGTTTCAAAAATATGACCAAGACAAACGGAGAAGTAATTAGGTACGGAAAAAACTGCGACGAAAAAACTCAGTTAACTAGCACTAAAATAGGCATAACATTTAACCTTTTTCGTGTAAATGAGTTGAGTAATTTATTACTTATAATGGCTCATAAATTTACCTTTATGTATCGGCAGACCTGTTGACATATTATGTATATGTGTATTTACGTATTATTGCCGTGGACAGGAGTCGCGAGTTCTTCTGAGCTTTTTCCTCTCGCGAAAACAGGAATATACGTTGCTGGCACCCCAGGAAGAAGGAAAGTAACAGGTTGATTACAATAAAACACTATAAAAAATATATTTATAATTCTATGATTTTTATTCTACAGTCTCCTTTAAAAAAAATTTATAAAAATTTATTAAACAGCATTTATCTATTTCCACATAAATTAAATCCATAAATATTTAATCCCTATTTATTGTTTTTCCTTCCATGAAAGTAGCTCATCGAGTACAGCCTCCATTTCCGGATTACCGCCAAGTCGCGCCACCTGCCATATCAACAAATTATAGTTTCATACAAATTATTCCAAACAATATTTTACATACGAAAGTCTGTCTGTCTGTCACGTTTTCGCGGCTAATCTTCTAGAGCAATATAAATGAAATTTGGCACAATTGAAGCAAATGAAATCATATCAAAATAACATTTATTCAAGTAAGCATTTTACAAGCACTTTTGAATCGTCAAGGATTACCATCATTCTCCTGCCCTTATCCCACTCTAAGTGGGGTCGGCACAACATGTTACAAACATGTTGTCATATGATTTGGCTACGTATTTTACGACCGGCCGTCTGCCTGACGTCAACTTACCTTAGTCGCCTCTTACAACAACTCGGTAAGAAATGAGGGTGGTCCATTCTATGCAGCCGGATACCACACGGCACATACCTTAGTCGCCTCTTACAACACCTCGGTAAGAAATGAGCGTGGTATATTCTATTCTGTCGAGGATCATTTAAATTTAATAAAGCTACAACTGTTTTGGAATGTTGCTCTTACCAACCAGAGAAGAACCAGTAAGAAACTCGGTGGTGAATCTTTTAAACATTTAAATTTATATTATTTAACCGCAGTCTGGTTTAAAGCTGAAAGGATTTTCAAACTCAAGCATTTTTTCATTTAAATAATCTTCAATGAAATATGCCTTACGTATAAGCATAGTTCGTGCACTTAATTTAAACCTTTCTGTAGATAAGTCTAATATGGATTGTGGAATTTTATTGTAGAAGCGTACTCGTATATACCGGGTTAACTTGTATCTATCTATATATAGTTATTAAAAATCAAAGTGTCCAAAAGCTATCTGTATCTCAACAATACACAAATACTGCAAAAAAGCCCGCGACATCACGTCTCTACTATCTCTTACGGTTCATAGGGTTCGGTACAACTACTACTTCTATGTTTAAAGTTTAAATTAAACTTTATTTATTACTACTATTAGATATTACGTTATCTTATCTAAATAAATGTGTTCATTAGCTTCACCATTTAATATAGATCAAAATTGTTTTGTTACACCATATGAATAAAAAAATACTTAACATGATATTATACAATTAAATTATAAGCCACCAAAAAGAATATAAGCTCCCTTTTTTTTCGAACTGACTGTATGCTGTTAGCCCTAATGGCTTTTACAGCGTCACTGGGCGGGACGGGCGAGCGCAGAAGCATCACCGAGGTTGCGAAATGCAGAGAGTAGAGCGCAGAAGCTCTACTAGCGTCGGGGAACGTCGTTCTAAGGGTACCTCCTGTGAAGCTGGACCACGGCTTAGATCGACGCGTAGTGGAGGGTTGATGGTATGACTTAGATTAGTCATTGCGGCGTCGGAAGGGTGGCGAGAAGCGACGACCGATCGACGTCAGAAAATTGGGACCTCGTCTTCGCTGGCGAAGACGCTGTGTGTGTGTATTACGTGTTTCTGTGTTGTCGATCGTTATTTGATCGTCGGGGTCATACAGGACGCTTTTTGGACGCCTATATTTTTGATGGTCGCACCTAACTGGGATGTAGCTAGAAGCAACTGAAATAAGGGGGTTCGGGTGTACCTCAGATTTCTCGAAGTAAGATTTCGAAAAACGTTTAAAGAGGTGGGTAATGGAAGGGAGGTCGAGGTCTCTATGGAGGTCAACGTTCCGCATGAACCACGGACAACCAGTGGCTGTACGCATAAATCGGTAAATATTAGCTCCGCGAGACAGCGCTTTATCGATGACATGCCGCCGTAATCGGACTTGGTAGTGAATGGACGTGATACACATGTCGACTTGCTGAATGCTCAATGTTGTATGTATTCTTTTTTGTCTAGGTATTCGTAGGTAGGCACCTAAGAAAGAAAGAAAAATGCCTATTTTTCTTTCTTTTATTCCATTTTAGTATAATTTTTTTAATCAGAATAAAACCAAGGGATTTACGCGGAAAAAACTTAGTGAGACACTGACTTCTACGGGAGCGAAATCGCAAGCTCAGCTGGTATAAAAATAACTTTTTATCCTATAAACAAAACAATATAGTATATAATTTGACTAAAATGGACGCAAACAAAGTTTCCGGTAACACTTGTTGTATAATACATGATAATGTTAAAACTAATCTGTAATTTTTAAGAAATCCATAGCTAAAATGATACATACCTCTGCTCTAGCATATCTGTCGAGGTCCCGCAGTACATCGCGGGTGTATTGCAAACTGCCGGCTTTGTCCAAGAGCGATACACAATATTTCTTCAGTTTGACGTCACGAGTTCTTTGGCGTAGAATACCTTTGTGCTGTTCAGGATTTTAAACCAATTTCTTTATATAAGTAGTTACTCTGATAGACAATTTATCAGGTTTGTTGACAACGATTTCGTAGTTTACTATTTTATAAAGTACTTTTGTTTTGTATAAATTCACGCGCGCTACACGACCTCGACAAGCCGGAGCAACGATCTTTATGCATTCTATTGCAGCAAGTCACGTACGCCAGTTAGTTACGTTTCGAATACTTTAATGACAAGACGCGTACGCTTGTATAGGATTTTTATGGTAGAACGCACACGCGTAATTATGCGTTTTGGGGTGTGGTTTATTGTTTATTGACTTTGATATTGATATAAGTATTTAGTGACGCGTTTTAACCAGTGAAACGTGTGACAGCGCGACCGTACGCGGTTTTAGTTGGCGCTGGGGTTACTGTTTCCCCATATAGGGACGATTCAATAACGTGTGACCTTACGAAGGTTGTGTGCACACCGGGTGTTATTTGTGTTATTTAACCGCGTTAGTGAAGTGTATACGCCGGGAGAAATAGACAGTACGTGGCCGTGGAAGACTGCTGAGGCGAGCCAACGGGTTCGGGAATCGGCCAAGTACATACAAGCGCACACACGCACGTACACATATACACGCAGTTATTCATGTGGCCGGACCGCATACAGCTGACGGCCGCATAAAGTAGGTTGAGGCGCCGAGACGGCGGGCCCAGGTCTCGGAGGTTGTTTCATCCGCCCGCACGTTTGTGCGGAACAACTTTGTATTGTAGATTGTAAGACGTTGGTCGGACCGGGTCATGGAGGCCTTCAACTCTCCACTTTATTGTGCTCTTCTGAACTGGCGAAACACCATTGAAAGTGTACTATCTTTAAAGAGCCACGATTCTCATCATCTCATGACAGCTCAGCGGTGAGATCGTGTGACTCTTTAGAAACGATCATAGGTTCAAACCCCAGGCAGGCACCAATAAGTTTTTTATTAAAACTTATGTGTCTAATTGATAATTGCAATTTATCACACACTTTTCCTTGAAGGAAAATATCGTGAGGAAACATGCGTATCTCTAGAGAGTTCTAGGGATATGTGTATCCTACCAATCCGCATTGGAGCAGCGTGGTAGGTCTTAGCTCCAACCCTTCGCTCCAAAAAACGGAGAGAGGAGGCCTATGCCCAGAAGTGGGATTATCAGACCGTTATTTTTCTCATCACTGAGAAAACGATGCAAGAAGAAGATATTGTAGAATATAGAATAATTATTTATACTTTTTAGTTAGTGTTTTTTACTGACCAATTATTTAAGATATACACTATACTAGGATTAGTGTCGTGTGCTATGCAGCCGGATACCACATGGCACATACCTTAGTATGTGCCTTGTGCTATTCGGCTGCATAGAATAGACCACCCTCATTTCTTACCGAGGTGTCGTAAAAGGCGACTAAGTTAAGTTGACGTCAGGCAGGCGGCCGGTCGTAAAAAACGCAGCCAAATCACGTGACAACATGTCGTAATATGTTGTGCCGACCCCACTTAGAGTTGGATAAGGGCAGGCTAAATTATAATTATACACTATACTAGGATTAGAATAATGTAAAAAATCTTCAACGCTTTTGTGTTACCGCTTATATTTTTATATCGGTTAAGACACATACCGTAAAGATAACTTGTAAGCTGAGATAGCCCAACGGTGAGACCTTGCAACTCAGGTTCAATCCCCGGGCAGGCACCAATGAGTTTTTCTGTTAAAACTTATGTGTATATGTCAAGAGAATTCTGGGGATATGTTTCAAATCAATCCGCATTGGAGCAGCGTGGTTGATGAACTCTAACCTTTTTCTCTAAAAACGGTCTCTACAGAAAAAAACGGTGGAAGAAGGCTTATGCCCAGCAGTGGGATAGTAACAGGCCGTTGCTATTATCTGATAAACAGACTTCAATATCTACGTCGTTATAATGACTTATGTCGTATTTAAAAGGATACTCAATATCTGGGGACCTTCTGGTGTGTTCATCGCATGTATGATCGGCAAACTGAATTTGCCCTCCGTTAAATCTTCGCAAAAACTGTCTTGACGTGCCTTAAAACAACAAATTATGTATGATATATAGCTAATAAGTTATACGCAAAAGTAATAGTAAAATTATTTTGCTATAATCCGCGATAAAGTATATAGCAAATACATATAATGCTAAATGTAGAATGGACTATACGTTTTCATACCTGGAATATCCAGCATTCGTTAAAACACATGCACTAACTCCCACCACCGCTACCACAATACACAAGCACTACACACGTTCACTGTCACAAACTCAACAATCGTTTCGCCTCGCAACCGAAGCATCATCAGGAGATAGAGTCTACGACAAAATCGCAAAGCATAAGCAAAGCCATACACACTCATCTACACTTATTATTAAACAAAGTTCCCAAAAGCTGTCTGTCTGCGATGTCTATGAAAATCAACTGAACGGATTTTTGTGTGGTTTTTTTGGTTAATAGTACATTACGGTTTTTTGTAAATTGGTTGAAAAGGCAGCGCGATTTAAAAAAAAACATTAATCGCGTGCGCTGCATAAAGCAGCAGAGATATACTAAAGAATGTACTTGAGAATTGTACATCTACAAAATCTAAAAAAATTCAGCGATAGCATGTCTCTATTTCTTACATCACTATAACTACTTTTACGTTCAAAATTTCGATATAAATCGTAATTTAGAAGATCATCATCCTCCTGCCCTTATCCCCACTCTAAGTGGGGTTGGCACAACACGTTAAAAATATGATGTCATTTGATTCGGCTACGTATTTAACGTCGACGACGACAACTTACCTTACTCGTATTTTACGACCCCTTGTAACAAAGAGGGTGGTCTATTCTACTCAACCGGATACCACACGGTGGGTTAACTTACCTTAGTCGCCTTTTAAGACTCCTCGGTAAGAATTGAGGTTGCTCTATTCCACTCAGCCGGATACCACACGGCGGTAAATCGTAATTTAGAAGATATAGATTAAAATTATGCGCCACTAAAAGAATATTTTCTCCGCGAGCCAGTGCTGTTATCAAAACATGCCGCCGTTATCCGACTATGGTAGCGAGGTATTACGCACATCGACTTTCTGGACGCTTAATGTTGTATGCATTCTTTATTGTCTAGATCTTTTTAAGAAGGTATTTTTCTTACCTTTATTCCATCAGAGTAAAATAAATGCATTTACGAGGGATTTTTTTTTGTAAAACACTGATTTTGACGCGGACGAAGCTACGGACACAACTACTAATTTTATAAGTATCCATTTTTAGGCAAACGATTCAACATGTCCATGGTCACGATATAATAATTAACAAACTATCGCAATTCACATTAAAAACGTACATTGTTATAAAAGTAACATCACAACTCAATCAACTATCACATTACCTGCTTATCATTTATCCCTGGCCATTCTTCTAACGCCTGAAACGAAATATTAGTTTGAGAATAATTACTACTTATCTAAAAAGACTTTGTAAAAATAATCTTACCAATTTTATATATAATCTAATGGACCAATATTGCCGTAGTTTATTACAAATGAAGCTTATATGACGTAGATAAATTTAAGAATAAAAAAATTGAATCGATATTGAAAAATCGATAGGTTTTATAATTATTTTTAAAGTTTTGTATCTTTAAATAAAATTGATTGATTCCTTTTTCAAAATGCGAATGAACTCTACGAAAGACACGCTAGAACATTATGTATGTTGGATGCATAAATGTCCTATTTGAAACGTACCTCTTGTTGCACCAGATTACAGTAGTCATCTCTAATTTGGAAGTAAAGTGCGAGTTCCAACGTGAAATAACTCAAATCAGTTTTGTATACGCTGAAATGCTGGAACAAATGTACAGCCAGTGCAAACATACCGCCAGTTTCTGTAAAAAAAAGTAAAGTAAAGTAACTGTTATTATGCCCACTGCTGGGCTAAGGCCTCCTCTCTCCGTTTTTGGAGAGAAGGATTGGAGCTAAGACCTAGCACGCTGCTCCAATGCGGATTGGTAGGTTACACATATCCCTAGAATTCTCTAGAGATATGCAGGTTTCCTCACGATGTTTTCCTTCACCGAAAAGCGTGTGATAAATTGCAATTATCAATTAGACATAAGTTTTAATAGAAAAACTCATTGGTGCCTGCCCGGGGTTTGAACCTATGTCGTCTCTAGAGAGTCGCACGGTCTCACCACTAGGCTATCATAGCTTATTATAGTATTAGCTTATTATTATAGTTTATGTATATAGCACAAAATATATAAAAATTATTTGAAATTGTAAATTTTTGAATATTCACAATGTTTTACATAAACAGAAGAATTTATAAGGCCTGTTATGCACGAACAATTTTCCCCATGAAATATTAAAGTTGGTTCGCCGTACGTACACGGTATACGTTTGGGTGATGTAGAATATTTTAAATTTGAATTTAAAGCCCCACGCTCACACACTGTGGCATTGCCTTACTTTTTCGAAGGCTACTTGCTGTAACAAGTAAGGTCTCGGATTTTCATCTGATTAGTTATACGCAAGTCTTTTATACATCATTATATTTAAAACCTGCTTTTTTTTACTAATTTTATCAACATCTCCTCATTTATCACCCCGGGTTGGCCCCCTTTAGCGTACGTTGCCCTCCTTAGCGCGGGGGTTGTACTTAATGGTCCTTTTGATGATTATTTAATAATAAGCCATAATAGCTTTGCCATAGGTTTAACTGACGGACTATTGAGATAACCTACACAGGCGAATTCTAGACGTGTTACTGGCATAGCAAGATACGGGCAAGGGGGGGGGGACAGCTTCCCACCCCCTTTTACTGAAAACTTTAACACTGGGAAACTGTCAACTCGCAACATATTGACACTATAAAAGGCTTGTATTAGACCTATAATGTATCTCACCTTCATCACAAATGTGAGCTCCTCATATTTTAGATACCATGATTACGAAAAAATGTATAGAATTCCGGCTACACCCTTGGTTACGGACTGACCAAGTGATTGATTTATGAGATATGTGAAAAGACCAATATCTAACTATGGACGTGCATCGGCAGAAAAAAGAAAGGCGACACATGGCCACAGCCTTCATACTCACTTTGTTTGACCATCCGTTTGTATTCCTCTTCAGTGGGGCAAATATAATTATCACGCCAATATATGTCGATGCCCTGCCCACGTATCACGTCTAGAAAGTCTTCGAATATTGTTTGCACACTCTAAAAGTTTTATATAAAAAAATAACTATAAACCATTTCATTTTGCTAATGATATCAAGATCATTTTTATTCAAATAAGTTTTATCAAGCACTTTTGAATTGTCAAGCATCAATAAGATTAATGAATGAAGATTATGAAGTACATATCGGTAAATTGTGTTGAAGTGATCGTATAGTTGTTAAAAAACTTGCTTGCTGGGAGCTTTAGTCGCGTGCGCTGCGTAAACCAGCAGAGTTACGCTAAAGTAATGTACTAGAGAATTGTAGATCTTTAAAAAGAAAAAAAAAATAGTCCGCGATAGCATGTCTCTATCTCTCACGGTTAACTCACAATAACTACTTTTATGTTCAAAATTTCGAAAATTCGGGAAAAGTTTCGTAAATCACTGAATTCCACGTGGGCGAAGCCGTAGCTGGCACAGCTAGTTAAATATATAATAGATATAATAATATCAAATGGAGAATCAAATTGTAATAAGAAAGGGATATCTTCATTTAATTCCTTACCTTTAGACCCAATCGCAATATTCGTAGCAAAACTAAAAAGATTACATGTAATGAAGTATTAGTTGCCAATGGAACTCCATAAAGACAGTAGGCCGCCGGTATACCACGTCGCACTTCGGAGTTGTCTTGAATATCATCTATTCTGAAATATATTAGCAATTCATCATCATCTATCATCCTCCTGCCCTTATCCCACTAAGTGGGGTCGGCACAACATGTTTCAAACATGTTGTCACAAGATTTGGCTTCGTATTTAACGAACGGCCGCCTGGTCAACTATCTTAGTCGTATTTTACGAGCCCTCCGTAAGAAAGAGGGTGGTCTATCCTACTCAACCGGATACCACACGGTGGGTCAACTTGGCTTAGTCGCCTTTTACGACACCTCGGTAAGAAATGAAGGTCGTCTATTCAACTCAGCCAGATATAACACGGCGGGTTGACTTACTTGAGTCGCCTTTTACGACACCTCGGTGGTCTATTCTACTCAGCCGGATACCACGCGGCAAAAATATGTTATCAATTATGCTATTAAATTACTACCGAATAATTAAAAGATGCCTCAAGTGTTGTTGAAATAATTTTTAATATAGGTAGTATAAAAATAATTATCTAAAAATTTTAGTATTAGGTCCTTACATATGAAATTGGCGTTTTCTATGGGAGGAACATAAAGTCGTTTTTTTTTAATGAAATATATTTAATTAATCAAAGTATGTACCATTGCTATGTATGCACTTTTGCCATCTCATAGGTAGTTCATTGATCCCTTTACTTAAAAAACCATTCGGGCGGGAATCAATAAAATCTTTGAAGGCGTTTTGGATTGCCCCATCGGAGTTGAATTTTTTTCCTTGCAAGTAGTTATCCAAATTGCGAAAAAAATGGTAATCTGTTGGAGCAAGATCCGGAGAGTACGGTGGATGTCTAAGACATTCTATTTGAAGCTCCTCTGATTTGGTAGCCGTCTGTTGTGCAGTGTGTGGTCTAGCGTTGTCCTGAAGCAGCAGTGGCCTAGAGCGATTAACCAGCCTCGGTTGTTTAGCAGCTAGCTTTTCCATCATGGTTTGCAGTTGCTGACAATAGATATCTGCCGTAATCGTCTGGCCAGATTTAAGAAAGCTGTAGTGATCGACACCGGCACTAGTCCACCAAACACTTACAAGCAACTTTTTTTTAGTCAATTTTCGCTTAGAGCAGGATTTGGCTGGTTCGCCAGGGTTCAGCCATTGCGATGAGCGCTTCCGATTATCGTAGAGGATCCACTTTTCATCACAGGTAATGATTCGATTTAAAATTCCTTCATTATTGTGCCGGTTGAGTAACGTAGCGCAGCATTCGACGCGCGTTTGTCGGTTTGCTTCACTCAATTCATGAGGTACCCACCTTTCAAGCTTTTTCACCTTCCCAATTTGCTTCAAGTGGATTAGAATAGTTTTATCACTAACACCGGAGCCTGCAGCTAACTCGGACGTGGTTTGCGATGGATCCGCTTCCACAATAGCCTTCAATTCTTCATTATCAACTTTGGTCTCCGGCCGTCCACGAGGCGTGTTCTGCAGGTCGAAATTTCCAGAACGAAAACGTTGGAACCAAAAACGCACTGTGTTTTCTTTTGCGACACCGTCACCATACATACCATTAATCCTTCGAGCCGTTTCTGCAGCACTGGTGCCACGGTGGAACTCATACTCGTAAATAACGCGATATTTCATGTTTTCCATTTTGTAAACAGAGTGACACAAAGAAAAAAACAAAAGAAGAAAAAACAAATGAATTAGGCGGTTTGAAACACAAATGCATGAGTAAATAGCTGTATGAATTTGAATTTGGAATTCCTAACCATAAAGGTAATATTTGAGATCAAAGTGGCCAGTACGACAAAACGCCAATTTCATATGTAAGGACCTAATATTATTGTGAGAAAAGCCTGGAGTGATTTTTCCTATAAACGAGTATACCGACAACACGACATCAATTTTAATTTTATCTACGTACACACCTTAAAATACTATATAAAAGAAATCAGTTTTTTTTAATGAAACACGGTTTATTGGGATCAATGACCCTACCCTAAAACGCCATTCCAAATAAATAAGTGTGAGTGAGGTAGAACAAGAATTTTATTTCTCCTGTTGCACGCCGCTCCAGGTCATTGCACCAGTTTTAACAAAGCAAGCTACGAGTACTAAAGTAACAGCCTGTTACTATGCCCACTGCTGGGCTAAGGCCTCTTCTCTCCGTTTTTGGAGAGAAGGATTGGAGCTAAGACCTACCACGCTGCTCCAATGCGGATTGGTAGGTTACACATATCTCTGGATTCTCTAGAGATATGCAGGTTTCCTCACGATGTTTTCCTTCACCGAAAAGCGTGTGATTAATTGCAATTATCAATTAGACACATAAGTTTTAATAGAAAAACTCATTGGTGCCTGCCCGGGGTTTGAACCTATGTCGTCTCTAAAGAGTCGTACGGTCTCAGAGTCGTACGGTCTCGAGTACTAAATAAATTATATTTATTTTGTTCGAAATTACATTTTTTGAAAACAATATTTAAGAAGATTGAATTGTGCTAAAGTTATCGTTTAAGTTAACGTTTAAGTGATTATTTATGATTTAATGTAAACGGCACCCGACGCTTTTTTAAAGTAATGGAAATTAAAAAATAATTAAATTATTCGCCACGGAAAAAAACAAATATTTATTTATTAATTTGCTTTATCATAGAATCTACTTTAAAAAAAACCATTCTAGGTTTTTTTAATTCATATTAATATTATAAAATTCCTATAAACATATACTATAAAACATGTCCTATGCATGAATATTTTATATATGTTATATCTACGATGATATTATGAGATTGCAATTTAACATTTCTTACTTTATTCATTACATCTATTTTTAGAAATAAATCTGATTATAATATCATCGTTTTTGTATGGTTTAAAGATAAGAATAACCGATTAAGAATGAATGATTTTCAAGGCTTTTTATGATATTTCCATTTTAAACACATTTTACAAGTAATAATATAATTTGTATACATTTACAATGTGTATTACAAATTATAGATTTCTATAAACGAATTTAAAACATTTTATTTACTTTGATCCTTTTGTTTTCTCTTGCTTCTAAGATTTGACAAGATAAACGTAGGAATTTATATGTATACGGATTTTACCCGATTGCAATAAATCAGCAACTTGAAACGTCAACATTAAATTTGGTTTCCTTCAAGGCATTACTACTAATTAGCAAAGATATATCATTTGTACTTAAAAAAATTCAAACAAAACCATAAAACCTCTTTTTGTGATCAGCAGCATCTTTAGCTATATTTGCGATATCTGCTAGACAGTGATCTGCAGTGAGACGCTGTTCATATCGAGTGAATATTTTCAAAGTTTGCATTTCTATTACTCATAATCGGATGAACATTTCGGGAAGACTGAGAGAGATTTATCGTTTTCTCGAGAGCATAGTTTATGTATTTTAATAAGCAACCCGTATTACTTACATTTTTTAAACACTGTTAAAGTTAAGTTAAAGCTAAGTTTAATTTATAACTTACAAAAAGCAAAATATATAAAAACTTCTTAAAATAACTCTTTCGACGTAAGACATACAACGTAATATAGGTATAGGACCTTCCTTAAATTACAAATTTGACACATCGTCCATAAAAAACTTTGATAGGTTTTTTTATGGATGGCGTTTCTCAATGTTATCTTATTCCGATTGAAATTAATGGATTTTTATGGCCTGTATGTTACCCCAGTGTAAGCATTATAAAAATTACTTATACTGATCTTATAAAAGCGAATCTGTATGTCTGTTGCAATTCCACACAACCTCATTTTGGGAACCGACTAACGTGTGTGTAACTGTGCCATATATTTTTATATCTCGCGATTCAGGACTATCATTTGAAGATCATCAGCCCATTTACATATGGTCAATTGGTGAGAGCTCATATGGCGTTTGCAGTTTTAATTTTTTTAATTTTACCTTGTTTTTCCTCTTCACATTGGTAAGACGTTACAATGACCCAGAAAGCGATGTGATGAAGCGATATGAAGTGATGACATAGATTGTCATCACTTCAAGTATGCTTGTGGCAATTACGAAATGACGTCGTACTCTTATTAGTGGTAGACAAAAATATTCCACTTTATTGCAATTGATATTATTTTTTAAAGTTTTTATTTAATTCTCTATGTATGTATGCGAAGGTGGAATCTTGCAAGTTAAATTTCACCCACTTTCCGGTGTCCGATTGAGCTGAAATTTTACGTACTGGTGTTAAAGACATATAAATGTTTCTGAACGAATCTACTGTAATTGGCAACACTGCAGTAAAGCGACTTCCCTTCCTTTCTACGCCACGTACCGAGCGCACGGCTTTTATTTCATCCCGAGTATTTCTACATTTTCAACACCCCTTTTGCGCTATTTTATTCAGCTGGTTCAATCCCGATGACAATGCATGTTTATGATAAGCATGACATGATGTTGATGAGGATTGGCTCCAGACGAGTGAACTCCTCACTCGTCCTCCGAGTGAGCCTTTTTAAATAAGTCGTTTTATGAGATTGTCACATTTCATGAATTTTACTTACAACAATGTTCCATTGTGCAGCATTTTCACTGTTTCTGCGATATAAGTCAACTTGTCCTCAGGCACTTGAAGCCAATGGTTGAAAGCTAGGGCTATCTTGGAGCGGAGCTGTTTCCCTTTGATTTGCGTCAGATGGGTGTATGGGGCAAGAAGCTCCTGAAATTTTTTTTAATTTTTTTTTAATTTAATTCTGTCATAATATTCTAATTAGATAATTTTATCGTTAAGCTAATAAATATAATAATTATTATTCCATCAACAGTCCGCTTTTTCTTCTTGACATTTTGTATTTATAATTGTAAATTATAAATACAAAAATAAAAATTATAAAATAATTTAAAAAAAGGTTCGAAAGAAATTGAAACTTAAATTTGCATACTGTATAGCAGTTGAATATGTTAGTATATTTATTTCATAAAATATACCAATGTATGTCTTTTTATGTTATATCGCTTACTTAAACTAATACAAAATTAGCCTTAATCGAGTTAGATACATTGTAATCGTCATTTCAATGCCATCTATGATATCACGCTGCGAGGTATTTTCTTGCTCTTCCAAGTTATGTCTCTTAACGTTCACGGGTTTTGTATGCGCTACGCTACGCTATATTGCATTTTGCCACAAATCAACTTTTTTGAATTAGATTAATTCAATACTAAGCGTGCAATATACACTCAGTCTCAAAGAAGTAACGAATTATTTTCAGAAAATTTTGACCCTCGATGGGAATCCGCAGGGGAACCCGCGTCCCATTTAGCTGAACACAAGGTCAATGCCAACCGCGCCAACCCGCCAGTCAAAAATTTTCGAGCACAAAAGAATTATCTACAAATTCACAATTTTTATTAACATGCCAAAAGTTGCTACCATTGTTGTTTATCCCTTTAGTAGAACTGGTTTCGACCCATTAACGTCATACAAGCATTAGCTCAATAACATGACCCCAATACCACTGCACAATAAAAGGCATAACCAATCCCACAGGAAAAAATAAAGGTTAATTTTGAGCTGTCGGACACAATATCTGGTTAAAGTGTATATAGATACTGGTCTTACGGGGCCCTTATTTATAAGCTCTGTATGCAGCGTTATCGCCGCAGGAACTCACCCAATATGATAGATTCAGTTCTTGTCTACAGGAGAGAATTCAAAATTAAAAAATTCAAGAAGACAATTAAAAAAGAAAAAGAAAAAAGAAAATAATTTAAAATATAAAAAATATGTTTCAAACATCATAGAAATTAATTAAAGAAGAAAATAATTAAAAAAGAGAAATAAAAAATTAGTTAAAGATTGCTAATGTATTTTGGTAGTAATCAGACGAGGAACACAAGAAACAATCGTTCAATATTATTGAATCGGACATAAAAATTGAACAAATATAAAAATACAATAGACACAATAATAATAAATTATAATAGTCAATATAGAAATAAAAACAATAGACATAAAAACAAGGCAATATGAATTACACAACCATTATTTTCCAATCATTATACAAGCCCAAGCAATATCATAGAGATCAATTATCATACTAAAGTACCCCTACTAAAGGGAAAGCAGATGATACATCTGTCTGAAAGGACCTCGCAACATAACTGATTAGAATAAAGCTTGTGCGTTTGCCTGTCCTATGCATAACCCCTCATTCGCACGAGAGGGTTTTTACGTTGAATTGAAACAAATGGGTAGCCAGATTCACACGATAGCTTTAGACGTATGGCGTTAAGCCAAATTTACCATACGAAACTTCTTATTACGCCTATTGCGAAGTTTTAACACGACGTATTTTTTACGCCCGTGCGTACAAGGTATAACGATGATAAAATCAAATCAAAAAGCTTTGTAATCTTTACTAATATTATAAAAAGGACATATTAATATTGTAAAGTTTTCACGCAAAAACTACTAGGTATTCTTTCATGTGAGCTGTGATAGCCCAGCGGTGAGACCGTGCGACTCTTTCAAGGGGAACACGAGTTCCAACCCGGGCAGACACCAATGAGTTTTTCTATTAAAACTCATGTGTCTAATTGATAATTGCAATTTATCACACGCTTTTCGGTGAAGGAAAACATCGTGAGGAAACCTGCATATCTCTAGAGAATTCTGGAGATATGTGTAACCTACCAATCCGCATTGGAGCAGCGTGATAGGTCTTAGCTCCAATCCTTCTCTCCACAAACGGAGAGAAGGCCTATTCTCAGCAGTGGGATTGTAACAGGCCGATGCTTTACTTTTTTTTACTTATTCTTTCATCGTTGGAAAGCTGCATCTTTACTGAGCAACATAGACTATATTACATTAAAAAAATAGGGATCCTTAAAAAATGTAATAATGTGTGAAAAAATTAATCATAAAATTCTTTAATCGCTTGCGCTGTGGAAACTACTGATGATGGAACAAAAAATGTTCTACACTATTATAGAACTACAAAAAAGTCCGCAATACCATATGTCTGACTATTATAGTTATGCCAATATAACTACTTCTTTGCATTGTAAAAGTTGATAAGAATGCCGACAATAATCAAGCCATATTATTCATATCTCGGTATTAATTCTTATAACATAAAGTTAGATTTTATTAATAATCGTTTCAAATGATTTATAGAAGCAGGCGTTACTTTGCGGAATTCCATATTACAGGCACTATAACAAAACTACTTCGCTATAATTCGCACGGGTTAATCGATTGCATGCAAAGCTAATGTGTATGAAGCAGGCAAAATCTACGAACCTTATACATGCAGGACACGCCACCACACGCACCCCAAGGCTCCTCCACCAGCAACAAAGCACACAAGCAGCACACACACCCACCACCACAATAATCTCGACAATCGTTTCGCTCCGAAACCGAAGCATCATCAGGAGGATAGGCTCCACGACAAAATCGTAATGCCCGTTTAATAACCGTTTCAATACCGTAAAATACTTTTTAAATTAATAAAATCAGACATTTCAATAAGAAGATGTAACGAATTTAAACAGGTCAGTCTAAAGAAAACGATGCCATAACAGATTTATTGTAGCGACCATTATAACTGGTGAGTTAGCTCTTATTTCATGGATACTAATAATACCCAAGGATATAGCTATACCTAATAAAAGAATTTAATTTCCGGTTAAAACTTCCTTTGCCTTAACCATTAATAAATCCCAGGGCCAAACTTTTAATTCACAAAAATAAATCTGTAGTCCCACTTATGTAGACTTTTCCACTACCACGAGATCTGTATGTACGCTGGTGAAACCGCAGGGCATTGTTAGTCGATAATAAATTTAACGGAGACAAGCTTTGTATTAAAACAAAAATCCAATTACCACAAAACCACAATCTTTGTAGGTTTGCTAAGATACGAATCTTTATTATATTTATAATTTGTTCGCTTATATGCGCAATCCGATGTCTGGATAACCCAAACGACGTCTAAAATTATTGCTTAATTTAAGTTGCTTTTTACCTGCCGTGAAACATGGCAATTTACAACGCTATCTTTAATTATGTGAATTTATTTCTATAAATTTCTTAATATGAATTTAAAATAAACAGAATAGCAAAAAATAACATTAAAACTAAAATAAATTAAATATAAATTATATAAAAATAATGAATATTGCATATTATTCGCTGGCCCGGCATAGTTTACGTTGTTTTACCATATAAATTACTTCCAGGAAATTTCTAGTATATTATAAAAAAATTAAAAGTGGACAACTCTCATTTAGGGTTATGAACAATAGATAGTAGCCAATTCTCAGACCTACTGAATATGTATATAAAATTTCATAAAAATCGGTACAAGCCGTTTCGGAGTATGGTAACTTAACATTGTGACATGACAATTTTATATATAAAATACACGATTTTAGATTTTAGCCGAACGTATTTTCATGCTGTTTTCAACAAAAGACAGTGCTACACGAGGAATAAATTTACTGTTTAATCTTTTATGGTTTTGTGTAAATTATTTGTAATACCTCAATGGTTATGATATTGCCTCTGCACAAACTTAGTCATAAAGCTGTGATAGTCAAGCGGTGAGAATGTCCGCCTCTCTCGAGAAGTTCAGGGGTACAAAATCCGGGAAAAATTGTCTAATTGATAATTGCAATTTATTACACGATTGTCGATGAAGGAAACCATTGTGAGGAATCTTATATATCTCTAGAGAATCTCTAGATATGTGTCACTTGTCAATCTGCATTGGGGCAGCGTGGTGGGTATTAGATTCAACCTTCACTCAAAAACGGGAAGAGTAGGCCAATGCCCAGCAATGGGATTTTGTAAGGCCGTTATTTTACTACTTTCACTTATAATATGACGATAACGCCGTGTATTATTCGACTGAGTAGAATAGACCAACTTTATTTCTTACCGAAGTGTCGTAACAGGCGACTAAGGTAAGTCGAACCGCCGTGTGGTATCCGGCTGAGTAGAATAGACCAACTTCATTTCTTACCTAATTGTCGTAAAAGGCGACAAAGGTGAGTTTAAATTAGGCAGGCAGCCGGTCGTAAAATACGTAGCCAAATCATGAGACACCAAGTTTATAGCATGTTGTGCCGACCCCTCTTAGAATCGAATAAGGGCAGGAGGATGTCAACTTGTAATATGACGATAATACATAGTTGAAGTTTTGGAAATAATCCATCCCCTGGGAGCATTAATTGTTAACAAAGCTTTATCAGAGATATAGCGAAACAATGGATGGTGGGTATATTCTTTGTTTAGATGGCTACTATGGTATGTTTCTTAAATTCAAATTCAAAATATTCTTTATTGAAGTGGACTGAGTGAGTTTTGAATTGTTAAATGTTTTTAAAGAATCTACCACTTATTCGGAAGTTTGCTCCCACCGAGAAGACCAGCAAGAAACTTAGCGGATAATCTTTTTTAAAAATAATAATAATTTTAATGATGGATACAAGCTAATCATTGCAGCTTGCTGCGTAGCTGAGTGCAGTTAAGATATGCTAATTAATATTAGCATATCAAATAATCTTCATTTATCTAAACAAATGTTTTTAAAATTATTTGAACTACATTACTTACTAATAAGTAATGTAGTTCAAATAATCTTCAATTGTTTAGTAAGCAAGCTCAAATAATATTCAATTGTTTAGTAAGTAATGTAGTTGTATAGTAAGTAGTAAGTAAAGTAAGTAAGTAGCAGCCTGTTACAATCCCAGTGCTGGGAATAGGCCTCCTCTCTCCGTTTCTAGAGAGAAGGGTTGGAGCTAAGACCTACCACGCTGCTCCAATGCGGATTGGTAGGTTACACATATCTCCAGAATTCTCTAGAGATATGCAGGTTTCCTCACGATGTTTTCCTTCACCGAAAAGCGTGTGATAAATTGCAATTATCAATTAGACACATGAGTTTTAATAGAAAAACTCATTGGTGCCTGCCCGGGTTTGAACTCGTGTTCCCCTCGAAAAAGTCGCACGGTCTCACCGCTGGGCTATCACAGCTAAGTATAGTAAGTAAGTGTTGTTTATTAATGTAGCATCATCGTGTCAAGATAATTTCTAATCTTGTGTAAAGGCAATTTTATAAAAATTAGTATATAAAAACGTATACCTTGAGGCGGCACCTAGGAAGAATAACTTACTTATTTTCAACTTATTTATGTATATATTATTGATAACTAAGCAAATTGTTAGTAAATGTTATTAAAATTCATTTTTTGTATATTTCTGTATCAAAATTGTTATACTATAAATTGTTTCACTTCGTAGCTTAGCTGGCAGAGAAATTTGTGAAAGGGATAAGTTGACCTTTGTAGAATTTTTTTTCATGGTATATTAATAAAAAAAAAGTATTATTAGTATTAATATTTATTATTTAATATAAACGCTATTTATGGCGGATTTTAGGAAAATATTGTATTATTAATTTTGTATTATGGATCTCCGCAAAGTAACGCTTAACTATATAAATAATGTAATTTAATATTGTAGTAGTATATTAGACTTATTTTTAAACTTAAACTATCGTGAGTAGTTCGCGGCGGGAACTGAGTCGGGCTAATCTGATAAAATTAGACGTTAGTATAGCCGGTATCTATATATTAACTATTAGACTTATTCTCAATTTAAAAAGTACTTACTTTTTCTAAAAATAATTTTTCATCTGCATAATCCGATTCGCCTGCCATTTTGTACTTCTGGAATTGCGCGTTTGTTTCCACGATTGTCTCTGTCGACGAGTATAACATGTAATGGGCGCAAAATGTGCACACAATTTGTTTTATACACACGATTTTGATGATGTTTATGATAAGCAATGTATATGAAATGAAATTTAAAAGTTTTTGTATGTTAATATTGTTCCGGTTGCATAATTATTCACTTTTCTATATGATTACGATATAAAACGTTCTTACAAGTTATTTCCATAATCATTTGTTAAAGCCCTTATATTTTTAATTTAATTCATTTAATTGTTCCCTTTTTCGATATAAATAGTACAACTAAATTTAAATAGAATTAACCTATTTCTTTAAATTTTTTATTTAACACCTGAAGATGAAATCTTGCAAGTTGAATTTGACCCACTTATTTGACTTCCTGGTGTCCGATTGAGTTAGAACTTTATATACTGTTCCATACCCGATGACAATGCATCTATATGATAAGCATGACCTATGCTGCTGCCAGGATTGGCCCCAGACGAGGCAATCCTCAATGGTTAACCGTTGAGACATGAAATTTTATTATAAGCTTTTTTTGGCGAAAAATGGCAGAAATCAAATTATTAAATTACTAGCAAAGCCCCGCGGTTTCACCCGCGTCCATACAGATCTCGTGGTAGTGGAAAGTCTACGAAGTCGGACTATAGATTTATTTTGTAGATTATTTAATTATAAAAAATGGGTATCATTAGTATACTTGGAATAAGAGCAAGAACTCACCAAGTGCAGGCCCTGCTATAACGGGCGCTACAATGAATTTATTATGGCGTTATTTGCTTTCGATTTACATTCATAAATTCGTAATATCTTGATTGGGATGTCGGATTTTTAAAATTTAAAAAGTATTTTACAGGTATTGAAAAATTTATCAATAAAATACCATTTAATGGGATAAGGATTAATACAGAGATATGAATAAAATGGTTTGTTTATTGTCGGCACTTTTACCAACTTCTACAATGTAAAAAAGTAGTTATATTGGCATAACTATAATAGTTAGACATATGGTATCGCGGACTTTTTTGTGGATATTGATACGTTCTATACTGTAGAATATTTTTTTGTTCTATCATCAATAGTTTCCGCAGCGCACGCGATAAAAGATGTTTACGTCTAAATTTTTCTCAACTCAACACAATTTTAATAGGAATCCCTATTTTTTTTTAAATGACATATAGCCTATGTTGCTCATTGAAAAAGCAGCTTTCCAATGGTGAACGAATTTTTGAAATCGGTCCCGTATTTTTTGCGTGAAAACGTAACAAACATACATACATACAAACAACACTAGTTAAAATAACACTAGCGTGATCTATTATTAAGGAGGGCAACTTTGTTTATATGCAACTGTTACTATAAAGGTAAAAACATCATTAGTGCCGTTCGCGCTTAGTGTAAACTATGGTTCCTCTACTACAGTATTAATAAACCTCATCATTCGCCTGCCTTTATCCCACTTTAATTGGAATCGGCACAACATGTTTTAAACATGTTATTGCATTTGGATAGATATTTTACGACTGGCCGCCTGCCTGACGTCAACTTACCTTAGTCGCCTTTTACGACACCTCGGTAAGAAATAAGGGTGACCTATTATACTCTGCCGGATACCAGACGGCGAGTCAACATACTTTAGACCCCTTTTGCGACCCGTCGGTAAGAAATTAGGTTGATATATTCTTCTCAGCTGAATACCACACGGCGGTCTAGTATTTATAACCCTATACTGAAAAGAGGCTAAATTTCGTTGTCGTTCAACACTAGATCTGTTCATTAGTTTTGAGCACAGAAACATACAGCATTATAGTTGTAAATTAAATTTAGTTTATTCAGAACCAATTACATTTTGATAATTTCGATCGCAATGTTTAGTTGCACGGCTAATAAGATACCAAAGATCTTCTTTTTTTATCTTTTGTGTTAAGTGTGCAAATATTAATCTGTTTATATAGTTTTTAGATTTTTCTTCTCTTTTTCGTTCTTTCGATTTTTTTTTCTTCCTTTCTATTTTCATTAACCGTATTTCACTTCTTGATATTTTCCTTCTGTCACTCAAAGGATGAGTGGAAGAGATCCCTTTTAGCGATAAGTCTTTAAGTAATCTTTTTTCTCTTTCTCTTTTCTAACAACATCTATGTACAATAAAGAAGAATAAATAAATAAAAGAATGCAATAGTGAAAGCAGATGGAATTCTATGAAAGGAGTATTTTATAAAAGGTTTTATAACCAATGGCTTAGTTAGGAAATTAAAGGCCCTGAGGCAAAAAATAAACTATAGCCCCATCTAAACTAATTAAAATTACTTGTTTCGCATTCTACACGTTCCGGATTCGACGTACTGCAATGTGGGGGTGGGATCACGCTCATAGGAGCCCCCGGAGCTTGGGGGCCTCGAGGCAATGCCCCGTCTAGCCATCCGATAGCTACGCCACTGTGTATAACAACATCTATTTACGTCATTACACATTTTTTTTTAGCTATGCTTAACATAAAGCGGTAGTTTAATTAAACAATTACTAAATTACTTATTCATGACGCACTCTAAAATTTTTTCTTCAAGTTTTATTTTTAAAAAACAAAATGAGTCTATTTGGATTTTCATTCGGTGTTATTTTCAATGTCATTTTGACTATTTTAAGTCGAGTTCCTGACTAGGGGATCGAGGTCATAGAGTTATTACAGTAGAGTAGGAAAGCCAGCCTAAAATCTGCCATATTACAATAAAGAAAAAAAATATATACAATAAAGTAAAAAAGCAAATGATTTTTTATGTGATTAGACAAAAATGAACTCTACGAGTTTTTTTTAAGGAATAGGATGGCAACGAGCGTGCAGTTCACATTATCACCGCTGCCCACGACCTCTCGCAGAGCGATTGTGCTGCCGCCCGAAGAAGCTAAATACGCTTTTTGAAGGTACTCCGGAAACGCTGCTAGAGGTAGATTGTTCTATAAAATTCGTATAGTTCAATGGAACATTCCCCGTGAAAGATGCGGTAGAAAACGCACAGTGATGTTACGTTTCTACGTATCGCCAAAGAGTCCAGCTGTTTGCTGATCAAATGATCTCCAACAATTCGAGGTGCTCTGCGCTTTATGACATCAAATGGCTTAAGTTGGTACTGGGGTGCACCAGCCCAGAGATGAGAACAGTACTCCATGTGAGGCCGGACTTGTGCTTTATACAGCGCTAGTCTATGGGCTAGAGTTCCATCTTCCCTCTCATTATTTATCCATTGTCACTTACAGGCTTGCTTATGGCTCCCCTGGTCTAAGTATAAAAACTCTATGGTTATTTCAATCTCATCGCTGACTATTTTAATGCCTTATCTTTTACAATCATGAATCGTTGAGTATGTCCTTTGTTGTTCACTTACGAAGTTTCTATTAAACTTTTGTGCATAGTTAATACTGTATAGGATATAGATGATAACTCTTTCATTTTATTCGAGTAATGAAAGGAAACTTTTTGTGCCGTCTCAAAGATATTATTGTAACGTTACCATAATAATCCACTAGAAGACGCTGTACTGCATTTTTATAGTAAAGTAAAGTAAAGTAGCGGCCTGTTACAATCCCACTGCTGGGAATAGGCCTCCTCTCTCCGTTTCTGGAGAGAAGGGTTGCAGCTAAGACCTACCACGCTGCTCCAATGCGGATTGTTAGGTTACACATATCTCCAGAGTTCTCTAGAGATATGCAGGTTTCCTCACGATGTTTTCCTTCACCGAAAAGCGTGTGATAAATTGCAATTATCAATTAGACATATGAGTTTTATTAGAAAAACTCATTGGTGCCTGCCCGGGTTTGAACTCGTGTTCCCCTCGAAAGAGTCGCACGGTCTCACCGCTGGGCTATCACAGCTCACATTTTTATAGGGACCCATGTAATAAAATCTGAGTGCCACAGTCCGTTCATTCCCCGCTGGGCCGTAGTGACTTATACAACGACAGCGTAATTAACAATTGGTTTCAAATAATATTGTAGACATAACGACATCTATTAAGCACTCCGATAAAAGTCATTTTGTTTTTCTGCCTGCCAAGAGATTAGAGCTCGCGGAGACCTGAAAAGTGCTTCTTAGATTTTCACCCCTGCTTTTGTGACGTTCTAGAGATCATCATGCGAATTATGGTGAAAGAAAAATATTGCCAGTAAGCGTAAGTATCCCTGAACATCTCCAGGGATACGTTTAACTTGGCAATAAGTATAGAAGCCATATAACATGTTTCAGGAAACAAGAGAAATAGAAAATATACGTTAAAATTTTGATGACATCAGTAGAAATTAGTGCAGATTTCGGTATTGCACGAACTGTTCACAATCACACCTCCATAATTTAAAAGTGTTAAAAATGCATCTACCTATAGTTACGTGTAACTAAGATGATTTCGCAATCATGATAAATAAATTTGCAGATGTTAGTATGTTTACAATTATGGTAAATTATACTATGTATAATCTATACTTATATACTTCTATATAATATTATAAACGGGAAAGATTTGTTTGTTTGTATGTGTGTATGTTTGTAATGTTTTCACGCAAAACTACTGGACCGATTTCAAAAATTATTTCACCATCGGGAAGCTGCATCTTCACTGAGGAACATAGACTATAAGATATTTTCAAAAAATAGGTATCCCTAATAAACTTGTGTAATAATGTGTCATAATAATGTGTGAATAAATTAGTCATAAAAAATCTTTCGTCGCGTGTGCTGTGGAAAATATTGATGAAAGAACAAAAAAATATCTACAAAAAGTCAGGTATACTAATCAGGTATTTCTAACTATTATATCAAATCAGGTATTTCTAACTATTATATCAAATCAGGTATTTCTAACTATTATAGTTAAGTCAATATAACTACTTTTTATTGTAAAAGTTGATAAAAGTGCCGACGATAATTAAACCATATTATACATATCTCCGTATTAGTCCCTATTCCATTAAATGACACTTTGTTAATCACCGTTTCAATACCTGTAAAAAAAATTTAAAATTATTAAAATCGGACATTTCAATCAAAAGATGTAACGAACTTATAAATGACAATCTAAAAAAAATAATGCTATAACTATTCATTGTAGCGACCATTTTACTAGGGCCTGCAACTGGTGAGTTAGCTCTTATTCCAATGATATAACTATCCCTTTTAAAGGAATTCAGTTTCCAGTTAAAATTTCCTTTGACTTAACCATTAATAAGTCCCAGGCCATACTATTAATTTGCAAAAATAAATCTATAATCCGACTTAGTAGACTTTCCACTACCACGAGATCGGTATGTACGCGAGTGAAACCGCGGGGCAGTGCTAGTAGTACTATAAAAATTTTACGGATGAGGTGATAAAAATGCAAAAACGTTGAGATGTGAAAAACCATAAAATTTACGTGTTAGATGTTCTAACAAGAATGGCGATCTATTGAGGAAATTCAACATAAAACATTGAAACTAGACAACGACATTACTCTTTTTATACTTTAAATATTTTTAGTTCCATGTACACAATTTTTTTTATACAATCTACAGCAATACAATATTTAACAAAAAAAAACAGTTTATTAATAAACCCAAACTGATTTTATAATTTTACATATTTAATCTAGATTTTGCTTAACAGAATTAATAAAAAATGTACGAAAGATGCAACAACTACGTGACTTGAGCGAGCGCGCGTGTTTGTGTATATGTGTATTGTGTGCGTGTGCATGTGAGTATGCGAGTGTGTGTATGTGGGAGTTTTGTGTGTGTGGCACGAGTGCATGATAGTTGTGACTGGGAATACGTTTAATTTTATGAATTATTATTTAATACAAATCGAAATATTTTCAAACGCTTTTAGTTAACATGACTTATTGGATACAAGTCATATTTGTATGTGAAGATGGAATCTTGCAAGTTACATTTGACCCACTTCCCGATGTCCGTTTAAGCTAAAATTTCATATTCTGGTCCAGTCCCGATGACAATGCATGTTTTTTAATTAATTCTATAGGTTAATTATTATATTATACTGACAGCAGTGAAGCAACTGACTTGATAACGATCAGCGATATTCGTCTCAGGTGGTTCTATATAAGTCAGTTGCCTTAGTCGTATTTTATGATCCCTCGGTAAGAAAGAGGGTGGGCTATTCTACTCAGCCGGATACCACACGGTAGGTCGACTTACCTTAATCGCCTTTAACGACACCTCGGTAATAAATGAGGATGGTCTATTTAACTTAGCCGGATAACACACGGCGGAAAGATTGCAAACACAGAAACACGTATTACACACACACAGCGTCTTCCCCGGCGAAGACGAGGTCCCTGTTTTCTGACGTCATGACTAATCAAAGTCATACGCATCATCAGCCCTGCACCACGCGTCGCTTTAAGCCGTGGTCCTGACTCACAGGAGGCACCCTTTGAACGGCGTTCCCTGACACTATTAGAGCTTCCCGGAGAAACCCGAATTGAAGTAGCCCATAGTGCTTTTCAAAGCATGAAAAGAGTGCTCACTAGTCGCAACCTGAATATCGCATTGCGAACACGCCTCCTACATTGCTATATTTGGCCAGTACTTCATCAGTACAGTACTACATGGACCGTAAAAAAGAGGATATCCGAAGGCGTATAGAAGCATTTGAGATGTGGGCCTATCGACGCATGCTCAAAATTAAATGGACCGAAAGGGTAATAAATGAAGAGGTTTTGCGGCGTATGTCATGTAAGCGCGAACTATGGACAAACATCAAAAAGAAGAAAGTTGCATACCTGGGGCATGTACTTAGACACGAACAGTATGGACCCCTGGCAAAGTTGCAGGCAAAAGACATATCAGCCGCAAGAGAAAATTCTGGTTGCGCAATATACGGAAATGGACTGGAGTCGCGAGCGCTGCCCAGCTTTTTAGTCTCGCGAGAGATAGGAAGACATTTCAAGCACTGACGGCTAACCTTCGCTAGTCGGAGAGGCACAAGAAGAAGAAAAAGAAGAAGTAGAGCTTCTGCTCTCAACTCTCCGTGTTTCGCAACCTCGACGATGCTTCGACGCGTCCGTCCCGCCCGGTGACGCTGTAAAAGCTGTTAGGGCTAACAACTAATGCTGTCATCAGTAAAAAAAACCAGGAGCAAGTTTGTTGACTATGAAAAAATGGACGAGTTACCTTTTACATACACAATGATAGGGACAATTATTAAAACAAAAAAAATTTCGGAATCAAAGCTTTATTTGACTACACATAATTTGTAACCATTAGGTTAATACCTGCATATATCTAGAAATGTAAATGTAATGATTATCCGGATAGTACCTCTTCTACTAATGTGAAGATTTATCATTTATATATAATAAATATTTTAAGCCTTATTTTGTTGTATTGGTCATGGGTATTAGTCGAGAAGTGATCTGTGACTTCATAGTCAGCTTAACTAAGGCTCTACAACGTAAAGCGTAGTTATTACACTAGATTAAGGGAGTCATAGGTAGACCTGTGAGTGTCGTAACAAACAAATACTAAAAGAGGGGAACTCATATACTAATCTTTGTCTTATCACACATAAAAAAGAGACAGCAAATTCAACTTACTAGTATTATCATAAGTTCAATTTGCTTTCTCTATATTGTCTATGGACATATGTGACAGTGTAGACTAATTTGCGTTGTTCGAAGTTGCGTCGATATTTAATCTGTACTAATTTTCTCTATGCGGCATTAGATTTTTGAGGTTCGTTGTTTTCTGTTCGAGGGTATTATCGCTACACTTTGTACAATAACAAAATATTAACAACATCATAATTCCTGCTCTGAGATACCCTTTACCATCCCTTTACTTGAATAATCAAGACAGGCAAACGTCACCGGTGACACCTGTCAGTTAAAAAGGCCCGATATTCGTTTTTCAAGACGATGTTGCCATGAAATACAAACTGGAAGTCATTGGCGACAACGAGGCTTTATTTTTTATTTAATTTTCTTTTTATTCTAAAAGATGACAATACTTTTGTTTCTAATTGCGCCATGCCATCAAATTTTGAGAAATCCCTTTCTAACTAAAAATCAAAGCAATTTCAAAACAGTTTTATTTTCACTGTGTTAAGCTAATTTTACAATTCAATTTCAATTACGTAGTGTGTTGTGACCAATTTTTTGTGATATAAAGCCAACTTACAACAACAGCCACTATTGACTCATCAGACAGTGATTTATATTAATTTTGTTTTTCATAAATAATTTGGATAGTTTTAGAAATGTGTACTTTGTTCTCTTTTCTTTTTAAAAAGTAGTGTTTTCTAAACTTTAGGATCTATCTTCGATCTTTACATGGTTTGCTAAGGAAAATCTTAATTCACTTTGCGTCGTTTCAATTTGCGTTGTTTTGTTTGGAACGTAACCACAATGCAAAGTGAGGTATAAGTGTTTCATCTTCCTTCTTTTATTATTAACTGCGACACTCACTTAGTCCTGCCAATGCCCCTACTCTAGTCACTCACAGTGAAGGTACGAAAAAGTTAGTCCGCTAGGAAGCAGCGAAAATCTATACGGCTCGTATAGTTTTAATATTAAATTGAAGCTCATGTCGGCAATCTCACTAATTGTTTTGATTTATAGACAAGGAAAGTCGATAAGTCCCTATAATGCGACTAACTTCACATCGTTTAAAACTCTCGCAAACCTCTCCTGTATCTCTTCTGTAATTATCTTACCCAAGAAGCGGTATTAAACATTTATAAACAAAGTATTATATTCAAAACATAGGATAGCATATTTAAGACAAAGTATAGTATTTTTGACAAAGAAAGTAGAATCAAGTCTCTGTAGTTTGACTAACTTCACATCGTAAACTTATGTAAAACTCTCGTGTATCTCTTCTGCAATATTTTACCTAAGCGGTACTAAACAGTATCGGCAGACTTTCCGTATGTCTATCTACATGCAATACTTCCACGGCTAATCTACTGGTTGAAATTTCTTACAATCGGAACTTATATACGTACCAGGCGACTTATATAAGTCCAAAACGCACACTTTTCAAGGCAGCTATAAATAAGATCACGTTTAGTATACGTTTAACAGAGTTATTTAAATATTCACAAGTTTACAAGCGATATCAAATACTTTGTTCAATTCACTGAAATAATCACCATATTAATTAGACAATCCTATTAACGTCTACTATGACTAAACACATAATAGGACATACGGCATCCCCGTTTTCCCTTCAAGGGTAAAAAGTATTATTACCGGCTAAAGATTAATATATTTTTTTATACTGGACATCTAACTGTATTGTCAATTTTGGAAGACTTAAGTTCTCAAACAAAGCAGGTAAAAAATAAAACAGAATAAATAATAATAAAAATATAATTTGTAACTTTGCAACAAAATAATTAAAAAACCCTAGCCGTATTTACAATAAAATAACGCTAACGTAATCATAAAGTAATAATTACATATTATGAAAGAGTATAACCTCATTTTAATCTTTAATTAGTTTTAGTTTTGATTGTAAATCTTAAACGACTTTTGGTCAATTTGTGAGTATAGATAATAACTTATCGTAAATGTGAGGCTGTAATTAAAGGAATTAACACAATAAAAATACATATATACCTACAGAATAACTCTCAATACAATTTTTAGAAGTGGTAACTCTTAAATAGAAGCACAGACTAAATATAATATTCCAATGCAGCTGTAATTACGGTCTTTGCTTGACAACTAGTTACTCCTTTTCCGTGAAAAATACTTACACACCCCCAGTAAGTAACTTAATACTTGTATTATGGGTGATGGGATGGTGATGGGAGTGTACAGAATGATTTCAATCAAGTGTAAAAAATATGCTTATACGTAAAGCATATTACAAAATTGAAGATTATTTGGATGATAAGAAAGCCTGGATTTGAAAATCCTTTCAGCTTCATACAAGACAGCGGTTTAATAATGTATAATTGAAAATATTTAAAAGATTGACCGCCGAGTTTCTTGCTGGTTCTTCTCGGTAAGAGCAACTTTCCGAACCAGTTGTAGCTTCATTAATCATATTGATCCTTGACGATTCAAAAGTGCCTGAAATGGTTTATTTGAATAAAGATTATTTTGATTTGATTTGATTTGATTTGGGTGACGGACCACTAGTAGAGATATACTATTTATTATTTAGATATTATTTGGATGATAAAAATGCCTGGATTTGAAAAACGTTTCAGTTTAATAATGTAAATTGAAAATGTTTAAAAGATCGACCGCCGAGTTTCTTGCTGGTTCTTCTCGGTAAGAGCAACATTCCGAACCAGCTGTATCTTCATTAATCATATTGATCCTTGACGATTCAAATCAAATCAAAATAATCTTTATTCAAATAAACCATTTCAGGCACTTTTGAATCGTCAAGCATCAATATGATTAATGAAGCTACAACTGGTTCGGAATGTTGCTCTTACCGAGAAGAACCAGCAAGAAACTCGGCGGTCAATCTTTATAATATTTTCAATTATACATTATTGAACCGCTGTCTTGTATGAAGCTGAAAGGATTTTCAATTGAAAGAGCTTTTTAAATAAACATTATTTTGATTTTTTTCACACAAAAGGATTAGGCCATAGCCTATATATATGCTACTACAAAATCTTACCCCTTACAAATAAATTTACCTATATTTTTTTTTATTAAGAAGCGGCTTACGATTAATATAAATAAACTATATAAATAATTCTTATGACGGTTTTATGCTAAGTACATTCAAGGTTAAGTCGGTACTTAAATAACACCTGCAATTACATATTAATTATAGAATTTAAATTTTAATGAATTTTACGCATAACATAGTTACATACCGCAAAACAATTAAGTCCTACAAAGACTAGGGAATTCCAATTTTTTGAATAACAAGTAAATTCTTAACTATTAATTACAAAAATTGTATTATATTAGGCACAAACAAATCTACGAACACAGTATGAGAATTAAATATTTTATTTAAGTAAAAGATGTTGCCAATTAAGAAATAATCCATGCTTAGTATTAAAGTCAAAAATCAAAAAAATCATAAAATATTTATTCCCATCACAAATACATTATAAAAATTATATACAGAATCTGGGACCATCCTAGTAAGTTACTAGTATTTCTACTAGTACTTGTGACAGGATGATTTTGTTATAATCCGCGATAAAATTTTAACACTGATTATATGAAAATTATATTATAATATATAAAAATATGCCGCAAACTTAGTTTTAAAGTGACAGAATTCAAAATAAGGCTTAATTGAGTTAGCTCCTTTGTAATTTTTATTTCAATGCCATCTATGACATCGCGTTGCGAACTATTAAAAAAGCTAGTGTTTTCTTGCTCTTTCAAGTTAAAGTCTTTAACAGTCATGAGTTTTTAGGCGCTTCGCTTTGCCTTATTGCGATTAGCCGCGAAACAACCTTTTTTAAATTAGGTCACTTTAATTTTTAAATTTAAACTATCGTTAGTAGTATTCATAGTTAATATTTTTATTTATATTAATATTTTTTAGTATTCATTGTTAATAAGTTTCTACTAGTACTTGTGACAGGAGGCCCCGCTCTTCCATAACATTTCATACATAATGGGAACTATAATTGTTAAGTCCGTGCTTGTATTGTAAATTGACCTAGATAATATATAGATACCGGCTATACTCACGACTAATTTTATCGGATTAGCCCGACTAGTTTTTGAACCCGTGTGGGGCACTTATTCATCTCTTTACACGCTAATCCGATAAAATTAGACGTGAGTATAGCCGGTATCTATATATTATCTAGGTCAATTTACAATATAAGCACGAACTTAACAATTATATTTCCCATTATGTATGAAATGTTATGGAAGAGCGGGGTCTCCTATCACAAGTACTAGTAGAAACTTATTAACAATGAATACTAAAAAATATTAATATAAATAAAAAATATTAACTGTGAATACTACTCACGATAGTTTAAATTTAAAAATTAAAGTGACCTAATTTAAAAAAGGTTGTTTCGCGGCTAATCGCAATAAGGCGTAGCGAAGCGCCTAAAAACGCATGAGTGTTAACGACTATAGCTTGGAAGAGCAAGAAAACACTAGCTTTTTTAATAGTTCGCAACGCGATGTCATAGATGGCATTGAAATAAAAATGACAAAGGAGCTAACTCAATTAAGCCTAATTTTGAATTCTGTCACTTTAAAACTAAGTTTGCAGTATATTTATTTATATTATAATATAATTTTCATATAATCCGTGTTAAAATTTTATCGCGGATTATAACAATATCATTTTTACTGTACTATAGAAGGTCAATAGGCAATTAATTTCATAAAACCCTTTAACTTTTAATGTCTTCTGAAATCTAAAAATACGATGTTTTGGTTTAAAACTACAGTTGCAAAGATATATTCAAAATAAAAAAATAATTTAAACGAAATATATTAAATATACGTTATTGAAATTTTGAGAATCTCTAATAAGTACCAATTATGACTGTAATCTAGATTACACCGAAAACCTTCTACTCAATACAACTTTTTCGATTTTTTTTACAGACTGAAAATTAAAACGGTATCTCTACTTTCCTCAATTATATAAAAAATATATATTTACAAAGTAAGATTAAGGCTAATGCTATAAACGTTTAACAATAAAATTAAAATTAAAACAAAAATTATTAATACGGAATCCCTTTTCATTTTGTTCTATATAACTTAAATTTATTTTAATTACCGATCAACACTTAAATTTAATAAAAAAATTAACATACTTGAAATAACAATAGTTAAGACAACTTCATACTTAAGTAGGACGTCTTGATTAAAAGTAAGATTTTTTTTTAATTTCTAAAACCTATAATTTTTGATTTTGAAAAAACCTGCACTGTAGCGTAATTGAACGCGCCTTAAATGATAAAAGCAAATCAAAATCGCGATGGGGAATTTAGTATAGTCGATTTTTAGTGATGTTATAACTAGGTTTAGAATAAACCTATATATTAAAAAACAAACATATCTGTACTTAATATTTAACAAAGCCCCGAAAGCTTTGTCTGTATGGGATCGATTTTCTCAAAATCTACTGAATCGATTTTTGTACGATTTTTACTGACAGATAGTGCAATTCTTTCCAAGGGTTTAGGTTAATAGTACATTAAAAGTAAAAAAAAGTAACGGCCTGTTACTATGCCCACTGCTGGGCTAAGGCCTCCTCTCTCCGTTTTTGGAGAGGATTGGAGCTAAGACCTACCACGATGCTCCAATGCGGATTGGTAGGTTACACATATCCCTAGAATCCTCTAGAGATATGCAGGTTTCCTCACGATGTTTTCCTTCACCGAAAAGCGTGTGATAAATTGCAATTATCAATTAGACACAAGATTTAATAGAATAACTCAGTGGTGCCTGCCCGAGGTTTGAACCTATGTCGTCTCTAGAGTCGCTAGGGCTCCCCGCTAGGCTATCACAGCTTAATAGTACATTACGGTACATGTACATGTACAGTAGTACATTACGGTTTTAGGTAAATAATGATCTATACTTACAAAAAACAAACTCGCAAAAGCGGACAGACGTCTGTTTGTCTGATTTTCTCAAAATGCACTGAACGGATTTTTGTAAGGTTTTCACTAACAGACAGTGCAATTTTTCTGAAAGTCTAGGTACGATTAACCTAAACTTTCCGTTTATAAGTAAGTAATGGTGAAGATGTCGCGCAGTTGTTAAAAAACTTGCCTACTAAGTTTTAATAGCATGCGCAGCGTCAACTGAGAGAGATACCCTAAAGTAATGTACTAGAGAATTGTAGATCTATAAAAATACTACAGAAAAGTTCGGGACAGAGCGTCTCTATCTCTTATAGTAACTCACAATAACTACTGTTATGTTCAAAATTTCAATTAAATACGCTGATTTTCACGTGGGCTAAGCCGCAAGCAAAGCTAAATAATAATGAACCTAAAAAAAAGTGTGTGTGTGTGTTATTTTCGTTTATTATTGTCGTTATTGTTTATAAGCATTAAAGCATATTGTAGGAGATTAATTAGATTTAATGTAAATATAATAAAATAATAGTTAATAATTTAAGTTGTAGCCACTGCCTTTAGAAGTGATCTCTGAAAACCAACGTCAGAAGCTTCCCGTCTGAAAATTCTGCGTAGATCATCCATTTTGGGAGAACAAACTATACTGGTTTTAGCTTTATTATTAACTAGCTGTGCCAGCGGCTTCGCCTACGAGGAAATCAGAGTAGGATTCTAATTTTAACATAAAAGTAGTTATTGTGAGTTAATCATAAGAGATACAGATATGCTATCGCGGACTTTTTTGGAGTGTTTTTATAGATCTACAATACTCTAGTACATAACTTTTGCGTATCTCTGCTGGTTTACACAGCGCACGCGACTAAAGCTCCCAGAAAGCAAGTTGTTTTAACAAATGCGCGATCTCTTCAACACAATTTACATAAAATTTACCTAAACCACCCGGAAGTATTGCACTATCTTTTGGTAAAAACCGTAAAAAATCCGTACAGTAGATTTTGATAAAATCGATTACATACAGACAGACAGCCTTTTGGGACTTTGTTTTATAATAAGTATATATTTATAGCCATAACTGTGTTTGTTTGTTTTGATTTATTTAATTATAGTCTATTTTAATTTATTCGTTGGTTTAAAATAGTATAGTGTTTAGTACTAAATAAATAAACCATTAATTTTTTTAATCGAAAATTTTGACTAGTTATTCTTACAACTAGATAATATTTATAAAATTTTGTGAATTAACATACTTTTATTTAAGCGGGATGAGCGGGAATTAAAATCTTTAAAATTCAATACGATATCGAGTAAATTGTTGTCCACCGTGTGGTATCCGGCTAAGTGGAATAGACCACCCTCATTTCTTACCGAGGTGTCGTAAAAGGCGACTAACGTAAGTTGACGTCAGGCAGGCGGCCGGTCGTAAAATACGTAGCCAAATCAATTGACAACATGTTTGTAATATGTTATACCGACCCCATTTAGAGTAGGATTAGGGCGGGAGAATGATGATGATCGACTAAATTGTTCGATAGAACGAACTTTAAGACGTATAATCGATTGCGTGATAGAAATTAAACAAAAAAATGAATCAACACTAAAATGTTAAAATAATTATATAACTTAAAGTTTCCACTTTAAATAGAATCGTGTTGGCGTAAATTATAAATGTGAATTGATATGCCCAATTGTGATTCAAACTTACTTAATAGAATTAGTTATTGTTAAAATGTATATGGGTAATGCCTGGCTGTCATTAAATATGTTATTCCAAAGTAATAAAACTATTGTAAGATAAAGGTTACAGTGTAAAATCTACCTAAACGTTAAGCGTACCCCGGCTGCCCTATGTAATGCAAAAAATAAATTATTATATTGCTATGTGTGTTTTTCTAACCTTCATTATAAAAACGCGATAGCACCTAAGAAATGTGATTCTTTAAACCATAAATCAATCTATATTCCACGACATAGACTGATCTATGGTAACTTGAGCAAATAGTAAATACTTTTAAAACACGCAATATTAACATACATAAATATATGATTAGCATACAAAGGCGGTTATAATATTATTAGATCTGTATTACTAGGGTTGCTATTTTTTTTTACAAGTAGAATATTAGGTCTGACAAGAATATTAAATAAATAAATAATAGATATATGGAACAATGGAGCTGTGATAGCCTAGCGGTGAGACCGTGCGACTCTTTCGAGGGGAACACGAGTTCAAACCCGGGCAGGCACCAATGAGTTTTTCTATTAAAACTCATGTGTCTAATTGGTAATTGCAATTTATCACACGCTTTTCGGTGAAGGAAAACATCCTGCATATCTCTAGAGAATTCCGGAGATATGTGTAACCTACCAATCCGCATTGGAGCAGCGTGGTAGGTCTTAGCTCCAACCCTTTTCTCCAGAAACGGAGAGAGGCCTATTCCCAGCAGTGGGATTGTAACAGGCCGCTAATACATATGGAACAATTACATACACGGTTGTTGTCTCCAAATTAATACTTGTGTTATGGGTGATAGACAAAAAACATATACACCCAGAAGCGAAGAACCATCAAATTGTTTATAGAAAATTACCTAATTGGGAATAGAACCGTCAACCCGCGGACATAAAAAACCTGATCATAAATTGCACATCACCGCTATAGAAGTTAGCACTTCAAATAATGTGTCTAATACCAATACTTTATTATTGTTCAACAAAGGAAAGGCTTTATACTTTTTATTGTATGTAGTGAAAAACAGTAAAAGTTTTTAACAGTTTAGTTGGCAGCCCTACTATTAGCATAGCTTTTGATAAGAGTAGAGTATAATAAGACATAAATTGCGTCTAAACAAATAAATATACGATAAGGGAATATATCCTTTGTTTGCTAGTCATGTAATATTGTAATTTATTTGTATTTGTACACGTAACACTTGTTACGAATTACGCATACACTTAGTGACACGTTCGCATTAATATATATTAAGTAAATCATTCATACATATAATACCCATAGATACATTCCATATAGATATCAGATCAAAAACTATCCCAAGCGAAATTGAATTGACATTGAAAACCGATACAAAATTCGGCGAAATACAAACAAAAATCGACCTTATGACTTTATGTTAAAGTTGATTTTTATTCATGTCGCGTTTTGTCTTGCGTCATGTCTCGACCAATACAATCGATACCCATAGATACATTCCATATAGATATCAGATCAAAAACTATCCCAAGCGAAATTGAATTGACATTGAAAAACGATACAAAATTCGGCGAAATACAAACAAAAATCGACCTTATGACTTTATGTTAAAGTTGATTTTTATTTATGTCGCGTTTTGTCTTGCGTTATATCTCGACTAATACAATCGAGTATTTATTGAGTAAATTTAAAAAGCGAACGCAATATACGAGAATTAATGCTGTCACTTTATAAAATGGCCGAAATCAAAACTGGCATTTAAATGTTATAAGGGATAATATTGAAAATAGTTTAAATTAAGCATATAAAGTTTATAGAATTAGACGTTACTTTGCGCAGATCCATAATAAAGAAGTAATAATAAAATTATTTTGCTATAATCCGCGATAAAGTAAATAGAAAATATATATAATGCTATACAGGGGACTATAGATTTTCATAACCTATACATGCATTATTCCTAAAAAACACACACACTGCATGTATCGGGTAAAAAAATCTATAGTCCACTCTATATTTAGCATTATATATACTTTCTATTTACGTCATCGCGAATTATAGGTAAATAATTATATTATTACTTTTATATAGAAAAAGTTTATATATTTTTTGAATTACCGATGGTAAGATATCTACTCCATTTTCAATAGTCTAGTCATATTTTTAGTTTTTAAAGGTTAGGTTAGGTTAGGTTAGGTTTAATGTTTGGAAGCGCGGCCTGATTGTTCTTTTTTATCAATACTGATAAAAAAGAACAATCAGGGTTGCCAACTCGATACCATCTGGTGCTGGTGTTGGGTGCTAAATGATAAGCTAAAAACTGCTAGATAGTAGCGAATTTTCAAAATCAATGCTAGTTTTAGTGAACACGAAATCCATATGTAAAATAATTTTTTATTAGAAAATTTTAATAAAAAATATCTCTATAAATAACTGTCCTTTGACAAATTAAAAAATTAAAATTATTTGGCTCCTGTTTTGAATAAATTGGCGCGCGCGACGCGGCTCGACCGGCCGGATCAACGACCTTCATACACTCGATTGTCGACGCGAGCGCCGATTGTTAGTAACGTTTTGGTTTACGATAAGACAGGACGCGCGCGCGCCTGTATACGACTTTATTGTATAACGCACACTCGTAATTATGCGTTTTGGGTGTGGTTTTTAGATTTAGTGACGCGTTTAATTAGTGAAGCGTTTGAGAAGACGCGACCCTCCGCGGTTTTAGTGCGCGTTCGGGTTAATGTTCCCCGATATGGGACGATTCAATAACGTGTGACCTTACGAAGGTTGTGTGCACACCGCGTGTTATATGTGTTATTTAACCGCGTTGGGAAGTGTATACTCCGGGAGAAATAGACAGTACGTGTCCGTGGAAGACTGTTGAGGCGAGCCAACTGTTTCGGGAATCGGCCAAGTACATACAAGCGCACACACACACGTACACATATACACGCAGTGATTCATGAGGCCGGACCACATACAGCTGACGGCCGCATAAGGTAGGTTGAGACGCCGAGACGACGGGCCCAGGTCTCGGAGGTTGTTTCATCCGCCCGCACGTTTGTGCGGAACAGCTCCCCCTATTCTAGTTAATAACTGTATGAATGTCAGAATGCAAAAGTAATAATAAAATTATTTTGCTATAATCCGCGATACAGTAAATTTACTGTATTGCGGATTATAGCAAAATAATTTTATTATTACTTTTGTATTATGGATCTCCACAAAGTAACGCCTAATTCTATAAATGAGAGAATGCCTTAATTAAGTCTTGTTTGCTAAAAACTAGTAATTTTTTATAGTCTACTATAGTTTCTACGGTACAACTCAGAAATAAAGAATAAAACTAAATTGTTATGTTATTACATTTTTTTTTTGTTAAAAAATAAAAATCTGTGATAAAAAGTGAAATAAGTGAATTAAGTGAAGTAAATGAAATAAAAAGTGAAATAAGTGCTAGATATGGTGCTAGGTGGTACGTAATTCCAGCGAATTACGTACTTGACTCCTCAAAATAGTGCTAAATCTAACACCGAAAGTGCTAAGTTGACAACACTGCGTAGAATTTCGATTGCGTACTCTTTAGTTGAGGACAATTTTAAGCGCATGATTTCGTATCTTGGGTATTATATAGAATTACAATACACATTGGAAAACAAATACGCACCTAAAAATTTAAATTGAACCAGAATTTTCTAGAAATAATAATTTACACTTCGTTCATTGTTATTTTTTCCTCCCGTCGCCAGCTCAGCAATTCATCTAGTAATTCATCTAAATGTGGATTACCCCCGAGACGTTTCACCTGAAATAGTAAAAAAAAAGTAAAGTAACAGCCCGTTGTTATGCCCACTGCTGGGCTAAGGCCTCCTCTCTCCGTTTTTGGAGAGAAGGATTGGAGCTAAGACCTACCACGCTGCTCCAATGCGGATTGGTAGGTGACACATATCCCTAGAATTGTCTAGAGATATGCAGGTTTCCTCACGATGTTTTCCTTCACCGAAAAGCGTGTGATAAATTGCAATTATCAATTAGACACATAAGTTTTAATAGAAAAACTCATTGGTGCCTGCCCGGGTTCGAACTCGTGTTCCCCTCGAAAGAGTCGCACGGTCTCACCGCTGGGCTATCACAGCTCCACCTGAAGTACATCAGTAATATATCTCAATACATGAAGTAAAAACTTTGTACATCATATTTTTTTTATCATAGGCATACACACACAATAAATAAATATATAAATATATATGGGACATTTACACACACGGTCGTCCGACCCCAAAGTAACTTAATACTTGTGTTATGGGTGACGGACAACTGGTAGATATACTACATATATAATTTTAAATACACACTTATATACAAATATACACCCAGGCTCGAAGAACCAACAAAATGTTTATAGAAAATGTTGGCCCTCGGCGGGAATCGAACCCGCGACCCGCGGAGCTGAAGGCAGGGTCACTACCCACTGCGCCAACAGGCCAGTCAATAAGCTTGTGATTCTTGCGTCGCGACTCAGCAACGATTAATTATTTGTAAAATTTAATCTAAATTATTTGGAATTATATAACTACTTTCGACATTATATATTACACATTATTTTTAATTCTTGTCATGTAATAGATATAATATAAAATTGTAATTTGGGTCTATTTAATTGTATATTTTGGTTATTTTAAGGAATATTATACAATCTAGACTGTAAATATTTTGATACTGTAATGATAAATTAGATCGCTTAAAATATTTATAATGACAAATATTGAATGTTGTACATGCCTTTAAGTGACGTGTTCACCCAGAACAAAAATTTATACACTAAATATGTCATTATTAATTGTAACTATGTTCATATCGTTGGTGTGTCCTATATAAATAAATAAATAAAATAAACGTTAGCAACTCATTCGTTGGTGTCGGGATAAAATTTTCAATAAAATTACGCAATCCATACTAGACAAGTCTCACACGTTATTAAATCGTCCCAATATCGGGGAATAATACCCAACACGCATCAAAACCGTGGACGGTCGCGCCTTATCAAACACTTCACTTAAACGCGTCACTAAATCTGAGAATAACACCCGAAACGCAAAATTACACGTGTGCGTTATAAAAGAATGCCGTATACAGGCGCACGCGGCCTGTCCTTATCGTGTATGAAAAGTTACTAGCGGTCGGCCTCTCGCGTCAGCAATCGAATGCATAAAACGTCCTTGATTTCGCCGGTCGTGTCTCCGGCGGGCGAGTCATTTTATTCAAAACAGTAATAATAAAATTATTTTGCTATAATCCGCGATACAGTAAATAGAAAATATATATAGTGTTAAATGTATAGTGGACTATCCGTATTTTCATAACCGATACGTGCAGGATTCGTAAAAACACATGCACTAACCTCCACCGTTCACTATCACAAACTCAAATGTAGTACAAAGTTTATATTGCAATAAAAACTTTATACTAAAATGCAGTTGGATAGTAACAGGCAGTTACAGCTTTTAAAAAAAACTATTAAAACGTGGCTAATAGACAAAGTCTCTATTGATGATTATATAATAACCATGTACAAGATAGCAATGACAAAATGTAACTATTAATAGATCTCGGTAGGAAAAGCTTTCCGAACCAGCAGTAGAGTTGACGATTCAAAAGCACTTGAATACAAGTTTACGTGAATAAATAATATTTTGAATTTGAATTACTTTAGTTTAATATACATGCTGTGCCTGCGGCCTCGACACGATGAAATTGTATATCCCAAAAATTTTCCCGCCTAAGTATCGACCCGGAGGAAATTTACGGATAAAAGGTTGACAATAAGTTGCTCCAGAAACTCCTCTATCTACCAGTGAATGTCCCATTAAAATCGGATTAGCCGTTCCGAAAAGTGTAATAACCGAAGATTTTCTCAAGAATTGATCTATTTTTATTAAAAACTGTACATCTGTTCAGTAAATTTTGGGAAAATCCATCACATACAGACAGACAGCTTATGGGAACTTTCTATAATATGTATGTATAGATATAAAATAATAACCTCATATTCGATTGAGTAGAATAGACCACCCTCATTTCTTACCGAGGTGTCGTTAAAGGCGACTAAGGCAAGTCGACCCGCCGTGTGGTATCCGGCTAAATAGAATAGACCACCCTCATTTCTTACCGAGGTGTCGTAAAAGGCGACTAAGGCAAGTCGACCCGCCGTTTGGTATCCGGCTCAGTAGAATAGACCACCCTCATTTCTTACCGAGGTGTCGTAAAATACGACTAAGGTAAGTCGACCCACCGTGTGGTATCCGGCTGAATAGAATAGACCACCCTCATTTCTTACCGAGGTGTCGTTAAAGGCGACTAAGGCAAATCGACCCACCGTGTGGTATCCGGCTGAATAGAATAGACCACCCTCATTTCTTACCGAGGTGTCGTAAAAGGCGACTAATGCAAGTCGATCCACCGTGTGGTATCCGGCTCAGTAGAATAGACCACCCTCATTTCTTACCGAGGTGTCGTTAAAGGCGACTAAGGCAAGTCGACCCACCGTGTGGTATCCGGCTGAGTAGAATAGACCACCCTCATTTCTTACCGAGGTGTCGTAAAAGGCGACTAAGGCAAGTCGACCCACCGTGTGGTATCCGGCTGAATAGAATAGACCACCCTCATTTCTTACCGAGGTGTTGTAAAAGGCGACTAAGGCAAGTCGACCCACCGTGTGGTATCCGGCTGAATAGAATAGACCACCCTCATTTCTTACCGAGGTGTCGTAAAAGGCGACTAAGATAAGTCGACCCGCCGTGTGGGATCTGGTTGAGTAGAATAGACCACCCTCATTTCTTACCGAGGTGTTGTAAAAGGCGACTAAGGCAAGTCGACCCACCGTGTGGTATCCGGCTGAATAGAATAGACCACCCTCATTTCTTACCGAGGTGTCGTAAAAGGCGACTAAGATAAGTCGACCCGCCGTGTGGGATCTGGTTGAGTAGAATAGACCACCCTCATTTCTTACCGAGGTGTCGTAAAATACGACTAAGGTAAGTTGACGTCTGGCCAGTCGTAAAATACGTAGCCGAATCATGTGACAGCATGTTTGTACATGTTGTGCCGACCCCACTTAGAGTGGGATAAGGGTAGGAGGATGATGATGATGAAATAATCACCTCAGCTCTAGCCTCGTTATCCAGCTGTTGCAGACGTTCCCTCGTGTACTGGAAGCTTCCGAAACGTTCTAGAAGAGATATGCAATAGCGTTTCACCTCAACATCCCGTGTTCTTTGGCGAAGAATATCTGAACTCAGTTAAGGATAACGGTTTTGAAAATTGGGATACAGTTCACATCCCCATTGCGGGAGGGATGAACATCTAGGGGTGCGATCCGGGGTGTAGTAAAGTAACGGCCTGTTACTATGCCCACTGCTGGGCTAAGGCCTCCTCTCTCCGTTTTAGGAGAGAAGGATTGGAGCTAAGACCTACCACGCTGCTCCAATGCGGATTGGTAGGTTACACATATCTCCTAGAGATATGCAGGTTTCCTCACGATGTTTTCCTTCACCGAAAAGCAATGATAAATTGCAATTATCAATTAGACGCATAAGTTTTAATAGAAAAACTCATTGGTGCCTGCCCGGGGTTTGAACCTATATCGTCTATATATAGAGAGTCAATAAGCTTATTGACAGCCTATATGTTACCCTGGTGTATAAGGAATAATTGTGCCAAATTTCATCGATATTGGTTCAGCGTATTAGCTGTGAACGAGTAACAAACATACATTCCTACTCAGAAACTTTCGCATTTATAATATTAGTAGGATCAGTAGTGTTACGTACAGGGGTTCGTGGATTTGGATGAATATACATGGTGATTCGTTAAAAACAATTTATTCAACTTTTTATTACTAACTTACTACTTACAGTCTCTACACAGACCGTTGTCCAATAAGAATGCAGGAATGCTGAATGAATGTATGTATAGATATGCCGGTTTCCTCACGATGTTTTCCTTCACAGAAAAGCGTGTGATAAATTGCAATTATCAATAAGACACATAAGTTTTAATAGAAAAACTCATTGGTGCCTGCCCGGGGTTTGAACCTATGTCGTCTCTAGAGAGTCGCACGGTCTCACCGCTAGGCTATGACAGCGACCCGGGGTGATGATAGTATAATCCTATCCTACTGTTACGAACTTGCGAAAAGAGTTCGAAATGTGTATGTCATAAAGTTCAAATTGAACGGAATAGTTTTCGAGCATGAAAAAAGGGTTCGTAAACTATATATGTCATAGAGTTCAAATTCGCTTAACGCTCTTGAACATTCGACGTGTATCAAAACATGTTTACTTAAAACACTTGTTTACGATCGTTTCAAGGCTATCGAATGTTCTCGAAATCGGTTCGTTCGATATATAAGCAGACGTATCGTGCGCCTCGACATTCAGTTTGTGAATAGCGATTAAGAGGGAATAAACAAGTGAAAATAAAACTGAATTATTAATGACCTCGGCATTCTTATTGGACAACGGACTGTGTAGAGACTGTAAGTAGTAAGTTTGTAATAAAAAGTTGAATAAAGTGTTTTTAACGAGTCACCAAGTATTTTCATCCAAATCCACGAACCCCTGTACGTAACACTACTAATCCTACTAATATTATAAATGCGAAAGTTTGTGAGTAGGAATGTATGTTTGTTACTCATTCACAGCTAATCCGCTGAACCAATATCGATGAAATTTGCCACAATTATTCCTTATACACCAGGGTAGCATATAGGCTGTCAATAAGCTTATTGACTCTCTATATATAGACGATATATAGAGAGATTTTTCTATTAAAACTTATGTGTCTTATTGATAATTGCAATTTATCACACGCTTTTCGGTGAAGGAAAACATCGTGAGGAAACCTGCATATCTCTAGAGAATTCTGGAGATATGTGTAACCTACCAATCCGCATTGGAGCAGCGTGGTAGGTCTTAGCTCCAATCCTTCACTCCAAAAACGGAGAGAGCTCAGCTCTGCAGTGGGCATAGTAACAGGCCGTTACTTTACTTTTTTTATATATAGCCTATAGAAATCCTGTTAATTCTACAGTAATAGGATGACATTGAAAAGCGCCATCTATTATCAAAGTTTTTTAATTCACGATGTGTCGAAATCAAGTCAAATCTGTAGATAATCTATATTATATGGCGAAATAACATTTGCTGGGTCAGTTAGTAATCTATAAAGATATATATAGAAAGATTTAAGTAAGTCGGAAGAAGTAGGGGGTTCTGGAGCAGACAGGAAGGGGGGAGGGATAGCTCTATCTATATACGACACTGAATGCTAGTATTAAATGTTTACTTTATTATAAAAGGATACGAAGAACTTGGTTATCAGCCTTTTGGTTGTGTATCGCGTGTATGATGGGAAAACTGAATTTGCCCTCCGTCAGATCCTCACAGTAGCTTTTGTTCTCGGAGTACTGTAACCATAACAAAATCAATAAAATAAATAATACAAAAAATATTTGAAACAAATAAAGTAATTTAATACTTGTGTTATAGATAAATAAAATACATTTAAATCGACCATACTTCCAGTCATAATATTTTGTTAGTAATACACATAAACTAAGCTGTGATAGCCCAGCGGTGAGACCGTGCGACTCTTACGAGTGGAATACGAGTTCAAACCCGGGCAGGCACCAATGAGTTTTTCTATTAAAACTCATGTGTCTAATTGATAATTGCAATTAATCACACGCTTTTCGGTGAAGGAAAACATCGTGAGGAAACCTGCATATCTCAAGAGAATTCTGGAGATATGTGTAACCTACCAATCCGCATTGGAGCAGCGTGGTAGGTATTAGCTCCAACCCTTCTCTTCAGAAACGGAGAGAGGAGGCCTATTCCCAGCATTGGGATTGTAAGAGGCCGCTACTTTTACACATAAACTTCATCTAGTAACCGAGGTGTCGTCAAAAGCGACTAAGGTAAGTCAACTCGCCGTGTGGTATCCGGCTGAGTAGAATAGACCACCTGTTTAGAATATGCGCGCGAGCAGGCAGGCTTGTTTCGGCGGCGACGCGTAAGACGTCGCGTACACGAGGTCGAAATATTTGTGAACTATTTAGTACTTTTCGGCTGACCTCGATACCGGGCGAATTCGTGGCATTGAGTGAACGTGCAAAAGCGCGTGTTAAGTCAAATTCTGATTAATTCAACACGTGATAAGCGAGGTTATACTTGTGCGTGCGTTATTGAACCGATAGCTGTTAAGCGATATAACCTATCAGAGCGCGGTGTCGGGCGATAAATTAGTTACTGACCGGCTGTGGTTTGAAGTATTGAGAGTGGCTTGTGTCGTGATTTGTGCACCAGCGCTAGACCGGGGTTCGATTCCCGCCTTCTGGGAGACCCTGCCATTCCGGCAGCATACATACAAGCAAGTACACACGGCCACACACGCACATACAATAATACATCAAGGACGGCTCCCGATCAAAGTCAAACAATATGGCGGCACGGATGACGTCACATTCGTCAAGGTAAGCTAACGACAGGGTTTTGGGCTTAAGGGGACGTTAACTCGCCGTGTGGTATCCAGCTGAGTAGAATAGACCACCCTCTTTCTTACCGAGGGGTTGTAAAATACGACTAAGGTATATTTACGTCAGGCAGGCGGCATCACAAAATACGTAGCCAAATCATGTGAAAATATGTTTGTAACATGTTGTGCCGGCCCCACTTAGACTGGGATAAGGGCATGAGGATTATTATGATAAAAGTTATTCTTACCTCTTGTAAGCATAAGTTGCAGTAGTCATCTCTTATCTGAAAGTACAGCCCGAGGATGGACGACAATTTACTGAAGTCAGACTTGTTGTCACTGAACAGCTGCATCAAGCGAATTGCCAGCATGAAAAGGCCACCGGTTTCTAAACGAAATTAGTATTATTTAATTAATTATTATTAAATTATGCAACACATCTATTTAAAAAATTGCAAAAGTAATGATAATAATTACTAATAACCGATATCTATAATATTTGGCAAAATTATTCGTTATACATCGGGGTAACATATAGTCTATTGTAATCCTTTTAATTCAACAGGAACCGGATGATATTGATAAACGCCATCTATTATCAATCTATCAGTTCTTTTAATTACGATGTGTCAAAGTCAAGTCAAATTTGTCATTTAAAGAAGGTTCTATATCATGTTGTTGAGCCTACGTCGAAAGATTTATTTTAAGAAAGTTTCTATATATTTTGGTTTCTGTTTACTGGAGGAATTTAACTGATCTAATATAACGTGTAATTAATATTGTACATAGTATTGCGGGTAATAATTAAACTATGCTTTCGAGAAAACGATAAATCTCTGTCTTCTCTGATCGATCTCATTTTCATGATGGAGATATTGACAGGGTTGAAATTTTAAGACTACTGTGCGTGCGAACGAAGCGGCTAAAAACTATTATTATCTATATAATAATACGTAAAGCTAAAACTTTGTATCCTTATAACGAAAATTATAATTATAATAACGCGATAGGACAAATAAATAAATATATGGGACAATTACACACACGGTTGTCTGTGTTTTATGGGTGACTGACGACTGGTAAATATATCAATTTTTAATACATACTTAAATACATTAAATATAGCCAGACTCGAAGAACCAAAAAATTGCAATTAAATGTTTATCCTCGGCGTTAACTCAATCTGCGACCCACTGAGTTGAAGGCGGGGTCATTGCCACCTACGTCAATGGCCAAATCAATTTATAGAACAATGTTTGCGATCTAGTACGTATACCATCAACTTTAAGACGATTCAATTACAATGCAATTCAAAGTCGGTGCCTAAACTGAATCGCTTTCTTTTCGTAGTATTAAGAGTTTTTAACTGAGCTGCATTTGGATCGCACACCTACTATATAAATAAAAGTGAATGAAATACATTTGAAATTCAGTTTAGGATTTAATTCTGCAACGACTTTTATTTATGTATCGTGTACGTAAAATATGTCTTTTTGTATTTCTTTTATGATTTTTGTTTGTGCAATAAAGTGTATTTGTTGTTGTTGTTGTTGACTTAAACTGTGGGTCTTCAACACATCATGGTATGAAAAAGCAAAACAATACAGTTTAGGTCTTCAATTGAGTCGCAATAAGAGTTCATGGTAAGCCTGCAGATTCTAACGCAAAGTACGTACTTTTCATGGTCATCTCGCTGTATTCCTGCTCGGTGGGACATTGGAAGTTGTCTCTCCAGTATATCTCGATACCCTGACCACGATGAAGTTCCAGCAACTGTTCAGTATAAACAGTTGTTGCCTGAAGAAATATTTAAAGTATAATGTTACAACGTGTTTAAAATACTACCTCCTTTATATAGTCGAGTCAATTATAGACCCCAATGCCTATCGGTTCTCCGCGCTATGTGCCCTTCTTCGCGACAAGCTGAGCTATATCTTTAACGGTTATCTCTTCAGTCCTGTTTGAACGCGTAGAGATACTCTACACATAACTCGCTCTATCTGACTCTGAGCTGTCTTATGAGGTCTTGCGACCACGACATGTGAAGTCGTCAATTGGACATATTTTGAACCTACTAAAACTAATTTTGTAATATTTTGACATCTTGATCTTCTATCTATACCGCCGTGTGATATCCGGCTAAGTAGAATAGATAGCTCATTTCTTACCGAGGTGTCGTAAAAGGCGACTACGGTAAGTTGACGCACCATGTGGTATCCGGTTGAGTAGAATAGACTACAAGGTAAGTTGACGTCAGGCAGGCGGGCGGTCGCAAAATACGTAGCCAAATCATGTGATATGTTTGTAAAATGTTGTGCTGACCCCACTAAGAGTTGGATAAGGGCAGGAGGATAATGACTGATTATCTTCGATTTATACTTATTATAACACAAATTCCCTAAAGCTGTCTGTCTGTATGTGATCGATTTTCTCTAAATTGTTACTAAAAGGTAGTGCAATTCCTCCGAATTGTTTAGGTTAATAGTACATAACGGTATTATGTTAATTGAGTTGAAGAGGTCGTTACAACATTTTTTAGTGAGGGTAGTAACAAATCGGTGTCGATTGTAGTTTAGAGGGGAGAATAGATATGAAAAGCGGTGTAGGGTATGTTACGAACATGCGAAAAGAGTTCGTAATACGTATGTCATAGAATTCGAATTTGGCGGTGGCAATGTTACGAACATGCGATAAGAGTTCGTAATGCATATGTCACAAAGTTCAAATTGAACGAGTAAGTTTACGAACATGCAGAAGCGGTTCGTAAACTGAACGTCATAGAGTTCAAATTGGCTTAACGCTAATTCTCTGAAACATTCGACGTGTATCAAAACATGTTATTGGTAAACATGTTTACGATCGTTTCAAGATCTATCGAATGTTCTCGAAATCGGTTCGTTCGATATATAAGCAGACATATCGTGCGCCTCGACATTCAGTTTGTGAATAGCGATCAACAGCGAATAAATAAGTGAAAATAAAAGAGAATTATTAGTGGCCTCGGCATTCTTATTGGACAATTGGTAGAGACTGTAAGTAGTAAGTTTGTAATAAAAAGTTGAATAAAGTGTTTTAACGAGTGACCAGGTATGTTCATCCAAATCAACGAACCCTTGTACGTAACAGTATCAAAGAGCCAATCTTTAGAATCAAGCGACTGGTACATGCTAAAGACTGATCTTCACTAATAGCTAGTAATACAATAAGACAATGCATATTGATAATGGTAACTATTACCTAAGGTAGAAAAATATGAAAAACTTGAGCAATTACTGGTTATGTGAAGATCATTCTGGACTATGATAGATAATAGATAGCAATTATAGGAACGCGATCACCTAGTTTCTTTGTAATACTATAATTTATATACTTAATTATTAATTATTAACACATAATACAATTATTCAAATGGCACGACCAAAATATGAAAAAATATATATATAAAAGAAAAATGTATTGTCATTAACATTTATTCCATCGTAAAGAAGAATAAACGCCAAATTAAGAACTAAGATTAACTAAGCACAGGAAAATAGCAGGTACCATAAATGTGTGTACTACGAATAGAGTTATTATACTAGTGTATATAAGCCATAGGCAGGCCTGTAAATGAAAGTGTCATAATAAATAATGAGAGAAAAGATAAAAAAATAAATATAAATATTACACACACGGTCGTGCATCCCCAAAGTAAGTAACTTAATACTTACGGACAACTGGTAAATATACTACATTTTTAAATACATACTTAAATACAAATATACACCCAAGCTCGAAGAATCAATAAATTGTTCATAAAAAATGTTGTCCCTCAGCGGGCATCGAATCCGCGACCCGCGGAGCTTGGGTCGATAGGGTCAGGCAAACTGATACTGATTATCGCGTAGAGATACTCGAAGCATATCTCGCTCCATCGCACTTTGAGTGGCTCTGAGATTATGAGCTTATCCGTAAGTCATCACTGGCAACACGTACTGTTTCAAGACCTTATCAGACGTAATACACATATATAATTAAAAAAATACCATCGGATGTCCCAGCTGCAGTGTCTTCTCCAGTGCGATAATGATAACGTAATTAGCCGCATTTATCGTACTAGCTATGCCGTAGATAGAGTGAGCGACTGGTATGCCTCGCCGGAGTATCGAGTTGTCTTGGATGTCATCTAATCTGTAATGGCAAAATTAATAAAATTGAAACCTTCTATCTAAAAAGGAATCCACGATAGAGTCATGAAGAAGGATGATGGCAAATGACTATTCTCAATTCGATTATTAGTAGTTTGTGAGTGTTCATTGGCTCAATAATTGGCTCATTCAATAAAAATTTTTGACTGGCTCATTCTGACCGATTATTTAAGATATTGAAACTATTGCTGATAAATTGATTTTAATTGAAATAACTTTAGTCATTTATTTTGGAATTACAATGATTGGAGATCCGTTGATTGCGCGTCTAAACTTGACGAGTTTAAATTAATTCTCACTGCTTAATTTAGTTAATTTATATACCTCTTTTTTGCTATCATCGATATCGGCTAAAATGTCCATAAAAGTTTATAAATAATTTATATAAACCGTATTGTATGCACGAAAGTAAAAATCAAGCGTTTATCGGCTTAGTTATTACATACATTCATATGCAATTCTAAACCGACCGCCAGCATAAGCGAATAAACAGTAGGTACAACTTATGCACACATTTAGTGAACAATTAATTGCTTCACTCGAGTGCTCTGAGAGACTCGGACTGTCTGTCAGACAGAGATAAACTCTGACTTTTTTCTGGTTAAATTTGACATGTTACTTAATTTCCAACAAAGCACATTCCCGGTTTTATGCGGACAGCCACTGGTTGTCAAATGTCACTAAAATATAGGCGTCCAAAAAGCGTCCTGTATGACCCCGACGATCAAATAACGATCGCCAACACAGAAACACGTAATACACACACACAGCGTCTTCGCCGGCGAAGACGTGGTCCAAGTTTTTCTGACATCGATCAGTCGTGGCTTCTCGCCAACCTTCCGACGCCGCAATGACTAATCTAAGTCATACCATCAACCCTCCACTACGCGTCGCCCTAAGCCGTGGTCCGGCCTCACAGGAAGCACCCTTAGGACAACGTTTCCCGACTTAAGTTGAGCTTCTGCGCTCTACTCTCTGCATATCGCAACTCGCCCTTCCCGTCCCGTCCCGCCCGGTGACGCTGTAAAAGCCATTAGGGCCAACAGCATAAAAAAAACATTCCCGGTAATGAACCAACACCAATGACCATACTACCGGGTACCTTCCGCGGTCTTGCATATGATACTAATATGAGAACAGAAAAAAATCTACTTTAGTTTGAAAAACAATTTTCCTATGCCACGGTACAAGTCCTACTAGGTAAAGAAAGCTATGTACCACATGTCCAAAAGTGGGTCTGAATCGTGTAAAGATAGAGTTCTTGGTGCCAAGCATAATATGGTACAAAGTGCACGGAACATATATATTAATTGCCTAGAATGCCATCGACCGTGAGTAATCATAAACCATAAAACTGCTTATTCATTGCCCTTTTAAAAAAAAATGTAGAGCGGGTTTCTTTTTATAGAATTTTAAATTAACCAAAATATTCCACTAAGAATTAGCAACTTAATCTAAATTACATCAGATATCTATCAGTTATCCTTGAGCGTGTAAGAATTTCAGATTTATATTACAGCGTAGAATAATTTGTTGTCTGACTGGCTCGAATAAAGGGCAATTAAAGTCAATTGTCCTGTTGTGTACACTTGGTCTGCATTGTCTTGCATTTTTTAGTCTAAATTAGAATAAAACCAAAATATAATAAATAAATATATGGGACACTTACACACACGGTCGTCCGTCCTTAAAGTATGTAACTTAACACTTGTGTTACGGGTGACGAACAACTTTTTTAATATATACTTAAATACAAATGTACACCCAGGCTCGAAAAACCAACAAATTGTTTATAGAAAATGTAGGCCCTCGGCGGGACTTGAACCCGCAACCCACGGAGCTGAAGGCATGGTTACTGCCAACTGCGCCAACGGGCCAGTCAATAATATAATACAGATAATGATATCAAGTATATATAGTAAAACGAAGCTACTGGTAACAGAAAGCTACAACAAACACGGATACAACCTCATGATTAAGGGCCTTATAGGGATCAAGATTTAGAAAATAGTAAAAAAAACCCTGATATTTATTTCGTAGAACCAGAGATCCGTTGCTTTTATTTCAAATTTTGTATTCTTATAATATCTTAATTGTTTAAAGTTTATGCATGTAAATCTAAGCCAATGGTTTCGACGCTTCCTTGTCATGTCTTGATAAAATTTAGTGGATCCTTGCAACCTAATTTAGGATATCGTTATTATAGAACTCCAACAACTTTAGTCTACAGAAAATGGAAAATCTACACTTCAGGCTTACAACGTGTCAATAATTTTACACGTTCCGACCCGATATTATTTTATATGACCCAAAAGTTAGCAAACCAATTTCGGGTTTACATTTTATGACTAGTACTAATTAGACCAAAACGTCTAGAATAGCATTTCAAAGGCCAGTCTGTTAGTAGGTTCGACTGATTTTTTTTATATTAATATACTTATTAGGGAATAAGCCCCATTTATATTTTTGGGATAACCACAATTCTTTGTCTTCCAAGAAAAACCCAGAAATGCAACACAATGGTGAGTAGATTATATCTCCTGACAATACATCGGCGTTGCAACAAAACATGCGTTTCTTAGTGAATTTATTTTTGCAGTGCCATTATAATTTGGTGGCAAAGGTCGAAGTATCTTTTTTCAAATCTAGCACGCACAAAGTAGGTTAAGCTGAAAGTGCGATTTAAATTTGGCACTACGTCCGATTCTTTTATATCGTTGAAGGAAGTTACTTAAACTAATAGACAAAGTAGGAACCGACATAAGCTTGCGGCTCCTGCTTGCGCCTTGAAAAAGTTCTTAAGTCTTTTGTGGGTTTGGGTATAAGATTCTATAATAAAATTCCGCAATCAATTTTAGCTTTTCCATTATAACAGTTTAAAAACACTGATAAAAAGACGCTGCTACAGATAGCCTACTGCTAAGGATTACTTAGATGATAAGAATTTGTGGATATAGCTACTCTCCGAGCCTGTACAAGACAATATAACTAGTTACATGACTAAATGTAACTAGTTATACAAATCATGTTTTGAAAAGGGCAACCGCCGAGTTTCTTGCTGGCTCTTCTCGGTAAGAAAAGCTTTTCGAACCAGCAGTTAACGAATGTTTTGAATTTGATTTAAAAAAACTCTTATTTCTTACCTCTTATTTCATTGCTAAAGTTTATTTTGTATTACTTTAAGAATATTATTAACATAAAGTAATTTAAGTCAGCATAACTATGCAGAATACACAAGGATGTAATTATATTTATAAAATAAGATAAGAGTGTATTATCAGAATATTAACAGCAAAATTTAAAACTACCTAAGTGTCAAATATGAATGTTGTAGGAAATAATGTAAATAATCTTTTTCGTCTTTAAATTAACATTATCCAGATGATTCGGGGTCCGCTTTTCGACAAAATTTCTTAAATGATATATAAGTATATAAAAACATAAACATACTTATATTATAGGAGATTATACGTAAACATGGTAGGTTAAAAGTTCAATCTTTGGGCAGTAATAGTGATTGATAACTATGATACCTTAGAATCGGCAACATCAAACTTTGATAAAACCACTTAGCAATAGATGGACGTAAGTGCTGATTGCGGAGTATCCCTACGTGTTATTAAAGCATTAAATGGTAATGATATAGATAACCGGTTAAGGATTGAATGTACCACGTATGCTCTAAAGTGAGGAGAAGTGGAACAAGCATAAGGATGTTCTTCGAAAAATCATGGTAGAAAAGGAGCAAAGAGAAATGAAAGAGTAAAAAGGCAGAGCGACGAATTAAAAAACGATCAGCACGAAGAAATGCGAAACGGTTCTGTGCTGATTGACAGTGAAAGAAAGAAGAGGTTATTGAGTCTGTGCGAGTCGGACACTCACTAACAAAACGGACTGGTAAGCGTGCGGGTATTTTTCCTCCTCGCGATAAAAAAAAACATTGAAATGGTGTGCTAGTTCGAATACGGATATAGTATAATTGACAATTAATAATTTGAATAGTATATCCGGTCACAAACGAATTTAAGTAAGATTTGTAATGTAGTAGATCGGAAATGTAAGGAATGACAATGACCGAGTTCCGAGATTAATTTATATCATATATAAGTACGATTTAAAAAAACCATTATCCCAAACTTAACTGTTTATCTGGTAGATCTTTAAACATATTGTAGTCAGACTGCTCGGCTTTACGGGAGGTGTGATGGCGACGAACCCAACTTGCCTGCCTATGACCAAATTAAAATGATGTCTCATCTCTTACCATATTAAAGACACGTAACACTTATCTTATGGTTTTGTACTAAAAAAAGAAAGTAGTGACCTGTTATTGTCCAATTACTAGGCATAGGCTTCTTCTGTCCGTTTTTGGAGACAAGGAGTTTGACCTTGATCCACCACAGTGCTCCAATGCGGATTGGTAGGTTACACATATCCAGAGTTCTCCAGAGATATGCAGATTTACTCATGATATTTTCCTTCACCGTAAAGCGTATGATTAATTGCAAAAATCAATAAAGCGCATGAGTTTTGACCATTTTAGTACCAAATGGTGCGTAGCTCAGCGAAGTATACCGCACCCAATCCGTAAATTAACAGAAGTTTGCGAAAATGCTCGTTAAATCGAATGAAGGAGCAATATTTGCATTTAATTTGAATACCAATTCATTTTATACAGTTATTTGGAAACACAGATCTCTGTGATGAATACAATAAGGCTCCAACGGAGGCGCAACGATATATGGTCGTCGGTTAATTTGGAGAGTGCATACGATATATCGTCGTTCATTAATACAAGGGTTAGTGCCAACTAATTTTTCCGTGACATATCGCCCTAACCGAAGAACAAAGTCACATTTCCTATGCTTATATATGGGAGATGGGTCTTTTTTCTTCGGATAGAGCGACATGCAAGTGCGCGCACTAGCCGGCCAGCGGCCGGCGACCACGTATTGGTCACGCGGCCAGCTGAAATATTGCGGCTAATACGCAGCCAACGACATTGGCCATTTCGTAGAAAAAAGTTCAGTGTGCACGCACTTATTGCAGCGACCATGCATTTTGTGCATACAGGATGGCATTTGGTCACTACGTGACCGCTTATTACTTGGGGGCACTTAAGAAAAAAACTCATTGGTTCCCTTCTACCCAGAATTTACCCCAGAAGAAGAGTACCACAGTTCCAACATTTGACTATTAAACTAATTGTTTTTAATTCTTTAATGAAAAACAGTTAATTATTAGTAAAATTATAAACATATTTCCCTGAACCTAATTATAAGATTGAATAAAAAAAATTATGTACAAAAACATTATTTGGTAACAAAAAACCCTTTTGTTATTTTGTTACCATAAGACTCATGTACATAACAAATGTATACATAACATATTAAATTCAATTTAATTTCCTGCTCCCAGATTTTTTCACAAGGTTGGCATTGACATAGACTGAGTACAGGGCCTGGTTAATTATTATATTATGCAGTATTATTAACTTTAAAGTATTTAAAGCACCCAAACCGCTATGATAATTTGAATGAGTCATAGATGTGTAATATGTCACAATATTAACACATAAGTTATTTTATATAAATATACGATTGGCTCGCGGCTTCGCTCGCGTGGAATGTGGTCTGCCGCATTAATTTTCTTGAAGATCATTTGGCTATATATATTTATTTAGTTACTCATACCCAAAATTTCAGATGTCTAACTTCGAAAGTGACGGATTCCATACAATCTTCGCGCGCCGAGCGAAAGTTGTATGATGTTGTTACGTGATAACTTTTAAACTTTTCGGCCAAATTACTTAGTGTGAAAGACAAAGTTTATCTACATGAATTACTGTAAGCGATAAATTTATTAATTTTGTTAAGAGTTTGATAATATCTTAAAATCTGCTTTTTAAAATATTGTAATTAAATTATTGATTTACAATTTTGGTTATAGTGGCTACCACATAAAAGGTAAATATATACTGTTGGTGACTTTTTTTTAGAACTATTCTAGACGAACAATATTACGGTACATCATGTTTGTGTAACTCCAATGGTTTAGGCAGCGTACGCCAGCTCTCAGAGGCCAGATTTTTTCCCACTTTATTGACATGTATCGTTATAGTACATAAAATTATTACAAATTGTAGCCTATATGTTATTCCGATGTATAACCTATATAACTGTAAAGTTTCATTCAAATACGTCCAATAGGTTTTTTCGTGAAAGAGTAACAAACATCCATCCATACTCACAAACTTTTGCATTTATAATATTAGTAGGATAGGATATAACATATGGTAACTGTGAATTCTTCATCACAATAGCACAGCTAGTAAAATCTAATAAGCAAATAAGTTGATACTTTCCAAAAATTTTTGTAGGATACAAAGGATTTTATTTTCAATTCTTATCGTGCATAATTATTATATTACGTTGAAATATTCTATGATATTTCTCACAAATTTATTGGTTAAAACTTTCAGCCACTCAGATTTCTTAGTGATATAATAATAAACTTACAGAAGGCTGGAATTATGCAACATTTGCACAATCTCTCCAATCGCATGCAGCTTCTCGTCGCTTACTCGCAACCAATAGTTAAATGCCAGGGTTAGTTTTGACCTTACTTGTTTTCCAGGCACTTGTTGTATGTATGTGAATGGCATCAGGAGTTTCTTAAAACATAGATAATAAAAAAATAAAAATTACTATATGGTACAGTTACACATACAGTCCATCCGCAAAGCATCCGCATAGAGGGTTCGATTCCCGTTGAGGGCTAACATTTTCTATGAACATTTTTTTAGTTCGAGCCTGGGTGTATATGTATTTAAAATTATATATGTAGTATATCTACCAGTTATATAACAAAAGTAATAAGTTACTTTCTTTGGGGATGGACAACTGTGTGTGAAAGTGTCCCATAAAGTAACTTGTGCTAAAGAGTGACAGACAATTGGTAAATAAATACTTCTCCGAAAAGGCTTGACAGATTTTTATGAAATTTTATATACATATTCAGTGGGAATGAGAATCGGCTACTATCTTTTTTTCGTACTCCAAAGGTTGGCGACTCCTAGCATTTATTATTTATTTTTTGGATTTTTTTTGTATTTTTTATAATGTACACTTGAAATTCCCTAAAAATAATTTATATGTGAAAACAATGTTTGCCTGGTCTTTATATATGTATATAATACATCATTATATATGTTTAAATAAATACACCCAGATTCATAGAACCTACAAATAGTTTTAAAAATATGTAGGCACTCTGCAGAAACCAAAACCAAAACCTCTGTAGCTAAAAGCATGATTCATGCCACCTACATAAATGGCCTAGTCATAATTATAATAAACATATTATGAAAATTATAATAATAAAATTAGTATTATTTGTTTATGAGATATAGAATAGCAGTACCATTACCAGTACTTAGATTAGCAGTACCAAATTATTTAAAAGCCCAAAATTTTCAAAAACTTCTGTCACATCAAGTTTAAGCAGCAGTGATGAAAACAAAATCTGGGAAGATGTAAGCATACTCAAATACCAAATACAATCTATACTGAAATTATAAAAATGTGAAAAAATATTTTATCAAAGTTGAGAATCGAGTAGAGAATTGAATACCAGTTAAATTTTAATAATAATAAATTATATAGAGAAATATAATGTGAAAGAGATCAAAGCTTATTTTAAAAAAAAAGAAAAAGTAATCAACAAGTAATAATAAAATTGTATTATGGGTCTCTGCAAAGTAACGCCTAATTCTATAAATTATTTGAAAAAGTAATCCACAATTCTATATCAGATATAAGATTAATGCAAACATTCCCTGTGATAATGATACCAAATAAATAAACAGATATGATTCATTAAAGCATTATAAATTACTAATAAGCTGTTTTAAGTGCCTCACACATTTAGCATTGTTTAATCTTAAATATATATTTTCCTTAATTTAATGAAATAAATTATTTAAGCCAACTAAAGTAGTGTGCAATTGTTATAAATTTAGAATAGTGTTATTATTATCAATGTTTTTTTAAAATTAATAAATATTTCCTTTTATTCTACTTTTATACATATATAGTATTTACTGATTACTACTAGTATTTTCATATATTTTCATCAATTATCATATATTTTCTCAATAGTCTAAAATTGGTAAATATATATTTTGTAAAACTTGTTATTAATATTCAAGAATTATAGACAATACAAATGCCTAAATATATTTTTATTCACATTTCTACATTATCAAAAGTTAGCTACTGCATTTTAGTACTCTAATAAATCGTGATAAAAAAAATTATAACATTATCAATATTCACCTCATCCTGGTTTTTATCGCCACTTTTAGTTATAATTTGAGACATAATGTAATAATTTAATTATTATAATGAAAAACGATATCTCAAGATGACACCGTATAAGTTAAGAAAATCAATTCTTACTGCAGTATTTTTCGCTCCCGACACTGTTGTCTATGTCTGTCACTATGACAGATAGATGACCAAAGACAAGTTACTAGATGCTGCAGTATAGTGACCACATTTCTTTTAAAATCTTTTGATATTTGCATTTGATTGTTCGAATTATATTAAGTGACTCGGTAACATCCATACCATATGTATAAAACTTAAAATCTGTTTATTTATCTCTTTTTTACACCTTATAAAGCAATATATTGGCATGAAATCGGTTCTAAATGCTCCTTTAAATCTTTATACTTGATTACACACAAACGAAGCCGCAAAGAGTAACTATATTCAATAATGCAACAAAATACTGGAATTTGCTGTTTATTAATACTAAAATATCCATGATTTCTACTTCTTCTTTTTATTTTTAATGTGAAATCTTTGAAAGTGTAAAGGAGAGTCGGCCTACTAAATACTAATAAGATAGATGTAGTCTATGATAAAAAAAGCTTAACACGTAGAGTACCTAATCGTAGATCATATAAAATGGAAATGAGTAATTGTTTGTACTTCTATTTCTATAATTTTATGTTATTTGTCTATAAGTTGAAAAGTCAAAATAATTAAAAAATGATTTGTTTTGTTTAAAAGCTATAAAGTTATGGTGGAAGTTGGAAATTAAATGAAGTTTTTTAGTTCACACGGCTTAAACGTTTTTTTAAAGTTGTCTCTATTGTGGAAATCGATGGCGTATAACAATTGAAATTATGTCGGCACGGAATTATGTCTTATCTGCTCGAGAAAGAAATATTAATAAACTTATTGATTATTTACCACAAATAAAGGAACAAAAGAACGGATACCGATCAGGGCAAGAGTTACCAGTGCTGTCTGCTAACTCTAGTGGCCCAATGAACCGAAATCTTTTTTATAATTATAAGATACCAACATATTCCCTAGAGACTTTAGAAAGAGCAAGCACTCCTTTTTCAGACTGTTTCTCTGAAAGTGAAGCCGGTGATTTTTTTAATTTTAATATAATATTTATATTTTTTGTCCTTCAAACCTATTAACAGTTAATATTTATTGATAAGTTGTAAAAATTTATGATCATCTTATAAAGAAAGTGAGCAATTAGTCTACTATGCTTCATTAAAAAATCATAACTAATTTCAGATACCCCAGATTTTCATAGTGAAGAAAGTGACAGCAGTTCTGGGTCAGCATTTAAAAGGAATACAGCAGAGGCCACAAAAACCTTAGCCGAGGAATGGGAGAGGATCGAGAGGACTTTGTATGATGAAGAGGGTGAGAAATGTAATCGGCCGCACATTCTAGAAGAATGCAGGCAGTGGAGACAGCTTCATCCACAGCTTAGGTAAGATCTTCAACTATTTTCTTTTATAACCGAACTTAATTTTTACTTTTATATTATTTAAAAATGAGAGTTCAATAGAATAATGTGTCATCATTATAATACTTAACACACTTTAATTTGGGTCTGCACAACATGTTTTCCTCTTCCATCATTGGTTAACTGTGGTGTTTCTCCTTTTATATGCATCTTATTAACATTAATACATGCAAAAATAAACATCTTCCAGAGTTATTGGTAAAGCTATATCACTGCCTGAGAAAAAACTAACCTATCGACAAATAGAGCATGAAGAAGTTATCGCAATGCATTATACTGATTACGAACAATTCAGTGAAAGCGAGGACCGGTTGTCTCAAAGTAGTACTGATGTCACCCCAAGAAACTCCCCTAGGATTTCCACTACAGAAGATTTGCATGAGCCCAAATTGTCGAGAGAGAAAGTATCGTTTAAACTTAACGAAGACCTAGACTTGCCAGATTCTTTTTGCTCTCTGTTGCACATTACGCCGATACAAATTCGAAGTCCTTCACATCGTAAGAGGAATCCGTCTATCCTTAGATCTGATCTAGCATCGTCAAGATGGATGCGGAAGAGACCGGAATCGTCTGTACATTACGAAAGGAATAGTGCGAAATCATTTGTTTCTCTTGATACCAGAAATTTCAACGGCATTAAAGCTGATAATAGTAAAACAGTCAATGCCCGTGTATTAACAGCAAGGCACAGAGAATTGGCTAAATTGGAACCGTTATATACACCGGATATAACGCAGAGCGAAGGTGTTAGATTTTCTAATGCAATCCAACAGTTCCATATAAGAAAAGTATCTCTTCCGCCATTACTTTTAGAAGAAGAAAAGAGGAAAATGACCGTTGGTTCTGCCAGGAAGCTTAATAAATCTAGAAAGAGTACTTCAAAAATTATTGCCGATAAAATGAGGCATTGATATTGTATACTTTTTTATTGTTTGTCAATTCGAAATCGTTAGTATTTGCTGTTGATATGCTTAGTCACTTTGTGTATATTTTTTTTTTTTTTATAATAAAAAATTGTTTTTTTTAAATATTGATTGAATTGTTTTGTGTGTAAAAATGCGGGATCATTTGTGAATTGTGATGTCTTAAATTTATTCATATAGTGTTAGTTAATTAACTTAATAATGTAAATAAATGCTTGTTTAACTAAATTATAATTATATAGAGATATTTTATTGTTAATCAATTCGTTTTATTTTATTACTTATATCTTGTCCCTCGTTCGCGGGAACGGCCGTATCAAGCGACCATGTTTAAATATTTTGTACGTGCATATAAAACATCTTCAAAAGTTCAATCAATTGTACAACTGTACTAAACCACAACGTTTCAAAGAATCCTGATCATAATATTATACTATAGGTGCTATAAAAAAAACTGCTGCATGAAAATTCATTTAGTAGTTTTTAAGTTCATCAAACATAACTTTGTTTTATAACATGCAGTGATGCAATTTAGAATAATTTGTAAAAATAGTATAATTATTTAATATATATATTATTGGTATGTATGTGTACTAGAGGGTTTAAGTACCAACATTTTTCTTAATATACAATTTCTTCAATTTCAACTGTTTTCTCTTGAGGTCCTCACAAAAACGCTCTCTTCGAAGTTTTATACTTATATAAACTATTCATAACTTGATGTTCTGTAGCTATGACCTTTGCCAAAAAATAAAAAAAACACACTTTCAAATACAAATACAGAATTTATTTTGATATTTACATTATTTGCATTTTATTAACAATCAACATCAACAATATTAAATAATTTGTTTCTGTGGTGTGATACATTTCGAACAGTCGGGGTAATATTACATTTACCACATTGTGCAGTCATTTTGCTTATAGTGCACATAGCAACATTTCCATCTACAAGTTATATGCTCTAGCTAATGTATACTCTATTGTATAAACCGTTAGAGCTATTTTCTGATAAATGTTGGCAGTATTGTACGGGAAGCGTTGCTATAGTACAAGTGTCAAGGCCTATGTAATATTACGTAAGTACGGTAACACACAAATTCGACTCGCTAATCAGGTCTCTAGTTATACTGTTACTGATAAATCAAACGATGACTTCGATTTTACAGTACCAGGAAATTAGTATATAGGATTATACAAGTTTCCGTGTTGAAATAAAAATGTTGCTGTAATATTAGACGTTTTATGTTTGAGTGAGTTTATGTGATTGCTAAATGGAAACTCGTAAAATCCATAAGCGTCTCGTTTTTGTATACAACCGCAAAAATGACATTTTAATTTAGATGGTCATTTTCAAGCGGTGATATTATTGATTTAGATTATGAGAAATTTGAGCAACTGCGAAGAAAGCTGTGAGCTTGAGTTCTAGGGCTGCCATGACATAATTTTTTTTCACCTAAAGGTTTTTCGGACATGAAATGAAATATGTAAATGATCTCGCGTGAACCGAAAATAGGAAATTGTGTATCACAACATGGCAACCCGCGACGTAAAATGGCGGCATGGCAATTGATCAATGCAATTGGACAACTTTGTTTCAGCACTGGAGTAACACGTAGATTATAATAATGAGTTTAAATATACATAAAGCATTAATATATTTCTTAATATCTAAAATTCATAAGTGGCTAAACATTGGCTTAAGTTTTTATCGATCATAATAACGTTAGGCAGTCTAGGTTTAGTTTTGTGGACGCCTAATTCTAACTACTTTACCCCAGTGCCGATACATATCAAAAACAGCGTCTGTACTTTGCGATAATTCCCTACTATTTTTAATATTTTCATTTACATAATATAAATTTAAATTATTACAATATTTACCTCACAGCCATTATTACATATTTGATTCTACTTTATTTAAGAAAGGACTAGCGTATAACAACATGACAAGAATGCGTCAGCTTACAAAAAGGGTCTAGCGTATATATAAAGTAGAGCATTAAGATATTATTTAATACGTATATAATACATAAAAAATTCATCATTCTGTCTCTAAAAACGTTAACAACCTCAAGCTATTAGCAATAGTCAACAATGTTGTTAATTCTAATAATTTCAATGCACACAAAACATGGAACTACCTAGTTGCAAATGGGCATTTAGTATTTGTATAATTTCGATTTAAATTATTGTGAGTAGTACTAAATTTTTTCAACGCAAAACTAGTCAGGAACTAACAGACCACCACTTTTTTATAATTTTTTTGTTATCTGGGTAGACATTTTTTAATGCGAATGCACGGTTAATGTATTTTGTATTTAATAATATGTATAATATTATTGTTGGAAAATCCCACTCTATTTTTCCCCTCCGACACAAAAAGTACACCCCTAGGTACTTATTGGTACGTATTTATTGGATTTCATAATCCAATAAATATTAAAAAAAACTAAAACATTATCAAAAGTGTAAAAACCGTATAATCGGTTTTTATAGTTTGAGTTTATCTCTGTAATTTATAGTTTCATATTTAAAAAAAAGAGTAATAAATACGAAGTTAATTCTCGTTTATAAGCATTTAAACTTGTAAATGCGCCATTTCTAATTGGGTTTTTTTTAAGAACTTCCAGTTACTTAATTTTTGAGTAAATTGACATAATATTTGTGTAAAGTAACCGCAAAGTCGCATTCCAGATATCTAAAAACTAATAGGCATTTCTAGGCATAAGTTTATATGACTAGAACAACGCTTACGTTGAATTTGGCTCATTTAAGAGTGTGTTGAGGTTTAGCCGTTATGAGACATAGATGTCTTCAAATTTTAATAAATGTTTAAAATTTATAGGATAATCGACAATTTTCATTATGGTTTGCTTACTTGTTTTAATTTATTTTTAACAATATGAAGAAGAATATTTACTTCGAAATTTGGCAGAGAGTCCGAACAGTGCTGCCTTATGTGCAACACTTTCATGATCTAGACTTGCCTTTTTTTGTCTTGTGTCGGAGGTTTTAATTCATTGTATAATCGATTGCCCTAAGATCGCGCGGATTTTTGTACCTTAAAAGTATTCCTGTAAAGTTAAGGAAATATTATAACGTAAATTCGTCCAAATAACAAACAGGGTGTCTAATTATATTATTTTATATAGTATATCTACCTACACTATACTAGTTATTAAACTCTCGTTAGTGGTGTAATCAAGGCATCTATTGATATGGTGTTCAAAGTCAAGCAATTTGTAGATATTACAGGGATAAAAAGTTTGAAGAAGTTTAACAAAATTTAGGTATTCTAAATTCATCCTAATAAAATATGTAAATATAACAAATCGGATCGTTTTGTCACTAGGTACAGTGTCAATATAGTAGCAGTACCTTACGACACACTAACTAGTGTGTCGTTAACGTTACACGTTATTTGTGACATAAGTCATCAATCATCAAAGAGCATGCACATGCCTATAAGTTTATATAACGATAACATTAGATCTCAAGCAACCACACGCAGAAGAACGCAACTATATTCTCTCTCTTTAAGGCGATTACACATTTAGACACTATTCAAATTGCACACTGATCCACCTCTATAAACTTTTAATTGCGATAAATATTTTTAATGCTGTATAAAAATATTAAAGGAAAAAATCGTCATTTTATTAATTACCCTTACATATAACATTCATAATTCAAAATACCTAATAGCGTGTATTTTACATTTTTACAATGAGACGTCCGAACTCTATACCTATCTAGCATACAGTGACGTAGAAGCCTAATTCACAACAAACTACACACGACAGAATATAAACTTTAAAGCAGCCGTAGCTTCTATTTGTTTAATGCAAAGGTGTATTTTGGAAAATTGTTAGGTAACATACAAAATTACTGGAGACTATTTACAAAGTAATAATTAACTGTTTCGAGCGTAACTGATGGTGATAATTTGACCATACTAAACTTGTCGATTACGGGCATCCTGTAGCATGCATGGCTCTAATAAATCAATGAAAATTGAAAACTAAATGTAATTATCGTTTTAGGTGGTTGTCCCTTTAAACAATTCAAGCTAGATTCCGGGACTTTTGGTCTATTTGAAAAAACATTTTATGAATTAAACATATAATACATATTAACTTTTTGGACAGAACAGTTAATTCGAATTAAATTACTATCGTGCACAACCTTCTTAAATTTTTTATCAATTTAAACGATCGATTAGGATAATTTTTCTCAGTTGTCTAAGTGCTTATAATTAGGAAAAATTTATTTTATACCTACCATCCGCCAATTCGATTATGATTTAAGATTATGTTTACAAATAGTATAAACGTATTGGTAAACACGAATTACAGTTATTATTATTCCAACGTTAAAATTTTCCAAATCAGTTCCCCAATTAGGAAAATTAGAAAATTCAATATTTTAATTGGTGCACTTATTTTTCGCGTAATGGACACAATATAGTGTAATTTAAAAATTAATTAATGGCAACACATACAATTATGCAATTATGAAATTCGATTATAACAGATCATAGCGGAATTCCTGTATAAAGTTAATAAGCCCTTTTTTAAATAAGTCTTATCATAAAATCTGCAAATGTAAAATATATGCATTAAAATGATGTTTTATAAACTTTTGATTTAATTTTTACATTTCATAATTCATTAGGTTTTTAGTAATTGCAAATAAAATAGGTAGTATTATTTTTAGCCAGCGTTTAACCTGTTTATGGTCAAAAAATACTGTACCTACTATTATATCTATCTATGTGGTTTGATCCAGAGTTTCCATGCCACTGTTTTGGTTACTCGTGTCCGTTTTTTAGGTCACAAGCCACCGTTATCTGATAAAAGGGATGTATTTTATAATTATTTATTTTAATCTGTAAAACACAATTGAGTAGAAACGCAAAGAATGATTTTTTGGAGACAAAATAAGATAAAACTAAAATTTCTCATTCACTTACCGCAGTCAGACCTCCTTTTTATCATTATTCGAACTTCTAAAGAAAGTACTACGTAATACAGACAGTCAGCGACAAATGTCTTACATTATATTGTTCAAAAAGTTCCAACGATCTCAGCAAAGCCAGTTCTTAGGTACTATGATTTACCAGGAAAATAAAATAGGCACCAAACATACGGTACCCCTAAAGCATTGATTAACTATGGTAGGGGCTTTCCCTTAAAGAGATATTGCCATTTGGATTTATAGGGCTATTGCTAGTTACAAAGTTTACGCAACGTTCTGAGACGATTAGGTAAAGTTTATTATTATCATTTATTTATTTTTAAGCAATTTAAACTAAGGCAGTTTGGTCTCTAATACGTAGTACATATTATACCTTGATTGCCTCAAAGTGGTTAACATTCGACAGCGCACTAACTTTGTACTCTAATTTTAATTTCATGCACCGTCTTAGAAAATGTACAATAATATGGCAGTATATTTTTCACTCAATTCAGCAGTGACGAACATCCCTTTGGAACTATTTCAGTTAGCAAAGAAGGTAACATTTCAATTATCCTACATATAAGGCCGGTTTTGCCTATCCTATTGTACTAATGATGTTTGAAAGTCTAATCTAAAAATGTGGAAAAGACGCGGTGTATTACCTACTACATTATATATATTAAGCTGGCCACATTCGAGCTATAGTATTAACTTACTTTATTTAATTTAGTATCAGCTCCGAACAGTCACGAAATGAGTTGAGACTTGAAAAATTGCTTGATTAATGTATTATCCGTTGGATTTTTAGCTTTAAAAGTTTTTCGAGTTAAATCTAGCAAGGTTTACAGGAGTGTTCAATTAGTTGATTGCTTCAGCAACCTTTGTTTTGCGTTAAAGATTGTGACTAGAATGTTCAGTGAGGCCAACGTGATTATAACTCGTGGAATCATACTAATTGTTACAATTTATTCAATCGACAACATTTGGTGTAAATGCAGCATTAAATTCAATTTTTATAAACTTTTTTTTTAATTTATTAATTAAGGCTTCGGTTCTTTGTTAGATAGTATGGGATATTCTTTGACTTAGACATTCTTAGAGTCGGTTTTAGTTGAAACTCACGAGTATTTTAGGAGAGTCACACTCGAAGCTTGACTTCACATTTCCGAAGTTCAGACGCAAACGCCTCATAGATATTACACTTTATACATGATGTTTGACAAACGACAAAACATTTTCAACAAAGTAAAAAGTACATTTATTTGAGGTATTTTATTCGTTAACGACTAATGCGAACAGCGTGCAAACGCGCATAGCGATGGTTGCGAACCATAAATCACTATTTTAATTATCTTTATCAAACATCTTGTAATATTATTCAAAAATTATTGCAATAAGTTAGCTCACTAGATGATTCTATGTATGAATTACTAAACGCGGTGAATTGAACTAAGTATTATACTCTAAAAAAAAAGATTGAACTCTAATTAACTGCCCAATCTATGTTATAATTTATTTTAAAGTTAGAATATTTTCAGTGCAGTTAATTAAAGTTTTCTTATCTAATACAATAAACTATGAAGTGTCCACAATCGTCAAAGCACCCGGAGTTAAATCTAAATACATCGCAGGCTTCAGAAGCCCTATAACAACGTCGATTTCAAAATTATATCACACATTTACAGCAAAATTACACTTCGCACTCAGCTTTCCACGTATAACCCATTGGATCGTTCTACATACTCGCAATGGCAATTTGTATTAGTTTATATATCTTTATATTCAGTTCTTGTTTTTAATGTGCAGCGCCGCTAATCACGTCCATTTTGACAATCCCCCGCCCTAGTATGGGAATAAAAGCAAAAGAAAACGAAAATAATTCAAAAAATTTATTACAAAAAAAAATATAACTAAAATTCTATAATGGGATGGATCAATAATAATCAAGTGAGGTAAGTATCGATATTTTCTGTGCAGATAGCGTTGGGTTAAAGTCCGATGCACACAGAAAATATAAAGCCATCACCTAAATAACTACACTACGGTTACAGTAAATACTAAAGAAAAAAAATGAACTAACTGTGGAAAACAGTGAGCAATGTATGTTGTATGCAAACTACAATACCGTGCAGAATTTAGAAAAGAAATTTATATTAGTTCTGTAGCGGCGACGCTTTCACAATTTTTGTGCGTTATTACAGGAGATTCGCCTCACTTTTAAATGTAATTAATTTGCGCAATTATTCTAAAGAATAGTCGTGCAAGTTCCGTATTCAAAATATAATTTTAAGTGATAACACTATTTGTTCAATTGAAATTAAGATACAAAAGTAATAATAAAATTATTTTGCTATAATCCGCGATACAGTAAATAGAAAATATATATAGTGCTAAATGTATAGTGGACTATACGTTTTTTCACACCCGTTACATGCAGGATTCGTAAAAAACATATGCACAAACCTCCACCACTTCCACCACAATACACAAGCACTACACAGGTTCACTATCACAAACTCAACAATCGCAAAAAAGGCTTTGCGATTTTGTCGTGGAGTCTATCTCGTGATGATGCTTCGGTTGCGGGACGAAACGATTGTTGAGTTTGTGATAGTGAACCTGTGTAGTGCTTGTGTATTGTGGTGGAAGTGGTGGAGGTTTGTGCATGTGTTTTTTACGAATCCTGCATGTAACGGGTATGAAAAAACGTATAGTCCACTATACATTTAGCACTATATATATATTTTCTATTTACTGTATCGCGGATTATAGCAAAATAATTTTATTATTACTTTTGTATTATGGATCTCCGCAAAGTAACGCCTAATTCTATAAATTATTGAAATTAAGATATATTTTATTAGTGTCGTGTAAAAATTGGAATATATTAAATTAATTGATGCATTTATAATCAAAATATTATATAGAAATAGATTTATAGTAATTATATCAATGTGACATCTTGCCAGGTGGCAAAACGAACATTAAGTTGGCATCATTAACACTAAAGTGGGGTCAAATGTAAATCTCAAACGCCAAATACACAATGTTATTTGAGTGCTAACTTGATTTATTTTCTTGGCCATTCAATAGAAAAGGAGGAGCCAATGCAAGTATGATGTGACCATAGATTGCGCCAAACTTGCAAATCCGTCAACGCTACAGTCTAGAGTAGGTGTCGATAATAGATAACTTAATAAAAAAACTAATAAAGAGGACAACGTATTATCTAATAAGTATTGTGTTGTGATGTAAGTAATTAACAATTATTTCGATCAGTCGATGATAAATGCTTAAAATATTCTACGTAATAACCTTAAACCTTGAGATACAAAACATACTACTGGATAAGGAATGGACAATCTAAAACAAAATCAATGCTAATAAAAATCGTCTTTAAATAGATTAACTTTTGTTGCAATTAAAAGTTTAAAAGGTTCTTTCACATTGAGCGTTTGATTACACAGTCCAAGTAACTAAACCTGTCGATTAAAGTATGCCTACCCTCACTTTTTTGTGTGTCTTTTACAGATGAGTGTACGCGAGATCAAAGGTTCTCTCTTACGTTACGTCTTCGCTACAATCTGGCACGATACAATCTACGTTATCACGACTAAATATACTGAAACATCGAAAGCTTTTCTATCTATACCTTTGACGTAACGCACACTCACTATAAGTGTTCAGAGTGTATTTATTTACACTTATTATACCTGAATATTGTTTATTTACTGCCCGAAAACAATACGAAGCGATAGTATTCTAGAATCTTTATCGTGTGCTGGGAAGTGAGTGAAAGTTTGCAGTGCAGTGTCCGTAAAATTAAAATAAAATGATTTACAGGTCGATTTTGGTGGAATTTCAGGGTGAAAGGGAGAACGCGGAATTTTATCGCGAATGAATATGGACTTATGTAGGTATAAAATTATCGAAGTGCAATAATTAAAGCTTAAATAGTATTAACGGGTTTAAAATCATTTTAAGAGCCGCCGTTAATAATATTTGAACTTTAATTAATTCTTAGTAATAAGTCACAGCAGCTTACTGCGCGTTAATATATAATGTGCTGATTATTTGTTGAATGTTGAGACGTTTTATAGAATGCCTTTCTTTTCTAATATATTAAATGTTATATGAAAAAAATTATATACAGAAGTTTAGGCAAGATAATAAAGATACAGCAAAGGAACATTTGTTAGTTTTCACAATTTATATATTAGAATGAAAAGGTATAAATAAGGAAATATTTAAAATATTTCTCTTAATAAGATGTTGTTCTATTGCATATAGTTCTAGCACATTCTGTATTAACGAGAGTTGAGGTATTAGAAATAATTGCCGAACTGAGATGTTTTAATAGATATATATATAAATGCAATTTAGTAGAATAGATGAATAGTTATAACGTACGCATATCGATTCGCGCTAATATCCGCGGGCGTAACTTAACTTGTTTTTGGGTTGTGGGGGTTAGGAGGGGTGTTGGGGGTCGGGAGTAGGGGGTTGTCGGGTCGCGGCGACGGGCCCTGGCGCCTAGATGTAGGAGTAGGGCCCGTCGGTGAGGGCGCTGCACAGCAATAGTCAGGACGCGTCGTCTTTGCCGCCCGCAGTCGCGCGTCTGTGCGAGCGGTACTCGACGCCCGGGTCGAACTGCATCAGCACGAACACCTGTACACAGGTGATACTGAACAGTCTTTGGCGACCGACTATTTACGCTGTCTCAAACAAAAAACCAAAAAAGATTTTGGTTCTTTATTTAAACAGCTTTGTCAGCATATTACCAAATTCAAAATATTCTTTATTCAAGTAAACTTGTAAGTGTTTGAATCGTCAACTCTACTGTTCAAAAAACTCGGTGGTTGCTCTTTTCAATGAATAACTCCTATTGCTAGTTACATATAGGTATTAATTTATTGTGCAGGGTCGAAGAGTAGGTATATCCATGCATTTTTATCGTCTAAGTAATCCTCAATAGTATACTTTCTGTATTAGCTTTTTCAATAGTGTTTTTAGACTGCTGTAATGGTAAAGTTATAGTAGATTGCGGAATTTTATTATAGAATCTTATACCCAAATCCACAAACAACATATTTACTTTTGCAAGGCGCAAAGCTGGAACCGCAAGCTTATGTCTGTGCCTACTTTGTCTATTATATACATCGCCCTTTAATAATTATGTATATTCTTATGTACAAAAATTAAATTGCTAATACTGCATATGTGACTATTTGACTGCGTTAGATAATCTAAACTTATTCTAAGTTTCTACCAATTGTGTAATATACCATTTTCTATATCTAAAATGGTAGAAATTGTTAATCTTCCTAACAAATATTTTATAGCTTACCTCCTATCAGTACTATTTTTTGAGACTATTATTTGCTAGGTATAGGAATTGTGCTTCTTGGATCCAGTGGCTGTATGCGACCTTGTAGAGGTTATCTTATGTCACCTAATGAGGGTCTTCCGACGCTCCTTTTTTATTGTCAGAAAAACCCATAATGAGTCGTCACCACCCGACGGGGACGATCGGTGAGTATGTCGGACTCTCACCGACTATAAACCTGACAGTGCTCCACCACGCTGCTAGTGGCGGAGATAGGGTACCGTTGGACGTATTACCCCCATCCCCGCCAGCAGCAACTCTGAGCCCCAGAGTGCACTTCTGGGTCGGGGCCTCTCTAAAAGTGGCCCCTCCCTCCGCTGATCGTTGCATCGAGAGCACCAGATGCATCGCCTCGGGGACCCTTTCTAAAGGGTGTCCGATAAACCCAGTTCGGAACGCCCAAAGGTCCGCTCCTGTGATATTCCAGTTACACATATTTTCCTCGTGCTATGTGCCATTTTTCCTATTGTACTATTACTAACAAATAAATACATACCTGGTCAGTGGGCAGCAAACAGAAGTCATCTGGCGGATTTGTAATGACGTAACGTTTGCTGCTCGCATCGCAGGAGGACGAAGTGTCCCGGAATCGGTAGAGGCCGATGCACAGCATCCCGTAGGTCCTGAGCGCCGCCACGAACAGGTCCCCATACTTGCCGGCCTCCCCGAATTGCGCCAGGGGACGATCGTACAACGAGATCTGTCCCACGCGACATCGGTCCCTGAAAAAACCAACCAACCAACCTGCCGAGTCAAATCAAGTGCCAAACAAACCATTAAAAGATCTTATTCTAATATGATCTAAGAAGTAATCTTGGGAACAAGTGCATTTGAATCTTCAACACTTCTGCCGATTCGAGAATTGTTCCTACAGAGCAGAACCAGCAAGAAACTCGAGGATTGCTCTTTTGAAAGTATAATTACTTAAATTGTCATGACAGCCATCTTGTACTTATCATTTATGAGCTGAGCCCACGCTTTGCCCGCGTAAATACCGAGTCCTCCTCTATCTTCCGTTGAAAGTCCTATCCAAATCGGTTTAATTGTTCCGGAGAATGTCCTACAATGTATACCTGTTTCAATACTTGCACTAAAAACTATGTCGTACAAAAACCCAGTCAGTAGATTTTGAGAAAATCGATCACATACAGACAGCTTTTGGGGACTTTTTTATAATATGTATAGATCCAATCCTCAATAGTATGTAGGTTTCCTGCATCAGCCTCCTTTTGATAAAAGAATAGAATCATACATTATATTATACTGGTACGAACATGCGATAAGAGTTCGTAATGCATATGTCTTCGACGTGTATCAAAACATGATATTGGTAAACGCTAGGCTATGACAGCGACCCGAGGTGATGATAGTATAATCCTATGCTATTGTTACCAACATGCGAAAAGAGTTCGTAATGCATAGGTCATAAAGTTCAAATTGAACGGGTCAGTTTTCGAGCATAAAACAAGGGTTCGTAAACTATATATGTCATAGAGTTCAAATTAGCTTAACGCTCTTGAACATTCGACGTGTATCAAAACATGTTTACTTAAAAGACTTGTTTACGATCGTTTCAAGGCTATCGAATGTTCTCGAAAGCGGTTCGTTCGATATATAAGCAGACGTATCGTGCGCCTCGACATTCATTTTGCAAATAGCGATCAACAGCGAATAAACAAGTGAAAATAAAAGTGAATTATTAGTGATCTCGGCATTCTTATTGGACAACGGACTGTGTAGAGACTGTAAGTAGTAAGTTTGTAATAAAAAGTTGGATAAAGTGTTTTTAACGAATCACCAAGTATTTTCATCCAAATCCACGAACCCCTGTACGTAACAATACTATCATATTTAGTATTAATCACAGCGCGATTAGAATGTTACATGTAGGTCACCTATTAGCTAAGCTCTCGGGCGTGGAGTATCCTCCTCGGAGACCAGCTCCCTCGGCGAGGATCAGTTCCAACTCCGGCGTAGCGCCACCCGTGATCAGCGAGCGGATCAACGTTAGTGCATTCTGGTTAAAGTATGTCTGGAACATTTACGAACTTTGTAAATAGAGATGCAAGGCTATAAGGAACTGTAATCTGAAACTTCCACATTAAATATCAAGTATGTAGGTCTTTTATATATATATAAAAGCATTTAATAAGTCAGGTAAAGTTTGAGAGATCAAAGGTTTGCAATTTAAATTTTGAAATATATAACATAAATTATTCCAATGATTACCAAATCAACATTCAACCCATAATTTTATTGACTGTAATATTCAAATTCAAAATATTCTTCATTCAAGTAAACCTGTAAACAAGTGTTTTTGAATCGTCAACTCTACTGCTGGTTCCTACCTAGAAGTGCCTCCAAGAAACTTGACAGTTGCTCTTTTCAAAGAATAATTATGATTACTACATAGTTACATATAGTCATTACTGTCTTGTACAGGGTCGGAGAGTGGCTATATCCACGTATTCTTATCGTCTAAGTAATCCTCAATATTATAACAATACTAGTTTTTGCCCGCGGCTTCGCTCGCGAGGAAATTGGTCCGCCACGGAATCTAATTTAATTAAATTTATGATTCACAATTTTGGTCATAGTGGGTTCCACATAAAAGATTGATATATGCTGTCGCGGACTTTTATTTAGAACTATTAAAAACAAACAATCCTACTGTACATCATCTTTGTGTAACTCCAATAGTTTAGGCAGCGTACGCCAAGATAGCTCTCAGAGGCCAGTTTTTTTCCGACTTTATTGACATGTATCATTATATTACATGAAATCATTACAAATTGTAGCCTATATGTTATTCTGATGTATAAAATATATAACTGTTAAGTTTCATCCAAATCCGTTCAATAGTTTTTTCGTGAAAGAGTAACAAACGTCCATCCATACTCACAAACTTTCGCATTTATAATATTAAGTAGGAAGTAGGATATTGAATACAATATACAAATATTAAACTAATTATCAGACATTGAACAAAAAACTAACGCCAGCCTTAACATGCGCTCCGAGATAAGTAAATTGCCAATGTTGGGAAATAGAAGCACAAACTATAAAACATTTACTGGCATTGTCAAAAAGCAAAGTAGCGATCTTTCCTACGACCATCCTACTGCTGAATAAAATCCTCTTCCATCATACAAAAGTAATAATAAAATTATTTTGCTATAATCCGCGATACAGTAAATAGAAAATATATATAGTGTTTAATGTATAGTGGACTATCAGTATTTTCATCACTCCACGACAAAATCGCAAAGCTTTGCGATTATGCACGACAAAATCGCAAAGCTTTGCGATTTTGTCGTGCAGTCTATCTCCTGATGATGCTTCGGTTGCGGGACGATTGTTGAGTTTGTGATAGTGAACCTGTGTAGTGCTTGTGTATTGTGGTGGAAGTGGTGGAGGTTTGTGCATGTGTTTTTACGAATCCTGCACGTATCGGGTATGAAAATACTGATAGTCCACTATACATTAAACACTATATATATTTTCTATTTACTGTATCGCGGATTATAGAAAAATAATTTTATTATTACTTTTGTATTATGGATCTCCGCAAAGTAACGCCTAATTCTATAAATTATTCTATAAATTAAATCCTCTTCCATCCTTTACGTTGATCTTAAACCACGTTTAATAACATATCTTGCTGGTATTTTCCTTCGTAACTAAACGTTATTTTTTACAGATAAGTGCCTAATTCAGGTTTAGAAATTCTCTAATAATGGTCACACAGTTTCAAAGTCACTAACCACGGTTTACGAATAGTTCATGCCTTTTTCGTAAAGGTCTATATAAATAGTTGTTACATATTAAAAGTGTACAGGAGTAACTTACGGTAGACATAAGGGAGTCTAGTACGCTGACTGCGAACGCAGTGCCGCAGGCGAAGGGCTGCGTGAGATACAGCTCCGTGTCGGGGTCATCATCGTCATCTTGGTCTAGGAACTGCACGTTGCTGTCGTTTACCAGCTCTGTATTCAAATAAAATTTACAGATTTAGGGCTTTACCAGATAGTGCAGAAGAATCTTTGAGACAAAGCAATACTTCAATGTGAAGCGAAGCTTTAGTAGCAATAGTACAAAGAACCAATAGGCGTTGGGCTCCTAAGATTGAATCCCCAACTATATTATAGTCAGATAACCTTTTAAACGTAACGCAGGGATTTGATGGATTTAAGCGGCACTAGATAAATCAAATCAAATCAAAATATTCTTTATTCAAGTAAACTTGTAAACAAGTGCTTTTGAATCGTCAACTTTACTGCTGGTTCGGAAAGCTGTTCCTGCCGAGAAAAGCCAGCGAGAAACTCGGCGGTTGCTCTTTTTAAAATATAAATCCTAGAACTAGTTACATTTATTTATTACTGTCTTGTACAGGGTAGAAGTGCACCTATATCCACACATCCTTATCATCTAAGTAATCTTCAACAGTATAGTAAGTAGGCTTTCTGTATCAGCCTCTTTTTAACAGTGTTTTTAAACTGCTGTAATGGCATGACCAATGATAGTGTGAAGAGATATCTCCTAAAGAAAAATCTCCTGCAGTGGACACCCAACTTTAAAGGATAAGGAAGCATAGAAGTTCTAAGAAGTGTCCATGTATATATTTAAATAGTATAAATTGTGTAATGGGGGAAGTGGGGGAGGTGGGTGTTTTGTCAGTCTCAATAATACAAATATCATTCTGAAATCTAGGCCTGATTATCCAAGCATTATTGCCAGTATGATTTGATAATTTACATCCTTTATAACAGCTCATATCATTTAAGCTTAGTTTGAAACAGACGATTAAATTTTGTTTAAACTTTCGTGATCCATACTTATGATTATATAAAGACTAGCTGTGTTCACTTAACCTATGCCTTCCTCTATAATAACACTATCTTTGAATAAAAAAAAACCTGCAAAAATCTGTTAAGTAGATTTAAAGATAATCGATCACATACTGATCGATAACTTTTGGTGCCTTTGTTTTATACTAGCAAAGCCCCGCGGTTTCACCCGCGTCCATACAGATCTCGTGGTAGTGGAAAGTCTACGAAATCGGACTATAGATTTATTTTGTAGATTATTTAATTATAAAAAATGGGTATCATTAGTATTCTTGGAATAAGACTTAACTCACCAAGTGCAGGCCCTGCTATAACGGTAGGTTAGGTTTGTTATGGCATTATTTGATTTCGATTTACATTCTTAAATTCGTATAATCTTTTGATTGGGATTTCGGATTTTAATAATTTAAAAAGTATTTTACAGGTATTGAAACAGTTATTCATAAAATATCATTTAATGGGATAAGGATTAATACAGAGATATGAATAAAATGGTTTGATTATTGTCGGCACTTTTACCAACTTTTACAATGTAAAAAAGTAGTTATATTGGCATAACTATAATAGTTAGACATATGGTATCGCGGACTTTTTTGTGGATATTAATACGTTCTATAATACTGTAGAACATTTTTTTGTTCTATCATCAATACTTTCCGCAGCGCACGCGATGATAGATGTTTACGACTAAATTTTTACCAAGTTATTACAATTTTATTAGGGATCTCTATTTTTTTTGAAAATGACATATAGCCTATGTTGCTCAGTGAAAAGGCAGCTTTCTAATGGTGAAAGAATATTTGAAATCGGTCCAGTAGTTTTTGCGTGAAAACGTAACAAACACATACAAACAAACATACAAATCTTTCCTCTTTATAATATTAGTATAGATTTTACAATAGGTTCAATTCGTGATATTACCCGTATGTTTATATAAAACGATTCATGATATCCGTACTCAGAATCGTTAATGACGGTCGTCTTACCCGTGATCATAGGCACATTGGCACCATACACTGACCCCCTCCTCTGCAGCAGAACGGGCGCGGGAGGTCCGCCCGGTGGCGGCTGAGTAGTCGCCCCGTTAGTTGCTCCAGCGCTCAACACTCCGATCGTATCGTCAAACGTCATGGCTTTGATGTTCAACGAAGCCAGGATAGCTTCCTTGTCAGCCAGCGTTGGGTCATCGTTCGATGGCACCTTCGCTGACAGGATGCAGCACATGTCACACAGGTTAACATTAACTGCACGCAAGTCGGCCCGGCTTAGCGGTGAACCCTGGGAATGGATTGCACAATATTTAAAGGGCTATTTCTTGACTGATAGCAGTATCGGTGGCATAAAGTTATTAAATACTAGCTTTTTACGCAACTTACGTTCGCGTGGACTGCAGTCTTATCATTTGAGTAAACTTCTAAAGCGAAGAAATATCTCAGGATTGTTATTTTTGTATAAATTGATATCTGGCAACGTATCTACAACTATGATTTCTAAAATTAAGTATTCTTTACCATCCCGATCCACGCGCATGTATAAGCTATTTGTGCTTCCTCGGAACTCAAGTGCTTGAGCGAACTCAAAGATCGCAGCAAAAACCAATTAACCGTATATGCAAACTATATAATGAAATTATTAAAAGTTCTGAAATTGACATTTTTGGTAATTCCTATTTACACTTTCGATATAAATTATTGAGATCCTTTTAAAACTAATTTTAACTTTTAAAATTAAATTTAACTCTAACTAATATTCTATAATAACTAAGTATTTATTAATTATTAATAAGTTAAGATACTAACACAAAATAATATTTAAGCATGCTGTCGGCGCACAAGTTGGATAGGCAATATATGTATATTTGTCATAGTATTAAGTTTCTGTATTACAATGTTGTCATATCTGTTGTGTTGCTAAATAAATAAATAAATAAATAAACCGTAATACTTATATTAATTATCATTAAAGTGGGTTAACCTTAAAAGCTAGACATATGCTGTCGCGGACTTTTATTTACAACAGTTAGAGGGGAACAATTTTGTGATACATGATTTTTGGATAACTTTCACCGTTTACTTAGCACACGGAAGGAAAGCGTTAAATTTTGCCGTTTTCGAAATATGTTTTATTGTTGCTCCTCTCCTATTCGTCTTAGCATGATGTTGTATAGTCTATAGCCTTCGATAAATGGACTAATATAGCGTTAAATGAGCACAACTTCAAAATAAAAATAAATTATCAATAATTAAATAAGCAAGGTAAACCTACATTCAACACAGATATTTTAGGTAAATTCTGCAACATCTTCCACTCCCGCCTGATGTATTCTACGCTTCCTACTATAACCACATGCTTGAGCTCATGGTAATGGAAGTTGGATGCTCTCAACGGCATCACAAGATTTCTGAGGCCTATCAGAGGCGAATCTGGATCCGCGAAGAGGCATACCACAACATGGCCGTTGAGCACCGTCATAGCCGCTTGGTTTCTGTCCTGTAGATGCCCAAAATTAAAAAATTAGCTGCTAGACCTTGAATGTATTAAATAGCGCTTTATAACGAAATCTGTAAACCATGATATCTAAGACTTAACCTTGAAGCTGTGATAACCCAGCGGTGTAACCGTGCGACTCTTTCGAGGGGGTTCAATCTTGGGCAGGCACCAATGAGTCTATCAAAACTTATGTGACTTAGTTATTCATTGAAAATTTCAATTTGGCACACACTTTTAGGTGAAATCAAACATCGTGAAGAAATCTGCATATCGCTACAGAATTCCGGGGATATATGCAACCTACCAATCTGATTTGGAACATTGTGGTAAATCGGGGAGAGGAGGCCTATGCAGAATAGTAGGAAAATAACAGGCCGTTACTTTACTTACTTTACGGATTATAAAACATTTTCAATGAAAGCTACCAGGCAGCTTGACTTTTCCGAATTTTTCGATATTTATTGACATATTTCAACCAAGTTAGGTAAGTGTGGTAAGGGTTTTTTTTATAATACGAAAAACTTGTTTTCACTTCGTAACCACCACTGGCGTAGATAATCAGAGGCCCTGGATTAAAATATAAACTAAGGCCCCAACTAGACTATTTAAAATCGTTTGTTACGTATTCGTTGTTTTCCAAATTCGACGTTGAGATTTTGTTGGGAATTGTATTCTTTCAAATATGTTGTCATTATAAAAGTCATGTACCTGGAATCTGATTTATTTATATTTAAAATTTAGGAGAAATTTGCACTCGTTCAATTTAGTTACTAATTCTAAGTCAGGGGCAGAGAGAGTAAGAGAGCTCAGGGGGCCATGAACTCGTGGGCCCCGGGATATTGTCCCGTCTAGCTCTCAGTTAGTTACGCCACTAGTATCCACTAAAGCATTTTAAAATATGCCAAAAACTACTTACTAATATACAATCTTCTAGATTTCTCGCCGGACTCCAATGGAACATACCCGTGGAGTCGTATTTCATTTCAGTCTTTTCAAAGTCGAAATCCTTCGACTGATCGTCCGCCAGGCCGGCTGGCAAACTGACACCGTTACTATTCTGATTGCCCCCACTACTTCTACTCGTTGGCCTGAATCATAAAACAGTAATATGAAGCTAAAATTTTAACGACAGGTCCTTGTAGTGCGGCTTGTACAGTGTGCGTTGAATTTATCATTGATTTTATCATGTGCATCTTTTATTTGCATATTGAATGATTGTTTTGTGGCATTTGTTTAGCGTTGAGTAATTTTTTATGGGTCAATTTAAAACGTTTTAAAATTAATTCTCCAAGTATTTCAAGTTCATAAAAATCTAAAGTTCTATATTGGTCATTGGCTGATAGCATTCTATAAGCACACTTGTAAATTACACCATTACTTGGAGTATTATTCGTTAAAAATAAAAATAGAAAAAAAGTATAAAAAATTCAAACGATATTACAAGCAAATAATATTATAATTGCAAAATGCATTGAAATAATAATAGGAAATTTAGACATGTAAAATTGAAAATTGTACAGTGCAAGATGTATTTTAACAGCCATATTCATATCAACCTTACAGATTTGTTCATGCTTCTAAATTCTAGAAAAAACATTCCCTTTGGGCGCAGTTTCGAAAGTAAAATACACTGTGTGCAGGGTTCAGAAATCCTCCTTTAATTCCTCCTACGAATAGCCATATATGCATCACAGACAAACTACTTAGTTCTAAGTAGCTTAATTATTAATATTATTCTTTATATTATTCGTCTAAGGAAATTGAGAACGTACTTTAACGTCACCATCAACAAATAACAGTACATTAAATTAAGGATTAAAATTTCAAAATCTTTTACGTACAGAATTTGAAATTGTCAATAGCTCAAATTAAAATGAAAATTTACTATATTATTTGAACCTATATTGGTACTTTTTATACCATATCCTACTGCTATAATTTATATTACATATAGATATTTTGACAGTTGAACAGAACGAAGGCAATTTTCAAAGCCCAGTGATATGATGTAAATTTCTTGCAATAGTTCTTATAATAATTCTTTGTTACTTACAATCATTTTTGATACTTTGTTGGGATTGATTTTTAATAAATCTAGCCAAAATGAGTAAATAATAATCTTTAATTTATTTAGCCAACATAAAACTGCATCAAAAGTTACGTAACGAATTTTCAAACTGTAAATAATAAAAATGCATTCGTATAATACATTGGTGTTATTGTGATTACTCATGGTTTCCAATTAGTGTAAATTGAATAAAATCGCGATTAATGCGTCATTCTATCCATGCATTTGCAATGACACCATGTATCTATTATTTTCTTGTCCTCATTCATCTATAATAAGTATGTGCTGTGCTTAACTTTGGTGCAAAATTCATCACATAAGTGTAATAAAACAATCTAATATACAATGTCTTCTGACAACACAAACTTCTACGAACTACATATACTTTCATTCCTACTAACAACTAAAATACAACAACTCAGCATTGGCAAACTACAGATCAAGAAAATTGACTAGGTGATATATAATTTTATGAAATTACATGAGTTTTTTCACTTCGTAGGCTAGATGATAGGCTTGGTAATTCGTATCTTGGTCTTGCGTATTCCTGCAAACAGGGCCAAAGTTCGTCTCCATTGTTTTAAGGAGTCGTGGAAGTGAGACAAAATATTAGACAGAGATAGACATAGATAACGATGTGCCGTGCATACATAGTGCACTTCGTGCTAACAGCAGACATCAAATGCTTGTAAAAAGCAACAATAATATTAACTCGGTATAATAAAAGGAAATTTTACAGGGTTTTTTTGTTATTCTTATTATTAAGGTAATTTAGAGAAGTGTTTTATATACTATTCCAAATGTGTGTTAGTCGTGTGGTCCTTGCACCTATAATGCGTTTAGCAATTAAAAAAAAAACTCCTTAGAAAGAACTGTTTTTTTAAAATATTAGTTTTTCGTATTAATTTTAATTTATATACATGTATTTAAAAAAAACAAATTTGCGAAAATATACTGTTTAATTTTCAATTTAAAAAAAAGATTATATTATCGTTATAAAGAGTGCTTCTTTAAAATATTTCATTATTATTTTTGACAAGGAACAACAGAAAAGGTATGATTATAAAAAAAACTATCAGATATTAAATTAAATTTTGTTGCATTATATCATATATAATTGTACCGCGAACATACTTTTTTAACATTTTTTCTTTTTCTTTACATAAGGTTCAAGGAAACAAATGTTAAAAGATATCTTTTTTTTTCAAACAATATTGAAAATTTTGAAAGAGCGCAATGCAGTAAAATTTATTATATCATTAATAATATATGGTACTTAATTCAAATAAAATAAATAAATTATATATATTGCTTTCGCACCATTTAATAATAGAATGAGTAATTACCTTTAAACAAATGCATTTTATATAATTTTGTGCGAATATTCTTTTGTTTTGCTTCTAACACTCCCGTATCGAGAAATTACGTTTTTCCTAACGTACAAGACTGCCTAGTTTTGTTAATTAAAAATGTAAGAAACTTAACCGCCTAATATTTCGCCGGTTTGTCTCGGTGACACCAATTTCGAACTAGTTAGTTGGAGCTCCATTAAAACCATTGATGATTCAAAACTGCTTGAAAAAGCTTATTCGAATATCTTTATTCGAATTATTTTGATTGTAATTTGATATGTACGAGTATGTAGTCAGTGACATGTTCCGTACATAGGCCTTGTTGTAAATAAACAATACGTTACGTATTTCTTGCGAATTACGTAATTACAACAAAATATTATAGCTTTTATAAAGCAATGTATTTCGTACAATTAACGATTAAACACGAATAATAAACACTGATGTTTAAAAAGTATTATTATTATTATAGTATGCGAAGTGTGATAATTGTATCATTAATAATTTGGTATTTAGTATAAGTGTAAGCTTGAACCCTTTTCTCCGAAAACGGAGAGATGCGGCCTATGCCTTGCAGTGGGAAAGTAACAGGCCGTTACTTTAAAAAAAATTATGTATATCAATGGCGAATTACGATATGATGTGAAGATAGGTAAAATTAATATTTTAATATTGACAAAAAGAATGTATATGGTAGTGCAATTTCGTAGTTGTTTTTAAGATCAGTTATATCAGTTCCGTGGGAATGTTTTAAGAAATGCCTGCCAAATTCTCTGAATTGGTGAATGTAATAAAGTGCTTTTTACGATACAATTAAATAGTTATGTACAAACTTCTATCAGTATTTTTTGAAGTTATAATCGCTCGTAGTTTTTAACAAAAATTACTAAATTGTTGCAAGTAATAACAGTAAGGTCGCAGCACGGACTGTGTGAATGTGCGCAGGTCCTAAATCAACATTTAAGATATTATTTTAACTAAACAAGAAACTACTAGAATTTATTTTCACTTACGTATCAGGTGGCGCTCTATTGACATTTGGCTTCACCTTGTTAACCTGCCTGGTTGTGGTTGTGTTCATGAGTTGGTTCGCCATTGGAGAAAGAAGTGCTGTTGGAGCAGAGCTGCGGTGGTTCCGATTAATCACTGAAATTTAAATAAATATAGTTAAAAAACCAACTAATAACACGCTTTTATAGCCTACTATAGGCCAATAGTTTAACTGAATCCTCGCGTGCGGGAAACAAGGGATCACATGAGAATGAGAACTGAGGTAGATGCGGGGCAGTCACCTCTATATCACCATCTGTATATCACGAATGAGCGCTTGCTGCCGTCATTCTCGTCCTACCTGCCCTTGTATCCGAAGACTGAGTTGACGTGTGCGAAGACTGAGTTAAACAGGTCGTCTATAGCTATCCAGCCACGCGTTGCTGCGGCTCAGTCCCATTTCGAAATTCCCTCTAAACAGAACTCGATAATCAAAAAAATTGCTACGATCGCCACCAAACTTCACAGGATCATCCGCTGGGTCATTTTAAAGATTGTCTAAAAATTTAATTGATACCGTTTCGGAGTCTACAAAGGATATACAGACAAACATTAATTGTTATGTATAAGATCGAACGAAATAGTAAAATATAATTATTCTTTCACTCTTTGTATGATTGATTGTTAAAATAAAAAAAAAACGAATACAGTTACGAATACCAATAAGACTAAAAGAAAAATTAAAAGCTCACATAAAGTACAATTTAATACTTACAGCTGATATCTTCTCCTCTCTCCCTGGCAATTTCACCTTAAACAATGATTTATTAATCAATATAAAAATATTAGAAAACTCTAAAATGTTTTATATTTGAAATATTTAATATTTACAAATTTATAGAAATAAAATGTTTATAATATAAATAATTCTCCTCATAATCTACGACAGAAGCTTTTTACACAGCATTCAATCACAGATATCAAATAAACGGTAAGATGCAATGTCATGAGATAGGTCGGCAAGCCTTTAGGATACAAACCAGAAATGATGAAAATATCCGCTTTAGAGTTAACCAAGAAGCACAGATCAAATTCAGATGAAACTTCAATTCGGTACCTTTGTAAAACTGAAAATGTGGTGCAAACAAAGAGTATATTGCAGTCGATATCGCGTGAGACTTGTGGTTTTAAATTTTGAAAGGCCTAATTTCATAAACTAGGATTTCGCTTGTATAGAGACAGAGTCTATGCCGGGGTCATGCTTGATGAAAGCAAAAGTTGACATCCCGTGGGTTCTTTTTTGTCTATATAGTTTTAATCCCATGTGCTCGCTATGAAAAGGCAGTGTGAAGCAACTAGGTGCGTTAAACTTTCTTATTCTGTTAACCTATGGGAAAGCGTATCTGGCTGTAATGTGTGGGCCGATGACAAAATAGAAAATTAAAAAAATCACTCAGGCCTTGAGCCTGACATATACCTCGAACATGGACCTTCTTGGGCAACTCTGGCGGCGTGAAGGTGGGGGGAGGATGGTGGTCATCTGCAAAACATCAGCACATTTCGCATTCCAATACACCACTCAATAATACGACCTACACATCGCAAATGTACCAAAGTTGTATGACATTTTGATGATACACATTTATAATAAACAAAAGACAAGGTTTCACCTTCAAATTAAAATGATAGATTTTAGTATTGATCCAGTGAAACTTACTCTATTATATTTATATATGAATTTATAATACAAATTTTATTATTCAATTACTATTCAATTATATTATAGAATGTTTTTAGTCCTGTGAAAAACTGAACAAAGTAACACCAAATAAACTTTATAATCATAAGAATCAAATTAAATTTCGAAGGAAAATTAGAGGATTCATTAACTTAAATTACAATAAGTCTTAAAAGACAAAAGAAATATTGAAGGTATTAATAATGATTGAAATAAAATAATTTAACTCAGTATTAAAAGCTGATCAAGATTTAGTTAAAGGTGAAACTGATGTCTCAAAAGATAAAGTTGTAATAATAGAAACATTGATATTATTATTAATAAATTATGTTAATTATCATAATCAAACACATACACATGCAATAAACTACGTCTAAAACAACAAGAAAACAGTCAATAAGCTCTGTGTAATTCTAAGTTCTACTCTAATGTTACATTTTAATACTGATTAAAATCCTATTGAAAAAATGGGTATGACTAATGAAAATGGGATGTAATTAAAAGAAGTGATGACCAGGAGATGGCACCGAGAGCTCTAGTAGTTCTAAGGATAATGAATTTGAGTTCTAATGAAATCAGAGAGTCTTACACGGTAGCGTATACCAAAATATTGACGTAATCTGATGCATTGATCGACCTCAGTAAGGTCCTCGCAATTCTAAGGAAGGCGGGGCCATCTAATTAAAATAAATATACTCTCCCTATATAAATTAATAAGAATTAGAAAATTTCATAATAAATTATAAGCACGTAATCTCAAAACTATAACGTTACAACATCAATTTCCAAGAGTGGTAGTAAATTGGGGTTTTAGGATACGTTTAAAATAAATATCCACATAGATATGATAATATTAACAATACCAAGACCAAAATAAAACGACATCACAAAATATATCTCTCTATATTCAATGCTAATAGAGAGGCGAAACATCTAACTGCTGTATAAAATGCACATAGATAACGTATACAAGACAATGATAACAGGACACGATATTGCTATAATTGCTGGTGTGTGCGACCACCAACACCATCGCACCGTAACACCACATCGACATTTATATGGAGTTATATGAGTTACGTACTTGCTCGGCCAACCATCTGTACGGCTCGTACACCTTTCCTGAATGTAGCCACTGAATTGAGAAATAAAGGTTTATAACTTGTTATATTTAACTAAAGCATCCTGTTTTTGAACGGATATGGATATATGGCAGACAGTAGACAAATACATATGCAGACAGAGATGCAAAGCTTGGACGTTTATCGTACTAACTGTATAGTTATCTTATTTCAGGACCAATATTGTATTATATCTTTTGGTGACCAATTTTCGTAATGCATATACGTAGTTGTAATTTGCAATTAGAGATTTAAAATTTTGTTCACTTATTGTACATATAAGAATTATAAGCGATTGGCACCCAAAAGCATTTCTAGTGTCCCTAGATTTTAAAATTTCCAATTGTTTTATCCAAATCAAGCAAATATCGCAGTTAACATTCGTGAAAGAGCATTGCTGCTTTCTAATTGCGTGTTTTGTTCCTGAGTGAATTAGCATACTTTAGCCCAATTTTATAATAATTTTGAGCGTTTGTTAGTTAATGCAAGAACTAGTAATGTGAGGTACGGCATAAGTCAATCGGTTCCGTACCGTCGACACTTCGATATGTATTAAGACTTTGTTTCACCATCCCCGTCTGCATCATCATCATTCCGACATCTGTAAAAATGTAAACACTGACATACGAAGGCACGCTCCTGTTCGACTGATCAAGAATTGATGTTTTCATTCAGTAAAAGCAAATTTAGATTTACGAACGTCAAACTTTAAATAACATCAACAAGGACATTTTACTCAGCGTTAGCAAAGTGTAATTTGTAAATTTACTTCTACTAAATGCGTTGATGACATGAGTAGCGACCGCATCTCTCAACTGGGCGTTAGTCACTGGAATTAGCAGACAAGCCGGAACTGTCCTATGAAGCCTTTATATTTAAAGCTAACTTCCCATAAGAATTTTTAGCGTCCCTGAATCACTCTGATTTTCTGAGACATGCTTTCATGGATTTGCATTTTAGATAGTATTCAAACTAAGTGTTTGGGAATAAATGAAAGTGCAAATTGCGTTGCGAGTTTCAACTCAACTTCTACTTTAATTTCATGCAGTAAATCCCTTGGGCTTTGAAGTGCATCATATCAATTTATACCTTAAGTTCAATAACATAACAAAGTGTGCGTTTAAAATTCGAGGCCAACCGTGTATCTATAAATATAGCGCGATTATGTTGTACTTGTTTAATATTGAATGATGCACTAACCGCTCTTAGTCGAAACAAATCATTATAGAGCGAGAGATTTATCAAGAGGCATAAGTGAAGTGTCGAAGTGCTTTGTTGTCGTATCCATTCACGAGCGAGCAGACGAACACAATGATCGCTAAATATAGGGTGTGAACGAGCACGGATCGAGAATGGCTTGCAGCCGATCCAGTCTGTGAGGTACGGACGCAACACCACTAAAGCAACTCAAAATTATATAGACACGAAAATAAATTGTAAAACGTCAATCTGTATGCTTATTGTGTGGTGCAAGTTACCTATATCGGCTCCGACCTTCCGCTGGTGCGCGGTCACTAAAAGTTTAGCCGAATATATCATTAATGTATTAGACAAGATACACAGTGTAAAGTTAATAGTTGATCTTGACACGTTCCTAAAGCGTAACAAAAGTAACAAACATCAAAGAGACACATTTAAAAGATTAAGTGTTGTTTGTGATCGTTAAGACACAGAAAGTGATATTAAGATTCCAGAAAGAATGTCACAGAATAATGTTGTTACTCACTGATATAAACAAAGGATAATTATTAACTTACAAAAATGTCAAAGAGTATAGGAATCTGCAATTGTTTTTATTAGAGTTAAATTAAATAGAATCAAAGAATATATGGAATGAAACTTACAATTTTTACATTTACACTTTTTGATGAGAGTTTCATCTTTGATGTCTTCGTGACACGCCTTACAATAATACCAAGCTCTGAAAATACAATCAAATTGGTAATCTTATAGATATTTTGTATTCGCTGATAACTCATATTTGTCATTTATGATGGGTGTCTCTTTATTTTATATATTAAACAAAAACGGAGGTTTTACCTTTTCACTTCATCTGCCGACTGTGCTATAAAGAAACCTTGTGTATTTGCATGTATTTTTGCATTTCGCGGGTTTATCGAGATTTTACTGTCGGCCCCCTCCTCTCCTTTGATTTCAATCGCCAACAGTAGCAGTTTCAACTTCGTAAAACATAACCTGCGAGAAAATGCGACGCTTACCTGGATATAATGTTTTGTTGACAAATGTTATTTTATTTGTCAATAAATTAAACAGTGTAATCAAGGTTAAAGTGTGAAAAAACATTATTTTTACAAATGAAAATGGAGCATCAAATTGAAGGCAATTTAATTCAAAATAAACATTTACTTGACGAAATTTTTTTTTTATAATACTGAATATAAATATAATACTAATATAAACGTATAATAAGAAATTAACAACCATAACAACCAATTAATGCACAGAGGACATAAATTTTACTTTAGTTCAGTTTATCATCCAGTCATTACTGATTTATTAAATGATTTTTGATTGATATGCCGTGAAGCTATGCGCTGATTTTATCGCAAATTCTTACAACTTGATATTATGTCGGTTGCTTGTAGTTATTTTAAATTACATGACGTGATTGACATGTATCACTTGATCACGTACAAATAATTAAAACGAAACATTTAACTTAGTAATGAATTCTTAACACCACATGGTGAATTCTAATTTAAAAGATTCCTTATACAAGTACGATTTCAAAACGCTTGAATCTTTAAATATTCTTAAAGAAGTTACCACTGATCCGAAATGTTGTTCCTACCGAGACGGACAAATCGAGAAACTCATTTAAAAATAATAATACATTTTATGCATTTATTTTGAAATTCCAAGAGAAATTGTTAGAGGAAATGACAGGAAAGTGAAGTGAAGTTATGATCTTACTCGCTAGCTTGTGGAAAGCTCATTCCCGTAAAGGAAGTCGACAGAGTTTCCGTGTACATCTCACAGCCTGTGCCCTGCAGGTAATCGTTCTGCCAAGCCTGTGTGTCGGGGGACTGGAAACAACCAACGGGATATGCTAAAGCTCGTGCCATGTTAGTCACAGCCAATCACAGTTTTGTTAATTTCCCTATGGTGCCTGCTTACACAATATTATATATACAATGGTGTAACAAAGGTAGAATAATAATCAGAAACATCATTAGAAAGTTGATGACGTAGCTTTATTAAAGAAGTTCCCGAATATGAGTAAGTCAATTTGAATATTAAAAGACGGGTATAAATTCTATAGTTTTATAGATTTACTCCAATATTCAACATCTGTTCTTTGTCTCAAGACATTAAAAAACATCATAATTAGGGAATTTGTGTTATTCTATTCCAGGTTTTCTACACCAACAAAAAAACCCTCGTTAATTGCTTAGTATTCTATATTAGTTATCTATGTATGGAGATTCATTGTTGTTTTAGTCCTTTAGTCTATCATCGGAACAACTAACGTTATTTGGTGCTGTAGCTATATTGGGAAATAGAAAACTTGGACCTAGGTATTTGCCGTAAGCTTGTAAAACATATCTATGTGTATGAGAATTGACGGTTAGTGACGTCTTTTTATGGCCAGTTGTGCGAATTGAACAGGTACAAAAGTTCAATTGACTTTGCGTCACAGCTTACAAGCGTTTATTCACAAACTTACTCCGCTGCGTGTACGAACAGCATTCCAATGAATGTTGGACTTAGAGTTTCGGTGTACATCTCCATGCCGGTACCTCGTTTATATTCGTATGTCTATTTTGCTTTTTTGCGGGACTGCGGAATTGCAGCGTGCATTTTGTTAGACATCGAACATCCTAACACTTTGAGTCTTCTTAAAACGTTCTTGTTAAGTTTGTTCGTTAAAATTAAACAACTATTTCAATACAGAACCTTAAGTAGCAATAAACAAATTAAAAAAAAAGTGTTTTCTTGTAGCACTAACTTAGTCCTAATATAACTGAAAACTAAAGAATTTTTGTGGTTCCAAATTAAAGTATAAGAAATTAAAAAATATTGTTAACTTTGTTAGTAGTGAAATGGCTTATTTATTTATTTACGTAATCATTGTGAGCGAAAAAATTCAAGACTTTATCATGAAGGATATTTTGCAATACCAGATCTTATTTAGTCACTTTTTATTCAAATAGTATTAAGACAGTGTACATATTTTTTTACTTAAAAGAGGGCCTTAGTACAGATTTAAGAAACAATTGTTTTGGGTACGAATTTTTTTCTAATACTACTTCAAATTCAATCTTCTATACTTAACTGAATTAATCTTATAATAAACGAGTTTTTTTTTAGAAATTAGGTTATACTATTAATGAAGGAATTATAAATATTTTATAACTTAATCATAATACCTATCTTGTGGGTTTACGATATTTTGTACGGAACAGTGCTTAAGGACACGGACAATAAAGAAAAGCTGACCGTTTTGAAACTTCGCATGGCGAAAAGATTGGCCATCATTGTAGAGAACCCAGGTGCAAGACAGCTCTGCGCGATGAAACCCAACTTCAGTTCTGCCAAGCAAATTACGTCATCTCCTTGCTTCCAGTCCCATGATGGAATGTTCAGTAGGTAGGCCTGTAATACGATAATAAAATACTAATATTTATAAAATAAAGCCTCAAAAAAGCTGTCTGTTTGTATGTAATCTATTATTTGTTGAAGAGATCGCGCAGTTGTTAAATAACTTGCTTTCTAACAGCTCTAGTCGCGTGCGCTGCCTAAAGCAGCAGATATGCTAAAGTAATGTACTAGAGAATTTTAGATCTATAAAAATAGTACGAAAAAGTCTGCGACAGCATGTATCCATCGCTCACGGTTAATTTACAATAACAATTTTTAAATTTAAAATTCCACGCGGGCGAAGCCGCAGGCACAGCTAGTAAAATACAAAGTAATAAAAGTATGGACCGTTGTTTTTAAAGTTACTAGATAAAGTTTGTAACAAACATTACCACATTTTTTTGTAATTTAAGCACATTAGTTATAGTAAAAAAAATCACAATTTATTTTTCTTCATTAAGTATTATATTTTAAACAAATTGGATTCTGTCAAATGGCGAAAATGATTAATATCGTTTAACGAAAAATACGAATAAATGATATCATAACAATAACAAATAAATGATATAATGCAATTCATCATCATCATTCTCCTGCCCTTATCAGCAGGGGTCAGCACAACATGTATTAAACATGTTGTAACATGATTTGGCTAGGTATTTTGCGACCGGCCGCCTGCCTGACGTCAACTTACCTTAGTCGCATTTTACGACACCTCGGTAAGAAATGAGGGTGGTCTATTCTACTCAGCCGGATACCACACGGCGGAAATGAAATAATGCAATTCCTGACTTTAAAATAAACAACTTTGATTTCGGCGTGATTTCTGTGACTTAAATCAAATTTATTTTGAGAAAAAAATATGTTTATTAAGATCTTTTAGATAAATAAAGAATTAATAACATTTCACTTAACCTAGTTTAAAGCTGTGATAGCCCAGCGGTGAGACCGTGCGACTCTTTCGAGCGGAACACGAGTTCAAACCCGGGCAGACACCAATGAGTTTTTATATTAAAACTCATGTGTCTAATTGATAATTACAATTTATCACACTCTTTTCGGTGAAGGAAAACATCGATAGGAAACCTGCATATCTCTAGAGAATTCTGGAGATATGTGTAACCTACCCATCCGCAATGGAGCAGCGTGATAGGTCTTAGCTCCAACCCCTTCTCTTCAGAAACGTAGAGAAGAGGCCTATTCCCAGCAGTGAAATTGTAACAGGCCGCTACTTTACTAACTTAGTTATTATCTGATTCTTGAAAACATATACATTGATCCAAAAATTGTTCGTTTGGGACAGAAATAAAATAAATTACCGCACCTTGTTGTGATATTGCATCAGTTGAATGATAACCCTGATGTCATCGGAGTAGTTCTTAATCGAAATAACCCTCATTATGTTTGCAGCATCCTCGGCATCTGGGTCTTGGCAGTATTTGTTAGCTAGTACCAAACAAGCGTCGGCTTCGTGTACCTAGGCATTTTATAACGGTTAGAGATATTGTCATTTTAAATATTGTCATTTTCTTGTATTTAGTTGTATTTTATGTATGTAATAAATTAAAGCCAAAGATTTAGTATTTTGAAAACTGGTATATATATATATATATATTTAACTAAAACATTAATTCAATTCATCATAACATTAATTACTGTCAATTTGTAATAGTCTCTCAGTGTAGTATGTAGGTAGTCACTTAAACGACTTTCAATATTATGATATTGCTATTGCTATAGCGAAAGCCATAACTAGTTAGAAATTTTCTTAGAATATTAGTTCTGTGTTATGAGATATAAAATAATGAAATTATTTGTCCGAAGTATAAATTTGTTTATCAGTTTGATTAAGTAAAGCTTAAATAATTAAGTAAAAAAAAAAAATTAAACGATATCAATAGAATTGAAGTTAACCACAAAGTGGGAAAAATCTATATTGAAAAACAAAAGTTTTTTTGTGAGTTAAAAGTGTTAACACGTATAACAAACGTTTCTAATAAATTCTAAAATAAAAAAGTGTCAACATACAAATAAATGATCGATACGCCATTTAATTTACCGATAATAGCGTATTGACCTTTTATAGGAAAAAGCGGATGGTTCCATACATGCAACTGACATCAACATGCATATCCAAGCCATGCATCTACGACTTACCGTAAACACTCGACAATATCGACAATCGACATCTGTACTTAGATCTACTGAATAAAGCCAATTTTGTAACGGGATCTCTTTCAGCGGCAACCATTAATGCCAATTTAATTTGTTAGCACTATTTGGAAACTCGTACAGTGGTTAATATCGATTGTTTAGAGTACACATAGTGGCCAAACTCGCACACAACACCTAGTTTAGGTACAACAGATACATATGGAGGCCGACCTGGCCGGCCGGCCGGGAAAGGGCGCAACCGGAGCATCCGGTGCGCCGTGCGGGACAACCACACACAAATTAGCGGTAGGCACACACACAGCCTTCAAGTCATGGCATTAGAAGGGAACCGTACACCAATCCAACGATAGAACGTCTTCTCGTATGGGAGGTTATAGAACGAGCATCGCTTTACGTCTATAGGAAAGATAGTCAGCACAGCTTCAAACCGACACCACGCCCAAAGGTCACATCGTTGATTGTGCAGTGCTACTTACTTTCACCCTCTGTAGGTCGATTGGATTCATAATGGTGCCTTGAAAGAATTCCACAGTGGTAAAGTGTCTCTTGAACAGGCCTTCGAGCTCCAGGTCGGGCGGTTTCCTGCCATCAACGCTCAGTTAACTAGGGACCAGATTTGGGCCGACCTTACCATGCATCTCTATGTTAAGATACGGCGGTGCGGTGGGACGGGAGCGGTCCCTACTGGCCGGCGAGGCGCCCCAGTCCCACCGTGAAAGCAATGATTGCATTAAAGGAACCACAAGATAAAATTACCAAAGTGATCAATCCTACTGTGACTATGAAACAGCGTCTTTACAGAAGAAAATATCCGTTTTATGCATATAAATGAATAAAAATTACTGGGTCGATCGGACTCGTATCAATGATAAAAATTAGGGCCGTGCGATAACTAATTGCCAGCGCTATTCGGTCTTACGCTAACCTTGACTCGTTCAAGGTCCACGGCATTCATCATTGTACCCTGAAAAAACTCGACGGTGGTGTAGTGACGCTTCAGGAGACCTTCCAGCTCTAGGTCAGGCTCCTTTCTGAAAGCGTCGTTCGATCATACATGATTCACGACCCTTTAAAGAATTCTATCGCCGTTTAATTTCAATATCATTTATTTCTATTGAATTTTTTCGTTCTGCTTCGAATGCAGATGCACTACTGGTATGGCCTTTAATTATATATCACAATTCTATAAGGTTGGTTATATTACCTGTGTAAAAAAACAACCTCAACATCCACATCCTCTCGGTCTTCATGTAGGAAGTCTTTTAAGAAATGGCTCACCGATTCGTAAGTTATGTGTCCACATACAACAATATGCCTGAAATCGCATAAGTATATTATTTTACCTATCCAAACGTGGAATACATATCTTCTACTATGAATTATAAAAGTAACGAAAGAAGCAGGTAAAGCAAATTCACATTTTAAATAATCTTTAAAATTGATTTTAAGATTTTTTAGAACTTTGTAATAAAAGTTGCACAAAAATTTAAGACGACCAAAGCTCAAGTGACTTTATTTACTGCTTGAGGTCAATTAAATTTATATATTTATAAAAGCAAGTTACACAAAAGCATTGATCTAATACTAAAGAAAGGAAGGAAGAAGGTCAGCAATTCCAAATTTTGTTTAACGTCCGGAACATAAAAATTTCAGTTTCCAAATTAGCAATCTGAAATCATAACAGAGGTTAAACAAAACAACAAATGATTCAAGCGTGATACAACTACAACAAACTTAAGCGACGTTTTCATTTGAATCCAATCCTCGTAATAATTAGTCATGATTATGACATGATCGCAATTATTAATATTATATTTAATGATATTGTCGTCGAAGTAATTCGAACAAATGAAAACGTTTCACATTTAACCTCCATAATTTACAATCAGCTTCGTTCGTTAATCTGTGGTGTGGGTATTCTCATTTACAATAAATTATAAGACGATTACAATAATAAGGAAAACAATAACACCACAAACTATGAACAATCTCAGTTTCGTTCAGGATTTGTAGCTATCTACCGCACTAAACACAAAAAAGAAACAAATAACACGACGAGAACATAACATTTCATTCCAATTGAGGGACTATTACAAGGTCTGTAATTTCAAAGAAGATGCATTTGAAATAGGTGGATCTGATCAATAGGTCATGAAGATATTTCTTTGGCGACACGAAAGCATTTACTTTAAGGCAAATATCGAAATAATACCGATGAGGGGAACGTAAAACAATTTATTTTTTCATTCATAAAAATTTCATGATTCCTTATTTAATTATTAATAATTATTGTTCTTAAATGACTAAGTAGATGATTAAAATAGCTAAGGAGGCGTATCATACATACTGGCTTCCCTCTGTCCAAGAAAACCAAATCGTATATGTTTGCTAATGACTTGTTTAGGAAGTAAAGAATCGGTTCTTTATAAGTTCAATCGATAAGGGTTAGGCACGGCATGATATTATATGTGGTTGTGGTAAGTAGTAAATGTAGAGGCAATGATGGAGGTTGGTGAGTAAAGACATAGAAAATTTTACAAAAGAGAAGAACAACCGTTAATTACTGGACAAACAACAAAGAGAACTTATTAATTGGAAAAAAGTAAAATTAGATCAAACACGTTGCCAAAAACTATACGTCATGCAAACTATGTATTCATCTAAGGTGTGGCAAAGGAACTGAATTCATTTTGATCATAAAACGTAACAATACTCTACAGTTATTATGGCTGCATAAAATCGCAAATAATTTTTAAAAGTTATCAATTCCAAAATTTTGTATATGAATGATTTGTGTAAATTCTTGGCTAAGATGATGTCATTAACGGATGGTATGCCGAGAACTAACTAAGTTGGCATTTAAATGTCCTCAATGCACACAGCCTTGCCACGCTCTATGAATCTTTACGTTAATACATTACACTAAACAACCGAGGGGTCGATTCAAAAAGTACAATACATATTACAAAACATGATAAAGAGGGTCAACATTACGAGTACAGTACATTTAGACGTGCAGGCAGGGAGTACAGAAGGAAGCGAGCGGTTGGCACTCACTAGGTCGCAAGGGCATCGGATCGAATCAACAGCCCCGCGCTGGGCCGGCCGGCTGCGCGAGGAGCTGTCGACTGCGCACACGACAACTCCAACAACACACTACGGTACCACTCAACATTTAACTCGCCGCAACTAAGCTTACGATTACCATTAACATTCCTCATTACGCACGTACGGTAACGCTAACAGAAAATAATAATACAACCTATGTCACGAGCGATTACACTAGCCACTATCTGCTGGTTTCTAGTCAACTGAATCAATACCAATTCATAGATAATTACAATCAATATTGACACATAACAAAGACAAATCGAGGGACTGGCGTCCCGCCAAAGATAAAGTGAGAACACAGAAGCGTGCTAAGAGAGGAAAAGGAAGATATAGATTTACAACACGGAACACATTCAACGGAACGGAGTGAAGACAGCGGCTCACCTGCGTCCCCGCTCATTCTTGAGGGTGCCGCCATACTTGGGTCTAGTCCCGATTAAGTCAATTATCTCTGGGATACAACTGGCAAATATCGCCTATACGCCGACAGACAAAACAAGACGTTCACATTCAAGTCGAGTGGCGAGCGGCGCGGAAGGGAGCCACGGCTCGCGGCTCGCTTGCGCGCCGCGCGAGGGCGGGCGAGGCGCGCGGCGCGGGCACTGGCTGTGTGTGTCTCGGGACGTGACGTGCCGGAGCTAGCGCTACAGCGTGGCGGCAGGCATCGTGTGCAAGCGAACAAACCAAACACTACGTCATCGGCAGCATTACAAAACTTTACATCGGCTCTCTCCTCATCTAGTCTCGTTAGAAGGATTAAAAAGCTCAATGGTTTCTCGAGTGTGATTTACGAAAAAAGGCATGTAGTAGTGCGTCGGTCGACCGCGCGCCTGTCTCTCGTGTACGGGGAGAGGGGCGCGGCCGCCGGGAGCTAACTCTTCGAGCATGCGCCACGGCACCGAGAGACCGATTCTAGTGAAGGATTAATAAATTTCATTAGCAAACTCCGCATTCAATCAACCAAGTCAGATCGAAACCGTGAGAGGAAGCCCGCGGAGCGGGGGCGTGAGAGCAGGGTACCTGCGGCGGACGTCCTTGTTGTACCGGCCGCCGTATTTGTTCCGCTGCGCCGCCAGCTCCGTGATCTCGGGGATCCAGCTGGCGAACACAGCCTACGATACACAGCAAACACCGCGAGGTGAGCGACCGCCCCCCGCGCGCCCGCCCCCCCGGCCCCGGCCCGCGGCCGTGAGCCCTCGCGCTCGCGCAAGGCTGTGTGTTGAGTGTCGTCTGTCTGCGAGTGGCTGTGGCGTGGACGGGTGCGGGACTTGGGTGCCGTGCCGAGCTACGCTAGCGGGGCTACGTGGGGCAAGCCGTGACGGGACTCGTGGCGGCGGGTGCATGCAAGGCCTGGGGTCGTACGCTAACTGATCGATGAACAGAACTTAAAAAGAAATCGGTATCGCCGGTAACTAAACTAACACGATGGGCATTCGATATAGACGCATGGTAGTGCGCGCACACGAGCCGGCCGCCTCGGGAGGTCGCGCGGCAGGCCTCGCGCCGGCCCCACGGCCCGTGGCGAGGGCGCGAGGCCCGCCGGCCGACCGCGCGATTGGCGAGCGGGTGTGCACGAGTAGATAACACAATACATCTGACGGCACTGAGCAAGCTCTGTAGAGGTGATGATCTCACATTGTTCGAAGAGTAGAAGCGATGCACCCGGAGCGCCGCGCGGCCGCGGGGTGTATCGCTTCCGCTCTCGTCTCGATCTATACATCAATTTGATACCTTTTTCCGTGTTCACGCTTCAGCTCGCCACTGTACTTGGACCTACTTCCTACCAGCTCTATAATTTCAGGAATGCTACTAGCGAACATTGCCTGCAACAGACCACGGTGTCGATCGGACGGCGAGTCTGCGCGCGGACACCGTCGTGTGGTGCACGACAATGTCCACCTCGAGTCTCGGTATAACTATGGTGACGTACGGTAAGTGTAGCCGACAGCGGAGCGAACTTAAAAGAAAAGGAACGGGTGTGTGTCTACCGGTGATGTGAGCAACTGAACACAGCCAGGCACAGGTGCGCATGCAGATCGCGAGGGGGGAGGGGAGGGACGCGGCGCGGGACCGGCGCGCTGCGCGGGGCGCACGGCTCGCGGCACGCGGCGGACGACTCCGCTCCGACATACGAGCCGGCTCGTACCACCGTCCCATGTACACATCTCCGATATCGAGCTCGACAGATCCCCTGGCGGCACATTGGTGGTCATCACATAACAAAGCAAAAGTAAAAGAAAACATTCATGCAAGTAAATCATCGATCGAAGTGAAGCTCGTCTCGTATAGATGCTCCTTTGAAAGCGTTAGAAGGTTGCACATAGAACGCCGGCCGGACCGGGCCGGCGACCGGGCAGCAGCCGTCGTCTCCCGGCCGGATCTGACATGCTCTAGTGAGTGCACTAATCAGGCTGACGGTCATTCAACGAGTGCGTTAAACCAGTAAGTACACATCTCTAACAAGTCCCATGTGAGCTATTTTGGTAATCTTATGGTAAGAGTCGTTATATTTCCTTTTGGTTTGTTATTCAACACAGCTCTATCTATGCAAGGAGTCGCAAGCGAAATTCATACAACTCCATTACGATAACATGTTACAGACATCTCAGAAGATAGTAATGAAAACGTTTTATGTAATAACAATCTTACTTGCCCCTCCTTGCAAATTCGTACTTTAAAAAATTGTAGTGAATTTATTTTATGTAAAATAGACATTATACGATTAGTAGAAAAGTATGAGGGAGTGAAACTTACCAAGCCGACGAGTAGAAAAAAAACCAAAAATGTTCTGCCAAGAACAGTATGACAGAACACATCACCGTAACCTACAGTAGACATGGTGACTATTAGAAAGTACACGCACGTCCAATATGGCAATGATTGCGCGTTGTCGAAGTCCAACGGATCACCAGAATTTTCCAACTGAAAAAAAAACAGATTATTCAAATCAATTGGTAGACATCATTAATGAGCACAATTAAGCATCAATGAAAATGAACGCAAAATACCATTAACTTGCCACCAAATCTGGTGAGGATAATGCAAAATAAATTTTAATCAATATAAAATTCGTAAGGTGTGTCTAAAATATTAACGATTAATACATCTTTTATGTCTGTAAATACACGAATTGCGTATTAGAACATAAGAAGTTCAATACAACAAAGTCTAAACATATAGAAATTGTGTCGATGATTTATTAAAACTATTATAAGCAGAAATAACTTAAGAACATATGTATACCAATATAAATTGATAAATTGACGTATGAGGAAAAATACTTACTAAATGAATAATACCGGCTGCCGTAAGCCATACTGATATAAAGATAGAAACTAATTGCGCCAAACGAATTGAGCTCGATGTCTTTAATATATTGAGGTACTGCAAAATATCAGGCACAGTCATTAAGCGTAGAGCTCGGAGAAACCTTAGCCCTGCGGAAGAATAAAATATTTATGAAACTCCATGAAAATGGTAGACAAGATATAATATATAACCCAATTATTACCTATCCACGTTCTATCCAGGTATATTGATACAAAGGATGGGGGTATCGTGAAATAATCTACAAATGAATACATCTCGAGCATGAACCATAGTTTGTCACTAGCTGCTATAAACTGAAACAGAGAAAACATTTATTTAATCACTCTTTATTAATATATGAGGGTTCCCCATATATTTAAATAACGACAATGACAATAAATTAAAGACTTATTAAATAATAACATTCATTGATACTTAACTGTTGCTTGATGCTGAATTCAAACATTATCAGATCAGTAGGCGCGTAAATACCTCGTAGAAGGACATATGTCTATCAGTTGACTAAGTAGAAGCAAATAATATTGAGTGTTGCTAATATTCTTAGACGATTTCCGTTTGTATTGTTAAGAATTTATTGTTACGTAGTATCTACGAGGTAATGGTCGGGACTGTATTAAAGTTTAAGTACAAATGATAACCACTTACTCGTATAAAAAAGTAGACCATAAAAAATATGTTAAAGGCAAGGTCGATTTGCTGAGTAATATTGTCACTCCATTTCTGGCATCGCTCCACCTCCTCGCTAGAAGCAAACAACAACATGTTTATATCACGAAATAGGGAAAAATGACAACACTGAAACATACGGTCAAGCTTCTAATACACATAACAGCTGTAATTGAGGGCTAGTGGACATTAGTCAAGAGGGGTTTAAGGGCCGTAACACAAACACAGATCTAGCACCTCTAGTAGGTCGAATAGAACAGAAATTAACTACGACAGTTACACGAATTTAACACAAATTACCAAATTTGGAAATACCTGTTGGCCTAGTCAAGATTTTTTTTTGTGTTCTATAGTCTAATCAATAATTTATTAATTAACACTTTATTGCATTTCTAATGAAAGTTATAAAAATAAATGGATGCGTCATAGTAGATGGTGACATTTCCTGTCTAAGCCTTAATCCAGGTATTTGGGAAGTTGGGAATAACACCAATATAAATGAATTTTGAGATACTGATGTGATACGGCACTTAGCCAACTTTATTGCAATAAAAGATTATGTGAATCTAAATTATGAATTTATCACAGTTGGTCATTTTGAATAAGTTATCGGTACCTTGACTATTATCAGCACAAGCCCTATACAGAAGCTAACATTTACTATATCCAGCAAAACATTTGATCACATTGATTTGTGGGACTCACGTATTCCTTATGAATTCAGCATTACAAGATATTTAAAAATTAATATTTTCGCTAAATCTTGCAATTAAACTAGGCAAAGAAATAGGTGTTACCTGGACGCGTCGATGAAGTAGATGATGAGCGATGCTATACTCAGAATGAACACCAACACTACCTGGAACAGAGAGAATATATTTGTTAAGAAACATTTTATCTCGACTGAAAAGTTTTTGCGCGAAAGTTCAAACGTTTTAAAAGTTTATGACTGCAATATATTTGTAATTTAGCAATCGGACAATCAATTCTTTAGTAGAAAACTCATTAAGTGGTTTTAGCAACGATATAGCTTATTTAGAAATAAAGAATAGTTTCATGCAGATATATCGCATGTATGTTATATAACAGATTCATATATTCCCTAAGGAAGACCATAACCAAAGCTCAGTTTACCAGAACGAGAACCAGCTCCGGAGATTTCGAAATTTGATTATCAGAGTCAAAGCTGGAGTTGGAGAAAACGGTGAGGTAGAAATAAAAATCTTAGAAACAGGTCATGGCAAAACATGTTGCTGCATGCATTTTCTAATTTGCCCAACTGTAATTTTCCGTGATTCGTGCAAATAAATGATTCAATTTCATTTTATATGGACATATCTATTTCAATTTTCTGTTTTTTGTTTTTATAGGACAATTATTATTCTGCAACGCTGAATCTGTAGAGCGCAGCTAGCACATCATATTACTCAATAATGTATTTTAATTGTTCTGAGCTAATAAGAACAAATCAAACCCAACATGGCCATGAACGTAACTCTACTAGGAAGATAAATTTATCAGGTAAATAGTCTACGAACTGGCATTTGTCCACACTATTTGACCTTCACAATTATTCCAATTACGCATTTGCGCGATGTAAATCTAGTCAATTAATATCACATCATTATCTTCCTGCCCTTATCTAACTCTAAGTGGGGGCGGCACAACATGTTACAAACATGTTGTCACATTTGATTTGGTTTGGCTACGTATTTTACGACCGGCCTCCTGCCTGACGTCAACTTACCTTAGTCGCCTTTTACGAAATATCGGCGCCATATTTTCCGGATCTCGGTCCATAGATTAGACATAGAGTAGGGGAGGCATAGGCAGGCCTGTGTATACGAGACCACAACGTGTTTAAAACATGTTGTGCCGACCCCACTTAGAGCGGAATAAGGACAGGAGAATGATGATGATGACAGACTTTATTTTTATTTTTGGACAAATCTAAATACAAACAGACTGTAGAGACAAAAAAACAAAGACAAAAACTGAGTCATTGACTTATCTCGAATGCACTCAAACCTACTATGTGCTTACTGACAACTGATGTATAATGCAAATGCTATAATAAAAATATGAGCCTTATTGCGCCTTATTTTAAATATAGAATCTTACATCATGGGCCCGTGTGGTGAATAACAAATGATTTATAAATATTAATTACCTATGCGATGGAACGTGCGCCATTATGCAAATCCAAATTAATTCAAATGTACAGCTTCTTTGCTTACACTTAAAGATATAAGGACAATTGTTTTAAATTCCAAACAGACAAAAGATGAAAGAAGTTTTAAACTTTGATTGAAATGTAAGTTAATCTAACATTAAAATATCTTACTTGAAATTAAAAAATTGAAGCACTAAAAACATTGAAGCATATAGTTTGATACATCTTTTTCTACAAATGATTATTCAATTCTGGGAATGGGTATATTTTTACTGAGTGAAATATACCCATTACGAGTAAGGTAGTTAGTACGAGTAAGGACTCGTACATAAGAACCCAAACGCATATTGGTTCTTTGTACCAAAAACAACCAATGTATTGTATATGAAACAGAAAAATGTGTCTATGCAAAGATCATAGATACTAGTTTCTTTTTACTTTTAAACCTATGAACACGATAGTTATCATTGAAAATTCTGATTTATCGAATAAATCTATGTTGCGTACTATTTATATTTTTTTGTCTTTTGTCCTTTCGTGGCATTCCCCGCCCACATTATGTAACGAATATTTCTAAAGTATATTTCTCAAAGGTTGAACGCCGTATGGTATCCGGCAGAATAGAATAGACCACCCTCCGTTCTTACCGAGGTGTCGTAAGAGACGACTAAGGTACGTGCCGTGTGGTATCCGGCTGCATAGAATAGACCACCCTCATTTCTTACCGAGGTGTCGTAAAAAGCGACTAAGGTCAGTTGACGTCAGGCAGGTGGCCGGTCGTAATATACGTAGCCAAATCATATGACAACATGTTTGTAACATGTTGTGCCGACCCCACTTAGAGTGGGATAAGGGTAGGAGGATAATGATGATTTCTCAAAGGTTGACTGGAAGAGATTTCTTATTGGGATAAGTCGGCCTTTGTACAATTTTTTTTATTTCATATATATTTCTGTGTCATGTGATATTTTTTACTTTTTGTACAATAAATAAAGAAAAAAACGTATATATTCGAAATATTTTAATTGTTGTTTATTGTTTAATTGCTTTATCTAACACCACCCGATAAGAGGGCAATATATATAGATTAGATTATAGATAGACCACCCTCCTTTCTTTCCGAGGTGTCGTAAGAGGCAACTAAGCTAAATGCCATGCGGTATCCGGCTGCATAGAATAGACCACCCTCATTTCTAACCGAGGTGTCGTAAGAGGCGACTAAGGTAAGTTGACGTCAGGCAGGCGGCGGTCTTAAAATACGTAGCCAAATCATATGACAACATGTTTGTAACATGTTGTGCCGACCCCACTTAGAGTGGGATAAGGAAGGCAGGAGAAAGAAAAAGATGGAAATATATGTACTATAAGGTGCAAGGGGATTGAATTGCGCCGCCCTGTCCAAAAATAATATAAATAGACAAATTACATATTTTTTACTCGATTAAAGAATATTGTTACTTTAAAAAAGCTTTAACCAAAATTTCATGGCCCTACTGTTAACCATTGATGAGTTCCCACGTTTGAAGCCAATCCTCGCAGCAGCATTAGGTTATGCTTATCATAAACATGGATTGACATCAAGACTGAACCAGTATATAAAATTTCAGATCAATCGGAGACCGGGAAGTGGGTCAAATATAACTTGAAAGATTCCACCTTCACATACTCGCGCGGTAAGTAAACAGAAGCTTTTTTAAAGAAACTAAGGCTTTAAGAGTAGTATATTTGTATTTATGTAAGTATAGAAGTCAGTATAGAATACTTTATTTACTGTTAGTCATTGCATTACGCCTGAACGGATAGAACAATTTTGCTAATTCTTGTTTTGTTGTGTTAATTATTGTCAGGTGCTATGAAAGAAAAAAAACGTAACTTAGAGGAGCATTAGTGAATTTAAAAAACTTTATTAAATAGTTACTTAAAGACGGACGGTACGTATGGCCAGGTAGTTGTTTATGAAAAACACCTATAAACCTTTTTTTGCATAAATTAGGTTAATGCAAAAAAGGTTTTTTTTCCTTAGCTAGATATAAAAAATTCTTATATGAAAAGATAAGATTTAACGTCACCTATACTGAACTGTGATAATTGTTGATTAAACTCACTGCCACCTATAAACATACTGACCTTCTATGCTTACTGGCGGCGGCCATGGTTATACGTGCTTACTTTTTAATAAAAATAAGTCATAGCCCTTTGCCAAAGTTTTTCCGAAATTAATCAGCCGTGCCTGCTTGCTAACGACGGGCGACGATAAAATCAATCAGTCAATGTCTATAAGTATTGACCGGGCCGTCGGATTATTTTGAACGAAAAATTTAGACACATTTTTGCCGTTTTTAAACTAAACCGTAGTTTGATATACGTCAACCCGATATCAATATCAATCTATACTTATTATAAAACAAAATCTCCGAAACCTATCCTTCTATATGTGATCGCTTTTCTGAAAATCTATTGAAAGGATTTTTGTACGGTTTTTACTAAAAGGTAGTGTGATTATTCCGGAAGGTTTAGGTTAATAGTTTATTATCGTTTAAGTTAATTGTGTTGAAGTAGTACACAGTTGGAAAAAATTAATCCGCTGGAAGCATTAGTCGCGTGCGCCGCGTAAACAAACAGAGTTACACTAAAGTAATGTACGAGAGAATTGTATATCTACAAAAATACTACAAAAAAAAATCCGGGACAGCATGTCTCTATCTCTTATGTTTAACTCACAATAACTATTTGTGTTTAATTTCAATTTAATACACTGATCCACGCGGGCCAAGCCGCAGGCATAGCCAGTGTATACTAAAAGAATTTAAAATCGTAAACTTATGCAGAAGTATTTACAGATAAATGAAAAGTAGCCAGTGTATTTCGGGTTAGGTCCTGTTGGTTTGAATTCGAAATACATAAAACTTAAGGTAAAGTAATACTTACTATGGAGGTGGAGATAGTATTATGTCATTCAATAGACAAGTCCCATGGTTATCGGGCTTATCTATTGATGAGTGTTGACTTTTGATTGAGTGAGGTACGTGACTTATAGTGAAAAATATCTATTAATAAATAATTAATTATTCCACCTTTAAAATAAGCCGATACTTAATAAATCGATTAAACCGGATTGAAGAAATCGATTATTCATAATCGAGTTTTTCTGACTAAGTGTAAATTTATTAATTGGAAAAGGTACTTTTTAAATATTAGGATTAATTAAAAAAAAATTAACTTACATGCACTGTTTGCGAATTCGATTAAATTGTGTAATTTAGAAACATTTTTTTCATCCAACATTTTTAAAACACAAGACAAAAGAGGGTAGAAAAAAAGATAAACAAAGAGTAAGATAAATCTAATAAAATATTACAAATCAATTTTTGAAAATCGATTATAATAATAAAATAATTGATGAATATAAAAATCGATTATTTTTCACACCTATATCTATCGCCTGGGCGATAGCACTTTTATTATACGTAGGTGAGGTTTAGACATAATGGCTAACGAGTAGATCATGCAGGCTTACATCGCGATAAAGATCATTTGAGTCATTTTTGAATGCATATTTCTCGGGAATTGCAAAGCAAAATAAGACTTTATATAGTTTTTGTTTGTAAATTCCTGTAATTTTTGTTCTGTGTACAATTAAGAGTATTCTTCTTTTTTTGCATATTTATTTAAAAATTTAAAAAGTATACACATTATAATAACTTAAAATGTCATAAAATGGCCGTCGTTATAAAGAAAGCAACCATCAATCATTTTGGTTTGATTGTATTTGATAGTCATTGCAAAAAAACTTGGACTAGCGTTTTGAAAACTACGAATTACTTGAATATACTACACTAAAGTACATTTCATTCATAAATAAAAACTACAATCGGGCATTCATTGTGCCAGCTTAAAATGTCTGGAGGGAAAAAGTTAGCAACTGCCCCCACTTGCCGAAGTACCGCCCACTTGGCGAGCCACCGATACCATCTTGGCTAATGGCTGCAAAAAGTGTCCGGTCTCGCAGTATTTTTCATTTGCAAAAAAATTCAAGTATTCGCCAGGACAAATTGTTAAAAAAATAAATTGATTTATGTTCGTCGATTCTCAATTATTTTGTTCGCAAATATTAAATTTGCAGAGGAAATATAGTGAACTTTCGTGCATAATATCGGTCCCATAAATAATGAACGTTTCGCATTTCTCATTATTCATACATTTAACTCGAACATCATTAAAATATGACTGAATATTTTTGTGATTTAGTGAACACTAGTTATTTAATACCGGATTACTTCAATAAATGTAAATTGACTTATTCATAGGTTTCTACTTCTAATTTGCAAATTTATTTATTAGATACATCAACCGAATATGCTACTAAGTTGACCCATTTTTTTGGGACCGTTATTTTTAAACTCACGAAATCATTTTAAAATGTGCAGTTTTCAAACATTTGAGTGAAAATATGCCGTAAATTATGCAAGTCGCAGCAAGCCGGTATAGGCAGCCAGCCAGTTTGTTTCCTGTCGTTGGATAAGTAAAGTCATCACAGATCGCTAATAATCAATCACAAATTGTAAACGTAATTGTTAAATATGTCACGAAATATGATGAATATCATAGTCTATGGAATAGTTTATTGTCTTCGACTTATGGACATGATACAAAACGTCTTGATTACCTATGACAGAGCATATAAAAGCAGCTCATTGCTAGAATAACTGAGATGAATTCATTTTGATAACATGCGTAACCTCAGCTTTAGCCCTGACACACTCATTGATTTTGCCTCAATTAATTAAAAAAAATATGTGTCTATGGTTAAAATTTATAAGTTGAAGATAACCTAACGATTTAAAAAAAAACCAAAGAATATTTGCAAGCATTTAAAAACTCCCTTGTTAAAAAGTAAGTTCTCTCGGGTACTTAAGTCTGTTATTTACGGCGCTTCCGTAGTCTAGAGACAAAGAATTATCGACCCAGGGGGAGTGCATAGCATTCGTAAGTACTTTATAGAGAAAGGTATATCGGAAAAGGTAAATTTAAACTACAATAGTGAAGTAACGATCTGTTACTATCCCAATGCTGGGCGTAAGCCTCCTCTCTCTGGTTTAGGAGAGATGGGCTGGAGGAAAGACCTAACACACTGCACCAAGGAGCATTGATAGGTTGCTTCTATCCCCAGAATTCTCTAGAGATATTTCTCAGGATGTTTGCGTTCACCGAAAATCTTATAAATGTATATCAATAAGAAACATAAGTTTTAACAAAAACTCATTGATGCCTGCCCGGGGTTTGAATCCTTGACCCCCCTGTTAAGACTAACACAATCTCACAGTTGAGTTACCATAGCTTACAATCTACAATAAATAAGCAATTATCAAATATTTTACCACAAAACACAAATATTTCAATATTAAAATAAAATAACGTATACGTTAGTTGAACTGCATCCTCAATTATTACAATTAAATAGGCCTGATTTACACGCCATGTAAAAATATTCAGTGTAATGATAGGACATCAATAGGTATATAAATCATATCTACTATCGCTTGCCGAAGTCACAAGTACAAAATTTAAGCGAGAGATACAAGTTCTTTCAAGTCAGTCAAATTATAGAAAAGAGGACATCGTAAAAGTCTTGGCTTGTGGGCCAATGCCCAACCTTTTGTTGAGAAGAAGACCACGAAATGAAGTCAAAATTGATTTCAATTGAAACCAGCTCATGAATGTAATCAATTGAAATTCTGAACATAAAGTTGTTATTGTGAGTAAACCATATGGGTTAGAGACACTCTGTAGCGAACTTTTTTGTAGTATTCTTGTAGATACACAATTCTCTACTATATTACTTTACTGTGTCTCTGCTGGTTATTGCGCACGGGTAAAGCTCCCAGCGAGATTTTACAACTAAGCGTCCTCTTCAAGAAAATTTACATCAAAGTTTACACAAGTTTACAATTTACACAAGTTAATCTTTTCGCAACCAAGGCTTAACTTTTGTGGGAATGTACTTTAAATGTATACGAAATAACCGTTATTTGAATGTATCTCATGATTAACGCGGCGCACGCGAGTATAGCTGCCAGCAGGCGTTTATAACTGCTCGACCTCTTCAACACAATTTACATTAAACCGTTATGTACTATTAAACAAAACCTTCTGGAAGCATTGCAATACCTTTTAGTGAAAACCGTATAAAAATAAGTTGAGTAGATTTTGAGAAAATCGATCACATACAGAAAATCGATCACATGGAGACTCGTTTTTATAATGAGTATGGTACTATTAAATAATTCACATCGATGTTTAGAAAGAAACAGCCGGCCATTTCGGTTTCGTAGAGCGCTATCACTGTCACTCAGTTACTATGAGACGTTACACACACGGGTTCGTCAGTCTGTGCGACAGAGACAACGCTCAATGAAGCAGAATCTAGCCGATTTCTCTCTCTAAGCTTCGATGTGCATTATTTATCGCTGCGTAATATTTAGATTATCAAAAAGGTACAGGGATAAAAAATGTTCTGGGCTAAGTCGATAGACAGCTGGTATCCTTTAATCATTACCCATTAACACAATGGAATCAGACATTGTGTGATTATTAGATTAAACGGTGCACGCATGCACGGACGCGATCCAATTAGCTGAATCTAATTATGCAGAGCCTTCATACGCCGCGACATCTTGTAAGGTTGTAGCCTTGACTTAAGGGGGTGACGATTTTTAATCTGCAGGCCTACTTTGAACTTTTATTGCGACTCAATTGAAGACGTAAACGAATTGGTTTTGCTTTTTCATACCATGACGTCTTAAAGACGCACACTTTAAGTCGTTGCCGAATGAGCATTCGGAATTCGTCCTAAGAACATTTGAGAAAAAGAGACAGAGTTATCTTTAGTTCATATAACGTTATCCTTTTCAAACATTACGGCCCCAATGCAATTCACACTTCATGGTACGAAAAGAAAGCGGTTCGCGGTCGTCGTTTACGTCATCAATTAAGTCGCAATAAGAGTTCATGGTAGGCCTGCTGTTACTATACCACTGCTGGGCCATATACGATAGACATTATTAAGTTTTCTTAGTTCTTCTATGCTCGGAATCGGAAGGTTAAGTTAATATCGCAAATAACTTGAACTTCTACTAGACCAGGTATAAGTCATTCTACCTTCTGGTGTCTGTTTATCGTTGAATTTTGGGTCACGTTCTATAAGCGCTTTGGAACTGAATTAGCAGACTGATTTGAAGATGTATTCGAGAAGAATCGTTGCGATTCTGTCGACGAGCCTATCTCCTGATGATGCTTCGGTTACGAGTACACAATCGTAGAGATTGTCGTATTGAATGTGTAGAGTGTTGCTGATGGTTCTGTTTTGTAATATGTGTGATAACCAATCCTGCATATATAAGGTATGAGAATGGTTTTTGCTTTCTACACATAGATTTTTTTAACAAACGCGAATTATAGCAAAATAATTCTATCATAACTTCTGTGCTACGGAATTCCGCAAATTAACGTCAACTTCTGTAAATTGTATAAATTATTGTTATCGAGAAGTTAAAGTTAAATTATACCAGCGCGGTTGTCTAGAACAGCAACGACCATATTTCTATTTTACCTATACAAAGTATAAAATATATGATCATTCATCATTCTCCTGCCATTATCCCAATAAATGGGGTCAGCGCGACATATTTTAAACATTTTTTGAGATGATTTGGCTAGGTATTTTTTTACCGCCCGCCTGCTTGACGTACAACTTACCTTAGTCGCCTTTTACTACAACTAGATAAGAAATGAGGGTGTTCTGTTCTACTCAGCCGGATACCACACGGCGGGTCAACTTACTGTAGTCGCCTTTTACGACAACTCGGTATGAAATGAGGGTGGTTTATTCTTCTCCGTCGGATATCACAGAGTATAAAATCGCGCACAGATTTGCCTATAAAATGCAGCCTACACTCCTATCATCCATAGATTTGAATCAAGTTTTTCCAGAACGTCAATTTAAAACCGCAAATACGACTAAATCAAACGTTGCAAAAGTTTTTCGAAGTAAGGCGAAAACGACATCAACGTATTAATTACGCAAAATAAGCATTCCGTTTAACGACTGCTTTAATGAAAGCTGCGTTTGCCGTCTTTCTGCATGACTCACGGGCACCTACTTATTGTACAAGGCAGTTCAAGTTTTTGTCTCGAGAATCTAGTTGACAGGGCGTTTAATTTATTGTTTCTCTTTCTAGAGAAAGATCTAGATGTAATCACTTTATCTAGATAGCTACACCCATACCCTGAACAAGATACTAATCACTGGACGTAGTTAGTTATAAGAATTATATTTGAAAAAAGCAACCGTCGAGTTTCTTGCTGGTCTTCTCGATAGGAACAGTTTTCCGAACCAACAGTAGAGTTGACGTTTCAAAAGCACTTGCTTACAAGTTTACTTGAATAAAGAATATTTAAATTTAAATTTGAATTTGCCCGCCTGGAAATCAGTGATTAAATTTTTTCCCGAATTGAAATTTCGAACATACAAGTAGATATTGTGAGTTAACCATAAGAGATAGACACATGTTGTTGGGGATTTTTCTAAATCTAGAATTCTCTAGTATATTACATTAGTGTATCTCTGTTGTTTTACGCGGTACACGCCACTAGAGATTCTAGCAGGCAAGTTTTTTTTACTTCCACGTGAAAACTTCAACACAATGTACATAAAACCAAATTTACTATTAACCTAAACCTTCCGGAAGTATTGCACTACCTTTTACTAAAAACCGTACAAAAATCCTTCCAGTAGATTTTGAGAAAATCGATGACATACAGACGGACAGCTTTCGGTGGCTTTGTTTTATAGTAAGTATAGATTAAGGTCATACAGCTAATATTAAATGCAAAAATCACTGCGTTCCTTCGTAATGATTCTCTGAACCCACGAGTTAATTAATTAATCGAGTTCAATACAATTTCGTGTGTGAATAAAGTAGGTTCCAATTTGACTAATAGGGTGGCAGCGCTATTGCATTTTACAGATTACGGAAAATTTAAAAAACAGTTTTCACTTAAATTTTCGCTTATATCTTTTGATACAGTTCATCCAAGAACACGTAAAATATTAAATCAGTACCAGAGGGACATATCGGTCGCATATATTCAAAAATAGATTTATTAGAATTACCCGGAAAATACTTTTCTATATGGTTAACATTTAAACATTGTCCAGCGTTTAAAATATTAAACAGTTTAAACTTGAATGTCGACCTGTAAACAAAAATCCGTTCAGTAAATTTAGAGAAAATCGATCGTGTTAACCATAAGAGACAGACACATGTTATCGCGGACTTTTTGTAGTAGTTTTGTAGATCTCGAATTCTTTAGTACGTTACTTTAGTGTCTCACTGTAAACCGATCATTTACATATCTCTATATATTATAAAACTAAGTCCCCAATACTGTACGTATGTATTTGATTGCTTTCTCAAAATTTCTTGAATGGATTTTTTTCGGATTTTTTCGGATTTTTTACTTTGAGTAAAAACTTTACAAAAATTCATTCTGTGGATTTTAAGAAAATCGATCACATTTCAGACAGACAGCTTTTGAGGTAGTTTTTTTATAATAATTACTAGCTGTGCCAGCTGCTTCACCCGCGTGGAAATCTGCGTGTCACAATTTTTTTCAAATTTTAAACAAAAAGAGTTATTGTGAGTTAACCGTAAGAGATAGAGACATGCTGTCGCAAATTTTTTTGTAGTACTTTTATAGATCGACAATTCTCTAGTACATTACTTTAGCATATCTCTACTGCTCGCTTACGCAGCGCACGCGACTAAAGCTCCCAGCAAGCAAGTTTTTTTGACAACTGCGCGATCTCAACACAATTTACATAATACCGACATGTACTATTTACGTAAACCATCCGGAAGTATTGCACAATCTTTTGATGAAAACCGTACAAAAATCCACTCAGTAGATTTTGAGAAAATCGATTACATACAGACAGACAGCTTTGTGGGACTTTGTTTTATAATAAGTATAGATAATATAGATAAAAAGTTTTTGTGGCTGTGTACCATTTTTTGGAAAGTGTAGCTCGTTTAATATGAATAAAAAAAACATTACATTTAAGCAGCTTTTAATATTCTAGCCAGTAATATCATAAAGTCAAGAAAGCATTAAAATTGAGGCAAAATCAACAAAACGCCACAAGCCCTGAGCATAAAATAACGTTTCCGCGGGCAATTAAATAAATACGTATGCATTTTCATTTCATTACAATTTTACGAGGCTCAAAATTTACGGTGCAAATATACGAGAAAAAGAAAATACAAGGGTTGTGGCGAACAATTTGTGAAAGAAAAATATTTTCGGTTTTAAATTTTACTTCGGCTTCGCCCATGTTCGATGTATATAATAGACAAAGTAGGAACCGACATAAGTTTGCGACTCCTGCTTTGCGCATAGCAAAAGTACGTAAATTGTTTGTGGGTTTGGGTATAAGATTCGATAATAAAATTCCGAATTCAGTTTTGGCCATGCCATTACAGCAGTTTAAAACCACTGTTAAAAACAGGCTGATACAGAAAGCCTGTTTGAAGATTACTTAGATGATAAGGATGTGTGGATATAGGTGCACTTCTACCGTGTACAAGACAGTAAGAAATAAATGAAACTAGTTTTAAGATTTATATATTAAAAAGAGCAACCGCCGAGTTTCTTGCTGGTTCTTCTCGGTAGGAATAGCTTTCCGAACCAGCAGTAAAGTTGACGATTCAAAAGCACTTGTTTACAAGTTTACTTGAATAAATAATATTTTGAATTTGAATTTGAACATGTGAAAATCAGTGTGTGTTAACCCGTAAACAGCGTAAATTTAGCCTTTCCGGATAATTTCCTATTGACGTAACCTTCCTAAGAATTGTACTATTTTTAATAATATTATGAAACTAAGTCGCCAAAAGCTGTGTGACTGTATATGATCGATTTTCTCAATATCTAAAATCAAAGGATTTTTGTTATTGATTTTTTTACTTAAAGTAAAAACATGATAATTATTCTCTTGTGCTTATCCCAATCTACATGGGGTCGGCATAACATGTTGTGATATAATTTGGCTAGGTGTTTTACGACCGGCCGCCTGCCTAAGCTCAACTTACCTTAGTCGCCTTTTACGACACCTCAGTAAGAAATGAAGGTGGTCTATTCTATTCAGCCGGACACCACACGGCACATCGATCGTTAGAAAAAGCCAAAATTAATTAAAACCCTATTATATCTTACTAAAATATTGCCGGTAGGCAAATATTTTCATATGTACAGAGGTGAATGGGCAATAAAATGCAGGGATCCGCAATTAAATTATCGGATAAATTTTACCGTGCAAATAAAATATTTCGTTCTTTTTTATAATTTATTTTAATTTAAAACAAAGTCCCCAGACACTGTCAGTATGTATGTAATCGATTTTCTCAAAATCTCTTGAATGGATTTTTGTAAGACATGTTTTTACTTTTAAAAAAGTAACCGCCTGGTAGTATGCCATGTGGTATCCGGGTGAATAGAATAGACCACCCCCATTTCTTACCAAGGTGTCGTAAAAGGCGACTAAGGTAAGTACTGTGTGGTATCCGGCTGAGTAGAATAATCTACCCTCATTTCTTACCGGGGTGTCGTAAAAGGCGACTAAAGTAAGTTGACGTCAGATAGGCAGCCGGTCGTAAAACACCTAGCTAAATCATATCACAACATGGTAAAACATGTTATGCAGACCCCATTTAGATTGGGATAAGGACAGGAGAATGATAATGATGTTTTTACTTTAAGTAAAAAATGTACAAAAATCCTTTCAGTAGATTTTCAGAAAATTTGATTGAGCAATCTCAACGGCGCCTATTATTGACTGCATCATCATCATTCTCCTGCCCTTATCCCACTCTAAGTGGGGTGGGCGCAACATGTCACAAACATGTTGTCACATGATTTGGCTACGTATTTTATGACCGGCCGCCCGCCTGACGTCAACTTACCTTAGTCCCCTTTTACTACACCTCGGTAAGAAATGAGGGTGGTCTATTCTATGTAGCCTGATACCACACGGCGTATTATTATTGACTGCAATAATAATATATATTTTTTTTAATTTATTACACTCAGGTTTACATTTTGTTTTAGTACAAATAATCTCACCAAACTATAAAATAGTTTGTTGGCGAGTACACTCTCCACTATCTAATAAAAACAAAACAAAAACACGTACACATATATACTCATACATATATACATATTACAAAGTGGTATTAGTGGTATTAATAGTAGTAATAATAGATCATAATCTATTATTACTACTATTACTGAAATAAAATCTGTAAAAATAATTTTACTAAAGTGACATCATTGCTTAAAGTCATAAATAGTACATTACAAATTAAAACAAGTTGTTTATTGCGTATAGGTTTTCCACTTCCTTGACCTTATTAGTAGGTTAATCGTATCAGAAACGTCCTCGCTTTTGTTCTACTTTTGCTGACATAATGTAAATCTTAGTAACTTTGAACTATATTAAGTTAGCGTAAGCTATACATGTTGGGGAATCGCCCAGTGCAGGATTCTGGACGATTTCAACCATCGAGCTCATTTTCCAGGGCTGGGTCGCTAGGAGGCATGGGGACCTCACCTTCGCCTGACACAGGTGCCTTCCCAGCACTGTTGTTTCGGGAGGTATCTGTGGAAGGTGGTCTTAAGGTCTTCTCTACAGAAACGGAGAGAGGAGGCCTATGCCCAGCAGTGGGATAGTAACAGGCCGTTCCTTTAATTACTTTACTACTAATTAAATATTATTAAATGTATATATTACTATTAAGTATGGGAATTATATATTTTCATATTTAATTCTCATACTTACAACTACTACTACCATATCATATTACTCTATTTGTCAATAACTAAAGAAACTATAACAGAAATACTTTGCTATAATCCGCGCGGCTTAAGCGAATGCATGCAATGCTAATGTGTAAGTAGTTCTGTTTGTTACGGCGTGTTTTAAATACAACCTCCTTCATATAGTTGGTCAGTAATAAAAAGAAAAGCATTGTGGCTGTCATTATGTGTTGAGTTGTTGAAAGAGATTAATCTCTTTGTATTAAGAGTTAAAACTGCTTCTTATTTATTGAATAAGTCTAAAGAAAAAATATTGTTGGCGTTATAAGTTATAGTTTCTGTAATATGGAATTCCGCAAAGTAATGCCTACTTCTATAAATTGCTTGTCAGTCAACGGAAATCTTAAAATATACTCTACATAAATTGTGTCCCAATCTCACTAAGACGTATGAACTTTATAAATATGTTTTTTATAATTGTAAAATTCCCAGGTCCATAGATTCTTTTATGCAAAGTCTCAGTTTGTCTGCGAGGCCTATTTGGACAGGGTCCAAGTGGAAAGTATATTGGTACTTCGATTAAGGCAACATTTATGGTTGGGTTGCCGTTCGCAAACAATAAATGTCGGGAAAAGGTTGAATCGTAAAATTGTTTGATGTAGTATTTTTTTTAGGCTAACGGCAACAGTTGGCAGCAGTGTGGTTTTTTGTTAAAACTTATCCTTCTTATTGATATTTGCAAGTTATCACACGCTTTCCGCGAAGGAAAACGTCGTGAGAAAACCTACGTATCTCTAGAGAAGTCTGGTGACATGTGTGGGGATATGTAACCTACCTGTAGTGTTCACTTTGATGTATTCATATACTTATGTTGTATGAATATAGCACAGGCTCAAACAGGTACTACAAGTTACAACATGTCACTACACGTCCACTCTCACCAAAGAGCTCTCGTGTACTAAACGTGTGTGCGCTTGAGACTGTGTAATGTTTCTTTGTACATAAGTGTGAGTGTGAGTTTGTGTTAGGATATTCATGTATGTATCTTGTATATAAATATACAAGGTAAGATACACACATGTCAACCCACATACACTACACTATCAATTCGCATTGGAGCGGCTAGATGTTTGCCTTTTTACGGGAAACACGCGGACGGAGAAGTTTGAGATACGCCACAATAATAGTGCCAAATTGTAACCAATGACTCAATAGTGACCGAGCTTTGCATAAAAAGATGCAATTTGAGAAAAAAAGAAAAAAGGGCTGGTGATATTTGGGATTTGATGCGGGGTATTCTAGATGGTGACTTCTTTAGTCCGCCCGTTCCCAACTGCTATTGCTAAATGAAACTTAGCTAGATCGATTTAATGCCCCCGAAACCATCTATATACTTACAAAGTTTCATGAAAATCGTTGAAAATCTTAATAAATATAAAACATAATCATAATTATGATGATGAAATTGCCGTGTGGTATCCGGCTGTATAGAATAGACCAGCCTCTTTCTTACAGAGGGGTCGTAAAATCCGACTAAGGTAAGTTGATGTCAGGCAGGCGGCCGGTCGTAAAATACGTAGCCGAATCATATGACAGCATGTTTTTAAAATGTTGTGCCGACCCCACTTTGAGTGGGATAAGGGCAGGAGAATGATAATGAATTATGAATATGAATCGTTGATGAATTATGGTCGAATTTCGACCACCGAACGACCAGTACTAAAATTTTAACAAGCGATACTTTTCCTTTGACAATACTTTTTTAAATTAGGCACGTTTGGAAAGTTAGCGCTATTGTACAAAGAACTCGCTGCATTGTGTACAAGCTTTGAACAATAAGGGCGGGCTGCTTGTGACTGGAAAAGCTTTTTAGGAACAAAACATAACAAGCGTTTGAGGCGCTTTAGCGTTAAATCATCCAATTAATAAGGCATGTAAGAGTTAAAGAGTGGATAGAAAATTAACAAGTATCAAGAGATCTAAATAGAGATAAAAGCGAGTTTGTTTTCCCTTCAACCCTCTAGGTGGATAAAAGGTTCCTAGAAGTAGCCCATGCTTAAAGTAAGAACCTTGTCTGTGATGCGTTCAGTATTCCTGTGCCAAGCATCAAGGTGATGATGAGGTTTTAGCTGGTGAGAGTCTGGCATAATTGCTTCCGCCTTACACGGCTAGCAGCAGCCATGTAGGGTTCCTCATGTAAATAAGGCATACCACCTCCATAAGTTGACTAATCAGCTCTTTAACTCATCATCACGTTCGGACCTTCTTTTAATTTTAATACGGGTCGGTTCTCCTAACTAAGTTTCTCTAAAGTTGGCCATTCTCGATCGTCGGAGGATATGTTCTCCCTTTTAAGGTAGTCATTATGGGTTTAAACCACATGATTCGGAGTCTCCCAGATCTTTTTGATGCGGATCGTAGTTCCAGAAATATTTTTGGTCATATGGTCCACTGGTCTCCTCATAACGTGGCCGTACCATCGCAGTCGTGACTCTGTCTGCTTTTCCGCCATGGGTCTCACTTTAAAAGTACTAATAAAACTAACATAAAAAAACTAAAATAAAAACATAATGTTTACTTTAAACTAAACACGCGGAGAGTTAAAGCCGTTAAACGAGATTAATCGCCGTTGAATCAGTGCCATTTAAACGTATTGTTTAAATGGCACTGATTCAACGGCCATTAAATGGCCGTTGAATCAGTGCCATTTAATGGCCACCGGTGCCATTTAAACAATACGTTTAAATGGCACTGATGGCGGCCGTTGAATCAGTGCCATTTAATGGCACTGATTCAACGGCCATTTAATGGCCAACGGTGCCAAGCCCGGAAGCCCAGCAATGGGAACGGGGACCTTCGGGTTGCGAGGAAGAAAACCTCTATAAAAAATTACCCAGTGGGGACGGAAACGTCCTTCCGTGCGGCGAGCCGTTCCGGCCGTGTTTCGTGGCCGGTAGGCTGTTGACTCTCAACTCGGGAGTCACGTCGGGCGGAGTAAACCGTAATCCACAAGTAATTGCGGAACCGGGGGCCGCTCCTCCTTTTGGGGGTGGGGCTGCGAGGAAGACAACCTCTATAAAAAATCACCCCAATCCCAGGTTTGGGGCCTGCCAAGGGGATGAATGGCCGGAGGGTTATTCGGTAGTTAGGGCCTCTCACACCGTAATCCGCAAGTTAATGCGGAACCGGGGGCCGCTCCTCCTTTGGGGGACGGGGCCGCGAGGAAGACAACCTCTATAAAAAATTACCCCAATCCTAAGGTCAAAGCCCGCTGAGAGGATGAATGGCCGGGGGGGGATCCGGTCGCTAGGGCTTCCCACAACAATCATGAAGCAATGGCTACAAACAGGCGTACGACCACCCAGGAGGGTCCCAGTTCATCTGGGGAATCCCTCACCGCGACCAGTGATGCAATGCATTCCGGACTTGTTCCGCGGGTGCCGTGCAGCACTGGCCGTGGTCGCCCCATCGTATCTGGGGGGGCAACCAGTGCTTCGGAGGAGATAGGAGGGGGTATCACTGGAGATGAGACCGGCTTGGCTGGTGTTTCCGCAGATACGTGTAAAGGAACGCGGCGCGATACAGCGCGCAGTTCAATAAATACCGGATGTGGAACTCGGAGTGTTAGTTCGGGTAGAACCTCGACTAAAACTTCAAATAAGACAAAATGTTGGTCGTTAGAGAATGTGAGTGGCACGGACGTCAGTGCTCGCTCTAATAAGAGAGGCCGAAAAGATCGCGGGAGTCCCGCTGATTCGGATGAGGATCCGGACGCTAAAAAAGCGGATACCAGATCCCATGCGTGGGGCTCCGAAACAGGCCTTCAAGAGGCTTTGGACGCTTTAGAGCGTGAAAGGCTTTCTGAAGACGTAAATATGGACAGGACAAATGAGAGGTGGCTGAGAGGCCGATCTTCGGCATCAATCAACGTGCAGTCAGGTCAACCGACTCTAAAGAATATGGATACGTCTCGCGTCAGCAAAATCCTTGCGGAGAACGCCGAGACCATGAGGGCGACCGTTGGCAAGTCCAAAAATCTCAATGGCAAGTGCCGGGGAACTCTAAATAAGGTCGCCCAGATCATGGAGGAAGCTGCAAAGACGTTGGCCGATAGGACCGAGACGGAGGAGATAAGGCTTCTTAAGGAAGATAATGCCAGGTTAGCACAGGAAGTCAATAATCTCTCTGTAGAGATTTCAGCGTTAAAAGAGATGATGAAGACTTGTGCTAACAATGCACCTGGGAAAGAGGTGGCTCCTACAAATAGTCCACAGACTGTGCAAAGCCTAACTATGGAAGAGGAGATAGTTAGGCTCCGGAACATGTTTACAGCGCGGCTGGACAATGTGGAGAGACGCCTCCCACCTGAAGAGAGGTTGAGACCACCATTAGCCTCAGATAAAAGGAGAGCGATGGAGAAGGAGAGAAGGGAGGCAGAGGCAGCCAAAAAGGTTCCGGCGGCAGCCTCCAATCGGCCACAAAAAGTTCGGCGGCCCGAAATAAGGGTGGTTGATCCTGCACCAGCTGGTTTGGCTCCCATCGGGAAAAAAGCCAAAAGGAAAAAGGCAGAGGCTAACGTGGTGAAGACTCGCCACGAGCCGCGACCACTACTCCCAGCCCCCGCTTCTATGAGTGAGGGCTGGAACGTGGTGGCACGTAGGGGTGCCAAATCCAAGGGGAAATCAAAAGCTGCCGTGGCAGGAATATCCGGGGTCGCCACGGCTCAGGCGCGGCCGAAGCGAGAGGGGAAGAAACTCCAGACCCCTCGCTCGGCCGCGGTTGTGGTCACTTTGGGCAAAGAAGCCTTGGATAAGGGCCTATCTTATATGGAAGTCCTGACCCGGGCGCGTCGGTTTGTCAAGATCGACGACCTGGGTCTGGAAGGGGGGATGAGGCTGAAGAAGGCGGCCACTGGGGCCCGAATGTTTGAGATTTCCGGGCCTACAAAAGAGCAGACGGCGGGGACTCTCGCCAGCCGGCTCCGTGAATTCTTCAAGGAGGAGCCGGCGGTGCACATCACTACGCCCACAAAGTGCGCTGAATTACGTATCGTGGGCCTAGATGACGCCACCACTGAGGGAGACGTCGCTGTCGCTGTCGCCCGGGTCGGTGAATGTCCTTATCAGGATATACAGACCGGAGCCATTCGTAGGACTGAGAGGGGGCTTGGCTCCCTCTGGTTAAGGGTTCCAGTGGCGGTAGCTAAGAAAGTTGTGGCGGCTGGCAGACTTTTGGTGGGCTGGGTGTCCACCCGAGTCCAACTGTTGGAAACTCGTCCTCGCCGCTGCTTCAGGTGCCTCGAAAAAGGGCATCTGCGGGCAGAATGCAATTCAGCAATTGACCGCAGCGATGAGTGCTATCGCTGTGGTCAAAATGGTCATAAGGCTCAATCCTGCTCAGCTGCTCCGCACTGTGGGAGCTGCCAAAAAGCAGGGCTGAAGGCTGACCATCGGGCTGGTGGCGGGCAGTGCAAGGCACCGTCCGTCCCTGCGAGGAGGGGTAGGGGGGGTGATGGCCTGAGGGTCCCCTCGCCACCCACCGCCGGCCCGGCTCAAGCTACAACGAGCCGGGCAATGGAGGAATCTATGGAGGTCAATAATCAATAATGTCCTCTATGAGATTCCTTCAGGCGAACATCATGCGCTCTGGTGGAGCTCAAGATTTGCTTTTCCAGACTCTGGCAGAGCGCATGGTGCATGTGGCCGTGGTCTCTGAGCCCCTCTTCGTTCCATCAAGCGAGGAGTGGGTCGGAGATCATGATGGAGCGGTAGCCATCGCATCCAGGGCTACAGTCTGTTCTCCAGCCCTGGAGTACGTGGTGAGGGGACACGGGTACGTCTCCGCCAAAATTGGAGACGTATCTGTCATCGGGGTGTACTTCTCACCAAATAAACTGTTCTCCGACTTCGAGCTTTACATGGCTGAAGTCGGAGACTTGGTGAGAAGGTTACGCCCCGGCAAGGTGGTCCTGGCTGGAGACCTCAACGCAAAATCCGCTGCGTGGGGGTCTCCAGTCACGTGTGTCAGGGGGAGGTTCCTGGACAGTTGGCTGGCCTCGGCTGGGCTGGTCGTCATGAACCGGGGGACAGCTGACACATGTGTGCGATGGAATGGTGGCTCAAAAATTGACGTCACCTTTGTCGATGCCGCCATGTCCCCGTGTGTCAGCAACTGGGAGGTGATGGTGGGTGTGGAGTCTCTCTCGGACCATCGATATATTTGGTTCGAGGTCTCCACACGACCCACTCCTACTCCCAGTTCCCCCCGGTGCAATAGAGGCGGCGGTCCTCGCTGGTCCATCAGAAAGATGGATCCCGAGTTCCTGGTCGAGGCCGCAACTGTCCAGGCGTGGGTAGCAGGACCCACGGGTGGGGATGTTGCCGCGGAAGTCGAGGACCTCCAGCGGCGGATGTCGCTTGTCTGTGACGCCAGCATGCCGCGGGTGTCTAGGACAGGGCCAGCATGTGGGGTGTACTGGTGGTCGGAGGAACTAGCGTGGCTGCGCGAGCAGTGTGTGGCTACGCGCCGCCAGTACACCAGGTATAGGCGTCGCAGACAACGCGACATCGAGGAGGAGAGGCGTCGATACGAGGTCTACAAGGCTGCCCGCATCTCCCTGCGGAAGGCCATTGGCGAGGCCAAGGACAGGGCCCACAAAGAGCAGGCCGAAGAGCTCGATCGGAATCCGTGGGGAAGGCCTTACTTAGCGGTGCGAAAAAAACTTCGCTCCCGTGCCCCCCCCCTCACCGAGAGCCTTCGGCCGGAGCTCGTAGAGGTTATTGTGGATGCCCTGTTCCCGCAGGGTGCTGAGGTGCAGCCACCTCTTATGGCGCCTCCCGAGGAGGAGGTAGCTGTGACAGGTGCGCCAGAGGTGTCGGAGGGGGAATTACAGGAGGCGGTAAGCCGAATGAAGGCTAAATCTACCGCTCCTGGCCCCGACGGAATTCCTGGACGCGCCTGGGCGCTTGCCCTGGGTCCAATGGAGTCGGAACTCAGGGTGACCTACAGCGCCTGCCTCGAGCAGGGCCTCTTTCCCCGTAGGTGGAAAACTGGAAGACTGGTCCTGCTCAAAAAGGAGGGAAGACCGGCCGATACACCCTCCGCGTATCGGCCGATCGTTTTGCTGGATGAGGCGGGAAAGCTGCTTGAACGCATCATAGCTTCCCGTATAGTCCAGCACCTCCAGGAGGTAGGGCCCGACCTCAGTCGCCTCCAGTGCGGATTCCGTCAAGGCAAGTCCACCCTCGACTGTATCGAGGGTGTAAGACGTCTGGCGGAGGAGGCGACAACCCAGAGTGATGTGGTGTTGGCAGTGTCATTGGACATTGCCAACGCATTTAACACATTGCCCTGGGGAGTGATCAGGGAGGCCCTACGCTTCCACCGTATTCCCTCGTACCTGCAGCGCGTTGTCGGCGACTATTTGGCCGAGCGCGCTATTAGGTACCCGACGTCTGGGGGTAGGTGGAAGGAGCGGAGGATGTCGTGCGGTGTTCCGCAGGGGTCGGTCTTAGGCCCCCTCCTGTGGAACATCGGTTACGACTGGGTGCTGCGCGGGCAGATGCTTCCGGGAGTGCGTCTGTTTTGTTATGCAGACGACACTCTCGTGACTGCCCGCGCAAGCACCTACCGGGAGGCCCGTATACTGGCGACTGTGGCCACAGCTCACGTCGTGGCCCGGATTCGCCGGTTGGGACTGGGGGTGGCCTTGGAGAAATCTGAGGCCATCTGTTTCCACAGGCCTCGGATGGCGCCCCCGGTGGGCTCCCGGTTGGTGGTGGGCGGGACGTCCATCGGAATCTCAGGTACTCTCAAGTACCTGGGATTAATTCTCGACACCCGGTGGACGTTCGAGACCCACTTCCGGCGGCTCGCCCCAAGATTGATGGCAGCCGCCGGAGCCCTGAGCAGGCTCCTCCCAAATGTGGGGGGGCCCAACGCAGGCTGCCGGCGCCTTTACGCCGGAGTGGTCCGCTCCATGGCCCTGTACGGCGCTCCCGTATGGGCGGAGCGGCTGACCGCTAAATCCCTGCCCCTGTTGCGCGGGGCGCAAAGGATTATGGCGGTCAGACTTGTGCGGGGCTACCGGACCATCTCCGGTGAGGCGGCCTGCGCCTTGGCCGGGTGCCCTCCATGGGACCTAGAGGCCAAGGTGCTCGCTCGGGCCTACCACCGAAGAGCTGAAGCCCGTTCAGCGGGGGGAAGCTCAGCGGTGGTAGAGGTGGATTGGCGGAGGGAAGCTCAGGTGGAGCTCATCCGCCAATGGAGGCGGCGGCTGGAATCGCCCAGTGCAGGATTTTGGACGATTGCAGCCATCCAGCCCATTCTCCAGGGCTGGGTCGCCAGGAGGCATGGGGTCCTCACCTATCGCCTGACGCAGGTGCTCTCCGGACACGGTTGTTTCGGGTGGTATCTGTGGAAGGTGGCCCGGCGCGAGGCGTCCGGTGAGTGCCACGAGTGCGGCGCCGAATTTGATACGGCGCTGCATACGCTTGCAGACTGCCCAGCTTGGGTGGTTCAGCGGGCGGAACTCGTGGCACAGGTGGGGCACGATCTCTCCTTGCCCGCCGTGATTCGTGCCATGGTGGGCGGGGAGAGATCGTGGGCAGCGATGGCCTCCTTCTGCGAAGACGTAATCTCGCGGAAGGAGGCGGCGGGGCGGATTCGGGAAGTCGAGTCCTTGGATCCGATCCGCCGCAGGCGAGCGGGGCGCAGACGACTCGCCGAAGTCCGTCGCATGCCGCCCTAATGGGGACCTCCGAGCGTTCCGAACGGGGTTAATCGGACGCTCGCTGGAGTTAGGTCCCCGAGGCGGTCGATGCATCTGGTGCTCCCGATGCATCGATTAGCGGAGGGAGGGGCCCACTTTGAGAGAGGCCCCGACCCAGAGGTGGCGCACTCTGGGGTCTAGAGTTGCTGCTGGCGGGGATGGGGGAAGTGTGTTTAACGGTACCCTGTCCCCGCCACCAGCAGCGCGGAGGAGCACTGTCAGGTTTTTAGTCGGTGAGAGTCCGACATACCCGCCGCTCGTCCCCGTCGGGCGGCGGGACCCATAATGGGTTTTCCTGACAAAAAAAAAAAAAAAAAAAAAAAGTGCCATTTAAACGTATTGTAGCGTGCTTACTACAATCATAAAAGTGGGTAAGTAAACCGCATAAAAATCAATTCAGCGCTTTGTTCATATTCTATTTGGATTACATCGGATATGCGGAAAAATTTAATCAAGAAAGCAAACAGTAATATATAAGTTTTTATATGAATACTGGCGATGACCACAACGTCATTCACTTCAACTTTAAAGTTAAAGTGGCCTTAGTGTGGTATCCGGCTGAGTAGAATAAATCACCCTCATGTCTTACTGAGGTGCCGTAAAAGGCGACTAAGGTAAGTTGACGTCAGGCAGGCGGCCAGTCGTAAAATACGTAGTCAAATCAGGTGACAACATGTTTGAACATGTTGTACCGACCCCTCTCAGAGTGGGATAAGGGCAGGAGGATGATGATTGTTTTTTTTCAACAATCGTCATCCTCCTGCCCTGTGGTATCCGGCTCAGTAGAATAGACCACCCTCATTTCTTACCGAGGTGTCGTAAAGGGCGACTAAGGTAAGTTTACGTCAGGCAGGCGGCCGGTCGTAAAATACGTAGTCAAATCATGTGACAACATGTTTGTAAAATGTTGTGCCGAACCCACTCAGAGTGGGATAAGGGCAATAGGATGATGATTGTTTTTTCCCTGTTTTCACAGAAAAAATACAAAAATTTTATCCTGCTGGAAAATATTTAAAGAGGAGTCACAGCCAGCAGTGGGATAGTAACCGTTACTTTACTTTACTTTTATATTACATAAAAACAATATAAAATTTGCAATATGCAACACAAAACGTGTTTTAATAATCTCATAATGACAAATTAGATACTCGTATGACAATGTTACGTTGAAATTAATGATCGAAATAATTGAACAAAAGTAAATAAGTTCAGAATTATAAATGAAATAATGATTTCATATAACATATTCACTTTAATTCTTTCAATTACATATTTATTTATAAATTTAATGATGAAATTAATGATCATCATGTCGAAGAAAAGACAAAGAAGTTAAGAAGTAGGTAATATATAATATAATAGTCGCGTTCTTTCACTCTTTCACTTTAATTCTTTTCTCTTCATTTTTATTTATTTATAAAAATCATGAAGGTAATACAGAGGTAAAATTAATATATTGGATTCCGATTCGATGCAATAACTTTTAAAAGTTATCATTACACGCTACGTTGAACAGAAAAATGAATTGCACCGATGCATTCGGATAGAAAAAAATATGGGATAACTAGAATTGTTACGCGGCCTATTTACGTTGGATGCTGTTCGAGGGAATATTTACATTTTAACTTATTTTCTTGTGTAAATAAGGCGGTTTTTTGTTTGTCCGTTGCAATCGACGTGCGGTGATGTCGCACGCCGTGACACGCGCGGTAAATATAGGATGTTAAATATAACCCACTCACATGGGCGGTGGACATGGGAGACTTTGTTTTCGATTGTAAAACATTCATGCTATTTATTCTTTCCCTGCTATTCAGCGGTTTAATCGATGTTAGAACATTTTTTTAACAAGAACGTACTTAAGGTGGGAACGGTTTTTACAGCTGGTGAACGCAGAAGCATCGTTGAGGGTGCGAACTGCAAAGTGCTCTGAAGTTGTACTAGCGTCATGAGGCTGTACCACAACTCAAGACGACGTGTAGCTTATGACATTGATAAGTCAGTGTGGTAAGAAGACACAGCCATTTTCGTTTTGAATAAGAGTGAGAATTTCATTTATTTGTATAATTTCAGAACTATTCCTACAGTATTCTAATAAAGCCATAAAGTAACGGCCTGTTACTATGCCCACTGCTGGGAATAGGCCTCCTCTCTCCGTTTCTGGAGAGAAGGGTTGGAGCTAAGACCTACCACACTGCTCCAATGCGGATTGGTAGGTTACACGTATCTCCTGAATTCTCTAGAGATATGCAGGTTTCCTCACGATGTTTTCCTTCACCGAAAAGCGTGTGATAAATTGCAATTATCAATTAGACACATGAGTTTTAATAGAAAAACTCATTGGTGCCTGCCCGGGGTTTGAACCCATGTCGTCTCTAGAGAAGCACGGTCTCACCGCTAGGCTATCACAGCTCAATAAAGCCATAGTTAAATATGAAGATAATAACATAGTATAATCTAATCTATAATATACTATAATTTAATATATGTATTAGAATAATAGTTTTCTATACTAGTCGGCCACACGTTGCTATGGTTCAGTAGTCTCGTATTGAGTTCCCCTCTAAACAGAACTCAACATTTTAAAATTTGTCCAGCCGTTTCGAAGTCTATAAGCGACATACAGGCAAAAATTCATTTATCTTGTATATATATATATAAATAAATACAAGGACACAATTAATCGAATCATAATGATTGTAAAGTGTTAAATTCGTACATTTTTCTTTATGTAAGTGATACTAAAAAATTTCGAACACTTGCCCTTATATCAAATCAAATCAAATCAAAATATTCTTTATTCAAGTAAACTTGTAAACAAGTGCTTTTGAATCGTCAACTTTACTGCTGGTTCGGAAAGCTGTTCCTGCCGAGAAGAGCAACCGCCGAGAAGAAACTCGGCGGTTGCTCTTTTTAAAATATAAATCTTAGAACTAGTTACATTTATTTATTACTGTCTTGTACAGGGTAGAGGTGCACCTATATCCACACATCCTTATCATCTAAGTAATCTTCAACAGTATAGTAGGCTTTCTGTATCAGCCTCTTTTTAACAGTGTTTTTAAACTGCTGTAATGGCATGACCAAAATTGATTTCGGAATTTTATTATAGAATCTTATACCCAAACCCACAAACGATTTACGTACTTTTGCTAGGCGCAAAGCAGGAGTCGCGAGCTTATGTCGGTTCCTACTTTGTCTATTATATACATCACCTATCGTTTTATAATTCTTTATATTTTTATGTACAAAAATTACGTTATTTAAAATATACTGTGAAGCAAATGTTAGAATACCTGTTTCCTTAAACTTCTCTCGCAGGGAATCACGCGGACTTAAATTGTAGATGCCACGTATGGCTCTTTTTTGTAATACGAAAATTTTTTCACTATCTGCGCATTTACCCCACAGCAATATTCCATAAGACATAATGCTGTATAAATAACTAACCGGACATCTTTCGCTCAACCTTCGTAAAGCCTTAATTACTTCCCTCGGGAGTCAAGTGCGCTCGAACGTGAATGTTTAGAAATCTGAAGAGTTCTCATACAAGTCTTATTTGCATGTATGAAAGGGTTAATTTCTCTATATGACCAACAGTTGCCTCTTTAAATCTCTTTGGAAAAGTATATCTGAATGAAATAAATTTTTATTTTTAAATCTTTTGGGCTTTTTATGTTTACGTTGTCAGAATTATTGATAGCAAAACAATAAATTTTAAGTATATTTTGACTCGCATTCCCTCTGTTAAAGAGATAGTCTCTACGGCTTTACGATTTGAGTCTATCTACTGATGATGCTTTGGTTGCGGAGCGAAACGATTGTTGAGTTTGTGATAGTGAACGTGTGTAGTGTTTCTGTATTAAGGCGGCAGTGGTGAAGGTTTGTGCATGTCATTTAACGAATCGTGCAAGTATCTAGTACGAAAACGAATAGTCCACTCTACATTCAGCATTAAATCATCATTCTTCTGCCCTTATCCCACTCTAAGTGGGGTCGGCATAACACGTTTAAACATGTTGTCACATAATTTTGTTACGTATTTTACGACCGGCCGCCTGACGTCAATTTTCCTTAGTCGGCTTTTAAGACACCTCGGTAAGAAATGAGGGATATTCTATGCAACCGGATACCACACGGCACACATTTAGCATTAAATATATATTCTATTTACTTAATCGCAGATTATAATTATATTATTACTTTTGTATCAGTAAGGATTTAACTTGTAAATATGACTTGACCAAGTTTTTAGTATAAAATAAGTCTGTAAGTTAAAGTAAGCACAAGTATTCTTGTTTCTAAAAATAAAGAAAGTGCAAAAGTAGAATAAATTGAGGAACAATGCAGCCTGAATTTAAGATGTCGCTTTTCTTAGTGGCCGTTGTTCCTTTGTTGGGTATAAAAGGTTTGCGAGATTTACAGAGTCAATGAACTCGGAAAATTAGACGGGACATCGTGTAAGGAAAGTAGGGTAACATGTCTATGTGAATTGCTTTTATTTCTTTCGCTTTACAAATGAAAGAATAAAACCTGTATTCTTTTTGTATACGTCGCTCTAATAAAAGTGAGCTAAAAGCTTAGTTTGCTTCGGAATGGTTGTTTTATAAGGTAAACTAGTTTTAAGTAAACTGGGATATGTTGATTGATAGGTCTATATTTCTGGAAACAGGCAGTAGCTTCATTTCATAGAGTTATTATACTAGAGTAGGCGAAACATATACAGGCCTATAAGTGAGAGTGTCACAACAAATAATGAGAGGAAAGATGAAATTTAATCAAATTGCGATTTTGTCGTGGAGTCTATATCCTGATGATGCTTCGGTTGCGGGGCGAAACGATTGTTGAGTTTGTGATTGTGAACGTGTGTAGTGCTTGTATATTATGGTGGAAGTGGTGAAGGTTTGTGCATGTGATTTTACGATCCTGCACGTATCGAGTATGAAAATACGGATAGTCCACTATACATTTAACACTATATATATTTCTATTTACTGTATCACGGATTATAGCAAAATAATTTTATTATTACTTTTGTATTATGGATCTCCGCAAATTAACGCCTAATTCTATAAATTATTTAATCAAACTGCTTCAATTGCATTATTTTAAGTGTTAAAATACGTTAAAAAAAAAGTTAAATATCCGCAATTATCATAAAGGTACAGTGGATTAGCTCTGAAAGGATTTAACAGACAGGTTTTTTTCGCATTTTTTACTATAAGTACGTGTTCTTAAGTTTCCCAAATTTGAAAGTTATATTTCATGGCTAATTCTAATCAGAAATATTGAAGAAATTTTGTAAAACTGAAGCTATATAACGAGCTAACACTTAGGATTAAAAAATCCTAAATTTACTTTACTCTAACAAAACCATCAATATTGCTTCATTGGACAGGCTTCAAGACTGTTACAGATAGATTTATAATATCACAATAATTAGTATTGTGAAGAATAAGAATTTGTTGTAGAAAACTTGAATGTTTAGAATGATGTCATGTAGTGGTATATAAAATTTCAATTCTAAAAACTACGCCTGACAACTCGAATGGATAAATAAATTATGGAGGTAGCACTGGAGGATTCTTGTTTCGCGCAAGCAATATAAAATTCATTCGCATTCCCACTCCCGTCTTGCAATATTGAAGGGACTATTTTTCCAGAAAGAACCTGGGAGCCGTCTTTTATTTCGAAAAAAGCGTAAGTTGAAGTTGGGTGTAAAAAGATTTTATAGATCCTACTAAATTTGTAAGTAAAGTAGCGGCCTGTTACAATCCCACTGCTGGGAATAGGCCTCCTCTTTCCGTTTCTGGAGAGAAGGGTTGAAGCTAAGTCCTACCACGCTGCTCCATTGCGGATTGGTAGGTTACACATATCTCCAGAAATCTCTAGAGATATGCAGGTTTCCTCACTATATTTTCCTACACCAAAAAGCGTGTGATAAATTGCAATTATCAATTAGACACACGAGTTTTAATAGAAAAACTCATTGGTGCCTGCCCGGGTTTGAACTCGTGTTCCCCTCGAAAGAGTCGCACGGTCTCACCGCTGGGCTATCACAGCTCCTCTCATCACTGGGATATCACAGCTCCCAAAATTTGTAAGTACTTACAACGAAAAAATTCGTTATTTTGTATTGATCATTCATCTGACATCTGATTTGTAATGACTGAGCGGAAAGATACCAGGGGTCATTAGCTTTCTATGAATTTTGTGCTTTTAACTCAATTTTAACAGACCTTAAGCGGCCATACTTAATTAAAACTTTGTACGGTTATTAAGAATCATCGATTCCTTAATACAATAAAATAAATACATTTTAACAATCAATTATATTTCAATATTTTTATTAATTATATCTTAAAACAATTATGTTAAAAAAATGTAAATGTAAAAAATTGCCACTTCTTAAAAATTTTAACAAGTAGGAAGTAGAAATAATTTTTTAAATTAGGCGTTACTTTGCGGAGATCCACAATGCAAAAGTAATAAAAAAAAATATTTTGCTATAATCCGCGATACAGTAAATAGAAAAAAATATATATATATATATAGTTCTAAATGTATAGTGGACGAATCCCGCATGTATCGGGTATGAAAAAACGGATAGTCCACTATACATTTAGCACTATTAGCACTTATTTTTTCTATTTAATGTATCGCGGATTGTAGCAAAATAATTTTTATTATTACTTTTGTAAGTAGAAAAATTTTTAGAAACACGCTTTCGAAATAAAAAGTGAAAAAAATAAACATAATTATGATCATTGTTGTTTAGAAACTGTAGTGAGCTTAGAGCCATTTTTTAAAATACAATTAAAGTACTCCTGCTATAAGCGTGTTTATTTTCTTTGAACATTATTAATTTTCCTCAAATTTCAGAGGGATATAAAAAGTAAAGTAACGGCCTGTTACAATCCCACAGCTGGGAATAGGTTTACTCTCTCCGTTTCTGATGAGAAGGCTTGGAGCTACGACCTACCACGCTGCTCCAATGCGGATTGGTAGGTTACACATATCCCTAGATTTCTCTAGAGATATGCAGGTTGCCTCACGATGTTTTGCTGCAGCGAAAAGCGTGTGATAAATTGTAATTTAGTTACGACACATAAGTTTTAATAGAAAAACTTATTATTGCCTGCCCGGGGTTTGAACTCGCGACCGCATCGAAAGAATCGCCCGGTCTCACCTCTGAGCTACCACAGAGGGAGATGGGCAATTTCGGTCTCACTGCTGTGCTATCACAGGGGGATATAGGCAAAGGCAATTTCGAGGAATATAATAAATAATAAATAAATATATGGGACATTTCCACACACGGTCGTCCGTTCCCAAGGTAAGTAAATACTTGTGTTATGGGTGACAGCTGGTAGATATACTACATATATTATTTTAAATACATACTTTAATACAAATAAACACCCAGGCTCGAAGAACCAACAAATTATTTTAAATTATAAATTTAAAGAACTAAAAAATGTTCGCCCTCGGCGGGAATCGAACCCGCGACCCGTGGAGCTAAAGGCAGGGTCACTACCCACTGCGCCAACGGGCCAGTTAATATGAAATAATAAGTATAAAACATCCTCATCAAACGAACTGTTGAACTAGGTCTCTTAACGGGATCTCGATACCACCCAATTTAGTTTTGCTTGGATCATGCGACTCTCCGCGACCTTTTTAAGGTCGTCACTAGACAAGCAACGGTGGGTTTTCCGGTCGCCAATCCAACCCCAACCAATGAGAATTTCGGCCGAATCTTTTCAAACACGTCGCAAGCAGTAGACCTAACTGAGGAAAACATATAAAAGGCGGCAGAGGGTCTTAAACTAAAAAAGGCACCAGGACAAAGGTTATGCCCACAAGTAATAAAATAGCAGCGCAGACTATACCTTATAAAATTAGGGATGTAATGTGGGCAGCTTTTTCATGTGGAACTTTTCCACCGGCGTGGAAAAAAGCAAAACTCGTCCTTTTTAAAAAAAGGGAAAAAGTCAGAAACAGACCCTACGGGATATAGGCAGTGTGTTTGTTTGATAGTTACGGCAAACTGATGGAGAAACTGCTTGTGGAAAAATTTAAGGACCTGCTGCCGGAACACGGCGGCCTTTCTGAAAACCAATATGGTTTCAGGCAAGGACGATCCACTTTAATGACCATAAAGAGAGTAGTTAATACCGCTATGAAAGCTCGACAAGGCTCTCACAGAAATAGGAAGCTATGTGCTCTTATCTCCTTAGACGTGAGAAATGCATTTAACTCTGCTTCCTGGAGGGAGATCTTACTGGAGTTAAGAAAGACACGCCTCGACAGCATTTACAAACCTAAGGAGTGCTGTGTAGGGAAAGAGGCCGGCCTTAAACGCACAAAACCATGTACCACGTATGCTTGAAATTGAAGAAGAGTGGTACAAGCATGAGGATATTCTCCGTAAGATCATGAACAAACGGGAGCAGAGGGAAAAAGAAGAGCAAAGAAAAAGGGAAGGACTCTAAAGAAACGATCAGCACGAAGTAATGCATAAGCGGTTCCGTGCTGATTGGCAGAGAATGAGGAGGTTGTTTAGTCCGTGTGAGTCGGACACTCCCTACCAGTACGGGTGGTAGGCGTCCGTCAGGGATTTTACCTCGTCGCGACAAAAAAACTCCAACACCTTAAGACCCCAACACCCATTGCTTTTCCGCAATATATGCCAAAACCATCGCCACTCCAGCTTCGCGACACGTTGAGCTATAACTGTGAAAATCATACACAATTCAGCAATCGGAAAACTGACAGGCGTTTAATCGATACGGACCGTGGGCGCGGAGACGACGCAACTGTTACAATCCTGGTATCGAGTAACTCGTAGAAAACATTTATCGTGAAACGTTTAAATTAAATATTGGTCTATCAAAGCAGTGCGATGTGAAATGCCACAAATAACAGCCCATTACGCGGCGATCGTTTTTCTACCAATCAATAGAATTGTACAAGAATAATAAAATGTGTATTAATCTGCAGTAAAAAGATTATAAGCTGTGATAGCCCAGTGGCGAGACCGTGCGACTCTCTAGAGACGATCACGAGTTCAAACCCCGGGCAGGCACCAATGAGTATTAAAAACTTATGTGTCTAATTGATAATTGCGATTTGTCAAACGCTTTTCAGTGAAAGAAAACATCGTGACACCTGCATATCTCTAGAGAATTCTGGAGATATGTGTAACCTACCAACCCGCACTGGTGCAGCGTGGTAGGTCTTAGCTCCTTCTCGCCAAAAACGGAGAGCGGAGGCCTATGCCCAGCAGTGGGATATTAACAACTTACTCACTTAAAAAGAATTTATGTTATGCCTATTGTACAACATCATACATATTAACTTTCAATAATGAAGTGTGTCTTTCTTGTCAATATGAGTATTTTCATTAAAATTGTCAATGGATATTAATTGAATTAAATATTATATTTTCTAAAACAATTTTATTCATATTCAAAAAATTGGGATTATTAATTATGTGACGGATTAATTTGTTTTTATAGACCTTGCTTTTGTATTATATTTGCCGTGTGGTACCCGTCTGAGTAGAATAGATCACCTTCATTTCTTACCGAGGTAAGGGGCAGTACAACTTGTTTTAAGAATGTTGTTAGATGATTTATCTAGTTATTTTACGCCCGGCCGCCTGCCTGACGTCAACTTACCTTTATCGCCTTTTACGACACCGCGTCAAGAAATGAGGGTGGTCTATTCTACTCGGCCGGATACCACACGACGGGTCAACTAGCCTACTATATACCTATTACTTAATTACAAACAAAAATTATTTTCCACTTATTACAAAAACATACAAATAACATCGCAACGAGTTTTTAGAAAGTTTGACTTACGGTAGAATGAACAAGCGTTTATCTAATGAAAATGTCAACACGTTTCAAACTTTTATGCAGTATTTTATAGTCTTTTATTTCACTCTCCACGTTTACGACTTTTATAGAGCTATAAACTAGAAAAATCATAGTAAAACAATCGTGTTCCGTCAATAGCAATCCAATATCGAATCCGTTCTAATCTGATGTAACCCGACAAAAATGAAATACACAGCACCATAGAGTAACAACTCTAGTATAACAATACTAGAGTCAATTTTACAACTAAAGGTAAAAATATATCAAATTCAAATTCAAAATATTCTTTATTCATGTATACTTGTAAAGAAGTGCGTTTAAATCGCCAACTGTACTGCTGGTTCGGAAAGCTGTTCCTGCCAAGAAGAGCCAGCAAGAAGCTCGGTGGTTGCTCTGTTCAAATATAGTTCTAAAACTAGTTACATTTGATCATAACTATCTTGTACAGGTAGAGGAGTAGTTACTTCCACGCATTCTTATCATCTATAATACCTTAATAGTATAGTAGGATTTTTGTATCAGCCTCCCTTTAACAGTGTTTCAAACTGCTAGTGGCAAGGAGAAAATTACGCAATTTTATTATAGAATCTTATACCCAAACCCACAAACGAATTATTTACTTTTGCAAAGCGCAAAGCAGGAACCGCAGGCTTATGTCGATACCTACTTTGTCATATACACCACCAGTCTTTTTATAATTATGTATATTCTTATGCACAAACATTGAATTGCTAAAAATATACTGTGAAGCCAAAGTAAGAATACCTACTTCCTTAAACTTCTCTCGCAGGGAATCACGCGACTTAAATTGTAAATGCCACGTATGGCTCTTTTTTGTATCAAGCAGTTCTTCCTTTATTAACATAACAAGACCTCAAGGTATCGAGTAGACAGCCCACGCCTAGGGAAATCTAGGCCGCGCCTCGACACACAAAGTGTTATATTTACAAAAGGATAAACGACCCCCTCTGGTCCCGCCCTATTTCATGTATATTGCCTTTTCGAGGCAAGTACACGTGGCTTAGGCCGCTCAACCCAGGCACATCGTCGCCTAGTTCGATCAACCCGTAAACGTTCATAGATTTAAATGTTCACTACTCTTATATTCAAAACTAGCTGTGCTTACGGCCTTACCTGCGTGGAAACAGTCTGTCCCAAAAGACACAAAAGTTGTTATTGTGAGTTAACCACATTGAGATTCGGACTTTCGCTATTCCGGACTTTTTGTATTATTTTTGTAGATCTACAATTCTCTAGTACATTACTTCAGTTTATATCGGCTGGTTAACGCAGCGCACGCGACTACTGCTCTCAGCAGGAGACTTTTTTTTTTCTTGTCGATTCTGCTACATCATGCAGAGGTAATATTTGATGAAACATCACGATACTTAAATAACGCTTCTTCTTCTTCCTTCTTCTACCCCTATCCCACTCTAAGTGGGGTCGGTAGAAACATTTTTTTCACTTCCTCTCTGGCGCTACTCCTTTTATATGCATGTCATACTTAACAAAATTCATCAATCCCTTTTTAGGCCTACCTCTAGTCACATATCCATCCAGATTCATACTGAACACTCGTTTGCTCACATGAATTTTATCCCTCCTAATTACGCGTCCATACCACCCCAATCTTGCAACTCTCGTCTATTCTATAATGGGCGCAACTTTCAGACTTCCCTTATATGCTCATTTCGTATTTCATCCATTCTTGTCACACCACACTATACTTAAATAATGCCTATGCTATTAATATTAAAAAAAACGATCCACGATTTTTTACCACTGAATGCCATTGGGACAAGATCATGGGGTGTGGAGATCCCATGAAGAGAACCAGTTCAGTTTTAGAGGTCAATTGGTTGACGAAGAAAAAAAAGATTAAAAAAACTATCAACCAAATCGGTTTTACGAAGTGGAGTAACGACCTCAACAAGGTAGCTGGGAATAGCTAGATTTAGGCGGCACAAGATTGTGCGGGTTTGAATTCCTTTCAAGAGACATATCCAACAGTAGACGTCCAATAGTTGAAGAGAGAACTAATGAGATGAGAAATATTTTTACTAGGGACTTTTCGAGACTGATTTTATTCAATAGAAGCTGTATAGCCTTGAAGTGGTACATATAGAATAGCCGTTGGTACTTGAATGCTCACCGTACTCACTCCAGCGTTTTATTCTCGAATCCTCATTAAAGAACACATTGCAACGAGATACCTATTCAGCAATCCTTTTATACTCAAGACCTTCCTTTTTAATTAAATTTTAAGGTCATTTCAATAGCCGTACATAATTATATATTTTTTGTTTCCACAAATGATCTTCAATTATTATATTTCAATAAAAAGTGATGATAGTAAACTGAACTATAAATGCCTTTTAGTAAGTTTTTTTGTAACTTATCGAATTAAATTTTAAAAAACTAACAACCATGATCATAGCTTATAAGTAAATCAAGGAGTAAGGAGGCTTATTGAAGGAAAAAATAGTATTGTAGTTGCAACATGGTTACAATAAGTATACAAAGTTTCAGTGTTGTAAGATGTAAATGAATAATTAAAGATCGATTTCAAATTTTAACAGTTCTAATGCAATGCAAACTCAGTTTTTATTTGTATGTAGGTATAACTACGACTCGATAGTATCGTGTCTAGAGAACACCAATATCGACATAACGTAGGTCTGAATGAGCAATTTTCGATGAGTCACTATATTGCCAATCTCAATATGCAATGTATGAATTTAATTTAAAGATTACGCTAATAGGAATCGAAGAAATTTACAGAAAATGTATGAGATAGTTATATCAATAATACAAGTATATACTTTGTACCTAATTTATATAATCACTTAAGTAGTACTTACACAGTCCGTTAGTAATCTACCTTGGACAAACCTTCTCCTTAGAATTTGAAGGACATATTGCCGGGTCACAGTCGATATATTAACCTTCAAAGCATTTTAGATCACTTATAAAATGTACTTGTGTTGAGAAAAACAGTAAAAAAAATAGTGCGAACAAAACGAGTATTCGGATCAGGTCGTCAATTAATTATCTGCAGAGTCGATTTAAATGAAATATATTATGAGTTGGTATTGTTTTACCAAATAAGTATGAACATAAATTTTCCTTAAACATTTAAAACCAGCAATGCTGTGAGGTTTAAACTGCAATATAAGGGTACCTTTTTTCTCTGGGAACTTTTTCATAGAATAAAATTAACCTGTGTTACTCTAGACCATACAAATCTGTTACACTGATGGAACTCGTATTAATATTAGTTTTCTTAATAATATTAGTTTTCTTAATAATATTAGTAGGCTTACTGTTTTCTTTCTTATTATTCTAACGCTATAGCCCTACCCCTAATCAATAAATGACGGGGTAATGTTAGTGCGGAAAAACACGCAAACTGTCGGCCGCCGTAGATCCCCGTCCGACCTTGTTTGCCATGATTGATTAGCGATGTTTACCCCACTAGGCCCGTTGAAATGGCAGCGGCGAAAGATTGGCGATATTATGATCTATTGATGTTTCAGATTGATTATTAATAGCATGACTGAAAACAACATTTTAAACATATTTCGATTATAAATCACTAGTAAATTTACTAGTACAAATAAAAGAAGCTGCAAAAGAAATCTTAGGGGAATGATAAATCAAACAATGGGCACGAGTGTTACATGTTGGTTCATAATAATTGGCAACGTTTAAGGGAAAAAGAACTGGATGTTGGAAAATTTGTTGTTGCAAAGCATCAGAAAGTGGGCCGAAATTCCTTCGAGCAATTGTTTCGTTTTCCGAAAGACAGAGTTCTTTACAGAACATTATGAATCTTAGTGAAGAGGCACGAAAAGAAGAAGAAAACGTAACTGATATTAATAAAGTTAAGATTACCGATAAGACAATACGAGATCTTTATGGAGGTCATAAATATGGATAAGTTTAATTCAAATTCATTGTCAATCATAGTCTACTAAATAATAGTATGCAGATACTAAGCATTGCATAGCCCACACTGATATTACTGTCGAGAAATAAATTAATGTTTTCTTCGTTGCATGCTCAAAATAAAAAGAGTATTGAGATTTTTAGTAAGCATGACAATGGTTAAAATTATATTTATACCCTAACGATATCCTAAACCAGAAAGTCGTTGTTTGTGGATAGGTATACGACTGGATAGTATCGTGTCTAAACAAAATCAATACCATACATACTCGTAGTTCTGAATAAGCAATTTTTGACAAATGGCAATCTTTTACAACAAAAGTGTACAAGTTATGTCTATTTTAATTTAATTACACGTTAGTACTATACAAATCATGCCCACGTGCAATGCTCCCAAGAATGCTGGCAGCGTTTCCGCGTTGAAGCTAAGCCAAGCTGATTCTTTGCGCAAAAACAGAGCCAGCCCTCTTGTCCTCAAGAAGCAATTGACCGAGATTTTAAAACGGATATTTTTTAATCTTATTAATATGTAATGTACTTATGTATTTGACGTGTGCATCTTCACGTATCATGAATATAAATATATGCAATCGATATAAATCCAATGAAAGATCTAATGTTGTGAAATCGCGAAGATATAAATCCAATGATTGACAAAACTTTATGACCGATGCTTCCGACATAAACTGAATAAATATAGATTTGAGTAATCCCATTATCGATATAACGAATTCGAATGGAAAATCGAATAAATTTATAGAAAATGTATGATAGTAATATAAATATATCAATAATACAAGTATAATATAAAATTAGTTAAGTAGTACTTACGCAGTAGTCCGTTAGTAATCTACCCAGGAAAAACTTTCTCCTTAGGACTTCTAAATACATATAAGATAGATATAACTTGTACATATTTGAATACATATTCCTGGTATTTTCAGGAAATATCGTACTCTTAGCCTTTCGCAAAGCAGTTTATGTTCAAAACCAGATTCTTACCAGTAATAGTATTGCAACAGGTACTTATTTTTACTTTTAAAAGGGCACGGTAACGAAAATAAAAAATAATATCCATATATACCGATTTTGGAAGGTCGTGACCGAAATTTTATGTTTCGCTAAGTGGAATAATTTATTTCAAAGGGCTCGAACCTATGTACCCAAAAAAATCTCTTTATAACGTTCAAAATACCGTTAAAGTATTTTTTTTTATTTCCTTATGTAATATTTGGAGGTAGGTTAGAGAGCTCACAGGTATTTGTATGTCAGATAAGCGGTAATGAGTTTATTAAATGAGTAAAGTATCGGTCTGTTTGTGAAATAGTGGAGGTTGCCAAGTTAAAGTCAATTTAAGTTTTGAAAGAAGATTCGGTATTGGTAGTACGTACTAAGTAAAGCTAACTGCTGGACAAAAAAGAGCCCTACGTGGCATCTACAATTTAAGTCCGTGTGATTCCCTGCGAGAGAAGTTTAAGGAAATAGGTATTCTTACATTTATTATATTACTTATTATATTTTAAACAATGTAATTTTTGTACATAAAAATATAAAGAATTATAAAACGATAGGTGATGTTTATATTAGACGAAGTAGGAACCGATATAAGCTTGCGACTCTTGCTTTACGCCTAGCAAAAGTACGTAAATCGTTTGTGGGTATGGGTATAAGATTCTATAATAAAATTCCGAAATCAATTTTGGCCATGCCATTACGGCATGGCCAAAATTGTTTAAAACCACTGTTAAAAAGAGGCTAATACAGAAAGCCTACTTACTATACTGTTGAAGATTACTTAGATGATAAGGATGTGTGGATAGGTGTACTTCTAGCCTGTACAAGACAGTAATAAATAAATGTTACTAGTTCTAAGATTTATATTTTAAAAAGAGCAACCGCCGAGTTTCTTGCTGGCTCTTCTCGGTAGGAACAGTTTTCTTTACTTGAATAAAGAATATTTTGAATTTGAATTTGACCTATGTCCAGCTGCGGACAACTTGCTAGCTTTCCCACTCCTTCTAACTTACAGTTTTAAAAAATTGTGACAAATCTTTATCCGCAGAATTAAACACATTTTTTACGACATGCTTAGAATACAGAATTTAGAATAAATTAAGAATTAAGAATACAGAATAAATTAAGGGATTTACACGTCCTACAGAATTATCACGAGATTTATAAAGACCACGTCAGAATTAATCAAAGTAACCTAGCCATCTCGTTTGCACAGCAAGCAGTATCATTACGAAGTAATTTCACGGAGAATTAAACCATTAATTTGTCAATATGCCTCCGGAAACGGGGCGTTATAGATCAAAATTATTACACTGTATATACGAATTGCAATTTAAATTATTCATTCAAATAAAGTTCTATATAAGTGCTTCTAAATTAACTTTACTTTACTTATTTGTTCGGAAAATTGCTCCTACCGAGGAGACCTAGCAAGAAACTGGGCAGTTGCTCTTTGCAAAATACTTTGTCTATATTTACATTGGTGTGACGACACAGTTAAAATTGATTGTAAAATTATACAATCGCATACTATAACTTATAAAAAAATTAAGTACGTACTCTTTGATGGACATATAACGAGGAGTCATATACTTATCATCGATAAGTACGTGGATGTGTGGAAAAAAATCAGAAAAGAATAATTTTCAGAAAAAAATAGAATTAGGTAAAGAAAAGTAAAGGAATTACTGATTTAGTATAACACCATAGAGTTCAAGAAACCGATGGATATTGGTCGCCTCAGTGTTCCAGTATAGAGTGCAAAGTATGCACTCCTTAAAAAGAACATGCATATGTTAAGCAGTGAACAACGCGAAGATAAATTTCCGTAAGATTATAACGCAGTGTATGTTAAGAAGCGATGGAATCAGTGAGCTGGAGATGTCACGTGCACGATAAAATTGGTGATTATGATTCAAAACAAACATTTTATTAATAATACGCATATTAATATGATTGTTAGTGGACGTGAGGGGACAGCTGGCATGGCGCCGGGCCAAGGAAAAACTGTGATGCCAAACGTACAACTGTGACGTAGGAGATTGGACCTTTTTTCATAACACACTGGCGTTGGAATACAATCATCTGTAATTGAAAAGAAAGATGACGCAGTATTAGATTGAAGAAACTTACGCAGATGGTCGCTTTATTATTTTTTTATATATGGAAAAGCTTACCACTCGTTGGACGACGCATTACCAAATACTGTACTTAGGTATTGTGTGTAGATATTTTACTTAGTCACTTATTTACAGTGAAGCGGATCCATGATAAACGTTAAGCTATTTTGGAAATTTTGTTTTAGATTTTCTATCAATGTAATAGCTCCTGAAGTCTTTTGACGACTTCTATTATTAATAGTTAAAGTGCATCTTGGGGTTCGATTTTTGATGTAAGATGCAATTATTATAAACTAGGTTTTGCCCGCGGCTTCGCTCGCGTGGAATTTGGTCTGCCACATTAGGTTTCGTGGCAAATCATTTTAGGTTTAATTTTTTTTACTTTATATAAAAAAATATACTTATATTTATTTAGTTACTCCTACATCCAAAATTTCAGATATCTAACTTAAAAACAAAAGGATTCCATACAATCTTCGCGCCCCGTGCATATAAGGCACTCTATGACGCTTCTTTAAGTCAATCATATCGTGATAACTTTTAAACTATTCGGCCAAATTACTTAGTGTGAAAGACAAAGTTTATCGACATGAAATATTGAAAGTGACAAATGCATTGATTTTTATAACAGTATGATAAATATACTAAAATATGCATTATAAAATAGTATCTAATTTAATTAACTTTATGATTCACATTTTTGGTCATAGTGGCTTCCACATAAAAGGTAGATATATGCTGTTGCGGACTTTTACATAGAACTTTTTAAGACAAACAATACTACGGTCTTTGTGTAATTCCAATGGTTTAGGCAGCGTACGCCAAGATAGCTCTCAGAGGCCAGATTTTTTCCGACTTTATTGACATGTATCGTTATATTACATAAAATCATTATAAATTGTAGCGTTTATGTTATTCTGATGTATAACCTATATAACTGTAAAGTTTCATCCAAATCCGTCGCGTAGATTTTTTGTGAAAGAGTAACAAACATCCATCCGTACTCACAAACTTTCGCATTTATAATATTAGTAGGATAGGATAAGTCCAAATTGTCACTTCTAGTCTGATTTGGTGGAAGGCTTAATAGCGATTTATGGTGCTGATACGAGGCTATGTAGAATATGTAAAGTAGTCTTTGAGTCAGATTTGCGGCTCATACATCTAAGACTATGTGCTTCACTTCATTCTAATCAAGACAATAAAAAAATACGTATATATTAGATGGCATGCCATCATATATTGGTATGTTAGATTAATAAAAATATTGTAGGCATCTGGAGTCGATACACGATGTGTATCTGAATAGACATTCAAAATATTTTAATTAATTAAAATTATGCCCAATGTAACAAGTCACAACTCTTTTTGAAGCAGCCGTTTTTAGCCTAAAGAGATCGTGCCATGTTTCGGTTGTGCGTATGAGAAATGATGAGCTGAAGCGTTTTAAAAATCCATTTTAGGCCCACTGGGCCAAGGCCTGTCATGCTTATTTCTCATAGATGTCGTTGAAATACAAATCATCGCGCTAATGAAGTATTCACACGCGAAAACTATATAGAAGTTTAATATTGTACCGCGGGAATTACTTATGGATCTGAATTTGTATATTTTAGTGAATAATAATGTAATTGGCTGCCAAATGAGACCGTGTAACCTTTCATTGCGGAGTCAAATTTCAGTACATCTGAGTTTTATATCAAAACATAATATTAAGTATGACATATATTTTTTTAAGGAAAACAATGCGAGGAACGCTTAAGATTCTTGGGATATGTGCAACCTGCAAATTCACATTCTAGTAGTGCGGTGTATGTAATCACCAATTGGTCTATCCGAGATGAGAAAACGAGAGATCTTCTCTGTAGTATCTCAGCTCTAATTATAAAAATTCTATACTTTATTAAAGTAATTGAATTACAAATTTTTTTGGTCATAGAAACTTGAAATTCGGAAATTTCTCTTTTCTTTCTTCTACATTCAAAGGTGGTTGCATAGTGGTTTTTATGCGTATTCCAATAATATGAAACGTCCTTTTAGGACGTCGTCGCATATTAATAAAATTTTCCTCAGAATTGAAGCTCGCCCTTCAATTCTGAGGAAAATTTTATTATTTTTATTTAAGAAAAAAAGTCGAAATAAGTCGAGGCTTCCCTTACATTAATCTAAAGACAAAGATGTACATATTAAAAGATTCCGAAAATTTTTATCATGCGCCGCAGAATGTCACAGAGATTTTTCTACATAAATAGGTATTACCACTAATTAATCTGATAACTTGAAAACATTTAACTCCAATCAAGCAACTAAGTAAAAGTGCGAATAAGTTATTAGTACAAGTTTACTAGATTTTTTTGTAATTATAGTGACATATGCCTTGAAACTTGCCGCGACCCTTCTACTTCTTTCTCCTGCCTTTACCCCTAGTGTCAGCACATGTTCTTCTATTCTATTCCATTATTTGCTATATTATTTTTTGCAGGTCATACTTTAAACAATTCAACCACCTCTTTTTAGATCTCCCTCTAGTTACATAATCATATTTGACACTGTTTTGCTCGCATGATCTTTATCTCTTTTCATTACACGTCCATACCATCCCCATTTCGCACTTGTCGTCTTTTCTATAATGGGCGCAACGTTCAAATTTCCCCTTATGTTCTCATTTCGTATTTTATCCAGTCTTATATACACCACATATCCACCTAAACATTCTGATATTTTGCATGCACTCTTCTTTCATCTCTACTTCGTTGCCCAAAGTTCTGATCTATGCAATGCAACAGGTCTTATGACAGTTTTATACATTTTTCCCTTAACTTTAAACATTCAAGGGTCATATATTGTTCCTGAAATCTTCCGCCACTTCAGCCGTCCTGCATTCATTCTTTGGCCGCGACTCTTCTATAAATTAATTGTATTAGAAACATGTAACTTATTCAACAGCTAGTACAGAACTACATCAAAATACGTTACAGTATCATCATCCTCCTGCCCTTATCTCACTCTAAGTGGGGTCGGCACAACATGTTAAAAACATGTCGTCAGATGATTTCGCTGCGTATTTTACGACCGGCCGCCTGCCTGACGTTAATTTACCTTAGTCGTATTTTACGACCCCTCGGTAAGAAAGAGAGTGGTCTATTCTACTTTGCCAGATACCATACGGAGGGTCAACTTACCTTACTCGCCTTTTACGACACCTCGGTAAGAAATGAGGGTGGTCTATTCTACTCAACCGGATACAACAGAGCGGGTACAAAATACGTTACAGTGTCATACAATAAAAATGACGTATACAAATAAACTTAGCCTTTTTACGTCCAAGGCACTATAGGGCGGAACGTTAATCGGGGGCGGCAAAATCTCCACTCTGAACAAAGTATCTTTACAACATCCAAGGCAAGATGTACGCTTGGAAAAAGCTTAAATGTTTCACCCCTTTGTACCATATTTCTTAGACAGTTGATACGGAATAAAAGCGGAAGCGGAAAAGATTTAGCTATATACTGTTTATAATGGTTGTTTTTTTTAAAGCCGTGATAGCCCAGAGATTTAACCGTGCAACTTTTTGAGAGGGTTAAAACCCGGGCAGGAATCAATGAGTTTTTCCGTTAAAACATATGTCTCATTGATAATAGCAATTTATCACACGCTTTTCGCTCAAGAAAAACATCGTGACGAAACCTGCATATCTATATAGAATTCTGGGGATATGAGTTACTTACCCATGCGCATTGGTCTAGTGGTAGGTTCAAATACATATTAAAATTATAAGCACGATATTAAAGGGGGAAAAAATTGCCTAAATAATAATAAAATTGCGTAAATTTACATAACTTTTTTCTTGCATAAAATACAAATGAAATGCACAAATGAAACTCGTTATAAGGATTATGTTATTAAAAGAGCAACCGCCGAGTACCTATTAGGTATAGGATAGGTACTGCTCATCGCTAAGAGAAATTTGAGATGCCAATTCGAAAAATTTCAAAATTAAAAAAAAATCCTATACGTTAGGACACATCGGTTACTTGGCTTTTGAAGTGACAAGAGGACTGGCTGCTTTTTCGCACAAAGAATCAGATTAGTGATTCAACGGGGTTACCATTCTTAGGACCATTCCACGTGAGCATGATTTGTATAGTATTTGAGTGTAAGTAATTTAGATAGATATAACTCGTATATAATATAGATATAAATTGTTGTTGTACTTAAAAAATTCTATTAATTCCAGTCCAATTTTCTAAATCTATACTTATTATAAAACAAAATCCTAAAAAGCTGTCTGTCTGTATGTAATCGATTTTCTCAAAATCTACTGCACGATTTTTTTACGGTTTTCACCAAAAGATAGTAAAATACTTCCGAATAGTTTAGCTAAATAGTACATATCGATATTATGTAAATTGTGTTGAAGAGATCGAGCAGTAGTTAAAAAACTTGCTTGCTGGGAGGTTAAGTTGCGTGCGCTGCATAAACCAGCTGAGTTACGCTAAAGTAATGTTACTAGAGAATTGCAGATTTATAAAAATACTACAAAAAAAGTCCGCGATATCATGTCTCTATCTCTTACGGTTATCTCACAATAACTACTTTTATGTTCAAAATTTCAATTTGGATTTTTTTTGTGACAACATATTTCAACGCGGGCGAAGCTGCTGGCACAGCTAGTTCAAACTAAAAATCAAAATTTAGTTTGATTTCGGAAAATTGAACTTCGCTTCCGCGTACACGTTATACTTTGTGCCGACCTAACAGCGTTCCTGCGAACCGCACAAGTGGTGGCAATCGATAGAACCCCACCCATTGACCTATTTAGAGATTAGGTTCGTTTCAGTCTTGTCTCGTGTTTTTGTCTCACAAACTGGTTAGTAGTGCCGTATAATTACTGCAAATCTACTAAGCAATTCTCATTGTAATCCTTATTTCGCTAATGAACTCCGTTTATCTAAACTTGCTATTTTATACGAAAATAGTATTTTGTCTAAATTTGTGTAACATACGATAAAAATATTGGAATAGGAAATAAAAGGAATAGTAAATGCAAGTCTCTGTTGTTAATATCGGAAGCGAAGTTCTTGAGTAATCAATAGCGAGGGTAGGGACTTTTATGTGAGTGGGAATTGCCTCAAATAGTGAAACTTGACGTAATGAGCGAGATTCAGTCGAGATTCTGCCGATTATCGCCGTGAACGTAATTTCTAGTAAAAGTGTATTTTTGAGTTAATTCGTAAAGTCAATCTGGAAGCGAATAGTGAATTAATACGAGTATAATAGTGAGAAAGTGAAGATGTTACGCACCAAGACCTTCTGGGATCGTTTTATTTGATTTTATTTATTGACGCCTTTTTTGCCTGAAATCAGAAACACGTGGAATGCACAGAACGTGAATATTTATTTCTGTCTTTTTTGTCACTGATGGGAATACTTCGCCGTGTGGTATCCGGCTGAATAGAATAGACCACCCTCATTTCTTACCGAGGTGTCGTAAAAGGCGACTAAGGTAAGATGACGTCAGGTAGGCGGCCGGTCGTAAAATACGTAGCCAAATCATGTGACAGCATGTTTGTAACATGTTGTGCCGACCCTCCTTAGAGTGGGATAAGGGCAGTAGATTTACGTACCTTGTTTGGTTAAATTTAAATAAAATAAATTTAAATTCCAAAATAATTTTTAATTTAATAATTTAATAATTTTATTAATTTAATAGCCCAGTGGTGAGACCGTGCGACTCTCTAGAGACGAACATAGGTTCAAACCCGGGCAGGCACCAATGAGTTTTTCTATTAAAACTCATGTGTCTAATTCATAATTGCAATTTATCACACGCTTTTCGGTGAAGGAAAACATCGTGAGGAAACCTGCATATCACTAGAGAATTCTGGAGATATGTGTAACCTACCAATCCGCATTGGAGCAGCGTGGTAGGTCTTAGCTCCAACCCTTCTCTCCAGAAACGGAGAGAGGAGGCCTATTCCCAGCAGTGGGATATTAACAGGCTGTTACTTTACTTTAAATTTAAATTCCAATAGTGTTTTGATTGACAACTCTCTTTTGAATCACATATGATAAAGCTGCAGTTATTTATTCTTTTAAATTCAATGTTCAATGTTCTTTTATACTTTTAAATTTCCCAAAGCATGAACCCGCTCTGACCTATTTCCAACTTTTATGTAACTATATCGATTATCCTCTATGGATGTCGATATAAAGAACTCTAGTGCCTGTCTGTTGCATTCAGCTGTTGAATAAATATTTCAATACCGTCGGAAATGTATTTATCGAACTTTGAATGTGTTGAATATGAATGTATAGAATTATTTTGTGAATCGTCGAATAAATTTTTGAATGCGGGTAGGATCGAGAATGCGAATATTTTATGAGCTTTAAAAATTAATACGTATAGTGTACGGTACTCATTTTATTGTATTAATGTAGACTAATGTTGCATGAATATAGCATAGGCACAACACGTACTAACAACTAGTAACAACATGACACTACACGTCCACTATCACCAAAGGCTCTCGTGTACTAACGTGTGTGCGTTTGAGACAGTGTAGCCCCTCGTTAGCACGGGCGTAAAAAATACGTCGCGTTAAAATTCCCTAATAAAAGTAATAAGTTTCGTAATTTATACTCGGCTAAACGCCGTACGCTCTAACGCCTAAAATGGAACACTGCGCGATAAAACCACGTCGCGTTTTAAATGCGCTGTCGTGTGAACAGATGCCTGGATACCCATTTGTTTCATTTTCAAATTTTATATAAAAGTTTACAATTTATCACAAAGGATATGTGTAAACCTATCATTGGTGCTTGGTGGGTCTATTCTCCAGTTATCTCTCCATAAGGAGAGAGGAGGTTACCATCAGTGGGATAAGTGAAAAGTCATAACTCGACTATAGTCCACTTAAGTCACTAGTAAGATATCGACACGTTTGCAAATGTCTTGTTAAAATAATGTTATGAATATAGTTTATAAATCACTAAGTACTCTGTAAGTAAATAAGTAATGTCACTACGCCTCCACTCTCATCAAAGGCTTACGTGTGACGGACGTGTATGCGTTTGATACAGTGTAATATTTCTTTTGTACATTGGTATAAATGTGAGTTAGTGTGAGTATATTGTCTCGGATATAAATAAACAAGGTAAGATACACATATCTCAACCCGCATACACTACAGGTGGCAATAACCACTATGTAACTGTGGCCAAAATCTTAGTAAAGAACGGGGTATTAAAAATAAGAGCCGTAAATAGCACATTGTGAATATGTGCACATTATGCATATACATCAAGAAACCGTATTCAACTTTCAAACAAATGTCTTAAAGAAGCGTTTTAGACTCTTACAGACGTTTAAAAGTTCATCAAGGCGTTTCCGTGCAATTTAGAAGTCAAAAGCAGACTGCTATACATATTCAACTCATTTATACTCTATACTAATATATAAAGCTGAAGAGTTTGTTTGTTCGAATGCGCTAATCTCAGGAACTACTAGACTGATTTGAAAAATACGAACGAACAGACTGAGGAACGCTATATACTATATAACATCACGCTAAGATAAATAAGAAAGAAGGAGCAATCAAAAATATTGTGAAAACGGCAATATTTTAAGCTTTCCTTGCGTGCGCTAAGTAAAGTGGAAGTTATTCGAAAGTTAAAAGTTTTAAATAAAAGTCCGCGACAGCATATGTCTAGCTTCTAAGGTGAACCCACTTTAACCATAATAATATAAGTATTACGATTTACTCAAATATGAACGCGAATGAAGTTGCGTTTAAAAGTTAGTAAGAGATATTCACATGTCTATACCTAATATAAAACAAAGTCCCCAAAAGCTGTCTGTGTGTGATCGATTTTCTCAAAATTTACTGAATGGAATTTTGTACGGTTTTTACTAAAATAATATGCAATTCTTTAGGAAGGTGCATTAATAGTGCATTATGTTACTGTTACGTACTGGAGTTTTTACGTAAAGATTTCAAAACACAAAAATAATAACAGTTACAGCTACAGCAGCTATAGACTTATGGATTATCTTTTATTTATATGAACAATGTTTTTTTCTCTTTTTTCCATTTATTGTTTTTATTTTTAAAACTTAAATTTTAAATAGTTTTTTTTTCTTTTGGTTTTTTTTGTTTTATGTTTACCCCCATATTATTTGTCATTAATGTTGAAAATCAATTGTACACGCCTGTTGTGATATTTATGCTATGTGCCTTATTTTGTTTCTTTTATTTGTGTTTTATATGCATAAATGATGTTGGCTTGTCATATAAAAATAAATAAATAAATAAATTACGATTTAATGTATCGTAAATTGACTGAAATACATATTTGTAAGACATTGCTAAAACGCGAGCAAAACTAACAGCTAGTATAATATAAAAATGCCCAAAACAAAAAAAGCAATTCACAATTCAAGGTATTACAATACAATTAATTTATAGATTTAGGCGTTACTTTGCGGAGATCCATAATACAAAAGTAATAATAAAAATATTTTGCTATAATCCGCGATATAGTAAATAGAAAATATATATAGTGCTAATGTTTAGTGGACTATCCTAAGGTATGCACCGTGTGGTATCCGGCTGCATAGAATAGACTACCCTCATTTCTTACCGAAATTTTCATGTCGTAAAAGGCGACTAAGGTAAGTTGACGCCATTCAGGTGGCCGGTCGTAAAATACGTAGCCAAATCATGTGACAACATGTTTGTAACATGTTGTGCCGGCCCCACTTAGAGTGGGATAAGGGCAGGAGAATGATGATGAGTAAAATTATTTTGCCATAATCCGTAATAAAATAAACAGGAAATATATAAAAAAAAACAACAATCACGACAAATTGCAAAGCGACTTTGCGATTTTGTCGTGGAGTTTATCTCCTGATGATGCTTTGGTTACGTTGTATATTGTGATAGCGGTGGTGGAGGTTTGTGCTTATGTTTTTTACGAATCCTGCATGTATCGGGTATGAAAAAACGGATCGTCCAATATACATTCAGCATTATATATATTTCCTATTTTCTTTATAGCGGATTATAGGAAAATAATTATTACTTTTGTCATACAATTACGTGATCGCAAACAATATCGCGGCTACAGCTAGTATTGTAATAAGAGCAAAAATAATGGCTCTTTCGAAAGACCCTATTTCACGAGTTGGAATTCACTGAAAAGGCGACCGTAATATATCTTATGATACTGGATATCGACCCTTTTAACATGTCTATACAAAAACCTTCGGCGATATTCCGCTATTTTACACCCTATTAAACATTCCAGACTTTTGGATCTAGTTACAATGAAATAAAGGAGATTCCTGAGCGACTCATATTTCTATTATCAATACAAACGTGAATTAATCAATCCTTACTAATATTATAAATGTGAAAGTCTGTTACGTTTTCACGGCGAATCAGCTGAACTAATATCGATTAAATTTTGCACAATTATTCCTTGTACACCAGGGTAACATATAGGCTATAGAAATCCAGTAAATTCAACAGGAATAGGATGACATTGAAAAACGCCATCTATTATCAACCTACGAATGTTTTTTTGTCGACTTTTTTAATATCGAGTCGAATCTATGTATATTTTCGACAGTAGGTTCTATATTGCTTGGCTTACTTCAAAAGAGGTATCTTAAGAAAGTTTTCATATACTTTGGTTTCTGTTTACTGAATCAATTTATCTGAGTTATTACAAAGTATAATAATTGTAAGGAAAATGGGTTGTTTACTAAAATAAATTAACTTCTAATTGTATATTATATGCGAAACTCTATATGTCTATTACGTTTTCACGGCCAATTCCCTGAACCAATATCGATGAAATTTGACACAATTGACGCTTACACACCGTGGTAACATGTATGCTATAGAAATCCTGTAAATTCAACAGAAATAGGATGACATTAAAACGCCATCAAGGTTCTTCTATTCACGATGTGTCAAAGTCAAATTTGTGACTTGAAGAAATAGACTTGAAGACTTTTATTATTATACTGACCTTACGACTTAAGAGATATAGAGTATAAGAAAGGTTTTCCTTTTTTTTTTAATATGTTCCAGAGCTAATGATACCTATATACCGAATTAAATGTTAGTAAATTGTTAACAAATTTAATAGTAATCGCAATTTAACCCCCCGGATCGATCTGATTTTTGTGAAGATATCCATCCATTTGCAAGGTTGGTGAGTGACGAAAGCTTACTGTTTATTCCAAGATTCGTAAAGTCTGGCAGCACTACTTTTACAGCAGTTTAAAAATACTATTATATATTATATATAAAAGCTAATACAGAAAACCTATTATACTATTGAGAATTACTTAGACGATAACAATCCGTGGATATAGCCACTCCTCGACCCTGTACAGGACATTAATAACTATATTTAACTAGTAATAAAAAATATTCTTTGAAAAGACCAACCACCGAGTTTCTTGCTGGTTCTTCTCGGTAGAAACAGCTTTCCGAACCAGCAGTAGATGTTGACGATTCAAAAGCACTTGTTTACAAGTTTACTTGAAAAAATAATATTTTGAATTTGAATTTGATTTTTTTTAATTTGAATTGTGTTGAAGTGGTCGCGCGGATGGTAAAAATTCACTTACTGGAATCTTTAGTGGCATGCGCCGCGTAAACCAATAAAGATGCAGTAAAGTAATTTACTAGAGAATTGTAGATCTACAATATTTTGAACTTGAATGTATGCATATCATACTTCACACAATCCATCCGTTTTTTTCGGACTCCCTCTACTCATCCATCCACATTTATATTTAAGTCACTTCTGTTCACATTTTCATCCCTCCTCATTACATGCAATTCCAACTTAATCTCGCACTTCTCATCTTATATCATCATATCAGTAAATTAACACTTTGGGCGGAGCAAAGTTTATACACGTCAAATTTGATAAACGCTAATAGACACATCGTCTATACAAAAGACAAATCTTTCATTAAACAACGTGCATAAACGGCTGAAATTTGTACCAATTCCTTCAAGCTACGTCATTGAGCCGTATTAATTTAAATTCTTGGACTGATAACGCCGCTCCACGTTAGTTTTTTTGTACACGTGTATCGAAAGCAGATCGTCATTAATCGTAATTTACTTTGTATGAGAAAATGAAACATTTTCGAACTAATATGTGTAGTTTAAAGTATTAATTATTAATACACAATGAGTTTATAGAATGTCAATTTATTTATTCTAATATCCCTATAATAAACGCAAGATAGAGAACCTTCCAAAGTCCCAGTTTCAAACATAGCCTTCGTTAAAATCTGAATCCGACTGTCTACGGAAATAGCCGGATTAACTTCAAAAGGTCACTCAATTTACCGTTTAGAACTTGGAATATAAATATTTTATTCTATATTCCATTTTAGGAATCGTTTCAGATGTTTCTATGAATTTTAAATTCCAAATCCATATGCCTCGGATAGGCGTATCCGTGGCATATGGATTTGGAATATAGGGCAATTACTTTTGGTGACATAATTTTTGGAATAAAATTTCTTGTTTATTATGAAATAGTAACAATATTATTTTGTCGAAATCAATGTAATAATTACACTGCCGGTTTAACTTTAGATGTACTTAATGTGTACTTAAGGCGAAAATTTATGAATGCGCGTGTTCACCGGCAAGATTTAGTTCACGAAACGAAACGAAATTTCGCCTACAGATAGATTCTGATTTGGAATATCCCATAGTCTAACTTTTATTGCGTGAAAATCTGTGGTTCCTCAGAAAACTTAACAAATTAATATATTTAAATAACTTATTAGGCGTAACTTTACGGCGATAGTAAGTAAATATATTTATTTGAAATGTATATTCTATTTACAATATCGCCTATTATGACAAAATAATATTATTATTACTTTTGTAACACATGTATTTTTTTTTTAACATGGAACAATTCAATCCAGAAAATTTTATGAAAGAAAATTTTATGTTGTGGAAACTCTGAAGAGAAATACGTTCTGCATTTGGTCAACGTGTTTCTATGTAAGATAACGAATAAAAATGTACACTAAATTCTGTCGTACTTTTGAATTATACAGATATATTTTAGTCTAATAAATAAATAAAAACTTGACATCAAAGAATTGAAAAACATAATATTTAGAGCAACTGTTTTTTTTTCTCTTTTCTACTGTGTATAATAGTTTGTAAAATTGTGTACAATGATGATTAAATTAATAAAGTAAAATTGTGAAAGAATTCCACTTTCAAATATCATTTTATGAATTTATATTAATGCATTTAATATAAACCTAAATATCCTTGAGATACAAAATATTCTTTCCAAAAGCCACAATTCCGGATATAGCCTTCAGAGTATTCCCAATAGAGGCAACGTCTACAGAAATAACCCGATCTACTTTCAAATATCAAATGAATATCCGTGAGCGCTCAATCTACGAAGAGATCTAAGTATATATATAAAATGGTTTTAATTTTGCTTTTACTCTATAATTCACGAGTATTAATCAACTGTAAAATATATAAGAATATTGCCATTATACGGATATGTCATTCCTTAATATTATTATTTTTTAATTAGAAAAAGACATCTTCGTCCATAGTGTTATACTACGAACTTTCATGTACGTTTGTATGTAAGCGTGTATGTTTGTATGTATGTGTTTTTTTTTTCTATTTAACCAACTTCTTTGTACTTAATTTTGGACCAACTTTGAATGGACACATTTAATTCCAACTTTGTACACTTATACAATATATAGTGACAGTACAATAAATTACATATAAAAAATATTTTTTTTCAATCTATCACACTTTTAAAGTTTAACACGTTTTAAGTTAACAAATGGAGTTCAAAAAACTCCTTAATTGTTTATTTTAATAGATTAATATATATCCTTACTAGATAACACTACTTTCGATTGTATAATCGAGAATTAGACTTTTGATAGTAGGTACTTCAAACCGCCGTGTGGTATCCGAGTAGAATAGACCACCCTCATTTCTTACCGAGGTGTCGTAAAAGGCGACTAAGGTGAGCTGACCCACCGTGTGGTATCAGGTTAAGTAGAATAGACCACCCTCTTTCTTACCGAGGGGTCGTAAAATACGACTAAGGTAAGTTGACGTCAGGCAGGCGGCCGGTCGTAAAATACGTAGCCAAATCATATGACAACATGTTTGTAATATGTTGTGCCGACCCCACGTAGAGTGGGATAAGGGCAGGAGAATAATGATAGTAGGTACTTCAAAAACTGAACTGAACTTAACTTAACTTGTAAAAGTATATATTGTAAGTAACCAATAGGCGCTTCAAGATCTAAGTAATTAAAATCAGTAAGTAGTGAATGCTTTAATTAAATCGAGAATCGATGAAACTTTTGCGTGTGAAACGAGTTAAGGCTTTGCCAAGAAAATCGATTGTTTTGTGAAAATACAAAAAGAAAACCGGTGTTTGTACGCAAAGGTAAAAACAATCCGACTTTGATATAAACGCTGCGATCACGCTATGCTATTCTACAAGGATTACTTAAAGAAATGAAAGCCTCTTTTATTTATTGCTTGTAGAACGGTCGCGATGTCTTTTATTAATATAACTGGTCTGATTGCCCGTTGGCGCAGTGGGCAGAGATTCTTCCTTCAGCTCCGTGGGTAACGAGTTCGAAGAATCATTCTTTATTCGGTAAGAATTATTCTTTGAAAATAGCAACAGACGTGTTTCTTGTTGGCTCTTTTCGGTAGGAACAGCTTTCCGAACCATCGTTAGAGTTGACGATTTAAAAGTACAAGTTTAATTGAATGAAGAATAATTTGAATTTGAATTTATATATGCATATATTAAGCTGTGATGGCCCAGAGGTGAACCTTTGCGCCTCTTTGGAGTCGGTCAAAGGTTCAAACTTATGTATTAATATCAAATTATCACACAGTTTTCGGTAAAAGAAAACATCGTGAGAAAACCTGCATATTTTTTGAAAATTCTAGGGATATGTGTAACCTACCAATCATTGGAGCAGCGTGGTAAGTCTCACCACCTTAATTTTTTTATAAGTTTACATACAATAGTGACCCGGCGAACTTCGTACCACCTAAATATCGATTATTTATTTTATTTATTTTTTCTTAAATTCTTATTCTGCTATTCGGGACTCCGGGTCAGCTAGTAAGAAAAAAGAAGGAAAAACAAAGTTAATAAGTCAGCAATTAAATTGTCTAAAAAAATTTTTAATAATCACCAAAGTAACTTAACATTTGTGTTATGGATGAAAGACTGCTAGTAAATATATACATAAAAGTAGTAACGGCCTCTTACCACTGTAGACATTCTCTCTCCGTCTCTGGAGAGAAGGGTTGGAGCTAAGACCTACCACGCTGCTCCAACGCGGATTGGTAGGTTACACATATCTCCAGAATTCTCTAGAGTATGCTTCCTTACGATGTTTTCCTTCACCGAAAAGCGTGTGATAAATTGCATTTATCAATTAGACGCATGAATTTTATTAGAAAAACTCATTGCTGCCTGCCCGGGTTTGATCTCGTGTTCCCCTCGTAAGAGTTGCAGGGTCTCACCGCTGGGCTATCACAGCTTGTATACTTTTTTTGACATTTAACAAAAGGCTAATAAAGTATACACATACCAAAATAAATACATATAATATACATAGACATATAGTATATGCATCAGGATTATGCAAGGTTATATAGTTTTGTAAATTGCACACGGAAAACTGGTGGTATTGTTATTTTTTGTCCCGTCTAAAAATAAATTCTCACAGTCAGATATATCTAATGTTATTTTTCCATTAAGCGTAAAATGATAAGATAGTTCCTGGATAAGTTTGCTCAGTTTCCTCCAAGTTAAGAGATAATGTGAATAAGGAAAAAAGGGTCACCATTTATCTGGATCATCGTTACTCAAACTCTTTGATAAGTGGAACCTTTTTTAGAAGTCACTTTTATTACGAAACCCCAATATTTCAATAGTATGCTTTAAATGTAACATTCTGTAAACGGATTACATGCAACAAAACTGATAATTATTATATTTCAATGGGCAAACTAAAATCTTTAATTTAAAATGCTATATTTTCGTTTTATTAAGCAATTTTTTATTAAAATACGTAACTTTCGCAAATCCCGAACCCCGCTGACGCTGAACGCTGAAATAGAGAAGTGACAAATTCCGATTTCGTATAATTCCGATTTTTTTTTCTATTTAATGTCACCGTAAGCAATTTTTTATTAAAACGCGTAACTTTCGCAAACGCCGAACCCCGCTGACGCTGAACGCTGAAATAGAGAAGTGACAAATTCCGATTTCGTCTAATTCCGATTTCGTCTAATTCCGATTTCTTTTTGTCTATTCAATTAATGTCACCGTAAGCAATTTTTTATTAAAACGCGTAACTTTCGCAAACCCCGAACCCCGCTGACGTTGCACCCTGAAATAGAAAAGTGTCAAATTCCGATTTCGTCTAATTCCGAATTTTTTTTTCTATTTAATGTCACCAGAATATGAAAATCCATCGCTGTTTTAATGAAAATAATATTTCCATGATATTAGATATATATTTCTAATTTTTTATTTAGTTTTAAATATGTTTTCCGTGATGCTTCCTAGTATTTTAGGAACTGCGTCATTTGTTTTCAAAAAAAATTCAAAGAAAATTATGATAACTCTTTTTTTGTTCATGTATTGCGAGCAATGTATAAATCTTTTAAATTTAATGACAAATACTTTTTTATAATTTTGTGCCGTGTGGTATCCAGCTGCATAGAATAGACCACCGTCATTTCTTACCGAGTTGTCGTAAAAGGCGACTAAGTTAAGCTGACGTCAGGAAGGCGGCGGGTCGTAAAATACGTGACCAAATCATGTGACAACATGTTTGTAACATGTTGTGCCGACCCCACTTAGAGTGGGATAAGGGCAGGAGGATGATGATGATGACTTTTTTTGTAATGTTTCTAGTACTTTACGACCTATGTCATTTAAACAAAACGAAAAGTAAATAAAACAAGTAAAAAGAAAAAGTAAAAGGTTGTAACGATTAGTTCTAAGAACGTTTTACTTTAAAGGAAAGTTCTTTAGAATCAGTTTTTGCATAAACCATCAGTTACATGGAAATGATATGTTGTACTCGTAAGTTGTAGATATTATATGGTTGTCATTTTTTTATTATTAATTTTACCAGCTATTTCGAAAAAAAATGTTCTAGTACTTTTAGCATCATTATATGTATACATATATTTAATACAAATATTATTTAGATGTCGAATGCAAAGAAAACCACATCGGGATCATTAATGAAGGTGTTTCAGATATCTATTATAGTACCCGGTATTAAATAATGCACACCGATGTTTAGAACGAAACAGCCGCACTGTCACTCAGTATGTGACGTTTCACACGGGTCCGTCATTCTGTGCGACAGAGATAATGCTCTATGAAGTCTCTAGGCGATTTTCTCTCTCTAAGCCTCGATGTGCATTACTTATTTCCGCGTACTATACAACGCCTACATTCTTATCAAGGGCGATCCAATTCAATCCTTTATATACTTGATTGTAGCAGGGATATGTCATAGAGTGAAAAAAAACGATTAATGAAACATCGATTTTCTCTCTTTGAAATAAATCGCTTAATTCGACTAAACTTGAGCGGCTTTACATTTTCCGAAATTATCGTCTGTTATTTAAATGTTCTAATTAAAAGATTTTAATTAGTATTATTCGTCGTCAGCCGATGGACGTCCACTGCTGGACATAGGCCTCTTCATGGGATCGCCACACCACACGATCTTGCGCCGCCTGGATCCAGTGGCTCCCTGCGACCTTTTTGAGGTCGTCTGTCCACCATCAATTAAAATTGTCATCAATTGACAAGTATTATTAAATACTGTTAAAAAATCAAGTAATGTTTGATAACGAAAGTGTAATGCATTAGAAGAAGTATTTAATTCTTGTAACTGCTATTCTCAGGCTATACGTTTATATTTTATTTTTGTAATATCTGTGGATGGAGATGCACCTCCTTAAAAATAATCCTGGAATTAGAATTATAAAAAACGTAGAAAATGTTTTCTTACGATTGTCGGTAGCTAATAATATAAGGCGCATTGACTGAATGGGAGAAAGCGAACGTACTTGAACTGGGGGCGGCACATCGATAACGGAATTGGGTCAGGGTCCTTCAGGGACGTTCCACACCTGACAAATCGCGTCGGCGCGGTCGGGAGCGCGCGTTGTTACGTAACACACTTAACTGGACAAGGAAGCCATTTAATCAGGAAAAAAACCCTTATAGAGGCCCGACGGGGCCAAGCGGCGAATATGTCGGACTTGCACCGACTAAAACAATCTGAGTGACCGACTAAAACAACCGGGGACAGGGGTACCGTTGGACACATTGTCCCCATCCCAGCAGCAAGACTGAACCCCAGAGTGCTCCACCTGTTTCGGGGCCTCTCTAAACGTGGCTTCACTAGACGATACATCGGGAGCACCTAGCTGGACAAGAAAGTGTCCTGGCGTGATTCTGAGACATATTTTACTCGAATTCTCGAAAATTTAAAGTTTCTGAACTAAATTGAGATTAAATTCGAATTTTCCTTCTTCGTTCAAGAAAACTTGTTAAAAAGTGCTTTTAAATGGTCAAATCGACTGCTGGTTCGGATTGCTCATAGCAAGACGAGCCAGTAAGTAAAGGATATAGACCACCCTTATTTCTTACCTAGGTGTCGTAAAAGGCGAAGGTAAGTCGACCCGCCGTGTAGTATCCGGCTGAGTAGAATAGAACATCCTTATACTTACCGAGTTATCGTAAATGGCGAGTAAAGTAAGTTGACCCGCCGTGAGGTATCCGACTGAGTAGAATAGATACCCCTTATTTCTTAGCGAGGTGTTGTAAAAGGCTAGTATGGTAAGTAAGACAGGTGACCGGTCGTAACATAACTAGCCAAAACATGTAACAACATATTTAAAACACGTTGTGCGCTTAGGGGGAATAAGGGCAGGAGATTGAATCATTGTGAAGCTAATATAAGAACACGTATTTCCTTCAACTTCTCTCTTAAGAACTCATTTGGGAGTTCCCGTCAAGGCACCAACGTGTACGAGTTCTTAAACTAAACTTCCGGGTGGGACTAAAACTTGCATAAATTTGCATTTATTTTCTCCTGAATATATTACAAAAAGTTTACTTTCATTTCACTCTGTTTAGTGCAAATGTAACATACTTCGCTATAAATATGCGTGAAACGCTAACAAGGTGTGTCATGTTGATTTAAATTCAAATTCAAAATATTCTTTATTCAAGTAAACTTGTAAACAAGTGCTTTTGAATCGTCAACTTTACTGCTGATTCGGAAAGCTGGTCCTACCGAGAAGAGCCAGCAAGAAACTCGGCGGTTGTTCTTTTTAAAATATAAATCTTAAAACTAGTTACATTTATTTATTACTGTCTCGTACAGGGTAGAAGTGCACTTAAATCCACACATCCTTATCATCTAAGTAATCTTCAATAGTGTAGTAGGCCTTCTGTATCAGGCTCTTTTCAACAGTGTTTTTAAACTGCTGTAATGGCATGGCCAAAATTTATTTCGGAATTTTATTATAGAATCTTATACCCAAATCCACAAACGATTTACGTACTTTTGCAAGGCGCAAAGCAGGAGTCGCAAGCTTATGTCGGTTCCTACTTTGTCTATTATTATTATTAAAAAAAACCATGGGTTAAAACTACTCATGAGATAATGAGTTTAATATCGTAATTAAATTTAGATTTGTAAAAACACATGCACAAACCATCACCACGACAATACACAAGCACTACACAAATTTACTATCACCAACTCAAAAATCGTTTCCCTCGAACCATCATTCGCAACCTTCACATCCAATCGAATGAATTCGAATAATTCGCTCATTACAACGAACACCTATAGAGGGATCGGGTTGGTTTTTTTTCTAGTAATAAGACATTTATCCAAGTCAATAGCAATATATATATTTCAAAATAAATCCATATCTGTTTGTTGTAAAAAATTATAAAGGAATGAATGGAAGGGTATTTTTATCTATGATAGTGTCATAAAAACTAAATTGCCAACACCTGTGGTGGAAATGCAGCTCCAAACGATCACACTGCCTCCGCTGTGTTTTACTCTCGTATTTTGATAACAGTATTCTTCGTTGAGTTTTCGCCAAAAAATAACTTTTTTATCCATTCCTATATAATTTTTTTACAATGAGGAGATATAAATTTATTTTGAAATATATATATATTATTATTGACTTTGATATATATCTTATTACTAGAAAAAAAACCGACCCGATACCTCCATAGGTGTCCGCTGTACTGAGCGACGTGTTTGAAAATACCTAAGTGTTCGAATATTTTCGTGAGTCACTGTATATTTTCTATTTACTTAATCGCAAAATATAGCAAAATAAATTAATTATTACTTCTGTTCGAGGGTATTTCTCAGTAGTGATCAATTTAAATATAAGTGATGCACTTAAAATAAGTAACATATCGATAACAGCCAAAGTAGATACGGACATCTGCATAATCGTCAATTTACAGAGCACATTTAGCAAAAATACTGACCATTTTAAGAGTTATGCCGCGATAAACATGAAATTTTCCGTAATACATAAAACCTAATAACCAAATAACCTTTACTGATTGCATAATAGTTTTATTGCTACATCGTTGTTTTGCTTAAATAATGTAGTTGTGTTTTTGTACTATAAAAAAACTTCGACGTAGAAGAACATATCTGCTTGATATCAAAAAAGAACAATACGTGACATTTACAATTTAAGTCCGCGTGATTCCCTGCGAGAGAAGTTTAAGGAAGTGGGTATTCTTACTTTGACGTCACGGTATATTTTAGCGATTTAATGTTTGTGCATAAGAATATACATAATTATAAAAAGATTGGCGATGTATATAATAGACAAAGTAGGAACTGACATAAGCTTGCGGTTCCTGCTTTGCGCGTTGCAGTAAATAGGTCGTTTGTGGGTTTGGGTATAAGATTCTATAATAAAATTCCGCAAGCGGTTGTATCTTTGCCACTACAGCAGTTAAAAAACATTGTTAAAGGAAAGTTGATACAAAAAGCCTACTATACCATTGAGAATTATATAAAAAAAAAGTAAAAAGTAGCGGCCTCTTACAATCCCACTGCTGGGAATAGGCCTCCTCTCTCCGTTTCTGGAGAGAAGGGTTGGAGCTAAGACCTACCACGCTGCTCCAATGTAGGTTACACATATCTCCAGAATTCTCTAGAGATATGTAGGTTTCCTCACGATGTTTTCCTTCACCGAAAAGCGTGTGATTAATTGCAATTATCAATTAGACACATGAGTTTTAATAGAAAAACTCATTGGTGTCTGCTCAGGTTTGAACTCGTGTTCCCCTCGAAAGAGTCGCACGGTCTCACCGCTGGGCTATCACAGCTCTTGAGAATTATATAAAGGATAAAAATGTGTGGATATAGCTACTCCTCTACCCTGTACAATATAGTAATGACCCAATGTAACTAGTTATAAGAACTATATTTGAAAAGAGCAACTGCCGAGTTTCTAGCTGGCTCTTCTCGGTAGGAACAGCTTTCCGAACCAGCAGTAGAGTTGACGATTCAAAAGCTCTTGTTAACAAGTTTACTTGAATAAAGAATATTTTGAATTTGAATTTGAATCCGCTTATACGTTGTAATTCAAAAGCAATCAAAGATAGGAAGAAAAACTTTATTTACAACAACCACATTGTATTTTTGAAGTTAACAAATCCGAAATCTCATTTATTTCATTTGTACATCTTTTAAGGCAATATATAAAAGTAATTTATTCCTAGAAAATTCGGTTGTAGATGTTAGTAATCTCTTTAATGCACAGATTGACATTAAGCTATCCGGTGAAGGAAAACACTGTGAGGAAACCTGCGTATCTCTAGAGAATTCTAGGGATATGTGTAACTTACTAATTGCCATTGTAGCAGCGTGGTAGATCTTATCTCCAACCACTCTGTCCAAAAATCGGAGAGTGGCCTATGCCCAGCAATGAGAAAGTAACATGCCGTTATTTTACTTTTACTTGTTATAATCACAATTAACAGAGGACCTGAAATCAAATGCTGGCTGATTAGTTCAGCAACCTTTTGAAATGAAACTTTATCAGAATACTGGGAATAAGCACGTTCCATATATCAGCAGTACGCGGGTTGTATAATCAGCAGGAAATGGAAACATGCCAAATGTAACCCAGTTCTATATTAATATGGAATAATTTTGAATTCAGCAAGGCTCATATAATATTTATCAGTATACCTGAGTTTTTGTGTATATATGTGCATATGTTAGAACGTTGATGGCGTGTGGTATCCGACTGAGTAGAATAGGCCACCCTCATTTCTTACTCAGGTTTCGTAAAAGGCTACTAAGGTAAATAGACCCGCCGTGTGGTATCCGGCTGAGTAGAATAGGCCACCCTCATTTCTTACTCAGGTGTCGTAAAAGGCTACTTAGGTAAATAGACCCGCCGTGTGGTATGCGGCTGAGTAGAATAGGCCACCCTCATTTCTTACTCAGGTGTCGTTAAAGGCTACTAAGGTAAATAGACCCGCCGTGTGGTATCCGACTGAGTAGAATAGACCACCCTCATTTTTTACCGAGGTGTCGTAAAAGGCGACTAAGGTAAGTCGACCCGCCGTGTGGTATCCGGCTGAGTAGAATAGACCACCCTCATTTCTTACCGAGGTGTGGTAAAAGGCGACTAAGGTAAGTTGACCCACCGTGTAGTATCCGGTTGTGTAGAATAGACCAGCCCCTTTCTTACCGAGGGGTCGTAAAGTACGACTAAGGTAAGTTGACATCAGACAACATGTTTGTAACATGTTGTGCCGACCCCACTTGGTTTACTCCCAATTTTTACAGAAGCTTCCCACATTTCACGGTTAATTGTGAACCGACTCTTAAGCTAAAATCTTCTCACAACGTTAGGTAAATCATTGATATATATTTCCTATTAGATAATTTTGGCTATGCCATTACAGCAGTTTAAAAACACTGTTAAAAAGAGCCTGATACAGAAGGCCTACTATACTGTTGAAGATTACTTAGATGATAAGGATGTGTGGATATAAGTGCACTTCTACCCTGTACAAGGCAGTAATAAATAAATGTAACTAGTTCTAAGATTTATATTTTAAAAAGAGCAACCGCCGAGTTTCTTGCTGGCTCTTCTCGGTAGGAACAGCTTTCCGAACCAGCAGTTAAGTTGATGATTCAAAAGCACTTGTTTACAAGTTTACTTGAATAAATAATATTTTGAATTTGAATTTGAATTTGAATAAGAATATAGAGAAGGGACAGGGTAAAAATGCTCGCCGAGTTTACGTATTGGTTATCAAATATCAATCAAAAAGTTATTTATTTAATGTTTCATCTATTTACCTAAACCCGTGTTTATCACAACGTAATTAACAGTCGATAAAAATTGAAATTGATCAATATATTTATTTTAATTTTGAAACAAATAAAAATACTGCAGTTTTATTAACACAGTTAGTTCTTCATACTCCTAGATAAATTGTTGCGATGTGTGTAGTACGGATCTCCTCGTTCCTGATTTGATCACGTAGATAAACTCCAAGTATAGCAAGGTATCGCCGTTTCAGTGTCTTTGAGCTTTCTTATGAAACCCATAGTATGTTTCTGTTTCTGTTTAATGGACACTTACACACATGGTCGTCCATCCCCAAAATAAGTAATTTAATACTTGTGTTATGGGTGACGGACTGGTATCGAACCCGCGTCCCGCGGAGCTGACGGCAGGGTCAATGCCACACCCACTGCGCCAACGGGCCAGTCAATAAACAATATCGTGCGTGTTTTATACTCAAAATCATTACCCTGGATTTGAATCAATGAATGCTCTCACCGTTGCGTTTCGGTAAGGAAATACAGGGTCCTAATCAAATTAAACCTTTCCTAAAAATCATGTTATGACAATGATGTTACATCTAATTGCCGATAGCCGAAGCTGTGATAGCCTAGCGGTGAGACCGTGCGACTCTCTAGAGTCGACATAGGTTCAAACCCCGGGCAGACACCAATGAGTTTTTCTATTAAAACTTATGTGTCTAATTGATAATTGTAATTTATCACTCGCTTTTCGGTGAAGGAGAACATCGTGAGGAAACCTGCATATCTCTAGAGAATTCTAGGGATATGTGTAACCTACCAATCCGCATGGGAGCAGCGTGATAGGTCTTAGCTCCAATCCTTCTCTCCAATAACGGAGAGAGGAGGCCTGTACCCAGGAGTGGGATTGTAACAGGCCGCTACTTTACTTTTTTAGGGTTCACACATTTATCCGAAACTAGCAACTTTATGTAGATCATTCGACAGCTGAAAGGCAATAATACTTTTTTTATTACTACTGGAAGAATTACATGAACATAAAGGCAAAAACCTGAATAATTATTTCGAACCACAAACAAGTAATGACCTCGATAACGATATATTCATTATACAATTAACAAAAACCTGTTGTGTAACTTATTTGTTTTTTATGACCAATTATCAAATAATATAATTACAAAATGATTCTTTGTTTTTTCTCATTTTCAATTTCCTTATATTTGTAGATAGTTACACTAAGTTATAAGATGTGATAGCCTAGCGGTAACACCGTGCGACTCTCCAGAGACGATCATGGGTTCAAACCCCGGGCAGGCACCAATAAGTTTTTCTATTAAAACTCATGTGTCTAATTGATAATTGCAATTAATCACACGCTTTTCGGTGAAGGAAAACGTCGTGAGGAAACCTGCATATCTCTAGAGAATCCTGGATTATATGTGTAACCTACTAATCCGCATTGGAGCAGCGTGGTAGGTCTTGGCTCCAACCCTTCTCTCCAGAAACGGAGAGAGGAGGCCTATTCCCAGCGCTGGGATTGTAACAGGCCGCTACTTTACTTTTTTTACTTTTACTTTTGTTTTTGCTCATTTTCAATTTCCTTATATTTGGAGATAGTTACATTAAGTTATAAATACGACAAAATACTGGATACATTCGGCAATGCGCATAAATTAATATATCGGAATTTGAATAATTCTGAAATACATGATATGCTTTTTAATTGCAGGATTTAAATTCAGTCATTCAAATAAATCAATATTTACTTGGAATAGTACTATTATTAGTTATTTAAATTACAAACCTCTTATTTTACAATACAAAATATTGTCGTCGATAGTGAGGTATTATACTTAGCTAAGTTTACCTCACTTCTTTTTCATATTATACGCAAGGACAATTTTTTACTACCTTATCAGTTATTTAGGTTAACTTTGTATAAATGTTTAATTCATTATATTTTTGTAGACTTAATGGACGTAGTTACATAATATGTTTAAATTAATCAATTTATGAATGTAGTTGTTACTATTTAAACACCGTGGAACCGGTTTAGAGATAAATCAAACTTCAAATTTCGTCAAAAATATGTACTAATAAGTCATTATTAGGTAAAAACACCCCTATGAAAAAAGATTATATATAATTGTATAAAAATATATACAAATTGGATAGAAAAAATGGCCCGATCCAAATGTATCCGATTATATATTATTATTAAAAGTTCGTAACATCACTTTTACGAAATCTTTTATAACTTTGCTATTAGATTGACATTAGAATTATTAATGTTATAATTGTAATCAATAATTCTATTTAATGTACTAAAATTTATTGTAACAATTTTAAATTATATTATGCATTGAAACGTGTCGAACCGGACGGGAAAAATCACAATGTAGTGTTCCAGGGGGATGCACACTGAACCAAAGCAATTGGTAGGCGAAGTCGATCCAACGAACATATTGTATGGGGATTTCTTATGTATTCAAATTCAAATTCAAAATATTATTTATTCAAGTAAACTTGTAAACAAGTGCTTTTGAATCGTCAACTTTACTGCTGGTTCGGAAAGCTGTTCCTACCGAGAAGAGCCAGCAAGAAACTCGGCGGTTGCTCTTTTTAAAATATAAATCTTAGAACTAGTTACATTTATTTATTACTGTCTTGTACAGAGTAGAAGCGCACCTATATCAACACATCCTTATCATCTAAGTAATCTTCAACAGTATAGTAGGCTTTCTGTATCAGCCTCTTTTTAAGTGGTTTTAAACTGCTGTAATGGCATGGCCAAAATTGATTTCGGAATTTTATTATAGAATCTTATACCCATACCCACAAACGATTTACGTACTTTTGCTAGGCGCAAAGCAGGAGTCGCAAGCTTATGTCGGTTCCTACTTTGTCTATTATATACATATACATACATGTAATTACAAAAGCACTACTATATCGCGAAGCAAAGTACAAGTAGCGCCATCTGTAATTCCATAAGTAAACCGTGTTACTAGTTAGTTTTATTAAATAATTTTATTAATTTAAAATTATTCAAATCTTATTGAAAGTTGCAAAGAAATCTAAATATTATTTCAAACATATCATATCTATAATTTTTTCATGCAGTTTTTATATAAATTTATAAATGTATATCATAATGTACAATTATATAGAAATTTCAAAAGTATTTCATGTAATTTTTATATAATTATGTATAATTGTATACAGTTGTATATGATTATATACAATTAATTGAATTTGATAATTTTTGTTCTGCAGCTTATATAAAATTACATACAATACAAAAAAAATAATTTTATATAGTTGTATATACATTTTATTCAATTATACACAACTTCTACCCACTTGTATAGAACCTGTACATACTTTTATACTATTATATACAATCATATATAATCATTTTTCATCGGGACTCCTTGCAAAAGCATTCTGAAAGTCTTATATCGACATATTTGTTACAAGCTTTTGCTCGCGGCTTCGCTCGAGTGGAATTTGGTCTGCCACATTAACTTTATTATTATTTTTAATTATTTTTATTTTATTTATTATTATTATTATTAGTTACTCGTATATCCAAAATTTCAGATGGCTAACTTCAAAACTGTCGAATTCCGAACAATCTTCGTTCGCCGCGCATAGTAGGCACTCTATGGTGCTCCATTGAAGTCAATCATATCGTGATAACTTTTAAATTGTTCGGCAAAATTACTTGGTGTGAAAGACAAAGTTTATCTACATGAAATACTGAAAGCGACAAATGTATTGATTTTTATAAGGGTTTGATAAATATACTAAAATGTGCTTTGTAAAATAGTGTCAAATTTAATTAAATTATTCAATTCATGATTCAAATTTTGGTCATAGTGGCTTTCACATAAAAGACAGATATACGCTATCGCGGACTTTTATATAGAACTATTCAAAACAACCAATACTACGGTACATCATCTTTGTGTAACTCCAATTGTTTAGGCAGCGTACGCCAAGATAGCTCTCATATGCCAGAATTTTTCCGACTTTATTAACATGTATCGTTATATTACGACAAATCATTACAAATTGTAGCCTATATGTTATTCCGATGTATAATCGATATAACTGTAAAGTTTCATTCAAATCCGTCCAATAGTTTTTTTGTGAACGAGTAACAAACATCCATCCATACTCACAAACTTTCGCATTTATAATATTAAGTAGGATAGTAGGAAGTAGGACTAGATACGTCTTAAATAACACCTAAACTACTTATGTTATATTTTAGTATATTGCCAATTCGGCACGCTGTTTGTGGCAAAGTTTATTGATTCATTAAATTATGATTATGATTAAACATACATTAATGTTTATTTCATCCATACCTTGTTTCTAATTTTATATGTAAAAAATAATTGTAACTATTTGTAAACAGTTTCTTCTAGAATCAAAGGAATACGTTTACAATTATCTAAATTTAAGTGTATTTTCTTTAGCGTTAAAGGGTGATTTATTTAACTAATCTTTATCAATTCACCCTGTCCAAAGAACAAAGTCACATCTCTCATATATAAACATAGAAAATGTGACTGTTCTTATCTTGCTTTATTATCTTACCTAGAAATATATAAGAAGTAGCAATGTAGCACGTGTTCAGTAAATTTTTGAATGTATGGAAAAAAAGTCCGCAAATCTCTTATTTAACATATAGATTGTTGCAAAAATTATAGGTTGAATACCTTGTTTCTAATTTTATATATAAAAAATAATTGTAACTATTTGTAAACAGTTTCTTCTAGAATCAAAGGAATACGTTTACAATTATCTAAATTTAAGCGTATTTTCTTTAAAGGGTCATTTATTTAACTAATCTTTATCAATTCACCCTGTCCAAAGAACAAAGTCACATCTCTCATATATAAGCATAGAAAATGTGACTGTTCTCATCTTGCTTTATTATCTTACTTAGAAATATATAAGACTAGCAAAGCCCCGCGGTTTCAACCGCGTCCATATAGATCTCGTGGTAGTGGAAAGTCTACGAAATCGGACTATAGATTTTTGTTTTTAGATTATTTAATTATAAAAAATGGGTATCATTAGTATTCTTGGAATAAGACTTAACTCACCAAGTGCAGGCCCTGCTATAACGGTAGGTTAGGTTTGTTATGGCATTATTTGATTTCGATTTACATTCTTAAATTCGTAAAATCTTTTGATTGGGATGTCGGATTTTAATAATTTAAAAAGTATTTTACAGGTATTGAAACAGTTATTCATAAAATATCATTTGATTGGATAAGGATTAATACAGAGATATGAATAAAATGGTTTGATTACTGTCGGCACTTTTACCAACTTTTACAATGTAAAAAAGTAGTTATATTGGCATAACTATAATAGCTAGACATATGGTATCGCTGACTTTTTTGTGGATATTGATACGTTCTATAATACTGTAGAACATTTTTTTGTTCTATCATCAATAGTTTCCGCAGCGCACGCGATGATAGATGTTTACGACTAAATTTTTACCAAGTTATTACAATTTTATTAGGGATCCCTATTTTTTTTGAAAATGACATATAGCCTATGTTGCTCAGTGAAAAGGTAGCTTTCCAATGGTGAAAGAATTTTTGAAATCGGTCCAGTAGTTTTTGCGTGGAAACGTAACAAACATACATACAAACAAACATACAAATCTTTCCTCTTTATAATATTAGTATAGAAGTAGCAATATAGCACGTGTTCAGTAAATTTTTGAAAGTGATGTATGGAAATGAAAAGTCGAACGAAATGAAAAGTCCGCAAATCTCTTATTTAACATATAGATTGTTGCAAAAATTATAGGTCGATGCACTTACCAGTATTCGTCCGGTGGTAGTTTGGCCGGAAATAAGTTCGCCGGCCCAGTCCTTGGCTTCGGTCATGAAGGTGCCCTCGAACTCCTGTTTGCCCTGGCGCGCCGCTTTCTGCTCCTTCTGCTTGGGGTCGTTCGGCGACAACTCGGGCTCGCGGCGGCAGCATATGAACGCGCCGAACCGCCACAGCAGCACCACCATGAGCCCCGCGGCGAACGTGACGATCGACGACAGCAGGAAGCACCACCATTTTCGCACGGAGAGACAGTCGATGTCGACTTCATGGCTCGGCGCGGTTGTCGCCTCTTCCTCGGACGAAGCCATTCCCCGAGGGCGCGAGGCATCCAGACAGGCGCGCCATGCACGTGCAGAGACGCGCGCGCTCGCACGCAGGCCGCGCGCGACTGACCGTCGAGCTGCGAGGCCGCTCGCCGAGTGGGCGCCGCGCCGCTCGATGCCGCGCGATCGATCCGCGCCTGCGCGCCCGCTACCGCCCGCTCATGCTGACCCGCGAACCGCGACCTTCTCTTCTACTCCCTTCTGGACCCGTCGCGATACCGCCTCCTCCGCCCCCGATAACGAAGCCGCCCCACAATTCCACGTATGCCACGGCTCTCGCCTTCTCCACACCTACCTTTAAAATCAACCTTCTCCTTCAAAATTCACTCATCTTCTAATATTCTTCTTTATAGGATTTTCTTCAGCGCCATGTTTAATTTATCTTTAAACTACTCTAATGCCACCTGTCACGTTTATCAAACCGCTGGAACGTACAGCTCAGACTCGCGAACTCGTACGGACTACGTCTGCGGAGGTTTTTTGTTTTCGTAACACTGATTCGATTGAGCTGTGTTCAGTGCGGAGCGTTTGTTGCTATACTCAGTCCGGTGTTGCACTTCGAAAATGACAGCCACTGTGTTGTGAACTTCGCGGCTCGATGTTTAGTGGGGAATGCGGAGGTTTTTGAGAGGTCAATGTTTTCAGTTGCGTGGGGCTACGACGGCCCTGCGTCACTGCGCGCTACGCAACCCGTAGACGTCTACACTACAGAAAGGCTACAATAGAAAAAGCTACTCACTTTTACTTTAACAGTAGCTTTTCGAAACTTTTGAAAACATAATACTAAGTATATAAATGAATAGGAATGATCTGTGAAGAGTCATCTTTTAAAATGAATTTAAGAGGCTGATACAGAAAGCCTATTATACCGTGGAGGCTTACATTGATGATAAGAATGCGTGGATATAGCTGCTCTTTGACCTTGTGCAGGATAGCTATGACAAAATGTAATTAGTATTAAGAATCTTCTTTTTTAAAATAGCGCCACCGAGTTTCTTGCTGGCTCTTCTCGGTAGGACGGCTTTCCGAACCAGCAGTAAAGTTGACGATTCAAAAGCACTTGTTTACAAGTTTACTTGAATAAAGAATATTTTGAATTTGAATTTGAATTTGAATGTTTATGATAACTTGTTACGACCTGAATTAAGTAATTGATTATGTTTAACTCTTCGTCATATCATATCTTTTGTTATTAATATTTTTTTCTTCCTTTCTTTATTGTACATACATATTGTTATCCCTAAAAAGGATCTCTTCCAGCCAACCTTTGAGGACAAGAATCGAAATACGGAAAATAAAAATAACAAAATTTTTTTACTTAGATTAATATTTGCATACTTTGCGCGAAAGATAAAAAAATGCAGTATAGATAATAGTAATTATTTAAATTTAACTATTCAATATATTATTTGTTGTAGAATAAGTAGATGAATGAAGAAGATACTACTGATTTATAATTATTTGAGACAAATATTAATAAGCTATAAGGCTTATATATGTATGTCATACTTTATACGACCATCTCTTTTTAACCCTCCCTCTCGTCACATATCCATTCACATTCATAGGAAACACTGTTTTGGTCACATGATTTACATATATCCTCATACGTCCATACTAGGGATGTTAGGGAGGTGGGTTTACGGGAACCGGAGATTTCATATTTGAATTATCGGAGCCGGAGGAGGTTTCCACTTCCGCCTCCTTCATTATTAATCCAAAAATTGACCCGCAAACTGTACTTAGACAATATGACCACCACAATTTAAGTGGGGCTTGAATACTTAAGCCCGTTTCGATATTAATACTGAAAATAAACAAATAAACGACAGTTGCGCGTGCGAGGGGAGATACCCCCGGGTAAATATTTCCAACTTGTAACTGGGCGTTCTGTCAGAATTCGCATCATAATTTTACCTTCGTTATACCTCCGACTAATCTAATTTATCAGAGGTGTGAATTCAATCGGAGGTTCCCACCTTTCGGAACCGAAGTCAGATCTTCGTAACATCCCTAGTCCATACCGTCGTATCTTGTACTTCACTTTTCTATAAGGCGTGTACCTTTCAGACTTCCCCTTATATGTTAATTCCGTGTTTTATCTAGTCTTGTCACACCACACATCCAACTTTACATTCTATCATCTAATTTGCATGCAAATAAATTAATCTTTACTTGGAATACTACTGTTATTAGTTATTTAAATTTAAAACCTCGTGTTTTACAATACAAAATATTGTCGATAGTGAAGTTATTATACTAAGATTGACTCCCTTTTTATATTATTATATTACCTATACGCTATGACAATTTTAATTATTTATCAGTTAATTTAGCTAATATTTATGTGGACTAAACGGAGGTATTTATATAAGTAAATTAATTAATTTGTCTTAGTGAAATAAATGGTATTGACTATTTAAAAACTGTAAAATCGATTTAGGGATAAAACAAATAATTAATAAAAAATATGTACTAATAACTCAGTCTTAGGTAACAACACTCATTTGCATGCACTCTTCATTTATCCGCCTTTTTCATTATCCAACGATTTCTGAATTTCTCCCTTAACTTTAAGAGTTCTCTTCTAACTCCTATCCTAATATGACAATAAGACTTTCTTTAATAATTTCATAGCATATCTGCTGCTACAATTTTACTAAATTCGATATAATTTCACCTTATATAAATTAATAAATATTCTGCACTTCACTTCTTTCCACCCAGGAGAGTTTACTGAGTGTTTATATTTGAAGTGACATACTTTAAATTCAAAATGAACATATTCAGGGGAGAGGTGTAAGTAGAAATGTACAAATATTTTAAAGTGCAAATAAAACAAAAAAATGCGAATTTTTTATTGCTCAACTTTAAAACTATAACAATACAAAATTATTGATTAACAGTGCTAAATATATCGCATGCCTAATATTAAACCTAAGTTAAAAATGTTGTTTTGTGGCAAATTGCAATAAAGCATAGCGCCTACAAAACTACGAAAAGCAAGAAAAAACTAGACTTTTTAGTAGTTCGTAGCGTTGTCATAGATGGCATTGAAATAAGCATTACAATGTATCTAACTCAATTAATCCTAATTTTGACTTCGGTCACTTTGATACTAATCGTGCGTATCAATGTGATATATATCATTCTAAACACATAAAACATTTAAAGCTATATCCACATTAATATTTTAAATGCGAAAAGCTGTCCGTCTGTTACACTTTATCGGATAATTGCATTGATCTAAGCTTAAATAACCAGCTAATATATATAAGAAAAAATCCTGCTTTTTTTATTTGGTAAAAGCAAAAAAATACACATTGGATTATTGAGGATAACTGAACGCTTAAGTTGGCGCGAAACAAGTTCCGCCTACCACTATACTCCATGTTTAGGTACTTAACTAAATGTAAAACAAACAAAAACATATGACTCAGGACTGGCAAACATTCTATTATAATATTATTTACAAATAAGGAAATTGAAATAAAACTGCATTTATTAACATTGTTTATTTAATTAAATAATTTATTTATATAATTTACATTATTAAATATTTATACTTGTAATTCATCAAAAATAGTAGTACAGTAAGTAATCATATGCAATTCTGCTAATCATATTTATTTCAGATACTGTAGTATTTTATTATACATATTTAATATTTTCCATCATTTCCCTGAAACGGTTCAAAATACCAGTGTGTTTGAGTTCTTAAAAGTAGTCAGATTACAACACATTAAATAATATTCTTATTTATTTGTTTTATTTTTTATTATTGTTGATAGCCATCACACCACTATAAAATGGTGGTGAATATATAAAAATACAAACGAATATATAAAAATTATATTTAATACTATATACTATAATCGTATTTTATATTATATATAAAATACGATTTAATGATAATGTCATGTGTTGTCCACCTACTATAGAAAACCTTTTATAAAATATTTACATTTAGTTAAATACCTAAACCTGAGTATAGTTATAATATAAATTAACTCCTTAAATTAAGTTGACTAATTCTTCTCAGGTACCACATCACCGATCCATTTTAAATATGGTGGGTTACCGTTCTTGATGGGTAGGGATATAACTTCACACACTTCATATGGGTGTACCGATCTCACAAATTCTGTTAGCTTATCCACATGCGAGGTGCGAGTTTTTATCATTAATAATGCCTGAAACATAAAGGAGCTGTACATATTTTGGCACTTTTTGATTACTTACTTAGTTCTTTGACTTATACAAAAAACATAACAGCCTATTACTATTTATTTTTAGCAATTTAATGTTTGTGCATATTCATAATTATAAAGAAATTAAGAAGACAAAGTAAGAACCGACATAAGCTTGCGGTTCCTGCTTTAACACAGTCACACAGTCATCACAGCAGTATTCTTTACAAAAAAGTCTTCATCCCTATTACTCGTTAAATGAATACAGGGAGTAATAACGAGAGGAGTGTTAAAGGGAGTATTAAATTAATTATTCTGGAAATCCATAAATATCATTAAATATATAAATAAATAAAATTAGTTGACTAATTTTCAAAATATTATTTCTACTCATACACATTTTTTATTCAAAATGGTAAAGGAACATGCTTATTTCTATAAATTTTCCAAAGTTAACATGTTAACTACCTCACTATCTTCATTTATTTCATCTTTCCATTCATATATTGATGTGATTTGAGGAATAACGTTAACACAAGCTGCCAATTTGTTCTTGACTAAGCCATGACCAATAGTTTTTGCTACATCTGTGTTGGGCACTGTAACATATGCCACTGAATACTTATCTGAAACATGGCAAAATAACATGTAAATAAAACAACATGCTTTGATTATCACACTGATCAAATTCAAAAATATAATAAAATTAAATTTTCAGACTCAAAGAATAAACAAATTGTTTAAGAAAATTTTGGGCCTCAACTGAATTGAACCGAAAACGAAACTCAATTCCAGTTGAAGCTGAATTTATTAATGTAGGATGCAACTCAGTAAGATCGAGTTCCCAATTTATTTTCCATACACATTGACTTGCATAATATGCCAATAATAGTTCAGCATGTAAATTGAAAGGAAACATTGTTTAGTAAATGTTAAGCTTTAATAATTTATTTATTTGTTTTTGTACTATAAAAAAAGTAAGAAAAACATTATCAACAAAAAAAACAGAAACATGATATGTATATAATTTAATACATATTATTCTTATATCATGTACTAGATCTATACATAGAGGGGTGTGATTTTGTTTAATAATAAAAGTCAGTATAACACTAGTGTACCTCTCAATTATTACTGTTTGTTCCGAATAAATAATATACAATGGCGGAACATTTAGCTCTCAAATATTACTTAAAAATCAATGCAAATGTGGACTTTTATATACCACTTACTATACATTATATAAATATTGGGGCCGAATATTTGAACTAAATTGGCTTTAACACATAACCAATAACATTTACTTTATATACGAGGTATTTATGAAAAAATTTAATAATGTTGTAGTGTGGCAATTTATGAATAAAAATAAAAAATTACAAATTACCAGCATCAACACTACTCGAAGACATGTTAGCCTGGGCTACTACAAAACACGATCGTATTACTGAAAAATATAATGTAAATAGAAGTTTTCTATTTAAAATCATATGCATTTCACAATTTCAGTATGTTGGATTTTAAATATTAAAAGTTAAAACACTATTTTTTTAATTTCTATTTTGTTATGCTTTGGGTTATTTGTCTTTGTTTATATTATAAGCCTCTAACAACTTAACAAATGACAAGTGACCTGTGAAGAACTATAAAAGAAACTGGACTGGACTGAAAAAAAACAAGAGGATATATATTGTCTATGATAAAAGTACCTATCTGTTAAATATTCTCTGTAAGTATATATTTCTAAACATATTTAATACTAGCGGTACCCACTACTCTGTTCATACCATCTTAAGCGTTTAAGTACCCTTAATAATGCAATACGTGTTTTTTTCCAAGTAATCGAAAACATAAGCGAGATTGATTTTTATTTTTTATGTTGCCCCGGTGTGTAAGCTTTAATTGTACCAAACTTCATCAATCCAGCTAGTTGGTCGTGCAAGCGTAACACATATACAGAGGAACTCACCATTATATTACTATAAATTGATATTATAAATGCGAAAGCGGATTTATTTGTCTCTTATTGTTACATTTCTCTTATTGTTTGTATAGAGTAATGTGATTTTTATTATACGAATAATTGAAGGATTGCAAAATTATATATCTATACTAATATTGTAAAGAGGAAAGATTTGTATGTTTGTAATTTTTTCAAGCAAAAACTACTGGACCGATTTCAAAAATTCTTTCTTCATTGGAAAGCTGTTTCTTTACTGAGCAACATAGGCTATATTACATCTTTTAAAAAATAGAGATCCCTGATAAAATTGTAATAAGGTGTGAAAATTTAGCCATAAAATCTTTCATCGCGTGCGCTTCGGAAACTATTGATGATAGAACAAAAAAATGTTGTTCATTATTATAAAACGTATCCATATCTACAAAAAAGTCATGGATACCATGTGTCTACCTATTATAGTTTCGCCAATGTAACTTTCTACATTGTAAAAGTTGATAAAAGTGCCGACAATAATCAAACTATTTTATTCATATCTCGTATTAATCCTTACCCACTAAATGATATTTTATTAAAAACTGTTTCAATAACTGCAAAATAATTTTTAAATTATGTATTAAAATCGGAGATTCCAATCAAGGGATGTAACGAATTTAAAAATCTCAATATTAAGAAAACAATGCCATAACAATTGTTGTGTATTGTATTTGTGTACCTATGAATACATTCCGTTAAAAATTTCCTTTGCCTTAACTATTGATAAGTCCCAGGACCAAACTTTCAATTTACAAAAATAAATCTATAGTCTGACTTAGTAAACTTTCCACTACTACGATATCGGTATGTATGCGGGTGAAACCACGGGGCTAGTGTTTTAATATTTTGGTAGTAGGAATAGTATGCGTTAAAGAAGACGAATGTTATAAATGTGAAAATCTGTCGTTATCTATCGTTTTATATTAAGTCTAATCAAGGTAAAGATATGTGAGACCTATAATGAAGAGTCTGGCATAAGGTTTACTTCTACTGTACAGAAGACCTGATTTTCTGATGAAGAATCGTAAATTTAACAAAAAATATTTTTTTAATTTTTATATATTGTGTAGCATACGTATTTCGGGGAACCCCGCTTAGCACCTAGTCGTTTATTCGTTCCCGCCTCGTGGATGAGTCTTTAAATTTGAACCAGACTACGCCTCCGCGGACGAGGTGGTACATGTCTCAATCGTAATCGTTTCGGTTTTCGGCAAGTTGTTTAAGTTATTTAGTATCACTGTTATATAAGTTTGTAGTGTAATAGTTTTGTTCTTTAAGTCATTCATAGTATGCGAAGTTCTGCCCAAACTAATTCTTTTATTTCGGGATACCGAACCCCCGTAATTTTGTCACCTACCGTAAATTGTGAAGTCATATTACCAGCCTACGTGACAGGCGCCTATCATGCTCTTAGGCGTCGCAACTTGACATTGGCTCCCAACGTGACAATTGACATTAAATGAAAGAAAATTAACCAAACAAATTTATTTCCAAAAATAAATAATAAAGTAAAATAAAAGAGTTTTTAAATATTTATAATTTTTTTTATACTTTCAGAGTTATAAAAATACATTTAGACTGGATAAGTCACTTGCTCCTACGTTAAAAAATTGTGAAAACTCATAAGGTGACTCTCTGTCACTTATGAAAGAACACTTTACGTCAACGATAATACAGGATATTTACGTACTTACAAGTGACTACATTCAATCATAGACTTTTCTTTCTGTAATTTATGACACATTCTATTATTTATGATTTATGAAATTTTTATCTAGGTTCTTGTTCTTGAAAACTTGCTTTCGAATGAAATTTATAAGTTAGGTACGCTTTTTCCCAGAACAAGCGCAACAACTGGGAACTTTGTACATCGTTTTGATGACTTTATTTAATTCTTTGTTCAATCCATACATCGTCCTTCCCATATATTTCTGAGAACATACCATATCATAATTTGGAAGGGTCACAATGCCACACGACTCACATCCATTTCTGAAAAAAGTATTTTTTTTATTAGATATATGTTTGCGCTTGTCTTATTTAATGCAATTCTACTTGTTCATACTTTCACTGAAATACGTTTCCTCTTTACACTTCATACCTTTCAAATCGATAGAATTTCACGTGCAGGACCATATTTTATTTATTAACCTGTTTCAGTTCACCGACCCTTGACAAGGGCCACATGCTATCTAGACTTATCGTATGAATTAGATACTTTTCTTTCTTTCTCCTACCCTTATCCCACTCTAAGTGGGGTCGGTACAACATGTTTTCCTCTTCCATTCTCTTCTATCATTCGTCAACTCTGGCGCTACTCCTTTTATATGCATGTCATACTTCACACATTCCAACCATCTCTTTTTAGGCCTCCGTCTAGTCACATATCCATCCACATTCATATCCAACACTCGTTTAGTCACATGATTTTCATCCCTCCTCATTACATGTCCATACCATCCCAATCTTGCACCTCTCATCTTTTCTACAATGGGCGCAACTTTCATACTTCCCCTTATATACTCATTTCTTATTTTATCCAATCTTGTCACACCACACATCCACCTTAACATTCTCATCTCATTTGCATGCACTCTTCTTTCATCCATCTTCTTCATTGCCCAACTTTCTGATCCATACATTACGACAGGTCTTATGACCGATTTATAAATTTCCCCTTTAAGTTTAAGGGGCATTCGGGGGTCACATACTGTCCCTGAGACCTGTCGCCACTTCATCCATCCTGCATTCATTCTATTCCTCACATCGCGATCAATTTCACCGTTTTCCTGTAGAAGCGAGCCAAGGTACCGGAAGTCGGAGCACACTGGCAAAACAACACCATTTAAGGTTATTGGAGAAAAATTGGATTAATTTAATTCATATCGTATTTAAAATTAATTCATATCGTATGAATTAGATACGAGGAATAATTATATCTAATGCATCATCATATTCTTGGTCTTTTAGTGTCGCTCGACTTTTGAAACTAGTGTTGAATTAAAACTTACTGGCACTGTTTCCCGAGAAAATTTTGAGAATTTTCTTCCGTGTTAAGTATTAAATTCCATTCTTTATCAAGGTTGCGTGCTGCTTGCGGATAATATATCTTAAAAAAATTACATTGGACATTGAATGAAAGGTTGTAGGACAAAGTTTAGTAAAATGCATGCTATTAACATGTGGCGTAGGTTACCAAAGGTCCTGGCGCTAAATAAACAATAAACTAGGGCCCCCAACTTTTCCAAAGAAATGTGCCGCATTCTTCGAATTTTGAAATCGAAATTCGAAAGCTCACCACCTTAACCTGGGGCACTGCCCCGTCATATTAGAATTAAAGTGATCCCATCCAAAATTAGGCCTAATTGAGTCAACAAGTTTCAATCCCGACGATGCTTCTGCGCTGCTCAACTCTCGGTGAGCTTGTAAAAGCCATTAGGGCTAACAGCATTAGTTATTGTTCGAAAAAAAGGCTTTTTGTATCAGCCTCTTTTTAACAGTGTTATAAACTGCTGTAGTGGCAAAGATAAAATCGATTGCGGAATGTTATTATAGAATCTTATACCCAAGCCCACAAACGACCCATTTACTGCAACGCGCAAAGCAGGAGCCGCAAGCTTATGTCGGTTCCTACTTTTTCTATTATATACATCGCCAATCTTTTTATAATTATGTATATTCTTGTGCACAAACATAAAATTTCTAAAAATATACTGTGAATATTGACTGACCTGGAGCGATGCCTTACAAAGATGTATTTCGTCGTCTCCTGAACTATCTACCCATGATTTCATTTGCGAGTCCATATTTAATGTGATATTTAATTTTAAAAGCTGTAAAATAAGAAACTTATTTAGTGATGTTGTAATTTTGTTGTAACTCTCGTAAATGGTTTTGTCTAATGCTGGATAAATTGTTTTTTTTCTCCTTGAAAAACCTCTTGCAGCTATAAAATTTCAAATTCAAAATATTTTTATTGAAATAAACTTTAATAGGTAATTTTGAATCGTCAACTGTACTGATGGTTCGGAAAGAGGGTCCTACAGAGAATGACCAGCTAGAAAATCGGCGGTACCTCTTTTTAAAATATAATTCTTCTTACAACTTATTAGTATTTTTAACAGTATTTTTAAACTACTGTAATGGCAAAGCTGATTGCTGAATTTCATTAAAGTCTAATACGCAAAGCAGAAGCCATAAGCTTATGGTTCCTACTTTGTCTATTATACAGGGTGCCACGAAAAGGTGTATCATAACACGAAACGTGTATAGAGATACCTATAATAAAACAATATCCGCTGGAAAAAAAACAAAAAGTTATTGCAGTATGGAGTTACAAGGTGTAAAGCGAAACATTCATACTGTCACAAAATATCCATTGTGACAGCCCTATAAAACTATTAATCCTGTGTCAACTACAAAGTATATACTTCTAGACAACGGCTTGAATGAATCGATTTGACGCTTCATTTTCTATTACCTTGCTATACCTACGTCGACGTCTTCTGTGTTATTCATTCACGAATATTCACGTAATAATAAACTTATCTCACGTTTCATTTACTCACATAATAACCACATTAATATCATATTTATCGTTGGATAGATCGAAGTTCCACTAATTTGATATCATCAACGCACATAACAAATTGATGGCTTAGAGGTATAGTCTACACGCTCAAGATCAACAATACTCTTGAAACTTTCTCAAAGATTACACTATTTAGTCTAGAACGTAAATTGTAATTGTGTCAAAAGGTGAATACAACGTCTCCATAGAAAAGCATTATGCATACTAAAACTAAATAGCAAATCATTACTTTTGGTATTTTATTTAAAAAAATTACGAAAAACGTCAATGACCGCGGCGCGGATTTTCCTTTGACTCGACCGAAAAAGGGACTCAAAAAAAAAGTATCGATAATAAAAATTATCGATACTCTTTTATGGTATATTGTACTTACGAACTTATTGACAGGTACCGTATCAAATAAATTACCCACCTGACTTCGCTTTCACGCTAAATTTTTTAAAACCTTATACATTGAGTCAGTGGTGTAGCGTGAACTAATGTAGTCGAGGGCAGTCACATCGGCGGGAACCCTCGAAGCTAAATTTATTACTTATTCTATCATTTATTTATTTGTTCATTGGTTCGCCCAGTATAAATTCAAAGAAAGTACCAAACAAATTTTGAAATTTTTAAAAAATTCAGTGATTAAGAGTCTGTTTGCATCGCATTTCAAGAGGCCTTGCTAGGCCCCTTCACGTACGTGGCCATGGGCGAGGGCGCACTTCGCCTACAGATAGCTGCATCACTGCATTGATTTCAAATATTAGGTCCTTACATATGAAATTGGCGTTTTCTATGGGAGGAACATAAAGTCGTTTTGTTTTAAATGAAATATATTTAATTAATCAAAGTATGTACCATTGCTATGTATGCACTTTTGCCATCTCATAGGTAGTTCATTGATCCCCTTACTAAAAAAACCATTCGGGCGGGAATCAATAAAATCTTTGAAGGCGGTTTGGACTGCCCGATCGGAGTTGAATTTTTTTCCTTGCAAGTAGTTATCCAAATTGCGAAAAAAATGGTAATCTGTTGGAGCAAGGTCCGGAGAGTACGGTGGATGTCTAAGACATTCTAATTGAAGCTCCTCTGATTTGGTAGCCGTCTGTTGTGCAGTGTGTGGTCTAGCGTTGTCCTGAAGCAGCAGTGGCCTAGAGCGATTGACCAGCCTCGGTTGTTTAGTAGCTAGCTTTTCCATCATGGTTTGCAGTTGCTGACAAAAGATATCTGCCGTAATCGTCTGGCCAGATTTAAGAAAGCTGTAGTGAACGACACCGGCACTAGTCCACCAAACACTTACAAGCAACTTTTTTTTAGTCAATTTTCGCTTAGGGCAGGATTTGGCTGGTTCCTTAGGGTTCAGCCATTGCGATGAGCGCTTCTGATTATCGTAGAGGATCCACTTTTCATCACAGGTAATGATTTGATTTAAAATTCCTTCATTATTGTGCCGGTTGAGTAACGTAACGCAGCAGTCGACGCGCGTTAGTCGGTTTGCTTCACTCAATTCATGAGGTACCCACCTTTTAAGCTTTTTCACCTTCCCAATTTGCTTCAAGTGGATTAGAATAGTTTTATCACTAACACCGGAGCCTGCAGCTAACTCGGACGTGGTTTGCGATGGATCCGCTTCCACAATAGCCTTCAATTCTTCATTATCAACTTTGGTCTCCGGCCGTCTACGAGGCTCGTTCTGCAGGTCGGAATTTCCAGAACGAAAACGTTGGAACCAAAAACGCACTGTGTTTTCTTTTGCGACACCGTCACCATACACATCATTAATCCTTCGAGCCGTTCCTGCAGCACTGGTGCCACGGTGGAACTCATACTCGTAAATAACGCGATATTTCATGTTTTCCATTTTGTAAACAGAGTGACACAAAGAAAAAAACAAAAGAAGAAAAAACAAATGAATTAGGGGGTTTGAAACACGAATGCATGAGTAAATAGCTGTATGAATTTGAATTTGGAATTCCTAACCATAAAGGTAATATTTGAGATCAAAGTGGCCAGTACGACAAAACGCCAATTTCATATGTAAGGACCTAATAGGATCTATTTAATTTATAAATAAAAATTGTGATTTTACAGTTGTCTTTTAATCTTATTTTATCTACTATTTAATTTTTTTCATATCCTGTTCTGTTGAAGCTACTGATGTGCTAAAGTATGCGCATTAGAACTTCAGAAAAGTACTTTAATGTGTACAGTATCGATAAGAAAGTATCGATATTTCTCCCTACCTTTGATACTAGGCGTCATTCTTTAAAACTTTTGAAGGAAGGCTTTTGAGGTGTAGAATTGATATTTTATTTAATTCAGTCGCTTGTTGCAACAAATGCATTGTCGGTGTCAAGTTGCTATTGTTAATTCATTTATTTTGCCGTTCGTAGATTGTTATTTTTATTACGTTACGTATGTACGTATGTCATTACGTTATTTTTTCAAAATGTCTTGTTATTCGAATGTGTTTGGGGTGTGGTGAACGGTAATGTCGTCGCGGCTTGTAAATTATATCGGCAGTGATACATTGGCGAGAGATCTTTTTAAAACATAAGTCCCGAAATGTTAAGAGTGAGTGTGTATTGCATCGCGTAGACTTATATATTGATATAAGTAACGGACATATCGAACCCTTCCTAATATAAATTGTATTATGTAAATGGTGTGTACGTTGAAGTGGTGGTTGTGTTTATGACACGAGAATTGGGAGAAATGGTACGTACCTACCTACTATGTTCTTTTTATTCAAATCTCTAGTATTATTTTTGCTACAACTCGCGAACCATATTTAATAGGTTATGTGCATGACTACAATATTATTTGCCGATGTTATCTAATGTGCGTATCTCTTAACTCAAACTGACTTTATTTCGACGTAAAGTCAATATGAAAATGTTTCTGATAAATTGTCATTGAATGCTGTAATTGAGAAATTATTGAATAAGTGAAGAAGTGTAGTTATAAGTTAAGGTTATCAGTGAACATTTTTTAGTTTTTGTATGAAACTCAGAATTACGACTTTTCCTAGGTTTCATATTATTTTTGGCAGGTATAGCATAGCACTATAACTGCCTTTCGGTACGATACACCTTTCCGTGGGACCCTGTATACATAGCCAATTTTTTTATAGTTAATTTCTAAAAATATAATCCGAATGAAATGTTAGAATACCTATTTCTTTTAACTCCTCTCCTAAGAAAGCGGAATCATGCGGATTTAAATTTTAAATGCCCTCGCATTTACCGCATAACAATAATCCATTAGACATAACGATATAGAAGTAAGCAAAATAAACAAGTTTTGCTGTTTCGACGTCTGTAAACCGTCTTATTTATCCATGATGTTTACCGACTTATCTTTCCCATGATGATGAGTTTCCCGCGTGTGCTCCATTGGAAATTCGTATCCAAGGTCACTCCCAAAAAAACAGTTTTATTATCTGTTTTAAGTGGTACATTATTTATTTATGAAAATATTTATGGAGAGCCTATTTGTTATTTTAGCACCATTAGGCAATGCAAATTCTAAACATTTCATTTTAGTTGACCTTAGTACCAAATTATTTAGCCTGAACCAACGAACTTTTGATTAGCTACTTGATTCGTTAAATGAAACTATTTTGATTTCTGGAAGAAATTTTAAAACAAAGCTGATTTCAGAGAAACCTGATAAAACGTGTCGTAAAACGTGACATATATATTACCAATATCAAAATTTTATATCTGGTACTTACTTCCTCAATGATAGCTGACACTTCTTTGTATGGATAGTTAGGAATATCCTCGCATATCCCTACAGCCTCACAATTTTCTGGTATAGTGAGTATAAAGTTTTCAATGGTCTTAACAGTAAGGAAATCTGTTTCTGGAAAAATAAACGTGAAGGGTAAATCAAAACATAATTCCACGTGGTATCCGGCGGAGTAGAATAGACCACCCTCATTTCTTACCAAGGTATCGTATAAGGCGACTTAGGTAAGGCGCCCCACCGTGTGGTATCTGGCTGAGTAGAATAGACCACTCTCATTTCTTACCGACGTATCGTATAAGGCGACCCGCCTTGTGGTATCCGGTTGAGTAGAATAGAGCACCCTCATTTCTTACTGAGGGGTCGTAAAATACGACTAAATTAAGTTGACGTCAGGCAGGCGGTCGTTGAATACGTAGACAAATCATGTGACAACATGTTTGTAAAATGTTGTGCCGATCCCACTTAGAGCGGGATAAGCGAAGGGGGGATGATGATGAATTCTAAACATACGCAATTAGCATACAGTGGTAGATACGTGTGCACTGACGTACAAGTATTTGAGATACAAGCCGTCTAGCGAGCTTTGACATGCGAGCGAAATAACCTGACTTGACACACGAGTAATCACACCTACACCGCTGTACACGATCTCTTCGTGGTAATGGACACTGGTTTTGTGTGCATCGTCTAACAGTTTCTCCCATCCCAGACTAAATCTTAGTCTGCGTACTTGTTTCCCTCGCTTTCAAAGCATTTGAGATAAGTTGGGTTCGCGTTGATTACTTGTTGTACATTTAAAAAGGCAGCCGTCCGAAAAGAATGGCGTTGAATTGTGAAGCGTGCCACCAACCCTCAACGGACCACGACCGCTCTGCCAAGAATGTAGCGACCGAGAAAAAGACATTTACAAAACATTATCACATTTATTTTTACAACCGTGAGTCTTAAGATGATATCTATTGAATTAAAGCGTGAAATTATAGAAATAATGTGTCACAATAACTTGTAAGCTTCAAGGAGACAATTTAACATAAAGCATCGGCATCATTATATAATTTATAGAATTAGGCGTTGCTTTGCGGAGATCCATAATACAAAAGTAATAATAAAATTAATGATTTTGTCGTGGAGTCTATCTTCTGATGATGCTTCGGTTGCGGGGCGAAACGATTGTTGAGTTTGTGATGGTGAACGTGTGTAGTGCTTGTGTATTGTGGTGGTTTTGGTGAAGGTTTGTTGTGTTTTTACGAATACTGCATGTATTGGGTATGAAAGAATACCGGATAGATCCACTTTACATTTTAGCATTATATATATTTTCTATTTATATTATCGAGGATTATAGCGAAATAATTTTATTACTACTTTTGATAAGATAATTGATCCAATGTATTTCTATGTTTAAATAAAAAGAAATTACTCATCTGACCTGTTGAATACTTAGACTCTGTAGCAGCTTCCCAAATTATTGACATAGTCTGAAAGTGATTGGTTAAGTATTATTTATTATTAAACAACTTTATCCCATTTATTATCTACTAGCTGTGCCAACAACGGCTACGCCCGCGTGGAATTCAGTGATTTACGAAACTTTTCCCGAATTTTCGAAATTTCGAGCATAAAAGTAGTTATTGTGAGTTAACCGTGAAAGATAGAGACATGCTGTCGCGGACTTTTTTGTAGCATTTTTATAGATCTACAATTCTCTAGTACATTACTTTAGCGTACCTTTACTGGTTTGCGCAGCGCACGCGACTAAAGCTCGCAACAACCAAGTTTTTTAACAACTGCGCGATCTCTTCAACACAGTTTCTATAATACCGATGTGTGCTATTAACTTAAACCATCCGTAAGTATTGCACTATCTTTTGGTGAAAACCGTACAAAAATCTGTTCAGTAGATTTTGGGAAAATCGATTACATACAGACAGACAGCTTTTTGAGACTTCGTTCGTTTCGTTTTCAAAATATACTAGAAGTTATATGTTACCTTCTGTTCAAATATTACTGGTCGATAGCATGCCGTTTGGTATCCGGCGGAGTAGAATAGAACATTCTTATATCTTAGACACGTGTTGTAAAAGGCGACTAAGGTAATTCGACCCGCTGTGTGGTATCCGGCTGAGTAGAATAGACTACCCTCATTTCTTACTGAGGAGCCGTAAAAGGCGACTAAGGTAAGTTGACCCGTTGTGTCGTATCCGAGTAGAATAGGCCACCCCCATTACTTACCGAGGTATAGTAGATGGCGACTAAGGTAACTAACTTGACGTCAGGCATGCGGCAGGTTGTAAAAGAATTAGCCAAAACATGTAACAGCATGTTATACCGACCCTACTTAGAGTGGGATAAGGGTAGGAAAATGATGATGAGAAAGTAACATACTAGGGATATTTTCAAAAGTACTTACTAAAATAGAAAAAATAATATTTCTCCGAAACATTTTGCCTTTATTTTGACTCACAGATATAAATTACACTTGTTTTTTGTTTAAATATACTTTAGTGATTAACTTATATAGATGATATTTTATGTTTTGTATAATTTATAAATATAATAGGTTGACCATGATATTTGTATTTAGTGTATATAAATCTCACGGTGGATTACTTTAATATAAATATGAATATATGGGACACTTACACACAAGGTCGTCCGATACCAAAGTAAATAACTTAATGCTTCTGTTATGGCGGACAACCGGTAGATAGACTACATATATTATTTTAAATACAAATATACACCCAGACAAAGAACCAACAAATTGTTTATAGAAAATGTTGCCCTCGGCGGGAATCGAACCCGCGACCTGCGGAGCTGAAGGCGGGCCAGTCAATTGAAGTAAACTTGTAAACAAGTGCTTTTGAATCGTCAACATCTACTGCTGGTTCGGAAAGCTGTTCCTACCGAGAAGAACCAGCAAGAAACTCGGCGGTTGCTCTTTTCAAACAATAGGTAATTCTTATCACTAGTTACATATACTTATTAATGTCTTGTACAGGGTTTGAAGAAAAGCTATATCCACGAATCCTTATCGTCTAGATAATCTTCAATAGTATAATAGTCTTTCTGAATTAGCCTTTTTTTAATAGTATTTTTAAACTGCTGTAACGGTAAAGTTTAAGTAGATTGTGGAATTTTATTATAGAATCTTATAACCAAACCCACAAACGAATTACGAATATTTGCAAGGCGCAAAGCAGGAACCGCAAGCTTATGTCGGTTCCTACTTTGTCTATTATATACATCGCCAATCCTTTTATAATTATTTATATTCTTATGTACAAAAAATAAATTACCAATGATACCTGTTTCCTTGAACTTCTCTCGCAGGGAATCGCGCGAATTTAAATTGTAAATGTCACGTATGGCTCTTTTTTGTAATACAAACATTTTTTCAATGTCCGAGCATTTACCCCATAACAATATTCCGTAAGACATAATGTTATTGAAGTAAGCCAAATAAACAAGTTTTTCTGTTTCGACATCTGTTATCCGTCTTATCTTTCGGACAAGTTTTTGCTATATTTTATAGTTTTTGCTATAATTGTGCACACATCGTCGCACATATATGTGCATTTATCAGTTTTTGTTTGTATCTAAGGAGGTGTACCTATTGCCAGCAACCTATATGTTATCACTACTGAGTAATTATTATAATTAAATAGATAAAAGCCAAAGCGGCCATTGGTCGTCTGTATTTATAGTTATAATAAAAAGAAAAAATGTATATATTTGCAAATATGATAAGAGTCATACGGATGACCCGTATCAATAAAATTGCAATCAAAATTATAAAGACAAATTTTGAACTCTTTAAAATTAAACTAAGTTAATACGAATTGTATATTAATTTACCAGTTTTTATTCGTCTTCTATTATACATATTTTTTACTAATATTGATCTACAGTTATTGTTGAAATTGACTTATTATTACTTATTCCACATATAATCGTCACCAAGAGCTGGAACAACTTACCACCCTCTATCCAAAATCTTAATACCTTGACTAAATCTAAGTTCAAAGTAAATTGTAAGTTTTCCAATCCTTTATAGTTAAGCAACTAAAATTATTTTTCTTTCTTTCTTTCATTCATATATAATTCATTTATATAAATTTATGCCATGAAAGTGCAACTGAAATTATTTTGTTTCGATTTTTTTAGTTATTTACTTTAGTACATACATACATTCTCCTGCCCTTATCCCACTCTAAGTGGGGTCGGCACAACATGTTACAACATGTTGTCACATTATTTGGCTACGTATTTTACGACCGGCCGCCTGTCTGACGTCAACTTACCTTAGTCGCCTTTTACGACACCTCGGTAAGAAATGAGGGTGGTCTATTCAATGCAGCCGGATACCACACGGCACATACCTAGTCGCCTCTTACGACACCTCGGTAAGAAAGGAGGGTGGTCTATTCTATGCAGCCGGATACCACACGACGTTTGTTATTTGATTTAGTATTACCACTTTATATTAATTACATTGTAATTCTACGCTTCTTTAGTTGTATCTAGTTAATTTTTTATATTGTATACTGGTTTCTGTTATTTTGCTTTGTCCAGCCGTTGAATACCGAGTGGGCATTACTTACATCACAGCGGCAACGCTGAGCTTAGAGCTCTTTTTTTACAGACTAAAGATTTTTCATTTAATTTCATTTCACGTTCCCCGACTTAAGTAGAGCTTGTGCGCTTTTCGGCGATGCTTCTGCGCTCGCCCGTCCAGCCCGGTGATGCTGTAAAAGCCATTAGGGCTAACAGCATACTGTCATTTTAAATGATTTATAGAAGCAGGCGTTACTTTGCGGAATTCCATATTACAAGCAATATAACAGAACTAACTACTTTGCTATAATCCGCACGGGTTAAGTAAATGCATGCAAAGCCAATGTGTATGAAGCAGGCAAAATCTACGCACCTTATACATGCAGGACCAATGCGTACTGCAGTACGATTTTTGTCGTGAAGCCTATCCTCCTGATGATGCTTCGGTTTCGGGGCGAAACGATCGTCGAGATTGTGGTGGTGGGTGTGTGTGCTGCTTTTGTGTGCGTTGTTGCTGGTGAATTGCGCCTTGGGGTGCATGTGGTGGCTGGTCCTGCATGTATAAGGTGCGTAGATTTTGCCTGCTTCATACACATTGGCTTTGCATGCATTCACTTAACCCGTGCGGATTATAGCAAAGTAGTTAGTTCTGTTATATTGCTAGCATACTGTCAGTTCGAAAAAAAAAATTCATTTCATATATCCAAAGTCTCTACATCCGCTGCAGAAACACAGCCGTTTCAAGTTAAAGGAAATAAATTAAATACTAGACGTGAATGAATGAAATGAATCTTGTCTTTATTCATCATATTAAAGGCAATGTTAATGTGAAAACGGTGCCGTCTTGTCGCGTCGATATTAATTCGCGTGCGTCTCCACGTACGACCTAGAAACGATGTACTGCCGCGAATTTAACTCGGATTCTTTGTAGATGACAGCTTTGATGACGACAATGTACCTCGATGATAAAATACTTTATTTTAATTAAAGGTGATACAACTTTCAAATTAAGTCTACCACTGAAAGATACGGTAAAACTAATCTTATCGTTAAGTTAAGAAAAAAAATGTTTTATACAGATAAGATATAATAGTAAAAGTAGATAAATACCAAAAAAAATTATATGACAGCTACTGTCTAGGTTCATTTTATTAAAATAAATTAAATAGGTTTAGATTGAAACAAGTTTTCATTGAAAGATTATTTATTTTGTATAACAACTTATAATAACAATTGATTTCGCAATATACCTGATTATTGCGTATTGCCAGATTGTTTAAATATTATTTCATTATCTTACTTTCTTTTAATTTTGTTGGCTTGCATCACAAACGCAACAAATAGGCAGTCTGAGACTTTCTTTGACGACTTCATCTAAATCAATATTCAGTGCGTACATGCTTCTGTAAAACCATTTCTGTTTGCATTCTGCTTTATAGCCGTAAGCTGTGTTAGTCTCATTGCAAGGATTAGGCGTTGAACTGTGAAAGATAAAGCTAAGTTAGTAAAAGTAAAAGTAGTAAAGTAGCGGCCTGTTACAATCCCACTGCTGGGAATAGGACTCCTCTCTCCGTTTCTGGAGAGATGGGTTGGAGCTAAGACCTACCACGCTGCTCCAATGCGTATTGGTAGGTTACACATATCTGAATTCTCTAGAGATATACAGGTTTCCTCACGATGTTTTCCTTCACCGTAAAGCGTGTGATAAATTGCAATTACCAATTAGACACATGAGTTTTAATAGAAAAACTCATTGGTGCCTGCCGGGATTTGAACTCATGTTCCTCTCGAAAGAGTCGCACGATCTCACAGCTCGGCTAAGTTAGTAACGATTTCCAAATCGTTTGTAAATCCTTGTAAATGTGCACGTTTACAAGGCTGTTATTTTTTATGCCTCTCTACAGTTCCTAGAGTGTTTCTCTACAGAGCCTAAAATTCAAAGATTTTGTTGAATAATTTATAGAATTAGGCGTTACTTTGCGGAGATCCTTGATACAAAAGTAATAATAAAATGATTTTGCTATAATTCGCGATACAGTAAATAGAAAATATATATAGTGCTAAATGTATAGTGGACTATCCGTTTTTTCATACCCGTTACATGCATTCGTAAAAACACATGCACAAACCTCCACCACTGCCACCACAATACACAAGCACTACACAGGTTCACTGTCACAAACTCAACAATTGTTTCGCCCCGCAACCGAAGCATCATCAGGAGATACACTCCAGCACAAAATCGCTTTGTCCGATTTTACGAATCCTGCATGTATCGGTTATGAAAAACGGATAGTCCACTATACATTTAGCACTATATATATTTTCTTACTGTATCACGGAACATAGCAAAACAATTTTCTTATTATTTTTGGATTTTGTGGAATTTTAAGAGCTTTTTAAATTGAATCATATATTTTTTTGGCCAATGGATAAGTTTGGCCATTCAAAGGGGTAACGCTGCCAGTATTTTGGGAATCTTACCCCGTTGCAATGGAATCAACGGTTTTGATTAAGTGTAAATAGATGTAAATATGTATATATAATTTTTATTTTCTTTTAAATTTTATTTAAATATTATATTATATATTTTATACTAGTTTTGTTTTAAGTTTTTTATGAATTCTTCATTATGTAAAATAGTTTAGTAAATTAAAAAAAATATTTTTTTTAAAGTTTTTTTTACAACAAACTTCTATTAATTTATTTACTACTAAAAAATATGTTTTTCAAAAGTATGAAAGAAATTACTGTACTTTTATTTTTTCTGCCCTTACCTCTATAGTTCCTAGAGTGTTCCTCTACAGAATCTAGAATTCATACATTCTGTTGAATTTGTGTTGTTTTAAGAACTATTTGAATTAAAAGTATATATTTTTTTTTTTACAGCAAACTCGTATTAAATTATTTGCTACTAAAAGATATCTATGTAATTAAAAAGTATGACAGAAATTAGTGGACATTTTGCATTCGTTATCGTACGTAGAAACACGCTGACCTCTGTACTAGTAACAACTGTATCGCAGCAGGTCAGCCATCCTCATGAGCCAAATTAAAAAAAATAAAAAATGCTATAAATTGTTGATGAAATGTGGGTAGACTAAAATCTTGACCTTGAGATACTGGTGTATGTACAAGTTATCATCATCATCTTCCTGCCCTTATCCCACTCTAAATGGGATCGGCACATCATGTTACAAACATGTTGTCACATGATTCGGCTACCTATTTTACGGCGGGCCGCCTGCCTGACGTCAACTTACCTTAGTCGTATTTTACGACCCCTCTTTAAGAAATAGGGTGGTCTATTCTACTCAACCGGTTACCACACGATGGGTCAACTTACCTTAGTCGCCTTTTACGACACCTCGGTAAGAAATGAGGGTAGTCTTTTCTATTCAGCCGGATACTACATGGCGGGTTGACTTACCTTAGACTTATCTGACTGACTAGAATAGACCGCCCTCATTTCTAACCAAGGTGCCGTAAAAGGTGACTAATTGACCCGACGTGTGGTATCCGGCTGAGTAGAATAGATCATCCTCATTTCTTACCGAGCCGCCTTAAAAGACGACTAAGGTAACGTCAGGCAGGCAGCCGGTCGTATAATAACTAGCCAAATCATCGAACATGTTTAAATATGTTGTTCTGACCACACTAAGGGATAAGGGTAGGTATATATCTATAAATAAATTAAATCTTACTCGCATATTGTTACGTAAAACGATTGAATTGGTTTCGATGGCAGTGTATTTAGTACGATGCGCCAATTTAAGTTTACGTCAAGCGCCCCTTGTGGAGGGTAGATCTGAAATTCACGAACTTTAATTAATCGAGGATGATCGATACAAATGAAAACAATGCGCTCTCTCTCTCTCTCTCCTTCAACTTCTGGACATGGTTCTCACCATGGGATCTCCACACCACACGATCTTGTACTGCTTGTATCCAGCAGCTCCCTGCACCTTTTTAAAGTCATCAGTACATCTCGTAGGGGATCTACCGACGCAGCGTTTTCCAGTGCGGAGTCGCCTTTCTAACACCTTAAGACCCAACGCCCATCTTTTATCCCCACTACGTGCCTCGCCCATCGCCATTTCAGTTTCGCGACACGCTGAGCTATGTCAGTGACTTTGGTTCGTCTACGGATGTCCCAATTTCTGATTTGATCACGTAGAGCTACTCCAAGCATAGCTCCATCGCTCGCTGAGTGACTCTGGCCCAAAGTGAGCGACGACGTATGTATTTAGAGACCATCTCTTTCGATACTCTATAATATATATAAAGCTGAAGAGTTTGTTTGTTTGAACTCAAGAACTACTGGACCGGTTTGAAAAATTCTTTGAGTGTAAGATAGTCCATCTATCGAGGAAGGCTATAGACTATATACCATCACGCTATGATGAATAGGAGAGGAGTAGCAATAAAAAATATTGCGAAAGCGGCAAAATATAAAGCTTTCCTTGCGTGCGCTAAGTTAACGGTGAAAGTTATTAAAAAATCATGTATTACAAAATTGTTTCCCTCTTAAAGTTCTAAAAGTCCGCGACCGCATATTTCTAGCTTTAAAGGTTAACCCACTTCAACCATAATTGATATAAGTATACGGTTTACTCAAATAATAATACTGCGCGAAAGAAGTTGCTTTTAAAAGCTATCTATATGTAGACGTATGGTAACTTTGGCATATGACTAAAATGGTGCGTTTACTAACCGTGGAATGTGATGGGCATAGTTTAATATCTGTTTCTGAATAGTCATCATAGAGTAAGTCCACACTCTGTGATTTTACTACTATCTCATCAGTATCAAAAACCACATTTCTCATAGTCCTTAGCTGTAATAAAAAAACCTTGATTATGGTTGACTAATTGGACACATTATTATAAATGTGAAATCTGTTACATTTTCAGGCACAATCTGCGCAAGCAATATACTTTATAGGTTTAGGTACTTCAATAAATGTAAATATGCCAAAAAAGGTTCTTTAAGTAAATAAGAAACGACATTACATTGCCATTAAATATTATTGTTATTAATTTGTTCTCTTAACAAGTTTTACTAACAAAAAAAACTTACTTTTCCAATTATGAAATCTATTGCTTTTTGAGGATAGTTAGGTATATGATCGCAAATTCCTATTTTTTTACAGTCTTCTGGAATAGTGAGGGTAAAATTCTTGATGGCTGGAATGCGAAGTATTACTTCTGCAAAAAAAACCATATATGTATTATGTGATCATAAAGTAGTTTTAACGCTTTGGATATACAGATGTCTAAATTGTTTTATAGTATTTTTTGATTATATAAGAAGGTTCGATCTAGTTGGGGCATTACTAACTCATCTAGTATCGTTTGTGATCATCCCTCATATTATTACTATTCCTGATAAGAGTTTGCTGAGTTTCTTATCAATTCTTCTCAGTGGATGACAGCGTTCCCACCTGGTGATACAATTCTAAATTAATTGGTTCGTGTCAAGACTTGTTCGGCCTATTCTACATATTATAACCATTTCCACGTTTTCCTACTTAGTCAAAATCATCATCCTCATGTCTTTATCCCACTCTAAAGTGGGGTCGGCACAACATGTTACAAAACATGATTTGACTACGTATTTTAAGAACGGCGTGCCCGACGTCAACTTACCTTAGACGTATTTTACGACCCGTCGGTAAGAAAAAGGGTGGTCTATTCTACTCAGCTCATTCTGTCCATCAACTCGGGATTGTTAATATAAACATAGTACATATGATTTCGTATTTTTCGATGAATGCGACATACTGATATTCTTGATGGTTTTGGTTCCTCGCCACACTCCCTACGGGGAGTCAACTAATCATTTTCACTCTGCCTTGCAGTTTGCTAATTGTGGTGTTAATCTGTATGGGGATATAGGATAGTCGGGACAACTTTCCCGACGCTAGTAGAGGTACTACGCTCTACTCTCTACATTTCTAGCTCTCAACACCCGTTTCAGGGGGTGGCATTTTCCGTTCGAAAAAACCCCCTAAAATAAAGATTAAAAAAAACACCCGTCTCGCGCATAAATGCTATATTAGCTGTTAGGTATTTTCAAATTTGAAATTCAAATAAGCTTTTATAAGCACTTTTCAAGCGTCCAAATATTATGAAGCTACCACTGGTTAGGAAGAGTTTCTTACTGGTTCTTCTCGGTAAGAGCCTTTACCGAGAAGAACCTGTAAGAAACTTGGAGGTCACTCTTTTCAAAAATTGTTACTTATTCAAATAACTCCTGCCCTTATCCCATTCTCAGTGGGGTCGGGACAATATGTAATAAACATGTTGTCACATGATTCGGCTACATATTTTACGACCGGCCGCTTGCCGTGACGTGAACTTAACTTAGTCGTATTTAACGACCTCTCGGTAAGAAAGAGGGTGGTCTATTCTACTCAACCGGATATCACACGGTGGGTCAACTTACCTTAGTCGACTTTTACGACACCTCGGCAAGAAATGAGGGTGGTCTGTTCTAATCAGCCGGATACCACATGTCGTAGTTATATATAGGTATAGAAATAAAAAAAATCACATAATAATCAAGTGCGTAGCTGGTTGCTACTTAAATCTTAATCTTAATCTACTTAATTAAATGTATTACAAAAAAGAGCCATACGTGGCATCTACAATTTAAGTCCGCGTGATTCCCTGCGAGAGAAGTTTAAGGAAATAGGTATTCTTACATTTGCTGCACAGTATATTTATACAATGTAATTTTGGTACATAAAAATATAAAGAATTATAAAACGATAGGTGATGTATATAATAGACAAAGTAGGAACCGACATAAGCTTGCGACTCCTGCTTTGCGCCTAGCAAAAGTACGTAAATCGTTTGTGGGTTTGGGTATAAGTTTCTATAATAAAATTCCGAAATCAATTTTGGCCCTGCCATTACAGCAGTTTAAAATCACTTTTAAAAAGAGGCTAATACAGAAAGCCTACTATACTGTTGAAGATTACTTAGATGATAAGGATAGGTGCACTTCTACCCTGTACAAGACAGTAATAAATAAATGTAACTAGTTTTAAGATTTATATTTTGAAAAGAGCAACCGCCGAGTTTCTTGCTGGTTCTTCTCGGTAGGAGCAGCTTTCCGAACCAGCAGGAGATGTTGACGATTCAAAAGCACTTGTTTACAAGTTTACTTAAATAAATAATATTTTGAATTTGAATTTGAATTTGAATCTAAGCTGTCTTTGTCCTGTCAGATATGATATTCTTATCATCTCGGTTCATAGAGCTGTTGGATCCAATTGGCATAAAATAGTGTGACATAAATACCACGTAGAAGACATTCAGTATGCATCTCTCACATAATAAAGTAAGGGAACTAGAATTACCTCGAAAGTATGGAATTAATTTCTTGACATTTTGGGGTATTTCTTTCTTTGTGTTGGTTTTAGAGACTTGAGTCGCCACCTGGAATTGTTGTCCTAATATCATATATTACTGTAGGATATATTATCAAGTGTTCATATAAAAGTAATAGTAAAACTTTTTTGCTATATTCAAATTCAAAGTATTATTTATTCAAGTAAACTTGTGAATAAGTGCTTTTGAATCGTCAACTCAACCGCTGTTTCGGAAAGCTGTTTAAATGTTTTATTTCAATCTTTTCCTTAAAAAAAACTTAATTAATATGTTATGGGTGATCGACAAGTAGTAAATAAATACATACACAATTTTAAATAAATGCATAAATAAACCCAGACTAGAAGAACCAATAAATGACTGGCCCCGTGGCGCAATGGTTAGTGACCCTGCCCTCAGCTCCGCGGGTCGCGGTTTCGATTTCCGCCGAGGGCCAAAATTTTTTTATAAAACAATTTGTTGGTTCTTCGAACGTGGGTATGTATTTAAGTATGTATTTGAAATTATATATGTAGTATATCTACCAGTTGTCCGTCACCCATAACACAAGTGTTAAGTTACTTTGGGGTCGGACGACCGTGTGTGTAAATGTCCCATATATTTATTATTTATTATTATTATTATAAATTGTTCTTAGAAAAATGTTAGTCCTCGGAAGGAATCTAACCCGCGAGCCCCAAAGCTGAAGGCAAGGTCACTGCCACCTTCGCCAACGGGACAGAGGATAGCAAATAAAAATTGGATACTTCATGTTTTAGAGATGTATGTTCATGTTTAGATCTTAGTGAAATCAAAACAAATGGAATAACTTTGGTTGATATTTTGGATATTTCGAAACTATAGTTTAATTAAATTTAAAATAAAAACAATTGTTATAACACTTACCAATAATATTAAAATAATGTTTTTACGCGATAACAACATTTTACACGTTATTGACTGCAAGCAAAATGACATTGACTTGTTGAAGTATGAGCTTAAGTAATCGTAATCAGTAACCTTTATTTGTTTTTTTTTTTGTATCCGTTATCAGAAAGGGGTCAGTCGTCAACTTTTATTAAAGATAATATACTATATAGGATATAGATGAGAAACTCCTTGCATTCGAGTAATGAAAGGAAATTGTTTTTTCTGCCATCTCAAAGATGTCACTATAATCATAATTATACACTAGATGCCGCTGTTCTGCGTTCTCATAGGGACCTTTTGACTAACAAGTACCTGGTTGAGTTAATATCTTCTTTAGAAAATATAAAAATGGTGCAATTTGCAAAAAAGAAAGCAATAAAGTTAATTTGACCTAATTGATGAAACATGGGATCGATCCAGGAAATCTGTACTACTCTTACTCAGATGGGCAACCTTCGACAAGTTACGCGAAATATTTTCGTCCTAAATACCTTAGTTCCTGTAGAACTGCAAAGAAATTATAATGCAATAAAAAAGTAACGGTCTGTTACTATCCCACTGCTGGGCAAAGGCCTCCTCTCTCCATTTTTGGAGAGAAGGGTTGGAGCAAAGTCCCACCAGGCTGCAACAATGCAGATTAGTACGTTACACATACTCTCAGAATCTCTCCAGAGATATGCAGGACTGCGGTTTAATAATGTAAAATTGAAAATCTTTAACAGATTGACCGCCGTTTCTTGCTGGTTCTTCTTGGTAAGAGCAACATGCCGAACCAGTTGTAGCTTCACTAATCATATTGATCCTTGACGATTCAAAAGAGTTTACTAGAATGAAGAATACTTTGAATGGATTTGACTTGATGTATACTCAAAGTATGATAACTCTATGGTTTTTGTTCTAGAATAGGGGAGCTATAGACAGGCCTATAAGAGAGTGTCACAATAAATAATGAGAGGAAAGATGAAACTCGTATTCTTATCTTTGTCTAATCACAATGAAAAAAGAAAGACCGATAGATACACCATCCTTGGCTGGCTTCTCACTCTAGTCTTAAGATAAGTTTCTTTTAGGTAAGACATTAAAACATTCAATAGAAATATAAATGTTTATTATTATTTGAGATTCCTTAAAATATTAAGATATGTCTTTTAAAAATAATAACAATTTTATATACCATCATATATTAAAACTAGAAAAAATCGGCGAGGCGTTGCTAACGACGTCTTTAATTTCGCCTTCCGTAAGAACTCCGCAACAAAAAGTATTTTAAAACATTTTTATGCTGTGCATATGTCTCACGAATATGTCTTTCGGTCAATTTACATAAAACTGATGTAAAATTAACTTAAACCTTCCTAAACAGTACAGTTAGTACAGTTGGTACTATCTCTTAGCAAAAACCGTAAATAAAATCTGATCAATAGATTTTGAGCAAATCGTTCACATACAGTAGTTTCTTGGGACTTTCTGTTATAATATATATAGATTTTTTGCACTTTACACACTTAATTATATATAAAATTTGATTTAACAATCAATCAAATTGTAAAAAAAAATATTTGAAAACTTTATCCGCGGAGTTTCTTGCTGGTTCTTCTCGGTAGGAACAAACCTCCGAATCAGTGGTAGCTTCTCTAAAAACATTTGACGATTCAAAAGTACTGAAAACAGTCTACTTGGATAAAGAATAATTTGATTTTGAATTTATAATTGACTAGCTGTGGTTGTGGCTTCGCCCACGAAAATCTAATTTTGAACATAGAAGTACTTGTGAGTTAGCTGTAAGAGATGGAAACATACTATCACGGACTTTATTGTATTTTTATATATTTGTAATTCTCTAGTACATTACTTTAGCGTAACTCTGGTTGTTTACGCAGCGCACGCGACTAAAGCTCACAGCAAGCACGTTTTTTAACAACTGCTCGATCTCTTCAACACAATTTACATAATACCGATATGTACTATTTACTTAAGCCATCCGGAAGTATAGCACTTTCTTTTGGTGAAGACGTACAAAAATCCGTTTCGTAGATTTTGAGAAAATCGATTACAGACAGACAGCTTTTTGGGACTGTTTTATAATAAATATAGATTATTATCATATCATCATCATTCTCCTGCCCTTATCCCACTCTAAGTAGGGTCGGCACAACATGTTATAAACATGTTGTCACATGATTTGGATACATATTTTACGACCGGCCGCCTGCCTGACGTTAACTTACCTTAGTCGCCTTTTACGACACCTCGGTAAGAAATGAGGGTGGTGTATTCTATGCAGTCGGATACCATACGGCACTTACCTTAGTCGCCTCTTACGACACCTCGGTAAGAAAGGAGGATGGTATATTATATTCTGTCGGATACCACACGGCTATAGATTATTATCATATATGTATTAAAGACTTACAGGCATTATTGAATTATATTGTTTATCTTAATTTACTACATTTTCGCAATGACTAATGTAATTTAGGAATAATTTGCTAAATAGCAAATTATTCCTAAATTACATGTGTTTTAATTAATAATAGTGATGTAAATACATCACTATTATTAATTAAAACACATCTGCTTATCACAATTTTATAATACAATATCATACAAATTCTGTAACTTCTGTTCTATTTATAATTGTAAACGAATAGACCAGTGTCTCCCAACCTTTTTTATGTTATGTCCCAACTTAGCCTTTTCTAAAATTCTTATGCCCCATTATGTAACATATATAACTTTTAATAGTCAACAAGATAGAAAAGCTTTTACGAAATTTCATTTCCCTACTATTAACCGTTGAGGAGTTCCCGCGTCTGAAGCCAATCCTGGCAGCAGCATCATGTAATGCTTATGCAATGTTATCGGGACTGGACCAGTATGTAAAATTTCAGCTCGATCTGACACCGGAAAGTGGGTCAAATTTAACTTGCAAGATTCCACCTTCATATACATACACGGCAAGTTAAATAAAATATTTTACAAAATTAATTGTCTTATGTGAACAATTAATTACTTGGAGTTAAGGAAGATGAATTTACTTTTTACGTTTTATTGTCACCGAAAGTTAATGGCCCGAAGAGCAAGGTGCTAACCTAACAATCAAATTGCTTTCCTATTGGGCGTGGGCCTCACGTTGGAAAACACTGGAATAGACGATACGTAAAAATACAGTATGCAATAAATCGTGCGTCATTTTGGTATGCCAAAGGATTCTGAAACATCTCGATATTTCCAATGATGATACCAAATGTTCGGTTATTCAGTTTAGCCACCACAGCGGGCTAAATTCAACCTTGTCCCTATTACTTAGTATTTATATTTCTTTAAAGGAACGAGCTTTTATCATCCCACTTCTGGAGACAGGCCTCCTTTCTCCGTTTTTGTAGAGAAAGGTTCATGCTCCAATGCGGATTGGTAGGTTACACATATCCTTAAATTCTTTAAAGATATGCAGGATTCCTCACTATATTTTCATTAACCGATAAGCGTGTGATAAATTGCAATTATCAAATAGTTAATAAGTTTTACAGAAAAGTTAACAAACTTATTGGCCTTCATGAGGGAGTCGGGCGGTCCCACCGCTGGGCTATCGCAGCTCTTCGGTATAGTCTTCTATGGACTATACTGAAGAGCTGCGATAGCATATGTGATATATGTATAAATTTATATATATACACATATATATATGTTTTTTCTTATTGTTGCACCTCTTTTATTTTGTTACGATATGTTCTTCCATCACAGGCAGTCTGGAAGATATTGCTCTTAGCCATATGACTTCCAATTGTTTCTTGATTTCTTTTTTATGTAGTTTTTTTCTTTGTGTACAATACGCGGTTTCTATCTATCTATCTTACTATATATGAAGTAATTTATTCGTCCGATATAATATAGCTTCCAATTGAAACGCGATTCATATTGAAATAAAGAATCTTCAGTTCTAGTCCCGTTGAAACAAGGTCGAAATTCATTTGGCCACGAAATAAATCCTTTGACATGCCATACCGTGCCATGCCGTCTGTGCACGTATGCTACTATCTGTGCATATCTCAATTCAGACTAAGAACACATTTACAACAACTCGGTACTTTAAAGGGTTTCTCGATGACCTCTGACTTATTATTAAGCGCTACCATATTTCTGTACATAAATTTTTGTACACATCTCGATTTATATCCGTTTTGGAAATACGCTACCGATGAGCACGACGACTCTTGAGAACTGAAAAAGAAAAATTAACTTTACACAATTGGTATACTAGTTTAGGATTATTTTGTAGAATTAGGCTTTAATTTGCGAAAATCCATAATGCACAAGTAATAATAAAATTATTTTGCTATAACCCGCGATACAGTAAATAGAAAATATATATATAAATGTATAGTGGACTATCCGTTTTTTCATACCCGATACATGCAGGATTCGTAAAAACACATGCACAAACCTCCAAACAAAAAAGATGAAAACGGATAGTCCACTATACATTTAAAACTATATATATTTTGTATTTACTGTATCGCGGATTATAGCAAAATAATTTTATTATTACTTTTGTATTATGGATCTCCGCAAAGTAACGCCTAAGTCTATAAATTATTTCCCGTGATTAATCGCGGATTAAAGCGAAATATTTTCGTTGCGATTTTGTCATGGAGTCTATCTCCAGATGGTGCTTCGGTTGTTGCGCGAAACGATTGTTGAGACTGTCGTAGTGAATGTGTGCGCTGATGTAATGTGTTGGTTGTGTTGTGTGATAAGTGCGGTAACTAATCCTGCATGTATAAGGTATGAGAACGGTTTTTTCTTCCTACACATAGCATTACATAAATTTTCTTAAAAAACAAGAATTAGAATAAAATATTCATCATTACTTTTTTGTCATATAGTATATCTCAATATATTAAAAATACAATACACACGTAGTCAGTACTTTTAGAATAGTAATAAGGAATCTATATAATACGTAATTTCCTCGATTTTATATGATTGCAGGCTATACCAACGTCATACGTGTATACGGTCAGTTATTTGCTAAGGAAACTGTATAGTTTCCTTAGCAAATAACTGACCGCAATGTTTAATAGGCTAACTTATCTATTCTTTATGACGTAATACTGATTTAATACGCGTGTACTAAAGAGGGTGAATTTTAATGCTATGCAAATTTTTATCTTCATTTAAACCACGTGTTTAACGCATAGAGTTATTATACTAGAGTAGGGCAGCCATAGGCAGGCCTGTAAGTAAGAGACAATAAATAATGAGAGGAAAGATGAAAATTATATACTTATATTTGAATACGCTCATTTGCATTTTCTTTACAGAACCTATAACAGAACTACTTTGCTATAATCCGCGTGTATTAAGCGAATTTATGTAATGCTAAGTGTATAAAGCAGGCAAAATTCACGTAATTTATAAAATTTGGCGTTACTTTGCGGAGATCCATAATACAAAAGTAATAATAAATTATTTTGCTATAATCCGCAGATTATAGTAAAATAATTTTATTATTACTTTTGTAAAATTCACGCACCTTACACATGCAGGACAAGTCACCACACGTATCCCAAGACGCTCCCACCAGCCACAAAGCACACAAGCAATACACACAACCACCACAAAAATCTCTACGATCGTTTCGCTCCGAAACCGAAGCATCTTCAGGAGGATAGGCTCCACTACAAATTCGTAATGCTTACGTGTGGTGACTTGTCCTGCGTGTTGCAAGGTACGTGAATTTTTCCTGCTTCATACATTCGCTTAATACACGCGGATTATAGCAAAGTAGTTCGGTTATAGTTTCAGTAATATGGAATTCCGCAAAGTAACGCCTGCTTCTATAAATCACGCTTTTTCTTTATTTCTCTTTATAGTATTAGGGCTACTTTTTAGACCTTATTTATTTATTGTTTATGTACCATAAAAAAACGTAAGGAAAACATTATCAATAAAAAAGCAGAGTACAACGGTCAACTTATCCCTTTGACAGAGATCTCTACTAGCTAACCTACAAAATGAGACAATTTATAGCTAAACAGTTATGGTACTAATAACTTCCCTCCTCTAGTACAATATCTCTATGATCTGACGTGGTTAAAGCTCGATCCAGTGATTGCTCCTGTATTAATATGTAGTATATGTGTAGTATAATAACATGTATATGTGTAAGTATATGTGAACCGCTGCTGTAGAATTCACATCGAGTATAGTAATAAGTAATAAATATGTCGTATAAGTAAATAAGTAATAAATAAATAAGTAGTATAAGTGACTAACATTAGTTTTTAAATATCATTGTATTACTAACATTTTGAGTCATTGTAACTAGCAGTAATAAAAATATTATTATCATTATTATTATTAAGCAGATGGTTCGCGATCGTTGATTTCATTGTCTGGTTAATTTAACTGCAGTTATGTGCTCTCCAGTCGGACAGTGACCACGGCGCTAAAGCCGGATACCAGACGGCGCGTCTATTTACCTTAGTCGCTTTTACGACACCTCGGTAAGAAATGAGCGTGGTCTATTCTACTCAGCCGGATACCACACAGCAGGTCAACTTACCTCAGTCGCCTTTCACTACACCTTCTGGGCTCGTTTTATAATATAAAGGTAACTCGATTTTAGTTCTAGTTGCGCGTTTAGAATTGATGGTGAACTTACTGGCAAAGCTCTACGCGAAATACTTGCTGTGGCTTGACTTTGTCATTTAGAATCACGTGCCAAACATCATTTTCATCCCTGGCACTTTCTGGAGCATATGCCTGAAAAAATAACCTGTTAGGAGAGTTTCATTATTGAGAATACTTAGTTATATTTGAACAGTAATCAGCGAAACAAGCGCTTCATTAGGTTCAGTTATTAAACGTTAATACACTACATTTAAACATTAACTTTTACTGATTATTTCAACAATTATAGAACTAATGCTACGAACGACGAAAAAAGAAAAATTTATTTATAAATTAAAAATTTTAATTTATTGTATTGCCTCTGTAATTTATTGACTGGCTTGTTGGCGCAGTGGGTAGTGACCCTGCCTTCAGTTCGATTCCAGCCGAGGGCCAACATTTTCTATAAATTTGTTGGTTCTTTGTGCCTGGAGTGTGTATTTGTATTTAAGTATGTAAAAAAAGTAGTAACAGCCTGTTACTACGCCCACTGCTGGGCTAAGGCCTCCTCTCTCCGTTATTGGAGAGAAGGATTGGAGCTAAGACCTACCACGCTGCTCCAATGCGGATTGGTAGGTTACACATATCTCCAGAATTCTCTAGAGATATGCATGTTTTCTCACAATGTTTTCCTTCACCGAAAAGCGTGTGATAAATTGCAATTATCAATTAGACACATAAGTTTTAATAGAAAACTCATTGGTGCCTGCCCGGGGTTTGAACCTATGTCGTCTCTAGAGAGTCGCACGGTCTCATCGCTAGGCTATCACAGCTTTTTAAGTATGTATTTATAATTATATATGTAGTATATTTACCAGTTGTCCGTCACCCATAACACAAGTATTAAGTTACTTTGGGGACGGACGACCGTGTGTGTTAGTGTCCCATATACTTATTTATATAACCTGTATTTTACCTCTTGTCTTACTCAATCTTTGACTGGAAGAGATCCCTTTTGTACATGAACTATTTATATTCTCTTTCGTAACAGCATGTATGTACAATAAAGAAAGAAAGAAGTTAATCGTGAAATATTTACCTGCTCATTCGAGTTGCAGAGCTCTATTGTTTCATCCTCTGGACCTATTCTTTGAGTTATCTGCGGTACCTCTAACTTGTCTTTGTTGAATCTCGTCATGTTCTTTTTCTCCAACTAAAATATGATTTTCCTGATTAGTACCTTTTCAAGTACATACATAGAAGTCTATTATCTGTTACTTAATATATAAAGCTGAAGAGTTTATTTGTTTGATTGATTGTTGGAACTACTGGATTGATTTGAAAATTATTTGAGTATAAGATAGTCCATTTATCGTGGAAGACTATAGACTATATAACATCACGCTAAGATGAATAGGAGAGGAGCAGCAATAAAAAACATTGCGAAAACGACAAAATTTAAAGCTTTCCTTGCGTGCGCTAAGTAAACGGTGAAAGTTATTTAAAAATCATGTATTACAAAATTATTCTCCTCTAAAAGTTCTAAATAAAAGTCCGCGACAGCATATGTCTAGCTTTTAAGGTAAACCCACTTTAAACCATAATTAATATAAGTATTGCGGTTTACTCAAATAGTAAGACTGCAGTCCACGCGAACGAAGTTGCCTTTAAAAGCTAGGCTATAATAGCTATAGATATCTAATATATCCAGAGTCAAAGACGCAGCAATTTTTTTTTAATATTGGCCCTCGGCGGGAATCGAACCCGCGAAGGCGGGGCGGGGCTTCTGCTGCTTACGCTAACGGGCTAGTCAATTTTTACCTAATATTAGGTCCTTACATATGAAATTGGCGTTTTCTATGGGAGGAACATAAAGTCGTTTTTTTTAATGAAATATATTTAATTAATCAAAGTATGTACCATTGCTATGTATGCACTTTTGCCATCTCATAGGTAGTTCATTGATCCCCTTATTAAAAAAAACCATTCGGGCGAGAATCAATAAAATCTTTGACGGCGGTTTGGACTGCCCCATCGGAGTTGAATTTTTTTCCTTGCAAGTAGTTATCCAAATTGCGAAAAAAATGGTAATCTGTTGGAGCAAGGTCCGGAGAGTACGGTGGATGTCTAAGACATTCTAATTGAAGCTCCTCTGATTTGGTAGCCGTCTGTTGTGCAGTGTGTGGTCTAGCGTTGTCCTGAAGCAGCAGTGGCCTAGAGCGATTGACCAGCCTCGGTTGTTTAGCAGCTAGCTTTTCCATCATGGCTTGCAGTTGCTGACAATAGATATCTGCCGTAATCGTCTGGCCAGATTTAAGAAAGCTGTAGTGAACGACACCGGCACTAGTCCACCAAACACTTACAAGCAACTTTTTTTTAGTCAATTTTCGCTTAGGGCAGGTTTTGGCTGGTTCGCCAGGGTTCAGCCATTAGATGAGCGCTTCCGATTATCGTAGAGGATCCACTTTTCATCACAGGTAATGATTCGATTTAAAATTCCTTCATTATTGTGCCGGTTGAGTAACGTAACGCAGCAGTCGACGCGCGTTTATCGGTTTGCTTCACTCAATTCATGAGGTACCCACCTTTCAAGCTTTTTCACCTTCCCAATTTGCTTCAAGTGGATTAGAATAGTTTTATCACTAACACCGGAACCTGCAGCTAACTCGGACGTGGTTTGCGATGGATCCGCTTCCACAATGCCTTCAATTCCACAATGCCTTCAATTCTTCATTATCAACTTTGGTCTCCGGCCGTCCACGAGGCTTGTTCTGCAGGTCGAAATTTCCAGAACGAAAACGTTGGAACCAAAAACGCACTGTGTTTTCTTTTGCGACACCGTCACCATACACATCATTAATCCTTCGAGCCGTTTCTGCAGCACTGGTGCCACGGTGGTACTCATACTCGTAAATAGCGCGATATTTCATGTTTTCCATTTTGTAAACAGAGTGACACAAAGAAAAAAACACAAGAAGAAAAAACAAATGAATTAGGGGGTTTGAAACACAAATGCATGAGTAAATAGCTGTATGGATTTGAATTTGGAATTCCTAACCATAAAGGTAATATTTGAGATCAAAGTGGCCAGTACGACAAAACGCCAATTTCATATGTAAGGACCTAATATACCTAAACTCAAATTCTGGAGCATTTTGGCGTTCAAGTTTGATACCAAGTAAAATATTCCCGATTTTGGTTTCGAAAAAAAAAACAATATAAGTAAGGGCTGCTCAATTTAAATTGACGTGAACATACCGCGTACTGCTTGTGTAATAAACGTTAAGTGAAATACCTCTTTTAGCAAAATGGCCACTAATGCTTCTGGATAATTAGGAACGGCGTTGCAAATACCAATCTTCTCGCAGTCTTCAGAAATAATAGGTTTCTGGTAGAACGCTGACAATTTGTCTTCAGGGAACACGAACGAACCTTCCACTGTAAGAAAACAAATACATTGAAGGTTAGCAAAGGGATATTAGTAAATTTCCAACTGTATTATCCCACTATATTCTGTATCCACGTGTTGGGTAAACACTTTCTTTCTCTTTTGAAGAGAAGAATCTAAGTAAGGATCAGCTCGGTTTTTTTCATTCTCGATACATGCAGGATTCGTAAAAACACATGCACAAACCTCCACCACAGCCGCCACAATATACAAGCACTACACACGTTCACTATCACAAACTTAACAATCGTTTCGCCACGCGACCGAAGCATCATCAGGAGATAGACTCCACGACAAAATCGCAAAGCAGATTGGAAGGTTATAAAATATAAAGATTTAATTAAAAACTTATTGACGATATTATTAGATGATTCATAGAAGCAAGCGTTACTTTGCGGAATTCCATTTTAGAGAAACAATAACAGTAACTTTGCTATATTCACATGTTACAAAATCGTAGTGTATTAAGACAAAATCGTACTGCATTACGATTTTGTCGTGGAGCATATCCTCCTAATGCTTTGGTTTTGAGGCGAAAAGAAAGTAGAGATTTTGATGGTGGTTTGTGTATTGCTAGTGTGAATTGTTGCTGGTGGCGGTGTTTGGTGATACGCGCGGCAACTAATCGATGGCGATGTATATAATAGACAAAGTAGGAACCGACATAAGCTTGCGATCCCTGCTTTGCGCCTTGCAAAAGTTCGTAATTCCTTTGTGGGTTTGGGTATAAGATTCTATAATAAAATTCCACAATCTACTTTAACTTTACCGTTACAGCAGTTTAAAAATACTATTAAAAAAAGACTAATTCAAAAAGCCTATTATACTATTGAGGATTACCTTGACGATAAGAATGCGTGGATGTAGCTTCTCTTCACCCCTGTAAAGGACATTAATAACTATATGTAACTAGTGATAAGAATTATATTTTAAAAAGAGCAACCGCCGAGTTTCTTGCTGGTTCTTCTCGGTAGGAACAGCTTTCCGAATCAGCAGTAGATGTTGACGATTTAAAAGCAGTTGTTTACAAGTTTACTTGAATAAAGAATATTTTGAATTTGAATTTGAATGTGAATCCTACATATGTAAAGTATGTGAACGTTGCCTGCTTCATACACTTAGTACCTACATAGATTCTGTTAACAAATTATAGCAAAGTATTATATAGCGGATTATAGCAAAAGAATTCGATTGTACGCAACTTCTGTGTGCAATTGCAATTTTGTCGTGAAATCTATCTCGTGACAATGCTTTAGTTACAGGCAAACGATCGTTGAGATTGTAGTAGTAGATGTGTGTAGTGCTTGTGTAACGTGTTATTGACGCCGGTGTTTTATAAATCATTTAACAGACACACATTATTATACTTAGCATTACATTACACAAACGCGGATTATAGCAAAATACGCCGTGTGGTATCCGGCAGAATAGAATAGACCACCCTCCTTTTTACCGAGGTGTCGTAAAGGCGACTAAGGTATGTGCTTGTGGTATCCGGCTGCATAGAATAGACCACCCTCATTTCTTACCGAGGTGTTGTAAAAGGCGACTAAGGAAATTTGCCATGAGGCAGGCGGCCGGTCGTAAAATACGCAGCCAAATCATGTGACAACATGTTTGTAACATGTTTGCCGATCCTCTAGTGGGATAAGGGCATGATGATGAATGATGCGGATTATAGCAAAATAAGTCTTCAATAACTTTGTACTTGGCCGGTCGTAAAATGCGTAGCCAAATCATGTAACAACATGTTTGCGACATGCTGTGCCGACCCCACTCAGAATGGGATAAGGGCAGGAGGATGATGAATAACTTTTGTACTATGGAATTTCGCATAGTGACACATGCTTCTATAAATTGTCATTTTAGTCGAGTTATTAATAAATAAGGCATAATAATTATAGTTAGTAGTAGTAAAGTCAATATATATAATTAAAGGCCAAATCAACTAACTCAGGTTAAGTTAATATAAAATACTGTAGTTAGTGTTGTTACTGTTTGGACCTTCATACGTACAAACCTCGTTTATTGATAAAAGGCTTCGCAAGTCTATTCAGGATTTTGTACGAACCGTTGGACTTCCGGTTGGCAAATCTCTCGCCCTCCCGCACAGATCTACCCACTGCTATCTCGGCGGCATGTGTTGTTATCTGGAACTGATAATAATAATATTTTTAAAAAGATTTCTTAGATTTTCAATATAAATGTGGTCATCATCATAATTATTTATTTATTTATTTATGGACAACCAACAATAGTCACATTTTAAACATTTTCTTAAAATTACATATTCTCAATTCGTTTACAAATGTTATATAACTTAAAGGTTACTTAAGGTATCTCGTCATGCGTACTTAAAGCTACAGTAAAATGTAATAATGTCAATATATATAGTGTCAATGTCTTAATGTCTCGTCATAAAGTAATAATTAACACAATAATTCGTTATATTAAAAATAACAAGAATATTATCTAATTTAGATTAAATTACTTTTTTCAATTATTATTTTGTATAACTTTTTATTTTATTAATTTATTTATTTATTTATTTTTTATAATTTAGAAGAAACAACGTCAGTGACTTTGCGTTTAAATTCTAAATAATTATCGTGGAAGATGTGAATTCAAATTCAAATTCAAATTCAAATATTCTTTATTCAAGTAAACTTGTAAACAAGTGCTTTTGAATCGTCAACTTTACTGCTGGTTCGGAAAGCTGTTCCTGCCGAGAAGAGCAACCGCCGAGAAGAAACTCGGCGGTTGCTCTTTTTAAAATATAAATCTTAGAACTAGTTACATTTATTTATTACTGTCTTGTACAGGGTAGAAGTGCACCTATATCCACACGTCCTTATCCTCAATGTAAGCCTCCACGGTATAATAGGCTTTCTGTATCAGCCTCTTTTTAACAGTATTTTTAAATTGCTGTAATGGCAAAGTTAAAATTGATTGTGGAATTTTGTTATAGAATCTTATACCCAAACCCACAAACGACTTACGTACTCTTACAAGGCGCAAAGCAGGAGCCGCAAGCTTATGTCGGTTCCTACTTTGTCTATTATATACATCGCCAATCTTTTTATAATTATGTATATTTTTATGCACAAAAATCAAATTGCTAAAAATATACTGTGAAGCTAACGTAAGAATACCTGTTTCCTTAAACTTCTCTCGCAGGGACTCACGCGAATTCAAATTATAAATGCCACGTATGGCTCTTTTTTGCAATACAAAAATTTTCTCAATATCAGCGCATTTACAGCGAAAGACATCATTTACTACCCCTTGTCGTGAGACGACACATTGTTGACGTTATCTACTCAGTGAATATTTCTCAAAATAAAATAAACTTCCCACAGTTATTATCTTCTATTAAACTTGACGTGCCTAAGAAGCTTATTTCGAGACGGCCCTCTGATAACTTATTTGTAACGTGTCGCTCCACGAACTATCGCAGAAATTAATTTTTCTGTCGTGCAGCTTTTAATAAATTAGCATATTGTCATAAACTTGAAATAGTCTTGTTTACGCCTACACCTAATGCAATAAAACAACATATGTCTGGAATATGGTTTGACTCGATCACCATACTTCGCTAAATTTTTTGTTTAATTGTCATTTCTGTTCTTTCTTTGCTTTCTAAATTGTATCCGAATACACTGTTAATTAAGTAATAAATAAAAATAAAATAAAATAAAATAAAAATAAAATTAATCTATACTTAGTAGATTTTAAACTTTTTTATTTATTTATTTATTCAATGGACAACCAACAATAGTCACATTTTAAACATTTACTTAAAATTACATATTCTGAATTCATTTAAAATGTTCTATTAATTAAAGGTTATCTCGTCATTCGTTATTAGTAGTTTATGATACTGTTGCATAGTAAGGGTTCTTATCACACGAGTGTTATAAGACCAAATTATGTACAGTATCATACACTACTTTATCTACTCTCATACTATAATACGTAAAAAGTACGTTTCCATACCATGAACTCGTGGTATCATTTAACATAGTTGCTCCTAGATTTCGTCGGCAACAGGTTCACGGTCATGTTTGACGCAGCTTTCAGAATATCTGGTTGTGTACAATTACCACTATCCCCGCTCTCAGACATGTTTTTACACAAAAACTTATTTTTTACAAACAAAACTAAACTTCGTTTAAATATTGAAGAGCTTTTTTAAATGTCATATATTTGCGCCAACGCGCAAACATCGATTGCGCATGCGTGTTGCGTCGCCGCGGACCCATTCATTGAAACCTTTTTTTTTAAGGTAGAGTTCAACCTCCTTGGTCCAGCTGGAAGTTGTATAGGTGTATCGTTATGATTAAAAAGTTACATTATGATACAGGTGTCCATACAAGACCTGTATCGTAATGAAACTTATTAATTTTTTATTATTGTTCTATACGTAATGTTTGTCATAAGAATTTTGTTTTCAGTTTTATAATCTTTGTATTATAGTATCAGAGTAGGTAAAATAATTAAAGCTGCAGTAAAATGTAATGTACTAATGTCAATATTATTTTAAATTTATTATATTATAAATAACAAGAATACTATCTAATTTAGATTTAATTACTTTTTCAATTATTATTTTTTATAACTTTATATTTTATTTTATTATTATTTTTATAATTTAGAAGTAACTTTATTAAATTCTTTCGCGATTCATCCTTGTTAATATTTAGTCGCGATGTGACCCATATTTTAACATATTACTAATCTATGCTTATTATATAACAAAGTAAAAGCTATTTGTCTTTACAAAGTAAAAGCTATTTGTCGATTTTCACTAAATCTACGAAAGAGATTTTTGTACGTTTTCTACTAAAATGTAGTGCCTTCCGAAAGATTTAGGTGAATAATACATTTCTGTGTGAAGTAGATTGTGTTGAAGAGGTTGTAAAAAACTTTGTTTTTCATACTGACTGTATATTACAAAAGTAATAATAAAATTATTTTGCTATATTCCGCGATACAATAAATAGAAAATATATATAATACTAAATGTGAAGTGAACTATCCGTTTTTTCATACCCCATACTGCATTCTTAATTTTTTGTGCATGTGTTTTTAAGTATATTGCAAATATCGGGTACGAAAAAACGGATAGTACACAATACATTTAGCATTATATTTTCTATTTACTTTATCGTCTATTTACTTTAGAACAATTCAAGGCATACAATACTACGGTACATCATCTTTGTGTAACTCCAATGGTTTAGACAGCGTACGCCAAGACAGCTCTCAGAGGCCAGATTTTTCAGATTTTTTCCTTATTGACATTGTAGCGGATATAATTGGTACAGCGAGTAATAAAACACGTGTGGATTCTTGAGTGTGGCGGCGTGCGCGCGCTATCTTTATTTAACAATAACTATTTACAAAGGTTCTTAGCTTAGCAACTTACGTATACGCCTTATAACTATTACGTATGTCTTATTAACTAACTTAACCATTTACGAATAAAAGACGATTACTCTAAATGTTTATTCTAAAATACTCTATTCTACAACCTATCTTATTAATTAATCTTTATTATTAAGTACAAATGGAGACATAGTTAGTATTATATACAAAACGGAGAAATCGTCGTCTACATTCCCCCCTCCGTGCGAGAGTGCTTCGAGCACTAACTCGATGCTGCTGACGGCGATTTGGATATCACTACCAGCTTCGGAGTAGACCTCTTGAGGATTCCGGCAGCGGAGGATTTTCATAGTGATGTTGTCCGGTGCCGTATCTTGGGGCGATGGTAGAAAGGTACTCTCTTAGCCATCTTTTCCAAAAATGATCGGTCAGGGGCTGTACGGCGCTTCCAGGGGGCAGATCCGATCAATTCATGATCGTTGAATTCGCCAAATCGTTGCGTACCGCTCGATCGTCCGATTAAGAAATGGTTCGGCGTGAGGCTTTCTTCCTCTTCTAGTCCCATTGAAACGTCGGTGAGTGGACGAGAATTAATTGGATGTTCCGCTTCTAACAACAAGGTGAGAAGTATTTCTTCGCGAGGGTGTCTCGTCGCGAGGGTGGCGGAGAGCGCGATTTTGACAGACCGCACCAACCGTTCCCATGCTCCTTCCATGTGTGGTGTTCCAGGAGGGATGAATTTCCATTTTATGCCTCGTTGCGTTGCTTTCTCGGTCATTTTTTCGAATTCTTTTCTATGTTCTTTATTGGCGCCTACAAAGTTGGTGCCGTTATCGCTGTATATGATTTTGGGAGTGCCTCTGCGGGCTATCGCGCGTCTTAACGTGAGCAACATGCTATCGGCTGATAGCAACGTGGCCATTTCGAGGTGTACGGCTCTGTTTTTTATGTAAATCGCTGAACATGGAGATGAAGTTGCCCCAAATATTAAGGTCTTCATCCTATATTCCCGCGGTTCTGTGTCGGAGTCATTTTTCCACAAAAAACGAAGATTGTCTTTATCTTCATCACGTATCTGAACGCGTAGGAACATTTCCTTAATATCTGCCGCTATAGCTATGGGACCTTGCTGGAATCTTGTCAATACGCCGAAAAGCGATTGCAGCAGATCGGGCCCAGGCAGCAAGGCGTCGTTCAGGCTTTTACCATTCGTGCGCTCGGCTGCGTCGAACACTAATCTCATTTTTTGTTTTTGAGGGTGTACGACGGCAAAATGTGGCAGGTACCGTGTTCTAGTAGAGGTGGGATGACTGTTCGCCAATTCAGCGTAGCCACTCTTTAATAAATTTTCTATTTGCTCAGTGTATTTCGCTTTAAATCTTTCGTCCTTGGTTAATTTTTTTATAATAGCAGCTAGACGGCGAACTACGCTGTTTCTGTTTGATGGTAAAGTTTCATTGTCGCTTCGCCATAATAAGCCGCATTCAAATTTCCCTTCGGGGAGTCGTCTCGTGGTATTCTCCAATAACATCAGCGCTCTTTGTTCGGGGTCATTCATCGGCTTTTTGGGTGCTATTCCCAACGAGTCTAATTCGAAGTGTGATTTGATCAGGTTTTCTATTTCACTTGCCTTGCTTTGTCGTATGTGGTTTATAAACAACACGGGTTTCGTCGTGTCAGTCTTGCAACCGTGCAATATCCAGCCAAGCCGTGTGAATGAAGCCACTGGTCGGTTCGGTTCACCGGTTTTCAATTCTCTCGAAACAATCAGATGCCAATTGTCTTGGCCTATTAGGAGAGAAGGTCGTGTTTCTTCGTATAATAACTGATCTTCGATGTCGACTAGATGAGGGCAGTTCTCGATGTCTTCCATCTTGATCGATTGTGATGCCAAATTTAATTGTTGTATGGTGTACGCTTTCATGTGTGCGTACTCTCTTCCAAACATACCTCTAATTTGCAGCTTCAAACATCTCGATTGTCCCGTCTCTATCTTGTGACCGCCAACGCCCTCTATCGAGAGATCGTGTCGCGATCCCGTGGCGCCTAATTGATCAGCCACTTCTTCTAGTAGTAGCGTGACGGTCGAGCCCTCGTCTAACAAGGCCGAGACGGTTGCTGTGCCGTTCGGTCCGCTTAATTCGACCGGTACGATCTTTAGGTAGGATCTCGACGTGCCCACATGGTTCACGGAAACGATTTTGTTCTGCTCAATATTTTCTTCGGTGGTTGCATGGAGCATAGCATGATGGTTTCTAGAGCAGCCGTCTTTGCCACAACGTTTAGATCTGCATGCTTGGTGGCGGTGATTTGTTTTAAGGCACTTGAAACACACTTTTAAGTTTTTCACTATCACCCACCTCTGCTCCACGGATTCCTTGGTGAACTGTGCGCAACCATCCAGTTCATGTTCACTTTTGCACATTAAACACTTTTTCTTTTCTTTTCGTATGACACTTAATACGATATTCTTTTCAGTTTCAAATTCGTCGTTATCACTATCATCTGATCCCGATTCCGCGCTGCTACATTTATTGTGTTTAGCAGCGTGTACTTTTGCGTTTCGAAATGATCTTCTGAACGGTTCTGATTTTACGCGTGGTGAGGGTTGAGTGTCGTATGTCCCAAACTGGTCCGCGATCGTGTTCAAGAATTTTGACAGTGCGACCAACACCGGTTCCTCTTCTCTAGTGGATCGGTATTCATACCATCTAAACTTTACTAGCATGTTCATTTTATCGATGATCTTTTCGGCTATGTCGTTCGAGTACAAGTAATCTACTCTATTCATTTGCCGTATTGCGTTTACGCTGTTGCTTACACTCGTAGCAAATACACCTATGCCCTTTATATCGTGTGACATAGGTGGTATTCTTTCTAGTAAAGCCACCTCGCTTTTAACTAAGTGAGTGGGTTTTCCAAATCTTCTTGCCAATGTTTCTAGTATCTCTACAGTATTTGTATTTGTGTATAATAGAGATCTTACGGCTTCTCTCGCCTGTCCCTGTAGGGATCTTCTCAGGCGAGCTATATTCTCGATTTCACTAAAATACAACTTCGTGTCTTTGTACGTTGCGGTAAACGCAATCCAATCTCTCGGGTTGCCGTCAAAATACGGTAATTCACTAATGTACCTCGGCGGAGCTTTCATTGTGTTTTCTTTAGAGCCATTTATGGCGGCTATTAGGGCGGACGTAAGTTCGCATAGCCCATTGTTCTCACCCGGCCCGGTGCCTTTTGTACTTTGCTGTGGCGGCGGCGATGTTTCGATCCATTCGGATACCGGTTCGTTATCTTCGTCACTCAGGTCCGAATGATCGGCGTCTAGGCGTAATAATTCCAGTTTTGTTCGCGCTAGAGCTGCTGCGGCCTCGGCTCGTTCTAGCTCCAAACGCGCCTGTAATTCTGCGCGCCGGCTAATTGAACTGCGTGACCCCGTTGTCCTCTTCCCTGTCGCCGCCGGTGCAGTCGGTTCGGTGCACGTGGTGTTTCCTGGACCCGTGATGCTTTCCGGGCATGTTGTGTTTTCTGAGCACGTGGTGTTTTCTGGGAGCGTGGTGTTGTCCGGGCATGTGTTATTTTCGGTGCTTGTACCGACGCTCTCTTCATTCAGCGACTTCTTGCTTCGCGTTCTTATGGTACTCATCTTGAGTTCTTTTCCTTCTTATTTCCCTATCTTTCCCTAGCGGCCCTAACAATCTCGTTCGAGGGCCCCGAGGGACACGCTCTCCTGAGGACACGTTACACCACTTCCGCCTCAAGAGGGCGTTCACTCACTGTCCACCGTTTGACACCGTTAGGTGGTGGGCAAGTGAGCCGCGGCGAACCGCTTTGTGTGCCTTCGGGCACGGAATGACTTCGTACTTGCCGACGGGTTCTTGAAGCGATCTTCGGTAGTGCTTTCACGGTCCGATTCGTCGGTGGCCTGCCGCGTGAACGATTCGTCGAACAATGCTTCTCAGGGCTTCCCGTTGCACTTGTGAGATTCCTCTTCTTTATTTCTTCGATAGCTTCCTTAATCTTGAACGCCAAATTCTTGTAATCCGGAATCGAAGGACCAAACACTGTAGCGGATATAATTGGTACAGCGAGTAATAAAACACGTGTGGATTCTTGAGTGTAGCGGCGTGCGCGCGCTATCGTGCCGGCGAGCGAAGTGACCGTTACGGCTCGGGTGGGGCGCTTTTATACACGCGTAGCGCTTGCACTCGCACTATCTTTATTTAACAATAACTATTTACAAAGGTTCTTAGCTTAGCAACTTACGTATACGCCTTATAACTATTACGTATGTCTTATTAACTAACTTAACCATTTACGAATAAAAGACGATTACTCTAAATGTTTATTCTAAAATACTCTATTCTACAACCTATCTTATTAATTAATCTTTATTATTAAGTACAAATGGAGACATAGTTAGTATTATATACAAAACGGAGAAATCGTCGTCTACAGACATGTATCGTTATATTAGATAAAATCATAACAAATTGTAGCCTATATATTATTCCGATGTATAACCTATATTACTGTAAAGTTTCAACCAAAATCCGTGCAATATTTTTTACGTGAAAGAGTAACAAACATCCATCCATACTCACGAACTTTTATAATATTAGTAGGATTAGTAGAATTTCGTAAAACATGATTTTTTAATAACTGTAAACGGTGAACGTTTACTTAGCGCATGCAAGGAAAACTTTAAATTTATAGAAGCAGGCGTTACTTTGCGGAATTCCATATTACAGGCACTATAACAAAAACTACTTCGCTATAATCCGCACGGGTTAAGCGAATGGGCTGATAGGCTCCACGACAAAATCGTAATCTCATTACGATTTTGACGTGGAGCCTATCCTCCTGATGATGCTTCGGTTTCGGAGCGAAACGATCGTCGAGATTGTTGTGGTGGTGGGTGTGTGTGCTGCTTGTGTGCTTTGTTTCTAGTGGAGGAGCCTTGGGGTGCGTGTGGTGGCTTATCCTGCATGTATAAGGTTCGTAGATTTTGCCTGCTTCATACACATTAGCTTTGCATGCATTCGCTTAACCCGTGCGGATTATAACGAAGTAGTTTTTGTTATAGTGCCTGAAAGCTTTAAATTTAGCCGTTTTCGTTTTTTTTTATTGTTGCTCCTCTCCTATTAATCTTAGCGTGATGTTGTATAATCTATAGCCTTTCTCGATAAATGGATCTTACACTTAAGTAATTTTCAAATCAGTGCACTCAAACAATCAAACAAACAGACAAATTCTTCAGCTTTAAATATTAGTATAGTATATACTAATATATATTAGTATAGAGTTGAGCTGTGATAGCCCAGGAGTGTGACCGTGCGACTCTTTCGAGGCGTCACGAGTTCAAACACCGGGCAGGCAATGAATTTTTCTCCTAAAACTTATGTGTCTAATTGGTAATTGCAATTTATCACACGCTTTTCGGTGAACGAAAACGTCGTGAGGAAACTTGCATATCTCTAGAGAATTCTGGAGATATGTGTAACCTACCAATCCGCATTGAAGCAGCGTGGTAGGTCTTAGCTTCAACCCTTCTCTCCAGAAACGGAGAGAGGAGGCCTATTCCCAGCAGTGGGATTGTAACAGGCCGTTACTTTACTTTACTTAATAGAATATAGATTCAAACAAAGATGAAACGTTGTCATTTACGTCTATGGACATTACGCGTATACTTTATGTATTACCATACTGACGTAGTTATGGTTTAAGGTTATATGAAAGAAACGGCTAATGCGCTAAGGCCTTACTGTGTAACTTTGACCTACTTATTTATTTATTTTTTCTGTTTTGTAATTGCGAGATGTTCGCTAATATATAAGTGCTAGTTTCACATGTCTTTAATAAACAAATACTGCGTCAGAGTAGCAGAGCAGTGATTTTATTTTATTCGTCTATTTCATTAATTATTTATAGAATTAGGCGTTACTTTGTGAAGATTCATAATCTTTCTTCTCTCTTCTTTTTCAACGTCGTCAAGGGTTAAATACCTGGGAGATCGAGCTTTTCATGGAATATTTTTGAAGATAAAAAAAGATTCAACTTGAAAAAAATAGGAAAATATAATCGGGCTGGCGAGCGGAATTCGATCCAGAGTATTCTCAGTTTGAGACCGCTCGGTTTCAATTGAGCTATTATGACTTTGAAGATGACAGCGAAATTAACCTTTCTATTTCTAATAATATTTTAACAGTTCTTCAATGCCTGAAAACAGTGATAAAAGGATATTGAAAAAAATGAAACCTAACTGAATCGATTTATCAACCCCGAAACTCACTACATATTATATCGCATAAAAAATAATTTATGTACAAGATTAGCTCATTTAAAGATGCTGTATTACTGATGACGACTGGATAAAATATGACATGAGTATATAAGGGGGTCTGCAATTTGGAAGCATTATAGAAAAGAGAACTGCAAAATTAAAGCTGGTATATTTAATGAGGAGGAATGAAAATCATACTATTTCTTATTAGGTTCTTCTATGGATCTCCTCATTTCTGATTTTTCCGTAATACTCCAAGTATAGCTCGCTTCATTGCCCGCTGAGTGACTCTGAGCTTTCTTATGAGATCCATAATACATTTTTACGAACATGCGGAAAGAGTTCGTAATGCATATCATCATAAAGTTCAAATTGGAATGGGGCAGTTTACGAACGTGTAAAAAGAGTTCGTTATATATGTCATAAAGCTCAAATTCGCTTGGCGCTAGTTCTTTGGAACATTAAGGTTGTTTACGGATCATGTTTGCTATCCCCTCTAGAACTCGCGAACGTTCGCGAACATTGTCGTCATCGGTTCGTTCGATATATAAAGGAAAGTATCGTGCGCCTCGACATTCAGTTTGCGAATAGCGATCAAGAGCTAATAAGGAGGCGAAAATAGAAGTGAAATAATAGTGACCTCGGCTTTCTTATTGGACATCGAACTGTATAGAGACTGTAAGTATTAAGTTTGTAGTGAAAAGTTGAATAAAGTGTTTTTAAGGAGTCACCAGGTATTTTCAAATCCTCGAACCCCTGTACGTTGCAACATAAACATAATATAGTAATATAAAACTTATATATAAAAGTAAAAACAATATTATTTTGCTAAAATCCGCGAGAAAAAATAATGATTCCGATTCCCTCACATTTAAATTTAACATCCTTTGGGTCACATAATTTTCATTCCTTCTCAACATACGTCTTGCTATTAAGCTTGCAGTTCATGTCTTTTCTATAACCTTCAGACTTTTCTTCTATATGCATTTGAACATAAACAATCACTATAATAATATGTTACATTGCCGCATCATTAATATTCACTAAATGTCAATAATAATGATAACCGCCGTGTGGTATCCGGCTGAGTAGAATAGATCGCCCTCATTTCTTACCGAGGTGTCGTAAGAGGCGACTAAGGTAAGTCGGCCCACCGTGTGGTATCTTCTGGCTAAGTAGAATAGACCGCCCTCATTTCTTACCGAGGTGTCGTAAATAAGTCGGCCCACCGTGTGGTATCTGGCTAAGTAGAATAGACCGCCTTCATTTCTTACCGAGGTGTCGTAAGAGGCGACTAAGGTAAGTCGACCCACCGTGTGGTATCCGGTTAAGTAGAATAGACCACCCTCATTTCTTACCGAGGTGTCGTAAAAGGCGACTAAGGTAAGTCGACCCGCCGTGTGGTATCCGGCTGAGTAGAATAGACCACCCTCATTTCTTACCGAGGTGTCGTAAAAGGCTACTAAGGTAAGTCGACCCACCGTGTGGTATCCGGTAAAGTAGAATAGACCACCCTCTTTCTTACCGAGGGGTCGTAAAATACGACTAGATAAGTTGACGTCAGACAGGCGGCCGGTCGTAAAATACGTAGCCAAATCATATGACAACATGTTTGTAACATGTTGTGCCGACCCACTCAGAGTGGGATAAGGACAGGAAGATGATGATAGCTTTTTATGATGATGATGATGATATTTAATCATTCGTTTAACAGCTAATCAGTTGGCCAAACGACGCCTTTGCAATACCTAACGTAACACGCGAAGAAAGTTGTCGGCTACTTTTACTTTCAACATTGAGACGGTTTTAGAAAATTTATTTGTTTATTAGCAATGCTACTATATGCTTTATATATGCTTCCTAGTTATAGACAAAACTGTTCTTTAATCTCTGGCTCTATTGATTTATTTCGCACACTTAGTCTCTACTAGTTAGGTCTCTTTAGAGACCTAATTCAGAAAAGTTGTTTTGATTTTTGTCACGTGGTATCCGACTGAGTAGAATAGACCCTAGTTTCTTACCGAGGTGTCGTAAAATACGACTAAGGTAAGCTGATGTCAGGCAGGCGGCCGATTTTAAAATACGTAGCCAAATCATTTGAGTATCCACCTGAGTAGAATAGACCCTAATTTCTTATCGAGGTGTCGTAATAGGCGAATAAGGTAAGTTGACCCACCGTGTGATATGTTTGAGTTGAAAAGACCACCTTCTTTCTTACCGAGGGGTCGTAAAATACGACTAAGGTAAGTTGATATCAGTCAGGCGGCCGGTTGCTTATTTTTTACAAATCGCACACTTCTAGTGTTTCTAGTTTGTAAAAAATAAGTCCATATAAGTTTGTCACCAGAAAGATTTTATAACTTAGCCATAAAAATATCATAGTCAATTAAATAAATAATGTAACGACTTGTTACTATCCCACTATTGGGCATAGGCCTCCTCCTTCCATTTTAGAAGAGAAGGATTACAGCTAAGATTATAGTTATCTACCGCGCGTCAATGCGGATTTATAGGTCACTACACATATCCCCATATATAAGCTGTGATAGCCTAGCGGTGAGACCGTGCGACTCTCTAGAGACGACATAGGCTCAAACCCCGGGCAGGCACCAATGAGTTTTCTATTAAAACTTATGTGTCTAATTGATAATTGCAATTTATCACACGCTTTTCGGTGAAGGAAAACATCGTGAGGAAACCTGCATATCTCTAGAGAATTCTAGGGATAATTCTGTGTAAGCTACCAATCCGCATTAGAGCAGCGTGGTAGGTCTTAGCTCCAATCCTTCTCTCCAATAACGGAGAGAGGAGGTCTTAGCCCAGCAGTGGGCATAGTAACAGGCTGTTACTTTACTAACTTTTACTTTTACACATATCCCCTGAATACTGTAGACATATACAGGTTTCATCACGATGATTTCCTACACCAAGTACCTACCCTTTTTTTGGGATAAATTGCAAATATCATTTAGTCACATAAGTTTATCTATCTATACTTATTATAAAACAAAGTCCCTAAAAGCTGTCTGTCTCTATGTAATCGTTTTTCTCAAAATCTACAGAACGGATTTTTGTACGGTTTTCACCAAAAGATAGTCAAATACTTTCGAATGGTTTAGAGAAATAGTACATATCGATATTTTGTAAATTGTTGAAAAGATCGCGCAGTCGTTAAAAAACTTGCTTGCTGCGCGCTTTAGTCGCGTGCGTTGCTTAAACCAGCAGAGATACACTAAAGTAATGTATTAGATAATTGTAGATCTATAAAAAATACTACAAAAAAGTCCGCGAAAGCATGTCTCTATCTCATATAGTTTACTCATAATAACTACTTTTATGTTTAAAATTTGAATTCTAGAAAAAATTGTGACACGCTGATTGCCACGCGGGCGAAGCCGCTGGCACAGCTAGTATTATTATAAAAAAATAATCTACTTTTAACAACATGATTTACGTAGTTACGTAATTCGTAGCAGGACGTACGTTTCAGAAAAATAATGGATGAGTCAAATTGCTTTGTATAGACCGGTGGTAAAGCAATTAACCCCTCACATTGACTACTGTTCACTCGTAAAATGATGAGCCCATAATTGAGAATTTCCTACTTAAAAGCCAATAAATGATGATTGCTTAGAATTGTTGGGATATATTCAAATTCAAATTCAAAACATTCTTTATTCAAGTAAACTTGTAAACAAGTGCTTTTGAATCGTCAACATCTACTGCTGGTTCGGAAAGCTGTTCCTAACGAGAATAACCAGCAAGAAACTCGGCGGTTGCTGTATTCAAAGAATAATTCTTATCACTAGTTATATATAGTTATTAACGTCTTGTAAAGGGTCGAAGAGTACTATATCCACGCATTCTTATCGTCTAGGTAATCTTCAATAGTATAATAGGCTTTCTGAATTAGCCTTTTTTAATAGTATTTTTAAACTGCTGTAATGGTAAAGTTAAAGTAGATTGTGGAATGCTATTATAGAATCTTATACCCAAACCCACAAACTAATTACGAACTTTTGCAAGGCGCAAAGCAGGAACCGCATGCTTATGTCGGTTCCTACTTTGTCTCTATCTCTTTGTATCTTTTTATAATTATTTATATTCATATGTACAAAAATTAAATTACTAAAAATGTACTGTGAAGCCAATGAGGGAATACCTGTTTTCTTGAACTTCTCTCGCAGGGAACCGTGCGAATTTAAATTGTAAATGCCACGTAGGGCTCTTTTATAAGGGATATTATCATTATTGTGCTAGTACGTTTCTAGACTTTGGGCACCAAGTGATGTTGTAATGGCGTCAGTACACTTTCTGCAAGACAGCCTTTAATGCCGAGTGCAAGAGTTAACTGGCTAGCTCTCGCTGCGCCTCGGTGTGCCTCGGTGTGAGTTTCGAGCGCTATAGCTCCTTGTCGGTTTTTTGTGTCCGAGACAGGCTGCCCGTCCACTGGACGGAGGAAAGTAGAAATACTATCCAGTAGGATTGCAAAAAAATCTTCTCCTCTTCAGTGGACAGAGAGATGAACGAATATTTTAAAAATCATACAAAACCGGGAAGCGGCGCGGAGAAACGGAAAGACGAAACAAAGGCAAGAGCCCAAAATGACTTGTCGCATCCTTGTGGCCTAGCTCAGCATGTTGAAAAACACACTCTGCAATTCCTCTCCTCATTACTTTCTCGCTCCACTCCGTTTCCTCACTCCACTCCGGTGGACAGACACACTACGCAACTCTACTCCCAATTACTTTCTCGCTTAACGCCGTTGCCTCGTTCCGTGGACAGGCAGCCTAACAGGGTGTCGCACCGTCTCGCATAATCAACCAGCGCGACGCTGTTCACTATCGAGAGTGTACTTGACCACTCCGAGCTTACACGTAATAATCCGTTCCATGCAAATGTGAAAGACCAGCAGAACCAAACATAAAGATATATATTATTTTAAACAATATTTTAATATTGTTTTTACCTTCCTTCCCATTATTATCTAGTAGCGTGTCCATCAGATGAATTAACGGCTATGTATTTGTTTATTAGTGTACGTTAAACATCGATAGTTTTGAGTTCTGATAATTATCGTTAGTTAAGAAAAAACTATGGACTGGCTGTAGAAAAAGTTCGTTCTGAAGAAACAGATGTTGAAATGCAAAGATACTACTTTATTCGAACTTAATGACTCTTCGGAAGATGATACTGATGCTGAATTTGGTATGTGTGTTGCCTGAATAGGCACAAAGAAGATATCTGGATAGGTTCTTTCGTGTAGAGCAACTATACTTTATAAGTATACTTATACTTTCTATACTTTATAACTATATTTATATATACAGTTTAAAAACACTGTTAAAAAGGCTAATACAGAAAGCCTACTACTATACTATTGAGGATTACTTAGACTATAATAATGCGTGGATATAGCCACTCTTCGATCCTGTACAAGACATCAATAACTATATGTAACTAGTAATAATAATTCTTTGAAAAGAGCAACCGCCGAGTTTCTTGCTGGTCGTTCTCGGTAGGGACAGTTTACCGAATCAGCAGTAGATGTTGACGATTCAAAAGCACTTGCTTACAAGTTTACTTGAATAAAGAATATTTTGAATTTGAATTTGAATTGAATTTACATCATACTATAGTATAGTATAATTAACTATACTTATACTATAACTATACTTTCGTATAAAACAACATAGCTTTCAGCTATTATAGTATGGTGTGTGCGAAGCGCAAATCTTCTACTTCTGCATTTTGGTAATTCCCGCGCTGGAAGTTTATACAGAAGGAAAATAGTAATAAATCAATTGATAGTGCCTTAATATCGGGGTATCGATACTATCGATAATCTATCGCTGTTTAACGTACACTAATGTTTATATTTCAAACGCGTGCTTAGATGAGATAATGCTCGAACACAATGTTTTTATCAACTTAATTTCCTCAAGTTGTCACGGTTTTAACATAAACAATAATTAAAGACATTTATCAACCGAGTACGATTAGTCATGTATGTAACATTTATTATTAGCATGGAAGGTTCATTTCAATTTTCTATGGTTGCACTTACATAATGCCATGTCGCAGTAAGGATAATATAATATTTAACGACGTTATAGTTTAAAGAGTTTGACGTGCAGCATTGTGTTATACAGGATAATGTTCTGGATTAAAGCGGGTGATGTTAGAAAGATTTTTGTTGCTAGAGCAATACGGGCTATCTATAATATAAGGACATGGGAGTATCTTCGTGACAAGTTCAAGGATTTGTTTAAATCTTTATTTTAGGGGGTTTTTTCGAACAGTAAATGCTACCCCCATAGTGACTACAAACTAGCCTTACTTCCTTCGACTTATGCCTACTTTAATCAAATTGTAATGCAATTTCGATTCTCCTGAATCTGCAGACGCCAAAATGCTATTATAAGTGACAAAATCAAAGCTAGATCCTAAGTTCAAGGATGATATCACCCTCCTGCCCTTATCCCACTCTAAGTGGGGTCGACAGAATGTGTTACAAACATGCTGTCACATGATTTCGCTACGTATTTTACGACCAGCCGCTTTCCTGGCGTCAACTTCTCAACTCTTCGTCTTTTCTACTCAACCGGATGCCACACGGCGGGTCAATTTACGTTAGTCGCCTTTTACGACACCTCGGTAAGAAATGAGGGTGGTTTATTCTACCCAGCCAGATACCACACGGCGGCAAGTTCAAGGATGATATATATAATAATAATATGGAAAAATAAAAGGTACAATCAGGCGGCCTTATCGATATCCAGCGATTTTTCTAAACGTTATGGAGGTGTTGATAAAATACCTGGTAGGATAGCGCACCACAGATTATATAAGGATAATTATAAAATTAAACAATATATATTTCTCTACATATAATAAACTTACATCAAATATGAATATATGTAAACAATACTGATATAATATGTAAATAAATACATATATTATATAAATAGGGTGTTTTAATATTATTACACATGTGTCAAACTAAATTTGATGTATATCATAGATATACGAGGAGTCTAGTAGGTAAAAGAAGTAGGTTCTATATAACGATACGCGATATGTATAGAAGGTTCTTATTAAAAAAAATTGTTCTAGGAACATAAGAAAATTTAAAAAGCAATCCATCTTTCTCTCAATGCGGTAATAATCGAACCTGCGTCCCGCGAAGCTGAAGGCAGGTTAACTACCCACTCCGCCAACGGGCCAGTCAAAGTATATAGTGAGAGACTATATAGTGAGAGAATATTTAAGAGAAAGTAGGTATGAGCCTCCATACTTTTTCAATGCGGTTAATTATATAGACTCAAAATTATGTTTGACCTAGACCAATGCTATCTTTGATCATTTTTGTAGTTAATTGGTACGGTACCTTATTAATATTCAAAGTCATATATTTAGTTACTCGTACATCCAAAATTTCATATAACTTTAAAACTGACGAATTCCAAACAATCTTCGTGCCGCGCGTAGTAGGCACACTATGGTGCTCCATTGAAGTCAATCATATCGAGAAAACTTTTCAAATATTCGGCCAAATTACTTGGTGTGAAAGACAAAGTTTATCTACATAAAATACTGAAAGCGACAAATGTATTGATTTTTATAAGAGATTGATTTTGATAAGTATACTAAAATGTGCTTCGTAAAATAGTATCAAATTTAATTAAATCTATGATTCAAATTTTTGGTCATAGTGGCTTTCACATAAAAGGTAGATATATACTGTCCCGGACTTTTATTAAGAAGTATTCAAGATAAATAATACTACGGTACATCATCTTTGCCTAACTTTAATGATTTAGGCAGCGTACGCCAAGATAGCTCTCAGAGGCCAGATTTTTTCCGACTTTATTGACATGTATGGTTAAATTACATAAAATTATTACAAGTTGTAGCCTATATGTTATTTTGATGGATAACATATATAACCGTAAAATTTCATCCAAATCCGTCCAATAGTTTTTTCGTGAAAGAGTAACAAACATCCATCCATACTCACAAACTTTCGCATTTATAATATTAGTAGGAAGTAGGATTAGTAGGAAAAATGTTTGTCTGTATGTCTTTATAAACTCCCAAAAGTCTATACCGATTTTAGTGAAAATTTCAGACAATCTTAAGACTGACACAGGGGATGATCATGTAAAGTTTATTGCGATCGCAGCATTTTTTTAAACTGTTGAGTTCTGTTTTAAGGGGAATTCGATACTAGACTGAGCCACAGCAACACATGGCCAGATAGCTAGGATATTACATTTTGAATCGGTCATTGATCTTAGATAAATATAGATATTACAAACCCTACACAACCTGCCTTACCAGGTTTGCAAAGAATACGTTTCTTTAATTGAAACGGGCTATAATTAACTACATTTAGATGTTTTTTTTTTAAATATATGGATTATTAATTAGCTCCTTAAAAATTTTCTAAGATATGAGTTGAAGTGCTCATTTATAACTATTGAAACAATATAATTCAATTTTTTTTAAAGCACTTAATTGTTCAATTACAATGAAGCTACGATTGATTCGGAAAGGTGCTTTAACCTAGAAGAACCAGCAAGAAACTCGGCAGTCGCTCTTTTCAAATATAAATATTTTTGAAAATTGAATTTGTGATTTTTAATAAACAAAAATCACAATTTTATCTAGTGCGTAGGTCGCAATTTAACTCCAAGCTTTCATATCATTAACTTTAATTTAATTATTATTTTACTAATAATTTATTTAAAAAAATCGTAACTGAAGTCTAGAAAAAGAAATGGCTAATATACTATACTTTGTTTAACCAAAGTTTTCTCTACTTTTGATTTTTTTTTTTACAAAATAACAACATGTAAACTAACGGCCTCATATTATTCCACGGCTAAGCATAATCCTATTCCCTCTGTTTTTTGGAGAGAGTTCTAATGCGAATTAACGGTTACACATATCCCAAGAGTTCTCTAGAGATATGTTGGTTTACAATATTTTCCTTCAGCGAAAAGCGTTTGTAATATTCAAAATATAAATTTGACACGTAAGTTCTCAACAGAATAACTCATTGACTCCCTTCGAAAGAGTCGCACAATCTTACCGCTGCGATATCATAGTTTAATTTATTATTACTAACAATATATTTGAGCGATTATTAAATAATAATCGCTCAAATTGTCTGTTATTTTCGAAACATTGAACGCAAATATCGACATAACTCTATCTGTTTCAAGTTGTTTCAATATTTTATTTAATTTACATTTTGAAATAGCGTTAGATCGAATATAGATTAATCAAATTAATTATTATCAGAGATATTATCTAACTAGATACATAAAATATCATCTGATCGTAGAACTCGAACAATATCAACACCTGGCACCTATGTACTTTGAGCCTTGAAATACATGCAATTTATTGTTTATACTTTCTTTTTCTTTAAAAAAAAATTCACTTTATATCATACGACTGCAAAATAGTCTAATTTTAATCAACAATAATCGATTTGTCGAGATATCAATATAACATTTCTAAAATACATTAAATTGTAACTCATTTTGTATATAAAACCTATTGTTTTAAAAATGTTAAAAAATAAATTATTGTTTTGTTCTTTCAATTCAAACACTAAAACTGCTTTCATCATTCTCCTGCCCTTATCCCACTTAAAGTGGGATCAGCATAACATGTTACAAACATGTTGTCACATGATTTGGCTACGTATTTTACGACCGGCCGCCTGCCTGACGTCAACTTACCTTAGTCGTATTTATAGACCACTCGGTAAGAAAGAAGGTCGGTCTATTCTACTCAACCGGATACCACACGGTGGGTCAACTTACCTTATTCGCTTTTTAGGACACCTCGGTAAGAAATGTGGGTGGTCTATTCTACTCAACCGGAAACCACACGGTGGGTCAACTTACCTTATTCGCTTGTTAGGACACCTCGGTAAGAAATGTGGGTGGTCTATTCTACTCAACCGGATACCACACGGTGGGTCAACTTACCTTAGTCGCCTTTTACGACATCTCGGTAGAAATGTGGGTGGTCTATTCTACTCTGCCGGATAGAACACGGCGGTGATCGTAGAGCTTAAACAATGTCGGTAAAGCGTCCTGGCATCCAGTAGTTCCTTGAACTCAGATAAACCTATGTACTTTGAACCTTGAAGTGTGACGAGCATTTCATTATTTTCCTCTTCCGTTTATTAACAAAAGTTTTGCTTTATAACATACGATCGCAAAATAGACAAATTTATTATTAAATAATATTAAAATAAACTATTTGTTAAGTTTTAAATATAACAGTTCTAAATAATATTGTGTTGAAACGATCGCAGAGATTTTGGTGGTGGTTTTGTGTATTGCTTGTGTGCATTGTTGCTAGTGGAGGGGTCTTGGAATACGTGTGACTTGTCCTGCATGTGTAAGGTACGTGAATTTTGCCTGCTTCATACACTTAGCGTTGCATACATTCGCTTAGCCCGCGCGGATTATAGCGAAGTAGCTCTGATATATAATAGTTTCTGTACTTATTCATTTGTAATATGGAATTCCGCAAAGTAACGCCTGCTTCTATAAATAATTTAAATTAATATTGTATTTACTTATTTTGTATGTAAAACCTATTGTGTTAAAAATGTTGAAAAGGAATGTTTTGTCCTTTCAATTCAACACTAATTCTGCTTTGATTTTTAATATTAAGAGACGCTCATTTCACTTTACATGCTAAATTTTGAACTTTAAGTTATCAAACATTAACATGAAGCTAATAAACTTTCAATTTTGACGCAGTCTGATGTTTTATATCAAGTTATTAATGTTTTATACTAAGTTATCTAATCTTAGGCAATCTTAATAAAACTTCATCGTAAATACGTTAAAGTAAATTATTCATGTGACCATTAACTAATGAAAAGAAGTAATTAAGCCTCGTTACGTATATCTTTAGTTGTTAAGTAACTTTATAAATGTAAGCACACTTTAAAATATTTAGTTTCACACATTGCAATGATTCAAACTATGAGCAAATAAATGTTCACATCGGCTGAGTATTGGAAACAAATGATTCCACAATCCATAAGGATGATAATAATCGTTTATTACAACTATAAAAAAGTAAAGTAAAGTAATTAATTGTTATATATAATTTTTTTTTTAGACAATTTTCATTTTTATTTTTATTATTACTAGACTTCTCGACATAGTTTTAGTTTTAACTTTTTCACAAATTTTTATTCAATTTAGACTTGATGCTTTTATTTGATGATGTACCTAATTGTAATATATATTTAAGAGCTAACATTATAAGACAATGCTGAATACGCCTTTAATGGATAAATATAGTAGTATAAGAATTGATATAAGTATAATGGTTAATGCATTTATATTGTATCGTTGGTGTATCAAATAAATAAAATAAAAAAAATAAAGTAGCGGCCTGTTACAATCCCACTGCTGGGAATAGGCCTCCTCTCTCCGTTTCTGGAGAGAAGGTTTAGAGCTAAGACACATATCTCCAGAATTCTCTAGAGATATGCAGGTTTCCTCACGATGTTTTCCTGCACCCCCTGTGTGATAAATTGCAATTATCAATTAGACACATGAGTTTTAATAGAAAAACTCATTGGTGCCTACCCGGGTTCGAACTCGTGTTCCCCTCGTAAGAGTCGCATGGTCTCACCGCTGGGCTATCACAGCTTCAATCAGCAGCTAGAATAATTTACTTTTTAATAAAACTGAGACTTAAAGATAATGTACAGAATTTAAAGCGGATTTGCTAAACATTTAAACACATATAGTGTTATTTATGTCAAGCAGGAAATATATGAATACAATTTTAAGATTTCAATTATCATTCATGCCCTTGAGTAGTATATTTACTATTATTTCTCAGAAACTCTATGCTAAAATGTACTAAGACTTACCAGTGAAACCCATAGTATGTACCGAAATATCCAGGCCATCCTTATGGTTTATTATCATGTTCTGTTATCCACACACGCCTTGAATGCTTAAAAACTATATCGAAAACATTTTCACTTTCCTTACATCACAACAAAGACGTAAAAATTTAAGAGAAAACAGTTCTCAGATCGACACCGTCTCCGTCTGTGGCAAAAATACAACTGTTCGCAGGTCGATAGCGACGCAGCCGGCAATACTAAATTGCATGCGATTAACGATGTCCACTTTATGCGGGTCTGTATTTTTGATTATGATGTGTCCTCTCTTACCCATGACTCTTCGGACCAAGAAGGGCGAGGAAGGTCGCTACATTTTGGATGTATTGACATTATTATGCTCGTTTCCTTTACTGAAGTTTATACATTCAGTGAGCAATTAAATTCGACATATATTTTAATATTCAATATAAACAAGTGTATTAAAAGATTACGATTAACAGGAACTTATACTGCTTTCCGGAAAGTAGTTCGAAAATGTATTCGCTAAGCAACATTTTGTTCCACTTTTATTCAACTCTTATTCTTACTTCAATATCTATTTTGCGTTCGACAACTTCATTGGATAAAGCATGGGAGGTCCTCTTATATATAAATTAAATAGACAAGTGTATCACGGTATACAGACGAATAAATTTTTGTTAAACAAGAGCCCTAACTTTTCACAATGCAAAAATTCTTCGATGAGAATCCCCTTTAAAAAGTAAAGTAAAGTAACAGCCTGTTACTATGCCCACTGCTGGGCTAAGGCCTCCTCTCTCCGTTTTTGGAGAGAAGGATTGGAGCTAAGACCTACCACGCTGCTCCAATGCGGATTGGTAGGTTACACATATCCCTAGAATTCTCTAGAGATATGCAGGTTTCCTCACGATGTTTTTCTTCACCGAAAAGCGTGTGATAAATTGCAATTATCAATTAGACACATAAGTTTTAATAGAAAAACCCATTGGTGCCTGCCCGGGTTTGAACCTATGTCGTCTCTAGAGAGTCGCACGGTCTCACCGCTAGGCTATCACAGCTAAAATCCCCTTTATTGCAAAATAAAAAATATTAAAAATATCATCATCAAAATCGCAAAGCTTTACAATTTTGTCTCGGAGTCTTTCGCCTGATGATGCTTCGGTAGTGGTTCACCCGCTACCATCTATTATTGTGAAATCATTATTATGCGTGTTTTACTGAGATTGTGGTAGTGAATGTGTGCAGTGCTTGTGTATTGTTGTGTTATTGGTGGGTGGTAGAGCATGAGTTTTTACGAATTGTCCATATATCAGGTATCAGGTTATGGTACGGATAGTACACACGTTGAGCATTATTTATATTTTCTTTTATTTTAGATTATATTCAAATTGAAATTCAAAATATTCTTTATTCAAGTTAACTTGTAAACAAGAGCTTTTGAATCGTCAACTCTACTGCTGGTTCGAAAAGCTGTTCCTACCGAGAAGAGCCAGCTAGAAACTCGGCGGTTGCTCTTTTCAAAGAATAATTCTTATTGCTAGTTACATATTATAATGACAACAATATTTTTCCATTACACTTATTCAATAAATAAGAAGCAATTTTTTAAAAATCAACTCATTTAATCTTTTCCAACAAATCAACACATAATGACAGCGACAATGTTTTTTTCTATTACTGACCAACTATATGAAGGAGGTTGTATTTAAAACACGTCGTAACAATATAGTTATTACTGTCTTGTACAGGGTCGAAGAGTAGCTACATCCACGCATTCTTATCGTCTAAGTAATCCTCAATAGTAGGCTTTCTGTATTAGCCTTTTTGAAAAGTGTTTTGAAACTGTTATCACGACAAAGTTAAAATCGTTTGCAGAATTTTATTATAAAATCTTATGCCCCAATAGTAAAAAAAATATTATTTTCATTACTTTTGTATTATGTTTCTCAATAAAATAGTAACTTCCTCTACTTCTTTCTATACTATTCTGACAAAAGGGGTTCAAGAGTCAAACCGATACAAAAATCATTTTCTATTAAACTCCATCTCCTTTACTTTGTTTCATCATTGACGTCATTCGATAAGGATTGAGATGCAAATGACCAAATTAGCGAATTTAAGTATCATCCATTTATTGTGTGACGCATTCCACATCTTGTTTTGTGATAGTGATCACCCAGTGGCCATAAAATGAAAATATATGAAGTGTATCATTTCTCCCAAAAAGACTAGATTTTTGTGATGTTCCTTAACATAATTTCATCATTTGGTATCACTATCATTTGATATTCACTTGTATTGTATGAATAAAGACTAATGTTGTATAAATACAGCACAGGCTCAAACATGCACTTACAAGGTACAACATGGCACTACACGTCCACTCTCACTAAAGGCTCTCGTGTTACTGACGTGTGTGCGTTTAAGACAGTGTATTGTTGCCTTTGTACATTGGTATTAGTGTGAGTTAGTATCAGTATATTCATTAATATTTTGTATGTATTGCATATAAATATAAAAAGTCAGATACACATATCTGAGTCCTATTTCTTTTTTTTTTGAAGTATATATTCCATAGAAGCTGTGGTAGCCCAGCGGGTAGACCGTGCGACTCTCTAGAGACGATCGTGGGTTCAAACCCCGGGCAGGCACCAATGAGTTTTTCTTTAGAAAAAACACAAAGAAGAGACAGAAAGATCACCCTCATTTTCTTTTTGTACATGTAACTTTTTAGCAAAGGGCCATCCATCACTTTTTTTTACAATCTTCTGCTAAAATTTACAAAAATCAATAATACATCAACTAATTAACACATTTTGACTTGGCAAGGGACTTTGTTCTTTTAATATGTGTTGATTTTCCATATAAACATTTGTCTCGTCATACGAGAGACCTCGCAATTTCACCTCACAAATTCTTTGTATACGATGATAAATATTTTTTATTAACAACACCATATGAAATAGTACTAAGCAAAGCTAAATTAGACTAATATACAAGCAATGATTAAATGTAAAAGTTCTCTGTATATTGCTTTCATTATTTAGATTAAAATGTTTAAAAATATTCAATAACACAAAAACATTCCTTATAGCAACACTAATTGGCTCGCTAACAGACTTGACAACTATTAAATACTAATTTAATATATTTACATGCATTCTTGAAATTTCATTATCCAGTTAAATTGAACCTTCAACTGTAACAGGTTACGTTTTATAAAAGGTCAAGCTACCTTTGAGTTGCTTTGCTGTGACGTACACAATGAATGACGTAGGACGTCGTTTACGATATAACGAATTGGACCGATAATAATTATGACATATTCTAAATAATAAAACCTTTATACAGTTTTAAAAACAATATTACTGATATTGAAATTCAAAGAAGCAACAAAAATTGGTAACAAAACAAACAACTCAAAACAATTCACTCTAATGCCAGTTTTCTACGTTTATCGATTGATCAATTAAATAAAAGGATTGATTAATATTGCTAAAACACATTAATTAAGAACACATAAGTGAATTATAACTTTATGTATTCCCAATTTATTAAAAATTTTCTTCATTATTCTAATTACTTAATTAATTTATTGGAATAGTTACATTCTATAAAAGACCTGTTACTATGCCCACTGCTGGGCTAAGGCCTCCTCTCTCCGTTTTTGGAGAGAAGGATTGGAGCTAAGACCTACCACGCTGCTCCAATGCGGATTGGTAGGTTACACATATCCCTAGAATTCTCTAGAGATATGCAGGTTTCCTCACGATGTTTTCCTTCACCGAAAAGCGTGTGATAAATTGCAATTATCAATTAGACACATAAGTTTTAATAGAAAAACTCATTGGTGCCTGCCCGAGGTTTGAACCTGTGTCGTCTCTAAAGAGTCGCACGGTGTCACCGCTAGGCTATCACAGCTTTTTTTTTTTTTTATAAAAGAACACTTTTAGTATTATATATTTTATTAATTAAATAATTAAGATAACTATTTAAAATATAATTTTTAATATTTATTTTTATAATTTTACTTGTAACCTCGAAAAACTTTCAAGTGGCAATTAAAGTTGCGAACGATCATTTAGCAAAGATCCTGTTAATATATTACACAGGAGAATATAGTATCAAGACGCAGGCGGCGTCTGTGCAACAGCTTGATAAGTAAAACAAACCAAAAATAGCTTTTCAATAAAACACATTTATCTGCCCGGGGTTAGCCTGATAACCCTAGTTTGAACTATATGGTTCCAAAGCCGTCATCACATCTATTAATTTAAAAAGTGCTAATTTTTTCCTTAAACTTATTATTCTATTTATTCACTGGTTATCTAAAATATTTTCGATCGTTACAAAATCAACTTTACAATTGGAAATTATTTAATTGAAATAATTTATAGAATTAGGCGTTACTTTGCGGAGATCCATAATACAAAAGTAATAATAAAATTATTTTGCTATAATCCGCGATACAATCGTGTATGTATGTATCGCGGATTATAGCAAAATGATTTTATTATTACTTTTGGAAATTATGTACTCCACAGTTCCCGTCGCGGTAGCGCCGTTTATTCAATTTAGCTTAAACAAGTTCTTTTGAATCGTTAACTTTGCTGGTAGTTAGCTGGGTAGCTGGAAAGCTGCTCCTACTGAAAAAAGCCAGTGAGAAACTCGGTGGTTGCTCTTTTCAAAGTAAATTTCAAATAGACTTTTAAACAAGTGCTTTTGAATCGTTAACTCAACTCACTCGATAGCTGGGTAGCTTGAAAGCTGCTCCTACTGAAAAGCCAGTGAGAAACTCGGTGGTTGCTCTTTTCAAAATAAATTTCAAGTGAACTTTTAAACAAGTGCTTTTGAATCGTTAACTCAACTAACTCGTTAGCTGGGTAGCTTGAAAGCCGGTCCTTACCAAGCAAAGCCTGCAAGAAACTCAGTGGTTGCTCTATTCAAAATATAATTCTTATAACTAGTTTCATTTTTACATTTTGTAATTGCAATCTCGTACAAAGCACGCATTCTTGTTATTTATGTAATCCTCAATATAAAATTTTTGTATCAGGCTTCTTTTAATAGGTATCTTAAACTGCTCTAATGGAAAAGTCAGACTAATCAAATTACATTCAAATAGAGAGCGAGAGTAGAACTGCTAACAGGTTGTCAGTATAAATATAACATTACCCGCACTTTCACCTTCGCAAGACCGACTGGTCGCTCCGGTTAGGATTTCAACAAAGAATCTTTTTTTTATCAATACACACCAACTTTCTTAATAACGTTTTCCATATATGCATAGAGTTTTATTTAGTCATAGATTATATAGAGCAAGCTGTGATAGCCCAGTGGTCAGACCGTGCGACTCTTTAGAGACTAACATGGGTTCAAACCCGGGCAGGCACCAATGAGTTTTTTTTATTAAAACATATGTCTGATTGATATTTACAATTTATCACACGCTTTGCGGTGAAGCAAAACATCGCGAGGAAGCCTGCATAACTCTAGAGAATTCCAGGGATATGTGTAACCAACCTACCAATCCGCAATGGAGCAGCGTGGTAGGTCTTAGCTCCAATCCTTCTCTCCAAAAAAAAAACGGAGAGAAGAGGCCTATTCCCACCAGTGGGATAATAACAGGCCGTTACTTTACTTTACTTTTATATAGAGCAGTAGGCGTTACCTTGTGGTATTTCATAGCACAAATTTACAATTGTATTCCGCGTTTGTTAAATAAATCTATGTAATGCCGTGTGGTATCCGGCTGAGTAGAATAGACCACCCTCATTTTCTTACCGAGGTGTCGTAAAAGGCGATTAAGGTAAGTTGACCCGCCGTTATATCGGACGCCTGGCTTACAGGTTCCCGTGGGGGTCGCGGTTAGCGGAGGGGGACTTCTCTTTCGAGGGGTCCCTAACCTGACGAGTTGTTCTCTGGGATCAGAGCTCTCGGCGGGGATGGGGGCATTGTGTATAACGATACCCTGTCCTTGCCATCGGCAGCGTGGAGCACACAGGTCGTTTTAGTTATTTAAACCTCATCTATTTTCCGGTAAGAAATAAATAATAAATTAGAGAATTTGTATCAGAACATTATCGATATTACAGTGAACAGGTTTTTTCTTTTCTTGAGAACGTCTTCTTTTTAACTAAAAAAGAAATAATTGTATATTTCAAATATATCCAGTATCACATTATAACACTAAGTCTATCTGTTTAGAGAGAATGATACTCATCTTATAACCACCACTCCAATACATCATGAATAAAATCATAAATCATTCTGAGTGAGTATAATATTTATAAATTTAGATATATGACATCAATTGTTCATTAACTGATAATTTTTTTTATAAATTTTATAGTTTTGGATTGATATATGAGTATATATGTATATATAAAGTTATTCCTGTCCCATTGCTGTTAAAAGGCCTCCTCTGTAAAGTTAAGCTTTAGGAGGTTTTAGGCCTTTTGCACCACATTGATGAACACTGCCAGGTAACATATTTTAAAGAGTATGCAGGTTTCCTCAAAAGATATTAAAGAAAGAAAGATAAGAAAGATCCTTTTAAGAACTTACGGGTTGTCTGTAAGAGATCGCTGTAGGCGATAAGACCGGCCTTGCAAGTTCCTTCAAATAATTTCTTGTTATTTCTTGTACATATAATATGTATGTATTTTTTTTTGTCTGTACGCAAAAAGTATAAATAAATAAATAATAAATAAATAAGATATTCCTTCACAGCAAAGTTCGTGATAAATTTCATCCCAGAACTATCTTGGACTTCGATATTTATAAAATTTAGATAATTATATTTAAATTAATATGATTTTAGTTTTATCAAATTTATTAGATTTAGTGAAATTACTGTTTGATAAGTAATTTTCTTATTTTCTTCACTACATTCAATGTAGGTGTGTAAAATAATCATATAAATAAAATAATAATAAATAATAAATTTAGATTTGGCACAATAAATTAATATTATAGAAGAAACGAAAAAACCAATAGTTAAAGCAAATTCACGTGTTTTTTCCTAACCAGTTAGAAAAAGTGGAACTGCTAATGCTAATGGTTCACAAAGACTTCATTAAAATATCTACAACAAACTCAAAAGCAGAGGTATTAAAAGGTTTTAAATAGTTTAAATCACAATCACGTAGACATTTTAAATCACAATGCAAATGTCTTTTAACCGTCAGAAGAATTTAAAAAGAAAACAAATTTGTGCCAGATATATTTTTCTCATGTAGACAATTTCTTTTATTAAAATTAAATCGAATAACATTTATATTTGTTACTTTATTAAACTAAATATAATGGAAAGAAATAACATTTAGAAAAATACTTATGTATATAAGCAATATAACAGAACTAACTACTTTGCTATAATCCGCACGGGTTAAGTGAATGCATGCAAAGCCAATGTGTATGAAGCAGGCAAAATCTACGCACCTTATACATGCAGGACCAGCCACCACATGCACCCCAAGGCGCAATTCACCAGCAACAACGCACACAAAAGCAGCACACACACCCACCACCACAATCTCGACGATCGTTTCGCCCCGAAACCGAAGCATCATCAGGAGGATAGGCTCCACGACAAAAATCGTACGGCAGTATGATTATAGCAAAGTAGTTAGTTCTGTTATATTGCTTGTAATATGGAATTCCGCAAAGTAACGCCTGCTTCTATAAATCACTTATGTATATAATTTGAAAATTTTTCTTTTTTTAATATATTAACACTACACTTTTTAATAAATAAATATGTAAATACTGTTACATAGTTAATTAACAGCTCCGACCTAGATGTCGCTATAAGCGTGTTGCTGTCTACTGTCTATCCTTATGACCATATGTTTATTATGTATTATCTTTGTTCAACCGACAGAGAGATGACGACTAGAGGTGTAAGAGTAACGACAAAAAGCGTACCCGTATGTGTTCGTTACTACAACAAGTAGTACTCGTTACTATCGTATCGGTACTTTATTCGTTACTTTTGATACCGGATGCCATAGCATTAAAGTAACGTCTTGAGTCGTATTCCCGTACGGTATGATATTGGCGCGACATTACTTACTTACTTGCATACCTAGCTGCGTAAGGCGATTATTTTCACTAATATTTTAAAGGAGATTTCAAATAATTTAAAAATATTTATTTTAAGGGGCTTAATAAACATAAACAATAAAAAAACATTGTTCTTCGTAAGGTTCATTTAAATTCACCGACAGCACACATTCAAACCACAGATTAGGTACCGTATTATGTAGTTACTAATACGTACCGATACGAAAGATGCGAGTAATGAGTTACGAATAGCATTCGTGAGTAACGATTCGGTACTCGGTACTAGATGGCGCACCCGTTACTCAGTACCGAATCATACGGTTTGCTTACGGTTTTACTGAGAAGGACCCGTCAGCGAATCTCTCCATATAATTGATAATGCAGTACTTTGAACTTTCCTGTGACTTTAACAATTCTATTCCAGTCCATACGTCCGTCCGGTTCGACACGTTACACCATATATTTTTTATTAAAAAGAATGAACTTGAAAACGTGAACATTAATTGTAGTGGTGCAACCGTTATCTTCTCACGGAATTTATGAATAGCGATGACACAAATGTCCGTGGAATACATTTTGAATAACGCGTGTTGAATATTTCATATATATTTTTAGGTATTTCCCCGTTTTTATGGAGTCGTTTACGTGTCATTATATTTTTTGCAAGCTTCTGTTTAATTTGGTATAGTATTTGAAACCTATAGTCTTTCCGGTTTGTAATTTATATACATTATCCTCCTGCCCTTATCCCACTCTAAGTGGGGACGGCACGTATTTTACGACCGGCCGCTTGCTTGCCTGACGATCCCTCGGTAAGAAAGAGGTTGGTCTATTCTTTTGACTGGCCCGTTGGTGCTGTGGGTAGTGATCCTGCCTTCAGCTCCGCGGGTCGCGGGTTCGATTCCCGCCGAGGGTCAACATTTTCTATAAACAAATTGTTGGTTCTTCGAGCTTGGGTGTGTATTTGTATTTAAGTATGTATTTAAACTTATATATGTAGTATATCTACCAGTTGTCCGTCACCCATAACACAAGTATTAAGTTACTTACTTTGGGGACTGGCGACCGTGTGTGTAAGTGTCCCATATATTTATTTATTTATTTATTCTACTCAGCAGGATACCACACGGAGGGTCGACTTACCTTAGCCGCCTTTTACGACACCTCTGTAAAAAATGAGGATGGTCTATTCTGCTCAGCCGGATACCACACGGAGGGTCGACTTACCTTAGTTTCCTTTTACAACACCTCGGTATGAAATGAGGGTAGTCTATACTATTTAGCCGGATACCACACGGCGTGTATGAAAAAAAATGCAGACGTAAAAAGAGATATTGACCAAAGTTTTATTCTTCATAATAAGCTTAATATACTGTTAAGGCCCGAGGAATATTATCCATAGATAAGTTACAGTACTGAGATACAGACTAAAAAACCAATTAATTAAAAAACAAATAATTACTTCAATATCAAAATATAAAAAACCGATTACCTCGAAAAAAAATTTAAAAATCCTACACAATAGATTAGTTACAATAATATTAAAATACTAAATTAAACTAAATTAACAATCCAATCTGACATTATAATTATATACCTCTGACCTATAATTATAACCTAAATTATATTTAACAAAATTTTCAGACGCAAGACTTTCAAACTAGGGTGTAAATGAATAAGGCTTTATTTCACAGGAGCACCCACTTGGCAATTTGATATTTACATTTTCCTTTACACCTTTACTTGTAATGGCTTGTACTTGAACAGTCATCATTTCCTGTTTACAAGTAGGAATAGTCTGAAATGCGTTTGGTTCTTCATTTACATTACAAGGTGCTCCTGGATTCCTGAAATAAGAAAAGTGTTATGGCACAATTTTTCACGATTTATTTGTAGCAATAAATAGGTAGCATAATGTGACATACAATCCATTAAAATAAAGCCGATAAGTTTTCCGAAACGTGGTCGCTGATTATGGGCCTCATAAGAAAGCTCAGCAGGCCTACCATGAACTCTTATTGCGACTCAATTGAAGACGTAAACGAAATAGTTTTGCTTTTTCGTACCATGACGTCTTAATGACGCACACTTTAAGTCGTTGCCGAATGAGTGTTCGGAATTCGTCCTAAGAACATGTGAGTATAAGAGACAGAATTATCTATAGTTCATATAACGTTATCCTTTTCAAACATTACGACCCCAATGTAGTTTTGTATTGTAAAGGCCCCAATAAAGTGTCACCAGGTACTTTCCTTCAAATCTAAGAACTAACTAACTTTGAAGAAAATATACGTGTTAAGATATAACTTACAAGCATTCTTCATGATAGAATGATACAACATAGTCATCATTATTTGGTAGCACCTCGTACCATTTATTATTATTCTTGACTGCGAACATCTTTTCATACTGAAAAAATATAATGGAGTTAAGTATAAACGTATCTTATAAAATAAGCCGCCGTGTGGTATTCGGTTGCGTAAAATATACCACCCTCATTTCTTGCCGATGTGTCGTAAGTTGACATCAAGTAAAACATGTTGTGCCAACCCCACTTAGAGAGGGAAAAGGGCAGGAGAATATCTATACTTAGAGACGTATATCTATACTTATTATAAATCAAAGTCCCCAAAAACTGTCGGTCTGTATTTGATCGATTTTTTTAAAATCTACTGAACGGATTTTTTAACCGTTTTTTACTAAAAGGTAGTGTTATTCTTGAGGAAGGTTTAAATTATTAGTATATTACAGATTATGTAAGTTAACTAAGCCATATTTGTGACTCACAGATTCAAGCACAGTTAGTTATAACATTAAAGACCGCTGTCGCGTCTGGCTCCCTGATCGCGATAAACTTAAAAACTACTGAACGGATTTTCATTTAGTTTTAAGTATTAGTTAATCGTGTGGAAGTGTTTAATGTATACTTTGTTACGATTTTGTGTAAATTTAGTGGAATCCAATGATAATTGCTGAAAATGACAGAAAAGTTTTTAGCTAGTAGATTTTAGGGAAAGCCCTGACAATCCTTATTTCGTTTAGAATATCTTAAAACTATGTATGATGGGAATCACCATCATCATTCTCCTGTCCTTATACCACTCTAAGTCGGTTTGACACAACATGTTTTAAAAATGGCAAGACTATGATGTATGTTGGGGGTATTCGTCTTTTATAGGGCTACAAAAAACTTTGCAATGGCATATATTTGTCTTTTAAGTGTAGCGTGCTTTACTAATTAACATTATGACAGAAAATGATTTAAAATTAATATAATTATCACCAATTTAATAAAAAACCTAATAAATCATATCCTAAAACCTCCCTGTTAATTACTCTCATTATTAGTGTAAACCGCATGAATAGTCGTTTAGTAGTTTACGACTTTATCATAGACAAATGCGACTGGAAATTATGTTCTATAGCATGTAATCTATACTAATATTATAAAGAGGAAAGATTTGTATGTTTGTTTGTTTGTTTGTTTGTTTGTTTGTTTGTTTGTTTGTTTGTTTGTTTGTTTGTTTGTTTGTTTGTTTGTTTGTTTGTATGTATGTTTGTTACGTTTTCACGCAAAAACTACTGGACCGATTTCAAAAATTCTTTCACCGTTGGAAAGCTGCTTCTTCACTGAGCAACCTAGGCTATATGTCATTTTGAAAAATATAGATCCTTAATAAAATTGTAATAAGTTGTGAAAATTTGGTCGTAAAAATGTATCATCGCGGAAACTATTGATGATAGAACAAAAAAATGTTCTACAATATTATAGAACGCATTAATATCCACAAAAAGTCCGCATTATCATATGTCTAACTATTATAGTTATGCCAATATAACTACTTTTTTATATTGTAAAAGTTGATAAAAGTGCCGACAATAATCAAACCATTTTATTCATATGTCTGTATTAATCCTTATCCCATTAAATAATATTTTATTAATAACTGTTTCAATACTAGTAAAATACTATTTAAATTATTAAAATCCGACATCCTAATCAAAAGATATTACGAATTTAGGAATGTATATCGAAAGCAAATAACGCCATACCAAATTCATTGTAGCGCCCGTTATAGCAGGGCCTGCATTTGGTGAGTTAGCTCTTATTCCAAGAATACTAATGATACCCATTTTTATAATAAATTAATCCACAAAATAAATCTAAAGTCCGACTTCGTAGACTTTCCACTACCACGAGATCTGTATGGATGCGGGTGAAACGACGGGGCTTTGCTAGTAGTAAATAAAACACAAACTTACTTTTATTACAGAGTCGCAAAGCGGCATGAATTCATGATCGTTCAGCATCCGCTTCCGTCTTAATATACTATCATCAATCTGTGCAGATTCATGTAACGACATTTCCTGTAATATATACACATTATTGTAATATTGAACATATCTTTTGCTTCTTCAACCAACGGACATTCTCGTGCCGGCTCCCGGGGATCTTTTTGAGGTCATCACTACACCTCGTAGGGGGTTTACGTACGCGGCGTTGTCATTCCAACACCTTAATATTGGACATGTATCTTGTTATTATTATTTAACCCTTAGACGTTCACAGCTGGACTTTCTTACACGGGACCATCCACACAAAATAATTTTCTGCCTTTCCAGTGATCACCTGCGATCTTTATACATTCCACTTAGTGAGAGTCTGCCCACACTATGTTTTCCAGTGCAGCATTGAAACTTGTATTCCATCTAATGCTCTATCTTCGCACCTCATTGAGCTATATTAGTAGTATTGGTACAAATCTCCTTGTTTTGATTTAATGAAGTTATAAATTGATGTGACATGGCTATGCTAAAATTATCGTATAGTTCAGAAACATTGTTTTAATTTCGTATATTCGTGTGGTATCCTGCAGAATAGAATAGACCACCTTCCTTTTTTGTTAGTTGACGCCAGGCAGGCGGCCGGTCATATAATACGTAGCCAAATCATGAGACAATATGTTTGTAACATGTTGTGCCAAACCCACTTAGAGTGGGATAAGGGCAGGAGAATGACGATGAATTTTAATCTCAAAGGGTCCACGATAACGGTGAATTGCCGGATGGGACACAGTGCAATATCTGCCTATTATTTTTCTTCATGACAAAAATACTATTACAAAACTTATCCCTTTTACCCCATTTCCCAAAAAATTGTTGATTTCATCCTGGGGAGAATCATCAGGTTTGATCATACAGTAGTCAAGATCTTTGCAGGCTTCGGGAACGACTATATCATAATTAATAGATTTTTTATCGTCGTCAGCGAATTTATTGTCAGGAACGCCATCTGTAACGTATAAATTGAGTGAATTAACTTATAACATAATATTTTTTTATAGTGGTGGTTACCACAGAATAATATTTTAATTGTAACAGAAATTAGGCTTGTGATTTCTATAAAACACAATACCATTTACGGGTAGTGATAAACTGACAATATATTACTAAACATAAAAATAAAATTTAATAATAATAAAAAAAAATATGAATAACTTTGATTGCGCCTCTTTGTGACGTAATTAAATTTATTGAATAAAGTTAAAAGATAAATAACGGGTACGATAATAATAATACAGGCAGTTATAATAATGAAGGAAAACTTTGCTTAGTCACGAGGATAACTGGAAGTGTTAGTTTAGTTTATGCAAAACAATGAAAAACAAACTAGATCATAGGTTAAATAAACATAATATTCTTCACATGTTATCAAAAACAAAAGCATAACTTATAATTGGGAAAAACCTAAAACAAAATTTAATAAATGAGATATGGGTTTTTCAGAAGTAACAAAATTCTATTAGAACTTGTATTGGGGGGTACTGACTAAAAAGAAAACAAATTTCTATCTATTCAACATTAAAGATTAAAAATTCTTACGTCCATAGTATAATTGTCATCTACATTAACATCATTGCTTAGCGCTGCTAAATTGATAATGATCATGTAGTTTGATCAAAAAGTAAAAAAGTATCAAAAGGGTCAAAAAGTATTGGAAAGAACACACACAGATTGATTCTATCTACGATTTGTTGCGAAGGCCAAGATTATATAATGTTAGTAAGTTAATCTAAATACAAGGAATAAGGATTGTATTGCAAATTTAAAATAGTGATAGACATTGTGAATGGTTTGGTCTTGAAGGCTTTGGATAGCTCAGTCGAGGATTAAGAAGGATAAGAGTGTAAATGGAGCCCCACTCACTAGGTTTACCGAAATGTAGTTGAAGATAGCTACTTAATTTTATTTCCAGTTACTCCTCCGGTACGGAAATCCCAAAAAAATGTTTTTTTAATTAAAAGTAGACGTTGAAGCAACTTTGGAAGTTTTTTCATCTAAAGCTGTTTAATAAACTGTTATATAAAGACTTACTTCGTTCAGTAGAAGCTGCATTGACGTAAAAGTTTTGTCCGATAGCCTGTTGGTTATATTAAATATGAATGAGTAATATAAAGATATAAAGAACAGATAAAAAGAGAAGTTTTGGTAGTTAATGATGTAATGATATAGTTCTGTAATGCGACGAATGTTTCCAAAAGATCAAATAGAAAACCAGACTATAAAATATATGAAGGTAAACAGCTATTTTATGAAATTATCTCTCATTATTTATCATCTTATATATCAAATATTTTTAATGATTTTAGAAAAATCATAAACTTTGTATATAAAACTAATCTGGTCGGAAACATATGCAATGTTGGACTCCTTGCAGATGTTTAAGAATCTTTAGCAGTTGATGATTTCAGTGAAACAACAAGATTGCAGAGCATTAACATTTTTTGAAAAAATTAAAAAAAAACGATATTTTTATTGTACCGCATTATAATAACAATAAAATAGCTTAGTAATTTTTTTAGTCATCTATTTATAAAACATAAATACTGAACTATATATAGGGCTTCTCACTGAAACGACTATGTACTTGATAAGATACTTACGAAAAGAGCAAGTGCAAGTAGTAACATCTTTAAAATTGAGCTTTTAATGAACAACTAAACATAAGAAGAATTATTAATGTGTTTACAATGACTACAAAACACGAACTGAATAAAATCAACTCAATGCAAACAAATATATCCGTTTGTGACTAAAATCTTACATAAGGAAAATAATATTTGTACCACAGGAATTACGTGTATTTTGTAACAAAATAACACAATGATAACGATTTTGTTTTTAATGTACTCCTAAAATATAATGTAAGAATAACAAAGATTTTTCCTTATTATTATATAAATAAACGGGTCATATCGCGGCAAAATCGAATTACCTTTTTACAAGGTTCGACGTTTCGGCAGAGTTGCATCCGCCTGGTCACGAACTGACTGGAGCGCCGCGGCGTCTTCGTTCCCGAGTACTACAGTCATTATTTTGTTCATCTACCCTCACTTGAACCGCACAATCCGCTTAAGGTCTCTTGCACACCACACTGTTATAATCTGCACGCGATATAGCTTGCAACGATTTCTTCCGCGAGTTATATTTATTAATCACTGGATCCCAAGTCGTCGACAATCTGAAACCCTCTTCTCTGTTGAACGTATGATGCTTTTTTATTTCAACAGCTTCACGCGCCACTCTTGCATAATAGTTGGCATCAGTTGACAGGACTTTGGGATCATGAAGCACAATTCAGTGATTGCTTCCCGAATTAAGCAGGTGGTCTGCGATCGCTGATTTCGTTGGCTGGTTATTTTTAACTGCAGCTATGTGCTCTTTGACCCGCTCAGCAATGGTACATTTTGTTTGGCCGATGTATGCGCTACCACAACTGCAGTTAATCTTATATACCCCTGGGGTCTGGTAAGGGATGACATCTTTCGGCGTACGTAGGAGCTTAGCTACCTTAGCGGCGCTCCAGTCAGTTCGTGACCATGGCGGATGCAACTCTGCCGAAACGTCGAACCTTGTAAAAAGGTAACTCGATTTTGCCGCGATATGACCCGTTTATTTATATAATAATAAGTATGAATCGCGAAAGTTTAAAAGATTTTTCCCTTTTGCAATAATATTTAGAAGACTAAGTTATTGATTACAAGATTAAAAAATTGCACTTCATAATGTACATTATAGTAATAATATATAACATTGTAGGGAACGTCGTGTAATATCCGGCAGAATAGAATAGATCACCCTCCGTTCTTACCGAGGTGTCGTAAGAGGCGACTAAGGTATGTGCCGTGTGGTATCCGGCTGCATAGAATAGACCACCCTCATTTTTTACCGAGGTGTCGTAAAAGACGACTAAGGTAAGTTGACGTCAGGCAGGCGGCAGGTCGTAAAATAAGTAGCCAAATCATATGACAACATGTTTGTAACATGTTGTGCCGACCCCACTTAGAGTGGGATAAGGGCAGGAGAATGATGATATAACATTGTAGGGTAGCCTTATGAGATGTCTCTCTTCTTCTCTCTTCAAGAAATAAGCGGCCACTGATGAATATAGGTTGGTTGAGACCTCAACGTCAGATGATCTTGCGGCACCTAGAAACCTTTTTTAGAAGGCTTATTTAGGCCAATTTAGGGTCACCTAAATTGTTCAGATTTACTGTCGCCATTCCAACACCTTCAGACCCTAATTTCATCGATAAATTAAATTATATGACCCGTCCACAGCGACTATAATGTCGGTAAAGTGATTTCTTTGCCCTTGATGTAAATATTATACTAAAGCTTTAAGAATCCCTCCAGTGCACCGATAAACAGCTCAGGGAAGAAATATATTTCCCAGGCGCCATTGTTTTATAGGTTTTAAAGTCTTGATTATAAATTCTTTACGACAACCTGATCTGTATTAGTAAATAGGTAGACGGGGAGATTTTATGATTGATGTAAGTCTTTTGAAAATAATTGAATATTTGGAATAATCTAAGGCAATTATGATTCCCAATGAGATCAGTGTCAAAAGAATTACGAATTATCTTTTGCTGATTTTTATGAATGTCTTGACCTATTGAGAGGAGCAATTTGGCCCAAATGTTTTTCGAAATAAATAAATCTTCGTGTTCAAATTAATCTTACGAAAGGGTTAAGTAACGTTATGCGATAGTTCATTCGCTTTACAGAACTATTTTTTTATGATCAAATCCAAATCATTGTGGCAATATGATTGGTATAAGGCGATTAAGCAAACTGATTGCATCAAAGTTAAGCGGTGTGTGGAAGTGGTATTTTAAAAGTGTTTTATGATTAAAAAAGATAAATTTTGGTCAGATACTTAAGCGGCTCGGGCCATTATAATTATTGACTATTAGGATTATTATTAAACTGTCTTTCATAACCAAATGGTTAACATAGTAGTTCTAGATTTGAAGAAATATTTCATCAGAGAAGCCGTGAAAGCCTAGCGGTGAAACCGTGGGACTCCTTTAAAGCGGTCACTGCTTCAAACTTCAGGCAGGCACTGATGAGTTTTTCTCTTAAAACTTATGTTTCTAATTGATATTTGCAGTTTATCTCACGCTTTTTGGTTAGAAAAACATTGTGAGATAACCTGCATGTCTCTAGAGAATTCTGGGAATATATGTAAACTACCAATCCGCATTGGAGCAGCCTGGTGGGCCTTAACTTGAATCCTTCTCTCCAAAAATAAAATGGTGTAGGAATTTAAAATACTTTGTAATTTATATTAGATATACATTATATATGTTTATTGTGAATAATATGTAGCGAGATATTTTTGGAATCAACCCGAACTACTAGAATAGTTACACTTTAATATTAAGTGCTTATTTTCAGTTATATTAATGAAATATCCCATAATACAAAAAGTTCCGCGGTAAAAGACCTAATTTGAGCTCTTTGTAAACGAAGTTATTTCGCTCTTCTATCTTTGTACTTGCGATATTAACCATCGCCAAAATATATAAGATCTTTAAAGCAAAAATTAATTAATGGTATCGAAGGATTCAAATATCCCTTTAGATACATAAAAAATGTATGGAGTGTTTTAAATTTTTAATTAATGTTTATAAACCGGTTATACTTACGGCTATATAAATAAGATGTGAGTATAGCCGATCTCTAAACATCAACTATGAAAACAACTTACGATAGTTCAAATTTAAAAATTTCTTTAAATTCTTATAAAAAAACGATTATTTAAACTGTGACGATAATCGAAATCAAATCGATATGTGTGCATTTATGAACATCCAGAAATCAAGAAAACGAAAAGGAAATAAATTAAAAAAAACTTTTATAAAATTAACAATTTTAATTCGTCGAATTCAGCTTTACAATTATATTATAGACTTTACTTCGCTAAAACCATTTTCACAAACATTATTGTAGGTTCTACTTCGCCAAATCAATTTGCTTAAATACATAAGTAATTTTCACATATTTATAGTGTATGGATGATAATTATGACGAAGTCTCATATTATAGCTGAATCTTGAATTCGTATTATCCGTTAATTTAATCTAAATTCAAGCAATCGATGTTAGGATTAATCGATATGCCTATATAAAGTGACATCTATACTACTAATCCTTCTACCTACTTCCTACTTCCTACTTATTAATTAATTAATATTATAAATGCGAAAGTTTGTGAGTATGGATGGATGTTTGTTACTCTTTCACGAAAAAACTATTGGACGGATTTGGATCAAACTTTACAATAATATAGGTTATACATCAGAATAACATATAGGCTACAATTTGTAATGATATAATGTAATATAACGATACATGTTAATACAGTTGGAAAAAATCTGACCTCTGAGAGCTATCTTGGCGTATGCTGCCTAAACCAATGGACTTAGATAAAGATGATGTACTGTAGTATTGTTTGTCTTGAATAGTTCTAAATAAAAGTCCGCGACAGCATATATCTACCTTTTATGTGGAAGCCACTATGACCAAAATTGTGAATTATAACTTTAATTAAATTTGATACTATTTTACAATGCACATTTTAGTATACTTATAAAACTGTTATAAAAATCAATACATTTGTCGCTTTCAATATTTTATGTAGATAAAGTTTGTCTTTCACACTAAGTAATTTGGCCGAATAGTTTAAAAGTTATCAATATACGATAACAATTTTAGCTATCAAACATAGTCCACTGTAGGATGTTTTGGTTATTTATAACATGAAACCTTTTATAAGAAAAATCTGAATATATAAAAAATCTGTGCGTTTACCTTCAAAGCTACTGCACCGATTTCAATGAAATTTTCTAAGTAGTTATATTTTGGTCAAACATAAGGGATAGGATAGCTTAATTTTACTTTTACGATTTTAAAGTTCTTTATACTTCTAATTTGCTTCGTAATTCTATAAGATGTCAGTATAAATATTAAGTGATTTATAGAAGCAGGCGTTACTTTGCGGAATTCCATATTACAGGCACTATAACAAAACTACCTCGCTATAATCCGCACGGGTTAAGCGAATGCATGCAAAGCCAATGTGTATGAAGCAGGCAAAATCTATGAACCTGAAATTATACATGCAGGACAAGCCACCACACGCACCCCAAGGCTCCTCCACGACAAAATCGTAAAAATACGTAATCGTAATATCGTAATTTACGATTTTGTCGTGGAGCCTATCCTCCTGATGATGCTTCGGTTTCGGAGCGAAACGATCGTCGAGGTTGTTGTGGTGGTGGGTGTGTGTGCTGCTTGTGTGCTTTGTTGCTGGTGGAGGAGCCTTGGGGTGCGTGTGGTGGCTTGTCCTGCATGTATAAGTTTCGTAGATTTTGCCTGCTTCATACACATTAGCTTTGCATGCATTCGCTTAACCCGTGCGGATTATAGCGAGGTAGTTTTGTTATAGTGCCTGTAATAAATATTATGGTTTTTTTATTCACGAAGCGGCAAAGTCAAGTCTGTGACTTAAAGAAATAGGTTCTATATAGTGATATAAAACCTTCTTCTTTAAGTTACAGGCAAGTGTACGCGATATGTAAAGAAGGTTCTTATGAAAGAAAAAAACAATGTAAGTTTATCAGAAATTCTAGAAAACTCCTCCAAACTCAAACTCCAGTTCTGCTTTTAAAAAATTTTTGTTACTTCCTAATAGATTACATCTTCCTTTATTTCACAATTTTCAATTAGAATCTTACACGCTAGCCTCTGATAATCACATGAAGCTTAACATCTACAAATATATTAATTTCTATCATTAAAATTTATTCATAACAGTACCTACGTGACCGAGCTTTGCTCGCACTATTTTTGTTACAAGATATAAAAAAGATGCAATATGAAAAAAAAGAAAAAAGAGATATAATATACCTGTAGGCCTATCATGAACTTTTAGAAACCGATTCAATTCTAAGACAGTACCTAAACTCATCCACTTTCTTTTCGTACCATGAAGTGTGGATTGCATTGGGGTCGTAATGTTTGAAAAGGAAAACGTTATATACTATAGATAACTTTGACTTTTTTACTCAAATGTCTTTAGGACGCATTCCGAATGGACATTCAGCAACGACTTAAAGTGTGCGTCTTTAAGACGTCATTGTATGAAAAGGCAAAACCATTTAGTTTACGTCTTCAATTGAGTCGCAATAAGAGTTCATGGTAGGCCTGCTGGACTCGAAGTGGGGTTTCCGGACCGCCTGATTAGCCCACTGAGCTATTACAACTCTACAAATGGCTGTTTAATTAGCCTATGGTTTCAAATAATATTGTTACATGTGTTAAATACAACCTCCTTCAAATAGGTCAATAACATAAAAAGCTCATTGTAACAAGTTGTTGAAAAATTATAAATGAGCTGAATTTTGAAAGAATTGCTTCTTATTTATCGAATAAGATATAATGTAAAAAGACAAAAATTGTTTTTATAATTTTATAGCAGTTTTCAGTGCCCAAAAACAGGGATAAAACAACATTTTTTTTTAATGAAACCTAGTTAGATCTATTTATCGCCCTTGAAACCTCCTCTACATACTGAGTTTCATGAAAATTGTAATTTTAAACAAAATACTACATTTTAAAGACAATAACTAAAAACTCTCATGTATAACCTTCTTTCTTTTTATCGATCTTGTATAGAATAGAACTGAATTCCTTTAAAACGCTGTGATAGCCCCGCGCTGAGACCGTGTGACTCTCTAGAGACGATCATGGGTTCAAACCCCGGGCAGGCACCAATGAGTTTTGTCTATTAAAACTTTTGTGCATAATTAATAATTGCAATTTATCACACGCTTTTCGGTGAAGGAAAACATCGTAAACAAACCTGCATATCTCTAGAGAATTCTAGAGATATGTGTAACTTATCAATCCGCATTGGAGTGTGGTAGGTCTTAGCTCCAACCGTTCTTGGAGAGAAGGGGCCTATGCCCAGCAGTGGGATAGTAGCAGGCCGTTACTTTACTTTTTATTTTCCTCTAAAAATGTTACAGACAGCCAGCCATATTTGATGACACTGTTAACTCGTGTAGGTCAAAAGATTGTTCTCTTTTGTATATACAGAATTAGTTCTTATTATTTTTCTCAGGTATTCCGAATTTTGAAAATAATTTGACCGGCTTGTAATGACACGAACAGCATATTGGTAGTTCGGCTTTGATTTTTTCCGTATCGTTGTCACCTTTGGCAACTAACAGCTCCCAAGTTGAAACTTTCTGTTTGCAGAACGTTATGAATTCCGATGTTTGCGGAAAATTTGTGAAACATGTCGCATCTGGATCCCTAGAAAGAGAAAATAAGATTAAATAGTGATATAAAATTAAATAAGAACATCAACAAAATAATCTTTTTAAATAAATAATCTATTTTAATATATAAAGCTGAAGAGTTTGTTTGATTGTTTGAACGCGATAATCTCGATAACTTCTGGATATATTTGAAAAAAATAGTCGCATTTATCACACCATCCACTATATATACCATCACGCTAAAAACAATAGGAGAGGAGCAGCAATAAAAAATATTGCGAAAACGGTAAAATTTACAACTTTCCTTACGTGCGCTAAGTAAACGGTGAAAGTTTTAAAAAAAACGTGTAATACAAAATTGTTCCGCTTTAAAAGTTCTTAATAAAATGTATAAATCAAAATATTCTTTATTCAAGTAAACTTGTAAACAAGTGCTTTTGAATCGTCAACTTTACTGCTGGTTCGGAAAGCTGTTCCTGCCGAGAAGAGCCAGCAAGAAACTCGGCGGTTGCTCTTTTTAAAATATAAATCTTAGAACTAGTTACATTTATTTATTACTGTCTTGTACAGGGTAAAAGTGCACCTATATCCACACATCCTTATCATCTAAGTAATCTTCAACAGTATAGTAGGCTTTCTGTATCAGCCTCTTTTTAACAGTGTTTTTAACCTGCTGTAATGGCATGACCACAATTGATTTCGGAATTTTATTATCGAATCTTATACCCAAACCCACAAACGATTTACGTACTTTTGCTAGGCGCAAAGCAGGAGTCGCAAGCTTATGTCGGTTCCTACTTTGTCTATTATATACATCACCTATCGTTTTATAATTCTTTATATTTTTATATACAAAAATTACGTTATTTAAAATATACTGTGAAGCAAATGTTAGAATACCTGTTTCCTTAAACTTCTCTCGCATATAGCATACATATGTCTAGCTTTTAAGATTTAGCCGTACCCACTTTAGCCGTAATTAGTATGTGTTATGGTTTACTCAAATAATAAGACTGCAGTCCACGCGAACGAAGTTGCGCTTAAAAGCTAATAAATAAATAAATGGGTTCGGGCGACCGTGTGTGTAAGTGTACCATACACTTACACACACGGTCGTCCGACCCCAATCAGCTTTTAGCGTGTATATGTCAAAGTAAAATACTATAAACTATTATAGACAACAACAATTTTAATCAGTGTCTCAATTTATTGCTAGCAACACTTTATAGCTACCGCGCATCCATGGGTATATAAGTGACAGCAGGGCTACCATGAACTCTTACCCGGCGATGCTTCTGCGCTCGCCCCCTCTCCCGGTGACGCTGTAAGAGCCATTTCGGCTAACAGCATTAGTTAGTGTCCGAAAAAAAAAAAAACCATGAACTCTTATTGCGACTCAATTGAATACGTAAACGACGACCGCGAGCCGCTCTCTTTTCGTACCATGAAGTGTGAATTGCGTTGGGGTCGTAATGTTTGAAAAGGATAACGTTATATGAACTATAGATAACTCGTGTCTCTTTTACTCATGTTCTTAGGACGAATTCCGAATTCTTATTCCGCAACGACTTAAAGTGTTCGACTTTAAGACGCCATGGTATGAAAAAGCAAAACAATTTCATTTACGTCTTCAATTGAGACGCAATAAGAGTACATGGTAGGCCTGCAGGTCATTAACAGAGCTTGCTTGTGGAAGCACTGTTGGTCGATTCACGTGACTCATTTTATTTATTGTGTTGTATGGTTACATACGTTCTTTGTTATAAATCTTAATCTAGATTCTAAAACTATGATATAAAATACATTCTGTTTTTCATGAATACGGCAAGGCGATATTTTATTTAGGAGTTTAAATAAAGAACAACTCAGAATAAATAAAATGGTGGCAATAATTATAGTTTCAATATATATTATGGTCAGGATCAGTATCCTGCTCATATATCCAGTACAATGAGCCAATTTAAAAATGTCACAATATTGAAAAAATTAAAAACCCGTTTCATTCACACTGTTGAAAAATGTCAGAAAACCAGGTTTACTTAAATTACCTCAACCGGTTTCGTGATCCAGACTCGCTGATATTTGTACATACGATAAATTACACGTATTGTTGTTTTACTAAAATAAATGTGTATATTTAATAAAGGTCTGTACTTGAAATTTTATACCACATAATATTATTTCATATTTCATATTATTTCATTTCTAATATTTTATATTTAATATTATTTCATTTTCAATGAAAAAATTATAATGAATATAATAAATATGTTTTATAATAAGTATAGATTGTAAAATCTATACTTATTATAAAACAAAGTCCCAAAAAGCTGTCTGTTTGTATGTAATCGATTTTCTCAAAATCTACTGAACGGATTTTTAAACGGTCTTCACCAAAAGACAGTACAATACTTCCGGATGATTTAGGTAAATAGTACATATCGGTATTATGTAAATTATGTTAAAGAGATTGCGCAGTTGTTAAAAAACGTGCTTGCTGGGAGCTTTAGTAGCGTGCGCTGCGTAAACCAGCTGATATAGGCTAAAGTAATGTACTACAAAATTCAAAATTCAATTCAAAATTCAAAATATTCTTTATTCAAGTAAACTTGTAAACAAGTGCTTTTGAATCGTCAACTTTACTGCTGGTTCGGAAAGCCGTCCAACCGAGAAGAGCCAGCAAGAAACTCGGTGGAGCTCTTTTAAAAAAGAAGATTCTTAATACTAATTACATTTTGTCATAGCTATCCTGCACAAGGTCAAAGAGCAGCTATATCCACGCATACTTATCATCAATGTAAGCCTCCACGGTATTAGGTATTTAGGTATACGGTACAGAATTGTAGATCTATAAAACTACTACAAAAAAGTCCGCGATAGCATGTCTCCATCTCTTATGGTTAACTCACAATAACTACTTTTATGTTTAAAATTGGAATTCTAGAAAAAAATTGTGACGTTGATTTCCACGCGGGCGAAGCCGCTGACACAGCTAGTAAATTATAAAATTATATCGTTAATAATATTAAATGACTAACAATTTAAGTATTATGATAAATAAATAATTACAAAATAATATTCGTTAATATGTTATCAACTTTACTGTGACGCTATCAATAAAAGGTATTGATTTGATCTTACGAGCATTTTTCGAGACGTATACGTTGTACGAAATCTTGACCAGGGGCTTGAATCACAGTTCGCCACGGCTCATCTCGTTTCTGCCTCACAGTGTACAGGGGTTCGTACTGAAAAATAAAATACGTACAACTTTGTATGTGTAATTCGCATCAAATTAAACTTTAAAATACCCTCTTTTACACAAAAGTGAAAATGTTTTTTACAATGAAGTAAAGATGTTTTTTTTAATCTTATATATAAGCATAGTATAAGGACCGGTGCACACAAAAAATCCGTAAAGTGTATGGCTGGACTGACTTATGGGTACGTATTTCGACCCACTGAATCCGAGTCAAGGTCAGTTTGACCAACACACAGTACAAAATATTGAGAAAACTTTGAAAAACTGTGTTATAAATAAATTTGTTCAAATAATCCAGAGCATGATTTTTATGTTTTTAATCCGCTTCATACTAATACAAAGTTTATTTAGTCCAACATCATTCTTCTGCCCTTATCCCACTCTAAGCGGGGTCGGCACAACATGTTACAAACATGTTGTCATATGATTTGGCTACGTATTTTACGACCGGCCGCCTGCCTGACGTCATCTTACCTTAGTCGCCTTTTACGACACCTCGGTAAGAAATGAGGGTGGTCTATTCTATGCAGCCGGATACCACACGGCATATGTGCCGTGTGGTATCCGGCTACCACTGGTATAGACTAAGGTATGCCTTAGTCGCCTTTTACGACACCTCTATAAGAAAGGAGGGTGGTCTATTCTATTCTGCCGGATACCACACGACTACAAAGTTTATTTAGTCCAACAGCCGTTTTAAATGTAAGAAAATTGCACAAAATTTTTAAAAATTAAGTAAAATGCAGTTTTCATGATAAAAAAAATTGTGGCTTCAATGAACTTGCAGTCGCAATATTTTTGATTTTTTCAAGTTTTAGATAGAATGATCTACAGATATGGGAACTCAGTTCCCGGCGAGATAACGCTTGTAAAGAGCTCATAAATAAGTGTCCCGGATGGGCGCGAAACTAGTCGGGCTATTACTGTAAAATAAGACGTGGGTATAGCCACTTTCTATACATAAACTGTTATGTATTATTGGTAACGTGTAGTGAGGGAGTGGTGGTAATATTGTGATTCCGAAATAACGGGAATATTATCACGGTATTTTCAGGTTCATAAAAATGATTTCTGCCACCGTTAAACACACTAATTGTAATCATGTTATTGACTGGCCCGTTGGCGCAGTGGCTAATGACTGCCTACAGCTCCGCTGGTCGCGGGTTCGATTCCCGCCGAGGGCCAACATATTCTATAAATTATTTGTTGGTTCTTCGAGTCTTGGGTGTGTATTTGTATTTAAGTATGTATTTAAAATTATATAATAATTATATAAGTATATTTACCAGTTGTCCGTCACCCAAACACAAGTATTAGGTCCTTACATATGAAATTGGCGTTTTCTATGGGAGGAACATAAAGTCGTTTTTTTTTTAATGAAATATATTTAATTAATCAAAGTATGTACCATTGCTATGTATGCACTTTTGCCATCTCATAGGTAGTTCATTGATCCCCTTATTAAAAAAAACCATTCGGGCGAGAATCAATAAAATCTTTGACGGCGGTTTGGACTGCCCCATCGGAGTTGAATTTTTTTCCTTGCAAGTAGTTATCCAAATTGCGAAAAAAATGGTAATCTGTTGGAGCAAGGTCCGGAGAGTACGGTGGATGTCTAAGACATTCTAATTGAAGCTCCTCTGATTTGGTAGCCGTCTGTTGTGCAGTGTGTGGTCTAGCGTTGTCCTGAAGCAGCAGTGGCCTAGAGCGATTGACCAGCCTCGGTTGTTTAGCAGCTAGCTTTTCCATCATGGCTTGCAGTTGCTGACAATAGATATCTGCCGTAATCGTCTGGCCAGATTTAAGAAAGCTGTAGTGAACGACACCGGCACTAGTCCACCAAACACTTACAAGCAACTTTTTTTTAGTCAATTTTCGCTTAGGGCAGGTTTTGGCTGGTTCGCCAGGGTTCAGCCATTAGATGAGCGCTTCCGATTATCGTAGAGGATCCACTTTTCATCACAGGTAATGATTCGATTTAAAATTCCTTCATTATTGTGCCGGTTGAGTAACGTAACGCAGCAGTCGACGCGCGTTTGTCGGTTTGCTTCACTCAATTCATGAGGTACCCACCTTTCAAGCTTTTTCATCTTCCCAATTTGCTTCAAGTGGATTAGAATAGTTTTATCACTAACACCGGAGCCTGCAGCTAACTCGGACGTGGTTTGCGATGGATCCGCTTCCACAATAGCCTTCAATTCTTCATTATCAACTTTGGTCTCCGGCCGTCCACGAGGCTTGTTCTGCAGGTCGAAACTTCCAGAACGAAAACGTTGGAACCAAAAACGCACTGTGTTTTCTTTTGCGACACCGTCACCATACACATCATTAATCCTTCGAGCCGTTTCTGCAGCACTGGTGCCACGGTGGAACTCATACTCGTAAATAACGCGATATTTGGAATTCCTAACCATAAAGGTAATATTTGAGATCAAAGTGGCCAGTACGACAAAACGCCAATTTCATATGTAAGGACCTAATATTATGTGACTTACTTTGGATACGACGACCGTTTTTTTAAGTGTTCCATATATTCATTTATATAGAATTAAATACATAATTTTTGTACAGAAAAGCCGGGCCTGCACGAGATTTGAATCCACTAAACATTAATAAGGCTCACGCGCTGTAAACATTCTCTAACTACAAGCAATATAACAGAACTAACTACTTTGCTATAATCCGCACGGGTTAAGTGAATGCATGCAAAGCCAATGTGTATGAAGCAGGCAAAATCTACGCACCTTATACATGCAGGACCAGCCACCACATGCACCCCAAGGCACAACTCACCAGCAACAACGAACACAAAAGCAGCACACACACCCACCACCACAATCTCGACGATCGTTTCGCCCCGAAACCGAAGCATCATCAGGAGGATAGGCTTTACGACAAAAATCGTACTGCAATTGCAGTACGATTTTGGTGGTGGGTGTGTGTGCTGCTTTTGTGTTCGTTGTTGCTGGTGAGTTGCGCCTTGGGGTGCATGTGGTGGCTGGTCCTGCATGTATAAGGTGCGTAGATTTTGCCTGCTTCATACACATTGGCTTTGCATGCATTCACTTGGCCCGTGCGGATTATAGCAAAGTAGTTAGTTCTGTTATATTGCTTGTAATATGGAATTCCGCAAAGTAACGCCTGCTTCTATAAATCATTCTCTAACTATTCATCTATAAATTTATAAAGTAAGGCGCACACTATGTTCTATTTATAGATTATCCAAAGCGTATAATATGACCTTGGAATACAGTTTCGGTATCAAGTTTATCTACATTGTTGCCAGCGTAACATATAATGTACATATATATATGAGGATAATCTGAACAGTCAATTACTTTAAAATAAAAGGTGTAACAGTTGCAATATATATAGATTAACTTATCTCAAATTATGCATCTTAAATCTTATTTAAACCATTCATGTAATATAATAAACTTTAATCGTATACTTTTAATATTCACTTTTTTTAATTTATTAACGAAAAGAAAATAAACAAAAAAAGATTATTTAATATATTTATTTAAAATCTCATAATTATGTTGAATTTACACAAATAAAAGTTTTTTTGGGGAGTTTCATAATACAAAAGTATAATAAAAAAAATATTAGTTTTTTCAATAGTTAATGAAATTTTTAGAAATTTTAGCTAACATTGTTATGAATTCGAATGAAATACCAATAAAATAGAAGTTTAACTATACTGCAATCCACGGATATAAACATTTATATAAATTAATGTGTTTTAATTGCTCAGTAACTTAAAGGGAAGTATAATTTTATTTTAAAAATGATAAATTAATTGCATAAGTTATAAAACATGATGGCCATAAGAAACTAAATTAAATATAATTTGATATGTAAGGGGAATAACCTAACGAAAATGATACCATTGTACAATTCTCGTTGAGACGATTATAAAAATAAATCATTCCTTTAAAAGAAATACATTAATAAACATATAATAAAAAGCCGATAACTGATAAGGTCAACTCTGTGAAACATATATTAAAAACGATTTATATAGATAACATGAAACCAAAAGCGATTATTATTAAAAAAAAATTATGTGGGCGACATTATCTTTTGCTACTTTGATTATACGCTGGTCTATCTTTTAACAAAACTGTTGTACAGGAAACAATACACAGCAATTAAACTAATTGTATTAAATTTAACTAGTTATAACTGACTCATTAATAAAAATCTGAATCATATTATTGTTATTATGAGTCATTTACAAAGTCATTCACTGTTTATGACGAAATACCACTCAAGTATTTAACATTTACGTTTAGCATCATATATTTTTCAATTTCTTAAAATCTTATTTGATTAAAATTAATATTTCTATAATAAATCGTTTACAGTTAAGGCAATCAAGGTTTGGAAATCATTACCTTTGAATATTATGAAATCGCCATCGTTGGGAGTATTCAAAATCGTGTCAAAGATCATTTCCTATCTATCGCTTTGTCACCGTGACAATGACTTCTATTGCTATTATGACGATTATAAGTATTATATATGTATGTTTATTTTATATATTTATTTATGTATGTATACGTTATATTTTATATGTGTATGTGTATTATATCCTTGTATCCATAGGTAGCTGTGGTACTCCACTTTTTTTATAGTACTTATGTATTTTTTGTGGTGTGCATTAAAAGCATTATCATTCATTAATACATTCAAGGCGACTAAGGGAAGTTGACCCACCTTGTGTTATCCGGTTGAGTAGAATAGACCACCCTGTTACCGAGGGGTCGTAAAATACGACTAAGGTAAGTTGGCGTCAGGCAGGCGGCCGGTCGTAAAATACGTAGCCGAATCATGTGACAACATGTTTGTGCCAAACCACTTAGGGTGGGATAATGGCAGGAGGATGAGGATGAGTATAAGTTATCGTTAATTCTTTGTTCTTTTATGCTCAGTAAAAAATCACTTCATACTTTACACAAACATACATAAACTTTCTATCTTACCGTTACTATGCTTTCGCAGTCGTTCTCATCATTAGGATCGCCTTGTCGGTTATCCTCAGCTTTCAGTTCTTCGATTAAAGTTGGTTGGGGTAAAGATTTCTAAAACGATTCGTTTAGAATTAACAAAACAATCTCTTTTTACAAAAAACGAAAACAAAAAAACATTTTGTAACATAAGCAAAGTGCTTTAGTATACATAAGTAATAATAAAATTACTTTGCTTTAATCCGCGATAGTGCTTTAGTATACATGAGTAATAATAAAATTACTTTGCTTTAATTACAGTAAATAGAAAATATATATAGTGCTAAATGTATAGTGGACTATCCGTTTTTTCATACCCGTTACATGCAGGATTCGTAAAAACACATGCACAAACCTCCACCACTGCCACCACAATACACAAGCACTACACACGTTCACTATCACAAACACACAAAATCGTTTCGCTCCGCAACCGAAGCATCATCAGGAGATAGACTCCACGACAAAATCGCAAAGCTTTGCGATATAAATATGCACTATACATTCTCTCTACTACTACTACTATCTCTACTACTACTATCTCTACTACTACTATCTCTACTACTATCGCGGATTATAGCAAAATAATTTTATTATTACTTTTGTATTATGGATCTCCGCAAAGTAACGCCTAATTCTATAAATTATGATTTAGTATAATAAAAACGTCGTGATATTTGTGATATCATCTGATATAAACGTTGTCCTTTGCCGCTAATGACAAAAAAGATCGATCTCTGCTTTTAGTAGATACATTTTATCATCGAGGTGTTAGAAGTATTTTTCTTCAAATTGATAATATTCTAATTCTGTCAACTAACGTGATTTGAGACTAAATTTTTTATGTGATGATTTAATTGACTGTTTTTTTTACGTGGAGTAAAAAAACAGTCATAACATCATTCTTTACTTCACAGGACGGTGTCTTAAGTAAATTGAAGACTCGTTTCTTTGATTTATATAATGATAAAAATCAATGAAGTTAGTCTTCGCGATATATTAAAAATTAATTGAAGGTATAATTACGTTCAGGATATATATTATATTGTAAACTTGCCTACATAAATTTCCTGAAGACCGAAGCAAATTTGGTCAAGTTAATTATTTTTCCAACGACATTCAATTCTAGTCTCCTTAGGCTTAACTATTTAAATAAGAAAGTTTTCTTAAATTTTCTAATGTTAAATTAAACTTACAATTTTTTACATAAAAACTTTCTTCTGACTTTGTTATCTGTCTGAATAGAATAGACCACCCTCATTTCCCATCGAGGTGTCGTAAAAGGCGACTAAGGTAAATTGACTCGCCGTGTGGTATCCGGCTGAATTGAATATACCACCCTTATTTCTCACCGATGTTTCGTAAAAGGCGACTAAAACAAGCTGAACCACCGTATGGTATCCGGAGAGATGTGATAGCCCAGCGGTGAGATCGTGCAACTCTTTCGAGGAGAACACAGGTTCAAACCCAGGCAGGCACCAATAAGTTTGTCTATTAAAACTCATGTGTCTAATTGATAATTGCAATTTATCACACGCTTTTCAGATAAGGAAAACATCATGAGGAAATCTGCATATCTCTAGAGAATTCTGGAGATATGTGTAACCTACCAATCCGCATTGGAGCAGCGTGCTAGGTCTTAGCTCCAACCCTTCTCTCCAGAAATGGAGAGAGGAGGCCTATTCCCAGCAGTAGGATTGTAAAAGGCCGCTACTTTACTTTTTAGTTTATGGAATCCGGCTGAGTAGAATAGACCACCATCATTTGTTACCAAAGTGTCGTAAGAGGCGCCTAAAGTAAGTTGACGTCTGGCAGAAGGCCGGTCGTAAAAATCATCTAACAACATGTGCTGCCCCACTTAGAATAGTTAAGCGCAGAAGAATAATGATGATACTTACATAACCCTTAAACATTTCATTAAATCTTGCTTCAGGATAGTCGTCAGGTTTCAGAGTGCAATATGTCAAGTCCCTGCAGGAATCATGAACTTTGTCATCGAAAGCATAGTGAACGGGTCCTGGATATTTAATAGGAATATCTTTAGCTGGAATCAGAAAACATTGAAATTTTAGCTTTGTTTTGTCCTTTTTATCAAATTTAATGATTGGATATTCACTCTATTGAATAGCACTACGATGAATGATGATGATCCTTCTGTCCTTAGCGGGGTTGACACAACATGTTACAAACATGTTGTCACATGATTTGGCTATATATTTTAAGACCAGCCGCCTGTCTGACGTCAACTTACCTTAGTCGCATTTTACGACATCTCGGTAAGAAATGAAGGTGGTCTATTCTACTCGGCCGGATACCACACGGCGGCTATGATGAACCGAAATAAGTATAACGTATTATACGACCGGCCGCCTGCCTGACGTCAACTTATCTTAGTCGCCTTTTATGACACCTCGGTAAGAAAGGAGGGTGGTCTATTCTATGCAGCCGGATACCACACGGCGTCTATGCGAGCTGAACTAAACTAACTTTTTTTTAATTGGCGGTGGATGTTCTGCTTTTGCCTTAACGGCTGTTACAGCTTCACAAAAATTATGTTAAATATATATAGTTTTTATATCCATATATTTCAACAAAAAGATAATTCGCAATAAGCTATCTTTTTCTATAATTGTCACTTACGTGTTGGTGACGGTGTTGTCGTTGAGAAATGGAGCTTGACCGTAACTATCTGTAAAAACAAATACTATTTATACAGTACTATAAATATATTATGATAAATGTTTATTTATACAGTTAGACGTTATTTTGCGAAGGTACCAAAATACCAAATTAATGGATATTTTGTTGTAATCCGCAATTTGAGGAAATTTATTTAATACAAAAATGTAGAGGGTAGCATCCATGCATCTACCTTATACATGCAGGATTCGTAAACCATGGCAGTATACAAAACATGCTTATTACATGGCTATAAAAGTAAAAAAGTAAGGTACCGGCCTGTTACAATCCCACTGCTGGGAATAGGCCTCCTCTCTCCGTTTCTGGAGAGAAGGGTTGGAGCTAAGACCTACCACGCTGCTCCAATGCGGATTGGTAGGTTACACATATCTACAGAATTCTCTAGAGATATGCAGGTTTCCTCGCGATGTTTTCCTTCACCGAAAAGCGTGTGATAAATTGCAATTATCAATTAGACACATGAGTTTTAATAGAAAAACTCGTTGGTGCCTGCCCGGGTTGGAACTCGTGTTCCCCTCGAAAGAGTCGCGAGGTCTCACCGCTGGGCTATCACAGCTCTACATGGCTATACAAGTATATAAGATCCCAATAAACCTTCGAAAGATAACAAAAGTTTCAAGAAAAAATTAAAGATCTCTAAGAAAAATGTTATTACGATATTAAATAATATCAAATCAAATCAAATCAAAATAATCTTTATTCAAATAAACCATTTCAGGCACTTTTGAATCGTCAAGCATCAATATGATTAATGAAGCTACAACTGGTTCGGAATGTTGCTCTTACCGAGAAGAACCAGCAAGAAACTCGGCGGTCAATCTTTTAAATATTTTAATTATACATTATTAAACCGCTGTCTTGTATGAAGCTGAAAGGATTTTCAAATCCAGGCTTTCTTATCATCCAAATAATCTTCAATTTTGTAATATGCTTTACGTATAAGCATATTTTTTACACTTGATTGAAATCTTTCTGTACACTGGTCTAGAATGGATTGAGGAATTTTATTATAGAAGCGAATAGCGAGACCAACAAAAGAGTTGCTTACTCTGCTGAGTCGCGACGCAGGTATCGCAAGCTGTTTGTGACCTCTCGTATGTCTATGATATACATCAAATTTTGTTTTATATGTACTTATATTTTTCCGCACAAATAGAATACTACTATATATATATTGTGATGCTACAGTCAGTATGCCTATTTCTTGGAACTTTTCGCGAAGGGACTCACGTTGCTTCATATTATAGATAGCCCGTATGGCTCTTTTTTGGGCAACAAAAATCTTTTCTATATCGGCCGCTTTACCCCACAGCATTATTCCATATGACATAATGCTATGGAAATAAGCAAAATAAACAAGTCGCGCTGTTTCAACATCGGTTAAATGTCTGATTTTTCTAACAGCGTAAGCGGCGGAACTAAGTCTTCCTTCGAGGACAGATATATGGGTGCCCCATTGGAGTTTATCATCCAAAGTGAGCCCCAAAAATTTAGTTGTATTTTCTATCTTTAGTATCTGTTTATTAATCTCTAACTTTATGTCTGACCTAATTACGTTTGGTAACACGAATTGCAGACATTTGGTTTTATTTGCATTTAAAAGTAAATTATTTACTGAAAACCAATTTGATATCTGAGATAGAGCACTATCTAAATCACTATCTAAATCACTATCTATCACTATCTAAATTAATATATCTGACATATGATATAAATAAAATCTCTATTTTCCTATCATAGGGGAACTTAACCCTAACCCTAGCATTGAATAAATCGGATAGAGAAAGAGGACTCTTTAATACATAGAATGTCCTCCAGCAGGCCTACCATGAACTCTTATTGCGACTCAATTGAAGACGTAAACGACGGCCGCGAACCACTTTCTTTTCGTACCATGAAGTGTAAATTGCATTGGGGTCATAATGTTTGAAAAGGATAACGTTATATGAACTATAGATAACTCTGTCTCTTTTACTCACATGTTCTTAGGACGAATTCCGAACGCTCATTCGGCAACGAGTTAGAGAGTGCGTCTTTAGGACGTCATGGTATGAAAAAGCAAAACCATTTAGTTTACGTCTTTAATTGAGTCGCAATAAGAGTTCATGGTAGGCCTGCTGGTTTCTCATGTTTCGAGCCAATGCCTCTCTTACGATTGTATGAAATTTACAGGACGACGAGTCTCTTATTTGGTCAGTCTATCTTGTTGGGGAACGACCGCGTGTTTTTTTTTCTTGTGTTCCCGACTACAATAAATTTCTACAAACATTTGGTCGCCTTTGGGTACCGTGTGCCCATATGATAGGATGCGTTGTGTAAACTGGCTGAAATATCAGGATTGTGGTATTCATAATTAATGTTCAGAGACCGGCTATACTCACTTCTTGTTTTATCGGATGAGCCCGACTAGTTTAGCTGCTTGTAGCAGCAAGCTGATACACGCACTTCCCGCTGCGATAATGCTGCGTTAAGAGCTTATGCATAAGAGTCCCGTATGGGTTTGAAACTAGTCGGGCTTATCCGATAAAATAAGAAGAGAGTATAGCCGGTCTGTAAACATTAATTATTAATACCACCCACGATAGATTAAATTTAAAAAGATTGTGGTATTGCAAAAAGTAAAGCCGTCTAATAGTTTTCATTAAAGACCCTGCCTAATCCCGTTCATATGTTACAAAACGATATAGGGTGCGAATTTTTTCTTTCATAGATCTAAACAAGATTCGTTAATGGCATTGTGAACAAATTTAAGGAAAACGTCCATTCATAACATAAAAAAAATGGTCACGTATAATGGGGTAATCGGGAAGTTATCTAGACAAATACAGCATTTTCCTTATCAACTTTACTGTCAGTTACCTTAAGGATTTCATGCCTAACATAACGGACCTTTACAGCATATAGCAAATCAATATTTACGGAGGTATCGCAAAATGAAATAAAACGCGCTCGAAAATCCTCACAAGGCTAACATTTTTTTGAGTCACTGTTTCTATTGGTACTCCTTATATTCAAATTCAAATTATAAATATTATTTATTCAAGTAAACTTCTAAATAAGTGCTTTTGAATCGTCAACTCTACTCTTAAAGAGTTATTATACTAGGGAAGCCATAGGCAGGCATGTAAGTGAAATAAATAATAAAGGAAGGTGAACCTCGTATACTTTGTGTAATCACACATAAAAAATGAAGTAAGATAATAAGTATCATTTGCTTTTTCTTTATTTTCGATAGAAATATTTTACGCTGGGTCCCTTACTTTAGTATAATAACTCTATGTGAATACTACATGAAAATCTGTTTAGTAATTTTGCGTTCAACGCGAAATAGTCAAAGAATCGCTGCACGCAAGGCCATAATACATATATGCGCTAGGGATAGGCGTATGCGTAGCGTCAATTATCAATAACTCCTTATTAATGTGTGCTGGTAGCTTGTGTTAGCTTACACTTACGCGGCTAGACCGTTTCATCTCTTGGAGTTTCGTTGTAAGCGAGATTTGTACATGTTGTCACATGATTTGGCTACGTATTTTACGACTTACTTACTTACCTGACGTATTCTTCGTATTTTACGATCCCTCGGTAAGAAAGAGGGTGGTCTATTCAACTCAGCCGGATACTAAACAGCACGTAATTGTCCCACAGATATTTAAAATATTGAATACATTCAATTTTATAACAAGCAAACCGATTTTGGCAGGAATGGTCTAAATCACGAACATATGTTTTAAGGTACCTTAACAAACTTTTTACCATTTTTAACCATACTTGTTGCGTATAATTTGCCTACTAATATTTCAGTCCTGCAGATTACCTTCATTATATATTGCAGTTAGTCACAATTTATAGACTAAAGTGCAAATATACATTTGTAGGTACCTATAAAAAAGTCACGTTTCTCAAATTGATCACAAGCCATAACAATCTAATTATATATTTACCGTCTATTCCTTCAAGTATTTTTCCAACAGCTTAATACCTATTTGATAATATATTAAATGCAAATCTTGAAGTCCAAACAAGTGATAAAAAGGTTGAGTCCCTTTATCTCTCTCTCTGTGTTCTTAATTCTGGTGCTCCAATGGCTTAATTCAAATTCCAATTCAAAAAAATCTGTATTTAAGGAGACTTGTAAAAAAAAGCTATTGAATCGTCAACTCTACTGCTGGTTTTGTAAGCTGTTCCGAGAAGATCGAGAAACTCAGCGGTTGCACTTTTCTAAATATAATTCTTAGAACTTTACATATAGTCCTTACTATCTTGTAATGGGTCGACGAGTAGCCATATACAAGCATTCTTATCATTTATGTAACAGTATTTTCAGCTTTCTGTACCAGCCTTTTTAAATTGTTTTTAAACTACTGTAATGGCAAAGAAATGTAGAATTGATTGCGTAATTTTATTATAGAATCTTATAACTAAACCCACAAACGACTTCCGTACTTTTACGTACTTTATACTTGTAATATAATGTTCCTAGATGACCAACTTTTGCTCCGTATATAAATATATAATACGAGTATACTCATTTCGTATTTTATCCAGTATTCTGTAGTAGGATATAAGAAGGTTAGCGTATTCATATATTGACTAGAAATTTATACAAGCAATATAACAGAACTAACTACTTTGCTATAATCCGCACGGGTTAAGTGAATGCATGCAAAGCCAATGTGTATGAAGCAGGCAAAATCTACGCACCTTATACATGCAGGACAAGCCACCACATGCACCCCAAGGCGCAATTCACCAGCAACAACGCACACAAAAGCAGCACACACACCCACCACCACAATCTCGACGATCGTTTCGCCCCGAAACCGAAGCATCATCAGGAGGATAGGCTCCACGACAAAAATCGTACTGCGCCGCGCTACCCATACAAGCAATCTTAAAATCTTAAAATCTTAAATCTTACATACAAGCAATCTTAAAATCTTAAAATCTTAAATCTTAAGATTGCTTGTATGGGTAGCGCGGCGCAGTACGATTTTTGTCGTGGAGCCTATCCTCCTGATGATGCTTCGGTTTCGGGGCGAAACGATCGTCGAGATTGTGGTGGTGGGTGTGTGTGCTGCTTTTGTGTGCGTTGTTGCTGGTGAATTGCGCCTTGGGGTGCATGTGGTGGCTGGTCCTGCATGTATAAGGTGCGTAGATTTTGCCTGCTTCATACACATTGGCTTTGCATGCATTCACTTAACCCGTGCGGATTATAGCAAAGTAGTTAGTTCTGTTATATTGCTTGTAATATGGAATTCCGCAAAGTAACGCCTGCTTCTATAAATCACTTAGAAATTTATACTTTTAATTGCTATACAAGACAGTTTTCATAGCTTTATTTATAACGGTTCCACGGGAACAAAAATGTGTCTAGGTTTCTGCTATTAAATAGTAATGAAACGGGTTACAGGATAATTAAGGTTATTGGCATTTGCTCACCGCTGTCATATCGCGATCCAGTATGATATTTTGTTAACTCAGAACACAATGATGCAGTTAATGCAAAACATTAATTTGTTTTCAAGATAAAAATCTTGAAATCAACTCGTTTTGGCTTAGGTATGTTAACTCGCAACCTTTTTCGAAAAACAAAACCACTTACAAGAAAAATAACAGGCACTCCAAACATTGTACACATTGAACAAATTCTCTCGAAATATTGAATATTTATTTATAAAGTATATACTTGATATGAGAGACGTGCACTCGCATTGGATGTAACGCGTTAACTGAAATGAGTGACTTGAGTGAGATGTTAGTATTGCAAACTCTTCATATGGCCTCAAGCGAATATAAAACGATTATCACATACTTATATGAAACTTACAAATGCCCGGGAGTTCGCTCGCTAGTGTGTCACAAGGTTTGTACCACGTAAATTCCAACCACAAATTCAAAAGTAATTTACTATTAACTTAAACCTTCCGCAAGAATTGCAATCCTTTAGTAAAAACAGTACAAAAATCCTTCTAATAGCTTTTGAGACAATCGATCATATATCATAGAGACAGGTTTTGGGGACTTGTCTTCGCGTGGAAATGAGTGTCACAATTTTTTTCCTGAATCGAAATTTTGAACATATAAGTAGTTATTGTCTTAAACATGAGAGATAGAGACAGGCTGTTGCGGACTTTGCCGTAGTATTTTTGTAGATCCACAATTCTTTAGTACAGGGTGGCTCAAAAAGACCGAAGTGGAGTGAATTCCTTATAACTTTTTATTTAAGACAATTTTTTTTAAATTTTTTGTTTATTAAATACAGTAAATTTATGGGGAATATTTTTAGATTAGTTATTAAAAATGATATCCCGCAAGTGGTGGCCATTTTCTGCTTCGCACAAATGTGCTCTATCCAACACATTTTCCATGACCTTTCGCAAAACTTCCGGTGTTATGTTGTTAGTTTCTTCTCGATTGGGGTTATTTAAAAGGGAAGTTTATGTTAATAAGCCTATGACTATTGAGGAATTAAAAACCAATATTCGAGAAGAAATTAACAACATAACACCGGAAGTTTTGCGAAAGGTCATGGAAAATGTGTTGGAAAGAGCACATTTGTGCGAAGCAGAAAATGGCCACCACTTGCGGGATATCATTTTTAATAACTAATCTAAAAATATTCCCCATAAATTTACTGTATTTAAAAAACGTTATAGGGAATTCACACCACTCCGGTCTTTCTGAGCCACCCTGTACATTACTTTTGTGTGCCTCTGCTAGTTTACGCGGCGCACACAAGAAAGCTCCCAGCAGGCGAGTTTTTTTACAACTGCACGGTTTCTTCAACAAAATTGACGTAAAACTGTAATGTACTATTAATATGAACCTTTCGAAACAATTGCTTTTAATTTAAATCTTTTAAATTTTAATTAATTTAATTAAATTTTTTAATTAAAATCTTTTCGTAAAATACTAAAAAAATCTGTTCAGTAGATTAGAGTAGTCCGATCACATGAAAACAAATTTTGAGAACTTTGTCTTATAATACGAATCAATTTTTTAAGTCATTTGAGAAAGGAAAAGGTTTTTAAAAAAAAATTAAGAACACTTCCATGACTGTTCAGGAATCTAGATAAGATTTGAGGAAACTAAAAATAATTCTTGGAAATTAATATTCGCTTTATAATATAATTTCGCAACCTAATTATAGATTACTTAATATGCTGATTACATAATATATATCATCACAAATGATTTACAGTCAAAAGCGTAGACTGCCGTTTAAATTATATCGATTCATCTATTTCGAAATATTCTACTATCAATTATCTTACTAAATAGAAAATAAATTATCATCTATCTACCGTCTATTATTATAAAACAATGTATGTGATATATTTTCTCAAAACCTATTAAACGCATTTTTGTACGGTTTTTACTGAAAGATAGTTCATATTATGATACAGGAAGGTTTATAGTACATATTATGACACCGGCGGAGTGGAGATTTACGCGGGAACATTTTTGTGAAATTGATTTTGCCCGGGCGAATCCGCTAGTACAGCTAGTCTTATATATTAAATCATTGTTTGTCTGCATGTTATTTATAGATTGCGAAAAGACTGGACCAATTTTAATGAAACTTTCAGTCAATCTTTAGCATGACCCAGCGGATGATCTTGTAAAGTTTTATTAACTGTTTTATTAACTGCATTTTTTTAACTGTTGAGTTCGAGGGGAATTCGATACCAGACTGAGATACAGCAACGCGTGCCCGGACAGTTACTATATTAAACATTTGTATTGTTTTACTAATATTATAAATGCGAAAAGTTTTTGAGTATGGATGGATGTTTGTTACTCTTTCACGAAAAAACTATTCGACGGATTTGGATGCAACTTTTCAGTTATATAGGTAATACATCGGAATAACATATAGACTACAATTTGTAATAATTTTATGTAATATAACGATACACGTCAATAAAGTCGGAAAAACCTGGCCTCTGAGAGCTATCTCGGCGGACGCTGCCTAAACCATTGGAGTTACACAAACATGATGTACCATAGTATTGTTTGTCTTGAATAGTTCTAAATAAAAATGCACGACAGAATAGATCTACCTATTATGTGCAAGCCACTATGACCAAAATCATAAATTTAATAACATTAGTTGCTGTGGCAAACCAAATTCCATGCGAGCGAAGCCGCGGGCAAAAACTAGTATTATATATTTACATCTTTCTGGAAGATGGTTAAAATAGTGTCTTAAAGTATATTTGAGTAACATTTAACATTTACAGTTCGCGTCGTATTGGATCCAAATAGAAAGTCAAGTGTTTTGCAAAACCTGTACACATATTTGCAAACTTGTTACTTTGGTCGTGTATTACTTTGTCAGGAATAGCGACCGTGGAACCAGTTTGAAAGAAAATCCGTTAAGTTAAACTCGCTTTCACTATAACTGTGTAACTGAAGCTTGCAATTCAACTTTAAAGGACATGACATCAATGTATGCTTATTATAAAACAAAGTACAAATCTATCTGTTATGGTTAACTCATAATAACTACTTTTATGTTTAAAAATTTGAATTCTAGAAAAAAATTGTGACACGCTGAATTCCACGCGGGCGAAGCCGCTGGCACAGCTAGTGTGTGTATAATACTTTGTCAAAATCAGTGCTATGAGGGTTTTCATATCAAATTCTTTCTGTAATCCTTTCCTAAATTATTCAGTTTTATCTCTTTTCTTTCTTTAATTGATTTTCTTATTCTTTTTCCGCAAATTTTTATATTAACATTTATATTAACTTTTATATTTTATATTAAGATTGTCCGCCAAGTTTCTTGCTGATTCTTCTCGGTAGGAACTACTTCCGAATGAGTGGTGACTTCTTTCAAAACATTTGACGCTTCACAAGTACTGAAAATTGTCATCGTGAATATATTTTGTATTTGAAGAGAACGAAAAGTAAACTTTCGAGAACTCTCTTACTATTTTATAACAATCTATGTCTTTGCTTGACGTATTATATTTTTATATTTTTTTTATAATATTTTTTTATACTATTCGTTTAAAGCAAATTCGATTCAAGGCATTTTAAAACTATGTCTACCGTATATTCACAATATGTACAAATGGACGTTCTTCTCATGGATTCCTTATTTTTGTTTTTATTACAAAATTAATAATTAAATTAATAGATAATTAATAAAATTAAATAATTAATAATAAAATTAAATTAATTAATAAACAATAGTGTTACCAAATTGTGACGTATGTTATATGACGTCATGGGGGTTTACTCATCTTGTCACGCAGTAGCTATTGTTCTCATTTTTTGAGTGCATCGTTTGAGTTAGAAAACATAAACTTTTCTAACAGGATAAAATTTAGGGCATGCAAATACATAATAATAATATCGTAATCTCGAGATAATTCCCTGAGAGTATTTTGCAAGAATCTCTATAATTTGATACGAGTATTCAGACCAGCGATATTTTCGAAATACCTACTCTGTCTGTTTTTCAATATTTCGTTAATATATAAAATGAACTGTGCATAATTTATACTCGACAAAAGTTGCTCTTCATAACTAACTCAATAAAACCGCATAATTTTTTTTGAAGTGGAAAGTTCTTTTGCTGCGTTGTGCACTTGATGGGTAAGAAATGTTAAACTGGCCTCAGGACACGTGACTTTATCAAAATTTCGTCACATGGAAGGTGAGTAGACCATCGACGCGGCGTAGAAGAAGAAGTATACTCCTCTCATTCTACCGCGAAAAATTATGCCTGCACCTACTGTTTTGTTTAAGCAGTGCAGGGCGCTTGCGCGAATGTTTTATGTTTGTGTACGATAGCAATACATAAATATTTTGTTTTATCACATAATGATAGTACTTTTAAATAGATATTTATGATTCGTGCAAAACTACTCCCTAACCATTCCACAATATCAAAGTACACAACGTTAATATTTAAGTTTTCAGTTCTGCCGGCAATCCCGGAGTGCAACGCGTTGATTTTTTTGTACGTAGGAAAATTCCACACATGGTTATCCGTCCCCATAATAAGTAACTTACCCGTAATACATGTGCATTGATGACAGACAAGAAACAAGAATTGGTAAATATATACATATATAATTTTAAATACACCTCTCCCTCTGTAGTCGATCCCTGATTACTGAGGATCGTGATCACCGTCGTATTGTCACTTAGCTTGGTGGCGTAAAATATCTTTCCACCGGTTCCTATCACCGGCCATATGAACAGCGTCGTGAAAATTGAGAGCACCTTCAGCTGGCCGGACCATCTGGTTGGGGATCTTCCTCGTGTCCCTTCACCTCCCACGTTCCCAACCACTATAAGTTTTTCTAAACTCATCTCCACGGCGTGCAATATGACCAAAATAGCCAACGATTCGTTGAAGGCATATGGTTGAAAGGCGTGTATGCACTTTGAGTGACAAAATTGACAAAATTGATGCATTTGTGCGTTTGTTCGTCCATAGGATACGGACCAATCGCTGCCAACACCACATTTCAAATGGAATAGGGAATATAAGTGTTTGCATCAGGCGCAGTTTGGTCCTATATGAGATGTTTTGGTTTTTCCATATGTTAGCTTATCTAGTCATTGCGTCTTTGGCTATCGCTATTCTTCGTTTAATCTCGGAAACACAGCTTCCATCATACATACTTAAATACAAATATACACCCAGAGTCGAAGAACTAACAAATGGTTCTTAGCAAATGTTATGTTATAATCTCAGAGTATTGAAGTTTGTGAGAATATATTTGTATATTAAGTCCTTACATATGAAATTGGCGTTTTGTTGTACTGGCCACTTTGATCTCAAATATTACCTTTATGGTTAGGAATTCCAAATTCAAATTCATACAGCTATTTACTCATGCATTTGTGTTTCAAACCCCCTAATTCATTTGTTTTTTCTTCTTTTGTTTTTTTCTTTGTGTCACTCTGTTTACAAAATAGAAAACATGAAATATCGCGTTATTTACGAGTATGAGTTCCACCGTGGCACCAGTGCTGCAGAAACGGCTCGAAGGATTAATGATGTGTATGGTGACGGTGTCGCAAAAGAAAACACAGTGCGTTTTTGGTTCCAACGTTTTTGTTCTGGAAATTTCGACCTGCAGAACAAGCCTCGTGGACGGCCGGAAACCAAAGTTGATAATGAAGAATTGAAGGCTAGTGTGGAAGCGGATCCATCGCAAACCACGTCCGAGTTATCTGCGGGCTCCGGTGTTAGTGATAAAACTATTCTAATCCACTTGAAGCAAATTGGGAAGGTGAAAAAGCTTGAAAGGTGGGTACCTAATGAATTGAGTGAAGCAAACCGACAAACGCGCGTCGACTGCTGCGTTACGTTACTCAACCGGCACAATAATGAAGGAATTTGAAATCGAATCATTAACTGTGATGAAAAGTGGATCCTCTACAATAATCGGAAGCGCTCATCGCAATGGCTGAACCCTGGCGAACCAGCCAAATCCTGCCCTAAGCGAAAATTGACTAAAAAAAAGTTGCTTGTAAGTGTTTGGTGGACTAGTGCCGGTGTCGTTCACTACAGCTTTCTTAAATCTGGCCAGACGATTACGGCAGATATCTATTGTCAGCAACTGCTAACCATGATGGAAAAGCTAGCTGCTAAACAACCGAGGCTGGTCAATCGCTCTAGGCCACTGCTGCTTCAGGACAACGCTAGACCACACACTGCACAACAGACGGCTACCAAATCAGAGGAGCTTCAATTAGAATGTCTTAGACATCCACCGTACTCTCCGGACCTTGCTCCAACAGATTACCATTTTTTTCGCAATTTGAATAACTACTTGCAAGGAAAAAAATTCAACTCCGATGGGGCAGTCCAAACCGCCTTCAAAGATTTTATTGATTCCCGCCAGAATGGTTTTTTTAGTAAGGGGATCAATGAACTACCTATGAGATGGCAAAAGTACATACATAGCAATGGTACATACTTTGATTAATTAAATATATTTCATTAAAAAAAAACGACTATGTTCCTCCCATAGAAAACGCCAATTTCATATCTAAGGACCTAATATTAACGCCTATTTCTTGTTAGCAAATCACAAATTTCTATCAGTCTTTCCGGGTTCGAATTCACATATTATTATTCCCAAAAATAACAACCATTGATTCTTGCCAGTTCTCTTCGCTGAATTTTAGCGTTTCAAATTGGTGGTAATCTCAAATTCCGTGTGTAAGCTTGTCGCTGTTCGACATATCTACGTATTTTATTTGCTAATGTATATACTTTGAGCTTCTCGATTAATATCGAATAACAAGATGATCGATGAATCATCATTTACCAAGATTTACCACAATGAAGATACTTAAACATGGTACAAAGTATTAAAATAAATAAAAAATGTTGTCTTCAAATTTGTTCTATTACAAGAAAAAACGTTACAATAATCATTCTCAAATAAGCACACCAGTAGTGTTAACATTAATTCGCCAAATGAATTCATTTATTACAACTAGACATCCAACAATAATAAATCCATAGTAATATTATAAAGTCGAAAGTCTGTCTGTCTGTTACGTTTTCACAGCCTTCTAAAATTAATACTTATACATTAGAATGGTCAAAATCAAGTCAAATCCGTAAATTAAATAAATAGTTTTCATTTCAAGTTGTTTCCCTTAGGTCGAAAAAGTTATTTTAAGAAAGTTTTTATATATTTTAGTTTCTGTTTATCTAATAAATTTAATTAAGCTATTACAGTTTAAAGTACAAGTTATGGAAGCCAAAAATTTTTTTACTATATTAGGGCATGAAATTCCTAAAATGATTGATGACACATTTTGACCATGTTATGCTTCACTTATTATATTACATGATGTACTTCACTTAAAAGTATTTTACATTTATTCGAGATTTTCAACAATTATCATCGTTTTTAAATCAATTCACACAAAACATTGGAAAAAGATACATTTAAACCTTCCTTATCACTTTGTCAGTCAGAGGGACTTCATGAAAAACTTGTTCATTATTTTTTGAGTTAATCGCGCACAGATAGACGCTTGGCAGTGGTCATACTATACCGCCTATAGCTATTTGACGAAGTATATAATAGACAAAGTAGGAACCGATATGATCTCGCGATTTCTGGTTTGCGCCTTGCAAAAGTATGTAAGTCGTTTGTGGGTTGGGGTATAATATTCTATAATAAAATTTCGCAATCGATTTTTGATTTACCATTAGTTTAAAAACACAATTTAAAAAAAGGCTAATACAGAAATTCTATTAAGGATTACTTAGATAATAAGAATGAGTCGACAGAGATATTCTTCGACCCCGTACAAGTCAGTAATGATTTATTGTAACTAGTAATAATAATTATTTTAAAAAGAACAACCGCCAAGTTTCTTGCTGGCTCTTCTCTGTAGGAAGAGCAGTAGAGTTGACGATTCAAAAGTACTTTTTTACAAGTCTACTAGACTAAATAATAATTTGAATTTGAATATTAAAAGAGCGATTTGACTACTATTACGCAGTAATATGACAAATAATGCCTATGTTTTGCTTTAAAAACTGCAATAATATGACATTCGGAGTATTAAAAATAGACTAATCTTTGGTAAGTAAAGCGTAAAAACTCTTGTGCTTTGTTAATGAAAAGGGATTTTGGTGTTAAGTAGTTTAAAGTAATAAAAGTAGTTTTATAATCTTCGCTTTTTATATTTAAATTTATAATTTGGTTTTTTTAAAGTTTCTGTAGTTAAACTTTTTTTGTTACTCTGTGGTAAGAATCCTATTTTAATTTTCACTGTGAAGTCGTTACTAAAAACGTGGCCTTTTTTTACGTAACGTGGCCTAGTTTTGCGTTTATTTCAACACTTTTCAATTTTTTATTTAGATACTGGTGTATTCAGCTATTTTACAGAGGCTTTAAAATGCTGAGATCCGTATATCAATAAAATAATAGAAACATTAATATTTAACATAAAAAACATCATTGGCTTAAAATATATACGAATGTTTAATAAATAAATAAATATATAAATATATAAACATATTACACTTACACACATCTGTCTTCAATGTAACTTAATACTTGTGTTATGGGTTACAGACAACTGGTAAATATTTTATTTTAATTTTAAATACATTAAATACAATAATACACCAAGGCCCGCAGAAGCAAAAAAATTGTTAAAGAAAATGTTGGCCCTCCGCGAGAATCGAACCCGCGATCCGCTGAAGGCAGGGTCACTGCTAACTGCGCCAACGAGCCAGTCAGATATAATTGTATTATTTCGTTAAAAATAAGTAATAAATTAAGAAACCTACACACAAATTATACAAAATATACTCTCGTATAAAAAATAAGTAATAAATTAAGAAACCTACACACAAATTATACAAAATATACTCTCGTATAAAAAATAAGTAATAAATTAAGAAACCTACACACAAATTATACAAAATATACTCTCGTATAAAAAATAAGTAATAAATTAAGAAACCTACACACAAATTATACAAAATATACTCTCGTATAAAAAATAAGTAATAAATTAAGAAACCTACACACAAATTATACAAAATATACTCTCGTATAAAAATCAATTTGTTATAAAAGGAATTTGTTTAGCATTGCACTTGCAGCAAACGGGAAAATCTACTACGATGGTTTCAGATGTACCGTTTTTTTTAGCAACTAGAATTTCCCACTTTTTGTTGATTTGCTCACAGGTGGGTATGAAGCCAACGCCAGAACAGGAGCCTAAACAGGGTGCTCCCGGTTTCCTGAAATAAACGAAAGTAGTAACTATCCATTCACCCAAAAATTAAATTCACATTTGAAATGGAATCAGACCGATCGCTTGCTTTTATGGGTTTAAAGATTACGTTAAAGGCAGACAGATCTTTGGCACATACTGTATACAGAAAACCCACCCACACCGATAGATATCTTTACGCCGCAGACATCTAGAGGCCGTCAAAACCTCGTTGACAAACAGAGCGTATGATATGTGCGACCCTGAACGCCTTAAAGGTGAATTACAACATATTCAAGAGACACTAAAAGGAATAGGAAAATTAGGCTCACTAATAGGAAATTAATTAGACTATGCATGCGAAAAGAAAGACATCTTGAGGTGAACAGACAGCCGGCGTTTTTACCGTATGTTTAAGGCGTCACCGATAAAATCGGGACCACGTTAAGGAAGTTATCTATAAAGACCGTCTTCACGCCTTTACATAAAGTAGCCAGGCTCCTACGTACGCCGAAAGATATCATCTCCTACCAGACTCCAAGATTAACTGCAGTTGTGGTCGCGCATACATTGGCCAAATAAACGTACCATTTCCGAGCGAGTAAAAGAGCACATAGCTGCAGTTAAAAATAGTTTATAATCTACCTAAACGAAAAGTTTACTACGCGTAAGTTTACAATCTACCTGAACGAAATTATGAATTAATATAAGATATATTTCAAGGCTTACTTATGAAGCATTGAAAGCAATATTGTTTTAAAACAATCGCGTAAATGGCAATCGATCAAACTGGCATAATTTTTTTAAATCTTGGAAATAGATTTTTTTTTATAAGTGACAGTATATTTATATGTTAACCGAGAGATGAAATCAATCTGCAAAGTTGTACTAATAAGTATTCGTTACTATGCTTAACGCCGAACATCCACTGCCAGCTAAAATATGTTAGTTTAGTTCAACTCGCGTAGTTAAGTCAGTTTTTCATACATGTGTGATCACCGCAAACTATGGCAGATAAGCTGACCCATCTGACGCCTTTCATTTGATTAACTCAGAAGCTCAGTGAGCTTAGCTTAGTTAGTTCCTAGATATTTTAGCTGGCGGTGGACGTTCGGCCTAATGCTGGGCTTTTGGTCAGGATAATACTTAGTACGACTCCTCTTCTTAGGTTATAATGATCTTTAGATCTCTCCACAATGTGGATTTATAGGTTATACATGTCCTAGGAGGTCTCCAGAGGTTTGCAGATTCCATCGCCACGTATTCCTTTACCGTTTATGAACACATTAACTTAGTACAAGTGCTTATTGGTTTAAGCCCACAAACCCTTGTTGAGGTAATAACGATTGGACAATATAGCTTTTGTTATAGAATGAAATAAAAAAATACAATGTAAAATACTTGCAGGATTCCATTTGAACCCGTTGCACGAAATCGCGCTCTGGAACCTGGATAACAGTTCGCCAGGCCATGTCCTTCTTCTGTCTTACCTTGTACAGGGGTTCGTACTGTCAAAAAATGTTTACTAAATTCCAATATATATAGAGTTCTATTTATATAGAGAGCTTATTATTAACCAAGAAGGCAATAAGAAGTTTAATATATAGATACCTAGCCGTGCCAACAACAGCTTAGTCCGCGTGATTTACGAAAGTTTACCCGAATTTCAGAAATTTTGAACATAAAAGTAGTTATTGTGAGGTAACCATGAGAGATAGAGACATGCTATCGCGGACTTTTTTGTAGTATTTTTATAGGTCTACAATTCTGTAGTACATTACCTTAGAATATTCCTGCTGGTTTAAGTAGCGCACGTGACTAAAGCTCCCAGAAAGCAAGTTAACAACTGCGCGATCTCTTCAACACAATTTACATAACACCGATGTGTACTACATCTTATTATCATCATACTTAAACCATCCGGATATATTGCACAATCTTCTGGTGAAAACCGTACAAAAATCCGTTCAGTAGATTTTGGGAAAATCGACTACATACAGACAAATAGGTTTTTGAGACTTTGTTTTATAATAAGTATAGATTTTAATTATTGCAATATGGAAGTTAATTCAGTAATATTAATTAAGAAGATAAAAATATTAAAGCCAGAAACATTCTGCTAATACACTGCATGAAATGGAATTTAATGTCGTATAAAAAAGTTGATATGTTTGGACAGCAGTGAAATCTGTATTCAAGAAGATGGATGGGCAAATAGTGTCACAAAATAAATGACCTACCATCTGAGGCAGTACTTTATCTAAATAGCATTTAAAAGTAAAGGACATTGTTTTGAATATGCTTCCGATGGAGCAGTGCCTTTATTTAGTGTAAAGTAAAATTAAGGACTGGTGTAGGACTGGGTTATGCTACTTACATCAGGCTCGACTTCGCAGTTAAACTCGCTGTCGCCAAATCTGTCTGTAAATTCAACCACAAGTTTCGGTTGCGGGATTAGTTTCTGTGAAAGAATAAATTTATCCGTTTGATGATTTTTTAGATATTTATTATTATTTACAACAAAAATTTACAATATAAATCTATTTTAAATTACTTACACGCTAGTACTATACAAATCATCCGTAAGTGGAATTGTTCCAAGAATCAGCATTCTTGGAACAATTCCAGCGTTTTCACGTTGAATCGCTAAGCTGATTCTTTGTGGGAAAAAGAAGCCAGGACTCTTGTCACTCGAAGAGGCGATCAACCGAGGTGTTAAAACGGATAATTTTTTTTGCACTTTGATTCATGGCCCTAGGGTCTCAATTGCAAATGGCACAAATATATAACTCGATGAGAGATGCTTTCTGATTAGATGATTTCTCTTATTCAACTAATATTTCTCTGTTTATCAAGTTGACGACCTTATTAAGTTGAACATGATTATAATATATAAATAAATAAATCTGTATTCTTCAACACACCTCAGTACAACAACAGTATAAATAAACAAAATAAAAATAAAATAAAATAATGCAACAATAAAAAAAACCCTGACATTTGTCGTATAGATACTCGTATATACATATGTATAAAGCGTATACATAAATTTGAAAGAAAGAAAACACATTTATTCATTCATGTGCTACATACGGTGCTACAAAATAATATAAAAGTTTACAAAGATACTTATGCACAAAGTTATGCACACGTGTATCTCGGTCATTATAGCAAAGTAAAAATGTGCAACGTTGTGACGAAGAACGGGATAGCCATTCTGACTAACAGGCATGGCAATGCAAATCCGATAATCAACATGGTAGAACTATTTCAAGACAAATTCAAGGCATTTTTCCCTAAAAAATATGCGATAGTCATTTTTTACGCACCTACTGTGTAGTAAACATAAAAATTCAATCTCCTGCCCTGATCCCTCTCTGTGGGGCACAACTTGTTTTAAACGTGTTGTTACATGAGTTGACTAGGTATTTTTACATTTTTGACACCCGGATATCATACGGTGGATATATATATACATATTTTATGTAACATGAAGTTGTTGAATTTTTATTTGTACTAGTTATCAATGTATCTTTCAGATAAATGAAATAAAAAAGATCAATTTCATTTTGAATGATAGGATGCTACATATTTAACAAGGATGGAACCGATCTTATTGAATTTGTCTAAATTTGTATTAGAATAGAAAGTTTTCTCAAGTTTAGTGGCCAAGTTTTATGGAAAGTATCTGACGCCATAAAACAAGGTATGGGTTGTACTGCACTGTACATTGTTTTGTTATATCTCCATCGGATTATTACGGTAGCGTTATCGACGATAGCTTGGCTTTGCGTTCATTTTCAACAACTTTCGTTCTATTTCAGCGAATTTATACAAAACCTCAACAAATTGTATATTTAAACCTTCATTGTACATCACTCTACTTATTGGTGAAATCTACATGATAATCTGTTCAGTACTTTTTGTGTTTGACTTATTTATTTTATTCTATCTAAGAAGTATGGTGAACTAAAACCTTTATCAAATCAAATCAAAATCATTTTTATTTAAATAAGCTCTTTCGAGGACTTTGAATCGTCAAGGATTAATATGATTAATGAAGCTACAACTGGTTCGGAATATTGTTCTTACCGAGAAGAACCAGCAAGAAACTCGGCGGTCAATCTTTTTAACATTTTGGATTTTACATCATTAAACCGCAGTCTTGTATGAAGCGGAAAGGATTTTCAAATCCAGGCATTTTATCATCCAAATAATCTTCAATTTTTTAATTCACTCAATTTAAACCTTTCTGTAGATTGCTCTAGTATGGATTAGATCATGACGTCATTTATTTAACAAACTTAAGATAATATGATAATAAGATAATATATGTTAAAAAATAAATCTTACATAGTCTTTAAACATTTCATTGAACTGTTTTTCTGGGTAATTAGCAGGCTTCACGGTGCAGTATGTTTGGTTTCTGCAAGACTCTGGCACCTCGTCATCATACGCGATGTCCTGCACAGAATCTGGAAATAACATGACGTATGTAAATAAAAAAAGAATATATAAAGAGTAACTACGCCGTGTGGTATCCGGCATAATAGAATAGACCACCCTCCTTTCTTACCGAGGTGTCGTAAGAGACGACTAAGGCATGTGCCGTTTGGTATCCGGCTGCATAGAATAGACCACCCACATTTCTTACCGAGGTGTCATAAAAGGCGACGTCAGGCAGGCGGCCGGTCGTAAAATACGCAACCAAATCATGTGACAACATGTTTGTAACATGTTGTGCCGACCCCACTTGTAGTGGGATAAGGGCAGGAGAATGATGATGTATGTAAATAAAAAAATTAAAGTAACGCCCTATAACTATCCCACTGGTAAGCATAGAGCATAGCAGAGTCTCTCCTTATTTGGAATTAAGCGATGGAGCTTCTCCAATGCGGTTTGGTATGACATATCCCAGAAATTCCCTAGATATATGCAGATTTCCACAAGACCAAAAAGTGTGTGATATATTGCAAATATAAGACACATACAAACAATAGAAAAGCTCAAGTCTGGGGTATGAACCCACAGCCCCCTCTCGAGAAATTTGGCACAAATAAAATAAACAATCGATTACAATAATCGATCAAAGTAAAGAAATAGTTAAAAATATAACAAAGAAGGCGTTGATTACGAGAGTATTTCAATAGAAACACATAATGATAACTTATTTTTAAATAATTGTCAAGTATTTTAAATAATATAGAAATTAAAGTTAACGTTGATTCTTGTTGAAATCAATTGCATGAATTGCTTGATCCAAGCTTGTTAACGCCAGCAGTCGGTATGGTGTTGCCAGATTTGTCAAGCTACGCGACAACCACGAATTAAAATCATCAGCAACACTAACTCGCGAATAGCAACACCGAAGTCTATATATCATATTCGTAAATCCTTTTTTGTACGCGCCCAACTTTTTTACTTTTGTAAAACCGTTTTTTAAAATTCGTCAAATATACGTCTACGAAAATCAGCGAATCAATCGAAGCAATACAAGCCGCAATCATCAACAATGCTAAAAAATATCATTTATACTACAAAAATCTGCTATTAAACATATAAAAAGTTTACTGGTAAGCTGTTAAACATATAACTTCTCTTTCACGAATTCTTTAAGTCTTTTAATAATTTTGCATTAAAAATGACAAAATCAGCTAAATTTGGGTAAAGGTTCACTGATAATAAAAGCTAATATATGGTCCCATTTTAATATTTTTACTTGTTGGGCCCGTAATTGTGAGAAAGTGAGAGAGAAGACAATGTTACGATGCAAAATAGTTAATTCTGGTAAACTATTTTGAGCAAGAGGTAGAAAATAGCTTAGCGTATCGCTTAATACTTGACTTAACTCTGATTTTTGTATTACCAAACGTGTTAACTTACTTGGTACATTTGCTGCTGATATGACGTGCAGACTGAAGGCGGTCTGTAAGAATAGAATGGATTATATAAAAAGTTGAATGATATTTCTTGAATCTTGAATGATTATATCGAACCTCGGGTGAGTCATGCTGATACTCGCCGGTCGTAGTGATGTAAATAGTATTCTGTATAATATACAATGTATATAAACCGTGTCAATATAATAAATTCGAAAGTCTGTCCATTTATATATATCCATTCGTTTATTTAGTACAATTGAAGGCTTTATTTGGCTAGCATAAAGGAATTTCAAATCCTGTTTCTCTTTTGGAAATAAGAGAAACGCTGTATACATATATCGCTCGTAGCCTGCAATAGTGGCACAACTCGAATGTGGCTTATGCAGCTATTATATATATGATATTGGGGTATTCTGCCCCAGTTTCGTTCTAGCAAAGTCCGTCTTAAGGACATGTAATGCGAAGAGATTTTTGAGGTACATTGATACTAAATCTACTTAACACTTGATTATTATCTATTTTACCGTTGGAAATTTATCACACGGTATTCGGCGAAGGGAAATATTTTTTAGAAAATCTTTGGAGAGTTCCTGGATTATTTGTAACCGCATTGGAAGACCGGGGCGCATCTAAGCTCTTTTTTTACTTGGGGACAGGAGGCCTATGCTTATACTATAAGTAATAGAAAGTAAATTATCCTTAAAAGTACATAGTGTTAAAAGCATTTGCTTTCTAGGACATTAACCAGATTTCACTAAAGCGAAAGAGCTTTTCCAACTTGTATTATCGTAGCTGGTTTAATAACGAGTTTATACTGGTCTACGAATAAACTAATTATAAAGGGTGTATGGGAAGCTTATCTCAGTTTGTCTCCAATTTCATCTGCCCGATTTGTACCCTTCACATCGATTCCTCAATACCACTGATTTAGAGCTACGAGTAGCGTTAGTAACACGAAAGGGTCAACATTGGAGTAACCGACCCGCGCAATGCGTTGTGATTACTAGCCGTCAACTTGCATGCTTACAATAATCTATTAAATAAATTTTTGACTAGATGTGATGTCAGTTTTTCTAATATAAAATAAAAATGGATTAACCAGTCCAGTTAAAAAAAAAATATTTTTATAAAAAGCTTTTAACCAATTTTATATCCCTACTGCTAATCGTTGAGGAGTTCCCTCGTGTGAAGGCATCAGGCATGCAGTCATGCTTATTATAAACATGCATTGTCACCGGCACTGGACCACTATGTAAAATTGCATATAAATCGAACCATCAGTAAGTGGGCCAAATACAACTTGCAAGATTCTACCTTCATATACGTACACGGCAAGTTAAATAAAAACTATAGAAAAGAATATTTCCAATTTGAATATAAGATTAACAATACTGATGATTCATTGATTAAATCGATTGGCTATGTATATAATAGAAAAAGTAGGAGCCGACATAAGCTTGCGGTTCCTGCTTTGCTCCTTGCTAAAGTACATAAGTCATTTGTGGGTTTGGGTATAAGATTCTATAATAAAATTCCGCAATCTACTCTAACTTCACCATTACAGCAATTTAAAAACACTTAAAAATGGCTAATACAGAAAGCCTTACTATACTAGTGAGGATATCTTAGAAGTTAAGAATGCGTGGGTATAGCTCTTTGACCCTGTACAAGACATCAATAACGATATGTAACTAGTAATAAGAATTATTCTTTGAAAAGAGCAGTCGCCGAGTTTCTTGCTGGTTCTTCTCTGTAGGAACAGCTTTCCGAACCAGCAGTAGATGTCGACGATTCAAAAGCACTTGTTTACAAGTTTACTTGAATAAAGAATATTTCGAAATTGAATTTGAAGACTGTGTCTTGGTCTTTATTAAAGTTTATACTAAATCTATTCAAATTAATTATAAGTTTTATGCTAAAATATATGCAAAACACAATATCATAAACTTTTTTTTCGAACACTAACTAATGCTGTTAGCCCTAATGGCTATTACAGCGAGAGTGGGCGAGCGCAGAAGCATCGCCGGGGGTAAGATCTGGAAGAGCGAGTCTCGAGCGAGGCTCGCAGCATCCTGGGAGCGTCGCCTTAAGGCTAGATTCACACTATAGGTGCCTCCTGTGAGGCCGGACCTCGGCTTAAAGCGACGCGCTGTGGAGGACTGTATCAGACTTAACATCATAAACTATATTCGTTGAAATATATATAACAAATACCCTCATCAATTTAACTATTCCATGTGCCGTAGCTAGGCAGACTGGCGCCTCGAGCTTTGTGAAATACGCCCTTTGAACTTCTGTACTCCGAAGGCATGCACTGATATACTAGTACAAGGCATGACAAACACACAGGTATTTTAAACCTTTTGCAGAAAACGATGTAAAACATTAAACGTACTATAATACTATAATATCACAAACCACCGTGTGGTATCTGGCTTAGTCGATTAGACCACTCTAATTTCTTACTGAGGTATCGAAAAAGTGGTCTAAGGTAAGTTGACCCACCGTGTGGTAGTTGAATTTTGTCAACCTATTCAATTTCTAAAAAATTCAATTTTGCCATTAAAAACGTCCTTTCGGCCAATAAATGCCCTTAAAAACAGTCTCCAGCTGGTTGACAAAATTAAGAACATTAAATTACCAAATAAGTGTAAATTGATATCACTAGATGTTGACAGTTTATTCACGAATGTTCCATACAAAGAAACAATAAACATTTTAACTAAATTACTAGAGAAAAAATGTTTACATCCTGGAGAGATTTCAGAAATAATAGTAACTCTATTATTATTACAGAATTGTGTATGGAATAAAATTATTTTCGATTCAATGACCATTACTTTCATCAAAAGGATGGTTTAGCCATGGGTTCCCCTTTAAGTCCGCTTATGACTGAAATTTTCATGGACCACTTTGAAAATCAACATATTGTCCTTAATAAAAACATACTTTACTTTTATAGGTATGTGGATGACATAATTATATGCTGGACGGGTAAGGATAGACAACTTGATGCTTTTAGTTATAATATAAACTCCAAACATCCCAAAATTAGTTTCAAATTAGAATCAGAGCAGAATGACTCGCAAAATTTTTTTGACCTTACTATATAACAATGCTTGTTCGGATAACGCTTCGCTTTGCGATTTTGTCGTGGAGTCTATCTCCTGATGATGCTTCGGTTGCGGGGCGAAACGATTGTTGAGTTTGTGATAGTGAACGTGTGTTGTGCTTGTGTATTGTGGTAGCAGTGGTTGAGGTTTGTGCATGTGTTTTTACGAGTCCTGCATGTAACGGATATGGAAAAAACGGATAGTCCACTATACATTTAGCACTATATATATTGATAAAAGTCTCATCGAAGAATCTTTTAGTCTCTTTGCGGCACCCATGACTTTAGCTTTCAAGAAAGAAGATAACAAAACATCAAGGTTATGTATAGACTTCAGAGACTTAAATAAAATAATAGTACCAGAAGCACAACCGTTTCCACTTATTGATGATTTGGTGATAAAAACTAGAAACTCAACATATTTTACAACGCTGGACATAAATTCAGCGTTTTGGTTCATTCCGCATCGCGGATTATAGCAAAATAAGTTTATTATTACTTTTGGACCAAAACAACATTTGTTAACATTTTTCATCACCCCGGTTCGCGCCCCTTGATATATAGCATATACTTTATGCCACTGACCTTTATATAAATATAATCATTATATTACAAGAGAATTGTTAATCAAAACAACTTTTAATTCGGTTTATTAATAAATCAGGTATGTTGTTTGTATTTACATATTGAAACGTGATTCTATGTAACAATATCAACACAAATAATATATTTCAAATAATACTTACGATAATAATAAAAAGAAAAGACATTTTATTCACTTGAAACTGAATCACTTGAAATAGAAAAAAGATATATTTTCGATATTAAAATGAACAAAGTACTAGTTGGAAGATACGTGCGTTCGCATCAGACAGGAATTACTAAGTGAAGCCATTAATGAAACAACGTTTATATAGATATATGAAAGCACATTATGTGTTCATGACTAACTTGGTGACGACTTACCCCTCGTCGTCTTTACTCACACACAGAAAACTTATGTACAGACGAAATACACGCAAACTTGTTATTCTAATTTGTTACTCAGTTGCCGGACAGACACGAAAGTAGGAGCACGCATCGATTATTGCCAAAAGTACAGTTAGCGTGTCATAAAAAAAGAGGATAAATATTTTTTATTTTTTATTTTAAATAATAATTAGATAAATTTTTTCTTTAATAGAAAAATATGGAGAATTTCATAAAACTATGTGGCGAAAAAAACGGCCAAAACTTAACATCTATCATTATTTCATCATTAAAGCCATTGCTTTAATTAAGGAACGAATTGACATGATTGATAGAAATATGTGGGAAAATACGTGTCGAAATGTGAATGATATTGAGATAGAATATATGAAAAATTTTGAATTTATAATTAATCTTGAGTCTGAATCTGAAGATAGCGACGTGAGTGAATAGCGTTAAAATAGTAAATATTTATTGCGGTTTAATTTTTTTCTTTTTTTACTAATAAAATAAATGAACAGACTTCTGTACATTACGTTTTATTAATCATTCTAATAGTTGCATAATGAATATATGATATGATCTTTATTAAATTAAGTTGGCAAGTTAGCTCTTGATTGCGAATTCACCTGATGGATGCCGATGTAGTTTAAGTTTCTTGAAAGGGTTTGGAGATTAAACGTGAAATCAGGGTTTTTATACGACATCGTACCTGAATGCTAAACCGCTTGGTGGTACATCTTTGTTAGAAGGGTACGTCGGAAGTATCTATCTAGTCAAGACCAGGGATAAATTTTAGAAATATACTAATATGTTTTTTCTAGGATTCGAATGCGGAACTTCCCGTTTACAATCCACAGCGCTTACTATTACTCGAGGGAAACGTTAAAAACTTACTTTTTATTCTAAAGAATTTTCAACATAAATTTGATTATAAATATTATATAATATTAATTTTATTTTTATGCAAACGTAACTTCTAACCCGTGTAACCGGATTGGTTGAAATTGCTGCGCGCACACATATAAAATAGGACAGTCAATATTTTCTCTCACACATTAAAATAATGTAATTTGGTGGAGGGGCGTGCACTTTTAGAATGCAAGATCTCTCCCTGGATACCCATTTGTTTCATTTCGACGTAATTTTTACGCGCGATAAAAATCCTCTCGTGCGTACGAGGGGTTAGTGTCCCGACACGACGTCAAGGCCAAAAGCTTTTGTCATGCTAATACGAATAAAACGATATGAGATAATTCTTTTAATGGATTAACAATATCTCGATTTCTTAAATACATATTTTTAAAATTTAGTTACTCTTTACATACATTCTCCTGCCCTTATCCCACTCTAAGTGGGGTCGGCGCAACATGTTACAACATTGTGTCACATAATTTGGCTACGTATTTTACGACCGGCCTGCCTGACGTCAACTTGCCTTACTCGCCTTTTACAATACCTCGGTACTAAATGAGGGTGGTCTATTCTATGCAGCCGGATACCACACGGCACATACCTTAGTCACCTCTTACGACACCTCGGTAAGAAAGCAGGGTGGTCTATTCTATTCTGACGGATACCATACGGTGTAGTTACTCTTTATATATACTTATTATAAAGTCCTCAAAAGCTGTCTCTGTACGTGATCGATTTCTTAAAATTTACTGAACGGTCTTTTACAGTTTTTACATAAAGATAAGTTTTAAAAAAAGTTAAGTAACTGCCTGTTACAATCTCACTGCTAGACATAGGCCCCTCTCTCCGTTTATGGAGAGAAGGGTTGGAGCTAAGACCTGCCGCGCTGCTCCAATGTGGATTGGTAGGTTACACACATACCCAGAATTCTCTAGAGACATGCAGGATTCCTCATGATGTTTTCCTTCGCCGAAAAGCATGTGATAAATTACAGTTATCAATTAGACACATAAGTTTTAACAGAAAAACTCATTGGTGCCTGCCCGGGGTTTGAACTCGCAGGGTCTCACCACCAAGCTATCACAGCATCTGGTTATTAGTACAACGATTTTATGTAAATTGTGTTGAAGAGGTTACGCGGTTGTAAAAAAAAAGCAATCGCAATCTTCAGTAAAAACCGTAAAAAAATCCGAACTCTTTCGTACTAAGGTAGACTCAAGGCTAGCAAAGTATTAAAAAGTATTGTCTGGATATTAAGCAAAACCCCGTTAAGTAAATATTGGTAACATGCGACCCATGTTTTGTTTACGTAATACAAGGTAATTTGCAATTGCATATTTTTTTGAATTATGAAACGAACGAGTAGTTCTTGGGAAATCCAATTCTAATTGGGCTTAAGGAATATATTGTTTATCATCCACCTATAAGGAATATATTGTTTATCATCCACCTATGTATAAGGAATATATTGTTTATCATCCACCTATAAGGAATATATTGTTTATCATCCACCTATGTATAAGGAATATATTGTTTATCATCCACCTATAAGGAATATATTGTTTATCATCCACCTATAAGGAATATATTGTTTATCATCCACCTATGTATAAGGAATATATTGTTTATCATCCACCTATAAGGAATATATTGTTTATCATCCACCTATAAGGAATATATTGTTTATCATCCACCTATAAGGAATATATTGTTTATCATCCACCTATAAGGAATATATTGTTTATCATCCACCTATAAAGAATATATTGTTTATCATCCACCTATAAGGAATATATTGTTTATCATCCACCTATAAGGAATATATTGTTTATCATCCACCATAATACTTTGGTCAAAATAAAAATTGCGGACTTTTTGTCACTTAAATAAATGAAAATCTCACGGCCGGTTTCTGAAACGCAAATCAAATCTCGAGTCAAGTAATCGCCAAGTCATATTGATCAGTTGTCATCACCCACTTACATTTGATTGGGTTTCCATAACGTCATTTAGGTAAAAATTATGTAATCAGTGAATCATTGGAGGATTTTTATTTCCTACAGCAATACTGATTGCAATGGTCTTTTCCTTAGTTCGTTTTCAGTCTAGCGTATAGCGTTGTTTCTTTCACTTTTAAATTGTCAGGTGCAGTTAAGCTACAAATATTGTTTTCAATTTTAGTGAACAAACTAAAATTATTATAAAAAATGTCGGCTGTGAGAAAGAATTATACCGAGAGGGAAAAGTGTTTATTACTGTCGTTAGTGGACCAGTAAGTATTCATCAAAATACCAAAAAAATTTTTGGTATTTGACATTATTGATTATTTTAGCACAAATCGCATATAATAATTAACTTTCTTCTTTATCTTAAAGGTACAAGGATGTTGTAGTAAATAAATGCACCAACGCAATAACAATAGAAATGAAGTCGAATACTTGGGATTCCATTGCGTGTAGATTTAATGCTAGCTCTGAGTATCCCAGGACTTCGAAACAGCTGCATACGCTGTATCTAAACATGAAGCGGATAACTAGACAGAATATTGCGGCCGAAAATGTATGTAATGAAATTTTCCCATAGTTATAATATAAAAATATCCCTTAATTAAGGTTATAATATGTCTAAAATATAGCCATTTCGCTATTTTCTTTAAACTCTGACACAACATCTGGGTTTCAGCTTGACTTATCTGTAGAAAGCCTATAATTTTAGACCAACATAGTCTACTTTTCTGCTGAATAAAATATTCTATAACTTAAAGCAAATAATATATTGTTAATCTCAAGTGGTACACAAGTGTGGTCCAAAAGTCACTTTAAAAGTGCTCATATAGCAGTGAAAGTATTTTTTTTAAACAGGAAATATAATACAAATATGAATAATAAAGCAAGAAGCTTTAACATTTTTTTACAGATTAACAAATATACAGAACAAAAAAAGTTGGAAGAGTTGAAACAACTCAAAAAGGATGCAGTAGCAGATAAGGTTACTATTTTTTTTTTGTCAAACATACATAAATCATTCATATTTCACTGTCAAGTAACATACAATCAAATAAATCTGCAAACTGGCAGAAACATTATTTTTATCACTAAAGTTAAATATGTATAATCAATACACAAACCAATATTATTATAGATATTTACTTATTTACAGAAAGGTATCAATGCAACAGGTGGAGGTTCTTATCAACCTTTATTAACTGATGCAGGGGCACAAATGTTAGCAATTATTGAAGAACAGGTGAAGCCTTTAACAAACGATTGTGACAGTGCATCTGAATATTACAGAATAACAGCACCAGTAGAAGGCAAGTATTTTATATTCCTCTAAACCATTTTTCTGAGACAATATATCTATATATTCAATCATTTAGATGTGAATAATCCAAAGTGTAAAAATATAAAACAAGGAATAATAAATAAGACACATAAATATCTCATATAACATGTAATGACTTCAAGAGTATATTAACAAAATATTAGTTTGTGTCTATTAAACTAAAATGTTCAATTTTATTTGTTACAGTTAAAATTCAAGAAATAAATACAATTAAAGAACAAAGTAAGGGTGTGGTGGCCATTTCTATAACAGATCCAGAAAATTCTCCAAGTATTTCTTTGCAAAATCCATATCCAAAACCTCAAAAGAGAAAAGTATTCCAGCATCTGAAAAAAAACAAAGAAAATATAAAACCTTCAGAACATTATAAAATCAAAATTTTATAGGAAAAAATTAGTGTGCAATAATTGAAAAAAAAACTTTAATACAAAAATATAAATTAATAATAAAGAAACAAGTAAAAGTTGATTATGAAATTAAAATTAAAAAAATAGAATTGGATAAATTATTAAATAGTAGAGATGAGAAAAAAGATAGATAAGATAGATAAGATTTTTTAATATAGTTTTTTTATGTGAAATTGTTTCTTAATAAGGAGCTTGTTATTTTATTCTTTTAAAGCAATTTTTTTTTATATCTAGGTAAAGCAATATTAATAATAAATATCTGCTAGTTGTCTATTTGAGGCTTAAGTTGTTTATTTTTTTAAAGTTTTCATTATTCTCTTCTTTGTTTGTCCTTATGTTTATTTTTAAAATTGTAATTAATTGAAAATAATTTTTATTACTTATATAATTGAAACACCTTAACTAAGAATGATGTGATCTCCTATAGGTGATACTATATATTTATTTTAAAAATACATAGGATATTTGTTAGATTATGTAATATATATTGATGTTGGTGATAAATAAATAAATATTCTGTTAAATTGTGATAATTCATTTTATTTTCCTAAAAAAACTGTTTTTATGTACTTCTTCCAAGTTACCAAATGGTTGTTATCTAATAAAATTGACATTAGGTTAGGACATCTTATTATTAAATTATAGGTAAAATGAGAAAGTTAGTGATGAGGACTTACAAGAATCTAGATATACATACTAGTAATTAGTAGCTTAAAAAATATTATTTTTATATTCAATATTCTTTTTAATAATAAACAATAATATAAAACAAATAATTTTTACTGTGATTGCTTTTATTTACTATTGTTCTCTTTCAGGACCTTTATTTAGGTATATCTATAACATTATAGTCATTGACTACTACAAGTATATGATAGAAATGATATTAAATAATATATCCATACTTTATATATACTCACCAGTTAAAATATGTTGTTAATAAAGATGAACGTACTGATGTATTTTCATTTTGTGCTCTATTTGCTTCAAATAATTCTTCAGATAATGAAGCATTCTCATCGTTAATTACACCCTCAATGTCATTGTTGTCTAATGCTATATTGTGCAGAATAGAACATGCAACAACAATGTTCATTGCTGTATTTAAATTTACTCTCAAACCCATTGATAAACAAGGAAAACGTCTTTTTAAAACCCCAAAGCAGCGTTCAATGGTGTTTCGAGTTGCAATGTGAGCCCTATTATCCACTCCTTAATACGTAAAAACACTAGAAAACTTATATAATACACAATAAATTCAATATAACAGTGCTTTAATCTCCAAAAATCTCCGATTACAAGACGGCGTGTCAAAAGCGCTGTGAATGCTATTTGACAGCTGATTATTGTTTCGAGAAACCCAAAATGGCGTTGAGAGACCAATGACATATGATTATAGCCTAGTTATGTCGCGTGATCAGAGATGGTCAACAGAGTGTTAATCGGTGTTCATCACTCTTTGAGAAACTGAAAATGTGTATAATCATTGATAAATTGCAGGTTACGTAATTTTTTCATTGATTGGCGTCTCAGAAACCGGCCGTCAGTGTCTTCTAAATTCAAAATATTCCTTATTCTTATAAACTTCTGGACAAGAGCTTTTGAATCGTCAACTCTATGGATCATTCGGAAAGCTTTTCCTACGGAGATGAACCAGCAAGAATCTCGGCGGTGCTTTTTTTCAAAATATAAATCTTATTTCTAGTTACATTTAGTCTATATTGTCTTGTAGATAGGCAAGAGAGGCTATATCTACGCATTCTTAGTAGATTTTCTGTATTGGCGTTTTTTAACATTATTAAAATCATTCATCATCATTCTCCTGCCCTTATCCCACTCTAAGTGGGGTCGGCACAACATCTTTTAACAATGTTATTACATAACACGGACTGGCCCGTTGGCGCAGTGGGTAGTGACCCTGCCTTCAGCTCCACGGGTCGCGGGTTCGATTCCCGCTGAGGGCCAACATTTTCTATAAACAATTTGTTGGTTCTTCCAGCCTGGGTGTATATTTGTATTTAAGTATGCATTTAAAATTAAATATAGAGTATATCTATCAGTTGTCCGTCACCCACAAGTATTAATACTTACCTTGGGGTCGGACGACCGTGTGTGTAAGTGTCCCATATATTTATTTATATGTCTGATTTTGTTCCATATTATCTCGTATAAGCAAAATTGTGACTTATGGCGTCTATGTTGAGGAATTTGAAAGTAGAATAATGTACGCAAGTACACGTACACGTACACGCTATAAAGCTATGTTGATATTAAATTTATCTATCAATACTATTTACATAAGGAAAATTATAAGGAACTTTATGTCTGCTATAAATCGAACTGCTTATCGTTGTTTAATATGTATGGAAGTATTGTTTAAAATTTATTTATGTTCAGACATTACAATTTTTCTTAAGGGTTTATTAAAGTTTTACCGTACACCAGAGTCAGTCGACAATTGTGTTAACAAAACAAACTAATATTTTTTTCATCACATCGCCGTGTGGTATCTGGCAGAATAGAATAGACCACCCTCCTTTCTCACCGAGGTGTCGTAAGAGGCGACTAAGGTATGTGCCGTGTGGTATCCGGCAGAATAGAATAGACCACCCTCTTTTCTCACCGAGGTGTCGTAAGAGGCGACTAAGGTATGTGCTGTGTGGTATCCGGCAGAATAGAATAGACCACCCTCTTTTCTCACCGAGGTGTCGTAAGAGGCGACTAAGGTATGTGCCGTGTGGTATCCGGCAGAATAGAATAGACCACCCTCTTTTCTCACCGAGGTGTCGTAAGAGGCGACTAAGGTATGTGCCGTGTGGTATCCGGCAGAATAGAATAGACCACCCTCTTTTCTCACCGAGGTGTCGTAAGAGGCGACTAAGGTATGTGCTGTGTGGTATCCGGCAGAATAGAATAGACCACCCTCTTTTCTCACCGAGGTGTCGTAAGAGGCGACTAAGGTATGTGCCGTGTGGTATCCGGCAGAATAGAATAGACCACCCTCTTTTCTCACCGAGGTGTCGTAATAGGCGACTAAGGTATGTGCCGTGTGGTATCCGGCAGAATATAATAGACCACCCTCCTTTCTCACCGAGGTGTCGTAAGAGGCGACTAAGGTATGTGCCGTGTGGTATCCGGCAGAATAGAATAGACCACCCTCCTTTCTCACCGAGGTGTCGTAAGAGGTGACTAAGGTATGTGCCTTGTGGTATCCGGCAGAATAGAATAGACCACCCTCCTTTCTCACCGAGGTGTCGTAAGAGGCGACTAAGGTATGTGCCGTGTGGTATCCGGCAGAATAGAATAGACCACCCTCCTTTCTCACCGAGGTGTCGTAAGAGGCGACTAAGGTATGTGCCGTGTGGTATCCGGCAGAATAGAATAGACCACCCTCCTTTTTCACCGAGGTGTCGTAAGAGGCGACTAAGGTATGTGCCGTGTGGTATCCGGCAGAATAGAATAGACCACCCTCCTTTCTCACCGAGGTGTCGTAAGAGGCGACTAAGGTATGTGCCGTGTGGTATCCGGCAGAATAGAATAGACCACCCTCCTTTCTCACCGAGGTGTCGTAAGAGGCGACTAAGGTATGTGCCGTGTGGTATCCGGCAGAATAGAATAGACCACCCTCCTTTCTCACCGAGGTGTCGTAAGAGGTGACTAAGGTATGTGCCTTGTGGTATCCGGCAGAATAGAATAGACCACCCTCCTTTCTCACCGAGGTGTCGTAAGAGGCGACTAAGGTATGTGCCTTGTGGTATCCGGCAGAATAGAATAGACCACCCTCCTTTTTCACCGAGGTGTCGTAAGAGGCGACTAAGGTATGTGCCGTGTGGTATCCGGCAGAATAGAATAGACCACCCTCCTTTCTCACCGAGGTGTCGTAAGAGGCGACTAAGGTATGTGCCGTGTGGTATCCGGCTGCATAGAATAGACCACCCTCAGTTCTCACCGAGGTGTCGTAAAAAGCGAGTAAGGTAAGTTGACGTCAGGCAGGCAGTCGGCCGTAAAATACGTAGCCAAATCATGTGACAACATGTTTGTAACATGTTGTGCCGACCCCACCTAGAGTGGGATAAGGGCAGGCGAATGATGACAGTATACATTAACGTTTACAATACTATTATAAATATTAAAAGAACGAAGGTAGGCTCCTATCAACAAAAATAAATAAATATTTTTGACGATTTTATAATTGCTATTGTCAAATTGTAAAATTAAATTTCCTTTTCCATAAAGATTTCAGTATGGAATTCTTCCTTTAATAAAGTAAATTTGATTTTTTCGTGTATAGGGTAAAACATAACAAAATAAAAATAATCCTCGATGATCTTGTTTGTTTGTTCCTTTAATGTTATACGGTACTAGCTGCTTTAAGATACGCAACTGTAGTGCGTAAATTTGATCAAGATATGTTCTCCATTTTTTTTTCTTATGTCACGAAAATCACGGGTCATCACCGCCCGACGGGGACGAGCGGTGGTTATGTCAGACTCTCTAAGAATATTGCTGTGGGGTAAATGCGCGGATAGTAAAAAAATTTTCGTATTACAAAAAAGAACAACAAACAAGCTTTTAGCTTCGCTCGCTAAACCGCCCAAGCTGGGCAGTCTGCGAGCGTGTGCAGCGCCGTATCGAACTCGGCGCCGCACTCGTGACACATCAGACACTTCGCGCTGGGCCACCTTCCACAGATACCTCCCGAAACAACCATGTCCAGAAAGTGTAGTGTGTCATGTTACAGTTGCAATGATGCGCTGGAATATGTAAATAATAGATAAATATCCTTGGCCATGGATAGTCATCTATTATTTACATATTCCAGCGCATCATTGCAACTGTAACATGACACACTACATGGTGACCCTATGCCAGTAACGTCTGCGTGAAAGAAAAATGCAATTGGAGCGGCGTAACGACGCACACGGACGAGAATTAATAAAGAAAATTTTTTTTACATTACAAATATAAATAAAAAATAATATCCTGAATAAATTAAATATGGGAAAACAATGTCCGAAATGTAAGTGTCAAAGAAGTAATAATTAACCAGCATGGAGAAGGAAATGCGGAAGCTGACAATTCTACACATTTTTTATACGAATAATATTCTTCTTTCAACCATACTAGTATTTTGTGGACTGGCTGTTTTATATATTTTATATCGACCATATCAAAAATGTCATCTCAACTGGGTAAGAAATGAAATGAATGAAAATTTTCTAAGAGGGTTCTGGCTGCGGCTGTCTGGACGCCGTGATCGAAACACCGAGCAGCAAAACAGCGCGGTATAATTTTACTTTTATTATATTATAATGTTACATGGAAGAATTATTAAAATTAGAAAATAAGAAAGAATTAATAAAAATCGATTTGAGAAAATTAGGTCCCGATGAAGGTTAAAATACTTTAATATAGTTAATAGTAAGTTTACAGAAGCTAAAAAATTATACGACTGTAGTAAGGATTTATCAAAATATATATTAAGTGAAAAATTGTTTACAATACAATTTTCAGAAATAGTTTTTAAGGATTTAGTTCATAAGATAGAAGATAGTTTTGAAAAAATTTCTGAATACTGTCGATGCCATTATAATATTATAAGCGGAAAAATGGAGACATTTAATTTAAAAACTGCTAATTTAAAAAGTGCCGGTTATGTATGATACGGAGGAGTCAATCGAAAAGATTATTTCAAGTTTAGAGCTATATGATAGTTGTCTAAAAGATTCTAAATGTAAAAGACAATTAGCTATTTTTACAATAAAGACAAGATTAAACAAATCAGCTAAACTAAGACTCAAGCAAGAGTATGAATCTTGTTTAGATCCAAGAAAATTTATTTTTAGCAAGTGTAATAGTTTCACCCAAAAATAACGTTGTTCCAATCCGTATCCTTAATACTAGCGATGACAATGTGTTATTGCCAATTTTTAAACCTGAATTAGAACCATTATAAAATTATAATCTTTGTTCATTTAATAAATGTCCGAGTAACTTTAAAATAATGTTTCCGCATTATTGTCACTATTGAAGTTGGATCATTTACATTCCCACGAAAGACAAACAATAGAATCTATTTGTGCGAAGTACGGAGAAATCTTCCAATTACCGGGCGATAAACTGACTACAACAGAGTTATATGAAACCAATATGGTTTAAAACCACATTCACAACCTGTTTACACCAAAACACATGGTATTCCTAATAGTTTAAAGACTGAGCAGGAAAAACAAATAAATAAAATGTTAGATGAAGACGTCATTGAACAATCACGTAGCGAGTGGTGGAGTCCTATTTTATTAGTACCTAAAAAGTCCGAAACGGGAAATAGTAAAAGTTGGAGATTAGTTGTTGATTGCCGTAAATTAAATGAAACTATACAGGACGATAAATTTGTATTACCAAATATAAAGGAAATTATAGATTCTTTATCAGGAGCGGTATATTTTTCTCATTTAGACCTTAGTCAAACTTTCTCCCAAGAGCCGTAGTACGTTTACGACTAACACGGGACAGTATCAAATGAAGAGGTTACATAGTAGTATAGTAGGTAGTACATTTTCACATGCTATGACAGTTGCGATGTCTGGTCTTACCTATGACAAATGTTTTATATACTTAGATGATTTAGTAATTTTTGGAAGGAATTTAGAGATGCATAATAAAAATCTTTTAGATGTTCGATGTTTTCAAAATATAATTTTTGTAACCACTCACCATCATCGTATACTTATCTATCATTAATGTAATCCCAAACAGTGCTATAGTAAGCATTCTGTATGAGCGACCTTTAAATAGTTTTTTCAACAGCAGTAATGGTAAAAATACATTGTGGAGATTTATTGCAAAATTTTACACAAAACCCACAAACGACTATATAAGTCGTTTGTATGATTTGAGGTAGAATTTTATTTTTGCGATAATTTCCAAGATAATAATTAAAATTACATTCATTGCCCTTTTAAACTCCAGCACAAATAAACACCCTGAGCATTTGAGTAGCCGAGGATCTGGTTTTGGTAGAATTCCGTTACACAATAAAAAATTCTCCTGGCGCCCAACCACTAAATTTAAGTTACGTTTAAGATGTAATAGGTGTAGATTAGGCATGTACAAGTTTATGTTGTTAATATAAGTAAATACGCATTAGTTCTTTTATTTATTAAGAAAACCCGTAATATGATGTATTTAATGCTGGCTGTACTTGTTTTTCATTGCCAACTAAAATCTTATAATCACACAAGTTTTCTACATGAAGTTGTTCAAGAGAAAGTTCCTTTATTACACTTTTTTTATACATTTTGACTCAGATCACTTGCGTAACCCCTGTCAACGTTTCAGGGAATCCTAGGGATCCACGGAACCCGCGTTGAGCCCTGTGCTAACCGATATTCTTCATGAGGTGAATTGACTGCCAAGTTCTATTTATATTAATAATTTATAGAATTAAAGGTTTTTTCGGCGTCCATAATACGAAAGTAATAGTTATTTTGCTATAAACTGCGATTTGAACACAGATACTTTTGTATCCTATAATAATCTAATACACACTTATTAAGTTCAAAATTATTAATACATTGTTTACGAAAAGGCTAACCGCCATGTTTTTGCTAGTCTCCTTGAACGAAATTCCGATTAAAACTTGCAATCAATACGAAACAAAGCGTGTGAAATTCTATATCACTTTTAATATTTGGATTTTGAATTTGAATGCCATGTGTACTAAATATAGAATTTAAATATAACTTCAAATGGCAAGGTTAAAAATTATTGCTTAATAGAGTCATAAAGTCCCATTGTTTAGTGATATTTATTGTCTGAGTCAATGACGGATTTAGTTTATGCTTCGTTTTCGTTAAATAATCGTAAACGGCTGGATCGATATTAAGGAAATTTTCAGAAAATCTTTAAACGGATTTGAGCGGAATACCCTGTAAAGTTGAGCATTTTTTTTCAACGGTTGAGTTCTCTTTCGAGGGGAATTTGAAACCAGAATTTGCCACAGCAACGCTTGGTCGGACGCCTAGTCTAATATATAAAAATTATTGTTTGTCTATATGTCTTAATAGACTGAAACGGCTGGAGCGATTCTAATGAAATTTTCAGACAATCTTTAGAATGAGCCAACGGATGATCCTATAAAGTTTAGTGGTGATCGAGGCATTTTCTTAGACTGTTGAGTACTGTTTCGAGGGGATGTCGAAAAAGCCACAGCAACACGTGGCCGGACAGCTAGTTATATTTATATAAACACTTCCGTTGCGGTCAATGTCCATTAAGAAGAATATTAATCGGAGCGGGTATTAATTCTTATGAACTCAAATACGTAAGTTGTATTAATTATTTTTACGCTTAACATTATGATTTATTTCCATATATTTTAACCCAGTGATTCTCAAAGTTGTATGGGCTACGACCGATCTAATAAAAGTTTTCACACTCGAGACCCATCTCTAGGAAACTCAATCGTTACAGATATGAATGACGGACTTTTAAAATAATAAATTCAAATTCGAAATATTCTTTTGTTATGTCTTAAATGTTGCTAAACATGATATTGTTTATAATTATGAATTGTTTACAAATTAAAGTTTTATATGTTGGTATTACTTTCAAAATACAATGGTCTAAGGAGAGAACAAAAAAAGATGGTGGATGCGTGTCGTGTCGGACTAGTTGATAAGAGTAATTGTCAATAAGTATTTCAATAAAAAGTGTGAAGTGAAGCGAGTTTTATTACATTTTATTTAAGTAAATTTAAAAACAAGTTCTTTTGAATCATCAAAGTCTACTGCTATTCTTAACAAAGTTTAAATACATTTTTGCAACAATTGCAAAAATTTTTTGTACATCAACTCGAGTTACCTTCTTTTCTTAATGAGTTTGATATAACCTATTTATTTCATTTTAATTTTAATTTAGTTTTAATGCTTGCCATTATAGAAAATCCAGCTTCACATAGGAATTGTGCGGTAATAGATAAGAAGGGATTTCAACGTTTGTCTCCTTACTCACCTAATGAATAATGGGGAACATGCAAAATACTAAAGCCCCGCCTTTTACGCAACATATATTCCAATAAATATTGTTGCACCACATGGATGTAAACAAAAACAATTGCAATTAATAAAAACAAATTATATTTTCTATCCCGTCTAAAAGACGACACTCACTGACATCACTTTACTTATAGGAAAATATCGTAACTAAAGAATTCTCTGTTGATATACAGATAATTCTCTGGTGATATACTTCGCTTCGTCAGTCCTGTTGCACACAGCACGGGAATGGGTTTCTATCCCGGCATCTATTTTTCCCAATACTTACGATATGGGTACATTCAAGGCAAGAGTTGAGTCGGAAATTGAAAAAAAATTGTATCACAAAAAAGAGCCATACGTGGCATTTACAATTTAAATTCGAGCGATATAACTACTGTTCAACCCTGTACAAGACATTAATAACTAATATGTAACTAGTTATAAAAATTATTCTTTGAAAAGACCAACCCCCGAGTTTCTTGCTGGCACTTCTCGGTAGGAACAGCAGTAGAGTTGACGATTCGAAAGCACTTGTTTACAAGTTTACTTGAATAAATAATATTTTGAATTTGAATTAGAATTTTAGAGTGAATAGGCATCTTCCTGCGCTCCATCTTACGAGTAGACTGTATCATCGCTTACCATCAGGCATGTTAACAGTAAAGCTCTCGCTTATTAAACATAAAAAAAACAGATAATTCTTTTTATATGTTAAAACTGATAATTCAGACAAGACCGGCATGAGTGCAGACGTGAATACAAATCATTATTCAAACATTATTAAGGTCCTACTGTCAAAGACTAAACTTTTATAGCCATAGATTTCGCCAAGGCTGTAATAAAACAGTAGAACCTTCTACTCTATGTATATATCAGTACTCTATGTCTATATACAAAATTATAAACAAAAGAAACAATTAGACAACAGAGTAATAATATACAAAGTAATAAAGTAGGCGTGTAACGAATACTTGTGTTTATATGTTTCAAATGCATGGTAGAGTGTATAATGATTTATTTATTGTACTTTATAAGCATCATTATTGAAAATATTACAGTCTGCAGTTCTCCTACAGAGAAACTATAAGTTTGCCATATTTGATAATTTTCAGAGCCTTTGTTCCGAAAGCTTGATTATGTGTATGAAATTTTTTTTGACAATATACGGTCCAATAGACAGCAGATAGCTTATGAATCACTTTTCGATTTTGATATTTGTCTATATATCTCTTTATAATCTTACTGAATAACCATTGCAAAGCGGGTTAAGTCTCGAAATGTACCTAGAAATTCATAAAAAAAAAACTCTGTCCGTTATGCTGTACTATATATACAGTATGTATGGGTCAATACAAATCAACTCGATGACGTCATAGGAACAGAGTTATTGGTATAATTAATGAACTACTATTTTTCCTATACACCCAAGCACATATTGCCTCAGCGGATGTTGTGAGATAATTACCCTATAAGGACAGTATAAATAAGATATGAACTTTGGACTTAATGGGATATCATGCATGCGTAAATGAATTGACGTGCGTAGGTCCTGTGACGTTCTAGAGTGCTAGAATGTAATAAACAGCTACGGAATGCATTATCAATTTTATAGGGAAATTACCTTAAGGAATATTATGTAAATCTAGATCTGAATGTGAAACTAGTTTTTCCTTAAAACACCTAGTCTTACATCTTAGGTGGTTGGTTTCAGTTAAATATTAGTATCAAGCGAGAAAGTCTACCTAATTTTAACCGTATCAGCATACAAACTTTTTGTAAGTAAAAAAGATTTTTATCATATATCTTCCAGAATTAATTTCTAAATTATTCTGAGCAATGTCCTAACACCAGAAGAAATAATAGGGTTCCCCCCATTTAAGCACTGAAAACAAATTCCGATGGCATTATACTTATGTATACTTATGTATAGTCGAATGCAGAGAGCTTATACAATTTTGAGGTGTTCAAATCCCGAGCAGACAATAATGAATTTTCTATTAAAACTTATGTCCAATATACATATACATATATACAATTTATCAAACCCTTTTCGGTGATCAATCTACAGTGCAGAAGCCGCCGTGCTGTATCCGGCTGAGTAGAATAGACAACCCTCATTTCTTACGAGGGGTCGTAAAATCGCAGGCGGCCGGTTGTAAAATACGTAGCCAAATCATGCGACAACATGTTTGTAACATGTTGTGCCGACCCCACTTAGAATGGGATAAGGGCAGGAGAATGATAAATCTATACTGGAGAAGCACGGTTGTATCACGCTCTAACCAATAAGAGAGGAGGCCTCGAACTCGAACTAGAACTGGGCATAGTTCTATGTGTGTTAACAGGCTGTTACTTTAAAAGTAATGACAGTATTATTTTACTGCAATCCGCGTTTGTTAAGAAAATCTATATAATTCTAAGTGTAGAAACCGAAACCGTTCTCATACTTATATCCCATAAGTTGCATCTATCCCAAGTTATTAACATGCTAGTATTGTACAAATCATGCCCATGTAAAATGAAAATAAATATATGGATCAATAAGAGCAATTATTAATATTCAGAGTTAAAATACTAATAGCGCCTTAAAAATTAGATACTGCAAACCTCGTCTCACACGTTATCAGGCGTTGAAATTACTTTTTCTTTTTATATATAAAATAAACGTTTGACGATTTTAATAAATTTTTCTTACAATCTTTAGAATGACCCATTGCAGATTATCATGTAAAATTTGGTGGAACGTGAAAATAATTTCATATGCGAATTTTCGAGTATTTTCAAGTCTTGCCGGGAAAATTTCCATAAAATTCAGACACATCACACTCTTTGGGTTTCGTTTCAATTCACTTTTCAGGAAAATGCAATGCTAAGTGTATGAAACAGGCAAAATTCACGTACCTTACACATACAGGACAAGTCACCACACGTATCCGAAGATGCCTCTACCAGCAACTATGCACACAAGCCTTCCAAGTTATGGGTCTCTTTATAACATGAGTTTAGTAGGCGCTACGCTACGATTTATTGCAATTTGCAACAAAGCAACTTTTTAATTAGGTCGCTTTAATATTAAACGTGCGGTATATTGTCTGGGCTGCAAATATGTTCATCTCGGGCCTCGAGGCCGCTTGCCTGACTTCAACCTACCTTAGTCGCCTTTTAAGACATACATTATAATATAATATATTTTAAACAATGTAATTTTTGTACATAAAAATATAAAGAATTATAAAACGATAGGTGATGTATATAATATACAAAGTAGGAACCGACATAAGCTTGCGACTCCTGCTTTGCGCCTAGCAAAAGTACGTAAATCGTTTGTGGGTATGGGTATAAGATTCTATAATAAAATTCCCAAATCAATTTTGGCCATGCCATTACAGCAGTTTAAAACCACTGTTAAAAAGAGGCTGATACAGAAAGCCTACTATACTGTTGAAGATTACTTAGATGATAAGGATGTGTGGATATAGGTGCACCTCTACCCTGTACAAGACAGTAATAAATAAATGTAATTAGTTCTAAGATTTATATTTTAAAAAGAGCAACCGCCGAGTTTCTTGCTGGCTCTTCTCGGTAGGAACAGCTTTCCGAACCAGCAGTAAAGTTGACGATTCAAAAGCACTTGTTTACAAGTTTACTTGAATAAAGAGTATTTTGAATTTGAATTTGAATTTGAATATTCTATGTATTTTCCTTTCATTTCAATATGCTCTTTTACATCTCTTGCCGTGTGGTATCCGGCTGAGTAGAATAGACAACCCTCATTTCATACCCAGGTGTCGTAAAAGGCGACTGAGATAAGTCGACCCGCCGTGTGGTATCCGGCTGAGTAAAATAGACAACTCTCATTTCTTACCGAGGTGTCGTCAAAGGCGACTATTGCTTCACAGTATATTTTAAGCAATGTAATTTTTGTACATAAAAATATAAAGAATTATAAAACGATAGGTGATGTATATAATAGACAAAGTAGGATCCGACATAGGCTTGCGACTCCTGCTTTGCGCCTAGCAAAAGTACGCAAATTGTTTGTGTGTTTGGGTATAAGATTCTATAATAAAATTCCGAGATCAATTTCGGCCATGCCATTACAGCAGTTTAAAAACACTGTTAAAAAGAGGCTGATACAGAAAGCCTACTATACTGTTGAAGATTACTTACATGATAAGGATGTGTGGATATAGGTGCACTTCTACCGTGTGCAAGACAGTAATAACTAAGTGTAACTAGTTTTAAGATTTATATTTTAAAAAGAGCAACCGCCGAGTTTCTTGCTGGTTCTTCTCGGTAAGAACAGCTTTCCGAACCAGGAGTAAAGCTGACGATTCAAAAGCACTTATTTACAAGTTTACTTGAATAAAGAATATTTTGAATCTTGAATTTTACAAACAATATTTAAGCATCAAATTATGACTATTGAATATTAACTAGATAAAAAAAATTCTAAAATTAGATGTCAATTCCATTGTAATCGCTCTTCTTTCAGTTACATCACTTAACCTACTTTTAAAATGGTTCTAGTGTCGAATAGGACAATGGACAGCTGTAACTGTCATAAGTGGATGGATCAACTGTTTTACGTAAAGACTTTACTAAATAATTTTCTTTAGTACAGATTACAGAAACCTTATTCTGTTTATCTTCGACACTATGAGGTAAAAATTGACGCCAGTACAAAAGTTACAAATCGTTTTACAAATTAGTTTACCAAACGGTGGCTGTAATTTTTGATATCCCGGGCTTCGAAACATACAAAAACAAAATGTGATTTTTGTTTTTTACTGTGATTCGATTTTACTATTGGTTAGAAACTATTTAGTAACAAACGAATTACGGTCCGTGTACTGTCCATTTATTTATTATGTGATATGACAAATAATAACATCGAATAGCGATTTTTGTGGGTAGATACAGTAGAAGCAGCATCTAGTTTTGAGAGATTTCAAAAAATGATGAGATGTAAAAGAGCATCACCGTGCTTCTGTTCTTTTCCCACTCTAAGTAGAGTCAGCACAACATATTACAAACATGTTGTCACATGATTTGGTTACGTATTGTACAACCAGCCGCCTGCCCGACGTTAACTTATGACCTTAGTCATATTTTACGACCCCTCTAAGGGTGGTCTATTATACTCAACCGAATACCACTCGGTGGGTCAATTTGTCTAGTCGCCTTTGACGACACCTCGGTAAGAAATGAGGGGAATGAATTATAATTCTTTATATTTTTATGTACAAAAATTACATTGCTTAAAATACCTATTTCATTAACCTTCTCTCGTAGGGAATCCTGCGGACTTAAATTGTAGATGCCACGTATGGCTCTTTTTTGTGATACAAAAATTTTTTCACTATCCACGCAAAACAACAAGTAAGCGTCAAAGTATATTTGCTTCAGTTGTATTCTATAGAATTAACAAACCCTCTCATACAGACCTCCTACACACTAATACAAATAATTACATATGTATGTAATAAAGGTATGTACCTTTCAAACTCTTTAACACACAGAAAGGTACTCTTTACATAATTTATAGAATTTTAGGCGTTACTTTGCGGAGATCCATAATACAAAAGTAATAATAAAATTATTTTGCTATAATCCGCGATACAGTAAATAGAAAATATATATAGTGTTAAATGTATATTGGACTATCCGTTTTTTCATACCCGATACATGCAGGATTTGTAAAAATACATACACAAACCTCCACCACTTCCACCATAATACACAAGCACTACACACGTTCACTATCACAAACTCAACAATCGTTTCGCCCCGCAACCGAAGCATCATCAGGAGATAGACTCCACGACAAAATCGCAAAGCGAAGCATTATCCAAAAAAGTATTGTTATATATTAATTGGTTTATCCCCACCCTTTATTTTACCTCTGAACACTTTACAGACTCACATTGTACTCTTTACAGACTTGATGATTATTATTTTATTGTACTAATCATAATTTTATATCTACGTTATTTCCTTATAGCAAATAGTAATATAATCACATGTCTTTGGTGTCTATCGCTGTATGCCGAAATACAGTTTTAACTAATTCGGCTACAGATGGCCATATTTTAAGGTATGTCTATTCGTCACATCTAAGAAATAAATAAATAAATATTACACAATTGAAGATTGAAAATGATAAAAATGCTCAAGCCCGTTTTTTTTTCTTCTCAAATCTTATTTTGTGATGTTAACTAAATTTGGGAGCCAGAGCAAAACTCGGTAATCCAGAAACATGTCAAAAATCTACCAAAGAGTTCAGTTTCAAAGATCAAACGACATAGATAATCGATCGAAGAGTTAAGTCAAAAATTCTCGGCGTCTGCATTATTCTGAATTATGTGAATATAAGAACCATAACATTATCAATATGCGTAACTATGACAAACATTAAATGCCTCGGTAATTACCCGTCAAATGCCTCAAATATTGTCATTATGTCAAAATAGAAGCATAGAGTAGAAATGATACCGCAAAGCAATGTTGCAAATTTATAACCGTTAATACATTGGAATTTAAACTTTATTGCACTAAGATTAAGTTCAATTTCATATGCGTTTACCTGAAAGAAATTTCCGCATACGCTACGCACTGTTTCCATATAAGATTGTTAAATGGATGCACAATTTAATATCTTATGTTTGCACTAGACTCGGCTTTAATTAAAACATCTTCGCTCGTTAGCGACGATACAATTGAAAGACTAAATTATTTTAATGTTCCTTAGACTTAAAATAAATATTGTACTGTTCTTGTAATGTTCGCAGTTACCCTATAATTAGGGAGAATGCTGCTAGTAGCATTGGTATCAATTTATGTCAATAATATTATCTATGTCTAAACTTATTATAAAACAAAGTCCCCAAATACTTGCTGTCTGTCTGTATGTGATCGATTTTCTCAAAATTGAACTAAAAACAGTACAAAAATCCGGTCAGTAGGATTTTTGTACTGTTTTTAGTCAAATGTAGTACAACTCTACCGGAAGGTATGTGTTAATAATACATAACAGTTTTATATAAAATATGTTAGAAAGGTTGCACAGTTGTAAAAGAAAACTCGCCTACTGGGACCATAATTTGGAGAGAGATGATATAAAGGTGCTGGCATTATTAGTAATTTATATATTTCCTTCGAGAACTCAATAAGTACAACTTTTCATGACAGGACGCACGGAGAGAAGGGAAGTCACAGACTATAAACTTACTTAGACAAAGTTGCCACAGAGTATTCAACATAGTAGCCCCGTTGAAATGAGAACCATTTCAACCAAGAATTAGCAATGTAATGTAGCAAGAACATACCACTTTAACAAGAATATAAGAGACTAGCGGACTGTATACAAGAATAAGAATTCACATTACTATAAGTAACTATAAATCTAACACTTAAGTAATATACCTACTAAAGAATTGTAGACCTACAAAAATACTACAGTTAAATCATAGACAGCATATCTCTATATATTATGGCTAACTCACAATAACTACTTTTATATTCAAAATTTAGATTAAAAATATGACGTTATACTACGACACAGATTTTTACGCTGGCAAAGCCGTAGTCACAGCAAGTTAATGATAAAATATACTAAAATTGAAATAAGATGATAAATGAATGAATGAATGAATGAATTATGTATAACTGTTTGATTGTATTAACGAATGAATGAGTGAATGTATTAACGAATGAATGAATGAACGAATGAATAAATAAATAAACCATAGTGTACGGTTATGTTCCACTATGATTTGTCTTTTCCTACCTTGGTTCGTTGTCGGTGTTACCATGGTTGGCGGGGAGAAATAATGGACAGCGGTGGCTTCCTTCTGCAAGGATTCACCCCTGGCGCAGGCGACTCGCCGAAGTTCGACGCATGCTGCCCTAACAGACCCCCAGACGTTCCAGTTGGAATAGGTCACAGAGGCGGTGGGGGTCACTGTTTAGAGGGCCCCCGATCCAGAGGTAGCGCTCTCAGAAGTTTCTTTGCAGACGAATTTTACAAAGGCTTTATCAATCCTGACGCGTATGCAGAAATCTCATATGTCTGAGAAGGTTTCAACACATTGCAAAGCAAAAAGACTGGTATGATTGCGTTTACATGTCTACATAGAAAGTGAAGGTACAAATTCATTCCAAATAGAACACGACTAAACACATCTTTCGAGTAACAGCTACATAATATGGTTTCATAAAAAGATAAGTGATATGCGACTGTTAAAATATTGCAACAGTGAATAACGCGGAAGTTATGGCGTGTGTTTTAAAATGAAGTCTTCAACTGTAAAAATATAGGAAGAGTAAGATCCCACAGCTGGCCATAGACCTCCTTTCTTTGGTTTTGATAAAAAGGGTTGGAGTTTAGACCTTCATCTCTTGATTAGCTACTCCTCCACCCTATATCTCCTAACCATATATACCCTAACGCCAGGTGAAAGACTGGCTTTTAAAAAATACGGTGTAGTATATTCTTATTATTTAATTTATTTTATTATATATAATCTATTAATTCTTATTTTACGTTTTTAATGCCGTTATTGATTCTCACACTCATATGCACACATGACTTATATAAATATACATATTGATTTAGTTTATGATATACATACATAAATATATACATTGTCCTAAGGTTTATGATTATTGTTTCATTATCAGATTATGCTTAAGTTGTGATAGCCCAGCGGTGAGACCGTGCGACTCTTACGAGGGGAACACGAGTTCAAACCCGGGTAGGCATCAATGATTTTTTCTATTAAAAACTGATTTTGATGATTGCAATTTATCACACGCTTTTCGGTGAAGGAAAACATCGCGAGGAAACCTGCATATCTCTAGAGAATTCTGAAGATATGTTTAACCTACCAATCCGCATTGGAGTAGCGTGGTAGGTCTTAGCTCCAACCCTTCTCTTCAGAAACGAAGAGAGGAGATCTGCTCCCAGCAGTGGGATTGTAACAGGCCGCTACTTACTATCACATTAAAGTACGCCTATATACGTTTTTTATTCACTCCTGAAGGTTGGCTGGTAGATAACACTCAAAGCATTAAGCCCGCCTTTTGTGCAATTATTCGTATTTGCATGTATTGTAGTTGCTCAATAAAGTTTATAAATAAAATAAACAAACATATAAAATAATAATTACTAAATGTAACTAATGTAAATTGAGTTACAAAGAATTTAGTAAGTACATTAAAATAATAAAAGTACAAAAATCAACGCGATTACAGATCTCGTATAAATATGACGAAATTACGATTAAGATTTCTCTTATGTAATTTTTATGCTTTCAAGTGTTCTGTAGACAAACACCACATGAGTTTTTTTTTCAAATGGTCACTATGCTGTTAACCTTAACGGAAACGGAAACTGCCTTTCTCAAATGGAATTCGTTTTTCATCAATTACGATACCGGCTAGGCGATTGAGTTTCTTTAGACGTAAACTATGATTTTACCGCAAATGTATGAAAATCTTTAGGCTCTTATGGCCCAATATTCGAATAGTAAGTGCTATAAGCACTGGTACATATATCGCACGCTTAGTAGTGACCTAATTCAAAAAGTTGTATTGTTGCAAATTGCAGTAAAGCGTAGCTCCTGTGATGGTAAAAAAGGCCCATAACTAGGAAGAGCAAGGACACACTAGCTTTTTATAGTTCATTACGATGGTATTGGAATATGGATCACAATGATTTTTACTCACTTAAGTCTTAATTTTTATTAGATCAGTTTAATTTGACTGGCCGTTTGGCGATGTGGGTAGTGACCGTGCCTTCAACTCCGCGGGTCGAGGGCTCGATTCCCGCCGAGGGCCAACTTTTTCTATAAACAATTTGTTGGTTCTTCGAGCCTGGGTGTGTATATGTATTTAAGTATGTATTTAAAATTATTGTACAGTTGTCCGTCACCCATAACACAAGTATTAAGTTACTCACTTTAGGGACAGACGACCGTGTGTGTGAGCGTCCTATATGTATAATACTTAGCGTGCGATATATGAAAGATTATTAAAAATGCTAAAAGCATTGAGTAAATATCTGTTATGCGGATTGGTACGTTTCTCATATCTTAAGAGTTCTCTAGAGATATGTAGTATTCATCCACCGAAAATAGCGTAGTAAAGTAAAAGTAAAGTAACAGCCTGTTACTATGCCCACTGCTGGGCTAAGGCCTCCTCTCTCTGTTTTTGGAAGGATTGGAGCTAAGACCTACCACGCTGCTCCAATGCGGATTGGTAGGTTACACATATCCATAGAATTCTTTAGAGATATGCAGGTTTCCTCACGATGTTTTCATTCACCGAAAAGCGTGTGGTAAATTGCAATTATGAATTAGACACATAAGTTTTTTTTTTAATAGAAAAACTCATTGGTGCCTGCCCGGGGTTTGAACTTATGCCGTAACTAGAGAGTCGCACGGTCTCACCGCTAGGCTATCACAGCTTTTTTTTTTGAAAATAGCGTGCTTAGTCGTATATAACAATTAGCGACATTAGTTTTATACAATGTCAATGATGACCAAATTGTTTTGGTGAATTTCCTTATGTTGTTATTACAACGGAAAGATATATGGAAGATTACGTGCACTTACACGGTTTAGTACTCTAGTAACTATATTTCCCATTGTACATACCATAAGCCTGGATGTCAAAATATAGCGATCTCTTGATCCTAAGTAAGAAGTGGGAGTTCGTGTATTTTTATCCCGCTCCCTATCCCGCTCTAAGTGGGACAACATGTTGCAAACATAGTGTTACATATTTTGGCTAGGTATTTTACGACAGACCGCCTGTCTGACGTCAACTTAACTTAGTCGCCTTGTACGACACCTCGGTAAGAAATGAGAGTGGTCTGTTCTACTCAGTCGGATACCACACGGCGGGTCAACTTATCTTAGTCGCCTTTTAACGACACCTTGGTAAGAAATGAGGGTGGTCTATTCTACTCAGCCGGATACTACACGGTGGGTCACCTTAAATTACTAGTAGTATTTTTATTGTCACGTTGTAATATTTAGTTATTCGATACACCAACCACAAATTATGCAAAAAATACTCTATAATAATATTTTTTGAATAATTCGTTGTTGGTGTTGGCCCAAAAAGACTGGGCCTAAAATAGTATTAGGCCCAATCTTTTTGGTCGATAATCGAAACTTAGTGTGAATCGACAAAAAGGACCTTCAATTTTCATCTCTTCTTTTTTAATTTGTTTAGAAAAGCCAGTTATCTTTTTTAGTTATAGATTTTTAGGGTCGTTAATTTTTTTACTATACAAAAAGTACTTAAAATCTAATAATCCGCGATAAGTATTATAAATATATGTAATGCTAAATGTAAAGTGTACTATCCGCTTTCATACCTGATACATGCAAAATTTGTAAAGACTCGTGCACTAACCGCCATCAATAACACAACAATACACAAGCACCGCACACATGCACTGCCACAATCTCAACAATCGTTGAGTCAGAGTATACACTCCACATATGCGCAAAATTATATTTTCAGTACTTTTGTATTATGAACCTCCGCAAAGTAACGCCTAATTCTATAAATTATTTTTTTAACATACTTTAACCACAAAAAAATATCTCATATCTATAAATAGTTTAGAATCCTGGTTGTCGAATTTCAAATTTGGAAACCTCTAAGTAGCAGCCTGTTACAATCCCACTGCTGGGCATCCTCTCTCCGTTTCTGGAGAGAAGGGTTGGAGCTAAGACCTACCACGCTGCTCCAATGCGGATTGGTAGGTTTCACATATCTCCAGAATTCTCTAGAAATATGCAGGTTTCCTCACGATGTTCTCCTTCACCGAAAAGCGTGTGATAAATTGCAATTATCAATTAGACACGTGAGTGATAATAGAAAAACTTATTGGTGCCTGCCCGGGTTTGAACTCGTGTTCCCCTCGAAAGAGTCGCACGGTCTCACCGCTGGGGTATCACAGCTCTAAGAAGCTGAAACCTCGAAGCGGAAACCTCTAAGAAGCTGAAAACTTTAGTTGTTTGTCCTAGTTTTACAAAATTTAAAACCAACAGCTACAACATGTCCTAAATAGAGTTTGATAACAGTATTATTAGATAATGCCTATTGCAAGAAGAGCGGGGATTGCTATAAATAAAAAGAAAAAACTTATTCAACGATCGGTGAGAGTGACAGCGAACTAAGTCCGATGCACGCGTTCAGTTGCGGACGAGAAAGTAACACGTAAGACGAAATTTGGCGCCATAATCCGCCATTTTAAATTACGTACAAATACTATCGATAACTCAGAAACTGTGTACAATCGATTATATTTAATAACTATTAACTATTTTTCTGTGTTAAGTGAATTGTGTGAATCGGTAGTGACTTTCTCCCAACACATGTTTAGCAGGATGAATAACACGCGTAATATCAAGGTAAGGGGAAATTGTTTTTAAAATTCAAACCTTGTTCTCAATCAATTGTCTATTTAACACATTAACTGGCCCGTTGGCGCTGTGGGTAGTGACCCCGCCTTCAGCTCCGCGGGTCGCGGGTTCGATTCCCGCCGAGAACCAACATTTTCTATAAACAAATTGTTGGTTCTTCGAGCCTGGGTGTGTATTTGTATTTAAGTATGTATTTAAACTTATATATGTAGTATATCTACCAGTTGTTCGTCACCCATAACACAAGTATTAAGTTACTTACTTTGGGGACGGACGACCGTGTGTGTAAATGTCCTATATATTTATTTATTTATTTATTTATTTATTTATTTATTTATTTATTTATTTATAAAAGTTATTGGTCGTTTAAAAATTATTTTTGATGTTCTATTGGGTATCAAATTACAATTTGTTGACTGCATCTTCGGATACAGAACTATGTCTTAAATATTGAAGAAAAACTTTCTAATCCTAAAATTGAATTGAATAATAACTTTCACATATGATTTATAGCCTATAATTCGAAATTCATAAATGCTTATCCGATTTTTATTTGATCTATTGTAGGAGGAAAGATTTTTGATAAAATTTAAAATGATTAATATAAAGGCATTTATGCAGAATTTCCTGGATTGTAAAATTATTTAGCCATATATATTTATTTTATCTAATCTCGGGACGCCTTTCGGTACAGGATTGATTTTCATTTCCTGTTCTGGGCTATTCCGATATATATTTACTCGCTGTCTGTTATTGAACAGCTACCTGCCTACCCTTTATTTCCATTGAGTATGAAAAAGAAAAATAAACTTTTAGATTAACTGATAGATTTTTATTTTGAAAAGAGCCGAGTTTCTTGTTGGCTCTTCTCGATAGAAGCTATCCGAACCAGTAAATTCGACGATTCATTAACACTTGTTTTCACGTTTACTGAATGAAGAATATTTTGAGTGAAATCGAGTTTAAATATGTATTAATATCGTTAATAACGATACCGGCTATACTCACGTCTAATTTTATCGGATTAGCGCTCATGTATAAGTGCCCCGGACGGGTTCGAAACTAGTCGGGCTAATCCGATAAAATTAGACGTGAGTATAGCCGGTATCGTTATTAACTATGAATACTACTCACGATAGTTTAAATTTAAAAATGTATTAATATCATTCATAAATTTAAAGAAATAAGTATTCATACTTTAGCTTCACAATACATTTATAATAATATAATGTTTATGAAACAAAATAAACATCTTTTCAATAAAAAAAGTGATATTAGTAATAGACAAAACAGGAACCGAAATAAATTAATAATAACAAGGCTAAGGCTTCAGAAAGTACGTAGATCGTTTGTGGGCTTCGGTATAGTTTTTATAATAAAATTCCTCAATCTATTTTGGACTTGCCTTTACACAAGTTCAAAAAAGCAATTAAAGAGACTCTCATTAATAAAGCTTACTTTAATGTTGAAGACTATGTCAATGATAAGAAAGCTTGGAACTAAATTGCGACCAGCTATGCACTAGATGATATTGTAATCTAAGTTTGTTAACAATAGTAAATACAAAATAGTAATATTTATTTAAAAAGAGTGACCGCCGAGTTTCTTGCTGGTTCTTCTCGGTTAGAGCACCTTTCCGAACCAGTTGTAGCTTCAATTTAATTTTAATTTGACGATTCAAAACTGCTTGTAATAGGCCAATTTGAATAAAGACTTATTTGAATTTGAATTGTTTAATCGGACTTTTTGTTATTGTTTAGTAAAGTAAAGTAACAGCCTGTTACTATGCCCACTGCTGGGCTAAGACCTCCTCTCTCCGTTTTTGGAGAGAAGGATTGGAGCTAAGACCTACCACGCTGCTCTAATGCGGATTGGTAGCTTACACAGAATTATCCCTAGAATTCTCTAGAGATATGCAGGTTTCCTCACGATGTTTTCCTTCACCGAAAAGCGTGTGATAAATTGCAATTATCAATTAGACACAATGCGGATTGGTAGTTTACACATACCACTAGAGAATTCTCTAGAGATATGCAGGTTTCCTCACGATGTTTATGTTATTGTTTAATCTGTGATATTTAAATATACGCTTTCACTCAATGTTGTAATGCTAAAATGTAATGAAAAAAATTTGGCTATAATCCCCGATTAAAGAAAATATATGTAATACTAAATGTGAAGCGTGATATCCGTTCTCGTTCCTGATACATGCAGAATTTATAAAAAATCATGCACCACCAATAACACAACAATACATACCACTGCACACATTCACTACTACAGTCTCAACAATTATTACCGTAACCGATGGATCGTCAGGATACAGCATCCACGACAGAATTGCAAAGCTTTGAAAAAAACCCTTCCCTTCCCATAACAAGTGCATTAAAAATTTGTGCACACATAAAAAAATACAGTTACAAGTTCAGTGCCTTAAATTTCAGAGTTAAAAATGACTTCAATTTAAAAAAGACGTTAAGACAAAGCCATTTTAGTTTTTGTTACGTAAATTTCGCGTACACGTTACGCTATATTCTTTTATTTGCCGCCATTTCGTTACAGTAATAGTTCCATTCCGGATTTTTAAACCAGATTTACTTTGGACTGGCCCGTTGGCGCAGGTGGGCAGTGACCCTGCCTTCAGCTCTGCGGGTCGCGGGTTCGATTCCCGCCGAGGGCCAACATTTTCTATAAACAATTTGTTGCATCTTCGAGCCTGGGTGTATATTTGTATTTAAGTATGTATTTAAAAAATAGCATATGTAGTATATCTACCAGATGTCCGTCACTCATAACACAAGTATTAAATTACTTAATTTGGGGACGAACGACCGTGTGTGTAATTGTCCTATATATTTATATTTATTTTACTTTTAATACTAATAGATATTTAGCTTAGTACTAGCTACCAACTATTTCGATATACCTAACATGTATACCTATAAATAATAATTTTTAAATATAGATATATTTCTTAATTCATATTTATTTAAAGCTTTTGAGTGTAAATAAGTGTTCTACTGTGATAGCCCAGCTGTGAGACCGTGCGACTCTTTCAAGGGGAACACGAGTTCAAACCCGGGCACGCACCAATGAGTTTTTCTATTAAAACTTATGTGTCTAATTGATAGTTGCAATTTATCACACGCTTTTCGGTGAACAAAAACATCGTGAGGAAATATCTCTAGAGAATTCTGGGGATATGTGTAACCTACCAATCCGCATTGGAGCAGCGTGGTAGGTCTTAGCTCCAATCCTTCTCTCCAGAAACGGAGAGAGGAGGCCTATACCCAGCAGTGGGATTGTAACAGGCCGCTACTTTAGGTGTTCTACTTAGTTCGCCAGCGTAAATTTGTCATATACTACAAACAAAGTCGTGCATTACGATTTTGTCGTGGAGCCTATCCTCTTGAAGATGCTTCGGTTACGGAGTAAATCGATCATAGAGATTTTGCTGGTGGTTGTCTAGTATGCATTGTTGCGGGTGGAGGCGTCTTGGGATACGTGTGGTGACATGTCCTGCATGTTGTAACATACGTAAATTTTGTCTGCTTCATACACTTAGCATTGCATGCATTCGCATAACACACGCGGATTATAACAGAGTAGTTCTGTTATAGTTTCTGTAATATGGAAATCCGCAAAGAAAAGCCTGCTTCTACAAATCACTTAAATTAGTCGTAAGGGATAAAATGCATAATAAAATTCTTTATCTAATTTAACAAGTGTGGCGTACGTATGACAAATAATTCACTGTACACAATAGTAGAAGTGCAGAACCTCTGTGTGTCGTTTTCACTAAAGATAAGAATAGCTTGGAGCAAAAAGCGTGCATCTATCATCACCTTGTTGGAAAAGTACAAACTTTTCCTGGTTGGCTATAAAATGGAAATATTCATAAAATAGATTTTTACAGTGGATTACCTTATATATATATATATATATATTCAAATTAAAATTCAAAATATTCTTTACTCAAGTAAACTTGTAAACAAGTGCTTTTGAATCGTCAACATCTAATGCTGGTTCGGAAAGATGTTCCTACCGAGAAGAGCCAGCAAGAAACTCGGCGGTTGCTCTTTTCCAACAATAATTCTTATCACTAGTTACATATAGTTATAAATGTATATATACACACGCACACACATCACTTCACAGTTCACTTCACTTCACAATCACCTCTTTCGAGAGGGGTCACGAATTCAACCCTTGGGAGGCATGTTATCACTACTATATAAAAGTTTTTTTAATCACATGTGTCAAAGTCAGGTTTGTAAGTTAAGCAGATTGGTTTTTAAATAGGAGACCTGATGACCTCTCACATTAAAAGATATAGTATAAGTAAGGTTTAACATTTTTTATTGTTTAAAAAAAAGTTCGAGCAAATGACATATACCGAGTTAAAGTAGCGGCCTGTTACAATCCCACTGCTGGGAATAGGCCTCCTCTCTCCGTTTCTGGAGAGAAGGGTTGGAGCTAAGACCTACCACGCTGCTCCAATGCGGATTGGTAGGTTACACATATCTCCAGAATTCTCTAGAGATATGCAAGTTTCCTCACGATGTTTTCCTTCACCGAAAAGCGTGTAATAAATTGCAACTATCAATTAGACACATGAGTTTTTAATAGAAAAACTTATTGGTGCCTGCCCGGCTTTGAACTCGTGTTCCCCTCGTAAGAGTCGCACAATCTCACCGTTGGGCTATCACAGCTTATACCGAGTTAAATATTAGTAAATTGTTAATAAACTTAATAGTTATTGCAATTTAACTCCCTGGATCGATCTGATTTTTGTGATGGAGATATTTGCAGAGTAGGTGAGTGATAGAAGCTTCTATTTATTCCAAGACTCAACGGTCCACTCGAAGCTAGTCTTATATATATTATATATGACATAATAAACGCATTCTTGTATTAGCACATCGCAGTGACTGTTACTTTCTCGATTGGTTAATCCGTGAATAAGGTTCACAAAGTTCAGAAATTTATCATCTGCTTTTATTTTTACATCGCGAAATTCTAAAGTATATTTGCAATTCATCCATACTAATATTATAAATGCGAAAGTCTATCTGTCTCTACGTCTGTCATTTGCGCTTTCACGGCTGATTTACTGAAATAGAATAAATTACATTTAGTACGATTTAATAATTATATGTTCTTATATATGATTAAATTAAAAAATTATTTTACGGCATTTCGGTAACAAAGAGGATGGTCTATTCTACTCAGCCGAATACCAGACGGTAGGTCAACTTACCTTAGTCGCCTTTTACGACATCTCGGTTTACCTACTGTAAATTATTCATCTTCTTTTCTTTAATCATAAACTCACATGTATATTTATATTTGAGTAACAGACGCGTGAATGAAATACTAATTTTTTAGTATCTAATTATGAGTAATATATAGGATAAAATGAGTTTTGGTCACAAAACAACATAGCAACGTCCACTCGCTAACCAAGTCTAAGGACGGCGGCATGTCATGGAAAATAGCACTGGCTCGCGGTGGCGATTTATTTTTGGTGGCGTATAATTTTAATCTGTCAATAATATTGCCTAAAGCATTTATTTGATTCATAAAGAATAAAGGAAAATTTTGATCTATATTAGATGGCTAAGCTGTTTATTTAGATACAGATTGATACCGAACAGAAGAAAACAGTCTCGAGCATAACGATTTTTCATCGAAATTTTGAACATGAAATATGTTGTTTTGAGTTAACCATAAGATATAGAGACATGCTGTCGCGGACTTTTTTGTGGTATATTTGTAGATCTACAATTTTCTAGTACATTTAGTGTATCTTTTAGGTTTACGCTGCGCACGCGACTAAAGCTCCCAGTGGGCGCGATTTTTTTACAAACTATTAACCCAAATGTTCCGGAATTGCAGTAAAATAATGGCCTGTTACTATACCACTGCTGGTCGTGGACCTCCTCTCTCCGTTAGGAGACCTGATGGCCTCTTGCATTAAAAGATATAGTATAAGTAAGGTTTTACATTTTCTTATGGTTTAAAAAAAGTCCGAGCAAATGATATATACGTGTTTAAGTAGCGGCCTGTTACAATCCCACTGCTGAAAATAGGCCTCCTCCTATAAAAAATACTCAATGGTGCCTGCCCGGGGTTTGAACTCGTGACCCCCTCGGAAAAGTCGCACGAAGTCACCGCTAGTATATCACAACTCTCAGAATTGCAGTATCTGTTACAAACCTTACAAAAATCCGTTCAGTAGACTTTGAGAAAATAGATCACATACAGCTTTTGAAGACTTTGTTTTACAGTAAGTATAGATAGGTATAAATTTTTAGCTTCCTACATCGTATTTACTCACCCGTCAGTCCAATAGAACTATGAATAGACACTTAGCTTTCACTTTGCTTCGAGTATTCCGAGGTCTCTTGTAGAATTTGTTAAATGTTGCATTCATCAGAACTTATGTTTGCTTCTCGAAGACTTAAGTCCAGACTATACATTTTATATACTAATAGCAGACGCAGACAGTGTTGCTGTAGCTCAGTCTAATTTCGATTTCCCCATTCCTGATATTTTAGCACACGTTCGTTCCGACGGAAGATCCTTTACGAGGGAAATTAATTAAGATTATGAATGTCTGTTAGTCTTTTTGTCTGTTTATTACGCTTTTACGACTAATCCGCTGGCAATATTGATGAAATTTAGCACAATTGGACGTTTATATGACGGACTAATATATGGGATTTAAATAACCCGTTTTTCCTTCGAAAAACAAATAAAAAACAATTAAGTGTATAATTAAGGGGATTTAAACACTTAAATTGACGCGTACAATGGCTAGTACTTCTAATTTACAGCACCAAAAATAATAGTTAGTTATGGCGAAATAAAAAAAACCACATAGTAAGGCAACATCATCCTCCTTCCCTTACCCGACCCACTTAGAGAGAGATCTCTAAGTGGGTCGGCACAACATGTTACAAACATGTTGTCACATAATTTGGCTACGTATTTTACAACCGGCCGACTGCCTGACGTCAACTTACCTTAGTTGTATTTTACAACACCTCGGTAAAAATTTGGGGTGATCTATTCTACTCAGCCGGATACCACACGGCGTAACGACGCCGTAACACGGCGGACGATGGCTAACAGTACAATTTCAAATTTACAGCGCCAAAAATTATAGTTGGTTACCCTTGAATAAAAAAATTGCATTAGTGAGGCAATTAATTTATATTGAAAGATGAAAAGATTGCCTAATTCCAATAAACATTAGCCATCCAAAATTTATAGTTACGTCACTATTGAAATGCATTCATAGTAATCAGTTCTGCAGTTTCAGCAATCAGCATATAAATAAATAAAATTTATCACCATATTACTCTAAATCATGACGAAACATTTGTTTGGGCTAATGTCGAAAGACTGAATTAAAATCGTTTTCATTTCAACTTTGATATATCTATCATTTACTAAAGTCGCTTTTAACCGTTACCCAATGTATTATTTATATAAATATATATATTTATTAGAGTATAAGTTAGGATATTAGTACCATAACTGTTTAACTATAAATTGTCTCACTTCGTAGGTTAGCTGGTGGAGATCTCTGTCAAACGGATTAGTTGACCGTTGTACTGTTGTAGTTTTTATTGATCATGTTTTTTACGTTTTTTTATGGTACATAAACCAATAAATAAAATAAAATAAATAAATAAATATTTTTTCAAAACTCAAAATATTCTTGATTCAAGTATACTTGTAAACAAGCGCTTTTGAATCGTCAACTCTACTGCTGGTTCGGAAAGCTGTTCCTACCGAGAAGTGCCAGCAAAAACTCGGCGGAGGCTCTTTTCAAAGAATAATTCTTATTACTATTTACATATTAGTTATGAATTACTTATGCAGGGTCGAATAGTACACGCATTCTTATCGAATAAGTAATCCTTGATAGTATAGTAGGCTTTTTTTTAAATAGTGTTTTTAAACTGCTGTAATGGTAAAGTTAAAGTAGATTGAGGAATTTTATTATAGAATCTTATACCAAAAACCACAAACGACTTAATTACTTTTGCAAGGCGTTAAGTAGAAAGCTTATGACGGTTCCTTCTTTGTTTATTTTTTAGATAGGTTTATACACCTAGTGAAGAGATTATCATCGTTTTCTGAAGATTCCAACGCCTGTTGAATATTCCAACTTGTTAGTTTTCAAATGTGGCAGAAATAGTTATTTTCAGTTATATATTTCGGTATTTTCCTCATACTGCAACAAACTTACTGTACTATTTTGGATATTCTATACAAGAAATACCTGCGATTAATTTAATATAATCAATCAAATAAAATATTTATGGGAAAATTACTGACACGTTCGTCCGTCTATTCAGTAACTTTAACACTTGTGTTGTGGGTGATACAGACTGTAAGTATATATTGTACATATATAATTTTAAATGATTAATATATCTCAGACTCGAAGAACCAATAATATTTTTTTTGGAAAATGTCGGCACTCGGCCGAAACCGAACTCGCAAACCTCGGAGCTGAAGGCAAACTTCAGCGCGGTATTAAATTATAAATACCACGTCTCTATTTGTTGTTACTACATTTTTATATCTGCAAATTTACCCATAACAGCATTCTGTAAGACATAACGCTATGAAATCAAGCAAATAAAATAGTTTTTTTAACATCAGTTACCTGTGGTATTTTCCGGCCATTGAATTGGGTGCTAGAGAGTTGTTATTTGTCTATTAAAGTTTTTTATGAAAGGACACAAAAAATAATTCCGTTATATAATAATTGTTTCTTGTAAATTATTGAATTCCGCAACGTTATTACTTTTACTTCAATAAATTATTAATGAACTCTTATTATCTAACTTATCCTACTTCCTAGTAAGGGCGAAAGTTTGTATATTATATTGTAAGCAATTTAATTTTTGTATATAAAAATATAAAGAATTATGCAAAAATAAGCAAAGTAGGAACCGACCTAAGCTTGCAGATAGCAAAAGTACGTATGTAAGTTGCTTGTGGGTTTGGGTATAAGATTCTATAGTAAAATTCCGCAATCAATTTTAGCATTTCCATTACAGCAGTTTCAAAACACTGCTAAAAAGAAGCTGATACAGAAAGCCTACTATAATGTTGAGGATTACTTCGATTAAAAGAATGCGTGGTTATAACTACTCTTCGACTCTCACAAGACAGCAATGACTAAATGTAATGAGTAATAAAAATTATGTTTTGAAAAGAGCAACTGCCGAGTTTCTTGCTAGCTCTTCTCGGTAGGAACAGCTTAGTAGAAGAGTAGTAGAGTAGTAGAGTTGACTATTCACTTGTTTACAAGTTTACTTGAACATAGAATAAAAAAAAGATAATGTAAGAATGTGACGAAATTATATACTAAGAATGAAACAATGAAATAATTTGATATAATCCGACAAAGTAATACTTTAATTCAATTGTTTTTCTTGAGTTGTCAGTTATCAGTTCCACTCTAAATAGCAAATATCAACTGTAAGATTTGTTAGGTGTTAGGAAACTCGTGTTAGCTTGTCAACTTAATTGCTAACCTCATCTGTTAGCTTTAGTGACTGTTGGTATTTTAGTTTATTATCTGTACAAAAAGTAATGCATTTATTTTTCTATTGATGGCCACACTAAAATTAAGCTTATAAAAGCAGCGTGAGCCATTTTTAGTTCTCTTACGAAGTAACGCTTCGCTCACGTGCTCTTCTCACCGCTGTGCTAGGAGAAGAACACGTAACCGTCTATGGTAAGATTTATTTTAAATATACTTTTGATTCTTCGACTATAATTTAAATGTGTATTTTATTTTATTGTGTTTTGCTCTGCAAAATCCCAATTTCGTATAGTGACCATAGACTTATTAAACTTAGAGTAGCGAAGTGAACCTTAAATGTGCCCTGTTACAATAAAGAGAAAGCGAATGTGGGTAAAACTGTGAAAGCCCAGCGGTGAGACCAAACGACTCTTTCGAGGGTGTCACAGGTTCAAACCCTGGGCAGGCGCCAATGAGTTTTTCTGATAAAACTTATGTGTCTAATTGATAATTCATTAAACGCTTTTCGGTGATGGAAAACGTCGTGATACCTGCATATCTCAAGATAATTCTGGGGATATGTGTAACTTACCAATCCGCATTGGAGCAGTGTGTTAGGTTTTAGCCCCAACCCTTCTCTCCAGAAGCGGAGAAGAGGATGCCCAGCAGTGGGATACCACCAGGCTGTTACTTTACTTTTTTAAAATGAATATGTTCTATCTGTCTCTTATTTTATGTGCGATTAGACCGATCGTAAAATATGTAGCCAAATCATGATTGTTTGTAACATGTTGTGCCGACCCCACATGGGGAGGGATAAAGGCATGATGGTGATGATGATATATATATTTATAAAAAACTTTAATAATTACAAAGCAATTTAGCGACATATCGCTCTGACATTAACCGTCTCGAAACCAAGCCCTTTTCTGAACGCGTCCATTAACGTCAACTTTCTTTCTTCAAACGAGTCCGGTTGCTGCTTTTGAAGGCATTTATTAAAGAAAACGGATATTATATTAATGATCTCATTTTGAGAGACTGAGAGTATCTTTCGGCGAGTTCGGGAAAAATGATGAGCTAAATATGATTTTGCTACAATCCGCGACAAACGAAAATACATGTAATACTAAATGACAAAATCTTAAAGCGACGCAACATGTGTGATTTTGTCGTGGAGTATCTTCTGACGATGCTTCGGTTACAAGGAGAAACTATTGTTGAGATCGTGGTGGTGAATGTGTGTGGTGCTGATATACTGCTATGTTATTGATTGTTTTTAATATAATACTTATAACTAGTTACATTTAGTCATTATTTTATACAGGGTCGAACAGTAGCTATATCCACGCATTCTTATCATCTAAGTAATCCTCAACAGTATAGTAGGCTTTCTGTATCAGCCTCCCTTTAGCAGTTTTTTTAAACTGCTGTGATACTAAATGATTTATAGAAGCAGGCGTTACTTTGCGGAATTCCATATTACAAGCAATATAACAGAACTAACTACTTTGCTATAATCCGCACGGGTTAAGTGAATGCATGCAAAGCCAATGTGTATGAAGCAGGTAAAATCTACGCACCTTATACATGCAGGACAAGCCACCACATGCACCCCAAGGCGCAATTCACCAGCAACAACGCACACAAAAGCAGCACACACACCCACCACCACAATCTCGACGATCGTTTCGCCCCGAAACCGAAGCATCATCAGGAGGATAGGCTCCACGACAAAAATCGTACTGCAGTACGATTTTTGTCGTAGATTTTGCCTGCTTCATACACATTGGCTTTGCATGCATTCACTTAACCCGTGCGGATTATAGCAAAGTAGTTAGTTCTGTTATATTGCTTGCTGTGATACTAATTAAAATACCGGTTCAAATCCTTGAGAATATAAAACATTCAGCTCAACATTTAGCAAGACTTCGGAAAGTAAATTAAAATAAGGCAAAACCTCTATTCCGGTGAATAACAAAAAATAAGTAACCGACAAGTTCCGTTTTAACCTCTTTAGGTAACGTAACAACTCGTCTCGCCACTCTTAACACTAGCTTACATAACATCGTGCTTATTATGTCTCTTGGATGTGCTTCTTTCGAAGATTATGTCCAACGAACCGTTTCAAAAATAATCCTTATATCCATACATTTACTAGATATGTGTGTATACAAAGATCATGCACAAAATCAGGATAAAACTACTGTATTGAATTCTTAAATCGGTATTTTCAACTTGCGATTTCTAAATCATTTATAGAATTACGCGTTCCATATTACAAAAAAAAAAGAGTATGTTCTTTGGTCTCGGTATTCGATTTCGTTGGTCTGGGTATTCGCTTACGTTGGTCTGAGTATTCGCTTTCGTTGGTCGGTACTCGCTTTCGACAATCTCGGTATTCGCTCTCATTGGTCTCGGTATTCGCTTTGTAGGTCTCGGTATTCGGTTTCGTTGGTCTGGGTATTCGCTTACGTTGGTCTCGGTATTCGATTTCGTTGGTTTGGGTATTCGCTTACGTTGGTCTTGGTATTCGATTTCGTTGGTCTGGGTATTCGCTTACGTTGGTCTGAGTATTCGCTTTCGTTGGTCGGTATTCGCTTTCGACAATCTCGGTATTCGCTCTCACTGGTCTCGGTATTCGCTTTGTTGGTCTCTGTTTTCGATTTCGTTGGTCTGGGTATTCGTTTTCGTTGGTCTCGGTATTCGCTTTCGTTGGTCTCGCTATTCGCTTCTACCATAAAATTCCACAACCCATATTGGACCCTCACATCGCTTAAATCTCACGGCTTGTCGTACACATCGCATTCCATTTTACTGAGGGTCATGATCCTCACGATTAAAAAGCCTTTCTCGTAGGATTCTCTTCCATCTGCTTTTGTCCTTGGCAAATTTGAAGTGCGTCGTGAATGAGTGAATACTAATATCGTATAGAACGTTAAATTTTAAAATTACAATATTTATTTATTGAGTCGAAAGGTTCATAATTTTGACACAAATGATTTCCTCTTATTTATATTTATTATAAAATAAAACAAAGTCCCCAAAAGCTGTCTGTCTGTATGTGATCGATTTTCTCAAAATCTACTGAACAGATTTTTGCACGGTTTTTACTAACTGATAGTCCAATTTTTACATTATTTTTACATTACGGTTTCGTGAAAATTGTATTACAGAAGTCACGAAGCTATAAAAAAAGCGCTTGCTGGGAGCTTTAATCGCGTGATCCGCGTAAATCAACAGAGGTAATAACTAAAGCAATGTACTAGAAACATACATATAGATCTACAAAAATACTACAAAAAATTGCGCAAAAGCATGTCTCTATCTCTTATAGTTAACTCACAAAAATCACTTTTAGTTCTAAAAATGTTCATATATAATTCAAATATAATGGCAAAAATAAGAATCTTTTGACTTTAAATACCAAACCTAAAAGAAATGTTCATTAAGAATATTTTCTTAAACTTAAATATCAGGTTTATCTATCAAACAAGCCTGCGTTCTACTTTCATCATAAAATAAAATCAAATCATTCCACAGTCTTCCGCAATCAAAGGGCGTCACCACTTTCCATTGATAATAGTCACACGTCGAACTCAATAAATGTGCCAAATGCCAATAATTTCTGACACGGCTGTGGTTCAGAAAGCAAAACGGACTCACTTTCGTTCATACGGTTACGTTATAAGTCGTTGGCCGAGCCAACCCAACTGGTAGGCATAACGGGTAAACGTGTATGCAAAAACAAACCCGTTTGATGCTTTATTATCGCCTTATATTTTTTACGTGTACACAATTGATTCTAACTTACGTAAACTCAATTAAACTAGACACAAAGACCTTAACATATTAATAGTATTTTGGGATATTATTTATCGTCTAAGAAAATCTAGACTAAATAAATGGATAAATGGAACGAACTGCACAAGTACTTAGTATGTGGAAATTGATTTTAGGTCATTGCATTGTCATAAGAATGTTCAAAATTTTTCTTATATTATCTGTTTGTTATTTCAGAAATTAATAAAAAATAAAGTTAAAATAAAGTTATTGCAAGCCAGTCTTATTTACACAGGATATTTTTCAGGGACTTATTTTTAAATGTGAAGGTTCTGATACGTTTATCGTTTTTTTATCATAAATATCCGTCTTTTATACTATAAAATACTTCATATCTCGATTTCTTACTTACTGAACATTATCTTTCTTCACTATAGCCAAATTCTAGAGGTCCCTGTTCTATCTTACGCTGTATCATCACTTTCTATCACGGGGTCACAATCAAGAGCAAGTCTGTTACACAATAATGAAAGAGAAAATTTTAAATAATCAAACCGTGAATACAAAACTGGGAACCTAGAGTAAGCCACAGGCTTATTAATATTAAATTACCATATAGACGAATCGTGATAGTATAAAATCCCTTTGCATCTTATCCTTCATTACTAAGCATCGTGAACCCTTCAACTAAGATTCTTGCGGACAATATCGCAACATTCGCGTCAGTTTTTACAAAACTCCAGATCTCCATTTGATCTGACTACAGTATTGGGCTATGTTCTCAAGGCCATCCAACTCCCTAGGGAGTTTTAAATTGTCTATAATTACTAGTAATTGTCTATAATTACTAGTAATTATAGACAATTAAAAGAAATCAAGTTTGTGTCCATATCTTCTGGCAATGTGGCCGGTGTGTTTCGGGATTTTTGTAGGAAGGCAAAAGGCTATATCTACCAAAGATAGCCTTTTGCCCACTATCAACTGCTTCTATGTCCTAGGAACAAGAAGCAGTTGATTGCATTTACCTCCAGCAACACATTTCTAAACAGCAAGATTCAGGAGGCTTAAGTCCGAATTTAAGCAGCATAAATACCCGAATTTAAGCAGCATAAATACTTCTTCAATATTTATTGAAGAAGTATTCGGAAGATGGCTATTACATAATCAAGTAAAACGTAAGCTGAAGTATAAATGAAACGTTAAATAAGTCAGAATTCAACAATTATGAATGAAAAATCTCGCTGGCCTTTTGAATTTGGTAGGTAATTTCACATTCTCAACTTGTGACCTCTTACCGGATCTTCCTTACAGATTTCTACAAACATGTGTGTATTGTATTTTAACTAACTTTTAACCGCTAACTTTTACTAACTTTTATTTTACAAATTTTCTTCTTAGGGGATTAACTTCAAAATTTATTATCAGACATTTGCTTGTGTCTTTTTATAAGCTCTCAATGATGACGGCTGAGCCGAAATTAATAAATATTTTTTATTAAACCATTTCATCAACTCAGCATTATGGAAGCTTCTAGAAGTATTTATACAAGCGGGAGATTATATCATTACTTTGAAAATTACTTCTCAATATAGTAATGTTTTTTTTTTAATTAATGCTGCTTTGATTTTATAGTTTATGTATATTCAGTGAAATAGTGGATGTGTCTATAACAAGAATTTTATTAAAGTTATCCTACTAAAGATTATATTTACCTGAATAATAAATAATCAATTTTCTTTATAAAAATTATAATAAATGTTAATTGTTTCAATTAAAACTTATGAATAAAACTTTCCTATTAAAATTAATTCTTTAATCGTCTAAAACTTTAGAATATTAAAGAACTTATTGCTTTGTTACTTAAATAATCTTATATAAAATACAGACAATTTATAATCCTTCAAATATTGTTCTTCAGCTATCGTTGGTCAAGGGACACTATGTCAACAAAGTTTGGTATTAGGAAAATGGTAGCAAACCATACAATCATAATGGGCAGGGAAGCGTTCATTTTTACCATAATTACATTGGTCACTTCCTTTAAGACATTTTTATCGTTACCGTATTGAAGATATGAAAATTGAGGGTTGTTACATTGTTGCATTATTTCCGTACTAGTTCTGGGCAAATGATGTTATTTTTACACCTTACAATATTCCTTACTTTTTCATGAGTTATTAATATCTCGATTTTAAATAAGGCAATAAATATATTTTTTTATTTATTTATGTATTTATTTCCAACAAAAATGTTCATGTTCTATCTTAAATTACTAACCGCTAGTACTAATCATGTCCACATGGTCCCATGAATGCTGACAGCGTTTCCGTGTTGAATCGCTAAGCTGATTCTTTGTGCGAAAAAGGAGCCAACTTTCTTGTCATCTGAACAGGCAATTAACCAAGGTGTTAAAATGGATATTTTTTTTGCACATTGACTCCATGGCCCTAGGGTCTCGACTGCATACGGCATAAATTAGAGATGCATACTCTTTTCGCTTGCCGGATTCGGCCATTTCCCACGCAGCTCCGGCAGGCCTACCATGAACTCTTATTGCGACTCAAATGAAGACGTAAACGAAATTGTATTGCTTGCAGGTCTTGAAAAAATAAGTTATATATAATATGAAAGTAACAAAAGGCAGGAATAAAACATTGGATTAGACTGCGTATCAATTTTACAATTTATTGTAACATTATTACGAATGTTTTAAAATATCATCATCATCCTCCTGCCCTCATCCCACTCTAAGTAGGGTACCGGCACAACATGTTATAAACATGTTGTCACATGATTTGTCTCCGTATTTTACGACCGCCCGCCTGCCTGACGTCAAGTTACCTTAATCGTATTTTACGACCCCTCGGTAAGAAAAAGGGTGGTCTATTCTACCCAATCGAATAACACACGGTGGATCAACTTACCTTAGTCGCCTTTAACGACACCTCGGTAAGAAATGAGGGTAGTCTATTCTACTCAGCCGGATACCACATGGCATATGTTGTTTAATATAATATTTTCAATTAAAAAATGATATTTATGAAATAACAGTTGAACCTGCGTGTTCGTTCACGACAACTTAAATGTTACTTAAGTAAAGAGCGCGTAATTTCGTACTTATTATGATTTTTTGTCTTTTATGTCAGCGATATAAGCAATTATGCTAAATTTTAACAATATTGCTTGATTGGATTACAAGTTAAAGCGGTATATACAGATAGATAGAAAAACAGACTGTCGAATTTATATTAGTACAAAAACTAGAAATATGGATCGTAAAAATGGCGAAGTGAACGTGTTTTGGAAATTTTCCATTCCATATTAGAATGTATGTCGACTGGTTTTGGTCAGATGTTATAATTGACTTACATAAATGCAATCTGAGGAAATGTGAACTTTAAATTATGAATGCATTTATGAAGTCTGCTATTACAATTTTTGATTGAGAAATTCAGATGTAAGGATATGTTTACTTTGAATGTATTATGACAGACTTTTGCACATTATATACTTATCTCTGCAATGCAAAGTTCCTAGAATATTCAAAAAAATCTGTTGAAACAAAAAAAAAATCAGAAAAAATTTAAATATGTCGAAAATAACTATTTATAGTACACTATTTTACGAGATATTTGGTGATTTAGTGTCGTGGAGTCTATCTCCTGATGATGATTCGGTTGCGGGGCGAAACGATCGTTGAGTTTGTGATAGTGAACGTGTTTAGTGCTTCTGTATTGTGATGGCAGTGGTGGAGGTTTGTGCATGTGTTTTTACGAATCCTGCATATGTATTGGGGAAAAAACGGATAGTCCACTATAAAAATCAAAAAATCAAAATATTCTTTATTCAAGTAAACTTGTAAACAAGTGCTTTTGAATCGTCAACTTTACTGCTGGTTCGGAAAGCTGTTCCTGCCGAGAAGAGCCAGCAAGAAACTCGGCGGTTGCTCTTTTTTAAAATATAAATCTTAGAACTAGTTACATTTATTTATTACTGTCTTGTACAGGGTAGAAGTGCACCTATATCCACACATCCTTATCATCTAAGTAATCTTCAACAGTATAGTACGCTTTCTGTATCAGCCTCTTTTTAACAGTGTTTTTAAACTGCTGTAATGGCATGACCGAAATTGATTTCGGAATTTTATTATAGAATCTTATACCCAAACCCACAAACGATTTACGTACTTTTGCTATGCGCAAAGCAGGAGTCGCAAGCTTATGTCGGTTCCTACTTTGTCTATTATATACATCAGCTATCGTTTTATAATTCTTTATATTTTTATGTACAAAAATTACGTTATTTAAAATATACTGTGAAGCAAATGTTAGAATACCTGTTTCCTTAAACTTCTCTCGCAGGGAATCACGCGGACTTAAATTGTATACATTTAGCACTATATATATTTTCTATTTACTTTATTGCGGATTATAGCAAAATAATTATAATTATTACTTTGTATTAAATACGTTAGTGGCCATACTGAGAACTGGCAGCCGGAAGGCAGGGCTGCTGTGGTTACTCCGCGCACGTATAACTTTCGCTTTTCACTGCCAAGGCTCGCAAGTCGCGGGGTGTTACCTAAAGTCCTGGGATTATTATATAAAAAAATAATCATTAGCTGGATTTAAAATTATAACCTGTGATTATCGCAAGTCGCGAAATGTTGGCTAAACTGTTGGATGTATTGCGTCAAAAAAATTAAGCAGTGGATTTTCGAATGTAATCTGTGGTTATAATATCAATGTCTTTATATATTTTAGAATGTGTGTTGCCATATTGCATATTTACAATATGTAAATATTAACTTTTACTATGGCAATAGCTCTATTATTGTTACATTACAATTATATAGAATTAAACCATCTAAAACATTAAACGATATTTCAGTATAAAAATATTTCTTAAGGCGCTGAACAGAGCCAAATAGGCTGACTTTAAACACGTTTTTAACAAAAGTTATAGGGATGACGATTAAAAGAAAAATATATGTTAATATACATCATATCTCAGAGAGAATGTAAGATTTCAAAACATGATTACGATACTTTTTTTCGATAAAAAAAATTGGTAAATAGACCTCTGATTTTTACTTTTATCGTAAATATCTCTAATATTTATCAACAAAAATTGATAAAATTAATAAGACTAATAAATCATTATAATATAAAGAGAATGTAAGATTTAAATTTTGAATTAATTAAGATATTTTATTCAAATTAAATATTTTTTAGAAAATAGCAAAACTGAAACGAGTCATCGTCTCGCTTCTCTTTTACATCTACGAATATAGACAGTGTTCGCTGAGGCGCGCTGCTATACGGACGTGTGTCGCTAGCTGCCGCCTTTTGTGACTATTCCTAACAAGGAATAGTCAACAGATAATATGTCTTTTCTTAGGTGTTTAGTTATAGTTTCAGCATACTTAGTTTTATAAGATTAATTAGACATAAGTTTTTTAAATAAATTGTACAAAAAAAGTTTGGATAAAATAGTGTACACCTACAATGGGTGTTAAAAAATTAAGTGTGTCGCTACGCCGTCGCAGACATTGTGGGCGTGGCTTATATGCCGAAATCTGAATTTACGCCAGCTCTGTTCAGCGCCTTAACTCCGAAAGCGATTAAAATTTACATAATCAGTAAATAATGAAACCTGAAAAATATTTTCTGCTGTCAAATTAATAATAAATAACTAACACGAAACTTACTCAGTAAATTCAACATGCATAATCACAAAAAATAGAAATATTTATTTGATAATGTTAAAATTACGATGAAATTCACATAACCGCATCCGGAATATGTCATAAAGATATGATATAGTGTCTAACAATTTACTTGTAACAATATCATCTCTGCATAAATATGCGGAAAAGTGGTTTTTAAAGCACAAAACGTGTGATATAGTTATTATACAATATAATTTATAGGACACAGTGTGGTCAAAATATTCACCATTGCCGTGAAATATATACGGATAGGAACTTTGTTAATTTAATACAACTATAAGTTAGTAAACCGCACTTCCAGATCAACAAATTTGTAACAATATCTTTAATAGAATTTCCGGAAACAGGAGATTTTTATGTAGAGCAATAAGTTATGTTACAACCACACGTACGTAACGTGTGATGTAGATATGATACCACGGAGCTTAAGTAAATTAAACCTCACGTTAAGATCAATGAACTTGTAATACTATATTTTATAGAATTTCCGGAAACAGATTTTTATGTACAACAATAGGTTATGTTACAACCACATGTCCGTAACGTGTGATATAGATATAATACTACGGAACTTAAGGATAGTAAGCCGTTCGTAAAGATCAATAAACTCGTTACAATATATTTTATAGAATTTCCGGAAACAGGAGCTTTAAGTAAAACAATTTCATGTTACAACCGCATGCATGTCCGTAAATTGTGATATAAATATGATACTACGGAACTTAGGATTAGTAAAACGCACTTCAAGATCAACAAACTTGTAACAATATATTTTGTAAAAGTTCCGGAAACAGAAGATTTTAAGTACCGCTATAGTTTCATGTTACAGCCGCAAATCCGTAACGCGAGATATACTAATAGATATCATATTAAGGAACTTAGGATTCGCAAAACACACATCAAGACCGACAAACTTCTAACAATATCTTTCATAGCATTTCCGGGAAACAGGAGATATTTAAGTGCATAGTATAATGGGTTATGGTACAACCTCACGTACGTAACGTTTTATGTTAAATATGATAGTATGGAATTAAAGGTATTAATTTACGTAGTCGTTAGTGGTCAAGAGATCAATAAACTTGTTTGATTAGTCATAGAATAGAATTCTGTTTCCAGTTTATTAAAACAGTTTTTCCCGGTATTCTATGACTAACCAGCCGCAGATTGTTAAATCCAATTATAGAATTGGTTTGGAAATTGGCTTGCGGTCATAATGAATTCCTCCACGCATTATGATTGCCGAGCATTGTGTAACATAGGTGACTTTCCGTGCGCCGTTTTGTAGTTAACTACCATAAATAAGTATTTGTGATATAATATTTGAAAGTATGCAGCTAATAAATATAGTTGTTAAGTTGTTAAGCGAGGAAAATGTTATATCGATGATCCATAATTATATTAACGTAAAGTAACGGCTTGTAACTATCCCACTGCTGGGGCATAGATCTCTCTCCCTTGTTTGAGAGAAGGGTTGGAGCTATGAACCACCAAGCTGCTGCCGCACTCACCAGTGCGGCATATGCCTAGAATTCTCTAGAAATATTCAGGTTTCCTCGCAATGTTTTCCTTCACTGAAACTGGGTTTGAACACATGACACTTTCGAAAGCTTGCTTCAATCAATCCTTAAGCCGCTTGAAAATATGTGTAAAGCACGAAAAATTTTGTGGCCAAGGCGCAATCTATTTTCAGACAAGCGTCATTAATGCACCTCACATTAACCTAGCACATGACACGTTAGTTTAGCTCACGACCTAGATATCAGCATTTAATAGTTGCTTGAGTCTCGGCAAGAGATTGACTCTGTGACAACCTACTGAAAAGCGTATAGGGTAGAAGGGAATGAAAGGTCAGTTCATGAGTTGATTGAGTCACCGAGCCTTCGTTAACCCAGAGTAATCGAGAGCCTTTCCTGTAAATTTCTAACTGTAGTGAAGTCTAGTATTAAAAAATTAAAGTAAAAAACGTATTAAGTTATACATTTATTAATTGAATTTAAATTAAAACTACTCAAAATAAAATTTTGTGCAAGGTAGCGAAGCTCTGAGACTGCGACTCTCAGGTTTATACAAGTTCAAAATGTACTAATGGTAAGCGAATACCAACATCCTACAACTTACACAATTTTATAAACATATATAATATTTTTTTTACTTCATAGGTACTTTTATAAATAATGTATATGTTTTGAATATCAAGATAGTATGATGTAAGTAAATAGGTACTATCGGTGTATGTGTTGAGGTCCACTATCGTGGACCCCCATTTTCATTTCATGAACCCCCAATTTTTTTTTTCTGATATAGACCACTTGTAGGTTGTCATAGACCCCTAGGGGTCGATATAGACCACTTTGGGAATCACTGGCCTAGATGATACACTATATAGGATAAAAAGTAATGTAATATTTGAAGTATACAGCTACTAATAAATATAGTTGTTAAGTGGTTAAGCGAGGAAAATGTTATATCGATGATCCATACTTATATTAACGTAAAGTAACGGCCTATTACTATCTCACTGCTGGGCATAGGCCTGCTCTCTCCTTTTTTCTTAATGGAGAGAAGGATTAGAGCTAAGACCTACCACACTGCTCCAAATGCGTGTTGGTAGGTCACATATATCCTTAGAATCTCTAGAAATATACAGGTTTTCTAACGATGTTTTCCTTCAACGGTTCGCGTATAATAAATTGCAATTATCGATTAGACACATAAGTTTTAATAGGAAACTCATTTGTGCCTGCCCGGGATTTGAACTCGTGACCACCTCGAAAGAGGTGCAAGGTCTCACAGCTGGGCTATTACAGCTCTATAGAGGATATAGATGAGAAACTTATTCATTTTATTTGAGTAATGAGAGAAAACGGTTTTACGTAGTCTCAGAGATGTCACTGCAAGGTTACTCTAATATTTCACTAGATGGCGTTGTACTGTATTCTTATAGTGACCCATTTGTGAGAATTATAGAAAAGATGTAATATAAAAAAAAGCAAAAAGTTTAGTTAGACGGAAGTTGAGTCGTATTGACTTTCACAGTGACAGCGTAACTAACTTTTGTTTTCTAATAATATTGTAGACATTGCAACATCTATTGAGCAACTTTTTGAGGGTAGTTGAGCAACTGGATAAAACTCATTTTGGTTTTTCTACCTACCAACATATGAAGCTGAAATGCTTCATAGAAAGTTTCAGCCCTCTGATCTAGAGAGCCAAAACACGCACAAATGTCACATTAACGGCCACAATTTTGTGTATATTATTGACCTAATTATTTGAAGCAGGTTGTATTTGTAACATTACACCGCTTTTTATACTTAAGTAGCTGTGCCAGCGGCTTCGCCCGCTAGTCACAATTGTTTTCTAGAATTCCAATTTTAAATATATAAGTATTTATTGTGAGTTAACCATAAGAGATAGAGACATGTTATCTCGAACTTTTTTGTAGTATTTTTATAGATCTACAATTCTCTCCTACGTTACATTAGCGTATCTCTGCTAGTTTACGCAGCGCACGTGACTAAAGCTCCCAGCAAGCAAGTTTTTTAACAACTGTGCGATCTTTTTAACACAATTTACATAATACAGATATGTTCTAATTACCTGAACCGTCCAAAAGTATTGCACTACCTTTTGGTGAAAACCGTTCAAAAATCCGCTCAGTAGATTTTAAGAAAATCGATTACATACAGACAGACAGCTTTTTGAGACTTTGTTTTATAACTAGTATAGATTCCCTCTCTAAACTACGAGCCACACCAGTTTGGTTCTAACGTTACTAAAAAAATGCTGTAAAATATGTAGAGATCTTTCATTCTAAAAGTGCACGCCCCTCCAACGTCTTTACACACAAAAAACTTATGTACAGACGAAATACATGCAAACATGTTATTCTAATTGGTTACTCAGTTGCCGGACAGACACGAAAGTAGGAGTACGCATCGATCATTGCCAAAAGTACAGTTAGCATGTCATAAAAAAGAGGATAAATTTTTTTATTTTTCATTTTAAATAATAATTAGGTAATTTTTTTCTTTAATAGAAAAATATGGAGAATTTTATAAAACTATGTGGCGAAAAAAAACGGGCAAAACTTAACATCTATCATTATTTCATCATTAAAGCCATTGCTTTAATTAAGGAACGAATTAACATGATAGAAATATGTGGGAAAATACGTGTCGAAATGTGAATGATATTGAGATTGAATATATGAAAAATTTTGAATTTATAATTAATGTTGAGTCTGAATCTGAAGATAGCGACGTGAGTGAATAGCGTTAAAATAGTAAATATTTATTGCGGTTTAATTTTTTTCTTTTTTTACTAATAAAATAAATGAACAGACTTCTGTACATTACGTTTTATTAATCATTCTAATAGTTGCATAATGAATATATGATATGATCTTTATTAAATTAAGTTGGCAAGTTAGCTCTTGATTGCGAATTCACCTGATGGATGCCGATGTAGTTTAAGTTTCTTGAAAGGGTTTGGAGATTAAACGTGTAACCATTCAGGGTTTTTACACGACATCGTACCTGAATACTAAACCGCTTGGTGGTACGTCTTTGTTAGAAGGGTACATCGGAAGTATCTATCTAGTCAAGACCAGGGATAAATTTTAGAAATATACTAATATGTTTTTTCTAGGATTCGAATGCGGAACTTCCCGTTTATAATCCACAGCGCTTACTATTACTCCAGGGAAACGTTAAAAACTTACTTTTTATTCTTAAGAACTTTCAACATAAATTTGATTATAAATATAAATATAATATAAATATATAAATATATAATATAAATATATTATAATATTAATTTTATTTTTATGCAAACGTTACTTGTAATCCGTGTAACCGGATTGGTTGGTCAGCCAGTGCACAAATGATAGGAACGCGTGACAGAATAGACGTGTTGTCTCATACAAAGCGTGCATTCTCCGCCATATAAATGATTGACTTATACCAGTCGAGCAATTAGTTGACCTTTAAGTGCGCGGATGAGTCGAGTCAACTTTGAAATTGCTGCGCGCACACATATAAAATAATACAGTCAATATTTTCTCTCACACATTAAAATAATGTAATTTGGTAGAGGGGCGTGCACTTTTAGAATTAAAGATCTCTACAAAATTATGTTCTTATCCAAATTTCTCGCTATCTTATACTTTTGCAAATTGTTATTGCAATCGAGCATTGTTTGAATGTCATTCAACTCGTATTATAGTCACGATTAATAACAAATGAAAACATTTTTCTACATAAAGTCATTGAAGTGCGTACTTATTGTTTGAATTTATTACTGTGAAGATGCTTATCGTTCTAATTTACTCATGGATATCTTCTAGAATTCCACTGCCGTGTGGTAGTCGGCTGCATAGAATAGACCACCCTCATTTCTTACCGAGGTGTAGTAAAAGGCGACTAAGGTATTTACCCTAGTCGCCTTTTATGACGTCAGGCAGGCGGCCGGTCGTAAAATAAATAGCCAAATCATGTGACAACATGTTTATCATGTGACAACATGTTTATCATGTTGACCCCACTTAGAGTGGGAAAAGGGGAGGATAATATGATGAGGGGGAGGAGGAATATCTTCTAGAATTCCACTAGGATCTTTCCGACGTCGCAATAAGTGTTAAAGAAACCCACTTGGAAGAGCAAGAAAGCACTAGCTTTATTCATATTTCGTAGCGTGATTTCATACATAGCATTGAAATAAGGATCACAATGTATCTAACTCAATTAAGCTATTTATTACTATTAACCTATCCGTCCTCATTGGAACTATGTGACCAACTGTGGTTGGTCTAAGCTCTAATACTTCTCTTTAAAAAAAGAAAGAGAGAAGCTCTTTGCCTGGCAGTGGTATAGTTATAGGCCGCTACATTTACTATAATTTTAGAATTTTGTAAACGTATTCTGAAGATATGATGCTGACAGCTACAGTAGTGATTTTTAGCATAGGTACATTACATTAAAAAAATTAAAAATTTCCTCACTACACTACAATTTTAGTCCGCTTTATGAGTTTTACTTACATAGTTTACGATTGAGTATTAGAATGTAATATCAGCAATAATTAAAGACTTAAAATTATTTAGCGTCATGGAAAATAATTATAATAAAATATTTAAGCATTTACCATCGCAATGATTTGCAATCAACCAAGTCTTTATAGAAAATCATTTAATTTCCCTTGTATATTAAATAAAATATAATATAATAAAATACTTATTTGTGGTGATATAAAGATATATTTATGATACAAAAACGTGATATACATGCATTTATTATGAAACCGTGAGATTCATATTGATTGTAATATCAAAAAGTTCTCACTAAACAATACATCTATAGCAATATTATTTGTGGGAACAATATCTTAACACGAACTAACGATAACTCATAAATCCCTATTTAAGCTGCGATTTTATAATTAAATTCAATCAATTCATAAGAAAACAAAAGATAAAGTTTATAATATTTATTCAAAAGTAATCATGATATTGTTATAATCCGCGATTAAGTAAATTGAAAAAAAAAAATATATATATCTCTCTCCTCAACCTATAGATGTCCTCTGCTGAACATAGGTCTCTTCCCATGATCTCCAGAAAAAAAACAAAATTTAAAATATTCAATATTCAAGTAAACTTGTAAACAAGTGTTTTTGAATCGTCAACTTTACTGCTAGTTCGGAAAGCTGTTCCTGCCGAGAAGAAGCAGCAAGAAACTCGGCGGTTGCTCTTTTTAAAATATAAATGTTAAACTAGTTACATTTAGTTATTACTGTCTTGTACAGGGTAGAAGTGAAGCTATATCCACACATCCTTATGATCTAAGTAATCTTCAACAGTATCATTCTGTATCAACCAAAACCACAAACGATTTACTTTTGCTAGGCGCAAAGCAGAAGTCGCAAGATTGTGTCGGTTCCTACATTGTCTATTCTATACATCACCCCTATCGTTTTATAATTCCTTATATTTTCATGTACAAAAATTACATTGTTTAATATACTGTGATGCAAATACCTATTTCCTTAAACTTCTCTTCCATAATTTCCATAAAACACGATTCTGTGTCGCTTGATCTTTTTAAGGTCGTCAGTCCATCGCGTACGAGGTCAAGGACGCTGCGTTTGCAATTCCAGCACCTTAAGACCCTAACGCCCATCGGTTCTCCGCACTATGTGCCCCGCCCATCGCCACTTGAGCTTCGTGACACACTGAGCTATGTCGGTGACTTTGGTTCGTCTAAGGATCTCCTCATTTCTGACTTGATCACGTAGAGATACTCTGAGCATAGCCCCGCTCCATCGCCCACTGAGCAACTCTGAGCCTACCTTATTGTCAGCGACCACGTTTCAGATCTGTAGGTCATCACTGGCAACACGCACTGTTCGAAGACTTTGGTCATCAGGCACTGAGGTATTTTGGACGAAAAGATGTCGCGTAGCTTCTTATTTTACTATAATGCCAAATGTAGAGTGGACTATCCGTTCTCATACCCGATATATGCAGGATTCGTAGAAACACATGCACAAACCTCCACCACCGCCATCACAATACACAAGCACTACACACGTTCACTATCACAAACTCAACTATCGTTTCGCCCCGCAACCGGAGCATCATCGGCAGGCCTACCATGAACTATTATTGGGACTCAATTGAAGACGTAATTGAAATTGTTTTGCTTTTTCATACCATGACGTTCTAAAGACGCACACTTTAAGTCGTTGCCGAATGAGCGTCCGGAATTCGTCGTAAGTACATGTGAGTAAAAGAGACAGAGTTAACTATAGTTCATATAACGTTATCCTTTTCAAACATTCCGACCCCAATGCAATTCACACTTCATGGTACGAAAGAAAGCGGTTCGCGATCGTCCTTTACGTCTTCAATTGAGGCCTGCAGGAGATAGACTCCACGACAAATGCGATTGTTTGACGATTTTTGAGTTTGTGATAGTGAAAGTATGTAGTTCTTTTGTATTGTAGTGGCGGTGGTGGAGGTTCGCACATGTGTACTTAAGAATCCTGCATGTATCGGGTATAAAAAAGGGCAGTCCACTCTACATTTAGCATTATATATATTTCTTATTTACTTCATAGCGGATTATAGCAAAATTATTATTACATTTCATTTCATTACCTTTGTAACCATATATTTCCAAATAAAACATTGAATTCAACGGTCATATGATGTTCGATTTTTGCAGGTCTGGATATGCTTGGTCTGCATGGCTTCATCACTGGCTGCTCCTGTTCAGTATCCGCTGCAGCTTGACATCATCGACATGGCAGCCATAAGTAGAATGACACCATTGCAGCTAGAGGCGTTGGCTGAAGGATTAGCAGCAGAAGAGATCATGAGGTAGAACATTTACAAATATATATCGATACTTAATATAAAACAAAGTCCTCAAAGGTCTCAAAGTTTTATTAACACTGCAGTATTTTTTAAACTGTTAAATACTGTTATCCCTTACAGAAACCTTAACTGAGTAAGGCTGAATAAATTATCATATTTGCCACATTCATTTGAATCTCCGTAAGGGCAAGACTTATTACAGTTTGTGGAATTACATCAAATATGCAAATAACCGAGCCCTGTGACGATTTTGTTAATTTGCTACGCCGCATCATGGCTGATCTCGATTTCTAATATATACATTATTTTTTTATATATTTTGTGGCATAAAAAGTGTGTTACATAATAGAACTAGATGTATATGAATATATTTGTGGAAACGATATATCATAAACAGGGCGTTATAGAATTAGGCGTTTGCGGAATTTCATAGTACAAAAGTAATGATGAATTATTTCGCTGTAATCTGAGTTTCTGAAACGCACTACACACATTCACTACGATTTGAACGATCGTTTCGCGCCGTAACAGATGATAAGAGAGGGAAGATGAAAGTCATATTCTTATCTTTGTCTAATCACACATGAAATTGAGGGATAGATAATATGTTGTTTGTTTTCTTTTATAGTCAATGGGCATATTTAAGGCTTCTACCCTGTTCTAGTATAATAATTTTACAAATTTTCCCTATAGCACCAAATTTACTTTCATCCTGTTTAGATATAAAGTGCAGTTTTTATCTGACAAATAGTTTAGTATTAGACAAATAAAAATATGGTTTTTTTTAGATTGATGAAATAAATCTTCTTTAATATCCCAATATAAAGTGAAACAGTAAGTAGTAAGAGAAGTATACAGTTAACAGCAGGCCTACCATGAACTCTTATTGCGACTCAATTGAAGACGTACTCGATGACCGCGAACCGCTTTCTTTTCGTACCATGAAGTGCGAATTGCATTGGGGTCGTAATGTTTGAAAAGGATAACGTTATATGAACTATAGATATCTCTGTCTCTTTTACTCACATGTTCTTAGGACGAATTCCGATCGCTCATCCGGCAACGACTTAAAGTTTGCGTTTAAGACGTCATGGTACGAAAAAGCAATACAATTTCGTTTTCGTCTTCAATTGAGTCGCAATAAGAGTTCATGGTAGGCCTGCTGGCCTTTTAAATTTGAAATATTCCATATATGTATTTATTACCTATTATTTAATCAATCTAAAATCTATTGAAAGTAAAAAATTACTATTCTCGTCTTCTACTTTAGTAATTGACATTATTGGAAATTTAAATACAAAAATTAAAAATGGACGCTCACTAGTTTTATAGTTATCCGTTGTTTACCATTCTGATAGAACTGTTATATTGTCTTTTCAATAGGACTAAGCGGTCATCAGCCCAAGCGCTGACTACAGCCGTGGCATCCAAGGCCTCATCAGGTCTGCAGAGTAAAGTTGGCCTCCTTGGACAAGCTTCGGCCGGCGCAGCATCCTTAGTAGCATCGGCGTCGAGCAAGACAGGTCACAGTGCGGATACAGGATACTCTTATGAACCGGTAACTTTAAATATCTATACTAATATATAAAGCTGAAGATTATGTTTGTTTCAACGCGCTAAGCTTAGGGAGTACTAGACCGATTTGGAAAATACTTTGAGTGTACATAGTGTGTAGAAGCTGTGATAGGCTAGCGGTGAGACCGTGCGACTCTCTAGAGACGACATAGGTTCAAACCCGGGCAGACACCAATGGGTTTTTCTATTAAAACTTATGTGTCTAATTTATAATTGCAATTTATCACACGCTTTTCGGTGAAGGAAAACATCGTGAGGAAACCTGCATATCTCTAGAGAATTCTAGGGATATGTGTAACCTACCAATCCGCATTGGAGCAGCGTGGTAGGTCTTAGCTCCAATCCTTCTCTCCAAAAACGGAGAGAGGAGGCCTTAGCCCAGCAGTGGGAATAGTAACAGGCTGTTACTACATAGTGTGTATAGTCCATTTATCGAGGAAGGCTATAGATTATATAACATTTGACTGGCCCGTTGGCGCAGTGGGTAGTGACCCTGCCTTCAGCATCACGGGTTTCATTTCATTCCCGCCGAGGGCCACCATTTTCTATAAACAAATTGTTGGTTCTTCGAGCCTGGGTGTATATTTGTATTAAATTAGTATTTAAAATTAAATATGTAATATACCTACCAGTTGTCCGTCACCCATAACATAAGTATTAAGTTACTTACTTTGGAGAAGGACGACCGTGTGTGTAAAAAAAAACCATCACGTTAAGATGACTAGGAGAGGAGTAGCGATTAAAAATGATTTGGCTACGTATTTTACGACCGGCCGCCTGCCTGACGTCAACTTACCTTAGTGATATTTTACGACTCTTCGGTAAGAAAGAGGGTGGTCTATTATACTCAATCGGATACCATACGGCGAGTCAACTTACATTAGTCGCCTTTTACGACACCTCGGTAAGAAAGAGGGTGGTCTATTCTACTCAATCGGATACCATACGGCGAGTCAACTTACATTAGTCGCCTTTTACGACACCTCGGTAAGAAAGAGGGTGGTCTATTCTACTCAATCGGATACCATACGGCGAGTCAACCTACCTTAGTCGCCTTATACGACACCTCGGTAAGAAAGAGGGTGGTCTATTCTACTCAGCCGGATACCGTACGGCGGTAAATAGGTGCATTCTTTCTTCCCAAAAAAAAGTTAAGTTTGCTAAATACGTTATGTATATTCGCAGCAAAGTGAAAAGGTGGACTACTGGGGCTTGAAGAAATCCATATTCTACACACTCTTCCAAGCCGTTAAAGCTATCACCGGCGGAGTGACCATCCTGAAGGGTCAACTTATTAAGGGCGGCGGGGCGTTAGCCGCTAAGTTGGGCAAAGTTATATCATCCAAGGGCGATGTGGTCAGCAACATTGGAAAGAAGATCGTCAGCTCTGCAGCTCTGAGTCCTAAGCCCCATTGTGAGTATTAAAATTAGTATTTTTTAAACAAATTTCAATTTCTTTCACGTCAATCTAACTCTTAAATAACTACGTGAATTTCTGTTGCCGAAGAAAAACTGAAATTTTTCATCATACATTCTAGCCCGGTATATTAATTTCTTCTTAATTTTGATATATTATATATCGAATTTCATAAATATTGCTCCAGGGGATTGTGAAAACGTAACAAACAGACATACGGGCAGACTTTCGCCTTTCGCATTCATTATATTATGACGAATACGTAACATTAAAACAAAATTGGAGTGAGAATTTAGTTAAGCATCCATTTTTAGCTTTTTTAAATCTTAAAATTGCTATTATTTTATATTATTACAATTAAAAAATATATATTCTTTAAGAAATTTTTAGTGATAACTTACACTAAAAGAAATGCATTTATAATATAGTAGATTTCCGCGGCCTCTATCTTCCAGTGAAAGTCGCATACAAATCGATCTTGCTGTTCCGGAGAATTTACTATTAAAATGAACCTGCCTTAAGAATTGCACTATCCTGTAAAAGGTAAAGTAGCGGCCTGTTACAATCCCACTGCTGGGAATAGGCCTCCTCTCTCCGTTTCTGGAGAGAAGGGTTGGAGCTAAGACCTACCACGCTGCTCCAATACGGATTGGTAGGTTACACATATCTCCAGAATTCTCTAGAGATATGCAGGTTTCCTCACGATGTTTTCCTTCTCCGGAAAGCGTGTGATTAATTGCAATTATCAATTAGAAACATGAGTTTTAATAGAAAAACTCATTGGTGCCTGCCCGGGTTTGAACTCATGTTCCCCTCCAAAGAATCGCACGGTCTCACCGCTGGGCAATCATAGCACTATCCTGTATTAAGTAAGAATTGTCCAAAAATCCGTTCAGTAGATTTTGAGAAAATCGATCATATTGAGACAGCTTTTGGGAACTTTGTTTTATAATATATATATATAGGAGTGTGGATTATTTATTTTATTAATAATATAATATTATATTATATTCATAATGAATATAATTAATTTATTATTAATATAAAATAATGCTTTTGGACGGTTGTATGTATGTTTCTATTACGAAACAGCGAATGGCGTTCAAATATGTTATTGTTCTCAAACAAGTTCTCTTCAAATTCATTAACAGTCGAAGCACGTTTATGAATTTGCTTCTCTTTATAACTGTACTTCTGTTTCAAAAGGCAAACCATTCGCAGTTAAAACGGCCATCGTTAAAATTTCGACACTGTTTTACATAACGATTTAACGATTTGTTTTATGAGCGGTCCGATGTATAATTATAGAGGGTTGTACGCCCTAGTTGGGATAGTATACAGTACAATATACTCGAATGTTTTCATTATAAAAAAAACATCGACTATCCATCGTAACAGCTTACAGTTTTTACTTTTGTATCTTCGTTGCCATTCTATAAATGCATTTGTAAACAGGCACTATAACAGAACTACCTTGCTATAATCCGCACGAGTTAAGTGAATGCATGAAAAGCCAATGTGTATGAAGCAGGCAAAATTTACGCACCTTACACATGCATGTGGATTATGCAACTGATATTATGGTATTATTGTCTTGATTTACGTTATTTTTTTTTAGTTTTTACTTTAATATTGGTATTTTACATTTCTTTTTATTGTAATTTTAAGCTTGTTTGGTTGTATCTAGCTTATTTTTATCTATATTGCATACTGGTTGCAGCAGGTGAAAATCAGCGCCGTATGTCATTACTCTCTGTGCTGACATGCGGCAACGCTGAGCTGTGAGCCCTTTCTGTTATTTACGGAATAAAGATTTTTCATTTCATTCATTATAAAATTTGAATTTGGTTGGATTTGAAAATCCTTTCAGATTGAAATGAAGTTTTTACTATAGGAACTATACAAATGCATGATTTATATAAGCAAGCGTTACTTTGCGGAATTCCATATTACAGGCACTATAACAGAATTACCTTGCTATAATCCGTGCGGGTTAAGCGAATGCATACAAAGCCAATGTGTATGAAGCAGGCAAAATTGACACACCTTACACATGCAGGACAAGTCACCACATGCACCCCAAGGCGCCTCCACCAGCAACAATGCACACAAGTAATACATAACCACCACCAAAATCTCGACGATCGTTTCGCTCCGAAACCGAAGCATCATCAGGAGGATAGGCTCCACGAGAAAATCGCAAAGCCGTGGAGCCTATCCTTCTGATTTATCTATCTATGTAATTTACATTCACTTATATATGTATTTATGAATGTATCTTTATGTATATATTATTGCCTATATTGTATATATGTATAAATATAAATATTTATTGAAGTATTTACCTATTTCATAGTATGTACATTTATATGTTTATTTAAATCTTAGCTGCACTTATCCGTATCTTATTGTTTTAAGGTCCTTACTGTAATGGTTGCCTGGAAGGGATCACCGTAGTGATAAGACCACCCTTTGTGTATAATTAGCTTTTAATGATATTGTTTGTTTATCCCTGTATACAATAAAGTTATCTTATATAAAACAAAAATAAAAAATTTAGATAAAAATAAGCTAGATACATCCAAACAAGCATAAAATTACAATAGAAAAAAATGTAACGTACCAATATTAAACTAAAAACTACAAAAAAATAACGTAAATCAAGACGATAATATAATATCAGTTGCATAATCCACATAAATATTCATTTGTGTAATATACGTACAAGCATATTTCTTTTTTTGTTAACCACAGTTACAGAGAGACAAAGAGACAGGCATACGGTAAACAGACAGAGTTGCACGTTTATAATGTTAGTATGGTTAATGTTGAATTTTCCGAATTTCAGCGACACCAGTATACGGTCCACCCCCCACTTCCCATATCGAATATGGCCCTCCCAGTGCGTACGGGGGCACCGCGCCTGCGCATTTCTCTCACACAGCCCCATCAGGTCCTACAGGATTCGCAGCACATAAATATCCTACACATTTGGATGGTAAGAACTAGGGATAGACAGAATCACCAATCAGTTAGTTATCATGATATGATTCACTCATCATATAACATCATCTGCTATTGAATTTTAATTAACTGCTATTTATATACAAAATTATGGATATTTCATAAAAAAGTAAAATAATATTACAAAGAAATGTTATCATTATATCATATGTATCGAGGTTATGTGGCACTTTTACGATATTCCAAGTGAATGTAACCTACAAATAAAGACCGTATTAAATATGATTTAAGAATTACGTTTGTTTGTAATAACAATAACTTTATCCAGTGATAGCTGAATGATATAATAGCCGTTATCATTTTACGCTTTTAGCGATACAGCGATTACTGGATTAAATGATTGCTTATACAAACAAATGTAGTCCTTATATCCTAAACATCGCATATGCATATAAGGCCTACATTTCTTTGTGTACACAATAGCAATCGCAATAGCAGCACGATCACCGTGGTCATCTTTGATCATATCATGGTACGTATATGATTCTCAAATCGCAATCATACCCAAGCTTAATAAGAACGCTTAACTGTTTATATTCAAATTCAAATTCAAAGTATTATTTATTCAAGTAAACTTGTAAACGTAAGTGCTTTTGAATCGTCAACTATATTGCTGGTTGGGAAAGTTGGGAAAGTTCCTGCCGAGAAGAGGCAGCAAAAAACTCGGCGGTTGTGCTTTCAAAGTCGAAGAGTAGCTATATCCACGCATTCTTATCATCTATTTAATGCTCAACAGTATTGTAGGCTTTCCGTATCAGCCCCTTTTTTAAAGGCTTTTATTCAACTTGCAATGTAGGTGAAGTAGGAATCTTGCAAGTCGAATTTGAACTACTTCCCGGGGGTGCGATTGAGCTGAAATTTCATATACTGGTCCAATGCCGATGACAATGCATATTTATGATAAGCATGACCTGATGCTATTGACAGGATCGGCTCCAAAAACGGTTCACTGTAAGGACATGCGTTAAAAGCTTTTCTAAAAGCTTTTTTAACTTGACTTGTTAATAGTTAATTCTAACTGCTGCATTTTAGAGAATTGTTAGAGAGTGCAGTAATATAGATTAGAATATCTACACATTCACTACACTAAAACACACTACGTAACGCTTAAAATAAAGTAAAATCGAAGATAATTTATAGAATTTGGCGTTACTTTGCGGAGATCCATAATACAAAAGTAATAATAAATTTATTTTGCGTGAATCCGTGATACAGTAAATAGAAAATATATATACTGCTAAATGTATAGTGGACTATCCCTTTTTTCCCCAATACATGAAGGATTCGTAAAAACACATGCATAAACCTCCACCACTGCCACCACAATACACAAGCACTACACACGTTCACTATCACAAACTCAACAATCGTTTCGCCCCGCAAAATCGAAGAGAATAAAAAAAATACCGTGTAGAAGGGGGACTCTATGATATTTTTGATGGCTCCCTAGAGGTAGCATCAATAGATATTATTCCCATAAAGACTACCATTACAATAAATTATTCGAAGAGTGATAGTGATATCACCTAAAATACTGATAGGATATATTTAAAAAAAGCAATAAATAGTATGCCACATATGAATATCCATAACAGTAATTAAATTTAAATTATAATTCTTATATTGAAACTAGTAGTGACATTTTATCCACAATATATTTAGTTACGTAAAGAATATAGTTATATGTTTTACATATTTATAATTACATTACATAACTATTGTTATACTGTGCATAATTTACACATTAATAACTTACTAAATTACGTAAAATACTATTTTAACCCAGCTACTATTAGGCCCGGTATCCACCAAAGCGGAGAGACTTTATTTTATTATAAAATAAAGTCTCCAAAAGCTGTCCTTCTGTAGGTGGTCGATTTTTTCAAAATCTGGACTCAAAAAGCAGATTTTCTATGGTTTAATAAGATCATCATTCTCCTGCCCTTTGCCAACTCTAACTCGGGTCGGCGCAACCTGTTTAAAACTTGTTACATGTTTTGGCTAGTTAATTTACGACCTAACCGACCTACTTTCACAAAACCTCGGTAAGAAATGAGGGTGATCAATAGATCACTCTTCTGTTCACTCAATTCTACTCAACCGGATACCACACGGCGGATCAACTTACCTTAATCGCCTTTTGCGACACCTCGGTAAGAAATGAGTGTGGTCTATTCTACTCAGCCGGATACCACGGCAAATTTTAGTTACAAATAACGGTTTTTACTAAAATATTAGCGTAATTTGGTTTGGTTTAATAATTCTCCGGAATGGCTGATCCCTTTTAATGGTACTTTCCTTGCTTTAAGTAGTGTCAATATCTGTTAATGATTGATAGTGTCCTACATTCACTTAAATTTAAAACTTAAGATATTATTTTACGTACAAATTATCTAACACTAGATTGATCGAAATGTAGATTAAATAGTAAAGTAGCGGCCTGTTACAATTCCCACTGCTGGGAATAGGCCTCCTCTCTCCGTTTCTGGAGAGAAGGATTGGAGCTAAGACCTACCACGCTGCTCCAATGCGGATTGGTAGGTTACATATCTGTAGAATTCTCTAGAGATATGCAGGTTTCCTCACGATGTTTTCCTTCACCGAAAAGCGTATGATTAATTGCAATTATCAATTAGACACATTAGTTTTAATAGAAAAACTCACTGGTGCCTGCCCGGGTTTGAACTCGTGTTCGAAAGAGTCGCACGGTCTAACCGCTGGTCTATCACAGCTTGACCAAATAAATACTTGCTCACGATTGCGCTGAATGTTGACTAAACAAAAGTAGAGATTTAAAATGTTATGTAATTATAATAAGAGAATTTGATGTACCGGACATGATTGTGGGAAATGCCTTTTATTTACTCAATGTGGGAGTTTTGGTTTGATACAAATTTATTGTGTAACTATGTGAAATACAATTATAGTCTTATCTGAACTGCTATTCAAAATCTTACGACCCATTTTCGAAATCAAGGTCATCGTCTTTTAACTGGTGGTATTGCTACTTGGTCTAATACTGTTAAGTAAAACTAAGAGTTTAACCGTTATTATAGTATAAAACACTCTTATGTAGAGAGTCAATGTTCCGTAAAAATTTAACGGTAAACGGCTTACAAATTTTTATGTATTGTGGCTATAAACTTCTTCTTCTTTCTCCTACCCTTATCCCACTCTAAGTGGGGTCGGTACAACATGTTTTCCTCTTCCATTCTCTTCTATCATTCGTCAACTCTGGCGCTACTCCTTTTATATGCATGTCATACTTCACACATTCCAACCATCTCTTTTTAGGCCTCTCTCTAGTCACATATCCATCCACATTCATATCCAACACTCGTTTAGTCACATGATTTTCATCCCTCCTCATTACATGCCCATACCATCCCAATCTTGCACCTCTCATCTTTTCTATAATGGGCGCAACTTTCATACTTCCCCTTATATACTCATTTCTTATTGTGGCTATAAACATACATATTAAATTTCTATTGAATACTTTTAGTAGAACGGATAAAGAAACCGTTTAAAGTGAACAATGTACCAATAATACTCTGTTAGTAACTTTTAAAAAACGTTTTTGGGCACAGAATACCAATGATACGTTGTCAGTTTAATTTTAAAAAACGTTTAAAGTGCACACTATACCAATAATACTTGATTGTATTGAGCTGATTTTTTACATATTGATTCAATCTCGATGACTCATCATTCTCCTGCCCTTATTCCACTCTAAGTGGGGTCAGCGCAACATGTTACAAACATGTTGTCACATGATTTGGCTACGTGTTTTACGACCAGCCGCCTGCCTGACGTCAACTTACATTAGTCGCCTTTTACGACACCTCGGTAAGAAATCAAGGTGGTCTATTCTATGCAGTCGGATACCACACGGCACATACCTTAGTCGCCTCTTACGACACCTCGGTAAGAAAGGAGCGTGGTCTATTCTATTCTGCCAGATACCACACGGTACTCAATCCCGATGACTATGCACGTTTATGACAGGCATGACCTGATTCTGCTGCCTAGATTGGCTCCAGACGAGGAAATTCCTAAACGTTTACAGTAGAGACGTGAAATTTTGTCAAAAGCTTTCTTAAAAGCATTTTTAACTTGACTTTTTATACTTATCATAACTGAGTACTTAGATAATCTTGAATATGTATCCAAGTATGACTCAACGAAAGGTAAAATCATAAAAATATTACTTCATTTACTTAGCATTCACAAAACAAATAAAACCTCGAGATGTTTGATGTCTGTAATTTGGATGATAATTTCTCTTAATGCGCACGTTATGAAAGTTTACGTAATGATTTCATGAATAAATACATTACATTTTGAACATCAAACACTCATTTATTATACGTTTAAGTCATTTTTTATCAGAATAATCACAAGTATTGCGTAATACTGATTTAGGTCAAAATAATCTACAAAAAGTATTATAAAGTAACAGCCTGTTACAATCCCACTGCTGAGCATAGGGAGAGAGCTGAGAGAAGGGTTGGAGCTAAGACCTACCACGCTGCTCCAATGCGGATTGGTAGGTTACACATATCTCCAGAATTCTCTAGAGATATGCAGGTTTCCTCACGATGTTTTCCTTCACCGAAAAGCGTGTAATAAATTGCAATTATCAATTAGGCACATAAGTTTTAATAGAAAAGAAAAAATGAGTTTAAACTCATTGGTGCCTGCCCGGGTTTGAACCTATGTCGTCTCTAGAGAGTCGCACGGTCTCATCGCTAGGCTATCACAGCTTGGAATAATAACAGGCCGTTATTTTACTTTTACCGATGTATGTGTTTAAAACCACGACATCTCCATACCACACAATCTTGTGTTGCCTGGATACAGCGGCTCCCCGTGACCTTTTTGAGGTCGTCAGTCCATATCGTAGAGAAACTACCCCCGCTGTGTTTTCTGGTATAGTTTCGCTATTCCAACACCTTAATACCCAAACGCACGGCTCTCCAAACTATGTGCCCCGCCCATCCAGCATCGCGACACGCTAAGCAATAGCAGTGACTTTGGTTCTATAGATCTCCTCATTCCTGATTTGATCACGTACAGATACTGTTAAATAATCTCGGTCAACGGTATTTTCTCTATACATATTTTAACTTTAAGTATCTCATCATTAATATTATCTAACAGGTTACATGATCTAGAGTGATCAAACGCATCAACATCGGTCGTAAATTAAACTACATCCTAAATCCCTGTGTATCTCATTAACAAAGTCAACTTTCATATTCAATGGAAACGTGTTTCGTAACTTAATATTTCATTAGATTAATAATAATATTATTCTACTATAAACTACGATAAAGTAAAATATATAATAAAGAAAATATATGTAATTACGGGTCGCGGTTTCGATTCCCGCCGAGGACCAACATTTTCTATAAACAATTTGTTGGTTCTTTGAGCCTGGGTGTATATTTGTATTTAAGTATGTATTTAAAATTATATATGTACGATATTTACCACTTGTCCATCACCCATAACATAAGTATTAAGTCACTTACATTGTGGACGGACGACCGTGTGTGTAAGTGTCCCATATATTTATTTATTTATTATTTATATAACTAACGTGGAGTGGCGCTATCAGTCTGAATAAATTTAATTGAAAGAATTGATACAAGCTTCAGCCGTTTATACACGTTTTTTAAAGAAAGACATATTTTTTTCCGACGTGTTTAAGTGTTTATTATATTTTACGTTTAATAACAATGCTCCGCTCAAAGTGTTAATATTTAAATTTCATTATGCGCTTTATTTTTTTATCTCATAGGATTCTTGGGCTATGTGTTATTTCCATTCCGAACAGAATGGTGAGGGTAAGCTTTAATTATTGCCTCGATTAGCCGATCTACCCATTATATATAACATAGCAGTTAGATAACGTTATAGAGAATAAAGTACTGTTGTGACCCAGATTGCCAATATTAATTCTACAATATATCTTCCTCCTTTCACGTCAAAGTCCAGGAAGATGTACAATCCTATCTGAATCACTTATGACGCTGTTAAGTCCAGTGAAAGGGAATCTATGGTCCGGTTTGCACAAGCAAAGTTAATATTAGTACGTAATTGGGTTATATAATAAAAGATGAAAGGTGTTGATTCATATACAAAAAATGTTATGTTCCGCTTCTAAACGCAGTCCTAGTTTCTTTAGATACTACAGTATGTGGTTTTGAAGATGCCGTGTGGTATCCGGCTGAGTAGAATAGACCACCCTCATTTCTTACCGAGGTGTCGTAAAAGGCGACTAAAGTAAGTCGACTCACTCTGTGATATCCGGTTGAGTAGAATAGACCACCCTCATTCCTTACCGAGGTGTCGTAAAAGGCGACTAAGGTAAGTTGACCCACCGTGTGGTATCCGGTTGAGAAGAATAGACCACTCTTTCTTACCGAGGGGTCGTAAAAGGCGACTAAGGTAAGTTGACGTCAGGCAGGCGGACGGTCGTAAAATACATAGCCAAATTATATAACAACGTGTTTAAAACATGTTGTTCCGAACCCACTTAGAGTGTGATAAGGGCAGGAGAATGACAACGATGTTCTAAAATGATTTGGTTTATTGACTTACAACGAAACTGGAATTGAATACATGATCAACATATAATAGTCGGTACCTTCAATTCTTGGCAATTTCGTCAGTTATTACATAATGGTATGGTCGGTCTTCTATGTTAACGATGGACTTACTGCTCGAGTAACTTAGTTACAGAGCGGAATACTTGAACCGACTTTGTGTTATCAGTAAAGTGAAATACATGTCGAAAATTTACTATGCTGGATACATTAATTGGACCTTGAAACGTTACTTATCATCCTCCTGTCCTTATCCCACTCTAAGTAGGGTCGGTACAATATGTTACAAACATGTTGTCATATGATTTGGCTACGTATTAAACGACCGGCCGCCTGCCTGACGTCAGCTTACCTTAGTTGCCTTTAACGATCCCTCGGTAAGAAATGAGGGTGGTCAATTCTACACAGCCTGATACCACACGGCGCGACATTGACACGTTACTCTCAAGTAAATTCATATTTCGCGATGTAATACCATTTTATACACATATCCATATGAAGATAAAAATATAAGAATAAAATATCTAAAACTTAGGTTTTCTATTAGTATTATTATAATGTGTTAAAATGAGATTTGATTACAAAACTTGATCGCTAACTTTGGGGTTCATTAGAAAAAATAATTATGAACTAAGTATATTTATAGGTTTTTAATAAACAGTGATATCAAGAAGTTCAATGAGTTAAATTAATTATTTGAAGCACCAATTGGCATCTTTTTTTTTGCAAAAGACTGAATGACTTTGCAATTTTTGAGAAATCAAGGTATTCTGCTCACTCCTTATCAAAACTTGCCCGTCATGTGTTTATGTTTCTCGGAAAAAGCTTGATATTTATGCAGTTTTAATCGCATTGATTGCAATAAATTTTAAAATAGTGGAGAATTATTTAAATAAAATTATTTGATTTGCAGTTTTAAATAAATTATAGTAGTAGGCGTTACGTTGCAAAATTTCATAATACAAGAGTTATTATAGAATCATTTTGCTATAATACGCGTTTATTATAAAAATCTAATATGCAAATCAAAACAAATCAAAAAATCTTTATTCAAATAAACCATTTCAGGCACTTTTGAATCGTCAAGGATCAATATGATTAATGAAGCTACAACTGGTTCGGAATGTTGCTCTTACCGAGAAGAACCAGCAAGAAACTCGGCGGTCAATCTTTTAAATATTTTCAATTATAATTAAGTGTATGACGCTGTAAGGATTTTGAAATCCAGGTTTTCTTATCATCCAAATAATATTCAATTTTGTAATATGCTTTACGTATAAGCATATTTTTTACACTTAGTTTGAATCTTTCTGTACACTGGTCTTTTTAGACCAGTGTACAGAAAGATTCAAACTGAGGAATTTTATTATAGAAGCGAATAGCGAGACCAACAAATGAGTTGATAATTCTGCTAAGTCGCGACGCAGGTATCACAAGCTTTTTGTGACGGCAGGATTATTTACCACACTTATCACAAAACACCACCACCAAATAGAATACAAGCACTACACACACTCACTACGTCAATCTCAACTTTTAATTAACAAACAATAGAATTTTGTTTGAAAACTCAATGCACATGCAGTGAAAGCCAATGGAGTACTTATGTGCGTAATGACCTAACCCTATATTTGCTTGTCTCTTTAAACAGAGTCCTTCCTTATATGACGCAATGGTATAGTGCCAGTTAATCTATATTTCCCTGATTCCAACAAATAACTGAAGCTTGCACTTGATGTGACGTAATCGAGAACTTAATTATACGAATTTGATAGTTTACAGTAAATAAAGCATTTATTCATTCCTTCATTCATTTAAAAATAACTTGATTTTTCGACGTTTCCATGTTGTTTATGGTTAACCCGTGGTCCCCTTTATGTCTAATGTCTCTACATTACCTTTATGTAACGCCATCCTGTCAAATAAATATGTTCGACGTTTCCATATTACAAAACACATTTGGAAATTTCGTTATGCCAATGGCTCTTTTGAATTTTGCGAATCGATATTGAACTTGTTTGTGCAGGATGTTACGTTGACGCTATCATTGCGTAAACATTTACGTGATGTGCGTATTGTTTATGAAAGAAACTTATTAATAAATACAGTTAATACAAGCATATTATATTAACTCATCATCATCCTCCTGCCTTTATCCCACTCTTAAGTGGGGTCGGCACAACATGTTACAAATACGCTGTCACATGATTAGACTGCGTATTTTACGACCGGTCGCCTGCCTGATGTTAAATTACTTTAGTCATATTTTGCAAGTATTTTTTGGTCTATTCTACTCAACCGGATACCACACTGTGGGTCAACTTACCTTAGTCGCCTTTTACGACACCTCGCTAAGAAATGAGGGTGGTCTATTCTACTCAGCCGGATACCACACGGCTACCAGCGTGTGGTATCCATAAGAGAAAGAGTCATGGTGTCATCAACTTTTTTGTGGATCTACAATTCTCTTCTACATTATCTTAGTGTATCTCTGAAGGTTTCCGCGACAGACGTGACTAAACGAACGAAACGCGATCTCTTTAACACAATTTACATAAACGGTAATATAATATTAACATAAACCTATCAAAAGAATTGCACTACCCTTTTAGTAAGCTGAATAACCTAGCGGTGAGACCGTGCGACTCTCTAGAGACGACATAGGTTCAAACCCCCGTCAGGCACCAATGAGTTTTTCTATTAAAACTTATGTGTCTAATTGATAATTGCAATTTATCTACGCTTTTCGGTGAAGGAAAACATCGTGAGGAAACCTGCATTTCTCTAGAGAATTCTAGGGATATGTCTAACCTACCAATCCGCATTGGAGCAGCGTAGTAGGTCTTAGCTCCAATCCTTCTTTCCATAAACGGAGAGAGGAGGTCTTAGCTCAGCAGTGGGCATAGTAATAGGTTGTTACTTTTTTTTACAATAATCCGTTCTGTAGATTTTGAGAAAATCGATGACAAACAGACAGACAGCTCTTTGTGACTTTGTTTTATAATAAGTATAGATTATAAGTATTCAAGTCGAAATTGTGCCGTGTGACACGGTCGAGTCGACCGACGCGTGTATTAAAAAGCTATCGGGAATATCTTATGTAACACTTGCCGACCGGAAGACTTTGTGAAAGGCGTTTAAGAGGCATCATTCACTGTTACAATATTCGAGTGTAAAAAATATGGTCAATTGTGAGTCGCCCTTGCGTAATTAGTGTTCCGTATAAAGAAGTTTTATTTAATAAATAAATATATCGGAAATTTACAGACAGGGTCGTTAGTCCCCAAAGTAAATAAGTCAATACGTGTGCTATGCGTGATAGACAATAAAAATTAATAATGAAAATATTTAAATACAATACACCCTGACTTGAAAAAATCAACATATTGTTTATTGAAAATGTTTTTTCAACGGGACGGGAATTGAACCCGCGAATCGCAGTGCTAAAGGCAGGGTCACTGCCAACTACGCCAACGGGCCACTTATCTAGTTTTGTGCTTGTCATCTTAGATTACATTTTCACTCATCGTCATCGTATACGGAACTTCGTTCGCGTCAATTTGAGTTTTAAAATACCCTCAATTATGTATCAGTTAACCAAAAAAGTTTTTCACTATTCCCAAAAAAGTTAGTGTATTTTATAGTTTTAACTTGCCGTGTATATATTTCAAGGTGAAATTTTGCAAAAAAATGTAACTAGTAATAAGAATTATTCTTTGAAAACAGCAACCGCCGAGTTTCTTGCTGGTTCTTCTCTGTAGGAACAGCTTTCCGAACCAGCAGTAGATGTTGCCGATTCAAAAGCACTTGTTTACTTGTTAAGTTTACTTGAACAAAGAATATTTTGAGTTTGAACATTAGAAAGTACCGCACATATCGTATTTGTTTTTTTACTTGTTGTACAATTGCAATCTTGTAAGTACTGACCGTTGACGTAATTCATGATCGACTGTAATTTTTCTGAGACAGGACGAGGAAAACTAAACGGTTTACACGCTGGACTGGTCATTCTGACGCCAATAGGAGAGGGTGCGACTAGCGAAACTCACCCATCAACAGGGTACACGCCTCTAGAACCACCACCGTCGATTCTTAACTCAGTATTCAGTGCTGTCAAAAACGTCTTCTCATCTACTGCACCGATTCATGCAGAGGAGACAACTATCGATCAAGTGCCTCCACCGCCTCCGCCAATCCAACCTTTCAAACCCATGAGCTGGGGTGCCGTGAACTCGTACGGAGAACCAGCCGCAGGAGACACTTACTACGATTATGATCCGAAACCTGCTTACCCACCATACAACTACGCTTCAGCTAAACATTCAGTTGTACACTCAGTTAATAAGCCTGAAGGCCTAACGCCAGCTAAGATTGAAAAAATAAACGCAAATCTAGCGAAAGTGAATAAATACTTAAATGAGAATCAGAGATCGTCGGAAGTGCAACCAACATACAATAAGCAATACGCAGAGATGATAAAGAAAGGCGTTGTTTCCTTACTACCTACTCCAGTAGTGAGTGATAATGAGATTGGCGTACTTCCAGCTGAACTACTACCAGATCCTTTAACTACTGCAAGTACCACTAGTACGACAACGTTATCCCCACCAAAGAATAAGACTGACAATGAAAATAACAGAAGGAAAAAGGACGTTAAATTTATTCTACGAGGCAACAGGATCGTCCAAGTTTGACCTATGACTATTGACTGACAGAGAGGTATGTTGACAAAGACTTAGACGGACGTTTTAAAATAATGGTAAATTAACTTGCACTATAAAACATTAATGTCGACTGCACATCAATCACCTTGACATTAACTGCACTTTAACATGACTTTACTACGACGGTAAAGAACTCAGTAATGACTTGTAAAATATATAGTTAATTATTATTGCTATTAAAATGATACAACCATATTATACAAATTATCTGATTCTAATCAATAGTCGGATTATCGTATTTCATTCATATTTTTATAGTTTATTCAATAAAAACAACAGCTGATGTTTCAAATACATAAAAGTCTTTGAAACAGCATTTAGGTCACTAATAAAAATAATAACAGACTTTCTATTGGTGCTTTATTTAAATATTCCAATAGTATTACTTATTATATTTGCCCTATTTCAAGTCTTCAAATATAAATTCATTATTACACCTCAAAATAATTGGATAAAGTTAAAACAAAAGGCTTTATCGAAACACATATTAGAAAAACAATTAGATATCTCTTTTTTGCACGTATTTTTATTTGATTTTGCCCTTTATTAGTGAGACAGTTGAAGAAAATCCTAAAATGAAATTATTTAAGTGTATTATTTCTGTTAACAGAGTTTCCAATCTACAATGCCGTGATTAACGCAGAGCAGTTGCAACACTACCATGTGTAGTTATTTATATGGAAGATCTTAATTTATTTACTGTACTAATGACTTACCCTTATTAGTAGTTTTATTTGTATTATAAATGTGAGAATTGATTTGATAAATCTGTACCAAAAATGTTATAAGAAGTTATTTTTATAATCGGATTAGGCTTTTGAGGACAAACAGGATCACTTGATTGAAATCTATGCTATTTAACTTAAGTTATTTGTTTCGCGTTCGAACTTTAACGTTTTGCTAAATCTAAAACGTAATCATAGACGTCTGGTTGACCATCGTTTTTGTATTTCTGACATTTGTCAGCGCCATATTCAGCGTTTTTGTCACCTTTCTAAATTTGCTCTTCATTAATTTACTAGACTTCAATTAACTGGTCCCTATGGTTTAAATGCAGTTTTGATAATATTTCCTCAAGCATTTGCAAACAGCTTGGAATAAGTATTTGAAATTAGCAATTCTGTTTTTTATAAGTAGGTTTAAGCAAGTCTATAATGTCAAATATTATGTGTATTTTCGTATTTGGAGTTAATATTAAAACGAATTTAATTAAATCCTAGATATAAATGTAAAGCTGAACACTATAAATAAAAGGAAGATAGAGTACACGAAATGAAAAAGTTAAGCATTTGTCCCTTAGTATTTGGCAAATACATAAAACATAGGCACAAAATAAGCTGACTTGGTGGTTAAAATAAGCTGACTTGGTTGGTGGTTAACTTATAGGCGATTTTATAAATTTATAAAGTTATCAATAACACTAAAAATCACTTTCAAAAATTAAAAAAATACTTAAAAGTACCTCAAAATACTTCAATATATTGTTCACAAAGAATGCTATCATTCTTTTTTGATTTGAACATTGTACCTGAAGTAATATTTGGATTTGAAAAATAATTTAATGAATTCTGATTATTAATTAGACTTGTTACTACTGAAGTAATAAAATTAACCATCAAATATTTGTTCGATCTTGTAGTTCTGTTTTAATCTAAGATAATTTTAAGTATTAGCAATGAAAATGCTATGTATAAAGTACTAAACGCGCGTACCTAAATCATGCCAACAATAGGTCATTATTTTTGACAAGTAAATCACAAAATGTATTATATTATACCTAACTTTAGTTAATTACTAATAATATCTGTAAAAATAATATAAAAACTTAATTCAGAAAAACAACAACAGAACAGTCCATTTTTTACATTACAGTATTAAATTCTTGCTTCTTGTATTGCCTTGTAAAATAAATCGCGCTAAAACAATAATAATTATTGTTATTTATATTTTAATTAAATTTAATATTTTTGTAAATAAATAAATGACGTAATGGGATATTTTTGTAAAGTTTTATTTAAAAATTAACCAATAAAATAAACATCTGAGAAATACGTGGTTTCTTAAGAACATTACCGATTAATCCGTAAGCCTGTAAGTAGCTTACAGGCCCTTTGTGTATTTTGGAGCGAAGAATTAGAAACAGCGTAAATGAGGAACTTATATATCCGAGAATTTGTGTAGTGGTTCCCCTATGATCTTTCACAGCAAAGTGCATAATAAAGTAATGTAGTAAATGTTAGTATATCGAAGAAGAAAAGTCCCTTTAGGAGCATAGACCGACCACGTTGCTCCAGTGTGTTTATTGATAACTAGCTTTTAAGCGCAACTTCGTTCGCGTGGACTGCAGTCTTATTATTTGAGTAAATCGTACTACTATTAAGAACTTTTAGAGGGGAACAATTTTGTAGTACATGATTTTTTAATAATTTTCGCCGTTTACTTAGCGCACGTAAGGAAAGCTTTAAATTTTGCCGCTTTCGCAATATTTTTTATTAAGTAAATAGGAGATAGTCATCAGGAGACAGCCTCCACGATATCGCTTTGCGATTTTGTCGTAAGTCTATATCGCGATGATGCTACGGCTTCGGGGCAAAACGATTGTTGAATTTGTGATAATGAATGTGTGCAATACTTGTGTATTGTGGTGGTGGAGGTATGGCATGTGTTTATGCGAATCCTGCATGTATCAGGAATGACAAACGGAAAGTCCACTCTACATTTAGCGTTACATGTATTTTCTATTTATTTTGTCTCAGATTATAGCAATATAAATTTATAATTACTTTTGCGACATCACTTTCCATGGACTCTAGGTATACTATAATGAAGGGGTGCTACGATATCTTAGTCGTCTATCCTGGTATCACGAGAAAACACATACACATACTGTTTGACGCAACTGCTATTCGAAATGAGCAGATAACGCGGTGATATTGGACGGAATTATTGGAAGAACTGCTTACTTAGTTGGCTTTACGGTTAGAGGAATGAAATTTTTTTATGTATTGTACGATTTTAAATATATTTTATTTAAAAAACATTTAAAAAATTACACATACGCCTAGTATCAAAGTTACTGAATTCATAAAATGTTGTTTTGTGCCAAATTGCAATAAAAAGCGCCTACAAAACTCTTGAGCGTCAAAGAGACTCGTAACTTGGAAAAACAATGAAACATTAGATTTTTTATTGATCGTAGAAGCGATATGTCAAATATGGCATTGAATTACGGGTCTATAAATTAAGATTAATTTTGAATTCGGTCAGTTTAAAATGAATTACGTAGCGTTAGTATTAGGTGTGTTTAAGGACAAAGCATACATTAAACACTATAATATCTAGAAGGGCATTATAGTTCCCCCCCTCCATTTACACAAAATTTAGCGCTTGTTTATATTAACGTCACCTATATCTATTATTTGGCACTACGTCGTCTGTAGCTAAGACTTTTAAATAACGCATCTATGTCTCGTAAGATGGCGTTACTTAAACAAACCAACAAAAATAAGGATTAGTAACAGAGAACAGCGCAAAAAATTATAATGATCACTGTTTAAGATCTTGACGTTTATAGCTGCGATCCAATTTGCCCATGGACGTCGAACTATTTCATCTTTTCTTTTCCGTTATGGATATAATTTTTTTGAATTCTGTAGTAAGGTTTTAGACATATGATATAGACCACATTCTTTGCGTGTTCTGATATATTAATTTATAATATTATAATGATCGGCGAACGTCGTTGCTGGAGAATCTTCCTTAAGTTTTTCTCCTCCCCTTGGATACGAACGTATTTTATGAACGTATTTTAAGACCCCGTATAAGAATCACATGAATACGTTGTAACTTACAATTTTGTAAATTACCACGAATTCAAGTATCATTCAAGAAGTAAAGCCCAACAAAATTATATAGATGTACCTTAATAGGTATTCCGTAATCGGAAGCAACATTTACGTTTTACTTTTACTTCTAAATTGTTAAGGTTACATCCTCTTTCAAACGTGGGGTGTAATCTTGGTAAGCAATTGACATAGCAAACACTGTTGTTCAAAGTTTCCGCATATCCTCATGGACGATGTTTCCGCTTACGAATACGATTTCTACTGCTGAAGTTCCTATATACCATTATTTCTCAGTGTCAAAGATATACCAAGTAATGCCATTTGGACTGAAGGTTCGATATGCTGCTCCTTCGCTGTTTGCACCAGGCTAGAGCCTATATTCTTTGCGCACAAGCAACATTATTTTGAAATTTCCCAATATTCAAGGTGATCTCTTCAAGGGTAAGATACTTTTTATTATATCAAATTTACTGTATTTTGTAAATACAATAAATTTGACTCCTTTTTCTAACAAAGAATCAGCTTTCAGCTATTCAAAATCAGCTAAATATTTTTATTCAAGTAAACTTTTAAACAAGCGCTTTTAAATCGTAAACTCTACTCTAATTGCTGTCTTGTACAGAGTCGGAGAGTAGCTATAACCACGCAGTCTTATCATATATATAATCCTCAATTGGCTTTCTTTTGGTAGGCTTTCTTTATCAGCCTCTTTTTAACAGTGTTTTTAAACTGCTGTAATAGAAAATTTAAAATTGATTGCGGAATTTTATTATAGATTCTTAGATAGATTCTTATACCCAAACCCACAAACGACTCACGTAATTTTGCAAGGTGCAAAGCAGGAGCACCAAGCTTATGTCCGATCCTACTTTGCCTATTGTTTTATAATTCTTTATATTTTTATATACAAAAAAATCGCAAGCAACCAAGCAAGATTAGATTTTTTCTTCAGAGAATGCGTAAAAATAAACACAGATTTTTCATTAGCTTTTTTTCGATAGCATTTTAGGCTGGCGTAAAGGCTGGCCGTGTGGTATCCGGCTGAATAGAATAGACCACCCTTATTTCTTATTGATACCTCGTTAAAGGCGTAAGTTAAAGCCAGGCAGGCGGCCGATCGTAAAATAACTAGCCAAATCATATAACATGTTTAAATATGACGAGCTGATCCCACGTAGAGTGGGATAAGGGCAGGAGAATGATGAAGACATTTTAGGTCGATTCCCCTCCTCTTGTATAATAACTCTATGTAATATAATAGTATAATTATTGTACACAGAGTAAAAATTATTTAAAGTCCAAGTAACCGTGACTCTACCAAGCGCTTGAAGTGGGGTTGTCATAAAATCTAATGATGACCTATTTCACCCCACACATCAGCTTGGCTGGCCTTGACTGCCGACGTTGACTTGAAAAGTATATTTAAAACTCTTTTTAAACTTTTAGTGTTAGTGTTTCAATTTTAAAATTCAGTGTTTTTTTTAATTGTGAATATGATCAGGCGATAATTTTTACATTCGTATATTTGGCGACACTGAATATATATTTCAAAATGATTAAGGTAAGATTTTTTTCTGGTATGCTTAATGTATTTATACAACACTAGTGACACCCGCGACTTTATTTGCGCCAATTTAAGCGTCTAAGTACCCTTATACGTTATACGTATTTTTTTCCATTTTCCCAAAGGAAAAACATGAATTATTTAATTATTTAAAAATATTTTTGTAATTTGAGCATTATGCTCATACAACATTTATAATTTTATAGCAATAGTGCAGAGTCTAGTACGTATTGATATAGATTATATTATTCATATATTAATACTATTTATAGTATTAATATATGAATAATATAATCTATTAATATATGAATATGTAATATGAATTAATACTATAAATAGAGCTGTGATAGCCCAGCGGTGAGACCGTGCGACTCTTTCGAGGGGAACACGAGTTCAAACCCGGGTAAGCACCAATGAGTTTTCTATTAAAACTCATGTGTCTAATTGATAATTGCAATTTATCACACGCTTTTCGGTGAAGGAAAACATCGTGAGGAAACCTGCATATCTCTAAAGAATTCTAGTGTAACCTACCAATCCGCATTAGAGCAGCGTGGTCTTATCTCCAACCTCTCTCTTCAGAAATGGAGAGAGGAGGCCTATTCCCAGCAGTGGGATTGTAACAGGCCGCTACTTTAATACTATAAATCAACTCAGAAATACGTATGGATTTTTACGAGCATCTAATTAATAAAAGCTTTTATCTAAATTCCAATGTATGTATGTGAAGGTTGAATTTTTCAAGTTAAATTTGAACCACTTCCCGGGGTCCGATTGAGCTGAAATTTTACATACTGGTTCAGTCTCGATGACAACGCATGTTTATCATAAGCATGACCTGATGCTGCTGCCAGTAATGTCTTCAGACGAGGGAACTGCCCAACAGTTATCAGTAGAGACATTAAATTTTATTAATAGCTTTTTTTTAAGATTTTTAACTTAATTTGTTATAATTAGACACTCGTAAATAACAATCCATATTAATATCTACTGAGCGCAAAAAAAATTGGGTTAGACCGTACAAGACAACCTACGTTCTGCATAACAAAAGGATTGATCGCAAAAACACCGCGTTTTGAGCATACAAGACCACCTACGTTCAAAAAAACGCAAGTACTGATCGCATAAACATTGTTTAGAACCTACAAGACAACCTACGTTCTGTAGAACCGAAGTACTGATCACAAAAATATTGCGGTTAAGAACCTATAATAAAACCTAGCTGCATAACATAAGCACTGCTCGCAATAACATTGCGTTTTGTGCCTACAAGACAACCTACTTTCTGCATAACAGAAGTACTGTTCGCAAAAATATTATGCTTTAAAACCTACAAGACCATCTACGTTCTGCATAACAGAAGTACTGATCGCAAAAACATTGCGGTGTAGAAGCTACAAGACAACCTACTCGTACGTTCTTGCGGTTTCGAACCTAAAAGACTAACCTACATTCTAAATAACAGAAGCACTGATCCCAAAACCGGCATCTAGAGACTACAAGACAACCGAGTTTTCGTGCCATTGTGCTCAGATCGGATTTAATAGGTATATCACTATATTTAGTAGGTAACTAAATGAGGTCATTCTCAAGTAGAACACAGGGAAATGCATTTTCTTTTCATACGGTTCGTGTGAGGAGAAATATCATACTAACCGGTCCATCTAGATTTCACATAGCATTAACATTGCCTACCTATAAATTGTTACTGTTCGACTTGTATTTAATGCTTTTATATAGAGTTCCTGACCTACAGATGACGTCACATTTTAATATATCATTGTTTAACGAAGTTACTTTGTTCTCTTTTAATCGTCTAATTTCAAACATTGCGAGACGAATATATAGTTGTCTTTTCTAATAAGAAGTTAATGCCGCGTGGTATCCGGCTGAGTAGAATAGACCACCCTCATTTCTTACGGAGGTGTCGTAAAATACGTAGCTACGTATACGTATGTTTGTAATATGTTGGGCCAACCCCACTCAGAGTGGGACAAGGGAGGATGATGATTGAAGCTAAGACCTACCACGCTGCTCCAACGCGGATTGGTAGGTTACACATATCCCTAGAATTCTCTATAGATATGCAGGTTTCCGCACGATGTTTTCCTTCACCGAAAAGCGTGTGATAAATCGCAATTATTAATAACACATATAAGTTTTAACCTCCATAATCTCTCCAAAGAGTCGCACGGTCTCACCGCTGGATTAACACAGCTTTTAAACTTCGTACCATTTCGTTTAATTTCTCTCGCAGGGAATCAGTAGTAAGTGTCAATAAAATAAAGTAAATATTATAATGACCCGTGAAAAGCGGTTCGCAACTTTTGCATACAATTTCATATGTTTATTTGACGTATTTACATAAAAATGGCGTTTGTGGCCGCAATAACCATTATCAGCGATGGTTACTCGGCAGAAAATTCATCAAGTCAGTAATTTCTCTAGCGGACTTCGCAATTAGACTGAAGAAAACAGTTAGCGTTCTGCATTATTTACTGCACGTAACTTATAGAGTATTACGAGAAAATAATAGAAAATAAAACGGAAAAAAGAACGGAGAATCATTTTTAAGCATTTTTTTTATTTGTGCGTGCGTTAATGTATTTCAAATCACTGTATTTACACTAATTTTTACGCGGATTTTCTTTTATTTTGATGGATGATATTTTTTCCGAAATTTGTAATGTAAAAGTTGTTATTTCAAGTTAACCATAACAGATACAGAAATGCTGTTACAGACTTTTTTTCTAGTACTTTTATTTATATATATCTACAATTCTCTAGTATATTACTTTAGTCTATGTCTGTTTGTTTACGCGGCGCACGTGACCAAAGGACTCAGGAGGCGCGTTTTTTTTTACAACTGTGTGACCTCTATAACACGATATATGTACATGAAATCGTAACGTATTATACCTAAACCTTCCAGATGATATATTTTAATAAACACCGTACTAAAATCGTTCAGTAGATTTTGAGAAAATCGATCACTTATACATATACAGCTTTTGGGCACTTTGTTTATAATATGTTTATAATATTTGTTTATAGTACGCGGCAATAAATGATGCACATCGAGGCTTAGAGAGAGAAATCGGCTAGATTCTGCTTCATAGAGCATTGTCTCTGTCGCACAGACTGACGAGCCCGTGTGAAATGTCACATACTAACTGAGTGACAGTGACAGCGCTCTACGAAACCGAACTGGCCGGCTGTTTCGCTCTAAACATCGATGTGCATTATTTAATGCCGGGTACTATATGTGGGATTGTAAATTTGAATGCAGCGTTGAGCAAGCGAGAAGAATGTATGAATGACAGAGTGAAAGATTGGATGACGTATGGATGGTTTTAGTTTTTAGTTACTAATCTGTAAAATAGTCTTAAGCTGAACAAGCCGAACGACGTAACGACGCGAATATTTTTAATCCCCTAGTTTTGTTTTATAAATGTTTGTCATAAATCTTTGAATAAACGAATAATATCAACTAAAAATAATTTCAATAATCCCACATGTATAGATATAGATAAATCATTTTGTGCATAAAGAAGTTTATAAAATAAAAGATAAAATACGATGTAAATGCACGATATTTTTGCATGAACATGCGATTGCTTCTTTTGTAGATCAAAACACGCGTATTACGTGATCATACATTTCTTTTGTCGCTAATTGTGTGACATAAGCCGATCTTGACGCGAATATATGTTCGTAAAAGTCGCCAGGTGCGTAATTGTTAATAATTTTCTAATTACAACAATTATGTCAGATATAAATATCCACGGTCTGCTGATTGTAATTATTTCTGAGTGTTTAAGTTTAATTGTGAGAGAGAATGTCAGATGATCGCCTAGCTGTAAACGTTTCTGCAACTAGATGGGTTATGGGATAGAAGTTAATATGACTGATAAATTATTAATAATCGTCAACCTAAATTAAATGATCCATTTCAAACGAATTGTGGAGAAAATGAGAGATTAACTACTGATAATACTCTGGAACTGTGATAGCCCAGCGGTGAGACCGTGCGACTCTTTCGAGGGGAACACGAGTTCGAACCCGGGCAGGCACAATGAGTTTTTCTATTAAAACTCATGTGTCTAGTTGATGTGTGTAGCAATTTATCACACGCTTTTCGGTGAAGGAAAACATCGTGAGCAAACCTGCATATCTCTAGAGGATTCTGGAGATATGTGTAATCTACCAATCCGCATTGGAGCAGCGTGGTAGGTCTTGGCTCCAACCCTTCTCTCCAGAAACGGAAAGAGGAGGCCTATTCCCAGCAGTGGGATTGTAACAGGCTGCTACTTTTACTTTTACTCTGGAACTAAGTAACCATAGTTCAAATAACAAGTGGTCATGGCGTTTGAATTTTGATTTAAGGTGGATGGGGTAGCTTTCCATTACCATAAGTTGTCGAATTATCGTCGTCTATTCGGACAATTTTAACCAAAAATATTACGGGTTAAAACTGTCTTCATTCACAACAACGATATGACTTTCCTATGGACAGACCAATATCCAACATTAGATGTCTATTAGCTGATGAGAAAAGACCAGAATAGTCAGAAGTCCAGTTTCATAATTGCCAATCACATTTTTCCTATGGTCACCCTGAGAACGAACTGTAAACTATGGACCGGACATTTGTATGAACAGTTATGATCGCGGGCTTAAAATGCGCAAATACAACTGGCCTATAAGGCAAAGTGTTATCTGATTAGCGAATCTTTATTACTGGTAGTAATATGGATAGCAAGTCAATAAAAGATATGTACTTTCTCTCCCTCTTCAACCAGCAGACTTCCACTGTCGGACATATATTTAAAATAACTTTTAGGGCACATGATTTTGTGCTATTTGGCACCAGCGGCCATTATATCATATTTATATTCCAGCGGCTGCCCCCAACTTTTTTGAGATTGTCTATCTAACAAGTGGAGGTAGAGTTATATTGAGTCCAGCCTATTGCCATTTCAACTCGCGATCCATAGTTATTTTAGTCACTTTGATCCTACTACGGAGCTCCGCATTTGATAAAACAGAGATACTCCGCGCCTAGCTCTTCCCATTGCCCTCTGAGCGCCTCTGAGCTGTATTATGAGATGCTATTTACCATGTATATAATGTTGTACTTCTCCGCCGTGTGGTATCACACAGAGTAGAATAGACCACCCTCATTTCTTTCCGAGGTGTCGTATAAGGCGACTAAGTTAAATAGACCCGCCGTGTGGTATCCGGTTAAGTAGAATGGACCACCCTCTATCTTACTGAGGGGTCGTAAAATATGACAGAGGTAAGTTGAGTTATGCCGACCCCACTTAGAGTGGGATAAGGGCAGGAGGATGATGATGATGATAATGGTGTACAGCTATGAACAGATGTTTATTATTTGAGGCGATAATATTTATCTCTAAAGATAGATAATCGCACTAAATCTCATATGCGGCGGCAGCAACCGTGACTCGCGTCTCGGACGAATCATTCGCATGATTGGAGAGATCTGTCGGAATTATTTATTGTGCGAAAGTGAAATTAGGCGACAACGACCTTAATCATAATTCATATCATAAGATATGCTTCATCGAACATATGCATATTGTTAATCGTTCATTCATCTGCATCAATAAACGTTAAGTTCTTGATGTAGGTCTTTAAAAGTTATATTTTTAACTATTTATTTAAGGACCACCAGTGGCTACCATATTTAAATAAATTATTATTAATAGCGTTCGTTAAATGTGAAGCCTATTAAGGTTGCATTACAATGAAAAACAAATATTAAAATGAAATAAAAGACACAATACGCTAAATAATAAAAATTATAGAAAATTTAAAGAAAAACTATATCACAGCTCCCATAGGTCTGTACTCAGCACCTCTCAGCAACCTTAATGTATTTTGACGAAATGAGTTTGCGGTATCATTGAAGATGTCCAAAGAGTTGGAATATTGTGTTTTATAGCCGCGTAATACGAGAGATAAGTTAATTTCTGCCTATACTTTAGTGTGAGTGAGGTTTTCATCGAAAGTATTAGGACGATATCTAACGTTTCTTCTAGAAACTCTTAATTTAGCCAAGCTAAGAATGTTAGGTGCATCGATGATGTTACGTGTTAATTTAATCAAAAAAACAAAGGTCCATTAATTGTTTACGGACAGAAAGACTATTGAGCTTAAAATACTTAAACCTTTCAATCTTAATGCAACAAGAAAGATCATGTTTGCAATCGCTCTGTGTAACCTTTTTAAGGTATATCCACGTGGTACTCAAGTGTTTTGAGTACAGACTGTATTTTTCATTGCATACATATTGAACTACAGATACTTAATTATTAGTTTTTCGGACTATGTATATAATATACGGGACATATCACTATCTTCTGTTACACTATTGTTTTTGATAAGACCTTCCACTAAGGGTCTTGCTGATAGTTTTATTACAGGAAGTGATTTTCTAACTGTTTTTGGTTTGAGCTGTCTTTACAAATGAGTTTACAATTAATAAGATGCAGGAACCAGCTGGAATCTTAGAATATCTTTGAAAATACATATAATATATGATGGGAAACATAGCGATTTTCTGCAATTTCCGTAACGTAACGTATCCGTATAAAAGTAGTGTGCATTTCTTTGCTTTGAATACCCTATAAAACAAGAGGAACGTATTTTCCCAGTAGTTGTAAATAAACAGTAACTTTATTACGTGATTTGTTTACATTGGGTTACTAATAAAGATATTATTTTAAATACGAAAATCTGTTCGTCTATCTTTTAACCTTTCACTGCTAATATTGATAATTCTTGAGCAATATTAACAAGTATTTCAATCCTAAAGTTGTTGTCGCGGTACAAATAATGAGGAATACTTGAGTCATCGTGTTAATAGTTGTACAGTGTCTGTGAAAACGCCTTGATAAATGATTAAATGGTCGCACATACAGAAAGGCAGTTCTGTATACCTTTTATAGAAACGTAAAATGTTCTCTAAAGCGGTCAGGAAAGACGCGTTTTTATGAACTATAGCCGGTTTTATTTCTGCTCGAAGTGAGAAGGCATTCGCGGAATGGACAGAAATGGTAAGGTCTGCTTGTAGGATCATCTGAAATAGATTCAATGTGAACTGGTTAAAAATACACCTCTTACCTAGCTTTTACCACGGGTTCGCTCGCGTTTAATTAGTGTGCTACAAATATGTAAACTATACAAGTTAATTTATTAAAAACTGTAATGTACCATTAACCTAAAAAATCAAAAATTTTTTAGTGAAAACCGTATTTAACATAAGTTAAAATGGGCGAGTTCTTGAATTGTCGTATTAAATGTGTTGGAAATAATATTAATCTAAACCACGTATAGTTATTAAGTGTGCTTAAAATTTTAACGAAATGAACGTTTAACTCTATGTTAAGCATTACATAAATTTCTTTCTTTGACTGGCCCGTTGGCGCAGTGGGTAGTTACCCTGCCTTAGGCTCCGCGCGTCGCGGGTTCGATTCCCGCCGAGGGCCAACATTTTCTATAAACAATTTGTTGGTTCTTCGAGCCTCGGTGTATATTTGTATTTGAGTATGTTTGTATGTATGTTTTAAATGTCCATCACCCATAACACACAGTATTAAGTTACTTACTTTGGGGATGGACGACCGTGTGTTTGAGTCCTATATATTTATTATTTATTTATTAAAATTTCTTTAATCGCGGATTAAAGCAATATAATACTAACATGATTTTGTATTAAGGACCTCTGCAAAGTAACGCTTAATTCCATAAATTAGCAAAGTACCCATTTATATATATTATAAAACGAATTCCCCAAAAGTCTGTTTGTATGTGATTGATTTTCTCAAAATATATTGAACGGATTTAGGTGCAGTTTTTACTGAAAGATAGTGTAAACCGTGAGGAAGGCTTAGGTTAATAGTAAATTACGATTTTATGTTAATTGCAATAGAGAAAACTTTGTGTCACATTGACTTCCACGCGGGCGAAGTCGGCACAGCTAGTATACTTATAAAAAATCTTTGGTTCCCTCAGATATTAATAGTCGTAACGTTATGGACGGTGTCGGAAGCATCGCAGAACGCTCGGATATCAGCACTGAAGATGAGAAGCCCAGTAGCATTTCGACCTGGTGTTGTTTTACAGAGGCCTGGATATCAACGCATCGTTCCAGGTGTAACAAGAAGAGCACCTTACATAGTATACAGGAATATTCCGCCTAGGTAATAGATTTGTCGATTATCTTCAAAAGAATTCATAAAGTGTTTTACCGCCATGTGGTATCCGGCTGAGTAGAATAGACCACCCTCATTTCTTACCGAGGTGTCGTAAAAGGCCACTATAGTAAGTTGACGTAGGCAGGCAGCCGGTTGTAAAATACCTAACCAAATCATTTTACAACATGCTTAAAACCTGTGCCGACCCAACTTAAGAGTCGGATAAGGGCAGGAGAATGATGAAGTTATGACGTGTGTTTTTGATTATTCTTGGGATTAGATTTGAAGAAAAACTGTATTTTGTTTCAGAAGAACAAACTAAGGTTAAATACTATACTTACGCAAAGTAATTACTTAGTGGTATCAAATTCAAATTATTCTTTTTTAAAGTAAACTTGTGAACAAGTGCTTTTGAATCGTCATCGCTGGTTTGAACAGCTTTTCCTACCGAGAAGAGCCAGCAAGAAACTAGGCGGTTGTTCTTTCCAATATAATTCTTATAATTAGGTACAATTATTCATTATTTGTACAGGGTAGAGTAGCTATATCCACGCATTCTTATCATAATTCGCTTTTTGATGACGTCAAATTTAGTATTTGACTGGCCAGTTGACGTAGACCAGTAACCTTGCTTTCAGCTCCGCGGGTAGCGGGTTCAATTTTTAATACTGCCTGTCTAAAATACCGTCAATTATGCACTATTTTATTTCTTTCCTGTTTCCGAAAAACGGTTGTTTCTTTTAATGAAAGATAAAATATATATTTATTTATTTTATTTCACACATTGCATCAATAGTGTTAGTTACAAAAACTTAGCTTATGTAGTAGGTTAGTACTTAAAATATATACATATTTACAGACTTTACTACTTTACTACAATGGATTTCATTAAATTTCCTCTAAACAGTTGGGAGAGGGAGTTGGTGCTGCTCACGTGTATTTGCATCATAGAAATCAGTTTGCGGATGATAGCATAGAAATCGTCTACGCGAGCATAGCATAGCTGGTGTACTACAGTGGCGTAGCTTACGCAGCACAGTCGTACCGATATCGTATCGTATTATATCGTACAGAATTTCGTCAATATTAATTCAGCGGATGCCGCACGAAAGAAAGACAAAATTCACATTTCTAATATAAATATGACTTATTTCCAGATACGCAATTAAACACATCAATTCGGGGCCAACGCGCAACATCTTAAGTCCTTGGAGGACCACAAGGCTGCCGGTATCAGGGGCAACCGCTGAATACGAATTCCTCAGAGCTGCAACATCACCTGTCATTCATGCTGACGGTACAGGTTGACTGGCTGATACGCACTTACGCACTTTTAAGCACCCTATATACCAAAGAAACTCTTCAAGTCCCAAAAATATATTATAGTATAGGATTCATGCAAATCTAGTTGTTTACTCGCGGCTTAGTTTATATATATAATACTCTTTATTGCACATCAAATACATAGGAAATACAAGAAAAAAAAAAAGAAATACACAACAGGAAAACGTACAGAAGTGCGAAGGCGGTCTTATCACTAAGAGTGATCTCTTACAGACAACCTCTACAGTAAGAAATAAAGAAAAGAAAGGTTAAGAACGATGCACAAGACAGATACTACATAATATAATCAATAAACGTACTTTCTAATATTTACATTCTACGTTACATAAATAACATGAAATAAAATATTTTGATAATGCATATATATATATATATGTATATATTTGTATTTATACATATCTCTATAGATATATATACTTAAATATTACATAAATAAATATTAACTACATACATAACATTATATATATATAGATATCATTATTAGTTTGAGTCAAGTTTAGCATTAATATAACCATAATTCATCATTCCCCTGCCCTTATCCCTGTCTAAATGGGGTTGGAACATGTTATAAACATGTTAAATGATTTGGCTAGGTACTTTACGTTCGACCGTCTACCTGACGTCAATTTCCTTAGTTGCCTTTTTAAAATAACCCTAATTATACATTACTTTTTTCTAGTATACAAGCTATTGTACTGAATTTCATCAACATCGGTCAAGCGGTTTCGTCGCAGATGCTTAACAGACATTCTTTCTTGTTTTAAATTAATATTTCAGTTAGGATATAATTTTAGAATAGAATTGTATTTTATATTTATATTCTATTCTAAATTATTCTAATTTATTAAATAGCGAAAATCAATAATCGTATATATAATTATCTATTAAAAAATTGAAATTTGATAGTAGGTTTTACTTATTAATTACTTTATTACTTTATTGTTTTATTGCTCTTAGCAATCTCTTATAAACAACCTTTGTTGAACGGAAATATACTATAAGAATGTGGGATATATGTATATTTTTAATCAATTTACATACTTCAATTATTTTTATGGACTACTGGCAAAGGTAATGCGATTTAGCCGTCAGACGATTATGGCTTCTTCTAATTTTATGTAATTTTGATTAATTGACTTAAGTACGTGCCTAGGAGAAATAAATTTCATATCAAATTTTCAAAATTCCAGCTTTGCAATTTTCTAGCTTATCATTTTTGTTTATTTTTAAATAATATCTCTTCGTGCACTTTGCACAATTGTGCCTTAAGGATAATGTCCACAGTTATATTAACAGAACATCACTCATATATATATTGAACAAGAAATCGTAAAGTAAAGCCAGTGTTTAAAGTAAAAGTCAAATTTAGTTAAAATATAGAATTAATATTTTAAGTTTTAACTCTCAAACAAGATATTTTAAATACTGTATCAATTATTAAAAATTAGTCCAACACTATAGTTTCATATCTATTCATTTCTGATTTCTCACTTCTCTAGTTAACCCTATGTTCCTAATCATGAATAATATTCATATTATTAAATTTTGACCCTTTCTTATTAGCTTTCATGTGCAAATATTGGTTAATGTAATATACATTTTTTTAAAACCCCTAGTAATATAGGGTTTGTATCCCTTAAAAAGTAAAATATTTTTTACTTTTAACTCACATTAGGCAAATCGGACTCATAATTTATATAATCCTTAAATATTAGAAAATATATTTCGGCAGAACTTAGTGTATTTATTTATTTATTAAACTCTTTGGTTCTTGATATTCCTCGGTCTGTTATTTTTTTATATAATCGAGTGATGTTCAATGATAGCTGTGGACAAAGACAATTGGATTCAGAGTGTTTTGACCGTAGGTGCGATCCACACTATACCAGCGCCCAACCTCAGCCTCTCAGAGAAACCGATCGTTGTGCTAGACTCTTCGGAAAGCAGCGACAGCACCGACACTTCGGAAGCAGTATGTTTATATTGCATCTTAGTATATCTTGTACATCATTAAGCAACAATCCAAATCAGCGGTAAAAGTAAAGTAAAGTAGTAAAGTAACAGCCTGTTACTATGCCCACTGCTGGGCTAAGGCCTCCTCTCTCCGTTATTGGAGAGAAGGATTGGAGCTAAGACCTACCACGCTGCTCCAATGCGGATTGGTAGGATACACATATCCCTAGAATTCTCTAAAGATATGCAGGTTTCCTCACGATGTTTTCCTTCACCGAAAAGCGTGTGATAAATTGCAATTATCAATTACTAAGTAAGTAAGCTGAGTAATTACTAAGTAAGTAAGTGAGCTGTGATAGCCCAGCGGTGAGACCGTGCGACTCTTTCGAGGGGAACACGAGTTCAAACCCGGGCAGGCACCAATGAGTTTTTCTATTAAAACTCATGTGTCTAATTGATAATTGCAATTTATCACACGCTTTTCGGTGAAGGAAAACATCGTGAGGAAACCTGCATATTTCTAGAGAATTCTGGAGATATGTGAAACCTACCAATCCGCATTGGAGCAGCGTGGTAGGTCTTAGCTCCAACCCTTCTCTCCAGAAACGGAGAGAGGAGGCCTATGCCCAGCAGTGGGATTGTAACAGGCTGCTACTAGTAAGTAAGTAAAGTTGTCAGCCTCTTATTATCTAACACCCGCAGGCCTACCATGAACTCTTATTGCGACCCAATTGTAGACGTAAACGAAGATCACGAACCGCTTTCATTTCGTACCATGAAGTGTGAATTGCATTGGGGTCGTAATGTTTAAAAAGGATAACGTTATATGAACTATAGATAACTCTGTCTCTTTTACTATCTGTACTTAGATCGAATTCCAAACGCTCATTCGGCAATGACTTAAAGTGTGCCTCTTTAAGACGACTTGGTATGAAAAAGCAAAACAATTTCGTTTACGTCTTCAATTGAGTCGCAATAAGAGTTCATGGTATACTGGACATAGGTCTAGGCCGATTTAGAGAGAAGGGTTGGAAATAAGACCTGCTGCTCCAACCGGGAGTGCTGCGTTACATATTTCTCCAAAATTCTCTAGAGATATGCAGATTTCCTCGCGATGTTTTCCTTCATCGAAAAGCGTGATGAATTGCAAATAATAATTAAAACATATAAGTTTCAAAAGAAAAAGGCATTGGTGCTCGCTGGGGGGTTCGAACTCCTATCCCCCTTAAAAAAAGTAGTAAAGTCACACAAAGGTATCACAGCTTTAAACGAGAACTAACAGTTTAACTGCACTAAGATTAGTGATCCTTGACGATTTACGAGAATGTGTTACATTTAATATATACCCATATTCAAATATGTTATGATCCGCCGTGTGGTATCCGGCTGAGTAGAATAAACCACCCCCATTTCTTAGCAACGTGTCGTAAAAGGCTACTAAGGTAAATTGACCCACCGTGTGGTATCCGATTGAGTAGAATACCACCCTCTTTCTTAGTTATGATAATATCTATTTGTTACCCAATTTATTTGTAACGTATTTACATATTTTAGCCAAAGCCAACATACGAAGTGACAGAGAAGTATGCTGAACAGCCGATTTACCAACCAAATCCAAAAATAGAACCACCTATAGGATTTTCAAAAGCATCTGTAAGTAGACTCCTTTCTATTTGACAAGAACCCTTCGAAGGTAAGGTAGTAAGGCTGATGGCAGAACTAGACGATCACTAAGTTAATGAGTTTAGACAATAAAGTGCTGTTTAGGAACACAGCTTAGGACATGTAGCGAACGGAGTAAGTGGTAGTTAGTGTAGGGTCTGTTTCTGTCCAATCTGAAGTCAGTGATTTATTAAGAAATTAAGTAACTTGAAATAAAAAAGTCAAACGTAAAGTGAGCCCAACGGAGACGGCAATAGTTTAGGAAGCGCATATTTAATCTAACTGCAAATACATCCGCTTAGTAATAATAATAATAATAATAATCTTTTTTTCAAGCATCGTTGGCCCAAATACAATAATAATTACATAAAAATCATAAAAAAACAAAAATTAAAATGGATTACTGCACTGCCACACAAGCACCTTAGTAAAATGTTGTAGGATAGGCGAGTCCATCTTACACATTAGCGTCTTCAGAATACTGTTGAACTCGATCGCAGTCTTGTTAATAAGGATGCGGTCTTGTTCCTTGTCTTGTAACTAACAAGTTAGTGATGGAATTAATTATATTCCGAAGAGCGAATTTTGCTGAACACATGAGTGTTCCCAATGCGCTGATAGTGATAAAAGGTCTCTATTTCTAGTATAATGCCCCGTAACCTTATATCTAATCTCAGGAAATAGATTCCAATAGAGGTTTTTTCTTATAATGCTCTACATGATAATGTTTTCCTCTTTCTTGATTCTTATATAATCGTTCATCAAATCTAACACTTATTTTAGACTGTCTCAGCAAATGAGCTTCAAAACATAATGAGGAACAACGCAGCATTGCAGATAGCTGCAGAATACGGTTTGCCAATCCATCTCTCTCAGCCTTCGGTACAAGAATCCTCGATAATCCCACCGCAATTCTCAATGCAGGTATATTTTGCAAAAGAAGCTATCTAGAGCTATTGCTTAGCGTAAATTCGCGGTTTAGTAAAGACTTCTTGGTAAAAATCTTTAATTACCAACATTATATAATCTTTAGCCGTGTAGCTAAGCGTAGAAACTTTTCGCCCTAAATTCCTTGTCCTTGAAAATTTAAAAAGACCACAAGGAGACCTATCCAAAAGCAGCCTTTTTTTAGTTGAAGACAGAGATTTATGGCAAATTACTTTGCGCAAATTCAGTGAAAAATTAATCGACAGGTTTTAAAATGTCTTTGATGACATGGTCTTACGTTTTTGTTTCTAATTAATTGTAGGGATAAAGAGGTAAAGTTCCCTATTCTCCCATAATTTGATTAATTATGTTTGCGGATTTATAACAAAAAATATAAACAAAGATAAAAATATGTTCAATTATTACAAACTATTCTATTATTTCAGGGTTTTAATGTGATGCCAAGTCACCAAGAGTTAAGGGGTCCTGAAGGGTTTTATATACCACCAAATGCGATTTACCAACAAGATCCGTTATTCATGCATAAACTACACAATCAGATGTATCAATTCCCCGGCATTGAGTTCATGCCATTCACTCCAGATTTCCACCCTCAGGTTCAAACACAAACACCAGAGACCGAAACGCCTCTATATCTGTTACAAAATGAACAAATCACAAAGCAAGCACCATCGTTATTTGTTCGCAACGATAGTCACAAGAATATAGTGCAAAGAGAAACAAAAGAAAACATCGTTGCTTCTCTAATCCCCCAAGCGTTTAGTGTTAAAAACGTTTCTGAAAACGTCATAGACATAGACACTACTACTGTTTCGAAGCCACAAAACTTCTCTGTAGACTTAGTGACCACTGTAACACAAGCTCCAGCAACTACAGTCAATGATAAGATAGAAACTAGCACAGATAATCATAAGATACTTCCTATTTATTATACCCAAATCGATCAAAATTCTGGCATCGTTAAAGCAAATGGTTTCCAGGATGTGAGAACAGTCACTGATAAAAAAGAAATTAAAGATGATGCGTCTAAAGACAATATTACAACTACAGTGTCAACAACGACTCAAAGAGAAACAAAAGCTTTAATTCACGCAAATGATAAAAACAGCCAAGTTGATGACACAAGCAATTTAATAGCATCACCATTCGAGAAAACAGCTGAATCAGTGAATGTAGCTTACACTTTATTGAGAACTAATCAAAACCAAAGTAAAATAAACCAAGATGGTGAGATATTTGCAGGGCAATTAGTTGAAGCGAAAATAAGTGAAGATCAAGACTTTAATAAAGAGAAGGCTATATTCGCTGGTCGTCCTCCAATGCGATTATTTTCTGTCACGGAAAAGAGAGTTTCCGATATTTCCCCCCAAAGATCAGTGGTGAAGGCCAAAATTCCTCCAAAAAGTAAGCTTACATTTGACGACAAAACTGGTGAACCCATTTTAAGAGTATACGCTAGCTATGTTGATAATCCTGTACAGGTAAGTTTATTTGATTGAGTTTTAATAATTTCATGAGAATTTATAAAAATTAATGACTAATTTTTATTTATAGAAAGAAATTGTTACTGCCAAATTATCAAACATAAAACGTAAAGAAGTATCAAGGAGACAAGAAAATGCCGACTGGAAGGTAGATACTGATAAAAACTTGGAAAAAGAAGAACTTATCGACTTAAATATGGCACAATATGGTTTAAAAATTAAATCAAGGAGCGATGAGTATATACCAATATTTGATGATTACGAAGAGTAACAAAATAATAATTTCGAAAATATTCTGACTTCTAATGTGTTCAAAACTCTTATTTCAAAATATGAAGATGTATGTTAAAACTGTAGAAAATTTATGAAATTTTTGAATTTAAACTATCGTGAGTGGTATTCATAATTAATGTTGAGAGACCGGCTATACTCACGTCTTATTTTATCGGATGAGCCCGACTAGTTTCAAGCCCATACGGGGCTCTTATTCATGAGCTCTTAACTCGGCGTAATAAGAAGAGATAAAATAAGACCTGAGTATAGCCGGTCTCTCAACATTAATTTATGAAATTATTGTTATTGTTTGAACTTTTTTCAAAGTTTGATAAATTTACTTAAAATAACTTAGCTAAGCAATAAATTTAACATGTAAGAGGCCCAAAAATGACACTTAATATTAATCAAGTTTAAATGAAAATATTCATATGTAGTAAATTAAGACATCCTCGTCTAAATGTAAATATTCGTAAATTTTAAAATTAAACATTATGATATAACTAATGGATAATTTATGCATTTAGAAATATTATGCTAGAACTTATACTAACTTATTTTATAAAATGCCAAATTTTTTATTTATTAAATAAAACTAACATAATTGAATAGAAATTTCTTTTATTATTCCTATCACAAAGTTAAATACTATTATTTATAAAATGTATTAAATTATAACTATTGTGAATCTTCAATAACTATTAAGTCTTGGATATTTAAAATTTATATATATAATTTATTGACGAAAAATGAAATAAATTTTGAGAATATTCTTTTTAAAAATTTAAAGGAAAATTATGAACAATTCCCAACATACCGTGATCATTTATTTTACTTATAGATACAGATATAGAATAAAATAAACCTGACGTGTAAAGAAATAAAAAAGATATAGGAAAAAAAGTTATTCAATTTGAAAAATATTATATACTATAATTTTTTACATAATTATGCCTGTCTGCATTTTCATTGGGTAATAATTCGATTATGAAACTTGACTAAAACAACAGTTCAATTCATAACAGACTAACGCAGTCACATTACATTACAGTTTTAATATTTTGAATAATTTTTTAAATAATTCTATACTTTGTGATTTTAATAAAGTACCATTTTGAATCCGCAATGACGGTTCTAGCATAAAGTAAATAGTGTAAATATTTCTTTAAAAATCATGTCATATGCAAAAAAGGACATACACTTAATAACATTCCAACAACGTTGTATACTTGAAACACATATAAATACACATAAATGTTTACATAAATAAAATCACACTATTTGTAGATTTATCCATCCACTGAGATATAACTCCCGAATAAAATGTCATATAATATTCGTAAAAGCGAATATGTTGATTACAAAGATACATAAAGAAAAATATATAAGGGAAATTTAGACTTAATAATTTGGAATAGCTTTTATATATAAAAGAAAATTAAAGATTGAAAATTATTTCGGCGTGAATTTGAAAAAATTCAGTCTTGTTTAATACGAGTGGTCAGAGGGGTGGCGGAAGAGTGTTCCACACTTTCAAGATGTTTCTAGTAGCTGGTATTATAATAATCAATAGTATGATTGATCAAGTATCCTTCAGTATGAATATTGAATACAGAAAATCATAAAGTAATGTATGCAATCTGAACTATATGTTTTAATAAGGCTTAGTTCTAGAATAGACTGCTATTAGAAATCTCAAAGTATTCTAGCGATAAACTCGCAAGGACTAAACTTTTTATGTATATACAAAGTAGCTGCCTCGGTAAACGTTGTTTTGGCTTATTTAGTTTTGACTTTGACACATCGTGAATAAAAAAACTTTGATAGGTTGATAATAGATGGCGCTTTTCAATGTCATCCTATTCCTGTAGAATTAACAGGATTTCTATAGCCTATGTTACCCCGGTATATAAAGAATAATTGTCCCATATTTCATCGATATTGGTTCAGTGGATTCACCATGAAAGAATAACAAACATACAGCCAAACTCACAAACTTTCGCTTTTATAATATCACTAGCTGTGCCAGCGGCTTCGCCCGCGTGGAAGTCAGTATGTAACAAGATTTATCCAAATTTTGAACATAAAAGTAGTTATTGTGAGTTAACCGTAAGCGATAGAAACATGCTCTCGCGGACTTTTTTGTAGTATTTTTATAGATCTACGACTCTCTAGTACATTACTTTAGCGTATCTCTGCTGGTTTACGCAGCGCACGCGACTAAGCTCCCAGCAAGCAAGTTTTTTAACAACTGCTCGATCTCTTCAACACAATTTACATAATACCGACATGTTCTATTTACCTAATCCATCCGGAAGTTTCGCAATCTTTTGGTGAAAACCGTACAAAAATCCGTTCAATAGATTTTGAGAAAATCGATTACATACAGACAGACAGCTTTTTGGGACTTTGTATTATAATAAGTAAGATAATAGGATTAATAGGATAGGATAGGACGACCTCAGTGACACGAAAAAAAATGTCACATGTAGCTTCTGTATTCTTTATTCTGTTGCACAAGATCTAGTAGCATTAGGCATGAACTGAGGCCTACCACGAACTTTTAGAAAACGATTCAATTTAAAGTCAGTACCTAAACCCAACCGCTTTCTTTTCGTACCATGAAGTGTGGATTGCATTGGGGTCGTAATGTTTGAAAAGGATAACGTTATATGAACTATAGATAACTGTCTTGAATAAAATAACTCGCCCGCCGGAGACGCGAGCGGCGAAATCAAGGACGTTTAGGCATCCAATTGCTAACAGAGCGGCCGACCGCTAGTAACTTTTCAAACACGATAAGGATAGGCCGCGTGCGCCTGTATACGGCATTCTTTTATAACGCACACGTGTAATTTTGCGTTTCGGGTGTTATTCTCAGATTTAGTGACGCGTTTAACCAGTGAAGTGTTTGATAAGTCGCGACCGTCCACGGTGTTGGTGCGTGTTGGATACTATTCTCCGATATAGGGACGATTTAATAACGTGAGACCTTACGAAGGTTGTGTGCACACCGGGTGTTATTTAGCCGATATAGTGAAGTGTATACTCCGGGAGAAACAGACATTACGTGTCCGTGGAAGAGTGCAGAGGCGAGCCAACGGTTTCGGGAATCGGCCAAGTACATACAAGCACACACACACACGTACACATATACACGCAGTGTCTCAGGAGGCCGGACCACATACAGCTGACGGCCGCATAAGGTAGGTTGAAACGCCGGGACGACGGGCCCAGGTCCCGGAGGTTGTTTCATCCGTCCGCACGTTTGCGCGGAACAATAACTCTCTCTTTTACTCAAATATTTTAGGATGCATACCGAACGCTCATTCGGCAACGACTTAAAGTGTGCGTCTTTAAGACGTCATGGTATGAAAAAGCAAAATTTAGTTTACGTCTTCAATTGAGTCGCAATAAGAGTTCATGGTAGGCCTGCTGATGGGAGTTATATTTAATCCGAGCCGATGCTTCGTGAATTCCAGAGTTTAATGGTAGGTTTGGAGAGTGAGTAAAGTATTAGAGTAAAGTATTGTGGTGAAGGTTTGTGCATGTGTTTTAACGAATGCTGCATGTTCCACGTATGAAAACAAATAGTCCACTCTACATTTAGCATTATATATATTTCCTATCTACTTTATCGCGGATTACAGCAAAATGATTTTACTATTTAGTTTTGTATGAGAGAGATTATAATAGTAAGCAGGGTTTAGCAGAGGCTACCGGTAATAAGATAAATCTGCGAGTTGCAAGTAAAGTTTCACACGTGGTGATGATTTTTTTTATGTGAAGGTTTTTCTAACGGATTGCCAATGATTTCAATTTAAAACTAAAGAAAAATGATATGATGACTTTTCAATCCAGAATCATCACTGAATTAAAACCTAGCTAAAAAGTAGCTTCAAGAAAAGGATTTCAATCTAATGCTGTGCAAAATCGTTATCACTGAAGAGATTCAAGTTTATGTCAAATTAAAAACTAAGTGCACGGAGTACTATTAACACAAATTCACATACTTTATCTCTCAGTGGATGTTTTTATGGGATTTGACTACTCGAGCTTCTCCATTTGGTCCATAAACCATGGGCGGCCAGATGCCCGTTTCGTGAGGATATCGCATCCGGTTTCTGTCACGAGAAGTGTTTGTTCGAACTGCAATAGACGATAACTATTTTATAGAAATAGGCGGAGATCAAAACAAAAGTAATAATAAAATTACTATGCTATAGAATTACTTTTATTGTTACTTTTGATGATAACTCTTATAAAAGTAAAAAGTAAAGTAACAGCCTGTTACTATGCCCACTGCTGGGCTAAGGCCTCCTCTCTCCGTTTCTGGAGAGAAGGATTCGAGCTAAGCCCTACCACGCTGCTCCAATGCGGATTGGTAGGTTCCACATATCACCAGAATTCTCTAGAGATATGCAGGTTTCCTCACGATGTTTTCCTTCACCGAAAAGCGTGTGATAAATTGCAATTATCAATTAGACACATAAGTTTTAATAGAAAAACTCATTGGTGCCTGCCCGGGTTTGAACTCGTGTTCCCCTCGAAGGAGTCGCACGGTCTCACCGCTAGGCTATCACAGCTTGTCATAACTCTTATAGATAACTTTAATTTAAACTTTTAAACCTAATATTTCTGCCGTCTACTTAGAGGGGAGAACCAATGGTACGTTTTGGAGTACGTTCCCACTTTTAAACTTTGGGACTTCAATGTCCATATTCAAATTCAAATTCAAAATATTCTTTATTTATAAGCTGAGAAGAGCAAGAAACTCGGCGGTTGCTCTTTTTAGAATATAAATCTTATCACTAGTTACATATAGTTATTAATGTCTTGTACAGGGTTGAAGAGAAGCTATATCCACGCATTCTTATCGTCAAGGTAATCTTCAATAGTATAATATTCAATAGGCTTTCTGAATTAGCCTTTTTTAAATAGTATTTTTAAACTTCTGTAATGGTAAAGTTAAAGTAGATTGTGGAATTTTATTATAGAATCTTATACCCAAACCCACAAACGAATTACGAACTTTTGCAAGGCGCAAAGCAGGGACCGCAAGCTTATGTCGGTTCCTACTTTGTCTATTATATACATCGCCAATCCTTTTATAATTATTTATATTCATATGGACAAAAATTAAGTTACTAAAAATATACTGTGAAGCCAATTATGTGTGGGAATTGCCTTAAATACTGAAATGTACATATCAGTAATTAGAAAAATGTAAATAACTTAATATTATTATACGGGTGACAGACAGCTAGTCAATATATACATATATAATTTACCTGTGCAGATCTTGAGCCATCAGCAGTAACTGCAGTCCAATGATCCGGCCACTGTTCATCTCGCCAACCACCCTCGTTGATCATAGGCTCTATCGTGAAACAATGACCCGGCTTCATAACACCAACAGCTTTATTCTCTGCAAATAAGTAATAACTATTTGCAATATTGTTTGATGCACACTATTTTGAAATGGCTTTTAAGATTTATAAAGTTATACAGGTTACCGATCATGCGATATTAATTTTAATTTTAGGTGTGTAAGGAACACCTTAGTGCCCTACATAAAAAAACTAGTTAATTCAGTGAAGTATTTCAGATACAGGAATTATTCGACGTTTTTTTTAAATAAACACGATTTATAAAGTTTAATGACCGTACCCTATTACTTCCAGCCTTGACCTAAAAACTAAATACGGTACAAATAACAGGTGCGAGGGAGATAATACAATAATGTAATGGTTTCCTCCTGCTTTTTCAGTCAACCACTACTAACAAAGCCAGATCTCAATTAAACTAATTTTTTTTTTCGAAAGTATATTTTTTAAAACGTCGTGTGGTATCCGGCAGAATAGAATAGACTACCCTCCTTTCTTACCGAGGTGTCGTAAGAGGCGACTAAGGTATGTGCCGTGTGGTATCCGGCTGCATAGAAAAGACCACCCTCATTTCTTATCGAGGTGTCGTAAAAGGCGACTAAGGTAAGTTGACGTCAGACAGGCGGCCGGTCGTAAAATACATAGCCAAATCATGTGACCGCATGTTTATAACATGTGCCGACCCCACTTAGAGGGATAAGGGCAGGAGAAAGAAGATATTTAAACATATAGTTTAAGATTGAGTCATGCCAAAGTTATCTTTTAGGTTTAAGTGATCAGTGACCACTCTGTATTTAAATAGTTGTATTCCACAAAAAAGGAATTATAATGTTACATAAAGATAGACACCACGACTGGAATTGCAAAACACCACACTTTCCAAATCCTAACTGTGTATTTGGATCTACTTGGAAATAATCATTCATGTCTGGGCAAGAAATCTTAATTCAACAGCCTAGGTCACTTTTATGCTTATTAAAATTGTATATCGACTATGAACTGGCAAATTGTCCTATCTAATTTTTTACAACTTTTCAGGAAGACGTAAAAACGTGATTATTAATAAATTCGGATTAATTTTTATGTAATAAAAAGCCAGTTGACTTGAAATATGTTTATTTATATACAAATTTTCTAGTAGATAATACATGTTGATATGGTAAATGATGGGCAGTAGTACCTAATGCCGTTAAAAAGTGATTTGCCTTAAAATTGAGATAGGACATATTGCCGGTTCACAGTCGATATTCAACTTGCAGTGAATGTATGTGAAGGTGGAATCTTGCAAGTATAATTTGACTCAACATCCGTTATCCAGTTGAGTTGAAATTTGACATACTGGTCCAGTTCCAATGCATTTTATGATAAGCATTGCCTGATGCTACTGCCAAGATTGGCTCCAGAAGAGGAAACCACTCAATGGTTAACAGTAAAGACATGAAATTTTGTTAAAAACTTTCTTATTTTCATTTCCCAGTGACTATAAGGATCATGTTTCTTATATAATAATAATTATTATTATAATAATTATTATTATAATAATAATTATTATAAATAATAATAATTATTATAAATAATAATAATAATTATTAATAATAATAATTCTTTATTGAACACACAAATTTTAATCAATACATCTTTTATCTAAAGACATTATCAATATAACACTAAGTTACTCTAAGCTATATGTCAGTACAATTACAGTACAGCATAGACCACCCTCTTTCTTACCGAGGTGTCGTAAAAGGCGACTAAGGTAAGTTCACGTCAGGCAGGCGGCCGGTCGTAAAATACCTAGTCAAATCATGCGACATGTTTATAACATATATAAATATATGAGACATACATGTTTATAACATATTGTGCCGACCCCATTTAAAGTGGGATAAGGGCAGAAGGATAATGAGTACAACTTATCTTTAGAACATCTAAATGTAATATATAAGTGACAATCTAGAAAAAGGTGTTTTTATATCCAATACTCACTTGCATAATGTGGCACATTTGGAGCTGTGTGAAACAATCTATGAATTCCATGTCCACAATAAGAGCGTACTACGCTGAAACCGTTCGCTTGTGCATGTTTCTGTATAATATTTCCTATTTCCCTGTACTTCTCCCCGGGTTTAACAATCTCTATCGCCTTTTGTAAGCACTCATATGTTACTTGCACTAGTTTTTTGCTAGACTCTGGGACGTTTCCAACAAAAAATGTCTCATTTAAGTCACCATGAAATTCTCTATGATATACAGTCACATCAACATTGCAGATATCTCCGTCCTGAAAGCATTATAAGTATTTATGTGAAAAAAGACAAACATTCTAAATATTCAGTTTCATAGTCAATTATATCTACTATTCAATACAATTTAATATCTCAGAGATTTTTCTCCAAAGAGAAAGATTCCAGAAGATTCCTTTGTGTTAAAGCTAAAATTATAAAGGTACAGTTTAGTGTACTTTAAGCCAAAGTTGGTTTTAGAATTAAAAAATAAATATGTTGGACTTGTGGTTGTCCATCTCCTAAGTAACATAATACTTGTGTTATAAGTGACAGACAACCGGTAAATATACTACTAATATAGTTTAAGTACATAAATACACACAGACTCGAAAAACTCACAGATTATTTTTTTAAAATGTCAACCCTTAGCAGGAATAGAACCTACAACAGCAGAGTTAAAGTCATTGTATTACCAGTCATGGGCCAGACAATATATTGCCCATAACTCTAGATAGATAATACCAATATAATCTCTTGATGGAGCCAAAAGTTATTGAATATTTATAATAAGCATATAATTATTAATATAAAAAACAACATCATCTGTTATTTATTAGTTAATTTTAAGGTTACATTTGCAGGCACAGCTTTTGCTTTTTTAGTTTGAATATGGTATATTTTATAAAAAAAAATATTTTATCTCAAATAGTATACCTGTAGAGGACGTAAATCAGGTATCCCATGACAAATGACCTCATTGACTGAGGTGCAGCAGCTATTTGGAAAATTGTGATAGTTTAGAGGGCTTGGATAGCATTCCCTTTCAATACAAGCTTCATGAACAACTCTATCTATTTCATCAGTAGTCACACCGACATCACATACTCTGAAATAAATATAATTTAGCTGCTTACCTTGTATAGTAAAAGATAAATATAAATATACTAATAAATTATGCAAATACTATTTCTATATAAAATTTGTGTTCAAAGATGTAGTAAATATTAATATTATAATTCTTATGTCCATAATCCTTATTTTTAAACAAATCTAATATTTAGAATGTAAGCACAGCTTGTGTCATGTATATACACTATGAGAAGGAACTCTAAACTGGATTAATTCCAGAAATTACTGATTACCTCAATGAACGCCTTAGAATCATCAAAAAGAGAGAGGACATTTATAAAGGTAAATAAATACTCACTTGGCTGCTTCGTCCAAAACTTCCCGCCCAAGTCGACAAGCCACTCGCATTCCCTCTATCTCTTCATCGTCCAGCACTTTGATCTGTCCGGAACCTTTGGCAGCGTTTTCGGAAGTCGGGAAACCGGTAGGATGGTCGGCATAATCCGGACGTCCTATATGAGGCGGTACAGTACGACGCGGGCCCGGTGGAAAAGGCCTTAACTTGCCGGTAAAGTTGAAAGATGGCCACGGATTATATTCCAAACCGGTTCCATCTGTAGTTTCCCCTTCTATAATAAATTTTATGTATAATATTCGTTCTTAAACATTACAACCCTAACCTATAAACACTCACTCGCTAACGAATGGATGATTTTGTGTGATTTCCACGATTTCTTGAAACAGTCTTGATTGCAGAAATAGGAACCTTGTATGCCGAGTTTAATACATGTTGGACATTGAAGTTGTGCAATAGATTTACAACCGGGAGTTTCACACATTCCAATTCCGGCCATTTTTGCTTATTTAATAAATTTTAATTGACAATGACAATGTCATTTTTGAATCTGATACACAAAGTTTAAATCCAAGATGGCTCGAATTCTAGTCTTTTTGATTTGGATTATATAAGTTGTTTTTAATGAATGTAATAAATAAACTTATGATACTTATGCTTTTGAGAATAAGTCATCTAAATTTAAAATTTAATAAATATTTGTTTATAAAGCAGCATAATAAGTCATACAATTCTGTTCTTATTAATACTAGGGTAAATCCTTATTTACTGAAATATAATTAATATTTCACCAAGTAAGATGGAACTGGTAATTTTGATAATATCTATTTAGGTTACTGTAAAATAAAGCAGCATAATAAGTCACATGACTTATTATGCTGCTTTATTTTTTTTAACTATATAATTCTGATCTTATTAATACTAGGGTAAATCCTTATTTACTGAAATATAATTAATATTTCACCAATTAAGATGAAACTGGTAATTTTGATAATATCCATTCAGGTTACTGTAAAATTACTGTCCATACCTATATTTCCGATTGGAAAGATAATTTCATTAACAGGTAATTCCAACTGAATCATTTCGTTCTCTATTGCTCTGTAAAATACGTTTAAATATTATCATTTTATTTATTATCACTTCAAACTTTGTGCTAATTGGTTGACCGTTAAAGTAACGAAGTAGTTTTCCAACGACATGTATTTTAAATTTGTTAGCTAATTATTATTCTTATTATTCACATTCGTTTACTAGTCATGGTTTTTTGATTTTCAGTTCCACTTCAGGTGAACGATGACCAATGCTGCTCTTTATTTTTCTCTTGCTTGATTATTAAAATGATATGGAACAATGTTTTAACGTTAAAAACTTTTATTATACATTGAGAGATTAGTGTGCAGTATATAAATAAGTACTATATAAACTACTTATACTTTATTTTGTTGTTTACTTACTCAAAAATGTTTGACGAAGCTGGTAAATCCAGCCGTCCGACAGATCTGCGGATCGTATTAAAGAGTTTCTAGACTGAACATATAAAAAATTTATTCCCGCCAACAGCTCACTGTAGTTCATTGCAAAACGAATAAACTTGGAATAAAAATTATCGGACTATTAAAAAAATGTCCTTGCAACTAAAATTTTGGACACGCGCGGTTTTTTACTTTATGACTTTACAAGTTCTATTTTTGATGTGTTTATTTTATTCCAGCCAATGCTTCCAGTCGACAGACGTCGGCGTGGCTTTACTGTATGGTCGTAGAAAAGAGATAAGACGTCTCTCAGACATACAAATCGTTTTTATGCGAGTTAGATGTAATAAATTATATCTTTGAGTCACACTTAAAGCCAAATATACATTTTACTTTATAGATTGAAAGTTCAAAGACTCTTCAATACTCATTTATGTAACCATATTTTAAATTCTGTGAGAGTGCACATTTGTTTATTTTAACACCGGCTATGAGTATACCTTAATATAAGCTGTGATAGCCTAGCGGTGAGACCGTGCGGCTCTCTAGAGTCGACTCTAGAGTAGGTTCAAACCCCGGGCAGGCACCAATGAGTTTTTCTATTAAAACTTATGTGTCTTATTGATAATTGCAATTTATCACACGCTTTTCGGTGAAGGAAAACATCGTGAGGGAACCTGCATATCTCTAGAGAATTCTAGGGATATGTGTAACCTACCAATCCGCATTGGAGCAGCGTGGTAGGTCTTAGCTCCAAACCTTCTCTCCAAAAACGGAGAGAGGAGGCCTTAGCCCAGCAGTGGGCATAGTAACAGGCCGCTACTACTACTATGAGTATACCTAACTAATCAAAGCAAAAAATCATATGAACCAAAAGAAACTAAAGTTATATAGCTTTATAATTAACCTTTATATAAGCCTTGATTTTTGGCTACCATAATTCCGATTACGAATATAATATCTCTTGCACAAAAAAAGATCCAAGAATATTGTCAGCTACTTTATATAATCAATGTTAGTCTTTCTCGATAGAAGCAATATAAAACAAGAATTAACCACAAAAGACTGGTTTGATGCTTCGACTTTGAAATGAAAACTTATTTAAGCTAACTTATAATATATGTTGCATAAAGTTTTTTACTAATAAGCTTCTCATTCAATACTCACGCCTTAGACTGTATCATAGCTTACCATCAGGCAAGAATGCAGTGAAGCGCTCGCATCGACACTCCACCCCTCTAAAACGGTTTGAGAAGCAAGTTTCTTCATACTAACGAAATCTATTTCACAAGTATAATATTCAAAGAAGAATTTTTTTTTATAATTACCATGTAAAAGTAGCGGCCTGTTACAATCCCACTGCTGGGAATAGGCCTCTTCTCTCCGTTTCTGAAGAGAAGGGTTGGAGCTAAGACCAACCACGCTGCTCCAATGCGGATTGGTAGGTTACACATATCTCCAGAATTCTCTAGAGATATGCAGGTTTCCTCACGATGTTTTCCTTCACCGAAAAGCGTGTGATAAATTGCAATTATCAATCAGACACATAAGTTTTAATAGAAAAACTCATTGGTGCCTGCCCGGGGTTTGAACCTATGTCGTCTCTAGAGAGTCGCACGGTCTCACCGCTGGGCTATCACAGCTCTGTAATTACCATGTACTTATATTTTATTAAATTAACGTAATGATAAAAAATTGGTTATGTATATAACAGATAAAAGTATGAGCCGACATAAGATTGCGGCTCCTGCTTTGCGCCTTAAAAAAAGACGTAAGTCGTTAGTGGTTATAAGATGCTATTACAAAATTCCGCGATCAATTTTAGCTTGCCGCTACAGCAGTTTAAGAACACTGTTAAAAGGAGACTAATAACTAACTACAGAAAGCTTACTATACTGTTGAGGATTATATAAATAATAATTTGTGGTTATACATAGCTACTCTTCGACGCTGTATAAGACACTATTGACGAAATGTAAATATTTATATGGATTATATATTGAAAAGAGCAACCGCCAAGTCTCTTGCTAGCTCATCTCGGTAGGAACAGCTTTGCGACTCAGCAGTAGAGTTGACGATTCAAAAGTACTTTTTTCCAAGGTTACTTATATAAATAATATTTTGAGTTTGAAGAATTTTTGCACGTAATACATTGATATCGAGTCTTAAAGACTTACCAAGAACATGGCCCATGTTCTCGTATCCAAATACACGGCACATGCTGTATATTCTTCATTATGCCAACACAACCTAATTACTTCAGAAAGATAAACAACCCTGATGCTATTAACAACGCAACGTACGCAACAGGACAAATATTGTTCTTGCTAAATCTCGACCTGAACATTACTGTGAATAAACCTAAGATAATACAATTTATGAAGCCACATAGAAATTTAATTGTTCTAGAAGTAGAGCTTGTACGGATTTGCTATTTGAATTTATCTAAGTCTGCAGCGAGACATTTGTATTGTAGTTCTAAGTCTATTACGATGCTGGAAGTATTTGGTTAATATAGGTTTTGATAGGGTGTAAGGGGGAGGCTCGTCCCAGTCAGTCTCCTCAATTGTCAACCTCACCTGCACGCGGTGCACCCTGCAGATCAACCGACGAGGCTCTGGCGACCGATAAATGGCGGTATAACCATTTCATTTTGCTGACCTTAAATACCAGACTGACAGTGGGCAGCAGCACTGTCGGTGCAAAATGGTCAGCACTGCGATCACCAACCCGCATGCCAAGCGTGGTGATTATCGGCAAAACCTTCATGGCATCACAAAAGAAACCACAGCCCCTAGTTCCCGGCAGCTCCGCTATTCCCAGCTCTGGCAGCGGTTTGGGTAACGGCGGGGCAGGGGGTGTCAAGAATCTCCGGAAGAGATTCCGCTGCCAACCCCGACGACTGGACCTGGCAACGTACAACGCACGCACTTTGAGGGAAGACGAAAAGATACTCGAGCTGGAAGAAACAGTAAGCAAGTTGCGGTGGGATGTGATAGGATTATCCGAAGTCCGAAGAGAGGGGGAGGATACGATGATCCTAAAATCCGGCAACTTGCTTTACTACCGGGAGGGAGAGCAACAGTCCCAGGGTGGTATCGGGTTTCTTGTCCACAAGTCCCTTGTCAACAACATTGTTCAAGTCGAGAGTGTGTCGAGCAGGGTCGCGTTCCTTATACTCAGAATTACCGAACGGTATTCACTGAAGGTCATACAGGTTTACGCACCGACATCGGCACATCCGGACGAGGAGGTGGAGGCTATGTATGAGGATTTATCTAGAGCCATGCATGCCTCGAAAACCTCCTACACTGTTGTGATGGGGGATTTCAACGCAAAGCTGGGCACGCGAAGCGGCACAGAGGTGAGAGTAGGGCAATTTGGATACGGGCAACGGAACCACAGGGGCCAGATGCTGGCCGATTTCTTGGAGAGAGAGGACCTCTACATGATGAATTCTTTCTTCAAGAAACGGCCGCATCGAAAATGGACCTGGATCAGTCCCGACGGTTCCACGAGAAACGAGATCGACTTCATCATGTCGACCAGGCGTCATATATTCAATGATGTCTCTGTGATCAACACCGTTAAGACCGGGAGTGATCACCGCATGGTTAGAGGCACATTGAATATATGCGTACAGCTGGAAAGATCCAGATTGGTGAAGTCTACGCTCCGACCAACTCGAGCTCATATCCAAAACCCCGAGAAGTTCCAACTCGAGCTAATGAACCGTTTCGATTGCCTAGCTGACTGCGCTTCTGTGGACGATGTAAACAGCAGGCTGGTGGAAACTGTCCATACGGTGGGGTCTAAATTTTATAAGACACACCGTAAAAGACCCAATAAATTCTCGACCGAGACTCTCAAACTCATGGATGAGAGGAACGAAATGAGGCTACAGTCTTCAGTAGATGCGACGCGCTACCGTCTGATCAATAGACAGATTTCTAAGGCGCAGAAATGCGACCTGCGACACTTCAACACCGAGTTCATTCGAGAGACTATTGAGCGTAACAGGGGCTCAAAAGTGTTCGCAAGAGATCTATCTATTGGGCAGCGGCAGCTGACGCGATTGAAAACCGATAACAGTAGTATCATTTCATCTCGTCCTGAGATTTTGAGAGAGGTTGAGAGGTTCTATGGGCAGTTATACACGTCAACACAACAGCCTGTTGTCAATTTGGCAAAAGACCCAAGAGCCAAGTTGACCCGACACTACACCGAAGATATCCCGGACGTCAGCCTATACGAGATTAGTATGGCTCTCAAACAACTTAAGAACAACAAGGCTCCAGGTGATGACGGAATCACTACCGAACTCCTGAAGGCGGGTGGTAAACCGGTACTGAAAGTCCTTCAGCGATTGTTCAATTCCGTCATTCACGAAGGCACTATGCCGGAAGCATGGTACAGGGGCGTGGTGGTTCTCTTCTTCAAGAAAGGTGATAACACCTTATTGAAGAATTATAGACCCATCACGCTGCTGAATCATGTTTATAAGCTGTTCTCGAGAGTCATAACGAATCGTCTCACTCGTAGGTTTGACGACTTCCAGCCTCCCGAACAAGCCGGTTTCCGAAAAGGGTATAGTACCATAGACCACATATTCACGCTGCGGCAGGTTATACAGAAAACCGAGGAGTATAACCAGCCACTTTGCTTGGCGTTTGTGGACTATGAGAAGGCCTTTGATTCGGTGGAAACATGGGCTGTGTTAAGATCACTCCAGAGATGCCGAATCGACTATCGGTACATCCAAGTGTTGAAGTGTTTGTATGAAAACGCCACAATGTCTGTCCGTATCCAAGACAAAACTACGAGACCAATCCAAATGCGGCGAGGTGTGCGACAGGGAGATGTCATCTCCCCGAAGCTGTTTACCGCTGCATTGGAGGATGTCTTTAAGCTTTTGGATTGGAACGGATACGGCATCAACATCAACGGCGAGTACATCACTCACCTTAGATTTGCCGACGACATAGTCGTTATGGCAGGTTGTCTGGAGGACCTTAACACAATGCTCGACGACCTCAGCAGAGTGTCTCAGCAGGTGGGCCTTACAATGAACATGAGTAAGACGAAAATCATGTCAAACTCACATGTTCCGCTCCACCCGGTCATCGTTGAGAACTCTGCACTCGAAATTGTAGACGAGTACATATACCTGGGACATACGGTCCAGCTGGGTAGGTCCAATTTCGAGAAAGAGGTTAGCCGCCGAATCCAACTCGGATGGGCAGCGTTCGGGAAGCTACGCGAGATCTTTTCGTCCGAAATACCTCAGTGTCTGAAGACCAGGGTCTTCGAACAGTGCGTGTTGCCAGTGATGACCTACGGATCCGAAACGTGGTCGCTCACTATGGGCCTTGTAAGAAAGCTCGGAGTCGCTCAGCGAGCGATGGAGCGAGCTATGCTCGGAGTGTCTCTACGAGATCAAATCAGGAATGAGGAGATCCGTAGAAGAACTAAAGTCACCGACATAGCTCAGCGTGTCGCGAAGCTGAAGTGGCGATGGGCGGGGCACATAGTGCGGAGAACCGATGGGCGCTGGGGTCTTAAGGTGCTGGAATGGCGACCCCGCACCGGAAAGCGCAGCGTCGGTAGACCCCCTACGAGGTGGACAGACGACCTCAAAAAGGTCGCAGGGAGCCACTGGATCCAGGCGGCGCAAGATCGTGTGGTGTGGCGATCCCATGAAGAGGCCTATGTCCAGCAGTGGACGTCCATCGGCTGACGAAGAAGAAGAAGGTTTTGATAATACATATGGTTAAATCGTGTTGGTCATGTAACATTTAGTTATAAGAAGTACATTTTGAAAATAGCGATCATTAGATTTTTTTTTAACAGGAGCTATTTTTTAGAGTTGACGAGTCGAAAAAGTTGTAGAAGTCCATTTAAAACACGAAAATTTTGAACTTGGGACTAGTAATACTAAGGTTTTATAAAAATATTATTCAATTAAGGAGGGCTGGCTGCTTGTTCGCACAAAGAATCAGCTTAGGTTAGTTAGTCTTAGATAGGTATAACTTCTACAGTTTTATTTAACGTGAAACATATATTCTCCGCTACGGTGTAAGGAGAAGCAGTAACCAAGAAGCAGTATAAATCAAGAGTGGTATAAACCAATACTTCTTCTCCTAGTCATTGCATAAGGAAAATAAGTGTTGCAACGCGTCGAACCAGACGGTCGTACGGACGGGGAAAAGAACAGGTACAAATGACAGGATCGTGAATTTATACAGAGAGTATCCTCCTTCACAAGGCTCCTTCACAGTATACCAGATATGGATGTACTGGAAGATGCACCATTTACAGTTACACTCAATACGAGAGGAACTTAAGGCCGCTTTTAATCGATCAAACAATTTGTATGGGGACTTCTAATATATTTTTGAAATTAAACTATAGTTAGTATTTATAATTAATGTTTAGAGACCGGCTATACTCACGTCTTATTTTATGGGATGAGCCCGACTAGTTTCAAGCCCATACGGGGCTCTTATTCATGACCTCTTTACGCGGCGTTATCGCGGCGGGAACTATAGAATCCCGATTATAAGTAAGACGTGAGTATAGCCGGCATCTCTAAGCATTAATTACTTCTAATATAACTATAACAGCACCACTATAGCGCGGAGTAAAATACTAGTGGTGCCATATGTGATTTCAGTAAGGAAAAGACATCCGCTAGCAATGTACGAGTACGCTATGTTACAGTAATTAATATTTGATCGGCAACTATAGCATTCTTACCATTCCATTCATTTTATCATTTTATGTGTATTTCTTCATAACTAACACTTTATTCATTCTTCACCCAAATCATGTGACAATATGTTTGCAACATGATTTGGTTGCGTTTTTTTACGACTGGCCGCCTGCCTGACGTCAACTTACCTTAGTCGCCTTTTACGACGACTCGGTAAGAAAGGGGTTGATCTATTCTACTCAACCGGATACCACGCGGCGGGTTGACCTACCTTAGTTGCCTTTTACGGCACCTCGGTAAGAAATTAGGGTAGTCTATTCTACTCAGCCGAATAACACAAGGCGGATAATTAAAACTTTAATCAGTATCAGTAATTTATAGAATTAGGTGTTACTGTAAACCTGTGATACAAATATGCATTTTGCAAGTTCGGAATGAGTGCCAGTATCAGTTACGCAAACGGATAGTAAACTCTACATTAAATAACATATATTTTCCTTAACCGCGGGATATAGCATAATATAATCAGTACTTTTATTTCAATATAACGTTTTCACTCCACATTAGGGAGATTTATTTTAGAGGCGACAAACATAAATATATTCAATAAGTATTCAACGACAGAGGTTCGGAAGCGGCCGCTTCCTGGGGCGTCTAGCAAATTCACTTCCAAACGGCCGCAGCACTAATTTTCCGGTTAGAACCCCGAAAAGGGAAATGCAAAGCCCCATATAAAAGTTTACGGCATTTTAAGCTCTTGAAAATTTATATTAACTTTTAGATACGCGAGTGTTTTTGAAATTTTTTTTTTTTCAAATTTTACGTTTTTTTTATAAACGCTAATTGACACAACGTTTATACACGTTGGCAAAATATATCTTTGTATTTCAGTAAAAAACGTGCATAAACGGCTGAAGCGAAGAACGTGTGTCAAAAGCAGAACGTCATATATCGTAATTTATTTTGTATGAGAAAATGTAGTACTGCAACCATTTGAAAACTCATATGCGTTCTTTAGTGTTATTTTGACTGACCCGTTGGCGCGACTAGCAGTGATCGTGCCTTGGGGTTCGATTTCCGCCGAGGGCCACAAATTTTCTTGAATAATTTGTTGATTTTTCGATCCTGGGTGTATATTCGTATTTAAGTATGTATTTAAAATTAAATATGTACCTATATACTTACCAGTTGTTTGCAACCCATAACACAAGCATAATTACTTTAAGGACAGAAGACGCTGTGTGTAAGTGTCCCATTTATTTATATATATTTAATTTATCACTATGGTGTACAATAAAATACATTTCTGCTCTATTCTACACGTTTGAAATTACCAATACTCCAAACACGTTCGTGGCGTGTTTAAACGAAAGTTAGGGTTAAATATTTTCCACTTAGCATCTGTTTTCAAGTTAATTGACGTTTAGCTTAACGTTGACACGAGACAGGCATAGCAAAATGGCAGGTATATTTTGCATTAAGCCACTCTGGTCACAGATGTTCGGACTTTGTCTCTAATCCTTTGAAGAGGTATTTGTTTAAAGCCTTTCAAATCCTTTTTAGGATTAAGGGAAGCTTCATCAATTGTTTTCGATTATGCTATGAGCTTGTTGTATAGTGGTAATATTTTTTGAGGCATAAGTGCTTGCCTGCGGTTTAAACTCGTGATCACTTGGTAAATATAAATAAAATATGGTCTCAGTATTCGACTATCACAGCTTGTACTATATACAAGTAAAGTAACGGCCTTGTTACAATCCCACTCCTGGGAAAAGGCCTCATCTCCCCGTTTTTGGCGAGAAGGGTTGGAGCTAAGACCTACAAAGGTCTAAAGCTCTAATGTGGATTGGTAGGTTACACAGATCACCAGAATTGTCTAGTGACATGCAGGTATCCTCACGATGTTTCCTTCACCAAAGCGTGTTATAAATTGCAATTATCAAATAGACACATAAGTTTTGATAACACTCTTTGTTGTGTGACCGGGGTTTGAACTCGTGATCCGCTTGAAAGGGTCGCACGGACTCACCGCTAGCCTATCACAGCACCTAATTTTCTATAGTATAGTTACAAAATAGACAACATTTCGTTGTAAGAAAAATGACAAATCGTGACCAATTAGAAAAGCTACAGTGTCAAGATATTTTTGTGGAAAACTTTAGCCTTCCTGTGCGGACAGTTGTAAAGTGTTACTATTAATAAGTCAGTTAGTACTAGTGCACAGTTCACCGCATCTTTAGTTTATATATATTTTGTTTATTAGAAAATTGAATAGAATAGAAGTATTTCTTATTGCACTGCAATACATATAAAAAATAATAACATTTATTTTAAGTCTATATTCAATAAGGTAGGTAGAGATAAGATGATTCAACACTGTTTTTTTGTCATTAATCTATCCATTAAATTATTATAAATATTATAATCTTAATTTAAGAAACGACTTTAACGATTTTCTTTAAATTTAGTATTGAATTAACCGAAAACATGTGAACAAGAGGCAAGAGGCTGCATCTTTATATTTCTATCAGAGGGGATCATAGCAAGACCCTTGCCTCATTTTAATTAAAAAAAAAACATTTGAGTTCTACAAATCAAAGCACACCTTTATAACCATACGTGGCCATAAGAGCCATACGTGGCATCTACAATTTAAGTCCGCGTGATTCCCTGCGAGAGAAGTTTAAGGAAATAGGTATTCTTACATTTGCTTCACAATATATTTTAAACAATGTAATTTTTGTACATAAAAATATAAAGAATTATAAAACGATAGGTGATGTATATAATAGACAAAGTAGGAACCGACATAAGCTTGCGGCTCCTGCTTTGCGCATAGCAAAAGTACGTAATTCGTTTGTGGGTATGGGTATAAGATTCTATAATAAAATTCCGAAATCAATTTTGGCCATGCCATTACGGCAGTTTAAAAACACTGTTAAAAAGAGGTTGATACAGAAAGCCTACTATACTGTTGAAGATTACTTAGATGATAAGGATGTGTGGATATAGGTGCACCTCTACCCTGTACAAGACAGTAATAAATAAATGTAATTAGTTCTAAGATTTATATTTTAAAAAGAGCAACCGCCGAGTTTCTTGCTGGCTCTTCTCGGTAGGAACAGCTTTGCGAACCAGCAGTAAAGTTGACGATTCAAAAGCACTTGTTTACAAGTTTACTTGAATAAAGAATATTTTGAATTTGAATTTGAATAACATTAGTAGCATTTAAACGTGAAAAAACTAGTAGAACAAACATTTTAGTTAGACGCTGTTCACACGTTATTTTCACTTACCGTGATAATCTGATCTCCATTCCGGCCACCCCTCGGGGATGCGCCAGATCGTCCCGGGCAACCGTGGAGGGTGGATGTGTCTCACCCTTATATATAACGTACAGAGATCGCGAACTTCTCTTCGTAGTGCCGGTGAAACAGTACGAATTATTGTAAGTATCCAATTTATTTCATTATTATGAGTTTAATTTTAAAAAAATTTACTAATTTCAATCAGAACTTTATTCATATCATCGTTTTACGTTTTAAATATATACTTCTTCTTTTTGATAATTTTAGTTAGTCGAACAAAGTCTAATTCATATTAATATTGTACTCGTAAATTCTAAAGTTTATCTATTTGTCAGACAAACGGCTGTTAGGCTTCACGGCTAATCCGCTGTAGCAATATTGATGAAATTTGGTACAACTAAAACTTATATATCGGGCTCACATAAAAAACAAATTTTCTTCGAGAATAGAAAAAACAACAGACTGCACAATAAAGTTATTTTTTACAAAAAAGTTGACGCGTACAAAGTCTGTTTTTTATATATATATATTTTTGTTTAGAAAGTTTATTTTATTTTATTATAAATAAATTTCATTTTGAAGTTGTTATTATATACAAATTCAAAATATTATTTATTCAAGTAAACTTGTAAATAGGTGATTCGTAAAGCTCCTATCAAGGAGAGCATACAAGAAACTGCGGTTTCTCTTTTCAAAATATTTCTTATAACTAGTTACGTTTAGTGACTACTTCTTGTACAGGGTCGAAGAGTAAAAATAGCCACGCATTCTTAGTATCTATATAATCCTTAACAGTATAGTAGGCTTTTTGTATAAGCCTCTTTTCAACAGTGTTTCTAAACTGCTGTAATGGCAAAGCTAAAATTGATTTCGGAATTTTATTACAGAATGTTATACCCAAACCCATGAACGACTTACGTACTTTTGCAAGGCGCAAAGCAGGAGCCGCAAGCTTATGTCAGTTCCTACTTTGTCTATTATCATCATTCATTCTTCAACCCTTATCCCACTCTAAATGGGATCGGAACAACATGTTGTCATATGATTTGGCTACGTATTTCACGACAGGCCGCCTGCCTGACGTCAACTTACCTTAGTCGCCTTCCACGACACGTCGGTAAGAAATGAGGGTGGTCTATTCTTTGCAGCCGGATACCACACGGCATTTACCTTAGTCGCCTCTTACGACACCCCGGTAAGAAAGGAGGGTGGTCTATTCTATTCTGCCGGACACCACACGGCTACTTTGTCTATTATATTAATCACGAATTTTTTATATAATTCTTTACATTTATATGTACAAATACTATATTATATTAAATTTTTAATTAATTTAGATAAATAGCTTGTGTATCAAAACAAAACAAATTATGTGCTTTGAGGAAAAGCTCGCACAATACCTACTACAAGTCATCGGATTTTGTAAAAGCCATATTTTTATTTTTGCAAACACAATTCCACACGTTTTGGTTAAGTTCTTTATTTGTGATTCGCTTTGGCCAGCTTTACGTTAGCTTTTTTGAAAAATTCTATCGATTTTGGATTTAGTTCTAGTTTTTAGTTGTTATAATTAATAACGTCGACATAAGAAGAGAAAGATAGACAAAGTTTCGCATTTATAATAGTATGAATGTAAGAGAGTTATTATTTTGACTGACCCGTTGACCCGTTGGTGCAGTGGGTAGTAACCGTGCCGTGCTCCGCGAGTCGCGGGTTCGATTACCGCCGAGGGTCAACATTTTCTAAAAAAAAAAATTATTGGTTCTTTAAGCCTGGGTGTATATTTTTATTCAAGTATGTATTTAAAATTACATATATGTAGTATATCTACTAGTTGTCTATTACCCATAACACAAGTATTAAGTTACTTACTTTGGGGACGGACGGCCGTGTGGGTAAGTGTTCCATACATTTATTTTTTATACTAGAGTAAATTAGAAGATGAGAATGTAGAGAAAGCAAATGATACTGTATCTGTAGGTATGTCATTTACAGACTCCGAAATGGTAGAACCGGGTTCAATGAAATATTCTGAAAATCTTTAAATTGACCCAGCGATTGATCCAGTAAGTTTTAATGGCGATCGGAGCTTTTTTTTAAACTGTAGAGTTCTGTTTCAAGTGGAATTCGAAAAGTCTGAGCCACAGCAACATGTGGCCGGATAGCTAGTTTTCTATAAAAAATTCCGAGCTTCTTAAAAAAATTACTTATATCCTATCATAAAGGAATAGTTTATTGTGAGTGCGTGCCTTTAAGAAATTTTAAATGTATTTACTAAAACTACCCACAACTTCGTTGTCATATTAAGTATTTTATATCTTCATTTTTGACTTACATAAGTTTCATCCCGTTCTCGAAGTAATACCTTAATTTTTTATCCTGTAGATATGTTAATACCGGTGTATGAGCTTTAATTGTGCAAACTTTTATCTAAACTCAAAATATTATTTATTCAAGTAGACTGTTTACAGTACTTTTGAATCATCAAATGTTTTCAAGGAGCTACCACTGATTCGGAAGTTGGCTCCTACCGAGAAGAACCAGCAAGAAACTCGGCGGCCATTTTTTTTTTCTTATGATTATTTTACAATTTGATTAATGGTATTTTTTTTTACAAATTAATCGTTGCAGCTTGGTGCGTAGCTGCCTGCAGTTAAGATATGCTACTATTACTAAAATAATCTTCAATCGTATAGTAAGCTTTATGTAGCAGCATCGTTTTAAGATAATTTTTAAACTTACCTATCAAAAGACAAGTCTAGATAATGTATATCTATATCGGCCTAGGGGATTACCAATGGGAGCGTTACAGACAGACAGACACACTGACTAATATAAAGTACGGATATGGAAATTTCTCATTATGAAAATAAGCAAAATTTTAGGTATGTTTTTTGTTTCGTACTCGACACCCTAAAACCACTTGATGGGAGAAATTTCGGGCAGTCTAATGTAAGAGTTTTCTGGCCATTTGAACGCACTTCAATATGTAGACGAGTGCTTTTAGGGGAGTCTGGGATTCTCGCCTCCCTTCTCAGACGCGGCTCAATATTCGATGAATCAGTGTATCATAAAAAAGCCTTAAAATGAGACCTACCTAGTGGGTGCTATACAACAATTTGGTAGCCTTTCTTTTGACACTTACACGGTCGTCCATCCTCAAAGTAAGTAAATTAATACTTGTGTTATGGATGACGGATAACTGGTAAATATACTGCATATATAGTTTTACGTTAGCCTCGTCCCATATCAGGGAAACGGTGTCAAGACCTGGAGCTGCGGCGGAAATGGCCGAATCCGGCAAGTGGCGAAAGTATGCATCTCTCGTTGAAAGTTATATATTTGTGCCGTTTGCAGTTGAGACCTTAGGGCCATGGAGCCAAAGTGCAATTTTTTTTATCCGTTTTAACACCTCGGTTGATCGCCTCTTCGGGTGACAAGAGGGCTGGCTCCTTTTTCGCACAAAGAATCAGCTTAGCGATTCAACGCGGAAACGCTGCCAGCATTCTTGGCACCATTCCACGTGGGCATGATTTGTATAGTAGTAGCGTGTAAGTAATTTAAGATAGATATAACTTGTACATTTTTGCAAGAATAAATTAAAAAAAAATACATACTTAAATATAAATATAAACATAATTATAAATATATGGGACACTTACACGGTCGTCCATCCTCAAAGTAAATAACTTGATATCTGTGTTATTGGTGAAGGACAACTGGTAAATTCTAATCCTAACGGGAATTTAACCATATTTTACTGTTCACCTAAACTTTTCTCAAGAATTGCACTATACTGTAGTACGAATCGTACCAAAATCCGTTCAGTAGTTTTTGAGAAAATCGGTTTCATACAGACGGACTACTTTTGGGGACTTTGTTTTGTAATATGTATAGATTTATCAATAAAATCCCTATAAGTCATAGACAATATCTTTATTAAATAAATTTTAATCATTTTACACGGTTAACTTGGCTCGATAAATATCGGTGATAATTAATACGTCACGCCAATTTAAAAAACGTGTCCATAATGAATTTCATTTGTTTACCGTGGTTTTTAATGTCATAATTACGAAATTTCATAGCCGTCAAAAGTTATTTATTCATTTATTTTTGCATAATACACGTACAAACTTACAAATAGGTGTTACAATTGTTTTTTTTAGTGTAATACCAAGAAATGGCATGCAAATATGAGAAACTTAACAGTTTAGCATTGATATTTAAAAATTTTAAGACTACATAGCTGTAAAGCATTTAATAATGGTATTTAAAGTTAAATAAATCGTTGGATGTACTATCAATACTATGTAAGTCTGTCTGTCTTTACTATCTATAGCAACAATTATGCGAGCTTGTTAATAATATCAGATTTTGCGGGCTTAACGTTTCCTCCAAGGAACGGAAAAGCTAATTTTACAAGCGCTAAATTAATTATCAGAGTAATTAATTATATTCAACTTTGAGAACCATCTCAATGGATCACGGATCTATTTTGCAATTTCGTTATCGACTACACAATGCTCGCAAGACACCGTTCCTCGAAATCGAAATATCACAGTCTTTTTTCTACAGTTCCAACTATACCAACGATATTGTTAATACTAAAGTAATAATAAGATTATTTTGCTATAATCCGTGATAAAGTAAATAGAAAAAATATATAATGCTAAATGTATAGTAACTCTTCGAAAGACTGGTACAGTTTCACCGCTGGGCTATATAACTGGATATATATCCCAGCGGTCTTATATTTTTATTTTGCTTACTTCTATAACATTATGTCTTACGGAATATTGTTATGAGGGTAAATGCGCGGAACTTTGCAAAGAATTTCGTATTACAAAAAAAGCCATACGTGGACATTTACAATTTAAATTCGCGTGATTCCCTACGAGAGTAAGTTCAAGGAAACCAATATTCTTACATTGGCTTCACAATATATTTTTAGCAATTTAATTTTTGTACATAATAATATACATAATTATAAAAAGATTGCTGATGTATATAATAGACAAAGTAGGAACCGACGTAAGCTTGCAGTTCCTGCTTTGCGCCTTGCAAAACTAAATAAGTCATTTGTGGGTTCGGGTATAAGACTCTATAATAAAATCCCGCAGTCTACTTTTACATACTGGTCCAGTAATGGTGAAAATGCATGTTTATGATAAGCAAGACCTGCTGCTGGGATTAGCTCCAGACGAGGGAACTCCTCGACGGTCAACAGTAGGTACATGATATATTTTTAAAGATTTTTAACTTTATTTAATCTTATTACAGTATATTGACTGGAGAATGTCGATAAAATAAATTTAATAAGGCCGCATAAACTTCTTTAACTTCCACGTGTTGCTCATCTCTGGGTTTTTTTTGTATGTTCAGAAATGTGGTCAACGTTTCTGAACTTTTTAATCATTTCTTATCGATGGGGCCATAATTCTTGTGTGCCTTAGAGCCTCGGCATTCCCAAAGCCCTCTCTGCTTACGCTTATTACGGTTAAGCCATTGGACCACTAATAAAATTTAGTACATTGAATTTACGTACATTGAATACGTTGAATGCCGGGCTGACATATAGGATAATACAAATCATTTTCCTATTGGAACATAATCATAAATCAAATCAAACATACAACTGTTTTACTTTATTTATATTCATTTTACATGTTGACGAGAAGTCGCGGATATATCTAACAAAGTAATGATATTTTGACTAGTTCGTGGACGCAGTTTGCAGTAATCTTGCTTCTAGCACCGCGGGTCAACATTTTCTAAATACAATTTGTTGGTTCGCGTCTGAGTGTATTTATGTTTTTAAGTGAGTTATAAAAATTATATAAGCTGTATAAAGCTGTGATAGCCCAGCGGTGAGCTCCTGCGATTCTTACGAGGGGAACACGAGTTCAAACCCGGGCAGGCACCGATGAGTTTTTCTATTAAAACTCATGTGTCTAATTGATAATTGCAATTTATCACACGCTTTTCGGTGAAGGAAACATCGTGAGGAAACCTGCATATCTCTAGAGAATTCTGGAGATATGTGTAACCTACCAATCCACATTGGAGTAGCGTGGTAGGTCTTAGCTCCAACCTTTCTCTCCAGAAACGGAAAGAGGAGGCCTATTCCCAGCAGTGGGAATTGAAACAGGCCGCTACTTTACTAATACTTTTAAGCTGTATACTTACCAGTTGCTTTGGGGACGGACGAACGTGTGTGTAATTGTCCTATATATATTTATTAATACTGAGCAGCAAATTTTTTAACAAAATTATTTAAACTATTTAAAATAATTTAAATATAATACTCCACAAACAGATTTCTCGTCAAGTCTTAATGAAAGTGTCCTATACGATATTGATTCTAAAGAAATCAATGAAAAAGGAAATTAAGAAACTCCCGTAAAGAGCGATGTTCACAAATATAGGTAAATCTCTTAAAGTTTAAGTTAAATATTGAAAATTTTGAGCTTCTTAAGCTATTATTATAAAGTTGTGATAGAAAACGGTAACACCGTGCTATTCTGTAGAGACGATTACGGGTTCAAACCCCGGGCAGGCACAAATGAGTTTTTCTATACGTCGATTTTTGACATCGTGAGGAATCCTGCAAATCGCTATCATCAGGAGGATAGGCCACACGGCAAAATCGTAATGCGTTGTCCTTTGTTTTTTTTGTACCCGTCATTATCAAGTGTTCAAACGAATACTTGAATATTTTTATATTTTTAAAACTTTATTCAATAGAAAGTAAATCTAAAAATCCTATTATTTGTAATCCCCCGCATCAGAGGGTTTCTCGGCGACTCAGCGATGAAAAAAAGCGATTCTATCTCTGATTCAATTTGCAAGAGGAATTGTTAAGAACGGAAATTAATACAGTCTGGTAATCACCTGGGCACGTTTAACGATTCGTTAAAGTTCAAGAGGACCTTTTGGAGTTGAATTTGAAAACTTCACCATTAAAATATACTTTATTTTAGTATTACAGAGTAAATGTTGGCATCGGAAATAGATTTTTTTTCCTAACTTGTATAATGTTAAACGACAAATGGGGTTAGCATTTAGACAAGCTAGTCGCTTAATATAGTGGAGGCAATTAAATTACAAAAATTAAACTATTTTGTAGCCTTTAAACTTAAATGGCAATTAAATGATTACAGTGGTATAAAAATTTCAGAAAAAAACAAAATACTCTTTATTCAAGTAAACAAGTGTTTTTGAATCGTCAATATCTACTGCTGGTTCACAAAGCTGTTCCAACCGAGAAGAACCAGCAAGAAACTCGACGGTTGCTATTTTTAAAGAATAATTTTTATTACTAGTTACATATAGTTATTAATGTCTTGTACAGGGTCGAAGTGTAGCTATATCCACACATCTGATCATCTAGGTAATCTTCAATAGTATAGTAAGCTTTTGTATTAGCCTTTTTTAATAGTATTTTTAAATTGCTGTAATGGTAACAGCCCAATTGGACACCGGGAAGTGGGTTAAATTCAACTCGCAAGATTCCACCCTCACGGCAAGTTTATCAAAAAATGATAGTACATTCTGTCTGAAATCTTTACTTAACGTTTTGAATTTTTGTTTTTTATTACAATATTGATTCTAAAGTTTTATAATTGATAACTTTTGACCCATTGATTATTCAGGTTGCTAGCCTCTGTTATAACCCAAGAAGCAAAAAGCATAACTAAATCATTTTAGAAATAAAGGATACCCAAGCATTCTTTGCAAAGAATTTGTAAAACCATGCCAAATAGCTTAATAAATTTTTGGAAAGAACAAGCGATAATATGTTCAGATTATTGTACTGTAGAATAGTAGGATACCAAAAAATAGAAAAAAAACTTTATTTATCGTTTAAGATCCCTTTACCTCATGGTAAAGACGGTTGCGTAACAGATTCTCTCATTATTAATATAAGAACTAATTAAAAATATTTATTTCGTTCTTATCATAAACTAGGTTTAGTTTTAATGTACCTGTGAGAATCAGGTTAATATCAATTTAGCAAATGGCTGATGAATCCAACTTAGTAAATGTGACAGAATTTAAAGTGCAAGGTATTCACATTACTTTGTGTAATGTATCCTGTAACATTAATCTGATAAATAAATTGGGACAATGCTACAATTTCTTATAGATGATCGATCCAGATAATATTTAGTATTTTTTCATCTGTTTATTTGCGTTAAAGTTTCATAGGACTAAGATTTGTAAAATATCCAGCTCGGAAAACATAAAGTAATTCCTTAAGTCACTTTTCCTTAACAGACTCTCAGCTTTTTTAATTCCTGTCAATTGCTGTAACGAACTATCAAAATATATGTATTTTAGGAGATGTTGAATCTTCCCAAACCCAAATATATTCATTTATACAATTAGTCATTACTTTGCGGAGATCCATAATACAAAAGTAATAATGAAATAATTTTGCTATTATCTACGATTAAGTAAATAGAAAATATATATAATGCTAAATGTAGAGTGATCGTAAGAGTCTCCGTTTTCATAGTCGATAAATAGGGGAATCGTAAAACCACATGCACAAACCTCCACAATATATATATATTTTATTAATATTATCAACCTTCTGCCCTTATCCCGCTCTAATTGGGGTCGGTGATTTGGCTACGTATTTTACGATCGGCCGCCTGCCTGACGTCAACTTACCTTAGTCGTATTTTACGACCCCTCGGTAAAACCGAGAGGTCGTAAAATACGACTACGTAAGGTTGTTTAGAATAGACCATCCCCTGTTCTATTCTAAACAACCGGATAGCACTCAGCGGTTTTTATTAAAAATATCTCATTTTAAATCTTTAATTTTTTTCTGTTATCATTTCATTTTATTTCATCCACATTTCCATCCATTCACAGTGTTGATTTTTAAAAAGCGTACCTGGTTTACCAGGTGAGATTTTGCTTTACCTTAGTCTATTAATAATTATTTAATACTTCGCGATTCATGTTAACATATAAAAAATATAAATGGTGTTAAAATTTGCAGATATAAAGTTTTTAGAATTCAGAAGATAAAATAAATGATGTTATATTAAATTCATTTTCGTCGGATTTAGATGAGTCTTATGCTTATCTAGAGTTCTTTATTACGAGTTTATCCGTAGATCGGACCTTAAAGAGGCTTAAAAGTAACTAAATTAAGAATTTAAATGGAAAAAATGTAGATTCTCGTAAACGAAGACAATTTGTTTAACAAGGCGCTGAAAATTAATGTGGCATTCAAAAGCGGGCTTATATTGTAAGGGAAATTTCACTTTAAATTCGAGAAGTCTCAGAAGAGAGTGTTCGATCCTAAATTGAGTGTTTTGTTCTGTAGAAGAGGTCTGGGAAGTTTTATGTGGGCTTTCTTTGAGATTTAACTTTTTAAGTGTTAATGTATTTGAATTTCTGGTTTTATGATTTAAGTTTCATTAAGACCAAGTAATTATAAAGTATTAAGACTTTTGACCTAATACTATAATAAAACTAGCTGAACGAACTAACGTTGTTTTGGCATATAAATTATTACTAAGAAATTTGTAGTGTACATTAGAAAAAAATAAAAATATTGTAAGCATAAAATGTTAGGGGTGGACAACTCTTATCACTTAGGGCTATAAAAATAGACATTAGCCGATTTCCAGACCTGAATATGCATATGAAATTTTATAAAAATCGATCCAGACGTTTTGGAGGAGTATGGTAACTAGTATTGTGACAATCATTTTATACGTAAGATTGTTATCATAAAATACAAAGGCAATAACATCAATTTGCTATATCATTCCCATCTTCATATATTTTGCTTCGTAGAAGAAATGTTATAAGATGATGCCTTATCTATAACAATCGGTAGTTCAATGTCTCTCAGAGAAAAGACCTTCAGCCAGTTGTAATATGGTCAGACCATTTTATTCCTTTTGTTCTGAAAAAGTAGAAGTCAAGTACTCTGTCGTGTGTATCCGGCTGAGTAGAATAGACCACCGTCATTTCTTACCGAGGTGTGGTAAAAGGCGACTAAGGTAAGTTGACGTCAGGCAGGCGGCCGGTCGTAAAATACGTAGCCAAATCGTGTGACAACATGTTCGTAACATGTTGTGACGACCCTACTCAGAGTGGGATAAGGGCAGGAGGAAAATGATGAGTAGAACTCAAGTACTGTGCCAAAAAAGAGCCATACATCGCATTAACAATTCCGCGTGATTCTCTGCGAGAGAAGTTTAACGAAATAGGCACGTAATATTTGCTTCACAGTATATTGTAAGAAATTTAATTTTTGTACATACAAATATAAAAAATTAGAGAATGATAGGTGATGTATATAATAGACAAAGTAGGAACCGATATAAGCTTGCGGCTCTTGCTTTGCGCCTAGCAAAGTACACAAATCATTTGTTGGTTTGGGTATAAGATTCTATAAAAAAAATCCGCAATCAATTTTAGCTTTGCCATTACAGCAGTTTAAAAACACTGTTAAAAATAGGCTGATACAGAAAGCCTAATACACTGTTGAGGATTACTTAGACAATAAGAATTTCTGATATAGTTGCACTTCTACCCCGTACAAGACAGTAATGAGTAAATGTAACTAGTTATAAGAATTATATTTTAAAAAGAGCAACCGCCGAGTTTTTTGCGAGCTCTTCTCGGTAGGAACAGCTTTCCGAACCAGCAATAGAGCTATTCAAAAGCACTTGTTAAACAAGTCTTATTTGAATAAAGAATATTTTGAATTTGAAAAAATTTGAATTTGCGGATGTCTCTTTGGGGCCATGGGTTTAAAGCCCAGGTAGGCACAAATGAGTTCTTCCATTAAAATTTTATACGCTTAATCGATATTTGCAATTTATCGTATGCTTTTCGGTAAGGAGAACCTGTTAACGAAACTTGCATATTTCTGGAGACTCCTTGGCATATATATAACCTGCCAATCCGCATTGGAGCTATGCCCAGCTATAGGATATAAATTGTGCATTACTTTACTTTTTAATTTACAGACAGAGAGACAAACTTCCGAATTTTTGATTTACAGGCCAAAGGGAAAAAATTAAATTATTCTACATCGAACTACCCAACAAATCGGCAATTTTATTAAATTAGGGATCCGATGTTATCGAAACGTAGAGTCTACATGCTTTCGGTTTAATTTAGAGTGGACCTACGTCACAGAGGATAACCCAACTATTGTTCATTTGGTGAAATCGGCTGACCCATGCCTCATTGACCCACATCAATTTCGTCTTGTGGTCTGCGTTAGGACATCATGTATTTTACTCTTTGCATACATTATTTTCACACAAACACAGCTTACATACATACACAACAAGAAATCCTTTACAATACATGATGTATATGTTTTTTGATATTATATTTTTTGTTTAAGTACTAAAGTTTAACGAAGTTATCTACAAAAATATTTATAATTTATTATATAGTAATGGGGGAAAAAACTTCTGCAATAATTATTGTTACACTAAAAAGACTGTACCCTCAGCTTCGCGTCAAATATAGTATTCAAATGCCTTCAGTATGATATTTGGCTACCATGCCTGTACTGTTCGTACTTCCACCCGACAGCGTTATATCGGCTCTCTGCTTCACACACCGCACGCGCGTCCGTCCTCACCCGTGGTCGTAGTGAAAGTGCGTAATTCTCTTCCCTCGCCCCACTACTATAACGCGCGGTGTGCAGGCATGAGACGACAGAATCTCCTTTATTATAAATCTACCTTCCATCAAAACTTCTATTCTTATTCACATACACTACATCTCTCCTTTATTTTAATTAAAATAAGTTTATTTTCAGTAGATCAGTGGTTATCATTTAAAACATTTTATTACATCATTGATCAATCACCATAACACATCTTCGTTTCTGAAGTCTAAAAATCACGAATCCTATAACTATGTAGTTCACTCATTTTCCTAACTCCATTCTTCCTTCGCTTCTCACTAACTAAATATATTTCTTTCACTTATACTTCTTTTAGCTAAGTATTATATTTATCTGAACCTTATTTTCTAATTGCTTCTTTCACATCTATTTTAATATTAGATATCACTAAATGCCTCACTCATCTGTATTCTCCTTTTTCCCACACTTCGGTTGCCTCATACATCTTCCGGCACTCCTGCATTCCATTCGTCCTTCATTCCTCCTTATTGTTCCTTGTTGTCGTTGCCTGCATCTCTTGGCCATTTATTACCTTCCATTCTTCCTCTTCCTTTTTTCGTGTAAAATATTTCGTCTCAACTATTGTCCAGTTTCGTCACTTTCAATCTCTATGTCACCTCCCAATCGTAGTTTAGCTGTCTATTCGATGTATTCAAAGATAGCACCTAGTTTATTTTCCTTATTTGTATCCCAAATAAACACTTATCTCTTGATCCTAAATTTCTATTATTCGCTTTTTTTCCCATTTGCGTACTGTTTCCTTTTTCTTTTAGTTCCCTGTTATCAAGAATACCCATGTCATCAGTTTTATGGGTAACATTCTCGAGCCGCCAAACTTTTCATTCATGGCCACAATACCGGGATGGCCCTCATGTGCTGTCAATAATTCTCTGTCTCACAATCCTTTAGATATAACTATTTTAGTCTCTCTTAAAAAGTTTCCTTCATAATAGCAAGTTCATTTGTAATTTATAAAATTAAGTCTAAATAATCTTTATTCAAGTAGGCTTTTTTACAAGCACTTTTGAATCGATCAATTAGATTTATTAAGCTACACTTGTTCGAAATGTTGCTCTTACCGAGAAAAACCAGCACGAAACACGGCAGTCAATCTTTTAAACATTTAAATTTACTTTAATTATTTTCAGTCTTGTTTGAAGCTGAAAGGATTTTTATCATTCAAATAATCTTCAATTGTGTAATATGCCTTACGTGTAAACATATACAATTAATTTAACTTTTCTGTAGATAAGTCTAATAAAGATTGCGGGATTGTATTGTAAAATCTACTATCGCTCTACCGCTAAAAACTTTGATTTCTAAGTCCAATTTTCTATTCCAATTTTCTGACAGATCACTTCTTTTAAGGGACCTGTTTTCATGGCTAAGTCAGGAATTCATTTACCCACTTAATTTATTAATCCCAGGAAGGTTAATAAATCTGTGATGCTTATCGAGGCTTTCAGCTTTTGAATCATTATAATTCATATTATTCATTTCATTCATTCAATATTCATTTCAGTATTCAGATATTTTCTAATGATTTTATTTTCTGTTCTGCAACTTTGTGGTCTAGAAACCTTCTGATACATCTTCCTTTTCTCAACACAACCTTAATTACCTGTAAAACTTCAATGATCTTTTTCAGTTTAGCGTCATGTTCTATTTGGTCTTTTCTGAACATAAGAATGTCTTCAATAAATTGTCGTCTTCACTTTCTCAAATTCAGAGGATTCTACCAGACAACATTCGTTTTTATTGATAAAGTCCTGTGGTGGATTTAAAGGTCGTTACGGATCTCGAATTTTAGCAACCTTTCTAATCTTAGTCTAATTCTTCTATCGTAGGCAGAGTGATTTTCGTTTCGAATTGTTGAATTTGCCCATCTCATATTAACACAAAATCGGATACCACAGTTCTCTTTTAAGATAGGCACTGTAAGTGAGATCCAGTCTAAAAGGCCATCTACTTTTACACTGTTATCTTTCTGAAGGACTTAATTGATTATAGTATTCATCTTTTCCTATAAGGGAATTGGAATGAGTCTTCTGTGCTTGCACCGTGTCATCTATCTTTTTCTATAGGCGATTATACTGCAGTTTAAAGTGTCTGATTTTCTTCATTTCGCATAGATTTTATCATGGTCATTTCTCATCAAATGTTAAGTTTTTTGCAACTAGCACAATTGAAATGTCTTTTTATTATTTTCTGATTTACATTTCCGGTTGTCTCTTCTTCTTCTGAGCAGAGGCTCATATCCTGGTTATTTTATCTTTAAAACCAAAATTATTTGTTTATAACCTCCAATGAATAAGCTTCTCGTCGGTATCTCATTTGATTTTAATTTATTATTTTTTCTACTGTCTGAGCTACATTTTCAGCAATTTGGTCTAGAAGTTAAATATTTAACAACTTATTGTCATGACCGAACAATGAATTTCTGAAATTTCTGCTTTTCTTCCTGTTTCTCTTGTCGAAATGCGTGTCTTTCAAATATTTTACTATTTCATTCAAATATACTGGTTCATTAAGTATTCATCTTATTTCTTAGTCATCAACACATCATTCTAATCATGAAGATGAGAGTTTCAGCTTCGGAATTGTTAGTTTAGTGCGTATCGGGAATATTGTAAAATACTTGTTATTCCGATCTACCCCAATGCAAAATATGCACTCTCTTTTGAGCAGGTGTGGTGGCAGCTTCTAAGTAAATATCCCCACTCCTTTTCCATATTCAATGTCGTACATAACAAATTAAAATTTCCTTCGCATCCGACTTTTTCCACTGTAAGATTTGCCAAATTTACCATGTTATTTCAAGAAACGATCGTTATTTTTCTTGACATGCTTCCTCAATCACCATTCAACTTCCATCAAGAGACGGTCGTCATTCGTCCTTGACATGCTTCCTACATCATCAAACTTCCATCCAACTTCCCATCAAGAAACGTTCGTGAACCGTCCTTTAACAACTTCTTCACATAAATCTACCTAAATTTAAATCTACCGTCACATAAATTAACATTATTAATAATTATCCGTTTATTATCCGTTATTAAACAGCTTATTTAATCATCAAACTTCACATAAATTAAGAGCATTACGACCTTACGTCAAGTAACGGCATCATCCGTTCTTGAACAACTTCTTCAGTCATCAAACTTAATATCAAGTAACGGCATCACCCGTTCTTGACTTACTTCCTCAATCACCAAACTTTACATCAAGTAACGGTATTATCCGTTCTTGAACAACTTCTTCAGTCATCAAACTTAATATCAAGTAACGGCATCACCCGTTCTTGACTTACTTACTCAATCATCAAACTTTACATCAAGTAACGGCATCATCCGTTATTGAACAACTTGTTCAATCATCAAACTTAATATCAAGTAACGGCATCACCCGTTCTTGAACAACTTTTTCAATCATTTAACTTTACATCAAGTAACGGCATCATCCGTTCCTGACCAACTTCCCCGAATTTATCAAACTACTCAATCATCAAACTTTACATCAAGTAACGGCATCATCCGTTCTTGAACAACTTTTAATCATTTAACTTTACATCAAGTAACGGCATCATCCGTTCCTGACCAACTTCCCCGAATTTATCAAACAATTCATCTAGAGATAAGCATCATTCATCTCAAGATTTTCTATTAATCTATCATCCACTATTTCTACAATTATTTATTAATCATATATAATTATCGTATCGACACATTAATTATGTATTTATATATGTATATACGTGCATATTTATTTATACACGACTGATATATCACTGAATATAATTAAAGTGACATTTTCGTATATATAAAAACCGATTTTCATGAAACTTAATTTGCACTCTCCGTAATCAAATCTCACTCTTAGTATATATATAATGTACACTAGAAATCTCCCAGAAACAACTCACACGGCAAAACAACGCTTGCCTAGTCAGCTAGTAATATTATAAAAAGTATATGCACTTATTTATAGTTTATGAAACTAATTTAACAATTTTATTATTTTTATGAGCATATTTTATAGAACACTCCGCACACAAACACTACAATAAAAAATGTCCCAGCGATTGTCGTTACCGCGTTCAAATAACAATAACAAAATTGACCCCTACGACATTAACATAACAAATTCAACACGTTCAACCTGCTCTGAATATATATAAAATATTTTAAATTTTTCTACACCGTTATGTAAGTTACTTATTATTTAATTTCCAAGTATAATATTTCCATTTTACTGTTACCGTCATCTTCTTTTTTTTTCGCGTTTAGCTATTACTAAACGTGATAGTTTTTCCATAGTATCACAATTAAAATAAATTTACAACAGTACTCACAGACTCGTCGCCAATGTACTGTTCGTACTTCCACCCGACAGCGTTATATCGGCTCTCTGCTTCACACACCGCACGCGCGTCCGTCCTCACCCGTGGTCGTAGTGAAAGTGCGTAATTCTCTTCCCTCGCCCCACTACTATAACGCGCGGTGTGCAGGCATGAGACGACAGAATCTCCTTTATTATAAATCTACCTTCCATCAAAACTTCTATTCTTATTCACATACACTACAATGCCAAATTTTAATTAAATAGCATAGAAGTAAAATAGAATAATATAATAACATAACGGACACTGATGTACTTTAATAATCTATACCTTTAAGATACTGGTATCTTTATTCAAGTAAACTTGTAAACAAGTGCTTTTGAATCGTCAACATCTACCTACTGCTGGTTCGGAAAGCTGTTCCTACCGAGAAGAACCAGCAAGAAACTCGGCGGTTGTTCTTTTCAAACAATAATTCTTATCACTAGTTACATATAGTTATTAATGTCTTGTACAGGGTCAAAGAGCAACTATATCCACGCATTCTATCGTCTAAGTAATCCTCAATAGCATAGTGGGCTTTCTGTATTAGCCTTTTTTTAACAGTGTTTTCAAACTGCTGTAATGGTAAAGTTAAAGTAGATTGCGGAATTTTATTATAAAATCTTATACCCAAACCTACAAACGACTTATGTCTGTGTAACTAATTATGTATTATTATGTACAAAAATTAAATTGCTAAAAATATACTGTTTCGATTTAGACCAGAGTTTGATTATAATTAAAAATCATATAATCAAAAATCAAAAATCAAAAAAAATTAAGGACAGATAGGACGATGACGAATAATTGTCAAAAATAATTTAGATGATAGATTATTTTTTTGAGAAGTGTAATATTGAGTGTGAGTTCTGATTTTTCTCTTTTCTCTTATCGAACCAGTGCTGTGTTGTGCAGTGCTTGTGTTCAATGCTAACTTGAATAAAGAGTTATTTAGATTTTAAATAATAAACTTAAGCCTCGTAATAGTTTGTAAAATGATTGATACTAGTATTCCCGCTAAGCGCTGGTCCGATCTAGTCAGTAGTTGCACCCAAATTAATAGCACGTCGCTACCAGATCTCCATTGAAGACACGAAGCTATAGATCGTTAAGTTCGACCAAGTCACAAACGATAAGCGATTTCCAATTAGCATGGACCAGTCTCGAAACCAGTTTCGAAAACTCTTAATATTATGGGTGTTAAATCAAAAATTTAATGTTTTGTAAACAGCCTTTACTGAATTTACTATTGAAAATTAAACCTTAGTTGTCAATTACTGTTTTAACCAAATAAACAATATCACAATACAAAAGTAATAATAAAATTATTTTGCTATAATCCGCGATACAGTAAATAGAAAATATATAAAGTGTAAAATGTATAGTAGACTATCCGTTTTTCATACCCGATACATTCATGATTCGTAAAAACACATGCACAAAACTCCACCACTGCCACCACACTACACAAGAACTACACACGTTCACTATCACAAACTCATCAATCGTTTCGCCCCGCAACCGAAGCATCATCAGGAGATAGACTCCACGACAAAATCGCAAAGCAAAAGCAAAGCTTTGCAATTTTGTCGTGGAGTGTAGTGCTTGTGTATTGTGGTGGCAGTGGTGGAGGTTTGTGCATGTGTTTTTACGAATCCTGCATGTAATGGGTATGAAAAAAACGGATTGCCCACTAAACATTTAACACTAATTTTATTATTACTTTTGTATTATGGATCTCCGCAAAGTAACGCCTAATTCTATAAAATATCACAGTATTTAAAACAACTAGATTAACTGATTTATTAGGTAGTGACCGGATTATATCGTTCCTCATTCTCTAACCAAGGAAAGCAATAACATCTGAGCGTTTAATAATCATTTGAGTCAACGTTTACAACGAGACTGAATTAATTACGGCAAGCTCAGCTATTTTGCGGCCTCCTGAATTATTTAAAACATTAATTCCGCCATTGATCTCTTGATGTGAACCGAATATGCGGTATTAAACAGCTACTTAAATGACATTTGACTATTTGCTAGCCATAAAGAAGATTGTCTGTTTCTCTCACTCTCTCTGTCCTTCAACCGATGGACGTCTATTGCTAGACATCTCTTGACAAGATCTCGTGCCATTTGGTTTCAGCGGTTCGCCGCGACTTCTTTGACGTTACCAGTCCATCTCGTAGGGGGTCTACCAACGCTGTGTTCTCAAGTGTGGGTTCGGAACTCGAACACTTTAACACCCGTATTCATGAACATTACTATGAGAACGCACAGTGCTCAGGGATGCATAGGGTCATTCAAATCAATTCATAAACATTACTCGAGTGAAACGTTCTACTAACTACGTACTACTGCGTTTGTCAAAATCGACGCACTGTTAAAATAGATAAGGAGCTACTTTAGCGAACGCATAGTATTCTCGCGCCGCTTTGGTTAAAGACAAAATTACTTATTAGTTATCTATTAATTATATTTTATTCCTATTATCATTTTACTTTGACTAGTAAATAAAATAAGTAAAATTATGATACATAATAAATTAAAGAAAAAGAGTTCTACCTCTTAGGAGTTGCAGTGCTTGTATTTAAATCCAAAGGCGAAGTCATTATACTAAACTATATTTTATTTACAGCGCACAATACACAAAATATCATAAAAAAAATATAAACACGATCAACTGCAAATTACGGGAATACCAAAATAAGGTTATGTTTGTTTGTTAATAACATTGACATTTGTCAAAAACTAGACTGAAATACGACACATCAAATGGACCAATCAGAGCGCGAAATTGGACGCTTAGCGTTCTTTTAGTTGAGTGTTGATATGAAATGGAAGGCTTGACACGAGGCAGGCACAGTGAACTAGCCTCGTTTGCATAGTAATTTGTACTTAGTTAAATATGCTTCTTGAATACGGGTGTAAGACCCAAATTGAAAGTCGCTTATATATAGTCAACTTGTCGCTGGTGACTTGCGCCACACGTTGGTCAAATGGTGCCCAGTGAAATATTATTGGAATTCCTCTATCCCAGATAATCCGGGACCAGTTTGTCGCGATCGACTCGTCTGACAAATTCCGACCTTCATCCAACTCATCTGTTAGTGTAATAATAGATTGCGAACGCTTTCCTTGTTCGTTTTTATTTCATTGTGTTCTAATCTGCCTTAATTTTGTGGATATATAGTTAGTTTATAATGTCTGCTCATCGTGAATCGTGGGGATATTTATTAGGTCCTCAACTACAATGTAATCCTTAGTATCTTCATTTATACACACACCTATAGTAATATTAAAATGGAAATGGATCTGTCTGTTTGTTAAGATCCCGGCTAATTTGCTCGTGAAATATTAATGAAATTGGGTACAATTGAAGCTTGTAAAAAAAGTAAAGTTGCGGCCTGCTACAATCCCACTGCTGGGAATAGGCCTCCTCTCTCTACCACGCTGCTCCGATGCGGATTGATAGGTTACACATATCTCCAGAATTCTCTAGAGATGTGCATGTTATCCTTCACCGAAAAGCATGTGATCAATTGCAATTATCACTTACACACATGAGTTTTAATAGAAAAACTCATTGGTGCCTGCCGGGTTTGAACTCGTGTTCCCCTCGAAAGAGTCGCACGGTCTCACCGCTGGGCTATCACAGCTTGTAAAGTAAGCTAATGTAAATGATAATCAAATTTATTTTATTCCTTTGGATTCGGATAACCACATAGTACAAGAATGAGAGTGATTATCACAAATCGACCTGAAAGAATTCGCGTGGTCTCTATAAACAACTTTGGAAGTTATTCCACTATTTACCTTTGTTGTTTTTCGATAATTTATTGCCTTAGAGACCTCCTACTTACTACATACTAATGGACCAAAATTGATTAAATTTGTCCTAACAATAAGGGCAGCATGATAAACAGCATCGAACCTATGTCCGCCACTGAATATATAATTCCAAATAAACACTAAAATACATAAGTACATCCAGACTCGAAGAACCAATAAGCTGTTTAAAAAATCGTCGGGAATCGAATCCACGACCTCCGGAGCGGTAGGGAGGGTTACTGTCAATCACTAACACTTAGTTTTGGGTTATAATTTTATAATTTCTCGCGTAGTGTTAACAAGTACAGATATAACAGTCATATAAAGTCTCCATATAGCTACAAAGTATAGTTATATGTACCGCGTATGAGGTAGGTAGTCTTTTGTTGGCATGCTTTTTGTTCAAGATGAATGGGATACCTCTTTGCCGGCCTACTTTCCAGCCGATAGTGCTATTTTGTCTCACCATAGTTTCAAGAGTCTAAGATTAAATTGTACGCTTTCTAATGTCTGTGAGAGAAACGATGGTTTTAATTTTTAAATTATTTTAATTCTATTGCAATATATAACCGAACAACACATAAGCTGTGATAGCCCAGCGGTGAGACTTGCTAGAGACAACCATAGGTTCAAAACCCGGACACGCAACAATTTTTCTATTAAAACTTATGTGTCTAATTGATAATTGTAATTTATCACATGTTTTTCGGTGAAGGAAAACATCGTCAGGAAACCTGCAATATCTCTATAGAATTCTGGGGATATATGTAATCTACCAATCCGTATTAGAACAGCATGGTAAGTCTTAGCTCCAATCCTTCTCTCCATAATGGAGAAAGGAGGCCTATGCCCAGCAGTGGGATATTAACAGGCCGTACTTCACTTTTTTATATAGCCGAACGGTGAGCTTTCCTTAAGGAGATGAAGGTAAGTTAAGTAAGTAAGTGTATTATCCGGCTGAGCAGAATAGACCACCCTTATTTCTTACCGAAGTGTCGTAAAAGGGAAGTTGACATCAGACAGGAGGCTGGTTGTAAAATACTTAGCCACTTAATCATGTAATGGTATGTTTATAACATGTTGTGTCTAACCCGCTTAGAGTGGAATAAGAGCAGGATTATATACGACCTTATTATATTATATATTTAAACCATATTGTCTCGCACGTAAAAGAAAAATATTGTTAAAACAACTTAAATTTTATGGTTAAAATATATAATGATAATGATAATTTCTATTAAACTCATTAATTTGACTTTTTTTTGTTTTTTTTTAATACTAAAATGTACAATATCAATCAAAATACAAGTTATGACTATCTTAAATTACTTACACGCTAGTACTATGCAAATCATGCCTACGTGGAATGGTCCCAAGAATGCTGGCAGCGTTTACGAGTTGAATGGATGGATATATAATAGAATTTCCTCTACCCTGTACAAGAAGTAATGACCAAATGTAACTAGTTATAGACTATATTTGAAAAGAGCAACCATCGTGCTTCTTGCTGGCTCTTCTCGGTAGGCACAGCTTTCCGAACCAGCAGTAGAGTTGACGATTCAAAGGCACTTGTTTACGAGTTTACTTGAATAAAGAATATTTTGAGTTTGAATTTGAATCGCTAAGCTGATTCTTTGTTAGAAAAAGTAGCCAAATTCATTGTATTTACAAAATACAGTAAATTCGATATAATAAAGAAAAGATAGAACAGCCTAACGAGACATTTGAAACACTCAGGCGATTCTATAGCAACTAATCCAATTTATGTGACTGCATAATATTCACTGGATTATAACAAAACATAATGAAATTACCTTTAGGTATACTGGGTGAAATGGAATAGCTATATTGAGGGTATTTTTATCGTTTGTTGGTAGTAAACAGTAACAACATGGTAAATAACGATCGAAAGGCACACAAATAAAGAGTGAATATCACAATACTCTTTATTTGATTTCATTTGTAAAAGAATACTAACTTGACTGTTACAGTATCACGATACTGGATGCATTAGTTAGATAAGTTATTTAGTTTCGGAATGGATGACAGTGTAAGTGACCCATATATTTATTTATTTATTTATTTATGCAGCCAATTAAAACCGCCTCAAGTATGTAAATGGCCAGCCACTATCCCATTGCTGGGCATAGGCCTTCTCCCTCTGTTTTCGAGAAAAGGGTTGTAGCTAAGACCTACCACGCTGCTCCAATACGGACTGGTAGGTTACACATATGCCAAGAATTCTTTAGAGATCAGGTTTCCTTACAATGTTTTCCTTCACCCAAAAGAGTTTGATAAATTGAAATTATAAATTAGACACGTAAGTTTAAAAAAAAAACTCAAAATTCGTTCGAACCCGTGACCCCTCGAAAGAGTAGCATCGGCTCACCGCTGGTATATTACAGCCACAGTGTGTGTGAAAGAGAGAGAGAAAAAGAGAGGAAACGATAGAAAAAGAGTGGGCGAGTGAGACTATAACGCCTTTAAAGGTCCTAAATAATGTTTTGTTTCATCATAGGTAAGGTTGATTTATGGTAAAACATGGTTTTTAGTTGGTTTTCTTTCTCCAATCCAAGTCCAAATTTTCTCGAGTTTAGTGAGTGGGTCATTGAAGCTTTGCATTTATTGGATTTTGTTTAGAACATAAAATGTAATATTTAGGTTTCTAAAAAGAGTACAACTCTACAAATTATTAAACTTTATAGTGGAGTAGATTCGTTTTCTAGGAAGCTTTCAGCGCTTGGGATTAAAACTTTGTGATAAAAAATACTTATATTTTAGTCATTGCGGTCTATCTGAAAATTTTATATAAAAAAAGGTGAATTGTTGTCTTTTTTAATTATAAGACATTCAGTACTAATTGGACGTTTATCACAAATAGGTCCGTCTCCATTCTTTCTCCCCAAAATTACGAAGTTACTCTAGTTTAGGTGATGGAAAAAGGCTATAGTGGATGTTTCTTATTGAAAATCACTATTATTTTTTCTGTGGCTCGTGTATGGACTAAGCAATAAAATATATACATCAAACTAGTTATTCTCGCGGATTCGCTCTCGTGGAAATCAGTGGAATACAAAGTTTTCAATCCTGACACCGCAGGAGTTTAAACGTAATTTACTATTAATTTAAGCCTTTCTCAATAATTGAACATACAGTTTAGTAAAAACCGTAAATTGCTTAAGTAGATTTCAAGAAATCAACAGACAGATAGCTTTTGGGGACTTTGTTTTATAATATGTATAGGTACGACGTCAATCGTATCGTGGAAAGACTCATTAGTCTTTCCACGATACGATTGATTCGTTACGTCATTACGTAACGAATACAATATCTTTGAATTTTTTCTTCTAAGACCATTTTATTAAAACTATTAAAAGAGCTCTTGCCACAAGTTACTTTTCTGCTCTCCTTGAACCCTTGGGGACAACCTAGAATGGATGATTAGAGAGCAATATAACAGAACTAACTACTTTGCTATAATCCGCACGGGTCAAGCGAATGCATGCAAAGCCAATGTGTATGAAGCAGGCAAAATCTACGCACTTTATACATGCAGGACCAGCCACCACATGCACCCCAAGGCGCAATTCACCAGCAACAACGCACACAAAAGCAGCACACACACCCACCACCACAATCTCGACGATCGTTTCGCCCCGAAACCGAAGCATCATCAGGAGGATAGGCTTCACGACAAAAATCGTACTGCGCCGCGCTACCCATACAAGCAGTCTTAAGTAGTTCAACTCCCACCAATACCCTCCCCTCCGAACACATGCAGTAAAACGGAATTAGATACATTTACTTGCTCGTTAATTAAGTGACCATTGTTATTTTTTATTATCTCAAGCTGCTCTAACGTATTGAGTCGGAGTCCCTTATCACTTATTGTTTGGATGATTAGAGACTTAATACTAATCTTGATTATTGATTTACAAAAAAAAATAACAATGTATTATGGAAATATCACACCTATTTTAGATTGTGAACTAGTTCGTACAGACGTCGATATACGTTCCAAAATGTAGCTAAAATTTAAATTGTGTAATTAAAAATTTCCACTTTGATGGACATTCGCTTGCGAGGGGAGAGTTAAAATGTTTGTTATTGCTGTTTACTACAAATTAGTTTTGTTATTTTGTTAGCAATATTGTATTGACTGGCCCGTTGGCGCAGAGGGTAGTCACCCTGTCTTCAGCTCCGCGGGTCGCGGGTTCGATTCCCGCAGAGGGCTAATATGTTCTATAAACAATTTGTTGCTTCTTCGAGCCTGAGTGTATATTTGTATTTCAGTATATATTTAAAAATTATATATGTAGTATATCAACCAGTTGTCCGTCACCCTTAACACAAGTATTAAGTTACTTACTTTGAGGATGGACGAACGTGTGTATATATATTTATATTTATATTACATAACTATGGATATATAACTAGGGGGAAGCCGATAAAAAGATAGACCGATTATATAAAATCTATTTAAACATTATTTCACTACAATCCGCGTAAGTAAGATTATTCGATTGAGCCGATACTCTATCACGGCCGTCTATATAATAATATATAAAATAGAAACTGGAGTATTCGAAGCCCTAAGCGTGGTCAAACCACTGAACGATTTGCTGCCTTTTATTTACGCTCATCTTGTAGGTGACACTGATAAATTGATGATCCGCCATTTTTAATTGTGGTGTGTTGGTTAGGAATTTGTTTTTCAGTTGGATTAAGTTTTTCTTTATTTTTAGAGAGGTAGAACCGGAAATGTCTATCTATTCAAACTAAACAAAGTCCTAAAAAGCTGTCTCTCTGTATGTAATCGATTTTCTCAAAATCTACTGAATGGATTTTTGTACGGTTTCCACTTAAAGATAGTGCAATACTTCCGGATGATTAGGTAAATAGTGTATATCGGTATTGTGTAAATTGTGTTGAAGAGATCGCGCAGTTGTTAAAAAACTTGCTTGCTGAGAGCTTTAGTCGTGTGCGCCGCGTAAACCAGCAGAGATACGCTAAAGTAATGTAGTAGAGAATTGTAGATCTATAAAAATACCACAAAAAAGTCCGCGATAGTATGTCTTTATCTCTCACGGTTAACTTACAATAAATACGTTTATGTTCAAAATTTCGAAAATTCGGTAAAAGTTTCGTAAATCACTTAATTTCACGCGGGCGAAGCCGTTATTGGCACAGCCAGTACTTATAATAAAACTAAGTCCCCAAAGCTGTCTGTTACAGATTTTGATACGGTTTTTACTAAAAGGTAGTGCAGTCCCTCCGAAAGGTTTAGGTTAATAGTACATAACGGTTTATGTTAATTTAATTGAAGAGGTCGTTTTACAACAATTTTAGTGGGGGTTCTAACGAAAAGGTGTCGATTGTAGTTTATAAGGGGGAATAGGTATAAAAAGCAGTCTAGGGTATCCTGTCGAGACTCGAGCGACTATTACATGCTAAACATTGATTTCCACGCAGGTGAAGCCGCACGTATAGCTAGTTCTATAATAGAAAATCTTTTATTTCATCAACTTACAAACGTTTACAAACGAGTTACAAACGTTAAAGTAAGGATGAAGCCTTCTTTAAACATGGATTGGATTGGGCTAGAAGATTTCTTCGATCATATTTCCTAGACATTTGACGTATGAGGATGGATGTGCTTGATTGAGTGTGTGTTTGGGAGTGCGTGAGTATGAGAGAGTATGTGAATGAGTTTTTATTTCTATGTTTTTAGTTATTTTTATTATTTATTTATGTGTATTTTTTAATTTCAATTTAAATTAAATTACACTCCATATTCTAATAGAGCATGGCCTTATGCTGCTGCTACAGACGAGGGATCTCCTCAATGGTTTACAGTAAGGACATTAAATGTTGTGAAAAGCTGTTTTAAAAGCATTTTTAACTTATTGTTATAATTTATGTAACTATAATAATAAATGTATGAGACAATTAAACAAACGGTCGTTCGTCCTGAAAATGGTCGCAGCTAACGGCAAACGGGCCAGTCAAATAAAAGAAAATATAATTTTGCTATTATCTTAATGTTGTGTACTTTTCGTTTTCATCCCCTACAGCAAAAGATTAATCTAATGTATGTATTTATTATAGATTTTTACAAAATAACTCCAAAATAGGAGAATGAATATTTAAATAAATATTCATTTAAGTTGTCTAGTTGATATAAATAATTGTGAAACAAATCTTAATTAGACTTTCCCCTAATTATAAAGATGGTGGCATACATAGCATATCAGTGAAATAATATAATAATTTCGTCAACTTGTACGTTTCCGGTATTTACAGGATCTATGGTCTGATTTTTTGATCACATCGTAACCGCTTTGCAATTTTGTCGTTGAGTTTATATTCCTGATGATGTTTCGGTTGCGGGGCGAAACGATTGTTAAGTTTGTGATGGTGAACGTGTGTAGTGCTTGTTTCGGTAGTGGAGGTTTTTTATGAATCCTGTATGTTTCGGGAATGAAAACGGATAGTTCACTCTATATCTAGCATTATATCTATTTTATACTTACTCAATCGCGGATATAGCAAAGTAATTTCATTATTCCTTTGTATAGTTGAATTTGTAGAAAATCTGCAAAAAGCAAACTTAGATTAAAACATTATTATCTTACGTAAATGTAAATTTTAATGTATAGCATCGTGTTTCAAATTCAAAATAATCTTTATTCAAGTAAACTTGTAAACAAGTGCTTTTGAATCGTCAGGATCCACAACTGGTTCGGAAAGCTGTTCCTAGAAGAGCCAGTAAGAAACTCGGTGGTTGTTCTTTTCAAACAAAATTCTTATAACTAGTTACATTTGGTTATTACTATCTTGTTCAGGGTAGGGGAGTAGCTAAATTCACGCATTTTTATCATCATTATAATCCTCAATAGAAAAGTAGGCTTTTTGTATCAGCCTCCCTTTAACAGCGTTTTTAAACTGCTGTAGCGGCAAAATTGATTGCGGAAAGCCACAAACGACTTATTTACTTTTGCAAGGCGCAAAGCAGGAATCGCAAGCTTATATCGGTTCCTACTTTGTCTTTTATATATCTTTTCTAATCTTTTGTATAATTATGTATACTTTAATGCACAAACATTCATTGCTATAAATATACTGTGAAGCCAAAGTAAAAATACTTATTTCCTTAAACCTCTCTCGCAGGGAATCATGCGGAATTAAATTGATTATTATTAATGAACCTAGTGTGACCCAGACATTATAGTTTATTTATGAAATAAAACAGTGCCCGCTCAATGAAGCATTTTTACGTTCAAGAAAAGCATGATTAAATGCGACTCACTGACGTTATCTGATATGGAGTTGAGTTTTCTTTACGCTTAAACATTTATTTTTAAATGCTTAGGTTTAATACTTGACGAAGTATTGTTTTTTAATCGAATGAATTTAATAATACAATTTAGGTATTCAACAAAACTGAAGCAAAGCTAAAGTTTTATGCTTTCAATTGATGTACATAAATCGATTCAGTGTCCTTTAGTAAGGTTTATTTTGAGTTGATATCCTCCTAATATTAAATAGGCGAAAATTTGTACAGTATTAACGAATTTGAACCGTTTCACGTACAAATAGTTTTAAATGAAGAATAACAAATAGGTCAGAGAAATAAAATAATCAAATTTAGTTACAGAAGCTATAGCAGGACTACTTTGCTATAATCCGCGTTTGTTAAGAGAATGTATGTAATGCTATATGTTTATGTTTGAAGCAGGCAACATTCACATAACTTACACATGCAGGACATGTATCTCAAGATGCCTCTATCAGCAACAATACACACAACCACCACCAAAATATCTACAATCGTTTCGCCCCGAAACCGAAGCATAATCAGGAGGATAGGCTCTAAGGCAAAATCGTACTGTATAGCGTCTGTAATATAGAATTCCGCAAAGTAAAGCTTGCTCCTATAAATCATTTAAATTAAGTTAATAAATATATAGGACAATTGCATTCACGGCTGTCTATCCCCAAAATGAGTAACTTAATACTTGTATTTGGTGACAAACAACTGATAAATATATACATATATAGTTGTAAATACATACTTAAATACATATATACTAGACTCGAAGAACTAACAAATTCGTCATCATTCTCCTGCCCTTATCCCACCATAAGTGGGTTCGGCACGACATGTTACAAACATGTCACATGATCTGGCTACGTATTTTACGACCGGCCGCCTGCCTGACGTCAACTTACATTACGTATTTTCGTATTTTACGACCCCTCGGTAAGAAAGAGTGTGGTCTATTCAACTCAACCGGATACCACACGGTGGGTCAACTTACCTTAGTCGCCTTTTATGACACCTCGGTAAGAAATGAGGGTGGTCTTATACTACTAAGTCAGATACCACACGACGGGTCGAGTTAACTTAGTCGCCTTTTACGACACCTCGGTAAGAAGCGAGGTTGGTCTACAAGCAATATAACAGAACTAACTACTTTGCTATAATCCGCACGGGTTAGGTGAATGCATGCAAAGCCAATGTGGAAATCGATCCCACGACCCACAGAAATGAAGGCAGGGTCAATTTCAACTGCGCCAACGGGCCAGTCAGAATATTAAATTTCTCAACAAAAAAAAACATATGTGTAGGTTTAGAAACTTTCATAATCATGAAGCAGTATAAACAAAAACACAAATGCCTTTATAATATTACCAGGATCTCTCAGCATTCCTAAATCTCCGTCTCAAATAATTTGTCATTTTCTTGAAGAAAATTGAAATATATTTAATGAGCAATTTGGTACTGACAAATTCAACCTGTCAAAGCAAGGTGTTGAGTGGCATTTAATTTGTCGGGGAGGAAATAGAATTTTTGTGATTGATTTCATCGTTGACTAGTAAATTTTTAATAATATTTATTCTCAATAATATTCAGTTACTATAAGTTATAAAAGTCAGGATGGTTAACGGTAAGTCAAGAAAATCTTACGTTTGTATAAAAGTTTTCTATAAAAACTAGTGTGCTAAATTGATACCCACAATTTATCATTTAATACGGTAATGGAAAATACAAGAATGAAGTTTACATAATACTTGAGATTCATACAATCTGTAATGGAGAACCGTGGTGGGCTTGTGCTTGAAACCTTTTCTGGAATGAGACAGAAAGTCTATTTTCGGAGTAGAGTAGCGAGAGGCATTTGTGTAGATTTACCAACTGCATAAAAACCATGGTGGGCCTAAGATTGACATTAAAAAGAATTAAATATCGGGTGTGTAAGGTGTGCATTACTTCATTAACTTAAAACACCATAAGTCTAAAGTGACAAACACTAATGAATATTTCATAAAAGGGCGTACAATGAATACAACTGCATCGAAACCATGGTAGGCCTAAGATTTAAATTAAAAGACATGAAATATCGGGTGTGTAAGATGTGCATTACTTGATTAACTTAAAACACCATAAGTCTAAAGTGACAAACACTAATGAATATCCCATAAAAGGGCGTACAATGAATCCATCACTGTCACCTGCACAAGTGCCTTTAATAAAAGGCTAAATCAACTGTACCGAAGGTCAAACACACTCTGAAGGGATGGGGCTGAGTAATGAGCAATCAAGTGCTTCACGGAATCTGATAATCTCATGGGATGATAGCAGATTTTAGGTATTTCGAATTTCGCATTTAAAATCTAATGGACGCATTATTTTTCTTATTGGAGTGGAGTCATCCTGGGACGTTTTTTAAATTGTCCGTCTATCTCGTAAAAGATTATCAACTATGCCTTTTCACAAATTCAAATCTCAACATTTACGTTTAGAGTTGGTTGAACGTTTAATTTTGCTAAACTTAAAGAAAGAACTGCCAATATCGAAAATGGAGTTCACGATGCCCAAGAACTTTACAATGTGTATTGTAGTAAATGACAATGCCTATCGATTTCATAAAATAGTCTCCAATTCTAAAATATCCCTTGTTTGCGCGACGTGACCGAGTACCAAACAACCCCTGAAGGAATCTTTTACTTTGTTGATAATGGCTCACTTTCGAAACGTCTCACCTTTTTGAAGGTTCAATACATTCACGAGTACCGTTAAGACGAAATCTATTGGAGTATATACTAGCTGTTTACTGTTTGAATTGATATGAAAATATATAAATTGATATTAATATGTAAACGTAAGGTGAAAAAAGAAACCAAGCCCATGAAGGATTGGAATAAAAAAACATATAATATTGAAAGATCTTGATCCAGTTTTTTTTTAGTCATGTCGTACTGCAAAGAGTGATGACCATTCAATTCCATCATCAGCCCGTTATCGGATTCAAATTGCATCAATCAACATAACAAATCGCGGAAGCCAATGCGACTGCCTTAGCATATTAACATAGACCTTGCCTTCAAGTTTTAACAATTCTACAGGCTCCATACGTCATCCAAACCCCCAGTCCCTCAGAAAATACACTTAGATCGATATTCTCCGGCGCTTAAAGAGGCATTTTTCTATTGTTTAATCATGACGTAAAGAATATTTTAGATTCTAAAGTGCGCTTTCGTACAAGACAGACATAAAGGCACCGATCCTCATGAACAAAAACTCATCGGTGCCTTGACTAAATAAAATCCGCTGTATTTGATCCTTTACAAAAATGCACTAAGATGACAGAAAAATGGTCAACAGCAATTACTATAGATTCAAGTAATATGCTCTATGCACTATGTAACTATCAGTTGTTTAGTAAAGAATGCATCTTGAACTTGGCTGAGTAGATGAAAACTATTAACTAAAAAAGTAAACAAAGAGGTTGGACAATATGAAGAAATAATTAAATGATATTGACACTAATTACTATTGTTATAAAATAATGCCAAAATTTAAAGAAATCTGTATGATTTCATATAACATTCTTTAGGTGTTTCAATTTATCTGTCAACAGCCAATCACAAAGCTTTACAACAAAATGGACGAAACATTATATGTGCTAGTAAATGGATAGAGTATAAAATATTAAACGAAGACTAAGCCGAATATAGATTCTTTGTATTCAATTTCAGTTCACTCAACCAAAACTCACGAACTGATTTTAAAATATGATAAAAGAGATGTCTTTATTTGAATTGTATTCTCCTAAAATAGACGACGATGTCTAGGAATTTTCGTTATTTGCAGTACGTGATTGAGCAGTAAACAGCCGACTGAGCGCGTAATAAGGGGTTCACTAGGAATAATTATACTCTCGTCTATAATTCTAATTTATGTCTTAAAGGTAGTTGAAATTTTAAAAATAACTTGGTTTATTTGAACTCAAATAAAAAATAAACTATGATAGCCCAGCGAGTTTTTTTGCCATCATTGCTTTGCGATTTTGTCGTGGAGTCGGCGAAACTGAAAACTGAAAACTGAAACTTTGTATGGTTTGTGATTAGACTGTGGTGGAGGTCTGTGTAGTGATTTTACGAATCCTGCATATATCGGGTATGAAAACACATTAGAATAATGTTTTTTTCTATTTGCTTATTCGCAGATTAGAGCAATATAATTTCACTATTGCTCATGTATTTATTGCTTAAAACAATATGCCTACAGTATCAGCCAATAGCTAGCAGCCAATTATCTCATAGAAGTACAAGCAACCTTCTAAAAGCTTTTATAAAATAAAAAGTTTCATTAATCGAACATTAAACAAAGTAAACGGTGTCTACTCCGGAGAGCTAATAGGTCCTTCCCTAGAGGCTTTATTGGACTCTCTTGAATGGCTATTTACTACAGAGTCACGTTCTGCAAATGGCTAGCAGATATTACAGTCTATTTTAAGACATTAAGAAAAAATACTGAAAAAAATAATATTGTAGATAGCTTATTACTGAAGTATCTTTATTTACGGGTTATGTTGAAGGTCATAAAAATAATGCTTTGACTAGATTTTTGTTCGGAAGATTAGAGCTCTGCTATGAATGGTTTTATTTTTATCAATCGTAAATTAGTCTGTTTGTCAGACATTACTTTAATTACATTTCAAAATATTTTACTTAAACCATATATTTTTTAAACCAAAAATGTACAAGTTATGCCTATCTTAAATTACTAACACGCTAGTACTGTACAAATCAAGCTCTCGTGGAATGGTCCCAAGAATGCTGGCAACGTTACCGCGTTGAATCGCTAGGCTGATTCTTTGTGCGAAAAAAGAGCCAGCCCTCTTGTCACCCGAAGAGGCGATCAACCGAGGTGTTAAAACAAATAAAAAATTTTTGCACTTTGACTCCATGGCCCTAGGGTCTCAACTGCAAACGGCACAAATATACAAATTTCAATGAGAGAAGTATACTTTCACCGCTTGCTGGATTCAAATAAAAGTAAACAAATGTTTTGCAATAGATGGAAAAGTAATAATAAAATTATTTTGCTATAATCCAAGATAAAGTTAATAGAAAATATAATATAATGCTGGATGTAGAGTGAACTATTCGTCTTCATTCCCGAAACATATAGTAATTGTAAAAGACATGCAGAAACTTCCACCACTGCTACAACAATACACAAGCACTACACACGTTCACTATCACAAACGCAACAATCGTTACGGCCCGCAAAGGAAGCATCATCAGGAGATAGACTCCACGACAAAATCGCAAACGGATAGTCCACTATACATTTAGCACTAAATATATTTTCTATTTACTGTATCGGGGATTATATCAAAATAATTTTTATTATTACTTTTATGCCGTGTGGTATCCGGCTGATTAGAATAGACCACCCTCATTTCTTATCGAGGTGTCGTAAAAGGCGACTAAGGTAAGTTGACCCACTGTGTGGTATCCGGTTGAATAGAATAGACCACCCTCTTTCTTACCGAGGGGTCGGAAAATACGACTAAGGTAAGTTGACGTCAGGCAGGCGGTTGGTCGTAAAATACGTAGCGAAATATTGTGACAACATGTTAGAGTATGTTAGAGTGGGATAAGGGCAGGAGGACGATGATGCTGATGAATTTTTATTATTAAATTTGTAGCTCCTAATTCTATAAATTATTTAATAGATGGCTTTGCACCCAAAGATTATATTTTTTTCTAATAAAGATCAGCGTTGCCGATAGATATTATGCTTCTACAGATACTGTCGTGGAACAAGACCTTCTTATTTGGGTATACTTTTATTAGATGGAAGGATTGGGCAAAGACGTTGAAATTGGAATTTATAGAAGGCTACCAAGTAGCTGAAATAAAAGCCAAAAGTCCAGTCTACCTGACTGCATTTTTGCATAGTAATTGATGAGGTAAATAATTAAATACTAACAAAAACAAATGAAAATTAGCTACAAAGAGCAACCGCCTAGTTTCTACCTGGCTCTTCTCGGTTTGAGCAAGTAGTTTTCGAACCAGCAATAGTTTTGACGATACACAAGCAGTTGTTTACAAGTTTACTTCAACAAATAATATTTTCTATGAATTTGTATTATGACAAATATTATCATAAACTATATAAGCAGAATTTCAAAGTCAGTTATGCTCAGTAAGCAGTAAGTAGGATATGAGCTGAGCAAATGTATACAGTGAAAAAATAATGTTTTAGCTTTTAACAAAACAAACAGGCACTCGAAAGCTTTTACGTTATTCATTTAGTATTGAAAGCGAGCGTCATGGGATTCGAAAAATGAAAAGACAGCGCGTAAACTATTTCTCATCCTGTCACTCAAACATTTTCGGCGCAAATCTTTGACAGAATGAAAGCGATTTGTTCATTGTTATTTGTTTGGGTTCCGTTGTAAAATAAACATTGGAATATGAAATTATTTTTTATTCGTCTGGATATGACCGGAAATTTCTATAAGCAATTTAATTGTTGGTACATATTTCTATACATTTCGAGTAGTATATATCTATGGAATACCTTTGCGCTTTAATTTTTTACTTTTTTAGATTTAACTCATCATATTTTTTTAACTTATTTGTTTCAGTTTTTTAAACTGATTTATGCATGAACGTTTCCAACATATTTTTGGTCAATAGTGTCTGTTAAATTTGAATTTTAAAGAATTTTAAATTTTTTGCAATTTTCACGTAGACTTTTTCAAGTAACACAAAGCTACGATACCTGCTAAAGTCGGCACTAGAGGGGCAGTTTTTTGTCTATTCGCATTATCTGTACCTGTATATTGTGCGTGTTTTTTTATGATGAAATAAAATATGTATTTTATACAAGACCTGTATTTATTTCTAATTTTTTTTCTTTCATTATTACATATGGTCAATTTTAAGTTGATTGGGATAGAATTTTTGATGCCTTAAGTTTGCATATTGACCAAAGATACATTTTATATGAAACTCGCCAACATACGTCAGGCTACGAATCTACGATCGCTTGGTTCGGATCCAAACTTAGTAATCACTTGCTATGACGGCTTACAGAAATTGATTTCACGTTTACAGCACAAATATCAACTGTCGTTCACTGCATTGATTACACCAGGGGACTGCCTTTGTGGGAGCATTGACGCGTGGAAAGTAATCAACTGCAACGACCAAATCTGCGTAGAAATGTAGTGGATGTCAATATTGTTAATATGTACGTCGGTCGGGGGGTAAGGGGAGTACGCATATCAACCAGTGCTCCCAAATGTCAACCTCACCTGCACGCGGTGCCCCCTGCCGATAACAGACGAGGCTATGGCGACCGACTGATGGCGGTATAACCATCCAATTAAGCTGACGACTTAAAATCCCAGGCCAGAGGCGGGCAGCAGCGCCTCTAGTGTCGAATCCGTCAGCTCTGCGGTCACCAACCCGTTTGCCCAGCGTGGTGACTATGGGCAGCAACCCCCATATGGAAGTGTCCAGAAAGTTCCGGCCCTCAGTTCCCGGTAGCCCCACTATTCCCGACTACGGCAGCGGTCGCGGTAACGGTGGGGCGGAGGGTGCGAAGAATCACCGGGTTACGGTAGGCTGCCAACCTACGATCAACTTGGCAACGTATAATGGACGAACGTTACGGCTGGACCATCACCTCACCGAACTAGAGGTAGAGTTAAGTCGTATAAACTGGAGTATTCTAGGGTTATCTGAAGTCCGAAGAGAGGGTGAGGATACAGTTACCCTAGATTCCGGTCACTTACTCTACTTCCGTGAAGGCGATGAGATCTCCCAAGGTGGTGTCGGTTTTCTGGTCCACAAGACTCTCATTAACAACGTTGTAGAACTCAGCAGTGTGTCGACCCGGGTAGCGTACCTTGTACTTAAACTCACCGACAGGTACTCCCTGAAAGTGATACAGGTATATGCGCCGACCTCGGCACATTCTGACGAAGAGGTTGAAGCCATGTATGAGGATATATCTCAAGCTCTGCATGGCACTACTTCGGCCTTCTACAACGTTGTTATGGGAGACTTTAACGCTAAAGTGGGAATACAAAGATGCGGCGAATCGAAAATCGGATCGCATGGATTGGGGCACAGGAATCAAAGGGGGCAAATGCTAGTCAATTTCCTCGAAATGCAAGGGCTCTTCTTGATGAACTCTTTCTTCAAGAAAAAGCCCCAGAGACGTTGGACTTGGCAAAGCCCCGATACTTTGACAAGGAACGAGATAGACTTTATCATGGCGGATAAGAAGCACATATTTAGAGATGTCTCAGTGATCAACAGGTTTAATACTGGTAGCGATCACCGACTTGTACGAGGCACTTTGAATATGTGTTTTAAGGCCGAAAGATCCCGTATGATGAAGCCTACTCTCCGACCTACGCTGCCCCAAATACACTGTACGTCCGAGCAGTTTCGATTGGAACTCCAAAATCGATTCGACTGTCTGGAAACCACTAGTAATGTGAACGAGATAACCGACAACGTGGTGAAGACGGTATGTACACTGGGTCGAAAGTACTTTCCGCCGACGAGTCGAAGCAAGCAGTCCAAACTTTCTCCCGAAACTCTGGATCTGATGAGACAAAGACGTGAAATGCCGTCCGTTCAAGTAGCTTCGCCAGAACAGAGGGCCCTTTCTAAGAGGATACGAAAACTTGTACGCAGAGACCTCCGCTGCTCAAATACAAGAGCTATCGAAGCCCTTATTGAGCAGAATAGGGGGTCGAAAGTTTTTCAGAAACCCTTAGGAAGAAGCCATCTCGCGAAGCTTAAAACAGCGGACGGCAGAACAGTTGTCTGTCGCTCTGAGATCCAGAAGGAGGTCGAGAAATATTACGGATTGCTTTACTCGTCGAGTGCACATAAGCCTAGTACCCGGGATACCGATGATCCACGAGCACCACTGTCGCGCCATTATACAGAAGACATCCCGGACGTTGAGAGTGGCGAGATTAGTATGGCACTCGAGCAACTTAAAAACGGTAAAGCCCCAGGTGATGACGGGATTACGGCGGAGTTGCTAAAGGCTTCTGGGCATCCTATCCGTAAAGCCTTAGCAGAGCTCTTTAATACCGTTATTCATACAGGCACTACACCGGAAGCATGGTCTAGGAGTGTGGTTATCTTATTTTTCAAAAGAGGTGATAAAACTCTTTTGAAAAACTACAGACCAATATCGCTCCTGAGCCATGTCTACAAATTGTTCTCGAGAGTCATAACGAATCGTCTTGCCGCCAGACTTGACGAATTCCAGCCACCGGAGCAGGCTGGGTTTCGAAAAGGCTATAGCACCGTAGACCACATCCATACTGTTCGGCAGATTATACAGAAGACCGAAGAGTATAATCAGCCGCTGTGTATGGCATTTGTGGACTACGAGAAAGCCTTCGACACCATTGAGACCTGGGCTGTTCTGGAATCTCTGCAGCGATGCCACATCGATTGGCGATATATCGAGGTGTTGAGATGCATCTACAACACGGCAACAATGACCGTTCAAATCCAGGACCAGCGATCAAGACCTATTCACCTTCAGCGCGGGGTGAGACAGGGGGACGTAATATCCCCGAAACTGTTCACCAACGCGTTGGAGGACGTCTTCAAAACCCTGGACTGGACTGAACGAGGCGTCAATATAAATGGAGAATACATCTCACACCTTCGTTTCGCGGATGATATCGTGATATTTGCAGAGACGCTGGATGACTTGCGCGAAATGCTGAATGGCTTAAGTGATGCCTCCCAGCTGGTTGGTCTTGGCATGAACTTGGACAAGACCAAGGTCATGTTCAATGATCGTGTCGTGCCAACACCAGTATCTGTGAATGGAATCCTTCTCGAGGTCGTGCAGGATTACGTCTACCTAGGCCAGACAATCCAACTTGGCCGGCATAACTTCGAGAGGGAGGCTGAAAGGAGAATTCACTTGGGCTGGGCAGCATTTGGCAAACTTCGTCAAGTCTTCATGTCCGAGATTCCGCAATGCCTGAAGACCAAAGTCTTCGACCAATGCGTCCTGCCTGTGTTAACCTATGGCGCCGAGACGTGGACACTGACGGCGGGACTAGTCCGCAAGTTTAAAGTCGCTCAGCGTGCTATGGAGCGAGCTATGCTCGGAGTATCTCTCAAAGATAAGATCAGAAATGAGATTATCCGCGAGAGAACCAAAGTAACCGACGTAGCTAGCAGAATAAGCAAGCTGAAGTGGCAGTGGGCTGGTCACGTCTGTCGCAGGACTGATGGCCGTTGGAGCAAAAGAGTCCTGGAGTGGAGACCGCGTCTTGGCAAACGCAGCGTAGGGCGTCCTCCGTCCCGCTGGACCGACGACATCAAAAAGGTTGTTGGGGCCAGCTGGATGCGCATTGCGGAGAAGCGGGATGTCTGGCGCAGACATGGGGAGGCCTATGTCCAGCAGTGGACTGCATTAGGCTGATGGATGGATGGATGGACGTCGGTCTATTTGTTAAATTCGACTGGCCCGTTGTTGCTGTGGGTAGTGACCCTGCCTTCAGCTCCGCGGGTCGCGGGTTCGTTTCCCGCCGAGGGCCAACATTTTCTATAAACAAATTGTTGGTTCTTCGAGCCTGGGTGTTCATTTGTATTTAAGTATGTATTTAAACTTATATATGTAGTATATCTACCAGATGTCTGTCACCCATAACACAATTATTAAGTTACTTACTTTGGGGACGGACGACCGTGTGTGTAAATGTCCCATATATTTATTTATTTATTTAGTTAAGACTAGGCCAAAAGACCGGTAGAAACTGGAGCTTGCAGCTCCTGCTTTGTGCCAACAAAAGTACGTAAATTGTTTGTAGGTTATGATATATTTCTATTTAAAAATTCACCATTGAATTCCTTCTTTGCTTTTATAATAACTTCAAAATAAATATTAAAGAGAAGCTGAAAAAGATAAGTGAAAAGAAAACATAAGTGATAAAAAAGATTGGATTTCACTACTTACACGAGATAGCAGTGATTGAATATTATGACATAGTTATAGAATTATATAATATGTTAAAGAGCTATCGCCGAGTTCCTTGCTGGCTCTTCTAGAAAAGAGCAATAACAAAAATCACCTTGCACCTGTACCTAGGTCACGGGTTCAAACCCCAGGCATCAATGAATTTTCTGTCAGATCGTTTGTGATCAATTAATATATTATTACAGGCACCAATGAGTTTTTCTATTAAAACTCATGTGTCTTATTGATAATTGCAATTTATCACACGGTTTTCGGTGAAGGAAAACATCGTGAGGAAACCTGCATATCTCTAGAGAATTCTGGAGATATGTGTAACCTACCAATCCGCATTGGAGCAGCGTGGTAGGTCTTAGCTCCAACCCTTCTCTCCATAAACGGAGAGAGGAGGCCTATTCCCGGTGGAATTGTAACAGGCCGATATTTTTTTACACGCTTTTCGGTAAAGCTAAAACATCGTCAGTAAACATGCATATCTCTGGATATTTCTGGGGATATGTGTAACCCACCAATCTGCATTGGAGCAACGTAATTAATCTAAGCTCCACCTCTTCTTTCCAAAAAGAGAGGAGGCATATGCCCAGCTGTGAGATTGTAACAGGCCGTTTCTTTATTACCTGCACTTGCATCGGAAGTCCAAAGAGAGCACATGTTTTGATGCTCTATAGCAGAAAATATAGCTTCTTGACGTTTTCTTTCTGTAAATCAAAGGTAAACTGGAGAGATCCCTTTTAGGAATAAGTCCGCCTTACATCTGTTATTTTTTTCTTTCTATTTTCTAACATTATGTATGTACAATATAAGGAAGAAGGAAATAAATAAATAGCTTAATCGAGTAACCGTTTATGCTAATATTAAAAAGTTGTCGCCACTAAATTGTATTTTTCTGAGTACAGTTTCACTACGGGCCGTAAACTTTATGACAGCAAAAAGTCCTGTAATCAACATTGCAGCACTTGAATCTGTACTTGTACGTCAATAAAAACGCCGGTCCCTTCTAGATAGCGTTCATGAGTCGCATTTAACAATGGTTTTTCATGAACGTAAAAATAACTCAACGAGCATCCCCGTTTTATTCTTTCACAAGTAAACTGTAACGCAGTGTGCACACCACGCTCAAAGGTATATGTATATGAATAAACGAGCTTTGTTATTTTTGTTGCAATATATACTTAGATACGAATTAGTAGCGTTAATAAAGGGTTCCTAATAATAATTCTTCTCACAAAAGACGGAAATTAAAAAAGAAATTGCGCATATTGCACATATACATTTGCAACAACGGCATTTACGCCATATGTTAATACCGCATGAATTACAAATCAGTCTGACTTAAGCGGCCGTGCGTGCTCAACTTATCAAATAATTATAAATACTGTGAAATGACTATCAAATTATAAACAATAAAAGTTTTAAATGTCGCAATATATCAATACAACGATATAACGATATCAAATTAAATTTTTTTTATTAATTTTAATTTTTTTTTAACATATGTACAAGTTATATCTATCTTAAATTACTTACACGCTACTACTATACAAATCATGCCCACGTGGAATGGTCCCAAGAATGCTGACAGCGTAATGGTAACTGCTGTAATGGCATGGCCAAAATTGATTTCGGAATTTTATTATAGAATCTTATACCCATACCCACAAACGATTTACGTACTTTTACTAGGCGCAAAGCAGGAGTCGCGAGCTTATGTCGGTTCCTACTTTGTCTATTATATACATCATCTATCGTTTTATAATTCTTTATATTTTTATGTACAAACATTACATTGTTTAAATTATATTGTGAAGCAAATGTAAGAATACCTATTTTCTTAAACTTCTCTCGCAGGGAATCACGCGGACTTAAATTGTAGATGCCACGTATGGCTCTTTTTTGTAATACGAAAATTATATCCGCGCATTTACCCCACAGCAATATTCCATAAGACATAATGCTATATAACAATACGTACAATAGGTACCTTTTTGGTAACAGGAAAACCCATTATAGGTCATCATCATCGCCCGACGAGGACAAGCAGTGGTCATTCACACCGACTAAAAACCTGACAGTGCTCGACGAGGCTGTTGGTGGCGAGGACAGAGCTGTACACATTGCCCCAAATCCCCACCAGCAACCGCTTTGTATCCCGGAAAGGCCCCCTCTCTTGGCCCCTTCCTCCGCTAATCAGTGCATCGAGAGCACCAGATACAAGAAAAAATACACCTGATCTTATCTATTAAAACATTGTAGGTGGAGGCGAAATTAACCTTTATATTGTAATAATGTTGTAATAGTGTAAAATTGTAAATTTTTGAATTGACTGAAAACGGAAACAAAAATAGTTTGGCACTTAATGTAATCAGTTAGAATTATATTTTAAAAAGAGCAACTGCCGAGATTCTTGCTGACTCTTCTGGGTAGAAACATCTTTCCGAACCAGCAGTACAGTTGATGATTCTAAATTGAGTTTCAATATAAAATGCTATGTGTACCACCGCCTTAATTCTTACTTACAGTAACAGCGTTAATTAAGATTTCTTTCGTTATCATTCGTCCCAGTTCGAAAACTTTATGGTCCAGTAAAATGGCGATTTGAAAGATCACTTTGCAAGCAAAGTCTATCCTTATATAATTTACCGATTTAAAAAGGAATATCCGGCTGAGTAGAAAAGACTACCCTCTTTCTTACCAAGGTGGCATATAGGTAAAGTTGACTTCAGGCAGGTGGCCAGTAGTAAAATAACGAAAATCGGTTCAACTGCTCACTCAGAGATCCATTTTCAAATTAAAGATTAAATTAATATATTATAAAACAAAGTCCCCAATGTCTGTATGTAATTGATTATCTCAAAATCTGCACGGATTTTTGTACGGTTTTTACTAAAAGATAGTGCAATTCTTATGGAAGGTTTAAGGTTAGTAGCAAAATTATGGTTTTATGTAACTTGAAGAGATCGCGTAATTGTACAAAAAGCTCCCCTGTTGGGAGTTTTACTCACGTACTCCGCAGAAACCAGCAAAGGTAATAAAATAATGTAGTAATTAATAATAGATGTATAAAAATACTACACAAAAGTCCGCGAAACCGTGTCTCTATCTCTCATGGTTAACTTACAATAACTACTATTATGTTCAAAATTTCAATTCGGGAAAAAATTTGTGACACACTGATTTCCATGGGGGCGAAGCCGCTAAAACATCTAGTATAGTACCCGGCACTAAATAATGCACATCGAGGCTTATTTTTATGCTTCATAGAGCATCACATCATAGAGAGTCACATACTAACTGAGTGACAGTGACAACGCTCTACGAAACTGAACTGGCCGGCTGTTTCGTTCTAAACATCGATGTGCATTATTTATTGCCGGGTACTATAGTTAATACAAAAGTCTTCCGGAAGATTAAGGGCATTAATTAATAGTACATTACGGTTTTATGTGATTTGTGTTCAAAAGGTCGCGCAATTGTTAAAAAATCCGCTTGCTGGGATAATATAAATATAAATGTGTATATGGGACACACACACACACACGGTCCGTCCCCAAAGTAAGAGACTTAATACTTGTGCTATGGGTGCCGGACAACTGATAGATATACTACATATATAATTTTAAATTCATACTTAAATACAAATAAACACCCAGGCTCGAAGAACCAAAAATTTTTTTATAGAAAACGTTGGCCCTCCGTGGAAACCGAAGCTGCGACCCGCGGAGCTGAAGGCAAGGTCACTACCCACTGCGCCAACGGGCCAGTCGAGTTATATATATAACTCTTATGTAACAGAGGAAATTAAAAAGAGAATTGTATACCAGACTTTAACTTATATAATTTTAAATGTCAGTGGAGTTGAATGTTGAATAGGAGAAAATCCGATTAAGCTATATATAGTTTTCTATCTCTCTAGTCAGTGGGATTAACGCGATAAGTACATAACGACTGTCACTGTGTGTGTTCATGGTGAAACTCGGCTATAAATATCCAAATACAATCCTATTGTTGCGAAATTTAGCGCTTAATGGCTATATATGAGTAATAGCCGTATTTAATGTTCCCACGTAGAAGTTCTGAAGAGATAATTGTGGTTCATCCTCACACTCTAACCGCACGTCGAAATTCTGAGAAGATTACTTCTTATGTCTGTCCCACAGTGAAAACTTATCAACGAGACTTTTGTGACTGATGGTGATATTTATGATAATTAATTAAAGCAGTTAAGGAACAGATATAGAGCAATAAGGTCACCTATTGTCAATCTTCGATTTATTATTTTACGCATCATATAATTAGGTCTGATTTTTTATTTCTCATTATCAATTTAAATCTGGTGCAACTGCTTTCTGAACGAGTTTATATAAGAGTGGGTACAATAATTACGTCTTAGGTTAATAATTATGCTTATTCAAATTAAAAAATTATTCTTTATTCAAGTAGATTTGTAAGCAAGCACTTTTGAATCGTCAACTCTACTGCTGGTTTCGAAAGCTGTTCCTACTGAAAAGAACCAGCAAGAAACTCAACGCTTGCTTTGCGATTTTGTCGTGAAGTCTATCGAAGCATCATCAGGAATGATGCTTCGGTTGCAGGAATGATGCTTGTGTATTGTGGTGGCAGTGGTGGAGGTTCGTGGATGTGTTTTTACAAATCCTGCATGTAACGGGTATGAAAAAACGGATAGTCCACTATACATTTAGCACTATATATTTTTTCTATTTACTGTATCGCGGATTATAGCAAAACAATTGTATTATTACTTTTGTATTATGGATCTCCGCAAAGTAACGCCTTATTCTATAAATTATTCATCGGTTACTCTTTTTAAAATATAATTCTTATAACTAGTTACATTATTCATCATTACTATCTTTTGCAGGATCAACGCATTCTAATAATTTATGTAATCCTCAACAGTCCTCAACAAGGCTTTATCAACAAGCTTATTCTAATGATAGTGGATAACGTACCATTTGCAACGCGGAGAAAATGTTAATGACCACTTATTTTACAACTAGCTGTGCCAGCGGCTTCGCCCGCGTCGAAATGAGTTGTCACAAAATAAGTAATTTTGAACATAAAAGTAGTTATTGTGAGTGAACCGTAAGAGATAAAAACATGCTATCTCGGACTTTTTTGTAGTATTTTTATAGATCTACAATTTTCTAGAACATTACTTTGGCGTATCTTTGCTGGTGTACGCAAAGCACGCGACTAAACCTCCCAGCAAGCAAGGTTTTAGCAACTGCTCGATCTCTTCAACACAATTTACATAATACCGATATGTAATATTTACTTAAACCATCCGGAAGTATTGCACTATCTCTTGGGGAAAACCGTACAAAAATATGTTCAGTAGATTTTGAGAAAATCGATTACATACAGACAGACAGCTTTTTGGGACTTTGTTTTATAATAAGTATAAATTTTCACAATCGGTGGGCGTCATTGATGGACTTAGATATCGAGTATGGAAAAAGAACAAGATATCTTACCTACCTTTGGTAAATAAAAGTACAATAAAACTTTTTTTTTACAGATACAACGTTAAATCAATCCTTACTTTAGTACAATTCAGACGAATATTTAAAAAAAATTCGTCCTCTGTTATTACCTTCGATTGAACAAAACAATAGATTAATAATTAGATGTTTCTATGCGAGTATGTCTGGGGTAATTAAGTTTGTTTACGAAATGAGATAAACTTTAACACAATAATAATGTACAGTACACAGTTTTGACAGAAGACGGTTAAACGCTAGTACCGTTAGCAAATGAATTACATTACTTTAAATAATTTATATTGATTTTTTTATATCAGTAAGTAGAACACTATATTAGCAGGGGTATTTTGATTGTAGGCATGAAATTAAACTCGATTCGTCAAAGTAAACGTAGTATTTTTATTACTTATTTATAAATAAAACTGAACTAAAACAAGATTCATTTTGAATTTTGCACTGGATTTTGAATTTGTTCTATCGTCTAGGTTTTAGTTGGTATTAATCCTGTTAAAACACGATACAGTCTTTTCGTTCTTGATCAAACAAGGTATGTAATCAATCAAAGGTTAAAGAGCATTGTCGCTGTAATATGTTAATGAGGTAGTTTTCTTTTCTGTAATATTAAATATAAATGCGAAATTCTGTCGTTCTGTTGGGCTGTCATGGCTCATCCACTTGAATGATCTAATTTAGTACAATTAAGGTTTTTATTATGAAACATTAAAGAGAAGCATTTTTCCTTGTTATCAAGTCTAAAATTTCATATAAAAAGCTTAAAAATAGTATGTAGGACATTAACATGGGGTAAGTAGAATAGAAAAATACGGTACGAGATTGCCAAAACTTATAATAATAGTAATGTGGGAGAACGAAGAATAATGATTTTTGTAAATGAGAGTTTTGTGCTTGGAGTACACAGTAGGAGCAGTATTTAGTTTGCACAAAATTTAAATAAGGATGTGAAAAAGAACATTGTTTTTATGTTCCTATGATTTCCAAAGGAACATGCATACATGCAAAGTATGAGTTTCATTTCTATATACAAGGTAATAAATGAAGGTGTTTTAAAATTCAAAAAAACTTTAAAATTAAATTATTTTAGCGCGCAAATATTGTGTTTGTATTACAAATAAATTTCTGTCGAAAACTCCTACAAAAGTTCATAAGAATCATAAGAATCCTACAAGAGTTCATGGATCTCGTAGTTCCCGCCCTCTCCCCGATAAAAATAAGACAAAAACATGATAAGTTAATCCGTGTGAGTTTATCCTAGTGTGATTTGTAGTGGCACACAAAGTGTACACAAGTGTGTGATTAAGTTTGCGTGCGTGCGAGAGTGCGTGAGTGAGTGTGTGTGCGAGTTGGTGTCAATTCAAGTTCACGTGTTCAAAAGTCTGTTTGTTTGTTTGTTTGTTTGTTTGTTTGTTTGTTTGTTTGTAATCTCTTTATTGCATGTAAAAGTCATGAGTACTGTTTGTAAAAAATAAAGTAATATTTTTTTGTCATCGGTACCGGGATGCTCCCGAGTGTGACACGAGGGTATCAGTTGTCATCAAGAGGCCGTGACGAGTGCCTGTCATTTACGCGTTGATTGCTCCGACTGTGACGCGACTTACGTGACAGTGTAATAACGTTATAAAGTGGTTTTGAATTGAACTTTGTAAGTACGTTATTCTATTTATATAAGAGATATTGTATTTATGGAATTGTATGTGACATTTAAGTAGGTAATGAATATATATTTACATTTATCTTCGTGTAAACTATTGGATAGATTTAGAAATACGCGGAGTCGTGAGGTTTCTTTAAAACCTTTTTTGTTCTGTGTGTAAGAAATAATAAACCAGTGAGCTTTATTCAGCAAGGTCTGAATACCTATCAAAATTAAATGTTGAAGCAGGAATAGTTACGGTATGTTACTTGCTCCAAGATAGACCAAAACCTCCTCTCTCCTTTTAAAAGTAATAGGTTATATCTATTGAGCTGCTCTAATGTGATCTGGTAGGTTACTTATACTATGCCCTAAAACTTTTCTATGGCCCTATGGCTAAATCCATGATTCACAGCAGTAGGCTGCTGACTATAATGGCCTCCTTCTGCAAAGATGCATTATGTAAAGCAGAGATAGTTCGGGAGATCACTTGTTTTAATCCATCAATATGACATGAAAATGCCTCGCCCAAGACCATCGACTACCATAGATAGGAAACTTCGGCTGTCAAATTCGTGGATTCGAAGCTCTAAATGGAGAAACGTTCTATTAAGGCAGCCAAGGCCAGTTGAAATAAAGTCTTGCCAAGATAAATGTACTCCGATCACCCAGTTTTAGCTGACAGAAGCTAGATTCCGGAAGCAATGATATAGGCTCTCTTAGATGAAATCCTAGATTGTCTTTGAAGTAATCAGTTTTCGGACCCGGAGCTAGATTTTGGCGTGACAAAGAAATCATTTATCATTTAAAAATCCCACCTCACCGTAGCCTAGACTTTGGATGAGACAAATCATCTAACTTAGTAAATATTCTATTTCTAAATAATTTATTTTGGAAGTAGAGCTTACATTTTAAGAAGGAAAAGTGAATCATCTATCTTTAAAAAAACCTATCTCGTGGTTAAAATATTTATAGTTCTCCGAACCTGAATTTTGGGAAGGAAAAGAAATCATGTCTTAAAAATTCTCATCAGTAATTAGTTTTAGCCGGAGATTATATTTAGGGAGAGGCAGTGAAATCATCTGTGCTATGAAACTAGTCAAAACTCTTGTCGTTGAAATAAGCAGCATTAGCAAGAGCTTTTAAGGAGAGATTTAAGGAGGTAAAAAAATCATGTCTTTCGAAAACCCTATCTCGTCGTTGAAGAAAACAGTTCATTACCAGAGATTAAATTTTGGGGAGGCGAATAAATTACGAGTCTTAGCAAAAATCCTATCTCATCATTAAAAGACAATACAAGATCGAATAATATATTGGTTATCGGAATTCATATGTTATGAACACGTTTATCAGTCGTTCACCTCACACTGTTATAGACGTATCACGTGCCTCCTAAGAGGAAATATCATGCTAATAATAAACGACCTCTATGTCGCTATGGCCGTGTACTTTATTATTACTGGAGGTCCCGAATTTCTGAATTCTTCTCCCCAACTTGGTCTGGTTTAAATCCGCCTTGATCGTGACTGGGTTCTGTATTATAAAACAATTCAGTGATGAAGTACGTCGTGTAATTTATAGAATTAGGCATTATTTTGTGGAGATCCATAAAACGAAAGTAATCATGAAATTAATTTGATAATTAGGTTCTATAAATCCCGCAATCGATTTTATCTTTGCCACTACAGCAGTTTAAAAGCGCTGTTAAAGGGAGGCTGATACATAAAGTTACTATACTATTGAGGATTATATAGATGATAAAAATGCGTGGATATAGCTACTCCTTTACCCCGTACAAGATAGTAATAACAAGATAGTAATAATAATAATAGTAACTAGTTATAAGAATTTTATTTGAAACGAGCAACCACCGAGTTTTTTGATGGCGCTTCTCGGTAGGAATAGCTTTCCGAACCAGTGGTAGATTTTGACGATTCAAAAGCACTTTTTTACAAGTTTACTCGAATAAAGAATATTTTAAATTGAAGGGTAAACTATTCGTTTTCATACCTGATAAATGCAGGATTCGTAGAAACACATGCACAAATATCCGTAACGCCGTATAATTTACGAGAACTTCCCCTTTTTTATTTGCCATTTTTTATTTATATCCCCTGTTTCCATTTATAACCTTTACTTGACTTCCATAAACCCATTTCTGTAATAAATGTACGAGTATACGATTGACGAATATATAACAATTTTCAATACCAAAAGTTGACGCGGTAACGTACAGAATCAAAAAAGAAAACGTCCCTTCCTGAAGATTTCTTAAATCCACACTTTTGGTGATATTTTTACGTACACATCTCCTATTAAAGCTATCAACATACTAAAAATTCGATTAAAAATTAATTACCGCTCTTACCAGCAAGTACATGAGGCACTCAGCCATTCTTACAAAAATGCCTTCAACTATGAACTATAAGCTTTTTGTGTATTTTACATGTTAAACAAGCTTGAATTGTGACAAATTTTATCAATATTGTTTTAATGGATTACCCGTAACAACATAATAACAGATAGCTACTCCTCTACCCTGTATAAGATAGTAATAACCAAATGTAACTTGTTATAAGAATTTTATTCGAAAAGAGTAACCACCGAGTTTCTTGCTGGCTCTTCTCAGTTGGAACAGCTTTCCGAACCAGCGGTAGATTTTGATTTTAAAACGTCTACTTGAATAAAAAATATTTTGAATTTGAATTTGAATAGACTGTATAATTAATAATTGTAGTATAGATCGCACTATATGAAAACAAATACACGTGTTCTTATACAAATGGTCAGTATTAATTCTGAATAAGTTCTCTAAGCTCGATGCATTTAGCAAAGAGCTGAAACTTTGATAGCCCAGTGATGAGATTCTGTCTACCTATGTGATCTGAGATTATGTAATTCGTTCGAAGCGGCCACGGGTTCGAACCCCGGGCAGGCGCCAATGAGTTTTTCCCTTAAATACTTATGTGTCTAATTAATATTTGCAATTTGTCACACACGGTGACGGAAAACATCGTGAAGAAATCTGCATTTCTCTAGAAAATTCTGTGGATATGTGTAACCTACCAATCCAAATTGGAGTAGCGTAGTGGGGTCTTAGCTCCTAATTTTTTCTCCACAAAATCAAAAGGGGACTACTATGACTACTACGCCCAGCTGTGGGACACTAACAGGCGGTTACTTCATAAAGGACTAAAAGACTTCGAATTTGAATTTAACCTGAACACAGAGCACAAAGAAAGGCACTCCGTTACAATAATATGTCTCACTTATCGCTTACTGATAATAGTGACCGGGCCTTTGAAGACTACAATCCAATAAATGATAAATGACAAAAGCTAACATATCAAATTGAACTTTATTACGAATAGATAAAACAGATAGCGGTTTGTTCTTTATAAAGGATATATTGTTCCAAGTTGCATAAAAGGTCAAAGAACATAGCTGATTAGTTCTTCGTCGACAGTACTTAGAGTAAAACTGTTTTTGTTTTGCGATTTTTTTTATAACTATTTGTATAAAATACGTCACAGTTGTTTACGTCCAAATTATATTATTTAAAAAACATTTAAATACCTAATCGAAGATTTCCGCCGTGTGATATCCGGATGAGGGGAATAGACCACACTAATTTCTTACCGAGCTGTCGTAAGACAAGACTAAGTTATGTAGAACCGATGTGTGGTATCCAGCTGAGTAGAATAGACCACTCATTCTTACCGAGGTGTTGTAAAATACGGCTAAGGTAAGTTGACGTCAGGCAGGCGGCCGGTTGTATAATACGCAGCCAAATCATGTGACAACATGTTTGTAACATCTTGTACTGACCCCAGTAAGGTGAGTTAACGTCCGAGAGGCGGTCGGTCGTAAAATACGTAGACAAATCATGTGACAACATGTTTATAACATATGCTGGCCCCACTTAGAGTGGGATAAGGGAAGTAGAATGGTGACCTGATCGAAGATAGGTATCGTTAAACTATATTAAACGCAGTAGCATTTGATCGGCGATGGTACAACTGTTAGAACCTGCTACCCTTACACAAATCCCGGTGTTGAGTGCTTCACCACGCTGCTGGTGGCGGAGATGGGGTACCGTTGTACACATTGCCCCCATCCCCACCACCAGCAGTACTGAACTCTCTCTAAAATTGGCAAATCCCTAAAGACAATTCATATGTTTTGGAGGAGATATAAAATTTGGGGTTTTTGAAATTACATATTATTTAGAGAATAAAATATCTTATTCTTCATATACTTCCGATCATAATATTTAATATAGCACTGTTTCTATGTTTATACCGCGTGGTACCCGACTGAGTAGAATAGACCACCCTCATTTCTTACCGAGGTGTCGTAAGAGGCGACTAAGGTAAATCGACCCGCCGTGTGTTATCCCGCTGAGTAGAATAGACCACCCTCATTTCTTATCGAGGCGTCATAATAGGCGACTAAGTTAAGTTGACCCACTGCGTGGTATCCGGTTCAATAGAATAGACCACCCTCTTTCTTACCGAGGGCTCGTAAAATACGACTAAGGTAAGTTGACGTCAGGCAGTCGGCCGGTCGTAAAATATGTAGCCAACATGTGACAACATGTTTGTTACATACATTTTAAGCGACTAAGCGCTAAAATCGCCAATCATCGTTTAAGATCGCCTACAATCGCCGGAATTTGTTCGTTTTTCGGACACGCATCAAAGGGAATCGCCGGGTGATGGTATGATCGTATGTATCTTATGATAATAAAGACGATCGTGTGGACAGTTCCATGATGATCGTGCCGATTAAAGACGATCATATGATCAGCGATCACAGTAGTTAAAATTGTTACAAAGTATTATTCAATTTCGTAGCACATTACAGTTCAGCTACGACGGAATAAATACGTCGGTAAATAATAGTCGGTCGTTACACTTTTATGCACTTACATTGAAGTCAAAGCAGTTACCATGTTGTTAAACCCCATTTTAGTTAAATCAGTTTCTCGTATGTTTTTCTATACATTTCATAAAACAAAGTCCCCAAATGCTATCTATCTATATCGGTTTTGCTCAACATTTACTAAATGGATTTTTGTATGGTTTTCACTAAAGTGTAGTGCAATTATTTCTGACGGTTTAGGTTAATATTACCGTTTTATATAAATTGTGTTGAAGAGGTCGTGCAGTTGTAAAAAACTTGTCTGTTGGGCGATTTAACGTAAATCAGCAGAGATACTAGAGTAATGTACTAGAGAATTGTAGATCTACAAAAAACTACAAAAAGTACGCGATACCATGTCTCTATCTTTTATGGTTTACTCAACGCGTTGCTCTAAGCCGTGGTCCGGCCTCACAGGAGGCTCCCTTGGTACGACGTTCCCCGACGCTAGTAGAGCTTCTGCGCTCTACTCTCTGCATTTCGCAACCTCGACGATGTTTCTGCGCTCGCCCGTCCCGCCCGGTGACGCTGCAAAAGCCATTAGGGCTAACAGTATACAGTCAGTTCGAAAACAAAATGATTTACTCACAATAACTACTTTTATGTTCAAAATTTCAATTTCGGAAATAATTTGAGAATTTCACGCGGGCGAAGCCGCTGTGCGCAGCAAGTATTTAAAAAATACTGAATTCAAGAACAGTTATAATTGTCATTATATTAAATCAAATCAAGTCAAAATAATCTTTTTCAATATTTTTTTTACAAGCACTTTTAAATCATCGAGGATCAATTAAGTTGAATTCCAGAAATTCTAAAGATGTGTAGGTTTCTTGCAATGTTTTCCTTCACCGAAAAGACTGATAAAAGAGAATTAAAGAGAATTAAAATCAAATCAAAATAACATTTATTCAAATAAGCTCTCTCAAGCACTTTTGAATCGTCAAATGAAATCGTAATTCAATATGATTAATGAAGCTACAACTGGTTCGGAATGCTGCTCTTACCGAGAAGAACCAGTAAGAAACTCGGCAGTCAATCTTTTAAAAATTTTGAATTTTACATACTAAATCGCAGTGTTGTATGCGGAAAGGATTTTCAAATCCAAGCATTTTGATCATTCAAATAATCTTTACGTATAAGCATAGTTTGTACTTACGTTAACTTACTTCGTTCGTAAATTACTTATATGCAATCAATACCAATCGAACATTATCGCGAGTTATTATTGTTTGCGGTTTCACCGAATTCCCCACTTTCCAAGAACTGATATATAATAAAAATGATTCATGTTCAACAACATGAACTTTGATAACGTTTTGAAGTATACAAGACAATTGGAATATACAATCAAAAATACCCAACAGCAGGCTCACCATGAACTCTTATTCCGACTTAATTGAAGACGTAAACGAAATTGTTTTGCTTTTTCATACCATGACGTCTTAAAGACGCACACTTTAATTCGTTGCCGAATGAGCGTTCAGAATTCGTTTTAAAAACATGTGAGTAAAAGAGACAGAGTTATCTATAGTTCATATAACGTTATCCTTTTCAAACATTACGACCCCAATGTAATTCACACTTCATGGTACGAAAAGAAAGCGGTACGCGGTCGCCGTATACGTCTTTAATTGAATCGCAATAAGAGTATATGGTGAGCCTGCTGGGCTGCATACGTCAATTGCATATGGAACGACTTTATCGGATATTTCTTTATTTATAAGACCAACAGTTATAATGTCGGTATCTAACATAACAAAATAAATTTATGTGTAAAGATATGTCCTTTAAGTAGCGTAGCTTGCCATATCAATGTCAATTTCGTTCTAAACGTAGACTAGTCGTGATTATTAGGTGCACCGTCGTTTGTTATGTTTAATATTGATATTTTTGGATGAGATAAGTATGCATAAATAATTTCATCGTGTTAATAATCCAACGAGGACGTTTAATTTAATGTGGAATTTATAGACATATGAATTAAATACAGATTAGAAATAACAAATAATTAGAGGGCTTTACAAATGTATCGTAAATTATAAATAATGTCAACCTGAGCTATGTATGTAATTATCATATTTTGGAATTATAATTAATAAGAGAAAAATATAAAAAAACAAATATCAAGAATTTTTTTTATGATTACTTAACAAGTTAAGAATGCTTTTAACAAAATTTCACGTCCCTACTGTTAACCGTTCCCTCATCCGGAGGGAACCCTGGCAGCAATATAAAGTAATCATCAGGCTATCATACATATGTATTGTCATCGGGACTAAATCAATATGTAAAATTTCAAATCAATCGGATGAAAGTGAATAAAATGTAACTTACAAGATTCCACCTTCTTTTTAAAAGCTTTTATAAAATAAGTGTAAGATGTTTCTCCGTAACAAATTTTCACCTAACAAACTTGCATAAGAACACAATTTGTCTTATGCTATTGGGCAAAACGTTGTGATAGCCCAATGGTGACCGTATGACTCCCTAGAGGCGATCATGGGTTCAAACTCCGGGAAGGCACCAATGAGTTTTTCTATTAAAACTTATGTGTCTAATTGATAATTGCAATTTGTCACACGCTTTTCGGTGAAGGAAATCATCATGAGGATACCTGCATAGGATGGATAACTCTAGAGATTTCTGGAGATATGTGTAACCTAATCCGTATTGGAGCAGCGTGGCAGGTCTTAGCTCCAACCCTTCTCTCTAAAAAACGGAGGGAGGAGGCCTATGCCCAGCAGTGGGATATATATTTTTTTATAGTTTTTATTTATAAAAACTTACACAAAATATATATACTTAGTATATATAAACTTATACAAAAATATATATTTCGAAGTCTTTGTTGAGCTTAAATCAAGAATTATACTTTGGGATGATATGTATCTGTAGATACTTAAGTCTCTTAAAAAAAATAAAGATTATAAAAAAAAGAAGTATACTGCCGGCGATTTTCATTCGTTATCCATAGATGAGAATTACTTCGTATGCATAAAAACAATGAAAAGAAATTAATTTATATGTTCAGCAAGGTCAGCATCTATATTAGTTATATACCCACATAGATGTTCATTTTAGATACCTAAAATTCAAAAAATCAAATTCAAAATTCAAAATATTCTCTATTCAAATGAACTGTTTTCAATACTTTTGAATTGTCGAATGTTTTCATAGAAGCTACCAATGATTCGGAAGTTTGCTCCTACCGAGAGGAACCAGCAAGAAACTCGGCGGATAATTTTTTCAAATAAAAGCTTTTACCTTTGATAGATAGTAACACAAGTTAACCGTCGCAGCTTGGAGTGTAGCTGACTGCAGTCAAGATATGCTACTATCACTCAAATATTCCTCAATTGGATAATAAGATTTATGTAGCAGCATCGTTTTGAGATAACTTCTTAACTTGTGTAAAGACAAGTCTAGATAATGTTAAGGAGTTTTGTTATAAAAACGTGTGCCGAGACCGACAAATGATTTCAAGACCTTTCAGAGGCACAACCTAGGCGTCGTTAGATTGAAAATTTTACATAGAGAATTAAGATTGATAATTTTATTGAAATGACATACTTATTCTAATATTTTTGAACATTTTATTTCTTTTATCACCTTGCAAATATAAATGAAATTTTATATACGTAATACTGAGGTAAAAACGATGTACTTTACGACCTCTTATTAAGAAGATATTTATTTCACTGACGCATTACGTCTCTAAATAGATTTGATGATATTTCTGTACTTTTTAATATAACCCAAACTATTTGAAATTAATGTGTAACTTGTGTTTAACATAGTATAGTGCGCGGCGTTATAATAACTTAGTATAAGTTTATATTTTGACCAATAAATATGTTATTATTGAAATTTTCTCTTCTTATTTTTGATTATTGATTGATACTTTTTTCATAAATTCAAATTCAAATAAGTCTTTATTCAAATTGGCCTATTGCAAGCACTTTTGAATCGTCAAAAAATTAAAATTAAATTGAAGCTACAACTGGTTCGGAAAGGTGCTCTAACCGAGAAGAACCAGCAAGAAACTCGGCGGTCACTCTTTTAAATAATAAATATAACAATTTTGTATTTACTATTGTTAACAAACATAGATTACAATATTATCTAGTGTATAGCTGGTCGTATAACACACATCGACACGTCAGTGGTGCGTCACTATGCCTGCCATAACAGATTCCACATATTATTACCCCGCGGGCAGCGACTCTTTTATACTAGTGTAATTGTAAAAACTTTTTATGACCTAAAAACCATGATTACCTACGCGTTACGGAGGGCTTTATCCTTATGGAACATTCACGGGTTCAATCCAGCAGCATGCTCCTATGTTAAACTTATTGTGTACTTTACGACAAAGGAAAATCTCACGTAATGACAAAAATCTCTACAGAATTCCTTGGAATCCAGACAGCTACGCACCAAGCTGCAACGATTAATCTGTAACCATCAATCAAATTGTAAAAAAAATGGCCGCCGAGTTTCTTGCTGGTTCTTCTCGGTAGGAGCAAACTTCCGAATCAGTAGCTTCTTGAAAACATTTGACGATTCAAAAGTACTGTAAACAGTCTACTTGAATAAAGAATATTTTGAGTTTGAGTTGAGATTATTACTAATACATTTTTAAGAGTATCGTTATTATATTTTATATATAACGTACAAAAAGAATTGCTCAACATTCAAGCCGGTGTCTATTGTCATGTAAAGATATGTCCTTTAAGTAGCGTAGCTTGCCATATCAATGTCAATTTCGTTCTAAACGTAGACTAGTCGTGATTATTAGGTGCACCGTCGTTTGTTATGTTTAATATTGATATTTTTGGATGAGATAAGTATGCATAAATAATTTCATCGTGTTAATAATCCAACGAGGACGTTTAATTTAATGTGGAATTTATAGACATATGAATTAAATACAGATTAGAAATAACAAATAATTAGAGGGCTTTACAAATGTATCGTAAATTATAAATAATGTCAACCTGAGCTATGTATGTAATTATCATATTTTGGAATTATAATTAATAAGAGAAAAATATAAAAAAACAAATATCAAGAATTTTTTTTATGATTACTTAACAAGTTAAGAATGCTTTTAACAAAATTTCACGTCCCTACTGTTAACCGTTCCCTCATCCGGAGGGAACCCTGGCAGCAATATAAAGTAATCATCAGGCTATCATACATATGTATTGTCATCGGGACTAAATCAATATGTAAAATTTCAAATCAATCGGATGAAAGTGAATAAAATGTAACTTACAAGATTCCACCTTCTTTTTAAAAGCTTTTATAAAATAAGTGTAAGATGTTTCTCCGTAACAAATTTTCACCTAACAAACTTGCATAAGAACACAATTTGTCTTATGCTATTGGGCAAAACGTTGTGATAGCCCAATGGTGACCGTATGACTCCCTAGAGGCGATCATGGGTTCAAACTCCGGGAAGGCACCAATGAGTTTTTCTATTAAAACTTATGTGTCTAATTGATAATTGCAATTTGTCACACGCTTTTCGGTGAAGGAAATCATCATGAGGATACCTGCATAGGATGGATAACTCTAGAGATTTCTGGAGATATGTGTAACCTAATCCGTATTGGAGCAGCGTGGCAGGTCTTAGCTCCAACCCTTCTCTCTAAAAAACGGAGGGAGGAGGCCTATGCCCAGCAGTGGGATATATATTTTTTTATAGTAGTATAGTAGCCGGCCGTTACTTTTCATCGGCCAAAAAGAAAATAATAAATAAAAGAAATATGGAAAGGTTTTGTTTTTCCCAACGCTTGTTTGGAATCCCAAATGGTGCATATATCTATATAATAAAGTATACAAAATATGTGATAATTCCCAATTTTCAAAGATAACTTTGACATAAGATAGTGAATTCATCATCGTCAAAAGGAATCATCACTGGGTTTTTCCCTAAAGCAGTTTTTCAAATATGATGCGGAATGAAGCAGAACGTCATGAATTTATGAAGATGTGACATTAATCTCCTTGATGTAGGCGCTTGAAAAATTATACTATAATATACAATAATAATAATAAATTTTATTTGACACAAAGCCTAATAAATACATCACTTAACTTATAAAAGATTTCTATATTCCGGCTTATATTACGTTGCGGTTACAAATAGTGACCCTGATTTTCAAGCTAGGATAAACCTGTGTTTTAAAGTCAGTGGTATAATAGCTCTTAAATAAAAAAATGGCAACGGAATTCCTTATAAAATTAGACATTATAAGTGAGACTTACACGCTATATGTTTCGTATGTATGGAATAGTTGTGTATTTCTGCGTCGGTGTATGGCTGTGTAAGTGATTGTATGTAGATATGAGTGCATGTGTGAACGATAAAAAGTCTTAGTTAATAAAAATTTCAGTATCGGAATAGTTTAGTGACAACCGCCAAGACTTTACATGTACTAGCTCGTCTATTGTCCAAGGAAGTTAGAATGATGTTCAAAATGTATGAACCATTTGTAAAGCGTCAATTACTTAATGCTAATCTATACTTAATATAAAACAAAGCAATAAAAAGCTGTCTGGCTGTATGTAATCGATTTTCTCAAAATCTACTGAACGGATTTTTGTACGGTTTTCACTAAAAGATAATGCAATACTTCCGGTTGGTTTAGGTAAATAGTACATATCGGTATTATGTAAATTGTGTTGAAGAAATCGAGTAATTGTTAAAAAATCTTGCTTTCTGGGAGATATAGTCGCGTGAGCTGCGTAAACCAGCAGAGATATGCTAAATTAATGTAGTAAAGAATTGTAGACCTATGAAAACACTACAAAAAGTCCGCGACAACATGTCTCTATCTCTTATGGATAACTCACAATAACTACTTATGTTCAAAATTTCAAAAATTCGGGAAATGTTTCGTAAATCATTGAATTCCACGCGGGCGAAGCCGTTTTTGGCACAGCTAGTACATAATATTATGTCACCTCAATGAGAGTGGCATGTTCATTTCTTAATACTAAAGTAAACTACCGGCCTGTTACTATCCCACCGCTGGGCATAGTGGGCGTTTTTGAAGAGTTGGAGCTAAAACCCACCTCCAATGCGGATTGGTATTTGACACATAACTCGAGAATTCTCTAGAGATGTTCAGATAAATAAATAAATAAATATAAATATATGGGAAATTTACACACACGGTCGTCAGTCCCTAATGTAAGTAACTTAATACTTGTGTTATGGGTGACGGACAACTGGTAGATAAACTACATACATCAGTATTTAAATACGTACTTAAATACAAAAGCACACCCAGGCTCGAAGAACCAACAATTTTTTTATAGAAAATGTTGGCCCTCGGCGGGAAGCGAACCCGCGACCCGCAGAGCTGAAGGCAGAGTCACTACCCACAGCGCCAACGATTTTTTCATTCACAGAAAAGCGTGTGATAGATTGCAATCATCAATAAGACACATAATTTTCAACAGAAAACTAATCCGCGATAAAAAAATATATGTAATGCTAAATATAGAGTATTCGTTCTCAAACCTGATACATGCAGAATCGAAAAACTCATTCACTACCCACCTCCAATAACACAACAATACGCAGGCACTGAACACATTCACTACCACAATCGTTTCGCGTCGTAACCGAAACATATTCAGGAAGTAGAGTCCAGGATATTCAGGAACAGGACAAATCCCAAAGCAAAGAAAACTCATTGCTGTCTGCCTGAACCCGTGGCCCTCTCGAGAGAATCGCACATTCTCACCACTGGGCTATGACAGTTTGCAACGTTAGTATGAATACTTAAATCTAGTTCCTTCGGTCAAAAAATCACGTTAACGTATAAAGTAACGTGAATTCCCTAAAGGCCGGTGAAAGCAAATACTTTTCTAAGCCCACGAACAACATTAGTCCTTATCGCGTTAGTACAGTCGCCGGACAAAAAATATTCGCCTCCGAAAGGATGTTATCACAGACCCTGACCTCCGGGAGATATCGTTAAAAGTTCACTGCGCCTCTGTGGCCACTCTTCCCTCATGCTGTAATGATAAGCTTTTGGATTCCTTTAGAATAGACAAACATTTTAACTTTTAAGGGTTTTCAGATATTTTCCTTCTGTCACTTAAAGCTTGATTTGACGAGACCCTCTTTTAGGGATAAGTCCGCCTTATATATGCGCTATTTTTTTTCTTCTTGAAAATTTTCATATATTTACGATAAAAAGAATAAATCGATCAGGAAAAAAGTTATCCTAGTCTGTATTTTTAACAGTTAATTCCGATTGGTTACTGTATACTCTTTGGAGACTATTTAAAACAAGTAAAGAAGACGGTAGACGGCACAAAAGTAATAATAAAATAATTTAAAAGTTTTTTTAAAGGATTATAACTTTTGTATTATGGATCTCCGCAAAGTAACGTCTAATACTATAAATTATGGTAGACGGTATTTTTGGAATGATGAAGGTATAATTTTGCAAGAATGTTTTTTCATTATCAGTAAAAAAGTACTATTATTTATGTGTTAAAATACAATATTCTTTATATACAAATATGACAATTTATATTACATTAAAAATTCAACACTTCAGAACTATTGCCATTAATTCACATTCGCGCAAGCTCCTGCGTCGCCTAAACGAAACTGTAGACGCAGGCATACATTTTTGCGGTAGAAAGAGAGGCACTTCCTCTCCTACGCCGCACCGGCGATCTACTCTCCTTCCATCTTACGAAATTTGCGATCAGCAGGCCTACAATAAACTTTTATTGCGACTCAATTGAAGACGTAAACTAAATTGTTTTGCTTTTTCATACCATGACGTCCTAAAGACGCACACTTTAAGTCGTTGCCGAATGAGCGTTCGGAATGCGTCCTAAAACATGTGAGTAAGACAGAGTTATCTATAGTTCATATAATGGTATCCTTTTCAACCATTACGACCCCAATGCAATTCACACTTCATGGTACGAATGGAAAGCGGTTCGATTTAGGTACCGACTTTGAATTGAATCGTTATCTAAAGTTCATGGTAGGCCTACAGGTCATGTTCTGACGCGGTTTAACATTTTTTGCCCATCACAAAAGTGCACAACATCGCTAAAGAAGGTTTGTGCACAACGTCCCCAAAGAAGTTTTCACTTCAAAAATATGTTAAATATTACATATTCAGCAATAAACGTAACAGCAGTAATAAGACGATTTATTTCTATCACACGCCAACAGTCTCATAAAATTACCAAACGCTTTTATCGTTACCTGCTCTTGGCAGTGATTGCCACTGAAATAAAATGATAATAAAGCAATTTCTAGCAAAGTGTGTCATTACCATAAAAAATAAGCGAGACTTTAGAATCTAGTGCGGATTATTCCGTACGCAAAGTAATAAACAGGAAAATAAACTGGATTCCCGGAATGAGGGTCACACAATTATCATATATTTAGGCGCAATTATCATATATTTGTAATGGAACTGAATTTTGCTACTATAAGTTGTTGACAACATAACTGTACCTATGTGACATAAACAAGTCATGAGAAAAGTCATTCCATATCTTACCTTTCACCAGGGTGCACCAAGATAAAAGTACTAATCTGCAACAAGAAAATTTGGGAAGTGACAACTATCAAGTTCACTGCAATATCATCTTTTCCTGTTCCCGAAAAAAAATGGGAAATTTTATAAATATAGCTTATTATATAATTATAACTTAGCTTAGAACTGTGTTAGCCCAGCGGCGAGAGCGTGCGACTCTTTCGAAAGGAACACGAGTTCAAACCCGGGCAGGCACCAATGAGTTTTTCTATTAAAACTCATGTGTCCAATTGATAATTGTAATTTATCACACGCTTTTCGGTAAACGCAACATCGTGAGGAAACCTGCCTATCTCTAGAGAATTCTGGAGATATGTGTAACCTACCAATCCGCATTGGAGCAGCGTGGTATGTCTTAGCTCCAACCCTTCTCTCCAGAAACGGAGAGAGGAGGCCTTTTCCTAGCAGTGGGTTTGTAACAGGTCGCTACTTTACTTTACTTTTACTAGCTTACCGGGCAAACATATAAGGCATATAAGTTATTTCTATGTAATTCCTAGTGTATTTTTATATTATTAAAAAAAATTTAAAAAAGAAATTGGGACAAAGAGATGGACACTTATCACTTAGGGGTATGAAAAATAGACAGTAGCTCAGACCTACTGCATGCACTATACTTATTATAAAACAAAGACCCAAAAAAGCTGTCTGTCTGTATGTAATTGATTTTCTCAAAATCTACTGAACGGATTTTTATACGGTTTAACTAAAAGATAGTGCAATACTTCCGGATGGTTTAAGTAAATAGTACATATCGGTATTATGTGAACAGTGTTAAGAGATCGCGCAGTTGTTAAAAAATTTGTTTACTGGGAACTTTAGTCGCGTGCGCCACGTTAACCAGCAGAGATACGCTAAAGTAATGTACTAGAGAATTATAGACCTATAAAAATACTACAAAAAAGTCCGCGATAGCATGTCCCTATATCTTATGGTTCACTCACAATAACTACTTTTATGTTTAAAATTTGAATTCTAGAAAAAATTGTGAGACGCTGATTTCCATGCGGGCGTAGCAGCTAGTTGCATATAGAACTTCATTAAAATCGGTCAGGCCGTTTCGGAGGAGTAAGGTAACTAAATTTGTGACACGAGAATTTACAAAATTAAAGCTGAGTTGTAAACGTTATTTAAGTTCTTAAATTCATACGCGACTGGTTATTCCTAATTGTTCCGAGAAATTATCGATTGTATATCAAACAATATTCATTTCAATAGATAGATTAATGTTTAACACTTTACGGCTAAAGTAACACGACCAACTTGTTCGTAACAATTCGACAACACAAATTATTAAGACCCAGAGTTTATGCAAACTTTGCATCAAACTTCAAGCAAATTTAACAAGTTTGCGCTTTACGAGAAGCTAATCATTCCGATAAAGGAGGTCATACTCTAATGATATAATAAAACAAAGTCCCCAAAAGTTGTCTGTTTGTATATGATCAATCTCAAAATCTAATGAACTGATTTTTGTACGGTAACTATTAATATCTGTGAGACCGTTCGATTCTTTCGAGGGGAACACGAGTTCAAACTCGGGCAGACACCAATGAGTTTTTCTATTAAAACTCATGTGTGTGAGTGATAATTGCAATTGTTATCTTCCCTCTAATTATGTCACTATCAGTTACAAGAGCTTTGATAGCCCAGCGGTGAGACCGTGCGACTCTTTTGAGGGGAACACGAGTTCAAACCCGGGCAGGCACCAATCAGTATAAGTATCAGTATCAGTATAAAATAAGTTTTTCTGTTAAAACTTATGTGTCCAATTGATAATTGCAATTTATCACACGCTTTTCGGTGAAGGAAAACATCGTGAGGAAACCTGCATATCTCTAGAGAATTCTGGAGATATGTGGAACCTACCAATCCGCATTGGAGCAGCGTGGTAGGTCTTAGCTCCAACCCTTCTCTCCAGAAACGGAGAGAGGAGGCCTATTCCCTGCAGTGGGATTCTAACAGGCACTCTTTACTTTATTAGGAATAATAACAATTATTCTTTGAAAAGAGCAACCGCCGAGTTTCTTGCTAGTTCTTCTCGGTAGAAACAGCTTTCCCAACCAGTACTAGATGTTGACGATTCAAAAGCGCTTACAAGTTTACTTGAATAAAGAATATTTTGAATTTGAATTTGAATATGTAAATTGTGTTGAAGAGGTCGTGCAGATGTAAAAAAGACTAGCCTAAAGATTTATTAGCACTTTTGTTACTGAAGTTTATGCCAATAATTTGATGCGCCTAACTATTTTTAGTTATTTGCTTATGGCTTTGTATAAACTAGTCGAACATTTTCAATAATTCTACGACAACTTGACGTTCGAAAGGCAACCCGTCGAAAGTTAAATGACGGTTCTTTATTGAATAGAACTTTTCAACTTTATTGTTGCAATATATATGAAGAGGTTTCCTATACAGATGTTTGATTGTTTTAATGATTATATTAATTCAAGATTCGAAACTATAGAAATTAGGTTGGTGATGACAGCTCCGCTAGCTTATATCTTCAGTTTTTAATTCAAAAGTTAATTTGAATTGAAGTAAAAGTAAAGTAAATACAGTAAACTTTTAGTTTGACTTCGAATAAAATAAATAATAAAAAATAAATATATGGGACATTTACACACACGGTCGTCCGTCCCCAAAGTAAGTAATACTTGTGTTATGGGTGACGGACAACTGGTAGATAGACTATATATATAAGTTTAAATACATACTTAATTACAAATACACACCCAGACTCGAAGAACCAACAATTTGAAAATATTACACATATAACAAATAGAAAATATTGGCCCTGGGCGGGAATCGAACCCGTGACCCGCGGAGCTTAAGGCAGGGTCACTACCCACAGTGCCAACGGGCCAGTCACGGAAATGAATTCATGGTACTTTTAATAGGTTATAAATTTAAAAAATAACTATAAATGTAATGTAAATGTCGCGTTGCGGTTAACAGTATAGTTTTGAGATTTGATTAATGAGTCTATCATGTACGATTATGTCCTTATCCGTAACTTTGTCGATTAATTCAAAGATTGACCTTTAATACCCTCACTTTAGAACAACTGTTCTAACACAGGCTCATAACTTCAGAGTGAGATCATTTGATAGCAATAGACTAGAGTTTTTTTAACGCAACTATCTTGGGTTATATGCATTTATGTAGTAATAGATTGGGTTTTTTCATCAAGCAAACCTCGTATGGATTATGGACATGGTTCCTGCGTGGGAATTTGAATGACGTTTATATAGGACTCCCGTTTATTATTATCTAACGCTGATCCACTGAATTCTTGACCAAACGCCATTATCTATTCTTTCCTGAGCCCCATTTTTTTTTTTTTTCGAACTGACTGGATGCTGTTAGCCCTAATGGCTTTTACAGCGTCACCGGGCGGGACGGGCGAGCGCAGAAGCATCGCCGAAGTTGCAAACTGCAGGAAGTAGAGCGCAGAAGCCCTACTTAAGTCGGGGAACGTCGTCTTAAGGGTGCCTCCTGTGAGGCCGGACCACGGCTTAGGGCGACGCGTAGTGGGCGACGCGTCCTGAGCCCCAACAGCGCTAGACCTCTTAGCAGAGGTCCCTCTCTGCAGTATGAGATGTATCGAGAGCATAAACTGAACATGTAGTTAAAAAAGAACAAATTTTCGGTATTCAAATTCCTATCCAAAATATTACTTATACATGTATACTTGTTAACAAGTACTTTTCAATCGTAAACTCTAATGTTGGTTCGGAAAAATGCTCTTAGCGAGAAAAACCAGCAAGAAATTCGACGGTTGATCTTTTCGTCATTTCTACCTTGCATACCTACCTACCTACCTTCCATGGTCGAAGAGTAGCTATACACTTCTTCATACTGTTTATGTAATAATTAACAGGATAGGATCAACAGCATAGAAAGGCTTTCTGTGACAGCCTTCTTTTAATAGTTTTTTGAACAGACGTAATGACATAGTTAAAATTGATTGGGAATTTTATTATAGAATCTTATACCCAACCCATAAATCATTTACTTTTGTAAGGCAAGAGCAAGAGCCGTATGTCGATTATGTAGTGGTAGAGACCCTGAAGAACGAACCAGAACAAATAGGTCTTAAGAGCAATATTTTAAAAAACTAACGTTTATGTAACTTTATCTTAACATGTATTATTTTTTGTTTCAGGTAGTATACGATACTGTACTAAAATTATGTCATAGTGTTGTGATAAGTGAAATTTTATCAAAATGACGTTGTGGTGCGGCAGTCCGTCCGGTGCGACGGTCGGCGCAATACTGACTGTTTGTATGTGCGCCGTGTCCGGTGTTACCGTTGAGGAGGGTAGAAAAGAATCCCACAAGTATACAATAGAGGAGCTGCTATCGACGCATTTTGAACATAAAACCTCTAATGACATAGGAATGGACCCTTGTAAAGCTGGTGAGTGTAATAGTACAGTAACGGCCTGTTATTATCCCACTGCTGGGCATAGGGCTTTCTTCGTTTTCGGATAGCAGGATTGGAGCTAAGACTACCAGTCTGCTCCAAAGCGGATTGGTAGGTACATAACCCCAGAATTCTCAAGATATACGCAGGTTTCCTCACGGTGTTTCCTTCACCGAAAAGCATGTTATAGATTGCAATTATCAATTATACACATAAGTTTTAATAGAAAAACTCATTGGTGCCTACCCGGAGTTTGAACCCAATCAATAGAGTCACACGGTCCCACTGCTGGACTATCATAGTTTTTTTATAGTGAGTGTATTATTTTGTTCAAATTAATAATATCAATCGAATGTCGAGAAGAAAAAATGTTATTATGGAACGTTTTACAACACATGAAGAGGATGGGGAGAGAGAGCACTATGCATTAATATAATTTAAATCATTGCAATGTAGTAGTTCTAACTAGTATTCTTACTCACCTATCTGCTAATGTATTTATAACAATGATTAATATATTTTTACCTAAGTGATGTAATTTAAATATCTATGTATAGTACCCGGCATTAAATAATGCACATCGATGTTTAGAACGAAACAGCCGGCCATTTAAGTACATATTTAAGTAACGGCCTGTTGCTATCCCACTGCTGGAGAAGAGGCCTATGCTACTACTTAATGTTAGTTCAGTAACGGCCTGTTGCCCCACTGCTGGGCATAGGCCTCTTCTCTCCGTTTTGTGAGAGAAGGATTGGAGCTAAGACTTATCACGTTGCTCCAATGCGGATTGGTAGATGACACATATTCCTAGAATTCTCTAGGGATATGCAGGTTTCCTCACGATATTTTCCTTCACCGAAAAGCGTGTGATATATTGCTATTATCATTGGTAACTGCCCGGGGTTTGAACCCATGATCGTCACTAGAGAGTCGCATGGTCTCAGTGCTGGGCTATACAGCTTCTTAATTTTATTGTAAAGACAATAAAAGAAATCATATAACTTGTTTAGTAATGAAAATACATTCTTTTCAAAGAAAAGGGAGAAAGCCTATGCCTAGCAGTGGAGTAGAAACAGGCCGTCAATTTTTTTTAATCCAGTATAACAGTATTTAAATACCGTTTGTAGATAATTGATTAAAAATTGTAAAGCAATTTAAATTTTCACACGTCAAATTTTATCACCGTCGAGCGGTTGGACGCAAATTGAAACCGGGCACTCTATAAGCCCTGAAAGTCAATAAAGGCGGTCCTTATCAAACCGGGAAACTGGCAAAAACCGGACAATACACATACAGACGTAAAAATATCGTATTTGTTTTAGTATTCCCAATAAAAACCTGCCTTTACGTTGTACGTGTATTTCTTTTCATTTACCATGAAATACTATGAAACGAATGCTGTCATCATCCATCATCATCGTCCTGCCCTTATCCCACTCTAAGTGGGGTCGGCACAACATGTTACAAACATGTTGTCAAATGATTTGGCTACATATTTTACGACCGGCCGCCTGCCTGACGTCAACTTACCTTAATCGTATTTTATGACCCCTCGGTAAGAAGGAGGGTGGTCTATTCTACTCCACCGCATACCACACACGGAAACACTCAGAAATAACAATATTTGCATGAAAATCCTTACTTCAAATCCTTAATTACTTGTTTTTGAAACAGATCTAGAACAGACAGACAAACAGAAAACCTTTATTCTATAATGTGTAAGGATTACCTAAGGTATTTATTATTACTTTTGTATTATGGATCACCGCAAAGGAACGCCTAATTCTTTAATTGATTACCAAAAATATCAAAAATAAGAATAATTCCCGGCACGCATCTGTTTATCATTTGTACACCAATCACATTTGCATTAACATTTCAGAATAAAGTCCCCGGCTAAAGTGAAAAATTCGTTACGCAAGTTATTCGGAGAAAAGTTTCAAAAAAAATCTTGCTGCGAATATTACGTTATTGTTATCGTCTTAAGATACGAAAAGCGGAAAAATTGTTTTCAGTTGTTTTGTCGGCATGGTTATAGCCCACAGCTGGGCAAAGCCTCCTCTTTCCTTTTTGGTAGGAAAGTTTGGCGCTGCCTTGATGCGGATTGGTAGGCTACAGATATCCCAAGAATTTCCTCAACATATGCAGGTTTCCTCAGAATGTTTTCATTCTCCAAAAAGCGCGTGATAAATTATGAATATTAATTAAACACATATGTTATTGATATATTTTAGTTTACAGTAATACAGTTTACTAACAGTAATATACTTTTTGTGCGAAAAAACATTCACATATATAGTAAGAATAGTGATAGATATGACAGACATACTAGAAACCGACATAAACTAATGACGCCTAGGTTGGTAGGTAGGTCTTGGTATACGTTTTTATAACAAAATTCCTCAACGTTATCTAGACTTGCCTGTACACAAGTTTAGAAATTATCTTAAAACGATACTGCTACATAAACCTAAAAGCTTACTATACAATTAAAGATTATTTTAGTGATAGTAGCATATCTTAACTGCTGCAACAATTAATTTGTAAAAAAATAACAATTTAAAAACATTATCCGCCGACTTGCTTGCTGATTTTCTCGGTAGAAACAAACTTCCAAATCAGTGGTAGCTTCTTTAATAACATTTGACGATTTAAAAGTACTGAAAACAGTACTTGAATAAAGAACATTCTGAATTGAATGAATGAATCATATGAAACAAATAGAAAAACTCAACGTTCGGGGTTTGAACCCGTGACCTGTGATACGGAACACTAGTTTCCCAAACTATCGATGACAGATATTTTCATTAGAATGAATTATTCGCTGAAAAAAAGAGACTAAAATACATTTCAGATGACTTCAAACGATTGCTTACAAACATTTGTAAACATTTTGAATATGTCGGCATCTGCAAAATAGACTTCAGAATTTTGGTTTAACTTTGTCCCTAAAGCAAACTTTATTACAAGCCAACGCTTTTATATAACCGCTTGGCAAAAAATAAAGGCGTATATCATTTATTTATTACTAACAAGCCCGTAAATATTAGTAAGAAACGGGCGCAAACAACTCCCCTGACACGCACAGGCGTAAACGCCTTTATGAATTCATTTTACGGTGTATTTAAAGCTGTGAATATAAGTAGGGCGGCAGGCTTTCATAGATAATAGATAGCACATATCACAGTGTCGTTTACACCTACAGACTTCTTAGAAATATGTATTAGTTAGCGCACATATTATCAATTCCGTACCAGCAAGTCTACCATAAACTCTTATTGCGAAGACGTAAACGACGACCGCGAACCGCTTTCTTTTCGTACCATGAAGTGTGAATTACATTGGGGTCGTAATGTTTGAAAAGGATAGCGTTATATGAACTATAGATAACTCTGTTTCTTTTACTCACATGTTCTTAGGACGAATTTCGAACGCTCATTAGGCAACGACTTAATGTGTGCGTTTTTAAGACGTCATGGTATGAAAAAGCAAAACAATTTCGTTTATATGTTCAATTAAGTCGCAATAAGAGTTCATGGTGGGCCTGCAGGCGTGAATAACTAAACAGGTCCAAAACGTACACTTTTCAGGCCTCTGTCACGGCCGCCATGATGCAGACTGGTCATTGTCAGATATAGTCCTCCAAAACGCGTCGCTTTAAGCCGAGGTTCGGTCTCTTAGGAAACACCCTTAAGGCGACGCTACTATTGATAGCAGCTAATAATCACTCTTAAAAAGCTGTGATAGCCTAGCGGTGAGACCGTGCGACTCTTTAGAGACGACATAGGTTCAAACCCCGGGCAGGCGCCAATGAGTTTTTCTATTAAAACTTATGTGTCTAATTGATAATTGCAATTTATCACACGCTTTTCGGTGAAGGAAAACATCGTGAGGAAACCTGCATATCTCTAGAGAATTCTAGGGATATGTGTAACCTACCAATCCGCATTGGAGCAGTGTGGTAGGTCTTAGCTCCAATCCTTCTCTCCAAAAACGGAGAGAAGGGGCCTTAGCCCAGCAGTGGGCATCGTAACAGGCTGTTACTTTTTAGTCACTCTAATGTCGATAGAAGACTGGCTCCGACAATGATGCTTTTTAAAAGCTTTATTTAAATAATAAAATTATTTTGCTATAATTCGCGATACACTAAATAGAAAGTGATACAATGGAAATGATGAAAATACGGATAGTCCACTATACATTTAACACTTTATATATTTTCTATTTACTGTATCGCGGATTATAGCAAAATAATTATTTTATTTAACTTGTTTTATACATATGTGAAGGTGGAATCTAAATTTAACCAACTTCCTGATGTCCGATTGAGCTGAAATTTTACATACTGGTTCTGTCCCGATAACAATGCATGTTTATGATAAGCATGACCTGATGCTGGTGTCAGGATTGGCTTCCGACGAGGGAACTCTTCAATGGTTAATAGTAACATAAAATTTTATAAAAAGCTTTTCCAAAGCATTTTTAACTTAACTTGTTATACCAAGTCTCTTTCTAAACTACACACCATGTTTCTAGATTTTATGCCCTCATTAAAAATTGTTTAAAAAAAATTAATTAAATTTTTCCAATTTCTTTCAAACCTTTTATCGTAAATATTTGTTTTCTGGATAAATTATATTTGTAGAGGGTTTCACGATTCTATACATAACGATCGGTTCGTAAAATTGATAAAATATTGGTGCCTCAATAATTACTTATAACATTGATTTCTCGAAAGTAAACTTGATTACTTTTTCTTTTTTTGAAAGATATGAAAATAATCTAGATTTATTTGATATTTGTACAATAAATTATAGTATAGAAGTATTTAAATTAAGGCTACGCTAGGATGTTGTGTCAAATCCAGACATTTTATACCAACAAAAATTTGTATTTTTTATAATTGCTGCTCAATTAATCGACTTTTTAAATAACTTTTTAAATACTTGTATATATAAAAATGTATATACTATTGAATAGTGGCGATGATCGTGGTAATGGTAGAGACTTCTTTCCCATGCTATATATAAAAAGTTTAGAATTGTATATTTTATATTTTGCCTTACAGTAGGCCTTATTTAGTTTGTGTATAGCGCGGATATTTGTATCCGACAGAACTGAATTGACCACCTTCCTTTCTAACCGAGGTGTCGTAAGAGGCGACTAAGGTAAATGCCGTGTGGTATCCGGCCACATAGAATAGACCACCCTCATTTCTTACCGAGGTGTCGTAAAAGGTGACTAGGGTAAGTTGACCTCAGGCAGGCGGCCGGTCGTAAAATTCGTAGCCAAATCATATGACAACATGTTTGTAACATGTTGTGCCGAGCCCACTTATAGTGGGATGAGGGCGGGAGAATGATGATAATTTGCCTTACAGTAGGCCTTATTTAGTTTGAGTATAGCGCGGATATTTGTATCCGGCAGAATAAAATAGACCAACCTCCTTTCAAACCGAGGTGTCGTAAGAGGCGACTAAGGTAAATGCCGTGTGGTATCCGGCTGCATAGAATAGAGCACCCTCATTTCTTACCGAGGTGTCGTAAAAGGCGACTAAGGTAAATGCCGTGTGGTATCCGGCTGCATAGAATAGACCACCCGCATTTCTTACCGAGGTGTCGTAAAAGGCGACTAAGGTAAGTTGACGTCAGACAGGCGGTTGTAAAATACGTAGCCAAATCATATGACAAGTTTGTAACATGTTGTGCCGACGCCTCTTAGAGTGGGATAAGGGCAGGAGAATGATGATAGCGCGGATATTTAAAGGAAAATTTTATCATTTTATATTTCAAAAATTGGGAATTGTCTTGAAAACCTTAGGCTGTTTTTGTCGAGTCAGTTTCAATAAAAAAAATGATTGAACAAGCGACGTAGCGGAACGTGACAAAAGTGTCGTAACGGCGGTGATATTTCGCATTCCCACGCGTCAACCTTTCGACGTTCATGTAACAACCTTTTTTCAATTTCACGAGTAGGTACGTACACTTCACATAAATCTCGGACACGTTTACTGTACGTTTAAAAAATGGCGGACGCTCGACCCTACTTTTGTACGTGGAGATGACTGTTTAGCATTTTTTCCTGCGTGTAATGTGAAACGAAGTACATACTGATATGTCGATAGGAAAGCATGTTGGTAGATTTTAAACTTTCGCGATTTATATTTATTAATATACAGAAATACGGGTCACATCGCGATAACATCAAAGTTAACATTGTATAAGCTGTGACGATAGCCCAGCGGTGAGACCGTACGACTTTTACGAGCAGAACACGGGTTCAAACACGTAAAACTCATGTGTCAATTGATAATTGCAATTTATCACACGCTTTTCGGTGAAGGTAAAATATCGTAAACCTGCATATCTCTAGAAAATTCTGGAGATATGTGTAACCTACCAATCCGCATTGGCGCAGCGTGGTAGGTCTTAGCTCCTACCCTTCTCTCCAGATACGAAGAGAGGTGGCCTATTCCCAACAGTGGGATTGTAACAGGCCGCTACTTTAGCTTTGTATAAGGCTCGACGTTTTGCCAGAGATGCATTTTCATTGCACGAACTGACTGTAGCGCTGCGGCGTTTTCGTTCCCAATTACTACATTCGTTATTTTCGCCAAAAATACCTTAATTATTTTATACAAAAAACTTAAAAAAAGCTTTTAACAAAATTTCATGTCCCTACTGTTAACCGTTGAGGATCGTCTGAAGACAATCCTTGCGGCAGAATCAGGTCATTCTTATCATAAACATGTAACATTTCAGCTCAATCGTATTCCGAGAAGTGGGTCAATTTTAACTTGCAAGATTCCACCTTAACACACATAGTTTGTGAGTTAATAAAATCATTTAAAAAAAGGAGTCAAGTATTTGACAAACATGATTAAAGTCTTGTCGACCGTGTCGTTAACTAGTATATATTACGTGTAATATCTTCTCAAGTATTATCACCTGTCAGCCTATCGTCATATAATATAATGTATTTTAACTGACATGCTGATAAATTTTGATCACAGAGTCGCGTCGAGTTATACTTGTCAGTTTCAATAATAGGTCATAGACATACGCTACGTTATTAAATTTGCATCATGGCTTTCTAACAGCGTTAGCATTATTTAGAAAATTATGTTATATTGTCGCCTTAATAAATTTTATTGTTTAAATGTACCTAGTAAGAAACAAAATAAGTTAAATCATCATGAGTTATATTCATAATTGAAAACAGTGTGTTAGAATATAAAAAAAGGTGGACAGGCCTTTGATATGAAGCATCACTAATTCGTAAGGTGTAAAATCATTTATCAAAAGAAGTTCATCTAATGAAAGGAGGAAAGTTAGGAAGCGTATCTGACACCCTCTTTGGTTTGATGGTGCTACCTTACTACTAAAGGTTTTATTATCTAAGTGATATGATATTAATTGACCTATCTGGTGCAATGGGTGGTGCTGTCTTATTGCTAGTTCGAGAAACTCGAAATGACTTGTAACATTAATTTGCCAACAGTCATATGTATGTCTGATTCAAGGCCGCTTCGACCGAGGCAACTTAAAATTCTACGGGCAAAGCAGTAAGGCCATTAATGTTGAGTTCAAAAACAACACCTTCTGTGATACCTCACACAGATCTGTGCAATCCATTTAAGATAATTAATAGTTAAAAAATAATTTGCTATAATCCGTGAAACAGTTAACAGAAAATATATTATAATGACTATACGTTTTTTTCATAACCGATACATGCAGGATTCGTAAAAACACCACCTCCACCACTGCCACCGCAATACAAGCACAACACACGTTCACTATCACAAACTCAACAATCGTTTCGCCCTGCAACCGAAGCATCGTCAGGAGATAGACTCACAACAAAATCGAAAAGACACTGTCAGACACACAAGTGAAAAACTGACATCTTCATCCTCCTGCCCTTATCCCACTTTAAATGGGGTCGGAGCAACATGTTATAAACAAGTTATCAATTGATTTGGCCAGTTATTTTGTGACCGCCCGCCTGCATGACATCAACTTACCTTAGGCTTCTTTGATGAAACCTCGGTAAGAAACCAGGGTGGTCTATTCTACTCAGTGCAAAACTGTAACAAAAAAAACTATAAGTAGATTCATCATCATCCCACTCTAAGCGGGGTCGGCACAAAATGTTATAAAAAAGTTATCATTTGATTTGGCCAGTTATTTTACGCCCGCCCGTCTGCATGACGTCAACTTACCTTAGGCTCCTTTGATGAGACCTCGGTAAGAAACGAGAGTGGTCTATTCTACTCAGTGCAAAACTGTAACAAAAAACTATAAGTAGATTCATTATCATCCGCCTGCAATTATCCGGCTCTAAGCGTGGTCAGCACAACATGTTACAAACATGTTGTCAAGTGATTTGGCTGCATATTTACGACCGGCCGCCTGCTTGACGTCTTACCTTACTCTCAGTCACCTTTTACGACGCCTCGGTCAGAAATGACGGTGGTCTATTTCTACTCAGCCGGATACTACACGGCGGTCTATGTAGAGTGTTATTATAAAATTTACATACGAGTTGTCTATTTTTAACAGCAGTGTGTAACACCTGACATTTGAAAGGACTCTAGACGGCATCTATTTTCCAGCTACTGTACTAATAAAGAAGACGGGTCGGTACGCGTGCCACTCGCAGTGAACACATTTTACACCAAAGAAAATATTTACACGTTTACATTACACCGACTATAATACATTACTAGCTGTGCCTGCGGCTTCGCCCGCGTGAAATTTTATATATAATTATAGGTAAATTTTAAACTTTCGTGATTCATACTTATTATTATATAAATAAACGAGTGAGGGTTATCAAGTGAGGGTGGATGAACAAAATAATGACTGTAGTACTCGGGAACGAAGACGCCGCGGCGCTCCAGTCAGTTCGTGACCATGGCGGATGCAACTCTGCCGAAACGTCGAACCTTGTAAAAAGGTAACTCGATTTTGCCGCGATGTGACCCGTTTATTTATATAATAATAAAAATAGTTGTTATAAATTAACCGTGCGAGACAGAGACATGCTGTCGCGTACTTTCTTGTAATATTTTTATACATCTACAATTCTCAAGAACATTACTTTAGCGCATCTCTACTGGTATACGCAGCGCACGCACCTATAGCTCCCAGAAAGCAAGTTTTTTAACAACTGGGCGATCTCTTCAACACAATTTACATAATAACGATATGTAATATTTACGTATACCATCCGGAAGTATTGCATCTTTTGGTTAAACCGTATAAAAATCCGTTCAGTAGATTTTGAGAAAATCGATTACGTACAGACAGACAGCTTCTTGGTACTTTGTTCTATAATAAGTATAGATATAGGAGCGGGCGTTCGTTTGAACGATCCATATGGATGAAATATTAATCTATACCGTTATATAAAACAAATTCCCCAAAAGCTCTCTGTCTGTCTGTCTGTATCCGACCGATAAGTTTCTTTAAGGCGTGATGCCTTGAAGAAACTTATGGACTGGCTAGAAATATCAATCAATCAATCAAAATAATCTTTATTCAAAAAAAGCTCTTTCGAGCTTTTTCTTTTAAATCGTCAAGTATTAATATTATTAATGAAGCTACAACTGGTTCAGAATGTGGATCTTACCGAGAAGAACCAGCAAGAAATTCGGAAGTCAGTCATTTAAACATTTTCAATTTTACGTTGCAGTCTTGTATGAAGCTGAAAGAATTTTCAAATCTTGTCATTTTTGTCATCGAAATAATCTTCAATTTTAAACCTTTCTTTAGATTGATCTCGTATGGATTGCGGATTTTTATTGTAGAAGCGAATAAGTCGAAAGATCTTTCGGTAAAAATAAGTAAAACTATCTAACCCTGTGTTCAAAACCAGGGCGTATCGACTAGTTGCAAAATAATAAACATTCTGAAAGCCTACATTTAATTACATATTAAACTTAATAACCAAGCAATTTTATTTATATGCGGTTTTAGTAGGTTTCAAAATATATTAAGGGATTTTATTACGTGGCCTAGATACGTTTGATGTAAGATGATTATGCCCCTTTGTTGTGATAATTAGGGTGTCAGATTACGTAGATAAGGGTAAGTAAGGGTAGCTTTAGATAAATAAAAATAAAATAAAATTAGGCTTTTTCTAGCTTCTGGGGATAATTATTGTTATGTACGTTATCCCCCCTATAACGCGGTACTCTTATAACGCGTTATCATATTACGCGATTTCAGTCCCTCGTATAACGCGTTTTCCCCCATATCATGCGGGGATTTCCCATGTTCCACGTTATTATAAAATTAAACTATAATATAAAAAAAATGTGCCTTGTTTTTCAAAAGAAGATTGGTTATGCTGAAGGTGTAGAAATTTTCTTTCCAAAAATAAAATATTTATTTTTCGGCCATGTTTTAATAAAACTCATATTTCGTTCATAACATGGTTTTATTTAAATATTACATTTAAACTCCCTTTAAAGAACGTCATACGAGCACGGTATACGAGTTTTCCTATAACCCGGAACCAATCTACCGCATTATAGAAGGCTTTACTGTATATATATTTTTTTAAATCTGATATTGACCGGAACACGGCTTTTATAATCTACTATGCGAAAGTTATTTAATTCATCATCATCCTCCTGCCCTTATCCCACTCTAAGTGGGGTCGGCACAACATGTTACAAACATGTTGTCACATGAATTGGCTACGTATTTTGCGACCGGCCGCCTGCCTGAAGTCAACTTACCTTAGTCGTATTTTACAACCCCTGGGTAAGAAAGAGGGTGGTCTATTCTACTCTACACGGATACTACACGGCGGGTCAACTTAGTTTAGTCGCCTTTTACGACACCTCAATGGACACACGGCGAAAAGTTATTTAATTCGTACAATATAATATATTTATAAAAGAAATTGAAATGTCAGCCATCTTTAACTATGTCTAAAATAATTTACAAAACGAATGAATCGATTTGAAAAATCGTTTAGATTTGGAAATGTTTGATAATAAATCGATTTCTTATGTAAATAATATAAAGTAAATTTTATAATTAGAATAATTCAACGAAGCTCTTCTCAGTTTCCTCAAAGTATAGATTATGAGAGACGAAGATCTATCAACCTCTGTTTGCCAACTGCAATCACTTTCCTTGAAAACAAATTCCATCTTCAAGTAAAATATCGATCTTGCAAGGTAAATATTAGATTCAATACAACGTATACCGTTCCCGTATCGACAATTCCCTTTGTGTTCCGTCAACAATACAAAATGCAGTTGCAATGTCTAGTTGTAAGTGTATTGGAGATGAAAAGATTTGCTGTCGCTAAGTTTTGTTTCCATCGATCTCTTTGAAACCTGCTTCGTAACTCGAAGCCATGATTGATTTGCTAGCACGCTGTCAATATTTTAGCAGGGTCTCTTTATACAAAAACATCAGTGACAAATCACCACCTGTTTCGTAAAGATAACATTATATACTATAAAACATATATCAGAGCTTCTGCGCAATTACGTAAAAGACACTAGATTTAAAATAATATTAACTTTTAAGAAACTTTTACTTCAAGAATTTTTTTTACTATTAAAACTATTAAAAAGAGTCTGATACAGAAAGCCTACTATACTGTTGAGGATTACTTAGATGATAATAATGTGTGGATAGCTACACTTCTACCCAATACAAGACAGTAATGACTATATGTAACTAGTTATTAGATTTATATTTTAAAAAGAGCAACCGCCGAGTTTCTTGCTGGCTCTTCTCGGTAGGAACAGCTTTCCGAACCAGCAATATATGTTGACGATTAATAGCACTTGTTTAAAGGTTAACTTGAATATTTTGAATTTGAATTTGAATATATCAATAAAATTATTTTCATTTTCATTTATGTCAAGAGACGAAATTTTTCACTTGCTAAGTAATACAAATATAGTAGGAACAGCTTTCCGAGCCAGCGGTAGAGTGGATGATTCAAAAGCACTTATTTAAGTTTATACCACATTCTATTACGGCCGTTTTCGACCCCTACGTTGCTTCTCAGCTTGCCTATTACCTACTTATAAGCCTTTAGAATTAGGTTTGTTGGGTTTTAAAGTTGTAGATATGAACCGTCTCCTGCAACCTCAACCAAGCTTAAGGGGTCACTTTTCTCGCCTTTTCACTATGAATTACAGATAAATTATTTCGTTCTCGATTGAAATTCTTTACAAAAATGTATCAATGAAATTTTATGAACCAAACAGAGAGTAATTATTTCTGTTTGTTGATCACACGCCTCTCTGGAAGGTATGTATGCTTAGGTTTACATCAAAGGATGCGTGATAATTTAACGGTAACAACTCAGCACCTTTGATACAAAGCTCGAAACGTGAAGGGATCGTCTCTATTCAGAGGTTTTTTCAATAGTACAATGTGTATATGAATGGGTCTCGATAATACATCGGAATTGTCTGATCAAATAAGACCGTTCTACAGTGGTGGAAGCACTGTGATAGCCCAGTGCTTAGGTCGTGCTCCTTCGAAATTATCAGGGCTTCAAACCCCAAGCATTCATTGACCAGGTACCAATGCGTTTTTTTATAAAAACTTATGTGTCGAATTGTTAATTACGATTTATCACACGTTTTTCGCTGAAGGAAAACATTGTTAGTCGCAAACAGAAGCTAGTTTCACTATATTGTTTAGAGCGATTATGTAACAGAGTTATTGTTTCTATTATATATTTAGTCTATGAAAACAGATCCCAATTACCGACAGAATATGTTCACGAATAAATGATATTGACGGCCTATAACATGCTTAGTGATGGGAAATGTTTCATAGGAGGTAGAGTATGATATAATGAAATCGAGTATTTTTTACTTAACTTTTTCTGGTACATAACTTTTGCAACAAAAGTCAACATTATATATCATTCCAGTCAGAATTAGGACAAGTCATGACCTCGATTATGTCAACTCAGGTATAAAAATTTCCTCAATTATGTATTATATGTTTTTTCCTAGTCCCAAAGAAAAAAAAGAATCTTTGTCGTATTTAATAGAAGATTGAACTCTACCAAATTTCTTCAAAATTGCTGCAGCGGATTAGCCATAACAGACAGGTTTTTGCCTCTTTAAAATAAGTAGAGATGGATATACCTTCCCAAGAGATTTTGGGTTCTTTATCTATAATAAGTTATATGAACTAACCTATATATGTTTAATTAATATTAATATTCTCAGTTTTTATTATATACAATTAGGTATTAGGCAACGATAGTGGTAATTGTATCATTCATGCAAATGTTGTACTGACTTTAAAAGGTGTTTTACACAGACTTAGATTATTTTATATATTATTAATGTGTTTGGAAATTGTGTATTGTAAAATACTATTAGTTGGTCTAATAAATAAAATAAAATAAAAAATAAAAAAAAACCTACTATAAATAACTAAATTAATATAAGCGCAGCCAAAAATTATTTCTCGTAAATTTGTGATTTTCAATTTCTTGTTTGGTATATGAACCTAATTGACTCCATTGACTAAATTTATGCGTAACATAAAGCTCGATTCTTTTGTTTTTCATAGTATTGACCCCATTAAATTGATTGTTTTAGTTTATTGACAAATTTACTTGACATGGTGGATTAACGCGCCACCCAGCAATACAGGTTAACACCTAGTCCTTGCACTAGGTGTAGTTGTATTGCTATAAAAAAAATAGTGTATAATGAAATTTTATCTAACATTTGCTTTACAGTATACTTTAAGCAATTTAATAGTTGTACAATTAAGTATAAAGTATTATAAAACGATAAGTGAATTATATAATAGACAATGTAGGAACCGATATAAACTTGCGGCTGCTGCTTTGCGCCTAGCAAAAGTACGTAAATCGTTTATGGGTTTGGGTATAAGATTCTATAATAAAACTCTGCTATCTACTTTAACTTTACCATAACAGCAGTTTAAAAACATTGTTAAAAAAATGCTAATACAGAAAGCCTACTATACTATTGAGGATTACTTAGACGATAAGAATGCGTGGATATAGGCTACTCTTTGACCCTGTACAAGACATCAACAACTATATGTAACAAGTAATGAAAATTATTCTTTGAAGAGAGCAACCGCCGAGTTTCTTGCCGGTTTTTCTCGGTAGGAACAGCTTTCCGAACCAGCAATAGATGTTGAAGATTCAAAAGCACTTGTTTATAGGTTAACTTGAATATTTTGAATTTGAATATATCAATAAAATTATTTTCATTTTCATTTATGTCAAGAGACGAAATTTTTTCACTTGCTAAGTAATACAAATTCAGTAACGGTATACATTTGTAGTAACGTTTTCGTTACAACGGTTCACATCACTAACGAAACGGAAGCGAGCGTAGAGCAGCTCATTTTACGATGGCGACTGTCCAAGCATGTAACACATAACTGTACATTCACCCATTGTGTGAACACTCATCGGAACTATATCGAAATGTATGGGTACAGTCTCGTTTGAAATCCCTAAGTTACGGATAACTTTAAAAGGTTTGCAATATAAAGATATGGATATATAGTCTTGCACATATCAGTACACATAACACAATTACAGCACGTACAACACACATACAATAAAATAACACTATCATGCAAATCTGAGAGCTGTGTTAGCCCAGCGGCGAGACCGTGCGACTCTTTCGAGGGGAACACGAGTTCAAACCCGAGCAGGCACCAATGCGATTTTCTATTAAAACTCATGTGTCTAATCGATAATTGCAATTTATCACACGCTTTTCGGTGAAACAAAACATCGTGAGGAAACCTACATATCTTTAGAGAATTCTGGAGATATGTGTAACCTGCCAATCCGCAGTGGAGCAGCGTGGTAGGTCTTAGCTCCAACCCTTCTCTCCAGAAACGGAGAGAGGAGGCCTATTCCCAGCAGTGGGATTGTAACAGGCCGCTACTTTACTTTTTTTTACTATCATACAAATCATTACAGCACATATCACCATGATATAAAATTTTCTTGATCTTTTTTTACTATTTTACTCGTAACTATAATTCTAATAATAATCAATAATTATTTGAATTAAAGTTACAATAAAATCAATAATATTAATAATAAAATGATCAATTTATTATTAATATAGTCAGAAACTTTTTCAATCCGCACAAAACAAGCTACAGATTTTGATTGGTCAGGGAATGTTAAACAAATAACTGAGACTGTATTGAAAGCTTATCTTACCAGGTTGGTTCAGTGCGGTTAAGCGAGAAGCATAATAGAGAAATTCTGCGGAAATATGCAAATGTTTTAAATATGTTTTCTGAGCACTAGGCTCACAGTTATTTATTTATCCAGTCGGCTTAACTCCACACTTCTTTTGTTACACTTCATTTCATAATTGCTTGTTGCTATGCGACACAATGCCGTTTTTTCTAAAGAGAGTGAAAGTAGATAGTTTTATAAAATTAATTCAAAGAACGACATCATATTTTATTCGCAGACTGGTAGGTTGCAAAGATTGGTAGAATGGTGATAAAATTTCTTATAGTTAATTTTATAATTTTTGTAATTATAAAGTAACTTAAAAATGTCGTTTTGATAATGTTTCGTGTAGAAAGTCCTTTTTTTACGTGCCCATTTAAAATTACTTAAGTTAATTTTTTTTCTCACTATGAGAACCCAACAATCAAGAATAATTCACAGAAAATAGCCAAAACTATTAAATTACCTTGATAATCAAATTAGTTTTGAGGTCCCTCTACAAATCGATGACTTGGTGACTTTATAGTTAAAATACCAGTCCTACAATAAACGTCGCTGTAAGCTACTTCCGATGCTAAAACTAAAATGCATTTCGACGATGGTTCTACTTGCTTTTTCTTACATGATATCCAAAAGTCTGATTGCTGCAAAGTCATGATCCGGCTTTCACAGCAGTCACCCTTACTTCTGCGCTCTTCCCTCGCACTCCACAATCACACTATCCACTACACACTCCACACAATGATGTTCTGCCCAGGTACGCTTTAGAAGTCGTTAGGACTAACAGCTTATAGCTTGAAAAATATCCTGCCTGATACAATGAATTTAAAAAAATTTAAGTGGTAGATAAATAGACCCATTTTTCTATAACTTTGTTCGTGACAGTACTCTTGTCTGCTGTAATCGATCGAGAGGAGTGCTGCAATAGTCCATTCATCAATACACCGTCGTCTATGGGAAGCGTTTAATGAGGAAGTATATACACATTTATATTCCTAGTGTGTTATATGTACAGACATATAACATATTTTTTATTAATGTACCGTGAAAACCGTTAGAGAATCATTATTAATTTTTTTTAAGTGTACAAAGGATAACTTATCTTTTTGACAGAAATATCTGCCAGCTAGCCAATGAAGTAAAACTATTTTTAATAAGGCAGTTATTAACAGCACATTTAATGTTTGACATTAATAAAGACAAATGTGATGCTCTACCTTCAAAAACTAAAAACGCGCTTTAAACTAAAAAGTGCCAAATGTAATTTTAAAAGTAATATAATTTTGAAAAAGCCTGGGGTGCTCGGTGTACGCGTATATACGTAAAAGATGGTAAAAAACGCCCCACGCTTTTTTCACTATAATATGTAAAAGTAAGTAAAGTAATGGCCTGTTACTATGCCCACTGCTGGGCTAAGGCCTCCTCTCTCCGTTTTTGGAGAGAAGGATAGGAGCTAAGACCTACCACGCTGCTCCAATGCGGATTGGGAGATTATAGATATCCCTAGAATTCTCTAGAGATATGCTGGTTTCCTCACGATGTTTTACTTTACCGAAAAGCGTGTGATAAATTGCAATTATCAATTAGACACATAAGTTTAATTGAAAAACTCATTGGCCTGCCCGGGGTTTGAACCCATGTAGTCTATAGAGAGTCGCACGGTCTCACCGCTAGGCTATCACAGCTTCATGTACTTAGTGCGAATGACTGTTTTTTTTTGTTATTTGTTTATTTTATTGTATTGTAACGGTTCTTGATAATTGCACAAAGTCTTAACTAAAGCTGACCTCAGTGGGTCATAGTTAAGTGGGTTATAGTTGAGTTCCAAGGAGTCAGTACATACATACATACGTACGTACAAAAATAAGTTCAAATTCATAATATTTTTTATTATATAATAATAAAAATATAGATTATATATATAATAAACAAGCTGTAACCGTAACTTCATTCGCGACCAATTAAAATTAATTATGTAACATTATATCATCATCCTCCTGCCCTTATCCCACTCTAAGTGGGGTCGGCACAACATGTAACAAACATGTTGTCACATGATTTGGCTGCGTATTTTACTTCCGGCCGCTTGCCTGACGTCAACTTACCTTAGTCGCCTTTTACGACACCTCGGTAAGAAATGAGGGTGGTCTATTCTATGCAGCTGGATACCACACGGCACAATTATGTAACATTAACATTATGTAATATTATAATTAATTTTAATTTTAATTGTTTTAAAACTTGCCAAACTTGGCACAAAAGCTTGCTGACATCACATAGTAGTTTCAAAGTAGCTTCAAATTGCAGTTAAAGACTACGCGGCACTTGCAATACGCCACAAGGCAGTTAAATGCACAAACAATTATACCCTACTAGTTTTTGCCCGCGGCTTCGCTCGCGAGGAATTTGGCCTGTCACAGTATCTAATTTAATTAAATTTATGATTCACAATTTTGGTCATAGTGACTTCCACATAAAAGATAGATATATGCTGTCGCGGACTTTTATTTAGAACTATTAAAGACAAACAATACATCATCTTAGTGTAACTCTAACGGTTTAGGCAGCGTACGCCGAGATAGCTCTCAGAGGCCAGATTTTTTCCGACTTTATTGACATGTATCGTTATATTACATAAAGTCATTACAAATTATAGCCTATATGTTATTCCGATGTAAAACCTATATAACTGTAAAGTTTCATCCAAATCCATGCAATAGTTTTTTCGTGAAAGAGTAAAAAACATCCATCCATAATCACAAACTTTCGCATTTATAATATTAGTAGGAAGTAGGAAGTAGGATTAAGTAAATATACGTGACAAACAAATTAACTGCGAACGGAATATTATCCTGCCATAGAATCTATAGATCTCGACGTGACACGCTGATGTGTTTGAGGAGAGCAAAAAGAAACCTACCTATCTTAGAAACAATGAATATTTTAGATGTTTTTTACATAAAAACTGAAGATACTATAGCCCGTGGTGCGGAGGCAGTGCTCTGCTTTCAGCTCCGTGGTTCAATTTTCGCCGAGAGCCAATTTTTCTATAAATTAGTTGTTTCCTCGAGTATAGGTTTATATATTTAAAATTATGCATGTATTTACCAGTTGTTTCTTACCCATTACACAAATATTAAGTTATTTACTGTGGGGACGGATGACGGTGTAAGTGTCCGATATATTTAATTATTTTTCGTCTTTCTGATAATGAGTTAATTAATGAAATACATATTAAATCATGGAAATGAGAAAATTCTTCACATACTACCTTATTTCTCAACTCGCCACCCTGTATTTTCGTAAGTAATTTAGATAGAAACATTTTTCTTACACTGTTAGAAAGAGATCGAAAAGCTTAGGCTGGCTATTTGAAAATGATATGATGTCAAAAATCGACCTTATGCATCGTGATCTCTCATCACGATTCAATCAATCAGAGATTGAAGTAAAATTATTTATCACAGCTTTTCTAGGAAATCCCGTGTATATAGTAAACTTTATAAGTTAATATTAATATGTATTTAAATACAATTTGTTGTCTATTCTCCCGCAATTCAGTAAAATGCTGGCGTCAGATGATAATTTCAAAGTTGGCTCAAATAACTGCCTGAGACGACGCCTCGCATAAAACATGTCTTGTGCTTAAATGCACAATTCCCGCCTTGGCTGGATTAAACCGGCACAAAGCGGTTTTACTAAATAACGAGCTTAACTTCTCAAGAAAAGCTTTTATGCGCCTCATTTTCATATTTTGTTTTCTTCGTATTATAATTGAGATTTGTATTCGATTTATTAATGTCTAACTTTGAAATTTCGTTAATTGCTGTTTAGATGGAAACGTAGATTCTTTTTCACACAAAAAGTTTTAAGATTCAACGTGAAAATGATATGACTTCAGTAATCTAAATTGATACTTCATTACAAATATCATTGCAAAGATATTCCTTAACACAGATTCTGTATAAATAATTATCTCTTTCTATGCATAAATAGACGCCTTTTAAACAAAGATTTAAAATAAGCTGTGATAGCCTAGCGGTGAGACCGTGCGACTCTCTAGATGCGACATAGGTTCAAACCCCGGGCAGGCACCAATGAGTTTTTCTATTAAAAACTTATGTGTCTAATTGATAATTGCAATTTATCACACGCTTTTCGGTGAAGGAAAACATCGTGAGGAAACCTACATATCTCTAGAGAATTCTAGGGATATGTGTAACCTACCAATCCGCATTGGAGCAGCGTGGTAGGTCTTAGCTCCAATCCTTCTCTCCAAAAACGGAGAGAGGAGGCCTCAGCCCAGCAGTGGGCATAGTAACAGGCTGTTACTTTAAACAAAGATTGCGTTTGATGTCTTTTATGACGGTTGCGGCGGTGGTCGCGCGTCTTCCGACTGTTCCGTGTCGCTCTGGTCTTCTTCGTCGGATGCACCAATGAAATTTGTGCATGCGACGCTTACGGTGTCGGGTTCAAAACGGTCTTTATATGAACGGGTAATGTCAAAAATCGGTTTCCACGCCGGAGGTAGTGTCAAACCACCGTCTCTGTTAAAATTCAGGTAACGGCTTCACGACGGGTTCGAAACTAGTCGGGCTAATCCGATAAAATTAGACGTGAGTATAGCCGGTATCTATATTAACTACAAATATATGTTATGAATTCATATCATTTGTTTCAGCATAGTTGTAACTTTTATTAGTCAGGTGTCAGAGCCTCAATGACTTTTCTAGATCAAAATTACGACGTGCTTTTAAACCCCATTTCATTGATTCACGATTACGTCACGATGACTATAAAAATTTGGAAGCTTAACCAGATTTTTTAAAATTATTAATTTATTCAGTTATCAAGCTGGCGGTATTCCAAAAGGAAAGATACAAATAGATTCCTCTTGGAAATACCGATACACCAACAAAATGTTCACAAACTACCCTCGGACTTAGGTTAAATTTCAACTCTACCCCATTAGTCTTAAAACTCAATACCCGGTCAGTCCTACGGTCAATTATTAAGGGAGCTTTCAGCCCGTTTGTTTGCAAAACAATGTAACAGCATCTTTCTTTATAACTTAGTTAAATAATTTCTCATCAAATTGTTTGCGATCTTACATTCGCTATTAAAATTAGGGATGTGATAAACAGTCAGAGACTCGCTGAAACAATTGTCATAAAAATAATTGTCATTGTAACTTAGTGACCACTTACCATTGCACTTTTGTCTTCAAGCCTTTCTAATATTTAAAAAGCTATAATTACAATATATAAAAAATTATGTTTTACATATTGTGGATTCCGTTATATGTATATCTACATACTCGTAAGCAACATTTTAAAAGTCTAGGAATTCGCATCTATCAATAAGTGAGAAAGACTAAATTTATGTCTTATATGTTTTATAAATTCTATAGATAAATTCTCTATATCGCTTAATTTTAAAAATATGATTTACTAGCCTTACCTTCACATTATTGCACAAGTATTATTATTGCAAAATAATTATATTATTACTATTGTATTATGGAACTCCGCAAAGTAACGCCTAATTCTATAAATTATTCATATTATTGAATATTATTACCTTATGGTATAACAAGAAGTTCTATATTATAAAAGTTATTTTTATTTTTTAACAAACTGTGGAATAAAAACGTATGGAATGTTGTGGCTAAAGAGCTATTCTATGCCTATCTAGACGAAATAGTATGTTATTTACGTCTAGACATAAAATATTGACTAGACGGATGAAGAAGAAGAGTATAATTTCCGCCATAAGATGTATACAATGCATGTTTTTATTTACACTGTTATGTTATATTCCTTATTTTATTGAAAAATTCCTTTTTTCAAAGTCATTTTTGATGAGATGATTGTATTTGGTTAAAGTAAAAGTAAAGTAGCGGCCTGTTACAATCCCACTGCTAGGAATAGGTCTCTTCTCTCCATTTCTGGAGAGAAGGGTTGGAGCTAAGACCTACCACGCTGCAATGCGGATTGGTAGGTTACACATATCCCTAGAATTCTCTAGAGATATGCAGGTTCCTCACGATGTTTTACTTCACCGAAAAGCGTGTGATAAATTGCAATTATCAATTAGACACATCAGTTTGAATAGAAAAACTCATTGGTGCCTGCCCGGATTTGAACTCGTGTTCCCCTCGAAAGAGTCGCACGGTCTCACCATTGGGCTATCACAGCTTAACATGATGTACCGACCCCCTTTAGAGTGGGATAAGGGCAAGAGGATGATGATAACTATCACAGCTCATTTATTGGTTAGTCAATGATTATTTTTGTTCATTTTATGATCACCGAATGATCACTACTCATACTTATCATTTATATAAGTGGTAATGAATTTGAGCACAAATCGTTCGCGGTACTATATTTTTTAAATGTGTGTATTATAATTTTAATAATATACACATTAAATCGATTTTATGTTTATTAATATCGACACACCTATATCAGCTCATGCGTACATCACTCTGAACAACGATGTAATCAAACTTAAAGGCATTTTAATGGAATAATTGAATGTGGTCTCGTACGTAATTTAGTTTCTCGCTAAGGAATTGTCGTTTATCACCCAATTTCAAGCTATTCGCTGACAGGGGGGATACGTCTTGATATAGTTGAGTTGAAAAGTTTGTTTTACATCACACTGTATAAACAGAAATATTTGGAATAGATTACGCTTCCTTCTTTTTGAAAGACCAATATGAAAAGTAGATTAGAAATTTTACAATTCCACTGCTGGAAAAAGCCTCTTTCCTTGCAGATGTATTTGTAAGTTCACGGGCACTCTCAGTATGACTTTTAATTTATAGAATTACTTTTAATATATAGAATTACATTACTGCGTTTTGAATTACATATATTGATAAAGAAATAATTATTCTCCTGCCTTTATCCCACTCTAAGTGGGGTCGGCACAACATCTTTTTCTCTTCCATTCTCTCCTATCATTCGTCAACTACGACGCCACTCCTTTTATATGCATGTCATACTTCACATCTCTATTGCAAGAACTTAACATATTTAAGCTTTATGACGGTATTTGGGCGAAATTATTTTTTATTTGTCTTTCTGCTTTTCAGTGAAACCGGCTTTAGTCTAGCGAAATATATTGTTCAATTTATTGTTTTTGTTATAGTATGTTTGAACTTCCAATACGAGAATTAAATCAGTGTAGGAATTAAGCTGTTATAGACCAGTGGTGAGACCGTGCGACTCTTTCGAGACGTCACAGGTTCAAATCCCAGGCAGGTACCAATGAGTTTTTCTGTTAAAACTTGTGTTGAATTGATAACTGCTATCTGCTTTTCGGTGAAGGAAAACATCGTCAGATAACCTGCATATCTCTAGAGAATTCTAGAGATATGTGTAGCCTATCAATCCGCATTGGAAGGAGCGTGGTAGGTCTTAGCTCCAATCTTTCTGTCCAAACACGGAGAGAGGAGGTCTATGCCCACCATTGTGACGGTAACAGGCCGTTACTTTACTTTGTAAGAATTTACTAATTACACTTTTACGTCCAATTATAGCAGCTGTTGAGTGTAGGTATATATTTGGAGGGCTTAAAGTGGGATAGCCTTCTAAGATGAAGGCGCGGTTGACGCTAGTTTATAGATAAATATCAATCACAGGAACACTAAACTAATAATTGTGAATACCTATCCAATTAATTCCCAAATGAATTCGTTAAACCCGTTCCCAATATTAATTACAAATTCGATATTGATGCGACGACGTGATAGATCTATCAATTTAGTGCCATAACAGTTCTGTCATCTAGCTCTCCTGTCTTCTATCAATTTGAGCACTATACAAAATTTGCATAACGCACATTGATTGCGGGGACTGCAGGCAATGCGGCGTCCTGCGATTAAATTATACAGCGCATAACGACATTAAAGTTGTGCAAGACAAGCGAGGAAGCGGGTCCATTTTTTTAAGCAACTCGCAAAAGTAATGTCTCCTAGGGACACGAGTCAGCACAGAATCATTTTAATGATGAAAAATAAGAAGCATCAAGCACGCTCTACTACTATTCGGAATGGAATTTCATATCAAGTGAGCCTTTTATAAGGCCTGATAATATAATAAGGTGTAATGACGTTATGATTGGGACTAGTCCACAAGTAAGCAGGCAACTAATACGTCAGAAACTCTGTCGGTGTGAACACGTCACCGGAGGGCAAGAGTCAGCAGAAATTCAATTGTTGTTCAATTGAGTCTGCAATTATTGAAAGTAAAAGTTATGGCCCATTGCGCGGACAAACTCTAGTCTAGTCGTGGAACTTCAAAATGCTTCTAGGAGAACCTCCTATGGGGCCTGATAATGTCTTTGACGTTACGTCGACGACGTGACGTTGCGATTATGACTAGTTCTCAAGTTGAAAGTTTGTAAGTAGCGACATAGCGACTACACCAGAACCTCGTTCGTATTTTCATCATATTCATAATCATTTATTTTCCGGAATAATATATGCAGAGAAGTTGTCATTTTATAAAGCACAAACATATTCTACTGTTATACAGTATGCAAATTTAAGTTAAATTTAGTTTCGAATATTCCCATTTCTATTACTATTTGTGTTGGCGATAGTGATTTCATCGTTACAGTTATACAAGATTCCTTTGGCCAACTGAATTTTGGATGAAAACTTACATAAGTGATCTGCGCTACCTTTCGTGTTAAATCCCAAATACCTATATAAGTATGATTTTATATAGGTTTTTGCGGCGGTGTTAACGATCTGTCGTTACACGGAAAATTACTGGAGCGATTTCAATGCATTATTTTAGTTTTCATTACGATTTCCTAATTTATTGCTAAGTTACCAAAAATGCCTTACGTTTGATATTTTTTGAAGTGTTGCTTAAATATTTAGACTTATTGCTCCAGAAGCGTAAAGTAGAGGGGAAAATTAAAAATTCAAAATGAGACACCGCACATATGCTCTGCGACAGTGATCGCTGGAATTTTATACTAAAGGTTGTCTAAAATACACATAGTATATAATAGTAATATAATACACAACAAATATTATATATATCAGAGAAAAGGAATCGGAGTAAAAGGTAAGATAACATATTTTAGGAAATAGACACTGGCTACGGTGATGCAATAACGAAATATGGTCCTGATTAAGCTGGGGGAGTAAATGAAGATGGGTTTTATGACTCATAAAAGAGTTCCCCTTCTCTAGGAATAAAAGAGCTACCGTGAAGTGTGGCGGGGTATAGCTAGCCTCCAAAAACTTATCACTTGTACCACGGGTAACATGCAATTCATAGAAATGACGCCTGGAACAATATTTATTTTGCTCTCAGTCGTCAACGCGATGTAATAATGGTGAACATACGATTTATGGACTCGTAATAAACTTTTATAGTCCCCTCCAGAACGAATCTCTTTGTTTTAGTTGTTAACTACATATTGCGCGCGATGTTGGACACGTAGAAAATAGTAATAAAAAAAATTAGAAGAAAATTTGGCCGAACCAATCTAGGTTTTTTTCGCTCCTATTAATAGAATGAAGCGACTGTACAACACACTATCTACTGGTGAATTTACTCCGAGGATCGCTAATTTGCTGAGATCTTTATTTTTTTTAAATACAATTAAATTGCTTTTAAATAGAAGTACACATTCCTGCAAACTTTAATATTCATTACGATTTCATTCAGAAAAAAATTTAGTGCCAATAATAAATAAATGGACCGTTACACACATGGTCGTCTGTCCCCAAAAAAAGTGTCTTAATACTTGTGACTGGTGACAGACTACTCGTAAACATATTCATACAAAATTTAAATACATAACTACACCCAAGATCGCTGATCTAACAAGTTGTAAATAGAAAATAAAGATCTGAATACACGGACCTGAAAGCAGGGTCACTGCCACGGGCCAGTTATTTCAATATTCATGTACCTGAAACTTTTGCAGGATTAAGAAAAAATTTCAATTGTTATATTTTCAAATCAATAGCTAAACTAAATTTTTTTCTGCCTACATACTAGCTTTTTTGCGTCACGTGCCAGGCCTTTGAAACCTAAAAACGGTAATTGGTTTTTCTTTTCCTTTTTAAAGCTAATGCTTTCTGTAAAATTGCGACATTCGTATCAATTTTTTTTAAATATAAAATATAATTCTAATAATTACATTACGTAATAGCCATCTTGTGAAAGGTCGAAGTGTATCCAAATCCAGGCATTTTTATCAATTATATTGTCCTTAATTATTATAACGGGCTTTTCGTATCAGTTTCCTTTTGATAGTCAAATTTATTGTCAAATAAATAAATTGCCGTCTTCAGACATATTTCGGAAAATGAAAGTTAAAAATATACAGAATGATCAAGACTACAACTGAACATTAAAACCCAGCAAATAATTCAATGGTTGCTTTATTTGGAAATAGTAATTAAATATGGATAGATTCAATAAATAAATGCAAACCATTTGCGCGCATTCTTAGCGATGTATCCACTGCTTCTTGACTGAACCATTTGCATATTCGAATATTCGAATTTATTAATAGTAAAATTATTACATTCATTAATTGAACATAAAGTGTGATAGCCCAGCGGTGAGACTGTGAGACTCTATCGGGAGGGTCACGTGTTGAAACCTCGGGCAGACATCAATAAGTTTTTCTATTAAAACTTATGTTTCTAATTCTAATTGTTATTTGCGATTTATCACACGCTTTTCTGTGAAGGAAAACATCGTGAGGAAACCTGCATATATCTAGATAATTCTGCGGATATGTGTAACCTACCAATCCGCATTGAAGCAGCGTGGTAGGTCTTAGCTCCAACTCTTCTCCCAAAAAGGGAGAGAGAAGGCCTACGCCCAGCAGTGGGATAGTAACATGCCGTTTTTTACGTTTTTACTCAACCACTTATAAAATATTATCTGTTGTTTTCGTATTCCCGTATTTATTCAAATTCAAATTCAAATTTTTTTATTTGCTTAATGTGATACAAAATGATGTTATATAAATATAATCTAGAACGACACATTCTGCCTATTATAAGCATGCAAATAGGAGTAATTATACAATTATTATATTATTTTTTAATACATATATTAGGTTACTAATAGTTATTTATAGGTATTTAATTATTTTATTTGTTATATTCATTGTTTAAATTATTTTTAAGGCTTAAAATTGAAATACTCTTCAATATTATAAAATACTTGATTAATGAGAAATCTATGAAGTGTAATTTTAAATTGTGTATAATCACATATCTCTGCTATACTTTTTGGTAAATTATTGTGAATTTTTACAGCCATTACACAGACACTCTTATTTAAGAAAACAGTTCTATGCTTTGGGAACTTAAATCTATGTTTAAGGCGTTCACGTGCACACTTCTCAAAAAGATTTTGATTATGTCTAAGAAAAAGTAACAATTCATAAATATAAAGGGAGGGTAAGGTTAGTATATTGAGCTTTCTAAAGTGCTGTTTGCAACTCTCTTTTCTGTATTTCACAAATTACTCTTACACATCTTTTTTGAGCAATAAATATTTGAGAACTGTTTGAACAATTTCCCCAAAAAATTATACCGTAGCGGAGAATTGAAGCCACATATGCATGATATGCTACTAATAAAGTACTTCGATCAACTTTTTTTCGTTCCAATACGATACAAGCATTATTTCAATATTAAACTCAAAATCGACCGCATAAATATAGTACCGCGAATATACGAGAACACGTGGCTATCATAAAACACGTCGTCCATTTCGCACCGTGTAGGCTTGTACGGAGAATTAATTAATTGGCAGCCAACGTTGGACCGCAGCTGACCAGAAACACGGGCTCGTTACATTTTATGGCAACACCAGATGTGCGTTGTTAATCGCCTGCAGCGTGGCATTATTGGGAATTTGAATTTCAAATTATGGTTTATCCATAACCGAATTTATGTTGGTAATAAATGATATTCGATAAAATATTGACCATGTTATGCGGTTATTAGACTAAGGTAAGAAAGCAAGCCTAAAATGTGCCATATAAGGGAAAGCAAATGAGGGTTTATCTATCTGACTCTCTTTTTAATGTGTGATTAGACAAAGATGAAGTATACGAGTTCCAAATTCCCTCTCATTGTGATGTCACTATCTCTATGATTAACATAGATATTATATTCGAAATTAGATCTTTACCACATAACTAAACGCAAATTGAAAAAAGAAATAATTATAATTAACCGGAAACAAAGATAGTCAAATTTTTAGGCGCTAAAACACTACATGCATGCAGCTCACACACACACACACACACACACACACACACACACACACACTCACATGCATCTAATACCTATTAACACTTTTTAGTCATGTCTATATATATATCCATGTTATACGTAAGTAAATTTAATTAAGTGTAATCCACTCCTGTCCTTAATTATTATATATATTATTTAAGTAAGAATTTTGTAAACGCTGTAGGATTACTGAATAAATATATATTAGAATAGGGCAGCCTATAAAGTAGCGGCCTGTTAGAATCCCACTGCTGGGAATAGGCCTTCTCTCTTCGTTGCCGAAGAGAAGGGTTGGAGCTCAGACCAACCAAGCTTTTCCAATGCGGATTGGTAGGTTACACATATCTCCAGAATTCTTTAGAGATATGCAGGTTTCCTCACGATGTTTTCCTTCACCGAAAAGCGTGTGATACATTGCAATAACCAATTAGACACATGAGTTTTAATAGAAAAACTCATTGGTGCCTGCCCGGGTTTAAACTCGTGTTCCCCTCGAAAGAGTCGCACGGTCTCACCGCTAGGCTATCACAGCTCAGGGAAGGGCTATCACAGTTCATATAGGGATGCCTATATGAACATTAAATGTGCCATTTTGCAATAAAGACAAAGCAAATAAACTGTGCGTCGTTAGATTTTGGAGTTTGCGTTGTTTTGGGTTCAATTTTTTAAATCTTTTTTTACTTATTTTTCTATCTAAAAGATAGCAACATTTTTGTTTCTAATTGCGCAATCAAAATTCGGGGATTCCCTTTCGAACTAAAATCAACGCGATTTTAATTATTACAGTATTATTTTCATTTTTTTTACTAATTTAAGAGTTCAATTTCAATTACGTTATGTGTTGTGAGAATTTTTTTTGTAAAAGAAAGCCGACTTAAGACAACAGCCGATATAGACTCATCAGACAGTGATTCATTTTAATTTTGTTTATACTCTAGCATAATATCTCCGCCGTGTGATATCCGGCTGCCTAGAATAGACCACCCTCATTTCTTACCGAGGTCTCGTAAAAGGTGACTAAGGTAAGTTGAGGGCAGGCGGCCGGTCGTAACATACGTAGCCAAATCGTGAGACAACATGTTTATTAACACAAAATTAATAATTAAACAAAAGTAATAGTAAAATTATTTTGCTATAATCCGCGATACATTTATTATTAGAGATCTTGCATTCTAAAAGTGCACGTTCCTCCACCAAATTTACATTATTTTAATGTGTGAGAGAAAATATTGACTGTCCTATTTCATATATGTGCGCGCAGCAATTTCAACCAATCCGGTTACACGGGTTACAAGTAATGTTTGCATAAAAATAAAATTAATATTATATAATATTTATAATCAAATTTATGTTGAAAATTCTTTAGAATAAAAAGTAAGTTTTTAACGTTTCCTTGGAGTAATAGTAAGCGCTGTGGATTGTAAACGGGAAGTTCCGCATTCGAATCCGAAAAAAACATATTAGTATATTTCTAAAATTTATCCCTGGTCTTGACTAGATAGATACTTCCGACGTACCCTTCTAACAAAGACGTACCACCAAGCGGTTTAGCATTCAGGTACGATGTCGTGTAAAAAGCCTGAATGGTTACACGTTTAATCTCCAAACCCTTTCAAGAAACGTAAACTACATCGGCATCCATCAGGTGAATTCGCAATCAAGAGCTAACTTGCCAACTTAATTTAATAAAGATCATATCATATATTCATTATGCAACTATTAGAATGATTAATAAAACGTAATGTACAGAAGTCTGTTCATTTATTTTATTAGTAAAAAAAGAAAAAAATTAAACCGCAATAAATATTTACTATTTTAACGCTATTCACTCACGTCGCTATCTTCAGATTCAGACTCAACATTAATTATAAATTCAAAATTTTTCATATATTCTATCTCAATATCATTCACATTTCGACACGTATTTTCCCACATATTTCTATCAATCATGTCAATTCGTTCCTTAATTAAAGCAATGGCTTTAATGATGAAATAATGATAGATGTTAAGTTTTGCCCGTTTTTTTTCGCCACATAGTTTTATAAAATTCTCCAAATTTTTCTATTAAGGAAAAAAATTAGCTAATTATTATTTAAAATAAAAAATATTTATCCTCTTTTTTTTGACATGCTAACTGTACTTTTGGCAATTCGTGTCTGTCCGGCAACTGAGTAACAAATCAGAATAACAAGTTTGCGTGTATTTCGTCTGTACATAAGTTTTCTGTGTGTGAGTAAAGACATTGGAGGGGCGTGCACTTTTAGAATGCAAGATCTTGTATTATGGACCTCCGCAAAGTAACGCCTAATTCTATAAATTATTAATAATTAAATTATTTTGCTATAAAATAATATAAATAATATAATATTTTTTTTTTTACATGCAAGATTCGTAAAAACACATGCACAGACCTCCACCACTGCCATCACAATACACAAGTACTACACACGTTCGCTATCACAAACTCAACAATCGTTTCACCCCGCAACCGAAGCATCATCAGGAGATAGACTCCACGACAAAATCACAAAGCGAAGCATTATCCAAACAAGCGTTGTTATATAGTAATCGATTCAACCCCACCATTTATTTTATTCTGCCTCTGAACACGTGCAGCAAGCTTGAACTTGACTTGGGGTGGGACAAGGGCAGGAGGATGATGACTCTAGCATAATATCACTGTGATTAACATAGAGTTATATTAGAGTACAGAAGCCAATCAAAAATACGTGCATCAGCAGTAAAGAGAAAGCGAATGAGACTTACTATCTATTTCTCTTTTTTATGTGTAATTAGACAAAGTTAACTATATGTTTTATCTTCCCTCCCTTTTTAGTAGTTGCGATATTCTCACTTAAAGGGCTGCCTAAGAATCTACTCTAGTATTATAAGTCTATGGGTATTTATACGTTTTAACATTAGGTACTTTTGTGGTGACATAAGTTAAAAATTACGTGATAATTATATATTTAAGGGGAGTAAAATGAAACACGTAAAAGATAAATACTTGATAAAGTATTTATCAAATATAAAGGACTTAGGTAGTAGATTCAAATCTCTGATATGCCTATCTAAGAGTTTTCTAAAAAGAACTAATATTTACATATTAACGCGCGCTTTCCAGTTAAGGATATTATGGCGAGGTGATTCATATAGTTCTGAAGAATTTTGGGACTTTGTGTCACCTATCAATCCGCATTCTAGGTCTAAAACCCACCTGGGTTTAACCTCCAATCTTTCAATTTATATTAGAGAATAAACCTTGCATAGATATAGAGGATTAAAAAAATCCTATTTTACTTGGAGGAACAGCAAAAAAACAATTATTTCAATATTGCGGGTACTTAAACGCTAATGTTGGCGTTGACGAACTCACGGGTAACTAAAGCTAAGAGTATTTTCGAAAATCTTAAATTGAATTGAAAGTAATAAATTAGCATCCGATAGAACGCTTTTCATAAATTGGGCTTTCCATTTGAGCGTCAAACATTCGTTGGTTTGCATAATAGCAATATTGAAAATTTAATATTCGTTTCCGCTTACGCTTAATTGAATCAATATTTGCAAACGTGGTCTATTTATAACAGCAAGCTTATTATTGCAACAAAGGAAATGGTTAATTTTAAAAGACATAATTTTTTCTGTCGTTTTTCAACAAAAAAAGGTTTTAACAAAATTTCATCAGAAACATCTTATGCTTATCATAATAACTTAACTTGTAAGATTCTGTCTTCACATATATAGGAGGAAAGTTAAAAAAAAATGAAAATAGACAAAACTGGGCCCGCTCTTAACGCCAAAATAACAGTTAAGCGATTAGACGCAAAAACACTGCCAGTATTCTTATAACTATTACACGTAAACAAGACTAGTATAGTAATAGATTATAAGTTCATAAAAATATAGATATCTGACTCAGAAATAGTCAATAATTATTTTTTGTTTCTTAAGTCGTTAAATTGCGAAAATGGGATTTACTGGGACGACGGGATGAACGGAAGCTATAAACCTATTATATTAATTATTATAAAACCTAATTGTAGTTATAAACGTCAGTCATTCTGAACACAAACTCAATTAGACTATTAGATGTCCTGTCGTCTTTGTAAAGAAGTATCATATATCATATTTACAATTGTCAATTTATTTAATTTCAATTCAATTTAATAAATTATATTATTAAAAGTTTATATGTTTACATTAATTTTAAATTTTATTACTAATTTAGACAGGTTTAACATTTTATTGTAGTTGCGGTCACCACATCGCGGGTGGAAGCTTCCAAACAAGAGAAAAGAATCCTTTGGTTAGGTATAGGATAGAATACTGTAGTGTATATTTTTTAATTATAATGCAAATGTCTTTATGTGTAAATAAGATAAATAAGCACTAATTAAATGTTTCTAATTGAAAATAGTGTCTTAGAAACGTGCTATAAATCGCAAACAATTTATTTAAACTTATTTCTTTTGTTACAGATAACTTTCAAGGAGACATCGCAATTTCAGATATAAGTTACTATAAGCCAACAAACACTGCCCCATCAAGTTTCAAAATCAATAAATCATTGCAAGAAGAGGTGGAGAGGCTTAAAAAAGAAGTATTGCTAGAAGGGTTACAAGTTGAAGAAGAAGGTCTTACTGACATATTAAGAAAGAGAACGAAGCAACCATTGCCGTTGTCCCAGGAGAAGTCAAAAAAGTACAATGAAGCGTCTATTTCATCAAAGGTAAGTTAAGTTGGCTCTAAGTGTTCTTATGAATTCCATAGTCAGCAACTAAGTTCCATAATAACAAATATATTATTTTTTTAAGGCTTTAATGGAATTTATGTGTAACTCTTATATGTTATGAATACATATAATATTTCAGGTTATTCCAGCCGGTCTAGACAAAGCTATGTTAATGAAAACCGGTAAAATACCACCAGACGAAGATTTTGATGCATTTAAGTTTTACAATCAAAATAATGATAGTGATTTTAACCAAACCAATATATCAGATAATCTTACTGAATCGGAAAGCTTAGAACAGGAGGGTGTATTAGTAGTTAATATTTCAAGTGATAATATATTGAATCTCGATGAGTTTTATCCCAATTTTTATATCTCTAACTTTTCCAACAAAATGGATGAAGTAACAAATAAAATACAAAGTAACAGCCGAGAAATAACAGGTGATTTCAACAACAATTTGAAGTTCAAAGAATTGCCCGACAACGTGACGGTAGCACCAGCTCCTACAAATGGAGTGCTATCAGTAAACGAAAAGGATGAGGAAAATGAAACCTTACAGAAAGTGTCAATAAATAACGTAGATCAAGAAATTTTTAAGAAAATCTATGAAGCCAATGACTTACTTAAGCCTACCGAAAGTTTGCAGAGTTTATTAGGTTACAAATCAAGTCATAAACGACGCAGAAGACGAAGACATGGAAATGGTCGACGGTAAGAAATACATTACCTTTTTGAATTTAGGCTTTATACATGAAGAATATATTAAAACTCATGTGTCTAATTGGTAATTGCAATTCATCACACGCTTTTCGGTAAAGGAAAACATCGTGAGGAAACTTGCATATCTCTAGAGAATTCTGGAGATATGTCTAACCTACCAATCCGCATTGGAGCAGCGTGGTAGGTCTTAGCTCCAACCCTTCTCTCCAGAAACGGAGAGAGGAGGCCTATTCCCAGCAGTGGGATTGTAACAGACCGTTACTTTACTTTTTTTTTACATGAAGAAAGTAAATGCCTTCAACTTACATATTTGCGTATTAAAACTCTTAAAATGCGTGTTAGCCTCATTTAAGGTCCTTTAGCAGTAGTTATGTTAGGTGCTTTACACGAAATTTTCCAGAAAACTCATATTGAAACCTCAGCTCAGTTGTTTTTTGCATATTATTCACTTTATTTAATATTATTATCATCTAATTATTTGTGACAATAATAGAAATATTTGACAACTCTTGAGTAATGATATCAGAAGTCATCTTTCAATCGTCGTCTAATAAATGTGTGAAGAAGAAACTGTAAGTTCAATATTATATCTGGATAAACTTATCGGAAAAGACCGTTACATTTTAGATTGATTAGTCACCAAGTAATGGAAGGCCTTCTGACTAAAGAAGAAAAGTTTCATTGGAGGAGCTACATTAAGCTAAAATACGCTTGTGATGTCTTGGACAACTGTCAACATCGTAATTCCTTGTTAAATTTTAGCACATAACAGTCTCTGTAGATACACGTACATTTGTTACATTATGATTTTTAATTAAGAAAATTTAGCTTTTAGATATACCAAATAATTAGTTTTTAACGAATGAATTGGTTTTGTTCAATGAGTTGGTTTGTTGGTTTGAATGAAGATATTAAATTAATATAAAAATCAATAGAAAACTATCAAAGAGACTATGAGTGACTGGCTAGTTAGACCAGAATATTAGGCCATGAATCCGAAAATTATATACACCCATCTAAATCTAGTTCGATAGTGAATGATGACGTTCTTATCTTATTAATCTTTGAGAATATCTGTTAAGAATATACATATTTTCGAACCTTAAATTTGTTTAGCTATCTGTATAAATATTTCTAAAACGGCACAAGTAAAACAATTTAATGTTCCATGCCTTTTATTTCATGCATATATAATTTACAAAGAGCGATATGACGAAGATGCTATGATAAAAGCCAAAAGAAGAAAAATACTCTTTGTAGAATAGGTACGGATCTTTTTATTTATGATTAAAATATTTTTCTTACATACATTTTGAAATTTCTGTAATACTGGGTCCATAAAAATTCTTGCTTTACAATATCTGAGCCTTTAGAACTGTAGATTTGATTTTTATCGTTCGAAAATCATATTAATTCCTTGTCGTTCATTCGTGTTCTTTCTTTTTATAAAAACAAGTAAAAAACTATGTTCACTGGTTCATAATTCACCTGTTTGGAGAATTACAGTCATAACATACATTTGAACTCGCAGTAACAACTGTAGTGGTGAACTAAATTGATATAATGCACTATGCATTCAGTTGTGCACACTTTTCGCGTTCATTCATTAGCTTTATTAAAACATCCACAGACACTCGCAGTTGCCGCATCAAAGTTTGCTACATTCGCGTTAAATGTGCAGAAATGTTTGTTTGACATTTATGCAGTCCAACTTAACCAAAACTTTACCAATGGGTAACTTATAACAATATGAATGATTTTAGAATTTAAGCTATCATTAATTATGAATATAGTTTATAAATAGAAACTGCCTATACTCACGTCTTATTCTATCGAGTTAGCCTCGTTTCGTCCATTCCCTTGGTCCTGGGCTATCGCAGTCAAACTCTTTCGAGGCATCGTGAGGAAGCATGCATATATCTGGATAATTCATGTGATATGTGTAATCTACCAATACACGTTAGAGCAACATTGTGGGTTTAAGCTCCATCCTTTCTCTTAGAAAAGGGGAAGATTCCTCTGCCCTATACCCAGCAGTGGGATAGTAACAGGCTGTTGCTTTACTGATAACAATAGTCCTTAAAACTTTGACAGCACTATCGGATCTGAGGGTAGAGTGTAAGAGTATCGTCAAGAGTGTGAAAAATAAAGACTTGAAGCTAAAAGTTCTACTAGCATTGGGAATGACATCATAAGATTTCTGTGGGGTGGAGTATTGACGAAACTTTCACCAAGACGAAGTTTTTCGACGAAACCAGAACTGCATTGGTGAAATTAGTAAGTTTCCAAAAAAGTCCAAAACTAGTAAATAACCGTTCTTTTTATAGGCTAAGAAACATACCCAACGAGAAACAAGGCAACAACACATCAAAAAGTTCTGACGAAAACAAAATCGGAGTTCGAGCGAAATATTCTGTTCGCCATCAAAGGAATCTAGATCGTAACAAAAAAGGAGACGTGGCTTCTTTATTACCAGTACACGAGTTTGAAACAAAGTTTGAATTGAAACCACCTCGAAAATATGAAGTTAACAAAACTGAGCCGTTTCGAGATTGGTTTTTTCGGGACTCTAACGACGATTTAGAAGCAACTGAGAGCCGTTTTAATAATAATACTGAGGTAAATATAAAAAACAGTAAGTATTAACTCACACACATACATGCACATGCTCATACACACAGACATACACCGTACTCTCCGACACACAAGCACACTCTCATTTACACGCACGCACAATATTAAAGCGGCCGAATTCAAGACACTCTTTTTCGACAAATTGCAATAAAGCGTAGCGTAGCGCCTTGAAAAATTGTGCCAATTAAAGAGACCCATAACTTAAAAGAGCAAGAAAACACATTTTAGCGTGATATCATATATGACATTAAAATAAGGATTACAATTTAAGATTTTTTATTTAGATTTTTAAGACCACCCTTACTTCTACCGAGGTGTCGTAAAAGGCGACTAAGGTAAGTTGACCCACCGTGTGGTATCCAGTTGAGTAAAGTAGACCATCCTCTTTCTTACTTCTTGACCCGTTGGCGCAGTGGGTACTGACTCTGCCTCCGCGGGTCGTGGGTTCGATTCCCGCCAAAGGCCAACATTTTCTTTAAACAATTTGTTGGTTCTTTGAGCTTATGTGTGTATTTGTATTCAAGTATGTATTTAAAAATATATTTGTAGTATATCTACCAGTGGTCCGTCACGTATAACACATAATACAATGGCGTAAAATACAACTAAGGTAAGATGACGTCAGACAGACGGCCGGTCGTAAAATACGTAGCCAAATCATGTGACAACATGTTTATAACATGTTGTAAAAAAAAGTAACAGCCTGTTAATATCCCACTGCTGGGAATAGGCCTCCTCTCTCCATTTTTTTTTTGAGAGAAGGATAGGAGCTAAGACCTACCACGCTGCCCCAATGCGGATTGGTAGGTTACACATATCCCCTGAATTCTCTAGAGATATTCAGGTTTCCTCACGATGTTTTCCTTCACCGAAAAGCGTGTGATAAATTGCAAATATCAATTTGACACATGAGATTTAATAGAAAAACTCATTGGTGCCTGCCCGGGTTTTGAACCTATGTTCGTCTCTAGAGAGTCGCACGGTCTCACCACTGGGCTATCACAGCTTAACATGTTGTACCGACCCCCTTTAGAGTGGGATAAGGGCAAGAGGATGATGATAATGAGTCACTTTAATAGTACGTGCGATATATAGTATATTATTTTTTTAATATTACTTTCATTTAATAATTTTGTTTTGTAATACTGGCATATGCAGCAAAGGTAATATTTATTGCAATTCCATACTCGCAAAATTATGATTATATAAATTTGCAATTACATAAATAATTAAAGAAACAGAGATTACATTTTATGAATATTTTTCCCATTTAATGTTGAAAACTGTATATTATGTGGTAGCTTTAGCTTGTTGCTTGAATTGCTCTCCGACTCTTCTCGGTAGAGGCAATTTTTAGAACCAGCAGTAGAGTTAACGGACGAGCACTTTTACAAGTTTACTACAATAGAGAATATTTTGAATTTCATATATAAAATACATCTAAAGAAGAAATTTCTTTTAAGTTATTAAAACAGCGATGTATTATGAATTATTTCTCCCTGTACGATTATGTTCGCTTGGTAAACTTATAAAAGTACAAATTGAAAAACTTTCCAGAAGTCCTGTCTACAGAGACGCAAGCCTCGGGCTCGAGTGTACTAAAGTTTTAATGTTTCCTGTAGATACTCTAACATGAGTGGTTTCTATTCTTCTTATTGAAATGCAAATAAAGTATAGTACTAATGGTAACCGCGACTTATTTCGAGCCCACTTAAGCATTTATGTGCCCTCAATAATGGTATACATGCCGGACCGCTAGTAGATCATAATTGAGGATATTTAAACACAAAAGTTGACGCGAATGACTCCATAAGTACAATAAGACGAATCTATCATCAATAATAATAAAATATATTATTTAAAGAAGTAATGTAATGAATAATAAGCAAATGTTAGCTACGGCCGAAATTCAACTCATAATTCTTACGTTCTCTCATAGAAAATGTTACCAAATAATAGGCCAACAAGAGATAACCGTACAACTATAACATATGGAACACGCTAAACAAGTATTGACAGGTTAAGTTAATAATAATTTAGAATCATTAAGCCAGGACGATTCTACCACCAGTTCGGAACGCTGTCATCCACTGAGAAGAACTGCCAAGAAACTCAATGGTTGCTCTTATCACGAATATTAACTATTTGACGTTAGATTCTAACAACACGAAATACTCAATATAGGTAACCAAATCAACATTAAGTCGTTACAGCACTTTAAAACGTATTGACATCTTGAGAGGTGGTATTGTACTGACTAAACTGTTGAATGTTGCTAGCGAACAAGAGTCGGATCCCAATCTTTTACCTTCATTCATCCGGTTTTATTCCTCTACCCACCAAATGACAGATAACATATTATTGTAGACAAAACATTTCCTCATTATCATTCCACTCATATCTGACAATATCTAACAAAATTTTTACTATAAGATCAAACGTCGTCACCGTACTGCGCGAGCGGCGACCAACAGAAAAGAGCGTATATGGGACAATGGAGTTATACCATACGAGATTGATGGAAACTTCAGCGGCGCCCATAAGTCTTTGTTCAAGCAAGCCATGAGGCATTGGGAGAACTTTACCTGCGTGAAGTTTGTGGAGAGGGAATCTGAGCATAAAGATTATATCGTATTCACCGAAAGACCATGTGGGTAAGTAAACTAATTATTATACACTAGAACTAGCAGTAAAATCACCCGCGTGGAAATCAGTATATTTAATTGAAACTATAAATATAAAAGTAATTATTGTTAGTTAATCATCAGAGATAGAGACATGCTATCACTGACTTTTTTGTACTACTTTTGTAAATCTACAATTTTGTAGTACATTAATTTGCTGTATCTCTGTTGCTTTACGCGGCGCACGCGTTTAAAGCTCCCAGCGGGCGAGTTTATTTACAACTGCGAGACCTCTTCAACGCAATTCTCTCTACCTTCAACCTCTCTACCTTTTAGTAACAACCATATTAAAATCTGCTCAGTAGATTTTGCGAAAATCGATGACATACAGAAAGAAAGTTTTTGGGCACTTTTTTTATAGTATGTACCTATAAATAATACCGTGGTAGCCGATTTTGAAGACGGGAAGTTATGGTTTAAATACCCGGCAAGTCAATGCGTATTTCTATTTAAATTTACCCCTCTGATTAATATTTACGATTTACTACGCGCTTTTCAGCGATAGAAAATGTCATGAGGAAACCTGCATGTCTTAAGTTAATTCATGGGATATGTGTAACCTAATAATAAACTTCGTTGAAACTTGCAAGTTGGTCGTGCCGTGGTCGCAAGCTTCAATCCTGCCCAAAAAGAGGAGAGTGGAGGCATTTGCCCAGCAGTGGGATATTACTTTTTCAGTATTCATATATGTAGAGAATGCAATTATTAAAAGTAACTAAATTCCAATAAAGTCTACGGAAATGTAACCTCAATGTACCATCATCATTTCGCATACTATGTACAAAATTGAAATTTTAATTTAGTCTGTTTTGAGAGCCATATTCCTTCTTTTTCCAAGCCATCAATATTTCATGTAGGCCGTCCTCGCGGGATCCTTAGGACTATGTTCCTCGACGTCAGTAGAGTTTTTGCGCTCTACTTTTTTGCTTTCCGAAAATGCTGCTATGCTCAACAATCCTGCTAGTAAATTGTCGTTCGAGAATAGCCGGAACACTTTTAAGAAAAAAAGAATTTTTTACATTGCAGAGCCATAAGACACTAAAATCGCTCCCAAAATAACGTGATTCAGCAATCAACAGACAAAAGAAATCGTTAAATTTAGTCCAATTTTGACCAATCTGTCACACAAATTAACAAATTATAGCTTCACTTGACAGAATTTGATGACCAAATTACTGGGTAGCTTAATATATTAATGCTGTAACCAGATCTTGGATAAAGTTCGTGTAATGAAATCTAATTATTATTATACTGATTTTTTTAAAGAGATTTATACCCATGAGATGTTCATAACTATCCGGTGCAGGGTTTCACTCCTAGACCCTTTAAAACCCCTGGTAGTAAAGTAAAGTACTAAAGTAACGGCCTGTTACCATCCCACTGCTGGGTATAGGCCTCCTCTCTCTCTTTTTTGGAGAGAAGGATTGGAGCTAAGACCTACAACGCTGCTCCTATGTGGATTGGTACGTAACACAAATCCATGATACGCAGGTATACAGATATGCAGGTTTCCTCACGATGTTTTCTTTCACCGAAAAGCGTGTGATAAACTAGAATTATTATCAATTAGACCCATAAGTTTTAAAAGAAAAACTCATAATTCCTGCCCAGGGTTTGAACTCATGATCGACCCTAGAGATTCACACGGTCTCACCGTTGAGCTATCACAGCTTTAAGACCCCAATATTCGTTTAAATTATTATAAATATTTTTTAAAAATACCTTTAACCTTACTACTATAGTTGATATTTCTGTAATAACCTTTAATATGATAATTGCTTTCTATAGGCAATACTAATTTGTTTTAAAGCGAGTTTGATCTGCAGATACTTTAAATATTCAATTAGGCGTTACTTTGCGTAGGTAGGTACATAGCACAATGATAATATTTTTCTGCTATAATCCGCGATAAAAACCTATGTATTGCTAAAAGTAGAGTGTGCCATCCGTGTTCAAACCTTACGCATCCAGTATTCATAAACCGCACTACAATACTAGCACTGCACACATTCACTACCATAATCTGATAGCTCACTTCGCCCCGTGAAGATCCAACAGAAATTGTTTTTAGAAAATATTTGCCGTCAGCGGAAATTAAACCCGTGATCACGTGAAGACAGGGTCACTGCAACCTGTACGAACGTATCAGTGAGAGTGAAATATGTTTTGTAGGTGCTGTTCTTTTGTCGGCAAGCGCGGCGGAGGCTCTCAAGCTATTTCGATTGGCAAGAACTGCGACAAATTTGGCATTGTGGTCCACGAACTCGGCCATGTGGTTGGATTCTGGCACGAGCACACTCGGCCTGACCGTGATCGACACGTCCAAATCATTCGGGACAATATCATGACAGGTTTGTTTCTCTTCAACAATTAATTTGCGAAATTAAACGAAAGACTACTGGGATACATAGTATAATCATTCAATCGACTTATGGTATTAAATAGATATCGTATACACGTGCATGTATATTTATAGTTAAGCAAACTATTGTATAAGCTAGATGAAGGAATTGCGTGTATAGTTAACCTTGTTATATGGTGCCACGCGATATCATTATGACATTCGTTATTAATAGCAATTACAATTATTAAGTGTTATTAATTTGTAGAATTAAATTACATAAGTAATATTCATAATTAAAAATTTTATTCACTTAGTTTTTGTACATATTATTTCGGAAATGTTTCTTACTAGTTAGACAAATCAATCCCAATCGAATCATGAAACATATTAACCTAATGGCTGATCTAATGAGATATGCAACACGTAGTCTTTAGTATTCAAGGTTTTTTTTTTATTCTAGAGGGTTTTTAAATAAATATAAATGGGGTAATTACACACACGGTGATCTATCCTAAAGTCACGTCCGCCAACTAAAAGAAATGATTGCATGTAGTAGACTTATTATCACAGCTCAAAATAAAGTCCTCACTAAAGTAATCACGTAAACTAATACATAAAACATATGCAGTAGATAATAAAAGTAATAGTAATAGCAGTAGGTATGAGCTAACACCTTAAGAGGCTTGAAGTCTTTGACATACAGTCTTTGCAGGCGATGACCTAGTCCCAGTTTTTCATCGTCCGTCTACGAGATGACAAATATTTTACTAATATATTGTATAATCAGAATTATACCTTGCCTGGAAGGAAACAAATCATAAGGCGTCTTCCCTACCCAACGTTCTAACTCTCTTCATAGTATTGCCAATCTTCGAAGTTAGCAAGGTTCGCCGTTGACGAAATACGTCAAGGAGGACATCATCTCACCCTCAAACTGATTGTACAAGTAGCACCCTTAAGACAAAGTTTTCCGAAATTCTACGCTTTATTCTCCGCATTCCAAACTCCTATCGATGTTTCTGCGCTCAATCGTCTCAACTTAACATTTAAAAACCAGCCGCAAATCTGTGTAAGTTCGCAGAACACAGATCAAAGTTTATTTCATATCATTTTACAAAAGTAATAACAAAATCGCAAAGCGTGGATCGGTGGGGTCTATCTCCTGATGATGCTTTGGTTGCGGGGCGAAACGATTGTTGAGTTTGTGATAGAGAACGTGTGTAGTGCTTGTGTATTGTGGTGGCAGTGGTGGAGGTTTGTGCATGTGTTTTTACGAATCCTGCATGTATCAGGTATGAAAAAACAGATAGTCCACTATACATTTAGCACTATATATATTTTCTGTTTACTGCATCGCGGATTATAGCAAAATAATTTTATTATTACTTTTGAATTATGGATCTCCGCAAAGTAACGCCTAATTTTATAAATTATTTATATCATTTTCAACTTCATTCATATCAAATATTATTTTTAGACACAATAGCTATTTTATAATTCAAATTTAAATCCAAAATATTCTTTATTCAGGTAAACTTGTAAATAAGTGCTTTTGAATCGTCAACATCTACTGCTGGTTCGGAAAGATGTTCCTACCGAGAAGAACCAGCAAGAAACTCGGCGGTTGCTCTTTTAAAAGTATAATTCTTATTACTAGTCACATACAGTTATTAATGTTTTGCACAGGGTCGAAGAGTAGCTATATCCACGCATTCTTATCGTCTAAGTAATCTTCAATAGTAGGCTTTCTGTATTAGCCTTTTTAATAGTCTTTTTAGACTGCTGTAATGGTAAAGTTAAAGTAGATTTCGGAATTTTATTATAGAATCTTATACCCAAACCCACAAACGACTTATGTACTTTTGCAAGGCGCAAAGCAGGAACCGCACGCTAATGTAGGTTCCTACTTTATCTATTATATACATCGCCAATCTTTTTATAATGTTATTCTAGCTTTTATAAATATAAAACTGGATGCCTACATAAAGAACTTAGTCCCTAAAATCGTTGGAAGCCTTCCCGCATATTGCCTCAAGGCTGAGTGTAGGAAATAAAATGTGACATAAAATGCCGACCTGTTCCAGGGGATCATAATCTGAATAAAGGCTCTCTCGTCGAGTGCGTAACGTACCCGTCTTGCTCTGTAGGCTGTAGCACTTGACCCGAATCCGGCGTGCGTGGAGATTCCACACACTTCACACGGTTACGTCACGTGTAATCTGGCTTTTCTATTTTTATCACCACTATAGGTGTATACCTTTAATGTGCTCTACGGTTTTTTTTAAGTAGACCTCTTCACCTTCAATTTGAAGGTCAAAGCTCATACTTTATGATTAATGTATACATGCCTTGCAAAAGCACGTAAGTCGTTTGTGGGTTTGGGTATAAAAATTCCGCAATCAATTTTAGCTTTGACATTACAGCAGTATAAAAATACTGTTAAAAGGAGGCTGATACAGGAAGCCTACTAGACTCAAAATACAAGACAGTAATTAGTTAATGTATTTCTTTCTCCTACCCTTATCCCACTCTAAGTGGGGTCGGTACAACATGTTTTCCTCTTCCATTCTCTTCTATCATTCGTCAACTCTGGCGCTACTCCTTTTATATGCATGTCATACTTCACACAATCCAACCATCTCTTTTTAGGCCTTCCTGTAGTCAATTATCCATCCACATTCATATTCAACACTCGTTTAGTCACATGATCTTCATCCCTCCTCACTACATGCCCATACCATCCCAATCTTGCACCTCTCATCTTTTCTATAATGGGCGTAACTTTCATACTTCCCCTAATATACTCATTTCTTATTTTATCTAGTCTTGTAACAGTAATTAGTTAATGTAATTAGTAATAAATATATTTTGAAAAGAGCAACCGCCGAGTTTCTTGCTGGCTCTTCTCGGCAGGAACAGCTTTCCGAACCAGCAGTAGATGTTGACGATTAAAGAGCACTTGTTTACAAGTTTATTTGAATAAAGAATATTTTGAATTTGAATATGAATTATATTCGATAAGACTTGAAAGTGCAATACTTCTGTATTGCACTTTCAAGTCTTACAGAATTTCGCATTTATAATAATAGTATGGAATTCTTTAATATTTTATTCAACGTTATCGAAAGTCACTCATTTACAAATTGACACGTATCAATATTCAATAAACAGGAAACCACTATATCCTTCCTGACTTCCGTGTCTATTGACTCGGAGGTCATGCCGTGACATCTTCAATGTGACACACTGTCGCAATAGGTCACAGAATATGTGTCAGGGCGGTGTTAATATCTTAATGGACGTTTTGTTTATTGTATTCATACACCGTTCGTTATCTAAGCGAATGATCTATATAGTATTTAACGGTAAATGTATGTATAATAGACAAAGTAAAAACCGACTAAAATCTATGACTATGCGTCTTAGAAAAGGACGTTGTAGGTTTTGGTATAAGATTCAGAAGTAAAATTCCGCAAATATTTTGGGTTTGTTATTACAGCAGTATAAGAAAACTATTAAAAGAAGGCTGCTACAGACAGTCTACTATACTATTGAGGATTGCATAAATGAGAAAAGAGAAATCTGAAGGTTTAAAAAAAAAATTTCAATTAGGTCGTTCTATGCTTATACATAAGGCTGCTACAGACAGTTTACTATACTATTGAGGATTGCATAAATGAGAAGAGATAATTAAAGGTTTCAAAAAAGAAAAAATTATATTAAGTCCTGCTTTGCGCCTTGCAAAAGTTCGTAATTTGTTAATGGGATTGGGTATAAGATTCTATAATAAAATTCTACAATCTACTTTAACTTTACCATTACAGCAGTTTAAAAATACTATTATAAAAGGCTAATTCAGAAAGCCTATTATACTATTGAAGATTACCTAGACGATAAGAATGCGTGGATATAGCTTCTCTTCAACCCTGTACAAAACATTAACAACTATATGTAACTGGTGATAAGAATTATTGTTTGAAAAGAGCAACCGCCGAGTTTCTTGCTGGTTCTTCTCGGTAGGAACAGCTTTCCGAACCAGCAGTAGATGCTGACGATTCAAAAGCACTTGTTTACAAGTTTACTTGAATAAATAATATTTTGAATTTGAATGATAATTATAAGAATTATTTTTATCATTCACTATTGTGATTACTAAATTTATACTTATATAGCACTGAAGATTAAAATCAACATATCAAGCATAAAATGACAGCAAGTACTTCAAAGTTGAATCACAAATGGTTGAACGTAAAGACGTACGGTCAAAGCGAATTTAATAGCTCATAAAACATTCTAATAAAGACTTTAAAATGTTTTACATACATTGTCAAACAAGCTAGAATCTGTAACATTATATGCCCTCACAAAGTGCGATTACGTTGCCTAAAAGCACTTAGCGAAACGAGAGTCTGCTTTTAACGCAAATTACCGAAATACCAGCAGCATGCCGATATCCTAGATGTTCAGAATTTCAACTTTGTCACAAAAGTATCACGAACTGCGAAATTGAATTTTAAACTGTACGCTTAAGGGATCAAATTTATTTACCGAGCAAACAACTTAATTGGCGAGATAAGGAACCGTAAGGTTATTGTTGCCGATTAAAATCTACGCCACTTCGAAATTTGTTAGGGCTTGACTTATTAAGCGCCGGAGTCTCACATTGGCAATTGTTAATTGGGAGTCGGGACTTCAGCAAGTTAGGGTGAAACTTTTCAATGAAATACGACTGCCCCTCCCGATTTATAGCGAGTTATAACAAAGTAAAAGGTCTCTCTATTATGACGGCGCATGATATTCAGAGATGAGAATATTGTACAAATTACATTACTACAATGTGATGTGATATTATTTTAATCAGACTTAGAATCTCGGCATGATGCAATGCTAAATGCGGTTCCATGTTGGCCTAGGGGAAAATAGGGTTGTTTAGTATGTCCAAGTCGGACACTTCTCGGTGACCGTGGTTAGGCTGGTGAGCGTCTCTAAGGTTTCCTCCCCCAACGAAATAAAAGAAATTTAAAAATCAAAATTCCCTTCAATGAAAGCGCAAGAAAAATTAAACAGAAAGAAACATATTACTGTAACTATATCTGTTAAGAGCTAGAGCCATGTACAAAATCGTTTTGTAGCCATCCTTGTAATTTCAACGTCTCTTTTTTATTTCCTTGATTACCAGAAGTCAAAATTTTCCTATAATGTTTCCTGCCAGATGAATTATAATTATGTTACATCTATATTAAATTGTTTAAGTGTGAACCTCCGAACTCTGTCCCAAAACGAAGTTACTCTGTTATCAATTAAATTCCAGTGCAAGTTGCCAACGAGGATTATAAACTTCCGAATTAATTTGGTTAATCCGTACGGATGCTGTTAGTAAAGTATACGGAATATTTTGTTGGGAATTTACGAGTAATTCTGACTAATTTGAAGATCCTTCTCAATAAAAACTTCTTATTTAGAAACGAGTGTTTTCCTAGTAAGGTGTCGTGTCTGAAATCTTATTAAAAATTCAAAAAATATATTTTAGTTACTTTGCTATACTTTCACGGTCAAGGAAATCTTAATAATGACCATATTTCTGCGATGTGCAAAAAAAAATTATGACAGTAGTACTAATTATTAATGTGTAGTATATAACACATAAATATGCAATTATTTCTTTGTATATAACTATTGTAACACGTCGAACCGGACGGACGGGCGAAAGAATACGTAAAGTTACAGGAAAGTATTTTATTTACTTATACAGTTAGTATCGCGGACGGGTCCTTCACAGCATTCCAATTATGAATGTACTGGAAGATGCACTGTTTACAATGTCGCTTCGGCTTAATGTTCCAGTAGGATGCACTGTTAAACCTTAGGAATTGGATGAATGTCTATCGAACATTTTGTATCGGGATGTCTTATATAATTGCGGAAGCACCTTAATTAATTTAGTTGTCCTTAGGACTAAGGTTGACTAAAACGATTCACTATTGGCTAATACGGCAATTTCTCTTCTATTTTCATTCATCTTTTTATTTTCTTCTTCAACCGATGGACGTCCACTGCTGGACATAGGTCTCCTTAAGGGATCTCCACACCACACGATCCTGCGCCGCTTGAATCCAGCGGCTCCCTGCGATATTTTTGAGGTCGTCTGTCCACCTCGTTGGGTCTTCCAACGCTGCTATTACCGGTGCGGGGTCGCCATTCCAGCACCTTAGGATCCTAACGCCCATTGGTTCTACGTACTACATGCCACGCCCATTGCCACTTCAGCTTCGCGACACGATGAACTTTGTCGGTTACTCTGGTTCTTCTACGGATATTCTCATTCCTGATTTGATCACGTAGAGATACACCAAGCATAGATCGCTCCAAAGCTCGCTGAGTGACTCTGAGCTTTTTTATGAGCCCTTAGTCAGCGACCACGTTTCTGTTCCGTAAGTCATCACTGACAACACTATACACTGCGACTATATATATATTATATAGTTTAATGACACTAAAATAAAAAGATAACATAGTATATAGTAAAATATTTACGTAAAATTTGCATTTAAATAAGGAACATTTTTAATAACATAAGGTTTTAAACTAAGTGAATATTATTTCAGGTCAAGAATATAATTTTAATAAGTTGACAGATGAAGAAGTAAACTCTTTAGGCCAGACGTATGATTACGATTCGATAATGCACTACGCAAGGAACACTTTCAGCAAAGGGACGTATTTGGACACGATATTACCGCTCGAAGTCCATGGGAAGAAGAGGCCGGAAATTGGGCAGAGGGTGCGGTTGAGCGCTAGTGACATAGCTCAAACAAATCTACTATACAAATGTGCCAGTAAGTTTTTCATATTGCACACTAATATAATAAGTACGAAAGTACGGGAATTCTAGGATAAAAAGTAACTTACCTCCTCAATCTGCCATCAAAGGTTATCGGTTACGCGAAATATACTATTAACCTAAACCGTGCAAAAATAAGTTCAGTAGATTTAAATAAAATCAATCACATACAAACAGACAGCTTTTGGGGACTTTGTTTTATAATAACGATATTGTCTCAGAACGAATAAATTTATCCGTTTCCATTTCTTACTTATACATGAACTTCTCCTGCCTTAGTCTTCTTTTAAAGAAATAATGGTAGTGTATTCTACTCAGACGGACACCAAACGGCGGTTTAACTTAATTTAGTCGCCTTACAACGCCTCGGTAAAAATGAGGGTAATCTATTCTACTCAGCCGGACTACACGGCTGGTTAACTTAATTTAATCGCACCTAACAACGCCTCAATAAGAAATAAGAGTGGTATATTCTACTCAGCAGGATACCACAGGGCGGGTTAACTTCCCCTATTCGCCTTTTACGACACCTCGGTAAGAAATGATGGTAGTCTATTCTACTCAGCCGGATACCTTACGGATGCTTATAATTAGTACACACAGGACGGGTTAACTTACGCTAGTGGCCTTTTACGACACCTCAGTTGAAATGAGAGTGGTCATTTTACTCAGACGGATACCGTAAGGCAAGTCAACTCATCGTAGTCGCCTTTTGCCTATTCTATTCTTATATTACAATTAATCTTTGTTTATAGAATGCGGTAAAACGTTTCTGGGCAACGCCGGCTGGTTTAACTCGCCTGGATGGGGTTCAGAGGCCCAACCAGCGACTGCAGATCGCTGCGAATGGCGTATTGTGGCCACACACGGGGAACGTGTTGTGCTTAATATAACTGGTGAGTGTTTTTTTTGTGTTTTACCAAATAATGCAAGTGCATTTGGTAAAAGTTTAATCAATATAGCATGGCAGATCTACAATAAGCTACCACCCTCATTGGCTGACCGGAACTTAAGTATTAAAATAGTTTAAAACGAAAATTAAAGAATATTTTTAACTAAAAAGATTTTATTCACTTAATGAATACTTGTCACATGTATATATCATTATGTTATCATGAGCTTTATTAATAATTATTTAATAAGATATTTAAAAGTATTATTGTATTGAGAATAATTTAACATTTAATTTGTCTTTGTATTAAGTATTCAACTTTGTAATCGTAGTAATAATAATTATTATAAAATAGATAATAATTTGTCTTTGTTAGGCAGATTGATAATACTGTATTTTATAATTAACATCTAAATTTTTGCACAACAAGGCAACATATAAATAAATAAATAATTTATAGAATTAGGCGTTACTTTGCCGAAATCCATAATACAAAAGTAATAATAAAATTATTTGCGATAATCCGCGATACAGTAAATAGAAAATATATATAGTGCTAAATGTATAGTGGGCTATCCGTTTTTTCTTAATCGATACATGCAGAATTCGTAAAAACACATGCACAAACCTCCACCACTGCCACCACAATACACAAGCACTACGCACGATTACTATCACAAACGGGTTTTATTCCGATAAGGGCAAGAGAATGAGGATGATTCTTAACACAATCAAACCTTTTTTTAGATCTCGCTCTAGTCACATCATTGACTCCTCAATATACGTCAATACCGTCTTAATCCTATGTCTTATGGTCTTAATACGTACCATGTTACAATGTCTACTCTTCTATTCTTCATCGTTCCCTCACTGCTGAGGATCGTGACTCTACTTCACCTCGGCTACCAGCTGCTTTCAACGGTTCCGCTCAGCTGCCTGGTGAAATGCGCAACTGATTGGCACCTTAAGCTGTTCAGTAAGCTGGTCTGACCATCTTTTAGGTCTACGTCCTCGAGGCCTTTTTCCCTCAATCTTCCCGGTAATCATCAGACGTTCCAGGTTATCAGTACCTCTGCGTGCAACGTGGCCAAAGTATCGAATAACACGTTGCAAGCAGGTAGAAGACAGGCACAATGACTACAATTTATATAAAATATCATTAAGTCTGCGGGCTGCCTTATTAATGAACTGATTTGGGAGGTGCAAGTGGCTCTCGGGCCGAAATTGCGTCTCTATAGCAAACACTTTGTTCACGATGACGTTGCTCTTTTCGAGTTTCATCTCCTAATTGTCTTACGAAGCATTTATACCGGTATTTGGTGATTGTATCGAAAACTTTGTATGAAAATTAAAGCTAATCTTGGTATTAATATTTTACAGCTGGTAGTGTGTTTGGTTTGTGTCCAATAATTGTTATTACATGCATTTCACAAATCCTACATGAATAAGGTATGAAAACGGATAGTAAATTCTACTTTTAGTATTAGACATTTTCTCTATGCCGTGTGGTATCCGGTTGAGTAGAATAGACCGCCCTCTTTCTTACCGAGGGGTCGTAAAATACGACTAAGGTAAGTTGACGTCAGGCAGGCGTATCTGTCGTAAAATACGTGGTCAAATCATGTGACAACATGTTTGTAACATGTTGTTCCGACGACACTTAGAGTGGGATAAGGGCAAGAAGATGATGATGATGATATTTTCTCTAATGGCAAATTAAAGCAAAAATTAGTTTTATCTCATATCTGATAATTTTATGACCTGTTTGAGGTCTAGTATACATTTCTATGCAAAGGTAAAGATTGTACCTATTTTTATGCACATTTTGTGTATAAAAATAGATAGAGAAATAAATGTGCATAATTAAATGTCATATAAAAAAAATAATTAAAATAATAATAACATCTTAAATGAATGAAATACTTTTTAATGCTATTCATAAACTAAAGTTACTATTGGGTGAAACGCGTCCATTTCTTTTATATTTGTTTATATATATATATATATAGTTACAGAGTTATTATGTTAAAGTAGGGAAAGTAAAGCTATAAGCTGTGATAGCTCAGCGGTGAGACCGTGTGACTCTCTAGAGACGATCATGGGTTCTATCCCAGACAGGCGCCAATGAGTTTTTCTATTAAAACTTAGGTGTTTAATTGATAATTGCAATTTATCACACGCTTTTCGAAAATATCGTGAGGAAACCTGCATATCTCAAGAGAATTATAGGCATATAAGTAACCTACCAATCCGCCTCGGAGCAGCGTGGTAGATCTTAGCTCCAATCCTTCTCTAAACAAAACGCACAGAGGAGGCCTATGCACAGCAGTGGGATTGTAACAGGCCGTCACTTTATAATATTTTACCGTAATTTATATTATTAGAAAAACTAATACTCAAATACAAATACATATACACGGCGTAAGTAAAAATGCTGCGGAAGCAAAGGTTTGTGAGAGTGTCACAATAAATAACAATAAGGAAGATGAAACTGCTATAGTTATCTTTGTCTAATCACATATAAAAAGAGAGACAGACAGATACAGTCTCATTTGCTTTCTTCTTATTGTAATAAGCATATTACAAGAAGAGAAACATATGACAATAAGAATACAAACTAGGCTTAATTTGGTTGGTAGTCGTGACATGTAAAGTGCATTTAAGACATTAATTAATACGCTTTCATTAAACATTGTATATCACAACTGTATTGAACTAATAAATAATTTCTAATTTCTAATATTTAGACTATAATCCCTACTCTCGTATAAAAATAACTCTATGCCACATGCCTATGCCTCTATCACTAGTTCTAATAAATAAAGAAGTATTCGCTTGTTTATAGTTAGTCGTAGGTAAGGCTGATCGTTTTCCTCCAGGCCAAATAGATGTATATTGATTCAAAGACTTAATGGATTTACAGTTCATCGTATTAATGGATTTATTGCTTGCCCCCGTACAGCCTGGGGCGTTTGGTTTGTATCGATAAATCTAAATACAATAATCTTCGTAGTAACAAACAAATAAGGACTCCAATAAATAGAACATAAAGTCTGTTTTGCTTTTATTATCTGATTTGTCTAATTCTATTACAGTGTTGCTATAGTTCGGTTTTTATTTCGAATTGACTTTATACTGTTAGGTCTAATGGCTTCTACACCTTCAACATCATCATTTCTTATGTATCAGTTAGGCACATAGGTTTATACAAATTTTTAAGTTTATATATCGCACGGTTAGTATTAAAGTGACCTAATTCAAATAAGGCTTAATCAAAATAAGGACTACATTGTATCCAACTGGATACAATGTAGTCCTCATTTCGATGCCATCCATGACATCACCCTAAGAGCTATCTCACTCACTTCACTCAATTCACTCAATCACTTTAACAGTAATAATAGTCGATATCTTTAATCTTTGAATAAGCTAATCTTGTTTGTAGAGAAATTTCGAAGGCGATATCGGATCGATCTAGCTAGGTTTGACTAGGTAAAAAATGTCGTTGTATCCCTGTTTTAAGGCACTGAAAAACTGCTACAATATTATAAGAAAACAAAGGTTAATTACGCTGTCATTTGCAAAGTTATATTGTTCATTTGGGAACGAGCGGTATTAAAAGTGGAAATATTCCGGATCAAGTCGAGATACCACCAGCCCTTTTTTTCTTTTTTTCATATTGTATCCTTTTAATATCTGCTATTTAAAAAAAATACCGTTCAAAGCTCGGTCACCAAGATATTATGTATATAATTCTCTCATTTGTACCTATTATTGCTTGAACCCGCGACTTCATATAATGTACACGTATTCCGCAAATGATCCCCATAACAAGGGCCGGTTCACACAACATTGCTCCCATGTTATCCCAATGGGTGAGAGGAAAGAAATCAGGAAGAAAACCGCCCAAAATAATAAACTAGTCATTTGGCGGAGTCATAAGTTATCGTTTTCTTTCACTTGGTTTACGACCGTTATTGACTTATGTTATTTACGTGATTATTTTCCTAGAAACTTTCTTTTAATGAGTTAAATACATTTTAGTCTATTCGCAAAATAGAATCCTATTTTTTATCCAATAGTACTAAATTTTTAATGGCAATTAGACACATAAGTAAAGTAACGACTTAATGATATTTCACTGGATAGGAGATAAAAGGCCTATGCCTCCTCTCTCCGTTTTCGGAGAGAAGGGTTGTAGCGGATTGGTAGGTTACACCAGAATCCCCAGAATTCTCTGGAGATATATAGGTTTCCCCACGATGTTTTCCGCCTCCGTAAAGCGTGTAATAATTGGCAATTATCAATAAGACATAAGTTTTAACGAAAAAACTCGTTGGTGCCTTCCCCGACTATGAACCCATGAACCTTTCGAGAGACTTGAACACAAAAGTTTTAAACGAAGCATTCCCAAGGATAGTATTTGATACTTATACTACAATATTAATAGTTTAACTATTTGGCAGAGATTGACATCCACAAGTCTGATGGTTGCCGCTCCGAATGGGTTGAAGTTCGAGATGGATACATGCCCAACGCCCCAGTTTTAGGGCGAATCTGTGGGTCCGGTAAAGGTCCTATAATGCGGTCCACTGGATCCAGACTGACTGTAGTCTATCAGCCCGGACCAAAAACTAAACCTCACAGAGGTTTTAGGGCTCACTATGAAGGTAAGTTAAACTTTGATTTCACGTTTTATAATTTTAACTAACGGATGCACATAATATATTACCCGCCATGTGATATCCGGCTGAGTAGAATAGACCTTCTTTTCTTACCGAGGCGTCGCAAAAGGCGACGTAGGTAAGTTGACGCATAGTGTGGTATCCGATGAGTAGAATAGACCACCCTCTTTCTTACCGAGGGGTCGTAAAATACTACTAAGGTAAGTTGACGTCAGGAAGGCGGCCAGTCGTAAAATACGTAGCCAAATCATGTGACAGCATGTTTGCAACATGTTGTGCCGACCCCACTTATAGTGGGATAAGGGGTTATAGGGGTTGCACATTATATTAGAACTAAACGTACAGATTAGTTAAGTAAGTATGCAGGTAAGTTACGCTAAAGATTATTGATATGTCACGAACATTAAGGTAAGGGGAGCAAAAAGTTACTTAATTACAAAGGACCTCGTCCATGGTCCTTGGTCGCTGGTTGGTGGTTGAGTGGACTGTATGAGCGGGTTGAAGGTTTTATACTATTTTCTATTTATCTGGGCAACGCACAATTATAACCTATAAGTATTAACAACTTAGCACCACCCACCTTTCAATACCGTTGTACTGCCACCATGCACTGGAAGGTTCGAAGTCCTTGCTATGCGCCGGTGGCCGGCCGTTTCTTGAGACGCCGAGGGAAATGGTCACTTGCACGAACAATAACACTATTACGAGTCCGACACTTGACACGACACTTTAAAAGTTGAACACAGCACTTGATATTGCAAGTCCCAGACGAAATGTTAATTTTACAACAAATTTGACATCAATAATGTAAAGCAATCGGGCGAACAATATAGGTTAAGTGCGCACGTAGGCACACGTACGGCGCCGAACATAAACCGATCGGCGAATGGTGTTTCCATTGCTACCTACATATCGGTTAATAAAAAATTACCTTACTTATTAATTTCAATTGTTATGGCTCAGTTCAATAACCTACGCTGTACATAAAATGCGTAAGTTAAAGTATATATATATACGCATTTTCTATACAGCGTGCTATTCAATTTGAAACCGCCTGATGCCCTTCGAGAAGTTTAAAGAAATGAGTAATTTTATATTAGCTTTCAAATATATTAACAGCAATAAATTTCTTGTGCATTTAATTATACAACAGAAACATTCTTGTATTATACGTTTCCAATATTTTCCATATAAATATATTTTTGTCATAGTTGGTTACATTCTTAGTTTGCAATATTAAAAAATAATACGATGGTGTTTTTTCTTTACTGATTATAAGAATAAACAAATATGATACTGTTACTCTATACCTGCACAAGTTCAATAACAAGTTACAAAACATTTATAAGGAGAAAAGTAATGATAAAATTAGCGGATTACAGCCAAATAATTTTATTATTACTTTTGTATTACGGATCTCCGCAAAAATCGAATGTACTGATGTGATATCTTTAATTATGCCACAATCAAAATTAGGTTGCCAATACCCAGGTATTGGCAACACCAAAACTTGGTAATGCTAATGTACAATTTCTAAATTCCACATGAAATGCAATTTAATCGGAATTCTTAGGGCTTGGACGATCAACTGTAAATACATAAATCTGATTGCTTTATTATAAGATAGTACGATTGATTATGTTGCTAATCTATTGTATAATAGGAAATTTCTGAGATGAAATTTAATAACAGCCACAGTTGAATTAGGAAATCCATTTATATCAAGCCTCGAATTTGTAATATCAAATTTCAGGAATATCTCAATAACAATTAAGAGGGGTGAATTTAATTGGGAACTGTACCCACGCCATGTCATTTGAAACTGTTCTTATCGAGAAGATTAGATAACACGAAAGTTAGTTTTGAACGCTCCTGGATTCTTAATCGGGTATTTAACTACTTAAATACCCGATTAAAATTAAAGTTTAAGTAAAAAATAAATAAGAATGAAAACTTGATTTACTGTATTCGAGTGAAAATTTATCATATTTAATCTTTGCTTGCATTCTAATGTTGTATGTGTATAAGTTTTAAAATTTTTCCAAAAGAGGCTAAACTATATATAAGTGAATGTTCACGCGATTATAATGATGGTCGGCTTCGTTATTTATAAAAAAAATATTCTTCTGAGCCGAAAAATGCTTCATTATTATTTAAGTGCACTTCAATATTTGATCAGAAATACAAAAGTATTTATTTCATTTCAATGGTTTACGGTTGTTAACTACATTAATCAAGAATTACTGTTACAATTCCACTTTTATAAAAGTAGCGGCCTGTTACAATCCCAGTGCTGAGAATAGGCCTCCTCTCTCCGTTTCTGGAGAGAAGGGTTGGAGCTAAGACCTACCACGCTGCTCCAATGCGGATTGGTAGGTTACACATATCAACAGAATTCTTTAGAGATGTGCAGGTTTTCTCACGATGTTTTTCTTCACCGAAAAGCGTGTGATAAATTGCAATTATCAATTAGACACATGAGTTTTAATAGAAAAACTCATTGGTGCCTGCCCGGGTTTGAACTCGTGTTCCCCTTGAAAGTGTCGCACGGACTCACCGCTGGGCTATCACAGCTCATTCCACTTTTATACTTAACGTTAAAGATGCCATTTTGTAACCAAGTAACATTTATAATTGTTAATTCTTTACGGTATGTTATTACATTAGGAAATGATGAGCTGACGCGCGATGAACGAGAATATTCTTGCCTAGGCGATTTATAAACATTTATTTTTCTATTTTTGCAGCTGTTTGCGGTGGTGATATAGATGTTGATAGCAGTGGACATTTGGAATCGCCGAACTATCCTGACGATTATCAACCCAATAAACTGTGTATCTGGAAACTATCAGTGCCACAAGTAAATCTTTTTTCTTTTACTATAATTCTTGATTCAAAATTCATACTCTAGCAAATCTCAAAATTGTGTCTTCTTTGAAACGTTTGAGTGTATTTGTAAAATTCTAGATGGTTATAAAATTGTAGCACGCAGAATGCATGTAACATCTTAAGCTATTTACGATTTGGATGTGCATTTAAAATAATTTATAAATAAAAAATTAAATAAAATATTTTATATCGGTATATTGGTTTAACATATCCACATTTTTAATTCTTATTAAACAAAGTACCGTTAATTAAACGTTTGAGATAAGTGAAAACGAAAATGAATAATTTATATTTCACGAAAAATCAAAAAGATATAAAAATATATATTACTAGCCTTGCCAGCGGCTTCGCCTGCGTGGCAATCAGCGTGTTACAATTTTTGCCTAGAATTCAAGTTTTAAACAGAACATTACTTATTGTGAGTTAACCATAAGAGATAGAGACATGTTATCGCAGACTTTTTTGTAGTATTTTTATAGATCTAGAATATTCTATTACATTATATTAGCGTATCTCTGCTGGTTTACGCAGCGCACGCTACTAAAGGTAGCAAGCAAGTTTTTTAACAACTACGCGATCTCTTCAACACAATTTACATAATACCGATATGTAATATTTACCTCAACCATCCGGAAGTAATGCACTATCTTTTAGTGAAAATCGTACAAAAATCCGTTCAGTGGATTTTGAGAAAATCGATTACATACAGACAGACAGCTTTTTGGGACTTTGTTTTATAATAAGTATAGATACCCTATCGTAGTCTATATGACTAGCTTTATATTTACCCTGACCAATCTTGCTGTGTGAGTTTAACATTGAAAGATAAACAATTTATGTATTAGTTTTTTTTATCTATTAGTTACAACGCTACTTAGTAATAGTGATAGATCTTCATGACAACATGATATCAACGTTTTATTGCAATATCTCTTAACTTTTCCTTCATATGATCACAGAATTACAATCGCATAAATCCTTAAATAAATATTACTAAATATATAGGTATGTATTACATAAACACATATTGAAATTACCGATTTGGTGAATATTTAAACAATGCGACCGAACCGTATCACACCTACCTACAGCTAGGAACAGTTTAACTTAGATCGTCATACACTATAAGCTAAGAGATAGATAGCCTTCGCAGTCGTCTCTGATGCTTGGTAGGGACGTAGGAAAGTCATTGTAAAGAACAAATAAACTAATACAACGGGATTGGTTATCTCATTTTTACAACCTACTCTACAAACTAATAAAATATAAAAACACTTTTAAGTTGTTATCAACTTTATTTTACAGGATTATCAGGTAGCTCTGCGTTTCCACTCGTTTGAAGTTGAAAACCATGACACATGTAACTATGACAAGGTGAAAGTAAGAGATGGGGATTCTTTAGACAGTCCTCTGATCGGCATGTTTTGCGGACACAAAATTCCTCCGGATATTAGGTATTAAACAATATTCCGTACTTACCTGAAATGAAATCACTAATACAATCTTACCTGTGATACCCCAGCGGTGAGACCGTGCGACTCTTTCAAGGGGAACACGAGTTCAAACCCGGGCAGGCACCAATGAGTTTTTCTATTAAAACTCACGTGAGAATACCTACATATCTCTTGAGAATTCTGGAGATATGTGTAACCTACCAATCCGCATTGGAGCAGCGTGGTAGGTCTTAGCTCCACCCTTCTCTCCAGAAACGGAGAGAGGAGGCCTATGCCCAGCAGTGGGATTGTAACAGGCTGCTACCTACCTAACTACACATCATTGCGCAGTTTTCCACCTTATAGTTTGATATATTAAAGCTTTGTATAAAAACTAACTGATTGCGTTTCTTTAGGGACAACTGCTTGATTTTCCTCTATGGCTCATTATTATCAATGAAGGTTAAAGCTTACAAATATTAAGATATCAGAAACTTAGCAGATACGTCACAACTGCAGTGATCATAAATTCAAATTCAAAATATTCTTTATTCAAGTAAACCTGTAAACAAGTGCTTTTGAATCGTCAACTTTACTGCCGATTCGGAAAGCTGTTCCTACCGAGAAGACCCAGCAAGAAACTCGGCGGTTGCTCTTTTTAAAATATAAATCTTAGAACTAGTTATATTTATTTATTACTGTCTTGTACAGGGTAGAAGTGCACCTATATCCACACATCCTTATCATCTAAGTAATCTTCAACAGTATAGTAGGCTTTCTGTATCAGCCTCTTTTTAACGGTGTTTTTAAACTGCTTGGCATGGCCAAAATTGATTGTCGGAATTTTATTATAGAATCTTATACCCAAACCCACAAACGATTTACGTACTTTTGCTAGGCGCAAAGCTGGAGTAGCAAGCTTATGTCGGTTCCTTCTTTGTCTATTATATACATCACCTATCGTTTTATAATTCATTATATTTTTATGTACAAAAATTACATTGTTTGAAATACAATAATATATAATTAAATTGGCAAAATTTGGCAAATCTTATAAATCTCTGGAATGATATAAAATCGAGTTTAAAAAACTTTTAATTTTTTTATAATCTTCTTTCAGATCTACATCTAATAAACTTTTAGTAATTTTCGAATCAGACAGTTCAGTTCAAAAAGCGGGTTTCTCGGCCACATTTATGAAAGAATTTGACGAATGCGCATCTATTGACCACGGCTGCAGTCACTCGTGTGTTAACACGCTCGGCGGCTATGAATGTGCTTGCGACATCGGGTATGAGTTACATTCAGATGGAAAAAAGTGTGAAAGTAAGTTTTTATTACTTTGAAATGTATATATACAAAATTATATTTTTAGATATCTCTATATTACTCATACATTCAGTAGTGCTGTCACATAAAAATTACAGTAGGGTCTAAAACTAAACTTTCAGCTGCCTAACGATTTAAATATTTTCTTATTAATTCTTAAGACTTAAATAAAAAGAGGCTTGAAAAAAGGCTTGAATAAGTCGAAAATATTGTCTATAGTATAACGAAACCATACGTCAAAAACAACTATTCAAATGGATTCAGATTGACTTGAAAGACTTGATATAACCATAAAAGCAAAACTATTCAAGATCTGAAGCAGTTTAATCTCATTAAAAACGTGGATGGTTAGTGTGAATGTGGTTAGAACTAGTGAACAGTTTATGCAAAATAAAAAGCTTTTCCTATCATTGCATATCCTTTACATAATAAACTACACAATAATATAAAATGTAATGTTTTAATCAGCGTTTTAAAGGTGGTATAGAAGTTTTTTTAACGACCGTTATAAGTCACATTAAAACTACACTTTCAAATTCCAGATGCTTGCGGAGGTGTTCTATATGCGGCAAATGGCACCATCACATCACCATCATTCCCAGACTTGTATCCACCGTACAAGAACTGCCTCTGGGAGATAGTAGCACCACCACAGCATAGGATAACCCTCAATTTCACTCACTTCGATTTGGAAGGCAGCAACAATATGTATCTGCAGGTAATTAGAATAATATGTATAAAAACAAATATAAAAAACAAATATTTTTGTAATGCGTAATATAAGAAAAAACTCAAAACCTGGTCAAAACAAAAAAACAATATGTAACAGATAAGGTTGTATACCAATCGAAATTTTGTTCAACACTATAAATACTGTTATGTATAGTACCCGGCATTAAATAATGCACATCGATGTGTAGAACGAAACAGCCGGCCAGTTCGGTTTCGTAGAGCGCTGTCACTGTCACACACGGGTTCGTCAGTCTGTGCGACAGAGACAATGCTCTATGAAGCAGAATCTAGCCGATTTTCTCTCTCTAAGCCTCGATGTGCATTATTTACTGCCGGGTACTATAAGTCCATTTTAAAAAGCAGTTATTAATAATGATGCTTCGAATATTCCTAACCTTATGTATTATGACTTGGTGCATAATTTTAGTGCAACCCAAATAATAAATCGAAAACTTGGAGATAATGAAATTATGAAAAGAACAGATGAATACATAACGAAAGTTTTTCCTATTATCTTTCGTAAATAAACTTAATCATCAACCTAAATTAATGCGCAAGGAAAGCGATATATAGCGTATATATATTGTTATTTGTCCATAAAAACGTCCAGTTCGTTATACGTTGACCTAATAACCTTTAGATTAGGTCACGTTATAACTGGTGAGTTCCCAATCTCTAGGGCAAGGTCTCGTTGTGGTAATTCACCTAATAGACGGATCACGGAAGTCGTAAGCGTTCACGTCATGCGATGATGCTAGCTTGCGTGTCGTATGTTTAATATAAATTGTATTGGTACTTCGAATCTTTTCTTTGTAATTAATTAATAAAATTTATTAAGATTATGCTATAAGATCAGCGCTAATTAAATAGACCGATTGCCTGCTATGTTTTTGAAACGTTCTAATAGTGAAGGATAGAAATCGACTTACGCACCAAACTACTGATAAATTAGATACCGAAGGATGTTCTACATTTTCTCAACTCTTACATTAGAACCCGTAATGTTTTGAAAAACTTTAGTCTTCATTGATCCTTCTTCAAAGCAGTAATTAGCCTATAATGGAACCGACTCTTACTTTATTATTAGATACTAAATATTATCATACTACATAATGAATAATAAAAGTGTATAATTACACAATACAAACTACTAGATCGTATATTTCGATTTTTTTATTTTATTTTTTAGGAATGTGAATTCGATAGTGTAACTGTACATTCGAGATTGGGTGCCGATGTCTTGAGAAGACATGGCGCGTTTTGTGGATCCGTCCTCCCTCCGCCGGTAACTTCGGATGGCTCTGTGTTACGTGTACAGGTAAGTCAAATATTAATATATTCAATCGATTTTAATTAGAAAGGATTTTCAACGATAATTCCATTAGAATCCTTTAGAACTGCAAACAAAAAGCAATACAACCATCTAAAAGTGAAAATACGAACTTGAAACTGAACTTAAAACTTAGCACTTAAAAAAAAGGAAAGTACTTTAATGGATATGTGACTGGAGGGGGGACAAAAGAGATAAATGGATTATAAAGTATGATATGCCTATAAGAGGAGTAGCACCAGAGTTGACGAATGATAGGACAGAATGAAAGAGAAAAACACGTTGTGCCTACACCACGTAGACTTTAAAGTTTATACTTTAATAGGATAGGGGTAGGAGAATGATTGTTTGAAATGAGTAAAATTTTAACATAATTTAAAATAAATAACACAACGTAAAGGTGTCTTTTAAATATTATTTCTATACCTCTCATATATTTTATTCTTTTTTATACACATTCTCAGAACTTATTGCATATTCAAAAACGCAATCGCACTTGAGTTGTGAACTCATCATACAGCTGACTGAAACATTTAAATTTCTGTTTTCTCATTTTAAGTTCACATCAGACTCTTCTGTCCACCACTCTGGATTCGCAGCTGCGTATTATATAGACGTAGATGAGTGCGCAGACAACAATGGCGGATGTCAACATGAGTGCCACAACACTCTTGGCGGATATGAGTGCGCGTGTCACAGTGGCTTCAAATTACATCCTAATAATCACGATTGCAAAGAAGGCGGTTGTAAACATGATATTACACATCCACACGGTACCATATTTAGGTAAGTATTTTTAAGTGAATCAGAGCTAATTTATTATGCCAATTGTGTGTGTGTGTGTCTGTGACTAATCATTGAAGATGAACTAGTAACACACACAGCTTATCTCATGTTTATATACAGTTGTACACGGTCGTGAAAACAACAATTTCTATCAATACATTAATATATAATATCCTAGACACACAGTCGTTCAAAAGTGTCCTCAACAAATGAGAGCACGATTAGAAATTGTGTGCTCTTTTTAATCACTACCATTTCAACCGTGCTCACGAACAGATATTAGTTAAAAACTGTAAATATATGACATCCTAGTATTACGTGGAATGTCCTAGTATTCTTCAAAGCCTTTATTTAACTTGCCATGTATATATGTGAAGGTGGAATCTTGCAAGTTAAATTTAACCCCCTTTCCGGTGTTAAATTGAGCTGAAATTGTACATATTGGTCCAATCCCGGTGTTGCATGTTTATGATTGGCATGACCTGATGCTGCTGCCAAGATTTGCTCCAGATAAGGTAACGCAACGGTTAACAGTAGGGACATGAAATTTTGTTAAAAGCTTTTTAATTTTACTTGTTCTTCTTCATTTTCAACATTTTCATTTTATTGATTTCAGAAGGTTATCGTACCTAACACTCATGTACCACTTCGATCTAGCGACTCCACTGCGTCGAAAGTTATTTGTATTCGAGATAATACTAATAACTTTAATATGTTATTAGTATTATTCGAATTCGATCGACAATTGTTTTTAAGTTAATTTATAGATTTAGGCGTTACTTTGCGGAGATCCATAATACAAAAGTAATAATCCGCGATACAGTAAATAGAAAATATATATAATGTTAAATGTATAGTGGACTAACCGTATTTTCTTACCCGATACGTGCAGGATTCGTAAAAACACATGCACAAACCTCCACCAGTTCCACCACAATACACAAGCACTACACACGTTCACTATCACAAACTAAACAATCGTTTCGCCCCGCAACCATCATCCCGAGATAGACTCCACGACAAAATCGCAAAGCTTGTGTATTGTGGTGGTGGTGTGTTTTTACGAATCCTGCACGTATCAGGTATGAAAATACGGATAGTCCACTATACATTTAACACTATATATATTTTCTATTTACTGTATCGCGGATTATAGCAAAATAATTTTATTATTACTTGTGTTTTTAAGTTGTTAAACCAGCCTCGGATTATTAAATTCTAAAGTCGTTGATGAGGTAAGTAATTTGACTTTTTTTATTATGTCTAGTCCAAACTACCCCGACACGTATCCTCCAAGGAAAGACTGCGTGTGGCAATTCTCAACCACTCCAGGACACCGAATTAAGTTGATCTTCAACGTTTTCGAATTGGAGCCCCATCAGGTACATAGACCGTTAAATATTTTAAATTATTATATCAGCGATTCTGAATTACTTGTAACAAAGTAAAACTAAAAGGCGTTGGTTTACGAAGAGGTTTACGAAGTTGGTTGGTTTAGAGAAGGTATGTAGTGCTTCATGTTAAGTGTACAATCCTTGTTCATACCTTATACAATTTAGTAAATTGTACATAAAAGACATGCACTACAAATCTTTACCACCAAACTACACTAGCACTGCACACATTCACTACCACGATCTCAACAACCGTATCGCTCCGTAACCGAAGCTTCATCAGAACGTACACTCCATGACGAAATGGCATTCTTTTTTACTAGTAACTAGTTTAATATCTTAAATAGTAAGTGCCGCAATTTTTACAAATAAAAATTACATTTTACATAACAAAGCCATCAAATTCGTTTACACGTAAAAACTCTTTTATAGAAATGCACAGTTATTTGATAAGTTCGAGTCACTCCGTAAAGTAATATTTTAAGAACTTTATGTGAATATTTATTCATTAGGAATGTACCTACGACCACGTTACTATCTACGATGGAGCGTCCGCAGATGAGAAAACATTAGGAAGATTCTGTGGCAGCAAACTTCCTCATCCTGTTGTCGCATCACAGAATCAAATGTACGTCGTGTTCAAATCTGATGCGTCGGTAGAAAGAAAAGGATTTTTAGCTACGTATTCTACAGGTAATTATATTTTTAGCTTTATATTTTGTACAGGTAAGTTATATTGGTAAATCTGTAAATGACAGGTATATGGGCCGAACCACCAGTAAGGTCATTATGTTGACAATATACACATACTATTCAAACGATATATAATATTAAATATTGTTTACCTTTTGTAATATATAATGATAAGACTCCAAGTACTTATAAAATACATATTGAAACGGTAACGCAGAAAATCATTGTTTTGGTTTTTATGAAAATTTCAAAGACTCTTTTGAAAACAAACATGCTCGATTTCACATGTATGAAATGTAAGATTAGGGATTGGTACCGTATCGTATCGTAATATATTTTAAATATATACTTATATTTCATACTAAAAAATCCATACATTTTTATTTGTTGTATTTAATTAAAATACAGTATTTATTTTACCCATTTTACGGTTAAAGCAGAATAGATGCCACCAAATTGAAATGTTTATATAACCCTCTTAGTATGGGCAGTGGCATATATACAACGATTTTTATTTTCGGGAAAAAACTTAAAATTTCCAAAAAAATATATCAACTAACATGCTAAAATTTTATTTTCGTAACTTTCCTAGTTTCCTCGGCCCTATAAAAGGTAAAATAATTTAAAATCAATTTAACTCATATTTGTTTTCAGTATATTCATGTAACTTATAGTATTCCTTTTTAAAAATACTTATTTGATGAACCGTTTGTTTGTTTGTTTGTTTGTTTGTTTGTTTGTTTGTTTGTTTGTTTGTTTGTTTGTAATCTCTTTATTGCATGTGTTAATGCAATGGCGGGCTATTCCGTAATCGGAATCTTTTCCAGCCAACCACTTAAATTTTGACAAAGGTATAATTATAAATTATTAGTTTCGGGTACATACCACGGTAATTTGTTTTGATTCGCCGATATTTCGACCCAGTTGCATAAATCGTGGTCACGATAGAACTGCAGGTAGGCGGTACTTCAAGCTGAGATATTAGGGGCAGTATCTAACTACCAAAATTCAAAATTTAAAAGTGACGTTGTGAGTGTAGTATGCCGAACAATCCGTGACGCACCGATAAAAAGAACGAGACGGAGGGTAGTTAGATACTGCCCCTAACATCTCAGCTTGAAGTACCGCCTACCTGCAGTTCCGTCGTGACCACGATCCATGCAACTGGGTCGAAATATCGGCGAATCAAAACAAATTACCGTGGTATGTACCCGAAACTAAAAATTTATAATTATGTCTTCAAACCACGAATATTCAAGTATAAAATCATTAATTCGACAAAGGTTCTAATAAAAATTTAAAACTAACGATTTACTAACTGAACTAAACTAAAACCGTTTAAAATATATCTATAAATTTCTATAGACATATTATAATAAATAATTTTAAAATATGTTGTATTTAGTTACTCCATATAACAAATTCGGTGAAGGAAAACATCGTGAGGAAACCTGCATATCTCTAGAGAATTCTGGAGATATGTGTAACCTACCAATCCGCATTGGAGCAGCGTGGTAGGTCTTAGCTCCAACCCTTCTCTCCAGAAACGGAGAGAAGAGGCCTATACCCAGCAGTGGGATTGTAACAGGCCGCTACTTTACTTACTTTTTTATATAACAAATATTTTAATGTTATTTCCAGCGTGCGGTGGTTATCTCGCAGCATCGGAAACTGTGCAGCGTTTATACTCTCACGCGCGTTACGGCCACGACTCTTACGAATCTCGCGCTAACTGCGATTGGAGTATCGTTGCGCCTTTGGGCCAATTCGTCAGACTTACCTTCCTTACCTTTGAATTGGAGCCTGAAACCAACTGTGGTTACGATTTTGTGCAAGTTTTTGGAGGATTAGAAGGCAGTGCTGGTGAATATGGCAGTTTTTGTGGAACAAAGGTAAATGTTATACATAAATTACATAATAACTTCTATCTACTTCAAGTTATATTTTATATTAATATTGTCTTACCTATTTATGATACTAAAACTTCTAAGTGACGATGATATGGCAATTTAACAGAATTTTTTTTCTTAAAGAAACATCAAATAGTATCTACCGATAAAAATGCTCTTACTATTGTATTTATACCGTTTATAATACAAATCTTTGGACCCATATTTAAGACAATCGTTAAAGAAGTTCCTGAATGCAAATAGAATGAAAAAAACATTTTTGTTAGGAACTAAGTGATTTATTTACGTATTTAAAACACACTGTTTTAAGAACATACTTATATTAATCCAATTTGTATAGTGCTTAGTTTAGTCGAGGACATAATGTGAGCTATTCGTTACTGTAGTATCTAAAACATCCTGATTTATACGACTAAATAATGTTTTATTTAAACAGGATAGAAGCCAAGTTTTATGTGTCTGTAAATTTTTACCTTATATTGCTTGAGCTTCAAACCGCCGCATGGTATCCGGTTGAGTAGAATAGACCACCCTCATTTTTTACCGAAGTGTCGTAAAGGGCGACTAAAGTAAGTCGACCCGCCGTGTGGTATCCGGCTGAGTAGAATAGACCACCCTCATTTTTTACCGAGGTGTCGTAAAAGGCGACTAAAGTAAGTCGACCCGCCGTGTGGTATCCGGCTGAGTAGAGTAAACCACCTTCATTTCTTACCGAGGTGTCGTAATATGTGATTAAGGTAAATTGACCCACCCTGTGATATCCAGTTGAATAGAATATACCACTCTCTTTCTTACCTAGAGGTCGTAAAACACGACTAAGGTAAGTTGACTTTAGGCAGGCGGCCGGTCGTAAAATACGTAGCCGAATCATGTAACAACATGTTTATAACATGTTGTGCTCACCCCACTTAAAGTGCAGGAAGGAAAGCATAAGGGCAGGAGGATGATGGTCGCTTGAGCTTCAAAATTTTCCTCTTACAGGGACCGCCTGAGATTATATCAACAACAGAAGCTTTACTAGTCAAATTTCGTACAGACGATTCAATAGTATTCAAGGGTTTCTCGGCGTCGTACCAAGCAGTAAAGCCAGACGTGTGGAGCGGAGAGGATAGTTCTGAAGGCGGAGAGGATTTGGACGAGGAGGAAGACGAGCAAATGCCGCCTTTGGTTGTCGGTAGGAGGGGACTCCGTAACCCGGTTCCGAGGTTCGTTCACCGGCCCACGTGACGATGGCCGCTGAGACACCCCCGGCACAAGAGGCTGCACCGCAACGCACATCGGCCTATCAATAAATCCATATAGAACAGAGGTTCCCAGTTTTCATAGACCACTTTCAAAATTTTGATGGTTCAAGCGAACCCCTGTATTCCCATAACATGACAAAAAATTACGTTACAAATTTTACACTCCAATTTTCGTGTCTAGCCGATGTATACCCCTTTCAAGTCTCTTGACGACCCCGGGGGTTAATCTTTTGGGTACAAAGGATCTAGGGAATTTAGAGTGAACACTTAATTATCTAACGTTCCGATGATACGATATTTGATATGTGGAGATATATTAGATATGTTAGCTACGGAGTAAGCGCGTTTCCATTTAATATTATTTATCATTACGGCAAAATTTATTTAAAGTATACTTGTCTAAAGACACATATACGTTGAAAAAATAAAATCCACGTTGAACCAAAAAGAGACAATGACATTGAACCATCTCTATTAATACCTTTCTCTTATAAGTTTTCAAGATATATTATACCTAAATGCATTTTTTTTGTTATGAAGTCATCATATTATAATATGTTTGCACTTAGCCACGGTAGAATCTCTTCTCAGCCTGATTTGGGATAATATTTAGGCTTTGTGAACTAACCAGCAATTAATTACTTATGCTTAAATTACCTTTCCTGAACCTAATGCTTCTTAATTTATCATATTAATGTTTGCAATTCACTTTCATATTCAAATAGATTAATAAGTAATTTCAATACCATATTAAAAGTCTCTATTGACATTTATTAATAGTAAAGAAATTTCGTTAGATATTCATAAATAGTTTGGCAACTGAGCCTGTTCACTTTTGTAAGCCTTAAGAAAATAGATATCACCAAGGATAATCAAGGAATACGGATCTTTCACTCTGTGAAATAAGTTAGATTTGATTAAAAAGAAGAGATGGTTTCTTCTTCTGGTTATTCCTTTAGGTAGTTTTAACATAGAGGCTCAATAATATTTAGTTCGTTCTTTTAATATTATACTAATATCATAAAACCGCAAATTTTTAAGTTATTTGTACCGCTCAAACTCTCAAACATCTTAACGGTCTAAATTTAGAATAACTCATCATTTATTATACCGTCCGGTAAATAAAAAAGTACTGATACGTATTGATTTAACGAACTTAAATATGTGTTTATTTATAATTAGTTTCCTACCGTTGATTTCATTTCGTTCGTTTATTAGTTCATTTCGTTTTCAAGTTAAGAAATCAATCATTATGATTGCGTGCTTTATGCATGATTTAAAAAATAGCCCAAATAAATATACAGTTTCTTTGCCTTTCTTAAAAATATTTGGGTGTATGATATAATACGTCGTCGCAATGCAATGTATGTGGTTTTTTAATTTATCAAATCTGCTGAAGCGTCTTAACCACGCTGCCATAAATATTCATTAGTATTTCATAATTACTAAATTTAAACTGTTTGAGTGTTTGAACCTTTATTATTAACAAACTGACTTTTATCTGATAAGACATTAAATGGTTTAAAACTATATTATATCTGTACTCACATTAAGTTTTGTATTTTAAAAATGATTTTTAATACTTGAAATACCTAAAATTCTGTAGCTCATTGTCTTTTATTAACTGGAAATGCTTAAAGACCTTTTTTATTAGAGAAAATTATTGGTTGGTCGAGGAGTTTCATGCATTTGTAATTATTTTTTTTTTATATGACTGAGTGTAAATTTAAATAAATTATTTATAGGGATACGTAGATCTTTAATATAATACTTAATAGCAGTTACCAAGTTATAAAAATTATTCCTAATTATTTATAGGCAGTTGTTTAAAAATGTTTTTTCACTAATGTGTCATTTTCTTAATGTTTTTCTTGTCATTTAGATGTTTAGAAATACAATTTAAACCAAAGATCATAAGTCCAAAGATGTAATAGTGCCATAATATTTTCGTAATAGATCCGAGAGCGGTCGAAAAATAATATAATATAATAATTATTCTTATTGCTAAATGTACTTACAATTTACATTATGATTCCTTTACAATAACCATATTACTTTATTTGATTTATTGCCTATAATGTAATTATCATTTTTGTAGATATAATATGAAAGCACAATTTAAAAAGAACAAATGTGACAATACATTCTAGTAATAAGGTAATATACTTAGATATACATTTAATGGTTAAGCAATAGTATTGTTATAAATCATATCAAAATAATGGATTGATTAGAAAGTGGATGTAACAATAAATAGTGTATTTGTATCATTGATTTATTGAGCAAACTGACAAAATATTGAAGACGTGATACTTAATACTATCAAAATAACCACTTAAAAAATATATTAAAAGTTGCGTCTTAGAAAAAAAAATGGCTTGTAGGTTTCTGAACATTTCATAAATTAATGGATGAATAAAAAACAAATGATGTTTGTGTGCCAAATACTTGATACTTATTGATAACGTTTAATATATAAGTAGTATTTTTTAACTTAAACTCTGAAATATTTATATGTAGAAATGGCATATTATTATTTTTAATAAAATTATAGCAAAATTGAAATCTTGTTTTATTATATACTTCAATAGGTACCTACTGGAAAAAAGTTACTTATAAAAGGGCTATAAAAACATTATCAAAATAAGTTCTTTAAACAGTTTAAGAAGTAAACTGAAATAATATCTGAAAAAACATATTAGTTTATTAGGTAGGTATCCGATGTAAATGAGAATTGGCATATGGCTTCTTCCTATAACAGATAACTAAAACTATTTACAATTCATGAAACTTAAAACAAAATTAAAACTAACTAAATAAAACTAAAACCAAAAAAAAAACAAAACAAATATTATATATACATATTTACATCTATTTATACTAAATCAAAAGCGTCGATTCCACTGCAATGGGGTAAAGTTCCCAAAATATTGGCAGCGTTACCCCTTTGAATGGCCATACTTATTCGTTGGGCAAGGTAGCTGCCAGCTCTCGGGTCCCCGGTGCACTCTACGAGCCTTCTCGATAGCTCATTAAAGAAGGTATGAGCGTCCGGGCCCCATGGACCCAAGGTCTCTACACCAAAAGGCACAAAAATGAAGCTTCTGTCTATGTCTTCATATTTGCGCCTTTTGGCATGTTCTGCGCTGCTAGCTGCCGCTCCCGCCATAGTAGAGGTCCCTTGAATATGGGATGCTGCTAAGGTGTCTACACATGTAGCATCTCAAACAAGTGACCTCCCCAATTTCCAAGGAATGAGAGTAATAACAGATAACTTGATTTATGCTTTGACGTTTTAATGGCAACATTCGATATGACACTTTATACATGCTACGTTTATACGTTATCTGTGATTAGCTATGCTGTCATTTTATTTTGCTTTTGTCACTTGCAAAAGTCAATCGACTACGTAACGTTATGTTATTTATTTATTACAACTATTTTTACTTGGCGTCTATTTGACGAAAACTCTCAATTCATTTTTAATAATTTAGTAATTAGAAAAGTTGTATGATATGTTTAATACGATGACAGCGATGGCTTTTAAAGTTAAAAGTAAAAATGGTCAGCAAGTATTGAAAGATTTGACCTCTGATAGTACTGTCGGTGAATTAAAATTGTTCCTCTCAAGCATATCGGATGTGAGTTGTGAGAGAATTTGTGTGTTGTGTGGATATCCGCCCAAGCCTTTAGATATAACAAATGATAACAAGAAATTGAGTGATATTGGGTTAAAGAGTGGTGAAACCTTAATCGTCGAAGAGAAATCAGTATCAGTGACGAGTGTTAAGAAACTAGACGAAGAAAAGCCTATAGAAAACGGAATATCTCACGAGACAATAGGTCCCTGTAGACCTGGAATATTGATGAAAAAAGTTGTTCCTTCTGATAATTCTTGTCTCTTCACTAGTATAGGTAAAAATCATGAATTTTTTACTGTTTCCCACGCAAACTGGTTGACGTAAAAAATTGAATAAATATGCATTTAAATTTTAAATTTTATGATACTATTTTTAGCTCAAAACAAGATTGTTATCTTTTATACAAACTTATCTGAGAACATAGTTCCTGGTTTGTGTTTATAAAGTGAGCCACCCAGTGGCATGTAATGTTACATGTATATGTGGCATGTTTTCTTTGTTACTATTTTAACATTTACCAAGCACAATAAGTCTCTACTATATTTAACCTATTATGATTGCCCCATATTGACTTATATTTTATTTAAAGAAGCTTGCTTCTTTATGCTACTGGTTGCTTCTTTAATAACCATATTTTAGAACAGTCATAGTCTTGTATATACAATATCTTTTCCAAGTTAATGAGTTTTAAATTGAGATTTTGTCAGTATTAGACCAGATAATGACATATTCTATGTTTAAATATAATCCCATAAATTAATTAATTTTGCAGGTTTTGTATTAAATGGAAATGTAGATACAAGTGTGCACACACTGATGCGACAGATTATTGCAATGGAGGTGGCCAGTGATCATGATACATACAACGAAGCTATGCTAGGGAAGCCTAACCCAGAGTATTGTGCATGGATACAGCAGCCTAGTTCTTGGGGTGGTGCTATTGAGGTACATTTTCTATGTTACTTTTCTGTGTACGTATTGTAAGATATTCACTCTTGCTCAATTTCAACTTAATATTTATGCCTTGCAGGCATAAATATCCACAAGGTTCCACTTAGCTGCTAAGTTTATTCTATTTTACTATATTGAATATGACCACCTTGTAAAGACTTATGTCGTTTGTATATACATCTACCAGTATGCAGTCAGTCCACTTAAGGCAATTGGCTATTTACTTAATGTTGTAATTTCCATAATATGTGAGCAGATTAGACTTCAATTTGTTGAAAAAAAATTCTCACACTAAGGGCAATGTATGATAAAAGTTCACTTTTCTAAAATCAGAGATTTCAAAATTAACAATTGTTTCAAATGTTTCATAGTCCATATGACATATATACATACACACATAGTTTGGTTAGTAAATATTTTACAGGTGAATTTAAATAATTTATTCTGTATTACTCATGTTAGGGATTAGACTTGCTCCAGACTTGTGTTAATTCAGAGACTTATTGGGATTTTTAAAAATAAGTTGCCATTATAAAAGCGCATTCCTAGAATCTGGGTTATTTGTATTGTGAAAGTGGAAGAAATTTTTTCAATTCATATTCGGGGCATTGCCCTGTCTAGCCCTCTAATAGCTATGCCACTGTTACCACTGTCACCCGTAATAATTATTGTCATAGTTTATCTCCTATTCAGCAGACTGTGGAATGTTAATAATATAGTAACCTGTTATCAATCAGAATTACAGGCATGTTGACCTGAAGTTGAAGTTAAAATAAAAGATGATTTGAAGATAATTTTAAAGTGATTACATAAGTAATGTAAAAAGTAAAATGCTTTTCTATTTGTATATATATTTATCATTTATAAAAGTAAAGTAGCGGCCTGTTAATATCCCACAGCTGGGAATAAGCCCCTCTCTCTCCGTTTCTGGAGAGAAGGGTTGGAGCTAAGACCTACCACGCTGCTCCAATGCAGATTGGTAGGTTACACATATCTCCAGAATTCTCTAGAAATATGCAGGTTACCTCACTATGTTTTCCTTCACCGAAAAACGTGTGATTAATTGCAATTATCAATTAGACACATGAGTTTTAATAGAAAAACTCATTGATGCCTGCCCGGGCTTGAACTCGTGTTCCCCTCGAAAGAGTCGCACGGTCTCACCACTGGACTATCACAGCTTTATCATTTATACTAAATGATAAATATACCTTATTGTGTGCAATTTTTTTTAACAAATTTTATAGCGAATTTCTTTTAAATGGATCTTAAAGATAATGTTTTCATGTTGGGACAGTAAAACTCAATTTAAGACAGTTTGTCAACCTTAAACTATAATTAGATCTGTATATATAGTTTTTAGATTATAATACAATTTGAAAAGGTATTTTTTGTATATAAATATATTGACTATCTCAAGTTATGCTGTTATATCCTAACATATTATTTTGTTTATATATCACATATTTTATAAAAACAGGCAATATCTTATCGGCATATATTATTATGTTAATGTCCAAAACACTTTTTTATATATTATAAAAGGTATCTTGTTATCACAAGACACAAGCACATCACTGAATAATTAATAAACTATAAATAATTTGATTGCAGGTTGCCATTTTGTCAAGATTTTATGGTTTAGAAATGGCTGTTGTAGATACACTTAATGCGATCATAAATCGATTTGGGGAAGACCAAAATTATGGCCAAAGAGTGTTCCTACTTTTCGACGGCGTTCACTATGATCCATTGTATCTAGAGCAATCTGATGTAAGTATTAAATATATTAATAATTTTTTTATTGTATTTAGCATACATTATGTTGTATACATTATAAAGATCTACTGCTCAAGGTCGCCTCATAAAATTTTCTTAAGTCATTTTTTAAGCATAAACTCTAACTAAAATAAGAATGATATATATCAGTGTTTCCCAACACAGGACCCACTGCCCACAAGTGGGCAATTTGATTGTTAAGGGAGGCAATTCGAAAACTCTACACAAATTTCACCCTTTCATTCTAGGCATTCTATTATTGCATTTACATTGATAGATTTTGGTACCAAATTTAATTAAGAAGCCAAATTCTACCTAAAAAAATGATAATAAGTTTCTTAAGTGAACTATTCAATTAAAAAAAAAAAACATTATATACTTTACATATGTAGGGAGGCAAAACAATTTTTAAGGTTAACCTTTAAGGCTTGGAACTCGAGGTTGGAAAATTCTAGTATATATGATATGTTAAAAAAAATCTTGGATATTCTCCTTACTTTGTAGTTTAACTTTCTGCATTATATCCACACCTATTATCAAAGCGATTATTAGCAAAGCTGAAGTATTGTTCATTAAATTTGGTATGATAGAAGCTTATATATCAGACTAAGATTTAGTTCAGAAAATCCTGTTTTTACACTGTAAATACTACAGTACTAACTAGATAGATAGATATTCTTTGTTGCACACACATTATATTACACAAAGGCGCTCTTATAATAAGAATAAGAAATGATTTATAGAAGCAGGCGTTACTTTGCGGAATTCCATATTACAAGCAATATAACAGAACTAACTACTTTGCTATAATCCGCACGGGTTAAGTGAATGCATGCAAAGCCAATGTGTATGAAGCAGGCAAAATCTACATACCGAAGCATCATCAGGAGGATAGGCTCCACAACGGTTTCGGGGCGAAACGATCGTTGAGATTGTGGTGGTGGGTGTGTGTGCTGCTTTTGTGTGCGTTGTTGCTGGTGAATTGCGCTTTGGGGTGCATGTGGTAGCTTGTCCTGCATGTATAAGGTGCGTAGATTTTGCCTGCTTCATACACATTGGCTTTGCATGCATTCACTTAACCCGTGCGGATTATAGCAAAGTAGTTAGTTCTGTTATATTGCTAGAATAAGAAATTCTTACATAAAATGAGATAGGCGCATCAAAAAGAACAAGTTATGATAGCCATGAATTTAAATAAATAAAAAACAATATATACCAGCGTATATATAAAAAATACACAGATACATAATACATGTAAGGAAATATATATTAATATATACACGTCGAATATGTAATATTATAAATAGTAATTATTAATAAATAACAACATAATACAATTCTATACACTATTTTATTCTATTTAAGGAAAGGCTGTGATAGCCTAACGGTGAGACCGTGCGACTCTCTAGAGGCGACATAGGTTCAAACCCCGGGCAGGCACCAATGAGTTTTTCTATTAAAAACTTATGTGTCTAATTGATAATTGCAATTTATCGCACGCTTTTCGGTGAAGGAAAACATCTTGAGGAAACCTACATATCTCTTGAGAAAATTCTAAGGATATGTGTAACCTACCAATCCGCATTGGAGGAGCGTGGTAGGTCTTAGCTCCAATCCTTCTCTCCAAAAACGGAGAGAGGAGGCCTTAGCCCAGCAGTGGGCATAGTAACAGGCTGTTACTTTAAGGAACACTGCCTATTTTTGTAAAGGAGGAGTGCGTTGATCACTGCAACACAGTTTATACTTCTGCAGGATCACCGTTTTTCACTGTTCAAAGTTACTGACTGGCCCGTCGGCGCTGTGGGTAGTGACCCTGCCTTCAGCTCCGCGGGTCGCGGGTTCGATTCCCGCCGAGGGCCAACATTTTCTATAAACAAATTATTGGTTCTTCGAGCCTGGGTGTGTATTTGTATTTAAGTATGTATTTAAACTTATATATGTAGTAAATCTACCAGTTGTCCGTCAGCCATAACACAAGTATTAAGTTACTTACTTTGGGATGGACGACCGTGTGTGTAAATGTCCCATATATTTATTTATTTATTTATTATTTATTTATTATTTATTTATTATTATTATTTTATAACTAGGTGACATACGCCGTGTGGTATCCGTCAGAATAGAATAGACCACCCTCATGTCTTACCGAGCCGTCGTAAAAGGCGACTAAGGTAAGTTGACGTCAGGCAGGCGGCCGGTCGTAAAATACGTAGCCAAATCATGTCACAACACGTCGTAACATGTTGTGCCGAACCCACTTAGAGTGGGATAAGGGCAGGTATGTTTATAACTAGGTGACATGTTGTAATATATAATTCTTTGTAGGGTGGAATACAAACATTATTTCCAGCTGAAGATCTAGAAGTGTATAGAGAGGCCGAGCAACTGGCTCAAGAGGCTAAATCCTCTAGACAGTTCACAGATTTAAATAAATTCACGCTCAAATGTATGATATGTAACAAACTACTCAACGGGCAAGTAGAGGCCCAAAAGCACGCGAAAGAGACCATGCACACGAACTTTGGCGAAGTTTAGCACAATCTGTTTTTATTGCTAGATATGTTTTTTGCATCGTGCCCACTTTGTTTGGAGATAGTTTTGCTACAATTAATATTTGGGACATATTTTATACATGAAAGTGCACGTCAAAGTTGTGCCATACAAAAAAATAATGGTACACTCTTATCAGATTGTCTTAAGAATAGCGAACCTCAGCTGCACACATTTGAGAAATCGAGGCTTAACGTATCTCGACTAATTACTACCTCATCATTCAGTAAAAAAAGTAAAGTAAAGTAGCGGCCTGTTACAATCCCACTGCTGGGAATAGGGCTCCTCTCTCTGTTTCTGGAGAGAAGGGTTGGAGCTAAGACCTACCATGATGCTCCAATGCGGATTGGTAGGTTACACATATCTCCAAAATTCTCTAGAGATATGCAGGTTTCCTCACGATGTTTTCCTTCACCGAAAAGCGTGTGATAAATTGCAATTATCAAATAGACACATAAGATTTAATAGAAAAACTCATTGGTGCCTGCCCGGGTTTGAACTCGTGTTCCCACCGCTGGGCTTTCACATCATTCAATACGATATGTTAACCAACCTGACAGAAATAAGTGACATTTACCTTTATGCGTAGCAAATATCTGTAACAGAGAAATATGGCCGAATTAGAGACATCTAAAACGAATCTGAAAGAGATTTGTTATGCACGTCGATTAAAAATATACATAGTTTAGTGTAGTGCTTAGTTTCTGCAATTATTCGATCGGCAAAGTCTTGTAGATTCGTTCGCAAGTTAAATAATCGTACATTTTTCAAGACTGGAGTTGTACTGCAATATTTGTGGGTGATATTGACATAATTGCATAAAGTTCAAAAAAATATTGTTTAGTCTAAGTAACGTTAACCTAATCAGGAATACGACACGTAATTCAAGTTTGGATGGTTAATGACGAGTCAGGAATAAGATGGGTGACCCAATTTGATGATAAAATAAGTGATGCGAAACGGATATAAGCTACGACGTTGATTCAAATCGATAATAACTAGGGATACCTAATTCGACTTAAGACAATTGAATATGCAACTGACTCAAGTCGATAATTAGGCTCTAATCACAAAATAGAGCTATTGAACCGTCGATCTCGAATATCATCACAAATATCTCATCACATAATTTATAATATACTCATGCCGCTGGTTTGTCGTGTCAAACAATGGCGTTACCTACGTGAGTGTATTGCAACGATTTTGCTGTAATATTCTCGGATAATCTCAATGAGACGTGAATTTGTGGTCGTAGAATAATCGCGGAAGCGGAGTGACGATAACCAATTGTCACAAGTCGTAACAGAATTCCCTAGACTGTTGTAAAAATGAAATAGCCTGACCCGATCTGCAAGAGATTCGCTCCAACTACTAGTAGTAGTAGGTTTACTAGATGCAGAAAATTCGCATCGTTTATGTTTTGTACGTCAATGACACCCGTCACATCAATGACAGTCGTCACATTAGTGCTAATCGTCCATAGAGTTATTATACAATAACACTCGTCACATTAATGCTAATCGTCCATAGAGTTATTATACATTGAGTAGAGGAAACCGTAGGCAGGCGTGTGTGTTTCAGACATAGAGATATTGTACTATTAACGAGAGCCATGCGGGCCTGTAAATGAGTGTCATCAATAAATAACGAAAAGAAGATGAAACTCTTATACTTCATCTTTGTCTAATCACACATAAAAAGATAAACAGATTGATAGGCCCCCATTGGCTTTCTCTTTATTTATTTTATTTAAATAATGAACATTTCAGGCTGTTTCGCCTACTCTTAAGTCAATTAACTTTGTGGTGCAAGTGTCCAATAAATTATAGGTGAGGGAAGATAAGAGACCCGTATAGTACCTGACAATAAATAATGCACATCGAGGCTTAGAGGGAGAAAATTAGCTAGATTCTGCTTCTGCTGCGTCAGTCTCTGTCGCACAGACTGACGAGCCCGTGTGAAACTCCACATACTACCTGAGTGACAGTGACAGCGCTCTACGAAACTGAACTGGCCGGCTGTTTCGTTCTACACATCGATGTGCATTAATTAATGCCGGGTACTATACTTATCTTTGTCTAATTGCACATAAAAAACAGAAACAAATAGTATATATTTGGTTTCTCTTTTTCTTTTGATGGATATATTTTAGGCCGTGCCTCCTACCATAGTATAATAACTCTATGCAATCGTCACATCAGTGTCACATTACTGACATTCGTCACATTATAGGCACTAGTCACATCAATGACACTGGTCACATTATTTATAGAAGCAGGCGTTACTTTGCGGAATTCCATATTACAAGCAATATAACAGAACTAACTACTTTGCTATAATCCGCACGGGTTAAGTGAATGCATGCAAAGCCAATGTGTATGAAACAGGCAAAATCTACGCACCTTATACATGCAGGACAAGCCACCACATGCACCCCAAGGCGCAATTCACCAGCAACAACGCACACAAAAGTAGCCCACACACCCACCACCACAATTTCGACGATCGTTTCGCCCCGAAACCGTCGTGGAGCCTATCCTCCTGATGATGCTTCGGTTTCGGGGCGAAACGATCGTCGAGATTGTGGTGGTGGGTGTGTGTGCTGCTTTTGTGTGCGTTGTTGCTGGTGAATTGCGCCTTGGGGTGCATGTGGTAGCTTGTCCTGCATGTATAAGGTACGTAGATTTTGCCTGCTTCATACACATTGGCTTTGCATGCATTCACTTAACCCGTGCGGATTATAGCAAAGTAGTTAGTTCTGTTATATTACTGGTCACATTATTAACACCGGTCACGCCAACCACACTGGTCACATCGTTGTGATACTATCTCTGTATGCTAATACATGGCATGGCATACATCATGTCGTTGCAATACAATCGCTCATCTAGGTGATGCGTTCGTATTTTAATAATAAGAATACCGTGATTTACTTATGAATGAAGCAATAATAGAGTATTTTTTTACTATTTTTAAAGTGCTTACTGATATTATACTAAATACGTAGTTAAAATTTACTGTTGTATTAAAATTCGAAGTCAGAATAAAATTGTATGTGTATTGAATATTTATTTTTTCATTCATCGTTAATATATAGCAAATTTTATAACGAAAACGTAAGATATTTTCTAAAGTACTAAAATAGAACTAAAGTCATAAGTTGTATTGGAATCTTTTTTAATCGACACAGCTTTATTCATCTTTCTTTTATATTCAGCTGAGATTTTTCTTAAATCTTATCACAAACGTATAATTTTATAGAAGATTTATTTATTTGCAAGTAATTTACTGTCAAATTATTTGGTTAATAGTTTAACAATTGTACCTTAAGCCAAGTGGGCACTGTTTTTATATTTCTAGTATATTTTGTTGGCTACCAATTAATAAAAAACAATCAATTTCACCATTTTGTTTTATTTTCCGCTAACGCAATCCGAGTTTTGGTCTTGTGTAATTCAAAAATTTTTTGTGAGGAACTATTTATTTTTCTTTTAATTGATATGTTGTCTACCAAACTTTTTACATTTTGGCAATATTTATCCGTTTTGCCGAGAATACTTGTAGATACTTGTAATAGGTTACTTAATCTAAGAAATTCTCCAAAAATATGCAGATTTTCTCACGAAGTATGTCTTCATCGAAAACTGTTGCCAATTTGGCACACAACATTTTTTTAATTGTACAAATAAATATTAATTAATTTAAAAAAATAATTAGTTATTTGTCTAAGCAATTTACTAAATAATAATTTTATAATTCTAGTATATAAAAAAAATATTTTCAAAAATTTAACTAAAAAGGGAAACTGTGTAAACAAGGCGTTGTGTTGAATTGGTTTTTAGTAGAGGTTCATACAGGCTGTAGTGGAAAGAGCTACCTATGAAGTCTATATTGGCAATGTTGGTAGATCCTAGGTGGAACTCACAACTTCAAAAAGTTCATATATATAAGGGGAATCTTGGATCAGCACAGTTTTGTTTGAAGAGGACGTTTTGATGACGAGATATGGGTACAATCTTGAATCTCGAAGTAGTGCTTTCAAATTAATTCATGAAACATGCATATGTTATATATGGGGTTTCGGGGGTGATAAATCGATTGAGCTAGGTTATATGTTATAAAATGTTTTATCTCTGTTTTGATATTTTTGCAGTTTTTCAATGTCTGAAACATTGAAAAACTGCTAAAATATAAATAGAATGCAAAGGCTGTTATTGATAAAGGTGTAATAACTCAGTAAAGAAAGAGCGGAATATAGCAGTGGCAACGCCCCAGATCTAGTCCCAAATATCACCTGCTCTTTCTTTATTTTTTTCATATCTTAAAAAAAAATTACCGAGCATGGCTCGGTGACTTACATACTTTCAATAACATATCAACAATCTTTTTATCATCAACATAGTCTTCAACAGTATAACAATACAGTGAGACATTTAAAATACTTACTTCACGTAATTGTGCGCGTTTTTTTTACATTTCTATTAAGAATAGTATTCGACACAAAATTGGTAATTTTTAGTTCCTTACACGCAAAAACACACGTTCTTTTATTTGATCTTCACGTCCCACAAACATCCATTAAAGGGAAGAAAACAAGGTGAATAACAAACAAAAAAAATGATTTTAATATATTTATTTTTTAACACAAAAATGTACAATGTCAATAAATATATCTATTCACATCAGCTATCACTTTCGTTAGTCTAAGATATATTGAGGTTGTTATACAACCATTAAAAACTCGTACACACACTGTTAATCTTAAACTGATATTGTGCACCCTCGGGCAATCCATTTGACAAGGGACTAATTGAACTTAAAACCGGCAATTTTATAAATAAAAGATATAGTAATTTATAGAAGCAGGCATAACTCTGTGAATCGAATTTCAGTACAGAAGTTATCATAAGAAATATTTTGCTATATTCATTTGTTAAGAGAATCTATATAATGCTAAGTGTAGAAATCAGAAGACGTTTACGTACTTTATACATCTAGGACCAGTTACCACACGTATCCCGTAACCGAAGCATCATCAGGAGTATAGGCTATACGACAAAATCGTAATGCGATGCCTGCATATATAAGGTAAGTTAACGTTGTCTGCTTCCTACACTCAAAATTACATAGATTCTCTAAATAAACGCGGATTATAGCAGAATAATTCTATCATATCTTCTGTAAAAGATATAGTGATAATAACGTGATATCAATCACTTAACAAATATTCTAAAAGATCTCTCTTAGGAAAAAAAGATTGGAGCGTAGACTCACCACTGTTCCAATACAGATTGATAGATTAATTAGAAGGATAAGAAGTAATAAAGTTTTAAAAACTTATAAAAGCTTTAAATCTATATGAATTCGCGAGCAGTCAAATTTTTTAACAGTCTTTAAATCGTTAATCTTCAAGTATATTTAGTCTATTTAAACGTCTAAGAATAATGCAATATTTGCTACAGTTCATAGAAGTTGTAACCAATCGGACATTTCCCAAAATCAAGCAAACGTAATTGCCATATATTCGAAATGCTTCTTCAGCACAATCTCCTTCTATTTTAACACGTAGATAAATATTTGATAACGTAGATCTCATTTATGTAAATTAAAAATATTGAGCATTGATTGAGACCGACTCAAAAATAAAATGATTAATTGACGTAAATAAATTTTGCTTGCAAGTGAAGAGAAACGTAACTTTCATTTAGTTCCATACAAATCGATGTTCCATTGAATGTTCAATCAAACCCTTGTCAATCTCGTTATTAACAATAAAACAAGCGTCTATTTACAATTTGGGCGTTCGGAGTATGACTTCACTACTTCCAGCTATAAAAATTCAAACTAATAATTAACTAATAGTACTCAAAAGCAAGAGGTTTCCGAATGTAAGTCGTATGTTACCAGAAAATTGTTACACATTCCAAACATCCCAAAGTGTAAATAGCTCACAAATTGATAACACATTGCTAAATAACAACTCGTGTAAACGAAAAATTGTCTTTTACGTAAAGAAAACAAAATTATCGGTGGCATTAATCAGCTTTGTCTAGAAAATAATAAGAAATTTAAAAATTAATATTCACAATATTGTCACGTTGCAGCAGTGTGTGTTGTTTCTAATCTGCAGTCCGTTAACTAAAAATGCTGGTATATCGAGTAAAGGAGAGCTTTGAAAGGTAAAATCCGGTTAATATATAACCAATTTTAGGTACCTAATATTTACTTTTAAAGTATCAAAGACTTGCATCATCTGTTGAAAAGTAACATGAGGTATGATAAAAAATAGTTTACTTTCAGCAGATATTGTTATCAAGAAAATCTTACTTATTCTAAGATTTACTTGGTCTTTCAAATCAAATTAAGAAAACAGAAGTAAGAAGAAATCATATTGATTTTTTTAAGCAATATCACTAGAATTTTCTCTTTATTTCAAACTATATAAAATATAGAATGTCTTTTAGACCAACAGGAAATAGCCATACAATAACGTGATTCTATTATAACGGACAGCAGTAATGCCTATTTCATATGTAGCATTTCTGAGGTAAGAGTCAAGTTCAGCTTATCCTTCGCAGAAGTATCGTATTCACGTTAATTGTTCCTGACAGCTGTATAATATATAAGCAACCAATTCTTAGTTGTATATATAGATGATGGATTTTGGAATTGCAAGATGCTAGGGACTCAAACCGAAAACGTGGTATTTGACTATTACTATTATTACTAATATTATTTAACATTGATTAAAACCTCAATACGTTTTATAAACTGGCGTTCCTTGAAGACATACTTAACAATAGTTTATCTATCGATTTCTTATAAGTTTCATTAATCTAGCCGAGATACTCATAAGTTTATTTTATTCATTTTTTCAAAGGTGCTAGAGTAAGGGTTGGTCTACTACAATACCATTTTTCAGTCTTCTTTTCATTACCCTGCCAGCACACGAAATAGGCGTAATGTCATATAAGTAATGCATACGTGAATTAAGAATCAATATCGACATTTGAAGCATAATACATATAAAAATATTTCTCTACTGAACCGAATCAAATTTTGATATGAACATTTTAAGTCCTTCATTTTACTTAAAGTTTATGGTTATTATGATTTTATTTAATTAATATTATCACGAGAACAAATTTCACAACACTGTTAATATCTTTTTTTGAAGTGACAACTTCCGTCATATATTACAACTTGGGACGTGCGTTACATCATGAACTCTCTGTAGGTTGGTTCTTAATAAAAAAACAACCAACCTAACCCATAAGTATGTTATATCATTTTATGTTATATCAATTTATAATAGTATAAATTTGATTGCGTGAAATGCCTAAAGGCTACTTCTAAGTCTTTTATGCATTGTTTGAAAGAATCGAGTAGATTACCAAACACCTCCTAAATGGGGAAATTAAAAATTTCAACAACAAAAAAGCATATTCGTTATGCCACGCGGATTGTTTATACTAGCTTCTCTTCATTATCGACGATTACAAACGATTAAGCACAAGCACGAACGTATAGAGGACATACACGTCTGTACTCGCCAATCATCGTCTATGATCGCCTACGATTGCCTACAACCCCGGCATTGGCGGCTTTTCGGACAAGCAAAAAAAGGAATCGCTGGGTGATACGTATTTATCGTATGATAATACGGAGATTATGTGGACACTTGCACGATGATCATGCGGATTATAGATCACACGATCAACGATCATTGCTGAAAGCGAAGAACAGGGATACGTTTTACACTAAACAAGCCATTGAAGTTATCACTTCTTTGTGGTGGCCAATATTTTTTTTTATTTCAATAACACCAACGCACACAACTATCTGTTTATTAATTTTTTTTAACCTAGTATTGAGTTATTCACACTATCTAGAAGTTTTAGTATAATTTTGGTATTTCCATAATAAAATTATGTAATTATTCTTATATAATATTATATTTTTTTTTATATCTTAATGTATTTACGGATGCGCCCAAGATTGATAGTTAAAGGTAAAAAGCTCCATTCAATCTGGTCTTGTAATAGTTCAAACTTCTTAAGAGTAGAGATGCACAAACAAGCGAAATATACCTCTCTCCATGTATCAATGTCTCCAATATATATTTTCAAAATAATCTCGATTATACACATTTGATTTTAAATCGTGTTTTCACAAACAAATTTAACACCTATTCATATAATCTCTGAATAATACGTCACAGGCCGAACAATAAAATATGGCCCTAGTTTAATTATTTTAAATGTGTATAAAGTATGTGTGTAATTTAAAAATAAAGGCCTAAAAGCAATTTTACAAATTAAATAACTTGCCTTTTAACACATCGCCCAGGCTACATTTAGCCGTACAGAAGAACACAGAAAATACCAGAAAGTTCTAGAAATAATAGAAATACGATCATACATTTATATTCAATTTTAAATTTCCAAATAATTCTAGATGGAAGATTCCTCTCATTGGAAATAAGACATGGCATTATTGTATTTCTTTTCAATTAGTTTCTATCTAACTTATTCAATTATTGCAAATAACGAGCAAAAGTGACTTCAAAGTCTAGTCTTACTATTTTATTTATTACATCTCCATTACCAAACCACTAGCTTCATCTGGCATAAAATAACGTGGCGCGGAAATCTTTAAAAATATATTTCTAGCTAAAACAGTAACTTCTATCTAACTTATTGAATTGAGCTGTTGAATCTAAACAGCCCAAGGTCAAAATACAAATGGTATACAAACGGCCTAAGATAAGCGAGAAATCGATTTACTTACTATGTTAGATATATCCCACGCTTAGTATTCTGACCGAGTTTAAAATTAGGCTTAATTGAGTTATATACATTGAGTACTTATTTCAATGCCATCTACGACATCACACTAAGAAGTATTAAAAAAAGTTGATGTTTTCTTGCTCCTCAAGTTTAAGAGACCAATAATCTCTTAAACACTTAGGAAATTTGTAGGTTACGCTGCGCTTTATTGCAATTTGCCAAAAACAATATTTTTTAATCTGATCACTTTGATACTGAGCGTCGGATATATAAAACAGATTTATCTCACTGAAGTCACTTTTCTTCGTAAAGCGGTATTTAATAATAAAATGGCGCATAAAATAGATTTCAATTATTCGTAGCGGACATTTCTTCGAGTCTTATTGCGGACAAGCGATATAATCTTAAGCGAAACTAAATCATAGTTATTATACTAGAGTAAGGGACGTTGCAAGAAAGAGTGGTGATAACCTTGAAAAGTTGTTTGTCAGAGGCCCAGGGATTATGGAGCCTTATGCGTTGGATCGACCAAATTTTTAAACACTCGACTCCAGTACCAGTAACGCCATCTACGCCGCAAAGGACAGAGCTAGGTGGCCGAAAATAGTGAATAAAGTGCTACATAAAGGTCATGACTCTCGGCATTGAGTATTACGACACCAGGAGTAGGGGAGTCAGCCTTAAATGTATCCATCGACGCTAAAGGGAAAACAAATGAAACTTATATGTTGAGAACTATGTTAATGATAAGAAAGCTTGGAATTAAATTGCAACCTACGCACTAGATTATAGTGTAAATTTTGTTTGTTAAGGCGCTGAACAGAGCTGGCGCAAATTCAGATTTCGGCATATAAGCCACGCCCACAATTTTTGCGACGGCGTAGCGACACACTTAATTTTTTAACACCCATTGTAGGTGTACACTATTTTATCCAAACTTTTTTTGTACAATTTATTTAAAAAACTTATGTCTAATTAATCTTATAAAACTAAGTATGCTGAAACTATAACTAAACACCTAAAAAAAGACATATTATCAACAAGGAATAGTCACAAAAGGCGGCAGCTAGCGACACACGTCCGTATAGCAGCGCGCCTCAGCGATCACTGTCTATATTCGTAGATGTAAAAAAGAAGCGAGACGATGACTCGTTTCAGTTTTGCTATTTTCTAAAAAATATTTAATTTGAATGAAATATCTTAATTAATTCAAAATTAAAATCTTACATTCTCTTTATATTATAATGATTTATTAGTCTTATTAATTTTATCAATTTTTGTTGATAAATATTAGAGAATATCTGTAATATTTATATTAGATAAAAGTAAAAATCAGAGGTCTATTTACCAATTTTTTTTATCGAAAAAAAGTATCGTAATCATGTTTTGAAATCTTACATTCTCTCTGAGATATGATATGTATTTACATATATTTTTCTTTTAATCGTCATCCCTATAGCTTTTGTTAAAAACGTGTTTAAAGTCAGTCTATTTGGCTCTGTTCAGCGCCTTAACACTAGAATTACCAGACCAGTCATTTAGAATGGTCGTGCAATTTCAATTCAAAATTCCTACTATATGACACATTTTTTTTTTCAGAAATGATGTTATGACTTTTGTAGCTATAATAAGAGTACGTTTTATAAACTTAATTAATATTGTTCAACTTTATTTTTGTCATTTTTAAGAGTAAATATAGAAGCCTGTTTTTTATGCACCAATCATTTTGACTGGTTTGGTAGAAATAGGTATATTGAAATCGCTGGTATATCTAGTGTTAACTATTAAAAATACAATATTGTAAAATTTATTTAAAAAAAAAGAATTTCTAGCTGGTTCTTCTCGGTTAGAGCACCTTTCCGAACGAGTAGTAGGTTCATTTTAATTTGACGATTCAAAAGTGCACGTAAAGGCCAATTTGAATAAAGAATCTTTTGTGATTAGACCTTTGTCTATAATTGAGACTCGTATATTAACTTTATAGATAAATAAATAAATATATGGGACATTACAGACACAGTCGTCCGTCCTCAAAGTAACTTAATACTTATGTTATGGGAGACGGACAACTGGTAAATATACTACATATATAATTTTAAATACATACTTAAATACAAATATACACCCAGGCTTGAAGAACCAACAAATTGTTTATAGAAAATGTCGGCCCTAACGGAGATCGAACCCGCGACCCGTCGAGCTGAAGGCAGGGTCTCATATATATAGGACTCATATATATAGATATATGAGTCCTATCTTCCCTTTACTATTATTTATTGAGACACTATCACTTCAGTCCTGCGTATTATATTATAGTCCTGGTTCCCCTACTCTAATATAATAACTCTATGAACTAAATTAGGCCAAAATAGATTTTTTGTTATTAAATACAGATATATTTACTCAATTATAGTACTCAGATATTAAAACTAATAACATAATAAAAAAGAAGATTCTATATAGGGGCCTTAGGATAAACATATGAAAATTTCCTATATGTCAACATTATATATCTTATAACGCAATATATTCAAATTAAAATTTTAATTATTATACATACCAGTATATAATTAATTATTATTAATAACATATTAATTTCAATATAACATTAACGATATTTTCTAACCATAAATATATTTCTCTTCTAAAATATTGTCTTTAAAGAACCTTTATTAGTTAAATAAATAGATTCGTTTTGCAAATAAAAAGTGATACTTATTTCTTATTTGAAATATTAAAAGAGTGATATAAATAATCTATTGTTTTTTAACGCTTGCAACACCTTTGGCCCCTTATGAACGTTATATTTCCACTACAATAATATACAAAAAAATATTCAATATTTAATCATTTTAATAATATAAAAATAAATACTATTCGTATTGATTCATCTAACAAAAAGCATATATAAAATTAAAAGCCTTCATAAAAGCATGTATATCGGAAAAACTTACGTAAAATGCTGCGAGGTGCTCTGGACTATTTCTCAAAAATGGCTATTTTTATCCAAAATGCAAGGATTCGATTGAAAATGAGTTTCACACATATTTTTATTTAGTGTTTCCCAACTTTAGTATTATGTAGTTAAACAGGGTAACAATATTATTTTTTAAATAAATGTCACGTTTCGTTGTGGCTCATTTAATTAAACGCAAATTAGTCAAGAATATAATTATAGAAATTAACCGCCGTTTCTTGCCGAGATGTCGTAAAAGGCGACTAAGTTGACATCAGGCAGGCGGCCGGTCGTAAAATATATAGCTAAAGCATAACATGTTGTGCAGACCCCACCTAAAGTTGGATAAGGGCAGGATAATGTTGATAATTATCGCAATTATATTAATAAATATTTAATAATTAAAGAGTAACAATATTATTTTTTAAATGTCACGTTTCATTGTGGCTCATTTAATTAAACGCAAATTAGTCAAGAATATAATTGAATGAGAATATGAATAGTATTTTTAAATCGAAGTATATTAAAGCCATAAGCTCTCATTATTAATTTTAAAATTACTTTTAAAACATTCAATTGTAGCCATATTGTAATTAGATTCTTCATTAAGAATGGATTTTGTTTTTTGTATAACGCATAATGAATTGTAAACATGAAATAAGCCACAACGAATGGGACGCGTATTTAAAACATAAGTTTTGATATACCCAAAATAGACTTATTTTAAAGTTCTATAATTATACAAATTTGTATAATTGACATATATATATTTTTTTTTTTTTATAAAGATTGGGAACCACTGTCGAAACGTATACTTAATATATATCGAATCACTCACAATTGTTACATTTTCCCTTAAATAATTCAAAAGCAACACTCGATTGGGCAGTTATAAATTATTTTCTTTTATAATTGATAAATTAGTTATCTACAATTTGATTCCACGGATGAACAATCGAACTTACCTGTAACAAATAAACGATCATTACACACTGGCTTTTAGTAATGAACTAGATGACAGGGCAAACGTTGTTTTGCCATATAAATTATTTTTCGGGAATTTCTATAGTATATTTTTAGAAATGGCAGGAATTTCACTTAAATATTTAGGCTCTCTCACATTATAAACAATGACTAACGTACAGCTACAACATTTGATAGGTTTAGTTTCATATAATTTGGAATTATTATGCCAGGATGACTCTACCACCAGTTCGGAACGCTGTCGTCCACTGAGAAGAACTGGCAAGAAACTCAGCGGTTGCTCTTATCACGAATATTAACTATTCGAGGCTAGATTCTAATAACAAATAACACTCAGTGTAGGTAGGTAGACGCGGGTCTACCGTAACAATATTAGAACGGCACTGTAACACTGATTACACCCGTTCGTTTAACCAAGACAGGTTGTAACACGATCTAAACGCGGGAGCGTTTAATAATCGTACAAGTCACGTTTACAACGAAACTCCAAGAGAACCGTAAGAGTCGAGTATTAACAAGACTGACTTCAATATGGCGGACTACATCTTTTATAACTAATTTTCGCTCCAAAAGCAAATCCCTTGCTTGCTATCGGCCACGTGATTGTAGTGTTGCCAACTTTTATTCCTAACAATATTATAAACACAAAATAAAATTTAAAAATTTAGGGATGTGGACAACATTATTTTAAAAAAAAATTAGGGATGTGGACAACCCTTTATTACTTAGGGGTATGAAAAGTAGAAGCCGATTCTCAGACCTACGGAATATGTATATAAAATTTCATAAAAATTCGTCAAGCCATTTCGAACTAGCATTGTGCCACGAGAATTTTATAAAAAAAAGTAAGTAACGGCCTGGTACTATCCCACTGCTGGAAATAGGCCTCCTCTCCGTTTATTGGAGAGAAGGGTTGGAGCTAAGACCTACCACGCTGCTCCAATGCGGATTGGTAGGTTACACACATCCCCTGCTGCCGGGTGTGCCCTGGTGCCGGGGCTTAGAATACGGCATCGGCCTCTTCCCCTGCCTGTGGTAAGAGTCCACTAATGGGGAAAAAAACCGACTGGTGGCGGTATAACCATCCAACAATGCTGTAACTTAAATCAAGGCCGGTGATGGGCAGCAGCACCACCGATACAAAAAGTTACGCAACTGCGGTCGCCAACCCGCATGCCCAGCGTGGCGACTACGGGCATTTACCTCCAAAATATGAGTCACAATAAAAGCCAAAGGCCCCCAGTTCCCGGTCGCCTTGCTATTCCTGGCCAAGGCGGCGGCCATGGTAACGGTAGGGCAGGGGGTGCGAAGAATCCCCGGGTGATGGCAGGCCGCCCAACCCAACTGACCCTGGCTACGTATAACGGACGCACGATTCGCAATGACGACAGGCTCGCACAGCTAGAGGAAGAACTGACGCGAATAAAATGGCACATTCTAGGATTATGTGAAGTCAGAAGACAGGGGGAGGACACCATAACCTTGGAATCGGGCCATCTTTTATACTATCGTGAAGGTCATCGGCTGTCGCAAGGTGGGGTCTGGTTTTTGGTCCACAGAAGCCTTTGTAGCAACGTTTTAGAAGTCGCCAGTGTATCTCCGCGGGTTGCGTATCTTGTGCTGAAAATATCAGCACGATATACCCTCAAGGTGGTATTAGCATACGCACCCACGGAGTCATACCCGGATTCGGAAGTGGAAACTCTATATGAGGATATAACGAGAGCCTTACGTCATACCTCTAGAGCCCACTTCAACGTTGTTATGGGGAACTTTAACGCTAAAGTGGGAATACAAAATTTTAGTGAATTGGTTGTAGGACCTTACGGTTTGGGTCGAAGAAACGAGAGGGGGCAAATGCTTATCGACTTTCTCGAGAAAGAGGGGTTGTTTTTGATGAATTCTTTTTTCAAAAAACAGCCCCAAAGGAGGTGGACATGGTGAAGCCCCGACGGGCGGACGAGAAATGAGATTGATTTTATTATTACGGACAAGAAGCGAATATTCAGGGATGTCTCGGTACTCAGTAGATTTGCAACCGGCAGCGACCATAGGTTGGTACGAGGTACTCTGAGCTTTAATCTACAGCTGGAACGTGTCCGTTTAATGAAAACAACAGTCCGCCCGAATGTTCTCCAAACCGTAATTGGATCTGAAACATTCCAAACTCATCTTCAAAATCAATTCACTACTCTGGAAACCACTGAAGACGTGGATCAAAAACTCGATCGAGTTGTAGAAGTCCTTCGAAATGAGGGCACAAAATTATGCGAAAAGAAACGTAAGGGCAGGAAGTCGAAGCTTGCGAGAGATACTCTCCTATTAATGGAAGAACGACGCAACCCTATGCTAACTTCGTCAGAAGTAGAGGCTTTAAACAAAAGAATTACCAAGCTGGTACGACGCGACCTCCGATCAGCTAATACGCTCTTGATTCAAAAATCAATTGAGCAAAATCGAGGTCCAAAAGTGTTTATCAAGCCTCTTGGAAGAAGTCACCTGACGAAGTTAACTACATTAAAGGGAAAAGTTGTTACTTCAAAACCGGAAATCCTCTCGGAAGTGGAAAATTACTACGCCCAATTGTACGCGTCGCATGCTCCTCATATACCACTGCCTAATGAGGACAATAGAGCTACTCTGACCCGCCACTATACGGAAGAACTGCCTGACATTAGTCTGGACGAAATCGTTTTAGCCCTTGGGCAGCTTAAGAATGGAAAAGCCGCGGGTGAGGATGGTATTACAACAGAGCTGTTAAAAGCTGGTGGGACACCACTGGTAACGGAACTCCAGGATCTGTTTAATACCGTTCTCTTTGCTGGGAGAACTCCAAAGGCATGGCACAGAAGTATAGTCATACTGTTCTACAAAAAAGGGGACAAAACCCTTTTAAAGAACTATAGACCAATATCTCTACTGTGCCATGTCTATAAGCTGTTTTCAAGGGTTATCACGAACCGTCTCGCGCGAAGACTCGACGAGTTCCAGCCCCCCGTACAGGCCGGGTTTCGAAGCGGGTACAGCACTATAGTTCATATCCACACCGTGCGGTAAATTGTACAAAAAACCAAAGAGTACAATCGACCACTATGCCTAGCGTTTGTGGATTATGAGAAAGCGTTTGACTCGGTCGAAACCTGGGCTGTCCTGGATTCCTTACAGAGATGTCAAGTCCATTGGCGATATATTGAGGTGCTGAGATGTCTGTACGAGAACGCAACAATGGCAGTCCGAGTCCAGAACCAGCAGACGAAGCATATCCATCTACAACGAGGCGTTAGACAAGGGGACGTCATTTCCCCGAAATTGTTTTCAAACGCACTACAGGATATGTTTAAGACGCTGAATTGGACTGGACATGGCATAAACATCAATGGCGAGTACATCTCTCACCTCAGATTCGCGGATGATATCGTCTTAATGGCTGAATCCCTGGAGGACTTGCAATGGATGCTGGATAGCCTGGCTGATTCTTCTCAACGGATCGGTTTTCGGATGAACTTGAGCAAAACCAAAATCATGTGCAACGAGCACGTTGCTCCGGGTCCGATATCCGTAGATGGTGTCACTCTTGAAATTGTTGACAGGTACATTTACCTAGGGCAGACGCTCGAACTAGGTAAAAACAATTTCGAGTGTGAGATTATGAGAAGAATTCAGTTAGGCTGGGCAGCATTCGGTAAGTTACGTCGAGTCTTCTCGTCACCCATTCCACAGAGTCTAAAGACAAAAGTATTCAACCAGTGTATCCTACCTGTCATGACTTACGGTGCCGAAACGTGGACACTAACAGTTAAGGCGGTCCACAAGCTTAAAGTCGCTCAGCGGGCTATGGAAAGAGCTATGCTCGGGGTATCTCTGAGGGATCATATTCGTAATGAAGTAATCCGTCAGAGAACTAGGGTCACCGACATAGCTCAGCGCATAAGCAAGCTGAAGTGGCAATGGGCCGGCCATATCTGTCGAAGAACCGATGACCGTTGGGGTAGACATGTTCTGGAGTGGAGACCGCGAATCGGAAAACGTAATGTAGGACACCCTGAGACTCGATGGAGTGACGACATACGTAGGACAGCGGGCGGAGGATGGAAGCAGAAAGCCCAGGATCGGGCTAAGTGGCGTAGAATTGGAGAGGCCTATGTCCAGCAATGGACTGAAGTGGGCTGATGATGATGACACATCCCCAAAATTCTCTAGAGATATGCAGGTTTCGTCACGATGTTTTCTTTCACCGAAAAGCATGTGATAAATTGCATTTTTCAATTAGACACAATCTTTGATGCCAGCCCGGGTTTGAGCCAATGATCGTCTCTAGAGAGTCGCACGGTCTCACCGCTGTGCTATCACAGCCTCTGATAATTTTATATATAAGATTAAAACGGTATTCAGCAAAAAAAACCCCTTGCACGCGGTAACTGTCAAATAACTTAAAAGGCCTAATCATAGAGCAATTTTATTAAGTTATTACGTTGCTATGACCAGTATCGATTCTTAAAACAGACACAGAAATTAAAGTCATCATTCTCTTGCCCTTATCCCACTCTAAGTGGAGTCGGCACAACATATTACAAACATGGTGTCACATGATTTGGCTACGTATTTTACGACCGGCCGCCTGCCTGATGTCAACTTACCTTAGCCGCCTTTTACGACACCTCGGTAAGAAATCAGGGTGGTCTATTCTATGCAGCCGGATACCACACGGCACAGAAATTAAATTGAGCGAATTTTAAAAGTTTTTGTGTCAAATCTCAATTAAGGGTTACGTAGCACTTACAAAACTCGTGAATGTTAAAGATACCCATAACTCTGAGGAACAAGAAAACACTAGCTTTTTTAATAGTTTGGCATTGAAATAAGGATTACGATGTATCTTATTCAATAAAGGTTTATTTTTAATTTGGTCAATTTAATACTAAACGATTTGACAAGTCAAATCAGAGCAAGTTTAAACACATACCTAGCATCACTAAAATATTAATTGCAAATCGCACTAATTATTTTCTAAATTCTACAAGTGAAACGTCGCAGAAATATTTCAAACATCTTGTACAATTGCCAATGATTTCGACGTAATTAAATACAAAAGAAATGTAAACGAGTTTTGTTATAAAATACTTGGCAAAGATCGTGTGATAAATATAGTTATATTTAAAGCACGCTCTTTGCGAAACATTACTTGAGACAGCGAAAGGGAGTTTTGTATGTATATGAAGCTGTGATAGATCAGCGGTGAGACCGTGCGACTCTTTCGAGGGGAACGAGTTCAAACCCGGGCAGGCACCAATGAGTTTTTCAAATAAAACTCATGTGTCTAATTGATAATTGCAATTTATCACACGCTTTTCGGTGAAGGAAAACATCGAGGAAACCTGCATATCTCTAGAGAATTCAGATATGTGTAACCTACCAATCCGCATTAGAGCAGCGTGGTAGGTCTTAGCTCCAACCCTTCTCTCCAGAAACGGAGAGAGGAGGCCTATTCCCAGCAGTGGGATTGTATCCGGCTGTTACTACTACTTTACTAAGTAAACTTGTAAACAAGTGCTTTTGAATCATCAACATCTACTGCTGGTTCGGAAAGCTGTTCCTACCGAGAAGAACCAGCAAGAAACTCGGCGGTTGATCTTTTCAAACAATAATTCTTATCACTAGTTACATATACTTATTAATGTCTTGTACAGGGTTGAAGAGAAGCTTTATCCGCGCATTCTTATCGTCTAGGTAATCCTCAATAGTACAATAGGCTTTCTGAATTAGCCTTTTTTTAATAGTATTTTCAAACTGCTGTAATGTTTTTAATACTTACATTTGAATCGTAATGTCCGTTTGTTCACACGTTGTCTAGTAAATTGAACTAATTCTGCGGCTTGGCGAAGGAGAACCTCGGTAGGGAGATGCCGAACTTGGTCTCGAGGCCGGTCAGTACGGGCATGGCGACCTGGTAGCCGCCGATGTGGTGCGGTTTGCGGGCGGTCTCTTCAATAGGCGTAGATATCGTCTGCTCTGAACCCGCGGGCCGTCTGTAACAATAATAATAAAAGATCAAATACTTGATACACGGAATTATAGAAAGCATATAATTCGCGACATCACTCTACAGTCAGACCTTTGTCGGCATTGCCAGAGTAATTCTGAAACAATTCAACACATTACTGGACCATGTAGAGCTATAACACAGACCGATTATAAACACCGCCATGACCAAGTTGCTGCTATCATCCACCAGTATCTAGCCCACAAATACAAATTCATTGAAGAGAAAATACCATATTACAAATACAAACCCGAAATTATACATGACTCTGCTACACACAAACTTTACTGGGACAGAAACATAATAACCGACAAAACTGTACATTGTAATAGACTAGACATTACTCTACATGACAAATATAATAAATTAATTTACCTCATAGACATTGCCATTCCTAACACACACAATCTTATCACTACATACACTGATAAAATCACCAAATACACCGATCTAGCAATAGAGCTTAAAATTCAATGGAAGGTAGAAGCAGTTCGGATTATCCCAATAACACTATCCACCACAGGCGTCATACCTCATACTCTCTTCACTAGTCTTGAAACACTTAACATACCTAGGAAAACTTACATAAAACTAAAAAAAGCAGTCATTTTAAACACCTGCCGTATTGTTCGGAAATTTCTTTCATTAAATTAGAAAAAAAAACCTAGATTTTTGCTTGGCCAAAAGCCCGTAAAAATTCTTAAAACCACCCTCGTTCAACGAGAGAATAAAAAGACATGAATGAATAATAATAATAATAATAAAGCTTTATTTATTTCTCCTTTAAAAAAAAACTTTACACATAATCTTTATAATATTACAAGGCTTAATGTTTAGTAATTTAAAAAGTTCAAAATCGGTACACTATGGAAGGAGACTGACGCCTGAACTAGGATCCCCTGTATTTCAGGTCGCCAGGGACTTCCCCCTTACAAAAAATTAAAGACTTAAGATATACTGAAACTCAAATATACTATACTACGAAAAATATTGTTATAACTAAAATATTATAAGAAAACGGAAGAAAAAAATGTGTAATACAATGGGATTGATGCATTTGAATCCTTTCTAATATTATACTGTACATGGGAAGTCTACCTAATTTGTCTTGTCGCCTTTTGTCTCTGTCTTGTCTGTCTGTGTGTCTTGTCTTGTCGTCTTTTGTCTGTCTTGTCGTCTTTTGTCTGTGTCTTGTTGTCTTTTGTCTCGGTCTTGTCTCGTCATCTTTTGACTCCGTCTTGTCTTGTCTTGTCATCTTTTGTCTCGGTCTTGTCTTGTGGTCTTTTGTCTCGTTCTTGTCTTGTCGTCTTTTGTCTCTGTCTTGTCTTGTAGTCTTTTGTCTGTCTTGTCTTATCGTTATTATGTCTTTCTTTTGTTGACTGTTCTCTGTCTTGCCTTGATTGCTGTCTGACTTATCTTAATCTCTGCCTGTCTTGTCTCGTCGTCTTTTTTCTGTCTGTGAGTCTGTCAGTCTATCAGTTTGTCATGCTTTCACGGCTTATCAACTGGACCAATATTGATGAGATTTAGCACAATTAAAAATAAAATTACCCTAGGGTAACATAATACAAAACAAATCCCGTTTTCCTTTCAGGGTCAGTGAACAAAACACATATTTCATTATTAAGGGTACTTTAACGTATAGATTGATGCGAAATAAATCACAGGTATCATTATTTCAAAATAATCATAATCCAGCAGGCCTACCATGAACTCTTATTGCGACTCAATTGAAGACGTAAACTAAATTGTTTTGCACCTTCATACCATGACGTCTTAAAGACGCACACTTTAAGTCGTTGCCGAATGAGAGTTCGGATTGTGTCCTAAAACATGTGAGTAAAAGAGACAGAGTTATCTATTTCATTATTATTATTCATATGACATATTATTATTCATATATATATTATTCATATAACGTTTTCCTTTTCAAACATTACGACATGGTACGATACATAGACATTACATGGTACGATAAGAAAACGGTTCGCGGTCGTCGTTTACGTCTTCAATTGAGTCGATAAGAGTTCATGGTGGGCCAGCTGGATTAAGATTATTTTGAAAAAATGATACCGGTGATTTCTTTCGCACCAATCTATACGTTAAAGTACCCTTAATAATGAAATATGTGTTTTGTTCACTGTTCCAGAAAGAAAAACGGGATTTGTTTCGTATTATGTTACCTTAGGGTAATTTTATTTTTAATTGTGCTAAATCTCATCAATATCGGTCTAGTTGGTTTACAAGCGGTTTATACAAATACGATACTAAAGTTTTGGAAATGAAAATGTACTTACGATCCTCCAAAGTCGACGTAGAAAAGACGCTGTAATATTTCATAGGTGACAAGTGTGACAGCGAACTGTGGCGACGAGCGGAACACACGCGCTGCGATAAAGTATATTGAATTAAAACTAAAGATAACACTAACTAGTCAAGTTAAAAATGCTTTAAATAAACCTTTTAACAAAATTTCACGTTCTTACTGTTAACCGTTGAGGAGTTCTTTCGTCTGGAGCCAATCCTAGCCGCAGCATCAGGTCATGCTTATCATAGACATGCGTTGTCATCGACACTGAACCAGTATGTAAAATTTCAGCTCAATCGGTCACCGTAAAGTGGATAAATTTTTTTTCTCTTTATTAGGTTCAATAGCAGTTAATGTATCTTACATTCTTATGATAATTCATACTAAAATTATTTCTAGTTACTTAACTATATTAATGTTCCGCGCAAACGTGCGGACGGATGAAACAACCTCCGGGACCTGGGCCCGACGTCCCGGCGTTTCAACCTACCTTATGCGGCCGTTAGCTGTATGTAGTCCGGCCTCGTGAGTCACTGCATGTATATGTGTACGTGTGTGTATGTGCTTGTATGTACTTGGCCGATTCCCGAAACCGTTGACTCGCCTCTGCACTCTTCCATGGACACGTAATGTCTGTTTCTCCCTGAGTATACACTTTACTATATCGGCTAAATAACACCCGGTGTGCACACAACCTTCGTAAGGTCACACGTTATTGAATCGTCCCTATATCGGGGAATAGTAACCAACGCGCACCAAAACCGTGGACGGTCGCGTCTTATCAAACACTTCACTGGTTAAACGCGTCACTAAATCTGAGAATAACACCCGAAACGCAAAATTACACGTGTGCGTTATAAAACAATGCCGTGTTCAGGCGTACGCGGCTTGTCCGTATCGCGTTTGAAAGGTAACTAGCGGCCGCCCGCGTCGCTAACCTGTCCGGCGATCGAGTCAATTTTATTCAAAACATTAAGGTTAACACAACATGCAATGGTTTATTTATTCTTTTTAACTAAAATTATATATAGTGTATTCGATATTTTTATTCTATCATAAAAATTGTTGATCATTTTCTTAACACTAGATTTACCAGACCAGTCATTTAGACTGGTCGTGAAATTTCAATTCAAAATTCCTACTATATGACACATTTTTTTTCAGAAATGATGTTATGACTTATGTAGCTATAATTAGAGAGTACGTTTTATAAACTTAATATTGTTCAATTTTTTTTTGTCATTTTTAAGAGCAAATATAGACTAGAAACGACAAGAAGCCTGTTTCTTATGCACCAGTTATTTTGACTGGTTTGGTAGAAATAGATATAGGTATATTCAAATCGTAAATCTAGTGTTAAACGTAACAAAAGAATCACCGTAAATGTCTAATTTTCCATTTTGCTCGTTTAATAGGCGGTTCAGTTTTAATTTAACTTAAAAGATTCCACCTTCACACACATACATGGCAAGTTGAATGAAAGCTTTAAAAAAGAAATAAATTTGGATAGATTATGTACAAGACATAAATAAAGCATTACATATTAATACCAATGACTTAGTTCTTGTTGATTATGTATTATAGCATAATTTTCCTTTTATCGAAGAAAAACTGAATTTTTTCTATACTATATTAACATATAACCCGTGAGATATAAACTTTAATCGTACTGTATTTCATCAATATTGTTCCAGCTAATCAGCCATGAAACTTAACATATACACAAAATTTAATTCACTCATATATAAAACATTTTTTTAGTAAATGTTTATTCGCAGCAACAAAATACTATGAATTAAGATTTAGAATGGTATTGGTATGTTAAATGGGTTAAGGTTGTTAAAATTTAAAACCAATTGTAATTACTGTCAGTATTTGATTATATCTCAATGTGATTAAACTTTTAAGGAATTTGGAAAATGCTTAGATTATTCACTTAATATCATTATTTTTCAATCAATTTACATAACATCCTAACACATAAACCTTACTCATGAATTACTCTGACTATTGGAGGAAACCGGATGAAAATAGGTTCAATAGTTTTTGAGTTTATCGCAAAGGTACATACGCGAGAACTTGTTTTAATAATACTTAATGATAGTGAATACCTAAAGCTCCTTTCCAGAAAGCTCTTGCACCTTCTTCAGCGTAAATTTTCCTCGTGGCATCAATTAAGCCGTTGTACGTCGTTTGTCCTGAACGGGCTACCACCTACACAAAATTAGAGATTTAGTACCAAAAAACAAATATGTTAATTCGTTTGTTTCTTATAATAATAATAATAAATAGATGGGACACTTACACACACGGTCGTCCGTCCCCAAAGTAAGTAACTTAATACTTGTGTTATGGGTGAAGGACAACTCGTAGATATACTACATATATAAGTTTAAATACATACTTAAATACAAATATACACCCAGGCTCGAAGAACCAACAAATTGTTTATAGAAAATGTTGGCCCTAGGCGGTAATCGAACCCGCGACCCGTGGAGCTGAAGGCAGAGTCACTACCCACTGCGCCAACGGGCCAGTCAATTATATGTATTATAGATAAAAAGGTAACGACCGACAAAAGTTGAAAAGGTCATTCACATTTCCAGGGGTAGGAAACAATTTTTTATATAAATGGTGGTATTTAAATAAACTTGTGGTATATTAACAATAATTAATAAATAATATAGAGACAGCTAATAAAATAAAAAAGGATTTTTCTGACATGTATTTTTAAGAATCATCGTCAAGGAATGAAAACGGATTGCTACTCTATGTTACACTATGTTAAGCATTACGTAGATTTTATCTAATTGCAGATTATAGTCATCATCATTCTCCTGCCCTTATCGCACTTTAAGTGGAGTCGGCACAACATGTTACAAACATGTCACATGATTCGGCTACGTATTTTACGACCGGCCGCCTGCCTGACGTCAACTTACCTAAGTCGCCTTTTACGACACCTCGGTAAGAATTGAGGTTGGTCTATTCTATGCAGCCGGATACCACACGGCATTTACCTTAGTCGCCACTTACGACACATCGGTAAGAAATGAGGGTGGTCTATTCTATGCAGCCGGATACCACACGGCATTTACCTTAGTCGCCTTTTAAGACACCTCGGTAAGAAATGAGGTTGGTCTATTCTATGCAGCCGGATACCACACAGCATTTACCTTAGTCGCCTTTTACGACACCTCGGTAAGAAATGAGGTTGGTCTATTCTATGCAACCGGATACCACACGGCATTTACCTTAGTCACCACTTACGACACCTCGGTAAGAAATGAGGGTGGTCTATTCTATGCAGCCGGATACCACACGGCACGTACCTTAGTCGCCTCTTACGACACCTCGGTAAGAAATGAGGTTGGTCTATTCTATGCAGCCGGATACCACACGGCTTCTAATTGCATATTATAGTAATAATAGATTTTTGGTTTTATTAGTCATATTAATGAAACATCTTGTGCTGCCATCTATGTACTATCATCGTTGATGGTTGTACATAGATGACAGGACAAGTACTGTTTTAAAATACATTTTTGATATCTTTTAATAAAAAAAATCACAGACTGCGATGTGTTGACATGTTCTGGAATAATCTATTATACATGTTCTAGCTATTAACACTAGATATACCAGCGATTTGAATATACCTATTTAAAACAAACCATGGTGCATAAAAAACAGGCTTCTTGTGGTTTCTAGTATATATTTACTCTTAAAAAATAAAGTTGAACAATATTAATTAAGTTTATAAAACGTACTCTCAAATTATAGCTACAAAAGTTATAATATTGTTAGGAATGAAAGTTGGCAACACTACAATCACGTGGCCGATAGCAAGGAAGGGGCTTGCTTTTGGAGCGAAAATTAGTTATAAAAGATGGAGTCCGCCATATTGAAGTCGGTCTTGTTAATACTCGACTCTTACGTTTCTCTTGGAGTTTTGTTGTAAACGTGACTTGTACGATTATTAAACGCTCTCGCGTTTAGATCGTTTTGTAACCTGTCTTGGTTAAACGAACGGGTGTAATCAGTGTTACTGTGCCGTTCTAATATTGTTAGGGTAGACCCGCCTTTACCTACCTGCTTCTTCTTTCTCCTACCCTTATCCCACTCTAAGTGGGGTCAGTACAACATGTTTTCCTCTTCCATTCTCTTCTATCATTCGTCAGCTCTGGCGCTACTCCTTTTATATGCATGTCATACTTCACACATTCCAACCATCTCTTTTTAGGCCTCCCTCTAGTCACATATCCTTCCACATTCATATCCAACACTCGTTTAGTCACATGATTTTCATCCCTCCTCATTATATGTCCATACCATCCCAATCTTTCACCTCTCATCTTTTCTACAATGGGCGCAACTTTCATACTTCCCCTTATATACTCATTTCTTATTTTATCCAATCTTGTCACACCACACATCCATCTTAACATTGTCATCTCATTTGCATGCACTCTTCTTTCATCCATCTTTTTCATTGCCCAACATTCTGATCCATACATTACGACAGGTCTTATGACCGATTTATAAATTTTGCCTTTAAGTTTAACCGCGTTTCCCTACCTGCATTGAGTGTTATTTGTTATTAGAATCTAGCCTCAAATAGTTAATATTCGTGATAAGAGCAACCGCTGAGATTCTTGCCAGTTCTTCAGTGGATGACAGCGTTCCGAACTGGTGGTAGAATCGTCCTGGCATAATAATTACAAATTATATGAAACTAAACCTATCAAATGTTGTCTGTACGTTAGTCATTGTTTACTATGTGAGAGAGCTTAAATATTTAAGTAAAATCCCTGCCATTTCTAAAAATATCATTTCTGAAAAAAAAAAGTAATATAGTAGTTTTGAATTGATATTGCACGACCAGTCTAAATGATCAGGTAAATCTAGTGTTAAGTACCTGTAATCTCGTTTTGATGACGTCAGCGGGTGTGACGAGTGACGCGGCGGGCACGCCGGCTATAGCTCCAGCCGCGAGCAGCGTTAGAGGATGATTATAGCCATTATCGTCCGCAAATTTCGCCTGGAAAGACGACCGAATTTTATTTCTTACTATAGAGAAATCAAGAGAGACTCTTAATAGCAATATAACACGACTAACTACTTGGCTATAATCCGCACGGGTTAAGTGAATGCATGCAAAGCCAATGTGTATGAAGCAGGCAAAATCTACGTACCTTATACATGCAGGACAAGCCACCACATGCACCCCAAGGCGCAATTCACCAGCAACAACGCACACAAAAGCAGCACACACACCCACCACCACAATCTCGACGATCGTTTCGCCCCGAAACCGAAGCCTCATCAGGAGGATAGGCTCCACGACAAAAATCGTAATGATAAACGATTTTTGTCGTCGTATGATTTAATTTACTGTTTTTTATATAGCACTAGCTGTTATTTAATTAGTATATATATATGGTAGTCATCTCGTTACCCTTTTGAGGGGATACCGGGGTACAGGCCTCGAGGCGAACTTCTTTGCCCGGGATGGTCCTGGCAGGCCTGTGGGCCTGTTCAGTATTCGGAACGGTTGGCTCAGGTCACCTAGGTGACCTGAGGGATGTCGTGTTCGGTATTTAATTAGTGTTTTAAGGCAAAAAGGGTGGTTTGTAATGGCATACCTTAACGTGAGCGTAGGCGGGGAAGTAGATAGCACTGAACGGGACGTCCCTCAGGAGGCAGGCCCTCGCCCCCTTGTACAGTCCGAACAGCCCTAGGTCCTTGACCACGGACCAGGCGCGGACCTTGCTCCCGCCCGCGATCTCTCCTGCCACTTGCAAGCGGATTTTGACTATTTCTAGAGGATTCGTGAACACCACTTGAGATGCACCGGCCTGTGAGAAGAAAAGAAGAAAAAATACAACTTTAGTATTATACCTAGACCTAGACCTACTGTTCCGCACAAACGTGCGGACGGATGAAACAACCTCCGGGACCTGGGCCCGTCGTCTCGGCGTCTCAACCTACCTTATGCGGCCGTCAGCTGTATGTGGTCCGGCCTCGTGAATCACTGCGTGTATATGTGTACGTGTGTGTGTGTGCTTGTATGTACTTGGCCGATTTCCGAAATCGTTGGCTCGCCTCAGCACTCTTCCACGGACACGTAAAGTCTGTTTCTCCCGGAGTATACACTTCACTATATCGGTTAAATAACACCCGGTGTGCACACAACCTTCGTAAGGTCACACGTTATTGAATCGTCCCTATATCGGGGAATAGTAACCCAACGCGCACTAAAACCGTGGACGGTCGCGTCTTCTCAAACGCTTCACTGGTTAAACGCGTCACTAAATACTTATATCAGTCTCAAATGTCAATAAAGTCGTGTCACTACTGAGAATAACACCCGAAACGCAAAATTACACGTGTGCGTTATAAAAGAATGCCGTATACAGGCGCACGCGGCCTGTCCTTATCGTATTCGAAACGTCACTAACTGTCGGCCGATCGTTGCGCGCGTCATTTTGTTCAAAACACCTACCTTTAAAGACTTTATGTGAAACGTGGAAGTCCTTGGAAGAAACCTATGTGCACTAATTGATGTCTATTGGTTGGAGAGAGAGAGAGAAAGAGAGCACTTTACAGACAATATTCCCGCAGTTTTTGTTTGACAATATTCCCAAAGTTTTGGTTTTGTACTCTTCATAGATTTTATATTAAAATACAACTTAAGTATTATACTTAGTACACTTTACAGACTTTATGTGTAACGTAGACCTATGTCCAGTACTGGAAGTCTATTAGTTGGAGAGAGAGAGAGAGAAAGAGAGCACTTTACAAACAATATTCCCAAAGTTTTGGTTGGTTGTGTGCTCTTCGTGGATTTTATAATAAGAAACTCATAATCCGCTCAGGTAGGAACTTTTTTTTTTATATCTTTATTTTTAAGGGGCTTAAATATCTACAGATATGTCAGCCCCATCGTAACCTAATAACACTTAAATCTAATTTTATGATTAAATATTAACACTATGGTCATTTTTGAGAGAAGCACTAATAAACTCATAAACTTTTACGGCCGAATTGCTCAAAGGAAATGCTAAGATTGTATTAAAAAAACCAACATTACATTTAAATTTAAATAAAAATTTTGTGATTCTCTCAAAATTCGGTTTTTGTCACATGCCAAAAGTAAGTGTTGAATATCTTCTTTAATACCGCAAGACTCACAGTTCGGCGAATCAATCTTTTTCATTAGATATTCAAAACTCCTTAAAGGCATATGACCAGATCTAATTCTAAATGCTATAACTAACATAATACGGTTCAACGCTGCAGGTAACTTAAAAGCAGTTTTAAATCGTCAAATCATAAATGAGCTACCAATTGTTCGAAAATCAAAAAATCAAAATCAAAATCAAAATTATCTTTATTCAAATAAACCATTTCAGGCACTTTTGAATCGTCAAGCATCAATATGATTAATGAAGCTACAACTGGTTCGGAATGTTGCTCTTACCGAGAAGAACCAGCAAGAAACTCGGCGGTCAATCTTTTAAATATTTTCAATTATACATTATCAAACCGCTGTCTTGTATGAAGCTGAAAGGATCCTCAAATCCAGGCTTTCTTATCAACCAAATAATCTTCAATTTTGTAATATGCTTTACGTATAAGCATATTTTTTACACTTGATTGGAATCTTTCTGTACACTGGTCTAGAATGGATTGAGGAATTTTATTATAGAAGCGAATAGCGAGACCAACAAATGAGTTGCTAACTCTGCTGAGTCGTGACGCAGGTATCGCAAGCTGTTTGTGACCTCTTGTATGTCTATGATATACATCAAATTTTGATTTATACGTACTTATATTTTTCCGTACAAATAGAATATTACTATATATATATTGTGATGCTACAGTCAGTATGCCTATTTCTTGGAACTTTTCGCGAAGGGACTCACGTTGCTTCATATTATAGATAGCCCGTATGGCTCTTTTTTGGGCAACAAAAATCTTTTCTATATCGGCCGCTTTACCCCAAAGCATTATTCCATATGACATAATGCTGTGGAAATAAGCAAAATAAACAAGTCGCGCTGTTTCAACATCGGTTAAATGTCTAATTTTTCTAACAGCGTAAGCGGCGGAACTAAGTCTTCCTGCGAGGACAGATATATGGGTGCCCCATTGGAGTTTATCATCCAAAGTGAGCCCCAAAAATTTTGTTGTATTTTCTATCTTTAGTATCTGCTTAAGGGTGCAGTTACCGAATTCGGCGGTCATTGTTTACTAAATAAAGAAAAATAAGATACTCACGCACGCGCCTGCGAGGATCTCTCCATACAAAGTAATATTGCCTTTCTTATCTGACATCTTATCTCGGACCAAGTCATTCATCTGCACAAAAATCGTATAAATATTTAAATGGTTACACTAAAAATTCAAATTCAAGTAAACTTGGAAACAAGTGCTTTTGAATCGTCAACTTTACTGCTGGTTCCAAGAAGAAATTCTTCCGAGAAGAACCAGCAAGAAACTCGGCGGGTGCTCTTTTTTAAATATAAATCTTAAAACTAGTTACATTTAGTTATTACTGTCTTGTACAGGGTAGAAGTGCAATATCCACACATCCTTATCATCTAAGTAATCTTCAACAGTATAGTAGGCTTTCTGTATCAGCCTCTTTTTAACAGTGTTTTTAAACTGCTGTAATGGCATGGCCAAAATTGATTTCGGAATTTTATTATAGAATCTTATACCCAAACCCACAAACGATTTACGTACTTTTGCTAGGCGCAAAGCAGGAGTCGCAAGCTTATGTCGGTTCCTACTTTGTCTATTATATACATCACCTATCGTTTTATAATTCTTTATATTTTTATGTACAAAAATTACGTTATTTAAAATATACTGTGAAGCAAAATGAATACCTGTTTCCTTAAACTTCTCTCGCAGGGAATCACGCGGACTTAAATTGTAGATGCCACGTATGGCTCTTTTTTGTAATACGAAATTTTTTCACTACCCGTGCATTTACCCCACAGCAATATTCCATAAGACATAATGCTATGGAAGTAAGCAAAATAAACAAGTTTTGCTGTTTCGGCATCTGTTTCTTTTTTCATCTTTTTATTTTTATGTACAAAAATTACATTACTTAATACTGTGAAGCAAATTTTGGTAAGAATTTCGCAATTTTCTTTACAAATCAAGGTAGTCAATCAAACTCACCGTCAACTTGATGGCTTTCTCTGGCGCAACACCAATCAACTGTGGGACGAGACCTCTGTACAGTCCAAAGATGCCTTCGTGACGGATGACCTTCTTGAAGCAATCCCACGAGTTTCGGTAGGCCACCTCACCGATGAAGGAGCCGGTTCGTTGATTTTGCATTCGAGTTTTGACCAGATCTATTGGGTATACCGCTGATGCTCCCACGGCTAGAAATATTTTAAATAATATATGAAATAGGTCAAACAATGAAAAAGATACGCATTTAACGCTCCAGTAGGCCTACCATGAACTTTTACATAACGATTCAATTCAGAGTCAGTACCTAAACCGAACCGCTTTCTTTTCATACCATGAAGTGTGGATTGGATTGGAGTCGCAATGTTTGAAAAGGATAACGTTATATGAACTATAGATCTTCTTCTCAGTCGTTATCTTAATTCCTGAAGGTCGTGTCCTTGAAAGTCCTTTGCAGCTTTTTCAACTATTTCTCTCCATTTACTCCGACATTCAGCATCCCTCAGGGCGGTTGTAACTGACAAACCAGTGAGGGTGGATATTTGGTCACACCAACGGGTAGGTGATCGCCCGCGAGGTCTTTTTCCTTCAACCTTGCCCACAACAACCAACTTATCAAGGTTGTCAGGTTGCCGACGGGCGATGTGACCAAAGTAACCGAGGATCCTTTGGTAGCAGATTGTAGATAGCCGAGTCCGTATGATAAGTCTCGAAGCCGAACTATAGATCAGTCTCTTTTACTCACATGTTTTTAGGACACATTCCGAACGCTCATTCGGCAACGACTTTAAGTGTGCGTCTATAAGACGTCATGGTATGAAAGCAAAACAATTTAGTTTACGTCTTCAATTGAGTCGCAATAAGAGTTCATGGTAAGCCTGCTGTGCCGCAATAAAAAACCATGTGGTGGTTTATAAACGGCAAATAAAAGGGTATATAACATGCCTACGATTGAGATACGTGGTTCCAATGTCTATAATAAGGTACGTGACCAATTAGAAGTTAGTTTCAGAATAATTGGACGCCTACGCAGTTTTTTTTAAGTTGAAGATCCCTTAACGCTTAAATATCATGATATCTATATGATATCTCTATGATACCAATAAGTTATGACCCCGAATTCTGGTTTCTAACATCAGAACAACATAGAAATATTTAGCATTTGAAAATTAATTATCACAGCATCTACGTAATCAAGATGGAAAAAATTGTAGAAAAACCAAAATTTCGATAGCTCAACTTGATACGAAGTTAAAGGGGCAGGGAAATAGTTCGGAGAACCGATGGAAATTAGAGCTGAAGGTGTTTTAATGACCTATAACGGAAAAATCCGCATTCGTAGACCTCGACTGGGCGATGTAGTTTCAGAAAGATCTACAGCCGAATGCAAGCAGCAACTGAATTAAGTGTAACGAAAATTCTTTCATCTTCTTCCTTTTTAACCGATAGACGCCAACTACTGATATTAATTCTCTCTCCTCCAAAGTATCCTCACTTTAAGATCTTGTGCCATTTAGTCAATTTTCATAATTTTTTAATTAGAGCCTTGTTTGGCAGACATATCAATTCAACCATACAATTGGATGAACTCATACCAATGTTCCGTTAGACTATAACGTGACTAAATTTCTTTAGGAACAAACAAAGTAAGGTCGTGATTTAACTAAAAAGTTATTGTGAGAACACCATTAAAGGCTTTTAATCCTGAACTTGATTTTATGCCTCATTAAATATAAGTCTAGTTAATATGTCGACTCCGGTTATACTCACGTCTGGAGCTAAGAGAAGAGAAATGATCAGTTCTCGCCGCAGATAACGTCGTGTAAAGAGCTCATGAATAAGTGTGCCGATGGGCTCCAAACTAGTCGGGTTAACCCGATAAACTAAGAGTTACTCACGATAGTTTAAATTTAATAATATAGTTTAAGGCTAATAAATATAATTAAATCGAAGATATCAAGTCAATTTCACTATATACTTGCCACCAGCTATCGAACCAAGCGTAAACCTATACGTGCTCTCTAAGATTTGAATAAATACGCCACGCTCTTCGGGGCTCTGAAACAATCATAAAAATACATGCAAACTCTTTCCACTAATAAAGGAGCTCAATCAATGAGATGTGTCAAGCACTTGGGTCGAAATTGGGCAGTGTGTTTAGCGTAATGAGTATTAAATTCAATGATTAATGAAAAATTTGGTATATTTTGACTAATTTCATACCTATTCCTGAGACAATTTAGCGTTTTAGTTTTGCATAAACTCAAATGGCAATCCGTAGAAATTAATTAAGACCATATACCAAAATAACTTTGGATTTTGCAAGCACTGTCTGTAACTGGTGTACCATAACACCATAAAACTATGAAAATTATTACATTCATTTATTTATATACAAATTAAATTACATTTTTAAATATTTTCAAAAGCACACAAAAAAACGTTTAAAAATATAAAAAAATTGTCGTCCACGGAAAGCGGAGATAGGAGTCAAGCTCCCGGTGGTTAGGACTACAGTACTGCCTTTTGTATTTTGCCCTTAATTCAACAACTAAGCGAGAGTCTCTTGAGGTGTTGGTCGAGACTCTTCGCTAGTAAACCGTTGACCGATACAACAATAGGAACAATTATTGTTGATTCAATATTCCACATTGCAGTAATCTCATGAGCTAGATCCAGATATTTGGTTAATTTGAAAATTATTATTATTACTATAAAAATTGCATCAGTCTGATATTTTTTCGGATTTTTTCCATCCCATATGTTATCGGTATATAAGCTTTACCCGTGAAAGTGCAGCAACAGACTTTCGAATTTAAAATTTGATTATATTGAAGCATTGTCCTTATTCTGAGTGCTTTTTGGGGTTTCTTAAATCCGTTCTTATGAAATATATATAACAACTCGCAGATATATTGTAGATTTACTGCAAGTCGTGTGTACAAGTGTTATTTAATCAATCGACCAAATTGTCTCGGAATTCAACAATTTACTATAATTATCGCGTAGCTAAAGTGAATCTCATGAAAATGTTGATTTTAGGTAAATTATTCTTCGTGGCATGTATGTATAGTGGAATATATCATTAATATAAATAAAATTGATAAATAGATAGAGATATAAAAAAGCTGCTAAAAATAATAAAAAAGAAGGAATAAAATGATCGCAATAGTAAGCGAGATGTTGGCTATTAATTAATGCAATTTTAAACTATGTAATGGCTCGCAAGCTGATTGGGTGAGCAATTTTCTTGATTAATAACCGGTTAAATGTTGCAGCTAAAAGACGATAGAAAGTTAAAGCAAATTATTTCTAAAATTATAGTATTATTATGATTATTATACATTAGACAATTTGGGACACGAAAAAAGTATATGTAATAGCCAATTGAGTATCTAAATTATAATTTAATAAACGATATTCAAAGAAAAGCTAATTCAGTGGAGTTGAATATAATATATTTTTAAAACCTTACGTTTCGGACACTTTTATGTTAGGGGTAACCGTATTTTTTTATTAATTTCTAAGCTACAGTATGCATTTCTCGTTGAGAGTTATATATTTGTGCCGTTTGCAGTTGAGACCCTAGGGCCATGAAGCCAAAGTGCAAATTTTTTTTTATCCGTTTTAACACCTCGGTTGATCGCCTCTTCAGGTGACAAGAGGTCTGGCTCCTTTTTCGCACAAAGAATCATCTTAGCGATTCAACGCGTAAACGCTGCGAGCATTCTTGGGACCATTCCACGTGGGCATGATTTAAATAGTACTAGCGTGTAAGTTATTTAAGATAGATATACCTTGTACATATTTGTTTCCAAATAGTCTTCAATTTAGCTACAATAAGAACGAGAACCAATTGAAATTTGAATACGTTAATGTTAATTTTAATCTTAGGCTTAATCTTAAGCCAATTTCACCGAATTAAAACCCAAAGTCTTGCAGAATGGTCTTTAAATTGGTGGAAGGTTTTGAAATTTAATTAGCAACGAGATATTATATTATTTTTATTTTAATCCTCCTGTGACAATGGAACACGTGTTTGAGTCGTCAGGAAAATTATCGATATTTATATTAATTATAAATATTTTTGTATATGTATATAAATTAAATATACATACAGGTTGGTACTATCCATACGACATTAATTTTAATTGCAGGTATCTATATAACTTAGCAGCCTACATAGAAAATTCAGTTAATTTAGTGAAGTAATTTAGCTACAGGAATTATTCTGTTTTGAATAAAAAATACATGCTGTAGAAAGGTGAATGACCGTACTCCATTCTATTTCGTATGACGTATGTATGACAACAAGTGCTATTGCTTTCTCCTGTTTTTTGAAACAACTGTTACTAACAAAGCCGGATCTCAATTAAATTATATTTATTTTCTTCAAAAATACATTTTTTTAAACGATATTTGAGAAGATTGAATTATGTCATTATACGTCTTATACGTTTAAGTGATTAGTGGATTTATTTAATTTCGTATCGGTACCAATCTGTAACATTTGTTATAATTTATAAAATATGAATAGCTGTTCTTATATAAATATTAAAATTTCATGGGACGGACTTTTGTATAAATTAATTGTAACAAATAGCCAAGATTTCACTGTGAAAAAAAGGAATATAGAAACATCATAAACTCGCAATCATACTCACCAATATGCGTTCCAAAAAGTTTACTAATCGAAAAGGCTCTCTTATCATATTTACCTCCTCCTTTGAGCATTGAAAGAAAGAAAGAAATACATAGCGGTAAGTTAGTGATGTTTCCAAAGACAACTCTTATATATACACACATACAGACTAAAATTGGCTAAAACATACATTAAAATCGCGTAAGTGGGGCGCGGCTCCTGAAAGAATCGTCGATTTACTCATTAAAGTGGGACAGGTATATACGTGTTATTGAGTGGAAAAGAGATAAAACACTTACCGAGACCGCTTTGATTTCTGCTACTCTTCTTGTTACTTGCTTGAAGTATTGTTCGGGCGTTATTGAGTTGAGATCGCTGTATATAATTCGACTGTAAAAAAATAATAATAATAAAACATATTTCCAACATAATCTCAATAGATACAATATATTAAAAATGCTGTTAAATTCATATAGTAGTTGCCACTTCGAAGTCAGTATCTACAATTTTGAACGAAGACTCGACCAGGCTATTAGATGCCCTGTATCTTATTGTCAATATTGGCCTTCGTTGAGATACCATACATTTCTAGAAATACCAAACACTAGTAATAATTAAAATTACACGTTGCAGTAAGTAGGTTGCATGTGTCTTAAAAGTTCTTGTAATATATTTAGGCTTTATCTCAATGTTTTTCTTTACTGTTAACCGTTATAGAAAAAGCAATTGGTGCTTGCCGAGTTTAAGGCCGCTAAACTAGTAGACCCATTAGTTGCGAAAAATATGACTACAGACGAGCGAATTTGATTCATTTCATTGTTTCCCTCTACATCCACATTTTGGAGTATTATGGGAAACAATACTATGTTTAAGACAACCTGAGATTTAACACACAAGAGTTCAAATTTAGGAAGACCGAGAACCAATATCGTGTGCTTGGATTTTTACAAATAAATTCGTCATGTAGAACATAGTTTTTCTATGTTCTACATGACCAATTTGTTTGTTGAAAGAACGTCGTGTTTACAACACTGCCATTTAGAAGTACAACGGAAAACAAGGTCTTTCACGAGTATATGGAACTTTGTACAAAAACATCTCCATTCAAGATTATAAAGGCAATGAGTAGTGAAATACAACCTTCTTGTCTGTACTGTCTACATATAGTTTTATAGATTAATAAAACGAAACGGTAATATTCATCACATAAAAGAGTAACATGGTGAAATCAGACTGCATTTTTGATAATTTTATTAACATTTTCTCATATTTTATCACCCCGGGATGCGCCCCTTGACATGCAGCGCCCACTTCAGTGCGAGGACTGCGGTAATATACTTTAAGCCAAAGACCACAAGGTCGCGTGCATAAGATTTACACTAAAAACGTGTCTATTTACGATTGAAGTGTTATCGATCATTTGAAGGTAAGAAGCACGGTCACGTAGTGCGTAATAGTTAACCAGATAACGTATCAGCGTCTCTGAACATTTTACTAACGCAATAACTCGACAGACTTTCCTGATTACATTTATCACATCTACAACCTTACCTCTAGTTCAGGGTCATATTTTAATACACAGGAAATAACCCGATAATATTTTATGTAATTTATAATAACTGTAACATAATAATAAAAAATAATCAATAATCATGTTAATAACTGCCATGGTTTTTTTTAACTTTGCACTCTTACCGTGCACCCATATAGGGGTTCAAAAATTAGTTGTGATATGATTGTGATTGTTATTACAATATCTTGGCTTAAACGTCCAACGGTTAACTTATTAAAATGTTCGCTTCAATTGGTAGAAACTTTGTTTTTTTAGTTTTATCTTTATTTGGAAAACAAACTACTAAAAGAATAACAATTTAAACATAAATAAATAAGGCTTGCATCAGTCAAGTCTCGACTAAAATAGGTTAATAGTTTTTATGACGTAAATTTATGTTCGCAGTCTGTAATAGGTAATACGAATTCAGAAACTGTAATGAATGGTTACAGTGGTAGCTTTCAACTACACAACACCCTAAGGGGCATTTTGGCTTCCAGAAACCTTAGAACCACTTTCCCCAACTCTAGTAGAGATTCTATGTTTTATGGTTCCACAGTTCAGACCTTTGTCTTATTCAGTTTGGAACAGCTTGGAAACAACATTTGCTTACTTTCACTCATCGTTAACCTAGCATCAATTGAATCATTAATTCTTGAAGAAAGACAGAATAAATTAAAGGTATCCGGCAGAACAGAATAGTCCGGGTAGATAGTAAGGAATGAGGGTTTATTCCTTGCCGAGGTCTCGTAAGTCGACTAAAGTAAGTGCCGTGTGGAATCCGAGTAGAATAGATCACCCTAATTTCTTACTGAGGTGTTGTAAAAGGCGACTAAGGTAAGTTGACGTCAGGCAGACGGCCGGTCGTAAAATAACAAGTCAAATCAAGAAACAACACGTTTAAAACATGTTGTACCAACCCTACTTAGAGTGGGATAGGGGCACGAGAACGATTTAGTATCTCGATTTATATTATATATATCTGGATTTATATTATATATTAACGCTCTCTGTAAATAAAAGATTTTTTGATTTGATTTGATTTAAGACAGAATAAATTAAAACAAAAGTCTCCTTAAAGTTAATAGAATAACTATTCACGCTCAAAATACTCTCTATATAAGTAGATTTAACAAATGATTTTGAATCGTATGCCAACCAGCAAATTTATTACTCAATCTTGAATAATGTTAGAAAAAGAAAGTTCGAAACACATCTCTTTATTTATACCATCAGAAGGTCAAATTGCGTTGAAATAACCATAATAACTACCAATAAAGGGGTAGAAAAAATGATTGTTTAGGTCTTAAAAAAAAATTATCAAAAACAAAATATCTGCAGTTTCTTGCTGGCTCTTCTCGGTAGGAGCAAACTTCCGAATCAATGGTATATATAAAGCTAAAGAGTTTGTTTGTTTGAACGCGCTAATCTCAAGAACTACTGGACCAATTTGAAAAATTCTTTGAGTGTAAGATAGTCCATCTATCGAGGAAGGCTATAGGCTATATACCATCACGCTATGATGAATAGGAGAGTAGCAATAAAAAATATTGCGAAAACGGCAAAATTTAAAACTTTCCTTGCGTGCGCTAAGTAAACGGTTAGTAAAAAATCATGAACAAAATTGTTCAATAAAATATCAATACCGAATAAAAGAGAGCTGTGATAGCCCAGCAGCGAGGCCGTGAGACTCTTTCGAGAGGAACACGAGTTCAAACCCAGGCAGGCACCAATGAGTTTTTCTGTTAAAACTCATGTGTCTAATTGATAATTGCAATTAATCACACGCTTTTCGGTGAAGGAAAACATCGTGAGGAAACCTGCATATCTCTAGAGAATTACGGGGACATGTGTAACCTACCGATCCGCATTGGAGCAGCGTGGTAGGTCTTAGCTCCAACCCTTCTCTTCAGAAATGGAGAGAGGAGGCCTATTCCCAGCAGTGGGATTCTAACAAGCCGCTACTTTTACTTACCAAATAAAAGTCCGCGACAGCATATATCTAGCTTTTAAGGTTAACCCACGTTAACCATAATGAATATAAGTGTTTTGTACAAATTGACGCGCGACGCGGCGCGACCGGCCGGAGCAACGACCTTTATGCATGCGCTTGTCGACGCGAGCGCCGATACTTAGTAACGTTTTGGATTACGATAAGACAGGACGCGCGCGCGCCTGTATACGACTTTATTGTATAACGCTCACGCGTAATTATGCGTTTTGGGTGTGGTTTTTAGATTTAGTGACGCGTTCAATCAGTGAAGCGTTTTGAGAAGACGCGACCGTACGCGGTTTTAGTGCGCGTTCGGGTTAATGTTCCCCGATATGGGACGATTCAATAACGTGTGACCTTACGAAGGTTGTGTGCGCACCGCGTGTTATTTGTGTTATTTAACCGATATAGTGAAGTGTATACTCCGGGAGAAATAGACAGTACGTGTCAGTGGAAGATTGCAGAGGCGAGCCAACGGTTTCGGGAATCGGCCGAGTACATACAAGGACACACACACACGTACACATATACACGCAGTTAATCATGAGGCCGGACCGCATACAGCTGACGGCCGCATAAGGTAGGTTGAGACGCCGAGACGACGGGCCCAGGTCTCGGAGGTTGTTTCATCCGCCCGCACGTTTGTGCGGAACAATAAGTAATGAGTAGAAGGTTTACTCAAATAATAACACTGCAGTTCACGCGCATGAAGTTGCGTTCAAAAGCTAGTAAAGAATATTTTGAATTTGATAATTTATGCTACTCACCCATTCGTCTGATGAATCATATCGCACAAGGTGAAGAGAATGTCGACTTCTAACGGCGTGACCTGACTCATCATCTGAGCTGAGTGGAGGAACTCTTCCTTGGTGACCTCCTGGGTCCGGTGGCCGTTGGTCGCGTTGAGGTACACTCGCTTTATCAGCTCCATGTTGTTGAGAAGCGAATTGAACGCCATATAATATGGGAAACTGATTTTGCGCTCGCCTTGAGGGAATCCTGACGCCTGAGAATACATTTTTATCATATTGAAAGTTTGTCCACTACTGAAGCCGCGATTGTAAAAAGTTACCGTGACTTTTAAGAAAAAATCGCTGGTTGTAATTCAAATTAGGGGGACGGCTTGTTGGGGACTGTTTTACTTTTATAATAATGATACGAACATGCGGAAAGAGTTCGTAATGGGTATTTCATAGAATTCGAATTATACGGTGGCAGTGTTACGAACAAGCGAAAAGAGTTCGTAATGCACATGTCATAAAGTTCAAATTGAATTCAGTTTAAGGACATGCAAAAAGTGTTCGTAAATTATATGACATAGAGTTCAAATTCTCCGGAACATTCGGTTTGTTTACCGATAAGAGTTTACAAAAGATTTGTTTACGTTCTCCTCAAGGTCTCGCGAATAATAATAAAGATTAATTTATTGATTTTCTTTACACAAAATAACAATCGTCAAAGTGCCATTCTTAAGTGTACAAATAAAATGTTCTCGAACATTGGTTCATTCGATATATAAGGCGACGTATCGTGCCCTCGACATTCAGTATGCGAATAGCGATTAAGAGCGAATGAACAAGCGAAAATAAAAGTGAAATAGTAGTGACCTCGGCATTCTTATTAGACAACGGACTGAATAGAGACTGTAAGTAGTAAGTTTGTAGTAAAAAGTTGAATTAAGTGTTTTTAACGAGTCACCAGGTATTTTCATCCAAATCCAAGAAACCCTGTGCGTAACAATAATTATAGATGTAAATATCACTCACGATACCCTACTTTTTTTTTTTAAATAAACTATCCTCGTGCTGTGGTTCAAAGCTGTGAATGTAAGGAATTTGTGAAAAAACTGTTTAGAAATAATAATGGAATTATAGTATAATGAAAGAAACGTTTCAAAAATAATCTGTGCATCGCAATAAAAAAAGTAAAGGTCAAAACAACGTGATGATTTTCTTACGCATTTATATCATTTATATCGATTGTCAAATACTACTCACATTAATAACTTTGGTCTTCAACTCCTTAGTGAGAAGGTGGTTCTTGACGCTCAGCATGATGTCCCTGAAGTCGCCAGCTGTGATAAAGCCGGTGCCATCCTTGTCGCACTTCTTGAACGCTTCAACGCCGTACTCTTCGTGGAAGTCGTGAAGGAACTGACTGAATTCGGGATACGTTACTAGTCGTTTCTTGTCCTGGGACATACAAAATCATTTTTTTAATTTAAACTATTAAACTACCGTGAGTAGTATTCACAGATTATGTTTTAAAATCCGACTATACTTACGTCTTATTTTATCGGGTGTTTTTTTTTTATTTTTATTTTTTTCTATATACCTGTAGTTTGTGTAAATTTACAGCCTGTTTTGTCAAGAAGTCATTCATACCAATTCTCACTTGCTCTTTCTTTTATACATCATCTTTCGCAACTATTTAAGGGAAAGATTCTAATTCTATGCTAACTAATTCTTACTTTCTATGAGGGTAATGAGATACACATTATTTATTTGTACATTAAGTTCAGTTACAACTTTGCTTTTTCTTACATTTCCTATTTTTTATCTTTATACCGATATACTCATTTACAATTTTGCTTACACTCAATTATTTAAATACAATTTACAATTTTATCTTATAGTGTCACATTTATCATTACCATTATTTTTTATTTATACTTGTTTTATTTCTTAATATTGTTTTGCTTGCTACTTTCAGACAATAATTTAAAAATATATTTCTCTCTTTACCAATCATCAGGTCTTTTATTTTATCAACAGTCAAGTCAGTACCGATTCTCTGCTCAAAATCAAAACGGTCGATGTCATTATTTTATCGGGTTAGCCCGAGTAGTTTCGAGCCCATACGGGATACTGATTCATGAGCTCTTTATACGACGTTATCGCGGGCACTGATCTAGTCGGTTTAAACTCTAACCCGATAAAATGATGAAATAACGTTTAGCCGCTTTCTTTACATAAACTACAAACAAGTGCTTTTGAATCATCAACTTTACTGTTGGTTCGGAAAGCTGTTCCTACCGAGAAGAGCCAGCAAGAAACTCGGCGGTTGCTCTTTTTAAAATATAAATCTTAAACTAGTTTCATTTAGTTATTACTGTCTTGTACAGGGTAGAAGTGCACCTATATCCACACATCCTTATCATCTAAGTAATCCTCAACAGTATAGTAGGCTTTCTATAGCAGATCCTTTTTAACAGTTGCTTTTAAACTGCTATAATGGCAAAGCTAAAATTGATTGTGGAATTTTGTTATACAATCTTATACAAAAACCGACACGACTTTCGTACTTTTGCAAGGTGTATGACGGTTCACTACAGAAGTGGATTCCTAAATATAGTGATCATACAGCAATTATAACACGGCAGCTTAATATATATATTTTCCGATTGAACCTTTTTGGCTTACAGATAGAGTTGGTAATCTCAGATCTGATATAGGTTCAATAAGAGCTTAAACTTTAAAGTAACGATTGCTAAGGCAGTCTATAGCAAACATATTTTAAACTGAAAATCAATATTTCATTCCATTAACCTATTTCTGACCGGTACATTTTTATAACAGTAATGAAAAACCAATTAATTTGATTGCTATTTCCGACAAAGGTGAAAAAACCACTTATCGGCCGCCATTTCATTAGTAGAAAACAATAGCATTGACCAAAAAGTAGATGCAGATAAATAAAGATTGAGATTCTTTGAAATTCATCTTTTTCTATACAACATATCGCTTAGCATTAAAGTGACCTAATTCAAAATTAGGCTTAATTCGGTTAGTAGTTAGGTAATCCTTATTTCAATACCATCTATGACATAACTCTACGCACTACGAAGGAACTCTATGGTTCATTGTTTTCAATAATTAAGTAACATACTAGACTACTAATTTCTTAGAAAACTGTTGTGAAGGCATATTGGGCCTATTGAGGAGAATCAGAAAGAAACTATGATCACTTTATTCAAAAATGAAGCAACTTACTGATTTTTTTGCCCTTATCTCACGCTAAGTGGGGTTGGGCATGTTTTAACATGTTTTAACATGCCGCCCGCCTGACGTCGACTTACCTTAGCCGTTTACGACACCTCGGTAACAAATGAGGGTGGTCTATTCTACTAAGCTGGACTATATTAAAATACTCATTGGGTAGATTTTGTTAAAGGATATTGGCCCTGTTGAGAAGAATCAGGAAGAAACTCTATGTTACTCGGTTCAAAATTCAATTTACCTTTCCAAAGTAAAGTCGGACGAATGTGCTTTCCATATTGAACGGCAATTTCTTGTGGAGTGCCGTTTTGCCCATGACTTGTGCGAACTCGTCTGCAAAACAGTGTACATATGTACTTAACTCAAACCTGGCTCTGACCAGGGGGTCATTCAATTTAATACAAAATATTCTTTATTCAGCTAAACTTGTAAACAAGTGCTTTTGAATCATCCACTCTACGGCTAGTTAGGGAAACTGTTCCTACCGAGAAGAGTCAGGAAGAAACTCGGCGGTTGCTCTTTTCAAAGAATAATTCATATTACTATTACGGTCGAAGAGTAGCTCTGTCCACGCATTCCTATCGTCTAATTAATCCTCAATAGTCTAGTAAAAAAAATGTAAAGTAGCGGCCTGTTACAATCCCACAGTTGGGAATAGGCCTCCCCTCTCCGTTTCAGGAAAGAATGGTTGGAGCTTAGACCTACCACGCTGCTCCCTTGCGGATTGGTAGGTTACACATATCCCTAAAATTATCTAGAGATATGCAGGTTTCCTCACGATGTTTTCTTTCACCGAAAACCGTGTGATAGATTGTAATTATCAATTAGACACATGAGTTTTAATAGAAAAACTCATTGGTGCCTGCCCGGGTTTGAACTCGTGTTCTCCTCGAAAGAGTCGCACGGTCTCACCGCTGGGCTATCACAGCTCTAATAGAAGGCTTTCTGTATTAGCCTTTTTTTAAATATTGTTTTTAAACTGCTGTAAAGACAAAGCTAAAATCGATTGCGGAATTTTATTATAGAATCTTATACCCAAATCCACAACCTATTTACGTACTTTTACAAAGCGCAAAGCAGGAGCCTCAAGCTTATGTCGGTTCTACTTTGTCTATTATATGTATACATTACCAATAGTGTTATGATTATTTATATTTTTATGTACAAAAACCAAATTGCTTAATTGTGTACAATGAGTGTTTATAATTTAGTAAAGTAATGGCCCGTTATTATCCCATTGCTGGGCATAAGCCTCCTGTCTCTATTTTTGGAGAGATATATTGGAGTTATGACCTACCACGCTGCTTCAGTGTGAATTGTTTGAGATAATGGTAAAGAATTCTCTAGAAATGTTGGTTTCCTCGCGATGTTTTCCTTTACCGAAAAGCGTGTGATAAATTGCAATTAGACATATAAGTTCTACTAGGAAAACTTATGTGTCTAATGTCATTGCTGCCCGTCTGGGGTTTGAAAATATGATTTCCTCGAAAGAATCCCACGGTGTCACCTCTGGGCTATCACAGCCTATTATAAAAACTTATGGTATTTATTAGCGTTTATATTTATTAGCGTAAAATTTACAATGGTTTTGCAAAGTTGCTTGGTAAACTATTCTTTTGGGTGTAGGTATGGATTGATGTAGCCGTTGAGTGACGTTCTGGCACGTGATTGTTTGAGTGATTGATTGAATGATTGGTGACTTGGTGACCGATGACAAAGACACTCAAACATGTGGTTAATCAAATTAACTCTGAACCTAATTATGAATTCTTAATACTAATTAAGCATAATAATACGCTTCATAGTTTATCGCAATTGAACCCTTATCCCACTAAAAATCAATGCTATATCATGTATAATATTTAAAGACAGTCAAAACTACACGAGATTTGTGAGATTTTTGTCATATCGGTGTGATAACGATATCTACGATTGAAACATTAAATCTGAGCGATTGTATCAATAAACAGTAAGACAATGTCCTTCATATCAGCGGACGATAAAGCGAGCTATGGTATGTCTGATTAAATCAGGATGAGGGACATTTAAAAAAAAAACTCATCTAGAGTATTTCCAAAGTCAACATTAATGCAAGTTAGAAAGAAGATTTTTTTTCGTCATTTTTTATCTAGACTTTCATATTATACGACAAAGTACCTCACCGCATTCGTCTTTCAGTTCACGATAAACTTAAAAACTACTTAAGCGATTTTCGTGCTTAATTCACAAATAGAGTTATTATCGACGAAGGTTTTATTCTATGATACTTTCGTTAAATGTAACTTAAATGAAATATTGTGACAATTATTGCACGCTGCTCCAATACAGATTGGTAGGTTACTGATATCCCCAGAATTCTCGATAAGATTGGAGGTTTCCTTACAATGTTTTTCCTTCACCTGAAGGCGCGTGGTAAATTAAAAATATCAGTATTTAACTGAATTATAGTAAATTCTAATGTTTCATTGACCTCCCTATAGAAAAACAGGAAATCTTTGAGCCTTATCTGTATGTATGAAATGTTATGGAGCGTGCCTCCTGTCACAAGTACTTGTAGAAATACTAGGAACTAGGATGGTCCCAGATTCTGTATATAATTTTTATAAGCTATTTGTGATGGAAATATACATTTTTGAAATATTATTTGACTGTTAAAACTCACCAAAAGCGACGAGCCCATTCCCATTGGTGTCGAAAAGTTGGAAAGCGGTTTTGTACAACGCGTCCGGAACACATAACAGCCCCTCGAAGGCCTGAAACTCCGAGAAGGAAATATAACCGTCCTTGTCCATATCGACGATGCCCGCGATGAGCTTGACCGACTCCTTGTTGTAGTCATCTGCAAAGGAAATTATATTTAACATTGCTTCATCTCACATGGACCATTTAGTCTGTCAATCATTTAGTCAATCTACTGAACGAGAAAAGCTCTGTATGGAATCAACTGAACGAAAAACGCTCAGGTAACGTGATAGCTAATTATTCTCTCAAATATCCGGATTACCTAAGCTCTGTTATCCGGATTACCGAGCTTAAGTAATCCTTACTTAGCTTAGGTAAGGCGGAAGAATTTTTTTCAGAATTTTTTTAGAGAATATACTTATATATAGATTGGATGCATTCATAAAGGAATGGAGTGAACACTCTACATTTAGCATTATATATTTTCTGTTTACTTAAGCGCGGATAATAGGAAAATAGTTCAATTATTACTATTGCATAACTCATTACTCCTACTATTGACTATTTGACTGGCCCGTTAGCGCAGTGGGTAGTGACCCTGCCTTCACCTCCGCGGGTCGCGGGTTCGAGTCCCGCCAAGGGCCAATATTTGCTGTAAACAATTTGTTGGTTCTTCAAGCCTGGGTGTCATCATCCTCCTTCCCTAATCCCACTCTACGTGGGGTCGCACAATTTGCTACAAACATGTTGTCACATGATTTGGCTACGTATTTTAATACCGGGCGCCTGCCTATTGTCAACTTTCCTTAGTCGTATTTTACGAACCCTTGGTAAGAAAGAGTGTGATCTATTCTACTCAACCGGATACCACACGGTGGGTCAACTTACCTTAGTCGCCTTTTAAGACACCTAGGTAAGAAATGAGGGTGGTCTATTCTACTACGCGGATACCACACGGCGGATTTGTATTTAAGTATGTATTTAAAAATATATATGTATGTTATATATTACCAGTTGTCCGTCACCCGTAACACAAGTATTAAGTTACTTACTTTGGGGACGGACGACCGTGTGTGTAAGTGTCCCAATTATTTATATTTATTACAAGACTGGGTTCTATTGAGGGTAGGGTATGAGGGTATTTTATACTTTCATATGTTTAATATTATGGATTACAATTGGTCACGAAGTTATCTCGTGTATATTTTATCTATAGTAAGGTCGATCACGCCAGTCTCATAAAGTTTTATTCAAGTCTACTATCTACCGGAACGTGATAGCTCAACTATGAATAACCTTTTTTTATCAATTTACTCATATTGCCGCATGACCACTATCTCCCAATATGACTATGACTATACAGAAAAGAGTAATTCCTTTTATACTAAAACTGCAAGATCTGGGCTATATTACTGGAAATCTGTTTTAACCGATAAGGGTACTGAAGATGACGTCAGGCAGGCGGACGGTAAAATACGGAGCCACATCACGTGATAACATGTTAGCCGACCCCACTTAGAGTGGGATAAGAGCAGTAGGATGATGATGAAAGGTCCTGAAGACGCCAAACATTTACAAGAGGTAATTTATAAGATTATGCGTTACTTTCGGGGGTTCATAATACATAAGTACCTAATAGCTAAATATATTTGTTCTCATTTCAAAGTAACACCTAATTCTAGAAAAAATATTAATGGATAAAGAAAGGTTCGTTTAATCGGTATAGATTAAAGTAACGGCCAGTTATTATCCCACTGCTGGGTATAGGCCTCCTCTCTCCGTTTTTGGAGAGAAGGGTTGGAGCTAAGACCTACCACGCTGCTCCAATGCGGATTGGTAGGTTACACATATCCCCAGAATTGCATATCTCTAGAAGATATGCAGGTTTCCTCACGATGTTTTCCTTCACCGAAAAGCGTGTGATGTATTACAATTATGAAACAGACACATATGTTTTAATAGAAAACTCATTGGTGTTTATTCACGGGGTTTAATCCCATGATCGTCTCTAGAGAGTCGCACAGTCTCACCGCTAAACTATCACAGCTCGCGGTATAGATACTAAATAGTAATTACGGTTACGTTAAAATAATTAAATAATTATAAATAAATATTAAATATATGGGACATTTACACACACGGTCGTCCGTTCCCAAAGTAACTTAATACTTTTGTAATGGGTGACGGACAACAGGTATAATTTTATAATTTTAAACTACATATATAATTTTAAATACATACTTAAATACAAATACAACGCCGTGTGGTATCCGGCTGAATAGAATAGACAACCCTCCTTTCTTATCGAGGTGTCGTAAGAGGCGACTAAGGTATGTGCCGTGTGGTATCCGGCTGCATAGAATAGACCACCCTCATTTCTTCCCGAGGTATCGTAAAAGGCGACTAAGGTAAGTTGACGTCAGGCAGGCGGCCTGTCGTAAAATACGTAGCCACATCATGTGACAACATGTTGTAACATGTTGTGTCGACCCCACTTAGAGTAGGATAAGGGCAGGAGAATAATGAGAACGATGACTTAAAATAAAAATACAAACCCAGGCTCGAAGAACCAACAAATTGTTTATAGAAAATTTGGACTCGAACCCGCGACCCGCGGCGCTGAAGGCAGTGTCACTACCCATTGCGCCAACGGGCCAGTTTCGAGTTCCATTCTTTTACTTTTAGCAAGATTTTGCTTAGGTACCTTCGTCAAATAGTCCGAGAAATTTCCGCACGAAATCTTCACTAGTGATGTGTTTTTCGCCATTTTTCTCTACATTCGCGTATTTGAGGAAAATATCATATAGGCGGTCTGAGTCGGCCCGTTTCAAATAACCAGCCCCCTGAAACAATAAACAAATATAAATCACATAAATTAAGAACTTTGCTTTCGTCGCTATCAGCCGATGATCAAACTATGGAACATATAATCCAGCGTTGTCCATATACTCATACCAATTTCAACAGACTTCTTTGATCTTGAATCTCTGAATGAAGTAAGTAGCATTCAGAAATTGGTTAGAAGCCTAGGACATTGACTTGTAAATAAAAAAAATATATATATCATAACATTATATTAAAATTTTAATTTTAATATAATAATGAAAATGACAAATATATTTATATATATCACTATTATTTATATTTTACATTTTTTATTATTCAACGCTTATAGTGTACTGAGATAAATGCCGTATGATAAAAAACCTAATATTTCGATCACAAGGCTAAACGTTTCATGCGATTGTGGCAGTGATTATGTGCAGTGCTAGTGAAGAAGCACCAAAGTTTTTCTCTAACGGGTTACCCGTGAAAGCATATAAAATAGACAGGAAAACAAACAGACTATGGCATTAATTTTATTACGTATAGATAGATTCGCAGAAATTGACATTGCGGTTTTCTATAAAATTTCTTTAACTTGTAACTCTTTAAAAATGTAATTCATTTTATCTACTTTAAGATAAAGGAAAACATATTTATTAAAACTGCATACGCGAGTTAAACAAATTTTGATAAGTATAACCAACACGAATTGGGACAGTGCTATGGGTGTATGCTCCATATTCTTCCCCCCATAAAAGTCCATCAGTGAAATACTAATACGCTATCGTTAAAAAAAACTTATATTAAAGTAAAACATATATATTAAATTATATGAATGAACATTTTGTTGCTTTAGATAAAGTTTTGTTGGAAACATGTTTATTTTATCGAAACATCGTGATCACTTTACCTCACATCGTGATGTATAAAGTTAGTACTACTAGCTTTTACGCGCAACTTCGTTCGCGTGGACTGCACTCATATTATTTGAGTAAACCATAACAAATATTAATTATGGCTAAAGTGGGTTAATCTTAAAAGCTAGACGTATGCTGCCGCGGACTTTTATTAAGAACTTTTAGAGGGGAACAATTTTGTAATACATAATTTTTTTATAACTTTCACCCTTTGCTAAGTAAACTTAGCGCACGCACGGAAAGCTTTAAATGTTGCCGTTTTCGCAATATTTTTATTGCTGCTCCTTTCATATTCATCTTAGCGTGATGTTATATACTATATAGCTTTTCACGATGAATGGACTATCTTACACTCAAAGAATTTTTCAAATCGGTCCCGTAGTTCCAGAGATTAGCGCGTTCAAACAAACAATCAATCAATCAAACAAACTCTTCAGCTTTATATTTATATATTAGTATCGATTGTAAATTTTACAAATATAAAATAATCACGACTGTAATAAAAATATCACTCGTTCATCTGGTTGGCTAATTTAACTAAAGTTCTACCAATCGCTGAAAAGAGCGGGTCGAGTTCCACATATATGGTGCGACAGCCAATCGATGATAAGCGAGGGTATTTTATAAATACGAAGAGAAATTTGAGGAATAGAAGTATATTGGTATTTGTAACGATGTGAAAATAGAATTTTATAAACTGGTATCTGATTCGATAATTGGTGCATACAAAAATATTATTGTACCTTAACAATATTGTTAAAATAAAACATAATATTCTAAGTTAATCAGAAGTGGGATGGATTCAAAGGTGTGTAAAACCATGTATATTCGCTTTTATTTAGTTATGATATTAACAAATTAGTTATAACATGATTATATAGTGGAATACTTCCGGATGGTTTAGGTAAATAGTAAATAGCGGTATTATGTAAATTGTGTAGAAGATATAGCGCAGTTGTTAAAAAAACTTGCTTGCTGGGAGTTTTAGTCTTTAGATTTAACCGATTTTTTATAAATCGATTTATTTTAAACTTTTTATCAATTTATTTTTCACTCCAAGTTCCTCCCAGGCACAGCTGCCTTTTTACATTAAAAAAAAAAATACTTGCGCCTCGCGATCCGCATGTTGCCTATCCCGGTGTTAGTACAACGGAAACATCAATTTCATTCGATGTAGTACTGATGTCATTACATAGAGTAATTGTAAGAGAAGGGGAGCCATAAACAGGCCTGTAATTGAGTTCCGCAAAAAATAATAAGAAAGAAAAGATGAAACTCTTATACTTTCTTTATTTAACGCTTTCAATTATCGACTAGTATGTATGCTTGTATAATAAGGTAAGGTGGAATTTTGCAAAGTTAAATTTGTCCCTCTTCACGGTGTCCGATTGAGCTGAAATTTTAAATACTTATCCAGTCCCGATGCATGTTTATGATACGCATGATTTGTTGATGCTGCCAGGTTTGGCGGCAAACGAGGGAACTCCTCAACGGTTAACGGTTAACAGCTATTTTGATTTATATATTATTTTTGTCTTATCTAATCATACGTAAAAAAGAGAGACAGATATTCAAATTCTAAAAATGAGTAAATTAAAAAAAAAAAATGAGTACATCTCGGATCGTAATAACTTAATAAAGAACGGCTTTTAATATTGTTTGGTTAAAACGTCGGGAACGGCCGGCGTTATGTTTTAAACCGGATTCATATTATGTTATAACTTTTAACCTCGACGAAATATCTCATAATATATTTCACGCTGATTGTATCATTGTGCAAAGTAAGTTTCAAATTCAAAATATCCTTTATTCAAGTAAACTTGTAAACAAGTGCTTTTGAATCGTCAACCCTGCTACTGGTTCGGAAAGCTGTTCCGAGAAGTGCCAGCAAGAAACTCGGTGGTTGCTCTTTTCAAATATAGTTCTTATAACTAGTTACATTTGGTCATTACTGTTCAGGGTAGAGGAGTAGCTAATCGTATATCCACGCATTTTTATCATCTATATAATCCTCAATAATATAGTAGTCTGTTTGTATCAGCCTCCCTTCAACAGTGTTTTTAAATTGCTGCAGTGGCAAAGAACAAATCGATTGCGGAATTTTATTATAGAATCTTATACCCAAACCCACAAACGACTTATTTACTTTTGCAAGGCGCAAAGCAGGAACCGCAAGCTTATGTCGATTCCTACTTTGTCTATTATGTACATCGCCATTCTTTTTTATAACTATGTATATCTATACTTATTATAAAACAAAGTCCCAAAAAGCTGTCTGTATGTAATCGATTTTCTCTTTAGTCGCGTGCGCTACGTAAACCAGCAGAGTTACGCTAAAGTAACATACTAGAGAATTGTAGATCTATAAAAATACTACAAAAAAGTCCGCGATAGCATGTCTCTTTCTCTTTTAGTTAACTCACAATAACTACTTTTATGTTTAAAATTTGAATTCTAGAAAAAAAATTGTCACACGCTGACTTCCACGCGGGCGAAGCCGCTGGCATAGCTAGTTCTTAATATAAGTCTCGATTACTTTCGCTTTATTGTCAATGGACACATTTAAGGCTGGCTCCTGTACTCTAGAATAATAACTTTTCTTCAATATCGGCTTACAAGAAATAACGGGGAAAAACTAGCACGATCTGAACGTTACGGGCGTAACATTTTGAAGGCCGCTGATAAGTATTGATATCCTATATAAGGTATGAATTTCAAAGTACTCGTGCGATTTAAAATGACTGGTTCGTTGGAGCGGCTGCCTGCCTTCAGCTCCAGGGGTCGCGAGTTTAATTCTCGGCAAGAGAAAATATTTTCTAATCACAAAAGTAATCATAAAATTATTTTGCTATAGTCCGCGATACAGTAAATAGAAAATATATATAGTGCTAAATGTATAGTGGACTATCCGTTTTTTCATAGCCGATACGTGAAGGATTCGTAAAAACACATGCACAAACCTCCACCACTGCCACCACAATACACAAGCACTACACACGTTTACTATCACAAACTCAAAAATCGTTTCGCCCCGCAACCGAAGCATCATTAGAAGATAGACTCCTCGACAAAATCCTAAAGCTTTGCGATTTTGTCGTGGAGTGTATTGTGGTGGCAGTGGTGGAGGTTTGTGCATGTGTTTTTGCGAATCCTGCATGTAACGGGTATGAAAAAACGGATAGTCCACTATACATTTAGCACTATATATATTTTCTATTTACTGTATCGCGAATTATAGCAAAATAATTTTATTATTACTATTGTATTATGGATCTCCGCAAAGTAACGCTTCTATAAATTATTTTCTAATTAACAAGATGTTGGTTCTTCGAAACTGGGTGTAAAAAAAAGCCTTTATTAAAAACCAGATGCCTGGCCAAGCGTTGCTGTCGCTCAGTTTGGTTTCGAATTCCTTACGAAACAGATATTAACAGTTTAAAGAAAAGCTCCGAAAACCAAACTTAACATGATCATCCGGTGAGTCATTGTAAAGATAGTCTGAAAATTTCATCAAAATTGATCCAGCCGATCGGACTCTATAAAGGGCATGCGGACAAACATTTCTTTTTATATATTAATATTAAGATTATATGTGTATATACTTATCAATTGTTTGTCACCCATAACATACGAATTTAAATTACTTTGGGGACGGACGACAGTTTGTGTAGTTGTCCTATATATTTCTTTATTTATTTGCTCACAAAGACTAGTATGAATATGAATAATATTTATTATTTGCAGTAACAATGAACACTTACAATAACTGATATTTGAACGCTCCGTTAGCACTCGGTCGTAATATCTTCACATAATACGAATGCAATTTTATTGTTAGCGTTCGGCGTTCTAATGTGCAAACTATTTGTATTAACATTATCAAGTCTATAAATAAATGTATTATGTACATAACAACAGGAAGGACCGTGACTGTTTAGTGCTTACAGTAAACGTAGTCATGTTTGCGGTTTCGAATCCGAAAAAGCATGTCACCTGTCACCCAAGCTGTTATAGCCCAGTGGTGAGGCCGTGCCACTCTTTTCAGGGGGTTAAGAGTTCAAACCTCGGGCAGGCACCAATGAGTTTTTCCAGTTAGGTACTTATATGTATAATTAATAATTGCTTTGCGATTTTGTCGTGGAGTCTATCTCCTGATGATGCTTTGGTTTCGGGGCGAAACGATTGTTGAGTTTGTGATAGTGAACGTGTATAGTGCTTGTGTATTTTGGTGGCAGTGGTGGAGGTTTGTGCATGTGTTTTTATGAATCCTGCATGTAACGAGTATGAAAAAACGGATAGTCCACTATACATTCAGCACTATATATCTTTTCTATTTACTGTATAGCGGATTATAGCAAAATTATTATTTTTTTGTATTATGGATCATATTGTATTTTGTATTATGGATAAAGTAACGCTTTATTCTATAAATGATAATTACAATTTATAATCACACGCTTTTCGAGATATGCAACCTGCATATCTCTGGAGAATTCTAGGGACGTGTGTAACGTACTAATCCGCATTGGGGCAGCGTGGACTTAGTTCCAACCCCCCCTCCATCCTAAAATTGATAGAAAAAGCCTATGCACAGCAGTGGGATAGTAACAGGCGTTTAATTTGCTTTTTTTATGTCACCTTTAAGTAGTAGCAGCCTGTAACAATCCCACTGCTAGGAATAGGCCTCCTCTCTCCGTTTTTGGAGAGAAGGATTAGAGCTAAGACCGACCACGCTGCTCCAATTGGTAGGCTACACATATCTCCAGAGTTCTCTAGAGATATGCACGTTTCCTCACGATGTTTTCCTTCACCGAAAAGCGTGTGATAAATTGCAATTATCAATTAGACACATGAGTTTTAACAGAAAAACTCATTGGTGCCTGCCCGGGTTTGAACTCGTGTTCCCCTCGAAAGAGTCGCACGGTCTCACTGCTGGGCTATCACACCTTTAAGTAATCTTTAGAAACTATATATTTCTTTAATATTAAAATTTCATCCTGCTTTACTATGAAAGGAAACATGTTTAGACTACATAAATTGGAATTTGTCGCACGCTTTCCGGTCTAGTTAAACATCGTGAGGAAACTTGCATATCTGTGGAGAATTCTGGAGAAATATGTAAGTTACCAATTCGCATTGGAGCAGCGCGGTGGGTCTTAGCTTCAACCCTTCGGAATAAACCAACCTATGTCCAGCGGTGGGATAATAAACAAGCCGTAACAACCCTAAAGATAACGTGAACGAAGTCGTAAAAAGTTAAGTAAAGTAACAGCCTGTTACTATGCCCACTGCTGGGCTAAGGCCTCCTCTTTCCGTTATTGGAGAGAAGGATTGGAGCTAAGACCTACCACGCTGCTCCAATGCGGATTGGCAGGTTACACATATCCCTAGAATTCTCTAGAGATATGCAGTTAAGCTGTGATAGCCCAATGGTGAGACCGTGCGACTCTCTAGAGACGAACATAGGTTCAAACCCGGGCAGGCACCAATGAGTTTTTCTATTAAAACTCATGTGTCTAATTCATAATTGCAATTTATCACACGCTTTTCGGTGAAGGAAAACATCGTGAGGAAACCTGCATATCACTAGAGAATTCTGTTGATATGTGTAACCTACCAATCCGCATTGGAGCAGCGTGGTAGGTCTTAGCTCCAACCCTTCTCTCCAGAAACGGAGAGAGGAGGCCTATTCCCAGCAGTGGGATATTAACAGGCCGCTACTTTATGCAGGTTTCCTCACGATGTTTTCCTTCACCGAAAAGCGTGTGATAAATTGCAATTATCAATTAGACACATAAGTTTTAATAGAAAAATTCATTGGTGCCTGCCCAGTTTTGAACCCGTGTTCCCCTCGAAAGAGTCGCACGGTCTCACCGCTAGGCTATCACAGCTCGAACGAAGCAACCTACGAGTTGTGGGTATCATTAATATAAAATAGTTTTTTAACATTTAAAGTAGTAAGTCGAGAGTAAGTAACATATCTACGTGATTTTATCAATGTCATTCGTATAGTGAAACACGTAATGATTACATATTGTATAATCATATGATTAATTTTATATAATAAATAAAACGATATGCGAAAACGTGTATATAATCTCCTTAATTTTGTCACCATGACTACGCAAAAAAAAACAAATTATCCAATTACTAAATGCGATTTACCATGATTTTTGGCTTTCACTAATGATTGCAATATTTTCACCGTTTTTCAAGGGTTTTTTATTTGATAATTCTTAAAAATGTATAGACGTAATTGTCACTTTACGGAATTCCATAATACCAAAGTAAAGTAATATACTTTTTTCCTATACTCCTCGTTTCTTCTTCTTCTTTGTCAACCGATGGACTTCCACTGCTGCAGGCCTACCACGAACTCTTATTGCGACTTAATTGAACACGTTAACTAAATGGTTTCGCTTTTTCATACAATGACGTCTTAGAGACGCACACTTTAAGTCGTTGCCGAATGAGCGTTCGGAATGCGTCCTAAAAACATGTAAGTAAAAGAGACACAGTTATCTATAGTTAATATAACGTTATCCTTTTCAAACATTACGCCCCCAATGCAATCCACACTTCATTGTTCCTTGCCAGCGGCTTCGCCCGCGTGGAAATCAGCGTGTCACAATTTTTTTCTAGAATTCAAATTTTAAACATAAAAGTAGTTATTGTGAGTTAACCATAAGAGATAGAGACATGGCCACGCGGAATTTTGTAGTATTTTTATAGATCTACAATTCTCTAGTACATTACTTTAGCATACCTCTGCTGGTTTACGCGGCGCACGCGACTAAAGCTCCCAACAAGCAAGTTTTTTAACAACTGCCCGATCTCTTCAACACAATTTACATAATACCTATATGTACTATTTACCTAAATCATCCGGAAGTATTGCATTATCTTATAGTGAAAACCGTACAAAAATCCGTTGAGTAGATTTTGAAAAAATCGATTACATTCAGTCAGACACTCTTTGCGTTTATAAAAACAAAAAAAAACATAAAAGTAAAAAAATAACAAAGTCATGCATACATTCAAACCTGCATATCCCTAGAGAATTTTACGAATATGTTTATTTCTCTCCAAAAACGGAGAGACAGCATGCCCAAGCTGTAGACACAATAAAAAGGCGGTAAAATACGTCAAATTTGGTCAGAATTGTGTATTTTCTTAACTTACCAAGAAGTTACTAAACTATTTAATTGCATTTATTGTATTTATCGAACAAAAATAGCTATAAGTTAACATATGTCGTACGATACAAGCGTTAAAGTTGTTTATTATAAGCACCAACTCGTGATTACTATCGTGGTTCGTGTCACATGACCTACTTAATATGTCCTAGAATTTTCCCTTTTATTTAATAATTTAAAGAAGACGCTACTATGCGGTATTTCACTGGCCCGTTGGCGCAGTGGGTAGTGACCCTGCCTTCGGCTCAGCGGGTTGCGGGTTCGATCCCGCCGAGGACCAACATTTTCTATAAACAATTTGTTAGTTCTTCGAGCCTGGGCGTATATTTGTATTTATTTAAAATTGTAGGTATTTAAAATTATATTTGTAGTATGTTTACCAGTTGGCCGTCACCCATAACACAAGTATTAAGTTACTTATTTTTGGGATGGCCGACCGTGTGGGTGTGTCTGATATATTTAATATATTTATTATTATTTATAGGATTAGGCGTTACTTTGCCGAGATCCATAATACAAAAGTAATAATAAAAAATATTTTTCACGGATTATAGCAAAATAATATTACATTTTTATTATTATTATTAATTCTTCAGCACAAAAGAAAAAGTAAAGTAAGTACATGCTTTTTGTTGAATGAAAACAATGTGACGAAACTTGCATATCTGTGGCGAATTCTGGGATATTTGTGATATATTGGTAGATACCAATCTGCATTTGAGCAGCGTGGTAGGTCTTAGCTCCAACCCTTCTCTCCAACAAGTGGTAGATGGGTTCCTATGCCCAGCAGTGCGATAGTAACAGGCTGTTACTTTACTTTTTTACTTTTACTAGCTGTTATAAGTCACCTAGTACTAATAAGAATAAAAAGGAAATCCAAAACATGGAGATAAAGTAAATAGTCTATTGCTTATTAGTGAGTAATACAAGTTCCCACCACTATGATGTGGGACATTCAAAATTACTTTATGTTCGATATCATCGTAGGTTTGTTAATATGACTTGTGTCATGGAATGATTCATAAATCAATCAAATCAAATCAAAATAATGTTTATTCAAATGAGCCATTTCAAGCACTTTTTAATCATCAAGTATTAATATGATTAATGAAGTTACAACTGGTTCGGAATGTTGCTTTTACCGTGAAGAAACAGTAAGAAACTCAGTGGTCAATCTTTTAAACATTTTCAAATTTACATAGTCTTGTATGAAGCTGAAAGGATTTTCAAATCCAGTTGTTTTTATCATCCAAATAATCTTCTTTTTTAATATGCACATACTTGCTTACAACTCCTTGCATATAAGCATATCTCTTACACTTAATTTAAACCTTTCTATAGACTGGTCTAGTATGAATTGCATCTCCAATATAAATAAAAAGGGTACTTTCCGGTTAGTAATTTCCGGATACTACCACTAAAGTTCCCAAATCCAATTAGATAATTAAATGAATGGCTTTCAGGATTGCAATTCAACCCTTGAAAATGGCACATATGATGAAAAAAATATTAATCTAAGTGGAAATAACATCTTGATTATTTAATAGCAAGCATATATAATAACATGTCAGAATATAATCCCATCTAAAGATATTTTAAAAAATAAGTATAATTCTGTAAAATAGAATTTTCATTTATGGTAATCATATCTCCACAAGACTTGGTGTTTATGTGTCATGTGTATTATGTATTCATTGAATCCGTACGGAACAAGTCTGAGCAGCCAAGTGTACTCATTACAAGTAACATGGGTATTTGAAATAATATACTTGCTGCTCCATTATCAAAAGAAGCTAGGATCCTGGCAGGTTTTACAATTAAGTGATCTGATGATGGTGATAACATGGGAGTGACATAATCAAATTGATTAAACCTCTTTAAAAAAATAGAATTCAAAAAAGAAAACTATTGGTCAAGTTTCATTTAATATGATTAAATTTAGAGGACTAAAACTGATTTGATAAGCAGTCTATCTAAATTCTAACTTATGTAAAATTTTAGAGGTTATACTGATCTTCGATATGCAACTTATTTACGTCTCAATCTGTTGAACTTTGCTTACTTATTAATACAGATAACAGTTTTATCATGCAAGTGAAATTTATAGATTAATTTCATTAAGCTCAATAAATGATCTAATGATCTTACAAAGTTGTGATACTGTTAAGTATGTAACAAATCATAAACATCAACAGAAAATCATCACTTAATTAGTTGTAGTAAAATTCTGTTGAACAAAATAAATGTTGCTTAATATGAGTTTTGTCATGTAATGTTAATAGAGAATAAAAAAATCAAACCAATCTAGCAATAGACACAGTTATCCCATGATAGCACTCACAATTCAGTAATCACTCTGAACAAAACCACCACACATTATATTTTAACTCATTAAAAACAAATGAGTTCCAATCTTATAATTTCATATCGGTTATCAATCATAAATTTAAAGTTACCCGAGTTAATGTCATAGTGTCGAGAAGACCTGAATTGGACTGAATTGATGAATATTAAATTACTTGACGTAACTGATATGAGTATTATCTTGTGTACATAACCAATATACATATTTCATAAAATGATAATACTATCAGAATTCTAGAAGACTAGCATGTTACATATATATAAAAACAAATAACGATTTCAATATTCGCATAACTGTAACTAAAGCGGGTAAGTGATTAGAAAAGTTCGTTTTTTAAATTCCAAGTTATTTTTTATCATTTTCTTGGTTAAGGTCAAAGAGGTTAGCTGTACCGATTATCTAATCTGTCAAACATTTAAAAGTGATATATCTTATAATCTTCTCAGGGATTTAGGTAGCCGTTAAAGTTCAAGTTTTAAATGGGTTACGAAGGTAATCAGCTTATAAGATTGCTGATAATCTACCTTCGTATGAATTCAAGGGCAAATCTTCAAGGACGCCTGAGATAAAAACACCGCAGACTGATAACAAGGATACTATTAGATTGCGATTTGTAAATTTTAACTTAAAGTTCCTATAGAAAGCATAAACTTACCCACCTCTTGACAGCTGGCCTGAGTCAATAAAGAATTGGACAAGAATTTAAACATTACAGGGTTTTATTATCACTACACAATTTCTCTTGGTACGAAAATACTGTAATGTTAATTTGGGATTATGTATATAGTTCGTTTCCTTTTATTACGTCACGTATTATAAAAAAAATAATACAAATCTATTTTAGATTTACACGCACTAAGGTCATGATCTACCGGCGGCTGTTGCGTTCCGTTCGCAACTTTATTATAATTTTGCAGTCTGCCTAAAACCTAAAACAATAACTATGTCAGGGTTGTCAATTTATCGAAAGCAAAAAAATGTACTACTAAGACTAACTACACTATGACGGGAGAGAAACTGCCAACTGTGGTTACAGAAAAATGTGGGTACCAGTATTACTTACGTACTAATCCTTCCATTTACTTTAGTTGTCTTGAATAATTTTAAAATAATATTTATTACATTTTTACGATCGAAAATTGGGATATTAATGCAATCTGTGACTTTATTTTAATTATAAAAAATGTGGAGATCTGTAATATAATAACAGATTTTACATGTTTTACATTAAAAAGTCATTTAAGCAGTTTAAAAAGTATATATTAATTGACCGCTTGTTATGGAGTCATGAACATGTATGCGTAGGTTCAATACGCCACCTAGTTATAAAAATAATATCTGATTTTCAAGTGACTGGCTAACTTGGAAGATAGTTCTGCTGCTAATACGATGATGGCGCTATGTTACAATGACGCAATAATTTTAAAATATTCCGAATATGTTTATATTTATTTTTAACAAAACTAATATCATGTCTTATCAGATACTCAATCATTTATTGTTTTCTGTGTTTTAATAATATTAAACATATTGATAATTAGGTTAAAAGAAAAGACTGCTTGAATAATAAGTGCTACTGTAGCAATTAATAAGAATAAAACAATAAATAGAATATATATATATTATATCAAAATCTATTTTATTGTATTTTTTAACCATTATTAATATATGGGGATATAGCTCAGTGGTAGAGCATTCGACTGCAGATCGAGAGGTCCCCGGTTCAAACCCGGGTGTCCCCTAGTGGTTCCTTTTGGCTATATATATTTTTTTTCTTTTAATTATATTTTATTTCATTTTTTTTGATGAGAAATTTATACTTATTTGAATTATACTTAGACTTAACACTACTTAACGAATCGGATTTAATTAACATAAAATATAATGGTATCATTTAAATTTATTTGTGTTTTTTTTTCGTAAATAAAAAAAACATAAAATATTGAGCTAACTACGCTTTTTTATGAATAATACTACTATTCTTTCGTTCATAATTTTTATTCTAAAATTGTTTTAACTTTTTGTTCGATGTTGATGTTGTTTTAGACAACAAACAGCGTGTTTTTTTTTAAATTTTACATTTATTTTCATAATATGCAGTGAAAAAGTGATCAGTTAACCAACTTTGAATGAAAGTTTATTTCAGTTCGCTTGCGATAACAGGTGTAAGAGGTATTTATATACACGAACTAAGTTTCAGCTAAGTTTGGCGTATAATAACTTCCAAAGAGAGAACTAAGTAAATAAATCAAATAATTACGCAAAACGATGTATTAAAGTGCTCAAATGTAATTTAACATTTACGAAATTATTACAGAAACACTTGGTGTTATTATTGTTATAATGCGACAAACATATAGGACATTTATAAAAGTATACTATACCTATATACTTTGACATGACAGATGGCATAACTGCTAATGGACTTCGTCTTCAGTTCGATGGGTCGCGGATTTGAGGCCCGCTTAGACCCAAAATTTACTACAAAGAAATTTAAATGATTTATAGAAGCAGGCGTTACTTTGCGGAATTCCATATTACAAGCAATATACCAGAACTAACTACTTTGCTATAATCCGCACGGGTTTAGTGAATGCATGCAAAGCCAATGTGTATGAAGCAGGCAAAATCTACGCACCTTATACATACAGGACAAGCCACCACATGCACCCCAAGGCGCAATTCACCAGCAACAACGCACACAAAAGCAGCACACACACCCACCACCACAATCTCGACGATCGTTTCGCCCCGAAACCGAAGCATCATCAGGAGGATAGGCTTCACGACAAAGGCAGTACGATTTTTGTCGTGAAGCCTATCCTCCTGAAGATGCTTAGGTTTCGGGGCGAAACGATCGTCGAGATTGTGGTGGTGGGTGTGTGTGCTGCTTTTGTGTGCGTTGTTGCTGGTGAATTGCGCCTTGGAGTGCATGTGGTGGCTGGTCCTGCATGTATAAGGTGCGTAGATTTTGCCTGCTTCATACACATTGGCTTTGCATGCATTCACTTAACCCGTGCGGATTATAGCAAAGTAGTTAGTTCTGTTATATTTCTTGTACAAAGAAATTTGTTCTTTTTGTGTTCAATCATTGATTTAAACATCAAATATGTATATATTTACTAGTTACTGTAACCCATAGCACGTATTAGGTTACTTTAAGGACGGACGACCGTGTGTGTGATCGTCCCACATATTTATTATTTATTCATTATATTATACCGAATTTCAAGGTCATATGTCGACTATATTTATATCGAAGTTAATGTATTTTATTCACTTACCAATAATTAACAACGCAAAACATTTTAAGAGAATTAATAAATAAATTATGTATTATAGAATCAACACTATATAAATGTGAAAATCTATATGTCTACCTGTGTGTTACGCTTAAAAAGGTTTGCCTTAGAAGCAATATTGAAAAACGGTAACATTGAACTTACAGAACTAAAAAAATATATATATATTTTGAGTTAGAGGGTTATTTTAAATCAATGTTGACGCGAACGAATTCACGGGTATTGTTTGTTATATGTAAAGCAAGCATAAAATAATTCAATAAAATTTGTTCCAGGATATACCATTTAATATGTTAGATGAAACAAGAAACATAGCCCCAAGGGGAATGGTTGTAACCCCACACCATTTAGCGACTCAAAGTGCTTTGAAAATATTGACGGATGGTGGAACGGCTATAGAGGCTATGGTGGCAGCCGCAGCGACTATTTCTGTTGTATATCCTCATATGAATAGCATTGGTGGAGATGGCTTTTGGCTTATAGTCACTCCAAAAGGTCAATCTATCGCGATCGAAGCTTGTGGAGCCGCTGGTAGCTTAGCAACAAAAGATTTTTTCACAGGTCATGATAAGGTTCCGTGCAAAGGCCCTAAGGGTGCTATCACTATGGCTGGGACTGTAGGTGGATGGGAGGAAGCATTAAAGTTTGTAACTGAATGTGGATATAAAAGAACTTCTTTATCAAAATTACTAGCTGATGCTATTACGTATGCAGAAGAGGGATTCCCTTTATCATCGTCGCATGTTAAAGCACTTAAAACTCTGACTACATATGAAAAAAATTCTCAAGAATTCCGAAATGTTTTTGTACCTTCCGGAAAATTACCAAAAGTAGGTCAAAGATTTGTTCAAAAGAAATTGGCAAAAACATTTAGAGATCTTTCAGAAAACGGTTTAAACAGTTTTTATCGAGGCGATTTGGCGAAATTGATAGCAAAAGACATCATGTCTCTTGGCATGCCAATCACAATATCAGATCTAGCAAATTATACACCTGTCAGGCGGATCCCGTTGAGATTGACTCACGAACACGGCGAAATATTAAACCTACCGCCACCATCTCAAGGTTTAATTTCGTTGGCTATTCTCGCAATGTTAGATGAGCTATGCATTGACGGCCAACATGAGGGGAAATTTATTCATGCAACAATTGAAGCTACGAAACAAGCTTTTGAGTTACGAGATGAGTATATAACCGACCCTAGTTACATGAAAGTGGATGTCCAATCACTGTTATCGAGACATATAATTTCCAAAATGACTCATAACATCGATCTTGATGAAGCATCGTCGAATGGAAAGGGTGAAGGTCCAGGAGACACTGTTTGGATGGGCGTCATGGATAGCAAGGGATTTTCAGTGTCATTTATACAAAGCATCTATCAAAACTTTGGAAGTGGTGTCGTTTTGCCTGAAACTGGTATACTGTGGCACAACCGCGGCGTTGCTTTTAATTTAAAAGATAATCATATAAGAACTCTTTTGCCGGGAAAAAAACCTTTCCATACTTTGAATCCTGCTGCTGCTCGTTTGAACGACGGTCGTGTCATGATTTATGGTACAAGAGGTGGAGATGGTCAACCGCAGACGCAAGCTGCTATTTTTCATAGATATGTCATCCAGAAGATGAATTTACAAAAATCTGTTTCAGCTCCCAGATGGGTATATGGGCCTACAACAAGCGGTCAAAACGACAATTTAAACATTGAAAGTAGATTTAAGAAAGAGACTATTGAATATTTGAGACAAAGAGGCCATAGTATTGTTATTTTGCCGCCTTATTCAGAAGAGGTGGGACAAGCTGGTGCATTAGTAAGGCACCCAGATGGTATGTTGGAAGGAGCATATGATCCTCGTAGTGATGGTAGTGCAGCTGGTTTTTAAATAGCTGTAGTGGAAAATTTTAAATTCAATTCAACAAAACTTAGTTATAGGAAAGGTCTTTTTTGTAGTGTGTGTAACAAAGTATGTGATATTTCATAGGTTGAAATTTGTTAGATCTGTTTAGAAAATTATTGAATAAAAAAAACATTCATAGAGTGAAATTTTGTGTTTATGTTTGTCTGTAATGCAAAAGATATCTGTCTCTCTTTTTTATGTATGATTAGACAAAGATAAGTATGCGTCTTTTATCTATCCTCTCTTGTTATTTGTTAGACACTCGCATTCACAAAATTCCATAGGGAAGCGATAGCGCTTCCCTACTCTATGTGTAATAGCCCTATGGTTCTGTTGCTTTAACTGTTGCATGAATAAATTGACCTTTAACCGTCGAACTTGTTTAAGATGTCGAAAACCGATAACGAAACCTTGTGCTGGTGGAGGTAGGTTGGATATTTCGTAGTATACTGGAATGTTCTCAGCGGAGTATATCTTACGGTAATTAAGAAATTCAGGTTCTGATTCTATAATTGGCAAGCTAAAGGACTCCGACACTTCATTTAACGCAATCAATTTTATTCAATCACTTCGGTGGAAAATATTAATTTGTTCTATTTTTATGATTTTTGAACAGCAAATTTCTTTAGCGAAATCAAATTCATTCAATCAACCAATTTGCTAAATAATGAATCTTGAATAATTACCATTAATTGTTACAATTAAAGTAAAAAATAAATGACGATTCTGAAATGAATATTCCTTAATTGAGAATACAAAATATTATTTAGAAATAATATGTGTCCTGATAATATGAGAATAAGATAAGAACATTTATCTTAGCGATCGGAACATTTTTTTTTAACTGTTGAGTTCTGTTTCGAGAGGAATTCGAAACCAGGCTGAGCCATAGCAACGCGTGTCCGGACAGCTAGTAGGCAATAAATTTATACAAAATCCTCAGAAGCTGTTTTTGTCTATGTGACCGATTTCCTCAAAATCTACTGAACGGAGTAAACTCTAATTGCACTTTTAGTAAGAACAGTAAGCTGTTGTTCGTATTAAAAAGTTTTAGGTTAAGAGTTCATTCTTCGAGACCGCTAAACCGATTTCGATGAGACTTTTACTAGAAGATAGAAGAGGTTGTGACTTTTTACGCGAGAAAACATTGAGATACACTGATTTCCACATGACTGTAGCCGCGGATACAGCTAGAAAATAAAAATAAAATAGTAAAGAAAAGTGAAAACATTAAGTAGCATCTTCTAATTGTATGGTGAAAATTAAGTATAGTAATTAATTTTCAATCCCATTCTGGATCATCATGGAAAATATTCTATTTAACGCTTAATTAATTTCCTCTTCCTCCCGGACCTCTTCTGAGAGCAGACGTACATCACCGTATATCCATTGTTATAAAGTTAATTAATTTATTTTTAAATTTATTTTTTACAAATTTAATGTTTTATAATTGTGATAAAAATTCCAAACATAATAATAGAAGTGCATAACTGCGTAGGAGTTACTCAACGGGTGAGAAGCCATCTTTATTTATTAATCGCCGCCCCCAGCGCCCAGCCCTGTAGCTTTATAACATCATCCCTCGACCAATCAAGCTCGGGTGGGCGGGTACACTGCGCTTACGCCACTGATTACTTACACCCAATTGGTTCTTTGGTACTGTTAAACTACTTTGTTAGTCTGCTCGCCTGGTACCTGTGAAACTTAGCGAGTATAAGATGATGTCACGAACGCCTGAAAAATCAAATTCTGAGTCCAATCTACGTCGGCTCGAAAGCAATATGGAATTCTCATCGACGTCAGTTAAGAATACGCGCATAAAGCGAAAGCGCTCGGAAGAGATGCTCTTCGAACTTGCTGATTTCAAGAATGAAATTAGGGATATGCTCAGCTCATGGATGACAAAACAAAGTACTGAAAGGACGCAGATTACATCTTCTCTAAAAACTATAGAAGATTCATTATCATTTTTGTCTGCACAGTATGAGGATATGAAGAAAAAAATGGAAGATATGGAACAAGAAAGATACAAAGATAAACAATACATAATTATCTTAGAAAACAAAATTGAGGACTATCAAAAATTACAACGAAAATGCTCATTCGAAATAAAAAATGTTCCCAAAATGGAAAATGAGTCTAAGACATCTCTTTTACATATGGTCATGCAGCTATCTACATCGATACAAGTTGAACTTCAGACTAATGACATTAAAGACATTTATAGATCGTCAAACAAGGGAGACAACAGACCTATAGTTGTAGAATTGTCCTCTTATATACAAAAGTCGAACATAATGAGTGCCGCCAAAAAATATAACGCACAAAACAAAAACAATAAGTTGAACTCTCGACACTTAGGATTAAAAGGTAACCATACTCAAATTTTTTTGTCGGACCATCTGACCCAACGAGGTAACAGATTGTTCTATTTAGCAAGAGAACTGACTAGGACACAAAAATATAAGTTTTGCTGGACATCTCTTGGAGACGTTTTGGTGAGAAAGGATGAAAACTCACCTATTATTAAAATTACAAACGAATCTCAAGTTAAAAGTTTGTATGAAATTAACAAGTGACTATTTTTATTTTTACTTTTGGATAAAATATTTTTAGATCGCAAATTTATTGTTAGCTTTATTTTATGTTTTAAATTAAATTTTAAACTGTTTATTACACACTTTTCAAACAAGCACTTACACTATATTACCAGTTATTCAAATAAAAATATTTACTTTACATCCATACAAACTCAACTTAAACTCACTGTATTGCTCTCTAACATAAAATTAAAATTAAAATTCAATACTTATTTACGTAGTCATTTAACAATGAATATATTTTGTTTACATTCAGATCGCAGATTGACAGTAATTTATAAACAGACTTGTAAGTATGACACACCATCACCTCTTATTTTTTATGGATAGTACACTACAAACGAATTCAGATATAGACAACACTCAAGTTGCTCAGGCACTCACGTGTAACCCTGAAGACTGCTATTCCCATATTGAAACATCAAACCATCTTACTATCCTGACCCAAAACATAAGAAGTATATATAAAAATATTGATACTTTTCAAGTAATGTTGGCATTACTTAAGGTCAAATGCGATGTACTTATTATGACAGAATGTCACATCTCTAAATACAAACCAATTCCGAATCTTAATAGTAATTATAACACATACTACACAAAAAACATTTTAAATCGATGCGACGGCGTAATTTTTTATGTAAATAAAAACCTGCAACACAAAATATCTGAACCTTGCATCAAAAACGCATCTTGTCTTGTTTTGACGCTTGTAGATACTGCTATAATTGGTATATATCGCACCCCCTCAATAAGAAATACAGATGATTTTATATCTTCGCTTCAAACATTACTCCTCAGATACACAAAATATGATAATATAATTGTGACGGGCGATATAAATATCGATATAAAAAATGAATCCATAGACTCAAATTGTAACAATTATCTAACCTTACTATCTTATCATGGGCTACTCCCAGCTCATAGACTTCCTACTCGTGAAAAGATGTGTTATGATCACATGATGCTGAAAACGGTTCGACCGACAAAGGCTCTCGTACTTAGAAACGCCCCTACTGACCATTCTACTGTCCTTTTAAATATTATGTACAAGCCTTTGCATCTTAGAACTTCCAAAACTAAGAGGATTGTCAATTACGTTTCAACACTTGACGAAATTAGCACCAACCTCACAGAAATACTACAGATAAATGATCCCACAATTGCTGCTGAGAGCTTGGTGAATAGAATTGTCATCGCAATGAATAATAACCAAACGACAATAATAATCCCTTGTAGAAAACGTCGCATTCAACCATGGATAACATCAGGTGTACTACGCTGTCTCCGTAATCGCGATAAACTTCATCTTAAAGTGAAAAAGAACCCCGCCGACCAAATTTTAAAGTTAACTTATACTCGCTATAGGAACTATTGTCATAAACTTGTTCAAAGGCTCAGAAATAATTATGAAAGAAGTAAATTAGATAATGCAAATAATTCAAAAACGCTTTGGAAAAATATTAAGTCAATCTGTAATATAAACAAAGATAAAACTGATGATGCAAATAAACTTATAACTCTAAATAGCTCCCCTGTAGAATCTGCCAACATTGTTAATAACCATTTCTCTAACATCGGTAAAAATTTAGCTGAAAAACTTAAAAACTTTCCACCTCCTTTAGTGAATAGTAATGTTACCCCAACATCTGTCAACTCTTTTGTTCTTTTAAACACCGATCCCTCTGAAATAAACCTAATTATTAACAGTCTTTCCAATGACACTGCCCCTGGTTGTGATACCATATCTACATCATTTATCAAAAAGGCTAGACATTCTCTTATACCAATTATGTGTCATATTTATAACTTATGTTTTGAAAATGGTCGTTTTCCTTCAATTTTTAAACGTACCTTAGTAACGCCTATACATAAGGGTGGGAACAGAGATGATGTCGACAACTATAGACCAATTTCTGTGATTACTGTACTAGCTAAAATCCTTGAAAAGCTTATTAATAATCGTCTTAAACATTATCTTATAGATAATAATTTATTATCAAAGAACCAGTTTGGTTTTCGTACCGGCATCTCTACAGAAGATGCCGTTTTAGCTTTGACAGGCGAAATTAGTAAGCAATTGGATTCTGGCAATAAATGTGTTGGAGTATTCTTAGATCTGGCTAAAGCGTTCGACACCGTTTCTGTTCCTATACTGCTTGATAAATTGTATCATTATGGTATACGGGGTCTCCCATACGCGCTTTTATCAGATTATCTTACTGATCGTCAACAGCAGCTTAAACTTGGTGAATACGTAAGTCATCCAACAAAACTCACGTACGGTGTTCCACAAGGTAGTGTCCTTGGTCCTACCTTATTTCTTATCTATGTGAATGACCTTTGTAACTTTAACCTTCAAAATTGTAAAATTTACACTTATGCCGATGATACTGCACTAATTTTTAATGCCAAGTCATGGGAAAACTTACGATCTGTCACTGAAACTGGGATTCACCACGTTTATAACTGGCTGGTATGTAATTTGTTAACGCTAAATGTAACAAAAACGAAATACGTACCATTTTCAATCCGTAAAAGCTCTCAGCCTTCCGCTACCTTTAATTTGAAAGTACATAAGTGTCAAAGCCCATCCTTAGATAACTGCTCGTGTGAAAATATAATAAGAAAGAATAGTGTTAAATACCTTGGTGTTATTATCGATCATCACCTCACCTGGCGTCAACATATAGATAGTATTGCTGACAGGACAAGGAAGCTCATTTGGGTGTTTAAAAAACTTAGGTATGTTGCAAATGAAAAGACGCTTATCACCACTTACAAGGCTCTTGCACAGTCGGTATTAAGTTACTGCATACCCGTCTGGGGCGGCGCTGCAAAGTCACATTTAATAATTTTGGAAAGGGCTCAGAGACTACTGCTTAAATTGATGTTTTTTAAACCATTCCGCTACTCAACATTTGAGTTGTATAACTCTCATAAATTATTGACCATTCGCCAAATATACGTATTGAATTGTACTTTGAGAACTCACAGACACTTACCTTTTATTACTAAGCATACAAAAAATCGCCGAAGCACTAGTATTTGTCAAATCCCACCGTGTAAAACAAAATTTAAACAAAAACAGTATGATTTCTTATCATCATTAATGTATAGGAAATTAGACAGAAAATATACTATTTACCCCCTGAAATTGAATGAAGTAAAACGTACAATTACACACCATCTGCTAACATTAAACTATCATGAAACTGAGCAAATATTAACCATCGACATAATATGACAAATTTTAATATAACTAACATTACAATCAGCGATACATATATGTATATACACATTCAAGCACTTACACGCAAGCACGCATTCACACAAACAAACACACACACACGCACGCACACACACACACACACACACACATATACAAGTTCCAACAATAATATAACTTTGTATTAAAAATTAAAAAAAAAAAACATGTACCTAATTTTAAGTTTAATTGTCTATTTTTTATTAGTTTTTTCATAAGTTTACTTGTCTTGGTGGATGAGCGGGGCACCCAGCAATACGGGTTCACACCTAGTGCAGGGGCCCTTGCTATTAGTTTATAATGAAATTTTACATAAATAAATTATTTTCATTTTCATTTCATTTTCATTTTCATTAAGAGTATCAAAAGATGTTGAACTTCGAAAATATTTGTAACATTAGGGCAGAATGTAAGAAAACATATTCCAACATAAATAACGCCGCTAAAGTTCCGAAGATTGGTATTCGAATAATAAGTTCGTTAGCGAATTCGGCGTGTTACGGTCGCATGTAAACAAATGCACGTCACAATTTCGCCGCGGGCCGTCGAAATACTGCGAACAAATTCCTCGTTAATCGATAATGTAATTTAAACTTTAATACTGGGCCATAAGTTTGCAACTAGCTTGAGATTGGGTAAACCAATTTATTTCTGTTTATCGGGTTAGCCTTTGGGCATGCCAGCTACATTGTAAATCGCATACAAGCGCCTTTTTAGGTGGCATTCTAAACGGCGACGATGGCGATACCGAATGAGCTTCCGTTTATTATTTACCAAAGACGTAATGGATTTTTTGTAATCGATAACATGTACAATCTATGTGATAGCCGGCTGAGTAGAATAGACCACCCCTCATTTATTACCGAGGTGCTGTAAAAGGCGACTAAGGTAAGTTGACCCGCCTTGTGGTATCCGGCTCCGTAAAATAGACCACCTTCATTTCTTATCGTGGTGTCGTAAAAGGCGACTAAAGTAATTTGATCCGCCTTGTGGTATCCGGCTCCGTAAAATAGACCACCTTCTTTTCTTATGGAGGTGTCGTAAAAGGCGACTAAAGTAAGTTTACTTCAGGCAGGCGGTCGGTCGTAAAAATTAGCCAAATCATGTAACAACATGTTTAAAACATGCTGTGTCGACTCTACTTAGGTTGGGTTAAGTACAGGAGATGATGAGGAGATGATGATGACGTGTAACCTGTGTATATCATTAATGTATTAGGAAGTAAACTGAATACTGAATATCATTATGTTTTTTTTATAACATTAAAATAAAAAATATACCTGTCATGAAAATTAGTTTTTTATCGTTTAACTTTTAAGATTTGTTATCTACGTAACTTTTTTATAGAACTTTAGAAAAAAAAGGATATCATTTGTTCACTCTTCGAAATTCAAATTTCGCGCGCTTGGTCTCGCAATGACAACGCTCTGTGAGCAATACGACAGCGACGCTTCAATGTAACGCTTCAACTACGAATAAAAATTAATAGATGCGCTGTTTGCGAAATTCGATTAATATGTGTCTTTTGGCTACTTTGGTTTCATCCAACACCGCATTTCCAATCTTAAAAAACAAGAAAAAGGGGGTCATTCAAAGAATAAAATGAGCGTAATTAGCAAAATCCATTAAAAAATCGATTTTTAATGTTTAATAATTTTATATTAAAGATCGATTATTTTGATTAAATAATCGATTATTTTTTGATATCCCTAACAGTAAGTAGTCACGGCATACAATTCGATGAGCGAGCGGCAGATACGAGTTCCTTGCGATTGTGAGCGAGACAACATGAGTTCGGTTGACTCCACCTTTACTGATTCTGTACCAAATCATGACTCATCAATCACGAACTAACGAACGATGAACCGGGATATATGGGACTCGATTCCCATTATTCGTCTGTGGGAGTGATTCTTTCGAACTAGTTCGTTCGCGAACTACGCAAGGCTAATTGGAAGCGACTGCGCAATGCCACGAAAATTGAAATTAGCCGCCTCGTGTGTTTGTGAACTCAAATTTCGTGAAAAGGACGTTTCACGTTTCATTATCTTTTAAAACATTGTGTTAGGTGTGTTATGTCCGCACAATAAGTGTTCCTTCAGAGGTACTAACTAGCTGTTAGCTATGTGTTATGTGTGCGGACAATAAATGTTCCTTCAGAGGTACTAACTAGCTGTTAGCTATGTGTTATGTGTGCGGACAATAAGTGTTCCTTCAGAGGTACTAACTAGCTGTTAGCTATGTGTTATGTGTGCGGACAATAAGTGTTCCTTCAGAGGTACTAACTAGCTGTTAGCTATGTGTTATGTGTGCGGACAATAAATGTTCCTTCAGAGGTACTAACTAGCTGTTAGCTATGTGTTATGTGTGCGGACAATAAGTGTTCCTTCAGAGGTACTAACTAGCTGTTAGCTATGTGTTATGTGTGCGGACAATAAATGTTCCTTCAGAGGTACTAACTAGCTGTTAGCTATGTGTTATGTGTGCGGACAATAAGTGTTCCTTCAGAGGTACTAACTAGCTGTTAGCTATGTGTTATGTGTGCGGACAATAAATGTTCCTTCAGAGATACTAACTAGTAAAGGCAGTGCAGCAACGTTCTATCGTCATCGTGAAGAGTCCCATCTCGCCACGTTACTGCGGTAAGTAGTAATTGTTATTGTCCAGGCCAAAGCTATAGAGAACTGAACGTTCATCGGCGGGACAGTTAATCTTTTAGGTGTTCCGACCCAGTGTGTCGTTATTGTGAACCCCACAGCAGAGCTTTTCGCCACATTTTTGTTGCCGAACCCCGGGAATTCATAATAACCTCACGGTGGAGTGGGATTTTTACAATTCGAAAATATTGGCTGGTATTTTTCATTAAGTGAAATAGTATTATTTCCCATTAAAATTATGAGTGCGGACAATAAGTGTTCCTTCAGAGGTACTAACTAGCTGTTAGCTATGTGTTATGTGTGCGGACAATAAGTGTTCCTTCAGAGGTACTAACTAGCTGTTAGCTATGTGTTATGTGTGCGGACAATAAATGTTCCTTCAGAGATACTAACTAGTAAAGGCAGTTCCGCAACATTCTATCGTCATCGTGAAGAGTCCCATCTCGCCACGTTACTGCGGTAAGTAGTAATTGTTATTGTCCAGGCCAAAGCTATAGAGAACTGAACGTTCATCGGCGGGACAGTTAATCTTTTAGATGTTCCGATCCAGTGTGTCGTTATTGTCCCCCCACGGCAGAGCTTTTCGCCACATTTTTGTTGCCGAACCGCGGGAATTCATAATAACCTCACGTTTGTTAAGTGAAATAGTCTTATTTCCCATTAAAATCGCATTATTTACTTATTCAGTGTTTATAATTAACTAATCATAATTAAAACTCATCTAAAAATCATAATATAATCCTAATTTGAATCATACAGAGTTTGTAATTAACATTTACTTTTAAATACGTAAAAGTAAAACGGCCATTTTGTTCATTATTTCTCCTTCCATTTGCCCGTGTTTAAAAGTTTAAATCACTTTGTTCATAATTACTTTTCCATTCACTCATAACTTATTCTCTAAGCATTCGACCATTTTCTATCTTCTTTGTTTCTCCTACCCTTATCCCACTCTAAGTGGGGTCGGTACAACATGTTTTTCTCTTCCATTCTCTTCTATCATTCGTCAACTCTGGCGCTACTCCTTTTATATGCATGTCATACTTCACACAGTCCAACCATCTCTTTTTAGGCCTTCCTCTAGTCACATATCCATCCACATTCATACTCAACACTCGTTTGATCACATGATTTTCATCCCTCCTCATTACATGTCCATACCATCCCAATCTTGCACCTCTCATCTTTTCTATGAGAGGTGCAAGATTCGACCATTTTCTATAGAAGGATATATTTAATTCGAAAATTCATTCAATTTAGTTAATTCCAATCTTAACAATGCATTTTATTGCTTATTATTTGTCTGTACACTAATAGTTATATTCGTTCAATAACCCTGTTCGTATGCCGCGAAGTGCGACAGATTGTGTTGTTTTCGTTCATCTAGATCTATAAGCGGCTTTAATTTCGAGCAAAGTCGTATCCGTGGACAATTTAAATTCTTGCAGATCACATATAACAATCTAATTTTTGTAACTATCGGTGTTTATGTGTATTTATCGGCTGTTAGTGTTTTGTGTTCCATTATAAATCGAATTCGGATTACTACAGATCAGGTACTTAAATAATTATTCAATTTTTACGTCGATTATCGGTGTTTATGTACTATCTGTTGGCTGTAGTGACTTTCACACGTTCATTATTGCAGATCTTATATGAAACAAACTATTTTGTTATGCGGTGTTTCATATAACAATAATTACGGCTGTAATAAATTAACCGTTCTTATACACATATAGAAATCGAAATATAATTATTTCATATCTATATTTGATTGATTTGCCAAGTTCAAATGCAAATATTTCTTATTAAACATTACTTACTTTATACGGAGTGAATCTTCTTACATATCATAGCTAAATATAATTAATAATAAGTTTTTGTGTGGTCGGGGTGGCTCTCTGGCGCCGGCTAGCTTAGTTATTCGTAAATACCTAATAATATATTTAATTTTAGCAAAACGGCAACAGATAGTTATACTGTTCAAAATTTACCTTCCATACGCAAGAAAACGCACTATTGCTTTGAACCGTATGTCTAAATCGATGTCAATCTAAGCGATTTATTTTTTCGTATTGTGATCAAATAAAAAAATTACTGCTGGGTTTGAGCAGGCGCATTTTTCAATTCTTGAACTTCTGTGTTCTGGTGAAGAGATAATGATGCTGGTACGAGTACGAGAAAATTATGGTTATGTTACAGGATATGTCCATACGGCGTAGTTTAACGAGCAATGTTTTAAATACATCCAACTTTACTAATAACCAATCTGATAATACGTCATTATCACATATTAGGCTACCGAAAATTCAGTTACCAACCTTCTTGGGTGATTTAAAGAAATAACCTGAGTTTTTTGATACGTACAATGCTCTTATACACGACTGCTCATCTCTTACCGACGTGGAAAAATTCCACTATTTGAAATCTTCCTTAAGCGGTGATCCGTTAGCTCTTATTCGCGCGTTCCCTGTGACGCGCGTTCCATTATTACTCTGATGCGAAACAAACGCGAGTCAGCATTCACTTGTCGGAGGGATACTTTAAACTTTAATTTCAACCTTCAAAACGCAAGTGCGTTTCGCCGATCGTCAGATTGTATTCATGAAAATTTAATCATTTTAAAGAAATTAAAAACTCCCAGTCGAGCAGTGGGATTTCGAGATCGTCATCACGTTCTAAAACTAAAAATACCCCAAAGGAATCGCCTAAAGCGTCGTATAATTATAATAATCGTTCAAATCATACGTTAGTTGCAGGTGATTCTAATAAATCAAATCAAATTCTAAACATCTTATTGGTTACATACAATATACATACATAAGACGACTTACGTTACGTATCTTAATTATAAATTTAGTCTTAGTTTCTATAGTAATAATTCAATTTATCTTTTATTTATCTAATTTATCCGGAAAATACCAGCTGTACTTTGGTGGGCGGTATGTATGCGCGCGTGTGTGTGTGAACCAAAATTCGTGAAAAGAACGTTTAAAATCTTTTAAACAACATTGTGTTAGCTATGTGTTATGTGTGTGGACAAAATGTGTTTCTTCAGAGGTACTTACTAGTACAGGCAGTACCTCAACGTTCTATCGTCATCGTTAAGAGTCCCATCTTCCTACACCGGAGGCTGCCAGGCACTCGATCGCCACGTTACTGCGGTAAGTAGTAATTGTTCTTTTCTAGGTCAAAGCTATAGAGAAATAAATCTTTAAGGTGTTCCAACCCAGTGTATCATTACTGGGCCCCAACGGCAAAGCCATTTTGCCACATAATTATTTATTTCTTTTTAATGTGCCCGTTGTATAATTAATGACTAGCTATCCGGCCGCGTTGCTCTAACTCATTCTGGTTTCCCCTCGAAACAGAACTCGATAGTTAAAAAAATACTCCACTCTCAAATTTCATTCAAATTCAAGTAATTCATTATTAGAGTTGAATTTTATAAGCTCTTTTGAAACGTCAGATTACAATGCAGCGACAACTGGCTCGGAAAAATGCTCTTACCGAGGAGAATCAGCAAGAAACTCGGCGGTCACTCTTTTTCAAAATGAATACTTTTATTTCCGAACATTTAGTTTATACTCGTATATCAAAAATTAAAATAATGCGTAATTGGTCGCAACATAAATTCAAGCTTTCTCATCATAAACATAGTCGTCAACAGTATAATAAGCATTAAAATCCTTCCAGCCGTTTAGGAGTCTATAAACAATAATGTGCCAACAACGGCTTCGCCCGCGTGGAATTTATTGATTTACGAACTTTTCCCGAATTTTCAAAATTTCGAACATAAAAGTAGTTATTGTGAGTTAATCGCGAGAGATAGAGACATGCTTTCGCGGACTTTTTTTAGTATTTTCATAGATCTACAATTCTCTTCTATATTACTTTAGCGTATCTCAGCTGATTTCCGCAGCGCACGCGACTAAAGCTCCCGGCAAGTAAGTTTTTTTAACAATTGCGCGATCTCTTCAACACAATTTACATAATACCGATATGTACTATTTACCTAAACCATTCGGAAGTATTGCACTATCTATTGGTGAAAATCGTATAAAAATCCGTTCAGTATATTTTGATTGAAAATCGATTACATACAGACAGACAGTTTTTTGGGACTTTGTTTTATAATAAGTATATATTAGATTATTTTATAACAGGAGTTTAGTATTGCATGTCAATATAGATAAAAATGATAATTATCAAATAATAAGCCGAATAAATGCTTTCCCCTTTCTATTTTAGACCAAAGACCTTCTAATAAGTTTTCACCGCAATATTGTATTACTGAATCCTGTGAAATAAAATAATTCATTGTTCACATTCCGTTCGCTTTGAAAGTTGATTTAGGGTTAATTAAATATCTACAGAGTTTTGTTTTAGTAGGATTCAATTTATTATAACAATAATAAACTTTAAACGTCGCTGATTGTTCTAGTTTTGAACGCGTTTCGATTACGTTACCGTAAGTCTTCGCGGGTATTATATTAAAAAACTTCAACTTTAGCACTTTTTTATAATTCACTAACTCTATCAGCGGTTCCGTCCGCGTAAAAATCAGTGTGTTATAACGTTTTTCCTATTTCAATGTACCTATCAGTAATTACTGTCGTATTAATGTTGGTTAGGTAGATCCGCGTATTAATATTTCCTTTATTAGAATCTACCCTCATACTCGTGTGATTACTATAATGGTGTTTACTATTTTTGAATTTAAACTATCGTGAGTGATATTCATTATGTTGATAGACCGTCTATACTCACGTCTTATTTTATCGGATGAGCCCGACTAGTTTCAAGCCTATACGGGGCTCTTATTCTTATTAAATAAGACGTGAGTATAGCCATGTATAGCCAGATAACATCTCTTACCCACTTACTACCTCTATCCGTTGCCATTACAACAGCCACAAACAGAGCAAAGTGGCAGAATGTGGTGCAAAGTGTGGTGGTATCCTTAGACCGTAATAGTATAGTACCGAAGAGTATAGCTGGTCTCTCAACATTGATAGTGTTGAATATTGTTCGGGTAGATCCGCATCTACCCAAATTATATTCCATATTAAAATCTAACCAGAAATCATTACTATACGCCGTGTGGTATCCGGCTGAGTAGATTAGACAACCCTCATTTCTTACCGAGGTGTCATAAAATAAGGTTAAGGTAAGTTGACGTCAGGCAGGCGGTTGGTAGTAAAATACGTAGCAAAAACATGTTTGTACCATGTTGTGCCGGCCCCACTTAGAGTGGGATAAGGGCAGGAGGATGATGACTGAGTTAAGCTCGGTAATCTGGATATTTAAGAGAATAATTGCCTATCACGTTGCCTGATCTTCGGTCGTATATAATAAGAGTAACCGCTGAGTTTCTTGTCAGTTCTTCTCAGTGGATGACAGCGTTTCGAACTGGTGGTATAATTGATCTGGTAATAATTCTAAATTAAAATTAACTAAACGTGTTGAGACTTGCTCGGTCCTGTTTTATAGGTTATAATGGTTATAAGCTATGCTTCTATTGTGTCTCCCATGTCCCAGTCATTCTGTTATATCCACGCTTCTACATATTATTATAGTAGTTTATGATACTGTTGCATAATAAGGATTCTTATAACACGAGTTAGAGTGTCACACGAGTGTTATAAGACCAAGATATGTACAGTATCATACACTACTTTATCTATTCTCATACTATAATACGTAAAACGATATTGCAGATAAAACACTGAGTATAACAACAAATTTATTTTTACTTGTAATAATTATTGATGTTCTGAATATTCATTTTCCATTCCATGAACTCGTGGTATCATTTAATATAGTTGCTCCTAGATTTCGTCGGCAACAGGTTCACGGTCATGTTTGACGCAGCTTTCAGAATATCTGGCGGTGTAAAATCACCACTATCCCCGCTCTCAGACATGTTTTTACACAAAAACTTATTTTTTTACAAACAAAACTAAAATTCGTTAAAATATTGAAAAGATTTTTTAAATGTCATATATTGGCGCCAAGGCGCAAACATTGATTGCGCATGCGTGTTGCGGCGCCGCGGACCTTTTTTTTAAAGGTAGAGGTTCAACCTCCTTGGTCCAGCTGGAAGTTGTATCGTTATGATTAAAAAGTTACATTATGATGCAGGTGTCCATACAAGACCTGTATCGTAATGAAACTTTTTAATTTTTTATTTTTGTTCTGTACATAATGTTTGTCATAAGAATTTTGTTTTCAGTTTTATAATCTTTGTATTATAGTATCAGAGTAGATAAAAATATGTATCTTTGAAAAGAGTGACTGCCGAGTTTCTTGCTAATTATTCTCGATAAGAGCACTTTTCCAGCCTAGAAACTAGACTGAAATGCTTCATTGTAATTTTGACGATTCAAAAGTGTTTCTAAAAGCCAATTTGAATAAAGAATACTTTGAATTTCATATCCGTGTTAATATATTATGTTGGTGGGTTAAGTCTTTACCTACCCACATACAAGATTGTGACGTTATTTCTACATTTATATTAGTACAAGTGCCCGCGGCTTCGCTCGCGTGGAATTTGGTCTGCCACATTAAGTTTTGTGCCAATTCTTTTCAGACTTAAATATATATATGTTTTATTAAATATTAAAAATTATATATTTATAAAGTTACTTGTACATCCAAAATTTCAGATGTCTAACTTCAAACTAACGGATTCCATATTATAATCTACGCGGGCCACGCATATTTGGTACTCTATTGCGCACCATTTTAGTCAATTATATCATGATAACTTTGAAACTCTTCGTTCCGTTTCCTTCTTTTTAAACTTTCTTCTCAAACTGTATTGACTTTCAAAAGATTTTGACAAATATACTAAAATGTGCGTAAATATACTAAACATACTAAATTATGACTCACAATTTTTATCATAGTAGTTTCAACATAAGAGGTAGATATATGCCGTCCCGGACTTTTATTTAGAACTATTCAAGACAAATAATAATACGATACATTATATTTGTGTAACTCCAATGTGTAACTACAATTAGGCATCGTACGCCAACATTGCTCTCAGAGGCCAGATGTTATTCTGACTTTATTGACATGTATCTTGATATTACATAAAATCATTACAAATTGTAGCCTATACGTTATTATGATGAACAACTTATATAACTGTAAAGTTTAATCCGAATCCGTCGAATAGTTTTTTCGTGAATGAGTAACAAACATCCATCCATACTCACAAACTTTTGCATTTATAATATTAAAAATCATTACAAATTATAGCCTACATATATGTTACTCTGATGTACAACTTATATAATTGTAAAGTTTCATCCGAATCCGTCCAATAGTTTTTTCGTGAATGAGTAACAAACATCCATCCATACTTACAAACTTTCGCATTTTTAATATTAATTAATTAATATAGTAGGATAGTAGGATAAAAAGTAGAATAGATTAAAACATTAACATTTCAAATATTGTGCAGGTAAATTCCCAAGGGTAAGCAAGGTTTGATTATCCGCTAGGAAATTTGAAAAGGCGAATTTGGGTCGAATCTCTTAATAAAATTAATTATCGTGTCAAAGCTTTGTCACAAGAATAGACTCAAAGGCTTCCTTAAGTCAATTGGTTCATGAGAAATTTTATGGGCTTTATCATGTAGTTCCGCTCTTTACCTACTCTGAAAGGCCTCTGCTTAAGAAAGGAATATTAAGTAGGCTTCGGCTAACTCAAAGGCTACGTCTAGACTTTATTGATTTACTACAAATTGTAAGTTTAACATTGCATATGACATGAATGGAATCATGTAAAGTAGTATTACTATCCAAAGTAGAATTGTAAATTAGGACCACAGTCCTGCAGGCCTACCATGAACTCTTATTGCGACTCAGTTGAAGACGTAAACGAAATTGTTTTGCTTTTTCATACCATGACGTCTTAAAGACGCACACTTTCAGTCATTGCCGAATGAGCGTTCAGAATTCGTCCTAAGAACATGTGAGTAAAAGAGATAGAGTTATTTATAGTTCATATAACGTTATCCTTTTCAAACATTACGACCCTAATGCAATTCACACTTCATGGTACGAAAAGAAAGCGGTTTGCGGTCGTCGTTTGAGTCGCAATAAGAGTTCATGGTAGGTGTGCGGCTCTAATGCGAATTGGCAGGTTAAATGTAGTACCTGGATGATAGAGCCTTGCTCGGTAGGCAGGTGATATCTGGGACTCGATCTGGGGTATTTTCACTTCTTTATTCTACTCTTTCCCCACAGAGCTATTACAACTTTGAAAATGACAGCAAAATTAAATTATGCATTCAATTTATATTTTAGCAGTTTTTCAATACCTGAATACCGGGATACAACGACATTTTATTAAAAAAACCTAGCTGGATCGATCTATAACCCCCGAAATTCCCATAAATACTAAAGATAACGGTTTAGGGATACCTCTGACGATATGCGTAATTTCGGTAAAGGAAAACATCACGAAACTACACGCAATAAATTCATAGAGTTATTATACTTGATTAGGGTATCCAAAGGTGGGCCTATAATGAGTGTCACAATAAATTCCGAGATGGAAGATGAAACGCATATAATTCTTCTCTTCAATAATCTTTGTCTAAATATATAGTCATAAAAACGAGAGACATAGACATTTCAGTCTCATTTCATTTCTATTTATTTCTCATTATCATTCTAAGCTGGCTTGTTTTTTCTAGTATAATGCAAGGATAAATTGCTAACATCCATTTTATAAAAAATTATCCGGTTTTTATTGTATTTGATATACGGGTCACATCGTGATTAAATTGAGTTACCTGTCGATATGGTTCAGTGTTTCGACGTTCGGGTTGTTGCTCTCACGGAGAAGAATCAGCAAAAACCTCAGCGGTCTATCTTTTAAATATTCTCAATTTAACATTATTAAACCGCAGCTGAAAGGATTTTCAAATTCGGGTATTTTTATCATGCAAACAATCTACAATTTCGTAATATGCTCATTTCTTACACTTAGTTGAAAGAAAACGGAGAGGGGAGGCCTACGTCCAGCAGTGGGTTAGTCATAGGCCGTTATTTTACTTTTGCAATGCGGATGAAACTGTGGCGCACAGCGGATTTGAGTATAAAATCGTTATTGCGAATCGTGTTCCATTTAATATACTATATTATCATAGACAGTTTACGACAAACTCCGGAGAGTTATTTTTAGTATAACCTAGGTATTTATATGGTTTAGAAGCCAACGTTACTGCGACGGCAGCTATTTTAGATTAAACTCTATTCCCGCCTCCGGTCGGAAGTAACGATGTATTAACGACGATAGTTCCTGTGATACTTTAGAGTTATTGGTTATTAAAATATATAGGTACGGCGTACCTATTTATAAACTTGTTTTATTGGCGACTTCGTTCATTTAAACATTAAAATTTATTTCAAAATTTGAATCCAGAATTTGCTATATGGTATAAGAACTCTCTATATGCTGTTCGCCCTAACGGCTTTTACATCGTAGTGGGAGCTATGGGTGAGTGCAGAAGCATCGTCGACATATTGAAATGTGAATCAAAAAGCGAAGCAGTTAGCATTATGGGTCTTCGTCATAAGTGTGCCTTTGAAGTTTGACCACGGCTTACGGTGACGATAGACATTAGTCATCACGCTGTTAGAAGCGTGGCGAGAAGCCACGGTATTTAGTAAAATTATATATTATATATAAAGATTTATCAGTTGTCTGTCACCTATAAAACATGTATTAAATTACTTTGGGGACGACCGTGTTTATAATTATCAGATATATTGTATAACTACGCTATTTTCCTTTACACTTATTCAATAAACAAGAAGCAATTTACTCAAAAGTCAATCAAATTTATACCTTTATCAACCACTTCTCACCTTCGTGCACAACTGGCGTTACCACTCTCCGCACCGCACCTCTCCTCTCCACACCACACCGCGCCTCTCCGCCTGTCACCACACATTGCCATAGCTATCTTCACGTCTCCGCTCTCCTCTGTTTGCCTTTACAATTGATTCAACAAAATATTAACGCACTCGGCAAAAATCGAACCCGCGACCCCCACACCTGACAAAGTTCAGCATGGGACAGTGAACTACTACGAGTCGCCTAGTTAACAAGAATACAGTCGAAACCAAAGTTCTGAAGCCAGTGGATTTCGTTAATTAATGGATTACGCGACACGTGGCGTCGAAAAACTCGTCAAGGGTCGGCAACTGTCAACCTCAGCTGACAAAGCGTATCCCAAAACTGTCAAACAATCTCACACGAACGCGCCGATAAGCCCAGAACTTAGCGACTTACATATACCCAATAAAACCAGTTAGGACTCTATGAATATAACATAGGCACTTCATTATTCAGCGATAAACTTTGGGCTATTCATCAACACAATTAACGCTATAAACAAATAAGTTTTACTCGCAAATGTGTTCAACACAATATACAATACCATCTATTTTAGTAAAATAGCGGCTGTTACTATCCCACTGCTGGGCATAGGCCAGCAAGAAAGAAACTGAGACCTACCACGCTGCTCCAATGCGGATTGATAGGTTACATATATCCCCAATATACTTTGAGATATGCAGGTGTTCTCACGATATTTTCCTTCACCAAAAAGCGTGTGTGTAAATTGCAATTGCAATAAACAGTTTTCATTTCATTTCATTTAAATTTAGATAATCACGTAAGTTTTATTACAAATCTCATTGGTATAACGGTCTAACGTTCTCACCACTGGGCTATTTATTGCACCAGTCAGTACATGACCACGGTGGATACAACTCTACCGCAACGTCGACCCATATACAAAGGTAACTCGATTTTATCGCGATGTGATGTGTGTGATTATGTGCATGTCAAATATAATAAAACCAGATAAGTTTTTATCTAATTGATGTCTGCAATTTATCCTTAGAATTATTATACTGGAGTACGGAAGCCAGCCTAGAATGTGCCATACTTCATTAAAGAGAAATAAATAGAAAAATGAAAATGAAACTTGTACGCGCTGCTACTACCCTGTACTATCGTTTGTTGATGGATTGATAGCTGCGACGCTTAATTGATATATTTATTTAATTGATATTAATTATAATGATTTGATAGAGATGATTTGATAGGTTGAGCACTCTATACTCTATACTCTATACTCTCTTTTTCTATGATAGTAAAATAAAAAGTTACTTCCTATTCCAAGCGAAAAAAAAGTTTTTTCCACATTTCTTTTCTTTCTTTTCATCTTCATCATCTTTCTCTGTTTTTCGCATTTATCACATTTTAAATTTTGTTTGGATTGATTACTTTATTATTATTATAGTAACATTCCATAACACATTATAAATAATATACATCTTTAAATCGTGGTAACGATGTCCACGTAAACGAAAACACGAGCAGAAATATAAAAGTAAAGTAAAGTAGCGGCCTGTTACAATCCCACTGCTGGGAATAGGCCTCCACTCTCCGTTTCTGGAGAGAAGGGTTGGAGCTAAGACCTACCACGCTGCTCCAATGCGGATTGGTAGGTAACACATGTCCCCATAATTCACTAGAGATATGCAGGCTTCCTCACGATGTTTTCCTTCACCGGATTCAGCGTGTGATAAATTTCAATTATCAATAAGACACATGAGTTTTAATTGAAAAACTCATTGGTGCCTGCCCGGGTTTGAACTCGTGTTCCCCTCGTAAGAGTCGCACGGTCTCATCGCTGGGCTATCACTGCAGAAATATGTAATTTTATAAATTAACAAGTCGAGATAAAAAGCTTTTAGCAAAAATTTCATTTCCCCACTGATAACTGTTGAGGAGTTTCCTCGCTGGAGCTAATCCCGGCAGCAGCATCAGGTCATGCTTATCATAAACATGCATTGTCATCAGGACTGGAGCAGTATATAAAATTTAAGCTCAATCGGACCTCGGGAAATGGGTTAAATTTAAATTGCAAGATTCCACTTTTACATTCATACATAAGTTTTTAAAAACTATTTGAAGTAACTGTCAACCTTATTTAAAGAGAGAAAATCCGCAAACTGTCGCACATTACACAAGTTCGCTCTATCGGCTGATCCCCAAACTTTGCGGACTTCTTAATACGCGTTTAATAAAGCGAGAAGCCACAAACGAGCTCAAATGAAGACGAATTCCACCACTTCATTATTCCAAGAGTTTAATTCAGCTGCTGTTTGGACCATTTATCCGCATTAGTGCCGCCTGGTGACAAATTAACGGATTTATTACCTTTTTATACGATGTTGTGAACAAACAAATCTCTGGGGGTTAGGGAATCAACAATATAGATCTTGTATTTTACAGTGAGTTTACAGTTGAAAAATGTTTTACAACCAACACTCCATGTTTAAATTACGTTTAACAGTTATGTTCATCTTTCATTCCCCTCTATTTTTCAACTCTGGTGCTACTCCTTTTGTATGCATGTTATTGTTCACAAAATCCATCCATTTTTATCACTAATTTATTCGTATTACAATTAATTTTATTGTAACATTTATAAAAGTAAAAAATAAATACATTAACAAGTCGGATAAGGAAGAAATAATATAGTTCTCCCAAATCAAATCAAAATAATCTTTATTCAAGTAAGCTCTTACGAGCACTTTGAATGATCAAGTATCAATATGATTAATGAAGCTACAACGGGTTCGGAATGTTGCCCTTACCGAGATCAACCAGCAAGTGATGGTCAATCTTTTAAACATTTTCAATTTTACATAATTAAACCGCAGTCTTGTATAAAGCTGAAGGGATTTTCAAATCCAGGCATTTTTAGGTAGTAATGACCTGTTACTATGCCTACTGCTGAGCTAAGCCTCCTCTCTCCGTTTTTTTGGAGAGAAGGATTGGAGCTAAGACCTACCACGCTGCTCCAATGCAGATTGGCAGGTTACACATATCCCTCGAGTTCTATAGAGATATGCAGGTTTCCTCACGATGTTTTCCTTCACCGAAAAGCTTGTGATAAATTGCAATTATCAATTAGACACATAGGTTGTAATTGAAACTTATTGGTGCCTGCCCGGGGTTTGAACCCATGATCGTCTCTAGAGAGGCGCACGGTGTTGCCGCTAGGCTATCACAGCTTATATATTTTTTTAGGTAAGGTAAAAACAAATCTTATTATTTATATAATGTTACTAAATCTTATTATTAATTATTTATATTTACATTTACCATACCCAGTAAGGTAAATGTAAATATAAATCTATTTAGTAAGATTCGTCTTACCAAACTTACAAAACCTTTTTATTTCACGATTGACGGATATATTTTTTCTCATTCTAAGAAATATTTTTGTAACCTAGTTTCTTCGGGTATTAGGATTGTACTTACATCATATATTTGATAAATTGTCTGTTAAGTAATAGGTGTATAATTTTTCCGAAGATATATTGGATCAAGTAGTGTGTTGGGTCTTAAATTCCATACAGCCTTGCCTAGAGAGAGAGGGGGGAGATATTTTCCTTACCTATTTCATAAATCAGAACTATGCAGCTTGATCAAGCGAAAAATTTTAACAATAGAAACTAGTGAGCGCATCAAAAATACTGTGGAAGATAAAACATCTTTGTAAATGAAATATTCAACAGTCTTCAAAGTAGCTAAAACAATACACACAAACAAAGTTTATGTTCTGAAACAATACTGTGGAGATTTTAACTTCGTAAGAACTCCCCTTGACACAAACATCAAAGAATTGAGAGCAAAGATATCCACCCTGCTTACTGCTTGTAACAATATTTGACATAAAATACAAGATGTTCGGTATTGCTATTCGAAATTAAGAGTTTCATTTTTATTATATTCCTGTGAAAAATTGTATATATACACTGTACGTTATGAGTAATCATTTATTAATCTACAATTGGGTCTATTATTTGTGATCTTTGTCAGAAGGTTTAAAAATAATAATATACAGGATTATGAAAAAATTTGCGATGTAAATAATAGACAAATAACAGAGATTACTATTATTTTTTTAAATATTCAGTTTAATGAGAACTGAATTATGTATGGACTGAGTGCATTTGGTTACATATTGCAGCTACATAAGAGTCAGTTTGCAGCACTGTCTTGGGATAGTGTCGTTGAATTTTATTTATCGCATGTTATTTATCGAGAAATTTTGTTGTATTCACAATCATCGGATAAAGTTAAACTCATTAGTTATTGGGCATATATTGGGAATATTATATACACGTACACACACTACATTACACAAGTTAAGTGATTGTACAGTGCCAAGAAGAAGTTCCGGGCTCGTTCTATAATTATTTTATATTTATGTGCATAGGTTGCTCCACGAATCGCGGGAGGCACAATAAGTATAGTACCCGACTGTAAATAATGCACATCGAGGCTTAGAGAGAGAAATCGGCTAGATTATGTTTCATAAAGCATTATCGCTGTCACACAGACTGGCGTACACGTGCGAAACGTCACATACTAACTGTGTGACAGTGACAGCGCTCTACGAAACCGAACTGGCCGGCTGTATCGATCTAAACATCGATGTGCATTATTTAATGCCGGTTACTATATTATAGGTGTTAATGTAACATTTTCGTGCGGCTGCTGCCGCGCGCCTACTATTTTGTACAATTCTCACAAGGTTCATTTTTAAGATACAATTTTTTTCAAAATCCACACATTTACACCATGACAATATTTCATAAGACATAATGCTATGGAAGTAAGCAAAATAGACAAGTTTTGCTGTTTCGACGTCTCTAAATTGTCTTACATTGTAATAGGTATAATTTGTAATATTAATAGCTTCATGAATTGTGATGTAGTATTAAGATCATAGCAACTGCTATACATATTTCAGCAAATTGTTACTTATCATTTTAACAGCTGCATCGCTGTTCCTAACTAGATGACATTTCATACATGCAATTAGTGCTGTAAGCTATGTCTTGGTAAATAGCAAAGCGAAACTACGAGTAATGGGATCAAATTATGCTAAGATACAGAGAATATATTCTGAATATTCGTATAAATGATTATTTATATAAAACATGTTTTCAAAAGTTTTTCATAATCACACTGGCAGATAAAAAAATTGAAGTAAGCTGTTATAGCCTAGCGGTGAGACCGTGCGACTCTCTAGAGACGACATAGGTTCAAACCCCGGGCAGGCAACAATGAGTTTTTCTATCATAACTTATTTGTCTTATTGATAATTGCAATTTATCACACGCTTTTCGGTGAAGGAAAACATCGTGAGGAAACCTGCATATCTCTAGAGAATTCTCTAGGGATATGTGTAACCTACCAATCCGCGTTGGAGCAGCGTGGTAGGTCTTAGCTCCAATCCTTCTCTCCAAAAACGGAGAGAGGAGGCCTTAGCCCAGCAGTGGGCATAATAATAGGGTGTTACTTTACTATTTACTTTATAAAAAAAGTGCAAAATGTATTTAAAAATAGTCAGTTTTAGTGATATAAAATTAAAGCAAACTAAAGCATGAATATTTTCGAAATACTAAATACAAAAACAAAAGTCTATTTACAGCATCATCATTTTTTTGAACTTTTCCCACTCTAAGTGGGGTCAGCATATGTTTTAAACATGTTAGATTTTTTAAATTTATTTATTTCACTTAGATTCATATTTTGCTTGATTACAAATAATATCGCCAAACTATACAATCTGTTGGCAAGTAAACGCTCAGCTATCTAAGAAAAACTAAACAAAAACAAAAACATGCGCATATATATATATATGTGGGATTGTAAATTTGAACGCAGCGGTGAGTAAGCGAAAAGAATGTATGAATGACAGAGTGAAAGGATTGGATGACGTATGGATGGTTTTAGTTTATGGTTACTAGTCTGTATTCTGTAGGGCAGTCTTAAGCCGAGCGAGCCGACGTAACGACGTAACGACGCAAGTAATTCCCCTAGTTTTGTTTAACCTTATAGTTTATAAGTGTTTGTCGGAAATCTGTGAATAAACAAGTAATACTGGAAAAAAGGAATTTTAATAATCCCACATATAAACCAATATTATAGATATACATACATATATATTACAGAGTTGTATTATTATCTATTATTACTACTATCAGTGAAAGAATATGATTTGACTAGTTATTTTACGACCAATATTGACCCTAGTCTAGTTTAATAACACTATGATCAGGATAAAGGCTTCAGGATTTTGGCACTGGCAAATTTTCACGCATTCAAATTTCTCCTTGTCGCTTAAGCCATACAGCATGCAACGTTGCCTTCAATTACTAGACATACAAGCAAATGACGTCGCAAGCTTAGCCTTTGTGAATAGCAAATGGAAACTAACGAATGATATATTTATATTATTCAGTATAGAGGAGCTGATTAGGATTTAATACATATAATTTAAAGAAATAGGTATTCTTACTGTAGCTTCACAATACATTTATAATCAATAAATATAAATATATAGAACACTTACACACACGGTCGTCCGTCCCCAAAGTAACTTAATATTAGGTCCTTACATATGAAATTGGCGTTTTGTCGTACTGGCCACTTTGATCTCAAATATTACCTTTATGGTTAGGAATTCCAAATTCTAATTCATACAGCTATTTACTCATGCATTTGTGTTTCAAACCCCCTAATTCATTTGTTTTTTCTTCTTTTGTTTTTTTCTTTGTGTCACTCTGTTTGCAAAATGGAAAACATGAAATATCGCGTTATTTACGAGTATGAGCTCCACCGTGGCACCAGTGCTGCAGAAACGGCTCGAAGGATTAATGATGTGTATGGTGACGGTGTCGCAAAAGAAAACACAGTGCGTTTTTGGTTCCAACGTTTTCGTTCTGGAAATTTCGACCTGCAGAACGAGCCTCGTGGACGGCCGGAGACCAAAGTTGATAATGAAGAATTGAAGGCTATTGTGGAAGCGGATCCATCGCAAACCACGTCCGAGTTAGCTGCAGGCTCCAGTGTTAGTGATAAAACTATTCTAATCCAAATTGGGAATCAAAGCAAATTGGGAAGGTGAAAAAGCTTGAAAGGTGAGTACCTCATGAATTGAGTGAAGCAAACCGACAAACGCGCGTCGACTGCTGCGTTACGTTACTCAACCGGCACAATAATGAAGGAATTATAATTCGAATCATTACCTGTGATGAAAAGTGGATCCTCTACGATAATCGGAAGCGCTCATCGCAATGGCTGAACCCTGGCGAACCAGCCAAATCCTGCCCTAAGCGAAAATTGACTAAAAAAAAGTCACTTGTAAGTGTTTGGTGGACTAGTGCCGGTGTCGTTCACTACAGCTTTCTTAAATCTGGCCAGACGATTACGGCAGATATCTATTCTCAGCAACTGCAAACCATGATGGAAAAGCTAGCTGCTAAACAACCGAGGCTGGTCAATCGCTCTAGGCCACTGCTGCTTCAGGACAACGCTAGACCACACACTGCACAACAGACGGCTACCAAATCAGAGGAACTTCAATTAGAATGTCTTAGACATCCACCGTACTCTCCGGACCTTGCTCTAACAGATTACCATTTTTTTCGCAATTTGGATAACTACTTGCAAGGAAAAAAAATCATCTCCGATGGGGCAGTCCAAACCGCGTTCAAAGATTTTATTGATTCCCGCCCGAATGGTTTTTTTAGTAAGGGGATCAATGAACTACCTATGAGATGGCAAAAGTGCATACATAGCAATGGTACATACTTTGATTAATTAAATATATTTCATTAAAAATAAAACGACTTTATGTTCCTCCCATAGAAAACGCCAATTTCATATGTAAGGACCTAATACTTATGTTATGGGTGACGAACAACTGGTAAATATACTACATATATAATTTTAAATACATACTTATATACAAATATACACCCAGGCTCGAAGAACCAACAAATTTTTTATAGAAAATGTTGGTCCTCGGCGGGAATCGAACCCGTAAAATAAATAATATAGTGTTTGTTAAACAAAAGTACAATTTTTTTTTATAAAAAAAAGCGATATTAATAATAACAAACTAGGAACCGAAATAAATTAATAATCATCATTCTCCTGCCCTTATCCCACTCTAAGTGGGGTCGGCTCAACATGTTACAAACATGTTGTCATTTGATTTGGCTACGTATTTTACGACCGACCGCCTGTCTGTCGTCAACTTACCTTAGTCGCCTTTTATAACACCTCGGTAAGAAAGCAGGGTGGTCTATTCTATTCTGCCGGATACCACACGGCTAGAACCGAAATAAATAAATAATAAAGTACGTAAATCGTTTGTGGGCTTCGGTAAACTTTTTTATAATAAAATTCTTCAATCTATTTTGGATTTGCCTTTACACGAGTTCAAAAAAGCAATTAAATTAAAGATGCACTACGCACTAGATGATGCTGTTATGTTTGTTTGTTAACAATTACAAATACAATATTGTAATATTTTTGAAAAGAGTGACCGCCGAGTTTCTTGCTGGTTCTTCTCGGTTAGAGCACCTTTCCGAACCAGTCGTAGCTTCATTTTAATTTTAATTTGACGATTCAAAAGTGCTTGTAAAGGACAATTTGAATAAAGACTTATTTGAATTTGAATACATTTTACATACTAGTGGTTACCCAGTGGTCGAAATTCGACCATAATAAATTTAAATTATAGGTCATTGAATATTAATTTTAAGAGCCGTGTGCTACAGAATAGAATAGACCACCCTCCTTTCTTAACGAGGTGTCGTAAGAGGCGACTAAGGTAAGTGGACATCAGGCAGGCGGCCGGTCGTAAAATACGTAGCCAAATCATGTGACAATATGTTTGTAACATGTTGTGCCGACCCCACTTAGGGTGGGATTAGGGCAGGAGGATGTTGTTGAATATTAATTTTAAGTTTATCTTTATTCTGAATAAATATGTACAAGTTATGTCATGTATATGTTTTAGAAAATATTTAAAACGTAAACGTAAACGTAAACGTAAATAAATGAATGAATGATAAAAGGACAGAATACAATAAGAATCAGCGAGTACTAGAGCCGATATTACAGCCCGCGTGTTGAGTTGTTGAACATTGATACCTTTGTTATTATTTTATAAAAATTTTTATTAATATAATTTTTAATGAGTACAGAAAAATTAGTGTCATTATGTTATTCTCTACTTCATCCTTATTATATTGCTTTTTTAATTATGTTATGCATTTTCTCAAACTGTGAAATTCGGCCGGTTATTATCGTATAGGCACCTCTATTTGGCAGGCACTTAAAGGATTAATATAAATATAAAAGTGGTATTCGATAATATTAAAGACTAATACTAATTTGAATAATAATGAATACAATTTGATTTAATATATTATATGAGATAGATATGTAAACAACAAAATTTATAGTTGGGAAGCTTTAGACAGTAGAACCATCTGTGTAACATCAAGAGTTGATACTATTTACACGAAATTAGAGACTATTAGCATCGTTTTAAAGTTCAAGTTCGTTCGTCCGAAAATTCGCGATCGTATTAGTAGTAAAATGCGTACAGTATACCCGAGTGTTTGTACCAGTAAACGCAATTTCCGTAATATTGCTTTACATGGCTTTATGTTCAAACAAAGATGGGATTCAATAGCTACTTCGACCTAGCAATTTCCCGGTATTTAAACAGGGTCTGCTTAATATTCTAACTTACGAAATCAAATTATCCTTTATTGAAATTGGCTTTTATAGGCTCCTTTTAATAATAAAGGTCATGTGGTGGGATGTGTCTTGATCGTTTTCACGTATTCAAAGCAGATATGAAAATCCAAAGAGTTATGAAACAATGTTTGACAACCAGAGAATATATTAATATGCATGCATATGTATACATTGTAACACTGTTAATTCAAATACGCGCGCGCTTTGAATTAAACAGATGATTTAGCTAACTGACCAGAGGGCTGCGACGGGAGGACGTTGACCCGCACGGGTGAGTCAGTGGACATCGTCCGCAAGATTGTTTTTGAAGGCGACTTACTTGACAGTTACGTCTCAGTCTAATCAGGTGTTAAAGTGAATCTTCTTCTTAAACTTATTGTAATCTTATTTTTGTGAACTGAATACTTGATTTAAAGTCTGTTCTATTCCCGTACTGGGTAAGTTGTGCAAATTATTTTAATTTCTATTGTATATAGATAATGTGAATCATCTGTTCCATTACTCATACTTGTCACTAACTTTTATCGTTAAATTTTGAATCGGAGTGATGCAATTACTCCTATTCAAAATTATGTGTAGTAGTATTAATTTTAAATCTTTGTTTATTGTTGTTTGTTTGTTGTAGAATTGATTCTGTAATTATTTTAAATTATTTTTATATATACATATAAATCGTACTTATAGTGATCATAAACTTATTTGTCATAGTTGTTATAATAATTAATACAATGTAGTTTAACAATGCCTTTTAGTAATTTTGTTGCCACTCAGTAATCGTTTCGGTTTTATAAAGTTGCCACATCATTCTCGTAGTATAGATTTCGTGTACTTCTTCCTGTGCTTATTATATGTAGGCTTGCCGCCTATCGTATTGTAACGGACTGTCCGAAATATGAGGCATCAATCAACTAGTCAATCAATCTATTACTTCAGGAACTCCCTCGGGGCTGGTGATCCCTTGTTAAGCCACAGAGACCGGAGCTGACTGGAACCTTGCCGAGCACTGGGACTGGGAAGTGAGCCAGAACCGGCATTCTTCCACTACTACCGTGCTGCTGCTTGTACACAGTCGCTGGGACTGATTGAGAGCTGACCGAATACCGTGCTGCGCATGCACAGCTCTGCGTCCAAGTACAGGAGAGTACACTTCTCGAGCGACCACCTCATTCTACCGTAACCTCGTAACCGACCTACGACCCTGACTTAAATCCTTATAATATAATAATAATAATATATAAATTGTTAACTTATTTTCTTGTTTTTTTTTGTTCGGTTTAACGATACGTAGCGTTAAACGTGACAAATGGCGCCCAACGTGGGGCCATTTAACTAACTAGTATCAGTTTTTAAGGTCTGGTACGCTAACCAGTCCAATGTAGTGAGGTGGGGCAACACTTTAGGTGAGCCATATAAAATGGAATGTGGAGTGAGACAGGGCGGGCTTACATCACCTAAATTGTTCAGCTTGTACGTCAACCAACTGCTTGAGAGACTCAGCAGAGCCGGCGTTGGCTGTTCCATAGACGGTGTATGTATGAACAACATCAGTTATGCTGATGATATGGTTCTGTTGAGTCCTTCAGTCAGTGGCCTCAGAAAACTGCTACATATATGTGAACAATTCGCGGCGGACAACGGACTTGAGTATAACTCTAGAAAGAGTGAGTTTCATGTGTTCAGAGGAATAAATAAACCAATCAAATTTACGCCAAAAATACAGCTAGGTGGGATTCCTCTGGCACAAGTTACCGAGTTTAGATACCTCGGTCACATTGTCACGGACAATTTGGGTGATGACCACTATGTGGAAAGGGAGCGCAGGGCGCTGTCAGTCCGAGGCAATATGCTGGCCCGCAGATTCGCACGCTGTACGACAAAAGTGAAATTAACCCTATTCAAGGCATATTGTCAAACTTTGTACACGTGCAGTCTGTGGACGGACTATTCGCAGCGGGCATACAGCGCTCTGCGTGTTCAGTACAACAATGTGCTGAGGGCGGTGCTGGGTATGCCACGCCATTGCAGTGCATCAGCAATGTTTGCGGATGCTCGCATAGACGATTTCTACGCTATCATCCGCAAACGTGCTGCCTCAATGATGCACAGACTTGTGAGTAGCTCCAACACCCTCCTCAGCAAATTTGCTTGTAAATGGGATAGTCCTCTATGGAGGACATGGAATGAAGTCCACCTTAATAAATTTTGTAAATATCTTTTTTAACTTACTAACATAGGCTAAGATTTTTGTTACTAACGTTATGGACTAATGTCTGAATTAAAAATAAATAATAATAATAATATACAATAACTACCCGCCATAAATACCACAAAAATACACAAGCAAGATGTTGTCATGGAGCCTATCTCCTGACGATGCTTCGGTTACGGGGAGAAACGATCGTTGATATTGTGGTAGTGAATGTGTGCAGAGTTTGTGTATTGTTGCAGGTAATGCATGAGTTGTTAGGAATTCTGTATGTATCAAGTATGAGAATAAATATTACGCTCTACATTTAACATCTATACTTATTATAAAAACGTAGTCCTCAAAAGCTGTCCGTATGTAATTTATAGAATTAGGCGTTACTTTGCGGAGATCCATAATACAAAAGTAATATAAAATTATTTTGCTATAATCTGCGATACAGTAAATAGGAAATATATATAGTGCTAAATGTGTAGTGGACTATCCATTTTTTTATACCCGTTACATGCAGGATTCGTGAAGCAATTTTGTCGTGGAGTCTATCTCCTGATGATGCTTCGGTTGCGGGGCGAAACGATTGTTGAGTTTGTGATAGTGAACGTGTGTAGTGCTTGTGTATTGTGGTGGCAGTGGTGGAGGTTTGTGCATGCGTTTTTACAAATCCTGCATGTAACGGGTATGAAAAAACGGATAGTCCACTATACATTTAGCACTATATATTAATTTTATTTACTGTATCGCGGATTATAGCAAAATAATTTTATCACTACTTCTGTCCGTATGTGATCGACTTTATCAAAATCTACTGAATGGATTTTTGTACGGCTCTTACTAAGAGGTAGTGTGATTCTTCCTGGAGGTTTAGGTTAACATTATATTACAGTTTTTTATATTTTTGCGTTGAAGTTGCCTGCTTGGAGCTTTACTCGCGTGCGTCGCGTAAACCAGCAGAGAGAGAGATACATAAAATAAATGTGCTAGAGAATTGTAGATCTATAAAAACACAACAAAAAAATCCGCGATAGCATCTCTGCATCTCTTATAGTTAACTCACAATAACTACTTTTATGTATATTCGAAATTGTTTTTAAATACACTGACGCGGGTGAAGCCTAGGTAAATACATATTTTTTATTTTATCGCGAATTATAGCAAAACTTTTTTACTTTTGTAACCTCAATTATGTAATATATTGTTACTATAGCTGTGCTTACAACGGCTTCGCCTGCGTGGATTCACTGATTTACGAAACTTTTCACGAACTTTCGAAATTTTGAACATAAAAGTAGTTATTGTGAGTTAACCGTGCGAGGTAGAGACATGCTATCCCGGATTTTTTTTGTATTTTTATAGATCTACAATTCTCTAGTGTATCTCTGAAAACTGAAAAATCCGTTCAGTAGATTTTGAGAAAATCGATTACATACAGACAGACAAGCTTTTTGGGACTATGTTTTATAATAAGCATAGATATTCCTGTAACTGAAGGAAAAACGTGAATTTTTATCCTATATTTGCCCGGAACATAAAAGCTCCGTTTATTCCATATTTAATCAAAATTGCTCACACAGACATACAGACTTTCGCATTTATATTATTATACATAAGAACCAAGCCACGGCAGTAAGATAAATTTAATCTTTGGCTAATATACATAAAAAGAATATAAAGGACGAACAAAATGAATCGTAAACAACCAAAATTGGAAGTGGAAAACATGTTTTTGCTTTCCAAAGTGAAGGTAATAAGAGGCGAGTTATAAAGACGCCGGCAGCTGTCCAATGCGACGGTAAATAAATCGAATTTTGTTTATCTTTGTCTCGACTTTGTGTATACTTGCGACAAGACAAATAACAGCTTCAACGACTTCACAGTAATTGCTAAAAATGCAATTTTCCTGAAGCTATAACAGAACTACTTTGCTATTACTCGTGTTTGCTAAGAGAATGTAAGCAATGCTAATTATGTGAAACAGGCAACATTCACATACCTTATACATGCAGGACAAGTCGTCACATCCTGTTGATGAACCTCCCGGTTTCGGGGCGAAACAATCGTAGAGATTGTGGTGGTGGTTGTGTGTATTGCTTGTGTGAAATGTTACTGGTGGAGGCGTCTTGGGATACATGTGGCGACTTGTCCTGCATGTGTAAGGTATGTGAATGTTCCCTGCTTCATACACTTAGCATTACATACATTCTCTTAATGAACGCAGATTATATCAAAGTAGTTCTGTCACAGCTTCAGTACTATGGAATTCCGCAAAGTAACGCCTGCTTCTATAAATCATGTAATTTTCCTGATTAAAATTCAAATCCTTTAAATAATAAAAGTGTTTCAAATTTAAAAAGTGAAAAACTTTCAAAAGTGTCTTGTAAAGACACAGAAGAAACAAAAGAAAATATAGCACCCTTGATTGTAAGAGATTCGAGTTAAATAATTTAAATATGCTTTTATAAGGTTCAATAATTTGAGAACAATTTTTAGAACAGTACGTGTTGTAAAGTGTTACAGTGAAGACGAAGTGAACTGTAAAGTATTAATACTGTGAGTAATAAATATATAGTTGGATATAGTTGGAAGCTGTAAAGTAGGTTTTATTACTTTGTGCGGCCGTTCTTACATTTTTATAATTCACTTTTCAAAGATACAAAAAATATTTTACTTAAACTCTCAAGTAAAATAATTACGAATTTTTTATACCTGATTAACGTAATGCATGTATTGATGCATTTTGAGATTTTATTATTCTTGGTGATTGTTTTTCGATTAGCCACTACACCCATATGGCCTATTCTATACTATCAAATTAACTAATTAAAAAAACATTCAGAATTCAGATAAATGTGACCCATTTGTTTATTTACTAAAAGGCGATATTTCAGCCAAACACGGCATTTTAAGTAATTAATAAACAAATTTACAAAACCATTCAAGACATAAAGTCTTGTCTGAAGTGTGCTGAGTTTTGGAAAAGTTTGGCGTTGCAGTCAAGTCTGAACGATCTAAACTTTAGAGTTCTGAATTGTCATAGGACATCCCATTCGAGGTTTTCGACTTCCAGCCACGATATTGCCTCTTTATAAACATTCTATTCTATAGTTATTCTTTCGTGAATCGTGATGGTTGTGGAGGGTTTCTTTTCGTTTTGATAGATTAGTGGTTGTATACAATAGAATACGATGTTAGTATTGTTATGTAAGATTTTATTCTTAGTGCGTTAAATTTTTTGGCTTATGATTGATGACGACGTCATTGGAATAAAAAGTAAAGTAGCGACTTTTTACTATCTCACAGGTGGGCAAAATGCCGGTCTCCTTTGAAGATAAGATTGAACCTTAGATCATTCTGTAAAATGCTTAATGAGTTGTAAATATCAATTAAGCATCTAATTGTTTTTGAGAATTATAAGTTCGAGTGATGAATAACCTAGTGCAGTTTGAACTAGTGAACCTCAAGTAAAATAAGGTTGACGTATAAGTACTAGTAAAGAAAGATGATTCTTGAATTTTAAAATTGGATAATTAATTTTAGTATTTATATCGTGTATTTATATAGTATTTATGTCCATTATTAACCATAGTTACAAAGTAATAAGCTTATTTTTCATATTGTACATAAATATAATCTATACTTACTAGAAGAATTTTAGGGCAAAAGCACAATCTAATAAAGGTGTAGCTGGAAGTTACTGCTATAACGAGTTCAGGTGTAGCTATGTGTATAAACAATGACCTTTGATACGCTTGTAGTTAATATGGTGGTGACATTATTTTCTGTTTAAGAAACCCCTAAAATTAAAATGAAAAAAAATCATCCTTTGATTACTAAGTCTGTATTGTGTGAGAGTCTTGAGTCTATCAAGGAGACTGATAGTGAGGAAACCCGGTATTATTAATTATTTGTGTATTTCAGTCTTTATTAAAAAATATGTATATATTTACTTGTTGTTTGTCAGCCATGACACAAATATTGCTTTGACCGTGACGTAAAGTCAACCGTGTGTGTGATTGTCACATATATGTTTATGTTTATACTTATTTTAAAACAAAGTCCCCTAAGCTGTCTGTCTGTATGTAATCGATTTTCTCGAAATCAACCGAACGGATTGTTGTACGGTTTTCACCAAAAGATAGTGCAGTACTTCCGAAAGGTTTAGGTAAATAGTATATATCGGTATTATGTAAATGGTGTTGAAGAGATCGCGCATCTGTTAAAAAACTTCCTTGCTGGGAGCTTTAATCGCGTGCGCTGCGTAAACCAGCAGAGATACGCTAAAATAATGTACTAGAGATTTGTAGATCTATCAAACGATTACAAAAAGTCTCTTATGGTTAACTCACAATAACTACTTTTATATTTAAAATTTGAATTCTAGAAAAAAATTGTGACACGATTTCCACGCGGGCGAACCCGCTGGCCAATTTTTCATCATCATCATCCTCCTGCCCTCATCCCACTCTAAGTGGGGTCGGCACTACATGTTATAAACATGTCACATGATTCGGCAACGTATTTTACGACCGCCCGCCTGCCTGACGTCAACTTACCTTAGTCGCCTTTTACGACACCTTTTTAAGAAATGAGGTAAGTCTTTTCTACTAAGCCGGATACCACACAGCGGTTTAGGCCGATTTCTATGAAATTGTATAGGCATATTCAGTAGGTGTGAGAATCGGCTTCTATCTATTTTTCAACATAGGGATGGGCAAAACTTATCACTTAGGGGTATTTGTATTTGTTTAGATTAAAAAAAATGTACACTAGAAATTCCTAAATTCTAGAAAATATTTATTTCTAAAAAAATGATTACGCTATGTCGTAGCAGCTATCAAATTAACCCACTGAGCTACTACAGAAACTTTTGCCATCAATATATTATGTAAGTGCCGGCGGTCGGCAGCTTGGGACGGGGCTTAAATCTGAAGTGCTCTTCAATATAAATTCAAAGTCCTAATAGCTTCTAAGCCATTCGATTATAAATAAGGTTGCGATGAAAATTGCTCCACAGGGATCGAGGCTTATAAACTGTGTTTGACGATACAAAGCCTACTCTGTATTAAATTATCTCTCTATCTCCCTATTCAATGAAAAAACGTCCACTGTTAGACATAGGTATAAGGTCATTATATCGCCTCTTCACAAGGACAACGTGTTATTTGTCAAACCACAACTTAACAGGAGAGCAATTTCAAACATTTAAACTTTGATAAATTTAAAACTATTCATAATTTTACCTAAAACCTTAAATTGTTGCGGTAATTAATCTGCTTTCTGAAATAAGCAAAAAAGATATAAAAAGAAATAATTAAAAAAACGTTTTTTATGAGATGTCACGTTGTCCTTTTAAAGAGGCAATATAATCATACGGGTCACATCGCGATCGAGTTATTAAATTTTAAAATAGAGTTATCTTTGTATAAGGTTCAACGTTTCGGCATAGTTACATTCACCGTGGCCGTGAACTGACTGGAGCACAGCGGCGTTTTCGTTACCGAGTACTGCATTCATTATTTTGTTTATCTACCCTCACTTGTACCACACCACGAAAGGGCTCTTACACACCATACTTATATTATCTGCAAGCGATATAGATATCGCGAGTTATATTTATTAATCACATGTTTATATAATAATCAATATGAATGGCGAAAGTTTAAAATCTACCTTTCAAAGATCTTCTTTACAACATTATATTGTGCCACCTGAATCCAGAAGCTATCCGCGACTTTTTTGACGTCGTTTGACTTAGTGGGGATCTGCTCTCACTGCTTTTTCTGTTGCTCAGATACTGGTCAGGTATTCAATCATATTTCCTACTAATCTTATAAAGGTGGAAGTTTATGACTGTATGTTTGTATAACTTTAGTGCTTCAACGGTTTAACAGATTTGAACGATATTTTTCAGACACGTTGGTTCAAAGCGGAAGTGTCACATAAGTTTTTTATTCTGTTTAAATCCATGTTTTCAAAGTAAACAAAATATTGATTTCCATCTTAGTAATGATTTTACGTTTCACAACTAGCTAGTAGTAAAAATATTCTCCATGGTTTCTTTTGGCACAAATCTTGTATTTTTCCGTTTACATACCTAACAAGACTTCGTATGACGTGGATCTTATTTATTTATATATTTATTTATTTACCACTATTCTACATTCTACGGAAACAAAATGTACAAAGAAAACAATATAAAACAATTTTTATTTACATTTACTTCGTGCATAGTGGGCTTTATTGCTAACAGCAATTTCTTAAAGGCAACCTTTTCAGGGAATTCCTTTACGGGAGTGCGGGTTGTATAAACATTATTAGAATACCTACATAAACAACACATACAAAGTGACTTAAATAATAGCATTGAACAGTACATAAATAAGATATTTGAGACATATATATAATATATAAATATATGGGTGGTCGCTCACTATGGGCCTTATTAGAAAGCTCAGAGTCACTCAGCGGGCGATGGAGCGAGCTATGCTCGGAGTGTCTCTACGAGATCAAATCAGAAATGGGGAGATCCGTAGAAGAACTAGAGTCACCGACATAGCTCAGCGTGTCGCGAAGCTGAAGTGGCGCTGAGCGGGGCACATAGTGCGGAGGACCGCACGGATGCAGGTGCTGGAATGGCGACCCCGCACCGAAAAGCGCGGCGTCGGTAGACCCCCTACGAGGTGGACAGACGACCTCAAAAAGGTCACAGGGAGCTACTGGATCCAGGCGGCGCCAGATCGTGTGGTGTGGCGATCCCATGAAGATGCCTATGTCCAGCAGTGGACGTCCATCAGCTGACGAAGAAGAAGAAATATATGGGACATTTACACACGACTGTCTGTACCCAAAGTAATTGACTTAATACATTTGTTACAATTGACAGACAACTGATAAATTAAATTATACCAAAATAATTCATATCATCATCTATCATACCTTTTGTGCTATGGAATTTCGCAAAGTAACGCCTACTTTTTTAAAAAAATCTACGAAGATAGAATAACCTGCTCGATATTGTCGTAGAAATAAAATATCATGAGCATGCAAACAAAGAAAATGAAAATAACATGTTTTTGCTTTTCGATCCGCAAATAATAAGGCATCTTAAAAAGATCGGCTTCCGAGAGTAGTAAATAAAATGAGAACTGCAGGTCTACCATGAACTCTTATTGCGACTCAATTAAAGACGTAAACGACGAAAACGCTTTCTTTTCGTACCATGAAGTGTGAATTGCATTGAGGTCGTAACGTTTGAAAAGGATAACGATATATGAACTATAGATAACTCTGTCTCTTTTACTCACATGTTCTTAGGACGAATTGCGAACGCTCATTCGGCAACGACTTAAAGTGTGCGTCTTTAAGACGTCATGGTATGAAAAAGCAAAACAATTTCGTTTACGTCTTCAATTGAGTCGCAATAAGAGTTCATGCTAGGCCTGTTGGTCCCGTCGCTCGAGCGAGCATACACTGACATTGCGACATCCATGCTTATGTTATAAAGATATAAACAGACTCGCATTTATTATATACCTACCTGTCTGTCTGTTATGCTTTCACGCCTAATCTACTAGACCAATTGAGGAAATTTGGCAATGTTAAATTTTATGTCACTCAAGACTCACAAGGTAATAATAACCTTTAAATACATATTAATAAGGCTTACTTCTCAATATGGTAGAATTTCTTTTTATTTGGAACAAAAATGTTGAAGTTATGTCTATCCTAAATAAGTTACACGCTTGTTGAATACAAATTCTGCTCACGTGGAATTGTCCCAAGAATGCTGGCAGCGTTTCCGCGTTGAATCGCTAAGCTGATTCTTTGTGCGAAAAAGGAGCCAGCCTGTCTGAAGGAGCAATTGACCGATTGTTAAAACGGATTAAAAAAAGGGTCTTAAGTGCAAACAGCACAAATATATAATTCTCGATGATAAATGGACCTCGCCGCTTGCCGGATTTGGTTGTTTCCGCCGCAGCTCTAGGTCTTGACGCCGTTTTCATGACACGATGCTAACGTATCAACGCGTGTAGCGTCCCATATTAGGGCCAACATATTTTTTAAAGAAAGGGGTAGAAAATGTTTGTTGCTAATTTAAAAAAATGTTCATCGTGTTGTATCTGGTTGAGTAGAATAGACCGCCCTCATTTCTTACCGGGGTGCCGTAAAAGGCGACTAAGTTAAGTTAACGCAAGCAGGCGGTTGTAAAATACCTAGCCAAATCATATGACAACATGTATATAACATGTGTGCCGACTTCTAAGTTGGATAAGGGCAGGAAAATGATGCTAATTAAAAATGTACGAATTTTTATTCATTCAACACTATTATATCCGTAAGGGCATTTTCGAACAAAGTAATTCCATCATTTCTTGCGTAATGATGACGTTGGCGACATCAAATCTGAAACTAACAGTACAACTTCCAGTCTAGTGTGTGTACGCTTTCAGTAAAGTTTCTTTGTTGCAGTCAACTGAATCTAGACTCCGGAACATTGAATTGTCACTGGAATTTCTATTTCAGTAATTCCACTCGTAGTCTAGAATATTTCTGTACCTACTACTCGTGTTGGGTTTTATAAAATTGCTAAGTAATTACTTTCTCTTTTGATATACGGACGTAGATGATAACAATAAAAAATATTTTCTCAGAAATTGAGCGATTAATGATACATCATCCTCCTGCCCTTATCCCACTCTAAGTAGAGTCGGCACAACATGCTACAAACATGTTGTCACATGATTTGGCTGCGTATTTTACGACCGGCCGCCTGCCTGACGTAAACTTACCTCAGTCGTATTTTACGACCTCTCGGTAAGAAAGAGGGTGGTCTTATTCTACTCAATCGGATACCATACGGTGGGTTAACTTACCTTAGTCGCCTTTTACGACACCTCGGTAAGAAATGAGGGTGGTCTACTCTACTCAGCCGGATACCACACCGTATTCAGCGATTAATGATACATCGCTCACAATTCAGATTTGATAGCTTAGCGGTGAGACCGTGCGACTGTTTCGAGGGGTCATGGGTTCTAGTTTTTCTGTTAAAACTAATTTGTCTAATTGATAATTGCAATTTATCACACGCTTTTCGGCGAAGGAAAACATCGTGAGGAAACCTGCATATCTCTAGAGAATTCTGGACATATGTGTAACCTACCAATCCGCATTGGAGCAGCGTGTTAGGTCTTAGCTCCAACCCTTCTCACCAGAAACGGAGAGAGGAGGCCTATTTCCAGCTGTGGGATTGTAACAGGCTGCTACTTTACTTTTTTACTTTTACATAAATTTTACTTCACTGAATTCTTTACATAATCTCAGAAATCTCCGTGAACACGATATGCTTGACAAGGGGTAAAAAGTTTTGTATTTATGTAAATAACTATTTCCAAACTAATATTATAAATCTATCTGTTTCTTTCTTTGTATCACGGATAATCCGATGGAGCAAGAAATATGTATTATATTTTGAACAATCACAGCTTATATACCGAGCTAATAAATTAGATGAAAAATTACCATTATTAAAAAACTGTATTATGAACAGTCTTGGGTATTTTAAGACCCACGTAGACGCGAAAGAAGTCGCTGATGATAAAGAGAATGTGATGTTAAGGACAATTAAACGCGGTGTGCTCTCCGGCAGAATAGAAAAGACCACCCTCATTTCTTACCGAGGTGTCGTAAAAGGCGACTAAGGTAAGTTGACGTCAGGCAGGCGGCCGGTCGTAAAATGCGTAGCCAAATCATGTGACAACATATTGTAACATGTTGTGTCGACCCCACTTAGAGTGGGATAAGGGCAGGAGAATGATGATGATGTTAAGGACATATAAATCCAATCGTTTATATACCTAGTAGCCTATATTCCTTTATCACTGTAACATATGTATCCTATTGGCGACCAGAGCAAGCTTGTCGTTCCATTAATGTGCAGACTGACACGTTTAAGCACTCAGATACCTAATTAATTAGCTGTAATCAGTATTTAGCTTCGAAACATGGTCGCTGACTATACGCTTCGTACGAAAGCTCGGTAACTTGGAGTGAGCTATGTTCACGTGATCTAATTGAAAAAAAGATAGTAGGATACTAAAACTACCGATATATCCCGCGAATATAACGTAGTGACTGGTAGGGACGTGACAGAAGTTTTCAGATTTTAGGGTTCTGAGGTGAGGAAGAGAGATTTTTACAATTCGGCATTGGTAGATCTCAGAGCAAGTGGATTTGACGATTGTAATACGATTACATTACTTTCAGGTCACGGATAATATTATTTCATTTACTTTATTTTGGTATGAAAAAAAATATAAAAAGAAATATTTCGTATATCACTTGCCGTTACAAAAAAGAAAGTGGGATTATCTGAGATATCTAGGTACGACGAAATTATAGAACCTCGTTCTAAATGTTTCCTTTTTTTAAAAGCCCTTATTTAACTTGTATTTTATTTATGTGGAGGTGGAATCTTGCAAGTTATTTTTTTTTATTGTTGAAAAGGCAAGCGCTTGACTGTAATCATGCCTGATGGTAAGCATGATCATACAGTCTAAGATTAAGCACGCTTACCTAGAAGTTGCCTATTCACTCTAGCCTTGAAGGTACTCAGGTAAGGTATAAATTTGAGCCACTTCCCGGAGTTTAGCTGAAATGTTAAATACTGCTCCAATCCTGATGATAATGGATGTTTATGACCTGATACTGCTGCCAGGATTAACTTCAGAAGACGGAACTCCTCAACGGCTAACAGTAAAAAAAAAGTAAAGTAGCGGCCTGTTACAATCCCACTGCTGGGAATAGGTCTCCTCTCTCCGTTTCTGGAGAGAAGGGTTGGAGCTAAGACCTACCACGCTGCTCCAATGCGGATTGGTAGGTTACACATATCTCCAGAATTCTCTAGAGATATGTAGGTTTCCTCACGATGTTTTCCTTCACGAAAAGCGTGTGATAAATTGCAACTATCAATTAGACACATGAGTTTTCATAGAAAAACTCATTGGTGCCTGCCCGGGTTTGAACTCGTATTCCCCTCGAAAGAGTCGCACGGTCTCATCGCTGGGCTATCACAGCTTAACGGCTAACAGTAGGGGCATGAAATTTTGCTAAGCTTTTTTTATCGGAGAACGATTTATAACGATAAATTATTTTTTGTTGAATAATATGCAGGAAGTGATGTAATAACGCTGTTGTAAAGGTTTTCAAGCCTCGTTTCGTGCGTTCAAAAACCGGATCTGATAGTCGTCATTTGCTAAATTTAGAGGTCAATTTCCTTAATTGTTATTTACTTATTCTTAATTTCGTTGTCATCTATTTGATCGGTGGTCATTGACTTAAATACTGCTTTACCATTTAATTTGAAACTAAGCCGGCGACTCATGGTAAATTTACTTGGAACGTTTTAAATTAGACAATCTCCCTGATATATACCTCTGCTTTCCTGAACAGCGGCCGTCAATAATTCACATTTATTGGTACGATAAGGCATCCGAACAAAGAACGTTTCGGTCATGAATCAAAATTGATTTCATTTTAAAATTACAGTGTGATAATGTCACAGATTCAATGAGACGCGTAATTAATTTATAACTTTTCACTATCAAAAATTAATTTCAATTAAAGGCTGATGCGAATAAAACTCATTATTTCAGACATTAAATCCGAATTATGTGTCTATTAATTAATTTATTTGTGAATTAATTTAAGCATCAAAACTAAATTAATATAATATAGAACTATAAAAACAGGTAATGGTTTACATAAAATGAGGCGTATACGTAATGCGACGTAATGAAACATAATATCTATCCATATTGAAAGGAAGTTCTTTACAAAACATGAATAATGAGGACTATTCTTTGAAAAGAGCAACCGCTGAGTTTCATGCTGGTTCTTCTTGGTAGGAACAGCTTTCCGAACCAGCAGTAGATGTTAACGATTCAAAAACACTTGTTTATGAGTTACCTTGAATAAAGAATATATTGAATTTCAATTTCGGTTCTAAAAAAATGTAGGATAAGAGAGTGCATTCATATATATCTAGTTTCTTTATAAACTATAGGGTACTATGGTAACAATCACAATTCATTGCTTAATAGGAGTGCATGTGGTATCCGGCAGAATTGAATAGACCACCCTCCTTTCTTACCGAGATGTCGTAAGCGGCGACGAAGGTAAATGCCGTATGGTATCCGGCTGTATAGAATAGACCACCCTCATTTCTTACCGAGATGCCTAAAAAGGCGACTTAGGTTAGTTGACGCAGGCAGGTAGCCGGTCGTAAAATACGTAGCCAAATCATATGAAAACATGTTAGAGTGGGATAAGGGCAGGAGAATGATGATGATGATGGATAGGAGTGCATTCAATTCTTTATAATATGTTCTACTCCATGACCCTCACGTGATCGGATGTTAATTATAACAATTAGTTGGATTTGACTTACAATTGAGCGGAGGAAGAAAGAAACAAAGAAAATAATATTCTTTCAATGTACTACACAAACTAACATTAAGAAATCATTGCAATATAATAAAAAAACATCAATATTCAACCTGTACACTATGATGCCTTAAATTAAATAATAAATAAATATATGGGACACTTACACACGGTCGTCCGTCCCCAAAGTAAGTAACTTTATACTGTGCTATGGGTGACGAACAACTGGTAAATATACTACATATATAATTTTAAATACATACTTAAATTCAAATACACACCCAGGCTCGAAAAACCAACAAATTGTTTATAGAAAATGTTGGCCCTCGGCGGGAATTGAACTCGCGACCCGCGAAGCTGAAGGCAGGGTCACAACCCACTGCGCAAACGGGCCAGTCAGAATTGGTGTAAATAGTCTGTAATTGTACCAACGCCCATTTTCAGAGGTCACCATAGGCCATCGTCACTAGTAATATTCGATTTAATTTACAGCTCTTTATTAGATACATTAAGTTATCGCCAAGTTTGGGGTTTATCGGATAGCGGGAGTTCGTGTGAGATTGTTTGACACTTTTGGGATAAGCTTTGTTAACTGAGGTTGACAGTTCCGGCCTTTGAGGAGTACTTACGTTATCACATGTCATGGGATCCATTAATTAACAAGTTAACTATGCTGCGTTCAGTTTTTACCTTTTACTTACGGACATATTTAATATTTCATATTATTTGTTTCAACGTTAATTTGCACTTTACTAGGAGAAGGCATATTGACTGACTGATTGACTTGTTGACATATATTGACTGGCCCATTGGCGCAGTGGGTAGTCATCCTGCGTTCAGTTCCACGGGTCGCAGGTTCGATTGCCGCCGATGGCCAACATTTTCTATAAACAATTTGTTGGTTCTCCGAGCCTGGGTGTATATTTGTATTTAAGTATGTATTAAAAATTATGTATGTAGTATATTCACCAGTTGTCCGTCACCCATAACACAAGTATTAAGTTGGCGACGGACGCCCATGTGGCGGGGTCACTACCCACTGCGCCATCGGGCCAGTCCAAGACTCATAGAATGACTGCTGTTCGATATATTGACTCAACAGTTATTGTTCATGTAGTTGTTTCACGTAACGGTATAATAGCAAATAAACTCGATCAACATGTCAAGAGACTTTCATTTAAACGTTAGGTTAAGGATAGTTTAAAAAAAGCAGTATTTCTTTAAACGGCAAATATTGCGAGTAGTGATGTAGCGAGTCTCAGCTAGAATTCTTCTCACCATAGAGTGATAACGTCTTTACCCAGCAGTACTTTTAATTATAGATAAATATTTGAAATTAGAATAGTTTGCTTTGCCTAATTTAACTGTTTGAAAAAAAAATTGTTCTAACCGTATAGTTATTACACTAGATTAAGGCAGTCATATGCAGGCCTGTTAGTTCGAGTTTCCCACAAAAATAAAACAGGGAAAATAAGAAATCTTTGACAATGCTTCAGTTGCGAAGCGAAACGATTGTTGAGTTTGTGATAGTGAATGTGTGTAGTGCTTGTGTGTTTTGGTGGCGGTGATGGGGGTTTGTGCATGTGTTTTTATGAATCCTGCATGTATCGGGTATGAGAACGGATAGTTCATTCTACATTAAGCATTATATAATATATATTTGCTATTTACTTAAACGCGGGTTATAGCAAAATAATTTTATTATTACTTTTGAATGAATGGTTAGCTTTTCTATTGCTATCACAAATAGTTATTTACGATGCTATTCCTTTCGTTTAAACGAAAATAGTTCTGTTCTTTTTAAACTGTCACAAAGTACAGAGACACATTGACGTTTGGACGCGAAATGCAATACAGTAGATTCTGCAACAGCACACATTAACAATACAATGGAGAATTTTATAAATTATCTCCGGATTCAGTGGAGACCGTTACATCTTCCATTGTATTTTCCGTGTCAAACTACTGTGTGTTGTGGGGCCGTAGGACGTAAACTGTTACTTTATTGTGTAATTTAAAATTCTTGTGATCTCTCTCGCCGGTCTATTCGACCAATACTTTATCTATTTATTTAAAAGGTTTACTTACACCTTCAGTACCTGGCATTAAATAATGCGCATCGATGTTTAGAGCGAAACAGCCGGCCAGTTCGGTTTCGTAGAGCGCTGTCACTGTCACTCATTCAGTATGTGACGTTTCGCACGGGTTCGTCAGTCTGTGCGACAGAGACAATGCTCTTTGAAGCAGAATCTAGGCGATTTCCTTCTCTAAGCCTCGATGTGCATTATTTATTGCCGCGTACTATACATACATTGAAATTTTTAGAAATTACAAGATTACTTTATAAATGTATTAGTTATTTAAAAGTAAACACCGCGTTTATCATAAAGAAGCTTGTATATTAAGAGACTGCTCTTAGGGAAAAAAAATACAAAATAAATCTTATATATAATTATAGAAAATATATAAAAATTACAAATTACAACAACAGTGTCCCCTAAATTCACTGAGATTCCCAAAAATTAAATATTAATACTGGTATTTACTGTTGAAGTTGTTAAAGAGAAAACAATAAAAGTCATGATAGAACTGTTGGACGTTGTTAAAGACAAAACAATAAAAGTTATGATAGAACTGTTGGACGTTGTTCAAGAGAAAACAATAAAAGCTATGATAGAACTTTTGCTATTATACGCGTTTTTAAAGAAAATCTATGCAATACTAAGTGTAGGATGCAGAAACCGCTCACATACCTTACACTTGCACTACACACGACAATCTCTACGGTCAAGTATCGTCATCGTTTTACTGTTACATATAAACTGTCCGTCTATTATATTTTCACAACTATTTTGTACCCATTCACAATTGACTAGCTCTGCAAGCAACTTCGCACGCTTGGATATCAGTGTGTCATAATTTTTTTCCTGAATTGAAAGTTTGAACATAAAACAAATTATTATGTGTTAACCATCAGAGATAGAGAAAAATTGTCGGATTTTTTTGTAAATTTACAATTCTCTAGTACATTACTTTAGTATATTTCTGTTGGTTTACGCGACGCACGCGAATAAAGCCCTCAGCAAGTGACTATCTTATATAACGCGCGACCCCTTCAACGAAATTTACCTAAAATCCTAATGTACTATTTACCTAAACCTTCCGGAAGAACTGCACTAACATTTAGTAAAAACTGTACATACAGACAGACAGCTTTTAGGGACTTTCTTTTACAATTACAAAATGTATATACCTGGCTATCATATGGAATAGAAATACTCTTTCGTTTTAATCAGGAACGTGAAAAGAAACAGTACATAGTTGAGGGTAGTTTTACAAGTTAACGCTAAATCGCGAAAACAACTATTAATGTTAAATGGAAAACAAATACATGATACCGGTTAGAAAACTAGGGATCTAATCAAAACTAGATTACGACAAACTTATAAAAGCGATTAAAGTCTTAAGCGCACTAAGCTTTGTTGATAGAACTAACGTAACAGTGGACAGTGGATATCCTTTACCCATTAAAAGCTTTATGACGCTAGAAAAAGGATTAATAAAATTATAACGAATATAGTATAATTTACATAGAGTTATATACTAGTGTAGGGGCTTGCCCTAACTTTATAACGAATTCAAATCCAATGTGACGTTGGGAGTAATGAATCACGTTGACTCACCAAGTCAACAACAAATTTACTTATGGGCCGCGGGAGTCTACTGCCCGTCTATGCAATTACTTCTTAAGATGGTAGGGTGCGCACTAGGTACTGCCCTACTCAAATAAGTTTCATATGTACAAATGTCATCATTACTTCAGCGAAAGTATAGATATGAGTTTCGAAGCAATTTACGGTCTATTTCCACTAAGTGACGTATTATAAGAATCCCCTATTCCCATATCTCATTTTTATGTTTCGTATTATTTCGAGACACTTATTGCGATCTTTGACGGAAAACAGTCGTGTTATTTAAAATAGATGTATATAATAGGTGTAGATCATAGATCATGTGTCACGACTCAGCAGAGTTAGGAAATCATTCGTTGGTCTCGGTATTCGCTTTTACAATAAAATTCTGCAATCAATACTGGACCAGTCTACAGAAAGGTTTAAATCAAATGTAAGAGATATGCTGATACGTAAAGCATATTACAAAATGGTCGATTATTCGGATGTTGAAAATCCTTTCAGCTTCATACAAGACTGCGGTTTAATAATGTTAAATTGAAAATGTTTAAAAGATTGACCGCCGAGTTTTTTGCTGGTTCTTCTCGGTAGGAACAGCTTTCCGAGCCAGCAGTAGAGTTGACGATTCAAAAGCACTTATTTACAAGTTTACTTTAATAAGGAATATTTTCAATTTGAATATAAAGGACATAACAAACATTCATTTTTATGTATTAAGATTTGTAAATACCATTTACGGTAGTCTAAATACAAACAATAAATTTAGATTCAACATATTATAGAAAATACATTCGGTGTCATAATTAGCATCTCATTCATTCTGTATTTGCAGACTTCTGCTATTAAGAGATTAGTTCGCGAACTGGGGGCGAGAAATTTGTATTGTCATTAGAACGATTTGTGATCCACGTGAACGAAAATAATCCTAATCCAAAAGGACATTAGGTTGAAATAAGACGCATTAGTATATTTGTAATTGCTAAAAACTTGGTATTGGAACCACAAAAACAGGTGTAGTTTGAGCCAAGATTTCGAGAGATATATTGTGAGAGCACTTTTCGGCTCATTAGATAAGTGGTGTTATGTTATCTTTGATAAACATGAACATACAAATTTAATCAAGGATAATCATAATAAATCTAGCTTTCTTTTTCTAAAAAAAATAGCTAACAAAATTTTACCCGATTTAAAATTTTAAACATTAAAGGAGTTATTGCAAGTTAATCATAACAGATAAAGATATTCTCTCGCGGACTTTTTTTGTGGTATTTTAGTAGATCTATAATTCTTTAATTCATCTCTGCTGTCTCTCCCAGTAGACGAGTTTTTGTACAACCTCTTCCACACATCAAACATAAAACCCTTATGTATTATTAACCTAAACCTTCCAGAAGAATTGAACTACCATTTAGTATCACAATACAAAAACCTATTCAGGAGATTTAGACAAAATTTATCACATACATACTTTTGGGAACATTGTTTTATAATAACTATTGATAATGTAAGTTAGTACCTATATTATATTAGAGAAATATTTATTTGTTCATATTAAGAAAACTTTGTTGTACGCTCAGATATAGGAATAATCAAGTTTATAGGATAGAATTCGTTTCTAACATTGATTAAGGCTTCGCGCAATTTTATTTAGAAACTTTAAAAACTATTTAAAATATATTAGGACATGTGTAAAAGAATTGACTTGGTCAATACTAAAATAAATCATCATTCTCCTGCCCTTATCCCACCCTAAGTGGAGTCGGCACAACATGTTACAAACATGTTGTCACCTGATTTGGCTACGTATTTTACGACCGGCCGCCCGCCTGACGTCAACTTACCTTACTCACCTTTTAAGACACCTCGATAAGAAATGAGGGTGATCTATTCTACGCAGCCGGATACAACACGGCACTTACCTTAGTCGCCTCTTACGACACCTCGGTAAAAGGAGGGTGGTCTATTCTATCCTGCCGGATACCACGCGGCAACATTACTAAAATAAATGTTTTTTTTTTCTTAATATCAATATGCTATTTTTCCTATACAAAGCTCCTTCGTATACAGCCAGCCAAGCTATAGTCAAAGCGATACTACGACTGTTAGCACTATAACGATCAGGCAAGCTAAAGCCAAACCCGTGCAGCGACATAGTCGCTTCCGTACCGCATAAAATAGCAAATATTAAGTCAGCCAAGCCGCATTATTGTAGCCCAAGATCGGATGCTTCAATATAAGCTGTAGCTAGATATTCTTGTGTGCCTATTGATTCAGGACGAATTGATTTTCACTTCATTTCGAGGTGAAGCTTTGAAATACGAAGAATACAGGCTTGTGGTATAACCGAGAATAGTCACAACGACGTCTATTGTGTCGAGGTAAGACATGTCTATCCGACGTCAAGGAAATGATAACTAAAAAGTATATCGAACATGCTTATGAGTAACTTGCATATTTATTTATTCAATGGACAACCAACAATTAAATATTTACATTTAAATATTTACTTAAAATTACTTATTCTGAATTCATTTATAATGTTCTATTAATAATAGGTTATCTCGTCATTCGTAAAAATAATTAAAGCTACCGTACAATGTAATGTAATAATGTAATAATGTCAATAATATATAAAATGTAAATGTCTATACGAAGTCATAAAATAATAATTAACATGATCATTATTATTATTATTATTAGTTAATTATATGATTTTAAATGTAAATCATTAAATAACATATAGTCTTATAGTTAACTGGGCATATATTTCTGATAGCCACTTTTAAGTAATGTTTATTTATTTCTTTATTGTACATACATATAGTTAGAAAATAGGAAAATAAATAGTCATAAAAATAAATAGTAATAAAAACGGACTTATCCCTAGAAGTCAACCTTTTAGTAACAGAAGGAAAAGGACAAGAAGTGAACGTGTAACATAGAAGAAGAATACATGAAAGATGTTGTTATTCTACGGCGTTCAAAGATGGCCTAAGGGAATCATAAATTCGAACCTCGGACGCACTTGAGTTATCTAAAATCTAACCATTTGTAGCTAATTGTTATTTACAATTTATGACGCGATTTTCGGAGACAGAAAATATCGCAAAGAAACCTGTATATTTTTGTAAGATTCCTGAGATGTTTACTGTGTGTAACCTATACACATATGGTAATGGTTTTAGTTCTAATATTTCTACAAAAGTAATAATAGGGTCTAATATCTCCGCAAAGTAACGCCTAATTCTTTAAGTTATCTAATATTTCTCTCGAAAATTTGGGACCTTTGCCAAACAGTGGGAGAGTACGCAACTTTTTAAGCGGAAAGGCGATTTTGACTTTTTCCAACCATTGCTAACAGACAGAGTATAATGCTTACATTAGCATAATGATACTTTTCAAGACAGACCTCTTTATATGTGTATTATGTTGGACACCATATTACCGCTTTAGTCCTCTGGTAACCACAGGCTACGAACTCCCCATATTATGTAAAGGCTATGAGACCAGCAAGGCTGTAAAAATGTATGAAAAGTTTTTACTTGTTGTGAAAATTTCATTCGAGGCACCAACCATAGTCCACTATTTGTTTTTACGAGATGCGGGCGGTCTATGGATATTGTTATTAAAATGGCTTTGGAATAGCCCGATGTGCTTACTGGATATACTTTGCGGTTCGTACTTGGTTAGTTTACACGCTGTACACGGGTTACGCTTTTCAACGAGTTTATGTTTATATTTTTTGCTTTTTTAATACTTCAACTAGCTGTGCCCACGGCTTCACGTGTATTTCAGTCAATTAACTTCATCATTCTTCTGCCTTTATCCCACTCTAAATGCGGTCGGCACAACATGTTAAAACATATTTTCATATGATTTGGCTACGAATTTTACTACCGGCCGCCTGCCTGACGTCAACGTACCTTAGTCGTGCACTATAACAAAACTACTTCGCTATAATCCGCACGGGTTAAGCGAATGCATGCAAAGCTAATGTGTATAAAGCAGGCAAAATCTACGAACCTTATACATGCAGGACAAGCCACCACACGCACCCCAAGGCTCCTCCACCAGCAACAAAGCACACAAGCACCACACACACCCACCACCACAACAAACTCGACGATCGTTTCGCTCCGAAACCGAAGCATCATCAGGAGGATAGGCTCCACGACAAAATCGTATACATACAAGCAGTCTTAAATAGTTCAACCCCCACCGGGTAGTGGTGGGGGTTGAACCCCTCCGAACCCATGTAGCAAAACGGAATTGGAGACATTTACTTGCTCGTTAATTACGTGGCCATTGTTATTTTTTATTATCTCAAATTGTAGAGCAATTTGTCGAGCATATTGAGTCGGAGTCCCTTATCACAAGTGTGAAGAATATGAAATGAATGGTCATTAGGTACTTTATGACCGCTTTCAAGCAAATGTTTTGCAAATTTAGAATTTTGTGGTTTATTGTTTCTATATTCAGCCATATGTTCCCGGAATCGAATTGCAAAATTTCGGCCAGTCTGACCTACATATGTACCGTTGCACTTCTATCTATTCTATCTATTTTATAAACCCCGGATTTTTTACCCTTATCTAATATATCTTTATTTTTACACAACAAATTACGAAGCGATTGGTTAGTTTTGAAGGAGAGTTTCATGTGCATGTAATATGGAATTCCGCAAAGTAACGCCTGCTTCTATAAATCGTATCTTAGTCGCCTTTTACGACACCTCGGTAAGAAATGAGGGTGGTCTATTCTATGCAGCCGGATACCACACGGCGTTTACTTCAGTCGCCTCTTACGACTCTTACGACGAAAACAACCGATTGCTGTGCATACAACCAGTGAGCCAATTATGTATATGTATCGTATTGTTTGATATTAAATTTACGATTAATCCTACCGTTACTTTGTACTATTTTAATTAGTAGTTTAGGTAGGTTAGACAATGTCTATCTGCCTTTATGTAACGCACGCCATTATATGTATGTATAGATATTTTTACTTTGTGTTGTGCATACATTTATATTATTAATAGAAATTAAGTTGTTTTTATCGAATTTTATACACAACATTTGTTTTCAATCAGCTTTTTTTGGAACGACACCTCCCTTTTTGTGATAGCTCTGGGTCTCATACAACACGGTTTCACACAACACGACTTTTTCAAGGAACGTACCTACCATATTATAAGACGGTTACCTATATACTATAGATGTATATATTTTTGTTATTCCGATTATCAAATCAAATAACAAATCTAATCAAATTACTCTTTTTTCAAATAAGCTCTTTTAATCACTTTTTTATCGCCAAGGATCAATATGATTAATGAAGTTAGGACTTGTTCGGAATGTTGCTCTTACCGAGAACTAGCAAGAAACTCAGCGATCAATCTTTTAAACATTAAATTTACATTATTAAATCGCAGTCTCGTATGAAGCTGACAGGAAAATTCAAAAAAAGCTGAAAGGATTTTCATCAAAGCATTTTCATCATCCAGATAGTATTCAATTGTGTTATATGCTTAACGTATAAGTTATCTTACACTTACTTTATACCTTACTGTAGACGAGTTAGTACGGCTTGCAGATTATGTTAGTAATGTCAGGTGTTCTCAATTTGAGGTCTCGTTGTACCTGCATTGCTTTAGTACACCCGATATCGTCTGCATACTCCCGCACGAACACACTGTATCAAGTTCAAAATAACTCTGCAACTGTCTAAATCCTAAAACGTAACTATATACGTAATAGTAAACACAATATTGGCGACGCTTTTAGGGTAAGGATATTTGTGAAATTGTAGGTGAATAAATCTATACATAGTATAAAACAAAGTCACAGAAACCTGTCTGTTTGTATGTGATCGATTTTCTAAAAATCTACCGAACCGATTATTGTTTGGCTTTAATTAAAAGATAGTGCAATTCTTTAGGAAGGTTTAAGGTAGTACGTTACGGTTAAATTCCCGCGGGTTGGGATTTACGCGGCAAAAAGAATTTTGACAACATACATAAATGTCTACGTGGCCGAAGCCGCTAGTATATTACTAACTCCTTGAGTAAGGATAAAATTATTTTGCTACTATCTGAATTTTTGTTACGATGAAATATTTATTTTATACTATAGAACCCCACGCATTCTTCTTAAAATTATCTTAAGGACTACTATATACAGTCGCTTCGTCGAGCTTACTTTAAAGATATCATTAGTTAAAAGAAATCAACGGATTGCACTTCGGGAGTGCCGGCAGCAGTGAAAACTTGAATATAAACGTTGTTTATTTTGGTAAGGAGCTGTGATAGCACAGCGCTGACACCGTGCGACTCTTTCGAGGCGCTACGGGTTTGAACCCGAGGCGGGCAGCAATGAGTTTTCTGTTAACACTTATTGTGTCTAATTGATAGTTGCAATTATTCACGGTGAAGGAAAACATCGCATGGAAACCTGCATATCTCTAGAGAATTCTAGAGATATGTGTAACCTACCAATCCGCATTGGAGCGTGGTAGGTGTAAACCAATCCTTCTCTTAAAAAAACGGACAGAGGACGACTATGCACAACAGTGGGATAGTCACAGGCTGTTACTTATAGAACTCCATGTAGTGATGCGTACTTCTTTAAATTGTAATAAGAACGAGCTTCGTCAGGCTTACTTAAAAGATAAAAGAAATCAACGGATTGCATGCATTCCGGGAGTGCCGGCAGCAGTGAAAACTGGAATACCGTTGTGCATTCTTGGTATTTTGAAATGTTTGGGGAATAATTTTGTACGAATTGCTTTAATTATTAGTAAAAAAGTACTGTCATTTATATACAATATTCATTTATTGTCCTATCATACACAAACGCAATCGCGCAAACATCCTGCGCCGACGATAAGAAACGGCGCATGCATACATTTTCGCCGCACGGTAGAAAGAGAGTGGGATACTTCCTCTCCTACGTCGCGCCGGAGCTCTAGACTCCCTGCGTCTTACGGATTTTTGATTCAGTCGTCTGACGCAATTAAACAATTCCTTTTATCCATAACAAAAAGTGCACAATGCCTGACTGCCAGACTGACAGTTTAAAAAAGGTATAATATTTACTGGTCGGATAAAGAAAAAGGAGAAAAATTACCATAATCGAATAATGTTTACATGTAAAAGATTAAATGCGAAGATAACATAATGTCTCAAACGACATTTTTAATACTTAAAATTTCACTCTATTTTAGCATTACACACATATCTCTAGTTGCGAATTATAGCAAAATAATATTAATGATGATCATTTTGTGATTCTATAAAATATTAAAACATATATCCATAGACCGTATAAATTGTTTAAATTAAATAACATACAGTGATTTACTTGTCAGTACAATGTTTCGCTGTGCTTAAATAATTTTAGCTTGTTTATTTTTTCCCGAAAGCATGTTAATTTGTATGCAGCTATATAAAAAATGCATGTTGCTGCAGAGTTATGGAGTTGTAAATAAAGTCGTTTGCGATTTAAATGAAATTGAGATGCAGATGCACGAGTTAAGAGCTTTTTTTTGGATGAAAACTGTAGCAAATGTTATAGCGTAATATTTAAATTTAGAATAAATATTAACTAAAACATTACACTTACATTTGAAAATTATTTAATTGATTAAAATTAAGAAAATATTAAGATTAGGGAATAGATAAAACTTTGAATTCAAATCGTAACCAGTTACGTAAAATGAATTCAAATTTTGGTTGAGGATAGAGCAGTAATCTTAAAAAATATGCGGGTTCAATCACCGACCCTTGAATTCTGTGAAGTAAGTTAAATAGGTACTTAATTAATATTTATAATACAATGCTTGAGGCTTTACTGTACTGTATATATTAGGGTCAACGAAATTAAGAGATTTTCTGCATAAGATTTAAACCTCACTTATTAACCTTAAATCATTTCTTAGCGAGGTGTCGTAAAAGGCGACTAAGGTAAGTTGAAGTCAGGCAGGCGGCTGGTCGTAAAATACCTAGCCAAATCATTTTACAACATGCTTGAAACATGTTGTGCCGACCCCACTTAGAATGGGATAAGGGCAGGAGAATGATGTTTAAACCTGATAATACTTCATCATCATCCTCCTGGCCTTATCCTAGTCTAAGTGGGGCACAACATGTTACAAACATCATGTCACACGATTTGGTTACTTATGTGCGTAGTTACTTACGTATTTTACGACCGGCCGCCTGCCTGACGTCAGCTTACCTTAGTCATATTTTACAACCCTTCGGTAAGAAAGAGGGTGGTCTATTCTACTCAACCGGATACCACGCGGTGGGTCAACGTACCTTATTCGCCTTTTGCGACACCGCGGTTAGAAATAAAAGTGGTCTATTCTACTCAGCCGGATACCGTGCAGCATAAACCTTATAATACTTATTAGAGCCTATAGTTTAAACTCAATCTTTCTCTCCGAGGAGAGAAGAGGTTTTCTCCATGTTGGATATAGACGCTTAAAACAATTATACACAAATAACACCGTAACACGTATGACTCAATGAAATTTTCATACGATCGGATTTAAAAGTTAACATACTTATGCAACATAAATCCTTTCATACATCATTCATTATTGATTGTAGATTCATATTTGTATATCCAAGTATATTAACATTACTTTCGACCATGACATTACAACATCGAAGAGTATTATCGAGTCTACTTTCGACGTTATATTATATTTATTATTTGTTATTGTAATAATTTCACAATGCAGTTGAACACCTATCATTATTATTCTTTTTTACTCTTACCCCACTCTAAGTGAGGTTGGCATAACTTGTTTTAAACATGTTGTTAGATGTTTTGGCTAGCTTTTTTACTTCCGGCCACCTGCTGTCGTCTACTAACCTTAGTCGCCTTTTACGACACCTCTGAAAGAAATTAGGGCTATATCTATTGTAGTCAGGCAGAACATTTTAATCAAACACGAATATCATTTGACTTTTCCATTTTCATCAAATCTCTTTGCAAAAGAAAATTATAATTTTTGGACATGTCGGGACGTAAAACCACAATATTCCAAAGTAGAAGAATAAGAAGTGTTATTTTACTTGAAACTTTCTCTCTACCCTCTTAATGTGATTGTACCTATACTTTTTCGAGCAATATACGCGAAATAAATCACGAAAAGTTTTATTTCGTATTCTTTGTTAAATTATGATTTGTGTTGACAGGGCAATGTAATAAAAGTCTTTTAGGTTTCTTTGCGGCGACAGGGGACTAACCTATATACTTCGTAGGCGAAAAGGTATTGACTATATATTCATTCGTATCTGTTGGGAGATTGATCAAATATTTTTCTGCTATAGAAAAGATTTCATATTTTATTATCTAGTGGACATTTTTTCTTTAGCGTTGCCATAATCACTTTTTTTCAAGATTTTCACAACAGTCTTGAATACCACTAACGCGCGTAACGCGTCATACTTCCGGTGGCGCACATGGATCTTTATAAAATAATTGTTATATAATAAATAAATATATATGACGATGATAAAATACAAATATTATAGTAAATTACAGATAACATAATAATGAATAAAATAAATAAGGTTGTATAGTAGTGTAATTGCGACTTAATTTTGGTGAGCTATTCTCAATATAAGTAAAGGAGCGGGTAGCAGTAACGCTGCAGGAATTGGGTTTGATTAGAGTAAGTAATACTTTTTCTTGCGGACATCCCGAAATGCTTGTGTAACAACAGACTTATAAAAATATTAAAAAAAAGATTTACTTAAGATCTAAGAGAGATAAAGGACAAGAAACAAATGAAAGAAAGGGGGAGGGACGAAGACGAGTAGACTGTAACGTAACGTAAATTAAAAGCTTGTAACTATTTCATAGCCCATGTTGTATGCCACTTAGCTATCCCATGTTGGACATAGGGTGTCCTTGCTGTTGAAGAAAGAAGCTTAAACCGAACACGCTTCTCCAACATTGATTAGTAGGCTACACAAATGTCAGAAGGTCTGTGCATGTGTTTTTAAGTTTTTATAATTACTTTTGTATCGATGATACAATCTCAGCAAAGTAACGCCTAATTCTATGAATTATACACATAAGTTGCAACAGAAAACTCAGTAGTTAGCCTGGGGCTTGAAACCGTAACCCAAGTTTGCTACATGTGTTCGAATGCGAAATAAATGGTGGAGGTTAAGTTTATAACTCTGCTTGATGGGGCGCTTTGCGATTGTGTCGTGGAGTCTATCTCTTGACGAAGCTTCGGTTACGGGGCAAAACGTAGACTAGACTTATAGTTAATAACTACTTTTATGTTAAAAATTTCAACTAAATACACTGATATTCAACAGGGTGAAGCTACAAGCACAGTTTATATTAATTGATATGAAAGTTATTGTTTGTAAATCGTTGTATTCGCTAATAGGCATACGAATTCTTCTTCATCATTCCCTCACTGCTGAGGATCGTGACTCCACTTTACCTCGGCTACCAGCTGCTTCACTGAACCTATCACGATAAAATCTATATTTTAAGAACAGGAATAACAAATATAATCGAGGGTATTCTAAAATTTAATATAACCCAAATTAAGTCGCGGTCACAGCCTGTATGCTATAAATAATGTTAATGTTAACGTTAACAACAACATTAACTGTTTCGGAACTAAGTCCTGCGGATAACGTCCAGCCCTTCTATCTTAAGTACCCAACGCCTGAGATAAAGAGCCCCATTACTTTACACATTAGTTCCAACGACAGGTCTTTGTATCGTGGATGATGTCCGTATGATAGCGGGAAGTTTAGAAAAAAGTTATTGACAGATTTAAAAATGCGCCGATCGGGCATTTATTTATCTGAGGGTATTTATTATTCATAGACAAGTAGTCAAGTACCGCCGTGTGGTACCCGGCTGAGTAGAATAGACCACCCTTATTTCTTACCGAGGTGTCGTAAAAGGCGACTAAAGTAAGTTGACCCACCGTGTGGTATCCGGTTCAGTAGAATAGACCACCTTCATTTCTTACCGAGGTGTCGTAAAAGGCGCCTAAGGTACGTTGACCCACCATGTGGTATCCGGTTGAGTAGAATAGACCATCCTCAATCTCACCGTAATCGAGGGGACGTAAAATACGACTAAGGTAAGTTGACGTCTAGCAGGTGGCCGGTCGAAAAAAATACCTAGTCAAATCATGTGACAATATCTTTGTAACATGTTGTGCCGACTCCACTCAGAGTGGGATAAGGGCAGGAGGATGATGTAGCAGTCAAGTCCTCGAATTCTATACTGTGTTTGCAATGAAAATAGGTGTCTTTAATCACATCGTATAATGTGCCGTATGTTTGTCTGTATGTTTGGATCTTTTGTTTGCATTTGCTATTTATCAGATACGTACATGTTTCAAGATCCCCTTTGTATCCTATCTGCCACCGTACCCTACCTACCACCATGTCAATAGGTGTGTATCCGAACGGTGAGACTGTGGTTTTCAAAGGGATAACCTTATTAGTTTACCATTTTAATGTTTAAGAATTATAGAATTAGGCGTTACTTTGCGGAGATCCATAATACAAAAGTAATAATAAAATTATATTCCGCTTAACTACCTATAGTCCGCGATAAAGTAAATAGAAAAAAAAAATATGTCGGAGGAAGCGAGAGATTGGGTAAGAATCAGATAATATCAGAGTATAATTTGAGATAATAACGTAGAGGTTGTAACATAACCTTCAAAACAGGGCCAAGCAAGTCTTAATACGTTTTAGTTAATTGTAATTTAGAATTATTACCAGATCGATTCTACCACCATTTCGGAACGCCGTCATCCAATGAGAAGAACTGGCAAGAAACTCAGCGGTTGCTCTTATCATAAATAACAATTATCTTACGTTAGACTTTTATAACATGGAAAGTAATGTGGGTAGGTGTGGATTTGTCCAAATAACATAACAACAATAATCACACGAATACGCCGTGTGGTATCCGGCAGAATAGAATAGATCACCCTCCTTTCCTACCGAGGTGTCGTAAGAGGCGACTAAGGTATATACCGTGTGGTATCCGGCTGCATAGAATAGACCACCCTCATTTAAAACCGAGGTGTCGTAAAAGGCGACTAAGGTAAATTGACGTCAGGCTGGCGGCCGGTCGTAAAATACGTAACCAAATCATGTGACAACATGTTGTAACATGTTATGCCGACTCCACTTAGAGTGGGACAAGGGCAGGAGAATGTATGTATAATAATCACACGAATATGAAAGTATATTCTAATAACAAATAACACTTATTTTAGGTACTCGCGGATCTACCTAACCAATATTAAAACGATACAGTAATTAATGATATTAGTTGCGTAGTAATGACGCATGACCTGCTGGTTGAAACCAACCAAGACAAGTTGAAACACGATCTAAACGTGAGAGCGTTTAATAATCGTACAACTGACAACTCTCGTTTATAACGAAACTCCAAGGGATCAAACAGTCTATCCGCGTAAACGTAAGCTAATAACCGATGAGCCAAGTTTCGCAACGAGACTGATTTCGCTATGTGTATTTGTGGCATCTACAATTTAAGTCCGCGTGATTCCCTGCGAGAGAAGTTTAAAGAAATAGGTATTCTTACATTTGCTTCACAGTATATTTTAAACAATGTAATTTTTGTACATAAAAATAAAAAGAATTATAAAACGATAGGTGATGTATATAATAGACAAAGTAGGAACCGACATAAGCTTGCGACTTCTGCTTTGGGCCTAGCAAAAGTATGTAAATCGTTTGTGGGTATAAGATTCTATAATAAAATTCCGAAATCAATTTTGGACATGTCATTACAGCAGTTTAAAACCACTGTTAAAAAGAGGCTGATACAGAAAGCCTTACTATACTTACTTAAATACTTACTATACTGTTGAAGATTACTTAGATGATAAGGATGTGTGGATATAGGTGCACTTCTACCCTGTACAAGACAGTAATAAATAAATGTAACAAGTTCTAAGATTTATGTTTTAAATAGAGCAACCGCCGAGTTTCTTGGTGGTTCTTCTCGGTAGGAACAGCTTTCCGAACTAGTAGAAAAGTTGACGATTCAAAAGCACTTGTTTACAAGTTTACTTGAATAAAGAATATTTTGAATTTTGAATTTGAATTTATGGCAAACACAGCCTATTTTAAGTAAATTAGCCTAATTCTATAAATTATTTTGTATAAAGATAGATAAAACAAAACAATTCATAGTTAACAAAATTCCATTCAAGCCGCTCAACGTTCTGAGTACACCGAACTGCATTTTATGCACCTGCAAATTTATCTTCCCCAGTATTTACAACGCTGTCCAGGCAAATTAAGTTGTTTGGGGCTCAAAGATGTGGGCAAGCTTTGTCCGTGGCTCGCTTGTACGGTGCTGGAATACAGGTTGGATTTCCCTTTGAAGTTGGACACTTTGTTCCCAATTTTACGGTGGCCTGTAATTATTTTCAGTGGTTTTTGTATTGTAAATGGAATTATTCTGTTTTTGGGTACCTGCTGTAGTGGTTTCTGCGCGTTGTTACGTTATGCGGTATATTAGGTTAGCAAGCGGAAAAAACCACTTTGCTTTAACTTTACACATATTATCTATACTTATTAGAAAACAAAATCCCAAAAAGCTGTCTGTCTGTATGTAATCGGTTTTCTCAAAATCCCCTGAACAGATTTTTGTATAGTTTTCACCAAAAGATAGTGCATTACTTCCGGATGGTTTAGATAAATAGTAGGTATTATGTAAATTGTGTTGAAGAGATTGAGCACTTGCTTGCTGCGAGCTTTAGTTGCGTGCGCTGCGTAAACCATCAGTGTTACGCTAAAGTAATGTAGCTGAGAAAAAAGTCCGCGATAGCATGTTTCTATCTCTTACGGTTAACTAACAATTACTACTTTTATGTTAAACATTTTAATAAAATATTAATAAATAAAATATTAATTAATAAATATTAAATAAACGTAATATTTTAATAAAATATTACGTTATTTTCTAGACAGTTTTCTTCTGTACGTATCAAAAAAAAATGCGTTCGATAGCTTTGCCATTTAATATACATACATCGATTTTGACGGGACGACTATCATTAAAAGACAGAGAAGGTTGTGGAGCATCATATCTTTTTATCTCAGACTTCCAGCGAGATCGAGATTTAACTTAACTTTGTCTCACATTGGTTGGCGCGCGGGCGGACCCGCGGGCATAGTTAGTTTTATTATAAATAACAATAAATATGACACAATTTTACACACGGCTGTCGGTTATTAAAAGTAAATAAACTTTTCTTATACTATTTCTTTTAATGTGAGAGGTCATCAGGTCTCCTATATAAAATCTATTTCTTTATCTTACAAACTTGACTTTGACACAGCTTGAATAAAAAAACCTTGATATATTGATAT